>LR990089.1:1703439-7258088 GCA_905147235.1 Erynnis tages
GTTAAAGCGAACTTTTAAAACTAAACTAAAGAGAACTTTTAAAAGCTAAACTAAAGCGAACTTTTAAAACTACTAAAGAGAACTTTTAAAACGAAACTAAAGAGAACTTTTAAAACTAAACTAAAGCGAACTTTTAAAACTAAACTAAAGAGAACTTTTAAAAGCTAAACTAAAGCGAACTTTTAAAACTACTAAAGAGAACTTTTAAAACGAAACTAAAGAGACCTTTTAAAACTAAACTAAAGCGAACTTTTAAAACTAAACTAAAGCGAACTTTTAAAACTAAACTAAAGAGAACTTTTAAAAGCTAAACTAAAGCGAACTTTTAAAACTACTAAAGAGAACTTTTAAAACGAAACTAAAGAGAACTTTTAAAACTAAACTAAAGCGAACTTTTAAAACTAAAGAGAACTTTTAAAAGCTAAACTAAAGCGAACTTTTAAAACTACTAAAGAGAACTTTTAAAACGAAACTAAAGAGACCTTTTAAAACTAAACTAAAGCGAACTTTTAAAACTAAACTAAAGAGAACTTTTAAAAGCTAAACTAAAGCGAACTTTTAAAACTAAACTAAAGAGAACTTTTAAAAGCTAAACTAAAGCGAACTTTTAAAACTACTAAAGATAACTTTTAAAACTAAACTAAAGCAAACTTTTAAAACTACTAAAGAGAACTTTTAAAACTAAACTAAAGCGAACTTTTAAAAACTACTAAAGAGAACTTTTAAAACTAAACTAAAGCAAACTTTTAAAACTACTAAAGAGAACTTTTAAAAGCTAAACTAAAGGTAGCTTTTTCACATTTACTGTGTAACGCTCACTCACCCATTGGTCAATGCGTTGAGAAACTCGGACAGATGCTTCAATGTCCTGTCATAGAGCTTGACATTGGAGGCGTACTGGGCGTACTGGGCGTACGGGGCGCACTCCGACGCGGGCGTGCTCGCCTCGGAGCTCACTGAGAACCGGATGGGTTGGAAAACCTGGAAATACAAAACAAAATATTTTTTATTAATAATTATACAACTAGAATGTGATAGAACACACCACCGTCACCGACAGTCATATTTTATTGTACGAGTGGTATGCCAGAAAAGAAGGGAGGAAAAGAAAAGAAAATATAGGTTTATTGTTGACTGTTACACAAGAAAGATGCTACAAAAAATTTAATTAAGTTTGGAACAGTCTACTCTATGGGGCATACAATAATTGTGTCTTAAATCAGACTAATACTTAACATTTTAGGAAATTTTGTTCAATGCTGTAATTATTTCTTTTGTTTAATATTTATGTATGTAGGTGCATTACTAATCATGAGGACTAACATTTTAGCCTCAAATATACCAAGCCAAGACATGAAGAATATGCTGCGAGGGAAATGTACTATCATAATTATTATGCTACTTTGATATACACGTGATATTATCAGGTGTATGGAAGGTTTCTAAAAACCAAATAGGTACTTACAGTTTTCTGTGCCTCCCTCAGCCTGCTGCTCAGATCTTGGATCTGCTCCTTGTACATCTTCACTGTTTCTGACACTCCCGACTTGTGTTGTGTGAATTCCAGCTAAAATAACGAATCATATTATGTTATAGTAAAGAATAAACTATTGAACCAAATAATATTGTATATGGCCTGCATATTCCAAATTCAATTGAATATTGACTTCGAAACACAATTTTTTATCAAATGTTATAAACAAAAGCCGGATTACGCATTTTTTAATACCCGTAGCAATAGAACTATTGTGAACTTTTTTAAACCATCATTCTAAATTTTAAATATTGTAGTAACACACAAACTACTTAAAAATAAGTATAAATAGAGTGGTAAATTTTCCTATGAAATGATTACAGTGTTGTCACCTTGACATTCTCCAGGTCCAATATTTTAATCTGTGCATTCTTCAGGTCGTTCTGAAGCGAGGTTACTTTGCCCTCCAAGAGTGAAATATGCGCATTTCGCTTTTCAATCTCTTCCACCGGCACGTTCTGTAAACAAAACACATTTGCTGTGCAAGAGATGTAGTCATCTTCGAATACGGTATAAGTACACCACATTTCTATATTCTTTGGTAACAATAACATCATAAAAAATTCGATTCAAAACTGTATACTTAGTACACAAAAAATCAACAGCACCATTTTTAAGTGATCTTTTTATATGTTGCTTTTAAATTCTATCAAAATTGCTCTAGCATAAACAAAAGGCAAGATCGCGATATTTTACGACATTGTAATTTTGTCAACATAATTTAACTTCCCAAGCAAAAATAAGCGTTTCCAGCATAAACAAAAGGCAACATCACGTTAACTAAGCGTGTTACTGAATTGTGAAACCAGCCATAAGATTTTAAGAACACAATATAAAATATTCTCACAATTTCTATAACCACTTAAAACTTATTTAATTATTTTTAGGTGTCATAGCGCATTGTGACCAAGACTAGCTTGTTACTATTGCGATATAAACCACCATCTTACCTCACTTGAAGTCTTCAGCTTATACTGCAAATCAGTGACCATTTCTTGCAATTTCTTTGTTTCTTGCAAGTGTGTGTGTTCTTTCAAGGAAAGTTGGAGCTAGAAATAAACGAATGAGATTTTAAACAGTATTTAAAGGAAGATAACTGAAAAGCGTTGAGAGGCCAGTGGCTTAGAACTCTGCGTATTACTCAAGGGGTCCATGTTCGAATCCCAGCGGCATGCACCAAGAACTTTCATAAAAGTTATGTGCATAATGCATATGACAAGTGATATGGATATTAACACCAAAAACACAAAGAAATCAGAAAATGAGTCTCGGAGAACATACCTCAAGATTGTTGAGCTTCTCTTTTAGATCATCCCTTTCTTTGGTGGTGACGTCGACGATGTGCTCCAGGGATTCCTTCTGCCACGTCAGCTTTTCATTCTCCACAATCACCTGGAATAAACGCATTTAACATTATAATAAAGGGTCTGTTTCATCGTTTTTCATCGGTTATCGTCACAGTCTTTATACCTTCTTACTGTGAATCGAATTTGAGCTTTATTTTCACAGCATTAGAGTTTATTTTACCTGTCGTCGTTGCTTCTCGACGAGCTCCAGCTGCGCGGTGAGCTTGTCGACGGTGTCGTCGTCCGGTGACGTCACGAACTCCACGCCCGACGGTGACTAGGACTACTTTCGGCTAATCAAATAGACTGCCACTCAAATTTGAGCTCTATTACTAAAGCTATAAAGTTGAAAATGACCTGTCGTCGCTGCTTCTCGACGAGCTCCAGCTGCGCGGTGAGCTTGTCGATGGTGTCGTCGTCCGGTGACGTCACGAACTCCACGCCCGACGACGCGCCCGACTTGCCGTCTACGAGCCCGTTGGTCTGATCGCCTTCAGTTATGCGAACTACATCCAGTTTCAGCTTGCGGTTCTCTTGACGGAGCTGTAAGGTAAAATATGAATGTATAATAAATTGTATCAACTGTTTGTAATTGTTTGGAGTTACGTTCATCACAAATAGGCTAGGATTGAGAGCGAATGGATGCATTTCTATTCACCGTGGGCTAAGATGTCACTTCACGCTAATACTCACGCACGCAGTGAGGCACGTACCATCACGTACGTACCATCTCAGTACCCGAAGATCTGGTATCGACACCTACCAATAGGTCTTTACAGCGGCAAATTATCTAGTTACTACTTCAAATACGGTTTTCTATCTACAACGACCACTAATCCTGCACACATTTTGCATGTACACTACCGACATAATTAGACCGTGTGGCGACTTTCTCCACTCGACAGATGGCGCCACGGGGATCCTGAATCACGCTATCGAAGTTTTCTTAATATGTAGCACTCACCCTCTCAACTAGCTCCTTGGTCTCGTCGAACTTCTCCTTGTGCAGCTTGTGCGTGTTGAGCAGGTCCTGCTGGCAGGCGGCCACCAGCAGCAACTGCTCCTTCATGGACGCGTTGTTCTGCTTGAGCGTCTCCTTCAGCACCACGGTCTCGTCGAGGAGTTCCCCGAAGCGCTTCTGGAGCTCCTCCGTGCTCCGGTCGTCGGTTATGATGGTGCTCGCTGCCATCATGCTGGCTGGGGACGGCTGGAACGGTTTGAACATATTATTGTGTATTATGATTTTATTATTCACTAGATTCACTAGATTACGCCCGCGACTTCGTTAGTTGGCGATTTGACGTTCACCCAAGAATTTGACCCAGAGAGCGATAAAAAGTATCCTATATGTTCCGCCAGGTTATAAGCTACCTGTATTGAAAATTTCATCCAAATCTGTTCAGCGGTTTTTGCGTGAAAGAGTAACAAACATCCATCCATCCATCGTCAAAAAATTTCATATTTATAATTGTAGTAGGATTTGATTTATTGATTTTACCATCCTGTAACCCACAACTTTTAACAACCAAAAGAAAATTGTTTCATACCAGTATACTGCTAGTACCTATACAGGTATGAAATAATTGCAAACGAACGAAAATTATATTGACATATTGCTACCAAATGTGGACCTCAAAAAAGATTAACTGAAAGGATATCATTGAACACTTTATATGCACTTATTATATAATGTATAAACATAGTTATTATTTTAGTAATCCTTAACGTCATAGAACTCACAATATTGTTAAGTGAAGTCTTTATGATGCTACAGGATACTTAAAGTAATTAAAATAATAAAAACATTATCAAGCTCTCTCACTCAATAATGAATAATATATACATATAATATATATATTTCTATTAAGTAAACACACAATACACTCCGTAGACATTGGTAGTAGACAATAATATTTTTATTGTAATCATTATGCTAATATCTTAGTGCCAAGTAACTAATAAACAAAATGATTTGTTTTTATGATTGACAATTGAAGAACTACATTTAGGTATTAGTAATGTTTTCGCCCATTAACCCATTAGTATCTGCATGGCTGGTCGGCTCTCATCATGATAAGGATGTAAGACTTGCATCATACAGGCCTAATGTGGAGTGGTAGACTTCACATGCCTTTAAGAACATTTTGGAAAACTCTCAGGCATGCAGTTTTCCTCACGATATATATGTAGAACGTAGTTTTTTCTTTTTTTATTTATTTAAAACAGTTAACCTCAATATTACACTTTGAGGGCCTTAGATAATATAAATTATTAAAAAATTTCTAAGAAATTCAAACAAAGGACAATAATATCATAATAATAAAAAATAACAACTACTAACCTACTTATTTAGTTGTGCAACTGCTTGCATGACACCAACGCAGAAGTCGGAGAACTTAATTCCAACTCCAACTATCGCTATTGATAGTTGTGTTCAATTCAGTTTCAAATTGCCACCTTTTGAAACTGAATCGTGGGCATTCGTTCAGGATGTGCTCGAGTGTCTGTTCGGTGTCAGGAGAGCACACGCACCGGGGATCATCTCGTAGCCCAAAACGATGGAGGTACTGAGCAAGACCACCATGACCGGTCCACACTTGTGTTTTCCAGTATGATACGCCAATCTTTTCTATATACCGGTATGCCGTATATAGAACGTAGTAGGTGGTGTGTGCAAAAATATCTTATGAAATATCCGCTTTTAAATTAATAACAACACTTCCAAAATTGATTTAGGATAAAGTTAAACTAAAATAGGACATACCTGAACAGATTGCATTTGGGTGCCTTCTAAACAAATACCTAGAATTTTCAATACCTCAAAACGTCGATAGAAATATTTTTTGTAATATTATCAGTTAGGTGAGATTCCGTAAGATGCTTAGAGAGAGTGCACACGACAATAACGCAACGCAGAGCGCGGTAAATTCCCGCAAAGTACAATGTTTTGGTGACGTGATGACGTCATGCTTGGTACTTTTAGCCCTTTACAATAACAACTAGCATCTGCCCGTGACCGGACTTTAGAATTTGGTCTAGAGGATTAAACGTATTTCTACGTCCTTTATTTCTTTACTTAATTGGATGAAACAAGGTGAAGTAACCGACTCAAAAATACAATTTGAAACTGCTTTGTAAATTTGACTTAAACAAGCATTTAGTTTTTAAGTAATGAAGTGCGCAGAGCGCCGTTGTTTGAGTAGATCGCAAGCGATCGAAAAAGTTTAGCAAGAGCAACATCAGTATCTGGTTTGGTGACAAGAGGCGAATCAAATGCGCGCTTCCTTGCTTCGGAGCCGGAGGGCACGTTAAGTCGTCGGTCTCCGTTGCTATCGATACGAAGGCAGTCGTTAAAACTTGTCGGAGGCCCTATGGACGGGCCCGTTTCTCCACCGCATTGGAGCAGCATGGTGGAGTATGCTCGGGGCCTCCCCCTGCTGTGGGGCGAGACCCGTGCCCAGCAGTGGGCCATAATAGGGTTGCAGCCAATTGCCAAAGGTAAATCAGTCTAAAAATAAAATATTTTTTGCGTAGTTATGACCTACAGTTACAGTCATTGTAGTTGTCAGGTAAAGTCCCTCCGTGACGAGTGAATAAAGTATAAACTTCCTTTGAAACGTAACGATAACCTTGATTCTGAGATTTGTTTAAAAAACCTATTTATAAGCGAAAGCGAATGTAACTTAGTGCCTGGTGGGTAATTAACTATGTAAAATGCATAAATGCATTTGAGGTGCAATTACAATGAATAAGAAATAACATGGTATTTTGGTAATTTTATAACTTGGTTTTTAATGCAGTAGCAAGTTTTTTTATTGCCAGTAACCCATTAATGACCCACTACAGGGTCGGGTCTCCTCGTAATGACAGGGATGTAGGCCTCAGTCCACCACGCTGGCCTACTGCGGGTTGGTTTTTTTATTAACCTTCACTTAAAGAAGTAATCTTCACAAACAAAATAACGAGTACTTCCCACACGAAACACCACAAAGCACACTTCACTTAGCCACACTGTTATCGGAAAGGCGCTATTGTACTGATGTTGATCGAAATATCAACAAACAAAGAAGAACAGACAAATGTTGACACATAATAGTGAGCTTCCCACACTTCTGATTGGCTAATTTGTACAAATAAACCACAAAAAATACATTATTGAGTCTTCTGGTATCTTATTTTTGTATAGCGCTTCACAGACAAATACAAGTTATTTTAAAACATCCCTATGATTTTTTTTTCCCCACAGAAGATGGATTCTCAGGATCATTACATATGATTTGATACTTAACATATTCTACTATCATTATAAATGTGAAAGTACAAGCAAAAACCAGTAAAGAAATTTGAATGAAATTTGGTATGCACATCGTTTATAATCAGGATTAACATAAAATATAGGATCCATTTGTTAATTATTTCTGGGCCAAGTTCTAAAATCCACCCAAACAAAGCCGCTGCCAAAGCCTAGTAGTAGATAAAATGGATGTGTTGGGTATTGGATGTGTTATTTTATGTAACAAAAGAAAATGTTAGGAAAAAAAGTGCAATACAAAAAATGTACTGAAAATGAACATCGCATATTGATATCCCTGCGGAACTCCGGCGAAGGTGTTCCCCGTAAGCCAATCAATCTTATCAGTGATATCAAACATCGCTTCATCATTCACTGTTATATCATACACACTCCTTATCAGAGGTACAATCAAACGACGCAGGCAGGTTCTTTCTAATGTACGTCCAAATGACTAATATCTATTATTGTATGCTATAAAATTCGCTATACAATATGCTATGACTCAAAACATATAAAAACCGGAGTAATTAACAAAGCTCTCAAAGCTAGCTGGCCGGCCTCATCATACAAACCCACTGGCTATTGATTCCTTTTTAAAAAGGTCCTCGATTGGTGACCACACCTTACCAAAAGGAACAACTACAGGTTACCTTTCAACCATGTTGACTGAGAATGACTTGAAGAAGACAGCAGAAAACCGTTGGATTGAAAGGGCCCAGGACCTGGCAGAGTGCCATCGATAAGGGCCCATGTCCAGCAGTGGACTACCAAGGGCTGAACTAATGACAATGTTGTGAACTGTAAAAAATCTTTCCTGGGTTTTAGTTTAAGATTTATCAATGAAAACAAGGACCACTAGTGTCCTAGATCGAATGCTGAAGTAGGTGAAGCAATCTGAAGCGATTCTATGTATCACCCATAGATACAAACCAAAAGGGAACCAATCTATTATCCTAGAAATGGAATTCCATTTCTAAGCAGCGAATATTTGTTTGGTATTCAGTATTCGGCGTATTCAGCATCTTTTTCACTATTTGTGTCGGCCTAATTATTCGGTCAGAGTATTTCTATTTTTTTGGCTACTCAACACGGTATAGAACTTAAAGACTAAATTTCTTATGTAAGATTTATGTTATAAGTCAAAGAAATCTTTTGAAACTGAAAGCTATTTAACTCGAATCAACATTTATTTTGTCCACATATTTATTTCTTAACCTATAGTTAGTATAGTCAACATTTAATTACAAATGAATAATTTGGCCAAATATCCTGTTCGGTAAAGGTTAAACCAAATAATATTCATATTGTTATTCCGTGAAACCACTATTCAGCGCATCTCTAATAATAATGTTATGGTATGAATATAGCTTTAATAACAATGAACCTTATCTTATGACAAATTTACAGCAAAGCATTCACACACCCATAACAACTATGTCACTTGATAAAATTGTAGTGATAACAATTAAGGAAAATTTATTATGTTAATGAAAATTCACAACAAAACAAAGGGAATGGTAAAATGAGATTTTACCCAGTGTGTCCTAATTGAGTTGCATTAAAAGTTATGTGTACGACAAGATTGCATTGCATACATTTTGTTGTATGTCAGTATCATAAAACAAAATACAATTTGGACAGAATACCACTGTGTTAAATTTTTTGTGTTGGTTATCTCAACCAATTTGGACACGGCCTTAGAGCCACTGACTGAATCACACCCATGGAGGGATTTTCTTAGCCACTGAGCTATCAACGATCACTCACTTATGGGGTACAATTGTAATAGTAAGAAAAATATTTAACTGCACATGCTAACCCTTTCGCATAATAATTACAACTTGTTGTGTTCCAGGCCCACAAAAAGATTAAAAAAAAGCTCACCTGCTCCCTGACTGAAGGAGGGCTGTAGGTCAGTGTTGCATCACCAAACACCTTTTTTTCTCAACAAAGTTGCCCAAAGACTGGCAACTGATTGCAAATGACTTATTAAAAAGAAAATTGTAATAATTTGGTATACTTACACTCTCGCCAAGTTGAAACTGAGCCTTGAATGCCATATTGGCTTCACTGGACATGTCTTTCATAGCGTCTTCGATCTGAGACTTATCTAGCACGCCATTTTCAATGCTGTTCTTCTCTGCGTCCATGCTGGCTCCGGGAGAGGTACCAAGCACTATGATGAAGGAATCGTCATCTGCGTTATCTTGCTGACTTGTCATTCTTATGCATTAAACCTGTTTAAAAATATAATGGGATTACATATGGAACTGAGATATCAAGCACCATACTGAATCTGTATTCCTTATCAATTGCAGTGCAACTAAATCAACCTTACTCCTGCCAACCCACACATTTCAGTTTCGACTATTTTTCTTTTAACAAAAGTAGGTATACATTGTACTCGCTGCAGCAAAGGGTCAAATTAAAGTGGTTTTCATTTTCAGTATTTATTTGCGACAATGTCGTGGGCGGAAGTCGTCTAGTTCATTATAATCGAATCAATTTGTGACGAAACCTGATGTATTTAAATGAAATGGATCTTAATAGATTTTCCCAAGAGCAAAAGCCACTTCAATATGAATAGGCTTACAGTTTGAGAGCACTCTCAAAATACCTACGATATCAAAAAACTTATTATGAGCCTGTCGAAAACACAGCGTCGCTTATGAAGAAAGCATAGTGTACTCACCTTATCTATGGTTCTTTACTTACGGTCTCGAGTGTGTGGTACTTGATTTTTGAACAAGTCATCTGTCAAATACATGTCACCAGAAGGCGCGAATGTCGTGAACTTTTCTTCATTGCGTGTGTTACTCGCCGCCATCTTAGACAATAAAAGTTATTAAACTTTTATAACTTTTAGTATTACGGTAAACGATACTGAAAATAATAGTAAATGAGTGCATTTTAAATATGTTAACAATAAAGTATAAAATCGTTAAGGACGAACGTGAAGTATCGGCAATATCCCATACCGGCGACAACAAGGCCGAGTTGTCATGTTCAAACACGATTTCTTTTTCGTCTGAGAGTGAGTTTCTCTTGTGAGAGACACAAGAGAAAGCGCCTGACTACGGATCCAAATGTGGATTATTAAAACAGGTAGGCTAAGTTATTTTACTTATACGAGTAAAGCCATGGCGGCTCGTTAGAGGATCGACGTCGTCCCAAGCCTATCCAAAACAATAGCACCGAAAACCTTCCGAGTTTTGTAATCTGAACTAATCTAGGAGGGTGTCGGAGTTAGAAAAAGTAAAGACAGACAAGTTCAAACTAATTTAAAGCTTGGAAGGTCCAAGCTAATGAAAACAGAGTCATATAGGGCTGAATTCTAAGATTTGCAATCCTTTGGGGACCCCTTCTGGAAACATTAGATGTAGCTTCAGGTTACTTCAAAGCTGTACTATCTTTGGCATTGATGAACTTGTCATTTAGCTAAGAAAATTATTTTTTGGCTGGTACAGGGGCTGTTATCGCAGCCCGTCCAATACAGTATCTGTCAAAAGAAAACTTCTAAAAGTTGTATTGAAAAATAGTAGACAACATTTCAATCACCTTAGGTAATAAGTTAATTAAATTCATTTTATTCTATCTGTGAGTGCACCCCAGACAGGGTTTACATTTTAGTATAATAAAGAACTCAAATTGCTTACTTGCTGTCATAATGGGGCATCTGCCACTGTTACGTTGTAACAGATGACTATTCATTTGAGACAGAGATGTGTCCAATAGTGTCCATTACAGAGAGGGATCTCTTTTACACCACCAACTAAAGCAAAAGGATACCTTTTATAAGGAGACCATCATGTGGTTACCATTTATCTTAGATTAGGCCAAATTTTTTGCCTACATTTGCCTCCCCTCAGATGTTTGATTGATGATTTTTTACTGATGCTAATTGTCAAAGGGGGGGGGGGGGGTGTAAGATATGGCATTGACCTCGGAGGTCTAAACACATTTGCTAAAAATCGCAGACTTTTGCTTCCTGGATTCCTACATCAGGATACACTGGTAGTGTCAAGACAGACTGGTAGCCCAGTCACATGGACCCTTTCCGCTAGCTTGGACAAATTTTACAAATAATTTTGGTCTACTATTTGACCTTTCTATTTACTGCAGTCACTTGCTGAACTGTTGATATCCTAAACTAAAGAGGACGTCAAGTTGATTTTGCTAATGGCTTGCCTACCAATTGGCCTTCTCTACATACATATGTGACTTGCTGGATTTCGGAAATCCAATGCAAGGGAGGTTGTCGTGTTCTAGTCCATCTAGACGATTCCCTCCTAGCCCCTTGAGACAAGATCATATTGTCTCTGCAGGCCTCGGAGGCCATGCAGCCCTTTAGGGCATTGGGGTAGCAGATTGGCCTTCTCTGTACACATATTTGCCACTATCACTTGCTGGATTTCGGAAATCCAACGCAAGGGAGGTTGTAGTGTTCTAGTCCATCTAGACGATTCCCTCCTAGCCCCTTGAGACAAGATCATATTGTCTCTGCAGGCCTCGGAGGCCATGCAGCCCTTTAGGGCATTGGGGTGGCAGATTGGCCTTCTCTGTACACATATTTGCCGCTATCCCTTGCTGGATTGCGGAGATCTAATGCAAGGGAGGTCGAGTTCTAGTCCATCTGGACGATTCCCTCCTAGCCCTTCAAGACAAAAACATATTGTCTCTGCAGGCCTCGGAGGCCATGCAGCCCTTTAGGGCATTGGACTGGCAAGTGTACTTTATGGAATCAATTCTAATCTAATGCAGGCTCAAAGCATAGAATTTATAAGTGGAACGTTCATAGTCAAAGTAGTCGGAGTCCAACTTCATTTCCAACATAATTATACAGATGTTGATTCGACAAATACAAAACAAACCTCTGAAGGTTGTTCATCTGAAAACTATGTAAATAACAGCTACTTAAACATCGCTGTTCTAATTCATTTATCCAATGTAATGGAGGCCTGGAACCATAAATACAGTAGCTTTTCAATTCATTTATCCAATGTAATGGAGGCTCGGAGCCGTAAATACTTCTGTTGTTCCAATTCATTTATCCAATGTAGCAGAGGTTTGAAGCTACAGTTACTGTTGTTATTCTAACTTATATATTCAAGGTATAAGAGCTCGGAGCCATAGATATTGTTGCTGTCCCAATCCAATTATCCAACATAGAGGTGGCTCTGAGGTATAGGTACTGATACCGATTTATTTCAGCTATCCAATATAGTGGTTGCTTGGAAGCACAGCTACTGTTCCACTACAATAAACAAATTCCTGAATAAACAAATGTCAGAAATAGGTTGCAGACCTCTAGTGGATTAGATACCTGTAGCAGATATTGGCTTGACTTGGCTTGGTAACAAACTGGACACATATTCTCTTGACCTCCTATAAACAGTTACCAGACTCTGATTGCTTGTATACCAAAGGAGAGAGGGAAACACAATCAATAGAACTGTAAGCATTACATTTTAGCTGTAAATAGTGCTGGATCAGTGGAACACAACATGGTTTTCCTCATTACATACCAGGGAGGTATAACTTTATAACTGACCAATTGTCTCGGGGACAAGTGGTTCCAGAGAAGCACCTGTTGCTTCCAGCAATTATATAGATTTTAGATGTGTATGGCCCGTATTAAACATATAGATCTCTTGCTATGTACTATGTATCTTTTATTGTAACACCTGTAATTTTTACTGTGTTCTAGCAAATAAAGTTAATTTAATTTAATTTGCCTCCAGTCTGCCAAACAATCCAGGACAGTACCGAGATATGCAGATGGGGCAGAATTTATTGATTCTTTCAGAAAGGAGACTTAGTAGCCAGAGCAATAGCCACACCGCAGGTGTACTGAATCTAGACTTAGAGGTCAAAGCAATATCATGGTACTACTACGTTGGTAGTGAATCTAAAGGATGTTTTGATCAACCTAGCAACTGGCCTTCCCCACCTCGCCTAGACCAATCACATTACCAACTTGGAATGCTGTGGGCCAACCCACAAAAGTGAAAGATGGGTAAAAGATGTTGGAGGAAATCAACAATTAATACCTACTTGCCAGTCTTAAACAGATGGGTGTTAGGTTGCCTTAATTATACACCTAGATGTTAGAGCTCCAGGTCCTTAGGACATAGCAAAATTTTTAACAGATATCTTTCTGAGGGACTTTTTTTTTACAATCTACGCTTTTACATACGAGTAAATCATACTACTAATTTTATATATTACCTATGTCAAGATTTAAAAGCATTTTCTCACTTTCAGTAAAAGATATCTAGAATACAAGATACATATATAGGTGTCATATTCAAATATTAGTAATGTTTGTCTACCTGCTTCTATACTTTATTCTTTTATAATAATGTATACTAACGTGGGTATATTGATAGGTAATGTGACAACTTCACTTGTTAGGCAGCTCCCTAGCTGAATATTCGATATTACTCCTAACCAAGTGTGTTATAGTAAGAATCAAACATAATAATAGGTGAACTATTTGGGATCCAGAACACAAATAGGTATATGAATGGCTAGTAGGAATCTGAAAATGATACAGTTTTTGCGACATTCTGTAAACTTGCTAATTATATTATTATTGGCATCAAGAAGGAGACTACATGATCCTACCAAATTAAAGATAACAGGTTCTCAATATCAAGACAATGATGACAACATTAGGATGTTTAGGCCTTCTTTTGGTTATAAGACAGATCTCCTGTCTTTCTAGACAGTCTAGCTAATAACTTAATAAACACCAATTGGAGTTACAGGGAGGAGTAAAAGCTTCTAAAACTGATCGGGTTAGATCAATGAATAACAGAATCGATGCCACTCCTGGCAGTTGTCATTCTGCAGTCGTTTCAAGGACATGGCTAGAGAACCAACCAATAAAGGATATATCAGAAAAAGGTCACTGCACATCCGAAAACACCTTTAATAAGTTTTACTGCCGAGAAATTAAAACACAGGTACGCGAAATAACTATTAAAATTTATTTGATAATATTTCTTGTCTATAAGAAATAAATTACAAATAATTTCATCTAACTATAATTAACAAGATGATACTCATTGAAATCTTGTTATCTTATAAATGTGCTTTAAAAGGTTTGTTCCAAAAATTTGATCTCATTAAATTAAGATTTGCTTATCACATTAAGATAAACTCAGATGTGTACAGGTGTGTAATATTTTATTCAAAGAACAATAAAATTGATATTGATATTTTTGACTGTGTGCAAAACACTAATATTAACCATTTCACTGTCCCATGAGTCGCATGTGACTCATAACCATTGTTTGGCTATTGTGTCATATTTAATGGACAAGTAAAGTGTTAAGGTACAGTAAATATTATAATACATTTTTCTACTAATGAAATAATTCTCAACATTGCGTGTGTTCTTAGTCACCAGCAGATAACAAACACGTCTTCATAAGCGACGCTGTGTTTTCGACAGGCTCATAATATAACCGTTTTACACAACAATAAAACGATTATTATGAGCCGAGAGAAAACACAGCGTCGCTAGAAAGTTCTTTCTGGTGAAGACTACAATGAAGAAAAGTTCACGACATTCGCGCCTTCTGGTGACATGTATTTGACAGATGACTTGTTCAAAAATCAAGTACCACACACTCGAGACCGTAAGTAAAGAACCATAGATAAGGTGAGTACACTATGCTTTCTTCATAAGCGACGCTGTGTTTTCTCTCGGCTCATAATAATCGTTTTATTGTTGTGTAAAACGGTTATATTAATTTGTGTATTTGGCTATTTATAATCCAACTTACCGGGTAACACACTTATACGGTCGATGAACACTTGTGCTTCAATGTTGAATGACACAGACACACAACGAATCGATTATTATTTAAGTAGCAGAAACAACAATAGCGTTATCTTTCTAAATAAATAATTAAATACCAATTCAAATGTTCGACGGATTGAATCGCAAAAAAATATTAATTATCCCATTGACATATTTATTGACATTTACTTGACACTTAGTATGTATATATGTATAACATAACCATGAAGTTATGAACATAACACAATGAAAAAAGCATAGGTAAAGTTAATTAAAATTTAAATAATATTAGGTAGCTCTGATCTTGCCATGGAGCCTTTAAAAAATAGACAAGAATTGTTTTTTAACTTTTTTTTAATTGGCAGTAATTTATTATCTTTAAATAATTTATATATATATATATATATATATAAGTATATTTACAATATATTATAAACTAATATACCTATAACTAAATAAAACATAAAAACAATACTAACTTTTTAACTTTTTTTTTAGTTTTTTAACTGTTTTTAATTTTAATTATTTTTTACAAATAGGAAAGACTATTTAACGCCTATTAGATGCATTTTGCAACAAATATTTGCTATATGTCGCAGAAATCTTTATTTATGTCTTTACATATTTATGTCGTTTTTTCCTATAGTGGAATTAAAGAATGCATAGACAATCGGTTTTGAAATTTGACAAACAGACGTCACGTCGATTACGGCCGTCACTGTCAAATCTAATTCATTCTTATGTCAAGGATCAAATTGAATCAGTCAGTCGAAGATTTAAATGGGGTAGAGTTTAGTTTAATTTGTATTTACGTGTGTATCTAATAAATTTTAAAAGAAATGTCGAATGAAAACACTTTGGACTTACGTTACGTCCACCAATGTTTCCGGAACAGCTTAAAAGAAGAAGACGATGTGATAATAGAGGCCTACATAGACGGTTACAACGAGCTAGTCAAGTGAGGAGTTAGTGTTTGTGATTTTTTTCCTACCATATGGCCGTGTACTAATTCCAATTTGCTTTGTTTAGATTTTTAAACCTCATCGGGGCAGTGTTTTCGTTCGTGAGTAGCGACGTGAAGAGTAAAATTAAAATTATGGAGAAACATCGCTCTGGAGAGAACGCTGTTCATTACGAATCTTTTAAAAAAATGATGAACTACGAAAAGGAATCTAATTTGCATGATAAAAATGACTATGTTTCCGGCTCCAGGACAATGCTGCGTTTGCATAGAGGTTTAGGTATGTTGCGACGTTTCTATTGTAATTGCTTAATTTAATAATTTTATTATGATTCGCTTTTATATTCAAAGAGCTGGCAAATCTGTTAGTTTCCCAAAAAAATACAATTTCTGATTGTTTTTTGACTTTTACAACACTTTCTGATTGACTTTTAGAGTTTCAATAAAGTAGTCACTGCAGCCCAAATAAAAGAGCATTCTTATCACTAAGACCTGAAATGACATTGCTCCTCCATTGCTAAGAGCATTTGTGGTGTGAAAAGACTCAGAAAAATTGAAAACTTTTGTTAACCAGCAATTACATATTCCAGATTTCATCCGACTATTTCTGAAACGTCTAAGTGATGGTGATATAGGACCAAACACCTGTACCGTATGTCAAGGTTCATACAATGAAACCTTAGCGGAATTCCATCCCTGGTACATCAGGAAAGCAGCCACATTAGCCATGCATGCACTGCCGTCCCGACCTGATCTATTGAAGAAGGTTGGTATACAAGTTTCTATATGGCAGGCTTTAATCATTAATACTCAGACACTGACAACCCTAATTTAATTAGAAGGATAATAAATAAATATATTATTATCTAGTTACACAATACAGGCAACTGTCCTTGTTAATAAAAAAATTAGGATATACTAAATACATATAAATAGACATACTCTGTTCATTCATTTAAAATTAATTTTACCATAATAGGATAAAGAGTTATTACCTAACAGAAGTAAAATTTCCCAGCGCCCTTTAAAATTGAATACAGATCATTCACAATGCAATATGTTATAAAATAAACTATAAACCTATGATAAAGATTCTAGCTCGCACCTTTGAAAGGTACTTTTATAATATCATTATCTGATATTTAAAAGTGGTCTGATAACAATATCAAGTTTACATTTAATATTGCAGATTATGATTAGAATAGTAATAAAATAAATGAAATTGATGCAAAATTCTTGTATTTTTTAATTGGTAGATTCATACTGCAAAACTTATGATGGCCTAAGACTTTCTTACAACCAGACTGAGTGATACTATAGTAGAGAGAAAGTAAAAGTGGATACAATTATTACTTTTCAAAAATAAAAAGACCATTGAGAAAGTATGTTATTTTCTATTTTATTAAAACCAATTGAGTTACACACGTTTACGAAATAGAAAGTTTGCAATATATAATAATATCATGCTTATAAACAGCTTTAAAAAGAAATGTAGTAACGCGCGCAAAAATAAATAAATTAATAAATTAAAACCATGTCGAGAGTTTTTTCCTCCGGCTTTTTCTCTCTTTACCCAGAAATGGGTGGCACATTGCATAGCCGATGAGTTCGATCAGGAAAAATATTAAAATAAATAAATAATTGGACTGCTAAACGATCACAACTTATTTTAACATATAAAATTTAGTTATAACATAATATAAAATTTAGTTTTAGTTTTTTAAGATATAATTATTGTATGCCCGCATAGGGTAGACTGTTCTTAACTTATTATAATTTTTGTAACATCTTTTCGTGTAACAGTCAACAATAAACGCATTCTTTTCTTTTCTTTTCTTTTCTTTTCACAAACATAGATGACTCCCCCAGGGCTAAGTCCAGGCCTGGTGTTAGATATTAAGGTAATGTAGTGATAGTATCACCTTTATATTATTACCTGTCAGGAGACCTGACCCTGTAGTGGGTCATTAATGGGTATTAATGACCCACTACAGGGTCAGGTCTCCTCTCACAATGAGAGGGATATAGGTCTTAGTTCACCACACTGGCCTACTGCCTGTTGGTGGACTTCACATACATTTGACAACATTTTTTGTGAACTCTCAAGCATGCAGGTTTCCTCACGATGTTTTCCTTCACCGTAACGGCAGGTGATATTTAATTTTAAAGCGCACATAACTTTTTTTTTTTACATAGCCACTGGGATTCAAACACCCCTCAATTCGAGGTCGAATTCTAAGCCACTGGGCTATCACCGCTCACATTATTACCTGTATTTTCTAAACTATGCTAACAACTCTACTACAAACCTGTCATAAACTATAATATAATACCACAGAATAAAAGTCTGCATGGTGAAGGTCGAATCTATTTAGAAGTGGTTGAATGCTTAGCGCAATTTAATAGAAAGATATTGCTCAAATTGCTTCAAAATTAACATACTTTCTTTGTCTTGGTCATTAATTTGTGTGATTGCATTCTACACGCAAACATATTATGGAATGTTCAATTAATTTTGTAGTTGCAATAATTGTGTGTTGCCTAAAGAAGTACGTAAAACATAGTAAACAAACTAAATAAGTAATGGTAAACAAGTGTCTACCAACCCGCAGTGTCCACCAACGGGCAGTAGTGGTGTGTGGTGGACGGCGGCCTACATCCCTCTCATTACGAGAAGGAGACACGACCCTGTAGTGGGTCATTAATGGGTTACTGACAAACAAGTGTGCAGACCACCAGTTATGTGGTCATTTCAACTCACAGACACACAAATCCAATCATATGGAAGTCCTACATCAGTGGACATAATTGTTGATCTGCTAACAATTATTTGAAGCTAAGATATGTTTTATCTTAGGACTCATAACATAAGGGCTAAGAGCCTAAGATGTTCGCTTCATCAAATCTATGAAAGGAAAATGAAGGAGCTTGCAAGAGTGACGAGTTATACCTATAGTACAACTTGTTTTAATGCATTGATCTGAATTTACCACAATCGAAATCGACGAAAATTTATTTCGATTTATAAACATTCCAAACCCTCATTCCTGCATTTACTACAGTAACGAAATCTAAAAAATAATAAAATCGCCAAAAAGAAAATTCCATCTTATCAGAACCCCAAACTCTTCCCAGATATTCGGGTCGGATGAAGAACTGACAGCTGCAATGGCAACACTCCCAGAGACGTTGCAGTCCTGCGACGAGGTCTACAACCGGGTGGAGCAGCTCTACACCGAATTCGACTTCCACGGTTTGCCATAACCCTTACATCATCAGCCCTCTGAGCCCACTGTTGGACATTGGCAATGTTACACTACTCCCGGGCCCGGTCAGAACCCCTTTATTATCAGGGAAGTTTTTTATAATAATACAAGGGCTTCAGCATAGCTGCACACCGTTAAACAAATAAATAACTTCAGTAAATAATCACTAATCTATTCCTAAAAAATAAAAAAGACATATTTAATTGGAGTGTGCAATTTAGTCATCTAGCATAATGTGGATCCATAATACTATTAAGTCATAATGGTAAAATGGTACCTTTGTTCAGGAACTCCAGTCTTCCTTATGAGCTCGAGTTTGTTACAAAAAGGCTGTTGTATTATTATAAAATATTGATGTTTTACCGTTAAGCTCTTGTGAATCAAATGGCGAAGGGTGTAACTAGAATTGAGTAACAGATACAGCTCACAATGTGGCTGAAAGCTTATATTAATTGGTGGATAATATCATGCTTTCCATGTACATTGTGTATTAGAAACGTGTTGTGGCCGCAACTATATCTATACTTTTCCGACATACAATCGTAAAACAATAGAGATATCAGTTTTAGAACCACGTATAGGGCCTTCCACAGGGTTTTAAATGAATGCCATCTATCGCTAACAACTGGATCTGAGGGTTTAACGTGCGATCTGAGGCTCAAAAGCACGCTTGTAATTGGCCACTAGCGGTCACCCATCCAAGCACCGACCGCGCCCTACGTTACTTAACTATATCGACCACTTAAGGTCGATTAACGATGGGTTTCAGTAACCGATCTTCGGATTGAGATAGATATTGTTTGGTTGCCACGATACTCTTTTTAAATTGCTTTTAATAGATGTTGCCTGGCAACCAAACATCGAAATCCAAAGATCGTCAGCTGAAAACGATCAAAATAGGGGTTTTCACCGCTTAACACATTAAGTATTATCCGCGGAAAACTTATTTGTACAGTAACTTTAAATGTATAAAGATAGGTAAGTTTTTGAGGATTTTTGTAAGATTTATAAGGCTCTATGATGTGTGCTGGCTCAAATCAGTGTTGTATCGTAAGAATCGTTTTGAGTTTAGTGTTTATTAAGAGTAGCATTCCAAATGAAATTGTTTTTAATATTATATTGTTGTAAAAAATCCTGTACAATACAACATTATTTTGTTTATTATAGTTTGTGATATCTTAAATATTCCATGGTTTGCTTATAGTGAGGTATGGATAGGTACTCGTTTTATATGCCTTTCATTTTTTCTATACGTAACTCAAAACTATAATTTTATCCATCACCAAAGATTCAAAATTTTTATCAATCAAAATTTATATTTCATATTTATACATTGTATACCTTTGACTTGTACTTATCAATCCTTTGGTAACTATCTAGATTTCAAAAGTAATTGAAATAGAAAAACATATTCTTGCCTATGAAGCATTTTTGTATAAAATGAAAAAAATTTCAAAACATTTTTTAAATCATATCTATCATCATTTATAGTAGACGAAAAGCTTTGAAATATGCAACACTGAAATTGTTAAATTTAATATAACCCCTGCAAATATTTCAAGTCTATTTTGTTATATATTTATTTATCAATGATTATTTATTTTTGTTTCGGTGCTCTATCTTAATATTTACAGTGTTATTTATACTAGCCCCTTTTTATACCAATCATTTCATAGAGAGCAGGCCGTCAGAACGATTTGGGTTTTGAAGAATGTTATGAATAAACAATTTTGGCGATCGTTGCATATTAAAATCTGTTAATTTTGGAATAGCGTTATATTTCAAGGTCAATAAGTTGCATGCAATATTCCACCTTATTTCTGGTTCTATTAATTGCAAAAAATCGACATTTGAAGCGGTGATAGCCCAGTGGCTAGAGCCTCTCACTCGAGGGGTCTGGGTTTGAATCCCAGTGGCACGCACCAAAAACTTTCTTAAAAAAGTTTACGTGCGCTTTGTAAAATTGAATATCACAAGTTGTATCGGTGAAGGAAAAGACTGTGAGGAATCCTGAGTTCACAAAAACTGTTCTCAAAGGAAGTCCACCAACCTGCACTAGGCCAGAGTGGTGGACTAAGGCCTACAACTTTCTCATTGTGAGAGGAGACCCGACCCTGCAGTGGGTCGTTAATGGGTCACTGACATCGACATATCGATTGAGTCATATCTCTTAAATTTTATTAAGAGTTCAAACTAATAATCATTTTGACTGCCTTCTAATTTATAAACAGCAGCTATGTTTGTCATATCTAAGTCATTTTGCGTCACATATAAAAAATACCCGTATAAAACTTTATCAGGAAGAAATTATCAATATCAGAATTATGTCCTTTCTGTTTCGATTAGATTTCATTAACGCCTGATGTTTTATTGGTTTTGATAGTGAAATACATAAACAGAATAGATAATTTTGATAAAGTAAGAGCCCTAAACCAAAATCATGTATCATCATTATACGAATAAATGCATCATATTAAATGTCAAGACAGTGTGACGCTGCGGCTGAAAACCGAATCGTTAGTTCTTAGCGTGACAAGATTATCAGAATTCGGAAAGCAGATGCTGTGCGTTCAAGCAACGCACTCATTGTTAACGATTGACATTTTACAGAACAGTATAAAGAAATTAAAAGAAATCTCGGACCAATAGAGATGAAGGTGATAAATAAATAAGGTGAATGGCGTCTATGACATAATATATGCGTCATACTGGTATTTTATTATGGGTATTCTGTAGATACTTCCAAGTAAAGATGTAAATGTATTTTCCTTCTTTTATTCACGGGATTTTGTGCTAGCGAATGATGACGAACAAAATATTACAAATTTGCTTTTCTTTTTAGCTACGCCCCGTAGGAAAACACAACAGGAAAACCTCAGCAATGTTCAAATTTCTACTTCATAGTTGAAAAAATGTCGTGTTAGAGCCGTTAAATTAATAATATCTATATCAAGTGTGGAAGTCATCGCAACGGTGCTAAAGATTGTCACATAATTAAATATAAGAGAGTAACTTCGCTACCAGTACCCTTACATAGGCCACCCTATATTTGCCATTCACATAACAACACAACGCTAGAGAGAAAGAAAAAGGAAAAATGGTTTACTTCAGATTTTACATAATACTAACTGCTTTGACCCGTTAAAGGCCCACTGCAGTCGGGTCTCATTTCACAATGAGAAGGATGTAGGCCTTAGTCCACCGTGCTGGTCTAATGCGGGTTGGTGTATATTGCACCGGTAGCGAAGACTATTAACTACACCATGCAATGTGCATGAGTATGAACTAAAGTATATTCTGAATATTTACACGTAAAGATCGATCTCAAAATAAGGAAAAAATAAAATACCGTATTACATATTATTGTTATTGTATTTTTATGTTACGCTAAACTTTCAGTGTTATGGAATTTACTTACCATGTTATGTATTTGTTGTTTTAACTTGTTTTAAATTTAATTTTAATTTTTCTACTGTTCAACACTAACTTATTAAGTAATGTTTTACAACTATACTTTACTATGCAGCTGATTTTAGTCAATGAATACTGCATTTAGAAAAAGCAGTAATATGATTATGTATTTATTTAAATACAGTGTTTTTTTTAGGTTAGTTTATTATATTTTGTTTATTTAGTTTAAATATTATAATTTCTAATTGAATGAAACGCATCTATGCCATTGTACAAACTAGATCTACGAGTACGTCTACAAAATCTAGTGTTGCTCCATAAAACATTTTATTAATTCCTTTTATTTCAAAGTAGCTAAAATCATGTACGTAGATATTAAGAAGATTTAATAAGTCAAGTATTTAGTCCTCTATAAGCCACAAAAATATTTTTATAAGACACTAAATGTATTCTTGTATAGAAATATAGAATTATCAGTGCATTAAATCAAAAACACAATATCAGTAAAACGAACCAAAAGTTGGCGATGGGCGATCTTATCGCTAAGAAGAAAAGACCTTTAAAAATGTTTGTTTGAAATATATTGAACTATTTCTGTAAAGGCTATTCAGACGTTATTTTCAAGTCAGCCACCCTCGGACCAATCTCATGGCTTTATTCTGAGCTTGTAGCTTGTATGAAAATATAATTAAATTAATATGAAATGTAATCTTGAGCTCAAATGTAACTGTTTGCTCAGGACTGCGAAATGTATTGTAGATTTTTATTACGATTAACGTCGTCATGATGCCTTTAGTACTTTGATGTTATAAATGCGATGTGTTTTCAGGTTTTTCGTATGTGCATTGTGCAAGTACTTATATCTACATATTACTGTAGCCACTTAAAATATTGAAGTTACTGAAATATTCTGCTATTCCACAAACAATTCTAAACAAATATTTTTGTTTAGATGTTTACATATTATTAATTTGATTTTCCTGTAGCCTAATGTATGATTAAATAACTCACTTATTTTACTCCTCGACGTATTTTTGTCTTTCTTCCGAAGTGTAATATCATAAAGGTTAATGCAGAAAAGAGGCTTATGTTTAAGAAAAATACTAGAACAATTTTTAGATTTTAAGTAAATATTTCTAATTGTATTTTTATTTATGTACTGTTATTGTGGCCCATAAACTTATGATTAAATTACAATAATTTAATTCACAAACGTCATACAAACAGTCAAAGCGCCGTTATATTATGTAATAGCTTAATATACGAAACAATTTAAATGTATGCAGTATTCAAGTGATGAACTATGAAAGTCATAATAAAAAACTATTATGTATAAGGAAAAACACTTTTTTATTTTTATTTCCCAAAAGGTTTTACTGCAACTAAATACCGTTTCCTTTGTGGGAGGCAAATCATTTGGTAAATCGAAAAACCATGAGGGCCCTTATTCTGTATGCCCATTCACACTCGTATCGCGGTAACGTCGTGTCTTACCCGTGATAACGTCAAAAAAGGCTTAAAAGTCAAATATCGTGACAACCTATTGTGTGCCTTATAGAATAGACATTAAGGTTACTTGTCGTGCAGAGTTCATGGAATGACGTACGGTTTGATGTCACACGATATCGGCACGAAATCTTTTGGGACTTACAGAATCAGGGCCCGGATTTATTGGAAAAGAATATTAGTAATCGGCTAAAACCGTTCTTATCCTGCAGGTAGGTGAATCATATAAGCATAAAGCAAGGATTTCAGCTTTCAGTATATCAACTTGAGATAAGGTGAAATAAAAACAACAATATCTTGCAACTTTAGTTTATTAACTCCATTGAAACAAAATTAACAAACATCAGTTCTTAACACAACAAATGAAAATTTTAACTAAATTGGCTTAACACATGATCTATTTAACTAGAAGTATAACAGTGTATTAAATAAGTCGCCTATCAATTCAAACGTTGTATACATTTACAATTAAGTTAAATAAATCATGATTCATTTGGAACAAGCAGATAAGCTTAGAGTATTGAATGCGTAGTCGGCAGGAAGTATATAATATACAAACTATACAAATATGGACTGCAAATCTAACAGAATGACAGTTATACAATATTCACACAAATTTTATACAGGTTCTCACATATAAAAGGGCATTATTATGTAAATAACTACAATGAAATAAATTTAGGCTATGTTATCTAGAATCTAATTTCATAACTGCAATTTACACATAAGATTATTATACCATTTAATAGTTTACTCGAAATTTCTAAATCTTACTAATAAAATGATTTTATTTTAGGTACCGTAATAAGATTTGATTGAAAGTGGTTTTCTTAATAAAAGTGATGAGGTCTATTGATGTTAAGTAGTTACTACATCCAACCTCAAATAGGAAAAAATATTGTTTGGCGTAAACTGGATCCTTAGATATAGCCAAGGATAAGAACAAAATATGGAAGTCAGGATGTTAAACAATATTTTTTACTACAAATTTAATTCAGTCTACGTTTTGTCTGAGGGGCGATCAAAGCGGATGAATGTAGAATGTATAATTTATCTGTACGACTTTCATGAAGTGTGCACAAATTGTACCTGATAATGAATAAAAGCTTTTGAGTTTGAGTTTTGAGTTAGAATTCAAACTCAGGCTAACTCAAATGTACCAAGATAGCCTGCAGTAGTTAATTGATGGGCTAAGTATATTTTAACAACATCCTACTGTAGAATACTGTAGAATAATGCTTATATTTTATTGTTTATAATTTTATATTATACATAATAATAATATAAGACATCAAGTATTGGTCACTGGTCATAATTGTGGGAATATCTATAATAAAGATTGTATACCTTTAGTTTTATTCTGATCTGGCATTTATATTTTATGTAAGTATTCTACCGCAGTATGTAACAAAGTTGCAGGAGATATTTATTCAGTGTGTATTAAGTAGATATCATTAATTATTATTAGAGAAGTAGTTTTGAAGTTATAATACAATGTTACTTGTTAATAAGAGTAAATTGTAGACATATTTTTAAATTTATAGGATATTTATAAGTAAGAATACATTATTTGATTTTGAAACACACACAACACTGAAATGCCTATTTTCCTCTCGATTCCATTGCATAAATAATATAAACCAATTCCGATCCTAGCTGTCACCACATACATTTTACAATTTTAGCCAATCACAGTCCTCGATTTAACCTCACTCCTAGACAGAATATGGTGAGTTGTATTAAGAATTTCAACAATCAAACCCTCATATTAATTTTGATTTATAAAATACAAGTATAACCTTATCATTCTAATACTACCCCAATATTGACTATATACAATCTACAAAACATTTAGTAATATTAAAATAGGTTATAAATATTATGTAGACTTGATTAAGATTGCTTTCAATTTCATCACTAATAAATAATGCTATCATCATTGTACTATGTTTATCAAACTTCTGGACAGCCTGAGAATTTATCATAGCTTATGTATATTCATTTAAGATAAATAAAACCACAAGATCTGCCCTTCCGAAAATAAAATGACACAAATTATGTAAGTGTCTGACTTCTTCTTCAGCAATACTTTTAAATTTACACACAGAATTTTTCAAGATTCAAGCAGGTATACAACTACCATCTTTTCTAAAAATCAGTTTCGAAGTTATCACATCTATCCACATAATAATTTACATTTACATATAAATAGTATATTTATAACACAAAATGATTACATTACACGGATCGTATATAACTTGTTACATTTTAATTTTCAATTTAAGAGATGTCTACATCTCAAAATCTTCAACTAAATCTAAAGCATTGGGACTGTATATTCATTATTCATACAAATGATCCACGAGAGCAACAACTTGCTGCATTCGCGACAAATATTGAAGCTAGAAACGAATATTCAAACGAATGGCATTCAGAATCTTCACTGAAGTGGAAACCTGACAAATACCTATGCAATAAACGCTTCACATGTTTGACGACCTGAACTACCCAGCAGTGGTTGAACTGCTGATGCGCTACGTTGCGAGCATTTTGCTTTCGACTCCCGGGGAGCAGAGATGTGAATAAGGAGTTCAAATTTTTAGCCATAATAATATTTGCTGTCATGTTTGACATTGACTCACTTGCCGTATAAGATGCATTTGCCAGTACAAACTACGTTGTATCTAGGAACGTTTTACGGTTATGACTGGTTGTCAACACACTACAGTCTTCCATACGCAAAAATCAGTGGTATCACGTGAACGAAAAAATTTTTTTAGCCTCACATCGATTTAGCCAATCCAAATTCATTGTATGATTCTCGTCTGCGGTCACAATGTGAGTATATGCGCTCAGATTGAGGTAATATGCGGTCAGTTTATCAGAATCTAAGGGTACACCTGTCCACATAGCCGTCCTAAAGCCCATCCGACAATTCCTTTCTAGCTCCACCGAGGATCTCCAACATGAATAGGGGTGTTCACACCCGGGCCGTGACCACTCACCCCCATTAGATGGTGTGTCGTCATGCCTGCGGCGGCTCGTCCAGCGGGTTGGCTTGCGGCAAGTCGTCCCCGTCGTCCGCGTCGTCCGCGTCGTCGGCGGCGGCGTCCTCGCGGGCTTCGAAGTTGGCCGACGATGAACCGCTTCGGCTGGTCGACGTCGAGGTGGACTGGGAGCCGTCGCTCTCGTTCCGCGATTCCCTGGTGGCGAAATAATAAATAAATAACGCTTCACACTCACAGCCCCACACTAGGATTCCCTGTGTCGTGGGCGCCATGGACACACACAAGACAACAATACACACTCCCAGACCAGAAACAGAAATTTAAACTCATTATTCAAATCTCTGAACCGCTGGGAATCGAACCTAGGACCCTTCGCGCAGCGCACCGGCGTCTTAACCACCGTCCGTGCCACTCAGGTCGTAGTCAAAAATGTCAAAATTAATACGTTGTTAGGCTGATTATTCAATGGGAAAAGGGAAGCCCAAATGTCAATCTTAATACGCTGGCAGGGTTTGTAATTGTTCAACAGAAAAAAGCATATTATAATTATATTATTTATTGCATTGCTTAGTTTTCCTTCTGTTTGTCTGACAAGGTCTCAAAAACCCATCAATTAAATTAATACGATCCTACTATTAGAAATGTGAAAGTTTGTGTAGAAAGGATGGGTGGATGTCTGTTACTCTTTCACGCAAAACGACTGAGAAGATTTGTATGAAATGTTGTATATGAGTAGTTTATAACCGAGATCAACATATAGGTATACTGTTTATCCCTGTGAAGAACAAGTTCTAAAAGCTACGCGAATGAAACTCGCGAGCAAAACTACTTACGACACATTTCATTCGTCCATTGCTGAACTTTGCAAGCACACAGAAATACGACTTCCCGGGAAGACCTTTCCAATATTTACTGTGTGTATTTTGTTGTTATTGTTTACAATACACTGGTTGTTTGTGCGTGATGACCGTTTCAAAGTTGCAACGCGGACCCATATTACTGTAGGTGTGGCCACCTTTACAATAATATCAAGACGGCTGTAAGGAGTGCAGGGGTTTAATAACATTTTTGCTGACAAATACTAACTTGTGGAATCCATTGGTCTGGCAGGTGTTGTACGCGCCGCAGTGTTGGCACTTGAGGCCCACCACGTGGAACTTGACCGTCGACAACTAAAAGTGAAATAGGTAAATCGAAAACAGGTCATACAAAGTTTGTATCACGTAAAAGAGGAGACAACCTTGATAAGACTTCTAAATAAAAATGGACCTCAAACTCAGTTACACACATACGCACATACTCTCTCTATCTCACAAGCACCCAAAAACATTAATTCATAGAAATTCGTATACATAAAAATATTTTAGTGATAGAATTAGCTGTGACGCGAACTCATGATTAAGGTCTTGGATATGTCATGTCCAGTATGGTGCATCAATAATGTGTTAATTAAACTAATTCTCCTACTTTGAGGTGGTGATAGCCCGGTTGCTTAGAATTCGACCTCATAACCTCCTCTATCTCCTGACCTCTGGGTTCGAAAGTCTAACACCGCTTACCTTATGGCAATCCTTGCACAGAATGGTCGTTTTGTAGTCCGCATATTCCGGCGGCATGGGCGTGGCCGCCACCTCCGAATCTAAGTAGCTCCACAGCTGAAAACATTAAATTGTTAGTTAAAAATTAAAACTCTAAGTAACTATGCTCTTAAAAAAATTATCTCCAAAAATTATACCTTCCCAACCAAAACAGAAGACGTGAAGAACATGAGTCATGTCATGTCAAAAAGCTTTTTATATGAATTCGTAAGTCATAAAAACCCATAAAAAATTGTAATAAAATTTTTTTCAAACAAATATTATGTAAAAAAAGACTTTTCAATTTAAATTTCAAAAATCCCCGCGAAAACACGGTCTCGGCCGTCTCGGCGCTGCCGCCGTGCTTGTGACGTCACTCGCAGTGTAAACAATACATCTCAATAAGGGAAGAAAGTTATACTCCATTGTTTATTCACACTGCTAAACTAATGACGTCACGCCGATAGCTTGCATGGCGTATAGCGTTGTTGACATTTGTAAAACAGATTAACAAACCTGAATTTTAAAATTGAAATAATAAATGTATACTACATTTTTTAGAACAGAAATCACCATTTTTCACTTGCTTTTAACAAAATCTATCAATATTACATAATTTTGGATTTTTCCTTGCATGGTGCGAAATACCCTATTAAGACGTATTGTAGTGTATTGTAGTGTATTGTGTTGTATTGTATTGTATACCTTGGTCATGTCGATCATGCTGGTCTGGCAGGTGGGGCAGGCGTAGTGGCCGGAGTGCAGCAGCTGCTCGAAGCAGGGCCGGTGCAGCAGGTGCCCGCAGTCCGGGATGTGGCACGGGATGCGGGACGTGTGGATGTCCTCCAGGCACACCGGGCAGTTGGAGCGGGAGACGTTCTCCACGCACTGGAAGTGACGTGTGAACACGATTACAATACTAAGAAATACGATAACTCTTCATTGCACATGGACTCAGTAAAGCTTACAGGGTGGTCTGGGATTGAATCCCAATTGCACACTCCAATGACTTTATTATAAAATCACATGCGCTTTATAAAATTAAATTTCAACTATCAGTATATAAGTAAGGATGAAGGAAAACATCATGAGAAAACTTGCACGTCTGAGACATTTCAATAATGTGTTCAAAGTCCACCAATGCGGGTAGCATTAGGCCAGCGTAGTGCCCTAATGCCTACATCCTTCTCATTATGAGGGAAAACCCGACCTTATAGTTGTTATCTGTGGTAAATAAATTATAATCTTGTGCCACACTTTACAGCACCACTTATAAATAAAGTTTAAAAAATCGAACTTAAACACTTGGTCAGAGATTCTACTTTCCATAAATCGTGCAAAATATACGACTCTCATAATATTTATTTTAATGAACAGCAGGAAAATGTTGCAGCAATAAATTATTATTAATGTACATTCGAGCTCCTCCCACACACTCGGCGGACATCATTCTAGAACTAGAACGTAAACACGGTCATTTACCACCGTTTCGTTGGTGCTTTGAACTTTTTATTTCCTTGTCTATATAGAATTAGCACGATAATTGATTTATGCTTCCGAAAACATCAAATAGGAGACTAAATCTTTTCCGTTTGCTAGATAAAATAGCTGTATCTAAAGAAATACTCTAATAAATAATTAAACAGTTAGAAATAGCAAGTGCCAATCAATTTAACTATGAGTAAGGAATGATAACGCAGATTTGTTAAGGAAATTGTCTTAGTCCTCATAGGAATGGTTCGCTATAGGGAGTAAGGTAAGATATTTATCCTTCCTTCCTTTTTCATACACCATAGCTGGACATGCACCTCTCCAAATCGACGCAACTCCACCAAGTCCTGGACCTTTTGAATTCAACAGATTCCCACTGTCTTCTGTTGTTTCTCAGGTTGTCAGTCCCCCTGTATAGACGATGGCCTGTGTTCCTATTGCCTAGATTACTATTCGGTTAAAATTCGAAATTTCTTTTTCTCTTAAGATCATTGCTGGAAGTATCCTGACCATGGAAAGTTTAACGACTGATAAAATCCAAAATAAAACTGGTGTTTTTATCACGACGGAAATGTTCGCGATTAATTGCCGCAGGTGTAGACTTAAAACGATTTTATCTATTCTATTTATAGACGTGAGATGCATTCACTGACTGATGTGCAAATTCCAGATGAACTTTTCTTATATGATCGAGCAATATTTACTGGAAGATTTGGTCCAATCATAACATTTAAATGAAGTATTGTTATTGTTATCTTTTACTCTGATATCCTTGAAATAACAAAATCTGTGGCAAAGAAATGTTCCGTCACAGTGGAAGAAAGTTTCGATCCCATGGCCGCAGCCGTTGCAGTGACAATGTTCTAGAACACTCTAGAATAATCTACAAGTCTCCAACACACTCACCCTGTGGCCAACTGCACCGGCAGACACATGTTTAATTGTTCGCAGTGGAAAAACTTGTTGCATCAACACTCACAGCAAACTTTGTAGGTTCTAGAACATTCTGGAATGTTCCACAAGGCTCTGGAACACCGTAGAACATTCTACAACTCTCCAGCACACTCATCATGTAGCTCATTGCAACTGAAATGGAAGATATGTTGCCTGGCTCGCAGTGAGAGAACTTGTCACGTCTGTCCACACGGCATATGCCGCAGACTTTGCATTGACTATGCTTCTAGAACACTCCGGAATGTTTCACAATGCTCTGGAATGCTCCAGAATGTTCTGTAAAGTTCGAGAACACTCACCCTGTGTCCCACTTGCTGCAACTGCACCGGGAGGCACATGTTGCACCTCTCACAGTGGAAGAACTTGTCGCGCCCGCCCACACGGCAAATGCCGCAGCCGTCGCAGTGGTACTGCTTCTTGTCCTCATCGTCGAACAGGTTGCAGATCAGGCAGGTGTACTGTGAACAAATGAGGCTATCAGAAAGAGTGAAGAATATTAGTTATGTACATATCGAAACGAAACTGTCATGTATTAAGATTACTATTTTGCCTTGTTTCCATATTGTTCACTTTTTTCACTCGTCGCCACTATTATGTTCATAAAAACTCCAAAAGTAATTATAACATGTTTATCCATTAAGCTTGGTAGCCATGATGTGTCAAACAACATTCCTTCGCATTCTACCTACTCGTACATAAGTTACTACATTTATCTTATTTATGGAAACAAGGCAAAATAGTAATCTTAATACATGACAGAAACTGAGCTGTGTTAGATCTGCTGCCAATGCAAGCAATGTCACTGCCTGGGGACCGTGGTCCGAAGGCTATTTTCAGACCAATCATATACATGTTCACATTCTATGAAACTTTGACAGTGTATTTGAGGATACATCTTCTGATTGGTCAGTCTCAGTATGAGGCGTGTGACGTCTGTTATTGTTTAGTTATTTGCTTCCAAACCTTCCTTTCACGTGTTATTGTTTTTGCTTGCTGCTTGCGTCGTCATCGTATAGATAACGACCGGAACCGACGGCCAAACGTGTCCTTCGAAGCACGGAAGCGCGCATTTAACTCGCCCTTAGCAGTCCCCCATCCAGGTACTAACCGCAGCCGACGTCGCTCAACTATTTCGGTCGCGTGCGCGCTTCAGTTACATGGATATCGGTAACTAAAATGAAATATCAAAAGGTTTGCTGCCTAGATAATGACAGATAGATCATAGTTACCTTCCCAAAGCGCACGCCGCAGTTCTCGCACTCGGCCTGCACGCGCTGCCGCGTGTCGCACTCGATGCAGATGAGCTCCGTCACGGACTTCCTGTTGAAGTAGTGCTTCTCCTTCTCGTCGTGGCAGTAGCGGCACATGTACAGCTTGTTGCAGCACGGCGTCTGGGGATACCCGTGCATGTGTTTTGTTAACAGGTACATGTGTTTTGTAAAGTTGTGGGAAAATTTGTAAACATGAGAACGGTCTGAACAAAAGTATCATTGTTGAACAAGTTTTATAAATCAACCATATTACACACACACACACCCAGTAGCTACTTTAGGTGTGTGTTTATTTAGACAAATGCATAGGATTTCCCTTAAATATTTAAGGAGGGTGCAAATATCTGCAACACAGTTTTATGGTGGCATTTCACTTGGTTATTGCTTCATTTGTATCTCTGTATTTGGCATATTTGGCGAACAATTCCCATTATGTGGATGCTTTTTATAACAAAATATTTGCCCTATTGATACTTGTCAATTTTGCATAGTGGTGCTTAGTTCAAATATTATGCAAATGTTTGAATAAAAAATGCAAGTACAACATAGCCAAACGAAGCGCTGCCTTTACAGTATTTCAGCTGTATTGTAAAAATTAACAGTGTATTTCTGTTCATTAAAAACAAAAAGAACAGGATGTAATTAAACATTATGATCCAAAATAACCTGGATACATAGCAACAATGATAACCTTATCCATGATTAAAGAACTTAGACACAAAATGTTGGATTAAGGATTCAAAAATTGTGCCTTATCTAAGCATGGATTTCATTTATCTGAGAATTGTGTTTTAACAGTGAAAACCATCTTTTTTTAAGAATGATAAGGTAGTATTTTCTATATTTGTCTTGGTTCTTATTTCATCTAACAGGGAGAAGTTAGTTGTCCGAAACCCATTTAAGTATGTCTAAGGTTGTAAACACATCTATTGTGTTTGATATAATATCTCATCATATTGTGTTAGACTGCACAAATTTGAATGATGAAGCAAGTTTTATAGGAAAATACTTATCATTGGTAATGTGTGAATGAAATTACAAAGTAATAGATTACATTGACGAAAAGTGTTATACAAATAGGAGAACATTATACAAGACAACATGTAAACATTCAGTGACATTGACCTTAAACCTTTGGTTACTCATTGATTTGCAATGTGCGTAATTTATAAATAGAATAACATAAAAATGTCTGAATAGGACAAGAAAATGCAAGTCAATGACTTTACTTTGTTTGTTCGTCTCGCGTTTCGGGGCAACTTGACTTTTATGCGTAGATAGTATAAATATAGATGCAGGTGTTATGACCCGAAATCGCTACGCATATGTTTGGTCACGTCGGTGATTAAATAAATAAGAAGTAATCTTACCACGAACTTCGCTTTACGTTTGTAATGAGCGCAGCCGATCCTTTTTTCAGATACTTGAGGAGACGATTCGGGTTCACTGCTCGCAGCTTCAGCTTTATCCGTCGCCATTTTAAAACATTTACAACAAATTATCTTACACAAGGACGTAATGATAGTTTACTTGGCCTCAATAAAGGCGGGCAATAAGTGTATGAACTTTCAATTAAAAACTAAATTGGACGACAATGAACGAACAACATTTCGATAAACGTGACAACATGACTTTTCACAAATGACAATTGTAAAATGGAGTGTTGTTAACAGTGTGACCATCTCAAAAACGGCGAATCTGCCACACACGGACCCAAAAATCTGCCAAAATCTGCCACACTCGACGTTTAAAAATGCCAAAACTATGCCAACATGAAAATAAAATAAAAACGTGAATATTTTCATAATTTTTTTTAATCAACATTATAACTACGCTAAACGTACAAAAAAACAATACACCTAATCAACATTGGCTTCAAAATTTTCGTCTTCACTTTCTTTGTACATGGATTTTAACGATATATTTTTTTACATTTCCTTGCTTGGTTTAAAGGAGACGCAGTCTCCGTGTTCCTTTATTCCCTCTTTTGTAGTAATTATTGCCGAGACATGTTTATTCAAAAACCTGTTCCTTATTTTTGTTTTATTTAGATTGACTTGAGAAAATATCCTTTCGCACGACGCATTTGACATCGGCAAACACAAGAGAGCTTTTGCAAAGTTTGCAATATTTGGATATTTTGTACTTCACATACACGCTAAGCGCCGTAAGAGAATGAAATGATGTAAAAACAAAGATGATTGAAAACTCAATCAAGAAAGGTTATAAGAATATGAACCCTATGACTTATCATTTACAGCCCACAATCAAATGACAATACCTATGTAAGAACAGATCAAGCGGGGAATCCCCGTGTAATCTGGGCTGGGTATCAAACAAAGGCATAGGTTGCCAGATTGTGAAATAATTTTCTACTAAATATTTTTACATTTACCTTATTTGAATTTTTATTACTTATTTATAATGTCATGTAATTTAAAATTTGCATGATTTTCATTAAAACCTTTGAAATCTGCCAAAATCTGCCACATTTGTAAATCGTCAGCATAATATGCCACAGCTTAAATTTTGGATCCAAATCTGCCAAAATGGCAGAAATCTGCCACAAATGGTCACACTGGTTGTTAATTTTATGTGACATTGACTGATAGAACAGTTTTACATTTCATTTCACGTAAGAACGAGTCACGTGCTTTTGCCATCGTCATTTAGTAAGCTCCACTGAACGAGCAGATTGACAAAAATCAACTACCGATGATCTTAATAATTCTTAAACGTGTAAAAAATCTCGTAGTGACATTGACTTTTATATTTATAATTCTACATAATAGGCATGATGACAGTAATCAAGTATCGCCAAAATATTTATCTGATCTAATGAAATAGGATTCAAAGATTTTGAAACATATATTTATTCTCTTATTAATGTCGAGATTAATAATTTATTTGTTAAAATAAATCTACAAAATACAACAATCCGCCATGATAGCTTAAACACCCATCAGATCGAATTACGTCAATTTACGTCACGTCTTAGTTAACGTCATTTTTTTCGTTAGCATATTATACGCGATCTGGCATTTTTTACTGAGTCGTGGCGCAATGACAGACGCCATGACACGGGCGAGCGTTTTGGAATGAATTTGAAACTTAAAATTTAAATGTACTTTTATTGTACAAAAACCTTAATTTTCTACAAAAATATGATTTAATTTAGACATAATAGAAACTTCTGAATATCATAGAAGAGTTTTTGAAAATTAGTCATCATGCCCATTATCCGCAAATACGGATTATGCATCCTAGTTTGTTTATTATTTCGTATAATTATCAAAAATCGATAGCCGTTTTATTATGACAGTGGAAAATCCATAGACAACATACACACTTTTTTGTGATGAAGTTAGTTTGTAAAACGCATTTTGGCACAAAAATTCAAACACAAAATACATAGGTTTTGAAAATTAATTACAAAATTTTAGTTTCTTCCTATAAAACTCAATTATAGTATATACAATGAAGATTATTTTTATGCTTCTGCTACTTATTATACCCTTCCAAAAAGTTAACACGTTACTGCCACCCAAGTTTGAATGGAAGACGGTAGACTTTGCGTGGGAAAAGCAACCTCGAGAGTCTGCTATTTCATCTGGCTCGTATATACCCGAGAATAATATGCCAACGGGCATAGCTCGCTGGAAAGATAAACTGTTCATTACTATACCGCGATGGAAAAATGGTTATAAGAATTAATTATTTAAGGCCCTGAGTTCTTTAAAGCCCTGAGTTGCTTCTGTTTTACATTTTTTTGTCATAGACGTAACCACCTTTATTCCTGATTATCATGATTTGCTGAAATTCAGTAATTTCATTCTACATCCTCTGTATCAATAGGTTTCATGCCATGACAAAACCAATCTTATCAATCAATATTTCTCCTTTCAAAATTTATAATTTCTCACCAGGAGTACCAGCCTCATTAAACTACGTCTACTTAAATAGCAGCCAGACTCCTCTATTAAACCCATACCCGAGCTGGGCAGATGCGTTCGTGTCAAGCAAGGCTTGCTGCGTCAGCTCCAATAGTACTGTAGTGTCCACCTTCAGGATACACGTGGACAAGTGCGACAGGCTGTGGGTTGTGGATAACGGGGTTACTGATATGACTAGTAAGTCTTTCAGAATTTTGCTATGGAACGTTTTGGAGGTGTATCGTTTTTAACTGCTTAATATTAATTATATTAATCGAATAAATTAAATTTTAATTTTATTATTCGAAAATTTTAATGTCTTAATAAAAATTATAATTTTGTACAATTAAGATTAACCGCTAATTTCGCGAATATTTCTGTGCCCAAGATACGGCCATGTCTAGAAACTTAAGAACCATCTTACCTTTTTAACCTACCTCGTCTGGCTTTACGAATTATAGTCAAATTGGTTTATTGATATTTATCTATGTTGAGACCAATGTACGTACTTCCAGATGAAATGAAACAAATAGCGTCTCCAGCGATCCTCATTTTCGATTTGAAAACAGACAAACTCGTACATCGATACAATTTAAAGGACGACGTGCTGCGAGACTCCTCAGTATTTACAAGTATTGTAAGTGATCAATCATCGAAAAATTGCTAAGAGAGAGAGGGGATCTATAACGACTACAGCTTATTTTGCGAAACCTTAAGCTACTTAAAGGAAGTATTTTCGTAAATTCCTTTTACAAATTTAAAACCAAAGTACAAAATAGGATTTTTTATCTGAGTCATGTCAGTACCCATTAATGACCCACTACAGGGTCGGGTCTCCTCTCACAATGAGAAGGATGTAGGCCTTAGTCCACCACGCTGGCCTACTGCGGGTTGATGGACTTCGCATGCCTTTGAGAACATTTTATCTGAGTAGTTACCTATAAGTATTTTAATGAAAAGTAGTTATTTGATATTCGAAAAATATATAAGTATATTTACGTACCTACCTGCTTTAACTGCTTTTCAGACCGTAGATATAACGGGCAAAGATTGCAAGGACGCGTATGCCTACATCCCCGACATGGGCTCCAACGCCCTGCTAGTGTACAGTCTGAAGGCTGAGGATTCCTGGCGCGTGGAGAACCACTATTTCCACTTCGACCCGCACGCCGGCGTGTACAGGGTCGGCGGTATCGACTTCTTCTGGAGCGACGGCATTTCTTCGGTGGCTTTGGGACCGAATAAGAAGTGGTAAAGCCATTTTTTTTATATTCAACGTGAAAGCGATTAGACTGAACACTAAGGAAAAATCACTGATGTAAATTTGATGATAAAGAATTTCAGAAGAACATATACGTAAGTACCTAGTATAAAAATATTTATTTATATTTGTAGCCATCGCGACTTGTATTTCCACCCGACGTCAAGCACAAAGCAGTTTAAAATGTCGACAAAGCTGCTAAAGAACAAAAATGTTCCCAGAGAGGAAATTTTTATGGGTGTTCAGGTAATTTTGATGGTAATTTATCCCATAGTTGTTGCAAAAACCATGATTTATTGAAATTTACGAAAGTTTTTCAGTTGGTTGCAGGCCGTGAAATCTTGAATTTCTTTTTCAGTGAAATTTCAGTTTTTGAAAATGAGTTTAGCAGTTAAACGGTTATACTAACATGTATTCAATAAACAAGTTTCTAATTGAAATTGCATGTTTCAGGTGCTAGGGGACAGAGGGCCACATACGCAAGCAACCGCGTGTGACTTTGATTCTGAAAACAACGTTTTATTTCATGCCTTGGTAGTTCTTTTCTTTCTCTCGTCTCGACCTCTTATAAAATATATCTCGCAACCCATAGATAACTCCTGATTAAATAATTAATAAAGAAAATATTATTAGAATAAAATAATCGTCAACTTAAAATTGCGTGGTACCTTTGTAATAAAAAAACTTTAAATTTCCGCGCCAAGTTCAAACGGAAGCTCCTTTTCGCGCGCTCAACTTGAGGTTTTTTCTCTATGATAAAAATACAGACCTATTTCTATTTTAAATTTTAATTATTTTTTTACAAATTTACAGTTGAGCAAAAACGGCGTGAGCTGCTGGAACGTTGACAAATCTTTCAGCGAAGAGAACGTTCCTCTCATCATCAGCGATTGTACCGCTCTCGAATTTCCAAATGACATTAAGGTAAGGTATTTCAGAGTATTTCTGTAATGTTTGTTTTGTTTTCTGTTTATAACGATTTTTTTCAGGAATTTTCTGGAGACGTTTTTCCAGAATTTATTATCATCAAATCAAGTGAAAGTTTCTGAAGTTTTGAGGGGGAGACAGTGCCTTGATGCCTAACCAATTAGTGACCCACTGCTTGTCGGTTGTCCTCGTCACAGCGTCACAATGAGAAGGATGTAGGCCTTAGTCCACCATGCTGGCCTTGTGCCGCAACTGTTACTGGCAAGCGTAGCTGTACTTGATACTTCCAGTTTGAATGAGCCATTTGATAGTTTTCTGAGACCCCGATATAGCTTCTAGCAGCATTGAAACTATAAAATTATCCATATAACATTAATTACATATTTAATTTTATCAGCTATCCGGTTACCACACAGATTTCCGCCTAATTTGGAACTAGGAAGCCGCATCATGACTTGTCCCACAATATATATTTATTAGCGGGTGTACAATTTTGCAGGTGGACCATGAAGGCACCCTCTGGATACTAAGCAACAGGCAATCACGCTTCCTCTACGAGGCAATGAACTTCACCGACACAAACTTTAGGGTCCTGAGCGCGCCAGTGACGTCCGTCATACAGGGGACCGCCTGCCAGAGGAGGTCTGCCTTCAGCTTCATGACGCGACACCGCTGTGGCAGCGCGTGTGGAAATAAAATGAAGGAGAAGAATAAGTAGGAATATTATGATCACATAATAATAATCATAAGGTATTAGTATCTACGTTATTTAAGTTTTTCATATACTAACTAATGTTCATCTATACTGTCTTATTTTAAAGTTTTTATAGATTCAGACAAGTACCTATATACATTTGCTTGATTGATTATTGTGTAATAATATATTCTGCTATGCAACATTAATTACTGAGGAAATTGTATTATATTATTGTGTTGTGCCGATACAATAGTGTGTTGATTCAATTATCATAGTATATATGTACAATGTATATCAATAGGATAATAAAATAAATAAAACAAAACAAATAATTTAAATTTTTATTTAAATATACAACAAGGTAGCTATAACTATGTAATTTAATTATTTAAATAAGTCTATGTGATTGATTGGATAGTAATTAATTACAAATATAATTATTATAATTAATCATAATGTTTGCACGAGTCACAGAAACCGTATCTCGATATTCTATTACGTTCGCTTATTTTCAGTCTTTATCGCTAAGTTATGTTGCTTAGCGAACAACAAACTATTCTTGTTTATGTCACACTAGATTGACTTTTATTAAACCTTGTTCATGAGAAGGGACTGCGCTCGAAGTTTCTTCAACCTTGGTAACAGTTAGCGGGTAAATGGAAAAGCTATAGCATCGATGTTAGGACCCACTGTGAAACAAGGTGTTGTGTTTTGGTCAGGGCGGTTTGGCAAACTCTTATGAAAAATCTTTTCCAACCCACCCATTTACTCACCCATTTACAACCACTTGAATGTGGTTTGATTAAATTTCAATTTGGGTTTGGTTATCAATAAAAAAACTCATATAATCTGGTATCTAGCTTGTTTGTTCTGGTCATCTAGATTGTTTGCTAGTTGCATAATTGCTGAATACAAACGTTTTTATACCAATTTCAATCTCCATTTATTCCAACTGTATGGGTTGAATTTCTAAAATTCTTCTTTAGTACTCAACAAGTAGAAATCCACATTTCTAGCCCCAACTATTTGTACTGTACGCTGATATGTCAGTCTGTTAGTTTTTTGTATTGTCTCATTATACTGTTAACCCGTATGTATGATAAGGGAATTAAATTTGATTTAAGCATTTCTATTTACCCCTGTCCACCTACCTTGACCCTATCCTTATAATCATTCAACTACTTCAAATTTCAACCTTAACACCTTAACAATAAAGACTACGTGTATCACGTCTTTTTCTTTTCTAATACATAAGTTACAAGTAGTTATCTCTCACGATTTAATCGATTTCGACCCTAAAATTCTAGTAATTTTCGTAGCGTAAGTTATATTACATGAACATTATAATTATTTATCATATAAAAATATCATAGAAACAATATTGAAATACTAAAATACAGAAGGACAAGTGTAAAATAACAATTTTGCGTTAAGCTTACATTATTTTTACTAAAAATCGATTCTCTCATCATTTTGAACATTAATTCCAGCTTGCACAATGAATTGTCGAAAGCCCTTGAATTTATTTTTATTTTTAAAGCAATTTCAATTTTATCAAGACAAAGTTTGTTCTGGTGAAGAAAATTTTACATTAATTGTCTTTAACCCTTTAGTGACCCGCTGCAGGGTCGGGTCTCCTCTCACACTGAGAAGGATGCAGGCCTTAGTCCACCACGCTGGCCTACTGCGGGTAAGTGGACATTAATAACATTAGTCGATTCATTGTGTCAGCCAGATTTAGTTTTACATATATCTCAAATAAAACACAGAACACCTCAAACTTATCCAAGCACGTCCTTTAGAGGAGTTATAAAAAGCCTGCGAGATACCAAAACTCTATATTTACAAGACTATTGCTCAAAATTGTTGTAAGTAGGCCATAAAAATTTTATAGATAAAAAAATCTATTGATTTCAAGACAATATACTTACATAGTGATTTTAACGACAGTGAATTCATAATGAGCCAAATGTGAAGGACTTTAGCGAAATAAAAATGTAAAACGCGTTTTTCATAATAATTGACATGATATATATAATTTCATGGGCATAAAACAGAAAAAGATCAATCGTAAAAATAAAGGTAAATAAAATATAAAATACGCAACAAAATATTAAAAATTCGATTTATAAAAATTACAGTACATACAGTACGCACACATACTGTGGCCAGAGTCGATAGAACTTATTGAATAACGAATCGAAGCCATGACGAAATTTAATGAAACGAAACACCACCTTAGATCCTCCTTAGTCCTCTGTCTATGATCAATAATAATTAATTGACCTAATCGACTGTTCCCGTCAATGTACGGACGTTATACACCGAAAGATAAGCGACGCTTCTTGTTAACAAATTACATAGATTTTTAGTAAATAGAACTATATTGATATAGAAATTAAACAGTACCATAATTTGTCCTCAGAAATAACAATGCTACAGAGATCGATCCAATCCCATAAAAGGCTGAATATAACCTATTGGCACTAACTACTTTATACTGGTAAGTGGTAAAACCACTTGATATAAATATAATATCCTTTCCTGCCTTGAAGTATAAAAAAATATATAAAAAACTAGGTCCAAGTATGTTCGTCACAGCTTTGATTCTTACAAATGATGGTAGAAGTAAAATGATTTATTAATAACAGTGATTCTGTATATTTAAAACAAATACCTACTTTAGGTATTGACGCATTTCTATGTTTCTAAGCCGTTAGTTAGATTACTTGACCAAAGTAATTATTTGACAAGTAGCAACAATGTCACATATTTGTGTGACAAATTTATTTTAATAACCACTAGAGAGGCACTGTACATGTCGTACAAATTATCTCCATCGATTGCTTTTATCATGTTTTACAGATGTACTCAGAGACATTCATTAACGTTAATGGTTCATTATGAAAATAAAGATGACACTTATGTCAATACGAATAAAGACGATTGAATTTGTTTGTTAATGAACATTAGGCTAAATGACGTCTCTGAGTGCGGCCGTTAGTCTCTAATAAAATCTTTACATATTTATGCTTCAGTTATGCTTCAGACAACGCATGTAACAGTAATAAATTGCGTCTTGTCAATATTCAAATCAATCAATTAACCTCACAGTAGTCAAGATTTGTCTTCGATGATGACGTATTATGTTTATATTTAATAAGTAATACAATTTGTATGTATTTTATCGACAATAACACTCCAGTCTGTTCACATTTGATAGCGGCAATTTCCTTTACTTCCAACAGTCCAAATTCTAAGCGAATAACGATTGGTGCGTCACAAAAGAGAGATTTTAGTAACCTATAATATAAACTAGGATTTCTGTTTGACTGCGACGTAGAAATTTCTACCTTAAGAGTATTGTGTTAAAGTCCATATCGGTTTAGCGAAGTGTCGCGGTACATTATCTGGCACTCTCGGCACTGTCGGTGGACTTGGTCATAGTGGCTTTGGCTTCCATTCTCTTACTGAGCGGCTCGTTGTATTCCCAACCTTCCTCGCCTTTCGGGCTGAACAACTGAAATAAAGGGATTTAATGTTATTTTGTTTTCTTGCAGTTTCCTTTTATGATGCATGTATAGAATCTATTGGTTGTTTCGGACTGGATTTAGAACTGGTCGGATTGGCTTCTTGAAGAACCCCAATGACATTATTGAGTGGGGAAATTGCAGGTCGAAGATTCTTTCATAACTTATGATAGGAAGTTATGACGTCCCTTATAAAATAGCTCACTGATACGAAACAAGAAGATCCTTCAGTAATTTATTTTGAAAGTGTCCAATATCTACATATATGGTGAAAATGTAATCTTTTTCTCCTTTCTTTTTATTCGATATCGCTTTCGGTGTCGGGTGTGGTGAAAAAATTTGGCGGTAGATACTAGATTATGCAGTTCTTTAGAACACTCTTTGTGGGCATTCCAAAGGTTCAATCAACTTTAACGATTATCGAATCAAAAGCCATTAATCCAAAAAAAAGCCAAAAGCTAATTCATGAAAATTCGTCAAAACTTGTCAGTATTATCTAGCGTCGTCTAGGTAGTGTTATTCTCGCTTTCTTTTAAGCGGCGGTTTCACATCACATGTATCCTAAAGCTCGTTTATGTATTCTATAAAACACGTCTCAGCGCAGTCGACTTTTCAGCGCTAAGAGAATCAAACGCCTTCGACTGATCCGTAAAACTACACTCACTTGCGTGATCCATTTCTCGGTGGCGTCGAGGCGGCGCTTGGCGGCGTCGCGCTGCGCCTGCTCGAGCGCGCGCTTGGCGGCGGTGGCGGCGTCGGTGTCGGCGGCGCGCAGCGCGGCGGTCACGTGGCGCCACACGCGCCGCGACTCGTGCGCCGCCTGCCGCGAGATGGGCGCCACGCGCTTGCGACGCGCCTTCATCGACGACACCTCGAACACCACCTCGCTTCGCTGTGGACGTACGAGTACGTTACACTCTAAGGTACTGATTTCAATAGTAAATCGTTGGATGTGTATGATCCTGGTAAGAATGTCTCAGGTTCGGGTGTAGTAAAAAGACGTCCTGATGATATGATGACTTTAATTAGACTGTTGTTATGAATAAATGTTACTTATAATATAAAGTTCCTAGCTCCACACTACAGATGCTTGGTTGCCAGACGACATCCGATATTTCGAATCAACCAAAAAGATAACTTGGCAACCAAACAATATAGAATTATACATACACTCAATACAAATCCGGAATTCGGTTATTGATACCCACCATTAAAAAGGCAAACGAACTAAATACTTCCGTAAATCATATCTGGTTGTATGTGAATGCTATGTTATTCATAAGTACTGAAATTTTCGTCTCAAATACAATATGTCTGTCAACCAAACCTCCCCAACTAAAACGCAAAATATCAAGAACATACGGCTTTATGGCGGGTTAAAAGCTTGGCGGTAAGTTACCTCCCCAGGCGAGCTACTATAGCTCTACCACCTATAATTATTATGATGACAACCATCTATATACACGAACTCACCCCACTCTCAGTCCATCGGCCGTCCATCCTAGAATTCCACTCCCCGCTCGCGGTGTAGTAGGGCTTCTTGTCCGCCGCGCCGAACACTTCGCACGTGACTCTGTGCTTCTTGCCGCCGTAGAACGGCTTCGTGAGGAACTCCACGTTGGCCCTGTGGCCCGTCTGCGGGCACTCGATGGTCACCGACCCGCCGAGCTCGATCCACGGGACTGTTAGTATTGATCTGTGGAGCAAATGGGTCACGTCAAATAATTTTGAAATAATTTCAAAAATTTCAACAGAACCGTACGAGCGAGTTGATTGATAGAAAATGCAATAGGGTATTTCGCACCATGCAAGGAAAAATCAAAAATTATGTAATATTGATAGATTTTGTTAAAAGCAAGTGAAAAATGGTGATTTCTGTTCTAAAAAATGTAGTATACATTTATTATTTCAATTTTAAAATTCAGGTTTGTTAATCTGTTTTTCAAATGTCAAAAACGCTATACGCCATGAAAGCTATCGGCGTGACGTCATTAGCAGTGTAAATAAACAATGGAGTATAACTTTCTCCCTTTACTGAGATTGTTTACACTGCGAGTGACGTCACAAGCATGGCGGCAGCGCCGAGACGGCCGAGACCGTGTTTTCGCGGGGATTTTTGAAATTTAAATTGATAAGTCTTTTTTTACATAATATTTGTTTGCAAAAATTATTGTTCCAATTTTTTATGGGTTTTTATGACTTACGAATTCATATAAATTTTTTTGACATAGGCCGTAATACCCTATTAGACATTAAGTAGACTCCATTTCCAAATCTCTCCAAATACATTTGTAACGTTAAGTTCCATAAATAACGTCCTTTTGAAGTTTGGGGAAATCGTAGGCGTACCTCAAGGCGCATCTCTATTTAGAGAGATTAGTAGTACAGTATGTTTAGTACAGTACAGTATCTTACCATATTTTGTATCCGTTGCAACCGTTTACAGTTCGTGCAAATCACAGGTGTCTCCCAAGGCGCTAACTTGTGTCTATTTATCTACTTATTTCACACTCAAAGGAAATATATGCATACACCATCAGACTGGATAGCGTTTTCTTAGAATGTCTTTGTGGGTTATTGGAGCACATTAGCCCAGATTACCGTGAACTAACGATTTTATCGACCGTACCGTCGGTAACCCATTAATGACCCACTACAGGGTCGGGTCTCCTTCTCGCAATGAGAGGGATGTAGGCCTTAGTCCACCACGCTGGCCTACTGCGGGTTGGTGGACATCACATACATTTGAGAACATTTTGTTTTTGTGAACTCTCAGGCATGCAGGTTTCCTCGCGATGTTTTCCTTCACCGTAACAGCAGGTGATATTTAATTTTTTTCTATAAAGCGCACATAACTTTAACAACGTCATTGGTGCGTGCCACTGGGATACGAACCCGGACCCCTCGATTCGAGGTCGAATTCTAAGCCACCGGGCTATCACCGCTTACCGTACCGTACCGTAAAACTCAAACTCAAACGCTTTTATTCATTATTAGGTACAATTTGTGCACACTTAATGAAAGTCATACAGATAAATTATACATTCTACATTCATCCGCTTTGATCGCCCCTCAGGCAAAACGTAGACTGGGAGAAAAAAGCGGGCGGAAAAAAACTCCCAGCACTCTTTTAAAAGTAAATAAAACTTAGTCTATAATGCAGTATGGCTAGGTCCAATAAAGGAACACACGTGACAGCTATCGTGTGTGTCAATATCGCCCCATTGCCATCCGCTCACAAATAAATATTGTTACATGGTGTATAGAAATAGCCTATAGTGAAGTTATTCAATCCCACGCTTTCTTATCGTCTAAATAGTCCTTAGTTTCATAATAGGCCTCTCGGCACAGGACTGATTTGATAGTTTGTTTAAATTTGTGAAAAGGCAGGGATTGAACTTCTACCGTACCGACCTGCCGTATCCGTTGGGGAAGGTGAGCGTGTACTGCTCTCCCAGGTCGAGCAGCGTGACGACGCCTGTTTTCCTTCACCGTAACAGCAGGTGATATTTAATTTTTTTCTATAAAGCGCACATAACTTTAACAAAGTCATTGGTGCGCGCCACTGGGATTCGAACCCGGACCCCTCGATTCGAGGTCGAATTCTAAGCCACCGGGCTATCACCGCTTACCGTACCGTACCGTACCGTACCGTACCGTACCGTACCGTACCGTACCGTACCGCACCGTATACCGCACCAACCTGCCGTATCCGTTGGGGAAGGTGAGCGTGTACTGTTCTCCCAGGTCGAGCAGCGTGACGACGCCTGTTTTCCTTCACCGTAACAGCAGGTGATATTTAATTTTTTTCTATAAAGCGCACATAACTTTCACAAAGTCATTGGTGCGCGCCACTCGGATTCGAACCCGGACCCCACGATTCGAGGTCGAATTCTAAGCCACCGGGCTATCACCGCTTACCGTACCGTACCGTATACCGCACCAACCTGCCGTATCCGTTGGGGAAGGTGAGCGTGTACTGTTCTCCCGGGTCGAGCAGCGTGACGACGCCTGTTTTCCTTCACCGTAACAGCAGGTGGTATTTAATTTTTTTCTATAAAGCGCACATAACTTTAACAACGTCATTAGTGCGTGCCACTGGGATTCGAACCCGGACCCCTCGATTCGAGGTCGAACTCTAAGCCACCGGGCTATCACCGCTTACCGTACCGTACCGTACCGTACCGTACCGTACCGTACCGTACACCGCACCGACCTGCCGTATCCGTTGGGGAAGGTGAGCGTGTACTGTTCTCCCAGGTCGAGCAGCGTGACGACGCCGCGGCCGATGTTGTGCACGCCGATGGACAGGCCGAGGAACTTGCTCTTGGTCCACACCCACGCCTCGAACTGGATGCGCTTGTTCACGTGCTCCGCGTAGAAGGCGGATATCGGCGGGTGGTGGGACACCTGCTCCGCGACGAACGACAGCTGCTCGGGGGAGCACCAGGGCACCGGCCCGTCGCCCACCTCGGTCTGGAACACGGGTTTCGTTTACATTAACGAAAGGTCGTGCAGTTCACGTATTTAAGTGTAGCCTGATGGAGCTTCAAAAGCGCTACCTTTGATTTGGCCGCACCAAAAAATGTCTTTTATAACGTTGTCAATTTCAATTCTTTGAAACAAACGTGACATTGTTATTATAAATCTAACTCAAGAGTCAGCACCACTTCCTGTCCCGTGAGTCACATGTGACTCATACATATTGATTGACTATTTATAATATTTACTAACTGGAAAGTCTAACTCCAGCACTCTGGAGTGCACTCACAGTCTTAAAAATTGTCCAACCACTTTCCTGTCCCGTGAGTCACATGTGACTCATACCCATTATTTGACGGCAAAATGTTAATTATATCATATATTACCTCTATGCCGAGGCAGATAAAAATCCTTACAATACAATACACTTACCTTGTCAGGAGTCCCATTGCTATGTTGCTCGGCGTCTAACTCCCAGTAGCAGCGGAAAATTTCTCCTAAAATGGGATTGTAGGGCTTCTTTGCGACCTGGGACTTGCGGCCGGCGTGGTACGAGCTCAGGTACCACCGCACCACCTGCACCATGCGTTCCCGGGGCGAGGGCTGGTCTACTATCCTGCGGGAGATTAAATGAAAATTAGTTAAGTATAAATAATTCAAAGCACGGTGATAGCCCAGTGGCTTAGAATTCGACCTCGAATCGAGGGGTCCGGGTTCGAATCCCAGTGGCACGCACCAATGACTTTGTAAAAAAGTTATGTGCGATTTATAAAATTAAATATCATCTGCTGTTACGGTGAAGGAAAACATCGTGAGGAAACCTGCATGCCTGAGAGTTCAAAAAAAAAAATGTTCTCAAAGGCATGTGAAGTCCACCAACCCGCAGTAGGCCAGCGTGGTGGACTAAGGCCTACATCCCTTTCATTGTGAGAGGAGACCAGACCCTGTAGTGGGTCATTAATGGGTTACTGACAATTCAAAGCACGCTTGCATACAGGGATACCGTTAAGTGTGAATTATTGTCAATCCCACCGACTACAGTCAGGAAGATGCTAGTACTAAACGATCTTTAGATAACGTATAGATAGAAGATTCGACATAGCTCGTCCATTAGCATCAGCAGCATATGCCTTAGACGTAGTTACTTACACCGGAAATTAATAACCGATCTTCAGATCATGGATCGTCTATATGACGTTAGGTTGCTATGCAACATTTGTTATTTCAAAGAAATTTTATAGAGTATTTAACAGTACCCTGGCAACCAAACAGTATCAATCTGCAGATTGGTTATACATTAATTTCGGGCTTTAGTAGTTTGATAGGATTTGATTTATGCAAACAAGATTACTTACTTAACAAACTGATCGGGATATGCAAACGAGTCCGCGTACATTTCAAGGAGCGATCGCCTTTCCAATATGAAGGTTGGGAGTACGACCTGGAAACAAATAGTTATGTAGGAGATTAAGTGCACTGAATGTTGATCAATGCTTGTTAAATACATGGAAATTATATAATTTTCCGCAAGAGACAGCTACATAAGTTTGTGACAGTTTTGACCCAAATAAAAAATAGTACAGTGAGTGAGAATATCCATAAACATGAACGGTCGTCGTATTCTAGGGCGTAGTCGCCGCATGGACGATAGGGTTTGCAGGCCTCGAGGACTCCCTCTTTACCTAAGCAGTCTCTCGTGGTAGGGTACTCTACCCTAGGTGCGTCCCCTCCCTTTTACAACCAGGTTTTCGGTCGGCGGTCCTGCAGCGGACATGCCAAAGATCTCTCTCAGTCATCTCTCTTCGTCTTCCCCTGCTAGTCGGGCGACGAGAATATTCATGTCATTGGGAAATTTTCAGTCATCTGAAACATCATACCTTAGTGAGGTCCATGCCAATCTTGACCTGTGAGAGCAGGTGGGTGACCACGGAACCGTGGTTCTCCATCGAGCCCAGTTCGCTGTCCGACTCATCTTCGTATAACGCTGCAACAAGATCAAACTCTGAGCTTTAGTGTTTCATTCATTATATTATGGCGTGACACCTCCGGTTAAATGATTGAACGACTACTGTACGAGTATTATACGAATACGAAACAAAGGCCTGCGGTTCTTCTGCTCTGTTACCGACCGCAAACAAGGCTACATTGGTGGTTAGAATCTAAGTCAGCCGTTGTGGCCGTTACCGCAGCTTCGTCGGCTGGATTTAGGGCCGGTATTGAGCTTAAAAACTACAATGATCTTAAAAGCGGCGGTAGCTGAATTCGGTCTCTTACTCGAGAGGTCGGGGCTCGAATCACACAGGCTCAATGATTTTCTTTTAAGACATGGGCACTTGACAAAATCAAATGTCACCTGCTTAAAGAAAACATCGTGAGGAAACCTGCATGCCTGAAAGCTCACCATAATGTTCTCAAAGGCATCTTTCAGGCAGTCCGTATAAGGCAAACGTTGTAGACGGCGGTCTACTTCTTTATCACTCTGAGAGGAGACCCGACCCTGTAACCCGACAACTAATGGGTTGCAGACAGACCGTAGTGTGTCTATAGTTTTCGGCAAGAGTCGTAAGCACGATCTTCATTGGTTGGTTTGACATTTGATAGCCCAGTGGCTTAGAATTCGACCTCGAATCGAGAGGTCTGGGTTCGAAACCCAGTGGCACGCATCAATGACTTTGTAAAAAAGTTATGTGCGCTTTATAAAATTAAATATCACCTGCTGTTACGGTGAAGGAAAACATCGTGAAAACATCAAAAAAAAAGTTCTCAGTGGCATGTGAAGTCCACCCTGTAGTGGTTTATTAAGGGGTTACTTAACTATCTGTGGTCACGACTCATGGTGGTTACAATAAAGACTCACCGTCATAGTCGATCTCGCCGTCCCGGGTTCGCGGCAGGTCGACGGCGGCGGGCGGCGCCGGCTCGGGCTCCGGCGCGCCCTCCGCCGCACACGTCCGGCTCGCGCTGTAACAATAGACACATATCGTACAGCCGAACTGTTATGTCACACGCTGCTGTCTGATTAGGTGGACTGATGGCGTGAACACATCGGGAACCGTTGGGGTTCAGGCGATGGTATAGTTGCTGCTCATACTCGTTTATGTGGCTCTCTGATTTTATTGAGAGGAACCTTTGGGATTCAAAGAGATGTTACCACATAGGTGGCTCTCAGTGGACTGATGACACGAAGACAGCGGGAACCGTTGGGTTTCAGAGGGATGATGTGTAGAGAAGGAAGCGAGAGATAACGTCTAAGAGTATGCAGTGCACTTCTCTTTCATTCTTTATTTCCTGACAAATATACCGAGAGCTCAGAACTGAGCCGAAAACGTTCAACATAATTTAAAAGCTAAAGACCGAAGAGCTTATTCCGGATGGAATATAATGTTACTTACATTAAGCAAACGTTCAAGCTGATACTACTGAACAAATTTTACTCATTTGTGGAGCAAACTTAACCACATTAGTAGTACACCGTGACGTGTCGAACGACCATCGAATACCAGAGGAGCATAATTACTACAGAATGATGAGTCACAATCTCCGTTACGTGTGCGAGTCCTAACACAAGGAATCTTAGCGTTGAACAATGAGTGTAGCTTCATTTATATCAGGATTTCCAGTAACCGCAACAGCGTTTTGTTGTTTCCGACCTGTGGTAACGTAGTACGTAGCTGGGACGTCAAAGTGCGTCACACTACACGTACGAATGCGTCGGGCGTGACACACGAAACCGCAGTGGGGGAACGAGGGACACGCTCTAGGTCTTACTGCACGGAGGCCAATGCCCCTTCGTAGCCAGTGTAGCTACAGTGAAACATCGTGATGTAAATGACGTCTTTATCGTTTTATACTTTGGAACTAGAAATCGAGCCAAGCCACCTGTTGACAAATTTAATGGTAACTGCAGCACGTATAGATACAACTATCCAATTCACGAACAAACAAATCAATGAACAATGAACAATTTCTATTCCATTCTAAATAACGTCATGATGACGTTCAATTTAGTTAATTGCATTAACAATTTGCGAGGGTACCCTTAAGCCTTTAAGATTGGGCCCATAACAACATTAAAGCCAATAACACTGATGCTGGGCAGTAGCCGCTGTAATTATTGCTTTACACTGCCTATGTTCGCTAATAGGTCTATAAGCTATTAGTGACCCACAGCAGGGTCGGGTCTCCTCTCACAATGAGAATTTATTTTGCTTAGACTGGACTACACTGGGACGTTGTAGCGGGTAACGGAACGGGGCGTCGCAATGCGGCGCGACGGCGGGGATCGAACGACGCTGGCGCGATGCCGCTGTAATTGTTGCTTTACACTGCCTATGTTCACTAATAGGTCTGTAAGCCATTAGTGACCCACTGCAGGGTCGGGTCTCCTCCCACAATGAGAAGGATGTCCGCCGTCCACCACGCTGACTGGTGAGGGTTGGTGGACTTCACGTGCCTTTGAGAACGTTTTTTAGCGGTGATAGCCCCGGGGCTAAGAATTCGGCCACTACCCCAGGGGTCCGGGTTCGAATCCTAGTGGCAAGCACCAATAACTTTCTATAATAAAGTTATGTGCTGTTTTATAAATGACTTTCATCTTTTTAACATTTAATGCTTCAAAACACTATTTAGCTTAATATCTTCAAGTAATAACATCCAAGACAACAATGGCAGTGTTATGGCGACTTTTTACGAGGGCTATACGAGTGAGCTTATGATGTCTATAAAATAAGCGAACGAAAATAAACAAATCATAAAAAGCGGTTTGTATAATGCCCGGCATTAAACTTGAATAGATCGCGATAATCAGTCAGATTTTAGTGTCTTGCGAGATCAGGAGAGCGAAATAAACTTTGTCGACCATTTTAGCATGTGTCTGAAAAGTTTTGAATAATTTTACAGCCAGACCAGTTTGTATAAAGGCGACGCCACATTCATCTTTGATATGGCAACACCAATATCTGCCTTATTTTATAACGTTGTCAATGTCAATTTTTAGATGCACATTGGATCGAAACCGCGACAATGACAGTTCATTGGAGCAGTTACCAGTAAAAGAAATCAGTTCGAAATTACTCCGCAACAGGGGTGTGCGAAAATTCCAGAAAATTAAACAAGATACCATTCTTCAGGTGCCTTTGGACTAATCAGTACTGGAGCTACTCCAGCGGTGGTAAATCATGCTTCACGCATCGTCCTGAATTGGAGAAAAGCTCTGGCCATACGTTATCAGGCCTTTTTGGCCTTTTTTATTGCTTTAACCCTGATAACGTATGGCCAGAGCTTTTCTCCAATTCAGGACTTGTTTATTCCCATCAAATTCAATTAAAAATGTAGGTAATAATTGTAGTAATTCAATACTGTATTGTATTGACAATACAACAAATGCATGTCATTTTCCTTTTACGGTTTAAGAGATACAAGCTTACAGCCCTGTTACAGACAGATAAACACAGCAGAGCCAGAGACTGGGCAATAGGAACCCGTTTGCAATTTAAGGGTACGAAAATCTAAAATAACTAACCTCGTCGTGGAACGTGACAACAATATGGAAGGAGTGGTCATTTCTCCTTCCAACTCGCGTTATAACTCAGCCGGGTCGAGTCGTATATTTCTCTCGCACGCAAACGAGAACGCGCCGCGAATCCGTATAAGTGGGGTACATAATTGCTGTTTTCTTTGGAACATCAACGGGGTGGAAACTTTCTTTTGCTTATAGATGAGCTTATGAGTTTATTACCTTTGATAAACTCATGATACGGGTACGTCTTATTAATAAAGTTTTACGTAGCTAAAGATGAACGGTGCTTTCAATCCTAAAATATTGCTGTCATCTGTCTTTTATTGAAGATGTTTTTCAATAAACCAGCCAACAAAAATTTAAATTAAAAGCAAAAATTCTAGTAAAAAATGCCTTCTAGAAGGCTCGTTACGAATGACTTGCCCAGAATCCTTAGACGTGCAGTGAAGAGTAAAAACGTCGGCCCGGGAATGCGAACCCTGTTAAAAGTGACACTCTTTATGTGACACTTTGGGCGTTGACTCACAGATTTTATGTGTTACTTGCTATTTATCGTCCTAGTTAGGTAGGTACGTAGCACTTTTTATAATTTGGAAGCCATAAAAGACAGTGTAATGCACCGGTGCCGTAAGCATGAACACTATCGACAAAGTATCCGTATAGTAATGTCAGCCAGTAGTAAGTCATATGTCCCATACTAATGGGAATCATAATAAGATAAAGACGATACGATTTCTATACGAAACTGTGTAAGTTCATGCTCGAGAAAGATATTAAGTGGTCACTGCAGACCATGAAACCATCCGAGCTCAATTACGATCTAAATATTGTGTTTCGTCCAAGAATTCGTCTCTATTTGTTTCTCCGGCACACATATCAAACCGTGTACAGAGCTTTCGTTCTTTGGGGCGGCGGTAGGTAGGTACCACTGAGTGTGACAGTTCTCCCATCTATTAAATTAAATTACAATACAAAAATCATATCTAACTCAGGAATCATTATTATCAAATTGGACTATCGCCCTTTGAAAATCAACAAAAGAATTTTGTGCATCGTTCTTTACACGACAAAAAGGTCCACAAAGAACATAGAAGATTCTTCGTCGTTCGAACTGCAAATCATCAAAGGGTTCCACAACATAATAATTATGTCATATGTATACAACGCTGTCAGAGGGTGTGAAACTGCAGCTGCGACCTTCCCATAAGTCATGGCCAGGGTTCAGCTATCGATCGACACTCATATTTCCGTGTCAGATATTATCGCGCGGATTTACGGCCAATGCGAGTAGATTAAACCATTTACACGATGATATATGAGATTTCCATTTCAACACTGGAAGATTAAACTTCAATCTGGTATATTGAGAGTGAAATGCCGTTGGATTAAAAAGGCTCAGAATCGGAGGTAAAGGCATCAACTTGGCAGGGCCATGTCCAACGGTGAATTTCAGAAATCTGATGGGTGAATGTCTAAAGAAATATACTGTAGATTTGTCTTCTAAATTTCGCATAGGTTCTTGAATTCTATTTATAAAGAAATCGAAAAATGAATGAAAATGTATTCAATAACATTTCTTGTAAAAATACATTTTCTAGTTCATAGAATGGAATATTACTTTAAAGTTTAAACTTTCTCCGTACACCGATTAATGCATTGTTTGTGTGTCAACAGTCACGGTACTGTTTGGCGAGTAAATATCTAAATGGAGGTCAAACAGCCCAGTGCTATTGATTTACTAAAGTTATTTTTTTAATGTACATAAATATGAGTTGTTTTATGTACATTGTATATATGAGTGTCAGACTGGCTAGCAGGCTACGGCAGGTTGAGGGTGCCGGTAACGTTCCACCCTTTGGCAGCTGCTATAATTCCGCCATCCATTAATTATATTGTGCTGCATGGAAATAGGAAGTAGAATACGTCCACGTGCCAGGCGTACCCTAGATTCCTACATTGTACATAGTACTGAGCATGCGACAATGGATTCTGGACAAATGCTATCATTGCCAGTCCACTAACTTCCTTTTTCTCTAACTTCAATAAAACTAAACAGAACAAAACAAACACAAAAGGGAAATCAATTTTGAAAATTTATCTACTGTACGGTCGGAAACATCGTTATTGCACCCCAAAATACCTAATAACTCGACGAACAGCAATGGTAAGTAATATGTATAAGTAATAATATAAGTATACCTGTAGACAGTCCACGCAGTATCGATTGTGAACTTGATACAGGACCCTTTGTTCACGCGACCTTCCGTGTAACTAATGGTTGTCGCTGATTACTGAGGCCACTTTCTTTTGCGATCGTCTGATTGTGAGCTCACATTTATAATTCAGATGGCAATGGATTTAGGTCCTAGACATCAAAATTAAAGATTGATAAAAACATGAATCAAAACGCAATGACTTCACATGTTTTTTGTTAAACGTGTCTTATTTGAACGTCATAGCTTTTGCAACTTCACTAATTAGGTTGAAGTGTTATAGAGCACTAAGACAGTGCAGTGGATTATGTGCATAAACAAAACTGTAGATTTTTAAATATGAAAAAATCGCATAATTGTTTACTACTTATCTTCACTTGCACAGATCATCGACCCCTATACGGGCTCTTGCGTGACTGCACGTGATAGAAAATTATTACCATTTTCTCAACAATAACTTTAGTTGATTCGACAGTTATAAACGAAGTGAATATTTAACTCTTTACAGATTATTAGAACAAAACAAACGGGATTAAATCAATGCTAATGTCGATGTTTGCTTGGTCGGACGGTTATGATAGCTGATTGGGACAAGGCTTTAGTGCACCACCGTGAACACAAAGCCTTATGTCAATTTAACCTTATGTCTTGTCTTAATCGGACATAACCGTCCGACCAAGCAACACGACAAAATTTAAACAACTATATTGCGTTGTCTTCATCGAAGTAATCACTGACGTGAGCAACTGAAGTGAGCCACTTTTGCGTGCGACACGTTTAACACTTAGCTGGTTATTGCATATAATATTATATAAAAAAACAGATTTAATAGGTTACGGGCGAGGCGACATTGTTACGAATTAAACAGGATCATAACCCGTTTATTTACATCAGTGAACGGGCCATAATGCGGATTGCTCAACATTTAGCGAAATCCTCGACTTTTAAGCAGATACGACCCATTAGTATGCATTATGTAAATTTTTCCTGTTTCATACATGCCGAATTATAGATACTACTTTTAATGTCTTTGTTCTAAATACGAGATCAAAATGTTTTTATTTTTTTCCGCGTTACAAATTGCTACATTTATTGATTATTATTTTTTATGTTGTATTTTGTGTCTGAAAAGGTGAATATGGATTGACCAAAATACCTCGTAAAACCATAAACTAATCCACTATCGTGCAAATAGACGTTTTTAATTTCAGAAGTAACTATTAGTATCATAGAGCCAAAAGCTAGAGCGCAATGGCTCCGCTCTGGTTTCTGTTTTATGATACTGTGGTATTAAAAAGCCGACTTAACTATTATAATAACAACTCTTGTACTAAAATTTCAATCCAATCGTAGTCGTAACGCCATCGTGTCGTATTCAATAAACAGGAGACGAGATGCACAACCGTGAAAGTGGATGAAACGGTCCGGTCACGGTTAAAATAGCCGACTGCTGGATGCACTTTGTAAAAAAGATTATAAATAGTAGTGCCAGGAATGTCAGCCCCGCAGATGAAACCTTCACTGATCAGCTCACCGTCCACTGACATTAGTGACTAAAGTAGTCAGTAAATGTGTTGCACTTGCAACTCAATCTGTCTGTTAAGGCGCTGATAACATGTAATTCAGCAAATTTGCTATTCTTATTTTTCATTTCCAGCAAAAATTACAAAGTATTTTACAATGGGAAAAATATATGTTATTCTAGACCGTATTCCGAACGACAACATAGTCGTCGAAACACATTTTGACAAAGTTGCCTCGATAAAAAAAAATTGCAAAGTTACCCCTTTTCTGAATTCTTATACTAAACTACAACGTTGTTTGTTAATATTTATTCAAATAATTTAACCAGTATATTAGCAGACCTTCGTTATTATCACATCATTGTGTTAATTTTTTTCAATAAGCTTATAAATATTCAGTAAATCAGTAAAATTTAAAACTTTTCTTTCGCGTGCTCCGCGCAATATTTTCGTATTTTGTATTTCTCGCTTACTATTATGGCAATTGACAGAGAGCGCAGAGGCGCGATGCAAGGTGGACGTGCGTCACTCCGTCATTCCAAAATAATACACAGTTGTCGTATATAGCACAATTTCATAGCTTTGTCTGAGGTTTGTGTGGCGTATTATGTAGGACGCCAGGCTGTATACGCTGGGGCGTGGGTTCAAATCCGCGTGTGCGTGACTTTATTTTTCACTTTTATATAATTATATTTTTTATATAATACAAATTTTTACATCGATTATTGATTTTGGAAATTGTTGAATAAATAAGAAGACAGATTTTATTAAGTTACAAATAAATAAAAGTTTCAACGTCAATTTAATAACTTTTTTTTTGTTATAAGCTATACAATTATTTTTGAAATTATAAATTTATCTAAAATTCGTTATTTTTTTTCGGAATTCGGAAATATAAATAACCATTAGATAGCATAATATGAAATAAAAAAATAGTAATACAAAAAACATTTCAATCCAGAATGTCTTCTTATATTTTGCTTCGGGTTCGAACCCGGGTCATATAATGTAGGATTCCCTCCCGTTTTCAAATTGTACGCCGCCGAAATTCGCGCGACGCGACGTTGCCAAACCGACAGTAAAGAAGACACCGCTACGCGCGGCGTTGCCGTCTAGAATTGTACCTATCACTATCACGGTAATTTTTATAAACGGTTAGGAGGAATAGTGGGGCCGCCGGCTAGGGCTGTGCGTCTTCGTGGATTGATAGGTAATAATACCTATTAGGTATAAAGGAAGTGTTCAATAAAAATGCGTGTTGTTTTTTGATTGGTAGATTTAATTAAAAAACCGTGTTTACGTTTGAATAACAAGTCGGTTTGATAAATTTGCGACCGAGAAATATTTGCGCCTTTACTGAGACGTACGAAATGCTTTATTATTAAATATTTTGTGAATATTTCATGAGTCTATATATTTTTGTTGTTATTAATAAAGAGAAAAAAAACGCATGCATTTAAGTTGAAGATTTGAGTTGAAGGCCCAATGGAAATAAACTGAATGTTTTCAAACATAATACATACATCTAATAATATAATCTATAATACCTATGCAAGTATTTATTTTTATTACCTACTAGCTGACCCGGCACACTTCGTTTTGCCATTATAAAATATGTATATTATATCATTGCAGTTTGCATAATAGAAGTGGCATCCATAAAGAAAAATCTTGACGTTTCTAAATGCATGACATTGCCATATGAACTTATGAAGTATTCAATCTAAAATGATGTTTGACAGGTAGTACATGGGTAGAACAGTTTATATAGGAAAATGAAATTGTTGTTTTTATTATTTTCTTTACATTGTTTTCAAATTTTCTCTCCGTAAGAACCATCCTCGTACTTAAAGGAATATCCAAAAAAAATTAGCGAAATCGGTTCAGCTCCTCCCGAGATTTGCGCTTAGCAACATATTCATTTTTATATTGTACAAGGTGGAGATGACGTTACCTCATTAATTTAAACCACAAAGATCGTGTACTTAAGTGTGTTAAAGCATACGAAAAGGTTCAGGACCGAAAATAAAAAAATATGCAAATTTCAAACAAAATAATTACACAAATAAAAGACACAAAAAGTAACAGGCTCAAGGTGAAAGGTCATTGACCTGAAACGAAAGGAAGCCAAAAGCGGCTTTTTTCAAACGGTAGGCATAGTACTGCGCCGCCGGCGCGCCGACTGATTTATGGCCTGTGTCGGCTGTGTAACTAGAGGGTTTTCAACAATTTAAAAAATCGTTCCTACTCCCATGCCGGGAGTCTAGGTTCGATTCCAGCTCTCGCCTTTCCTAAAACCACGTGATGAAACCTGTATGTCTCAGAATACATGTTTTTACATGATAGACGAATTAACTGGTTATACAAAAACCAGTTAAATCGTCTATCTGTCTTTTACTCGATCTCGTGACAAATTTACTTGCTTTTATGTGGTTAGGTATTATTTGAGGCCATCGAAAAATTTGAGGGTAATAATATGCAATAACATTATGAAGCTTGTTCCAAGCCTCTTTAATATTGTAAGAAGAAATTGAATTGTTGGTTGACATGTTTAGGTACTGCTGAATTATTGAATTTTTAATTTAATAGTGATTTAATAGCGAAACAATGGCATTCTGGGTACATCCTCTGAAAGAGAAGACCGTGTTTTATTTATTTTTTGGTGAGATGAATAGAAAACATAGGTATTATATGGACCTTTGATGGAGAATAATAATAAGAAGTTTTAGGTGTTCAATAAAAAAGCTCCGCGTTTTAAAATCACATCATTACTAGAGTCGTCCATATTTCTTTAAAACTGGAAACAGTGCCATCTATTGACGATGTTGTCCACATTTCTTTAACACTTGAAACAGTGCCGATTTTATCATTTTATTTAGTTCTCATAGAGTCCGCTCCACTAACAGTGGCGCATGAGGGGCATGGGGTAGGCGGGAGCCGCGAGCCGAAGATGCCCGATTCCTAAAATCATCGGGTGTTGTCAGGCTCTTAAACGCGGATCCAGGCTTCCGAAAACGTGGTTGGCGCATCTCTATGGTGAGATGAATATATTAGAGTTAAATTTTTTTTTTTTTTTTTTTCGTCACGTCACAAGTCATGAGGGTCGTTATGGGCATTACCACCGTGCCCACAATGGATCCACGCTTGTCTGCTAATCTGTTTCCACAAGAATTCCCCGAACAAAACTAGCTGATTAAATAAAAGTTGCAAGAGGATGGTTGTAGCATAGGCATAGTATCTACGTCCGAAATGAAATAAAAATGTATACCTTCCATAAACACCGCTAAAACCTTTCACGTGTTATGTTTTGCCCGTGAAAATGAACCTCTTTTAACGTAGCCACAAGCATTGTTAATAAGGCTTCACGCTTTGTTAATTAAAAAGAATAACAACCCCAAAATTGTGCCTGATGTCTCATTAATATTTCGTACTCGCTTTTGCCCGAGTTTCGTCCGCGTGGAATTTAGAATTCGGTTTAGTGAGGGATAAAAAGGATCCCATATGTTAACCCGGATTACGTACAAACTACCTGTATACCAAATCCATTCAGCTGTTTTTGCATGAAAGAGTAGTCCATCCATTCTCACAAACTTACGCATTTATAATAGTAAAAAGGATCTATTCATAACCACAAATAGAGAAAATAAAATAATTTTAAGCAGGCACGTGTCGCGATACTCAATGTGAATATAGACATTGCGTTGTTTGAGTCATCTGTGAGACGCTATAAATAGAAGTTAGCTTGATACCAATTACGGGACTAAATCGGTTTATCTCAACGAGTGAAGCGCGCATCGCACCGTAGTTTGGGTAGATGCATTACTAGCAATAGTACTTGGAGCGCGCACAGTATCTGACCGTCTATTGAAACAAACAACACTAGGGGAATCGCCAATCGTGTTGTCGGCTTTGAAACAGAGTTCTGTTTACGCCCTTTTTGACGAACCCCATGTCATAGTCCAACAATAATAATATATCGACCGGAAGACCGTGTCAAAGATGCACGTACGAAGCAAGGATGAGCGTGAACATTCGAGTAAAATTGCAAGCCTTGCGCTAAGTCGCAATACGACACAACTTTTGCCGACCGACCCACAAACGCGAAAAAATTTAAAATCAGCTCTTTGAATGGAGCTGTCTTTAGTGGCAATACTGACTGACATGCGACAAATGTACGTAAAAACATTGTCGTACGGCAAACATGTTGCGAGCGACCGATTTTGTCGCAGAACAACTTGCCAATTAGGACAAAGAGCTATTAATAGGTATCGAGACGCTAAAAGTTTTAAAGAAAAAACGTCATAAATGCTCAGATAAAAAGCTTTAGCGCGCCAATCCATCAAAATACTTTTCGTGTTTTGCGGACACAAAACATAATGAAATAACCTTCACCGTGTGCGTACAGAGAACTGCTATGAAGGCAACGGGCTCCTTTGTCGAAGCTCCCGGGATAATTGGAGTACACGCTACGTGGGCGCGCGTCTTTCAGTTCGAAGGTAGTCTTCATGTAATGATCGAGATTTGTACAGAACTTCAAAGGTACAAATTTATATGGCTCTCGACATTTAATGAGAAATGAGGAATAATTTTGTTAATTTCGAATGGTTTATGTTTGGGAACCTTTCGATCTTTAAGGTTGTTATATTTAATGGCTCTCACTAACTTTTAAAAAAAAAGTTGTATACCTATGAACCAACGTCGGTATAGATGATATTCGACGTACGACCTCAGATTAACTTCTTTGACGTTGGAAGTGGGTAACGTGGGTTTCCATGGCTGTCCCGATTACAACTCAAATACAGGTGATTTTAATTAAATTGACGTATCCCTGCGCGTGTAGATAAACTCAATAGCAATCGTTTATGTCATGTGAAGCTCTATTCAAATGCAGATTTTTTCACGATTCTTCAAGAAAGTCATACCGGACCCCTCGAGTCTGAATTCTGAAGAGGCTGAATTGTAAGCCATTAAGCCATTAGGCTATCACATATGAGTGGTGGTTATGAACGCGTAATTTCGAATCTTGGACGAAAAATAATATCTATTTGCTTTAATTCAGCTTAACTAAGACGATTACGACTTCATGTCAAAGAATACATCCGTTCCTTACATAGTAAGTATGTAATACAGGGGATACACTAAATCGTACCAATTTATCGCAAGATCGAATGACATGAAGGGGGCTTGCACCCTGTGAACTCAGTACTGTAAGGGCTGTCTGAACCGGTATCAGGTGGTTAGAAAAGGGTCGGAAGAGGGAAGTAAGTTTTAAATTGCTAAGCTGTTTTTAATGAGTTTGTCGTGCAATTTGTTGACGTTGAGTGCAGACGGGGCTAATTATAATATAACTTTAATCGCAAACTATATTTAGATCGTTAACACGTCGATAAGCCGAGTGTAAATTAATGAGCATTTTATCTAAACAGGCACAACCAGTTACATAATGGGCATGATGACTAATTTTTAAAAACTCTTCTATGATATTCAGAAGTTTCTATTATGTCTAAAATATATCATATTTTTGTAGAAAATTAAGGTTTTTGTGCAATAAAAGTACATTTAAATTTTAAGTTTCAAATTCATTCCAAAACGCTCGCCCGTGTCATGGCGTCTGTCATTGCGCCACGGCTCAGTAAAAAATGCCAGATCGCGTATAAATATACTTACGAAAAAAATGACGTTTACTAAGACGTGACGTAATTTGACGTAATTCGATCTGATGGGTGTTTAAGCTATCATGGCGGATTGTTGTATTTTGTAGATTTATTTTAACAAATAAATTATTAATCTCGACATTAACAAGAGAATAAATACATGTTTCAAAATCTTTGAATCCTATTTCATTAGATCAGATAAATATTTTGGCGATACTTGATTACTGTCATCATGCCTATTATTGCGGTCAATGCGAGTCGGACAGATGTTATTGATGAATAGTATCGAATAAGCGATCCATACGATTGTAGAGCGGGCAGGTGCATAATGCTTTGTTTAACTTGTGATGTAAGTTTACAGGTGTTAACGCTAACATTGCTAAGCAGCCTGCCTATCTACCATAGAGAAAGAACAGCAATAATAACACATTTGTTCCGCAGCAGAATTTATATCGGTCGAAGTGAGAGAGATTGAGCTATGGAAATCAAATGAAACCGTTGTTTCGACGAAGCTTATCACAAATTTTCGCTACCACTCCGCATTGGAGCAAAGTGGTGGTGTACCAGGCCTACCGCTGTTGTGGGGGGAGACCCGTACCGTATGCCATTAAAAGGTTGCAGCCAACCAAGTTTGAAGGTTTTTGTTAATAGTTTTTATTCTGGAAACTGACAGAAGTTGATCATGCTTCTGTACCGACAACCATAGATACTTTAACGCTGTTAGCGAGAGGTCATTCAGCATCAATTTTTGGCAAACAATTAAAAAAACAATAATGTTACTTCACTAAAAAACCGTTAAATTGTACAATTTTTGTTCCATTGTACGGTGATAAATTATCGCTACATTAACACACAGCCACAAAAGCTGTACACTTGACCTGCTTCAAAACGGGCATTCAAGTGTTGCTCTACAAAAAGAACACAATACAAAGAACACAAAGTCGCTGTTTCTCACTTCTCGCAGAACCCTCTTAAGGATCACCATCTCGACGTGACAGTTAAGTAAGTTTTTGAGCGTATTTAAGTAATTTAAATGAAATATCTTTAAGAACTTTTAGTATAAATTGCCGTATTTTCAGCTTAGCCCGTTTAGATAGGCATAACCTGACCAGGGTTTTTTGTACATGTTTCAAGGCGGCGCCATATTCAGCTTTGATATGGCCACACCAATATCTACCTTCTATAACGTTGTGAATGTCAATTATTAGCAAGCCTTGGCTCAAAAACATGACATCTTCGTGAATCGTACAGTAAAAGAAATTAGTTCATAATATATCCGAAACACGGCGTGGTGTGCAAATCGGTGTCGGACTATACAGGATTATTGAAAATGTTGGCTATATTGTCTGGGTTTAAATGTAGGCCTCATTTGCGCTTTATTTTGTCACATAACATCCTAGCCGGAAATGGTTAGTTTCTGAGTGGTTTCAATTTTAAGTTTTTTTAAATAATTATGGATTTTGGCCAGAAATCCTGAGAGCATTTTTTTTAACTTTTCACCTTCATAATCTGGTAGCAAACATTTCAGCACTTCCTCAAAGAAACATAAACGTCAGTTATTTTTCCTTTCATTTCGCAGCGTCGGAAAATTTGCTCTAGGTACAAGAAGGATACACTACATAATATTCATATTTCTCACCTCTCACTATCCCGCCTCAAGGACCAGCGCCGCGATGTTAGCGCACGAAGCATGTTAGCCGATTTATGTCATAAATCCCCAATTTCATCACAGTTTGATCACAGATTTGAAAACATAATCACTTCACACAACACGTTGTTTTAAAATTTTCACTTTATTTCCTTCACTGAGTTACGTTTACGATACTACGATTTGCTAAACAAACTTTTGTATTGTTTTTAAATTTTCACTTCGTGCATTTCCCGCGTTTCCTTTTTACTGGCAACATTGCGATAAATCAACGTGCAGTGCTGACAACTCTGCGTTATCTGTCAAAATTATCAATCTTCGTGTAAGGTAGTCCGAAAGCGACATGTGCAAAAGGGATTTGTGCAATAATAAAGAGCAATGTGCTGGGTTTATGTATAAAGATTGTGATGATTGTGAAGCTACGTGAATCGCTATAAGACGATATAGGTAGACGATGAACGTGCGTTGCGTCGATTTATGAGACATTATATGGGAAAATTAAAACAAAACAATAAAGTGTCTACCAATGTTTTTTATATAAACGACCGGGAATATAAAAAAAAAACTTTCTGAGGCGTCTATTATTGGTATAACCTGACAGTATGACAGTTTTAGTGCACCATGAAGAGGCGCCAATATAATCTTTGATATGACCGCACCGATATCTGTCTTCCATAACGTTACAAATGAACATTTTATGCAATGTATTGGCTCAAAAACCATTGGCATTATACGAGTAGTTGCCAGTATAACATTACTTCATAATATTTCCGCAAAATGGCAAAGTATGTGAAAACCCCACTTATAAGGACACAACCACGGTACCCATAGGCATACAATATTAGTTTAGTACGGTACCATCATAATTTTTGCATGTTCGTTAACATTAACACATGGCGTTTATATAATTCGGACTGTTGCTAGTAAAACAGAATTAGTTATAAATTTTCCTTAATACGGCGGGTCACATATCAGTCTTATGTCATTCAAAGGTTATAAACCGTGTTATTGGAGTAATAATTGACAATGGCTCCGTAAGGACGTTATATTCAATAGGAGTGTATCAATAGATAATAAAAACAGATGTGGAAAAGTCTATTATAGTTCATTTAAATATTTTGCTAATGGGAAATCAAAAATGCTGGTACCAGATATCAGAAATTCCTTTGACGTGAATGCCTAAAGGCACAGATTACTAAATAGTTACTAAAGGTGTCTAAAGTTGTGTAGCAATATAGTTCAAGTTTCTACGAATATCGTAACACTTGGATTTATACCAACTTGTGTGCTATTTTCGGAATGGAACAAATATTTTTCCTCTATGCAAATACTAGATATCGACAAACACGGGCTATTTATTGGAAGCCTTACATACTCGTATAATGTATTTCACAGAGGCAATTTGTTAATAGCGTTGTTATGATCTGTGAACGATAAAATAACAATTACTATAGTGTTGGTATAGCGATAATGAAGTCTTCTCAGTCAGCAAGCGGCGGGCGCAAGTGCATTCCCTTGCGCCCACAGGGGACAACAATGGACCTATCTGGAGCAATGTCGGGCAATGTCGGGCATTGTCGGGCTCTCGTGCTGACCTCCGCAAGTGCATCAAGTCTAGCAGGCTTAAGGTCAGAGGCTGATTTGTTACAGCTATACGTAGCGTCTTTGTACATTTTCAGTGTCTTCGTCGTGCGGGTCTTGTAAAGCCTACCACACACGTTCAGTTTCATCTGTACAATAAAACATTGCAGTCGAACTGTACAGGTAAGTCGTACGTCTCACATGTTGAAAAATCGTACATGTTGAAAAATCGTAAAAACTGTACAGTTTTTGTCACACACAAGTTTCGATTATGGGTGCAGTATAAACGGTACAGTGCGATCGTAACGATTTCTCGTAACGTGTGTTCCAGGCTTAAGATTCATTAGCGGTGCTTCCTTGAACACCCTAGATCAACCCTGACTCTTTCCTTCTTCTTCAGTCTTTCTTCCCAAAGGCTGTCTGGATGAAATGGAATTCGCTAATGCAGTGGACGAATGTCGGCTGAAGAGAGAAGAGAGATATCACCATACTGTTCCAGTTACACGGTAATGTTTATGTAACCATATGGCACGAACAGAACGAAATAAGCCTAATGTTGTCATTAGCAGTGCGAGCGACCGCTTGATAGCGGGACCAGCCATCCACGTGACCCTCGGGGACAATGTACGGTTATATCACCACCAAGAGAGACATTCCGAAACATTTCCGTGCAAAAATTCACTACTATATCATCGCTAATGTCCAAAATTTCCCGAAAATTCATGCAACTTGAAACACTCCAATTAATTAATTAATCTTCCACCCTTTGATTCCACCAATGAATTAGTAAATTCATGTGTATCTTCGGTTGGTAAATAAGTGTGTAAATGCCCAATGGTCTTTTGAAATCCTCAACAATAAACCTGGTTACATTGCATTTATTCCATTTTAAGGGTTATGTAAGCCTTAGTCCATCGAGACTGGTATGAGATCCAATTTTCCCTTCTCAGTGGGTGCTTCGTAAAACATAACTCACGAACTTATTACAATAATTCTACAATTATATTAACTATCCCACCTTGACACAAATGCATAACAAACTACTTCCGATACCAGTATGACCATCTAAACTTTTGCGAATTTTAACACGAAGATCGATACGTGCATAACAGTAGACGCAAATGAAAATCGACTTTATTATGAACCACTTAGGGCTGCTTTTCAAGTGCTGCCATGTGAAAGCTCTCAGCAGTTTCACTAACAACCCATTTCCTGCCCGAAGCACGTTATTGATGCTTCCGATTCCACGGGCTTTGGGTGATCAATCGGAAATTCTTAATCTAAGGTCGTGGTCTGATTGGCTGTCGCAAATCGACACAACCGACCGATCAAACAACGCGAGAACATTTAAACGCAGGTCTCTGATTGGAGCTATCCTAAATGATAATACGCTTGACATGCGACAAATGTACTCAATGACGTTGTCGTGGGACGCTCATAATGTGATATTTCTGTGGGTTTCTGATAGTTTCTACCGTAGAGCAGTATTCTGGAAGTCATTCTGATCTGTGCTCAATATTGAGACATAGACAGGATAGCAGTGAAAAATAAAATATAGGTATAATTTGGAGTCCTTGAACTGACATGAAGCAGAATTAATGCGTATTTTTACGCATACTTAAGTAAGGTCAATTCGAAGGCCGGTTCGCCCGGTTTTGCGCATGTTGTTTGATAGTGTTAATGGTTCTGCTGTTGTTATGTGACAAGGACTGTTGCCAGCCGATCACAGCTTCGCACATTTTCGGTCCGTTCGTTATTCGGTAACGTCATCATCAGGTTCAGCTACATGGTTTAATGGCCGAAATAGAAGAACATACTAAAATCACGGCAAATAAGGTCCCGTTATAACTATGTATATCTTCGTATTGTCAGCCTTCAGATTACTTCTGAGGTGAGCCCGATTTTCGTGTCCTAAACTCATCATGTCTGAGATATTGGTCTCCATTCTCGAAGCCAGCTTAGCTCAATGTCACTTCAGTTCGGCTAGAATTACGTACACTTCTTTTCTCAGGGTTGTTGGAGCCACATAGATTCGGGCGAGGACGAAGTGACGTTTAAGAGGGGCTGCTTATGTTTCTTATATTTTAAATCGACGAGATTCAAATGATGAGATATTTCCTCATATATTTCTCATCTTTTCGGCGCTGCGAGCGTTAATTACTTTCCAAGTTCCCAAGTTCAACCTCGTATGCATATCAAAGGCGTAGACCCCTTCAAGACACACGAGGCAACTCGAGAGCTACGAACGCTACAGCTTGTTTGATATTTCGCTCTACGCTTGATCTTTAACTTTTAAAGGTCACACTACTCAGATTTATTAATTGAATGAAGATGACATATTACTTATGTGATTGGTAGTAATTTGATTAATTAAATTAACAGCTTGCCAGTAACCCATTAATGACCCACTACAGGGTCGGGTCTCCTTCTCGTAATGAGAGGGATGTAGGCCGCCGTCCACCACGCACCACTACTGCGGGTTGGTGGACTTCACATACCTTTGAGAACATTTTTTTTGTGAACTCTCAGGCATGCAGGTTTCCTCACGATGTTTTCCTTCACCGTAACAGCAGGTGATATTTAATTTTATAAAGCGCACATAACTCTTTTTTACAAAGTCATTGGTGCGTGCCACTGGGATTCGAACCCGGACCCCTCGATTCGAGGTCGAATTCTAAGCCACTGGGCTATCACAGCTTACAATACCTTTAAAAACTGTTTTAGAGTGTAGATAAAGGTTAGCAGACTTTTAAGTTATCACAATAAGATTTTAGGAGAGGGATGGTTTTAGTATAGTTTAGCCCATTGAGAAGAGCAATTGGGGTTAAAAAAAGGATAAAAGTAGTTCATTCCCGGGTGTTACTGAAAGGAACAAAATTGAGGAACAAAATTGCCCTGCTTGCATTTGACGCTAACATTTGTAGGACTTTAATCCTATCTGAGGTTGTACATGGGGCCATCAGCTGCATGGTGTCTTAATAGCTATCACCAAGTCTATTGAGAAATTCTTTAATAATCCTGATAACAAAACAGTAAAGTGGCCACTGCAACGAATAGTAACGGTCACCTCGTGTAACCCCTCATACACAAATAGGAAAATAGTAAAATTACGAGTAAATAGGACAAAAATCCTATCTGAGATCTACGAATGTTGTGAGGCTTGTGTTGTGTACATCGCTAATCCGCTTCGAATAAAGTTAGTATCTCCGCAAACATGGTGGTCGTATACCTATTCCGTGAAATTGCGTTGCTTCTAGATACTTCCTCTGTAACAGTTGGCCAGAATGTACCTACGATCGCCGTATTGTATTCATTCGTATACATTACCATAATGTTTTGGCAGCGCTGCGCTCATAAATAAAAACAAAGATAATAAAACCATATTACAAGCAGTGGGTATAGAATATGTCATAGGTCACTCATAGAATTTGGCACAGTATTTAATATCTCTGATATTACTACAGTTACACTGTAGTAAGCTCTATTGTCTAGATGTAGGTACTCTATCCATTTTAACGAGAGAGCACATTTTGTTTGTTTGTTTACAATGATTGTATGAATGTAGGATGCGTTGTACGCAAACCTGTGTATGAATATTCAGTTGTTTATAAAGACATGCCTAATTGGTGAATGTTTAAAATGTTGATTTTTCCCAGCTAACGTGGCTTAGCTTAGCTTTCGAAAGAAAATGAGGAAAATTTACCACCGAAACTGTTGAACGCTGTTAGAATTTCCGATAAGAAAAACAGTAATGAACATTCAAGCACGCAACACTACATTCATACACCTACACTGTGTATACCATTATAATTCACACAGAATCCTAATTACCTCCACAAATCGGTATATTTGCGCGTCATTCTAGAGAAATTTATGCTTTACATGAAAACTAATGAAAGCATACCCTTAAAGGCGATTTCCATAATGCTTTAGCTCAAACACATGCGACTGAAAAAACTTTTCCAGATCAACTATTCAAACAAAAAAACAACTCCCAAAACCATTCAGTCACGTAAGCCTGAACAACTTCGGTTAGTTACCCACGACACGACATCACAAGAGCGAAGCGCAAAACAAAAACAAACGCAAGTGAAGCCGGGGTCGACTCGTGCGTTCCAAAATTAATCGTTCAAAAATGGAGAGGTGACAAAACACGGCCGCACATACGTAATCTTAGTCCCGGGTAGGCACACGGCACACGAACCACGCCGGGACTCAACAGTGGAACGGTGGTATAGTGTTACAGTGGAACGTCGATGCGAGCTATCGATCGGGCGGCGGGTCGCTCCGACGCGGTGCGCACCGTGAGGCGTCTCGCCGAGCACTGGCTCGCGTTTGGTATGTAATTGTAATACGCCGCGAACACATAGAGTAGGCAGTGTATCGACGTGCCTGAATTGGAATGTGGACACCGTTCACAATTAATTTCAAAAATTAAAGCAGCTGATAACTCAAGCTTTGTCCTCCTAATTGGCCGACATTCACATAATCAGCCGACCAATCAACACGACGAAATACAAACACAGGTCTTTGAACGGAGCTGTCCTAACTGGCAATACGTACTGACATGCGACAAATGTACGCAAAACGGTGTCGTACAATCAACTTTTGTGAACGACATAGCAATTAGGTCAAGGGATCAGCTCAACTTCCAATATCGATAAAAATATTAATGTCGTCAAATGGTGGGCTTGTCACACAAAATCTATTGATTTCGACAATTGACTTAACTGACTTGACGAACTGAGAATATGAAAGAAGAAGCAGTTGCTGTAATGAAAAATTTAACTTTCTAATATTACTTTTCGGCGAAAATTTCCGAAAGTTTTCTGAAACTTTTCATGTTATGATAAATTTATCTTCCACGTGGGCATAAGCTGTATTTATTTTAAAACAAGCGTGGGTAAACCCCGTGGGTATTAACTTATAAAGGTCGCAGTTATCAAGTAATTGCTTTTAAGGCACTTTTGATGTAATAGACACTAAGTTAGAACAAGATGTGTGGACCGCAACTTGGCTGTTAAAGAGTGTAATTATCTTACCAGAAACCGAAGTTTTATCTTTAGTATACTTACGTGTAGTGTTAACCGTTTCAGGATCTTTGGAAGAGGAGGAAGGAGAAATCTTAAACACACTTGCAATCAAAATTCCTAATATTGTATAAACTTCTTGTTTTTGTGTCCGTCTTGTTTATTTCTGCTTTAATTGTTAAATTGTGTGTTATCTTTTTTACTTCATCTACCTTTGCATGTATTGTGACAATGACTATAAATAAATGTTTATTCTTGTTCTTCTTAAATTCACAGCTCACCCGTTCACATCATTAGACCATAAGACCATTTGATTTAAGAACGGACAGGAACATCCTATCCGTTCTTAATGCTAGGGGCATTTGCCCTCTTTACCTAAGGGAATTTGCCCTCTGTATTCAGAAACATTCTTTGGCACGAGATGATCATCGCAACCCCGCATCTGTGGCCGCGCTACCGGATCGACGGATAAACATTACGCATTACCTTGTTTATGCACTAGTCATTAACGTATTTGCTATCAACACGATAGTTCTGACTTCTTTGTGAATTCCCATATTGATACGGGTCTTATGGGCGGTTTGAAACGAGTAACACTGCTGGAACATTTTGTTGTAGTCAATTTATGAAATGCTGAAGTTTGTAAGAAGGGATACAGACACGCAATAAAGGCTTTACGGATTTGGACGAAATTCGCTTTAATGATAATTTAAAAACCGTACCTATGTACGAGTAAGTTATAGGACCCGATACGAAAATTTCGAGGCAGACATTCAAATGTAAATGCCAATGCGTTTCTTCCGAACAGTCATACAATTACACCGACCAAGAATAGGTGAGTTCGTTCCGGTAAATTGTCTATAAATAACCGTAGATTGCATTAAGCAGTAAATTAAATTCCCATCAGAGTGATTTCGACGTCATTCAATATGGAGTTCATTTTGCGTCGGAAATAAATCACGAAGAGTTTTGTTATGCCCGTGATCATAATATTGCATCTGTCTTATTACATGCGAAATTTATGTCTTAAAGTTATTAGGAACATTATATCTTCTTTTTTTAAGTAGTCTTCGTTAAGTAGTCACTGCAACGCAATTAGAGAAAATCCCCTAGCTTAATACCTATCTTAGAAGAGAGATCTAATTTATCTTGTAATATTTAGGTCACTTAAGCGGCAACTGCAAAGCAAACCAAAGGCAAAGGCATAATATACGTATTATTAAACCACAGATTAGATAGACTGTACAAGTGGTACAGAGACGCACACATCAAACCACCAACAGGACAGAGATTATAGGTATAGAAGCTCGCCCGGAGGTTTCCTCTCACAATGATGGATATAGGCTTTAGTCCGTCACGCTGGCCCAATGCGGGTTGGTACAACTTAAACACACACGTAAAGTAGGTAATATGCACAAAGGCTTGGAAATATAGCGTAAAGAAAATACAACGCAAGACATGGAAAAACCGGATCAAAGAGAAAGCGTTAACCTAATTCAGCGAAAACACTTCTGGGTTTAGATCAACCCCATTCGATAGACCGGAAGCAGGCAAGGTCGCAACATATGGGTCGCGAGTCAAACTCTCAGTCAGTTTCATGGTTTATGGGCAATATGTTGTTTTGAGGTCCGCTGATAAGTGGTCTATTTGTTGTTTGTTTATTTGCTCTACTCTTAAATCTGATTTAAATTTCAATACAATAATAAATCTATCTGTATGCATGATAGCAGAAGATTATTAATAAAAAAAACAGATTGCATCAGTTCTTTACGAAATGTATAATAGGCATGATGACAGTAATCAAATATCGCCAAAACATTTATCTGATCTAATGAAATAGGATTCAAAGATTTTGAAACATGTATTTATTCTCTTATTAATGTCGAGATTAATAATTTATTCGTTAAAATAAATCTACAAAATACAACAATTCGCCATGATAGCTTAAACACCCATCAGATCGAATTATGTCAATTTACATCACGTCTCAGTAAACGTCATTTTTTTCGTTTAAGCGTATACGCGATCTCTGTATTTTTTTACTGAGCCGTGACGTAATGCCATAACACGGGCGAGCGTTTTGGAATGAAATTGAAACTTAAATGTACTTTTGTTGCACAAAATCCTTAATTTTCTACAAAAATATGATATATTTTAGGCATAATAGAAACTTCTGAATATCATAGAAGAGTTTTTGAGAATTAGTCATCATGCTTCATATCGGATTATTTTGAAAAGCCTTCTTTAGAACAAAAAATAATTTTGCAAACCGGTAAATATATGAGGGAGTTGTTTCCGAACACATAAAAATGATAAAAAAAAACTTGACATACACAATGATAAAATCCGAATTAAAAAAAGCTTTATCTTGGAGAGACGACACAAGTCTATGATATTAACGATGGAAATTTCTGACCAATAGTGCTAATATCATTCCCACAAAAATAGACATAGGAACACGAATTAGGTCAAACGTCGTGTTATTCCACAGAGACTTCCGAGTTCAGTGGGGTTCAATGTTCAGTTCTAGATTCGGTTGGAAAAACAAATCACTTAAAAACAGACACTAAAAATAGATCACTTAGCGTATTTAACGTAACCTGAATTTCATTGAAATTGGCAATATAATTAACGCAAAATTATTCTGAATCAAAATAATTTCAGTACCTAAAGTTTTTTTATTGTAGAAAACGGGTATTTTAAGCGTCATACCACGAGGGTGACGGTAAGTAGCCTCTGCCAAAATCAAAAAAGTAAAATTGAAAAAAAAAAAACCGTATCCAAAAGTACTCTGATCGGTAAGAGCAATATTTTTTGTCTGCATCGTGAAGAAACACCAAACGAACTCAATTAGACAATTGGATACCTATATTAAGAACGTGGAAAGTTGCTGTTCATTATCTAGGCTACGACCATTAAACGCTAATATGAAACTGAATCATCACGCACTACTGATTAGGTATTGAAACACTAAGTGTAAATAGGGCGAATTTCGCGAAAAGTCTATGCATGATAGTAAAACGTGGAATTCATACAGGTAACATCTTTTGGAAGAAGATCCTTTTAACATTAATAGCTTAACTAAATTGCTAATAACTTACTGTTTTTATTAGACAGAAATTGAAGTAACATAAAAGCCATCGTATTATAACGCTTACATGAGAACAAAATCTATTTAGGGTTTCACCTACTGCCAACCAAATATGAATATAGATGGCGTTGTTTAGTATACCGCTACTTTCGTTCAGTGCTTGAAAACTAGATGGCACATGTTTCCTTGCTACTGTTGCGAGCCTTTTAATAGAGGATCCGAAAGAGCGCGTTAAAATGCTATCAGTCCCTTCATTAAAATGTTATCGGTCCCTGCATTAAAAAGTTATCAATCCCAGCATTAAAATGTTATCAGTCCCTGCAGTAAAATGTTGTCAGTCCCTGCACAAAATTCACAAAAATGTTACCAATCGCTGCATAAAAATGTATCACTAACCTGGGGCCAGCGTCGACCAGGCGTGCGGGCTCGTCGTCGGCGTCGTAGAAGTCGTCCTCGCCCTCCGACGACGAATACGACGTGTCCGGCACCAGCAGGGACATCGCTCCTGTTCGGTAACAAATTAGAAAGTTATATCTCGATTTGAGACGTAAGCAAAGATATCGTTACCGTCATGAGTCGTGAGCACATATAAAATCGGTGGTAGGCATATTGTACACTTTCGGCCAATGAACAGCAGCCGAAAAAACGCGCTAAACCAATAGAGGATGAACCACTGGCGTGCTGACAACTGACGAACCAATCGCGTGGGCCGCAACGCAATAACATAAAATCGACCAATAAAAATTGTGCTAACGACTTATGCCGACTACTATAATAAAATTACGATATGAGGTTGTAAGTAGCGTAGTAGGAAGCTAAGCGCTTAAGAGCATCGTATATACCTATTATTTTATTGCACAAGCGACATGTATTTTTATTTACCTTTATTTAAAACGCTCAATTATTTTTGTAGGAACTGCTGTTGTGGTAATTTTTAGTGACACATAACCTCTACAACATAGTAATATGTTCCACGAGTGTTAGGTGATATTTTTTACAATGGTGTACCAAAAGTTGTCACGACACTTTTTGCTGTCATGACGTAAGTCATGACGTAAATGACAATGACTGAAGTTCATGACTACGTCAGTTACGTCATGAACTTCAGTTACGTCATGACAGCAAAAAGTAAGAATTTTTTCCGTCTAGCCCCCTTTCACAACGCGCGATAAGGAACTTCGTTCCAAAATTAAAAAAAATCAACAATTTAAGCCAACTTCTATTACTTTTTCTTGTATAGCGTCCCTCCGTCTGGTCATATCGCTTATATTGGGTTCATTTCTACACCACGGCGCGGCGTACCACCGTATACTGATAAATCAATACTGACTGGGTGCATCGATGTGTTCGAGCGGTGTCATGGGCAGCGACGGCGTCGTGAGCTCCCGACACTCCGCGCCCAACTCCACCCGGGGCGATAGATCGGCACCTACAAACAGTCACAATTATATCAGATATCTGCCGTCGGTGACATTAATCTTGTACAGCCAGACATCAGTAACCACCTCAGGGCCCCGATTCTGTAAGTCCCAAAATATTTCGTGCTGATGTCGTGTGACATCAAACCGTAAGTCGTTTCGTGAACTCGGCACGACAAGTAACCTTAATGTCTATTTTATAAGGCACACAATCGATTGTCACGATATTTGACTTTTAAGCCTTTTTTGAATTTTTATCACGGGTAAGACACGACATTGCCGCGATACGAGTGTGAATGGTCATACAAAATCAGGCCCCAGGGTCACATGATGGGTTCTGAAGATATGGTTGTTTGCGACCTGTTAGTAACTCACTTCAGGGTCGGGTCTAATCACACAGTAAGAAGGATGAGGGTTTCAGTCAACCACGCTGGCCTTCGGGTTGACGGACTATAGATTATGATAATAGTGCATGCCAGCCCACCATCGATATTAAGAGCCTATCAAAATTAAGCGCCCAAGGGCCATCTATAATATTATACTAGCTGACCCGGCGGGCTTCGCTCTGCCAATTAATTTGACTAAATCTAGCAATAAATATGTTCTCAGGCTATGTTACTCAGGCTGAATGTAGCTTTCCAATGGTGAAAGAATTTTTGAAATCGGCCCAGTAGTTTTTGAGTTTATTCATTACAAACATACACACACACACACACACAAAAATACAAAATTTTCCTCTTTATAATATTAGTGTAGATGAAAGAAATCACCTTGTTTGATAAGTGTTTGTGATAGACTCGTTGGTCCCTGGTAAACACCATTAACTGGATTTACAGTATTCTGAAACGACAAGATATTTTTAGAGTATGTACGAATATTAGAACATCAATTTTATAGGCGTTTCAATATTCAGATACAAAAATTGTTAAAACAACCTTTTTGTAACAAAGTTCATAGTCTTAGGCCTATCTCACTAGCGTTATGCGAGCGTTGGCGTTTCTCCAACGTCTGTGCAGCGACAGCGTTGCGACGTCAACGTTGCGTTTATTGACAACAAGTACTTACGATCTCGCCGTTAAATGTATTGTTACAACAACAGTAGTGTTTCCTCGCCGGAATCGGAGTCATTTTGTCTCTGATTGTACGCCTGCGTTCAGCGGATGCGTAACGTTAACGTCGCGACAACGCTGCGCAGACGTTGGAGAAACGCCAACGCTCGCAAAACGCCAGTGGGATAGGGGCCTTATATCAAATTGAATGGTGGAAAAAAGTAAGATTTCACAAATTTATAATTAAATGTTACCTACCTCTGTACAAAAGGAGGTTAGTTTTGACGCAAAAATGTGAAGCGATTCTACACATCAACTAAAATAAAGATTAGAGTATCTTATACAAAATCATAATAATATAGCTTTTCAACGATACCTTAGCTATTTGTAGAAGCACAATGGAATGTTTAATGTTATCCAACATTGCCTGCAAAAGAAACATCAACTTAGTACAAAGCTGTACAAAATGAACAAAATAGATGGTAATTTGGTGGACTACTTCGGACGAATTAAAGGTATATATAATATTGAAGTTACAAAGAAAAAAAATAGAATTTTCTTAGGCCGGGTTCAATTAGGACAGCTCAAAAATATGTTAGCCTCTGTAAACGCGTTGATTGCTCGATTATTAGGACAAACCCTTAGAGAGGAATGAAACAAAACATACTACAGTGTTAAGAAAGGTTTTGTTAAGAAAGGTAAGAAAGGTGGTGCGTGCCACTGGGATTCGAGACCGACCTCTCCAAGAACAAGGCCGAATTCTTAGTCACTGAGACTACGACCTCTTCGATAGGACTTTTGTATAGGACCTTTCTGTGGTTTGCTCACTGAATAAATGTCAGTGACTGTTTAACACCAGGGGGCTCACATGCCACTCATTATGGGAAAAAAACTTAAATAATTCCATGATTTTCATGAGCTCATGGTGTTTCTCTCAAATAACATTAGATTTGGTAATGCGCATACACGATAATGTTACGTAAAACGGTCAAATTTAAAATCACGTACGTTGGAGTGGTCCAATATGACTTGTCCTTTACTCTTTTCGTGTGGATCTGCCAGCTCCGTCACTCTTGTGCTCATTTTCTGTGAAAAAACGACAAAAGAAAACATTAGATAGCGTGAAAACACTCATAAAAGACAGAGAAGTAACATGTTGTCATCATTTTGTTGCATGATATCATTTAAATCATATCAATGGGTCTTATTTCTAGGTTAACGAACATACCTGGGCAGCAGCCGTGCTCCGATTACGTCATCTCGGAATTTTGTATGTCAGTAATCAGTATTGTCAGCCACGTAGAATACTTCGTTAGCGTGATTACCACTACTTATACAGGTAACTAGTTATACTCACAGAATGTAATCCATTAGAAACCCTGCAGAGTCGGTTTTCCTCCACAATCAGAAGGACGTAGGATGCCGGCCAAAGACCAGTAACACCAGTAGCGTCATCTCATGAGTTGTGAAAGCCACCACGGTACTTTGGTGTTTTAGGAGTTACAACAAGTTATACTCACGGACTGTAATCCATCATTGACCCTGCAGAGTCGGGTTCTTTCACAGTGAGGATGCAGGCGTAGTCCACCACACCGGCCTAATGCGGGTTGGTGGACTTCGCATACGTTTGATAGCATTATCTATGGAGAACTCCGAGGTATGCAGGTTCCCTTACGATGTTTTCCTTTGAAGTTGTATTTGAGTTCATACTCACAGTTCATACTCAATCATGATCTGCAGCTACGCATCGGCCTCCGATATCCGCCGCTCGAGGTCCCCGTGTCGATGCGCCGGCGCGGGCACGCACCGGGACCACCTCTCCCGTCTGCCGTGCCTGGCTATCGTCACATCTAGCGCGGACCCTACATAACTCCTGCAGATACTATGGCAAAGGGACATCAGTCTCCCGTCTGGCTAGGTGATCATGTTTAGGAAGCTGGCGTGTTCTGATTATTTTATCTCCACAGAAATAAGACGCAGTAGAACGGCTATATGAGCAGGGCATGCGTCTCCTAGGCACTGCTCAACTGAGCGCACATTATCTCATTCTATCACTCTCATCGCGGCTGTGAGTGAGAATGGTAGAATAAATTTTAGGACGTAAAGGCCGCTAGGTGAACAGTAGATTCGGAACAACGTTATCACTGTTACCTTTCAATTTACTCCTTTTTCTTTGGTCATCTTGGAGTTTTGTATATACATACTAGTGTTTAAGAAAATTTCTATAGCATGATTCAGGATACCCGTGGCGACATTTCTTGACGTATGGCGAAGTCGCCACACCTCTTCTCTCATTCAAGTGGTTGCTAGTTATACTCACAGTAACAAGCTCGATCATGATCTGCAGGTACGCATCGGCCTCCGATATCCGCCGCTCGAGGTCCCCGTGGCGATGCGCCGGCGCGGGTACGCACCGGGACCACCTCTCCCGTCTGCCGTGCCTGGCTATCGTGTCTTCTAGCGCGCGGACCCAACGCTCCCGCTCGGAGCCGTCTCGGGCCTGCAAGAAGAGGTCAATCGTTAATCGATGCAACCAATACTGCAAAAGGCTTGAATAAATTGAAAATTTGGCAATTTGAGATGGAAATTTGCCACAAGTGCAGTGGAAGAATTCTCAAGTGGAATTCATTCATTCTATATCGTCATTTTGTGTTCATTCCTTTTAGTAAACGTTTGTCTGCAAGCCATTAATGACTCGCTGCAGGGTTGGGTCTCTTCTCACACTGAAGATGTAGACCACCACACTGCCTTAATGCGGGTTGGTGGCTTAATTCTGTAAAGTATTCGTACGGTAAACTTCAGTCACTAGTATGTCAATCCGTCTGATATCTTCCCAGTCACGTCAACTACAGGAATGACGATTTTGTTCATGACTGAGGCACACAACAGTGTATCAGTGAACCGAAATAGATTGTCACAACCACACCTCTCAGGTGTTGTTTCGTGTAACAGAAACAGGTGTGGTGGTAATTATCCAGCGAGATTACGCGGACTTGGTCCTTGACTTTACCGAATTATATTTTAATACGGATTATTTTAATACTGAAGAGAGTAGAGTCCATAGCTGGTGTAGATGTAATGCTTATCTCCGTGTAAGGTGCGAACGTTTAGTAATAATGTTTAGCACATGTTGACCACTATCTGCATATGAGCAGCGTAGCAGATTTCGATCCAAAGCTCTGTTATGGAAAAAGAACTAAGCAATGAACCTTATTAATGTGTAACCAATTTATTACGGAAAAGATATTAATCAAAAATAATTTCTTGCAGTTTATAAAAGCGATAAATCTTGTCGTATCTATCCAAAGTTCACTGTTGTCTACTGGTCTCTTTAGACAATGCTTCCTCTTGATAACATTATGTCAGCAAAGCATTAGATAAAGAGACCGGATAAAGCTTTCTCATAGGCTCATGCCAGCGTCCTGTTTCACGTAACCTTTAAAGGATTCTTCAAAGATGGACGAGATGCAAACGAAAACTTTAATTGGCCAATAAAACATTACAACATCAATTAACATTCGGCGTGCGAATTTCAAACGTATATCTCGAACATAACCGGAACGGAAATCCGAGAGAAAGGCACCGTGTGATTCATCCGAATTATATGTGAGTCGAGGTCGCCAGCAGCAGTTGTTGCGAAATATCCGGAAATATTTCTGCAATGGCCATCTTCGCACTCCAGTTTCTGGGTGACTCAGTGACATAAAATTGTGGACAGCGGGTGAAACAATGCATCCATAACTGATAAGGTCTATATGTGGTCTATTGTCGTCAAACGTTTATAAAAACCTTTTTAGTTGATTAGTTTTTTTTTAATAGCTACAGAGACAGAAAAAAATAACTATGAAGGCTTGTATCAAATGGCTTGAATTTGGTGTTCGGAAGGATATAGGCAGTTGGACCAAGAAGCGTCCAGCGTGGTCCACGATTTTCGCGTAAACGCCATACCTCGCCGAGACGCCATGGACGGCGTTGCCCAACTGTCCCCAAGTGGGATATCTGTCACAGATACCTATTAGGTACCTACTCGTATTTTTCACCGCCTTAGCCTCAGTCGGCTATGTCGCAGCGTCCCGGTGTGTTATGGCTCTCAGAGACCGAATTCTTAACCCCGACGCCCTAGCGCCAAGTATCACCGTGTAGGATAAGAATAATTGTAGCAGAAATTAAGGCATAGATATAAGAAACATGTAAAATAAAAATTGAAATATGTATAATTATTTCCCGTGTTTTAGAATACCTAAGTGAAATAAAGATAAGAAGCAAGAAGTATTTAGATAAGTAGAGCTCAGAGGGTCTACCCCAACCTATTAGGAAAGAATGGAGACGGATGCAAGTAAGATACGTTTGCAAAGAATGAAAGTACGAGAAGCATAGCTGCGAGAACTGGTATGAATGAAAAGAAAAGAAAAGAAAAGAAAAGAAAAGAAAAGAATGCGTTTATTGTTGACTGTTACACGAGAAAGATGTTACAAAAATCATAATATGTGAATTAGGAATGTCGTACCTAATAGGCTGCAACAACGTTGGAGGGTCAGTATTAAAAAGAGTATCACTATGTAGCACACTGATTCTTCTGATGTTCAGTGAACTATTCATCATACCTGAAAGTGGAAAGTCTTGTGGTCGACGGTGATGGTGAATGTGGAGTCGTCCTCGTCGTCGATGCCTATCACGGCCGCGCGGAGACGCACGCACCCGCGCCTCACGCCCCTTGTCATCTTCTCTTTTGACTGGAATCAGATAAAAGATAACGTTAATACTTGCATAGTAACCGTCACTAGTCGTGAGCAGAGATGGTTAGTGGTATATTGTACACTTTCCGCCATTGTAGGTACACCACGTAGAGCAGTAGGAACACGCGCTAGACCAATAGACATCGTTCACTCCATGACGAGCCAATCGCATGAACTAAAAGCGCTGTCAACGTCAAAGTTACCAATAAAGATTGAGGAACGGAACGAATAGGAGTCGAGAGTATATTGACATGTCAGAAGTATGGGGTCAATTTCTGGATTCCTTTGCAAAGTTTTTGTGAAAATCCACTTTCTTGGACCTGAGAATCACACATCATTCGACTATAAGGATAAAAGTTTAAGGCGCTGATAACATGTAATTCAGCAAATTAGCTATTCTTATTTTTCATTTCCAGCAAAAATTACAAAGTATTTTACAATGGGAAAAATATATGTTATTCTAGACCGTATTCCGAACGACAACATAGTCGTCGAAACACATTTTGACAAAGTTGCCTCGATAAAAAAAAAATTGCAAAGTTACCCCTTTTCTGAATTCTTATACTAAACTACAACGTTGTTTGTTAATATTTATTCAAATAATTTAACCAGTATATTAGCAGACCTTCGTTATTATCACATCATTGTGTTAATTTTTTTCAATAAGCTTATAAATATTCAGTAAATCAGTAAAATTTAAAACTTTTCTTTCGCGTGCTCCGCGCAATATTTTCGTATTTTGTATTTCTCGCTTACTATTATGGCAATTGACAGAGAGCGCAGAGGCGCGATGCTAGGTGGACGTGCGTCGCTCCGTCATTCCAAAATAATACACAGTTGTCGTATATAGCACAATTTCATAGCTTCGTCTGAGGCTTGTGTGGCGTATTAAGTAGGACGCCAGGCTGTATACGCTGGGGCGTGGGTTCAAATCCGCCTGTGCGTGACTTTATTTTCACTTTTATATAATTATATTTTTTATATAATACAAATTTTTACATCGATTATTGATTTTGGAAATTGTTGAATAAATAAGAAGACAGATTTTATTAAGTTACAAATAAATAAAAGTTTCAACGTCAATTTAATAACTTTTTTTTTGTTATAAGCTATACAATTATTTTTGAAATTATAAATTTATCTAAAATTCGTTATTTTTTTTCGGAATTCGGAAATATAAATAACCATTAGGTAGCATAATATGAAATAAAAAAATAGTAATACAAAAAACATTTCAATCCAGAATGTCTTCTTATATTTTGCTTCGGGTTCGAACCCGGGTCATATAATGTAGGATTCCCTCCCGTTTTCAAATTGTACGCCGCCGAAATTCGCGCGACGCGACGTTGCCAAACCGACAGTAAAGAAGACACCGCTACGCGCGGCGTTGCCGTCTAGAATTGTACCTATCACTATCACGGTAATTTTTATAAACGGTTAGGAGGAATAGTGGGGCCGCCGGCTAGGGCTGTGCGTCTTCGTGGATTGATAGGTAATAATACCTATTTGGTATAAAGGAAGTGTTCAATAAAAATGCGTGTTGTTTTTTGATTGGTAGATTTAATTAAAAAACCGTGTTTACGTTTGAATAACAAGTCGGTTTGATAAATTTGCGACCGAGAAATATTTGCGCCTTTACTGAGACGTACGAAATGCTTTATTATTAAATATTTTGTGAATATTTCATGAGTCTATATATTTTTGTTGTTATTAATAACGAGAAAAAAAACGCATGCATTTAAGTTGAAGATTTGAGTTGAAGGCCTAATGGAAATAAACTGAATGTTTTCAAACATAATACATACATCTAATAATATAATCTATAACACCTATGCAAGTATTTATTTTTATTACCTACTAGCTGACCCGGCACACTTCGTTTTGCCATTATAAAATATGTATATTATATCATTGCAGTTTGCATAATAGAAGTGGCATCCATAAAGAAAAATCTTGACGTTTCTAAATGCATGACATTGCCATATGAACTTATGAAGTATTCAATCTGAAATGATGTTTGACAGGTAGTACATGGGTAGAACAGTTTATATAGGAAAATGAAATTGTTGTTTTTATTATTTTCTTTACATTGTTTTCAAATTTTCTCTCCGTAAGAACCATCCTCGTACTTAAAGAAAATTAGCGAAATCGGTTCAGCTCCTCCCGAGATTTGCGCTTAGCAACATATTATTCATTTTTATATTGTACAAGGTGGAGATGACGTTACCTCATTAATTTAAACCACAAAGATCGTGTACTTAAGTGTGTTAAAGCATACGAAAAGGTTCAGGACCGAAAATAAAAAAAAATGCAAATTTCAAACAAAATAATTAAACAAATAAAAGACACAAAAAGTAACAGGCTCAAGGTGAAAGGTCATTGACCTGAAACGAAAGGAAGCCAAAAGCGGCTTTTTTCAAACGGTAGGCATAGTACTGCGCCGCCGGTGCGCCGACTGATTTATGGCCTGTGTCGGCTGTGTAACTAGAGGGTTTTCAACAATTTAAAAAATCGTTCCTACTCCCATGCCGGGAGTCTAGGTTCGATTCCAGCTCTCGCCTTTCCTAAAACCACGTGATGAAACCTGTATGTCTCAGAATACATGTTTTTACATGATAGACGAATTAACTGGTTATACAAAAACCAGTTAAATCGTCTATCTGTCTTTTACTCGATCTCGTGACAAATTTACTTGCTTTTATGTGGTTAGGTATTATTTGAGGCCATCGAAAAATTTGAGGGTAATAATATGCAATAACATTATGAAGCTTGTTCCAAGCCTCTTTAATATTGTAAGAAGAAATTGAATTGTTGGTTGACATGTTTAGGTACTGCTGAATTATTGAATTTTTAATTTAATAGTGATTTAATAGCGAAACAATGGCATTCTGGGTACATCCTCTGAAAGAGAAGACCGTGTTTTATTTATTTTTTGGTGAGATGAATAGAAAACATAGGTATTATATGGACCTTTGATGGAGAATAATAATAAGAAGTTTAAGGTGTTCAATAAAAAAGCTCCGCGTTTTAAAATCACATCATTACTAGAGTCGTCCATATTTCTTTAAAACTGGAAACAGTGCCATCTATTGACGATGTTGTTCACATTTCTTTAACACTTGAAACAGTGCCGATTTTATCATTTTATTTAGTTCTCATAGAGTCCGCTCCACTAACAGTGGCGCATGAGGGGCATGGGGTAGGCGGGAGCCGCGAGCCGAAGATGCCCGATTCCTAAAATCATCGGGTGTTGTCAGGCTCTTAATGATTTCATTTTTCAATAATCTGTTCAATAGTCAACAATCAACATCTCTATTCTTAATCCTAGTTCCTAGCTGTATCTATTCTTAATCCTATTCTTCATTACTTTGATAACGGTCGCACTGAGATACTCTTATGTAAGTAAGTAGTCATAATACTAAGCCAATACTAAGTTAGGCCACCGACCGACCCGCACCCGGTGCAATAAACTTCATGAATTGCTAACCAACGCATAATTTAGCGCATGCTTACATGTAGCTCCGTAAGGCATAAGTTTTATTAACGTTAACATTTGATAAACTTCTCATAAGAAATTTAAAACTTGAAATATGATACTAGGATTAAGTTAACTACATACTATTTTTTGATGTTGGTGCCTAAAAGGCATGTGAAGTCCACCAACCCGCACTCGTGCAGCGTGGTGGACTAAGGCCTACATCCTTCTTATTGCGAGAGGAGACCCGACCCTGCAGTGGGTCATTAACAGTCAGTGGGTCATTATAGTGGTCAATAATTAATTACAGAAAGGTTTAGGATTAAACATCGCCCTGTACACACGCGACGCGAACTCGATTACCATAAAGCAATAATTTTGCATATCTTCGCGCTATTCCCTCACTCCTCAGAGAGAGGTGGTCGCTGACCGGAGCTGTCACAATGGACGCGGTGCTGAGCGCTTACAACACGGTGTTCTACGAGAGAGCAGGTAATTAATTTAATGAGTGCATTATGGAACATCCTCACTGTGTTACGATGTTTAGAAAGGTCCGGTGTTTTGGTGACTCGGCGATATTTAAGTATGCGTGTACAGTGAAGGGATACTTAAGTGTTTGGAATGAAGGCAGTAGTGATATTATTTTACTATGGCCCACGACTACTTTAAATCAGCATTCGCTCATTACAAATGACGTGCCGATAAAATCTCCATTAGATAACGTTGCAGATGATGCCGTATCATTAAGCGCATCAAGATAATTTATGGAATGACAGCCACGCATTTATGATATTCACTCATCAGTTAAAAGCCTCTGGAAGGCCGCTACTGCACATAGGCTTCCTCTAATCGACGCCTATCCGAAAGGTTTTAGTACACCAATCGTTTGGTACGTACGAGTAAGCCAAAGATACGTTTTCGTGACCAATTTCCTCCCGACCGATATTTTGTGGAATGCTTAAGAGAGTAGAAGTAAGCCTAGTGATCGTCAGCTGCGGCTCCATGAGTGGGGTGAGCACCGGCAGCCTCCAATGCAGAAAAAGGTTTAGTAAATAGCCAGCTGCCATTTTTATTTAGAATCTATAGTTCTACTTTCTTAAGCATTTCCTTAAGCTCTCCAACAATTTGCATTGGAGCAGCGTTGTAGAGTATGCTCCAGGCATCCCCCTGCTGTGGGGAGAGACCCGTGCCCAGCAGTGGGCCATAAAAGGGTTGCAGCCCAAAGTCTTCTACGAGTTATCGGCTGGGAGGAAATGATCGACGCAATTTTCTCCCGGCTCAGGGAACGTTAAACTAGTAACAGCCATTACTGAAAAAAATCGCAAATGTTGCACCAAACTTTGCGTAGTTTCCAAATTCTCCTACTTGTTTAACTTGTTGTAACAAGCTTAAGAACAGCCTAATGCGACTAATGGCGCAAATCGCGCAAATGTGCCGTGATGGCGATTTTATCTTGTGATCTGTCAGGCGCACAATGTCCAATCCCTAGAAATAGGAAGTAGATAGAACGGCATAACGGGCGAGGCAGACGTACCTCTAGATTCTCCGTAACTGAGGACAATTATGACGATCATCGCAACTGATAGTAAGAGGGTTAGAATTGTGAATGCCGCTTGCTCAGCTAGTTTCAGTGGATTCGGAACAGGTATGTTATTATTGCCGTTCTATTTACTTCCTTTTTCTATGGTGCAACTGAATCCAATGCGCATTATTGCCAAATGGTCGTTTAACCGAACTGTAATACATTAGCGCATTCAATTGCGCAAGTTACGCCTGAACTTTGACTTGAGATTAGCATCTACTGGATGATATGGCGTTTTTTAAAAAGCGATTTTAAGGCCTTCATTTGGTGCAACGATTATATTATTTGGCTCAAAAGGTTAAACGTTATGAGCCTGATATTTCTATTTAACTGCAGTAATATAATGAAGAGATTGAGTCAGTTAGTAGGTATCTAACAAGATATCAATTGAATATTAGTCACGACCAAGATCCTTACATTCTAAAATTTATCAAGACTTTACTATTAATGTTATACTTGGGTAATCGTTAAACACACATACGTATTTCATTTAAGGGGAGATTTTCAGTATAGTTTAAGTAAGACATTTTACAGTACGAGCACCTTTTAAGTCATCCAATTTGATTTAGGTGGACGAGAAAGGGAATAAAAGTCATAGTTAGATGTTTCTAGAAATAGAGTAGGTACCTATGTTTACGCCAATATCCATTAGCATTTGAAAGGTTCGGTTCATGTCCATAAGTGAGCAATTAGGTATGAAAGTGAAAGCGTGGTATTTAAAACAGTCCACCCACATCAAAGAGCTTTAATCACCGGTCTATTGGAGGTTTTGAGATATCGCGGCCGCAAAATTAGCTTGATTAAAATAATTTATGCCTATTTTAATATAGTCTGAATATGAATAGAGTGTGAATATATAATAGATTCATCTACAACCCATTAGTGACCCACTGCAAGGTCGGGTCTCATCTCACAATGCAAAGGATTATTATGCTACGAAGCCTTATTCCACCACATAGATCTTAGATCAGATGGATCGGATGGTGGCCAAGTATCAATAATTTTAATAAAATTTCACATTTACTGACAACCGCTCACTGAATACCGTTTAAGCATTACCGTAGCCACTTGACATTTCCACGATGAGACCACTTGAACGTTGTTTATTCGTCATCCAAAAGTCGTGGAATTCAAAACAGCCTCGCAGAAGTGAAATTTGTGCCGGAGTTATAGATACTTATGACGACATGATATGAGTGTGAGAGCTCACCACCCAGTCAAGTATCAGCCATAATTGTAACAATATTGCGTCATTTCAAGGGTTCCACACCCTAATGGTGCCAATGGACTATTACTATTACTAATATTACGATATCCGTACGTCCGTCTAGTCCTCTAGTCTATTTAAGGTTTCTAGAAATCTGTTCTGTACCTATCTTTCCAACATTTGAATTCTTCACAGAATGTGTTATGTTGTAACAGCTCATAATAAATGTCCAAAAACTTTATCTCCACACAAGAAACGTATATTTTCGGCACTTTTAATGGTTTCGTTCGCCGGTTTTTGACCATCATAGACTTGTACTGCATTAATAGGAGATGCGTTTGTCCAGACGCGGTCTCTACTCTAACAGCCGCCTACTCCAGCGGTTATCGGGTCTGCGGCAGACGTGGCCGGCCCATTGCCACTTCAGCTTGCTAGGCTTCATACTCGTAACTATGTCGGTGACTCTGGTCCTTTTACGGATTTCTTCATTCTGTCCTTTTGACAACTATTGTTACATGTTATTTTTACTGTTGTATGTAATAAACAATGCTTTCCTCTCTGTCCACAGACCAGAGAGTGAAAGACTGGCCATTGATGACCTCACCATGGCCGCTGGCAGCCATCATCGCTTGCTACCTTATCCTTATAAAGCTGGTGCTGCCTGCGTACATGAAGAACCGGAAACCGTATCAACTCAGGACCGTAATCAAGTGGTACAACATCTTGCAGATCGTCGCCAACGCTGTTGTCACTTGGGGGGTAAGTTTTTGCTGCAGGGTTGGCCTATTGCAGGCTCGTGGACTCAACATGCCTTTGAGAATACTATGGAGAAACCTTAGGCATTTATAGAAGATCTATATATTACAATGGCTTGAGTTCACGTATGTATAATGTGGTATAATGTCATCGTTCTTCGTATTTCTGACTGTAGGAAGTGATCCCGATGAGGTCGGAAGCCGCTTTCCAGTTGCCCCAGACGACAATTAGGACAACCTAGCTCATCTCAGTTATATTCTAATCCAGAGAAGAGCTACTATTCTTAAACAATTGCAACACGGCGCGTACCTCACTCGTATCTAAAGACTGTAGGGTCTAAGCAAAGCCCTAGGTTAACTGCAAAAATATCGAAACAAACGGTTCATAAGAAATGTGTTTCTTCAAGTATTCTGGCAAGATCACACAAATGCTAAACTATTTATCTGAGCCATAAAATCGTACATATTCTGATTACCAATCTCCCGTCACTTATTTAGTTACAATCTCCATAGACGAGGTCATACCTACTAGCCTCTTTGGTGCACTTAAAATTAAATTTATATCATGGGACGTCTAAGTCAATTAATGATCGTTAAAGTTGTTGAACTCGCTTAAAGGGTTTCAGATATCTAGTTAACGGGAATTTTAAGTTTCAGAAAAATGTTTTCAATTTAATTATCTTTGTTACCTGGCCAAAGTAATTACGGAACGACTTGTTTATTTCTGGCAGCAACACACCAAATTTTAAAGAGGTCCCTGAGATTAGGCGACGGTGAACATTTATCATTGGTCAAACAAACGACCACTGACTGCGACAAACAAGATCCTTAGGTTTATGTAAGTTATAATAGCTACCATCACATTACTTGTTATCATCACATGGCTTGCACGTTGGACCCTTAAAAATCTAGAAATTGATTAACCCTTAACTCTAGAACTTCCCGCTTTCGATTTCAAAATGAATTTTTTTTTGTGAATTTTTGATCAGCAGAATTTTTGATAACTTTTGCACGTTATCGTTATATGTTAAAAAAAGACTTCGCTTGCAAGCAATTTTTAGCGGATTTTTTTTTTATTACGTTAGAACGCGTCGTTCCAGTGGAAATCAAAAACTTCCCTTGCAATGTATTGAAGCTGGAAGTTCAGTAAGTTATGACTCTCCCTACCAAAACTCAAATACTTCAAGTACCTTAGTTCTCGAGCTGTAAATCATTATTGTCAGTGCCAGTCCCATACAGTTCATTCGTTTATTGTTCAACGCGCCGTAAACGAACTCCGTGAAGCTTGAAAGAACCAATTAGGAGCGCTTTGTGCAGGACGCGGAAATAATATCGAGACGATTGAAACGCCGGCGATACAAGGATTTTGAATCAAAATTTTGAAGGAGGTCAGCTTTTCGAGACTTATATGTCATTAATATTAAGTATAGCGTCTATGCGTTCGCCAGAGAACAGGGCAGAAAAACAGGGTAGTCGGGCTGATAGAAGTCAGATTCTTATCTGATAAGGGCAGATAAATAAGCAGAGGGACCACCAGATAGAAATCACCGTCGATACTCAGACTTAAAAGAGCTCTTCTGGACGAGAATCATTACCATTACAAACACTGCAAAATTTGGAGCTAAGGTAGCTCTAATAGGTCTTAAACTCTAAAAGGAAAGAGAAAGGAAAGAAGGACTGACAACCGATTTTCAACAGCATCCACCAATTCCTCGAAATTACAGGACCAGGAGAAATTGCCGATAACAAAAATAACTCTTAAGAGAAACAGGGAACCCTCAGGTACCAACTCTTACATTTGTCTAACCGGTTCTCTTTAAATACTAGTAGCTTTAAGTGCGATTATTTTATGGCTGTCGTGCTGATTGGTTTGATTCGGTGCTCCTACGAAATGACGAGCAATTAAGAAAATAATGTTTCCTTCCTTTCCACTTTCAAGTTTTTATTAAAGGAAACGTCTAATTACTGTTTCCATTAATCAAAGCAAAATTCAAAGTTCATTTGATAGGTCTTTGTATAAATGAAGGAAGGAAAAAGTTGAAAGAAGTCCATCGATTCCTCGGTAATTTGAGAGCCACTGGACGTGGATTTACAAAATCCAACAGTTTTCCGATTTTATTTGCGCCATTATTACTAATTAAAAGCTGAGATTTTTAATTTACTAATTAAAAAATTCTGCTTAAAAGAAAATGGGCTGTCAGAAACAGTAGCATTCGATTACGTTTTTTCTAATTACAAATCAAAATAAATTAAATACATTATAAACATGGGGAAGTACGCATTGGTATTTGCGGTATTTTGTTGGCCGAAGAAGATTTAATTTTTTATTATTTCCTTCATCCACAAAATAACAAGAATGCAAAGTTCTAACGTAAAGTTTAGAAGAGGAAAAGATAAAGGCCCCTGAAAACCGGCGATGTAAATATAACACGGCAGCGTTTGTAATGAAAATTAATGAGATTCAGAGTTTGTGGAATGATTACATAATGCATCAATGCTGAAGTCGTAGAAATGTGACTTCTTTTACGTTTAGTCTAAAGTCGCATTGGACACTAATTTCCCAAAACCAAAAACAGTAAAACCGTATCTTCCACGACGTTCCAGATTAAGAATTGGTAGTTGGTAGGCAACATCAGAAGGAAGACTTTAAACTCATAAAGCCTGTGATAGTATTTAACTCTGGTAGTTATTTATCTACATGACAGAAATGACGAATCGAAACGAAAAGGTAACTGGCGTACCAAAGTTTGGACCTGACGACCTGAAACGAAGACAGCGGGAAGCCGTTTAATTTAAAGGCCCGAGCACCGGACTGTATATCATAGATTTGGGGAGGCCAATGTCCAACTGCTGGTCTACGAAAGGCTGAAAGAAAGGAAAATAGGTTATTTACCGTTTGGACTGATCGCTTCCCCTTCGATACACGAAAGCATGTAGATGCTTCTGAAATTCTCTCACTCAAACCCCAACCTGTCTACGGGACCCTAAAGTCCACGGATAAAAATAACACGCTTTGGTCTTTGTAATGAAAATTGACGGGATTCAGAGGCTTTGCGGGTTCGTTTGAGGAATGATTACATAATGGCGTACCGGTCGAGCCGTAAAAATGTAGATTCGGAGCTTTTAGCGCAGTAATACAGCACTCCTACATAATGTATTCGAAGTCGTTGTACAAAACATTTCTCTAAAATTAAAAGCTCAAAAGCTTGCGTCCACTGAAATTTTCTTTCACATTTCTTAAAAAATTTACAGTCATTATGCTAGAAGTAAAGGAAACTTTAAGCCAAAATTTTAAGTAAAAAAGAATAAGAAACCACGTTTTTCAGAGGATCGCGATTTTTTAGGAGTACTAGCAGCTTCCAGCATTGATAACCAAACCAATGTCTAGTTTATCGCTCGTATAGACGACACATATCATTGGTCGACTTTGGGCATTGCTCGTATCGACGGCGACGATCAGCACTTACCATCAGATGGCTCGTATGTCGGGATTGCTGATTTAATACATAACAAAAACATTAACGGGTTTAGATTTTTCTTACGTACTTGTCATTGGGCAGCCCTTTTAGGAGTCGTCTCGCAAATCTTAAGAGATCAGCAAATTTTACCGCTGACCTTTATCGGGAAGCCCCTGTGAATAATTTAACGAAATTCAATTAATGTTTCGAGCTCTTAGGGAAATTTCGTCCACTCATTGTTTATTCGCCTCCGCTGTCAAAGTCGGTGTAAACGCCTGCGTGAGAAATGTCGAACTTTGAATGAATGCTAGAGATTACGCGTTCAATATCTCGAGCATGAACTAACGCAGTTTCGTATAGTAATCGTATCGAGCTGCCCTAAGTATGGGAAGATGTCAAGACTGACTAACGCATGACATATTTATGACGTTTACTGTACGAATATTCCGACGACAGTATTCATTGCTCACGACACAATAGTGCGTATCGAACTTAGCTAACATCAGTGCCGTGAGATGAACACTATCACCAAATATTCGTATAGTAGACGTCATATTCTAGTCATCTTACTTAACCAATTATAATGTTACCGGTCTTATTTTCAGGCTGTTTTAGACAAGTTTTAAGATCTTTATTCTTTAAATCAGCGTTTAAAATTACTTTAAACGCAAGAGCAAACGAGCAGACAGGCTACCTTTTATAAAGTCCTTGCTACGAAATTACTGTATTTGCTTTCCAAGCATTGACATAACTATTTGCAACATAGAAATAGGAAGGATTGATATAGAATCATAATTCTCGCCGTCAATACGTCATAAAATACGCGAAAAAAATCATTCCAATGTCCGATTTAATCCATTGCCCCAGCAGGGTTAACTACGCAAATTGTTCGTCAAGATTAGGGTTTTTACGGCACAATATTCACACATATTAATCTTCTCACGTTCCCAAAGATCAGCTTTCCCCATCGCCTCGATGACCCAACGTCATTATTTATCGACGCCATAATGTGGTTTCTCCAACGCAAACTTATTTCAGAGTACCCTTACCGGCTTAGGGTAATCTTGCTCACATTAATTCAAATATAACAGGCACGATCGTAATCCTGTTTTGATTTAATAATAACTCCTTCATTGATAAATAATTACTTTAGCAAATTGTATGATATTATAAATTACACCGAGTTTATAAGACCGCGCGACACCAACGAACCAAATTCATCTTACTTACAGTTTGCGAGGATAGATGGATGTATGGATAGGTGGATGTTTGTTAATATAACACGTGAAAACGGCTGAACGAAGAAATAAGCAGGAATAACACGCGGACGAAGTTGAGGGTGGGAGCTATTAAAATAATAATGTAGATATATCGTACATTCAGGAGATATCTAAACTTTCATGTCTCTACTACCTATTAAATTATTCCACAAGAGCTGTAAAGGCTGACCGCAATAGCATTCATTGACAAAGCCTCCAATGAATCGCAACTGTTCGTAAACAAAAATCAAGTTACTTGATTTTCATACACACGGAAAATTTTCACCACAAATTGAATATTCACTCTACAGTTCCGTGGGACGAAATGAAAAGGCAAATCGGCTGACTGATCCGCGGACACTTATAATTATTGAGGGCACTCAACGCGAGTTTGTTGAAAATCTTTGTACTTTTTTTGCTTGGGTATCTTTTCAAGAGATTTAAATATGATTAGAAGATTTCCATACTCTAATTTTGATGTATTACTCCTAGAAAAATATAAATCAGAACCACACATATAAAACAAAAAAGCAATACATACAGCAGCAGACGACGTGTATTAACTTACATGTCGCCTAGTAGTAGGCACTTTAGGCATATTGCTTTTGCTCCAAATGAAAAAAAAAATCTCAACCGCCGGTTTTAGGAAACATACGCAAAAAAAGCGTCCAACCAGGAACCAGGGACCTTGCAAAACAAATTCCTTTATAAAAGCTTGTGAAGGAACTGAAGAAAATAAATCCGTTAATGATATTTCGTGTTACAGATCCTTACATCGGGCTGGACGACCACTTACCACTTCGGCTGCATGCTACCAGACTACTCCTTGAAACCGGAACCGATGAGGATGCTCCGGTTCCTATGGTGGACGATCATCTTGAAGTTGCTGGAACTGTGGGAGACTGTGTTCTTTATACTGAGGAAGAAGGACCGACAAGCTTCCTTCCTACATATTCATCACCACGTCAGCACCCTGATCATTATATGGACGGGAACTAAGTATGTGGGAGGTACGTATGAGAAAATTTAATTTAATTGTTTTTACCTGAGATCAAATTCTTATGAAGACCATAGAAAGCTCTGTAGAAAAGCTGAATTGCCAATGAGCTGACTATATTTGACCTTTGTTATATCTTTATCTGACAACAGTTTGCTCTGAAGTAGGAGCAAACTGTCGTGATCGCGTTGAGATAAAAGTACTCGAAGCAGCCGATGTTGTGACGACTTGCGCAGGGTGGCAAATGGTTGTAATAGCCAAAGACCGGACTCAAAGGCACGACACAAGATGTTTGACAAGTAGTGGAGTAAAAAGATGACAAACAAAATATATTAGAATCTGATTCTCGGTGTGAAAAATATTTTAGTTTCACACCAAGAATCAAATTCTAATGTTGGTAAACGGTTGAGTGAGACCAATAAATAAACATTGTTTAAATACGTCATAAACAAAGCTGCAAGACTGTAGTTATAGGCAAATCCAATTTAGACACTAGTATACGGCAATTCAGATCGATGGCCGTTAAATCAAAACTAATTCAATGCAGCAGGCGTAATATGAACCAATGAATAACTAAGGAGTATGAATATCAAATTTATTCCAGCATAAGTTGGTTTTGCGATTATCTGGAATTTATGTTCTTGACAAACACAAAATACGATATTTGCTGCCGCTTTACTGAGACCTCACTTGGGAAACTTAAGTGCATCAGAACTTGGAATTAGAAACAATCGATGTTTATTAAAAAGATTATTAAACAGTTTCTTTAAAACATAAACGTTGTTTAAAAACTAATTTATGTAAAAATATGCGTACCAGATAAAGCTTATTGAAGGTAATATTCATGCATACTTGACATTCTGTCAGCCGGGGGCCGCATCCATCATTACACAAAAATATCACGGCAGCTTTTTACGTAGTGGCATTTTAGTTTTATATCAGAACAACATAAGGTTGCCTTATTGTGTGGCCGACTGCTATAAAAAAGTGCGCGGCTGTCAAGATATTTTAAAGGTATGACCGTCGACATAATAAGAAAGTGCCCTAAAACTTCAAAACAATTTGTTACCCCTTGTTCTAATTGGCAAGTAGCTCGACGTCAAATTCCGAAGCTCGCAACAAGTTCGTCGTACGACAATGTCATTTAGTTAATTTGTCAGTCAGTCAGGCCTTAGTCCACCACGCCGGCCTTATGCGGGTTGGTGGACTATCAGTCAGTACTTAGTGCCAATTAGGAGAGCTCCATACAAAAAGCTGTTTTTGAATTGTATCGCGTTGGTTGGTCAGTCGGTTGTGTCGTATTGCGGCAACCAATTAGGGCAAGGCCTTAGATTGGTTGGTGATAACTTATTACAGGAATGTGCACAATCATATTTTATTAGCGAAGCCGTATAACAACTATCCGTAACGTAATTATGCCAAGCGACGTTTGAACATAAATAAAAATGTGTACACAGATGGACGACTGGCAAATAAATCTCTTATCCCTTTGAATTTCAATGAACCTTTCTTAGAGGTACGTGATTTTGTAGGAGTAAAATAAACCGTCATTAGCCTTGAGCACAGATGATTAATAGTAGGGATATTGTACACGGCTGGCCAATGGACAACAGTCGAAGTTCACGCACTAGACCAATAAACGACGTTCACTGACTAACGAACCAATCGCGTGAACCAGCAGCGCAGAAGACTGCGCCGATGACAAACCGACCAATAAAGATTGTTCTCACGACTCGTGTTCAATACTATAAGTGTGGATATAAGGTCTCCACTCTCCGTAGTTTTAACGTTCACATGTCTATTAAAAAGCGAGATACTCCACTCAAAGTAAGGCTTTCATGATCATAAACCTGCGAAGTACGTCGTTCATATCAAAGATCCGAGGGTTATCCACGAGTCTCTGTAATTGGTTTGACCCTTATTTCAAGCAAAACATTGCTCGGATTTTTATTTTACTTCACATTCTGTGTTTATTTACTTACATTTCGAGTTTAATTCTCTAAAAGGTTTCTTTTGGTCGAAAAGGCGCCTACATAGCCCTCCTCATGAATAAAAACAATATTTTAGTTGTCTACAATTCTTTTACAATCCAGACTACGATTAATATGAATCCTGCTTTGTTTGTTTCTTAGACATACCTACTTAATTTTGAATAACCAGTAGGTACTTCTTTTTTTACGCAAAACATCTGTTATAACTTATAAGCAAATCAAACTCATCAAACGGTCTGAAATTTAAAAGTTTGTAAAAAAATAGATGAACGGACGCCATTGAAGGTTCTGAAGGAGTAACTATTCAGAGACCGATAAACCGTCGATATTTGAGTAAGTAAACTAGATTTTCATATTCTACAATATTGATAGCTATTCAGATGCCCCTGATTCAGGTAGAAATGCGGGTATATTCCACAATTTCAGCGCGTGGCATTTCCTTATTTGCCAATTTCCTGTTGCGATTATTTGCTTCCTTCCCTATTTTCTCCCCCAATCAAATTCCCGTCAAACCCCACGCTGTAGTGCCGTCAGTCATGCTGTTACTATTACATAGATTATGTTCGACAATATAATCTACCGAGTCACGCAATATTGTCCTTATAATAAAACATAACTAGCTTACTCGACACTCGACAGGCATTCGCTTTGCCCTTAATTTTGACTGATTCTTTTAGCTAAGGATCATAAAATATGTAAGACACATGAGAAATGTTTCGGAATTTGTGAAGGCAACCTCTGATCGTATGTATTCGTAAGACACATAAGTAATTTTTGGAAATTTGTGGAGCCCATTAGTTTATACACATGTGGAGCACATGTGGAAGTTTTGATAATATGTGAAGCATATGAGAAATTTGTCTACATAAGCGGAGTTCTTTTTTCATCAATGTGGAATTCATGAGGAATTAAAGAGCATATAATGCAGAATATGCACGAGCAATGCAGAATAGTTTAAAAAAAATGGTCAAGTTCAGCATCGTGTTCTAAATAGTAAAACGGTATTTCGATCGCGACAATTACAGCTCTATCTTACTTGGCAACGATCATTGATAAATAATAAGTGCAATCACCTTGTAAAAGGTCGTGCCAAATCTTAATCGCCCCCAATATTCTATCAGGCGCTGTAAAAGAAAAGTAATCTTCAGACTATTGGTGACACGATGTACGCGAATAAATTGCATTATCAATTCGTATTAGGAGTTTGGACACATCAGGAAAGGAGCTTGCTCAACTAAAAATTTCCGAAGCGTCTAAATCTCTTCGAGCAAACGATCAATAGTCCCTGACTGACTCCCGTCCCGTCCCTAGCTCCCGAAAGATGGGAGCTTTACATGACTCTCCTCCCTCTCAGGCTGAACCTATCATGGGCACTGCACTGAGCAGCTCTGGTTATTCTTTTAGACCAAGGCCGCGAAGAGGGTTTTAGTGGGTTGAACTATCACATAACCCAACATGACTCCCACGATTAAAAACCCTGAAATTCTTTACCCCACCATCAAAAAATCGCAACGTCACTACTGACCTGACAATATACCGACATTATTACCAGCAAAATTGTCGTCATTACAGTGAGCCATACAGGCACTGAACCACATTGTATGGTAGACTATCAATCATACGGGTGATGTAATATGTGCTGTTAATGTTCGTAATAGGCTTATTGATTGCCGGCTTGGGAATTTATTCGCGGTATGAATAGTGCCATAATTAATTCTGCCACCATCAATGCGTCCAGATTAATCAGCTATATTGCATGTTATAGCTCCGCTGCTTGAGCAGATCACAAGTGATCTAAAAAGTTAGGCAACGTCGGCGCGTCTGAATGGGTGATCGCAAGCAGTCACCCGCATTGTTGGAGAAATGGGATAGTGGCCAACCCGTGTCGGATATTTTTAAACTGCCCATAGGACCTCCGACACCATTGTATTATTAACGACTGCTATAAATATCAATAACAACAGGGGGCGACGACTTAACGTGCCCTCCGAAGCACGGAAGCGCGCATTCAATTCACTACTAGCGTCAACCATACAGATACTGACCGCTCCTGATGTTGCTTATTCGATCATTTGCGATCTGCTCAAGCAACAGGGCTATGCGCGTTTCAGATTTGCAATACACAAATACCAAGCTATATTACATTTTGATGGATGATATTATTCCGACGTGTTTTCACGGTGGTTTGGTATTCAGAACCCTCATCATGCACATGACTGATTAATTATCGCTAAAACGTATCGCGAGTACAAAGGATAAATGATTTTTGTATCGATCCAGTTGAATGAATTGTGGTCATGGCGAAACTGCTTCTAGGTGGGCCAACTTACGACAGGTACTAATGGTAGATTAGTCTATTACATATGTCTTTAACCGATTAATGCGCCCATGAAGCGCTCGAGTTGTTTCTTGCAAAGCTTCTGAAAAATATCTACGTGAAATACAAAAAGACAAACTGTAATAATACAACTAGAGTAAACATTCCGGCATAAGTTTTTTAATTCCGGCATGAGTTTCTTAACCGCTATGTACCGAAAAATTGGCTTTTCCTTGTAAATTGAGCGTCAAATTAGGCGATTGGGGCTTATTCGCAACGTCGCGTCGTCGTCGATAAAATGTTAGCTGTCGCGTGGCGCTTATAAACAACTATCCTATACATTAAAAGGTCTGTTTTATTTGGATAAAGAAGTTAATGTTAAACCATCCATCTGTAGTATGTAGTTTTAGGGGAATCTGAAATACTGAAAAGAAAATAACTATATCTATCACGTCCATTACAATACCTATTACTGTCAGTTCTTATTTTCAATATCCTTGTTTTTCTATTTCTTTGTCTGCCCCAGCCAGTCTAGCTTTGAATTGATCATAAAGGCCGTAGCTTCAGTCATCTGCAGCAACCGCCTTCGAACTACAAACTCCGTGTTAACAGCAAAACCTTTCAACGTCATTTGTATTGATTAACTTAAGAATGTGCACACGGAATCAGATCGATGTAAACAAGAGTAACCAAATAACTCAGCAAAACATTCTTCGTCTACTAAACCAAGCAAAATAACAGGCTACTTCATAGTAGTAACCGTAACCTTTTCACACGAGTTACAAAGGAACCAACAGTAAGTACAGCAGGCTTTCAGCCTTTCACCATTCTCTCCCCATTTTCAACCCTTTAGGGATTTGGAATTCGTAACCTTCCTATAACTAAACCATCGCTTTGGTAATATTTTAAGCTTTAGGGGTAGCTTAAAATATTACCTTTAAGCAACTAGCTTTCCAGATTTCGTATTAATCAGCGAGTGAGTGTTTTTCGCTTTTATACAGAAATATAGACATTTTAGATTACGCTCGGCAGATAAAATAATACGGCAAACCCCTATGGATGTTGTATCGAGTGAAAGAACTATGGGCTTGGGGAATGTGAACCAGTGAGCCGGAAACTTGTATCAGACTATTTTCATCGCAATATTTTATAACATTCAGAAAACCTCAACAGTCTAGTGGAAACCTTATAAAAATGGGGAAACTAGTTGACCCTGCCGCCCATTCCTGAAACTACCAAGCTTGAGATATGTACTTCTAACTGTACTTAACGTCTCTGATGAATAAAAATTTAGTCAAGTAGTAAGGAAGTCTCGCCACTTGACTGAAACACACGCCTAGTGTGAATACACCAAACGGTAAACAGAACTATCAGAGGCTACGTTTTACATAACGCCAGAAATAAGCGCCCATTGTCCTTCCTTACATAATTGTGTCCGATACAATTGATAACAAAGACAGTGTCGAACTAGTACACCCCGGATTGCAGTCTTAGCTTTCCGGTATAGATTAAATCGAAACAATCGCAACTAAAGCAATCGATAAATATTGCAATATTTTACCGCCTTGTCTGTGGAATTGCCGATCTTAGTTCAATTTTATTTGATAGGTACACATTTTACATCACTTAATGCTTATGTAAACCAAAAAGTGGTTGATAACCAAACCATTTCCGAAAATCCTCACCAGACAAAAAAGATTCTCCTCTAAGATAAGAAAGATAACCAGATATCCAGATAAGAGAGATCTTCAGATAAGAAAGATAACCAACATTTGCAGTGGACTTTCAGAGATGACATTGTTTGAAAAGCCGAAACCTTTTTCGGCTAAACAGCCGGGAACAGGTCGATCCAACAAAACAATACGGATAGGCTAGAGCTGCTACAGTTGATTGGTACAGTTAGTTCGAGTACAGTATACTATGTATTCTGGAATATCATCTGGGTAAAGTCATGCACAACCGTTCCACATAAAAATGGCTGCATAAATGCAACAACACGTCACGTTCTATTGACGTAACCTTATTTTAAGGCGCTGATAACATGTAATTCAGCAAATTTGCTATTCTTATTTTTCATTTCCAGCAAAAATTACAAAGTATTTTACAATGGGAAAAATATATGTTATTCTAGACCGTATTCCGAACGACAACATAGTCGTCGAAACACATTTTGACAAAGTTGCCTCGATAAAAAAAAATTGCAAAGTTACCCCTTTTCTGAATTCTTATACTAAACTACAACGTTGTTTGTTAATATTTATTCAAATAATTTAACCAGTATATTAGCAGACCTTCGTTATTATCACATCATTGTGTTAATTTTTTTCAATAAGCTTATAAATATTCAGTAAATCAGTAAAATTTAAAACTTTTCTTTCGCGTGCTCCGCGCAATATTTTCGTATTTTGTATTTCTCGCTTACTATTATGGCAATTGACAGAGAGCGCAGAGGCGCGATGCTAGGTGGACGTGCGTCGCTCCGTCATTCCAAAATAATACACAGTTGTCGTATATAGCACAATTTCATAGCTTCGTCTGAGGCTTGTGTGGCGTATTAAGTAGGACGCCAGGCTGTATACGCTGGGGCGTGGGTTCAAATCCGCGTGTGCGTGACTTTATTTTCACTTTTATATAATTATATTTTTTATATAATACAAATTTTTACATCGATTATTGATTTTGGAAATTGTTGAATAAATAAGAAGACAGATTTTATTAAGTTACAAATAAATAAAAGTTTCAACGTCAATTTAATAACTTTTTTTGTTATAAGCTATACAATTATTTTTGAAATTATAAATTTATCTAAAATTCGTTATTTTTTTTCGGAATTCGGAAATATAAATAACCATTAGATAGCATAATATGAAATAAAAAATAGTAATACAAAAAACATTTCAATCCAGAATGTCTTCTTATATTTTGCTTCGGGTTCGAACCCGGGTCATATAATGTAGGATTCCCTCCCGTTTTCAAATTGTACGCCGCCGAAATTCGCGCGACGCGACGTTGCCAAACCGACAGTAAAGAAGACACCGCTACGCGCGGCGTTGCCGTCTAGAATTGTACCTATCACTATCACGGTAATTTTTATAAACGGTTAGGAGGAATAGTGGGGCCGCCGGCTAGGGCTGTGCGTCTTCGTGGATTGATAGGTAATAATACCTATTAGGTATAAAGGAAGTGTTCAATAAAAATGCGTGTTGTTTTTTGATTGGTAGATTTAATTAAAAAACCGTGTTTACGTTTGAATAACAAGTCGGTTTGATAAATTTGCGACCGAGAAATATTTGCGCCTTTACTGAGACGTACGAAATGCTTTATTATTAAATATTTTGTGAATATTTCATGAGTCTATATATTTTTGTTGTTATTAATAACGAGAAAAAAAACGCATGCATTTAAGTTGAAGATTTGAGTTGAAGGCCCAATGGAAATAAACTGAATGTTTTCAAACATAATACATACATCTAATAATATAATCTATAACACCTATGCAAGTATTTATTTTTATTACCTACTAGCTGACCCGGCACACTTCGTTTTGCCATTATAAAATATGTATATTATATCATTGCAGTTTGCATAATAGAAGTGGCATCCATAAAGAAAAATCTTGACGTTTCTAAATGCATGACATTGCCATATGAACTTATGAAGTATTCAATCTGAAATGATGTTTGACAGGTAGTACATGGGTAGAACAGTTTATATAGGAAAATGAAATTGTTGTTTTTATTATTTTCTTTACATTGTTTTCAAATTTTCTCTCCGTAAGAACCATCCTCGTACTTAAAGGAATATCCAAAAAAAATTAGCGAAATCGGTTCAGCTCCTCCCGAGATTTGCGCTTAGCAACATATTCATTTTTATATTGTACAAGGTGGAGATGACGTTACCTCATTAATTTAAACCACAAAGATCGTGTACTTAAGTGTGTTAAAGCATACGAAAAGGTTCAGGACCGAAAATAAAAAAAAAATGCAAATTTCAAACAAAATAATTACACAAATAAAAGACACAAAAAGTAACAGGCTCAAGGTGAAAGGTCATTGACCTGAAACGAAAGGAAGCCAAAAGCGGCTTTTTTCAAACGGTAGGCATAGTACTGCGCCGCCGGCGCGCCGACTGATTTATGGCCTGTGTCGGCTGTGTAACTAGAGGGTTTTCAACAATTTAAAAAATCGTTCCTACTCCCATGCCGGGAGTCTAGGTTCGATTCCAGCTCTCGCCTTTCCTAAAACCACGTGATGAAACCTGTATGTCTCAGAATACATGTTTTTACATGATAGACGAATTAACTGGTTATACAAAAACCAGTTAAATCGTCTATCTGTCTTTTACTCGATCTCGTGACAAATTTACTTGCTTTTATGTGGTTAGGTATTATTTGAGGCCATCGAAAAATTTGAGGGTAATAATATGCAATAACATTATGAAGCTTGTTCCAAGCCTCTTTAATATTGTAAGAAGAAATTGAATTGTTGGTTGACATGTTTAGGTACTGCTGAATTATTGAATTTTTAATTTAATAGTGATTTAATAGCGAAACAATGGCATTCTGGGTACATCCTCTGAAAGAGAAGACCGTGTTTTATTTATTTTTTGGTGAGATGAATAGAAAACATAGGTATTATATGGACCTTTGATGGAGAATAATAATAAGAAGTTTTAGGTGTTCAATAAAAAAGCTCCGCGTTTTAAAATCACATCATTACTAGAGTCGTCCATATTTCTTTAAAACTGGAAACAGTGCCATCTATTGACGATGTTGTCCACATTTCTTTAACACTTGAAACAGTGCCGATTTTATCATTTTATTTAGTTCTCATAGAGTCCGCTCCACTAACAGTGGCGCATGAGGGGCATGGGGTAGGCGGGAGCCGCGAGCCGAAGATGCCCGATTCCTAAAATCATCGGGTGTTGTCAGGCTCTTAAACGCCTATGCAGTTGCTTTTTCCACGAAGTAACAAAATTTAAAGGAATTTGTGTAGGTCAGCCTTATTGATTTACCGTTCCATGGAAAAGTAATAATCAATGGGTACACTTTCAAGCTAAAATCAGATTTTTTTCAACAACTTTATAGACCTGAAAAAATAATTAATTTCTACATTAGTTCAATTTACACCCAATTTTCTTAAGTTCTACGAATACCTGGGAGGGTCCTAGGGGATCCAATGTAAAAAATATCTCTTCTGCATTGTTTACAACCAAAACCTTATTTCAATTCAAAAAATCAATTTACTCCCGATAATAATTTATATCGAGCAATTAATATTAAACACAATGGCAAGCAACCTGGCGAAATGGAAGCAGAACGGGTGTTAGCTATAAAAACCGTATTTTATAGCCCATAACAAGAAGGTACCGTTTAAATACGTGAAGCTATTCCGCTTGATAGCGATACTATATTACTTTACCGCTATTGGAAAATTCAAATATTTTATTTATTTATTTTGTGTTTATATAAAGGTATCAAAAACATTTCAATTAATTCAGGCCTTAAGAACTATGGTAGTATATACGTAGATACTTTAGGCAGAAATTGTTTAAAAAATCAACGATACTTTAAATTAAATCGATTTATGTGGGATTTACACCGGTCGATTTTCGCCGTGCGGCTAGTCGCTTCACAAATCGCTAGGGAGCTTTACACGGGTATAGCCACTTCCGACCTAGCCGAATTACCATGTAGACGGTCGATATTAGCCGTGCGGCAAAAGTCGTGCGGCTTTAGTCACCCGTGTAAACCCCACATTATTCTACTTAAATATACCGCTTCAACATTTTATGCTGTATATCATATTATTATACCGAAGTTACGAGCAAAAACGTCATATAATATAAAAGCGGTCTAAGAATGGGACCCTGTGGTAGTAGTGAGAATTTCAATGTAACTGAAAACTTCTAAAGGGTAGGTAAAGCATGATATGAAACGTAATACGCATATACGAGTAACTATCTATCGTAACATGTTACCCGGGACGTTCAGTACACGTAGCAGTCGTAAAAAGATATGAATAACGCGGTCTAATGTTTTATGAAAATCCCTGTTATAAACCACAATACAACCTGATCCTGTCAATAATAAAATATTCTTATTCAATCCGTCAAAAAAATGTAAATATGCTAACAGCCTTAATAGGCCGTTAGGAGTCTGAAAACAAAAGACTATGTTCAATAATAACTTCATCTGAAGGCACGATTCTGACAAAAATACGCCTGTACGTAACGTACGAATCCCTCTTTCATGCGAATTCCTTTGAGATTTGAGAAAATTCGAAGGGACAGAAATAATACATGTGAAGGATGTCACAAGGTCTATTTATAAGCAGCTTACCTTATTTCTGCTTTACTTTCTCTTAACCCGTATAAATTCTTTTAGAAAACAAAATGTCAGTTACAAATGTTCTTGGGAATTAATGTTTCTTGATATTTTAGGAATTTTCTGACGATATGTGTATTGTGTATAGGTACCTTCTATTTTTCTGACAATTCGACTATACGTCACGTTAATATTATCTCTTCTTGGTTTAGTAGCGTAATTACTTATGGTTAATCCTTTACAATTTCAGTTAAAGTTACGGATGTATTTCGAGTATTTTTGAGGTTCTGCTTTATATAGTATATCGAGTACAAGTGTAGAACCTATTAAGGGCGAGGCGACAGGTAAACTGCCGATCATATTACTAAAAGGAGCAAATTGGGAGAAAGATCCAGTTATTTTTTCTTAGAAACACCAAACCATTTTTAGATTCCTCCAAAACTGGGCAAGCGGGCAACCATTCTAGTGGCCAATCATGGAAAATAAAAAAATAGAATATTACTAGAATATTCTATAGAACTAGAAAATAAAAAGGACCTCCGACATAATTTAACAGCTGCCATCCATTGGTTGGCTTGTCATGCTTACCAAACAAAAAGCGCTTTTTAACGAATTATAACTCGTCAGTAGTGTGTTAAATGTTTGTGTTAAATTAGTTGTTTTAAGAGTCCTTTCGAGGTTTTATTTCAATTCAGTTTTCAAGCGCTGTATTTGTACTCGTCTACAACTTTGGCCCATATAGCACTGTGCACTTAACACACGGTTCAGTTGATTTTAATGAAAATCTCCGCACTACGTTTCCGCATGCACCTACTATGTTTACGGAATGTGTTTTGTGATAGCACCGAAAGATTACGAATACCCTGGAGTTGATATTAACAGATCATGGCAGTAGTTTATTGAAAATATGATTTGTGTCTGAAATCGAGGTAACTTTGGAGCATGTCCTGGAATGGGATTACTCAAAGTTGTCGAATTCAACCCCACTAAGAAGCATATCTATGTCCCCCAGTCGCCATAGGGTTCCAGGGCATCGCTCTCACCGTGAGTGGAAGTATCGAAATCTTGGATACTGCATTAGGTGGTACATTGCTAGATAATTATTTATATGCAGTTTCAGTCAGTCATGATAAGGAAAGCCATACAGGCTTCCAAATAGCTTGGTGTCCTGAACACAGCAAGGCGGTACCTCACTGAGGTACTCCTCATGCTATATAAAGGTATAAAGCACAGGTAAGACCCTACATTGATTACTGCTCCCATTTGTGGGCGGGGGCGCCCAAATATCAGCTTAACTCATTTGACTCCGTCCAAAAATGCGCTATCTAAATAAGTCAATGGAGATGGGTCACATCAATGGCCTGTATCCTTACTTTCTCCAGAAGACCCGATCCTGCAGATAACGAAACCTTTCTCTGACCGCCTTTCAATTGATAAATAATTTAAAATGAATAATAACTTTTACGGGAAATTTTACTAATCCTCAATAAACAGTCAAGTTTCCGAAATGTCAACTATCTTCACCCTATTTCAATATTACAATGGAATGAAACCGACATTTCGTGAGCGATTGTATTCAGCTTCAATAAAGTTAGCCTAAGGTTGGAGCTTCCAACAGTTCTCAATGGAAGAAATAAACTTTCCAAGACTTCGACATTTGAGGCGAAGCACAATTGAGGTTTATTTTTAGAACGCCTCCGAAGAATTGGATCAGCGGTTTTCAACATTCTGAATAGGATTTCTTAGGATTTGTGATGGTACTGTTAGTCTGGTGGAAATTAAACTATTCATCTATTCTTTTCTATAGCCAATGAATATCGGACATAGATAATTACACAGCTTACAGGAGCTTACAGGCTACCTGATATTAAGTGTTCACTGCAAAGTGTAAAACAAACACCAAAATTTACTTAGAACAGAAATCTTATCTGTATGTGGGTAGTTGCATGCAGATAGGATAACAGTCCTGAATGACGGCAAAGTGATACCAGCAAGCAAAAACAACTATGCTCCACCCAGATGTATGATTTTTGTTTAAAATTTTCTATATGTAAATATCTTCAAATGAATCGTTAATTCTAAAGAAAGTTAAAACGGTGAGAAATGACGCGACGATGATGAAAGCAATGCCGGGAAAATTAAATAAAGTGTAACGACAGTATGAAGCGAAGTCTGCCAATAAAATAGCCCTCAGTCCTTGACTCGTCCAACTCAAAAGCAAGGGCGGTCTGAAAGGCCAGGGAGCAGCGCAGTAGTAAACAAACACATTAAACACTTCAGAAGCTTTCAAACGTCGCGTGAACGAACAGCGATGAAGGCACGACGGCCGATGGCTCGGGCTTTCCCTGTTTGACTCATTATTAATTAAATAAAAAGCATGTAATAAAAAATAGAGTTGCATGAAAAGGAAATAAATTGAAAGAAACACAAAAGAAAGAAAGAAAGAAACAGAAAAGCGTACTGATGTAAGCAAGAGAGAAATGTCAGATAATGTTCCCCAAAAATTGAAACGCACAATAACGTTTAGAATATAATAGGATAAAAAGGCATTCGCAGTCCTCAACCTATTTGATATTTTAATGATAAACTATTTTCAGGACAAGTGTCTAATATTTGTGGACCGGATCGCCTTATTTTGACGTGTATGATAATTTCGTTAATAGCTTAACTAAGAGCCAACACGCAAGCTTAGGTACACTTTAAATAAAAAATAAACCACACAAACGGAGGCTAAGCCGAATACCAGCACGCAAAACCTGACGGGGTGCTTATTTCAATCTAAAAGATGTTTGTAAAGAATATTTTTTAACCTATTAGGGCTGGCTGTATGAAATGATACGGCAACTGTTCAACGTAAATGTTGTTTCATATCGCATTATTTAACAGTATTCTTGTAAGTATACTTCTTATTCAGAAGACTCTATGGGATGATGAATAGCAAAATAAATTATCTTTGTTTTAGATATAATAGTCAGATAAAAGGTGTTGTAGAGACTACGTATAGAGCCATCTCTATACGTAGTCTCTACAACACCTTTTACTACCCTTGTGGCGCCATCGCCACAGGGGTATCTTGAATCACGCTATAGAAGTTTTCTTAACTTTTAGTATTAACATGTGTAATTCAGAATTTCGTATAAAATTATGAGTCTGAGCAGTCACAAACGGAGCACGGCCGCTCCACAGGCAAGACCACTTATCCCAGCGGGGGTCCTCTCTTTCCCAAAGTAATTATATTTATTCCTCTTACAAGAAATAATTCAAAATTTATGCATACGATTTATTTTCGGATTACGAAAATATGGTCACATATCAGAATATCGCAATAAACTCAAGTGGCTCCCAATTCAGAATCAGAAGACAGTGGGAAACTGGGCAGGGTGTCGTCAATTACGGGAGGCTCATGTCCAGCAGTGAACTACGAAGGTCCGAAAGGAAGGAAGGATAAAAAATAGAGAACTATGAAGTTAAGAGATTGTAGAAGAGATAAGTAGAAGAGTGCAGTTAATTTATCACAAAGACCAGAACATTGAAGGTGAAACTAAAATCTACATTAAAACAAAGAATATAATATGCATCGCTCCATCCCCAAGAGAAACAGACAGCAGTCGCAGCGCTGATTTTCATCTCAGCCTCGTGGACGATATTCGGGCTTCGGTGCCAAAACATAAAGATGCAACATGAAAATCAACTTATACTACTTTTAAAAGAAAGAAAAATGTAAAATTCGGTGGAGCTTAGAATCGTGCATTTTTCTTTTGCTACGTTAGATTTTTTTGATGCCATTGACAGAAACAAAAAACATTTTGCATACGAAAATAATATTGGTTCAATTAATGAATTGAAATAATTTATTCGCTTTTTTTTAATATTCTGACCGTGATGCGGCTTCAGTATGCAGGCACTGACTGCATTGAGATTATAATTATTAAACAAATATAATAAACAATCACATCAATCCATCTGCTTAGCGTCTCACAAGATCATAACAAAAAACCAATGTTTCACCAAGGTTTATTTAATATTAGCGTTTACTAGCCCAATTTTCCTAAATAATTGCGTCATAGTCATATATTCAGCACCGTTAGCCATAAACATAGCATAATTGCCAATAACTAGCGTTTATGATCCAACACACGAGATTAATTCGATTCGCTGCTCGCTTTGATGATGTTAGGATAAATGGCGAAAATATTAAGAACAGAAAATCAGAACTAAATTTTGATCATCATATTAATACTAGTAAATTCACCTGCAATCCATTAATGACTAGGTGAGAATCGGATCATCTCTCACAGTGAGAAGCATGCAGACTTTAGTCCACCATGCTGGCCTAATTTGGGTTGGTTTACTTCACATGCATTTAGAACATTATGAAGAAATTTTAGCCATATTGGTTTATTTTATGCTGTTTACCTTCACCATTTTGCAGGTGACATTTAATTTTTTAAATTGCACATAGCTTTGAAAAGCCATTGGTCCATGCCTTTGAGATTCAACCTGGACCTTTCAAGATATCAAACTCTTAGACACTGGGCTATCACCGCCTCTAATAATAAACCATTATTTAAGAGTGGATGACAACAATAACTTTCTCACACACCAAACAATTTGATATCAGTAAAGCACACATCACTATTAGTGTTATTATCCCATTAAACATATTATTATCAATAACTAATAACCCTTATATAACCTGATGACTAATAACTGTGGATGACAGAAAGAACTTTCTCACATACCTACCTAACAATTTGATAACAGTAAAGCACACATCACTATTAGTGTTATTATCCCATTAAAAATGTTATCAATAACTAATAACCCTTATATAACCTGACAACTGTTATGTGCATCACAGGTGGTATAACCAGCTTCTCACCGATGATCAACAATGCTGTCCATGTGATCATGTACAGTTACTATTTACTGTCTGCGGAGGGAGGTCCTAAGGTGAAAGCGGTGCTGATCAAATACAAGAAATGGCTCACTATACTGCAAATGGTAAGTTAGGCTAAGCAATATAACTAGACTTAAAGAAATACCAAAACATCATTTAATAAAAATTTAAATGGGTCCATAGAAAAAATTGTTATGTCATAGTGATGTTACTTAGTTTTTTCAGATACCCTTGGTTATAAATGTCATATAAATTTTTAACAAGGGTTTTGGAATGATGATCTTAATGTGATCTGAGGAGGGATATTAATTGATGCCTTACAAAGTGTAAGGCAAATAAAACAATTTATCCATTACAAATAAAGTATTTGCTACAAAATGGAATCATTGAAGAATGGATCATTTGAGAGTTGGGATTCACTATCTCATGTACTGTTGATTATTTTGATAACATAAATAAAATAGTTACATACATATAGGTCCAACTTATAACCCTCATTTTGAAATAATAAACAGGAAATAATGGAATGAGGGAATTTATGAATCTCGGATAGGTCACAAACAAGTCAGGCTGACCCAAAAAATGCACTTGACTTGAATTATTTTTTTTAACAAACCCTCACAAAGTTTAAGTGAACAAAAGAATATTATGATAGTCATAATTATCTATAACTAATCAGTTACTTCTGCTTTTTTCAGATTCAGTTCAATATACTGATAGTGTACAGTGCCCAGGTGTTTCTGCCCAGCTGCCCAGCACCCCTCGGGACAACTATTGTATACTTCCCTAATGTATTCATTGTTTATTACATGTTCTACCAATTCTTCAAACAGAATTACATGAAAAATACAGAAAGCAAACATGCTCTCAATGGCAGTAGTGTCAAGACTAAGTAGTCAATTATTTGAAATTAAAAGTTAAGAAATAGTTTATTTATAAAGTTTTGTATTTCCTTTTAATTTATGTATGTATAGAGTATAGGAGTATATTTTCAGTTTGTATATGAATGAACACATAGCCTTGCTGTTTGAGTAGATTGCAAGCGATTGAAAAAGTTTAACAATGGCGAGCATGGGTGACCGCTAGTGGTAAATTACAAGCATGCTTCCGTGCTTTCCGGTTTTCCGGTCCCACATCTACATTTTCGTTTGATCTATAATAACGATTGATAGTGATTTTCTTGACACATAATAGTAGAAAAGCAAGTCTAGAAGTGTAGCTAGCTAAGGCTTTGCCCACCTTTTCACCTATGGTATGCACTCCACTGATTGGAGCATAATGGTGGATTATACCCCAGGCCTCCTGTTGACCGGGAAGGCTGTGCCCAGAAGTGGGCTATGAAAGGGTTACAGCCATACGAATGAACAGTCAACAGCCAAACTTTATCTTTAATCATAACACAGCTACTAGGTATTAGTTTGTCAATAACAGATGTAAAATCTGATATCTTATCTATTGCGAATAAGGAGTTTCAATGTAGGTGTATTAATTCAACAAATTTTGTATCACATTTACCTAAATGTGTCTTTTATTTTATTTATATTAGTATTTAGATTTTCTTTGTTTCATATTTATTTAGGACAGTCATTGAACCAGGCCTAAGAAGGCTTATTATTTAAGGCTATGAGTTGGTAAAAACAGTATTTGATAAAAATGAAGTCATCCTTACTAACATATAAGTACTAATTTATTTTCAAACAATGCATATTCATTTATACAATGTCTAAAAATAGGTATAACCAGTAGTTATATCCAAGTCAAATTACTTGCTCATTATGATTTTGTCAAAAGTATTTAAACAAGGTGTATACAATGGTCCTAGTCTCATTTATTAACAGACTTCAAAAAAGGAGGAGGTTCTCAATTCGTCTGTATGTTTTTTTTTGTTAACAGGTAATTAAGAAGGGTCTAATTTTAGGGTTTTTTGTAAAGTCTGGGTACGCAGTTTCTTTTTGACAATTTTTTTTTAATTTCCAAAGGCCATTTCAGTCTGGACAAATCCACAAAAAGATCCAGAAAAGATTTTACACATTTTGATGGTGGTTAATATTATGATCCTGTTTGGTTACTCAAAATTTATATTAAGTATAAATGCCTACATGCTCTCCCTTGAGGCTGTAAGATGTAGCAAATGCATGCACTGATTAGAAAGATGTACTATAAACCGGTTGATTTAAATTTACCTATAAGTAAAAATTCTGTTTATATAATATGCCTTGTATATCTATTTTTGTTCAAGAAAGTAAAAAATAAAATATTGACCTGCTTTCATCCAATACAAAGAATCAGTAGTGTTTAGCAAACAGATAGTAAGTTAATGTAAACAATAACACGATCATAACCACTTGTGCTTTGAAATATTACTTTAAAGGGTGGATTAACCGACCGGTAATATAGTTATCCGCTTCATACTATATTACATGCTGTTATATCGCAGCAAAACAAATTTTTGTTGCAAGTCGAACAATATCTTTAACGTCACTTACCGTATAGTAGGACAGCAGCCCAGCATTCTCGTCCAACACGAACCACCGATACTGCCACCCCTTCATCACATTTGTCCATTTACTCAACGATCCCTCCATCATTGTACTCGAAATTCAAAATGAACAGAAACTCATGAAAATAAAGACGGCGAATTTAACACTGCGCTATACGTCGTCCACCATAAATAATCCATATGTTTGACACTTGCCAACGATGTTGCTAGATAAAAGCTACAGTTAATTTGTCAAATGTCATTCCTGTCAGAACATAATTGATATTATGATTTTGTATTTTCGATCAGAAAAAATATGTATTATTATAAACCACATTGCCTTCAAAAAACTTTCAAATCTGAAATCTGAATTTTTTTTTTATATAACGTAATAAAATAGAATTGAAATTAAGATGATACAAGATACAATATAGATGTATGCAACACTGTAATAGGGTTGTACTGACAGTCAAGTGACGTGTTGTTGTACGATTTCAATTAATCCTGCTAGGTGTCCATTTGTCTAATAATAGATAATCGATTTTTAGTTAACCATAAGTATCTGCTGTGACCAGTGTTTGGGTAATTAAAAGTAGTAAAGTTGTATAAACTCGTAGCCCATTGGTTTGAGTGTTTCAATTGTACTGATGTACAGGAAATAAATAAGTCCATTTACTAAAAATAGTCTTTATTTGTACAACCTGATTATCACTTTCGTAAAAAAAGTAACGACTAAATATATAACATCACGTCGCCATTAATTTAGTTATTCTCTATGCTAAACTATTTACAGAATGAGCTGCCTTTCGGCATTTTATGTATCAATGTCTTCTTATTGCTCTGCCACGTTTTGTTTTACTATAGCCTGATGATATTAACACTTGGTTGTTATTTTCTGAGTTTAAGGAAACTCCTGATAAATCTACAAATAATGGCACATTTTCTGAACCCTCAGCTACAACCTCGTCATCGGAATTTTTATTAAAATTCTCTGGAGTTCCTTCTCCTTCAATTGCAAGATTTTCGATGTCTTTACTAAGCGAATTTGTTTCCGCAGCTTCAACGAAAGCATTAGAGAGATCGCCACTGAGCTTGTTCACACTTCCTGAAGCGATGTCGTACATAAATATTTCTCGTTCTTCAGGCTGCTCATTCCTGAAAAATGATAAAAAATGCATGTTAATAAATTACAGTTCTATCCGAGGATCAGAGATTAGAGGAATCTAATTTATGCCTTCCCAAACGTTACACAAGACGAACAAAAAATATGCTACTTCATGGCAGGTTAACTATGGACGTAAGGAACCTCTCCGGTGAGCATGATGATAATTACTCAATACCATGAAATCATGTCACAGTACTACGTACTTAATTACTATGCATCTTAATATTCTACTACTTTTATAAATGTGAACGTTTGTGAGGTTGGATGGATATTTGTTACTCTTTAAAGCGAAACAAGAACGGCTGAACAGATTCGGAGGACATTTGATACAGGTAGATTATAACATGGATTAACGTAAAGAAAACTTGTTATTCCTCTCTGGGCCAAATTTCTAGGTCAAGGTGGACGTCAGTCGGTTGTAGAAGCTAGTAAATACTAAACGAAACTTACCCAGTGACTAATAGAATGACAGATTGTTGGTCAGAAGCAGTTTTTTTCTCAATCTCTAACCATCTTTCGAAATTATCTTTCGTAGGCTTTTTTAGTAAATCATGAAAGCTATCTCCAGCAACAAATTTAATTTCTTTCAAACTACTTGACGCTGCTCGCTCTGTTCTTTGATGAGTACCATTTAAGGCTTCAGTTTCAACAGGAGCTAACACAACAACCGATGTAATTTTTTTGCCCTTTAAAATTTCAGGAAGTGGGAATTGATTTCCACTCACTTTCAAAGGAAGATACCTATTGTATTTTTTGTCGTTTAAAACCACTGGATCAACCTCAGTAGCGTCGTCCTTGACATATCCTTTAGCTATATTTTGTCCTTCAGCTGTGTTCGGGTCAAAATGTACCACTTTCATTTCAACCGCTTGTTTTGGGTTTTCCGGAATTTCAGGCGGAGCAACATAACTAGGAACATTTTCTGACGCGGCAATATCTTGGTCATCCTCATCGACATCTTCGTCTATTCTTGATTCAATACGGTCTCCATTAGACTTCACGATTATTGGTCTGTGTTCACTGGAAGCGATTTGTTGAGCACCACCAGCACTGAAGAAGTTAGCTAACTGATCTGGAGGCAATGACTCTAATGGAGTTTCACCTACTTTGTCATAATCTAAGACGCTTATGTCAGCATTATCCAGAATTCCAGAAGAAAGCAATTGTTGTCGCAGATCATCTGGGACTTCATCTGGAAGCTCAATAGCAGGCTTCTTTTTCTTTTCTTCATTTCTTGTTTCAGGGGTGGTACTGATAGAATTCGCTGTTGATGAAACGTACTTTTGTGTGGATGGCTTGATTTCTACAGTTCTTGAAGTAGACTGATAGTATGGTGGCGAAGATGTACTTGATACGTAGGAAGGCTGTGGTCTCGCTCTTTCTTGAATGTACTGGGGATGCGACGATGATGACTGACTTTGTTGATAGTTCTGCCTTTGTTCTTGATTTTGCTGTTGTTGTTGAGCGAAAACTAGTTGTGCTTGAAGACGATGTATTTCTTCTTGTTGTTTACGAACATTTTGTGCTAATTGTTGTCTCACTTGTTGCTGTTCAGCATCTAAATATTGCTGTTGTTGTTGTTCCTGCCGTTGTTCCTGCTGTTCCTGCTGTTGATGATATTGCTGTTGTTGATGTTGTTGTTGTTGCTGTTGTTGCTGATGTAGCTGCAGTTTTTGCTGTTGATGTTGCTGTTGTTGCTGATGTTGCTGGAGTTGTTGCTGTTGATGTTGCTGTTGCTGTTGCTGTAAATGTTGTTGTTGTTGTCGTTGCTGTTCTTGTTGATACTGCTGTTGAGAGTGACTAGCCGTTTGGGATTGCTGATTAACATCTGTAAGGCTGTAGTTTGGCTGTGCGTTTCCATTGACAACGATATGTTGTTCATATTTAGATATAGCGGGTACAAGTTCGCCACCATTAGGAACGAATTGTCCGACGTTTTGCTGGTGTTGAAGGTTTGACTGGTCTTGGAAAGAGATTTGGTGGCTTAGCGGTCTTTCTGAAGGTCCATGTTGTAGCTGAGGTTGCTCCGAGGGAAATTGTTGTTGGAAGTGATGTTGTTGTTCAGGACTAGCTGATGGTTGGGGATGGAAGTTAAACAGAGGAGGAGAAGATGGTTGGGGAAGGAACTGATTATGTGGAATTGGAGAGGGAGAAGGTGACGGAGAAATATGACTGGGGAATGAATTCTGACCGTCAGTTGAAGATATTTGAACTGATGGTCTGGACAATGGCTGGGGTCCTTGGTGGAAGCTGAACTGTTGTTGAGCTTGATGCTGAGCAGGTTGACGGTGGAATGGTGGACGATTGTCCTCAATGAGTGGGGGCGAGGGCTTGAGGTTATAGAATGGGGACCTGTTGGGGGTACTTGAAAAACCTGGCTTGTTGTCAAATTGTTGTGCTGGTCTCTGTTGGGGTAACTGTTGATTATATGGAATCAATTGCTGGGGTCTGTTTTGATGGTCATGGAAACGAATAGGTGCAGGGCTTGGGCTGGGTTTAGGACTAATATTGAAATTTTGCGGGGGTCTGTTGGAAACAATTTGATCTTTTGCAGGTTCCACTTGGTCAGTTGTTATTGTATGATAGTTTTCCTGAAGATATTTGGGTTCGTCAAAGAATGGTTGTGGCTGTGGTTGGTGGAACGGTCTTTGAGGTCCAGAATGGAAACTTGCTCTTGGAGGCCCATTAAAGTGCGGCCTTGGAGGAAAAGGTGGGGAATTAGGTCTCGAATGGATTGTACTACTTGGTCTCGCAAAGGATGTTGAATGGATAGGACCTAAAGGACCGGGTACAGTGGGAGCATTGTTAAAGTGGCTGTTAGGGCTTGGTGATGGGTTTGAAAACGTCGCATGAGGGCTTAGAGAAGGTGAGGGTCCGAAACCATTTTGCCGGGCCACTTGTGGTTGTGCCCTAAATGGAGCAACTGATGGGCCTTGTCTAGGCAACTGAAAATCATGATTTAGATACGGCTGCTGGAACTGTATACGACTTTGAGCATGTGATGGAGGTCGGTAGCTATGTTCAGTAGGGCCATTTTGTAGATGCCGACCAGCATTTTCAGCGTGTTGTGGGGTAGGAGATGCAGAGCGTTCAAAAGGAATATGACCTTGTTGGTTAGGTAAAGCAATTGCTGGCCTAGGCGCTGTCTCTTCATGTTCCTCTGAGGTCTGTTCACGTCTGTTACCGTAGTGATGACCGTGATCTTCTTTGCCAAATGTTACTTTGACACTGCTGTCACTGTGGTACACCTCAGATTCAGGTTTGATGATGGCTCTCAGAGTCGTTGTTTGTGTTGGTAAGTATAATGGCTCCGGAGTAACGGTAACATAATCTTCATGGTGGTCATCTTCATCATTTGAAGGCGGCGTAATAGCTGGAACAGGCTTCTCGTAAACAACTTTATCGTGTGAGTGAGGGTCTTTGCTGTATTTCACGTAAAACACTTGAACAGGCTCCTTCTTTTTCTTTTGCACTGGCGGAGGAGGTGGCGCTGGCAGAGATTCATTAGATTCTTTGATAATGATTTCAATAATAGGTTCCGGTGCTTCTCCATAATGAGGATGAGGTTCGTGGCTATATAAAGGCGCAGTGGGAAGGCCACCGTAAGGCGGTCCATATGAACCTTCTGGTGACTGATCATGGACATTCAAAATTTTTGGTTGTGCGTAGATTTCATTTTTGTTTACGACAGAATCATCTATATTTTCAAGATAGGGATCATACAATGGATCTTTTTGAGAATATTGAACCACGGGCTCCATTTGAACAGCATATGGTGGTAATTTCCCTCCTCTTGGTGATCCATGTGAAATTCTTCGAGAACTTGTAAGTGCTCTGAAGTGAGATACCCTTGAATGTGGAAGGACCAAAGAATATTGAAGATTCTGCGGCGAACGTATGTTATCTAGCTGTCGTTTTGGTTTCGTTTTCTCTGTCGAATTCTTGGCCCATGTTGTACTGAGCACAGCCAGGGCTGTGACCTGAAACAATAATAAAAAGTCAATTAGATATTTTTAGGGTCAAAATTAAATGCTTTAAACAGAATCCATGAACTTTTCCTTAAAACTTCATGACATTCATGAATAAACATTTGCAGAGGAAGCAAATACAGAGTTTACAAAATTAATGTGTACTCAGCCTATGAATCGATAATAAGATATCGATTTTACAGTACAAAAAAGATTACGGACATCCATCAACATCATTACAGACTACTATACCTCACTGACTTCACAAACTTCGATCGTCACAGACAATGAGGGACAGACTTCCTTCTTTCTTGGATGGGTGCAAAGTGCAATAGAATAATTGATTTATATTTTCCCATTTCAATAAAATAAACAATAAGCCATTTTAAAAATTGTGATTGTTTCATCTTATTTTCCAAATATTCTTCCCTAGTAAAATTAAGTACATTTTAATACCTATCAAGCAGATCAAGAGCAAAGCCAGCCCACCGCATTTTGATCAGTACAATCCATGGATATTGATAAAAAGAATTGAATTTTAAGTACCTAATCTGATGTTCCTGTATGGTACTAAAAAACGCTTGTTTAAAACCTGCATTAAATTTAATTTTAATCATATCTGAAGATACAATTATGGCAAATGGGAATGCCCAATGATTTCGATTTTATACTACTGTTATAAAATCGAAATCATTGGTCATTGCCTGTAAGTTTATAATTAAATACCTAATGCGTGTAGCCTGTATGTATACATACATTTCGGGCTTGGGTGACATCACGCGTCGCACCACTCGCACCTCTCGTCAAGTTGCTTGACGTGCAGGTGTATGCGGAGAAAGTGTGGAGACATCGTGAGTGTGAGTTAATTTTTATTTTGTCCAGTGCTCTGGATTGTGATGATAATTATAAACGCCCATTACCTGTTATTTTTATTTCGCTTTTTTCAATGTGAGAAAAAAGGCTATTAAAATTTAGGATATAATGATGCGGCTAAATTAAAATTAGTATCTAAGCACGATACAATTTTGTTTTGATTTAGTTATGGTAATATCTTTATTACCTTACAATGCGGGTGGCATTTTTGGTACGAGTCTCTCCCAATCAGAGGAGATCAGAAGCATACTCTACCACGCTGCTCCAATGCTCTTTGTAATGTATTAAGTACTAAGTAGATTTTAAAACTTGATAAATCTGTTAGGTGTTTTATAAAAACGTCTTGTGCCTACATGAAGAAGTTTCATACTTAGCAAGTTTCTTTATTATTGTGTAAACATATTTTAAAAGCTTTTATTGGAACGAAGGTCCTTATCGCGCGTTGTGAAAGGGGGCTAGACGGAAAAAATTCTTACGAAAAGTTGTCACGACACTTTTTGCTGTCATGACGTAGTCATGAACTCCAGTCATTGTCATTTACGTCATGACTTACGTCATGACAGCAAAAAGTAATGTCGTAAATGACATTGTCATTTACGTCATGAACTTCTTTCCATCCGGGTGTCCCTTGACACCTCTCATTATGTTTTTTTAACTTGCAATGGATGTTCGGGTTGGTATGTTTGTTCGGATGGAATCTTTGAACTCAAATTTTGAAGTAGATATCTTCAACCGATTGAGCTGAGATTTTGTATAGGTACACGTTTAGTTTGGATGACAATGCACGATATGGTTTGTGACGTGTATATGGCGGACCATCCAAGATATCGGAAAAGTTATTTTTAATGCATTTCTGCAATATGGGTAGGTATCAAATGAAAGGGTTTGTGAAGAGTAACTCGAAAAAATAAAAGCTTTTTTTAGTTTTTAACTTATTTGTATACAAACTATATTCAAGTTATATTATCAGACGTCTGTACATTTTCTATCTGAGATCCGAGATGCTCTCTAAATGCAACTCAAGACCACCAAGAGGGCATTAGTAGTTTAGAATCCTTCACAATCCATATTTATCTACACAAGACTTAGAGCGTGTTCTAGAAGTTTTCCGTCATTCAAAAAAGGACGTTCTACACATTCACTTTTACCTTAGGTATTTGAATAGTTTCAGTTAATTATCTTCAAATTACACATGTAAATGCCTAACAGAACAATATAATTAATAAGACAATTTCACCTCATCAAGTCTCGAAAGTGAATGAAGCAAGCTCCTTGCCAAATAGGGCGGCGAAACTTCGATAAATCTTTGTAGGTTCAGAGTACACGACCTTGGCTTGAAGCCAACACCGGATACAGCCTCTCTTGGAGTACGTACCTATTCATAAGCATACAGACCATACGATACGACATACCTAACATATATGACACAACACACTTGCTTCTGTCGTAAGCAGAAGGGGTTTATGGGGTTCTTCAAGAAGGGCATAAAAAAAGCTCTCCTTCATAGCCGGCAACGCACTGGCGACCCCCTGGTGTTGCACGTGTCAGTAGGCGACGGTGACCACTTACCATCAGGTGGCCCGTCTGTCTGTTTGCTTGCTCCATTTATAAAAAAAAAGCAGGTGTTCTATGGATACTGTTTATTCATTGTAGGAGACGGCATGCAGGCCATCTGTTGTTAATGGTCACTACGCTCAATGGGCACTACGTCTAACGTTTAATAGGGTGGAAATAATATTTGAGGTTTAATGTGGATGCGTCGCTAATCATGAGAGTATTATCGCCAACCATACCTCCCCAGCCGAACACAGAACATGACAAACGTCCTACTTGACGGCGCGCCGCGAGTTTATTATATTATTATTAAGTGACGTGCTTTGAAGTAAAATAGGCATGAGGTACTCGCATATCTAGTACCTATCTACTTCTTTTCATAGTGAAGTTTTAATACTATAACCTTCGTACTACTGTTAAGTACCTACATCATTCATGTTTATGTTGCATATACAAACTATTAGATAAATAATTATGCTTCTCCTAAAATTAAAAAAATATTGTCGTTAAAAATTAAAAAAAGAACAACATAAAAAGCATTCTCGGTATTTTACCCAGAACCAGAACCATGACGCAAGGAAATTCGTTTCAACCCGTTGGATTACATTCCAATAAAAATAAAAGTACCTAGTCTCATAAGTACCACTTTTGAAATCGTACCGTGAAGGGATTCGAACTCACAAATTACCAGTGAAGTTGAGCAAGGTACAATACGTTTTACTCTTGTTTTGGTAGTTATCTGAGCACTACATTTTATTGAAAAAAGACGCGCTAAGATTGTTTATCAAATAGGACAAGTAAAAGAGTAAAAAATTGTCTATAATGACGAATGAGAATGAATGCAACGCAATCAAAGAATTTTAGGCAAGTAGACTGGATGCATGTATAGCACAGATTAATGTAAATTGTCCAGGATTTTCAATGGACAATTTAAAATTTGTTCTGTGTCAGATGTTACAACACTTGAAATGAAAAATTACAAATTACTTTTTTAATGTAAGTAGATGCTGTGGACGGATAGAATAGTGGCAATTGGATTGGATTATTATATTAGTTTAAACGATAACTGTGAATTGACGACACCCTGACGACTGCGTTGTGCGGAGGTCCGAGTTCGATTCTCAGCAGAGCAAAGATTTTAAAGATGAGTTTTAATTTCTGTTTCTTGTCTGGGGTATCATACCTGCTTGATAATTTATGAATGATTGTCCATTGCCTGTATTGAGCTAAACAACTATCTTCAATTACGGCACAACAAAAATACTATTACTTAATCCATGACAACATTCACACTCAATCGAAACAAAAGGCGTCCATCGAAGCGATAGAATAACCCGCCCATTAAATGGTTGTCAAGAACACGAAAATTGACCGCTAATTACGGTGATCTTGCGATTACTTAACGCATACGAGAACACGAGTGCACTTGCGCGATGCATTTAGCGTGTTTTCGTAATAACTCAGTTGCTTCAGGCTTGCCAAATGGTCAAAAGTAAAAGTATCCGATCGTCCGAGGAGTAAGAGCATATTGGAGTAGACGTGGCCTCGAGCCCTCGAATAACTGTGTTTTGTGATAGCTGCACTATGCGTCTTCATCTTAACTTATTAACCTTACTAATATTTTAAACCATGTAATGTTAAATACAACGAATAAATGTGTTTTGTGATAGCTGCACTATGCGTCTTCATCTTAACTTATTAAACTTACTAATATTTGAAACCGTGTAATGTTAAATGCAAAAGTTGGCAAAGTTGCAAAATCCGGAAACGTCGGTATGAAAAGATGGTTGATAGCTAGATTTTACTCAAGAAATGTAAGGTTTGGATGTAATTCAGTTGTCTAAATTAAGCTAGAGAGAAGAATACTTTGGAGATGTAAGTATATGTAGAATTCTAGAAACTTCTGAAGTCCTTGCGACCGGAACGGAGGGCAGACCCTATTAATTCAATGTATAGTTTTTATAATTTAGAAAACGCGAACAAAAGAGCAGCTCTCGATGTCAATAATGCCTGGATGATGGGCATTGGAATGTATTGGATTATTTAATAATTGATTGCATTTTATTGAAACGGAAACCGTAACTATGGATGTAATGTGGAAAATACAAATACAAAAAAACATATTTCTACAGCAGCCTATAAAACAGAAACGTTAAGCATGATAAATAAATAAAAATAAAAGTAGCGAGGAATATGGAACGGGCTCCAATTTTTTTCGTCCTATATGTACGGCAATTCTAATAAACTTATGTATATTTGTACGACGACAATACTAATGTATGTATTAAGATTCATTTCTAAACATAATTACTCTGTGGTAAAAGGAATCCACTACACATTGTATCGTAATGAGTTTTGGTTACACACGGTATGGATTTCCAGTTAACCTCTAAGGTCGCGCTTCAGTTACGTACTTACGAAATTCTTCACCGCTAATGATTTCAAATAATGTAAAAGATGAGTCTGTGTTGTAAGTCAGTGTCGGTTATTCATGCTGGATTTAATAAAAATTTGTATCTAATTGGAACTGAAATTACCATTATTCTATTGAAAGAAGTTTTTATAGGTTAACTTTTCGAAGCGCGCATAGCCCCGGTGCTTGAGTAGATCGCAAGCGATGGAATAATTTAAGCAACGTCGTGCGCGGTCAGGTATATCTACCCAGATGGGTGACCACTAGTGACGATTTAAATGCGTGCTTCCGTGCTTCGAAGATCACGTTAAGGCGTCAGTCCCGGTTGTTATTGATAGGGTAGCGGTTGTTGTGTCCTCAAAAGAGGATTTGTATTGAAGACTACAATTCTGCATTACACTGCTCTGGGACTATGCCATCACTCTTTACTGACACACACTGAACAAGCAATGTATGTAGCGCTAGCACATACTATATAAGTGCTATGTACATTAGGTATATAGTATGTAGTATCGCTAAGCCTCTGATGATAGCTAAACGTCGGTAATGCGGTAATGAGCCATAATTTGAGCTCAGTTCGTTATTCAAAGAACCAGTGTGGATTATAGGAAGGTAAAATGGAATCGTGGGAAAGAAAATTCCTTTCGCCGTTGTTAGAAACTTAGAATTCATTCTAAAATTTTTATTTAATATTTGCTACTGTATATTTCTTTTTATTGGTTATATTTTTTAACTCAGTACTTTATGTTATTGCTTGTTTTCTATCAATTTTAAATACGCTTAATCAAATCGAATAAATGTAATGAATACCGAAGTAATAAAGATAACATATTATCTTCGCACAAACATAATAAAAACTTTGATTACATCAATAAAATTAAATTTTACTAATGTTTTAAAGGCATATTAAAGGCTATGTTTCATACATTTGCATACAAATGCATGCATGTATTACACAACGAAAAAATCTAGACAGTTCTAAACAGATGCATAGATAAACCGATAAACCTATCACAAAAACTAATTGAAACTTCAAATTTCTCCCGATGTTATCCGAAGCTATTATTAGATATCCCACAACGCAACAGTTAAGAAAAACGTTATTTGCATAGTACGAACGAGTGTTCAAGTGAATTCTCACTATCACGCTTCATCGGATTGTACCCCTTAAAATAATTCACATACGAATTAAGTTTGTTTGAGTTGGATGAAGCTTCGTAAAAAGTGAGGTAACCTATTGTGATTTTTTGTCTCACGATGTAGATAGGTGTTATTGCCTCGTATGAAATTCCGATTTCAAACGAGAGTGATAGCCCATGAGCTGGCTCACATCTTTCGAGAAGTGTTATAGGCATCATATGTAGAATCATGTTGAATCGATTATTTTAATATTTATCCAAACACCTAAAACGTAGACTGGTGGTAGGTAATGAAATTTTGCCAATCCCAATGAAAAAAAGAAAGAAAAAAATATTTCAGAAAAATTGATTGTTATTTATTTGATTTATATTGTTTATTATTTTTTGTTTATTTCTAAATTTAATGTTATTAAAAATTTCAATAATCAAATATAATCGATATAATAAGATTGTATGATGAATCAAATACTTCTCGAAAAATGTCAGCCAGATCTTGGACTACGAGCTGACTACACGTCGCTCTGCTATTAAATGGGATTGAGTTTTATCTTTTTTCTCGTGGCTTGATAGTTTAACCTTTGGATTGCTGCTAACAAAGGCTTTATCTTCAAATAGTGTTGCAAATAGTACGTTATAGGGACCCATTGATATCTATGGGAACGCTACTTTGGAACCCTCAAAAACAATGACAGATCGAGTGACTCTGATTTATAAAATTAAGAGTCCCTGCCGTTACGGTGTAGAAAAAAAACGTGAGGAAACCTGCATGCCTGAGAGTTAGGAAAAAATGTTCTCAGAGCATGTAGAGTCCACCAACCCGCATTAGACAGCAATTATTGGTCATTAAAGGTGTTTTTTTTTATTTATTGGTCATTAGTCATTGGTTGGTCAAATAATTTGGGCACGATGTCACTGGATAATTATGAAATATTACGATGCTTATAATCTTATTTTCGGCAATCACACCTTTAGAAGAGAGATGCAAGACATGAAGAACATATTTGCTGAAGTAACAGCGAAGAGAAGAAACGAGAACAATTTCATAATTGGATAATTCTAAATATTTCTTTAATTTATTTGCAATACGAACGTGTCGTAAACTGGAGTGGTAGATTACAGAAGCCAGCTGTAATCCACTTCAGAATAATTACAGTTATTCGCAGCTAACCAACATATTGCGTAATGTAATGTAATTGTATGCAAGCGTAACTATGTAATACTGCAATATACCTAAATAAAATAACATAGTTAGCTCAAACATGCAATTCGTTTGAACCGACGTACTTTCGACAGCTCAATGTAAATGTTTTCTTAAGGTAGGGTTGCCATTTTGTGTTTAGTTAGTCTACTGATATTTTCACCACGGACTTGTAGGAGTTCAGAGATGGTGTCCTTGTCGTGATTGGCTGAAATAACCGACCGACCAAGCAGCACGACAACATTTAGATACAGGTTCCGTATGGAGCTGTCCTTATAGAAATACGCAATGACATGCGACAAAATGTACGAAATTACCACGTACATCGTACGAGTAATATTTACGACCGACCTGCCAATTAGGACACGGGGTTAGTAACGATAAGATTCCCAAAATTTAAAAATGTAAGTATTCCAAACACCAAAAGTTCTAAATCTAACGTCGCATTTCGATGTAGCTCTTGTGATGGTTCTTCTATTCTTTGAGCCTGTTTATGGCAACCCTAGCAATCGTTTTTGAACGTTAAAAAGTTATTAAGATTAAGTTACATATCGAATAATGTGTGTCACGGTTTTTATGTGAATTTGAAAGTATGTATCTCTTAGATTACGACTCATAAAAAACAACTCAGCAATTTTATCCGGCAAGGCCGTCAAAAGATTTTTTATAAAGAACTGTAATTTTGGTACATTACCATTAGTTTTGTTTGGATTTCAAAGAGCTTTTATTTGATACGTTCGTAGCGTTCTCTTTTGGGATGATCTAATAAGTCTATTTGAGATCAGCAGTAGAGGAACCACCCACCCTCATATCCCACCATAAATAAAGCAACTCCTTGTGTAAATAAAGCAACTCCTGGGCCTCCAAAGTAACAATGAATCCATTTACAACCTCAGACTGTAGGAGGTCGAATTATTTAAGGAATCATGTGGATTGGATATCCTGAAAATTTGAACTTTCTAGCACTATCCAGACCGAATCTATAAAGGTTAGAAATAGGATGAAACGCTTCGAGAAAAGGTAGGTTTGCTGCGCTTCTCTTTCTGTTTTCCTGTATAAATTATTATCATTGAACGCACCGAAAATAAGATACACAGCACCTTCTTGTCATTAGCTACTTTTATAAATAAAACCCTCTTTTTGGGTTCAATTAACCTTCGTTAATCATTCTCAACAACAATACAATATTGAATTTGAAACTGCAAAAATTGTCTACAGACAAATGGACAGCCAAGCCCGTAGTAACCTATCCCACACTGTTTGTTCCTGTTTTGTGGGAGCAGACGTCTGTCGTCACTTGCCTTTGTGGAGCAAGTGAATTCTGTAAAGTCTAAATGGTAAATGTGAAAATAAACGCAAGTAATTTCGTGAGTTACGCAACAGAGCTGGAGATCATCTCATCTGCATACGTAACGTTACAAAACAATGATTGTTACGTTAGCAGCTTTAGACCGTTTAAATAACAAGTCCAGATTTTGTTATGGATTCTTCGTTATGGTTTAGTTCCAATTATCATTCTCTATAACCCGTTATTGACTGCAGCGTCTCACAATGAGAAGGATGTAGGCCTCATTGTAAGAGGAGACCCGACTCAGCCGTGGGTCATTAATTTTACCGATTAAATGCACGTTATAGTAACATTCATGACTCGTGAGCACAGACAAAATTAATGGTACACTTTCGTCCAATGTTCAGCAATCGAAGAGCACGCGCTAGACCAATAGACGACATACACTGACTGACGAACCAATCGCGTGACCCAGCAGCACAGTCAACGTCAAACCGACCAATAAAGATTGTGCTCATGACTCGTGTCGATTACTATAGCAGTTTATACCTATACGATGTCGTCAGATCTCGGTAACAGTTTGCACAAAGCATAAACTGCAGTTAACACGGAAGATTGGCATACTGCACTTTGTTACTAAGCGTGAATGTTGCGTTATGTGGGCTGTGGCATTTATATGTCAAAGGTTCGGCGTTGCTGGGGTGACGGTAATTGAATTTATGTGTTTAACTGTTTACTTGCAAATAGATTAAATTTGAAAACAAACATTGCGTCTCTTCGTAAATAGTGGCACTTTGCCTCGTGAAATACTCAATATCTATCTTATCTCATTTGATAGTTTTCAAGAATGTTAAAAGATACGTTATAACAATGTGTTGGCTTGCATAAATTCTAGAAGTGTGTGTATCTGTATAGTATGTACAATGTACATACATATCTGTAAGTTACATATCTGTAAGTTACAGACTGTAACCCTCTCAGAAGAATGTATCGCATGCCACCACGTTTGTCTAATGCCGTTTGGTGGACGTGTGTATATGTATGTATGTTATGTTCTTATCCCTCAGGAACAGCAACATATCCAAGCAAAACATTATAGAGAATTGCAGTCTTTGTATACTTAAACTGGCCTAACAAAGTAATCTAATTAAAAATATAACTTCTAACGTTTTCCTTCACTAAGCAAATAATGGAGCTTATTAAATACCACTGTAACATTATGATAGACTACTCCTTTCTCTACACACAATTAAAATAATGATAAAGGCAAAAGTTTCTTCCGTAATCGTGACTTCATTCTGTTATAAACACTGCCAGTGGCAGTCTGCCACACGGACGGCACTGTCGACGACCGTCGCGTATGTTACGAGAGTTAGTGGTAGATGACACGAAGCGTTTTAAGATACCATCAAATTTTATCTAAATCGGAGCATATTGATATCAGTCCAAGTTGACATAATCGGCGAATGTCCTTCCCCAGACATGATCCTCAAAAGACTTCCCTTTGCCAAACACATAAATATAGAGACATATAAATGTGTAAAGCAAGCGCATTAGTTGAAATCATTTAGGTTGAAACGGTGTCGTTGTTCCCAACGCGCAGAAAGCATTGTGTCGGTCACGCCAGCAGCCTTGCACTTGTCGCGTCTATTGTGCAGCCACGTGTGCCATTGTTCAATATTGTTTTATAACAAGTTATTACTACACATTAGAAGGTGTTAGTTTTGCAGTTTGAGTTCCTGCCGCTGTTATTATCTGCTTTTCACGACAGTTTATGAGATCTTTGTCATTATTTTGTCTCCAAGCATGAACGTCGAACATTGTCCCTGCTGGACATTTTTGCTGCTATATTTGTATGCTTACCAGAAAAATAAAAACGTTTTTGGCGGCCTCATATTCATTTTTGATATGTACTCGTACGCTATCTTCAGTCAGTTTACTACTGGGCGCGCCACTGATCTTCGGTTTTCCTCATCAAGTTGCTAACCGTCACAGCACAGATCGTTTCAATTGCAGCGCAGATAAATTCAAAAAAGGATATTATCATTCGCACTTTGGTCAGTAAAATAAATTAGTCTGCTAAGTTTACCGCAACATTGCGAGGCAAACAACCCGGTATTTACTACAACTTCCATTTTCATACAAACGTACGTAGTGTCATTGTTTAAGACTTCTAATTAGTAATGATACCCGATCCCGCCCACCACTTTCTTTAATGACGTCACTTCCGCGTGTGAAGCGTTCGAATGTTTGTTAATTGAAACGGACTTAATAGACGCTCCTTCTTGTTCATATTTTCATCCGTTCATACTCCACTGCTAGACATAGGCCGTCAGTCCGTTGGATTGGTTGGAGATGGCGGAGTGACGTAAATCCTTATTGACGCCACACTGCCTGGTCCTGTGCCTTTTGAATCCAACGGCTTCCCCTGTCTTCATCAGGTCATCGTCCTACCATCCTTTCTTTTAGCCCTTCGTAGTTTTGGATAGGGCCCACCCTTAATCGACGCCACACCACCTGGTTTTAACCCCTTAACTCAACGGTTTGCTCCTACTTTTCAACCTTTCATGGTCCACTTCTGGACAGGGATCTTCCCTAAATGCTAAAAGTGCAGCTTGATTTCAACGGTTGTCCACTGTATTCTGGTCATCAGGTCGGAGGATAGCCTGTGCTCCTTTCTCAAGGAACGAATCGCGATTTGACTTTTCTTCCTTATATGAAAGGCTTAATCTATAGAAAATTATCTTTTATAATCTTAAAGAGGCTAATGAGTGGTATATTGACGGTCTTCGGTGGAGTGTGAAGGTTGCTGCGCATTAACAATGCTTGAAACACGCGAAGAGCAACGACTTGCCTTAGATTTGCCACTTTCTTTGATAATTACTTACCGTCACTTGCTTTGGTCAAATGCTTTCCTTGGCTCCTAAGTTCCTTATTTATTAGTTTATTTAAAGGTATGCTTCCTTGTACAATAACCTTTAAAAAACCCTTCCATCTTATCGCAATGGGTTTTAAATTCAATGCCATCCATCACTTCTATAGTTTTTAAATTGAATGATGGTTTCCCGTACATCAGTTGACTAGTCAGCTTGATTAGAAAATTCAATTTAAAGTAACCTATCACAGAATACGGATTATCCTTCTTAAAAAGACCTTCTTCTTAGAAGCCTTCATCATAAAAGCCTTCTGATACTTTGAAATGGGCTTAAATTTTACCCATCAAATTCGATAAATTCGCTGCAAAATCGCAAAAGTTTGAAGTGTTTGAAATGAGTTTAAGTCTGGCCTTACGCCCATTCAATAATGTATGAAGATCGTTATAGCATGACAATGCTTGCGCCACGCGGATCAATGACACTCGATCCGGCTCGCCACTTTCTTTGATAACGTCACTTCCGTGTGAGCTGTGAGGTGTGTTATGTTTGTTGTATTGAAACTGGACATTGAACGGCTTAGACATTTCTAAGTTGCATGGATTTAGTAAACGATACATAGAAGGTAGCAAACGATAATTACTGTAAGATAAATTATAAGTTTGACCCTTAAAATGAACAAAAACATAACAGTACAAACAACACATTACATAATGAACTAAGTACAAGACTACATAAATGGCAGTAAGGTAAATTTTGAATTATTATTGTTCTTTAGGTAAGGTACTACACCCACTCGACTAAACTACTACCTAAACTAAAAGATATGCTTGTAACAACAAATCTTTTAAAAAACATACAAAAAGAATAGAACACTATATCTATACAAACAACTATACACCACAACATAAAGTAGGTATTGAACGACAGTATGATAACCGTGAAATAGTAACAAATCAGTGTATGACAAAAACATACAACACAGCAAATAAATACAAAGAAAGTGAAAAAACTATAGAAAAAAGTGACAGAGCAATCACAAAATCGACATGTGTATCTGTCAAATTAATCAAACAGTCACAACAATGGGCTACAAAGAGCCGGCAAACAGTTTCATTCTCCGGAGCAATTTCCTAGACTCCATTGTGTGTAATGGCGGTTCTTATAGCAAATCGTTGTGTTGATAATCGCATCAAATTGCGTTCACTTTTAATAGCATTAACGCTAGCTGATAATTTTGCAACGGCTTTTTTTCTTTCTTTCTTTTCTGTTTAACGGAGTTTGGAGCTCGTAAGCGGCTGGTGCAGACGGCTGAAGCTATGGCCTTCACGGTCAATTCCAGAGCTAGGACTGGCAACACACAGAAGGAAGAAGAAAAAGAAGAACACGGATGTTGAATAAGAACTGTCATTATTGTAACAAACGAAATATAGAAACTGTTTACAAGTTGTACAATTTCGTTTTAATTTTTCAGAATCCCCAAAGAGTAGGTATGAGAAGAAAAAAAATCTGTAATGCTGAGCAAGGGAAATACAAAACCAGTAAAATTTTATATCAATTAGTCAATGTCTGCCAGCCCGAATAAAAACATACGAAAATCAAATAAAACTAATATTAATAATTGATAAATCGTTTACAACCTAACTGCTACGTGGATCTTCTGCGGATTTTTTTAAAATATTTTCTTGAGATAATGCCAAATTTCCAAAATAAATTAAAAGGCTAAGATTAACGTATGTAATAAACCCGTTCTACATGTAATTACATTAAAACATACTTAATTTGAAAACAAAAGAAGACTTAATTCATTAAATTAATAAAAAGTTAGACTCCGATTAACTTTTTATTAAAAAAAATGAATTCTATCGTTTTAAATTCTAGTGTTAATTTGAAAATTAAATTTTTTATGATGGCTTTTCTATAATATAATATACGATAGGTTCGTTAAATTTCATAACAGATAATATAGCCTTGTGTTAATAAAACTTTATAACGCAAAAAACTATGCATAAAATTATTCGGATCAAATTAAACTGAGATGTTAGGATCTTATTGGGTTGTATAATGATAATTTAACAGAGCCATTGGTTATGTAATTAAGAGATGAGCGTGAGCTTGATGAGGTTGAAATAAAACAGTTTAAAATATTTTCAGAATCTTATCCATTTTTTTCTGGTATCCATCAGTGACCTACTGTAGGGTCGAGTTTCCTGTCACTGTGAGCAGCATGTAGGCCTTATTCCACCACGCTGGCTTAATGGAGATTGAAAGCATTATGGGCAACTCTCCGGAATGCAGGTTCCTCGCGATGTTTTCCTTTGCCGTTACAGTGGGTGACGTATTTAATTTTAAAATGCGTACATTATTTTTAAAAAATTCATTCAAACGGACCTCTCTAGTAAATAATCTCTTAGACACTAGGCTATTGCCTATTACCATGTCAAAATTAAAACACAAAAAATACTTTACGACACTTTATGAGGGTGACAGCGATATAAGTTATAAGATAAAAGTAGATAAAAGAAAAGCTACCATTTCTCTCTTTTAGCACGGCAGCCATACTTAATTAGATAAATTTATCTTATCTTTGTCTAGGAAACACCTTGAAGACATTTGATTAGCATTCGAGATCAAGTTTGTGGACACTTTCTCTAGCGACAATGATGCGCATCTCAATGTGTGTTCAGACGAGGTGTTTAGAATATTTTATCAGTGTATAATATAACATAATTATGCATGGGTTTTCGAAGGCCAGCGAAAAGCTAAATATATATTATGTACATTTTGTATTGGAGTTTAAACAAGATAGACTTCACCAGGAGCATTCTGAACCTTGTCATATTACTGGAAATATTAATTAAACTAATTGGTTATGTTGGCCGAAATGTTTGTCATTCCATCTCATTTTAAAACGGTGAAATAAAAAAAGAAATAATAATACGAAAAAAGAAATGAGGAAGATTTTTTATTACGGACAAATCAAATAAGTGTTTAATAAGTACTTAATTAGGCTCACTTAGATGTTAATTAATTTCTAATTCACATTACATCGAAAAATTAACTATGTGTTTGAGCTATTTGACCCTAATACGCGTTCTGTGATACTTGAAGCCCACATTTTATATCACCTTTATTTTCTTCAGCAACCACAACTCTCCAAAAATTCTTATGTAAGTAGGTATTGTGAATTCTCTCTGTAATCCTATCATAAGAAATTTATGAAATTTCTTGCTTGATCGCCAAACTTGACCAGCGACGCGAATTGCGAATGAAAAAGGGACTATCCTAAAAGCAATAAGTTTTGTGCTTTCAATCTTCATTTTAACGTATTCGTATATCGAGCTAAATACTATTATATAGCGCCATCTATTATTCAACTCGCGTACCACGAGAACACAAATACAAAAGCAGATCGCGAAGTAAATTCTCTCCGGCTCTCCGCATAATATAACAATAGACTCAAATGGTCATGCAAAAACAAATGTGTCTAATAAACTGTTACGAATTCTATGTTCCATCCAATGTACTCGTAGCCACAGTCGTGTGCCGTCCTTTACACGGTGTATTCTCGACAATGCCTGAATAGACAAGTAGAGAGATGGTGTGTTTAATTTATGACAATTTCTTCAAGTTTCTACGCCAAACTCATTTGTCTGTTGAATATTTAAACGTTTAAATAGGCGGCGTTGGGGTTTACCAAGGTGAGAGGGAGGGGAAAAGAAAAATAAAACATAGTGATTGGTCAGTTCAAAATCGCGATATCCCATTTTTTTCAAACTAGTGACCTGACCACTGTAAGATGAGCTCCAAACAATTTGATAACAACCGTGTTCCTACTGACATATTTGAGTTAGTTCCGATCGAAGGAGATGTACACGGGACACGGGTCAAGGAAGTGGACTGACTAGCATAGATTTCGCGCTCGATATCCTGTGGATGAGATTTACTTATAAGTCTTTCTTTATTGGTCTGTGTATGACGTGTTGAAAGCGTTCGCCTAGCATGAGGCGTCTATTTGGCCTCTTAAACCAATGACTACATAGTCATTGGTTTAATATACCTGGCAACCGAGGGTTGTGACCGGAAAAAAATAGACAACCTAACGTTTGCATAATTATTCTATGGGCATCATACCTTCGATTGGTATAGAATTTGTTTAATAATCAAACCGGTGAAATGTTTAAAAAAAATTGTTTTTTAATTATTAATTAGTCATATCCTGGACTTAAATTTGTTAGGCAACCCATATGCAATATATTTATTGACATATTAAATTGAATATAAAATACGTTTCACCAAATAAACATTTCGGTGAAGGTCGTTGTTTGGCGGGATCTTATACTATTAGAATAGTCGTTGTTGCCAGTAGTATTCGAAGCTGGCCCTTCCGGTAAAGAGGCTGAGTTTTTAGTCATTTTTCATGTTTTTGAAGTGACTCTTCCTTTAACATTAAAGTACATACTTATACTCAGAAATCGAACTCATCGTGATGGATTGCTAAAGTCGATGTTATAACACTGTCACCATAAACACACGGATATTATCGTCAGAGATCTCGAGGGTTTTACGTTTAGGGTTTTACGTTTAGTATTCCCTTCAGGTATCAATTATATAAAATACGGTTTTATATAAAATTACGCTGCATTTCATTACAGTTGCAGGCTACAAGTGCATCATAGGGCTTTCTAATGCGTATGCGTAGTATATGCTCACGTCGAGTCTCAACGGAAAGGGAATACAAATTGACTCAAATTATTATGTGATCATGATTGCGTAGCCGTAAAGGTGGCATAACTTTCTGAAAACTTAGAACACTCGTTTAGTATTTCAACCGTGTACGTATATAGAGTTTTATTGGTATTGTGCATTTATTTGGATATATCAAGTTCTACTACCACTAGGAGGCTGCCGAAGGCTTTCTTTACTTACATTTTTACCGACTTCAAAAAGGAGGTTATCAATTCGACACGCATTTGTGTAATACTAACGGAACTGCACAACATTTACATAATTTTGGTCTATTACAGCTTCCAAACAAGTAAACCAAATTTCATGAGTATATGTATTTTAGATGTATGTACAAAAAATAACCCAAAATCCTTATCCAAAATAAACCAAAAATCGTTGGCAAAAATCCATATTAACACGTTCACTTAAAGTCTGTCCTAAGTAAACTTTCATAACTCTGTCACTTAAGCGTGAGAATACATTCAAAACTGGCAATCAAAATAAACTTGAGGTCACAGCCTCAAGTTCATTGCTTGATTTTGATTTAGAAGGTGATTCACTTTCACTACAATTGATTAATTATGTGGGGCATTGTGGACTTGTGGAGTAATAATGAATTGTATTAGGCTACAAACGTGATAAATGTACAAAATGCACATAATTATTATTATCATAATGATAAATTATAGTTCTTTACAATGTTAGTTAGCAATTACTTTTATGAATACAAAAAAACTTAAAAAATAAATTATTATTTAGACCATAATTATGATAAAATATTGTGTGCTAAGATTAAGGTCTTAAAGGAAATCCTGTGATTTGAACATACATAGGATCGAAGGACTAATAATTGAGATTGTATTATATGAAGGAGCATTGTATTGTCTTGGGCTTGTTGATATTTCTGAGAAATATCAGTACTGAATAAGTACTCCAAAACAAAAACGCAAGATCTTGGATGTATTTATTCCACGAAAGAATTAAATACATAGTCATCTGACCTACAAAATTCACATAAATGTAAATTATATTATGTTGTATTGCAATTGCTTACTTTTAAAGTAAGTGATTTAATTATGATAATAATATAAGAAATAATATTTACCTGCCATTTAGTTGAGCTTGACTCTTTATATTCACACCGTGACATAAAGACCAAAATTTCTCACCCAACACGTACTGTTCGGTTACGTTAACAGTAATTAATTAAATGAGATAAGCATGCATATTAGCGCAATAAAGACATCATCTTGAAATGAAAGTCGTAGGTAAGTGTTACATTCGCTTTTCTAATGACCGGTGTCGGATCAATGTTGGGGTAAAAAACATGAAAATTGACTTACTTGCAAGTTAGTAAGCAACTATAATAAAAACTTGTAAGTATTTTTATTTATTTTATTTTGAAGTACGCATAGCCCTGCTTTTTAAGTAGAGCACAAGCGATCGAAATATTTAAGCAACGTCGGGCGCGGTAGGTAGTACTTGGATGGGTGACCGCTAGTGGCTATTTCAGATATTGTGCCCACGCAAATCATAAGAATACTCAGGTTGTACTCGCACTGAATATTCATGTTATTTTAAACCGAATTCAAAAATGAAGGAGGATCTATGTTGCATTTTTCAAAATTCGGTCGCTGACGTCCGATTAGTTCCTTGACTACATACAAAATTGGTTTGTGATATTTTTGCAACCGGTAATTCTCTGCTCTTCAGTCATTTTATATTATCTTTTAATTTCGCCATCAAGACGAGTTTTAAGGTGTACGTAAATCGCATATAGTGATCGCATATGGTGACGTAGCCTACTTTGAACTTCGAAATAATAAAAAAATGAGGTGTCGTTAAAATCGCATACATACAAGTGGTCGTGGCTAAAATAACCGCAGCGCACTCTCGCTCCAAAGGCGACGCGACTGGTCCGTGGAATGCCGTGAAAGCAGGCGCGACCGAGGCGTGCTTTGTATAACATCCTCGTGGCACTCGATGGCGTAATTATAGGGTGGCAGGGCTGCCAAAATGCCACGGGCCCCGCTGAAGAGGCCCCGGACTCAGAGGCCGCGGGCCCAGAAGTAGCCCTAAAAGTTTAAACTAGAAGAAATTAAGAAAGTACTGAGGCCCCGTCCAATGAATTAGCCACGGGCCCCCGATGGTTTAGTTACGCTATTTCTCGAAAATGTATTTTTATTGGATATGAGTACTGACAGCCGATAGGGAAGAAAGGTCATCGATTGGCGATTGAGTTTAGGCGAAAGGCCGCCCTCTGACCAGATAAATTGATGAACTGAAACATACAGAAGTAAACCGTTGTATTAAAGAAGAAAAAGTGGCATGCACGCCACCCGATATTAAGTAGTCACACGTTGGACGTCAGGTTGGACGTACCTCAAATACTTTTAGTATTTGAAATATCAGAAATTCTATCTGAAATTGTATGTGAATACGTGGAGTCTCAGGAGACTCACGGAGACTGCAAGTACTGAGATGTTAACCTAAAATAAAGAAAGTATCTCCAGCAACCAGGCATTCCCACCTGAAATGCAAGACATGAGTAACTTGTTGCTTCACGACGGTTTGAGGATAAGGTTACCTTGCGAGATACCACGGATCTACTTGTTTTTAAATGGTGTAGTACTTGGATTGACATATACGCGTAAGATCTCTCTGTAGAACAAATCTTAATTTGACATAATTATCCAAGATCTCTCACTAAAAAATTTTAGTTTAAAGAAAGGAATTGGTTATGTTTGAGTTGCTACGCCCTTGCCCACGGCTTTAGATATAATTTCTACCCTGTTTGAGGTAGGTTGTTTCTCAGTTGAGGTTGGTTGTTGAGAGTGTGTGAACGTGGGCTGCATTTGGTCTGCATTTAAACAAAATACAATTTAAAAAAATGTATCAAAATAAACATCGCACTACTAAAGACTTCCCTCATAATCCGATTATATACTAACACCGATCCACGGTATCATACTAACTTCTTTCCATAACAACCTAGTATCGACAGGCCTAGAAATATACTAATGGTATAATTACCACCGTCTCATAGATTTTCTCATAAGTACAGGTGCCGCACGCGTAATTTGTCTTCGCTTAATGGATTACTTCCGAACATGCGAATTGCGATTAATCATTGCGTTTACCGCGACTTTTGCTGTGAAAATCTGAAAATTAATTAGAACCGATCATTACTCAGCAATTGGTCTGTCGTTCAAGTGAAATGAAGTCGTACGGAAAGTCCTTCATTAGATTCTCAGTGGTACCGGATTGAAAGTGATGAGTTTGAAGTCTCCTTTTAATAATATATCGGGTTATAAGTGGATGTGTGGCTTATATTAAAGGATAAGAAGGTAGTCACTATCTCTTCAACAACTTAACTTCGCCAAATAAAAAACTAAACCCTATTCTAGTTAGTGTTATGAGTGGTGTTAGGTACGAAATGGGCGAAGTAAAGGTATGTTATCGTTGCGTCCAAAATTACCCCTATCTATTTAATTGAAGCCTGAAAATTGCATGCTAATATATCAGTACATCATCCTAACAAACTTTAAATACTTTGACTTCATTAGCCAAGGAACTTCTTAGTTCCTACGTTCCTTCGTTCTACTACTATTTAAAGTATAGTAGTAGAACGTGGGTTCTTACCCACGTTCTTCGTAAAAGAATCAATTTACTATGTAAAATAACCCACGTACTTTTACGCAAGTTAATTAATTAAAGTTGGTTCTTTAAATGGAAACTCGCCGATTGTCGGTGGAGTAAACGAGAGTTGCAAACCACACCGTTCGGAAGCCAGCCTTAAGGCTAGGTTTAGAGGCATTTAACCGATTTCACTGGCAATGCTGATCGTGGGAACTAGACATGACTTTGAGAGCCCTTCTGATAGAAAGGAAAACATCTCGATCTATGATAAGAGCGGATGTCGGTGGTTTGGTAATAATAAAGTGTTATTATAAATAGGTATGGTAAAAGATGGTATTTTAGTGTTAGCTTTAGCTAGAAAAACGCTTATTCCCCTGAGGAAATTGCAAGACATTAAATAAAATTAAATGCCGTCAGTAACAGGTTATTTTTTGCTTTGTAGGCTGTTGAACGTTTGTTTGTTTTGCTAAAACCTTCAAATAAAAATCGCATAACCTAATATTTACAAAATTTTAGACAAAAACATTAAAAATAAAATCATAATAAAAAATAAAGTAACTAATAGTTAAGTTGACAACGCTTCTTGGAGACCTTACGAGTATGTGAGGTTTGAAAAGTGTCGTACCAGCTACCAGCTATAAAAAGCCATAGTAGACATTAATGGCTTATGAAGACTTGATGTATGGGTTTAAACATTGCGGTTATAAACCGCTAGAAGCCAAGAGTGTGTTATTAAGGATTGCTGAGACAAGTTTTGTTTATGTTTCTAATGTAACGTGGGAATCAAGTACCTACTTAGTATAGCACTTAACTAATCACATAGCTACAGAATGGGAAACTACTTAACTTGTCACACCTACGCATTGTCTGCAATGCATTAGTGATCCACTGCAGGGTCGGGTCTCCTCTCACAATGAGAAGGATGTAGGTCTGAGTCCACACTTAGGTCGGTAGATTTCATGTGCCTTTGAAAAAATCATGGAGTCAAGCATACAGGTTTCTTCATGACGTTTCCCTTCACCCTAACAGCAGGTGACATTTAATTATTAAAACGCACATAATTCAAAATAACATCATTAATGTGTGCCACTGGGATTCGAACTTAGAACTCTCGATTAAGAGACCGTTTTCAAAGCCACTGTCGTCTTAAATATGAGAATTGTAAGGTTACATTTCACGCGCATTCGTCGCTCGGAACGGATGGTGTAATGCTATATGATACAGCGAGATGATTACTTCACAGGTGTGGAAGCGATCTGAAACTCTATATTTGCTATATGATACTTGTAGCTTCTGTAAGAGTTGTTATGGTTACGTCATGTAATAAATATGGTGATGTTATGTGGGCGCTGTATAAGCTGTAATAGCTCAATGGCTATGAATTCGAACTCTGTCTCGAGAGTGCCAGGTTCGAATCACTGTGACGCGTATCAATGACTTTTCTGAGTTATGTGCGTTTTACTAAATTAATTAATGTCATCTGCTGATAAAAAAATCCAAGATTGCATTTCAGGGACATCATAGTAAGCACATTAAACTGGTTGAGGTTAATCGATGTTAGTATAAAAAGTGACATCACAGCGGTTCCCGCCAAAATAAAAGCGGTCTAAAAAGTCTTCTAGTTTTCGGTGTTTCATTTTTTAAATCCTGACACTTCATCCAATTATGAAATCTTTGATTCTTACTTTAAACCTCCCAAATCCTATTCTTTACAGTCACTTAAAAGTTTATGACGTTAACATAGAATACTAATCAAGCTAAGTTAAACTCTTAGTTAACCGAAAGGAAACAAGTTATCTCTTCTCACAATAAGTTACATTATATGAGAAAATCAAGACTTTCTCTTGGAATTAACCCATTATAAGCATTTATCACCAGATTACCGTAACTGGACACAGCTTTGGTATGAAGGTGTATTAACTCCGATTTATACGGTCGTTAAATAAATGTCTTCATATTACGTCGACATCAGGGTACTTAATTAGAGGTATATATTTGATTGTGAATTCTATAAAGTATTTATATACATGTTAGAATAAGGTTTTCGTATAAGGCCTTAACGTTGTCAGTAGCCCATTAGTGACCCACTACAGGGTCGGGTCTCCTCCCACAATGAGAAGGATGTAGGCCTTAGTCCACGCAGGCCTAGTGCGGGTTGGACTCGGTGGACTTCATGTGGCGTTCTTCACTTCACATGCCTAGATACCTTCTATTTTGTTTAAAAGCGAGTACTGATGAAATGGTATTTTTTATTGCATGGATATGTATCAATAAATAAGTGAGGTTAGTAACCCACTTCGTTTTAAGAAGCTGCGAGCTGATAATAAGATTTTATTACCTACTCTCACATTAACATCTTATTACGTTTGTAATCTTCATATCACGGTCGCTTTAACGCATTATACTGTCAGTGATACGAGTACATGCGTGAAAGAACGTTAATTTATAGTCGTGGTAAAGTTTTATTAGAATTTTTACTTTTATTTCGACTCTACATACGAGTAACATCACGACACGGTTTATGAACTCCGTATTTGTCGGTTCTATGTAAATTTTTTTATAATACCTAAGTAGGTACCTAATCGAATTGTAAACCTCATGTTAAGTGGTCACTGCTGCCCATGGACGCCCACAAACACCCTTAAAGAAATCCTATCTCAGTTTGCATGCGGGTGCTTTGCTACTCATGAGGACTAATGCCGGCTTTTGACTATGGGATGTAATATAAATTACATCTTGAATGATCTTGAACTATATATTACATCCCGCGATTGCTGTTCACACTGTAAGATATATATTTTGGAACAGTTTAGCTTCGGCCTTCAAATATCGCTCGAAAAAAAATATAGTTTGGGATGTAATAAATTATTATAGCACAGTGTGAACGGTCACGTACAAAATGTATGAGAGCGATAAAATGTTATATCTCAAGATGTAATTTAAATATATATATATATTATATCCCGTAGTCAAAAGCTGGCTTAAGATGTTCGCCTCAAATGAAGTAATTCCGGCAACCGTACCTCTCCAGTCGAATTACAAGACATGATTTAAGAGACTCTACCACCTTATCTGGAATGGTCGTTGAACCAAATATAGATCTATATCTACACTAATATTATAAAAAGGAAAAATTTGTATTTGTGTATGTGTGTGTGTGTGTCAGTGTCGATTTCAAAAATTCTTTCACCATTGGAAAGCTAAATGTTAAATAAAGAGGATTTTAATTATTACAAATTGAGACGGCAAAGTTGTTACTAAATAATCAACGACATCAATTAACAAAAAACTCCATGTTCGTACGCGACGCAAAAACAGAAATAAAGTAATTAATGATTTATATTTGTAAAGCAACAATCAAGCACCAAAGTACCGAATGTAATAATAAACGTCAGACAAAATTACACATTTGCACACAAAAATAGAAAAGATTACATAACGTTACCCACAGCATAACTTTTACATAATTCCGCCTGTAATTAACTCGTCTACGCTTTGACCCGCGGCGAATGTCCGAGCCAGAGTCCCTCAATCTTAAAAAATTTAAAGATCGTCTGATTTTTACAGACTGTAGAAATACCTACGCAACATTATTTAAAAACACGAAAGAGAATTAGGTACATCTTAATAGTTATTATGTTTTTAATTACAACACATAAGATAAATTTAAATAATAAATTTAATAATTTATTTAACAAAATAATTAAAAAACCATAAAAAATAACTTAAATACTTCTTTCTTTATTTAACTTTAATAGATGTGATAGGATGACTTGTTTCATTTGATTGCAAATAGAGTCAATTTTACTCAATTCATATTCAGTTTATTGCAAGAAGAGGAAACAGCTAAGCCGCTATTACGTATCTACTCGTACATTTTATCGCGTACATATGACGCAATGGTGTACCTACCCCAAGGGGCAACGTACACCACTTTGAGAAACCATGGTTTGAGGCAACACCGAACGAAAGTGAATTTATCTTCAACTGAGGTGCAGTAAAAAAAGTAAAAGTTTTCTACAAGACTACCGACTTACTTCCTTCTCCATAAGGTCGGTAATCGCACAGATTGTTGAAGTATTTGCTTTATTTGCCATTACATTTGATGTGTCAATTGCTTTTACATATTCGTGGGTAACTTTCTCTGAAGGCCGTGTGGGACACGCGTTCGTAGAGACGACATTGCGATTCGAATATCATAATTGACATCACTATTATATTGGTACGTATCCAGTAACGAATTTGACGCCTGTCAATTTTATGATAAGGCATCGTATAATTTAATAATATGTAATTTGCAGTTAATTAGATATCTATCTCGTTCGGATTCGTGTCTTACCGTTAATACACATCATTTTAACATATTATGAATTCATAATTTTAACAAGTAAAATTAATTTAAATTAGTTTTTATTATTCACGTGTTGTGTTTACGAATAAGTTTTTATAGATTTAAGAATCTCAATTGACACTAGAAAGCAGAATAATTTAATCCGATTAAATCAAAAACCAAATAAGCATCGAATTTCTAACTCGTTTGTTGAATAATATAATTATGGGTCCTTTTTTTATTTTTAAATTATTTAGCGTTTTAATACCTACTCTTATCCTTGAGTGTTTTTACAATGTACGAGTAAGTTTTTTATCTTCTGAATGACGACTGAACAGGCGAAAAGTTTCTTTAAATCTGGTAAGTTATAGCTATTTTGTATTTAATTCATTAATCTGTCATTTAGGTTCGGGCCTACTCTTAGAATAAGAAAGATGTAGGTGACATAAATTTACAAGAATATACCATAAAATGTTTACAGCAAAGAACTATGAGTTAACAACTAACAACTAACTAACATTCTTTGAGGTACAGATGTTTGAATCTAGTTTGTCTTTCCTTCCACTGAGCTTTCTTAAGCGAAAGCGTGGATGTAAGGTATCTTTTCCTTTCAACTTGATCTTGTTATGCCGTACTTATTCACCTTTATCAATTCTGTGCCTACTTTATCTATTTCTATGTTGATATGGACTGGTTATATGAAAAAAAAATTTTTTTTATTCAGATTCGAGCGTTTCTGCTTATGCTTGTCTTCTGCTATCTTATGGCTGTGTACACGTTCGTTACGAATTCGAATAACGAATTATCGAATTTCGATTACGAATCAACTTAATTTGAAGATAAATCGATGGTTATCTAAGTGTATCTATCGATTTTTACCTCTACCGAACCATCAAACATCAACCTTGAAAATTTCTAATTATTTAACTATTATAATTAATTTATTTTATTACGCATCACAAGATCTCAGAAGTCTTCTCAAAATCATAAAAAAAAAGTTGACAACCATAATACAGAGTATAATCGCATCGATCGATATTAGCACAGAATAAAAATAAACAGCGTCTGTGACAGTTAAGTTAGCGGTAAAATTGGTATTACGTGCTATGCTATTGGAAACGGATGCGCGGTCCAATTCGCGCGCAAAGTCAAGGTTGGGCTTAGCGGAGCGAAAAACTAGGTGAAAATAGGTATTGTCTATTTTTAATACGATTAAGAAATTTCTCTTAGAATATTTTACAATTATTTTTAATTTCAAATAGGTATTGTGCCTTAAAAAATTAACAAAGAACTCAATCAATAAAAGTTCAATGTTAAAATAATGTGACGAATAGGATAAAAGCACAGACTTTTTTGCCTGAACGATAAAATAAAAATATTTCAAGAAATAATTGTAACTCAAAGAGCTTCTGTACTTTATACTTCTATACCTTGTCCTTATTGCCCTGTTCCTCGTAACAAGTTGTTCGTACGCCAACGTTTTTCGTACAATACTGTCATATTTTGTTAAGGTTGTCTTGTTGGTTCGTCAGTCAGATCGACCTAATTGGCTAATTAGAACAAAGTCTTGAGCAGGTCAGATCAGAGTTTTCTTGTTATATTTATTCTGTTTTTGGCAGTTTGGTGCAAATATTTTTGTCTCATTAATAAGCTAGAGATAACCTACACGTTAACGGTATTATATTATAACACGACAATAAGTATTTTACAGGAGCATCACACGTTAAACGAGACAAAATTTAAAAGTGGCAGACACAATAACTTGAAATCGATACACTGAGTCACTGACTGACTGACACGGCATCGAATGCCCACACAATAGAGGATGTAGGTCGTAGTCGTATAGAAAACTCGAGACGGTAGGTACGTTAATATGCCAACCACGCACCTGTTGTGTCAGGTAGTGGATCAGTTAAATATGGGGCGATTATCTGTGGCAGGATGTTTGATTTGGTTGGCTTTGATACAGAAAATAATTATAGGGAAAAGGACGGAATCCAGAGTTATTTTTTTGTTTAGAACGCATATTGTGGCAATTGATTGCAGGTTACTGGAGTAAATGTTATACTTAATTTATATCTCCTATTTTGTTTTTCAATAGCTAAATGTTAAGAAAATTTTATATTGTATCATTATTGTATGTACTACTGAGTAGTAAGCTGTTTATGTGTGTAGTAGCGGCATTAATAAAACTCAGACTGGTACAGATGACCACCCAAAATAACAGCAGCGTGTTTATATAAAACCTGTTCAAAAGGAAATCGTGATTCATGTTAGATATCAATTGCCTTTGTGACCGGCAACGAGTTAATCCGTGTGATAGATAGGTTTGTTATATAATTATATTATGTGCGTTCTTGTATGGTTATCAATCATTCATAATAATGAAATCATGTTATGTAACAATGTATTATGGGATAGATTGTCAACCCGTAGTGACCAATTTCTTACAGAGGTTATGAATAGAGAGACCCACGGGAGACCTTTGATAAAAGAAATTGAAAGTCATTCTCAGGAGTTTGAAAGAATTTGTTCTGAGTGTCTTGCATAGTTTGTATCGATCTGGATAAAAAAAAAATCATAGTTCTTAGGGAAGCATACGATCTAAGTTTCTAAGTTATGTTTAATGGTCATTGTTCCCCATAGAATAGATATTATGATAATTTCAAAAATTATAAAGGCAGAAAGTTGATTTCCGATAACAAGGTTACTTGATTAGGTGAATAAAATAACAATAAATTTACAAAATTGGTCACCATATAGTAGGTAAATACAACTGTAGATACTGCAGACAGCTTACATTCGGACCTCAAACTACGAGTATATGCGCAAAGTTCTATTATGCATCTAAATGGCCCCATTACTCAGTTTGTTTGTGCATTGCATAAAGTAAAAGCCGGAAGAACCAAATTCATAATAATATTAGCGGTAAAGGCGTATGAGGCGTAGGAATTACCGTTCTAAATTCAAACTTGATAATACAGATAAAAACATTTTCACAGATTAAGTACATATGTACATTTTCTTATAAGTCCGATTGAAGTTCACTGACCCTGAAGTTGGTCTTTCGATCAGTCCTATTCATTTGCATAAAAGAAAAGATGTGTCATTGGTGAAGCCAATCGGCCAAAAATTGAGATGCCATCGCAAAAAGAAAATAAAGCACAACGACCACTTTTTTAAACTTGGAAAACTCCACTTAGGTATTTGAAAGTTACTTATAAAATCTTTAACGATTTTACACTCATTAATTTCCAAAAAAGAAACACGCAGACCGTTTTAATTAAATTAAGCTACTTACAGGATTATGTAATAGATTTGTTTATTCACTTTACTAATGACTGAATAACAGCTCAAAATAATGCCTGTTAATGTTGTTAGCACACTCGGTGTGCTAACGCGGTAATTAATCGATGCTTATAACAAAACTGAAATGATTACTTAAGCCAAATGGGACTTCAAATCGAAATAGGAACAACTATAATTATTGCGCACTATTGAAAAGGAGTATTTTGCCTTTGGTAGAGGTAGCTCGTGCAGGGAAGACCTTAATGGCGTCATTACAGCCCGCCATGAAGAAGAATATTCTTCATATCTTGTGTTTTCGTTTGAGGCGTGGTTACCGCAGATCATAGAAGACAGAATACTTCTATGCCGCTGATATTTTATTGAGAAATTTTATTTGATGAGGTCATAATATGACGTCGTCATGAGTAGCAATGCATGCACAACACAAACGACTTAAGGAGTATTTGAGGCTGAACGTAGGTAGGTGTCTGGGTTGCAGCGATCACTAAGTATCAAGTGATTTAGTGAGTTACGATAAGCGTGTTTATATTAGCAAATTAGTTAGCGTGGTATACAATACGTTAAACAATACTGACTGGATAAAATCCTTTGCTATTTTGAACGTTAACCTTGTCCACGTGTGTTTAACGTGTAGCTTTAAGCTTGAGGCCCCTAATGTGGACGCACCCTTAAATCGCATGGGAAGTTGTAGAGAAATTCGACAAGAAGGTAACATAACGATGTTTATATGCATAGTATAGTACTGCTGAATATACAAGAGAAAACTTGCGCTTGGTCGCTCTCGGACGACTCATGCCGCGTGCCTTCCGTCCTCTAAAAGCTATGAGATAATTAAATTGACTGACTGAAATTTAATTGATTGAATGCTTTAATTTTGAATTAAAGTGTAATCCTAAAAAAATGTCATAGACTTTGGAATTGTTGACCTATAAAGTAAGTAGATAAACCTAGGATAGAAAAGTTTATATTGTTACAAAAAAATATATTAAAATAATAACAATAATTTTATTTGCGAAGATCAATAAAATTTTTATCTCCATAAAAACGATGTATTTAAAAATATCCAATGATAATTCGAGAAAATTATTTATTCAAATCTCTATGTTATGACAGCGACTCTATTATTCAAGTACAAGTTTTATCACTGAAAAATTGTTGCAATGAATAATTTCTATGTCCCATGAAAATAATAAAACCATAAGTCATTTATCACATAAAAGAAATAGTAAAGCTATAACGAAACAACTTTCAAATCGACTTAAAAATATTTTGATGTTAATAATTACCGGCAAAGTGTTATTTGATCGTAATGTACCTATGCTATGATTGTATTACATAAATCAATTTACAACTAACTTTTGGATATCAATAAAGCGAAATCATCGTTACGTGAGTGATGGCGAACGGTAAGTTTGATGTTCCGGTGAAGCATCGATAAATGTTATTGAATGTTAAATTACAGACTTAAATGATTCCAGACTCCAAATGTAGGTCATTGTAAAATGTGTTGTTCCTTGTAGAACGCTCATAAATTTGCATTTTTCCAAATTATACGAATGAAGTCGCAGGCATCAGCCAAAGGTTGAACTCATTCAGCCTTAACATAAAAACCTGATTTTGCAAATTTCTCCATCAAAAATTAGCTGCCAGTGGAATACCTCAAACTTACACGATCTTTAATTTTTTTGAAATTTTATTTCACAGGGTTTTCTCTCACAGAAATGTTTAGACAGACCAAGTTCCTGATGCTGGTCTGTTGCGGGTTGATATAAAGTCTACGATGCCTTTGTAAACATTATGGAGAACTCTCGGGCGTCTCGGGTATGCAAGTTTCTTAACGATATAGGTAGGTATTCTTTTACCGTTACAAGTGTCGTTTATGTTGTAAAACACAGTCGTACTCGTCACAAGTGCCACCGGCTTTTGATCCAGAACCTTTCGAGTATTAGCCACTGGGTTATCAAGATCCAACTTAATAAGGTTGACGAAGTCTTGATGTAGGCGTTGTAAAATAAAGCCTCATTTTGCAAATTTCTCCGTCCAAAATTCGCTGGCAGTGGAATGCGCGCCCGACACTCGAGACGAGTTCCGTCCGCGAATTCCACGTCGTATACCTTCGGCACACTTCCTCTCATTTCGACTGTTTACGCAATTCACTAGAAAGGATGTTTCGCTATTGAGTAACGATTCGTCCGGCTAGTGTGAGTGCACCGCTTTATGTAACCTTGAGAAAAAAAGTAACGGTTTTGGATGGGCGCGGCATCTCACTTTTTAAGAAAAAAACGGTACCCATACAACATGTATACAGTACACTAACGCACTGTTTAACTGTTGTATGATTGTTGTATGAAGTGGTGGACTTGTACCCGGAAAAGTAAACTTTTTTGAATTAAGATTAAATTATAATTCAAATATTAAGTTCACTTCAATTATAGTTTCAGCATAAATTATTTAGTTTTTATTTAATTGGTTTCTTTATTCCAGAAACATTTTCGTTACTTTCATTTTTTTATTAGTCTAGCACTAAACATCGTTGTTGAATGAAGTTATTAATAGAAAATTGTTTCACATTATTTTTTAAAGATTAATCCCTTATTTATGTTCATGTAAATATATTACAATTATTTTTTTTATTTTGTAAACCACTAACCACTCCCTCACATAGTCATGATTCCCTATATGCAGTAACAGTAGAGACATTGCATCTTGAAACATCTTTAAGAATATTATATCTGTCACTCTCACTCTCGTTTGTCTGATGTTGTTTGGCTGTCGTATAAAACGTAAAAAGTACCGAAAGATGAACTTAACGACGTCTGAGCACGAATCGATAAAATCGAGCCCTCATCCGATCCATCATCGACTTTCACTAAAGAAAGTTGACTCGCTCGCGGCTACATCACCGAAGACGACCACAGATAAGACATAAATAATTTAAAAAAAAAATAGCTCACCCATAAAATAAGCCTCATTGTATCCGAGCACAGCACTTCGGGAATGTGAAATAAAAAAAACAATCACTGCACTGGCGCGGTCGCGCGCGCGTCTCTCACAACTGAGGCAAAAGCTTCGGACATACTGCCTCCCCGCCAAAGAAAGTCCGAGCAGCCTTCACATTCGAGGATTATGTAAAATTTTGTAAAAAGGCGAGAGAGAATGAACCTAATGACTATTGAAATATGCTCAACACTCTTCCACGCTCGAATTAGGATAAGGTCGTTCGTATAATTTGTATCGGCTAACTCTATTTAGTCTGTATCCCTCTTAAGGCTCTGTGTTGCAAGTTGACAGGTGAATTGGCGCGTTTTGTTCTCTCGGTTCTCATTAGGGCCTTGCGAAAGGGACAGTGGCTAAATAGACGTGAAACAATTACTTCGGTTTAGTAAATAAACGGTAATTATTTGCAAATAAACAACACTTAAGCTCAAGTGTAAATGCAACTTTAAAATTTCGATAGCACCCTAAATTGCGTGCCTAAGTGACACATACAAACATCAATTGTTTGTATGTGTCAGATAAAAATAAAGTAGGTTAAAAGTTGACTTTAAAATAAAATATAAGGTTTTATAGTCCCTGAGGTTTTTACTAAGTGTCAGAAGGGAGGATGCTTTATTCAAAAATGACTGGTTAAAGCTGTTAAAGTTGGCATAGAATTACTCGTAGTCGCAAACGGGCGTGCAGGGGTCATTGCAGCCCATGGAAACACTTGCCCGAATGTCTGACCGGAGATCGTGCGTGGGTCGCTACTCATAAGGCAAGAAGTTCGCCTCAAAAAGAGTTTCTCTGGCAACCACGTCTCCGCAACCGAACATTGAATGTTTCGGTTGGGGAGGCGTGGTTTGGGGAGACGAAGAACATGCTTCATGGCGGGTTAAGAGGGTAGCGGTAAGGTTCTCTCTACCACCTCTACTTCTACCAGCATTAGATTGAGTTGTAAATATTAAATCCTATTGGTACTTTGGTATAAATGAAAGACCGATGGATAGTTTTGTAACTCATCGTAATTCGTGTTATCGAGGTCGAAGATGAGCGTTATAAGTATTGAAAATAAGATTGACAAGATACTCGTACATCTGTAATTACAGTTTAACCTTCGTTTTAATTTGTTTGTAATTTATTTTTAATCAATTTATTTTTATTAGATAATAATTAAATACCTGTCTGATGACATTTGATGAACCAAGAGTTAAAGATAATTAAATAATTGAGCAATAGCATGTTAAAGATTTCTAGAAATTTTATGCATCCATCATAACTCTATAATATATCAATTTCTTATTCTGGCTATCACGGAGGAATCGAAATCTATTAGATTTGTAGTTCCTTTTCTACGATAAAAATAACAAAATATTTTGATTATGATTTATTGTTCAATGCATAAAAGAACCAATATAATAATAGCACATACCTACACCAACTTTTAACCGACTAATAAAACCAACCTACTATAGTTAGTAGGTTGGTAGGTAGTCCTAATAGAGTAAACATAATTAAACGAAGTATCATTTGGATAAAAGCTTTGGTGCAATTTGAACATTCTATCTTTAAATTTAAATTCTATTGAGTACAGATTACAAATAGTCTATGCATAGATAATATTTGACTACTCTCTTTCTCACTTCCGTTGGCCGCAGGGCGTGATTACTGTGTCGTTATGCCAATCACAAGATAGCCTCCATTATCGAGTCTATCGAATCTCATCAATCACTTTCAATCATACAACGCTGTTTGTCTACATAAAAGTATATAAAGAATTGACAATTTAGATAGGTACATGTACGTCTGCATCTGTAATAATCTATTGGCCGTTCTGTTAGTTTTTATGAGTCCTTACCCTATTTTTTTTAATAATAATTTCCTAACATAATTACCTATTCTAAAAAACATAATTTAACTTATTAAAATCTATTTTTTTATTCTAATTAAATTTAAAGGTTTTTAGTTATGAACCTATAATGCTTACGTCAAAAAACCTATTGTCTTTGGAAGTTATCGCCTACGAACTAAGCTCTAAGACGACAAAGATGGCATCTAGCTGTATAAATCCTTCGATACCGTTTAGATCAATTATCGAAAGCTAATAACAACCAATCATACCGCCCACTATCGTCTTTTATCTAAAAGATGTTTCTCAAGCATTTGAACTAAAATGTAGGTGTATCCGAGTGCAAAGTTGTTTTAGAGTCTCAGCCAAAGCGAGAATGATGGATTCGATACTTAAAAAAAATTACTCAATTCAATTCGATACAAAACCTAAGTATTTTCATTGGACCTTCTATATTGTTACTGAGTAACCCCGCTAATGAACACAAAAAAGGCAAAAAATAGAATAAAATAGAAATAAAAATATTGACAACGGTTCGTCTTTATCCATTGTTTAAGGTACATGTTTTTAACTTCGATTAAGTAGATATTACTTATAAAAGGAATTTTAATTGTATTTTGGTAGTTGAGATGTTAAATTTATTGATACCACGTTTGGTAGGCGTTTATCTCAGAATAAGTCTTCATGTCCATCAGGCTATCGTAGATCAGGAGAAAAACAGTACGACAAGCGCCTTAAAGGGTCCATTCACGAGAAGACATTTGCGCAATCGTGCCACAGTAACTTTATCGACATCATCATAAATGGGCAGTGTGGCCCTACCTGCCTACCACCGGACGAGATGCTATACGCATTTCAAAAGATGAAAGTTTTGTTATGAAAAACAACTTCATAATAAAGTAGATTATAAACCAAAGAAAATCCACGCGTCCATAGTTTTGAAAGCTAAAAAGACCATGCCTCGTTTACCATATTACGTCAACTAAGGGTTTTGTATAATAGAAGATGTTTTAAAGAAATTAGATAGTGTGATTAAGGATACCTTTCCGGGAGATGAGATGAGTCGAAAAAAACAGGTAGGGACGTAGGTACCTACTTTAAAATTTAAAATCATTTAAAGCATATTTTTATTTATTATTTTTATTTCAGGTGGTAGAGCCCTCACTCTGGGTACCTCCCATTACCGCCAGTCTCTTAACTCGTAAAGCGCTTGTTCTTCTAATGAGCAGGCAACATTTCGCGTATGAAATTTATTAAAAAATTCTAACCATCTGAATAATTTTACAAGTCACCTTGACTAAAGTGGCTCTTATAAAGTAATAAGCCGTAATAACACTCAATTATCTTAAAAACACAGCAATTTTTTTTCTAAATTACATGAGGCACATTCTCTTAAAATATATCAGAGTAAGGACACACATTAGCCCAATCGCTAGAGCAGCGGTTCTCAATTAAAACTTTATTTGAATCAAAAAATATCCGAAAAAAGTATCCTAAGCGTAGAAAGGTGTTGACCTGATTACCTGATAACCTGAGTGGGGCAGTGGTTTAGACATGGGGGCGCTGCGCGGGTCCTGGGTTCGATTCCCAGCAGAGCCAGAGATTCGAATGACTAATTCGAATTTCTGTTTCTTGAATCTCTGGGTGTGTTGTGTTCTTGTCTTGTGTGTGTCTATGGCACTAACGACACTGCATTTTCTGGCAATAAATGACTTTTGAATTTGAATTTGAATTTGACACAGGGAATCCTAGTGTGGGGCTACGAGTGTGAAGCGTTATTTTTTATTAATTAATTTATTCTTAATATGAGTAAGATTGACTTATATTAATATAATTGACGAAATTTAACTTATTATTCCTTACTTTCAGCCCTTGGTAGTGTTGCTGCTGAACATGGCCCTCTTTTTTTAATAAATAATAATTAATGTAAATTTTTTATCATCAGTTTTTTCGCGGATACAGAGACTTTCCGGAACCCTAAGGATCTTTGGGTCCCACTTTGAGTACAGCTGCACTAGAGTAAGGTCTAGCCTTGGTTGCCAAATTAGACACGATCTGTGGCACTACACTACCATGTTATCTTTCAAAAGACCTGTATCTATAGTCTGTACCCTTGACTTAATTTATGAATTAAGAAATTCATTGTCGTGAAATATTAATGAGTCGTGTGGGACAGTGTACGGCCGTTTTGGTAATTAATGACCATTTGCTGTTTGTGAAACTGAAACGCGATGGGGGTAATATTTCAAAGTTGCGACTCAACATTTTTTATAGTAATTGAATAGCAAACAGACATGCGGGCCACCTAAATTGAAGTGGTCACTGCAACTCATAGACACCCACATACAACCTCAAATAGAGAAGGAATCCTATGTGAGGTTGTATGCACAATGCGCTCCTCTAACAAATGAAAGATTAAAGGTCCATCACGCTGCGTATGGCGGGGTGGTGGACTTCACATGCCTTTAAGAACATTATGGAAAACTCTTAGGTATACAGGTTTCCTTATGATATTTTCCTTCGCCGTTAAAGCAAGTGACATTTACTGTATAAAACACACATAACTGTAGTAAGTCATAGCGTGCCACTGGCATTCGAACCAAGTCCTCTGAGTCTAGAGTGACCGAAATCTTAGCCATTGGGATTTATTGATAAAATCAGAACCCTTCCATGGAACTTCTTTTCCACGGATCCCAGATAAGGAATCGTTGATGTATACCATAAATAAACCATAACCGACCGTCCTTAGCACACATTCAGTCAAAGAGCTATGGACTCTATCAAGAGTAGGTCTCCGAAGAAGGGAGGCACGTCTGTTGCATATCTAATTGACTGAAATAAGGTAAGACATGTGGAGTTCAGCCACAGATTGAAAAAAGCGTAGACCTTTTTTAGTGAAAAACAAAACGATTTTCAATTCAACGGGTATGTATCTATGTAATGTTATTAATTAAGTAGGTACAAAAACGGGCTAAAATCCATGTGCAATAATATTATGCATTATCTAACAGTCAACCTTTAAGTCGGTTTCATTGGTTATCCTAACTGCAAACCTATAGATGTCTAAGTCACGACAAATCCTTTATCCCAATAAAACTTACGACAAAAGGCACCTGCAGAAGTCTAGTGTACGATACGACAAACGACGACAAAAAAGGCTTTATAAAATACTGCATGAAAGTTGGTAGGTACTTTAACTTCAAAATTTCTTTAATCTTAATTTGTGAAGAATTTATTCATATAATTCCGAGGAAGAACACTGAATGTTTCACTTACTAGGCGACAAGCATTGGTGCAGTATGTATTCAAATTCACAATCGGCATTGGAGCAGCATAAGAGTTATACTACAGGCCTTTCTTTATTATACCCTTGATGCGAATAGAGTCCTAAAATTGATGCAATTTTATCATGTCACTTCTACATAGCTACCTTCTTAATTCTGTGGCGAATAACCAAAAAGTTACTCAGACGTTGGGCAATCGGATGGCTAATACGTATTTATGTAGGATATTCGTTCCACAGGTATCGTGTTATACATTTTTCTATTAGGTAGCTACAAATGTTGCAAGCAACTACTTATGTAGTTTAATATAATACGTATGGTGTTACTTTATGTAAGTACTTTTCCGGTATCCCGCGCCTTCGTGATTTTTAGAAGTTGGTCTAGAAAAGGATAAAAAGTTATTAATTTAAAAATTGTTTGGACCAAAATTGTTTTACTTACGTAGGTATATCGTTTCAATTTTATTTCCATTATCTTTTTTCTTTCTTCATGTTCTTTATCTTTTAACGTGGCTGTGTTTTCCAGCATTTTTATAAAACGAGGCTCAGAGTAGTCATTTGCAAATATTTCAATCTGTTGCATCAAATTACTGCAGCGTAATAAAAAACGGATTAGGTATCATCATTTGCACAACTGTAGCGTACATAAATGTGAAGATTACTAAATATCTACATATTGTTATTTCTATTATTTCAAAATTGATTCGTCACGGTAAATACACCGTGACGGACGGGCTGTGTTCATCTTTTATGTAAGTACTGCTTTAAGTAAATCTTTCTTTGTGGTAGACTGTTTGTACGTTTTAATTTTGATTGGATGTTTAATTATTTTCTATTAGATGTTCTAGAGCGGTGATGATAGCCCAGTGGGAGTTCGATCGTGACCTACCACACACGTTCAGTTTCATCTGTACTATAAAACTGTGAAGTCGAACTACAGATGAGTCGTACGTCATTGAAAAGTCGTAAAAACTGTACATACAGTTTTACGTTACAGCACCGTTACTGCAACTGATATTAAAGTTAATAAACCGCAAATAACTTTTTTTTAAAGAAAGTTATCGGTGCGTGCCACTGGGATTCAAATCCGAACCCCTCAATTAAGAGACCGAGTTCTTAGCCACTGGGCTATCACCGCTTCCATTACTACTAATTCTATTCCAACACGACTAAGTAATATGAAATTCGTACCAATATTATGGTTATAACAGCGGTACACTATTGCTAGTTATGTAACTATGTTGCGAGACATTGTGAAGGGCGCTTATCGAATTTTGATATAAGAAAGTGTTACTTGGCCTTGAGCGACTGGGGTAAGTATGAAATGAATTGTTACACATCTGATAAGCTATTATCGATATTAAAAGAATGTTTTGATTGCGAGTCGATCAGGGCTGCCAACCTAACTATTTTCACCGCAGTATTATTTTTACAAGTGATACATGGTAGCTCCTCCGGATACCTTACCGACAGTCTCTCAGTACGTCGTAAAGCAGCATATCCTTCATGTGTTGTGTTTCGGCTGGGGAGGTATGGTCGCCGCGGATACTTTAATTGAGGATACCGGGCATACTTTGATTGAACGTCTTAGTGCTCTGAGAAGGAACGCATCTCAGATAAGATTTTTCTACCCTATGGAAGAATGGTCGTGGGTGTTCACTGTTCATGGGCTTCAGTGACCACTTAACAGGTGGCTAGAAACAAACAGACAGACTAAACAGAACATGGTGTGTTATCGCAACAATAACTCCGCTAACATGCAACAAAATCAAAATTCATAGTTCTAAGAAATAACCTATTAACGGACAAATAAAAGTTCATTATAGGGACAGTCGTATTTTCTTAGCACACTCGGCAGATGTGCAAAAAGCAAGTTAGATCGGAAAGCGGTAAGTGGTACGGCTATCTTTAGCGCACTAGGTGAGCTACGTAGACCGCCTCTAAACTTGTTTAGGGTATCATAGAAAAGGATGTAAATAGTGCGGCAGTCCTACTACAATTATTGTTTAAATGTTTATTTTTATTTATTTATTCAAATCAAACCTTAACTAACATTACATTGCCCTAATACGTTAGTGAAGGCATGCCAATATTATACTATTCGTCAACATAATTTGAATGTGAATTCTGAATGCAAAAATAAGTGAGGATGGATGTTTATTACTCTTTCAGACATAACGGCTGAGCAGATTTGAATGAAATTTTGACTACAGTTAGATTATACACTTACTATATACTACATATACTAGCTCAGCTCAACATCATGTCCCAAAATCACCACTCTCACTAAAATTCGCAATGAGAGCGATAGAATGGGCGATATTATGCGCTCCGTTTTGCAGAATCTAGGGGTACACCGACCCCGCCAAACTTTGCCGTTCTATCTAATGCCAATTCTATGGCTATCTATATTACATCTAGAATGTAGAATTCGCAATAGCTCAGTTTAAATTTATCATATCATAAAGTGCGTAAGAATCAAATTTTATGTTATAAATTTGATAAACCTGCATTGAAATTAAAGGAATTGAATCGTGTTGTCCACTCTTCTTCATGGAATCCCTTGTTACATAATAGAACATTCTCAACAATATTTCATAAAATATATTATAATACGCTAAAGGGCGACAAATAAAATAAAAGATTATATCTATAACCTCTAACCTTTATTTGAAAGCTTACCGTATGTGTAATACAATTTACAATATATTTTGCGCAATGATACTTCTCTAAACGACCATTTATGGAAATTAGGAGTTATTCCACATTATAATAATTATACCTACTTACATGTTTGTCTGCCTTGTATTATCATGAGGTTATACAATACAAACTACTGAGCCGTAAGTATAAACACTATGAAAGTATCCGTACAGTAAACGTCAGTCATTAGTATGTCAATGTCAGTCTCTCTTGACATCCACCCATACTAATGGCAGCTCGATACTCGTTCCATTACTAATACGAAACTGCGTATGTTTATGCTAAGGCACTGTTCTGCAAATACTTTATCTCATTCAACTCCTAATATAAAGGTAAGTCTGGCTGGGTTATTAAATCTAGTCGGCAGTTAAGATTCGTCGGTAACTTTCATCACTTTCGTTCCGGTTGGCTCTTTGTCGCGAACCAGAAGAGCGGCTCTATGACATATTTAGTGGAGTAAAAAAAATAAAACACAAGCTTGTATTAAAAAAAATACGCTGGAAAGGCCCGGGACCATGCTCTACCATGCTGCGCCAATTTTTAGAGTTCACTGAATAAAACAAATGTAACCCAAGTTTATTCTAGGTATTGCCTAAAACTTCTGTTTTTTGCCTGGACAGAGAGGCAAGAAAAAAATTACCTATTGGCTCAATAGCAGGAGGGCTAGACGAACTCATAGAAACTCATAACACCAGAAATTCACGCGAATTTTTAGGTAGTAGAGCCATAATGTCTCGTCTAGGGAGGTACCTTACCGTCAGCCTTTTGTACATGTGTTGTGTTTCGGGGATACTTTATTTGAGGCGAATCTTAGTCTTCATGATAAGCAAAGCACTCGCATTTAACCTCAGATAGGATTCTTTCTCTATTTAAGGTTGGATGCGGCAGTCCATGGGCTGCAATGACCACGTAACTTTGGTGGCTAGCATTCTTTATTGCTACTCAATTACTATTGAAAAGTTTGGGTTCTTCAACAAAACTGTATGCAATGACGTTGACTTACGAGCAACTGTTGCGTGCAACATGGCAATTGGTACAGTAGGTTATAGATACATAAATAGATTTATCCTCCAATTGCGATACTTATAGGAAAATAAAGAGTCCACTCCGCCGCACTGATGTTATTAAAGTTTACGAGAAGTGAGGTGTTGCAAGCATATTCCGCTATTACCTAACGCGACGGCTCCATCCTTTCACCGGCCGGGTGCGAACCATATTAGGGCGATTTTCTAAGACAAAGACAAAACATTTATTTGCACAAATATAGGTATAGAGTTCTTACAAATTATTTAGTTCAATCTATATTTAACATTTTTAGGTTTGGAAATATTTTCTGTTATAGTTTTCTGTAAGAACATTCATAAATTTTTAACCGACGGCAAAAAATGGGTCAACTCCACCGTACTTCTATTTTCTGTGCACGATGTTCAGTGTTCTTCATATCTTGTGTGTCTGCTGGGGAGGTATAGTTGCCGGCGACACTTTATTTGAGGCGAACATCTTAGTCCTTGTGAGTAGCAAAGCACCCGCATACAACCTTAGATAGAGTTTCTTCTCTATTTGAGGTTGGGTGTGTGTTCATGGGCTGCAACGACCACTTAACATCAGGTGGTCTACATGCCATGGTCTACACTATTGCTACTCAATTATCTACTAAAAAAATTACCAAAAACTAAACCATCGTCCGTGGCACCCACGATACAGGGAATCCTATGAGTGTGAAGCATTAAAAAGTCTGAAGCTATCCTAACTATGATATAGATAGGCAATACGTAATGGCATTCGACAAAATATATGTACACAATGGCGTTGTTGTAGGTGCTTGTTGCGAGCGACGATTTTGCTGAACGACTTGGCAATTAAAACAAGGGGTAAGAAGTCAAATTCCTAGCCGTTGGGCTATTGCCGCGTTTGATGTGATGGTATATAATTACAGCTGATGTTAGTCGTGGTCCGTAGCAAATGAGATTTGCTTACGTACAGTTAATATGATGTGAGGAAATGCGCTACGCCACTTATATCATCGTCGGCATTCGTTCAGTAGTTTGTATTCACGTGTGTAATCTCATGACTCGTATGACTACATTTGACTTAATTAGGGATATAATTACTGCAATTCTTCTATCCTACCGAAAGTTTGTGAGGATGGATGAATGTTTTTCAAGCAGAAATGCCTACAGGTAGATTATAATATGAATTACTTTCGTACTCCTCAAGGTGTGTTGAATATCGATGTTGATTGCTATCAATAAAAGCAGTCGATAATCCTTATCGGAGCACTTATACTAGGTGAATTAAAAGCATACACCGCCACTAACCTATACGCACCAAGGCACCAAGCCAAATTGGAGCAACGTGGTCTAAGATAGGTGCTCTCAACTGTCTATAACTCTTATGAACATAACAATTATTTAGCTTAATTTTCTTGCTGTTTCATTTAAATATCTAAGGTTGACAGCGATAACTTCCACGACTATTATACAACAATAATTTACATTAGAGTTGCCATTCTTGCAGTTGAATCACAGGCCAAAAGGTCTTGAAGGGCTTTCGACGATTTATAATTTTTCCTACGTAAGATTGTAACTTAAACTCAAACTCAAAAGCTTTTATTCATTATTAGGTACAATTTGTGCACACTTAATGAAAGTCATACAGATAAATTATACATTCTACATTCATCCGCTTTGATCGCCCCTCCGGCAAAACGTAGACTGGGAGAAAAAAGTGGGCGGAAAAAAACTCCCAGCACTCTTTTAAAAGTAAATAAAACTTAGTCTATAGTGCAGTATGGCTAGGTCCAATAAAGGAACACACGTGACAGCTATCGTGTGTGTCAATATCGCCCCATTGCCATCCGCTCACAAATAAATATTGTTACATAGTGTATAGAAAGGTATTTGCTCAGTAGCTAAGAATTCGGTCTCTTAAACTGTCAAAATTTTCTTAAACTTAAAGGTCCGTGGTTAATTCCCAGTTGCACGCCCAATGACAGTTTTGTGTGCGTTTAAGAAAATGAAAAGTCGCTTCAGTGATCCATTCACTATTAGTACTTTTTTCAACCAAGATTAACAAAAGAAGGATTAAAAGAAGTAAGCAGGCATTAGTACCGGCAACCCTGAAGTCGTGACCTAAGGATCTGGCTCGTGTATTGGTCGTGAAAGGAGTTCTGACGTAATATTCAGCCGGCCAACTTTTTCCTAACGCCCTGTGACACAACGCTACTTAGCTATTATCACGTTGGCTAACTGATTGTTATATCTTGTAACGTAGGTTTTTTATAGTAATTGAGTAGCAAACGTTTATGTTGTTAAGTGGTCACTGCAGCCCATGGACTCTCACGTCCATTCTCAAATACTAAAATTCAATTCAAATTCAAAAGCTTTTATTCATTATTAGGTACAATTTATGCACACTTAATGAACGTCATACATTTATCATTATACAAACATCCGCTTTGATCGCCCTTCAGGCAAAACGTAGACTAGGAGAAAAAAGCGGACGGAAAAAAACTCCCAGCACTCTTTTAAAATAAAGTACCTATGAATTATTCTATGGTGCAGTATGACTAGGCCCAATAAAGGAACACACGTGACAGCTATCGTGTGTGTCGATATCGCCCCATTGCCATCCGCTCACAAAGGAATATTGATACATGGTGTATAGAAATAGCCTAATGAAGTTATTCAATCCCACGCTTTCTTATCTTCTAAATAGTCCTTAGTTTCATAATAGGCCTTTCGGCACAGGACTGATTTGATAGTTCTTCTAAATTTATGAAAAGGCAGGGATTGAATTTCGATTGGAATTTTATTATAAATTCTAACTGGCATTCCCCTAAATGACTGGCTTTTTTTATGAAGCCGACATCTTGGAAATATCAGCTTGTGGACATTCCTGGTTATAATACAATTAGATTTATGTAAGTCTAAGTAAAGAAAGTAAAGAAATTCTATCTAAGATTGTATGCGTGTGGTTACTGCTCATAAGGGCAAAGATGTTCGTCTATATCTATACTAATATTATAAAGAGGAAACATTTGTATTTTTGTATGTTTGTAACGAATAAACTCAAAAACTACTGGGCCGATTTCAAAAATTCTTTCACCATTGGAAAGCTACATTCAGCCTGAGTAACATAGTCTATTAAATTAAAATAAAAAAAAATAAAAAAATTCATTGGCAGAGCGAAGCCTGCTGGGTCAGCTAGTCTCCAATAAAGTATCTCCTGCAACCATAAGTAGCTACCCAGCCGAAACATGACATGAAGAACATGCTGCTTTAAAACTTGTTAATAGGCGGTTGGGTACAACCCCAGGTACTATGGCTTTAGCACCTAAAAAAATTATTGTATCTTTTGTTTACACTCATCGGCGTGGTTGATATGAATGAAGGATGAAGTATGAAGGATATGCTAAAGAAGCGAGTTTTTTGCGTATTAAACAAGGCACGGAAGTTAGGTACTTGCCTTTTCCTAACGATGAAATTTTTGCTATGAATGGCTGGAGTTGTATCTTATTAAGCTGCTGTTTAAAATTTGTTTGTTATTTTTATTTGGCGAAGCCTTATGGTGCCACTAGTGTTTTAAGTATTAAATCAGTTTTAATGGTCGTCGACCTTACTCCTGTACAAGGTGAACACATCGTCCAGCGTTTAAAGGTACTAGGTAAGCAGGAAACGTCACAGATACATTACAAGGACGCACTTTCACCAGCCTTTCTATTCGGCACACTTCGCCAAAGTTGTAGTTTAGGTTGACAGTATCGATCGACACTACTGTTAACGGAGAGCGATAAGCGATGATATCGCGTGTGCGTTTTCAAAGTGCGTGTTCGCCTGCGAACTGCGACTGCTACTGTGAACGAAAATCGCTATAAAAGAGCAAGAAAGAATCTTTGATAACGTGATTTAGAATACCACACGGGTCAGGGCAAGACCAAGAAATAGTTTCTTAAAAAAATTGGCAAAAAGCGCTACACAAGCTTTCGTTATTAAGAGTCTCGGATGTTACGTTTAAATTTTATACTTAAACTTTTCCACACATCTAATAAAAAATTACTTACTTAATTGATACTGCTTATTTAATTGATACTGCTCGCTGCACATCGAAAGCTTATTATTTTTTACACTTGATCTATTTCTAAGCGTGTCTTTTGTCTTTTTATTTTAATTTGCGATATAAAAATAACGCAGACACAAAATTATAAACTTTTTAAAACTAATTGTCATTTAATGCTTAAACTAATTTCTAGTACCTACAATTTAATTGTTTTACAACTTTAAACTTTTTTTAACAAACAGTATTGCCAAGATTTTTAACCAAATATGGTAATATTTATTAGTTTACGATCTGACATGTACTTTACGCAGAGGACGAGTTTTAGAAAAGGAATTTTAAATGAGGAGATATTGAATCTACGATAATGCTTGATGTAACTGATTATCATATTAATTTTATTTTAGACTTAGTTCAGCGGCTTTTATTATTTACAAATTGGCGGTAATAGCCTTGTGGGTAAAATACAGTCTTAATCAAGAGGAAATCTTCGTACTAATTCTTATTTTGGGCAATCCTATATTCAATATTCCTTTCGTAATTTGTAGTTAGTTGCAAACTAGTCGGCATGTGTTTCCATTGTATCTCATCTCTTTGACGGATACAGATAAATGCGTTTGAAAACTTTTCGCGAACATTAATATCTTTTGAAACATCGTGTTAGGTTTGTAGTAACGAGTAGATTTATTTTAGACTAGTGTGTTGAAATTTGACTGATTTTTTAATTTCTTCGAAACACTTTTCGGAAACAAGTGCGGGGTGCGCGCCTGTTTGTATAGAAAACGCATCCACGCGCGCACATGCAGGTGCATTTTCTGTGTGTGTTTTCTATACAAATGGAAATACTTATAATAATATACAACGCTAGATCACACATTCCCGCTGCATGATGCGGGGCAGTGTGTCGCCAGGGTAATTTTCTTACTACGGTGGCCTAAACGCTTTGGCCAGTTTTATATTTCAAAAAACTAAAAAAGTTGAACCTCCTTTTCCTCTTTCTCTATATTACCTATATATAGTAGGTATCACTACGTTTAGTCATATGAAGTCTTTGGTATCAAAACTTAATAAACGCCCTATGGAACAATGGAGCTACACTCCCCACTCATCCATCAGGGGAGAGAGACATGGCTGGTGCAACACTATTGTTTCTACCCAACAACGCAACTGGACAATAAACTAAATCTTTAGCCACTGCAATACAACGATTGGAACCTTTCTAATTAGGCTCTCTGATATCGCAATGTTGGTGAAATATCAGCTATGTGTGAAATTTGTATACGTGGTAGAACCATCGTATCTCGCCCGAGGAGCTTGCCGCCAGCCTCTTAACCCGCCGTAAAACAACTTGTGTGTAAAGTGTCTTGTGTGTCGGCTGGAAAGGCGCCGATAATAGGTACTCTATTTCAGGCACAACTTCAGATAGGATTTCTGTCCTATTTGAGGTGGGACGTGGGTGTCCATGGGATTCAGGAACCACTTAACGTTAGGCCCGCATGCTCACTATGCAGTTCCAGGGTCCTTATTGTATTAAAGGACCCTACAAGGAATATCATGCTGTACAGCTGGCCACAGATAATAATATAATATCACACGAATACTCTAAATAGACTATCGGTAACATTTAAATAATCTTAGTCTTTTGAATTAGATTAATCGAATTTATATGTCTTAGACTTTTGAAACTAATACTCCCTTCAATAAAATGTAGCATTGATGTTTAGAAAGAAAATAAAAAAAACTCAAGACTTAAACTCGGTAATAACTGCTTCTTTTCTTCGAGTTAAATAAGCAATTAGTGAACGCCTCTCAGTTTAATTTATTGCATAATCTTTAACCTTCGAAATACTCAGTTCTATGATATTCTATAACGACACACCATTACGCTGGATAAGAAACCATTCTCTTGGACATTCACATAGAGCTAATAATCACATAGAAAAGGCAACGCTTTGTTCTTAGACAGCCCATAGTAGGCATATCTAGTACCTGCTGTCTATAGAAGGAATACCTGAAATGAAATGAAATGAAAATCATTTATTTGCACGAATATGGGTTAGTTATTGGTTTTACAGGGCATTTTGATCAATCCATATTCACCTTTTCAGGTATGCAAAATCTAAAAGTAAAAATAAGCAAATAAAACTAATGTTAGTAATACAAATTAAAACTTTTAAAATAATAAAACTTATTACTAAAACACAATTTGATTGATATGTTTTGTACCATTTATTAATGTCAATTTAACCAAGTATCTATTCATTATTTTTATATTATTTAGCTACAATTTTACCTAATCGAAATCATCGGCTGCCTATGTGCCACCCATCGCTGGGTAGTAAGTAATACCTAGTACCTAGTAATGTCTGATATGTATGCACGGCTGCAACCTTTTATGTGTCCCACTGATGGGCACAGGTCTATCCCCACAACAGAGGAGGCCTGTTTTCAAACCACACATTGGGCCTCTGACAAAATTTTACTAATGTTATCTTTTTGACAGCAGCCGGGACCGTCCCGACGTGCCCTCCAGAGCCATGACGCGCCGGTGATCCACAACTAGCAATCACCCATCCCTACTCTGACTGTATCGACATTGCTAAACTTTTGCGATCGCATGGGATTTACTCAGGTAGCGAGGCTTTGCGCGCTCTACTTGTATAGTTAAGTAGTATATGCCTATATACCTATAACTAAAGGACACCCAAGGCCTATTCCTTCCTTCCTTCCTTCCTTTCAGCCCTTAGTAGTCCACTGCTGGACATGGGCCTCCCCTAATCGACGCCACTCCGCCCGGTCCTGGGCCCTCTGAATCCAACGGTTTCCCGCTGTCTTCTTCAGGTCATCAGTCCACCTGGTCGGAGGGCGGCCTGTGCTCCTTTTGCCTAAATATGGTCGCCATTCGAGGACCTTTTTTCCCCATCGGTTGTCAGTCCTGCGAACGATGTGGCCAGCCCATTGCCACTTTAATTTGCAAATTTTGAGAGCTATGTCGGTCACCATCGTTCTTCTACGGATTTCATCATTTCTGATTCTGTCTCGTAGAGAAATACCAAGCATAGCTCTCTCCATTGCCCTCTGGGCGACTCTGAGCTTGTGAATTAGGCTCACAGTAAAGGACCACGTATTACTTTACTTCTAAAAATAATTTCACTGTAGGTACCTACCCACACTAATCTTTTTATCTATTTTTATTCTTGCGATAAAATTGGAAAGATGGTCTTGTCTATTCATTTATACTCTGTAGACATACCTTTCCCATAAGAATCCGCTCTAGAATTATGAAATCTATTGTGTTTCTGCATGTTCACAGTAAAATAATATAAATTCTTGAAGATCAATCTTATCCAGATAAGAAGTTGACAGGAAGTTTTGTACATTGCAATGAAATTACTTATAATTCACCGAAGAAATTTATTTAAGGAATACTAGAAATAGAAATAATATAGTCACGTAGAACAATAATTAAAGCTTCAGTAATTTTTATGAAAAAATACAGTTGAAGAAAAAGCCCTACCGCCGATTTTATGTGAATGTTTTTCGTAACTGCAGTCATACTAGTTTACGTAGACATTTTTACGGAGGGGACAATCGCACTTCTACGTAAAAATGTCATGTGCCACTGGAATTCGAACCCTATTGATCAAAACGATTATGAAATACCGTTTAATGCTCTCTTTCCTTGACAATATAGGGAACGGAAGCGAGTACGATTTGACAGGTGCGTTAACCAAACCGCTCTACATTATAACGTAAGGAAGTGTTATAATGATGCATTGAATACGTTGCGCAAGCAGTCTTTGTTGCGACCACTTCCGGTCTGCCGCGAAGCCTTAATTTCAATGCGGTCTAGTGTTTTTTAGACCGAAATCTAGAGATTAGTGTTTTGGCGTTGTATAATTCGTCTGTAGATGATACTCACTCTGACAGCACTTTTAATTATGTCTAAATAATTTGATAGTCATACAGTTAAAAAAGTCCTGACGCTCAAGTCAATTCCCATTCGACATTAATCTCTTCTCCCTTACTAACTGTAACCCATTAGTGCTCCTACTGGGGTACCCACTAGTAAACCATTAGGGTCTTCCCTCATAATGAGGAGGCCTTACTCCACCACGCTGGCAGAATGCGGGTTGATGGACTTCATATGGGGCGATATTGACACACACGATAGCTGTCACGTGTGTTCCTTTAATGGACCTAGCCATACCGCATTATAGACTAAGTTTTATTTACTTTTAAAAGAGTGGTGGGAGTTTTTTTCCGCCCGCTTTTTTCTCCCAGTCTACGTTTTGCCTGAGGGGCGATCAAAGCGGATGAATGTAGAATGTATAATTTATCTGTATGACTTTCATTAAGTGTGCACAAATTGTACCTAATAATGAATAAAAGCTTTTGAGTTTGAGTTTGAGTATGCCTTAGAGAACATCGTGGAGACTCAGGCATGCAGGTTTTATAACGATATTTAATTTTATAAAGCGCATAAAACTTTTAACAAAATCCCTGGTCCGGGAACCCGGACCTCTCGAATAAGGCTATTACCTTACTACACCTAAAACGTGTTACAGTATCTCTCTGTGCATCTTCGTAATGCCATGACCCTAATACCGTAAACGAGATTTGACGTAATGTTATCGCGCGCGCAAACCGTTTGAGCTGTAACGGTCATCTCATTATCCGATTTGCCGCCAATTTCGGACGGATGTTGCCACACCTATCGCGGTGAGTACGTGCTGGGTTACGAGTGGGTTCGTGTTGTATTTATTATATTATAATAAAATTGTTGAGCTGGAATTTGCGAAATGCGTTTGTACAGGCTAATCTCAGAAACGGCTGAACCAATTTGAAGCATTTGAAGCAGTTTTAACTTGCATTTCAGCATTACTCATTACTCAACAAATCGGCACAACAATTTAAATAAGACAAAGACAAAACGTTTCTTTACACAAATATTGGTATAGAGTTGTTACAAATTATTTAGATCAATATTTATCATTTTAGGTACGCAAATATTTCAAGGAAAACTAACAAATGAAAGTTTATAAAATGTACCTTAATTATACATTAAATAAAATCATTATTTTTATTTAAATTTGATTATTTCTCATACACTACTTGACATGACTGTAGTAATAAACTGAATTCTTATTTGGTAGCAATGATGAGTCAGCTTTAACCTAGAGAAAAGTATTGTGTCATGGAGCACAGATTTCGGACGTTTGACTTCACTTTTGTAACACGAGCAGTAGGCGTCAGTTCAATGGTAAATTTAATTTTTTTTCCAGTAAGTTAGTTTACGTAACCTTGATACAAGTTCGTTGTTTGCAGAACCTTTTTCGGAATTCTATCTCCTTTAAGAAACTTATATTACACGTTGGTAGGATTTCCTAACTCTTAATTATATGATACGAAAAATTTAATGTGACCTATAACTGTTTTTTAAGTCAAGGATCCGGCTTGAAGGACCATAGGTGTGTGTTACCATTATATTTCTTTTTCTGTTCTTTAGAAATTGAATATTTTTGCGGAGGCGCGAATCATTGCATCCTAAAAATACAATTAAAAAGGTTGTCATGACCATGTTGAACTCATTATTAAATAATTATGTTCCTTGTTAAATTAATATTTGATTCGTAGTAATAAAAAAAGCTTAAAGCTAACGCCCTTTTGGTTTTAGCTGACTTTTTATGTATTCAAGTAGATTATTAAATTTGATACAATCAATTTAAAAAAACACAGGCGTGCCGAGTACGGGGTCTAGTGACATTATGAGAAAATCTCCAATCTATTTCATTGCGATATAAATAAATTATTACTGCAATGGCTTTATTAAAGACTAGCTGACCCAGCAGACTTCGCTCTGCCAATGAAATTTTTATTTTTATTTTAATTTAATAGCCTATGTTACTCAGGCTGAATGTAGCTTTCCGATGGTGAAAGAATTTTTGAAATCGGCCCAGTAGTTTTTGAGTTTATTCGTTACAAACATACAAAAATACAAATGTTTCCTCTTTATAATATTAGTATAGAAACAAAAAATCTGAAGCTTACACCTTTTCAAATTAGGTATATGTAACTACATACTATTGTAACATTTTGCTTAGCGTAAACAAGCAATTTCACTAATGTATTTACGACGCTTGCAGTAGGTTACCTAGTTAGTGATGGCTCTTGTAACATTCGGCTAAAATGCATCGTTAAACAAACTATTCGTCTTATTTCTGTTACGGTGAAATTCACAGCAGTAATTATGAAATTGCTATGAAATTGCATGACATGACTGACAGATTCGTAGACCTTGTCTTAACTATTTTGTTGTAAAATTATTAGCTGCTCAGATTTTTTTGTGTAGAAAGAATATAGACTTTTACAAATGATAGTGAATTAGTCTTCCTAAATTTTTACATTAATATTGATTGAAGATAAAGTAAGTACCTACCTACTTATGTAATTCAAGCTTTGGAGATTGTCTCTATCACGGATATATATCTAAATAGATAACGCACATGTGAGTTCTTCCCGTTTCAGTATATTTGAAACATCGTCTATTTTTCATTCACGGTGGGTTTCAATAACCGACCATCGGATTTGGATTGAGATATTGTATGATTGAAAAGATAATCTTTTAAATTGCTTCAAAATAATAGATGTTGCCTGGCAACCGAACATCAATTACAAACATCGATTCAAAAACTGATAAATGAACCCGGCCATCGTTGTTACGAATACACCGCCCATGATAAAAGTGAAGTATTTATAAGATGAGTACTACAATTCTTTACTAACGTTGGCATAAAAGTAGATATAGCAAAGTAATGAGGTAACAAGTAAAACAACAAAAGTATCACAATAAAAAATTTATTATTTCTATATAACATAACATCGGACCGCAACCGCTGAATACGACTTTACATTACATTGTGTAAAATAAACGTGTATACGAGATATACATGGCTCCGTCAAACACAAAGTCAACTAATTCGTGAAAAAATACATCTTAACGCCATGACATAAAGCACTTTTCGCATTGGAAGTACAGATAAGAGTTGGCCGTGTTTGACTGCGTACCTGGTTTCTGGGGTAGACTTGCCCAAATAAAAGTGGTAAAAGCGCACGCTTGCGGCTTTTTGCCGTCGCAGCGCTGTATGGTAGCGGCAAAATGCCGCAAATATAACCTTCTAATGGTTTAATATTAGTTTGACGATTCAAAAAATCAATCATATCTTACAAGAATCAGAATCTTTATTAACTATGTATATCACAACTGAATTGTTATACATATAACCAATGGTCATAAACAAATTTAAGTGTAAGTAAATGGTCCAGCCAATAACAAGAACTTACGGTATTGATAACAGTTATTAATAGTAAGTTAAAACTAAAAGGAATAAAATTCCATAAAGTAGAACACATGAAAATTTAAATATTGCTTATGTTTATTTGTCAATTTACCATATCATAAAATGTTCAAAAGATATCCTATTAAACTATTAATTTGCATCGAACCACCGGTGGTCTGACTGCTATTGTTTAACTATTGTGTCTGTTTACTGGACATTCAATAGGTTAATGTGGTTTTAAGACAGTATGAACACTTTGACCTATTTTGAGTGGACAAGTCTGTAATTTTAATACTTAAAAAAGGGTATGATAATATTGATTTGATTATAGGGATTATTTGAAATTTCAAACATTCATTTAAAGTTTTATTTGCAGTGACCACAAAATTAAACAAAAAAATATTAATTAAACATTGAACAAGCGTTAAATAATAAAATTGATATTGATACATTTTGATGTAAAATTTTGTAAGTAAACTGCGAGAGAGCCTAACAATGAAACTGCTGACAGTATGCATTCAGGATAGTTAAAGTAACATTAAAAAACAGCAATATCTAAACAATAATAATAAGTTAAAATAATAATAAAATTAATGAATACATTGGAATAATAGTAATTATAGAGCACCAATGTTATTCAGGAGCACCTATGAATTTATTGTGAAACAACATTTTTGAAAATGGACAAATATTCGATAATTCTTTGCAAATGTTATTATTGAAATATTGATATAAGTGTATTCAAAAGAATATTTTTGGTGACCTCAATTATAAATCCGTAGTGTTATTTAAGCACCTAAACATAACAATTGGTGCTCTCATTAGTGTTACATAGACTTCACTTAAAATATTAAAATAATAGCTTGCCAAAGTATTTTGTAATGATAGTATATATATATTGATAGTGAGGAAATGTCTAGGCCTTGTCCTAATTGCCTGTCATAACAAAAGGGGCAACCAACACGAGAAAATTTGAATACAGGTGCTGTATGGACATTGTCGTACGAGCAACTTTTGCGCGCGACACGACAAATAGGACACAATAACCCTGTGTCCTATTTGCCTAATTGCCGTGTTAGCAAAGAATCGTTTTTACCTAATTGATAACAGATGGCACATGATATACTTTTTTTTACCTTTATGAAACCTTTTTTTTTTGTAGATTTTACATGATTGCTTATTAAATTGTATGTTTTTCTATTTTTGACAATTTTCATTTCAGTCTATGTATAGATGTTTATCGTCATAAGTTGCTGTTATCAACACAACTCATTTACTTCTGATAAATATGATGTTACTTGAACAGAAAAACAAGCAATTTCGTTACCTTATATCTATACACAACTTTCCTAATAATTTGGCAAGCAATTCTTACTCATTAAACAGTAAGTTAGGGTGAAGACAATTAATATGTATTGTAATATTGTAAGTGTGTAATTAAGCTCAGAAACCAGGTACCTTAAATAATATGATGTACAAGCTTTGTGATTACATAAAATCATCAAATTCATCATCGAAATTGCCATATGTATCATATTGGTTGAGGTGGGCCTGAAACAGAAAGAGTATATACATAAGTTATCTTATATAATGTGTTTAACTTTGAACTGGTGATAATTTAAGGACATGAAATAGACAAATTTCATCAACAAAACCCATATGGAAGTGTCACCGAGGTCTAGGACCATTTAAATTTTGTATTGAATTTTTCTGTGGGTCCACAAGATAATTTCGATTTCTCTGGACCTGAATATTCTACATAATGAAAAAGGTGTTATTTGATAGTTGAACTATCACCTATCAGATAAAAAAGGTTTTATTTTTATTATTTTTAAAAATAAATGTTGTCAAAAAGTTGATTATTTTTAATTTATCAATACCTCCTACATGATTTTGAATAATAGCTCGTTAGGGCAAATTTTTTTTTATAGGGACAATTTTGATATATAATTTTATAAAGTTGTACAGTTATTACACAAAAGCTACTCACATTGTCTCCCTCAACTTTTAACTTGGCCTTCCCCTTGCCCTTGTTGGGTTTCTTCGCCTTCTCATTCTTCTCGGATTTCTGCTTCTCAATGTACATGTTATCAACTGTGAGCTTTATCCTCTTGATGTCGGCAGACGACACTAAAAATATACAATGAAAAATTTGATTAAATAACGCTTCACACTCATAGCCCCACACTAGGATTGCCTGTGTCGTGGGCGCCATGGACACACACAAGACAACAACACAACACACCCAGACCAGAAACAGAAATTCAATTTCATCATTCAAATCTCTGCTCTGCTGGGAATCGAACCCAGGACCCTCCGGCAGCGCACCAGTGTCTAACCACTGCGCCACTCAGGTCGTCTACAGGCTTATACAGTGGACAAAGGTTCACAGGCAATCCAACAGTTTTGCACGGCAACGTGCTATTAAACTCTTCATTGGTGCGTGCCACTGGGATTCAAACCCACATCTCCTTGAGTAAGAGAGCGCATTCTTATCCACTGGGCTATCACAGTTTACACACACCCTGTCATGGAGCATGTAGTTGCATCAACATAGACTTAACATAAAAATAACAACCTCGAAAACAAAATAAACTTTTTCACTACATCATGAGGTGTAGAAAAAGGTAAGGGTACAGGTAAGGGTATAAAACAGTATAACACTCACTATTGGCAATAATATTTCTGACGAGGTCGTCAACAAAGGCGGGGAATTCCTCCTTAGCTTTGTACCAGCTGACCTTCTTGCACAGGAGCTCGGCAAACTCTGTGAACTCCTCCTTTGTGGTGGGGTGGAAGCTGTCTAGCTTGCCCACGGTACTCTCAGTGATGCCTGTGAACATAACATGATAAAGCTTTAGCATTCTATTGAAATCTCAGTATATGTGATGGTTAATAATGGTTGATAGCCCAGTGGCTTAGAATTCGACCTCGAATCGAGGGGTCCGGGTTCGAATCCCAGTGGCACGCACCAATGACTTTGTAAAAAAGTTATGTGCGATTTATAAAATTAAATATCACCTGCTGTTACGGTGAAGGAAAACATCGTGAGGAAACCTGCATGCCTGAGAGTTCACAAAAAAAAAATGTTCTCAAAGGCATGTGAAGTCCACCAACCCGCAGTAGGCCAGCGTGGTGGACTAAGGCCTACATCCCTCTCATTGTGAGAGGAGACCCGACCCTGTAGTGGGTCATTAATGGGTTAAAACAACAAACAACAATAATGGTTGTATGTTTGTGATCCATTACAATGGCTGTAAGCCTGTCATGCCCCTACTCTACATGGGTCACTACACAACAGGGGGATGCCTAGAGCATACTCCACCACACTGCTCAGGCTACAGGAAACAGGTTAGTGGCCAACCAGTGTTGGACGTTATCAAACCACCCATAGGGCTTCCAACAAGGTTTAACATCTGGTAACTTATCGATAACAACTGGGACCAACAGCTTAGCGAGCCCTTTGAAGCACTGAGGCGAGCGTTTAATTCGCCACTAGTGGTCATCCATAAAGCTATGACCTGAGTCCGAGGTTGCTTAACTTTGTCGCCCGCTTGCGATCTATCTACTCAAGTATTATAGCAGGACTATGTGTGCAAGAAGTACTTACTTCTATGCTATATTTTGCTTGCATATGTAATTTGAAGACTCATTATTATTATAAGCCTTCTTCAAGATACATATTTCTATCAGTTAGGTTCTTCAGTTGTATGTTGTTATTATTTTTTTTTTTTTGTGTCTGTGGTCCTGTGTCTCATGGTGGACGCAAATAGTTGTGACTCAGTTTTACACTATTGCAACTGTTTATGTACAACAAACAATTGTAATATTATGTTTATTTGCTCAATAAAAATCTTTAAATTTATAAACATAAAAAAATATATTATATTAACCAAAAGTTTCCATAGCTAGCCGAAGATCTGATTCCTCTTGGAGCTTCTGCCTACGTAGCTTCTCTGCCAACTTCTGTTCCGGTGTGAGTTCCTCCTCCTTCTCTGCTAGCCGTTCCGCTTTCTCACGCTCTAGGCGCTGTTGGATTTTGAACATAGAAGAAGAAAAATAATGCATTGTCCGACTAGAGTCTTAGCACACCTCGCCATATCGTGAAATAATTTCGACTTAATATATTTTACCATGGCAATGCTAAAATATTTTAATGAATTTATGGCTCACCTCATGTATATGTATTGGGATAGCCTGATTAGTTTTGGACCTATCCAAGGCAGCGACATAGCTGCAATGGGAGCTTATGATGAAAGACCATCGCGAAACATAGTCACTTGTAAATTCAATAAAATGTTAAACAAATGATTCTCACAAATCTTTATATATATAATAACAAAACGCTCAAATAACGACAGTCATGTTTTTCAGCCAATAAGCTTGAATAGCTTGCCAGGGGAGGTACATTACCACCAGCCTCTTGTTTTAAAGCATTATGACTTTCTAAAAACAACATGAACAAAGGCAAAGTCTAGTGCATTCATACTGTCGAGCAGCTGTTGAAGATTTTAAGAGAGTGAGAGTTGGCACTTTACTGTTGTTAGACAAGGATAATGATATTCAGCCGTCAAGAGATTTAAAAGGCCATTGATTGCCATTGCACAATTGTTGATAGCTAGACTGTTATTGTAATGATAAGGTTTTAACTGTATAGTAATTATTGGTATTACATCCAACTTTTTATTTTATTCAAAAAATTCAAGTTTTTTAGTATTATGTTTTAATTTTATTGCATTTTAAATTGAAAATATACTTAATCAAAATACAGATTGTGAGTATGAATGCCTAAATATTTTAAAGTTGATAAATCCTGCTTATTCCTACTTGTTTTAAATAATAGATTGATATGCAGTATATTTAATTTTAATCTGTGAAAAGTGGCTGATAGGAATCTTGGCAATGGCCTTATGACCTTTAAGAGTATGTCAAAAATGTACACTCACTTCTTTTTCTGCTATTTTGTCTAGAATTTTCTTTTTCGGCTTCGGGGGAGGAGGGGCCACTTCTTTTTTCTCCTCATCTTTCTTCTCTTCTTCTTCGTCTTCCCAACTTTCCTACAAAAGAAGCTGACGTCAACACCTTGTCACGTTGAGGTTATGTACGGAAAATTTGCTACTATAGCAATATCATCTCGTAAGTGCATACGTTGGCAGTAAAAATTTGGCAGCACATATTGTTACCTTGACAATCTCTTCCTCGTCTTCGCCTTCCCATCTGTTTGACGATGTCAACGTGGTCGGAAGTTTGGGCTCGAAGTTGTCTGCGTCTGAAATAAAATGAAAACCCTTACTCAACACACTCACTTCGCACGAAACAAACGCATCGACGCATCAATAATACGCACCCCACGACACGTCCATTTTTAAGGACTTTTATTAGCACCGATCGAGTTTGCTAACTTTTCACGTGAAAGACAAACTCAGACAAGGGACTTGCTGGTTTTCTATCACAAGATGTCTCCCGTATCGACGGCGGTTTTCTAACAACAATATTCTCAAGCGAAAATTGTCAAACGATTGAACTTTTTCTGCCAAGACCACAACCATGCATAGAAACGTATAAGAAATGACATAATTTCCATGAATTCACGATAGAGCTGCAATCGGAATCTCTTGCACAAAAATATGACTCCATCGCAGACGAATTTCTAAATCACTGAAAATTTCAATATGGCCGACTGACATTGATGGACATAGCGTTTCAGGGTTACTATTCGTATAAAATATGTAAACCTTCCAGAATGTACTGGAGTGTGGTATGACTTTTGTAAATTTAAAAATATTTTCTATTTTACTGTTACTGATGTTTAAACCTGTAATAAAATCTAATATAAGAAATTACAAACATCTTTATTTTGGTGGATGAAATGAAAACGGTGTTAAGACATTATTTATTTGAGTTTTATGTGAATACATTTTATTTAATGGCAATAATTTACTTTATTAGGTACCAAATTTTATTAGTTATTTTGTTTAATTATTATTGTGGCCAAAATGGTAAACATGAATAAATAAATAAATGTTTTCCAATACCTAAAATGTAATTAATCAAAATTAAATAAATAAAAACTTCTGTTAACACTGCCATCTAGCGTTTATCTTTTGTACTATTAAGTATAAAGCTACCTCTTTAGTTCATTATTTTTATGGCAGATGTCACTAGCTGTATCTAGAACCCTGTGTTAAAGTCTTTAGTTCGAGTCCGACTAGATTAATTTACATTTTCTGCGATCATAAAAACTAGTGTAAATGATCAAACTACATTTTAATAAAATTAAAATAATTGTGAAATAAACCTATATTTTAAATCTGTTATATTATTACATTACCAAAAATGGCTAAAAAGAAACCAGAGTTGTTTATCGATATTTGCAATGAGAAGGAGTTAGATTACATGCTTAGTCGTAATTTAAATAGATTAATTTGTAAGTAACCTTAGTACTTACTTATAATTATGAAAACTGATTAAAAGCTGAACTAATATTATAATTTATAACTTCCGTTTTATGCAAAGCAAGATATTTTTTACTCCCAAACTTCGATACCTACCAAGTATTTATCTATAGGTTCGGACCATTTATTAATTAAGCTAAGGTAGTGTTGTGTAGAGGTGTGATTGTAGAATAGCCGCATTCGATGTTTCAACTATTTTAGTCCTCTGTAGTAGCCAATGTTGCCATACGTCCTATTAGAAGCTCAGATAGGTTGATAGACCTCCTTGAGGGAAACCGCCAGGCGAGGCGATCACGCCTGGGGAGCAGCCGTGTTCCGATTACGTTATGTCAGATTTTTGTATATATGCCAGCGATGTAGAAGACTTCTATAGCGTGTTTCAGGGTCGTGTGGCGCCATCTCTTACCGCGTGGTGGAAGGCGCCACATACCTACTTACTTCTCGGTTACTGCTTTGGTTTTGCGACTTCTAAAACTAACTTTACATTCAAGGTTTTGATAACTAAAGTATTCTATTTTATAACTGGGCTTGTCATTATAGGCGCAGAAGTATACAACTCATTTTCTGGCCCTTGTACGGTCCTAGACCATCTGTTTCTTCAGTTTAAACTAGTTTGGAGCGACGGGCAAATTGTTTTGCTACGGGTTCGTAAAAAATTAAATCATGATATTATCTACTTATATACCAACATACCTATGTAGACAGACCCGTCCACACAATGGAAAACAAACCTAAACGCTTTGTTTATTACTTTTATGTCGTAAGGAAGATAAATAAAAACATAGAAGCTGATTTTATCCAAAAATGTAAACCAATGTAATTAACAGGTACTGGCAGATGAAATTCAATCTTTGAAGAGATTTCATAATCAGAGTCAACCTGTGTACTTGTTCATTTTGGTTAGTTGCTATTTACATACCTACTTACATAGCTTGGTAGTATTTACCCAATATTTAAAGAAGATAGAAGAACAACGTATCTACGTATCTAGAAATTAGTATCTACTTAATAGAAAAAATCAATAAATTTTAATCCTACAAATATTATTTTTTACACTTTTCCTTATGGTTTTCCTCATGCTACTCTTTTCATTTCTCTCTGACATTATGTTCTAGGAATCTCTCCCCAGGGGCTTGGAGCATATTCCTGTGCTTTTTGTTTCGTATTTATGCCATACCACTTTTTTATCCAATAGAATTGTTAAACCAATGAGTAAACCCTTGAAATACTATGGGAGCGCTCACACTGCGCGCGAGTAAGGTGACGTACGACTAATTCGTACGCAGTGTGAGCGCTCCCATAGTATTTCTGAGGCCGGAATTGTTCGCGCGTGAACGTACGTATACGCACGAGTTGAACTCGTACGAACGCGTCCAAACTGAACGCGGCCTTAAGATTCAGTTACTTAAAATTCATTAACAATCTTGTAGAATAAGAAAATAATAAGACTGTTCCGTGGAGTTGACTATATACGGTTTGCGGAGGTAGCGAAAGAAGAACTACGTTACTTCCAGCAAGAAATGAACGGATTACCTCCTGAAAGATCATCGTATGCTCTTGATGAGCTTACAGAAGAGGAAAAGGTAACGATTGGCAAATATGGTTCACGTGTGTTTTCGGGGCGACTGGAATCATGAGCCGCGACGGGAGCTCGGGAGCTCGGGAGCACGGGAGCATGTTTCAGGACCTCGGATAAGTTCGAAACTAATCATCAGGCCTCCCTGAAAACATACGTGAGGAGCCGTACTTTCATAGTAAAAAGGATTACCAGTAAACAGTAGACGTTTTGACAGGAATGGCACAGGGACCGTGAATCTGCCCTGCGGCAAGAGTCAGAGGCGGCTGCAGCAAGGGCGGAGGCACGGCAAGCGGCTCGCAAGCGGCATCGCGCCGAGCTGATGGTGCCGAAGCTACAGCATCTGAACTTCGTGTTATACTGGCCTCACTCGACCCATGCACACCCGGAACTGTACGAGCGATGGGACAATAATAGTTGAGTGAACCATTGAAGTAGAATTGAGAATTTAGTGAGAGCTTCGTAACGATTGCAACAGAATTCGCAACGATAAAATCCGTAAATGAACCAAAGTGACCGACGTAGCTCTCAAAGTTAACAAACTGAACTGGCAATGGGCTGGCCAGATTGTTCGAAGGACCGATGAGCAGTAGGGAAGAAAGGTCCTTGAATGGCGACCACGTCTCGCCAACAGGAGTATAGGCCGCCCTCCGACAAGGTGGGCTGCCGACCTGAAGAAGACAGCTCGAGACTGTTGGATTCAAAGGACCTAGGACCGGGGTGTCTACGTCTACCTAGGAGAGGCATCGATCAGGGGAGGCTTAGTCCAGCAGTGGACTACGAAGGGACTACGAATGATGATGATGAGTTAAGAATTCAGCTCATAGAAAAAGGAAGTAAGCACAACGGCAGTAATGGCATTATGTGTTCCAAATCAATCGTAGCGAGCTCAGATAGCGGCATTCACGCCCCAAACTCTTATCACTTTCGTTCGCAGCCGCAATGAGAGTGATGCTCTTTTCCCTACAAACTTTAACTGTGCCAAATTTCGAGCTGCTTGAACCCAAAATTTTCTCTTCACGTATTACTATACTTTTATCATTTGTAGACATTATAATGGTGGGCAGAGAAGAGATCCAGCTGACACAGGAGTTAGCGGAGGATATCTTGTACGCAGGAGACGCGCCGACCAACGAGGCTTCGATGCACATGCTTCTATCAGCGCCTGCACTGGCAATATGCTTCAGATTGTTGGACACGGACAAGCACTTCGTATGTAAGTTGTCTGCAACCCTTTTATGGCCCTTTAATGGGCACGGGGAGGGGAGGGGAGGGGAGACCTCAACAGGAAGCCTGGAGCATACTACACCACCGCGTTTCAATTCGGATTAGTAGAGGAACGGTCTGGCCAACGTGTCGGATGTTTTCAAACCGCTTATAGGCGCTAGGCGGACTGTTATCGTATCGATAACCCAGTTGGTATATTGGTTAAGACAATTTGGTTTGATTGGCTTGATCATGAACATGATCGTTCATGTTTAATGTCAGGTTCGTAGCGGAATCTTTCACCAAATTTAAATGCCATATCTGAAAAGATCTTGGTTATAATTATTTATATTCTAGCTCTTGTACGAAGAATTCTGTACGAAGAAGTACCTCCATTAGATGAGTCAAAGCCACTGAAAGATCAGCTTCCCCAAAAAACAGCGTTCGATTTGTACAAATCATTCAGTCCAAGCAGAGAAGAAGTCTGGCGAAAGCGTCGGGAAGATCGGATAAAGGAAAAGGTTCAGTGTTCTTGAATTTTTAAAACCATTTTTATATTTATTTTACTAATTTACTTTTTAATAAAGTGTATCTACAGGATGACTTGTAAAGTGTCGTATTTCCGTTAATGATGTGTAGATAAGGTCAAAGACAAAGACAAAAACGTTTATTTGCACGAATATGAGATAATTTGAGATATTACAGAGCAACTTCAATTCCATAATTGCAATTATTTCAAATATCTATAGCGAATGTAAGATTGTAAGGCTTTTGTTATAGGAGCTGGAGGTGGAAAGGCGAGCGCGACGCTTGTCAGAGATTCAGCGTATGGCGCGCCAGGCCATCCAGGATCAGATCGAGGCGAAGAAAGCTGAGAGAGAGCGTCATAAGTTGGAGCTCCTTAAGGCTGGAGTAAGATACAAAGATCTATCTTGAAGCAGTAATAGCCCAGAAGCTAATAATATTTTTAGTCGTTTCCGGAACATAAAAATTGTCATCTGGTTTTGTTCCTGATGACTAAGCAGTTTTGATGATGACTTTAATTTCAAAAGAATTGGGGTTTGGATGAGTGTAAGTCAAATTTGCTAACTGCACAATAAAATTATAATGCATTAATTCAAACTTGCAGGATCTTGTGGCTTTGGAAAAGCTACGTCAAGAACCTGAAGATATTGAAGTCGACATCGTCGTTCCTGAGGTATGTTCGAGAAATTTCTTAAAATTTAGCTTGGAGGGAATAAAGTACGTCTAGCAACGTCGGACATATTGCTCGCAAAGAGGGTCACAATCACAGCTGATGGTGACAGGCGAGGTAGACGGCAAACGACCCAGAGGACGCAGTCCCACGAGACGGTCGGGCCTTCTCTGAACATCGACTTCCACAATGCCCTTCACGAAGCTAAGGATCGCAGCAGATGGAGGGAAATCGTACGAGAGAAACTGATGCAGCGGGGGAGTTACGACCCTAGTAGTAACTATAATTTATTTATTTCAAGCAATTTCAAACGTTTTAATATAACGCGCGTATATTTAAATAAATTAATTAAAACTGTGTCGAGAGTGTTTTCCTCCGGCTTTCTTCACTTTACCCAGTAATGGGTGGCAGTTGGCACATAGCATAGCGGATGATTTCGATTATTAAAATAAATAAATAATTTGAATGCTGAACAAGATTAATAACTAATTCATTGCCAGGATTGTTTATTTATTAATTAAAAAGAACAAAAAAGAAACTTAAATAAATGTTAACTATTAAAAATATCTATTTACAGAATACAATAAAATAAAAAAAAAAAAAATTCATTGCCATAAAATTAGAAATTTAGGTATTAAATTTAGTATTAGTTAGTCATAATTTGTACGCCGACATAGGGTAAACTGTTCTCAACTTATTGTAATTTTCGTAACATCTTTCTCGTGTAACAGTGTGTATAAACGCATTCTTTTCTTTTATTTTTTTTATTTTTATAAAAAAGTAGTGCCAAGATTGTTCACCCACCCAATTGGACAAGAGTAAAAAAAACGGTCTGTACAATAAAAATGGACCTTTCAGGAATTATCAGACGAAGAAGAGGAAACTAAAAGTGAAGTGGAGGACGAAAACGAATACTTTCCGCCGCCTGGCCTGCTGATACCTGGGTTCTACGCTCCTCCTAATGATATTGCTAAAGTCAATGCATTAGCAATACTCTTTCCGAAGGTAATAACTCTGTTTTTAATAACGTTTGCTGTACCTGGTATATCAGATAAATTAATAATTAAATACTGGCTGGTTAGTAACCTTGGTTTTCGGGACTGTTCCTACATTTAGGGTATCTATGGCTTGTAAAGTCACGTTTTCCCGCTAAGGGCATGTACTTAGATTAGTTCAAAACAAATCGATTTGGTAATGTTAGGTAAACCCTATACAAAACTCAACGGTTTTCGAGACATTTGAAATAGATTGTGTTTAATTTTTAGTATGTACAAATTGTTTTGGCGACGCAAATGCTAATGAAATAATTAGTTAAAATTGTATTTTTATTTATAACCTTAAATTTGGTAATTTTATGTAATAATTCTCATTATTTATAATTTGAGACTGGCTGTATGAAAGCGCGCGCATTCAACATACTTAATATGAGTTGGATATTTAAAAAAGGAAAGAATGCGCGCGAAACCACTACGCCGCGAAACAAAAGGACATCTAAGTTCTAATTTGTACGCAATTTCGAGTCCGCGCGCTCTTTTGTCACCAAATTTAAGTCTTTCAATAGTTTTCAATAGTATTTTTTGCCCGTTTTTTCATTGTTTCGTTATTTTATCATATTAATATACATTTTACCATAAAAACAATACTTTTCACTACGAGTTCACCCCGCCGCCTACAAATGGGATGAAATAAATAAACGATACAACTTTTAGATCGTATGGGAATACGTTGTACCTGAAGAGGAATTTCTACCCCCCCATGTGTTGGTGCTGTTGGATGTATCGAAGGCGCAGAAAGCCTTGAAAGCTGTTGCCAAATACAAGGACGCCATTTTACATGTATGTACTTCTTTTTGTACATAGTTTTTTATTTACAGGTACATAAAGATCATGCATACCGAGCACAAAAACGATGCATAAGGTCTATTATTATGCAATATTAAACCACGGGATTAGCGGTGATAGCCCAGTGGCTTAGAATCCGACCTCGAATCGAGGGGTCCGGGTTCAAACCCCAGTGGCACGCACCAATGATTTTGTAAAAAAGTTATGTGCGCTTTATAAAAATTAAATATCACCTGCTGTTATGTTGAAGGAAAACATCGTGAGGAAACCTGCATGCCTGAGAGTTCAGAAAAAAAAGTTCTCAAAGGCATGTGAAGTCCACCAACCCGCAGTAAGCCTACGTGGTGGACGGCGGCCTACATCCCTCTCATTGCGACAGACCCGACCCTGTAGTGGGTCATTAATGGTTTACTGACAAACCCACGGGATTCATGTAAACCATACTTTAAAACTCTTAACATTTTAACGCTACCATCTCTTTATATTATATTAGTGCAGCTTATTTGTCAAGTGTAATTTGAATTTATTCCAATTCAAAACTAGAGCACGCAGGAAAGACAAGCTATGCACAGTAGCGTGGAAAACACATTTGTATAGGCAAAGTATGTTTGTCAAAGCTTCCATTATTTACAAGCTGCTGTCAACGATCCGTGCCACTTCTGATAATATATTTAAATTAAAATATTATAATTTAGAAATATTTATTTATTCACACTTTATTCACTTAGCCTTTTTGTTCTTCATATAACAATAAAATTGCAGATGGGAATTTTTAAAGCACCCAACCCGTATAATGTGCAACATATAGCTTACAGTGTAAAGCAATACGAATCTATGGGTTTGTCTCAGAACCTGTGAGTATGTTGTTCGATCTTTTTAATAGACGTCAAATAAGGAGGTTATCTATTAGACAAGCATGTTGTTATAGATAGTAATGGAACTGCATAATATTCACATATTATGTTGGTCTATTAGGGCTTCCAAATAAGCTTACAAAATTACATAGGTGTATGTATGTATGTATGTATGTATGTATGTAGATATGTTTGTCCTCGCATATCTCCAAAACTAATTGAGGAATCGTTCTTTTTTTGTTTGTTTGCTTTTTGCAACTAATCGAATCGAATTGAATTGAATTGAATTAACTAAACATTTTAATATTTGATTTACAAATAATAATATGTATTTAAAAAAATATTTATTCAATGAAAATTAAAAAAATATTTTTTTTTAATATTAGGTTTTGTTTTAATTTTAATTTTAAGGTAGGTATTGTAAATAGCTATATAATTATGTATTGTAAATAATTAACATGACATTGCAGAGAGGATTTGAAATTGGCGTTTATGGTATCAATGGAACGTGACTTAGCCGTATTGGAGCTCATGGAATTGAATCCGCTTCACGTGAGCCGAGACTGCGCGATCGGCGAAGAAGAATGCGCTGCCATCTTCCCCGTCGACTATGGGGATAGCTATCCAGAATTTGAGGATTTTTATTAAAACTTGTGGCTTTTGTAAACGAATAGTACAATCGACACAGTATGATCTTGACTTACCAGAATTTTATTTATTTTTCTTACACCTATCCAGAAGCTATTAGGTCGAAATTCGTCAAAACATTATTTCAATTGGAAATTATCTTTTTATTTTTGTGCTTACGTGGCACTGACAGTTGATATATTCACGAAAAAAATTTCAATAATAGGCAAATAAGGAATCATTCCTATTGGTCCCACAGATTACACCCTCGACGGGACAAATGCGACATGTAAAGTTTTAGCAACGTGTACCATAATATTTTTCTTGAAATGTACGTGTGCTAATGTTAAAATAAAAAAAAAAAATTAGATCTTTTTTCTCACAGAAAATATAAAGTATTGGTGTGAATATGCAATTTTAATTTTCATAGAAATATATCATAATTATAATAAAACAAAAGAAAAATACGAAAGTTAGATATAAGTATAATCATTTATTTTCACATTTAGATACAAAGTATTTCTCTTATTAAAATAATTACTAACTAATATAAAAGAATACGAAAATGATGAGAATAAAAATAACAATAACACTACCAATGCCTACTGTTTCAAAATTATGTTGAAAAATCAATAAAAAATAAAGAAACTCTACCTAATACAAACACTGGAAAGTGTGAATACGCTTGACGAAACGCAGACTAAGCCTTAGCAGGTAGCTTCTCTACTTCTTGATAATTTCGCCAAATATTCTTTCTCAAATAAGATGTCTGTTCTCTCACCGCTTCCAATATCTTCTGGCTCGTGACAAGGAGTCGTTCATCCACCGAAAGTTGTCCCCTTGGATCCACCAAAGACTCTGAACTCTGATCGCAAGGAATTCCTTCAATCGACGGACCAGAACTAATTGGCGATGCTAGCGAGGTCGGCCGCATTTTTGAATACCCATTATTGTAATTGTTCAAGGCAGTTCCCAACCAGCTACAAGAGAAACTGTTACCCTCAACATAAACGATAAGATCGAACTTATGCGCGAGCCACGTATTGTAATCCAAGTAATGCATACTGTTATGTCGCAAAGAAAGCACGGTGAGGAACTTCAAATCCAAAAACACTTTCGAATCGAGCTTATCGATCTTATTGAACGAAAGGTCCAAATTCCGAAGCTCATGCAAGCCCTTGAAAGCCCCATACTGAATATCGCTTAACTGGTTGTGAGACAAGCGTAATGTCCTCAAATGATTCAATTGATGAAATGACGACGGACGTACTTTTGTTATTTTATTGAAACTCAAATCCAAATTGTCTAATTGAAACGGTAGTTGTAGCGACGAGTCGTCTAATTCGTCTATAAAATTTCGGCTTAGGTCCAAACGTCTTAAATCGTGCAGTTCGTTTAGTTCTATTGAATAGGGGTCAGAAATGTTATTGTTTTGCAAAATCAACGCACTCAATGCAGGAGCATCGCCGGAAGGAATATGGAGCGTGGAAATACTATTGTTTGAAAGGTCCAAGGTACCTCCTTCGGGATGGAAAGAGATATGAAGGCTTTTAAGACTGATGATATCATTGTCGGTCATGTTGATGTGAGTGAGTCTAAAGTTTGCGTTGAGACTACGATCGGGAACGTTCTCGAATCTGTTATGAGACAAGTCGAGGTTCTGTAAATTGGTCATTGATGCAAAGCTTTCGTAATACAGTCTGCTGATGAAATTTGTGCTGAGATTTAGATATTTTACATAAATTAAGTCTTCGGCGTTCACATAAAAAGTAGTTAATCTGTTCGACGATAAATCTAGTGAAATTAAATGAGCGATGGACTGAAAGGCGTTGAACTCAATGTTTGTGATAGCATTCTTCGACAAGTCAATTTTTGTTAGGACATTCACTCGATTCTTCAGCGGATTCCTAGGGAGTCTCAAAAACGTGTCCGAGAACGTAGTGTTGGGGAGCGAAACTATGCGATTCTTTGAAAGTATTATTTGACAGATCGAGTGATCCCCCAAGTGACGCCAGTGTCTGGAGAGGATGATCGGAGTTAGTGTGTTTAATTCGTTATCAGATATGTCAAACGTCTCCAAGTGATTTATTATTTTGATGGATTCCGCGTCGATATTCTGTATTTTATTAACTCGAACATATAGCTGTTTGAGGTTCAGAAGGTTGTTCATAGCTCCATTCAGATCCTTAATGCGATTGTTATTCAGCCTTAAGATCTCTAAGTTTGTCAAGTTCGAGAAGGGTTCTTGGGTGAGCTCCGTTATAAAGTTGTGTGACAAATCGAGTTCAATCAGATTGGTGAGTTCCGAAAACGTATTTTCGTACAGTTCTTCTATAGCGTTAAAGGAGAGGACCAGTTTCTTCAATTTGTTCGGATATGTATCAAAGTGAAAGAGATCTTCGATGTCGGATAGGCTGTTATGTGATAAGTCTACGGTCTCTAGGTTGTTGAGGGTTTCGAAGGGGCTGCCGACTATTCTTTCGATCTTGTTCCCCACGAGGTTTAAGTGTTTGAGTCGGTACATGTTTTCGAGGATGGGGAGGCCGGTGGTTCTCCAGTAGCCCTGAGCCGTGAGCGTGGTGACGATGGACAGGAAGTCTACGTCCGTGCTGTTGTCGACTCTGTCGATGGCGTCGTTGAGGGTGAGTTCGACGATGACGTCATAGTTGGTGGAGCCCTGGCATTCGCTGCTGAGTCGTATTCCGTGGACAGCTTTGGTACATTGGATCCGGTACGCGCAGCGGCCGATGCCCTTGTTGTCCTTGCGGCAGCTCGCCGCGACCAGTGCGGATGACAGCAATGTGAGCAACAGGACAGACACTGGAATGAAAATAAACTATGATACAGGGTGTTCCGTAATCAGGGGGGAGACCGTAGGGGGGGACCATTATCTATTAAAATCACTTAATTTTATCGATCTAGCCCTATTGGTTTTAAAGATAAAATAGTTGAAACATTATATACAATTTATGATGTTTGAAAGAAGCTTGTGCAAAAAATTTGTATTATGGAATTGTGAAACATTTATTATAAAAATATAAGGTAAAATTTGCTAAGATTTTGAAGTAATAAAAAGAGTTATTCATATTTAATCAATATAAGGGAGTATTTCACAATATTTACATATTTATTATAAAAAATAATCGTTAATAAACCGATTTAGTTTTAATATGTTCTTAAAAGTTCAAGGCAGGCATCTTAAAAGAATGCGCGAAAAATAGTAGAAATTTCTATATTATAACGAAGTGTGCCGGGTTAGCACATTAGGGTTAGTACATTAATAAAACACACTGTATTTTACTTACAGACCACGTGTTACAGACTTTTTTTATTACGACTAAAAGAGAATCACTAGTAATGTCGATTTAGAACTTATTCAAGAGAGGGATAAAAATTCTTAGGTGGTAGAGTCATAGAAGCTCGCCCGTGTAGAGCCCTTAACGCCGTCCTCTTAACCCGTCATGAAGCAGCATGTTCATCATGTTTCGTGTTTCGAGGATTTGTAATAGCCGGAGATATGTACTTAATTATACGCGACATCTAAATTAAATACATCTACATTAAAATTAAATATCACCTGCTGTTACGGCGAAGGAAAACATCGTGAGGAAACCTGCATGCCTGAGAGTTCATAAAAAAAAATGTTCTCAAAGGCATGTGAAGTCCACCAACCCGCAGTAGGCCAGCGTGGTGGACGGCGGCCTACATCCCTCTCATTGTGAGAGGAGACCCAACCCTGTAGTGGGTCATTGATGGGTACTGACAATACGCGACATCTCAGTCCACATGAGTAGCAACGCATCTACATACAACCTCAGTACCCTTCTTCTGAGTGTTAGCAATGCCGCACACTGATGTAGTTAGCGGCCAACAATGACGTGAATCGTATAGAAAAGTGACGTAACGAGTAGTGTAAAAATTATAAAGGTCTGAGGTAAAATTTGTTCTTTGTTTAAAATACATTTTTTGTATGAAGTGAAAACATATCGTTAGACATTATACAGTGCATTACAGCCAATTCACGGTAATTGTATGTGTCATTAATATAATAAAACGTTAAAAAAGAATGTTAATCAAAATAAAGCAATTTTTATGACGGTCTATCTAAGCTTTATTAACTTTTTATCTCTTCTAAATATCTTTTACCTCTTTGGGTTAATACACTGTGCTATGCTACTCCTGTGTAGTAAGCTGTATGATTTACGTATCTATATTGTGTAGTAGCGGCATTGCTAAAACTCAGACTAAGGGTACAGTACGATTTTTATCCTATCTGAGGGTGTTTGAGACTTACTAACATCAGTTTGTCATTAACGAAAATTAAAGTAATTAAAACTTCTTACCTGTACCCATTGTGGTGATCAAAAAGAGAATTTATCACGATCTGAAAAAAAAACCCAGGGTTAATTTGTCATAGATATTTCAGCATACTTATATGTTAAGAGAGTTTCTTTTAAGATTTTATTTAAGGTATGGCAAACATTTTATCCACTAAAAATGAGGTTGGATGTAATCGGTGACCGTTCAATAACAGGTAGCGTGCTAATTTAATCGATTGTTTATAAATCAATATCTCGAACCACCACCGATTTTCTATAAACGGATTTAACATTCAAAACCTCGGTAAACCCCTAAATATCATAACAAAGGTGAAGCTTAATAAAATTAAATAGTACCTACCTACAATCTTACCTTAAATTCTCCACTCTCGAATTATCAGTTGAGCACACAGAACATCGTCGTATGGTTTCAAAGTCCAAACAAAGCGATGGAACGTTATAAAATTTGATGCCGAGCATTTTTGCTGACCGTACGAAATGAGAACTCCTATTTGGGCAAAGAGTAAAATAGGAAACATGCAGAGGTGTCAGCGGATAGCCCGCTGCTTGAGTAGATCGCAAGCGGTCGAAAAGGTTACAACGTCGGGCGCGGTCTACCGATGGGTGATCGCTAGTGAAGATTACATGCGCGTTTCCGTGCCTCGGAGTGCACATTAAGCGGTCGGTCACGGTTGTTATTACTATGATGGCAGTCGCCAAACCATAGGGCATGGGTGGTTTGAAAACAGCCGACACGGGTTGGCTACTAGCCCGTTTCTCCCATAAATCCGCATTGGAGCAGCGTGGTGGAGTACGCTCCGAGCCTCCCCCTGCTGTGGGGAGAGACCCGTGCCCAGCAGTGGGCCATAAAGGGGTTGTAGCCAAAAATCATCCATAAATTACGTCACACTTTAATGGGGGGAGGGTGTCACCTGAATGTGACATAGTGTGATAAGGGGCAGGGGGTCAAAAGCTTTGTGATGACACATTTTAAAATTCAAATCCATAACGTGAAATTCATAATGTGAATAAAAACTTTAAAAAACTACAAACTTGATCTATATTTATGAATCATTTAGCACTCTCGCTATGAGATTATAAATAAAAAAATAAAAATAACAGTGTTTTTTTATTATTTTTAATTACATGCATAAATTTAAAAAACGTGTGCGATCTACTCTAGCAGGGGGCAGAGTTATGCGCGCTTCGATGTGAATATGTTTAGTCTTTGACAGAGTTAGACTGAAGGCATTTGATACCTGCCTATAAAGGTAGGTACATCCCACGTAATACAAGATATATTTTATTATGATTACGAAGAATTCGATGTTTACCTCCATGTATCGTATATGTCAATGCATGTTAGTATACTTGTCAGTAGGTACACAATTAAACATCGTAGACCTATTTCAGTTCATAGTTCTGAACCGCCGTAAAACAGTTTTATACATGAGATACCTTGTTGATATATGATTGTTGCAGTGATAGGCCAGTGGTTATGAAGTCGGTGTCTTATTCAAGAGATCCTTGTTTGAACCCCAGTGGCACGCACTAATAATTTTGACTTATGTCACGTCATTTATAAAATTACATATCACTTGTAGGCCAGTTAGCCCAAGCGAATAAGAATTTCACATCGACAAAAATAAAAGTATAATTTTTCTTTCGGAAATCGTTAGAGGGGGTCACTGGAAGTCTAAATTTTGATTTTCGGGATTCTCATACTGTTGCGTCTGCAATTTGAGGTTGAATTTTCGTTTATTGAATGAAGCGTTTGTTCTCAATTACCAAAGTTGTTTAGAATTTAAGTTCCTACAATTCTGTTACCTACCAATTTTTACCTAGCAATTTTCAAATCCGACTGGTAGTTTCAGATATCATCACAGACAGAAAAACAAACGTACCTATATTAGGATTGATCAAAGGGACAGACAAAAGACAAAATTATAAACACAAAGAAATTTGTAGGAGCGTTAACTATAGAGGAAAGTCACCAAATTAATATGGAATAATTTCCTAATTCACAAAAAAAAAATCTCAAAGGTATGTGAAGTCCACCAACCCGCAGTAGGCCAGCGTGGTGGACTAAGGCCTACATCCCTCTCATTGTGAGAGGAGACCCGACCATGTAGTGGGTCATTAATGGGTTACTGACAATTTCCTAATATGGAATACCTTGATTTCTCCGAAAATTTAAGGTTGAAACGGAACACAATACCGTCTTCTATTTCATACGCCCTCGCTAGTTATTAAGTAGATAAAACATCCATGTATGTGTTCCTACACACTGGTACATAAACGTGTCATAAATGTTCCAATGTTAACTGAATTGATAACGGACAAGAGGAACAAATATGGTATGAAAAAACAAGTGGGTCTTTTGATATATTAAGTAACCTATGTTATTAAAATGTTGATAAGTAGTTTTTTAACACAAGAATGCCCGCTGCTTCGTGCGCTTAAATTTTGGAACTTGATCAAGAGAGATAAAACGTATCCTATATGTAAACTTCTTTATAAACTACGTACATGTATAGCAAAATTAATACAAATTTGTTCAGCCGTTGTTTCGTGAGAGATTAAAAAATCCATCAATCTATTATCCATCCATCTTTACAAACTTTCACAAACAATAATTATGTAATTAATAGATATACTATTTATAATACATACCGTCTTATTTAATACTTACTTACTATTAAAACAATCTCAAAAGCAAGTCCACTAACCCACATAATTTTGATGATGTTCTTAGTTTAAAAGTTGATGTGACGAGCAAGAGGTTTTTAAATAAGTTTTTATTTTATTTAAACTCTTTATTGTACACACACTTAGAAAGAAACAGACAGAATATCAGAACAGGGGGCTTATTCTGGGGCCCGATTCTGTATGATGATTCTGTATGAATATGTATCGTGTGTCATTCAACCGTACGTCATTTCATGAACTTGGCAAGACAAGGAACCTTAATGTCTTTTCTATAAGGCACACAATAGATTGTCACGATATTTGACTTTTAAGCCTTTTTTGACTTTTTATCACGGGCAAGACACGACATTGCCGCGATACGAGTGTGAATGGTCATACAGAATCGGGCCCCAGAACAATACACAAACGGCGGTCTTATCGCTAAGAGCGATGTCTTCCAGACAACCAAGTGGTCAGGAATTGAAGAGTGATAGAGACAAGGCAGGGTGTGCAGATGAATAATTCAAAATTTCAAGTAATGGGGTTTGAATTAAAATTAAATTAAATTATGTATTGTTTTAAATTAAAATTAGGTTAAATGGAATAGTTGATGACTGAACCCCAGAGTAGGTATAAAAACTATAAAACAACGGTTCCAACTATTATTATCTGTTTCATTCTCATATTCGCTACGAATCGATACACTCATTTATTCCAATTTCTGCAAGCGAAGGCAATGACCATAATAATTATGCTGTAGTGAAATTAGTTGGTGAGTATGGTGAGTTTAGTCTAAACTATTATTATTTTTGGCACAAAATAATGCACGGCAGTTTTGTTATGACGCACTTTTCGATATTTTTTTATTGTATTTGACTCCTGTATTGTTGTTATAAATAATTTTTGAATTAACTGAAGACATCAAAATTATTGCTGAATTCAAAGTTGTGGTTGTATCATTGATCGGTTATATTATTGATCGGTTTTTATTATAATTTCATTAAAGTGAAATTAGTAAATATGTGTTACGTACAACTACAGTTAAATTCTGGGATTGGTCCAATTTTAGTGTGCATGCGAAAACAATTAAAAAAAACCTGTAGTTAATTATTTTAATTAATTTTAAGAATATTTTAATTTTATTTAAAGTTCTTATTGTCACTTATTTTTTAAAAATTATTATGTTTTGTTTAAGATTGTTTTTCATATTATACAGGTTTGATCAAAAGACGACGGCTCACCATTATTTACCATAGCGGTTGGTGGTCGGACCAAAAAAACCCAAGTAACTGTTAGCACCGGCTGTTACAAAGATGGCCCCACCCCAGGTGTTCTTATGTAAGTTACCAAAATTTCAAATTCAAACCTCCTTAAAGGCAAAGGCAACTGCATGTATGTAAATATTGTGGAAAATACTCCCCGATGTTGATGAAATATGAATAACTTTTTTTGTTAGGTACTTCAAAATCTTAGCAAGTTTTACCTCTCCAGGGGCATTGAATTGCAGATATTTTTAAAATGACTTCTTAATACCAATTTTTTGCACAAGCTTCTTTCAAACGTCATGTTGTTTTTATAAAGAGCATACCTATATTATTATAAAATGTGTGGATGTGTGCTCTTTATAAAATGTGTAAGGTTCGAAAAGCCTGGATTCTAATCTCTCGAATAAAAGACAGTGTATTAAATCATCTATGTATACAAAAAAAATAAAATTGGAGTGTCTGTTTGTAATATAAAAACAAACTTTTTTTACTAATTGCATAATAATATGTATGTAGACACGGTACAATTATACCATAATAACATTTTTTATAACTTTTGTCTGTCTGTCTGTTTGTTTCGTCTAATCTCTGGACCAGATGGACTGATTTTGACGGGACTTTCACTGACAGATAGCTGATGTAATAAGGAGTTATTTATTTTAGAATTATTTTATACATTATAGTTAGATAGTTAAATTTCATGCTGACGAAGTGGCGGGCGCAGCTATTTGTAATTTAATAAAATATTCGATTTAATGACTTAAAAATAAGTGATGATGTTTCTACGGCTGTAATATTCTTAGGTTATTGTAATAACATGAATAACCAACTGGATATGTAAAAATACATATGTTCCTTTAATTCTCATTTTTCTAAGCACACATTTACTATAAGTTAGCCTAGACAAACTAAATGAACCAATTTATTGATTCATTAGATAATGTAATTAGCCTGTATAATTTGTTATGTGGCGTATTCCCGCTAAGAGCGCGTAGATAAGCTTAAAAGCAATCATTTAAGTCATGTGAAGCTCTATCCAACATTCAACTTTTTCGAGATATTTGTAATACAGATACATAATGAGATAAGTAATGCTATCTTTAGTTGTTTGTGTTTTTTAAATTGTACTTATATGAGTAGAAAAAAAAGATTCCATGGCTCTATTGGCTATTACTTGTTGGTCTATTGTTATTGTAATTTATTGCTTGATTTTTATTAACTTAATAATGCTAATTTGTTTCAGGTTTTGTTATTTTCTTCAGCATGATGTGTCATGTGGCGTTCTCGTGCACAACGACATTTGACGAAAATGAATGTGTTTACGACGTGCGTTGCTCATCTTTCAATATTGATATTCATCCAAACGACTTACAGGTTTCTGAAATAAGTCATTGTTCTGGGGTTATTATTAATTATTATTATCTTCCCATTCATCTTCACTTAGTAGATTCGATAAATGTGGATGAACTACAGCCCAACTTTAATTATGGCGGTATTGTTCCTTTGGTCGTATCTTTAGACATGAGTTATATGCATTTGTACAGAACTCCATCGTTGATTCAGATGACAAATCTGAAATCGTTAAACTATTCGCACAATAATTTACAAACCGCCAATCTGTTCAATGGTGCTGATTTATCTGGATTGCAAATTTTAGATTTATCTCATAATAACATAGACATCATTGAAGTAGATCAATCTATGTATTTGTACTCAAATCTACGCACGTTATCATTGTCTCATAATTCTTTGACCTTCATTCCAGAAGGTATTTTTGACTCATTCAAATCTATAGAAAGTTTGGATTTATCGTACAATAATATAGCTATCATTGACATTTATAGTTTTGAAGGGTTGAAAAGTTTAAAATATTTATATTTGTCTCAAAACAATATATCGGATATTAATTCGTCGCTTTTCAGATTTAGCATTCTGGAGGAGTTATATCTCGACAATAATAACATTGAAAACTTATTTAAACGAGACTTTGAAAAATTAACAAAACTACAAAAACTGAATTGCGACTACAACAGAATAAATCGCATTAATGAAGAAACATTCACAAATATGACATCATTACGTGTAATCACTTTACGACATAATTTAATTAATTATATTCATAAAGATGCATTTTCGAACGCTAACAATTTAATTACAGTTGACTTCTCCGGTAATCTGTTAAAAAATCTACCAAAATATTTATTTAAAAATAAAAACATAAGTTCATTTTCTATCGCAGATAATAATTTAGAAGGAGCTCTTTCAAGAAGTACTTTTGATGGTTTACAATTAATAACAAAACTGGATATTAGCTTTCAAAGTGTAACTGCAGTGGAAGAATACACTTTCTTTGGAATGGAAAAACTAAAAACGCTCTTACTTAATAATAACAAAATACGCACAGTTTCAAAGTATTCGTTTAAAACTCTTAAAAACTTAAATACATTGGACTTGTCTAATAATTTCATTGTAACTTTAGACTTCGACAAAAATGATTTAATCAGTCTTGAGACTTTTTCGTTGGGGAGGAATCACATTACGCAAATTCGTCACGATGATTTTAATGGTCTGAAGAGAATATATTATTTAGATATATCAAATAATAATATAACAACCCTTGAACCTAGCGCATTTACATTTCTTGACACGGCACAAGATTTTCAAATATTTAATAACCCATTAAGTGGACCCTTGTTCACTAACAGTTTTCAGGGATTGCCTTTACTTCCAGTTTTAGATTTATCGTGTACTTGGTTAACCTCAGTGCAGAATGGGTCCTTTAATGGCATGGCACAGTTGCAAGACCTTAACATCTCTTACAGCTCTGTTAACATGATAGAATTTGATGCTTTCATAAATACTGGAGGTCTAAAATCAATAGATCTCTCCTTTAATAAACTGACTGATTTTCACGTCAATCAAACTCACTTAACAAATTTAACAGATATATTTTTAAACAATAACTATTTGCATCAAATTTCAAATGACGTATTTAAAGATATGTCCCTCTTGAACAAAGTTGTTCTTTCCTATAATTCTATTGTTAGAATTGATGATAGAGCATTTGTAGATCAGCTAAATTTACAATACTTGGACTTGTCGTGCAACTATGATTTATTATTTTATACTTCTGCAATCGAAAAGTCATTTAGTCTCAAAGAACTATATTTGAGCGGTATAAAAAATGAATTAGATTTTACAAATATTAGCAATACATCTTTAAATACACTAGCAATATCTAATTCCCGCAATATCCACAGGATTTCTACGTTGCATCTTAACTCAATACATTTTTTAAGAGATTTGCTATTAATTAATAATAGCATCGAAAATTTAGAGCTTAATGCATTCCAAAATCTTTCTTCACTTAGATCGATAGATCTAAGTTACAACAATATCAAATCGATTCAACCAGGTTTATTTAGGGACAATATTTTTTTGTACAAACTTAATTTATCACACAATTCTATAGCTTCCTTAAATTATGGTATGTTTCGGGGTTTGATAAACCTTAATACGTTAGACATATCATTCAATAAAATAAATGATTTACCTAGAGCTCTTTTTTACGACACTGAGAAACTAAAAACGCTCATCGTAGATAGCAACAAAATAACAGAAATAAGTGAGGATTTTATAAGTATCCACTTAAATTTATTGAGTATTGGTGATAATCCTTTATTATGTGAAAAGATTTCTATTATGAAGTATAGGGAGGGCATACCAATAACTTCTATAAAAAAAGAAGAAACTGTAAATCACAATGTAGATGGAATTAGTTGTACGTATGACAATAAACCCGTTTCTGGAATCACTTACACCAAATCAAATATGAACAATGACAAAGAAAATGATAAAATGCTTACCGCTTTAAGTGATTTATTGCTGAATATATCGCGAGCTCATCAAGATTTTATATTGCCGAAAGATGATAATAATGATCTATTGAAAAGCATTTTAAATAAAATAAATGAGCATGGAATTAATCAAATCCAAGAGCAAATTCGGTTAAAGAATTTAACATACGAAGTTGCTAACGAAGTTGATAGGACAAATATATTTTTAGAGAGAATTTTGAAAGCCGTTCTTGGATTAGGATCTTTACAGAGTAAATCTGTAAATATCGACAAAAATAACATATCAAATCGTACCGTAAACGATACGCTGAAGGAAGGTTATGCGGGATCAAACTCTTTAATGACAAATGTGAATGAAATGAAAAAGGAACTTTTGTATTTAGAGAACATTATTTCTGAGATCGACAAAAAACTTACAATGAATAGAGCCTTCAATATGCTACAGAAATCTAATACCACAGCAACGGAGAGTAGCACCTCTGAAAAATCTTTTGTGTTTGTAGAAGTTTGTGTTGCATTGATATTGATAATGATGGTTTGTTTCTTTGCGTATAAATTCTATCAGACCAAAATTTTTGTGTCAAGTTCTCGGTCATTGAGTACAAGGCATATCACTGAGTCAATGGACAATTCAAACCTTTAAGATCGTTCGAAACCATGTATCGTCTCTTTTGTATTTAGCACATGAAAAGCGCATTCTTAGTCCCGGGAAATAAGGTGATTAACACACTGCCCCGCATCATGTAGCGTGGCGATGGCGCGGGAATGCGTGGTCTAGCGTTGTATGTATTTCCTACCCACAGAAAACGCATCTGCATGTACGCACGTGGATACAGATACATTTTCTATACAAATGGACGCGCACCTCCGCACTCTCCGTGATTCGGGGCAGTATGTTAATCGCTTAATATATCATTAATTCGTTGGTAGTCTTTAGAAAATTTATTATTGTTCGTATAGAAATAGGGATTAGATAAAACGGCCACGTGGGAGTACTTACTGTACCACTTAACTAATCGTAAATAAGCGCGCGTTCATCATCGCTAATGTGTGTAAGAGTGATAGAATGAGTTTAGGGCGTAAATGCCGGTAGCTGAGCTAGATACTGTGCATTCGGAAAAACTATGTTATAATTGCCGTTCTTTTTACTTCCATTTCTTAGGGTTGTAAAATAAAAGTTAAAATAATTTATAATTTGTGTAAATGATATTTACAGAAATGCAAACAGTATGATAAAAATTGTTATGTTTAATCATTACATCTTATAATTATTATAAGTATATTCGTAGCTTGCTTGAATAAACAAGAGGTCTTTAATTAATTAGTAAAATAATAATTATGTTCCTTGTAATTGTATTGACTTTGATGTGAAAATAAAGGGTTATGAAGAAGAGTTGGTTGTGTTCATTTATTTTTATCTCAAACTAGATCATAAGCGCACTTTCTACAAATAACGCAGTTTCGTATATTAATCGTAACGAGCAAATTTTTCATTGAATATTTCAGTCCAATTATCACCAACTGATACAAACTTTTCACTGGCGATCCAGAATAAAGGGCAGGGTCTATAAAGAGGAAAAATTTGATTGTTTGTATGTTTGTTTGTTGTATTGAATGGGCTCGGAAACTACTGAACCGATTTTAAAAATTCTTTCACCAATAGAAAGCTATGTTCAATTTCAGTAACATAAAGTATGAATGTAATTATAATTGTCAAAAATATTAGGCATCCCTATGAAAACTTCAATAATGTAACCCAAGGTAAAGAAAAATTACCCTTAAAATCCCTTAGATCGCGTACGCTGCGATACTTAACTATTGAAGATGTAACAAAACGATACTAAAACTTTGTAAAACACATTTATTAGAAGTACTTAGGATTGACTAGTTATGTATATTTTTAACAACGTTGCAACCGGATTTCGTAATGTAAACATTGGCATCCGTTATTGCTTACATGTATTTTGATAACGCAATAGTTCAAGTGAGTTGATACAGCAACAATGTCAGTTGCTTATCGAGCGGTTATGATTCGGGGATTCCCCGTAACGCCAGCACAGATCCGTGCGACGGTTAGCGCTAATCACAGAGAGTACAGAAGTTAAAGTTGGTAGGTTTAGTTTAGAGATATGATTCGGAGATTCTCCGTAACGCCAGCACAGACCTGTGCGACTCTTAGCGGTAATCATAGAGAGTACAGAAGTTAAAGTCAAAGTCAAAAGCTATCATTCAGTCGTATTGCTTGCGACATGCTTTTGAGAATGTTATGAAGAACTCTAAGGCAGTGCCTCAAACGCGATATAGTAATCGTATCGAGCTGCCATTAGTATGGAAAGATGTCAGACGGACTAACATGTGACATACTAATGACTCACGTTTACTGTATGAATACAACTCAATAGTGTTCATGCTAATGGCACTGCAACTTTTCTTTATGCATTTTATAAAGCGTAGGTACGTTTAATAAAGTTATTTGCGTAGGAATCCGACCCCTCTAGTAAGAGATCGTTATCATAGTCACTGGGCTTTCACCGCTGACTGCCATTTCAAACGAAATCCAATACAAACCCTATAACTGCCTACTTTCTTGACATACCACTATCTCAGTTTACAGCGACGATAAACTTTATTCAGTGGTCAACATAAAGCGAAGTTAACGATGCCAGTCGAACCCGTTATCCGAATTGTAACTTTTATTATCTTTTCCGATCGAAGTTTGATGAAAATAAGAAGCCTTTCGCAAAGGGAGATCTCCCAATGCCGTGGCCATGAACATTACATTGACTGGCCTGTTGGTCTAGTGGTTAGCGACCCTAACTACTACGCCGAAGGTCGTGGGTTCGATTCCCACCCAGGACAAATATTTGTGTGATGAGCACAAGTGTTTGTTCTGTGTCTGGGTGTAAATTATCTATGTATAAGTATGTATTTAAAAATATATATGTATGTTTATCAGCTATCTGGTTACCATAACACAAGCTCACAGCTTACTTTGGGATCAGAGAGCCATGTGTGAGTTGTCCCACAATATTTATTTATCGTCAAAGCATTCGTACGGTAAACGTAAGTCAGTGGCTGTGACCCTTTTATGGCCCAATGTTGGGCCTGGAGTATACTCCATGTTTCAAGCCGCAGCAAGCTATGACGCCCCATGTAGGTATCTCAAGTATCGAAGGGACAAATAGGAAAGCTTAACCCTATAAGGGAGCTGTAAACCTTTCTATTTACGTTCGATCAGGGATGGGATACATAAATGAGTAGTTCGCTAGATCGCCCATTGCTTGTCTCACGTTCGGGACTCGTGAATTTAAGAGATCGTATGGCCCTTTGTGGGATCCCTGTGGAAATCGAATGACATACTTGAGTTTTACTGCTGCAGCGGTGATAGCCCAGTGGCTTAGAATTCGACCTCGAATCCAGGTTCGAATCCCAGTGGCACGCACCAATGACTTTGTAAAAAAGTTATGTGCGATTTATAAAATTAAATATCACCTGCTGTTACGGTGAAGGAAAACATCGTGAGGAAACCTGCATGCCTGAGAGTTCACAAAAAAAAATGTTCTCAAAGGCATGTGAAGTCCACCAACCCGCATTAGGCCAGCGAGGTGGACGGCGGCCTACATCCCTCTCATTGTGAGAGGAGACCCGACCCTGTAGTGGGTCATTAATGGGTTACTGACACTGCTCGTAATGGTAAAATTGTTTGACCACAACAGGAACAGTCTTGGAACATTCTCCACCGCGCTACTCCAATGCGGACTTGATTTGAGAAACGGGCTAAAGGCCACCCCGTGTCCAACGTTGTCAAAACACCCATAGGGCCTCAACCACGGCTTAACGGAATCGAATCAGGTATGTACATATCATACAAAAAAATTATACCCTCCTCCTTTTTTGAAGTATTTTAATAAAGATGTTGGAGATAAATTAATAAATGTTCGCAGTTAACTCCATGGTCGAAACTACCACACTTCAAATATTGAATTTTCTTTTTCTTTCACACCCTAAATGTTTTGTCCCCATCATTTATAAGAGTGTTTTGAGTGTTTTCGAAATTTGTTATTATTTACATTTTTCATTAATTAAATGGGACACGATTGATGGCTCTTGAAAGGCGGGATTTTCTCAGAATCGTCGTTCTTATAGTAGGTATATAAATTATATACATTTAAACTATAAATTCGTTACTATAGTAGCTCGACAGAAGAGGTGCCTTACTGCCGTCCTTATAACCCGCCGTGCATTTGAATATTCGTGTTTTGTATTTCGAGGTACTATAGGTCAATCGAATTTCAGTCAAAGTGCCCAAATACAAAGTCTCATAGACTTCAAAAATGACGAACTTTTATTCGCTATTTTAACTCTGTTCATTCTTTTCTTCTCGATAAAAGGTACCCTAGGTCTTTTCCCAAGGTCTAGTCTATCTTCTGTACCACATTCCATAGAAATCTATTCAGTAGTTTAGACGTGAAAGCGGAACAGACAGACAGACAAGCATACAGACAGTTACTTTGTTGAATCTAAACGTGCTTCATTCCTTTGTGTTGAAGCCCGCTGGAGGTTAGCAGTCTAAGCTAAGTGAGAGAGATCGCTACGCTATGTTTGTGCTTCGTTTAATATCGTAAAGTTACTTGAAATATAAGCGATAGCCCATTGGCTAAGAACTCGTATCTTACGCTTAGGGGCCAGGTTCGAATCCCAGTGGCACGCACCAATATCTTTTTAAAAATAGGTATGTGCGCTTTATAAAATTTAATATCACTTGCTGTAACGGTGAAGGGAAACATCGTGAGGAAACCTGCGTGCCTGAGAGTTCACATAAAAAGTTCACAAAGGCATGTGAAGTCTACCAACACGCATTAGGCCAGCGTGGTGGACTAAGGCCTAAATCCATCTCTATATGAGAGGAGACCCAACCCGATTTTTTGGAACACAGTTTATAATCTGGATTAACATAATGTCGTGTCGTGTCGTGACGTGGAGTAAGTCGTGAGCGGAAGCTAGTATTGAAATACATTTACGAGTATGTTGGTTAGAAATGTGTCGACAAACACCAACTACCTACATAAACAACTTACACCTTTAAAGTCACCTATACAAAGCTGGTGTTTGTCGTAGTCATAGCATCATTTTCGAGAAATTAAAAAAAATATCTAGTTGTCATTTGCAAAACTTTACTACAAATTTGGTAGTACTTGGGGTAAATTTGTTGCGTGAAAATATTGAAAAAATGACTATTTCCACACATGAAATGTATCTAAATCGCTTTTTCACCACCAAAAACCCCTACCGCGCAAGTGTAATTAACGAAAATTACGTAATTCACGTAATTATCGTGATCAGCCGACAAATATATGTATAAACTAGCTGTCACGGCACACTTCATTATGCAAAATATCAAAAATAAAATGAGCTAAATCGGTCCAGCCGTTCTCAAGTTTTAGCGATATTGTTCGAATTAGTAAAGGATGATTTAGTACTCGCTCCACTTTTGATCACAGTGCAAACGAGTCACGTCATGTAAAAGGTTTCCCTGATACAATATTAATCTCGCAGGACGGTGCTATTACATGAGATATTAATTTATATTCTACACGTAATCCGGCTACTTCATTAGGAGAATGGAACGGAACGGTAGTTAAATTTTAAATAAACTGCGCTATACTTTTTGCTTCAGTATCCACTTGTTTCCGTAACGACGGATATAAGATAAGATAAGAGATGATTATTGTTACAGGGAAGCGCCGTAAACGCGATATTCTGTATGACCATTCACACTCGTATCGCGGCAATGCCGTGTCTTACCCGTGATAAAAAGTCAAAATGGCTTAAAAGTCAAATATCGTGACAATCTATTGTGTGCCTTATTGAATAGACATTAAGGTTCCTTGTCGTGCCGAGTTCATGAAATGACGTACGGTTTGATGTCACACGATATCGGCACGAAATCTTTTGGGACTTAGTGAATCAGGGCCCTCGACCAATCAACACGATAAAATTTAAACGCAGGGCTCTGCATGGAGTTGTCAGTACCCATTAATGACCCATTACAGGGTCGGGTCTCCTCTCATAATGAGAGGGATATAGGCCTTAGTCCACCACGCTGGCCTACTGCGGGTTGGTGGACTTCACATACCTTTGAGAACAATTTTTTTATGAACTCTCAGGCATGCAAGTTTCCTCACGATGTTTTCCTTCACCGTAACAGCAGGTGATATTTAATTTTATAAATGCATGCATGGAGTTATCCTGGTCGAAATGCCCGACCGACAAGCGACAAAATGAACGAAATGACGATGTCGTACGAGCAACATTAGGACACTGACTTTAGATCTTATTTAAGTTCATAACATATGTTTTATAGTAATTGAGTAGTAAATGTGCTTTACGGCGACGAAAAGCGGTGATAGCCCAGTGGCTTAGAATTCGATCTCGAATCGAGGGGTCCGGGTTCGAATCCCAGTGGCACGCACCAATGACTTTGTAATAAAAGTTATGTGCGATTTATAAAATTAAATATCACCTGCTGTTACGGTGAAGGAAAACACCGTGAGGAAACCTGCATGCCTGAGAGTTCACAAAAAAAAATGTTCTCAAAGGCATGTGAAGTCCACCAACCCGCAGTAGGCCAGCATGGTGGACTAAGGCCTACATCCCTCTCATTATGAGAGGAGACCCGACCCTGTATAAATGGGTACTGACATGACGGCGACTAAAATTTAAATTACTCGCGTTTCGGCGTTTAGGTTACCGTAAGCTACTTTGGCTCTATCTAAAGATATATTACGTATCTTTCAGGTGTGTTTGGTGACAGGGCATAACGCGCCGACGAGGATTTCCTTTGTTTTTTCTCTGGCAACCTCGCGTTGATTAAGTTATGAGCCATTAAGTGAACTTGAACGAGATTTTTGTAGCTAAAATCTATGGTAACCTACTGCTTTGTAATAAAATTTCATTACTAAAACTTGCGAGCGTTTTCTTATTTATTAATAGATGGGCGAAGAGAAAATTTTGGGTACAATTTACAGCTCACTACGGCACAGTTAAAGTTTATATTAATGCAAAAGAATGCACAAATTCTTTCGAAGACGTAATTCATCAAAAAATACGCCACGCACTGTACCATAAGTTTAGTACTACATACACTCATAGACAAACATGACATGTACTACTTACTGTATGTACATACCGTTATGTGTCAAATTCATATTTCAACAAATTATAGTCGAATTTCGACTACTTGGCGATATCTAGTTTTATTTATTTTCTTGAACCTTTATTATACTTACCTATATTACTATTATTGATAGAAACCAGTGACCCTCCCCCGCCGCCCCGCCCGGCCTCGATGCAAACTCAAGATCTTAGCAGCGAGCTGACTATATACGCTAAATAAGGACACTAAATTCATATTTCTACGCTGAATCATCAAAAATAGAGTATCTGTGTAAATTTTTGAGGATTCCACCTATCTATGACTGTATACAGAACAAAAGATAATAAGGCACGATAACAATACCAAGAAGATAATTTGTATAGAATTTTAAAAAAGCTTTTGCAGAATACACGCGAAAAATGTCTATTCATTTTCATCGTTCAGGTTCCAAAGTTCTTCGCTATCCACTCCTTTGTTGTACACTGGAATTTCGGCTATATTATGTGGGCGATAAAGCTGAGAATCGCCGGGGCTATTGTTCGCGGAGTTGGGAGTTAGAGGCAGTTTTTTCTGTTTTTAAATGATGATGTAAAGTTATGAATTTATGCCAGTCCCTAGACGTGGTAGCAATTTTCCTATTCAAGTGTTTGTTGGAAGCTTTCAAGGTTTTGTGGTTCTTTCGGAGTACGGTAACACAGTAGAGATAGCCCCCCTAAGAAGCCCTTTGTAGGGTTCCGGGTTGGGATCTTTTCGTTCCAAAAGGGCCCAGGACCGGGCGGAGTTTTGTCGATTAGAGGAGGCATTATAACATGTACAGCAGTCGACTGTAAAGGGGTTCTTTCGGAGTACAGTAACACAGTAGAGATAGCCCAGTGGCTAAGAAGCCCTTTGTAGGGACCGGGTTGGGATCTTTTCGTTCCAAAAGGGCCCAGGACCGGGCGGAGTGGTGTCGATTAGAGGAGGCATAATAATATGTACAGCAGTGGACTGTAAAGGGGTTCTTTCGGAGTACAATAACACAGTAGAGATAGCCCAGTGGCTAAGAAGCCCTTTGTAGGCGTCCGCGTTGGGATGTTTTCGTTCCAAAAGGGCCCAGGACCGGGCGGAGTGGTGTCGATTAGAGTAGGCACATGTACAGCAGTGGACTGTTAAGGGCTAAAAGGAAAGAAGGAAGACTATTGGTCATATTAAGCAAGTCCCATCACAGTCGATTAAAATGAGGGGCAGGTGACTACTGGGTCAGCTATTGGGTCTTGTCAGTACCCATTAATGACCCACTACAGGGCCGGGTCTCCTCTCACAATGAGAGGGATGTAGGCCTTAGTCCACCACGTTGGCCTACTGCGGGTTGGTGGACTTCACATGCCTTTGAGAACATCTTTTTTATGAACTCTCAGGCATGCAGGTTTCCTCACGATGTTTTCCTTCACCGTAACAGCAGGTGATATTTAATTTTATAAATCGCACATAACTTTTATTACAAAGTCATTGGTGCGTGCCACTGGGATTCGAACCCGGACCCCTCGATTCGAGGTCGAATTCTAAGCCACTGGGCTATCACTGCAGCTATTGGGTAGCTGGCTGCAACCTTTGGTTGGCTTTTTATGGCCCATACTTGGGTACCGGGAACAACAGAGGGAAGCCTGGAGCTTACTCCACCATGTTGCTCCAATACGAAGTAATTCAAAATGAGTGGGTGGCAAACCCGCATCGGATGTCTTCAAACCCATAGAGCCTCCGACAAGGTTTAACGACTGCCATCGTATGGGTAACAACCAGCGGTTTCACGTGCCGGAAGCACGGAAATTCACATTTAATACGCCACTAGCCGTCACCCATCCACGTAGTGACCGCGCTCGACGGTCTTTACAATAACTTTTACGACAGACGGTAACTTTTTCGAGCTTGCGATCTACTCAATCAGCTCAATTACTCAATTGTCTAGGTAAAATGTATAATTAGCGATATTTAAAACAAGTGACCTCAATCTTAAACAACAAACTGTCATACTTTAACATCGTTTAAATATTTATTCTCAATTTATACAAGGTTGCGTTTATTCTTTGTCTAAATAACGGGCAGAGTAATCGTATCTACGGTCCGGCGACTACCGTAATTATGTTAAAATTATTCATAGAGTTTTGCTCTTTACACCCTAAAAAATAAGGGATATATTCCTCAGAACGTCACTTGTTAATTGGATAAGCACAGGTACTTGCGACTCATAACGGAAATAAATTCAGATATAAATAAATTATTTCAAAGCCGTCGTGTTAATTTCGTATCTTTTATTTCATGTTGACCTAGCTGTGCCCGCGACTTCGTCCGCGTGATATTCTAAATTAAAAGAAGCCTAAGTTACCTTACTACATTAGGTATCTGCCTGTGCAAGTCCCGTCAAAATCGGTTCAGCCGTTCCAGAAATTAGCCCGAACAGACAGACAGACAGACGAAATTTGTAAAAAATGCTACTAAGGCTCGAACTAGCGATTTAAGGACATAAAATAGACCACATTTTATAGACAAAAGAATCCCCCCATCTTTTCGAATTGGGCAGCCATTTTAATTTTGTATTAAAATGTTAAGTAGTTCTCAAGTATGTACGAACTGTAACATAGGAACACACACACACACACACACACACAAACACACACACAAACACACATACACATACACACACACACACACTATTTGATAGATTACTAAAATAAGAACACACCTCTAAAGAATATAAACTACATTTAAACAGCATCGAACCACTTCAAAGTCGAAGTTTCCAATACATTTTCTAGCAGCAAAAACTTTATTCATGGAGTAATAGAGTAAAATAAATAATGATTTCTCAATGTAAAACGAACGAAAGGCGGATTTTTTATTCGCACCGGAATCTGGTAGTGCTCGAAAACTAAAGTTGTTCAACAAATTTTGAATAACTCCTCAGAATACTGAACTTGCAAAAATGTTAGATTCTAGAAGCGCATAGAATAACAGTAGAGATACGCTAAGCTAGAGTTATATGAGTTACAAGCTGGAAGTTTTCGCTAGTTAAATATTAGAGTTTTAGCTCCCTTCTTTTCGCGTTCTAAGAACAATCATAGTAAGGACACCTGCAGGCCTTGATGTTCTCCAAAATGTTCTCAAATACATCGCTGCTTCAATTCTAAAGTACCACAAATCAAAATCTCTCTTTTTCGAGTAAAAAAACCTTATTTTACTCATAATATCAATATTTATGTGTAGTAACGATTCACATAAATATTGATATAAAATAAGGTAGCTTCAGGCAAAAACACAATTTTTGTCCCTTTTGATTCGCTCTCCTTTAACAAAGTAGAGTTTTGATTTGTGTACTTTTGAATTTAAGCAGTGACCTGTGAATTTCATTTAATTGCTAGGCCAGCGTATCATTTCAGGTCCCATTGGTGCATTATTACTGCAATAACTAAGTGTTTTGTTAATATTTTAGCTAGCTAGGTAGGTTATTGTAGTTAGGTTATTGCACCCCTACATGGAGAATAATTGTCTCATTTGGCAACTGAAAATCCCCAAACTGTAAAATATGTCTTGGCGTCCTAATGGGGCTGTATGAGTGGAAAAGATATCACTTTATGCGAAGTAGTCTGTTAGTCTCCCAATGTTAGTGGGATATAAAAATCTTAGAAAATTTCGATAGCGTGATTCAGGACACACGTAGCGCTATCTCTTGACAAGAGGCAGAAGTTGCCATATCAATAAATCGGCAAACAAAAAGAAAACCGATAACTTCTGAGCTATAAATGAAAGAACCGGTAAGTGATAACTATCTTCCTGGACTCGATAGAGAACTGTTGAAAGTTTTAATGGCGCCGGGAAAGGTGTTTCACTATTCTGTTTGGTTGGCCGTTAACTGATATATTATTTACCGAAGTTTCGTTCCAGTTTGTCTGCGATTAAACGTTATTGATTATTTCATTTTGTGTTTTAAGTTAGATATACAAAATTTTTTCAAAAATTGCTAGTGTTTGTTGTGTATAAGCAGGCTTTTAAGTATTAGCAGCAACCCTTTTATTCGCGGCGGTGATAGCCCAGGGGCATAGAATTCGACCTCGAATCGAGGGGTCCGGGTTCGAATCCCAGTGGCACGCACCAATGACTTTGTAATAAAAGTTATGTGCGATTTATAAAATTAAATATCACCTGCTGTTACGGTGAAGGAAAACATCGTGAGGAAACCTGCATGCCTGAGAGTTCCCAAAAAAAAAAAGTTCTCAAAGGCATGTGAAGTCCACCAACCCGCAGTAGGCCAGCGTGGTGGACGGCGGCCTACATCCCTTTCATTGTGAGAGGAGACCCGACCCTGTAGTGGGTCACTAATGGGTTACTGACTGACTTTTATGGCCCACTGTTGGGCACAGGTCTCTCCCTACAACGAGAGGAGGTCTGGGGCATAATTCACAATACCTATGGGGCGTACGACAAGGTTTAATGACTACTGTTACTTTAGAGTCAACAACCAAGACTGACGGCTTAACGTGCTCTTCGAAGTACGGAAGCGCGCATTTAATTCGCCATCAACGATCACCCATCCAGGTATCCAACTTTTTCGATCACTCGTGATCTAATCAAGCAGCGGGGCTATAGGTATATACATATGTGCGCTTTAAGCATTACATCGATGTAAAACCATATCCTGCATAGGCCATCTAAATAAAAAAGTAAGCACTAAAAATTGTCAAAAAGTTAAGAATAAATTTGTCTGCAATGACAACCTTGAATAATTCAGTTGAGTTCCTTTTATCTCGGACAGGAGCTGGAGTAATTATCTCGATGGTAATTTTGTTGAAGAATGAAGCTGGCTCGAGCCCTGAAGACCTCTAGGTAGCATCGTTTAAGACTTCCACGGTAAATTAACCGGAAAAGGGAAAAGATTTGCTCTGTTTGGTCAAGTGGGAAAAACGGCTGTCGGAAATAAAAGTTTGAAAGGAAAGCTATCCTTAATGAATTGTGTTTAGATAGCTTCAATCGGAGTACACTGATGTAGTTTTCGGAGCTAGGTACTCATAAAGAAACGCATAAAACCTTAGATAGGATTTTATCGCTTTTATTTAGTCTGCATTATAAACAGGAAAGGAAAAAGGGAAGACATTACTTCAAATTTCAACCAAAAAAATCAACTGTGAGAGTCTTCTAAATGAATCACCAATTAGCATTCAACTAATTCAATTTCCTTTTATCTGGGCCAGCTAATTAAAGATGGTTCGTTTTAATTGAGAGAGATCGATTAGTACTTTCGTATCGTAAAACTAAATCTAATAGAGTAAGTAAAGTAAATTTATATGAGGTACTATGTTGTAGTTTTATTAGGAGCTTTTCACTGGCATTTAAGTTACGGATAACAATAACAGATTTTTTTTATGAATAGAGCAAGCAAACAGACAGACGGGCCACCTGATGGTAAGTGGTCACCGTCGCCTACTGACACGTGCAACACCAGGGGGTCGCCAGTGCGTTGCCGGCTATGAAGGAGAGCTTTTTTTGCCCTTCTTGAAGAACCCCATGTCATAGTCCTGCGGGAATACATATAAAGGGATAATATTATTTTATTGAACTGGCAAATGAAATTAACTTTTAAAAATAATTTTCTATTTCTCGAACAACATAGGTCTACTTAGTATGAGTAGTGTTTGAGGCGTTATGAAGTCATGTTGAGTCGTTTATTTCTAATCCGAACAGGAGTGGGTTTTGGAATTTAGCAAAGCCCTAAATTATGACTGTTATTTTATCGACAACAACCAGGACACCTAGTGCCCTCCGAAGCGACGAACATTTTTTATAAAAATAAAATTCTTTTGAATTTTTCAAAACATTAATTTTAGTATATTTTAAGAAATTAAAAAAATAACAACAGTCGGGTCGTCAGTCAGTCAGGTTTATAACTTCGCTAGGCGTGTCCAAATTATTAAAAAAACGGATTTTTTTAAGAACGTTGAAATTTTTACAAAATAATATTTGTCCTATAAATAACTTTTTTGAGGCCACTTGGCGGGATTTAAAACAAAAATGTTTTTCTTCTGAGGTTAAGTAAGTCACCTGCCAGCCAGGACTGCATATTTAGTGGTCTGCTATTACATATTCGATTCACTATGATTTACGATGCCTCAAACAATTCTGGAAAAATGTTTACTAGCTTTTGGGTTTACCCAAGTATAGACCCGTTGTGTCGTTCCTGGTACAGTACGCACGAGTACTATCGGTCACCGCAAACTAATACCAGATGACAAGGGGCAGCAAACAGCTAAGCTGCTCCGTCAAACGTTTGCTAAAACAATGGATTATCCGGCTTTGTACCTCTTTATCTGGTCCTGAACGCATTTATCCGTATTTTTGTATGAATAATCGACGACTGGTCGTGGCTTATTCGTGAAATTTCTAGATGAAATATGATCGTTTCAACTGCAAAGGTGGGAATCATTTCGAACCGCTTTATTTGTTCGTGGCCCTCAGTTCCATTTTATGATTTTATTATAACGATAATGCCCGTGATTTAATATTTTGTACCGCTACGTATACCGGCTTAAAACGGTCAATGTATCACATTTATTGGTTTTGAGTGTACTGACGTAAATTATTGTTATAATTACTATTCCATTCAATATTATATTATCCATTTAATGACATGACTATTTTGGTGCAGTTGTATCATAGTTATTATACAAACTTGCTGATTTAACATATGAATTAATAATATCTTAATTTATACGGTTAACGAAAGGACAAATACAAAATAACGTGGTCGTACAACGTTGTCGTTCTAATTCTAGTAAGTAAATTTAAAAGAATACTCGCAGTTTTTTTCTGCCCGTTTTTTTCTCCCAGTATACGTTTTGGGGGCGATCAAAGCGGATGAATGTATAAATAAATAATAAATAAATAACGCTTCACACTTTAGTAATGAATAAAAGTTTTTGACGTTGACTTTGACATTGGCAACTTGTACATTGGGACAAGGGCATGGGATAAGAGTCCGAATTCTTAGCCACTGGGCTATGACTAGTCTGTCTATAGTGAGCCCTTAAAATTTAGTAGTCTACACTCCCTTCGATATAAAACGAGGTACAATATTGCTGTTTTACAGTACAAATAAAGTTCGAAACATAAAACTGTCTTCAAACGACATAGTCCCGTCGGAGTAATTCCAGCGCGCTAATTTGAACACGACTTTTTTTAAATTAATCAACTTCGTAATGTCTGCCTTGGGACGTCGTAACCTAAACTTTGCGTTGAAACGTGCGAAGAAATTGCGTAGACATAGGTTGAAAATTTTATTCGGACCCTCTTTTAGGATGTTGTGCTACATTCACTGTTTCAAGTACCTACGCTTTAAACTTGTAACATTTGGATATTTATTTGTGTTTTTAAATAGATTGACCATCGGTAGTTAGTAATGAATTGTTTGTTAAAGGGAGTAAAGTCCAAATGAGTAATTATCTGTAAGTAATTTCTAATAATAATGTGTTAGCCCATGTTTATTCGTGCAGTCTAATTATGTTTACTTGAAATGGAAGGGAAGACGTGATTTCGATGTAATAACTACTTCTTCTTTGTACTAGCATTAATAAAGATCTATTATAAATCTTGACGCTGCTAGTTGTCTTTTCAAGGCCCCTTCTGACCCCTCGAACATTACAAACTTTATAAGTTTATGTTAAAGCAGTTTTGAAAAATGTCTCATTATTATTTTTTTATTGTCTGAAGCAAGACTTTATTTTTAGTTCATGGTACCTATCATATCAAATTGCTCAAATGGATCAAATTGGTACCCATATCAAGGGAGTGCATAAAAATAGTATGGCCGGCCGCCATATTGGATGTAAAATGACGTCACTTAATCATTGTCATTGTCATCTTAACCCTACTAAATGATTATGCAACTGCAAAGTTTCATCTCAATCGGTTAAGGATAACTGCTTAAAAATTGAGTTGTAAGATTTTATTCGAACATACCTACATTACAAATGTTGTAAGTAAAAGGTTCTGATTGTTTTTCATAATATGTATATATTTTAGTAAAAAAATGTATATTTAGATAAGCATTGTGAATGTATTTTTTGTGTGTTTCCTGTAAATTTAGTGTGTATATCTGAACTAATTTTAGGGTAAGTATTACATTTAATACACTATACAATGGGGCTAACAGTAGTTTACGCAAATATTGAAAATGATCTTAATTTGCTTCAAATTTCACCTCCTTTTCTTCTCTTATAATAAGTTATGGCGCTTCTTTCTAATGTTTCTTCAAACTTTTCCTTTTTCCTTTTAATACCCATTCTTACGTCAAAAATGAACATTAAAGCCTCGGTCTTTGTGTATGAAGGCAGCTGATCGTTGTATAATTTACGTGCTTCGCTTATTGCTGTATGAATAGTTTATTCTATCGTTGAAGTTAAAATGCAGCGGAGATTAGGAGTAGAATATTGAAAGCCAACAGAATGAATGAAAAAGACTGAGTAAAACAAGACCCAAAGGGTTAATTGTATAAATGTTTATAATAGCAATAAACGGAATTTAATAGAGATAGTATTTTAAATAAATGCGAATATATAAGAAAGCTATTAATTATTCTAATAAATACCTAACTGCGCGCACCCAGAGCGAATAACTTCTGTTGTTGAGAGCCACAGTTGAGAGAAATCAGTAGGCACACACTCCAAAAACACCATAATATTGCTGTTTTTTGTATTTATTTCTTTTAAATGATTAACTACTGTTAATTTTGTATGACGCTATGACGTTTATTTTTTAATTACTTTACTCATTTGGGTATTTATTCCATTTAAATGTATATTAATATATCTTCGATACGGTGTTTTAATTCAATTCAATTCAACAAAAATGGATAGCATTTACGAAAAATATACTGATCTATTTACAAATTTTTGCTATTTATTTTGTTGATCGTTTCTACCCAATAGTGAAAAAAAAGGTCAAAGATTTATGTCGTGCAATTTTAAGCATGAATTTTTATAAACAATTTACTTAAATGTATAAATAATAATAATAATAAAGCCATTTATTTCCATAATAATTAACATTTTCACATTTCATTCAAATTAAACCTATATAAAATTGATTGTATACATAATTTCATTTAAAATAGAATTTAACATACAAGATTTTATACATTGAATAAATAATTGATTGATTATAAATAAAATAAAATTATAAATGTATAAATATCAAGTTTAAATTAAAAATCTGTAAATCTATCGGCTCAGTGGCACACACTGCGGCGCTGTTGCCGGGAATTCGTTTAATGACTGGCAACGCCCAATGTTCGTTAATGAGGGGAATGTTCTCTCGCGCCATGTTTGACTTCACGTGCCGCGGAAGATCGTCTTATGTTTGATGAAAATTACAGGAATAGCAGCCAGTAGGGTTAGGGCGAATATTTAAATTACTTTTATATCAATAAAACATACATAGAAGAAGAATGAAGAATAAATAAAAATAAAATATCATCTATACTAATATTATAAAGAGGAAACATTTGTATTTTTGTATGTTTGTAACGAATAAACTCAAAAACTACTGGGCCGATTTCAAAAATTCTTTCACCATTGGAAAGCTACATTCAGCCTGAGTAACATAGGCTATTAAATAAAAATAAAAAAAATAAAAAAAAATTCATTGGCAGAGCGAAGCGTGCTGGGTCAGCTAGTGAATAATATAATGACAAACCGGACAAGGAATAAAAACTGTTTTTTCCCTCAAGTTACTCTTGTAGGTATCAATATTTATGGGTATCTTTAATATTTGTAGGCCATACAGCTTTTTTCCAGGTTTTCCCTTTTGATTCGCTCTTCTTCAATAAAGTAGAGTTTTAATTTGTGGTACTTTTGAATTCAAGCAGCGATATGTATTGTATATGCTCACATTCTACGAAACTATAATAGCGCGTTTAAGGATACGTCTTCTGAGAAATCCTACGATTCATCGATGAGGCTGTATATCTGCAACACATTGTGATTCCGAGTCGTCACAACCGATAATGAATTCCCTGTTTATCTAGCTAAATACGTTCGTTAAAGTTCCATTGTTAAATCAGAAGCGGTTTTGTTTCGGTCTGATTTATAACAGACTGCCTTTTGTCCGCGGGTTCGTTCGCTCAACGTCTTTTGTTTTGGCCCTATGTAAATAACGAGGGAATAAGCTTTTACGGCGCAGGTACAAGAAATATTTGAAACGGAATATTAAATTCGTATATTGTTTCGAGTTTCGTTTGATTTTCGTTTCAATTTTGTGGTGGATTACGATTGGGATCTTCATGTGACCTGATTTTGGAGTATTTTCTTAAAATTAATTAACCTCTATATTGCTATTCTAATACGGAATTGTGAGTATATGGTGTATGTATTATTATTTCATAATAATCTACTTACCAACTTCTTAATCAATTTAGCGACACAATTACTTACGCCGAAAAATAATAACCGATCTTCGGATACTTATTTATCTATATCTCAATTACTACTTTTTACCAGCGGTATTTTTTGCGTGGATGTTACATTCCTCACGATGTTTTACTTCACCTTTACAGCAAGTAATATTAAAAATGATAAAGTGCACATATTTTTAAACAAAAGTTATTGGTGCTACTGGTATTCGAATCTGGACTCTTCTAGTAAGAGGCCTAATTCTTAGCAACTGGGATATCAACGCTTCACGCCACGGATATATCGCGGAAAATAATTCGTCGCCGATAAAATGAAAACCACCGAAACAGCCAAGACAGAAAAACACCTTATCATCAGACATGACAGTTTTTTATCTCTTCCATAATTTGGCTCACAGTCAGCTTTTAATTTCAGTGATAAATTACAGTTTTCCGTAAATAGGCTAGTGACGGGGTGCAAATGGGTCAGGGGGTGGGGATGATGACGTCACAAGTAATTTACGGGGTGACTTGGCGTCAGTTGTTTTGCGGAGTCACTCTAGATCGTAATCAACTGGCATTGTCCGAAGTCGCGGCTGATTGGTTATTCGCGGCCTATTTTTAATTGGTTACCCTTGAGAGTAGACACGACTTTGTAGGGGAACGTGTAGGCCGCGCTCAATTTGGTTGCGATTTTGCACGAATTCTACTCGTGCGTAGACGTTCGTTAGAACTCGAACTTTGAAATATTATGGGAGCCCTTGCATTGTGTGCGAAACAGTCGTACGTCAGGCGGTGTTTTTGGTAAAATTTGGTCTATTTTTTGCCCTTAAATTATATGGAGAGGAACTGAGGAATGCACCGTGCACGACTACTAATATTTTTTTTAAATAAAATGCATTAGAAAAGCCTGAAATTTATCAAAAAACACGCCACACACACTACCATTAGTTTGAGTACTTTGACATGCACACATAGACAAACATGACGCGTACGTCCATTCCGTTACGTGTCAAATTCAAATTCCAATAAATTATGGTAGCATTTCGACTACTTGGCGATCTCTAATAATAATTTGATGTCAACAACCTTGGTTAACAGCGTCGGGTTCAGTCTCAACGCATAACTCAGCGAACATTCTCGAATGCGTACTCATAGGCGTTGCAAGTGATAGATCAATATGCACGCATAGTAATTACAAACACGACCTCACTACCACCGAGTGCCCCAGACAGAACAAATACTTCAATGAAGTGCGTTGTAAAGCTCTGGGCATTAACAAGCGTGTTGTCAGTACCCATTAATGACCCACTAAAGGGTCGGGTCTCCTCTCACAATGAGAAGGATGTAGGCCTTAGTCCACCACGCTGGCCTACTGCGGGTTGGTGGACTTCGCATGCCTTTGAGAACATTTTTTTTTGTGAACTCTCAGGCATGCAGGTTTCCTCACGATGTTTTCTTCACCGTAACAGCAGGTGATATTTAATTTCATAAATCGCACATAACTTTTATTACAAAGTCATTGGTGCGTGCCACTGGGATTCGAACCCGGATCCCTCGATTCGAGGTCGAATTCTAAGCCACTGGGCTATCACCGCTACAAGCGTGTTAAAAAACATTATAGTCACAAAATTAGTTAGTTTTACAATGATTATACAGATGCTTTTTATATTTAAAAATACATAAAAGTTTGCAAATTTATTCAGATCTTTTTATTATATTTTTTATGAAACGAAGTCTGTCTCAGTAATTATGGGCCCTGGGTCCTGGGCTTTCTGAATACAACGGTTTCCCGCTGCCTTCTTCAGGTCGTTAGTGAACCTGGTGTGCTAATTTTGCCTAAACTAACTTAAGTCACAAACTATAATATGTCTTTTGTTTGCGAATATAAGTTACAAACCTAAAATGAATTATTATAATACATAAGCTGCTACTACTACTTACTGGACTAATAATCTTGTAATTAAAAAAATTTCATCTTTTTTATATATTTAAATGCTGTCTCAAATTTTCCCCGGCGAAGCGTAAAATAAGTGTTTTCTTAATTAAAACCCTTAAATTGCTTCGGTAAATATAAGCCGGTCACTAATCAAGGTAATTGCTGACGCTCTGCGACCCTCGTGGTACGCGCAGCGGGAGTGTCTAGTAGGCATTATGGAAATTTAGGTGTTTAAAATTACTTAAAATACAAAACATTGAATTTATAACGCCATCTCTTAAAATGTTCACTCGATGAATTACTTTTTTCGGAAATAATTTATGATTTCTCGACGAATGGTGGAATAATAATTGTTTTTCTTGATTAAAACCCTTAAATTGCTTCGACAAATATAAACCGGCCACTAATCAAGGTAATTGCTGACGCGGCGCGACCCTCGTGGTACGCGCAACGAGAGTGTGGATCAGGCATTATGGAAATTTGAGCGCTTTAAATGAAAATTGTAAACATTCAAATCATCGTGCCATTTTGTAAAATTTATACACAGTTTTATTAAAAAGTAGGTAACCGAGGGACGGTACGAAGAGTACCATATACAATTATAGAAACAAATGTTTATAAGTCGAAACCAGAAGTTATTTGCAAAGTATTTATAAAAAGGACGAGCCCAATTTCACTTTTCCTCCAGTATAGCATCACTCTGTCTGATCATACAAAAGTCTTTGACTATTTGTATAGTATATACATTATTATACATACACACCTAAGGTTTTGACCCGACCAGACTTTTCTTTTACAAACAAAAAAGGTTTCGTTTGCAAACAAACCGCGATAGAAGCAATAAGGATGCTTCTTTGTTCTACATTTAAGCTCCTCTTTAAAGTTGCGAAGCTCAAGAAAGAACACTAATAACCAAAGTTGCGCAGCTATACTTTTGAAATTTGCAAAATTCAACTTTGTAAAACTATTCTTGGTTAAATGGTAACTTGAAATTTAAAAAAATAAAATTTTGTAGTTAAAAGCAGAAAAAAGTGGTAAAAGTAAAATAAAATAATTATTATCGGTACCACACGATATTTTTATCTAATTTTTTTCTGCCAAATTCACACTAACTCAAATCACAAGATGTTACTCAACTGTAAGCAACGAACCACCCTAAATTTTATAAAAATATAAGAATAAAGTTTTTTGCGAGAAGTTAGGAAAATCCGCGAACTGGCTAAGTACACTCACCTACAAAGGTGACATACTCCGAGTGTAGTTGGTAAAAATTTTCGTTATCTCAAGGAAACATTCCGAGCACGATGATGCAAACTTAAAATGTATATTTAGGATTTCTAACCTTATGTTTTGGGGTATAAGGTTGATAATGCAGTGAAGTGAGTGTCCGTGCATCTGAATATTCAGCTGCACTCCGCAGTTGCGTTTACCTCACGCATATTTATTTATAGCAACCAGCGAAATTGTCCCTTATTCAAAATAAGAATAGAGTCTGGAAGTACATAAACAGATAGTAAACAACCGGGCATGAAACGGTATGAATATCTTACTTTTTGCGTGTGTGGCATAGTGGTTGAAATGCCGGTGCGTCGCGCGAAGGGTCCTGGATTCGATTCCACAGTACGATTGAACAGTAACTTTTTTGTTAAATTCCACGCGGATGATGTCGCGGGCATAACTAGTTTACTAAATATTATATTTTTTACATTATTATGTACAATAATAATTAAAAAAAAAGAACGCGGAAATATACACTACACTAGTTTAAGAAATTTTGCGTCACAGTGTAAGAAAACAATGCATCAAACCACTCAAAAAGAGCTACAATAATTTTCAATTGTACCTACCACAAAAGTCGGCAACAGAAAAGTTAATTAACAAGAAATATGACGTTTCCGGGTGAGTGCGTTTATGGGTTTGCGGCTCGCTGCGTCTTCAACTGATGAGCTTCACAACTACATTGCTCTTGAAGGCTTTATTGAACGATGATTAAATGTTCTTTGGTTGGATAAATGCCTTTGACACATTGGCTGCAACGCTTTTATGGCCCACTGTTCACAATAGGGGGAGTTATAGAGTTATAGAGATTCTCCATCACGCAGCTTCAATGCAGGTAGGTGGAGAAACGGGCTAGTGGCCAACCCGTGTAGGATGTTTTCAAACCGCCAATAGGGCCTCCGACAAGGTTTAACGACTTCTATCGTATCGATAACCGATAACAATCGGGAGCGACGTCTTTTCGTGCTCTTCGAAGCACGGAAGCGCGCGTTAAATTCGCCATTAGCGGTCACCCATGCGGGTACCGACTACGACTGACCGCGTCCGACGTTGCTTCACTTTTTCGATCGCAATGCGTGCTTCTTCGACATATTATGAAATAAATAAATAGTGCTTCATACTCATATCCCCACATTGGGATTCCCTGTGTCGTACTTGGGACAGATCCATACGTTATAGTCACTACGCATATTGCGCGTTTAACACGCTTGTTTACACTAATTCACCGAAAAAAGAGAAGATATTCTACCAGTTAAGTCCAGTTACCACCTCATTTAAATATTTGTTCGTAATAAAAGTTAACCGCATTGTTTTAAAGTTATAGGAATTCAACAAAACTTTTCCAACCAACTCTTAACAATTTCAAAGTCCCCGAAACACCATCGTTACTCGAATGAGTTTAGAAATTCTATCAAATTTGTTTCAGAGATCGCCCAACTTTCAACGAGTTGCAAGGTTATATACCTACTTACTGAATTGAAACAAAATTAGTATTCAGACGAGGCTTTACACCTAACACCGATTCACATTAGCCACAGTTACTGACCTTGCAGTCACGATTGCAGCCGCGTGTCTCCAACTTCAGAGAACAATAAAACACAAGTGTGTATAATATGTCATGTCATGTCAGTACCCATTAATGACCCACTACAGGGTCGGGTCTCCTCTCACAATGAGAAGGATGTAGGCCGCCGTCCACCACGCTGGCCTACTGCGGGTTGGTGGACTTCGCATGCCTTTGAGAACATTTTTTTTTCTGAACTCTCAGGCATGCAGGTTTCTTCACGATGTTTTCTTCACCGTAACAGCAGGTGATATATTTAATTTCATAAATCGCACATAACTTTTATTACAAAGTTATTGGTGCGTGCCACTGGGATTCGAACCCGGATCCCTCGATTCGAGGTCGAATTCTAAGCCACTGGGCAATCACCGCTACATAATAAGTGTATAATATATTAGTGGCTAATTAAAAAGCGATCGCTGGGCACACTGGGGTATGTGCGGCGGTTCTCGGGAATGAAACGACCTTTAATTAAGGTTCCGACGTGTGCGGGTAGACATGTGTCGCGCACCCTACTCAGTGCTGGTGACGGGGGATCACCGCTACTACTGTCACTCGATACGAGTTCCTCGAATACTTTTTTACCGATTTCAAAAAGGAGGTTATAATTCGACACGTATATACACGTACAATATACTTTTTACTAATTGCATATGCATGTATACATAGTACACGGTAAATATACCAAAATAACATTTTTTACAATTTTTGTGTATGTCCGTCTGTCTGTCTGTTTGTTCCGGTTAATCTCTGGAACGGCTGGACCGATTTTGATGGCATTCACTGGCAGATAGCTGATATAGTAAGGAGTAAATTTAGGTACGTTTATTTAATTCTACGTGGAAAAAGTCGCGGGCACAGCTAGTATTACCTAGGCTAGATTTGGAAACGCTAGGCAGGTCGCCAGCCCTGTCAATGAATCAAGAACCCGTTAGGCGCCTCGAAGGCACTAAACGTGTTAAATAAAGATCATAGTAGGGGCGAAACAGTGAGTGTCATGTAGCTGGGCTTGAATATTGTTTGTCGGACTACACGGATGCAGGAATGTGGATAACTTCTCTAACGAACCGAAACACTGGAAATTTATAGCTTTCTGCAATATACCTACATACTCGTACAATATTAATTAAAAAAAGTTACGTTTTTGTATATGATTTAATATCACCTGCTGTTGTGGCGAAGGAAAATCGTGAGGAAACCTGCATGCTTGAGAGTTCTCTATAATGTTTCAAAGGCATGTCAAGTCCATCAACCGCATTAGGCCAGCGTAGACTAAGGCCTACATCCTTCACGTTGTAAGAGGAGACGCGGTTCTGTAGTGGATCTTCTCTATAATGTTTCAAAGGCATGTCAAGTCCACCAACCCAAATTACGCTAGCGTTGACTAAGGCCTTCCTTACTACAGATGCGATTCTGTAGTGGGTCACTAAAGGACAAATAGACAGTTAATAGAACTGACGGTAATCGTCACGTAATGAAACAGCGTTACATCCCCACCCAATAAATAGTAGGAGAACCGGCACCAGTTTTTGGGTAGGTATTTGAGGCAAGCTGAAAACTTGAAAAGAAAACTTGAAAACTTAAAAGGTCTTTTGGAGAACAAATGAAACTCCCTGAAAAACCTAAAGATTTTAACACCTTTTTTCCCGATCTGCTGAAATAAATTCCAACACAATACCCAAGAACGTGATAGACAGTTGATCTGAACTGGAACACGCGTCAAGAAACTGCGTCACAACTTATGTCACAGTTAAGAAAACTACTTTGGGATGACATAGGAAGTTTAACTTCGAACTTGTTTGTTGATTCGCAAGTTTGGCAATTACAGGGAGCCATCTGTATAAATAGTTAAGTGCTGTCAGATCATCTCGACCTAAAACATGTGTGCAATAATTATTTTGTGCTCTTAAACCGAATATTTATTTAGGATATTCAACATGTTGGTTAGAAGTTCAAAAATAGGAACGGGTTTTCTTATGTTTTGTGTTTAGCACACACAATGTTCTGGGTTTAAGCAAGTACAGAAACGTATCTATGTTGTACTAAATCCTGTTTCTGTAGCCATAGAACCTTGTGTTTACACAGTACACAGCAACGAACACACGGCGTCTTCATGCATACTAATGCACACTCTGCACACGCGTCTTGCTGGATTCAATTAAGTATGTAACAGAACGGTACCTGGGTTATGGGTGTGACTTACAATGTAGCATACATTGTTAACGTTGAGTTAAAATTTTGTAAAAATTATTACTTTCGATGTACATATTATACAATTTTATATTTAATATATGTATAGCTAGAAAAGTTTTTAAACAATTTTTACTTTTTTCCCTAATTCTGTTGTATAAATCTGTAATGTTTTAAACCCATAAAAAAGTCAAGATTTATGAACAAGAAAACCTTTGTTTTCCTAAACAAACGTCAGCTCAAATGTATACTTTATCTCTGGCTGGAGAACCTTGTGTTCGTACAATTCACAGCAACCAACACACGGCGTCTTCATGCATACTAATGCACACTCTGCACACGCGTCTTGCTGGATTCAATTATGTAACACAACGGTACCTCGGCGTTACGGGTGTGACTTACAATGTAGCATACATTGTCCAACTTAAGTAAAAAATAAATAAATTTTAATTTACATATATAGCGTGAATTGTACGAGTATGTTTGTATACATACAATGTAGAGGGTGACTTGTCGATGAAATTTGATCTATTTTATGCCCTTCAATTGCCGCTAATTCTAGACCAAACAAATAATATTTAAGTTAGTTTTCTAAATTTAATTTATATTTCCTAAATGGTTTCCCATTATAATCACACACGTTACTAAAACGGTTTTTTGTAATTAGATCTCACTAATCGTGCTTTCTAATTCGAATTTATATTTCTTAAGTGGTTTCGTACAATAGAGCTAAGAAGCATCAGCTGTAAATCTTTATGTTTAGTAATTTAGTTGGCTCATTCCCGGTCTTTAATTACCCGCGGCTGTCGGGAGCAGACGCCTTGGCCTAATTTTTCGGCTGAAAACGCAATAGGCCCGAAAATTGTATCGTTAAGATGTAATGCTCAGGAACTTGGGACGTAGTCGAAGCTAATCTTCACGAGATAACGCGAACGCTAAAAATAATTATATCTGGACGAGTGAGAGATGATTTTGTTTATCAGTAACCCATTAATGACCCACTACAGGGTCGGGTCTCCTCTCACAATGAGAGGGATGTAGGCCGCCGTCCACCACGCTGGCCTACTGCGGGTTGGTGGACTTCACATGCCTTTGAGAACATTTTTTTTTGAACTCTCAGGCATGCAGGTTTCCTCACGATGTTTTCCTTCACCGTAACAGCAGGTGATATTTAATTTTATAAAGCGCACATAATTTTTTACAAAGTCATTGGTGCGTGCCACTGGGATTCGAACCCGGACCCCTCGATTCGAGGTCGAATTCTAAGCCACTGGCCTATCACCGCTTTTTTGTTTTGTTTATTTTGTTTATCGGTAGATTAGAATTGTAGTATTCCTTAATTATGTTTTTAAGCGGTGATAGCCCAGATAGGCTTCTTGCTTGACTCCGGTTGCAAATCCCAGAGGCACGCATCAATAACTTTCGTAAAAAATGTTATGTGTTTTTCTCCCTTTTGATTCGCTCTCCTTTCAAAAAATAGAGTTTTGATTTGTGGATTTGTGGTTTTGAATTTAAGCAGCGATTTGTCGTTTGTCAGTGCTATCCAGTTAGTAAGAGGTCTTATGCATCTTATCAGCGCTTTCGAAATGATTATGTTACCAAAGTCAGACTAACGTTCATTATTAAAATAAACCACATTTCCGTCATCGACCTATTTCAACGCACGAAGCGACCCACAATCGAAACAACAAAAACAAAAACTATTTCACAGAATAAATAACTACTTCAGTGCCACCGATGATCATTGAAATGATTCAGAGCAGAAAATATTAATTAAGATCTCTCCTTTTTTTACATAACCAGATGAATATCGGTAGGGCATCCAAATTGTAAGGCCGCGTTCAGTTTGGAACGTTTGTTACGTAACGATAACGATACGACTAAGTTGACGTACGACTAACCCGCACGCAGTGTGAGCGCTTCCATAGTATTTCTAAGGTCGGGATTGTATCGTGCGTGAACGCACGAGTTGAATTTGTTCAATTTTGTACAAGTTTGGCCTAACGCTGCGTGAAACGTCATTAAAATCGTTACCATTCTCGGGCAGAAAACCGAACCCTAACGAATTGCTCTATATAGTCTGACCTTAATAACTACAAAACGATTCATCGTAGAAACATGGATTTAGTGCTATTATTTAGCATACATAGTCAGCTCGTTGCTAAGATGTTGAGTTTGCATCAGGTCCGAGCGGTACGGCGCTAAACACCGCCGATATATTTACACGTTTCACGTTTATACCAACGGCCGTGTGCACCGACACAGCCCCACCCGATTTGTTTTAGTTTTTTTGGTCATGGGTATCGTTTCGGGATGTTTTCGGAGGAGAATAATGAATAATACGTTATGAATTTCGTTCACCGTCTTCTACGAGTACCTACCGACATTTTTTAAGAGTTTTTAACACTACTTTATTTATTGTATATTTATCCAAGTAAATCGGTCGCCCGGCTACAAAATATTGATTTGGGGTGAAAAATTTATAAGAATTTTTCTAAGCTCGTTAATAGGTATATATATGTACATTTGTGATATTTCTATATTTCTATGCGTTATAGGAATAAAGGTTCGCTTTTACCAAGTACTGGATCTTTGAGTCTGCAAGCGAGGAAGTCACGTCGCCGGCTTCCGTCTTCGGGACCCTACAAAGGCTAATGCATTTTGCACTTATTTCTGACGTATATTCAGTTGAAATATTGTAGCCAGCAGTTTTTGTTCATATTTTATATGAAATATCAGATAAGATATAGATTGTTTAAGATGCTAGCAACGACCACCACGCTGGCCTATTGGTTTTAAGAATATTCTAATTTTCACAGCCATTACATAAGATCTTATAATCCTAACCATAAGACTAATAAGCTTAGATCGTGTTGAATGTACTCGTAAAGTAAGTTTATTTGATACTTGTGAATGTTACTTTAATTTTGTGTATTGTAATGAATATTTTTCTAGGGTGTTTGTTTACGGGTCCTCTTGTAACCATGCGTGTTACATGTCTTTGGGGTTTCTCCTTTTATGAATTGTTTTGAAATCTTTTAAAAATTTTGGAACTATTGAATTTTGGAACACCAGGCGTGACGATACTTTTGTGGACCACTTCCATAATGCCAGTAAAATTTCCCTAATACTTTTAATACCTAAACGTGGATTTTTCCAGGGATTTTCCTAAGCTACGTCGAGAGCTAAGCTCCGCTGAATAATTGGCACCGGTGTCGAATCGATCTTCTAACAAAGCACGAAACGACAGGAAAAATCCTTTTGCGAAATGTACCGTAATAGATTCTGCTGAGTATTTGCTTTGGATATCGGAATACAGGGTACTTAACGAGTACTCATAAATACAAGCGGCGATGGCCCAGTGGATTAGAATTCGACCTCGATCGAGGGGTCCGGGTTCGAATCCCAGTGGCACGCACCATTGACTGTGTAAAAAAAGTTATGTGCGCTGTATAAAATTAAATATCACCTGCTGTTACGGCGAAGGAAAACATCGTGAGGAAACCTGCATGCTTGAAAGGTTTTGTGAACTCTCAAGCATCCTTCACCGTAACAACAGGTGATATTTAATTTTATGAAACCACTGTGATACGAACCCGGACCACTCGATTAAGAGATCGACTATCTCAGTACTTGGCGAATTTACTATTTATACTCTAAGTTTTTTAATATTGTAAATAAAAGCCGCATTGAATTGTTAACACAAAGCAGTAGAACACAAAGGTGCTGCGAGCGCTAACCGACTTCGCTTCTTGCTTTTATTGTGAATATTGTGAATGACGTCTTTCACATCTGAAAGATCAAAGGAGAACCAAGAAGAAATGTGTTTATTTTTAGAAATATTTAATGAACATGCTAGACAAATATCGTTCAATAATCACAAGGTGAAACATAAAAAACAGTTGCTAATCTCTAATAGGACCTACGATATGTCTCTTAAGTGTTAGAGAGATGTTTTAATGGATTTTAATAGAATAAATAGAGAAATTTTAAGAGAAATCGAAATTCAAATTTCGTAATGACATGTTGGCAACTTGACGGGAGAGTGTAGACTTGTAAAAGTGTAGTTTAACGTTCTATGGAGTAGATGAATACTGAAAAAATCCTTAGGTCGTTAAGTAGAAAACCATTAGCTCTTAAGATAGATCTATATAAATACGTGTTTTATAAATGAGTAGCAAAGATACTCATGTTAAGCCAGAATTGTTACTCTTCATGCCGATTAATGGATAAGTATATATGAAAAAAAAAAAACGAAACAATACCTATTTATGTTTTTCACTAACATATAAAGAATGAAACAAAAATTCCAACTTTACTATTACCACATAGTAAAAATTCGCTCTTTGAGCGCTGAAGCCGCTACAAATAAAACTGCGAAGAGTTTTCCCACAAAGCGTTTTAAGCTGGAAGCGGCTGCCGCTGCAGCCAGCGCTCCCACGCTTCGAGACTTGCATCTTGTAAACGCTTTAGACTGTTTAACTGAAAATAATATAAATATTGTGGTAAAGCATTTTTGAGCTCAGTTTATAAATATCTCGATGCATCTCCACTCACGAGGCTCCTTCTTTTTACCATTAAGGTACCATAGCTCAAACATAAAAATAAAATGATACTTGGCATAAAAATATAGTTGCAAAAACTACAAAAACAAATCACTTTTGGACAAAACAATGTATAACATAACGTGAATCTTGTATTACAATTACGACAAACATTATTCCAAACCGGTATCGCGGTTCTATGATAATTTCCCAACCAAAGGTAATCTCATTTCAACCAACCATTCCGAAACTGATACAAAACTCCGCTCTTAAAAAGCTTTTTCACGAAAGAGTGATGAAACGCACCAAGAGATGGCGCTACGGGTATCCTGAATCGCGCTATCGAAGTTTTTTAAAGATTGAAAATTTGATTTCACTAAAATTGAAGTGTTTATAGCCGGACGTGGTGAACTTCGAACAGTCTAAGAAGCTTAGCCGAATATTTTCCTTTAAGAAAGCTTTTTCTCGGCAATTGTACAGTGACCTCCATATTTATCTATCGACAATAGTACAGTGACCCCCATTTATCTATTCATATGCTAGTCATTTTACATCGGGGGATTTTTTCGCAAAAGTTTCATATTTGAATATTTTTAATAGCAAGCTATCTTTCTTCGAACTAGACAAAGTTAAACGTTATTTCAAAAGTATCTCGTTTCTTTAATACCCAACCAAAGGTACCGAAACTGCGTACGTGCTCGGTATACAAACTCGGCTTTTAGAGTCCGTCTCATGAAAACAATGTGAGTGCGCAATGTAATTTTAAATTCGGCTTCTTGGACGAAACGCGACCGGCGCTGGAGATAATAAATAGTATAATAAACAAGATTAACGACGCATAAGGAGGCACGTTTCCGGATGCTGCTGTAGCTGCACATGGACCGGGCGCTGTCAGAACGTAATGCAACATAGAAAGCGAACATAGAACAAGAACGAACAGCGAGTATGTTCGTTTTTACAACTAAGGAATTTAAACTGTTGTGATAACATTTTTGTTTGTTGGGTTTCGAGAAAAGATGAAAGCAAATGAGAACGTTAAACGTAGGTTGGCTTTTGTAGGCTATTAAGGAAATAAAATAAATTTGGCAACTTATTTGCTTTTTATTGTGATGTTATTTCTGTGCGCCTTATACCAAAATTAAGTATTGAGTTTCAGTACCAAACGCAAAAAACCTAATTAACAGTTTGTAGTGGTCTGAATGAAGTTTATAGCCTTGGCAATAATTCTGTTTTATTTATAATGACCATACAAACGAGTAGACATGCCACTTGATGGTAAGTCAACTGTACATTTGAGACGAGACTTTCTAGTTAAGGAGCGTAAATTACAATTTATTTCTGTTTAAGATATAATAACTTGCTACAAAACCTCTAGCAAACACTTGTTTGTTACGCGTCGGTGTCACACACGCGGCAACAGCGCACACGGCGCACGCCCGGTGTGCAGCGCATTCAGTTCAAATATTTATATCTGCGACCGCTCCGCCGTAACATTTGCATTTTTACCAATGCGACCTTTTGGCTACTATTTGTAAAGTATTTTTGCGAAATCTTAGGAATCGTAATTGCTGATTGTATCTCGTACTCGTAGCGATTTAAAATTGAGCGTTGATATTTGAAATTGTATAAAATAGTATCAGCGCTTGTAATCTTTGACCTTTTGAGAACCACGTCAAATTACAAAAGTGATGTATCGAGCCATCACTGTTAAGGTACCATTCCCAGACAGGCCGCAGACCGTAACCGCAGGCGACACTGGTGACTGCGGCCGTACGAAACGCGCCGCGGCTCCAGGCCGCAGTGCTGCCACGCTCAGAATGAATTTCATAGAGATTCATAGAGACAAGTGGCGTCGCTTACAGTTTGCAGCGGCAGTTTGAGGTCTGCGGCCCGTTGCGGGATGGTACCTTTAACCTTTTGACCGCCATGCACGGCTATAGCCGACAAAGGGATGGTGCCATGTACGCTACGTCGGTATATCCCGACATTCGCGACAAATAAGCTTTCGAGTTTTCAGCGGCAGTAAACTTTACTACTTTATTGGAACGAAGTTTCTGTTGTGAAAGGGGGCTAGACGGAAAAAATTCTTACGAAAAGTTGTCACGACACTTTTTGCTGTCATGACGTAAGTCATGACGTAAATGACAATGAATGAAGTTCATGACTACGTCAGTTACGTCATGAACTTCAGTTACGTCATGACAGCAAAAAGTGTCGTAAATGACATTGTCATTTACGTCATGAACTTCGTTCCTTCCGGGTGTCCCTTGACAACCCTCAAGTTTTTATTTTTTATCAGTCTATCATCATGGTATGTTACTTTACGTTGTTAATGTTTATGTTATTATTTATTTACGTTTATTTTTGTTATTTATATCGTGTGGATGTCATAAATCATGAAGTTATAAATTTTTCGTAAATTCAAAGCCGGCAATATGCAGGAACCTGTTTCAACTGACAAAGTAGCTATTCCTTCTTTGCGTTTTGGCGTCACGTTTTTTAAATCATCGCAGAGCGCTGTCCGCATACGAATCGTGTGCTTGAATGTACACTCAGTATTCGGAGTATTAAAACAAAATCTAGTTTCCGACTATACGTGTTTCGGTTCCGTAAGATTTTTCGCTGTTTAAAAGGAAATTTTAGAGTTGGCGATTGAAATCTTAAAAATTGAAATAATTTAAAGATCAAGACACTGAGTTTTAAAAACATCGATAAAGGATAATGTAATTATTATTTGTGAAATATTATTTTTTTACTGTTTATAATAATTGTCTTGATACAATCGAGAACTCGCTTGAATTTTAATATTCTAATTATAAATATTATGTACTTAACTCCCTAATCATTCCTTAACTACAGAGAATCCTCGGGGTAAATATGTAATAAAGTTGTGTATAAAAAAAAACAATAAAGTTAATAAAATTTATGACTGAATATGGCAACACTACTCCATAACTAGTAGGTACGTACCTAGGGAAAATTCTGCTTTATTCATATCTGCGGCCATCATATTTAATCAAAGAGACTTAATGATGAAAAAACAATTAAGAATTCCCTGTACCGTCCATTCACTTTTTATTATTTTTGTCTCTTCCATTGCATGCAATTCGTTCCGTTGGTTTTATTTTTCAAAAAGAGTTTAAAGAACAAGATACTTTAATTCTTTAAAAGTAGTACCTAAATCGTTTAAATTAAAATAATAAAAATTATGATGACATTTTCGTTACGTCTCTCGATCTCTTCCTTAAAGTTCAAAGCCGGAAAACTCGTTTATTCCAGATGATTAAGTCGGCAGTATTTCTATAATAGAGTTTTTTGGTCAAAATTTCTTTGTAGGTACTGCACATTGTACGTATTAAAAAATATTTCACACAAAAATCATTTTTAAGTATTTTCTATGTTTGATTTCTCATTCAATCTTCCACTAGTACCGTCGAGCAAATTCAGCTCTGATATACATTGAAGTTGACATACATATTTAATGAAAGCCTTAATGATAAAACAGTTGAGATTCCCTGGGCTATACATTCGTTTTCTTTTATTTTTCTCTTCCACTACCGCAAGTTTCTGTAGCGGCTATTGTATGCATTGAAAACATCCATTCCCGCCTGTTAATATTTTTTTAAAAGAGTTGAAAGGACAAGAAATTTTAATTCTTTGAATGTATTAAATCGTTTAAATAAAAAATAAAAAATATGATGACATTTTCGTAACTTGTTTTTCTTACAGACAAAAGCCTGACAATTAGTGTGTTTCAGATTATTAAATTGGCAATATTTCTAGAATAGTATTTCACCCATACCTTCATTATGCTAAACATAGTCTCTTTTCTTATTGAAGTTTATATTTAATGAAAAAGCCTTAATGATGTAAAACAGTTGAGATTCCCTGTGCTATACATTCGTTTTCTATTATTTTTGTCTCTTCCACTACCGCGAGTTTCTGTAGCGGCTATTGTATGCATTTTAAACTTCCATTCCCGCCTGTAAATGTTTTTTGAAAAATAGTCTTAAAGAACAAGAAAGCTTCATAACTGTTACGGCAGACAAATTGTAAAATATGTTATTTTGGTATACGTACCGCGTATGTGTATGTTAACACATGCGTTTAGTGAGTTATTTTTATATGACAAACAGACATATTAGGTATCTAAGTTTTATTATTTTTCAAAGATTCCTTCAAAAAATCAATACAACCTGCTGCACCTTCGCACGAAGCGCTTCGTTGCACTCGGTACGGTTGGCAGAAAAATTACGTGTTTTATCGCCTTTGACATTTCGCAGCTGCGGTGCCAATATGTTTTCAGCGCTTTAAGCGTTCGAAATAAAGGAAAATTTATGTTTTGCTTACCTTGAAAATACCTATACCAATACGATCTAAGCAGACAGATTCAAGAAAAAGGTATGCTGTTATAACCCGTATCCATAGGCAACGGTGATCATTTTCCACCACGTTTTCTTGTTTGCCTGGGTTTTAAAACGGCCATTTTTTATTTCAAAAGAATGTTTGTTTGTTTGTTATCCTTTCTCTTCGAAACAGAGCTAGAGGATTAACGTGATTTTCTATATGTAGGTACTTAAAGAATTGGAGAGCGTCACAAGCTAGTTTTTAACAGGTTTGTTTGTTCCTTCTTTCAGATACAGATGAGCGTAATTTTGAAGTGTCATAAGCTACTTCTGTAAGCCTTTGTTTGTTCTTCTTTCACGCTGCAATGGAGTTGACTATTTAAAAGGGATTTTAATTAACATTTTTGTAATAACTTACATAAATCCTGGGCCAACTCCTATCGGCAATCTATTTCTAGCAGGTTAACAAAGCCACTTCCCTGTAGACCTCAATCTGCGCTGAAATATCACCCGTAGGCCGCTACACACGAGCGGCTGATGTATTCTCTAGAACGTTCTTTTTATTGCTCAACTAGCCTCCGCCTGCGACTTTGTCCATATTGTTTGGGGTTTGACCCAGATCGGGTCGGGATAAAACGTATCAGATAAATTAATCCAGGTTATAATCTACGTGTATACCAAATTTCATCGGAATCTGTACAGCCGCTTTTGCGTGAAAGAGTAACAAACATCTATCCATCTACCAAACATAAAAATTGTCTGAGGTTAACATTTTTTTTGTTATTCTATGATCTACAGAGACAACAAAGTTTCTTTCCGCGTTGTATATCGAGGTAGAAATCGTCACGTAAGGAAAAAGCGTTACATCTCCTTTGACGACGTCCCCTGTCTTGCACTATGTCTGTTTTTTAAATACGGTTGCATGAGTGTATTGTCGTTAGATAGAAGGAAAGAGAAGAGGAGAGAGAGAGAGAGAGAGAGAGGAGAGTAAGGGTCAAAAACACGCAGACGACCCTAACACTGATTTAAACACTGAATTTTTAACCGCTCAAAGTCTTTAGAAAGAAACATTCGAGTTCTAAACAACAGTATCGATTAGACACAACATTCAAATTTTGTTTGAAGTAAAACGGTTCCCCGTAGAGCTCAGTCTGCGCTGAAATATCACCCGTAGGCCGCTACACACGAGCGGCTGATGTATTCTCTAGAACGTTCTATTTATTGCTCAATTGTGTTGTATGCGCGCTACAATCTGTTCCATAAAGCTTGTCTGAGGCTTACATTTGTTTTGTTATACTTTGATTTATTAGGAACACTACTGAGTTTTAGATTCTTCTTTACGCGGTAAACATTTGTGGGAAACCGAAAATTCTTTACTCAGTGTGTAGTTGTAGGTAGAGATCGTCACGTAAGGCAAAAGCGTTACACTCCTTAGTCGGATTTTCGCTCTCCTGCGAACAGTCTGTTTCTGTGTGTATGTTCTTTTATGAGAGAAAAGAAATAGAGAGAGAGAGAGAGAGAGAGAGAGAGATAATACAAGATATCGGTGTATTTTAGAGGGACAAAATACATTAATATCTAGTTAAGAGTTAAAATAATTATGTGCGGAACTTCGTTTTTAGCTGTCAAGACAAACCCTTTAACGCAATGTTAGGTATCCACCACGTTAAAAGCTGTTATACCTAATGAATTACCGAAAATCTTTAGAAGACAACCTCCAAATTATAACTAACAATATCGATTCAATGTTCATTAAACTCTTGCCTTGTTTGAAGTTAAATAAACTACCACAAAACACAAGACACGAAACACAAGACACAAAGCTATCCTGCTTTTCATATATCATATTAATTTTTTATTCTGCTTTACGGCGGGTTATAAGGGTGGCGGCAACCTGTCCAGACAATTAACAATAGTTCTACTGCCTACTTAGAGGCAAGAGTAAATCACGTCAAATATTCATTTAACGACAGAATCAAAACAACGCAAAAAAACTCCGTATTTTCTTTTCTTACTTCATATATTATAGCAGTTTCGTATAGAAATGGCCAATTTTCTCCATAAAAAGTAAATTGACAATTTAATACATTGTTATTATCAGCATCACGGGTGGGATCAGTGTCTCGTCTCTTGAACTCTTTGACCTTATGTTATTCATAACCAAATTGTGAAGCTTTGATCTCCTTAATTGGAGATTTACGTAGAAGGTATCTTTATATTGGAGATTTACGTAGAAGTTATATTTAGCAGAAGGTACGAGTATATTTACGCATTATAGACTTTTATCGATTATTGAGGTCATGAACTCTGTACAAAGCAGGTATTAACATCGCGCTTTATATTATTGTGTTTTTTTTTCTATTTTATTAAGTTCAAGTGAAACACAATTCGCGTCGACGATTCTGCTCTCAATGGAAACCTTATATTTTTTAGGTGTTGGTATTAGTCTTATGTAGTAGAAATTGTAGCGGTGATAGCTCAGTGGCTAAGAATTCGACCTTTTAATCGAGGGTGGGTTCGAATCTCAGTGACACGCACCAATGACGTTGTAAAAAAAGTTACGTGCGCTTTATAAAAATAAATACCACCTGCTGTTACGTTGAAGGAAAACATCGTGAGGAAACCTGCATGCCTGAGAGTTCACAAAAAAAGTTCTCAAGGGCATATGAAGTCCACCTTCTGCTAAATATAACTTAGTACTTAATGCCTAAGTTACTAAGTAATACTACCTGTAATACTATTACTAGTTATTTCTTACTTGCATGTGTAACTTGAACATACCTCCTCCGTGTTTCGGGGTGGGCGCAAACAGCTGCGACACAGTTTTATACTATTGCAGCTGTTTACGTACAACTAATAATTGTAATATTCTGTTTATTTGTTCAATAAAAATCTTTAAATCTTTAAATCTTTAAAACCAACCCGCACTAGGCCAGCGTGGTGGACGGCGGCCTAGATCCTTCTCATTGTGAGAGGAGACCTGACCCTGTAGTGGGTCCTTAATGAGTTACTGACACGGTTGCGGGGGATATTTATTTGAGGCGAACATCTTAGTCCTCATGAGTAGTAAAGCTAACCTCATATAGAATTTCTTATCTATGTGTATTTGAGGTTGAACGTGACCGGCACGCCAGTTTGCTACTGAATTACTATAAGAAAACGTGAACCCTCTATGTATTTTCTATCATATTTAGTAGGATGAGTTATCTAAAGACCTTGTACCATAATCTGGTACTACTCTACTACAGCAGTCCGTATACGACTTTTGGTCTTTTTATATTTCGGTTGGGAAAAATTAGTTGCTAGATAAACAAATTGCGATGATTGTTCAACGCATGTACTCATAGTTACAGATAGTTGGAGATGGATAATGACTTCGTGGGTTGCAGTGACCTTTTATATCAGACCTTCATCTTGTTTTAAAGTTTTTATTATTTTGTATTAAGCTATCTACCAAAATATTACTGAAGATACCTACGCTATTATAAATACGCTATAGGTTATAAAGCCTTCTTAATTTTCCTTCTTCGGTTTTTTTCAGAAGTTTGAAATTTCAAAGTTAATACTAAATACATGATATTTGTATTTGGGTTGTCTGATATTTGTATCATGTATCATTGAATCTCCCATTCCATTTATTTTAAACTCTTGAATCTAGCAAAAACTCAACCAGACAAAGAGGGCAACGACACTGCGAGATAAAATTATGTTCATGTATTGAATGCAATGAAGTTTAAAAAGTTTTCCATGCCAATTTATACCATAACACGTAACAAAATTGCGAAGCGCATTCGATCGGTCGCGACGCATGCAGTTTATAAACCCCTTTTTCGGTAATTGCTTCGACGGGGGCATAGCTCAGTGGTAGAGCAGTCGACTGCAGATCGAGAGGTCCCCGGTTCGAGTCCGGGTGTCCCCTTTCTTTTTCCTTTTCCGTAAAAGTTCTTGATATCTTTTACCATGTGTTTAATGGGAAATGACGTATTTTTTTGGGATTTTTGAATTATTTACAGCAGATTTGTCTGTTTTTGTTATTATCTTGAGATACGTTGCTAAAAATTGTTTAAATTAGTTATTTTTGAGGTTTTCTAGTTTTATAATTTCTTGAATTTTATTTGTTAAAGACGAACAAATCGCACCTAAGAATGTTTCTTAGAAATAAGAAGCTTCGAGAAATTCGATTATTGAAATCCTAATCATAACAAAGCTTTTTAAGTATGTAATATAAATTTTTTCAAGGGTAAACGGTTATTGGAAAGGCCACAAGAAAATTGTCTCTTTTTGGGCTTAACTGTACCTAACTAATTCCACTAGCTAACTAACTTTCCAAATTCAAACTATTATTCAAATTACTTTATAGATTTTCATTTATTAATAATTATAATTAATTAACAAAAAATATATTCGTATCAAATCAAAGTATTTTAAAATTTCTTTAGTATATATATGAAAAATTCATAAAAATCCTTGTTCCTGAAATGCAGAAAAACTTAGGCAAAGGAAAATAAAATTAATAAAATACGTTCCACAAAGGAAGTGTTCCCGTATATTTGACAGAGTTCTGGAACGGGTGTAGAGCCATAAGTAGCAGCGATTGCCAATATGTCCCGTGCCCCTTGATTGTAACCCTGCACGTTTTGTACAAAATTTCAGGATTTCAGGAAACATTTTTATTATGGATTAAAACAATCGCGGGTTCGATTCCCATCTAGGACAAATATTTGTATGATGAGCACGAGTGCTCTTTCTGTGTATAGGTATCTGGGTGTACAATGTAATTATGTATTAATTTCAAATTACACATGTATTTTTATGAGCTGGTTACCAGAGTGTGTGAGTTGTCCTATGAAATTTATCATATTGGATAGATAGATTTGAAAGTTTAGAGCATGGTGTTTAAAAATTGATTTCTAACTGTTGGTGATCTCTGAAACAGATTAGATAGGTATAGAAAAGATTAGGATTAGGTGCAAAGAATCGTTTATGATCAGACTGCCTCATAAAAAACGTATGAAATGTATTTCCTGAAATAACCATTGTATCCTGAAAAGCCTGGCAACACTAGCCGTAACAGGGGATGAATGGGGTTGCCAGACCAAAGTATCCCCATCTCGCAGCTCTAGACGCCATCTTGTAGATAAAATACGTGTAAAACACGTACCTACCTTTTGATCTCCAAGATTTATCTCGTACAAACAGGTGCAGAGTTTCTATGAAATTGTCGTAATTTAGAAATGAAGTGTTATTTTTTAAAAACATAAAAATATTTATGTGATGTATTGATTATCGTGTTGAGTGAAATTTTATTAAGCTCACACAATTTTACTCATAATTTTTTGATGTACTCGTAGGTAGCGTGTTTAAATTTTCATGGGCTGAGCAGTTTGCCCTTTCGAGGTAGGATATTTTTTACATGGGATATTTTCATCCCTATTTTAAAAAAGAGGTTATGAGAACCCTAAGAACGGTTTCACTTACAGATTTTACAAAACATCGAACCAATTTGAAAAAGAATATTTTATTTCATCTCTAAGCAGGTACCTATATGACGGAACGCCCGGATAAGCATAAAAACTGAGCATAAAAATTATAAGCATTCGAATTGAAAACCTCCTTTTTTGGTTGTCAAAGTTAGTTAAAATGCTGTTCTTAAACAACATTAGCTTCCCACATTTAGATTTCACTAAACTTTTTCATTTCCACTTTACTTAGTGGAATAAAGATTCAAGAATCAACTGCATTGATGAGAGGATTTGTTTAATGGTATTAAAGTTCGTATTTCGCAGTTCAAAGAACCTCTTTTTACAATAAAAAGTGAATTGATTAAGAAATTGGATTTGAAAACAGTGATCGAATCAAAGCGAGTTAGGCTTTTACATTTAGTTCTGAGTAAAGTCGTTTTAATATTCTTTAAAATATTTTCCTTGATGAAATGAGAACAAGTATTCTATTATTTGAATGGTATGGTATGGTGGTATATTACATGGAGATATTTTTAAACGACTTCAAAAAAGGGGTAACATTATCGGAATTAGGTAACAATAAAATATGTTTGTCCTCGCACATTTCCGAAAGTAATAATCGGATCACGATTGTTCTTTTTTTGTTTGCTTGTATTTTTGTCAACTTAGAGAGTGGCAAAAGTTTTATCAAAATCATTTCCGTAGTTTCAGTGCATCACTAAGCCCTGTCTTCAGCTGTCTCATCCAGTAGCTTACCGCGGAACATCGCGCCACCGTCGGCTTTTGTTATGAAACTTTACCCCTTTATGGGAACTGCTTTTTGAATACATGATTTACTGTGATTAAGCTGTCAGTGCCTGCGACGCAACAATAGCAGCCGATTACTGGTAAGTCTCTTTTCATATCGTGAGCGATGGGATTTAGTCGATGTTGAACTGCCAAAAAGCCAGTACCCTTAGTCTGAGTTTTAGCAGTTCCGAAACGAAACGCACACATACACAGCTTACGCACAGACGAAAATGCACAGTGTAATAACCAACAGAGGAAAATGATTTTTAGAAGAGTTAAAATTTAATAAAGCATTAGATAAATCATCACAAAAATTTCTTTATTTTTAATGAACACTCTTTCAATGTTTAATAATATTAATGAAACATAATAACCGTGAATTGGCCGTAATGCACTGTAAAATTTCGAACTAATAGTATCCCGTAGGTATTAAATATTTAGTATTATAATTATCTAACGATCATATCTTACACTCCATTCCACTCCTTTCAAAAATTTTATATTAAATTTTTTAACTCCTCTAAAAATCTTTTACCTCTATTTGTTATTACACTGTGGACTCCTGTGTAGTAAGCTGTGTATGAATTACGTATCTATCCGAAACGAAATGCACAAACGTTTCGTTTCGGTATCGCTAAAACTCAGACTAAGGGTGCTGAACAAAAGAAATGGCGAGCGATGGCACTTTACACGAGGTTGAGCTACTTTACACGAGACATGAACTCTCAAATTGTAACAAGTACAAGTCAATTGAAATTACTCAAAATAGGCCGCCCTCTTATCAGGTGGGCTGACGACCTGAAGAAGACAGCGGGAAACTCTGAGAAGGTCCATGTCCAGCAGTGGACTACCAAGGGCTGAAAGGAAGGAAGGAATGAATAAAAGCTTTTGACGTGACTTTGAATCGCTCAGTAAATTGAGTCATGTATATGACAAGTACTTAATGTGTAGTTGAAAGCAGTTAACTGAACAAAGAGATAAATTTAATACGACGTCAGATTGTGATGATATTGGAACGTTAAATGGTTATTTTGTAGTTCAGTAACTTTGATATCGCTATTATGGAGGATGGATTATAATCAGTTCTTTATTAGATAAGTGAGGCATTAATAAAAGTCTGAGAAAAGACACCATACAACCACCACTACCCGTCGGAGACTGAAATTCCACCCTCATCACCTGGATATGTGGCGGTCCTCCACAATCCGTTTTTCACGTACGTTCTTGCCGTACATGCAAATTTTGGAACGGTCTTCCGGCTGATGTATTTCCACAGGACTATGGCTTGGGTTTCTTCGAGAAGGGCATAAAAAAAGCTCTGGCGACTCCCCTGGTGTTACACGTGTCAGTAGGCGACGGTGACCACTTACCATCAGGTGGCCCGTCCGTCTGTTTGCTTGCTCTACTTATTAAAAAAAAGGACATCTCCACAAATGATATAAAAACAAAAGCCTTGTTTCGGGTCGGGAAGTAACGTGTTCTTTACCGTTTTTCTTCGTTTTCGTACTAAAACTATCAACCATGCACCGTCCACCCTCGAACGGTGTTTTATTCAGATCCCTTAACATATTTAACAGAAACCAACGTGGACGAGAAAGTACTAAATAAAGCTTCAACTAGTTAGCGCTTAGAGTGGAGAGAGCCTTTGGGCATTGTTTCATTACCTACATATTTATATCCTATATAGTTAAATAATACATTTTCAAAGAGTGCCGCGAGTTTTTTCCGCTCATTTTTTGAAGCGAAAACTTTTTTAGCGGCGTCGTGCACTTTTTTTGGTTCGGTAAAAAATGTTAAACACGCGTCAAGACACGTGACCTGATCGAAAATTCGTAAGACGAAATGTTTAAAATATGGAAATTGAACATAGTGCTTCTACTCGTATTATTATGAAAAAAGTTTTCTCTCAGTCTACTATTTTATAGAAACTCCTTTTATAGAAACTCCTTCACTGCTGTTGCAGACCGTCTCTGGAACTCCTTGCCTAAATCTATCCGTCTCGCTAAGTCCTCTATATTATATTCTGCTCTATATTATTATATTCTGCATACCCTACCTTTTTCTCACTTTTCTCTCTACTTTTCAACTTACCACTTGGTTGTCTGGAAGAGATCGCTCTTAGCGATAAGGCCCCCATTTGTGCATTGTCCTATTTTTGTTTTTACTGATTATCTTTTATGTTTGATTCTATCTTTTATGTTTTATGTTGAATGTTTCTTTCTGTGTGTGTGCAATAAAGAGTTATACTACTACTACCACGTTTTGCCTGAGGGGCGTTAAAAGCGGATGTATGTATAATTTATAATGCAATATGTATGACGTTCATTAAGTGTGCACAAATTTTACCTGAGTTTGAGTTTGAACGATCTTCAAAGTATGATTTTTTAAATATATTCAAAGTACAGAATGTAACCCATTACAGTTTTCTTATAATATGTATAGATTTAACCGTCCGCTTGTCAGTAACCCATTAATGACCCACTACAGGGTTGGGTCTCCTCTCACAATGAGAAGGATGTAGGCCTTAGTCCACCACGCTGGCCTAGTGCGGGTTGGTGGACTTCACATGCCTTTGAGAATATTTTTTTTCTGAACTCTCAGGCATGCAGGTTTCCTCACGATGTTTTCCTTCACCGTAACAGCAGGTGATATTTAATTTTTATAAAGCGCACATAACTTTTTTTACAAAATCATTGGTGCGTGCCACTGGGATTCGAACCCGGACCCCTCGATTCGAGGTCGAATTCTAAGCCACTGGGCTATCACCGCTAACCGTCCGCTTACTCACCATTTAATGAATAACATGATGCATGTTTATTAGAGAATATTCTCAACCGCGTTGCACTACTATTTAGTTAATAAAACAAAAGGCAAATAACTTTCCAACTTGTCCGCAGCGTCGAACTAATTGCATGAGTGCATTTTATTTGCAGGCCGCGCACCGCTTAATAATTTATACGTGTGCATTCATTTTAGCTGAGTTATCGCTTTTGTTTAAGTGGTGTTTTACTTAATTATGTGATGGATCGTTTGTTGTGGATTGTTTTGATTGTTTTGAGCTTTTAGGTGGTAGATTCGTAGTGCCGCCGCGCTACCATTACCGACGGCTTCTTATCCCGTCGCAAAGCAGCATGTTCTCGTGTTCGATTCCCAGCGAAGTAAACATTTAATTGGGGAGTTAAGTTTTTTCCGGTTTGATTTTGTGTGTGTGTGTGATTTTTGTTGCTCCCACGAAACAGCGAATCCTAGAGGGGTTAGAAGTGTGACGCGATATGTGGAAAAAACACTTTCAATCTGAAGCCGTGTTTTGGTCCTCTTTTAGATAGAAAATTCACGTTAGAGAGCTGCAGTGACCCGACGTCACTATACCTTGACGCTTTTTTAGCTCATATAAAAAATAAATAAGTAGCGAATGACGCTTTTTTAGCTTCTTTCGTATTTACAATAAATAAATATAGTACTGAGCGAAACTGTTAAAAATACGCAAAATAATACAACACTAAAATTTATGAAGCATAGTGCCCCCAGACATATTGTACTTCACAACGTTGCCTCTTAAGCCGTACGGTGCTTAAGTAACGCTGGAAAATTTCGCTTATTTCAGGAGGTACAGTCTACTTCACGTAAAAGAAATACGATGTGAAAAAAGTTAATTTAAATTTCATTTCATTATGATTATAAGCTTATGTATGTAATAAATAATTACTAATTTTAATTTATGCACCTATTTAGTTAGTATTTAAATATAGTCAGTTTTGTATTGATACAAATAACATGGTGTTCGATATTATTTCATTGCATCCAAAGTTATTTTTCATATCTATTAATTGGACCACTACATTTAACTTATCTTCCTTTGTAATAAAGAAGAATCTCGAAAAATGATGAAACATTGTTTTTTTTTATTACATTACAATATTAAAAACAGCTACTTATAGATTTAAAAAGACGACCTAGTATTTTTCACATTTATAAGATTTTTTTCAGTTACCTGATCTTAAATATCTACCTTAAGTATTTTTTACGCTAAGATGTCCTCGTAGTCACAAAATTCTATTTTGCAATATTTCTATTATGTATTTTTTAGATAACTTGGCCCTTCTACGAATTTATTTTAGTACTACGAATCTACGAGTTTACGAGCCTACGAAATCTACGAGCCTACGAACTCTACGAGTCAATAATATTAAAATTAAAGAGTTTTCAAGATAACGTAGCTGACTGTACATAAGACTACTACGTGAGGTGCTATGTTTTAATAGCTAGAAACATTCTGCATTTTCTCAAGTTCCTACGTGCTGAATGCATCAAATTGTGTAATTGATGCCTTGTATCTTTTTTGTTTCTGTTTATATTTCGGATAAAAAGTGATGACAAATTAAAAGTTGTCGATGCTTGAGATATTTTGCTTTCAAGCAAGGTTGTTGTTTGCTACGTATCCAAATAAATCATATAGACATATCATAACTGTTACTCAATTGGATTCAAACGAGTTGGCGTGGTCGCTTTAGTCCTCGTGTATATTAACGCATTTTCATACTTCCTCAAATAGTAATTACTACTGAACTAACTGAAAAAAGGTGGATTTTATGCTCAATACCTACATTGAAAAGTACCTGATGTAACCGAGTTTTTGACGTTAACTTAAAGGATAAAGACGTATATTGTATACTCCAAGGATCTCTAGGTGGAAAGCCGAAGAAGGAAGATGCTAAACCTCTCTGAAATCTCTTATATGTGCATACACTGTGCAAAATGGAAAATATTGATTGGATCAAACTAATATGTATTAAATTTATACTTATATTTGTGCAAATAAACGTTTAGTCTTTGTTTTAAAACTTGCTGAATCATTTTTAAATAAAAAACCTCAACACTTAAACACTTAACTTAAATACAACACCTTTTATTAAAATACACATTTTTATCACCATGAAAATATTTCACGAGGATAATAATAATAAATAATTATTATATTCAGGAAATATAATACTCGTATCTCACACAGTATTCCTTTCTTAAGTACATTAACCCGTGTTACACTTGCCCGATGGAATTAACATAAAGGCAAGTGCCTTTATGTATTTCGACCTATTTTCAGCACCAGCGTTCAAAACCAATTAAGACTGATCCCAACTAAGACTCTATTATTTACCACCTAAGGTTGAGATTCCCTTGGCAAATTGATTCATAAGCTGGTGATATTGAAAAGAGCTTTCGTGTGTGGCGTGGTATGAAATTGTATGTGTCCCTTGAAATGGGAGCTTATGATGTGTTCCTTTAGTTCTTATATAAGCTTAACCTTTCTGTTATTGGGAATGACAGGATTTTTTTCTGTAATCCATTTATTTGCTTTAGATATAATGTACGTGGAGATTTTACTCCAATAATCTGTCTTCTGCACTAAAAGCAATCCATATCACTTTCCAGTTATACAACTATAACTCCTCAAATCGAAAAATCTAAATTTATAGAATGTCTGTAGCTAAGTTTTATTTACTTTTAAAAGAGTGCTGGGAGTTTTTTTCCGCCCGTTTTTTTCTCCCAGTCTACGTTTTGCCTGAGGGGCGATCAAAGCGGACGAATGTAGAATGTATAATTTATCTGTATGACTTTCATTAAGTGTGCACAAATTGTACCTAATAATGAATAGAAGCTTTTGAGTTTGAATTTGAATTTGCTATTAGTGACCCACTGCAGGGTCGGGTCTTCTCTCACAATTAGAGGGATGTAGGCCTTAGTCCACCGCGCTGGCCTAGTGCAAGTTGGTGAGCTTTACATTGTTTTGAGAACACGATGTTTTTCTTCACCGTTTCTGCAGGTGATATTTTATTTCATAAGCCGCACATAACATTTTAATAAAGTCATTGGTACATGCCGCTGGGATTCGAACCCGGATTCCTCTAGGCTATCACGGTTTTTTTTTTAATTTACAACGTGAAAGTATTAAATTAAAATTTACGATCTCAGTGGCGTAGCGGTTAAGATAACGATGCGATGGGCGGAGGGTCCTATTCTCCAGGGTTCGATTCCCAGCAGAACAGAGATTTGAATAATGAATTTGAATTTCTGTTTCTGGTCTGGGTGTGTTGTGTTGTGGACACACACAAGGCAAGAGTCTTGTGTGTGTCCATGGCGCCCACGACACAGGGAATCCTAGTGTGGGGCTATGAGTGTGAAACGTTATTATTATTGTTTTGCTTATCACTGATTCAATCTGTTTCTTTCTATGTGAATGTACAAGAAAGAGTTTAAATAAATAAATATTATATAATATTAATAATAAGTTTTAACAGAACAAGGAAAAAATGTTAACTTCCATACATGTTTACAACTGAAGGGTCAAAGGTTCGTTATTGAATTAGGTTATAACCAAGTTTTCGTGAGGGTCGCTCTACTAAATGCAGTTAAATTGAAAGTCCCTTTGAGTATCGTAAGGGCAAACCTTTTAACTTGTTACTGATGAGTATACAAAACACGGGAATATATTTTGTCTTTCAAGGCTAAGGTTTCGAAAAGAGCAAGACATTTGAGTAATTTGGATGACTTAGAATGTTAAGATGCGTCTAAAAATAAAGTTATTCTAATCATACTTGTGACAATCTTAAAAACTACAACTACTGTAGGAGTGTAGGTACTTATATTTTATTCATGATATCAAAAATGGGGTACCTAAAATTAATGTATATAATATATTCCTTTTATTATAATTAATTTAATTAATGTATATAATATATTTATTTTGGTGGGAATCTCTGTTATGTAGCTTTTTAGTGTTTCCATACTCTGATTTCTGATTTCTTCTTTTCATAATGGGATCAATACAAATTGAATAATTTTACTAAATATAAATATTATATTTAAATCATTAATTTTGGAATCGATATAAAATATTTTTATATAAGAAATTATTAAATTAGTTGGTATCTTTTAGTAAACTCTATTACTAAAGTCTATTAGTAAAATATTTAGTATTCAGTGTAACAAATCAAGAGAGTAGATACCATTAGCATTATCTCACGTTTATTTCAAAGTTCAAAGTTGGTAAAATATAAAGAAAACATGTGTTTCAATTCAAATGTTGGTAAAAAACACAGTCATGTTTTCACTAAATTTTACCAACTTTTGAAATTTATATTTTATCAAACTTTATGAAGTTTTTGTAAGGAAGTAATATGTTACTTCCTTACAAAAAGTCTGAGAACCAAAATCCAGCGATTAAACACCAACTATTCGGATTGTCTCTGAGTCCTCGTCCTTTATGTCCGCATTAAAAGATTCCTTCGCGCAATTCACAGAATGTTCAAATTAGTTCGAACCAAAGCTATCTTTACTTCCCTCGGGTTTCCGATAAAGAAACGATTTTGAAGACTTTATAATTCAGATCAAAATTATGCTATTGATAAAATAGTAGGTAGCTTACTAATATTGTATTTACTTGTAATTGGCATAGATTAACAAAAGGTTTGAAGTATGAATACGGAAAGTTATTATAATTTTTTATGGTACTTTTACTACGCCACTTTTAATTTGTTACTTTATTACTCTCTGCCAATTTAAATCACCAAACAGTAGTTATACTTGACACCGAAAAACATGTACTTATTTGCAAACATCTTTTCGTCACTAATAGGTATATTTTGAATGCATGTAAATGTAGAAACACTTAATTTATTTTTAGTTACAGGAGGAAAAAAGAAAATCCTCTAACAAAATAGTTTAAAGTCACTGAAACTAGTTAAAAAACTACAACATTGAATTTAAACTATTGTTGATTCTAGGGGATAATTTGAATAATACTTTACAATAATTATGCACGGATTTAACTGAAGCTCTAGTTTAATCTACAATAGTTGGTATCGCGGTTATAATATTATGCTTCGTTCCAAACACCCTGCACTGTATGAAATTAACCCTTGCCTTGCTCTGCAAATCCGATGTCATAATATTCTCAGGGATAAGATACGGCTTATATGAACATAAGCCATGTTCATTGCAGCAGAGGCATTTAATGTGATGGGATGAATCTCACGTTGCTTTAATGAGTATGAAAAAAAGTTTCTGTAATGTAGTAGTAAAATAGTTAATTGAATAACAATATCGTCTTTTATACGATAATTATTTTGGTGATGTAAAAATTAGTGATGGTTACTAATTTTTTAAAAATCTAAAGTTTTATCTTTAGATTTTTTAAAATTCTAAATGATCATGTTCAAATGGGATTCAAATGGGGTTCAAATGACATTAAAAAAACTTCGAGTCATCTGTTCTTTTAATCTTTTTTTTCATTCCAGTTCAGTTTGCATCAACTTTAAACAAAAAAATACGCTATAATAACAGTAATTAACAACAGCTCTTCCCATAATACATAATAAAGCTTCACTATTCAATTAGTCTCCACATAAATATGCTGCTGACAATACCATTCATCAATTTGTCCAGCTATTCATTACGCCATTAACCAAATTAATGCTAAATAAAATTTTGATAAAGATTGAAATTGTCTAAATTTTGATAAGAATTGAAATATAAAAAAAAAATTAAAGAAGGCTTTACACGATCCTTAAAAGATGCTATTCTGATTGACTGCACCAAATGCTACATTTGTGTCACAAAAAGTTAATAAAACGGTAATGAAAAAACTTGTTATAAGTAATGTATTTTAATGACCAATTGATTTAACGATAACCTTTTTATCGACGTTGCCGATAAACAAAGCCTTGTTTGGAGTCATAATTACAAAGGCCTTACAACCTAATGCGGCGTGATAATTACCGCTAAAAGTGAGAATTCAAAACGCGCAATGTTTCCAGAAAACAAAATGGCCGTCAATCACGCGGCGTGTTGCATGCGAATAACGTTTTCCCGCCATTTGGTAGGCGACGTTTAGTTTCTAATAACGTTTTTATTAGAGTTTAAATTTGTGGTGAATTTTTGTTGCAATTTAATTTAGTTATGCAGTAGATATACAGATAGAGGCGGTGATAGCTCAGTTGCTAAGAATTTGACCTGACAATCCTGACCGGGTTCAAATCCCAGTAGCTCGCACCAATGAGATCATAATGCGTCTTGAGATCATACCTTTCTTAAAAAGGTTATGTGCGCTTTATAAAATTAAATATCATTTGCTGTGAAGGGAAATATCATGAGGAAACATGCCTGAAAATTTACAAAAAATATCCTCAAAGGCATTTGAATTCCACTAATCTGCATTAAGCCAGCGTGTTGGACTAAGGCCTACATCCTTCTCATTGTGAGAGGAGACCCGACCCTGCAGTCATTAACGGATTACAGACAGTGATGTCAGATAGAAAAACCTGAAAACGAAATTCAAATTCAAATAAAGGTCGCACCTACATTGCGGCACTTCCACTTTTCCTCGAATTCTGAAAACTTCATTTGAATATTACAATGGAATTCCTCGAATCACTTATATTGTAACGTTTATCATTTTCAGAAATTATTATGTTATTCATAGTCTCTCATGTCCCGTTTCCGACCGCCTTTCTCTTTATGCAGTCAAACGGAATCAGGTATTCCAGAAAAAAGTAAAAGTACGAAGCCAGAAATCCCAGCAATATTCAAATCTGGTTCCAAAACGGCAAAAAAGTGGGAACACGACCGCTGAGTGGATAAAACGGTAGCTATGGGATTGTTTGGGTTTTTGCTTCGTTTTTGATACTCCTGTATTCGCATAGAACTTACTCGTATATGGTTTTTTTCGGATTCCAGCCTTGGAATGGAAAAAGATACCTTAAAAATTTACTTCATTGTGTCTCTTTATCTTTAGGTTATCATTCATCAGTTGTTCAAGAGGTCGGGGTTCGAGTAGCAAATTTGAATAGACAATGGAGAAAATACCCTTAAAATTAGCCTTAAATGGAGAAGAAATTATATCTGAGGCTTTATGCTTGGCTACTAATAACGACTACGATTTTAGTTTCAAATAAAGCATCTACGGCTACCATATCCCCAGGCGGAACACAAGACATGTAGAACACGCTTTAGGACGAGTAAAGAAGCTAGAGCGGTGATAGCCCAGTGGTTTAGAATTCAACCTCGAATCGAGGGGTCCGGGTTCGAATCCCAGTGGCACGCACCAATGGCTTTGTAAAATAAGTTATGTGCGTTTTATAAAATTAAATATCACCTGCTGTTATGGTAAAGGAAAAAATCGTGAGGAAACGTGAAGTCCATCAAGGCCAGCGTGGTGGACTAAGGTCTACATACCTCTCATTGTGAGAGGACACCCAACCCTGTAGTGGGTCATTAATGGGTTACTAACAAAGAGGCTGCCGGTAAAGTACTTCTCCGGGTGTGCCACTATGCCATATAACACCTGGAACCATATTTTTGGTTACCAATAAACCATATAAAATTCCTAAACCAAAGCACGTGATTGTGTTATGACAGGCATTTGAATATTCTATCAGTAGCCCAACAATGCTATCAAGACAATTAGTATAATGTCCTCATTATATCGTGAACACAATTAGCGGTGTAATATCTATTGGTACAGGATTAATCATGTTATTATCAGCCTATTGTAATACAATACTTAGTAGATAGAAAACAAGCGTATAGACCATGGGTTAGACTTTAGCCTTTTCTCGAGGGGTCTGGGTTCGAATCCGAGTGGAACGTACCAATGATTTTTTGTGATCTCTCCGGCATGCGGGTTTCCTCACGATCTTTTCCTTCTTACTGCAAGTGATATTTAAGTTTATAAAGCGCTTATAACTTATTTAAGAAGGATATTGGTGCGTGCCACATGGTTTCGAACCCGGACCCCTTGGAGAGAGGCCGAATTCTTAGCCACTGGGCTATCACAGCTTTCAGAAACATGCCCAACTGTGGGACATAGAGAGTCGCCAGCGAACTCGTCATTTCATACGGGGCTTGCAATCCAGAAAAGTCCATTTTAATGTAAAACGGAATTACATTCTTGCCTTCAACCGGTTTCAGATGTCCGACAATTAAAATTCAACATTATACCCAGGTAATAAGGAACACATTTGAACGGTAGATGCGGTCGAGTTAATTTTGCATTGCATTTCGGATTCACTCGACGGATTGTATTCTCATCGGAGCGAGTCCCTTTACTTAGTCAGCAATGGACTGTTTGAATACAGACTGGTATTATTTTGTAGATGGAATTGCTATATAAAAAGGGTACGTTCGAATGCAATTAATAATCTTATATACTTACTAGCTGACCCCGCAAACGTTATTTTGCTATATCGAGCGTTGAATCGACTATTAAAAATAGGGGTTGTTGATAGAAGGGTATTATTGAAACATTATTGAAAAATAAAAATAAAAATAATTGTCCTAAAAATAAAATAAAAATGTTAGGTCTGGACAACCCTTATCACTCAGGGGTATGAAAAGACAGTAGCCGATTCTCAGACCTACTGAATATGTATATAAAATTTCATAAAAATCGGTCAAGTCGTTTTGAAGGAGTATGTTAACTATAACTGTGACATGAGAATTTTAAATATAAGCGAAGATTAATACGTGAAGCAAAAATGTTGGGTAAAGCTGAATAAATAAGGAAGTGTTTTACGTATTTAATTAATAAGACTATGTTTTTAGTAAACAGCAGTTATTTGTATGAAAGTAGGTAAAAAAATTCACAATTTTTACTTCTAAGACTATACTATCAAAACCTGTTGTAGTTTTCATGCATTTTTTATTCATTATTGAAGCTACAAATGTCAAATACTCCAAAATAATAATAAACCCCAATCTTATCCAGTGTTTTTTACTATGGCACTTTGGTTAGCTTAAAAGTGACTGTTCTTCAAATTCAATCAAACTCACATACTCGTACCTATCTCGAAAACTGTTGCATTTTGGATAGACCTTCACATGGCTTAAATCATTGCTTTTGAGCGTACCTATGTTATACAGGCTTCTTCACGTTTCTTCACTATGTTTGATGTAGTGATGTTTGTACCCTAATTTCCCTCCTTGCTATGTGCCTCGGCAAATGTTGGATCAATTATGGTCACTATTATTTATTCATTTTGTGAACATAGAATATTAGGAATTAACAAGAACAAATTGGCGAACACAAAATTTATTCAGAGTTCCCAACGAGGGAATTAGAGTTTAATTTGGAACCGGAAGGGTTCCGGAAAACAAATTGTTCGATCAATTTCATCACAATGTTGTATTTAGTTAATAAATACCAGCAAAATGACTTTGTTTTAATTATTATGGAATTGTAAGTAATCCTTGTCGACGGCGAAATTTTTGATGAGTTTGGAAAGTCATGGTGATTGGGTATTTAACTGTTCGGTTATATTGTGCTGTTTGTACATTCCTTTTAAAGAAAAAGTCAGAATTCTACAGATTTTTCTCTTTTTTGTACATTAAATAACTCATTTTGGAATATCTCCCTTGGTTTATAAACGAAAAATTATAAACGAAATCACCTTAGGTCTCAGGTGAACTAGACCTCAAAATTTTATACTTTAAGGGGAATCAGAATTAATAAAACGAAATTAAATAATTTAAGTAGGTGATAGCCCAGTGGCTTAGAATTCGACCTCGAATCGAGGGGTCCGGGTTCGAATCCCAGTGGCACGCACCAATGACTTTGTTAAATAAAAGTTACGTGCGCTTTATAAAATTAAAGACCACCTGCTGTTAAGGTGAAGGAAAACATCGTGAGGAAACCTGCATGCCTGAGAGTTCAGAAAAAAAAAGTTCTCAAAGGCATGTAAAGTCCACCAACCCGCACTAGGCCAGCGTGGTGGACTAAGGCCTACATCCTTCTCATTGTGAGAGGAGACCCGACCCTGTAGTGGGTCATTAATGGGTTACTGACAAACAATTTGGATATAAATCTTTCGTATTTCACGTCTTTATACTTTATAATAATGACGGTTCTTACTTTCAACATCCGTATTCTTTTTCTTCTTTGTCACCCAGTTCTAGCTCTTGAATTGACCGTGGAGGCCGCATCTACAGCCATCTGCAGCAACCGCTTAGGAGCTTCAAGATCCGTCTTACATTACATAAATTTATATCTACTGTTTTCATGAAATATGGCAGCCAGTACGTTGAAACTCTATTCGTCTAATGACTGTTTAATTAATCCAGACTTGTTATTTTATAACAACCCTTAGAGAGTTGTTAGTTTACTAGGCCTCTACACGTGAAGGGGTCCCCTTAGGAATAACTACGCATAGATATTACTTCATGTAAATAAATTACGCTTAATTATATAATGCAGAAGTTTTGAGAGATATTCTTGGCCTATTTAAAGTTTTGGCAGAATTTTGAAAGAGAATTTTGTATTATTTCTTTTTATCTGGGACTATTACTTTTAGCATTAGATTCGCCGTTGCCTCATAAAGTTGTATAAAAAGTTTCATAAAAAGTATAAATAAAATATACCTACCTATTTAACTTATACTCGCAAGACATGGTTCAGCGAAATCAAGTAAGCTTTATAGGTTGCCTCAGCTGAATGTTTGTTCATTTTCTGCTTTTTTCAAAAAAAAAAAACATCTTTCACCCATCTCATATATCGTACATCGATTTGGAGATGTAATGAACTGATAATTCAGATATCTCGCCTAAATATATAGCTATATCCTACCCTTTTGATTTATCAAACATTGTATTTATACAATGTTTATTTACAACTTAAGACGAACACAGCACACACATTTACCGCCACCACCGACGTACGATATAAGATCGTCCGCAAACCGCTGCAGTTAGCTAGAGGGACTATACGTTCGGGATAAACACGGACAGGTAAAGTCTATTCAATATTGTGTATAAAGACGAATGTGTAATAAGACGGATAAATTTGATTTTCTTGTTTTTTATCTAACTAGGATTTCATGAGTAACGTGAACTTAAAATTTACTTATTTTACTTAAAAGCTTTAAATTGTAGTTACGTTGGCCAAAAGTAAACGTACTTATGAAGTTACTGAACTTTTAGTTGTCCATTTACTGTATTCTCGATTGTCAAGTATTTATAAAGAATTGCATTAATCTGAAACTGAACAGGAAACTCTGCCCTTATGACATAAAGTTTATGTGGTTGCTATGGTGAACAAACAGACACAAAATACTCAATTTTTAGGTGCTTCATTCTTTTTTCAGCCCTTTGTAGTTCACTGCTGGACAAGGGCCTCGCCTGAACGACGCCACTACATCTCGTTCTGGGTTATTTAAATACAACGGTTTCAGCTGTATGCTTCAGGTCGTCAGACCACCTGGTCGGAGGGCAGCCGTCTCGGCGCTATAGATCATCACTGGCAACACACATTTCTTGGAAATATTGTGGTACAGAAGCTCAAAACAGGACTACCCGGCAATTACGTATCCTCTGGTCCCCCTACATATCGAAGATAGCGGAGCGCAAGTTTTAATTGAAAACCGCTTGGTTCCGACTGTGAAATTTTATGGACCATTATGTTGGTGTTATCTTGAACTAGGAAGTACTTACCAGTTATGTATGGCTTTCCAAGTGCAGGTATTTGTTTTATAAGAACAATTTTCATTAGTTTTATAAGTTGTTTTTCTCATGTAGACGCTGAGTTAGTGATCAAACATTGAAATGTCAGGTTTTTAAGGTTTGGATTATCTATACTAATGTTGTTATTGTAAAGAGGAGAGATTACATTTGTTTGTAAGTAATGACTGTACCCCTATGAACCTTGAATTATAATGGCTCTACGTGACTCTACCCGTCACACAATGCCCTCCGATTATTTGTATTTAGCAGTTAATTTGGCACTAGCAGTATCACTTTTCGTATCCGTACAAAAAGTTACTAAACTACCACTGAAGTATTACAAGAAACTGGAATGAATTCGAAACTAGTTGGGCTAACCCGAAAAATGTGCGCGTGTTTTTTGCGACTCGCATATTAACGTTTAAACTTATACTGGCACGTAATAATAATAATAATCAAAATTGAATAAAAATACATAAATAGTTTAAAAAATTGCGAATGAGGTTCCTTTCGTTATTTTTTCAAGGACGTCTGCCTTCTTTCTTTTTCACTCTACTGAAAGCCGCGTAAAGAAACTTCTTTCCGAAAACCTCTAAATATTGCGAGAAACAAACAGGTAGAAAAGGAAAAAACCGTATTCATAATATAACGACTTGTTTCAGAAAAATCAATGCTCCAATCACCTGTCGGCGTCCGATAGTTACAAAAGTCGTCAAAACTTTTTACGATCAGCTTTTTATGTAAGTAATCCATTGAATTTGCCAAATTACCGTGTATCAAAACTTTCACTCGCTCTTCTTTACGACTGGAATAACAGTTTTCATGTTCGTAAACGATTCCTGAAAAATATATAATTAGTTTAATGAAATGAAAGTAATGAGTTGGGTCTTAAAATTGTTTGAATTCTTGGGATCATTGGGCTCTATTAATTTTTATAATGACAGATGACCATAAAACCTTTTGTTATTGTTACATTGTCATAAAATAATCCAGGTTATAAACTACGTGCAAACCCATCCAAGGTTCAGCCTTTTTTTACGTAAAAACTTCGATCGTACATGGTCAAAATATTTTCTCCTATATTGACCAACCTACATTAGAGTAGATATGCTTGTATTGTACCCTAAAAATGGGGAAATAAAAGTTCCATACTTTAAAACAGGATCTAGTAAGAATTGTTCCCATTTAACCTATTGAATGTCCAGTAACTAGACACAATAGTTAAACAATAGCAGTCGGACCACCAGTGGTTCGATGCAAATTAATAGTTTAAATCATAGATAATTATGTTTAACGTGCACTGTTGTTTTATCAAAGTAGTTAGTTCGCAGAAACTGTAGCAAGTTGCAGCTTATAGCTACAAAACCTATATGCTCTAACTTGTGGGTAATGGAAATTTTGAGCTCCAATCTAAAGTTCACTGTTGCCACATGATCGATTATAATGTTAGGTAAGTGCGTACTAGTATTATCATAGGTATAATTTTAAATGCATTATATATATGGTTAAGAATTCTCCATAACTATCCCTGTCTCTGTCTCTGTATGCAATTTGCATTATGCCAGCGTGAGTGACTAAGGCCTACAACCTTTTCATTGTGAGAGAAGACCTGAACTGTTTAACATTCTACAAACTGTGTAACATCATGATTCATCTTCTATATAATATACCTATAAAATAGATTTAAATAATAATAAATAAATAAATAACGCTTCACACTCACAGCCCCACACTAGGATTCCCTGTGTCGTGGGTGCCATGGACACATACATGACATGAACACACACACCCAGACCAGAAAGAGAAATTTAAACTCACCATTCAAATCTCTGCTCTGCTCGAATCGAACCCAGGACCCTCCGCGCAGCGCACCGGCGTCTTAACCACTGCGCCACCCAGGTCGTCCTTTATAATAATCAGATTTATAATAATATTTGATGAACGATACCAATAAAACGGTACAAAACAGCGCTTATTATTCTATCTTGCCTTTTCAAACTGAGCGTTTTATGAACCGCAATAAAATATAAACTAATAAAAGAAAGTTCACCGTAGCTCCAGCACCGGACAGTAGAATATTGCAGCGAAACAAAATGAAAGCAACAGCACTTGACTGCGTTGAGATGCTCGCAGTTATTTATGTACTATTCAGTACTACTGACTTTTTGCGTGTTTAACGTTATGTTCTTACTTGAGCCTCTTACTCGAGTCGAATGTGCGCTTTATAATTAAATATCACTTGCTATAATATTTGCAGACCTAAAATGGTTTTGATCAAAATAAGTTGTAACAACTTTATACCTAGATTTGTGCAAAGAAACGTTTTGTATCTGACATGTTAGTATGTATTTCAAATCGCATTGGAATGTTCAACCATGATATTGAGTGCTCGATTAATTTGGCAAATGAGCGGTAGCATCCAACATGACACTTTGATACTTAGTTGATTGCTATTTCTACCACCAGGGAATTGAGTGAGATATTCAGCTAAATACCTCTCGCTGTGTGAATTGAAGGAAAGCACTAAAATTTTGAATTAAATCAAATATTATTACTAAATGATCACGCTTCCATCACCTATCTGCATTGGAGCAGCGTGGTGGAGTATGCTGTAAGCTTCTCTTAGTTGTAGGGAAAGACCTGTGCCCAATAGTGGGACATAAAGGATTGCAGGAAAATAACACTTCACACAGCCCCCACACTAGGATTCCAGTTGTGGGTGGACATTAGGACATAATATCATGAGGACTTAGATGTTCGCCTCAAATAAAGTATCCCCGGCAACCATATCATGAAACCCAACCAGAACATGTTGCTTTATGACGGGTTAAGAGGCTGGTAGTAAGATACCTCCACGGACCTACTACCTACAAAAAGGTAAAAGCTAGAAAAGTAATTAAATAAATCCCAAAATACTCCAAACAGTTTCTTTAGACTCAAAAACGTCAAGCATCCTATAAAGTTTGAGTTCTCGAAAATCGCATAAAAATCCTTAACTTCCTATTTGTACCTATTTTAAATTTCCAATTTTCATAACGGTAAGCTGAAAAAGCTATAAGCAGAGCTTAGCACTTGAAATTCCCACTACTATCCATGGAACACAAAATAGCTGTTGTTAGCGCTATTTTCGCTGAAAGAATATTACGTTAATTAAATTTCCAGCCTTCTATCTCCTCTGACCCATATGCTGCCAACCATTTTAGCTTGATCCCTTGCAGAAGAAACTTGTTCTAGGGTTTTCTTATACTAAAATATGTTGGATGCAACTCGGGTGTCTAGATATACTGGGCAGTGTGGTTTTCCTTTAAAATATGAAATTGTTTCCGCACTCATCTTTGCAAGCTTATAACAATCCTGTTTAGATACTCAACCACTTTAAAGTCCGTCGTATCGTCAATGTTTTCTTTACTATCCTATGAGTTATAACAATATTTAGAATAGTTGAATGGAGTCTCTTACACCCAGTGCATTTCCGGCTTTGAAGGAGAGCTCTTTTTGTTAAATTTGTTTTTTTTTTAATTCGTTTCTTTTTAATTTGTGGTCGTCAGTCATTTTTGCAACAAATATTTTTCGTTATATACGTTGCATTTTTTTCTACAGTACATTTTGGAAAATTCGTTCTTTATAAAATCCAATTATATTAATATACTACACGAGTTCTGAACCGTTCTCTAAACAAAACATTTTGTGCGGTTCACGCTTCACTGAGTAATTGTGATTCGTTACGAGATGGGCAAATGTTTTGTTACTTTAAATCGATTACGGATCTGCTGATTAAACAGACTAGGAAATATTTGCTTGTGTACCAAATTTCATTTAAATCTGTTTAGATATTTTAGCATGAACGAGTAACAAACGTCTATCCATTCACCCTCACAATTTTAGCATTCATGATAGATGTAGGACTGCCGTTATATTTACTTAGAATGCCTAAGAAAAGTATAAACTGAATAATATCTATCAACGTTCTAGGCATTTTATACATTGCTTAGGTATTGTTTAGAATACTGGAGTACACAGATTGCCGGTTACATATACAACAATAATAATAAAATGGAACATACTCGTAGATTCCGTCACTTCTTCGTATCCTCAAGGTGGACATTAAGCAACTTGTAAACACTTTATTATTATGCTTCTTCCTGCAGAACTTTTAACACCAGTTCTGCGTTACACGGACAGAGGGTTTCCGCTAACAATCTTATGATTTAGATGAGAACTTTCTTTCTTTTACGGTCTTTGTGTAATTTGTACGACGATAACATTGTAATTAAGTTAACAAACAAACAAACCTAGATGCAAGAATAAGATTCAGGCTACCATTAATTAGTTGGACGCGTTTCGTACGAATTTAACTCGTTCTTGTACGTACGTATACGAGTACGTCTAAGGTCGTGCCCTAATTGGCTGACACGAGGGACCAACCAACCAATATGACAAAATTTGGCTCTGTATGGAGGTGTCCTTATTGAAATACACACAGACGTGCGACAAAATGTACGCAATGACGATGTCGTATGAGAAACTTTTGCGTGTGACATGCATAGAGCTATTATACTAGAGCAGGGAAGCCAGGCTTCCAACTGCCCTTAGGTTAAAACTAGAGAGAAGATTGCGGCACCCTCTCTATCTCTCTCTTCTCACGCATGTGCAATTAGCAAGAAACAATTTTAGGTAGTGAAATTGTTTAATTCGCATACGCGAAGCGCGGGAATGCGCGAGGTTCTTTAATGAGCATGCGTTAGTAGAGAGAGACAGATAGGGCACCATAATCTTACATCTCTTTCTAAGTGTCGGCTTAAAGTAAGTCACTTAAAGGCAGCCGTATGTCTCCCCTACTCTAGTATAATACCTCCTATGGTGACATGGCAATTAGGACATAAGGTTAGACTTGTAAATAAACTACCGGTATAAGGCATAAGACTACTACCAGTATAAGACTATCTTCTTCTTTTTTCTTTTCAGCCCTTCGTTTACTTCTAGTCATAGGCCTCCTTTAATCTACGTGATCCCGGGCCCTTTAAATCGAACGGCTTCCCGCTATATAATATTCAGTCTGTTTGGCACACTTAAATCTATGCCATGTGAAACTATAGGTACTTATTAAGTGAGCGAATAGAAAATAGATTTATTAAGTGAGCAAATAGAAACTAGATTAATTTATTTAGCATATCCATAAAAATTACATGCATATTTAACATCGTTCGTTTGGTACATTAATAAAAGAAACAAGTGCAATTTGCAGTTTCAAAAGTGCATTTACAATTCAACATGGGTATGAATATGAAAGCTTATGTGATTTCAGTATAAACATCAAAATATTATACTTGAAAAGGGAATTCATCTCCAATTTTACATAAATCAAGATAAGAGGCTTGTACAAAAATAATGTTCCAGATTTAAGATAGGACTCAAAATTTATAGCCGTTTCTAATCTATGTTTGACCCGAAATAAAATTTAATTATAATATATGAATGTGTATAATACATGTGAAATTTTATGTTCAATTGACAGAAATACGAAAATATACCGCTTTCAGATTACAGTCTTAAATCATAAAACGTATCAATAAACGTCCTTCGCTCATGGGAAATACAAATTTTAATGATGAAACGCAAAACTTTACAAAAATCTGAACTTTCACATAATATTTGACGTATCAGTTTTAGTGAGAATAAAAGATGTAAGTATAAAATATGATTGTAAGTATACATTAGTCATATACACATTAGTCGTCCACTAGTCTAGACTAGTCACTGTAGAGTAACTACTCCACTATGTTGCTATGTTGTCCAATTGTGGACTTCTAGCGCCTTTAAGGATATTATGAAAAAAAGAACTGCTAATTAGGCATGCAGGTTTTCGCATAGAATTTCCTTTTATCATTACAGCAGGTGGCGTTTTATTCTGTTAATCTTGTTTGTTTTTCCACATATATAATATTATATGAAATTTGTAGAATTTGTGTCATCGTATTTTTCTCCGAAAAATCTTTTTCCCTTACTCGAAGTAGTGACGTATGCGCGTATACCAGAAGGTAAATACGACGTGTATATTGGGCGTGTACAGCCTTCGCGATAAAAATGGGACGTTACATAAATTATTCATAAAAATCTTGACTTCCTGCGTCTACGAAGTGCTACGCGGTGCTACGGCGTAGCGCTACGGATGTAAGAGCAAATCTTTTCGTGTATTGTGTGCATTTATTACGTGAAACATTGGTGTGATAAAAATCTTGTTTATGTGAGAAAGTTTTCATGAATTTCAGGTACCTATAGGTATAACATTAACTAGTTCATTCATCTTTGAAAAAAATCAAGTTAATCAAATAAAAATTCTTTTTGTATTTTAGATTGTATTTAAGCTTTAATGTTTGCTACTAAACGAAATTGTAATTGCCAAATTGTAGAAAATTGCCATGAAATTATTTCATACCAAATTATATTATAGCCATTCATCCCCTAAACTTGTAAATTAGGCAGAAATTCGAATCGATTATGACATATAATGATAAAATCTTGCAGCTATCTAATTTAACTTACCGCGCGAACTCGTTAATACAAATACTGTAAAATAAAAAAGATTTCCCTTTTGTGAAAGGGTTACACTCACCTTCAACCGCAAATGGGGATATCGCTGAAAATGAAGTGCGATACTTCACAACAAAAAGTATTCGCGAGTAAAAATTAAATAAAACACCAATTCTCGATCGCTCCGATATATATGGGTCTCCTTTTAACTCTTTTAACTTTTATACAGCAATGTTGGATTGAATCTCAATGAAAAAATATCATATTTCCGAGTATTTTGTGAATAGCATTGATTTCCGATAGTGATCGTAATTTGGGCGCCAGTGCCGCTGAATACTTGTATAATTTTTCTGAAAGAACGTTGGTTTTTTATGAAAGCCACCCTTTGTGATGTTTTGTTGAGGTCTTGCTCTATATTTGGAAAGAGTCCGTGAAATTTTATATTTTCAAACAATACGCGAATTTAAAATGAATTTTTCCACTATATTTTTGGGAATACTCTGCTTTTTTAAGTTCAGAATATGGATTCAACGGGAAAGGAAACAAAGTAACAAAATTTTACTATATCTGTTTCAATAGATGACTTCTATTTCTTACTGAACTTACTTCGCTGTGATACTTGTACTAGGTAGTGTCGCTGTGTATGTAGATTATTCTGTATACCGTATGCTATATGGTATATATACTGTATGCTGACCCCGCAAACGTTGTTTTTTTGCCATATAAGTTATCGAGCGATAAAAATCGACTGTTGAAAAATAGGGCTTGTTGATAGAAGGGTGAAAATTTAGGGTTGTATGTATTTTTTGATTCCACATTATTGAAAAATAAAAATAAAAAAAATTGTCCAAAAAAATAAATAAAATTGTTAGGTGTGGACAATACTTATGACTTAGATGTATGAAAAATAGACAGTAGCCGATTCTCAGACCTACTGAATATGCATATAATATTTCATAAAAATCGGTGAAGCCGTTTCGGAGGAGTATGGTAACTAAAACTGTGACATGAGCATTTTATAATTATATAAGAGAAGATGGTATGCTTTTTTAATGTAATAGAAAAACAAAACAACTAGTTTTGTATAGCTTTTTAATACTTACGACCCGAGGAACAGTTGTTCAGATGCCGGTGCGCCACGCCCTCTACTGCCCTGGGTTCGATACCTAAATGAGATCGATACCTAAGAGCACAAATTGGAACGATGACTATAAATTTCTGTTTTAGGTATTAAATTAACCCATTCACTATGCAGTGACCCATATATGACATTCCCATTGTTTAACTATTGTGTCTACTTAATGCACAAGCAACGTGTTAATTTTGCATAAATTCGGGTTACACAAAAAAAGAAAAAAAGAACTTTAGACCCATATAGAGACATTTTATAAAATAAATAAAACTCAAAATAATTCTAACAACACTATCAGTAGCTTAATTTCGCCAATCTAAACTCTACTCCTTGAAGCAATTTCGTTGTCTCGTGTTTCAACAGGAAAATCCGTCTTCAGAGTTACGTCTTCACTTGAAGTTTATTCGCTCCCGTATAACCGATACCCGGGTATGTGTTTCGGATCTGGATATTGGCAGCGCGAAATAGATATAAAATATTTATCGTATTTTTTATGTCTGTCAACTTTTAATAGATTAAAACATCAAATAAATTATCATCGTGTCAGATGGCTAAATAAAATTATAGTATGTAAATAAAAATAATGAAAAAATAATTGGAATTATGTTTGTAAATTTTTCATAAATTAAAAAATCAAATAAATTTTGTATGAAAGAGCTAAATAAAAATGTTTTACGAAAAGACTGAAAAGAAAATTTAAATTAATCTCATTCAAAAGCAAAAAAATAGCAAAACCGGTATCTTGAAATCGACTACTACAAAACACATATTACGATAGTTCTTCAGTGCCCTATCAATACCAATCTTAGCTTTCCTAGATCAATCTAACGCGATTTCTTTGTGCCTCATATTCGAACAGAAAGATCCGTCTTCAGAGTTATATACGTTTTTCCTTGAAGCTTATTCGCTCTTTTATACCCGACCCGGGTATAAGATTCGGATCCGGATATTACTAAGCAACGTGAGACACAAACAAGATATTAACGGATTTAATTTAAACATTAAACAAGCTTGAAATCTCCGATGTTTGTTAAGTAAAGGTCTTAAAAAACAGTTAGTTTTAAAAAACTACAATAAAATACTAAAAACGGCAAACCACTGATGACCTTCCTGGTGTTGCTCGTGTCTTTATGCAATGGTGACCACTTTTGCTGTTTGTGTAGTTTTTTGTATAGAAAATAACTACAAATTTTAATCTAACATTTTAAGCACTACACTGTAAATGCTAACGTTAAAATCCAGGTAATTTCTATCGGTAAAACTGCACTGGATCTGAGCAATTTAGTTGCGCTCCGTCTTCCAATAGGAAGCTCCGTCACTCCGGGCTTATTCGCTCTCGTATATCCGAGACCCGGGTGTATGTTTGAGATCCGGATATTGGAAACAGGAGACAGAAACTCGATTTTTGAAAGAACATGCTTGGTTTAGTCACTCAACGTTATTAAAAATAAGAGGAATATCTACAACTCATTAATGAGACAAAATTTGGTCGCCTCTCATAATAAGAAGAATTAATTTTAGCCGACCACGCTGGCCTAGTGCAGTTTGGTGGACTTCACACGTCTTTGACAACTGTTATGCTTATTCTAAAATACAGGTATGTCGCGTGTCCCAATCCCTGTTGTAAGTTGGAGAACCGGATATTGGCAAAAGGAGATACTACTGGACTTTTGAATTTGTTTTGTTTTGTCTTAAAACTTTATTGTTTTGTCACATACAAATTCAAATTCAAATTCAATTTTTTGAAAGTAGGTATGCCATTTAATATCTTGTGCTACAGCATTTTTCTATAGCTTGGTGTTGCATGACTTTGTGTCTATAAACTGGTGTCGTTACGGAAAAACGTTAACTCAGAGCTCAAATCCAATACGCTTCTTCGGGCCCGCGGCCTATACAATTTCTATAATACGATAAAGGAGTGAATACTCTAATTATGCTAACTAAATATTACGTGGCACATAACACGAAATAAATTCCCAATTCTTCTCGGCTGTAAAAGTGAATTACAATATAACCTACATACATAATATGTACATACTTGACATGATATTCTTGTAATCTCGTAACGCGTTTTTCGTTCGAGGTAACGCGTAATAACCTTACAATATCCGAACCCTTTTGCATGTATTCACGAAGAAAACAATATTAGTTAAATGTTTCAGATAAGGTTTTACATGCTATACGTTATGTTTCTTTAATCCGCCTTTAGGTATAAAAGTTGAGCTTTTTGATGTATGAAAGGAATAAGGAATTCAGGGTTTGAAGGAGCCATTTGCAATTTTTCCGTAGTTTATGATCAAATGTGATTTAATTTTATGTTTTTAAGTGGCAACACTGCTTTCCTTTCACGCACAAACATTTGAAAGTTCCCCGTAAAGTAAATGTTCCACTCTTCTCTCATGATTTACCTCTTCTTATTTGTGTTTTCAGTCTATATGAAATTAAAAGTACAAAAATATATTTTGACTCAAAAATATTCGCCCATCAACTATTATAGGTGGTTGCTTACCGCCAGCTTCTTAACCCATCGTAAAGCAGCATGTTCTTCATGTCTTGTGTTTTGGCTACGAAGGTATGGAATTTTAATAAACTCAAAAAAACTAACAAATTTGCTTCCCCTCCGACTACATCTTGGCAAACAAAATGAAATCGACGATAACGAAATTGAAATGTTTACCTTACTCGTTGGGTAAAATACCCAACGAGGTAGGTAAAACGCTAACTGTAGATATAAAACCGCTAACCATATTGATCGTTCGTAACATGTTCGTCTCATTTATCCCAGAAAGTAACCTCAGAGGCCTCTTTTATGCGGCCATAAAAATCATGCCTCCGCTAACATCCGAAATACCTATATTTTAGAAGCAAGTTGCTCTGATTTGTTATGCTGAGCAGATGAAACGATGTCGCTCAATGTAAGCTATGAAGAAACGTGTTAAGTCATTTCCATTAGATGTTATTTTTTGGTCGGTTTTTGAGTCGCCCAGAGGGCAATGGAGAGAGCTATGCTTCGTATTTTTCTACGAGACAAAATCAGAAATGATGAAATCCGTAGAAGAACGAAGGTGACCGACATAGCTCTCAAAGTTTGCAAATTAAAGTGGCAATGGGCTGGCCACATCGTTCGCAGGACTGACAACCGATGAGGAAAAAAATTCCTCGAATGGCGACCATGTTTAGGCAAAAGGAGCACAGGCCGCCCTCCGACCAGGTGGACTGATGACCTGAAGAAGACAGCGGGAAACCGTTGGATTCAGAGGGCCCAGGACCGGGCGGAGTGGCGTCGATTAGGGGAGGCCCATGCCCAGCAGTGGACTACTAAGGGCTGAAAGGAAGGATATTTTTTATAGTAATTGAGTAGCAAAAGAATATGCAGGCCACCTGATGTTAAGTGATCATTACAGTCCATGAACACATCCGACCTCAAATAAATCCTATCTGAGGTTGTACGCGAGTATTTTGCTACTCATGAGATTGTTGCCTCAAATCTTCGCAACCATACCTCCTCAGCCGAAAACAACATGACAAGACATGAAGAACATGCTGCTTTAATTAGGCCCGTGCAAAGCAACCCGTGTCGGATGTTTTCAAACCATTCGTAGGGCCTTCGACAAGGTTTAACGAGTGCTAGCTTATCAATAACAACCGCGACCGACGGCTTAACGTGCCCTCCGTAGCACGAAATTATTAAATTCGCCACTCATTCAGTCACATAACTCACCTTTCATCCAAAAAAAACTAAATTGAAATCGCTTCCGTTCGCGAGCTACGGTGCCACAGACAATGCAGACAGACAGACAGACAAACAGACAGACAGACACGTCAAACTTATAACACCCCTTCTTTTGCGTCGGGGGTTAAAAATAGCCCCCACGCTTATTTTCCCACTCTGCAGTAAATATAACTAAGCCCGTTATACATTTACCTAGAGGGCGCTGTCTACACTTTATCAGGTTTTACGGATAATCCCGGCTTTAACGACTTGACACATTAAGATAAGCGCGAGGGTAGCTTAAAAAACTCTTGTTTTTAGTATCCCAAGTAATTTTAAAGGCCGTTCCGCTGGTTTAAGCTCTTTGTAATTTGCTTGATAAATATTATATGCGCGGAAGAGCTTTGAAGTTTGGGTGTTAACGGGGAGACTTGTTTGAAGTTTGAAGAGAATAGTTTTTTCAAGCGCCTTTAGTTCCTTAAGATTTCTTTCTGTGTAAAGTATTTGAAAATGATATTTTATAACGCGCACAGAATTGTTTTAAGAAAGTTATACGAGTAGCAGGATGTCACTGGGATTTGAACCCGGAGACAAGTGAAAGGCCAAATTCTAAGCTAGTTTTATAAACTATCACATGCTGTAGGCGAACGAAAACATTGCGAGGACTCGATAATGGCGTGTGAAGTCCATAAGGCCACATAAGGCCAGAATGGTGGAATTGGTCTTACTAGGTGTGTCTTTAACTCATAAAGACAATTTTTCTCGCTTCCAAAATGGCAACGGCCAAAACGATCCTTTTGTGAGTGTCCTCTAAGAGATATAGGGTAACCAGTGCCCCTAAACGCTATTTTCAATTTTTATGTATCCTACATAACAGTTATTCTGTGTACGTTAATAAATAAAAAAAAATGTCGCATGAGAGTGCGTATTATCAATTAGGACATTTAAAATTTAAACATGGAGCCGTGTTTAAATTTTGTCGTATTGTTCGGTCGGTCGGTTATATCAACCTTATAAATCCGAGTAGATATTGTTTGATCACATAAGAAACAACATCTCTATGACGTCAGCGAGTCACGGCCATGTTAAAATTCGTTCAGTAGTTTCCAGTTTATGTCGTCGTAAAATCGGTCATAATATCCGAAAATACTAAGTGCCAAACATACTGAATGAACTCCTGGCAGTAAAAATGTTGTAGAAGAATATAATTTCCGAATTTTATCGCCGTCATCTAATGCGACCAGTAAATAGAATATCATTTCATTTTCTCGATTCTGTTAAATTACTTATTCTTTGGTATTGATAGACAATATTATCTACTCTATTTTTTTTCAAAGACAAAACGTTTATTTGCACAAATATAAGTATAGAGTTATAGAGTTACTTTAAAAAGATTTACTTTATTAAATTACTTTGAAAAAAGGTACTAGCTATTGGAATGAATTTTAGATTGACACACAGAGGTTAGAATACGTTAGGTACCTACAACTTATAAACAACATTTTTTTAAAAGGGACTCCCCTAGCTTGACGATGCCCTTTCTATTCATAAGAACTAAATTGGTGCACTCGAATAAAGTATCCCTTACAACCATGCCAACCCAACGAAACAACGATATAAATATAGTAAAATCTTATATTTAATAAATATTAAAGTACTCGTCACTTTCATAAAATAACTGTACTTATGGTATAAAGTATCTAATTTTAGTAATTACAAAAATAATTCTTTTAAAATACTGGCATAGTTGAGTGTGTTATAGTTATAAAAACAAGATTTGAAAATTACATAAACTTGAGTACACTTTACACTTGTAAAAGAAATGTAATTAAACAACGGACGAGTGAGTTAGTGCTATAAATTTTGTCTGGGTAAATAAATTAAACTCTGTATATTTTTAAACCAAACAAATTTTACAACTAGAAGTTATTACAAAAACATTGTAATACATTAACAAAATTGTTAAATAATGAAGCTTGTTCTGTAGTTTAAATTTGACAGTGTTTTTTTTAAATTTGGAAGACTTTATTACGCAAGGAGCGGAATTAATTGTTAATTTTCAATACCGCTACGCCAAGTCAACGAACTTACAAAACATTCATTTGAAGATCAATTGCGGAAAATTAGCTCTGACCACTTTTTTGACTAGGTAGGTATCCTGTAAACTATAAAAGTAAAAGTTGGTTCTTTATTTTTTAAATAGTGAAGAAAATTGAAACTTGTCAATGGAAAAACTAGTAAAATAACGCGACAATTAAATACTTACATTTTTAATATTTCAGAACATCTACTACTATCTGGAGTAAGTAATAATATGGTTTTAAAACAAACATCATAAAGAAAATCTAATTTCTAAAATATTCAAACGGACACAATCGAGCTTCACTGTTTTGCCTACTGTACTAGTAGGCACTGACATTTAATATTAGTAACCTTAAACACGGGCTTATAACGGCTTATCTGTAACAATAGTACTCTAAACTCTATTAGGCAAACCTGAAACATGTCATGGACCTTAGTATCATTTATATTTAGAGGCGATTTTGCGTTAACTCATGGCGGACTATTACTTTTTTTGCAAACATTTTCACCTCTGATTAAGTGGGTACAGTCAGCGTGTCTGAATTGTCTGACACTATCGGCGCGGCGGGCAGGAGGTAAGTGTGGCATTACACTCGAGCACACTAACGTAAACTGACTGTAGCTATGCTTTAAAATTCATATTTTTTTTATTTTATGAAACAATTTTTGAAATACGAAAAAAATAATTCAAGTATATTAAAGCAACTTCAAGATAGCTAAGATTAATATCTCCCACAGAAAATAACGGGTTTCAGTTACCATATAAAATTATAAGCTATGAAGCAAAGTGGTGAAACCTGATTTATGGCTGCGTGAGCTATTTAGCTGTTTACGTAAGATTGATACTTTCCGCGCTCGTAGCCTTGCAACGTATCGGAAATAAGTTGTCAGATACGACAGTGGGCGTGGAAGTACTAAATTTACTAGCTAAACCCAGCAGGCATTGCTCTGCTATAGTAAAACGATAACCTGATTGTAGCAGTGGTTAATACTTCAGTTTGTTGCGCAAAAATTTTTTTTTTAACGCTTCACACTCATATCCCCACACTAGGATTCCCTGTGTCGTGGGTGCCATGGACACACACAAGACAAGAACACAACACACCCAGACCAGAAACAGAAATTCAAATTCATCATTCGAACCTCTGCTCTGCTGGGAATCGAACCCAGGACCCTCCGCGTAGCGCACCGGTGTCTTAACCACTGCGCCACTCGGGTCGTCGACATTCTGTGAGGTGATTTTTTTAAATTTTAGAAACCCCTGTTATCTTAATTTTTAGGTGAGATTGATCAATAAGAATTTTGTCTTGTTATAAAATATTTTGAATTCTAAAGGAGTTATAGGTATTACCTACATTTCCGACCGAATCCCATTAACTGTCTAAGTTTAAAACAACGACACTTACAGAATTCTATCGTAAAATTAAACTTTAATATGTGTGCCAGAAACTAGCTATAAATAACTCAGGAAATAAATAAACGCGCTTAACTCAGGCTGAGTCGGCATTAATCTTGCGTAAACAGCTAAATAACCAAGCGAGGCATTAAATCACTTGTCTGGCGCTGTTTATGCTTTTTGTATATTTAAGAAACATACAAGGTACCTATTCTTTATTAATTGTATATGAGTAGCAAACGGGGGTGCAGGCCATCTAATGTTAAGTATTAACTGCAGCCTATGGATACCCATGTAAAACCTCAAATAGATTAAAAAACCTCCCCGAGTTCATAATAATTAAATACAATACAGTATACTTTATTGCACACCATAATTAAACACGAATTCAGAATATACATATCAGAGAAAAAGCGTGTAACATAACAAATGATGCCCAAAAGGCGGTCAGGTATTTCTTCCAGCCTTTGGGAAGAAAACCGGGTGAGGCTGTGTCGGTGCACACAGCTGTTGGTTTAAACGTGAAACGTATATTATACGTTGTTTACCGCCGCCGAGCCCGCCCCGATGCAAACTCAAGGTTTTAACAGCGAGCAATTTGATATTTTTTAAGTTATTAAATTTTAGTTCTTTTTTGTTAAATTTAAGTAAAAAAGAGATGGTAGCTGTCTTCGTATCCAATCGCGAAGTCCGCAGCAAAACGTACCTACCCTCGACCTACGAAACAAAAAAAACATAATTATTTAACACTCGAGACTTTCCTATTGTACTTGGGAAGCATAAGAAAAAGAAAAAAAAAACCCAGTCTATCAAACTCAATAGCATCGGAAAAACTACTATGTATTCCAAAATAGTGCTTAAATTTGCGATTCTCACTTCATCTCGTCGAGCTAATTTCAGGGTTTAATACCGTAACTGGGGTTCGAGTAAGCGATTCATAAATTCAGAATTCCAGTTTCAGCACTCGTTAGATATTGTGAAGCTACGAGTACATTGTGTATTCACAAACTGGGATTACTTTTTAATCGCGCTCTGTAAGCGTTCTTGTTGTGGTATCACGAAAGTTGACTGTTGTTTTATTGTTGTCAGTTTTTCTATACATATATTTACATTTTGCTACCTTTACATTTCTCTACGTGATAGAGTCAGAAACAATGGAATCCATAGAAAAGCCAACTGGCGGTCACTCATCCAGGTACTGGGCCCGATGTTGGTAAATTGCTCGATCACTTGCGATCTATTCAACCAGTAAATGGGGGTAATGCGCGCTTCACTGACCACGTCTTATCTTATAATAAGTGGCCACCGTCGCCCACGCACCTCTACATCACTAGAAATGTCACATACACTGCCGACAAATGAAATTATTTGTTCACATATTGCAGATAAGACGTAATGGTACTTCAGGAATACGTATGCCGTGGTAAGGCATCATAAGAAAAATAAAAACAAATTTGAAAGGAAAGTGTAGAAAAATTGCCATCTAACATGGAAAATACGAGTCAAAATATCTCCAAATTCAACTTCAAACCAAATCGAAGTATTACGTAAGGTTGCTATAGGTATTGCTCCTAATTGTCGCCACAAATTAGCCATAACTTATTCTCCGGCACGTCCTAAAAGCTCTTTCAAAGAGCTTCCCTTATAAGCTCAAAGCTATAAATCTAAGAAGCGTAAAACTTTTCTTCTCTAAATTAGCATTGGAATCATTTCAATATTACTAACGAACGTAATTTCCGTCTCACTGACCGAGCAAGACCTGCACTAACGATTTCCACTTCAATTCAGCTAAAACTTCGACACAGTAGAATCTAAAACGTTCATTTCATACCGTAATACCGAGTAACTTAGTTTATCTAATCTTGAAATAAATTATAGTAGTCCGCATAAGTCGTGAGCAACATCTTTATTGGTCGGTTCGTCAGTCCTCAGTTCGGTGTGCGTCGTCTATTGGTCCAGCGCGTTTTGAACTGTACTATTCCAAAAAGGAATGTTGGTTTTTATTTACAAGTATTAATAAACTAGCTATGTTTTTTTAAACCCTTCAACTGCGATTTCCCAAAAATCAGGATTTTATGAATCAGGTACTTACAAAATACTTAGATCCCTTTTCACTGGCAGTTCAAATTTTCACTCACACGTTGAAACCATCATAATCGTTGAAGGAGCATTCATTTTAGAATTAGACAATCAACACTCTAATCAATTAAATTCCCTCGATCTGCGTGCGTTGATTACATTCAGCAAATACCTAACTCCTATCTAACTCGTTCTTCGTACAATTCCATCCGCAAGCCACTGACTTTCAAGATTTCTATCCGACGATCATTTCATAAAACCTTGCTTCATTCTAAACTAAACCTTAAGTAATAGCTGCAAGACACAATTTCATTTAACAGACGCTGTTAAAGAGTACTTAAGTTGATGGGTACAGTCATGTTGAAAAAGAAGAAAGGGTATTTAATTGTGTCGTAAAAGATGTGGCAGAATAATTAATAAGGACTCGCATTTAATGTATGTTGTGGCAGCGTCGTGTTAGACACGTTAATTTGTACCTTAAGCCCTTAGACATAAGGTCTATGTTTTTGTTTCTAAGGTCACGCCCATATTGATAAGCACAAGGGTATAAGGTTGTTTTAGATGACGGTCACGAGTGAGTTATTAAAATTTCTTTACAAATATCATACATTTGTTAATTAATTACCGTCAAAGGTGTGTTGGAAAATGTTTTAATTATCATAAATGTTAATAAGAAAACTGGGTAAGATAATATGGTTTATTTTTAAATGATTTTAAAATAGGTATAATGTTATGTTATGAAGAAGAACAGGTGAAACATACAGGATATTTTTAGGTCACAATATAATTGAATAAAACACTGAAGAGATTCATTGATTGTTTCTTATAGTCTGTCTGTAACCCATTAATAATTGCAGGGTCGGGTCTCCTTTCACAATGAGAAGGATGTAGGCCGCCGTCCACCACGCTGGCCTAGTGCGGGTTGGTGGACTACACATTGCATACAGGTATGCAAGTTTCCTCACTATTTTTCCTTCACCGTTACAGCAAGTGATGTTTAATTTTATAAAACGCAAATAGCTTTTTTTTAGTAAGTCATTGGTGCGTGCCATTGGGATTCGAACCCAGACCTCTCGAGTAAGAGACCGATATCTTAGCCACTGGGTCCTCACCGCTACTTTCAGTATTTTACATTTAGTTATTTATTTTTATATAATTAAATTAACGCTCTGCTTTCTTCTTTTCATTAATAGAGAATATTTCTGAGTAAATATAATTTGTTTACACAGGGTATTTAGGGGCCTTAACGAAACACAGGAACGAAGGCCTAAACAAATAGTAGGAGCCCTCTAACAAATATTTGCACCAATCAGGAGTCGACCCCGGAGTCTTTCCTTTTAAAACATGTACTCGTATTGCAAACACAACCTATTCTCTAACTATCTAGATACATACTGCTGAAATTATCTAGTTTATGTAAAAAGTATTTTTGATAAGTTTCTGTCTGCAATTTTGTTCCCGTGTCCTTCTATACTAATATTATAAAGAGGAAACATTTGTATTTTTGTATGTTTGTAACGAATAAACTCAAAAACTACTGGGCCGATTTCAAAAATTCTTTCACCATTGGAAAGCTACATTCAGCCCGAGGAACATAGGCTATTAAATAAAAATAAAAAAAAATAAAAAAAAATCATTGGCAGAGCGAAGCCTGCTGGGTCAGTTAGTTTTTAATATTAACATTCGTTAATATGTTCCAGGCCTTCTTCTATAATTTTTTCAACACAATCATAGCCCCACACTATAATTCCCCGTGTCGTGGGTGCCATGGACACACACAAGACAAGATCACAATACACCCAGACCAGAAACAGAAATTCGAATTCATCATTCAAATCTCTGCTCTGCTGGGAATCGAACCCAGGACCTTCCGCGCAGCCTACCGGTTTATTAACCACTGCGCCACTTGGATAGTCATTATGGGGGAAATACGCGCCTAACAGTGGGATATTGACAGAGTTTAACCTTGGCTTATCTAAACGTTGTAGGTAACTAAATAACTAGATAGCTTAAGTAACACGTAAATTATTGAGAGACATTTATCATGATAGAACTTTTGCAACTCACCAAGTGGAATGCCATCTGTCAATTTAGTTTGTATTTTGAATTAATAACAACATAAATAATGTTTTTTCTACATAATTACACGCCCCTGGTAACACAAGGATTGACAGTTATTTCACTCCAGGGCAAAGCGTATGCGTTCGGTGAGGACATGAAGCTCCATAAGAAATTAATGTTTAAATAAAAAATCTCAAAATGTTGTGCACACCTCTAATTTAAACATTAGTTGTTATTGTTTTATTTGAGGCCATCACTGTAGTCCTATTTGTGTTCTTAGTTGGTATGCTTTGTTAATAAATAAATAAATTAAATTAATGTCATGTCATGTCAGTACCCATTAATGACCCACAACAGGGTCGGGTCTCCTCCCACAATGAGAGGGATGTAGGCCTTAGACCACCACGCTGGCCTACTGCGGGTTGGTGGACTTCACATGCCTTTGAGAACATTTTTTTTGTGAACTCTCAGGCACGCAGGTTTCCTCACTATGTTTTCCTTCACCGTAACAGCAGGTGATATTTAATTTCATAAATCGCACATAACTTTTATTACAAAGTCATTGGTGCGTGCCACTGGGATTCGAACCCGGACCCCTCGATTCGAGGTCGAATTCTAAGCTTATCACCGCTGCCCGCAATCACCGCACGGCTATCACCGCAATTAAATTAATATTCTATTAAAAATGCCTACACAAAAGCCTTATCACGGCACACTAAACAATAACACGCAGGTAACAAAGGCCCGTGTAACAATAAACAGACGTCCCTCAAGCTGTTTATGTGCGGGACAGTTGTTTACTTTGCTTTTACATGTCAAAATGTTCTCACGTCCCCGCCAAGATTGGGTAGCAATGTGCTTACGCTTTCCTTGTTCGTATTCTTGCCATTGAATTTTCCTTCAAATTTATACAGTTCAATAATATGTGATTTTTATTGTCAAAAAGCAGGAAAGAGCTACTTGGTTTTAGTAGTCATTGCAACTAATGTCTGTACAAGAAAATATGCAAATTTGTTTTGAATAAGTCTCAAATTCTCCAAAAGTAACAAGTAAGTAACTGAATGACCAATCAAGATGATCAACTTGTATGTGTTTTGTTTGTTATATATTATACCTACGTCTATTATGTTAAGATTTGATGAACTATATCAGATTTATCTATTACTAGCTTCCGCGCTTGACTTCTTTGACACAAAAATTTGACTTAAACTATCGTACATATTAATGCAACTTATAATCTACTAGTGTACTAAATTTTATCGAAATCTGTTTTGCCGTCTTTGAGTGATAGAGTAACAAATATCCATCCATTCATCCGTCTATCCTTCGTCACAAACTTTCGCATTTATAATGGTAGTAGGATGGGACAACTAGTGACCACTTTCGACCCATTAGTACGACACTCATTAGTATCGAAATTTCTTCATTTGCGCGTGATCGAACCGGATAATCCTGTTAAAGCAGCCATGACTAATGATGGGATTCAATACCGATGAGTTGTTCGGAGCTCGTTCAATCCAATATAGGTAAGTATTAAACTTAGTTACATTCGTATCAAGAACCGTTGAGATAGTAAAACTGACAGATTTTATTGGTATTCATACTTATTTTTAAAAGAGTGCTGGGAGTTTTTTTCCGCCCGCTTTTTTCTCCTAGTCTACGTTTTGCCTGAGGGGCGATCAAAGCGGGTGTTCGACGTTCGTATAATGTTAAATGTATGACGTTCATTAAGTGTGCATAAATTGTACCTAATAATGAATAATAGCTTTTGAATTTGAATTTGAATTATTCTTTTTATATCCTTTGTTTTATAGGTAGTAGAACTATTATTATTACCGAATGTTACCTTCGTAACCTGGCATGAAGAAAATAATTTCTCGTTTCTTAAGTAGGTACATATGTATACATAAAGTAATACGTGGAGAAATAAATCCTCAGTTCATAACTAAACTTAAACGCCACTTTAGCTCTACCTAAGATCGCAATTTTACCTATGAAATTACTTGTATGTACGAGTAGGTACATACGTAGGTATGTACTTTGACTTATACATTTATGACGTGATATTTATTTTTTGTAGAATCTAACGCACATTACTTAGATAAATCATTGGTGCGTGCAACTGGGATTAAAGCCTCTCGAATGAGAGGTCGAGTGTGCCGCCACTGTGCGATCTCTGCTAAGTCTGTACATATGAAACCTAATTACATGTATCTATACCTAAGATTACTGTAGTAATAGTGGCTTAGTTAATCAAATCGCATTAAGCGGGTTACACAGATTAGCGGTGCTTGGTCAGCTGTGCTGGTTGGAACGCTTTGATGTGTCATTGATTTATAATTCAGTTACCGTGCCATTGACGCTGGGTTGTTCGCAGACGTGTGTTATTGAAATCGCATATGCAATTTTCTTGGGTATCGATTATTGTAAGGTGGCAAGGCACTAAGGTGAAATGCTAACCGATATGAGTCATAATAGTACCTATGTGACATTTTATTTAGTAAAAGTGAAACGGACGCAAAACAGTTCAAACCATTTTCTTATATGTTTCTCTTGGGTTTTGAAATTACACAAATTAATCATACGAATATTTTGACGATAGGTTTCATGCTAGGCACTAAGCACTAGGCAATACTAATTATTCATAGACAATTAAGCCCTTCATATCTAGAAATTACCTTCATAAATAAGTTCATCGTATTTATCCTAAGAAATAAGTTTCTATTGTTAAAATTTAAGTTGTTTTAAATTATAGCGGAATTCGACTCGTGTGATAAAGAAAATTAAAATCTCAAAACTCTATCTCGGCTTCTATTTATTTTGTCTACTTTTATAGAAAAGAATCTCAGTCACTGGTACCTACTTTTGACGTATTTTTGTGTGCTTTAAAAAAAGGATTTCATTGGACCGTTCCCTTGATTACGTGGTTGCGTCCAACCACTATCATGTGGGATGGCTTTACTTTTTTCGTCCCTTTTTGAGTTTCGAAGCGAAGTAAAAAAGGCCAAATTCCATTGAAACACTCTCCCTCCAGTTCATGTTCAACCTCAAATAGGATAGAAATTGTATATCACATCGTATGTGGGTGCATTGTTACCAAGGAAGAGTCGCTATATAGTATAATATAGTCGCTAAAATACCTAGAAATAAAACGAGAACAAGCTAATCAAGGCGAATTAAAAGGGTCTCTTTCTTTCTTTATGTGGGTATCTTGTGTCTGTGTGTTTTCTTTCTCTCTCCCTTTCTATCCTTTTTTGTCTCTCTTTCAATATAAGGGACTTTGTTCCTGGTACTCCACCCAGACCGCATAATTTTTATAATGAAACCTAACATAAAACAAATTATTTAATATGACTAAAATAATATAAAATAAACGATCAACCATCATTGGCTATTAAATATCGCAGCAAAATTAATATTCAGTATTAGTTATTCATTTCGCATGCAGTTAGATTTCCATACTCGTTCAAATTAATAATTCGTTTGACCACATTACTGGGATGGATATCAAATCAATGAACTGTTCATTACCAAGTTACTCTATCGGATAATACCAAATAGTTAGATACTATAAAATATACAGTGAGCCTAATTCACACGCTCAGTCACTCAGCGGGCAATAGAGAGAGGTATGCTCGGTATTTCTCTACGTGACAGGTTAAGATATTCAAAGATAAAGTTCTAAAATTTAGAAAATTATACTGGCAATATAATTATATAATTTTTTTATCTATCTATCTATTTCAATAATATAAGAATAATAATTGTTTTCTACTACCAAAATTCCTTTTATAAAATGGAATCCAAAATGGCACAGTCGTCATTATTCCAGACGCATTAACGATATTGGCAATTGGAATGCCTCGAACAATCGAACCGCGGCCGATTAATAAACCCGTAACCGATAATATCCGTATCAATCGTGCAATATTCAGTGTACTATATTCAGTGCCGTGAGCATGAAAACAACCGTCTAAGTATTTGTACGGTAAACATCAGTCATTAGTATAACAAATGTCAGTTTATAATATGAAATCTTCCCATACTAATGATGTTAATTTTATAAACAATTTGATGATATTGCTCATGCTTGAGGTTTCAAAGTAGTTAAAAGTTTTTAAGAGGTTTCAAAGATTATGTGTGCTTTTTGATATTAATTAAAACTCTAAAATAAAATATTTAAGTTTTAAGAACCACCATTCCAACTTCAGAGTCTTACCTTTATGAGGTTATGTAAGATTTGGCATCTTATTTTTTAACTTGTTTGAATATTATTTATTAAAGTTTAAAATGAATATTAAATTATGACTTGTCAAAAAGCTTTAAGTAGTGGATTGCTGTTTGAACTGGTTGTAGTAACACCGTGTTCAATAACAGTAGGTATAACACAAAAATCGGTGATAGCCCAGTGGCTTTGAATTCGACCTCGAATCGAGGGGTCCGGGTTCGAATCCCAGTGGCACGCACCAATGACTTTGTAAAAAAGTTATGTGCGATTTATAAAATTAAATATCACCTGCTGCTACGGTGAAGGAAAACATCGTGAGGAAACCTGCATGCCTGAGAGTTCACAAAAAAAAAATCTCAAAGGTATGTGAAGTCCACCAACCCGCAGTAGGCCAGCGTGGTGGACTAAGGCCTACATCCCTCTCATTGTGAGAGGAGACCGACCCTGTAGTGGGTCATTAATGGGTTACTGACAAAAACACAAAAATAGTTGATTTTGATGCTAATAATCTCTTACAAAAAAAATTCTAGTCCTTTTTGAAATCTTTACTGCCTATTTTCCTTTTCACAAAAGTACGTACTTTCCGTGAAAATGCGAAAAAGATTCGTGCTCCGTTTAAAGTGGCCGCGGTACGGGCAAGTGTACGTAGATCTGCGGGATTGCAGGCGCTCGGATCTACGACGATTACGTGCTCTGGTTTGAATAAGTGCCCACCTTGGGTCTGTAAAAAAAGGCCAGGAATAAATTTTTGAATTGCGGGAATAATAACGTTTCACACTCATAGCCCCACACTAGGATTCCCTGTGTCGTGGGTGGACACACACACACACACAACACACGCAGACCAGAAATAGAAATTCAAATTCGTCATTCAAATCTCTGTTCTGCTCGGAATTGAATTCAGGACCCTGGCCTGACCTTTAGTCTTTATTGACACCGAAACATGTCCCACAAATAGCGGGCTTAATGCTAAACAGCGTTGTGCTAAATAATATAATTCGTAGTGTGTTTTGGATACAGTGGCGTGGATCTACTTAGATAAAGATTTTATCCGAGATATCCGGCTCTTAAGACTTTCCAATTTAATGATTTAAGAATGTAAACTGTCAAGAAGAACAATGTATAAGTAAAATAAAAGTTCAGATATAAATGAGTAGCGTTAAATCTCCATAATGAAGTTACTCGTTTCGTGTAATCTCCTGTTAAGAAAACAAATACTCGTATAATTATTTAAATGCGGAAAGAATAACAATTTATATGTGTTTGTAGTGTTAATAAATGGGTCCACATATAACACACATTTTACATAAAAAACTGTTGAGTTTCTGAATCTATACAAAAAAGTAAAGGCTTGCGGGTAATAATTTATATTCTTCCGTAGAAAAAATGTGCCTAAGAAGTCTACATTTTCTAGGTCACGTCAGATTCAGATTTACTCATCATACCAACCCTTTTTCTATTAGATTCAATAAATCGAATAGGTATCAGTGAAAAACCTATATTCCTAGTAAGAGAGTCTTCACATCAATTGGAACCATTATAATATCTCTCGCATATCATTGGAGGGCCTCCTTACATCAATGGCTATTGACCTCGTTCATAAATCATCGCATTATAATTCCTATGTAAACTCCCACGTCATTGAACGATCATGTACTTTTTATAAATCCTTAGGTAAAAAACCCATTATACGTTGCCTATCAGATCTTCTTTTAACCCGCCGTGAAGCAGCTCCCTCGTATTTATTGTTTCCGTGTGAGAAGTTTGATTTCTGGAGATATTTTAATTGAGCTCACCGACTTTGTGTAAAGGACTTAAGGCTTAGCCCCTTCATACAAAAGGCTACGCAAGTCTTCGATACTCGGCGACTTTAATCTCCATACGGCTACCGCCATACAAATCCATGAAGGTTCGTACACTAGTCGCGTGACGTCGCCGACATTAGTCCCGCGTCGTACTCGTCGTCGGCGTCGATACAAATGTCGTATACAACATTAGTATCGGAGACTTGTGTAGAAGGGGCTAATTGTCACTTGATTTCATATAGTTTATCATAGAAGTAGAAAACAATACAAATCGGATATACGTTAATTTAAATCGCCCGCAGTTCGATTGTTTTGGCGTTTCGATTGCCAATATCGTTAATGCGTGATTCAAAAAACGTTTTTGTTGTCAAAGTACATTTTATAGAAAAAGCAAATTTTACGCGTTAAAAATTCTTAAATTCATAAATATAACATAAATTAAATTATCAATCTTTGTAGGTTCTTCCACTGATGTAACAGGACTATTTTGCATGGTTTCGTGGTTTTAAGAATAGATTAAGAATCATTTTAAAATATGTTCTTTCGTACAAATACACCAAAAGCAAGTCTTAAAACATATTTAAAACAGACAAATTAATTCGATAACAAAAAATTGAAGTACAGATACACAATCATGAAAGGAGTTTAAAACTGAACTCGTTCTCTCGATATTGGTCGATTAAAATCGGATATGGGTTTATATTAATCGCCCGCAGTTCGATTGTCGGTAGTTCCAATTGCCAGTGTCGTTAATGAGTCTGGAATTATGACGTCCGTTCCATTTTGAATTCCATAATTATTGAAAAAGGAAATTCAGCAATTACAAGATTTGTTAATACATTCGTTTTTCATTCTTAATTTAATAATTGTGTGAATGTGAGATGTGATAGAATGTCAAATAAGTAGGTATCATAATCGTTTTTCATACATACAATAAAATGTCTTTGTTAGCGTTTCTTCGGGATCTTCGAATATAAAATCTACCTTTTTGTTTGAGATAAATTGTAATCTGCATTAACCTATTGAATGTCCAGTAAGTAGACACAATAGTTAAACAATAGCAGTCGGACCACCAGTGGTTCGATGCAAATTAATAGTTTAAAAACGTTTCCTGTCCAATAAGAAGACATAATAATTAAATAATGGGTTCGTAATTCGTAATTGTATCAAGATGCGGTGATAGCCCAGTGGCTTAGAATTCGACCTCGAATCGAGGGGTCCTAGTTCGAATCCCAGTGGCACGCACCAATGACTGTAATAAAAGTTATGTGCGATTTATAAAATTAAATATCACTTGCTGTTACGGTGAAGGAAAACATCGTGAGGAAACCTGCATGCCTCAGAGTCCACAAAAAATGTTTTCAAAGGCATGTGAAGTCCACCAACCCGCAGTAGGCCAGCGTGGTGGACGGCGGCCTACACCCCTCTCATTGTGAGAGGAGACCCGACCCTGTAGTGGGTTATTAATGGGTACTGACATGACAATTGTATCACATGTCACTGTTAAAAAACAAAGTCGTTAAGGATATTCAATTATAACTGATGTCATGCTTAAAAAAATTGGCGCAATCTTCAATGCTATAACTATTTCTAACATTCTATTGAGTACGGCAAACTATTGTACGCCGCAAATCGAGTTAGAAGTTTAAACTCTGACAGAATCGAACTCTTGATTGGTAACCTGACGTTCATTAAAATTAAATCCGCCAAAACCAAAAGCACAGAATTGGTTTCCAACCAAGATTTTGTGCTTAATAATAAACGTACGACGTAATATATGATAATAACAATGTTGTTCTCTAGTTGTTGTATTTATAATTATGTATAGTGACGACCTGATTAGGGCATGGGTAAGACACCGGTGCGCTGTGCGGAGGGTCCTGGGTTCGATTCCCAGCAGAGCAGAGATTTGAATGATGAATTTGAATTTCTGTTTCTGGTCTGGGTGTGTTGTGTACTTGTCTTGTGTGTGTCCATGGCACCCACGACACAGGGAATCCTAGTGTGGGGCTATGAGTGTGAAGCGTTTTTTATTTATTTATAATTACAATAAAAGCCGTTCAAAAATAATTTCCTTTTGCAATTTCCAAAAAAACATTATCTAACTGAATACTTCTATTCCGAGCGAGTCGTATTGTGTACAAAAGTTTCGCCCCGTATCGATGTTTGATGTCAAGTTGGAATTTGAACTGTAATAGAGTTGGACATTCGCTGAGTTATATTTTTCGTTCAAACTGTCGGAACGAACAGTTCAATTTCAGGTCATAGAATCGTTTTGATGTACCGTTTCAATACAGATAGATAAACCGAATGAGATATTGCTTAATGTATCACGTATTTTTATGGCTTCCTAATTACTCCTTAGGAGATTATGAACAAAACAAAACTCGCTCTTGGAACTTGTTATTATCATAAAAATATTATAATTAATAATAGGGAATTTCGCACCATGCAAGGAAAAATACAAAATTATGTAGTATTGATAGATTTTGTTAAAAGCAAGTGAAAATGGTGATTTCTGTTCCGAAAAATGTAGTATATATTTATTATTTCAATTTTAAAATTCAGGTTTGTTAATCTGTTTTTCAAATGTCAAAAACTATACACCATGAAAGCTATCGGCGTGACGTCATTAGCAGTGTAAATAAACAATGGAGTCTTTGTTGACCTGTATTTTTTATTGACAGACAATTCGAAATAACAATATAATTTTATCATGGAAGAAATTTGTGATTGTGAGTCATTTGTGTGAGTGGCGAAATTTTTCACATGCAATCCCGATTTCTGCTCATCTGAATTGAGGAACGTTAAGACATCTATGTAAGTACTTTCCCGGCCGGCGTTTTAATGCTTGTACTCTTGCATTCAGGCACGAGACACCAACGATAAGGACTGTAACTTATTTTATTATTGCAAAAATAACTTTCTTCCTTTATTGAGATGTATTGTTTACACTGCGAGTGACGTTACAAGCATGGCGGCAGCGCCGAGACAGCCGAGACCGTGTTTTCGCTGGGATTTTTGAAATTTAAATTGAAAAGTCTTTTTTACAAAATATTTGTTTGCAAAATTTTTTTTCCAATTTTTTATGGCTTTTTATGACTTACGAATTCATATAAAAAGCTTTTTGACATAGGCCGTTATACCCTATTACAAAATTTATGCATTCAGTCCGAAATACGGTTTCTACCGCTATTATAATATTATTATTAAAAGGTTTTTTATAACAATATTCATAACACTTGTTTACTTCTTAACAATTAACTAAACAACCCCTACTTTAAATATTTTTTGGTACTTATCATATTTTCGGCATTGGATTACGAAGAGCTGAAATGATGAGGACGACCACACACACACAATCCAACAACAGAATAAAGAAAAAACAATTGTTAATGAAAACAATCTCCATTTTTCTTCATTCTCCAAGTTGGGCTTCCGAAGTATTACGGAGAACAAATGACGGAGAAAGTCAGATACTGAACAAGGCTTCGAAGGAAACGAGTGCTATCATTTACATAACACGACCGTAAAACCGTAAAGATGGGGTCGAAAGAAAGAATAAATTTCTGTAGACAACATAAAAAAAAAAAAACAGTAGAAAACATAAGAAAACCTTAGTTAACTAGTGCAATGAAATTCAATTTTCTTCGTCTTTATTTTCAGCATTTCATTGTCACCGCTAAACATGTCTGTAATACATTAATGACCCACGGCAGGGTTGGGTCTCACACAATAAGAAGGATGCAGGCCATAGTCCACCTCGTTGGCCTAGTGCGGATTGGTGGACTTCACATTCCTTTGCAATTTTTTGTGAGGCACGCAGGTTTTCTTACGATGTTTTCTTTCACCGTCACAGCAAGTGATATTTAATTTATAAAGCGCACATAACTTTTAAATCAAAGTTATTGGTGCGTGCCACTGCTATTTGAACCCGGACCCCTCGAGTAAAAGGCCGAATTCTTAGCAACTGAGCAATCGCCGCTCGTTTCCTACTTAGTTCCATTTTACACTCACGTATTTTCGTCAGTTTCAACAGAGCTTTACATAAAGGTGCTGCGTGATCCGCAACTCAAGTGAATACCTGATAGAATTCTCAATCACACACTAAACTACGATGTCGAGGCGTTTTGGAAAGTGTGCGGCCTTCGAGTGACGTCTCAATTTTAAGAAGAGAAGAACTAAAGACCTGTTTTATACCGGTCACAAAATTAAAAACTTTGTGACCGGACTAATTTTATATTTTTCTGCAACGTTGTTAGTGTTAAGATTTTATAAGCTTATTGGCCAAAACATTCCGTTTATAGGCAAATTAGGCTATAAGATATTGTGTGCATGTCATTTTGCTACTCAATCACAAAGGAAAAAAAAAGTGAAACTATACTAGTGCCGTAAAAGTCTGATGTTATAAAATAGTTTGTAGAAAAAGCTCCGAATCCAGCGAGTTTATACAACGGCGGGTTTATGCGAAACGACACATGAAATTGCCGCATGTCCGCCATTCCTCAGCCCGTGACGTCACGTAATGTGACGTTTACCACCGACTTCTTCAAATCCCGGAATCAAGGATGGAAGACTAAGGGAAGTCCTGTAGATACTGTTAGTAGAGAAAATTTTATAAGAAAAAAAACATATTAAAAATTCTTTTATTCAGCTTTAGTAATAAAATGATCAATGAGTATAAACTTATATACATAAATAAGGAGCTAAACATACGGCTTCCATTTGCATCGAATTCCCATTGCTTTGTCCTTCAGTTAAAGAATTTTACGGGCAAAGTATTTTATTCCCGAGTAAACCCCTCCCTAAATATCAACAAAGCATGACCGCTTAAAGCCCCTTATTTGTCATAAACGTGCCATTACGGGGAAACGCGATGCATTGTTTAACTATAATATATACTAAAAAATGTGGTTTTATCTGAGTTTTAGCAATGCTGCTACTACACATAGATACCTACGTAAATCACGACTCCTGTACGTAATCATTTCACGTACAGGAGCCGCACAGTGTAATAATCCAAAAAGAGGTAAAAGACTTTTAGAAGAGTTAAAATTAATAAAGCATTAATCTCAGACTAAGGGTACTTGGTCAGCTTATACCAATCATTTAAAATTCACTTCTATGGACTGATTTGATTTACAACGATATTAACTATCAATACCTACTTTAATTTTTTCTTGCTGATAGCCCAGTGGCTTAGAATTTGACCTCGAATCGATGGGTCCGGGTTGGAATCCCAGTGACACGCACCAATGACTTTGTAATAAAAGTTATGTGCGATTTATGAAATTAAATATCACCTGCTGTTACGGTGAAGGAAAACGTCGTGAGGAAACCTGCATGCCTGAGAGTTCACAAAAAAAAATGTTCTCAAAGGCATGTGAGGTCCACCAACCCGCAGTAGGCCAGCGTGGTGGACTAAAGCCTACATTCCTCTCATTGTGAGAGGAGACCCGACCCTGTAGTGGGTCATTCATGGGTACTGACATGACGTGACACTTAAACACACAAAAAATAATTACTCGTGGTACAGTTGCAGGCAGTCGCCTAGTCTGTCACAAACCTGTGATAGTCGAAGCGAAACTCGGCGCATTTATGAATAAAGTAAACTTTGTCAAACTGCCTGTTTCCGCCTTACTATACAATGCTTTAAAGGAAAATGGTGGGTTTGCAGTCAAATCACGAATCGTTTTTTATGGCAGAGGGTGTACGAGTAAGGTTGGTTGAACCACGTCTGAGGGGTTTAAAAAAGGCCCCAAATGTGGACGGATACATACATTATTACGCATCCGTATTTCACAATGTTTTTTGAAATCCAACCTATAGAATCAAACACTTATATTATAATGTTTTTTGGGCGATACTTAATAAAATAATTTTCAGGGCCACAGTTAAGAAAAAGTTTATTCCGGTTTTTGTTTTTACTTAAATACTTATATTCCATTCTACGAAACGAGCTCCCAAAGTAAATTATCTGTGTGCGCTCATTGGCTAATGCGCGTGACCTTCATAAAGACTGTATTAGCTCAATGTTTCTCTTATCGCTAGCCACGCGCATTGACCAATGAGCTGCGAGTATTTTGTTTCTTGGGAGTTCGATTCGTGAAACTTGCATTCAAATCACGAATTCCTCTTTATGACCATAATTTATGAGTGGTTGAATCACATAAGCGAAATTTGAAAGTAAATGTGGCCAAAATAGTTAGTAGTCAGTAGATAATCTTCTGCATTGTTTTTTTAGTATGTTTACATTTTAATTTGTGGTTAGTTTGTATCAATATTTATGCCCTTTGCCCCACATTCATTTGTAATCAATATTTTTTTAATATTGAAGGTTGTTTTTGTGTCCTTTATTGTATTTTTTTAAATTTCCCTACTAAGATTTTTATATTTTTTGATTGAAATTACGACACCTATTTTGATTGATATTTTGTCCTTTAACCACAAAATGTATATCATCATAGTGACATTATCCAAAATAAGTTTTTCATCGTCATTTACCTCTCCCTGTTAAACCCCATGAAATAGAACTACGCTTTGTTTACGGAAGGCCTAATAAGAATAAATTTACCATATAGTCACCCTTTTTCTGAACCCCATGAAGCAAAATCTCGTTACATTTCAAGTTTATTTTATTCACAAATGCAGCCATTGTGAGAAATTGTATTGCATGCTAAATGGAGTTGGTTCTGCATTTCACGATGACTTGCTGTTTCATCGATTTTCAACCTTAAGTTTATACAAATAAGGGCTTCAAGACATGCATTATGGTATTTCCGTAATGTAATAGAAGTTTCTGGAAAATTTCTGAACTTTTCCTTTACGCAAATTAATGTAAGTAGGAACAAAAAAATCACCCTAAAAACGAACGAGCCTACATAAACAGTACATTGTTATTAAATCTGAATCTTAGTAAAATTTAACATTTTCAACTAATTTAAGTAAATATACAATTGTAAGATTGAAGATTTGTTACCCAGCAGATATTTTGATCATTTGTATCATAAAAAATATTAAGTGTATTCCAAATACACGGTGCAGATTAAATTAATAAATATTCATAAAATGCTTTCAGTCCGAATAAATATTCAAGGTATATATAAGAAAAAACTATGTACTACATTCCATGGAAATGAATTAATAAATACAATATATATAGTACCATTTGATATTTTGGGCATAAAACCGTAATGATTCTTTCACAAGATGCCTTCCGCCGACGACATCTCAATAGACAGTGAGTAAGCTTCACGTGTGTCACCGACATCGAGCCAAGTAAATTCGCGATCTTAAAAACCGCGTACTTTAAGTTCGTACGTTTATCACCCGCTTTAGAGAACTACATGGCGTAAAGGTGATATGGCGTGGCGCTACCGTGGCACTACATAGGATTTTTATTTTCCAGTCTGATACAAAGAGTGTTTTGTATAGATGGAGTTATCTATTCAATTTATTTTCTGTGACAGAAAAAGTCATTTTTGAGTTTTTTGAGTGATGATCTAAAGTGCATTTTTAACAATTGGCCTATTTCGTAAACAATCTTAGTCTTTTTCTTAATTTGTTATACAAATATTAAAAACTAATATGTCATTTAATGCTGAAACAATTTTTAGCAATTTTAAACGTTCGCAATAAAAAGGACTGCCAATATTGTTTACTAAATAGGACAGATGTTAAAACGGACTATACATTTTTTGAGTTTTCTATTTAATTTATTTTCTATACCTCATCCTCTTTCAATTTTGGGTACAAAACATTCTCATTTAATATCAGTGCCGACCTCAAAAGCGACATTCCCCACTATTTGCTCACGTGCCATCATTATATTCCTATCAGAGCTTCACACGATCGTCGATTAAGGCCACTCCAGACCTCTCTACTCGCATCCTTTCACGAAATTCCCGAATAGTTAAAGCGTCCCTTTATCAATTTTTGTTAGAGACTTGTCACTCATTTTTCGTATCGAAGATGAATATGTAGTGAGTAAAGGGTAGAAAAAATCACTTAAATAAATTTGCATGGTGACGCCCATTGGCTTAGAATTCGATCTCGAATCGAGGGGTCCGGTTTCGAATCCCAGTGGCACGCACGCACGTTACCAATGACGTTACAAAAAGTTATGTGCGTTTTATAAAATTAAATATCACCTGCTGTTATGGTGAACTAGATATTTGATAACTAGATTTGACATGCTCAATTGCTCTTAGTTCCTTCATTTCGATAACTAATGGTGTCAATTATTATTTTTGGAAATAGCGTGGTTGGGTTATCCTGTTACATCGTTGACATTATTTTTTATACTTAAATTATATGAATATCGATTTTTTCTTTATTCCCTTTCTACTTTCGTCTCAATTTTTAAGTGTAAGCCAACTTCCACAATTATTACTTTTCTCAGACTACTTCTCTAAGAAAAAACAAATTCGAAAATAAGTAATATTTTTCCGGGCGAGCGAAAATAAGAAAATGAAATAAACCTTATAAATTGTTGAGAACACCTGTGATTGAGCACGTACTGTCGTTAAAGTTGATTTATTACGGATTTCTCTATTTCATCATTGCTTTCATATTTTAATAGCCAAAATTATAATATTCACTAGATGTATACAAGTATACACCTAGCGAATATTATATCTGATAAATGCTTTACTTTTACAAATATAAAATCAAAGATATACTTAGATATCATACCAGAATCACGTTTTGCAAAGTACTAGTATAAACATTTTCGTCTAAGTTCTACTCAATAAAGACATCACTTATTCAATTAAAATGCTTATCTGAAAAAGTAAATATTATTTAAAAAAACGTAACAAAATATCATGGTTAAAATTATTATTTCGTTTTTTGTTTTATATAAAAAGACTCAGCAAAGTATCATTACTTACTGAAAAACCGAAATAATATTTTATTAATATTCGTGTGTCAATAAAATCAAAAATGTTTCCAACACCTGTGATCGGTTGGTTTCCGATCCGGTTACATCCGCTTACCGCTCTTCGTAAGGCTCACGTCAAATAGCCGGAGGCAGGGAAGGAAATATAAGATTTTGGCTTGATAGAAAAGGAAATTAGGAGGGATAGAATTCATGCGGTTGCTTTTTGAATTTCCTCAGAATGCAGAAATTAGAGAATTTGGTACGAGTGCAAGTGGTGTCGATGATGTATGGTTTCGGCCAAGTGCGAGTCAGAGTTTAATTTTGAGTTCGATTAGGAAAAATAATAAAATAAATAAATAATTGGACTGCTAAACGATCACAACTTAATTTAACATAAATTATAATATAAAATTTAGTTTTAGTTATTTAAGATATGGTTATTGTGTGCCCGCATAGGGTAGACTGTTCTTAACTTATTATAATTTTTGTAAAATCTTTCTCGTGTAACAGTCAACAATAAACGCATTCTTTTCTTTTCTTTTCTTTTCTTTTCTTTTCTTTTCTTTTCTTTTCTTTCCTTTCCTTTCCTTTCCTTTCCTTTCCTTTCCTTTCCTTTCCTTTCCTTTCCTTTCCTTTCCTTTTCTTTTCTTTTCTTTTCTTTTCTTTTCTTTTCTTTTCTTTTCTTTTCTTTTCTTTTCTTTTCTTTTCTTTTCTTTTCTTTTCTTTTCTTTTCTTTTCTTTTCTTTTCTTTTCTTTTCTTTTCTTTTCTTTTCTTTTCTTTTCTTTTCTTTTCTTTTCTTTTCTTTTCTTTTCTTTTCTTTTCTTTTCTTTTCTTTTATTTTATTTTCTTTTCTTTTCTTTTCTATAATTCGATCATTTAAGTCTTCAGCATCATCATTTCAGCCCTTTGTAGTCCACTGCTGGACGTGGGCTTCACTTAATCGACGTCACTCCACCCGGTCCTGGGCCCTTTGAATCCAACGGTTTCCCGCTGTCTTCTTCAGGTTATCAGTCCAGCTGGTGGGGCATCCTGTACTCCTTTGCCTCGATGCGGTCGCCATTCCAAATCATTATTTCTCCACCGGTTATCAGTCCTCCGAACAATGTAGTCAGGCCATTGCCGGTTTGCTACGTATAGTATACCCAAATTTCGATCTAAAAAAACACCAATTAACCATTTGTAGTAACAGCGTAAGTACAATGACAATCGTACACTATACTTGCTTGTTAGCGTCAACAGAAAATATGTGCAAAAACAATATCACTCTACACGAACGACTCATCGAAATACAGGTTATACTCATATTTTATTAATCAAGATAAAATATTGACGACTTTTAATACCGAAATTGAAAAAGCGATGTCAGTACACTCCAATTTGTTGACGTTTCCTGATTTTCAATAACAATGAACGTGTAATACCTCTAATTAAACAGATATTTCCAAAATATTGTACGATGTTCATACTTGACTCTGATTTTTATGTCAATGTCACGATTTTTGTATTATTGGCTAAAGTTTTTATAAACAATTGAGAAATTTATAGACAGGTATCAATTCAATTAGAATGGATAGAGTCTTTGAAGCTTGCCTGGGACACTTACCGCCGTCCTCATAAACCGCCGTGAAGTAACATGATCTTCATATTTATCTTATGTATTAGTTGTTGAGTTGAAGTATGGAGGGTGTTCGGTGGCAGATACTATATACTGTATACAGATTTAAATCTTCGTCGTACTAATATAGTTTGACGTAAGTAATGACGTAAACGTAAAGAGCGGTGATAGCTCAGTGGCTTAGAATTCGACCTCGAATCGAGGGGTCCGGGTTCGAATCCCAGTGGCACGCACCAATGACTTTGTAAAAAAGTTATGTGCGCTTTATAAAATTAAATATCACCTGCGATTTCGGTGAAGGAAAACATCGTGAGGAAACCTGCATGCCTGAGAGTTCACAAAAAAAAAATGTTCTCAAAGGTATGTGAAGTCCACCAACCCGCAGTAGGCCAGCGTGGTGGACTAAGGCCTACATTTCTCTCATTGCGAGAAGGAGACCCGACCCTGTAGTGGGTCATTAATGGGTTACTAACAACAACAACAATGACGTAACCAAATCCATATCAAAGCACGTCCATTATTGGGCAATGATAAATAATTTATCTCGGGTCAGAGTTTCTGAGTACGTAATCACTTTAATTACACCGCAGTATTGGAGCCCAATAAATTTGTTAATGTATACGGAACCTTTCATAAGGGTTGGAATATAATAAATTTGTTATCGACTACGAGGGTGTTGTTCCAATGTTATTATAGGCAGAGGAACGTGCGTGTACTATCATGTTGTTTATATCTCTCTTATACATATATAAAAATTCTCATGTCACAGTTTTAATTACTATTTGTCAGTAACCCATTAATGACCCACTACAGGGTCGGGTCTCCTCTCACAATGAAATGGATGTAGGCCGCTGTCCACCACGCTGGCCTAATGCTTAGAATTAGACCTCAAATCGAGGGGTCCGGGTTCGAATCCCAGTGGCACGCACCAATGACTTTGTAAAAAAGTTATGTGCGCTTTATAAAATTAAATATCACCTGCTGTTACGGTGAAGGAAAACATCGTGAGGAAACCTGCATGCCTGAGAGTTCACAAAAAAAAGATGTTCTCAAAGGCATGTGAAGTCCACCAACCCGCAGTAGGCCAGCGTGGTGGACTAAGGCCTACATCCCTCTCATTGTGAGAGGAGACCCACCCTGTAGTGGGTCATTAATGGGTTAAAACAACAACAACTCTTTCACGCAAAAACGGGTGGACAGATTCAGATGTAATTTTGTATGCACGTAGTTTATAACCTGGACTAACATATGGGATACTTTTTATCCATCTCTGGGTCAAGTTGTAAAATCTAAGAGCCCGAAACTACGGGTAAGGTCTAGTATATTACAGTTAAGTATTACTGGGATTCAAACCAGAGCCTCTCAATTATGAGTTCACATTTTTAGCTTCTGAGTAATCAGAGTCTACAGATATGAATGGATAATAAACTCATCAAATCATATTCACTTTTAATTGGATAATTAAGGTATAAAGTTCGATCTATATCATTACGATAAACCGTACCTACCTATTGATACCGAAAGCTATAAAACAGTATTTATACGCCATAGAAGTGACTAAATCATATTGTTATTAAAAAGCACTTAACATGTAGGTCGACAGTTTATTTTTGGAATTAAGTGCTGTGATTTGATAAGGTTCTAGAAAATTCTATTTTGAACAGCGAATAGTGTACTTACCTATAGTTATCACGATCGGAATATACTTTAAGTGGTTGTCGTTTATCATTAGTTAGGATTGGTATCTGTTACAGATAAAAATAGAAATAATCTTTACGTCTTATACATAGTATGTATAAGACATAGTATGTATAAGACGTAAAGATTATTTCTTATTACTTCCTCTTAATACATGGTGGCTGTGTAAGAAAGTGTTTTCTTACACTACTCTTCCAGATCTTACATTACTCAATCTTAAATGATAATTTGTAAGTAAATTTTGAGTTGTGTGTATGTGTGTGTATGTATTCATGTTTTTTTCGTCCAATCAAAAAAACTGGATTTATTTACAAAATACAGACTATTCCTTGCGATGCCTCCAATTACCTTAACACTGTATTTACTCTATGAATAGAAGAATAATATCGGGGGTAGTCAGAACATACGTGTCGATGAAAGAAAAGTATAGGTTCCGGGCTTTATAAAACATTTTTGGAATGGGTTGTCCACTAGTCTTTACGTCATCTGCTCTGGGGAAGTGTAGTGTTTACTGGGCTATTTTCCTTCCCCTCTTTACACGTGGCCCTCAGTGCGAAATTATGATTTCAGCCAGAGTTGAGCAATTTCATAAAACATAAAAGGAATTTTCTACGGTCGCTCAAAACTCAACGAAACGTAAATCTCAAAAATATAAGGGCACTAAAGCGCAATGATCTACGAACGCTCTACAAAATCCGTAGCAGCTACGAAATCCGTAGCAGCTACGAATTCGTAGCGGTCCCCATAAATCATAATGGCCACACAGAGGCATAAATTCCCAAATCTTACCTTTTATTTTCCGCGTGAAAGCCCATATAAATATGCCCGGGTGCATTTTAAATCACATTTCAGGCGCGGACCTCGGTACTGGCGGTTCCTGTTCGCAGCCCATAAAATGCCTACACCCCATTCCCATCGAATGTAATATTCCCTTTGTTGCCAAATTGTGTCGTAAATATTCGCCCCGGGCACTCCGTTATGGCAATTACGCGGTTCTTTAAAATTTTATTAGCGAGGACACTTTAAAAAGTGCGTTGAACTCGGCTGAGAAAGCTGAGTAAATGACGGCGTCTGAATGCGTCTGGCGCGTAATTGGTGTGACGTTCTGATGGAAGGCAAATTGAAGATCTAAGTATAATCTTAGATTTTTTTATGATTTTGAAACTTGATTAAACCACTCGGACGTATTTTGCTTAGCGTAAGCTTGCTCTGTCTGCATTTATTTATTGGTTTATTTAAAAAATTAACACATGATATTTTTTGAATAAACTGGAGTTAATAGAAAAATATGTATCGTCAATTTCAAAATCAAAAAATGTTTCATACTTTATTATTATAATAATATGCCTTTTCACACTCTTACTTTGCTACAGTTGGAATTAATTATTATTTACCGTAATAATTCTATTATTATTTAATTGCTTAAATAGTTTAATTGACTATGCCGTTTTAATTGATGAAATGAAAAATAAATCCAATGATTATTTATACCACATTTAGTTTTATATTATTGAAATAATTATAAAATAATATTTGTACAATTTTTTTATCTTTCATTAATTCTTCGTATTTTCTATGAGGTTGGGTTTACTATAAGGTCCATTTAAATCGCCTTTATCATGTTTCTTCTTCAAAACAATTTCCTCCTTTACATATTCTAGTATGTATTCAGCTTATACAATAACGATGTATTAAAAAGTAAGTTCTTTTTTTTTCTCTTTTATTAGTATTTTGCTACATTGCGCGTGTTTTTTTATAACGCTGTAGGGTCTATTTTAAACATCTCCTATGTCATATGTCTTCTTTTAAAACAGTTTTCTCTATTACAAGTTCTCGTATATTCTCAGCTTACACAATAATGACGTATTTAAGCCGCAACGTAAGTATGCGTTGGTCGCAAACAATGCGAAAGTTTCCACAGAGTCCGCTCAAAGTAACGTGTTCCAAATGGAATAACTCCGGACAACTTTAGCGGCATTTAGCTAACTTGTGGAAACCACGTCAAGGTTCGTGTAGCTACATGTAGGTATAAATTATTATGTTTTAAAAGATTAATTATTAGAAATTTTGTTATCCTTATGAACCGCCGTAAACCAAATTCATTGGAATATTTGGTTTCTGGTACGGTTAGTCAAACATAATATAAAAAATTATGTCTCAATTATGTAAAACCATTAATTTTAGTATAATTGCTTTCAATAAACGAAGTTCTTCAGAAATTTAATGACGCTCAAATAAAAATTGCTCAAATTGTAACTACTGAAAGTTGTCCAAAATTTCAAAACCTTTAAAAAACTTAGCTCGACGTAGCTGCAGCAATAATTATTACAATAATAATTATAATTAATATTAAATTTTAATGAAGATGTAGTTAATGGTTGTTCTTTGCAGATCGTAAAGTTCGTTCTTTTATTTTTTAAGCGGGTATACTGAATGCACTTGCACTGTGAGATATCGTTAGCGGATTTAATAGACCATTCACTGAATTGTGGACTGCGGGAAGATTTTCTCTTGCACATGATGCTTTATCATGAAATCTGTAATGATAGCGCAGTGACTTTGAATTCTGTCTCCTCCTAAACAAGAGATCCAGGTTCAAATCGGCACGGCAAAATTAAAAGTGACCTACGGTGAAGAGAATAAACCATGAACAATAAACCATGAAGAACCATGAAGATAAGCTCCTTTCCACAGTTATCGAAGGTAGAAAAAAGGACAACTTCTGTTTATTTATTTATTATAAGCATAACACACGAAAGACAAGAGTGCGTGCCTATTACAGGTATGTACATAATTATGTACCTACATCATTCACGAGACATATTAGCGAACTTGAACTGACAATACATAAATTTAATTAATCTAACTATAGTTTAATGACTACCTACAGAGAATGATAAGTCAGTTTCAGCAATAATCTAACTAAAGTTTAATGACTACCTACAGAGAATGATAAGTCAGTTTCAGCAATAATCTAACTAAAGTTAGATTACAGCCAATTCTATCATCAATTTTACCGAATGTCATTATTAATTTACTCAATTCAATTTAATCGGAAGATATACTAACATTGAATAGGCAGACCATATCTCTAACTGCTCACGTATGCTTTGAAGCACTTCGAAGCAATCGAATCTGCAATGAGGACGGCTTGAGAGCTCGTTATCTGGAGTTAGGGAACATTGATTGCGTTCTGCATTGTACGTTATGGGTACTATGGAAGTACCCATAACGTACTTCAGTCCCAGTTTAGAGAAGTCTAACGTATTTTGGTAAAGGTAATGTATTTAAGTAAAATTAACGTTTTTTAGTAAAAGTAACGTATTTTAGTAAAATTAACGGTTTTTAGTACTGAAAAGTAACGTATTGTAGTAAAATTACCGTAATTTAGTAAAAGTACCGCATTTTAGTAAAAGTTACGTGTTTTAGAAAAATACCGTATTTTAGTAAAAGTTACGTATTTTAGAAAAAAGTTATAATTTTAGGTAGTTCTACGATATGTCCTACTCTGCAACAGGCGGTTTTTTGTTAAACCCTAGTAGGATGTAGTCCCTAGTCCACAGTTTGGTGGACTACACAAGATTTCGACTTATAAAAATACTAAGGCATTCAGATTTATTCAAATTTTTTTTCACCGTTACAGCAGGGGCCATAACGTCATGATGTATGCCACTAGAATTCAAACCCGGATCTTTCGCATAAATCGCACCGCTTCACTGCGATTGTAACTTGTATAATTATGAAAATAGAGCAATAGTTACTGGAATATTCGTTGCAAGATAATTTGAACGAATAATATTAGTAAAGGAAAATACTCAGTAGGTAAGTGGTTAGTCTCGAGCTACCTGTCCTTGATACAAAGAGTGGTCACTAAGTGCCCGCTCTGACTACTCGAGTACTCCTTGATATGAAGAAGTAGTAAAGTTACCTCCTTCTGAGCTTGACGAAGTATTTGCTCTGTTTAGTCAAAGATTTTTGTATGTCAAGATGGAGCGTCAGGATCTCAAAAAGGGCCACCAAAATTTAGGGGATTTTTATTTTTACACCGCTTTTATTGTAGCGGGTCACTCTTTAGAGATGCATAACTTCTACCAACACATTTTCCCAACTGTTGAGGTATTTTTTTTAATATGGTATTCCTGAAATGCTTCGGTTATTTTGGCGGGAACTGTGATTATTTCACTTTCCAGTAAAACTTCACATCTGCCAACATATTTTTCCAAAATATTAGGGTATTTATCCCTGAAACGCTTCGGCCTCTTTTTCATTTTTAAGGACGCTTAAAAATTTGACCCTACTTTTCTTTATCTCTATTATGGAATTACTCCGTCTAGTCATATAAAAGTCTTCGAATGCCCCGAACATTGTGTACGAATCCCACCACTAAATTGATACGCTATAAATACTGATATCTCCACACACATGTTCAATATTTCACCAGGTCAAAGGTAGCTTTCAGGTATGCGTTAGAAAAAAATGCCTGAATATTCAAACGGATTTCCGGGTTGAAAAAATTTTTATTTTTCGCGCCAACCCAACTCGACGCGATATCTGATGGTAAATCCGAATAGTATTACTTTTTGATGCCGAAATTTTTAAATATTATAAAGTATAATATTTCAAATAAAAATATTCATGTCAAAAATTACTCTTCCGCAATTCAAGAATTATCACGTAAATTTAAAAAAAAAGTTTTAAAAAGTCCAGTAAGTTAATATTTAACACCATAGTGCATTTTGCCTTTCGATTAAGCAGATACAATGTAGTAACATTGTTTAAAAATGGTCTAAAATGAAAAATTGTGTCCAATTACGGTCAAATTTAATTCAATTCATTGATGTAGATGATAATTAAGTCAAGTTAAAGAAATACGTCCTATGTAAATATATAAAAAAGGACAAACATACGAGTATGTATGAAGTCTCATCAAAATTTGAAACTATGCACTATAATTACTCAAATAAGTATTACATAAAGCCACAGTCAACTAAATATCAAGCTTAAAACCGCAATTTTAATCACCAAAAAGAACTAAAAGCAAATTTTCAAGGCAAACCTCTAGAGTTGAAATTAAAATGAAATAAACAATTCTAGCGTAAAAGAAACTAGATGCCCCAGAAACGAAATAACGAAGTTAGATCTATATAATAAGTAAGGTTTTAAAATAAGCTCGGAACAGAAGCGGTTGAGGGCTCTGTACTACAAGTGTTGCTAGACTGTGGAATGGCCGAGCTTAGGTAAGTGTCATATCCTAACAGAGTAACTATACAGTTACTAGACTCTGCCATGCTGTGCGGGGTGCGTGAGGGGAACGAAACTGACTGAATCAGCTAGTCCTACCGGCCGCCGACACAGAATTTGAATAATTTAAATAAGAACTCGCGCGTTTTGATTTGTCCTATGTTTTATACTTCGTTTGAGAGCTAGATAAATAAGAAAGTTTTTAACGTATTTTGCACATTAATTTATTAATTTATTTTATAATTTCAATTATGACAAACCTGTCGTAGTTTTCATACATTTTTTGATTTATTATTAAAGCGAAAAATGTTAAGTTCTCAAAAACAATAAAAATTTCGTGGCACTTTAGTTGGTTTTATATTTGACTTTTCTATGAACTCAATCAAACTCAAGTTTCTCGAAAACTGATCTACACGTCCTTAGCGGGAATACGCGGGAATTTTACAAGTCACCCTGCATAATAGAATCAAATATCGGGTACCATCTTCTATTGACAAACTTCAATTAGTTTGTTATTGGTGTTTAACATTTTTTTCTTTGTACTACAAATTTTGATAAGTTAAATTGCGAATTTTGAGCTAATACCTAAAACTCGTTCTTTGAAGAATAAAATTTCTCTATACTTCAAATAATGTCGCTTATCGCTCATAAATTTCCAATAGCATAGGTGCCTAAGCTATATTTTAATATTAGTAAAAGTTCAGTTTTTATCGCAACCGATGCTCCATTCAGCCACGCTTTCAACGCCGGAGTTGCATTCAGCGCCAGCGATTCCAAAATAACATTGAATACTGTTAGCGGGAACTTTTACACCATACGACACGATTACGATTCGATGGCTCGTAACATTGTCGTGTGTAGGTACTTAATTGAAGATTGCTGGATTGCTGGTTGCAGGACCTGTGCATTGACTGATAATGACAATGATATTAATAAATCAGGATAAAATGGTAAGAGTCAATTTAAGCATCAATGAACAGGCCATATAATTCACAGACCGACAGCCAAAATCCTTTCCCAGAAAGGTCGGATAGTAACCTCGTTTAGACAAAAGGAGTACAGGCCGCCCTCCGACCAGGTGGATTGAGGACAAAGGACCGGGAGAGGCGTTGATTAGGGGACGCCCATGTCCAGCAGTGGACCACGAAAAGCTGAAAGGAAGTAAGGCGATCCTGTTCGATCAAACGGAAATGGTTCTTTTATTTAAACCAAGCCGAGCCCAAAGCACCGCGAAGTATTATGCATACACTGTCAATATGTATAATTTGTCGTCGAGTGTAAACAAGATGGAAGTTATTCAATTTTTGTATGTTTCTGGGAACGTCCACTTTCCGTCACCACTTGAATATTTTCAGCAGCCGCTGTTCGAGGCGACATTTTACAACGTTGTGTTGTATAGCTGCTGTTGTATTGTCTCAATATTCTGCAGTAAAATTTGTGAATTTAGATAATTATCTGTTATTGTATACATCTTGTGTAACACAAAGCGGTGATAGCCCAGTGGCTAAGAATTCGGCCAAGTTCAAGTCATTGTCATCAATGACTTTATTTAAAAGTTATGTGCGCTTTATAAAATGAAATATCAAATATCAGCTACTGTAAAAGTAAAGAAAATTGCGAGGAAACCTGCATGCCTAAGAGATCTCTATAGTGTTCTCAAACTACTAATCCACATTAGGCCAGCGTGGTCGATCAAAGATCTACATACTTCTCATTGTGAAAGGAGACCTGACCCTGCAGTGGGTTGCAATACAACAGCAAAATAGTGTTGGCAATGGCCTGATGCTATGATAAGACTGCAGACGTATTAAACTTCCAACTAAACCGTAATATTGTCTGAGATTCTCATTGAAGACCTTGCTACATCAAGAATTGGAATATACTATTAAAGGATCTGTTATGTAGAATATAAAGAAGTGAAATATATCGACACAATGTTAAATTTAATTATACTCGTTATGCGTTACTATATTACTGCAAGCGTTTTAAAGATTGAATGTTTTGTGAACTACTTACAATTTACAGATTAAAACGGATCATTAAAATTTAGGAAAATCGACTACTATGTTACTATAACGGCAACAATGTTACTAGGTATTGCGTGTTTTTTCGTAATTTTACGGTCAAATTTGAACGTAAGCACTCGGAAATTAAATTTAAACGCGTCACATAAATTGGACAAAAGAATTCCAATTAGACTCAAGGTAATGACAGCTACAAACAGTTAATTAGTGGTAGAGTTTATATACTATAGAAAGCAAAGCGTGAGTAGATCTTGAGTAGATCGCAGCGACCGAAAAAGTTAAGGTAAAGGTTTATTAAACAATTTTATAGATTTTTTCTCACCGTACATAAATTAAATTTGACACGTCACATAAATTCAAGGCGAGAATTCAAATTGGTGTGTAGTTTGACGACAAGCCGCAAGTATTTAGCATTATTAGTTGTTGCTAGTTGGAGCCATAAATCAACTGAGGAGGAGTCGAGAATTTACATAAACACCTCCACGACGGGACGGGTAGTAGCTACTTGTGTTCAAATTATGTGATTATTTCAATAATTTTCTTCGGCTCGAAATTAATTTACAGCAGTTTATCAACTTGAAAGGAAAAATGTAAAATAAGAAAAACACAAAAGATAATACTTCTGACGACCACCTCAGCAATGCCAAAATATGTTTTCATGCCGCGTTCGTGGGATTCTTAGGAACAGGTGTCTAAGCATGAAGTTCACATTAATTGTATTGAAGTTTCTATACGGTTCGTGAATAAATTCCATAATCTCAATTCCAATTAATTTCATGTCAATTCAGTTCGATTTGGTTATGTAAGGTTCGGTTCGGTTCAGTTTAGCTCAGCTCAGCTCAGTTAAGTACAGCTCAGCTGAGTTCAGTTCAGCTCAGCTCAGTTCAGTTCAGCTCAGCTGAGTTCAGTTCAGTAAAAATAATTATTAATACGAGTATATTCATCACCATCATCATTATTATTATTTCAGCCCTTCGCAGTACACTGCTGCCTGTACTTTTTTCCGAAACGTAGCTTTGAGAGCTATGTTGCTATGTTGTCCTTTTTATGATAAGAATTTTGTCGCGTAGAGTAATACAAAGCATAGCTCGAGTACATTAAGTAATATAAATCAATAAATAAATATCATCTGCTGGGATATCTGCCTTACAGTTTTTCAATGCGGTTCTCGTTTGCTATTCATAACACTTCCAAGAAACGAAGAGCCTTAAATTACTCTTGCTAGCCTTTTTATTGGCAAGTTCTTTAAATCTTTTAAGTGGTCTGTAATCTGCAGCGCGCGGTTCTTCATTAATCTACTCGAGAACAATGCTCGCTTTCGCAAACACCCCTGAACCTTCTACTGACGTAAACGCGAAAGTCTGCCTGGATTCCTTCGAATTACGAGTAACTACATAATATTGTATGAGCAAATGTGTCTGTGTCATTTAGGTTAATATCTTCTCGCTATTTGGTGACAAAATAGAACGTAAATACAAACAAAATACTTAAACAAAAGACTAAAACACCAACCTGAAAAGATTGTAAGCCTAATGTATTGCACATTTTTTATTTATTTATATTCTTTATGGCACACTAGATCGCACAAACGAAATTAAAAATGGTTAAATTAAATTGGCGGTATAATCGTTAAGCAACTATTTCGTTCAGACGATAAAGTTTGGGAATGGAACCCATATATAATCGTCCATCCATACTACATCATACTCCATGTATCTATATTATTGCCGACATACGATGTATATTATTGTACATCCATTACGAATCCATATATCGTAAGAAAAGAATATGTAGGTACATTACGAAAAACAAGGATATTTTAGTGAAATTGTAACAAAAACAAAATATGGCATGTTACTTCGACACAATGATTTTATTTGATTTTCCGTTCATAGTCACACTAAGGCTCTGAAGTTGAAGTACCTACTCGTAGATAACGTAAAAATCTCCTGCATAAAATATGACGTCATAAATTTGAAAGGTTGCAAAATTTAATGTGATTTTCCAGTGGAAAAGATTGAAAACGTGTTCCATATTCCATATTCATTTTAACCCCATCCCTGTCCAGACTTTGTCAATTCCATCCGTATTCCACTTTCGTTAACATAATTGAAGTCATATTTTTTATAACATCGTAAAACGTTAACAAAGAAACGCGGGCAATACGTCGCTAGGGAGATTTTATTTGTTTTATGATCAATTAAATTATTGTTATTCTTTTTAAGCGTGAATTACCTGGTGTAATGTTTATTGAATAGTAGTACCTAATGATTAAGAACGCTGAAGTTTGAACGTCTTCGAGATACTGTGCCGTTAGCATGAATACAATCTTCAAAGTATTCGTATAATAGTAAACGTCAATTATTACTATAATAATAATTATGTCAGTCCGTCTTGATATTTTATTTTCCCATACCAATGGCACTTCCTCACGATTACTTTACGAAACTGCGCAAGTTTATGCACTGATAAAAAATTCTGCGGGTTGGTGGACTTCACATGCCTTTGAGAACATTTTTTTTTATTAACTCTCAGGCATGCAGGTTTCCTCACGATGTTTTCCTTAGCGTGGTGGACTAAGGCCTACATCCCTCTCATTGTGAGAGGAGACCCGACCCTGTAGTGGGTCATTAATGGGTACTGACTGACTGAAAAAATTCTGACGATCTTATCCTAGCTTTCCCAAATATTTCTGCACTTTCATAATGCCATGACTTGTTCATGATGTTAAATGTAGGAAAAAATTTATTCGAAAATAAGACCACAATCAGTCATTTCCCTTAACCATAGAATAATTAAAAAATTCTCATGCGAGATTTACATAGAAGTTCATAAAAGTCTTGACTAAACTCTCTTCCTTAAACAAGAAAATACAAGGTTATACCCATACCTAAGCTTCGTTAAACTTATCATTAATTATTCTGAAGCGCTGAAGAGACGAATGCAAATTATTGTACTTCAGTTAAAAAGACTTTGTAAACATACATATCATATAATTGAACGTTCCAAATATTTCGGTAATGTAAACACATACCTACAATGTAACTGAATTTCGTTTATGGGAAGTGTCGCACTACGACGCAGTGACTGTAAAGTATATCTTACGAAGAAAAAAAATAAGTAAGTAGAGATAATTTTAACGATAACTTCATGGAAAATTTCAATCAAATATTTTGTAAATGATGTTCAGTTTTTAAAATTAAAAATTAAACATTAAAATTAAATATTGTTCCAATTTTAAGTGAACGCGATGTTATACTAATAATTTTCAAAAATAAATATTATTATACTTTTCAACATTTCTCTTAAAAAAAAATTCCTCAGGAATGCACACAATTTTGTATAGTCTAATGTTTTTCTGGCCAAAGAATTTATTAGTCTTAAATATCAAAGAGAAATTTTAATAAAATTTTCAAAAAATGCATCAGTAAAATATAGTTAACGGAGCTAACAGTAAAAACAGCTCTCTAAAAATTTCAAAATGCTCCGTTATTTTGAAATTTTGCACAATTATTAAAGTTTTCGTTCAAGCACTGCACTAATTCTAATAATTTTAAATAAAACGCATTAATTATACATATTAAGCTACTTAAAAAAATACGCCGCGTACACCTTGTACCATAAGTTTGAGTACTTTGTCATGCACAAACAAACATGGCAGCTAGGTTACCTGTTACGTACCTCGGATTAACCTCATTGGTTACGATATTGCCTCTGCGCTCCCACGGCTCTCGGGTACCTATGAAGGTTTCCCCCCGTCACAAAAAAAAAGGTTACCTGTTACGTGACAAATTCAAATTTCAATCAATTATAAGACGACCTGAGTGGCGCAGTGGTTAAGACGCCGGTGCGCCGCGCGGATGGTCAGCAGAGCAGGGATTTGAATGATGAGTTTAAATTTCTGTCTCTGGTCTGGGTGTATTGTGTTCTTGTCTTATGTGTGTCCATGGCACCCACGACACAGGGATTCCTAGTGTGGGGCTATGAGTGTGAAGTGTTATTTATTTATAATCAAATTTCGTTTATTCTCTTCCGATATTATTTCGTATTTAGAGGTCTCTAGTAGGAAAATAATCACATAGCTTAACCAGTCACAATGGAACACACGTAGAAACGTCGAAATTACCGCGGTTTCCTACAAACGTACACGATGGGGCGCAGTTAATTAAAAACGTGTTATTCTTACATTATATATTGTAAACATTTCAATCGTTCACACGCCTTTACACCGCTGTCAGTTGGAAGCTGCTCTTGTTGAAAATCATGTTTACGTTTGCTGCTGTGAATGGTAATTTCATAAACGAATTAAATTTCGGTGAAATTTCGGTAATTATTATAACAATTATTATGTTGATTGATTGAGTTGATTTTTTTGAAACACTTAAGAATAGTATACATAATTTCAATACGCTTTTATTTGATTTGAGACCTTTCAAATTCTACACAGCTGAGTCTAAATTGAAGATGTAAACAACCTGTTCGTTTATCTATTCGCAGAGGGTCCAGGGTTCGTATCACAACGGAACAGATTGGAATAATGAGTTTAAATTTCTGTTTCTAGTCTTGGTGCATGTGTTCATGTCTTGTCTATCCAACTATTCTACAGGGAATCCTAGTGTGGAGGTATAAGTGTGAAGCGTTATAATAATAATATAATTATTGTTCACGTGTGCTCTACCAGTTTAGGACATAATGGGACAGAAATGAATGTAAGTACAGACGTTAGTAATGATACGTGAAATATTTTTGCAACATTCTTCATTTTTGTTTGCATTACTATTCATGAGGACTAAAATAGTTTCTGAAAGAAAGTATATCCGTCAAACACACTCATAATAAAAAGCAAGACATAAAACATGCGTCTCTACGCTGCGAGGGTTAAGCTAGCAACAATGGCTCTACCATTTAAAAACCAACAATTATTAAAGTATACAACATTTTAAAGCAAAACACTGTTAATTAGACGCACGCCATGTCTCCGCAGTAATTAGTGTTGAACTTAGTATTCCGCGCCCCTAGAGGGAACAACGTCTGGTTAATTTCGACTGTCGAATTTCTTTATATTCCCACCCTACCCTGTAGTGTTAAGTAACTATATACAGCGTGACGTTATAAAGTGACGTATTCCCGTTAAGGGCGGGTAAATAAGGTCAAAAGCAATCATTTAGGTATATGAAGCCAATACAGGTAGTCTGCATGAGATTTTACTACTCATTGACTAAAAAAACACAGCTAAACCTGCAACATAAACTACTACATATTGTCAGTACCCATTAATGACCCACTACAGGATCGGGTCTCCTCCCACAATGAGAGGGATGTAGGCTTTAGTCCACCACGATGGCCTACTGCGGGTTGGTGGACTTCACATGCCTTTGAGAACATTTTTTTTGTGAACTCTCAGGCATGCAGGTTTCCTCACGATGTTTTCCTTCACCGTAACAGCAGATGATATTTAATTTCATAAATCGCACATAACTTTTATCACAAAGTCATTGGTGCGTGCCACTGGGATTCGAACCCGGACACCTCGATTCGAGGTCGAATTCTAAGCCACTGTGGGCTATCACCGCTGCGTATTACTACATATTATCGAAACTAATTACAGCACCGCTATCTTCAATTACTTGCAAAATAACTTTGCTGCAAAGTGTTTATTCAACTCAATTCATACACCGTGAAAGGCAATAAGCAGTGAATCCATTACCAAAACAAACAACTCAGACTGACGTCACCAATGAGCGACAATGCGAGTCGCTATTCATTCGCGTCAATGTAAGCACCGAATCAGCGCATTATTACTTCTTTGAGCGAGTCACGCCCATGCCCTATTAAAATCACACGACCTACAAGTGGGGAGACACAAACAATAAAAAATTTCGCGGCGAGCACACAAGCTGAAAAAATACCTTCCAAATAGAAAGCGCGCCAGCCGCCTCGGTTCCGTTACGCTATAAAAACCTACCCGAGCAAACTCTGTAATTCCGCTCCGTCCCAACCGATATAAAATATGAAACAGTGAGCGAAATTCGCCGTAGCTCCCCCGAGCCGCCCTCGGGTGTACTCGGCTACGATCGGCCGCCTTCGTAGCGCCGTAGCGGCAGTTTCGTAGCCGCCGTGCGCACTCCACGCCGCGTCCGTGCTTTAAGCCACAAATCCGACAAAAATAAATCGGTGATTGTGTTTAAATTGTGCTTTTTTGAGTGGACTAAAAAGTTTGAGTGAAGTACTCGCATCATGCGCTGTGGATCGGAACGCTGCTCTCATATGCAACCGGATTGGCCCGTTTGATGGTGTGCAAAAATGGTAATTCGTGTTTACTTTTCACTGCGGCGTGATTAGTTAGTTGAATGAGCTTTCAAATTTTTATCAGTCATCTGAAGAATTTGTTTGCGTGAATCGACAGCGGATGAATTACCTGAACGACCTTGAGAATGTGAGGGAATTTGAAGAATACGGAATGGTTTTTGGGACTGAAGTAGCGTGCAGATATTCATGTTGGGTGATACTCAGGAGAGCATAATAATCTAAATTTACGGCTTGAATACATTTGGGAGATTCGCACTGTATGGGTTTGGAATAGCCACTTACATTTCTTTATGTGACATTAGGCTTTTCTATACATTTTTAGGTAGTTCTGCGTTATTTTAACTTCGAAAACTTTTGCATTTTATTACGAAATAAACTCTACATTCTTATAGTTGTCGTAATACGTTTACGTTTTTATAATAATATTATAAACCCTCATTAATCTGTACCTTTCTTTCATACTTTTTTTTCATACAAATTTGTACGTATTTGTTTTTTGTCATTTGTTTGATCATATTAAAATATTTTTTAAGCAAATATTTAAAAAAAATATTTTAATGAATGAAAATGAAACTTTGAAAACTTTTTTTTGTAGCTGCTAGACTCTGTCATTTGTTTGATCATTTTTTAATTTTTTCTTCAAAGTGAAACTTTAATAAAAATATTAATCTCGACTTCCAATATCTTTAAAAATACTTTATCTTGTGTACGTAAAATAATAATTACTAGATAAGTTGACTTGAACTATCATGATGTCATAAGTCGGGCCTGTAGACAAAACATAGATTTTGTATGAAGAACCCGGCGTGTGACGTCATTTTTCGGTTTTGACAGTTCAATTGACTCTGAATTGTTGATTAAAATCATTTCCTTTATTCAATTCTTTATGAATAGACGTGACCAGGCTCTCCTGGTATAATGCTTCAGACATTAAGCCTTTGTTCCAGTGCTTTTGTACGCTTCGTAAAGAATAAGTTAATAACTAAGTTGAAGCGAACAATTCGATGTTAAGGTGTAATAATAACGTTTATCCTTAAACCGTTTAACCGTTTAAGTAGGTTATTAGCTAGCTGGTTACCATAACAGGCTCACAGCTTACTTTGGCATGAGAAAACCACGTGTGAGTTGTCCCACAATATTTATTTATTTATTTATTTATTATCTGAGGTTGTATGGGGTGCTTTGTTACTCATGAGAACTAAGATGTTCGCCTCAAATACAGTAATCCGGCAACCACATCTCCCCAGCTGAAACTGGCGGTCGCGGTAAGGTAACCTCCCTTTAGTAACGGCTCTATCACCTCAAAGGTTACAGTTATACGCGTAATTAGGATTAAATAATTTTCAACATAACTCAAAGTGATAGGAAACACTATTCTATTCCAGGATAGTTACAATGATATTCCGTAATAAAAGTTATTAATTAACAATACTTAGCTATTAAAACTACAATTTAATTTGGGCTTCCATTAAATAATTTTCTTCTTCCATTTAAGTGCCCATGGGTGCTGTTTTACATTATTATATTACGAACGCCTCATTAATATGTACTAGTGGTCGCTCACTGATCGAAACTTGAACGCAACTCATTAAAATGTTTGTATGTTATAAAATATTAATTCTCTTTTGAATTTTGTTCAATAAATATAATGTGATCTCAGTGTCTAATAGTCTTCTTATTTAGGGGTCTGGGTTCAATTCCAGTGGCACGGAACAATAATTTTCTTAAAAAGTAATGTATAAGATTAGGTATTACTTGCTGTAATGGTAAAGGAAAATATCGTGCCTGAGAGTTCACAAAAAAAATTCTCTAAGGCGTGTATGTGAAGTCCACCAACACGCATTAGGCCAGCGTGGTTGGTGGACTACGGCCTACATCCTTCTCATTATGGAGGAGACCCGACCTTGTAGTGGGTCATTAATACACAGATTTGGTTTACAGACAATCAAGCGCGTAGTAAGCCGGTAGTGACGCAGTGTTAGTCCCTATTTCTGGGACATTTCTTGTCAATTTATATTTATTTTTACAATAACCATGGTTTATCCAAGGACTCATAGTCCAAAACATGTATTTTGCCTATTAGTTACCTACTAGCTAGGGTAAGCTATATCTCACTCAAGGGGATCGAATGAGGGCGTGGTAGACCCTCCTCTTTACAAACAAACAGTTCTTTATTCTAATTATATTTCCAGAAAATTCCAAAAGCCTGTCATAGTTATTTTTTTTACGTACACTTCATTAAAAGTAAATCAACAAGCGGCCGGTACTGAGTTACTGACGAAGCGTTAAGTCCCCTGAATATAAATCCCCTTTTAAGAAACAGTGACGTGCCGCATTACAGTTTTAATAACTTTTCCCGGTATTTTCCTGTTCAATTTAAATTTGTCTTTACAATAACGGAATATCAAATTAGATTAAATTTTTTGCGTGATGATATTTATTTTTAATACTCTACACTAGTGCCAGACTGACACATTTTATGACGAATTTTACCGGGCTAAGCACTTCTGGCTTTTCTGTCGACGCTCAAACTATCGGAACACGGACCACTTTCATAATTTCTTCTAAAGCTCCGTCAGTCCGGCTAAAGTCTCATGTTGTATAACTTAACACTTGAACTATAGGGATCTATACACTATACTCTTTCGAGTTATAAGTCCACAGGTGCGAGTTACATGGACGTTTTCATTCTATGGCTCTTTCATGGCGATTATGATTGATTGCTTGTTGTTTTTTTCAAGTATACCAATTGTAATTTTATTTTTATTTCCAGTAAACTCCAAAGCCTGTCATAGTAATTTTTTACTTATACACTAATATACACTTTATACATTAATATACACTTCATTAAAAGTAAATCAACAAGCGGCCGGTACTGAGTTACTGACGAAGCGTTAAGTCACCTGAATATAAATCCCCTTTTAAGAAACAGTGACGTGGCGCATTACAGTTTTAATAACTTTTCCTTTTAGGTACAATTTAGGCAACTTTTTAATAACTTTGATGCCATTTTTTATTCAATAAATAACTAAATATAGAATGTTCCCCATAGCAACTGCGTCAGGGTCAAATGTACCTCTCACAATGAGAAGGATGTAGGCCTAAGTCCACCACGCTGGCCGAATGCGGGTTGGTGGACTTCACATGCCTTTGAGAACATAATGGAGAACTCGCTGGCATGCAGGTTTCCTCACGATATTTTTATTCACCATTACAGCAGGTAATAGTCAATTTTATAAAGTGCCGTCATGATATTGCTCGTATTATTTTCAAAAATATGCCGTGCCGGTCATTATCATGAGAACAGCGATTTGTCAAACCAACCGGCATGACTAACAGACACTAATGCCATAAATTATTCAACTTTTCCCCCTTCACGCAAGCACGAAACGCGAATAGCATATTGCAACTATATCTGCTTTCTTAATCAATATTTTAAACAAGGATTTTCCCCTACTTAGATTAGATCTAACTAGGTTCCGCCCGCGACTTTCTCCACGTAAACCAGAGGATTTGATCCAGAGTTGGATCAAAAGTATCCTATATGTTGATCCAGGCTATAATCTACCTGTGTACCAAATTTCATTCACCAATAATTTGACCCCTCATAGATAAATAACGCTTCACACTCACAGTAGGATTCCCTGTGTCGTGGGTGCCATGGACTCACACAAGACAACAACACAACACACCCAGACCAGAAACAGAAATTCAAATTCATCATTCAAATCTCTGCTCTGCTGGGAATCGAACCCAGGACCTTCCACGCAGCACACCGGTGTCTTAACCACTGCGCCATTGGGTCGTCAACAGATATCATAGAGACTTTAAATTTTGAATCCCAGTGGCACGAATCAATCACTTTTCTTAGAAAAGTAAGATTTCCAATTAAATGTCACCTTGAAGGAAAATATCGCGAGGATACCTGTATGTCTAAGAGTCTGCAAGTTTCTTCTTCCAATATTCTTATAATATATGTATACATATAACTGACATTGTAGGTATTCTACTTCTATGATAAATGGAATGTTAAGCGCAAAACATTAACCAAAACAGGCCATGGCCTTAATCTTAAAAAGCACAAAAACAAAGCTTTTCTTCGACAGTAAGAAAGTTATTAATTCCTATTATAAAGATCGCGATTTAGTTCAGTGGCTGCAAACAAAAATGTTATGACTATTGATTACATCTGAAGTTATGTCAGTCACGCGCCGAGGGGAAGTTCCCACGGTCTGCCCTAGATTTTTCCTTATTCAAACTGTAACAAGAAAGATATTACGTTTTAAGTCATCTTTCGAGTAATATCCATCTGGATGCAATGGCCATGGCCCACTGGTCTCTTCCCACTACAGGGGAAGGCCTGGAGAATACTCCACCACGCTGCTCCAATGCGGGTTGGTGAAGCAACGGGCTAGTGGCCAACCCGTGTCGGATGTTTTCAAACCGCCCATAGCCCCGACAAGGTTTAACGACTGCTTTCGTATGAATAACAACCGGGACCGACGGCTTAACGTGCCCTCCGAAGCACGGAAGCGCGCATTTGATTCGCAACTAACGGCCATCGATCCAGGCGATTTACTCAAGCAGCGGGGCTATGCCCGCTTCAAATAGTATCATCTATAATGGTATGGTATATAGATAATATATGATCAGATGTTAATAGTTTTCTAGTATTCGATATTGGTGGTTTAAAGCGCTCATAGTCCTTAGTGCTTAAGTAAGTCTAGTGTTCATACTCAGAGCACAGTTCTACACTAAAACTTTACTTAATACTTCTGTTGTACAATGTTCTAGCAAATAAAAAAATTGTATTGTATCGTATTGTATCATATAAATATTTTCCTCACCGATAATCTACTCGTATTAGGTACCGCCACCACCTGTTATTTTAGAAAAAAAGAACATTAAATAACTCCTCATTTGAGGTAAATAACAGAAAGCATCAATAAGTGGAATATTCCAGTTTTAATGAAATAGTAATGAGGTCAAAATGAGTTAATATCGGGTCAAGCTATCTACATAATAATTTCCAGTGGAATACCTATATTATCTATTCCGCTATTTATGAGTTAATTAAGGATTGCGTTAAAGTTTAATAAAGATAATGACTCTTATGATTATATCTCCTAGTTTGTCTTCACTTTTAAATAATTTTAATCTCTCCGATTAATATGTTTGTGAGTAACATACTCGTAGCTTAGTAACTTAAAAGTAATCGTAACATTGTCATACTCAATTTCAAGTATTAGTTACCTTAACATATACTAAAAAACCTTCTAAAAGGATACACAGATCATACATGTCTAAATACTACACTATTTTACTATGGCTATGACAAAATGTATGCAATGACAATGTCGTACAAGCAACTTTAGCGTGCCACACGGCAATTGGAACACAGGGTATAAGGACACTACCTCAAAGTCGGACAAAGGCCACCTCATGATAATAATGAGAGAATAATCAATGTACGATTCATGATAGCTCAAATTCATGAGTTTAAATAGGTCATGATTGGGTCAAGTTGGCATTCTGCATATCTCAAATTAAAGAACAAAAAAATTCACTTCTATATGTATAGAGGTATGGAGACCGCGCGGCTAACCTAATTTGAAGTCTACTAGTCTGTATTTAGTAGCGGTGATAGCTTAGAAATCGACCTCGAATCGAGGTGTCCGGGTTCGTATCCCAGTGGCACGCACCAATGACTTTGTAAAAAAGTTATGTGCGCTTTGTAAAATTAAATTTCACCTGCTGTTACGGTGAAGGAGAGCATCGTTAAGAAACCTGCATTCCTGAGAGTTCACAAAACAGTATGTGAAGTCCACCAACCCGCAGTAGGCCAGCGTGGTGGACTAAGGCCTACATCCATCTCCTTGTGAGAGGGGACACGACCCTGCAGTGGGTCATTTATGTGCTAAAGATACGAAAACCTTTGATGAATTTACGTTTTGACAGTCCATTAAAATCTCAATTCACTTGGTAGTTATTCACTCAATTACGTCTAGAAAGATGATGAAACCTTATTAAAACGTAATCGTTCCATTTATTTATCAAAACAATAAGAAAAGTACTTAGTACATTACTGAAGTTATTAAGTGCTAACCTCGTCACAAACGTCAGTATTTGCCGCGAGCACTCTTTTTAATTAAACTGTGAGTGACAACAAACGCTAAAAGGACATTTGGTTGACTGTACTTCAAATAATAGCCGAATAACCAGAACAAAATTGTTTTGGTTACTAAGCTTTTATTTGACCTTATTGTTGTATAAAGGACCTCCAGAAAAGATAAAAATCTAAATCAGTCTATGTAGGCCTATTGTAGTCTACTTTTTCCAGCTTTTTTATTATTATTATAAATCCGATATTTTGGGATGAATGGATGTTTTTTACTTTTCACGCAAAAACTCACAATTCTGGTTCTTTTCAAAATCTGATCCGAGACTTTTTTATCTTATAATAATTATATTAATACGAGAAGGATATTTTGGGTACAATTTACCGCTCACTACGTGAACTAAACTCTGCTCCGCAGTTTAAAGTGTCGCACAATTAAAGTTTATACGGAGAAAAAAGCACAAATTCTAATATTTTTAAATATCTAACATGCTTTACAAATACATTAAACGCCTCAAAATATATACCACACAAACTACCATAAGTTTGAGTACCTTGTCATGTAAACAATACAATAAAATGACGTGTATTCCGTTATGTTTCAAATTCAAACTTCTATAAATTATAGTCGCATTTCCACTACTTGGAGATCTCAAATTATAATTAAAATATGATTCATGGTCATACTTATTAGTTAGAAATACTAAGTTACTTTTGCGTATAGTGACGTGATTACCAATATTGAGTAAATTAATTTGAAAGGGTAAAGAAAATATTTACATTACCTACTTATAAACTTAGTAAGAATCACAAATGTCAAGAATAAAGAAGCTTGGAGCTATAATTTTCGTGTTTGTGTTTGAAAGCCCTACTTATCGGATATCGTAAACAAATAACTTAAGGCGTTTGGGAAATAAATTGGAAACCTGACAAAGCATTAATTACAAGCTATTTCCAAAAAAATACAAGATGGTGAAAAATAAGATTCTCTCCCTTTTTAAACTTCAAAAGTATGTTCAATATTAACTTTTCCCACTTTTAATGATTATAAAGATAAACGCATAGGCCCACTTCTTGATTAGATCCCAAGCAATGGAAAAAGTTAAGCAACGTCGGGCGCGGTCAGTACCTGGATGGGTGACCGCTGGTTGTGAGTTAATGCGCGGTGCCGTGCTTCGGCACGATACGCCGGCGCCGGTTGTTATCGAGATGGCAGTCGTCAAAACTTGTCGGAGGTCTTATGGGCGGTTTGAAAACATCTGACCACGATGTAGCGGTGTCCGTAGTCTACGATGACCTGTTTGTGGGGTTTTCTCTGTATGCCAGTAACCCATTAATGACCCACTACAGAGTCAGGTCTCCTCTCACAGTGAGAGGGATGTAGGCCTTAGTCCACCACGCTGGCCTACTGCAGGTTGGTGGACTTCACATGCCTTTGAGAACATTTTTTTGTGAACTCTCAGGCATGCAGGTGTCCTCACGATGTTTTCCTTCACCGTAACAGTTTTACAAAGTCGTCGGTGCGAGCCGCTGGGATTCGAACCCGGACCCCTCGATTCGAGGTCGAATTCTAAGCCACTGGGTTATCATCGCTGTCAAAACTTGTCGGAGGTCTTATGGGCGGTTTGAAAACATTTGACCACGTTGTAGCGGTGTCCGTAGTCTACGATGACCTGCTTGTGGGATTTTCTCTGTATAAAAACCAACACAGTTTATCCATAATTATACTTCAAAGTGTTAATGGGCCTTTTATCGGGATAAAATAAACAGAGAATGAAAGGAACTTCGGAAATTGGATTACGAACGTGATAAGACGTTAATTAGGCACTATTTCACGCGAAAACAATCTAGTGAAAATGACTGCCATTCTAGATCGTACCAGGAATATCTACTCTTTGTATATCTAGGTGGTGGTAGTAAGTGTATAATATCACTTGCTGTAACGGTGAAAGAAAACATCGTGAGTTAACTTGCGTGGCTGAGAGTTAATAAAAAAGTTCCCAAAGATATGTGAAGCTTACCAACCCGCATTAGGCCAGCGTGGTGGACTAAGACCTACATCCTTCTCGTTGTGAGAGAGGAGAGAGAGAGAGGAGGATTATTGGTTTGCAGACAGTCAATGCATGAGAATTTTGTCCCTTGGGCATCTTCCTATACTAATAACAGTTCGATACGATTACTATACGAAGTTGCGTAAGATCATGCTCTAAGTAGTGATGGCCCATTTGCCTGGCCTTTTCGCCTGGTTTTTTACATAAAAAAGCTTTAAGAATGACAAATATTATATTATATTGTATCACACTTAATGAAGCAAAACTTCACCAACGGGGAGGTGAAGTTTTGCTTTCAAAATGGATCGTGTAACAAAATCGAGATACGTGACGTCACGTGCGGCGGTTGCGACGCGGAATTGCGTTTATTGAATGTAATGTTGACACCTTGTTTGCAAAGGGTTTTATCTCAAGTGTAAAGTGAAAGGTACCTATAGTCCACATTTTTACACTTCTCCTATTTGGTAAACACTCATAGCGTATTCTTTTATTTCAGTTTATTAAATTTTTAAAAATAACGTATTTTAAAAATAACGATTTTAAATATAGAATAACGTATTTTAAAAATAACGATTTTAAATATAGAATAACGTATTTTAAAAATAACGATTTTAAATATAGAATAACGTATTTTAAAAATAGCGATTTAAAAATAACGTAGACACCTAATTTTAAAGATTTAATTTAATAACGCAGCGGTGATAGCCCAGTGGCTTAGAATTCGACCTCGAATCGAGGGATCCGGGTTCGAATCCCAGTGGCACGCACCAATGATATTGTACCTAATAAAAGTTATGTGCGATTTATGAAATTAAATATCACCTGCTGTTACGTTGAAGGAAAATATCGTGAGGAAACCTGCATGCCTGAGAGTTCATAAAAAAAATGTTCTCAAAGGCATGCGAAGTCCACCAACCCGCAGTAGGCCAGCGTGGTGGACTAAGGCCTACATCCTTGTCATTGTGAGAGGAGACCCAACCCTGTAGTGGGGTATTATTGGATACTGACATGACAATTTAATAACAAATTATAATTAAATTCTGGAATAAATTTCTTGTAGGTAACTGTAATTTATGTTTTTAAAGCAATTTCAACTGACTGTTTGTTGCGTATTTCTTAAACAGTGCTTATTGCTTATTGAGGAATTCAGCGTTCCAAAGCGTAACACGCTTGCGCTAGAATGCTATAAATTCAAACAAGTCTAGGCTAGAATTTGAATCGATTCGTAGCCCAATAAACGTACCGAACGTGGTGTTCCAATGAAAATTTCCCGTATACTTTCACGATCGAAGCCAAAATATATAAGTTTACAAAAATGCAATTAAACTGCATGTTATATAAAAAAGAATATCTTTAGGGAGGTAAATAGGCTTATGAATAATCTGTTAGGGTGCGGTAAACTGAAATTGTTGTCAACTTCTGTGTTTCTAAATTTTTCTTTGAATAAGCCCCAGTTTTAGTGATAGGTACTTTTAGGGCAATCTGAAACAATAAAACGAAATTATAAAACTTTTCTATATTACGTCTATTCTAATAATGAAAGTTCCTATTTTCAATATCCGTGTTCGTCTTTTTCTTCCTCTGCGCCAGCCAGTCTCGCCATATTTAATTCTCTAGCTCTTGAATTGACCGTGAAGGCCGTAACTTCAGCCATCTGCAGCAACCGCTTACGAGCTTCTATCTCCACCCGACAGTACATAATGTTATTTTAACCCCCTAAGGCCCACTATAGGGTCGGGTCTCCTCTCACAATGAGAGGGATGTAGGCCGCCGTCCACCATGCACCACTACTGCGGGTTGGTGGACTTCACATGCCTTTGAGAACAATTTTTTTTGAACTCTCAGGCATGCAGGTTTCGTCACGATGTTTTCCTTCACCGTAACAGCAGGTAATATTTAATTTTATAAATCGCACATAACTTTTTTACAAAGTCATTGGTGCGTGCCACTGGGATTCGAACCCGGACCTCTCGATTCGAGGTCGAATTCTAAGCCACTGGGCTATCACCACTATACACATAATCACAGTACATAATACAGTCGAGAAATACTATTCTTGTAGTATAGGTAGGTACCTACAGTAACTACGCCTCAAAAAATTTACAATGTCAAATGTAACTAAACTCATAAAATTAATGGCCAATGAACGAACTACGACAACACGCAATTAAAACTTTATTTTTGAATTTCGCTAATTACTGCGAATATTACTATAGGCGTGCGGTAAAGCCCTTTAAATAAATGGCGGCAAGCTACTGCTAATAGGGCCCTTAATTAGAAAAACCTAAATACTCCCTCAAGGGCGAGGTCTCGGCCGAGGGCTGTTTAGAATAATTAAGAGAAGAACACTTTGTTTTTATTTATTTTTGTCTAAGTACAAAATGGTTAATGAAAAGTGTTTTCAGAACAAGGCCTAGCGTTAAACATAATGGTTTTTTGTTTCAGCGTTTTGCTGGCTGTGAGGAGAAGATTTTTAAATGTTTTATAAATAGAAAATAGAATCAAGTTTCATCGTTAGCAAGTTAATTATTATAGATCGCCTGAAAAAGGCTTTGTCAGTAACCCATTAATGACCTACTATAGGGTCGGGTCTCCTCTCACAATGAGGGATGTAGGCCTTAGTCCACCACGATGGAAAGATGAACAAGCAGATTTTTTTCAGTTTTCCTTTTTCCGTTTTTACCGCCTCCTTTTTTTTGGAGTCATTTAAAAAATCCAGTATTTAACAAATTCTATGGAACATTTCAAGTGTTTTTAGGCATAAGATACTATGTCCCTTAATACTGGAATATATTAAGTGGTTAATGCGTACAGTCCTTAACAGTGGGCGATGGAATTACGTTTTGTCACGAATCGCATGTGTTTGTCTCTATTTATGAGTTAAATGATACAGTTACAAGTGTTTTTGCTGACGTTACGACTGGTTAATTGAATTTGATGGTTCCGGAGAGGGGAGTGTGGAATAGTGTGGATATTTCTTTTCCGTGAAAAAAGGTCTTCCCCCGCCTTTTCTTTGATTTATGAAAAAAATATATTATAATTCTTCGATCGCGTGTATTTTTTCTTTATATTGTGTTTTAGCTGGGCACGTATGGTTAATATCTTAGTCCTCATGACTAGCAAAGCACCTGTACACAACCTAAGATAGGACTTTTTTCTCTATTTGAGGTTGAATGCGGGAGTCCATGGGCGGCAGTGACCACTTAACACCAGGTGGCCAGCATGCCTTTTTGCTACTCAATTATTATAGAAAAGCCCTATAGTTGAATTGTATGAACTTTCATCTAGTAAGGGTAATAAACTTTAGGATGAAAAAAGTGTATAGTGCATAGCGCACTGGAGCAGCGTGGTGGAGTATGCTCCTGGCCTCCTGACGTGGGGAAAGACCAGCCCAACAGTGGACAATAAAAGGGCACCAATAGTACACGTTAACTTTACGCATATTTTAACGATAGTGTTTATGTTTGGAGCTCTGACAACTTTTTGTAAAGCAAACAATATTAACTTGCCTTGGCTGTTTTAGCGGCAGCGGTGATAGCCCAGTGGCTTAGAATTCGACCTCGAATCGAGGGATCCGGGTTCGAATCCCAGTGGCACGCACCAATGACTTTGTAATAAAAGTTATGCGCGATTTATGAAATTAAATATCACCTGCTGTTACGGTGAAGGAAAACATCGCGAGGAAACCTGCATGCCTGAGAGTTCACAAAAAAAATGTTCTCAAAGGCATGCGAAGTCCACCAACCCGCAGTAGGCCAGCGTGGTGGACTAAGGCCTACATCCTTCTCATTGTGAGAGGAGACCCGATCCTGTAGTGGGTCATTAATGGGTACTAACATGACATGACATGGCTGTTTTACATGATATTTAGTGAGATAAACATTAAAAGCGACAATAACCCCTTGTTTACCCTGTATATCAGTGATAAACAAGATAGATTGTGCGAACATGAACCCAAACTAACCTGTTTGTGGGAACGTCCTTAGGGAGAGCAAGTTCGGCAAATCAAATATTATATAAGCCGGGGGTCGCTAGGGGTCGCTAATGTCAAATACCAATTTGTTCAGCGTATAACGTATGTATATTATTATGTAATACTGTTAGGGCGTTTGTCCACCGCCGCCGTCACATGACCGACAACGAAAACTAGTTTTTAACCGATTTTAAGATGACGTGACGGCGATCGTTTGTCCACCGCGACCGATCTCACTATAAAGTGATATCATATAGTGACAAAATGTGCTCGAAGGTATGTGAAGTCCACCAACCCACAAAAGGCCAGCGTGGACTAAGGCCTACATCCCTCTCATTGTAAGAGGAGAACCGACCCGGTAGTGGGTCATTAATGGGTTACGACAACGCACACCTAGTGCCGTGCGTGCTGCATCAATTAAAGTATCCGAATTGTCTTTGAATTGTTTAGAAGTTTTTGAAAAAATTTCAAATGCGCGAACTGGCGATATTTATTAGAACCTAATATTGACTCTTCGCAGTTGGCGGCAGTGGGTCTTTTTGGATAACGTCCAAGTTTTTCCGGTCTTCCCATCTCTATCTCTACTCTTTAAGCCGTATACAGAGTTCAGGGATAATTTGAGACCTGCTTAATGTGACGTTTCTCAAAAAATAATTGAGCATTTTTAATTTATACTGAAACAAACTAACTGAAAAAACAGACTGTACCCTTAGTCTGAGTTTTAGAATGCCGCTACTACACACACACACACACACACATAGATACGTAAATCATACACAGCATACTACACAGCAGTCGCACAGTGTGTGTGTAGTAGCATACCTAAGTATGCTTAGAAACTTTGACATTCACACATAGTTATATATTAATGTAAGTAAGATAGAACATATAAGAATCAACAGAATTTTGTGTGATTTTCTCTATAAGTAAAACTACTATAACAAAGGGTATCAAAAATCAGTGTATAAAATTTGTTTCTGTATAAAAAAAGCCTTGTAACTTGTATACAAAAGTTTGGTTGTGGCCGTAGCTTTAGGTAGTTGGCAGAGTTTGTAGGTTTTTCTAATTAAGGGGGCCTATTAGCAGCCTGGCGAATGGTACCCACTTCTATTTACTGAAACTTTTTTGTGTAGCAAAATGTAGTTGGCATTTCGACCTGGTTCGTGACCTACTCGTATTTACCAATTAAACATAACTAGACTTTGTCCATCTCTTCGTCTGCGTGTGGGATGGGATAAAGTGGGATGAGAGTGATGTAGGCCTTAATAGGGCCACAATGAGAGGGATGTAGGCCTTAGTCCACCGCGCTGGCCTAATGCGTTGGTGGACTTCACATGCCTTTGAGAACCTTTTTTTTTAACTCTCAGGCATGCAGGTTTCCTCACGATGTTTTCCTTCACCGTAATGGCTATTAATTTGTAATGACTATGACTTATGAATGACTATTATAAAATTTGTAATGACTATGACTTATGAATGACTATTATAACATTTGTAATGACGATGACTTATGAATGACTATTATAAAATTTGTAATGACGATGACTTATGAATGACTATTATAAAATTTGTAATGACTATGACTTATGAATGACAGTTGTAATTATTTGACAGTTGTTACCAAGTCGTCACCTACGGATGTAAGGTTGTTACAATAGCTAAGCCGTAGAATACGAGTAGTTAGGACGTCACTTCAGCCAGTATTGTTAGGATAGCACTCGAGCCTTTGGTTGTAGTGTCACAGCTTAATTGAGGTATATAGGGTATGTATGGACTCTGTTTGTTACTATTATTTAATGTAATTTGAATTTGAAACTTAACGGAACCTACTTAGGTACACGTCATTTTTGTATATTTGCATATCAAAGTACTCAAACTCAGCGGGTTTATTGATGATTTCATGTATTTAAAAATATTAGAACTCGTGGATTCTTCTCCTTAAAAACTTTAATTGTGCCAAATTTTATACTACTCCGTTCGCATAGTGAGCTGTAAATTGTGCCCAAAGTTTACGTATTTAATATATAAGAGTTGAAAGTTTCTGTACCGAAATCGTTCATTCCATTAGGAATTAACGATTTCGGGCACTTTAATAACGATCAATTTAAATTGATATTTACCAAAATTGCTCATTTACTCATTAGTAATTAAGCCAACTAAGGTTACCGCATATTCTAAAGTTCCATAAATAGAATCAACAAGTAAATAGTAAAAGAGAGTGAATTATAAATTCGTACTTTCGTGTTTGTGGTTTCATAAAAGTGAAATTATTTGCTCAAAGCACATAAAATATTAAGTTACACCAACTCTTCTCGTCATCTTTGAGTTTTAGCCATACCAATTGTATGTATAATTATACCAATTTTACAGCTCCTATATAGAAAATAGTACTCAGAGGGAGTCAAAGAACCCTATTACTAAGTGTCGGCTGTCTATTGGTCTATCATAGGTATCTTTAAAACTAGGTATAATACTTATTGTGGTTATAACGGTTTGGTGGCGTTAAAACATTAAAAAATTAAGAATTTAATTAAAATTCAAGGTAAAACCCACTAAAATCCAAAATGAATATTTCCACAACAACATTCGGATTTTTTTTCAATAAATGTATATTTTCCGAAAACACGACATTAATTGATCTTTTATAAGTTCAATTTTAGTTGCGGAAAGAAGATATTTATTTTATTCAACGGAAAGCCATAAATAAAACGAGCGCGGGAATATTCCTTAATATCCGGCGGTCAAATATTCACGAAGTTAAAAACAGTCATTAGTGGTCATAACACCTTATCTTTTTGTCCCCATCCTCCCCTAGGATGGAAATTCTGTACAGATTTTGTTGCACGCGATAAAACATCGTATTGCTTGGTACATAAGAGCGAAATTCCTTTAAAGTTCAATTTAACAAGGTAATAACTATAAAATTAAAGTTAATTTGCCAATTATTATGATATTGTATTTTACTGAGTTGGATTTTTTTGTATCTGGAATACCTATAGTCTAGGTTGTCAAGGGTTTGTTCTTTTAAAGAAAAACATATATAATATAGTCGATTTTTTATAACTCGTACATGAAATAAACATACATTAAACTTTATATACTATCACTACACGATTACAATGCAGATTGTATAGCGTTTATTTCATGTTATACTAGTAGGTATTGTATTTTTATAGTAATTGCGTAGCAAAAGGGCATGCCGGTGACTTGATAGTAAGTGGTCATTGCAGCCTCTAGAATCCCGCATCTAATCTGAAATAGAGAAAAAAATCCTAACTGACGTAGGATACTTTGCTAATCATAAGGACTAAGATGGTCGCCCAGACCAGAAACAGAAATCTAAATTCAACTTTTAAATTTCTGCTCCGCTGATCGAACCCGCGACCCTCCACACAGCGCAGCAGTTCCTTAACCACTGCGCCTAGCACACCTTCATTTGTTTCAATTTTATTCACTTCTATGAGCGTGATCATTGATCATTTGACCCAGAGATAGATACAATAAGACTGTCGACTGTCGTAAAGAAATAAAGGGGTCATTAGGGAAACAGATTCCTTGGAAAGTTTATCAATAAAAGCGGGGGACAGCGGGGAATAGGGGGAGAGGGGGACGGGGGACCATAAAAACGTTATTGTCACATGTGGGAACATCCTGCGCGATATACGACACGTATGTAGGTCGTGTTATGTAACGGTTAATAGAATGACGTTGACCTTATGTGTCGAGCTCTTATCACATGTACCAGCATCGTGTCAAGCACGTAACGTTTCAGGCGCGCACCGACGCAAGCGGTGATAGCCTAGTGGCTAATTCGGCCTCTTACTCGAGTAAGAGTGGCACGCACCAATAACTTTCTTTAAACTAAAGTTATGTGCGGTATATAAAATTAAATATCACTTGATGTAACGGTGAAGGAAAACATCGTGAGGAAACCTGCATGCCTGAGAGTTCAGAAAAAAAGGGTTCTCAAAGGTATGTGAAGTCCACCAACCCGCACTGGCCAGCGTGGTGGACCAAGGCCTACATCCTTCCCATTGTGAGGAGACCCGATCCGACAGTAGGTCATTAATGGGTTTCAAACTTTTGAAAATGTTTATGTTATGTCTTTAAAAACATATTTAGTAGTTACTAACAAAAAAAAAGTCATTGGAAACATTGGAAAGGTGTAATTATACTCGTACCTGAATGCTTACTACCGCGCCTACAATAGGGTATTTCGCACCATGCAAGGAAAAATCCAAAATTATGTAATATTGATAGATTTTGTTAAAAGCAAATGAAAAATGGTGATTTCTGTTCTAAAAAATGTAGTATACATTATTATTTCAATTTTAAAATTCAGGTTTTTTAATCTGTTTTTCAAATGTCAAAAACGCTATACGCCATGCAAGCTATCGGCGTGACGTCATTAGCAGTGTAAATTCAAACAATGGAGTATAACTTTCTTCCTTTACTGAGATGTATTGTTTACACTGCGAGTGACGTCACAAGCATGGCGGCAGCGCCGAGACTGCCGAGACCGTGTTTTCGCGGGGATTTTTGAAATTTAAATTGAAAAGTCTTTTTTTACATAATATTTGTTTGCAAAAATTTTTTTCCAATTTTTTATGGGTTTTTATGACTTACGAATTCATATAAAAAGCTTTTTGACATAGGCCGTAATACCCTATTACCAAATTTTATTTGAAAATACACTCAACTTTAGCACTTCGTACTTAGAATTGGTTCTTACGGAATATTACTAAGTAGGTTTTTGATTATTAGCGTTTACTAAATACTCGCTATACTACAATACAAAACTAAGTTAAGTCTTCATAGTTTTGTTCTAGACTACAGAATACATTACCGTTCGTAATGTTCATCACTACGGATGTATGTATGTACATAACGTATAGTAATTATACGTATTTGTAAGTAATAAGTATTTATACCTATAAGTATTTGTAACTAATTGTAACTACTTTTTTCTGTCTCTCTGTCTTTGCCAACTTCTGTTTTAAATTAAACGACACAAACACTTGTTGGAAAAGGACTTTCAACCGACGAAAACAACTAAAAATGCAGATACTCAATAATTTGGCGCTTCAATCTCGAACGGCTCAAAGGCAAACGTTCGTTCGATGGAAATTCCGAGATTGGTTTGTTTTACCTCCGATGCCTCGCTGATCGTATCGCTGATGCGGAGAGATTAAACCAGAATGATCCGGATATAACCACAATGTACGTTTGTTGCTGCACTTTCTGGCACTCAAATTCTGTTTGCTGTAACTTTTGGGCAACAGTTTTTATTGCCCACTATTGGGGACGGATCTCTCCGCCCAACAGTGGGCCGGGAGCATATTCCACCACGCTGCTCCAATGCGAGTTGGTGGAGAATCTGGCTAGTGGCCAACCCACGTCGGATGTATTCGAACAGCCCATACATATTGCCTCCGACAAGGTTTAACGACTACTATCGTATCGATGACAACCGGAACCGACGGCTTAACGCTCCAAAGAAGGAATCGTACTTTTACGAATAAGTGACCTATTACAGGGCCGGTTCCCTTCTCACAATGAGGATTTATCCGATTGCAAAATTTCCTTGTGATTTCATTAGTTTATCGCACACAATACAACCTGCGATCTTTATTCAAAACACTGTCAGTAGAAACGGTTCCTTGTTTCTCGAACGATATCTGAGAAATTCCTTGCGATTAAGAAAATCCCTTAATTTATTTAAGGACGCTTTATCATGTCGGAGTATGTATACAATTTGAATATCCCAATTTGCGAATGTTATTCTCTTGGAATGTGAATTTTGTCTTCAGTCGAGATATTTGATCTGTAGCTTTGAATTTTTGAAATATTTGATTGAATGCAAAAAAGCCTTGAAGTCAAAATAAATCAAACATGTCTTATTTTCAATGCACATGAACAATTTATCTGACAATCCCTTTTATTTAAAGAGTTCTGTAGCCCATGTACCCTATCCGATACGAGTAAGTAAGTAACGATTATAATCTTTAATTATATATAATTGCATTAGTTAATAAAATTTAACAAAGCACGTCGCTTTTATATTATATTACATTTATCTCTCTCTGGACAGAATTGTAAAACTTAAGCGGACCTAGTCATGGGCAGAAGAAGATTAGAATCTTCCAGTTTCCTAGTTTAAAATAAAGTAAACACTTCTATACAATTCTTCAGGATACCTCAATTATATAACGCTCAAAGGTAGCGGCAGCGCTCTCACAGTGCCCAGTAGTTAACTATTACACAGTACGTTCCTTGATCGGCCATTAGCGCTCTCTGGTGGTTTGGAGCAATTATTTACTTGCTCCTCTTGCTCTTCTTTTTAATGACGTGTTTATCCTTTTTCTTTTTCGTGTTTCCGAAAAGATATTTCTCTAAAAGGAATTGAGGAAAATTCTTTTATAGATAGCAGTAAATTAAAGTATTTCACAGTTCTTTTCCCCGTGACCCGATCGGTCATTAATGTTCTTCGGTTTGAAGCCATTATTTATTTGCTACACTTTGTTCCTTGTGCGATTTTATTTGATGGCGTGTTTATTCATATTGTTTGGAAAAGATAATTCTCAAAAAGAAATTTAAGAAAATTGTATTAAATATGGCAATTAATTTAACTAAACTATTTCACAGTTCTTTCCCGTTTTGATCGATCATTAGTCTTGTTCCTACTGCACTTCTATTTAACGACGTGTTTGTTCTTTTTCTTTTCCTTCTTTCCGAAAAGATACTTCTCTAAAAGAAATTTAAGAAAATCTTTTTATAGAAAGCAGTAAATTAAACTATTTTACGATTAGTTTTCCTCATCGGTCATTAGTATTCTCTGGTAGTCGGGAGCAATTATTTACTTGCTACACTTGGTGCCTCTTGCAATTGTATTCGATGACGCGTTTTTTCTTTTTAGAAAACGACAATTCTATGAAAGAAATTGAGAAAATAATACAAGAAAATTCTTTTAATGATAGCAGTAAATTAAACTATTTCACGGTTCTTTTACCCGATCGGTGATAAGTGTTCTCAGGCGGTTTGGATCAATTATTTACCTGCTGCGCTGGGTTCCTCTTGCAAATAATTAATGATGTATTTGTTCTTTAACTTTTTAGAACTAAAAATTTAAAGAAAACGCTTTGTTAAAGACAGTAGGTAATTATTTTGTTTTTGTGGATTTCTGTCGAATCGTTTTTGGAATTTTGTAGGTACTATTAATTTACTGATTGTTGAGGAAAATTGGGAATAAAAGTAACGGCACTACCTATACACAATTATTACGTTTTTTAAAGTGATATCTATAAAATTCGGCTCAAACCCAACTAATGTGTTCTATACAAAATCTATGAATAAAATATATTTTTTTAATTAATAAATATTTGTTTTGCATATAAATGTTTTCGCTCTACTCAGCAAACGAATGTTTAGGAATAATTCCAAAACTAGTCCGGGAATATAAAACCTTGGAAGTGAGCTGCGTTTTAATTAAAATGTATAACGATACTCACAAAAGTTTCAAAAACAAAATACGTATTTGCGTTTTGAAAACTCATACAAACTAGAGCCATATTTTTAGTTTTAATACAACTAGGCATGCTAGTAAACCTGCACAAAAGGAAACTTTGATTCATCTGATATTGCAGACTGATGGTGATCAAAGTGAATATTAAAATATTTTAATAGTCAAAGTAAATTCACGACTTTTATTCACTATTTTTTTAATATAATTTAGTAATACAATGAAATTTTTTTAGAGTTACTCTTTAAAAGTATTTTTTTAAAAGTATTTTTTTCTTTTATTTTTTCTTTTTTTGTAGGTACATTATTTTATATAAAAAATATCTATTTTTAATATAATTATTAAAATTGTAAGAACTACTGGAAAATTAATAAAACTTGAGTCATTAAGTCTAACCACTGTGAGGTTGACTGGTTGATGACCTCCTTTTTTGGAGTCGGTAAAAATACTCTCAGTGCATTAGGTCCACTGGTGCATAAAACTAAATAAATAATCTTTATAATAAAAACACTAAACCTTATTGCAAAAATCTCAAAAACACCGTAAATACCAATTTTAGTTATTTACTAAAATTGTAAACCCTATTAGCACCTCTTTGACATTGAATTCTGCTTCAAAGGCTTCCATAAATAGACGGCCCTTTTTAAATTACCTCTGGAGCCCTTTAAGAGCCATACAGGATATACCTACGTAATCCCTCTGGGCCACCCCCCACTTACAGGCAGATAGACGTATAAACCTTTGAAGGTTGCTTCTGAGATTTTCTAAGAGTTTCTCTATTTGTATAAATTTTATTTAAGCGTACAAAAGGTACGTTTAATATCATATTAATATTTGTATGTGGAATGTGGCTCTATCATTATAGAGCTAAAGATATTCGATGGATTGTAAAGCCAGTGTTTTTTAAGCGTAATAGCTCAGTGGTCAAGAATTCGGTCTCTCACTTGAGAGGTTTGTGTTTGAATCCCGATGGCATACATCAATGACTTTTTTAAGTTAGGTGCTTTTTATAAAATCAAACGTCATTTGCGTGAAAGAAACATCGTGAAGAAAGCTGCGTGTCTGAGAGAGAGGAGATTGTTCGTGGGTTACACTGACCAGTTAACATTTAGTCAATATAATAAAAGAAAAGAAAAGAAAAGAAAGGAATGCGTTTATTGTTGACTGTGTTACATAAGAAAGATGTAACAAAAATTATAATCTTAGAACAGTCTGTCCTATGCGGGCGTACAATAATTATAATTATGTCTTACATAACTAAAACTTAATTTTACATTTTATGGGAATTGCTAAGTTATTAATTTTGTTCAGGTACGTTTCCTGCTTTTTAAGTGCCACAAAGACATCAAAACAAGGAAGAATATCGAAAATTAAAAAATTTACCATTTAAATATCTGCTCTTCAATAGTTCTATTTCGTAGTATCGATTTTAATCGTCCAATGTGTCTTATTCAATCCTGTGAGAATCGAAACCAATACCTAAAAATAAACCACAGCGTGAAATATCCAAAAAACCTCTTTATGTCAAAAATTTACACGTATAAATATTAACCTCGAATTAAATTATAATCCTATCCTTTAGGGTGAAGTGAGCCTGGCCCGAGGCTCATTAAAGTAATATTAAGAAATAAGTGTTGCCTACCTTAATATTTCATTAGATTTCGGGAGTGCGAATTAATTTTTAGATAATGGCAACATTAATTTGTAAAGGTTAACCTTTTTGGCGCTAAATTTGATACAATGGACAAAGTACTTAATTAATAATTTTAAATACGTAGGTATATCGTAGAGGTAATTGATGGGCTGAGAAAGTAGGAACAACAATTCTTAATTATGATCAGCCAAAAAGCAGAAAAAAAGAAAGAAGATCGCCTACTAGTAGAAATTCGATTATAATTTATTGAAAACCAAAATTAACATGCAACATTATTTGTCGATGTGTGTGACACACAAGTCCTCAAATTTACGTTAGTGTGCGTGGCGTGTTTTTTGATGAATTTCATGTATTTCTAATGCATTTTATTTAAAAAATTGATTTCTGCATCCTTCTCCATAATATAAACTTTAATAATTGTGCTAAATTTCAAACTACTCTTCAGTTTTCTCACAATATTTTCCTAAGACATTTTAATTTTTCGGCACTATAAATCCCAAGAAACTTAAACATATTTTCGCAAAGGTAGAATCTCATCAAATCAAGCTCACCATTACTTTCGGCTACAAAGGCGCAGGATACCCACTGCAGAATAAATCTTTTTTCTCCTTAAACTTGTAACAATTGAAACGAAACTAAATTACGAAGGCAGCGAGCGGGCATTATGAAAAATGGTGAGTTTTTATTATTTTATTTCGCTCCCTTATACTCCATACATACTGAATGAAAACTCGATTTTGTATGGATATCCTGCTGATGGATTTTATGTATAAGTACTTGATTTTTTACGTGCATATGATTTTTTCAAATCTTAGATCTCAATAAAACAAACAGACGAAACAGAATCTATGACGATGAAATCCACATGAACGTAGGAATAACCGACGTAGCAAACAAGCTAGCAAACTGAAGAGGCGTTAATCTCCAGCTAAGTACGAGTACGTTCAGAATAAATAATTCCGCATCCTGTTTCAAAGTCGTGAGAATGTTTTACTCAATCGCATCTAACGTGTACTTAGTCAATTGCCCGTGTTTATATATTATTCACCTGTTACAATGTATGCGGGACGGTGCCCGGGAGTTTGCTATTGGCTTTTCCTATTACTTATTTTCACAGAGAAAGTTTTGTTTGCACACACATTAGTGGAAGTAAACAATTTAAGACGGATGTGAGAATATGAGACTTTTGTGTTGTGTCGAAAAACCAGTTGTTTAGTGGTCAATAAGGACCACGGCTCGCGTATTTGATATATCGTATTTTACATAATTGTACATTTTTAGATTACGTGTTCATTGTCGGGTTAGTTCCCATTGCCGAGACAATCAAACAATGTTAATTCTTTGCATTTTTACCGACTTCATAAAAGGAGGTTATCAATTCGACACGTATGTATGTAATACTTACTAACAATATTTACATAATGTTGGCCTATTACGGCTTCCAAACATGTATGCCAAATTTCATAGGTGTATGTTTGTGCCCGTTCAAGTATTTGTCGACATTACTTCTTCGCTATTGTTGCTAAAAGCACACTATTTGATGTTTACAATGAAATGAAAGAAATACAAGACAATGGTTTCTTCGCTGAACAGCACAAACATATACAAGAGGCGGCTTATAAAATTATACAGATGAGATAGAGACCGGGATAAGCTCTTCATCGGAGCCCTCAACGTATAATTTCAGGCTGCGATTTGCGAAACTTTTAAGGGATGAAGGGTCGTATTTACAAGAGACCTTTCCCTCTGCCTGTGATAGGAAAAATCCGCGCAATATTCCTGACATCAAAGCTTTGAGGTCGCGCAAACGTATTTAAATATGACTGATGGATTTAATTAACGTTGGTAAATAAAATTTTCGTAGGTGGTGAAATTTAAGAAGAAAAGCCACAGGCATACACCATATTAATTTTAATTACGTGGACCTGTGCGGCTACTCTTGTAATCAATTCTGATCGATCGTTTTGGATTTTTGATTGGAATTTTTGCACACTAGCGCCTTATTTTTCTAATATTGAACGGATATTACAGAACTAAATGAAATTGTGTCATTTCGTTGCAATCTGCCAAAGAGTAATGCCAATTGTGTTCAAGAGTACCAAATCATGTGATAGTTCAGATTGGATCGGATTTGGAAATGAAATTGAGATTGTTTTCAAAAGTAAGGCCATTGGGCCCGTAACCACTTGGATAAACAAGCTATCTAGTTTTAAACAGTTTACATGTTTAAAAGGTTGAAGGCGTCCAAATTATGCGCCCATTTAATTCACCACTGATAATACTTACACAGTTTCGCTAGTAATCGTATCGAACTGCCATTAGTATGGGAAAAGGTCTAACAGATCTGAATATTATTACATATTATTATTATATACTAATGACTGACGTTGTCAGTAACCCATTAATGACCCACTACAGGGTCAGGTCTCCACTCACAATGAGAGGGATGTAGGCCTTAATCCACCACGCTGGCCTACTGCGGGTTGGTGGACTTCACATGCCTTTGAGCCTATTTTTTTTTGTGAACTCTCAGGTATGCAGGGTTTCTCACGATGTTTTCCTTCACCGTAACAGAAGGTGATATTTAATTTTATAAATCGCACATAACTTTTATTACAAAGTCAATGGTGTGTGCTACTGGGATCGAACCCGGACCCCTTGATTCGAGGTAGAATTCTAAGCCACTGGGCTATCACCGCTGACGTTAACATACGAATACTTCGATAGAGTTCGACGATAGTGTTTATAATTACAGCACTGGAGCATCTTCCATTAGGTATGCTCCATTTCTCTCTTTCAGCCAGGTCCATTCGCAGCTCAAATTATCTCAATAATGAAAGGCACGCAAAGGAACGGAACGTAACTTATTATATCCAAACTTATTCAAAACCCTCATAAAATTCATTTCTGGGGCGTAAAAATTAGAATAAACGAAATTGGGGAGTGTCGAGTGCCTCGCATTTTACTCCGGAGAAAACATTTTTATTCGCGTTTCTGTTAAGTTCCGCTAACTTTTAATTGTGTTTGGGTTGTGCGTTTTATATTGACCGTCCACCCACAATGGACCTACTTTTTGTATGAATATATCTCATTTTGTAAGCGGTCATGTCTGTGGAATCTTATTACAACTCTCATGTTATAAATGCCGTATTAACTATTTAGTTTTCTGGTTTGGTTTTTTTTATAAAAATTTTTGACCGTTGCAAAACTAGACTGAGTTTAATAAAAATCTTTAGATATCGCTGAGAGGAAGCTTTGGGACGGGGTGCAGATAAAATTAAAATGTTACAAATAAAATATTACTGCATCTGGTAACTGGATGGAAGAGTATAGCACTTTAGAAGTCAAGACTTTGTAGACAAGTAACTCGGTTTCATTATCAATGGAAAATAGTTCTTCGAATGATTACCACATCACACAATATTAAAGAAACGCAAGTCTCCTTAGAGTACCAGAGAACTGACGCAGGAAACAAGTATAAAACATAGCTTTTCTTTAAGCCGTTATACAAAAACAACTAACTTTTGCGGTAAGACTTATTGAAAAAAAGAAGAAAATTATTAGTTGTAAAGTTTAACAAAGCTATATGCACTAACGAAAGAAACACACCCAACATCACAGCGAGACTTCACGTACTTTTATAAAATATCAAGTTTTCAATATAATTCCAGTCACATTGCAGTCTGTTGGAAAAGCAATGGAATATCAAAACGAAACTGCAATATCGAATGTAGTCCGTAAGCAAATATTCGTCCGTAACTCGATTCGAGTCGATTTTTAAAGATCCCATTCTTCTTCTTGTTACCTAATTTTAGCTGTGTCTGATGCTAAATACTCGGTTTTTATTCAAGGATTCCAAAAAGATCTGAGTAGTAGCTAAGTAAAGGGACTTATTGGTATAACTATCCGATTCCAGATATACTTTCATTATAAAACCACGCTTTGACACAACTTTCCAATCCCAACGTGGCTGAAATAGCAAGCTGTAGCAACACGAAATTGCAATATCGAATGTAGAAATAGTCCGTAAGCAAATATTCGTTCGTAACGAACAAATCGTGTGTCCTCTGGAACGACTGACGACGAAATACCGACGCCATCGTAAACCGCGACACGCAATAACCGCCCTTATTGCACGCAAATACCGAGAGTTTTCAACGAGTGTCACTTGCAGTGTAAACGTGACGAGCGCTGAATGAATGCGATGTTTCGTCAATACGAAATATTCGCAATTAAAATGGCTGCATGACCATGAATGGTTCTATCCCATCATTATGCATGTATTTTGCTAAAAATATGGTAAATATAGGTGCTTATCAAATAAAATTAAAGTAAAAAACATTTATCAGAATATGGGTTAGTTTGGTGAACTGTGTAGATGGCGTAAAAAGTATGTCATTGTGCTTTGTGTAAAGAAGTAGTTGTCTATGGTTTTTGTTAACCGACTTAAAAAAAAAAAGTATGTTTTTTATTTATTTTTGACTAAAGGTACACTTCGTCAATAACCTTTCCCAATTGGCCGAAGCGACCAACCAATACGTCAAAATACGTGTTTAAAATCAGGGTTCTATTTGGAGGGCTGCAATACGCATTGACATGACTGTGACAAAATAATATACGCAATGACATTGTCGCACGTGCAACTTTTGATAGCTACAACGTAGTTAGGACACGGGGTAGGAATTTTTAAATACCGACTTAAAGAATCATATCTCGGCTATACCATAAATGTCGCAATAATTAATCGGCTTCAAAATTGTAAAGGTTTTTCGCAGTTAGAAACTTTGGCCCGCGGCTACAGCGAACCGACTTTATTATACTTAGCGAATATTCCAAGGAACTTTAACCACGATTTCAGAAATAACAAAAACTTCGTTACGAGAAATAATTTTCTGGAATCACTCAGGAAGTACACTTCGGCGGGGGCACGTCCGTTTAATTCTTTGTAGGCCTCGTTATGGAAAATTATAAAAAGTTTTTTAGACATAAAAAATTTAAAAATGACGTTAGGTTTTTTATAACAATTTGTAGTTTTTTTTACTATATAGTTATTGAGATTTGATCAAATAAGATAAGATAAGATATAGATAAGATTTCCCTGCGACATATCGGTCAATCTGCATGGAAGAACATACCATTTCCCGGCTACGAATAGGTACTACATTATCCCGGTCGTGATAATAATATCTTTTAGTCTTATTCAAGTGCATAACTTTTGGAGACTTTGACTTAAATCTCATACTTAAACATAAGATTTAATGACTACTGCAGCGCACGTCATATATTTCTCTCGAGAATTATTATACTTACATTTTCTAAGAAGCTTTGTAATGAATGAGTCTAATATAACTTGGTTTGTGGCTCCGATGCTTCACAAAGTTCTACATAAGTTTTGAGTTATATAGAAATTTAATTGGTAATTGTTGGAACAAAACTATAAGTCATCTAAGTTCCTAAGACGCTTTATTAATTCCTTTAGTTTATAAATTGTTATTTTGTGTGTTGGAGGTGTGTAATGGATAGGTAAGTTACATTATAGTTCACTGACTCAAAATTTCCTCCAAGCGCAACCTAACGTGAAAAAATATTATTTACGATTTTTGTAACGAATTTAGTGACATTTTTCATTTCAGGGAAGTTTGTTTAAGTTTGAATACTCATTTTTGATATTAGTCCTTTATTGGGCAAAAAACCGTATTTTTCCGTTTTGATTCACTCTCCTTTAAAAAGTAGAGTGTTGATTTGTACTTTTGAATTTACGTAGCGATATTATTAATATCATGTAAACTACTCGTCTATCTGAACCACTACTGCTGGAAGATTCAATCCAAAAATCCATATATATTCCACAGTCTATATCAAAAATAGATCAAAATCAAAACAGATGAAACTGTTAAATACGGCTAATCAATTAACGAAGGTAAAGTTAGGTAAAAGGTGTTCATTCAACCCGTTGAAAGCGATCCAAAGTTCTTTGTTCTAACTTAAATCTTTGGTTCATATTACTTGGTTCAAGTTTGAGTCTCGATTTCAGTAATAGACGAGTTCGATAGCAAATAATGAAATCCTACTTGTCAAAACAACAACTTATTTGATACAAAATCGATAATAGTTAAGTAGAAATTTGATACATTTTTTGGCAAAAATTTGATACATCTTAGCAATACAGCAAAGGGAGATCTTCCACCAGGCGCTAGGCGTGATGATCGTGCCTGGGGAGCAGCCGTGCTCCGATTACGTCATGTCGGAGTTTTGTATATGTATATGCCAGCGATGTAGAAAACTTCGATAGCGTGATTCAGGATCGTGTAGCGCCATCTATTGACGAGTGGCGGAAGTCGCCACATGCTGCTCGTTAACTATGAAAAATCGCAAATTAGAATAAAAACTCTAGTGTTATTCTTTGTACGTTACTTTTACCTTTTCTTTTAACCCCTTGTTTTATTTTTACACAGTTCTTTATGGTTCGCTCCTATAATACAATAGGCATGATGACTAATTTTCAAAAACTCTTTTATGATATTCAGAAGTTTCTATTATGTCTAAAATATATCATATTTTTGTAGAAAATTAAGGTTTTTGTGCAATAAAAGTACATTTAAATTTTAAGTTTCAAATTCATTCCAAAACGCTCGCCCGCGTCATGGCGTCTGTCATTGCGCCACGGCTCAGTAAAAAATGCCAGATCGCGTATAATATGCTTACGAAAAAAATGACGTTAACTAAGACGTGACTTAAATTGACGTAATTCGATTTGATGGATGTTTAAGCTATCTTGGCGGATTGTTGTATTTTGTAGATTTATTTTAACAAACAAATTATTAATCTCGACATTAATAAGAGAATAAATACATGTTTCAAAATCTTTGAATCCTATTTCATTAGATCAGATAAATATTTTGGCGATACTTGATTACTGTCATCATGCCTATTGAGATGTTTCTCTGCATTACTACTGCGTTACTACGTTATTTAAGTACAAATGCAGTTTATGTTATACCTATTCACAACCCAGACGTGTTGGATCGCCTAAATTTCAAATGCTAAGCAAATATAGTTCTGAAATCCGTGCACACACCTAATGCTAAAGTGACTGTATCTTGCAATTCTGGTGCGGACAGTGGATATTTAACGTTGGGATTTAGGATGGCATTGAGAATTGGGATAACATTTTGGGAATATTGAGGGTTAGTTTCTAGGAAGGAAAACACAGGAATTCCTTTTTTAAGTTTTGTATGACGAAACGAAATGTTGGCATCATTAAGGCAGTCTTATGACATCAATGTATTATCGCATTTAATTTTGTCTGTAACCCTTTGATGACCCACTGCAGGGTTGGGTCACCCCGTGCAATGAGAAGAATGTAGGCCGCAGTCCAGCACGCTACCCTAGTGCGGGTTGGTGGACTTCACTTGACTTTGGGAATACTTTAAGTATAAGAAAAGTTTAGGATTTCAGCCTCGCCAGTGCATTTATGATTCGGTCCCGCAAAAGTGTGAAAATATCAAGTTTCTGATAGAAAATAAACACACAATAGAATAAAGTATCGTATAACAATGTTATAAATTTAGCATAATCTTTTTTCTGCGACTAGCATCTCAATTTTCAGAGTAATTAAGTAATCGTTATAAGAAGTATCAAGTATCAATAACGGCGTTTCAATCAAAAGTCTATTGAGTGTCCTTCAGTATTATTAATTAAACGATTTCGATGTTCAATAATATCGTATTACTTTTAGGTATTACAACGGTAGATACCTACTTCATATTTATTCGTTGTCAAGTCGATAGGTACTAAAGGTTGAAAACTATTTTTGCTGTTGTTTTGAAGTCTGCGTAGTTTAGTTGGGTATTTCAATGAACTAATTATAAGGACACCTATACATTAGCGATGGATTAAAATAGAGAAATTACGTGAAGACAAGTCAATAAACACACGCTTTTAATTTTTTAAGAATAATAATAAATTGTGAGCGTCAGATTTCTGAAAGTAAAGTTTTCAACACAAAGTTAGCAAAGTTTTTCGAAAAAAATGTGCATTTTTTTAAGAATTCACACTTAACTTTTTACCGAGAGACAAAATAAATTGTTCATAAATAGATGGACGAGACGAACAAAGATACGAGCGTTTCTTTTGCATATTTATCATACCCGAAACTTATCCTATAAAGAGTTATAGGAATAATAAACGCTCCAAGCTTTCAAACTTCGTGAACTACCCACGCGTACTCGCATACATCAGCTTGCTCATTATGTACAATTATCGGTCTAATATCCTTCGAATAAAGACGATAATGGCTTGAAATATATACAGCACTCGCGGCTCTGGTAAGAAACTGTGAAACTTGTGAAAGTGACGGATTCTTCTAAGAGAATTTCTGGATACTTTCTGCTTCACCAACTTAACGCCATCAATGGTTTCGTAGCGACTTTCTTTTCTTTAAAAGTAGTCGAATTTTGCAGTCTTGGGATGTTTCTGGAATAACCTAGAATATTAGTTTCACAGTTTCTGCTAGCGATCCAACAATAGTGATCTAAGTTTACAATATGTTCCGCTGGAACAAGTAGTATTTGTTATCGTAGAAGAATATATAGTTTGCTGCATTTTTGTCAAAAAAATAATCTTACCCTTTCTTTAATAAATCTTAATCTAAAAAAATAAACCACAAGTAAAAAAATAACTAAGTATATCATTATATTATTGAAAAGATAACAACAAAAAAATTAATTTTATATGCCCAGTGCCACTCTGAACGAAGATGAATATAAAGATACTTCTTAATCTAAATCCCATCAAGATTAAAAGTATAACCTCCCTACATGCGCAGTCTGGTAAAACATAACCCTCCTTCTGCCCAGTTTGGTAAAAAAAAACCCTCCCGGGGCAGGCGAGAAAGTAGTCAGACTAGAGCACTGATTTAGGGTTACGAACTAAACTAAGCCGACGGTTACAACACTAAGAACCATTACATACACCATCAGTTCACATACGGCATTGCCATAAAACGAGACATTTACATAAAACTGATTAGTGAAAACGGTAAAGCTGTAACCGGGTTATATTAACCCGCAGTAACTGTAAAGTTACTCGCTATTAATGTCACCCAACTGAATATTAACACTAGTTGTAACGACCCGGCTGTGATTACGCCGCGCTAAACAATTTAACGAAGAGTTTATACAATCATATTGGAGTTGGGAACGATTGTTTCGGATTTCGCGAATCCTTTAGATTCTGGCAGGAACAAAGTTTGAAGAATAGAATAAAAGACTATAGAATTATTCTTATTTATCAATGAATGTATGCAAGTAAAGAATGGTCTGAAATGATAATCAGCAACACATTAAAAAAATCTATGTTTAATAATTATTTAGGAGATTATATATGTTCAATTGTTTTAGTCTTTTCATTTTGATGACAAATAGTGCTATGTTTTATTTCCGTGATAGAGCTACTGCTGTTATTTTTAAAATACGTATGATTTAGAAAATTTATTTAAAACGTACTCTCTAGAGTAAAATACTGAATTTTTAGGCTTTGAGGCATTGCCACTGGAAAGATTGTGGCAAAAAATTACATTATAACTGTTCTACGTGCGTATTGCTCTATACTGCCATTGTTAGATATGTGTTCAATAATCCTTTATAACATCTCCTTTAATCAAACATGCCTTAACAGACTTAGCATTAATCATGACCTTTCGACCGACCTATTATAGGAATACCGAATGAGCACCCATATAAAACATGCAAATTCGATTCCCACCAAATATGTAGGTACCACTGCCTTCGAAGTATTTGCATATTTTCCGCGATATTTCAATAACACGAGAGATGAAGTTATACTTGAATACAACCGGAAACTTTTTCAGGTCAAGCATAAAGCGTTATTGTGTACGACAACAATAACTTTTGATTCTTTTATTTAGTTTACGGCTTCTAAGTCAGGACTTGGAATGCCTTCAGTGGACGATAACATTTATTCTGACGAAATAATGTTTCTAATATTATTATTTTGACCACGTTTTAAGCATGTTTTTGTTTAGTGTTATCGTTTTGTATTGTCCAATTTGATCAGACTTCTTTAAATCCAAACAGAGAAGTTTGGAAGCTGGTTGAATGGTAGACCAGGGTAACAATATTAGATGTAACTCTTTAAATACGCGCGTTAAAAAGCTGTAATTCTGGAGCAGTCTCATTAATTACCTACATTTGGTAAGAACTGAAGTAAAAAACTGAAGTAAAAAAACCAAAATCTAAAAACGGGGCTTATTGTAGTCCACGCGAGTTAACGGTGTACCAAATTAAGACTTTTTTTATTTCTGAGATTATTATATCATTATTAGCTTTATTATACATTACTAGCTGACGCAAACGTTGTTTTGTGATATACGATAAGTTATCGAGCGTTAAAAATCGACTATTAAAAAATAGGGGTTGGTGGGTTGGTTAAGGGTCGTGTATTTTATGATGCCACATTATTGAAAAATAAAAATAAATGAATTTGTCCAAAAAATGTTAGGTGTGGATAACCCTTATCACTTAGGGGTGTGAAAAATAGACGTTAGCCAATTCTCAGAACTACTGAATATACATATAAAATTTCATAAAAATCGGTCAAGCCCTTTCGGAGGAGTATGGTAACTAAAACTGTGACATGAGAATTTTATATAAAAGATTAGCTTTATTATACATTATTATTTAAATAAAGTAGTGCCAATTACTATTCATCTATTCTGATCACTATTCAATTTCCTTCTTCATCATCAGTTAACCATTACCAGTGGTTCAATGCTCTCCGAAGCTCTAAGGCGCATAGCTTGGAGAATTTCTACAGACTGCCAAACAGTCTAACACTCAACTCAACCAAGAACCAAGAACAGACCGCGCCCGCATCGTACAATCCGGTCGTTGCACCCCTTAGGGGATTTGCAAGATATTATAAGATTTACATAGTATTATTAGGATCGTGAGCGGTGATAGCTTACCTCAACCTCGAATCGAGGGGTCCGGGATCGAATGCCAGTGGCACGCACCAATAACTTTTGAGCGGTGATAGCTTAGAATTCAACCTCGAATCGCGGGGTCCGGGATCGAATCCCAGTGGCACGCACCAATAACTTTGTAAAAATAGTTATGTGCGCTTTATGAAATTAAATATCACCTGCTGTTACGGTTACTGTTCTTAATTTGCATACCTGAAAAGGTGAATATGGATTGATCAAAATGCCCTGTAAAATCAATAACTAACCCATATTCGTGCAAATAAATGATATTCATTTTCAAATTTAAAATGTGACATCTACGGTTATAATATTATAATAAGATTTATTAATGAAACGACAAAGGTCGATACAAAATAAAAAACAGGATTTTAATGCTTTTTATTTTTCTTATTCAATCAATCTCAAATTTCTCGAAAACCGTTGAGTTTTGTATACGGCAGCACATTACATAAACCATTGCTAACCATATCTATGTATGTACCTTATCTATCTATGTACATATAACAAGCCCTTAACGGGAACACGACACTTTACAAGTCACCCTGTATACACGATTAACACTTGATGCGGTTAACCGCTTATATGGAGCGGTTATAGACGAGATCGGGAACAACAAGTGACGTGTATGAGAATGGCGGGATTTGTGCGATCCCGCGGGATGTGCTTGATGGATGAGTTTAATAATAGAGCTGTACCGGTTTATGTGGGTTGAATAGCAAATAATACAGTGGAATATTAGATAAGAGACATAGATATTGTATTATAATACTAATAAAGGAAAATGTTGTTCCTTAAAAGTCTTGAATAAATAATATTATATAATTTAAGCAATGAAATGGTACTTTTGGATAATGGAAAAACGTGATTCAAAAGTAGCAAGACAATGGTATAACAAGACTTAATTATAATTTTCCTTCAGTGAAAAGCTGACACTGCTCGACCGATCTCAAACGGCTTGGAACTTGAGATGGAGACTCATTTTGTAAATTTTTTGAGTCTTGACTAATAAAGTAATCGAAGTAAGTAATTAATTTAAGTATTAAAACAATACTTTTTTAAAGTGGTTCAATAGTAGAAAGACAAGAGTGTTACAAGTTGTAATTATGACTCATTTAGTGAAAAGCTGAGACTGCTCGACCGATCTTAAACGGCTTGAGACTTGAGACGGACCCATGAATGGTACTGCACTTAGCTCACTGACTAAGTGCAGAAAGCGTGCGCAGTGTTAAAAGTGAACACTTTTAGCGTATTTATACAGAAAAATAGTGGTTTTAAATGGCATTGTAGTGGAAACATCTTTTTGTGACTTAACCCCTAACCCCGTGAGTCACATGTGATACATACTTATTGTTTACCGATTATGGACAGGTAAGGTTAAGTATAAAATTATGTATGAAAAAATGTTTTCGAACAGTTTCTAGGTACAGTAATAACCGTTATATTATTATAACGTAAAATAAAGTTTTTAAATGTAAGTTGCGGTAATAAATATGCGTGGACAACAAAATTCTGTGTGACTTAAATTTCTTCACACATAGCACGATGAGTTTTTCAAATTTTTAACATAGATTTTTAAGAATATTGTTTGACAACTTTAATAAAAATGTAGCAAAAATATCACTTGTGATATTTTGTCATAGTCCCTACTTTACATTATTTGAAACCTTTAAATACAAAATATTTGTAGGAAAAAATAGTTGTACAATTAAAAAATAGTTTTACGTCGTAGGTGTCGACTTGTAATAATTATTGTCCGTGGAACCGGAGACTTGAGCGACTTAGGTACGAGTAAGTGTCTTGAGATGGAGAGTGAATAGCGCTGCACTTAGCTCTCTCACTCTCTCTCTCTAGTGTAGATAGCATAATTATGCTGTGTTATTTCAGATATAGCTATGTTTATGCAGAGGGTTATCGTTGTTTGGATATAGTTTTAGAGCCTACACCACATAGGTACGTTGTTTTTTACAATTTTATATGAAAAAATGGTATATAGCAAAAAAGTGATTTCACGAAGATTCACGGGGAATATTTCAGCACTTCGGTTGTCGATTAAGCGTAGATGTGTGTCAGTGCAGTTCAAAATGTGTAGACAAAAATCTGTTCAAAAAGGTCATTTAGAAGAAAAAGAGTAAAAAAAAGCCGCTTAAATTACGAGAGTTTTTGGAGTTTCTCTTATTTTTTCAGGTATTTTTTTTTGTATTCTTCCCTTTAAAAAATTTTGTATAGTCTCTCTTTTTATCCTTATTATCTCTTTTTTTCTTATTTTTCTCATCTATTTCACTCTCAGTCTTAGTCTCAGCCTTCCATTCAAATGCAGCAGAATTCTCAGGTACTGTTATTAAGAACCATAATTGCTTCTTTAACAAAGCGCTACATGTTACATCTCCACAAAGAAGCACTGAAGTATCTAGAGTCCTGAACATAGAAATAAATAAAAGCCTCGCACAGATGACACATGCGTTCAAATCCGTCTTGTTACGTTTGCGCAGAATCTCGACAGTGTTACCCTTTGCTCATGAATAACGAATGTTTTAGGGCGCTGAATGTTTTATTGACAGACGAATTGAGAGCTATTTACAATACTAACGTGTTAAAAAACTAAAAAACTTATAGGCATGTATAATTGTATAACCCTTATCATGATAAAAATGCATCGTAATATCTGAAGCCTAACCTAACCAATACTCGTGTAAATAAATGTTTTCTTTTCTTTCTATTTTCTTTTCTCCTTTTTTATTCTCGCGTTTCCTTAAACATTTTGTCTGTTTATAGGAGAGATACAACTACCTAATGTTGGGTAACTAATAACGACACCCATGACCAAAAATTCAAAAGGGTCGTGTCCGCTATCTTTGCTTTCGAGTGGACTTTGAGTTTCATTTATACCTACTCGTAAAGCATTTTGTCAATCATAAAGATTTCATTAATCAAATCTGTTAAACCGTTACATTAAACACAGATAAACATCCAAATTCTAATCAAATAAAACCAAGTAAAATAAAGATTAAACACAACCTCTCCATTATATTATTAATATTATTGATTATCAAATGAGTTTGGAATTTAGAAAACTTTGAGCCGTAAGCAAATTTTCAAATCGCTTTTCGTCTGAAATAACTTTTCGAATCAACATACCGGCTCCGTTGGAGTTTAACATGAACTCAACCGATGTAAATACATAGAATGAAAGTCAGAGTTAAGATATGTGATTACTTAATCAAGGAGGCACAAACATAGAAATTGTTGTAGGAACGTATCATCTTTGGAATGCATATTAAAATTTGCTTATAAATTATTTTTTCCATGGCTTTATTATTTTTTTGCTTTAACACTGACTTTTTATTTCAGCTCTCTCAAAAACAATTATTATTGATATTATGCGTAAAGGACGTAATCTGATGATATGTACGAGTAACTCAACTATCTATAATTCTATAATTATGTATGGGATATTTTAATTGGGATTTGCGAATTATAAATAACTTTCTTTTCATGCTCTTTCTTTGTGTTTTGGTTGAGAAGGTGTGACTGCCAAAGAAATAAAGTTTTAGGCGATCTTAGGCCTCTGAATTTGTAACGCATCCACTTAATTAGACAGTATTTAGGACGGTCAATGATTATGTTATGACGGATGCCATAGGCTGAATGCCCAGTACAATGAAATCATAATTGTGCTATAATGATTTTATTCTGACTACATAATTGATATTTATAATGTCACTAGAATTGAATTCATTTTCAATCATAATGTGAAATTAGACCACCCCAACGGGCCAGCATGCTTGCTTTCTGATTCTTCACAAAATTCTACCTTTTCCTTTGCAAATGCGTCAATCTCTTTTTCTAAATGTGACACAAGTCCCACGTGTAAAGAGAATCAGTTCCATGGAACTGTCACCTTGAATTCAGTACATTCGAGAAAGAAAAATAACTGACAAATAAATAAATATAACATGAGTTCAAGCGGTCATTTATCACTTCGCTGGCTGTATGAGATAAAAGTTAGAGAAGTAGTTATGGATAATGTTTTTGTTTTTCGTATGTGTAACTTTTGCGATTGGCCGTGTGAAGTTTACGCTGTTTTTGCCTTTTGAGAAAAAGTTGAGTTACTTGTAGTGGTTTAATAAAAGTTTGGGGACGAAAGGTCATTGAACTTTTTGACATGTATTAATTAAGTATTATGTATGTAAGTGTTTTTTTTTTTAATTTTCGTCATCATTACATCTGATTTCTGCTAATTTCTATCTACGAGTAGGTTGACTAAATTACCAATTGAAATGTGACAGTTAAAACAGTAGGTACGAGTACTTTACTTGTACAATGCTCGTAATAGTGTTTGAAATTAATATTCAGAAATCTTTAAAAAAAAGAGCTGCTATCTACCTTAATTAAAGTGATAGATGGTTCAAAATACATTGAAAAAGCGTGACATTATTGATAGATAGTGTCCTCAGTCATTAGTACCCATATCATAATTGTCCGCTTGGCTGACATCTTTCCATAGAAATAGTGATAGATTATTATTTAGTTATAGGCAAAGATAAAAAAAATCAAAATGAGGCTCCGATGCATATGAAAACACTAAATTTTACCGAATAACTTTAATCTTTTAATTTGTATTATACGTCATGTATAAATAGATAAAAAAAGTAGAAGTATTTTATCAAAGGATAATAACGAAACAAAATAAAACTATGAGCCGTCAAAACCAAATAAGAGGCCTTATAATAAGCAGCTTTTGACTCAAGATAAATATTATGGAATCGAGGTTTGGACTTACAATATTTTGTCAATTCGTTCATAAAGGCTCCTTTTTTTAAAATTTACAAAAAACGATGTTCTAAGTAAATAAGTATCTAGCTTTTTGCGCATCTAATGAAATTATGTGTATTTCTTATGCATTTTTTTAAATGTTAAAATTCTTGCATTCTTCTCCATATAAACTTAAAGTTTGCCAAATTTCGAACTACTCCGTTTGCTCAGTGACTACAGGTCACTGTTCCAATTGTTCCAAAAAATTTCATTTCACGACCCAATAATAAGATAATAATTACAATAAAAATATGACTGTGTGCAGTGGTAATACAACATTTTACACCAAAACATAGGATATTTATATCACCTTTGCCTTCTAAAATTTGTTAATCTAGAGGACAAAGGTCCTATTTACAAAGCAAACGACAAGATGAGATTACGAAGGAGACCTCAAGGGTCTTAATGCCAGATGCCGTGTAATGTAGATTGTATGGCGTAATATGACAGGATAAGAAGGAAATATGGAGGGAGCGAAGGGCTCTCATTAAAGGATGTATTGGGATGGCGCTATGCGAGATAAACTCTACAACACTGGAATATCGGCCTTGAGAAGAATTCTGTACCGCCAGTGAAAAGGGATGTAAGTCCGAAATCCTGATTTTTGGAAAATCGCAGTTAAAGGTTTGAAAAATTGTAGTCAGTTTATTAATCACAGTTAATAAAAATAAACATAACTTTCTGGACGAGTACACGACTAAAATAATAATTAGTTATTAACAAAAATTTGAGTTACATCTTTAGACACATTTAGAATTTTTGGTGCATATTGATAATAATTTATATTTTTTTTAAATTTGTTTATTTATTGGTCAAACAATATTTAAAAATGGCTTACAAGAAGAAAGGAAAGAAAAAAATGTGATTGTGATGTTAAATAATAATCGATAAAATGAAATAAATCAAGATACACAACTTCAAAGTACTGTAAACTATTCCTTAACTATCCTAAACTATTTGTGTATAAAGAGTTGTAACTTACATACATACATACATCTATGAAATTTGGTATACTTATTTGCAAGCCGCAATAGACCAACATATGTGCAGTGCAGTTCCGTTAATATTACATATATACGTGTGCATTGACAGACTCATTTTTTGAATTCGGTAAAAATGATACAAGACGACAAGACGAGTTAAATTCTTTTTTACTGGCGGTACAGAATTGGCATCGGGTTTCGTCTTAAATCAAACAAAGAATGTTTTTGCTGACCGCTGCAGACGGTCTTAGAACGCCTTTTATGTGTATGTAAATATTTATTTGGGACATGCAATAAGGGGAATCGCGGCAAGTATCGATTCCGTTCTGTCCGTCCGATATCTGATTCGTTTTTGTGTATAATTTTTAGGAATGTTCTTTTTTGGGTGTGACCTTGTTTGTAAGATTAAATTTTTTATACTCGATTTAACGTAATATCAATTCGTAGTGGTCTTACGCTACTCAATTACTATATAAATAATACAATAGCACGGTTTTAACCAACATTTAATTACATTTATGTGTTAAATTCCGTTGAATTTCCATGGATATCCAAAACGAGGAGCCTAAATTATTCCTCTTTTTCTTGGTGTTGGTAAAAAAACCCACAAAGTTCCAAATCCAAGTCCTAAATCATTTCATCATAACGATCCTGGTGCATTCAAACCTCGTGTCAAAGTTTCCACAAGTCACACACAGTTGTTTACTTGCAAGTAAATGTTAGAGGGTTGGCAGCGGTCCAAGTACTGCGGCACTGAGACGAAGCCAAGCCGGGCATTCATTACCCAAGCACCGACACCACACGAATAAACCACTTCTTCGTTTAAAACAGAAGATGGTGAAGAAACAAAATATTGTGTGTGGGTTTAAACTGAACGAAAAGAGAGGATATTTTGTTGATAAAGACGTTGAAAATGTTGAAGATTAGTGACAAAGAAATTAATGTTGAAGTAGGTAGATGTTAATCAGTGCGTAGCAATAAAACAGAAGAAAGTACCTATAAAAGAAAATCAAAAGAAGGCTATAAAACAGTTTTGGATGAAACTTACCATGCGAACGCTGCTGAAATTGGATTTTGATATTGATATTAAAACGTTTAAATTATTAAAGGCTCTTCCAAAACTGTCTGTTTAATTTATCGGCAAGTTTATTTACGATATTCTGCAGGCCTCCGGCGTTTGTTATGCAAATGTGTACATTCAACTGTTTAGTTAGTAGCCGCACTGATTTAGAACTCTTTATGTGTGCCCCAAAAATGCGATGATAGCCTAGTGGCTTAGAATTCGACTTCTTAATCTGGGTCCGGGTTCGAATCCCAGTGGCCCGCACGAATGACTTTGTAAAATAACAAACGATCCTGTATAATAATATCCAACATAGGTATCCGATATATAAACTCGTTCGAGGTAGTTAAAATTCGACGGAAGTCGTTTAGGTAAGCACTTTTTTACCCAAAATACGGAGAGTAACTGATATAAAAATCTTTTAAATAAGAGCAGATAAAACCAATGCCAGAGATACTCTTAACGTAACATGACATTTATATTCGTTAAGCATTTCTCCGAGCGTAAAATGTTCGAAAACGTACAGAAATAGGAATTACACTTCCCGGAACAAAATCGTATTCCGGTATTTTCCGGTTGCGCGTTTAATGGCCAATTTTGTTAACAGTGTGAAAATTGTTACTATAAATAAATCTAGGAAAATACTCCCCTTTAATGTTTTATTACGTAAATTTTTTCTTGTAATATTTATTGACTCTCTCTCTCCCTATATAGGGGCCCATAGGGCCTCCGACAGGGTTTAACGACTGCTATGTTATTAATAACAACTGGGACAGATGGCTTAGCGTGCCCTCCGAAACACGTACTGAATTCGCCACTAGCAAGCCTAGGCGCACTTTTAATAATTATATTGAGGTTTTTATCTAGGATTGTTGTTCAGTGCAATTTTCATTTTATGGCTAGAAATGTGACTACCGTCATTTGCGTTAAGGTAACACTGGGTAATTGGGCCTAGGTGAGTGCGTACTTGTATTGTGTGTGTCCGTTCACAACTCAGGGAATTTTAGTCCGGAGTTATGAGTGTGAAAGATATTTAAAAATGTAACGTAATTTAACTTTAATTTAAATTTAGGGTAGTAGTCCAGACCTTAAAGAATATTATGGACGATTCTAAAATATTTCAGTTATTTGAGTTGATATTTCTTTTCCTTAATAGGACCTTTGATGTAGGTTGGATGAAGTAACAAGACATTTATATAGGTGAAGCCTTTCCCCACATCAGTGTATGCGAGCGTAAAACGTTCATGTCAGGGAAATAAATAGAAATAGAGTCAACGGTTTCAGAGCGAGGTATTTATTTCTTTGTTTTCAATATATGGAATTTTATAAAATTCTTATCGTTATGGCTATAAATAAAAATGTTTGTTATGTTTTTTATGTCTTCATTCAAATATTAGTTGGAATGATGAATTTAAAGAATTTGTATTATAAATATCTTGACTTCAATATGAATTTGAATGATGAGTTTAAAGAATTCTTTGTTTTTTTTTTCACTTCTCCAAGGAAGTAGAAAAAAATGAAGGCGGGAATATTAGAAAATTTCGTCTAACTAATATATAGAGCCCAATTAATGTAACATCCAACTAATACACATAATTATAACGCCCAACAAATGTATTTATGATATAAATGAAAGGAAGAAAGGAATGTGTCGAACAGGGTTTTATTAAGTGTAAATAGAAATATAAAAGTAGGTCATTCATTTTAAAAACAATTTCGTCTATCCTAATGGAAAAAGACTAACGGTACCTAAATCCCAGCAATCCCAAAATAAAACGATTCCCCTAATAAACGTTGACAGCCTCGACTCCTCTATTAATAAAGAGCAAAATTGATATCTATTCGCTAAACCAAAATCAATTTCCGGAACCAACATCAAACCAACTTACTACCATTGCACTAATTCTTCGAACTTTTTACGGGACCGCCATTCAAAAACGAATTCTAATCCCTTCATGTTTAAGTTGCTTTTTAATTGGCAACGACTAAGTAGATTTGCTGGTTCGGCCCAAACGCGATTATGACACGGCCTTCCCGAAGCTTGATAAATAGGATTAGGGAATTGCCAACGGACAAAGTTTGGACTCTCTGTGACAGGGTTCTTTAGCTTCCAAGAGGCTTCCACTCTTAACGGAGTTACAACTTTGTCAAAGGGAATGCAGATGCCGAAAGTTCGTGATGATTATATTAATGCATCGATTGCTATCACATTTTCGAGTAATATTTTTTTCAAGGTGTTATTTTTAAACACCTTTTTTACTTGGAATGCATGTATGTTCGGGTTAAATCTTGCATCTGAATTTTTAAGTAGGTAGTTACGTTAACTTTACTGTTTTATAGTTTGCCACAAAATTTACATACATGTGTTACATACATGGATGAGACTATGTGTGACTAAGTGTCGTCATTCCAAATCAAATATGGCGGTCGGTCTAAAATGGCGGAACAGTTATTGTTTTGCGCACCCTTGACTTGGGTATGAAATAAAAAGGTTTACTGAGAAAAATATAGGTACAGATATGGATACATAAATGACTTTATATAAAAATGACATTACATAAAAGGTTTTATAATTTTTTTTCATTATGTAATAATATTTTTAAATTTTTAATTGTTTTTAAAATTAATAATTTTTTGTTTTTTATTGTTTCAGGTAAAGCCAATGGATAAAAGTGTTAGCCGAACACAAGAGATTCATATGTGTACTTCGAAATTTTTGATACGTTAAGAGATTATAATTAAGCGTTAATTTCTGTTTCACAAATATTTTGCTGTCTGACATTTATTTACTTCATAAATCCAAAATTGTAGATAGATACACAATTCTTTCAACACCAAAATGAATTGAATATTGACATTATTTATACTCCTGTCATTGTTCCTTATAAAATCAAAACTCAATGGATGAACATTACATTATTCAAATATGAACTTTATTACAAATACTTACAAAATATAAAATTCCATTTTCCGTCGCGCGTGACGCGCGTCATACATAGAATTTACATTTGAAAGAAAGGCTAACAACAAAGCTAACAATTTTTCTCGCGCGCAATTTCTGTAGTCGTAAATTTGTCGCGGCGAAGAATTGAATCTAATTTCATCTGCAGTGACAAACATACTGCAGTGTTGTACGATATAAAGAAACTGTCTGCTTTTATTAAAACTAGAGATAGCAAAGTAGTCGAAATTCGACTATAATGTATTGAACTTTGAATTCTACACGTAACGGAATGTATACGTACATTCCGTTACGTGTAGAATTCAAAGCATCATGTTTGTATAAGTGTGCATGTTAAAGTACAAAAACTTTTGGTAGTGTGCGTAGCGTATTTTTAGAAGAATTTCATGTGTTTTAAATTGAATTTATTTAAAAACACTAGTTTCCATGCATTCTTCTCCATATAAACTTTAATTGTGCCAAATTTCAAACTACTCCCTTCGTGGTGAGCCGGAAATTGTACCCAAAATTTTCGCTTCACGTATTAATATACCTAATAGGAGATATTATAAAGCTGCAGCAAACTTTTTATTTCAATCCCTTTCCTGTCCAATAACTAGAAACAATAGTTTTGTGTTAGTTAATAAACAATGGGTTTATATCACATGTGACTCATGGGAAAGCCAGTTTGTTAAAAAATGTCGAATATTCATGAAGAATTATGCAATTTGCAATTTTGCAATAAAAATACGTATTTTCGTTTTATGTTTACCTACTTCAAAAAATTTTTTTTGAGGAAAACTGTTGATATTAGTTTCTTTTATGTTAAATTCTTATAAACTTTCTGAAAGAACAAACACGGAATACAATATCTATTTCCAACAACTGTTTCAATATCTTAAAAAAGTATAGCAACCTGTTACAACATTTTCTCACGAACACTTCCCGTTCTCGTAAATTTATCAAGAAGTGTTGAGGCTAAATTCATCAGTACTGACCCGAACTTATTGCAGGTTTCCACAATAGAGTAAGAATATCTATACTAATATAAATATGAAGAATTTTTTTGTTTCTTTAAACGCGCTAGCATAGAATGTTATTACTCAAGATGTGTTCTCCACATAGTAAAAGGCTAAACAAGTGAGCGCATGTCTGTTCGCCACTCATATATTTTTTTTTAAATAGAAAAATATTTTTGACTATACACTTAAAATTAATGGTAAATTAAAAGGTAGAGCGAAGTCTGCTCCGTGAGCTAGTCTGTAACAAATATTACTGAATAAAACAACATCAGATGGAATGTATTACGCCGACTGGTATTTTAAGCACAAGACTAAGTATTAGTACTTGTATACAAAAGCTTGCTGCGCTATGCAAAATAATTTCAAATTTTGAAAATAAAGATGATCGCATCTCATTCTGTTTCTTCAACAAAAATATAATATTCTTCGACGTTGTTACTGAATAGATATAATAACTTGAAATGTATTAAAATATGCACTTGTTTTGAAAAATAAACACAAAATATAAAATTCCGTTTCCGGAACGTGCTTCATCCAGCAGAATTTACATTTGAAGGAAAGGCTGACAATGTGTAAAGAACTTGAATTAATGCCCATTCAAATATGCACTTTATTACAATCGACACGGGGTACAAATTCCCTTGCTTGCGGACTCTACATTTGAAAGAAAGGCTAACAACACTTTTCTCGCTACTATTTCTGTTCTCGTAAATTTGTCACGACGAAGTGTTGAGTTTAATTCCATCTGCAGTAATACAGTACAGAACAATTTGCAGTATTACGAAATATAAAAATAGAGACTGTTACTAGATGTACCTACTGTTTAAAACAAAGAACCATTTATTTCGTTACATTATATCTTAAGTTTCAAATCTTAAGTTATCTATTAAAAATAAGTATAAGTACTAAGGTGTGATAAACGACAACAAAAGATTTATTTTTGTGTTAACTTGAAATGAAAAACGAAACCACACTATATTTAGATATTTTTTTATCACCGCATCGTTAGAAACGCTGTAAAACCTAAAAGCAACCATTGCTATATCCACAATCCATCAATATTAAAATTTATGGGACTATATTTCACCTTGCCATAAATCAGTCCACGTTTTCCTATACGCTGACCAATGGATAGGCGGAACCTAATCCATAATTTCAGGTCAGGCTAGTAGATCTATCTATACCAAAAGTAATAATTTTCCGTGAGTCACATTTGACTCATACCCATTATGTAAAGAAAAGGAAGGAAGGACTACTATGCGCAGTCTTTGAGATTGGCAACATCATGATGATTCAGTACATGGAAACAGGTAAATAATCGAAACATTTTCGTTCGGTGCTGCGATGTTCGGCTACTGTCAACATAGTAAAAAACTAAAGCAAAGTTTAGTTTACTAGAGGTGTAAAAGTAACGAAAAAAGCGAACCCGTATTTATTCGTTACTTTTACAATTAGTACTCGTTACTATCGTATCGTTACGTTACTCGATACTTATGATACGTCATTAAAAAATATACGCTACTTATTTAGCTGCGTAAGATGCATTTATTTACTGTACCGTATTTTGAACCAGACTCGCGTATAAGTAAATATTATGTTTTATTTAATAGGTAAAGATTAGAACTACAAGTAAACTGTAGACGAAATCTACTGACTTTGAAATAGATTTACTATTATCAATTTTAAAAATTTTAAGTAAAATTTAATAATAAAAAAATGTAATAATTTAAATAATAATAATTAAAATTAAAATACATAAAACTCACAATCAGGAAACTTTTTCAACATAATTATGCATCAACGGTACTTGTGCGAACTAAAACCAATATACGAAAATACGAAAAATGCGAGTAACGAAATGCATGTGTGAATAACGTTTCGTTACTCGGTACTTTATGGCGCACCCGTTACTTAGTACCGAATACATACGGTTTGCTACAGCTTTATAGTTTACAGATACTGTATAAAGATTTCATTCAATCCTTATAATTTAAGACAGTACAATAGAAGTGTAAGAAGCATTGTCGGCACGTAATCATATAATCGTATCAAATGCTGTGTTCCGCCGTGCGCAATAAGCTGCTTCGCCTTAAGTGATGTGAGCGAAATAAAGTGGTTTATTTTTCTGTATTTATTTCATACGATTACAGTATGTAGTTAAAACTTAAAATAGTTGTAGTTACGGGATGAATTTCAATAAAATACGTGTCTTCCATAACTGAAAAATTTTAAGTAGATTGGACCAAGGAACTACGTTATTCCATACAAATCCTCCGTTTTTCACCCCATTAAGGGGGTTTAAAATTTCAGAAAAGCCTTTTTATCGGGTGACTACGTCATACAAAGAACACAGCCAATTCAGTCAAGTTTCAGGAATTCAAGGAACACATACAAGTGTCACGTCTCTACGATCAGCGATTTAGGCTGTGTGTTGAAAAGAAAAGAAAAGAATACGTTTATTGTTGACTGTAACATGAGAAATATGTTGCAAAAATTTATAATAAGTTAAGAAAAGTCTACCCTATGCGGGCATACAATAATTATGTCTTATATAACTAAAACTTAATTTTATATTTCATGGCAATTATTGCTAAATTATATTTACTTATTTATTATTTTGTTCAGCAGTCCAAATTATTTGTTTATTTTAATATTTTACCTATCGGCTATGCAATGTGCCACCCATTACTGGGCAAAGAGAGAAAAAGCCGGAGGAAAAAACTCTCGACACAGTTTTAATTAACGGTCAGTTTACATGTACAGAAGATATTTTTTTTTTAAATATGAAATATTTATAGTCAAAAACGTATGACGTTTTACGTATAAAATCATTAGATAAGTTGCAAATGAAGAATCATTAATAGGTTGATCCAATCGTTCTACCACCTAAAAACCTCTTTTTTCTCTGATGTTCCATGATTGATATGAGAAATGTCTATTGTATTTCATTCTACCCTATCCTATGAATAAAGCCAAGAATAGATACGTATAAATATGTAAAGAAAATCATAGCACTGGCCGATATACATACTTTATGGTCAGAGCTATGGTTTTCTTCTGAATTATGAAATATGATTTTGATATTCGGGATTTGAAGTCATTGATGAAAATATGTAATTTGTATTTTAAAATAACTATTTATTAATTCATTATTTACATGGAATAAAAACATTAAATGTTGTTTCTTTCGTATTGCAGAGAAACGCAGCTGTGTTTTTATTCAAAAACCAATTAATATAATATACATTATTATAAAACAACATTTTCGACAAATATTCCAAGAAAAATGGAAAAACTAAGATTTGATTTTATTGTAAAATCATTAGACGGCAAATCAAACATTATTTGCATAAAATCAATAGCTACACCTAATGGACAGATTTTTGGTTTACCTTGCGAATACCAACCGGCAAGTCTACATCCCGTAATAACGAATACTTCAAATTATTGCAAGGTAAGGAAATCATTAAATAAAAGACATCAAATTCGAAGAATATGGATAACTTTAACTGATGATATTGCAAAAATCTATTTGGACGACGAACAAAATTTACAGTTTCATGACTTTTATTTAGAAGAAATTTTGGAAGAAACAAATAATAATGAAACAGTGGAAAACCTTTTACAAAAATTAATCGAAGAAAAGGAAAATAAATCTGTAACTCTAAATTTAACAAATATATCAAAAGATTTCATGATTGGAAAATTCACAGGCAGGAATTCAAATGCTTGTCAATGGATTCAAGATTTTAATAAAGAGTGTGAACGTTTTCAAGTTCATGATGATAATAAGAAAATTGAAATCTTAAAAAATTTTTTAGAATACTCTAGCGTAGATTGGTACAGTTGTATGTTAATGAAACATACAGTACAATCAGAATGGAAGATATGGGAGAAAAACTTTTGTGAGACATTTGCGAATAAGGGATGGTCACCAATTCGTTACGCCCTTGCCTTTAAATATCAAAAAGGTTCATTATTAGAGTATGCTTTGAAAAAAGAAAAATTGTTACTAGAAGTAAGAAAGTCAATTGACACTGGGACATTAATTGACCTTATAGCATTTGGCTTGCCTAATCATGTTTCTGATAAAATTGATAGAGAAGCTTTACGAGAAACTGAAGAGCTGTATAGTGAATTAGGAAGATTAGAGTATCTTGTTGAAAAAAATAAATATGAAGGAAAAAAATATACATATTTGGACACTAAATCAAAAAAAGATGAAGAAAAACAGTCATGCTCAATTTGTGTTGATGAAAAAAGAGGAAAACGTTACCATTCTGAAGCAAATTGTTGGTTTAATCGAACGAATAAAAAAGGAGTTGTGAAAACGGTAAACAATTCAGAATTGGAAATTGAACTGAATGAAAAAAATCCAAAAAACTAGAGGTGCCACCATTAATACAATTAAAGTTACTATTAAATGATACTTTAAATATTTCTGGCATTTATGATTCAGGTTCAAATGTGTCATTAATTAATTCTAAATTGTTGAAGATACAACAAAAGGAAAATAAAAATAATATACCAATAGTAAACTTGAAAACTATTAATGGTGAGAAAAAAACAAAAGGTATGGTTACATTAAAAATTAAAATATTTGATATGGAGAAGTTTATGGATATATTCGTAATAGAGAATGAGAATTTTAACTACGATTTTCTAATTGGTTTGGATTGTATAAAACAATTTAAATTGATGCAAAATGAACAATTAGAGATCACACAATGTAATAATAAAGAGGAAAAAGATGAAGACCTGGAAAAGTACTCAGAAAATAATTCTTCTAATTTAAATGTCAATATTCCTGATGTACTAGGTGACAAAAATGGAGAAGAAAATATTTTGAACTTTGAGGTAAAAGAAGAAATTACTTCCATAAATAAATGGGAAGTTAATTTCAATGAACATATTAATTTAGAAGAATTTGAAATTTTAATAAACCATCTAGATTTTAATCAACAATCAGAAATTAATAACTTAATTGAAAAGTACAAAGGAGTCTTTGCTAAGGACAAATATGATGTGGGTACAGTACGAGATTATGAAGCTCACATTGATTTAACAGTAGATAAATACTGTTACAAACGTCCTTATAGATGTACAGTTGAAGATAGAAGGGAAATAGAAAATCAAATATCAAAACTATTAGAAAAAAAATTGATTGAGGAATCTTATAGCCCATTCGCTGCTCCGGTAACTCTAGCATATAAAAAAGAAGATGACAGAAAAACAAGGTTATGTATAGATTTCAGGGAGTTGAATAAGATTGTGGTACCACAATCACAACCATTTCCTTTAATTGAGGATTTAATGGTAAAAACTGTAAACTGTAATTATTTTAGTACTTTTGATATAAATTCAGCATTTTGGTCAATTCCTTTGAAAATTCAAGATAGACACAAAACTGCATTTGTTACACAAGAAGGTCATTTTCAGTGGACATGTCTCCCATTTGGATTAAAGACTGCTCCAGCAATTTTTCAAAGAATATTAAGTAACATAATAAGAAAATACAAACTTTCCGATTTTGCAGTAAATTTTATAGATGATATTCTTATTTTTTCGATAACTTTTGAAGAACATATTTTACATATATCAAAGCTACTAGAGGCAATACTTGCAGAAGGTTTTAGATTAAAGTTTTCGAAATGTATTTTTGCAAAACATTATGCTAAATATTTAGGTCATATAATTGAAAACAATTCAGTTAGACCTTTGAAAGATTACTTAACTGCTGTAAATAATTTTCCGGTTCCAGAAAATAGGAAAAATATACGACAATTCCTTGGAAAAATAAATTTTCATCATAAATTTGTGCCACACAGTTCAATCACTTTAGACCCATTACATAATTTATTACGAAAAGATGTGAAATTTAAATGGACAGCAGAATGTCAGGAATCATTTGAAAAAATAAAAGCATTACTATGCTCAGAACCAATTTTGAAAATATTTGATCCTAAACTCCCTATAACTATATTTACGGATGCAAGCATTAAAGGAGTGGGGGCAGTATTGAAACAAGAAGATAAAGATGGAGTAAGTAAACCAGTTGCTTATTTTTCCAAAAAATTAACGGAATCCCAAAAAAAGAAGAAGGCAATATATCTAGAATGTCTAGCAATAAAAGAAGCTGTAAAGTATTGGCAGCACTGGCTTATGGGGAAGGAATTTACGGTATACTCAGATCACAAACCTTTAGAAAATTTGAACATTAAAGTAAGAACAGATGAGGAACTTGGAGATTTGACATATTATTTATCTCAATATAATTTTAAAATCAAATATAATCCAGGAAATTCAAATCAAGAAGCAGACTGTTTAAGCAGGAATCCAGTTCTAGATCCATATGATAATACTGATGATTTTTTGAAAGTAGTAAATTTAATTAAGTTAGAGGATATAAGGAATGATCAAATGAAAAATTTGGATTTATCAAAAAGCAAGGAAAACCTTGTAGTGGAGAATCAAATTTATTACAAAAAGAATAAAAGACGTAAGAAAATTATACTATCAGAAGAACTTTGCAAAATGCTAATTAAGAATATTCACAATGCTTATTGCCATCTTGGGAGAACACAATTGGCAAATAAAATAACTCCATTCTATACATCAAAGAATATCATTACAAATATAAAACAAATTTGTGATGAATGTGAAATTTGCATAAGAAATAAATCAAGGAGAAAATCAAACTATGGATTGATGTCACATTTAGGACCTGCAAAAAGACCGTTTGAAATTGTATCTATTGATACCATTGGAGGTTTCGGAGGCTCACGGTCAACAAAAAAATACCTTCATCTTTTGGTTGATCATTTCACTAGGTATGCTTATATCTTAACATCAAAAAATCAAAGCTCTAGTGACTTTATAAAACTTTTAACTAATGTAACACAGAATTTCAATATTGGTATAATACTAACAGATCAATATCCTGGTATTAATTCCAAAGAATTTAAGAAATTTCTAAAGAACAATAATATAAAAATTGTATTTACTGCTGTGGATTCACCATTTTCAAATGGGCTTAATGAAAGGCTTAACCAGACCTTAGTCAATAAAATAAGGTGTAAAATTAATGAGAGTAATAAAAAAAGAGCCTGGACAACTATCGCACGAGAATGCGTAGAAAAGTACAACGAAACTGAACACACTGTGACAAAATTTGCACCAAAATATCTTTTAGAAGGAGAAAATGTGAATATTTTGCCACGAGAATTGAAGTTAAGATGTACTCAAGAAGATCTGAAGAGAGATAGAAAATTAGCGTTAAAAAACACATTGAAATCTCACATGTATAATAAGAAAATTTTTGATCGACATAGAAGAGAATATAAGTTTGAAGTAGGAGATAATGTCTACGTGGAAAATGGAAATCGTTTAAATAGGAAGAAAATGGATGAGTTGAGAATAGGACCTTACAAAATTCTGAAAAAGATTTCCAATTCAATTTTTGAGATTGATACGGGACACAAGAAGGCAGAATCCAATTTCTACCATATTACAAAGTTGTCTCCAATTTCTATGTAATTAGTAAACAATCACAGTGCACTAACACTTGCAATTGTTACTCTTTAAGGGGGGGAGATGTAAAGAAAATCATAGCACTGGCCGATATACATACTTTATGGTCAGAGCTATGGTTTTCTTCTGAATTATGAAATATGATTTTGATATTCGGGATTTGAAGTCATTGATGAAAATATGTAATTTGTATTTTAAAATAACTATTTATTAATTCATTATTTACATGGAATAAAAACATTAAATGTTGTTTCTTTCGTATTGCAGAGAAACGCAGCTGTGTTTTTATTCAAAAACCAATTAATATAATATACATTATTATAAATAGATAAATATATTTCAGGGGTCTTAAACCTTGACCTTTGAAATAGTTTTGGCTCTGATAAATAACTAAGTACCTCATCCAAAGGATCCAAATGTAATTTGAACAAATATCAAAGGGTATAGGGTATTGTAGCTACACGTTGAGAAGGAGCCTATGTTATTATGTTTGTCTTTCCTTCTATAATATAAAAGTATAAAACGAGCCGGCTTTCGGATCATCTTTGTATTTTTGGAGGAGAATCTGAAATAATAAAACCAAATGATAAAACTTGTGAATGTTCTAAACAGACTTTCTTCTAGTCAAGATCAGAATAGCAATAATGATATATTATGTATATTAGTGCAGCGGTGATAGCCCAGTGGCTTAGAATTCGACCTCGAATCGAGGGGTCCGGGTTCGAATCCCAGTGGCACGCACCAATGACTTTGTAATAAAAGTTATGTGCGATTTATAAAATTAAATATCACCTGCTGTTACGGTGAAGGAAAATATCGTGAGGAAACCTGCATGCCTGAGAGTTCATAAAAAAAAAAAGTTCTCAAAGGCATGTGAAGTCCACCAACCCGCAGTAGGCCAGCGTGGTGGACGGCGGCCTACATCCCTCTCATTGCGAGAGGAGACCCGACCCTGTAGTGGGGCATTAATGGGTTACTGACATGTATATTAATACGTGGGGTGAAAATTTTGGGTACAATTTACAGCTCACTAAGCGAATGGAACAGTTTGAAATTTGGTACAATTAAGTTTTATATATATTATCGGTGTTATTATATATAATATGGTTTTATATATATTAGCGGTGATAGCCCAGTGGCTTAGAATTCGACCTCAAATCGAGGGGTCCGGGTTCGAATCCCAGTGGCACGCACCAATGACTTTGTAAAAAAAGTTATGTGCGCTTTATAAAATTAAATGTCACCTGCTTTTACGGTGAAGGAAAACATCGTGAGGAAACCTGCATGCCTGAGAGTTCACAAAAAAAAATGTTCTCAAAGGTATGTGAAGTCCACCAACCCGCAGTAGGCCAGCGTGGTGGACTAAGGCCTACATCCCTCTCATTACGAGAAGGAGACCCGACCCTGTAGTGGGTCATTAATGGGTTACTGGCTGGCAAGTTTTATATGGAGAAGAGTTCACGATTTCCAAATACATATTCTAAAAAAAATCAAATAAAAATACCTACATGAGATTCATCAAAATACACGCCACGTATATTACCATAAGTTTGAGTACTTTGGCATGAAACTGAACACATACATAATTATTATGTAAACAAACATGACATGAAGAATTACACACGCAACGGAATGTAAGTTGTACACTTACATTCCGTTGCGTGTATAATTCTTTCAATAAATTATAGTCTAATTTCGCCTACTTGGTAATCTCTAGTGATAATAAAATAACATATTCAGCTTATTATTAAACTTCCAAATGACATAAAATAATTTTATATTAAACCTTACTGGAAAACTAATATTCTTTTTGTATATACATAATAATGAAAAAGAATTTCTCTAACTAAACAAGATTGAACATGCCGGGGCTTTTATGTAAATTTATTTCGATAAATTCCTTCTGAGCGCCTTCTGCGTTTTGACTACTAATATAAATAACTTCTAGATTAGATAAATCTCTTTCGGGGACAGAATACGATTGCGCAAACTTCAATATAAATTCAGTGTCCAAGAAAAATCCCAACTTATTACTTCTAAGTAATATAATATTAATAAATTTACTGTATTCTTAGAAAAGAGAGAAAAAAGCGGCGACCAAGTGAGGGAAAAACTATGTTTACTATTGTATACATGGTCAATTTTTTAAGTGTGCGTGGGTGGGGAATCTGAAACTATAAGGAATAGCGAAAAATGCTGAAAGGAGTCTGAGGATCGATTTTGAGGAAAACTAAAACTGTATTATTAGATTTTTGCTTTCTATAAGCGCACTCACACATAGCAACGCGCGCCAAGGAGAATTAAAAGCGTCTAAGCGTCTACACGTCATTAAGTTTCGTAAAATATAAATATTACATTTAACTTCATGCCTACAGTCAGGTAAGTAGGAAGCGCAACAAACTTAATCCAATTTCAGATAATAAGGACAATTCGAAGTTTTTTGTTAAGAAATTTTGTTACGAAGTCCTCCGCAGAACAAAAATTGTATTTGCCGAAATAATCACGTTTTGTTTTTCCTAACAATTATGAACCTAAAAGTTTGAACAATTGATCATTACGATACTCTTGAAGTACTACTTCCAATTTCGAGTAGAGAAGAAATTTTATCTGAGGTTGTAAAACCTCAAATAAAGTATCTTCACTAACACAGTCGAAACACAAGACATGAAGAACATGACTGTTGCTTTACGGTTACCCCCATGGTTCTACCACCTAGACATGAGATTCAAGAGGCACGTAAAATATACAAAAACCTACGAGAGAAAACGAATATTGAATTAAATAAGCGAAAATTTCTGCTTTTGTATCCACCTTCTGTCAAAGTTCCTTCAATGCTTTGATAGAAAAGTGGGCAGCCCAGCAAACTAAATCTAATTTCGTTGAAAGAATACAGGCTTCTGAGCACCGAGTTTATTGTTCGAAATTGTCTTTTTCAGGGCAAGAATGTTTGGTATTTTCCCTTTCGGGCCGAGTTTGGTTAGTGTTCGCTGGAATAATGGCATTATTTCGCAGTTTGCCCCTGTTTGTACGTTTTGCTTTCGTCTAAACTTAATTGTGAACGTAAAAGTTCAGACCTTGTGATATATACGCCTGATAGAAAACTTGTTTCGAAAATTCATTTATTTCGGTATTCGTAGTGTTTTAATGGAGTTGAATGTGTATTTGAATCCAAAAACTATGGGGTTATTTTATAATGGTAAAGAATGGCTAAACGTAGGTTTTCATTGGCAACATATACCGTTTGCTATTGCGGTATTGTGAAACCATAAAAAATTCATATTGCTAATTTGTCTGATTTCGCCAAACAATGGTTTTCACGTTAAGTGGTACTACAACCCGTATGTCCACAAAAAGATACAAGTACAATCTATGTTCGTGCCTAGGTCTAATACAGTGCCTATGTAAGTACTGTACGTAATTTACTCGTACGTATATACGTCACTATAATATACAAGTTATTCTTGGACATCAGACAATAGACAAACGGACAGGTCTACAAAGCAGATTACTGCAATAATAATGGATTTCCATATATTACCGACCGATTGTATTAATCATTAGAGCAATTTGCAAACGCGCAAATGGTTAGTAGGTAATACTAAATACTGAGTATTCCTAACATTGGTTAGTTATTGATTGTAATCCAATCCTATTGTTTAACACTTGATCTACTCGTAACTATGAATACATCTAGAGTAAGCCCTCGTCCCAATGACTGGCACAACCGACCGACAAACCAACACGCCAAAACTTAAACACAGGGCTCTGTATGGTACTAACCTAAATAGAATACCTAAGTCCTAAAGAAGGCCTTATTCTAAAAATTCCGTTTGATTAAAGTTAAAATATCATAGCACTGACGAAAAATTACCAATATCAATTTATGTGTTTCACAGGTACAACAGGGTAGAAAAGTCACAAGTGACAATGGCATAAATGCACTTGTCAGTAACCCATTAATGACCCAGAGGGTCGAGTCTCTTCTCACAATGAGAGGGGTGAACTTCTCATACCTTTGAGAACATTTTTTATGAACTCTCAGGCATGCAGGCTTCCTCACGATATTTTCCTTCACCGTAACAGCAGGTGATATTTAATTTTATAAAGCGCACATAACTTTTTACCAAGTCATTGTTGCGTGCCACTGGAATCGAACCCGGATCTCGAATCTATCACCGCTAAACGCACTTAATAAATAGTTAGTTGTTTGTGTTTGTCCGTACATAACATCTATTCTCATATGGAACTTTCTGGATAGTTTTAGTCCCGATAAATTTCTTAGAAGACGGTCCGGAGGGCAGTAATCTAATTTCAGGGGAATAATGTAGGTTGGTCCAAGTTAATTGTTTGGAATGGTCCCTTTCGTAGGCACGTTTTTTGCGGATAATTGTGTAAGCCAAGCATTATGGGAGCCTGGTACACATTATGCACATGCACGCTTTCTTCTATACTAGATATCAAGCGGTGATAGCCCAGTGGCTTAGAATTCGACCTCGAATCGAGGGGTCCAGGTTCAAATCCCAGTGGCGTGCACCAATGAGTTTGTAAAAAAAGTTATGTGCGCTTTATAAAATTAAATATCATCTGCTGTTACGGTGAAGGAAAACGTCGCGAGGAAACCTGCATGCCTGAGAGTTCACAAAAAAAAACGTTCTCAAAGGTATGTGAAGTCCACCAACCCGCAGTAGGCCAGCGTGGTGGACGGCGGCCTACATCCCTCTCATTGCGAGAAGGAGACCCGACCCTATAGTGGGTCATTAATGGGTTACTGACAGACAGACAGATATCGCCAAGTAGTCGAAATTCGACTATAATTAAACCTAATAGTTAATTTAATTACAAAATGAAACAAATATCCAGTATTAAAACTGTTTATTTAAACTTATACTTACATAGATGCTATTCTTAATAAAATACCTTGTTGAAGAACTTATCTTTAAGGACGCTCTTAAAAAGTCATGTCTTTTTCTTTTTCGGCAACAGCAGCGCCATGAATGACACACCTGAAAATAAATAATGAAAAAGAAAACGACACTGATTAATACGAACTTCAAAAAACAGTTTTTTATGAAAAATAAGACAATCGTAGCGGCGCGTGTCGTGATACAATTTTTAATTAACTGACTTCAAAAAAGGAGGTTATCAATTTGACACGTACCTATGTATGTAATATTTACGGAACCGCACAACGGCTTCCAAACAAGTATATCAAATTTCATGGGTGTATGTATGTATGTAACCACAAAAATAGTAAGCCTAAAGTATGTAACAAATTTTATTTCATAATTTTTTGACGCCGGTTAAATTTTTTAAAATTATCATTATCGTAAATCTAAAATTCTCTAACTTACAAATCATCAACCCTGTAAGACTGTAGAAGGGAACGACGCAGCTGATATCCAGTAGTATCGGAAACGTTACATTTCCTGTGAGCGAAGCAATCCTTCCGCATGTCATAATCACGGATACTGCGAGAGTTCTGGAACCAAAATAGAAGTTTTTCATCATCTTTTATCAAATCTATTCTAACAATTCCGAGTAACTCGCAAGCGATCATAAAAGTTAAAAAAACGTCGGGCGCGGTCAGTACCTGGATGGGTGACCGTTAGTGGCACATTACATGCGCGCTTCCGTGCTGCGGAGGGCACGTTAAGCAATCGGTCCTGGTTGTTATCGATACGATAGCAGTCGTTAAACATTGTCGGAGAAGCCAGGGCGGTTAGAAAATATCCAACTTCCAACTCGGGTTGGCTACTAGCCCGTTTCTCCACCAATCGGCATTGGAGCAGCGTGATGGAGTATGCTCCAAGGCTCCTGTTTTGGGGAGAGACCCGTGCCCAAGGGTGGGCCATAAAAGGGTTGCACCTAAATATCACCTTAAGAAATACCCATTTTAGTAGAACTATATCCATGCAATCAAAGTCAGATCATAAAACCTTATTGGGAGCACTATTTTCTTGGCATTGGTACATTAGTTTAAACGTTCAACCAAAATACACCCACTATTCAGTTTGTTTTACACCCAAGTTCACTGCATAGCTCATTTGTCGACATAAATGTAATTAGTCAACGATGAGTGACAAATGAACAGCGACTAATAGCGCGCCTTCAATCATGCTCATTTGTACAAACATAGCATTAATTAGACAAATTGGCAGTCTATTTGTATCACTCGTATAAATTTAAGATTGTATTCTAGTCATGACAGTACCCATTAATGACCCACTACAGGGTCGGGTCTCCTCTCACAATGAGAGGGTTGTAGGCCTTAGTCCACCACGCTGGCCTACTGCGGGTTGGTGGACTTCACATGCCTTTGAGAACATTTTTTTTGTGAACTCTCAGGCATGCAGGTTTCCTCAAGATGTTTTCCTTCACCGTAACAGCAGGTGATATTTAATTTCATAAATCGCACATAACTTTTATTACAAAGTTATTGGTGCGTGCCACTGGGATTCGAACCCGGACCCCTCGATTCGAGGTCGAATTCTAAGCCACTGGGCTATCACCGCTGTATTCTAGTGAAAGATGTTAATTACGTCTAAATCGTATGCGAAATAGTCGTATGCGAAAATATGTTAAAAATGTGACATCTAAATCTAGCGCCCTAGTTTTATATCACTTATACGACTATTACAAAACTATTAAAAAGTTACTGAGTATGAGGGTGTTTTTGTGTATGTACACAAACACATGTACCTACACACTCGCACACACATGTGAGTATGATGATGATTATGATGATGACTATGATAATTTTTTTTTAAAGCATTTTTTAAATAAAAAGTAGTGCTAAGACTGTTTACCAAATTGAACAAGGGTAAACACTAGACTGTAACAGTGTCGACAATAGCGGTGATAGCCCAGTGGCTTAGAATTCGACCTCGAATCGAGGGGTCCGGGTTCGAATCCCAGTGGCACGCACCAATGACTTTGTAAAAAAGTTATGTGCGCTTTACCAAATTAAATATCACCTGCTGTTACGGTGAAGGAAAACATCGTGAGGAAACCTGCATGCCTGAGAGTTCACAAAAAAAATGTTCTCAAAAGGTATGTGAAGTTCACCAACCCGCAGTAGGTCAGCGTGGTGGACTAAGGCCTACATACCTCTCACTACGAGAAGGAAACCCGACCCTGTAGTGGGTCATTAATGGGTAATGGGTAAACACCGGACTGTACATGTTCTGGGAAGATATAGAAATAGCTCTTTCTCGTAGATACTAATACCTAGCGTTTTCATGCTCGAAGCACAGAATACCTGGAATGACCTCGCTACCAAAGATATGCCCATCGATTTTTCTTTTCAAAGAATATGTCATTGTCATACTACGGCTTTGTTAAACAAATAGGTTGCCTTGAAATCAACAATCGCCTGAAAGTCGCATTGAGATTTCTAGCCACAGATATAGATTTAAATAGATCACACAAATGTATGTAAGTATGCGTATTTCCCTTATCGAAATATTTGAAAATATTGTGCAATGCACAAAAATCGTCGCTATTTCATTTAATCCATAGTATTCTGTCGAGGCTGTAAAATAATATGAAAGTGTACCCTGGGCCCCGAGAATAAAACGCTGCGGAACACCGCGGCGTTTAGACAGTAGGTATCCATGATGGATTACCTCAAGAAAAAAAAATACCATCACTAAAACGTTTTTATTTTGTCTCAGTAGGAAACAAAAAAGCGGCACGCTCGATGTTCGTACTAATGGGTGGACTTGCGTTATCTATTTAGATCTATATCCGTGTTTCTAGGTATCCAACTGATACCTGGAAATGATATTCAAGGTTTTCCCTGTCGTTAGTATACAGCTTTGTCTGATAAATTAGAGATAAGATTGTTTTACTGAAGGTTAAAAGTAAAAGCAATTTAATGGACTACTTTCTAAAAGACTTTATGACAACGATATTTAAGTCATCAGTTTGCAACCCATTAGTACCCCACAGTAGGGTTGGGTCTCACAATGAGAAGTGTCTAGACCTGAGTCCACCACGCTGGCCTAATGCAGATTGGTGGACTTCACATGCCTTTGAGTACATTATGGTGAACCTTGCAGATCTCCTCTCGATATTTTCCTTAATCGTTACAGGGGATAATGTTCCATTTTATAAAGCGCACATAACTTCAAGAATGTCACATCACTAATGGAATACAGACATTCGTTACTCTTATACGATGAAGCACATACCTTACTTCGTTATTATCGCCGTCTGCTGTTGTCTACGACTGGCAATTATATCACTATTAGAAGTAATTATTTTGATGTACAGTTACAAATGACTTTTAGGATTAGTTATAGAACGTAGAAGATTAAGGTAGCTATACGAATTAATGACAAGTTTTAAATACTCTTTTTAACTATTATGTGTAACTATCTCTTTTATCGTTTCAATCATTTTGTGCAACCATAAAAAGTGGTCAAATTGAAAAAAAGGTTATCCATCGACGACATTAAGAGGTCGAGTTCTAAGCTATAACTGATCTTCCTTCCTTTCAGCCCTTGGTAGTCCACTGCTGGACATGGGCCTAACCTTATCGACGCCACTCCACCCGTCCTGGGCCCTCTGAATCCAACGGTTTCCCGCTGCCTTCTTCTAATCGTCAGTCCACCTGGTAGGAGGGCGGCCTGTGCTCCTTTTGCCTAAACGTGGTCGCCATTCGAGGACCTTTTTTGCCATCGGTTGTCAGTCCTGCGAATCACGGCTCTAAAAAGCCTTAACACAGAAAATTTCCAACTTCTCACCTAGTAGTGGTCGGGAACAGCTCAATAGTGGTCGCTTGTATCAGACCCATCATGGTTTGTGCGACAGACGCATCCAGGGAAAACAGGCCCACCATCGTGACCTTCGTCGCTGAAAACCGTAACCCCAAGGTCAAGGCTATAGAAAACACACAGGCTATCAGCAAAAGATTCTTCTTCCCCACTTTGTTGACGACCACGCCTGTGATCGTGTATGGGACGAGGCAAACGAAGCCGAGAATGATACTGTTGATGTAGGTGATTGTACCGCTTTTCACCTGCAATTGAAGAGGAATGATTACTTACGTGCTTTTAAGACATACAAACTGATAACTTTTTGTATAATATGATAAAAACTATGTATATGATACGGTTTGAATCTTTCTGGCTCAAGTAATAAGTGTAATCAAGAAGTAATCAAGGCAGACGGAAGTGGGATTGCTGTATTATTTTATCGTTCTTATCTGTCTGTTAGCTTACGTTTTATTTTAATTCCATAATTTCAGCGCACCTTACCCCGCTGTTTTCGTATTTTTCATGTTCACCTATTGCTTACGATTGTAATATTATACTTTTTATTAATTGTTTATATTCTATGTGTTTGATGTACAGCAAAGAATAATTGTATTGTATTAAAAAAAGGACCCGCATTAGGCCAGCGTGGTGGCCTAAATCCAACTACAACAATGTTGTAGCGAGACTTGGGTTTTTTACAAGTTATGTTTTTGATGGCATTATTAGGTTACAACCTAACCTGAAAACATTCACTACACCGCAAAATAACAGGATAGCATTTGCTGAATCGGCGCTAACGTAACATGACAGGGCAGCGCTCTCGTGATTCTGTTTCTAACGTAGCAGGAAATATGCACATTGCAATACGTCTGTCCGTGGGAGAATTTATTTCGTTTCGTGTTAGAAACAAAGTAAAAATGGAAATGGGAATAAATTCCCTCGCACAAGTTATTATAACAGACATCTGGGCGCTTGGTAGTGCCTCCACCAAGACGAGACAATATTTATTTTAATTTGCGATTTAAAAATAACGCACACATCTAATAAAAGGAGAGAATAAGAGGTCTTATTCCAATACGCTGGCCTTCAATTTAATTTTTCTAAAGCGCACATAACCTATTTTTACAAAGTCGTATTCTAAGCCACTGGGCTTTCACCGCATCTCATCCATGGTCGATTAAATGTCTATATTTTTTTCCTATTTTGCCAAGACTGTCACCTCCTAGACTATCGCCACATACCCACCTACCATCCTGTATAAATATTAACGATTATTTTGATATCTCACTCTATCTCAGACCAATTGTAGTGGGTGATACTGACACACTAGACAAGAAACATTAATTATGGTACTGATTATTATTAAATTTATTAAATTAAATTAAATTATTTATTATTTATAAAATTTTATTTTTATTCAATTCCTTTTTTTTTGTTCTAATTTGTGTAAATAGTTGTACTATTTACATGTATTATATTTACTTTGACTTATATGTGGGACGTGCTATAAACGTGACACGTTTACGAATATCGATACCCAATGAATTGATAATGAGGCAAACCTCCGAATACGGGGTGCGATATGAATAAAATAACTCAACTTCGATTTTCCTCGCTTAAATTAATTCGAATAATTTCATTAACGAAATTTAATTATGAAGCAGCTGGAGTAACTCATTTTAACATACTTAAAAATAAATCAGAGCTTTAAAGTAGTATGTCCATGTATTTTGCTGTTTCGAAGAATACGGACCATTAATTTGTACGAAATTTCTTTATTGGAAAATTTTCTTATGTTTTTATCCGACACCGCTAATAGGGTTATCTTTTCCGAGTATAATCATTGTTATGTAGGAGTTTGTATAATTAATCATCATAATAAAAGTTTGTCCTTGGCTGTTGCAAACCAACACAACCGAGCGACCAACCAACGCGACAAAATTCCAACAAAGGTCTTGAATGGAGCTGTCCTAACTGGCAATACATACTGACAATGACATACGACAAAAGTATGCAATTAGAACGACTGATTTTGTCGTCTCAACTAGAACAAGGGGTAATATTGCAGGTGTGTCCAATATAGCATATATCTCAAATGCCTGTAGCTTAAGAGGTGTCATTAGATTTGTCTTACCCTGTGTCATTGCATACATTTTTGTTGCATTTCAGTGTTATGATCAATAGGGTTGGGTCATACGAGTCAATTGAGATACTTTTAGTAACCCATTACCCATTAATGACCCACTACAGGGTCGGGTCTCCTTCTCGTAATGAGAGGGATGTAGGCCGCCGTCCACCACGCTGGCCTACTGCGGGTTGGTGGACTTCACATACCTTTTGAGAACATTTTTTTTTGTGAGCTCTCAGGCATGCAGGTTTCCTCACGATGTTTTCCTTCACCGTAACAGCAGGTGATATTTAATTTTTTAAAGCGCACATAACTTTTTTACAAAGTCATTGGTGCGTGCCGCTGGGTTTCGAACCCGGACCCCTCGATTCGAGGTCGAATTCTAAGCCACTGGGCTATCACCGCTATCGATACTTTAAGTAAACTGCCATAAACATTGCCCCTTCATACATTTTGTATGGCGAGTGCACGGGATGACGACATTTCTTTCGAGTCAACTGACGAATTTTTTATTGTTTTCGCGCTGAGCAATATTTATTTTTAGACATATTAGAAGAATGGCTACATTTTCAGATACTTTCGAGTGCAGCTTTTTAGCAGAATTACATTTTGAAATTAATCGTGATTGGTGGGAACATCCTCATTAGGACGGTTCAATACAGAGCTTTGTGTTTCAATTTTGTCGTGTTAGTTGCTCGGTTGGTTATGTCAGGCAATTAGGACTACCCTAATGATTGTAAGAGTAAGTCATTTGTACGTCATACTTCTAAAAAATCTGGGACTGTTCGCACTTAAAATTTTTCTTACCTTTAAGCGGTTTTTCATAATGGAGAGTGTGGAAAATCTTAAGTTAAGAACCGAGTACTTTACTTCGAGAGAAAAGAACTGACCTAGATTTTAAACTGAAGGTGGTAAAATCATTGTATTTCTCTAGAAATGCTAGAAATGTAGCAAGCGCCCGTTTTGGTAATGGAACTTTGGTTACAAATCCACACTGGAGTAGCGTGGTGGAGAACGTTCCATGCCTTTATCTACTGTGAGAAAGCTTTAAGAGCCGTGCCGTGAGCATGATGGCACCAGCAAGCGTCACGCCGTTTTCCGTCATGGGGTACAAGTCTTTTTTACAGCAAAAGCCCGCCAATAGATATTTCACATGAAAATTAAACGTGGTCTCGTAACATCACCTGATGGTAATTGGTCACTATTGTCCATGGACAGCGGTCCTATGGATAAACTAATATTTAATTATTATGCCAAAGACGTTTATACGTCAAGATGAAGCGTCAGCATATCAAAAATGGGACACCTTAAATAAGTGTCTTGTTTCTTTTAGGCCGTGTAGCGGCGCGATACCTACAGTAATATGGGCGCGCGCCTCACATGAAATGCTGACCACGCATGACGACGCAAGCATCGAATGTAGTAAACAATAGAGCACGTCACACGCGTCACATCGAACTGGCCAATCGGAAGACGTATCCTCAAACGCGCTATCAAAGTTCTTCAGAATCTCAGCATATATATAAATGGACCGAAGTCAACATTCGGACCGCGGTCCCCAGGCAGTGACGTCGCCCGGCGGGAGATCTCCCCTTTTCCTCCAAAGCCGCTTTTAGTTTGGCTGTAATTGTTGTTTTAGCACTTTTAGTCTGTAATCTCAACCAGTACGTTTTCTGTGTGTCGCTTGAGCATTTTTTTTTTATAAAAACGCTATTTATGTACACTTTTGCCTACTTTTTCTCATATCCCGAGTGGCTCAGTTGGTAAAGACGCCAGTGCGCTACGCGGACGGTCCTGGGTTCGATTCCCAGCAGAGCAGAGATTTGAATGATAAGTTTCTGTTTCTGGTCTGGGTGTGTTGTGTTGTTGTCTTGTGTGTGTCCATGGCGCCCACGACACAGGGAGTCCTAGTGTGGGGCTATGAGTGTGAAGCGTTATTTAAAAAAAAAAATCCCATCCCATCTCTACAGTCAGTAGAAGTTTTTATCGTGTACATGTTTGTCAGTAACCCATTAATGACCCGCGGCAGGGTCGGGTCTCCTCTCACAATGAGAGGGATGTAGCCTTAGTCCCACGCTGGCCTATGCGGGTTGGTGGCCATGTACACACTTACTGGTACGCAAATATCTGAAGCAGTCGCATTGATGGCCCTCGTCCGAAGATCACTAGTATATGCGTCCAGCATCATACAAAGGTCCTCCTTATCGGTGCCATAGTGCTCCACGATGGTAGACAGCTGCGGGAACCATAGCCTGATTATGTTGTATCTGGGAACAGAAAATTTTTACTTTATTTAGATGGTACTTTACTTTATGACCCAATACTTGACGACCCATATGGAGCGGTTAAGACACCGGTGCGCTGTGCGGAGGGTCCTGGGTTCGATTCCCAGCAGAGCAGAGATTTGAATGATGAATTTGAATTGCTGTTTCTGGTCTGGGTGCGTTGTGTTCTTGTCTTGTGTGTCTCCATGGCACCCACGACACAGGGTAAGCCTGGGGCTATGAGTGTGTAGCGTTATTGAATACTTCAGGTGTTAAAGCCCTAGTAGCTAGTCGCGGAAGGTACCTTACCGCCAGTCTCTTAGCCCGTCATAAAGCAGCATGTTCTTCATGTGTTGTTTTGCGGGGAGGTATGGTTGCTGGGGATACTTTATTTGAGGCGAACATTAATCCTCATGAGTAGCAAAGCACCCGCATATAACCTTAGATAACATTTTTCTCTATTTGAGGTTGGATGCGGGAGTCCATGGGCGGCAGTGACCACTTAACACCAGGTAGCCTGCATGCCCTTTGCTACTCAATTATTATGTAAAAAATTTAAGTCTTCGAAGCTACTAGCTTGATATAACCAGTCTATAATGTTTTAAAACATACTTACTAGCATTTTATGACTCCTTAAAGATAGTTTATTATTCAATTAAATGGAAAACAATGCCAAAATTCCCGTGTTTATTCAGATTTTTACTTCGAAACTCTGTATCTACTGTGGTTTTATTTCACTAAACATCTTTCTACAAGTTGTAAGTAGGCGAGTGGAATTACGAATTCACTTTCATTTTCCAGAATGTTCTTGCGAGCGCTTTTCAAGATATCTCTTGAATGTTAACAGTTTCGAGGGCACTCCTCGTAAGAGACTGCACAACTTCAATATTTATATCAATTTTATGGCTGGCAACCTTTTTACTGTATACATACGTAGGTAAGTTCTAGAAGATTTCTGGAGCTCTGTCTTTAGGAGTTAAAAGGCAAATGTCAAGATTTGCAAGCATATAGAATGAGGCAACACACTCCTTTGTTTTGAATACTACTATACGAGTATTGTGGAAAGAATGCTAGAGTTTTATTCCGTACCCTTTTTTCTCCGTCTTCTCTTTTCTCAGTATTCATCATCTAAAGATCTAAAATTCGGTATAAATATAAAATTGTATGCATTCAAGTTTTAATGTATTGGTTTCTTTAAAGTTCCCTACCAGGTCATTATTCCAATTTCTCTCTTTTCCTTTGTCTTCCTGACTTTATTTATACTTCTTTATATTATTTGTTTCTATTCATATTGTCCTTATCAACATTTGTTTCTGTCAGTCTTTTACTTTTTCCCCTTTTCTTGTCACCTGCCTTCTTTCCTTACTTTAGATTCATATTGTTCAGCGTTTTACAGAATCGTTTTGAAATCCGTGATTTAATTTAAAACTTTTTTCTTTCCATCAATAAAAAATTCAAAGGGAAAAATATTTAAATTTTCAATTTATATTGCACTTACTTTATTTATCAAACACTCAAATTCGTTCAGCCGTGAATAAACGATTGAGGGACAAACATTTGCAAACTTTTTTATTTATAATATAGTAGAAATTCTGCTGAAAGTTTTACTTTAAGCTTTGGTTGAAGAGCTTTACGTTTTTTCGTTTTGCGAAGTGGGCTTAGTGGGTGTACGAGTATGGCAGAGAGTATTTGAACGTTATGGTTCTTGTTGTAGAGAAGTTTAAGTTGTAGCGTATATTATTGTTATATCTAACTGTATTTATTTAACTTGGATGTTGTAACTCAAGAATAGATTTTACAAGGTTTCTGCTGAATTCAAGGTGAATGAAATAAAATAGGGTGTTTATTTTTATTTCATTTATGAAAAATCACCTAAACAATGGCAGCTTGGGACACTTTAGTCTGTGACTAAATATGACGATGAAGACACTTTGGTGTCTTTGAAAAAATAGATTATTTTTATTTGATGATTCTAACTTGTTTTCAATCGGGTTCGTATTTTACCACTCTATAAATGCCAGTGATGTAGAAAACTTCGATAGCGTGATTCAGGATACTCGTGGCGCCATCTTTTGACGACTTACAGAAGCAACCACACAAGCGCCCTTTTGTATAGAGACACTCATATAAATAAAGGCGACTTACAAGAACATCGTGCAAAAATTCATGCCGCTTAGCAGGAAGAGGTGCAAGATGAGAGGTCGCTTGAACATCGGCTTGATGTTCTGGAGACCAGCGGCGACCTGCTGTGAGATGGTGGCCTTCAGCTCTGGGGCCTCGTCTATCGTCTGCATAGCTTTGTCCTTCCATAGGTTTACGTACTGAAACAAGGGAAATATATTAAATCTTTATAGCACAGAATGACATAAACCGGCATTTATGCTACGTTTCTCCGTGCGTGTGTTTAACACACAAGACAAGAACACAACACACCCAGGGCCCTAATTCAAAAGATTTCGTGCCGATATCGTGTGACATCAAACCGTACGTCATTTCATGAACTCTATTATACAAGGCACACAATAGATTGCCACGATATTTGACTTTTAAGCCTTTTTTGAGTTTTTATCACGACATTACCGCGATACGAGTGTGAATGGTCAGACAGAATCGGGCCCCAGACCAGTAACAGAAAATAATACGTTTTTCTACATAATATGGCAATACTTTATATTAAAAAAGTTTTTTAAAAAAGAAATAATTTTTAAAACACTTTAAAAAAAGAAATAATTATTAATAGAAATTAGTTTAAAAAAAGTTTCAATCTAATGGTTAATTTTCAGTAAATACTTTTGGCGCAGATTCAAAACGAATCTCCAATTATTACTAAGCCAGCTTGAAATAAGTCCAATACTAAAACCAGCTAAAATAATTATGACTTTATACTACTGAAAAAGTAAACAGCTACTTTACAAAGCACTTACCTTGTCCTCATATTCAACTAACTTTCGACACCATTAATTTCAGCGAAGACTTAGAAATTAATGTAAATCTTCCGAACTATAAGCACAATTACAAAGTTCTGTTTGACTTGTGACTTGTGAATTGTTTATAACTATTGTTATTATAAGTTCAGTGTAACTAAGAGATTTAAACTTTGAATTTAAATGTAATATGACTTTATTTTATAATGGCTTAGTAACAAAATACAAACAAACAAAACAGACAAAATGGAAATATTGTTTTATGAAAATTAAACGAATTTCAGTATTTTCTTTTTAAATGGTAAAGCACAAAGTGATGATAAAGTAATAAATTGTAAAATAATAAATTGTGATAATACAGAAGAGACAGGATTGTTTCTCAAAAATCCATTCTTGCTCGTACGTTCAAGCAAGCAATAATAATTTTGACTACTTTTTATTACTTAATTTAAAGTTTAATGCTGTTATTCATTGGTTGTAGGGACCAACTACAATAAGATAGTGTGTTTTTTCACACAGGGTATTAATCTATACATTTATTAAAATTGTCGAGCTGAAAATTACGTAATACGTTAGATACCTACACGTCAATTTCAGAACGGTTGCACCAATTTGAATGCAATTTTCAGAGTTCAATAGAGGTCTGAGTAAACTGTCGACAACACGTAGGCTATACCTATTTGATTTAAAAAAATAGGGATAAACTTAAATACTCGTAAATTAAAAAATATATTTCACTATTTAAAAAATAAGGTTGAATATTTGTCGAAAAACATCCCGCTTGTCGCCTTAACTCGAGGGGTTAAAGGCATGTATAAGTACATAACTACTTCTTATGTATTTATACAAGGCATGTATAAATACATAAGAAGTAGTTATGTATTTATACATGCCTTTAACCCCTGAACTGGTTCAACGACGTTACTGTGACATTGGTACATAAATAAAGCGAGATTAACAAATTTATGTGTAGAGTTCGTCGCACCGATCGGCGACATCGTCTTCTGAATTATGAACATGGATTACGACCCGTCGAAGTAGAAGATTTACTGGGACGTATGTCGTATAGCTAGCGAATATCGACTGGCCTGTTGGTCTAGTGGTTAGCGACCCTAACTACTACGCCGGAGGTCGTGGGTTCGATTCCCACCCAGGACAATAATTTGTGTGATGAGCACAAGTGTTTGTTCTGTGTCTGGGTGTAAATTATCTATGTATAAGTATGTATTTAAAAATATATATGTATGTTTATCAGCTATCTGGTTACCATAACACAAGCTCACAGCTTACTTTGGGATCAGAAAGCCATGTGTGAGTTGTCCCACAATATTTATTTATTTATTATTTATTTATCGTTTACAGCACGAATATCTTTTATTTTCGTAGATTGCCAAAAGGTTGAGAGAAACTTTTCAAAAATGGGAAAACATTTGAGAAGAGGAAAGAAACGATAAAAAGAAATTGTTGAAAAAATTTTAAACAACAATGTTATTTTCGTTGAAATATAAGTATATAATATACATACTCCACTTTTTACAAGTAAATGAGAAGATTAGTTCACCGTTGCAAGTAAAAGTCATCAAGCGTAAAACATCTGGTGATGATTGCATGATGATCATTAATTAATTGTTAGTGGAAGTTGTTTAAAAGAAAAATCGTAATAATATTAGATAGTTCCATTTGAATGAGGTGGACTGCAATTTAATTCTAATCAAGAAAAAAATCAGTTTATTATAATAAAATGTAAATACGACAAATTTAACGACAATTTTATAAGCAAGTATGATAAAAATTAAATAATAAAAAATTTCTACTCAGTATTTTTAGTTAGTATGTCAATCGTTACCTCAATTAAACTCTTATATAAAATTTTATGGCCATGTTTTATTTAGGATTGGAAAAAAATATTGTTTTCCGATTGTAAATTAATTAGTAGGTACGATGCAGACTAACGTTCGAAATCAGTTACCAATCTTCAGATACCAAGCCGAAATTGATACTGTTTGGTTGCTAGATACTTTTAAATACGAGGAAATAACAAATGTTGCCAGGCAACCAAGCCAAACATCATAAGAGCTATCCATATCTGAAGATAGTTTATTACTTTCCATTGTCTATCTAATACATAATCGCCAAGGCTATGACAAGTGGCGCAAATTGCTACGCCATTACGTGTTCACCGCAGCGCCACATTGGCACATTTGCGCCATACTTGATCAATGACGTACCTAACACTCAAACGATTGGAACATTTTGCGAAAAATTGTGGCGATTACTGTGTTAGTTTTTGCCACAATAGCTAATGGTATACAATAGTATTCATTTATCTGTGCACTTTTTAATGGTACATTCCAGTGCAGGTTCACATTATTCCAGTGGCATTCCAGCGCTGGACTGGAATGCTTGACTGGACTAATGTGTACGGGGTATAAAGATATCTGTATAAAATTTGAAAGCCAACTAATGGCTGCTGATAAAGTGATTGCATTTATCCATTCAAACATTCGTTCAATCATTCCTTTGTTGAAACCCACAATATGCGGGCTTTGATATTTCAGTTCTTTTTTAACACTTTTAAGGATTCGTCGTATGGTATGAGCCTTTTGATGTTTTATAAAAAGAATGTACTTCAAAATACGAATCATAAAGGTTGTGTATGTTATATCATTTTTAGATACATAATGGTATTATTTATTACATAAAATTCCCGAACAACTTTGGTTCTTTATAATGTAATTATTTATGAAGCTGTTTTTCGGTAGAAATAAATAACAACGTCGCTAGTAGCAGGTAACTTAGTTGATCTTTTTAAACACAAAACTGTCAATTTAACCATAGTGCGTGGTCTGTTTAAGATTGTCTATGATTGTGTGGCTGTCTAGAGGTTTCATTAACCATGTTATAAAAAAATAAACATATAATTTGATTTGTTGTCTATAACTCATATATGGCCCAATGTAGGGTCGGGTTTCCTCTCACATTTTTTACAGATTGAAGCAAAAAAATGTATCATTAATTAATTAATTCATTCAATATTAAGGATGTAGACCTTAGTGTTACGCTGGCCTAATGCGGGGAAGCTTTGGTTACTTTCAAAGTATCAAAAGGATGCAAACTTCACAAATTACTTTAAAATTCCTTACCTAATGAATAGAGTATTTTAAAATACGAGCTAGCGAACGAACAAATTAAAGTGATAAATCGCGCTTGATCCGCGTTACGTGGCAGTGTGACGGGCGGACGAGTTTTTCCGTGATTGTTTCCTGTCACCACTCGCTCTAAATGAACGCTCATGACACATGAATGGTGTTAATTAGATCAGTCCACTAATTAATTTGAGGTTTAGTGTGAAATAATGCAGGGCGTGTTTGTGTGAGTGCCCTAGTGTTTCGTATGTGGCTTTGATTAATTGGATTAAGAGGGTGTCTAAAGTAATCGGAATAATATATAGATTTGTTGCAGAGATTGAATGTTAAATCAACGTCGATTTTTTTTTGAATAAAATAGGGATGTAGAATATTCAGATATCGATATAAATCTCGGTTTATTCTTCAAAATATTGTAGAAAAGAGAAGAGCTCCTTCAAAACTGGCATAATAATAAAAAAAACAGAAAAACCTTCCATACTACAAAACTTATCTGTAAATATTTATGATTTTAAACAGACTTCATATTTATAGCTATTTTAAGCTTATTTTTACAGAACAGTTTAAATATTGTCAGGAAGTTGTAAATGAAAATGATTATAAATTATCTTTGTCCATTTCTTACATGAACAAAGAAGTTCATCAAAGATTTACACTAAATAATAAATTACTCCCAGTCAAAAGTTTAAAATGAGAAATTCTTAATTCTAATCTAAAGAGATACCGGAGCTTATAAAGATTACCTCCAATATTAAATATTGTAATGCTCAGTCATTTATAATTAGAATATCCTTACCGGATACGTCTCTGCCGGCTTTCCGGTGTTCTGTTTATAAATTTTAATCAATATTTCCCTCGCTTCCTCGTACCTATTCTGCGTAATATAGTACTTGGGGCTCTCTGGCAAGAAGGCGTAGAGGATGCAGGCGAGAAGCGACCAAAGCGACATGAGCAGAATGTAGTAGTTCCACGTGTTGAGCACTGTAACAATAAGGGCTATTATTGCTTGGATTCGTGTTGATATACGCCGTTGGTGCTAATATTTTTGTTTCAAAGTGAATTCTGACGTCCTTAATTAACTAAAGACTAAAGTTTCGGAACGTTAAAAACAGCAGAGGCTTTCTTATAAGAATATGTCAGCAGAAATGAAAAAAAAACTGGTTTTTATAACAAAATACCAGTGCCCATGAAAACTATCATCAAAGTATTTGTACGGTAGACGTCATATCGACGATGAAGTGACATGAATCTTTATCTACCAAAACATAATTATACAGGAAACGAAGCCACAATTATTTAAAGTCTATCTAAAAATCGCCAAGTCATATGTCAGTCTGACATCTTCCCATACTAATGGCACACGTTTAATATACGAAACATACGAATACTTTGACAATAGTGTTCATGCTGGGGGGCAATGGATTTTACTTTAAAAATATTATAAAATTATCATCTAATCTAAAATGAACGCTGTAAAAAAGTATTAATTAATTATTGCTCTCACAACTGTGGTGGGGCGTTCATTTTATAATTAGAAGCTCTTTACATTTATTACATTTATAGATAGTAGACCTTCCTACAACCTTGCTCCAAAGTGTTTATTTATGTATTTTAATAAGGCACCTGGACAGTTCTGAAAGTTAATTAAGTCTGAGTCTTAATAAGTTGCTAATTTTGAACCTACAGTATGAATAAACACTACATTTTAGTATTATTATCATTATTGCGTGCCTAATCTCGATTCTAATTTTGACCCTTATAAAATGCGAATTTTATTCTAAAACTGTAACAGTAAAATTAGTGTATGGTAGGACTTTCGTAATAAAACACGTTTTAACATTACAAACACGCACGTTTAATAAATATATTTAGTTATTTATACGCGCGTTACTACATTCCTTTTTATAATTGTTTATCTATAAACATAATACATAATTTACATTGAAATTGCGAACCATCCATTCATTATTCCGTTCGTTATTTACATTTTTGTGTGATAGTGATTATACCCTGGTATAAACACAAGGAAGCACTTGTAGTCGGCAGCTTTAAAGGACTGTAAATGTAGCCTCTGTCCTTCCTGAGATTGTTATTTTATTTTATCGTTAAAGAATTCCTTTACCGTTTAATAACCTTTTTTGACCAGCCACTGTTTATGTATGCTATGTATGGCTTACACTGCTTGAACTCATACTACGTTGACAAAAGAAGATCTTACCAATAAGTCCGTTGAAGAAGCTGTCCTTCCAGTCCTGCATCAGAATGCCCCAAGAGAGAAGGGCGACGACTATATGAGAAATCGCCGCGAACGACATCTGGATGAGGAGGACCCGGTCGCGTATGCCGCTGTGGCAGAACTCCGATGTGAATGTAATCGTGGCGCTGAATGCTGCTGCGAATCTGTGCAAAAGAACAAATAAATAATGATATTAATAGACTGTAATGACTTGAAGCACCCCTAGCCCCGCTGCTTGAGTAGATCGCAAGCGATCTAAAAGTTGAGCATTGGTGGACTTCACTTTAAGAACATTTTTGTGAACAGGCAAGCAGGTCGGATAAGAGGCCTAATCTTAGCCACATGACTATTTATCGCCGCTTTTATACTCGTAAGTATCTATAGCGGTGATAGCCCAGTGGCTTAGAATTCGACCTCGAATTGAGGGGTCCGGGTTCGAATCCCAGTGGCACGCACCAATTGACTTTGTAAAAAAGTTATTTGCGATTTATAAAATTAAATATCACCTGCTGTTACGGTGAAGGAAAACATCGTGAGGAAACCTGCATGCCTGAGAGTTCACAAAAAAAAATGTTCTCGAAGGCATGTGAAGTCCACCAACCCGCAGTAGGCCAGCGTGGTGGACTAAGGCCTACATCCCTCTCATTGTGAGAGGAGACCCGACCCTGTAGTGGGTCATTAATGGGTTACTGACAAGTATCTATATGACTCATAAAAATCCAGGCACGTAATATTTAAGACCCAATTTTGGCAATATTTGGAAATGACAGCCCGTATTACACCGCCAAATCTGTTGTAAGAATGAATCGAGCGTGATGGACATCGTTTAAAATCAATTTATTTTGTTTCCAGCAACGTTTCGTGAAATTATTATTCTGCATGTAATGGCTGAACGCGTTGCAGACTTTACTTTAAAAGTGCGCGATGAAAAAAAATGTGCTTTCATTTTTGTGTTGCTTTCTGTAAACAATAAATATTGTTATAAAAATATTGCAACTTGTCTTTATCCCTACAGAAGTATATCGTTGTTTAGATGAATTAATAATCTCGTAGATCGACTGATCTAAGCGCGCAGAACCCCGTCGTTTGAGTAGATCGCAAGATATCGAAAAAATCAAGCAACGTCGGGCGCAGTATGAGTGACCGCTAGTGGCGAATTATAATTCGTTTCTACACCAATACGCATAGGAGCAGCGTGGTGGAGAATGCTCCAGGCTTCCACCTGTTGGGAGAGACTCGTTCCCAACAGTGGGACATAAGGAGGACATAATATTAGAGTGATAGCCCAGTGGCTTAGAATTCGACCTCGAATCGAGGGGTTCGGGTTCGAATCCCAGTGGCACGCACCAATGACTTTGTAATAAAAGTTATGTGCGATTTATGATATTAAATGTCACCTGCTGTTACGGTGAAGGAAAACATCGTGAGGAAACCTGCATGCCTGAAAGTTCACAAAAAAAATGTTCTCAAAGACATGTGAAGTCCACCAACCCGCAGTAGGCCAGCGTGGTGGACTAAGGCCTACATCCCTCTCATTGTGAGAGGAGACCCGACCCTGTAGTGGGTCATTAATGGGTACTGACATAACAATATTAGAGTAGTTTTAAAGCACAAACATCATAGTTCGTGTTATAATATACGTTAGTGCCCGACTGACTGCCGCGCGCCATCTACATACTACTAAGCGTAAGACAATGCAAGTTTGTTAGCGGCTTCACTTTATACATTGTGAGCGTTGACGATGAATTTTTTGACATCAAGCCCAGAAAATGTTTGACAGAATTTTGTGTGTCAGTTATGTCAGTAACCCATTAATGACACACTACAGGGTCGGGTCTCCTCTCACAATGAGAAGGATTTAGGCCTTAGTCCACCACGCTGGCCTAGTGCGGGTTGGTGGACTTCACATGCCTTTGAGAACTTTTTTTTCTGAACTCTCAGGCATTCAGGTTTGCTCACGATGTTTTCCTTCACCGTAACAGCAGGTGATATTTAATTTTATAAAGCGCACATAACTTTTTTACAAAGCCATTGGCCACTGGGATTCGAACCCGGACCCCTCGATTCGAAGTCGATTCTAAGCCACTGAGCTATTACCGCTACAGAATTTTGTGTAAAACTTCTAAATTTATACGGAAATAGTCCTACCATAATGCCAACAAAACAACAGGCAAAGAGCTCGTGAAAATATACCTAATGGCAGATTAAATCTACGCCACAGCCGATGTCACTACGCTATTTTCTCTTAACAAATTCACTAGTTTGTTCTACGAAAAGAGCAAAGGACATGAAGAGAACGTTTACAATTTATGATTTACAGATTCTATGGTGACGTGGATGGGGAAAAAGTAAAACTTATGCAGATGTTGCTAGCTATGAACAGGGGCCACCTGTTTTGGGTTAATTTTTTCGTTTTCTTTCTCGGTTTGAGCTATTTAAATATCACTTAACATTAATTTTCGTTATATACTTGTTTTCTTTGTAATTGACGAAGATGTTACTTTGAGTTGAGTTCTAAGAAATCTCATAATACATTGCATTGTTCTTTTTACTTATCTTTGGGGAACCACGGTTTGCCCACGGTTTGCATTATGCATTTTGGGTTCTGGATTTAATGACCAGCAAAAATTTCTTTCAATTTAAAAAAAAGTGGTCTGTATATATTGTGTAAAATTGTTGTGTAAAATTATTGTTGTTATAACTAAATTATTTTATTGTTACTTCACTTATTATATCCACTAGTAGACATAGACTTTACTTGACTTTACTATAGACTTTACATTACTTAATTCAACGCAGTATTTCATTAACTGCATTGCACAATGAAACAAAGAAACAAGTCTAACTTTAAGTCAGTGGTATCCACGATGCTGGAAAGCTTCAACTCAGTTACGTTGGTATTACTTAGTTTACAGTTTAAAGTTGCCGGCTCTTAAACTATAATTACACTACTGAATATTTTGTTTGAATGTAGCTCACTCAATAATATTGTCGGTATGACAGGGCACTTAACAGGCTATGAAGTAACCTGTTCTTCATGTCTTGGGTTTCAAGTAAGATTACAGATAAACTATTGGGGCTACCATCTTATTCCTTCTAGAACAATCTCTTATTTAAAAAGGAATCATATCTTATTTGAGGAAAAAGACCGAAATTATAGCGCTAACAATAATTCTACGAATAAAATGTATTAATCAGAGTTGCGCTAAGAGACGAAGAAACTAGTTAAACTATAAGTCAGTGTTATCCGCGACTCCAGCAAAGGTAATTTTGTACGAACGTGGTTTAAAGTTCTAGAGCTAATAGCTATATCTAGCGCAAGGGTGAATCCTATAGCTACTAATTTATTAGGGGTGTAAGTAGACGTAGAAATTGAAATTTTCAGGGTAATTAGCATATCAATAGCGAGATGAAAGAAAAATGGTAAAATAAGAAAAGAGAGAGAACGATTTGGGGAAGATTTAGTACGAAAGGCTGGTAGCAAGGAATGAAAGATAAAGGAAGGCAGTTATTATTATACTAACAAAAATTCAATGAATAATTTATAAATCAGAGTTGCACTGTGAGACGAAGAAACTAGTTGAACTATAAGTCATTGTTATCCGCGACTCCGGCTAAGGCAAGTTTGTACGAACGTGGTTTAAAGTTGCCAGTTCTAGAACTTTAATTACACCCTTCGATCAACAATACACTAGATATCGGGTCACGTACAAAATCAAAACTTATAACTGTCCGCGTGAATACATACTTATACATCTTCATTTGTTTACTAACGAAATAAGACAAACGTTTTAAAACAGTTGTAAGTTCAACCTAATTACAACCATGACGCCTAGCAATAAGATAGCAATTCTTCAAAATATTCTTTTTCTTACAATCATTCGTCACGAAAAACGAGCAAAGCAATAAATTACTCCCGTCACTTAGAAATGAAAAGACATAAGTTAAACAACATTTTATGTGAAATCAACCTTAATGAGCTATAAATAAAGTACTTTTTCCCGTTATTACCTTGCGAGTTACATCCTTTGGTTTCGTTTCAGTTTGCTTCCTCAAATTTAACTACAGAAGGTATGGAGTCGCGTTGAACACAAAAATAATTTAGTATATTATTATGCACGAAAGTTTAGTTAAAATTATTTATATTTTGGGCATCTACGAGTATGTTTGATAGTATACATACAAATATGTTATTTATTTTGTTACCGTTTTGTTGTGTGTATATTTATTTATGTGTATGTATAATATGTTTTTGGCTAAGGTGTCTATCGCTGTTGTGGCTAGTAGGTACCTTAGTATTGTAGTCATATTTAGGCATACTGTGTACAGATGTGGATGAATGTGAACAAAGGGATTCTTCTGGGTTTTAAGGTATCACAAACCGTAATATTGAAAGTACGGTCGTGTTTAGACATACTGTGTGCACATGTGGATGAATGGGAACAAAGGGTGGTAAAAGTGCGAATCGACAATAGTTTTTTGTCACAAATAAAAATATCACTAAATTCCACAATATCATAATACATCTTTACATCTTTTCACTGTTTACAATCTTCATAATACATGTACACTTTAGTGCAATAATTAGATCAAAATAATAATTAAATATCGGTAGCTTTTTTACATATATAATGTAACCTGACGTCAATAAATTTATGAACCACTGATTTGAGTAAATTAATTTCGTGATTGTGTTTATCTCCTCCAGGAAACACATTCTTGTCAATATATAATTTTAAAACTGATGTCCATAGAAAGTCGAGATCCATTCTGCACACGTAAACGGATTGCTCGGAAAGCTAAAATAAAAAAAAGAAAGCTAAGTATCTTATGAAAGTCCAACAAACAGACACAAAGATTGTATTAACCAATTTTAAAGATCTAGTAACAAATAAATTATTACAATACAAATCTACTCCATGCATCTATTGTTCTGTTACACACAATTTTGCGCCAACGTTGGTCAAACATTTGTAGCGGTGATATAAAATCGGTAATTTTGATTTAAATTTGATATTATTTGTTAGTTTAAAGCATAAAATACAACTTATTCTACATGTACTTACCGAAAGTAAGACACTCCGGCCGTTAAATTGTTCCTTCGGGCATTATTTTTCCAACTTTTGAATGCACATTGCGGCATTGTGACACGTGTTTACATTGGCTCTTTTACAAGCGAACTAAATAAAATAAGAACTCACATTTCAAGTGAGGTGTTATTCACCGAGACGTATTTTTTGCGCCGACCCGAAATCTAGTGTATTGTTGATCGAAGATTACACCACAAAATACTAAGTCCCATGAAACACCTATGTATAGCGTGGGGTGAATTAAATAGGTACTAATTTATAAGGGATATCAACTAAAAATTGAAATCTTCCAATAAACTTTAGCAGATCAATAAATAGCGACCACTAGTGGCGAATTAAATGCGCTTCTGTGCTTCGCAGGGCACGTAAAGTAGGGATTGAATCCGCATTCGGATAAAAATTCCGACCGTTTGTATGAAGCTACATTACTGTATATCTTTATAATGTGCCAGGACATAGTAAAAACCACTACTCGTTTATTAGAGCTGCAATCAACGAACTGGTGTTAACCACAATCCAACCCAAAACCGAAGCGGTATGATTACGTCGCGCGTCGTATCAATTTAACGTTGCACAACAATCGTATTTTGCAGTGTTATATTGGGTAAATACGATGTTGTATATTTCACAGCCTGTATTAGCTTACTAATGATGCTTTTTAACCCAAATAAATGAAACATATACCACCACGCTGCTCCAATTTGGATTGGTGGAGGAACTTTTTAGCTAATAAAGAACACAATAAGTGGTTGAGTTATACGTTCTTTGTTATTGATAAGATTCCTTTTCCACTTAATTAATAGTTATTAAAAAATAATATGCCTGAGAATGCCGCATGAAGGCATTTTCTAAATCTGCAACAATTATAAATGCAAGAGCCAACTCACAACTTTACGAACGCCCGCGTCACGTCGCTTAAAGTTGCGCGCTCACTGGGTAACTTGTTCTTTTGCTAACTACACCAACAGTTGAACAAAGTGTGGTTTAATAATGCTTTGTGAAACTACCTATTTATGTTTATAACGTTACACAGTTAAACAGACACGCAAGCCACCTAATGGGTGTCGCTGTTACCTATGGATACCCGTGTCCAAACTACAAAAGGATTTGTATCTTCTTGAATGTCATGCATTGCGACATGTGAAGGCAAAATATTGGTCCCAAAAATAACACTTAACCAAATTGATACCTCCCTAGCCACGAGATATGAACAAGTTGTCATTTTATGGCGGGATAAAAATTGAAACGGTATTCCAACAAGAAAATGACGAAAGTCTTATAAAGTGCTTTGCTACTAGTGATTTAATTTAAACAGAAGGTTAGGAAAGGTCATTGGATATGCCAGCTACTTGGTGGATCTACTATATAGGAGAAAATATCTCACAAAGCATTTCCTAAGTCTGCAACAATAATAAATGCAAGAGCCAATTTATAACTTTGAGCCCGCCCGCGTCACGTCGCTTAAAGGCAACTTTACTCACTGGGTAACTGGTTCTTTTGCTAACTGTACCAACAGTTGAACATAGTGTGGTTTAATAATGCTTTGTGAAAGAGCCTATTTCTGTTTATTTTCAAGCATAGAAAAATTTATATCGCAAACAGATTACTCTCAAATTTAAACACGGGGCAGGATGAAATATTTGTGTGACGAACACATTTTTCCAATCCAATAAAAATATCAGAAGTTACTCTGTCGGGGGCGATAGGTACCTATTAGGTAACTTTCTGAACAAATAACAAATAATAAAAGAAAATATTAAGATACATTTTCTATCTAATACATCGAAGACAACATAATGGATTAGGTTTCAAGCATTTCTCTATATAAATATAACTATCAGAATGAGAATCTCATGTCCAGCAATGAACGAAGAATTTGGTATATAATTTTACGTGAACAAAAATGAGATATCGAAATATCTCATTTTTGTTTACGAAAAAAATCTCTCTTTTTTCCAAACGCTATTATCTGTGACATTTTTAGTGATGTTAAATTTGAATATTTTCTGAAAATTTTCTGTAGTCTTATCTTAGTTTTACTAGCACCTTGTTGATGTAGCTTTAAAGTTGTATAAAACCTTAACGATACGAGTATGTTGTAGTATACCTCATATCTGCTATCACAACAGCTGGTACTAATCTTATACATAAATTATGCATTGTTTACGACCTAACTTCGCTAACGTGACGGGATAAAGTTAAAGTTTTCGCTTGTTCTTGCATTCTAATTAGAGCTGTTTAAATCTCAGAGTTGTCTTTGAGCACATACTCGTAGGTACACATACCGTCATATATAATTTTGTAGTATACTATATTGTATTATTGTACTACTATATTTTAGAGATGTCTGTTGAACTTTTATTCCGCCTGTTTGTGACTTTTGAGCAAAACATTTTATGTGGGATTTCAGTCAGTCCATTAATTCAATTTAATTGGATACGACATATCGATCGACAATGGATTATGGAACCTAACCTAATGGAGTAACTGATTGATGGATTGGTGTTTGTTATTCTTGCAAGCATAAATGTGGAATTTCTATCCGGAAAATCAGATCCAGTAATCCGGCGGATCCGGTAATTGCGTATTTTTGAAAACATAAATAGTTTTTACATAAGTGAATAGCATTCAAATAGTTAATCATTGTATTTATTTCGATCTCAAATAAGGTTAAGTTAATAATTAGGTTATGGTTAGTTTTACATATTTTTTTAAATGAAACTAAGGAGACACAGGCCCCCTAAACGATACGATACACCACCTTACCCGTCTTCGGGCGGATCGATGAAAATTTCACCAGATCTCTCATTCAAAACGAAACTGGATTGCAAACCCTAGTTTAAATGACTTTCAATACATAAGTACCACTAATGACCAGAGTGAATACATACGACAATTTTATTTTTCTGTAAACCTTGTTACCTACAATAAGGTAACCTAGTATCATACCAACAAATAAATAACAATATCATCTACTCACAACACGCCACACATCAAGTTAGTAGCCAGCAACACTTCGTAAGTTTGACTGAAGCCAGCGATGAAGGTGATGATGAATATGCCACCGTAGCCCGTGAGGAGGAAGAACTTCCTTCCAAACGTGTCTGTGAGGAACCCTGCTATGATCGACGACGCCAACATACCTGGAATGAAAGGAGAATATTAAAAAAACATCAATATCATAATTTCAGTCCTTCGTAGTCCACTGGACACAGGTCTCCCCTAATCGACGCCACTCCGCCCGGTCCTGGGACCTTTGAATCCAACGGTTTCCCGCTGTCTTCTTCAGGTCGCCAGTCCACTGGCCCACTGCCAAAAGTTACCACATAGTGAGTAACTTAGTAGTTCTTATGCCCCAAGAAGAACTGTTAATACCAAATGGCTGGTAGAAAATATGTGATAGTTTATCGTTTTTTGCCAATTTTTATTTCGCGATTTTCGCCGCTCGTCAAGAGATGGCGCCAAGGGTATCCTGAATCACGCTATCGAAGTTTTCTACATTGCTGGTATATATACAAAACTCCGAGATGACGTAATTGGAGCACGGCTGCTACCCAGGCACGATCTAATGATCTAACCTAGCCTGGCGAGGGATCTATTGCCAAACTACCATTCCAGTAATCCAATACCAAATGCCTGGAGCATACTCCACCACGCTGTTGCAGTTCAGGTTGATGAACCAACAAAATTTACAATTAATATACATAATTGCCACGTCGGTGATAGCCTAGTGGCTTAGAATTCGACGTCGAATCCAGGGTTCCGGGTTCGAATCCACGCACCAATGACTTTGTAAAAAAGTTATGTGCGCTTTACAAAATTAAATATCACCTGCTGTTACGGTGAAGGAAAATATCGTAAGGAAACCAGCATGCCTGAGTTATAACAAAAAAATGTTCTCAAAGGCATGTGAAGTCCACCAACCCGCAGTAGGCCAGCGTGGTGCACTATAGCCTACATCCCCCTCATTGCGAGAGGAGACCCGACTCCGTAGTGGGTCATTAATGGGTTACTGAGTGCCACGTCCACCAACCCGCACCAGGCACTAAGGCCTACATCCTCCATCCTACAGAGGAGACCCGACCCTGTAGTGTGTCATTACAGACTACCACGACCAAAAGTAATGTGTTAAAGAAAACAATATTACCAACATATGGCACAGCGTTCAGGATCCCCTTCTGCACCAGCCCCATGTTGAGGTCGCACTCCGCCACCGGCAGGATGTAGGGCGTGGTGCTGGTGACCAGCACACCAGCGATGAACCCCACCAGCGTGGTGGCGAGCTGGCGAATGTTGAACCAGCCGAAACCACACGCCTTGAGCGCCAAATTGATCTCTTGCATCGATGTCGTTGGCTTCTCATCGTCTTGGGAACAGGTTTAATGGTTAAAGAAAGTAAAGAAGAAAATAATCTGTATAAGATAAATGGATCGCTGTTCGTTAGTCTCGCTAAAACTCGAGAACGGCTGGGCCGATTGGGCGAGTTTTGGTTTTGAAATGTTCGTGTGAGTTCGCTGTTCGAACTATTCTCGAGCTGTTCTCGAAAACTCGAGAACGGCTGGGCCGATTGGGCGAGTTTTGGTTTTGAAATGTTCGTGTGAGTTCGCTGTTCGAACTATTCTCGAGCTGTTCTCGAAAACTCGAGAACGGCTGGGCCGATTGGGCGAGTTTTGGTTTTGAAATGTTCGTGTGAGTTCGCTGTTCGAACTATTCTCGAGCTGTTCTCGAAAACTCGAGAACGGCTGGGCCGATTGGGCGAGTTTTGGTTGTGAAATGTTAGTGTCGGTCCAAGGAAGGTTTAAATGGTGAGAAAATCTACAAAAAAATGCCAATAACAAAGTAGATCAGTAATTTAATTTTCCCATATTTGGCAGAACGAAGTGTGCCGGGACAGCTGGTAGAAAATAAATATATGTTGTGGGTGCCATGGACACACACAAGAGTATAAAATATTTTTTACAGAATTAGAAAATTTAAATGGCTGCTATTTCAACATGACCATATTTTGTGGATGTTTTCGAGAAAATTAGTTATTTTAATGCCCTTAGCGCGTGTTGATGACCTTCATATACATATTATGACGACCCGAGTGGCTCAGTTGGTAAAGAAGTCAGTGCGCTACGCGGAGGGTCCTGGGTTCGATTCCCAGCGAAGAAGAGATTAGAATGATGAGTTTAAATTTCTGTTTCTGGTCTAGGTGTGTAGTGTTGTTGTCTTGTGTGTGTTCATGGCGCCCACGACACAGGGAATCCTAGTGTGGGGCTGTGAGTGTGAAGCGTTATTTATTATTATTTATTATTTATTTATATACATACATGCATGCATTTAATCGAATAAATAATATGTAACTTTATTACCTCAGTATCCATCAAGGTATTTATTCAACGCTTACATGAAACTTGTCTTTATTTTATCATCACGGAAAAGCTCAAGCCCTTTTTATGCCCAACAAGCGGAACCTCTTAACTCTAACAGTCCGTATTACTCAGCGCAATGAGCAGGTAACGCCCTCAGATAAGCGAATAGCTTGAATGAAACAAAGCGAGCCGCGCTCACCAGGGCTAATGACCTCAACCTACTTCAACGAAAGAACAATCTATTCCTTAATTTCTTTAGTAAGAATATTTCTATTTATTCCTTCCTTACAATAAGAAGGATATAAGTAGGCCTAAGACTGGACTATTGCCGGTTTCTGGTTTTTTTTACTTAATAAATTTCATAGCTCGGAAGAACTTTCCCTATTACGCGAAAGAAATCACAAACATAGATAGTGTTTTTATAAAATATGCCAGATCGTTCTTTCATTTGTTTTATTTGAGTTATTTGAAATGTTATCAGATGTTATCTTTAAAGCAAATTTTAGAGATGTTATCTTTTGAATTTCGCACCTGATGAGAAAGTAAATACAAAAGATAAACACAAAGTGTATTGAAATGCAAAGTTTTGTAAATTGAGTTAAACACTCACAAGAAATATCATCGCCATTTTATGAGTAACCTTCTAATTGTGAGGACAAATAAGAGTAGGAAGTTAATATCAATATCTACAAATAAAATGTTGATCGACTCCGATAGCTCCAGCCATCAAGACAAGTTTATATCAAATTGATGAATTTATTTCCACTATATTTCAGTAGGTACTGAACGTTCAACTCCATCGTTTAAACAAAAAGGTTCTTGTTAAAATAAACGCACCAGTATTCCCGAAGCTATTTGTGCCAGTTTCGTGGAAGAGAAAAATATTCAGCAAATTAATTCGATTAATGAATATTGAAGTTCAATTTATCAGCGGAAAAGAACAGATTGATCCAAAATATTGGTAATAAGTAATATAGCGGTGGCTTATTGCCTAGCTAATGACTGTAGTGGTCCTTTTGAAGCACGCATAGCCGCGCTGCTTGGGTAGATCGCAAGCGATCGAAAAAGTTAAGCAACGTCGGGCGCGGTCAGTAACTGAACATTTAGATTTACTCCAGGCTAACTGCACATTTAAATTCAATTTAGAACAATTTATCAATAAAATTAATTAAAACAATTTAAAAAAGGAATGTAGTAACGCGCGAATAAATAACTAAATAAATAAATTAAAACTGTGCCGAGGGTTTTTTGCCTCCGGCTTTTTCTCTCTTTGCCCAGTAATGGGTGGCACATTGCATAGCCGATGAGTTCCAATAGTTAAAATATTAAAATAAATAAATAATTTGGACTAATGAACAAAATTAAAAACTTACCAATAATTACCATAAAATATTAAATTTAGTTTTAAGTTATGGACATTAATTTATGCCCGCATAGGATAGACTGTTCTTAACTTATTATTATTTTTGTAACATCTTTGTCATGTAACAGTCAACAATAAACGTATGTTTTTCTTTTCTTTTCTAGATATTCTAAAATCTATTATAATATTAATTCTAAATTATAATTCTATAATTCCAAAACCCAGAAATCTGTTGCGGCATTGCAATATATTCGAAAGACCATATTCAACAAAATATTTTCAAACCTTCAATTCCATTAATCCTTTTTGTCACGCCAATGACGCTCAATTATTTCAATAAGAGTCTCGGAGCTCAGTCGTGAATTAATTGGCAACAAATTGCCCGATGCACGAAGCTGAACAAATAGCTCGCATCGCATCAAGTATCGCTTTATTTTAACAGTAACATGCTCCAGGCGCGACGGGAAAACTATGCCAATTAAAAGCCTGTATTTAATTGGTAAAATGGGAACAGCGTGGGGGAGTACGCTCCAGGCTTTCCCCTGTTTTAGGGACAGACCTGTGCCCAACAGTGGGCTATTAAAAGGTTGCAGCTAATGCACAGAATAATATGTTTTTAAAAGATTACACCTGCAAATTTTTCTATCTACTGGTTGATAGTCACATAATAGGAAACACGTCTAGGGTATACTATACCACGCTTCTCCAATACAGATGAACAGATGTTAAAAGCATTCTTTGCCAGTCTACCTGCGTTTATTGTTCATTTTTACAATATGGCAAATATATTTAACAAAGAATTAAATTTACCTAAAACCAAACCGTTCGCATTATTGAAAAAAATTATTGTTGATCTATAGCGTAACCAAGTGATAAGAAAATTGCTGCTTGTGAATATAGTTTTGACAGCTAAATTATGAAGACGTGTAATAAACCTTAAATAAAACGAATTTCTTTAATGGAATGGAACTTAGGAGACAAAGGGATACTATGAAAGTAATGCCAGACCAATTTCGACAGACAATAACCACTTTGATAGAGGCATTAATCAAATCGGAGCGTTTAAAACAGGACTTATTCTTTGCTTTATTGCTCCTTTTTATGAAAGAAAATGGGTTTTCTCTATTAAAAGGTAAAGATAAAGGTACCATCAGCGTTATAGATTACCTACATAGTCTATAAAGGGCAAAAGATAATTTAATTTGTGGAACCATATTACTAATGGAATATAACTTATAACAATATAACTCAATATAACTCAGAAATATAGTTTTACCTTACCATTTTATTTCTTAATTTTTTTTTCAAAATAAAGCTGTCTACTAGAACAATGGATAGGGAATAGATATAAGTTATTCGGCGTCCGTAAGTGGGCAATAAGCCTTAACTGAATACATTTGAATAGAAACGAGCTGGCGTTTGAATTGATAATATTATACATGTTCAGACCACCTTGTTTCTAGGAAGCAGTGTTTCTTGCGGCGTTTCTCTAATATAAAGTGTGTTTGGTCTCGAACTAGTAATAGTTTAAGAGGATAAAGTAAACCCACTATCGACATAACACCTCCCATTTAGGGATCTAATCCCTCTCTTTTTCAAATGATTTTTAGCTTGATTTCAGCTATTATCTTCGTGTGTTTATACCATTAAAAATATTTAAAATTATTTTTTATTTTGTTAAGTTTCTTTAAACACGTTATCATTGTTATGGTACAGAACCATGGTTGGATAAAAATGAGAATACCATCTTGAAAAGTACTAACGATAGGCATAAGATATTAATTGATCGAAGCGCGCACAAGTGACGAATTAAATGCGCGCTTCCGTGCTTCGGAGGGCACGTTAACCGGTCGATCTCAGTAGTTATCGAAACGATAGCAGTCGTTGAACCTTGTCGGCGGTTTGAAAACATCAGACACGGGTTGGCCATTAACCCATTATCCACCGATCCTAACTGGAGCAGCGTGGTGGATAGCGCTTCAGGCCACGCCTTGTGGGAGAGACCCGTGCCCACCAGTGGGCTATAAAAGGGTTGCAGCAACTAAATCCACGGTAGAAGCTGAGGGAATATTGCACTCTATGCAATTCAAATGCCACCCATTGGTATTTAAATTTATACAGCCAAAGCTTATTACCCACTTACGAACACCGAATAATTTATGACTATTACCTAGGTACGAGTACGTCGTATCTACGATTTTCTCGCTAGTTTAGCTCGGTTTTCTTATTAATTTATGGGTCACCCTTAGTTAGCGTATTTAATGAGCAAGTGTTAAAATATACAGTTCGTTTTTGTTACTCTAGTTCAAATTGTGAACAATCTTAGAGGTTATCAATTCAACACGTATGTGTATGTAATATTAACGGAACTTCACGATCTTTTCGTAATAATAATAATATAATATGTTGGTCTATTACGGTTTCCAGATTATTACCTATACAAAATTTGTATGTATGTATTTGTATGTATGTATATGTTTGCTCGCATATCTCTGAAACTAATTGACGACGAATTAAAACTGTACCTATGAAACAAAATTTATTCCATATTTTTTTAAGTCCGTTTAAATTTTTTAATTGATTGTTGGTATACTTGTTTTGTCGAGTGACTCAAATTTTCATAAAATTAAATATTGTTTGATGATAGGGTTGAAATTGAAATTTCCTGGGAACATTTTTAATGAACACCCGTTGTAAATCTTCTGTAATCCAATTAAATATTTAACGTAGATATTAATTAAATAATTAACTAACAGAAGCAAGGTTCCAAGAGCTTCTATTAATTCAGCCCTTACCTTATTGAAATTCAAATTGATTCCATGGTACTTATTGGAAGTAACGGGAATAACATAGGCGTCGAATAAATTAACTACTATTTGAAATAGTAGTCGAGAGATCGTAATTTCCTGTAATTCAATGTTAATTCTGTTAAATTTAACATCGAAAATTTATGCCTAGTCCATTTATGTAATTAAACGGGGTGTAACGTGGCAATAGCTGATGAGTACATGCGGGAAATTAATAATTTATCGCAAATAATGCGCATAAGAGTAGATCGCAAGCGATCGAAAAAGTTAAGCAGCGTAGAGCGCGGTCGGTACCTGGATTGGTAACCGCTAGTGGCGAATTGAAATGCGCGCTTCCATTTTTCGGTGAGTAAGTTAAGCGGTGATAGCCCAGTGGCTAAGAATTCGACCTCGAATCGAGGGGTTCGGGTTCGAATCCCAGGGGCACGCACCAATGACTTTGTTAAAAAGTTATGTGCGCTTTATAAAAATTAAATATCACCTGCTGTTACGGTGAAGGAAAACATCGTGAGGAAACCTGCATGCCTGAGAGTTCACAAAAAAAAATGTTCTCAAAGGTATGTGAAGTCCACGAAACCGCAGTAGGCCAGCGTGGTGGACTAAGGCCTACATCCCTCTCATTGCGAGAAGGAGACCCGACCCTGTAGTGGGTCATTAATGGGTTAGTGACAAGTTAAGCCGTCAGTCTCGGTTGTTTTCGATACGACGTCGTAGGCCCTATGGGCGGTTTGAAAACATCCGATACGGGTTGCCCGTTTCTACACCAATCCGCATTGGAGCAGCGTGGTGCAGTGCTTCAAGTCGTGTTGGCCTTTCTCTTTGAGGGAACCGACACGGGTTGCCACCAATCCGCATTAAAGCAGCGTGGTGCAGTGCTTCAGGTCGTGTTGGCCTTTCTCTTTGAGGGAAGAGTGTGCCATACGAACCATAAGAGAGTCTAGGTGCGTTCCTCGGAACACTCGCGAAAGTATCCAGTACGTAGAACATACAGAGAACATCATTGCGTAGGCTGTAGTTAACCCACCAGTCAATCTTGGGTCGTTGACAATTCTATTAGCTGTCTGAAAAACCCGCATTGCAACATTTTTCGTGAATTTATTTTAATCAGCCTTCCCGGAGTCCGCAAAGTCAGCCGCTAACAACATCATTACACCCGGTAATGCATTACTGTCGCAGTCACTCGAAACTTGCTTTAAACCCAATTAAAAATTTAAAACGAGTACAGCTTTCACCGCGTCACGATGGTGGGTACATGTCTCATGGATAAGTGTTAAGCGATTGGCGATTGCCTAACACGTTACAAAAAATCGCGGCCAAATATCATTCCAACCCATTAGACTGTGTTTTCATTATAAATTACTGTAAGCAAGTTTTTTTAATGACATTAATTAGATAGCTAGTATTTTTAATGAAATTAAGTTAAGAAATAGCAAGCCAGCAGCTTTTAAGTTATTATGACGCAACTTCAGTCTCTGAAATTTAAGAGAACCAGAATACTGTTTCAGGTTTTAAACGGAATGCGTTGCTACGCCAAATTACAAAAAACATGGTCGTCTTTCCGGCAACTATGGTAAAACACAATAATTCACTCTATTACCTCTCCTAGTTATAGGTTAATAGATCACAGGCTAGGTGCATTGTAGATAATTTTAAAAGCATTGTGTATAATAATAATAGCTATAAATCTAAGTAATACAATTATGTACATCAAATAATTTTTGTCTTAATAAAGTATAGAAAATTCACCTTCCACATGTCTCAATGGGGTTCTAACGATATGTTTGTCCCATTAAAATCACGTTGCCATGTCGCCTTTCAGTTAATATGTAGTTTCTAGCGTAAAGCTGGTCGTTAATGATCAGACAAGTGTTTTATATTACCAACTTTTTTCATGAAAATTAAGTGACGAGCAGCTTTCAGAGTTTAGTAGCCGCGAGGTTATAACTAGGCACCTACTTACTGTTTGACCTATGAAGTTAATTAAAAACATACAAGCTTTTTCCCGTAACTTCGTCCACGTTGACCCAGAGAGCTTTAAAAAGTATCCTATTGAATTGAATTTAAATCATTTGAATTGAATTGAATTGAATTGAAATCATTTATTTTCTTTAAATATTACAAAAACAATCACTTACAAAGAAAATAACAAAAGTAACCTATATGTTAATTCATCATATTTAATAATATAGGTACCTATCCAAACTACCAAATATGATCCAAGTCTGTTTAGTCAGTTTGCTAGAAAGAGACAAATATATGTGGAATAAGAAGTGCCCTTGTAAGGTACTTCTTTTTAACGTCTAGTATTTTACACGGTGTGTAGGTACATAAATAAATTAAAAAGAAAACCATCCATTTTTCCTCACAAATTTTCCTATTTATAGTATTAATAGGAGCTATAGCAAATACGCATTTTGTTTTTGTATGCGAATAATTTTTACCTTGATTAAAAATATGTCCACAGCAAAAACTCATTTTGTTTTTATATGCGAAAAATGGTTAAACGTGAATTTCGTTTACGTATTCGTATAATTCTTGATTAATTAAAATAGATATATCCAACAACATCCAACCAATAGCAAAAGTTGCATTTTTCAAAAAGACTAAACTGTGACAAAAAGAATTAACATAATAATACTTTATTGGGTTCTATAAATTGTCAGAATAAATTTAAAATACTACTAAGAGTATACATAAGGTTATTATTATGTTTTATACCTTAAAAATATGGCGAATAATATTTTCTCCTACATCGTAAAATAAACCCAAAAAAGGCCATTTCACATAAAAATGTCCACACGTGATGCGAACTGTAACTGCGTAATTTAGTACCCGCCATGAAAGAGCTTTAAAAATATAGAAACCGAAAAAAGGTCAGATAACATTTGATTTTTTTTGCGTGGCGTGTTTTGTAATGAATTTCATGTATTTCTATTGCATTTTATTTAAAAATATTAGAATTATTGTATTCTTCTTCATAATATAAACTTTAATGGTCCTAAATTTCAAACTGCGTGGTGAGCTGTAAATCGCTTCACGTATTGATATACAGTGTGTCCCAGGATAAAGTGCAACCACGAATGAGGGTGAAACTAGACCAAAAATTATCGACGAAAAAATAGAAAAAAATTTAAAAAAAGAATTTTTTTTTGATAACTTAAGATTTTGATTTTTTATTGTGGACCCTATGTACAAAAAAAGCGATTTCTTTCAAAGTAGTGGGTCGATTTCGTTGAAATAAAAAACAATAATACGTCAAATTATTGGAAGTGAGGATAGAATAACACGTAGCTCTCAAAACATCTATCATGGCCTAAACTTTGACTGAAAAATGAATTTTTTTGCCAATAATTTTCAGTAATTTCAAAAAATTTCAAAATTATCCCGGTATAACTGGGATATTTTGTGACTCATTGTTATTCTATAGCATATTAGCTTTAAAACAGAAAAAAAACGTATGTTCTAACTCAATAAAACGCTAGGTAAGAGCTGTTAAAGTTGGCCATTGATTGCATCATCACTCAGGTAGACTTGAAAACGGTAAATAAGTCCCTCGATACCAGTTCAACGTGAGTTCAACATAGTTACCTACAAGGTAAACTAATTTTACGACCAAATCTTTATTTTTCACACGCTCATATAAAAACAAAAACCATAATAAAAACTGTAAATTTGCGTTATTTAGTGGCCACCTGAAAGCCGGCTTTTGGTACAAAACATGGGGCTACAAAAAAGGCAGATAAAAATTGTAGTTTTTTTCTGATGACTACAAATTTATACATGTTATTGTTTGCATGGATTCGAAATGATTAAATCCACAGATGAATTATTATTGGAGTAACCATCATTGATCTCAAAGTGAAATGTCATAGGTGCGACACTGCAATGGGATTCGAACCAGACCGGGTTAAGAGGAAGAATTCTAAGCTACTGGGCTATCACCGCTTTTCACATGAATATCTAAGGAACGCCCATTCAATAAAATTACAAATACTCAAGTGTATTATGTATATGACTGATAAAAATCATAAGTACCACTTCTCGCCAACGCTGGTAAATCCACTTCACTCATGTTATATTTTTGTTAAAGAATATCACAAACATGCCCATCACACCACTAACAGTATTAAGATAATAATTTGCTACTGAACTATAAAATACCATCTTCGCAATATCAGCGCTAAAACTAATTATCTTGTGTACATTGGCCTTGTGATAACCACCATAAATTGGTCTCTGAGATTCCTCTACGATCCATGCATCCGTTAGATTATGAAGTGTTTGTACTTAAATATTCCGCGTTGATAAAAATCTTTTAAATATGATTGTTTTGGTTGAATAACAAATATTATTGATAAAGTAGTTTTAAATGTTATTGTTTTGATTAAGCGCAAATTGTATGGTTTTTTATGCTGATATTATAACCAATTAACAATGTAATTAGGTTTTGATTGGCCCATTTGATTAGTTAATAAAATTTTTAACATTCTTTATTTTCACTTTTTAATGTTTAACTTAGTCTTTGTTGTAAATTTGTTTTTTTTTTAATTTTACATTTAAAAACTGACACTTTAATTTACTTATTACACATTGCTTTATTTTTATGCGTATCATTTATGTTTTCACTACCAAACAAGACGTCCAATGTGATAAAACTTAATAGGAAAGAGAGCTTCAAATTTGAGAAAAGTTTTTATTTAACAATCAACATTATATCATAATGAAGTAAAGTATGAAATACCTACTGTTAGAAATTTTATGGTAATACCTATCAAAAGTCTAATTTTTTTCATTAAAGAAAATAGGTAAATAGGTAAGCTCTCAATGATGGTTAATTTAGAACATTATGGAATGATTTTATTTTTATAAAAAAAATAAACAATAATTTAAATATTGGGTCTCCTTTGAAGTGAAAGCTCTAAATAAATTTGTGCCTATAAATTCAGGTAATATTTACAGAATCTGATATAGTTATTAGTCAAGTGACAGCGAATGTGATCGCTGACGATATTATTAGCGCAACATGTCGCAACATTTCAGTTGCTTTAGTGACGAATGCTTCGTCACTGCGCTTTATAAAATTACATCACTTTCTGTGACGATGAAGAAAAACATTGCGAGGAAACCTGCATGTATAATACATATTTGCAATCCATTAATGGCAAGGTCGGGTCCACCTCTCACAATGAGAAAAACTTCACATGGCTTTGAGAACATTTTTTGTGTTTTTCCTCACGATGTTTTCCTTAACCGTTACAGCAAGTGATATTTTATTTATAAGTGCAAGTAACTTTTTAAGACTGTTATAAGAGCGACTTCTTAGCCACTGGGCTACCATCGCGTCACAGACTGCATAATCTGTTTCGCCTGTATAATAGGCTAACACATACAGTAAATAGTATGGCTGCATCCCACAGCTGGGACCAACGACTACTACGTTATAATAATGTATGTATGAACCGCAGTTGCTTGGAACTGACGCTAGGACTGGTCGCATCGCAGGCGAGAGAGCGCCATAGCCTGCCTAAAAATAACTAGATGGCTGTTGGAGCTGATACCCTTTTATGGCTCGCAATTGGGCGAGGGTCGCTTCCAACAATAGGTAGAAACCTGAAGCATTTTCCATCACGCTGCTCCAACGCGGATTGGTGGACGGGCTAGAAGCCAATTCGTGTTGTTTCAAACCTTTCTCCTAGGTTCTCCTACAAGGTTTAACGACTGCAATCTTATCGATAACAACCAGAACCGATGGCTTACGCGTCTAACGGTGACTCATCCAGAACTATGAATGTTGCCTAACTTTTTAGGTATTGTTTATACTATTTCTTTCTATTCCTAAAGAAACCTATTTGAGTTTGCATGCGGGTTCCTTGCTACTCATGAAGACTAAGACAGTCGCTTCAAATAAACCATAATCGCCAGCCTAAACACGAGACATGAAGGACATGCTGCTTTACGGCGAGTTAAGAAGCTGGTGGTAAGCTCCCCGGACGAGCTATTATCACTCTACCACCTCATTAGGATTACTTGTCTTATTTCCTGAGGTAATTAGGATTCTGCGTCTTATTTTTATGCAATCCAATAGTAACTATCCCCAGTTTAACATAAAGTTTATGGTTAATACCTAGTAGTAAGACACATTGTCATGCTTCTACAGAGTATAGTCGAGTTAGAGCCTGACAGCGCACTTGGGATTAAATAAGGCACCTCTAGTCTCGAGTCCGTCGACGCTAATTTGCATGCGAAAACTTGTTAATTTTAACTGCGAATTTCTGTTTTGGCTTCAACTTTGGTTTTAAGTTAAGGAACAAGGAGCAACTTTGACAGTGCTTTACATAAAAAGTATACTGCAACGAGAAGTCCGGTAGATGGAAAACTATTAAGTGGGTGTAAAAAGTGGCAAAACCATCGTAGGTCGCTGGAGTAGCTAAGCTAAGCCACCCTTTTAACCCGTCGTAAAGATATTCTCTGCTATCTTATCGATAACAACCGGGACCGACGGCTTAACGCACGCTCTGAAGCACGGAAGCGTGCATTTGATTCGCTACCAATCACCCATCCAGGTACTGACTGCGCTCGACGTTGCCTTACTTTTTCGAATACAATAATATTGTTTTTAACGAAAATACACACAGTAAGTACTAATAACAATAAAATTGAAACATTAACTTAATCTGGCATTATAGCACACAGTTCGGTTTCACGGTGTATTTATTTTCGAAATTAATTCGCCCGGTAAACGGTTTGGTTGACCAATAATTAACATTTTCAGAAAATTGCTCTCAGTTAATCAATTGATAATTTTCAATGTCTATAATGGATTTTGTGTTGTAAAATTATATGGGTTTTTATTCGCCTACATAGCTTCAAAATATTCAGGTGAAAGTATTACAATTTGTATTTTACAACTGGTGGCAGTCTAGTGGCAATTTGTTCGAAATGCACCACTTGTAGACCTGTCAATGATTTTTCAAAGTTATATCTTTTTATAAAGTTTAATAAAAAAGAATGATTATTTAAGTGACGTCATTATAAATTGAATATGGCGGCCGGTCCATTATTTTTACCCACTGCAAACAATACGAAAAAAATAAAAACTTTTTAAAATAAATAAGCACTTTCCTTCTATTTGCTTTGAAAACTAATCATTGATTCACGTTAACTAACCACAAATCAGAAGTTTGGTGAGAACAGGCGGCGGAATGAACGCCTTGCTGGAACTCGTAATAGGTGTTTGCAACAAACCTAACGGGGAATTAATCATTTGTTAATGGGCTCTATTATACTCGCGCACACCTGGAACTGCATATGTGCTAATAGCTATGCTAGTGTTACGAAAAATATGTCCGTAACCCATTAATAACCCACTACAGGGTCGGGTCTCCTCTCAGAATGAGAGGGTTGTAGGCCTTAGTCCCCCACGCTGGCCTGCAAGTTGGTGGACTACACGTACCATTGAGAAGATATTTTTTGTGAATACAGGCATACAATGACGTGTTGATCACCATTATTATAAAAATAATATAATTATGTTTATTGAAGCTGTTGTTACTTAATAATAAAATTATTGTTACGTATAATTTGACGTACATTTTCTGTTCCGTGTTTTATTTATAAAAGTACTTGATAATAAAATTATTGTTACGTATAATTTGACGTACATTTTCTGTTCCGCGTTTTATTTATAAAAGTACCAACTAATGACAGAGTAATTTTTGTTATCTCCTCTCATCGTTGCCTTGAAAAGTGAATATTTGCTTTGCGTGAGTAAAATATCGTTATCTTCATGTAATATAATTTATAGACATGGAAGTAGAAATATTAAACAATTATGTAATAATACGTGGTTTAAGTGCTGCGTGTCCATGCGTATGAAATAGTTATTAGTTTTGTGTGCTATATCTACAAGATGTTTTTATACGTTTACGAAACAAATGAATATAACAACGAATAATTATTATTTATGCGTTACATAAGAAATCGTAGATAAATACGAATAAATGAAAAAAATGTAGTTATTCTGAATTATATTAACAATTAAATATGTAAGCTACACGTTTATTAATGTTAGTAGTCATTTAATTTCAAAATCAAAAATCATATATTTGCACGAACATGGGTTAGTTTACTCTTTTTGAAAGTTAACCTAAATTCAAAGCATATTTTAAAATATCAACTCCTCATGGTTACCCCATTTTAAGACTGGCTTCATTGCGCTATAAATTTGCTTGAAACAAGACGTAAGCTGCAAAAACATGTTCCACACAGAATGATCTTGGCGTGTTTTGATCTCCATTACGAGATAATTTTTTAGGTAATGAAAGCAAGGAAACAGTATCCTTAGTCTGAGTTTTAGAATGTCGCTACTACACACACCCACACACACACACACATAGATACGTAAATCATACACAGCTTACTACACAGGTGTCACACAGTGGAATAACCTAAATAGAGGTAAAAGATTTATAGAAGAGTTAAAAAATTAATAAAGCTTTACATACACCATCATAAACATACGAGTACATAGATCATCAGGAGGATTACAAGAGTGAAACCAAAAATTACTTTAATTCCTTTACTATTATTATAAATCTAAAGAATTCTCAATAACCTAAAGAGTACCAAAATTACATAATTATCAAAATAAATGCGCAAAATAAATTTACAAGTAACAAGGGCCCAGCAATCCCCTTGCGATACACCGTAAGATATTACCCACTTTATACAGCGAAATACTACATCTTTTTAAAGGCGTCCCGAATAAAGTCATATACTTACCACGTGTCATTAACTCCGGCGTCTAGATTGATATCGAGTCTCGAACCCATCTTGGGGAAGAGCATTGAGATATAAAACGCGAGATAAAAACAAGCAATTTCATATTGAGTTTCGCGGAACAATGCTTGCGACTCTTGCGATTGCTTAACTTCAATTAAATATAAACATTAGAATCCTAACAAATTTTGCCTGAATAATATTGTATGTGACGTCAATTTTAAATTTTACTTGTACGTTAATGGAATATAGGTAGTGCACTCTTACTTAATAATATTTTTATAGTCGTTGAGAAGCAAGTGGACATTGAATTATTTCAATTTTCTACATTCTTCTTAATGTAGGTAATCATGTCAAGATTTTTCTAAGAAAGCTGCAAGATGCAGTTGTTAGAATCCCTATGACTCGAAGCAGTTTTTTACGGCACATTCTAAGAAATTTGTTTAACTATGCAAGAAAATTACTCGAAAAAGGAATTTTAAAGCTGGCAACGCAATTTTTCCTGAAATTGGAATGCAATCATTATGAATAAGGCTATAATTTAAATTTATTTGTTAGTGATAAAACATTTAAATGAATTATTATTTTATCAAAAACGACAAAAAAGCGAATTAAAAGAAAAAAAAAATAACTAGATACGTCCAATACCAACCATATTTTTAAACGATTTCAAAAAAGGAAGTTATTTTATATCGAGTAGGTATGCACAGTTTTATAGCAATCGCATGCTCTACTTTTAATCGCAAGACGGTCGCAAGTCGCGTTCCAGGAAAACTACAAAATACCCTACGGTCGATGTAGTCCGATGATTTAAAGCAGTTTTTTGTCAGAGTTAAGAGGGGTTTGGCTAAATTGCCCGTGGTAATACTACATGAGGTAGGGTAATTGGTATGCGTTTAGGGATAAAGTAGTTTAGCTTTATTTGACTAGAAGCTGACCCGGCTGACGTTAAAAAAATGATATTAATTTATATAATAATATTACTAGACTTTGCTCGCGACTTTGTCCACGTGGCTTTTAGAACATGGTCCAGAGAGGGGTGAAAAGTAAGCTATTTGTTAATTCAGTTTGAATTTTAGAAAACATAAAAATTTTCACGACTTATTGTTTTAAAGATACTCAATAATGCAATATAAATAGCTAGTCTTGTGTTAGTTAACAAATACTAGTTTCGCGTAGTGTAATTTAAAGTATTTAAAGTGTTTAATTTAATGTAATTAAGTTATTTATGAATTTAATTTGTTACTTTTATTTACTTTATATTTGAATACCTACCTAAATATGGTAAATATAGATTGATCTAAATAATTTGTAACAACTTTATACCTATATTTGTGCAAATAAACGTTTTATCTTTGTCTTTGTCTTCACCGCGAAACGTTTACTTCGCCATAATCAGGTCAAATTTGAGTGCAAAAGCCATTAGTCCACTCAATTTCGGCGTCGTAAACCAAGTTTCGTTGCGGAAAGGCGTAGTAATTACTGTGACGTCTATTAGTAATTACTCTATCGCAAACTGTGGGTTAGTGGATAGCGGGAATGAGGTTTTGAAGTATTTCACTGTTAATAAAACGGAAAATATTCATAAATATTATTTATTATAATTATTATTTATTATTTATATTTTTTAGCTTCAATTTCGATTTTCGTGACAATGAATAAGAAAATAGTGTGTTTTATAATAGTGTAACATATTATTATTATGTAAGTAAAACATAATATTATGTAAGTTATTTTTCAATTCTTAATTATTTTGTATTTTTAGTGAAAAAGAAATATATCATTACATTCCATTATCAGGTTTTTTTGCATAATACTTTATTGCTGTGAGAAATATACAAAACATGTCAATTATGATGGCTTTTTTACAAGTTACTCAGGGTTTTTGAAATATAAGCGTGTATTGTGTTCGTAAACAAATCCTATATTCTCCACAAAACGTTTACTTCGCCGTAATCAGGTCAAATTTGAGTGCAAAATCCATTAGTCCACTCAATTTCGGCGCGCCGTGAACCAAGTTTCGTTGCGGAAAGGCGCTAGTAATTACTGTGAGGCAGCCAAAGGGCGACTGTCTCTATCGCAAACTGTGTATTAGTGGGTAGCGGGAATGAGGTATTGGCGAACTTTTTAATGACAATGCATTAGAAAAGCGTCGTTTTCCTAATAGGTAATGTCTAAAAAAGCGGCCCAGTGGCTTAGAATTCGACCTCGAATCGAGGGGTCCGGGTTCGAATCCCAGTGGCACGCACCAATGACTTTGTAATAAAAGTTGTATGCGATTAATAAAATTAAATATCACCTGCTGTTACGGTGAAGGAAAACATCGTGAGGAAACCTGCATGCCTGAGAGTTCACAAAAAAAATGTTCTCAAAGGCATGTGAAGTCCACCAACCCGCAGTGGCCAGCGTGGTGGACGGCGGCCTACATCCCTCTCATTGTGAGAGGAGACTCGACCCAGTAGTGGGTCATAAATGGGTACTGACACAATGTCTAATTGTGTCTTTCACTGGAAGAAATTGCTTGCCTAGTAATAAGACCGCCTTTTGTACTTGTTCATAATAATATAACCCTTGCTTTTCTATTTATATGGTGTACAATAAAAAGTTCTATTGTTGTTTTTGTTACGTTGAATTACCTAATTCCCTATAAAATGTTACAAAAAGTTACGTACTGTATAGTAAATTAGGGTGAGTGTTAGCGTGTTAGTTCTGAAGTTGTGTATAAGCATCTTCACGCGAAATATTGAAAATATTATAATATAACGTGGACGCTTTCGCTATCATATCTGAGAAACTTACATAAGGAGTAAATATTTGCTTTGAAGATAAATATTATTGTAATGAAATCATTATAAACTTGGCCTGTATCATAGTTTGACTAAACGAGATTTTACTCAATGAGTTTACAATTAACTTTTGTAGAATACAATGATATTCTAAATTTCCGCCGCGAAAAGTTTTCTTTAACATAATTGGGTCAAATTTGAGGGTTTAGCTGACTTTTTATTAACACAGGGAATACTGTCCAATCAATAGTAAGGCCTTGACTCTATTTGGCTGACTTAACTGACCAAACTACCAACACGATAAAAATTAAACACAGGCCTCTATGTGGAGGTGTTTTAACTGGAATTCGAACTCACCTGAGACAAATGTAAAATCAAAAATCAAAATAAAAATCAAAGTCTTTTATTCATTGTCAGGTACGAGTTGTGTACACTTAATGAACGTCGTACATGATAGAATGTTTTCTTACATTTAACATCCGCTTTCGGTGCCCCTCAGGCTATCGTAGACCAGGAGAAAAAAACGGGCGGAAAAAAACTCCCGGCTCTCTTTTAAAATCAATTATGAACTAATTATGTAGAGGGGGTAGCCCTGAAATCGTCTGATAATACTTTACAGAAAATATTGAACTGTACCTTGTTTAAATGTCAATATCAAAACGAACCTAATAATGTTCCCATAATAAACTTTAGAAGTCAAGTAATGAGTATTTAATAAGATTTTATAATTAGGACTACGACGTGGTTGTGAAATGGACTACGTAAAGGGCGCAAAGAGCTTTCCTTCAAAGCCGGTAACACACTGGCGACTCCCGGTGTTGCTCGTGTCAATAGGCGACGATAATCACCATAGGCTCGTGTGACTGTTTGACACATTTAAAAGTGTTGGTAACGTGTGATCTACTTATATACCACGTTTACATAACCTGTGATTTTGTAAGATTAAAAAAAAATAAAGTCTATTCTGAAATCGACAGCAATTGAGATCTTACTCTAAATGTAAACACGTGCAAAGTATATGGATCACACTTCAAAATACAATGGCCGCGTGGAAATAAAAGAATGAAGTCACTCTGATCTCGACAAAGCTTTCATAATCCCGTCTCGTAATGGTATTATAATTTGAACTTAGTGCATCTTTTTGTAGTTGTACTACGAGTTTTAACAATGCATTTCGCAATAAAAAAATATGCGCTTCCCGTACGTAGGTACTCCAGTTCTCATTTGATAAAATAACCACGAGATCACTAGAAGGAATATCTGCATTTTCTGAATATCATTGAATTTAAAAATATTTTTGTTTTAGCGCGACACGGATTATATTTAAACGTTTAGTGGAGCGGTTGTCTAAGTAGGTACTAGGCTTGTTGAAAAAATATCGATATAATCTCGATATATTGATATTTTTGTCATGGTAGATTCAAAATATCCAATGTCGCAAATTGTTTCAAAAACTTATGTAACTAAAAAACTAAAACCGTTACATTTAGGAACGAACGGATAAATTGAATTGACTTAATTGATTGAATTTATTATTTTTGTTAGCTTTGCGTGTACCTATTACTACCTATAATATTTTCACCATGCTTTTCATCGTAAACGATTCATGAAATCCCTATTCTACCTAAAAATAATAATAAATTAAAGAATGAAAATTTGAAATGATTGAACCAGGCTCACCTTATATCATTATTACTTGAAAACTGCATTTTTTAATATGTCCAATGTATCGATATTTTGCCTCGATATATCGACATCGAACTTGATTTTTCTCAGATATCGATACATCTATATATTCGTACATTTTCAACATCCCTATTGTCTACGTTTAGCTCCAGTCTGAATACGTATATTCACAAATTCCTGTTTCTGGGTCGCCTGGTTTAGTCTTTGAATGCATAGTTTACTAAAGTAAAGGTCGTTAAAATATTTCTGAAACAATGCGGTCTTTCTAACTGTATCCTTTTCTGGCACCCATTAGTGACCCATTGCATGAGTTTCCTCTCACAATAAGAAGGAGGTAGACTTTAATCCACCACGCTGGCTTACACGGGCTGGTGGGCTTCACGTGCCTTTGAGAATACTATGGAGAAACTCTCAGGTATTCAATAATTTAGGTATTAAAGCATGTTTTCTTTACCGTACTAACAGGAGCATTATAATTTTGTAATGCAAAAGTAATATGAGCAAGCCACTGGAATTTGAATCCGGGTATTCTTCCGACCGGACCTTTAAAACCGAAGACCGAATTTTTACTTTTAACACTTTGAACTATGTAATTAGTTAGTTCAAGCGTTAGCGCTTTGTCACCAACCAACAAAATTTTATACGGAACATTCATTATATTTCGGTGATATACAAAAACATTTTTATTCCCACAAATTACAAAGCACTTCTCATATCAAAGAAAACAAAGCATCCCATCTTCCTCTTAACGAGCGGCTCTGTCCGACTTGCCGGAACAGCGGCGACCCAGAAAATACGCGAACGTGAATACACGTCGCTATTCATCGCACTTTGAACAGAACTGAGCCGGAACAGAAAAATGTTCTTTAAGGCATGTGAAGTCCACCAACTCGCACTTGGCCAGCGTGGTGGTCTTAGGCATAGATCCTTCTCGTTGCGAGAATGGACCCGACCCTGTCATTAAAGGGTTACTGGTAAGCCTGAAATTCCGGAGTGTCGATGCCAGTGGAGTATTGCGGCCCGGAATACTCTACTGAAAGTTTTCATATTATCTTTGATCCGTATAGAAAATTTATTTCTTTATTTTTGTCACTTTATTTTTTTCATAGCCCCACACTAGGATTCCCTGTGGGCGCTATGGACACTCACAAGACAAGAACACAAGACGCCCAGACCAGAAACAGAAATTGAAATTCGTTATTCAAACCTTTGCTCTGCCGTGAATCGAACCCAGGACCCTCCGTGCAACGCAACAGTATCTTATCCACTACACTTTCAATTTCAATATTGAATGGTTTAACAAAACTCTATTACAAAGCGGGATCCGACTAATAATATCGTCCCTGGAGGTAATACCAAACTCTTCGTTAAATAAAAAACCCAATCGAATGTTCGTTCAAACGTTCAAATTTTTTAGTTCGTACAACGCAAACATCGAGTTAGAACCGGGCTCAATAGTTCTGAATGTAGTAAACCTTCCAATTGTAACCGTAACTGGGACCTCGCAGGGCATTTGAATTTCAGATTGCTCATCAATATTTCCACAAGTTTGCTTCAGTTAACGTTTGTTGTTCTAGGAAATAGTTTTGTTGCAACACTTCGGAAGTTAGGATTCGATAAGATTATGTTTAGATAAAATTGGTTTACACTTTTACACTTTTGATGACGAGCTGAGTGGCGCAGTGGTTAAGGCACCGGTGCGCTGCGCGGAGAGCCCTGGGTTCGACTCCCAGCGGTGCAGAGATTTGAATGATGAGTTTCAATTTCTGTTTCTGGTCCGGTTGGGCACGGATGGTTGACAGACAAAAGTGTTATTTCATTTATTTCAAAGGTCTTTGGAATGAGCTTTTGACTGTCGTAGACCTTATGACGTGGCAGTCCTGTCTCGGCGTTTTATTCTATTTCTTTTTAACTGACTTCAAAAAACGAGGAGTTCGACTGTACATTTTTTGTTTCTTTTTGTTACCTGAATACGTCAAACAGCTTGAAGTATTTGGATGAAACTTGGTATTTAGATAGACTTTTCATACTCGAATAATTTACAGGATATACATGTGTTCCTGACGAAAGCCACGTAATTAAAATAACTTACAGATATTTTTTTCTGAATTTTTATCACTGGCTGTTTTAGTGAAAACAAAAACCGACCGACAGATGACACAAAGCGGACTGTAACAGATACAAAACAACTCGACAAAGGGGATTACGTCAGCGGCTGCCCAAAAATTAAATTAGTTAACAAACGGTTGACAGATAAAAATGTTTTATGGAATGAGCTCCCAACAATACGGAGTATTTCACCGTTTTGTTGTGTAAGCTGAATTTTTGGATTTAGACATTATGTTGTTAGGCTGACTTTGGAAATGAAAGTCTTTGTGCAAATTAAATAAGCTTTATTTGCCAGAACACAGTCAAACAAGTGTTACAATAACATTATTATATAAAGAGTACAGTGCGTTAATATTTAATTTTATAGAAATTAAAAAAACTTCTCGTTGAAATAACATACTTCTCGTTTATTTAGAACATGAAAAATCCCTTCATATTACATGATAAGTAACTGCCGCTAAGAATTCCTTGTTAGATCACCAAAAATTCAATTCCATCTGTAGCTACGTCGACAGGTGTAGAGATTATGTAAGAGTATTACCTGCCTTCGGAATCCTCTTCGCAGACAGCTGTGACCGATTGCGTGCCAATTCTCAATGTATTTCAAATAAGTGCTTATAATAAGATTACATATTATTATTGTATTATGTGGAAGCAGGCTACATGTTTTGTGAATGGTTACTCATATTTATACTTTTGAACGGATGGCAATGAAGCGATTTTGACACACACGATAGACACGATAGCACGTGCGTTTCTTTTACGTAGTCATGCAGCACCGTAGAATAGGTAATACATAAATTATCTTTTAAAAGTTATGTTTGACAACAATGTTATGTTTGACAGCTTTTTATAACAATTAGTTTCATTTTATATCATTGTATCTAGGTACTCGTAATATACCATGTATCTACTGTATTCAATTGTTGGACGTTATTAAAAATTATTGGAAACCTTTAAAATTATTTAAAAAAGTTTAAAACTAACTGGATCATCGGGTAGGTATACCTAAACAAACGAAAGGTACATTCACAGGCAAAATATTCATTCTTCATTATTTTTCAACGGTATTTGATAAAATCCTTTCTAAATCGTGACTGACTTTAGATGAACGCAAGGCTAATTCAAAGAGACAAAACCGCCATATTTTTCATGTAAATCATTCTCGCTTTGAGTCAACTGACAGAGACGTCAGGCGTGATTGATCGCTCGCTGTGTAAGTGCCGTAATGTATTTTGAGTCAAAGCGATGTCTTCATCGTTAATGTAGGGTCTTGAAAGATTAGCGTTTTATGCTTTTCGTTGTTGTAGTCATTCTCATATCTTGTATGTTACGGCTTCTGAATGTAATAAATGAAAATTTGAAACATAACTCAGCCTTAATTCTTTTATCCTTTTGATACTTTATTACTTGTTCTAGCCATCTAAGCAAACATAAAGCTGCTGTTGATGGGTGAATTGCTACGAATTCTGGATATAATATGTCATAGATGTAAAATTGTTACAGCGTTGTGAATCGGCGTTTATTTTCCCTTTGAATGTTTCAATACTTATTTTAGCTATCTATGCTATAAAGTTACAGTTATACTGGTGTTAGTAAGAAGCATGAAAGGAAATTTTAAGTTTTGAATATTTAAAAGAGTCTTTCATCAGCTTTAGAATAATTGAGTAGTTGGGGAATAACATAACGCATCCAATATAATATACCAGGGTGGAATTTTTTTTAATTACTGTTAGATTTTATTTTTATTTAAAACAGAAACAGATAAGAAAAATTTATAATAATAATTAAACAATTTTATTTATTGTTATTTTTTAAAAGTGATTAAATTTAAAACAGCTTTTAATATAAATCAAATGAATTATGTATTTCGAAAGCAACGTACGGGGATCGAACACATTTAAATTTTAACTATAAATTATTTAAAACAGACCAACTGATAAACATATCATCATTAATTAATATTCATAGCCGCATTGTAATTCATTTATTTAGCGAACGCGAATTATATGGTAGGATTTTTAATGTTAACTGGAATTAGGGGCTTTTCTGGAAGTAAAAATAATACGTAATTATTTTAAAATTTAACGAACTTATAGAAGTTCGTTACCTGCATATCACGCGCAACGCAAGAAGATTCACAAAGAGTAGGAAAGCGGTAGTAATTTTAGACACAAAGGCACCTGAAGACCTGAAAGCATCCAAAGAAAGATCGTGAATGCATAATTATAAAAACACCTGAACGTTTGTAAAATAGAGAATACTTTCTGGAGCATTTTTCTGAATTTATCATATTTAATATATTATTTCTCATATCTGGGTTGGTTGGTTGTCAATGATGTCCTATCCTTTGCTTACAATCCTACTACTATTAGAATGTCTAACTACAATTGAAAGTTTGTTTGTTACTATTTAAAAGTTGTATATAATTCCATCATTGGACAGTCTGAAGTCTGCCAGATAAGCCTGAAGGTTAGATATCTTTATAATTAGGTCTGTAACAGATAACTTCAAAAACTCTATAATATAAGATGACCATAATTATAAACATTTGTTCTTGGTCTGGTTGTGTGAGTTTTTGTTTTCAGTGAGTCCATGGTACCCACGAAAACGGGAATCCTAGTGTAGAGCTCTGAGAGTAAAGCGTTCACTATTAAATTAAAATATAAGTATAGGAGTATGTAAATGCTTTGTAAAATACATTATGGTCTCTAAATAGAAGATACGCGGTGTACAAAACATTTTCGGCTTCAATACACTCTGTGGCAAGATGCCCTGGTTTAGACTAAGACGTTCTACCTTAAAGATGCCAAAACACGGACAGACTGGTTTTTAGGTTAAGAGCTGTAACTTTATTTGATTCGTGTTTAGCATTGTGGGTAAGTATTATTGTCTCCTCAGACCGCAGAATGATACGTGTAGTGGAATTTTTAACTATGAAAATCACTTATGTGCCTGGCCGAGTCCAATACATACAATGCAATAGATTAACATTGGCAAAAAATAATGTGACACATGTAACCTACATATTATATCGGCAACACAATAGTTTCTGATGGTTTTAGGAGTTTGTAGCAACTCCCCCAGTTGAATGGATTTTTTTTTAAACCACTATCATAAATATCAGAACGAGAAACAAAAATATATAGAAGATGTAGATAGTAACAAATTCAATATTATAAATTATATAAAATCTGAATCTGCGGAGGCATTGAAAAGAAGGAAATACGCTCGTCTGGCAGAAGGATATACCTTCTTGCCATTCGCAGTGGAAACATTGGGACCGTGGGGACCAGAAGCAAGACATTTCTATAAAGATTTGTCTTCGCGTCTGGTCGTAGCGTTGGGTGACCCGAAGGCAGGAGCCTACTTTGGACAGCGCATTAGCATAGCTGTCCAGAGAGGCAATGCAGCCAGTATCTTGGGCACTCTTCCTCATCGCAGCGATGTTTTTCATTTGTCATAGTTTTAGTTTTTTTTTTCATTATTTTAGTTTCGTATTAAAAAGTGAATTAGAATTATAATTAACTAGTACATACTAATTCTTTTTTTATAAAATTGTATAGACATATTTTTTTTAATTTCAGGTAAACGACCTTTAATCGAGTACCGCATTAGTAAGGTAGGATACGGTTTCCAACCGACTGCTGTGAACATTATGAAAGTAAATGAGTACAACAATCGACCTGATGTTATGTCAGTCAAGTGTATGAAAAACCGCATCTACTTATTTAGCGGCGCTGGGCACTTTTTATATGGGTATGGGTAAAAATTGTTACACTCGCGACAGGACACGTGACCCTGATCGTAAGCGAAAATGCGAAAAGGAAAATGCGTATCTAAGATGGTAACTATGGAAACTGTCAAAAGGAAACATTCATTAACAAAGTGCGCCTAATCAGATGGTAACTATAGAAACTGTCCAAAGACAATTAAAAATGATAAGTGTATTTTGTTATAGAAAAAAGCTTAATATTATAATAATTATGATTTTGGATTCGACATGTATAGCGATTAGCATTAAATTTCGCTTGTTTTCTTAAAGAGAAACTCAATTGTGTTTTAATTGAACTGTCGTCCTAATCACCAAGAAAACGCATCTTATAAGTTTTCACTTCTGCCGGCACTCCCGGAGTGCAACCCGTTGCTTTTAATAGTTGACAATTCGTGTATACTATAAAAGTAAATATAGCTAAAGCAAAGAATGGACAACGATACGACAAACCGGAAATTCGACAAACTAAATCACGCGACACTGATCAAAAATACACATAGAAATGTGATCTAAAGCGAAGTGAAATACTTTATGTCAGTAAGGGTTCTGTAGAAATGTATTGCTGTGATAGCCCAGTAGCTTGGATTTCGGCCTCCTATTCGAGAGATTCGGGTTCGAATTCTAGTGGCACGCACTTTCTCTAAAGGTTATGACTGTGCTTTATTAAAATAAATATCATCTGCTGTAACAGTGAAGGAAAACATCGTGAGCAAACTATGCAGGTTTGCTCACGATGTCTGGGAGATCGAACTTTAAAGCGGAACTTTAAAGTCAAATTAAAAATAAAGTAATTAATCTAGCAGTTCGTAGCGTATCTAAAACGTATCGTGGCCGACACAAAGAAAGGTATTCACTTAAACTGACTTAATAAAAAATTGATTATTGATTTTAAAAAGGATCTTACGAGTACTACGATTGAACCTTCCAAGAATAATAAAACAAACATACAAATTAAATTAATCAAATACGATGCTTTGCACCCGAAGACACCCTCCATATATAAAAAGGCGGAACCCTAAGCAATAATAAAAAAACTTTATAAAAGGACAAGCCGGACCTTATGAGGCGAGATCAAAAGGGACGCAGCCCTAAAGAAACTTCGACAAGAAAGTCGGTACAAACTTATAAAGAATCCGATATACACGTATAGACCAATTGTATTAAGTTTTCGTATCGTAAGAGAGATATGAAATGTTTTTTACGCCTTATAGCTATATAAGTATGTTTGTAAAGAATTTTTTGTAATGTTCAACTGAAATTTGGCACATTTATAAGGGACTTATAAAAATAATATATTTTGGTCTGATGATAGAAACGGATATTACGAAGCTTCCTTATAAGGAGGCTGTTTGCTTTTGTCTTAAATTTGACAGGTGAAGACATTTAGACAATATTGAAGAAATAGCTACTGTTGAAGAAGAAGATACTGTACCTAATATTGAAATTTGGTTTGGAGTAAACGTTACTACACACTAGTAAAACTAATGAAGACATTTGCCCGTTCCGTTTCTCTTTCTTTGAAATTATGTTCTAAGATTTATTTCACAATGAATCCTGTAAATAGAATCGCCAAGTGACGTAAAGTATCAGTGAAGCTGAAATTCAGTCTTGACTTTGCATTTTGCATTTATTCATCAGTTGCATTATCCATTTTTTGTAACTCTGCGACCTCTTTGCTGTCCATTTCCATAAAAACGCGCCAAAAAAACCCAACATTAACGTAATATGACAAAAAGGGAATTGTTGGAACTGCTCTAGAATTCCTTCTGCAGATTGCATTAAAGCGTCTGAGAAGATTTTCTCGCCTATAAATTCTTATATTTTATTCTCTCTCTTGATTTGAGCATCTATTATTTGCATATCAGGCACGGATTTTTGTTTGTACGAAATCGAATGATTTAATTCGTTGAATGTGTTTTTTCTCTTTTTGATTTCAAAGAGATCGTCCGAGGCGATCCTTGAACTACGAGTAGTATTCGATTGAATGGAAGCGAGATCTCGATTGGATTGATTTTGTTGTACTAACTGTTCTTTTAAAGAAATTCTTTTTCAACTTGAATGGGAATAATGAATAACGTTTTTGAAATGTTTGCAATCCTTTTTGCTTTTAAGTGAATTGCGCAGACGTTTCCATAGTATAGGAGGATGCCTGGAGCATACTTAACCATGCTGGGCCAATGCTTATTTGTCTAAGCTTACTATAATTAATATCTTCTGTGGTACATTATTCAATTTCTTAATGAATTAATCTTCCATCATGTAAAGAACTTTCACTGAGTACTCTATTTGTTATGGCGCTACAAAAGTATTTTTGACATTCCTTTCCTCACGTAAAGCTATTATTGGTGGTTTTATTGAACACCTTACATTTAAAGCCACCGTCGTCATTGCTTATCGCATTACAACATGAGGGGATTTTTTTGGGTTGGACCCTCCGATAAATCTTTGTTGTATATTTGATATTCTACGGGCAAGGTGTACCATAAAAAGTAAAGCCTACCCGTTCGGATTCAATATGTTTTTCCTGATATACTCGTCTTAGCTGCTGACCTTACATTGCCTACGTACCCTGCATAGATAATTTTGACCGTCAGCAACATGTTTAGATATTTATTTCTATATGTCTGGATTTTGAATAATATTTTATTATTATAGATACGAGTATATAATAATTATTTTTTTATTTCTACAAAATCTTATTCGAAAATTTAATAAGTCTTAATAAGTCAGCTTAATACTATGAATATGCTTCGCATTATAATAATACTTGTAAATTTTTAGTATTTTATCATTGTCTTTTTTGTTTTTTACAAATTTTACTACAAATATACTTATGTGTTTAAGACAAGTCGAGTTATGTCTTTATTAATTACTGATACATTCACGATTTTCAAGTTGCATGAGTTAACGCAATCTATGTACCTATAACTTGGGCCACTAAAATTCACTTCTCAACTAAAACGACAATGGCACGTAGATCACGTACATCATAATTGCTGATGCCAAAATCAAAATCGTGCTCGCAATCTAAAGCCTTTAACCAGTCGATAAATCTGTTAACGCTAGGTCGCTTTCCGAGTCCGTTATCAGGTCTAAAGCAGTTTTCACTTTGAACTTTCTAGTTGCGGTTCCGGTCAAGAAGTACGAGTATACTCGAAATGGTTGAAGTTAATTCTCCGAAGACTGCTACTACTTCACATTGATTTATCCCCATTGTGCAGACCCACAATGGCTTAAGTTGCTGTAAATCTTCACGTGAATTGCAGTCTTTTCACGCTTGAGTTAACAACGGTTTTCCTTTGCTACCGGAATAGTTCTAGTACTGCTGATGTTGCAGCGTTTGAGACTATTGTCAGGAGTAGGACCTTTTCAGACGCTTTGCATTCGTCATCATTTTTCTTGGTTCCTGTGATTTTATGTGGCGTTGGATTTTTCACATTTGAGTAGGGACTCGATGATGATATTTTTTTGTTTTTATTTATCAGAAAATAGGCCTCTTTTTTTACTATTATGCTCATTTACACGTTTATTAAGTGTTGCTAACTTTCTGACCTGAAAAAATAAATGTAGGTTTTCTAAAAATGGAAATTCAATAAATTCAAAGTAAGGCTAAGATATTTTAGAGCCTAAATTTCATAAGTAGGTAGGTATTGCTTTTATTAAGAAGTTGAACATTGATATTCTGTAGAGTATAATGAATACAAAAAGGCAGCTTATTTCCCTTTATTAGGCGAATTGTTCTTAAACTTGTGTTGTGAGGACTGAGGACTGAGAACTTATAACATAGCATAGCCTCGGAAAAAATGACAAAGTTGTACTGACTTCAATAATTTTGTTAAAAGGATACAATATAATAAGGTCGCTGGGAGACCTCGCGTGTCAGCTTACGGAGGATGATATTAGGCTGTGGTCGTATTGTGTGTAGAGTACGAATATTTTTGTATGATATAAAGTTTATAATTTTATATAGAGTGAGAAAGGTTTCTTGGGTTATTGGAATTTATTATTGTTATTGCTGCTGGACATGGGCCTTCCCTAATCGACGAAACTTCGTCCCATCTTGGGCCCTTTGAATCAAACTCAAACTCAAAAGCTTTTATTCATTATTAGGTACAATTTGTGCACACTTAATGAAAGTCATACAGATAAATTATCCAAAGACTTTCCACATAATGTAATTTTAAAGGCTACCTTTTGACTAAGATTTCAAAACTTTACTTAACCACATGAATACTCCGTTTTATAAACAGTTTATAAATAACACTTTGCCTTCGGCTTTATCGGCGTAGTTTTAGAACTTGGTCCAGAGAGAAATAAAAAGTATCCTATATGTTGATCCACTTTATAATCTACCTGTGTATTAAATTTCATCCAATCCAATCCAGATGGTAGGCGTTTTTGCGTAAGGAAGTAAGATCAAATCATCCTCACAAACTTTCGCATTTGGTAGAAATTATGAAGAAAAGAAAGTATGAAGGAAGATTATAAACAAAAAATAAAGTACTTAATGATTGAACATATTTTATAGCTTGCCGCGTCCAGTGAAGCCATAGAGATGGAAAACAAATGAGAAGCGAGCCTGGTACCTAACTCAGAACATTACACCCCCAGAGCAATCTTCATAATGGTCCCACCACAAAGTGAAATTCAAACAGAAATAGCTAATATTATAAATGAAAAAGTGTGCTTGTCGTGTGAGTAGGCATATAATAATAGAATATTGAAAGTTTTGTAGACATGTTGTGGAACTAGTTTTATATTCTTTTCTTTAAAAATAACAGACAGATGTCTTATGTATCCATCAAACAAAAACAGACTATTTTGGGAATTTGGGAATACTCTAGTTATTAACATTATTCAGCGTCAAATCGAATATGTAGAGTTATCACTGTAAATGATAAACATGTTGGGAAACTTTTGCTTTTGCTCTATATTTCTATAAAATTATTGTGAGTGTTTCAGTTGTAAACGCTGAATTATGTTAATAAGTAGAGTATTTATTCTCAAAAAAGACTGTTTTTGAATAGTAAGAATAAATGACGATGGGGTTATTCTGGAAAAGACTTAAACATACATATTCTTAAACCTTTTCAGGCTAAAAATTTGATAAAATTCACTATGCATTTGTTTGCATCACTAATTATATAATATTTTTCAAGCAAAATTTGGCATGTTTTCAAATATTCAGTAGGTAGAGTTTGAGTCGGAAATGTTTATACTAGCGCGCTTTGCCAATAGTCAAACAATTATAATAAAAGTTAATGTCCGTAGCAAGTACATTGGAAACAAACTAGGCATACAAATTACACTATTTATTAGCAGGATAGTCAATGAATTTGTAATACAAATTAGGCATTCGGTCAACTTATATAGAGTAATGTGCGCTTTATAAAAATATTAGACTGTATAAGATTTTAGAACTTGGTGCAGATAAGAATAAAAAGTATCCTATATGTTAATCCAGGCTATGATCTATCTGTGTACCAAATTTCATCCAAATATGTTCAGCCGTTTTCGCGTGAAAGAGTAACAAACGTCCATCCATACTCACATACATTCGCATTTATAATAGTATAATATAAATAAATATACGAGTAGTAGGATTATCTGATGTAACGGTGAGGGAAAACATGTGTGTGGTATAAGAATGCAATAATAATAAGCCAATAATTTCTTCAAATTCAGTACAGTAACCTCCATAACGAACCCAAGATTCCGTATGAATCTATTAATTATGGATTATAGCTTCTTCAAAGAACAACTTCCTGATTACGTCCGCGCTTGACAGCGTTTCACCCTGTTACCGACTACAGTTATTTATCTCAGCAACGAAAAGGAAAATACAATCCTGAAATATAATTGCAAGAGTTTGAGTAACATATAAGAGACCCGGGGGAAAAGCTTTGTAGATTAAAAGAGTCTCAAACGTGCTGTGAGCGTCATGCCTGGATGTCAGTTCGAATATACTTTTCTGGTATAAAATGTACACCTTACCTTATCCTACCGCCAACCTCTAAGCTCGTCGTAAACCAGCATGTTATAAGTTTGAAAAGTTTCAAAATTCAAAGGTACAAAATCTAAAATACTGATTTATTCCAAGCATGTAACTTCATACAGAGTTCCCCTACTTACTTTAGTCAGTCAGCTTTCTTACTGTCAGTCAGTTATTAAATAACTTTATATTGAAACTTTATAAAGAAAATTAATAATTGAAGAAATACATTTACACCTCTAAACTCGTCGTAAACCAGCATGATATAAGTTTAAAAAGTTTCAAAATTCAAAGGTACAAAATCTAAAATACTGATTTATTCCAAGCATGTAACTTCATACAGAGTTACTTGCTTTAGTCAGTCAGCATTCTTACTGTCAGTCAGTTATGAAATAACTTTATATTGGCGAAAAGAAACTTAATAATTGAAGAAATACATTTAAAAGATCAGTGAAGTAGTATGCGAGTCTATTAATTAAGAACAAGCATGCAATCATTCCTCTTTATAATATAAGTATACACCTTGTGGTCGTGGTTAGCGATTCTAACTTCTATGCCGAGGGTCGTGGGTTCGATTCCAATCCAGGACAAGTATTTATGTAGGTAATGTAGGCACAAGTGTTTGTGTCTGTTATCTATACATATAAATATGTATTTAACAATAATGCATGTTTATCAGCTATTTGGTTACCATCACCCAGGCTCATAGTCTACTTTGGGATCAGAAAGCCGTGAATGAGTTGTCCCACAATAATTATTTATAGAATTAAAACTAAAGTATAAACGGATAACATATGCCATATTTAATCATGCGTTATTTGATATCCTTGACAATCCCAGGGAGAGCCAAAAAGAGGCTCCAACTTTCTCAGTTCCAGCTCCCTTTGATAGCAACCCGAAGTAGTTACAAACAGAAGTTTGCGTAGGAATGCTGCGGACCACTCGATCCCACTTCATTTGGCGAGATGCCCAAAGGAGATTTTGTTTCTTGTACAAGGTGGTGGCGAGGTAATGACATTTATTGAAACCGCATAATGGATATCACGTTAGAAGTACGAATACGAAAAAGTATCGGATTATTAAGTAAATGTTTGGCAAAGGAAAAATAATTAATGTTTGGCAAAGGGTCTCCCACCAGGCTAGGGTTAGGCCAATTACGTCATATCGGAGTTTTATATATGCCTATGCTAACAATATCTCTTGACAAGTGACAAAAGTCGCCATAAATGTATCAACGGAATACATCAATATTTTACAACGCGATTTCATTAGGTCATCAAATTTTAGGTCGATGATAAATCAAGACCTAATGTTATAGAAGCTGTTACTAAATACGAAAATAACGGAAGTTAAACCCATTTAGTTCAACTTGTAGTTAATCATGGCGTAGTGACTAATATGGCGTGAGCAAAGGACAAAGCGATACCTGCCGGGGGTTGGTGTAGTGAACGATGAAACTTAAGAGATATCCAAGAAGTAAAATCTTCAGAAACAAAGCTCCCATAATTGATCTCATCAATAAACTAATTTCGCTCCGTCCACTCGATACCTATCGGATTTAATTAACAAAAACAACCGAGATTTCCTTACCTCGTCAAATTTCAGCCGTGTAAATTAATTCTATTAAACTTTGCAAGAAAATGGCGACTCTGAAGGAATTATTATTCCGGCTTCGATGGCCGTTATTGAAATTTTACGAAGCAATAATCTGTGAAGAACTATTATTATCATTCTGTTGTAGAAAAGTGTCAATGAAATTTAATCTAGTAATGAGCTAATATTATATACTATTACTATACTTTTGTGTTTGTAACCGATGAGTGACCCAGTGCAGGGTTGAGTCTTCTCTCAAAATTAGAAGCCTTAGTCCACCATGCTTGCCTAATGCGGGTTGGTGGACTTCGAATGCCTTTGAAGTTTGAGGACATTATCGATAATATTCTCAAAAAGCCTCAGACATGCAATTTCCTCACGATGTTTTCATTCGTCGTTAAAGCAGATGATATTTAATTTTACAAAGCGTACCTATGTAACTTGTAAGAAAGTCATGCTTCTAGTATTCGACTTCTAGATTCGAAGACCGATTTTGTATATTACATTAAAATTTTCGAAATTACATGGAAAATATTCCGGTTTCGAAAATATTCCGAGATTCAGCCAATTAAAGTGTCTCCCAAAAATCTAATTAATAATAATATTTTGATAGCAGTCGGTTTTTTTATAAAAAAAAAACCAACTGATAAAATAAATTAACTAATAATAGTTTCAATATTTTTTTACTCAGTATATTCAAAAAGACATTTAATATTAGGTATGAGCTGAAACTAACAACATTATCACTGAGCCCGCCAATTTTTATTCAATTCCGTCAATATTCGAACATAATCCCGATTTAACTTCGTAATCAATTATACCGCGCTGATCCTAAAATATTAATGACTTGAATTCACTTAGCGACTAAACCCGTGACTTGCCCCACGTTTAGTAAATGAGGCATATCGAAATTTTAACAAACTTTCGGAGAGACCCTTGGTTTCGTTAAAGGGGGATAAACGGATGAAATAATAACTTTTGAAGTTTTCTTCTTCTGTACGTTGAAGAGATTTTCAAAGTTACTAATAGGAAGTTATATTCTACTACTATCAAAGATGTGTAAGTTTGTGTGGATGGATGTTTGTTACTCTTTCGCGTAATAACGGCTAAATAAATTGACATGAAATTAGGTACGCACGTACCAACTAAGGCCTACATCCTTCTCATTGTGAGAGGAGACTCGACCCTGCAGTGGGTCATTTATGGGTTACAGACAGATGGACAGGTGATACAAATGAAAGGTATTTCATATCAAACGTATAAGGCTTAATACCTTAACGTTATCAAAATTCCTTCCACATCACACCCCATTCCATCCAACAGCTGCGAACGGGACCACATCCGTTACTGTTTTACACAACGTTCGGATATGCCGAAATTATCCAAATTGTTATATGAGGCTGTTATTCACAGGCTTCACCTAAAGCGATAAGGTTTCGGTGAAATACAACGTCGCTGTGCTAAACAGTGTCTAACTAATCTATGCATTATGTGATACATAATTATGACAATGTGTTTTACTTTTGCTGTAACATAGGGGATTTAGCGGAAAAAATATTTGAAAATTTTCTTATGGAGCTTGCGATTGAGAGCTTTTTATAGTATACTAAGCTGAGTAAGGACGGCTCCAAGTAGGTTAGGGGTCCCTAACTAGATATGTGGAAAGCGGAATGAAACGACTGATGGCCGAATGTCCAAAATGAGGAATGGCATATTTGTTGAGAAACCGAACTTATAATATTTATACCCAATATTACAAATAGACTTGCGGTGATAGCCCAGTGGTTTAGAATTCGACCTCGAATCGAGGGGTCCGGGTTCGAATGCACCAATGACTTTGTTAAAAAAGTTATGGGTTCGAATCCCAGTGGCACGCTCCAATGACTTTGTAAAAAAAGTTATGTGCGCTTTATAAAAAAAAATGAAATATCACCTGCTGTCACGGTGAAAGAAAACATCGTGAGGAAACCTGCATGCCTGAGAGTTCAAAAAAAAAAGGTTCTCTAAGGCATGTGAAGGCAACCCGCACTAGGCCAGCGTGGTGGACTAATACCTACATCCTTCTCATTGTAAGAGGAGACCCGACCATGTAGTGGGTCATTAATGGGTTACTGACAATGACAATGACAATTACAAATATTATTACAATTAAATTGCAGGAAAAATATATAAGCCAATAATATTGCACGATAGGCTATCATTCTGGACTAAATCTTTCTTTTGGCGTTCCAGACTTAGTAAATTATAGCAATAGAATTCGTCTCAATTAAGAAACCTTTAGCAAATACACAGCGCAAAATATAAAGAAAATGTAACTTCAAGGGCGTTAAAATCTGAGCTATGACACCTTAGTAAAATATAAGATTTTACCCTTACGAAATTAGTTTTACCGCTTATCGCTGCTCTCCAACAGTGGGGCTACACAGGTCTGTCCGTCAGCGTTTTAGATGCACAAGATACGCCGAAATTAGGCAACTGTTATAACTAACTTAGGCTCTTCGGATAACTTCGCTTTGATGGAAGTTTGCTCCAGTTGGGAACAATTTTCCTTTTCATCGTAAACCCAGCTCTGGGACGAGGGTCGTGTACCTACACGTTCTTGGATTCGTTTCGTTTTGTTACTTTATTTATAGATTTTTTTCATTTCGCATGAAGGATAATAGTACTGTAATTTTATTTAAAAAAATCTGTTATAAAAATACTGGATCACTTTTCAAACATTTTACCGACGTCAAAAAAGTATGAAATAGTATTTGTTACATAATTGAGGCCTACTATTTTTTGAGGTTGGTGTCTTTAGTATGGATAAAATAGATATCATATGAAGTTAAAATACAATAGTCTTCATACTTTTCAATGTAACTTCACCTGCGGGGAAACCCTAGTATCATTATAATGCGATGTAAGGGCGGGCCCTGCCTGATTTAAAATGAGGTCATTTATACAGTTCCTGTTTCCTGTTGTAAATGTAAAACGATTCTTTTGGAAAATTGGTTTCGTTATGCCTTCATTATATTATGACTTAATTATGCTGTTTTATTATTTTATTATTTTCTGAATGGTTTGCGAGTGAAACTTTCGGAATGGTAAATTAAGGACATTTTTTATTTTTTCGGTGCAATAGCATGAAATAGTTATTGGGCGGGATGAAAAATTATTAAATTACTAAAATGACTTTTAAAAATAGGGGTTGGTGATAGAAGGGTGAAAATTTAGGGTTGTTTGTATTTTTAATGCTACATTATTAAAAAATAAAAATTGACCAAAAAATAAAATAAATTTATGAAGGGTAGACAACCCTTATCACTTAGGTATGAAAAATAGATAGTAGCCGATTCTCAGACCTACTGAATATGCATATAAAATTTCATAAAAATCGGTCAAGCCGTTTCGGAGGAGTACGGTAACTAACATTGTGACGCGACAATTTTATATATAAGAAGATTTCAACGACTTCTTATGTCACATGTCATGTCAATTATGTAACTGTCAAAATCCGCGTCAAAAGAAATGTCTTTTATCAAAAAAACTTATCTCATTTCCTTCAAATCGTATCTTCGAACATTAAGCTCCATCTCCGAGTGAGCTGTCAATAACATTAACTTAAGTAAGTCCGTCTGTCGGAAATAATGTACATCTGATAGCCAACGGTATACCTAATCGATGGAGGGATCGCGAGTATTTGAAAATTTGGAATGTCATTAGCGAAAAATATTAAAAAGCGCGAGTAGCTCTGTGACTTGTGTCAAAAATCCCAGTAACTATAATGCAATATACACATTTCCTAGAATACGCTGAAAGCAAATTGAAAGCAACACTCATAGTTCATGAGTGTTTTATAAAATTTGTTTAGAATTTTAATTATTTTTTTTGTTAAATAGGTGTTTTTGCCTACATGAGATTCAGTATTATAATTATCAATTTTATTATTATTAAAGTTTGAGGCAGTAAGCCGTGTCACTGGTTTTATTTTGGGAGCTGTGTTTTTATTGTTATCTACGGGGTTATTGGTAATTCGATACAATCCCTTTAGGGCGTCAAAATAGACCTTATTTACGACTGATTTTCTCATGTAACTTGTGACATTTTGACTTTTTAGTTTTTTAAATAATTCCACATTGAGGCACCTCTTTCATTATAGAGATCTCTCAAGCATGCAAGTTTCCTTACCAGGATCTCATTTAAAATACCGAATTCCATCACCGCTATGTATGAAAGATAATTAAAATATCATGTTCCCTAGATTGAACTAAATTTACCTCGAAGTAATATATCAAAAGTGACAACATGGTTTTACGAAGTAATGTTACGAGAACCTACAAATACGGCTTCGTTATCTATTGTATAATCAATCACCCGCGAAACAAACAAGGCTGAAATATTTCTTTTTCTGTACATGTTTGGATATCAGCTCATAAAATCTATAAAAATGGTGGAATTTATTATACAAGGTAAGAGTTCAATTCAGGTTGTTTTTAGCGCAGCCCTACTCGTTTTTGTCTCGTTTTTGCCGGTCTCCGAAGCATGTAATTTAATTCGTCACTAGCGGTCACCCACTCAGATACTGACCGCGCCCGTCGTTGCTTAACTTTTCGATCGGTTTCGACTGACTGGAGCAACGGGGCCATGCACACTTCTACTGACTACTACAAATATTTACCTACGCTTAATGATGCCTTAAAATCGAATTAAAATTTATTCTCACCAAATATGATCACATTCAAACCACTAATATTTACGTAATAAACATTCAGCTAGCTTTAAAAACAAAGGTAATGAATCAAAAAGTGACAACACGGTTTCATGAAGTTACGCGTGTGTTTCCAAAATGTACAATCCGGGAAAGTATTCCCCATCATCAATCAGCTGGCAGCCGACGAGTCCGCAATAACTCCCGACTGTTCGTGTTTGGATAACTGCTCGTGAAATCGGTAAAAACGGCAAATGACCCAGATTTAATGCAGTAATGATAAATTACGTGAATTGGTTCGATTTGTAGAAAAAGTATTAATAGAAATTGCGTATTATGCTATTGATTTCCCAAAAAACTAAGTTTTCAGGTGTAGGATGTAAGTGGTTCTTCAGTCCAAGGACAGTAATGGATAGCCAACCTCAAATACGGTTAGAAGTATTATTGTTTGACAAAAATGGGGAAAAACTCTTCTAATTTATGAATTTATTTTATCCACACATTGTCATCATCATAAAGGGAATAAATCAAAAATGACTACGGTTCCATGAAGTTACGATTCCGAAATGTCCAATTCGGCCGCAATAACTCTGACTGTTCGTGTTTGGATAACTGCTCGTGAAATCGGTAAAAACGGCAAATGACACACATTTTTTAAAATAATGACGTATTTTATGAAATTTTGAAAGATACAATGAAAAATTGCTTCGTTACTGAGAAGAGAATCTCAATTGATTACTCGGAAATTCCCATGAGTTCAAATAAGACCGTTGCCAAAGGGCCGAAAGCAATAGCATCGTTTAGGGAAGGCTTAGACCTAACAGCCCTTTTAAGTCCACTCAAAGGGCTATAGATAAATAGAATGTTTGTGACATTTTTGAGGTAACTGAGCAAGTTTCTCTTTTCTGTAATAAGTCCAAGCAAGCAGGCAGACCGGACACTGATTGGTGTTTACCGTTGCTTATTGACATGTGCAACTGACACCATGAGCGCTCTTTAGAATATCCTTGTTTATTTGTCAATGTACAAATGTATAATCGATCGATTTATCATTTCAAAATAATTATATATTTTTTTTTACAATAAAATGTTTATTGTATTTGGGCATCCACATATATTAACCGTATCACTGTAGAAATTTGTATGTTTTACAATAAAATGTTTATTGTATTTGGGCATCCACATATATTAACCGTATCACTGTAGAAATTTGTATGTTTTACAATAAAATGTTTATTGTATTTGGGCATCTACATTATTAACCGTATCAGCACTGTAGAAATTTGTAATTTACACAAAGTTGTGATTGACGAAAATAACAATTCAATTGAAACATTAACCATTCATTTACATAGCAAAAACCTGGTTTCAACTCGAATCGGTTCGTACTCGGTTCTCGGTTTTCGTACTCGGTTCTCGAATACATCACAATAAAAACCGCACATTTCATTAAAACACGTTGTTCATTAATGCAATAACAAAGCTTTGTGACATTAAGTTTTAATTCTATTACTGTCTGAAAGCGTTAAAATTCCATTGAAATGACAATTACAGCATAACACTGTGGCCCTAATGCACCCGGTGTGACAATTAAGGCACATGCACTTTACATAATTAAAAACCGGTCAAGTGTGGGTCGTGCTCGCATGTCTGTATCAACGAGCGGTAGTATTGTAAAGCGCGTTAGTATTATAACTTACAGTTTTATTTCGAATTATATTATATTATCATGTTCAAATTTGTGTATTTTTTTGTGAAATTTTATTTTGAAATATCAGTTTTAATCATGAATTCCTTGCTAAAAGCATTTGAGTGTAGTCGCTTCGTGTCGTGTTGCCCGGAACCTAGTTTTATTCTTGAAAGCAATTTTCTTCCCGCTACAACCTTTTCATTGCAATTCCCTTTAGCAGCATTAATTGAGTTTGTGGATTTTCATTGTTACTTAAAGCGTGTTGTACGTTGACTAATGGAAGGCGGGGTGGAGTATGGTTTCTTTGTTTTTTATCGGCGATATTTTATGAAACAGTGTTTTTAGCACTTATAAAGAAATGTTTTGTAATGGATTATTATTGTATACATTGCGATTGGATCGCTTTAATTACTGATTTTTAATTTGATTTAAATGAATAAAACAGATGTTTTATTAAGACAATCTTTAGTAGGGTTTTTTGTGACATTCGGACACTGTTTTTTGTCCTAGGTACTACTACATGTCTGAAAACTATTTATTTTACATCTATACTCTTTATTGTTTAAATATGGTCACTGTTTTTTAGATGAAACGAATAATGTCCAGAATGTGAACAGAATAAAATATTTTTCGAGGTGACTCTCTCACACAACTGAAGTATAGCTACATCCACTACCTCAGAAAGTGACTTAAAAGACTAAAAGAAGTTGTTCCTAAATTGCATACCCATTTTAAAGTTCTGTCTAGTAATTTATAAAATAATTTAAGAATAATAATGTAAAGAATTGTACTCAGATAAAAAAACGAACATTGAAACATTAACCATTCATTCAGCAGCGGTGATAGCCCAGTGAATTAGAATTCGACCTCAAATCGAGGGGTCTGGGTTCGAATCCCAGTGACTTTGTAATAAAAGTTATGTGCGATTAATAAAATTAAATATCACCTGCTGTTACGGTGAAGGAAAACATCGTGAAGAAACCTGCATGCCTGAGAGTTCATAAAAAAATGTTCTCAAAGGCATGCGAAGTCCACCAACCCGCAGTAGGCCAGCGTGGTGGACTAAGGCCTACATCCCTCTCATTGTGAGAGGAGACCCGACCCTGTAGTGGGTCATTAATGGGTACTGGCAACAATCAACAAATAAACGAACAGTCCTTAACACTTTATGCAATAACAAAATTATAAAAAAGCGACCTACATACGTAAAACATGCCATAATTTTATAATATTTTTATAACGTAGGATACCGACACTGACAAGATACTCGTAATGCTAGCGTGCAGAAAACGTTTAAAAAAGTCAGACGGAGCTATCGATCAAGCAACGAAGCGACATACACGATACGCAAACTAGCAATATTTCACGGATTTTTGGTTCAGTTACGTATACAAATTGAGGGAATGAGTATTTTTAAAGATATTTAAGCACGTAGGTATTTTGGGCAAATAATGATCTCCAAATCGGTGAACTGACAACCAAAAGAAGAGGGTGAGTAACGTTTGGGCAAAGGTGGAATAGCGTCAACTATAATAGACCTATTTATAATAATAAACTTCAAAACTTTTAACAGATAATTAGTGACGACTAAACAAAATTAATTATGATTTTTTTGATACCAGAGTACCCACGATATCAAGTGTGTAGTTTCAATTAATGTCGTTACATCGTCATACATATGTATGTATACAGGGTCATTGGTAATTCGAAATAAGACTAAGTGAGAAAATACATTCGATAGGAGTGCTGAAATGGCGGCTAGGGTGTTATCAAATCAATCGTAAATAAAATCCACTTTCACCCCTCGAAAGGATTTTATTGTTACGAAAAACGCTGCAAAAGTTAGATCATAAAATTTAAGATAAATGCTAGCGTGCAGAAAACGTTTAAAAAAGTCAGACGGAGCTATCGATCGAGCAGCGAAGCGACATACACGATACGCAAACTAGCAATATTTCATGGATTTTGGGCTCTATTTGCGTCGGTTCAGTAACTTATACAAATTGATGGAATATAATTTTTTGAAGACACGGCTAATAAGACTTTTTGTCTCAGATTTTTTTTTGATGACTTCTTTAATTACCTAATCATTTTGGGACAAAAAATTAAAACACTGAGTGTATGGGCGATGTCCCACAAAATCCATTGAAAAAGATCCATTGCATCTTTTGGGACATGTTTTGGCCCAAAAGATCCATTATCGAGTAATTTTGGAAAAGTGGAGGCTGTCCTTATTGAAAGGCATAACATGCGACAAAGGCGCGCAAGGACATTGTCGTACAAGCAACTTTGGCGAACGACATGACAATTGAAACATAGGTAGAACTCAAATAAGGAATAGGATCAAAAACTAAAAATTACTCATTTATAAGGAATTGATAATATGACTGTACTTCCAAAATGAGCAGTGACTTACAATAGGGTCAGATCTCCTCTTTTAAAAAGGGATATTGTCCTTAGTCCACCATGCTAGCATCTGATGGGTTGGTGGTCTTCACATGCCATTAACGCCATAAACGTATTAGGTTTACTTAAACGTAACGTAGAGTTCAAACCCACACATATTTACTTAGCAAACAGATTAAAAACACATTAAGCACTCTTTCTCCATGTACGTAATATTTCTTAATATCGTAAAATACACTCCAGAAAAGCGATTACGTCAAAAGAGCTTTCAGCTGAACCGTACACGTCGTAAATATTCCGGTAAAATGTGACATATTTTGCGGACCAAGTATGTATCGTACGTACCCTATTTACTAACCCAAACATTTGACTTGCTAAGTCGGTACACAGTTGGTTGGCTGTACCTACCTATTAAATTTATTATTGGTCCACAAGTTGTGTGTGTTCTTAGGTAGTAGAGCCATTGTTGCTCGTCCGGGTAGGTTTACCGCCAGCCTTTTAACCCGTCGTAAAACAGCATGTTCGTCGTGTCTTATAATGCTCATGCAGTACCCTTAGTCTGCCAGTGCATTACGGCCATTGTACGGTTATTATGTTTCACTAATATTATAAAACATTGAAAGAGAATGTTAATCAAAAATAAAACAATTTTTGTGATGATCTATCTAATGCTTTATTAATTTTAACTCTTCTTTTACCTCTATTTGGGTTATTACACTGTACTACTCCTGTGTAGTAAGCTGTATGATTTACGTATCTATATTGTGTAGTAGCGGCATTGCTAAAACTCAGACTAAGTAGTTATAACCTACTTCTGAAATTACGATACGATTCACAGCTGTTAGTATCGCTCAGGCAATGAAGCCGTCGATGACGCATCATTACCTACCGTTTGTGGGATTGATGAGAGATAAAAATGTGGAATGAAAAATCATTAATTCACTTACGAGTGTGCTGGTAAGTGTTACTTAAGTTTAAAATACGGTTAAAATATAAATTGTTGTTAAAATATAAAGGTCTTTTAGCATTTTTATTTTAATAAGTAAAATTTCAATTCTAATGCATTTTTCCGAGACTTCATATAAGCCGCCTTAAAATTTAGTCCGAAGAGATATAAAAAATAACACAACTGTAGACAAATAATCAACACAAGTAATTTTTAACTTTTTATGTATCACGTTTAATACTAATCGGTTTAAATTTAAATACTAATTGCGTGAAAATGTAACAAACCGATCATACCGAACAACGATCCATGTACCAAATTTCATAAAACTATTAAACTAAATTTCCACATGTAAAATTTTAATCAGATCTAAAAATTTATAGATTAATTTATAATGTACGATTGACATGGAAAAAAATTCCACCCCCTACCCTATTTTTACCCTCTTCTAACCCCTCATGAACCAGCAAAATGATAATGCCTCGTTAGGTCTGTCATCGCGGGGCGCATTCATTAACGCAGCTAATTAAAACACGTTATACAGAACAACACTTGATATTTGCAAACGCAGGGTTAATAATTATGTTTGATCTCTGCCATAAGTATGAACACTATCGTCACAGTACTCGTACGGTAAATGCCAGTCATAAGTATGTCATATGTCTGTCTGACATGCCCTACTAATGGCATACGTTAACCATACGAATACTTTGAAAAAGGTAAAGATATTTTATAGTAGTCGGCAAAATTGTGAGCTCAATCTTTATTGGTCGGTTTGACGTTGAATGCACTGTTGGTTCACGCGATTGGTTCGTCACTTAGTATACGCTGTTTATTGGTCTAGCGCGTGTTCTTCAGCTGCTGTACATTGGGCATTGTACGTGTGGCGCGTGGCATAAATAAGCTGTTATTACACGGCGTGAAGTCAAAGCTCTAAAGTGATAAACATCGTACTAAATAGGCTAACTTCAGACACATACGTATAATATTGTATAGTATGGGTGACGCTAAATTGACGGTGCTAAAAAGTATAACTTTACGCACGGAACTCCGAAGCTTACGTGCCGGTTTATGTCACGCTATGTCAATAAAATATTAAAATTAAAGATTATCCCAAAAACTAAGAGGCAGAATTAAATTTCAATTTTCGCCACACATTTACCAAGCTCACCAACCTTTACCAACGGAAAAAGCTTATTTTTTCTGTTGACAGTTTAACAGCCGGCGAGCACGGAGCCTTTTCTAGGAAAAAACGCGTCCTAATTCCTCTGTTTCCGCTAGAACTCTTAATTATCCTGCAATGAAAAATACACCAAGTTTTCCGTGCGCCGTTTTAGAAATGTCTTTTCCGAGAAACTATTACGGGATGAAAGGAGAAAACCCTTTATGTCACTCAGGACATCCACAATTAACAAAGATTTTTCTGTTTTGAACTTGGGATTTTTCTTGAGTCGAAACTAATTCGAATATGTCAGTAGGAACATGGCTGTTATCCAATATGTTTAGAGCTCATCTTAAAGTGGTCAGGGCACTAGTTCGCGATTTTGAACTGACCAATCACAATGCTTTATTTTTCTATTTTCCCTTCCTCTCACAAACCAATGACATGCGGAGTCTATTAGGTTTTGTGGTCTTTCGATTGTTTCAATCAATATTAGCTGCTTTATGCAATCCATTTCGGATGGATTGGACGCCATTTTGATTTTTGTGATGATCTATCTTTACTTTAGTTTAGGACTTTAGTTACTACAAATGGGAATATAACATCGCCTAGCTTTGTCAGTAGCCCATTAATGACCCACTAAATGTCGGGTCTCCTCTCACAATGAGAGGGATGTAGGCCTTAGTCCACCACGGTGGCCTAATGCGGGTTGGTGGACTTCACATGCCTTTGAGAACATTTTTTTGAACTAACAAGTATGCAGGTTTCATCACGATATTTTCCTTGACCGTAACAGCAGGTGATATTCAATTTTTTAAAGCGCACATAACTTTTTTACAAAGTCATTGATGCGTGCCAATTCGAACCCAGACCCCTGAATTAAGAGGTCTAATTCTTAGGCACTGGGCTATCACCGCTGTCACGCCTTCCTTTAAAGCTAAGTAATTTATTTACCGAAAGCAGTTATAAAGGCCTCTATAAGTAATTTAAATTCAAGCGTCTTTCTAAAGCGCAAACTATTGAGATTGAACTGGCTTTGAAACACTTGATTGAGTGGAAGTTATAGTCATTATCGGTTATAGCTTTGAGGGGTAAAGCCTGTAAATAGAACCTCGTTCGATTAGTTTGTGGAGGAACAGCGAAACTTTGGTGGTTATAATTTAGACTAGACTGTGCGTGCGGCTTCGCCCGCGTGGATTTTGGAACTTGCGGTTATTGTGACTAAACTATGATAGTTCGATATGTGCTCTCGCGGACGTTTTTGTAGATCTTAATAAGACCTAAAAACCCGTAGTACATCATTTTGTTCTCTTATCAATAGTTTTTGCAGCGCACGCATAAATAGGTTTTCGATTCAATTTTCTTAGAGATTCCTATTTTTTTTTGAAAATAAAATATAGCACCTTCCTCTATAAATGGACTATTCAACACTGAAAGCATTTTTGAAATCGATTCAGTATTTCCTGAGCTTTATCATATTATAATATAAGTAAGACTATAATATAGGTAGAGAAAGTTCTAGAAATTGGGCTGGATTGTTACCGGAAATAGTCTTCAAGAGTAAAAAGGTGTCGAATTTCTGTATAATAAAGGTTTTTACCATCATGAAGAAAATGGATCCTATGGTTACTCGTGGTAGATCTTTGTGGTGTCTACAGCACTTTATTCAGAGAGCTATGTGAATTACTTCGTATTTTATCATTAAATTCGTAGCTCTGAAGGTTAGCAGGGTGAAGTGGCAATGAGCTGGCTACATCTGCAGCAGTTACAAGGCCACATCTAGGCAAATGTAGTGATGCCCTCCGAACCCGTGTTGGATGTTTTTAAACCGCCCACAGGGCCTCTGACAAGGTTTGACGACTGCTATCGTATCGATAACAACCGGGCCCGACGGCTTAACGTGCCCTCAGAAGCACGCAAACGCGCATTTAATTCGTCACTAGTCGTCACCCATCCAGTACCCTTAGTCTGAGTCTGAGTTTTATTTAGCGATACAGAAACGAAACGTTTGTGCGTTTCGTTTCGAATAGATACGTAATTCATGCACAGCTCACTACACAGGAGTCCACACTGTAATAACAAATAGAGGTAAAAGATTTTTAGAGGAGTTAAAAAATTTAGAATCAAATTTTTGTATGGAGTAAAAGATATGAATAATTAACGTTAGACATTATAATACTAACAAATATTTAAGTAATATTTACCTACGGGATAATAATAGTTTGAAATTTTACAGTGAATTACGGCCAATTCACTGTTATTATGTTTCATTAATATTATTAAACATTGAAAGAGTGTTAATTAAAAATAAAGCAATTTTTATGATGATTTATCTAATGCTTTACTAATTTTTAACTCTTCTAAAAATCTTTTTCCTCTGTTGGTTATTACACTGTGCATTTTCGTCTGGTAAGCTGTGTATGTGTGCGTTTCGTTTCGGAACTGCTAAAACTCAGACTAAGGGTACAGGTAGGTATTGACCGCATCCGATGTTGCTTAACTTTTTCAATCGCTTGACTACTCAAGCAGCGGGACTTCTCCAACTAAAAAAAGAATTCTGATTGGGAAAAAAAGAAAATCTGTTTCTCATACATGTTACGTTAATGCGGATGGAATTGATTGTAATTTTAATAATTGTACAAAGCCTTATAAATATATTCAGACACAATAAACGAAACCTCGAATTTCTGTACGATAATTCCTTCCATTTATTTCCATGATATACACACGTTTCAGCCCATTAATGCGGGGAGTATAAAGAGAAAAACTCCGGACCGGTAAAAAATTGCCTCCACCGATGTCATCAGTCAATCCCATCGATCAATCTATCAGTCGGTAACTGAAGAATCGACTGCGGTTCTATAATGGCTGTCGGAATCGGTTGTTTTTGATTTAGTTTTTGGTCGAATTCAAAAAAAGGATGTTATCTATTGGACTCCTACTGCAAAATATTCACATAATAATATTGTGTTTATGTTTTAAGTCTTCCAACTATACAAAATTTCATCGAAATAATAATATAATGTTGTTATTATTATTCTGTTTTTTACGTTTTTTTCCCCTTTTTTATTACAAAAGGGTAAATTACAACCAGGGCCTTAGCTAAGCACATGAGGAGGGGTTACTCTATCGATAATGCCGCTGAAGAAAGAGATTGTAGAAGTTAAAAACTTTCTTGTTGTTTCTTGTTATTTATTATATTGTTATTATTATTATTTTTTATCCTTTTGATATTCTCTCCGAAGAGGTGCTGTATCTATCACACGGGCCGTGGCCAAGCGCAACAGATATGTTTGCAATATATTTAATTATTCTATATTTAAAAATTTTCTTACTATCCTGCATGTATTAAGAATTGCGGCTTTTTGAAGGGTAATTGAAGTTTTAGAGTTAATATTTAATGTTTTTAAACTATTGAATAGTGTTTTGGGAATAATACCAGTAGATGATATAACAATTGGGACAATATGAACTCTCTGCACTTGCCAATTCTTTTTAATTTCTATGGCAAGATCTATATACTTTGACATTTTTTCATTTATTGTAGATTGTAGGTTGTGAGAATTTGGGACTGCGATGTCAATAAGGTATGCAGTGTTACTTAGCTTGTTATGGAGTGTGATGTCTGGTCTGTTGTAATGAATTGTTCTGTCTGATAAAAGTGTTCTGTCCCAATATAATTTATATGTCTTATTTTCTAAAGATGTTACTGGTTTGTATTTGTAATAGGGCTGTTTATTGTATATAAATTTACATGTGTATGCAAGGTTTTGATGAATAATATAGGCAATTTGGTCGTGTCTGTGTCTATAATCAGTTTGTACAAGAATTTTACAGGCTCCAGTGACGTGTTGAATTGTTTCTGGCGCGCATTTGCACTGCCGGCATAGGTCATTTGTTTGCAATTCCTTAGTTATATGTTTCCGGTAGTTGGCAGTGTTAATAACCTGGTCTATTATTATTATTATTATGAGGGGGACCCGACCCTACAGTAGGTCCCTAAAGGGTTCCATAAAAAAATAAATGAAGCAATACTACCCATGTATGTACTTACTTCTTGTTCACGTGTAATGTACATTAAGCTCTGTTATAACCGGTTCACACCGCTTTCATCTTAGCTCGACTTCAGTGACGTCACGGCTCTTACCGCTTTACAAGTTACTACTAATACAATTTGCATGGAGTTTCAGTTTCTTGTTTGTTGGCATAGTAAAGTTTCTGATGAGTTCTGGACTCTCGTGTGATTTATACAGGAATAATTGATGGAGAGTTTGAACAAAGTGGTAAGTTATGCAGTTATCATAAAACTATGGTGATTCCACCATTCGACAAGAGATGGCGTCACGGGTATCTTGAATCACGCTGTCGAAGTTTCCTACATCGCTACAACACCCCAACATGACGTAATCGAAGCACTCTAAGTGTCCAGTACCCTTAGTCTGAGTTTTAGCAGTTCCGAAACGAAACGCACACATACACAGCTTGCCAGACGAAAATGCACAGTGTAATAACCAACAGAGGAAAAAGATTTTTAGAAGAGTTAAAAAATTAGTAAAGCATTAGATAAATCATCACAAAAATTGCTTTATTTTTAATTAACACTCTTTCAATGTTTAATAATATTATTAATGAAACATAATAACAGTGAATTGGCCGTAATGCACTGTAAAATTTCAAACTAATATTTTCCCGTAGGTAAATATTAGGTAAATTTGTTAGTAGTATAATGTCTAACGTTAAATATTCATATCTTTTACTCCATACAAAAATTTGATTTTAATTTTTTTAACTCCTCTAAATATATTTTACCTCTATTTGTTATTACACTGTGGACTCCTGTGTAGTAAGCTGTGTATAAATTACGTATCTATCCGAAACGAATCGCACAAACGTTTCGTTTCGGTATCGCTAAAACTCAGACTAAGGGTACAGTTCTTTTGCAAAAAACCGTAGCACGTACAAGGTAATATACACAACAAGTCGTGAAAGATGTTTTTTCATGACATATATGTTTGTTGGGAAACGGTAGCTCCTGAAGATATTACTTTGTGTCAAAATTCCTTTGCATTTAATGAATTCGAAGCACTGGATGCAAGACAGATTGACAAATACAAATAATAAGTAAGTATTAAGTACTGAGTAAATATTAAGTATTGAGATATTATACATCCACTATAAATGCAAATATTTGTGACTTTATGCATATAAAACTTTTTTTCTCTATCAATTAATTTTGTATTGGATTTTATTATTAGTAAACTTTTAATTTATTTTTAGACTATGGTTGGACCACAAAAGCAATATCAAAATTTAGAATCAAGTGTATTATTGTGATTGAAATATTTAATTGATTTAAATTTATATATTAACGATTTTACGAAATTATTCTAAACAAATTGTATTTAAATGAATTTTTGCTTTTAATAGTTTTATTAATGTTTTCATACTGTACAGTTAGTTTTTAATATATAAATAGATATAATTATATAACACAGGAGCATCAAAATTGTGCATGTCGTGCCCACCTTTAATTGCGGGTACACGATCTATTTTTTTTGTTTATATTCACTATGTTTGTTTTGTGTATCTTGTGTTGGTGAGCCTGGAATAAATAAATAAATAAATAAATAAATTTGTGCGGACAGATGGATGTTTGTTACTCTTTCAAACAAAAATGGCTGAACAGACTTTGATGAAGTTTGTTATACACGTAGTGTATTAACAAACTAATAAACTGCATTAACAAACTCGTACAAGATTCTTTTTATTTCTCTTTAAATCAAATTCTAAAATTCTCGCAGACGAAGCCGCGGGCGAAATCTAGTATTAAGTAAACATTTAATACAAACCCATTAACATAAACATAGCAAATGTTCGAGTAGCAGTAAATGAATAATTGCAAACATCCGTTCGCTACATAGCAACACACATAGCTAATAATACGCATTTAATCCAATGTGGATTGATACAAGAATATCCTAGTTGCTACCTTTGCACGGGAAAATAAACTATATTGCCCACTTAATACGGCATAAATTCGTATTCTATTTCTATAACAATTACAGACAGACGAGGCAATTTGGGGCATATTTTATTGATATCTTGTGATTGGAAGGGAATTGTTATGGATTTGATACGTAATTGGTTAGAGGAAACCAGAGAGTTAGTAATGTTTAGAGAAGGCAAAAGATGTGCGAAGAAATGAAGCGCGCATAGCCCCACTGTTTGAGTAGATCGCAACCGATCGAAGAAGTTAAGCAACATTGGGCGCGGTCAGTACCTGGATAGGTGACAGTAATAAGCCGTCAGTCTTGGTGGTTATCGATACGTTAGCAGTCGTGAAACCTTGTAGTAAGGGCGGTTTGAAAAAATCCGACACGGGTTGGCCACCAGCCCGTTTCTCCACCATTCCTCATCGAGGTAGCGTGGTGGAGTATGTTCCAGACCTCCGTCCGTGAAAAAACTATTTTCGCAATAATAAAATAGTATCGATGCGCTATTTCGTAATCAACGAAAAAGAGTAGGTACTCACATACTGTAAACGCAATGAAATATAATAAAATTCAAATAGGTAAATAGCTTTTTGCAATTTCTTTAAAATTTAGAAGTATATTGACTATCTATCCATGCAATCACAGGTTAAATGTAAAAATCATAGGTTTGCGTGCTACGTCCATAGCATTTCTACTTGATATGTAATCTATGGGACGGATATCAAAAAGGAAAACCATTGGATTACAGTCAAATCGTAGAAACGAAGGTAAACAATATTCCAAATTGTTTCTCGAGTGTTCCTGATTGCCTAAAACTTAAATAATACCTTTCCTTATAATAATATCTATAACAGCGAAGTCAATAATAATTCGATTGGTTGGCGACTTTAAACTCAGAATTTAATGGTTTGAGAAGTGAGGTTGACCCGTGAGGTAGTATCGTGAACCAGCATCCTCGTATTTTCCGTGTCTTGTATTGTATTGGGGAGTTGAGATTACTGTAGGCACTTTTTTGAGGCGACCATTTTAAGCTTCATAAGTAGCATTAGTACTGAAGAAGGCAGCGGGAACCGTTGGATTCAGAGGGCCCAGGACCGGGTGAATTCGTACGAAACCGTATCCAAACTAAGCGTGGCCTGAGACCTCATAAAAGACTTTTATCAATGCAATGCAATAAATATTAACGTTTGCAATTCAATTCAACTAATTACAATAGAAAAATTCAAAATCATGTCTACACTTAATGTGAACATGAAAACTTGATGCTCTCAGCTCAAAGCTGCGTCTAGATCTGCGGAAATACGGAAATACGGAATAAAATAGCACATCTGAGCTCTTTGCGATATTAGGATACAAGGTAGAATACAAGTGACGTATGTAGGTCACGCTGTTTGAAATATTATTATGAGATGTTAGGCGACTTGGATGTATGAACGGCTAGCTTTAGCCCGCGGTTTTATTTGAATGACTTAAGGATATATTTAGCTATAGATATTTATTTTGATCCAGAGAGAAGATTACATGACATCCATATGGTTAAACATAGTATCGTAGACGGAGTTTAGACCGCGAAAGCGGCTGCTGCAGATGGCTGAAGCTACCGCCTTCACGGTCAATTAAAAAGAAAAAAGGAAATATATCAAAATGTATGGTAGATTAAATTAGAACGAGGATTTATTTTTTAGAACACCCGCACCCGATTCTATTCTTTTTTAAATAGTAATTGGGTAGCAAATGTACATTCAGGACACCTGATGTTAAGTCATCACTGAAACCAATGGACGCCAGCATCCAACATCAAATAAAGGAAAAAAAGCCTACCTGACTCTATTTTTTTTTTTTTCTATTATTGTTGAAAATGTAACGTACTCTTAATGCGAATAGAAGACAAAGTCTCTAAGAAATCTTGCTACCACTACACTAAGATACACTGTTAATTAGGTCAGGCGTAACTCAATCTTATTTCGCTCATTACATTACATTTCAACGAACAGATTAGAAGAACACACACAAAACACACGAAAACGAAACAGAACATGCGAAAGAAAAAAGAAAATTGCGATTGTATTTTCTTTAGAGAAAGAATTTCAGAAGTAATTGCTCGTCCCATCCCAAGTAAATTGCGAGGTAAAAAATTACAATTACGGTGAATGTACTGTTCCCTAATCTCATTTTGTCTTGGTCGCTTTGTTTTTTAATGTTTCTTATATTTGTGTATGTGTGTGTGTTCTGTTGAGGAAATGTTATTTTAAAATATATTATTTTTACGTTGACATTGAACGTTTTTGGGAGCGTTTGTAACGGAATGGTGACTTTCGTTTCGTTTCGAATCGTACTAGTATAGTCCAAAACCCCTCAAAAATCTAGCGTGGTGGACTAAGGCTATACCTTTCTCATTGTGAGAGAAGTCCCGATCATATAACAAGTAGGCTACTAGTAGACATATTATGTATGTTTTAGAGATATAATAAACCTAGAAGCAGGTTTATTTCAAGTCTCAACAGCAATACAAAGACATCAACTACTTCCTTGTGTCCTTTTTAAGCGTATCTTGATGTTGGAGTTGCGACTAAATATTTAAATTGAGGAAGTCTCGCGCTAGAATTACGAGCGCAAACAAAAACTGCAGAGTTTATTGTGCTCTAAGCGCGTTACGTCATTGTGAAGAATCGCCTCGATGCAATTGAAACTAGTAAGAACTTCCTTTACTAACGCCCAGTCTAAAACCTAGTGCTTTTTAAGGAAATAACAAAAAAAGTTGTTATGTAGATAATTACGCAACAACCATTCATAAATTTGTTACTTTTTGAGGTAAACTACATCGAGGACTAAGATGACCGACTCAAAAAAAAATCCAGCAACAATTCCTACCTAAATGAAACAAAAAACCGCCTCCCCGGCGCGCTACAATACTCTACTCGGTACCTATCAGACAAAATTTCCAAAAATCTGGTATTCATAATGATACACTAACAGACATGATTGTTCCTATAGACGAAACACGTTGAAATTTTCATTCCACGATTTTTAGAACACTGACCGATGGTGACCGGGTTCATCTGGAAGTGAGAAATGGGTTTGGAAAATGGAACGGAAGCGTCCCGGAACGAAATAGAGTGAGTTTAAATTATCAATGAGTGTGGCAATGATGTTCACGAATGGAAAGTTAAATTTTTGAAACATAAATGCAGTGTATTTTCACTGTGATGATGCAGTATTAGCTTATAATGATGTTAGGAAAATTAATTTCATTTATTTATTTAATGTACCTACTGCTTCTTTCTAAAGAAATATCTGCCAGCACTCCTGAGATTGGGGGATGAAATTGGGGTAGCAAAATGAATTTGTATTTTGTCAAGATTTAAAAAAAGAAAATGAATAACACGAATAAAATAATTCAAGCAATATTTTGACGACATCGATCCAAAGGATTTTTGATCTGTAGGTGTAAAATTTTGGAGTAACATCATATTCACGTCAAAGCCCCACTGTAAAATATGTTATAAACTATGAGATATGAATAGACACACCATGTATGTAATAAAAAACATACTCGTACCATTTTTTACGCTACCCAAAAATGTAGCAATTTTTTTTATAAACTTTATGTACGAAGTCCGTCTGACGAACCAACAGACATACTTGTTCTGATTGATCGATCGCGTGTGACACGTTGAAACTTTTATACGATTTTTGGAACAATCTGAACGGTAGCACTAGGGCAGGGGTCATCTGAAAAATGGAATTGGAAAGTGGAACGGAACCGTTCCGGACCGAAATAAAGTGACTTTGGATTCAATGAATGCCGTACAGACTGACACTTTTTTAACCACAATGTGATGTTGAGCTGGTGGTAGAATTGAGATCTGTAACCTCCATAGGTTACATATATATTCATATTCATGGGTTCAATAGACGCAGTTTAAAAATTATTTATTCCAGTCCTTATATTTATGACGTGTGTGGCATAGGTAGAATTTAATTTGTTAGCAGGCGTGAATTCGTGTTTTCATGTTTATCTTGGTATACGTGTTCGCGCTAAATAATTAGATGCCGTAGCAGCTTGTGTTTCAGTAGGAATCGTGCACAATTTGTGGAATTTCTGACATTGAAAGCTATTATGCTGGAGTTATTCAGAGCTGTTCGCAAGGAACGGCTTCGCCTAACGAGCTCGCTGGCAGTGAGGTTGAGGTTTTTTGGAAGTTTTTTAAGAATCTTTTGATTCTTTAGAATGTAAAGTAAGTACTTACCTAAATTTTAAAAGATTATAGTGAAAAAGAATTCAGGTAAAAACATATTATATACCATTAATTCTTTATTAATACACGATTCTTAGACCATTTAAAAATATAGCTGGTATTAATAATTATTGTTGAAGAATGATTAAAAGAATTTTTGCTATAAATTTTTGAGTTGGTCTCTTCTTGTATTAACTCCTCCTTCACTGTCCCGTGATACAAACCCATCACATGTGTATTAAAGTAGTAGTAATGTAGTTAATGTTATAGTGCTTCGATGGTAGAGCCATTATCACTCAGGGAAATATCTTACCGCACCATATTTTTTGTTGAAAGGAAGAATGGCTATATATTTTAATCCATATCGGTATCATAGCACCCATAATTATATTACCTAAAATAGATTATATATTATGTAATATAAAGAGCCTATGAAAACAGTCATGTCTATAATTTCTATCTTATTTTTGATTGATCTGATGTAAGTGTTTATGGATTGCGTAAATCAGATGCTCGGAGTATATCTATTTGCATTTGCAACTCATTTACTTAAAAAATCGGGAACCCTTTACACTAGTAACCGCTCTTACATACTCTTTGTAACAAATTTAGCCTTAATATTTCGTACAATATACCTAAGTAGATAAAGGACGGAGGCAGTATGTTTTGAAGATAACCCCATTTCGGTGCTCCGAAACAGGTTTTCTAAAATTATGCATACTTTATGCAAATAACTCATATTGAGTCCACGAGCGCATATTTTCATGTTAAAGACATGTTCCCTTGAAGACGAGTAACGAGAAACGGTATTAAGTTGGAGACAATATTATATATTTCAAAAATATTAAAACTTTTAGTTGCCTTAAAAGTGACTTCTTCAAATTCAATCAAACTCAAATATCTCAAAAACCGATGAGTTTTGGATAGGCCTTTACTTGACCTTAAACGATTTGTTTTGACCTTATCTACACGCCACATTACAAGTCACCCTGTATAGAAATTCCCTCATCTTACCTCGCTAACGTTCGTTCTATTGGTATTAGACTAAGTTCATTTACGAAGCAGTTATATTCAAAGGGCATGGAAGGTCTATTTTACCCTTTTGAGTTATATTTAAATATGGAAACGTCGTTATACTTACGTGCGCTCTTGGGAGAAAATTATGCAAACCAATTAAGAGCCTGACAACACCCGATGATTTTAGGAATCGGGCATCTTCGGCTCGCGGCTCCCGCCTACCCCATGCCCCTCATGCGCCACTGTTAGTGGAGCGGACTCTATGAGAACTAAATAAAATGATAAAATCGGCACTGTTTCAAGTGTTAAAGAAATGTGGACAACATCGTCAATAGATGGCACTGTTTCCAGTTTTAAAGAAATATGGACGACTCTAGTAATGATGTGATTTTAAAACGCGGAGCTTTTTTATTGAACACCTAAAACTTCTTATTATTATTCTCCATCAAAGGTCCATATAATACCTATGTTTTCTATTCATCTCACCAAAAAATAAATAAAACACGGTCTCCTCTTTCAGAGGATGTACCCAGAATGCCATTGTTTCGCTATTAAATCACTATTAAATTAAAAATTCAATAATTCAGCAGTACCTAAACATGTCAACCAACAATTCAATTTCTTCTTACAATATTAAAGAGGCTTGGAACAAGCTTCATAATGTTATTGCATATTATTACCCTCAAATTTTTCGATGGCCTCAAATAATACCTAACCACATAAAAGCAAGTAAATTTGTCACGAGATCGAGTAAAAGACAGATAGACGATTTAACTGGTTTTTGTATAACCAGTTAATTCGTCTATCATGTAAAAACATGTATTCTGAGACATACAGGTTTCATCACGTGGTTTTAGGAAAGGCGAGAGCTGGAATCGAACCTAGACTCCCGGCATGGGAGTAGGAACGATTTTTTAAATTGTTGAAAACCCTCTAGTTACACAGCCGACACAGGCCATAAATCAGTCGGCGCGCCGGCGGCGCAGTACTATGCCTACCGTTTGAAAAAAGCCGCTTTTGGCTTCCTTTCGTTTCAGGTCAATGACCTTTCACCTTGAGCCTGTTACTTTTTGTGTCTTTTATTTGTGTAATTATTTTGTTTGAAATTTGCATTTTTTTTTTATTTTCGGTCCTGAACCTTTTCGTATGCTTTAACACACTTAAGTACACGATCTTTGTGGTTTAAATTAATGAGGTAACGTCATCTCCACCTTGTACAATATAAAAATGAATATGTTGCTAAGCGCAAATCTCGGGAGGAGCTGAACCGATTTCGCTAATTTTTTTTGGATATTCCTTTAAGTACGAGGATGGTTCTTACGGAGAGAAAATTTGAAAACAATGTAAAGAAAATAATAAAAACAACAATTTCATTTTCCTATATAAACTGTTCTACCCATGTACTACCTGTCAAACATCATTTCAGATTGAATACTTCATAAGTTCATATGGCAATGTCATGCATTTAGAAACGTCAAGATTTTTCTTTATGGATGCCACTTCTATTATGCAAACTGCAATGATATAATATACATATTTTATAATGGCAAAACGAAGTGTGCCGGGTCAGCTAGTAGGTAATAAAAATAAATACTTGCATAGGTGTTATAGATTATATTATTAGATGTATGTATTATGTTTGAAAACATTCAGTTTATTTCCATTGGGCCTTCAACTCAAATCTTCAACTTAAATGCATGCGTTTTTTTTCTCGTTATTAATAACAACAAAAATATATAGACTCATGAAATATTCACAAAATATTTAATAATAAAGCATTTCGTACGTCTCAGTAAAGGCGCAAATATTTCTCGGTCGCAAATTTATCAAACCGACTTGTTATTCAAACGTAAACACGGTTTTTTAATTAAATCTACCAATCAAAAAACAACACGCATTTTTATTGAACACTTCCTTTATACCTAATAGGTATTATTACCTATCAATCCACGAAGACGCACAGCCCTAGCCGGCGGCCCCACTATTCCTCCTAACCGTTTATAAAAATTACCGTGATAGTGATAGGTACAATTCTAGACGGCAACGCCGCGCGTAGCGGTGTCTTCTTTACTGTCGGTTTGGCAACGTCGCGTCGCGCGAATTTCGGCGGCGTACAATTTGAAAACGGGAGGGAATCCTACATTATATGACCCGGGTTCGAACCCGAAGCAAAATATAAGAAGACATTCTGGATTGAAATGTTTTTTGTATTACTATTTTTTTATTTCATATTATGCTATCTAATGGTTATTTATATTTCCGAATTCCGAAAAAAATAACGAATTTTAGATAAATTTATAATTTCAAAAATAATTGTATAGCTTATAACAAAAAAAAAGTTATTAAATTGACGTTGAAACTTTTATTTATTTGTAACTTAATAAAATCTGTCTTCTTATTTATTCAACAATTTCCAAAATCAATAATCGATGTAAAAATTTGTATTATATAAAAAATATAATTATATAAAAGTGAAAATAAAGTCACGCACACGCGGATTTGAACCCACGCCCCAGCGTATACAGCCTGGCGTCCTACTTAATACGCCACACAAGCCTTAGACAAAGCTATGAAATTGTGCTATATACGACAACTGTGTATTATTTTGGAATGACGGAGCGACGCACGTCCACCTAGCATCGCGCCTCTGCGCTCTCTGTCAATTGCCATAATAGTAAGCGAGAAATACAAAATACGAAAATATTGCGCGGAGCACGCGAAAGAAAAGTTTTAAATTTTACTGATTTACTGAATATTTATAAGCTTATTGAAAAAAATTAACACAATGATGTGATAATAACGAAGGTCTGCTAATATACTGGTTAAATTATTTGAATAAATATTAACAAACAACGTTGTAGTTTAGTATAAGAATTCAGAAAAGGGGTAACTTTGCAATTTTTTTTTATCGAGGCAACTTTGTCAAAATGTGTTTCGACGACTATGTTGTCGTTCGGAATACGGTCTAGAATAACATATATTTTTCCCATTGTAAAATACTTTGTAATTTTTGCTGGAAATGAAAAATAAGAATAGCAAATTTGCTGAATTACATGTTATCAGCGCCTTAAACAGAGTTTACGATACGTATGGATGTTTAGATTAAAGTCTAATATTACTTTGAAAGACTCTTCTACGCAAAACAAAGTTAATCGCATCTTTGTAGATGGCGATGTAGGTATATTTTCTAGTCAATAATATATTTCCTTATCTCTAAAAACCCACTATAGGGCGAATCCTTTTGAGTTTAAACATGAGTTTTCATGGGATGTAGCGACCACTCAGCATTAGGTGGCCTGCATGCCTGTTTGCTACTCAATTCCAATAAAAGATAAACAAAAATACATCAATAATATGGACCTGTACCGATTTTGACGTGACTTTTATTGGCAGATAGCTGATGTAATATGGAATAACTTAGGTTACAATTATTTTAGAATTATATTAAATATTATAGTTAGATGTTTAAATTACACAGCACAGCTAGAACATAATACGTGGAAGCAAAAAACTTTATCAAACAACGTGACGGCACGCCGCGTCGAACCGAAGTTAAACTGTGTGAAAATTGCATTGTCACCGCCGGTTCGTTAGCTAACTGTGTATTGTTACACCCGACCTGACAAATAGGTACCATGTTTTACAGTCTACAAACATCATAGTTGAAGGTGAAACGTGTTGGATGTTAAAGTATACAGATTCGCTAAAGATAGTAAAAGTGACAGTGATAGTAATTTTTAAAAAAGCTTGCAGCAGTGTTTATTTTTTTTTTAATAATGTTATGATTAGTAAATCAAACATCAGCGTAGTGTCCACAGCATTAACCAATTCGCCGTCCCGTGAGTCACATGTGATACATACCCATTGTTTAACTATTGCGTCTATTTATTGGACAGGCAAAGTGTTAAGTTAAGTATGTGCCTTTTGTCTCACGGCACATCATATTACCTACTTTAATTTTTATAATCTGTGTGCAAAAAAAGTTGTGATGCTAAAAATATGACGTTTATTTGCTACTCGTACAATAGGTACACCCTAAAATAATAATACAATAGGTACGAGTAGCACGAAAATAAACATATTTTTTTCTTCTTCTTACTTAGTAGTGCATTAAATGTCGTTATATCGCCACCACTCTATATAATAGGAATCTTCTACAATTTCCCCTCATTATTTCCCCAATACACCAACGAGTTTCAAGTAGATTAACATGCAGAGTATCGGCTGATGTAGGGTGAGCCTAACGTCAAAACCGTCTGAGATTGATGTGTTCGATAGACGAGCGGGATTAAGTTTTCCGTTTACACTTGTCTCACCACTATTGAGAAGCGAATAGATAAAAAACGTTGGCACCCGGCAGATGTGAAACAATTGAGTTAAAGTAAGTAAAATAATAAAATTAATTGAGTTTATTTTATTCAAATCCATGTACTCCTAATACCTACTTTAATGTTAATAATAATTAACAATTACAAGTAGGCCAGCATGGTGGACTAAGGCCTACATCTCTCTCATTGTGAGAGGAGACCCGACCCTGTAGTGGGTCATTACTGGGTTACTGATAATAATTATAATTAACAATCAGGCATGAATTATTTTTAATGATCTACGTACATTCACATACCCAACTAATAATATGTAAAATTACTAACAGTACTATTAATTTGAACTTATAATAATGATCCTCCCAAATAAAGTACCCCCAGAATCCAATTCAAACGCCCCAGATCCCTGAAAATACAAAAATTTACCTACTTCGAACTACATTTTGACGGCAATAAAATACCTTTCTTTCCAGGCAAGTTTGTTTTTTATTTATTTTATTTTATAAATAATTTCTTCAGTGTATGTTGTGTATCCCATACGCTCGTCCCCCAGACCCCAACTGAAAATAGAAAAATTTACCCACTTAGAAATATATAAACTAAAACATCTTTCTCGTTTTTATTAGTTTTTGTTTAATTTTTTCTCAGCTTATTTACAGTAAGACAAGGGACTCTGTTACCCTTGGGTCGGCGTGACACTGGCCTAACAACCATTATCATTTACTTTCGCTGACGTCTTACAAAAATACGTCGCCTTGAGAGCTGTTGAATAAAAATCAATGAGTAGGCAGATATGAGTTATGAGACACCGAAAAATTGTACTGGAATGGGAATAAAAATGGTGTTTTAATTTATTTATTTTCGAGGCCAAGTCAATAATATCTTTATTTAAAACACAATTAACATTGATGTGTTCACTACAGGATGTTAGATTAGCTTATTACGTAATAAAATAACTTAAGACAGAAGAAGAACACCCCATAAAAAGGGAATAAATGGGAGGAATAAATTAAGTCACTTGATATTACATGGATCTCACAACATTTTACGGTAGGAGAACTGAGTTGCGAGACTTGAGTTTTTTTATAATAAGTAATGTTTTGATGGCATTCCTCCTTTCAGATATTGTATCATCGTTAGCGGAAATCTGGCACAGACTAACACCTTTCTATAAATATGGTCAAAATCATCATGTTTTAGTTATCTATCAACCGTTTTTACTCACGGTATTATTTATCGGTGATAGCGATATCTTTGACCGGTTGATAGATAAGTAAAATGTTGGTTTACGCTCACAATTCGTTCAATAATAAAATCATCAAGCTTAAAAATCCTCCCTTACTATAAATGAAACGTACCAAGTACACTACATTCCAATCCTGACCATTTTGTTGTTACTCAGTGGGCATCAGCAAATTATTATATTCGCACTCCTAGATGAAAACTGTAACAACTCAGAATTCGTTTATTTAGAGTTATTCTTGTATTCGAATGCCTGGTTGATCACCAGGCATTCGAATAACGCAACTATCCCGACATAACCGGAACAATATTGCTTCAAAAAAAATACTAGATGGCGTTGACTTTCTATTGTTGAATCATAATGTCCGTTTTCTGAATAATGACACTCTTTGAGTTGTTACAGTTTGGATCTAGGAGTGCGAATATTATATACTCAGTAACCCTCACAATCTTATCTAGCGCTGTAAAGGCTTATAAGATCCGTCTAGCAGCCATCAAACATTTCATGAGCTCATCCCATGCTCGGGGCGTTCATTTCAGCTCTGACGTCATTGTTACTACCCTCGTTACAGTTTTACAACTATTTTTATTCGTAAACTTCCCTTAACGAGTTGGCTTAATTACTTAGTGTCAACAAAACATTTATGTTCAAAAGGGCTGGGGAGGAATGGCTGCACGATTCGGGTGAGTATTTCATGGAAAATGTGTGGCTGTATTTCATGTTCTTTACGCGACGGAATTCGAAACGATGAAATTCGTAGAAGAACGGTAAACCATAGTAGGTAGCCGACATATATATAGCTCTCAATCTCAAAGTTTGCAAATTAAAGTGAAAATGGGCTAGCCTATCGTTCGAAAGACCGACAACCGATGGGCAAGAAAGGACCTCGAATGGCGACCGCGTCTAGGCAAAAGGAATACAGGCCGCCTTCCGTGCAGTAGTTCACCTGAAGAAAACAGCGGGACAAAGAGCATTACTTAACACTGCCTGCACACTAATTAGTAGACGCCATAGATAAACAATTTATATGAGTCACATGTGAATCACGGGGCTGCGAAATGACTTAATATTTGTTTAACAACCTTCGCTGATTGCCCCTCATACAAAACGTAGACTGAAAGAAAAGCGGGCGGAGAAATACTCCCAAAAATCTTGTAGAAAAACCGCAGTACATATCGTACGTATGTACATTTCGAATGAAAGACTCGTAAAGAGACCACGTCGGAAATAATTAGACCCCCGTCTAACGTATATAAATCCGATGTTCCGTAAAACTATGCGTATCCAGTTCCCCCTTAAGAGTAATTCTGGGCAGAGCGGAACAATTCTCGCGCTACCACCTTTTGCTGCAATGAACGAATTTATCTTCCGTGGCTTACGGGGCTTTGTTGGTTACAAATGGTCCTACTGGCCGCGATCAGCGATGAAAGATTGTAGAGTATCGTTCATACAAAAATTAAAATAAAAAATAAACGTATTATGGTCAAAAGGCTAGACTAAGCCCGCTGACATGAAGCCGTACAACGAATTATTCTCTCTGGAATTAATGAAGCTATGAATAAAAACATTGAAACTTACAAAAAAAAATTTACACTGTTTTGTAACTGAATGTTAATACAATGTTGAATGAAGCTTTAATTAAAAACATAAAATTAGATAAAAGATGACATGTGCCCTTAAACGAATTTAGCGTTACTTAAACTATATCACAGTCATGTTAGATAAATTTATCATGTATTTTTCTTAACACCGTTATACAAATGGTTATGATGATGATCGTAACTCAATAATTATCACATTGTTTTTCTCGCTTCTCGCTTTTCTCCCTTCATAAGACGCGGCTTCACCCAACTTAGTCGTTTATGCTTATCTTTAATGGTTAGTGCGGTAGCATTATATTTTTGTTTGGGCTGTATTTAAACTTTATTTTTATGTTCCGCGTGTGAATGTGACTCGGAATTTGAGTCTTTGTGCTCAGAATTACATAACGACCGCCATTTCGCCTGCACTGCCGTTCCAAAGGATTTTCGTTCCCCATTCTCTATTTTATCAAACTGTTATTTGTTTCAAAAATGCGTGGAAATTTATTTTAAAATTGTAGAGTACAGCGCAGAATTCTAAATTAAAATACTTGTTGACGACGAAATATTTCAACTGACTTCATTTAGGAGCTGTTTCCCAATTCCAATATTAATTTAATATTGTATTTTTATGGAGGTGATAATATATGAGTTTTTTTATGGATAATTATCTAATTACCTTTACGGATTCGCAAAATTCTTGTTTGAAAGGGGTTTTGTTTAGAAATGACTCTAGTTTAAAAAAAATGAATGAAAATAGTTTTTTGACACTTTTGCATTGTATTTTCTTTTGAAATTGGTTTGAAAATTATTTTACGAATAAAACCGTTGAGTTGGTAGGTACTCACTTTTAAAATCTGTAAGAAAAACGCAGAATTCTAAATTAAAATCTTTGATGACGAAGCAATGTTTTGAATCTTTGATTACTACGCAATATTTCGAATTATTAAGCTGACGTTGATATATTGAGAGGGCCTGAAATCGACAAGGAGATCTGAAAGAAAAATAAGAAAATATTTTTGCGGAACTAATGCTTATACGACAAGCTTGAACTCAGATCTTAGCAAAATTTTGTAAGTATTTTAGTGTAATATTTTGCGAAATAGAAAAAAGGTGGCCAACGAGCCGGTTTTACGAATTATAAGACTCTTCGTTTCATTTCAAATTGACTGAAACTCTTGAAGCTTATTCTAGAATTTTGTTAAAATTAAATACCTATACTAAAGTTTTTGTCAAATATAAGGATGAGTATGTAACTCAAATAATATCGATAAAATTCTTACTGTAAAAGTTGTAACTTAACTAATAACAAAAGTTAATTGAATCAAAATAGAATTATTTTGAAAGAATATTCTGATTCAAAGAGCTAGTTTATTAATATTAATTTTTTCTAGGACTTTGAAATACTACTAATATTATAAACGCAAAAGTTTGTAAGGATGAATGCATGTGTGTGTAAATGTATGAGTGTTTATTACTCTTTCACGTAAAAACTACTTAACGGATTCAGATGAAACTTTAAAATAATACAGCTTATACATCAGATTGACACATGGACTAAAATTTATAATACTTTTGTGATCATGGAGGGGAGAAAAGGGAGGTGAAAATTTGTTAAAAATGTGTTGATTTATTTTAAATTACGTGTTTCAGCGTTTTTAGCAATTCAAACTTTGAGGACTGAAAGTAAAGGGGGTACAGTTTTTATGGTAAATTTCTCAAATAATTATAATACGGGCAAAGCCGCGGGTACAGCTTGTATTTTAATAACACAGAAACGCTATAAGACGCTTTTTCTCTCAATACAAGTTTATTTCAATATATTTCATTGCGGAGGCCCTAGTAGGAACCAGGAATACAGGAATACAAACAAGGTTCTATTTTCCGCGAAAGCTATATTTTTACGATTCGCGACATTTTCCCACATTCACTCCTCAATACATTATTGGCTGTTGTCGATAAATAGCGAGTCGCTCGAACCAACCCCCTTATTTGAAAGTAAAATGAGAGTTATTTTATTTTCGCGTAGTAAAGGGTGGTTTCGAGGTGAGGTAAGGTTGCCTAAGGTAATGTAACGATCGTTTTAAACGTGACGACATTATGTAATATTGGTATAATTTTTAAAATGGACACGATTTAAAACGTCACGTTTTATCCTATTCTTGAAGCAAAATTAATTTATGGCAGCAACTTCTTTTATGACCCGTGTACTGATTAAGATTTTTTTCCCATTTTTATTGTTAGGTATAACAGGGTATTGGTAACAAATCAAAATCTGGAATGATGGAGTGGTGAAGTAATTTAGAATTTTGCAGCAATTGAAGGTGTTCACGCTGAAAATAACAAAGGTTTTATTTATAACCTACTTTTAAAACTTACAAAAAGGTTTTTTTAATCTCAATTTTGTATTAAGAACATTCTGAGCATTAAATGATTTATTTTGGATTCTGAGATATTATCTACCAAAGGAAAAACGGTATGAATTAGTACAACTTTTAATATAATAAAATCACAAAATTAAAAATTATGGACAATAACACAGTCAGACATACAGACAAAAATTTAAAAAAATGTTATTTTGATAATATACAGATGCATTTAGTAAAAAGCGGTTATTTTTATATTACAAACCGATACTCAAATTTTATTTATTGTTATAGATATGAAACGTCGTCTTTACGTTTTGTCGTGTCGTCGCGTGTAAAGGTAACAAATCGTCTCGGCCCAAACAATGTAGCTAGTGGAGGGTTGAATTTTGTTTATTGCCTCGGCTTGTTGTTACAACTATGAATAACGACTAACTACAATCTCGAGAAAGTCTCGGGTAAGTTATAAGAAATACACCTTCCACTGATTTTCATTACCTTTCCAACTATACTAATTGATTGGTGACTTTGTTAGAGATCTAATTGAAGTTGTTTGTGATTTCAATGAAATTGTAGTTTGCCTAATAAATAAATTGTTATTAGCTGTAAATAAGTTTGAGGGTTACGACCTACAATTGTCTGTATCCTTCTTATTGTAAGAGACTCGACACTGTTCTCGAACTATAATGGTCTAATGAATTGTAAACACATATAGTAACCGTCATGAGTCGTGAGCACAGATTTATCGGTGGTAGGGATATTGTATACTTTCGGCCAATGTACAGCAGCCTACAAAACGTGCTGGACCAATAGATGACGCACACTGACGAACTGACGTTTGTCGAACCAATCGTGTGCACCGCAGCGCAGTCAATGTCAAACCGACCAATGAAAGTTCTGCTCACCACTCGTGACGGCAACTATAGAAATATACTTAATACATTTATAGGTACCTATACTTAATACTAAGGTTAAGGGAATACCGATGTGATTTTGATGCAAGCTGCTTTTGTCTACATCAAAAGTTTTCATCTCATAAAAAAATACTTTTTTATGCAGGTTGCAATTTACCCTCTTTATTTTTTTACGATTAAAAATAATGCAAATAAAAATGTATAAGTTACAGCAATAAATGTTATGTTATTAAAGAAGTAATTTTATCTCTTCTTTATTAGTTTCCTTATAATTATGTGAAAAATATAAGATAGATAGATAAGATAACTTTGATAAGAACGGGTAACAATACACAAAATTTTATAACAAAGGGTCAAATGCCCGTAACAATTAAATACAGACGTGACAGCGCCGCCTTCGTCTTCGTCTAAAACTTTTCGTCACAAAAAAGCTATATTCACTCAGGTGGAAATTCCATTTTTAATTTGTCTGATTTCTTCGCCCTTCGTTTGAACTTTCCTGGCGTCGTTAATTAATCTCTTTAATTTTCTTAAGGAAATTGAATTGCGGGGCACTGATTGTTTCCCGAGTTTCAGAGATTTTTAAATAATTCCTCGTCTTAGTGTCGTTTCAATATGGACATTGGGCAGATCGTGTTTTATTGGAGGACAATTTGGTGGTGAATAAATAATTTGAGCCGATTTAACATTTAGGGGTTGATTGATGTCAGAAAAGAATTAGGCATTTAAGAAGCTCTTTCTAAATGAAATGGTTTCGATATATTTCTCGTTGTTAGCATTACGAAACAAAGTAACCATTCCGGTATTAATCGTAAGTTACGTAACTTTTAATACTATATGAAAGATTACCAGCATTTGAGTTAAGTACCTATTGTGTAAATTAGAACGAAAAATTTAGGTAATATACTGAAAAAATACAGTCATAATACAGGCTCTCTATTTATTGGCAAAAAAGCTATAGAAAGCCAAAGAAATTTAGGGGGCAAGAATTCTAATATTATCCAAAGACGTCCTGCAAATCCTGTATGTTTCCAAAACGTTTTGTATACCAAAATTATTATCATAAAATTATTATTTGCAGATTTCGTTCATAACAGACGACATAGCACCACGCAATAATATTTGCAATTTGATTTAATTTTTTAATTAAGAAAACAATACAGCTCCACCACATTAGAATATACAGTTAAGCTCGCAACGCCCCGCCTTAATTACACTTGCTCAGAAGTTAATTGGAATTGTGAGTAAGAAAATGGAATCCAATTCGTGTATTGTACGTAAGAAAATAAACTTTTTAATTTAATAAAAGTTCCGCAATAAGTGTCATTTGTTGCGTTATGGAATGTGAGTTTCAGTTCTCATTATAACTCAGAGATTTTTTTGTTACGAGTATAGCTATCAAGAGACCGACTGCTACTAGAAATTAATAGAAATAGTGGAAATAAAACTGCCAGATTTACCAAGTGAAAGGAAAAACAATAAAATGAAGTATAAAACAGGAACAAAAAAATATTTCGTTATTTATTTGTTTAGATTTACTTTACATGCCTTCCTTGTGTATCTTATGTATCCTTTCTGAATCTTTCTTTCTTCTTCTGTCTCTTCTTTCCAAAGATTATCTGGAAGAGATTGCTCTAAGGCGATGATACCGCCTTTATGTACTATATTTTCATTTTTAGTTGTTTATATAGATATCAATTTCTTATTTGCAAATAATGAGAATTTTGAATATATTGTAAAAATTTGTAAAAAAAATCTAGTCACGTAGTTCATTGTTTATCCTTTCAAATTCCGCTGCAACATGTATTGTGAATGACATATTTTTTATTAAATACGTTTTCAGTACCCTTTAGAATTCTGATCCCCCTTTATCTTATAGAGAGTCCGGTTCTCTTTTCAATGTCATAGTTGTTCACAAAATGTACAGTCAGTCCTCGTTCATCCGATATTCGGCCATTTTACTTTTCACGTCCGATACAGTTACGCTGCTCGATCGCTACTACTCGTCCGGTCTTTTGTGTTTTTCAGTTCAACGTTAACCGTTAAACTATTTTTCGTTTTTGCAAGCTACGTCACGATGTTTTGCCTAGTAGCTGGGAGATGACTGAGATGAAATAAAGCCTGTATTATTTTCGGATTAACATCAATTCCTCAGGGGGCTAGTCTACAAATTTGCTCTATGACGCCATTACAAAATCATTTTAATTCAATATTAAGTGATGTCCTAAAGTTATGTCAAAACCACCAAATTTGAAAACGAATGCAGCTACGCCGTTGAAATTCCATAGGAAAGTCATATTGATGCTACTAGATCATATTATAACTAATTGGTTACCAAAACGGTCAAATACGACAATCATGTAGTCAGAATGAAACAATTACGATACGACTATGTATGTAAACTTGGCCCCTGAATTTACATATCTATCTTTATGTTTAATTTAATTAAATTTTTAATATATTATCTATCAGAAATTTAAAAAAGACACTTTTCCGTTTACAATATTTATACTTACATACTCATCAATTAAAATTGTTTTCTGATTTTCAACTTAAACAGTTGCACGAGTTATTTGTTTTTAATAATCAGTAGGTACGTTATATTATTTAGACTCAATATAAATAGATACAAATTCTTTTAAAAATTACCGTTTGTAGATAAATAAACATTATCTTTAAATTTTAAATCTAGCTTTTCAAATGCAAATGTTATGAATGATGCAGTAGCAAGTATTTTAATTCCCTGACCATGTATTTAATTAAGTTGCTAATATTTTACTCTTTTCGTTTCAATGTACTGTTCTTTCGGAGGATATCCGCCATTTTGTCTTCCGTTTCACTTTTCACGACCGATACAGAGTTACGTCGTTCGATTAGAACTGCGGGTCTATAGCCTTTTGTATTTTTCAGTCGAACTTTCCCCAGAGTCTGAGCTATTGTACTATTTTATTTATTTAAAACTAAATTTCACTCACGGCTTTCAAATTTATTTACAGATATTTACTTTCTTTCCACACTTTCTTTGGTGAAATTGTTAAAGTTAAAAAATTTGATAATTTTCAATAAACAGCTCAATCGGTTGAAGATATCTCCTTCAAAATTTAGTTCAAAGATTCCACCCGAACATAAGTACATTGCAAGTTAAATAAAAGCTTTAAATTAAAGACATTATTATATTATACTTTTATACCTAAGTTTTCAGATGCAAATATAATTTAATGTAACAGAAATAAATATTATATGAAATTCAATGAGCTATTAATTTTTGCTCATCATTCCAATTATTTATTTTAATACTTAACCTACAATTCGAACTCATCTGCTATTGGTGCTCCGAGTATATGCCAAAGACCACGAGAGTCTCTCAAGGCGCAACACTAAGGCCTATCATAATTTACAGCCATATTCAGCTGATGAAGTACCTAAGCAAAATGTTTCAAAAACAATTATGCAATTTAAAAAATACGCATCAAAGTATTATAGTTGATAAATACATTATGTAGTTACGTTGTTTACTCATATTAACTTTAAACGGGTAAATTATATGTCATATTTCTATTCCCGTCGGCCCGACATTAGTCCATTATTGTAATTATAGTTCTGTTGTACAGACAACTTATATTAATTAAACCCTATTGACGGGAATAACCCACGCATAATTTTCTAGTCATTTACGAAGAAACGTAAGCTAAGTGCTATATTTTATCAGTTTTGTTATTACCTGCATCTAACCTAATAATATTTATTTTTGTCTTTAGTGCTAGTATCTATGTTTTTTTCCTTTTGCTTCTATTATTTTATTTTTTGAATCTTCTCTTCTTTATTAAAAAAAAAGGCTTTTTGTTTTAAATAAAGGCTTTCCTTTCAAAAAGGAAAGCCTTTATTTAAAACAAAAAGTTGTGCACAATTTTTTTTTTATTTCGTTTATCTCAACTCTATGCAACACAGTGTTTGCATTTCATAAACTTTATGTATGAACCTTTGCAAAGCAACGTCGATCGTTGCACAGTAGCAACCCCCACGATTTCAAGGGCTCGCGACGCGTTGCCGATGTAATCTATCGACTGCACTGTTATTAGTTTTTTGAACTCAGAAACAAAAGAATATTGGACTGCAAGATTTCATTTTAGATTTTTATCATGCCGTTGACATTTTACGTCTAACGTTTTCACTTCATGTAAGTAGGTTTTGACTCGTAAGTAGCTTCTGTTCTATAAACCTATAAATATGTTGTATAAACCTAACACTAAAAATACGTTATAAGCAATAACTTAACAATACTCGTACCTTAATTTCGCTAGTTTTGTTCTAGAAAGCCTTGAAATATCTACTTTGACACATTTTTCTGTTAGCTATGAATATTAATGCGCAACGCTATGATTACACAGCTCTACCGTATCATTATAATGTGACCTTAGCTTGTACGAGCAAGTAATTAGGAGTAAAATTTTCTAGCACTATAACGAGAAAAAATAATAACGAATTGTTTTTCTAAATACTGGTTATAGTAAATTGGTGAGAATTCTAACTATGTGTAATAGTGTGGGATAGATAAAATTTGCAATGGTAAATATGTTTGTAAGTAAACTTCAAATCTACCGTGAAACATTAAAAAACTTTGAAGAACAATAAGAAAGTAGCTAAATATAAGCAGATTGGAATTAAAAGACGCATCACTGCAATTAGTCATACCCAATACTTTAACAATAAAAACTTTACACATATTTATGTACAATATGTTATTAATAATTTTTAAGTAATTTGTAAATTAATGAATTTTTTACTTTTATAATAAGAACTTAAAAAGAACACAAATGATTAAACAGGAATATAAAAATTATTATTGAATAATATGAAAAAATCATGAAGGTACGTAACTACAACTAAATGAAAAACTTTAAATTTTTTATATATCTACTGCTAAAAATTGTAATGCACAATCCTTCAGTCCAAAAAAAAGGTCAAACGTAAACCGTTTGACCTTTTTTTTCGGCATCCATCCTACTAAGGATGTTTTAAGCTGACACTTTTTGGAGTTTTGAGGTAAATGGAGTGCTGACGTCACTTCTGCGTCGCGCAAAGCGGCTCAAAGTGGAAACGTGGATTGTGATGTTCTACTTTCAGAGCTGCATACTTTGTTGTTGTAGCCTGAGTTTTAAATTTCCTTGTTTACTTTAAGCTTTGGTCGGCCAACAATTGTTCTTAAAAACTAACTGTTCGGATAATCAGAAGATAACTTTCACAATACACGCGCGATGAAAAAGTTGAGCAACGTCAGGCGCGGTCAGTACCTGGATGGGGGATTAATTTAATCACGTGACATTAATATAAAATGATTGAACACAAATCAGACAAGCGTGACGTCACGCCTCGCGAAACGTCATGTTGTTGCTGATGCTGTCATTTTCGTATACAGTGAATCGCTTGTTTCGCGAGGCGTGACATCATTTGAGACGCCATGACAGTCTTGGCCTTTTTCGATGTCAATTTGGAGTTCATTTCTAAAAACGCAAAATTATTAGGTAAAATGGCTTATTTTTCTTAAAATAATATATTTTTGGTGTAAAATAGATAAGTACCAAGTTATATTTTTAAACTCATTTCCAAATTTTGTCAACTAGCCTATTACATAATTATGTGAATGTTTGTGACGATGGACGGATGGATTTAGGGATTTTTGTTACTCGTTCACACAAAAACGGCTTAACAGATTTGGATAAAATTTGGTATGCACGTAAATTATAACCTGAATTAATATATAGGATACTTTTTATCCCTCTCTGTACCAAGTTCTTAGATCCACGCGGGCAAAGCCGCGGTAATAGTCTACTAAATAAATTCAAATATGTTGGTGTATACTTAGGTATTCCTAAAGAACTGCAGGTGAAGTTGCAGGTAGTTGGATGTCCAAGTTCCGATAGTACATAGCTGTTCGCAAGTCGTGTATAAAACTTTGTTGGATCTTGCCTTGTCGGCGCGGGGAAGTTTCTTTTGACAAAAGAAACTCTACATGCTGGATACATGAGCGTAGTGAACTCTGCTGGATATTGTGAAAGATACCTAAATAAAATTTTATTTTGTGTTAGGTTTAAAGTTTTAATGACCGCTACCATTTCGTGGTCCACCACCGAACACGGCTCTCTCCCCACAACAAGGGGAGGCGTGAAGCATTGTCCACCACGCTGATCCAATGCGAATTGGTGCAGAAAACTCTTCATGCTGGATACATGAACGTATGCACTCTGCGGAAAATTGTGGGAGGTGAATAAACTTCTTTCTATTAGCGATTTTATAGTATCTATTAGCGACTACGTTTACAGGTTTGTTTCATTGTTATAGTAATTGAAGGGTATGCACGGCTGATATTAAGTGGTCACTGCAGCCCATGGATCCACATCCAACCTCAAATAGAGAAAAAATCCTATGTGGTGTTTCATACGGGTGCTTGGCTACTCATGAAGACTAAGATGTTCGCCTCAAATATAGTATCGCCGCAACCATACCTCCCCAGCAGACACACAACACATTAAGAACATGCTGCTTTACGACGGTTTAAATGGCTGGCGGTGAGGAATGCAGCTCGTCCGGGGAAGTCCCCGTACGAGCTGCTTTGGCTCTAACACTTATAGTGACGTTACTCTTATTTAGGCGATATTGATTGTTTTTTTTAAATTGTAGCCGTATTATTTTACATTTTATTGATTTTTTTTTTGCCTTTTGCTACTCAATTACTATAAAAAATATATTATAAAGATCTACTCCTAGAGACAACAATACCTACGAACCACACAGATCCCCATATATCCAGTTGTATATTGAACCGAACAACGCACCCTGATCGGTAATTAATTGATTTTCTCATCAAATAAGCACTGGTTGCCAAATTTCGAAATTCTTAAGAGCATTAACTAATGCACGGTTCGTTCTACAATGTCACTGTTGGCTGGTGGCCAGAACATAGCAAATTATGTCAATGCTCGCACTAGAACATGAATACATACATAATCCTACTTCCTACTGATATTACAAATGCGAATGTTAGTGAAAATGGACGTATGAATGGATGGAAATCAGGAAGAGATCTCCTGTAAGGCTACTTGGCTAGTTTTCAGATTGTTCCTTGTTAGATTTTGTTTGTCTATAACCCATTAATGACTGTAGGGTCAGGCCACACACAATGAGAAGGATACAAAAAAAACTACGGAATACAGTATAAATAGAATTCAAAAAATATTTAAAAATTAAAAATAGAGTTTGCTATAAAAATAAATTGATTGTTTGTTTGTTTGTTTATTCATCGATAACAATTTTTTAACTAATAATCTGATTTGGTAAAATTATGTAAACAATTTTTTTGTGAATGTGATTGTAAAGTATGCATGAGTTGTGGACAGAGGCATTTACTAATTAAATTATTCTCATTCTTTCAGGTAAACGACAAAATATACATTATTGGCCCTGAATTACAAAAGGTTTGTAAAGTGATGTATAATATAAAGGAACCGTTGGATTCAGGCCTTGTCCTTATTGGCTATAACCGACCGAAGCAACCAACATGACAAAATTTAATCATAAATTGTAGTTGATTGCTTACAAATTACCTACCACTCTTTCTAAGAATAGATACTGAATTTTTTTTTTTTTGTTATTCAATATTAAACGGAAATATGACGAAAGTACTCGTATATATGACGTGCGACACGGACCGGACATTTGATTATTATTGAAATTTAAAAAGAAGTGTATCTTGAATTAAAACAGGCCACGAAAAATAATAATACCGTTTGACAGCAACAAAAACAAACACTTCCGGCGACGACTCAAAGCAGGCGACAAAAATTACGTTATTGTGCAATAATCACAATTATTGTGCCATAAATTCTAAAAACGACTTTGACACAATTCTTGCGAGTTGGCTCTGAGCCAATTTTGACACGGAGTCTGCCTCAGCACATAATTGCGTTAGCAAATTATTCTACCAAACAAACACCTGTTTTATTTTTAACTTATTGATGTTTATGGGATTAACTTTTTAAATAAAATGATTTTATGAAGAAAAGATTTAAAATACACCAAACCCTTAAATTATTATAGTGCATTAAATGTTCTCAAAGGCATGTGAAGTCCACCAACCCGCAGTAGGCCAGCGTGGTGGACTAAGGCCTACATCCCTCTCACTGTGAGAGGAGACCCGACTCTGTAGTGGGTCATTAATGGGTTACTGGCAAATTATACTGCATAGTGCTCGAAGGATGGATGGATGTATTCCGCGGACCGTGATCGTTATTTTTTGTTTGTTTGCATAGTATGGTAAAAGTTTCATCAAAATCGGGTCAGTAGTTTCCGCGATAAAGACTTAAAACTAAAAATTACGAAAAAAAAATTTTTTTTTATTAATCCCTCCAGAATGTACAATAATTATAATGAATTTAAGTAGTGTTATTTTTTAAAAAGACTGACATAATTCTCGTGAGTTTGGCCCGGCGCCAATTTTCGCACGGAGTCCACCGCGGCGCATAATGATTGCGTTAGCAAAATTATTTGCATTAACACCACTTGATTTATCGGTTCAATTTTTTAAAAGCACGATTTATAATTTTAGCTGCTCAAAGTTTATACGAAACAGGTTTTTTGTTAGGCTTGTTTCTTTTTATTTATAAGTTTTTAAAATCTAACTCACGCATTGTTATGATTCTATTTTCTAACGAATAAGCTACAGTTTATCATCTTTTTATACATACTTATATCGAAAGTCTATGATCTATTTTAATATGAGAATTCGTAATTGAGAATTTGAATAATTTATAAACCTTTTAACTAAAGTTGGAGATGGATTTTAATCTTTGTATTATCTGGATAGATGAAGATTATATAAATAGACTAGCTGACCCAGCAGGCTTCGCTCTGCCAATGATTTTTTTTTTATTTTTTTTTATTTTTATTTAATAGCCTATGTTACTCAGGCTGAATGTAGCTTTCCAATGGTGAAAGAATTTTTGAAATCTGCCCAGTAGTTTTTAGTTTATTCGTTACAAACATACAAAAATACAAATGTTTCCTCTTTATAATATTAGTATAGATATAGATAGATATTTTTATAATCCTTTGTATTATGTTTATAATAATAACTAATATTATAACGTAACTACAATAACTATAACAAATAACTAATAATAATAACGTGATTATTTAAGGTAACGAGAAAATTTTTAAGCCACTACGTTAAGTTTACAGAGTTTGCTACAAAAATAATTTTTCTTCGGTTTTGGCCAGTAGCCAAGCGCTAGGAGACATCGAGGAACTAAGTTTGTTATTACAAATTTTCAGAAATTTCATTATATTTTCAAGAAAAAATATTTTATTAGACACATAATATTTTTCGAAATAAGAGTAGTTGTGTTTCTTAGAACATGACACGGTATACAACTAATAAATAAGTCAAAGAAATTCTAAGAAGCATTTAAGCAATTGACTTCGACTAAATATTTATTTTGATACCTCAAGTCAATATATAAACCTATAGTTAGTATAGTCAACATTTAATTGCAACCGGATAATTAGGCCGAATATCCGGTTCAGTAAAGTTTAACCGAATAGTATTCGGTATTCGGTTATTCGGTGAAAGCACTATTCGGCACATCTCTACTTTATATGAAGAACCCGACTTAGATGACATTTTTCGTTTTTATTTTTGACAGTTCAATAAAAGCATCTCAATTGACTCTGAGATTACATATCAATTGAATAACAGTTTTAACTTCAATTTCTAGTCAATTAACAAAAGCTATCTGAACTGCTATTGAATGGCACAAAATAAGCCTGAATTATTTCTAACATAGCCCTTTATAATATCATATACCGCTTAACAGGCACTAAACATGTTACGCTTACAATAACTTCAGTAAATAACGTTGTGAACAGCGCCTCGGCAACGATTAAACAGCCATACAGTATAAATATCCCGTGCAGTTAACTAATTCTGTAGACCGTTCTGCGGTGTTAGTTATTGCCTATGTTTCTAATTTACAGGCAAGGTGGTGACAGTGTTCTTAAGTACTTCTATTAGCTCCTATGTACAGAGAAATAAAGCAAAATTTCCTTTAAAGGACACCAACATCCATAGATTCTGTATAGTCTATTGACGACCTGAGTGGCGCAGTGGCTAAGACACTAGTGTGCTGCTGGGTACGATTCCTAGCAGAGCAGAGATTTAAATGATGAATTTGATTTCTGTTTCTGGTCTGGCTGTGTTGTGTTGTTGTCTTGTGTGTGTCCATGGCGCCCATGACACAGAGAATCCTAGTGTGGGGCTGTGAGTGTGAAGCGTTGAAGCGTTGAAGTCTATGACCATAGCCATCTATAAGTCTTTATTGTATATCATTTATTGTATATTGTTATCTTTATTCTCAACTTATGTTTTAAAGTCGCTAGTAAAATACACTAGTCTTAAGCAAAGCCGAAATTCAGTCAAAACACTAACTTTTTCATAGTAATGAGATGAATTTCTCAAATTATGCTTATTGAAAATTTCATTGTCTCAAGCATGTACTTACGCAATTTCTTATAGTAATCTAATCGAGCTGCCATTAGTATGGGAAGATGTCAAGACAGACTGACATACTAGTGACTGACTTTTACTGTTCAATTATCTACAGATTAGGCACAGAAAGTGCCTCCCAGGTGATTTCGTCATGGCATTATTGAACTCAAGAATCAAGGGGATACAAAGAAAAAGTATTTACCCTAAATTTACGCGTAAGCTGATATTATTCACAAGACCGCCGGATAATACGAAACAGGATAAAGCAAAGAAAAGTAATATTTACCAAGTTTCCATGCCCCAGTGGGCAGCGGGGAACTTGGGTTACGAAGTTTATTTTTACACAGCCGGGGTCATACATTGTGTGCTACGAGTATGAGTATGTCTATCTAGGTATATATATGTATTGTTAGGGGAATGTGAAATAATAAAACGAAGTGTACAACTTGTCTGTAACCCCGTTAGTGACCCACTGCAGGGTTGGGTTCTCTCACTATGATGGATGTAGGCCTTAGTCCACCACGTTGACTAATGCGGGCTGGTGGACTTCACATGCCTTTGAGAACATCGTGGAGAATCCTCAGGTGTGCAGGTTTCCTCACAATATTTTCCTTTGCCGTCACAGCAGTCGTTACAGATATCGAAATAAACCTATATCTATCTTCTTATTTATATCCAGCTTATATCATTTTAGTGTTAGCTGTTATGAGTGCGGCATACAACTAAATCAGTGACACACTAATCCTGATATCGAAATAAATCTTTATCTATCTTTTTATTTAGATCTCATATAAAGATATAAGATATGAGATAAGATATAAAGATATGAGATCTATAGAGTAGACTATAAAGGTAGTCTTACTAAAAGTTATGAATGCCTCACACTACTAAACCAGTCAACTACCTACGAGTATATCGATATCACGAGTCAACACATAACTCGTGATATCGATATACTCGTAGGTACTCCTAAAACTTTTTCTCGTTACGAAGAAATATAAGTTCAAATCTCGAGTTCGTATTTCCCGTGATTGGATCTGACGCGTTCGGACACTCGTCTCCTTCGGGACCACTGATTATCTGGGCCACGGCGTGAACGTGGACAGATATCTGCTTTGACAGCTAGATGATATGAGGTTATACCTTATTAGGGGGTTATACAGCGGTGATAGCCCAGTGGCTTAGAATTCGACCTCGAATCGAGGGGTCCGGGTTCGAATCCCAGTGGCACACACCAATGACTTTGTAAAAAAGTTATGTGCGATTTATAAAATTAAATATCACCTGCTGTTACGGTGAAGGAAAACATCGTGAGGAAACCTGCATGCCTGAGAGTTCACAAAAAAAAATGTTCTCAAAGGCATGTGAAGTCCACCAACCCGCAGTAGTTCAGCGTGGTGGACTAAGGCCTACATCCCTCTCATTGTGAGAGGAGACCCGACCCTGTAGTGGGTCATTAATGGGTTACTGACAAGGGGGTTATATGAGCTTTGGAATGGACAGTTTGTAATAAACGAACACATTCTTATTTTTTTATAGTACTTGAGTAGTAAAAGCGCGTGCAGGCTACCTGATGCTAGGTGGTCAGTGCAGCCCATTGACCCCCGCATTCAACATCAAATAGAAAAAAAACCTATCTGTGCTACTCAAGAGGACTAAGATGTGCGCCTCAAATAAAGCATCCCCGGCTACCATATCTCCCCAGCGGAAATCCAAGACATGAAGAACATGCGGCTTAACGACGGGTTAAGCGGCTGGCGATAAGGGCTACCTACTGTGACACTACTACCAAAACCGACAGATATTCTAAGGAAAGGAAAGGAGAAAAATATTAATTCGTCTACAAAAAGGCTAGGAGGATCCATTCAAAACCTCAACAATTCAAGAAAGCTTTTGGAAAGGCGAATACGAACACGTATTTACTATGCGTTAGTCCTAAACTAACACCCAATTCAACCGACCGCGTTACAGATCTTACGACATCACTTTTTTAGAAGACCAAACTTTCGTCCGCTTTTAGGTCGCAGAAGTGTTACTCGTACATAGAAAAACTGGTTTTACTATACTCTGTGTATTCCGACCGACCTTTTTGTTTAGCTCGCAATGTCGTTAAACTATTATGCCATCAAACACATACGATAGCTTGTAAAAACAACAAGTCTTGCAACTCAGTGCTTCTACCGTATAAAGTTGTGAGATCCCCACTTAGGGGTCCTTCTATCTTTAGGTATTACACAATTAGTTAACCTAACAACATCTTATATTGACCGTATCAGTGTTAAAAATCTTTCACGTTCAAAATAAATAGATTGACTTGGCGATCGCGCTTAACAATCTCATTTGCCCTCTCTACGTCTAATTGTTAGGTCCACGCAGACTGTTCGGGGAACAAGTGCAACCGGGCGCGGCGCAGCGTGCAGCCTCCTTGCGCCGCATGGTCATGGCCGCATAGAGTTTCATTTTTTTATTTTTTATTATTATTGATGCGCTTTTGTTATTTTTTCATTCAATCATTAATATTTTTTCAATGAATACGATTTTCAATGTATTTTAATGAATTCAATGTTCAAAGATATGTTTAATGTTTTATTGTTGATTACAAGTTTGATTATTATTTTAAATCTTCTATGTACATACTAAAATTATATGTATTCACAAAATTACAAAGAAGTTTTTATGTAAAACCGTACACAGACGAAATCGCGAGCAATAGTAGGTATACAATGAATAAACCAGGTCTAGCCTTCGTTCTAAAATTTATATTCTAACTTTCTACCCAAACCATAAAACTTCAAATAAATTGGACGAATTCTATCCGCTGCGAACCTATAAAATAAAACATGTTACTGCTAAGTCTGTGTTTATTGACACTCGGTCCAGCCTTGTGACCGTCCGCCGAGGGGCCCACCGCGAGCGCCAGTAAGCTGTTAGTTTAGGGCCCCCAAACTGCAAATAAGAACTTTGCGGCCTCTGACTTTGAAATTTCGGTTGCCCACTCCACATGTGCCTTTAAATAGGAGTCGAATAAAATTGTTTCAATCGAAATCATTTGTTTTTGCTTGCAATATTGGGCGCAGTCAGTACCTGGATGGCTAATCACTAGTGAATTGAATGCGCGCTTCCGTGCTTCGGAGGGCACGTTAAGCCGTCGGTCCCGTCGTTATGATAAGATAGTAGTCATTAAACCTTGTGAAAGGCCCTATGGGTGGTTTAAAAACATCCGACACTGGTTGGCCACTAACCCATTTCTCCACCAATCCGCATTGGAGCAGCGTGGTGGTACGCTCCAGACCTGCTCTTGTTATGATGATAGACACTTTACCTGACAATGAGCTATTTAAGGGTTGCAGCCAAAATTATAAAAAACAAAAGCCAAAAATAGATAAGCACTTACAAGATTAGCTTAGTTGTAAAATGGTGATGATAGCTGATCCTACATTAAGCTGTATTAGTAATAAATGTATTATAATATACATTGTTATTTACATTTGTGTGTCCTTTGCCCTTCAGTCAGCTGTTAGTTTAGGCCCTTTACTGTAAATACGAGTTTGTGGGTTCCACACGATTCTGAGTTTCCAGTAATTTGATTTATTTCGGATGAGGCGAGATATTTAATATATGTATAGGGTCTAAAAGTCCTTCAGTTGTGGTGGTAAACAGTTATAGATGTTAGGGTTTTGCTTAGTTTTGGCAGGATATTTTATTTCTTAGTATTTATATTAAGTTAGTTCCTTATTATATGAAGTGCCCGGGTAGCCACTCTAAGGGTCTCGAGTCTCAGTGGCCCAACCAATGACTTTGTATTTAAAAGTTATGTGCGCTTTATAAAATTAAATATCACCTGCTGTTACGGTGGAGGAAAATAACGTGAGGAAACCTGCGTCGGGCTATCCCGAAACATATACGTGATGTGAGATGTAAATTCATTAAAATATGGTTAACTTAAAATCGTATGACGAGTAACAAAATCCTATCACGATTTCTACAAAAAAGTTTAAGACAGCCGCAACTGGTCCATCAAATATAATGCGAAAATCTCCGCCTATTTATATCCTTCAGAGTTATTTGCTGAGAACGCGATTTTTATTACTGTGAAAGTACCAAATTCCCGATTTTACGACCTTCACTTGCCAGCTTAATGTTTTACGATCCAACGTCTATTTTGACATGAGCTTACCTGGAGACCTTCGGTAGTACCTACTCTGACATACATATATGAGTATTTTGCTGATTTGCAAATCGTTAAACATCTACTCGTATAAAACAGGCTATTCTCAGTAACCCATTAATGACCCACTGCAGGGTCGGGTCTCCTCTCATAATGAGAAGGATGTAGACCTTAGTCCACCACGCTAGCCTACTGCACACCTTGGAGAACATTTTTTTTTTGTAAACTCTCAGATACGCAGGTTTCCTCACGATATTTTCCTTCATCGTAACAGCAGGTTTTTGACAAAGTCATTGGTGCGTCAACAAAGCCACTGGGATTCGAAACCGGACCACTCAATTCGAAGTTGAATTCTAAGCCGCTGGGCTATCACCGCTAATAGGCTACTAGTACTGATAACAATTATATGATAGAGTTCATCTGGGGAGATAGACAACGTACCGCTAGCCTCTGGACACGTCGTAAAGCATCATGTTCTTCATGCCTTGTGTTTCGGCTGAAAGGTATTGCCGGGGATACTTTGATTGAGGCGAACATCCAAGTCCTCATGAGTAGCAAATCAAGCAACTTAGATAGGATTTTTTTCTCTATTTGAGGTTGGATGCGGGCATCCATGGGCTGCAGTGACCATTCAATCAGGTGGCCTACATACCCTTTTGCTACTTAATTACTATAAAAAACGTAGGCAGCACATATCGAAAAAGTCGCTTTTTAGTTTAGTAGGAAAAACTCTCGTTGCATTTACGAAATGGTGCACGGTTTTAGTACCAGCTGGCGTGAAACAATTTCGGAAAAATAGTTATAGTAAAATGTTAGTGTTTTCAATAAACTCCCGAAAACTCTAACCGAAAAACGCAGAGACTGTAAGCCCATTTCTATCCGTTCATATGTTTTGCTTTTCTTTGTTAAACATATTTTTAATTTATACAAATCTAAACTAATCAAATTATAGCGACAAATATAAAACTATAAAAGATTTATTTATATTTTAAATCCAACTAAAACAATGCTAAATCACGTAGCAAATAATACAGCTACGACGTAGCACAACTACGAATTACTTGTAGCACTCTGTAGCAAATGCTACACCGTAGCAAACTCGTAGCAAGAGACATTTCTCTCGGAACGATACGAAGCAGCACTTGTTATCGCTTGTATCGGAACATAACTTATCGGGAATTTATGCATATAGTTCTATACCCGTTTAACGTAAATGGGAATTCCGTTTTATCAAGATGAATGGAGACAAATGGATTTGACATACATTGTGAATTTTACATTCGGGCGACGAATGCCTACTAATTACTTGGAATAGATCAAATAGCAAAATTATTCCGAGTATTATCGGAATCTAGGTCACAAGTTAGCTTGATAAAATGTTAATTGTATTCAAGTGGCTTCATAATTCTAGCATAATAATTTTATAGGAAAGTGTTGAACATAATTTGCATAAACACATATTATTATTATAATAATTTTATAAATTTAATATTATATTTAATTTTGCAAATTGAATTTCTATTGCAAAGAATGAGAGATAAATTTTACCATTAATAACAAAACAGCACTTTGCGAAGCTGCGATTAAATCGCACATTGATAAGACCCATAATTGCTTGGAAGTGTACTGACACCAACGATGAATGGGGCATTGTGAAGTGTAAATCCATTCATCCCAAAATGAGCCTTACCTGTCAACGATTACAAAGTCGAGCTTGGAATATTCGCGGGGAAAATCATGGGGAAACAGACAAAACGTGGCCGTGTTTTGTTGTCAAAATGTGAGTCTTATCTCGTTGTTTAGAATGCAACAACGCTTTATTAAAACAATACTCGCTGGCGTATGATTTTGTTCACTTTGTTGTTGATAACAGAGTTATGCTGGAAGATCAGGTGATCAATCAGATTCTGGTGGATTTTTATTGGCTAATTGGGCCGTAATTTACCCTGGAGGTATTATTAAGCCTTTCTTAGTAAGATTTCAATGATCTAAAAGCGACTCTACATGATAGTTTTAATAATGGCTTGGAGTCACAAGTTAAACTGCACCCTTTTAAAAATACTAATAACTAAACCAAACACGATAAACCGGAGTAAAACATGACGTTTGTCAAAAAGGGCGTAAAAAGTTTGTCGAAAAGGGGGTTCCCCTTTTCAAACCCTGTAAGTAACGTACTAATGCTGTCTCTAATGATTTTGCTCGTGTTAATAGACGATGGGAACCACTTTCCATCAGCAGCTCGTAGTTACGTTTACGTTTATCTGCTCTACTTATATGTAAAAACCTATAATTGAAACAAAATAATTGGTTTACATCACGTTAAAATCGACAACCAATAAAAATCAAAAGAGCCAAGTTATCCCATTTGCTTAAATTCCCTTCAAGTAGATCCGAATATCCAACTCCGAACTTCTAATCCCCTATCAAACGGCAACAAAAGGGAAACAAAAAACGACCTTACTCGTAAGTCTAAAATCACTCTGCTATACTAAACCCTTGAGCCAGTGCAAATCCCAAATAGGTAAAGTAAATTGATGACCCATCGGTAAACGGATCCAGCGGATCCGACGGATCTAACGGCTCCAAGGGATCTGTCTCAAGCGCTATCAAGTTAAATTGGGATCGCCGGCCTTACTTTTTTTATTTATGTCTCATTACTCACTCTCGACACTTTGAAGGAACTATCGGTCTAGGAACGGCTATCGGTCTAACTCTAGCTCTAGTTGGTTTGAAGTAGATCAATTAGTGTCTCGAGGACTTGATTGAGGTTTTAGAGTAAGAATAGAGTCTAAGTGTACTCGTATTATATAAGGTCTATATCTCTATACCATACTCTCTACCATACCATACTCTAAATATATTATGGTATAGTCACCAAACATTATGGTAAAGTCAACATTATTCATTTAAAAAAGCTTTCGAAGCCTTCTTAAAAATTTAAAAGTTAATTCAATATAATGAATTCGAACATTCATCCGTGACTACTTCATTTAGATCTGTTTTGCAGTAAACAAAGACGATACATAAACGTGATTACGGCAATGTCTATAGATAAAAAGCCTTTAAATTAAATATCAATATAGTATAAAAGATAATAGATTATATTAAGTTTATTGTATACAAGTGCATTATGATAATTTCATCTACTTTATATACCAACGTAATTTATGATTAAAACTATAATATTTATCTACCAGTACTTTTCAGACCACTATTAGACATAGACCTCTTAATCTAAACCACTTGATCTTGTGCCCTCTGAATCCAATTACATTGAAAGTTAAAGAATATTTTCCAATATTCTGTAAGAACATTGTTCTACAACTCGGGAATGCTAAAATATAAGGATTTTATCTAGGAGGAATTTATCTATGAGAATCTAGCTAAGTAATAACACAAAGAGACTTAATGTTGCAGACAATGAGGATTTTAGTATCCATAAGAAGAAACTAAAATAGTGGTTTTCATTTGTTTATGTGACTGTTACGCATACAGAAATTGAACCTTTTCTTTCCAAATTGAAGACTTATGGTTATGCTTAGCTTTTTTGATAGATTGTAATCAATATAAGACGCAGCCAATATGCACCTGTAGGATAAATAAAAAATATATAAATCAGTTTCAAAAAAGAAAAGATAAATGGTTCAAATCTATCTTAAGCACCAGTACGATTAATAAAACTTTCAAAATCGTTAAAAAATATTATTATTAATGTAATCAGCAGCTAAAAAAATGATAAATAAAATGGATGGAAAATAACAATGGATTTCCGCAAAGTAACGCCTGATACAATATATTATGTAATCAGCAGCGTTCCAAATCTTTTTAACAACGATAACTACCTACTCGCCACGAAATAAAATAAAGATAGGAATTTCTTTCACTAAAATATCTGATATTATCTTTCTGACTGAAACTAGCTAAGTAATAACACAAACAGACTTATTAAGTTCTATACAATATAAGTCTCAGATTCCGCTCAGATTATGTTTGCTCATAACAATGCTAACAACACGAGCCTGAATTACCAGAACCGGGGGTTTGTTTTTATTGTCTCATTCGCTGTTCTATTTGAGTAAGGCGTTTCGTTTTTCTTTTTGCATCTTATTAGACGTAATTTTCTCTTGAAGATTTATTAATTGAAATTCGTACAAAATGAGTGACCGCATTTTCACAAAATGATTGAATATTTTGGTGCACTGCTAAATTATTTGGACCTTACTTATCGCGATAATTGAATTATTGGGTAGTATTGAAAACTTTCTTTGCGAAGTAGCTTCGAATTGAGTGGCGCAGTTATTAACACAGCTACTTATGCACCTAGCATGAAAAATATTCGTGAGTTAATATATAGGTACCGTTAGTATGGGAAAATATCAGACAGACTGACTTATCAAATACTAATCAAATGACTAACGTTTACCATACGAACACTTTGATAGTGATAGTTTAAAGTTCTGTTTCAGGATTGGGTGTATCTTCTTTTGTCTTTCCTATTATGGGGCTATTTTAAAGAAATATTTTTTCCAAACATGAGAAATGACGTCGGCTTGAGATTGAAAAAGACATGACATAACTATAATTTTTCTAACTTGAAATTGAATCGAGATGTAATCGAGTTACGAATGAGTTTCCATAGTAACCGGCCCATATTTTAACTTGACACACGGGAATGCGGGCGTACACTAATAAGGTGTTTGTGTAGGTAAGCCGAGGAATGTCGTAATTTAGTTAAACTATTTGCGCTACACTCATCGCCAACACAAACAGGAACTGTTCGTAAACAAGACTGATACATAACTGTACATATTCTCCCTTAAGTTGTTGTTTTAACCCATTAATAACCCACTACAGGGTCGGGTCTCCTCTCACAATGAGAGGGATGTAGGCCGCCGTCCACCACGCACCACTACTGCGGGTTGGTGGACTTCACATGCCTTTGAGAACATTTTTTTTTGTGAACTCTCAGGCATGCAGGTTTCCTCACGATGTTTTCCTTCACCGTAATAGCAGGTGATATTTAATTTTATAAATCGCACATAACTTTTATTACAAAGTCATTGGTGGGTGCCACTGGGATTCGAACCCGGACCCCTCGATTGGAGGTCGAATTCTAAGCCACTGGGCTATCACCGCTTTAATACAGTGAGTTAAAACCAAGACGACCTGAGTGGCGCAGTGGTTAAAACGCTTGCGCGGTAGGTTCGATTTTGCAATAGACTTGTTGATGTTCGATGTATCGTAAGTTGTGAATGATGAATTTATTTTTTGTTTCTGGTCTGGGTGTGTGTGCTCTGGTTCTTGTCTTGATACCCATAGCACAGGATCCTAGTGTTTGACTAGGCTATGAGCGTTAATCTTTATTATTTATCATTATTTTATTGTAATACCATACATACATCGTTTTCAAATAACATTATATTTTATGTTCTAATTTTATCTAATATGAAGTTAATGTTAGGTACGAGTATCGTGTGTTCGATTTAAATTAAAAACCGTTATTTAATGTTTTATTCATATAAAAGAGAGGATTTTACTTAAAGAAGTTCTTAGTAAGTAGGTCATTTCTTTTTTTTCGAATTTAAAGCACCTGTTTCATCGTTGAAGTCCTCAAATGTAGTAAATAATTTACAGAGAAAAATATTGAAAGAAGAAGTTTTAAAATTAGGTTTTACGTTCCCAATTTGATTGCATTGTTGCATCCAACAAGATTGCATTGTTGGTCATTAGTATTCTTTGTTAAGATGAAATATTAGCCTTCCTTTTCTGGGTAATCTATGGTATTTAGTTCATTTAAATTACTGCTCTGTTTTAAACCAAATCCATCACAGCAGAACTATTACACAATAAAAATAGTTGGTCAAAAATACATATTAATGAACTGTGATAAATTACAATAATTCTGCTTTGTTATAAACAAGTAGTTTTTCAATTTTTCATTTTTAAATTCAATTCATATTCTCTCGCTTATCCTTTTGTAATAAGACAAGCGCCTTGTACGGAACACCGGACAAAAAGCTCCATTATATAGCGCGTAACAATCGAAAAGTCAGGAAAGAACTTCGGAAAACGCAATTTTTTCCAACATTTTGAATTATTACTTCGTTATAGGGAACGCTTTATGTAACTCTAAAAGTTTCGCCGCTCGTAAAAGTTTTATAGAACCTTTTCATTCCTTAAAGCCTTAATAGTTTGTGAAAGTATTCAATGGAATTTCGGGGTGATTTCTGTTGTTGATAAACTATTGAGTTATTTTTGGTTGGTCTGTATTATTTCTGTCTTGAATGCCACCTGTTCTTGTATTGTGTGTGTCCATGGCACCCACGACACAGGTAATACTACTGAGGAGCTATGAGTGTAAAGCGAATCATACAATAACAATGTTATTTTATGATTCAGTTTTATTGTTCAGTCCTATGTGGTGTTATATGTACTCTAACGACCATGTCAATAAGCTCGTTTGCTACAGTAGTATAAAAAGAATGGATATACTTACACGAAAGCAACAACCATCTTGCCAAAAATAGTCAAACTTAAGGCTGGTTTTCTATAACGCTTCTGACCTGGTTTGATAAGGCTTTATAGTTATTTGAAGGCTTTATCGTTTGTATAAGACATCAATACTCGCATTATATCACCTCTCAATATGGCGGCCAATAAGATAAGACTTGCGACGCTGCCAATACCAGTTTGTATCTCTTTCTTGCAAAATAATAATGGAATATCTCTTTCTTGCAAAATAATAGTGCAAGATATCTATAAAATGTCGAAAATTCTTTTTACGTTGTAGAGTTGAAGTTTTTTCATTGAGATAGGCCAGCGCTTAATTGAATCTGCCTAAGAGATAGTCATAGCGGTGATAGCCAAGTGGCTTAGAATTCGAGCTCGAATCGAGGGGTCCGGGTTCGAATCCCAGTGGCACGCACCAATGACTTTGTAAAAAAGTTATGTGCGCTTTATAAAATTAAATATCACCTGCTGTTACGGTGAAGGAAAAAATTTTTTTCAAAAATCTTTAATAGCGGCACTCGGGGTACATACTTCCACTCCCGCCCTACACCTCAGGGAGAGGGAGTGCCTGAAAAACAGCGCTGCACGGAGTCGTGGTGCGGCTCCGGGCAGCAGTGGCCGAGTCACTCCTTTTGCCCACTTTAGGTTTTATTTACTGTTCTCTACTTGCTGTAAATATTATGTAACTTGTGTGGCAATAAATCATTATTTTATTTTTTATTTTTTATTTTAATTAAGCCGTCATATAATAATAAATATAATTATGTATTCATATTTTTTGTGCTCTAAGGTGCGGTGTTGGGATAAATGAAACCCATGCGTGTCCTATTAGGACATACTGTATTAAATTTAGCTAATACCAAGTTCAGCCATAAAAATAATCTTAACTTATACTCTACAGTGCTAAAATCATTTTATTTCAATTTCATTATTTCTTATTCACCACTTCACATGAAGTGAATAGTGATTAGATTAGATTCATTTATTCAGTTGTTTCACTAAATCGAACAAAGTTGGAATCCTACTATTATTATTTATATTATATTTTATTACTAAAAACGGCTGAACAGATTTGGATGAAATTTGGTACACAGATAGGTCATAACCTGGATTAACATATAGGATACTTTTTATACTTCTCTTCACCAAGTTCTAACCAAGTTCTAACGTTCTCGCGGGCACAGTCTACTAAATAATAAACGGATTACATATCCCAAACGCGGTGTTTCCAACGTGCGCTGGAAATTCGTTTATTGTTTGCGTTTTTCCCGAACTTAATCCGGCTAATACTTACGGGTAGCTACCGCGTGTAAAATAATTCCCGTAGCCGAGAAGCTCCGAAAATTAATTTTAATGGGCGAAAAGTTGAACGTCACTAAAATTCTGGATATCCGCCGTTCCTGGTTACGTAGCGGTAGCTACGAGTGGGTGTCACATTTTGGTAGATTTTTTTTTCATCTTATACTCGCTAAAATAATTGTCACAGTAAAAAACTGATATTCATTTAATAGAAAAATAATATAAGGGTCATTTGCCTTTTATGGCCCACTGTTAGGAACGAGTTTCCTCACAACTAGAGGAGGCGTGGAGTAAGTCAACCACAACGTGTTTGAGTATGCAATCCAATGCGGATTGGTGGAGAATTAGGTTAGTCGCCAACTTATGTTGTAAGTTTTCAAACCGCTCATAGGCCTCCGACAAGGTTGAACAACTGCTATAGGTATCGATAACAACCTAGACCGATGGCTTAAAGCGCCCTCCGAAGCACGCAAGCGCGATTTTAATTCGCTACAAGTGTAGCTGATCGCTTGCGATCTGCTTAAGCAGCGGGGCTGGGTACACTTCATAATTCATTAAGACCTGTAATCCCAGGCAATTTGCGGTGGGATTTTACGTTAAAATAGTAATTTTTTCATTTGACGTGTTCAAAACGTATCCGGGATTTATGATAACTAATTAACTATATTAATAATATGAAAAATAATTTTAATTCCTCCCTTCCAAACAAAATTCGACTAGTACCTGGTAGCTTCCGCGTGTAAAATAATACCTCCGAAAATTAATTTTAATAGGCGAAAAGTAGAACGTCAACTAAATTCTGAATATCCGCCGTTGCTGGTTACGTAAGCCTGAGCTCAGGCAGCTGTCGCCTTCTTATAAATTTGTTCAATTAAAATTAAATTTCTCGGCGGCTTAATTAAGTCGATTGTGGCATATGGAACGTGGAAATATTGTGAATTACCTGTCAAATCGCAGCAAAAAAAAAGTTATGTGCGCTTTATAAAATTAAATATTACCTGCTGTTACGGCGAAGGAAAACATAGTGAAGAATGAAAGAAGCATGCTTGAGAGTTCACAAAAATATATTCTCGAAGGCATGTGAAGACCACAAACCTGCATTAGGCCAGCGTGGTGGACTATAGCTTACATCCTTCTTAATGTGGTAGGAGACGCGATTCCGCAGTCATTAATGGTTTACAGATATAGTTAAATAGATGGAAGCTTCGTAGGCTCTACGATTAAGATCTACTCGCTACTTAAGGTTTCCTTTCAGCTCTTTGTAGTCCACTGCTGGACATGGGCCTCCCCTAATCGACGACATTCCACCCGGTCCTGAGTCCTTTGAATCCAATGGTTTCCCTCTGTCTTTGTCTACCTGGTCGGAGGTCGGCTTGTGCTCCTTTTGCCTAGACGTGGTCGCCATTTGGGGACCTATTTTCCTCTTCGGTTGTCATTTTGGATGTGGCCAGCAATAGGCATGATGACTAATTTTCAAAAACTCTTCTATGATATTCAGAAGTTTCTATTATGTCTAAAATATATCATATATTTGTAGAAAATTAAGGTTTTTGTGCAATAAAAGTACATTTAAATTTTAAGTTTCAAATTAATTCCAAAACGCTCGCCCGTGTCATAGCGTCTGTCATTACGTCACGGCTCAGTAAAAAATGCAGAGATCGCGTTTAATGTGCTTACGAAAAAAATGACGTTTACTGAGACGTAACGTAAATCGACGTAATTCGATGATGGGTGTTTAAGCTATCATGGCGGATTGTTGTATTTTGTAGATTTATTTTTACAAATAAATTATTAATCTCGACATTAATTAGAGAATAAATAGGAAAATCTTTAAATCCTATTTCATTAGATCAGATTTAAAATATTTTGGCGATACTTGATTACTGTCATCATGCCTATTACCACTTTAATTTGTCAACTTTGAGAGTTATGTCCGTGAGATTAAAAAAAGATTGTTCGCACTGACGATGACGCAAGAAACTCTGTGATTAAAGAGCTTCACAGTTGGCCAGCGTTAACTTAATTGGCAAAGATAATATTAATTTTACGAAGAACACCTTTGATTATCGTCAGAGACTCGTTAAACACGATTATTCCAGGAACTTTGTACCATTATCAAAGACGACAGAAAGTTTTTTTAGAATCTCTCGATTTAAGCTTTTATCATACCTCTCATTATTATGAGTAGGTACTAACTCTGTTTGTGTACTTGTACTAATGACACTTCACACAAAATTGACCGACTATGAATATTAAAAACGGCTTCTATTAAGCAAATTTTGTCCTCGTGTACTTAAGAATTCGGTACAAAGAGAGATTACTAGCTGACCCGGCACACTTTAATCTGCCAAATATAGATTTTTTTTATTTTACACTCTTTATTTTCCAATTTCCACTGTGTAAACCTTCCTTGGACTTATACAAACACATCAAAACTAAAATGAGGCAAATCGGTCCAGCCATTCTCGAGTTTTAGCGAGACCAACGAACAGCGATTCATTTTCATTATTCGCTCTCTTCTCCGATACAACAGCTACCTCAAAACTCCCTTCCCGGGGCGTCCGGTCCTTTGTTAACACGTGAATGTGCTGGCTTTTTTATATTCTCCAAAGAATCCCCCGAACGGTATTTTAATAAGCGGCGTATTCGTGATATTCGCAATATACGTTTTCGGGATGTAATCTGCGAGTGTGTCGGCGCCGGGATTGTTTTACGTGTTTTTGTTTTTTAATTATTCGTCGTTTCGATTTTGTTTCGTTTCGGAATGTGTTTGATGTACGGTTTAGGTTTTTGAATTCTTTTGCGTTGGATTTGTTTGTGATCTTTTTAACGACTCATTGTTTAATGTTATTAGGCTTGGTTTTCATCATGTTCATTTCTTTAAAAAAGTTATGAGCGCTTTATAATATTATCTGTAATGGTGAAGGAAAACATCGTGTGGAAACCTGCATGCCAGAGTTCTCCAGAATGTTCTCAAAGGACCCTACAGTGGGTCAGGGTTACAAACATATTATACGAGTATTGCACTTTATACCAACCGCATAGAATGACTAGTTTAATCTATTTATGTTTGATATCAATCAAGATTTGATCAAATAACTAGAAGATATTCGATACCTTAATTCGGTAAATAAATGATCCCAATTCTCACCTGAGAAAAGTTCAATACACCGTCCATAATGGCTGATCTATACACCGAGAATGATTGATTCTCGCGTACATTTCCCGCAGTCACGTCTTGCGCGAGTTTTGTAGCGTCGCCATTTTTAATAATCCGGCGGCTTAATGCGCGTCGCTTTTCATGGAATGGTTGATTGATGATGGGAACAAATTTGATTAGGGGACGTCAGTCTTGCATTACCCGGAGAGTCTTGCATTACCCGGACTGTCTTGCGCTACCCGGACTGTCTTGCGCTACCCGGACTGTCTTGCGTTACCCGGACTGTCTTGCATTACCCGGACATTCTTGCATCACTCGGACATGCTTGTTATTTTTCTTTATTGAAACAGACTCGTTTCGAGTTGCTTGAAAAATTTTCTCAGCAATCGTTACTTTCACAGAATCCTGGTCAGTCAGAGTTGGCACACAAACCACTTAATCTGCGAGGCATTAGTAACATTACAATATATTACACTTCGTTAACACATTTGTAAGTCGTTACGATATAATAGTATCTTCATCTTTAATTTATGTCACCTACCGTACTTTCATCAACGCAAAAAGTAGAAAGACCATATCTATGGTTGAAAATCTTTATCACGTAAAGATTTCCCTTTCTAAAAAGGGTACCTAATAAAGACCGGTACCATTATTCGGCATGACCTAACTCATATTTGTATTGAAGGAAGCCGATCGCTTTTCCTCTATTTTTCCGCATCATGTATTTTTTCGGCCACTAACCCAGTTCTGGTTCACTCCTATCATCCGGTCCCCATTCGTCTTGGTCGTACGTTCATCTGCCGATAAAAATGTAACCTATAAATGCGGTCATTCGAACAAATGGTCGGTTTAAACAAATGAGGGTAGTCGGATATTACAATAATGATTTGCTTTTATGCGATTTATAGGCTGTAGTTCACCGGGAAGGTACCATCATGATCATAACTAGTCATGTAGGAAGCAAGATGTTGCTTTTAAGTCAGACACTCAGTGCTTTAGTAGATTTCGAAGTTGGAGACTTAAAAATCTTCGAAATCGTCAAAATAGTTAAAAAACCGTAAGCTTTTGCTTTGGTTCCATCCAGGCTTGTGACGAGCTTTCTCTACCTATAGGTATACTTCCTTCCTTTCAGCCCTTAGTAGTCCACTGCTGGACATGGACCTCCCCTAATCGACGCCACTCCGCCCGGTCCTGGGCCCTCTGAATCCAACGGTTTCCCGCTGTCTTTTTCAGGTCATCAGTCCACCTGGTCGGAGGATCTGTGCTCTTTTAGCCCAGACACGGTCGCCATTCGTCACCGTTCTTTCGTATCGGTTATCGGTCCTTCGAGCGAACGACTTACGGTACAGGTACTTACACCATATCTCGATTGTATCTATGGTTTTAAATCTTGTTCATGAGATGTACCTTCTGACCATAAAAAGGCTACCCAATACTACTCATCACCTGGCTCTACATCTTATTCCTTCATTTGTCGATAAAAACGTTACCTATATCTGCGGTCATTCTCACAAACGACCGGTTTAAACAAATGAGGGTAGACTAACATTATAATAATGATTTACTTTTATAGCCTGCACATTAAGTGGGGCTTTAGTAGGGCCAGTATCAATATCATATTGACTGAGTAACGAGCGATTTCGCCCAATTTCGTTGCTGTGATTTTGAAATTTAATTACAATTTATCGTTAATACGTTGTCATTGCTCCGATTACGGTGAATTATGGGGTGTTTTATTATCTTTCGTCATTATTATGCTTTGAAACGTATCAAAATGCTTTGTAAATAAAATTATTACAGTTGATGCTGGAGATGATGATTATGGTGATATGTTTATGATTTTATCAACCACACTTGATTTTAATGATACCTACTGAAACGTGGAAACACTGGTTTTTTTAAGTATTATATTTCACTTTCTTTGTTTTAATTGCCTTTGTAAAAAATATTTTAAATTAAAAAGAAAATAAACAGAAACTTCTCCAATTCAAGTTATTTTCAGATAATTATATACATACTTAAATGAAAAAATGTTCAAAAGCTGTTAGTATCTTTTATAGGTATGCAATTAATAAAATTAATGTTCATTAAAATTACAAAATCTCTCCAACAAACGTAATGGTTTATTAATTAAATCCCGACAAAAAAATATTTTTTGCTAAAACTTCAATCTCCTGATTTTTGCACCAAAAAGTTATTACCAGCGAGATATATGGTTAATACGCGAGCTCTTAAACCGATCGTGTGATCTATTGTGCCGTTTTAATTAATGGCAGAGATTTAATTGTAGATATGATGGCGTTATGTACATGTAAATGTGACGATATCCACGGATCGATTGGTCGGATATTTATTTTTAACAACAGATGGTTATTTATGCTTTCAGTTTTATTGATTGAGGCTTACACTGTATTGATTGCTTTTTCGATCCTTACACTTACTTTAAAAAGACGTAGACGTTTATTTGATTGATTGTAAATTAATAATTAATTAATGTGGCTACATTGAGTGGCTAAAGCCTTGTTCTTCTAGGATTAAGTGCTCACCTAAAACCCTAACTCGTCTAAAATTGCCTTGCCCAATCTGAACTACGCCTTATGTTAAGTAGCTCTAATCCGCTTATTTACAAGTTTATTACGAAACTATAAAAACGTTAATCAATACTTGCACGTTCTGAATAAACCGTTTAAGATAGAAAAGGTGCTATGCACGAGTCTCGTTTCATTAAGTTATAAAACTGTACTTGCATTGGAGCTTAAAAATAATAAGCTTCATAACTTCTTTAAGCCAACCATGGAACGCATTCAATGAAAGGCACTTGTCGGATTACTCGCAATAATGATGAGAGTTCGAAAAGATGTTTTATGATAAGTGGTAAAATGCTAATAGCAGCCATTAGAGAATATTTAGCGTCTACTTGCGATTCAACTTAATAACCACGACAAGAGTTTTTTGCTGGAGATAGTAACGTCACCATCAATACGATTACATAATAATATTTAGTCTTCTTTAACTAAACAAACTGTAAGATAGAATAAGTACTTTAAAATACAAAATACAAGAACCAACAAACAGTAGGCGGCCTTATCGCCGCGATCTATTCTAGCTATCCACAATCAGGACAAAAAATAAGATTCCTTGAAGAGCTTTTTGAAAGATTCTGCACTTTTGCTTCTGCTTCGCTCTATTAGGTGACAATGCATTCAAGAGTGAAAAAGATGCAGAGTGTAGTGGAATATAAGTATAAGGATTAAGGTGTATCGCTTATCGTACTCTCGCTCATAGTAGTGCCATTACCTAAAGTGTTCGTTTCGTGTATTTTGCTTGTGTTTTTTATGTTATCATAAATTTCTTTCCCACCGGAAGTTTGCTTTCCGATCGCACTCGGCTATAACGAAAAAGAAAATACCTACCTTTTCTTTTCGTGGCGGAGCAAAAATCAAAGGATAGGATTTTCGTTGTGAAAAATTGTTGTTATTTACTGTATTAACAGAAATATTTCGATATTTTGGCAATGAGCGTGTTTTTGTGTGTATTCGATTGTTTTGGGTAAACAGGTTTATAATGCTGTTAGTTTATGAGTCAATTAGCTAACGGTTTGTTATTGATGTAGCCAAACAACGCACAGAGAATTTTTAAGCTTAAAAATATTTGTACAATAAATACAACCTACAGAACACATCATAATAAAAATGTAAAACGGGAGTTAGGTACCGGTTTAAGGTCTGCGTTACATGTATAGATCAAAATCGCTTTTTTTTGACCCTCCAACACTTTTTTTACCCATTTTTTCAACCGAAACACAATATTTATATGGCGCATTAAAGGATGATGATGGTGCCTTTCTCTAGGAATAACTGCAATATTTTAAGCACTTATTAAACTTATTAAACACCGTAGCAGCGGTGATAGCCCAGTGGCTTAGAATTCGACCTCGAATCGAGGGATCCGGGTTCGAATCCTAGTGGCACGCACCAATGACTTTGTAATAAAAGTTATGTGCGATTTATGAAATTAAATATCACCTGCTGTTACGGTGAAGGAAAACATCGTGAGGAAACCTGCATGCCTGAGAGTTCACAAAAAAAATGTTCTCAAAGGCATGCGAAGTCCACCAACCCGCAGTAGGACAGCGTGGCGGACTAAGGCCTACATCTCTCTCATTGTGAGAGGAGACCCGACCCTGTAGTGGGTCATTAATGGGTACAGACATGACAAACTTTGGGATACTTTACTTATCGCCCAATTTCGACCAGTTCTATTCTAAAACTAGAGCTAAAAACCATTTTTCTGACGATGAAATAACATGAAATATCAAAATCATCTTAGAATAAAAACATGATGCTTTTAGTATCCTTATCTTCACAATGCTTCAAGTTTATTCGAACGTTCTGATTCTTTGAATTATAAAACACCCTGCCCCAAATCCTCGAGCAATAAATTAACCAAAATCATAACAGACATAAATCGAACGAAATCCGACAGATCAGGAAAAATATAGAGTGGCTATAAGTATTAATTCAACTCAATGGAGGCAACATCAATACGCGTTTGCTCCTCTATATCCATTTATCGAGCTCAATCAGTGGACATCGCTTCGGGGTATAAAAGTGTTGATACATGGGTGTACTGTACAAGGTATGGGCGGAGCGTATTATAACTTTTTTGGATCAAATGTCTACTTTTACAGTAGCTCACTCAGATAATCTTGACCTCGATAGTTTACCTTGTTAGGTGTTAAACATTAATCTGTTATAAATGTGAAGGTTTGAGAGGATGGATGGATGGAGCCACCACGCTGGCCTACTGCGAGTTGGTGGAATTCACATACCTTTGAGAGCATTTTTTTTTGAACATTTTTTTGAACTCTCATGCATGCAGGTTTTCTCACGATAATTTCCTTCACCGTAACAGCAGGTCATATTTAATTTTATAAAGCGCACATAACTTTTTTACAGAGCCATTGGTGCGTGCCACTGGCATTCGCACCCGGACCCCTCGATTTGAAATTGACGTAAAATTTCAGCCCAAATCCGCTGCCACTCAAACCTTGCGGCTACGCTACGCACTCCACCCAATATTTCTTCATAAAATATTAAGGACCTTATCTTCCCTCGGAGTAATCTTTGCGTCGCAATCATATGGGGTGGGTGAGTAAATTTAAAATACCCGTATAATAGGGTTGGGAGCTTTTATTGGCTGTTTCACAGGTACGCCTTTGTCTCGTTAGAAGTACGAAGGTTTAGGAATAAGATTACAAAGTATATTGTTATTGGGTGGAAGGGCCTCGCGTTCACGCGTTTTTTATTCAATTTTGCTTTCGGAAAATGAACACTTAAATTTTATAAGTTGGAAATTATGGTCCTTTTGTTACGCTCTTTATTATATTTTAAAACAGACTTTGCACGCGGCTTTGTCCTCGTAGATTTTAGAATCAATCCAGAGAAACAAAAAGTTTATATTCGGGTTATAAGTTAGTCGGGTTATAAGTTATAGTATATTCCATAGCAAATTTCATGTGTTCAGCCTTCAGCCGTCATTGCGTAACGCAAAGAGTAACAAAAATCCACCCATCCACCGTTCTCGCAAACTTTCACACTGTAGAGTATAATTAATAATAGGATAACACCACAAATCTGCCTTTTTTAAGTCCACTGCTGGAAGAAGATCTCTCCCAAAAGACGGCATTCCACTCGATCGTAGCTCAATGAATCCACCAGTTTCCCGCTATCTTTTGCAATTCAGAGGAGCTACTTTTTTGTCAATACTATTCGAGGACTTATCGTTTTTATGGTAATTGAGTAACAAAAGAGCACGCAGGCTATCTTATGTTAAGTGGTCACTGCAGCCCATGGACGCCCGCATCCAACCTCAAATAGAGAAAACTCCTTCTCTGAAATGAAATGAAATGAAAATCATTTATTTGCACGAATATGGGTTAGTTATTGGTTTTACAGGGCATTTTGATCAATCCATATTCACCTTCTCAGGTATGCAAATTATAAAGTTATATTACATTTTAATCATTTAAAAATAAAATAAAAACTAATGTTAGTACTAATTACAATTGAAAACTTATAACTAATACATAATTTAATTGACAAGTTTGTCAGGTATAATATTTCATTTGTCAGTTTCGCATATTACATTTATTATTTTTATAATTAGTTGTAATTTTACCTAATCGAACTCATCGGCTGCCTATGTGCCACCCATCGCTGGGTAAAGAGAGAAAAAGCCGGAGGAAAAAACTCTCGGCACAGGTTTTGGTACACATACTTTATTTGTTCAGACGCGCGTTTCTACATTCCATTTAATAGAATTTACATTACAATACAGATTTAATTTTTTTCATTAATGAATTCCGCAACCGAATAGTATGCTTTTTCGGTTAGAAACATTTTTAATTTCCGTTTAAAATCAAATGTGCTGTTACTTTTCAGTAAGTTAGGCAGGTTATTATATATTTTTGGACCCATACAAAATACGCTTTTATTATATTGCTTAGTTTTAGAGGGTATTGCGCATAGCTTATTATTATGTCTTTTTGTTTTAAGGGTGTCATATTTGTCAATGTTATTTCTTACCATCACCGCTATCTCGTATATGTACAAAGAGGGAAGGGTCATTAAATTTAGTTTTTTAAAGTGCGGTTTACACGTATCTGTTTGTCGTAACTGGCATATCGCTCTGATACATTTCTTTTGGGCCTTAAATACCGTTTCTATTCCCGTCGCGTTACCCCAGAAAATCAATCCGTATCTTAGGGTTGATTCAACATATGCATAATAAGCGCTTAGTACCGCTTGTGTATTAACTATTTTTGATAATTTATATAACGCAAAGGAAAATTTGTTTAAATTTTTACAAACATGTTCCATGTGTGATGTCCAGGTTAATTTATAATCGACATATATGCCTAAAAATTTTGTGGTTTCGGTTTCGCTTATTATCTTCCCTTCAAAGTTTATGTTTAACGACTGTTCATATGATTTTACGTTTGTATTATGTTTGTTTCTAAATATCATCACATTTGTTTTATCAAGATTAATTTTTAAATTGTTGTTATTTAACCAATGTATTAGACTTACTAAAGCACTGTTTATTTCCGTTTCAAATGTATTTGAATTAGTTTTATCTTTTGTAAATACAGCAGTGCTATCATCTGCAAAAAGAATCATTGGTTGATTAATGGATTTAGGGAAGTCGTTTATGTATATAAGGAAAAGTAATGGACCAAGTATACTTCCTTGAGGCACTCCATAGAGTACTTCTCTAGAGTACGATAGATATTTTTCCTCAGTTCTTGTAATGTTGTTCATTTTAGTTATTTCCGTCAGTTGTTGCCTTTCAGATAAGAAAGATTTGATCCAAAGAAGAGCATTATCCCTAACTCCATATTTCTCTAGTTTATATATTAATAATTTATGATCTACATAATCAAATGCCCTGGTCATATCCATATAAAGCGCAACTACTTGCTTTTTGTTGTCTAAATTAGCCATAACTTTTTGTAAAAAATTATAAATAGCTACGCTTATTGATTTATTTTTCCTAAATCCTACTTGTTCTTCTGCAAAAATATCAAATTTTTCAAAGTATGAATTAACATTATTATATATTACTTTTTCATATATTTTGGAAAAGATGGGTATCAGGGCAATAGGCCTGTAACAACCCATATCTTGTTTGTCGTTCTTCTTGAAAATTGGTTTAATTATAGTTATTTTTAATTTTGCAGGAAATATTCCATGTTCAATACTTAAGTTTATTGTATGGGTTAAAATAGGGGCAATTATATTTGATACTCTTTTGATTATATTTGTGCATATATTATCATATCCCGTACTATTCGTATTATTTAATTGGTGTATTATCTTTTTTAAATCCTCGGTAGTAGTAGAGGATGTATGCGGAATTGCGGATGCTTTGCTACTCATAAGGACTAAGATATTCGCCTCAAATAAAGTATCGCCGGCAACCACACCTCCCCAGCAGACACACAAGACATGAAGAACATGCTGCTTTACGACGGTTTAAGAGGCTGGCGGTGAGGTACCTTAGTAGCATGGAGGTCTCCGGACGGGCTACTATGGAAAGAAAAGAAAGAAAAGAAACAAAGTACAATCAGAACGTAAGGTAAAATAAAAATTTAAAACTATTACTATACCTATAAATGTTTATTAAATACTCCAATACAGATGAGTTTACATAGCTACGGCTGTAGCAACCAAGATGTTTTTCGGTTCTCATTTCACTGCTTACATTATTCTGAAACATATAAAACGATGCCTCAAAGATAGGAGCAAACCAATCTGAAATTATAATGAGTGCTAAGAATACAGACAAAATCGGAATATTTTAGTCAAAGAGGCTACCCCTGTATTAAAATGTCTGAACGTTTATTATTCGAGCATGAAGCGACCTTGTATCATGTTCGAGGCCCGTGAACTTATATTGCTTATTAATATTAGTCTTATAGGTGATAGCTTTGTGGCTAAAAGTTCAGCTTCTAACTCGAGGGGTCCGGGTTCGAATGGTGGAACAAACCTTTAACTTTCTGAAAAAAATAAATATCACTTGCTATAACGGTGAAGAAAAACGTCGTGAAGAAGCCTGCATACCTGAGACTTCACAAAAAAAGTGTTCTCAAGGGCATATGAAGTCTACCAACCCGCATTAGGCCACCGATGTGGAATAAGGCCTACATCCTTCCCATTGTGAGAGGACTTGAGAGGAGATCCGACCCTGCAGTGGGTCATTAATGGGTCACAGATATGGTTATCCATACCTACGGATAACAGAAGCTATTAATAATAATAATTTTCCTTTGTTCAACTTTTATACGTAAAGGTAATAATAATAATAATTTTTGATCAAATCACTAGATATTAAAACAATAACCAACCATTCGTGCAAATAAATGCTTTACTCCTTTTCTTGAGGAAAGTCTTGTACCAGCATAACAATTTGACCTCTCTTCCTCGAAGCTATATAAAGGAAATATGTAATTGCTAACGAACAGCGATCCCGTGGTAGGTCAAGCGTATAATCCAGCCCCCTGGGTGAATTAGACACGTACAATATTATCCAGGCCATCGCCTATAGAACGGGGTCGCCAATAATACAGCCGGGGTATAGGCTCACTTATTAGACGAACAGTTAAAGCATTTAAAAGTATCTGTGTAGAAGGAAGTATCAACGCAAAGTTGACAGTATTTTACCTCAATCATCATCGAAAAGGAAGAGCGGTGATAGCCCAGTGGCTTAGAATTCGACCTCGAATCGAGTGGTCCGGGTTCGAATCCCAGTGGCACGCACCAACTGTGTTAACCGACTTTGTAAAAAAAGTTATGTTAAAAGTTATGTTATGTTATGTAAATATACGCTTTATAAAATTAAATATCACCTGCTGTTACGGTGAAGGAAAAGGTGAATGAAAAGGTGAAGGAAAGCATCGTGAGGAAACCTGCATGCCTGAGAATTCTCCATTCTCAACGACATGAGAAGTCTAGTAGACTTAGGGATGGCGATTCTCTTTTTGAAAAAGATCGATTTTTAAATCGATTCGAATCGTAACTTGGAACGTGAAAAAGACAGCGGGTAACCATTGTATTCAAAGGGAAGACAATAGACTACAAAGGACTAAATAGAAGACGAAAACAGAATAATCTTTACACAAATGTGGTAAAATCCAGTTTAAAATGACATGTAGCTTAAAACGGAAAATCCATTAGATCTCACACTAATCTTAATTTAATCCAAAATGTTGCAGTTGGCTGCGGTAGATATGGGATATTCGTACGAGCAAGTTTATATTTCGGGGAGGTTGGTTTATTCAGAATATAGCGGTTAAAATTAGATTTACATTTTTGTAGCTAACTTTCGACGGTTTTATTTACTTTATTAAGTGGAGTTCTGGAAATTTGAAGTTAAAAGTATGAGTTTTCTTTTTATAAGCGCAACAGATTCTATCTGTTATAAAAAGCTTCTTGCTGTCGAATTGTTTCTTAACTTATCATATAAAATTGTTAAAATCTCATCAAATATTCAGGTAGTTTTATAAAAAACTAAACATAGCATAAAAATATTCAGGCAAAATACTCGTACGCTCATATAAATGTTTATACTTGCTTTAGAATGAAAATTTGGCCTAGAATAAAACCTTAGGTAAATGTTACAACAATATACATCCATCCACTGTTACAAATTTCATTTGTATATCAGTTATTTATAATATCAGTAAGATTTCTGTCTCAAATAAATTCTATCCCACCCCAAAGCCGCAAAATCGAAATTTTTGCAAGAAATTTTTTTCGTGTTTCGAATGTTTTCTGTTAAGATCGGTTTATTTACCTCCCACCTTAGAAATTTCTTCGTGTACTCAACGGTGTTCCAGAACTTTCCTGTCACGTTTCCCGCTAAAAGGAATCGGAATAAACGTCCAATTAAAACTCACGTCGAAAATAAAACTTGCCACCGCTTGTGGAAAAGTTAAATTATACATTAACTGTCTGTTTCACTGCTTACTATATGCGATTTTATCTCACAATTGGTTTAAATGCGAAAGTTTTTCAGCATTTGTAATTTTGTACTAAGGCAGGCATAAAAAATTAAATATCACCTGCTGTTACGGTGAAGGAAAACATCGTGAGGAAACCTGCATGCCTGAGAGTTCACAAAAAAAAATGTTCTCAAAGGCATGTGAAGTCCACCAACCCGCAGTAGGCCAGCGTGGTGGACTAAGGCCAACATCCCTCTCATTGTGAGAGGAGACCCGACCCTGTAGTGGGTCATTAATGGGTAAAAAACAAAACTAAGGCAGGATGGATGGATTTTTTTTAATTAAGGATCAATAACAATACTAGGTACATTAAGCAAAATTCTTACTGGCTTATTTGGCACGCAAGAATCAACTGCTTATTTAAATAATTTTACAGACGATGTCACGGGCATACCTACGCTAGTAATCGACAAAAGCAAGTGCCTATAACCTCTCCAAAACTTAAATTATACATTAATAACACGTCTGAAGTTCACCGTTACAAAAACAACTCTCGCCGAGTCATTCGCGATAAATTCCGGTATTTTCGCCGACTTCATTATATCCGTAAGCGATTTACTTAATTTTAGTGGCTCCCCAAATTGCCTTTTAACAAAACTGCTGAGTGAATGAATTAGGAAGGCTTTTGTTTTAGTAGCAGGTTTGGCACCAATATTTTGCACCGCATTGTAAATCGGTAACACAAACCGCTCCCAATAACTAGGCCTTTTTATATAATTTATTGTATCAGGCGTTACTTTATGGAAATCCATTGTTATTTAAGTTGTATTTATATTTTTAGCAACAATCCGTTTTGGTATGGACCCACCACCCTCCCTTATCTCCAGGTAGGTATATACCATCACATTGACATGAAACGTCTTTAAAATCGTTACCATACACAGGATACCGTGTCAGAAAACCGAACCGTAACCAATTGGTCTACATCGTCTGACCTTAATAACTACAAAACGATTCATCGTAGAAACCGTATTAGGATATATCTAGTGGTGGAATGGTGCCTACATTCTTCTGATTGTAAGATTATAGATATACAAGTTGGCGTAGTAGAGTACACCTTCCTTATTGTGGGAATCCGCTCCCAACAGTGGGTCATAAAAACAAAACATCAGTACTTGATTGACACATATTGGCAGGTCACATTATACAAGATGGCCGCAACGCCTCTCTCTCTGGGGAATATTTTCCGAACAAAACGCTATGAGGCGTTAAATTAATTTGCTACGTTTCACACATGACGTCTTTTCGTGGTGTGCATGTAATTGGATTGCGGTTATTAGTATCTCATTTGCTGAAGACAGAATGTGTGATCATTTTCAATCACCAAACCCGATCATGGTACTGCGTTTGTAAAGTAAAAGTTAAATTAACGTTAAAATAATACGTACAATACCAGTGCGTGACCGGCTTTGCAAGAGAGCTTTCCGCCATAGGCTAATAAATGCTCATTTATCAAATCTGTCGAATAAGGAAGTAAATAGAACGGCAATAATTAATTTTTTGTTCTGAATACACTGAAGCTAGCTAAGCTTGTGCCATCCTCGGTGAGTGATGAAATGAGCTAATAATTATGCGATCAGTGTTCTTTCTACTATAATATTTTATTGTAAATATTTGCATACCTGAAAAGGTAAATATGGATTGATCAAATGCTTTGTAAAACCGTAAACTAACCTATATTCATGCAAATAAACATTTTTGTCTTCGTCAGTTTATCGAAATCGTAAAACATAGCTATGTGGGTAAACCCCGTCCACAGCCGTTCAATCTACTTCCTATTTCTATGTTCGGATCTAAAATAACGACCGCCTGATACCTAAAATGTCCCGCTTCATGAAAAATGTAAGAACTATTCAACTATTCATGCTTGCGCTCGCTTTGAATAGAAAGCTTGGCTAGTTCGCATTTAGCAGACTCCATTTAAAGGTAACTCGAGATGATTTAGAGACATAGTTAGACGTTTTTGCTCATTATAGGAGAAGGTATTAGTTTCAATCTATGGAATCTACTTACGTAGATAAAACTTAAATTCGATTCAAATCGATCTCAAAACCATTCAAGTTGAAGTCTTTGAGACAATTATTCGATTTTTGATAAATTCAAATTAAAATTCAAAAGGTTTTATTCATTATTAGGTACAATTTATGCACACTTAATGAACGTCATACATTTAACATTATACAAACATCCGCTTTGATCGCCCTTCAGGCAAAACGTACACTAGGAGAAAAAAGCGTGCGGAAAAAACTCCCAGCACTCTTTTAAAAATAAGTATGAATTATTCTATGGTGCAGTCTATTCTATGGTGCAGATTTCGCATTAGTCTTTACAATAACATGAACCAATCTGACTGAACGAAACGAAAAGCTGTAAAAATTACACCCTCTTTTTTTGCAATTATTCACATAGTATTATGTTTTTCTTTTGAGTTCTTATTAAGTGTTTTCATGGCACTGTGGATCATAGTATGAAGAAGATTGTGAAGAGTTTTAATCAATATAATTCAAAGTATTTTACTTAAATTTTGTTTATTATAAACAAACTCTTGAAAGACTACTAATATTAACACCGCTTTATTTATTCTTTGCCTCATTTAATCAATCACCTATCAATAACAGAACAGAACGGAACCTATCAATATTATGTACATATACGGAAAATGATAGCTTGTAACTCGAACTCAATGTCCTATTCCGGCGCGGAAAAGAAGGGAGTTAAAACTCCAATAAAAACCGTTCAACCATAAACTAAGAGTTTTTCTTTTTCTGCAATATTTATCTTATATCTCCCAAGAGATAAGTAGGTCTGCCATTACGGCTAGCAGTAAACTGCGGGTTAAGCACTGACTAAGCCGTCCTATTCAAAGAGCCGACAACATGAATAGCGGAATGATACCAGTATTTTTAAAGCTTACTTATTGCAGTTAAACTCGTTTGAGATAAAGAAAAGATCGGCTGGATAAATAAGTATTTCATTAAAGACGTATAGACACGGTGAATGGAAACGAATGCGATTCAAAAATCAGAATGTTTTATTCATTATAAGGTACTAAGTACTTGTGCATATTTAATGAACGTAATATATATATATATATATATTATTATATAGCATTAGGCTGCGCTTAGTTCGGACACGAATTGATGTTTTACGCATACTGAATACGTTTTTCTATGTACTTACATCATATAGAAATAGGAAGTGCTCCGGTTATATTTCATTTGTTCAGTCTTAGCACCTTGTAACCTTGTGTACCCTGTTGTTGTTGTTGTCATGTTAGTACCCATTAATGACCCACTACAGGGTCGGGTCTCCTCTCACAATGAGAAGGATGTAGGCCTTAGTCCACCACGCTACACTACTGGGGGTTGGTGGACTTCGCATGCCTTTGAGAACATTTTTTTTGTGAACTCTCAGGCATGCAGGTTTCCTCACGATGTTTTCCTTCACCGTAACAGCAGGTGATATTTAATTTTATAAAGCGCACATAACTTTTTTACAAAGTCATTGGTGCGTGCCACTGGGATTCGAACTGGGACCCCTCGATTCGAGGTCGAATTCTAAGCCACTGGCCTATCACCGCTGCTGGGCTAAGACCACTTAATTAAGACAATCAACAATTATTTCTGAACTGTATTCAGTTCAGAACGAATTATTGTGCGATAAACCTGTTAACATAATAAAATCAATAGTTCCCTAAAGACCGTAGAACTGGCTCTAAACTGTTTACCTTGAGGCTTTTGTGAGCCCTCAAATATTAAGTGTTTGCACAGGTATTTTTCTTACCAAGAACATTTTAGGGTTTCTTGAGCAAACAAATTATAATGGAACGGCGTTTATCGGTTGATTGAACGAATAGTCAATTATTTCGGGGAATAACAGCAATTTTGAATATAATAATAGGTGGGTAACGTTTAATGTTTTTCATATTATAATAATAGTTTGAAATTCGATACACAGAAAATATTTTTATAGAAAAACTTGTAAATCGACGTGAAATACTGTTTCATAAAAATGATGTTACGAGTATAATTAAAATTAATTTTTGTTAACGTTTCATACCTTCGGTTGGATTTAAATTGCATTATTACATAACTAGAATGTTATTTAAAGAAAAGAAAACGGCTTTATTCACTGTTGTTCAATGTTTTCGTGTCTTTAACACATGTCAACACGTTTTTTACAAATTCTTAGACAGATACTAAATAACTGAGAAAATATTTGAATACACCGTTGCCAGTAATATTCAAATCAAATAATTTAAACCTCATTCATTCCTAAACTCTACGATGAAGACCACGCATCATTTTCATGTATTTCATTCACTTGAATGAAACCTATGAAAACTCGGAACAATGACGAGAATTTCGCATAATATTCCGCCGTGTGTGCACAGCGCTGCCTTGAATTGCTGTGCTTATAACGCAGTTAGCCGGTAATTTGCGGCTGCGGTGTAATGCGGTTCCTGAAAGGCAATTTGCGCGGACAAATAACAAAGGTACGATAACATCGGGATTTTAGATGGCTATTCTCTAGTTTCCAATAGAATAGGCATGATGATTAATTTTCAAAAACTCTTCTATGATATTCAGAAGTTTCTATTATGTCTAAAATATATCATATTTTTGTAGAAAATTAAAGTTTTTGTGCAATAACAGTACCTACATTTAAATTTTAAGTTTCAAATTCATTCCAAAACGCTCGCCCGTGTCATGGCGTCTGTCATTGCGCCACGGCTTAGTAAAAAATGCCAGATCGCGTATAATATGCATACGAAAAAAATTACGTTTACTAAGACGTGACGTAATTTGACGTAATTCGATCTGATGGGTGTTTAAGCTATCATGGCGGATTGTTGTATTTTGTAGATTTATTTTAACAAATAAATTATTAATCTCGACATTAACAAGAGAATAAATACATGTTTCAAAATCTTTGAATCCTATTTCATTAGATCAGATAAATATTTTGGCGATACTTGATTACTGTCATCATGCCTATTTTAGACTTGTTAGAGTACGTACATCAATGCTTAAGTACCATACCTAACTATTGTCAAAGGCTGCGGTGTCCATTACATTAAAGGATCCGAAAGCTTTATAAAGATGCTACCCAAAGGGAACCAATTCGATATTATTTTATGTGGTTTCTGGGAGCACTCACAAGAATGAGTGTACTTTTTAACTGACTTCAAAAAAAAGGGAGGTGATATGTTCGCGTGGTATTTTTTATGTTACCTCATTTCTGCGCCACTTGTGGACCAATTTTATTATTATTTAACACCAAATGTATAAAGTTAAAATTAAAGTATAAAGTTACATTATTGGTGTTCAATAGCGATCTTATCACTCGCAATAGCTTTTCTCCAGACAGACAACCAATGAGGTAATAGTTTTCCCTCACAAATTTTATTAGACTAGTTTACGTACACGAGGTTTGAACCTATCATTCAATCGGTTATTGTATTTTACTAAACTGAAGTTACCTACTTAAAATACGAGAATATTCTTTGTAATTTAAAGAACCTTTGTTTGAATTTACTCAACTGAAATCTACTAACATCGTCGTTAAAAATAATTATAAAAAAATTTCCACCCATTCACCAATTAATCGATTCCAGCCGTTCGAATGAACAAAATACGAAAATACCTACAAGTATTCCGTATCTTTAATGTCCCAGACTAACATAATTGGTGCACTCAACCAAATGTTTTAAATACCGACTACGGTAAAACGTTTCTAAGCTGAGCTATTCATGGCAACGTTGCCAGTTTTAATTGAGAGTTTTCGAGTAATTCTGCTCTGTAGCAAGAAAAACCGCTTAGCTTTAATGACCGATAGCTTTTAAGAACAATTAAGGAACAGTTACATTTTAAATATGTTATGATTTCTTATGGAAGAATGAAGCTTCAACCTTTAGCGGTAACCTTGTATTGACTTTGACCTATTCACAATAATATATTTTTCGTAGTCTTCATATTAGATTACAGATGGTAGGGAATCTTAAGTAATATATTCTTACATTAAAATTCAAATTCAAAAGCTTTTATTCATTATGAGGTACAATTTATGCACACTTAATGAACGTCATACATTTAACATTATACAAACATCCGCTTTGATTGCCCCTCAGGCAAAACGTAGACTAGGAGAAAAAAGCGGGCGGAATTACTCATTCTGACTCAATATTACTCTATTATTACTCATTATACTCTTTCTGAACCAAGGTGGTTTTAGGTGGTAGAGCCATAGTAATTCGCCCGGGAAAATAATTTTCCCGCAGCCTCTTAATCCCTCCTAAAGCAGTATATTTTGTGTTTTGGCTGGGGAGGTGTGGTCGCGGATAGGTACTTCATTTAAGGCGAATATCTTAATCCTTATGTGTAGCAAAGCATCCGCTACCCGATTTCGTCTCTATTTGAGGTTTGTTATAGGTGTCCATGGGCTGCAGTGACCACTAAACATCAGGTAGCCTGCATGCCTTTTGCTACTCAATTATTATATAAAACCTCACGTATATATAAAGCTCACGCAGACGAAGTAATTTGCTCAGCAAAGCTGCTATTCTCTTACTTGAAATTCTTTTTGCTTTTTAATAAACAATTACCTGAGCATTCCAAATTTTATTAGACAGTAATTATAATACGTAGGTTCATTCTTTAGAAATTCTTTCATCTTTTTTTATCTTGAAGCGTGGAAAAGAATGACACCTAATTATTTTATTTTCTCATTTTTATAACGAAATCACAAAATCTACATTACGGTAATAAAATTAAATGGTACAAAATAAATTATCCTTCGAGAAATTAGCTATGTGCGTGTAGGAACGTTTGGGGTTCTAAATGAATCCGAAATTCTGTAAATAGTAATTTCAAGAACAATGTTGTTCGAGTCGGCGGAATACATAACATTAACAATTTGGCTGTACACAAGAATTATCTTGCGCGAATTCTTTTTTTTTTCTCTTGGCGCTTAATTATAAAATTGTTAAAAATCATCGACAAAGAATCATTACATCAAAATTTAATCAATCAATGATTTAGCAGCTCGTCCCTAATACTATACTTCTGGCTTATACAGATGTTGACATTATTTAAACTTTGCAAGTATTAAAATAAATAATAAACTCCACAAATATAGTCCCACTATAGGATTCCCTGTGTTGTGAGCGCAATGGACACACAAAATGACAAGAAAAAAAATACAAAACCAGAATAAGAAATTAACACTCATCTTTTAAATTTCTGCTCCGCTGGGAATCGAATCTAAAACTTTTCATGCAACACACGGAACTTATTAAATGTGATATTTAGTCTCAATGTTATTGCTATAAATAGTATTTTATGACAACTCAAATCTGTGAATTAACAATTCATTCACACGCATTACCATTCGAAAGTTCTAAATTTTCTTCTTACTAATATTGATTAGGAAGACACACAGACGCACGAACACACACGCATACACAGATAAACGAATAAACGAACGGTTTGGTTGACGACCTTACTGAACCCCAATAATAATAAAAGATAAAGCGAGAACATTTTTAAATCACAACATCTACATTGGAATGATGACTAAATTATGAAAATATATTTAATTAGAACTTCTTAATAGAAATTCTTTGTTTTATTGTACTCGTAGTAAAATGAAAAGAAAAGGAAATAAAATTACAAAAGCTTATTTATTCAACGTTATTGTACTATATTATTATCCACGCCACATTGCTTATTTAAATTCACAAAATAGGTACATTAGTATTGAAACATATTCTATTCTAACTGAATCCATTCAGACTGTATTAACAGCATAAGATCGGAATTCTCAAAGCGAGTTAGCTCAATAGTCTATTGAACGCGATTCCAAAACAAGCTAATTAGCGTTTGAACTGGCGCACCGGTAAATTAGTCTCCAATTTTTCCAATACCTTCTACAGTCGCTGACACAGTTTCCAAAACGCAACGCAGAGATTTTTACTTACCTACTGATTCTGGGCGATTCGAACTGGATATTAGCTAGAGATGCGCCGCATATTCGTTTGATATTCGATATTCGGCGTATACGGCGTTTTCACTAACAGTCACCCATCCAGGTATTGACCGCGCCCGAACGTCGCTTAACTTTTTCATTTTCCTTAGTCTGAGTTTTAGCGATACCTAGATACGTAAATACGTAAATCATACACAGCTTACTACACAGGATTCCACAGTGTAATAACAAAGAGAGGTAAAATATTTTTAGAGGAGTTAAAAAATTTAAAATCAAATGTTTGTATGGAGTGAAAGATATTACTTATCGTTCGACATTATAATACTAACATAATATATTTAATACCTACGTGATAATATTAGTTTGAAATTTTACAGTGCATTACGGCCAATTCACGGTTATTATGTTTCATTTATATTATTAAAGATTGAAAGAGTGTTAATTAAAAATAAAGCCATTTTTGTGATGAATAAATCATCAAGGCTTTATTAATTTTTTAACGCTTCTAAAAATCATTAACCTCTGTTGGTTATTACACTGTGCATTTTCGTCTGGTAAGCTGTGTATGTGTGCGTTTCGTTTCGGAACTGCTAAAACTCAGACTAAGGGTACAGTAAGCACTACTTTGTGAACAATAGTGAACAATAAATATCACAACAGCCCTCTTTAAGGAGAAAGCAATTTGGACGATCACGTAGCATTGATTGGGAGTACATACTTCAAAAATAGAGACATCTTGTTGTCAAAGAGGCTGTTTGTTCCTTTACTCTGGATCTCGGCACCGATATTAATTCAGGACACGCGCCGTCTCCTTAAATACAGCCGGGGACGTCAAGATTCGGCGATGCGAATGTTAGAAGTATTAGATAGCTGGAAGTAGGGTGAAAATGGATTTAGATGTTTATAAATGTATCCCTTATTAAACAAAGATTTGAAATAAATGTTTTATAAAACAAATTTGACTACAGAATTTAAAAAATCGATGTTGTTAGGTATTAATACTGTAACAGGACTCATCGACATTAAGTTACATTTTTAGCTGTGACTTAGTTTCCTATCTTCAGCCTTTCGTAGCCACTACTGGTTACGGGCCTTCCCTAATCGACGCCACTGGTCCTGGTCCTGAGTCCTTTGGATAAAACGGCTTCCCGCAGTTGTCTTCAGTTCATCAGTCCACCTGGTAAAAGGAGGCCTGTGCTCCTTTTGCCTATTCGACAGATTCTAGACATATTCGACTAGACATATTCGACATTCGAGGACCATTCTTCCCCATTAGTATTCAGTCAAGCAAAGGATATGGCCAGCCCACTGCCACTTTAATTTCCAAACTTTCATCATTAGGTATAGTCTGTGAAAAGATCAGTAGGTACATTTTTTTAAATATACCAACATGAAACACGTTTGGATAAGAGAAACAGCGAAAACTATAACTATAGCATCTTTCAAGAAAACTGACACTAACGTTATCAAAGGATCAGAATGAAGCTTCCATCTCAAAGGACGCTCGCACGTGCTTTGAAACTTATGCATTTACTTCGTTCCCTTGCCTTTTTGATTTTCCTCGAAGGTTTCCAATTCACTCTGCGTTCCGGTATCTTAATGGTGTACATTCGAGTAGATGACACGATCTTTCCTCATCGAAGATTAATCTCAAACGAAGAGATAGCCGCGACGAGAAACAGCTAACGATTGCATAAGTCTTATCAGGGTACTAAGTAATAGTGGAATGATTAAAATAAGTAATAAGTAAACGTTTAAATGTACAAAACTCTGAGCTGACGTTGAGAGCACGTCCCCAGGTGTCTCCTGGCCTGGAGAAATCTCCCTTCGCTAAGACAGGTGCCCTAGACAAACAAAATGCAGTTAACACCTTAGATAACATCGACTCTTTGTTAAGAGTCTTTGCGAAGACTAAAGTACCATCACTTCACTCATAACATGTTTCATTAGCCAAGGTGACAGCCTTGGATAATGAAACATGTTAAGGCTGTCACCTTGACAAATGAAACATGTTAGCATGGAGACGTAATATACATCACGAGGGTAATTAACTTCGCATTACATTACAAAAGGTGAAAGTACTGTGGCAACTCCTGCCACTGTGAATCACACTATCGAAGTTTTCTATATCGCTGACACATAGTCATATACAAAGCTCAGGGACAATGTTATTTAACCATTGCTACTCGCCACATATTTTATGTTCAAGTTACCTGCCGGGAGACTTTCCTTTACCAAAATGGAGTCTTTTAAGTTGTATTTATATTTCTTTGCAACAATCCGCACACGTGGAACTTGTTTTGGTATGGACCCACCACCCTCCCTTATCTCTCTGAGTAGGTATATACCATAACAACTTATTCCAATAGTACCACGACACGTGTTTCGCCCCAAAACAGAGCATCATCAGGTGATGTGGACTCTACAACGGTTGGTAGCAACCAACCAACCGCAGAACACGAGTGTTGATGTTATCTAAGGTGTTGAATGCGTATCGACTCCATTTTGTATAATATATTGTATCAGGCGTTACTTTGCGGAAATCCATTGTTATTGCTGTGCTCAGCAATAACAATGGATTTCCGCAAAGTAACGCCTGATGCTGTGCTCAGCAATAACAATGGATTTCCGCAAAGTAACGCCTGATACAATATATTATACAAAATGGAGTCGACACGCATTCAACACCTTAGATAACATCAACACTCGTGCTCTCTTAATAGCAAAGACTGAAGCACCATCAGTCCAGTCATTAGTGTCGCCTTAGACAATGAAACATGTTTGGCGCAAAGAGGTAATGAACGTCAGGAGAGGCAATTAAACTGTGGTAAGTTACATTACGGAGGTGGAAAGTTCCTTGCTCTCTTTAACGGTGTATTTCTTGGTGGGACCGTTAAAACAATTAGCGTATTGCTACGTATTAAGTACGCTTCTCAAAATATAAGTACTGTTGCGCCTTGTAATTTTCTTCACCTTGGACCAAATTTTATTGCAATTGGACCTCATACTCGTAGATGCTCTAAAGAAATCCTCTAAAGAAAATTGGAGATTCGGTTAAAAGGTCCACTTTGAATGTGTTGAAGTGTAGAAATTTTTGACATTACCTACCTATATATTGTATTGTTTCTTTGTATTTGGTGGACAATAATGAATTTATCGTTACTCTGCACATAAAAAAGGTTGCAGCAATCAATATGGACGAAAACAACATCTAAACAACCAATAGTAATATAAATTCCGCCATTTGATGCAGAAAGTGTTCGTCGACAAAGATTGATCTATACAGATTTTAATTAAACGCTGAAAGTTGCCGGCGGGATATGAAAAATGCACGTCGCCGGAGCGCAAGTGATCAAAGCGCGTACACCTTTGTTGCGCAGATTGCCTATTAAAGCTTTTTTATAGGCAACTGCAAAAACTACCTAAAAAACACGTCATGATCTTTCATTCGGTTAGTTTTTGTTAAAATATTTGTTAAAAAACTGTTGACATGGCTACAATCTTTTAGTATTCACTTGTCAAATTTTTTTTCGGGAATTACAATTTTGTAGTTCTCAAGGTTTGTCTCAAATTTTACCAAATTTATGCCTTATCCAATATCAAAGCCTTTTCAGCACACATTGTTCCAAAGCTCCATTCATATAATTCCAGAACCATGTAGGTATAACGAGTATGCAGATACCTGCTACATTATTATACCCAGAATATATTCAGAAGCCTTTAAAAATTGAGTAATTGTATCCTCCATCCCTATTCATCCTAAATTCAAATACATTTAAATGTGCCCGATCCATTAAGGCTTCACTTCAGACGATTTCACGACGGCTTAGGGATGCCTAAAAATGTGTTGAATCGATATGAGGCATCGAAACCGTATCGTATTCCTTTGTATCCATACGCGAAAATATCGCTTCTCTTTATATCGATATATCGTATCCTAACCATATCGCGTATCTTATTGATTTGCAAATTTTGTGATTTAATGTTATGGTATTCTTACGGTATTTTTCAAAATTAATTCTTAATTCTCGCACGTATAAGTTTAAACAAAAGCTGCTGACGTTCTATAAAAAAAATGTTTATGTTGCGGTACCTGACGTCTTCTTATTAAAAATTAAGAATAATAAAAATTTCAATGGCACTATTAATCATCATTTCGCTATGAATTTATAGGAATTTTCAAGTTATAAAAGTAGAAAATTGTCGTAGTTTGATACGATACGATATTTTAAAGTCATACGATATATCGAAACATAATATCGTATTATCGGGTAAAAATATCGTATTAAATATCGATATATCGTATTGTGCTGTATCGATATTTCGACCACATCGCAAACGGCATCCCTACGACGGATTGATTGAGTCTCGATAAATAGACATGTCTCTTGTCAATCGGCTTCGGAGTTCGGAACAGCGCCGTCTGAAACTGTTTGTACAGTATTTTCACTTTCAAGAGTGATTAGGAAAAAACATTATCTGACTTCGCGTGAAATCTATTCTGCTTCCTTTAAATTTATCTTGACGACTTCATTGGCAGTGAGGAGAACCCGTGTTAGTGGAGTAGAAATTTTAATGAGTTTAAAGTTGCTTGTCTTTAAGGTGTGTTCTTGTCATAGTAAGTAGCTGTGATACCTTTTGTATAAGGAGACTAAAACAGACGGACCCATCACGGGCGCGTCAATGATCAAATACTCTTGCTAACTCTTTTCAGCACAATAGAAAAAATACGTAAAACAGATAGAAATAGAGAGTTTACAAAAGGCGTTGCCAATTGCCATATACAAAGGTCCACTGAAGATCCAAAAGTCCTCCATGGTTGAAGTCCCACCTTACCCGATATCACTCCCACGCTGGCTGGCTACAACCCTATTTGGCCCACTGCTGGGGACAGGTCTCTTTCTAGAAAAGGGAGAGGCCTGGAACGTACTCCACCACATTGAAGCTCCGAGTCATAGAGTCAATTCTCCGAAAAAGAAAGAAAAACAAAATGTAAATATCTGTTACTCCCTTCAGTGTTGTCGTGTTTAATGCATGTCCATAGCTCACACGAGAAAAAAATCCTAATTTTTAAGCCAAAAAGCGTTATGTATACGGTATACCAAAGGCGTGTTTATCGCCGCTAATAGAAAAAGATATAAACGTCCGTCCGACGCAAACAAGCTCGTAAACTAGTGGTGTCCCGCTGCTGTCCGTGGGAGACAAAGAACCAGTTTTCCGGTTCAGAATGGACGCATCGATTCGTTGTAAATAGACACTCGATCGTTCGTTGTAGGTAGTTTTGTCTTAGAGGTATCGCACGCGTTCTTGACGGCTAAGATATTTTTACTGTGTGACTAAATTGATTCGTCTTCGTCCGAAACTATTCGGTTTCCTCACCTGGGTGAATTAACTTAGTACTATCTACCTAAAAATATGCTCTTAATGTCGCTTGGCTGCTTTATGTCCCAGTGCTGGGAACGGGTCTCTCTGGAGAGATACTCTATGGATGGTCTGGAGCATATTCCACCACGATGCTCCAATGCGGAACGGGCTAGTAGACAATCCGTGTCGATTTTTTTTCAAATCGCCCAAAGGACCGCCCAAAGGTTTCGTCACTGCTATCTTATCTGTCAGTAACCCTTTAATGACCCACTACAGGGTCGGGTCTCCTCTCACAATGAGAAGGATGTAGGCCTTAGTCCACCACGCTGGCCTAGTGCGGGTTGGTGGACTTCACATGCCTTTGAGAACTTTTTTTTTCTGAACCCTCAGGCATGCAGGTTTCCTCACGATGTTTTCCTTCACCGTAACAGCTATCGTAGCTGCTATCTTATCGATAACAGCTATCTTATCGATAGCAGTGCAGTGCGCGCTTCGCTTAGGCTGAGTGAAAAAGTGGGGAAAATAACTTACGACACTCTTATGCCTCACCTAGTCGATTTTGTGCCACTACCTACTGAGTAATCTCCTAACTATGACTCAGTCGACGTACGACTGAGTCGCGCAGTGTGAGCGCTCCCACAGTATTTCTAAAGCCGGGATTGGTTGTTCTTGAACGTACGTGTACGCACGAGTTTAATTCGTATGAACACGCGTCCAAACTCACCGCGACTTTAGTAGTATAGGACCCAACATAATTACTAAAAGTCGCTTCCACCCAAACACAATGAATCGTCTGTAAGCGGGTGCAAAACTGACTTAGAGCTTAGAGAATCGTTTCGGGTCACATTGTGGGCCCGAGCCCAAGATTGGGGGCCCCTAATCCACTAGACGTAACATTTATTATCTCTTTACGCTTCTCCGAATTTACAACGTACTTAAGACCATTCTCCTCTTGTTACTTGTAACTGTTTCACGAGATAGGTAAGAGATATGGCGACGTAATGTATGGGACACTGACATAGATCTAATTAGATCACGCTAATTGAGCTATTCTGAATAATTTGCGCGATGTGCAACCAACGTCATCGTTTAATTTAATCCGCACGACGGTGGACGTTCACGCTTCACGTTCTGATTTATCATTCTCTAAATTCTTGAATAACTTAAATAAAATCGATTTGTTTGATAATCATCATTATAATGACGAGTTAGAGTCAATTCGATTAATTCGATTGAAAAATTAACCAAAATATTCATTTTATTCGTACTTAGCGCTTTTGATTCGAATTCCCGTCGCTACAACGACCTTTTTTGTCGCAGTAGATAACAAAAAAGCGTCTCGCTTGGTGTTCATACCGATAGCGTTATCTATTTAGATCTCTATATGTGGTATGGGCCATTGCTTTAATTTCGGGGTTTTGGAGAAAGGCAAAATAATAGTCGAATTGTTGGGTTGATGAATAAATATTGTCCATTAGTGGCTGATTGGTTTTCATTGTTTATGGATAAGTGCCCCACAAATGGGTTAATGGCGATGACACTAATAAATTGATGAATACGGCTGAAACGTTTTGGTTTTTTTATACATTAGATATTGTTATTATTACACAGGCCATTGCAGTTATCTTTTCTATTGTTTTTAAATTTGTTTTTTTTATAATAAATCCGAGTAAAATAACAAGGGACCAGAGTAGTCCACTGCTGGACACCTAATCGACGCTGCTCATCCTCGTTCTGGGCCTTCTAAATCCAACGGTTTCCCGCTGTCGAAACTAAGTTAACCCATTAGCTTTTTACAGGCCTCTCTACCCTTGAAGTGATCCTATAGACTTGATTGAAGCCTTGTGTGAAAGGGATCTTAGTTTATAGGATGTCTATAGTGTAATAGTATACGTGTGGAGTGTGTTCATCGTAGTCTGCGTATAGATCGTCATCAATACGCGTCAATTATCCTAGATTACCAATAATACTGATTGAAATGCTTGCGCCCCAGGCACGACATACGTTAAGTAGCTTTGATTAATCAGTTGGGTGTCCTTTAGTTGGTTTATAGGGCAATTAAATTCCCATTTACAAATGGCTGTAACACTAAGACATACATCCTTACATTGTGAGAGGAGACCCGACTTGTAGTTTACCAGTAATGGGTGACGTATGGCTGTAACCCATTAATAACCCACCACAGGGTAGGGTCTTCTCTTATAAGGATGTAGGCTTTAGTCCATCACGCTAGCCTAGTTTGGATTGGTCGAGTTCACATGCCATTGAGAACATTTTTTTTAAACTCTCAAGCATGCAGGTTTTCTCACGTTGCTTTTCCTTCACCGTAACAGCAGGTGATATTTAATTTTGTAAAGCGCACATAACTTTTTAACAAAGTCATATTGGTGCGTGCCACTGGGATTCGAACCCGGACCCCTCGATTCGAGGTCAAATTCTTAGCCACTGGGCTATCACCGCTTTCATATATGTAGGTATGTAATTTATATAAATGTAATAAAGTAGGTTTTACTTTTTTTAAGATTTTATTTTTTTTCGTTTTGATGTTTGAACGTCTATGACACAGAAGACATTATAATTTCTATTTTAATTTTGTTGAACAATAAGATATGAAAATATTAATTTTATGTAAATGTTAGACAGTGAAAACTTAAGGAAATAATAGCTCTAAATGTTGTTTATCTTTTACAGGTAAGATAAGTAGTTTTGGGTAGAAATTTAATCGAAATGTTTATGAGAAATATTAATGTGAAATATATCTTTTACAGATCAACACAATTGTGTTATTATTTCTAAATTATAATAAATGTTTTAAAAAACACATTATATAAATTCATTCTTTCCGATACCTATGTCAATTAGGACAAAAGATTAGACTAAAACTATTTCTATTTTAAAATACTTTCATTAACTATACTGCTTTTGTAAAACTTATTTAAAAAAGTTTTATTATGGAATACATTAGAAGAGCTATCCAGAGCTAAATTAAATGGTCCGCAGCAAGCAAGAGTGGAACCATTAAGCCCTTTCAGTTTTACACTTTTATTAACTGTTCAGAGCTTGTAATGTGTTGAGTTGGCAAATGTTGTGTGCTCTCAACATTACCTACACGGAATTACACCCTCTTCCACAAAGAGTGAAAAAGTGAACTCTTTTTAACTTCCATTCGTTTGTATAATATGAGAGATATTATTACGAAATTCCGTTATCTGCTCGTATCTCTCATTTGCTGCATCAAATCATCTCGAATGCATTAAAAATCATATATCTAGACATCGATTCTTGATTTTGGCAAGTTTCAATTCTGTACCTTAGAGGTACATAAGTTGTTAGTAGGCGCCTCCATACTGGCGCTTACTAACAACTTATTATATGTAACTGCACCGTAGGGAGCAGCAGCGTTGTGAATTGTGAAGCTGCACCAGTTGAAATACGTACTAACAATGTGCCAAAACGTACCTATGTAATGACATTGTCGTACGATCAACTTTTGCCATATCGCATGGCAAATAGGATACGGAATACATGTGTATTCCTACCACATGGTACCAGATGGTACAACACTCGTAGGTGCAAACAAGGCGACAAATAATGACGACGCAAGTAGCGCAGTGGTTAAGACACGGGTGCGCTGCGCGGAAGGTCCTGGGTTCGATTCCCAGCAGAGCAGAGATTTGAATGATGAATTTGAATTTATGTTTCTGGTCTGGGTGTATTGTGTTCCTGTCTTGTGTGTGTCCATGGCACCCACGACACAGGGAATCCTAGTGTGGGGTTATGAGTGTGTAGCGTTTAAAAATAATAATAATAATAAAACACCAATAAATAAATCTATGAGCCACAAAAATGGCAACAGTAAAGATCGCCTCTCTATCAAGTTACGGCGGGATTAGAGTGGAATCTCGGGGGGCGTCCGACTCGACAAATAAAGTCCGCCATCATTTCATTCCGTTTTGGCTGACAATCCAATTCCGATACTTCAAAGTGCTGTTTAATCGCGAGTATTTGGGACTTTTTGGAAGTTTTCAGCAACAGGGAGCTTTTTTTAGATGTTTTTGTTATGTCAAGAACACGTTTAAGTATCGATCTATGTTACAGACGAAAGTCCGAAACTTTGATACTCTCCTAGGATTAGCAGAGCAGAGACTATTTCCTACTACATCCTACTACTATTATAAATGCGAAAGTTTGTGAGGATTGATGGACGTTTATTACTTTCACGTAAAAACAGCTGAACATTTTTTGATGAAATTTGGCATGTGCGTAGTGTTTACCTGAATTAAAATATAAGATAAGTACTTTTCATCCCTCTCTAGACCTATTTCTAGGATCCACGTGGACCAGCCGCGGGCAAAAATTAAATTTTGTTTAGGTATTATTAACGAATAAAAGAGTTTAATACAGTCAATCACACATTTAATCTAATCACACCAATCAAAAACAAAAGTGAAGCCACGTTCCGCCATTTTATATCTAAGTGTCAAAATCCTTTAACAAACTAGTGACGTCCCTATAGCGTCCTCGCGCAGTGTTGTGCCTTGCGCCTAACAGTATCGATATCAATTCGGTTGCTTATAATCTGGATTAACGTAGCTACCGATACTACATTTCGATCCAAAATAAAAGAATATAAAGATACATAGATTAATAATTTGTATTGAAAAATACATAATTATGTATGTTCATCAGCCTATCGACCAGATAGGTTACCATAACACAGGTTCACAGCCTACTTTAACATCAGAAATTTGTCCCATAATATTTATTTATATATTATTATTTATTTATACAGGTGAAAGCCAGTAAAAGGTCTAAAAGAGTAAATCTAAAGCCCACAGATCTACAAACAGCGAATCAAACAAACAATCACGCCTTTGATAGAAAACGGTTCAACTCAATCAAACTCTGCAAAGCCGAAATTGCGCGTGACTAATGGATCGGGTTTTATTGAAAGGCTGCTACTAACGTGCAGATTGACATTGGGTTGAATCGACCAACCCTTTGATGAGCAGCCTGAAAGCCTGAATCTGAAATCGATTAGATTAAAGCCGTGAAAGGTATTGCAATTCTCCTGCCATTGAATGACGAGCTTTAAACATGAAATACACGTGAAATGAGTACCTATGTATCTCAGACACAAAACCGCACTAAGGTGTGTATTTATATACCTCAAAGTGACACCTTCATTTCTCACAATGGTAAAGAAAAAGGTCAAATTAACACATTCAGTGCCTTGTTTATTTTTGTGGGTGCCTTAGTGATGCCGCCTACACATATACGAGTATTATTACCTATGTTTTGGACACGCTAGACGGGTAACCAGCACTTCTAATGAATCTTTCAAGAACTCGCCAAGCGGGACAAACTCAAAGTCAACGATTGAAAAAAGTTAAGCAACGTCGGGTGCAGTCAGTAGGTACTTGGTTGGATGATCGCTAGGGTTCTGAATCCACTGGTTTCTTGATTATCAGTCCAACTTGCGGGAGGGTGACCTCACCTTAGCTTGGTCGCCTTCAAGTATCTATCAGTAGAGTAATCGTCCCAAGTCACTGAGCACACTGCAAAGATATAATTTGTAGTAGGGATATTTTTAGGGAAAACACCTCTATTTATTAAGGAATTTAAAGCATTCGATAAGTATTTTTCTTAACGAAACCAAGATTTGACGATAAAATTAAATATTCCTATGAATATCTTATAAAAATTGTAGGTAATTTCCGAGAGGATTTCCGTGATTGTATATACCTAGCCAGTTACCAGCCTACACAAGATTGAAGATGACATACGAGTACCAATCTAAATCCACTGAAATTTTTTATTTCTGTTAATTACGAGTCATGAGCCTAAATTATTAGTGGAGGGATATTTTATTACACTTTCGGCCAATGTGGAGCAGTCGAAGAACACGCGCTAGACTAATAGACGACGTGGAGTGAGTGACGAACCAATCGCGTGAACCAACAGCATGGTGAACGTCAAACCGACCAATAAAGATTGTGCTCACGACTCGTGCCGACTATTATACTTTGTTATTTAATATTTATACGTAAATTTTGATAGTATTAAAGATATCAAAAGAAAAGGCATTACGTTCAAAGCTCCGAGGGTTCGATTTGGGTGGATATTGCGAACGACATTCGATTTAATATCGCCCATGGCATTTTCCTTTGTTTTCGCTGGATATTATTATATTTCTTTCGATGTTCTCGTGTATAAAATGATGTATCGTCAAGTGCCAAGACAAGACGAGTTTCCACGTAACTGTTAATCGATTCATGTTACCTTGCAACTTTATCGCGGCGCATTATTAACCTATAAATAAGTAGTAGGTTTTCAACAAAATTACGATATCTAGTGATTTTAAAAAGTCATCTTGTGTACCTATGTGTCTGCTTTAAAATTCATACAAATTCAAATTAATTGTCAGACACAAGTTGTACATGTACCTACATGAGGAAACCTACTTCACCGGCATGCCTGAGAATTCTCCATTATGTTCTCGTAGGCATGTGAAGTCCACCAACCTTCAGTATGTGAACGTTGGTTCACCACACATCTGTTAACCCGTTAATGACCCACGGGGGGTCGGGTCTCCTCTCACATTACCGGTTATATGGACTGAAGGCAATGCAAATAAATTGCTGTGAGTTTTTTTCCATCCGCTTTTTTCTCCTGATCAACGATAGCTTGAGAGGAATAATAAGTGAATAATAGACTGATTTTGATTTTGATTGCATAGATGCAGTTCTACTACAAAATACAGCTTACCTTATTCCCTAAAACTGGTACAAAACTAAATTTATTTCAGTTCCACGACCCTTGTTTAACGTACAGTTTTCAGTGCTTTCAAAAATCGCTATGAACCGATATGAAAAAAGTTTTAGAAATACTTTTTTCTGTTTATTTTTTTCAATCAGGATTACTGGAAAACGGAAAGCTCAAGTGGACTCGAACTAGTCCAAAAATTTCGACTTTCATGAAGGTTAGTGACCGAAATTAAAATTGGTGGTGTTTATATTAACTTTCGCAGTTGGTAACAAATTATTTCGGCTGCGTTTTAACTGAATACCGTGTGTGATATAGTGGAAGAAATAGTTTAATTATTAATAACTTTTTAATTAGAAAATCCCTGAGACTGGCTGTAAATAATGCTATTTAGCATTGAGCACACCATTTGAAGTTATCACTTTGCAAAAAGGAGTAAATAAATAAATCAAGTGCAGTTTAAAATAAATGGTAACCGCCACACCGCAGCCGCTGTATGAATTTGTAGCGGCGCGATACCTACAGTAATATGAGCGCGCGCCTCACATGAAATGCTGACCACGCATGACGACGCAAGCATCGAATGTAGTAAACAATAGAACACGTCACACGCGTCATACCGAACTGGCCAATCGGAAGACGTATCCTCAAACGCGCTATCAAAGTTCTTCAGAATCTGTGCATATATACAAATGGTCCGAAGTTAACATTCGGACCGCGGTCCCCAGGCAGTGACATCGCCTGGCGGGAGATCCCCCCTTTTCCTCCAAATTGGTGACCCCGACGTGATCAACCGACGTGATCAACCGACGTGATTGACGCCCTGCTGACGACATTTCAAGGGTTCCAGCACCTTCATCCACGAAGTTTCGTCCTGATGTCTCACCAGATGATATCCGTCTCAACCGACGTGACTGTCCACATCATTGGTGTTCCTCGAAGTATTTGACGTCCTTCAGCAAAGTACAAGGAGTTATGGAGTCAAGCCAGCAAGCAAGGAGCATACTGTCCAGGTTCCACTAGCAGCCGCAAAAAGCGCATTGGTTCCTGTAGCCTTCAACGCTCAAGTTCAGCGATCCGCAGCACGCAGCAGAGGTTTCTGGGTTTCCCTCACCGTGACTGCGCATGCATCGCACCATTCCGGCAGACGTGGCCGATGACGACACTGGCATATGAGAGTTACGACATCATTCCAATTGGAGGGGGAGTGATGTAGCGGCGCGATACCTACAGTAATATGAGCGCGCGCCTCACATGAAATGCTGACCACGCATGACGACGCAAGTAGCGAATGTAGTAAACAATAGAACACGTCACACGCGTCATACCGAACTGGCCAATCGGAAGACGTATCCTCAAACGCGCTATCAAAGTTCTTCAGAATCTGTGCATATATACAAATGGTCCGAAGTTAACATTCGGACCGCGGTCCCCAGGCAGTGACATCGCCTGGCGGGAGATCTCCCCTTTTCCTCCAAAAATTCATTCTAATAATAAAAATACAAGCAATCAATCATCAAAGGGTATAGTAAGATTATTCAAGTTTAAATACAAACAAAAAAATAATTATATCTCGTCATATCGACCTCCTTTTGTCACCACAATCTTAATCCATTTATTTGCTTCCAGGGCTAAAAAGTCATTTATTTTTAAAACACAAGGTACCTATTCCAGTAACTTTAACGCCATCGATTCAGAGGATGGAAGAGAAAGAAAGGGCGTATTTTCACAGTAAAGTCAAATTTAAGTGATATCTCGTTGTCAAAGGGCTCGGCTGCAAACCTGTTTATTCCTTTGCCGGCTCCCGGCCCGCCGTTACCGATTCAGGACGCGTGCCGCCCTAAATGATATTGTCTGGTCGCAGAACACGAAGTGAACTCGTTAATGAGTCGAGTTGCTTCTTACTATTATAAAAATAAATCAATTTTACCCTTTAAAAGACGATGGACCAAATATTTTTAAGTGTCAAGATGATGATCAACATGTACCTATAAAACAATGGACCTTTTATTTTTAGTTCGCTTTTTAGAAGGGCTGCAATGGATTTCGTTAGGTCATATAAAAGTGTTTGGATGAAAGATTACCATGACGAACTAACAATATTTTAGCTGTCTTTACTAATTACATTTTTAAACAGCGATTATATCTGAATTATATTCTGAATATGTTTTGTCACACTCATTAGAAGCTTAGAAAAACATATTACCTATCAGGTAAACAGTAGCTTAGTCCATTATCACACGGCATTGGTCAACGTAAGTCCATGTTCCGTACATAATTATTCATACAGATACTTTGACAGTGCTTTATAATAAAGTGTTAATAGTGATATCCGTATTAATAAAAGATACGGATACCTACCCATCGTATGATAGACAAGAGAGCTGACGGGTAATTCCTTCGTGTTTTGCGACCGGACAGTACTCAGGCTGACGTCACGATCCTTCCTTATCGAAGATGAATGCGAAACAAAGCGATCGTCGGAGCTCGCTTCGAGATATTGCGAGGACATTCGCCGTAATGTTATTGACTTTAAGTACTGCCAAGGTTTATCGATCTCGTTTAATTCGACGTATTCTGGGGACAGCTCAGATTTAGATAATAATAATTATCTAAACGGCAGGTGACCCCATAGTCCGCAATAGCCCATCTACCAGTCCCTCTATAGCCCATCACAATAGTTCCAGGAATTTTTTCTATTCCTTTCTATAGTTCCTGTCCATATGGCGGGGACCATCTTCGGAACAATCTTTTAGATAGATTGTGCGTCCGAGGATGGTATCCGTCATATGTACCCCATCACATCATTAAATTGTGTCAAAAAGGCCTCTACGTGTTGGACCTGTGTCCCCGCGCAAGATTACTGCCCAGGTCCAATTTTCTTGGACCTGTGAATGTGCAGACACTACAAATAATAATAATAAATAACGCTTCACACTCATAACCCCACGCTAGGATTACCTGTGACGTGAGTGCCATGGACACACACAAGACAAGAACACAATTTATACAGCCAGACCAGAAACAGACATTCAAATCACTCAAATCTCTGCTCTGCTGGGAATCGAACCAGGACCTTCCGCGCAGCGCACCTGTGTCTTAACCACTGCGCCACTTGGGTCGATAAGAAGGATTCTGGACCTTAGTTCATCACGTTTTAGCGTTGAAAACTCTTGAGGGTTGCTGAAAAAGCTTAGATAGAGTTTAGGATTCGATTCATTCGATTAGTTTAGTTCGATTCGATTAGTTATTTCCATTCTAGCCATCGCATCCCTGTGCATTATTGGCATTGTATAATTCGTTGCCGTAATATTACCCGCAATGCTATAATATGCAAGATCATTATTTATTCATTACGATTTAAAAGCATATCGGGACATTAACATTCCTAATTCGCAATGTCCGGATCGCTGGTCACGCAATCCGTTTCACATGCATTTGTTTTAGTAATACCATTACAATTTTTTGTATTATTATGGTCTTTTTTATAGTAATTGAGTAGCAAAAGGGCATACAAGCATGATGTTCAGTGGTTACTGCAGCCCATGGATGCCCGCATCCAAGTAACCCGTTAATGACCAACTACGGGGTCGGGTCTCCTTTCACAATGAGAGGGATGTAGGCCTTAGTTCACTACGCTGGCCTACTGCGGGTTGGTTGACTTCAAATACCTTTGAGATCATTTTTTGTGAAGTCTCAGACATGCAGGTTTCTAATGATACAACTCGTTTGCTACTTACAATAAAAAAATCTTGAATTAATGATTTATCTACCAACTATCATAAAAGCCCCCATATATGAAGAACCCCTTTAAAAGCGTAACTAAACTAAAGCATTGCTCTTCCTGACCTGGTTTCTAAGTATCCTCACATGTATCCTCACTTTATACCTTTTCATAGGGAACCATTCATAATGGATGCATCCAAGTTCCTTGATTGCTACTCTAACTCGATTGGAGTCTTCTGAAAGGTTAATAGAATATCGATTTGACCTTAACCCCTCGGAAGTGGCATAGTTGAATTAAAAGCGTAGTAAGGGATGGGCGGAATTTGGGTTATTACTCGGTACTTGGCTGTATCGATAAATAATCGGAAATGATAACACAAGCCATAATCGGTAAACGCTAATGATGTATTCGCGTACTGGATTCCGCTACCGCCTGGCCTTTAATTGTTTTTTTTTTATTAATCGGTATAATTAGTAATAGGATTATACGACAGTCTAGTTCAAAGGCCACGTTAAGCCATCGGTCGTGATTGTTATCCATAAACAACAGATGTTAAACTTTGTCGCAAAAACAAAACACATCATTTTTAAGATAGTAATTCGTGCGCGGCACTGTGATTGGTAGTATCACGAATCGGTGATAGCCCAGTGGCTTAGAATTCGACCTCGGATTCCTCAATCCGACCCCTCGGTCCGGGTTTGAATCCCAGTGGCACGCACCGATGAATTTGTAAAAAAGTTATGTGCGCTTTATAAAATTAAAAATCATCTGCTGTTACGATGGAGAAAAATATCGTGAGGAAACCTACATGCTTTAGAGTTCACAAAAATAAAATTCTCAGAGGCATGTGAAGCAAACCTACCAACTTACCGATTGCTACGTTTATAAATAGGAGTACAAACTCAGTAAAACTCGGCCATCACTACTGGGTATTTATACAAATCCTTTAGCAAAGAGCGCGGGCAATTTCCAACTTTGCAACAGTTGAATTACTCGGCTTTAGTGCTTATTCGTCGAGTTCTTGTGTTTTTTCTTCACTGTTTGCCTCTGTACTTTTGTTCTGAACTACATTTGGATTCTCTGGTCTCTGATCACTTTGTTAATCTGTGTCGTTCGAATTATGAACGAAAAGAATGAACCTACGAATACTTGTACGTGTTGAACTGATTTTGAAGTCGGTTCAAAGTACAAAATTACGTCACCGAAAATTCAATTTGAGACACACAGAGGCACAACTACAAACAGAATAGATATACCACTAATCCCCCATGGCACGCGCTTCCCGCTACGAGGGTTAAATTGTTCAAAGAAAATCGATGGCATTTGCTGCCTCGGACACGTTCCTTTGGCAAGAGGTGCAAACTCAAATAGCCAATAAACGGCCCAGCTCTGAAATGCACTGCAAATTCAAGTACATTTCTAGGTAACGTTACACCTCCACCGAACCGTTTCAAGTGTGGCTAAAAGTTGAAATGTGTGCCATCGTCGCTATTCATCTTGTGCAGTGAATATCGCAGAAGTTGTGATTTAATGACATCTTTGAAATTATTAGCACTTGTATAAGTACTTATTAAAGACTTAAATTTATTTAAATGTTTAATAAATACTCAGTACATTATTATTATTATATATGACGGCGCTTCCATAAATCATAGAATGAGTGGAACGCAAATGAATGACATTTGACGTTTCCCGCTCTGACGCAACTCCGGGAGCTAGTGCACAAAAGAGCGCGAAAGTGAAGATGGCGCTAAAAAATAAGATATTTGGTGGTGTCGTTCTAGTGCATTACGTGTTCGGTGGAGTGTCAATGATTTTGTGTGATTAGTTCATTGCTACTTTTGTTTGAGTATTAGTCAGTGATTCTATCGGTTGTAATACAACAAGGCTACTTTTTATTCTCCTCGCCCGATCTACCTACGCCTACCCAATAATATCCACCGTGAATTATAATAATTATTGAGTCACAGAAAAATAATGATAAAGACACTGATAACGGCCCTGTTCCTTTATATAAATACTATTTATTATTCCAATAAACAAAAAATACCTTGGACTTGTTGGACAAGAAAATATCTCAACGAACTAGACGAACTGATCCCTATTTCTATTAAAAATTTAAGTGTACCTACTTCATACTAGCCAATATCCAAAGTAGCACACCGCTCGCACGAACCCGCCGCAGCTGTCAAAGCGATCAAAGCGGGTACTCGCGCGTTAACTGCGCGCTAGCCGGGGACGTCACGCTCACACACCAATGCACTTGTTCACAATCTATTTATGTGTTTACTAGTAACTAGTAATGGTAAAAATTTAAATGTAATAATAATATAGGTACCACAGCCTTTTTTTGAAAAACGTATAGCTAAATAAATCAGATTTAAAACACCAAAAAATTAACGTTCAGATAAATTGAATTAGATTTTTGATCCGGAAATGTATAATATGTCATAAGTATCTATTTAAAGATTATTTTGTAAAATTTAAGTACTGAAGATTATGTGCTTGCTTGTTTGTTTAGAAAAAATGTTTAGAAAAAATGAAGTGAACCAGGTATTTTCTATTTACATGTCATTCGCAATTAGCTCATGTCTAAGGAAACCGTTTATAAAAAATTGAAAACTTTACTTCATACTACCAATTTCCGAAGTAGGTAACCCAACGCTATGACGCGATCAAAGCGGGTAATCGCGCGTTAACCTGCGCGCCAGCTGGTGACGTCACGCTCACGCGTACTGCACTTGTTTACATCATAATTCAGTCTTTCAGGGACGGATTATCCTAGCCGCGGACACAAGGGGGCGCGCTAAGTTTTGAACAAGAAAAATGAAAATAAATTACCACTTCCTACTACAAATTACACTTGTTTACATCATAATTCAGTCTTTACAGAGACGGATTATTCCTAGACTGAGGATACAAGGGGGCTCGCTGAGTTTTGAACAAGAAAAATGAAAATAAATTACCACTTCCTACTACAAATAACACTTGTTTGCATCATAATTCAGTCTTTACAGAGACGGATTTTTCCTAGACTGACGATACAAGGGGGCGCGCTAAGTTTTGAACAAGAAAAATGAAAATAAATTACCACTTCCTACTACAAATTACACTTGTTTACATCATAATTCAGTCTTTCAGGGACGGATTATTCCTAGACTGAAGTACAAGGGGGCTCGCTATGTTTTGAACAAGAAAAATGAAAATAAATTACCACTTCCTACTTCAAATTACACTTGTTTACATCATAATTCAGTCTTTACAGAGACGGATTATTCCTAGACTGAGGATACAAGGGGGCGCGCTAAGTTTTGAACAAGAAAAATGAAAATAAATTACCACTTCCTACTACAAATTACACTGGTTTACATCATAATTCAGTCTTTCAGGGACGGATTATCCTAGCCGCGGACACAAGGGGGCGCGCTAAGTTTTGAACAAGAAAAATGAAAATATATTACCACTTCCTACTACAAATTACACTTGTTTGCATCATAATTCAGTCTTTACAGAGACGGATTATTCCTAGACTGAGGATACAAGGGGGCTCGGTAGTTTTTCAACAAGGAAAATTAACATAAATTAATTATTAAGAACAGTAAAATTCCTAACGGACTGTTGAGTTTAACAAAAATACTGTCCTGTGCCGTAAGCATGAACGCTATTAACAAAGTATTCGTACGGTAAACGTCAGTCATTCACGCATAATATGTCAATCTGTCTGACATCGTCCCATACTAATGGCACGTTAGCTATACGTATACTATGACGATAGTTTTCATACTCGGGGCACTGATTCCGTGAAGCAATGCTGCGCTGCGACTCCTCAGGGAATCATATCATATCTGGAAGCCATATCGTCGCCCTACAAACCGAGACCGCTGAATGAGCTCGTGTAGAGTGGAATGAGAAACGAATACGTTAGACATTTGCGAACTCGATTTCTTATGTTTGTCATTCGGTCTCTCAATCTGAGTAACCTATAATTTCAACTCGTGCGTATACGTACGTTCACGCACGAACAATCCCTACCATGTAAATGGGAGCGCTCACACCGCATGCGAGTTAGTCGTACGTACGTCAACTTCAGTTGTCCACCAGTTGTCCACCAACCCGCAGTAGGCCAGCGTGGTGGACTAAGGCCTACATCCCTCTCATTACGAGAAGGAGACCCGACCCTGTAGTGGGTCATTAATGGGTTACTGGTATACGTCAACTTAGTCGCGCGCAGTGTGAGCGCTCCCATAGTATTTCAAAGGTTGAATTCTTACAAAATCGGGACCAAAGCGCGGCCAATGTTTAAAGTTAATTGTCAGTAACCCATTAATGACCCACTACAGGGTCGGGTCTCCTCTCACAATGAGAGGGATGTAGGCCGCCGTCCACCACGCTGGCCTACTGCGGGTTGGTGGACTTCACATGCCTTTGAGAGCATTTTTTTTGTGAACTCTCAGGAATGCAGGTTTCCTCACGATGTTTTCCTTCACCGTCACAGCAGGTGATATTTAATTTTATAAATCGCACATACCTTTTTTACAAAGTCATTGGTCCGTGCCACTGGGATTCGAACCCGGACCCCTCGATTCGAGGTCGAATTCTATACCACTGGGCTATCACCGCTTGTTTAAGTTAATTAGTTATACACTTGCTAAAGTTAATTAGTTATACATGATTATAATGAAGTTAAATATTTTGAGTGTTTGAAGTCTTTAACGTAGAATCTGGAACTACCACTCGGATTTGAATCATTCTTATTACCGACTTCCAAAAAGGAGGTTATTTTTCTTCAATCTTTTGCCTTAGGCCTTGTCCTGATTGGCGGATTTATGACTATAAATGGAGGTAGTAAAACAGACTCTTACTCCATATTTACAACAGTGTATATTACAACCTAAAAACGTTCAAAAACTCAGTGAAGATACTGAATTCTAGTAATTTATTCCGTAATTCGCATATCTAAATACATTTCGTTCGCAGAAACCCATTGTAGGGTTCGATAAAAACGTATTTAAATAAGCAAAGTGAACAATGGGTTCCTTGGGGAGGAGGGATAGAGGAGGAAAATATTTTCTCTATCAGGAATTCAAGCGGAAACCGGGAAGTTTTGGTTTGTTTAGGTCCTTTTTAACCGACTTCAAAAAAAGAGTTTATCAATTCGACACGTAGTTTTTCTAATATTGACTGAAATGTGTAAAGGCCTGATGTATTGATACAAGCTACGGGTGTGACGTCAAAGAAAGGGCATCAAGACGAATTAAGTAGGTAGTTACTTCAAATTAATTACAAGATCAAACTGAAAAACTTTAATGTAAGATATAAAATTTGTAATTTACTTTTGGCTTATAGTTTTTTGAGGCAGGGGACCAAATTTTGTTTTGAGTTAAAATCAGTAAAAATGTGTCACGGAAGTATATAACATATTCATATACATACAGTTACAAATACAGATACATACAACGTATTTAAGTAAACAAGATGAACAATAAATTCTTTGCGGAATCAGAAAAGAGTAGATAAATATTTTCTCTCTATCAGAAATTCAATCGAGAATCCTCCAAGTTCGGTTTGTTTACTGTCTTTCTTAGTGCGGAAACACATAATATTATGGTTTATTGTAGTTTGATTGAGGGCCTATTGCGTAATTTATGACTATTTGTCATCTATTTATTATTGATTGCTAAAGCGTTTTATTGAAAAGAATCGCTAACGGTATCAACGAAGAACGTTTCTTTGCGATAACATTATAATTTTACAAAACATTTTCAATCCATAATAATAACCACTTCGACAAAAAGTCAAAGAAAAGACTTTTGAGTTTAGTTAAAAGCATTTATTTATTTAACATTGTCTATAAAATATAGGTATACACTTTGTATGGTATGTATGTACGGCATGTATGTATGGTATGTACTTCTATGTAGGCTTTCAGAGATCTATGTTTAAAGTTTTTTGCGTTTCCAGAGAACAAAAGTTGTCATATTTGTACATATATCTATATATCATATCATATATACATAATTGTATACTATCTATTGTATAGTTTTCTTATAATATGACGACCCGAGTAGCGCAGTGGTTAAGTAAGACACAGGTGCGCTACGCGGAGGGTCCTGGGTTCGATTCCCAGCAGAGCAGAGGTTCGAATGATGAATTTGACACGACACAGGGAGTCCTAGTGTGGGGCTGTGAGTGTGAAGCGTTATTTATTATTATTTATTATGCTTTTTTTCAAGATTAATATATCTTGTTCCAGATGAAATGGGGTGTGGCCGGCGGTACTGGCATGTCGCTTGCCGCAGCCGTCTTTTGCATGCTTCCCTTCTTCACGTCATCAACTGGGGATATACGTGAGTACTCTTATCCACTTATCTTTATCTTATCTTATCTTTCCTTTTGGGCGCCCTTTTCAGAAATCGAAAGGAGCACGTATAATATAGGAGGCGCTTGTTTGATCTAGCATTGTTGTTATTTGTGGTGTAGAAAGGCAAAAAAAATAGGATGGGCCAAAATTTTTTTTTTTTTATTTGTTTCTTCATTACTTGCCATGAAAATATCGTCTGAGATGACAAAAAAATCTGGTAAAGTTTGAGCACTTAATATTAATAACTATTTATATAATATGATTTTTGATTTCCCATTTAAATTACATTGGAAGGTTTTTTGTTTGGATTGTTAATGCATTCGAATGAATAAATGTCTAGTGAAAATCAAAACATATTCTTGTAGGAAATTTAACGATCTACAAAAAAAGTCTGAGATTACTTTTGCTAAGTTGAGACTCGTTTAAAAGTTATTCGAGATTAAAGTCCAACCTCAAATCGTTAAGGATACCTTAAGGATATTAATTTGTTATACTCATAAAACAAAATATATTTTACAGAGCCCAAAAATCCATTCTACCTTTACACTAAATACACAATTACCCGTTATAACAATAATACCATTTTCATCATTTTTGCCTGTGCAACCGCTAACGAACCCCACAAAGAGATTTAACTGGAATTTTATCCGGAACAAACGCGTCAGTTAGTCCTGAACCGTATTAGGTATTCATGAATAGAGTTCAACTATCAAAGTTGTTTGAATATAATATTGTTCGTTTTATTCCGAATAGAAAAACATGTTATTATCCGAATAGAAAAGTCTGCGGTAACTTTTATAAGGATTTGGTTGTCAATATTAACCCATTAGTATCCCACTACAGGGTCGGCTATCCTCCCACAATGAGAAGGATGTAGGCCACCGTCCAACGCTGGCCTATTGCGGGTTGGTGGACTTCACAAGCCTTTGAGAAAACGTGGAGAAATCACAGGCTTGCATATAAAAGCTTCTCCCTAAGATTGGTTTTGGGAACAATTCCACAGCGGTTAAATTTTACAATTCTCTCTACACTATATACACTATATTATATACTTTTAAAAAAATCTTTCAAAATATTTATATTATTATCTAAACACATACCTACAAGTAATTACAAAGTATATACGAAGAATCGTAACGGTAAGCATTGATACTATTTTAGCTAACAAACAAAATCCCTTGTATACACTATTAACTTTCAGCACAATTGTAGACAACACATGACCTGTAAAAATTCCTGTATTTCCGCCTCCAAATTGAATTTCCTCGGTGTGTATGGACAGCAATATTTTTTTACTGGCTTGCTAACGATCTAGTTCAACGTGAAAACTGGTAAAAATAATAAAAGCGCGCGTAAATTTATTTAATACGCTTTCCCACACTATGTGTGAGTTTTGGTTGAGAGTTTGCTTTGAAAAGGGACTAAATTTTGATTATTAGTACCCACAAACTACTTCTTACATTACTACAAAGCTTCTTAACGACTAGATCTTAATCGTAACTGTTTAAGATGTTAATTATGTTTAAGATAGTGTTATATTAAATATATTATGTTTTAATTACACCATTGTCTTACTATTACCATCATTGTAGGTCACCACGGCACATCGAGGGCGCGGGGGTGGCGCGGCGGCGTTCAACCCCTAGCAGACGTCACTGCGAACAACTCAGTTAGTAACATGACTGCTCAGCTCGGCGGCACGGCTTATCTACATTGCCTGGTCGGGCATCTGAGCGAACGAGGGGTAAGTTTTATTAAAAACACCATCCCATTAAAAATAAGGTCTCTTAAAATAAGGCGCTTTTTATTCCGTGGATGAGCCTTATAGGTAAAACTAATGTGAAGCGTTCGCCCAGCATGAGGCACCATAATTACGTTGAGTGTGAAGCTTCCAGAAGTTTTTTTAATTATAAATTCCTTGTTTCGCAGCAAGTGTCCTGGATCCGGAAGCGGGACTGGCACATCCTCAGCTCCGGGAAGTTCACGTATACTAACGATGAGAGGTTTCAGGCAAGTTATAATTAGTCAACTTTATGCGAAGCGACACAAGAATGCTATGTAAGAGACGTTCTACCTTTTTAATGGTGTGGTATGTGAGTACATTAGTACATACAGAGGTGATAGCCCAGTGGCTTAGAATTCGACCTCGAATCGAGGGGTCCGGGTTCGAATCCCAGTGGCACGCACCAATGACTTTGTAAAAAAGTTATGTGCTATTTATAAAATTAAATATCACCTGCTGTTACGGTGAAGGAAAACATCGTGAGGAAACCTGCATGCCTGAGAGTTCACAAAAAAATATGTTCTCAAAGGCATGTGAAGTCCACCAACCCGCAGTAGGCCAGCGTGGTGGACGGCGGCCTACATCCCTCTCATTGTGAGAGGAGACCCGACCCTGTAGTGGGTCATTAATGGGTTAAAGCAACACGTGAGTACATTGACGTGCTTTTATTTGAGCGAGAAATTAAGATAATAACCAGTACAAATGCTGTACAAGAGGCATGAGATCTATCTACGCAACTTTCAATGGTGTGGTGTGTATGCACTTATCAAAAAAAGATTTTTGAAGAAGATGATTTTTGAAGAAGAAATTTTTGAAAGAGTGCTAGAAATCAAAAATTTTACAAATCGGCTTTTTTACGTGCATGAAAATTGTCAAGTGTCAAATCTTAATATGGTGGTGGGGTAGAGCCATGATAGCTCCATGGGCCGCAGTGGCCACTTAACACCAGGTAGCCTGAATGCTATTTTGCTACTCAATTACTTACTATTACAAAAATTCAAAAATTTTACTACAAAAAAATCGTAAGGGAGCCTGCATGCCTGAGAATTCACCATAAATAACCACCATAATTCTTATGCCCTTTTGCTACTCAATTACTTACTATTATAAAAATTCAACAATTTTACTACAAAACCAATCGTAAGGGAGCCTGCATGCCTGAGAATTCACCATAAATAACCACCATAATTCTTATGCCCTTTTGCTACTCAATTACTTACTTTTATAAAAATTCAAAAATTTTACTACAAAAAAATCGTAAGGGAGCCTGCATGCCTGAGAATTCACCATAAATAACCACCATAATTCTTATGCCCTTTTGCTACTCAATTACTTACTTTTATAAAAATTCAAAAATTTTACTACAAAAAAATCGTAAGGGAGCCTGCATGCCTGAGAATTCACCATAAATAACCACCATAATTCTTATGCCCTTTTGCTACTCAATTACTTACTATTATAAAAATTCAACAATTTTACTACAAAACCAATCGTAAGGGAGCCTGCATGCCTGAGAATTCACCATAATGTTCTAAAAGGCATGTGAAGTCCACCAATCTATAGGCCAGCGTGCTGGACTAAGGCCCTCCATAATCATTTAGATAAATAAGAGAGGAGACCCGACGCTGTAGTGGGTCATTAATGGGTTACATAGGTGCTCCTTTCAGATCTTGATTTTAACTTAATACAAACCTTCAGAGGTTTCAGAGCAGAATCTCCGCACATATCAGATTTTAACTTAATATCGTACAAACGTTCAGATATAGGTTTCAGAGGAGAATCTCCGCACATATCGGATTTAAACGGCCTCTATAACAACGTGACCCATATCTCGGTAGTACTTGGATAGATTAGCATATTAAATACCGAGTTACATAATACGGAGCTGCTATCTATACCCATCTCCGTCACCTGATCCGGTTGAGTAACGTTCCCGAGGGCTGCCTGTGACCTATAAATCAAATCGGCCGAGAGAGCAGTGCCAAACCGACTTTTATTATTTTTAAGCATCCCTAAATCATCCGTATTATGATAAAAATACTTGGAAGTATTTGGCAACGAGCCACAAATAAGGTAGCAATTTATATTCAATCTAAGAGAATTATAGTTTATTTGATGTGATAGTTTTTTCTTCGAATGTCAAAAATGTACCTTATGCGCCCAATAGTTGACTACTTACTACATAATTATAATAATATCCTTGCAGTCTTTCGATTAAAGATATCAGTATTTGGCTTGTACGAACCACGCACACAAGACAGACACCCTTAAAAATTCAGAGCTCAAATTTTTGCTATTTATTCAAGAAACACTCGCTTGATATTAATGGGAATAGACTAATTTTTATCCGAATGCCTATAAATGCTGCGTCGATTGTATGTTTTCATTCAGGATTAAACGCAGATCAATAACACAACAAGGCATTAGATTTACTCGTTGTGTAAAATATTGTAGGTACATCAAAAATACATTAAACAAAAATATAAATGTAGCCGAATATGATATAGCTAGCTGTCTCCAAAGACGCGCTATGCAAATTACCAAGACTTCCCCTAATATTTTATGCGGAGAAAATTAATTTCTCTGTCATCACTATCCTGTTAGAGCGGCCCTTATCGCGACGGGCCCTTTTTTATCGCTTCCTTCATTATTTGACAGGAAGAACACGATAATGGTGGATATAAAGTGAAAATTGCTTCGGGGGAATAGAGGAAAGGAAAATGTCTTCAGTTGCAAAAAATATCCGTTTTCGCGCGCACGGCGAGATAAAGAACGCGGTGGGCGATTCAAATTCGAATTCAGGATGCTCGTTGATTGGTCGATGGTGTTTCATTGAATATTCGAATTAGACTGCTCACTGAACAGTCGATGGTGATTCTAATTCGAATTCGGAATGGTCGCTGATTAGTTGGTGTTTCAAAGTCGAATTCGGAACGTTCGCTGATTAGTCGATTACAGGAGTTCGGACATCGTTTGTCAGTGTGAAGTAAGTTTTTAAAAAATATTGATGGACCCACAAGAGTAGGTAGATATCATATTATGTTGTCGATTTTAAAATAAAATGAAGTTTTATGTTAAGCTTCGTTTTGAAGTCATAAAGATATGTGGCGTGATAAATGTATAAAATGATATACATTTCAAAACAATTAGAAATGACACAGCATCAAGCAAGAATGGAAATAAATAACCTTTACTAATAAACACACTTTCAAATCCAATTTTCACGTGAAACACGCCAAAAAAACACAATAACGTTGTAACGTAAAATATTCGTCAGTAAATTCGAAAAACAGCGAATGCCACCGCTCTAAAAATACCCAATAAATCTCGCAAACTATGGAACTAAGCAAGCAACAAAATTTAATTTACGAAGCAATTAAAAAATCGCGCATGAAAAGCCATTTGAATACTTTATGCGGTACAGTGAACACGATGAGAAAAACTGCTCAAATTTTAAACAACTTTGCGCTTTGAGAAACATTTAAAATTTAATTAAAGCCTGCCAAATAGATGTAACTTTTTCAGAGCTGTAAGTAATTTTAAGAGCGCTAAAAAACTGAACTTTAATAAGTGTAAACCAAATGTTGCTGAACAATAGAGAGCGAAGAATTAATAAGATTGTTGTGACATTTCACTGCAATAACAGTATACGTATACGAGTATACGAGTGTAGCAGCGCGATACCTACAGTAATATGAGCGCGCGCCTCACATGAAATGCTGACCACGCATGACGAAGCAAGCATCGGATGTAGTAAACAATAGAACACGTCACACGCGTCATACCGAACTGGCCAATCGGAAGACGTATCCTCAAACACGCTATCAAAGTTCCTTAGAATCTCTGCATATATACAAATGGTCCGCAGTTAACATTCGGACCGCGGTCCCCAGGCAGTGACATCGGCTGGCGGGAGATCTCCCCTTTTCCTCCAAACGAGTATGTTCCTTATGTTTCGAACCACTGTGCCTTAAGAGTAGTAGCAGCAGTAATGGCCCTATAGATCTACATAGTAGTGTATCAGACTAGACTAGTGTATAACCCATGCGGATAAAGAAACAATCTGTAAATGGCGGACGGTCTCATGCTGTCTCGGTCATATCGTCGCTATGTGATATGACATGGTGGCTTTTAACTACTCTTGTGATACGACGTCCAATTTCCATGATATCGGTGCCAGTATGAACTTACGTAATTTCGTATAATCATCATATTATTATCGAGCTGCCATTAGTATGGGAATATGTCAAGCCAGACTGACACATGACATAGGTACTAATGACTGACGTTAACTATACGATTACATTGGCGATATTGTTACGCTCACGGCACAGGCACGGTGTGTGAAACTGCATCTTGTCAGTACCCATTAATGACCCACTACAGGGTTGGGTCTCCGCTCAACGAGAGGGATGTAGGCCGCCGTCCACCACGCTGGCCTACTGCGGGTTGTACTTCACATACTTTTGAGAACATTTTTTTTGTGAACTCTCAGGCATGCAGGTTTCCTCACGACGTTTTCCTTCACCGTAACAGCAGGTGATATTTAATTTTATGAAGCGCACATAACTTTTTTACAAAGTCATTGGTGCGTGCCACTGGGATTCGAACCCGGACCCCTCGATTCAAGGTCGAATTCTTAGCCACTGGGCTATCACTGCTCTACAGCATCGCAAAGTGAAACTGCATCTTACACGATTCAAAACGTTATTCATACAACCAACTTCTTACTTACTTCTCTGTGGTTACTAAAAGAGCCGAATCAACCAATCAGACAGCAAAATCGTCAGTTCCAATACCAACACAGCCACTCATAGGTAGTTGGGCGGCGGTAATTCAATAATTTCTCCACTGAACTCCGCCGCAAATGCGATTTAGGCCATCAGTAGAGCGCTCATTTTGCGGTGAACAATTAAGGGCTTTAGTTTTGTCTCATCGCTACTGTGCTATTGTAGGTATCCTTCGGTTATTACGCGAAATGTGCGTATACCTATATCAGTCTTTTAATATGTCTTTCTTCTGTAAACAGTGACGACCTGAGTGGCGTAGTGGTTAAGACGCCGGTGCGCTGCGCGGAGGGTCCTGGGTTCGATTCCCAGCAGAACAGAGATTTGAATGATGAGTTTAAATTTCTGTTTCTGGTCTGGGTGTGTGTGTTCTTGTCTTGTATGTGTCCATGGCACCCACGACACAGGGAATCCTAGTGTGGGGCTATGAGTGTGAAGCGTTATTTATTATTTTTATCTTTCTTCTTTCATTCAATTTAAAAGTAGATGTTCCAAAATGGGCCATGTGATGTACCAAACTACATAGAACAAAATTCAAAACAATAAAGAAAATCAGTAGAATTTCGAAAAATGACTTCCAAAATATTTTCAATGGCTGTTTTGGAGTAAGCTTGCCTTTGAATGTATTCTTCTGCTACACCTCGCCAGTTAAATACTTATTTTAAATCATAACAAGTCGAACTTATTAAGTAGGTATATACGTATTTAAGCGGTGATAGCCCAGTGGCTTAGAATTCTACCTCAAATCGAGGGGTCCGGGTTCGAATCCCAGTGGCACGCACCAATGACTTAGTAAAAAAGTTATGTGCGCTTTATAAAATTAAATATCACCTGCTGTTACGGTGAAGGAAAACATCGTGAGGAAACCTGCATGCCTGAGAATTAAAAAAAAATGTTCTCAAAGGCATGTGAAGTCCACCAACCCGCATTAGGCCAGCGTGGTGGACGGCGGCCTACATTCCTCTCATTGTGAGAGGAGACCCGACCCTGTAGTGGGTGATTAATGGGTTACTAACAACAACATATACCTATTTTTGTGTCACCTTCAGCTATTAAAGTTCAGTTCAGTATATTCAGTGAAACTGAATCAATATGATTCACTACGACAAATGACATTTATAAATACATATATACAAGTACAGTACATATAGGTACACTTTATTTGTATGTTCACCACAAGAAAAACTTAAAACACAGTTCTTTACACTGTTTCAAGCATAAGCTAGTTACCATAGCGATAAGACCATAACGGGTCTTATCGCTATGGTAACTAGCTATCTTCCAGAAACAATAAACTACATAATATTATTGCCATAAATCAGCTTTTATATAATAATAATCCATTAACAACATAATTATAGACATATTATAATATCGCACAGTAATTTTCACATGAGTTTAGTTCGACCAATTACCAAGCACAAATTGTCACCGCACGCTCCGCTGTCGGAATATAACGCCCGGCGTCGAATTGCGCTGCGCTTTACTCGAAAATCTATCCACTTACAAACTCTTACTCATATATCTCTCTCATCTCATACTCACTATCCAGTACCGTAGAGTTTCAGCCTCCGATGAAATGAAATGTCTAAAAATTCACCTAAAAATTTCATTCAATAGTCAGTCATGCAATATAATTAGTCCAAATTCATATTAAAAATCAATCACCTGGATTATCCAATCCGTTTTAGTGCATTCAATTATCGTATAAATCATTATAGTCACAATTGACAGTGACGACCTGAGTGGCGCAGTGGTTAAGACGCCGGTGCGCTGCGCGGAGGGTCCTGGGTTCGATTCCCAGCGGTGCAGAGATTTGAATGATGAGTTTAAATTTCTGTTTCTGGTCTGGGTGTGTGTGTTCTTGTCTTGTGTGTGTCCATGGCACCCACGACAGGGAATCCTAGTGTGGGGCTATGAGTGTGAAGCGTTAATTACTAAACACAAATCGTCAGGAATGGCTCACCGCACACTCCACTGTCAGAACATAGCGCCCGGTACACTAGACGATTTATCCAATTACGTACTTAATTAAGAAGGTATGTCAATACTCAGTACTCAGTACTCATGTACCTACTTAATTAAGAAGGTATTTCAACCCTAACAATGTCGCACGTTTGAGGTTTAGTGAGGTAACAACTGTCAATGTCGTTTCAATGAATAGGGCATTCTTGTCAATAACAAGCACCTTTATCAACAGTTGGTTTATGTAAGTAATTAGATAAAGTGTGGTCTAAGAGCTTCCTTCAATTCGTAAAACAAAGCTATTGAAGTTGTAAGCTTTCGGTTTTTAGGGGCAAAAGGTTGAAAGAAGAATACGCCAATATCCAGCCGACTAATATTACGAAGCTATGTAAAATAATGGCTATTAATAATTTTATTGAATCTTACATACATGTTAGAACGGACAGTTATAACTTTACTGAATCATAGTATTCATCAAGTATTAAAATCTAATAATTTATTACGTGTATGATATTCACTGTGATGGATAGGTATTCGTGCATCAATCTAGTTGCAATCCAGCGAATAAGAACTAAGCACAAATTATCGCTAATGGCTTACCACATTGTGCGTTGCTGATCGACAATTTATCGAATTATGAACACTCACTTATAATAATATTATGTAGTTTAAGGGGTATTTGAAATAATAAAACGAAATTATACAACTTAAGAATCTTTTCTATATTACGTCCAATACAATAATGGCAGTTCTTATTTTCAACATCCGTGTTCTTTTTCTCCCTCTGCTTGGCCAGTCCCAGCTCTTGACTTGCCCGTGAAGGCCGTAGCTTCAGCCATCTGCAGCAACCGCTTACGAGCTGCAAACTCCGTCTTACAGTAGTTAAAAGCACAGTGCTTAAATTATAATTAGTCAGTCGCTACAGTTGTAAGGTTCATTGTAACTCATTCTGAACATCTTAACCCGCCCCTGTCGGTAACCCATTATCTGACCCATGACCTACTTACTGTATGGTCGGGTCTCGTCTCACAATGAGAGGGACGTAGGCCTTAGACCACTACGCTGGCCTACTGCGGGTTGGTAGACCCGCCCCTGTAAACCTGTAATACTTCGCGTGACGTGTTTTAACGTGACGATCACAACAAGGAATTCGTAAAATGAGTAGGTGCTTCTAAGCCGGCAACGCACTGACAGCCCTTCTAATTATACTAAATATCCGGACCACTAACCATAGGCCACCTTATGTGTGGTTACCGTCGCCTGTTTATCTATTTATTTATTGAATTATTTATACAAAAAACTTAACCTAACCTATTTTACACAATTTATACAAAAAACCTAACCTAACCTAACCTGCCCGTTCGCTACTTCCACGAAAAATAATCGTACGCTTTACAGAAATTTCTCACCTAGCCTGTGGCATATTCACCATCAACTGACACACTGACCCACTGTGGGTCTAGATTTCTATGTTTCTGCAAACTAGGCTTAGCCGGCGGGAACGCTTTTGTTTTAAGGGCAGAGTATGCCACCATTCGGCCCATAAAAGTTTCTCCGCTACTGGATGAAAGAATACTAAAAGCCAATATACCAAAACACTCTCTAACTGAAAATAACACGTGCTTTTCGGGTTAATAACAGCAAAAAACATGATATTTTAATAAAAAAAATAGTGCCTAAATTACGTAAAAATATCCTACTATCATAAGTAGATCTATGTGAAAGTTTGCGAGTATAGATGGATGGATGTTGTTTGCTCTGTCACGCTAAAACGGCTGAACATATTTGGATGAAATTTGGTGTGCACGTAGTTTATAACCTAGATAAATATATAGGATACTTTTCATCCCTCCTTGAACCTATTTCTAAAATCTACGCGGACATAGCCGTGGACAAAGCTTAGTACAAATCTAAAGGTGAAATTCATAAGTTGAACAATATAATTATTATTCATAAAGAATTTTATTTTTCAGGTCCTCCACGGCGAAGGGTCAGAAGACTGGACACTACAAATCAAGTTTGTCCAGAAGAGGGACAATGGCACCTATGAATGTCAGGTTAGTGGCAAACAAATAATACCTACTGTACAGTTCATTTTTATTCTCTTGTCTTATTTGGTAAACAATCTTGGCACTACTTTTTATTAAAAAAAAGTTTAAAATTGATCTAAAAAAAATTATAATTTCCAGAAATCTGTGTATGTATTAAATGACAATTTGTTTTTAAATTTTTATAATTTTGTGTGCATTATTTTTTGCTTCATAAAATTTTGCTTCATAGAAAAACCTAACACATTTTCGCGTTGAAATATTACCAAAATGTTTGTGAATGTGGATGACGGAACGATTTAATAAAACTGTTTTATTGTCACAGCTATCTGAATGTGACAGCTTAGTGTCTGCATAGATTAATTCACTGCGGCATATGTCACTATGACAGCAGCTGTCACAACAGTACAGTGTTCCTATTTTAACACTTCAAAATTGTTTTTTCTTGTAGTCATCTGCAGGCCTTAATTCGACTGTGGTTTTTTTTATTTATTGAGCTTCAATAACAATCAAATTCAACAAAATCAATGAAAAAAAAGAATCCAAATTGACATATTGATATTATAATAGTCGAATTTCAATGTTGCATAACCTTTCTTATCGTGTGGCGTTCGGTTGAAGCAGAAACCGTCTATTAAAGCCTTAATTAATCACACTTAGCAGAAAGTTCGCGGTACTTCGTACTCTCGTCTGTAACAGAAACAGATATCGTTCAGAAACAATACAAAACACTTCCTTTGAAGGGTTTTTGTTCCTAATTTGAAACTGAGGATTGATCTCAAAACGTGCGCGGGGCTTATAGAACAAAAGTTATTATTTCCGAACAAAGCCAGGAGTTATACCGTACCTACCTACTCGTACATTAAGTCTCCGTTCAGATAACGTGGAAGCCGACTTACGAAATTAAGTGTCTTCGGATAGAAAATGAGAAATCATTTCGACTATGAAATTGAAAGTTTTCTTTTATAAGAAGAAGCTGCCAGGTCATCTGGTGTTGTGTGACTTTTATAGTGCATCGAAATTAAAATAGGACTGGTATTTGCAACACGGAGGTATATTCCTACCAGAGCATTATTTCTAAGGCTACCTTCAAGTGTAACAATTTTAACAAAACAGTTAAGGTCAGACGCATTTACACTTATGTACGCAATAACCCCGGTTGACTATACATAAAAAATCTTACCAAAAGCTGAAACTTGGTAGGTATACAAAATGTAACGTACGTCGAGCTTAATACTTTTTAATTTTGTATAGCACGATTCGTGTGGTGATCATATCGTATACTATTTCATAATACGAGACGCATTAACCAGCCAAAATGATAGGGCATAGAAGTACATTATGCATGGAAATCCGTGGCTTAAACGCAGGTTTAAGCCACACTATTGTTTAAACGATATTTCTGGTACTTATAGTTAAAATCATAATTAATATTTAATTATAATCATAATTTTAGGTAAAATGTATCAAAACAATTAAAAAGTCTACGCATGAAACGTTATTTGATAGGTTAATTAATAAAGTTATACAAACAACTATAGCTTAATAAAACTAACTGAGATGAAATAAGAAAGATTGTAAAAATATCGGATCATTACCCCTGTTCATAAGCCAATCTCCGTTCACATCATACAGAGAAAACGTTATCCTGGCGGCTTACAGCGGATATGTGCGCTTATCTATCTTGTTACATCTATTAACCCACAAATATCTCTGGATGGTTGTAACCAATGTCTTCGGAATTACCTCCCGCTATTTTTTCATACCCACCTATGTTATGTATGTTTGCGGCGATCCAATTATGTAAGGATTACCTTATGTGGCGAAATGTTAGCTTTTAGCTCAGGTTAGTTATTTGACATTATTATTTTTTATTTATTTATCTTTTTTTTTTTTATGTTGCATACCTGAAAAGGTGAATATGGATTTATCAAAATGCCCTGTAAAACCAATAACTAACCCATATTCGTGGTAATAAATGATTTTTGATTTTTTGTTTTGATTTTGACATACCAGCCCACGTCTCGGAGTCGGTAACCTACGGCAGCGAGACACGATCCTCACTGTGAACCTAATTCACAAGCTCAGAGTCGCTAGCGGGCAATGGAGAGGGCTGTGGCCGGTATGGTATCTGGACAGAGTCAGACAGTGACAGACAGAAAAAAGGAGTTTCTGTTTATTTTAATTGCTAAAAATAAAGAACTTTAAGTGCATCTAATAACCATGAAATATAAACTACTGACGTCAATAACCGATATGGTTGAATCGGTCATTTGGTGTGGTTTATAGGCCATAACCCTCGCGGAAATGAAGATGGTCTAATAAATATTTTATTCCGTATTAAACTACTTTATTTGCTAGCCGTTCGATATTTAACCAAAAGAGAAAAACACATTTGATAGCCCCATTCGTCTCGGTGACGGAAAATTTACTGTGGATATACATAACTTAAACTGTAACTTGTTAATATAACTTATTAATATTACTGGATGTCAGTAACCCATTAATGACCCACTACAGGGTCGGGTCTCCTTCTCGTAATGACGCTGGCCCACTGCGGTTTGGTGGACTTCACATGCCTTTGAGAACATTTTTTTTTGTGAACTCTCAGGCATGCAGGTTTCCTCACGATGTTTTCCTTCACCGTACCAGCAGGTGATATTTAATTTTATAAAGCAATAAATACATTTTGATGTTTACACAAAGTAAGGCACTAAGTCCAATGCAATATTGCCTATAGAATAAGGATTGCCTATAGGATAAGAATTAGAAATACTGAGATACAGAAAATTATTTTGAGAATATCAGATTATTAGATAGAATTATTATATCCTGCAATAATTGACGCCCTGTTGTTTAGAGGCCGTTGGGTCCTGGGTTCGATTCCCAGCGAAACAGAGTTCTGAATTATTAGTTTTTCAGGTCCCAGTGAGCAGTTTTGAATTTCAATTTCTCTTTCTGATCGGGTTGCATGGTGTTCTTGTCTTGTGTTTTGTGTGTTCATTGCTCCCACCACGCGAGGAATCCTAGGGCTGTCATGTGTTGTGATGTGCTATGAGTGTGAAATGTTAATATATGTTATGTGAATTATTATGTTTCTTTGCATTTATTTAGCAGCGGTGATAGCCCAGTGGCTTAGAATTCGACCTCGAATCGAGGGATCCGGGTTCGAATCCTAGTGGCACGCACCAATGACTTTGTAATAAAAGTTATGTGCGATTTATCAAATTAAATATCACCTGCTGTTACGGTGAAGGAAAACATCGTGAGGAAACCGGCATGCCTGAGAGTTCACAAAAAAAAATGTTCTCAAAGGCATGCGAAGTCCACCAACCCGCAGTAGGCCAGCGTGGTGGACTAAGGCCTACATCCTTCTCATTGTGAGAGGTGACCCGACCCTGTAGTGGGTCATTAATGGGTACTGACATTTGCATTTATTTGGATGCAATGACCCCAGACGTTCGTTTGGTTCCCTCAATATAAAAAAGCTATAAAGTACCGTCAAGTACCGTGTTATCAAGCAACGGTAAAATATCCCAATATACTTTAATACCTTTCTTATTTAGTAGCTATAAACATTGACTATATTGATGTGACACCGGGGAAATGAAAAGTGGCATAAATATTATCTTTTATTCAGCTGTTGTTTTAATTTTCAGACAAGGATTTTCAAAGAGAAAAACACATTTTTTTTTATTTAACTCGCAAATAATATTTGTACGTATGTATTACATTGTTTATTATGTAGGTATGTATTACATACAAATAATACATTAAATAAAAGAAAATTAACCTTAGATAAATACTATGTACTTGCCAGTAACCCATTAATGACCCACTACATGGTCGGGTCTCCTTCTCGTAATGAGAGCGATGTAGGCCTTAGTCCACCACGCACCACTACTGCGGGTTGGTGGACTTCACATACCTTTGAGAACATTTTTTTTGTGAACTCTCAAGCACGCTGGTTTCCTCACGATGTTTTCCTTCACCGTAACAGCAGGTGATATTTAATTTTATAAAACGCACATAACTTTTTTACAAAGTCATTGGTACGTGCCACTGGGATTCGAACCCGGACCCCTCGAATCGAGGTCGGATTCTAAGCCACTGGGCTATCACCGCTTCTATGCCTATGTACTTATGTAAGATTAAATCAATCTTGTCACTCAATTAAAGCGAATCTTAATAAAAAAGTTGTCTATATGACGTCATTCTAAATCGAAGATAGCGACTAGGATTTCTATCCTATTTGAAGTTCGACATGAGTAACATGAGGTGCCTTGCATGTCTGTTTACCCTACGTAGCTCATCGTTGTTAGCGCTTCGGGCATGATACATAATACATGAGTGAAGGAACGTAGGTACAATGTGAATTTCGTTGCGGAGAATCCCTCAAAGGAACTAACGTGTAGGTTGAAAAGGGTATTTAGTTCAGATACTTGGATAATTTGCTCATAAATCATAGCTATTATAGTTTAGAAATCCATTAATTTACTATGGATTCCTGTTTTAGTCTCGTAAGTATCTCTCAATAAGTTGAATTCTAATATCATTTTTTATTTATAGTAAGTACTTATATCGATATTTTAATCTTTACTACTAAGGAAATAAAAATTTAATTACTAAATCCGTTTCCTCTAAAGCGCGCATAGCCCCGCTGTTTGAGTAGATCACAAGCGATTGAAAAAGTTAAAGGGTTGCAGCCAACCTGCAATAAAAAGTTGAACCAAATACCTAACTTACAGGCTCAATTTCGGCTCAAGTCTTACAATCTTACATGAATTAGACACCCACAGCAAACTTACACAACGTTACGTATCGTTACCGCCTAAAGCGTATTAATACCTACATCAAAGAGGAATTTAGGGTGTTCGTGTCTCGAGTCGGGAAATCGCTAATTGTTAGGGAAATCAGTTTTGGTTAAATGACATATTTGATTATTTGTTAAAGTCACGGACACTTAAGTCACTAGTACCTAATTAAAACTAGAAATTTGTCCACATTTTTTATAAAACTTATTTTATTTATGTTTTGATGTCCGCATCCCTACATTGCGAAAGACTAATATATGGAAGTAGGACACATTATGTAGCAAAGGTACAGATGACGCTCAATTTTTGGTACTCCATGGGATTTATGAATTTTAATTTTTTTGTACAAAATGGCATGCAGGCCTCCTGATGTTATGGTCACTGCAGCTGCCGCTCAAATCATCAAACATCATTCAACCTTAAATAGAGCCGCTACCAAGAGCAAAACCAAGTCTATGTTAAACCACAGAATACATAACAGTACAAGTACAGAAGGCCCACTTCGAAAAGTCATTTAAAGAAATATAGACTCTAGCTACGATACGATTACGTTCAATCTCTTTCTAGCGCAGTGAATGTTACTTTTTCTGACGAAAAACGGGGTTGTGGTCTTTTAAAATATAAATGAATCTATATCGCTATCTTTTTTAAGACAATTAAACACTGCACAGTATCTTTTTCTCCATGTTTTAAACAATGCAACGAACAAATGAAGTACCTACATAATCAAAGGAACAACGGAACAAACCTTACGTGTACCGACGTCACTAACAGCTCGCGCGTGAGGCCCCACTGACTAGCCGTTTCGGAGGGGCCGCTGTAGCGCAGGTATATTTTTGACATCTACATGGGGAGTGGGCCAGGCCTGTTAACCCATTCACTGTTCAGTAAATAGACACAATAGTTAAATAATGGGTGTTAGTCACATGTGGCACAGACAGTGAATGGGTTAAACTCTAAAATTCTCATTTCAACAGTTAAACCTTCTCAACCCAATACATAAAGAGCATGTTAGGTTTCATACATATTTCAAAGTCGTTTGAAGCATTTGACAAAATCTCAAAAAGGGCATGATTCCCGTTTAGCATTGAATTAGTTAGTATTTGGTTAGTATAACCAGAGCTGGAGTAAAAAGCGAAATCTAGAACAGATAAACCTAATTCATCATCCAGATTTCTGCCTGCCCGGAAATAGCTCCGGAACCGTCTGTGACCCGGGGAGCGGTGCGCCTGGAGGCATGAATATTTAAGGGCCAAGCTCAGTTGTTTATTCTGTCTGGCGATATTCTAACTCTTTAGGAATAATGTAACGAATATCTCTAAACAGCTTTTACCTCTCTATAAAGATTTTTGTTATCTTTTTCTATTCCTGTAAAAACATTATACAAACAGTTTCTTGTGATATTAATTTGCATATTTATTTGTTTAGTATTATTGTAAATAAGGAAAGCAAAAATAAGAACATAAATTCTGCTTCTCGCATCCAGTGTGAACGCTCGCATAGTATTTCTAGGGTTGGGATTGTTCGTGTGTGAATGCTCGCGTAGTATTTCTAGGGTCGGGATTGTTCGTGTGTGAACGCACGTACACGTACGAGTTGAATTCGTACGAAATCCCGTCCAAATTGAGTGTGAATTTAGTCTACCACACTGGTCAACCGTGAATCGGGTTGGCGAACTGACGTATTTACCTAAACTAATAATCTAGTCGTATTTTGATAATAAATTGATCTATGCCAGTGTAATTAACTTATCGTATATCCAAACCACAGGGTAGGGTTATGATTTTATTTGAAAGCGACGGCCAGCGCTCCCTTATGAATAAAAGATAGGCGTTCTATCATTTTTCATTTCTCTGATGTCACAGAAATATAGTCAGTGTGTCCATGAAGGCTACAGTAGACAGGTATTATGGCATATTTAATGGTTAATGGATAAAAATGACTTGTTTTTAATACATAACATACTCGTAAGTAATAGCTTCCTCATTTTCATTTAACAACTAACTTGTCATTCAATATAGTTGTAAAAAGTTACCTTTATATTATATTTGTTAAATCGTATGGGATTTCAATGCCAAATGTCGGATAAAGGCATCGACGGGCTACCCAATGTGGTGGTCCCCACTGCCCAAGGCTATCTGCAACACTCGAGGTGTTACTGATGCGTTTGATTATAATTATCTTTTCTCCCCTTATCTACATTGGAGCAGCGTGGTGGAGAATACTCCAGTGTACCCTAGTAATCTAAATACCCTAGTAAGTAAAAATAGTAATACCTTAAGTGCATCAACCAAGTTACCTAATTATAGTTTTAAACAGTGCCACGTCTAGTTTTCTTTATATTTTCCATCAGAGGTTCGAAACGATTAATTAAATAACAATTCTGTTAACTGTCATACTTATCCCCAAAAGCCATTGTCAAATTATGCCGGGTAATTTCAAAATGATACCTTATCCTGAAAATAAATTACAAAAATATCATAAAGGGAAACAAACAAGCAATTGATGTAAATCAGACCCTCCAGCGGTTATGTTTTGCATACGCGGACAAAACAAACACATGTCCTATCGCTGAACCAAATTCAATGGTATAAAGTGACCATTTGTCAAGGATTAACGACTGGTTCTAACGTCGACGGATAACTAACTTGTATCATGACTAACATCGCTCATTCCAAATTAACACTATGCCTCCTTTGACGTACAAAAAGTGGTATGGTTAAAATTATGAAAATGTTGGTTAGGTCTATACCCTGATTGTCAGTAACCCATTAATGACCCACTACAGGGCCGGGTCTTCTCTCACAATGAGGGATGTAGGCCTGAGTCCACCACGCTGGCCTAATGCGGGTTGGTGGACGGTGTACCCTGATTAAATTCCATATTTGTGACCTTGAGGAGTGACCACTCGGGCCGCCATATTAGCCGGATTAAAGGTGCCCAAAGATAAAAAAAACTCGTCATTTTTTTTATATTGTACCTTTAATTGTACCAGTGTGCTTGCTCTCCAACTAGCGACGATTTAAGGGCATGAAATAGACCTAATTTTATCAAAAAAATAGAATTAATGTTTATTTTTTACGCAGTAGGAAAAATTTTACTATTAATCGGTGAGAAAACCGTAACAACATATTTCAATATTATTACTACGCCACCATTTGCAAGGCAAAAACCCCACAGACTGGGTTATAGATACTGAGATTATATCGCATACTCGTTCACAGTAGAGAAAGCGGCTTGCCCAAAAAAATCCCAACCAAATCAAAGCAATGCGACCTTTATGTCAAATAATAAAAACTCACAGTGAGCCCATATAATTTAATCGTACCGTTATTCTTATTTACATCGCGGATTGAATTTATTAAATCAGTAATCCAGAAGTCCAGAGGGGGAGTTTTAATTAACAACCAAATGAAAAAGGTCATGTGTCGTTGGTTTTAATGAAAAAATCGGGTGAACTGACGTAATTGGAGCCCCGAACGTATACAAATAAGCTAGTATCAACCTATAGGAATACTTATTGTTTAAGTGTAAATTTAAATCACTGTTCCTTTCCTCGAATTCCTGTACTCGAGGGGTCCGGGCTCGAATCATAGTGGCACGCACCAATGACTTTATACTTAAAAATTTATGTGCGCTTTATAAAATAAATATCACTTGCTGCAACGGAGAAAGATAACATCGTGAGGAAACCTGCATGCCTGAACAGGATGTTCTTCATGTCTTGTGTTTCGGCTGGAGAGGTATGGTTGCCGAGGATGCTTTGGCGACCCAAGTGGCGCAGTGGTTACGACACCGGTGCGCTTCGCGGAAGGGAATCGAACCCACGCGATTCCCAGCAGAGCAGAGATTTGAATGATGAATTTGAATTTCTGTTTCTGGTTTGGGTGTGTTGTACCTACTCTTATCTTGTGTGTGTCCATGGCACCCACGACACAGGGAATCCTAGTGTGGGGCTATGAGTGTGAAGCGTTATTTATTTATTTGTTCTTCATTTATTTATTTGGAATAAACATCTTAGTCCTCATAAATAGCAAAGCACCCACATACAACCTCAAATAGGATTTTTTGCGGGCATCCATGGGCTGCAGGGACCACTTAACCTTGGCCTGCATGCCTTTTGCTACTCAATTACTATAAAATAAACGGAATGAGGCTAGGCTATGAGAGACAGAGAGCTCACCTAAACACAAACAAACCGAAGATCTACAAAAGATTTCGCTCAGTCACAAAAGACATCTCATCTCCAAAAACAATTGAAAAACTTCACCAATCTAACATGAATCCAAATCGCTCCAATATCTGCAACTTCCTCCGCCGTATCGAGAAGAAACAGACGAACCCAATCAAACTAACCTAGTTAGTAGTGTTTGATTGGGGGCTTAATTACTATCGCAACATCCGAACTCTTAGTAAGTATGGAACAATGATGGCGAAACGTGAGAAGAATCTGATGATATCGTGCGAGATATCTATACCGACAAGGAATTAGGTACTTAACTATCTGACGAACTCTAAGACCGCGGTCAGTTTGAACGTACGTTCACGCACGATCAATCCCGACCTTAGCCTCCCCCTCTTGGGATAGACCCGTTCCTAACAGTGGGCCATTAAATGGTTGCAGTCAATGATCATAATGACAGTTCTGATTTTCGGTAACCGTTCCTTTTCTTTCGGTCAGTTCTAGCTCTTGCACTGACCGCGCGCTGTAGCTTCTCCTATCTGCAGCACCGCTTACGAGCTCCAAACCCCGTCTAACAATACATTTTTTAGGAACATACCTCTCATTTTTTCGAGTCCGCTTATCATATTCATAAATCTGAAAGGGTCAGAAGCACCCTTCAGCACGCTGCTCCAGTAGTTTCTTTAAAAGGCGAGGGTCCACAACTGCCTGGGGTATATGCTATCAGTGTTATCTACGAGTAGACTGCGTATAATTGGCTCTGAACAAAGGGTTATTCCAGCTACTCTAACACTTATATTCACGTTAGTTTTAAACCCTGGTATGTTCACACAAATGCAATAGTTGTTAGTGCCTACGTTGTTTCAGAGAATATAGAAAATTTTACGTAAGTTGTCTTTTATGGCTGGAAATCTTTCAATACTATTATAGTTACTCGTAATTAATATAAGATATAAGAAAAACATATCATTATAAATCATTTTCTTATAATTTAGGTTTAGCTTACGTATTTTAATAATATAAATATGTAAATATTTATACACCCGAATAAATACGTAAGCTAAGCAGACGGATTTTAATGATTATTAAAAAAATATGATTTGTTTGTCTACAAACGGACAGAAAACTTTTAAATTTTGTAGATATAAAGCAGACAGCAACACAGTAGATAATTATCTTGCGTATTGTGTCTACGTTACAGGGTGTAAAAGCATCCCTCTTCGCCCTTTGTTTTAAGCCCCCTGCAGGGATGATTCATAGAGGCTTATTTGTTCAAGTCAGACCCTTTGAAGAGCGACTAAACACCACTATAGTCTATAGGCAACGAACTGGCAACTGACTGGTAGAATTTATTTTCTACACGAGTATGTATGTATAGTCGTGTAGAAAATAAACTCTACTTATGGGGACCCTTATTGTGATGCCGTATATTATAAACATGTGCACTCTGCCAAATAAAAAAGTTTCGTAAAACTTTTAAAGAGAAACAAACACACCCCTTGTTCTACTTGCCATGTCGTTCGTACGACGCCATTTGTATGAGTCAGTGCATATTTCAATTAGGACAGCTCTATACAAAGCCCTGTGTTCAAATTTTGTCGTATTAGTGAGTCGGTTGCTTATGTCAGCCTATTAGGACATGGCCAAGGCCAAGTACCTTATAACACTTTCCAGTCATTCGAGTATCTCCATTCATAAAATCCAATCAATAGGCCGCGCTGGTTCGACATGAAAGAAGAACGAACAAACGCATTAAAAAGTAGCTTATTATGCGAAATAAGGACAAACATACAAACATACAATTTATACAACGTTTCCCCAAAGCTCTTGCCTCATGAAGGAATTCCCAAACGGCCTCTGAATAGGCAAAATCATTTTCTTTATCTTTATGTAAATAAGACTATTCCATCTGCATACACCGTTACGCGTTCAGGGATAATATCTTGAATCTTCGAAATCCAAATGTAATTATACTGAATTGGGAACAATGGCCATCATTTTGAACACTAAAGCCGCGCTCTGTACCCTTAGTCTGAGTTTTAGCAGTTCCGAAACGAAACGCACACATACACAGCTTACCAGACGAAAATGCACAGTGTAATAACCAACAGAGGAAAAAGATTTTTAGAAGAGTTAAAAAATTAATAAAGCATTAGATAAATCATCACAAATTGCTTTATTTTTAATTAACACTCTTTCAATGTTTAATAATATTAATGAAACATAATAACAGTGAATTGGCCGTAATGCACTGTAAAATTTCGAACTAATATTATCCCGTAGGTATTAAATATTTGTTAGTATTATAATGTCTAACGTTAAGTATTCATATCTTTTACACTATACAAAAATTTGCTTTTAATTTTTTTAACTCGTCTCAAAATCTTTTACCTCTATTTGTTATTACACTGTGGACTCCTGTGTAGTAATCCGAAACAAAACGCACAAACGTTTCGTTTCTGTATCGCTAAAACTCAGACTAAGGGTACAGTTTGCACGCGTGTTCGTACGACTTCAACTCGTGCGTATACGTTCACACACGAACAATCCCGACCTTAGATACAATGGGAGCGCTCACACTGCGTGCGAGAGTCGTACATAACGAGTACTTACCTACGTCAATTTAGTCGCGCGCAGTGTGAGCGTCTTGGGACATGAAGACACTAAGGCGATTTCACACTGCCCCGCATCACGCAGCGTAGCGCGGGAATGCGTGATCTAGCGTTGTATGTAAGTATTTCCATTCGTATAGTAAACACGCACAGTGCAACATACAGAACACGCATCTGCGTGGACGCGCGTGGATGCGTTTTCTATACAAATGGACGCGTAGTGCGGGGACTACGCGCTCCGTGATGCGCGGCAATGTGTTAACGGCTTAAGACATGAAAAACGTGCTGCTTGCGAGTTAAGAGGGTGTCGGTAAGTAACTCCGGACGAGCTGTAAAGTCTCCATCACCTATCGTCAAAACATTTTTACCACATTCTACAATAAGTACGATAAAAGGTAAGTATCGTAAGTATCTACTTGGTACCTTTAATTCGTCAGAAGTCCAATTTCATAAAATATTACAACGTTTATCCCCATAGGGGTTCCTGAAAAATTAGCCTATGTCCCTTCTTATGATTCAATATTCCCTTGTCACATTTTCGATAATAAATCTGGGGCCTTACTGTTGAAAAAAATCTCAATTTATTTCTCAATCTGAACTGTCACATGATTTGGTACTCTTGAACGCAATTGCGTTAAAATTGGAATTAAGATTTGATTGACCAAGAACGTCACTATCCAAAGTGATTGGATAAAAACACATAGAGCGAGCGATAATATGTATGGAGGAGAACAATAAACTATTAAACGTTCACGTCGTACAAATTTCGAAAGACCACAAATAAGTATATACCTAATCCTTAAAAGATATCGTCTGCGATTTTTACAGATAGACTCATACTATCGGCATTATAGGGCTTCAATTTATTGGAGATACATCGATACAAATTAATAAAATTGGAGTGGTTTGTAAATATAAAAATAACCGCTTTTTACTAAATGCGTATGTACCTACATAATAGGGTATTACGGCCTATGTCAAAAAGCTTTTTATATAAATTCGTAAGTCATAAAAACCCTTAAAATATTGGAAAAAAATATTATGTAAAAAAGACTTTTCAATTTAAATTTCAAAAATCCCCGCGAAAACACGGTCTCTGCCGTCTCGGCGCTGCCGCCATGCTTGTGACGTCACTCGCAGTGTAAACAATACATCTCAGTAAGGGAAGAAATTTATACTCCATTGTTTATTTACACTGCTAATGACGTCACGCCGATAGCTTTCATGGCGTATAGCGTTTTTGCCATTTGAAAAACAGATTAACAAACTTGAATTTTAAAATTGAAATAATAAATGTAAACTACATTTTTAGAACAGAAATCACCATTATTCACTTGCTTTTAACGAAATCTATCAATATTACATAATTTTGGATTTTTCCTTGCATGGTGCGAAATACCGTGTATACATAATAATGTATACACGGTACATATACTTGTACATACCAAAATAACATTTTTTACAATTTTGGTTTGTCTGTCTGTCTGTTCGGCTAATCTCTGGAATTTTCCACTGGATAGCTGATGCAATAAGGAGTAACATAGGCTACTTTCTTTCTTTCTTAAACTGAGCGCGGTCTAACGTGTTCTTCTGGTGTGTCTAAAATACTTAGGCCTAGTTTTTATTGTTATTAAAGACACTAAAAGTGGAATCCACTTTTAGTTTTAACGTTTTTACTGTCTTTAGAGGTCTTTGATATTTGGTAAATTCGCAGAAATCGAATAGCAAATTGGTATACTAGAGCGTCTAAATCCATTAATAATCCAGATACAAGACCTATCTCACTCGAAACCCGCTAGATTATGTTTCACAAGAGATTATTATAGAGGAATCCGATAGCGCTGAGGTTAATAGTTTATTACCAAGAGATTGTGTATATTCTGTACAGTATATTCACTACAGTTAACTTGTGGAGAACTCTTGTAAGTAACCTTGTAGATTAATGCCTAATGTCTTGTTATTAATGTTGAATTGGGTGTACTTATTGATGTTACGAGTAAGATATGTTACTTGCGACATTGTTTTGATAAATATTTTGCGCCTGCGTTATACCTACTTGTATCTACTTACGCCAACACTAGATATACATTTTAACTCAAATGATATTATTAGGGTAAGCTGTCAGAAACCGTCACGTAAAGAAAAAGTGTTACATATTTTTCAAGTAACACGTGTTCATGGGAGTATGGACATTCGATTTAAACTTCTTTTGTTGTTGTTGTTTTTTGTTTCTTCATACAGGATTGCAAGTGTGAATAATGTTTGAATTCAAGTTAAGAGTTGAAAAAATAATGTTAGGATTTTTTTTTCTATAACATTAGGTGGCACCTAAGATTTCCAAAGCGTTGCCGTTGTAACATATTTTTCCTATATAGGGGAGGGCGGGGCTGTAAGCGCCGATTTTGCCAAATCCTCATTTTGTAATCCCAAATGGCAATCAGGTACCTAATCTTGTATCTAAAAGCATAAATTTCTTCATTCCAGGTGTCAACGCGGACGGGAATCGTATCACATTACGTGAGACTCCAGATAGTGGTGCCCGAAGCCTTCATCCTGGGCTCCGGCGAGCACCACGTAGACTTGGGCAGCGTGATACATCTCATATGTATTGTGGAAAAGGTATATATTGACTTACTAGCTGACCCAGCAGGCTTCGCTCTGCCAATTTTTATTTTTTTATTTTTTTTATTTTTATTTAATAGCCTATGTTACTCAAGCTGAATGTAGCTTTCCAATGGTGAAAGAATTTTTGAAATCGGCCCAGTAGTTTTTGAGTTTATTCGTTACAAACATACAAAAATACAAATGTTTCCTCTTTATAATATTAGTATAGATAAGTAGTAACCGTCACGATGGTCTAAGAGCCAGTGAACGGCTACCTGTATGTATTTGACCAGACCTGTTTTTGTATCTACACGGAGGCTCCTATACCTACCGTGCATGAGTTGGGAACTCACTAAGCCCAATGTGGTGGACACGGCGCGCACTCAAGTAAGACCGGTATAGATTTTTGGCAAATTTGAAATGTATTTGACCACGTCTCCCCTTTTGATCTTTAAAAATATACGATTATTGTTAACGGAAAATAATAATGGCAGACCATTATCGCGCAGTTTACATTGAGGCAGACTAGTTTTGAAACTTTAAATGGCTATTTGGAATGCTAAATTAACTCTAAGTTTGCCGTATGTCATTACTTTACAGAATTCGTTTCTTATTAGTGACACTATCGAATGGTGTAATAATACAGGGTGTTATGTTTTTTTTTCAAAATCAATGAGGTCAGTTCCTGGCTTCCAGCGACTTTACTTTTGTAATTCTCTCTTTAACCCATTAGTGACCCACGGGTGGCCGAGTCGCGGGAAGCCAGAAACTCCCCCATTGATTTTGAAAAAAAAATAACATCCTATATTAGGTAGCCATTCAGCTCTTAGACTATACAAGTCGTGAGCACAGATGATTAGTGATTAGGGATTTGTACACTGTCGGCCAGTGTACAGCAGTCGCTAAGAACATGCGCTAAGTGACGTACACTGACTGACGAACCAATCGCGTGAACTAACAGCGCAGTCAATGCCAAACCAACCAATAGGTAGAGCTTGTGCTCGCGACGCGTGACGACTCCTCTTACATTTTTAATTTTGACGACCAGCATGACGCAGTTATTTTGCAGTACACTGCGCGGAGGGTACTGGGTTTGATTTCCTGCGTAGATTTGAATGATAAGTTTAAATTTTCGTTTCTAGTCTGTGTCTTTTAATGAAAAAGTATGTATCAATAGTAAGAACTTACATATGCGGAAAATATTAGGGTTGTTTAAAATTAACTCCAATTTAAAATTAATTCCAGAGTCCAACCCCGCCCCAATACGTGTTTTGGTACCACAACGACAGGATGATAAACTACGACGCGACGAGAGGGGGCATCACAGTGGAGACCGAGCCGGGGGCCAGGACGCAATCCCGGCTGACCGTGCGGGGGGCGACGCTCAAGGACTCTGGGAACTATACCTGCAGTGCTAGCAACACTGAGCCGGCGTCGATACACGTATTCGTCTCTGAAGGCAGTGAGTACACCTCTAATGTCTACGTTTTCATACAATAAAGACGCAAACAAATAGGGGGAGAAAGGGGGCATCACAGTGGAGACTGAGCGGGGATTAGAACTCAATCCCGTCTGACCGCGCGGGGGGCGACGCTTAAAGACTCAGGGAACTATACCTGCAGTGCTAGCAACACTGAGCCGGCGTCGATACACGTATTCGTCTCTGTAGTTCTCATTGTAGTTTTCTTAAAATAAAAAGCAAACAAACGGACACCATTCATTCGTCAAGAGATGGCGCCACGAGTATCCTGAATCACGCTATAGAAGTTCTCTATCTAAGAAAAGAAAAGAAAAGAAAAGAAAAGAAAAGAAAAGAAAAGAAAAGAAAAGAAAAGAAAAGAAAAGAAAAGAAAAGAAAAGAAAAGAAAAGAAAAGAAAAGAAAAGAAAAGAAAAGAAAAGAAAAGAAAAGAAAAGAAAAGAAAAGAAAAGAAAAGAAAAGAAAAGAAAAGAAAAGAAAAGAAAAGAAAAGAAAAGAAAAGAAAAGAAAAGAAAAGAAAAGAAAAGAAAAGAAAAGAAAAGAAAAAAACGTGACGTTATCAATCACATCAGGCACAATCGCCTCGCTTGGCAAGATCTCCCTTTGCCAAAAATGTGCTCGTCGCATGAGTCTCTGACAGTCGGGCGTTATTCATTTGTTCATGTTTGATTCCAGGTAACAAAATGGCGGCGATACTGCGCAGAAACACGAGCGCTATACACAGCATCACGACTAGCATGACTTGCCTCCTCCTTCTATCCTCCGTCATCTTCCAATTCGCCCTCCGATGACGTTAGTAGGCCAATACCTACCCAATTACGGTTCATTTTTAAATAACTTCGCTGGATAGAGTAAGTGTTGGACGGTATACTATTCGAGTCTAAGAGACTTACGAATTGAACTAAGGGTTTTGGAGGCGTATTGTGTCTTTTTGCTCAGATTTATGTATGTATTTTGGTCCGATCGTATACTTTTTACTTCTTATGCGCTTAATCTGAGGCATTTCGCTCTTGGTGACGAATTTCAGATCAATGCTTGATAATGTGTATGATGAACATTTTTATGGCGGTAAAATAAGGGTAGGTTTCTTGTCGCCACCATTGGCTGCAAAACTTTTATGTCCCACTGTTGGGAATGAGTTTCATCCCACAACAGAAGGAGGCCTTGATCATACTTCACCACGCGGCCACCAGATTGAGCCTCACACTAAAACTAAAATATTGAAATAGTAGTTTTCTATGGACCTGCCTCGCTGTTTCTCGAATATATCCTGAGCTGACAAAACAAGAGAGTTGAACTAAGTTGAAAGTATACGATCGGCCATCAGAAATTAGATACAACTTTGATAGTTTTCTATTAACCTCCTGAGTACTTAAGTTCTAAATTTAGAACAACCAAAAAATAAAAATGTTTTGCCGAAGTAAAGCGGTTTACCATCAAGTTTTTTACAAAAAACGAAACCTTGTAATTATAGGTTCATTTAAAAAAAGTATCTCCCCTCTCAGTCCCTTCTGTCCAATAGATCATGGCATCACAACCACGAGAACCGCGTACGCGGGCTCAAGGGGGTAAGATAATCCATTTGGATCATAGTTTTTTTTGCAATTTGTAAGATTTTTGGAGTTTGTACAGGCTAACTAATATTCGTACAACAACTAGTTACAATTATTTTTTCGATTTATTCAAATAACCTTACTCCATGATTCAATTTCTATCAATGTTCTTATTTTAGTACATGAGGTTTCTAAACAGTGATGTTGTAATTTTGGATGTACTTATTTTAGAACGTACGTTTTTAAATATGGTTTGCTATTTGGTTTCATTTTTCAATGAAGATCAAATTCTTGACGAGTTAGGCAGAAATAAGGTTGATTTTAGTACTTCTGATTATGACGACCTATATGAGCCACCTGAAAAGCGTCGCAATTCTAATTCTGTTGGCTACAATAGCTCGGATTCAGAAGAATCGTCCAGAGTAAAAAGAGGGCAATCTTCACACAGAGACGCAAGAAGTGGAGAACGTTTGATGCGAGTACAGGGAAGAGGTAGGATGTAGGTAGGATTGTGCAAGGTAACAATCTAAACAAGTAATACTTGGACAGGAGTGTTTAGTCCAACTATACACAACTTACTCTCTCCTATTGCCTCTCCTACACTCTCTCCTTATATATTATATCCAAAGAAGTTTTGGTAACTTTGAGATGATCAATATTTTGAAGACTACATAGATAACAACATTTTATAGAAAATCGTAACAACAAATAACCAAACTGAAATGATGAAGATTCAAAGGGGTTACATTCAGGGAATTGAAGATATTCTTTGATATTTGGACTTAGTATGGTCATGGCCACTATTGGGTACCACTATTGGCAAAAATCAAAATCGATACTTCCGATAATGACAGATAATATGACCCGTGACAGATTTTTTTTGTTAAGAACCAGGTTGAAGTCCCAGACAGTCAGCGTGCAATCGACAAAATCTAGAAAATAAGACCTCTGTTTGATCGTATCTGTGAACATTCAACAAAAGTCCGAGCATCTTGTGATTGGCTAGATGATTATAATATCATTCTCAGTGTCAGTGTATAAGGCAGTACTGCCCTAATAAGTCCAATCCAGTCGGATTAAAAGTATTTGTTTTGGCCAACCATGACGGATGCATTTGAGACATGAAGGTATACGAAGGAGCATCAACGTTTTCAGGTTATGATAGTTTCAGTTTGGGAGACTCCGCTGTTTTGTACTTGGCAACGCCATTAGTTCCAGGTCACTTTATATACTTTTATCGCTACTTCACATACATATTATATGAAGTTGATGCAAGAATTAATCCATCGTGGTTTATGAAGAATCGTGTACCTCGCGACTGTGTCATGACACCTGACAATGAGTTCGTAAAACAGAACCGTGGAACTACCGAGGTTTGTATTTCGCAGGATGGGAAAATTGTTGTCACGAAATTTTTTAAACTATTAATTTGCATCGAACCACTGGTGGTCTGACTGCTATTGTTTAACTATTGTGTCTGTTTACTGGACATTCAATAGGTTAAATTAGTTTGAAGTGAAGTGAAATTAGAATTAAGTTTTTGATATTTGTGTATTTTTTTACAAAGATTTCGTAAAGATAAGCCATTGTTGTGATTAAAAAATAATTTACGTTTCAAATTTGCTCAATTACGGAGCAAAGAGTGTTTATTTCTAAAAAATATGTTTTTAAGTATAACTTGTTATGTTTGTATAAGAAACGAATATCCTTAAATAAGTACATCAAAAATTCATGATCACTGTTTTATAGTACTGATGTTCTAAATATAGGACATCGCGAAAAATCAGTTTTCCACGAGTTATAATTTTTTTATTATTTTTCCATGCATCTATATCATGAGAATACATGGTATTACAAAAATGAAGGCAATCAACCAGATTATCATACTTTCGGACTCAGGAGGTTAAATAAAATACAGTAAAGATCTCTGATTTTCTACCATTCTCTTCAATAGTTTGCAATAGGTACTTCGATTTAGCGTCTTAGTTAAACTCAAGACTCTTCACACTTTAGTTTCGAATAAACGATTCTAAAATAAGAATTATTTTATCTTATAGATAGAGAAGATAATATGTAGTTACGAATAAATATAAACCTGACCGGCGATTTAAAAAAACCATCACTAAGCGCCACTATAGCATTAATGTTATATTATTATAATTGTAAGGTAGGTACACCCAACGAACCTAACAGACACTGCATGTCATAGTTTCTACAAAGAAACAATTCAGTCAAAGCATGGAGGTGAGAGGGAGAGGAAAAAGAAAAATAAAGCATCGTGATTGGTCAGTTCAAAATCGCGATATCCCATTTGTTTCGAACTTTCTAAACGGTCGACGCAACATCGGCAACACAATTGTTTAATGAACAGCAATGATGTTTTGTTTTAAATTAAAAATAATTAAAAAGCAATGATGTTTTGTTTTAAATTAAAAATAATTAAAAAGCAATGATGTTTTGTTTCAAATTAAAAATAATTAAAAAGCAATGATGTTTTGTTTTAAATTAAAACAAAACATCATTGCTTGATGGTTGGTGATGGTTTTAGAAGTTTGTAGTAACCCCCCTGACCACTGTAAGATGAGCTCTAAACAAATTTGATAACAGGCATGTCCCTACTGACATATTCGAATTAGTTCCGATCGAAGGATAGGTACACGGGTCAAGGTATGGTATTGATTTATTAATGGACCCATAATCATAACAAGATTAATTCCAAAAAAATCCGCAACAGTGATGGTCTTTTATACGCGGTCAGGTCATACATATACGTAATCATAAAATGCACGTAAGTAAATATTGAAGAGTTGATAATTTATTTATAGCTGATTGGAAATTTTATAAAAATCTGTTAGATATAATAATTTAAAAGTACAGTTTAATCTTTATTCGTTTTATGTGGAAGTAGGTACATGAATTTTTATTATAGGTCATCTAATCTTAAAATTAACGCCCCTTCAAGGTCCTTACACTCACATCAAAGTGCAAGCCATAACACATACAATCAATTAATGGATCTTCTTGATAATTTTTGACACATTCAAAATGCTAGATCAGTTGGCCAACTAGTGTATAATTGATGCAAACGCAGGAGATAGCAGTCGTGTCGTCCCTTATATATTTATTGTTTAACAATAAATTCCTTACGCACGTTGAAACTTTCGAGATTGCTGAAGGAGCGCTCTTTTTAGAATTACACGATCTATATGTACGTAGGTATATCGCAATAAATGTGTAAAAATGTATAAATACGACCGGTTATAATAAATTATTGTCTTAATTTATATAATTTATTATTTTCATGTGTAAACATTTGAGGTACGATAGGAAATAAATAAAACTTTTCATTAGCTCTATACAAGGATTTCTTCGGGGCTCGCACGAACCATTGGGAATCAAACTGAGGACCTCTGCCGGAGAGACTACCATTGGGGCTACTGATCCACAATATAATAAATTAAATTATGAATTAAATTTTAAGATTCACCGTCGTATCTCAAATTTTTATTTATTTAATATTTTGTAGTGCCGATTATAATTACATTGGTAAGAATTACCGATTCATTAAGATAGTTTTGACCCTATATAATAATTTGCAAGAATCCAGAAAAAATAATTTTAAATTATAAAGCGTTATAATAATATCAAATTCAATTGATTGCGTTAGTTATGTAAGTATGTATATCTTCTATGATTAAATTCACGTATTATTGTAAATTATTTTTTAAAATTGTCAATTAAATAGCTCTATTATAAAGTTTTTAATTAATTTTCGATCTATGCATGAATATAACCTAAAATTATTTATTTTTAAGATGCTATATCACATTGTGAAGAAAAAATATAGAAAACATGAAGTTATATAATATTTATAATTGGACTATTTTTTATGTAAAAATCTATTTATAAATGGCCTTTCTTTAATTAATAAAATTCATTTAATGAATTCACACAAAAATGCCTGACGTTTCTTAAATAATTTTTAATTTAATTGTTTATAATTTGGTCGATTTGACTTGCCAAATTATGTAGATATCAAAAATAATAATCCATGTGTATAAAGATAAAATGATAACCTGCCTTTAGACATTCCATTCAAACTACGGTACAAATACAATTGAAGATTGTTATTAAAATAATGGGAAACCAAACTAGGTTTCCAAAAATCCAGAATACCTAATACCATTAGCGTCAGTGTAGTCTGTTAACATACCTACATGACGTTAACAGACCTAAGTGCAACTCTCCCATGGTGTGCGGGGTGCGGGAGGGAACGGAACTGACCAATAAGCTAGTCTCCTGCCGGTCGCCGACAGAGTTTGAAATAAGAACTCGCGTGTTTTGTTTTGTTATGTCTTATTGGTCAGTTTTGTTCCCCTCCCGTACCCCGCACACTATGAAAGCCGCGCTTACGACAGTCGGCCTCTAACTGATGTTTTTCATATAAAATTTCATATAAAATCCATGAAGAAAATCGGTGTCGACTGTTTATTAATGACATTCAATAACATACCTTTGTGCATAGATTATAATTATTTGTTTGGTTACCTCTGTTTTCGAAGCAATAATGTTTGACTACTAAAGTAGTAGGACTATACCTGAAGAAATGTTATTGAAACTAACCTCAAAATTATCTCAATCGACTTGGTTGGCAAATACCTTAAAAATGTAAATTCTTATTTTTTTGTTACATAAATAATAAAATATTAAGGAAATTTAAATGAATAAATAAATAATAGGTTAATAAGCGATAGTTTTAATAACTAACCATCAGTATACTTGCTCTAAGATAAAATTATTGTCTAATTTTAACGTTTGTTATTCTATGTAAATATAAATAAATTATATAATGCCATTTAAGTAGCTTAGCTCATAGGTTATGTGTAAATAAACTCATCAGTGTTATTTAAATTAACTATTGTACAAAAGAATTTTGGTGATCCAGTATGCAATAAATATTTCTTCGGATTCCTAGTTTTATTTGGTTTTTTGATAGAAATCTATAGTTATAAAATCCTCAGTTTATGTACTATGAAAGTGGTATAAGTAGAGGTGGGGACAAGCTCAATTGAATATCTAAATGTCAGTAACCCATTAATGACCCACTACAGGGTCGGGTCTCCTCTCACCATGAGAGGGATGTAGACCTTAGTCCACCACGCTGGCCTACTGCGGGTTGGTGGACTTCAAATGCCTTTGAGAACTTTTTTTTTGTGAACTCTCAGGCATGCAGGTTTCCTCACGATGTTTTCCTTCACCGTAACAGCAGGTGATATTTAATTTTATAAAGCGCACATAACTTTTTTACAAAGTCATTGGTGCGTGCCACTGGGATTCGAACCCGGACCCCTCGATTCGAGGTCGAATTCTAAGCCACTGGGCTATCACCGCTACCTATATCTAAATAATATCGCTTAAATGATCACCAAATGTGCCATGATTTCTATTGTCAATGAGTAAGTCATTGTCGTTTGTGTGCTACTCATGACGACCGCCCGCGCTCAGTTTAGAAGCGATTCCGTACAATTTTAACGTATATTATATAACATACGTACATAAACGCACGAGCAACCCCGACCTTAGAAATACTTTGGGACCGCTCACACCGCGCGCTGGCTAATCGTAAATGTGTAAATCACACTTCTTCAATATATAAATCAAATGCGTTTGATAAATTGATGAGTTTCAAACAAAAACGTTAACAATGATAAATCATTTATTATCCTTACGACATACACCGCAATTAAAACATTTTCAGTTACACCCTACAACAACGGCCAATTAAACAATGTGGTTCTTTGGAAAATACATCTTGCATTCTATACAAATAAATACAGGCTTCATCTGTCAATCTATGGATACATACTTGGATCTCACAACTTTATACGGTGCAAGAACCGAGTTACGACTTGGGTTTGTTTACAAGTTATGTTTTTGATGGCATTTTCATCATACTACGTTTGTCTTCCTTTTTGTTTCCCAGTGTTAGTTGGAAAAACTGAAGTACTAAGCACTTGTGTCAACTCCCGCCACTCATTAATAGATGGCGCCACAGGTACCCTGAATCACGCTATCGAAGTTTTCTAATTGTTTAATTTAACATAATTATCAAGCACAGGCATACTCACACATCCTGGCGGGAGATATCCCAAGTGTCAGAATCACTACGTAATATTAAGCTAAGTCGCTTCCCGCTGCCTGTCTATATACGCTTAGATCTTTAAAACTACCCCACGGATTTTGATGCGTTTTTTTTAATATGTAGAGTGATTCAAGGGGAAGGTTTATATGTATGTAACATGCATAAAAAAAATAATTGGCAAGTGAAGTGAGTCGTGTCAGCTATTTTTTGAAAAATAATGATATATGCTTTTGGTTGTAGTCATTATTTGTAAATAAATTGTGTTATTCACTACTGAAACTACTTTTTTGTCTATTTATATCTCTATTTGTCCTTCCTTTTAAGGTTCACTGCTGGACACAACCATTTGTCAACTAAATTATTCATTTATTTCCAGTTAAAAATTCACATTTCATTATGTATGAACATCACATTTCGCTTTACGCTTAGATATAATCGATTTCTCTAGTTATTACTTTACAACTCGATTCATATAAAGAACCTATAAGTAAATAATTTGACTATAAAATTGGCTACGATGGTTCTCTGTTTCATAACGTTGTAGAGTGTTCGCTGTCGTGGTCCTGTTGTTTGATGAGGTTCCAATACACGCCCTTCTGTTTCTTGAGCTGGTCGTGAGTGCCCATCTGAAAAAGGAAACGTTTTACAAACACTAAACTCTAAAATGCATAGAAATTCTTCCCAGCTTTTTATGTGGTAGAGCCATTAGCTCGCCCGGGTACGTTACCGCCAGCCTCTTGTCAGTAACTATTAATGACCCGCTACAGGGTCGAGTCACCTCTCACAATGAGAGGGATGTAGGCCGCTGTACACCACGCTGGCCTACTGCGGGTTGGTGGACTTCACATACCTTTGAGAACATTTTTTTTGTGAACTCTCAGGCATGCAGGTGTCCTCACGATGTTTTCCTTCACCGTAACAGCAGGTGATGTTTAATTTTATAAAGCGCACATAACTCTTTTTTACAAAGTCATTGGTGCGTGCCACTGGGATTCGAACCCGGACCCCTCGATTCGAGGTCGAATTCTAAGCCACTGGGCTATCACCGCTTCGGCCGCGCCAGCCTCTTAACCCTGTCTAAACACACCCTTACACAGTTCTACTTCGGGTTTGAGTTTAATACTTTTTCCGCCGTTGTTTTGAAATCAGTCTGTGGTCTCTTGAATGATAGAAAATCGTTTTATGTCAATGTCGCCCGAAATCAATAACCGATTTTCAGATTATGTATTTCAGATTGATACTCTTTGGTTGCAAAGATACTTAAAATACTCCATACAAAGTCTTTGAAACAGCAAATGTTGCCTGGCAACCAAATATCATCGAGGCGATCCATAATCTGAGGATCGGTTATTAATTTCCGGTGTATTTCCTTTCAGCCCTTAGTAGTCCACTGCTGGACATGGGCCTCCCCTAATCGACGCCACTCCGCCCGGTCCTGGGCCCTCTGAATCCAACGGTTTCCCGCTGTCTTCTTCAGGTCATCAGTCCACCTGGTCGGAGGGCGGCCTGTACTCCTTTTGCCTAAACGTGGTCGCCATTCGAGGACCTTTTTTCCCCATCGGTTGTCAGTCCTGCGAACGATGTGGCCAGCCCATTGCCACTTTAATTTGCAAATTTTGAGAGCTATGTCGGTTACCTTCGTTCTTCTACGGATTTCATCATTTCTGATTCTATCTCGTAGAGAAATACCAAGCATAGCTCTCTCCATTGCCCTCTGAGCGACTCTGAGCTTGTGCATTAGGCTCACAGTAAAGGACCACGTCTCGGCACCGTAGGTCATCACTGGCAACACACATTGCTCGAAAACTTTCGACTTCAGGCACTGAGGTATATCGGACGTCAAGACGTGTCGTAGATTCCCGAACGCTGCCCAGCCGAGTTGGATTCTTCGAGTGACCTCTCTCTCGAAGTTGGACTTACCCATTCGGATCGTTTGTCCTAGGTAAACGTATTCGTCTACAACTTCGAGAGCAGTGCCGTCAACAACCACCGGTACGGGTGTGACATGGACATTAGACATGATTTTCGTCTTGTCCATGTTCATCTTAAGACCCACCCGTTGTGAGGCACTATTGAGGTCGCTGAGCATAATGCTGAGTTCCTCCAGCGACTCCGCCAGGATCACTATGTCATCGGCAAATCGGAGGTGTGAGAGGTGTTCGCCGTTGATGTTAATACCACGTCCTTTCCACTCCATCAGCTTGAACACATCTTCCAGTGCAGCGGTGAAAAGTTTTGGGGAGATGACATCCCCCTGTCGTACGCCGCCCTGCACGTGGATGGGGTTCGTACTGTTGTCGTGTACTCGGACTTTCATGGTTGCGGCATTGTATACACACTTCAACGCCTCGATGTACCGATAGTCGATCTGGCATCGCTGAAGAGACTCAAGCACCGCCCAGGTCTCGATAGAATCGAAGGCCTTCTCATAGTCCACATACGCTACGCATAGCGGCAGGTTATACTCCTCGGTCTTTTGTATAACCTGCCGAAGCGTATGTATGTGGTCTATGGTACTATAGCCTTTTCGGAAACCGGCTTGTTCGGGAGGCTGGAAGTCGTCGAGTCTGCGCGCTAGACGATTAGTGAGGACCCTCGAAAACAGCTTATAGACGTGGCTCAGAAGCGCGATGGGCCTGTAGTTCTTCAGTTGGGTTTTATCCCCCTTCTTGAAGAACAGTACCACCACGCTTCTGCTCCACGCCTCCGGGGTACTTCCAGTGCTGATGACGGAATTAAACAATTGCTGGAGCGCGACTAGGACGGGTTTGCCGCCCGCTCTAAGCAGCTCCGTTGTAACTCCGTCATCCCCCGGAGCTTTGTTATTTTTAAGCTGTTTGAGTGCCCCCCTAATTTCGTACAGACTGACGTCCGGGATATCTTCGGTATAGTGCCGGGTTAATTTAGCTCGCTTGTCGTTCGCCGCCTTGGGAACGGGAGCTCTTGAGGAGGTATACAGCTGTCCGTAGTATCTCTCAATTTCTCTCAGAACTTCGGGCTTAGACGTAACTATGGTGCCGGTTTCGGTCTTCAACCTCGTCAACTGACTTTGCCCAACCTCCAGATCTCTTGCGAACACTTTCGAGCCTTGGTTCCGCTCGATCGTGTTTTTTACGCGTTTGGTGTTATAAACACGCAAATCGCGTCGCCTACTCCGAGAGGTCTGTTTGTTGAGCAGTCGGTATTTCGACATTGAGGTTGGAGACTGCACACATAGTTCCCGCCTTTCCCTCATAAGACCGAGAGTATGTTCTGAGAGAACTTGAGGTTTACCACCGGAGGGGGCCTTGAAATACTTAGACCCAACCTCGTGGACAGTGTCTACCATCCTGGTGTTGTACTCGTCCACTGAACTGCATATTTCCAGGCACGCGAAACGATTGCGGAGTTCCAGCTGAAAGGCCTCGGAGTCCTGGATCTGGGCAGGTGTTGGTCGGAGCGTAGACCTCATCAGGCGTGACCGTTCCAGCTTGACATTGATATTCAATGTGCCTCTGACCATCCGGTGATCGCTTCCGGTTTTAAACCGGCTGATCACAGAGACATCATTGAATATGTGCGGCTTGTCTGCCATGATGAAGTCTATCTCACTCTTAACGGAACCATTGGGACTGATCCAAGTCCACTTGCGCTGTGGCTTCTTCTTGAAGAAGGAGTTCATCATATAGAAGTCCTCCTTCTCCAAGAAGTTAGCCAGCAAGTGGCCCCGGTGGTTCCGTTGCCCGATACCAAAGGGCCCCACCTTCAGCTCGTCGCCGTCTCGCGCACCTAGTCTTGCGTTGAAGTCCCCCATCACCACCGTGAAATGGGTCTTGGAGTTACGTATGGCCCTACTTACGTCCTCATACATAACTTCAACCTCATCGTCGGGGTGTGCCGAGGTCGGTGCGTAAACCTGTATGACCTTCAGCGAATACCGCTTGGATATTCTGAGTATAAGGTACGCTACCCTTGCCGACACACTCCCGACTTCCGTCACGTTGTTGACGAGGGACTTGTGGACGAGAAACCCGACACCACCTTGGGACAGATGTTCGCCCTCCCGGTGATAGAACAAGTTACCGGAGTTTAGAATTATCGTGTCCTCCCCCTGTCTTCGGACTTCGGATAATCCCACGACACTCCAGTTTAACTTGTCTATCTCGTCTTCCAGCTCACGGATCTTGTCGTCGGTCCTCAGTGTCCTGGTGTTATATGTTGCCAGGTGCAGAAGTCGTCGTTTGTGGCAGCGCGATCTCTGCCGGAGATTCTTAGCACCCCCTGCCCCGCCGTTACCGTGGCCGCTGCCAGAGCCAGGAATAGCGGAGCCGCCGGGGACTGGGGGCCGTGGCTGTGTTGTGCTTGTCATGCGGGGGTTGATGCCGTAGTCACCGCGCTTGGCAAGTGCGTGTTGGTGACCGCAGTAGGTGTTTAGTACTCAGGGAGACGCTGCTGCCCATCCCCTGGTAGTATTATCCCTCCGATCGCCTCTTACGATCTCCACGGGTTGACTTGGAGTGGCGCTATTCTAGGCCGGCAACCACACGGCACGGATTGGAGCATTGGAGTTCAGAGGAACTTAAACCGGTCTCTTATTATAAGAAGGCCATCGTGTCCAAGCAAAATTGAACCTTATCGCTATACAAACAAGACCCACCTCGAACACCCGTCCGCCCGCGCTTACGCCCTTCACCACAGACCCGAAGAGCAACGACAGCTGGGCGACTGATCGCTGAACAGTTTGTGCGTTGACCAGGAACGCCATGACGTCACCGGCTGACATCTGACCCGTTGACATCAGATGACCCCCGAGGAACATTGTTGCTAACACCATGCTGAAAACAAATAAAACACACAAGGCTTTAGACTTGTTACTGCACGCTAACCACCCACATTAGGCTACAATGGCTACAATTCGACGACCCAAGTGGCGCAGTGGTTAAGATGCCGGTGCGCTGCGCGAAAGGTCCTGGGTTCGATTCCCAGCAGAGCAGAGATTTGAATGATGAATTTGAATTTCTGTTTCTGGTCTGGGTGTGTTGTGTTCTTGTCTTGTGTGTGTCCATGGCACACGACACAGGGAATCCTAGTGTGGGGCTATGAGCGTTTTTTTATTTTTATTTATTTTAATGGTGGACTAAGGCCATCCTTCTCATTGTGAGAGGAGACCTGACCACTGCTGCGGTCAATAAAGACTGCACAATAATGGTTGTTTTATTGTAACACACTCCATCTATTGCAATGTGGATCGCCCAAACGTTTTCAACCATCCATTCACAATTGGGATGTGGGCTAAGAGATTTTTCGCCACACGCGATCTTACTACGTGTGGCATCGCACAGCGTGAAGTTAGTTAGTACTAGTCGTGTGATAATTGCCTAACTTCACTGGTATGTTTACAGCATAACGGATATAAATGTAAATCAGCCAAAATTACGATATTAAAGCTATAACGGAAACTGTGGCTTAAATGTGGTTTTAAGAATAAAGTATCTAAAAACATTTGTAAGACATCTTTCACTCAAAAGATGACATAACCAGTATCTGTGTCTGTCTACCCTAGGATGAGAAATAACAGACCCACCGTTATGTAGGCAAAACTGTAATCAATACCAACCCGTTCAAGAACAAGTTAGTCCCGGCCTGGAAGAGGCCTACTCCCAGGCCCAACTCCATGCTGAGGTCCGCCGCAGTGTCACACTCCTCCGCGAACATCCGCGCTTCGTTCTCTTCGCCGGCGAACGCTCGCACGGTACGGATGTTAGCGATCGCTTCCTCCGCTACTAGGGTGGCTTTTTCTATCTGGAATTCAGGTTTTTATATAGTAAAACTAGACTGCTCGCGGTTTTGTTGGTGTGGATTTTGGAACTTGGGGCAGAGAGGGACAAAAAGTATCCTATATGTCAATAGGCATGATGACTAATTTTCAAAAACTCTTCTATGATATTCAGAAGATTCTATTACGTCCAAAATATATCATATTTTTGTAGAAAATTAAGGTTTTTGTGCAATAAAAGTACATTTAAATTTTAAGTTTCAAATTCATTCCAAAACGCTCGCCCGTGTCATGGCGTCTCTCATTACGTCACGGCTCAGTAAAAATTCAGAGATCGTGTATAATATGCTTAGTAAAAAAATTACGTTTACTGAGACGTGACGTAAATTGACGTAATTCGATCTGATGGGTGTTTAAGCTATCATGGCGGATTATTGTATTTTGTAGATCTATTTTAACAAATAAATTATTAATCTCGACATTAATAAAAGAATAAATACATGTTTCAAAACCTTTGAATCCTATTTAATTAGATCAGATAAATATTTTGGCGATACTTGATTACTGTCATCATGCCTATTCTTTATGTAAATCAGTTCAACTGTTTTTGTGTGGAAGAGAAACGAACATCCATCCAGAAACATCCATACTCAAAAACGTTCACATTTTATTAACAGAAGGATAGTAGGATAATTAGCAAACAAGCATGCAGGTGCAGGCCACCTTATGCCCATGGAAACCCACATGCAACTTTGATTAGAGAAAAAAAACCTAACTGAGGTAGCGGCTACATATGAACCCTAAACTGTTCGCCTCAAATAAAGTATAAATATTCGGTAACCATACCTCCCCGGCAGAAACACAAGACATGAGGAACACGCTGCTTTACTATGCGTAAAAAGGCTGGCGTTTAGGAACCTCCCTGGGCGAACTTAGAGGGTTGCATAGTGTTTTCTTCAAGACCAATTCTATAACCTGATATTCAATTGAATAACCTGAATAACAAATTCATATAGACTGGCCTGTTGGTCTAGTGGTTAGCGACCCTAACTACTACGCCGGAGGTCGTGGGTTCGATTCTCACCCAGGACAAATATTTGTGTGATGAGCACAAGTGTTTGTTCTGTGTCTGGGTGTTAATTATCTATGTATAAGTATGTATTTAAAAATATATATGTATGTTTATCAGCTATCTGGTTACCATAACACAAGCTCGCAGCTTACTTTGGGATCAGAGAGCCATGTGTGAGTTGTCCCACAATATTTATTATTATTATTTATTTATTATATAGAAACACACCTGACCTTGCGCCTCTCTGGATAACTTCCTCAACAGTGAACCGATGAAGGTCCCGCCGACTACAACTGACGGTATGCATATCATTGTCAGGCCGGTGAGGTGTGGGGATATGATGATTAGGCTCACTGCAGACCCTATAACCTGAAAAAGCAATGAGGCAACAAGTCTTATATACTAATAGACCATAGTCTCTGGACAAAAACATTGCCAGGAAACAACTCTTGAGTGCCTAGATGTGTTAAGAACCAGACTGTTCAGCTTCTATTCATCAAACGTTTATTCAGTTTTGATAAAAACAATGTGAAAATCTGGGATTATTTTCAATAATTCCTGAATGAATTTCCTACCTGAGTTATTGCTCTCAAACCTCCTGAAATAGTTTGTTTGAATGAGCTTTTAAAGTCTTGCACATCCACTGTAATTCTGAAAGAAAAAAGCAAATATACAAAAGATAGAAATAATTTATTTATTTGTTAAATAAGATAACAGCCATGCAATTTGTTTTATACTACTTTCGATACTTTTTTATACTTAAACAATTGAATGTTTTTTGTCGATACCATATTGAATCAGGGGCCTGATTCTGTATGACCATTTACACTCTTATCGCTGCAATGTCGTGTCTTTCCCGTGATAAAAAGTCAAAAAGGCTTAAAGTCAAATATCGTATATTGTGTGCCTTATAGAAGACATTTAAGTTTCCTTGTTGTGCCGAGTTCATGAAATGACGTACGGTTTCATGTCAATAATATCGTGATATCGGCACGAAATCTTTTGGAACTTAGTGAATCAGGGCCCATGTCCAAAAGAGGTTATGATTGACTCCTGCTGAAAACAATTTTGGGTCCAGATCTCTGAAATGGCATCTCCGTACAGTGATTAAGTAGTTTTCTCGGTTCTGAGCTAAGAATAAAAAGTATTTCAAATACCTGTTAACTAATTCTCCCGTCCTCTCCTGGTCGAAGAATGCCATGTCTTGATTGAGTATGGACACAAATAGATCTTGTTTCATCTGCGCGGCAACCCTCTCGCCAACTTGCGCCAATAAGTGAATGTAGAAGAATGTGAAAATAGCCTGCAACAGAATTTTAAACTTTTATTACAACTAATTATACCTATAACAATTCAGATATAAAAGTAGCCTAAGTTACTCCTTATTACAGCAGCTATTTGCCAGTAAAAATCCTGTCAAAATCGGTCCAGCCGTTTCAAAGATTAGCCGGAACAAACAGACATACAGACAGACAGACAAAAATTGTAAAAAATGTTGTTTTGGTAATATGTATTGTGTATACATACATGTATATGGATTTAGTAAAAAGTGGATATTTTTATATTACAGACACTACAATTTTATTTATTTGTATACCCGTAGATGTATACATAGATGATGCCTTGGAAACAATATTTTTTCATATTTAATAAAAAAAGTATTGCAGACCATTGTATATCAAGAGGTCAAAACCTAGCAAATTTTTGCATTCTTATTTCTAATGATACTAAAAAAAACTAAATTGAAATCTTTACATCCGTTCACGAGCTACGATGCCACAGAAAAGACAGACACATCAAACTTATAACACCCCTCCTTTTGCATCGGGGGTTAAATACACACCTGTCCAATATACAAAGACACCAATTTGAGCGCTGGCAATTTGATCTCCTCAATGAAATCTGCGGCTGGATTGTTCTTCATGCCCGCCAACACATTGACAATCACGCCAAGCATCGCTGGTATGTAGACATTTAGGAACGCCACGGCCAGTGCAGACTGGAAAATAATATTTACAGTTACACCTGCACCTGTTATTGTTCCACTGTTAGGCACGAGTCTCTCCCCACAACAGGGGGAATTGTAACAACAACTCCCGAAAATTCCTTTCACACAGCTCTCTTGATGTCAAGTGGTAGGTATATTTGTATGTAGACAATAGGCATGATGACTAATTTTCAAAAACTCTTCTATGATATTCAGAAGTTTCTATTATGTATAAAATATATCATATTTTTGTAGAAAATTAAGGTTTTTGTGCAATAAAAGTACATTTAAATTTTAAGTTTCAAATTCATTCCAAAATGATCGCCTGTGTCATGGCGTCAATTACGTCAATTTATGTCACGGCTCAGTAAAAAATGCAGAGATCACGTATAATATGCTTACGAAAAAATGACGTTTACTAAGACGTGACGTAAATTGATGTAATTCGCTCTGATGGGTATTTAAGCTATCATGGCGGATTGTTGTATTTTGTAGATTTATTTCAACAAATAAATTATTAATCTCGACATTAATAAGAGAATAAATACATGTTTCAAAATCTTTGAATCCTTTTTCATTACATCAGATAAATATTTTGGCGATACTTGATTACTGTCATCATGCCTATTGTGTAGACAGTCTCCAACGAAGTAAAGCAATTAACACACTGCACTGCACCACGGAGCATAGTGCAGCCGTGTCTGTTTGTATAGAAAACACATACATGCAGATGCATGCAGACAAATGGAAATACTTACATACAACACTAGATCACGCAATCCCCGTGCTACACTGTGTGATGCAGGGTATAGTGGCACTTAGGTAAAGGTACAAGAATTCAAATTTACTTACAGCAACAGCAGCTAGCAACAGCCATTTATGCGGCACGAGGTATTGGAAGAACCTATTCCAGTCAAATTTGCTGCTATCCTCAGTCACATTGGGCCTTCTTTGAATGACCCGCGAGTGTTGTGCCTTACATAATGCAGAGGAATTGTTCAATAATAAACGTGCTGCTAACCCTAAACTGACCCACGTGCATAATTTCCATGGACTACACGCTTGCAATAATGTGGACTTTACACCGTTTTCTGCAGAGTTACGCGCGTCCGAAGCATAACGTTTTATGACTTGTGATGGCTTATTTTTCACCAAATTCAAAAAGTAGCCATTGGTTTTCGTTGTTAACAACCTGAAAATTATGGCAACAATAAATCATTATAAGGAAATTATAGGAATTTACACTTGATACAACTTAATGTTTTCGTTTCAAGTTTTTCACCTCTGTCGCAACAAATTGCACGTTTGTCCGTGAATTAATTGCCACATTTTTAAATAATCATTGATTCAGGTCTGTAACTTAAACGCTATTTATTCATGATTTCTGAATAATAACATAAAAATAAATTAAAATTAAATTAAATTGATTTTTTTTTTTTTTTTTTTTAATAATGGCGTTCACATCTCTTGTGGGCGAGACGTATTTGGCCAACAACTACGTTGTTATACAAAAGTAGTACGAAGGAAAATTGTTCGGTGTTTAATTTTAAAAAACGTCAGGAATTTGGTCCAGGACACCTAAAACAAATAACATTAAATGACGACACAAACTTCACAGGACAATAACGGTATCATACATAACATAAGAATACAAACAAAAGAATTTTTTATTAGTAGGAAATGGAAAATGTTAGTAGGAAGAAAGAGAATAATCTAACTACATGCCAAAATAAAAAAATCAGGCTAGAATTTTAGATCATGAAAAGAAATATATTTTATTAGATGAACTATAAAAGGAGAGTGTGAATAAGTGAGAAGAGACTGAAAGTTGATAGGTCGAGGTATATCTGGAGGAAGAGCGTCATACAGAGAAAATGTCAATTTAGGACAATTGAAAAAAATGTGATCCACTGTCCCATCGTCCAAACCACACTCGCAAAGAGAGCTGTCTCGTACTCGGATTTTGGCAAGGAAGACCGGTGTGCATGCATGACCCAAACGCAGGCGGCATATTGTAGATGTGGCTTGTTTGCCACCTTTTCGATGTCGAAAGAACCAGGGTTTTCGTGGTATCAAAGGTTGTATATCCCCATAGTAACGCCCTTTATTACGCCTTGAGGTATTCCATAAATCCTGCCAGTCATTTCTCACATGCAAGCTCGCCAAAGGAAACAGATCGGTATGGTATACTTCCATGTGGTTATCAGTTCCACTTATCCCAGCATCCTTGGCCCAAGAGTCCACCATCTCATTACCTGCAATGCCAGAGTGCCCAGGAATCCAGGCAAGTACTATATCTAGACCTTTTTGACTACAATTAAACATTACCTCTTTAATCTTGTAAATAAGAGGGAATTTAACTTTCATTTTCAGTTGGTTACTACAAATTTTTTGTAAACAACTTCTACAGTCTGTAAAAATAATTGTTTTAGGGAAATTATGAGATTCAACAAATAGAAGTGCTTCATATAGGGCAATAGCTTCACCTGTGAACACAGATGTTTGAGAAGGGCATTTAAAGGATAAAGTTACATTGAATTTTGGAATCCAAACCGCAGCACCAATATTACTGCTGGAGGATAATTTGGAGGCATCAGTGAAGACCGATATCCAATCTTGCCAATCAGACAGAAGTCTGATAAAGTCTTGATTAGCTGCAGGGTCATCTTTTTCAACTCCAAAATTCAAAATGACTTTAGGGGTAAACATTAGTGATGAGTAATTAATTTGGAATAAAGGATTGATACTACAGCTAAAAATAGGCGCAGGAAGGTTTTTAACTTTTAAAAAGCTCTTAATGATTTTGGGGGTTTCTTTATGGTGCCAATATTGATTATTTGATACCTCTTCAGAAAGACACTCTAGGCGAGGAATAAGTGGATGAGATGAACATGACATAACCCTAAAGATGAATCTATCAGACAGATATTGTCGTCGAAGAAAAAGTGGAGGGTCTAAGCATTCTACCTGAAGAGCATTTTTTGGTGAGGATTTCATTGCACCAAGGATAATGCGTAGACATTTAGCCTGTATGGTGTCGAGTTTCTTTAGGGCTGTTTTATTACAGGGTTCCAAAATGAACGATCCATAATCAATACGGCTGCGGATAAGGGCATTATATATAAGTTTTTGGTTGTATGGATGGGAACCCCACCAAACACCTGAGAGAGAACGAAGGACGTTGATACCTTTTTCACATTTATTAACTATATAATTTAGATGAGGGATACCAGTCATTTTGGAGTCTAAGAGAACACCAAGGAATTTTGTAAAGGGTTCATTTGAGATGGTGTGTCCTTCATATAAGACGTTTGCCATTGGAGTGATTCTTGAGCGGGAGAAAACAACAACTGTACTTTTGGACGGGGATAATGAAAGGCCATGTTCCTCTAACCAGACAATTAGGTAACTTAAAGCTTCATTTATACGGAATGTTGCTGTATCTATACACTCAGAAGATGTATATAAGGCAATATCATCTGCATATTGGAGAATATTACAAAAGGGAAGGACTGATTGCTCAAGATCATAAGTATAGATGCTGTACAGTAAGGGGCTCAGTACTGACCCTTGCGGAATGCCCTGCCATAGAGTTCTAGGTGGAAGGAGGAAGCCACCATTTCGTATTTTAATAGTTCTGCCTATAAAAAGTTTACAGATATAGTGTACGATTCTCACTGGTACACTCAGCTCTAGCATTTTTGCTCTGAGCACCGGAATATTGACACTGTCATAGGCAGCCGAAACATCTAAAAAGCATCCCACAAGGTGTTCTTTTTTAGACATAGAAAGACGGATATCAGTTGTCAGTATATTTAAACTATCCATAGTGCTTTTGCCTTTACGAAAACCAAATTGACTTTTCGCTAGAGAATCACTATTTTCCAAATACCATTCTAAACGATTTTTAATTAGATGTTCAAGAATTTTACCCAGGGTTGATGAAAGAGCAATTGGTCTATATGAGTCAGCCTTCTCTGGATCTTTATTTGACTTCAAAATAGGGATAATGATTTGGCATTTCCAGTCATCAGGTATTTCACCCGTAATAAAAATGTCATTCAGGATGCTCAAAAGATATTGAAGACTAGAAATGCTTAATTTAGTGATAAAACTGTATGGGATACCATCTTCACCTGGAGAGGTATCTCTCAACCCTGTAAGTGCCATATTTAATTCGTCTAAAGTAAATTTTTCATCAAAGGAAGTCAAATTAGAACAGGATACAGATAAAGGGAAATCACAGGGAACAAAAGGAGGGGCTAGGCCATCCGCGAAGTCCTCCAGCCAAACAGAAGAAGCATAAGAGTGAAGGGAGTCTGGCTTCAGTGAACCTCTAAACCGTTTTATATTTCTCCATACAAGTGATGGGGGGGTTCTGGGGGATAGACTCTCACAAAACCCCCTCCATCCCCTCTTCTTCTTTTTGGAAAGCAGTCTTTTGGTACGAGCAGTAACTCTTTGTAAAGCTTGAAAATCATCAAGGTTTAGAGATTCATTAAAGATGTCCTCAGCACTGTCTCTTTCTTTTACAGAGGAAGTGCATTCAGCATCCCACCAAGGAGGTGAGGAGAGTTTAAAAGGATAAGACTTTTTCCTGGGGATGAACAAGTTGGCAGCTTCAATCAATGTGTTACGGAAATGTGAGTAGTTTTCTGAAGAAGGATTTTGGTTAAAGTCGTTTAAATTGCATTCAACATGTAATGAAAATTTTTTCCAATCAGCCTCTTGTATTTTGTGTTTCAAAAGAGGTTCAGGAGCAGGGATTGGGACTACTGAAGGAGGTTTTGATATAATAATAGGGAAGTGATCGCTGCCAAAAGAGTGGGATAACGTGTTCCAATTTAGTAAGCATGAAAGTTCTGGAGAGCAGGCAGAAATATCTACTGCAGATTTAGGGTTTTGACCAGGGTAAACACGACGAGTAGGGGAGCCATCATTTATGACACATACATTAATATCATCAAAGAGGTCCACCAACCAGGGGGAGAAAGAATCTGAATAATATGATCCCCAGGAACTGTGGTGTGAGTTGAAGTCTCCTAGAATAATAAGTGGGGGAGGGACTGAGTGTAAAATAGTAGAAAGGTCAGGGATCAGAGAGAGTTTAGGGTCAGGAATATAAATTGACATGAAATTGATATTGGCTATGCAAGCCGCAACAGCGTTGATTTCCTGTGTATGAGGAGGGAGAGGGATAACGGAAAATGGAAAAGATCGTTTAATTAACAATGCACACCCTGCTCTGCCATCGTCACGATCATCTCGTAGACAGGCAAACCCCGGGACTCTAAAGTGAGACCCAGGTCGCAACCATGTCTCAGAGATGGCCGCAACGGCTACAGAATGAGCATTAATTAAATTAAATAAATCAGATTTTTTTGGGACAATACTTCTACTATTCCACTGAAGAATTCGCATTAGATCCAAGGGGGCTATTGGCTACGATTTCAGCGAGTCTCACAAGTAGGGGGGCAGCGTCGTTCGGTAACACATCGCTAAATTTGGCGAAGATGTTTGTGATCAGCATGATCAGCAATTCTGGCAAGTTTTCACTCGGTAATTTACGTGGTCTAAAGGAACTACTATTATTATTCAGTCCACAACCATTAGGGAGGTATGATGACGGTTCTCTAACTATTTCATTATGTGCATACCTGTCATAACCCTCGGGAAGGGGAGTCCTCGCGCGAGAAGGAGTTTGCACTGTCTTACGGTAAGAAGTCCTTTGGGGAGTAGACCCAGAAGTTGAATTTGCAGAAGATACTGGCTGAGACGGAGTTTGTGCAAACATGGTTTTTGAAACGTCAGAGTAGGGTCGTCGGACTGGAGGTTCCTGCGCAGAAGCCTCCATGTACGAAATGCTGTGTTCAGACATGATTTTTTTTATACGTTTTTGTCGGTCAAATTCGGGGCATGTTGGGTCAGTGGCAAAGTGTCTCCCGGTACACAGGAGGCACCTAACATGATCAGGGGGAATGTTGCAGCTATCTCCCGAATGCGACTGTCCACATTTGTAGCAGCGAGCATTTGATCGGCAAGCGTTTTGTACATGTCCAAACCTTAGGCATTTCCTACACTGGATGGTGGGAAGTTGGTAGATTTCAACTACCAAAGAAGTGTAAAAGGCAAAGATTTTCTTTGGGAGGGATTGGCCCTCAAATGTCAGAACGACCGACTGTGTGGGTAACCAAGCAGGGGAGCCATCATCTTTTTTAATCTTACGATTCAGTCTTCGAGCTTTTAAGATCTTCCCATACCCTTCCTTGTATTCAGTGGCATTTACAAATTCCTCCATTGTCCACTCTGTTGGAACACCACGAACTACGCCTAATCGGGAGACATTGTAAGATGGAATTTCAGCCCTCAGTTTGTGTTTCTGTAGAAGTCCATGGTCCAGAAACTCGTTAGCTGCCATAGCCGTGCTGAATTCTATGGACAACCTATTGCGACCAATTTGTTTGATGCCATCTTTTTTAACATGTTGGACACCACCTTCAACTAGGAATAACCCCAACCTTATAGGTTTTAAACTCACACCGGAATTCGGGGAGTCAACGGCGCGGGACACATGCACAATAAATGGGCCAAAGTCTTCGGTGCCATATTTACGGCAATTGATCTCGAGAGATGGGTGTTTATAGATATGTGAGTCTGATCTAATGCCACTCTCTGGGTCAGTAATAGTGCGTTTGGGCAATGGCTCAGTGCTCAAATTTTCAGCCGTCCTTTTCCGGGCTGATGTTTGTGCAGCTGCAGAACTTGTAGACGTCTGAGAACCTTCAGTCTCCATCACGCATTCGTACTCACCACCCCCCTTATCAGGGGGCTTCAAGCGCTCGTCTTCATCCATGGCCGTACTGGCCAGCAATAGATTAAGGTTCACTCACCTATTTGAAGTTAAAAATAACCACCACCACACAGAAATATAAGGGAATAATTGGGTTCACAGGAAAATAACCTAAAAACGACTTTGGCTCTGTAGCGTCGAGTCAAGAAACATCTTAAATTGATTTGGTTACGTTAATAGATCACACTTGTTTGTGTCAAAGTCAAACAAATGTCAAACTGCTGTCATTTGATCATACTTCACGTCAGTTCGGATACATACACGCAATAACTTATTATTCTGCATTACAAACCATCGACGTTTGTCAGTTTCGTTACTAGATGGCGCTATCTTACATCAGAAAGTAATAGAATCAGCCCAGTGCTAATATCCACTATACCAAATTATACTATTAAGTAACTATAGCAATTAGCAACATTGGTCAATCAGTTCTAAAGTTCCTGCTTATCATGTAAATCAAATGTGTTTTTAATATTTAAGTAACTTAAATACATAATTATAATAGGGTATTTCGCACCATGCAAGGAAAAATCCAAAATTATGTAATATTGATAGATTTTGTTAAAAGCAAGTGAAAAATGGTGATTTCTGTTCTAAAAAATGTAGTATACATTTATTATTTCAATTTTAAAATTAAGGTTTTTTAATCTGTTTTGCAAAAGCTAAAAACGCTATACGCCATGCAAGCTATCGGCGTGACGTCATTAGCACCTTTTCTTCCTTTACTGACATGTATTGTTTACACTGCGAGTGACGTCACAAGCATGGCGGCAGCGCCGAGACGGCCGAGACCGTGTTTTCGCGGGGATATTTGAAATTTAAATTGAAAAGTCTTTTTTTATATAATATTTGTTTGCAAAAAATTTTTTTCCAATTTTTTATGGGTTTTTATGACTTACGAATTCATTTAAAAAGCTTTTTGACATAGGCCGTAATACCCTATTATTACCTATTAATAGTTTTAATAAATAATTTGAAAGAAAACCACCGGTAATGAATTCATACATTTATGAAATCTTGCAATTTTTGTCTCTGTTTTGTAATATGAGTATAATAATGCAAAAAAGTTCTACAATAGCTAAGCTTGGCATGGCTGACTCGGCTGAAGGTTAAAAACTTGTTGATAATTGTTGGTCTCCAAATCATAAAGAAGCATTTTATATTTTCGTGTGTCATGTGTTTAAAGTAGATTTTCCATTAATCGTTTCATTTTACCGAGACATCTAAGCACTTAATCGGAATTATAATACTTATTTTGAATTTCATATTTGAATGAAATCACACAGATGGTCAAGTGCAGGAGTGCACCCTGATTTTGGCGCCAATAAAACCTATTGTTTAACTCAAGTAGCGCGAGTGTAACGCAATTATTTGTATATCGCTGTTTTTTATTCGATTTTATGCCATTTAAAGTCCCACTGAAGAGTATTTGATGTGGGTGCATTATTGTTTGGCAGTCTTTTGTTCTTCTTATAGCGCAGTTGTGTTAGCAAGTTGTATAAAACATTTTGATTTTGAAGTATATTCATCGTTTCAAAACCTTCATTTACAATAATTTCTTTTGATTCTTTTTTATTGAATATCTTGAAAAAAAATGGAACCTCACTATTGTTTTTTATAACTATAACTAATTTCTTGTTTGAACAAAACAATCATACCGATTTTTACTAACATTTACATTAACAAAGATACATATCCAATTCTTTGTTCATTTCCACGAGTTTTGATAATCAAAACCTCCAATAAAAATCCTACGAAGAAATTTGTAAACTTTTTTGTAACGTGACATAGGTATACCTATAAGTAATAGGAACTTTTAACTGATCCGATAATGAGTTGAATCGACGTCTCACTTATAATTTATAGGAGCAAATAAGGTCATTCAAACTATTAAGAATAAAATCCCATTGCAGTTAAAATAAAATATCGTTTTGTTACATTAACGGCCACTAAGTCCCGCCATTACTTGCGTACAAACTACGAATAATAAAACTTCGTTCCCACAGTCTTCATACTGACCAGTATAAACCGCAAGTCAGTGTAAACACATAAATCAGGCTGGTTAATGATATTAATAATATATTTCGAATAATTTCGATCATAGTTTATCGGTCAAGTGAGTCATTTACAATTAATTTTTCATTAATTTGATCACATTATTTTAGTATAAAATGTTCACAACATGCCTTCATAATCCATCGTAAAATATTTTTATAACTAGGTACTCACTAACTATGCAACATATCTATTTAATTATTAAAGACTAAACTTGGTCCAGAGAGGGATAAAATGAATTCCAATGTTAATCCAGGTAATAAACAAGGTCCAAGTCAAATTTGGCAGCGGTGATAGCCCAGTGGCTTAGAATTCGACGTCGAATCGAGGGGTCCTGGTTCGAATCCCAGTGGCACGCACCAATGACTTTGTAAAAAAATATATGTGCGCTTTATAAAAAAAAATTAATATCACCTGCTGTTACGGTGAAGGAAAACATCGTGAGGAAACCTGCATGCCTAAGAGTTCAGAAAAAAAAGGTTCTCAAAGGCATGTGAAGTCCACCAACCCGCAGTAGGCCAGCAGTGGTGGACTAAGGCCTACATCCTTCTCATTGTGAGAGGAGACCCGACCCTATAGTGGGTCATTAATGGGTTACTGACATGTCAAATTTCATCCATATCTGTTCAGCGTAAAAGAATAACAACCATCCGTCCATCCATCCATGCAAACTTTCACATTTATATTAATAGTAGGATGAATATGCCATATTCATCTTAGCTAGCCATAACATAATATTGTCTTCCGCAACGTTGTCGACGTTACGCTTAATATATAACATTTAAATTAGTATAAGTAATTAGTTCTTACTTATTTGATTTACTGAAAAATTATAACTCCACCTTACACCAGGAGAAAATCACATTTGTATTACCTATTGGCTCTTAAATATGACGTTGTTATTTTTGGCAATAATACCAGTATAAGAAATTATTTAATAAGAATCCTGCAAGATAGGGATGTGCACAAAAAGCTCTGGTCAAGCTTTACCAACGTACATTAATATTTTTGAAATATGTAGTAGGTACAAAATTTTACTGACACCTATCTAAGCCATATTCATAGGGGTATTAAATAAATCGTTTGTCCACATGTCGCGGGAGCCGGTAGCGTATTTCAATTGACAAATTTCAATAATGGCGAATATCTTCTAATGCCATAATTTATAGAGCACGATGACACCAAAATATGCAAGCATTTAGTTCCCCTAATAGCCAAACCCTGAATGGTTAGGGCGTGACGGCATACAATAGGATGGGATTATTGAGTGGTTATGAAAATATTTTATTTTATTGTTTGTCATTTGTATTAGAATTGGTAAAATAAATTGATAGAAAATGGTAGACTGGGAAATTTTAATTTAGTCAGTTTACTAAAATTACAATTACTAGTATCTAGTAGTAAATAAATGCGAGATTCATTACAAATATTCTCCTAGTAAACTTAAAATAAAATGGCTTATTAATGCTAAGGTATTTATAATTAACCACACCTGATGATTTATTAATATGAGTTGGTATTAGGGATAAAAGAATAATAATAAATATGTACTTAAAACATTGAAATGTTCATTTTCCCGTTTCCTTTATATAACCCTTCCTAATACATTTTTATTGTATACATGTATTGGTAGATTGTTATATTATTACGTTAACTTTGTCTGTGATAAAAAAGAAATTTTTTATAGAATTATAATAACTTTAAAAAAAGTGAAAGCTATTTTACTACTGTCACTCCAAAGTTGTACAATGTATCCGAATGTTAGGTTTTTATTTGAAAGCTTGGGCGGGAAAACCTTTAATAAAAGTTAACTCGTTAAAGCTCGTTAAGCTTGTTCCCTATCCTACTCGTATGTATGTAACGTACAATATCGTCTAATCGCATTAGAGGATAACACTTGCTCCGCACAAGTGTTTAATGAATCAGATCATGCCAATTCGACTACCGAGTACCTACTGAATATGGCTGACTGGGCCGATAAAATGCCGCTTTTTGAAAATCGTTCTTTACTAACCGTAGTTAATTAAAGCTAAGTTTGACACTTTCCACTACTTTACGAAAAGTGTAAACGTTTAGGTAAGTTGTGTTTTTTGAGTATAAGTAAGTACCTAAACATTTCACAGCCACATCCGAACACTAGGATTACCTGTGTCGTATGTGCAATAGAAACACACACGAAACAAGAAAACACCCTGTCGAAAAACGCAAATTGAAACTCATAGGTAAATTGAAATCGAACCCAGAACCTTCCGCACAGTGAAGCGTTAACCATGTTCAGAGCTTTTTATTCCTCAATCAAAGTCTAGAGGGTAACCAACCCTTTCTTAGACAACGGTTTCCTTGTTCTGTAGATATCAGATATTGGAGTCCTCCCTAACAAGGTCAGTGTAATTGTCAGCACGAATCATAAGCGCAATAGGTAGGTAATGAGATAGATAGGTACATCACGCTGCTTCAATGCAGATTGGTGGAATGTTGCTAGGTGGAATACGATTAAGTACTACTGTTTGAGCAAATTAAATTCCGGTTAGTATATGTCTAATAACAAACTAATAATATTTTTATTGCTCATCATAAGCCAATTTAAACATTTTAGCGTCCCATCCAGTGTCATAGTATTTCGTAATGGCCACCCGCGCGCTTGGAAGCCCACTGCAGTAGTTTGACTTTAGAAATACCAACATAACCATTACCCTAATCCGCTAAACAATCGTCTTTATTGCGACGGAATAAGGTTTAATTTTCTATGACAGTTAGTTTTAAAAAGTTGGTAGACTTGGGTGTTCAGGTTGTCGACAGATGGCGCGGCAAGGATAATACCACACTCGTCCGTATGAATATTATGGGGGAAATAATCGGTGTGTTTAAGTATTCTTTATGACCAATAAAATATTGTTTGTTTTCTAATCGATTGTAGCGTTATTTAGGAGTTAGCCATATGTGCCATGGTTGGGAAGATGGATCAAGTATTAAGTAGGTATGTAAGGCCTTGTCCTAATTGGCTGACAGAATCGACCGACCAACCAACATGACAAAACACAGGGCTCTGTATGGAGCCGTCCAAATAGTTATGCACTGGCATGCAAAAAAAATTATGGAAAGATGTCGTACGAGCAACATTTGCGTGCGACACGGCATAGGTACCTAACTCCGCCGATCTCGAAGCATTAATAAATCGGATTTAAAAGGCATTTTTTTAAGGATGTATGTAGGTACCTTTATTTATGTGATTTAGAAGAAATACTTCCTGCCTACCTATTCACTGAATCCATTATAATATAGGTAGGGCGTAATAAACTTCAAAATATTTGGTTTGAGGCTTACCAAAAAGCGACCGTCATCGCTAATATTTTCTGCAAGGCAACCATTAGTAAAAAAGAAAAAGCAAATTATATTAAGTATTTTTAATATCCTCCCAATAAGAACGTCGAACGTCAGTAAATATCTCAATAGGTAATCCAAATGACCAGTAGGAGCTAGCCACTCCCAGTCCTCACAATTAACTTGGCAAAATAGATTGCGCTCCAACTAATTTCTATCGGGAAAAAATATTTCCTTGCCCGCCGTCCACGCTGATTACTTAGGGGAGGGTCAGCCATGTTTTTCTGTCGTAAGAACATAGAAGTAAATAGATTAGCCCTACTGAAGTAGGTATCTTATCTATACTTACATTGAAGGGAAAATATTATAATTATTATATTTAGAAACCTATACCTACCTAACGTACGTAGGTGCTGCTGAACTATGATGTTAGCTGTAAGTATTTGAAATAAATAAATAATGACTAACTGCTTCGGTAGTTCTTTCCAACAAAGTTTTCGAAGTGAACTAAATTGGCGACGTTCTGGCCCCACCGCTAAGAGGACCGAAAAATTGGACCTTTAGTGAGACAAACGACTTCAAATAGAACAGCGGAAACCCTGTGAGGTCCGTCCTATGTCCAGCAATAAACTTACGTGGGCTGATAGATATTTATAATGAGTAATTCAGCAGTAACCCAAAGGCAGGAACTGAAAAAAAAATTTATTTGCTGCTTTTATTTTATCGGCAAACCTGGCTGCACTTGTCAGTAACCCATGAACGACCCACTACAGAGTCGGGTCTCCTTCTCACAATGAGAGGGATGTAGGCCTTAGTCCACCGCTGGCCTACTGCGGGTTGGTGGACTAAAGTGGCCGCACTTAATAATTGGTTATCAATATCGAATATTTTATTAAACTTTCATCTCATTTAGACAAATATAAATAAGGAAAATCCTAACAAACTATATTAAATCCCCCAAACAGTTATTCGCAAGCGCTGCGATGATTTCATTTCAGAATTTCCTTACAAGACGAAATCTCTCTGGGCGGAACAAGCCAACATTATCGTTGACATGTCGCTATAGCGGGTAGGTATACGGTATACCGTCCAACCCTGGTGCGGACATTATTGACTCGTCCAATAAACGTGCGATGTCCGCGCGCCTTTTGCCCGTTCCCATGTCGCTTACTATGGAGATAGACTGTTTAGGCAATTAACACACTGCATCACATCACGCAGCGTAGCGCGGGAATGCGTGATCTAGCGTTGTATGTAAAAGTATTTCCATTTTTAAAAAAACACGCACAGTCCAAGACAGAAAACGCATCTGCATGTACGAGCGTGGATGCGTTTTCTATACAAATGGACGCGCACCCCCCACACTACGCTCCGTAATGCGAGGCAGTGTGAACCGCTTAAAAGTTCCTACAGTCTGTAGTGGGTAAATCTGCAAGAATGTTTCCTGTCAGCTCTTTGCAGGCCGCTGCTGAAAATGAGCCTCACTGTATCGACGATACTTCGTCCAGTCCAGTCAGTTAGGCCCTTTGAATCCAACGTTTTCCCGCCTTCTTTAGATCATAGTTAGATTTTAGCCTGTACAGTACTTACTTTTGTCGAGACAAGGTCCCCATTCGAGTTCGACTTTTAAACGAGTATGTTGATTTGGGGCTATTGATTAGAAGGAGTTGAACCCAGTGGTGTAGGTAGGTAACCAAAGGCCCTGCGACAAATAATAATTTAGCTAGATCCCCAAACAAATTATTTAAAATCGTTTGTTCCGTATTCGTCGTGTTCTGAATTCGACATACCTACTCCAGATTTGTCATAATTCAAAATCGTGGTACACCAGAATCTGGTTTATATATATTCTGCATGTGGGAGAGTTACTTTAGAGAGTTACACTAGTTCAATTTATAGTTTGTAAGTCAGACCCTCATAGTCCACTGTATGCAGTACCAATAGTCTCCTTCCATACTAACGAGCGTTTCCCCAGCGCATTCCGACGCGTGATTAAATGAGCCAGCGCCGCGATATTGCCGACTATCGCTCGACGCACGACGACTCACGCCCTCCCACTCATAAACAAAAGGGTTTATAGGTGAAGAAACGCGCATAGCATCTTATTATACCGTAGCACCCTTAAAATCCGTCTTCACAGCATTTGCTATTATAAAAGTGTTGATGCTTGAAAAGTACTGTGGCGTGAGAGTACGGTAAACGTCAAATAAAAATCTATGTCATAGTATGAAAAGGCTCATACTAATGGCACACGTCAACTTTACGAATACTTTGACGATATTGCTCATGCTCAAAGCACATACAGGTAGGTACACATATTCCTTTGTAAATCGACGTATTATATAAAGCCACATAAGAGCATAAAGATAAAGTACCCTGTATTTATTAGTGAGGCAAACACAAGACGACAAAGCGAGCGATGCGGCCAGAACGTTTTCAGTAACAAAGCGAATATTGAAGGGGCTGCGGCCTCGAGTAGGGAGGGGACGAGGTCGTATTCTTGTCGATATACGGCAGGTTTCAATAACCGATCTTCGGATTTTGTTTGAGATTGGTACTGTTTAGTCACCAAGATAGTTTTTTAAATTGCTTTGAAATAATAGATGGTGCCTAGCAAAACATCACAGTCCACAGATCCAAAGATTGGTTACTGAAACCGGCCAGTTGTGACTTTAACGCTTCACATTCATAGCCCCACTGTTGGATTCTCTGAGGCGTGTCATGGACACAAACATGTGCACACATAAATCTCGATCAGTAACAAAACTTAATCTCATCCTTAAAACATCTGCTCTACTGGAAATCGAACCAGACCTTGTTCGATTTCCGCACCTCTGCGCGGTGAACTGGCGTCTTATCGACTGAGCCATTTAGTTCTTCAAGAAATTTGTTAAAAACGTTTTAATAAGTAGGTAATAACGCATTGAGACTTGGACCACTGTGAGGTTCACTGATAGAGAATGTAGTAGGACTTTAGTAGGACATACTTTTTTGGTACCTACAAAAAAATAAATGAATAATAAATAAACGCTCCCAACAACGCTTAGTTGAATTGAGTTAAAAATATGAATATCGACACCACATGGTACACCACTTGGAACTGACTCAGCGCCCAAGCAAGTGCCTCATAGGTACATACGTACGTACGTGTAATTGTTTGCAAGTACATTTTTCTTTGAGGTTACTCTCTATTAAGCGCTCAAAGTCAAATAGGACGCAATGGTCTCAAGCCACAAAGGTGTACGACATGAAAGGGGATGTTAATTGTTCCTCAAATTATTATGAATTTGATACGCGACTGAGTCAAAGGGCTATGAAATTACGGGTCTCAGTTTGTGCCCTTACAGTACTTTGAAACTTTGTAGCTTCTAGCTTTGCCGTATGCCAGACCTTCTTGTGTTAATTGTATCTCGTTGCTTTCATGTTAGATTCCATACAGGACCGCTTTGTGAGTTGACTAGGACGCGAAATGTTTTGCCGGCAAAATAGAAATTATTTTAATGGCATCAATGTTTTTTTGTGGCGTGCAGTTCGTACGGGAATGTGAAAAGTTTTTGTAAGAGCTGAGGATGATGAAGTGATTTAAAATGTCATATTTAAGTTTCTACTCGTTTTTACTCTGTGTGTAGGTATGCACGTTTTTCGTTATGAAATGCATTTTAACATCATCTTTGTGGTTTTATTTACATTAATATAATATTTTATTAAAATTAAAGCGATGGAGAGTCGAAAGAAAAAATCTTTGGACAGTTACCACTAACTTTAAGGTAGGTAAGGATCTTTCGAATTTTTCAAAATTTAGGTGGCGTTAAACGTTAGTTATAAATTATAACTAGTTACTTATTTAACTGAACGAAATCGATTTAAAATTACGTATAACAAGGGTATAATAAATCTAAAAATATATTTTTTTTATTTTAATTGCTTACGTTCGCCACCCTGCCTGCATATGTTATTCTAACCTTCAATAGTTTGTTAACGAGCAACAAATTTCTCACAATAAAATTCCCATAATCTTAGCAATTAAGCACGGAGTAATCACCGTAAATATTTACGTTCACGTCATGTGTAAAATTCTCTCGGATTAGTGTAATAACTTGAGATTTTTTAAACAATGAAAACTTTGACAATGTACGTGGATCACTCATCTACAAGCTTGGAGATTACGAGATAATAATGGATAAAGAATTTGATAGAAAAGCATCATAGTTTTACATACATAGTTTTTTAAAAATATAAGTAGGTACCTAGTAGTATTGTTTAATTCATTCCTAGTTAGTTTCTCTATAATATAAAAGTACCTAGGTGCTTCTCTACTCTTGCTTCTAAAAGAAGCGAGAACCAAGAGGATATTTTATCTTTATTCATGAGAACTAAGATAGCCGACTTAAAAAAATATCTCGACAATTTCTTACATGTCCTGAAACAACCGTTTCACAACAGTGTATGTTGACCTCCGTAGCTAAGTATTGCATCTAGGTACTTATTAAAAATCCATGAATCCTACCTATTCGTACCTACTTACCAACTTAGTTTTAGCTAGTGTTTAATCTTATCCATAACCAGTGCCATCTAAAGCAAAAACGAGAAAATCTTCAGAAAACACTTACAAAACAATCCGAGCGATCAAACGCCGAAGCGCGCCAAATCCGAGCAAATCCGACCTGAAAATGTTAAAAAATAGCCACATTTCCCGCCATTGTGCCGGATTCACGCTCTCGAGTGGCATCCTTCAGCAGTCATTGTTGCGGCGACAGGACATTAATCCTGCCTTCACAAGACAGGAGATATCCATCAATTGTCAACATTGGACTGGCGGGTGATCCCCCATCCTCATTCCTAGTGGGCGTCCCTTCCCCCATCGGGACAAAGAGTAACGTTGACGAGGTTCGTGACTTAGGGGAAGCTTTATTGAGATATCTACATCGGCTACCACGCAAGGCATTTTTTTGAATATAAAGATAACAAACTAACGTGTGTATCTCAAGTAGGATTTAAGTAGAAGTCAATTTAAAAATGCAAAATCACGCTAAATGAAAAAAATGTCAAATGATGCTTTGAGGTTAACTGTATAGCTCATTGAGAACCACATTTAACCTCAATCAGAAACAATACCAGCTGAGCTATTTTAGCCGTCTCATCAAGCATAACTAAGTAGTAAAGATACTTAAGTAATGTGCTTGTTGAGAGTACTAAAATAGTCACTTCAAATTCGTCTCTCTACCGACTTTACCTAATAGGTACCTATCCAGACTTCTCCACCTGGATATCTATATCAATGCACAATAAGTGCGTTTAACTAACTTAAAATAAGTATTTTGCTGACATAAATACATGCATATTAATTGTGTAACTAAAAGAACAAGACAGCATTTTTTTCACACATAGTAAGAAAATTATCGTAACAATTGGGAATAATATATCGGTAAATATATTTTTCCCGACCGAAAGCGACCTAAAAGTAAAAGTCCGCTCGTTCTACGTGTCCCATATTTTATATCATGACACGTAAAAATCTTTAGTGTCACTAATTACGGCATTGGCTGATTTTTATGCTAAAAGTGCTAATCTAAAAACTTTCTGTCTACATAATCTTTGCCCCCAATCCGTCCAACGTTGCCAGTGATTGTCAAAATTTGGCTTCAGAACAAAGCGCTATTTGCCGAGCGTTCTTTAAACAATTCCTTTGTGCACTCCACGTTATATTGTGCGAGTCTACTACTGTACTGTACACTGTTTGTTGAGAAGGCATTAAAGGACTTAGTGGACTCTTTTAGCGCCTTTCATTAGTTTTGCAAAGTTTTACCGTTTCCGGAATAGAAGTGGTTTAAAGTTAATTCAATGGTAGAGTTTGCTAAAGGTGGAGTTTGAAGGTGAAATTGCGTTTGGTAAAGTCAATAAGTATGAATATAAAAACAGGTGTACTTAGGTATCTTCTGCTTAAACTTGCATTAGTTAGTTAATGTATAAAATTTTGAAATGAAATTGTCTGTAAAACTATTCCATAGCCAAAGATTTCATTCAATAAATGGGTACTTAAATGCAATTTTTATTAGGTAGGTACCTACATCTCTACAAAATTTGAAAATAAGTTTTTTGATGTTTTTGGCACTGATATTTTATTACCTTTATATATTAGTTAGGTACTAATATAACTATATAATTATGGCACTTGACTATCTACATATCTTGAGATTTACTGAACGTCTCTTTATTGTACCTATTTGGGATCTAACTTAAGTAGAGAGGTATTACCTATAACTACCTCTTAAAATTATTCTTCTTGCTTTATTTTATTATTTTTATGCTATTAGAATTTTTTATGTTAGGACATTTAGGACAAAACAAATATACGTCGCAAACAAAATGAAATATGACTTTCATTAAAAACAGTGTTCAATCAAACATAGCGTATAACAAATATTGATAATACCAACCGCTGTACCAGGCTAACATAAAACATGATAACCCGCAACAAAGTACAAACAAGCCAGCGAACGATCCCTGCATTATAACCAATTAAGTAACAATAAAGCGGTACAAAACGGAGCGGTAAAACCGAATTATGCCGAAATTAATTGGCCGAAAACCCGTTTCGAAATTCGAGCACACGTTCGAAAAGCTCGGGTTCGAAATTCAAATGAGGCGGCATGCCCCACCCCACGCCCCGCCCCGGCGCCATCTTGAATCCGAGTGGGGTCCGGGAGGCTATTAAATTATTTCATTCCACATCGGGCCGCGCTAGCTATCGGATTAAAATAATTGCCTGCGAAAGCGTAAACGGATAATGATTTTTGTGAACAAAATAATATGGTATGAAATTTAATTTTGCTTTCAGCGTTTTGTTTTAGTCGCTCTCGGTTTCAGTGTAGAGGCAGCCGAGTTGAATGGATTCTTGTCTCATGTAATGGGTGAAAAGGAAGCATCTTTTGTAATAATATTTGAATTGTTTGGAACTTAGATTATTATTATATTATTTAATTAAGTAATATTGTCAAATAAATCAATAAAATCGATAGGGCTTATTGAGTTACGTTTTATCACTCTGCAAGATCAATGTCGTCCTTCCAGTTATTTTTTTGTTACTACAATTTATAAAAAAAAAATTAAAGTAGTTAGATAAAATTGCTACCTAAAGATACAAAATACCTAAATTCATCTGACACGAAGAATGGAATATTTCTACTTTCTTCATTACCCTGCCTCCTCAGGTCACCGCACCATCACCACTACCATCTAACTTAGTATCGGTTATCATGACAAACTTTTAACACTTCTATTGTCTATATTATGTTACAATGTTTTTGTTTCGCTCGCTCTACGTAGAGCAGCGCCGAAGCGTAGAGAAATCCGCTCGCGGAATTGTCACACTGTAGATGTAGAGCTATTTATTTTAGACACTATTCCTTTTGAAACTTTAACATCTATATTATAATATATACTTACGTTTATAACACTCAGAAATTAAGTTAAACTATTCATGTATTTTACTGTATTTAATTAGTTAACAAATATTAGGTACTTATGTTACGACTTTTTAAGTTTCGCCCGCTCTGCATTGAGCGACACGTGACGTAGAACATGCGTAGAACCTAAGCATAGAAAAATGCGCTCGCGGACTTGTCACACTGTAGATTGTCAAATTTGTGTCACTCTTTGCCACTTGAAACTCCAATCTCAATGTAATAATAGTTTGTAATGAAATTAAATAAAATTGCTAACAACTACTTTAGAAAGGATTTTGTTTTCTATCCTCGTCCTCATAGTACGTACCTACTAAAAAAGTATTATATTTACTGTAATTACTTCGCAATTTGCCAAATCAACAAAGGTTGCCTTTTGTAAACTCAACTCAATGAATACAAAGCAAAACTTTTATAAAACGTCTTAAAGTTGAATAAATAATTTTATTTTACATAATATTTAGCATCCATTATTGTTTTATTTACCATTCCCTAGTTATACCTACGCTACATTTACACTGCGTATATACAGTAGGTAGATACAAGGATATACACTACAGTAGGTATACAGGCAGTCGCTAAGTGGTTTGTCCGCTCGCCTACATTATTGATGCGCGCTCGCTCCGCATCGAGCCACCGATGTATCAATATTGTCGGTAGCTATATCAGCTGTACTGTTTTGTATTTAAATATATCATACATTCTTAATGAACTTAAATTTTTAAATATACCTATCCATCATTTTGAAGTGTATTAAAAATCAAAATCAAAGTGTTTTATTCATTGTCAGGTACGAGTTGTGTACACTTAATGAACGTCATATATGATAGAATATTATCTTACATCTAACAGCCGCTTTCGGTGCCCCTTAGGCTATCGTGGACCAGGAGAAAAAAGCGGGCGGAAAAAACTCCCGGCACTCTTTTCCAATGAATTATGAACTAGTTTATATTGCAGCATGATTTTCGACCGATAAATGAGCACGCGTGACAGAATCACGTGTAAGTTGCAGTATTAGTCTATGGGTCTAAAATTAAAAGTATTAGTCTATGAGAGCAATGTTTAGGTAGTACCTAACTGAAGTATTCATATACCAACAAATTATTACAGCCCTTTTATTCTCTTGTGCTATTTGGTAAACAATATTGGCACTACTTTTGTATTTTAAAAAGTTTTAAATTGCTTTAAAAAATAAATTCTTGTTACTAGAAATTTATTACAACATTAAATGACAATTTGTTTTTCAATCTTTTTATAATTTAGTTTCTGTCGCAAATTAAAATAAAAATGTGTTTAAATCGCAAATTAAAATAAAAAGTCACGCTAAGATTCTAAAAAAATTGACTATACTCATGAGGACAAAGGTAGTCAACATAAAATAACATAAAATTATGAAGAACATTCAGGCATAGGTATCTACAACTTTCCTCACGATGTTTGCCTTCACCGTGATAGCAAGTAAGACTGTTATTAGCAACGACTAAATAGGGATGCTTCTACTTAAGAAACGTCAGATATCAGAGAAACCATCAAACGTGGCTTTATCCTCAACTCAATCTTCAATCCATCAAAGTTGCACAATCACAACTCCGAACCGCAGTATCTCGGAAGCCACATCCGCCCAATTGCGTGCAAAGAGCTATGCAACTCGATTGAATTTGAATGACGAGGGGGCGTTGGGGCGGGGGGGGGGGGGGACAGGGGGCGAGATGCGACTGACGACGTCGCGTTGATGGCTAAATCGTGTTCGATTCGCACCTGAATATCGGATGCGCTGGGAGGTAGCTCTACTTCGGTTTGGAAAATATTTGTTGTGATTAGGTAATCAAATACCTACTTAGATAAAATTAATAGTAACGCCACACATTGGGACTGTGGATATCGTGGGTGCGATGGACACACAAGACTAGAACATAATCATCATTCGAATCTCTGCTCTACTGGAAATCGAATCCAGGACCCTTCATGCAGGCTAGCTACCGGTGTCTGAAACACTGCATCACTTAGGTAATTAATATGCAAGTTATGTATTAAAACTTTACATGTCATTAGTAGGTTTATTCCGGAGTAGAAAATGAAAAGAAAAAGATCTTTCCACTAATTCTGAATATCTATCTGATGTAAAGTTTCCCTCCATAAGTCAGATAAACCTAATTTACGGGACGACTACTGCAGCGATGAGACGATCACGTTAGTTTTCATTGGTAGCCAGAGTCATCTAACAGCCGCAGATATTTCGACTGTTTCTCTGTTGGTTGTCTGTTCTGTTTGAGGGTTTTCACATTAATTTACTACCTTTATGTTAGTAAAAGTCAATAAATCAAAGTAGAACACATTGGAGTATATCGCATCACGTCGATCATCTTATTTTTCTGAGAATCTCAACCCATTCATAAATAAACTGAAACAGTATTCTGACACTGTTTACGGCTGTATACAGTTGTCTGTCTATTACAGCGATCTATTATCACCGGGGCACGCTCATTAATTACAAGAAAAATTGTACAAATTTGAAGTAGAGCACATTGGAGTATCGCATCACGACAACCGCAGAATGTCCGCGACACAGTGTCAGCTGCGACTTGCGAGGCGCGTCGCCGCAAGTTGCGCTTGCCCTCCGCAACTTGCGACGCGGAACTTCGCGCGAGCGACTACTTGGCGGCGGATGTAGGATTAGTGCGATTCTTCAACTACTGCAGATGCTCCGAGTTTAGTTCGGAAGTTAAGTTTTGTAAATAAGTAACACGGTTTGGTTAACTCTTTTTTCGGACTCGTTAAATTACGTGGTTGGCGTGACTTTTAGGTGGTAAAGCGTTAATATTAGCTCACCCAGAAAGGTACTCCGCCACCCTCTTAATCCGCCATAAATAACTAGACCTTTTTGTTTGGTTGCCGGGGATATTTTAAGTGGGGCGAATCAGTTTTCATGGGTACCAACGCATACATACTACCTAAATACACGACCTCAGATAGGATATCTACCCTATTTGAGGTTAACCGTATCGTCCATGGGCTGCAGTGACAACTTAACATCAGATGGCTTGGATAGCCGTTCAACTACTGCTCATATACCTACATAAAAGTCATTGCTCTTGACCCCTCTTCTATGTTCTTCGCATTTCAGTGCCCCGAATAATATAAACACTATCGTCGAAATATTCGTTTATGGACGTTTGTCGTAAGTATGGGAAGTAGATGAACAGATGAACTATCTCTTACTTATATCTAGGTACTAATGACACACAAATGCTTTGGCGATAGAGTTGATGCTCCGAGTACAGGTGTTTAAAATTCGTTAATCAAAATACCAACAAGAAAAAAAATATTATCAGTCGTCCAAACAGTTTTATTTTATTTACCTACTAGCTGACCCCGCAAACGTTGTTTTGCGATATACCTAAGTTATCGAGCGTTAAAAATTGACTGTTAAAAATAGGGGTTGGTGATAGAAGGGTGAAAATTTAGAGTTGTATGTATTTTTAATGCCACATTATTGAAAAATGAAAATAAATAAATTTGTCCAAAAAATAAAATTAAAATGTTAGTTGTAGACAACCCATAGCACTTATGAAAAATAGACAGTAGCCGATTCTCAGACCTACTGAATATGCATATAGATTTTCATAAAAATCGGTCAAGCCGTTTCGGAGGAGTATGGTAACTTAAACTGTGATATGAGAATTTTATATATAAGAATTAAAATATAGACACAAATCAATACAAAAGCGAAACTCTACTAAGTGGTAAGTCCGGTCGCCTGCATTATTGATGCAAAGCACGCGCTTACAAAACTTCGACTCTACTAAATTAAATGCAATGAACGTAGATCCTATATCTACATAATACGTGTATTTATTTATATCTTAGTATTGTCTAAATATTTTTAAAACGTATTATTTCATTTAAATCAGTAGATGAAATAAAGTTGCTTCAAAATTTATTTGTAATAACTAGATGCGGGTAAATATTATTTCAATTGTTTGTACATAACATTTATTGAAATTAAAACATTTGTCTGAAAATTGTTGCTTTCTTCTACGCTGGTTTTGTGGGGGTATGTATGTAAACCTCACATATTTATAAGCACATGGGGAACTCTCAGGTGTGCAAGTTTCCTCACGGCGTTTTCCTCACATGACACCTATCATGAAATACACCTAATGAAATCTAAATCACTAAAACAAAACAACACCCGCTTCTAACTTGCCAACAGTTTAAAATTACCAAATGATAACATTTTACTAAAAATTACGTGGTTTCAAGGATTTTAATTGCATAAACCCACACAGTTTAGCGAAGCACTGAAAGCATACAACGTAGCGGTTATTACGCACTCTAGTCCCTTGAAGGGCCTTTGTTACCCTTCTTATTCCATTACACTCCCCCCTTTTGTATTAATCTTCTCCAGAGGTGAATGACACCGAGAGTTTTTTGTTTCAGTTTACGTTTCATTATGTCTTAATGATTGCTCTCTGTCTAGGATTTTAACCCTTTTATGGCTGGACGGGTCGTTATCGTTAAGTCCAGTAAATAGAGTTTAAATTGAGCGGCTCATTTTTTGCAGATAGAAACTGATTTTTAATATGCTTCCAATATCTGAAAAATTCTAAGGTCAAAGAAGTGAAAAGAGTTACTCATTACTCAAATATTGTAAGAAATAATCTTGAAAATAATATTTTTACTAAAGACTAAGACGGTAGGTATCTAATAGGTACTTAGATCAAATAGTATCGTTCGTAAGCAATTACCTACGTTTAAACTAATATCCTTTTTGTGATATTTTTTTACACAAGACTATACGTTCAGTATGAAATATGTATCAGGTATACATGAAATCAGGTCAGCTGTAGCCTTTTAGTTCAAGCTACTACATTCTAATTTAAACACTTTATGGTGGATCAAAATCAAAACCTTCATTTTTAACCAAAAAATAATCAAAAATTTCACGCGAACTTATTGACGGAGCCCTCCAAAGTTTCCTCCTACATTCTTCCAAACATTTTATTCCGGGAAAATAAAAAGCAAAGTTGGGGTGCGACCCATCACAATATTTAGCGCGCGCGGTCGTCACAGCGGCATTTTTTCCTAAAAAAAAACCGACGGGGCTTCATCAAAAAGGTATTTCATTAAGTCTTTATCCGCAAGTCGCCCAGACTTGAAAGAAAAGATCGCACATTCTTGGACGCCATCGACTTTTCTAATGAAGAATGTCCATTTAAAAAGGTCACAGAACTTTTATCCGCCTTTGTTTTTGTCTTTGGTCTTTGCACACGCTGCGCTTATCAAGTAGGTGCTAGAATTATGCGGAGGTGTCTGAATTGAGAGCGGATAATGTTCTTTTGTTCGATGTTTTACGAAGATGCAATTGAATTTAATTAAACATTTTTTTCTCTACTTATTCGCATGTGCCTCATGAATATTAATAAGACAGTCGTGTAGATAAAGTAAAGTTAAGGCAGGTAATATTAAATTAATAGGGGAAATAGTAGTTATAAATTCTGTTTTTTTTTTAACGTATTTCAATATTTAAAGGCTCTTATTTAAAGTGTGAATATTTGATGGACAGCGAAACGGATAGGCAAATTCTGTATTTTTTACATAAGTATTGGATTTTGAATTTTGATGATTAGGTTTTAATACGTCTAGATACTTCTAGAATTTAGTAAGATAATATTTGGAACCTTTTTAGGAATTCGATAAGGATTTCATTTAAGTAGGTACCTAATTTAAAATTTATTAGGTTCACACAAGCGTATAAAATAACACATCAGTTTTTATTGAATTATTCTAATTTTTTAACTAATGCAGTAACAGACGAAATGTATTGATTTTATTTTACACTTCAGTGTCTAACCCACGTGCATTCGTCTGATAAAGCATAGACATTATTGCATTTTCCCGTAACACATAACTTCCGTGCATTTTAGTGCAATAAATTGCGATTAATGTTTAACACTCAGCCACTCATTTACGCGTTCAAGCGCGAGAGTACAATATCGGAACATCAAATTAAACGGCAATTATCTCGACACCATCTCAATATCGTCCTTTGTGCCGCGCCACGTGACCAATCCGAGATATATTAGTTTTTTATTTGACTAAACGCCCCTCCAAACTTGTCAACATGTATCGAAGAGAACACAAAAATATTTATAACCCCACGAACGCTCGATGATACAAAAATGACCTTTAGACGAACATAATACGATCTGTGGCTCCCTCTGGTGACGGAAACTGGAACAACAAATTGCTTTGCCGTAAAACTTGTTTGTCGTTTGCTCATCGGATATTACTGTTAGGATGGAGTGGCGAACTATTTGACGATATGCTTTGAGCGATGCCAATTCCCATGGAAATTGAATTACATTGATTGTCGCTTCAGTGTTCGTAAGCTGTTTTTGGTTTGTAAATCGCGGACCCGGAGTTATAAGCTGGGGCTTATTGAGTACCTATTTATTAGTGTTTTGATGATGATTTCAATTCGCACCGAAAATTTTCGTGTGGGAACAATTAATTTTACGTTAAATAATTACCAGAATAATATTTAAACGCACGTTGCCAAGATTATGACTACATTATTTTTTTTAATAAAGGTGTAGGTACATCAAAGTTTTTATGGTATGAAATTTAACATAAAAGTTTTGGATATTAAAAGGTGTACAGGGTACCGAAATAAAATAAATTTTATGTCCTAAAAGAGGTTTAAAGTTTACCTATAATTATAACCAAATCAAATGAATGTAGAATTTTGATAGACCCTTGGATCAATGAAATAAAATAGTCTAAGATAAGAACAAATGATATTATTATGTTTCGGTTTTGTTAGCGTCGTAATATCGATGACATTTCTTCATTTGAGACCTCGTAAATTAAAATACACATTTTAAAACTGCTAAACCCTAAAACTGCTCGTCCAATAAACCGAGTGGGTCGGGCCTACCCCTAATCATTTATTCTGAAACCCCTTCGTAGTAGCACTGCAACGTTGAATATTGCAGTGTGCAGAACTGAAAACAGTGGCGTATTTCCATCTCAGCAGAGATTTTGGTATTGAGTGTCTCATTAAACGTATTTTGGACGCTTCACCGAAAACCGGAACGCTTTAATTAATCGTCCAAGCATTTACATTTTTAAGCAGATAAAACTGGAACTCGCTTGGGATCTAGGTCCCGAGGTTTTTCGATAAGTAGAGTATCGATGAGTATTGCAAAAGTCAGGTTAGTCATGTCAGAACTAACCATCTCTGTACTCCTCACATAGGTACAATCTTAAACAGTTATTTGTTTGACTGGTTGACATTTCTTTGTCAAGATATGGTAGTATGTCTACTACCATAGTATAGTTGGTAGGTGTGTAGATGACCTATAGTTTAAAACTGTTTTTGTTCGGTCGGGGTGATAAGATGTGTTATCCAGATTAATTAAACGTTGATTCCTCAGGACACAGTCCTCTTTGTCCTCAATTATAATCTAACATATTATAGTTATTTTATTTGACATTAATAAATAAATTTAAAATAACGCTTCAAACGTACAGTCTCATACTACAAGTTCTTATGTCGTGGATCTCATGGACACACACAAGACGACAAAACATACACCCATAATATATCCAGACCACAAACAAAATATTGGGTATTGTAAATAGCAAGCATCTAAAACATAATTATATTCTGAAGAGTGAAATAGTAAATTTGAAATTCGACGTTGAATTTTATTGTAATTTAAGTTAGTGGTTCATTATGGACGTATACAGTAAAAGAATAAAACAATGTACAGTAAAATCGCAAACGCGTTTAAATCCAAAATTATGGCGGATAATAAAGTGATGATAATTCAGCGCTGGATGTTCCGTTATTTGGAATGAAATTCCGACATTTTAAAGTAGGAAATGGAAATATAAACAATAATTGCTTTAGGCAAAGCGACGTTGAATTATGAAGCATTAGAAAGGTCGTTCGTGTTGGTATTCCAGAAGCGAATAAATAAATAATGCCCAGAATATTATAAGTTTTGAAAATAAAAAAAGAACCAATATACCTACGACAGATTTTAAAAAGTTTTTTTTTTTTACTTTTCAAATAATCACTGTTTATTTAAATAATGTGCTTTCTAATGAGATTTATAACGCTGATCGAGATTAATTTCAAAAATAAATTGCAATAATTTAAAAGACACTAATCTTTGATATTCAATTTTTGACATGCTGAACTCCATCTTGACATATATAAATCTTTACAGTAAGAGGCATAAAAAACAGTAAGACTCCAACTTTTTTGTGATCCACTCTTGGGCACGGGTATTTTCCCACAACAAGGGGAGGCTTGGAACATACGTCACCACGCTGCTCCAATTGGTTGGTGGAAGTACAAAAAGCTATTCTCTTGACATATCTATTGCATTGTGTTCCTATGGCCGCCGCGTCAGTCCTCGTTTTTCACGGACACGCAATATCATTTGGACTCTGGCGCGCAATTATAAATATTTCAATTATAAACCAGACGGATTCCTCCTTCTATTTTTCATCTCAGTGTTCAAATTGTGGTGCTATGACTCGACGTTTTGGTTAAGAATTTTTTCCTTAGCGAGTGGCAATTTAGAAATACAAATACCTAAAAGGCATCCAACAAGCTGCAGCTAATTTATGATCGACATAATTTTAATAATACAACCCCAATTTTATCTTCAACATTATGTATTAAATTATATATTTTTAGTCTTAATAACATTGGAAAAAATGACGAATAAACCCATGCCGCACAAATCGATTTTTTAAAGTTATGACGATGATGTCTTCAATTACGTTTTCAGCTACAGTCACGCTTTTAGCGAATCATTTCTGGTGATAGATGGCCTATGCATTGCGGTGTGATGTATTCCTCTCTAGCTAACATGTCGTTGTCATTATAAATCATGTGCGTGGGCTTTAGCTTTAAATATATGGATGAAAAACAGCGTGCAGGTATTATGTCAAGTGATAAAAGTTAGGTATTTGACAACCACATCTGATCCCTGAGTGGAAATCGGGGTTTATTAACCATTTAACGTTACAGCCCTTTATAGCGCTAACACGCGCTCTTAATATTCATTTACGTTAAATATAAACTGAGAATCTTATGGTACCTCAATCTGAACATACCGAAAGAAGGGACTGAATAATTTTCATGATTGGAGAGTTAACACTTAGCACCAGTCCCGTCGGCGGCTTCATTACTCCTGGCTGCAGCGTTCATTGCATTACAAATTATGTTTAACTCTACGGAAAATATAATAATATTATGGTGTACCAGATATCATTGATCTATTGTTGTTGTTAGAAATTATGAAATCAGTTGGCTTTTCATAGAAGTTTTTCATAGGTTCTAGAAAACAGACGAACGTACAGGCATTTTATAACGTAAACTAATATGCAATCTCGTTAACGCCGGAATTAATAACCAATCTGCATATATGGATTGAGATTGATACTGTTTGGTAGCCAAAATACTATCGATCTGAAGATCGGTTATTAAATTCCGTCATTAGCCTACAGGAGTAAGATAAGACTGATTATTTCTGCTTTTTATCAGTCCTACTTGATGTCCACTACTTGAAATGGGCCTGCGGTAATCGGCGTCATAATTGAAAAATACTACTGTAAATAGGCACCTATTCTTTATTGCATCACTAATAAAAACATATATCAACAATAACTTTTATTAGTTGTTAACTCAGTATTCATAGAGCCTACGCCGTAGACATTCGCTGTGCTACAAAATCGTACAAAAGAGCTACGAAGGATTCGCTACGAGCAAAGGTTGAGTAATCGTAGTAAAATCTATAGCCGCAGTGTAATATTGCCCAATTGTTTCAGCTATTTATGTCCCACTGTTGGTGTTTTGTCCCATGAGAGGTGGCCTGGAGCATTCTCCACCACGCTGCTCCAATGTGCTGCTCCAAAGATATGAATACATATCGTTAGACATTATAATGCTAATAAATATTTAATACCGACGGGATAATATTGAGTTCGAAATTTTACAGTGCATTACGGCCAATTCACGGTTATTATGTTTCATTAATATAATTAAACATAAAAAGATAATGTTCATCAAAAATAAAGCTATGCTTTATTAATTTTTTTCTAAAATTATTCTAAAAATCTTTTATCTCTATTTGGGTTATTACACTGTGCGACTCCTGCGTAGTAAGTATCTAGTAGTGGCATTGCTAAATATCAGACTAAGGGTACTGTGCTCCTTTTGCGTAGTAGATTCATAAAGTAGCCTACCAGCTCGAAGTAGGTATTTACATTAAAAACTAATAACATACATTGGACATAAGCAACGCATTCCCGCAGGGTTGTTTGCTGTTCGCATCGTCGCGTGCGTCTCCCTTTGACAATTTAGTGGACATTGATGGCAATTTGTGCGTAATTACTATTTGTATGTCCGGTCGTAACAGCAATTTGATATTGTTGTTTGTATATATGTAGAAAACCATGTTTATCTGCTTCAAAAGACCTCGAGAATGTTTGTCAAAGCTTTTGTTTACGAATATGAATAGTTGTGTTTTAGAAACAAGAACAAGTATTTTTCATGATCAAAATTGGGACAACCGAAATTTAGGTATATCTTTAATATAAATTTAGGTAAACTAGCTTCCTTATCTTGATCGTTATAGTCATCCTCAAAATTCTATTCTGAATCTAATAGTTTCCCACTGCTTTCAGTGCAACAAGTCTAGTTATTGAAGCTTTTCTTCCCGATCGTACACCAGACCTTTGAACGATTTTGCTAGCCTGGTACCTCCTGCTAGCCTGCTAGCCTGTAGTTTACTAATTTTCATTGCTATGGTAATTACATTTTTTCGCCTAAAAATTTCATGGTACGGCCCTCTTTAGAAACACCAAATATTGCTCTCTTCATTGTCCTTAGGGTAAATGAATAAATTTCAATGTCAAATACCATGTCTCAGCATTCATTACTCCAAACACACATTGTTCAAACGTATCCGATTAGACACTCAGAAATCAACTCAAACAACACAAAAACAAAATCCCTGAATAAAAATCTCGACAAAGAGTAATACGTATAAAACTATAAACAAGTCGGGATGTTTGTAAATCAGATTCGGGCCCCAGTCCTGAGAATGCCCATCTGGTGTAAGCAGTACGGCAAACACGCCTTGCCCCTTGAGTAGGGTGACCGTGGTGGACGGCTGTAATCAGGATAGTGACCGTTGATGGCTGTCACGTATGTCACTTTTACCATTTTACGGGTCGTCCTAGCTATACATACGGCCACCGTCAGGTATGTTATATGTTAACCTAAAATCGTATAACCCAAAACATATTTTTTTCATTTATTGATAAGAGCTTCTTATCATCCACTGTTTTCTTCTGATCTGCAATTGATTATAAAGAAAGATAAAATTACAATATGAAAAACTGGATTTTATAACTATAGGATTACTGGACTACTGGATTTTATAATTACACTAACAGTATTTATAAATAGCGTAAAAGGAAAGTTAATTTAATAATTTACTTTTTCATATTTTTTGTCGAATACTTTTAAGTGATAGACAAAAACATAGGGTCCTTTTTTGTTTTATAACAGAAGATACATTACCCCTTATTTAACCTTCCCTTCTGGTATGACCGGTATGACACATGAAAATGATTTTGTGCACATTTTAACACGTTGGTGTAGAAAAATACCTATTACATACATATATCCTATAGACATGCTGTTGTCCGTAAAATTACTCAACTTTTGTGGCAATCCTACCGTTGAGTGAATGTTTTATGCGAGCCGCTTTTAAAACGAACGCAAACTCATACTTTGCCTATAAAAGCTTTTGTCGGAAAAATTGATGAAGCCAAGAAGTATAGAGAGAAGGAATTAATGAACTTTTTAACCCTTCATAGACTTTGGGTATTACGGTATTCGCAGTAGTAGCTAACCTTTTCAATAAGCCGTCGAAAATTTTTTTTTAATAAAATGAAATAAAATAAAAATAAAAACGATATTTAGACCGAAATAAATGACTGATGGACTAAAACATAGCAATAACTATTTTGTTTTTAGTCCATCACATTGTTTGAATAAAAGTTTGAATTGTTTGAATAAAGGCCTGCTTAGACGTGCAGGTTTCCTCACGATGTTTGATGAGGTTCCTTCATCATTAGATACAGCAGGTAATTTTTAACTGCACATTGAGATACGAACCTGGACCACTTGAATAAGAGAGCTATCACAGCTCAAATTAATTATCATGGTTTTATTGTAATCACTTTTAACAATAAATTATTTAAATCCACAATTTAGAGGTGTCTATCTATTTAACCTAATAAGAATAGAATTCTCCCGTCAATAAACCTCAGTTTAATATCCAACAATTGGTCCATTATTGGTTTCACAATATCAATTAATTCTCGCTAACCCTCTCAATGATCCGCCCTATTCAATAGAATTCAACCCTCGAATGACACTCGCATTCCCATCGGTGCAACTGGCCCGGGGCACTCATTTCTATCCTATTTGTTTATAGTATAGTTTTTAGTTTGCCGAGTCAACAGTTTAGGCAATGTGTGCTGATGAGGGCGTTGGAGCCGCAAATTGCAATGATTCTGTGGGAAACTCAAAGTCTGTTGTGTGTCACGAAGTTTGAATTTATGTGTTTAGGAATTTAAAATTTGGTCGTGCAAAATTGACATCTGAAAAATTTCTGACAATGATTTGACCTTCTTTAAAGTTAGCGATTTCACACATTTTCGGAACTGGTATCTGGCAATGGCATCTAGAACTGGCAATTGGCACCCCAGCAACGTCCAGCAACAACGTCTCACAATAATTTTACCTTCTTTAAAGTTAGCCACTTTCACAAAAGTCATATGTCGTGTATTTTTCATACTGTCTATATTAAAGTTATGTAGTTTGCCTACAATTTGCAAAAGGCCTTGTGGAGTAGTATATAAGAAAAGATATATGATCCGTAGCTTCAGAGGCGACGCGATCCTCTCGAGTATTGTGTCCACACAATATAAGCGCAAATAAACCGGATCTGTCGGATACGACGCGCGGTACTCGCGATGTAGAGGATTGGTCTTTGAAACTGAAATGAAAACTTTGTTAAAAACTACAAATAGACGCTTTTCACCCTTTCTTCCTCGTTACTAACCTAGTTACACAGTACTCCGGTATACACCAGAATGTTATCATTATCTGTATGTACCTATATCTTAAGTCAAAACACGGTTAGTATACGTTGAACAGTTTAGAGTTTCAATAACTACTCGTATCTTCCGCCTACATCACACTGTGGTTCTTTTTAACTGATCGCGTTAGAAGGTACTACGTATGTAGTAGGTTATGCCTTTGGACTCTTGATTTTAGCTTGCTTGAGATGATATAACACTGTCTTTGAAAACAAGATCTCTGTGTCTGAGATGTCTTGAGATGATATGACACTGTCTTTAAAAACAAGATCTCTGTGTCTCCGTCTTGAATGAACTAACGCGTTTCGGTAAAGTAACGTAGAAAGCTGTCATTAGTATGGGAAGATGTCAGGACGGACTGACATATGACATGCTAATGACTGACGTTTACTATACGAATACTTTGAGGATAGTGTTCATGCACACAACACTACTAATAAAGAAGCGTTGAAAATATATTCTGTGAAGTGCTACACAATATTTAGAAATAAGCCGCACGGTCGACTCAGATAGAAAATCGCTATCTGTATTGTAAAGTCGATTTAAGACTATGTTCTAGGATTCAACGTCAAAAGTTGTAAACCTATTTTTACATTCTTTCAATAAATTATTGCTGTAGTTCTGGATTAGGCAAAGCATAGAGAGTAGATAAAAATCCAATAACCAAAATTTTCTAAGGTAAGGATGTAGAATAAAAAAGAAACTGCCCAATCCAAGGCAGCCGCACTATTCACGTATGAAAATAGTGCCTTTCAGTCTGATGACACATTTTCAAGTAGACTTTGAGCGCTGTACAAGTGAGATTAAGCCAGACAGCGGTTGTGCGGCTGTGTGTGTGTCGTTGCTTGTGTGTGTCGTGGCAAATATCACGCGGTGAGTATCTCCTTTCTCACACACACTTGAGCTTTTGTTTTGTACCTATTTTGTTTGAGTTCCGTCTGCAAGTGTGATAATGATCTTTCCTTTGACTGACTGTTTACTGGCGTCTAATAGTTGGTGCTGTGTAGTCTTATATTCTGTGGATTTGTTGATGACATCTATAGTACCACACTGTAGATAGCAGAGCTAGGGATGGGAGAATCATGGTAGCTCACTCGGGGAGGTTACATCCATACCTACTCTTAACCTACTGTGAAGCAGCGTATTCTTGGTGAACATCTCAGTTCTCATGAGTGGCAACGTTTGCACATACAACCTCAGTAGTATTGCTACCCTATTTGAGGTTGGACGTGGCAGTAACCACTTACCATCAGGTGGCCTTCATGCCCGTTTGCTACTCATATGTAAACACAAAAAAGACAATGAGAAGGCATTAGATTCAGAAGTGGAGCTTCTTGGGAAGGCGGGAAGTATTTGACCAGCATTTGACCATTCGGACTTCAAAAGGCTAATGGATATATTTATTTAATTTCTATACATGAAATGCTGTAATTAATAAAAACTTTTGAAATGACAAACTATACGCTGCAAACAACTTTGTCCGCATGGAGTTTAGAATTTGGTAAAAAGAAAGATAAATTATATACTAAAAAAATGTTATAAACTATGTATCAGTTTATAATAAATCTTTCAAATCCGTGCGGTTATTTTTACACACAATAGTAACAAACATCCATCTATAATACACCTATACGAAGCTTCATGTTGGCTTTTTTAAATTACTTGTCAATGCGACCTTCGACCTACGAATATGCATAGGTACCATTGTACCTAACAGTACTAAATGAGTGACGTACGTACCTTCGTAGGTACTCGTCTAAATAAATGGCGTTATTTAAATCGCTTGACAAGTCGAACGGGCGCGTGGCATCAAACGATTTCACGCCTCTTGACCAACACATCACTAGCGAACTAGTGCCGTGCGTGTCACATTCAAGTGACAATCAAGTGACAACATTTGAATTTGGAATCAAAGCGAAAATTACTTCGCCAAGCTTTGTTTTAATTCTTTTGTTAGGTACCTCCATAGTTTTTTTAGAATATGAATAGCAAACAGAGAATTGGATGTTTAAGTAGTGGTCACTACACTTGTACTCGTATACTATGCTGCCCTTTGAGATTCGAAGTAGCACACCTTCTGTTTTTATCCTGAGTTGTGACACTATCTATCTGACCATGGAGATCCATTTTATCGGATATGGGGGCGCTGAGAACTAAGAACTAGAAGAACTTCAAATGACCCATATTTAATAATTATATTGGAATATTGGTATGGGTGATAGCCCAGTGGCTTAGAATTCGACCTCGAATCGAGGGGTCCGGGTTCGAATCCCAGTGGCACGCACCAATGAATTTATGTGCGCTTTATAAAATTAAATATCACCTGCTGTAACGGTGACGAAAAACATCGTGAGGAAACCTGCATGCCTGAGAGATCACAAAAAAAAATGTTCTCAAAGGCATGTGACGTCCACCAACCCGCAGTGGGCCAGCGTGGTGGACTAAGGCCTTCATCCCTCTCATTACGAGAAGGAGACCTGACCCTGTAGTGGGTCATTAATGGGTTACTGGCAGTGACATTGGTATGAGTGGTGATAATCGCACCTCCCCGACCGAAACACGATTATACGAATTATTCCTCCGAATTTCGAACAAGAATGCCTATAATTATAACTTCAGGCTCCTTCTGACCAGCTTGAGATTATAATTGTAGACCTACATCCTACATCTTTTTTACTGAATTATAAATAAACTAACTTAACTAACCTAACCTAACTTCTTCGATCGCTTGCGATCTTCTCAAATAACCGGGCTTCGCACGCTACATAGGTCTATATTAATAATTAAAATTTGAGATTTGGCAAAAGGTCATCCCGCATTTTAGCTTCTCTCCTCATAAGACCCTACACACAAAACCCTACGTATTTCATTTCGAATTCATGGCGACGTTTTTGCTTTTTTGTCACCACATCTTAATAGTGCAAAAAGACGCCTACTTACTTCCACGCAATGGGGCATTTCATGGTAGTTTGGCGCAAACAATCATAGCGTTTTGTGAAATGGCAGGAGCCCCAAACTGCCCCAAATTGGGGGTTTGCGCACCCAACCGTTATCGAATTTGCCCCACCGGCAAAATATTTATTTCATTACTCCTATTCATAGGCTCTAATCTGTGCTGCGGTGAAACTAGGAAATTGGACGTTTTGGAAACGTAAAATTAAAGCAAAAAACGATTTTTAATCGTAATGTTATCTAACGTTCTGTTATCTAAGAATGAAACAAATCACAAGAAATCTTAATAATTTTATCAAAAAGATTAAAATTCGATAAAAGGCTTTATTTCTTTGATATAAGGTTTAATATTGCTTGTGTAAGGTTTTGCATAGTAATGCGACCATTTAAGTACCCAGAAATAAAAATGTAGGCTATTCGACAAGACGGGAGACCGTCAACAGAGAAGTCCTGAAAACTTAGATGCTCATTATTGTTTATCGGTCCTTCTAACAGCACCTAGCGGAAGCTCAAAGACAACATGCCGAATATAATTGTTAACAAAGGACCATAGCTCTACCACCTCATCAAGTAGCTTACGGATTCTACATTCTTTTTCAGTACACTACTGGGCAATTGGAGACGGGCTTCCCCTTATCGACGCAAACCCACCCATTAGTAGGCTCTATGCATCCAACAAGCAAAAACCTTAAAAAGTCTGAAATTTCTCGCTTCCCGCAACACGTGCATTAAAATCATTCCCCTTCAAACTCCGTCAGTGGCATGATAGTATAGGAACATCATAGCTTACTTCGCGGGGCGTCACTCTCAAGGGCTGGATTTTTTCGACCCCTGTGGTGATATTATCTCCAACCCCAAACCAAAACCAACCTTATCACCAGGCAAAAAGGTTGACTTTGCTCTACCATAGAACTGTCAACGTAGCGACAATGCAAAGCACTATTGTGGAGATAATGCCACGATCAAACGTAGTTCCATTGACGTGGAATTTTACAACCTAAATGAAACTTTATTTCTTTGATACAAGGTTTAATATAGCTTGTGTTAGGTTTTGCATAGTAAAAGCGGATAAGGGGTAAGTGAGATTCATTTAATTCGTCCACACTGTCACAGGGCCTCTTAATTTTCATTGTGATAAACGCCGACCCTATATTGAGCGGAGGTATTCGAGATTAAGGAAGTATTCCTAAATTAAAAACAAACGGTCGATAGGTAAGGCTTTATTTGTCTAGCAGAATGAGAAAAGGTGTTTGGGTTTAGAACAAAAGAATATCTCTATTTTCATAGAGAACTCGATAATTTCTTAAAAAACCAAAAATGTTTTTAGTGCGCTGCTGGGTTGTAGTGACCACATAATGATAAGGCACCTATTGTTAATGTTATGTTAATGTCATGTCCGGCTACTTATAGGTATAGGTACCTACCTAGAATAAAAAATTCTACCACCTAGAAAGTAAGACAACTTTTAAATGTGTCAAATCAATACACTAAACGTTTCAATAGTCAAAAATATGAATGCACCCCAGCGGTACCCTCATGTAACATGTCAATTATGCAATCGTTAACAAATGTAGCATCTCCACAATAAAATGAGTGATGAATGCATAGCTGAGTGCATGCACTCGAACACATGCGTGATTCGATTCTTATTGAATTTGTTGAAGATGTTTTTGTCGGCTGGCGACCCGCTGTTTTGCGTCAAAAGTTTGTAATCTATGGTTGAGGTTTGGTTTCTTTTCGGCTTTGATAGCTTCCCAATTTAATTGTCTATGATTTTATATAGCTTATAGCTTATATAGATTTTATAAAGCTCTTTCATGTTTGTCATAATAATTATGTGGTATTTGGTATCGCTTTGATAACTGTGTAATTTGCGAATAATGTTGCTGATATTTTTAAAGCATGTAGTTAAAGACCAAAAGTTATTTTATTTCCTAGTAAATATAGAAGATTCATAATATTATGTTTTATAATATTATCGTTTTATTATTTTAGATTTTCCTTAATACTACCTTTACCAATTTAAAGTCCAAACTACTTTCTAGGTGACTATTTTTGGTTTCATTTTTAATTACAGTGTAAATCTATTCTACTCTTATTCTACTCGTCCGTTCTGTTTCTGTTTGCGAATTAAATTACGAACTTTAACTTCATTGGTTGATCTTATACAAGTTAATAGGCAAATAAGCTCAACATTGTCGGTTTGACATAAAAAGAACAGCAAATTAAAATTAATCTATCGTTTAATTTGCTTCAACTAAGTTTAACTCGCATCCACACATCGGGACTATTTACATATTAAATAAATCCAACGATTTCACAGTCCGAGGCTCCTAATCGAAATTCGCCAAATAAAGCCGAGCGGGCATACAAACGAGCTACAATATGGCGGACAGACGTCTTGCCTTTGTGGACCTAATAAACGACCCTTCGCTGGATATTACCGAAACAATCCCGACTTTGATTTACTTCAGAGGTTCTCAAATTTAGTTTTTACTAGCTTTCACCCACGTTGACCTAAGAATTTTATCCAGGGAGGAATAAAAAGTATCCTATGTGTTAATCGAAGCTATAATCTATCCGTGTACCAAATTCCCTTCGAATCTGGTCGCTTTTGCATCAAAGAGTAACAAACAGCAACCTCGCTGAAATATAGCATGCAATTATGGACTGCGATAGTCCAAAGTGGCTTACTTTCACGACTGCCATTTTAATAATACTGAAATATGTATTAAATGAAATATATTACAAAATTAGATATATTACATTATACCTACCATTTATACCACTTTCGAATGATAAAGCCATAAACACACTGCCGCGCGTCACGGAGCGTACTGCGGGTTTGTGCGTCCATTAGTATCGTACATGCAGATGCGTTTTCTGTGTGTTGTTTTCTTAACAAAATGCAATACTTACATACAACGCTAGATCACTCATTCCCGCGCTGCGTGATGCGGGGCAGTGTGTTAATCGCCTAACATGTTAAGTAAGTAATTGGTTTTTGTTAACTTTTTTTATTAAACAACAACAGAAGTTGCAGCGGCGTCTAGTCGTATAAATATATCCGAAGCGCGCATACAGACAGACGATTTAGGTATAGGTACCTACTCTTCGAAGGGCCCTTTGTCGATCTAATAAACATCCCTTCGACAGACATTCGGGAAACAATTCCAGACCTTGATTCTATCCCGGACCCTACGTTTTGCACATGGGACGAACTATGTATTTTGTGACAGGCCAATGGCTAAGAATTCAGTCTATTTCAGAGGTCCGGGTGCGAATTCTAATGATTTTTGGAGGGTTTTTATAAAGAATATTAAAAACAAACTGGCATGCAGCTCACATGTTGAATGGTCACTGAGGCCCAAAGGCATACATGTCCAACCACAAATAGAAAGAAATTCTATCTCCGGATATAATTTTGACGTTAATACTCATGATCACTAAGACGTTAGGCTGAAATTAACATTCAAGAATCTCCAGAATCGTTTACTATAGAATGACGGAAATTCAAAAAGTGACAAGTGATTCATTTTGAAGAGTTCCTAGGAGGACTACCCCAGACAGGAAGGAAATAATTTATTAAATTTATATATTTTTTATTCAATACAATGAAGTACAGAGTGGACATAACATGTAACTGTAGATAAACTTTTACAGAACGATTTCTTAAGTAGAGACTCTCCTGTAGGTCCTACCTACTTATTATTTTATCATGCGTTAAATAAGAATGACCGTGATCACCCGGATATCCGCAACTTACAAGGGAACTAAAAACTTTACAATCGAATACACAAATTCAGTCAAAATAACACCCGAACGGCCCACTCGAATGTCACACAAAACCCAAATGTAACAAAAGTTTTTTTCTGCTATCAAGTTCAGTTTACCACGGTTGATATTGGGATCAATTATGTGTGAAATGTATGCTTTAACTATTGAAATATTTTGCTGTGATGTCGAAGAGTTTGTAACATTATCTGTGTGTTTATATTGATATTGATAGCTTTGAAGCTAATTGTAGTTTGAAGTTGTTTTGAGACGAAATAAAGCGTGAATGTAGTAGCAGCCTCTGTAACATTTAGTTCTTGAGTTCTTGTATGAATATTTAGGTGATATTTAATTTTATAAAGCGCACATAACTTAAGAGAAAGTCATAGGTGCTTGCCACTGGGATTCGAAGAATCCCTTGAACAAGACACCGGATACTATGACCGCTTTTATGTATTTAAAACTCAATATGCAAATTTCTGTACCACTGGGAATCGAACCCAAGACCCTCCGCGCGGTATACGGCGTTAGCTGTGTTAATCCACGCATCACGAAATCTCTCAAAACAAGTCTATCCTTTAGGATAGAAACTTTCAATCATCGCATCCTAACAACGTGTGAGGTAACTGATGTAGGCAAACCAAACTGGCGGTCTAGCGGATAATGGCGGGATTAGACTATCAGTGATAAGCGTGGGAATGACGTCACGGTAACGGGACCGGCTGGGTGGTCCCGGGTTTGACTACTGTTTCCTGCACAAATATTATAAAGAGGTTTGACGTTTGTAAATTTGTTTGGAGAAGGTAATCGTAGCAGCTGGGATGGGATTCTATTTCCAACACTTTTTCAGAATACTTACTTTTGATAATTATCCTTAAAATTACATTATCTTGTCGGTGCTGGAATTGGAATGTGGACACCGTTCACACTAAATAAGAAGATGCAAATTCCACTTCTTCTGAGCTCAACTTCGATTTTTTTTAAAGAAATGTATGTCATGCGGGAACAGAGTTATAATTCAGCAAATTAACTTGGAACATTGATGACGTCACGTATGACGTATGACGTATGACGTCATCAATGTTCGTGGTAGAGAAGTCTCTAGGCATCTACCTAATGTGGTAAGAGACCTAGTTTAGTTTAATAAACTTAAAATAAAATCAAAAATATTGTTGTATTAAAATAAAAATTATTTATCACTGCAACTAAACTTGTAAACAACAGAAAAGTTTATGCAACTCTTACTAAACGATCATAAAAATCCTATCCATTAAACCCTTCAAATCCCATTCGCCTGCGCAATCCTCACGCAAAGACAACGTTTCGCAACACTATCATAAACATTTCAAAATCATCGTCATGGTGTCGCGTTGCACAAGAGAAACACAAATTTTGTGCTTCATACAGACAAACAAACATTGTCCTGTATTTGCGAAGAGACCTGCGAGTACGCTTGTGCACAGAAATGTTGAAAGAGTTGAAATCTTTATATCGTATGTGTACAATTGTACATATCTACACATACTCATAAGCATTTATATTGCATAAGTAATATTAATTATTGATGCGGTGCGATTGCAGCGGTGATAGCCCAGTGGCTTAGACCTCGAATCGAGGGGTCCGGGTTCGAATGCCAGTGGCACGCACCAATGACTTTGTAATAAAAGTTATGTGCGATTTATGAAATTAAATATCACCTGCTGTTACGGTGAAGGAAAACATCGTGAGGAAACCTGCATGCCTGAGAGTTCACAAAAAAAATGTTCTCAAAGGCATGTGAAGTCCACCAACCCGCAGTAGGCCAGCGTGGTGGACGGCAGCCTACATCCTTCTCATTGTGAGAGGAGACCCGACCCTGTAGTGGGTCATTAATGGGTACTGACATATAATATTAATTGTAATTATAATTGTTATTAAGTTAAAACACCTTGTTACTAATTTTCTTTTCCATTTCTCCTTATTTATTTTACTGTCTGTGTGGATGAGCGGGGTACACAGTAACACAGGTCTATAACCTAGTACAGGGGCCCTTGCAAACTGCTTTTATTACTTGTTGTAATTGAATAAAGAATTATCGAATTTTTGAATTTTGAAATTAACCTATAGCGAGGGCCTTTATCCATTTGTGATTAATGGACATCAGGTCTAGTAATGGAAAATGTTAATTGTTGTGTATTTTCAATTTTGACGACCTGAGTGGCGCAGTGTTTAAGACATAGGTGCGCTGCGCGGAGGGTCCTGGGTTCGATTCCCAGCAGAGCAGAGATTTGAATGATGAGTTTAAATTTCTGTTTCTGGTCTGGGTGTGTGTGTTGTTCTCTTGTGTGTCCATGGCGCCCACGACACAGGGAATCCTAGTGTGGGGCTATGAGTGTGAAGCGTTATTTATAATTTAAAAATTTCTAAGAACTGGTGTACTTAACAGTACACAATGAGAGTAATTTATGTTGAGCAAACACGCGCGTGCCCGTTTAAAAACATTATGATGTTAGATTTTGATAATAGACAAGTTGGAGTGAAATACTGAAATCGCAGGGAACTTAAAAAAATAAGAAAAATGTAGATCTTTTGTTCTTTTCTTGAATTTTGACGTTTTTGACTTTCTATAATAATATGTCCAGACGTCAGACAAAGTGACACCGTAACGCGTTAGGTAACGAAGCGGTTTACCCTCCCATAAGAAATTATCACTTCAAAAACTTGACAGTCAAATTCTTCATGTCTAATAAACTTTACACCAAATGTTAATTTGAACAACATTAATTTAAGGAAGGCGTATCTACCTGCTCCTTTCTTTGCAGATATTAGAGTCACTGTGTTTCGCGTTATTAACCAGATATTATTATGGTTTTATCATACCATCATATTCCGAAGCAGCATTTTCTTCATGTCTTAAGTTTCGGTTATGAAGTGAACAAAAATTTAAGTGTTTGTTTGTTCTTCCTTAACAGTAGTAAGAACCTTCTTTATTTGGCAGAACGTAGCCGGGTTCGCTACAAAAAAAAACTTTTCTGCATCTAATGCAGCTGCAACAAAAATAACGGTTGCTATGAAAACTGCACTGCGATAACTCGTATGCATATTTACACCACAACAATGTCACATCACGACTACATTGTTTAATGCAAATATTGTAGAACAAATATCTGTAGTGCATTATCATTGACATCTGCCCCAGACAGGTTTGATCTGTTTAACTTGCTTTGTTTAGAGAAAACATTATCTTAACGTGTAACAACCTTGCCTAGTCCTTTGACCTTCTACATGTGGTAGAAAGTACGTTTAAAATTTAAAAAATTAACTACTTTGAATAGTTTTAAAAAGTAGGTAGGTAGGTGTTTATTGTAGGTAAATGTTGATTATCTTAGAAAATATGGAAAATAGCAAAAATTCGCTTGAAATATGGCTTCATATAGGTATCCATGACAAGCATTTTTCTAAGATTGTAGATCCGGCTCGAAGGACCAATGTTTACTGTAAATGTAGCTCAGTTTTCAAGGTTGATTATTATCTGAGAAAATCATAAAACACGTCTTTATTTAACCATGCTTTTTAATCAACAATTTAACACCCAGACCCTTTGACATAACAAAAAAATGGTTGTCATAGATCCCTATCTGAAGGCATATCTATTTCGAGCGAACAGTACTTACTTACTTAACAGTAGGTACTTTTCGAAATATCAGCTTACCACTGCAAGTTCGAGTCTCCTTTGTCGAACCGACACAACCTACCGGCCAGCCAACGCGACAGAATTCAAACACAGGCATTTGAATAGAGCCGTCCTAACTGACACTACGCATCGACATAGGTACGACAAATGTGCGCAATGATATTATCGTACGACCAACTAAACGTGAGCGACCAGTTTTGTCGTCGTTTACAACAAGGGGTAATGCGGTCGGTAGAATTCACAATATTGTTCTCATTTTGTTTTTCACAATTTGTGAACTCTCAAACATGCAGATTTCCTCACGAATTTTTCCTTCACCGTTACAGCAAATGACACATAATTTAGTTAATTTAGTTACACGAATTAAGTTTTTAGTTAAAAAACTTAGTTATCATCGCTATCACCGATTGGCGATGAACCTAGTCCTAAAACAGAGAAGACTCTGAAGAAAAATGATAAAAAAGACCTAATAATAACATTTGTAAAATGCCTCTTTCAACATAAGATAAAAAAATCAAATAAAAATACATTGTAGAGATCGCAAATAAACATGCCAAAATTTGTTTAATACTTTACTAATATACTATCTTGTTAAAACTGTAAGTAATCCTTTTTATTTGTGGAAAAAAACACTGTCTTATTTTCACATTTCTCTGCGTAAAGGAACATACCGATAAAATTCTACAAATAACTTATACAAAACACTTTTGGTATAACTATTCATTTGTACGTTAACTAGTATTAGGTACATTGAATCTCTTGTTTATTTCAGCCATAGCATAAAGAAATGAATTGAACGTTTACTGAAAATATGACAGTCAAAGCCTTACGACAAGTAGGTAAATAGGTACCTATTGATGAATAGCAATGATTGAAGAAACTAATTATGTTAAAAAGGTAGTAATAACGTTTAAATGTGGTTCAAAGCTACCCAGAAATGTACAAAATTATCTAGGTTGGCCTTAGCTCTTTTTACCCTATTTAAAATATTCTATATTATTAAAAATTATTTAAAAAAGGGGAAGAAAGAGATTTTCCTCCTACTATGAAGTAGTAATGAAGTAATTCGCTGTCAATTTTGAAACATGATTCATGATTGTCTCAAAAAACGTGGATGATGATCCAATACAAATAAAGAATTATTAAATTATGATTTCTGTTATAATTTTTTTCAATTCAATAATACTGCAATGCAAGTCAATGGACACTGAATTACAATATGAAAGAATTGCGTAGCCTTAAGGGTTTATTTACGCAATTTCGAATTGAAGTACCGACACCTGTGGTATACTATACTCTATCTAGTACTATCTAGTTAGTTGCCAACCGATTGTCTCAAAGGCTACACGTGCAACAACCTAGTAAAACTCAAACAAGACACATTGTTGCCTTATACAACGTTATGATAATAGCAATAATATACATACATCTGAGCAAAATAAACATTTGTAGCGTTCGTTTGCTCTGGCAACACTCGGTTTGCGTTGCTAATTTTGTTATTGCTCTTGATACAATGTTGCTTTAAGAGATTCAGGGTTGCTATGTGAAGATAGTCTCCGTTCAAATCCTGACGGAACGCAGCAATGTCTTTCTTGAGTTATTGGTGCTTAACAAAATGTACTAGCTATAACGATGAAATTCATTTGCACAAAATGTCAGTACCCACTAATGACCCACTACAGGGTCGGGTCTCCTCTCACAATGAGAAGGATGTAGGCCTTAGTCCACCACGCTGGCCTACTGCGGGTTGGTGGACTTCGCATGCATTTGAGAACATTTTTTTTGTGAACTCTCAGGCATGCAGGTTTCCTCACGATGTTTTCCTTCACCGGTAAGCAGGTGATATTTAATTTCATAAATCGCACATAACTTTTATTACAAAGTCATTGGTGCTTGCCACTGGGATTCGAACCCGGATCCCTCGATTCGAGGTCGAATTCTAAGCCACTGGGCTATCACCGCTGCTTGCGCATTTGCACAAAATAGCACCTGATTGCGTCAAATCAAACATCCTACTCTGCGTGAGAGCTCTTCACATTCGTGGTGGACTTGTGGCGACCCTGTGTGATTCATGTAATTGCAAGTCGGCCTTTTCAGCCACCACCACCAAAGACTAAGGCTTACATTATTTTAAATTAAATCGCGCATAGCCTTCTCGTGGTCTGCAAGTTTTCAAAGGTTGGCCGATCGATTTATTTTCACCAACCCTATCTGGAACAGCATCCTAATGACATGACGAATGAAGAAGATTGATGAAGAAGAATATCTTGCTCACGTCATCAAGCATAAGAGGAGTGCGGTAAGGTTAGCGACTATGGGTCTTCCATCTATTTATTGTATGTTGTCATGAAAATTGGAATATTTGTAATTTTTCATGGAAAATAAACTTAATTAACATGGAATATAGACCTAGTCCAGTGCGATGCACGATTCGTATAGGTACTTACCTATTGTTCCTTGAAAAAATATTTTAAGAGAAAATAGATTTGACTTTTTAAATACTTAGTTATTTAGTAGTACCTAACAGGGCATGCAGCCCACCTGATTTTAACCACCTTAAATCTATTCTATCTATCTATTTACTATCTATTTACCTACAACACAACAGTAGAATAAAATCTTTCTATAATAAGTAAAACAGTCATATTTTAACCTATTTAGACAATATATCTTACAGAAATTTGTGCCACGACCCTACAAAACACATGTAAAAAAGATTTACGCGATGACTAAATATTTGGCGTGTAAATAGTGGAGAAATTACTGTGTGTTTAGTGTGTTATCTGTAACTGAGACGAGCGATGTCCGTTATCAAAACTTGACGACACAAAAAGTTTGTTGACCTCCAAAATTGATTTGGAACAGATTTGAAAATGATTCATAATAATAACTTGGTAGGTACTTGTGCTTTCATGCGATGGTCAAGTCAACCTGTATAATAATGATGAAGAATATGATAATAATATGATTTAGAATAAAAACCTTGGATATACTTTGTAGTTATGTATTTTATACCTTATTATAAGTAATAGTTACACAAAAATATACTACAATTACAATACAACATTCAAAATAATGCAGCATTTTGTCCGGCAACTTAGTACTGGCTAGAATACCTAAGACTAACTACTTGGATGAAGGAATTTTACATAATATTTACAGACTATATTAACCTACTTTGTACAAAGAATGACTAGATTTATTTATGCTTATTGCATATTTTTAGAATTTTATTTTATCTATACAATAAATTATACACAACTCATTCGATTTCTAACAAGGTAATTAAAATATTGATTAAAAAACGACAAAACTGTAACTTTAATTCAAAAAACAGTGAGCAGTTTCGTTTTAAAATAAATCCAATAGAAAAGAAAAATTCTAAAAAGTTGCAACAACATTTTCATTTTTGGCACATACATTAGCTTAAACTTTAGTATACGGACGAACTCTTTAATACTTTGCAAAACAAATACAGAGTAAAAACCAAAAAGTACAATAAAATATCGTATTCAATAGGAAACGAATCACACCTTATGACTCGTTAATACCTACTCGTAATGGTAACTCTATAGATGCTTTGGTCGTTAAATACAATAAGGTAGTTTGTTTGTAATTTACCTAACATTACTGTTACCCGTAGGAGGCCTTTACAATTTTTACAATGTTAACATCACTGGAAGTTCACTTTCAATTCGAAAATCGTTCGGAACCGTCACACCGTGGGAGAAATTTGTGGGTAGCCAGTTCCGTCGGGACGTTTCAATAAGAAGTCGGACCCGCAAAGAACCCGCCGAGGTACATTCACCTCGCCCAGTCGTCGGGCTGCCCGCCGGCCTGGTGCAGCGGCGAGAACGCACTCCTCCGCGGCTCCGGCGACTGAGGGCGCTCCTGAGATCCAATGATGGATTCGATCGAAAAGCCGTTCCTGGATCGCTTGCTGCGAGTGTCCGTCGTTTCGGCTATCCTCGGCGGCAAGGGCACTGGGCGGAGAGCGGCAGGAGGCGGTCGTGGTAGCGACAGCAGAGGAGCCGGTGGCAGGTAGCACGGCAACGGTAACAGAGGCGCGTAAGCCTCCCTCGCCAGCATCGCCACTACGGCGTGAGCGTGCTGCAGCGACGGCGCCGGCCTCTTGTACCGTTTCCGACGCCGCAGGAAGCTACCGTTATCGAACATGTCCTCGGCCAACGGATCCAACGTCCAGTAGTTCCCCTTCCCCGGATTCCCCGGCTCCCGCGGGATCTTTATGAAGCAGTCGTTGAGGCTCAAATTGTGCCGAATGGAGTTCTGCCACGCGGGGAACTTTTCGCGGTAGTAAGGAAACCTCGTCATGATGAACTCACAGATTCCGCTCAGCGTCAGCTTCTTGTGCGGCGACTGGAGGATCGCCATCGTGATCAGAGCGATGTAGGAGTAGGGCGGCTTGATGAGCTGCGAGGAGGACTTCTGCTTCGGCTTCTTCGGCGAGCCGGGCTTGGCGTCGGTGGGGCTGGAGGCGTCGTATCTGTCGGAGTCGCTGGACGGCGGCGGCACGTCCGGGGTGTCTTCGTCGACGGACACGTAGGTGTCGTCCTGCGGGTACTCCTCGCGGTCATCGCGCAGGTAGTGCGGCAGGTAGAGGCGAGGCGGCGGGCGCAGGTCGAGAGGTAGTTCGCCTTCGATGATCATGTCGCGGTATTGGGCTAGATCACAATCTTCCATGCTGTACGGTCACATGTCAGAGGTGCGTCGGGGCGCGTGGCGCGGCACAGACTGCAGCGGGCCCGGCCGCCGGCGGAGAGGTGGCCCCGCCAGGCCCCGCCCACCCCGGGGCCCCCACCCGGTACGTTTACGTTTCAGTAAACACAACAATTGTCGTTATTATTACTGCGGGTCGGAGCTTTGTGCATGAATTTCAGGCCGTCGACTAATAATTATTAGACCGCTTCGTGCTTATCGATTCAACTTTGTTGCGGTATTTATTTTGAGTTAGTCGAGTTTTTTTGTTGAGACTTTTCGCTGAACTCGATTTTGGTCGTTCTTTTAACTTTTGTTGGTCTCCGCAGCGATGTAGCGACACAGATGTCTTGTACCTACTTTTATAATTATTGATTAAAATAAAGACATGCCTACAATCACACGTGCATAATTGCTTAATTAATTAAATGTTATTGACTTATTAGTTTTAATTTTATTGTTTAAGTCTTTATGTAACAACACTAATATTGATAAAAAACATTAATATTAGATACCACATCAGTAGTTACCTAATTATAATCATACCAGACTACCCTAATGGGTTGTTAAATATTAGGTACCTATACCTACCTATTTCTGTATTAATATTAGTACCGTAAAAGAGACAAGATCAGAGGGGCGAAAATATTATATAAAAGGACTAAGCCGTCTGAGATACGGATAAACGTTAAAAAATGTAATAAAAATGTGATAAAGATCCAACAAACCGAGCAAAGGAAACTGTTTACAGAGATATGTATGGAAGGATCCTTTAATCGCACGCTAAAGGACTCCGCTTACCTATTGAAAAAAATCTCATAAAGTGAATTCTCACACACCATTCAGGTAGACGTCTTCAAATAAAACGCGCGTAAAAAATATTCGTAAAACGAAACGGCTGACAATGCGAGCGGGCCTCTAGAAAACCCTCGTATATGTTTCCTGACAAAACATTTACCCCTCGGGCGTTGAGGGAAAAGCTACACGCGGGAGCGAAACGGGGGATCGGCTAGAGCGAGACGCCGCAGATCTGACCAATGGGAGCGAGGGCCCCGCTGGGCGGAGTCCCCCAAAGCTAACATGTCAGGGCGGGGCATTAGATCCTATTATTGTCTGGCAAGGCAAATAATATTTTGCACAATGTACACATTGGGGTAAAGGGGGGTTAGGGAGAGCTGCTAATTTATTCCCAACTTCGGTTACGGGTTGTTTTTCAGCTTTGCGAGCCTGTTATTTAAATTGGACGGCAGTTATTTGTATGTAGCCGTCCAGGCATTGTTGACAGTAATGAAGGAATTTTGCGCGAGTTGTTCTAGCTTGAATTTTCAGATCGCACTCAGTGGTTTCGTTTTGTCTTTTGTATGACGTTTAGTTGGTTCAGAGAATGTACGAGTTGCGTTCTAGGAACAATGTGTGATATGAAAAATGTCTTTTAATCTCGATGTTATTATGTTTTCTCGGAACAAATTTGTTCTGGGAAATAAACCCATCGTTAATTTTTTTCTATAGGTACCTAGGTACTTTTTTTCGGACTTTTGGTTCAATTACCTACTTAGGTCTGTGTAGGTACGTACGATGCTGATAATTTTTGAACCTTGTGGTACAAATGAACTTGTATCTGGATATTGGTACTTTAAAATTGTTTTGGATCGGCGTACCTATTCCTATGCTTTGACGAAGTCATATCTACATACTTAGGTGCCTATAGAGCACCTTACGTAGAGGTGTAGAGTTTGGTAAATCTACAAATAGAGATGTAAGTAGGTAGAGTTCATATCACACGTCGTTTATCTACTTATGTCGACTTCCAGTGTGGATTTTACAGCAGAGGCTTCGGTTTGGTACGAAATGTGAAGGTATTTCTTTACATTTATTTAGTTGCAATTCTGCTCAAGGTTGTTTTAGCTATCTAGGTAGCAATCGTATCGAATACCCTTACCCTAGGTTCACACGGAGACACGATTTCCCGAATCTTATTTTAATCGGATCTGGAAAAACCGAATGTTGCATTCACACGGCACATCTTGCATTCTCGTATCCGACAGCCTCGTATCGAGATCCCGTGTGAACGCAAGAGCGCGCACAGTTCCTCACCGCTTGTGCGACCCGACGTTCGGTTTCAAGATCCGACAAATAACCGAATGTACCCTGCGTATATCCTATGAACGCACGTATTGAATGCGCTATACTTACCTACCATCAAACCGGATCTTATATGGTTGGATCGGTTTCTGTTCGCACAATCGGATGTCAACTTCAGTAAGATTCGGTTTTTTGTCGGATCTTAAAACCGAATGCTCGTGTGAACTCTGTCATTGAAATACTGTTGCCACTAACCCGGATCTTACAAAAATCGGATTCGACATTCTCCGTGTGAACGGGGCGTTAGATACGTAAATCAATCGTGTTTTTTTTCTATAGGTACCTACATCTACGCCCAATGACGTGAATCGTATCTATATTTTGGCATCGTAAATATTTTGGCAATCGTATATATTTTGGCAAGAACTGCTGTTAATTCACGTTGTAGTGATACATAACCTCTATTTACATGTTTTTCTCAAGTTTTAGGTTAATTATAGCATTGTAGATATCCCTAAAGCGCTTGTGATTCTTTTCTAAGTTTTTAGGTAACCCTAACGCATGAGCTAACATTGCCCTAATGCCACACTGAGCGAGCTCTCACCGCCAGTGGAGCAATGCATCGCAGAACAAAGGCCCGCATTCGACGCTGAGGGGCCCAAGTACTGCCCTGGAGTGCCACGCACTGATGCCAATGCTCAGTTACTATTAAAAACAGTGGCTCTAACTAGTGTTTCCAACTCCCTTCTTGGTAATAGGTAAGAGAAACAATAGGTAATTCAAATAATTAATTTCTAAGTAAAAAAATTAAGTTAGGTAATAATAAAGCCTTTTACATGATCAGAGGCCAGACATAAAAAGAACTGCACCTACGTACCTGCGCATTTTCATCATTAACTAGTAGAGAATGCATTAGGTATTAAGTTTACCTTATGTATGTATGTACCATATTAATTTTGAGGTGCATAAATTTTAAATAAATAAAAAAAATCCCTAAATTTAGATGTCCTATATTTACTTAGTATTCCGGCAGTCTATCTTGATATCTAAAAATCTTTTGTTACCAAATACCTACTTGGTACAAAAGGAAAAATCTATACTTAATACTTAGTTTCTAAAATAAGTACCTTCCTAGGTACCTTTAGAAGATAGAATTTGAGATTGAATTTGTAACACTGATATTTTTCAACATGTTACAGCTAAATTAAAATACGGCTCATATTCGTAATTTGATGCTATTAAACTGCTTCCTTCTTTTGAAAATTGTTTTCATCAATTGTGAAATTCTTTTGAATACTGACATATAGTTTTAATTAACCACTTATGATTAATCATATTGATTTTACGCAAAAAGGTATTTGTAGTAAAAAAAAGGTGAAAAATAATCTTACTTAACCGCTAATTATAAATATTCACAGAACAAACCTACAAACCCTACACACCTACAAAAGAAAAACTTGCAATACAAATTAATATTATAAAAGTTACTCATTAAAGGAATATATTTTAATTTTGCTCATTTCTATTACTAAAAGAAGACTTAAGATTATCTTAATTTATTTTAATACCTAATAATAAAATAAAACATATTTGTAAGATATTTTAATTCTCATTTAGGTAATTATATTACAGTGGAACTCATTAATATAATTCAACATAGGTACCTACTTAATAAAAATCTTAACATTGGAACTCAATGCTTCATACCAAGCTGAAAAGCGCATTCAAAGGCCGTCGGCGTCGGGGAAAAGGCCGTCGATACCGTAGCACCCTTCGTAGAACCGTCGGCAATTTCACGCAACCGACGGCAATTTTCCAGAGACCTGTGTAAAGTCTATTTTTATTCTCTTGTCATATTTGGTAAACAATCTTAGCATGTCTTTTTCTTTTAATTTGCGATTAAAAAATAATGCAGACACAAAATGTTATTGACCTAATACAGAAACTAAATTTCTAGAAACTATAATTTATTTTTTTAAAGCAATTTTAATTTTTTTTTTTCAATAAAAAGTAGTGCCAAGATTGTTTACCAAATAATACAAGACAATAAAAATGAACTGTACCAAATTTCATGTGTTTAACCGTTTTTCATGAAAGAGCGACAAAGATTTATCCATCCATCCTCACAAACTTCCGTAAGTATGTATAGAGATGCATAGAGACCTACTTACCTGCTTATTTATTTTATCGTTAAAAATATAAAAGCGAATTAAAAATTATTTTGTTAGCAATTTAATGCTTTGTAGATTAAGTAGGTAGGTACTATAGAAAAAAACTAAAAAGATCAAAATGTCTTTGAAATCGGACACTGAATGTACCTGGTACGTTCGGTACCAATATACGTAGATACCTAGGTACCTACCTACTTTACCTTCCTCCTAGGTCATGTACCTACTTAGTTTATATCGAGTAGGCAACTATCATACCAAGCAGCCTATATCTATGAGTAGGTATGTATGTATATTATAATGTCTATACCATGAAAAGTGTGTCACTATTAAGAATAAAATAATTTTCAAAATTTCGAAACTTACCAATAGTACCTACCTAATTTTACGTGCCTTTATAATATTAGTGAAGATATAAATGAGATAAATTATTAGGTGACAAGTAAATAAAGTACTATAAGTACCTAAGAAAGTAGAGAACTACAGCCAGTTGGAGGCGGATCATTCTTTACGGCGGGATAAGAGGGTGGCGGTAAGATATGTATGTCCCTGCATTTAATAAAATTGTTGAGCTGCCAACTGGCACTGCATATGTTTTATGCAGGCTAATCACAGGAATGGCTTAAGCAATTATTTTACTGTTGTATAGAGGAAATCTCTTGGCAACACATAGGCTAATATTTTTTTATCCTTACGAAAACCCCTCTCGAAATAAAATTATTACGGTAAAAGTATATATACCTACTTGGATAGATAGTAGATATAAATTACCCGGGCGACGCCTGCCGGGTAGACTATTACGTACCTATCATAAATATTCGTATGTCAATATTCCCTTTCTTCCTACATCTTATTTCGATGCTTCGGGTGAATTCTTAAGCATACGTACCTATATGCGGACTTACTTTAATCCATCAGAGACCCGTATGTAGGCAGGCAGCTAACACCGACGGCAAACATTTCGATTTCAAAGATAAGCACATGCTTGGGCAGATTATCCTATCCTTGATGTGAGCAAACGTAGGTTGAGAGGTATTTTATCTTCCTCGTTTGGTTTTGTATGAGATTTAAATATAATGCAAAGGTTTTATCGGTGCTACAATCCACGGAGATTGAAATGAAAAGCGGGTTAAAAACTTTTAATCTTTGTATTGACTCATATACAAAATTGTTAAAATACCTACATTTAAAATTCCACTAGGTTTAACGACTTATAATTAGGCCGAGAACACAAACCTAAGTGTTTCGCCAATAGCTAAACCACAGAAATATATCTAGATATATTTCTAGATATATTTCTGTGAGCTAAACGCATACAACCAAATCAAACCCGAAAAGAGCCGAAGTAGTGTCTAAGTTTGTAAAATATAATTATGTAGATGCTTTGCTATACGACAGAGGAACCCTGGGTATAAGTGAATTTACCTATAGTCTGAGGATGCTCGAATCAAAAGCTATAATAATATTTTGCGTATTTAGTAGGAACTCCTCAAAACTCGGAATGCAGGAATTGCTAAAAATGTGGACCACTAATGCGAACATTCGAAATAGGCCATGATGGAAAGAGTATGGACACCCCAACAACCAGCATTGGCAGCCATCTATCGGAAAACTAAGATAACATCTTGAAATAAGCGCCATCTATTGACGACGTTTAGAACTATTTCATGTGTATGATGGCATTCAATTGATGTAGTTTTATATAATTTCGCTAGAAGGCGCTAGTAAGTACTATTAATGTGATGTAGTTCATAAAATTATTAATAGAGGGCTGTATGATTGCAAATTTTTTGTGTATTTTGCCACCTAATTTGACGGCACCCTGACAGTAAGTGGTCGCCTGGTCGCCGTCGCGGTGTCGCGCGTCGCCTACACACAGTACACACACTTTTTAGTAGTTTTTAGATTAGATGATAGAGCCATAGTAGGTACGAATAGCTCATCGGGGGAGGTACTTTACCGCCAGCAAGAGGCGGGTTAAGAGAACCCGTCGTAAAGCAGCATGTTCTTCATGTTTAGTGTTTCGGCTGGGGGGAGGTGTAGTTGCCGGGGATACTTTATTTGAGGCGAATAGGTATCTTAACCCTCATGATTAGCATAGCAACCGCATACCTACAACCTCAAATAGGATTTTTTCTCTATTTGAGGTTGGATGCGGTGACCACTTTACATCAGATGGCTTGCATGCCGGTTTAGTTATTCAATTACCTACTATAAAAAAACCGCTGTAGTAGGCGGCTGTTTGAGTGGAGACCGTGTTTCGGCAAACATACTCGTAGTGTAGAGGCCCACCTAGGTGGCGCGACGATCTGCGCCGGGTGGCGGGAAGTAACTGGATCAGTGGCGCTCCTTGGGAAAGGCCCAGGGCCGGATTTAGGGGAGGGCAACCAGGGCTACCGCCCCGGGGCCTCCACAAAAGAGGGGCCCCCACAATAGACTTCGGAAAAAAAATTAAATTAAGACTATACACTAGTATACAACTTTTCCTTTCATATTTTTTTTTGTGTTTTACCTTTACCTACAGTACTTTGTACAACCATGATTACATTAAATATTAACAGAAATTAGAATAAATATTTTGTTCTCATCAATTAGGCAATCAGTAAAATATCAAAATATCAAATGGCCCTGATAAGCATTTGCAATTTATTATTATTATTTATTCGAAAACTCAACTGAAAAAAATTGTTGATTTTATTTGGATATTAATTTGGGATCAAGGGGCCTCCACTCCTTTGTTGCCCCGAGGCTTCCAGACTTCTAAATCCGGCCCTGGAAAGGCCAATGTCCAGCAGTGACTGATGTAGCTGAAATTATGTAAACAATGATTGCACACAAGCCAATCATCCTAATATCACCGTAATGAGACTACATTACACGCATCATAGCGTTTTGCCGTGAAAATCTCAAATTCCGTTTTAATATTCGGAAATTAATCACATCTTAATCTACTTATTAAAGAACCTCTGCTCATACAAACTTCAAGCTGTGCAGGTATAGGTCTGTACGTATATTGCATAAATAAAACAAGGTTATGTCGGTTGAGATAAAAGATAAATTATTTACAGCTATTAAAATAATAAAAACGTTAATTAACGATCATAATTATCTACGTCAACTACATGAAAGATAGGAACAATTGGAACAATGTTCTGTATTTATATCAAAAGAACAATCGATTCTAATTATCTATAATTCAGTGGTATCAAATTGACAATTTAATCGCATAGCTATCGTAGTTGTCAGTAACCCATTAATGACCCACTACAGGGTCGGGTCTCCTCTCACAATGAGAGGGATGTAGGCCTTAGTCCACCACGCTGGCCTAATGCGGGTTGGTGGACTTTACATGCCTTTGAGAACATTTTTTTTGAACTCTCAGACGTGCAGGTTTCCTCACGATGTTTTCCTTCACCGTAACAGCAGGTGATATTTATTTTTATAAAGCGCACATAACTTTTTCACAGTCATTGGTGCGTGCCACTGGGATTCGAACCCGGACCCCTCGATTCGAGGTGGAATTCTAAGCCACTGGGCTATCACCGCTCTATATATTTATAACGTTACTTAGAAATAATACATCTATGGTTTTATGAGCTCTTCCAAACAAAAGCAATAAAGCTCAAATAAATTAATAATTTTATGTAATAGTCTCTGAAGTACTTGTCTTTAATTAGTCACCTATCTGCCGGCTTACTTAATTTCCTCAGTCCCACGATAAAAAGATGTTCCTTACAATTAATTATTGTTAAAATTGATGACTGAATCAGACTTTCAATAAAATTAATAATACTTTGTCAAATAGTTTTACCCACAGGTGTCGGCTCAATAGCTACCACAGACTACTTAGGGACCAGGATAGCTACTGACGACAGGAGCGGCAATCTGCGGCAAGCTTTTGATTTTTTTATAACTAGGATTAGAAGGTGCCTTGTCGCATTGAATCTTTTTTCTTCGGTTTTAATATTGAAGGGAATCGAGCAGCTCTATTACAATGAGACCGGCAGTGCAAGATGTGGCTGAATGAATGTTTTTTTTTTTAAATAAAAACAGAAATGGGGAGCTGTAACTTATGGATGAATCTACAGTCGCATCAAGCATGAATTTTTTCATTGTTATGTCATTTTTGATTCCACGGAACCATTATCTAAAAAACAATACTATTTGATTGCAATCTTCAAAACATTATAAATAACCAACTCCATAAACGCGCCGATGTTTTGTATTGTCAGTCGGCGCGCGCATGCGCTGTGCGTTTGACGTGTTGTTAGTTTGACAGTTGCTCGTGCGTAGATTTGACGTTTCGTAATATCGGCGTATCAGTGTTTTAATTAAAACATATTTTTTCCTGTGTTTAATCAAATAAAAACATTGTAAAATGGAGCGCAACGAACGTAAAGCGAATTCTCGCACCCATTCGATTACACTTGACCGTGATTCGACGTTTATTTTGCGAAAAATCGTTCTGGATTTCCTCATACTGTTCTGCGGTAAGTTTTGAATAAAATATTTTCTATTTCCTTTTCTCACCAGTTTTCCAATTCCCTTCCAGGATTTTAGAAATAATATTCTTAATTAATTTATTCACTTTTTGGAATTCTGTATAAAGTCACAGTGATTATTACCAACTTTAATTAGGTCTTATGTCATTGGACAAAAAATGTTTAATTAAGAAACAGTATGTGATTTCATTCCCAAAAAGCAAACTATGACAGGAAATATAATACCTAAAGTAATAAGTACATACTTACTAACATTTTAAGAATATTGTACTTACACCTGAATAAAACAAGCAGGTGTATGTATGAGATAAAGCAAAATATTGTTTTCATTAAATGAACAATATTTTGCGTACTTACCATAGTGCAAAGTAAAAAATACTTAGGTACATATTAAATATTCTTATCTTATTATCTTTTTATATTTATTAAATCAATATTTTTAAGATATATTATTCCAAGGATTAAAATGCAAATTAAAGTGAGCTTCAGCTATTATTAATAGTATTTTAAGTTGTAGTTAAGTTGTTATCATGAAAAAAATGCTTATTTGAGTAGTTGTAACATATTTGCAATGTATTTGTTACAATCTAGTAGGATGTGTGTAGGTGTGTACATTGCAAAATACCAAAAAGTAGGGCAGTAGGTATGTGTCTATGATAGTTTCAGGTTTTTCATTTACATCTGCAATTGCATATTTTGCAATATTTTTTAATAATTATGTTGTTTGTGTTGTATGTTTATCTTTAGTAACTAGTTGGCTCCGAATTCATTACCTAAATTTGTATTTCTGCCCCTAATTGACTACACCTTTTTCTAGATTGTTTTTAAATTAAGTAAACATAGCCAATATGTTTCCCAAAGATATCCACCAGTGAACAGTGTGTTCAAATTGGTTCAGCTGTTCCTGAGGCTAGTGTGCATAAACATATAATGTGATTTGCAGCTCAATGAGCAAATTTTATAGATTATCATGTTAGCCCTAGGCTGCTAAACATTATTGTAAAGTGCACTTTACTTGGCAATGTAGTGGCTTTCATATAATAAAACATAAGTAATTATATTTACAACTAATATGTTACTAATAATTTATTAAATAAGGTAATTAACAAAATATCTTATGGGTAGTAGTAGTTAGATTATAGTTAGGTATAATTATTTTGTAAGTTTATCCTTAGCATAATTTTTTTTAAAACAAGTTTTATCAAAGATTACTTAACTAGTAATTATTCATTGTTTTTAGCAATTGCAATTAAATTCGTGGAATAACTAGGCGTAGTACTTATCATAGTAGTCAGTTTTGTTTTGTACACACTCTGTACTAATTAATGTATGTTGTAAAACTGTTTCCTTTGTAAGTGAAGTGTTTAATTCTTAAGAAGGAATAATCAAGATCTTAATCCATGTTAATGAGAAACTAGGAAAGTTCTAAATTAACCGTCCCAACGTCCATGACAACCTTTTTTAACTTCCTATCAAGCAAGTGTTGTGTCAATGAGAGGGGTGCGATTAACTTCACAATATGTGGCCAGCTTGGCTCAGTTGTAAGTGTAGGTACCGGTATACACAGTGGCATCAAAAAGTGAACTCGCCACGTCCCATATGGTTCCCAGGCGCACAGTGGACGCATTGACTCGAGTGCGCGCCATTCATCGCTCATCGCCTTTCGTCCTTTGACTCACTGTTTTTTTTTTAATTGTTAATGAGCAGCAAACATTTAATTTTTGTAGCTAAAGTGCCGTATTTAGGGAGGTAAGGTTTGTCCTGTATTTCGACTGAGAAGATGTGGGTTGCAGGAGATACTTTATTTGAGGCAATTTGAGGCATCATACGGACGTAAGATGCATTGACTTGAGTGCGCACCATTCATTGCCCATAGCCTTTCGTCCTTTCACTCAGGGTTTTTAGTGTCAATAGTAAACGAAAATTCATTATTTAAAGGTGGTAGAACCAAAGTACCTCCATTCTTTTAAGTTCTTCATGTCTTGTGTTGCGATTGGGGGGTGTCGTTGCCGGCGATACTTTATTTGAAGCGACTATCTAATGCCTCTAATCCGCGTACGACCTGAGTTAGGATGTTTACCTCTTTCCATACAAATTACTAATACAACTTTATTACTGCCTTGTCCGTAATTCATCTCGATTCGTTGCAGATCGCTTCTTATTGTCCTTACAACCGCATATCCTTGTCTGGAACACCGAGGCATGTCGCTACGAACCACTGTACCGTATCACAAATCTCCAATTCTAATCTCTAAAAAATGATATCATTAATATTTATTACACATAAATATTGATAAAAATAAGGTAGCTTCAGGCAAAAAACAGTTTTTTTCTCTTTTGATTCGCTCTTTTAAAAAAGAACAGTTGATTTGTGGTACTTTTGAAGCTAAGTAGCGATGCATTGTACACGATTTGAGCTGTTCAAATTGATGTCAATTGTCAAAACCCCTCGAAGTGATTGGTTGTTGATAGTCGAGATACGTCGCCGGTTGTATCGTACAACCAGATCAAGCCGCGATGCCACTTGAGGCACTTGTAATTGTCGACGACTGTACACTATTCAATCCAGATGTGAACGGATGTTACTGTCATTTTTAATAATATTGAATTATTTTGATGTAGGTATATTTAATACCAAATAATTTGTGTTTGGAGGCCCGTCTGTGACCTTGGCTTTTGACTACATATTTTATAACGTGTTAAATTTTTACATAAATGTTTTATCTACCGTTTACTTCGTTCTCTTCATTTTAGTTACATTGTATTTTAAATTATGGTGCTATAACGATTATAAGCATCCATTATTATTTGGACAGTCAAGGAAAAACCGGATCCAGACTATTTTCCTATAGCAAATTCGACAGAATTTCTCTCACACAAATTCGTCTCACTAGTATCATTAAAAAAATGAGGATTTCATGTCTGATAAAATACAGAGTTCCGTCGATTCATCATCACTCTCTGTCTATGTCTAATTTATTTACGTCACTACATAGGTAACCAAGGCCTAGTCTATATAAGTATGACTCCCAAATGAGGTTACCTACATGGGAATGAGGTCTGTGGTATCGGAGGATGTGAACGGCTCGCCCCGGGTACAGTCAGCCGCGAACGAAGTGGCACTGCCGCGGCAGGCAGGTAATTGCGCCGCTGTCAAAACATCCGACGCGCCCGCGACCTGTCAGATTAGCCGTATCCGTTAAAGAGGCCTTTGTGCTTTTGACTGACATCCTCTGGCAGGAATTAAAAAATAAGACGCTTTTTGATATGTTGTTGCTGCTTGGGTGTGGAACCTGTTTTATTTTGTTTTGGCATCCGCGGAACCGCCGCGCGGCATGCGTGAATTCGTTCCGTTCAATCAACTCGCGCGGGTCTGGTTTTGTTACTTATCATTTTAAGACATTATGGAATTAATTTTATGTTGTAGGTATGCGTAAATTTCAGATATCTCCTAAAGGCTTATTTTAAACTAGCTTACCCAGCAGGCTTCGCTCTGCCAATGAATTTTTTTTATTTCTTTTTTATTTTTATTTAATAGCCTATGTTACTCAGGCTGAATGTAGCTTTCCAATGGTGAAAGAATTTTTGAAATCGGCCCAGTCGTTTTTGAGTTTATTCGTTACAAACATACAAAAATACAAATGTTTCCTCTTTATAATATTAGTATAGATATAGATAACAGATTGTCAAACGGGAAAATAATTGAGGTTTAAAATTTTATGACATTCACATTACCTATTATTTTTATCCTATCTGTTACATACATATAATGTTATTTTATGCCAATTGATTTTATTGCCAGTTGAAAGTTGTTAGAATTAAGAACCGAGATAATTATGATATTTAAAAAATTACGAGCCATCAGTTCGGCCTTCGATTGTACTTTCGAATACCTACTTAACATTTAAGTACCATCTTAAACGTCTTAAGTGGGTGCGGCGGGGCTAAATGGTTGGTTACAAAGACTTTAATATCTCAAGATGAAGTGTCAGGATCACAAAAATGGGACACAATTTGGGAACTTTTATTTTTCGTCGCTTTTATTATGTCGGGAACTGTTATGTCACTCTTAAGCGATACGTAACCTTTATAGATACTGAGAATGATACAATATAATTGTCTATAAGTTTTATTTTAACAATAATTATCTAACCATAACATGACCCATATTATTTTCATAACCTTTTACATTGCCACAAACATCCAATGTCATGTTCAAGCTAATGTTTTACCATAACGAGTCCAATTACTAATAATCACCGGAAGACTTGGTTCTTTAAACGATTACAATGAAAGCATTAGCTCCATACACGGCCATTGAAATACTTATAGCAATGGATAAACTCGATTCGTATCAGTAATTAGTTATTTGTAATATTTAGAGTAATAAAGTCTTTGTCAATTAGTCCATGTTCACGTCAATTACGGTTGATTATAATAATTGTTAATTAAAATATTTTAAGGTTAATCGTAAAATGAAGATTGCGGTAAAGTAATGGTTTAACTAACGTTTTATGAAGTTTTAAATATTTTTATTTTTTCTCGTTTCTTTTATCAATGTATCAGCATTAATCGTGTAGTGACGTTTATATAATGATAACGTTATGATAACAACGCGATGACGCAGTTCGAGTTCAAACTATACACTGTTACGTTGCTTATCAACGTTAAATTGGGGTTTGATTATAAAAAATAACACGACAAAGATAAAGATAGAAGATGTACATTGCGTATAAATCGTTAAACAGGCGTTCGACCACGTAGAGACTGTTTTCTTTTTTTTCAAGATTTCCCAAGATTGCTATTTCCCGTCACTATCTTGAATTCTCCGAGAGCCCAGCGCATCCATGTCGAAAAATGTACAACAACCACCCAATTTTTTGGGAACTCAGGCATGCAGGTTTCCTCACGATGATTTCGTTCACCTTTACAGCTTAATTTAAAAAACGCACATCACTTTTTTTAACAAAGTAAATGTAAAAAGTACACGGAAAACCGAGGCTTAAAGCGGGGTTAGGTCACTGACGTCGTGTTATAAAAGTCTTTAACACGGTGCGGATATTCTTAGTTCCCACGCAGTGCGTCAATATTGGTCCTCGCATTATCAGCTGCAATATCCGAGCCACTTGATACCGGCTGCAGTCGGCACACACAGACGTTTATGTGTTACAGCTTTATTTTGAGTCACTTTTAAAGCAGTCGCGGTAGTATGGTGTGTAAAATTTTTAACATATTTTTTGCGTAACGCGTAATATTTGGAGATATGTTAAAATTTACAATGTTTCGTCTAAATCCTAGTTTACACTTGGGTTGTTTTTTAGTCGTAACCAAAATACAAAATAAATTATCCCTTCACAACTCGACTAAATTTTCACTATGCAGACATGATTACAGATACTAAATTCTCGATTCGACTAAAATATACTTACTAACCTAGTATGGAAGGTTTAAAGGATTTTTTCGTAAGAACAGAACTTTCACCATTTATCATTTCGCAAGTAGGCATATCAAAGTACAAGGACAACTCTTCTAAAGTGACTCTTCTAAAGTGGACATTCCCTGAAGTACTGAATCGTATCATTTCTCACTTGATCCCATTCCTTTAAATTGGGTTAACAAGTAAGGCGCCAGTCAGGATGCCCATATGTCGTTCTCTCTTTAACTTTGCCGATTCTTATGCATCTGCAACAAATGTATAGTTCTATACTATACTTAGCATTTGTACTATTACACCTTAATAAAGAAGCGCACAAAGCCCTGCTTGAATAAATCGCATGCGATCGAGAATATAAAGCAACGTCTGGCGCGGTCAGTAGTAAGCATAGAAAACAGAATAATAACTATTCTGTTATAGTAAGTACTATTCTGTTTTCTATGGTAGTAAGAGTAGTCAGTACCTGGGAGATCGCTAGTGGCGTATTACATTCGCGTTTCCGTGCTTCGGAAAGCACGTTCAGCCGTCGGTCCCGGTTGTTGTCGAAAAGATAACAGTCGTCAAATCTTGTCGGAAGCCCTCTGCGCGGTTCGATATGGTTTTTAATTTTGTCCGTTGATCAGTCTACCTCAGGCATGCAGCTGTTTTGGACATGCTGCTTTACGACGATTTAAGTTTTATATTATTATTTCATTTTCTTTCTTTCCAACGATAGCTTGCCAATGTCTGTCGAACGTTGACTTCTAACGACCTTGGCGTATTTTTTGTTATGTTGCGGAACAGGTTAGTATTTGTATGCTAACCTGTTCCGCAACATAACAAAAATAATACATTGTTTGTACAATGTATTATATGTAAGCCGCTATGGAAAACATCTTGAATCTACAAATTAATAAAGTCCAATGATCCATTCGATTCGATTTCTTCCGGTGACTGGAATAGATTCCTATTCGTTTACGAGTTCCATTTCATCATAAAACTTTAAGGTAGTCAATGGTGGACTGGTTCTGCAAAGGTCATGTTACGGATAGTAAATATTCTCTGTATATCTCCGATACCTATTTAACAAATTCTCATCGTAGTAGGTATCTAGAATGAATTTGAATCGCTTGACAGCAACCCATTAATGACCCACTGGGGCGGGTCTCCTTCTTGCAATGAGAGAGATGTAGGCCGCCGTCCACCACGCTGGCCTACTGCGGGTTGGTGGACTTCACATACCTTTGAGAACATTTTTTTTGTGAACTCTCAGGCATGCAGGTTTGCTCACGATGTTTTCCTTCACCGTAACAGCAGGTGATATTTAATTTTATAAAGCGCACATAACTTTTTTTACAAAGTCATTGGCGTGCCACTGGGATTCGAACCCGGACCCCTCGATTCGAGGTCGAATTCTAAGCCGCTGGGCTTAGAATAACCTACCTGAATGTGAATCGCTTAATGAGTGAAAATTAGGTTTAATAATTCAATAAAATACAGATAGGTAAAGAATATAAAGCGAGGTAGAAGTAGAGCCAGTGACCTTGTTAGTTACAGCTTAGTTTCCTGGTTTGAATGCACTTAACATTCACTTGCAGTTTTGTTGTCCAATTTACCTGCAAATGTAATAAACACACGTTCCATCCATGATGATACGGAGATATTATTGACCTTCAAACAATAAAAAACTTCGCAAATCTTCCTTTTAGGAAAACCAACCATTTAATCATTAAGCAAGGTATTCTTAAGTTGAAAGTTGAAAGTTGATCAAATGTCAAAATATCTTGCAGTACAAAATAGAAAAATTAAATATGTTGATCCTTCCTTTAAATGAAACGAAATGTATCTTTATTATCAACTAGCTGACCCGGCACACTTCGTTTTGCCATTATAAAATATGTATATTATATCATTGCAGTTTGCATAATAGAAGTGGCATCCATAAAGAAAAATCTTGACGTTTCTAAATGCATGACATTGCCATTATGAACTTATGAAGTATTCAATCTGAAATGATGTTTGACAGGTAGAACATGGGTAGAACAGTTTATATAGGAAAATGAAATTGTTGTTTTTATTATTTTCTTTACATTGTTTTCAAATTTTCTCTCCGTAAGAACCATCCTCGTACTTCAAGGAATATTTTAAAAAAAGAATTAGCGAAATCGGTCCAACCGTTCCCGAGATTTGCGCTTAGCAACACATTCAGCGACTCATTTTTATATTATAAGATACAATGTTAGAGTTCTAATTCTATTGATAGTACTGTCGTCATTGTTATTGAGGTCTTTAATGATATTCTGATTGTACCCAACTATATTCTTGACGGAGTTTTGTCGCTAACGATTCATTACCTACTTAATTCAACGTTGTAGCACACAATGCACACAGAGGCATACATAATGTTGACAATGACATTGACCGAATAAAAGGTTATACGTAATCGGTGCAGTGCTGAACTGCTGACCAAAATATTAGGGATTGAATGGAAAAATTAGCAAAAAAACCGCTAACATTCCTTTAAAGCCCTTTTTAACTAAATCCAACCCTTTCCACGGCTCTAATTGAGGAGTCTAGAATCTCTGGTGGAATGCACTAGTGCCTAGTGCACCCGATAAAGTATTCTCAACTGCGGGTATTAACCTGACTTTCTTCATGCTTTATCAGGTCGAACGGTGTTAATGTCCTACCGTGTACAATATCTTTCTGTGTGCCACTGGTAGACATTTAAATTTCCACCAGGTCTAAAGATCTCGAAGGCACCCAATAAAAGAACCCTACTTTCGACAAGCTCTTCACAGTTGCTATAAACAAAGAAACGCTAGGAATTGATACCATACCTTGAGCTACATTGACGTGTCTGAAGAAAAGTACGATGACATACTTCCATAATTACCTTTCCGATAGCTATTATTAGGAACATAGCACACAATAGACGATGCAAATTGCATATTGACGGTAATTGGTGAAAACGTCTCATTTGCGTGCGACTTTGTTGACAAAGCTTTCTGGAGTATTGGAAAATTGCCACGAGCGATCTTGCATATCATAGTTGCTGATCATCATGGGAGACGCTTTCAATGTAAACCACTGCAGTTGAATGAAATTATTACGCAAATGAAGCAGTAAGCAAGTGTGACATTTGCCTCTGATTGATGTATCCTTAAAAAAAATGAAATTTGCAATAGGCTGGTTACAATAAATTGAGTGATACAATAAATGAAAATAATATTAATTCAGGCACATAACTTGTCTATTAGAAAATAGGATAGAGTGAAAATTATGAAAAGAGCTGGTATGACAACAAATTGGCGCAAAAGATCATGTTCCCGGAAATATTATGAGGACAAATAATTTCGCCCACGTTTTAAAGCAGGATGACATCGATTACAGCGACGCCGGTTTGAAAGCAAACGCCGGGTTAGAAGCAATTCAGGATGATATTATAGCTAAATGTTCTTTCTATATAAATATACTATCATATTAGTTAAGTTGTGGAATCCGATTTTATCATTAGCTATTTTATTAGATTCCTAAATTCGACTGTAGAAATTTCGAATATCAACAGAAAAAAGTGAGTAGTTTGTTTAAGTTTTAGGTACGTTAGACCTCTTCGAAATTCTCACAACAAATGTTAATAAACAGTTAAGGTTATTACACAGACATTCGTGTTTCAAAACACAAGAGTTTTAACTCTTGTGTTTTCAAACACGAGGAACATTAGAATCCAAATCGATAATTTTTTTATGACTGAACTTTTCCAAGCCGTTTAAAAGCAGTATAATATTAACATGCTCTAAACATACTATGACTGTGATATGCTGTAAAATATAAAGCTCTCTTTTGAATTCGCTTAAATAGTTCATGAATCATCTGAATCACCCCAAGTTGACACAGAGTGTTAAAAAGAGACATCCTGCATTGCTTGTTTAGGTGTGACGTTAATCAGCTATCTAGAGCATCTGCCTATTAAGCATAGGTGATATAATTCAGCACGTGATGAAATTTATCTATTGCATTCTGTAGAGGAAACCGTTGCGCTTATGACTCCCAACAATAGTTTATCCAGTTGGTTAATGTTTCAAGTTTATTATTATTATCATTTGTTTTTCTGTCTTAATTTGATTTTATTCTTGTTAATTAATCAACAGGAGATTGACCTATGATCTCAAGCAACAATAGGCTATTTTCTCTTGAATCCTAGCTTAGATCACCTCCGTAACTTACATTATTGAGGAAATGAGATATCCTTAGAGCAGAATTGGTTATTATGTGATGAAGATCTGCTATTCTCATAATTGGATGTTTCCTTTTCAACTTTTAATGAATAAATGAATGAAGCTGAAGTTCATTAAAGTTACTATTTAAGAGCGGCACGCTTGATGAAAGTTAACCTATTATGGAAAGGGTGCCTAATTTAAGAATGTACTTATTTCAAAATTAGTCGTACTGGCTGGATATAAAAATCGTGTATTGGTAGTTACTCATAGATGAAGGTCAGCGGCTCTAGAAAAATCGATTTTTAGTTAAAAATTATTGTATGTCATACCGAGGGGATAACTCTAAATGATGAATAACAGATCAGGAGTATTTAGGAGAAGAGGAAGAGGTTAAAATATGAGGAAGATGTTTTTTTTTTTAAATCTGACAACTGGCAGTTATAGTCAGCGCCTCTACAAAAATCAACTTTAAATTCAAAATTTCAAGATTCAAAAATCATACTGAGGGAATAACTTTAAACGGTACAGGAGTATTCAGGAGGAAAGGATAAAATATGGGGAAGATGTTTTGAAAAAACGTGGCGACAAAAATATCCTTTTCATAGGAAAATCAGCTTTTCCTTATTTGGAGTAAAGATTACGTTAGTCTCTGACTAGACTAGGCAAACAGGTGAACGTCAGTGGAATTTAATTCTAAGAGTCGTGTATCGAAGATCAATGAAACCTGTTTATTACCTCCGAAGTAGCTGATTTTTATGACGGTTGACAAATATTCGATTTTCTAAATCAGTGACCACTGATCGGGCTGACCTTCTGAGTGGCTCGGGCCGGCTTCAGAGTAAGTAGCTAGTATACAATCACAATAATTTCGTGTCATTTATGACTGGACAATTTGTCTTTGAAGTAGAATTCGTTAATCACATTTATCATTATCATTCTGTACCTACTTAGTTAATTTGACGTAACGCGATGTGCGAAGCTACTCGTAAGCGGTCGAACCGCAAACGATCTTCACGCCGTATTAACGCCAAAACCATACTTACGCGCATTCCCCCATTGTTAGTGCACTTTTCACTGCAATTCCCGCGGCTTGATTGCTCTTAATACGCTGCTATAGGGAGGAAGTCTCGAAATTATTACATCCTCGCTACTCTAATTGTATCCAGCGATTCGTTCTGGTGCTTCAAAGGCAATAAGTAGTCTAAAATTGCCTACTTGTTCGTGAACGCTTGGTAGTCTCACGCCAATGGTAGCGCTTAGTCGATCAGCATGAAATCTTGTAGGTAATGATTGGGCACAGACCACTTAACTATGGAAGAAATAATGTTAAATGTTGGAGTGTCTCGTTTAAATTCAAATTTCAAAATTTTTAAAATTGAAATTTATTAAAATAATGACTCAGTCTGTTTCGTTGTTGATAAAAAACTTATATCAGAGAAGCGTTTTGCTTATATTGCTTGATGTGAAGTTAACGCTTATCCAGAAAAGTAGTCTTAAACCTTGCTTTGAAGACTTGCATGGGGACAACTCCGGTGCTGGAGAGTTGTGAAAGAGTAAAGAAAAGTGATCAGTGGCATTAAGTACAAGAATACAAATGAAGACTGAATAATGAAAGTAATTATTTATTATTATTACAGCAGATTGTTCTTCTTTACATAATAAAAAAGAACAAGCAAACTCAGTTTTAGAAATAGACCTGTCTGAATCTGACGTGATTGATGAGAACAGTGTCATGATGAAGAGATGAGGTTCGTAAACAAATAAAAATTAAAGGGGGTTCTAATTATCCCTTAGTGTAATCAAGATCCATAAATCAACTTCAAGCGTTATCTGGGTGTAATGAAATAAGAATCCCATAACGATGCATGTCCCGGAGGCCGAAATAATTAATGCTTTCGAGATTTACGATGGTTTAATACCACAAACATGCGTGGGTTTGAATCAAGATCCGACTTTACTTAGCGGCGGGTAAAATAGTATGGAAATTATAATATCATATATCACTTCCGCCTAATCAGGCGGAAGTGATATATGATGCTTAAATGGAAATATTTCAATCATAAGATACTCGTTTTTCAATATTTTGATCTAACTACCATTAAAAGCCGGCTCGGAATTTGTCAATTTATGTTTTATATCCAAATTATGATTGTGATTAGAGTAATGAATGTCTGCGTATTAATAAACTAAAATACGGTTATGATAAAGAAGAAAATCAAAGCGTGCGATGTTAATAAACGACAATACTTTACTGTCAGGATGAAAGATTATATTTCTGCAGTGTATAAATCTTTCGTGAACAATACACCACATTGTAAAGTGAAAGACACAATGAAATGAATACATGTTGAAGATAATATCTATAGGGGAATCATTGTAGTTAATGTTGGGGCAGCACACGCCTTCGTAAGGAAAGGCGTGGATGGATATCACAATGAGAGCGAGGTACTTAATGGTGTTTCATTTAGGAACCCCACGCAACTCTTGTACGCTCTTAAACGATTTAGTGGCTATATTTGTGCGCATTTTTCAACGATTCATATCACAAATATCAAAATAATATAATAATATGTTTTCAATGTTCACTTTTCCTATAAGTATTTATTTCTTTAATTCTATCTTCTCAGGATTATGTGCCTTATTACAGTTAACCGTAATTTCTTCTGTCTTGAGACTTTCATGAGTTGGTTGTATGGAAATAATCTTTCCACTTTTTGAGTCGATCTTCCTGTCAAGTGGAATTGATTGCTTGAGCTGCCGTTATTTTTGTTTTATCATTTAAATTCGATTATTTTTTGTATTTTCCATGCGGAAATAATTAAACTCTTCTCATTGCTATGTCGCAAGCAAAAGTTGCTAGTACGATAAATCTTTGCATATAATTTGTTGTAGGTACGTTTAGTGTACGTCAATTTGGACAGCTCCATAGAGAGCCCTGTGTTTAAATTTTGTCGTGTTGGGCGCTCGGTCACTTATGTCAGCCATTTAGGACAAGGTCTTACATGTTTTTTGTTCAAGGTATTGCTCATTAATTTTGCAACATACTCGTATTTCAGATTTTGTGATTAAACCGATAGGCATATTCAATTGTTATCGTTGATGTAATTTATATTTTATCGTCATTACGTGGCCTTATTAGAGATGGTCGAGTGGCCTATTATGCTAATCTGCCCGACCATTGCTGACCCGTGTGTCATGGTCGATCATATAAATATGTGTACGGTCATACGTCTGTCTGTGATTTTATTAAAAAGAAGGTTTTTTTCTCTTTAACAAATATTAAAGTTACGGCATGAAGATGAACTAGAAGGAAATGAACCACTAGTACGTAGACACTGATGCTGTTGAATTGAATTGAGAATATTTCTGGATAACTAATTGGTCAGTGAATGCGACATATAATTGATTTTAGTAATCTAACCAGCCAAGTCGACTCAGTGACTTCAAATGGGTTGTTATAAATATAAAAAGAAGCATTACCTGTTTGATAAAAAAAACTTTTGAATCTGTTTTGATGGCAAAATTGGCGCTTCATGGTTCACGAAAAGTTTTATAGCTCCCAAAACTATTCTCGTGACGGCACGTCACGGCATTAGTGTATATTGCCTCCTCATTATCATCATTACAATCGATCGTAAACAAACTTCGGACCAGACTGTACGTGACACTTGCTTCGGTCAAACGGACCGCATATTAATGATTCATGAAATATTAACCCAAGAGCTGTTAGACATTTTTCGAAAAGTGTTTGAACGACATTAAATTTTTTATTAAGAACAACAAGTGAAGCCAGAACCAATCAGTCGGGTTTGTGACCTCGTCAGGTATCTCCAAAATTATTTTTAAAAAATCCATAAAAAGTGTTTGAGACACTGAAACATTTGTAAATAACAAAAACCTTTTTTCAAAAAGGCCAACATTTTCGCGGGACTTCAAAACTTCGAATTTCAAAACGCTCCAATTACATTTTTAATTTTAGCTAAATTTCAATACGTGCTCTAATATATTACAAATTTTAATAATCTTTTCAACATGATTTTATGAGGTCTCAAATACTTCTCGAAAAATTCTGTCAGCTCCCCAGCTATGTGCGACGATGCCTGCATGATTGGGTTTCGGTTAGATTATCGACATCTTACGTGATGTTCTAGTGTGACTGACCGATACCGAATTATTATCATTTTTAAAAGCAATGAGTTCAATTATAACGTTGTAACCTCAATTTAACATTTTCATGAAGGTGATCATTTCTTACATTCAAATCTTGTTCGGTTTTAATTTAATTTAAATTTGAATTTTATAGTATTTTACTTTGGTTTATTTTAGACGTTTACAAGAATATTTTTGGGACTTTCTTCTAACCAGTGAATGTGAAAAAGGACTTGAAACTAGACTAATAAATATGTGACATTGCTACGAATATCTATCAAACGGACCGCATATGAATGATTCATGATGAAGCAGACATGTACTTGACGATGCGTGACGATTCACATTAAAGTGTTTTGAACTGTTATCTAAGCCAAAGCAAAAAATTCGATAAAAATGGTATGGCGCTATTGTGCTTTGATTAAATCATAGTTGTAAGAACCGAATCGATTTCACTTTAAACGTTCGTCATACACAGAAAAAGATATCGGAATTTTGATTGATGCTGTGTTTGTAGACAACGCTATTAGGGGAAATTTAGAATTAAGAAAACGGCATCGAAATAACACGAATAAATAAGAAAAAGGAAGAATAGTACTGTCGAAACCAGAATCGATATAAGAAGGATTATTAGAAATTGTAAGCATAGTACTGTCGAAAACTACGACAAATGTCGTGAATAATGCCCTTCATTTGAGCTGTTTGTCAATGGTGGCATATATTTACGACCAAGTAAATGTATAATATAATTCGAATAGTTCATAATAAAATCGAATCTACATTCACTGCAGGTTTATGAATCCATAGCGTCCAATAACAACAAGAAACTAAATTTGAGACTTGGTACCACAAAGGAACTCCAGTTTGTAGTTGACCATGATACGAATGGCTAGTCTATCAATATTTGAATTGCTTGTTTATTTGTATTTCGCTCGCAGATATTTCATTCGATAAAAGGTTTAATCCAATTACATACTTTTGAATAAGAGCGAGTGCATTAAACTATATTTTGAATTATGTATTTAATTAGTTTGCCATTAATTTTTGTAATATTTATCCGTTTTCATATCTTTAGCGTCATAATAAGAATAGCACCTATTTAACCCGTCACTCACGGTATCATAAGACCACTATACTTTAATAAATTTCTTCGACGAATTTGCAAAAGGTATAATGTAAGATTTATCTCAATTATTAATTTTCCGGAGAATTATCTTGAGTCATACGACTATTCGTATTTCTTCAGATACGAAAATCTCCATGGGACTGCTTGTTTATCTGACAATGAACGATAAAAGTCCATACACTAGCAAGTTTACGTGAAATGTACACGCAAGTAGCAAAAAGCACGCATCCATCAATGTTTGATGCGATGCGTATCGGTGTCGCTTTCAACGAGCAAGAAATACTAGTCTCAATGTATGATGAGATTGTAAGGAAGAACATTTACTCTCTATATGTGACGAGGATTTAAGGAATACGAACTCTTGCTATTTAGGAAGAGAATTCAACGTAAACAAGTAATGTATAAAAATTAACCTTAAATGAAATAAACTTATGAGATGTATAAATAAAGGTCATACTTAACCCATTCAGAGTAACAAAGAAACGGCTTAAAAAGTATTTAGTGATGAGTTTTCATGCTCCGAAGCTGAAAAGGAGGCGTGTAATACGACGTAATTTATAATATTTTTTTCAATGTACGTATATAAATTTTAAGCCATCCCTAATTTATTTATTCAAAATTATGATGTTCTAAAATATTAAGAATACAATATTCGAATCGTGTAGAAAAAAAATAACCATTCAATACACTGACTAAATAAAATTACACAAACAAACTGTTTGTCTCGTCTATCAGCGTGTCTGAATGAATTTTTTGTACTGTTGTTGCGAAACACATGACAATATGACAAACAATATGACGAATGATTATGAAGTAACATCAATAGTCAAGAAATTACAGTCTAGCTAATGAAGTTATCAGTCTGGATGACAGGGTAATAACAGCTGATACTATTCTGTTATGATTATTAAACGATGTTGAGACAGTTACATACGTACAAGATGCAAGAAATATTAGCTGTATTTTCTTCATATTTCTGTGAACAGCTTCGAGATTTGTATCACTAGAGATGATGACAAATTATAGGTTGTTACTCGTAGTATTATTTGATTATGTTCGGTTTTTCCATAATTTATGTCATTATGATTACGAATTTCGCTAATTTTTTTTCACTTAGGACCTTTCGTGTTGTACACAGTGCTTAGTAGTGAAAGATCAGGACGGAAGAACCAGAAGAAAGAACTAACTTTGCTGAATCTGCTTGTCACTTTCGACCTATGCTTCTTATATGTGTATGTAATCAAGATAAGATGCAAGTACCTATGTACGATTCTGCGAGTTTTGGGCACTGTATTGCTTCTAGGTCGGACTGAAAAACTACTTTAGCCACCTTCACAGTACCCTCTTCCTGCTCAGTGTAATAATCCCGTACTCGGATAACATTACTTTTTACCCATAGCGCTAACATAATTATGGTTCATGGATCAATGTGACACGGCGGCTTTCTTTTGGTATATGGTTTGAATTATATTTTATCAACATTATTGTTCCATGTCCTGTCAATTGTGTCTTTCAGGCCTTATTGTTGCCATTTTTTAACACGAATGGATCGCTCATTTGTGTTTGCGCAACTTGAGCAAATATACTTCAATGCTTATTTCGCTGTCGAGAAAGACGTCGGTATTATCTGCGAAAGCTTCTGAATTAAGAGTTCCGAGAGTTTCAGGCCAAGACATCAAACATAGAAAAGTTTATGTACGTGGAACCTTTTCAATCACAGATGTATGTTTAATGTTGTCTTTTAACAACTGGCTAGGAGTGCAGTGAATCTCTCAGAATTTACGACGGCTTTTATTGTAGTGTGAATGGAAATGTTGAATTAGATATTGTGTGTGATGGTGTAGAGTATTTATGGTCGTTTGTAAACCGTATTAGAAACTTGGAATTCTGGTACGGGAGAACGATCTTCCTAGGGCCCTATGATTTCTTTATGCGTGAACAACGTGTGAATTGGTCAATTGACATCATTGTGATATAGAGTTAGAAATTAGAAAATCTTAGCTTTGAATGAAAGTTACACGGCGTAATTACTCGGTTTATGATTACCGGAAGTGGCTGGGCTATTTTGTTAAATTGTCAATCATATATTTGAAGTTTCGAAAACGGGTCAGATTTTAAAAACTGTTTCACCAATATTCAACCTAGTTTTAGGGTAGATTCAGACCGCACGCATTGTACTCTGTATTGTACGCAAGTCAAGCCAAACATTCGTTTAACTTATTCTGTACAGACTAACTTAAAAAATATTTTTCAAACAACAAATCCTAGCGTTCTGAATACTATTCGGTTAAAGGTCTTTACGCCAGATCATTAGTAACGGTATGCACCCTACGTCTATTAGTGTCTGTTGATCCACTAAGACGTGTTGCCAGGTGTGTCAGGAGAACAGCTGGTTGTTACTTAAATAGAGCATCAATGAATTCGCTCTATGTGGAATGTAAGCGTAGAAAGATAACTGTGTTATCCTCACATTGATCTCGATAGATTGTGGTATTTGGAACAGCAAATTTAAGGAACCCTTCAAGTATTTAAAATTTACTTAATCTTTTAATTTATCTGTATCTTTCTGCTGCCTTAGTGACAGTGGTCCCCCTTGTCTAGTACCTTCTGAATTCAAGGGTTTCATTTTATTAAATCTTTTTATCTTATCCCATTTGGATAATTATGTTGATTCTTCTGCTTTGCCCCAAAACGACATTCAAGATTTGCTTTTAAAATGATATCTGCATTTTTACATTATCGATAAAATCATCGTTAATTGATTATATTAATTTATCTCTCAAACATCTCTAATAGCAACAGTTCAATCATCTTAGAGAATTCGATAGATAACTTATCGAAGCGGATCATTTATTCGGAGATTAGCTTCAATCCATCTCTATAATTTATTAACCTATCTCTGCCATCATGCAGGTACTTAAGATGTCAGATCGTCATGCAGCAAGAGTTGAGATATTGTTAGATCTGCTCACATCCGGAACGTTATGTTACATTTCAGTATGTAGGAATCTAGAAACTGTTGATGGCTCTTTAGATAACTTCACCGGGAACAATGTATGTGAGCCATTATCATTAATTAATGACGTTAAAACACTATATGTTTTCAGATTAACCGCTGTTTAACGCAAAGTTAATGTACCATGCCTTTTTGTTATGGTTGATACGAATATTGAAGTGTCTGAAGTGAACGATGCTGGATAGGAACAAATTAAAGCTTGACAAATCAGCGGTAATGTCTCCATAGTTAAAAGTGGGAGATGACTTCCAATTGACTTCTTTTTCGTAATTGAGTAACTAGCATAAGTGCAGGCCACCTTATGTTAAGTATTCAATGCAGCCCAAGGACGCCCGCATCTAGCGTGTAATAGAGAAAAACATCCCATCTGAAGTTGTATGCGGGGGCTTTGCTACTCATGAGGACTAAGATGTTGGCCTCAAAAAAGTATCCCCGGCGACCATAAACCACAGACCACAGAACATGAAAAATAGGCTGCTTAACGAGTACGACGGGCTAAGGGGTTGGCGGTTAGGCACCTCCCTGGTGTTGTGTACAAAGAAACGACTCACGAATTAGCTCATGAAGCGATAAATAACACGTAGTAAAATGAGCAAAGCACACAGCCGTAAATGATGATAAACGTTGCGCAACTGTCGAAAGAAATTAATGATCGCAAAATTATCGCCGGCGACTCGTATACAGTTACCGCGATCGTTCCAGCTAACACTTTGATTAATTGCAACGATTATTATTATAAATGCATAAGGATTAGTAGTGAAAGTTATGTAATTTAAATAAAAAGTCATTTTACTTTAGAACGTAAAGTATAAAATGTGAACGTAAAGTTTTCCGCTTCAGGACTTCGCGTCATTATTTTTTGGGTAATAAAAATAAATTATCATAAGGAGTAATTATATTAATATAAGTGCATATAGAAGAAATTTAGTTTTTGCGTGTATTGTAGATAAGCAAAATAAGTAAATCAGATGATTCCGTAGATGTGAAAATCCTTTAGAAATTAATATTATCAACTTCCACTAACAGTTTATCGGTTCCACTAACTAAAGACCGACTCGGGTCCCTTCACATAATGAGAAAATTGCAAAACGTTTAATTTATTTTAAAGAACGCCGTGGTATAAATTGATCTTAATGGCGCTGACGTAAATTTTAAATATAACAAAACATACAATAGCAAGTCTGTAACAATATTTTATAACAGCAGACTTCCGGCTCGTGTTAAACAATGATCATGCAAATGCTCTTTAATTTTACATCTTCCAAAATATCTTCGTCCTCTTTACTCTCCAGAACTAAAGCCGTTGTTCCCTGTCATCTGCTGTCATAGCACTGAGTTCTATAGAAAGTTACCCAACAAGAACAGTGCCTTTTAAAAAAGTCGCAACGGCTTGTCAATTGCGCTGCTCCGTAGTAAACGAGTATTGTTATTGTAATTTATGTTAAACACCTCACTTGTAAACTGGCGTCGAGGCTTGTCTGATGTCTCATTTGCAAGTACGCTAGGCGCGAGACCTCATTTTGTTAGTGGCGGTTGTCAGATAGTATAAATTCTTGTTACCAAGTTTAGACGTAACTCCATTCTTGTCTGTAGTTCTTAGGATTACATTATACTCATCTGTTCGCTGTTTCTTCTTCGTTATATATAACAATATATTACCGGATTCTTTGCAAACTTAAAGCGGTTTGAAATTCAAAAAGGAACTGAAAACGTACTTAACAAAAAAAGCGTATTGGAAGGTTGCGGAATTTTTAAATGATAACAATAAACCATAAAAGTATCAAAAGCCAAATTATTTATTATGAATATTTATTAACACTTTGTCTTTGTTGTTTACTTTTCTAGATTTAGTTTTAATTTCCTTTTAATTTTATAAATTTGCGTACCTAAATAGTTAAATATGGATAGATCAAAAATGCTCTGTAAAATCTTAAATTAACCCATATTCGTGCAAATAAACGTTTTTGTCTTTGTCTACGAAATTGTTGATAAATCAATTAATCGTTAATCACAAGGAATCTCACTCATTTGTCAGCAATTAATCATTGCGTCGGTTTTATATCAATCTTGTATGAGAGATTTATCGTTTCTTACTTCATTCCGTTCGATAAGACTGGTATGCTTGTATGAATCAAAAGTATTTCACCGTTTGTAACCAGATGCATCCGTTCTGGTCACCGATATTCATTCATATAAATCTTTACTATTATGGTGTAAGTTGCCATAATTGCACTTAGGGATCGATGTAGTAGCAACTAGTATGGAGAGAATGAGTTTCAATTTTTTTAATAAGGGAAAAGGAAAAGGATCTTCTATCTGAACTAACTAGTTAGCAAAAGCATTTCGAAAGATCGATTTTTTTTTTCATATCTTTCTATTATACCGTAAGATACACAATTATGACTATAAATAATTGTAACAGAGTTAAATAGACAAAACATTTGGAGTAAACAAGGCTTCTTTTTTAAAGTATCTCACTGCTCTCCCGTTTTTAATTCAATTTAATTTAGTTTTTAATCTACAGTCTGATGCTTTTAATGTAGCAATTTAACGTTTGTTCAGCCGTGTTCCTTGATGAAAACATAATGTCAACAGACAGGTTTATTAACTTTATTAACTTAAAATTGGTCAGAATTCAATCTTCCAATCGTATGTCCATCCCAATCACTGCACTGTTCCAATGATTGTATACCTATGTATATGGGCATGGTTTTATTGGATGATTATATCCCAAAACAAACGTAATGCGCCACGCTCCCATCACATCCCGCGGGAGTGGGGTCAATGCGCCATCGACTCCACTAAGTGACCAACGTCGATTCCGTGTCGTGATGTCCACTGCTATGAGGTTTGTTATATTGAAATGCATTGCATTTTATTGAAAGTTGGGGCGCTTCAGCTTCAGTTGCTTTTAGATCTTAATTTCTGGCATTTTGTTTTAGCATTGGTTTGTTCATTTTCCTGATAATTCTGACCACAACTCCAAATTATTTCGATACGAATTAAAAATAAATATCAAGATTATTTCTGATTTCACATCGTAGAAAAAATTCGATTCTTTTTTCTAAATTATTATCTAAATTATTATCTTACCAACAATTCAAATAGTTACACCAGCTGATTAAATCAACAGCAAAAGCACTTCAGTCATTCTAACCGTAATCTCTATTGCTATCCCTCGGTCGCTAAGCGCACACGTAATACCGGATCTAAAGTTTGAAACAGCGGTCCATTCATGCAGCAATGGTTGTTTTTATTTGATCCCCCACAGAACACACAAACGGAATTACAGAGCAATTTTATTATTATTAATATCCTTTTTGAACGGGAGACGTATATTGTGAATGTTATGACTGCCGAACGTTAAGTAACGTTCCGTGACATAACAAGTATTCGTTTTGATTTTCTGTTGTGTATAATAATATCGCGATTCTTATAATACTTTACGAGTATTTCGAGCACGTGACTGAAACAATGCTTTTTATACAATGGAGGACCTCTAGCCCTAATGTTATGAAGTGAAATTTTATAACTTTTCCAATTCTCTTCGAAGAAATGTAATCATTGACATTAGTTGATATAATTAATTAAGTTACGTCTCTTTCAAAAATATCAGGTAGCCAGGTATCAGGTTTAGTCAATTTATAGATATGTGCTCTTTAGAAGGTCATCATCATTATCATTTCAGCCCTTAGTAGTCCACTGCGGGGGGCCTCCCCAATTGCCACTACGCCATCCAGTCTTGAGCCCTTTGAATCTAACGGTTTCCTTCTGTCTTCTTCATGTCATCAGTGGTAGAAAGGCGGCCTGCCTTTAGCCGAGACGTGGTCGCCATTCGAGGATCTTTCTTCCACCGGTTATCGGTCCTGTGAACGATGTGGCCAGCCCACTGTCATTTCAGTTTGCTGGCTCTGAGAGCTATATCGGTTACTTCGGTATGTGTAGGTACTCTACTGTTATATTATTCGCCATTTAGTCGTCGGCACTGACCTTTTACATACGCACGTAGGCCGCTTTGGGACCTAAAGGTCGTCTGAACAAAAACGTCTAGATATGATATCAGCCCCTTTCTAATTTAGTACGGTTTCATATTTGGCGATCATGACGTCATTGAATGAGTTATATGTAGTAGGTTTTGGCAGGTCAATGCTGTCTGAAGTCTATAGTACATACCTAATAGTGTAGTAGTAGCATATTATAATTTTAATACAACTTTCGGCTCTTTCAGCTGCTACATGTCACAAAAAATCTACCTACGTATTGACGTCAAGTCTGCTGTCATACCTAATAGCGGAACAATATACGAGTAGCTAGTAGCTACCTACCTCGATCAAGATTTTGACAGCGATACCCGCGTGGGATCGGACTTGTCGAGAAAGAAGTCAATAATCTTTTTTGCTTTGTACTATTTGAATGTAGCATATGGTAGCTTGATTTGGAATTGTGATATCAAAAACTAAAAAACTGGTTAAGTTCGATTGACTCTGGGAAAGGATTCCTTACTCCGTTTGCCTACAATGCATGAACATGTAATAGTATCGAGCTTCCATTAGTACCTATGAGAAGACAGACTTTTGCGATATAATAGTGTTCATGCTTACCTATAGTTGGCGTCACGAGTGGTGAGCAGAACTTTCATTGGTCGGTTTGACATTGACTGCGCGGCGGTCACACGATTGGTTCGACAAACGTCAGTTCGTCAGTGTGCGTCGTCTATTGGTCCAGCACGTTTTGTCGGCTGCTGTACATTGGCCGAAAGTATACACTGATAATCTATGCTCACGACTCATGACGGTTACTATATTGTACAGGTTAGATATGTGTGTTACGCCTTACGTTACGTTTCATTACTATGTAGTAAATATAAATAGATACTTCTATAAGTATGCTCTATGGTAGCAAACCGAAAAACCCCCAGTTTTTTATTTCGTTTCACTTGCACTACATTTTATGATATTTTCATGATAAAAAAACTATCTTCGTAGCCGGTGGCCATAATATTTTATGCATAGACCACCAGTCCGGGCGGCCAACCAGTCTAGACGGCTATGTCATTTACAACTCTAGACTTAAACATTTCAAAGTCATCGACCTTTGTTTGGCAACTCTTTATGACTGAAAAAGATGTTACACAACTTGAACTTAACTATCACAATTACAAGTGAATTTCGACTCAATGTCGCAGACTATAAGGTTGAATTTGGTTTGAAAGGAAACTAAGTAATGTAGCTTTACTTAACACAGTTTCATGTTTGTGGTGGTGTTAAATTTACGATGGTATCAGAGGTGTTATCAGATCTCCGGCGGCATCCTAAATGCACAGATAACGTACAAGCTATTGCCACATCAACTTTAATTAATATTATCTTTTTATTTATTCAACAATTATTTTAAAAGCGGTCCCGTAATGTGTAATTATGGGTAGAGATTAACTTGCGTTGACTTATATTCTTGCCGCATTTAATTTTCTTTCTTTACAAATGTAGAATGATATTCTAGTAGTCGTCCTTTAACCCTACCTATGATAGCAAGTATCTATGTAAAAAAAGGTACGTAATTTTCGATTTTTTCTTATCTTGCACTTTTCAGAGCTCGAGTTTTGCCTTGCTCAGGACAATATAAGATGATCAATGATCATTCTATCATTGATCGATACAAAATACACAATAAGGCACACAATTGGAACAAAAAATATTTAAGTTTATTTTTAACCGACTTTATAAAAGGTGGTGATCAATTCGACAGGTTTGTACGATATACAATGTAATAATAACGGAACTGCATAGCATAAGTAATATATTGAACTAATAGGGCTAGGGCAAACATGTACACAAAACATCATACGGGTAAGTATAGGTTTATCTGTTTGTCCTCGGATATCTCCAAAACTAATAAAATTGTCGGGTCGAAATCGTTCTTCTTTTGTTTGCTTGCATTTTTGTGCGAGGTGAACACTTTATCACAATAATAAAGCAAAAAACCGTGACCTCAAGCTTATATCTGTCAATCTGTGGAACAATTAGCGATGGCGGTGGCATACGAGCATTATGGCTCGCTTCCGCGACCGTTGGTGCAGGCCAGGAGAAAGCACTCAAGTTAAAAGCATTCGCAATCTGCTATCTGTGCACTGGCTCTAGATTTTCTCGAACGTAACCAATCTGACTAATAACCAATGTAACCTACAGCTGCGTTTCATTCACACGATAAAGCAGAGATACGGAGGTTTCAGGCAAGTGAATTCTATGTGTGTGCATGTAGATTTAATTGACTTTTTGATCGAACATTTCATGTTTTTTCTGTTAATTAAATGTAACCATACAGTTACATTTAATGAAATATAGCTCAGTAAAGCAGATCAAGGCAGTAAAGCAGATGGCAAGCGATTGGAAAAGTTAAGCAATGTCGGACGCGATCTGTAAGTACCTGGATGGGTGACTGGTGACTGCTAGTAGCAATTAAATGCGCGCTTCCGTGCTTCAGAGGGCACGTTAAGCCGTCGGTCTCGGTTGTTATCGATACAATAGCAGTCGTTAAACCTTGTCGAAGGTCCTACGGATGGTTTGAAAACATCCGATTCGAATTGGCCATAGCCCCTTTTACCACTAATCCGCATTGTAACAGCGTGGTGGAGTATGCTCCTGGCATCCTCCTGATGTGGGGAGAGACCCGTGCCCAGCTGTGGGCAATAAAAGGGTTGCGGCCATGTGAAGAAATGCAAAGTTTACACTCTGTGTCGGCTAGACTAAAGTGTTTTCTTAACTGGTTGCCGATACCAGTGTGCATGATCCGTATGGCGAGGGATCTGCCTACAGTCAATTAGTCAGCTGTTTACATTTTATCGTGTGAAGTTTCTTGTACACTTATGGAGTGAGTTGTTTGACATAACTGTACTGTACGTTATATGTATAGAACTTCGACACGTATGGTGTTGTGATTATTGTATGCTTAAGCCTTCCGAAGTTCTACAAACTTATTAGTTTTAACGGGTTTGGAAATAATAATAGAAAGACGCATTTTGAACTCGTTTTTTTTATTAGGCAGAACCTCGAATAATTTGTTTACTGTTACGGCTATCTCGGATAAATACGTGGACTGATTTGTATTCATTGAATTTATACACTATTGATATAAATTGCTGTATCAAGTTTCAAAGATTTAAATAAATGTTTACTCTAAGAAAGACACAATCGGGAGCTGTTTGGAGTAAAAAATGGCATCAAACGCGGTCCAGCCGTTTGGGATTTAGCCGAACACGAGACAGACAGACACAGATAGACGCCTACAACTTATACCACTCTTTTCAGTCGAGGGTTAAAAATAAGGACTGTTGTAAATTTCATAAAGCATAATATTATTGTACATTATTAATTTTGTTATGCAAGTGGTATTGCACTCTTTGATGCACTCGTAATCTTTATTTCCTGTTTGGATCGCGTTTCATTTACGTAGAAATCGTAAAGATTATTTTCAATCTCAGTAAATTAACGCAAAATTATTTTAATTATTATCATTTCCTCATTTATAATGTCTGTTTTATCGCAATTCCAAAAAGTGATTACCTCGTTTATTGTATTTCCAAAGTAATTAAAGAAAATTTTAACAAAGGATTTTTTTAAAATACAAACCTCCATAACCAGAAGACAAAGACAGTAGAAGTAAATACGACTTTAAATTTTGTTTTACTTCTATTACTGTACTATTTTCTTTTTTTGTTCCGGTGTAACATGGACCATTAGGTGTTAATAAAAATATAGGAAAGAAAGCATTATTTGCGTACTCTTTTGTATTTAGAGTAGTTTATCCAATCTCTCTTTTTCATCTTTATTCTTCTTTTCAATTTCTCCTACATCATAATCAGTCATTACATTGCTACACCCGCCTACACCCACTGTGTGTTTACAAATCCGCTTTATTGCATTCGATTTTTATGCGTCTATGCGTCGTTTATGTGGCTATGATTGTTTTCACCTTCGATGAGAATACGATCTAATTCAGTTTATTGGGCAATCACAGGTGCGTAAGGGGATCTATCGCTGAATTTTCTACGTCAGCGGTTACCCAAACTTTGACCGCAGTAGCGTTGAAATTACAAACCACTACTGTGCAACCTGACACCGTATCTCTAGGACCTATTATGTAAGACAGGTCATCGTCCTAATTCGTTGAGACAACACCGACCGCGTAGTCGATCGTGTGATTCATACTCGGTTTTGTCACAGATATAGATCTAAATGGATCACGCAAATCTAAGTAGGTACATCCCGTGTCAAAATATTTGAAAGGTTGTTGCAATGCGCAATCGTCGCTGATTCATTTAGACAGTGCTCCCTCGATATTAATTTATGCCGAGTTCGAATTGATTCGAATGGTGATGAGGGATAAATAATTTAATCGAATAATAATGCATATAATTAGTATTGGTGCTTTTGATTCGGCTTCGCGTTGATTTGGATTCCCATCACTAAAAGTTCTTGTTTTGCCTAATTATGCAGTGATAAAACGGCATGCTTGGTCTTCATGCTAATGAGCAACCTTGCGTTATCTGTTTAGGTGTATATCTGTGGTTTTTATGATCTAACCGCGTTGAATGAACTGCCCACATTTGTTTACGAAGCTGCTGATAGGTAGGTACTTCATCTAATGCCGACACTTCTTCATTTTCATTAAGATATTTTATCTTTCTTCGCTAATACATCAGAAAACTTACGTTGCATCTGTTATGTCAGTTAGATGGATCGATTTAATACTTGATTTATGGTGTTTTTAAAGCGAATGGAAAAGATAAAAGCAGGAAAGAAAGCAAAGCTCATTAATTAAATGTGTGTCTATCATTGATTTAGAAAGAGGTATATTAATATACTGTAAGTTTGTTTCCTTTACTATTTTCATATCAGAATGAAACATTAGCTATTTATATCTTCACGTATGTCGTGTTACATTTCGATAGTAATCCATGAATTTTAAAGCTAAACCAACAACTTTGTATCACATTAAAGCCACTTATATTCTGCGTTCAAATTTGTATCCCGAGCAAACAAATCATTCGAACCCCTTATTGAAACGTGGCAGCTACAAAAATATTCGATTACAATTAAGAAATAATCGTTAAAACTCGGTCCGGAATCGACCGGCCCACTCGCTCGAGTAATGCGTAACGTAACTCGATAATGGAGTGCCCATAAACACAGTGTTTGTTATTTTTACCCGGATCAATAACAAGGAGGGTTCCCCTTGTATAAATGATTATATTTTCTTACTGGAAGCGATTTGGGTTGACTCGAAAATGATAATAATCATGAAGTTTTTGTAAATTTTAAAAATGGATGTCTTGACACTGCTTCTGAAGATCTGTAGTTGAAGAAAGTAAAAATCTGTAAAGCCCACTACAGACCTTCAGTTTTAACCAGTTTTAACTGTACAGTCGAACTGTGCAGTTAAAACTGAAGTTCTGTAGCGGGCTCAGTTCAACTGTACAGTTCAAAACTGAAGGTCTGTAGCGGGCTTTATAACTGCACAGTTAAAACTGTGCAGTTAAAACTGAAAGTCTGTAGCGGGCTTAATGAATGATAAATAAATATTAATAATACTGATAAAATAAATGATTAATTACCACTACAATGAAATAGAAAATTGTATTAGTAATAACATCTTTTTTCAACAAAATTGACATATTCGTACATAAAATTTCTGTTTTTGAAGAAATATAATTTTATTTCATTTTAATGGCATCAAATTCTGTTCTTAAAATTAACATTTGCAAAACCTATATCATTAACAATCTACTTTAACATAAAAGCAAGTATATAAAATGTATTATCATATTGCATTGTCATTTCTTCCCAATCTATTTCTGAGTCCAGCGGCCTACCTGCTGTTTTTTGTCAATCCCTTGTCATGTTTGGAGAAGAAACAATCCGTGAAACAATAGTTAATTCGGTCTCATTGGGTTCGCTCCCGTCTCACCAATTTAAATTCTCAACTGACGTGTTGCGTTTGACTTTAATCGGTCCTTTTTTAGATTCTTCTAGCATTCATCGCGTCTAAGATTTATTGTGCGGATGTTTTGTGATCTATATCGAGCGTTATACCACTTTTATTAGATTCTACACATTTTTTATCGTTCCCTGCATCATTGTTATGGGATCTATTTTTATTCCTAATCCCATTCTCTCTCGTTAAAAGTGGTTATTAGGTGTAAAATGTGCGGTTGTGGATTCTCGTGTGTTTTTGTTAATGGTCTGCGTATTAATAGCTAAAGAATGTTGTTGTTGTGTAATTTATTGCAAGGTACATCACATTCATTTCTACGAAACGAAGATTGTCTTTTTATGTTATCTGAAGTAGGTATAAACATTTAAGCTTGATCAAAATATTTGCATTAAACTCTGTCATAAGTGACTGTGACGTTATAATTTAAGACCGTAGTATATTTAAAACGATTTTTGATATAATTTTTGCTTTGTTGCAGTTGGCTTTCTTATCCTCGTGTTCTACCTTTGGGGCTACCCTTACGAGCGAGGGTTCTTCTGCGACGATGAATCCCTCAAGCACCCGTACAAGGACTCGACAGTCACCAACATCATGCTGTACATCGTTGGTCTTGGTTTACCTGTGTTTACGGTGAGCTAATATATTTTATTTAAGAAAGATGGAAACAAAGAAACGATCTTCATTGACCTCTAACGCAAAAAGGAAAAGGCATATTATTATGCAGACAAAATAAGTAATAATTATTTACTTATACAAAACAGACAGTCAATTCGTCGGAATAGCACTCAGTATTTTTTCGATTTGTTTTGTAAAATTTAATACGAAGTGGCTTGTATTCTAGTCATAAGAGATGTTGAAAAGTCCAATACACACAAATACAAACACAATAGAAACAAAGGGTTACAGGTTTTAGGTTAATGCTTTGTTAGGTTGCTTCTTCTGTAGACAGATATCGTTGCCTCTTTTCTTAAAATCTAGGAGCTGTGGTCCTTTCAGTTACAAATTTCTTGCTTCATGACACGTTTTGAGATTAGACATATTACGATATGATGCTTAAATTATTCAACAAAACGTACTGTATCGTATCCGAAGGGATTTGGATATTTGTATGGTTATGAGTTAATTATAGAAGCCGTAAACCACAGTTTATGGGAAAATAAGTTTATAGTATTTTTATTACACTAACATTGTTCAAGCATAACTCAAATGGAATTAAATAGATGAAGATGTTCCCAGTTCTATTCGAAAACAAACCATGGTGGTAATGTTATGTCGTAAAGTTTTAATGACGTAACAACCATTTAATTGGAGGCTTAGGGTACAAAATTTTTAAGACTTATAAATCAGTACTCTCGTATTTTGCTTCTTTTTTATCTTTTTCAATATTATAATAAATGCGAAAGTTTGTGGGGATGGATAGATGGATGGATGGAGGATGTTTGTTACAAAATGCCCTGCAAAACCAATAACTAAACCATATTCTAGCAAATAAATGATTTTTGATTTTGACTCTTTCTCGGAAAATGTCTATGCTGAACCACCTGAACAATCAAAAAATTCATTGAAACCCAATGAAATTTTTGATTGTTCAGGTGGTTTATAATCTGGATGAACATAATTAGGATGAATAAGAGAATGAAGTCGCGGACTGGAGCTAACAGCAATAGCATCATACAATTAATAACTCTACTCAAATTGAACTTTAAAGTATACTTTTCTGCGAACGCTACTTTTACTGATATTCCAAATAGTGAAGGTGAAAACCATAACATGAACATTTCGAAGGCTTGTCGATTGCCTGTCAATATTTGCCCCGTGGCGCTCCGGTCATGTGTTTGCTGTGCCATTAGTTATTGTCACCTTACTCTTATCTGTCCGTTCCTTATTATTGATGTTGCCCAAACTTTGACTATATCGTCTATCGATGTGTTGAGGTTAGACATTGATAGGTTTGTTATATTTTGGTCACCTATGTTTGTTTGAGTCTTAAATTGCTTTGCTTTTGGTTTGTTTACAACTGTGCCGTAAGTATGAATACCATCGTCCAAGTATTCGTATAGTAAACGTCAGTTATAAGGATGCCAGTCTGTCTTGACATCTCCCCATACTAATGACAGCTCGATACGAATATTATACGAAACGGCGTATGTTCATTTCATTTATCTAGTGCACTTGTTAGTGTATGCACTTGTTAGTATGTACTCAACGTCTCCAATACAATTGTCACTTTCGAATTATTTTTGAAACTTACTAAAATTTTGGTTCTTCTGGGACCTTTATCGGTTTTTCCTAGAATTTCACCTTCTCACTGGCCGGCGCATCGTTATTGATATTACCGAAAAGATAAGTGTCAGTAACTCTACGTGAGATACGGTAATGTTACCCCATTAGAGCTTATCTGTTACACAATCAGCCCAGCCCTCTAACTTTGCCGTCGATTCATACGACACGTGTGGCAGTTACCACCGTTCTCCAGCTTGTTGCTTTCCCAAGAAATTCTTTCTGACTGTCGATGTGATGATTATTTTTTATTGCTTTACCCTTCAATAAAACACTTCCTGCAGTATTTAGTCAGATTAGTTATTCGCATTTCGATTGTGTTTTGTTTGGTAAGTTTTCACCGTCCACCGTCACAGCATGTGATATAGGGATTAGTTTAGTAAAGAGCACATTACTTTTTGAGAAAGTCATTAGCCCTGACCCCTTCCGGACTCGAACTCGAACCTCTCGAGTAAGAGGCCGAACTCTGAGCCACTGCGCTATCGTCACTCCACTTTCGGTTACTTATCAGTTAAAAGTTTCTGCGCCTTACAATTTTTATTCTTCAATCTTCTATCTATAAATGTGTTTAATGTCTCTAGTGCCTTATTTTCAAAAATACTCTTTTTATTACTCGGCAGCTTTCCGATCTCTTTCTTTAGCAAAAACGATCAATCACAACCAACATGCGTTATGATGAAGGGATGTTTATTTCAAAGTGAAAGCACCAAGTCGATAGTATCTTCTAAAAATAAATCTCAGACAGCTTAGGGAATTACATTAAGTGATTTATAACTCTGCGTCGCCTTCCTTGTTATTTACAATTATTCATTGTATTTAACTATGATGATGATGGTCTACGGCGTGATATTTTTCTATAAGTTCAATGCAATTGGTTGACAAACTGAAAAACATCCTACTCCTATTATAAATGCGAATGTTTCTGAAGATGCCAAAAATGGCTGAATGGATTTGGATGAGATTTGGAATAGAGGTTGTTTACAATCTGATTAACGTAAAACAAGCGGTTAAAGTCGCAAGTTAGGACTAGTAATTTAAAATTATTATTGTCATACTATAACAATTTAGGTAGAGAAAATTGCTTAACACGTTGAGAGTCGATCAATAGCGTCGCACTATGAGGCGTGAAAAATCATCAAAAGTATTGCGTGTCACTCCATTTATGTTCGATAAATGAGAAGTTGCAAACACTTGTTTAAATAAATTAAGACATATTAATAAGTATAACATATAACTGTTAAGGTAAAAACGTTTCTTCCATTTGCCAGTGTGGCAAGTTTTAAGGACTATCATCATAATTACCCAGAAATTCTCTTCGTCCTTTAATTGATCCGTAATATACAAATATAGATCGGTCGACTTAACCACTTCAGTTCTATTGACATCGATCCGTAGTCGGTTAAGATATGGGTGACATCATACACATCTGTTCTCAATGTCTACGTCCATGTAGAGCAACTTATCAATGACCGACTCTATCTCTGTATCCCGAGTGCATATCTATACAAATAAATAAAATTGGAGTGTCTGTTTGTAATATAAAAATAACCGCTTTTTACTAAATATGTAATTGTATGTGTACACGGTACATATACCAAAATAACATTTTTTACAATTTTTGCCTGTTCTTCTGTCGGTCTGTTTGTTCCGGCTAATCTCTTGAAGGGCTGGACCGATTTTGACGGGACTTTCACTGGCAGATAGCTGATGTAATAAGGAGTAACTTAGGCTTTTATTTAAGGATTCCACGTGTACAAATTCGCGGGCACAGCTATTGTTATTAACATGATACCTACATAAACAACCTTATTTACTTTAAAAGGCCTTAGAACAAAGATATGCACATCGCGTTGATTGGGTTCATTTATGTTATGTACATTAAATAAATTTTCGTGACAGACTACAATAATCTTAATATAATCTCCGTTGCATTAAGTAAAATTATGATTACTTTACATATCACAGTAATTGCATTTCCACTTATTGTGCTCTCGAAAACACATAATATCTTATTAAGTACATTAACTTTACACTTTCTTCCCTTCATAATGTGAAAGTTACTTTTATATCCTTAAACTGAGTTAACGCTTTCATCATCTGCAGCCTTTCCTCGCTTTTCAACTTTTGTAATTAGTGCTTTCAACTTCTTGTATACTGTGTAACACTAATTGTATAGCAATTTTCGAACTGATACTGTTTTGATTACCGCTTTGTTAGGTTGACTGACGTTTAATTTGATGAGGACTGCTCTCTTAAATAATAATAATAATGTATGAGCTAGAATAGAAAGCAAAACAGGGAAAGCAGAATCAAAAGAGGAATAAAAATATTGAGTTCTCGAAGATGCATAAACTTTGCTACTGTTAGATATACTAAAGATAATTGCAAGGACGCTCAAATATAAGAACAAGAGAAAAAGTGTACTCAAAAGAGGAATAAAAGAATAAAGTTCAATCAACACATCTGTTGTGATTGTAAACTTCAATCAGACCGAACAGATGATATCATGGTTGGTACCTTTATTTACGTATTTGGGGTTCGAGTAAGCACAATAACTCGAGACGATTTTATGTTCCTTCAGATCCATAAACATGAACGTAATGAGTCCGTGGTGATAGATGAGAAAAGTGTGGTGCGTGTTTCCCCTTTTGTTGCCCTCTCTCTAATCGCTCATTCATGTCTGAGGATCAAGACCACCAATGGTATGAGTATTGATTGTGTGACGAATAATATTCTCCCATTCAGTCCTGTGCTTGGCCATATGTATCGCGTCGTAAAATTGGAGTGAGCTAGTGTTTTGATCAGCCCACTGGATCGGAGATCTTCCTTGCAGCCTTTGGCTTCTACATTCCCGACCACAATTCGTTTCTCGATGCTTAAGTTCCCGCGTCATACTATACGTGTATGTCCAAAGTAGCTAAGGATGCGCTGAAGACAGATGGTGCCTGCTTCAATTCCTAATTCGTCTACGAAAGGATTATGGGTAAATCAAATAATAAGATTTTAATAATTGGACAATGTGCAGCAGCAGACAACGTAAATTTGATAACAACAGTGTGATTGAATATCTTCTTGATGCTTAATGTCAAACTGAATGCCATTAGGCATTTAGAGACATTAAAACCGCAGTAAATGTCCTATAAACGATACGAAACCTGAATGACACACGTTAAGTAGTAATTATTTTGCTGAAAAACCGCCCCTCCTATCTATGTTCACCTTGACCGATAGAAATCTTTTTCTATAACGACATACGCCTTGGCGTATTGCCCGCTCCTGCGTAAACGATGTAACGTTTTTATAATAAACACACGTCAAAGTTATTTTCATTTTCAGTATTGCTTGTTACTTCGCCGTAAATATTTTGATATCTGCGAGTACTTCTGGGTGTGGAGTTTTTGGTTTTAATTTATATTTCGCATTTAGATGTTTGCGCTAATCGTACATTAAAAACTTGTTACTTACAGTTATTTCGCTATGATGTTTAGATTGTAGTGATCTAATAATTTTCCGTTTTCAATTTATTTAAACAGTTATTGTTTTAATGGAAACAGCGAAGAGCTTGAACGTTTGTCCCTGAATATTTACTTTTGATAATATCTAGAATGCACCGTTTCCATTGCGTCTGCAATATTTGCTCACAAAACATAAAGTCTATTCAATTTATTTGCAAACTTGTGATAATATTCTCAACACGTTCATGTACATTGTGGATTTGTTTGTTTATGTACTTATTTATTTATGTCTAGATTATGTGCATTATGTGTTTTAATGACTCATAGTCCTATTTAATATTTTAACAACTAGAGTAAAACTCGCTAACTACTTAAATTTTCTTATTGTGTTTTAAGCCACAGGCGCCAGCTGAGATGATGATATTCTGATTATCTGTTTTTTTTGTTAGCAGATCGTTTCAAGGTGACAATAATATAAAATTAATGAATAGTGTAGGAATTAAAAAAAGAAGGATATAATTCAATAGTAATTGAATAATTTTGACTGATTTTATTATTCATGATTTAAATTGAGTATGAGCATGTAAAATAAATACATAAATAGTGACCCTAATGAGTTCCTCAACCTCTTTATCACAAGTTTGACATCAACGTCATATAAGTTTTATAGCTCACAACATTGTCGCATACACACGTCCAAAAAGATCCTAGGGTATCGAACTTACGATAGAATTCCACTTACTATAAAACTGCCTAACTCAGCCTAACAAAGTGGATATGAAATTGCCAATCTACTAAAGCCTGGAGTACTCCAGCTAGACATCTAGCGTATCAATTCGCGATAAAGCGGCACATTGCGTAAACATCGGAAGCTCGGTAAGCGTGTCATTGTCGGCGCTAAATATAGCGGGATGTCGCTCGCATGCGGGTCTTAATAGCGTTTTCTATTTTTGTACCACTTTTCCGTAATCGATCTTCAATTGATGGGTTGTTTGTCCTCTTATAAAGATTACTGTTTCATACCACCTTTGTCGAATACTAGCTGTCCCGGCACACTTCGTTCTGTCAAATATAGAAATTTCTACCATTTTCATCGCATTTTATTATTGTATGGGTTTGCGTCACTCGACTAGCTACTGGACATGGCTGTGGATAAAGAAAAATGAGGAATCCTGTTTACCAAGTACTTTTACATCAAACCTGACAGAATTAAAAGAAGGGCCTAATCTCATTAAGATGAGTTACATCTCCTGCGACTAGTCACTATCTCATAAGCATCGCTGCAAACTCAACAATGCTAGCAGTCACCAACAAAGGATCGTTTTGAACCCATATGTCTAACTGTATGTTAATTTATTCTTCTTGAAATACCTGCAGTGATCCAAATTTATGAGTAGGTGTGTCAACCCGTATCTAAGTTGGAAATCCTTCCCAATCCGCCTCACAGAAGACTAACGTTCTTAGAAATAAAACCGGCAGTAAAGATAGTGGCTTCTCGTATTTAATCATGGCTCATAAATAAGTGTTTGGTTAGAAAAGCTCTGTTGCTTTATATTTTAAGCGATTCTTTGCTTTAGGATAAGTTTGGTTTAAACGTAATGTAAGTTTACTATGAGAGCATGGGACGTAGATGTGTAACCATTTCAACCATGTATAGTCAAACAGCACTGTAGACAGACACGACTAGTTAAAGTGATAATTCCTAGTACTTATTCGAGGGTGCCTGAATGCTTTATACAACCCTATTTTAAGTACTAGTCTTTTCGAGAGTGGTCACTCCACAAAACCAACTAAGCTGAAACTACCAAGAATTTTCTTAGGGAATAGTACTTTAGTGCTTTCGTCGATGGTTTACGAGCAATGTGTGACAACAGTGATAACTCTCTGACATTAATGTCTGACATTTTTGTCAGAATTTCTGCTGTAGTCTCAATGTACCTACACTCACCAATACTTCTTCCTGCTCTCGGACTCGATGTTTTTCTTTATCGTCTCATTATCATGAATGGTATAATGAATTCAAATATCAGAGACAAATGGAAAGCGTGTGTATATGCCATAGTCCATTGCTTCTTCGGTATTCATTGCAAAAAAACCCGCCGCAGGTCAATGCATCAATGCACAAGCAGTGACTTTAACGCAGAGACAGACAGACAGACTCGTTAAAGTATTCGTATAGTTAACGTGTGCCGTTAGTATGGGCAGATGTCAGACAGAGCGACATATTATGACGTACTAATGACTGACGTTTACCATACGTATACTTTCACGATAGTGTTCATGCCGTACCGTGTACAGTACCTACTGTGACCATTGAAGGTAATTTAATATTTGTACCGCACAATTACCAAGTAAAGCAGCGATTTTTAAATACAATAGGTCAATTCAAAGGATGATTCCCGTCAGGCTATGTAGTAATTGGATTAGGAAAGCCAAAGATCGGCCTCAGTGGCGTTCCGTGGTAGGGGCCTATATGACATTAGGAACGTAGAAGAATACCTACTAAATTTTTTTTGATGCACGCCTAAAGGCCACGCTTTTTGTATGTAAATACGCATTAGGTATAAGCATTTATTAACAACGTCCAATTAAAACAGCAGTAATGCCAAAAACAATATGCATCGTAACGAAATCATTAATTATTTATTAATGATGATCATTATTAATGAATACAAATACGTGGATAAACCGAGATTAATATGCAGCAGACGCCTGTCATGCGAACATTTTGTTTTTACTTCGTTTCACCTTTTTTCCTAAAACTATAATTATAAAAGTCATAATATTGCGATAAAATCGCTAAATCGTTAGTTTTCACATTCGCACATGCAAATACTATCATTTGTAATGTTATGCAATTCTCTTTCGTCTCAATTTGCATGCACGTAACATGTCATTTTACGCGTGCAAATTGACTTTGATTTTTTTTTAAATACTTAGTGCCACTTAAGGTGAAAGGAGTAGGTATGCAAAGTTTTTTTGTGTACTTAGTGATTAGAAATGGTATCGGAAGTTAGCACGCTTGTCAATTATTTCGTATGAAGACGAACGTAACGTCAATTACATACATTTCGCAAATCAATGTTATGTTCAGTAAGGAGTATTTAAATTTTGTCGTGTTCGTTGCTGGGTCAGTTATTTCAGCCAATTAAGACAAGGCCTTAATATTAATATTATAAGGCCTTTTCTAAACCTAAATTATTTAGGTTAAAAATTTTATAACCATATAAAATTTTAAACCAAAATGATTGTCACCCAAGGCTCGCGATGCCTATCAGGCGTCGAACATTTCCTAATTCGATAAAAAAGTAAACAAAGGAACGAAAAGATTACAATAATTCCAACGTACCGTGAAAAATGTATTGACGTCTTTTCACGCTTCGATCTATCGTCAATTAATTATCGATCGTTAAGCCGTCCGACCGATTCGTTGACTGATTGTTCGACATTCATCCAGTTAAAATTACTGTAATCAATTGTTTTGTATTATAAGATTATCTAATGGAATGTATGAATGACTGATTTCCGGATTTCGGAACTTTTTGAAATTCGATCGGACATAAATATAATTTACTATTATGTTACATCTCTTCAAATTGGCTTGATCATCTCGCCTGACGGTATATGTAAGTATATACTTTGCCAAGGGTGTATTTGTCTAGTACCTGCTGTCTGCTTAAAAGAAGATCCTCTTGTACTTTATCACGCCCCCGTTGTGATGTATATGACTACATAATTATTATCTTGTCGTGAATACTCGTGAATCAGCCACGCGACTTCATTTCACGCGTCATTTGCTTGGCGACTTCATGTTAATGCATTTATGACAATTTGTTCCATATCGCCCAAGAGAATGCCGTTGTTTATGTCTTTATCTTACACGTTTTATGTGCGGACATAATTACGATTAGATGATTAGCTCGTAGATTCCAATTAATGGACAGATTAGTACTTAATAGTTACGCTTATTTTCCTGTGGCTCATGTATATTGCCCCGCCAATCCGCGTTGGAGCAGCGTGGTGGAGTATGCCCCAGGCCTCCTGTTGTGGAGAGAGACCGAGTACAGTGAGACACAAAGGGAATCAGCCAATGTACCTACCTACTAATATTGCAAGCGATCGACCGTCAATAACTGATACCTGTAGAACGTCTGCCTAACGAACACCCCGAAGAACTGGCAGGTATGGCTTAAATAGAATAGATAATACCTTATAGATACCTACTTACTCTACCACTCTGCTCTAATAAATTTAAATTCAGAAATTCATAAATTTCTCTGACACGTATAATTATTATTTATATTAATTGGACATAATTCAGTGGACTCAGATATATTTTAGTCAGTAGGTAAGTATTACGGGCGTATGTTGTTCACAATCCCATTCTATTCATCCACATTATCATTGGTCTGCCATTCAAGTGGGTTACCGACCCCTGAGAACCTGATTTGAATGAAAGGTTATAAAATGAAAATCGAAAGATAAACACTGCAACGTTATTTTGTGGTGACTGGGCTTTGGTTTCATTTTTAAGGTTTTTCAGCTGATGTGTTTCCGTAGGATTACGAATTTCATTTTTAAGGTTTTTCAGCTGATGTGTTTCCGTAGGATTATGGAAATGAGATGCTTCAAAAGGGACGTAAAGAAAGGTCTACTTCAACGCCGGCAACGCGCTGGCGACTCCCCTGATTCTCGTGTCAATTTGGCGACGGTGACTATTTACCATTCCGGGTGGCCTGTCTGCCTGTTTGCTGGGTCTTTCTACACATATGAAAAATAAAACGATCACACAGATAAATTTACAATAATATTTAAAACGGTTAACTGTCCACACCTCACGCAGGCTCGATTGATACTTTTTATACAAACACCTAATTCAATGCACCAAAATAATTCATATCAAATTCAAGTTACCTACATAAAAGTAAAAACTAAATGGTTAAAACATAATTCCATCCCTAGGTGAAGAAATGCACTACAACTTGTAACACCGCAACGAGCCGAAGTAGTTTTTTTGTTAATTTTTAAAAAGCAAACTTTAGTGCTTCTGTTGACTATTCGTAATGGAAGTTGTAAAGAAAGCTCGTGTTTGCAGTGTACACGGGCTTTGAGTACCGACTCGAGATGTTTGCACTTCATATCGATGCCAATATGTATTTTTGTGCATTTTTATAGAAATCGACTCCGCTCTGGGTTAACGTTATGATAATTTTGTGTCGCTAACATTATGTATTGTTTGTCTAACAGTATTTCTGTACCTGTCGTTAACCGAAACGTAATTTGCTGATAACATAGAAAATTATAACGCAATATGATGTGAATTAAGATATCAAAATTAAAATTCAGTTGTAAGATTCCACCCGGACAAACATACATTGCATTTTAAATAAAAGCTTGTAAAAATGGTCATAAGCGGTTAAGAATTTCGTCTCTTGCTCGGAAAAATTTGGGTTTGCGTCCTGGTGACACACGTCAAGGATTGTTCTAAGGTTTTACAAAATTATTGTCATCTGCTGTAACTTTGAAGAGAAAAATTTTGAGTAGACTCGCATGCTAGTGTTCTCGACAAAGTCTTAGAAAATACTAATAAATATTATTACCTAATACGAAAGTGGCAGGTGCCTGAGATGTAAGTACTTTGTTTCAGATACCGTTCGGATCCAATTCCAATTCAATTATCTCGTTTCATCTATTTATTTCTCACTTATTAGAATGCAAACGTGTTATCGGCGTGAAAACTCGTTTGCATACGAAGTATTATAGGCCTATAATCTTAATCAACTTCTTTATGGTATGATTTTTTTGTCACCCTTTGCATAGCAATGTATTGATTTGACTAATGAAACGTGTTAATGTCGTAAGATAAGAATTATGGAATCTTAATGAAGTTTATATGGGTGTTATAAGGGAATTGATAAACGAATTAATAAATACACATCATATTGCTTTTGCTTTTTAATGTCTTTTCATATTGTTTTTTCGTATTATAAATGTTATAGTATGTTTAGTTATTGAATATTCCGTCTAATGTCCATGTCGCACGCAAAAGTTACTCGTACGATGCACCGAGGTATCCAGCGTAGAGCCCATGACGGAAGAGACTGAAAATCTCCTCAAAAGTTCTAAGTCTAAAAACTTATTTTTTAGCAAATGGGCATGCAGTCTATCGGTGTGGACCATGAACACCGATTTCCATCCCCAAATATACTAAAAGTCCAGATATATTTCCAGTGTACAACATTTACACAATACAACAGTGGGCTAAGTGGCGTGGCAACCAGTTTGCGCTCGTTATCACTCCATTCACACCCTATTACGCCGTGTGTACAGTTGGTGCGTTAGGCGGTCTGTCTTTGATAAGTTCCACGCGTTATGCGCTAGGCACGAGCGGTTAGTGTCTTACGTATTTGAAGTTGTCATTACATTGGGAGCGATGGGTGCGTCGACGAAAGTTTATAGGGGTTGTGACCCTTTTTCGTACGGATCGTAGAGTTTGAATAAAGTTGTGATAGTCTGTATTTACGATCTATGCTTCGTTTTGTTGATAGATACTCCCCTATAGAGTAACTAGTAGTACTAGGTACAGAGTAAGACCCATCCCAGATGCTTTCATCTCAGTAATTGAGCACTGAACGTTTCTTTGCTAATTGCACACTTCATTACGCAGAGCGTTTGTTATACCTAAACCTTAAACAGGACTGAATTGCGTAAAGACATAATTATTTCATCGTCTTCAACAAAATCTGTAATTTTCTCGCTTAATGATACAAGAACACGCTAAATGCCCCTAGGTTTATGATATTATCTGTTATTACAACAATTAACTTTACGCATCTTATTTATTTTTGTAATTATCGTGGCATTGCAATTCAGTTTAAATCCACGAGTGTTTACGAAACAAAAGGAGAAGTGTTAATTGGGTTGCAACTACTTAGTTTTATTTAATATGCCTGTGTGATCATATTTCGAATGGACCAATGAATGAATGGAAAAACTGCTCACTGCCCAAGTAGCGCAGTGGTTAAGACACCGGTGCGCTGCGCGGAAGGTCCTGGGTTCGATTCCCAGCAGAGCAGAGATTTGAATGATGAATTTGAATTTCTGTTCCTGGTCTGGGTGTGTTGTGTTCTTGTCTTGTGTGTGTTGGTGGCACCCGCGTCACAGGGAATCCTTGTGTGGGCCAGGAGTGTGAAGCGTCATTATTTATTTATTATCGGCCATCCATCCGGTCCATCCGTTACGGTGGGCGTCGGTGGGCACTATACGCCGTCGATCCGGATTGTTGTCGCAAAGATAACAGACGTGAAACCTCCTCTGCCTATGGGCGGTTTGAAAACATCCTACATGGGCTGACCAATAGAGAGAGAGAGAGAGAGATTGATTGTTTACGTTTCCCTCCGTCAGCCTTTGTCAGTCCACAACTAGACATAGGCCTCTCCCAAGGCATGTCACTGAGCCCGATCTTCGGGTCTCCTCATCCAGTTGCTTCCCGCCACTCGGACTTACGCCACTTACGTTTCTCACTGCGACTGCGACATTATTCACAAATGGCATCGCTTCGAAATGCATATTATGAGTGTATCGTTATTATGCAGACCGAGTACGAGCCGACCTTGCAAAGGGAAGGTTGTACACTGCAACGTAACTGCTGCCGATTTTATTGTGAAAGCATTTTACGATTGTGGTAACATTACTTACTTAATCCTTACTTAATATTATAAATGCGAAAGTAACTCTGTCTGTCTGTCTCTTCGTCACGCCTAAACCACTGAACCAATTTGAATGGAATTTGGTACAAAGATAGTTTAATACCCGAGAAAAGACATAGGATAGTTTTTATCTCGGAAATTCTACGGGATCGGGAACTATGCGGGAAAGCCCGGGGACTGTCTTTTAAACCACGCAACAGATTTGGGTAAAATTTGGCATGAAGATGAATCATAGTCGAATTTCGACTACTTAGTGATCTCGGGCATTGTCAGTACCCATTAATGACCCACTACAGAGTCGGGTCTCCTCTCACAATGAGAGGGATGTAGGCTTTAGTCCACCACGCTGGCCTAGTGCGGGTTGGCGGACTTCACATGCCTTTGAGAACATTTTTTTTATGAACTCTCAGGCATGCAGGTTTCCTCACGATAAGCCACTGGGCTATCACCGCCCAGCTGGCAAGCCCACCGATCTCGAGCATTAATAAAGATTAATTTCCTAACTATCCTAAATCTATCCTTAATGTACAATTTCCCTCCACAGATGTGCCTCACCGAATGGCTGCGGCTCCGCGACTACAAGGGCGGGCGGTCCCGGACGATATGCGGCAAGGAGATCCCCGCGTGGGTGTGGGAGGCGTACAAGGTGGTGGGCGTGTTCCTGTTCGGCTGCGCCTGCCAGCAGCTCACCACCGACATCGCCAAGTACACCATCGGACGGCTGAGGCCGCATTTCTTTGATGTAAGTGCCGTTTACGTACGAGCTGTTTTCTTTCGTCGATTCTTAGTAGGCTTAAGCTATTAGTAACTCTTTCAAGTACTAGCAGCTGTCAAAAGATGCCGCTACTAGTCTTAACTTGAATAAATTAAAGGTGCACGTATGTGTACAGACGGTCTTAAGAGGTTAAAGGTCGACGCAGGCGTAACTTCAAAGACACTAATTAAAGTCGACTGTCCACGCAGGGATAGCTTCAAGGACCTGTCATTGTACGTCTGGTGTACGCCTGCTTGCAGCAATACATACAAAACATACTTTTACATACACACATACCTACATACTTTTACATACAAAACTATGAAGCTTCAACGAAGCGTCAACGCTTGTTCGCATCGCTACAAGCAAGCGTTAGATTGTCATCTTCCTATTTGAAAACATAGTGGTTTTCAGCCAAATGTATTACTTTAAAACCAACAGAGTCTCAATCGTGAGTAATTTCGTCTAAATATTGTCATACTGTCATTAGTAAGTGAAGATGTACATTTACTCTATTTCTTTACCATACTTATGACACTCGTTCACCATACGGATACTTTGACGATGGTGTTCACAATCGGGCGCACAGATTCAAAAAAATACCTCTAAAACAATACAAACCGTTTATCCTTATTGAGTCAATATCAATTAATCTCGCCGTGCAACCGCCACGATAAACGCAGTTTATTACATCCGAAGCGATGCCACCCACCGCCACCCAACACGTTATCATATTTCTCTCAGTATCATCTTGGTGCATCTCTGTGCGCGCGTAGTTATTGGTCATTCAATACGGACTTTCCGTAGCCCGCTGCAAGTCGGCTACGAGTGTGTCGGATGTGGTGTTACGTTGTTGTTTTAACCCATTAATGACCCACTACAGGGTCGGGTCTCCTCTCACAATGAGAGGGATGTAGGCCTTAGTCCACCACGCTGGCCTACTGCGGGTTGGTGGACTTCACATGCCTTTGAGAACATTTTTTTTTGTGAACTCTCAGGCATGCAGGTTTCCTCACGATGTTTTTCCTTCACCGTAACAGCAGGTGATATTTAATTTTATAAATCGCACATAACTTTTTTACAAAGTCATTGTTGCGTGCCACTGGGATTCGAACCCGGACCCCTCGATTCGAGGTCGAATTCTAAGCCACTGGGCTATCACCGCTGTGTTACGTAATGTACAGTAATGATCGGAAAATTGTTCAGCAGACTGGATTAGTTAGTTACTCATTCATTCTCCTCCCAAGCCGGCAACGCTCTGGTGACCTTCTTGGTGTTGCCCATTGTCCATGGGCAATGGTCTTATGTACTTTCAAGATTTTTTAGGGTCCGTAACTTTCACTATAACGTAAAAATCCAACAGATTATAACACAATTATTGAAGCATTTTTCAATAACGTGCGAAGACGCATTTAATAAAAGCTACCGAGTAACGATTGATCACGTCTGAAATCTATTATTATTAAAATGCTTTGAATAGTCAACACTAATATACCTACTTCGTAGCGTGTGTAAACTAGTTAACTATTGCTACTGTGTAGTCGATTAAACTAGGTACATTATTACATTGTACACGTTCTCTAACTGGCAGGTGGCAAGCGGGTGGAAAAACACAGATGTGCAAACACCTGAATGTATCCGCGACACATTTCCGCGATAACGGCCCACGTCTAGCCTGCCTGAGACGTGTTTACAGGCACATACTCTGATCGTAGGAAATAGCAGTAGGTAAATTTTGTATTAAAAGCGTATCTACTGATTTGTCGAAAGCACACAGTGGTAAATAGCAGTTCATGTTATAAAGCTAGTGAATCATGAGTAGATAGAAAAAATTCGCCAACCTGAAAACGAACATAGTCAACTACATGGTAGGTATAAATAGGTCAACTAAGGTAAATTTCCGCCTTTTTCGGATCCTCCCTCACAACCAGTACCATAATAATATAAAAGCCACAAAGTCCAATTAAAAATAGTAAGTATAATGAATAAATCACTCCCTGGACGGGTTAAACAATTTTTATTAGCCATTTAATTTACTTAACCAAAGCGCTCTTGCAACATGGAACGTAACTTCTCTACGCAGTCATAATTACCAAGTAATTCTAATTGGTCATTAGAGGTGTTGAGCGGAGCCTGTAATGAGCCACCGCGGCGCGCTTGTGATGTAAACTATGAAGCTAGGGATGCGACGATCCCATCCTATCTTTCGAAGATCGGATTAAGGTCATACGATCCAGTCGATATTTGGATCGGATCGAAACCATACGATCCGAACGCGGTTCGAAGTATCGGATCGACGATCCAAACATAGTGGTTTTCACATAATATAATACAGTTATGATGTTATTTGGCAGTCAATCCAACGTACCAAAATATCTTTAAATATTATTAGTGGCGAATGGTGGCTACGGCCACTACGGCGGCGGCGGCGGGTAGAAAGGTGACACGATATAAACGTCAAGCGCGTGTTTATTAATTCTAGGAAATATTTCGGGTAGTATAGTTGCCGTCACGAGTGGTGAGCAGAACTTTCATTGGTCAGTTTGACATTGACTGCGCTGCGGTCACACGATTGGTTCGACAAACGTCAGTTCGTCAGTGTGCGTCGTCCATTGGTCCAGCACGTTTTTTCGGCTCCTTGGCCGAAAGTGTACAATATCCCTACCACTGATACTTAATCTGTGCTCACAACTCATGACGGTTACTATACGCAAATGTGACAATAACCACCGTAACCTTTTATAAAAAAAATAACGAGATTTTTTTGGATCGATTTTTTAGGCATCGGATCGAGTCTCATCCCTATATGAAGCTTATTATCCAATACTTTGATGGCTGTATTACTAATACTGTTATGTTAACGATCGGTAGAGTTCGTTTACCTGATAAATTATATTATGACTGTGAGTACAGATGTCAACGCTAGGAAAAACACGTACCTAAAAATCGCACGCTCACGCTACTTGCATGCATCACTTAAGAAGCTTGTGCTTTGATCTAATTTATTTACAATCGTATAGACAAAATAAAAAAAATAAGCAGCACGTATTATGTATGAAAAATAATTTCATTATTACCTACAGTTACAGTACTTATTTAATTCATTCAGCTCTGCAGGCAAGTCGCGCGGGAACTATATTATTATTATCTGTGTCATTCAGTTCGGGTGTTTGATCGCTTACTTAAAGCCTAACAAGGGTTTAGTAGGTACACTTTCAAAGGCGGCGCCACATTCACCGTTGATATGGGCACGCCAATAAATGGCGTCTATGAAGTTGTCAATGTCAATTTTTTGCACAAAATTATGACATTGTCATTATACGAGCAGCTGCCAGTGAAAGAAATTAATGCAAAATAATTCCGCAACATTGTTATCGCGTATATTATTGGAGTAATTTGTATATCGTTTGCAAATTTATTTCAATCGAGGCAGTAATAACAACATATTGTAACCGTAAAATATTTCAATCCTTGTACTTTCAACGTCCAATCCTATTTCAGTCATCATAAAATCTGATATGTTTACGAAAAATAAACTATCACGGTGTCCGTCCAGCCACAGTTTTAAGGTTTACGTTCGTGGTTTAGTCATGGTCATGACTAACAAAACACTCGCTTACGTGTTGATATATTATTATGTATCTTTATTCAACAAATGATTTGCTGTTTCGTCTTTTTTTAAGTTTTTTAACGTAAGTAAGCAAATTATTGACTTTTGTAACTTCAAAAAAAATTATTTTATTGTAATAAGTAACGGAATTGTCTCAGTGTAAAGGTTATAATTACGATATTGTTATTGCTAAAATTATATGCGCAATGAGATATTCAGCTACAATAAGTTGTTTTTTGTTAAACCTCTAGCTTGTTTCCTTCTCAGATCTTTTATTTATTAGATCGCAGGCGATTTGTACCTACTCCTTTTATGTGGTATTTGAGATTATACACTGACACAAATACCATCAGTACACAAATACCAAATGACATTGTAACCTTTCAATAGTTAAAACTTTGTTGGTGATCCTCGTTTGCAAAAGCCTTACAATAGTTGAGCATGAATATAAAATCGAATTGCTGTAAATCGTAATACCAGCAACGACGATTTCGCATTTTCTCGCCTATAGACAAACGAGTATTGAGTAACTTTTCAAAGATATATTTGTTAACATTGGCTCAAGTAAACCCCTTGGTAGTAAAGCGTGGATATACAATCGAATTATTCTCAGAGCTATCGTACAAACGACTGCCCCTGACTTATTCCTAGATTTATTATATCAATGGCGATTGCTAATCCTATACAATACTGTAGTATCCGACCTATTTTCACGTTGCATTGCATTGCATTACTCTCGACTTGCATAATGCAATCTGACCGTGCCACTGGAAATGATTTATTGGGTCTTCATTGGTTTATTTTAACAGTAGGTTGGTACTGTTGCAATATGTTTTTTTCTTGATAATTTTAACTTAATTGGTATAAGGCCTGCTCCTCAAGGCCGAGTATGACGTCTATTTGCGGGAGGACTATAATTCCTTGGATGAATAGATTTGAATGAGTATAAAGCGAATCGCGCATCGTCCCGCGGCTGCAAGGATTCTAATCTCTTCAGACAAAGTCTTTAATAATGGGTGCCCCTTAGGATAGGCTTATTTAAACATCAATTCTAGCCGCAGTCGAGGATTAGGCGTTGATATATGTACAGTTGATAATATATTCACAAATTGAATCCTTATGTCCTCGCGCGTCGGACTCTCTTTACATTCGGGACAGGTTTATGTTGGGAGCGACACGGCTATAAATCTAAGAGCGATGTCCATTTATTTAAATCTCACCCGTCTATATTTACACGGAGGGCTTGCGCTATGGTTTTAAGTGACGTTTTACCGTCTGGGTGGTTCATCGTTCATGTCCGTGGCTGTTTAGAGGACATACGCGGCGTTACTGTGGGCGTAAACGCCGAGACATTCTGAAAGATTGGTTCAGGTACGACTGAAACGTTACAAATCTCAATTTTGTAAAGACAACGAGTATGATTTTTTATTGCAAAAAGTATCTATCACTTTTTTATAAGTATCTACACTTCGTCAATTCTTTCACCTCTATGAAACTTGATGACTTTGGATGTTATTAAGTTATTGAGACCATATTGAAAATTCCCATTAATTTAGCCAAAATATATAGATAATAACATTTTTGCAACATTACTATGAGAAACTAATAACTCGTTACTAATTACCATTTAACTTAAATGATGATACGCGTCACCATAGTAAAATGTTGACATTAATGGACTTTCTTACATATTCATGTAAAAGAACAAGTAAGTTCTTATTTAACCTATATTTATTTTATTGTAATCGGTTAAAAAATGTACATAATAATATTCTCTCCAAGAATCGCAGCAAAGAAGCAGCAACTTACCTCCCGTGTGTTCCGCTAACCAGTGGTAGTAGCAGCCGGTATAAATAATGCGCGGCGACACGATCCGCCGCCATGCGTCCCGTAATCTGACGTATCGGACGCACGGCAACACCACCATATGGATCGGGGGTTTGTAACGGCCCTTTGTCGAATAGGCATGGCGAGTTTCGATGTTAGTTTTGCAATACCGTGCCGTTTTGTCACGCCATAACGTAATGTTTTTGACTAATCTTAGCTTCACAAAAAAGCTTTTCTTTTATTAATCAAAGCTCAAAAGCTTCTAAGTGGTCACGCCAAAAGTTGGTGCCCGTGAAGTGATGACCGTCGCCTATCGACATCAGCAACACTCTGGTGTTGTCGTTGTGTCAACAATCTGAGTTGCTGCTGCGTTGCCGGCTTCGCAACTATTCGCAAGAGAGTTCATTTTAGCCCCTAGAATTATTATTGTAATTTCCAGTGTAATGTAAGTTTGTGTTTCAGACATTATTCTTCCCTTATCTTATTATAGGTATCTGTTATTTTTGTCCCGAAGCAACAAACCAATTATTTTAAGCTTACAGCTTTTATCCTTGAACGCCTTACAACTCTGTCGATCGTCCTTAATCGTTGAGTGTCATCGATCATTGCGATCATTGTCCCGCTTACAATGCACTCGGGAGTTGGAACAAAGACCATGTCGATACCTCCTCGATAAATCCATTCATGTGTCTAGATAATGACGGTGGTTTTATAAATTGTAACAGACACTTTTATTGTTCAGGTCGCGTTGTAAAATATACATAGGTACGAATTGTAGCAACAAGATGACTCAAATAATTGTTTGTACATCACCCAAGAGTCACTGCAGAAGTTCAAAGGGAACGCTTGACCGACGATGTGAAACGCCCTGCCTGCGCAACCCTTCCGCAATGAAAATGGTATGGATAATGGTAGACGCACGAGAACAATGAAGGGCCCTCGTTGCATAGAAATTAATGTTTTCTTCTTATATCATTTGTCCTCATGAGTAGCAAAGCACTCGGACATAAACTCGAATAGGATTTTTTTCTCTATTTGAGGTTGGATGCGGGCGTCCATGGGCTGCAGTGGCCACATCACACTTCGCTACTCAATTATGATTAAAAAAACTACCTACAGTTAGGCAAATTCACATAATATATTGCTACGGCCCTCTACTTACCTTAACATCACGACAACTACTAAGTACTTTTATTACTATATTGCTTAAAAACTAAATTATGTTATCTTATAATCTATTAATATAAGGTATTTACTGACTACAATGAGACTAAAATGAAAGCTTCAGTATCATATTTCATAGGGGTGTTTGCGCAAAACGATAACTTTGCTGGAATACTGAGAATGAGCGCTTGAACGGCAGCCAAAAAGATCCCTCAAAGGCCGCGGTGGTATTTAATTATCGTCGTAAATACGTTAGTGTTGGTTTGAATGTCGAGGACACTATATGAAATATCCTAGGTAAACGTAAATATCATGGCCCTTTAGGGGTACATAGGTACCATGTCCGTGCGTTTGTATCTGTGTTATTCAGGTAACTCATTGTCAGCGCGCTTAACAATTAACACGTTAAACATTACCCGCTGAAATCCTTTGTTATTTTGAACGTTAACCTTTTCCACATTAGTGTTTAACGTGTAGCTTAGAGCTTTAAGCCTAAAGAAGCCCCTAATGAGGACGCACCCATACATTCACTCCCGATCTTAATAGCATTTGACGTTTGCACATCATCCACGGTCCCCACTGGCTGGTAATTTCGCGCAGAGAACGTGACCACCAGGTACCATTGAAAGCGAGATTGCCAGTCATTTTCGAGTTCTTTCACGCGTGCACCCCGTCCTATTCACGTCGCGCGAAGGTACGCGAATACAATTGAGTTCAACACATGTGCAGATCGATAATTCTATGTATCTTTATTGTGGGGTTGAGTCAGGAACGGGTCCGTTTTCTGACAACTTTAATCTTGGTTGTCACATCAGGTTCAAAGGGTCTAAAGGAATATTTCTAATAGAGAAGCTTTTGCGTTGCGTTTTGTTTGGACTGTGCTAGACGAATTGAAATATTACGAGCAGGTTTCACCGATTTTACCGTTGTTGTTTACCTGTATATAAAAATGCCACGAAACAAACAGTGTATTATGTTTTGATTTTGAGGCAGTCATCTCAGTTCTCAGGATAGCTGGGCGTCTTTTGAAAAACTAATATTATTGACATGATTTGAGGTGTGATGAGAGTGGCTTAACGCCCAGATGTGACATGCCCCGTTCCTTGGTTAAATTTAATAAAACAATAGCACAAACAGTTCTGATGTTATACAAAATAAGTCTACGAATTCCAACGCCTACGATCAAGAGTTATGGGACAGAATGCTTTGAAATCGCAATGATCGTTGTTTCTTAAAGTCTTTTTGGAGTATTTGCCTAACAACAAAAGGCTCTGAAATAACTCTTGCTATTTCAAAATCACTTTGAAGTATCTTTACGTGACAATGCGCGTCCAGAAATTGTCTCGTCATGGCTGGTAGATTTTTCAATGTTCAATTTTAACCATAAACAATGATGAATCGTTAAAATTGTCTGTTTAGAACAAGTCATGGGGTTATTTCGTTTTAGCTGATCGTCTGTTATTTTTCGTACTTATCGCTCTATAATTTGGCTACAATCGCGCTTTATCTTAATTGTAATAACGTCCCTTCTTACTTTTAACAATACGTTAGTCCGAATAGTTTATAACTTTATAACATTGTAGGAACTCGACTTCTAGAGTTGAATGATTTCAACATTTACTTGATTTATTTTTGCAATCATTAAGATTTATCCCGTCATTGTTTTATTATGGATTGCATAAATTTGCAAGATAAATCGTACCATTCCGTACATGCATTGGCTACTTATTCGTATTATGTTTATTTGCGTGTTCAATTAATCTTAGCTCATCCCACACTTATCCTGCATTCAAATTAGTTTTGTCATTTACTGTATTGTGAATAGAATTTCCAATTTTCTGCAACGGTCATCCCATAAATATGACAGCAGGATGCAGTAATAAATGTTCTTTTTCTGCCACAAGGCGGTTTATTTTCACAGAGTCTACTCTTGACAAATGATATTGGTTCCGAAGCGACTGTGAGCACTTTCGTTATCCCTCTATGGTTTATTGCGTGTATATTTTTGGATGATCCTTAAACAAGTAATAAGACTAGAGATTTAAAGCACCTTTCATTTTATATTTGCTATTATAGCGCTGTATTGTTGTTCTTAGATTAGAATTACAATCCACTTTTTCCTTCACGTACGATTATTTAACTGAAAGTAGCTTTGCGTGTTAGAAAATACCTAGCTGGTTCGCTATTCTTACGTAAACGGAACAAAACTGAATGAACCCATAAAAGCTCAACGCGTAAACCATATTAGCTTGAAAGTGCTTTATTGCCTTCTTACCTTGCATTCGTAATTTCCTTACACAAGGTGTAAACATTTTAAGATCTTTTATTTTTAGGAGAATTTTAAGTGTTTTTTTATTTATTTAGATAAGGCGTACCAACTTTTATGATATAAGTTTTGTTTTATCGACACGATATGAACAATTCCGCTCTAATTCAAATTTATTTGGTGTCCAAATAGGTACGTTTCTAATGAACTAATACCAGAGTCTAATGGAAATGGCTTTAAAATAATTATTTTGAAATAGTTACTGCTATGCTTAAATACATTTCTCATAAGGTTTCCAGAATGCCTAACTTCAGAAAATCTACTTTGGAAACAGGTCAGTATAAAGCCCTTCTGTTCTTCGTTTCCTTATTACGAAACATACAAATAAACGTGTTACGTTTCATAAACAAAACAATTGGGGTGAACCAAGTGTAAACTTTCTACATTATGTTACACTTGTTTATGGTACAAAGTTAAACGTGATTGCAATTTGTAATTAGAGTCAGCATTATTTATAGGATGTAGGCATTAGTCCACCATGCTGGTCTATTGCGGGTTACTGGACTTCACATGCATTTGAAAACTTTATGGAGACAGAACTCTCGGGCATGAAGGTTTTGTCCTGATGTTTTTCTTTAACGTTGCAGCGGGTGATATTGAATTTATAAAAGTGTGGTAACTGGACAAGTAATCTCTCATCTTTTTGACACATTTTTATTATTTTACTAAAGGCTTATCTTTATTTCCACGAAAGCACTTTACATTATTTGTTCTGTTACAATTATTTGCTTATATACAATTGCAGTTAATAATTCTCAGCCATAAAGCATTCATGTCGAGCGGATTAATTAAAAATGTAAACACTAATACTGCGAGCCGATCTCAAAGGCGAGCGCTTACTTTGAGAGAGCTAATTAATGAATCATTCATTAATTCGCTTTAGTAAAAAGTAAATAAAAAGTTTCAGGTTTCAAGGCCGGTTATTTGTTTTGTGGCAGTAACATAAATTTGTCCGATGCCGCAATAAATTGAAGGAATTCCTGATATCTTTATAGACTTGAACTCGGGTTCATGTGTGTTTGTTTAAGCAGCGTCCAAGCTTGCGATTTTGGAATTCACAGATGTATTAATAAGTTAAATGTATGCAAATATTTCCTTTTAAACATTTAAGACAAAGTCAAAGTTGAACAAATACTTCTTGATCCGTTGATCGAGTGAATTTGTTCGATCCGTTAAAACCACTGCAAAAATATTTCTCGAATTAAATTATTTATAAAACCGATTCTCTCCAGCCGGCTTTATTAACATAAGCAGAAATATTTTTAACATTTAACCTTTTTTATCGTGTTCTTCGAATTATACAAATAGATATTGTTACTGTGATTTTGGTACAAGTTAAAGGTTATCTAACTATCGGTCCTTTGGTATTCGATAGTGAGGTGAAACAACAGTACCTCATTGACATTTGATTATTAATTGCGCTAAATGAGTACTTATCACGCCTAATTATAAAATGTGGATGATGACAAGAATACTGGTTAAATTTCAGTTTCTGATCTGTGTGTATATGTGTTCTTGTCTTGTGTGTGTGTGTGTGTGTGTGTGTGTGATTGACAAAACATTGATCTAAGAATATCAAAAAATCATTTAATTTTAATAAAAACATTCTATTTTTATGTCAGCACTTGTGTCAAAGCACCTTGGAATCTCGACGGATGAGTTAATTTGTCAACTAAAGTTATGTTTATCGCCCCATATTCTGATATATTGCCACAATAAACACCGACCTCCGAGATAGATAACATAATATTTTAATACGTCTCGCGAAGTGGCAGTTTGTTTTCACTGTCATGATAGTATTGAATACCTAAAGTAGTATTAATACCAACGTTATGTAGTTTTTTTGTGTTTTGAAGGATGTTGTTCACGTTGTAAAGTTTTTTTGATAATTATGTAACTACATTTTGAATGGTAATTTAAAAGTTTATGGTAAATTAAAAAATGTAATATTAGCAGTCCATTGATAGATACAATGCTCCCTAATCGACGAGATCGACTCCTCCCACCCCTTTCGGCCATTGAGTGATAGAGTCTATTTTTCATCGAAATCAGTTTCGCCATTCCTGCGTGAAACATCTTTCCATCCATTCTCTTAAATTTTATAATTAAAATATTAGCAAAAATGGGTGAATTTTAGGCTGAGGGCGTTCTTGCGTATGCTTCCCTCAAATCTCTCATAGTCCTGTTTGATTATGATGGATTTGGGAAGCAAACGCAAATATACACAAGAATAGAAATAAAAAATTACAAGACGCACAATAAAAATAAACGTCTAACCCGCTCCGCGCTACCCAGGCACTTATGAATTACTCTGCCACCGACTTAGATCGAGATAACTTAGCTGACATGTAAATAAGCCCGTCCATTGTACGCCCAGTCACACCTCGATAGATGATCGATCCTAGGCCGATCGGAGGTCGTCGATCCGTAGGTCGGATTTATTGCGCCCGCGCATTAGGCGGTGCTCACAAACGGCCAATTAGCGCTATCTGGTGACGATTGAAAAGACCATCTCTGTGATGAAACAAGGTATGAGTGATGAGCGGAGCGAAAATTATAATTGTTAGAAAAATCTTTTGTTCGCTATTACTCGCAAAACTTTTTTGTTGAACTGCTAAGCACGGCTCTCCTCCATCAAAGGAAGGCCTGGAGCATACACAGGACGTTCGGTATTGTATTACAAAATAAATAATTGTTTACGTCCTATATTTATCTCTATCTTGTATGATGGATAATTAATTACGAGTGTGTTTAATCTTCGTTAGCAGTTTTAGTTGTAGGTACATATCACTTTAAAAAAAAATCATTATCAGAAAAAATATATACAAAATGAGACGCTCATGTTTCTTGCGCAAATTTAACCTTCACCAATTTTATCTGATCGATTTTTCTATTTTATACTTCTTTAAAAATCGCTGTCTCTCATCGCTTAGACCAAACTGCCGAAGCACGGATTGTAACTCGAGTTAGTAATTGAATCGAATAGAAAACGAATCGAGCGAGAGCTTCGATTTAAATATTAGAAAACAAGATAAAGCTTCTCTGTTAACGTTATCTATATATAATATATATATCTGTTATTACGATTTCACCGCACAATCAGTGGGGTGATTTAAGGTTTGTTTGGACCTTGTGTGTGACTTTTAGTGTGTACTCAAAGGAATTTTTTCCTTCATTCATGAATAGACGTTCCTGAACTTAAAGGCCATAGTATATTTTGGTGTTTTTAATGCCTAGTAAACGGAAACGGTCTTGCCCAATTGAAGATCGAAGATTTTGTGAGTATTTATAGGTTAATTCGTGTAAGTTATTAGGTACATTACTTGTGACAATAATAATAAAAAAAATCTGATCACAACGCAAGAGTAAAATTAGTCAAACGTTGCGCGCATAGGAAAACTTGTACCAGTTAATAGGACGAAGATAGTGATAAATGTCAACGAGATCTTGATAACAGGTACCATCAAAATGCATCACAATACATGTTTTTGGTTCACAGCTTTTAGCGTGGGCTTCATTGATTTACTCGTATTTTATTTTTGTGTTAAAAAAATAAATTAAGTTACGAAAGTTACTTGACATTTGTGGTGAAATAAAGTAGGTATGTGTCAATAAAACGAATAATATAAAATTTGAAGAGCTGAGTGGCGCAGTTGTTAAGACGCCGGTGCGCTGCGTGGAGGGTCCTGGGTTCGATTCCCAGCGGTGCAGAGATTTGAATGATGAGTTTAAATTTCTGTTTCTGGTCTGGGTGTGTGTGTTCTTGTCTTGTGTGTGTCCATAGCACCCACGACACAGGGAATCCTAGTGTGGGGCTATGAGTGTGAAGCGTTATTTATTTATTTATTTATAATAAAAACAAAAAAACAAGACAAAAAGAGAAATTTTAGTGAAACTCTTCATACCTTTGTATTTCTTTAGCCGAAATCTGCTATTTTAGCTCGGTAAAGAAGAAACACTTGTAACTTCTGCCTTTTAAAGGGATTTATAGGGGATTGGTGAAGGTTGCGTGAAGAACAAATGATTTGATGGGAACCACACTGGATGGCAGTAATAAAATTGTTTGATACGATCTACTGCCGCTTTTAAGGAGTTTTCAAAACGTAATACATATCTCCCTTTTAATTTTGATTGTCGTATCCACTTTTATCTCTAACAAGACGGTGACATATTTGACCAACCGCGGTGCGTTTTCGCAGAAAGAATTTGTCAACACGCCGACGTCTTCATCTTGTCATAACATTATTAAAACGCCTTTTAATGTTTTCTTCTGATCCTTTGTCAATTTCACTCAGCTTTTTAAGTGTGACAAGTGAAATACGGTCGACATTAATTACCTTAGTGTCAGTAACCTCATTTGGTACTCAGTCGTAAAGATGTTTATTGTCGTTAAACTTGAGGGAATTTCTTTTTATTGGCGTCCCAAAAGCCGCTTCCCCGTTTTTATGATTTCAAACTCTGTTACGTGAATTAAAGTATCGTTTGTTTTGGTTGACGAAATTTTTAGTATGTTTTTCTAGTCGTTTTTACGACCTGGGAATGCTCTCGTTTCGAACCTATTATAATTTCTATTTGTTTATGTATTTCGTTTTGATTTTACTATTTTTCTACATAATCGCTTTTTATTTCATTTCAATCTAATAACTTTTCGTCCGTTCATCGTTCGCCTCATCCTATTATTTTTGTATTTTTTTTACGTTGCTTGCTCTTTTTACCTTAAGGTCGTTGATTATGCCTTTATTTACCTTGTTAAACATTGAAATTGCAACAGGCTCCCACGCAATTAACCGGTTCAGGACATGCGATCTGTTATTATTATCGGCTACCAATCAATTACTTACATACGGCGTATCATACGTCCAATCGAGATTTATTATACACCGAGATAACTGTAGCGTTGAGTACAATTTTTTCATAATGCCACTAAAATGTACTCTGTTGTAATAAACTTAATTTCAAACTGTGGTTTGAAAATCGACAATTTGATTCTACAAGGGTTAAATTAACATAATAATATGTATCTAAAATCATGTTTCTATTTATTAGCATTAAAAGCGTTCATTCGGTAAAGCTAGTTACAATGTTATTAACCTGCTTAAAGGATCAGCGGATTAGTATAGAGGGCAACTAGGAATTAAGGCTTAACATAAATAAACTCGTACAGTAGGTACTAATACATTACTTCATTTAGCCGGCTTGCCTATTCATTAAGCGCTTAACTCAATAAAACGATTGACCTGCATACTTGTAGTTTGTACTAACTTTATTTGTTATACGTTTAAATTTACTTTTTTATCAAAAGATCAACATTATGGTAACGGCGTCGAAATAAGATGAGTCAATTCAATTCACACGCGTATTTCTGTGATTTATGGCTGATCTGTAGTTGCTGTACAACATTTCTTGTCTAACGTAGGCATATTATGTCGTAACATTAATTCGAACTGTTTTGACAAGCTTCCAGTTTTTGTTGTTATCGTTTATTTGGTGAGGAAAATACCGTAACACGACGCAGGTGTGGGCGCACCTATCGTTGCCCGATAAGCTGCTAATGCACGTAAAACTACTGGACTCTGATTATACGAAATGTTAATTTTACTCATTCTCGACGCTAAGTAGGTGAGATAAGCCTTGACTTGAATCGCCGAATCTGATGTTATTTTGGGTGCAGACTTACTTACGTCAACTTTCAAATTCCTGCATCCGACTGATGTGATCCAATTTTGTGGATATTAATTTTAAAATATTAACAGTGTTGTCGCACTACAAATCAAAAAATATATTGTACCTACTTAATAATATTTATCGATTTGATGGGGACAGATTAACGAGGGTGGGTCATTTTCTAAATTATATTTATGTGCGTGACAACAATTGGTGTTTCATTGAATGGGCACAATTTATTGCATTTAGTTATTCCCATCGCATTAACACAATCAATTTCACGCCCTGTTTATTGAAACATTTCTCACTATTTCTTTCCCTTGCTACAGTATAGTTTTGTATTTCGTTCTCTCTATCCCAATTTTGACAGTCAGATCAACTAAATGTTCCATTTTAATTAAAAGTTATGACGCATCACCATAGCCCCACGATCTTGCTTCTACACAAAGGGCGTCTATGGAAAGCTGTAATTCGTTGATATGTTGTTCTTCGCCCCTAGTATGACCTTCTTTATCAACCGTTTTAACTTGATCCCTTGTCGATTTTGTGTCTTCTTTGACCCTTGATTCATAGTGAGTCTCACTTCCATTGGTTGGTTTGGGTATTTTAATCCCAACAATACGGTCTGCTCGCATGAATGGAGGACAAGCCACGTCCTGTCCTTTTTATCCTTTTTTATTGTCGTGTGATGGGTAGGCAGGATTATGAAGATCAAGGTGAAATAATCATGTCTACTCTACTTTTATTTTCACGCATGACAGAAAGTGTAGAGATTGTCATATTCACTTTGGCTTTTTATACGAATTGTAGGTATATTTTTGTGTTCTATTTTTACTTTGTTAATTGCTTTGGATATTTCTAATAATTTCTTTTATACTGGTGTAGGTATCTTCAGATTTCCACCCTATTTTTAGAAAGTTTTTTATTACAACACATGTTACGAGCGATTAACACAGTCGTGTTCGAGCTGAGCCTTCTATTAGTAAATAAAGATCGACAGTTGAACTATACTGTGCCGTGATCATGAACAGTATCGTCTATCACTGTAAGTATTCGTATAGTAACCGTCATTCTTTAGTATGTCTTGACATCTTCCCAAAATAATGGCTGTTCGATACGATGACTATACGAAACTGCATCACTTCATGCTCGGGGCACTGTATGCGTTGTGCATTGCATTGATAATATACTTGAAGGAATATCGCAGAGGCATGGTGGTGTGAAGCGGGAGTGTGAACAGCTCTCCCCGATCGAGCGCCTGATTGTTGATGGAGTTTTATTAATAACAATTGATAGTGATTACCGAAGCGTTGGAGTACCACCGCCTCTGAATGGTGCGGCGGTTACAAATAAATAAATAGAGCCATACAAAATATTTAACTCCAATCAGAAGCAGTAACGGAGATAAAATCAAACTAACCGTGGTTACAATTGACACACAAGGCAAGAACACGCAAACCAATATCTGTTGTAATCTATTGTAATTGCAAAACTTGTATTTAAAGTTTTAACTCAACTTTCAAATATCTGGAAATGGAACTCTGGTTCAGAAGGTATGGTTACGGGAGATACATTTCTTGAAGCCGCACTCTTAGTCAGGGCTTTGAATAACGTTAAAATTCAGGTATCGTTACTTTCGCCAGACGAAGATAACGTTAATGGCAAAGGTAACGTTATGCTTGGTAACGATACCTTGGATGGCCTTTTACCGTTAAACTGACCTAACATTTTCGATAATTTTATCGGTAAGTGATAATGTTACCATTGCCTGGGCTTGTTAACGATACCAAATGCATACTACAAGTATCGTTATAGTAACGTTATTTTATTCTATCTCTTTCTTTCGTTATTTTTCGATGCGCGCAGATTTGAGTCAATGCGCGCTAGTCAGTCATTTCTAGGTTCTAGCCTTTTTAGTCTAAAAATTAGTATCCCTTAGCACGAGGGGAGGAAGGGAGAGGGGGGAAAGGGGAGAGGGGAGTGCCCCCTCACCCCTGATACAACTCCCATTACAAGGTAATTCACAGTTCCGGAGAAAAAAGCATTATAACCTAACTTAAAACTTTACCATTTTAGGGGATGGGACGGTTTAGGGAACCCAAAAAAGGGGAGTAAGAAGGAGACCAAAAAAGAGATGCATCAATTTTTAATAATTGGATTTTTTTTGGATTAGAAAGAAAACATAAAATGTCATACATCCTGTGATTTGAAGGTAGAGAGGAGAAAACGCCTACAATTCGGTTCTGGCGTTGTTTTAACTGTTCTAACCTAACCTAACCAACTTTTTAGCCTCCCGCCGCCATGCCAGCGCTAATTAGTGTTTTATTTACGTAATTTACCCGTTTCAGGTTAGAATTTTTTTTCGTTATTTTCTTGAAAACGGTGCATTACCTTGTAGTAAGAGTGGTAGCATTATAATCGTGGACTAAAGCTCTATCAACTACAATATGTTTCACCTCCAAATTCGTGCTAAGAGATACTAAGTCCAACCCTAATTAATAAACTTCCTGAGTAATATCATTTTTTTAATTGGAAAAAACACTGTTGCTTCGCAAGTACAAAATATCATCAATTATTATTAGAGGTGTAAAAGTAACGAAAAAAAGCGAATCCGTATGTATTCGTTACTTTGACAATTAGTACTCGTTACTTGGTACCAGTGGCTTAGAATTCGACCTCGAATCGAGGGGTCCGGGTTCGAATCCCAGTGGCACGCACCAATGACTTTGTAAAAAAGTTATGTGCGATTTATAAAATTAAATATCACCTGCTGTTACGGTGAAGGAAAGTGTAGTGGGTCATTAATGGGTTACTGACGGACTGACGACTCGTTACTTATGATATGTCATTAAAAAACACACGCTACTTATTTAGCTGCGTAAGAGGCATTTATTTTCTGTACCGTATTTTGAACCAGACTCGCGCATAAGTTAATCTTATTTAATAGGTAAAGATTAGAACTACGAGTAAACTGTAGACGAAATCTACTGAATTTGAAATAGATTTACTATTTTCAATTTTGTACATTTTTAGTAAACATTTTAATAATAATAAAAATTAATAATTTAAATATTAATAATTAAAATTAAAATGCGTTAAACTCACAATCAGGAAACTTTTTAACATATGCATCAACGGTACTTGTGCAAACTACGAAATATACGAAAATACGAAAATACGAAAAATGCGAATAACGAAATGCATTCGTGAGTAACGTTTCTTTACTCGGTACTTTATGGCGCACCCGTTACTCAGTACCGAATACATATGGTTTGCTACAGCTTTAATTATTATATTACATCATTAATATTAAACAAGTAGACGTCTTCTTATTATCGTCTATATCAAAATATCGGTTCACTGTATTCTTCTTCTTACGGCCCATATTTGTTTTCTTTTTTCGTAATTTTTGACTGTAAATCAACTATAATAATATCAACCGAACTTGCCACCGAACACGACGCACGCGTTTGCGAAACCAAATCGTTTGTTTGCATCTATCTACTGGCTGATCAGCTGATGCGACGTTGCCATTCCGCCGGCCGGCCGGCCCGCGCGGCGTGAGGCGCCGGCGGGGCACCGCGCGCGCCGCCGCGTCGGTTTGGCAACAGCGCTTTAAGTAACGAAAAAAGTATCGATACTTTTAACGTTAATTGTTATCGATACTTTTAACGGTAACAGGGGTAACTACCGTTACCCCTGTTACCGTTAAAATTATAACTTTATGAAAATAACGTTATTTAACGATATTTATAGTGTGAATTTGGTATCGTTAACAAGCCCTGCTCTTAGTAATGAGTAGCAATGCGTTAACATACGACCAGGGCTTGTTAACGATACCAAATTCACACTATAAATATCGTTAAATAACGTTATTTTCATAAAGTTATAATTTTAACGGTAACAGGGGTAACGGTAGTTACCCCTGTTACCGTTAAAAGTATCGATAACAATTAACGTTAAAAGTATCGATACTTTTTTCGTTACTTAAAGCGCTGTTGCCAAACCGACGCGGCGGCGCGCGCGATGCGCCGCCGGCGCCTCACGCCGCGCGGGCCGGCCGGCCGGCGGAATGGCAACGTCGCATCAGCTGATCAGCCAGTAGATAGATGCAAACAAACGATTTGGTTTCGCAAACGCGTGCGTCGTGTTCGGTGGCAAGTTTGGTTGATATTATTATAGTTGATTTACAGTCAAAAATTATGAAAAAAGAAAACAAATATGGGCCGTAAGAAGAAGAATACAGTGAACCGATATTTTGATATAGACGATAATAAGAAGACGCCTACTTGTTTAATATTAATGATGTAATATAATAATTAAAGCTGTAGCAAACCATATGTATTCGGTACTGAGTAACGGGTGCGCCATAAAGTACCGAGTAACGAAACGTTACTCACGAATGCATTTCGTTATTCGCATTTTTCGTATTTTCGTATATTTCGTAGTTTGCACAAGTACCGTTGATGCATATGTTAAAAAGTTTCCTGATTGTGAGTTTAACGCATTTTAATTTTAATTATTAATATTTAAATTATTAATTTTTATTATTATTAAAATGTTTACTAAAAATGTACAAAATTGAAAATAGTAAATCTATTTCAAATTCAGTAGATTTCGTCTACAGTTTACTCGTAGTTCTAATCTTTACCTATTAAATAAGATTAACTTATGCGCGAGTCTGGTTCAAAATACGGTACAGAAAATAAATGCCTCTTACGCAGCTAAATAAGTAGCGTGTGTTTTTTAATGACATATCATAAGTAACGAGTCGTCAGTCCGTCAGTAACCCATTAATGACCCACTACACTTTTCTTCACCGTAACAGCAGGTGATATTTAATTTTATAAATAGCACATAACTTTTTTACAAAGTCATTGGTGCGTGCCACTGGGATTCGAACCCGGACCCCTCGATTCGAGGTCGAATTCTAAGCCACTGGTACCAAGTAACGAGTACTAATTGTCAAAGTAACGAATACATACGGATTCGCTTTTTTTCGTTACTTTTACACCTCTAATAATAATTGATGATATTTTGTACTTGCGAAGCAACAGTGTTTTTTCCAATTAAAAAAATGATATTACTCAGAAAGTTTATTAATTAGGGTTGGACTTAGTATCTCTTAGCACGAATTTGGAGGTGAAACATATTGTAGTTGATAGAGCTTTAGTCCACGATTATAATGCTACCACTCTTACTACAAGGTAATGCACCGTTTTCAAGAAAATAACGAAAAAAAATTCTAACCTGAAACGGGTAAATTACGTAAATAAAACACTAATTAGCGCTGGCATGGCGGCGGGAGGCTAAAAAGTTGGTTAGGTTAGGTTAGAACAGTTAAAACAACGCCAGAACCGAATTGTAGGCGTTTTCTCCTCTCTACCTTCAAATCACAGGATGTATGACATTTTATGTTTTCTTTCTAATCCAAAAAAAATCCAATTATTAAAAATTGATGCATCTCTTTTTTGGTCTCCTTCTTACTCCCCTTTTTTGGGTTCCCTAAACCGTCCCATCCCCTAAAATGGTAAAGTTTTAAGTTAGGTTATAATGCTTTTTTCTCCGGAACTGTGAATTACCTTGTAATGGGAGTTGTATCAGGGGTGAGGGGGCACTCCCCTCTCCCCCTTCCTCCCCTCGTGCTAAGGGATACTAATTTTTAGACTAAAAAGGCTAGAACCTAGAAATGACTGACTAGCGCGCATTGACTCAAATCTGCGCGCATCGAAAAATAACGAAAGAAAGAGATAGAATAAAATAACGTTACTATAACGATACTTGTAGTATGCATTTGGTATCGTTAACAAGCCCAGGCAATGGTAACATTATCACTTACCGATAAAATTATCGAAAATGTTAGGTCAGTTTAACGGTAAAAGGCCATCCAAGGTATCGTTACCAAGCATAACGTTACCTTTGCCATTAACGTTATCTTCGTCTGGCGAAAGTAACGATACCTGAATTTTAACGTTATTCAAAGCCCTGCATACGACCTCGCGTAGGATTTCTATCCTGTTTGTATCAATAGGAATATACTCTTAGATGTCCATCAGTTGCAGTGATAGCTTCAGAAAGCCCGCATGCTAGTTTGCTTAATAGATACTCATTTCTTGTTTAAAAAAAAGTAAAAATATACAACCTCTATGTTCGGTTGTATACCTCTTCCTTTTTTGAAGTCGGTTAAAAGTCAATCTAATAGGCCAGGCGCTGTGTTACCGCAATGCTAATCGTCGAACACTAATGTAATTTGTTCTACCAACGATAATGGCGAGACTGATGTAGTAAATAGCGGTGATACAAAGGCTTTCGCTGTAATTGGCAACATGCTCGGTAACAGCCGAGAAGTCCTTCACCTTTTTGTTCGCATTAAGAGTATTGGTATTGTCCTCGCGTTAAATTTCCTGCAAAACCTATAAGGTTAATGTGATAATTTCGGTAGCAATTGGTGATAATTGTATTCTGATTATATGCTTAAGTAACTACTATATTGCGTCTTGGTTGGCATGTTGGTTGGCTACCTGTATTTTTCTAGGTCATTCCATGTTTTTAGGTCACCTTTTATTCTTATGACTATAGTCCATTGACCAGCCCTTTTGGTCTCTAACAGGGCCAAAACTCTGAGGTTGCTAGTGAAATCCTTCACGCATTAAGATTCAGACGATTGCTTAAATTTCTTTCTCCGGCTAACACACCTCCCCAACTGAAACACAAGAGAAACGGTGGGTTATGGATGCGTTAGTTAATATTGTTAACGTTTCAAACAGATATACATAGTTCAAAGTGCAGTAGATTACGTGCAGTGGACTAAAATGATTCCAACTACCACATAATACCTAAGTATGTGGGTTATAGCAAAATTTCTTTATTAAGAATTTTAACGTGCGCATACGACATACGTTCTCGTAGAAGTGTGTGTGCCGCTAATTGTACTTGAAAGTTAAAACCAACACACTCCAATCGTAGTATGCAAAATAGCATGAATCTTATTTATTTATGGCGTGCAATCGGAGCAGTTCAACGGAGCCCAATAGTGATAATTTGCAATTCCCCTGTGGGCCTCGCAACAGTAACGGGCATGCCATGATGCCATCGCCCGGGTGTCGCTCGCCAGTAGGTAATTGAGCCTGACAGCCCTGCATCATTGGGGTACAGGCGAGCTCAGCACTGACAAATATAATAGGTACGGTGAGAACTGAGCCCCCCGAGGATGAACCGTCGAAGAAATCATTCATTCGAACAAACCATCATCGTCGAAGTATTTGTATAGTTAGCGTGTGCCATTAGTAGGGGGGATGTCAGATAGATCGATTTATGACATGCTAACGACTGAAGTTTACCGTACGAATACTTTGACGATAGTTTTCATGCTCACGGCACTGACCATGCCCTGACAAACTGGACTGTCTATGGTTTGACGTTCGTATGTGTTTTTTTGTGTGGTCTTATGTAGCAACCGCATTTTTTAATCAAGTTTGTTTAAACCTTTCTGTTATCAAATAGTTAAAGAGTAAACACACACTCGCGCTAACTGTACCAATGAGTGTGTGCAAATGAGTTTATTGACAAAGCAGTGCGGCTCAAACACGAGACGTCTGCTACTACATTACAGAATTACTTTGGCGTTTGGTTACGGTTGTAACGAGAGAAGATTGTCTTGCATCACTGCTGAAACTGTGACCGAAGACGTGTCCATTACTTTCAATCGACTCACTAGTATAATTATTATGGTATGACGTTTAAAGTACCGATCGCTGAATTGAATATGGGAATATTTATAACGTAACCCTTACTACTAAAATTTTAATTCATACCTACCAAGGTTGTCAAAGCTGGAATATTATGGTGTACAAGTTCAAGCACTAAGCTTGTCGTGCTTTAGTTAAAACTTGTGGTCTTCGAGGGACTTACAGATGGGTTTCCATAACCATATGTCAACACTATCAACATCACTGTCAACACTTTCGTCAAAGTGTTCATACGGTTAATTAAGCCATTAGTATGGGTAGAAAATTGTATCTGTACCTACCTACATTTTCCCATACTAATCCTTAATTGTATGTTTGTCTTGGATGTAGGTTCGTGGTGGGGATACGCTATAACAGTTGAGAGCGTGTAGTAGAAAGCCTTGAAAGAACCTTGTCCTGCAATGGACTATTGTTGGCTGAAGATGGAACATGTGTTTTTGTGAAAAATGCATGTTGATTCTAATCAACAACTCTTTAAGAAATAACAAGCCCATGCGACCTAGAAGCGGAAAATAGTGCAAACCGGGCTTAAGTTAAGCAGGTGTTAATACTCAATACTATTACTGCTGAAGCATTTCAAGCATTTGTCGCATTTCTTGACACTCGGTTTGCAAATAATTCAAGTATGCAGTCATGGCAACAGTGCTCATGTCAGAACATATTGGCTGCAGACCTTCAGAGGTCTGGAAGCATACTCCATGACCCAGTTCCATTACGGGCTATGCGCGGAGAACATACTATAAAGATTTAAGTTAAATAAGTCATTACTATCGTAACGTCCATAAAGCAAGTGTATTACCATGCTATTGGCTATTGTGACCATTGTCTCCACTTGCGTCAGAGCCCTAATGTTGATGGCTTCCTTTATCTTTCTATTGTAAACACCAACAAAGTGGTATTTCATCACCATAACGTGTATAATAATGTTTGACACATCTCAAGTGCAGTGTGCACTTGTGTCTTGGATCTCATGTTCACTTTTATACTCTTTTTAACTCACTTCAAATCGCGAAGTCTTCAAATAGCTAATTTTACAACTAGGCATCCAGTCATAAAATATTACACAGATCCTTTAGTTCTCGCAATGTGAGCCGTTTCACCTTAGATATCATCTAACAGAATATATTTGAAGAGATGCCTTTAAGCCTCTGAACACCTCAAGCACTTACTAAAGTAACTACAGACCGTTACTTAAGGCAAATTAGCTAACGTCATGGGGAACAAAAAGTGGTAAACGTCCATAAAAGACTGTGAAAGCTACCATTATCTAATCTGCGGTTGCGTCTTCGGAAAGATAATTCCTTGCAATTCCTATGTTTTATGTTTTACTGCCACGACTATTAAAAGGCCGTAATGTTTATGTTTTATTGCGTAGTAAAGAAAAGTATGTCCACTTTATGTCTGCGGGCTCAACATTTCAGCACTCAGTTCGTGACCAGCGAAGTGTTGCTATAGAAAAATAATTGAACTAAAACGACATCAATAAAGAGACGTGTATTAGAGAGGTATTAAATAAATATGGAAGCTATATGAAGCCACAAGTAAATCCGATAGTTTAGGATAGGACAACATTATGGATGTTTTGTGATATTTTCCAGAACTGTATTTTAAGTGTCTGTCTTTACTTTAATTTCATAACTACATATTTAATTTATAAGTATAAATTTTAAAGATAATTGACTTTAGTAGGGATATAAGGAATATGAAAACAAATAATGAAATCAAGGTTGATAAAGTGCAGTTAATTAAGTATTCAAACACACTTAAATTTTGTAAGCGGACCATTGCAGCGTACAGATTAAGGTAATGCTGGCAATATATACACGTCCGCCTTAAAGGCAACTCCAGGATAACCTTTGTGGGTAGCATCGTAGAATTAACAGCTTCCACTTATCTATGTTACATTATTATTTGTATTAAGTGCGCATAAATTTGTATTATATTATCTCTACGAGCATATTTCACCGCAATCTCTTTGGATTATAACTGTGTGTTTTGTATTTTCTTAATATAATCTGCGGCTCTATACTTTCTCTGGTGTGAATAACATAATCACTCATAGACACTGTTGATACTTACCTTGATTAACCGTGTCCTAATTAGTCCTGTCATTATCGAGAAACTAACCAACACGACAAATTTTGAACACCAGGGCTCTATAATGAGCGGTCCTAATTGAACATGACACTGACATGAAACAAAATGTATGCAATGACATTGTCGCACGAGCATCTTTGGACACGATCATGGTAATTAGGACACGGGGTTACCATTGAAGTTTTTATAGTATATAAAACGAAGTTATTTCAGATATGGCTCATACGATTCTAAATTATATTGCAATTTAATTATAAATGCGTTTGCGAGATACCATATCCACAAATAGACCCTTAAAATAAATTGTTATCGGCGTTTCAATTGGAAATGCAAATAAGGTTAATTCCCAACACCATCAGTTCACAGTCGACATTATCGTCGTACACAAGTGACCGTATCGAATGTGCTCCGATATTATCTTATCCATTCCCTTCTGTAATTGCATTTATCTCGCCGACATCTCGAACCAGTTTCAACTCTGTGCCGCTTCGGAGACTGGTTCTATCTCCTCAGCTTGGGCTTACATTGGAGGATTGATGTATATTTTTAATTATAGGTACTTATAAGTAGAGTAAAGTAGACTTCTTACAAATGCTAGTCCAGCGTTGTGGACTTATTCATACATCGTTATCATTGATCTTTTCATCTTAGGAGAGAGCACTTAAGTTCATAACTTAGGATCAAGTGATAAAACATTTGGCAGTTTCAATTTCACCGGCGTTGTCAAAAATAATCTGTTCTAATAATAAACATATAAGTGCCTACATATTCCAATTCTTTATACAGCATTTTGAAAACAATACCTTGGTCCTCTTACGTAATAAAATCTACTGCTTTAAGAGCTTCCGGCGACATTGTGTTCAAAATATTACTATCATTTAAAGAAATGGCAATGGATTTATTTATAAAAAGCAATCCTCTCAAGTGGATGGCGGCGCTTAGCATCGCGCTAATATACGCCACAATATTTTCACAGCCCGTTGCAACTGTCAGGTGTTGTTGGGATTTAAATTCTGCGCATGCAATTTCTGGTTCGTTTGCGTTTGTTATGGTAGGCTGGTTTATCACAATATCAAAAATCGATTTTCGAAAGTATTTCGTCTTTGAAGTTTTTTTTGTCTTCCATAGGTACCTATATTACCTTAATGTTTTTATGTTTTTAAGCTACAATATTCGGGGTTTAGTTTTAAACTAGTCTTTAGTATTAATTTAATAAAATCCGAGGATATAATCTAATCACTATGACTACGCAACGTATTCCCTTTCAAGTGTTTTTACTCTGAAACTTTGAAATGTTACACAAATGGTATGTGAGGTAAAAGCTTGTCTTTCAACTTGAATCTTACATATCCTCTTACTTTCATCCTTTTTTCAAGGGTTCCGAGCTTTCCATCGTTCCACCACCACCATTAACTCTTTAAAATTCTTTTTAAAACAATTAGTGATATTTATTACGGTTATTGTCTCGTTTTCTTATTTATATGAAGTACTCCATATAGTTTTATCTCCATAATCTCATAACAGTTTCAGTGCGGCCCCATTTTAAACGGCAATTCAATAATGTGCTTTATCATAAATGCCACAATATTTCCACAATCCTCTGCGGCCGTCCCGAGAAATGGCATTGCATTATGTTATGGCAATTTGAATTTTGCGCCTGCAATTTCATTTGCAATTCTATGGCTGTCCTTAGAAGCGCCACGGCTATTTAAATCTCGTGTTTGTTGTATTTTGAACTACTCTTGGTTGGATTTAAAAGTATAGGCGGTCTGTACGCGTCGAGTTGTTGCCTTAGGCTTGGAATTGTACTTCAGACAACTTTAATGTGTAATTATAATTATTACCTTAGTCTGTGAGATTGCAGTCATCGAAGTACAAAAATGATTCACTCAAAATGCTTTGAAATAAGATTTGACTCTTGCTAAATCTGTGCTTTGTTTTTGTTTGCTGTAATAATATATTTCAATGTCCGGACTATTCCCTCGCCCTCCCTAACCTTGACTATTAAGGTTTTAATATGCCCCATGAGATAGTATTTTTTGAGAATGGAAACAATCGTAACCATTCAGTCCGGTCTTAAAACAAATCACTGAGCCTCGTAAATGTACTCGTACGTTATAAGTATCTGTGTTTCCAATCATAGATTTGCGATAGATCGGTAATGGCTATTGAAGACCACACCGAAATGCCGCCTAAGGATCTGATGGAGGGATAAGCCCTAGCGTATTTATTACAGAATGGATAATATAATAGAATAACATAAAGAATGTAACTAGGAAAGGATATAAGGATAAGATGATGAAATAGAAATGGTAACAATTAAAATAAACGATACCGACAAGGAATGATGTTGACAAGCATTCGATAATTGTGCTAAGAATTTGGGTGATTGCAACTGCAGTCGTTTTCAATAAAGAAAGTTCCGGATTGCGACTAGACAATAAAGTGTGTCAGTAACCCATTAATGACCCACTACACAATGGGTCATTGGTCCGGACAAGTACTTCCATCCGCACCTTATGAATCCGGACATAATAAAGGTTTAAACTTAACGAAACAGAGGACAATGCAACCAAAACCGCAGCCATATCAATCTAACTAGATCGAGGAATGTAGGTCCGTGCATATATTAGAACATTGAGCAACTTTACAATCTCTGGGCAACGGATTTTACTAAGAGATATCGTATGTATGTGTATTGCCAGCGTTTTACTAATTAAACCTTTAAAGTAAAGAAACATTCCTCATTTCCATTGCTAAGTTTTTGCTAAGCTCAATTTTTTATATTTAATATCTATTGGAATATTCATCTAAATATAAATATCATACATGTACATTGTGTATGTACATATATGTTATATTTAATATAGGTACACACACATCATACGACACTTCACTGATTCCACTGACTCAATGATCAGTAGATTTGAAATCTTTAAAGACCTGTTCAAATGATGGACATCGATCCTCTGTTCTGTTGCAAATAATATGTATTATTTATTGTGCTTATTTATAAAATCAATAAATTGTGTTAACAATAGATCATTAATTCCGTTTCGACACAAATCTCGTTTGACTGCAAGTTTACCTGATCAATCAATCAACTACTAACTGCTTGGGCCTATAAATATGTAACTAACTAACAAGGATTGATCGATTACCGCGCCCTGTCAGATCACGTCCATGACAAAACTCATTTGAATACCGTCAATCTCTCTAGGCTTTAACCAGTTTCAATAAGATACAACCAAGTATGGATAGCCCTACTAAAGTTTGACTTCCACACAAAATCTGGCGTTTTAAACCAATAAATAAGGAAATCGTTAGTTCGTTACCAAACAGTACGGCTACCAATACGTGACGTGACAATTCATCTTACATTTTAATGATTCGTATAAAATATCTTGCTCCAAACGAATCTAATAGTTGTAAACGTTGATTGATTACTGCACTTCATCGTTGATTAAGCCTGTGAGGGAACTCATTTACATTTATATACTCGTAAATGTCTCTGTGTTAGAAAGCAAGCCTGTATCGAGGATGTTGGCAATAACTTAACCGTAGATAAGGGTTTTGCATAAAATTATTTCACGCACCAAAGGAATTCTCATGGGAAATATTAGTAAGCTTTCGTTTCAATATCTAAAAATCTTCTGTAGGATAGTCGCGTGTGATATTTGAAAACTGATATCTTCCTCTGATCGTGTATCACATAAACAGTACCTACTGAATCGATTTGTTAAGAACTTTACTGTTAACATTGTACATTTTTCACATTTCTCTCCTTTTCCGTCTTTTCAGTACACCGGCATATGTTTTAATATATTCTACTTCTTTATTGTTTTGTATAGTAACGTAAGTTTTAATCTTATTTATTATAACTTTTGTTTCATTAAAAAAAAGTCTATTTGCATTTTGCATGGTGACGATGAATTACTCTCATTACGCAGTAAAACCTTCAAGTGGTTTTTTAAAGTTGAAATAGCCAAGATTTCTTGACTGGACATACTTGTAAGTTAGAGCCTCTGATCGCCACCTTCGATATGACAACCGTAATGCCATTGTGTATATACTGCGGCGCATACAAAAACAACCCAAACGAGTAAAGGCCCTTATTAAAATAAAGCTATCTCGTGATCAGTAATTCGCGCTTAAATCGTGTACAGCCTTCGAAGGCTCAATTTTGTCTGTCCTTTTTACAAGCTATTTTGCTTCTTATTTCGCGTGTACCAAAGGTTATTCTAGTTTAAAGTAAAGTTTATAATAACCATTAATTCTGTGCTACTGGTTGTATCGTTACTTTAAAATGGCGCTTCATTACATTCGGGCCTCGTACTCGGTGCTTGCGTGCAATGACCAATAAACTTGGCGCATAGGCATGAATATGAAATGCATCATTCCCAATAATTCTTGCTAACTATGTGGGCGATCTGAGACGTGCTTTGTTATATTATTTGGTATTTTCCCGATTTAGCGTTGGACTAAGTAGAAAGCGCTTTTTGCAAGCGACGGTACCTATTTCGTCAACTTTCATGCAATAACAGCATTTAAATTCGTGTTAAATTAAAATAAGTGCTTCAGTTATTTGAACGATACTGAAATGATTTCGTTTTCCGGAATTTAGGAAATTCCGGAAATTAAGGATATTCGTCTACTTTACTTTTGAAAATGTTTAATTTTCACAACTATCAGTATCTATGTATCAGTGGTTCAGTTCGATATAATTTATTACGTAAAATCCCCTGGACTGAAAATTCTGTGCAAATAAACACAATCCATTGACTTCTTTTCAAATGTTGATAGAAGTAACATGATTATTTTTGATAAGGGTTATTGATTGCAGTAACTGCAAGTAGGTGTTTTCTGTTAGCGATTATTCTATTTCAATTTATTAAATTACGTTGCAACATTCATAGTTATTCACAGCGATACGGCATGGCGTCTCGGCTAATAAAATAAATTGTGCTCCATTTAACCGCCATGCAATAATAGCAGTCATAGTAAATAACTGAAACTGAGAGAAGTCCAGTTAACTCAATAATATCATAACTGCTACTAATAAAACTTAATTGTGACCGGAGAGCAGTCATGAACTACTGATTACGACTTCACGTGGCGAAGTTGCAATTACTAGATTTTCTAAGTTTAATCCATAACCTTATTTTACAATATAAGCTTTTTTAAAACAAAAATGACCTAAAAAGTAACAATAGTTTAATACTAATTGTAAAAGCGTTTAACCATTTAGTTGTTATTACTCCTTTTAAGGATAGTATAGCGCAACTTCAGTTGGTACCAAGAATAAGGTAATAGTGCAAGTAAAATAAACACAAACATCCAACTCATATCTATCACAATTCATTTGATTTCTATATCTGGATTTGGAATAAGCCTTATTCAACGATTTCAATACTGTTGTATAACCTGGGTCCTGTTATTGATAACGATTTCATCGAAACTATATTTACGACGACAAGACGGCACCATTCCTTCTGGAACTCTCTATGGAAACAATAAGACGATTTGCTACTTTCTTCCTTTGTTTCACAATCCCTTGAAGTCACGTTACGAGGACTGTTTTCTTTACCGTTGTTGAATAGTAAATCGTTAGATTATGTAAATCCACTACAATTATTCATATTCCGAAAACGATGTAAAGTGTGTAACAGTATATTTTAACGTCAGACGCAGTAGTCCTGACTCCGTTAAATTTAAAGTTTGTGATGTTAATAAACTAATGCGAGAAAATTGAAAAGTTTACGTGAAAGTGCTTCAAAAGTATACTATCTGTAAACAATAAATAGACAAGACAGTATCGTTAAGACCTTTCTCTTCTGTAATCTTAACAGTCGCTTTAAGCTTAACTAATGTATTCATATTCGGGAATAAGCTTTCTTTTATCTTATATATGTCGCAATTACCATCAACTTTATCTAAGCTTATGCCAGTAGCGTATCTCCAGTCTTCGTATTTATTACTTTATCATCGCAATAACTACTTAAAATGATTGGTTATCTCATTTTGAGTAATGTCTTAATTCTCAGTTATTTAAGAACATCGTCATGAAGCTTTTTTGTAGTATGTTTTGTAGATGCCTTATGGCCAATCGAGCCACCACACCTCGCATCCATGTAATCAGTAAATTACACTTCCATATCAGTATGCAAAAGACGAAGAATAAATATTTTCCCAGTTTACGCGAGCAACGGGTCGATAAAACTGCCAATTTTGTACGAAACCACGAATAAGCAACCATTATCGGATCCCGCTGTGAGCGCAGGGTTGGAGGTGTTGTTTGAAATATAATATTTAATAAACGGTTTTTTATAGGAATCAGATCAGCAAGCAGATTTTCTTAGATTTCTTCTTCTTTTCTTGCGACAAAAAATTATTTATCTTTCGTTATATTTTTAGATTCGCAAACTTGATCATACTTCGCTTTCGTTACACAGAAACATAGTATTTTAATTTTTTTCACAACCTCTATCTTGGTTTTTTAGTTTCTTTGGATGAACTGGATGAACTAATCCAGTGAAGCAAGAAGGGACGTGTAGGAGATACGCAGATTTTAGCGTTATAACGGGCATTTACAATGATCAATATTTCTGGCAACCCTGTGCTCGACTCGTTTTCAAAATGGTCTCGGGTAAAGGGGCGCCATCCATGATTGGATGACTGACGTGGCCGTATAAGGGCAAAAAATCAATATTTCAACAACTATACCCTCAATATTCTGGTATGATAATAATGTAATAGGACTTTGTTTGGATTTTCCTTTTTGCCCATATTTGTATTTACATCAATTTGCTTTTTTAATCCATTTTAGATACCAGAAATTATTTTTGAATTTCGTTTGCAAAGCAGATTTATGACAATAAAAAATAATAATATCGTAACTGGACGTACCTATTGGAAAAAGCTAAGACATTGATTCCATTACTTAAAGGGCTACATACCTTTCATTATCTACAATGTTTACAGAAGTTAAATTTAACTTTCTTAACATTCAATACTCTATAATAATATGATCTTGCTTAGGATAGGAGCTGTCTGGAGTTCTGGACGATATTAAAATATCAAGTTTAGTCATGACGAAAAAATCAATATTTTTTTGCCATATTTTAAATATCTCGTGGCCAACACAAACATCGTTATTACTTCAACGAGCGGTCTTGAAATACTCATATCGTTACACCCATAACTACATATTATTCGAATCTGCTTGCTCGGTTTCTAAGAACAAGAAAAGTCGGCATACGAGCAAATTTCTCTCTGAACGTGCCGCGAACAGGCTTCATTGCCCCGAGCGAAACAGCAATCACTCAGAGGAGATTGTTTTTAAGCGCAAAAATATTAATTGGCTGACAATTTGTAGGCTCTCGAACCGGTTACAAATTGTAATGGATAATTGGATCCTCTTTAGGTAATCCATCACGACGTGCACGAGGGTGATTTGCATGTGAATCGTAAGCCATTATCGGTATCGTCAAGCTCGTACGGGATACTTTATTGCCTGTATTTACATTTGAAATTAGCGCCGCACAGTAAGGAAAAACTTTAGTTCATTACTTTTTCTCTCGTTTTAGATTTTTAGACTTACTAAGTCTTATACCAGAGTACAGTACATCAACTATGTGTTCTTGCTCGGTTTAGTAAATAATTTCATGTAATGTATCTATTTCTTAATTTTTGTTTTTAATTCTGTTCTATCATTTTTTTCTTCTTTACAGGTTTGTAAGCCAGACATCGACTGCACTCTACCAGAGAACAGATGGAGATACATCGAAAAGTTCACCTGTCTTAACGAAGATAAGAAATTTTTGAAAGAAATGCGCCTCTCTTTTCCCAGTGGACACGCATCCTTCTCTGCATACACCATGTGTTATTTCTCTGTAAGTATAATATTTTAGTACGAATAACGAACTCCTTTTATTTGATCATCTTTACCAGATTATTAATTCCCATAATCTATTTTACGCAATTCAGGAATGTTCTAAATTTCTATGCTAGGTTCCATTGATTTAACATGCAATAGGATATTCTAGCTAGGCTTAACATTTAAATTAATGCTCACAAAACGATAAAAGAAAGTGTATCTTTCTCCATGTAATTATGCAATAGGCACATCTTATGCATTCTTTTTCTTGGCTAATGAACGGTGGCTTCAATTACGTGTTTACTAGTTCCGATGAAGAAGTCATGCGATGTGAATGTCAGCGGAACCACATTAGTGCACGATTCCGGTGATAAGTGTGTTAATTTAATAAATTATTAATCGATTATATCTATGTTATTGAGTCATTATAATGTCTAATACTGTCTAATAGGTGTAGAAGTAATGAGTCATCATTTCATATTGGATGTTTTAACAACATATCAATCAACAAATTACAAATTTCCTGGTAGGTTTTACTCGATTACGCCAGATATCGATTGATTATTTAAGTTCTTACGCAATCAACTCTTCAAATCATATGTCCTGGATAAAATGCCATCTCCTATACTAAGGCCTTTATTTGTTAGTTCAACAGGCGGACGGACCACCTGATGGTAAGTGGTCACCGTCGTCTACTGATACGCCAAAAGAGTCGTCAGTGCGTTGTCGGCTTTGATGATTTGAAGCTCTTTTTATGCCTTTTTTGAAGATAGAACTCTGATTGTTCGTTTGCCTGATCGACAGCATACTTTGGTACTCTTACCAGTTTTATATTTCACTGAAAACTAAATATTCCAGATGTACCTCCAAAAGAGATTCTTATGGCGCGGCTCTAAGCTGTTCCGCCACGGCCTCCAGTTCGTGCTGCTGATGATGGCGTGGTACACCGTCATGTCGCGCGTCTCCGACTACAAGCACCACTGGAGCGATGTCCTCGCTGGGTTCGGGATTGGCCTCATCTTCGCTATTCTTAATGTAAGTATTGGTACGGCTGTACTCTTTTGTCTTAGGCAAGTGTTCAGTATATCTCGTTTTTGCTTTACTTTTATAAGTTGTGGTCCCTGTATAATCTTAATGAGATTACATTTTAAGTTGACGAAGCAAATTTTTACTGTTTTAAATTTTGCTGTAAGATTTGGTTGCTATTTGGTTATCATATTGTTCTTATTATATGATATTTTTTCTTTTGTAATAATTTTTAAGTTTTGTAGCCTTACCCACACACTCCTCTTTTACAAACGCTACTCCAGCAATAAGGCCGTCGTTTTGTCCCCATATATTAATTTAGTCACCAAATACATTGTATATGAATTTTTTTATGTTTGGTAATTGGTGTATAATATGTTATCCCACAGTACGTGTTCGTGTCGGACCTCCGCAAGACGGCCCGCAACCGGCAACTCCTGGGCCACGACAACGAGCTTCACGCCACCAACGGCAACAGCCGCTCGGCTGCTGGCTGGAGCGTCTGACATTCACCCGACGACCCGCGCACCCTCAGCGAGGAGGAGCTCTGACCACCGAACGTCTCGTGGATCTCCCACGAGTACACGGACACATAGACTCATAGACCGTCGGTGATGTGTGAGTGTTTTAGTTTTTACGGTGCGCGATTGTGAAGTGACTGTAGTTGTAGGTTTTTGGTCAAAAGCTGGTGCAGCATTCGAGAGTTCAGCAGCTGATTCTTCTTAGAAACTATTCGGGAAAGAACGCGATGCAAAAACATGGAAACAGTCATCCAGGAGCCGACTGGAGCGTCTGACAGTCGCCCGACGATTGCCGGGCCCTCAGCGAGGCGGAGCTCTGACCTGAACGTCTCGTGGATCTCCCACGAGTATACGGACACATAGAGGGTGATGTGAGTGTTAAGTCTAGTTGCAATAGTGCGCGTTTTTGAAGTGACTGTAGATGTAGGTTTTTGGTCAAAAGTTGGTACAGCATTCGAGAGTTCAGCAGCTGATTCTTCTTTGAAACTATTCGGGAAGAACACGGCAATACTGCTCACCACAATGGCAACTCTAGCGGCAGTAGCGTCTGACTCTCGCCAGACCAGGAACTTAGCCAACGAATGTCTCGTGGATCTCCCACAGTGTTAGCTTTAGCAGTGATTCTACTGTTTATTTAGTGGTCAAGTGGAGAACTGCGTGCGGGAAATGCTGCAGCTGAGAATCGAGAAACTGTTTCTAAAGGAACGTGGTGCAAAGAATTGTTGTTTGCGGTTCGTTATTTTATCGCAACTTTGATTACTGCCTAGGAGACATAGCTGTATCTTCAGAAATTGCCAAGTGAAAGATTATGGTGCGATATATTCTTTGCATCATCGGTGGTTCTTGACTGTCTAGGAGCAGTCACAGTTGACAGTCATATGTATTTAAAGTAAATTTTTAAAAGGTGTGCTTCAATGCATTTTATTGCGTCAACTTTACACTGAAATATTTTGGAGCTCGGAATATTTTACCAATTGTGGGTGGATACTCCAAGACTGTTTCGAATGAACATTATAAAATGGATCTGAGTCAAAGGATCACTGGTATCCAATAAGTTTTAGCCACATGCTGGTGTGACGAATAGAGATTTGAGAGACGCCAAAAAAGGAGATGTATATTGAAGTTGAGTTATTATGTTTTTATACACAAATTTTATAATAGTACTAAATTTTGTAACTTTGAGTACAGTGAAATGCTTTAGAAAATGTCCCATTGTATATTCTATACATTAATATACACATACAATAGGACATTCTTCAAGTTGTTATATCAAATTCTATGTTGAGATGAGTTTAATCGCTGGTTTTAGCAATCAATCTTTTGACTTTGATAACTGGTCGACAATATCTATCAAAGCACTTTAAAGGAGTAGGTATCTTGGCAACCAAACAGTATCAATCTGAGTCCCAACTCGAAGATCGGTTATTGGAACCCACTCTAAATGAGTGCAATTTATAAATGAAGGTTTAGTTTGTAAGATATTCATGTAAATAATTATATAGTTTGATAAACAATTAATGCACAATGTAGGTCTTTGCTAATGAGTTAATAGTATATGTTGGAGTAATGAACCTATATTATAGAAAGGTATGATCATAGATGTGTAGGATTTTATCTGCATATAAAACGTTTCGAAAATATATGTTATTGAAAAAATATTACTTGTTAGCTGCTAACTGCTAACAATAGCAAAGTATCTGATGAAAATTCTTAATGCATTACTCGCTACAATTTTTTGTCATGTAAATAGATCAGCTAATAGATAGAATAATGATGTTGTTCCACAAATTAAAACACGCGTTCATGCCTTACATACAAAATTAAATTGTTCCGTTATGAGTCCCTTTTCTAGAATGATGTCTGAGACTTTTGATGATGTGAGATGTTTAGATTATGTATAATTTAACTATTAAATTTTCATAATAGGCATGATGACTAATTTTCAAAAACTCTTCTATGATATTCAGAAGTCTCTATTATGTCTAAAATATATCATATTTTTGTAGAAAATTAAGGTTTTTGTGCAATAAAAGTACATTTAAATTTTAAGTTTCAAATTCATCGCTCGCCCGTGTCATGGCGTCTGTCATTGCGCCACGGCTCAGTAAAAAAATGCCAGATCGCGTATAATATGCATACGAAAAAAATGACATTTACTGAGACGTGACGTAAATTGACGTAATTCGATCTGATGGGTGTTTAAGCTATCATGGCGGATTGTTGTATTTTGTAGATTTATTTTAACAAATAAATTATTAATCTCTACATTAATAAGAGAATAAATACATGTTTCGAAATCTTTGAATGCTATTTCATTAGATCAGATAAATATTTTGGCGATACTAGATTACTGTCATCATGCCTATTATGATTTAAAGCTAATACTTGCTAAATTTTAACATCGACGTCTTAGAAGAAAAATATTGGTGTGGTCGTATCAAAGATGAATGTAGCACCTTTATTCAAGTTATTTTTATAGAATGATGATTTATTGAGTGTCTTTCCTGCGTTGACTGCTTCTTAGTCACCGTTACATGTAAGCTTAAGTTAACCGTGTATTGACTACTTAAATCTTCTATGCATTTTATTGTAAGTATTTGTAGATACATATTTATTTATCGGGTGTTTAAGTTACATGCATTATTTAAGTTATGTCTACATTATTGTCTTTTTAAAATGTTTAATGATATTTAAGAGGTCTTACCTGTTTCACATGAGAGAACGACGTGCGTTTTATTTATTTAAAATTATATTATTATAGATATTATGTAGTAACAATGCCTTTTGGGTCTCGAAGACGAAAGAAGGCTGTATTTTAAATTCTGTGATATAGAGTTGTAAAAAGTATTGCAGTTATTATAACTTTTGTAGATTTTAAATAGAAAACACTCAATTTGCCCAGCATGCAACGTATTCGATCGTTTAGTTCACTTGATATTTGGCAAATACAACCTCTTAATTACGACGGGTTCAGGTGTCAACTACTGTCAACGTATGGAAGAAGGAAGTGCATATAATAAAAATACCACAAAATATCTCGAAATCTGTCTCAGTATAAGTAATAGATGTGGGTGGACTCAGTCAATTGACGTTATATTCATTGAACCGTCAAAAATACAAAATGTCGTTAAAGTCGGTTTTCCATTCAAAGTCTATGTTTTATGTAAAGAGCTCGACTACGACGTCAACAATACTTTAACTGAACGTCATAGTTTTCAAAATGTGTGGTATTGATGAAAATTATACCAACCTTTAAAAACGGACCTCCGGCCTCCATACATTCAAGGTAACAAAAATTTAAATACAGAATTTATAGTAACTTAAAAATATTATTTAACGGCAAGTACAAAAATATAAAATAATACTGTATTGGTTGTGTTGGGCATTTTGTACGCATTTTTATTGAATTGGATTTATCATATTTCTATAGTCTAAGATGCTTTGTTATATTTATAGGTGCTAGATAAAAGTGTAAATAATTATAATTAGTATGTTGTATGAACTTGTCTTTTCTGCCTACATTCGTATTGGTAATTCTTCATTGAAACTTCTTTATAGTACTTATTTAGTTGTCGATTCCTGAGGATATGATTATAATGACAGGCTGGCAATGTCATGTTTAAAAAAATTAATCCTAAAATTATATTTTTGCATAGATACAAACCTTATACCAGTAAACCTTATACAACACACTGAATATTGTTATACATATGCCATCAAAAACATAATTTGTAAAAAAAAGAAGTCTCGCAACGCAGTTCTTGCACCGTAAAAATTTGTGAGATCCATGTATGTATCCATACTTAGATTGACTTGGCAGTCGCATGAAACCACAATGTAAGTATTTCACAAGTAATACATAATATATTTATTATATTGAATTAGATTGTTTATTGCAACATATTATGGTAGTTAGCAGTTGTGTCTTTAAAGTTTAAACAATATCAAATTATTATTCCGGGCTTAAAGGCCTCCTCATTACATTTACTTAGATTGATTAATATAACATGTAATTCTTATCACTAATGGAAAGATTCTTAATCAAAGATCTTAAACCATATATTACGAATGTGAAAGCAGGCATACAACACACTAAACTGTATATTAGTTTATCAATTCGTATGGTTTACATTGAAGGCGAGAAGGCAGAGAGCCGCCCTGTTAAAGTTTATATACAATTGTTCTGGTCAAATATGGGCCTTAAAAATTTATCTTTTCGGAAAAAACATACGATTTTTTTTAATTTAAAGTGCCATTCCGAGATGGGCTGCAGGCTGCAGTGGTGCTACGCTCGGAATAAATTTCATGGAGATTCATAGAAACAAGTGGTATCGCCTGCAGTTTGCGGTCTGCGGCTCGGAATGGTACCTTTAGACTGAAAAAGTTTCCCGATGCACCTAATTTACCAATTTTTTACAATATAATGCAGCGTTGCACTGCCTAGAATATTGTTTTTTGGCAGCTTATTTATTTTCTTAACTTGTAATTTAGCTTAAACGAAGCATAATAAACTGGTTTAACTTATTACGTCGTTTGATTGCAGTAGAATGAGAATATTTATCTTTTACTGGACAATAACAGAACATCAAGTCACAAACGTCAGCAATAACTTACATACACAATATTATTATTTTACAGATATGAGGCCTTAGCCACCTTAAATTTTCAAATCTTGTATTTCAAGATGTTCAAGATGTTAGGGCATTGTTTATCAAATGTTTTTATGGCTCCTAATTTATTTATTGAAAATTCTATTAAATTTTTCCCTATGGTTAAATACCTTTGAGTATTCAATTTTCAAAGTTAAATACAGAGGAGGTGTAGGTACAAAATTACTTACCAATGAACGTATAAACAGCGCCTTTATGAATGTATAACACAATAAAAGTTAATTAAATATTTATAAGTAATAGAGAAAAAAATCTACAATATACATAATTATAAGAAAATAAAAATTACTCGTTATCTTTTGTATGTATCCTTAATATTTTGTTTTAAAATCTATTTAAACAAATGACAAACAAAAAATAAATGACATTCGAATTTGTTTCAATTGCTTCGTATTTATTTTGAATATGGAACACTTATTAATATACTTTTTATAGCCAGACCAAACATCCAAACCACAAATCTAACCAGTATTTATACTAATCTAAATTTTAAAATATAATTTTAATTAAGTTTGTTAGTATTAATATGCAATTCTTTATCCAATGTTACTTACTATCTTAACTATCTATATTAAAATTTTATTAGCTACATACCTACTTAATCAGCTGTAAGATAAGATAATAATTTCATTCCTTATTAATATGCACCGTCGCAGGCCACATGTGGTACAGCTAGCGACATCTATTTCATCTTTTGAAAACCTTTTTACCTTCCTCGATACTGATAGTTACCGCATTGTTAAATAGATGGCGCTGTTTTATTTATCAGACCGATTTCCTCCCCCTTTCGCCGTTTGTGGCTTTGTTTAAGGAAGATAAATTAGGCAAATATTGGAGCAGACAGTTATAATGCAAGAAAACCTACCTTTTTGTTTAAACCAACGCTGATATTAAATGATTTTATTTGCCGTACATTTAGTTTTATAAAAACAGTTCAATGTGCTCTGTGCTTTGGAAGTCTTGATCTATGTGTGCGTTTGGCTGTCGCATCTGAAGGATGAAGTGTCTTTCGCAACAAAGAGCGAGACAGATTATAAAACAGTCTGTCTGTTGGGGAATGTGTATGGCATAACCAAAATAATGAAAGAGAGGTATGTTGCGTACGATAGTAAGTTACTAGTAATATTACCTCCCGGTGATAGCGGTAACTAACCTATATCCGTTTTGTTTATCATTCGTAAAGGATCTTGACCTGCAAACATGTCAGTCGCACTTTTGCGGTTACTTTAGTTATCATCTTCTCTCTATTTACTTAGCAATAAAGACGATTTTGCAAATTAATATACGTTCCGCAATTTTACGGTATTCCTTTATGACGTTATGCCGAGAGGCAGCCCAGTGCCCAGTATGACTAAAGCCTACCCACAGATTAGTCACTTTATCAGTTTTTATCATTCAATTCGCTGCTAGCTGGCGAAACTCATTTTATTTTAAATATTTAATAGAAATAATGGAATATCGATGACAGTTGTTAGCGATTACCATTACCCAGTCACTTTTTTTGCTGTCTTTATTGTTGTGTTATCAGTCTGTGCGAGTGTTTTGCCGCGTTTTTTATTCAATAAGCTAGTTTTGAATTTGAAAATATTTTGCGGAATCAGGAAGTGCCGAAATTAAATTAGTGTTTTGAATACGAATTATTTTCCAAATTTCCACAGTGATTGTTTTAACACGAAAATGGCGGTGGACAGAATGATATGGAAGATAATATTGGACTTTTTAGTTTTAGCTTGTGGTGAGTAAAATCAGTAGTTTTTGTGGCTTGTTTTTGGTATAACAAAAACATAATAAGGTTTAGAAGACCTTGATTCAATTATGTTTGCTTTTAAATTGATTTTACGCTTTTGTAACTTTGCCTGATACTTTTAGTAAAAAATAGAATCTTGAATAGATCTTGGTTCTATCCGACTAGGTATGTATCGTTATCGAATTCTTTAGCATTGGCTACAGTATTATTCGTAAGACTAGGAATACAATAATACCCGCTAACTTATCCTCATAGCTCATCATGAAGCAGCATGTTCTTTCTTGTGTTTCGGCTTGGTGTGGGTGCCACAGATAACTAATTCATTGAATTCAGTCGTTATGAGTAGGTAGGTGTAGGCGTGAGTGCAGTAGGCTGCAGTGCCCACAAGTGCTCTTTTTCTACTTAACAGAAATACTTACTTTTCTTGTCTGCCTAAGTATCTAATAGTCTAGGTACTGTAATAGTAAACATTATTTAAAGTACCTACCTAGTTATTCTGGTAGTAACTTCTTTAAATAATTTTAGTAAGTAGATACATTTATCGTCTACAAATTAGCCGATTCAGGTCTTCAAGCTACAAGGCAATTGGGACGTGCATATTTACATCTACACAATGATATTGTATAAATTACTGTTATAACTAGGTACTTACAAAAGCAACTCCGTCTGCCTTTCTGATAATATCTTAATAAAGTCGTCGATCTTATAAGGAACTCAGCTATACAGTCGGCTTATTTATTTGTCCAAAAAGGGGTACAAAAGGCGAGCCTAATGCTTCACAGCATTCTCTTCCAGTTAACGTTAAGGATGTGCAGAAAAATATGAAGACTAGAAGTAAAAAAAATTAACGCAAAAATTTACTTGACTACGAACCATCAAAACAAATTTTTCAATGCATCTCAATTCAAGGATGGTTAGGTGGTATGTAGACTGCCTTTTAAGATGAAGTGTTACGTGCTTGTATGCAATTAGAAACAGGTAGGTAGGTATTTATTGCATTATGACATCCATCGTCGCGAATGTTGCCTTGTAAGAACATGTTTCAATGAAATAGTTGAATGATAGAGAGTCCAATGTTAATTTATCTAATAACTAAACGTAGACTGTAAATTCTATGATATGTATTTCCGCGACTTTACGCAAGCATCAATTAAGTATCACGACTTCTTTGGCTCAAGCAAACACCGAGACTGTTTTATATTATTTTCACATTTAAAAAACCAGTTCTGGTCGTATGCCAAGGATTTTTATCGTCAAAAAATCAGTTGCTTACTTTCGTACCACTGCAAGTGTAAAGATATGACATTTACCTACCTAATCTTTATTATGTCATTGTAGGTAGAAAAGCAAAAACACTTAGTCACAAGCTGATTAAACCAAATTTAGTGCTTGATATACATAAGAGATCATTTTATATTTATAATATTTATTATTTTGTATTTTTGGAAATTCAACCTTGTAAAAAAATGAAAACAACACCTACCTATCAAACACTTACTTGTAATCGGAAGAGAAATACTAAACATAATGGTTAATAACACACAGCTCCACAAAGATAGGATATTTGCAATATTTCTTTGTCATTATTGTATAGGTATCCAATGACAAAAAAGTAAAAAGACTACTTGCGAAGGTATGCGAAGATTCGAAGCGTCTTGATTCTCAGATTCTCTCCAATTTGTGGGTAAACCTCCTTTACTCAATACTAAATTTAGCAAATTTTGTGTAATTAGTAAATGAATGTAACGGTGATAGCCCAGTGGCTTAGAATTCGACCTCGAATCGAGGGATCCGGGTTCGAATCCCAGTGGCACGTACCAATGACTTTGTAAAAAGTTATGTGCGCTTTATAAAATTAAATATCACCTGCTGTTACGGTGAAGGAAAACATCGTGAGGAAACCTGCATGCCTGAGAGTTCAGAAAAAAAATATTCTCAAAGGCATGTGAAGTCAACCAACCCGCACTAGGCCAGCGTGGTGGACTAAGGCCTACATCCTTCTCATTGTGAGAGGAGACCCGACCCTGTGACCACAGTTAATGACCTTAATGGATTACTGACATGACATGAGAGTAAATGAATAAAATAGTAAATAAATAAGCGTTCTTGACAGTAACAATGCGCGAATCTTGTGAGTAGGTTCATGAAAATTAGGCTATAATTCCATGATAAGTGTCGTCGCATTACTTGTCACAAAAGCGGAACCAAAAGCCAAAAGACAAGAGTCGTCAGTCATATTGTTAAATAAGATGGTGCAACTGAAAATTGATCAAAAAAAATCTCTGAAACAATATTCTTTAACAGTGAATGCCAATAATGCCATTGATGAATCGAAGGTGAATGCATTGAAAACCATGGGAAAACCTGTGCTAGTCACGCCACGTAGTTGACATACTATTGTTTGTCCGGGAAAGTACCTTCAAAATACGTAAAATATCAAATAAGTACGTTCAAAATAAGAATCTCAAGGCTTTAGTAGAAAGATATAACAGAAAATCATAAGTTTAGGCTTAAGTCCTAAACCTATGATTTTATTTTAGTTAGCAGAAGTACAATAATTCTATGGCTTTACTACAGCTCGCGACTTCATTCGCGTAGACAATTAGTTTGTGTGACCTAAAGATAGGTAAGAAGTACCACATTCGTTAATCCAGATTATAAACTATCTGTCCAAATCTGTTCAGCTGTTTTTGCGTGATAGAGTAGAAATCTGTCAAAGATCCATCCATCCATCCCAAAAACTTTCACATAATAGTAATAAGATACAGAGGTGTTTGCTAGACAGACATGTTATCCAGCGAAGGTTGTTATCGCCTACAATGATAATATTTTCATCACTACAATGCAAAATATCTTGCTTTTTTACACCACAAGGCCAACGAAGACAACACAGCAACATTTTAGGCAAACAAAAAGTGTTTCCGATAAGCAGTTTCATCTCTAAGGTGGCGGATCCTCTTTGCTTCCAGGTAACCTTTGGGTAAGAGACGTAGGTATGAGACCTATAAACTCTCTTAGCAAAATTAAAATTTAAAAGCCAGCATCATCACCTATCACTACGAATTGACTTGACACAAATGTTGACTATATTTCAGTATTCGGAGTACTTCGGATTAACTAAACAAACTTCTATAATCCTTAACAAACGACTAGTTTGTATTGTGACCTCATTGGTATCTCGGAGCGGAACGAAACACCTTGTCCGCACTAAAAAATGACCAATATTTGAACGAAATACAATCATTATAGGTAACATTATGTATGCAGATACTCGTATTTTTCGTCGCAACGACAGGAGTTATTTTAGCGGCTGCATTAATTAGGTCTTAATAAGGCAATTCGTCAAGCGTGACTTCTTGAGTATCTGCTTAGGCTACCTACGCCTTAGAAGGTTAACCTTAGTCTAGCTTTCCACCAGTTTACTGGCTACTGATCAAAGGTTGCCCTTATTTGACCACAACGTTAGTCTATGTTCAAAATCTAACGTTTCTTGAATCAAGTTGATCAAACCTAATTTAGTAAAATTTGGTACCATTATACATAAAGATTTAAACAACCGTAGAACCTACCTACACCATTTGATTAAATCAATAAGGAAGGAAGTTATGAACTTCTTAATCACTCGTCAAATTCTGGCAGTAAGTCAAGTCAAAGAGAACTGTGATTGGCTATTATTGTTGTCACGTAACGACAGCAAGGACTCTTATTGGCTTACATGGTAAAGCTGCAATCAAAGGGGATGGAAAAAAGATTAAGGTAGGATACAGACAAAAATAGAAAAAAGTAAAAAAATGAGTGAGCTTTATCCTTACCCATTTGTCATTTCTTTAATAAATAATAAGGTAGATTCTAAAATCAATAACGGCCGTCATTGACCCTGAATATATCATGTAATGATTAGCGCAGATAAAGTATCACGATTACAATGACCAATAAACACTGCTTACTTTATTACTTAGGTGCATGATAAAAATTCTACCGTTTGAAAACCGCCTTCTAACTAAAAATACACTTTAACAGCATATTGGCATATTCAATCTGTAGATAGTTTTATTTTTTGTTTATTTAATTTGTTAAATTAAATTTATTGATTACTGTAAAAAAAATCTTTAACAGCTGTTCTGTTAAAAATCTCTCAAATCTCTAAAAATAACTGCTCTTTCTATCCAAAGATCCATGAGATTTATTTTGAAACCAGTTACCTAAAAAGGATAAGAAGAAATCCTAAATAACCGAGTAACAGTCTAAAAAAGGAATTACAATTTTGTTCAAGTCTATCCAGGTCACTAAAAGAGGAAGTTTTAACGTAAATTAAAGCAGCAATTATTACACAAAAAAATCAATCAAATTGACAATATTTCGGCTAACATTATCATTTAAAAAAATTGGTCATTAAAAGCTAAACATTTATACAGTAAAAAAAAACACCGTAATGTATAATCCAAATTTCCTTCATATTTCATAAGTAGGAAGCCTCTTGACAGTTATCTGTAAATAGATTTTCTATCTTCAGATTTGATTTCGTTGTAGAAATCGTTATTTATCTGATAATGCAACATTGGCATTGTTGGTTGATATTTTTGTTATTGTTTCTTCGATTTTGATCACCTTGGAAACTAGATGCTCCCGGGGAACTGTTAAGGCCTTTACTTTTATACCATGTTAAATACTAGCATCCGCCCGCGACTGCGTACACTCTGACCTAAGAATTTGATCCAGAGAGGGATAAAAAGTATCCTATATGTTAATTCAGGTTATAATCTCGTACCTGTGTATCAAATTTCTTCCAATTTGTTCAGCCGTTTTTGCGTGAAAGTGTAAAAAACCTTCACGTTACATACTTTCGCTTATATATTAGTAGTAGGATATAATATGTAGTAGGTCATATTATTATAGATTTTCTATGTCCTCCCCCTGCTGGCTGTCCTGATTAATATCTATGTCAAGTGCCTACTCCACTAACTCATATCAGATTATACCTTCATTAAACGTTAACTATATTGTAGAATTTAGCTTCGTCCTACAAGATACTTCTGTAAAAATCACTAAAATTGTAATGCCTATTTGTAATATAAAAATAACCGCCTTTTAATAAATGCATATGTTTACACGGTACATACATAAAAATGACGTTTTTTACAATTTTTGTCAGTCTTTCACTTTGTTTCGACTAATCTCTGGAACGGCTGGATCAATTTTGACAAGGCTTTCACTGCCAAATAGCTAATGTAATAAGGATTCTATTAGGCTACTATTGTTTTAGAATTATATATTGTAGTTATTAGTTAGATAAATTCCACGCGGACGAAGTCGCGGGTACAGCTAGGTATTAGTACATACCTACATACCTATTAACATTAATTCAGCTCCATTTTGCTGAACCATTTCTGTTTCTACACAGACAGTATACTGTCTTTATTCTTTAGCTCTAAAATAAGTATGAATTTAATTGTTATGTTTAAGTTTAATGCTTCGGAGAGACAAGGCTTAAACTTTTTCTTCTTCAGACTTCAGATCATTCGATGCTTTCATCCCAAATATTCAATCAACATCCATTCGAAAGCAACTAATCCCATCGCACCCAACTTTAGAACTTAGTTCTTTCGTAAGCAACCATTCATTTCGGATCTAGGCCATGTAAACGCAACGGTTTCCCGCATTGATTCAGCTTATAGATATTTTTGACAACCTCCTCAACTTTGGTACATTTCAGTGGCGTTTCCGCTTCTGGCGTTGCAACTGTGGGCAGAGCCCTATCGACGAGGTTACTTCGAAAACGACGAGTCGCTACGACTGCCTTACAAGGAGCAGACGATATCCGAAGTTGTGCTAGCGGTCGCCGGCTTTGTCTTCATCATAGTCACGGTAAAGATCTCAAATCAAATTGTTCGTCAGTCGAGTGCCTTTTTAACTAAGCTGGATTGGAACAGCATGGTGATACGTTTCAAGATTCGTGCGTATAAGTCCGTTCAAGCACGAACTCAACGCGAATTGTCACGAAATCGTGTCCAAACTGGAGCGCGGCCTAATGACCCTGGTCATAAAAATAGTAGCAGCCAAATGTATCAAAACGTAGAAATAAATTTAAAGCAGAATAGATTTCTAAAACTACGCTCAGTCAATAAAATACGCTATCACTAGAATACTACAAGTCCGATTTATCTATTAGATTCCAGAGGTATGTACATAGTTTAGGAGTAAATTATTCAATTAATCCCTATAGAGATTAAGCGTGAATTTATTAGAATATAGATAGGTTACAATTTATTATAAGCCAACGGGTAACAAAAATGTTATTTGAAATATTTCTTGATAAATCGATAACATCATGACACGTCACATTATGAGTTTGTACAATAAAGTTACTTTAGCTCCACCTTTATTATTGAAAGAAAGAAAGAAAAAAAATTAAATGTTTTGATGATGAATTACTTACATTCAAGAGTAACTTCCTAGGGCCAACGTCGAACAGAAACATCTTGACTACTAAATTGACCTTTTAGAAACAATTTCATTTCAGGTTATAATAATAGAAGTGGTCCGCGACAAGCAAGGCAAAGGCATCGGAGAGAAGTTCCTCTCCGGCACCCTGGTTCCGGGCTGGGCGTGGGAGGGCTACACCACCATAGGAGTGTACACGTTCGGCGCTGCCTGCCAGCAGCTCACTGTCAACTTCGCAAAATACGTCATCGGGAGACTACGACCGCACTTTTATGACGTAAGAGAATATTATGAAAGGTTTCTTTATTTATCACATTGGCAAAGGAAGATTTCCCAGGTGAACACGCCTAGAGAGTGACAGTGCTCCGATTGCGTCAACTCGGAGTTCCCTATCTACAGTTGTAGAAAACTTCTATAGCGTGATTCAGGATACCTGTGGCGCCATCTCTTGACGAGAGTCGAAAGTTATACCAGCTATGTGAGTGCAAGGCAAAGGCATCGGAGAGAAGTTCCTCTCCGGCACCCTTGTTCCGGGCTGGGTGCCAGCAGCTCACTGTCAGACTACGACCGCACTTTTATGATGTAAGGAAATTTCACGAAATGTTTTTTAATTGCCACTAGCTGTACCCGCGACTTCGTCCGCAAGGAATTCTAAAATGAAAGTGGCCTATGTTACTCCTTATTACATCAGCTGTCTGTCAGTGAAAGTCCCGTCAAAATCTGTCCAGCCATTCCAGAGATTGTTGTTTGTTTGTTAGTAACCCATTAATGACCCACTACAGGGTCGGGTCTCCCCTCACAATGAGAGGGATGTAGGCCTTAGTCCACCACGCTGGCCTAATGCGGGTTGGTGGACTTCACATGCCTTTGAGAACATTTTTTTTTTGAACTCTCAGGCATGCAGGTTTCCTCACGATGTTTTCCTTCACCGTAACAGCAGGTGATATTTAATTTTATTCCAGAGATTAGCCGGAACAAACAGACAGACAAACAGACAAATATGTGTAAAAAAAATATCTCGGATCGGCTCTGATATCGTCATCTCGGAGTTCCTTAATATAGAAAACATTGATTTATAGTGTGATTCAGTATACCCAACTCTTGACGAGAGACGGAACTCACTACAGCACCAAAGCAATTTCTTTGTTTCCAGGTATGTCAGCCAATCCCAGAGGCCGGGTCCCCGCTGAATGCGCTAGGCTACATCCAGGCCTACACCTGCTCCGGGGCTGATGCCGCCCAGCTCAAGGAGATGAGGCTATCCTTCCCTAGCGCACACTCCAGCTTCGCCATGTACACTGCTGTCTTCTTCGTTGTGAGTATTGAATTGGAGACTTACTAACCACATTGGAGTGGTGACAGCCCAGTAGAGAAGAAAGAGGCCTTATTCGAGGAGTCCGGGTTCAAATCCATTCAAATCCAATAATACGAACCAATGGCGTTCTTAAAACTTATGTGCGTGCGGTTTTGGCTAAGAATTCGGCCTGTTATTCGAGAAGTCCGGGTTCAAATCCCAGTGATACGCATGAGTTTCTTAAAAGATATGTGCGTTTTATCAAACCAAATATCACTATTGCAACGGTGAAGGAAAACAACGTGAGAAAACCTGCATGCCTGAGAGTTTTTCGTAATGTTTTCAATGGCAGTTGTGGCCGTATAGATTGCTCTAGGACCCGTACAGTACAAAAAACGTGTTGATGCCAATATAAGAGATATAAATGTTTTTGGGAATGAATGGTTGTTACTCTTCCACGCAAATATTATACAACGGATATGATTGAATATTTGCCTACTGAAAAATCCGCATCAATATGGAACATAATAATATGACATATGTAGGTCTGGAAGAAGTAGCAGGCTAATAAATCGATAGTTATTTGATCCCGATCTCTTACTAAGTTAGAGATTTAGAAAACTTCGATAGCGTGTTTCAGGATACTTGTGGCGCCGTCTCATGAGTTATCTCTTGAGTCATAGTAAATGTCTATTGCAGTGAAATTTTCATTAAATTTAAACAATTTTTTTCTGAATCTAAATTTGACCCGAGTCCCGACCTGAGTGGCGCAGTGGGACACTGCGCTGCGCGGAAGGTCCTGGGTTCGATTTCCAGCAGAGCCGAGATTTAAATGATGTATTTGAATTTCTGTTTCTGGTCTGGGTGTGTCGTGTTCTTGTCTTGTGTGTGTCCATGGCGCCCACGACACAGGGAGTCCTAGTGTGGGGCTGTGAGTGTGAAGCGTTATTTGTTTGACGACCCGAGTGGCTCAGTTGGTAAAGACGCCAGTACGCTACGCGGAGAGTCCTGGGTTCGATTCCCAGCAGAGCAGACATTTGAATGATGATTTGTATTTCTGTTTCTGGTCTGTGTGTTTGTATTGTTGTCTTGTGTGTCCATGACGCCCACGACACAGGGAATCTTAGTGTGGGGCTGTGAGTGTGAACCGTTGTTTATTTAATCAATTCCAGTTGTACATCCAAGTGAAGGGCAAGTGGCGCGGGTCGAAGCTGCTCCGCCACGGCGTGCAGTTCGCGGCGGCGACGGCGGCGTGGTACGCGGGGCTGTCCCGCGTCGTGGACCACATGCACCACTGGAGCGACGTGGCCGCGGGCTTCCTCGTGGGCGCCGTGTTCGCCGTCATCATTGTGAGTCTTGGTTAAGAAGGTTCCTTCACATTTGCGTCGAATGGATTCGAACTAAACGGATGGCTTTCATGCTATCCCAGAAGATGCTAGTCCTTGCTATCCCAGAACAGCACTGACAAGCGCAGTAAGTCACATAAGTGGTGGGTAAGTCTCGAGTAAGACACGGGTAAGTCACACGGTAAAACCCGTAAGTCGTACAGTAAGTCACGAATATAACACGGATGTCACGGATAAACACGGTAAGTCACAAGGTAACACATGGGTAAGTCACGGGTGAAACACAAATTTCCTTTAGTTTCTTCTTATCTTCTTATTAAGGCTACCCCGATGAAGGCGTTAACGTCTGTAGATATGTTTTCCATAGGCCCTCTTTCAAAGTCGACCATAAAGTAAGTATCACTTGCGTAACGTCGCCGTTAGTTTTCTTGTAGGCGCTGTGTTTGCCATAATAATAAAACCATCCCAAATTGCTAATATGCTAGAACCTTGTCACATGAGCTTCATTCACGTAATTGTGAACAAAAAATTGGGCTTGCAATTTATACAAATTGCCAATATGAAATATGGCAAGATTAATATTATTAGAGCGGTGATAGCCCAGTGGCTTAGAATTCGACCTCGAATCGATGGGTCCGGGTTCGAATCCTAGTGGCACGCACCAATGACTTTGTAAAAAAGTTATGTGCGCTTTATAAAATTAAATATCACCTGCTGTTACGGTGAAGGAAAACATCGTGAGGAAACCTGCATGCCTGAGAGTTCACAAAAAAAATGTTCTCATAGGTATGTGAAGTCCACCAACCCGCAGTAGGCCAGCGTGGTAGACTAAGGCCTACATCCCTCTCATCACGAGAAGGATACCCGACCATGTAGTGGGTCATTAATGGGTTACTGGCAATATTATTGACAGGATGCATACAAATTGGCAGCCCTTGTAATAAAACTCTTGTAATAAATAAGCTCCTTTGGTATAACCATAGCAATTGTCTTAAATAATTATCGTAAGTAATTGCTATGACTATTTGTGGTTAATGTCGATACTCCTCTCATTATGAACCCTGCAGTGGATTAGGTGTTAGTGTTGCAGAAATGTTAACAAACGCTTTCATTTCCAGTTCAAATACGTGCTGAAACCAAAGAAGTATGGCCCGCCGTTGTCGTGGGAGCCCACGCAGCCGGAGATGCTGCCCAGAGCGGTGCTGGTGCGATAGACTGATTAGTTATTTTTATTTATTTATTTATTAGCTTTCATAAAAAAGACACAGTACATAGGCTTAAATAAAGGTGTAGACACAAACTCCCATAGGTTTATTTATAATACTTATGCTTTTGTTACTTAAAAATGTACTGAATGTTTAGGCAGATGATAGACGGGCGACTGGGTGTTAATGATCGTATTCATTTATTTCAAAATCCAATTTAAAGTTTGAAATATTATTCTACCGTAATTCTATACTACTTGTAAGTTGGTATTTCCAATTACAATTTTAGACTATAGTTGGTAATTTTAAAAGTTCAGTTACTGATGTGATCAAGTAAAACATAATTTACACTTACAAATTCAAAAGTTATTAGCATTACATCTTAAGTGAGTCCATAAACTTAATATCTATTAGAAATGTAAGTTATTATTAGAGGGTCCGCTCGTGTAACTTTGAACATTTTTGAACCACCTTTAAAATTTACTTTGAAAGAGCCGTTTGTATTGACTTGAATAACAGTATTTTCATCTAAAAATAATTGTCTTATAGCTTTGATCACCAAATTTTTGGCAAGAAAAATAATTATAATTCATTTATTTAGGCTGTAGATCAAAGTAACCCAGTTTGAACCGACTTACTATACTATTACTTTTGAGTAAATAAATGGGCTAAACAGCCCTTATAGAACGTCGCTCGTCTATCACACTCACAAGAAAGGCAGCAAATGGTAGATTGATTTTTGTAATGTAAATATTATTTATTTTTATTAAATATATATTCATTTATTTTTATTTATCTCATACCAGTATTGATTTTAAGTGTACATAATTACATTATTTTGGTTTTCCTTCATATTCCCCACACAAGCGTAGATTACATTCACGGCTCCGCTCGGTCGTATGAACTTGACCTTACATTTTGAAATTAATTGTGGGTAAACTAATAAGTAAACAATGAAAAAACGCTTAACTCATTTTTTATCATACATTCTCAATTTTATTCAACGAGACTTTGCGACTTTTGTTGAGACTTTGCGACCCTTTTATTATATGAAAGTATTCGATTGCATGTTTAATAATTATGTAATACTTAAGTACATAGTCGACTGAGTAAATAAAGACGGGATGATTTTATTGTTTTTAGACGAAATATGCAAAAGTTTAGTGTTTTAGTTACCACAGAATTGAATAAATGAGTATTATACGTTGCTGTATATTTGTTTTATTTTTATTCCTTACCTATTTTTATAAGTAAGAGTTTTGTTTTATTCTTTTCCTCTTTAAAACTATTGGTGCCTTACCAAAACCACTGATGACGTATGTGGCTCTGTGGTTGACTCCGGTGTGCTACACGGAGGGTCCTGTGTTCGATACCCAGCGGAGCAGAGATTGTCACCATGAGTTTAAATTTCTCTGGGTCCAGGTGTGTATTCTTGTCTTGTGTGTCAATGGCGCCGCGAGACGGGGAATCCTAGTGTGGGGCAATGAGTGTATAATACTGTCTCGAGCATGTACTTACGCAGTTTCGTATACTAATCGTATGGAGCTGCCATTAGTATGGGAAGATGTCAAGACAGACTGACATATGACATACTAATGACTGCCGTTTATCTATATGAGCCCTTTGGCGATAGTGTCGCGGCAGTGTAAAGGAATAGAAAATATTATATTACTATAAGATAAATTTCTACATCATTATGAGGCTAATCCTAATAAGTAAATTAGTGTCCAATTGATAAGAATTAATCAAACATGTGTACTCGGTCGTTATCGAGGGGTCTGACCCGGAGTTACCTTGCAGAGAAGACTTTCCATTAACCGATGATCTACTAAGATCATTAAATCTTATCTTATTTTAAGTAGGTACCCATTGTAATGCGAAAGTGTGAAACAAACAAGAACGAACACGGTCCGTCAATAATTAGTTTCGGAGATATGCGAGGACGAACATAATATTATCTACATACATAGGTACATACACCCATGAAATTTGATATTTGGTTTGGAAGCTTTGGTTTGGAATGTAATGTAATGTAACAACCACGATACGTGTCGAATAAATTGATAACCTCCTTTTTTGAAGTCGGTAAAAATATTTAAATATCTATGTTTACAACTGTAATAAATTTTCATAATTTTACATTACTCTAGGTTTAAAAACACACATTTATCAGTGGTCATAGGCGTCAAATATAAAAACATTGCTGAATGATGGATGATTTAGAAAAAGATAACTTATAATTAATGGTTTTATAATTAAACACACGTATCAGTTAAACGAGTATGTTCTTTTAATAGTAAACTAAAATTAGCACAAATTATTTAACATTCAAATTTAACTATTCCAAAAACCAAGCTGGTTTGTTGTACCTACATGTCAAGAAATTAGTTGCAGTTGTTTCTACGTGTGAGCACGGCACTCACATCACATGGCACTCTTCTCAAATCTACAAACTATTGTAAGACTATCTTAAATCAACGAACTATTGTAAGAAAAATAAACCATACTGTACTCCTGGAAGAGACTAGGCCCCATAACACAGGGAATCCTAGTATGGGGTCTAGCTAGAGTGAATTTATTTGTTAAACATGTATTTATTGTGAAATAAATAAATATTAGAAAAAAAATCTAAGGAATGTTTTGAGCATATCTATTCCACGTATTCTTAGGGCTTAATATGTGTATAGTATAGACTTCACTTTTAAGTACGAGGGAGACTTTTTTACTGCTATAGCAGGTGTTAAAAGTTATGTGCACTTTATAAAATAAGATTGAATATATAAAATTGAATATTTGATTGGTGATGCGACTAGTATTTCAACCCGATAAAGAAGACGCCTTATTCTTTAAGCCTATATTCCACGACAAAACGGAAAAATGTATACCTACTACCTAAAAATTTCGTACGCAATTAGAAAGTAATAAACAATGTTATAAATCGAACGCACATGATTCAGTCAGGCGATAATCACGCTTGCCCCGGTGTAGTCGGTCAGTGACATGTTATTATGTCAAATAACTAGTAGGTAGGTACCTGGAGACATAATAATATATTTATGTAAACAAAAATATTTGTGGTTCCACCACTGAGCATGCCCGGATTACATGCAACCCTGAGAGTTCTATCTGTAGTCTATACCAATATCATAATGCTGAAGAGTTTGTTTGCTTGTTTGAACAAACAACAACCTCCTAAATTGATAATGTTAATGTTCAAAGTTACCCGGGTTTACCCTAACAAAAACATTTAAAAAATAGAATAATAAATTTAGTCCAGTCAGTTTGAACATTTAATTCACAATAATTCCAAAAGTTTTCAAATTTTGATGTAAGGTCGGGAATGGTATTAAAACAAACTATAAAATTTTGCAACCTGTTCTGCGGTCCGGAACATTGTTAAAATTGCAATTAAATTAATTTTTGCTATATGGTCGTGAAAAAAATTCCAAAAGTTCTGCAAACTTGGAGTGGTGTTAAATATATTATTTTACATCACGTGTCAAATTTGCAACCAATTTAAGTGTACGGAACATTTTTTTTTATTAAAAATTAATGTTTTTCTTTATTAAACTGAAGGAAAACGTTCCAAAAGTTCTGCAAATTTGACAGATATATCGGAAAAATATACCGAACGATTGTATAAATTTGCAACCTTTTAAAATTTGCAATTTTTTTATTTTATCACCGTATTACATTTTTGCAAATTGCATAAAGTTCCGGATCGCGTATGAGGTTGCAAATTTGCAAATGCATCAGAATAGATGTTTTCGAAGTTTGCAACCAAGTTTCAAAACTTTTGTAATTATTCCGAGACCACCTTACTCGAAAAAATGACCACGAATTAAAAAGAATTATAATTAAATATGTTCCGGTCAACGTAAAAGGTTGCAAATTTATACAATCGTTCGGTATATTTTTCCGATATATCTGTCAAATTTGCAGAACTTTTGGAACGTTTTCCTTCAGTTTAATAAAGAAAAACATTAATTTTTAATAAAAAAAAATGTTCCGTACACTTAAATTGGTTGCAAATTTGACACGTGATGTAAAATAATATATTTAACACCACTCCAAGTTTGCAGAACTTTTGGAATTTTTTTCACGACCATATAGCAAAAATTAATTTAATTGCAATTTTAGCAATGTTCCGGACTGCGGACAAGGTTGCAAAATGAGATTTATTGTCGTCCCAATGTACCATTCACTTGACCGAAGTTTGAAAACTTTTGGAATTATTGTTAAATTTTCGATTTTGAATGTTCAAAATGACTGGACTAATTGGGTTACTTAAGATTATGAATATCTGACGTCAGCGGTCACGCCTCCGCCATCCGCAAATGGAGACCGCGCACGCGCGCTCCCTGTGCCGATTACAGTATCCTTATCAACCACTTTCAGTAATCACATGTGGATACTGAACCGTATTTTATGCTATAATATCTGTTACTTTGTTGCTAGGGAAGTGTCAAGTTAGTTTAATTTATTCTGCTATAATTTTATAGACAGTAGTCAGAGTTCATCAGGGGAGGTACCGTCTACCGTTTCTCCCCTAATAAGACCAGCGTGAAACAGCATAATTATGAGCATACAATTTTATCTTCACACCATCACTAAGGCCGCGCACAGATTTGACGTTATGTCGTACGATATGTTAGTACTAACACCAGGGTGAGCACTCCCATAGTAAGTATTTCTCGGGATTTATAGGTCGGGATCACAGAAATATATCTAGGGATGGTTCGTGCGCCGTGCGTGACCGCACGTATACGCACGAGTTGAATTCGTACGAAATCGATTCCAAGCGCAACCTTAGTGGAGAATGCCCTAAGACACTAAACTAGGTCCGCTTTTGTTATTTCTATTTTATAACTATATGGTGTACAACAAGGGATATAAAACAATTCTTGACATAAAAGTATTTCGAGATGATTTCACTGTTGAGTTAATTGATGGTTTAGGCGTCCATCTGTCCATTAATTCTATATAGTCCTTTCAAGTAACGCAAATAATTAAATCATCGCGTGAATTGTACTTTTGCTAGAGATAAAATTCAATCTTTTTATTAAGTATTTCATTCATAATAAGTATTCAATTTGTATGTTTTCATTTAATGATATATGTTCATTAAATGAACTGAATAATACTCGTAGTTTAAGTACTGTATCTATCTATGATAACATATTCTGAGATATTGCAGTAACTATTTATAACGTAGTTAAACGGAGTTTTGTTTTGTGAGGCATTGTTTTGCTACGCAAATAACCTTTATCTTAAATGTTTATTAATAAATACTTTTGAATGGACCCATACTGATAACTCAATATTTATATCTATGACGTTCTAACGCCCAGTGTACGTCAGTCAAATAATTATCTATTTCAATCTAATAACGCAGATCTAATTATGCCCAGATAGATCTGTAGAGTAATTTTATTGTGTAAGTAAAATATGATAATAATGATTTTTGTGTAAGTAATGGTGCTCATTTGGGGAAAATTCCCTACATATTAATATTCCCTACCATCTATAGATTATGACTATTACTTTTTAATAATGACCTTTATTGATTATACATTACTTATTATCAAAAATCCCCGCATACAAGTTTGTAACTAATTTTTATAGAGGAAAATAACTGATCATACTTCACGTTCACTATCTTTTTACCAATTCGATAACCAAATTAATTTCTTCCAAAGGCATAATAAGTGTAAACATTAACGACATGCCATACAGACATTAACCTAAGTGTACCTTTAGCTTCTGATGATGTAATTTATAGTTCAGATCTCGTCATTGACGTCTTAGACCTCAAAAGCAACGATACAATACGATCCTAACATACGAGTACATGATACCTATGGGCTGTCGATTTCGCCTGCGTACTTGGATTATAAAATAAAAGAAGCCCACCACACTCCATTTTGAAGAGTTGTAGTGCGGTCGTAGCGTCGACTACGAGAGGCTAATGTCCAGTACCTAGCTGGCTAAAGCTGTTGTATTCATCGACTTTTTAATAACATTTTGTGCGTTTTCCATCGTCCTCGTCAGCTTTTTACTGGTCACCTCATCCTATTATCCTATCCTATAGAAAGCATGACGAGTTCCATAATCTCCGAAACTAAAGGTCATCGTACCACTGAAGACATGATGGTTATTAAATGAAAAGGTAAATTATTATCAGCCACGACATCGATAAAGCAAATTAATTGACATGCAAAATTTTCGCTCGCACGCATTTTAAGTACACGCACTTCTGATCCGGTTTTGGGCCCCCGAATTGGGAGGGTAACAGTCTTAGGTACAACTGTGCCACCATAATTTTTGGTATTGTTTAATTTCTAGAAAGAAAAGTATATATTCAATATAAGTAGGTATCGCACGCACACGTGTGCAAAACACATGTGATGACAAGATGTTACTGCTCGTGGTGGTTATTCATGTATATATTTTTTACCTTTTTAAATAATATAAAAAAACAGGCAAAGAGCGTAATGTATCCTCAAGTTATGAGTGGTCACCAGAGCCTACCTACTTATAATCTTGTCAACGCTGCTCTGCTCTTGAGCAACACTAGAGTCCCAGGTGGGTTACCGGCTTTGAAGAGAGCTCTTTTTAAGCCTTTAATCCATCAGCCGTCTGTGGTTGTACGATACACGAGGAAGCAATTAAAAACTCCATAAGACTAGCGATAGGGTGTAAAGATAATATAAATATTAAGAGGTAAATTAACCCACCATAAAAATTAAATCAGAATGTTCTTAAAGGAAAGTTTAGTGTTTTTTAATTTTATAAAGCGCAAATTTTTATAATAATTGTATAAAAAATGTTAAACTGACATTTTGAACGATACAAGCGCCATGATATTATCCAAATTTTCACTTTTTCAAATAGCGAGAATTTAATCTATAAATATAAATAAAAATAGAATAAAAAAGATAAAAATCAAGGAAGTATCACCCCTGCGAAGATGGACACACGCTTTCCTACACATTCCTGTTATCAATCAGCGCGTCGATACTTAAGGCGGGGCTCGCGTCTTCGGCGGCAGATAGCGGTACGCACGGTCTAGCTACACACGGCTCGACTCTCTCGTCATGGCTAAAGAAGCCTCCGTCTTCATGCTGCGGAAGGTCGTGATAGACTCCGCGATTATTTGTGCTTGTGAGTACTTTTTAAAATATTTTTGGCGGGAATTTAATCAGTGGTTTTTATGTATATTTTTTGGATTTTTTATTTTTCTACTACTGTTTTTTATTTTAACAAACAAACAGGATATTGTCAGCTCGAAGCCGCGCGCACAGTCTAGTTTTAACATAATATATCGAAAAGTCGTCATAAATTTCCCAATTACTGATAGTTGTTAGTATTTTTAGATTTTTTAGGTATTCTTGGGGTAACTACAGGACCTATATTTGAACAGTATTTTGGATTAATATCTAAAAATCGAAAAAAGATTTTTTTTTTGGCATTTTGCCCCTTTTTATTTTAGGTAATTACCTACTTCGGATTATTATCTTTATCCCAAAAAATATTCCGTTTTTGTAAGAAAAAAATCGTATTTGTTCTATTTTCTACATTATTCCTACCATATTTTTAAACAGTCTTACTAAATATCACTTTTTAATAGCGAGTAAAAGCTGTAAACACATGTTTCAAATTAAATTCCTACATTATTTAGGGTTATTATTATTATCATAGTTATCGTATCTTGATAAATCTCACATAACCACTGACATGTGACTAATATGTGTTTGTGTACCTAATATGTCACGTACATATTAAAAACCCCACAATGCAAAATCTATTTTCTGGCTGGTTTCTTTATTCTCTGATAAGGATTTTTTTTAAAAACGTTGCAGCTAATTTCCTGTTGTAGATGTGTGTAAAATGTGTCGAAAAGAGTTTATAACCGACTTATTTTTTAATAACTTAAAAATATGTTAAATGTCACCTCAAGAAGCCTAGAGACTGCAGGCATCTTCAGGTGCATAGGTCGATTACGGTTGTAGGAAAATTGGAATGTTAATACAATTTAATTACACCAGTATCTTGAGGATAAACACGAAGTATGACGTAACATTTTACACTTGATTGTAAACTGTAATTATTATGCATCTTTAAATAAAAACATAGGTTTGCTATACGACTGAGTTATGTCCAAACACTCATAAAACAACATCCGAATGAAACATCTGCTTTTTTGAATTAAGTTAATTTTTTTCACATTTAGGTACGTTTTTCCCTAAATAATAACAACATATTTTCCTTTTAAAATTAAAACATATTGGTGACAATATTGATTTGACAAAATCTAAAATCTGGGCTAATAAAAGGTAATCAATATCTTTCTCAACGCGAAGCAACGTTCTATACTGGCGCTTTTTACAAGAGTAAAAATTTACTGCGACGATTTACGCGTGCTTAGAAAAACGCGCGTAGATCGTAGACTAAACAATAATAAATAATCTTATCACAGAATAGAAGTAATAAAGCAAGATTGTATCGTGAGAACTGACACCCAATGCACATTATATGACACGGAATTGATTGGACTAATAATAAACAGGAAATTGATCTCTCTGGGACCTCATAGCGCGCATTGTAAACATAATACGACAGATCGATACTGCACCGAACCTACGCAATAACTGACAGCATTAAAGTATAGAAAAGGTTCATAGAGAAAGTGGCGCGAAACGGAACTCCGAATACGAATGGAGGAGTTTTTATCGCTGAAAACTGAAGAATTATTTAGGAAAGAGTTAAGGTTTTTAATAAGCTTATAAGCTTAACTCGGAACCAAGAAAATACAATACAATACAATCAAAAACAAGTTTCTAGTTAGATCGACTCGTATGCCTCTACGGTAAAGGGGGTGACGATCTCTTATGCCATCAAGTACCCTTATTGCACAGATCCTATATTATTATCTTTCTAACTTCATTGTTTTACATCATCATTTAAATTATTTTTTTGAATCATGTATTATTTGTTCGTGTTACTAAGGAGTATTAATAAAATAAATTCGTCAATTAATTCGGCCTTAAAGTTATCTTTTGTTATCAGCGAAATGTTCTCTTACTTTACTATAACTGACACGCACTAAGCTTAATATACTCGAGTAATCTTATCGCTTAAATCCGACTAATATATATAAATTGATTTAAATAATATTTAGGTAATATTAATAAGGTATAATTCGTATATTTATATCTATATGTGTATAGTATAATACGAGTATTTTTAAACCAGTAGCTAAGTAGTTTTTGTTATATTTTATATCGCATTTCTTCTTAAAGTGTCATCTTCAATGAAGTTTGGCGATCATTAGAGCTACTTGAAAGTACCCTGGAGACGGCTACTTAAACAAATATCGGGCTCTTGTTATACTACTGACAGAGGTTCTTGAGCGACAAGGTTCTTTTTCTTCCGACACTCCTTTTCCCTAATATCTCACCTTGGATTATTAACTGTAACAGTTCTCCGTACACGTTTTAATTTGGCAAAGGGGGACTTCCACCAGGAGTGATGGTTACGTGCTCTGATTACGTCATATCTGAGTCTTTTTATATTATGCAAGCGATGTAAAGAACTCCGATGGCGTGTTTCAAGACACCTACCCGTGGCGCCATCTCTTGATGCAAGGCGACAGTCGCCACGATATCGCATATTTTCATTATTGTATGTCACCTGCGCAAATAAAGCTGCAGTGAATTTCAAATTGATTTGCAAAGTCGTTAATATGGATTCCTTTTTGTTTTTTTTTTTTTCAGTGGTAGCACTAATCTACGTAACTGATAGTGTATGGGTGCAGTTCAAGAGAGGGTTCTTCTGCGGAGATGAGAGTCTCATGTTCCCCTACCGGGACGACACCGTCACGACGCCGATGCTACGAATCGTTGGACTGGGCTTGCCTATTTATGCCGTAAGTTGTCAGTAACCCATTAATGACCCACTACAGGGTCGGGTCTCCTCTCACAATGAGAGGGATGTAGGCCTTAGTCCACCACGCTGCCCTAATGCGGGTTGGTGGACTTCACATGCCTTTGAGAACATTTTTTTTTTTGAACTCTCAGGCATGCAGGTTTCCTCACGATGTTTTCCTTCACCGTAACAGCAGGTGATATTTAATTTTTTTAGTTAAGCGCACATAACTTTTTTACAAAGTCATTGGTGCGTGCCACTGGGATTCGAACCCGGACCCCTCGATTCGAGGTCGAATTCTAAGCCACTGGGCTATCACCGCTTTTTGCCGTAAGTACTTCACAGTATATTTAATAGGTAGTAGAGCCATAGTAGCTCGTACGAAGAGATATCTTAGCGCCAGCCTCTTAACCCGTCGTAAAGCAGCATGTTCTTCATGTCTTGTGATCCAAGTGGTATGGTAGCCACAAGGTAGAACATCTTACAACCTTCTCTATTTAAGATTGGACGTGGGTTTCCATTAGCTTGGTTTTTAATTTGCGACTATTAATGCGAGAGATAAAAATAATGCAGACACAAAATCATAAAAAAATAACAAACATATACCTATTATTTAATACTGAAAGAAGTATCTACGTAGTGACTATAATTTTTTTAATAACTAATTTAACCTGTTTTTTTAAAGTAGTGCCAAGATTGTTTATCAAATGGGATAAGAGAATAAAACGGACTGTACTTATGTCGTACTTTCCTGCAGTTCATAATTTGCGAATGGGTCCTCTTGCGCAAGGAGGACAACAGCATACCCTGCCGGTGGTTTAGCATCCCGCTCTGGTTGAGGAGTTTCTACTGCACGATGGTGTCCTTCGGCCTGGGCACCTGTTTCCTTGAGCTCACCACCAACGTCGCTAAGAAGGTCATCGGAAGGCCACGACCGCATTTCTTTGATGTAAGTATCCATTTTAAACTTAGATGTTCGTCTGCGTGATTAATAATGTGTCTGAAGATTGTACGATCCGAATATACTTAGAAGAAGAAATAATAAACAAGATGGTAGAATGGATGCAACAAATTTAACGGGAGCGCACAAAAAGGACCGCTCACACTGCGTGCGACTAAGTTGACGTACGACTAACTCGCACGCAGTGTGAGTGCTCCCGTAGCATTTCAAAGGTCCTAAAGATTAAAGGTTTTGGGAGGGTTTATATAGTTGCATATTATAAAGACCAATAGGTATACATGTTTGATTGTTTTAAAAGTAATGTAAGGTTAGGTTAGGTTTAAACCTTATTGCGTACGTAATTTATTTTTATAGACATTTATTGGGGTTGATCATTTATGTGGTGAAATTCACGTGTGTTAATAAACGGCTTTTGATTAGGTTTTTAAATAATTACGTTATCACATGTAGCATAATATGTGGGGTGAAGTTTTCAGACCCCACAGTAAAAAGAATATTGATATAAAAATATTTTATCTTGGGTCGTGACACCAAATCACGCGATGTGTATCATTATTTTTAGCACATTTGCAGAATTATTTTATTTTTAAATGACGATAATGACTAAATTAATTTTATCAGACTATAAAAAACTTATTAGTCTTATTTTATAAACAAATTAAATCCATTAAAATATTAAATTAAAGTTAATTGGTATCAACTTGTGGTTTCTTTTACTTACGTATTTAAAAAGCGACGTATAGTAGGTACCTATTTAATAGTTCGACTGAAAATTTATTCGAAAAATTGAATTATAAAATCAGGAATAATTTATTTAATAAGCTACTCGTAATAACTAGAGACAACTTACTTAAACATTGATAAAGTTTATTTTTCTTACAATAAAATATGTATATATATAGCAGTACATATTAAAAATAAACCCAGCTACTTTTAAATTACATTTGTTACCATGGTCCAACACAACTAATACCTACTCCCTCACATTTTTTTATCTTTACGTCAAGTCTATAACAATAAAAAACAATGGTTCTTACAAACGCAGTCTTGCACCAAACGCAGTGTGGTCCTTTTATATGTTGACAAAAATTATTACATTGTTTTTGGATCGATAGTGGTGTACCTACTCGTATGTGATAGACATATTTGAACTTAAAGATCGCTTTTACTGAAACTTACTCTCAGGTTCCGTATAAGTATGTCACCTAAAAACAATCACATAGTAGGATTTTGTCTGAATTCGACTACTTAACTACTTATTAATTGATTAATTAATTATTCCAGCTTTGCAAGCCATCAGTGGACTGCTCGCTGCCAGAGTGGCAGCACCGGTACATCCAGGGCTCGGATTACACGTGCCTGGGTCACACGGCCGACAACATAGACAAGTTCAACGACATGCACATGTCATTCCTGAGCGGCCACTCCGCCTGGTCTGCCTTCACTATGCTGTACTTGGCAGTAAGTACCGACCAGGGATATGGACAGCCCCACCCGGCTTATTCTTGTGTTTTCAACTTCCAGAGCATTTTTTATTCAGCCTTTGTCAATCTACTCCTGGACATAGGCCTGTCTGAAGGCGCGCTCCTGAGCCCGTTCTTCGGCTTTCTTCATCCTGTTACTTCCCTCCACTTGGTGCAGTATCCTTAGTATGAGATTTAGTAATACCGCTACTACACACTCACATACACAGCTTACCACACAGGAGTCGCACAGTGAAATAACCCAAATAGAGGTAAAAGGTTTTTAGAAGAATAGACCAAATGCACAGATTGATTTATTTTCCTCTTCTTCCAGCTGTACCTTGAAAAGAGGATGGTCTGGCGCGGCACCCGCGTACTCCGCCACTCTCTCCAGTTCGCGGCCATCATGCTGAGCTGGTTCACGGCGCTGTCCAGGGTGTCCGACTTCAAGCACCACTGGAGCGACGTCCTCGCGGGTTACTTCCTCGGCATCACCCTTGCGTGCATCGTGGTAAGTGGATTTCAAAGGATAGTAGCACAGATATTATAGCACAATGTGAACTAGACCTTTTATTTTTTAATTTTTACAACATGCATCAGTGAATTTAAGCAGCACATCTACTCGTAAGTGCGGCTTTATTGAGCTATAAAATAGTAGTTAAACGATACTCTTGTTTTAAGTTAGCCAATTACAGCCCTTGCTCGGCTCCGTGCATAAACTGTGCAATAATAGGCTAATTAAAGTATAAGTATCGCCTAGAGATACAAGTTTTATTTATGCCAGGGTTTTTTACTGTAGCTTAGAAATACGTCGCGCCTGAAAAAGGTACACCAATTTACCAAAACGGTCGCTTTCTCGCCTCATAATATGTACATTGTACAATTAAAATCATAAATAGACTTCGATCAACAATTGATCAAAGTAAATAGAGATATAAATCTAGATTGTAAAGACTCCAAAAAAGTAGGTGAGCCCCTTTAATGACACCTGAAGTAAATTGACTATAAAACGCTGTAATTCATAGTATTACATTACATCGTCTTATAGCCGAAAGAATGTGTGGCTCGTGTCACGATATACTCGTAGGTACTATCCGGAACGTCGGGTCTGTTTGCTTGGTCTTTTTATTCAAAATCAGCTAGCTTAATAAAGTTATATCATTCTATTTCAGTGGACCTGGGGCACGACCCTCGTACAGCCGACGCAGAAGCACTCTCCCGTGCCTCAAAACGAAATACCCCTGTCAACCCACAGCCAGATGGAGCTACCAGCGTGATGTTAGTGTGGACAAGAATTGAACCGAAAAGCTTTAAAGATATGATATTAGTTTGTACTTTAAGAAGTAAAAAGAAGTTTTCATCGGAAATTTCAAATGTTGTGTCACATTATAAAGATTATAATTTATAATAATATCTAGATAATGTTTAGACAGTTTTCTGATCATGAAATCTTCAAAGTACACGATGGTTTTCATCACAGAACAGATAAAGAGGTCTATTCCGTGGTTTTCATGGTAATGACACTAAATGCTGCAACGTATAGTAAATTGGTAACAGGTAACATAACTAAAATGATGTAGTTGTAATACTTAATATTACAGTCCTAGTATAAGTTGCGGCACAATTAAGTGCTGTATTATTATTATTGGTATCAAGGCAAGCTTTGAATAATATGTGCTGAATTATAACTTAAATTTTAGTGAAAGCAATTTGAAAAAAGTGTACAAAAGTACTAATAGATTTCTTCCATCCTGTGTCACAGTAATAAAAAATTACATTGCCTTCCAAAATGGTACATATAGCAAAAATTCTCCTCGTCTGTACCGTCGCGTCACTAAGACGCTAACATAATTCCGAGTCTAATATTTGTAGCCGATATCAGGGTCTTTCTGTGAATAGAAATATAGTTTTTTAAGGCATTTTTAAGACTTGTAGCTGTATTTTACCAAAGAGATTAATGTATATATTGAGATTTATTTTAAATATACCTATGTTAAAATTGTAAATGTTTACGATAAGCTCCTAGCCGATAAGTAATAAATGATTATACAAATAATAAAAGGCGCCTTAATTTATTAAAATAAATGATTATTTATAAAGTATTAAGTTTAATTTATGTTCCCTGTACAATACGAGTATCATATGACCATCAATCATATTTACACTGAAATTTTCATTTGAGTAGAACATCTTAGACCTCATAATACTCGCAGTACACTGCTTAACATGTGTTTACATTATTTAATTTCTAAAATTCAAATAGATCACATACAAAATTATCAAAATTCATGTAAAATACTTTATTTGGGTCGAATACCTCAGTCCTCATACTCGCAGCGCACTTACACACGACCACAAATGGAATTTCTATTCATATATTTAAGGCTCGACCATGGATGTCCATGGATTGCAATGACCACCTAACAGGTAGCCCATATATCTACCTGTTTACTGAAAACAAAACTTCATTAGAGTGGTTTCTGGCAAAAATATGGCATGTGTCAACTAAATTCAGCGGATCGACGTCTCGTTGAAGTCTTTTACACCGCGCCTTGTTTTTGGTGATAGAGTTTTCAGTAGATATAGTATACCGCAAATTTAAAAAGCAAGATTTTATTTAAGCTTGTTCATAATTTATTACTCAGGCGTTGCCATTAATGTAGAATATAAAAATATTTTTATTTGTAATTACAAAATAATAGCACTGATTTTTTCAATGTAGAGTCCTAAGTAGTATTTTTTGTTTTTATTATGATTTTTTATTAAAATCCGCCTGTATATAATGTATTATATGAAATATCTTTACGATCTTAACGATCACTTTAAACTATTTATAAACTTTGAATAACGCTTTACACTCATTGCATTTACGGGAACACTCACTAGCTGGTCTAACTGAAGACTAAGATTGTTGTCAAACATGACTTCATGTGAACCACAAACTTGTTTAATTTATCTGCGACAGCGAGACCATATGCACTGCAATATATAGAAATAATTTATACTAAAACACAATTTTCTATTATAAAGTAGTAGGTACCAAAAATAATAGTTCATCCATCTCAGTATATACTACCCTTATTTCTCTGCTTCCTTCTCCGTCAGTTTTCGATCCTTTCACGATATGATCAGCCCGCTACTTCAGTAAGATAGCTTAAGCTAAGAGTTTGCGCGTGCATTCTCTACTAGTCGCGGGACTTTGTCTTTATTTCGCTTACACAATACAATACATTAATACACAGTTGTAGCGTATAGCCTTACAACTTCACAGATGCCACTCACCTATGCTGCTGACCGTAGCGATTTTGCACTTTTTGCTAGTTAATTTTAAACCTTACTATGTTGCGATAAGTTTCAAAGTCGTTTGATGAGTGGTGTAGAAGCTTATATTGGTAGAGTTTACTTTCTCCAAGCGATTTAGTTCGGAATGCCCGATGTACTGTCCGCGCCGCTTCTTCCACCACTGCCTGCCAAAGAATATGGACTGTATCTCAAAATTCAGTGAGGTATAAAAGGATCAATGTCAAATTTCTTAATAATATTGCGTAAAAAAAATATTTTGGGCTATGCCCTTGTAATTGAATTCAATTACAGCATAATGATTTAATTTAAAAAGCAGGCCATTTTTTAAAGAATTTATTGATCCGTTATAATTTATTCAAGTTTTATTCAAGTTTATTATACTATTAATCAGAAACTCTACATCATCATTGCTTTAACTATTATAACTACTTTATTATAACTATTATAATTACTTACCTTATACGTGTCATTACGTGTTAAATTATATAACAAAAATTTGGTTTACTTTCTTGATAAATATAGCGTTTAACATTGTAAACAGTCTAGGCGAAAAATGGTAGATTACTTACTTACACTCTTTTGAAGTCTGCTAAAAATTTGACGCCACATGTGTACATACTGGAATAAGCATAGTTGCTTACTTGAAAGCACACAGCACATTCATAATGAATTTCAAATACTTATATATCAAAGCTATACCAAAAAAGCCCCACAGCGACACCATAAAAACACCATAAACGGAGCGTATCAACCTGTTTCTCTACGGTCGGTTCTTTGTCGAGCTGACGGGAGACCGGCCGTAAACAATCGCGGGCAGTGCTCGGCCGGCCCCCGCGAACGCCGCTCGTTCCGCGACGATCCGTCTGACAGGTGTCAAACCGAAAATAACACCCATAGACAAGATTCGTTCGCACTTGTTTTTTTAAGTGTACGGGTACCGTTTTACTTTTTCCGTTACGCGTGTGCCAGTGGTATTGTGCTGTGAGATTGGATGGTTCGATGGTGTTCACCGTCTAGAGTAATGGACACGTAACTATTTAGATCAACGGTGTGCTAAACTCTGTAACCATAACCCCATAAGAACGTATAAGCCTCTGTTTTGATCGGTGGAACAAAATACATAGATAAAGATAAGCGAGGCATTAAGTTTTTGTTTGTCTACACCTGCGAAACTAGTTTTATTGAGTTGCAAATTATGTTTAGTCCAAAAAACAAAGGCGCTAACAAAACAACTTCGGTCGTATCTTTATCAAGACTACAAAAAAAAACAATTTAAGCCCGCATCGCTAAATAGATATAAGAAAAAGAAACAGTCATTCCATAATAAACCTAAGCTTGTTTAAATACAATGTAAATTTCCAAAATGACGCTTAAAGTATACAAATACGAGCAACCTTCAATTAAAGGTTGTGTTGATAAGCTTAAATATTCATGCACTAAATAACATTTACAAGTTGTTGTGTAACGATCTATATTTAAACCTTTAATAGGTCTTAATTGTTTTTTTCAAATCCATCTATAGAAGTGTAAAACAAAAAAAACTTTTTTGGGCTGTACCTAAAAACTCTACACTTGTAATATGTCAGTTCAATTATTACGACATAATTTCCCGCTTTTTTATTATTATAGCTAACTATAAAGCCGGTTTTATATTAACAAATAGAATTTGAACTATCTAGAACACTGTTAATTGCTTCAAAAGCTGAGAAATATTTAAAACCTTAACTTTTAATCGGTACTAATAATAAAATATAGGAAAAACCATTATAAAAAATTGAATTCACATTATTTAGAACATGATATAATAATGCTTACCGAAGAGTAGACTAAGAAATCATAAAATCTACGAATTTATCAACGGCAGGTACCTATTACAACCTCGAATTCAAAAGAACAATAAAATAATGAAATATATTTAAACAAGTGTTTCTATGAGATGCGACTACTTCGGGTGTGAGGCCTTGTATTCAGAAACAACGCTAATGTATTCATAATAATTAAAATATCAACTTATATCTTTTGTCCAGCACTTACAGTTGCCATTTGATGAGATAAAAATTGAATTTGGCAAAAACTTCATATAATATGTCGAATGGTTGTCAATTTGATTATCGTCACTTAACAAAGTTTGGTCTATTAATTATCTACTTTTATTGTTATCTCGTTTTGATTTAAGTAGACCTGTAATTAAACTTCGATACAAAAACGTGTTGAATGATACCGGCTACGTGTTAAATGATTTGGAAACGCCAATTTCACCATACAAAATAGAGTAAATACAAGGAAATAGAAATAAAAAAAATGTGCTGATTTTACCTACCAAGTTGATCAAATTGCTTCAGTTGCATGATACATAATTATGTAAAAACGAAAAATCTTTTGCAACAAACAACCGCTTATAATTCGAAATGTTTCATAACTTCATTATATTTGTAAATCGTGACTATGAAAAAAAATAAAGAAAACCCATTTTTGTATATGTTTATGTATGCATGTAAGAATATTAGAATTCAATTAGAAGACCTATTTTTAAATATCGATTGCAAATGACAACACGAATCCGAACGCAATATGTCACAGATAATATAGAAAATATATGTAACTATTGAATCACAGACTATAAACGATAACTCAAGATGCAGTTAGTTACACTACAGGTTACGTGTACCGGAATGTTGCTGGATGTCGGAGGTTTTTCCATTACTTTCCCTTGGGAACCGACAACTCTTTTTCCTCCAATTAAATTCCATTCACAATATCGCTCGAGTCTAATAACAGTCTGTGGATGAATGGACGTTATAACCGCTTTTTGTAACAATGAATAATAAAACTCTACGAAATTACTGAAGTAATTAAGTATTCACGAGTTCTTATAATAGTCCTGTGATAAGTGTCTAAAACATAAGAAGATTTTTGATAAGTTTGATTGATAACATGGCAAGAACATACACACAATCAAACCAGAAAGTGATATTAGAAATCATCATTTAAATTTCCTTCTTGTTTTGTACTGAACCCAAGACTCTATTTGTAGTAATCTAGAGACAACAATAGTTGACCTAAAAATAAGACACCGGGAGGAGAAAAAGTATCCTTATGATAATCCAATTATAAATTTATCTGTGCAAAAAATTTTATCCAACTGTTTTTGCGGGAAAGAGTATAAACAAACATCCATCCATCCGTTCTCCCAAACTTTCGCGTTTATAATAGTTGAAGGATGGAAACATTCTTTTAATTTTAGGGTAATTACATTTTTTCTAGCAAAATTCACTCGTTAATGCTTTAAAAAATATTTTATAAACTCACCCTAAATCTGGAAAAAATACAATGTCCGGCCTAATTACATATTCCATCAGCTAGCTTGCCTTCGTTGTTATGTAGGCAAACGGCATGCCAGAGCTCAATGTAATTGGCAGGCCAGATATATGCTCGCAGAATTAAATCGTTAGCTGGTAACATTTTCCGCAAACCCCGATTTGCATTAGATAATTGTATCTTGTCTATTTATAAACTGACGTTTCGAAATTTGCACGAGTTAATTTTCTTGATACATAAAATGAAATATCACCGGATTTAAGGAAAATATGCCTGAGAGATAAAAAAAAATGTTCTCAAAGGCATGTTAAGTCCACCAACCCGCATTAGGCCAGCGTGGCGGACTAAGGCTTGCATCCCTCTCGTTGTGAGCAGAGACGCGACCCTGTAGTGGGTCATTAATGGGTTTACTAACAATTTCATTTATATAAGCAAATAAAATACGGAGCACTTTATTCCAGCCATCTTTCCTCATTAAGGGATCGTCGATCGCCACAAACAGACGACAGAATTCATAGAGTAAAAATCAGTAATTGACTTAAGCTGGAACTGTTGGAGATTTCCATGTTTGTGATGTACCTAACGTCGATGTTAGGAAACTTAATTTTAATTTTTACTACACCAAATAATATCTGACGTTTCTCTGCTTTATATGGACTATCGACAAGATTACTGAAGCTCAAGATAGAATTACGATCAAATAATTGCAATTCTTATTTTAGAAAAATCGATAATGGCCCTTCTTAGATTGAATATAAAGTAGCACTAATACCTCAGACACCTCATTAACCTTAGATTGACTTATATTGTTACCACTCACCACTTAACCGTACTTAAACCGAAAAATTCGATGCTTATCGAAAACCGTAACAAGGCGTTACTACTTAATGTATACGTACGTGTAATAAATCCACCTGTTGCCAATACAAGGCAGATAAAACGGTTTCATTGAGTAATACCAAGTAAAAGTAGTTTTAAAGTTCAACCCTCGGACGTCCCACGCCGGGCCCACGCGGACATAAATATCGATAGACCGTTGACCAACACTGGCCAAAACCCTCACCTACGTGCCGACGACGATGATCAAATTTCTTCCAATTACAAAATCTTCTTTCAGTTCTAGTGTTCTGTGAGTTTGTAACTTTTTTAAAAATAAAAGATAAAGAAATCTCGCTTAAATTCTATTCTAATTTTAAACGCAAAACAAATTAATAATCTATTTGCTCACTCTGCTCGCTATCAGTTTTTTGGCTCGGAATAGCGTCTATATTTTGTTATTTTTTTTAAAAAGGTGAAGAAATTTCGCTTAAAATTTGATCTAATTTTAAATGCAAAAGTGATGTATTCTTAATAACGTATACGTAATACGTAATTTGAAAAGTAAACAGTTGTTTTTTGGAATTTATTCATAACTATGATATATTATTTTAATTGGCTACTCATTCCTAATTTAAATAATGCGCGCAGACACATTATCTGCAAATTTGCATTCAATGCGATTGCCTGTATCGGTCCGCGCTGTAATATGGCTGAAATTCGATTGTCTAATAAGTATTTGAAATTGTCATGCCTGTCGCATTCCAATTTGCTGTACGTTTACTGTGATTTATCCTTTACTATTTAACTACAAATATACTATAATAGATTTTCAACTGGATAATTATAATTAAAGATAAAAACCATAAAATACAAATATTTAAGTGTTTAAAACGGTTAACTGGGCGATAACAAAGCAAAACAATAAAATTAAACTCAAAGTTTTTTCGTTTACATTATTGTTGGGACAACATTATTAAAATTCTATAAATTGTTCCATTATGGATGACAAATTTTATCACCAATGATGTCATTATTCGAATAGAGCCAATAAAAGTTTAGAGACAATAAAAATCACAGACTTTAAGTCTTTAAGGCCATCCCTCCACAGCATCGAACGCAAATGCTATAATATCACTTGAATTTTTTTAGTTATTTTTAGTTTTACAGGGAATTTTGATCAATCTATATTAACCTTTTCAGTTAAAATGCAAAATAAAAACAGTTACATGGTAGTATTTTTCGCTATTCTGCATGGTTTCGGATTTCCCCATCCTCGCATCCCGCTCGCTCACAAAATTCTTGTGAGTAAGCGCGGATAATAATTATAGTTTTCAGTCTCTTTCAGTAATAATCATAGTAAAGTATTTTTACTATGTTAATTTACGTTTTAGATAATTAGAATTATATTTTGTCAATTTGATTCTAATTTATGTTTATCAATTTTAACTCTCCTACCTACTGTCTTTTAAAATATTCTATATTATGTTACAAAAACTTGCAGTGACCATCGTGTTAACATAAGTCTGGTCATCCACAGTTGGTTTTCCATATATTATATACAATGAATTTTATGCTCTGCACATTGCATTCATAAACATCTAATACTAAAATATTTAGCTTCATAAATTTTACATTGCAGTGGACTCATGCCTGTCTCAAGAACTGAGTTGTTATTCTGAATTTTAAATCCGTTTTTCAAAGTCAATTCTTTTATCGAATTTTAAATCTATCAATAAATGATGACTTCATTTTATAAAAATACTTTTCATAATAATAAAGATTTGTCTATGGGTGACATTTTAAAAAAGTATTGTTACCTAATTTTCCGTATTTCGTATCGTATTATATAATAATTATTAATACATAAAACTCACTAATACTATCGCTGAAGCTCCATTAACTCAGTATAACCAATTGTTTCTCTATAATTATGTTCTATAGTTTTTACCTTTGCAAAAAGGTAAAAGAGACCGGAGGTATTCAAATTTCTTCAGTTATTAAATCGTAAATACTATTAACTGACAAAAACAATTTAAATTAAATAAACCACTGTAAACAGCTTTGTAACCGTTTCCTCTGCTGTTAATATCTATCTTTCCCTTTTATAATTTTATTACTACACAAAATATATCTTAATTAACTTTTACTACATTTTATGTTACATTTAGATATTATTTTGCTGTTTTTATAAGTAAGTTAAAAATCGTCAAAGACAAGCAAAGAGGTCAAGAGTTAAAATTATAACTTCAACATTTTGATATTTTTCTGACTCTATCATGAAACTAAGAAAAAAATAACACCCTGTCGCAGTCCACAGATACTCTCTGTTTGTAAAGTTTTGAACGTATTCATGAATTCTAGTTGAAAAATCTATCATAAGATCTGAAACAAATGCGTTATGTCAAACTTTTAAATAAAACTGTTTAAAAGCGCGTAATTTTGAAGCCAACAAAATACAATGTTTAAGTTTCACTACAAAACCACACCGCACCGTTATGTATCGCAGATTAAAACACTCATCAGAAAAACCATTGAAGGTGTATTCTTTATGGTCGAACACGCATACTTATAAAATAATGTACAATCATACAGTATAATGAACCGCCCCTGGCTATCATTTCTTTGCTTTATACTTCGCACTTGGCGCTCTCTTTGAGGCTTGGCGCAAGTTAACGCTTGTAAATTACTTAATTATCGAGTTGTAATCAAAAGAAATAATATATATGGACTAAGCTACTAGAAGTATATAATCATAGCGTAATTGACGCTGGCAGCTATCTGATTATGTAGGGTTACCATCTTTGCAAAAAATTGCGTTTAATGTTTTATACTTTGACGTAACTCCTGTAAAGCTTCTTTTTTAGGACTCTAGGTCCTGGTTCCTCCCTAAATTGTCGATGGTTTAAAATATTCCTTAAAGGGTTAATGCAATAGTGTTTTCCACATTTCATCTGACGATTAACATATCCACAACATGACGGCATGGTCACAGGCCATCTTTTAATATATTTAAATGTTAATTAGCTCCGCCGTTTTTTTGAAATATTACAATTATTTCAAATGGAGGGACGGCCTAGTGAGGTAGCTTATTTCAATGCACTCAAAAAGAAAGTCATCGAACATTTTTCTGGCGTCAAATTCAAGTGTATCTAAGTCAACGGACTACATTATTATTTTTTGTAATCAATTCAAAATGTCTAAAGCTCTTTCTGCGGTCGCAACGGGATGCCTTGCATTTTAAAATACTGAAACGAAAAAAATTGCCTAAAATCGTCATTATAATAATTGTTATTGTCAATGGAAATGCAAGGCATGATACGCTGATTACGGTATTTTATGAGGGCGACGATAGCTAATACCTCCCCACTCACTCCTCTATTTCGCTGTAGCTTCTATCTTAAGCCACCGGCATAGATGTGTAACAAGCATTGATTTGTAATAAAACAGCTATGTGTTATGGAGTACAGAGGGCTATTGTTGTGAAACATTATTGTCAGTGATGGGAACTTGCGAGGAAGTAACGGTGTATGAAAATATTACAAATATTAACAAGCTGCCTACTTCTAACCTTTCTTTGTACTTCATTGTCGCTTTCTGATGTGTGACGAGCGTTATTTATTTTTATCGTAGGCATAAACAGAAAATTCATAATATGTTTATGCTAACAAATTTTTTTGTTCACATTTTCACTAGTTGGTAACTTTCGCGGCATATAATGGAAGTTAATAAAAAATATGCAATAAAGAGTCTTTTATTTGTTCAGATAAATGATACTTTACTAGGGAAAAAATGGGCTCAACTTTCCAAAATTGAAAAATAGAGATACTAGATTTAGAAACTTACCATAACACTTGGTAATAACATGTTGATAGAGATTATGTTTCAAAAAAATGAAACATCACACCATAAAACAGTCCCTCCTACAATAAAAGCGACCCAAAAATATAAATCGTCTTATTGTCCAATTTTTGTCACTCCAACTTGACGTTATCTATATAAAAAGTTTTGCTTATGTGAGATTACAGTAAAAATATTTACGTTTGATGGCGTGTGTTCCCCTAGCATGGAATTTGTGGAACTCCCCATTAAGAAGGGGCGACTTGGATCAATACTGTTAGCCGCATGACCACCACTTATACATTCGTTACACACATTTTACACTAATTTACCTTAAGCTAAGAATGTCTAAGAAATCGGTTCTTGTAAAACAATTATTTCATAGTTCGCTTCAAATGTGAATTGTAATACCAATAGCATAAATATAAGATTTATGCTATTGGTATTACTTATTTGAAGAATTGCAAATAACGGAATTTAAAAGGGCTATAATATTAAAAAATATTATAAACAATTTAAGAAAAAGATAAAATATACAAGAAAACGAAACGAAAAAAATAATATAAATCATCCAAAATCTTCAACCAAAACTTTTCCACTTCAAAATTCCACCGCAAACAAAGTAATAGCCGAAAAAACAAACGAACGAATCTTGTTTATTCCCAACGCATTATCGTTCATCAGTAGGTAGCTAGCTAGTGCATTAACAAAAAAATTGTGTTCCCAGGCGATTCGGCGATACCGCGTGCATGTCATGTGAAAGCAAAAACAATGGCCAGTGACTAGTTAGAGACAAAAGTGAAAAGTGGAGTGTTTGAGTGTTCTGAGATGAGGTAGAGCTGTATTATGTACCGGCCGAATTTCTACGAGAGCACCTGCTTCCGGTGCAATGAGATCGTGTACCAGGTGGACCGGGTGGGGCCGCTGAAGGACTTCACCTTCTTCCACAGCGGGTGCTTCAAGTGCGCGGTGTGTGGCACCAAACTGACCTTGAAGGTGAGGGTTTCCTTCTTATATACCCCTGTTACTCTGTTCACGCATCACACCTTGTGCCATTTAGCTTTAAGGCAGCTTACAGGGTGTGCGTACGCGACGAATGTACGAAGACTAACCTACCAGCGTCAGAACCTTGGTGTATTGGCCTGTCTATCTACGAGTATGGTAGTGCGCGACGATCCGTAGAATCGTGCATCGTGAAAAGCAAACGTTTCTACGTCGGCTAGGCTGTTTGCACTAACGTACGCACGACGAGAACGTTTTCTGTAGGTAACCTCAGGTTGGTGTGTTGTCATTGTCTTTCTATGGCAATGCATGATAATCCGAAGATTTAGGCACCCTAAAAACAAAATTTACGTATAAACTTACGTTTCATATAAATTTATGTTTCTACGAGAACAGAGTACTATGAGATCGTGGTGGAAGGCAAAATCGGCCATCCCATTGCTACTTCAGTAGGATACGAATGTCTTCGTTTCGGAGTTTATGCCTGCGGAACAATGAGCATAGCCCTTTCTATGGGTATAGGTATTTCTGTGTATGTCGTGACTTATCTGAGTAGTATATTTTAGAACGTTTTACCTACTTAAATACTTTGCATTCCTACTCAAATTGAATGCTTATGTAGATCCGTTTTGATCGAAATTAATAATTATTCAGTAACAAAAACAACTTCATCGTTATTACATAGCCGATTTATTATTGTCAGTGTTATGTAGCTCGTTGTAATATTAACAAAAACACAGATTAGCAGTTAATATTACTTATTACCATAGAGTAAACATAATGCTATAGATAGAGTCATTGTACGGCATAACGTTTTATGTTTTAAGTGTTATGTTTCTCTTAGAAGATAGATGCCACTTTGTACACCACAGATATATTCATAAGAAATTTTAAACTAGACATATGATCAGCAAAACAGGCCACTAAGGGATTTATAGATGCTTTGCTATTAGAAGATCGCCTGAAATAAAATGTAAGTATGTCAAGCAACCACGCCGCCCTAAACTAAACATAATTATGTATGCTATATCTACTGTCATGGCTCTACCGCGTAAAACATTAACGCGTCAAGTATAACAGGCCAGGTAGCCGTTTATATTTATAGACTTTTTGTTGCAAAAATGGTTCGTTATACAAATACCTACGTGAATGCTTATGAATTAAAAATTTAAATTGACAGTTCATACACGTGCCTACAGTTCAGACCTATTAACTTACATTTACCTACTCTAACTTGATTATTATCTAAGCTTGCTACGTACGTTCAACATTGTATCAATCCAGCGCCTGCGAGGCTGGCAAGGCCGCCTAAATGTCAAGATGTTGGAATGTCGCGAAGATACGTATCAAGGCCGATCATAAGTTGTTCTCGATCCGATACAGCGGGTCCTATCCACCTACAGGCACTTTCGTTGGTAGGTGTGGGATCCCAGTTATTGGTGCATAACTCTTTTTACAGTCATTACTGAGATTCGAACCCAGACCCCTCGATTAAAAGGTCGAATTTTAAGCCACTAGGCTATCACCGCTCATTATTTACATCACAATAATCATACGCCGGTCGTCGATTGAATTACTCTTGTGTTCTGTTTAATTAATATCACATTTGATGCTAACGTGGTTTTTGGGACGTGAATGAGTCTGAAAAAGTGGGTTTTTGTTTCGTGTGAATATAACTTCTCGTGTATTTAAGTCACATGTCAGTAGGTACTCTATATGTACAGTAGTCAAGTACAGCAATTGTGTAACGTTGAAGGAAAACATGATGAGGACATCTTTATGCCTGAGTTCCTCATAATATTTTCGAGGATTTGAAGTCCCCAACCTGCAGACTAACGCGGTGGACTGAATCTTCTCCTTCCCATTCTGAGAGTCAGTCTACAGGGGGTCACTAATGGATTTAAAATTTTGTAACAGTTCCGGTATCTAACCTAGAACTATGGTGCAATGTCTGAAAATGTGGGTTTTTAGCACGTATATAGTGTGAAATTTATTCCATTATATACAGGAATCACAACATTGTTGAATTAAATTTAACAAGGCTTAAAAATACACTATTCGAGTTGTGTCGACCAAAATTATTTTCCTTCTATTTAAAATTAAATGTAGGAAAGAGTAATTCAACCGTTTTAATAAAATCTATCTATACTTGTAAAGACTGGATGATATTGATGAATAGATAAAAACGATATTTGTTTAACAAACGTTGTATCGGAGCCAACCAAACATTTGTATGACAGATCAATATTTACCTTGGTTTGAGTTTGTCCAGCGTTTTTATTTGAGTAGAAACCAACTCAGAATATCAATAGGTGAGGTCGATTCCCACAAGGAAATTAGATATCTGGAAAGTATGACTTCGCTCCAGGGATGCGACGATCCCATATATTTCGAAGATCGCTTCATGTTAAACCGTTGTATCATTGTAAAATGCCGTTAGATTGTTAATTTAACCCAATAAGCGCGATAACACACAGTTAATATAATCGACGACCAGAACAGCGGACCTAATTGTGTACATATAGCGTCATTGTCCAAAACAACTGAGCATGTCACCCACATTATTCGGTTATTGTTTGCATAACTTTTATGCTCTGGTGCAGGGTGCAGGCTATGCAGAAATTAATGTCTTTTTTTGTCATTTAGATTGATATTTTAGTATCGAGGATTTACGCGTACCTTGGAACTCAAGCCTTGCTGTGTTGGTTAACATTTTCGAATATAGACGAAATCTGACTATAAGCGGGTTCAAAGGTCCAAAGTTAAGCATTTACACCAGTCTCCAAATATGACGTATTCCGTACCATTTTGCTAACCTCCGCCGTTTCTTCCAGACCTACTACAACAACCAGCACTGGACGGAGGACAAGGAGGTGTACTGCTCGAGCCACGTGCCCAAGATCGGGCCCGGCCACCTGGACAACTCGTCCGTGGGCATCCGCAGCGCGCTCAACGTGCCGCGCAGCAACAACTACGTGAACGAGCAGATCCGCGGCCGGCCCAGGAACCACCATGACAGTGAACGTGAGTATCGCGCCACTCATCAACAGATGGCGCCGCGGACGTCCTGAATCACGCTATCGAAGTTTTATACATCGTTGACATACACACAAAACTTCGACAATTAACATAATCAAAAACTGTGGAGACTTCCGCCACTCATCGAGAGATGACGCGCTATCGATGTGTTCTACATCGCTGACATATACAAAAAAAACAGACACAATGTAATCGGACTTTTAAAATAAGTATGGCTATGTCTTATTTTTTTTAAATTGCCATTTGTTTTCTTAATTTGAAAATTGATTTACCTTCGGATAACGAATATTCGTGATGAAGGTCATCAAATGTACTTATTAAAATTTTAAGGATGGTTTACTTCCGGTAGATAAACGTAAAATATTTTTAAAATGTTTATGTATTAAATAATCATCACGACCGCTTCCGTTGTACAATGTGGGAAAGAGATAATAATATTTATGGTTTGAGATAAAAGTTTACATTTTTTAACTTCAAATCCATTTAATCATAGCCAGTAAACAAAGTAAGAATAACATTCCTTAAAAATCATTTATTTCGTTTTAATAATAAAATTAAGGTCAAAAGCAGGCAAACGGGTCACCGTTGCTTATAGACACACAAAACCAGAGGAAACACTTTTTGCAGGAGAGCTCTTTCTTCTGACAGAATTTTGATTTCAAAATATTTTTTCTTTAAATACTTAACAATTAGTATGTTGTAAGAGGCCCTTTTTAAGCATAATGTGCCTGGTAAATCATACAATTACATACATTGCCTATTTTTTTATTTTTACTTAAGCTGAAAGTATGTAGACAAAAATATTGTCGCCAGCACTTTTGTAAAATTTAACTTTATAATAACTACATGTATAATATGTACCTATCCTGTGGTTTCACTGTTTTGCATTTCAAAATGGTATCTTTCTCATCCGATTGCATCATAAGCGTTTCCGTTAATTTCACAGATAATTTTAATTTATTTTATCTGTGCAGTTTCCTTTCGTATTTATCATTATAAATCTCTAAAATATGTTTATTTCGTTTTTCTACTCATACATATCTCAGAAACTAAATTTATACAAAAAATAAGTGAAAGGATGTGAACACGTTAAACTCCTATAAACTCCTATGATACTAATAATAATTAATTGAACGTCTACAAATAACCGTCCAAATCTTAGTGATGGTAATACAAAATGCATTCCAACAATAATTATTTACGATTACCTATCATGCGAATACTTTGCTTTTAATTACATTACTAATTTAGACTCCATGCTTATGCAAACTTGTTACATTCCTTTACATTTTAATAAATTTTCACAACTGATGAATCGCAGTAATAAGTCAAGTTCAACAACATCATATTTTACAACAAACAATCATTAATAAAGAACTGATCATTGATACTTCCATGATCTAAGTTGTAAGCAACAACGTGAGGTGCGGTTCAAACAATAGCCGCGACCTTGCTTACGTATTGCTTGACTTGGTCCAGCCAATAAACCATGACAACACAAGGCAGTACACGATTGTGTGCCCAAATTACGCATATCTAGATGCGGACTCGTTGAACCTATTGTGCTATTGACGGCTTGATTGCTGCTTATACGAGTATTAAAAAAGATATTGTCTACAATGGCGGGGTACTGTTATTTTATATCTCGTAATACAAACTTCAATGTACGTTGCAATACATATGGCCGCACTCAGAAACGTTTAATGTTTACTTACATAAGTGGCCTTAGTAGAAAATTAATTAGTTCAGTCTCACTGACACAATCAGAAACATCCCTTATGACATCCCTAGGCATCCCTATTGACTCTGAAAGTGAATTTTTTACCATTACCAACGAACGACTGTAGTTATAGAGTTCTTCTGTAACAAAATACATTTAGTAAAAATTAAAATAGGTAGCCTAAAAATAGTCATACGCTGTAAATGTATTGTTTATTTGGTATCTCCATACAATATCTGATATTCTGCATACCTAGGAATGATAAATATACGATCAAAATTTGTAACAACTCTATACAGACTTATATTTGTCCAATAAACATTTTTTCATTGTCATTGTGAAAAATTGTAAAGCACGTTGACCAACTCTTGTGATTATCACCAAATGTCTCTACTCCGAGCGCCAGACGGTGCTTGAGTCACGTTTCGCGTATGAACTCGCATGACGGGTTGCCACGGCGGTCCATGCATGTCCAATTTTATCATTTTGTTTTATTTTCGATGCGTAATCGCCGACGTGATGTCTGCCGTGTAAGTTATCGAGGGACACATGTTGACATATCCAGTGATGGAAGATTGCCCAATTTGCTGATTAATTGACGTTTAATCAACGACCGCGAAATCGGTGAGAGCTCAGTGACTGAGAAATCGGCCTCTCACGCGAGGGGCCCGGGTTCGAATTATAAAATTAAATATCGTACTTACACCTTACCATACTAAGTACTTTATACATAATGGGATATTATCTTATTAAATATAATATCGATAATTAGGGAGGTAAGTAGGTAATCTAAGGTTGCAACGACGACGTTCAGATAAACGTAAAGTTAAATACACAAACGAAATCAAAACATCTTTACATGTCTTTACCCAGTAAGTCATATTGCATTCCAAGATAAAACCCCTGACAAGTCGACGACTGGTTAGCATGCATCTGCCAAGAATCTTAAAACAAACAACCTACCTGATCGCATCACTCCGCAAAACTTTAAAACTGTAAAAGATTTACAACGCAAACTCATCTAAAACGACTACATTCACTTAGATAAGAGAATTATCATCAGTCATCGCCGTCATCAGATTTCCGCGAACATAAAAATGCCAGCCTCAAGCACTGAGTAATAAATCCTTGGAAACGAAACCATCTATCCCAAATCCTCAAACCTGTAAGAATCCGGTCGTACTTCCGAAGAAGGCACGGAGTAGTACGCGCGAAAGCACGACACTTCACCGTTCGGAAACCTTCGACAGCCTTCGGTTTTCTCCGCGCACTAGCCGTTGAATGGAAAAAGAGAGGTGCGGCGTTTAATAGGAGTGAAAGAGAAAGGGGAACTTGTTGCAAAACAGCGGCCGCATTCCTTACCAGCAGCCTGCAGCCCAGTGACCTAAACCTAAAGCTCAGGTACTATGGACCTCCCAACCTGCACAATGTTAAATTCAAAGACTACAATTGAAGACGTTGAATTAAAAACTGCCCACGATTTAGGTGTGTTACCACAGAATACATACTAGTACAAGGTAGTACCTACAATGTGTTGGTCGATAAATAAAATAGGGGGCTACCAATTTTGGAGGTTTTGAATGGCCATTATTACGTAATGTACGACTGTAGGAGGGAACGATATCGTAGGCCGTTCAAATATTATTATACTGATACGTTTAATTTTTATTTAGGAATGGATTTGAATTAAAACGTTTTCTTTGAAAAGTATTTCAAAAAGCGTCAAAATTACTTTAATCCGAATAAAATTAATAATTATTTTTAAGCGCTTAAATTACATTTCGTTTTCATCCTGCCGCGACTGAGTTAATTTGTACTAACTTTTCTAAAATCGATTGATGAGTTAACATTATGAGTATAAATTAGTTTTGCAGGAAAGTGTCATGTAAAAGATCGCGAAAAAAACTGACCACGAAACATAACACGCATCGTATCAATACACCCGCGTAACATATCGATCACGTACACGATCACGACCACCAATGAATAAGAATTCGTAGCAAACAAATGTGAGACATTGCAGCTTAAGTCTGTGTTCATCGCCATATTTAGGTAGCAACACTGCAAATCTGAGGCGCCTACGATTTTGTAAGATGTCGTTAGAGCCTTATCGGGCTCATGTGTAACACGACGCTTGCAACATCGACTGGGGCTTAGAAAAAAAAACAAAATTGTTGCCGTGAAATTGCATCCGCCAAGATTTTAAATTGAGAAACGTGTTCAGAATGATGGTTTAAATTAGGAACGAGTGATTGGAACGTCGATAAATAAAATCTGTAGATCATCAAGCATCGAGTAATCATTTGAACATTTCACGATTATGATAGGCTCTATTCGGATATATTTTGCACGTCTCGTTTTTATTTTTTACGGTCATTTTCTAGTTTAAAAACTCATGATAAGGTCATAAAATTCTAACATTACGGAAACTGGAAGGAATATCGGAATTAAGAAACGGTCCAAGGATTTTTAAATTTGTTTTTTTTTTATTCTTTTATATAATGAGTTCCAGAGTTAGAGTTCTGTATGTAAAGATGGAGTGTAAGGATTTCAAAAATTGAACAGTCATACACACTGTGTGCTTTTATGTTTAGCTTTAAGAAACGTAGAGTTCGTAGGTGTTTAAGTTACAGTCTATTGAATGATTAAATACATAGCGTCCTTTCGTTTTTATTTACATGTAGGTATTGTAGGTACTTAATTATAATTATTAATTCTTAAGTTTTTGGTAAATCTGAAAGACATTGTAATGTATCAAATCAGACAAATCGGTCAAATACGCTCGCGGATATTACGATAAGTGCGTCAAATTGCCGCCTATTTACATAACTGTTAGAACATAACCAGTTTGGTACATAAAAAAATTTGCCTACTTTAGGCAGGCATGCCATACGGAATACTGTGTAACTTATGAGAATTACGGTCATCGACACCATTCCTGAACCTACCTTTGTTACCTACACGAAATTCGGCTTTATTTCTTCTACTTATGGTATACATTTGGTTCTATTTCATACCTAGCCGTGTTAGAAATAAATTTATGTGGAGATATGACTATTATGAACGATTGGATTCGACACAATCGAGTAACGTTTCGCAAGATTATCTTTATTAATCGAGTATACGCTGAATGAAATATTTCACGTTCCTTTTTTAGTTTTTCGCATCGATATACAGGTGAATTTTTCAAGTGTGCGTGGATGGGGAAATCCGAAACTAGAAGGAATAGCGAAAGGAGAATGGGAGCATGGGAACCGATTTTGATGAAAACTAAAACTGCTATTGGATTTTTGCAAAATCAATATGCCTAGCCAGGAATCGAAACCGTTGAATTTGGAAATAAAATCACACCCTGTATGTGACACACACAGGTGTGATTGTATATATTTAGATACTTTAGGTTTCAACATACTTTCTGTGCTGCTAAGTATCGATCTTCAGAACAGCATAATGGCATTTTAATTTAACCACTGCCCGTATCAACTTAGGTGGTCGAACACTATCATAATAAACCCAATCTATCAATTATGAGGAACCCAATTTGACCTCATTTCCAATTTGATTATGGAAATGAGGATGGGATACACCATCATAACACATTCTAAACAACTTCTCCACTACAGGCGTATATTTTATCACCAGGGCCGGATTTAGGGGAGGGCAACCAGGGCTACAGCCCCGGGGCCTCCACAAAATAGGGGCCCCCACAATAGACTTCGGAAAAAAAATTAAATTAAGACTAACACTAGTATACAACTTTTCCTTTCATATTTTTTTTGTGTTTTACCTTTACCTACAGTACTTTGTACAACCATGATTACATTAAATATTAACAGAAATTAGAATAAATATTTTGTTCTCATCAATTAGGCAATCAGTAAAATATCAAAATATCAAATGGCCCTGATAAGCATTTGCAATTTATTATTATTATTTATTCGAAAACTCAACTGAAAAAAATTGTTGATTTTTTTGGAAAATAATTTGGGACCAAGGGGCCTCCACTCCTTTGTTGCCCCGAGGCTTCCAGACTTCTAAATCCGGCCCTGTTTATCACCTTTATTTTACTGAACGCGCCTTTTGCTCGTACGGAAGGAAGAACTTTTAATGAATATAACGAACTCCAACAGGCGGACTATTACGAACCCCTAGTCAATGATTATGGCGGCCTCCTGGCGGCTTGTCTCTAACTTCAATGTGTTACCTTAAGCGTAACTAATTTCATACAATCAACATGATAAGACGCATAGAAACCAACAATTGAACGCATTGTCGTCTAACGGGGGATCCAGACGGCCGGTTTCACGAGCCAATAGGCGCTAATCACCGGTTATTATTCTACACACCGTTAGCTGACGCACTGATCGGCAACGCAATCTGATTGTTACTCCTTCGCTGTAAGTTAAGTACCCCCTTGAATTAGCAGATTCCATATGGTTAGACTAGGAAGGTAGCATCTATCGTACTTGAAACTTTGAAACGTGGAAATCCAACGATTTCGATCAGAGTCGGCAGCCAGGATTTCGATCTGGGATTTATTAGAAGTAGACATTGATGATGATTGATGCCTCTTCTTCTCAGTGATGTCCATGGTGAATGGTCCAATGCTAAGATTGGATCCATAACTAGGTGGTCTAAAAATGATTTCAGAATGATTTTATCATCAATTGTCTCAATTCTCTCTACACCATGAACTGCGCGGAAAAATTCCCGCGTCACCGCGCGAAACCACATTGTATAGACGTACACTAACATCAGCGGTATTGTTTTCTTATTCAATTTGCTACTTCTAGTACTTAAGCATGCATTATTGAAAGGATATCGATACAAAAATTAAGCAATTCTCTCCTCCCCAGTGTCGCCAACCCGCGCGACGAACGGCGGGAGCGTGCACGCATCGCCCGCGCGGGAGCTGTCACGTGACACGCCTGACTACCAATATGGCCGCTTCGACGCCAGCGCCCTGCACATCGCACACGCCCTCAAGCAGACAGAACTCCAGAAGGCCTACCACAGACCGAGGGAGAAGCCTATTGACTGCTACTTGGTGAGTTTAGATTTAAGGCCCGAAGTTAATTGGCGTAAAATTTGGCAGAACTTGAAACAAAGTCAAGACTTACTTGAGGATTATCACGCTGAAGAGCGCATTCAGTGCTGTGAGCATGAATGCTATCTTCAAAGTCGTACAGTAAATGTCAGTAAGTAGTACCTATGTCATACATACATATTATGTATGTCTTGACAACATCAGTCATTAGTATATGTCAGTCTGTCTTGACATCTTCCAATACGAATGGCAGCTTGATACGATAACTATTCACGAAACCGCGTTATTTCATGATCGAGGTACAGCCTTGAATTTCGTTTACAAAATGCCAAGTCAAAAATACATCTATTCAACGTCCTTTTTGTAAATGTTCGACGGCAATCCTCAAAAACGTTTAAAAAGTGAAAGGAAACAGAACTAGATGAATATTTAATAAAGCTTTTAAATTAGACTGTTTCCTTGATTGGAAAAACATCGTAGATATTGACAAAGAAATAGGATTAGGTACATAAAGTTTTAGATATTCTACGTACAATTACACGACGTATTTTTAATAACTTAGTAATTTTCTCTTAAAATCCAAAGTACAATTGCAGCGTTGCCGGTGTATTTTTCTCGACAGCTAGTAATTATGCGAATTTCATAACAGTACAAGTGCAGTTTGCGGTTAAGCCGGTTTCCTTAGAACAGTGGCTAATAGCAGTTTTTGCCTACAAAGGACCTTGCAAGGGAGATAATGTCAAAGTTTCATTGATCATTTCTTAATCTAAAAATTGTAAATTGCGTAGAGTTGCGTGGTTGGCAACTTCTGGTTTTACAATTAGTTGAAATGTAACTACTGCGTACTAAATTTTTTTACTTAGGTATGGTATATTATAACTAAAGAAATAAATAAACTACTTTGCATTGCAACAATGTACTATACTAGTACTCTTGACTCAGCATGATAACTATCGTCAACGTCACTAACGTTAACAAAACCTCCAAATTTATAGTCTTGCAAGCTTGCAACTCTATACCAGCAAATAATAAACTACTTACTTTTAATAGAATCCTAGTCCTAGGTCTATTGAAAAGGACGGCTGATCTAGGTCATTTGTTAGTAAACAGCAATAGCAATTGGGCTCCACCAAGCATTGTTTGATCTTGTATTGTGTGACCGAACCTTTTTCATGAGGTTGCTTTTGTTTCGTTTCTCACGGACTGGCAGCAAAGTGCTTTTTAGTTCTTTCTTAAAGCCAGAGTACCTATACAACAATACCTAGTAAAAAGAATCTAGTGCTAAGGAATTCCTGCCGATGAAACCCGGTATCGAATTCGAATTTTTGTCTTTTGTGGTGACTTCCGCCACACGTCAAAAGATGGCGCTACGTGTATCGTGAATCACGCTATCAAAGTTTTCTACATCGCTGGCATATATACAAATTTATGAAATGCCAGCCAATGCCAACCTAGCCAACCTATCCTGGTGGGAAATCTTCCTTTGCCAAAATGTGAAAAAGGCTCACGGAACCAAAGATTAGAAATTCATTGTCATTTTAAGATAATATCTGCAATGTAATTGTAACTCTACGTAACGGTCATAAGATTAAATTTTTATGGGCTTAGCTACCCAGCTAGCCAGCTACCTTAAGTTAAGATATGCCATTGTTAAATGTTTCAGAAAATACCATCATCAACAATCCTCCTTCACCATTTCATAAAAACACATTCATATAATTCGTATCTAATTAGAACTACAGTAGTCATTAAATCAGAGCGGTTATTACAAAGAATAATTTATGCAATGATTTAATACTGCGAATCTAACGTACCTCATGAAATGAATCAGCGAACTATTATCATCGTCGTTTCCTGTTCCATTCTATTTAACAAGCGAATTTAAAATTGTTCCACAGATAAAAAAAAATGTAATGAATGATACACAGATAACATCGGCGAAGTGCATCGGCTCCACAGAGTAAATATCAAATAGAAATGAGAACACTTTTTTATGAACTCTCAGGCATGCAGGTTTCCTCACGATGTTTTCCTTCACCGTAACAGCAGGTGATATTTAATTTTATAAAGGTGATACTTACTATTTTTTACAAAGTCATTGGTGCGTGCCACAGGTATTCGAACCCGGACCCTTCGATACTCGATACCACCTATTATTACCACCTCGCCTCAAATTCTCGACCAGTTATAGGTTGGGGCGTGTCCACTTCATATCTGATGTATGATCGGTGCACTATCAGTGCATCTAGTGATCTAGTGCTTTCCAGCGCGCGGGTAGAACGATCGCGTGCGCACGAGGAATGCGCTTCTTCGATAATTCTAGACTGTTCCATGACGCGAATATTTGATCATTCTAGATTGTTCCACAACATTTTTTCTGGTAGCATTTCTTTATAATGATTAGTCGTTTATGTAATAGGTGGTAGACACGTTGTTCACCCAATACGGCACCCTTATAAATTTTGTTCACGTTTTGTGTTTATAATCCCAGCCCTCGGAAGTAGCAACACCAAACGGTGTTGTTATTTGTAGATTCATTTACACATACCGTCTAACAGAGTTAAAATAATTCGTCTTGGCTCGTGGCTCTATGTGTGCGTGCACCAAAAAGCGATAAGAACATGACGACGTCACCACCACACAAAGGAAAACTGCGTACCTAAACACACTCACACATAGCACGCGTGCCAAAATGAGTTAAAGCATCTTTAATGGTGAACGTGTTAATTATCATTTGAGCCAAAAAAATTAATCAAATACAGTTCTACCAATTATTGTATGTATACGGCATAAAAAGCAGAGTAATAATGAAGTTAAAACTTACGCTTGCGCAGGGGTCAGTCGGTGCAGTGTCACAGTATAATAACTGCAATCAGTATGGGGAAACGCACCATTACCACACCAGAGACGCACGTTCGCCCTACTAAACGGCACTGTTGCATATCATGCATGCATTATCTTACTACGAGTATTTGTAGCTTAAATACTAAATACCGTTAGGCACATACCATTAGTATAAATATCTCTATTTAAACGGACGAGCTCTTGCCCGCAGCTTTACACCCGTCGCTGTTGAATTTTTTAATGATAAGACCAAACATAAAGGCAATCACTTAACAACCAGCATGTACTTTTTGAACTTAAACACGGGCAAATCAAGTAAACTAACAACACTATAATATGTTTTTTTATGTTTGCTCGTGTTGCCATCTGGCATCTGCCACTGGCTTCCATCTTATGTTTTTTTTTTATTTCTATCTTTTAATGCTTAATTCTAAGATTTGCGAAAAAGAGAATATTTAATTCAATATAATAATATATTAAATATATTTGCTATATCTCTGTTTGCTACATCTGTGCGACAAGCACGTGAGATGCCATAGGCGTTGCGTGATAGACGAAACTGGATATTTCTCTATAATTGGCATACCAAGCTATAATTATCTTTGATTTATCACTCTATAAAAACACAATACGTAATTAAAATTATACGATTACATCGAACTCTATTCTTACGTCTGTGTAAATTTTCTAAAATTTTGCCAATTATTTTTGTAAACCTACCTATTACTGCGTATTTTTACTGATATTAATGCGAGTGTAAGTTTTAATGTCATTGCCACTCATGGACAAACCCGTCGACCTTCAAATAGATCTAATTAGGCACTGAATTTCTTAGTTAAATAGAGTACTGACCGCGGTGATTGCCCAGAAGCTAAGAACTCGGTCTGGAGAATTGGATTATTCCTACCTGTCACCCATTTAGGGTAGGGAAGAGAGTCCGGAATAATAGTATATAATAATAAGTAGGATATAGTAGGATTTAGGTTGAGTCATAGTAAAATGATGCAGGAAATGTCTAAAAAAGGCGTTTTACACAGCTTAGTCTACGAAACGAGGTCGCTTATCGACTTGTAGGGAAAACGAAACGCTATTGCTCTATAAACGGTGGTTTAAACATTAAAATAATGATGTCATGTTATTTGGTGGGCAGAATATTAAGGTCCCTATGAAGTGGGTGGTTGAAATATTTTGGCCTTTACTACTATTTATATGTGTTTTGTGGTCAGCAGTAGATCGATATAAATACAAATTATATGATTGTGAAACGTCTATCACTGATAGATAAGTACCTAGATTATCCCGTATAATAATTTAAAAAAATATAAATTCAAATTAATCTTCATAACTTTACAAAATTAAGCGATCGCCAATTTTGGTCGTTCAAATATCTTTTCATATCTTTCATTTATTTAAATCATTTACAATTGGCAAATTGAAGTCTTTTTTAAACGCTTTCAACGAATGTCTGAAGTATATTTCTAGAAGTCAATGGAGTACGAACTGTTTACGCTTAGCAAACTTAAATATATAATTATAAATTCTTCGGCCAATATTTACCAATATCTACTTATTTAAGCCAAATTATCGATCCAATTCTCTATATTGACTTGTGGTCTGGAATGTTTTTCTTCTTTCTCAGAAATCATTGGATATGCCCATACATCTTCATAAAATCCGCTAAATCAATGTTTATGTATTATGCATTATCCCCAAAATATAACCACATTTGGTTTTACAATTCGACATCACATACAATGCCGAACGAAAGGATGAATCGTTCTGTTTACAACTTTAACAAAATCAGTGCATAAGCTGTAGAGCTATTAAGAAACTAGAATTGACATAACATAGTTTATTTTAAATAATTGCAAGATATTTGACCAATTTTTTGTTGAACATTGAATGTATAAAAAATAACCTAAAATTCAATTTATCTTTAATATCAAATTCAAAAACTTGACGTATCGTTGCTTTAATGGTGAAAACTTGAGTTCTCCACAATGTTTTCAAAGGCATGTAAAGTCCAACAACCCGCATTAGACCATAGTGAACTAGCGCCTACATCCTTCTCATTCTTAGAGGAGACCCGACCCTGCAGTGTAATATTAATGGTTTACAGACAGACACAAACAAAGAGAACACTTCTATTTACCCGCAAGTCTGTGGAGGATCAGTGTGCGAACGAAAACCGTAGTGAATAAAACATGGCGCGCGCTGATGCGATGTCAGAGGAAACGGGGGCGCGTCCTCAAGTCCTGGCGCAGAGAAACGCGGACCTGTCTGCATGTGCTAGGAAAGTTCTTAGATATCGAGAGTCTATATTTACAGTGTATATCTATACGATATGAAAAAGTTACAGAATTAAGCATAGCTTAGACAATGGGCTGGAAAAAAATTACAGTTGCTAGAAAGTTATCTTCTTCAATGATTACCAATTGCAGCATCGAGATTTCAAATAAGAATGATATCATAATACTATTCTTATTTTAAGTCCCTTATGTTAAATCATGAAAGAGGGTAAAAAATGAAGGTAAAATTACCTTAAAGGTATTTCACAACCTTTTCTGTTGGCACTCTATATCGTATCCGTGTCTAAAGTTTAACTCGAGTCTCGACCAGTCATGAATCATTAAACCTCCGCAGTAGGAAAGGCGCCAAGAAAATCTGCGATTTCACACCAACTCGCTACGTTGTACCACTCTCGTTTATTCTTTGTTGAAAGTTCATACATACGAGTAAACACCTTCTAAGTTCGAAAAAGGCAAGTGTTAATATAATCATTGTATTGAGGCAAATGAATAGAGAACAATATAACGTGTGAATTAGTAAAATTATTAAAGTAATGCCTTGTCCTAATTGGCGGATATAATGGAACGGCCAACGCTAAAATTTAAACACAGGGATTCGTATGTGGCTGTCCTAATTGAAATACTGACATGCGACAAAAGGTACGAAGTGACGTTGACGTATGATCAATTTTTGCGAGCGACATGGCAGTTATTACAAGGGGTTCTAACCTAATAAATGGGTAATAATAAAATTTAAACGTGAATAGGCTGTGAGAATCCGACTTAAACAACCAACAACCAACTTTGTCGTACAACCAACTTTATGACAATTAAAATCAATATTTCAAATATCGATGTATCTGTAACCGTTCTTGACATACAGAGATGAATAGACGGAACAGTGAAGCCTCAGTTGGGAACCAAAAAAAAATATCTTCACTACCATAAGTATTTAGTGTTACAATCAGAGATTAAATCAAAATAGAGTGGTCCTATCTTAATGTCCGTATCGCTCGTCGATTAAATTGTCTACATTTTAAACATTTCATTGTTATTCTTGTTTCTCGGACAATCTTTATTATAATTTGTATGGCCTTCAAACCGGATTTCATTCATAGAACACGGCCTATTACTATAAACAGACGCCAGAACCACCTCCCTATATTTATAAAAGAATAAATGGAACTTAAGGCAAGGCAGGAATTAATAAACGGCGCTTTCAAACGTTCGAGTGTTTTTCATATCCTTTTATGGTAAAATTCTGTAGAATATGGTAGAGTAGGTACTGTGGGATGGAGTTTGCAGCTCGTAAGCGGTTGCTGCAGATGGCTGAAGCTACGGCCCTCACGGTCAATTCAAGAGCTGGGACTGGCCAAGCAGAGATAGAAAAAGAAGAACACGGATGTTGAAAATAAGAACTGCCATTATTGTAATGGACGTAATACAGATAGATTTTAGTACGATTTGTTTGAATACGATCGCTGGCTACGTTGCCGTGGGGTCCCCTTTGAGATATTGCTGTAAGTCTTAAAACTTCCTTCTCATAAATAGATATATTCTACAGATCACTAAGTGCTCGACAACTAAGCCGATAGGCATCAAACGAGAATATTATTATAATGTAAATCTCGCTTAACTTTAAACGGTTGTAATATCAGGAAGGGCTTTTAAAAGCACGTTCTGAGATCAGATACGTGAGATGACGTGAGGAGTCTACGAGTAAGTACCTGCTGTTTGCCGGCATAGATGACGAAAGGAGAAAAACATGTCATGTACGAGCTTAGGCTATATGTTCATGAGCGAGATTATCGCGGCTTTTATTGCGCGTTTCTAACAAAAATAGACGTCGAGGAATTCTTTCGACGATTGACTTTAAATATTTCAACTGAAAAAATTGTAATTTATTTGAGAAGGTACACGCCCGTGTTAATCAAGTTTTCTGGATGACTTGTGACTGCCAAAAAACTAACTTGTAAAAAAGCCAAGGCTCGCTTTTCGTAGCTTCATTGCTACGGTATTCTCTCACATGAAGAACATGCCTTAGCACTAAACTTAGTATGGATTGTAGGACTTTTATAGACTCGAATTGCATTATACTAAACAGATCTTGCAATTACGTAAACACGATGACTTCATTATCTTGGCATCTTCCTTGAATATTTTGCTTTATATTTGTGTTCAAGTAAAGTTTCTCGCCTTAGGCTTTGAATGTTTTTATCTATACGAAGGGCAATTTCAGAAGGCTTCTGTAGGTACTTTGTGGGTTTTGATAGCTAAAGAAACATTATAATATGAAAGATGTTGTCAGTCTCCAGGAATATCATAAGGTCAACTCGTAGTAACTTTCAACTTATTGGGTAACGTTAATTCACCTTTAAGGCTTGTTTACTTTAAAAGTACTTTACTCCTCCTTATTACCTATTATTTTTTGGACTAATAAAATTAAATGTATTTTGGTTTTCACTATTAAAAAGATTTAAGTCATATTTTTAAGCTTTGGCTTACCATAAGGATTTTAACCAAGTTGATCTTTCTTCAGTACGTATGAGTACTTAGTTTGTCAACAGTTATGAGAGCTACAATTTTCTTTTCCCACTGATATAAACGAATACCTACGCTTCAAATCTTACTTCAATCGGCTTTCTATTTTATTTTAACGATCAACCATCGCAGATTCCGCCGTTCTGTGACATTAAAATAAGACCAGATACTAACGATCAATTAAATATCGATTAAAGATTTCTCTGCGGAAAAAACAGGGTAAACGCTTAATGGTATGCAACTGCACTTGAGTGCAATGAGTGTGCTTGCGAGCAAAGAGAGCAAATTGTGAGCCAGATAAATGTCACTCGGATGATATAATGCGCTGCGTATGATCACTTAGTTGTGTATTAGGGATGTCAACTTTATTCAAAGATTGATGTTAAAAGTACTCATAGGAACGGGACTTATATTTTTAGGATTTATGCGAAATGCCTTCAGCATTACTGCGGTGGTAGACGGTGGTGGCTTAGAATTCGACCTCTTAATCGAGGATCCGGTTACGAATCCCAGTGGCAGGCAATAATGACTTTGTATTTAAAAGTTATGTGCGCTTTATAAAATAAAATATCACGTGCTGTTACGGTGAAGGAAAACATCGTGAGGAAACCTGCATGCCTGAGAGTACACAAAAATAATGTTCTCAAAGGCACGTGAAGTCTACCAACCCGCATTGGGCCAACGTGGTAGACTAAGGCCTACATCCCTCTCATTGTGATACGAGACCCGACCCTGTAGTGGGTCATCAATGGGTTACTGACATGACATGACCTTCCACATTGGAGCAGCATGGTGGAGTATGCTCCCGACCTTGGCAAAAAACTTGTAAAAGCGCTCCATTACCTTTAGCAAGATCCCAAACCATTTCAAAATTTTAATAGACAATTATAATATTTTTAAAAATTATTTGTATTGGCAACCCTGGGATTAATAAATACAGCCTTGTAGGCGCTGTGGCCTTGCGCCCACGCGCAGGGTGCACCCGACACTGTAACACGACACCGGGTAGGGAAAATAGGAAGTATAAATTAATACCAGTACGTAAGAAGTGGAGTAGTAGACGCGCGTACGAGTTGCGGTTTGGGCAAAAGTGTTAAGTAGTTAAGTAATCTAAAATTATAACACCAAAGTATGCTCACTCATTGAACGTTCAAGAAATCCCGAAAACCACTAGACATTTGCAAGTGACGTTTGGCACGGATCTAAGGGCCAGGTTACGCCAGAACGCATTTTGCATAATTCAATTCGCAAAGAGCTGACATTAAAGTTAAAAAGTTGTATGAAACATTATTTTGGTAGAACGTACCTGGGGGCGACCCGTGTGGTCACTTAGTAACTAACTTTCATTTGCAATCTCACAAAGTATTTAAGCGCCGCTTAATTGGATCTACGAGTAATTGACTATTCTGCCGCCGCTAGTTTGTTAATTATCAAAAGAACTAAAATATCGCTTAACACTCAAAAGCCCTGTACCAATATCGCTTAACACTCAATAGCCCTGCACTAGGAAGTAGGAATCCCAGTGCCAAAGACGCCATGGATACACACAAGACAAGAACATCTGAACCCTCAAACATCGGCAAAATCGGTCATCTCCTTTGCAAAATTTTCACTCAACACATTTACTTTGAATCTAAACATCATCTAATTACAAGAGACAGCTATAAACTCACACAAAGACCACACATCAAGCGAACTGTACATGAAACCTTTGCGATGTAAATAAAGAGATAATAATCACCAACAATCAATTGCAAGCTGGGCGATTAATAAACTATGCAGAAGTAGGCTCAAACGTGTAAACTGCACATCACAGGCTGGTTTGCAAATGAACCAGCCGGACCGCTACGACGGCATCTGTCTTTGAGTCATATTCTTGCTCCTTCGTGTATTTAGATAACAAGTTGATACTCGTACTTAACAGCACAGTAAATAGACATTTTCCTACTTCATAATATGTGGCTGTGATCAAGGTAGTCGAAACTCGTCGCGGTAAATGCAATGCAGATAGTTCTGTGACCAGGTGGACTGATAACCTGAAGAAGGCAACATCTTTGGTTTCAAAAGACCCTGGACTTTAGATAAGGAGAGCCCTATATGTATATAGACGCCCTCTGATTTTGTACTGATGAACTAAAGAAAACGAGTAGGTAAAACCGTTGAATTTAAAGGGCCCACGACCTGGAGTGCCCTACGCAAGACTGATAAGCAGGAGGGAAGGTCGTACAACAAGGGACTTCAAAAGGCTGATGGATGAATGTATAATGTACGTAAATGTAGGTATGTTGTAGATAAAATGTTGTTATGGTATGTTTGTAGATATAACGTTGTGCTGTGACTACAATTCGTTACAAAATTAGCCAACAAATATCACAAAATCATACATGTAATCGAACCACGTGATACTTTTCTCCCGAGGAACAAAACCTCAAGTTCGCTATTTCACATCAAACAGAACTAAAGTGAGGCATTATTCAAAACTTAATCCGTGTAATAAACAGTTTTAAACAGTAACAAACAAAAGACGGTGGAGTCTCACAAAACGGTTCCGTCCAAAAGCAACCAAAACTATACGAGTAGGTACCTACCATGAAAGGTATTTCGACCTCTTAAAACTTAACCCACTGACACTCCTTTGAAAACGAGATCCGATTCTCACGTGCGGGAATTATACCGTAATGTTATTAAATGTGTTTATTATTTATAATTTTATCGTGTCGAGCGAGCTATCTTGGAGAGAAGTGTTTTCATCGTATTGTGAGTTTTGTTATAGTGAAAGCTTGGAGTAGTTAATGAACTAACAATAACTCATTTAAGCTCATTGATTTGTATATTAGGTGCATATTCTGTATTTACGTATACCAGACAACTTTGTAAATTAAACGAAATAATTTATAAAAGACGAATCGATAGGTGAAAAGCAGCGGTGGGTAAACTAATCGAATGTCTGCAATCCAGGAGCAGTATAATGGAAAGTGATATCTGAAATAGTGTCTCAGTTTTGAGGAGTAACTATGCCGTAAAGGACAGACAGACAGACAAAACATCGATATAAATAGATATGTACATACTTACTTAGTTTAGGTGGAAGAAAATCGAGTTAAGAATGATTGACTCAGGTGGTTTTCGACTTACTCAAAAACCCCTTGAACATCACACTTACTTCCGATGTCACGTCACTAGCGTTAAAAAGCAAGATCTCAAACTGATAAACAACTAGTATGAAGAACCTGTTGTATATAATATACTGTTTGTTATTGTTCTCGATAAATCAGCGGTTTCAGCGCATGCGAAGTGCACTGTTGCCGTGGGAACTGCGGGCCCGGGACCATTTCATGTTCACACTTCAAACACAGAGCGGGTTTTGAGCAGAAATGTAATTATCGCGATTTTTATGAGTTCAATTTAGGTGTCAGCTGAGAAAAATTTTACTTCAATCATGTAATGTCACCTACAGAAATTGATATTTGTGTGTATGTATTCGACTTTGGAAAACGAAGATGGATCAACCTTTGCCCAGACAAAAGTTCTCCAAGTTGGTTGGAGAACCATTCGAGGTACTCGTAGGTATACTTCGTGTGCGATGTAGCGATGTAGCACTTGTCAGCGATGTAGAAAACTGATGGCGTGATTCAAACTACCCGTGGCGCCATCTCGTGATGAGTTGCGGTTGCACAACTTTCTAGGTTCATAATTATGTTTTGGGTGAACAGACGAATTGTTTAATTTAGATAGAAACCGCTTAAACCCAATGTCACCGTCTGTATAACATAATAATAATTTACTTACCTGATATCAACTATCTAATAGCGCCCTCTAAGAAATTATAACGTATCTAAACCAACACGTAAAGCAGCAAGTTTTGTCTCCCATGGTGCGCCACTTTAAAAACCCTATTTGCGACTTATTGAGTGTTTTAACTTTTATTAAATTTTAATCCATTTAATTTTCTTCATTCACTGTGTTCATGATATAGTTAAATAGGGGTATATGCCATTTCTATATTCATTTTGTTCTATGGTGTACTGGGCAAGACATAAATCATGCGCGTGCGCTTTCCAAGCAAATAGTTTCAAGTTATTCCAACGTACGCTGCCGATTGCGCCCGATACTGCCGGCGCTGGGAAATTTGCGCGTTAAACGTATAATAATATGTACATTTCGTCAATTTGACTAGATTATATCTCATTATTTATAAGTCCAACGAAGTCTGTATTTCGCCAAAAGTCGATTTGTTATTTTGTTTATTTGTTGCTATATCTAGGCATGGGCCCACCTCTTATTCAAAATATTTATAAAAAATATGTAATAAAAGAACTGATGATGAATTTAAAATTTAAATTATTGTAATTTTCATCTGTATTTTGTTTTAATATGAACTGAGTTAAGTTTTTTAGAGTTATGTCAATAACTGCTAGTAAAAGTAAACTTTTAGATTAGTGTCGTCATTGTCAGTTACACATTAAAGCTACAGGTTCGGGTCTCCTATCACAGTGAGAGGGATGTAGAACTTAGTCCACCGCGCTGGCCTACTGCGGGTTGGTGGACTTCACATACCTTTGGGAAAACTTTTTTGTTGTGAACTCTCAGGCAAGTAGGTTTCCTCACGATGTTTTCCGTCACCGTAACAGAAGGTGATATTTAATTTTGTACAGCGGACATAACTTTTTTTACAAAGTCATTGGGATTCGAACCCGGACCCCTCGATTCGAGGTCGAATTCTAAGCCACTGCGCTATCACCGCTCTAGTGTCAAGTAATTAAAGAGAATTATGGAGTACCTAGAATTTTTATTAGTTTTGTTTCATTCACATTATTATCATGTATGTTTCCATGCGTCAAGGTTCGTTATTATTAGATACATTCAGAAGGGGTAACTACAACTCATTATAATTGATAAAACAAACCCTTTATTTAGTGCAAATGATCTCATACAGCAATAGAATTAACCTCATTTACCACACGCATTTGTAAATATTAGTGAATAACCGCAACCGCAATGATATCGCAAATAAAACACGCATCTCCAATCAAAGGCCCCGAACTAACCTCCCACCGCGCAACTACGCACTTTTATAGGGTTGTCAAAAAGGAAAAATACAGTGTACTAAATTATTAGCCCAATATTAATTTACTTACAACGCAGCGCAACGGTAGGTATAACCTAAACTGTAGCTGTTTAGGTTATACCTACCGGTAAGGCTTTACGCTGCTTTAAAATACTTATGCCATTATCGCCTTGCAATAATTCCTTATCTCTCGTTTGAAGAGGAATAGGAAAAACATCCACGAAAAGCCAATTTTACCTTTGCACGCCAAAATATAACGAACATGATAAGTAGGTACTACACGTACACGTACTAGGTTCGTTAAATAGATCATATCTTCAACAAATAAAGATTCCATTACATTTTACTAACCGACTAGGGATTTTGTACATGTGCCACGTTTCAGAAAAATAATATATTATGCCATGAATGACAATGTCTAATTTTCAGCTTGAAAAAATTAAATATTGACAATGTTATTGAAGACTGATATTGGTGTGGCTATGTCAAAGATGAATATGGCGCCGTCTTTGAAGAATGTTAATTTTCTGGTACCTATACCTAAACAACCTGTGACAACCCTAAAATACAGTAGGTATATTCTTCTTTTCTCAAGTTTGTGGTACATAATTGTAAATTGCCTTATTCTAAGCGGCCAGCCCACACGGTTCCCACACGTAGCGTGCGCCTATATTTTGTGTGTGAATATAAAATTTATTCATTGTGTTGTGCGTTCGTTATTTATTGACCCCGTTTTAGTTTTGAGTAGCTTAGGAGCGTAAATTAGAAATTTTATTGAGTAATATTTCAATAAAACGAAGTAGTAGGAGCTGTGGTACATTATCCGTTAACTTTTAGTAGGTATATTTTGTACAACACAAATTCAAAATTCTCCAATGTTCTGAAGTATATTGTAAGAAAATTACCAAGGAACGTAACAGGTTTTGTTTATTTGGAACAAAACAATCCAATGTTTTTAAGTAACCCTAATAATTCTTCATTTAAATATCTCTGCTCTGTATTATTTAAATAAGGCTGTGTTAACCATCCACTGAAGTAGTTTCTTCTTTTCTAAATTCTACCTCCAATATCCAATATCCAATATTCAACATAAGAACTTTTGCCTCTTGTGGTATTAGTACACAAATAGTGCAGATTCAATATTGCTTATTCCGAGAGCAATGCCGCGTAACATCACTAGTCCAACCCGAGTTTGGTTAAATTAAGCCAAGATCAGTTTCCCAATATATCGCATTACGGCGGTAACTCACTTTGAATACTAATGACCTGTGGGCTGATATCGAATGTAACAAACGTTTATATCACCACTATCAAGGCGTGTAGAGATGAGCCCATTGTATCGAGTAAACTTACGGTACTAATTGATTTACGTTGAAGTGAGCAAATTTACCGAGAATACGCACATATATATTATATTTCGCTCTTTACAAAATTAAATGTCAACCCCTGTAGCATTGAAGAAAAACATTGGTTAGAAAGCTGCAGCCTGCATGCCATAGAGTTCTCCATAATGTTTTAAAAGGGCATGTGAACTCTACGGGTTGGTAGAGTAGAGTGGTAACATTAGTGCTGCGTCGTGGACTAAGGATTACATCCTTCATTATCATTCAGAAGAGATCATGATAAGATAATAGTTAGTTTGACACTCTTCAGTACTCGGCACTTGAAACAAGTTATTTAAGATGCATATTAATAGAAATATCCCAAAAAAGCCCGAGTATGTACTCAGCACATCACTAGTTCGTGTAATCTTCGGCAAAACGTATAAAGTGGCACTTTAAATTCAATTCAGGACACAATATGACCGAAATACGAGTAAGTAGGTACGTAACTGAATTATTAATCAACGTTCGTGTTGCAGTGACCTCATGACGAATTATTGTCTGATACGGGTGAAAAATATTCGAGGATAAATATACTCTTTGCACAATAATCATGTTTCTTTTCTGCAAATCGTCCGTCGTTTATCTCTCGAGCAATGCGGTGGCCACTTCAGTCTATTGATATTGTAAGTGTTATATTCTCACATGCAAAAGTATGAGAAATTTTATCATAATTAATAATTATTCAATATTTGACAGCGAAACGTTGTAGAAACTTACTGGTCAGCGGCCCTCGAGCAAAAAGGGCGTTAGTGTTTTGTTTTTGTTGAGCGGCAGTCGGTGCGTTGACTCGATCGGTGAAAGTTGATAATTAAGATGGCCACGTTCGGTTGGATTGTATAACAGAACGCAACTGATAAATCATGGCGTTACATGGTACCTATGACGTGTGGTGTTAATGAATTTATGGAATAGGTTGACTGTGATTGAAGCGGTTTGACGTTTTACTTCACGTCTGGCTGAGAAGGACTATGGAGCAGGTTGACTGAGACTGGATTTGAAGTGGTCAGCCGTTTTACTTTCGTGTGGGGCCTGGAAAGTCTATGGAATAGGTTGACTGAGACAGATTGAAGTGGTGTGACGTTTTACTTTCCTGTACAACAAAGGTCACATGAAGAAGTCTGTACCTACCCATTCCTTTCAATAATAATAGAAATCCTATCTAATGTTGTATGCGGATACATTGCTACTCATGAGGACTAAGATGTTCTATCCTCGGCAGCCAACCTCCCGGTACAAGTTTCTATGTCTCAACCTAATGCATTTCTGAACCTGGGAAAATGCAATCATGTAACACTCGCATTTACCTACTCCATTTATTTACGCGGCAACCGAAGTCGGAATGTCGTCTCTTACGTCAAACACATTGATATTTATGCGAATTCCAATTACTGTAGCTGATGTAACTACCTACCATGTGTTCTAGTTTTAACGGGATTGATATGTTTGAGTCGAGAGATATTTGTTTACCTAATGAGCTATCTTCTTTGCAATACGATTACTCAGGTTAGTTTTCGGGATAATCCCAATAACCCGACTAGTTTCGGACCTCAACGAGTTCCTTAATCATGGCCATTTAATATTATACATAAAACATTTTTTTCTTATATACTCTCACGTTTCAAGGATCAAGGTTTGAATGAGATATATTTATTCACGTCGTTATAGGTACGTAATGTTTCTGATTGTCAGTAACCCATTAATGACCCACTACAGCGTCGGGTCTCCTCTCACAATGAGAGGGATGTAGGCCGCCGTCAACCACGCTGGCCTACATGCGGGTTGGTGGACTTCACATGCCTTTGAGAACATTTTTTTTGTAAACTCTCAGGCGTGCAGGTTTCCTCACGATGTTTTCCTTCACCGTAACAGCAGGTGATATTTAATTTTATAAAACCGCACATAACTTTTTTACAAAGTCATTGGTGCGTGCCACTGGGATTCGAACCCGGACCCCTCGATTCGAGGTCGAATTCTAAGCCTGGGCTATCACCGCTGATAGCCCAGCGGTGTTTCTGATTAATATTGCAAAATAATGAGCATCTAAGATATTATTATAATGCATAGTTTTCAACGCTAATACGACACTCGCGCTAAGGTTAAACGTAACTCGGTAGTACGAGGTGGTATCTAAATGTTAAGGTTATTTATTTTCCTTACTGATGTCATTCTGTTAGAAAAATGATGAAGTTGTATTGAAAAATTATATGCAGAAGCGAAATTAAAAAAATAACGGACATAAAACTAACTTTATTTATTTAAAAATACTTTAGCTTAAATATCTTTTCTTATAACAATTATAATAATTTCGTTAAATGAAAATTTGGTTTTAAAAAAATTATAATCATAAGCTGGGTCTCCACCAAACAACATTGGTTGACAACAATATAATGTAGAAAGTTACATTATATTGTTGTGAGCACAGAAGTTGATAACAATTTCAGTGGAAACGCATTTTTACCTACATCTGTAGTTAATCTTAGTAGGGTTAAGTAAAGTGCTTTCTAAGTTTCCAACACATTCTTTAAGACTAATATTTATTTCATATCTGGAACATTAACTTCGACTATTAGTAAAATACATATAAAACGCATTGATAGAAATCATTATGTCAGTCCGTCTGTTTATTACGACTGCGGTAGTGAGCCGGCGCGGACACATAACCTAACCGGCTTGGCGGTGTTCTATTACGGAATCTTAATTATCAATTTATATTAGAATGCGAAACGACACACAAACCCGATATCTTTTATAGCGAACTCACCTTTGATCTAGTCTCCGCAAGTATCTATCTACTGTGAAGGAACGAGAAGTAAAAATATAGAAAAACTTAAAGATTTTTTACTCTTACATCTTTCCATTTTTCATTACTAATCTGACATCTTTCCAAACTAACGGTATCGTCAAAGTATTCGTGAAATTAACTACACAACTATATTGATGAATGCTCATGTACTGTTCCGATTTCAAACTATACTTTATGTGTGCTATATTTAGATAAGTTTATTTATTTAAGATAGGTGCTCAAAATATCCTTTCCGATCACGACCATTAAGATAATATCACAAGTCAAGCCAGTCGCATTTTAAGCATAAATCTTTAATGACACACGAATCACGAGGTATCAGTCTGCTAATGTGCGGGATTTATATCCAAATAATGCAAGATTTACTCCCTAATAAATGTATTTGGACGTTTACAGCACTCTAAGTCAATTCATTGTCAGTCGCACGAGACCGGGGATTACCTATTGACTGCAAAATTCTGTTTCGCAGTTAATTCTGTTGAGTAACTTTCAAATAATCGATTAATGTTTCGCTGCATTAACTATCCAAGTGAAGTGAAATATTATGTAGACTAGTAATACAGCGGCCTTTTTTAGTAAGTACCTAATTGAGTTGCAAAAGGGCATGTAGGCCACCTGGTGTTAAGTGGTCGCTGCAGCCCGTGGACAACCCGCATCCAACCTCAAATAGAGAAATATATACCATTTTTAGAGGTTGCATGCGGGTGCTTTGCTACTCATGAGGACTAAGATGTACGCCTCAATAAAGCATCCCCGGTAACCATACTTCCCCAGCAGACACACAAGACTTGTGAATAACATGCTGCTTTTGGACGGGTTAAAAGGCCTAACCTCTCCCCGAACGAGTTACTATGGATCTAACACCTAAGACATTATTGGAATAATGTCGCAACATAATTTAAAACATTATTAAATCTTTAATTCCGCCTGCACACCCATCAGCTTGCGACTTCTTTATTTTAATAACGCTTCATTTAGGTATACTTATGATTTACATTAAACATTAAGTATCTACTTTCCTTTCTTTTACGTAAAAAGCGTGAATATAATTCAATGACAGTGTGATAGATACATTCACAAGAGGAATTCGTTGATATCCGGAATAGTGGACCACGTCGCATTACACAACCATTTTATATCTTTTTATGAAACACTGACACGCTAAATAACTAGTTAGACTATTTTCACTTACATAAATTATTTAAAGCCTACTGCCAAACTTGTTTAATTGATAGATCAACTGATATAGGTAAGGATCGATCTATCAACATCCACTTAAAAAGTTTGAAGTTTAAAATATAAACTTATACTGAATTGTTTTATAAGTTTGATTATGAACCAGACTCACTTATATTTATAACATCTATCTTAAATGCTTAGTTACACAACAATTAGCATACACTTTGCTTTCCTTGTATTGCAAATTAATTTTGTTTATCAGAATTCGAAATGTTAACAGCTTTTCTATCTTAAACATGGAAGACATGTACAAATAAAAGTCTGATTTATTATAATTGCTTTCCTTAGATAAATTGGTTTTATAACAGCTAGTAGATATTAGTCCATTGGTCGTCTGTGATGCAAGAAATTGTTTACGTTTGGCATTGCAACATACAGTGAGAGATTACTTATGATGAAAATATTGCACATAAATCAACAGTATTTTTTATATTCTTTATAAGTAGCACACGTGTATTCAGGCCACCAGATGAGGCGGTGAATACAGCCCACTGCAGTCATAGTCATTCGCATACATGGACATATTTAGGGTAGAAATCCTAAGGTCATGCGTTGTTACTCATGAGGACTGACGCCTCAAATCAATTGATACCTGAATTGGTAATTAGTAAAGTATAACCCTTTTTAACCGACTTCAAAAAAGGAGGAGGTTCTCAATTCGTCTGTATGTTTTTTATGTCCCATTTGGGTATCAAACCAACCCCGTTAGTTTTAAGTACTTACTAGTGCTAATGATATCCTACCGTCAATAAACTATCTTGAAGTGAGAATACATACAATTGTAATAAAATATTCAGCTTCACGTCCTTTAGATACTTGTTACTTAAATTAATTGAACATGTTCTGTACATTACGAGTACACAAAGATCTAACCGATGTAGGATTCCCGGTTTAGCAACGAGAAGTGCCTATTCTTGTAAACAAGGGCATCGCAATCCATTTATTTCCACAATTGTGTAATTAAGGAGCCGCCAAGGATTTCATCCCACGTACAATCGTTTAATTTACTCAGAGATAGGTATATGATTGGACTGAATTAAGAGTGAACTTCAAAGACGAATTTGACGACAGGGATTACGAATTAGGAATTAGAATATCTAAGAAGGGTTTTTGTTTACGATTGCGATTTAGAATTACATAATAATATGTAAAATGTTGCCTAACATCATGGAAGATAAAATGTATTATAGGGTAGTGCGCTTTTAAAATAAAATTTCACTTGCCGTAACGGTGAAGGAGTACCTATTCCTCGTGAGGAAACCTGTGTGCTTGATTGTTCTCCATAATGTTCTCAAAGGCATGTGAAGTCCTTGAACCCCATTAGATCATCGTGGCGAAATAATCCTACATCCTTCTCATTGTGAGAACCGACCTTGTAGTGTGTCAGTAATGTATTTCAGACATCAGCAGGGTTGAACGCAGAAAGGAGACTTCACAATTTTCCAATACCTACTTTCCTACTGGTGTATGCGACACAACTTTCTTATCAGTTAGATCTTCCCGTACATTATTACCAGCACTTAACCTCCCTGTTTATAAGCCAAAGAGACAAACAATATTAAAGTATTCAAAGCAGGCCAGCGGTGTTCATATGGCATACAAATCGGCAATTAACTCTGTTAATAGCCACTACAGATAGGATTTCTTGTAAAGAATTCCAGTTAGAAAAACGGAGACGCTACTCGCCCACCGTGGCGGGTGGAAAGCGTGAAATAGTGTATGAAGAAGTACGGATCATGTATGACTACGGTGACCAGCTGTCTTGTAGACACAGGGGCGTCTCTAGCCCGTGTAGCGCCCGCGTGCAATTAATACCCCGGCGCCCTCTTGTATCGAAATGTTTTTTAAATTTTTCCGAAGCTCTATGGCGGCGCCCCCTAACACTCAGGCCCGGGTGCACCGCAATCCCTGCACTATAGGTTATGACGCCCCTGACTATAGTATCGGTGCAGTGGCGTAGCGTGCCTTGGGGCCACCGTGGCCCGGAGGCCCCGTTTAATTGATACAGCAGATATGGTGGTAGGTACGCCCCTGCATCAGGTCAGGGGCCTCTGGCAAAAATATAATGGTATCACACAGAGTATGTACTTAAATGAATTCCTTATTTTCATTAGCGGCTAAAATGAGGAATATCAGATGTAAATGTATTTCAGTGGAATTACTTATTTCACAGAGATAGTTTCTAGCTTAAAAAATCGTTGGAAGTGGTTAGCCAAAGCATTCAGCCTATTATAACTCCGTTAAAACTCCAATAAAACTATAGATGATGGCTAAGAAAAATAGCTCTCTAAAGTGCTTATTATTCCAACCTGCACTCCGTCATTTCTCTCGAAGGACAAGTTAACACCAAAAGACAAAGTTTTCATTTCGTTAGAGCCGTATATTGTATACGTGTACTACTTATCTCATAAAATGAGAATGCGTGGTCACCATTCATATGTACCCGCGAGCTATTCATACTCATTGTTTACTTTGCCTGTCCATCACTCGCGAAATGTCTAAATTAAAAACTCTAATTAATGTTGGATAACTCGGTTTAATAGTTAAAAAACGTAAGAGCTATTGTGCATTTTCTGAGGAAAGACAACATTCAGTAAATAAACACAGGTAACTATAACTACATTTTATACAAAGATGGATGAATGTATTTGCGAACCAAATATCGCAAATGCAGAGATTTTTTGTTTTATTTCTAAAAAGATCCTGAAACCACAGAATAAAAAACAGATCCAATAGGATCATAGGAATAAAAAATACCTACTCATCTATATCATCTTTACCTTTTACTTTAAAACTACTACACTCTCCATATTTATTACTCAATTAACCAACACTTAAAACTCTAACAATAATTACAACTTTAATGATGCTCAAAATACAGCACTTCACATAAATTTCGTATCCCTAACAACTCGAAAGCAAATTGAAATTCAATTCACAACTTACGACTATTATAAACGCAATGTATCTACAGGTGAATTATGACGTGTAATAATTGTACCTGTGAAATTACTACATGTAATAATTTCACCTGTACGTGCCGAGCTGAGAGCCTGAGCAGTGCGCAGGTCATTTGCATATTAATATAACCAACGGATATTGTTTTTATCACGCCATTGTATGCAGTAACCGTTGTCTGCAAAGTGACTGATAGATCCATTTTAATTGGCCAGTTTATTTATGCAACTGTTTTAATCGACTATTGAAGGTCAATATTTATTGCTTTTGAAATAAGTAACGATGTTTTTTTTCTGAAAAAAAAGGGTGAACTACGAATTTACACTAAATTTGTAATAACGGTACGATATTTAATTTTAACATTACTTTTATAGCTGGAAGTCATAAAGATACCTACTAGTGAGTCTATCTTCGATTATCAAATAATATAAAAACTAAAATAGAATGTGTAAATGATCGAAGGACTCCTATATTCATTTATCAAGCTGAAGGTTGTAAAAAAAAGATAAGAATAATTTTAACAGATTTTTATTGCACTGAATTGAAGGAAGACACTGATTTAAAAACAAAATAGCACATGCGAAGTTGTATTTTGTCAAAACTTAACAATAAATAAAATATAAAATTTATTTTACTTACACTTAAACGGTAAAAAATCAATTAGCAACAGTCTTATCGGAGATAAAACACATTAAATCACATACTCGTATAGACCCACACAATAATTAACGTCAGATACGAAATTGTCTTATCACGAAACACACTATATCACAATCAAGTTATTTACTCAAATTATCCCATTACATTCTGAACACACCAAATTTGCTGTCTCTGAATGGGGCATTTAATGCCGCCGATAGACTTAAACCAATAACTTTCCGTGTGTTCTTTGGTGCAACGATACCATCATCCCACAGTCTTGCTGTACTGTAAAATGGTATTCCTTCTTTTTCAAATTGACTTTCAAGAGGAGCTCGGACTTTCTTCTCGTCCTCCTCTGTCCAAGGCTTTCCTTCTCTCAGGGCTTTCTCCTTAGCTACTAACGATAGCACAGTAGCCGCTTGAGGCCCACCCATCACAGATATCCTAGAATTTGGCCACATGAATAGGAAACTGGGTGAATACGCCCGACCGCACATGCCGTAATTTCCTGCACCAAAACTGCCGCCGACGATAACCGTAATTTTCGGCCCCTTAAAGCAACTCACTGCTGTAACCATTTTAGCACCATTTTTGGCAATACCACCCGCCTCGGCCTCTCTGCCCACCATAAATCCGGTTATGTTCTGTAGGAATAATAATGGAATCCGTCGCGCTGCGCAAAGCTGAATGAAATGAGATCCCTTTAAAGCAGATTCCGAATGTAATACACCATTATTTCCTATTATCCCAACTGGATGGCCATAAACGGACGCAAATCCGCACACTAATGTCTCGCCGTAAAGCTGTTTGAATTCGTGGAATCGACTCCCATCCACTATCCTAGCGATAACTTCTCGGATGTCAAATGGCCTCTGTATATTTGCTCCGACGATTCCATGCAAATCGTCGATATCGTGCACGGGTTCGTCGACCTTCGGGGTATAAATTCTAGTTTTCTGTTCGTTATTCCAATTCAAATTAGCGACAACATTCCGAGCTAGATGCAAGGCATGTTCGTCATCTGTAGCGTAATGATCTGTAACGCCCGACTGCCGGCAATGTAAATCGGCTCCTCCTAAATCTTCCGCCGAGACGGTCTCTCCCGTGGCGGCTTTCACTAAGGGTGGACCGGCTAAAAATATCGTCCCTTGATTCTTAATTATAATACTTTCGTCCGACATACTAGGAATATAAGCACCGCCGGCCGTGCAGGAACCCATTACGACCGCTATTTGTGGAATGCCTTGTGCTGACATATTAGCCTGATTGTAGAAAATACGACCGAAGTGTTCTCTGTCGGGAAACACGTCCGCTTGATCCGGTAAATGTGCACCACCGGAGTCAACGAGATAAATGCAAGGAAGTCGACATTCCTGCGCGATCGTTTGTGCCCTCAAATGTTTCTTGACGGTTATAGGAAAATAGGTCCCTCCTTTGACCGTGGCATCGTTCGCTACAATCATACAATCTCGACCTTGAACTTTGCCGATAGCGGTGACAATCCCGGCGCTAGGCACCTGGCTCTTGTACATGTCGGTCGCGGCCAACGTACTCAGTTCTAATACATCACTACCCTCGTCCACCAACCGGTTAATGCGTTCTCTCACAAGTAATTTACCTCTCGCCGTATGCCTTTTAACCGCATCTTCGGGCCCGCCTTTGATAGCCTCATTCGTTTTCAACCGGAGTTCCTCGACCAATTCGTCCATTTTGGTTCTATTTTCTTGGTAATAAGGGTCATTTCTGTTCGGTTCGCTGCCGATCACCGTGGCCGAGTTGTAACGCCGGCACTGGACGTTCAATCGGTGCACTCCTCTGACTAGTTTAAACATTTTCGTAATGTAAATTACAGATTTAAACACGACCGGTCGGCGAGCGCCTGCCTCGCTACTGACGATAACATGTACCGTTATCTACAAACGCGATTAAACGTACAAAAACAAATTCGTCAGCGGGTCGACCCTCACATTGATAAAAACGCGCAAACCGTACTTAATGATAATGCGGCTCATTGTTGCCGAGGTTTCAATGTATTTACCTATTATAATTTTATTAGCGTCGAGGCATTGAATCGCCGTCGTAACCCTTGCATAATTTTGTTCAAAACAATCGACATTAATACGCTTCATAGCTTCGGCAGGTATTTTCAAGGCACATTCAATCGAGCTTGTATAGGTCTTGTTTATCGCGTTGCGCGTATAATTTCATGTTAGCACCTACACTTATTCGCGATCGTAAACATACATATTGCCAATACAAATTAAAAGACGTAACATTTAAGCTATACATAAAACTAAGCATACATTCCTTAGCAATGAACCGAGTTCTGAATGAAGTAAAAGCCATTTAAGAGGCGGCAGTTACAAACGCTGAGTTACGTGTCTATCTAATCAGAATCTGCGAGGCGGCCGGTTGCGCGCGGGTGAATGAACCGTTTCACTTTCTTCGACGCATCGCGAGGGGGCGACACTTTTCCGACGGCAGGTGTTGAGTTGATGAGTTCATTTATTGTGTCGTTAAATTGATTGACTTCCTCGTGTTTCCAATGTTTTGCGGCGTTACAATGTTATGCGCCTATATGGTATCGATTAAGCGGAATGGCGGCAAATTCAAGACGGTATCTCGCGTGCTGATAAAATACATTCTTCAGTAAGCCGAACTACGCTACGCCCCTCGGTCTTCTAAATACAACCTGTTCCGTCATGTCATAAGTCTTTCCTGTTCTGAAAGCTTACCAACTTTCAGGTCTAATTTGGTTCCTTTGCTCCTAAAGACTTCGTTTCGCTGAGGTATCACTGAGCTCATCTATTTCTTCATTGTCTCGTTAAATTGATTGACTTGTCTGTGCCGTAAACGGTTTTGCGATATTATGTCACGTCTATGCATCTAAGATGGTGAAGATGAACGAAATGGCGACAAATTGTCGTCACGTTTATATGACTTTCTATCACGCGTGCTCATATAATGGTCGTAAACATGATCTTGTATAGGATGAGTCTATCTATAGATTTAAATGAGGCATTGTTTGTAGAACGCTACTTATAAATGTACGAGATATTTGATCCATTAATTCGTGGTATTAAATTTAGTACAATGAAACTAATATGAAGCTAAGTAAAATAAAACTAATAAATTTGGTACGCCACCTGCCTTTAGAAATAAAACTATATCTCTGTATTAAATATAAGACCTAATTCAACATCATCATTAAGCCCAATCTTTCAGGTATTTGTCTGTACCTTTAGGTCAGATTAGGTTTAGTTAAGTTACGTAAAATATTTGAACAGGTAATTATGCGTTCACAGTATAATGAGATCAGAAGCAGTAGGTTTAGTGGTTACTTACTAAGCTTTTCTGACCTTTTTCTGAAACACTGACCCAGAATATGGTTCAATATTGTATTTTACATTTAAAGAAATAACAAGAATATTATTGTTCTTAGGATCGCGATGAACAAACAAAACTGGAGATGAAACATCGGCAAGAGGAAGATGACTTATACAGAAAATTCTCAAAACACCGCGAGGAAGAGAACAGAAGAATTCGAGAAGAAATCCAGGTATGTGAATTTATTTTGGTAATAAACAGTAAGAAAAAATATGGTTAGTGTAAAGAAAGCTTAACTACAAACAATGAAAATTAAAATCGTTTCAGAAGTCAAAAGTAGGTAGTACCTTCTAGGTACGTGCAAGGTTTGTTACGGTTTACTGGCTGATGTATTTTCGCAAAACTATGTTAAGGAATAAGGGGTTCTTTAAAAAGGGTACTAAAGACCACTCCGGTGTTCCTATCAGATAGTCCGCCCGCCTGTTAGCGACTTATTAAAAAAAATTAATGGTGAGGACGTTACGAAAAGTAGAATGCACACAGGTGGTAAAAATTTTTCATTTACATTACAAAACCGAAACTTCATAATTTATTTCAATGTTTCCAGGATGAATGGGAACGAGAGCTCGAAAGGCTCACGAACAGGTTCCAACAAGAGATGCAGGTGAAGAAGCGACGACCTGACTCGGAGATAGGCGCGCTGACCCTGCGGCACCAACAGGAAAGAGCTGACCTGGAGAAGAATATGACTCTGAGAAGAGACAAGAAGAAGGAAAGCCTTACTAGGAAAATGTTGGAGCACGAAAGGTAGGAAGTAAGGAAATAAAGAAAATAAGTATATAGGAAGGTATAAGGAGTACGGTAGGTAAGAAGGAAAATAAGACGAATTATTTAGTAGATCTGTACTTGACGCCAAAAGTTGAAGATGAAAATGTAGAAACGTGCACGAAAGGTTGGAAGAAATTCGAAAATAAAATAACCATTTCACCGATCTGCTTGAAACCTTAAGCTAATGTTGCTGAATTACTTGGACGAAAGTTATTTTCAATCTTTTTGCATGGCGCAGTAGTTAATGCGCCGATGTACTGCATGGAGAGTACTAGGTTCGATTCCCAGCAGAGCAGAAATTAAAATGGTGAATTTAAATTTCTGTTTTGTGTCTTGGTGCTTGTGTAATGTTATTGTGTCTGTCGATAGTACGGCACCCACGACACTGGGCAGTCAGCGAATCCTAATGCTAAGCGTGAGGCAATATTTTATTGACTTTAAGTAGTTTCGACGTCATTAAAACAATTATTTTACTCATCAGGGCAGCAACTGCAGCACTAGTAGAGAAGCAAAGCCACGAGATGATGGAGCTGATCCAGGAGCGTCGCTCGGAGTACATGGCGGCATCTTCCCTATACCTGGACGGGGAGGAAGCGCCTCCTTACCCAGCGAGGGCACCCGCCCCCCAGCCACCCCTGGTCTCCAAGTTCCACATCTACACCGATCCTGCTGAGTTCGCAGACGTTGATAAAATTGCTATTTCGGTAAGTGCTCTACAATTACGGTCTTCCCGCCAATGTATTTTCGAAGGCTTATGACGTGGCGGTAATCAAAAGGACGTAACGTGCTCTCATTCAAAGCGGGAAACGCACTGTCAACTGCTGCGTATGTTGCTGTGAATAAGCGACGCTGACAACCCCTTTGAGATAGCTACGTATGTTAGCTATGACAACCCCTTTGAGATAGCTATGTCAGCGTTTGTCGAATGATGTGATGTCAAAAGTAAAAATGAGGTCTTAAAATTCAAGTGGTAATACAAATGAAACCTTCCTTTAAACTTGCAGGTAGCGCAAGAAGACCAAAAGACGTTCACAGATCTAGTCCGGCAGCTAGTGGGGCGATGTGCGACCGACGTAGAGAAGGCGAGGACCATCTTCCGCTGGATAACAGTGAAGAACCTGAACAACATCCAGTTTGACGAGAACCTCCGCGGAGACTCGCCCCTCGGCCTCTTGAGAGGCATCAAGCACGGCACTGAGAGTTACCACGTATTGTTTAAGAGATTGTGCAGGTTAGTGAAGCTTTGGTCAGCATTTGCCGAGGTTGTACCGTTGAGTACCTGGGCGACCAAGCCTTACTCGGATAAATATACAAATTAGTCTTAAAAACTCTTCAAAAAAACTTCGGTAGATACTCGTAGTAGACGGTGAACGATATCTATCTACCACATACCTATTATTCATAATGGTATCCCGAAAACATCCCAAACCTACATCCATGACTCGAAGTCCAAAAATGTCATGTCATCTCGGTCGCCAATAAGGACTATCCATTTCATACAATATTTCATGACAATAGAATACCTAAAATAATATGTTACATCAGCAGTTCCAATTACCCCATGCAACATCGCAACAAATGTATAGCATAGGTATTAAAGAATTAAGGGCTTTTAGATCCAGATCTTGAAAGATCCCATGAGTGCAATGCTCAAATAATGGCTGGATTACGAGTTACTTCCTAAGATGGGAAATTTTCTCACACTATTTTGCAACCATGCAACTATGTTTCTACGAGTAAACCTTTTACTTTATTACTGTTTCCTTCTTGTAGATATCGTAATGACGAGCCGTAGTTAATTATGGTGTACCTGGGTATGTTGTAAAAACGACGGAATAATATCAGAGATACAGTAAAAACCAGTCGGCTTCAATAATGCCGATTCATAATCATAATCTTGAATTAATGTTGGCATAAATATGAAAATTACCAACAAATTAAACAATCTGAAACTAATGATACCTATATGTAGGTACTACCTATTCATTGCACTTCTCGAAAGCAGTCTCAAAAAACAATTCTTCAAATTCCTGTTTAAACCTACTTAAAACAACAATACGACCCTTCAGCCCGCATCTTTATTGCGTGGCTCGTGGCACGTTTTTTTTTCGGTTGAAGCAAAGGCGAATAGCAGCTCTTATGCTTGAAGAAGTACCAAGCATTACATAGGTCCTGAATTTATTCGTACTTAGTACAACACACATAGGCAGCCCTTTAACACCGACTAGTGACTCGAAAAATAACATTATATTGGAAAAAAATCTCAACTTTTACATGTTGTTGTTTTAACCCATTAATGACCCACTACAGGGTCGGGTCTCCTCTCACAATGAGAGGGATGTAGGCCTTAGTCCACCACGCTGGCCTACTGCGGGTTGGTGGACTTCAGATGCCTTTGAAAACTTTTTTTTTGTGAACTCTTAGGCATGCAGGTTTCCTCACGATGTTTTCCTTCACCGTAACAGCAGGTGATATTTAATTTTATAAATCGCACATAACTTTCTTACAAAGTCATTGGTTCGAACCCGGACCCCTCGATTCGAGGTCGAATTCTAAGGCACTGGGCTATCACCTGTGCACTTATACATAATATTATGAAGTCAGTTCCAACCTTTGTAAAAACGATGAAAATGTTCTCTCCAGCTATGCAGGTCTACACTGCGTAGTGATCAAGGGCTACAGCAAGTCGGCGGGCTACCAGCCGGGCGTGCGCTTCGAAGACAACCGGTTCCGGAACTCCTGGAACGCCGTATACGTCGCGGGTGCGTGGAGATTCGTGCAGTGCAACTGGGGCGCCAGACATCTCGTCAACGCTAAAGACGCGCCTAAGCCCGGGAACAGGGGGAAGAGTGATAGTTTGAGGTGAGTCTATTTCAGAAGGTCTCATTTTCCAAAGACCCACTTGAACAACAGTGCCATTCCATAGCACTTGGAATCTTGTCAACATGCCATAAAAATAACCCAAAATGCAAAAAATCTTGAAAATCACTTCAAAAGCGTGTTTTTTAGTTTTTTTTAACTATGTATATTTGTTTATCCTCAGATCGTAATGGGTTTTAAGCCAATTTCTGGTATTCCAGATACGAATACGATGACCACTATTTCCTGACGGACCCACGGGAGTTCATCTACGAATTTTACCCGCTGCAGCCGGACTGGCAGCTGCTGAAGACGCCCATAACACTCCATGACTTCGAAGAGCTACCCTTCGTTCGCTCGCTTTTCTTCAGATACGGACTCTACTTCAGCGATCCCAACACCAAAGCTGTCATGTATACTGACTCCACTGGTAAGTTCAATGAGAGTTTGCAGCAGTGAAATTCTGAATTTGCAGTTTTTCCTGACCGTCTATCGTAAACCTATTTTGGCAGGATTGAAGAGCGAAGTGTACAGTTTCATACCCGACGAATGTGCTATGGATTTTTGTTGCTCACACAAGTTTAATAGCTACTAAAACATTAAGCGTACGAGATATAAACGTACGGGAAGAAGAATACTCTACTTCTAAGAGTTGTTTAGTTTTGTTGTGGTTAAATGTTCTCGCTACACGGCCGTAGCTTTACCCAGACGGCATGTAAAACCCTATGTAACTGTTCTAGCTTATATTATTATGTATCTTTAGAAAAGCTCTTATGACTACTGTAACTTGTAATTATTCTATTACTACGGCACTGCAGGTGCGGCGACTATGCGCATAGCCATGCCGGCACACATGCAGAGCTCGCTCATCTTCCACTACAACCTCAAGTTCTACGACACCGAGGGCGACGGCTTCGACGGCGTTAGCCTCAAGAGATTCGTCATGCAGGTAACAAAAAACTGATTTTGTTATTTACCATTATCTTTCTTCACATCCACTGGCGTCGCTGAAGACTTTTTGGAGACCCTGCCTCTACCTAACCGGTACCGGTTAACGTGCCCTCCGAAGCACGGAAGGGCGCATTTAATTCACGACTAGCGGTCACCCATCCAGGTACCCTCGACTGACGTTGCTTAACTTTTTCGATCGCGATCTACTCAAGCAGCGGGGCAATGCGCGCTTATGTTGACAACCCACGTGGAAACTAAAAATTAATGCGTGTTTTACGTGTGCAGTCGGTGGTAGGCAACGTGGTGTCGTTCCGCGTGCACGCGCCCTGCAGCGGCGGCTTCCTGCTCGACATCTTCGCCAACGCCGTCACGCCGCGCGAGTACCTCACCGGCGAGCCCATGAAGTTCAAGAGCGTTTGCAAGTTCAAGGTTAGTGCTATAGTCGACATGAGACCTGAGCACAATCTTTATTGGTCGGTTCGACATTGTCTGTGCCACGCCATTGGTTAGTTGGTCCTAAATTCATCGGTGTACGTCGCCTATTGGCCGAGGGCGTTTTTCAGCTGCTGTTCATTCACTGGAAATCTACAATATCCCTGCCACTAATCATTTGTGCTCAAGACTTATGACGGTAAATTATATAGTGCACTTATATATACTATATTGTGATCCTCAAATACATAATACGTCAAGTAAGATGATACGAAGCTAAGTAAACCTAATCTAGATTTTCCAAATCAGCAACCAACATCCAAGGGTCATTCTGAACTCATTCTGCAGTGGGCACGGCTTATCCGGCCTTTATACATATACTCAGTCATACAAAAACAAACAGTAAAAAGTTGCATACCCAACAAAAGAAGTTTGACAGCATATCTTTTAATTTGCAGATCTGTTGCGCTGAGCTGCAAACAGTGATGGTGCCTTTACCGGACTGCGCCAGCGGGGAGTGGGGGCCCACTAAGGCCACGCGGTTATTCGGCCTTGTACCCATCACTCACCAGGTAAAACCCACTAGTCACTCCATCCTACACCCTCATTTGTTATATACCTATTCCTGTTATATCAAAATAATACAATAGAATTCTTTGTTTAAAATATACCTACTTATTTGACTTTAATGATTTTAACCCCGAATTCATAGTCATGCTTTTTGACATAAATTACCGTGTTTTCAAACATTCCAATAGGGTTGCGACCTCACTAAGTCAATTGAGAAACTTCTTTTGCAAAAACGCAATATCTTCATCGATTTTGTATAATAAACCCGACTTATGACGTCAACAGTATATCAAGTGCACTATTTTAAGGACATTTTTAAATATAATAAATAAATAAATAACGCTTCACACTCATAGCCCCACACTAGGATTCCCTGTGTCGTGGGTGCCATGGACACACACAAGACAACAAGACAACACACCCAGACCAGAAACACAAATTCAAATTCATCATACGAACCTCTGCTTTGCTGGTAATAGAACCCAGGACCCGCCGCATAGCGCACCGGTGTCTTAACCACTGCGCCACTCGGGTCGTCACGTTAACTATTTCAACATCCAGGAGGCGCTAGTGTTCGCTGGTCGCGAGCTAGAGATCCAGTTCCGCATGTCGCGGCCGCTCGCGGACTTCATGGCCACGCTGCACAAGAACGGCGTGGACGAGAAGAGACTCTCCAAGTACGTGCAGCAGAACGTCTCGGAAGACATCGTGTGCTTCTACATCACCTTCCCTGAAGAGGGTAAGCTTGGCTTGTTTGACATTTAGCTTTAGAGGAGATAGGCAGATTCCAGGCGAGATTCCAGCAAAAGGTGGTAAAGGTGGTTATTGAAATTTCCATAGAAGTAAATAGAATGTCAATGAACCGGAATCCACTGCAGCTAGATCAGCTCGCGGCATTCACGACCTAAACTCGCTCTGTCGCGCTCACTAAGTCGCCATAAGAGTGACAGAATAAGCCTATGCTAGTTAATATGCGCTCAGTTGAGCAGAATCTAGGATACGTCCGATCCGTTCTATCGAACTACTTTTTAAAACATAAATAAAAGTAATACATTTATGCTTCACACTGATAGACCAAGCTTTGTGGCTAACAGTATTTTAATCAAATTGCCTGAGCCGTTTAAAAGCTTCAAAGGCGGTGGTTTGAAGCTTTTAAAAGTTAACTGCTCTGGCAATTAATGTTCAAATCTAAAAAATAACTTTATATACATATGTATCGTACTCAAAATATTTGGTACGGTTTTCAGGTCAGTACGGGCTGGACATCTACACGCGGGAGCGCGGCGGCCCCACCGCCCTGCATCAGAACGGCGCCAGCGAGAAGGAGAAGCACCTCCTCACGCACTGCTGCAAGTACCTCATCAACAGCAGCAAGCGGAACTAGCACGCTATTTACACCCTCGCAACTCTTTATTATGTCCCACTGTTGGCCACGGTCCACGGTCCCACTCTTCCCTAAACAGCTTTCGGTACTCCGGTGCGGATTAGCGGATAAACGGGCTAGTGTCGGATGTTCGCCGCCCATAGGACCGACGGCTTGACGTGCCCTCCGAAGCACTAAAAGTACTCAAGCTGCGGGACAGTTCGCGCTTCATTTGCACCCTTAACACAAGACAGACAGAACTCTGCTTCCGACGCCAACGCAACGTTAGGTGGCGATTGCGATTGGGCGTCAAATTTAGGGGCGGGGCGAAGTCTTGCGTCCTCTGCTTCTCTGGGGTGCTTCGCTCTATTCTCTGGGCTACGCTGATGATGAAGATGAAAAGAACGTTCACATTGATTTAGCAAAGAATTAACACGCGATATTGATTTCCTTAAGTGGGCAGGCACCGCGATCGCCCAGGGCGTCAGTGGCCCGAGCGACGGTACTAAAGTTAGGTGGAGGGCACATAAAGATATCACTATGAAAAATGAATGAAGCATAAGCAATCATTCATCTTCATGATTACACTGATGTATGAATGAGCGCTTAGAATAATTATTTCCAGTGAAAAATAGTAAACTATTTTAAAAGGGATTAAAATAACTATGAATATTGATCTTTATTGATATTTAAAAAAATATTTTCTAAAAGCTATATATCGAATTATTTTTTTATGCTCTAGTTTTAAGTGTATCAATTTTATATGAAGAGTTATATCCAAATGTAGATATAAATAAATAGATAATAAGTTATAGTAAAAAAAAAATGTCTGTTAATTTTTATTCCATTTATTTTCAAATTTTATGACATTAATATAATTTAATTATTGACAGCTGAATTATGCTCACATTTTTACGATCATAATATAAATACCATGATATGACAATACATGTTTGATCCACTTCAAACATGGAATAATTAATCGAGGATAAAGTCACTCACCAAATGTATGCAATATTATAATCATGTCCGTTTATTGCAACAATCATGAAATAGATAATCATCTATATGAATGAGAATGATAATTTTTGCCAAGACACAGTTTGAATTACAAAACAAGACTATTCCTTATGATTCATTTCTCCATTCTTTCAAATCACTTGATATTATTTTTATGTAGAAGGTATTGTTATTACACATAAAAAAGTACATGGCATAGAAAAAAATACCGAAACTGCCTGAAATTTTTCTTCGCTAATCACGAATCCCGAACTGAAATAACCTTATAATTGTTACTTATTTTTGGATGAATCGCAATACCACATAAACAGCATTTTAAAGAAATGATTTAAGCATAAAAATATGGCAGTGCGTTTTATATATCGCATATAAATTAAGTACTAGAGGTTGTGCTGTAGCAATCTGATTGCTTTAAAGTAGATTTACATATAAAATATACAACCAACATTTGTATAGATATATTACTTATTATTAAGGCGCTGACATGAACAAGTGTAGTTATTTTATTTTATGAAGGCGAGTTGATTATTGGCTGTCTGTAGTCACACACACAAGAACTGGTGTTTGAATACGTTATAACTACAAGCATATCTCAACTCTCTTCGTGAGATGAAACAACTGAATCAATCTGGTGCAGAATTGCTTTTGAATGGTTACTATAAGAATCAAGAAAGCTATACATATTTAAAACAGGTTTAGGAAAAGAATCTCAATAAATATGAAACCAATAGGGAAAAAAATAGGTATTTGTAAAAAAATTAGAAAAAAAGACCACCATTCAGTTAACAATTCTAATTCTTATAGACTTAAATTAGATCTTACATTCCAAAATAAAATATATAGAATCTAATATCAAAATATACGCTTAACCACGAGTATTGAAATAGATTGCTCTATTTTATTTTATTTTTATTTCGAAATACATATATTTTATAAATTTAATATAACACGCACAAATGAAATGAAGCAATTTATTGACTACGTATTAACAATAAGAGATACATCATTTTTTATTTATATTGTATTGTAATTTAATATACACGGCAATAATATGTAAATTTTTATAAAATATATGGCATGTTACTTTTCTAAACAGTGTTTTTTTATTATTTCTAATCAGATCTTAATAAGTCTTATACGTCAAGTTGAGCACCTACAAACTTCGAAAAACAAAACATAAATTCCTGAAGTTTAAGTAAAAAAAACTGGCCATGTGGTTCAATACCAATACAGAGAAAAAAGTTTTAATTTGGTTTTTCTATAATCATTGTTATAAAAGTGTTTTGTTTATTGTTGAATGTGTACATTTCACCCATACATTTCGCAAACGTAATAACTGAATCGAGGTATAATAATTAATAGACGCCTTCCAATTACCTCTTTTAATGTGCCACTGTTCGTGCACCAACCCACAGTAGGCCAGCGTGGCGGCATCTGGCTTACATATACATACCGCTCACTGCGAGGGGAGGGGAGGGCCCTGCGGTGGGTCACTAATGGGTGAAAGACGATGTGCTACTGGCAAAAGGCACTGGAGTCAGTATAAAGACTGTTTAACTTTTTATCAGATCTATTTGTGAAATCGACTTATGTATATCACTTGCAAAAACACGCATTGCATGTCAAAATGGACGGCAACTTACTATCTAAGAATTATAATCTTGTCAAAACACTTATAAAAATCAACGCTTACTTTATTTAAATAGTTGTATAAATCACACAATTTCGAAGATCAAAATTTTAAAATATTGTTCTTACGTTCGAGACATTATTAATTATTGTCTATTGGAATGTTCGAGACATTATTTTACTTGGAATGTAAACATAACAACATCAATCACAACCTAAATATACAAATGAAGATCCTTCTATGAAGGCCTGGAATGTCTTGTTTCAAAGAAATAAGTTGGTGGTTCGCTCACTGATAATTGTATTCCCGGCAACCACACTTTACTTACAAAGACATTTTAATTTTATTTTACCTATAGTCATGAAGATCATGTTGCACTATGACCATTAATTAGTCTATGAGCTGGTAACGAATTTAGGGAAGGTATTAAAGCACTTTATTACATTATTGAAATGTTTTTAAAAATACAGAAAGCAGTAGGCAAATCTAGAACCCTGAATCAGGTAGTGCCTGCAAAAATCTTCGTATAAAAGTATTTATATTTTTAGGTTATTCTCTACTTCTTATTAAAATTAACTAAACTACCTGATTAGTTTTTATCAATATGTTAGATTAACAAACATAACATAAAAACATGTTTTGTTTTAATACCTTACCTAAATCCGTCATCAGCTCTCACCTCCGTTTTTTTACCAAATTCATCATCAGCTCTCTGGTTATTAGCTTGGAAGTGAGCAGTTCCTACTTACTTCCCCCAGGAGCAGCATCAAGGCAAGTATTGCTTAGAAGACATCACACCAACCCTCTGGTCGCGTTGAGTGTTGCGCGCTGCTCCACGCCTCGGATCAACGTTCCGAGGAGCCCCTCCATCTCGTTAGCTGTCTCGCGCAGTTGGGTGTTGTCGAAACATGATTCTGAAACGCCAATGAACTCGGCTTAAGTTTTACTTGCCACACACTAATTTCCCCTACTCCCCACCTATTTCAAACGTCAGGTTAATTAAAAACTTTGAACACAGATCAAATCAAGCTCATTTAATAATGCAGACGGCTGATTGTCAGCTTGCGAGCCCTTAGATGTTGCCCCGTGAATAGCCCGCAGTGACCATTCACCATTAGGTGCCTTACTTACTAGTCTGCCTGCTTCCAGGTATTTCTATAAAAAACGATATTTCTTACGGTCTATGGTGAAGTTCATAGCTGTAATAGTATATATATAGTATCTGCTGAAGACAGGCGAGACATTCTCGCAAGAACAGTATCCAAGTCGGCGTTCACGCATCTTGTTGTCGCCCGCCACCAAGCGACAAACTAATAGACACTTGCGTCACCATTCGCTTCTTTGCCCAGCAGTGGACTGAGAAGTAGAAGAGGAACGAGGATGCATCCTTACCGTCTATAGTGAAGTTGGTAGCGAGGATCTGCTGCAGGCGGTCCAGTACCGTATCCAGGTCGGCGTTCAGCTCGCGCATCTTGTCGTTGCTGCTCGCCATCGAGCGGATGTCGGCCGCGAACCGCTGCTCCGTGGCGGATATGCTCGCGGATGTGCAGTCGGCTCGCGCGGCGGATGTCAGCCGGTGAGACTGCGGCCGCTTGTCCGGGGGCAGCGATTCTGTTTCTGTACCAAGCAAACGGGGTAATTCTTTATATTTTTACTTGAATGCATGAAAGACTTACAAACAACCATCCATCCATCCATCCATCTATCTATCAATGTGTCCATCCTCACAAACTTTTACATTTATTGGAGTAAGAAGGATTGCTCTTAACAAAAGATTATAAAGGTATCTTTCCCGGGCAACATCTACTAGTAAAGCACATAAAAATAAAGGTACATCGAGTAAACTAAAAAATAACCTCACCGTTATACCAACTGCTAATGTCGTTCATGGACACCGTTGATATGCTGTCGGAAGTTGCATGCACCACAACTGGCTTCAATGCGTCTCCGGACATTGTCAGTAGATTCTGGCTCTCCATTGGCTTGAACACCACCGAGAAGTTCCCGGAGTCCATGCTCAGCACCCTCGGCTGGTTCTTCAGGTCCTCGGTCACCTTGGACTGTTTGTCGTCAACTACTGGTATGGGACTGAACAGGTCAAAGGCCTGGGGCCTGTCGTTCTTGTCAGATTTTGCCACTTCTGTCGGCACGTTTGTCGAACTGAGTGATAGGTTGTCCTGTAAAAATATTGTACACACTTAAATGTGATTTCAAACAACACAATCGAAAAATTTCTTAGTCTGATGCTGCCCTATTGCCTTTGAGAACATTACGAGGAGCTCTTAGGCACCCAGGTTTAAAATATTACCTTCACTGTATAAAAATAAATGTCACTTGCTATAAGTGACATTTATTTCACACATAGCTACATGGTGACATTTAAATCACACATAGCTATTGATTAATGTTATGGTTGCATGCCCCTGGGCTTCAAATTCTCTGATAGAAGGACAAATTCTTTTCCACCTTACATCTTCGTCCGTCCATCCATCATCACCCATATCTGGACACATGTTTATTAATAAGAATTCCTATAAATGCTATAGACTCACCTTCAACACTTTCAGTCTGTTTATTTGCGCCGATATTTGATTGTAATGCGTGTCTACCTTTGTTTTGAGTTCTTCGTCTGAATTCGCGGCATTTGCCAGTTGTGATGATAGTTCTTGAAGAGCCCTGCAAGAGTCAATGTACAATAATCTCAACTATGCCGTAACTGAGTTGTATCTTTTTGGTTATGAAACAGCTTTTGAAATTTTTGAGTTGCACTACAATATCACAATCACACAATAATCATCAATAGCAACACATAATATAATAATATGTAAAAACACAATTTTTCAGTTGACAAAGTTCAATTTTTCAAATAAAATTTTGATCAATTGTTTCCTTGTATGCTAGCTTCCTTGTTAGCTTGGAGGAATGCACATTGATACTACTTCTTCAGTCACTTACACTTCTCAGAACCTCTACTTGAAGTCTGACATAACATACACATTCAAATACTCTCAGTTTTAAATATAAAATCCCAAATTTATAGTTTTATAAACAACACACTTACTTATTCTGTGTCTCAAGTTGGTTTATAATGTCCTGTAAAGTAGTGGCAGGATTGTGTGCACCGTTGCCGGAGGCTTTGCCCACAGTCGAGGTATAGATGGCCGGCTTGCCATCCTTCCGTCTCCGGATTGAACCTTGATTTTCAACCTTATTGCTGTTCTTTTTGGGTCCTTTTTTGCATGTCTTCTTCTTCTTTGTCTTCGTACAGAAGAAGAAACGCTTTACGCCTTTCATGAAACTGAGGCACTCTGATGATTTGATCTAGAATTATTGATTGTACTTCAGCTTATGGAGTATGTTTATGGTGATCAGAGAGGGTTGGGTTCTCAGCGAAATAGTTTTTGTATGATTTTCAATTTTTGTTTCTGTGTGGATAAAACACACAACACAGTCAAGCGATTAGCATTGCAAATTAGAGGAATAGGAGAAAATCGTATTAATTAAAAGATTTGGTAACATAAATTCAAAGCCATGCTAAGAGCAAGAAAAAAAGAGCTTACCTCCCCGTCAACAATTTCATGAACTAAATGAGTTTTCTTGTGACCACTGACCGCTGTCAGGTCCTTGTCATACAAGTAGCAATTTTCACAAATATATACATCATTGCATTTTGAGCATTTGAACTTTAACACCTGAAACAATTATGTATGTAAAATTAATGTCTTGCTTCATGCCACAACCAGTCCTTCTTGTGCTTACTTTTTACTTGTTCGATCCACTCACTCATCTCCCTCTAACATGTAATTTGTCAGTAAGGCTTGAATGGGTTGCTGCAGATACACTAAGGTAGCCTAAGTTGTATTTATATTTCTTTGCAACAATCCGCACACGTGGAACTTGTTTTGGTATGGACCCAACACCCTCCCTTATCTCTCTGAGTAGGTATATACCATAACAACTTATTCCAATGGTACACACTGTAAAAACAATGGATTTCCGCAAAGTAACGCCTGATACAATATATTACACTAAGGTAGCCGTAGGAACAGAGGCAATGGACTAGCCACAATGGTCAAAGGACCAACGGATGGGAAAGAAAGGTCCTCTAATGGCAACCACGTCTTGGCAAAGGGTACAAGTTGTCCTCTAACCAGGTTGATGATGTTAAGAAGACGTTGGAAAAACCATTCAGTGTGCGGAGTGGGGTTTAGGGGATTATGTTATTTGAGATGGAACGTGAGTTTCATGGTCTGCAGTGACCACATGCTACTCAATTCCAACAAAAAAAACCTTTCATTAGTGCCTAGCCCTTAGCACACTTTGGGCACGAAAGTGTGTAACCATACCTCGACCAACAACTGAGCTCGAGCACTACACACGCCTGCGTGTCGAGAGCGCAATCGAGTCTTCTGTGCCCAATTAGCTGCTGCCACTAATACGATTTCTATGTTATTTGAGGTTGAATGTGAGTGTCCATGGTCTGCAGAGACCACTTAATATGATTGCCTGGATTCCCATTCGCTATTCAATTTAATAAAAACGGTTTGTTAGTGGAAGTGAGCACACTTTGGGCATAAAAATGTAAACATACCTTCACCAACGGCTGAGCGCAAGCACTGCACACGCCTGCGTCGACAGAGCGCAGCCGAGTCTCCTGCACCCGGTTGGTAGCTCCCAGCCACTGAGCGCTCGAGCATCGCGTAGCACCCCACGCAGCCACCGACCGAGCGCTCACTCCCAACATGCCTGCACTCTGCAATGGAAACATGCACATTATTACACGTAAATTTATTAATACAAAGAAAGATAAATTATTATGAAAAGCAGTAAGAGGAAGGGCAAGTTATAAAAAGCAGGGCTCTGATTGGATCAAATTACAGTATTTATGACAGGGGTATTCTTTTCAAATCATACATAAATTTCAAACCAAAGCCAGAGTTTTGACTTAATGTAGTTAGCATACAAAAAGAGATTGTGATTATAATTTTTTTTTTCATTTTGATTGACGAATATTGTTATTATAATTATATGCACAATAACATCATGTGAAAATCAGTAGTGTTTGTGAACATCCCACCAAATAAGACTGTTGAAATCATTCTTATTTACAGTTAGGTACATGACAAATTTGTAGGATTTCCAATGAATAAATACCTTATCAAAGCACGAATCAATATCAGCCTGTATCTGATCCATTGCGCTTCCGAGGTACTTCGGCAGGGCCGTCACGTGTGCCAACAGAGCTGCCAACCGTTTGGGCGACACACACCCGTTGTGGTCCGCAGCACAGGTGGCCAGAGCTAACCACTTGTCAGCAACAGAGTCCTCACTCAGCAGGACGAGGAGGGATTTAGCTGCTAGCACTCTTATTGGTACTTTTCTATCCCTGTAATGATATTTTATTATGGATTAAATCTGTGATGCCAACGTCTAAAAATTCAGCCTCTTACGGCAAAAAAAAATTATAATAATAAATAACACTACACACTCATAATCCCACACTAGGATTTCCTGTGTTGTGAGTGCCATGGACACATACAAGACAAAAACACAACACACGCCACCAGAAATAGAAATTCAAATTCATCATTCACATCTCTGCTCTGCTGGGAATCGAACCCAGGACCTTCCGGGCAGCGCACCAGTGTCTTAACCACTATGCCACTTGGGTTGTCAAAGATGAAGCAAAACATAGCTAGGAAATTGGCGTGCCTGAGTTCTCCATAATGTTTTTAAAGACAAGTAAAGTCCACCAAACCACACTCGGCCAGCATGGTGGACTAAGGACTACATTCATCTTATTGGGAACGGAGTTCTGAGCCTGCGCGCAGTTTACCTACTGATGTTTTCCTTCACTGTTTACAGGTGACATACATTTATGTGCGCCACTGGGATTTGAACCCATATGTGTGAAGTAAGAAACCAAATTCTTATCCTCATGTTGTATGTATTATACATACATGAAACACATACATTATTTAACTATACATACACAAAATAAGAACTTACTCATCATATACATTAAGCAACAGATTGATCATCAAGTCCACAGCCAGGTCTACATCTCCGACAAAAAGCCCCTCCTTCTCCGCTGCAAAGTATATATCAGCGAGCACAGCCTCCAACTCGGCAGTGTCCAGAGATAGGCTACTCTCTGAGAGACTCAGCTGGTGCCGGGCAAACACTCCTGAACTTATACGCAGAGGCGGCACTGAAATCAGAAACTTTTATGTGTGGGTTATCTAAACATTAATGATCCACTGCAGGTCGGATCTCCTCTCACAATAAGAAGGATGTCGTATGCCCTAGTCCACAGTGTTAACCTATTGTAGATTGGTGAACATCACATGCCTTTGAGAATTTTATTAATGCATGCAGGTTGTTTGCTGTCACATGTATAATTTTGTAAAACTGGTGCAGGCTATCATTGCCTATCAGTTCCGCACCATTTTTCTGGATTGATTATTTTGCTTATTTTTGTGCTTTATTACCTTGGCTTTACCAATAAGACCACATTATTATGCCATGCCAAAAGTTTTATGAGCACAAAAGAAATATTGGCAATTTAAAACCAATCCTACTTACCTTTAAGTTTGCTTTGCAATGTGAAAATCTTGAAAGCAATTCGATAGACACTATATTTCACACCATCGTATTCCTTTAATGATTCTAATATATTCCGAAAAAGAGGATGATCGAATTGCTGCCTTCCCGTCACTTCTCTATAAAAAGAAAACCCGAAATAGTAAATAATCAGAACGTAAAGAAATTGAGAACTCCTTGGTGAAAGTTTGCAACTCACTCAATATAACAAGGATAACCGGCTTCGTTCTCAATTTTCTTCGACCCCTTTAAAGCCATTTCAGCCATATTTAAGTTTCAACATTATAGTAAATAATTAAATCACAAACTCGTAGTAGTAATATAATGAAAAAGTATAAATAAAATTATTGAAAGAAAACTTGAATAAAGTACAAACAATTCAACCGCCATAAAAACATTTAAAAAATTAGATTGATTGATCATTGAAGAAGGACTGACCGACTGAGACTGACTGAAGCGATTGACTGATCCGGAAATCGGAACTGATCGGAACCATGGAGCATGGAGCAAACATGATCGGAACGGAAAAGTTTTGAGTGATTTGCAGCGTGCAGCACAAGCAAAGCACGAGTCGCTTAATATTAATGATCCAATAATTATTGAATATAAATATAAAACAAAATAATTGAAAATGAGACTAAATTATCATTGCTCAAGAAAGTTGATCTATGTCCCTGTCAGAAGATTCAGTTAATTGAAAATTTGTCCTCTTTAACTTTGAACTTCGTATCGGAATATTATTAAATATAAATAAATATTAATAAAATCATTGGGTAATTTTCAACAATAATCATTAACAAGGAATTTTTAATAATGATTATCATATTATAGTTTATAAATATATTATTATTTTTTATAAAGTATAACAAATTACTACCAATAATATATATTTTTTAATATTATATCCGTATTGTAGTATATCAGTAATTAAAATAATTTTACGTTTTTCAGGAAAATTAATTAATTATAAATACTTACTTTACTGTTGACAAAATATTTTTATATTATTAGGATTTTAGCTAAATTAAAATTTTACATAAAAATTGTCTATAACGGACCGTAAATTAAATGTTAGCAATGGCGTGTTTTCTTTGCCCAAAATATTTTATCATTACAGTTATCAACCAATGACTTTACAGGTTTCGCTGTTTACCTGTTGTATTAGCCAATAAGAAGCCGTCATATAAAAAATCATTTTCCAACTGATGTTGCTTTGTAAAAGAGACGCCATTTTGCAAGCGTCACTTGGCGGCGTGTCGGGTTTCGGCGTTTTTAACAAACTTACTTCAAACCAAACTTTATTATTGTTTTGATTTTACATAATATGTCCTATCAGTCCAGTGTAGCGCAAGACAGTCTAGCTGCTGCGCAATTAGAAATGGCCGGTAACCCTAATGCCCTGGCCTTGCGTCGGCCATTCGACCCAGTGGCACACGACTTGGAAGCAAGTTTTCGTTTGACAAGGTTCGCCGATTTAAAAGGAAGAAGTTGTAAAGTACCGCAAGATGTCCTGGTCAAGCTCGTGGAATCGTTACAGCAAGACTACTCGCAGCAGGAGCAGGATCAGTTCATGCATGTGGCGATCCCGCGCATCGGCATCGGCTTGGATTGCTCGGTGACGCCACTCAGGCACGGTGGGCTCTGTTTGGTGCAAACGACGGATTTTTTCTATCCTCTCGTGGACGACCCGTACATGATGGGAAAAATAGCCTGTGCAAATGTTTTGAGTGATCTGTACGCCATGGGTGTGACGGAATGTGACAATATGTTAATGCTGCTCGGCGTATCAACAAAAATGACTGAAAAGGAGCGTGATGTAGTAATACCTCTTATAATGAGAGGGTTCAAGGACTCCGCCCTGGAGGCAGGTACGTCAGTGACGGGCGGTCAGACTGTTATTAACCCCTGGTGCACTATTGGAGGGGTAGCTACCACGATTTGTCAACCTAATGAATATATTGTTCCTGACAACGCTGTTATGGGTGATGTATTGGTACTAACAAAGCCTCTCGGTACTCAAGTGGCTGTGAATGCTCATCAGTGGCTTGACCAACCTGAACGTTGGAATAGAATTAAATTAGTAGTTTCTGAAGAAGATGTACGTAAAGCGTACCATCGTGCGATGGACTCAATGAGTAGACTTAACCGCATAGCCGCGAGGCTGATGCATAAGTATAACGCCCATGGTTCTACAGATGTGACCGGCTTCGGTTTACTAGGACATGCACAGAATCTGGCCTCTCATCAAAAGAATGAGGTCTCGTTTGTTATTCACAATCTGCCAGTGATAGCCAAGATGGCTGCCGTGGCTAAGGCTTGTGGCAACATGTTCCAGTTATTGCAAGGTCACGCACCTGAGACATCAGGAGGACTTCTCATCTGCTTACCTAGAGAACAAGCTGCCGCTTACTGCAAGGATATTGAAAAGCAGGAGGGGTATCAAGCTTGGATTATTGGAATTGTTGAAAAGGGAAACCGCACTGCACGCATTATTGACAAGCCCCGAGTTATTGAAGTGCCTGCCAAGGATTAACTAACTTAATGGTTACTGGTGTTTTGAGAATGAAAACATTTGTTTTAATTTTTGATTTAAGAGCTGGATAAATATTTCCTTAAGTTTATATAAAAGCAGTTTATTATTATAATTTTATGTTCTAAGTTTTCATTGACTCGTGGCATTTTTAGCTCCACATAATTTTGTCATAATTCGGTTTGTTTTGTAATCACATGACAAGTTTATGTAGACATCATAAAGCTTTTAGGAGATCTAGCGACTTGGCGTTTTATGATAAATAAGAATTTATCACTATTAAAATTAAGATAATTCCATTAGGTAAAATCATTGACACCCTATACTTATTGTTTTTCAGATAGTCAGAAAAGTATGCAAAATGTCAGATAAATATAATTACTAGAATAAAGTTATTTTTCAGTCATTTTATGTTGTTTTATTTGACCTTTACTTCCTTTATTGTATTGAAGTATGTATAATTTATTATCTTCGTCCTAATCAGAGATGGTTAGCCTAGAATCATAATATTTTGTTGCAGACTTTTCACATTTTTTAAATTCATAGATTTTAAACTTATTCAATCTGCTTCACTAATATTGAATTCAGAACCTTTCATTCAGCACACAGGTGCACTGAGCAGATTGAAAGAATGATAAACATAATACACAATAAATGTTGCTATATAAATACTATAAACAGTGCAATAAATATTGTTTTTTTAAATTTCAAAATAGGTATTTGAAATAAAACAAATAATATAACATAATTCATGTATTTCTGTGGTTCTGCGATAAATAACAGAGTACAATGCAAATTTTTAAAAACATTTCAAGCTTCTCAGAAAGTAATCTTTATTTCCATAAAAATGACTACTGTGCATGATGACAAAACAGAAACAGTGTTACAAATTACATAAAAATTGACTGACCCACCAGGATTCACTTTGCTAATTAGGCTGTTCTATAGAACAACTCCAGCAATACACAATGGAATTAATTATATAAAATTTAACAGAACAAAATTGATACGGCTCTATCTCTTACGCATTTCATTAACTGAGAAGTTTAACATTATAAAAAGTCATAATGTTACATTTCAACAGCAACATTTTGTGTGATTATTATTATTGAATTAAATATTGTATTCAATAAACAAATTAATGTTTAGCAGAACATGTACTTAATATGATTACTTATAGTAACAAATACTACTCTAATTAGGCTAAAATAAATGAAAGTTAGATGTACATGCTACCTACTTGCAATTTTGATCAGGCTAAATTGACCTTGATATGTAGATTATAAACACATGCATTTAAATCAGTCACTCCGATAGTGCTTGCATTCATGACTACTTAGCCAAGATGTAAAGAATTCTGAGCATTAGATTTTAATAAACTTTAATAATCTTATTAAATCACAAGCTTTTGTTAAAAAGCCAGGCCAAGGCCACCTGACGGTAAGTGGTCACTGTTTCCTATAGACAAATGCAACACTAGAGAGACCTGAGCATTGCCTGCTTTATGAAGAATTCCATGATAATAGATGCAGGAATAGAAATATTCCCTAAGTGGCTTGTATTTTATAATCATATTTTTCTACATTAAATTATTCAGCTTGCCTTCTGTGACAGTGATATAATAAAAAAAAATCAGTGTGCTGTAACACTAAATGAAAACTCGATGCCAACATCATTAATGGTTTTGAACATTTAAAGTAATTTCAATAATTCTACTTGCCATTTTGAACATCATATCTACTTTATACATTATTGGAGACGTTTAAAAATAGTAGCATGTACCTAAATTTTAATCATTACAATCTAATCATTTTTATAAGAAAAATTCTGAGTAAAAAAATTATATCTTATATCTACATGACATTTCAATAATTTTTATGTTCTGCCAAAGAAATTAATGCTTCACACTTCACAATCTTGATTAAACATATATTATAATTGTGTGCCATTTTTAACAAAAATTTGCTGAACATAATGTAAAAACCTATAAATGTTTATGCCACCATTACATAGGCAAACTAATTCAATTTGTTACATTAAGTAACACAAACATCATTTAGCAAAAACAATCATAAAGTGAGACAAGTATATTAATTACGCTGTAGTTAGGCAAGAAAAATGTTATTTTTTTATTTCATCACTGTATGCAAAGTTTGCATCACAATTCACAGTAAACAATATCACTAGAAAATTTTGTGTCTGCTTAACTTAAAAAACAAATCTTCATATTGCTTGACACGCTGATCATTTATAATTTAAACTGTACACAGTTACCACTTCTTTTTATAAAATCCACAGAATGTTTACTACTAATCACCTATAGTATTTATTTATATCCTATTTGTGGTGTCAATAACAAAGATTGAAAGATTCTGGTTTCAAAAATGGCACTTCGCTTTCCAATAAGCATGAAACCAATATGTTTCCTGAATCATTGTATAATTTGACCTAAATATGTGGAATAGAAATATTTGTATAAAACTGTCATACACTTTGTAATGTCCGTAACTGAAGCACAATGTAACTAGTACTGCTTGCCAGTGTTTTCAGTTTAATGGGGAATTGAGACAAGGCCTCTTGCGTGGTCTACTCTCATCACCATTTTGCTCGATGTGACTGTGATCTCGCTTCTTTGGAGAGTTGTTATTCTGGAAGAAATAATTCTCTTTTTAAAATATGAAATGTGATATGTATAGTTTTTTTATTCAGATAATTTGATGGTAAGTGGTCTTGTTTTTTCAAGAACTCACTGCCATATTCTAGTCAGTCTAGAACTCTAGTCACAGTTACTGTTATTCACATAGCATTTCACATGCAAAATATAAAAAGTGAAATGATAAAATATTTCTACTTTTTACTTGCACATTTGTACATGCTGACTTTAGAATTTGAAAGTATAAATATAAGTAAATAATATCCTATACTAAACTTCAGGTTACAGTTGCTATCTATGTACACAATATAATCAAAATCTAATAGACTGTTGTGTTAGAGTAGCTAACATCCATGCATTATAGTATAAGTTGATAAAAATAGATTTGTATCACATATGTTTTGACAAATTAGTCATAGTTACCTTTTTCTCCCACTGCTGATGTAGATATCTTAAGAGAATATTCGTTTTTTCTGTTACTATAACTGAAAAACACAAAAATTCGAAAGTTATAATTATCATATTGGAACAATAATAAGGAAGGCATTCAAATTGAAGTCGATACTCAACTTTGCTCGGAAGGAATGTCTTTCGTAGGAAGGTATATTGATGGTCTTTTAGAGCAGTTTCTGATTCCGTGATCAGTATTGAATAAGGTGAAATTATGCTCATCGTACGAGGGTAAGTCCTTCAAGAACTCCATTACAGACTGCAAAAAAGATTAGTTTACTTACAAACGGAAATTACGACGCCAAGCATGGGTGTGTAATGTCATCAATTTTACACTCTCATGATCAAAATGTATGTAAACCTACCATTCTTATTCTATGTTGTTACGACTAAGAAGAACACTAAAACCGTGAACAATTTGCTGTATATCAAATAAATCATAAAATAATCAATAAATAAAACTCAATATTCATTCATCCACAGAGGCACAGAAACTACCAGATGAGAATGACAGCCTTCAGTTTTTGACAGCTGCTAGTGATGAGTAGTCTGTGTAAGTAATACAATTTGCTTCATCATACAACTCACTCATTCACAAGTTATTTAAATAAAACATGGAAAACTGAGCAATTGTACTGCTACAAATAAATAATATAAATACACTTGAAGCAGATAAGAGCATGAAAATACGGAGTAATATAATAATACATAATTATGATCCAAGTCCAAGGTCTTTGATAATAATTATGACTGAATACGTTCGAACCATAAGTTTATAGATATCTGTGGTTAGACTGTGATTTATATTATCTATGCGTATAATTAAAAAAAAATAAGAGATGACGCACCCGCGCGCGACTTTTTGAATAATTCTTTCCCGCTTAAAAACATTTTTTTCTTTTTTCGATTAAGCTTTTTTGTGGTCTTTGCTACTGCTCAAAGTCTTGGTATAAATTAACAATGTATAGTTTAATTAATCCAAATTTTAGCAGAACTTACAATCCAAATACCAGGCAAAATGCCTTATGCGACATAAAACGGCTACTGACATCACGAGATACTGTAGCTCAAAGTAAAGCGTGCGGTTACCTTATTGAAGTGATCAATAGATACAAACAAAATTCTAATGAAAGGTCTCGGATGATAGAATACCTGTTAGATAATGATATTACGGTTTTCCTATGCGAAGCTACGTCTAATTTGGATTTTTCACTGTTTCGGTAAGTTAAAATATCCACTTAATATTTATTATTAAGATGTGTTAGGTTAGGTTAGACTATTCCGAAATATTTTTCAATATTTTTAAATATTTCGGAATAGTCTAGTTTGTATTAAATATGAAATAGATCGATACTCTCCTGCGTTCGTCTCCTATGTTGCGAGCGTCGCTTCTTCGCCGAGGAGCACGCGGCACACGCGATGGCGGCGGCGGTGCGGGCGCTGGCCCACTACTCCGCCACTGGCTCCAACGCTGCTGTGGACGCTTGTCTGCATTTCATATGCGATTTGCTAGACGGGTAAGTTGGAAAAGTTGCACGCTTCTTTTTTATCATTGTACCTATGGGTATGTATATATCCAATCCAACGAAGGGGCATGCAGACCACCTGATATTAAATGGCCTTTGCAGCCCATGGACCTCCATGTCTAACTTTAAATTGGGTAGAAATCCTATCTGAGGTCGTACGACGGTACCTACCCAGGGTGGGTAGGTACTGTCGCACTGAAATGCTAGGTACCTAAAACCTAGTATTGATCTGACTATTATTATAACTATTTATGGCATTAAAGTTGAGTTTAAAGTTTAAACCTAACTGTTTTAAGTATATACAGGATATCTACTGCTTTTATGTTTTGCTTTCACAATTTAGATTGACAGTGGAAAACTAGCATTATTAAACGTAATTAATTACCTCTCTCACAGAATTAGTTTGCAAGGAACCACGTCACCATTATCCATTCAAAGCGGTTACAGTACGGAGCAATTATTGGCTTGTTTAGGTGCTTTATTGCCTCGAATCAGCTCAAATCCAAACACTATACTCTGCAGCGCTTTAGTGCTACATGCTCTGGTTTCTTATCAGCCAACAAACGTAGTCATTAAGAGCAATACAGCGAAGGCTTTAGTTGAGGTTCTAAGTCAATGGTTCGTGCTGCTTTTAGCTGCGCTCAACCAAACGGTTTTGATGGGAGACAGCGAACAAAATGGAATGTTTCTAGTAGTGACGTCCCAAATCGGAATGGATAGTTTGAGGTACACGCGTATATATTTTATTTGCATATAAATAATGCTCATTTTGTGCATTTTTTAAAAATATTAGTAGAAAAGTAACACAACAGTTGCGTCGTGGACCAAATACACTACCCTGAAGTACCCCATAGCCATTTCAATATTATGTTTTTCTGTATTTGCCAAAACTTACTGTAAAAAGAAAAACTCTTGCATGTTGAATTTTATATACTTAAAATTATTCTTATATTCTTTTGTATAACTTTAACAAAATTTACAAATCGGTTAAAACTCGGTTATCGTGTCTTTAAGAGTTTAGTAAAAATTAAATAATTTTTGTATTTTATGTAGATTAATTAAAATATTTAACCATGGAAACCAACCTACGGATTTTGTACAAGCTATTCTGACTGATAATCAAGAAATAGATATGTTGAAGCAATGTGGCAATGACCTGTGTAATAGCATCCAACGAGTAATTACTGATCTTGTAGCTTTTATTAAGGTATGACGGATTTTTTGAAACATAGTACTTATAGCATATAGCAACTGACATTAGTATGAATTATATGATTTCATATTTTTTATATTAATCACAATTTATTGTTTGATACTACTGATATTTAATTTTAGGACAATCAAAACCAAATTAACTCCGAGGAATACACGGTGTTTTTAAAGTTTCTTTTGAATTTTCTTTATGATTGCGCGAAAACCAACAAATCTATGGATTTTTGTGATACATTATTTTCCAAAGGTTATCTCACTATGTTGCCACAAAACCAAATAGCTAGGTAATATACAACGCAATTGCTGAAAAAATGCAAATGTATTTTTACAAATAAATTGATGTTAATTTAACAATTGTAACAACCTGTTTTAGAAATGACGCAACCATAAGAAAACTTAGCACTTTAGTTTTAGGAGAAATGCTAAAAGCTTTAGCGGACAAATATCTCTTTGACAATGATAATGATAAGCAATGCAATGCAATATGTGCTAATGATATTCAAGTGAGTAATACAGATCGATAAGCATTGAAATACTGTTCGTTGTATAACAAATACATTGAAATGTTTTGATGAATAATTTTAGTTGGGATTAGTGGAGTTACAAAGCGGTATTGAAAAGCCTGAAAACATAGGACTGCAACTCCAGAAACGTGAACCCTATAGCTTACTGATATACATATACTTCTACTGCCAATCGTCGGAGAAGTATAACATCTATGTTTATATTTTAATGAAATTTATCAACATTGACGTTGCTTGCTACATTTATTTGCTACATACATTTATAGCGGTGATAGCCCAGTGGCTTAGAATTCGACCTCGAATCGAGGTGTCCGGGTTCGAATCCCAGTGGCACGCACCAATGACTTTGTAAAAAAGTTATGTGCGCTTTATAAAATTAAATATCACCCGCTGTTACGGTGAAGGAAAACATCGTGAGGAAACCTGCATGCCTGAGAGTTCACAAAAAGAAATGTTCTCAAAGGCATGTGAAGTCCACCAACCCGCAGTAGGCCAGCGTGGTGGACGGCGGCCTACATCCCTCTCATTACGAGAAGGAGACCCGACCCTGTAGTGGGTCATTAATGGGTTACTGGCTACATTTATTTATTACAAATCATATGTTCACTTGAATCTATTGTTCATCATCAATCCATTCATTTGTGTCTTCTAGCCCTGAAGAAGCCACAGCCCCGTTATTGCCTTCACTGATAGATCATGTCCTACGCCTACCTAAGTTGTTCAAACCTCCGACTCATATTGTTAAAGCGTTATGGCTCGTCTTTGCCGTAAGTATAGTAACTAACAGTGTTGAGTGCAATTTTGATCTGTTCCGTGTTATTTAATGTCTATAACGATTGGAGGGAATCCCGTACTATTTTCAAGAAAGCCTTGTTTTAAGAATAGGAAAACATTTGAAAGCTTGAATTCCCATTATAATTTAGATGTAGTTTAGTCTTATGCAACATTTGCCACTTTGAGTGATAAATACTAAAGGAAGTCCGAATGCTTTTTCGTTTTAATTTGAAAATATCCATTCAGATGTCAACGATATCAAACGGGACGCTAGAATCGTTGGACGAGAGGGTGTACCTCGAGAAGGCAACCGACCGCGTCATTGGCATGTTGCAGCCGGACCCTTCGGTCTATTACACACATAATCCGGCTCTTTTGTTTTGGGCGTTCACTTCTCTTAGGATCCCTAATTTTATGAGGATTCAAGTGGTAAGTACATGTCGTCATTATAATCTGTCGGTCGCCTGTCGTCATTCATACTTATTTTTAAAAGAGTGCTGGGAGTTTTTTTCCGCCTGCTTTTTTCTCCTAGTGTAGATCCTGAGGGGCGATCAAAGCGGTTATTTGTATAATGTTAAATGTATGACGTTCATTAAGTGTGCACAAATTGTACCTAATAATGAATAAAAGCTTTTGAATTTGAATTTGTCTATCGTCATCGTTCTTAGTAATACAGCAGTAGCAGTAACATGCAGATTGACTACACAAAGGCTGAACGGGTTATTGTACGATGTAGATAAGTGTCCCTCCGAGTAAGTAAACCTATCAAATGAGGAATTCACTGATCCCTGCTGTCTTGAAACATTCTCAGACGTGGAACGTTTGAGCCTAAATCCTAATACTATCAAAACTTTACTTCTGAGCAGAAGAATTTCGTGTTGGAAGATCTTGCCATTATATTAAAAAATTTGAGCGTATTGACTTTAAAGCTGTCCCAGTGGCTGAAAGTAGAGGACTCACTGCCAGACGACTTGAGAAAGGAACCATTAGTGTGGGAGCTTCTGCTGAACGTTCTAATTCAGAGCCAAGATGACACGCTTGTGGGGAACTGTAGGGAGGCTCTGAACATTTGCATAGATGAGGGTGATGACGACGCTAAACAAGAATTCGCTTCATTCGTTTGGTCGGTGTTGCCTGAAATACTGTCTAAATCACTGATAGACTGTGAAAGCGGGATTGGTAAGTTGTTCTCTTTTCTTTTTTTAATTTGCCGTGAGGAATTTTAATTTTTTTTTTTGTGAATGATCGGTATTTTGGATCGGTTTGTGAAAATGTAGGTACTGTTCAGTAAATCAAATTTTTGAGATCCTAAGTTATTGTTTTGACTTTTGGGATTAACGTTCAAATTAATCGTAATTTTATCTACGATGAGCGACTGCTTTGATTTGGTTCCATTTTGGATTTGACCAGTTTAGTATTTTTTTGTATACCTAAATAAATAAATTAATATCTTAAAAATAGTACTTAGGTACCTAAAAATTCTCAATTAAGTAGTATTAAATCGACATGGAAAAATCAAAGTCTAACAATCCATTGAATATTGTCACAAAATGGATAGTTATTAATAACTAACAACACGCAATCATTATTACGTGACTTCATGTATGCCTTGTACTTGTACGAGATCATTCCGGGCCACGACTTTGCATGCGTGTTGAATAATATTCATTAAAATCAGAGGAGAAAACAAATACCAATTATGCTAAGCGCATAATCACGAGAATTTAAACACTCATTGAAGTATTCAAATTATCTTGAATTTAAATCCAAGCAGGTATCTGTCGATAAATCGATATCTGTCTCGGCAAACAAAGGTACCTAAATTAACGATCAAATACTTGTGTCATAATAATTAGACTTTCTTTTTCCGAATCCCATATTATTATGGTTGGTATGGTATGGTAAAAGGCGATGTTATTTACTCGTTAATTAATCAGATTTTTTTTCGATCATTTGCGATGCGATGTGGAGTACAGCAGCGGGTTTTGTCACTTAAATTATTAATTCTAATGTTTTTTAAATCGACCCAAAAATACTGGTGTTCATACATTTTTCATCCACTCCACCCAGGATCTAACATATGCTTTCTGCTGGAACTGGCCACAATATTGCTGCCCACAGAAGTAAATGCTACAACCTGTTTGAAAATAGCCGTGCTCATTACGACTCTGTTCTCAAAGAATGCAGAAAGACCCGCCGTTCTCGACGCTAAATACCATTACGAGTACGTTAGCTTGAGGCTTTGCTTGGTTCTGCTCGGCTTAGCCCACAGTCAAAATGATCAGAGAGGTGAGGAAACGTTTTTTTTGTCGATATTTCGGAAGCATTCATATAAAGTAAAGAATCCGTTAAAATTTGATTTTTAAACCCCATGTTAGGTATATGTACATAAGCCGTTTACAGCTTAGCTAACCTAGAAACTAATGCTTGTAGAAGCAGAATTTTTCGCGTCGAACTCTACGGATGATAGAATCGCTTTTGCGTTTATACAATTTTGATGTTATAGCTAATTCCTTTTACAGTAGATACCTACTCTTGGTGTATATAAAATAAGCAGATTTCCTCTGAAGTGTTCTTGCTGCTTTAAACTCTACGAACGCTAGAGTCGCTTTCACAGCGCTACATATCTGATGCTAAAAGCGAATTCTTTTCACAGTACTCTTAGCGTACATAAACCGGGCAGGATTCCTCCCGAGCGTCGTTACTGCGTCGAACTCTACGGACGATAGAGTCGCTTGCGCAGCGCTACAACTTCTTTCCTACGTGGTCCATTACTTCACCAAGAATAAATACCAAGTAAGATATTGTTTGAGTTCATTATTAAGTCATTATTAAGTTAGTATGTTTAGCTCGAGTCAACTGAAATAATAATTTCGCTTGAAGAATTATGACTGATTATTTTTATAATGAAACAAATGCTAATTAGTTACCATAGAAATGCGCTTTGCGTTCTAAAAAACTGCAAAACCTTTTTCATTGTGAAAAAAAAAACACTGGATCGAGTGAAATAAATTTATGGCTCTAATCTTATCCTTTACGATACACGAATAATATTTTTTGCACACTGTTTTCTTCATAGTTTTTCTTTTTTTTATTCAACAGCCGAAAACAATTCTAGAAATCCAAACAGATTTGGTAATAAAGTCTCTACGTAGAGACAGCACGAACGAACGCGGGTCGTCATTATTGCAACTAGTGTACATAACTCTCAACTCCGGAGTGAACAGTCCTCTAGCACTCACAAAGAGTATAGCAATACAGCCGGCGCAGTTACAGTACGATGCCTTGAGAGCATTGATGTTTAGGATTCAGCTGATGCTTTGTTGTAGGGTTAGTGATTAATTAAAATGATGTTTTGTTCCTATTGTTACAAGGAATTGCTGCTAGTGTACCTAGTAGTAATTGCGGAGTGAACATTCCTCTAGTATTGATAAACATAAACTGTAAGCTACAGTTTACGTTATACAGGTTATGGATAATTGGATAAAAAAACAAACCGTAATTAACAATAATATAATTTTAATAATAATAAAATTTTAACACCGATCTTAACATTTATCGTAAACATTATCGTGATGTTTGATTATAGAAAAGTTAATAACAAACTTGCCAGTAACCCATTAATGACCCACTACAGGGTCGGGTCTCCTTCTCGTGATGAGAGGGATGTAGGCCGCCGTCCACCATGCTGGCCTACTGCGGTTTGGTGGACTTCACATACCTTTGAGAACATTTTTTTTGTGAACTCTCAGGCACGCAGGTTTCCTCACGATGTTTTCCTTCACCGTACTTAATAACAAACTTACTTTTGCAAAATGAAGATGATCTGAAATTTATTCGCGCCTCACTGAAATGTCTTTCGAAATTCAGGATTCGAAAAACCAATCATCAGTCGGTTGGAAGACACTTAGTGCGATCTTCAAGCACGCTATCGTATTCAGAAACGACCCGACTCTAGTAGCAGTCCTCACTTCACAAACTTGGACATACGCCCTCATAAGATTTCAACTCACACAAAACATTACACAGGAATTCCTGTCCTTCACACATAACTGGCTGACTCTTCTTAAAATTACGATAAAGAAGGGCCAAGAAGGAAGCAAGTTTCGCCTTTCAAAGTATAGCTTAATAACCAGAACCATGGTCATGATTAAGAAGAGTTTGATAACTGACGAAGAAGAATTGAAAGAAACGCAGAAGAATGTGTTGCAAGTAGTGACGGAGATTTTAGAAGAGTCCTGCGTTAGAACGTAGATTATTGTTGATTTACATTAAAACATTACATAAGGATTCGTTTTTCAAACATCAACTGCTGTAGTCTTCTATAAAAAATTAATAAATTGCAATAAAGATAGGTTAAGAAGAAAGCAACGTTCGCTTTTCAAAATATAGCTGATTAACTATAATTATGATTTTGACCAAGAAGAATTCAATAAAACATTTGACCACTTTCCATACATTTTACATTCTGAAGGACGAGAGAAATTATAGTATCACGAAGGAGAATAGAACTAAAAATAAAGAAACAATATTAAGAAGAATTTACAGAAAAATGTGATACATTTCCTTGAATTGGGACTAAGTTGTAGGACTGCTTTACTTGAGACGTCTTTTTGTCCTATAAAAGGTCAATCATAACAAATGGAGCAGCGAAAGTTGATTAAACCAAGACAATGATTAGAATCAAGAAGAGTTTGGTTAAAGATAAAACATAATTAAAAGAAATAACGCAGAACATTTAAAATACTCTGTCTTTAGAATCATTAAGAGTTCAGAGATTGTAAGATTTAAAGTTAATTTAGATTTGTTTTCTAAAAATAATAATTTAGATACGAAGATTTAAAGTTAATTTTTTATTACTTTAATAAACAAATAAAAAATTGCGATACTAAGATTTATAGTTAATTTTTGATTATTTTAATATACAGATTCAAAGTTGATTTACTTATCATTTGCAATTTATGGAAAACAATTATTAAGTAGGTAAGTAGGTTTACAACCCAGTCTTTGCTTTTGCGGATGTAGGCAATTTATATCTACTTCCGATGAAAATTGGTTGATTTTGTTCTAATGTAACGAAAATGCTTTCTACTTTTCCTGTATTACGACTTTGTGGGCAATGAACTAATGAAAATTACATGTCCGAAGTTAGTGAACTGTAGTTTGGAGTATTATTTACTGATTCATGCTGTATTGGTTTTTCCATTCAATATCTTTTGTTACATAACACTATAAAATTAACCAAATCTACTGTAGTTTTCAAAGGCCGTAATCTCTGGAACTACCAGTCTATACTAATATTATAAAGAGGAAACATTTGTATTTTTGTATGTTTGTAACGAATAAACTCAGAAACTACTGGGCCGATTTCAAAAATTCTTTCACAATTGGAAAGCTACATTCAGCCTGAGTAACATAGGCTATTAAATAAAAATAAAAAAAATAAAAAATTCATTGGCAGAGCGAAGACTGCTGAGTCAGCTAGTCTTATATATATCTGAAAATATATTGTTATTTATAATAGCCACATTCAAAAATATTCATCTTTCACTTTATAAAATAGTGATGGGCCGATGTAATTTTTGAGTGAGGATAGATACAACAGGCTGGATAGTATCGTAAGTTAATTTTAAAGTGTTTGTTCGTTACAGCTTTTTTATTTTGCAAACATGCTAGCGATATAGATACTGTTGAGTCAGCTAGTAGTTTCATAAATATGGTGTACCTATCCCATGTCTTGTAGTGACGTTTATAGTATATAGTATTATTGTATATAGTATTATGACGCATGTCGTTGCGTATTTCAATTTGGGCAGCTCCACCCTATGTTTAAATTTTGCCGTGTTGGTTGGTCGTTTATGTCGGCCAATTAGGACAAAGCCTTAGGGATAATATATGTAAGTATCAAATTTCGATAGGACAACCCATACAAATGGTACTCAAAACATTATGTTACGTAGGTACTGATAATTGACTTTCTATTTTATCGATTGTCCAAAATATTCCGGAACCACTTTCCATACATTTTACATTCTGAAGGACGAGAGAAATTATAGTATCGCACCTACATATATGTGCTCTCACACTCGAGTTGAATAGAAATGAGCATGAAAGCAATGACAATAGATAATATTTATCGATGCAACGTTCATGGGCTTTTCTTATTCATATCAGGGTTTTCATAGCTAGTAGGGATCTATAATTTTGCCTTACTAACTTTGCCAAATACTTTATGGTAAGTACTAATTTATGGTATTACCTATATTTATCATACATTGAAAGGGATGGCACTACACGCCGAATATCTTGTCTGCAACCCTTTAGTGACATTGCAGGGCTCTTATCACATTAAGAAGAATGTAGGCCTGAGTCCACTAAGTTGTCTTTAAGTGAGTTGTTGGACTTCACATGCCTTTGAGAACACTCCTTCACTGTTACAGCAGGTTATCATGTAATTTTGTAAATATTTTTCATAATTTTTTTGTCAAATCGTTTTTTAGCATTATACATCTGACTATCAAAAATATCTAAAAGTAATCCATTCCCTAAATCTAATTCCACAGTTGCTATATAATAAAGTAAACATTGCGATTTAATGAATTTGCGGCCACTTTCACTATCGTTTCTCGGTTAGGTACTATTCTTCATAGGCGCTACATTTAGCATCCATGGAGCCGGAAAGAGCAAATTTTAATGAAATTATTTAATTAAATTTGCCATTATGTACATAATATTTCTTTCTTTCAAAATAAGAAGGTGCTACATTATTCTTTCCATTTGCATTTTTCTCTTTCACCGGTTTGTTAGACTAAGTGAAATTATTATGAGAATACGGACTAAGACGCATCGTAGGTACTACTATGTGTTAGAACATTTACATAGTGTTTGTTCGAAAGCAATAAAAGTCCGTGTGGGTAATGAACCGGTGTTCTACGGTAATTAAATGAGTAGGAAGAGTAGAACTGATGAGTGAATTATGATTATGACATATCTTCAATTACTGTTACTGTTTCGCGTAGCGGTTTTACACATTATTGCTCCATGATGGATTTTGAATAATAATATACCTTGAGGTATAGGGGATCCATCCCCGCCAAGGAGTGCCTTCTCGCTTGATGTATCTGAATAACAAATAAAAACTCCAAATACTTTAGTAGCCATTTCAATTATTTCCATCACAGCCCTTCCTGATGAAAACGGTCCTAACGTCCTTTAGCGATACAGTAGGCTATTACGATGGATATAATAGCACCCGTTGTTAAGAGTCATGCTCCTTGGAAAATAGATTAGCTCGATTTTTTTCTCAACCACCATAAAATAATACATCACCCTCTTCGAACAAGAGACACATTGCGAGAGCTGCTCTACAATAAAACCGTTTAACAAAACCAGCTATACTCTTAGTACATCTACATGAATGTAATGCTATGACCACTCTGCCAAGAGTGCCCGGCTACAGAGAGATTCTGATAAGTCGAGTACCAGACAAAACAAATGAATAGTCAACCAAATTGAACACTTCATCAAAATAGGCTGCGACCACCACTAGACACCACCACCCCGCCGTAACGTCCCCGGCGGCGCGTGGTCGCCGTCAGTCGACCGCACAGCTCGAGACGCGCACTCCGCCTACAAGTGAACCAGTGCTGTGACAGTGATGCTGGCCTTACCCATATAGTTGGGATACTGTGATCGTCGTCATGTTGATTGTTAGAACTGAGGACCGTGTGAAAATGTATCGTAAGTACATTATAATATACCAGTTTATCCGACTGTGGTGGAATATTATTGTAAACTTTCTTTTAGTGATGAAAAATTGTCTGAATTCGTAGAGTAACCTATTTTATTTGAATTTTCGCGAGTGTTCGTAGTAGAACTGAGCTTTTAAATATCAGAATGTATCGTAAGTTTCAGCGCATCTGCTTTAAATACCTAGGACCTATAGGACCAATCGTTGTTGGTTTTGTCTTTAGAAATTTAAAGAAGAGAATAGATTGTGCTAATTTTGACTTAAATGAAAATGTATACTAGGTTTTTTGGATTTTCCTCTTAAAATACGTAAATGAAGCTTTTTCTTAAAAAATTATTATTATTATACCTATTTATTACTACGGTTTCTTTGAATGATTTTATTAGTGTGTCCATGTAGAGTTCGCACGCTGCAGAGGTTTTTTCTACTGTTAGGAGAAAGATATCTTGCACTGAAAAGTGATCAAAAGTTTTAGTCTAGTACTTTTCATGGACCTTTATTTTCTCTGAGCTTACCTAAATAGGTAAGATGAAAAGTGCTTATGCGTCGAATAAGTCCTATAAGTTATGGTGGTGTGGTATATTCAAAAAAATACTTAGTGGATGAATGTTTAATGGGAGTACTTTGTCTATCGAATTTTAATTGGTAGGTGCTTACCTGTCAGTAACCCATTAATGACCCACTACAGGGTCGGGTCTCCTCGCAATGAGAGGGATGTAGGCCTTAGTCCACTACGCTGGCCCACCGCGGGTTGGTGGACTTCACATACCTTTGAGAACATTTTTTGTGAACTCTCAGGCATGCAGGTTTACTCACGATGTTTTCCTTCACCGTAACAGCAGGTGATATTTTTAATTTTATAAAGCGCACATAACTTTTTCACAAAGTCATTGGTGCGTGCCACTGGGATTCGAACCCGGACCCCTCGATTCGAGGTCGAATTCTAAGCCACTGGGCTATCACCGCTTTTACGGTGCTTACCTACCGTTATCAAAAGAAATTATTTCTGTTTAATTATTTAGATTTAGTTTTAACTTTTAACTCATTAATAAAAATTAGAATGCAGATAGAGTCCGTAAATCTAGTGTCGTTTCTAAAGCCTGCAGTTATGGTACAATTATATGCGAAACCGTTAGCGGGCAGCGGCGCGTTGGATCCCGCAATGGAGCGGAGGATTGGATACCGCGGTTTGAGAAAACTGGGCGTCGGATCCGGATTCAATTATTCATTGTATTCAGTATCTGTCAGTGCAACGTTGACGCACATGAGTGAATCGTGGCGATAAAACAGAGTGCACAGTCAATATCCATAAATGCCACTGTATATTTACACTCAGGTAGCTCATTGATCGTCTTCCTACTTAATCTCAAGCCAATCAACCAAGTACCTACAAGTTATTATTCTCCTACAGAGTGATTAATCTTAATCTATCTTTAATAAGCAGATACACATTGTTAAAGACTATTAAAGCTACCATATAAGTAATCTTTTTTATGACACTTTCAATCTCTTTCTTATCTATTTTGGTGTTGGCTAGTTTATAAGTAAGTAGAGCCATTTGCAAATAGTCAATAATTATTGCACGGAATACGATTAGAAAATTACTAACCTAATACCAAATACCTATCTTCTTTTTGTCGAGTATTGAGGAGCATGGTTACCTCTGCGACTGCCTACTAGTTAGCGGTACCTATTTTTTATTGAATAGTATTTAATCACCCACAGCAATTAGGGATAGGTGGCCGATTTAATGAGCCATAACTGGCAAATTTTTTAAACATGGGATACATGTATGTTGTTATGCATATCAATTATTAAATTATTAGGTACTGGTCTACTCTACTACTTTCGCGGAAATGCACTTAAAGTTTTTAGGTTATCAAACATCGTTGCAATTTTAATAAAATGCCTCATAATAAACTAGTTTACCCGGACATTTAACCCACATGTTAATGTTGGCCGACATTAAATGATAACTTGGCCGTGGGAGCTATGTGACAGGGGAACGTTTTACATTTTTTAAGTAGGTACCTAGTATAATTACCAACATTTCTATTGGACACATTCTCATTATAAGGCGTTTTTGTATGCCGACTTAAAGCTCTACAATTTTTACTTTTCCGCGCTCAAATCTAATGTCATTTTCTAAATGTTAATGTCATTGTAATGGTATCTCATGGGTACAAAAAATATTAGTTTTTGTTTCGAAACGAAATAGGTATTTTTTTAAACTTTATCGATTTTTACCTTTAAACGTTTATATTTATTGCATGCTATGATTAACATTGTGTTATTAATTACACATACGTATATTTTTTAGATAAATTACTAATAAATAAGTTTAACTCCTGTGACAACTTGTGTTGTTCCTTTAGTTTACTCCAAATAGGTAGGTACCAAGGTACTTAGCGGCATCTTCATTGTTTATTCGATACAAATAGAAAGCAAACCGTGATCGATTATTCAGTTTCACTTTTATTGTTATAAACTTTGTAACTGGAATAATTTGAATACTAAGTAGTATTATAATAGAAAAACTCATTGTTTTGGCCATTTTTTGTCAAATCTACCATTTATATTCTGTACTTACTTCCGTGTCATGATTTACAGTGTCCTAGATTCGTGAATGTTTTATTTAAATACTTCGAAAATCTTATGGCTAATCTTATGTTTTTGTTGTCGTTGAGTTCACACAAAACACAAGTTCTTGTGGATCTGTAGGTATTTAAGCAATTTTCCTTAGCTACGGTTAAACTAAGTGATACACGCTGAGGTTGTGCGAAAACACGTATTTTTTTATTTTACTTATTCTACCAGCTTAATCTGTTTGATTAAAAAGCCGGTGTGGCTAGACAACACTTTTTACACATAAGGTTTGTTTGCAGTGTCAGGTTATGCTAAGTGTAGAAAGAAGTAAACCAGCGACAGACGTTACATCGAGCAGAACTCTCAAATGAGCTAATTTCTATAACACTCACTATGTTCTTTTTCCATCGTTTAGCTTTATTCTTCTTAAAAACACGTATTTCTTTATATCTACTTTTAATCGAATTAAGAGCGATATAGTCCATACTTTTAAAATACAATGAATAAATTACCTAATTAAACTAATGAATCGAGTTAACTGATTCCCTAAATAAAGGAGCGCCCAGATGAAAGTTCAATGCACCCATCACAATTCAAATATGTTTCAGTCATGGTCTGTTAATAAAGGAACAAAAGGGCTTTGAAATGTTGCTACTAGTGCGCTGTCATTCATTAATGGTTAGTTGAAGAAACTGTATTATACTCTACTTGTTTTATTGACAATTATTTGCAGATCCACGAGGAAATTATATATTATATTATATTATTATATAATATTAGATTATTATTATACTTATTAGTATGTAAGGGTTTAAATGGGTCAATGTTATGCAGCTAGAGCATAAAACTGGAGCATTGGATAAAAGAGGGTGTAATAAAATTCCTGTGCGGTCTGTGCGTGAAAACTCGTATCTTGTATGCATAGGTACACATGACTAATCACCATAGTTTTTATAAGATCACAGTCCTAAAATTACATCATAATGTTACATAATTAAACCCATAGAGACATGTAACGATTTTAATTAAGGAAATGAGTTGAGAGGGTCGGATACTCATATAGGTGACAACTTGTGTTTTTCTTTGTATTTAGAAAGTGAACTAGACCAAAGTCATATTTAGCGGAAGCCAATGTTACTTATGTCGACCATAATCAAGTTTTTTTTTTGAGCAAGCAAAAAGTTACCACCGCTTATAAACCATTCATAAAATGAAATTGCGTTCTAGGTATTTAATTGCATATCTACACTACAGCTAGATTCGAAGTAGAAGTTTAAAGATGAATCTCTTTAATTATCTTCTCAGGGGGTGATACCACAGTCCTTGTAATAATTTATAAGGCTTACGTTTACGTTTCCTTCTAATATTGATGGGATGTTTGTCAGTCCTACATCCAAAAACGGTCGAACTAGTTGGTATGTTTGCTATAAGTAGATAAAGATGGCTTTTTGTAAGAAAATCCTTTAGATATATTTCTGGACCAAATTATGAGGTCTACGCTGACGACATAGTAAAAACAGAAGTAAGTATAGACGTTTGCGGCTGCACTCGTAAAGATTTATAACCTGGACTTTAATAATTAAACTCTTAACTAGCACACCTATCTTTGACACACTTAACCTTAGTAATTATGTTGACTTGCTTGTACTCGTACTTGATTTTTTCCGCCCGCTTTTTTCTCCTGGTCTACGATAGCCTGAGGGGCACCGAAAGCGGATGTTAGATGTAAGATAATATTCTATCATGTATGACGTTCATAAAGTGTACATAACTCATACCTGACAATGAGTAAAAGACTGAGGACCCAATCGAGAGACAGTCCACCTAATCGCTTCCGTCTATGCAATCTATATAATTTTGCATTAAGACGTGATTTTGTTTCACTCGACAGGTTGTGGTTGTATGACGGGCTATTTTACAGCCTTCGTCATTATGATAATGGGCAGATTAGACGTAATGTTCTCAAAGCTATGCTAAACTATGCTTGCGGCGGTCTCTGTTATTATAGTAGATGGGGTAAACGAACCTTTATGTAACTATTTTTATTGATCTAGGTATGTATTTCTGTTTAAATTGAAATTAAAACAGAGTAACATTTTACATGAAAAATGTAGATGGGTTTAGACGAATATAAAGTTGTAATTTAAATAAACTGACGTTGTACCTATTTAATGTAATTTTATAATTTGCACACAGATATTATTATAGTCAGGTAGACATCATAATCAAGAATAAAGGTGGCATATATTCAGGGGCTTTAATAAATAATTTGAACTTTTTTCTGGGCCGATTTATTTATTTGCGGCTATCATATTAATAATCTAATCATTATTGATTAACGTCGTACTAAAAAAAATTATCAATAAAAATATATTCATGATTTCTATGAGAGTAAAAACCAAATAAAATGATAGTCATCGGTCATAACTGAGCGGATTCTGTGGTTCCAGCCGGCTGGTCTCTGCGATGCTGGTGCTTTATTAATTAATAACAAATTTCTCCTCTTTGTGATGTTTCGGATACTTTAATGAAATCTCTTGTTCATATTTTAGAAGTAGTAAACGAGCGTGTGGCCTACTTAATTTTAAATGGTCATTGTAGCCTACGTAAAAGTAGATTCAACTGATGCCACCGATCTTCCTAATTTGATATTTTCAAAAATCGGTTTGGCGCATCGTTCGGTGTCATATAATGAATCAATCACTGTTTCGATAGGATTGAAAACAAGTGACGAATGGTTCGATGCATGACCATCGCATGATTTGATAAGAGTTGAATCGATTCTTAGTTCGAAAACTGCGAATCGATTCAACTCTATAAATAAATATGGAATGGCAGTGAATCAAATGTCGTAATTTAAAGGTGGTTTATTCTTCACTGTCTAGTAGCTGTATATATATCTATTATGTGATAAAACGAAACTGCTCTAGAAAGTTTTATGCTGATATCTTAACAAAATTATACGTGTAATTACAAAAATACTAACTCAGTTTTCTCTTTCAATAGACGCTGCTCTGATCTTTAAGTATAGAAAAGTGTTTTACCCGCTAATTGTGTGAATTACAAGCTATTGAAAAACTTAGGCAAAAATGGGTGCGGTCAGAACTTGAATAGCCCAGACACTGGCGAATAACATGAGCGCTTCGATGCTTCAAAGGGCGTACAAGTTCCTGTAATCATAATGATACGTGTTGAAACTTTGTCGGAGATTCAATAGGTTGCTCCTATGACCCGTATTACCTCCACAAATTGCTAAGGCGCTAGAATCATTTCACACGTGATTATGACGAATTCAAAAACAAAAAAAGGGCAAGCCAAAGGCAAAAAAATGATTAATTTCGAATATACAAGGCAGGCAGTTGATTAGCAAATTTCGGGGATTATATTTGCCCTCAAACAAAGAAAGAAGAAGTAGTGGAAGTTATAATTTTTTATTTAATGAGGGAACTAATTTGTAATTTAGTCCAGAGGGAATGGTATTTTTTAGCTTCCGGCCAATTTCTTACCTACCTAAATCCCACCAATTCTTTTCCCAATTTTGAACTAATTTACATTTATGACATAACGACGAGAACATTACTCTGCTACGGTAACTGCCTAAGTACATTGTGTATGGACGTATCTAAACGTGGCATTGTGCGGTGCTGCGATGTTAATCGGACTAAACACTGCAGACCGATGTTCCGATTTCGGATACTAATTAACTTTCACTAGAAGAAAAGTTTAGGGCTCAAATTGGCCTCATTACGTAAGGAGACACTTACGCATGCTACGGTCATCCCTTTACGTCACGTTATGAAGAAAGCTGCCTCATAAAAATATAATGAAATAGCAAAATGGGCACAATGTCGTTTGTTTTATTGCTGTTACGTAGTACAGTAGTCCGTTTTTGGTGGAACTGTCTGTTGTCTGCAAGAACGTAAACAAACATGGAACGAATTAGGTACGTTCTTGCTATTTATAACTTGAGCCGAGTTTGAATCTTCGTCGAGTGCGTCGAATTACTTATTTTTAATCTTTATCATGATTATTTATACAAAATGGTAGTTTAAATATAAATCTTTAAACATATTAACTTATAGCATACACACATTAACAAATTTGTTAGGTAATTTACTAATGTCGAGATCTTTGTAGTACCTACAAGAATATTATAGAAACAGGCGCTGGGAATAGGATATTTCTATAAATTAATCAAAGGGGACACGCGTCTTCTTATTCGTACTTGTAATTATGAGATTTCTATGTAGGTAACTAGAAACTTTCTGCCATTTATCCGTATTCAACTGTCAATCACCCACGGCGGCAGATGAATCAGCAAGTCTGGTCTTCCTGTGTCCATATTGATTTCACTTCTTTTCTTTATGAATACGCATGTCTGCATAAATCTGCAATCTTTTGTTGCATGAGTGCATGACCGTCTAGTGCAAAATTAACAATAAAAATATTTTATAGGCAGTCAAGTCAGTCTACTGGGTTTCGTCTGAGAGGTTCTTAATGCCGCTCTCATAAACTCTGTAGGTATTTAAACAAGACAGTAAGTCCGTAGTGAATATTTAGTTCTACTGAAGAGTTCAGGAGACTAATCTTCAAAGTTGTAGCAACCCATAGATTTACAACATTTGATAATATTTAGTCTTGTTGAGGTTCAGTAATATAATGTCTATAAATCTATAGGCTGCAATTACAACTTAAAATAGCAGGCCAGCTTGCTCGATTCTACTTTCAAACATAAAAACTTTTTTTAATATATTTCTTGTCCATCGTAAAAAGTAAAGGCAAAAAGAAAAAGTAACGTCAATTTTCGAACCATAATGAGCCATAATGATGGCTTCGTTATTGGGTGTTAAATTTATTTAGACTGAAAAGGTACACGCACACTAAAAGTAAAATAATAAGTTCACCACAATTTTACTGCCAGATTATAATTTTACCAAAATGAAAACGTATCGACAAACTATTCGATTAACCCCTCTAAATTTTAGAAATATATATTTATTTTAATCTTATACATTTCGCATTACGGTCTACTGTATAACAAATAAAAAATATGCTTAAATTTCAGTAGGTGCATAAAAATAAAATAAGTAACATCTTAGTCCTGATGAGTAGCAAAGCACCCGCAAACGTCCTCAGACAAGATTTCTTCTCTATTTGGGATTGACCACTGAACATTAGTTGCGTGGGCATGGACACTATCGTGGAAGTATTCGTACGGTAAACATCGGTCATTAGTGTGACATATGTCAGTCTGTCTGGCATCTTCCCATACTAGTGGCATACGTTTCCCACTCAATTACTTTAAAAAACGTTTTATTTGAGTCATCAATTTCAGTTATTTAGACTCTATTCATAATTTGACGCAAAAAAACAACTCTCAACTGCGAGTAACTTTTCATAATCCGTGCGCGTTTATTATGTAGCGATTACAACATCCCAGTGCGCAGGTGGCCTAATGAAGACGGAAGAAAGTGGTCTCCGTATCCGTCAGTGGAGCGTGGTAATCCGATCACGTCGTTATGGAAAGTGGTGAGTGGACGAAGGTCATGGACACTGCATGGCAACGATCCTGGCTGAATACGTAATCGGTTGTTTGATTTCGAAGGGCTGTATGAAAGTGAGTCTGTTGTGTAATGGACAGACTACAAATGTATGAGAAATATTAGTAGTAGTAGGTCTAAAGTTTTATTGTACTGTACAGTGTGTAAAATTGTGGATTTACGTTACTAGGATTAACTAACGGGTATATTGAACAACAAATAAAATTAACAATTATTTTACATACCAAATAAATAAGTTGTAAAAAATACATATAGGAAGCAGCGTTTTGTTTTAAAATGTCAGTACCTGGGAAAGGGAAATTAGCCGGATTTTTTTTGTTAAAATCAATAATTTTGACCAATTTTATTATGAAATGAAATTTTTCAACATCACGTTATTTTTCGAAACAATAACTAAAAATAATGAATTTCATACTTCAATATACCGTACCTATAAGAAAGGAGTATCTATATCTGTTTTCCATGATCCATCACATTTGTGTATTCCACAATCCGGAAGCCTTTGATAGAAACACGACTCAATGCGGTGTGGTCATGGAAGCGAGCTGTTTACCCTATTACCTCACACTCGCTTTTACTACTACAAAATATGCTACAACACAATGATAGGTTCTTTCCCACACAGTGGCAGTTTTTACATGACAATGAAAGCAAGCATCGTCATGTGAAGTTAATCGATTATAAAAATTGTCGTGTGAAATTATCCCTGTGTTGTACAAGTCATCGAACTATATATAAGTACTCTCGTTTTCTTCAAACCGCGACTAAACCGTAAATTAACTCGATCTTATCTTTGCAGTGGCCATAGTTGAAGAAATACTATTCAACTGGTTTGAACAAGAGAGAATACTCTCTCCGAAATAAAAAAAAATACAACTGACTCATCTAATATGAATCCTTGGATTAAAAAGCTGAAGCTATTTAAATTTCAGTAAAGTTGGGATTAAAGGGTTATTCCCTTAAATATATACTATTATGAACCTTATTTACTCAAATATTTAATTCATATACGATTAAATACTTATATCATAATATTTTGAATCTCAATATAGTCAATATTCAACATTAATGTTAATAATTGTCTAAAGTAAACTTCGAGTATGGTACAAAATCAGTTTGAAAATTTAAATTCATAATAATTATTTCTGAGCTCAATAGATGCTTACCCAAGAAAGACCTTGATCAATTAACTTATCACTTCATAACAGAATGTAAACTATTACTGAAACTACGATAAACTGAAGGTTAAAATAATGTGCTTTTGGTTATCATTAGTCATTAACTAGTGTCAGTTAGCACAGAACGTTTCTCGTAATGTGCTACGATTACGTAGCCATGTAGAGTATGAAGCTCGTTGAAGTCTTTTTCATACTGGAACCATAAAATTACTGAGTTGCTTTTTACTCGTAGGGAGTGACCTACTTCTTGGCGTAATGAATGTACTCCTCACAAGATATATATACGTTCGTCAAACAGTATATTTTTATTTTGTCTGGGTATTATCTCTACAAATGCTGTAATTGAGGGGAAAATTTTGTGAAAACAGAAACAATTGAGAAATCAATAAAGTTGAACAATTTCGTAGCCATACTTCTCAGGGAACAGAGAACAATATATCTTATATAAGTATTGCATGTGAATTGCGCTATAAAAAGTGCGTGGGTTTAATAAAATACAGATCACTGGGTTTGGGGCAAGTATGAACTACCGCCATTGCAGACATTTCATTTATTTCGGTTTACACACCTGATCGATATCCGTGCAGATAATTGCATCGTCACTGCTAGGTACTACTTTTATTAAGCAAACGATTATACTTTTATTTATTTTTTATAATATATCGTAATATAGAAAAAATTATAGCCCTAGAACAATCGTGAGATGAAAATCCGATAGCTAAAATCAGTGGTATGTAACGTAAAGTTTGATCTCGTGGCGTATACCTACCTATGTTTGATTTTTTCGTTTAAAATATGAAAAAAATATATACCTACGTTAATATTCTTATTTTATAGTGATTTAGAGCCTTAAATATGATTGAAATAGAAATTAAATAATTGACCTACTTAATAAACTACGAATACCTACAATCATATTAAATTGACCATAAATATAACTGCTATTTGATGCTACCAACTTGTCGAAACGGAAAGTAATAAAGTACATACATAGGTACGGAATTTCTTTATGGTCACTTAAACACCGCTAAATGGTTAATAGAACTGGAAAGTGGAACTGTTCACTGCTCGTATATTATTGGAAAAAAACTACGTTATTTCCGGCTAAAATCATAGACGTATTTCCTATAGAATGTATCTTTAAGTAAAGTCTTAGCTTTATATTTATTTTCAAAATTACTATTTACTATTGAAACTCATCAACGAAGACCATTACTTATATTACCTTCTGGAGATAGTATCGTAATTTTTTTTTACAATAACGTTATTTATCGTTATAAACGAACAAATTTGGAATAAGAATAAAGCTACTGCACTTTCTATAAGGTTTTTAATTATTTTTTGCATAAATCTATTGTTTTCTCCTGTGAAATTGCGATTTGCATAACGTTTCGTTATACGCATCCGTGGCTACGCACCAAACGCTCGTTTAAGGTTGGATTCCAGCAACGCGGCTTACGACAGTATTGCCGCGATAGAGTGATAGTACCTACTGGGTTCTATAGATATACAACTAAGCATCTATACAAAGATGCTTAATTGTATATCTAGATGTAGTATTAGTATATCAAAAATAGGACACCCAAAATTATTGCCCTTTTATCTTAAGATAGCTATTATTATAGCCGGAACTGCTTTCATGACATTTTTTTGGTAACATAATCTCTACCATCATATTTTTTGCATTATTGTTAGATATTGTGCAACTTATTTCATTAGCATGACACTTAACTATATTTTCACATATTAAATAAACATTAGAACTAGACTGAATAAATTATGTAATCATATTACCGTTATTAGTATTTTAATTATTACATACAATATTCATATTTACAATTAAAATTTAAAATAGAGTTGAAAATGCAGGGTTTCTAATAAAATGGTGTAATTTTTTGTCGTAATGTTGTCTTGAGGTAACAAAGAGATGAGCTCTGGTAAAAGCCAGCATTTCTTTAGTCGTTGACAATTTACTTTTGTTTGCATGTATTTTACCAGACCAACCGGGCCATGGTCCGGGCCGCTGAAAGGCGATAGGCCGTAGTGGTCTGGGACGCTGAATTATAAAATACGCTGTTGTTTTCAAGGAACTGTCAGAGTACTAACCCTATGCTGAGGTACTTTGGTTATAATGCAAATAGCCCACGTAACTGTTACTTAAAAAAAATTAAGCAAATAAGAAATGATTAAGACAGGAGTAAAAATACTAGAATGCGTATTAGCTGTACAATGTGACGCATGTGCTTATTTGGTGCACCAATGGAGGATTTAGGAAAACAACTTTTATTTTCAAAGTGATACAGTCCACTTTTATTGGTCGGCGCGCTGCGTGTTCTCTCGAGCGAGATGAAGGCATAAAAATGTGGTTCGGAGTGTTTTCTCGTAGCGAATAGCTGGGGTGAAACGTGCCACGGTCCGTGGAGCACCAAAGCACGACATGTGCGATACAGGTGCAATAGTATATCACTAGACTGCGCGAATCTGTCTGTGAAGAACTGATGAAAGGTCCGAAAAGATCTCAAGTTCAATCGGTGCAGGACATCAAAGCCGTCCTAACCATGAAATATGCAAGTTGTTGTATATGTATATATGTGAAGAAGACATAAAGGCAAATTAGAGGCGACGGTCTCCAGCAGACCAGCTTTAGAAGACATAAAAATGAAACGACAATAACAACATTAGTTACGTTCCGCCTGCCCCATTAACTTAAGAAATATTCAAGTTAATATTTAAATTGATCTACATATATCCATATCTATAAAGTCAAATATATTGATATCCCTGTAGTCAAAAAATTCAATGTCCTAGTTCTTCTTTACTCTTCTTTACAAGCTCGTGTCTCTGAAAACTTATCGTCGCCTGGTGAGTCAGATCTTTCAGTCAGTTCTAAGGGTACCCTTGCGTAACTTTACGCACAAAACTAAAATTTTGGTACATACTGCAGTTTCGACTCTACAATTTTTTTAATTAGATAAAGCCAAACGAAGATAAAAATTAAAACTTCTTTATCAGTAGGTATTTACTTAATTGTTACACACTCAAACTAGTAGTGTATCTTGACTATTCAACCGCGAAGTCTGATCTGTGGTTACCGGTAAATTTAATTTTCTCTTTTCAAATATTACGTGCAAACAAGTAACGTAGATCGAGTCACAGATTACATATCATAAATCCATGTCGAATTATTCAGAGCGGTGTTTCGTTTTAATCACTATTTCGCACGTGTTCATTGCTTAAACATACGAAATACCGCCAGTGATATACGCAATCGTATCGATTCATATATTCATATGTTTTTTGTGCATATTGCAGTTGACAATACAACAACAGACATTAACCGCAAAACTGTGCAATAAATCATTCTACGTATGTAGGTAGACACTAATGCGATATGCCGATAGAAATTAAATAAATTTATGATTAATGGGCTTTTGTTTATGGTAGTAACCGCAATTTTTTTCATCCGTGCTGGGTGTGAAAATTTTGAAATTATTATAAAACCGGAAAAATGGCCGGAAAAATCCGCAGCTTCTGTGCATAGCTTATTCACAGAAGGAAACACACTTAAACCAGGATAATCTCAGATCCACTATCTGATCATAGAACCGAGGGACTAGGGACGGTGCAATGTACATCATACTAAGTCGACGGCATGTGACCGGAACTAAAAGGTCTCATCAAGCCTCTTCCACTTCACGCCTCTTGCGTCTCGATGACAGGGCACAAGTACGGCCACTGATTCGCTTCACCAATTTAAATTCCCTATGACATCTTGTAGGAATCATATCTTTGTAGGAATAGGAATATGAAGTTTATGCCTTCTCAACTATTGTTCTCTGCAACCGCTAAAGCAACCGTTTGCTAAAGCTAAGTTGATAAAATTGCTAGGGCACTAATCACCTGCCTGCATTTTCTGCATCTTCTTCAGCTCTTCTCATCCAGGTGCTTCCCAACGCCCCAAGCAGATAGTCGCTCCATCGAGCAAAACGTTCCTCTCGTTTAAAACTTATACAATACGAAAAAAATTATCCACGACCTACAATTAATAAATAACATTGGTGATCAATACTAAAGGAAAGTCTATTAAACTGTTATCTTATTCGGTGATGTTTGTAGAGTATGTAGAGTCAGTAAAAGTTACCTTTGCGTATGCAAATATGAGTAGTCGCAACAATTAATTGATTCAACCGTGTAATGTTCACTTTCACTGATATTACATCTTTCTGTAAATATTATGTCTTTAGATAAAATTTGATTAACTCTTCTAATAAAATGTAGACAAATATTGTTAGATAAAATTTAATCGGATACCAAACGTTGCATACATGGCAGTCACAATCCGTCCAGATTTTTTTTATTTAATCGGTAAATTCTTACAAAAAAAACATTATATGTACGAGTATATACTGTAAATTATAAGATGCCAATATAAGAAATACAGTTTTAAGGGAACTTTACCTAAGTTCCCTTAAAACTGCTCCTAAAATTATTGCCATAAGATGAACTTTAGAGTATTTGCTAACGAAAAAGATAAGCTTAGGTTTTGCTCAGGCTTTAAAGAAGCAACGATTTACGGATTGTCTTAGAATTAGTACTACAAAATGAGCGCGGCCTACATACCTATAACTGATAGGAAAATAGTATTACTTACTTGCTACTTAGAGGTAGTTTTCTTCACACAATGGTCTCGATTGCGTCAACGTGATTATTCGTAGCAGGTCCCATGGCTACCATTAAATCGCTATGGTAGTACCGACGTGACCATCGTGTAAAATGTACCCATACGAGTGCCATTGTATCACGCAATGGTAGAAAGTGATACTTCCATGTAATTATTCCTGGCTTTTCTTCTGTTGTTTTCCGCGCGGCTTGCAGTTACAAAGATATTACTTAATACGCTACTGGTTTATCTGAATTAAACCTACATGTGTGATATTAGTTAAATGTTCTATTTCATGTAAGATTTATGTGTATGCGGCGGTAAAAACTTACGTCACGTGTGAACTAGTTAAACTTTAAGGTAACTTTGTTACGGCAGTTTCTTACGGCAAATAAAATTACATAAAGCAAAACATTTCAATAATACTTTCAAAAATGACTAAATGTGTGCATAGGTTAATTAAAAAAGTCTTTAATTAGACGAGAGAGCACCAGTTAGAATACAGAGCATTCCATTTCAGTTATTATAAATTAGTTAACGCACCATCTTAAACACGCCACAGTTTCTTTCAATAAGAGGTATTAAAAGCTTATGTCTATTGGAAATGATCGGAATCGGATTGAAAAGCGCAAATAACTTTTTAACAAAGTTATTGGTGCGTGCCCCTGGGATTCGAACCCGGACCCCTCAATTCGAGGTCGAATTCTAAGCCACTGGGCTATCACCGCTTTCATCTATTATAAGGCAGTATTTGAAGTCGATAATTTCGATTAAAAACACATAAGACACTTTTGCTTTTCCATATTTCTAACTTCCCTCCGATATTTTTTCACGGACAATTTAAAAACTAATTTTTCTTTCGTAAATTATATTCATATGAAAGTAATTTATAGGTTCATTAGAGAATTTTTATAGCTAATCTCACCGGCCTGAGAAAGTCAAACAGTTTATTATCGAAACGAATTGAGCTGATCAAAATTGTTCGTCGGTTTGGTTGTTTTGGCAGTAGGTAACCGTATCCAAAGTCGTGGGAAGTGCGGTATGGACGATTTCTTGTTCACCTGACGGTCTGCTACGCTCTACATGCCACGCCTTTTATTTGTTTCTTATTAGTGTCTCGATTAAATTCATTCTGCGTGTATAATATAAAATCTCTTCTTTGCAAGCAACGGTAGAAGATATCATCCGTTCGCAATTCAATTTAAAAAAAAGAAATATGCTTTCTAAGAAACGTTACACAGAACAAGTTACGTATTGCATAATGTACCTAATGTTAAATGTAATTCGTGGCTATTATATTAGTATAAATTTCGTAGAATTAGGAGTAATTAGGACTAATATTGATGTGTATTTTTGAATCATATCAACAATTATATTATTTGTCCGTCCTTTATTATGTCCGTCAAATAGGTGAAATTTAATTCAATTAGGTTAAAGTAAGCTAAGTTAATAAAATTGGATATGCCGTTGTAATTAATGAATTAATGTTTTTAACGCTGATTGCTATATTTTTAAGTACTAGTTACCTGAATAGGCTTTACAAACAATTCGGACGAGCTCTGTAACGTTTGTTAATTTGCAAGTCATAATTAAATACATATTTTGTAAATTCCAGGAATGCGGCTATGGCTGGTAGCACTGGCGCTGCAGGCCTCGCTCGCAGCCGTCAGCTGCGCCAAGCACCACCGCCGCTCCATGGCGAATCAGGCGGTAAGTATCAACCAACACTTTAATTCTCTATAAAATATGCAGTTTGATAGTGATGGATTCTAGAGCGATAAGACTACCTCTAAAGACCAAGACTGCATTTTGTATATAAATACCCACAGTGACAACTTGACGTCTAGTCGCTGGCATGGTTAAAAACCAGCCCAGTGTGTCTTAAACCTGCACTTAAGTCCCGGTTTTCCGTGAATAGATATACTGTACTTTTTACACCGTCATTTTAGCGGGTTTATATCACTCGTACTATAAAATTGTATGCCATACCCATCTCTGAAGCTAGCCAATGTAGTTTATGTAGTACGGCGTTTACCTTCTCCACTCGGGCACTAACTTCAAGAGTGCAATAATAGGCTACTTAAGCCACACGTATCGTAATGTACTATTTTACCTATACTCTTCTTTAAATTTAACTAAAATAAAAGTTTGTGTCTGCTGTTCATTTGCTTGAGTATGCTACTGATTATTATTTTTATTCGTCATTCATATGGTAAATTAATATCATGATCATAAATTAACTTAATCATTTTTCTGTTTTACAGGCCTTACCAGTATCAAAAGGTGGCTGGAGGCCCGTCGTGGGCTCCAGTGGACTACTATACGGATCATTAGGAACAGCACCTTTACATGCTCCATCTTACAAATTACCAGTGCTCGACTTCTACCCGTCATCAGCACGTCCGATAGCCGCAAGAGACGCGACGAAACTGACGTCGATAGCACAATCCTATAGACCGACCACTCTTCGAACCGTTCCTTCTCCCGCACCATCCCCTCCTGCACACCAACCAATCAATTCCTACCTCAACCCGTTCTCTCTCCCCAACAACGGATTAACTCACTATAAATTCGTTCAAAACTTCCCCGTAGAAAACGTCGTGTTCCGAAACCCTCACAACCCTTACTCTGCTCGTCCAGTCCTCCAAAAGTACCAGACGAAACCAAAGCAGCAATTCCAAAATAACGTGTACCAGCAACTGACAAACATTCAACCTCTACAATTCGGTCAGTATCAAACACCGAAGCCATTGGATATATTCGGAAACCCCGTCGAGGTTTACGTGAGACCAGACGCGAAACGGCAGCATTCAGCCGACACTGAGATCTTCAAGCCCGAGGTGTACAAGCTGCCTGACAACGAGGTGGCTCCTCAATCTGTGAGCCAGCAGGTGAAGACAGCCCAGCAACAGAACTATGTCGGGAATCAGAAGTTCACTGTGAACCCTTACGCGAACTACGCGTTCCAAGATTCCCTGACGAGCTACCAAAACTTCCCACCAAGTATATTAGGTACGAATTAATTTGACTACCACTATTAACTATACATAGATGCCATCAGGCAGAAATTTAAAATTTTATGTTTTTGTTCGCAGGAACTTTCGGGTCATTTGGAGTACAATCAGTAAAGGGAAGAGATCCAATTTTCTCACAAACCAAAACAACTTATATACCACCACAACCAACGAAGCAAACAATTTTCAACTCATTTAGCTACTCCCCCGGCTTTAAGTCCACGCCGAGTTTTTTCGCAACTACTACCCCAAAGCTCTTGACAACGCCGAATCAGTATCTGCTCGGGTCAACGCTAAATGACGTCAGGACTGTACCAACGCAACAAACAAAAGTAACATCACCACCAAAAATAGACCCTAATGTAGGAAAAGGAGGATTCAAACCCAGTCCACAAGATCCATTTGCCAAGAATATCTACAACTTGGATTACAACAAAATCACCACTTATAATCCACCTATAATACAATCAACAACCGTTCCTAACCCCTACTACCCTGACTACGATCAGTATACGGGGCAGCAGCAACACTACAGTAAACCGATAGTGGACTATAGATATGAAATTAAAAACCATAATGTGAATGATAACGTAGGAGTAAACCAACACGTTTCCCATCAATATGCAAATCCTCCTAGTACTAACCTGGAATCAGAAGACACAAACAACTTTAAACCGTATAAGTCAACATATGAAGTAACAGAAGATGAGTCTGAAGATATTATTACTCATTCCTCTACAGGACCCTGGGCAGTAACTCCAGAGTCGCATAATAATCCGAAATCAACAGAAGAAACTGTCACTGTAGCCAGAACAACTACACCAATTCCTGAACAACCAGAAGAATACGCTATTGTAACTGAAAGTGAAAAGGGGTATGAGAATTCGTTGAACTATGATAGCCAGATTGAAACTCAGAGTAGGCGACCTCTTGGAGATGACTTTGAACCGATAGTAAAACATAAACTTAAAGACTACTACTACAAAGTATCAACTCCCTCGTATGGTGAACATTCGCCAAGACGAACGAAAAAGCCAACAGAATCTTCCAGGATAACCCAACAAGATATTAGTACTACAACTACAAGTGTAAACAAAGATTTAAATTATGTAACAATAGAAGCCCTTCCTACACTTCCGCCAAACAAACATTTTAAGCGTCCCAGTGCCCCAGAACCTCTAGACAAGGACAGAATTCGCAAAAGGAATAAAATCAGGAGACGTCGTCCGCCACAAGCGAATGGAAATCGTTTCCAGGAAGAGAATAATACACTCAAAAACGTACAGTCATCTACAGAATCACCGGTCACCACAGAACCAGAAGAAATCCATACTATTAGACCACGAGTGAGGCCTTCTAAAGCCAGAACAGAATCTAGTATAACAACACCTACTGTAACAACTGATTTAACAACAAGCGCCTTGCCCACGATCTCACCAACAACACCCACAGTACTCACAAAAAAATCTCATCACCGTAAGCCTTTGACCACCACTGCAGAAAAACCTGAAACTACAACTCAGGCTTTAAAAGATGACGACCTAAACAAAGATTCGTCGATAATGAAAATAGCAACACGCCCACAATTTTCAAGAAACACCTATGACGTAAAGTCAAGTGAAGTACCCGATTATAGTCATAAGCAGGATGAAAAGGATACACCTACCAGCGACGTATCCGTTAGTTTAAGTGATACACATAAAACATCTGAAACGCTTAAGGACTTCTCATTTCACAGAGACGTCCGACCAGTCGAAATAACGACAACAGAATCTTTAAGAGAGACTATCGAAAGTGCAAATGATAGTACCACTACCTCGCGTACAGAAACTACTCGCAATACCGGAAAAGTTCAAAGGCCAAGACTAAAAAATAAATATGAACGCCCCAGGTTTAGCGTTAAGGATTATAGAAACCGACTGAGTTCTACGACTAGTACGACGGAAAAACCAACAGAAGCTCCCCAACAGAAGGCCAGATATCAACAAAGAAAGGCAGCGTATATTGAAAATGGATATGTTATAAATGAAAACGAAAATAACACAGAACGGAAGAGATTTATGCCAAAGGATCCCAGGTATAAAATAAATAGGACGGAAAATGAGGAGCAGATAGAGAGACAAGACCATACAGAAAGACAACCTATAAAACAAAGACAGAGACAGACTACTGCGGAAACAGAAAACAGCACCCAAAAAATATCATCAAGAATCCGCAGTGGACAACGAAGACCGAGACCAACAGAGGAAACTGTCGAAAATTCGAGTCCGACCACTGTTTACAATAAAAGACCTTTGAGAAAGAAAATCAAAGATTCCGACATTGGAGAATCAGTGCAAGATATAACGGTAACTGAAACAACGGTTAACTATGATCACAAGGGCGATCAAACTTCAGAAAGGTCTAGGTCAGAAAGCGCTATCATGAAAATAGCAGACAAGAAACATCACGACCATTTAGAGCACATATTTGAACATTCCAAACGAGTTTCAGACTTAACGCTAGCTGCGAGCAAAGACTACAACACGCCAGGCATGTTCAAAACCGTATCAGCGAACAGCAGGCGAATACCGAACTACTTCACAATAGCTACTGACGATCCAATCCTTCCTATAGAAGCATTCTTCCCACAACTGAACCAAAAGAAGGAAACGTAACGTTCCTATACTAGTTTATATCCAAACCAAATCTTTTCTACTACCAAAGCGACTACTATTTGAGTCTTGAATTTTAGTTAGGTGACCAGTGAATTTTTCAAGCGTGGTTGTATTCGACCCCACCTGTATTTCCTTGATGACTGGAACTAATGTGCTCTTTGTATACGTCGGTGCTATTAGTGTTAAGTTCATACAACGTATCCTTACTGAAGTGATAGGATTAGTATTAATTAAGCATTGGCGGACTACACAGTACTTGTTGTGTAAGCTCCTAGTGTGTGTGCGTTTATGTAGACTTGTGTGTGTGAAAGAACTCAAATATTTATATCGGACTTTAGGCATTAAAGTGTAAATAATAAACGTTTTTCTAATTTAACATGAATTTTATTGAACACCCATTTGATTAAAAAGAGACAAACATTTTTACGTATAGGTATTTATCTTATCCTCCGTTCGCTTGCTCAGCTTGGAGCTTCGCCATCTTCTGAATACATTTTACAGCAGCTTGATGAATGGTTTTGTCGAGAGAATCTGAAAAGTTAAAAACATATTTGAAGCTTTTTTGATTAATTAATAATCGTATTTGTAATAAATTGTTAAGACAACTTGACTGAACTTTCTACTATTCCACTGTGTTTAGTTATACTTCACGTTACGCTATAATATAATTAGTTGTTTACTTACAAATCTTATGGTGCCCCTTGATAGGAAAGCGTATTCTCAAACTGACAGGATTTGAACAGATGAACACGTAGGGGCTATCACTCTCGCCATCCGGATATCTACAAAGAAATTGAAATACATATAAAAGATATTGATGGTACTGTAAAAGGAAAGCAAATAATAAATGTATTACAAATATTTTCATCCCATAAACAAATTTGCATATGAAAAATGGAATAATTTTATCAAATTAGTGTATTGTCATCGGTGCTCGATAAATCTACAAAGTTTGAACGAAATCTGGCCGTTTCAAATGGGTCAAAATCGCGCCCAAAGGAGTCGGTTACAAACAAACATACAGGTGAAGCTAATATCAAGCGTATAAAAAAGGCGTCTTGAATAGCCCATCAGATCAGATAATGGGAGGCATGGTCCCTTATACAGAAAGGTTTAGTTTATAACTCATTAGGGTATCACACATTCAACACGTTCAGTTCCTACAACACGCCTAGCTGCTTATATAGAAAGAAAGAAAAGTTGGATATGCAGGCGGCATCCCTAAAAGGCGCACGAACATTGACGTGACATTGACATGTTAATGTAACGAAATACTATAAGTTTATGCAAAATAAATTCAGATACATACATTTTCTGGTACTCCTCCTGAGGTAAGCAGTCGTCTACACTGACGCAGCCCAGCAGACAGCCAGTGGGGTAGAACGTTGGGAAATGGAATTGCTTATCTACAACAAAACATAATGATAAGACAACATATTTTAATAAAAGTCTTCGTAACACTAGTACAGGTACTAAGTATTATAGTATTTTAATTTTGTTAACTTTATGAACGGAGGAACGCAATGGAGAGGGGTAACTGTAATACGGTTAAAGTTACAAACTTGGAATCGCATATCGATTTATTAAAGGTTAGGATAAGGCTGGGGTACAAAGTTGTTTAAATTTTTGATCAAAATAAATTAGAAGTACCTTGGATAGGTAGTAAAAATTAATGGTTGATTCCTTTCATTAAAGCTGGTTGTTCTTTACGTATTTAAAGGCTATATATTTTTAAAGATACCAAAAATTCACGGACATCGTTTATTGTACGTACCAAGGTACAATACACGGTATTGGTTCTCTAAAGCTAGCAGCCATTGGTACGGTGGTGATGGTGGTACGTACCAGGGTACAATACACGATACTGGTTCTCTCAAGCTAGCAGCCATTGGTACGGTGGTGATGGTGGTACGTACCAGGATACAAGCCGCAGTACTGGTTCTCTAAAGGTGGCAGCTATTGGTACGGTGGTAATGGTGGTACGTACCAGGGTACAATACACGATACTGGTTCTCTCAAGCTAGCAGCCATTGGTACGGTGGTGATGGTGGTACGTACCAGGATACAAGCCGCAGTACTGGTTCTCTAAAGCTGGCAGCTATTGGTACGGTGGTAATGGTGGTACGTACCAGGGTACAATACACGATACTGGTACTCTCAAGCTAGCAGCCGTTGGTACGGTGGTGATGGTGGTACGTACCAGGGTACAATACACGATAGTGCTTCTCTAAAGCTGGCAGCTATTAGTACGATGGTGATGGTGGTACGTACCAGGGTACAATACACGATACTGCTTCTCTAAAGCTGGCAGCTATTAGTACGGTGGTGATGGTGGTACGTACCAGGGTACAAGACGCGGTACTGGTTCTCCAGGGCGCGCACGACGGCGGGGTCGGGCGGCTTGACGGTGGCCGCTATCCACAGCCGCCCGCGGTGACTCGTGTACCATGTACGGCCCTCGTGCCTGACACACAATATTAAAAAAAATATTAATAAAGCAATGCATTAATATGGTGGAGTTAACCGATTTAAATAAAAATTAAATAAATAATATCATACTTTATTGCCAAGGTCATACAAGTTTCAATTAAGGAACACAAATTATTTGTTTCAGCTGAGGCTGTCACGGGAGTATGGTCCTACGCACCTCTGTATTTTCAGTCATCCCCGCTCCCTAAGATCAACAAGTCGTCGTACGACAAAGTCATTGTCGCCGTTCGTCGTATGTCATGTGAACTGTTAATTAGGACAGCTTCTTTCTAATCTCCGTTGACCTGTTTAAATGTTGTCGAGTTTTTTGCGTTGTACTATCGTATAGCCAACTACAGCCAACTTGTGGCATTCAATCCATTTTGTAGTAGAACAACTTGATAATAGGCGTTTCCACTAAGAATAAATCGGCTGGCATAGGGTTTCTAATGATTAATCATGTTATGTAGTAACCAAATAAACACTTTTTTCATTAAAATAATTAAAGATTACCAATATTTACGGAAAATAAAATCCGCAAAATTGGCCGTTTAATCACGTGATATTAAAATGATTGAATCAGAGAAGCGTGACGTCACGCCTCGCGAAACGTCATGTTGTTGCTGTCATTTTCGTATACAGTGAACAGCTTGTTTCGCGAGGCGTGACATCATTCAAGACGCCATGACAGTCTTGGCCTTTTTCGATGTCAATTTGGAGTTCATTTCTAAAAACGCAAAATTCTTAGATAAAATGGCTTATTTTTCTTAAAATACTATATTTTTGGGGTAAAATAGATACCAAGCTATATTTAAACTCATTTCTAAATTTTGTCAACTAGCCTATTAAAATGCTTTTTGAATTAGTTGGCGAACAAATGTACTCACATCTTGATCCCCTCAACGAGCAAGGAGGCCCAGGGCTGGTGCATGGAGAGGCACTTGCCGGTGTCGCTCATCTCCTGCAGCTCGGGGTCCTGGATCCTGGACGTGGTCAGTCCGGCTGGTCTACTCGCTGATGAGTAGCTCCGCTTGTCCACTGACTCGTCAAACTGTCGAGATATTGTGTGCTTATTTGGAATTCTTCATTACATTATTTATAGGAGTGTGTGTATCGGAAATTGTACATTACGACAAATGTGGCTTGAGAAGTAAGCTCGAGTGGAACGAGGGTGCCGTCCTATAATTGGTATCATATACTATTTTATAGTTCAAGTGTCGAGCCGAAAGAACGGGGCAAAAGAGTACAACTTTAAGCATGTGGCTTAAGTTCGTGTTTAGTTAGTAAATCCACCCAGAATTTCACCTGGGCGGGTTCACAATTTGCATGAAAAAATTAGTCGGTGATGTAGTTATTTACAAAAACACAATTGAACCCAACCTGAGGGGACACCTACCGCAGCCCTCATAACCCGCCATAAAACTGCATTACTTACCAAAAAACAACCTAACCTAACACTCAGTTAGATTACATGTATCAGTTACCGAGTTCCAGCATGTATGTTCCATCTCGAGCATCAGATCTACTAGATGGTACTAATCTATTGTATTGAGTTTCAAGGGCCTTAATAAATGTGAAGGATTTCAAAAATTCCGAAGTCTCAAAGTGAGCGAAATAAGCTTTTAAATGATCATGTCTGGGGAATGGCCTCGCTCCAATAATTTTGACTGAAACATTCTGTGAGTTATAAATACTTAACGTTTAAGAAACTTCGATAGCGTGATTCAGGATCCTCATGGCGCCATCTCTCGACAAATGGCAAGTCACCACGACAAGTAAAATAAGTATCTTACTAGCAGAAGAGGCGCGTTAACTCCCGGAGCGACGTCTCTGTCTGAGGGTGCGCCGGCTAGCATGTCGGTACGGAGGAACTGCTGTTCATTGCGCGCACCACCGCTGGTTATTTCACGTATGTGGTCCTCATCTACCTCGTGGTCTATGGTCTCGTCCTCAATTATCTGGCGACCTGGAGTTTATGAAAATCAAAGAAAAAATTGAAAATAATGTTTCACCTTATTTGAAGAATTTTAGAAGTGAACAAAACAATGTTTTGTAAATTAGTATTTAATTTGGGCAAAAGAATATAAATATCCCGTAAATACTAATGGAAATGTAGTGTGCAGTCGCGAAAGTTTAAAACAGTGGCTAACTAAACTACTTCCTTAGCTATTTAGGAAATACCTAAAGTACTTAGCACTAGACTAAAATACCAGCCTTTTGTGAACTAGGTTAAAGGCCACCAACGGGCCTAGTATGGGTTAGTGGATGTTGCATCTATATCAAACAGGTGTTATTATTAAATGGAAACCTACCAGCAAAGTCGAAGGTCATCTTCTTATGCAAGCGGGAGGCGTGCTTCTTCTCGTGCAGGCTCTGCTGGTACTGCTGCAGGCGCTGCTTCTCGGCGGCGCTCAGCCACACGCTGTTGGCGCTGAAGTAGTCGCTGTCGTCGTCCGTCACCTTGGTGCGACGCTCGCTGTTATACCGATAAAGACATACTTTTTATAGCACAGTGTGACCTAAATCCGCAGTTTACGCACACGCTTTTTCGTGACCTAAGTTGCCTATACCTACACCGTGCGGAAACGAAAAGTGTGACCTAAACCCGCAATTTACGCACGCATTTTGATGGAACCCATTTTTATATTTACAAAAACCTTAAACTTTTGCTTGCTGAAATTGCTGAAATGTTCAAAATGATGACCATTATTAATAGCTGTCAAAGATTGGGGATGTTTCAAAACTGTTTATTTATTCACCTAGTACGATCATACTCCAGGAGCCTGTTCCTATGGGAAAGGGCTGCCTCCCAGCCAGCTGGCCTGCTTTGCTCCATCAATGAGTTCTTCAGCTTGGCACTGGCTTTTGTCTTCGCATTGATTTCCCTTTGTTCTTCCGGAGTACACACCTATGAAATATTTTCTCAAAGCTTATACATCCACTAATATTTGAGCACACAAGTTATAGCACCTGCTGTATTTTCTTAGGATTATGACATGAGGTTTTTGAAAAGATAGTGAAAAGAGCTCTCCTTCAAAGCCAGCAGATGCAACTGCAAACAGATCATTAGAACCATCAGAGAATGGCCACCCATTCTCTATGACTCACTCTCTATGACGCTGGTCTAATGTGTTACCTAATGTGGGTGGTTAGGTGGGTTGGCGGACTATTTACAGACATAAATCCAACCACACTATCAAACACATTTCAAGACTAGAGGCATAAGAAGGACATACTAGGTTCCCACAAAATAGACATGGCCCCGAGCCTTCTTGCTTGCAAATTATGCGGCCACATTGTAGGCAGTTGTTGATGAGCTGATGTTTCGAAGCCTGGCAATCACAGTGATGTCGACCTGCAAAACATATTATTATTTAATTTAAACTATGGTAATGGCAAGTATGCGTAAGAATAGTAGTAGGTTAAAAGGGTGTTATGAAGTGTTTTTAACGTTGTGACTTATAGCCTCTTAGCCTGTCATATTTTTAATTAGCATGACACCCACACCTCCGTTACTATGGAAGCCAGCTTATTGGTATAAGAAATATCCGTCATTAATTAGCATGACATCTAGTGTAGTTATTTGTTAATATTGAAGTCGGATACTCTCATTAGTATACAAAATACCAAATACTAGACAATAGGCGTGACAACAGTATCAAAGAATCGTCGATTTAATCATTTTAGGGCAATCTACATACTAAATAAATTCAAAACACTGGTTTAGTTTTGTTTAAAATAATAAGATTATTAAGATTTTCAATAAAATAAAACATTAAAATTTTGCAATTCGCCCCTTTGATTGAAACGCCACTCACAGCGCATGACATCATGCTTAAGTAAACAAACTCCGCTGATAATACTGTTGTTACGAAGAACACATACACACAATGACATGTTTACCTAAGTGTGACGTCAGAGCCGACACCATGACACCGTGAGCTGTTTTGGTGCACTATTTGAAAAAATATTAGAAATAGTTTGAAACTTCCTTAAACTCAACTTTATTACCGAAATAAAGGTTTTACTGTAAATAGTAAATATGTACCGCCATTATGGAAGAGGATTTCAAAATCTTTCGTCACGCCTATTCTAAGTACTTATTGTTTATGAATATGCATCTAATATTTTCTATCTTGATATTTTTAGTTTTGTAAGTAAAAACCATAGAGGAATTGTAAAAAAAAACTCTACCTTTCAAAAGCACAACTTGAGCGTTCTTGCCTTCCTGGGAATAAAGGTTGACATACTTCGTTTTCTTCTTAGGTTTAACATCCTCTGTACTGGGGCTTGGAGATACTTCTGAGGTCACCACGTCTTGCTGTTTGTTCTTAGCTATTTTCTTCTTTTGCTGCTTTGGCAGGGAATTACCTGAGAGGACGAAAATTCGACAGACCATTGTACATTTCAACATAGCTTGAAATATTTTTTTCATTATGTGACATATAAAATGTGTAATTTGCTGTTTACATTATCTTACCCTTAGTTGGAAATTTCCTTTTTGATAGTTCCAAGAAAAAGTTTTTGTGTTGAGGGTTATCAAAATCTAACAAAGTTTTCATATATTCATTCAAATCACGTTCATTTTCTATGGATTGGATGTATCTAAAAATAGCAAAAACAAATTAAGGATCAATATCCGTTGTAGCTTGGCGTTGGCGGTAAGGCCAATAAGTTATTAGCCATTTTTTAAGAAAAGCTAGAAAAAGTTTATTATCTCTTTCATACTTTATCAGGTCATCCGGAACTTCAAAGTCCAATATCTTTGTAAGACCCTCCGCAGTCCACTGCTCCATGACTGGAGCCTGAAGTAGATTATTTTGTAGAATTTGATTAATTAATTAATGAAAATTAACTGTAAATAAATCAACGTTTAATTTTTTGGGACTTTCTAGTTTTAGTTTTTTTGACAAACAGCTGTCTGTCGGCGGAAATATTTTAGACGTTGGCACTTTGGCAGCCGATTCGCTTCGTTTCACGCTGTGCTATATAGCTCAGATCTATAATTCCATAAAATTAATTAATTTTTAATAATTCCTAGTTCTTCCTGTATCCATTTAAGAACAAAACTGCAACAAGCAACTCAATTATAAATCATGTAAATAAAGTAATCAGCCGTTCCAATTTATTGAACAACTTAAAAATTAAATAATATGTTGGAGCTGGCATGAAAAATGAAAATCTCGATTCGAGTCCGTCAAAATTTTTTTTCAGACGTCAATCAATGTGAAGTTTGACATTTGCTAAAACAGGAAAATAGGCGAACTGCAAAACATTAATTTTTAGGTTGAAATTATCAGGTATATAAGTTATAGTATTATCAAAAAACACATAATTTTTTTTACACCCTCATTGTAAAATATATGGTGCAAATAAAACAGTGTGCAACTCATATTTGTTTACGTAATTATAACCTCTAATTTCATGAAAACAATCTTAAAAACTCTTCTCATTTTTCGTAAATTATCCTTTAAAACGACGTTTTTATCATTAAATTTACTCAAACACATGTAACCAGTAGCGTGAAGTTAAAAGAATATATAAAAACAAAATTATGTACTTTAAATTTTCAGCCTAGCCATGTCGATCTCTCCATTCTTCCGTTCGCCCTTCACGGACATCACTGGCGGTCTGATCTCGCACCAGATGTTGGGCAGCTGCCAGAAGCAGGAGATGCGCTACATGGACTGTCTGGAGGCGTACGGGCTGGACCGTGGCAGGAACAAGTGTGCCCATCTGTTTGATGACTACCACGAGTGCCAGACCAAGACTAAGCAGTTCAAGAGATTTATGGTATGTATCTTGGTTTCCTTATAAATTGTTGAAAGCTGTATCATTGTAGTTCTTGTTGTCTAAGATCTGATTTCATCCAATTGTTTCTAGGATGAAAATCATTTTAACATGTTCAGTGTCTGAAAGCGCCTACCTAGCGCATTCTTGGTAGACTCTTTATAGTGCCAGCCGACTAAAAATATTAGTAATAATTATAAGGTGGTATTGTTCTTTCACCCACAAAATTTGAAGAATAAGAATTATTCGATTAATTCCCATCATCATTTAACTTGATTTAAAGTCATCATAATAGTAACGAGCATGAAACAAATAGATTCTATTTGATTTATTGGATTGAAGAAATGGTGAATCTAAAGTGCAGTGTGAACAGCTGTAGATTGCAGACTAAACAAAATAGCTATGATGGTTGTACATTGCACAAACTTTTCAAACATTTTGATAGGGGAAGTACCTACTTACATTTACACAATCTATTAAGATCTCTAATGGTGACTACATGTAAAGCTGTTGCTCAAGCAAAGATGAACTGACGATGATTTTTTTGCAGGCAATGAGAAGGGAGCGTGACAGGCAAATAGCTGAAGGAAAACTCAAGGGAGATGAGAAATATGTTAGCCCTAGAGTAGACAGTTTCTGAAGTGAAGTAAATATACAATTCATTATTTATCATAGTTTTTTGTTCCAATAAAGGTTACTCAAGTTATATTGTTTTTTCAATTAAATATTAATAAATAATGTTTATGTCACACTCATAGTCACATACTAGGATTCCCTGTATTGGCTAATGGCCATCACATTTTCATTCTGTTTTAATAAAACTGAAAAAGAGTAGATGAAAAGAAGAAAATTACATTAAAAATCATTTTTTGGGATTTGGAAGGAGCTAATATTTGAGGTTTTTCTTGGAATTTACTTGAAACAAACCAGAATGTGCTAAGAGGTTTTGAGAATTATAAATAAATTAAGTTATAAAGGTTTGGCAAGGGGAGATCTCTGTTAGCTGAGGTGATCCTTCCTCCGATGATGTCAACTCAGAGTTCAGAGTCTTGATCGGTTTTGTATAAAAGCCAGCATGATAGCGCGATTCAAAATACCCAAGGTGCTATCTCTTGATAAGAGGCGACGGCGCTACACAGGGATAGATGCAAAAATAGAGGAGAATTCCGAGGGCGAATAGTTGTCATAACTTATTCGCAAGATACAGGCGCTATAAACAATTTTATAAGGACATAGGGTGGTGTCCAACCGCGAAACAAAACGGCTCGGTACGAAACCACTCATGTTTGACTATCGTGCACTTGACTGAATATGCCTTTTTGTTGATGTAGGTATTTATTTATCTTTCAAACTAAAACTAATTTTAGAATTTAACTTTTGATGATAATATTAAGCAAGTGAAAAAATTAAAGTTCCGCATGACGAAGGCTGCCGCCTCATCAAATAAAAGAGATGTAATTTGAAAATTGGAGGAAGAACCGCCAGTTGAGACCTTTGTGACTTTTTGTGCTTTGTGGCAGCTCTTGGTATCTAGTGTTCAAAATGAAGCAAAACGGTGCCTATTATGAGTTCTTTGTTGAGACGCAATCCGATCAATTTATATTATTGATAGAGCGTCGGTAAATTTAATTGAATGCTTTTAGTATTTACAGATTGTTATCGTCTATTCCTCTCCTCCGAGATTTTTTTGCGTTTAGAGTCATGGTCGGTCGAACGCGTTTTTGCGCGGAATTTTGGCGCCAAACAATATTATAATTAATTATTTCTTACATCTGACATGATCGATAAAAATACATATTGATAAGTTATTTAAGTTGGCATCTACGCAATTCAATTGCCCACAAATGTTGTAAGATTTATAGACACGTTGTAATTCCTGGTCAAGAATATAGGACGCTTCCTGACTGTTCAGTTTGTTCTAATTTTTTAAATAATGCATTTATGAGGGGCTCCAATAGGTGCTAACCACGACGCTGAGCTAGGTATATGAGACGATTGGTTACCGTTTCGATTTAAATAAAGTTACCATAAAATTACGGGTAAAATATCCCAAATTCAAACCCACTTTAAAACTAGATATCGCAATTTAAAATAACATAAAATATTAATACATAAAATATACTTAGTAAATAACTCTACACATAGCTACACCAACCAACCAACCTTCTCAAGGCCTGGCAGTGTTGGATACCGTAGTCGTAAGTGCACTGCAGATTTTGAAACACATTTGAGCACATTATGAGTCAAAACATTTTTTTAATTCTATTTTTTTTTACCTGTTGGCATTTTAGAGGTCAAAACTGAACAAAATTTTATTTCAATTAGATACTAAACGCACGTGTTAAATTTTATTGCCAAATTCATCAACTGCTTCTCACTAAAACCGAATTCTTGAGATACTATGCTGCCTATGTTGCGCTAGAGCTCAAGGCAATGCATTCATTTGAATAAAAAGAGGCGCCAAAATCTCCGATCTGACGATCTCCAATTCGAGTCGTACGATTACAATATGATACACGTATATGGAAACTTACACTTCAGAATCAAGCAACTAATGAAAGGCGCCATATAATTGGCCTATTCAATTGTCAGAATTTACGAAAAAAAAGTGTTTGTTGCATGAAGTAAGCAGTACCTTTGCTTTGTAGACACCTACTTAAATAACGCCAGATCAGATCCTTGTTCGACGAATAAATTGCAAAATAATAGATACCAATGAATTATTCAGATAATAAGTTCATTGACCGGCCTTATATGTGACGAAATGGAACCGAAGGTTGTATCAGATTTCCACAGGTACCTACACAGCAGCGTGCGGTGCCCTCCGGCAAATGTTTAAAAAAAAGCATTGATTTGTCACACGGAAATTGTTCATTAAAGGTTCTCGACCGCTCTGGGATTTTGGACCCATTTAAATAACGCTAAATTTTTTTGTAATCAGGGAAAGGGTATTCGAGGACGACAACCCTCGGTCGAACTTCTAAAAATGTCACAAATAAAATTAAGAACCGGCACAAAGACATTATTTTCTGTCCCAAAACAACGACATTACAAAACCATCGGACTTCGTTATGGCCTGCGACAAAATTAAGGAAACCCCTAATTAATTTTATTAATTCTTATTACATTTAGTACCTCATAAAGCTAACAATTTACTAAAATGAGTACGTAGAACATATTTAAGCAACAGTTCAAGTTGAATACATTTTATAGAAATATCTATATTTTTACTCTTCCAGGGTGGAAGTATTTACGCGCGAAACTTGGGAGTTGGGGTTAGTTCCGCGCGTATAAATTGCGCTGCACCACCCATTATGCGCCCAAGCATCCCACCGTTACATAGGAGTATAGAAATGGCTGACATAACAGACCAACCAGCCAAACAACACGACAAAATTTGAACACAGGGCTATGTATGGAGTTGTCAAAATTGGAATCGGCATTGGTCCTATTTTACACATTGCCGTGCGACAAAATGTATGATATTACAACGTTGCCGTTCGAGCAATTTTTGTGTGCGACATGGCAATTAGGACGCGGGCGGCGGTTAGTGACGTTACATATTTTGAAATTCTACACCTACAAATTCTTTGATAGATTTGAAAATTATATTTGAGTTTTTCGTTGAAATGAGACGTCATGAGTCCCACCCATCTCTCATTCCTCTCCCCTTATCATGTCATGTGACATATTTTTTTATAATTCATATTTTTGTATACCTACATGTTGAAACGTACAAATTTGAGTTTTTAGTCAGTTAGTAAATCGGAATATTATACATGCCGTAAGTATGTATTATATGTACCTATATCAAATTGACTTTCAAATTAAGCGAGCTTTTGTCAGCCCGTCGGTACCGGTAAACATTGAAACGCTGAATTTTAAGTGTATTCAGGTATGAGACCTATTTTTCTCTTCTATAGATTGTTGTTTAGAGCTCAATTTATTTGCGGCTGTATCTACAGTTTGCACAGATTTATCACACTTTTTTTACGAGGAAAAAAATTGATTTATTTATGAACCCACAAACAGGAAAGACAAAGGTGTAATAAATTTAAAATGTCCGGCCGTGGCAAGTAACTTTAAAACGACTGGAGTGATTTTGATGACATGCGGCCGATGTAGGTAAATTATAGGGTGTAAACATTTTAATTAAATTCAATTATTGTTCGGTTAATGTAGTTTGTAACTCGCCTTAAATATGAGAATGCTTATCCGTGAATAGGTCACCGCTAAGTCAAATAGTTTCGGCTACGGCCGGACATTGGCATTAAAATTTGAAAAAGTTGAATTTTTTGCCGTGTGCGGCGCGGCGGCGCCGTTCCCAATAGGTGTTCTCAAGTACACGAAATGACACAGAGATCAAATGAACAAATGGCACATAAATTGCATTCTGTCTACACAATGCCCTTCCGTCTGATAATTCAGCGAGCAAACGACTCTAGTATAGCAGGTTCGCAAAAACTCAGCTATTAAATAGATTCATAGGTTCTCAACATGAGCGTTCGAGGCTTTTAGGGGGAAATAGATTTAGAGAACAGTTTTTATAGTTATGTATGATATGAATGGCAAAATGGAAAGCAGCCCACTTAATTATAAAATGATGACTCTCATCCATCCTCCAACGGGATAAAAAGGTGGATTTCTACACAGAGGCATCAGAGGTCGTATGTGGTCTACTCAGATATTCGCTCACTAAAGTACCTATCTCGGGCAACCGAAACAGAAACAGCCGAAACACAAGACCAAAGCGCTCCACAAGTTTAAGAAACATATTGACTCAGTAGGAATTTAGTTTACTAAATCATCTACTGATATAGACATCACGATCACACTAGGCATTTCAATTATGTCCTAACAGCAGTAGTAAATTGATGACTAGGCTATTTAACAGCCTAAGTATTATTTTTTCTAGAAAAAATATTTTATTTAGGTACCTAAATGTGTATCGAGCGGCTAGAGTTTGCATTTGATGAAAAGTACCTATTTATTTTCACGGGATTTTTTTTATGACCTGGAGTTCTTCACCGTCCTTCTTTCCATGAAGAGCGCATTGCCCCGTGAATCAAATGCGCGCATCAGCACTTTAGATTAATACTTAAAAAGTCCCTCACTAATTTTTCGAATTTAAATTTTATCACGATGCCTCAACCTAACAGATGGCATCGTATGTAGCTCTAAAAATCTCGGTCAAATGTTACTTTCTCTCTCATTGAACTCGAAAAATATTATGTATTAATTTGTTGAAATTAAAAGCGGGTTATGCAAGATTTGTATCAGGGTTTATTTGCTTCAAGTGTTTTAAAATAATGTACCTTTTTGGTTTTTAGGGTACCCACCGTAACTTTTACCGTTTTTAAAACTTTGAAATATATGTAATTCAGACAGTAAAATAAGGTTTTTAGGAGCAGCTGTGCCACCTATGAATATTCTAATGGTTTACCTATTAAGGTCACTGATGAACGGAAGAAAAGGTAGAAAAACATAGTGGATAGTCCTCTCGGAGTCCTTTGGGCACGGTGAGATACCAAAACAATTAAAGTGGGTCATAATCGCGCCCAAAGGAGTCGGTTACAAACAAATAAACATACAGGTGAAAAGCTATCGTCGAAGATATAAATCGTGAAAAAAATTTGGGTGATGTAAAAATACGGTTTGGCCCCTTCACCTCTTATCAAACTGTATTGAAGCAGCCACCGTGGCTGAGCATACTCCAGGCTTCAGACTATCGTGCAGTGCCCATCAGTTAAAAAAAATTATGAAATGTGTTGACTAACAATGAAGAAAATTTCATGTGAATTTACACACTTCTAGTGATAATAATTAATTATGAAAATTTCTTCATTTCCTAAAAAATGTAGGTATGCAGCCGAATTAAGATTTCAAGCTTCCTCGTATAAAATTAAAAAGTAAAAGCATTTAGGCACGAGGCTTTACGTAGCTTAAGATCGATTACATTATCTCATTAGGCAGATCCGGATTATCTTATGAATGTTGAAGTAATAACTTGTCGAATGCTATTTAAAAAATAGCCGACGGTTGTTATAGTTCCATGGCAATTTTTTTAAATTCGTGATGCTCTTTTGTATTCTTTACAGCTGTTGTCAAATTTTCGCACACCGTTTCTTTTCCAACGTCGATTTTATTTGTGGTTTATTGTTGCCCATACTTAGGCTATAGTGATGGCCCACACAGTTGTCAATACACCGCTAAAAGTACCTACTGCTTTAACAAATAATATTTTTTGTTAAGACATACATTTTATACAAAAGTTTGTCTGTGAATTGTCTCTTTATTGAAATAACAATTTATTTCAGCAAATTGCGTGCTTATATAAATAGAAAAAGTAATATGCACCTCGGCTCTTATTTAAAGTCGTCGGATAAAAACGCGGTCAAATTTAGCACTTTTTTATCAGATGGCGACTTTTTGAAACAATTTTACCGTTGCTATCGTATGTCCTGTCTATAGCTGTATAAGCGTTGTTGAATCACGGTTACAAAAGCCGCATTCTTATAGACCAATGTTAGAGTCATAGAACCTTAAGGCCTTCTATCTATTAATGCGTAACAGTGGCATAGAATTTGACCTCGAATCGAGGGGTCCGGGTTCGAATCCCAGTGGCCAATGACCAATGCCTTTCTAAAAAAGTTATGTGCGCTTTATAAAAGTATTAAATATCACCCGCTGTTACGGTGAAGGAAAGCATCGTGAGGAAACCTGCATGCCTGAGAGTTCACAAAAAAAAGATCTCAAAAGTATTTGAAGTCCACCAACTCGTAGTAGGCCAACGTGGTGGGCTGAGGCCTACATCCCTCTCATTGTGAGAGGAGACCCGACCCTGTATTGGGTTATTAATGGGTTACTGACAATACATAATGTTGCGAAAACATGGCCTAATAACGATTCATCGGGTATAGATTGCGTTCACAGTAGGTAAGTAAAACAAAAAACCACCTGTAAAAAACTATTGTGTGGCAGATATGTTATAGTTGCGTCTATAAAACTCTTTATATGGTGGTAGCTAGTCACTTACTCCCAACGAAAGCTCTTCTTTACTCTATAATGGACATAATGCGGTACAACTATGAATTGGTTCTCTTCGTTCTTTTCTGCTATTCTCTCTGCCAAAAAACACTTGGAAATTTACTCATCTCACTCTACTTGGAATCTTCTTACTCACCCACATTGTACCTATGGCATTTTAGACTTAAATTAAATCTACAAACATACAATATTAAAACAAATAAATAGGTAATAACAATTTATTGATTTGCCAGAAAGTCCTTCATAAATTCATAACCTACGTCTGCATAATTAAACACTCCTTCATGAAAAACGGACTCCCATGCGACTACACTCGTCAAATCTAATCTCTCGGAAACACTTAACTTGTTAAAAACTAAAACCGCGCCACCGAATATGGTTATTTTTTCATGTGTTTATGTTGTTTTTCTGATTACTTATCTGAAATAGAGAATAGGAAGCCGTTGTATTCAAAAGACTATGCGGACTAATACTAGTTAGAGGATGTGCTTTAAATTTGAATTCACTTTGATCGTTAGCAAACGTCGCTACACCTAGTTCAACCTGCTGTAGAGAAGAATTAGAGCCTCACGAAGAACAATGACCTCCGATTTGATTACGTAAATTTTATCGTTTTTATGCTCTTTATAACATTTTTTATTTAATTTAATATAGTTATCAATTTTCATGCTCATCATTATGACGCGGCAATTACGTGGTTTGGTAACTCAAGGGGCATTGGTCTTATTTTTCGAGGTATGAAGAGTTATTTGCTACTCCTAAAGTAAGTACATGTTAGCAGAGTAGTCAAGCACTCTCCGATAACCACTTAACCATACCTTTTTGTTCACACACAGACATAAAAATTTAAACACATTATTCATATATCTGCCCCCTTGGGAATCGAACCCAGGACCGTTTCGCGCATGAGTCTACGCCACGTATACAGCGCCAAGAAATGCTTTGTAACCCTACTGTGCAATGCCGACTCCTCCTGAAAATAATCTTTCTCATTTATCTATGTTTTCAAATGTACTCGTATGTGAAACAGATGTTCGAATCAAACGATTTGGAAAAATACGAAAGATTGATTTCAACGTACATTCCTTACGAGTGTAGATAATGCTTTGCTATTCATGAGAACATAATCAAAATCTCGTTTGGGCGACCGCGACGGTAACCCCAGTAATCCTCTACCAAGTTTTATTGGCCGTCTACAAAATATGAATGAATTTCAACATTTACGCTACACATTATGCAAAATGGTGCTCTTGGTGCCATAAAATATAACGTCTGGTCATTTTATTACTTACACAAGGTAGCCGTGACTCACGATTTTACTATATTATTGAGCAATAAAAAATAAAGTCAACGAAAACCGATAAACTTTTGACATATTTTTCATTCAGTGACTAAGTAGGGAAGGAAGATTGTTTGTCGAGTAGACGGATGTGACCTGATGATACGATGATAAGGTAACGTAACGATAGTGCAAAAAAAACAAAAACTTGCATTCTTTATCAGAGGTCATGTCTAAGATAATAATATTATGCTTCGATACTCTTTAAAATCAAAATAAAAGTTATAAATGTGCGTAAATAATAAAAATGAAATGTCGCAGAAAAAAATCTATCTCTATAGTGGAAAATCATAATTCCAAAGAAGGATCTAGCTGACGGTCTAGCTGACCAATAAACTCCTGTATCCCGACCGCAGTCTCGACCATCTATTTGATATGAAGTGTTTACTTGTACTTTTGTTACTTTAGTATTTGGTTTAAAGATAACATCCTTTATGCGAAGGTTTTTAGTTACCTTAGGTAACTAATAATAAAATCTTCTAGGAACTGCGGCCAATTGTAACAAATATACATTTTGGTTAATTACCTAGGAGGCTCTAAATAAACTTGAGAAGTTTATTAGAAAATCTACCAATAAATTTTAATAATGTAAGTGTAAAGTAAATAAGTGTATATCGTGCATTTAATTTTGACATATGAAAATCTTTAAAAAATCCAATGTTTTTTTTTCATATGTAGCTCTAAAAACTTGACAAGTTGTGAAGGCTGGGAAAAATAAAGCGAGAGGTTCAGTTATGATGCGAGTCACCCGTAAGCTCCGTTGCGCCCCAGTTCCATACAGAGGAGCCGGCGGACCGCCCGCTGCCCGCACGCAACCGCAACGGCAACATTACCGCTCATTTTCACACTTTTCCAGACGGAACAGAACGGCTGACTTAAATTTTAAATTGAGAATTCCTTTGCTTTATTAGTTGTGGAGAATAGACAATTTTTTGTTTTTATCATTTCGGGTAAAAGTTTTTTTTTATATTTAAAAATAAATCGGAAATTAAAAGTGTTCTATAATTAAACATTTTTATTCAGCAATCAGTGAGTTTACGAAAATGTTTTAAAAATAAAATTTGCGCCAATACTTTCAACTGACAAAAACTATACCTATTCAAAATGTTACGTGGTAGTGTAAATTGTATAGTGGTGACTTTTTTCACGTATTTGACGCTATGTGTGATTGCTGACTCTACGGAAAGTGTCGAAGAGTTCATGCTAGGATTTCCCGGTCCTCGCCCTCAAGAGGAAGATTTGGCAGAAAGTGTGTGCTTAGAAGTGGGTGGGGTAAGTATACCTACTCGTATTTTTCCCAGCGACTTCATCCGCATGGCTTTAACAATTAATTAACATTTAACATGTTCATGGAGATGGCTCGAATATTTTTGTATTTTAGCAGCACCGTCACCTTTATAATCCGCCGTGAACACACCGTTCTTGTTCCATTTTCGAGCGTGGGGTTACTGAAGTGGCTTAAATTAGATTATTTCAATCTTTCCAAGTTCTTTTCCTGATCGTACTGTATTTTTATGAGATAAAAAAAGTATGTAGGTATATGTACACTATTTACATTTTTACCTCATATAAAAAACTGAATGTGGCTGCTATCCCTGCCACCTAACATCAATTTTCTGGTATGCTAGGCAACTTGACTAATACTTAAGAAATAACTTCCTATTTCTATAACTTCCACTTTTTATAAAAGTAAAAAAACCCAAGGTTAACAAAGGATTTAGGCTTTAGTGGACAACCATCAGGTATCTCCTTAATAGCTACTCGAAAAAGTAGCCGGCCCACTCCGCTATCGAGATAATCCACAATCAATAGCCGAATATTGACAGAATATTTACAGACTGCACAGGAACATACTTCTATGACGCATGACCGTATCAGTGACAACTTGTAATAACCTAGCGGCAAGTTCAAGGTAGGATTAGGTGAAAAAAGTTAAATTAAATATACGTCACTTGTGGGGCAGTATGTCTTGTGATGCTTCATGTTCTATGTTGCATAGTGGTATAGTGTTGCCGGAGATACGTTGTCGTGATGGCGTGAGACGGCTCAAACCTCGTGGTGTTCCTGCCTGAATATTTCCTCAACGATGGACATCTCCCATAGAGCAGACCAAACCACTCACGTCAAACCACGTTTCACTAGAAAATATTCGTTTTCCTTTCTTTCCACTGAGAAAAATGTAACTAGGTAATAGAATTGTGAAATGTGACAGCAGAATATTTTTCATGACACCGAAATTCTACTAGCTTCCTTCTGCAAACAAGTTATCGCGGTCTACGGTGGTTTTTGCCGTCAGCAGATGTTTACTGGTCACTGCTGCCTATAGGCAACCTCGACCAACTTCAGATATAGTTATGTATAGTACAGATGTAATGTCTGAGGTTCCGAGGTCTGATGCTGAGTTGATGGGTCCCCATCGGCGTTATTACTTCTACTCAGGATTAAGATGGTCTCCAATATGTCATACCTCCATTATCCAAGCCTGGAATTGTTGGATTGTCCCTGGAATGACACAAAATCTATAGATTCATAATATTTATATAAATAACTTATTATTTTATATTTAAAAAACACAAATATTTATTTTAGAATTATTTTTAATAGGTGAACACTGGGAGAATTATCTATGTAGAATAATGGGAATGGGCCCTTATCATTGTAATTTAAAAAGTTTCAAATCGCGCGGGATAAATAGAAGAGTGCGCGGTCGGTTGCTTGCACGCGACGCTTTCAAGCTCCAATTTCTATAAATTTAATCTCACTTTTCCTTTATCATCTGCTACATTATTTGAAAAAGGTTTTTCTAGATTTTTCTCTATCACTCCGGCGAATGGAAAGCTTGAAGAGGGAAAAGTCTTTTGCGTTTTTCCAATAACGACTTATTTCGGCGCGAATGTTGACAAACATGCGCCCAGCATCGCGGCAGTGACTCAATCACTGGCTGCGTCGCCACGCTCGCCACACCAATACATATTGTACATCATTAATCACAACACAACGGAATGCAGGGCTCTCTAATTCACAAGAAAACATTCGTTTTCCTTCCTTTACACCGAGAAAAATGTTGTTCGATTTCACGAATTCGTGACAACACATTACTTTTCACCGAAATTGCAGTAGGTACCATTGATGACTAATAAAATTTTTAATGGACTTAAATACCTTACAATACATTAATGCATTAGATACATTTTGTTTCTCATACTCATTACATGTTAGTTACATTTACAGTGTGCACTTGCGCTTTCGAAACGAAACGCGTCATTGTATTTATTTCGACTATTCTAGTAGGTAGATATATTATACATATTGAATGACTCCGTTTATTAATTAAAATTGCTTTAAAGCCACTGCCTAGTTCGAAAATGTAACCAATTAGTCTGATACTAACGGACAGGGATGGTGATACTAGGGGCGAAATAAAAGTGGGCTCACCGCTCAACTTTTTTGTCCAATTTTTTATATTCTGCCCTCCATCTAGACATGAAGACACCTTTGGATATAAATAACTACGTAAGCGACAGTCTGCGGAAAATAACTTTGTATTCTAACAGATTCTAGAGTTTAACATTGATTTACTTCTTTTCAGATCACCTCGACGTTAGGAGCGTGTCGGAACAAGTTGTTAGGTGAGTGTTTTAAGTACATAAAGGGACACATATTTCTAATCGAGCAGGCAAAACTTTTCTCCGTTGGATAACGACATTTTGAATGAACAATAAAAAAATATTAAGTAATGAATTATAAAAGGAAAAATTAAAAATTATTGTCATATCATTATCATTGTCCATATTATGTCCACAAAAGGTTCAGAGATAATAAATGCATTAGAATTTTCTTCGGTTTCTTAAAGTACTTACTAAAATAAACGATAAAAAATTGTAGGCACGCCTCCACAGTTTTTATTGTGTTTTGAACAGCGATTTGAATGTCAGGTGCGCTGAGCTAAAGATTAGGTACTTCATAAAGAAAATGCCTATTTCTGCTAACATCTACTACCTTACTATTAATATCAAGGACTGAAGTGATCATGCAATGACCACTAAAAGTAACTCTAAAAAAGTTAAACGATTCTTAATATACATACAACCGATTCCGTTTAAAACCGTACCCTACAAATATGATTTGAAATTCAAGATTTAGAATAAAACTGCTTTATATCCTATCTAAAAGTATAATTCCAGAGAGCCGAGCGAGCTTCGCCGGGCCCCCGCCGGAATTGCAAATCAAGTGTCAATCAGAGGAGACCGTCTCGTTCGCGACCAAACTGACGAAAAACTGGCAGCTGGTTATGTTAGTCAACGTCGAAAATTATAAAGAAATTGTAAGTTTCATTCCTTTAATTTTTTTTCTTTCTTTTCCCCTATTATAGAACATCGCAAAAGTACGCATCGTAAATAAACAACGTCGGGCTTCGTCAATACCTGGATGGGTGATCGCTAGTGGTGAATAAAAAGCGAGATTTCATGCTTTGGAGGGCACGTTGAGCTGACGATCCCGATTGTTTTCGATACGATAATAGTCGTTAAACCTTTCTGGAGGTGGTTTGTAAAACATCCGTCGGGGGTTAGCCACTAGTCAGTTTCTACACCAATTCGTATTGGCAACGCTATGAAGTATGCTCCAGGCCTCGCCCTCTTGTGAAAAGAAACTCCTACCCAACGGTGGCCACTTACGACGTGTGCCGCAATATTGAATTCGAGCTGCGACTTAACGATTTGGCGACGAACGAAGGCAAGCAAAACTGCTTTTAATTTCATTTTAAATTTACACCTGAAAACTAAAATAAACTATGCATTTCCCGATTGTCTGCTTGCCAACCACGCATATCCGACTGAAACACACTACTGAACTTATTAAGGCTAGGGTACACTCACTGATCAAAAACGCATCAACCACCTCGTTTGCTTGTTATCAGATAAACTTCATACTAATAGAGGGCAGCAACACTGGCGGTGAAACAATAAGCACGCTGTATACCAGAAACCTAGACAAGAACCATACCCTTTGGTCAGTCGTCCTGGACGACGAAGGGAACCACTCGCTGTGGAGACGAGGCCCAGTCGTCCGACCCTGGAGGGATGTCGCCCTGAATTTGGAGAGGAAGAATTACGAAATTAAGAAGGATTTTCTTCTAGAAAAATACAAGACTGGGTACTCCGTTGAAGCAATTTTCACTTGGAACACTAGTGACGGTAAGTATCATGGGCTTGTCATCTGCCCAATACTGCCCATTAGTAACCTTATGTCGTGACCTATCTCACAAGAGAAGTAAACGCCGTCGACAACGCTGGCTTAATGCGGGTTGGTGGATTGGTACTGCACATGCCTTTGAGAACATTGGAGAGCTCTCGGAATTATTTTGTAAATGCATAACTTGAGATGTCTGGGATGGGAACTGGGATTGGATCCCGGACCTCTCTATCAGAATGTATTTAGCCACACGACTATTCTTGCTATCATTTATTAGGTCTTAAACGTACGAAGTTCCTTGTGATGATTGCAAAATTTGCTTGTTCTTTGTTTTCTCTCCCCCTGTTTTGTTTTGTTCCTAAGTCAAAACCATGATATGTGAAAATCAAGGTCACCTCTCGTTCCTATTTTGGTTTATTTGATCAAACTTTGATTTGTAGAGCCAAATATTATTGGTTAGGTACTGGAATAATATCGTTCGAAGGACCGATAACCCATAGGGAGGAAGAACCCTCGAATGGCGACCGCATCGAGGCAAAGGAGTACAGGCCGCCCTCCGACCAGCTGGACTGATAACCTGAAGAAGACGGCGGGATACCGTTGAATTCAAAAAGCCCAGGACCGGGCGGAGTGGTGTCGATTAAGGTAAGTCCATATCCAGCAGTGGACTCCAAACTCCGAACTCCGAAAGGCAAGACTGGACTAAGATACACCTTAAAATACATTTTTTAATGTAAATTAATATATTCATGTTTCAGTTTCAGATTCGTGCTTTCGCGTACAAAACACATGCAACAAGAAAACCCAAGGAGACTTCTTTGATAAACAAATAAAGGTCAGTTGACTTTTAAATCCTGACCTTGAAATCATTTAAAGCTGAAACGAAGGTGTCATCACAAGAATGCAAGATGATCAGTAACAAATCCTTTCTACATGAAACATATGGATTGAAGGATTTTTACTACGAGCACCAAACGGGCGGGCCGGCCTTCATGGCCATTCTTAGTTGTCACTGCAACCCACGGACGTCCATTTTTGCGTGGGAAAATTCATCAGCCATAATGGATACCAATATTGTCAATCCAAGCACGACAGAGGGTTATATTTATATATACCGCAGTCCTCCTGGCTAAAGGTCGTCGAGGCTTGTCGATTGTCGCTTGTCGGGGCCACGTGTACACTAAAATCAACGAGTATCTTAGGTGGACTATCTAGCTCCAATGGTGTAGTTTAATTTTCATCAAAATCGGCCTCACGATTCCTATGAATACGCACTTCTTGCTTTCCTCCTAGTTTCACGCTGTATTGTTGACAGGCTGGACAAGGCCGTTCAGTTCTGGTAGGAGGTCTCCCGTTGGACGACAACTGCACCTTCCTAGTGGCGGGGAAATACGGCAACTCTTCGCTGCACTACCGCACTCCCGTCTGCCATCACATACCAGCCTGCAAACCATGTAAGTCTACAACCCTAGCTTACGTGACTCCAGTCGCGTCGTAATTCAAGTCACGTCGTGATAATGTCGCGTGATTGAAGTCGCGTCGTGACTCATGTCGCGTGGTGATTTCAGTCGCGTCGTGACTCATGTCGCGTCGTGATTCCAACAGCGTCGTAATTTGCGTCGTGTAGTGTTTCAAGTCGCGTCGTGACTCCAATCACGTTGTTACTCATGTTGCGCTGTGGTTCAAGTCCCGTCGTGACTCGTGTCGCGTCGTGACCCCAACAGCGTCGCTACTCGTGTCGCGTCGTGACCCCAACAGCGTCGCTACTCGTGTCGCGTCGTGACTCCAGTTACGCCATGTTTCCATGGAACTTCGTAACTAATCAACGTAATAACTATGGTATTTGTCTCAAGATTCTATTTGATGACTGTTTAATGCTCCCGTCTGATGGGTCTATTACATACGAAAGGAAATAATATCTATGGATAATCGTTGTTGACAGTGCCAGAATTAGCGGAAGACATAAAGATCAAAGCCGTCCAAGACAAAGGAGACTTCTGGACAGTTGAAGTGAAATGGGCAAAGCCGAGGTACGACCACGACTGGTACAATGTGACGCTACGGGCTGATCGAGTGCACACCGCTCTTGTGTTGGGGGTAAGTGTGACCACTTAGTGGCAAAATCGTTGCTTCTTCATGTAGGTTTGGGGCTAGTCTAATAATTTGCCATTATGATACCATTATGAAACCATTCAAAATTCAATTCTATTGACATTCTGTCAAACTGTCAAAATAATGAAATTCAAACATGATGGCAGTTGTAACCCGATGAAGCTCCATCGGAAAATTTTAATGACGCCATTGATTACTGCCAAATATGAAAATTATGTGATGACTTTAAACTGTCACTATACTATCACTATACTTCAAGGCGGAATGAAGTATCTTAGCTACGTCATTCCCTACGTCATGTCAATGTTTTGTAATACATATTTAATTTGCCAGCGCTGCAGAAAGGTTTGACAGCGTGATTCAGGATCCCCGTGACGCCTTCTCTTGACGAGTGGTGGAAAACGACACAACTAGTGTTCTATAAGTAAAAACTTGTAAAAAAACTAAGTAAAATTTGGATATTTACTGCTATTCCTGAAAGTCATCTTTTAAATTAGCTGTTACGTTCCGTTAATTGTAAAAATTGACATAATTTGCATACCTATATTTCAGAATTCAACAAGTGCAGTCATCAGGAACGTAACCGGGGAAGGGTTCTACAACGTGTCAGTGACTTCCATTATCGGCAATAGGAAAGCTTTCACTAACCACCGAGCATTTTTTCCAGGTAAGGTTTTGTAAATTTAGGGTTTTTTTAGACATAAAATCCAAGAATAGGAGCAACCCCCCATGAAACAAAAGAGAGAAGACCTGATCGTATTGATCGTCATATTTTTTTTATTCTGCAAGCCATTTATCACAACATATAGATTTTTATATGTGCTAATTCACAGCGAATGAAAGTCTATGTTATAATTGTGAACAGTTATAAACCTGAACCTGGAGTTATACTACAAACTCCTAAAACCACCATAAAGCAATGATGTTTTGTTTTAATTTAAAACAAATCATCATTGCTTTATGATGGTTTTAGGAGTTTGTAGCAACCCCCTGAACAGTAATCGTCTGCAGACAGGATAGAGCCGGTGGAGGGCATGGTGATAGATGCGGTGTGGTTGTCCGCGCTGCTGGCGGCGGGGGGCGGAGCCCTACTGTACGCGCTGTCGGCTCTCTGGAGGAAGCGTCAGCACCACCACATGCGGGAGTCTTTCTACTACGCGGTAAGAATGGATTGTCTGTAACCCATTAGAGACCCACTGCAGGGTCGGGTCTCCTCTCGCAATGGGAGGGATGTAGGCCGCCGTCCACCACGCTGGCCTAATGCAGGTTGGTGGACTTTATCAAATTGGTTAGGTGTAGGTAAATGGGACAGAGAAGTGTCCTGCAAGAAGAGGCAATACGATAAGAGGCGAGAGTCTCGAGCAAACTCTAGAAAAAGCTAAACGATGTATGTTAGAGTCTTCGAAGGAGAAGCACAACGGTAACGATAGTTGAGAACTCCTGTAGGTCAAATGAGGTTAGTCGACAATTCGATATTAATAAAAAGGCTGTTGTAGTATTTAATTTAGATTATTTTCGCATCATTGAATGTTGGCGTAATGTCTCGTTTCATAATTTTATAGTGTTTTGATTAAGAAGTGGGGAAATATTACTAAACTTTATGTTACTAGCCACGAATCTCACCACGGATGATATCCACAATATTGATCCAACAGGGTATTCACGACAAGTCATTGAAGTTCAGCGAATCGGAGAACGGTTCAGAGCTGGTCGCTGAAGACAAGTGGGAAGTGCGGCCGGACAGGCTGGTTCTGCACGAGGTGATTGGCGAGGGGGCGTTCGGAGTGGTGCGGAGAGGGACATTGTCTCCGGGGGCCAAGGAGGTCGCCGTCAAAATGTTGAAAGGTTTGTTGAAAATGTGGCTACTAAGCAGTCGTAGACCTCCTAGTCTTAAGTAAATAGTAGACCAATCAGTCAGTAATCAACAAAGTCAGCTTTAAGAAGCTTTAAGAAGCTGACTTTGTTGCCTTGCGCCACTAGTGAGAGTCAGTCATTGTCCTAAATGGATTCTAGAACTGGTCTGCATTCTTCTGCGACTCCTTCTCTAAAGTACCTTTGCTCGTTGAAGCGATGAAGCTGGGGTTCTGGGGTGGATTCTCCTCTGTCGCCCTGCTCTCCAGATGCAAATCCGGAGGTCAAAAGTTGACTCCCTCTCCCATTACGCAGCTTCCTTCTGGGATATTACCTGTTCGCAGAAGGAACAACAAAGTCGGAAGCGAGAAGTCACTCGATCCCCATAGACGCTACGAGTTTGATGCTGGCTGTAGCCATAAACCGTAACCATACATAGCGCTATTTTCTTCTCAAACAACTTAGATGCCAGGGTTAATTAATTTTCCGTGGGGTTCAACCGGTTCACGATCTTGATAGCAAATCCTTGTCGTGTCAGATTTCCCGTGCGCGGAGGAAGTGCGGGCGTTTCGTGCGGAGGTGGAGGTGATGAAGAGTGTGGGGGCCCACCCTCACGTAGTCAGCCTGCTCGCCTGCGTGTCCTCCCGCCGCCCGCTGCTGGTGGCCGAGTACTGCGCGCGCGGCGACCTGCTCTCCTACCTCAGGTGTGTTGTGTGCCCACCCCGCCCACTGCCCACTGCTGGGCTGCGTGTCCTCCCGCCGCCCGCTGCTGGTGGCCGAGTACTGCGCGCGCGGCGACCTGCTCTCCTACCTCAGGTGTGTTGTGTGCCCACCCCGCCCACTGCCCACTGCTGGGCTGCGTGTCCTCCCGCCGCCCGCTGCTGGTGGCCGAGTACTGCGCGCGCGGCGACCTGCTCTCCTACCTCAGGTGTGTTGTGTGCCCAACCCGCCCACTGCCCACTGCTGGGCTGCGTGTCCTCCCGCCCTCCGCTGCTGGTGGCCGAGTACTGCGCGCGCGGCGACCTGCTCTCCTACCTCAGGTGTGTTGTGTGTCCACCCCGCCCACTGCCCACTGCTGGGCTGCGTGTCCTCCCGCCCTCCGCTGCTGGTGGCCGAGTACTGTGCGCGCGGCGACCTGCTCTCCTACCTCAGGTGTGTTGTGTGCCCAACCCGCCCACTGCCCACTGCTGGGCTGCGTGTCCTCCCGCCCTCCGCTGCTGGTGGCCGAGTACTGCGCGCGCGGCGACCTGCTCTCCTACCTCAGGTGTGTTGTGTGTCCACCCCGCCCACTGCCCACTGCTGGGCTGCGTGTCCTCCCGCCCTCCGCTGCTGGTGGCCGAGTACTGCGCGCGCGGCGACCTGCTCTCCTACCTCAGGTGTGTTGTGTGCCCACCCCGCCCACTGCCCACTGCTGGGCTGCGTGTCCACTGTCCTCCCGTCGCCCGCTGCTAATACATGTGAAGAATATTTTCCCAAACCTGCTCTAATCATCTCTCTAATAATAATTATATGTATAATGTATATCTACCATCTGTACAGAAGCGCGTGGAACATGATGTCATCGAAACAGAACGCGAAGAACGTCAACAAAGCGAGCACCGACTACAGGAACGATCTGTTCAAGCACAAAGACACCAAGGTACCCGCCGACATGGTCGTGAACCAACTCTACGACATACAAGGCGCGTGCGACACGGAACTGACGTCCCTCGACTTGCTATCTTTCTGCCGCCAAATCGCGATGGGAATGGAGTTTCTGGCGTCGAACAGAGTGGTCCACAGAGACCTGGCGGCCAGGAACGTGCTGGTGACAGCCGACAGGACGCTGAAGATAGCGGACTTCGGCCTCTCCAGGGACGTGTACCAGGAGAACCAGTACAAGCAGAAGGGCAACGGGAAGATGCCGCTCAAGTGGATGGCCTTGGAGTCGTTGACGCACCGGGTGTATACCACGCAGAGCGATGTGTGAGTATGTTGTTCAGCTTAACTAGTTTAAATAGTAACGCTCCACACTCACTAGGAGTTCCACAGCACACACACCCGAACCAGAATTTAAACTCATCATTCAAATCTCTGCTCCGCTGGGAATCGAATCCATGGCCCTCCGCGTAGCGTCTTAACCACTGCTCCACTCTGGTCGTCGTTTCGTCGTCAAATAGGAAAAGAAATGGTTTAGAGACGAGAAGACTTTAGACATTTTCCAGTAGACTTTAGTGATTATGCTAGGGAGCAGCCATACTCCGATTGTCAATTTCAGGGTCTACTCATTTTAGACAATGCGAGCTAATTAGGATACTTCGATTCGAAAGAGATAGCATCTGTACATCTTCCCATACTAATGACACACGTTAACTATGAATGCTTTGACGATTTGTGTTCCTGCTCAAGTGTTCGTGTACAAAGCACTGACGATGCTCTATTTTGGGTCTCTGTTACTGATATGTTATGATTGTGTACTCACTCGAAGATTGAACGCCATAACCAAAATTTATACGTGGTTTGCAACGTAATAAAAATACAAATAAGTGATCCCAAGTCGTTTCGCAGGTGGTCATTCGGCGTGGTGATGTGGGAGGTGTGGTCGCTGGGCGCGGCGCCGTACGACTCGGTCAGCGGAGCGCGTCTGCCGCGACTGCTGCGGGCTGGCTACCGCATGCCGAGACCCACCAACGCTGACCACCACGTGTGAGTACCACACATAGACCACATATTGTGTACGTACGTAGCGGTGATAGCCCAGTGGCTTAAACTCGACCTCGAATCGAGGGGCCCGGGTTCGAATCCCAGTGAAACATCGTGGGGAATCCTGCATGCCTGAGAGTTCACAAAAAAATGTTCTCAAAGGCATGTGAAGCCCACCAACCCGCAGTAGGCCAGCGTGGTGGACAGCGGCCTACAACCCTCTCATTGCGAGAGGAGACCCGACCTTGTAGTGGGTCATTAATGGGTTACTGACAAAGACAACCTTCCCAGTAACACCGGCTACCGTATGCCGAGACCAATTGCACCAACGCTGACCACCACGTGTGAGTACCACACTATGGACAACATCACCGCTAACAATAACACATACCACCACATCCTGCCGAGCCCGATAATACCACCGTATGTAAGTACGAAGCATCGCCACTTTAACAATGCTTTAGCAAAAAGGAAGGAAACCAACTGGACTGATTGCGCCATTTCTTGACAAGAAACGTAAAAAACCGAGAATATCCTTAGCGCTAGGGATTATTACCATAAGGCTGCTTTTCCACCAGAGATGTGCGGGGATGCGTAGCGAGGAATGCGTTTATGAACAACCAATAGAATTGCTTCATTTACCTAGCCTCGCTCCGCTAAGCCGTTTCCACCAGAGCTGTGCTAAGCGAGGCTAGGTGAATGAAGCAATTCTATTGGTTGTTCACAAACGCATCCCTCGCTACGCATCCTCGCACATCTCTGGTGGAAACGCAGCCTTACGATGATATATACCGCAATATAGAAACTACTGCACTGGGGATAATACACTGTAGTTTCAATTTTTCAAGTTATGTCATTTCAATATGTGATACTTATTTAAATGATTTCAGATACGAATTGATGCTCGCCTGCTGGCACGAGCAGCCGCGCTCGCGACCCACATTCAGCGACTTGCACGCCAAGCTAGACGCCCTACTAGCGGCATGCTCCCACCCCTATCTGCCGCTGAACCTGCACCAGCCCCAGGAGCCGCTCCCCCCCTCCCACAGCCCCCTCTCCAAGCCACACAGATATATGCGGATGCTGCTCAGGTACGCAGACCCCTCTTTCCCAGTGGGCACTTTGGGCAAGGGCACTTTTGTGCCCAGGGCCCCGCGATCGATAGGGGCCCCCCTCATATCAATTTTTTATTACCAATTAACTTATATAATTCGAAGAAATCGAACCTTAATTACTGACAATAGTATTCCCATTATCCTAATATGCCCAGTGTCTCCAATAGGTTAATAAAGTCTGTCAGATGGCGTTAGAAGTTTCTGTTCTTCCTAGATAAATATTATATTTTGGTTATCTTTAAACAGGATAAAAATCATTCTGTGTCTGCGCTTTTCAAGGCTTAAAAATACTTAAAAATGTTTTCTTCTCTGTTGTAGGGGAGAGGTGTCGTGGAGCGCACGCAACTACGAGCGGCCCGCGCTCTGCCACAACCCGCGCCTCGCGCGCAACCACTACTCGCCGCGACCCTACCTGCCGCACAGCGCCTTGCAGCAAGACAGCGCTGACCCGACGCACCTGCTTTGACAATCCAGATACACTCGTAAATACACCGAAAAGGGCCGTGGCCCGAGGCGACAGGCTGATAAATACGTGAACCGGAAAAAATAAAAAGCACTGAGCGCTAAAAATAAGTGGCAAACTTTTTAAGTTTGGGGCGCTAAACGGCAACAGGCTTTGGTGGCCCGGGACCCGTGAAGTCAGAATGGCGTGTTTAAATAGAACCAGGTCCCTCTTTCCCTCTCTGCCCAGGGACCCACGATGGAATGAAAAAACCGCAAAAAAATCAGTTCAGTAGTTTTTGAGTGTATTGCGAACAGACAGACAAACGAGGCAGCGAAACTTGGACCGTTCATTATTTTCTATTCTTCACAATAGTGCTGTATCAATGCCATAGGGTTCCATAGTATCAATATTCCCAGCGCCGCCAATAGGCTAAAGACTGCCCTGCTTTGTTGCTATGCTTATTGCGAATAAACCGCATTTGCACGAGTTTTTTATGAAAAAACTATTTGTATATAGTAAATTTAAGTTTGCACAGTTTAATATAAAATAATTGTAATTCAACTTTGTAATAAGATGGGAATACCAATGATCTCGATTCTATGTACTTAATAAGTTATTTAAGGCTTTGAGCGACCTTTTTTAGACCTAACTATATTTTTGTACGTTATCCTGTTAATGAACAGGATATTTTTACTTTTAATTAATTTATATCTAATAAATAATGTGGAAACGTTTTCAATGTTTTATTTATGTAATAAAGAATGAAGACCCCAATTAAAACAAACATTTCATAAGACATTAATTTAATATATTATTATTACTTTACAACGATATACCTTAGACCTAAATATAAAAATATTAAATATAATGAACATTCTCTACATTCCCGTACTACATCACGTGTTGCCAACTCAGCCTTTCCATTCTTTTAATGTTGCAAGCTTTCCAGAAAAAAACAGTCAGTATGCGGCCGCTGAGATCAACATCAACGACTAATCAATTTAGAATTCCTGTTGCGCTTGCGTGTAAATACGAATTTATTTCCTTTAAAAAAATACAAAATACATTTTCGAAGTCATTTGGAAACCCCTTTGTTAAACAAAAGTTTAATTGAAACAAAATCTTGGAAAGCTTAAAACATTCAAGACCCACATATTAACAGCTCATCATTAAAATTAGGACGTACTCAGACCTGAGCAACGGAATATCCATTATTTTAGGTATAATAAAATGTGTGTAACTTATTATTATGATATGACTAAAGTTAATAAAGAACCTCTCATTTTTAATACAATATAATATCACACTGAAATTCGTAAACGCAAGCCTATCGCGTTTGAAATCATTGAAACATAAGCCACCAAGTGTTCTAACTCAGTGCCAAAGCACACTAATAACCAAGTTTCGTGTATGATACTACAATAATATAACTATACAATGAGCTTTAAAACTTGGCCATTAATATACGAAAATAATAAAAACATTCATAATAATATGGTAGATATCAGGAGCACATCTCGATAAGCTATATTAATGCCCAAATTCTAATATTCAAACCGTAAATTATGAGTAAATATAAGTATACAAATCAGATCAGATATTTTTCATAAAACATTTTTGTGGCGCACATGAATAACACTCTCATTAGAAAACGGTTATTATTTAGAATATCCTATCAAGGTTGAACTGCATGAATTTTCAGTCTTAAAACAGCAATGACTGAGAAGGAATAAAATAGGAATAGTCCAGTCATTTTGAACATTCAAAATCGAAAATTTAACAATAATTCCAAAAGTTTTCAAACTTCGGTCAAGTGAATGGTACATTGGGACGACAATAAATCTCATTTTGCAACCTTGTCCGCAGTCCGGAACATTGCTAAAATTGCAATTAAATTAATTTTTGCTATATGGTCGTGAAAAAAATTCCAAAAGTTCTGCAAACTTGGAGTGGTGTTAAATATATTATTTTACATCACGTGTCAAATTTGCAACCAATTTAAGTGTACGGAACATTTTTTTTTATTAAAAATTAATGTTTTTCTTTATTAAACTGAAGGAAAACGTTCCAAAAGTTCTGCAAATTTGACAGATATATCGGAAAAATATACCGAACGATTGTATAAATTTGCAACCTTTTACGTTGACCGGAACATATTTATTTATAATTCTTTTTAATTCGTGGTCATTTTTTCGAGTAAGGTGGTCTCGGAATAATTACAAAAGTTTTGAAACTTGGTTGCAAACTTCGAAAACATCTATTCTGATGCATTTGCAAATTTGCAACCTCATACGCGATCCGGAACTTTATGCAATTTGCAAAAATGTAATAAGGTGATAAAATAAAAAAATTACATTTTTGCAAATTGCATAAAGTTCCGGATCGCGTATGAGGTTGCAAATTTGCAATTGCATCAGAATAGATGTTTTCGAAGTTTGCAACCAAGTTTCAAAACTTTTGTAATTATTCCGAGACCACCTTACTCGAAAAAATGACCACGAATTAAAAAGAATTATAAATAAATATGTTCCGGTCAACGTAAAAGGTTGCAAATTTATACAATCGTTCGGTATATTTTTCCGATATATCTGTCAAATTTGCAGAACTTTTGGAACGTTTTCCTTCAGTTTAATAAAGAAAAACATTAATTTTTAATAAAAAAAAATGTTCCGTACACTTAAATTGGTTGCAATTTTGACACGTGATGTAAAATAATATATTTAACACCACTCCAAGTTTGCAGAACTTTTGGAATTTTTTTCACGACCATATAGCAAAAATTAATTTAATTGCAATTTTAACAATGTTCCGGACCGCAGAACAGGTTGCAAAATTTTATAGTTTGTTTTAATACCATTCCCAACCTTACATCAAAATTTGAAAACTTTTGGAATTATTGTGAATTAAATGTTCAAACTGACTGGACTAGAATGGCAAGATTACACATAAGAAAAAATATTAAAGGATATATTATATTATTATCATTAATATTGGTGCTTAAAAATCAATAAAGGGGTAGGAAGAAACCAAATGATTCGCAAATTCGAAGGAAGCAAATTTCTACTCAACTCTTGATTTTCTTTCAATCAGAAACTTTAAGCTACAAACGGGTTATATGGATGGGTTATAGATGGGTTTCAATAACCGATCTTCGGCTATGGACAGAGAAAGATTTTGTTTGGTTGCAAAGATACTCATTTAAATTGCTTTAAAATTATCCATCATTCAAGATTGATTTTATGAAACCAGCCATATAAAGACCGTGTATTTTACTACGGATGAACCAGGTCAGTAAAAACAAGTTTTTCAAAAAACAATATCATTATAAAGGGTATATTGTCATGTTTTAAAGACGTTTTATTACTTAACGATTTTAAGTGGTTTATTTAAATCATAAGACATTAAATAAATGTAAAAATTGTTGTATAAGATGGACATTACGCTATATAGACTATGTTATAAAACACATTACCTTAGTACATGTGACATTACTTTGGCGAAACGAAATACTTGTTAGCCTAAGAGTAAATAACTTTTAATTAAGACTAATTTTTATTGAAACTAATTCTCTCATTACATTTGAATTTTTGCGAAATTTAAAGAAATTTTGACGGATTAAATATTTTATTGCCATATTTGTTAGCTATCTTGTTTTTTTTTATAAATCATTTAATATTTTAATAATACAAAGTAGCATATATATTTTATGTAATTAAATACAACTAAGTGGATATGAACCATAATAATATGCACCCTAGCCATAACTCATAAAATTTATTAACAGCACTGCTACCAGTCCGCAGCAGTTGATATTGTTACTACTTGAAACGTATAATTTAAACTTGTATGTAGTAAACAAATGGCCTCTTAAAAACTGAACTTTGAATGACTTTTACACTTTCACATCGCATTTGTTATTTTTTGAAAATATACTCGTGATACCTCGTAATAATATTTATTGCGCTTCATATTACAGAGCAAAAATAGGTACAAGACTGTACAAGATTTATAAATACTTGTAAAAATTCATTAAAACGCTTTAAATATATTTTTACAGTGTGCTTCTATATATTCCATACTATGAAGTTTATATAGTATTTATGATACATCTAAAACATTAATTATGATACAATTAACATAAAACACAAAGATGAGTAGCAGATAAACAAAAATTCCAGTAACTTTAACAATTTACTTACAAATGCAGGGCATACATTTCAACACCTATCACACGTTCACTAAGACGATTACATAATTATAATGTTGTTATAATACCTATAGTTAACGTGAGTCGGTCATTTTGGCCTATACCTACTAATCGACTGATGAGTCAAACATTTTAATAAATCTTGGGCGTGGTAGACATTACCTACCTTGAAAACGTAGCTGCGGCGAGATCTCCAAATAAGACTCTCAGACATGTCCGCAACTATTGGGCCCACCGGAAACATCACGTGAATTGAACCATAAATTTATTAAAATGTTTTTCTATATCGACGACTACAAGTTTAGTTTCTTATGTATAAAATGTAAAAAAGCAGGAAGTATCCCGACACTATATAAGATAACACTTAGAGGCCTACGGATCAGTCGGGAATTTATTCTCTATCTATCCTCTTCAACTCGGGCCTTGCGATCGCTTGTAAGATTTGGCAGACGGTCACACTAATACCGACCGCAACAGTATACCAAAGATTTTCATATGTCTAGATGGAGTAGATTTCAAACATTAGAAGACTTTCTATAGGTCGCTTTTATTTTGGCTGGAACTGCTGTTAAACCTATCTACCAACTTACCATAGATAGAAACTCATCTTGGTATGGTGGTACTATGTGTGTGTGCTGTCTTTACAGTGGGCCATAAAAGGGTTGCAGCCGCGTGTATGTCATTTACTTAATTTAGCCACTATATCATTGTAAATTTGAACACTTGAACAATGTTTACAAGCTAAACGCACACATAGTGGCACATGCCAATATGAGTGCAGGCATCTGTTATAAGGTAGAGGTAGTAACGTGTAGTAGTAGTTACGGATAGGCCCTGCTATAGGCTATAGGCTATAAGTAGTGCAGTGCGGTGCCGGCGTGGCAGGCGCGCGGTCAGTCGATGGGCGGCGGCTGCGCGGGGATGGAGGCGGGCGGCGCCGTCAGGTAACCCGCCGAGTGGGGCGCGCCTGTGTACAATAATACAAAGCTTAGCTTATAATTACATCGTATTTTTATATTATACAAAAAAACTACGCAAACAGGCAGACAAGCCACCTGATGTAAGGACCATCGCCTGGTGACACGGTGAACAGCAATAAATCAATTTCTCCTTGTGAGGAGTTACTTACATAGATAAATTGTTTGATAAAGTGCTAGGTGTGCGTCGTTCGTGCTTACACGGTATGTATAATAAGCAACATGTACTCGTAAGAAAGTGTGTGTTGGTTGTTGGTCGAGGAAGCACATTCCTCTAATGTCTTGTAGGTGATAGTCGTCTATCTTATGTATCAGTTGAAGAGAAGTTGTCTATCTTATGTTTCAGTGGGGATATTTTTGTGAACATTTTAGTTCTTTTTTTTCTTAAGTGTCAATGAGTTGCAGATACCAATTAACATCAAGTGGCCTGCAGGCTTCTATAGGAATCTACTAATTAGAATTCTATAGAAAAATATATAAAATGTCATGCAAGTGTTCATTACTGCGAGTCGACTAGCGCTAGCGAGCCGATGTGGCAATGGCCGCCTACGTCTGTCGCGGATCCGTAGGGGCAGATGGCCGCAGATGGAGTAAAGCTATTAGAGTGGATCAGTATCCACTCTCATTTGCCCAGACGCAGTCGTCAGAGCTTAGCAGTGGCAGAGCTTAGCGCCACCAACTAGGTGGCGTTTGCGTCGAGTGGCGGGAAGCTACTGGATATGGAAAGCCGAAAATCGTTCTCAGCAACGCGCCTCGGGAGAGGATTACGTCCAACAGTAGATCGATGAAGGCTGAAACGATGATGGAGATGACGAGTGGTAGCGACCTGCGAGCTGGTGATGGTGCGGCGCGCTGGAGATGAACAGGTCGTGTCGCTGGGCGGCGTACTGGTCCCACACGCGGCTGCGCGCGAGCACCGCCCGCACGCGCTCTCCGTGCGCCGCGGAGCGCGCCATGGCCTTGAGCGCGTCCACCAGCCGCGCCGCCGTCTGCCCCTCCAGCCGCGTCTCCAGCAGGGCCAGCAGCTCGCCGATCAGGTCCGTCTCCAGCGCCTAGCTCGAACATATTATTATGTATGTTAACACTTCAAGCGATATACGACAAGCGAGGTCGACCGCCGTAGGTAATTCATTTTCTAAAATATCTAAAGTTAAGTCACCCATTGTAGCAGTGAAAAAAATGTTCAACAATTATGTTCTCAACTGCATATGAACTAGTGTGGGATATTGAAGAACTTGTTTTGTGCGTTTCTTGAGTTACTTGTTCATTGTTGCTGATTCTGTCCGTAGAGCAATATCTATTACAATACACACACAAACTGTTTAATGTTATCGGTTTCTTTTAACCCAATCATACCACAAACTGATATCATTACGAGTATGTTCTTGATTCGTACCTGATAGACGAGGCGGTCCGTGTTGATGTTGCTGTTGAAGATGGAGGAGAGAGCCTCACAAGCGCTGCCCACCACCTCGCGGCACGTCTTCACCGCAGTCTTGAGCCCCGCCATCACGTCCGTGTGGCTCAGCGCCGACACGCACGCCTATGAAATTATTAGATAAATGAAACAACAAAGGAGAGAGTGGAGGTGTACGCCCTGTACCTGCGTGGTGGCAAGCGCAACCAGCACTCAGGAGAGTGTACAGTGTGCAGTGTACAGTGTGCATTAGGGGTGTGGGTGTGGGTGTGGGTGTGCGGGGTATCTGCGTGGTGGCGAGTGTGGTCACCACTCAGGCGGAGTGAGCAGAGTGTGCAGAGTGTGCAGTGTACAGCGTGTGTGGGGGTGGTGGCGGGGGTGCACCTGCGTGGTGGCGAGTGTGGTCACCACTCAGGTAGAGTGTGCAGAGTGTGCAGTGTGCAGTGTACAGCGTGTGTGGGGGTGGTGGCGGGGGTGCACCTGCGTGGTGGCGAGTGTGGTCACCACTCAGGCGGAGTGTGCAGAGTGTGCAGTGTGCAGTGTACAGCGTGTGTGGGGGTGGTGGCGGGGGTGCACCTGCGTGGTGGCGAGTGTGGTCACCACTCAGGTAGAGTGTGCAGAGTGTGCAGTGTGCAGTGTACAGCGTGTGTGGGGGTGGTGGCGGGGGTGCACCTGCGTGGTGGCGAGTGTGGTCACCACTCAGGCGGAGTGTGCAGAGTGTGCAGTGTGCAGTGTACAGCGTGTGTGGGGGTGGTGGCGGGGGTGCACCTGCGTGGTGGCGAGTGTGGTCACCACTCAGGTAGAGTGTGCAGAGTGTGCAGTGTGCAGTGTACAGCGTGTGTGGGGGTGGTGGCGGGGGTGCACCTGCGTGGTGGCGAGTGTGGTCACCACTCAGGCGGAGTGTGCAGAGTGTGCAGTGTGCAGTGTACAGCGTGTGTGGGGGTGGTGGCGGGGGTGCACCTGCGTGGTGGCGAGTGTGGTCACCACTCAGGTAGAGTGTGGTGGTGGTCTCTATCGCTGCCGCGCTTGTTGTTGTTTGTATGGCACTTCTGGGTTCTACAGCACGTTCTGTGTGGGTTATCGTGCTGTTCCTTTTTATTGCGATTTTGAAAATGTGTTCGATGAAGGTCAGGAGAACTGGTCTTAGTTTACTGTCCTCTATTATTTCCGGAAGTTTTGGTCTTGTTAGTTTCTGATCTAGTTGAAACTCTATTTGGTGGCGTGCGGAGTCGAAGCGTGGGCAGTCCAATATAATGTGCCAGATTGTCTCTGAAACATTCGGATCACATTCGCATCCCGGACTGTTTTTGATTCGAAACCTGTGGAGGTACTCGGCGAGTCCTCCGTGACCCGTCAAACATTGGACTTGTGTAGGTGTCCAGGGTTTGCTCCTGGTGACTTTGTAGGCTAGTTTGACGTCTGGTAGGAGTTCCTTCGTTACCTTGCCCGTTACTGATGTTTGATATCGGTCTTGCCACTTTTGGACCGATTCCTCGCGGATTTTCTTTTTGACGTGCGATAGGGGGATTTTGTTGTAGCTGTATAGTGTACCTCGCTGGGCCGCTGATTTTGCGAGTTCGTCGGCTCTTTCGTTGCCTGTTGTACCGACGTGAGCTTTAACCCAGTGCAGCTTAACTTCCCTTCCTTGCGCTCTGATGAATTTTATTGTATTTTTGATGTCCATTGCTAGTGGATGACTCGGCTTTGGGTGTCTCAAAAGTTCTAGAGAAGATCTAGAATCGCTTAATATGTGACATATATTTGCGTTGTTAGATTTAGCCATATGTGCTGCACCTCTTAACGCGAAGAGTTCCGCTTGGAATACTGAGCACGAGGGGTGTAGACTGAATGTGGCTTGGTTTGTCTCTTTCCCGTTTTCCCACCATGTTAGTGCAGCTCCGACTTTGTTGTCTATTTTGCTGCCGTCCGTGTATATGTGAGGTCCAGTGCTCAGAAGACTCAGGTAGAGTGTGCAGAGTGTGCAGTGTGCAGTGTACAGCGTGTGTGGGGGTGGTGGCGGGGGTGCACCTGCGTGGTGGCGAGTGTGGTCACCACTCAGGTAGAGTATGCAGAGTGTGCAGTGTGCAGTGTACAGCGTGTGTGGGGGCGGGGGTGCACCTGCGTGGTGGCGAGTGTGGTCACCACTCAGGTAGAGTATGCAGAGTGTGCAGTGTGCAGTGTACAGCGTGTGTGGGGGCGGGGGTGCACCTGCGTGGTGGCGAGTGTGGTCACCACTCAGGTAGAGTATGCAGAGTGTGCAGTGTGCAGTGTACAGCGTGTGTGGGGGTGGGGGTGCACCTGCGTGGTGGCGAGCGCGGCCAGCACGGGCACGGCGTGGCGCGGCGCGTCGGGCAGCAGGCGCGCCAGGCGGGGCAGCTCGCCCAGCTGCGCGCACGCCTCGCCCAGCGCCGGCCGCGACCGCACCAGCACCGCCAGCGCCATCGCGCACGTCTCGCCGCGGCTGCCCTGTTACGACAACACACTTTATCACTAAACAACACCTAAACTTAACACAAGCTCGCAACCTCTTCGGGCCCCTTCTCATTATGTCGCGTGCGCTGTCACACGGGACTGTCTATCTTTTAAACCAAGGAACCAAGATTTGGGTGAAATTAGGTATGAAAATACTTTGAAAGCTGACGTCAACACAAGCAACAGACAACAATAAACGTTTTGTTTTCGTTAGTTAGTGGCCAACACGCAAAGCTGAAATGATAACGACGACGACACCGACCTCGGAGGCGTCCTTGTTCAAGGCGGCGAGGGTCTCGGCGAGCAGCTCGTGCAGGAAGCGCTTGGGCGAGCGCAGCGTCCAGTGCGGGTTCTGCAGGAACAGCTTGAGGTACACGCCGCCCACCACCACCTCGCCCGCCGGCGCCCACGCCTCCTCCGCGCCGCCACGCTCCGCCGCCGCGCGGTCGTCGAACTGCGCGCCCGCCGAACGCACCTGCTCCTTGTAGTGCCTGCGGACGCAACGACCTAAATATTAACAGCCTCTAACTAAACCTTCGTAGCAGGGCCTGATTAACGCTTAGGCCAATAGGCTGCAGCCTAGGGCGTGAGGATCAGGGGGGGGGGGGCGTTGAAATCGGTGCTTCGCGTGCTCTATTAATCTAGCATCATTGCATCTACTCAACATATTTCAACTAGACCGAGACAAAACACTAAAAGTTAACGCAGCACTTTTATGGGTATGAACTGTGTTAAAATTTTCACAGTAGTAAACAAAGTCAAAACTAATACACTACTTTTTAGGCCGACCGTAACACACCTGGCGGGGACGCGTCCTCATTAGCCTAGGGCGGTCTGAACTGTTGATCAGTCGCTGCTTCGTAGGGACATAGGCTACGTGCTATTCTACAGACTACTTTGATGGGTGCTCCTCGGAACTGTTCAGTTCGATGTCTACACGCCTTTCCTTCACCGCACCACCCGTGAAGAAGAGTAACACCATTTGAGTTCGTCGCAGTCGTCCACAGTTCAATATTATAGAGCATTTCTGCGATGCAACTGCAACATCTTCTAGAAGAGGCATTTCCATTGGACTATGGATACTGGAGGAGAAGGCGGATACTCTTTCAAAGCCGGCAATACAATGGCGACCCCTCGCCGCTGGCGCTTATGTTTTCTTACATTATAACCTAAAGCTTTTATCACAATGCACGCGGCTGTCGCTTCTTTTTTACTTTGATTGATTACCATCACAATAATAAACAAAACTGACCTGTCTTTAAGCTCTGCGAGGTTGGCCTGCACCTTCTTCCTGGCGTCGTCGGACCACACCAGCTCGGGGTGCTCGTGGTTGGTGTCGAACATGTGCACGGCGGACGCGGTGCCCACGCCGCCGCCGCCGCCGCCGCCGCCGTCGCACATCGCGTCCGCGAACACGCCCGGCAGGTACCGCATCATCGTCAGACGCACCTGCGACCGACCTTACTTATAGCGGTACTACAGTTATAGCTGAATCATCGAAGGACATCACACGAGCACTACTAGAAAATCTATAAAAGTATGTAGTCTGTTAAAGTTAGAGCAAATTAATGAATGAACATGTAAATTGATCATTATGTTCAGCATAATTATACCAAGTAAGAACATAGCATGAGATTGATTATTTAAAAAATATGAGTCAGTTATTTTAGGGCAGGTTCCCATGACCGCGCGGTAGATGCATTCCCTTTGCAGCGACTTCACACAAAAGGCTCCTCGCTACTCCGCGTGGGATTGTAATCAAGTAGTAGGCAAGACTGTGCAGCGCCGTACGGTCATGAAAATCCGGCCTTATGTTATACATAAATATGTATAAACCATGTTAATAGAAGCGGTATTTTGCTGATAGACAAGTTTGATTGGTAACGATTTTACGTACCTTAGGCCCATACAGTTTGTCAGACATCATTCGCTTTAACAAATCAACAGCCGCTTCTCTTGTATCGGGTATTTTACAATTGCAGAATAAATCTAATAAATATATCACAGCACCTGGAAAGAGATTGGTACATGTAAATTTTAGCCAGCTATAGTAGAAAAGTAGCGGCGGTGATAGCCCAGTGGCTTAGAATTCGACCTCGAATCGAGGGGTCCGGGTTCGAATCCCAGTGGCTTAGAATTCGACCTCGAATCGAGGGGTCCGGGTTCGAATCCCAGTGGCACGCACCTATGACTTTGTAAAAAAGTTATGTGCGCTTTATAAAATTTAATGTTACGGTGAAGGAAAACATCGTGAGGAAGCCTGCATGCCTGAGAGTTCAACAAAAAAAAAATGTTCTCAAAGGTATGTGCAGTCCACCGACCCGCAGTGGGCCAGCGTGGTGGACTAAGGCCTACATCCCTCTCATTACGAGAAGGAGACTCGACCCTGTAGTGGGTCATTAATAGGTTACTGGCATAGTAGAAAACGGCCCAAAACTATTCATAGGTGCAGACAATTGCCACAAATTCAATTCAACATCAGCCTTATTACACCTTTCAAAAATTTCTCGATAAATAACATTTGACGTGTACCACCCAACCAGGGTACCAATACTACCAGCGAGGTTTTCTGCTTGGCCGACAGAGGCGAGAGGCAGTCAAGCAATCTGCAAACTAAAATGTTGCACCCGAACCCTCCTCTGTTACCTTTAGCGAGAGCCTCTCGGACGATCGACGTGTTGGCCAGCAGCGCAGCCAGCGCCAACAAAGCCTCCTCTGTGGGCGGGCGCGCCAGCAGCGGCAGCAGGTGGCCCAGCACGCCGCTGGCGGCGACGTCCTCCACGCACTCGCGGCTGCCGCTGGTGGCCGACACCACGCGCAGCGCCGCGCCCGACAGCGCCGGGTGAGCGCGGGCCGACACCAGCCCGAATATCAGCCCGAACTGACCTATGCATTGGATCTCCACGCCTGCGAATTAACATACGTACAGTTATCAACTCTCGTAAAATAGTACGTTATGATCAGCGGTGCTATGATTGGCTATCTATAAATAAACTTTTAACTTGCCAATATGAGGGTGTAAAAACAACTTTACACACCGTTAAAAGTGGTTTGAGGCTGATAAATTATATTCAAAAATGGAACTAGGTATATAGGAAATAACTGAGCGAATGTTTGATTTGTGGCGGAGACTAAATAATTATCAAGGACGAGTCATATCGAGAAGTACTGAGACTTGGGAAAAATGAAAGCATAAATACAATTACTTACCAGGATTCTTTATAATACAATTGGCTAGTGCATTTAATGCGAGTGTGATGTGTTCTGCCCTCTGTTCCGTCATGTCTTCTTGAGTTTCCGTTTGAATGAACTTTAGGAGATCCAGAATAAATTGTTGTGGATTCTGAAATAAAAAAAAACAACACACAGTGAAAATAATGAATTTGTGAAAAAAATATGTAAAACTCATTTTTTGTGCGAATGCTCTTGTCAATCAACTAGTCGAATGATCAGTCAAGACAGGTGCTGTATGGCGGGAAGCGCGCTTGGAAAAAGCAACAGCTTTGTTCTGCATTTGAGTCATTTATACACTAGTTGAGCAAAATATCCAGCATTTTTAACACGTTAAATTTAACCAGTAACAAGTAACTATACGACCAATCAAGATTATTATTAATTTAATTTAATTTCAACATATACATAGGTCTTACACTTCGCATGAAAGTGTAAAGACCCTGGAGTGGCGTTTAGTTGAAGATTAGAAGAACTATAACTGTATTACGGCCTATGTCAAAAAGCTTTTTAAATGAATTCGTAAGTCATAAAAACCCATAAAAAATTGGAAAAAAATTTTTGCAAACAAATATTATGTAAAAAAGACTTTTCAATTTAAATTTCAAAAATCCCCGCGAAAACTCGGTCTCGGCCGTCTCGGCGCTGCCGCCATGCTTGTGACGTCACTCGCAGTGTAAACAATACATTTCAGTAAAGGAAGAAGTTATACTCCATTGTTTATTTACACTGCTAATGACGTCACGTCGATAGCTTTCATGGCGTATAGCGTTTTTGACATTTGAAAAACAGATTAACAAACCTGAATTTTAAAATTGAAATAAGAAATGTATACTACATTTTTTAGAACAGAAATCACCATTTTTCACTTGCATTTAACAAAATCTATCAATATTACATAATTTTGGATTTTTCCTTGCGTGGTGCGAAATAACCTATTGTGTGTTGAAGCAACTACCTCAATAGTGAAGTCGGGTTGTTCGTTGTAGATGTCCAGGTACACGCCGCCCACGGGCAGCAGCCCCTCGTGCGCGGTGTAGGTGAAGGCCGGCACGAGCGGCGCGTCGTCCTCGCACGCCCTCGGGTCGCGGAGCAGCTCGCGCAGTTCCGCGCGCGTGCTGTTGTCCCACACGAGGTACGGCGTCCGCCAGTTCGATGTCAGGGTTTTTAGTAACTGCGAATATAGTTTTACAGTTAGTGGCAATGATTTTTCGCACACGTTAAATTAAATATATGTAAGTAGCAAAATGCGTTAAACATACACTCTTTTTTGGATAGGGTACATAAAAACGTTCAAAAACATTTAACCAGACAGATACGGCTACTTAATCTCGTATTGAACGCCAAGCTTGACGTCACAGCACATTCGCAAAATTCGCGATAAGTTTCGATAAGTTTTAGACGCTTTGATTCATCATGGCACGCGAGATGAGTTACAGTATCTGTTGTATGTTCCGCTACACTTTTGTTTCTTAATTCAAGTGATAAAAAACAACGGTCAAGTCACCTCATGAGGATCGGGCATCGAGAGCCGCTCACACAGATAGGGCGTGAGCAGCAAGTGCAAAGCGTCCTTAATTCTGTCGTCGGCCGCGGCCTCCGTCGCGTGCGGCCCGTACATCGCTGACAACGCACGCACGCACTGCACCGCTAGACGGTTTGCTATCTCCTGAAATTATATTAACGTTTTATGGAAAGTTTTTCTAATTTGTGGGCGACAGAGCTAAAGTAGTTCGACGGTGGAGTTCAAATAAAGTATTTCTGGTAACCATACCTCCCCAATCGAAATACAAGAGATTTTATTATTTACTTTTAGGTGTTAGCCACCTATTAAGCATTCTATTTCTTTTAGTTAGTGACCACGCTGAACTGACATGGTGGTACAACCAAATAGTTGCGAGCGAGCTATTGTGGTCGTAACGACTTGGCAGTTAGGACAAGGCACCCACGCACACTGTGGCTTTCAGGCGTTGAGGCGACCTGGTCCATACTATTTAATGTCGTTAGTGCGCATACTTGTTTATTAGCCCCGGGCTCGGCCTCCACGCCGGACTCGGTGAGCGTGTAGTCGTACTGCAGCACGGCGGGCAGCAGCGCGTGCAGGGCGCCCGCGGCGGCCAGCTGGGAACGACACTCCGGGTCCGCCGCCAGCGCCTCCACCGCCTCCGCGCCCGCGCACGCTGTGTCTCCCAGTTTCTGTCATAACATACGTATGGAATTTAAATGGTTTTATTTTTTTTAATATTGAATTGGTGAGGAAGAAAGAGTAGACAACATATTATGATAATTGCAATTTTGTAATGACGCTCCACTCTGTGTAAAATTCAGTCACTTACTAGAGAGCACCGGGGTTTGAATTTCAGTGAAAATTGAGTGTCACATGTGAAGGAAAACATCGTAAGTAAATTTGCATGTCTGACATTTCTTCATAATGTTCTAAAGGACATGTGTAGTCTACCAAGCTGCACGAGGCCAACATGCTTGAGTAAGGCCCATATTTTTCTCATTGTGAGGAGAGAACCAACCCTTAAGCGGCGGGCGCAGTGTGTGTATACTCACGGGGCGGCGCAGCAGCGGCACGATGTCGGCGGCCAGCTGCGGCAGCTGCGCGGCGGCGGCGCGGCAAGCGGGGAAGCGCGCGGCGACGGCGAAGCAGCGGGCGCAGTGCGCGCACACGGCGGCCGCCGCGCCGCCCACCTTGGCGCCCCCCAGCACCGACACGCAGCGGGACAGCGCCTCTTGCAACACCTGCACGAAACAATGCAACTCATTTTAGTTCGTTCCACTACCACTACGCTCATAACCAGCGCAATCGTAACAATGAAATTGACTCGGATTCGTCTAGGGCCAATACTGCCCAAAATGACGAACTATTAAAAAAAATTTAGAGGGTCCATAAGTACTGCTGCCACACTAATAATCATTTTTAAGGACTGAGATATGGAGTTAGGCAAAACATAACATTTCAAGTAGCTTACTATAACGTACGTCAGCTGCCAGGCAGTAGTGAGTAGTAGCATCTTGCCACGCTTTGAGAACCTTCTATCTAGTCGTTACACTTACACACTTCTTTCTACAACCAAAGGGGACCAGTATAAGCCGACCTGCAAGCCGCCTTCACGACAGAGCTCCTCGGCGTTGAGCGCGGAGCAGCTGACGGTGGCGTGCGCCAGCTCGCAGGCGGCGGGCAGCAGGGCGGCGGCCGAGTCCCGCGCGCTGTCCGAGAACAGCTGCTCGGCCTCCGCCTCGAGGCGCGCGGTGCTCAGCAGCTGGCTGTAGCCCGCGTACTTGTATGGCGCTAGGACTGGTCAAACAATACATAGATTAATAATAACGCTTCATTAAAACAGTACACACACAATACACAAATCAATCTTAGAGAGAGTGCGCCAGACACTCAGTAACAGAACAGTAGATATCATAGTAGACCAAAATGTTGAAGAAAACTGGAGAGCAGTCTTTAATTTTTTTTTATCTCACAGTACCAGTCCCCAAGTCGTGGGTATTATAAACAGGACATACACACCCCGACCAGCATCAGAAATTTAAATTGAGCATTCAAACCTTTGCTTTGATAGGAGTTTGAGAAAAATGTTTTATAGTGGAAAATAAAGAACTTTGAGCAAAATAACGTAAATACCTTCAGAATATCTGTTGAACAGAATTGTCTGAGTCCGCAGGATAAGCACGATGTTATTTGTGTTGGGTCCGTCGCCATTCCAGACGTTTCTACTGCATAGGAACTCGTAGGCTTGGTTCACTGCCTCGAAACGATCCTAAGGGACAAACAAACAGTATTTCAAGGTAAATTGAGAGAATAATATCAGCAAATTACATTCACATTTGGGTCTTAAAATTCCATATCCTTATTGATAAAATAGTAGTTTAGTAGTTTCTAAATTTTCTGGTGATAATTTTACCAATTGTAATTTTAAAATTGATTAAGATAAAAAAGAAAATTAATAAAGCTGTGATAGCCCAGTGGCTGAGAATTCGACCTCTTAATCGAGGGGTCCAGGTTCGCACTCCCAGTGGCACGCACCAATGACTTTGTAAAAAAAAGTTATGCGCTTTATAAAATTAAATATCACCTGCTGTTACGGTGAAGGAAAACATCGTGAGGAAACCTGCATGCCTGAGAGTTCAAAAAAATGTTCTCAAAGGCATGTGAAGTCCACCAACCCGCATTAGGCCAGCGTGGTGGACTAAGGCCTACATCCCTCACATTGCGAGGGGAGACCCGACCCTGCAGTGGGTCATTAATGGGTTACTGACAATTCAAGATCTGGTATGGTTGATGTTCAGACCGCTTTACATCTGTTTTCAAGTTTATTTGCATACTACTTGTATACTTCCTTACCCGCCCCTCCGGATTCTTATCAGGATGGTACTGGTGCGCCAGTCGGTAGTAGGCCTTCCTCACGGCGGCTTCGTCGGGCGGGTTCGCTCCAGCGGCGGTGGTCAGCCCTAACGCCGCGTACGCTTGCTCGCAGGTCATCGACCCCGGCTTGCGTTCCACTTCACGACGCCACGCCTCCAACACTGCTTTCAGAAGCCCCACCTGAAGGAAAACAGGTAACGAAATGCTTTGGCAAATCTTTCATTTTAATTATGTTTTTGGTAAATTGTAACATTCAAAGAGATATTGGGTATCGGCTAGATATAACTATGATACGCATAGAGATCTCGTCTACTAAGGAGGCCAACGCCTAATCGGTGATACCCCCATTGCAAAGATATCGGTCTCTTATTCGAGAGGTATGTGTTTCAGTACGCTCAAGAACCAATGACTTTCCTGAGTATGTTCTACAAAATAAATGTCATCACAGCTATAACAATGAAGAAAAACCTGCATGCCGGAGAATTTTCCACGATTTAGACACCTACAACGTTCTCATTGTGTGAGACACGACTTTGCAGTAGTCACTAATGTCACTAATGTCACTAAAGGGAAGAACCAATGTCTTTCCTGAGTATGTTTTACAAAATAAATGTCATCACAGCTATAACAATTAAGAATAACCTGCATGCCGGAGAATTTTCCACGATTTAGACACCTACAACGTTCTCATTGTGTCAGACACGACTTTGCAGCAGTCACTAATGTCACTAAAGGGAAGAACCAATGTCTTTCCTGAGTATGATTTACAAAATAAATGTCATCACAGCTATAACAATTAAGAATAACCTGCATGCCGGAGAATTTTCCACGATTTAGACACCTACAACGTTCTCATTGTGTCAGACACGACTTTGCAGCAGTCACTAATGTCACTAAAGGGAAGAACCAATGTCTTTCCTGAGTATGATTTACAAAATAAATGTCATCACAGCTATAACAATTAAGAATAACCTGCATGCCGGAGAATTTTCCACGATTTAGACACCTACAACGTTCTCATTGTGTCAGACACGACTTTGCAGCAGTCACTAATGTCACTAATGTCACTAATGTCAGTAATGGGTTGGATACAGGACACGCGTCATACCGGGTCGGGCACGGGCCAGTCGGGGAAGCGCCGCACGTCGCACAGGTGGCGCAGGTAGAACATGTTGCAGAACAGCTCGCGCTGCAGCTGCGGGTAGCGCACGGCCGGTATCGCCAGGTACGGGTAGCGCGCCGCCACGTGCGCGCGCAGCCGCGGCGTGAACTCCCCGATGTGCGCCGACACCTTCATTATCAGCATCCGCCTGGGGACAATAGGTTCGTTCAAAGCAAGTAAGCAAGCAAAGAACCCTATGAGACAGGCCGGATGAACACCACAACATTACCTGGCACACTAAGTTTGGCTCAAGACAATTAATGAAGATTACGCTCATGATGGGTCAACAACAGTCAATCAGCATCAAACCTAACAGCGGTTATCAAATAACGCATATTTTGTGGCACACTGATCATACTGTTACAAATTTCTTGAATACTACCCATAAAAATTAAAAATGGTATTTTATAATTTATTATTGTCTCTATAGATTATACAATACAATACAATACTCTTTATTGTGCACATCCATACAAAATCAGTTAACAATTACAATGTGAGAGAGAAAAACACAATTGGCGGTGTTATCGCTACAAGCGATCTCTTCCAGACAACCGTCTAGGTGAGGAGTTAAAGCAAGAGGAGAGAAAGATTACCTCATTTCAGAATTCCAGATCGCCTCAGGAGTGTCCCATTCCCCAAGGAATATTTGAGCAAACTTCTCGGGGCCATGGTTTTCCAGATAACACACCATCGCCTCGGGCAACAGTTGGCCTAATATCGATCTTTGTGTTATGTCTAATGCATTCTGGAAGTAAAGAAATTCACTTCTTACACTTAGAAATGTATATTACACATACAGAAGTTACATTACACTTACAGAACTAATTAGTATGAGCCAGCACGTTGTCAGCTAGCAACCTACACACTACACACTATTCAGACAGGCGTGTCCTCATACCATATTATGTTTCATCTGTCTGTCATTTTTCATTTGTCGAGGACCTTTACATTTAACCCCATTATAAATGTTCCCCATCAAAAGTAAGATCATTATAATAAATCAAAACACGACGCATAAAGATTAATCGGTCTGAAAATGTATGGACAATATGAAAAAAAGTATATTTGCCTCGTATATTTTTGATGGCAAAGGGGATAAGTTAATTTCAAAAACATACAATGCTACTATTAAAAGTAACAAAAAAGCTACTGAAAAATTACTGAAAAAATCAAATTCAAATTCTTACTTGATCAGCTCTAAAAGCCTGCTTCATATGAGTGAGTCGTAGGAACCTCGCGATGGGCAGTAAGTTAGAGCCTGTGTAGAGGAGCATGAAGTAGAAAACACCTGTAAGGTATAGTTTGGATATTTCCGGGTTGTCTTGCATCACTTCGTATAATAATGTTGCCACCTGCAAAATAATAATAAATATGGCATTGTTTATTGGTGGTAGAATTGTTTTTAATTCATCTGGTGAGGTACGAGTGCACCACTATGACACAACAATAGGTATGTCATAAAAATCATAATGAGTGATGTGTAGTTAATTAGGGAACAATAAAATTTAGGATTTCACTTTGACCTAATTCACTTAGCATCCCTCGGAGCCAAATACTAAAACTGACGCGGCGAAGTCATCAGGCAAAATCCAGTCATACATATTATAGCAAGATTTACAGTTATCCATCCTTGTCAAGTTACACTAAATTTACAAAGAAAAAAGAATGACACAATTTAACTAACTGTTACCTTTTCCACAAGTACAGGGTCAAATGTAAGGAGAAGTTGGACGACGTGCGCTAGACAGGCGGGTTCAGAGAGCAACCGTTTCACACGTGGAAGGGGCCTTATCACCGCATCTTCTTCGTCTCTGAAAAGGGTCATTAACACACGTCAGACACTATATTTAAATAGTATTATAATAATTATATCCAATGTAATTATTCTGATTAAACCGGCATTAGGCTAGTGTGGTGGACTAAGACCTACATCCTTCTCATTGTGAGAGAAGACCCGACCCTGCAGTGGGTCACTAATTGGTAAAAGACAAGACTTCAATATTAACTAGAGATAAGGAAGGAAAGAAATATCAACGCAGTACAGAGCGCTCGTATTGTCACATATAAGGTAAGCGCTCTCAGCCATACAACACCTATGTCTTGACTAATCACTCATTAAAAAGTGCGCAAATACGTCAAGTCGACACAAAAATCACTGCACGCACACAAGTATTTTACTATAAGTATTTCCTCCCACATGTTGAAACCATAAAAGTTGGTGGAGGAGGGTTCATTCAAGAATAGAACTAAAAAAACTACCACTAAAACTTTACAGTACTATAGAATATAATTGTATGAATGCAAAGCTCACCTGCTGGGATAATATCGCGAGCAGGTGATGAGCAAATCCAGCACCGTGGCCGCCAGCTCGGTCTCTGACAGCGCCGGCGTGCCGCGCGCCACGAGGCTCCAGCGCAGTTGGGGCACCCCGCCCACCGCCCGCCAGCCCTCCATGCTATTGGCCCAGCATTTCGTCTTGTTCGTGATCTCGCCGCTCTTATACAGCTCCTTTAGCTGTGATCAAATGACATGATTATCGACCCGGTCGGCGAAACACCATGATATATCCGTTTTCTTATATATGTACAATTGTACATATTATTTGGTATGGAACCGAGGCATCCAACACACGAATAAGTCAAGGTAGTCTCTCAGACATGACCAAGTTTGTGACAATTTCATAGCTAAGCTAAAATGCAACAGGCTGTTCATATGAAGAGTACTGTTCGCCTTTTAATTGAAACTTTTGTCAGGTCTCAGACGTAACAATTGTTAAACCATTCCTTACATCATTTGCATAATATATTATTTTCAAAGCACATGATAAAATAAGTGACCTATCGATTGAACAAATCGAAATATAAATCAACTAATATTAACTTAATAAGGTACCTGTTGGAAGCTAACTGGCCCTTTCCTGTGCACCTTATCGCCTTGTTCCACGTTGTAGTACCACTCGCGATCACCGTCCCCCGTCGCCGCGGGGCCCTCGATCACGTTGCTCTGAGTGGGCACCATGGCTCGCGACGTGTGCAGGTGCGCTAACGTCATCAGATCCACTAATATCCTGACAATTGACCGAGTAAAAGTATATTGAATTTATGGACCAATAAGACAATACAAGAACTCTTTATTGTACAAGGAAAGCTTACATACTAAAGAAAAAACGATATAAGAACAAGTGTCAAAACGAGATTTTACCAACCCACAGTCCCACACCAATGTATGTACATGTAATGTACACACACACTCATCTTTGTCTATGTCGGCCTGAAGCCCAGTCTGACCTTTACTGACTTCAAAAAAAAAATGTATTTTCATTGGACAAAGTCAGCGAAGTGACATACATAATATTATTATCATCTTAAAAACGAATCAAATTACAATAAGAAACACAACTCTAATCCTGCCAGCTTTATATTGCAATAAAATGGACTTACAACAAATTTCATATATTACCTAATTCCATTCCACTCTAGTATCTCACTGACATTCTTCTTATGTAAAATTAATTTAGCTAGGAACTGTACAAGTCTATCCCTCTCCATTCTGTCCACAGTCTGCAACAAAACAAGTACAGTAAGTCCAAAAAACTCTAACATATTGGCAATTTTTTAGAAATGTTCAAGAGAATAATATATGTCAAATTAACTTACCCGATCCAACATTTGAACTATATATTTGGTATCGGCAAATGGACCAATGTCTTCGTAATATCTTCCGTATACTATAGTCATGGCTTGCAAACACATGCATTTCATTTCGACTTTTGGTGTAGACAGGAACCTGTGGTACAGGTCGTTGAAGAATTCGTACCTGAAGCAAAGTAATATTACGGTAGCAGTTTCATAATATAAATGAAGTAAAAACCGTTTAAAAAGGAAGACAGCGACCTTAGGGTAAGTGGTAACCTTTGCATGTAAGTGGTAATCATTTGAAGATCTTTTTTCATCTTTAGTTATCGGTCTTTAGTGCTGCTGGTATGGCACTAGTTTTGTTGAAGGAGTAGATATTAAAAATGGCAAAAAATAGTATTTACAGTTTGTATATTTACACAGTAATTATGTACACAGAAGTATTTACAAGAAGAATTGCTATAAACGCATGTTATTAATAAATATACAAGATTACAAAAATAACGAATTGAATGAGAAAAATTTTGAATAATGACTCGCTTGTTATTCCGTCTCTAGGCAACGCGCTACTCGCGGTTGTGCACTAGAGACGGACGGATGACTATGGTATCGATGCGATGCGATGCAATATTTACAATGATCGATGAATGATCGATAATGTAGCTGAATGATGGAATATGAAGTATGGAACAAGCGAGTCATTATTCAAAATGATCGATAATGATCGATAATGTAGCTGAATGATGGAATATGAAGTATGGCTACAGGTCCTACGGAAAAAATGACTGATGAAAAGTTATGTGCGATTTATACAATTATAAATATCACCTGCTGTTATGGTGAAGTAAAAGCCTCGTGAGGTAACCTGCATGCCTGAGTTCACAAAAAAATTTTTTCTCAAAGGCATGTTCGTCCACCAACCCGCAGTAGTGGTGCGTGGTTGCGTGAGGAGACCCGACCCTGTAGTGGGTCATTATTGGGTTAATGGGTTACTGACAAGCAAAAGCATATCGAACTTACGACTTGCGGATGGGGCTGTCGTCGTTGTCCCGCTGCTCCAGTAGAACCCGCAGGTAGTAGTCGCCGATCTTGACCTCGTTCTGCAGACACTGGTAGTGCAGCTCCAGCTCCGCGTGGTTCCATGACGTCAGCACCCCGCCGGCGATCTCGCGGTCCGCCGAGAACGCGCGCAGTTCGTTTTCTAACGCGTTGCGAAGTTCCTCGCGGGTCTGGTGAGGCAAAGAGTACATTATCACATTTAGAATTGACATTTCTTAAATGGAATTTAGTAGCAAACGAGCATGCAAGCCACCTGAAGTTAAATGTCCAACCATAATCGATTTAGGTTGAAATCTTATCAGAAATTCGTAACAATCACATCTACTCATGAGGACTAATATGTTCACCTCAAATAGAGATATCTCCTTTAGAGATTAAAATTGTTAATTTAATACCAATGCACAACTATAAGATTTCTACTGTTCTAGTTATAAATAATATTAAATTAAAAATTGAAAAAAACCACCGACACAATAATATATTTGCAGATATTGGGTGTTTTCCCCACTTTTAACCCCAGTTTTTTCAGGGCTCAACCGATTTTCATTGAACATATTATTTGTAATGTACACGTGATGCGCTTTCATTTGAGACCCCACTCGATTATATTTGCGGACATTCGGTTATTCTTCCCCACTTTCACCCCCCACAACTTTTAAACGACTCAACCGATTTGCATCAAACATGTCTAAAAACACTCGGCCGTAATTCACCTTTCATGCAAAAAAAACTAAACTGAAATCGCTTCATCCGTTCGCGAGCTACGGTGCCACGACCGACAGACAAACAGACACGTTAAACTTATTACACCCCTTCTTTTGCGGTTAAAAAAGAGGCTAGTTGCCAGTGTGCCAGTCACGCCATTGTCATCGTCTTTTCCACGCTACAGATTTGTTTTTAAAGCAATTAAAATCTGCAAAACTCACCGTGTGATTCCATATGAGGTTAGGCAGAGCGTGGTCTCTGTTGAACTGGTAGTAGAACAGCGGCCAGTTGGCGGAGGACTTGAGCCGCTCGCGTCGCCGCCGCAGCACCACCGGCCTGCTGTGCAGCTCCTTGCGCGGGTCCGGCGCGCGGCTCCTCTGCGCCCAGTGCTGCAGCGCTAACGAAGCGTAGTGCTGGAAATTAATAATTATGTAATCATAACCCCTTCTTTGTAAATTGTTTTGTGTATTCTACAAACTCGAGTTGTCCTTGAAAATTTTAATATTATGAATGTTGAAGGTAGATAAAATGAATTGAATTTGTACTTTTGTGCCTCATAAGTATATAAACATATTTTTCTCATAGACTGTTAATAGATAACATTTGCTTAACTTTGACAGGGATCTTTAAGGGGTTTTAAAACAATCCAACGAAGTAAATTCAGGTAAATTTGTCTTTGTTGTTTCGTTAAAACTTATTTTTAATGGACTTTAATGTTTTATTATTTCTTTCTGCTGTGGCTTACAGTTACTCCTTAAGGGAGTCAAAGTTGGCATTACGGGTAAGCCCATAAAGCTTTTAAGAACAACCTTTTGCCATCTCAAAGTTAACTGTTAAAGTGTGACAACTACGTACCTCCAGATGTTTCTCGACATATTTGACCTGTCGCTCGAGCGCCTCCCAGTGCGGCGCGCGGGGCTTGGCGGCGGCCGCGGCCTGCGCCAGCTGCAGGTTGTCTCTCTCCTCCACCCGCTCGCCCTCCAGCGCGTCCGCGGGCGGCGACTCCGCCGACTCCAGGAACGCTAGGAGACCTGACGGCTGGAAAGTTAGTTGGGTGACTTAACGATAAATTATAATAAAAATGTTGTGCACGATTGAACGACAATAATTTAGGGTTTCGGTTAAAATATTTACATGTCTGTTGTGTTGTGAAAAATGTTGTGAAAAACCATGACCTAAGTGATGCTAAGACGCCACAGTTCTTATACCGTCCAATTTAAAACAGGAATAAATTAAAAGTCTTTAGATCACACTATCACAACTGAAATGTGCGAAACGTATAGAGCGTGCAACATCTCGCTACCACCTCTGACCTTAAGGTGTCATCAAGGTAATATCATCAAGTCAATCATACCATAATCCTCCTCATGAGATCCATAGCCGGCGCGTGGTCCGCCAGCCACAAGGCGACGAGATGCCTCGCCAAGTGGCGATGGCTGAGCCGCGCGGGCGCGTGTGGCGCGTACAGCGCGTGCAACAAATGCCTCGGTAACGCGGCCTCGGCGAGCGCGAGCGCTTGCACTTTGGCCCCTACGCCGCCGCCGCCCTCCTCCACGAGAGCCCGCGCGACCAGACCGGCGCCTTTCACGATCGCGAGGGAGGGGTGCTGGAAGCAAATAGTTACTCTCTTTCTTTATTTAGTTTAGTTATAGTTCCGTTAGTTCTTAATTTATTAGGAAACAGATAAACTGGCCAACTTATATGTGACTTGTTAGCCTTACATATGGAAAGCCATCAGGGATATTACTGTCATCAAAGAAAAAAACCTATTGTTTTATAAAGCCGCCTTGTGGAGTTTTTAAACGCTCCTTTTTTGTACTTGGAGGATGATTGTCAAGTGTATAAATATTTCATCAGTATCCATACACATGGCCAACATGTTCATTGGTTGGTTTGACTTGACGTTGACTGCAGTTCACGTGATCGGTTCGTCAGCTGCACTGGCTGTCGTCTATCGGTCTAGCGCGTGTTCTTACACTTCTGTACTTTAGACAAAAGTGTGCAATACTCCTACCACCAATAATGTGAACTCTCGACTCGTGACGGTTAGTGCAACACATCTGGCCACTGCCCACCTCGAACAGTTTGAAGATGACTCGTCCGCGGCCGGCCACCATCTCCAGCAGCTGGTCGAACTGCTTGCCGTCCGTGGTCTCGCTGTACGGCACGCACAGCGCGAACGTGAGGAAGTCCAACATCGCCGCCACCACTAACGCACCGCTGCCAGCCGTCTGTCAAATAATATACGTAATCTTATAAGAATAGGCATGATGACAGTAATCGAGTTTCGCCAAAATATTTATCTCATCTAATGAAATAGGATTCAAAGATTTTGAAACATGTATTTATTCTCTTATTAATGTCGAGATTCATAATTTATTTGTTAAAATAAATCTAAAAAATACAACAATCCGCCATGATAGCTTAAACACACATCAGATCTAATTACGTCACGTCTCAGTGCACGTAATTTTAGTTTCGTTCAAGCGTATACGCGCAATCTCTGCATTTTTTACTAAGCCGTGACGTAATGACAGACGCCATGACACAGACGAGCGTGAAATTTAAATAAAATTAATTATTGAAATTAAAGCGTTAAAATTGAAATGTACTTTTATTGCACAAAAACCTTAATTTTCTACAGAAATATGATTATGTTTTAGACATAATAGAAACTTCTGAATATCATAGAAGAGATTTTGAAAATTAGTCATCATGCCCATTGTAACATTTCGGTACGCAAACCCTGTGCGCTTGGAAAGTACCTACACATCATTGGAAATCAATACCTGCGCCTTTCACGACACGGCGATGTAACATAATGTATGCTAAACGACCTTGAGCCAGCCAGTGCCAAAATCTCGTCGCAGCTCTAGTTGTAGGACATCTCTTTTCGGGCTATGACAAGTGTAAAAGGGTGGTGATTTCTGTTCTTCCGATACGAGCAGAATGGGGCAAATCCTACAGCAGCTCGCACTGCTCGCAGTGCATCGGTGCCGGGGACACTGCACGCCCGACGCATACGTACCACGTGGCCGGCCCACATGGCGAGCAGGCCGTCAAGGAAGGCGGGCGAGGCCAGCATGGAGGCCTTGTTGAGCTGCTCCTGGCGCAGGTCCGGCTCGCAGTGCATCGGCTGCAGCAGCGCGCACACCGCCTCCAGCGCCGCGTGCGAGCTGCCCAGGCACTCGCGGCGTAGTGCCGCCACCACCGCCGTGCCGATCCACTCGCGGAACCTGCACAGCAATAGAATACACCCATACAAGAAACAAGCCAATACAACGGTAATAGGCGGCAGGCAGAGTCTAGTATACGTCTATAGGGGACTTTGTATGTTCCACTATCCTGCATATAACGTGTAAATGTTAAACTCATAAAGAAAAACAATTAGGTTTTACCATAAACATTGAAGAATATAGTATAAGAAATAAAGACCCAAAAAAGCTCCTTGAGGAAGACGAGAAATCTTCAAATAGAATAAGAATAAAAAACCATCAATTTCTGCTTGATCGATATAAAGAGGCAAAAAGAAACAATAACTGCATGAATCAATAATTTGATACTATTGAGGTAAGTTTAGTAATTTACTACTTTATAAGGCAAATTGAAATCAATGTGTATACAAGAATTTGGTTATCAAATTCATATTTTTTTTTTATGAGAATACCTGATTTACAGCAAGAAAAAATGTATAGAAATTACTAAGGAAACTGTAGAGATACTATATGTCGCGCAGGGATGCTAGGGAGCTCTATCGGATATCCGATATATTTTATTCGTAACCGTAACCGAATCCGAAATAAAACTTTCGGAAAGGGTCGGAAATAAATTTTATTTTTTTGGTTTTATTTAAAAAAAACAATTTTATTAGCAATTTGTATTTAACTTTCGAAATTCCTTAAAAAATTAATATCCGTAACGGAAATTATCCCAAACTAACGGATGATCCGATATAATTTCATATCCGCATCCGTATCCGTACCGGGTATAATAATCATTCCTATAGCCGAAACCAATCCGTATCCGAAATTTCATATCCATAACATTCCTTATGTGGAGATATTCCCACAATCCAATGCTCACCCCGGCAGAGCAGTGAAGGCAGCGAAGCCCACTTTGCTGGCGCACAGCCGCCTCAGCGCGTGGAACTGCGCCTCCAGCTCGCGCGGCGCCAGGCTGCTGGTCGCCGGCGACGACGTCATTATCGCCGTCAGCGCACCCGTTATCAACTTCTCCTTGTTCTCCGCGAACAGTCGCTGCCAATAGAATGTTACTTGGTTAGAGAATCGATTACGTGGAAGCGTATTGATAGTTAGGATCGTCACTATTTACAGTTAAGATACAATTTATAACTATACTGATGTATAATTTGACCAGGAAATTTTCAGACCTCGCCTTACTGCGGAAAAAGTATGAATACTAATTTGTTTTACACTGTCATTATAATTTGACACGAAATCATTTCAAATTGTACTGCCTTCGTCATATGGGTGGGTAAAATGTAACTGTTTCTAAGTCAAAGAGGAATAAAGAACTCCCGTTGGTTTTTATTTCCTGGTCAAATTGGTTATTTTTATCTGTCATAATGGTTATTTATAAAATTAAACTTATCGCATATTTACAGCCATCATGCAAATTGTGGATGCGAAACTAAATTAATACAACTGTTAAAGCTTATGTTGTGCCTTTGATTGTCGCCAGAACATATAGCGAGGCATGCGTTTAGTGTTAGTCAAGACTTATCACCGCTTTAATTGGAAACCTAGTGACAAGGGGTGGACAGATTTCAAAGTAATAAACATTGGAAGGGACTTACAAGATCCCACGTAAGAAACAGCCACAACAGGGGTTGAGCCTACAAGGCATACAACATAAAATTAATTTGCCCAAACGTAAAACTGATAAAAATTAATGTGAAATGTGTTTGATGTTAATCTATATATAGCCTGACCAGGAATAATAGGCACCTCACAAAGTTTTATAAAACGTATGAAATACAGAAATACTATTGCTAGCAATAGTGAACTAGAAATAGTAATGTCATTGATATAGGACTCTCAGACAAAAACTTTTATGTGCGCTTTTCCTAGTCAAACTTTAACTAAAGTGACAAAAACTTAATTAAACTCTGTGTAGTGTTAATTTATTTGAAAGCCAAAACTTGAGCTTAAATTCTTTTACATACTAGCATGCTACTTTATTAAAGACAATTCCTTTTAAGCTTAATATATGTACTTAATTGTAGATTTGAATAAATTATAACAAATCCAGCAGAACAAAAATGAATTGGAACAAAATGGATGATCATAACATGTTCTGTGTTTTTACAGACAAAAATAGTATAAAGATGAAATATGCATCTACCAAATTTATTATACTTTTTCTATCAATCATATACAACAAATTGTTTAAATGAATTTTGTACGTGGTATTAAGGTTTACTTTTAACTGTGAGGTTTTGGATGCAAAAAATACGAGTGTCTTCTTCAACTGTTTATTTGCGACTGACTTAATAACGAACGTATGATGAATTATGAGTAATGAAACTAACATAACCGCCCACCAAAGGACTATATGAGTCCTTTCCAAATTGCAAAACAAATTAAATACTTAGGTAATGAAATGGCAAACAAAATTGAATTTAAACCTTGAATGGAATACAATGTTATTGTGGGGGCGTATGATGCATGCATTAACAATTACAAAAATATTTTAAAGCTATGTTACAGTAGTATCAATTGGTAATGCGCAAAGTTTTGTTACACATCGTCGGGTAATTGAAACTCCGCTTTTTACACTGTACACTCGTGTCATGCCATCTAGGCCGGGATGTTTTTCAACTATACGTCCTAGGGACCATTTTCCCGGAGGCAGGTTTTCTTGTTTAATAAGTACAATGTCGCCAACCTTGAATTCTTCTCCGCGCTTAAGCCACTTTGGTCTTTGTTGCAGTCGCGACAAATACTCTCCCTGCCACCTTTTCCAAAAGTCATTACGGAGTTTTTGAGTGTACTGCCATCGTTCAAGATTGTGTAATTTCTGGTCTTTCAAATTTGGACTGGGAACAATAATCGGAGCTTCTCCAATTAAAAAATGACCTGGCGTCAATGGGTTGTGTGTATCGTTATCTAAGGGAACTAGCGGTCGTGAGTTTAAACAGGCTTCGATTTCACATAGGACGGTGGTCATTTCTTCAAAGGTCAAGTGTGCGGTTAGAATTCTTTTGAGGTGGTGCTTCATAGATTTTACGCCTGCTTCCCATAAGCCTCCAAAGTGTGGCGAGTAGGGTGGAATGAAGTGCCATTGCGTTCCATCGTTGGCTAATAAATCTGATATTTCCTTATCGAATTGCAAATTGGCTTCCTTCCAAGCATTGTAGAGATCTTTATTTGCTCCAATAAAGTTCCTTCCCTGGTCACTCCAGATGTTAGCGCATTTACCTCGACGAGACGTAAATCTTTTGAAAGCACCAATAAATGCAGCAGTTGTAAGGTCACCGACGAGTTCTAAGTGCGTGGCCTTTGTGGCCATGCATATAAATATGGCCACATATGACTTGTTGGTCTTGGCTCCTCTACCTCTGTTCATTAAAATCTGAAAAGGTCCAGCGAAGTCTACACCAGAATTGAGGAATGGTCGGGCTGGTGTCACACGTACAGCAGGTAAGTCACCCATGACTTGTGTTCTCACCTTGGCGTTGTGCTTAGCGCAAATCAAACATTTATGCGCATGTTGTTTTATTAAAGATTTTGCTCGCAGTATCCAATATCTAGCGTTTAAGTATGTCATCATCAATTGCACCCCACCGTGCATGGTCTTCTGATGCGCTTCTGCAATTATAAGTTTAGTCAATTTAGTTCTTCGTCCTAAAATTATTGGGTGCTTGCAGTCGTCATTTACCGATGCGTTTCTAAGCCGACCGCCCACCTTGATTATACCATCCTCATCTAAATATGGATTCAATGATTTTATTTTGCTTGACCCTTTAACGTATCCCTTCCCTTTTAAGTTTTCTATTTCTTCTGCAAATTCTTCTCTTTGAGCTAACTTCACACATATTTTTAAAGCTTCCTCAAGTTCTTCTGTTTTCAAACTACTATTTATTGTATCCTTTAATCTTCTGAAATTCAAAAATCTTTTGCAAAATGTTATGGTTCTTAATAAATCTGTTAGTGTCTCAAAGTCTTCGATTTGTTCTCTTAATTTTTTTATGCCTTCAATCTCAACAATTTTCAAAACTTGTACTTTATCCTTCTTTCTTTCCATGTCTGTCGGTATAACGTTTGGTCTCGTGAACTGTATCTTCTCTGCAGATAGCCATTCTGGTCCATTCCACCATAGGTCGCAGTTTTTAAGGTTTGCTAATAACATTCCTCTGGAAGCAATATCTGCAGGGTTGTCATGCGAAAGAACATGGTGCCATTGACTGTTATGAACATTGCTTGTAATTTCAACCACTCGGTTTGCCACAAATGGCTTCCATTTTCCTACATCCCCAAATAACCAGGAGATGACGATCGATGAATCGGTCCATGCATAAACTTGTGAAGATGGCAATCGCATAGCTTGTCCGACTTGTTTAATCAAGCGTGATAATAGTAAGGCTCCGCACAATTCAAGTCTCGGCAAAGAGATTGTCTTCAGAGGTGCCACTCTAGTTTTAGATGCAATTAGCGATGTCCTCCATCCATCTGGCCCCTTTACACGGCAGTACACAACAGCTGCGTACGCCTGAATTGAAGCGTCACTGAATCCATGAATTTCAATGGAGGCCTTGTCTGAACTCAATGTACCTAGCCATCTGTCAACATGAATTTCATTGACAGATTCTAGATCCGATCTTATGGTAGTCCAAGTCTTGGTAAGTGTTGCGTTCAAGGGCTCATCCCAACTGACCTTTTCTTGCCAGAGTTTCTGTATGAGCATTTTTGCCAACACTATGCATGGTGAAATCCAACCGAGAGGGTCGAATAATTTCTGGATATCGGAAAGGACATTTCTCTTGGTGATCACATTCCCGATAGAATTTAAATTCAGGCTGTATTCAAATTGGTCATTGCCTAAATTCCACTGTATACCCAGTGCCTTCACAGTTCCATCAATTTTTAAATCTACATGAGCATTGGATGATCTTTCATTTGGATTAATAGATTCCATAAAATTCTTGTTATTTGATGACCATTTCTTCAAAATAAAGCCACCACGATTTAGTAACTCCTTCAGGTCTCGACTTATTTTGATAGCCTTTTCTAAATCATCACAGCCGGACATCATGTCGTCGACGTAAAAGTCTTCAGTAAGAATTTTAGCGGCTTCAGGATAGTTACCACCTTCGTCTATAGCCAGCTGCATGAGTGTCTTCACCGCCAGATAAGGAGCTGAGGCCGTTCCAAACGTGACAGTTAGTAACCGGTAGTCTTTGATGGGCTCCAATGAATCACTTCGCCAGAGTATTCGCTGATAATCTGTGTCTGCTTTGTCGACTAAAATCATTCTATACATCTTTTCGATGTCGGCGACAAAACAAACTGCGTGCATACGCCATCGGATCAGCAAACTTCTCAAATCATCTTGAAGGATGGGCCCCAGTAAAAGCTCGTCGTTTAGTGACACGCCATTGTCACCCTTGCAAGAGGCATCAAAGACAACGCGAGTCTTCGTGGTTTCCTTCTCACTTCGGATCACCGCATGATGAGGTAAGTACACCGATTTATTTTTTATTTCCTTTTCAGGTACTTCTTCGATGTGTCCAAGTTCCTTGTAATCTTCTATAACCCTTTTATAGTCATTTTTAAATTCCATGTTTTTATTAAGCTTTCTCTCTAATTGTATAAATCTTCGTAGTGCTATCTCTCTTGTGTTACCTTCTGATGATTTAGGTTCTTCTGTGTTAAATGGTAGTTTAACAATGTATCTACCTTCTGTGTTTCTTCTGTGAGTCTGTTCATATATTTCTTCGCATAACTTTTCCTTTTGTGTGTGTTTTCTTTTCGTATCTGTATCAATCTCCCATATGCTTTTTAGTAATTCTTCTATGTCCACTTCTTGTATCGTAGCCGTCAAGGACCTTTCTAGCTTGTTAATCTTCATGTTTATTCCTCCCATGACGATCCAACCCAGGCTAGTCTTTTGTGCGCATGGTGTTCCTGGTGGACCCTTGATTAGTCCTTGTTGTAGTATAGCTGCGTATTCATCGACTCCCAGAAGCAGATCAATGGTTCCTGATTCATTAAAGTTTGAATCTGCTAAGTTGATGTTCTTCAAATGTTGCCAATTTTTCATCGTTTGTACAGAAGAAGGTAGATTCGTAGTCAATCGCTTGGACATCACGTAGGCTCGGACTGGTAAATTGAATTTGGATTCCCATCGTGACCGAACTTGAAAATTGACTTCATGCTTTACTGGTACCTTCATTGACTCCATGCCAGAAACGATTATATTGACTGGTGTTCTCTCAAGTTTCAGAATCTGAGTCATCCTTTCGCTGATAAAACATGCTTGAGATCCTGAATCTATAAGTGCCTTCGCTAAAGTTGTATGACCTTGTTCGTTTTGGACCATTACTACTGCGGTAGCTAGTAATGTGGTGTGCTTGGCGTTGTAATATGAGGCTGTCATCGTCTGTACTTGCTTGACTTCTTCATCCGCTTGAGTTGACGAGGTCGGTTGCTTGCTTTCTACTGTTGTGGTCGACCGGTCCTTAACAATTTCTTGATGAAGAAGTGTATGATGTCGCCTTTTACAAATATGACATGACACAGGAACCTTACATTTGAATACGGCATGTCCTGTTGCCAAGCAGTTGAAACAGAGCTTGTTTTTCTTCACAAAGTCGCTTCGTTCCGAAACCTGCATTTTATTGAAGTCGTTGCAATGTGATAAATTGTGAGCTCCCTTGCATACGATGCATGATTTTTGAAGAGAAACGTGTAAGGCGCGTTCCTTAATAACCTTTGTACTAGTCGACGGTGCCACCAACTCGAGTGTTCGAAACTTGGATTCCAAAAACTGTTTTAAGTCGTCTAATGTGGATAAATCTTCAGAGTTAATTTTAAACGCTGCTTCTTCCCACTCCTTATGGGACTCTGGGTCCAGCTTCTGCACTACCAGAAATATTATTAATGGATCCCAAGAGTCAGTTATAACATTTAAGTTGCGCAGGCTATTCAGTATCTCGGTAGTTGTATCCAACAAAGCCTTAAGCTGAGAAGCCGACTGGCTAGTACATTTCTTTTGTCCAAACAGCCTCTTCAATAACGCATTTACAATCAAACGTTTATTGCCGTATCTGTGACATAATGTATTCCAAGCTTGATTATAATTAGCGTTTGTAACTTGAACATTTTTCAACAACGATGCAGGTTCGCCCGAAATACTCGTTTTTAAGTAGTGCAGTTTCTGTACGTCGGATAATGTTGTGTTATCGTGAACTAAGCATGTAAACAAGTCTTTAAACGTAGGCCAGTCTTCGTAGTTGCCGTGAAAAATCGGAATCTGGATTGGAGGTAGCCTTACTTGTGCGTTGACATCATTGTGTGACGAATTTTGACTATTGGATGCATGAGAATTAGTTGAAGTATTTAATATATCCTTGAGATCACCCATCATACACAGGTATAAGTCTTCTTGTATAAAAAATTCTTCATTCACAAAGTACGGCAACTCCCCACGCTGTTCCCGTGTGGTGCACTTAATGAGTTTATCATGCGCGTCTTGAAATTTCGCCCAGTATTCTTCGAGGCATTTTATGCGAGATTCAACGTAGCCGCGTGTGAGCCGCTGCTTAGGGCATTTTCTCAGGTTTATTTGAGTCCTTTTTAACAACGAAGCAATATCTTCAAGTACACTAATCACATGTTCCTTAGAAGCCATATTAATAACTTATAGTTCACGATTTTAAACACCGAACAGTCTTAAATGAAGTAATTGCACTATTATTCCACAGTAGTAAACAACTCGTTTTTTTCTATAGATCATACGACCCTTCTTATCTCTGGAATGTGGTTCCTTTTGTTCTCGTATGCTCGGCTCGATGTTGCGATGCACTGTACTAATCCGGCTAGAATTCGACCATATGTACGTGGTATTAAGGTTTACTTTTAACTGTGAGGTTTTGGATGCAAAAAATACGAGTGTCTTCTTCAACTGTTTATTTGCGACTGACTTAATAACGAACGTATGATGAATTATGAGTAATGAAACTAACAAATTTAAAAAAAATTGGTTCAAATGACTATCAGTTCTCTTTAATAGTATTTTACTTCATTAGAATGTAATGTCATGACAAAAACAGTTTATACTGTTACTGATGAATTTCAAATATGACTACATGAAAAGTTTTAATTAAAACAGCATGCAACATCACCATTTATAAAGGAGATTCCTTACGTCTTGACTGACAGAGTATATGAGGCCGCTGTAACCGACGTTTGCGTTGAACCGTTCAATCACTTCAGCCCTCGACATTCCCACTGGATTTTGAAACAACCTGTACCAACAAATTATACAAGTTAACATACCAATAACTAACTGCATCTAAGTGTAGTACAATTAATAGAATGCTCTATAAGCATATGTTTACTATGTTGCTATCTTTCCAAAGGATTCTTGTTGATACTTATTCTTGATTCTTGTTTTCCAACTACACAGCAGATATTTGGTATTTAACTTTTCCAACTTAATTTTCAATATTATATACAACTGTATGGTTTTGTATTGTATGTTAAAAAATACACGGTAATGTAACATAATTATGGTTTTTGGTAACCATATTTTGTAACCTGGGTTTGATTCCCAGCAGAGCAGAGATTTGAATGATGAATTTGTATTTCTGTTTCTGGTCTGTGTGTGTTGTGTTCTTGTCTTGTGTGTGTCCATGGCACACAGGGAATCCTAGCATGGGGCTATGAGTGTGCAGCGTTATGTATCTATTTAATTGCATATGGTATGGTATTGCATATATAGGTACATTAAGGTATACAATAAGGTAGGTATACCTGAGGTGGTTGGCCTCGGTCTCCTCGTCGACGGGCTGGTGCAGCGGGCCCAGCCGGCAGCCGCGCGGCGTGGCGCCCGAGCGCACGTGCACGTCGCGCTGCCCCGCCGACCGCACGCCGTCCACCAGCGACGCCAGCAGCGAGTCCCTACACCCACACAACTATTTACAGTAGGTACTGTCAGTAACCCATTAATGACCCATTACAGGGTCGGATCTCCTTTCGCAATGAGAGGGATGTAGGCCGCCGTCCACCACGCTGACATACTGCGAGTTGGTGGACTTTACATGCCTTTGAGAACATTTTTTTTGTGAACTCTCAGGCCTGCAGGTTTCCTCACGATGTTTTCCTTCACCGTAACAGCAGGTGATATTTAATTTTATAAAGCGCACATAACTTTTTTTACAAAGTCATTGGTGCGTGCCACTGGGATTCGAAGCTGGACCCCTCGATTCGAGGTCGAATTCTAAGCCACTGGGCTATCACCGCTTTGTAGGTAACTAACATGCAGAAATAGAGCGGTGTCCTACGACTCAATTTACAGTTAATTTTTATTCTCTTGTCTTAATCTTGGCACTACTTTTTATTGACAAAAAGTTTAATGTTGCTTTAAAAAATTAAATTATAGTTTCTAGAAATCTGTTTTAGTATTAAATGACTATTTGTTTTTAATTTTTTATAATTTTGTGTCTGCATTATTTTTAGTCGCAATTTAAAATAAAAAGACATGCTAAGATTGTTTATCAAATATGACAAGAGAATAAAAATGGACTGTAAATTAGATAGATATTAATGAACTGTGATAAACACTACCCTTTTCATACATTTCGCTGACTGACTAATTTTTATTGTTCTCGCGCTGAGCGAAATTCATTTTTAGACATATTAGAAGGCAGACTAGATTTTCAGATAATCATGAATGCAACTTTTTAGCAAAATTGATAGTAATATTGAGAAGAGTAAATGAGATACTAGAGTATGATGAAGAAATAAATAACTTTTCCTTTTTAGTTTTTTTTGCATTCATTAGAATAAAAGTCTTCATCACTACCTCTCAATTATTATTGTCTATTACACAAAGTAGACTTTTAGTTTCTTTTTTACAGTTAGGTAACTTGATATCGGGTAACGATTGTATGTATAATCTCATATAATGCATCATAATAATAATTGAAAACCACAATACACGTTTTCTCTATAAATAATAGAATATTTGATCTATACGTTCTTGCCAACCACATTAATAAATCTTTTATCATGAACACGCCAATTTTTCAAGAGTTATAAAATAAAGAATGTTTATTGTTCATAAAAGCTGAACCTTGAACGATGCGGTTAATTCTATGCAGTATGCTATATTCGTTATATATCAAACCTTTCTCCAGCTAAATAGGTGCGCGTTTGGCCATTCAAATATTCAATGGAAAACTTCTGTGGGTGTTCCGGGTCTCGCACCAACGCAAACACGTCGCTGAGTGGACGCAAGCACACCACCTGAAACCAAGAGATAATGGATTTCATAATGGTTTGTTGATACAACTGTTACTATTACGCGTTTAATGCTTGCGCGTCTTCAATAAGCCAATTAACTATTCGTAGAAATGTCTTATTAAATGTTTCTTTAAATCAAAATTCTGAATAAATATCCAGTCTATTTACTAAATTATGTTATGATCAAACTATTAAATTCATTGACAATATTTTCTTAATACCTATAAAGTAAGATCTTATTGATTTTTCTATCGCTTTAAACTAACTCTATTGATAAATTCTATGTAACCTTAGACATTCGTTATTATACAGTGGTGGGCGTAGGCAACGACGCCACCTTCCTTTACGATTGTAGTTGTTTACGGATTTTTAATATCAGTGTGTCACTTGTCTTCCAATCTTTATTGCACAATCTATGATAAAAATTATTAGTTGCAATACATGCAGCTGTATTAAAGCAGACTGCATTCTCAATTTTTCTCATTCATGATATATTTCGGTAAAAAATTGCACAAACAGCCAGACGCAGTCAAATGACTTGTATGACTATAATAATAGATGTGTGACATTTAAAACTGCAACAGTCTATTAACGCACAATAAAATGTTACATGCCAAAAATACAAAGTAATGTTCAAATATATCTTTGTAAATGAAAAGTCATATCACACTTTTGTAACTTCCTGTTGGTTAATCAAATTAAACTCGACATTAAGCTTAAAACTTAGGAAATAAGTGACGCTGTGTTGGTGGCGTGCATTGGAGGTAGGCACTGAAGATCTAACTTGTCATAGACACATCTAAATATTCGTTCGACCTATAATAACGATGGTAGTGATGTCCTTGTCAAATAATAATAGAAAAATAATATGTAAAGCGAGGCTGGAAGCCAGAGGCTAGGGTAAAGGTAGGCACTGCCTACCTTTTCGTGTATGGTATGCGCGCCTTCGCTGTGTGTGTGATTACAATTACTTACAGAGTATGTCTGTGGATCTCTCTCAAGTATACAGGTGTCTGACAAGCAGAGGGTCCTGCGCATGGGCTCCATGTGGCGCGCGGGGTTCACCTTCTGCACTATGAACTCACTCAGTGACGTCTGATGCTGGTCACCACTGTAGGCAGATCAAGGATTAAATAAATGATTTGTCTGAGTCTGAAAAAAGGGGCCGTTCAAGTATTACGTAAGCACTTTAGGGGGGCGGGGGGTAAGAGCTTTGCTTACTTTTGCTGACAAGGGGGAGGAGGGGGTATAATTGTAATAAATGTGCTTACGTAATACTTGAACGGCCCCAAAGGTGATCCGATTGATAAAAATTAAATATTCTTTGACAACAGTAATTAGTAAACAACAACAGTATCAGCAATTGGCAATCCCTAGAAATTGTGTTGAAAATGACGCACTTTATACAACCACTCCCAATGATATCAAACAGGCAAAACACTATCTGTATGATGAGCGATGTGGGTGCTGATAGCTCAGTGGCTAAGAATTAGACCCCACCAGAACATGCATGCCTGGGAGCCCCTAATGTTCTCATAGGAATGTGAAGTGAAAGCTCAATGGGTTGCAATTGTTGATGAAAAAGTAATTGGTGAGTGCCACTGGGCTTCAAACTCTAACCTCTCGAGTAAGAGATAGAATTCAGAGCCACTGGGAAGAATAGAATTCTGGGCCACCATCATTGCCGTTAGGCTGTTTATATCATTGTACATTTAATACAATAAAGTTATTTTTTGCATCAGTTAATTAGTAATCTACACAAAAATAATATACCTAAATAACAACAACAGATAGAGAAACAATTATTGTTATATTAATTGGAATGACCGCATCACTGATAAAATTACAAGGTCATTTGAATCATAACTACAGCAACTGAATTTGTAATGACATTATGAATATTACCCTTTCAGTTTTGTTACTGAAAGTTTTTAATTTTTTAATGAATTATTAACAACTTGTCAACTTTTAAATTAAAGTTAACTTTTAACATTAGTTAGAAATAAATTGGTGGCATCTGGAATTTAGAGGTTTCATAAAATACAGTTACACTTAACTTCACTTCAACCATTTAATTTAAGTTTATTTATAAACTGTGTCCAGTCATTATATTAATAAATATCATTTCTTAATTTATGTTGCATATTCTTTTTGTTTTTTGTTTGCTCATCATATAACTGTTTTTATATTTTCAGAATTTAAAACAGAACAAGCCCAAATAACAAAATGTTACAAACATAATCTTACCTGTATTTCCCAAATCTCTGATTATGGTAATCATCCAATGTTATTGTCGCAGAAAGGACTTTAATACTGATGCTCAAAGTTAAACTGGCCATCTCCAGCATTTTGCTTATGATAACTTGATGTTCCATTGCGTTTGAGAACAAATGAAGGCGGCTATAGCCCCCTACAGCCAACACGAACCCTCCGGGAACATCGCGCACAGGAAGAATGCCCTGGATGTCACTGTAGGGATAGCTAGCGAGCTGTGTGTGTGTCGATGGGTCCAGTTGCTCTAAAGAACAAGGCCCAACTTCGAGGACTACGGGCAGGCGTGTCCCACTCCAGTGGTGTTTGTATGCTTGGTATCTCTGAAAATACAATATAACAAGTGTGTTAGGAATCAGACAAGGGTGTTATTGTGAAAAGATTGATTGCAAATGTGATTTCTGAACTTACATAGATTTCCTTAGGTTTTTCTGCAAACAAATGCCTATACTTGAATGCCTCTGTGAGAATGAGACATTTGTGTTCTGATGAGAATTTCATGGAATCAACTTTCTTATCCTTTTTCATTACCAGTGTGAAGTCATGGTTGGCAGCAGAGTTGGAATGCTTGGCTGATGCAACCGTGATCACATCCGAGTACAGCCATTTGTTGGTCACCTCCAATCGGTCAGGGTTGTATGTAGTGATCCCGTGAGTCCCCACGGAAAACACGCGTTTGTACTTCCCCTTCCAAGAGTGCTTCGTGACGAGAAAGGACGCCACATCCTGATTATCTTTCAAAGGAATCATCTTTTCATCGCCTGCAATTTGCAAAAGTTAATAATAGACTACATCCGGAAGAGAAATTGTGCTCATGTTTTTATATACGCCGCGCAACAACAAAGTCGGTTGTTGCAAAATAAAACGCACCAGACTGACATTAACAAGACTAATAAGAAAATAGAAAAACGTCTATATGAAGGTACACCCTAAAAACATACCGAAGAATAGAAATCATCTCAAAAAAACACGCGAAAGAGAATTTAAAATAAGTATCCTCCCCTTTGTAAATAAATCGGTCACAAACTGAAGACGTGTAAACAAGGAATAGCTGGAATCGTTAGGGTCTTTTACCGGGCAAGTAAAACGATTTGATATTACTTACTGTTTGTATTTCAACTGTTGCGAGGCACTGATCTTTTCAGAAATCCCAGTAGACCTACATAATATACAAATCAAACTGAAAATAGCAAAAAGGCAAATTACAATCAGAAATTTCTTTCTACCCAATCGTATTACGTTTGACGTTTGCTCTAGTGTTGCCTACTTGATTCAATGTGTCAGTTAACGACACAACGACAAAGAAAAGAGCAATGCCTCGTTTCTTATAATAAAAATTAACACATTATGTGTTATTTTTGAATTTATTAAAAAATAAAATACTACTTTAAACATCATTTTACTAAACTAAATATTGATATTTTTATAAATGACAACATTTATATGTTCCACTAAAAGATAATCTCGCCTGACAATAGCCTGACTACTGACTAGAGTTTTTGCGCTAGTTTTGCGGTGTCGTATTTTGACGGCTGCCGTGCCAACACATGAAGCTGACATTTTTCAGTGACATTGACATGAACCTACAGTACTTACTACTTTTGACTTTTTGAGGTGAAATCAAATACTCGAATATTTTCTCCATAATTATAACCAAAAGGTAAATTGTTTAAAAAAAAGTACATCGCTGAGTAAAAATTTGAATTCATAAAGCATAATTATAAATAAATAAATATACAAAACGTGGATATTCAATGAATTTAGTTCACGCAGTATAAGTTAAGTATTTATGAGGTCATCATTCACAAAACTTATAAGTTCAAAACGCGTCCTTTCGCTGGCGCATGCAGTGCAGCTGAGCATACATTTCATATGATTTTCGTCACTTACTAAGCTACGTGTTGTGTTAAGAAACTTGAAAAGAAAAGCACTTCAAACAGCTCAAGATGGTGCTCGACTTAGATTTGTTCCGAGCTGACAAGGACGGAGACCCGGACAAGATCCGAGAGAACCAGCGTAAACGGTACAAGAATGTTGCTCTCGTGGACACAGTGGTCGAGCAGGATACCCTCTGGAGGAGATTGCGACACGAAGCTGACAATTTGAATAAGCTGAAGAATGTGTGCAGCAAGGAGATCGGTCAAAAGATGAAGAGTAAGGAGCCGGTTGGTGCGGAAGACGAGCCCGTGCCGGCGGAAGTAGCGGATAACCTGGGCGAACTCACCGGCGAGCAGCTCAGGCCGCTCACAGTGAACCAGATCAAGAAAGTAGGTTAATTACTTCTTGGTGTCTTACTCTTACGTGTTGAGTTGTGGTCATTATGTTGTGGCATTCCATATGGAATAATGAGAGCAATAAAACCTTTTACTTTGTGTTTATCATAACTTTTATTTAATTTCATAGGTAAGAATACTAATAGACGAAGCCATCACAAAGAACGAAGAGGGTAGAGTAGCAGCAGAAAAGATCCGTTCGGCTGCCCTTCGTGAGGTGGGCAACCACCTCCACCCCTCGGTGCCAGTGGACGATGATGAGGACCACAACCGCGTGGAAAGGACACATGGCGACTGCACACTGAGACACAAGTACTCACATGTTGACCTCATTTGTATGATTGATGGTGAGTAATGAATTTCTGTATTTAACCTCTGCTTGTATGTTTATTGTGTGAAAGTGTGTTTGTTGAAAATGTGTGTTTTCTCTTGAAAATGTTGGTAGTTTCTGTGTTGCCAATTGACAACACAAAAGCTGGCATTTTTTCTGTAATAGATATAAAACTCCAGTACTAGTAGTACATGGTTACTTAATAAAATTATAGAAATTTTTGTCACAGATATATGTTGAAAACAAAAATGCATTTAAATGATTTTTGTGAATAGGCCATGGACATCCTCACAAAATTTAACAATTATAGCTGTAAGCAACAGTAGAAATTAAAGACTATTCTTGGAGCCACTAATAGGTATAGTTAACAAAGTAAAGGAGGTCGAGAATCTAGACAATAATAGTATGAAAGATACTAGTAGAAATTGTTGAAAGGGTTCAATGTTACTGATAACCTTATAATATGCAATTAGAGTATACCCATGTAATTATAATTTGTCACAGTGAAGTGTAGCAGGGTACAGCAAGTGTTTTTTTAAGGGAGGACATAATACATTAAAATGTTATAGTAAATGACATATTTTATGATCCATAAATAGATTATGTGAACATGCAGCAACTATAAAACATCCTAAAAGTACTTATATGTATTGTAATTCATATTGTTTATATAACTTAAGATTTATTTATTTGTTTATAGTTATTTAAAATAGTCATATGTTTGATGCATTTTGTAATTTCAACCAGCCTTTTGTTGTCATTACAAAATAATTAAATTAGGAACTCCTGCTTCATTTTAACTTATTGATGGTGTGACACCATTTATTCTTCTATTTTGCAGGAATATTCAATATCCATCACACTATAAAGAAAATATCTGAAACATTTAAGTTTTGTACAACCAACTGTGCAAATAAAATAATGCTAATGACACTGCACTCACTTTAATTTGGTACATACATTCAAGAGATCACATTGTCATTTTTATGTCCCATTTTAAATAAATAAATATGTATATGTCGGAGAAAGACCATTTCTACTCGACATCATCATTAGTGGTTACGTGTTCAGCAGTGGGCGTCATTTGGGTATAATGCAAGCACAAACAAAGTACGAGTACTTCAGGTTTACACAGTATTTATTCAAGGCATCACAATATTCACACACGTACAAGTTAGTTTAACATCTACATGGATGGCCTCAAACTCTTGAGAAAGAGCAGCGAGTTCGTGACACCGTTCATACTCCACCAGAACCTTAACTCACAACTGGTCCGCCACGACCCCATAATCCCTCGAATCTCCAACAACTGCACCCAATACATGGCGAACTAGAACGTGTACCGACCACGCTCTGAGTTATCCTCTACTTTCAGCTTATTTCGTAAACATTCGATTACAATACGAGTAATTATCACAATTCACAATACAACAACAAGATGTAGTAGAAAATCTATTGACAATCAATGACATTCCAAACAAGATTTGACAGATTACTCTTTTTTTTTAAAACAAGTTCAAAATAAGGTTCCAAACATTCTTGCATTGCATTGTATGGCCAGCAATCAACTTGGCTTGAATCCTTCTCCGACATATATATATTTATTTATTTTATTTTACTTTACGCTCATAGTCACACACTAGGATTCCCTGTGTCAAGAACTCCACAACAAGACCAGAAACAGACATATGAACAACATGGGAATAGAATCCAGGACCCTCCTCAAAGCTATTGGGCTAGTCTTTCTTATAAAAATATTTTTAGGCATGGACGGTGAGCGAGGTTCAGCAGTGGCAGGCGGGCGTGGGTACTACCTGAAGGGGCCGGCAGTGTTCCTGGAGCAGGCCCTGGTACAACTGGCCCTCAGGATGTTGTTAAAGAAGGGCTACACCCCACTGTACACACCATTCTTCATGCGTAAGGAGGTGGGCATTTCATTATTTCTAGTTTTTATTTTGTATCTTTTTAGTATTGTCCTAATAATTGACTAGTATGGTAAATAAAGGGTAAAAGTGTTTGTGTTTGATGGAATGGTCAATTGTGAATGTCTGCTTGTTTGTTATCTGTTCTCTACCCAGTTGGTATTGTTTTTATTTTGATTTTTTTTTTATTATGAATTAGTCAATTCAACCATAATAATAAAGCTATATTCTTTCAAGTTTATAAAAACATTACATACAGCTTTATATTATGGTTGAATTAGTCTTTATATTATGGTTGAATTAGTCAATTCAACCATAATATAAAGCTGTATTCTTTCAAGTTTATAAAAACAAAACGAACTGGGTAGAGAACAGATCTATGAAATCAGATTGTAAGTCTACAATTCTACTGCCTGTGGCCTGCATAAATTAAAACACAGTAACCATATGAAAATGCACCATTATTTTTCTATGAAATTTCTCCTCGTAACTTTTACAGGTGATGCAAGAAGTCGCTCAGCTTGCACAGTTCGATGAAGAGTTGTACAAGGTGGTGGGCAAGGGCTCTGAGGGCAAGGGCGAGTCAGCAGTCGATGAGAAGTACCTCATTGCTACCTCGGAACAGCCGATAGCTGCGTACCACAGGGACGAGTGGCTGCCTGAGGCGTCATTACCTATAAAGTCAGTTCTGATTTGGGTGCTAGGCTTTTTACAGATGTGTATCACATCAAATTTAATTCATATATAATAAAGTAAAATATAAATTGAACAAATTGTCTGTATTTGGTTCATAGTAGCAATGGTAAGATTTACAGAGAGCATGTATCTGATGCTGATATTGTAAGATAATGCAACTATTTTATTGTATTTACAAGAAGCAATATTTGATTTTAGGGCACAGCATTTGTTGATGACTGTCTATTGGCAACTGTTTTAGTTACAATATATGGCTATATTTTTAGATATGCTGGTCTGTCAACATGTTTCCGGCAGGAGGCTGGATCTCACGGGAGAGACACGCGCGGCATCTTCAGGGTACATCAGTTTGAAAAGGTAAAGATCACATGATCCACCCAATTTTAAATAACAATCCGAATTCGAATGTTAAACAGCAGTGGTTGCATGCTCATTGGCCCTAATACATCACATAACTTTGATGTGACCTGTACCTCTGCTGGATACAACCACGTTCCAAGGATTCTGTTGAATAAAGTGAGCATGTATGATAAATTATTTGCTTACTGCATTAACATAAGTAAATTAGATATTAATCTATATTATACATAAGATTGTATTCAGAAGGCCCAGGACCGGGCAGAGTGGCGTCGATTAGGGGAGGCCCGTGTCCAGCAGTGGACTGCCAAGGGCTGAAAGGAAGGAGGAAGGATACATAAGATAATTACTTCTGCAACAAAATAACAATGGCTCTACAGGTAGAACAATTCGTGCTGACGTCACCCCACGACGACGCCTCCTGGAAGATGATGGACGAGATGATAACCAACGCGGAGGAGTTCTACCAGACGCTGGGCATCCCGTACCGCGTGGTCAACATAGTGTCGGGGGCCCTGAACCACGCAGCCGCCAAGAAACTGGATCTCGAGGCCTGGTTCCCGGGGTCTGCAGCTTTCCGCGAGCTCGTCTCCTGCAGCAACTGTCTGGAGTACCAGGCGCGCAGGCTGCTGGTGAGGTGAGTTCGTTACAGGGTAGGCGCCATCCCTTGCCAAGTGGCGGATGTCAAGACACCAGACTGACGATCATGATCGTGCCTGGCGAAAGGCCATGCTCCGTTTATAATATACGTCATTTCGGAGTTTTGTGCAAATGCTACAGTGTGTGAACGGTGTACAAAACTTCAATGGCGTGGTTCTGGGTACCCGTGCGCCACCTCTTGACGAGTGACGAAAGTAGACACACCATTAAGAACATAAAGGGGTTCTACGAGACTGGGCTTCCAAAGCGTACTGAACCACGTGCATATTTCTATTTGAGGTAACATTGAAGTAGGTGTTTCATCAAGTTCACCAGCCAATACTTCTACATGAAGCTAAATAAATTGTCTTTATCATTAGGTATGGACAAACAAAGAAGATGAACGCAGCAACAGAGTACGTACATATGCTGAACGCGACTATGTGCGCCACCACAAGAGTGATCTGCGCCCTTCTAGAAGTTTACCAGACTGAGGAAGGAATTAAGGTATTTTATTGGATTTTCAACTCCTCTATTTTTTTATCACAAGACAGGAATACAATGCATGCCGGAAAAAGACATTGAGTTCAAGCTATGAGTAAATATTTCCGTACCACTACCAGGCATAGGCATGTTGTGTAACACTAGAAACAGAAGATGAATGAACTAGTGTCTGTGGATCCCAGTGTGTAGCGTTATTTATAAATTTATTCGATATTTGTATTAAAGTAATGAGTACTTTAATACAACATTACTATTGTACTTAGATGCCAGAAGCCCTGAAGCAATGGATGCCGGAGCAGTACCAAGATCTGATACCGTTCGTGAAGCCGGCGCCCATCGACCTCGAAGCCGCCGCCGCTGCCAAGAAAGGCAAGAAGAACGACATGAAATAACTCACTGCGACGCCTCCAGCATTTCATTCCCGCATTTGAAAGCTTTTATTTATTTTTTAATAATGCTAAGCATTGGATTTTTTCTACGCAGATAAATGAGAGTAATTATATAATTATTTATGTCGTTTTATTTCATTTTCAATGTTGGGTTACTTAAAGGTGGGTTTCAATAATCTATAGTTGTTTAAAAGATAGCCTCACAGTCTGTCAAGGTGTTCTTATTAATTACTTTGAACTACTTAACAGGCTTTGCCTGCTATAATATACTGTAGTTAGGCTGTTCATATCCCACGATAAGTTATTGACTGAAAATTCTAAGGGGTTGAATCGGATTATATTGTGTAAGTAAAAACCATTTAGCTGGTTGTACATTGAAATTATAAAAAAATATTAATCATATCACAAGTAAATGTAGTTAGGTACATATTATTATAGCATTGATATAATTATTTCCTAATCTATTATAATTTATTGAGTGAGTACTGTATTGTATCAAGGCTCATATTATTTCTTAGAATACATGATTGTTGATTTTATTTAAGTTTACATAAAAACGAGCTAAAAACGTAAGTTAAAAAAAGAAACATAAAGCAGTAATATTTATTTATTTACAAACAGGATTAAATATATTGATATAATATGAATCTTATTGTCTATCACCTTAAGAAAACTACATAATATATTTCAAATCAGTAAAAATTATAATCCCCAGTGACAATGCGAGATTTCAATAATGCAAAGCAAATAAAGGAAGGTAACATTTTTTTTATACAAACCAGGTATTTTGTATTCACAACTAACTTGCAATTTCCAAAATAATATTAAAAATATTAAATATTTTTGATGGTTTCCGAAAAACGATTGATCTCAACAATACCTTATAATTATGAAATTAATTAACAGTTACTTTCAGTGCATCCGAAAATGCATAACTATGTTTATTTACAGACTATATTACTAGAATAATTATATCAAAACTAACACTAAGGTTACATTGGTTACAAACATACAATATATTCCATCTGTGAGTCTTAACACTGAAAACTAGAACATGTGCTTTTGTGTAACTAAATTACTACATATTTATTTCTTGTACTACATAAAACATAAGTCAAACACTTCAATATGTAAAAACCAACATATCTCAACAATTTTATTCAGCTATTTTAAATTAATTGTAGGGCCTCTTATAGCCTCTTACTATGCATTCACTTTCACTGCTATAATTAGTTTCTTAAAAAAGGCCAAGCTGTACCATCGAATGGAGCCACAAATAAAATACATGTTCAATTTAAATTCATCAAAACCAGAGAAAAATAGCCGTCAATTTTATATTATTTTACTCTAAGACATTTTAATCATATTATAATATTTCTAGAAAACAAATTTTACTATCAACAATGTTCATTATAAGCCCTATATTATTTAGCTTTGATATTTATGCCCTTTCATGGGGTAAACCATTTATGATATGTAGCAAACTAAAATAAAATACTAACAACGACTATGCTGACATTATAGAAATCAAAAAGATGTTGAATGACAACCTAATTACACAAAGTGAATTGCAGAAAAGCATTACACAATAACTACAGAAACCAAGTATACATTGGTCTTTGTTAAACAAACAATTCCATATTTTGGTACTAATTACATTTATTCAGATTCATTTGTGACTTAACGAACAACCTCATTCAGTGCAGACTGCAACACAATAATAGAGGTAGACTGCCATAAGTGATATACTGACCAATAATATAGTCTCCTGCAGGCTGCCTACATAGAATTGAACAAAACACATACCATCAAAACCAATACTTGTAAAAAAACACAAGTCTCGCAACTCAGTTCTTGCACCGTAAAAAGTTGTGAGATCCATGTATGTATCCATAGCTTGACTTGGCCATCGCATAAAAGCACAATGTATCTCACCCATAATACATTGTATTATTACATGAAATTAAATTGTTTACTGTGTTTGCCCTTTCCCTTTCCTTTCCCCCCTGCACAACATGTTGTATAAGTGAGGTCACCCCAGGGGTCATGTGACAAAACCTTGGGCATGCAAAAGATGTACACACTCATCCTTTTTTAGTATATCTGTTCATTGTAAGGCTTCATAGACACAGATAGCTTAACAACAGATATTAAAGTTTTCTATAAACCTATGTTCAATGAAACTGAATAAACATAACTCATAAATACCATTTTTCATATTATCCAGTCAGTCAGTCAGTTAGCAAGCAAGTTGAGCCTTCTGTCTGCATTTATGCATCAATGCTCTTAGCGTGAACTGCCTTCGTGCCAACGTACGCACTTGCTTCAGGAATGTGTCAAGATCTATCACTTCCTTGCGTAGAGCCTCGCCCATGTAATAAATGGCATCTTCCAAAGTAGCCTCCTCTGCAAAAGCATTCAAGAGCTGAGAGTACAGAGGTGCCGTTGTGACTACAGCCTCATCAATGTCCACACCCTCCTGTTCTCCTAAGCGCTCGACGGCCGCTTCTAACTCTTTCTCCTTTTCTTGCAAAATTGTTACATTTTTATCCAGATCTGCTCTCTCCCTTTGCAGCCTTGTCAGTATATCCTCTAACCTCGTCTTTCCTTCATTGAGTTCTCGCTGAGTACGTCTCAGGGTTTCCAGTTCAGCCTGGGATTGTTGAGACTGCTCCTTGAGCCTTCTTCTCAATTTATCTTCGACCGCAGAAAGTAAGGATGCCTTAATGTGTTCCTCGGTTATTGTGCCTCCTGTCATATCAGGGGCGGGTCCTGGATATCCAGTGGTTGGTGGGTAAGGAGTAGGTGTGACCGTGGGGTATGGGGCTCCATTAGCATTGTAAGGAGTACCAAAGGTAGGGTATGGCAGATTTGATGTAGTAGGGCACGGCGAAAATGTGGGATAGCCAGGCTGGCTTGCAGGATATGGGTAGCCAGTGGGATGTGGCATGAATTGGCTAACCGGGTACGGCCTCGCCTCAGTACGAGGCTTTGAGTAAACTGGAGGCAATTCACCAAACGCAGCAATCATGCACTCGACTAACTTTAGCATTGTTGAAGACTGAGTCCATTCGTGTAAGAAAGGCAGGTATACCTTGCCGTTGCTGTCGACATATTTGGATACTTTGATAGACATATCCGATGTAGGTTTCACGAAACACAAAGGAGCATTTTCCGGGTGCGTATCCATCAGCCAAATGCACACAGGAATGTTGTAATAGGTACCCTTGTACTTGACGGGCAATGTTCCTTCTAGGTTAAGTAAGTCCCTTCTTGACCCATTGTTGAACACAAAGGCTTCCAAGCGGTAAGTCAAGCTTTTATATACTTCCATTAGACGAGTTACTTCACGGCAAGTATAGTCGCGATGCTTGTATTTCGTCAAATATTGTTTTAACATTGATTCATCGTACACTTTATTCATTGTGGCTTTTATATATAAATTCAGATTTCAGATAGAAAATTGAATACGCTGATACTATTATAAAGCAAAGAGATTATTCCTAAAATACCAAAAATAAATCGCAATCTCGAAGTAGATTTAATTTGTCATCACTCAACAATGAATGACATCAACAACAAGAAAAACGTCAGTCACTTTTTTTAATATGTTCCACAGACAATATACGAATACTTGTTTACGTAATGAACTCCATAGATAATTAATTATTTTGTTTCTCAGTCTTATTTTTCAAAAAGATTACAATTAAACATTATGGGCATACACTAAGGTTTGAATTCGATTTAATAAACTGTAAATTATTTGCTTACCTAATCAATTAGTACAGGCGCTTTAACCACTCTCCCAACTTTGTTACCTTACTTCCTTACTTCCTTAAATCAGATTCTTGGATAAAGTATTATTTATAAATTACACAATACAAAATGTTAAAATAACCTAATTTTTTAAATATATTCCCCCAGTTTCCAAAATCGATTCTTCGATTAATCGATCTCAGATCGCCATCCCTAATGTCAATGTCAGTACCTTGTTGTCAAATGCATGTTATGCATGTCAAATGGCAAAATCTGTCAAATAAATCATTTCCTCTTTCTTTTCTGGCGAGCTGTCAACGTTTACAGAACGTTTCAGTTCGTCTTTGTAATCCAAAATAATCTATTTGGATTCATTTCAATTACAAAAAACTGTATTGAAATAAACTAGCACAATGCCGCCTAAATTCGATCCGAATGAAATTAAAATCGGTAAGACAGTATAAAGTGCATATTATGCTATAGAGGAAGGTATGATTTTGTGAATACTTTATTTAAAATTCGTTGTGTTTTCAGTGAATTTGCGATGCGTTGGTGGAGAAGTTGGTGCCACATCCTCGTTGGCTCCTAAAATTGGTCCTCTTGGTCTCGTGAGTATTATAATAGCAATGTGCAAGCAATGAGAATATAACCTTAAATTGCGCGTGGCAGTCTTGTTTTGTTAGTTTATATTGATGAAAGTGAGGCAGCTCTGGCATCCAGTGCTTAATATCAATAAGTAAAACACTTGGGCCTTCATATTATATTAAAACATTGATAGTTTTATTTGTAAAATTCTGTTGAACTCTCAAGTACGATTATGCTAGCTGCCTTGCTAAGATGAATGATCCTGGGGGGTGCCTCCCTACCAGGCGCGTCCTTCCGGGTGGCGGATGGAAGGAACCCGCGACTCAGGATCCTTTCCCTGTCGCGGCTACTCCGAATGCCCAATAAGGAGTCGCGGACCAGGCTGTGAGACTGCCGCGCATCAATAAATTATGAGTTATTTCACTGATTTCATGTAAATTTAACAAATACTTTATAGTCTAGATTGCTATATAAAAAAAAAACATAGTTTACATAAATAAAAGTCTAGTGAATTAAACTTGTAAGATCAAACCACACTAATCCATGTGCAATTGGGTGGTTGGTTTGAGGTATGTTAGCATGTGCTTTACTATCTTGATATTGAGTAGATAATTATCATTAATAGGTGGCTTTAGACAAATACTTCTAGATCTTGTCTGTCTTTCAATGCAATACAGCAATAGTCAGTCCAATAAAGTAATAAAGTGACAATTGGCTCACATCACATGGTTTAGTGTAGTTTGAACACAGAACTCCTTTATTGGTGATATTGATAACATTCTTATTTATTATTAATGAATTTAATTTATTGGCATAAATCATTTTGTTACAATCGCTTACAATTTTTATGCTACAGTCCCCCAAGAAGGTTGGTGATGATATTGCGAAGGCCACAAGTGACTGGAAAGGTCTGAAGATCACAGTACAGCTGATTGTACAAAACAGACAGGCGCAGATCTCTGTGGTGCCCTCTGCCGCTGCCCTCATAATCAGAGCCTTGAAGGAACCTCCACGTGATCGTAAAAAGCAAAAGAACAGTATGTATTCCCAGAATCTTAATTTGAATTTTAAGAACTGAAAATATTTTGTATTCATTTATAGATTTCCTTTTAAGATTGAAATCACATGTTTTTTGAGCATTTTTTCAGTTTGCCATTTCATTATTTTAGCCCTGTAAACAGATTCTAACTATAGGTTAAGAAATATTATGTTGACTTGAGATTTCAAAAATATTGATTTGAAGTTTGATTTGTTCTGGCAAATTTTATTTTAGAATTATATAGATTAATTTAAATTCCACATCAACCAAGTCGCGGGCACAGCTGCTTTCAAATATTATCTGTATTAATTTTGCTATTATCTCTTTTCAGTCAAGCACAGTGGCAATATTTCACTGGAAGATGTAGTTGGTATTGCCAAAACTATGCGCCCTAGATCAATGGCGAGAGAACTCTCCGGCACAGTGAAGGAGATCCTTGGAACAGCTCAGTCAGTTGGCTGCACAGTTGAGGGAAGGCCTCCACATGACCTCATCAATGACATAAACAGTGGTGCACTGACTATTGATGAATAAACATTGAATAATTTAAGTTTGTTTTATTCCACTAAACCTGTTTAGGTGAAATTTCCAAGTTTGTGTGGATGGTGAAATCCTAAACTATGAAGAATCACCAGAAAAACGTACTTGAAGCATACGAAAAATTTAACTTGTATACAAATATTGGATCAATCTTTATTTTACCAATAGAATAATAATATGTTGTAGAGTAATCTATACTAATATAAAGCTGAAGAGTTTGTTTTTTTGTTTGTTTGAACGCGCTAATCTCGGTAACTTCTAGATCGATATCAAAAATTCTTTCAGTGTTTGATAGTCCATTTATAGAGGAAGGTTACAGGCTATATTTTATTGTCGAAAAAATTAGGGATCCCTAAGAAAATTAAATCGAAAACCTATTCATGCGTGCGCTGCGCTGCAAAAACTTGACAATATAACAAAATGATGTACTACGTGTTCGGATCTACAAGAAAGTCGCGAGAGCACATATCTAACTATCATAGTTGTCACAATCACCGCTTTTACTTTTTACCCTTCTCTGCATCAAGTTCTAAAATCCACGCAAGCGAAGCCGCGCGCAGTCTAGTATATTATAATGGTTAGATTTTAGATTTCTAATTTGTAAACTTTCAGCTCAAATAACTAAGAGATCTGATGAACATTTATGATCCTACATACAAACATACGATTTCATTTAAATTAAGACATTATTTAAATGAAATCATGAATATGTTTTGACGGTTAAACTTGCTTTATTTTAGTCAATATCTGATATTATTTTACATAAATGACGTGGAAGTTAGGGTATTAATTTTCAAGCTTTCCCGGTTTTTAAATATTGCGTTCTCTACTCATTGTAGATAACTTTATGGTATACAAATTTATGGTTTCACATACGTTTGGTGTAAAATTATGTATTACCTAATAATATCGCTTCCCAGATAATACTAGATAATTACTCAATTAAAAATTAATACAACGAATGAACGAACATAATTTATATCATCATAACAACTCACAAGACATTAAAAATGTGGGTAATAATTAAGCATAGATAAAGCTTCAGTTTGTTTATCACTGAAAAAGTTTTCATTTAATTATAATCTGTTACAAAATAAAAGCATTGAAAGAGTTTTTAGACTGGAAACATTTCCGTTTCGATGAGCTGTCAACACTGTTCCCTCCAAGCAGAAATGTCAAAATGGCGTCAACGCAGGACGCTTGGTATATTTCTTTACTTGGTTTAGCGGAACATTTCCGCACATCAAATCCTCCTGACATAAAAAGTTGTATTCAGTGCCTACAAGCCGTATTTAATTTCAAACCACCGCAAAGAGTCGAAGCCCGAACTCATTTACAACTTGGGAATATCCTTTTGACACATACTAAAAACATCGACCTGGCGAGAACGCATTTAGAGCAGAGTGTAAGTTTTTTTTTGTTATTTACTATCATTTTATGGTTCTTAAGGGTTGTTAAGACGGCGCTGCGTGTGTGCGAATTGTATTTAAATCGTGATAAACACCTTTGAGTAGGTTGTACTTATGACAACTTTCTCATAGAATGTAAACAATAGTGCTGAAGTGGGTCATATTTTGTTTTTATTGCAGTGGTGCTTGTCTCAGACTATCAATGGGTTCGATGACGTCAAGTTCGAGGCGGCGAGTGTTCTGGCCGAATTGTTTGAGCAGCAAGGGCAGCCAACACACTCTAAACCTATCCTACGGAAGGCTATTGAATTGTCACAACACAGTGTATACTGGCACTGTAGACTAATATTCCAATTGGCAGTAAGTACTTGTTTTGGTTGAGAACATTAGAAAATAGTATTATTCATAAGAGCTGAGCAATGTGTGGACTTATTTACCCAGTCACTGTTTATAATTTTTCTTGATTTGTTGAAATGTTGTAAAAATTTTACACATCATATGAAGGTTTTTTTTCCTCATTATTATTTATGATAATTTTGCTATTTGGTTATTTTTAGCAATTATTGTTATTTTAAACCATTGATCTATAGGCTTGTCACTCATACAACACAAGGTAATAATTCATTTTGTATACAAAGTCTAGTACACAATAAAACTGTACTTGATTGTTCTATTCTGACATAAAATTCTATTACTATTTGAACAGAAGTACATAATTTTTTTCTCTCTTGTCTCTACTTTCTCAAAACTCATCCAGGTACAGACTACTCTAGAAATTTCTTAATTTTTCTGATTGTTTGTAATTTACTCGAGAAGCAGGGCTATGCGCACTTCTAAGAATTAATAGATTAATTAAAGGATTAATGAATCAAAAGTTAAATAGAAATGTTCTTAAATATATCATATTGTTTCAGCAAATCCATGCAACCGAGAGGGAATATGAGGTGGCCAGTAGTTTACTTGGGGTGGGTGTTGACTATGCGCAAATCTCAAATGCTGCATATACCAGAGTTTTATTTTTACTTAGTAGGGTAATGGTAAGTACTAATAAAGAATATTCTTTAATATTTTTAAAAACTCTTGATAAATACAAGTTACAATATTCATATACCATAGCAAGGTTGTGTCCACGCAGAGCAGTGTGCCCACTCTCTAATAATATGCAGCTCCCCAGTGTGTGGTGTGGACAGACTCAAGGCAACACTCAGTTTGGACACATTTTCATCCTAATTTAACTTGTACATGTTACACATCTGGACCTCAGAACTATGGAAGCACCTACACTGCGGGAGACTAAGTCGTATGTCCGTCTATGTCCATCATGAGTTCAGCCTCAGTGATCTACTTAAGTCTTTCACAGCAGCAAAACTCACACTTATGTTGCAATTAGTTCAATTCTATTTAATTAGGATATGGATATGTAATCAGATTTTTTAAATAAGTGATAAAAGTCTAAATACTGTTCTTATCTTGCAGTTGCTGTTAATAGATAAAAAGATCCAAGAGGTGCTCCCCTTATTGAACCAAGCTGGACATTTGGTTGACACGTGGGCTGGTAGTCCACATCAAAAGGAATATCTGAAAGTGTTCTTTCTTGTCCTACAGGTATGTGACCTTATGTATAGTATATAACGCTCAATAAATACAATAATTGGTTACTTGTGATATTACTAATTTATGGGTACAATTTAATTGTTCACCAAAATTCTTTTTGCTTATCAAAATAGATAATTATGCTAACCAAATAATATTTTACTGCAATAGTAACATTAATATTAATACAAAAAATTATTTGGGTCAGTTGTATTGTTTTGGTTAAATCTAGAAATACAACAATAAGTGCTCAAATAGACAGATTTCTAACAATTTGGTGAGCATTTATCCATTTTGGAAAGTACATAATAATGTTTCGATTTTTTGATAGGAAAATGGATGCATTTTCGAGCATTGGTGTTTGAACACACAAGTATTAATTAAAATCAATTATGATAATAAATCTAATAGCCTAAGAAACAGTTCTATTTATTCAGTCAGTTGCATTTGCTATTAAAATATAGAAAAAGTGTGTACTTACGAAAAGAAAAGAATGTGTTTATTGTTGACTGTTACACCAGTAAGATGTTACAAAAATTATAATAAGTTAAGAACAGTCTACCCTGTGTGGGCATACAATAATAATAAATTAATTTGTCTACAGGTATGTCACTATCTAATGGCGGGCCAGGTGAAGAGCGTGAAGCCATGCCTCAAACAGCTGCAGCAGAGCATCCAGACCATCATGGCGCCGACGTGGCCTGATGATGATGGTAACATAACAGAATTTGCATAACTATGATTCGGTGAAAGCCCGCTGGCTGAAATCTTGGTCTCTTATTTGAGACTAGACTGTGCGCGAGGCTTCGCCCGCGTGGATTTTAGAACTTGCGGTTATTGTGACTAACTATGATAGTTAGATATGTGCTAGATCTTAATAAGCCCGTGAAATTGAGTTCTTGTATACAAAAAACGTTGTTTAAAAATAAATAATAATAGTAAATAACGCTTTACACTCATAGCCCCACACTAGGATTCCCTGTGTCGTGGGCGCCATGGACACACACAAGACAACAACGCAACACCCAAACAGAAATTCAAATTCATCATTCAAACCTCTGCTCTGCTGGCAATCGAACCCAGGACCCTCCGCGCAGCGCACCGGTGTCTTAACCAAGCCACTCAGGTTGTGTTACACCTCATTTGTTTCGTTCGCAGCAGTGTGCGGCACGGCGGCGGGCGAGTCGTTCGTGTGGCTGTCGCGCCAGCAGCTGTACGTGCTGGTGTACCTGGTGACGGTGATGCACTCGGCGCAGGCCGGCTACATGGACAAGGCGCACAAGTACACCGAGAAGGCGCTCGCTCAGATCGACAAGCTCAACTGTGAGTTTATTTATTTATTTATTTATTAAGACACACCAACAGCGCAACATACGTCATTAACAATTTTTCATTGTCAAACGGCTTGTCTTGGTATGCATGAGAATTACAGGCGTGTACAACATTATTATACTGGGTATGTATGGTATGGCTAGACACATATCACAGTGGACATAAAATTGTCTTTCAACAATGTATGTATATGACTGTTTATGTTTATGGATGAGTGGACATATCTATCATATGCGTATGGAGCGTCTCCGCAGACACGAGCTGGAACGTTTTATACGTGCCACTGAGAGTCAGGTTCATTATTGTTTGGTTCAATCTAGTTTTTCTAGCGACATCGGTCAATGCCAGGCCTGGTGGTGTTGATGTAGACACGTTGAATTCTCCTGTATATATTATGTCATCAAAATCGGTTCCGAGACTCCTTATTTAGCATTTTTCGCTATTCTTCATAGTTTCCCCATTCACACACACTTGAAAAATTCACTCTGTATATAAATTGATTGTCTTTCCATGTCAGCGGGAGAGGAGGGCGGGTCGAGCGGCTCGGTGGTGGCCGTGACGGGCGCGGGCGGGTCGGGGTCGGGCGGCGTGCGCGGGCTGGCGGCGCTGGCGTGGCGGCTGCGCATGGCGCTGGTGGAGCACGCGGCGCTGTGCCGGCTGGTGGCGGGCGGCAAGGCGCTCGCGCTGCACGAGATCTCGCGCGCCGCCGCGCTGCTGCACCACGCGCCCGACTGTATGTAAACACTACTACACACGCACGCACACATGCGCACACACCCGCACACATATCCACACACACATGTACACAAACGCAAACAAGCGTCCACGGCATGGCACTCAGACGTACACATACGCATACACACTTAAACAATCTGACAAAAGACAATTCCAAAGCTTGCACGTACTTATGTTATTTAAATTAAACGTAGTTTGGGTCACCCAAGGTTTTTAACTCTTAAGTAAATTCTCCAAAGCTGCCAAATTTAAATGGCCAATTTAATCACGTGACATTAAAATGATTGAACATAAATCAAAGAGGCGTGACGTCACGCCACGCGAAACATCAACGTTGCCGGTTGCTGTCATTTTCGTATACAGTGAACAGCTTGTTTCGCGAGGCGTGACATCATTCAAGACGCCATGACAGTCTTGGCCTTTTTCAATGTCAATTTTGAGTTCATTTCTTTCAAAATTCTAAGGTAGAATGGATTATTTTTCTTAAAATAATAATATATTTGGGGTAAAATAGATACCAAGCTATATTTTTTAACTAATTTCCAAATTTTGTCAACTAGCCTATTGTGGACGATGGTCGTTAGTAAAATGTTGTGATGTTGGCAGCGGTGTACGCGGCGGCGCACACGCCGCAGCTGCACTGCCTGCTGGGGCTGTACGCCATGTCCATGAACTGCATGGAGGCGGCCGAGGCGCAGTTCCACACCACCATACACGTACGTGTCCCTTTCTACTGTAACGTTTGCTGCTTCTTGCAGTTGGCAAGTTGGCTGCTTCTGCACGCTGTGGCTGTTGTGGCATGAAAAGCTGAGAACTTTTACATGTAAAATAAATAACGTTTGCTGCTTCTTGTAGTTGGCAAGTTGGCTGCTTCTGCACGCTGTGGCTGTTGTGGCATGAAAAGCTGAGAAGTTTTACATGTAAAATAAATAACGTTTGCTGCTTCTTGTAGTTGGCAAGTGGGCTGCTTCTCAACAGAGTGGCTGTCGTGGCATGAAAAGCCGAGAAATTTTACATGTAAAATAAATAACGCTTGCTGCTTCTTGCAGTTGGCAAGTTGGCTGCTTTCTGCACGCTGTGGCCGTCGTGGCATGAAAGGCCGAGAAGTGTAAAATAAAATAGATTCTGCAGTCTATTTTTTATATGGAGAATTCCATTGAGGGTATCTACTGTTGGGTTGGCAACAATAGAGGTTATACTAGACCTCTACAGGCTGGACCTTACAGCGTTGCCACTTCATTTGTTATGGGTACAATAATATTCCACAACCTCAACCACATACTACTCATTTAAACCAAATTAACTTCAAACATAACACATTTTAGGTTGTAAAAATCACTCCTGAGGAGGTATGACCCTGGATTACTCTGGTTTCTGTCTTACCAAATCATAAGATTCACTTTACAGGTAGCAGTGGATCTCCTCGGGAAAACTATAATAGCTTGATAAGCTTTAATAATACATAACAAAATGTGTTGGGTCCCTTTATTTATTTTTAGTGTTCAAAAAACTTATTAAAGATATTGTTGTTTCCAGATGTCACAAGAAAGAGATCTATGCATATTTGCGAAACTGAATCTGGCTATAGTTTACTTACGGGGGAGACGGGATGAAGATTTAACACAACTCATGGAACAGGTATGACCCTTCAACTTAAATGATGTCATAGGTATTTAATGAATATCTTTCCTATTTTCATATAAATACTATTTATTTTCATATAAATACTATTTATATGAAAATACGGGAAGAAAATTTTGTTTAAAAAATAACAAAGAATGTTGTGTACGCTTAATGAACATCATTATAAACAACTTGGGTTAACTGCTAGCCTGTATCTACACAAAACCGTTTTCCGAGATTTTAGTCTCGAGATTAGAGATGTCATTGTTTGCTCCATGTCAATGGAATCTTTATAAGATGTAAAAATCTCAAATCTACCCAGTGAAGAACAGCTATAGTCAATTTTTTTTACACTTGTATGGTAAACAATTAATCTATGTGTTTCTTTATATTAATTTCTGATTTAAAAATAACGCAGACACAAAATTATAAACATTTCAAAACAAATTTTTAGTTAATGCTGAAACAAATGAGTAAAGATAATTTATTGTTTAAAGCATGTTTAAACTTTTATTGTTATAAAAGTAGTGCCAAGATTGTCTTCAACCCATTATTGACCCACTGTAGAGTCAGGTCTCCTCTCACAATGAGAAGGATTCAGGAGGGCCTTAGTCCACCGTTCTGGCCTAATGCGGGTTGATAGACTTCACATGTCTGTGAGAACAATTTTTATTGTGAACTCTCATGTAGGTTTCATGTTACAGCAAGTGAAATTTAATTTTATAAACCGCACATCGTCAGTAGGCCAGCGTGGTGGACGGCGGCCTACGTCCCTCTCATTTACTCTGTTATTATTTACTCGGTTACTGGCACTCAAGGCGCTGTGGTACATTCGCAGGTGCGTCCGGAAGCGCTGCCGGCGTACGCGCACGGGCTGCGCGCCGCGTCCTACTACGTGCTGGGGCTGCAGGCGTTCTTCCAGGCGCGCTACAACGAGGCCAAGTACGATGTCCTCTTCATATGCTCATTTGATGTCACTTACAACCTGAGAGAGCTGGAAGCTTATTCAGGAAGCCCAGGACGGGCTGGACCAAGAACATGATTATCGAAATATGTGAACTGTGAATTATTTTCTTTGGCTGTTGTGGATTGTGTAACCATTGTAAGTGGAACCATTAAACCTCTGCCAATAAGGTACCGACTGGTTGTGGCCGCTGGAGACCTTTAATTTGAGGTGACCGATAAGAAGCGGGAACAAACCTTTTCTGCAGCATATAGCAGACAGTTAAACTCAAGCAAATAAGGCACAGAAAATAAGTCCATGGAGCAATAAAAGTAGCAAAGTACCCACATAATTATAATCTCTGATGATAATACTCGGTATCATTCGACGACCTAAGTGGCGCAGTGGTTAAGACACCGGTGCGCTGTACGGGAGGTCGTGAGAGGAGACTCGACCCTGTAGTGGGTCATTAATGGGTTGCCAGTAACCCATTAATGACCCACTAATCCCCTCGTAATGAGAGGGACGTAGGCCTTAGTCCACCACGCTGGTCTACTGCGGGTTGGTGGACTTCACATACCCTTGAGAGCATTTTTTTTGTGAACTCTCAGGCATTGCAGGTTTCCTCACGATGTTTTCCTTCACCGTAACAGCAGGCGATATTTTATTTTATAAAGCGCACATAACTTTTTTTTACAAAGTCATTGGTGCGTGCCACTGGGATTCGAGAATTCTAAGCCACTGGGCTAATGGGTTACTGGCATACAAATGTATATCGTTCCAGGAGGTACCTGCGGGAGACGCTGAAGATGGCGAACGCGGAGGACCTGAACCGGCTGACGTCGTGCTCGCTGGTGCTGCTGGGGCACATCTTCCTGTCCATCAACAACTCGCGCGAGAGCATGAACATGGTGACGCCCGCCATGCAGCTCGCCAGCAAGATACCCGACGTGCACGTCCAGCTGTGGGCCTCCGCTATATTGAAAGGTCACATTTTGTTTTTACAAGGGGCCGTCCATTACTCGCGTCATATTTTTTTAAGCATTTCGTGATTTTTGTCAAAACCCTCCCCTCCCTTTCAAGCCTCACGTAATTAATGGACGGCCTCTAACTACGACCTTTATCAAAGTAGTACCGCAGGAAAAATGTGCGGTGTTTAATTTGAAAAGCGTCAGGAATTTGGTCCAGTTCACCTAAAACAATTAACATTAATTGACAACACAAACATCACAGCACAATAACGGTATCATACAATAAGAGTTTTTTATTAGTAGGAAATGGAAAATATTAGTAGGAAGAGAGAAAATAATATAACTAGGTACATGCCTAAAAAAACCTACAGACTAGAATTTTAAGTCATGGAAAGAAAGAAAGCAGAAGAAGGAAAGCAATAAAAATACATTTTAGACCAAAAACAAACACTACAAAAACACGTAGAAGGTTTCTAGCATATGTCGCTAACTTATTTTTAATCATATTACTTCCAGATCTGTACAGGCTATCGAGCGAGACGGAGCGCGAGACGGAGGCGTACCAGATGCACTGCAACTTCTCACAGGCGTTGCTCAAGGACCACTTCCAGGCCACACAGATGCCGCAGCACGCGCTCATCCACTGGACGTCGGGCCCGCCGCCCTCGCTGCCGCCCTCCGTGCTGCCCACGCACCCCGCCTAGCACCCGCCCGCCGCCCCCGTGTGCCGCACCGCGGGCCTATCTACCTCGCCGACCGCCACAACTCTACGAACCGCACGGTCGAAAACCAACGCGCAAGATTCATCGATGTCCTCCGAGACGAGCAGTGCTGAGTGTATCCGGATAACACGGTCGAAAACAGTGCAAGATTCATTGATGTTCGATCGGTCAATTGGTCAGTGTTTGCCGTCGGAGAACCTCGATTGTTCCACTGCTGCAGTAGGCAAGCCGTCGAGCTCGCGAGCTACCTACTCGACGTTGCGTGTACCGTATTCGCCCCCGGCCGCGATATCGCCGGACTCCACGGTACTGACTACCTCACCGGAGACGTACTGCCAGTCATGGCTGCCTATTACTTCCCCAGCGGGCGCACTGCCCGGAACCTGGCCCCTAGATATCGCGCCGTCGTCGAAACGCTCCGATACGTCGCCTGTCCCCTCGACAGACTCGTCCGAACCTATGTCTGTAGACGCATCACCCTCCAGTTCGACATAGAGTTTCGGCCAAATGTGATATTAGATATTGGATAATACTGCCATGTACAGTAAATTGCTGCTGTTTGAAATTCCGTTAAAGATTCGAATGACAAACAATACACATAATAATTAAATATAAAGCTTACGTAACATTGCATCAATCAATCAATAGATCTAATTATGATTTTGTTGAGTATTGATAAGTGCAATATTAATTTATATCTTGTTAATATCACTAGCTGCTAGATGCCCCCGAAATAACGATATCCCGAGAGGTTTGACATTATAAACCTCAAAATAAAGCCAGTTGCAGAAGATACCAGGAATAAGTGCTTTGGAATAAATAAATGGAAACTGAGTTTACTACAAATGTTGACAAATAATTTAGTTACGACAATTGTGTGTGTAAATGTGGTGTCTGTGGTTGAAAGTGTCAATGTTGGTGCAGTAGGGTGTTAGAAGCGGTGAGTAGACTATTTTGTTACTAACACGAATATTAATGTAAAATGGTAGAATGTGGTGTCTGTTTCCCGATCCACATATACGTTCTGTATGGGTTTGATTGAAATTGTGCACAGTGTACAATTAGATACAAGGTTATACTGGTTGACTGATTAATACTGTTTCAAACTATTTCCGTTTTTTTTATAGTGGGCACAAAATGAGTTTAAATATATTGGATGAATAACTTAAACACACTCCCAATTTTTATTGTTATAAAAAAAATTAGCACTATTTTTTTGATAGTTGTTATAACTAAAGCTGATTTTGCATGATAGTTTGTATGAAAAATTATTAGTTACTATATCTGATAATCGATGGTAAATGACAATAAAATCATATCACTCATACTTAGGGCCCAATGGTTCAATACATGACATTGTCCTTATTTGAGTAGTTGCCAGTAAAATAAATAAGTTCATAATTTTTCCGCAACTTGGCGAGTTACGCAAATGAATATATACTTATCTTAAAAATCTATTCTACTGACAATACATAAAACAATATAAATATATTTATTTGCAACACAAAAAAAATAGAAAGCCTGCTTGCTTGAAGATTATTCATTAAATCCTAAGGGTGTATGAGGTGTGCTTCCTCTGACCTCATGACCTGCAGTGCAACAATATAATTAATCTTTGCAAAAACACTGTCACTATTTAATTTTCTCAATAACAAATGTGTTTAATAGATAATACTTTAATTAACATTATAATTAGATTAATTTGCTCCAAACTCCAAAAATAACATGATGCTACATTATGAAGAGGGTGGCAATAGGGTGGTGTGTCTTGTGGTCTACAATGGCTCTGTTACATTATAGTGATATCGGGATCATCACACATGTAGAGCTCAGATATGTGAATATTAAATTAATTGTTTGACATGACATGGTGAAATATTGGGATATTAAAATTTTGTATGATTAAAATAAAGGGAATGTTTGTTTCTTACTTGATCTAAGAAATCTTACTAGATTTCATAGAAATCATTATCAAAAATTGACTGATTTCCTTAATTCCTCATATTGATTCTCAAATAATGTTCAATATTTATTTTAACCACATATATATTTTCATTTCATGCAAATCCATGCTGTATGTAGTCAACAGTACAACACTTGTATGTATTGGGTAGCTAAGCGATTTAATTGTTTCGTAGGTTTTCAGAATTTCTTACAAGAGGTTTTGGGGCCAGTCTGCAATTATTAATGTTAATTGTTGTTCATGTGTAAAATAAATACAGCCGGTGGATATAGTATCGATTTATTTTGCGTGATTATGTAAATTTGTAGGCAAATTTAAATAAAAATAGTGGTTTCGGTAAATTCAAAGGACTGATATGATAATTGTAAATACATACGTGTCAAATGTGAACTTGGAAAAGAACAAATACGTCTCATATTTATTGATAATATAATTATTTTTATTTCTTAGTAATTTGTTAGTAGAAGCGAGTGAATGTTATTGACAACTTGTCTGGTTGATTAATTTTAATTATCGTAATAATAATTTCTGGGGCACTTCAATGGATGGATTCGTTTGTATGAGTAATTAGATACGTCACAATAGTTGTTAAACTCTTTCCATGATAATATTATTTTTATAACTTAGTGTAGGTAGGGAATGACTGCTTTTGTTAATTTAATTGTTGGGGTTCCATCTGTTGGAGGGGTTCCTTTAGTTTAATTCTGACCTGTATCTTCCCTCAACAGGAATTAAATGTTGTAAATTAAACAAGTAAAATCTGTACACAATTTTTATTTAGATTAACTCAGGTGTAACAGTGAGATGTGGCCTTAACGAATGGGGTGTACATTAACTGTTGTTAATATGTAAATAAAAGTTGAATTATTGTAAATAATAAAATTATAAAATATATGTTTTTTGCTATACCTTGTCTTTTTATTTACAATAATAAAATAGTTAACTGTTGTAGTTCTTAATTTAAACTTATGTTTTAATATGCAAAAAGTATACCAAATTGAGTTGGTGCAACACCGATATATCTGGCTAGAGTGGGTTGCCTATCGACACGGCAACATGAGTGGCCAGTATTTCTAATTTATCTTTTCAGCAGCTATAGATTTGCAGCCTTAATTAAAGTTACAAGAGTATTCGCTGCATATGGATACTTCGCCGCCGGCCGGCTGTGAGTAATGGCGCGGGTCGGGCGCCAGGTTGTTCTTGCGATAGAAGGTGTCGCGCAAGATGGCACAGCGGCCGCGGTTGACGTCACGCGCGCGGACGCGAGACTGCTTCTGTTGCCAACCGTAGTCCCAGCTGGTGGACAGACGGAAGTAGAACCTAAAAATATAGGTGGTAGAAAATAAATTCATAACAGAGTATGACCGCTTCCAACTCTCGTCAAGAGATGGCGCTACGGGAACCCTGAATCGCGCTATACAAGTTTTCTACATCGCTGGCATGTATATGAAACTTCGACATGACGTAATTAAAATAGGAATAATTGGACCAAGATTGGCAATGCCAGGTGGGTCGGAGGGATATCTCTGCCAAAGGAAAACGTCACTGAGAATCTTTACTTGGAGCTGAAATCTTGCATAGCCCAATATCGCTTCTCACGTCATAGAAAATAAAATATATTTGAACATCAAAAATTTACATTTTTATCAGGGAAGATAATAAGGTACTTTGTGTTATTTTTTTATGATCTTTTATGCGTGTGTGTATACGAAGGCAGCGTAAAGCTACAAGATTTTAATACCTGCATGGTATTGAATGTTTCGGAAGAAACAATTCAATACTATGTGGGGAATAGAAAGAATAAGCAGGTCAATTCCTTCCTTCTTTCCTTTCAGCCCTTGGTAGTCCACTGCTGGACATGGGCCTCCCCTAATCGACGCCACTCCACTCTGTCCTGGGCCCACTGAATCCAACGGTTACCTGCTGTCCTTTTCAGGTCATCAGTCCTGGTCGGAGGGCGGCCTGTGCAGCAGCAGGTCAATTAAGGTCTATGTAATGTATGTACCTCTACCTATGTATCAATTAAGGGCTATGTATTTACTTACTTGTCTTCAGGAGCTTTTTTATATCTGGCTTTAAGATACCTCTCCGCCGCACCTTTCTCTGTACTGCCGTATAATAAATCCAGTATTTCTGGTTCTATCGGCTTCATCAAGCTATCGTCTTCATACGGCACTACGTCATGTAATGGTACTGGTTTCGCTATTGCCACCGGTTCGTCTAATTTCTACAGAAATTTAATGTGCGTTAATGAAAGTTAGTTGCTCGATATCTCTCAGGAAAAGTTGTAGTTATGAGCTGTGGCATACCTATGGGGCCTAACCAGTAGTGTCAAGATTGTATACCAAGTTAGACAAGTGTAAAAAATGGACTTAGGTTTATTCATTGATATAAACGTTAGTTAGTTACAACAAATACAAAAGTAGACCGACAATGGCTGAAGACTAAGAGACACCACCTACTCGCATGAGCTCCTCTCCGAGCGCAATTGACGCATCTATTTCCCTGACTTGTTTCTCCTTCATGTCGTGGAGCACTTTCATCAGATACTGCTGGTACCACATGCGGTCACGCCGCTCCGATCTTTTCCTGGCATCTGCTTGGAACGCGTGCGACATTGTGTAATTCCTTAATTTGTACAGTTGTTTAAATTTTACTGGAATTTAGACTCCGGAACAAACAAAATATAGTTTGATTGGTATTAACTTGTGTTTACTAATTAGAATTTTGACACTATTGATAGGTACTTTTGTCAAGTCATTGGCAGCTCTGGCAGGAAGAGGTTGCATTTTTATCATCAAAAATAAAAAATTCCAAGTGTTTCATTAAATTGAGGTTTTATCCACTTCTATGTATAATTTTTATATATGCGGCTGTGAAGAATCAAAAGGGTAAATGTGGGGTAAACATAATAAAGACCATGATCATTGTAAAAATATTTTATTCAAATAAATATCAACTAGAAAATTATTATGCAGAGATATCTTCAATATAAATAGTGTTTCATCCAAGTTTCATACATGCTTCATATTGGAATGTTAGCTATTTACATTTGTATACTTACCTACTATTTTGTATAAACTGAGGGGTACATTATCAGCTTATCTATATAATACCCAAAAATTAACTACTCAGTACATATTTAAATACAGCTTAAATCAGAACACACCTACTCCTTACTAAATTATGTGAGATAGATTAGCAAGGGCCAACTTGGGTAACTTGAATTCTTTTGGTAACTTGAACAGCTTCAAGAAATTACTTAAATTTATGTTTAGTAAAAAATACTCGAAAAAACAATAAAAAGCTTCAAAGTTGGAAAAAAATGTTGAAACAAAAACAATGTTTTCGAATTATTTAAAGTTAACCAGAATTGTTTAAAGTTACCTGTGTTGATCCTGATAACAGTAAAGCTTTGGCTATACCGACACAGTTGCGGGATTTCTATCCTATAGGACTCTACGAGTATGTATACGAAGTTTAAGACTCCCTTATACCTAGCTACCAAAGAAAAAAAAAATCCCTACACAGACAACCTTGAAAATTGTTCTGCATTTAAATCGAGCAGTTGAGTTACGCAAATAACGCACGTGACGTGCGTAAATAGTGTCGTCAGAGTCTATGTACATATCTAAAATATTCGTGACTTAATTAGCCTTAATTTAATAATTTTTTCAATTAATTCTAATTCTGACTCTGAGATCGCCCAGTCTTCCTGCCCATGACGGGACTGCCTCCCATCTGCCTCAACAGGCCCCGCAGGCCGCGGGCTTCACGCAGCCCGCTCTCCAACTGCTCATTGGGCACCGCGCAGAAGTCGTCGACTAAAGGCAGGGGCCCGCTGAGTCGCTCTGAATGCTGCGCCAGCCGGGATTGGTGGCCAATCGGCGATGTCTTCTCTGTGGGTTGCTGGGACTGAAAATAAAAGATTTTGCATGGAGCTACCACAAGGAATAATGTATTTTATTATAATATTCTTTGTTGCACAAAGGTACATACAATGAGAATAGGAAAAATTGCAATGCAAGAGGCAGTCTTATTGCCAAACAGTGATTTCTTACAGACGACCATTATATTGACACATAAATCATAAGAAACCAGTGTGTTATACTGTGGTCTACAACATCCTTCATGACAGAGGAGATTTTGCTTAGATGATAATGTATCTGACATTGTCATAAGCACTGTTATAAGCACTCATTAACTCTACCTTCCCCCGTAAAATGCAGATTTCATCCTGCAGGCGTTTGACCATAGCCGCATCGCTCTCGTAGCTGGTGAGCGTGGGCTGCGGCATGCACTGGAACACCGTGGCCAGCAGGTTGTGCAGCGACACCAGCACGCTGTCCTGCCACGCGCGCGTGTAGTACACACTGAATGTGGGATTCTCTTCGGGCTTCTGTATGTAAGGTAGCACTGGAAATAGTACACGAAAACGGTAATCATTTATTTGTGTACTTACTCTTAGAACTTGGTCCAGAGAGGTATAAAAAGTATCCTATACAGGGAATCCTAGTGTGGGGCTATGAGCGTGAAGCGTAATTTATATATGTTTATCCAGGTATATCCAAATATATCCAAATTCCATCCAAATCTGTTCAGCCCTTTTAGTGTAAAGAGTAGCAAACAACCATGCACTAGATTGACTTTCACAGCTAATCAATAACAAAATAAAACATGATAATTATAAAGGAAGCTACTTGTGGTGAACAGAATTAGGCTGAAACTCCAGTTAGGCTAACCATAACATTTCCTTGATTTCTCACAATGGTGCAAGCAAATACAGATTCCATACTTTCTTGATAACAAAATACTGCTATTTTTCTTTTGCATAATAAAACTTTGACTTATAAGCCCAGTGACCTATAAGTAAGTATAAGAGCTAGTTGACTTACTGAACCAGTCTCGCCACTCATTCTGTCCCTGCAGCTCTGACAGCATCTTGGAGAGGAACTCTGCCACCTTCTCGTTTCTCACTCCACCAGTGCTTTGAGAAGCAGTCACCAGGTACAGCTTGTACAGGCTATACTCTATTTTGCGCACAGCTGTGAAACAAACATGTAGAATTAATAAATGTTCAAATTCAAACATTTATTCAGCAATTCATTTAAATTACATCAAGAGGAGGTTTACGCTTTATGCAAACTAGACATGTAGGTACATGCCAAGAGTGTGAGGTTGGCAATAGGCATTCCATTTAGGGATATTGTATAAGGATTTCTAATAACACATACCAGGTTGTACGTGTATTTCCAATTTGGAGAACACTAGGCTATCTAAATGAGACCAATATTCCTTGAGGCCATTTAGGTCTGAAACGTTGATATAATGCAAAATTTGGTCAACAATTTTATCCACTCTGAAACCTTTGTCTTTATCTGCTTTTAAGTCAGAGTCAAACGCTTTTACAGTTGATGTAAAACCTCTAAATAGAAGATATTCTCGTACTAGCTCATCTACGAATTGTGTATGGGCCATTTTTTCTATTTAATATTAAAAGAAAGGAAAAATAAATACAGAATGGAATTAAAATTATTGTTTTTTTAAATGACATTTGTTGAAGTTGACGACTGACTGGCTGGCGTATGTTTGACACTGAAGACTGAACCAACAACATCATTCAATTGATTGTATTTTCCTACATTCAGATATTACGGTATCACCACACGTAATGTTCAAATTTGTACATTCTAACCATATTAGTGATAAAAATTTAAGAAACAACAGACTATTTTTGTTCTTGCAGTAAAATTTCATAATATTTTAATTCGGTTAATGAATGAGAAACGTGAAGTCGTTCATTCAATGAATGTACTGCGAAATCACTAGTGTTAGGTACCAACCTTTAGAACTAAACCAACAAAATGTCAACCTGCTGTCAATGACATTTTGTCAATAATTGTCAAATTTGTCAATGGCTTGCAATCAGCTGTCGATTTATTGTAATTATTCTGGTTTTAGCTAAAACGAAGGTAGCAAGATGAGCGACTGCGGTGGTGTGGTTTGAGTGGTAGTGTTAGACAGATAGCACGGTGGTGGTGTTCGGTGGAGGGCTGTGCGGATGGCGGGCGGGCGCGGGTGAGGGCGGGCGCGGCGCCCCGGGCGCGCAGGCATGCGGCGGCATGACGGAGGCTGCGGGCACGTCGCGCGGCCTCCGCGTCTACAAGATCGTGGTGCTGGGAGACGGCGGCGTCGGCAAGTCCGCGGTCACGCTTCAGTTCGTCAGTCACAGCTTTTTGGATTACCACGACCCTACCATAGGTAGGATAGTTAAAAGTCCTTGAGTTTTATGTAGCCTTGATTGTTTGTGTTCTGAGGTCATGCTTATCAAATTGAATGTGTTGAAGTAAAATTCTAATGTTCATTTATTCAGAGATGCATATCTGTACTGTAAAAAAATATTAACTGAATATATTTTAAAGGCTTTAATAACAATAAATTGCAATATTTGAGGTTGGATGTAGGTGTAACTTCACAGTGAAAGTTTTTTTAAATTAGATATTTTCTTACTTTCCATTGCTTTATAATTAGGTACTTGATTTTGATATTTGTATGTTATAGTTTGACTATAACAATTACTTTACATATAATACTGTTGTATTTATTCATGTGGCTAGGTATAGGTCTAACAACAAAAGCTGGCTTTTGTCTAATGCTAGCTTGTTTGTCACTTCAGATAAAACTTCTGGTGGTTAAAAGAGTCTGAGTGTGTTTCATAAATGATAAAACTCATAATTGGAAAAGTAATGTAAAATATCTTTAGTCCTATGACCAAACAATGTGTGACTTGTCATTCTGCATGACTCAGTTTTCAGGTGTTAAAGCCATAGTAGGTCACCCAGGGAGGTAGGTAACCTCACTAACTAACCCATCATGAAGCAAATGTTCTGTATGCCACATTATTTCTTATTTTTTTATTCCTCTTTATATTAAGAATATGTACAAAGGTGGACTTAATGCTTAAGGTGGACTTATGTGGTGTAAAAACATAAACAATAATTTAATAGATTATGTGATTATTGTAGTCTTTATAACAGGTAGGATTCTTATCTTATTTGGAGATTGATGTGAATGTCCGAAGTCAGTGACCACTTAACACCAGATGGCAAGTATGTTCATCTGTTAATTTATTCATTTTCAATTTTTAAAAACATCAATATTTATATTACTGTTTACAGAGGACTCGTACCAACAACAAGCTGTGATTGATGGGGAGCCCGCCCTACTGGACATACTGGACACAGCCGGCCAGGTAGGTCCCATGTCCTTTTGTTTATTAAAACAAGACTTGCCATATTTTATTGTGAAATTTATGTATTTAGCTGTGACTAATGTCCTCCTACAACTAATGTGTAATGAATGAAGAATGACATAACACTTACGTCCGAAATTTATAAATGATTAATCCTCAGATTATGGATTGAGATTGATACTGTTTGTTGCCAAGTAACTCAAAATACTCTGTATAATTTCTTTGAAAAACAAATGTTGCCATTTATACAATCCATAACCTGAGGATCGGTTATTAATTCCCGGCATAAGACTTCCTTAGATTAGGCAGACATCCTGAAGAAAATAGTGAGAAGTTAATGAAACTGGCAGTGGACTTCTCTGGATTAATGAGAATTTCTAAGCTGGTTCAGGGAGTGAACATTACACCACATTAGGAGCATTGAATCTTAAAATTTTCATTTAATAACTGCTTTTTAGTTTGAATGATGAAAACATTGAGTGATACACAGAAACTGCGAATTTACAGTTGACAACTAATACCTGTGCTGACTGTACATTAGTCACATTGAGATGCCTCATACAAGTAATTGTTTCAAGACAGTGTTTATTGTTCGTTAAGGTGGAGTTCACAGCTATGCGGGAGCAGTACATGAGATGCGGGGAGGGGTTCGTGCTGTGCTACTCGGTGACGGACCGGCGGTCGTTCCGCGCGGCGGCCGAGTACCGGCGGCTGCTGGCGCAGGCGAGGCCCTCAGAGCGTCTGCCCCTCGTACTAGTGGGGAACAAGCTGGACCTGGCGCCGCGGTACCGACAGGCTAGTTGTATTGGAGTTTAATTTTTATTTGTTCTATTGACATTTGGGAAACAAACAACAATATACTACACAGAGACAACATTCGTAGCAAACTAATTTGTTATCATATTAGGGTGGTAGCACATTAGTGTTAAACTATGAGGTAAAAACGACATTACTCGTTTAAATCTTTTGTTATTTTCAACGTTAACCACGGACGATGACTATGCTACTCCGCCTGGTCTTGGGTCCTGTATCAATGAAAGCCCACTGCCTCTTTAGGTTGTCACTCGACCTGGTCAGAGGGCGGCCTGTGCTCCTCTTGCCTATATGTATGATAAAGCTGATCTGAACATTGAGGTGGAGGTTAGACAGTAGAAATCCGTAACTGAGCAATGTTGTCTGAACATGTTTGAGCTGGTTCTATTTGTTTGATGATGACAGCTTGATGATCTACTCCAATAATATTTTCTGTATAATTAGGTGACTACAGAGGAGGGCAAGGCGTTAGCTACCCAGCTGGGCTGTCCATTCTTCGAGACGTCGGCTGCGCTTCGACACTTTGTAGACGACGCCTTCCATGCGCTCGTTAGAGAGATACGGCGGCTTGAGAGGCAAAGACAGGTAAAGATACATGGCAAAGTGGTGTCAGATAGGGGCAGATGTCATATTTAAAAAAATGTCGCCAATGCAAGGCATATGAAGTCTTAAAAGTCCTTGAATGAGGAATAACCTTAACTAAATTTTTGTGGAACGATGCTGGTCCTGTTTTTTACTCAACCACTCACATTTTTTCTGGACGAATATTGCTTGCGTTCCAGGCGTCAATCCTCGGCACTGGTATATCGACGAGCGGCGGGCGCCGTCGTTGGCGGCGGCTGCGCAGCATCTTCGCGCTGGTGTTCCGCCGCCGCCGCCGCCACCACTCCGCGCCGTGAGCGACCGCCGTCCGCCGCCGCCGCCGCGCGACTGAACCAAGGTCTCTCCTTTTTTGGTTTTTATACCTCCACCTCCATGTATGTTCGACAATGGCATTGTAGTTGAGTGGCACAAGTCGTGAGCACTATCTTTATTGGTCGGATAGACGTTGACCGCGCTGTCGGTTCACGGATTGGTTCGTCAATCAGTATTACGACGTTGTCTATTGGTCTATAGCTTGTTCTTCTGCTGTGTTCACGACTTGTGATGGTCCATGTCCATGGATAATTCCACTTTGTGGAATGTTTGTTAGGCAAATAAACCCAAATAAAATTTAGTTTTTAATAAATAGTAAACAGGAATGCATTTCCAGAAAAATTAAAGTCGAATGACTTGAATATTTGAAATGATAACTTAGTTTGTACCCAGTGGTAAAATTATATTTTGTCTCAATCAATTGAACTGTTTTAAAGCTAACTGTACACTTATTCTATGCTTGTGTACATTACAAACACATTGAAGATGTTTTCTAAAAGATTGTACATTTTGCGGCTCTCAATATTGTATGTCAGAATTAAATCTTGATACTATAAAAAATAGGGCACAATTAGAATCGTTAATCAGGGTCCCCAATGAGAATGAACGTACTTGAATTTAAAATCAGGTCAAAAGCCTAAAACGTTGACGCAATATTTTATTCCATTTTTAATAATTGATCGAGCCTAAATATGATTATAAAATTGATTGAAATGTGATAAAAATCGGTTCTAGATACGTTGCTTTTAATAAATAACGTTGTGTTAGTTGTTGTCTATGTAATTTTTAATTGTTTATGAAAGAATAGACTTTTAATATTGTCCATGAGAGACCTTGTGAATGAACTATGACGGGAATGAACAAGGGAATGGATATAGATCGTAGAAGTGTTTGTCTCACCTTCCACTACCTCAAGTTGATGCTTTTTATAGTTTACTTTTGTTATCGTAGTCGATTCTATCTTATAGCTGTTAAATTAACCTTACTGCTAGATGTAAGTGCCATTGAAATAATGAGTATTGATAGCTATAGGAGGTGGAAATCGTTTGGTTCTTCCAAATACGTAGCCAAATTTAAATATGTAAGCATTTTAACAAATTTGTTAACATATGAAGCTTGATATAAATAAAGCCCCCAGATTATGAACTATTTCATTGCATATACAGTTTTTGGTCTCGAAGCTTCGAGGTTTTATACAAATGATGGTCTGCCCATCTAATAGATTCATATATAGTATGTGTATATTAAAGCCTTTTATATATAACTATTAACCCTTTAACCTGTATATGATATAGCAATGTGCACAAGGTTTCTAACATAGTATAGTCACTGTCATATATTGTTTATGTACCAATTCATAGACAATACAATGGAAAAAGTAGATTGTCATCTACTTTTTCCAAATTAAATCTTGACACCTTTGTGTGGTGTCAACACTTATTATCTATGGTAATGGTATAATGGTATCTATGGCAATCATTTAAAATGTCGCCAGTGTCAAAAGATTTCTTATTACATTTTGTATATAAATACTATATTATTCTTATATTGAATTTATAGTTATATATCTTCTACCTCATCTTAACCAAGAAAACACTTGAGTCTACAATGTATGTATTATGTTGATATTTAATTACTACAATTCTGTGTACAAAAATTATTTATTTTACTATTATCAACCATCTTTTTTATTTTTTTAAGGACAGAAAATCAGAAAAGAATAACTATCAAGTCTTTTTTATTACGTTTTTGATAATTACGCGAAAAACATGGGTAATAATCACAAGTTATGATCACAATTTATTATTTACTTAATTACATACATTTTTTTGTTAGTAATTCGATAAGCCAGTCATTTGTTGATGTATATTTTGATTTTTTACGAGTCATAAAAATCTCTTTTCTAGACATCATAGTACATTTTTGACTCAAATGTTTTTCTCGTCCTTACCTCCATGTTTCCTAAAAACCCCTTCCTTATGGCGATTCTAATAAGGGTAGTATTTGTACCATTTATTGGTGTATTTAATGTACCCTTAATTATTACACAAGCGAAGGATGAAAAAATATTGGAATTGTAACAAAACGTTAAAAGCTACAAAAATATACTTTAAAAAAAGATAATTCATTATGTCCAATATTTCTTGCTGATTCTTGTTCTCAAATTAAGAACTTGCTTACATTTTTAACACTTACCCAAACCCTAAACTGGCTCCTATTTATGTCCATTTATCAAAAACCTCAAAACAACCAATATTTGATGTAAATTTAGGTGACTGAACAGTTAGTTAGGTATAAACTGTGACGCCAACTGATTATGCCTATTTCATTATCGAAATTAGACTAATATAATAAGACTAATATATAACTGCTAAATTATCCAAAAAGTACGACCGTAAAACATTTGACAGTGTTCGATTTCCAAATAACTAATTTATTTATGTTATATTATGTATCAGTTGTATCAGTTGTGGCTGTATTAGCTATTGTGTCGATAACAATCACCGACGGCTTAAAGTGCTCTTTAAAAAACGGAAGCACGCATTTATTTCACCACTAGCGGTCACCCATCCATGCACTAAACGCGCCAGACTTGCTTAACTTTTGCGATGTACCCAAGCAGCGGGTTATAAGTGCGTCATTAAGTCTACGTTTCCATATTAATCTAATATATTTCGTGTTATTAAGTGAAATAAGGCCTCAAGTAATGCGATATAGAAGTCTTCCGCAAAGGAACCCGATGAAGCAATAAATAATTATATTGTAGTGATTATTTAGCGTTCATGGTTATATAATATTGTGATTTTATGTGTTTATCGTTTGATGGTTTTTAAATGTTTAGCCTATAATTAAAGTGGGTATTCATTAGTGGTTTATTATGAAACGTCATGGGTATCTATCAGAGCAGTGTTAACTTTTGCAATGAAGATATAACTAAGCACTATGATAGAAACTGATCATACAACATAATGGTTTTAAACTTAAATTAAAATCCCCGAAAACTGCTAATGCGCCTGGCCGTCGTTTCGGTGACGTCATCTGGTGACCAATCTGCTAATTTTTTAAAAAATATAAAGAAAGATAAACTAAATGAGTCCCACTGAGGTTTAGTATAGTAGTAACGTTCAGTCGGTTAGAGTAGCCGAGCGGTTATGTATATGTAGAAGTAAGAATAATTTGTCGTTGCGTGTTCGCTACTTATTTGTAGTTTCAAAAACTACGTGGGTACATAACCTACAAGCATTGTATGTAGATACTGTTTTATTGTCGTGTTTCAATAGCGATAATTGACCTTAAGAGACAAATGTGAGACAAATGCTTGATCCTGCTTGTTTAGTAAAGCAAGTGAGATATCTTATACATCAAAATTGCGCTGAAATATGTTTGGATACGGCATCATAGGTATGCGACTGTTTACATTGTGCTGTATTTAAGGTATCATTTAAAAAAAATAAATGAATATTCGGCATAGAAAGAGGCCAATTGGTAGGTAATTTTCAATTCGTAACTTATTATGCGAAGTAATTTATTAAAAAAAAGAGTAAACACTAAAACGCTTTAAGCACAAAAATCAAGATATTAATTAAATCAAATGTTTTTTATCGTCATTCAGAAAAACCTAACGTAATAATTCCGACGTTATGTGGAATTAAAATTTCGTTTACAAACGGAACAAGCTTTTTTGTTAGCTACCAAAGTGGGTGTGATTTATAAGTAAATTTATTCTTTTTAAAAAAAACTAACGCTTTAGTCAGCGAAGTAACATAAAAAGGGGTTGTAAAAGGTATTTATATCTTTCATACAGTACATTGTACTATGCCCACAGAATGAAAAGTTGTGTGACGAAAGTAAAAATTATAACAATTTTAATGTTTAATATATAAGCTTGTAATGTGTTACGATCTTTCGTTGTCCTTGTGTGTAGACGCCAGTTGTAATAATTATGTAGCGAAATTATAATAATAATTATTATTATCGCAATTATTGTAATGTATTCGACCTTCAAGTACAACTGAAGTAAATATAAGTGAGATTTATCGAGCTCCTCGTTTGATCTGTGTAACAGAAACAGCAATAAGATTTAAATTAATAAAAATATATTTATATATTGTATTGTAATATAACTATTATAATAATTTATTCGATGTGTTTTATGTAACGTAACGTTATCCAAGTAAAGTTTAGTGTCGTGTTAAGGGAGGTAACGTATTGTAATTGTAACGTCTAGAAAGATACGCACAAATTTTAGTGTAGTGGTTACTGTGTATATTCGATCGTTTTTGTATGTGTGATAAGTATTTACGATGCGGAATTTACCGAAGACGAACAAAGCCCACTGCACAATTTCGTATAATGAGTGCGGTTTTGCAGAAAAATGTTGATATTTAAATTAATTTTTGTGGCATTTTTGTGTCTACACATTGATCTATTGCTTAAAACGCTTCGAATATACAGGCTTTTGCGTTTAAAAAAACAAAAAGATGTAAATAATGGAAGTGTCCATTGAGCCTATATAGAATAGCCTGATGTGCTATATGAGGCAAGTTGAATCCGGTCTTAGCCCTTAGCCCTTCAAGACAATAGAACAAAATTTGGGCCGTTTTTGCGCCAGTCATTTTTCCAGTGCTAACAATAAAAATAGTCCTTCAAGTCAATTGAGCAACGCAACCCGTTCACAATTTTTCAATGCGAACGTACTCGATGACGACAAAATTTTGTTGTAGTGGATGAACTTATATGTAGTGTGACGGTAAATTCTTGCTACGTAAAAACTACAGATTGAAGGCTGGTATTTAATTTTACGATATGCTTTGGAATTGATACTCTTAGTGACGAACGTACCACTTTTCAATCTGTAGTCGTGTTTCTCCTAGCGGTTTCCATAAATAGTAGATAGATTAAATTAATTAAGGCCAGTTACGTTTACACCATAGTAATTATTTGATTAATAATTATGAATATTACCTGCTGTATTTGTGAAGGAAAACATTGTGAGGAAAGCTGCATGCCAAGAGTTTTCCATAATGTAACTAGTGAAGTCCATCAATCCGTATTAGCCAGCGTGGTGGACTTACGCCTATATCCTTCTCATTGTGAGATGAGACCAGACCTTGTTGTGAGCCACTACTAGATTGAAGACCCCAAGATGGGTTGAAGAATTAATATTGCATATTTTCGGATTTAGTGATGAGTACAAGATAAGATGATTCGCATCTCGCATTCGCTTCTAGAAAGTCTTTCCGTTTCTAAGTCTGGATAATATATGTCAGTAGCAATTAAAAGTGTAAAGTATTGTGTACACTGTATTTACACCGTTACGTGTCACTTGTTGCTGAACACGGCAACTTATGGGCCCTTCAAAATCGCTTAACAAGATAAACAAGTTAATAGTAACGTCAGAAATTTCATATGCTAGACTATTTTTTGTGTATTAAATGAGATTGCCAAAAGTTCCATGGGACATATAGGTGCCTAGTAAAATTTACGAGTGCTTGTAGGTACAAACTGACTTATTTTTTACTGATTTAACCAAACCTTCCCCTTAAGTTCCTATCAGGGTATGCTTATATGTAAAAGTGATAATTACAACGAATAAATTCAGTGTTTTCATTGAAAGAAGCTTATTGATTGCTTAAAGTTTAAATATTAGTAAACCATTATTATTCTGGTGTAAACGTAACATTCTAACATATTATTATAATTCTGAGTGGCAAAATCGCCACTCAAGTGACGTCACGTTAGGCATAGAGTCTAGGTCATTGGACAATGAAAGGGATTGAATTTTAAATGATTCGATAAAATAATGGATTTACCTACTATAATTAATCAAATTTTACAGAAATAATATTTAAAAACGGTAAAGAAAAAAACATCAATTCGATAGGTTTGTTATTAATTTTCAATTCATCTCCGCTTGTACATAATTGTAAGTTATGAGCAGAGAAGACGAATAAGATTATTGTTTTGGGTTTTTAAAACCCCCATAAAGTGTTAACGATAAATAATTACACCATAATTATTATAGATCTTAATGTGACGTCACTTTAATTCCAATAAGACCGTGTCAAACTAGTGTGTTTATGGGTGTGGTTAGACACAAAATAAAAATAGGTATTGTCTATTTAGTCTCTCACAAGGGATTTACTAAATAAATTGCTATTATAATCCTAATATCATCACCAATCATCTCAATTCTTATATGTTGTTACTAATTTGGCTCTACAGATATTTTATGGTGTTTTCAATAACTTGTGTTGTTAATTATCTTCTATGTCACAGTTCACTTCATAACAGTCATATTCTGGGGTAAACAAATTTTAATGCTAAAGGTAAGAAAGATTTTGTGGCTTCTCCAATTTGCAAAGTATATTGACGTCAATGACGTTTGAATTAAAAAAATCATTCATTAAAAACATATTTGTTGATGCGTCGAAAATCCGAGGCTATTTTGGCATTAATATATAATATGATCATCATTATAGCTCTATTTTTAATTAATGTTTTGAGGGTAACATCTTAATTTAAACTTTCTCTTAAGGCCGGTTTATTTAAAATCGTTGTCCGGTATGGATAGCCTTTCTATAATTTGATTAACAATATATCATCATTCATGTCTTTGAAATAACAAATGTTGCCAAATTGAAGTAGAGCTATCGCTACCCGACATTGTTATTGAAAATGACCATTAGATGTTACAATCATCTTAGTTTGTTATACATAATTTCCTTGCCCATTTGGGGGTGATTTTAGCATTTCCAGATTTACCAAGCTTACCCAGATTTAACGATAGGTTCTAATCTAGTCATTATTGTTTTAGTCTAGATGTTCGTATTGCGTAGTTCCAGACTAGTAAGTCAGATCTGTTTTATAGTTCAGTAGAATCAATGTGGTGTTTAATATTGCTGTCAATAACCCATTAATGACCCACTACAGGGTCGGGTCTCCTTCTCGTAATGAGAGGGATGTAGGCCTTAGTCCACCACGCTGGCCCACTGCGGGTTGGTGGACAATATTGCTATAACCTTTTAAGTGGCGAGACCCGACTAAAGCCTTCTTAAACTACTCTTATATGGCGACTTACTTGGGTTTTACTTTTGAAATTCCTTAAAAAATTAATATCCGTAACCGAATTCATCCTAAACTAACGGATGATCCGAAATAATTTCATATCCGTATCCGGTATAATATAAATAATCATTCCTATATCCTAAACCTATCCGTATCCGAAATTTCATAACATCCCTGGTCCTTAGAAGTAGCATACAGTTACTGCTTTAGACAATATACAGATCTATTACTACTATTTGAGGACAGGTTATATCCAATAGCTATTAAATTGGCATATTTTTTAAATTATTTTACGAAAGAATGAATGAATTTTTAAAGCGATAATAATTACTTGTGTGATAATGTTGGCCTAAATTTAAATTTTAACCACATTATATACTAATGAAGAAAAATTGCCGATGTCCATAAAACATAGTAAGCAAATTTCGATTAATTTTATAAAAAAGAAATGCATAAATTTTTTTGCTCACCATTTTTGAATGTTACCAAATATGTTTATTAACCTATTCACATGTATGGTAACGTAAAAGTTACTCTTTTAAACGTAATTCCCTTTGGTTTAGTGATGGTATAAAACCGGGTCTGATTTACTAGTGGCTATATCCCTAATATTATAATGTACTATGTATGTAGTAGTTATAGCGTTTAACGGAGCCAACCCTCGTTTAATATAACCGTTCAACAGTGCTGCGAGTATGAACACTATCCTCTATGTATACGTACGGTAAACGTCAGTATGTCATACTCGTATGTCTAGCGTATATCAGTCTGTCTGGCATCTCCCCACACTAACGGTGCTACTCGGTCAAGTTAGTTGACACCTGGCTCGAACGACGTTTGTGTAAAGTACGGTCAGCCGACAAAATTTGTTTCCATTTCATATTTTTTACGAAAATGATTACGAATTATAACTTGTTTGCTAAATCGATAAAAAAATAACTTAGTCGTCCTATAATCCATATAGTGTTTAGGATATGAATAATACATAGTTAATTGTTTGGATTATCTTTTGTTTTTATGAGATACATACTTAAAGTTATAAATGATGTCACAATAAAGGTTAATTAATTAATTTTGGTTTCGTTTCTTTATTAAGTATATAATATTTAAACTCTTCCATGAAAAATGCAATTTACAAAATACGGATTAACTAAGGTTTGTTAAGTAGACATTAACATAATCGTAACAAAAATCCAATAACAAATAATAGCAAAAGAATAACTTGATACTTTTAAAGCGCTTTAATATCTTTAAAATGATCGTGCAACGTTAATCGTGCTGTCGACTGTACTGGAAAGGCGACGGCGGGGGTGCGCGCGGTGGAGCGGGAGAAGTGTAGAGTACATAGCCAGGTGTCGTGTTAACTCACCCGAGTAGTACACGTTAACTATATGAATATTTTGACGGTAGGTAGTGTTGATGGTCGGGGCACAGATGTAGGGTCATGTCTTCAATTTTTTCTTATAGTTATTTAATTTTTTTATCATAAATCAGTTCGAAATTATAAAGTATTTTTATCGTCATTTGTTAGACTATTAAAATAAAAATGGATTTTTATTGTGTTAAAATATATGTCGGCATCACTTTAAATGGCTATTTAAAATTAAAAAGCTGATGGCTTCAGAGAAAAAAAACTTATTTAAAGATTAGTTTTGAGTTACCTTTAATTTTTAAAATATTATAAATATTAATTAATGATTATTCTTCGATTAGTCAATGACACACAAGGAACTTAATCGCACAAACATTCACATTCGAATAAAATTTAAACGTTTATTCGAGTAAATAAAAAAATATGAACCATTTTCTACTTACAATAGATTTAATAAAGCACAAATATTAATTAATAAAAAAAGTAAAAGAAGCGTGTATGCAGTATAACCAATACCAGTGTTAAGCCTGTGCCATATAAAATATTTCATACATATTCTTGTGTTCTTAACATTTATTTACTTTTAATGTTTGTAAATTGTAAATTTTGTATTATTTTTACCTGTATAAGAGTTTACCATTTAAAATTTTATTTTAATCTACTTGAGTAATTTATTATGTGGTTTTGTAACATAATTTGTATAGCTTTATTTCAAAATACTTATGTATAGCCTGACAAGGAGATGTGCTAATTCTATTTCTTAAGAGTGCCCCATGAGTTCAAAAGCTTATTTTTTTATCAATACTGTCTATACTAAAACTAAAATATTCAGGAAACACTGTTACTGTCTAAGTATTTTGGAATTTAGATTTTGGAAAATAACGGTATTGTCTTGAGTTGGAGGCACATGATAGTTATGACGACGTAAAAGTTGCTATGTTAATAAAATGTGGCGTTAAATGTAGCCTATGTAAGGTCGGTTGATTTTCAACTTTCCTGTTCGGGCTATACGATTCCTTTTTGTTTTCCTTATGCTGTAATGTAATTTCTTGAAACTACCAGAGCAATGTATGGTTTATAACCTTCAGGACCAATTTTGTTAGCTACGTATACTTGTATAAACGTTTTAACTCATCTTGGCGTACGGTGCTATTTGTGAGTGGTTGTAGAAAGCGTTAAACACGCGTGGCACGAATGACGTCACTCCTACACAATACAAAACTATACACTCACACATCGCACAGCAAGCCAAAATGAATGAATGCATCTAATTAGTTTTCTAAACACTATATTGTGCATGGTATTTAATTCGCAAATACGTTAAGTGTAATCGTCGCTTACTAAAAGTATGTTGAATTTAATAGTAAATGTTTTATTAGTGTATTTCACAGTTTTAGTGGTTTCGTCTGTAAATTGTGCACGGTAAGACGTGTTGCGTCGTGGTACAGTATACGTGATATCGTATCGAAAAATGTTGTCGCGTTGTGAAAGAGTAATGTGCCCTATTTGAGACAAAAAGATGTCTCTAGTATTGCGTTTTGCAATCAGTACCTATAGTAATTTATACAATGATGTTATAAAGTGGATAGTAAGCGGAGAGTGCTTCATTTCTATACTTGAACAGATTTTGATGATGTTTGGTACCTATAAACAAAGATGGGACCTAAAGATAAATGTGCTTCAGTCATGGTTGCATTTATTTTTAATTAATGTTATTTTTTCAAGATACGACAACATTTTGTGACGCGATATTGTGTCGTATTACGATATTTATATCGTGTCGTGCACATGTTGTACTTTGACCTGTTAGAGGTGTCATCAACGTATTAATCTACTTTAGGCGATTGGAACAATAATGTAACTTATATTATGTGGTTATGTAAAAATATATGATATGTTGAAAATTGATGTAAATTTTGTTTCATCGAAATATTTATAGATATTATGTACCTATTTTGTTACGTGTAATAATTTATAACACCAAATAGTACCTTTCAGATTTGTATTGAGTATATTTATGCGAAATTGTAAGCAGTGTGTAGAGGTTTTGTTGAATAAATGTCATGTTTTAAAATTTTGTCTTTTAATTTTTAGTACCTACTTACCAATAATAGTAAGGTATTTTATACCCATAATACCAACCTTTTTTAAAGACATTGTTTGTGATTATCCTTAAGTATCAGAAATTAGATTGTAGGTTATCTTAAGGCAGCACTTCACTTGGGCATTTGGTGTTTGCGTTTTGTACTCAAATATTTGACGAATGCACCACTATGCACATATTGTCAAATAGAGCGTCCACACATGGCCACACAGCCAAATAACAAATACACAAATTATGTACGTTTTACACTGAAAGGACAGCATAGCGTTGCGTCAAAACACTGTTGCGTCAAAAAAAGTTTGTTGTATAGCATCCACACATGGCTATCGTTAACACGTCGAATACGCAAATACAAATAGCCAAGTGAAGTGACTCCATTAAATTATATCAACATCAGCATGCTGAATGGCGACACACTATCCTACTTATTACTGTTATAAATGTGAATGTTTGTGAGAATGGATGGATGTTTATTACTTTCACGCAAAAACGGCTGAACAGATTTGGATTAAATTTGATACACAGATAGATCATAACCTGGTTTAACATATAGGATACTTTTTATCCTTCTCTGCACCAAGTTCTTTAATCCAGGCGGGCGAAGCCGCTGGCACAGTCTAGTATATGTTTTCCAGTGCTCTGAACAAGTAGTAAAATTCCAAAGCGCTCGTCATAAAAACCGTAACGCGTACAGCAGATCACAGCGGCCAGTGGACGAGTCTCGCTACACCCCATAAACCGCACACTTGTATCATACGAAACGCGGGTTTATCATCCAGCTACATCAACACTACTGCATCGTAAATTTTTAATGACAATGAACAAGTTATAGCCATTCTATGTTACTGTGAAAATACTGTCATGTAAGAATAAATACATCGAATAGAAAGGTTGTCGAATAGCTATCACGTTAAGGGAAGGAGCAGAGCCCGCCTTCCAACCAAACTGACGGTCTGAAGAAGACAGAGGGAAACCGTTGGACTCAGAGAACCCATTACCGGCCCGGAGTGGCGTCTATTAGGGAAGGCCCATGTCCAATAGTGTTCTGTGTCGGCGGCCGGCACGAGACTGGCTTATTGGTCAGTTTCTTTCCCCTCCGCACCCCGCATAGCATGGGAGAGTCGCACTTATTGCGGTCGATCTCTAGCTTTTGAAAATCTCAAAATAAAAAGCGCGGCCGCAGTGCAGTTGTAGTTTCCTTCTTATTAGCTGCCTGCTTACCTGGTACTCCAACATAGTCCAAAGTTTGCTTTTAGGTATCTAATAGGTGTAACATAGCATAGGTAGGTATATTAAATATATACCTACATAAGACATTTTATTGATTGTAAAGTTCAAGATAAAGCTACTAATTTTGATGTTGTGTTTGAGAGTGCGACGGCAGTGAACCACAAGTACCTAATGGTCACTCGCTCAGCTCGTAAAATAAAGGGATTTTGGACATTTTATCGCCTCCGACGATATCTATGCTATCTCCATAAAAGTGTTTATAGGCGTTTACAAATATAGTGCAAAATATAAGGCCTGAAGGTTATTAAAGTATTTTTTTATATTTAAAAAAAAGGGTCTGGAATGTTAGCAATAATTAGGACTCAGTTTTGTTGTAGGTAAGTGGTGGAGTGAGTAAAATTTTCTATTTTAATATGTAATTCTAATAAAATGTATCTAAATGTAAATGTCCGAAATTGCAAACCATCTATTCGTGGCAAGAAATATTCTGTGATCAGACATTCTAAACTAAAAAAAAATTAATAGGTTACTAGCTGATCCGGTAGACTTTACTTCTCCAAATAAAGAAGTTTAATATTGCTGTTAAAGATCATTAAATATGTTAGGTAACATTTTATATCCCCAGGATTTCCAGGCAATATCTACGAGTAATTGCCTCTAAAAAGACAGAGCCATAATATTCTAACCATTCAGTGTAAACGAACACTTGAAAGTGTATACAAGTTTAAATGGGTTCGAGTCAAAGCGCATTAATTTCATGATATCTCATCAAGACTTAATGGGGGAGAATGGCGCAAAAGTGACCTGTTGCGTAGCAGCCGTTCTTTTTAAGGGACGACAGACACTACGGAGCAAGTTACGTTTATCAATACTTTTTAAAAGCTTTTAGGTATTTAATTTGAAATTAATTTTTGAAGCAGTTATAAGAAGACAATTTCTAGATAGTCAAGTAAGAAATAGTCAGGTTTGATTATAAATTGTTCATACTCGGATATGTGTATCTTAGTTAAACACATCAAAGCTTTCTCTCTACGTAATGAACATGTTCTCTAAGTACATAATAGTAAGTACGATTGATTTTTCACAATGGTGATAAAAATCGAATGTACTTATTGATTTATAAAATACGAAACCCGTTAATCATTACATAACAATAATTATCAATTTTGTTTACTAAATTGGTCCGAACTCAGTGGGTAAACTTCACCCCGCTTGCTACTACGAATAAACTTGTGTACGTGTAGATAACCCTTTAGGGGGCGGCACCCTTTTCCCGGCTACAGCGCTAGCCGAACAGTTTCCACCCAAGAGCCTGAGAGACGCTCGTTTGTCAGATGCCGTGAGAGCCTCCGAAAGTTCGCGACTTGTGAAGTTTAAAAACTAACGTATTATATTTTATTCTACATACATCTGATTGAGTTTGGAAAATATAGTGTTCCATCGTTAATTAAACTCTGTACAAAGTGCAATTATCTGAACTATATTATAATTGAAATAAGTGATAAAGTCAAGAACGATATAGCCTCTTGTCAACTAGTTAGGCTATAAAGTTGCAAAGTTTCCTCGTTACCGAGAAAAGAAAATGTTTTTAATAAAACTTGCTCGGTGTTTTCTTCTCATTCCATTACTGTCGAGTTTAGTGTTCTCAACTAAAACAATTTATAAAATTGGAGTTCTGATGGCTTCTCGACTGGACTCCCCCTTCGACTTGGAGCGGTGTGGCCCAGCAGTGGACTTGGCTTTGGAGAATATCAACACTAAGTTTCTCGCACATCATGATATAGAATTGCAAAAGGTTCAGGACAGGTAAGATTTTTCTTTTCTTTGCATAATTATTCTTAACGCTTGTTGGTATTCTTTTTTATATTCATTCGCCTTTAGATGAGCCTTAATTTAAGTAGTAGAAGTAATAGTAGTAGTAGTGTTGTGATAGGAAAATATAGATAGTACTGACAATTATTTAGAGTGATAAGAATCAAAATCTAAACAAATAAAGAAGCAACAGCCTCTTATTTTATAAGATGACTCCTTATGAAAAAGTAGTTAACAACCACGAAAGCTTAAAACAGTGTTTTAAAATATGTAGATTCTTTGAATTGGGGAATATTCCCTCCTTTTACACCACTCTCAATCTGAGCTTTGTCAGGTTCAATATACCTACATTTATCGTTAACAGTGGTAGAATAAACAAATTCTGATAGTTTCTAACACGTGTTACGTTCAACATAGCCACGAAATAAGTTTAGACACACAATCGCTCAACGTTCTAAGTGTTATGACGGCTACTTCTTCAACTCGTGCACTTTGACATTCACACAATAAAAATCCTTATTTCATTCAATGTTATTTGAAAATAATGTTTTTATACGCTTCTGTATTCAACTAGTCACTAATAAAGTAGTAACCACTGTTAGGTTCTTTCTGCATGTATTATTGGAATCTATCAAATATGCGTCTAACATTTAATAGTACTAATGTAGACCCCCCACAAAACGAGGTTCGGTTCAATAAAACACTTCAATGTTCTTTCTATTAAGGTAACTTGCTCAAGTATCTTATTGTGCCCCAGTCTCCCCTACAGAATAAGGTTTTAGCTGCGTTGTAGAGTTTTAGCCATAGAGACTGTTAATATAATATTACTGATAATTTTCGCCATAAAAAAGTTTAAGTAGGTAAATTAAATATAATTTAACAGCGCTAGTTTACTTTCCGTTTTATGGTTTGAATTATTAAGTAAATATTGGTTTGTAATTACAGAACGAATTCATTCCACCATCATTCAATGTATTTGTATCTACATAAATTTCCGAGTTTAATTTTGTTGAGGGGCTTCAAAGTAAACTCGTGTGAAACAATTTAGATCAAACACGAGAAAAGGCTCAAACACCTCACATATTTCATGTAGTTGCCTAGGAAAAATAGTTACCTTTCATTGTACAAGATTTTTTCGTTTCAATGGCGAATAAATTTTCGTTTAGATAATTATATCAAGGTTATAGCCCAGTGACGAAATCGGCCTTAGGCATTTTAAAAATTAGTTTTTGCCCGCAGCTTCGTCCACATGGGTTTAGAATTTGTTTCAGAGAAGAATATAAAGTATCCTATAAGTATATTAATCCGGGTTTATACACTGTCAGAATACCAAATTTCAAACAAACTCATTCATTCAGCGTGAAAGAGTAACAAACATCCAGTCTCACAAATTGTCGCATTTATTAATATTATTAATATTTATAATTTATTAATATTTATTTATTAATAGTAGTAGGAAGGTAAGGTACGACAGTGGCGCGCAGTGGTTAGGACACCCGTGCGTTGCGTGGAGGGTCCTGGGTTCGACTCCCGGTGGAGCAGAGATTTGAATGATGATGATTTTGAATTTCTGTTTCTGGTCTGGGTGTGTTGTGTTCTTATCATATGTGTGTTAATGGCACCCACGACTCAGGGAATCCTGTGGGGCTGTGAGTGTGTAACGTTATTTATTTAGGTACTATCTGTGGCCGCGACTTCATCTGCGTGAAATATAAAAGTAGCCTAAGTTACTCCTTATTACATCAGCTATCTGCCAGTGAAAGTCCCGTGCAAATCGGTCCAGCCATTCCAGAGATTATCCGGAACAAACAGATTCCAATTTCATTTATTTGTATAGATTTAGACTACGGATTTTTATCTCTGTGTCTGGCTCGAACTTGCCGTTTTTATTCTTCGCTCAGTTTTCCTTCATTATATCTAGATGGAGGCTATCTCTTTTTTTATATCTCATTCAATTTACGGTAAAATATTACTCGTTGCGTCCCGTAACACGATGAAGGTAAAACTCATTCCAGAGAGATCTTTAATAAAGATAACATCATCCATGAAAGCCTTAAAACTTCAATAGGCACGAAAAGACATAAAAGATCTGGCAGTTAATATACATTTAAAAGACAGATTGGATACAAAAGAGATTGGATATGCGTATTATAAGTAAAAAATATACAATGAATTTTAAGTTGTTAATTAGACCTAAATGGTACCTATAAATAAATGTGGGTCATTAATCAGACTAAAGATTAATGGTTCGTCTTAAGTATAAATCAATATCCTATTTAAACACTTTACCTAAAAATTGAGATGGAATTCAAACAATTGCCAGATTAAGTACAATAGTAGACTTTTTAATTTAGTAGAATTGAAAATTACAACGAAGTTCTTCTTAAACTGCTCCCTCTTTGTATATCCAATCTCTTTGTTCGTCAGTTGCCTTTCCCTCTTATTATTCAGCTCACGAAATAATGTTCAAACATTCAGCTCGTTTTAGATGTTTAAGGTAACGGGACCTTTGGAGGGAATCAATTTCCACTACCTACTCTGTAACTCTGCACAGCCGTCGCACAGAGTTTCAGATGTCTGTATTGTGTGCTACATAATTATTATCTCTTTATGAAACGTTTGTGTGGGGTTTAATGTTATGGTCTTGTGATATAAGTTGTTTTATAAGTAGATAGGTACGCATTACCTCGTATCGTAGGTATATGTAATATTAACGAAACTGCACAATATTCATACATATAATGGTTAATTACGGCTTCCAAACATGTTTTCCTCGCATATCTCCGAAACTACCTAATTGACGGATCATGATAGTTCTTTTTGTTTGATTGCATTTTTACAACTTAGGAAAAGGTAAAAGTTTCATCAATTAAGTACATAGATTAAATCAATCTACGATTAAGTATTATTTATCACGAAAAAACTAATTTTAAAACGTCAATAAATATATAGTACCTAAGCCAAAAAAAGTATGAAATAAAGTATGCAACAAATTTTACTTGAAACTTTTTTTGTAGTTGGTTTCATTTTTTATTAACATTTTTTTTCCAAAATATAAATTTAAAATATAATTATATTTATTTTCCCCACCCAGTTACCCGTCGTGCTCCGGCGCCGTAGCCCCGGGGCTGGCCGCCGACATGCACTTCAAGGACGACGTGATCGCGTTCGTGGGCCCGGCGTGCGCGTTCGCGTTGGAGCCCGTCGCGCGCCTCGCCGCCTACTGGAACACGCCCATCATCACTGGGATGGGGGATCAGGTAATGTGGCCACTGCTGCTCTATACAATCATTGGGATGGGAGACCAGGTAAGGTAGCCACTGTAGGCTGCAGAGTCGGGTCGGCTCGCAGTCTACTGGAACACGCCCATTATCACTAGCATGGGAGATCAGGTAAGGCTCTTATAAACAATGGCGTAGCTAGGTAACCAAAGGCCCAATGATAGAAAATATCTATTAAAATCGTCTGTTCCGTAATTCAAATTTATCATACTCCAGATTTTCGTCTAAGATGTTTAAGATTTACTCTCACACCGTTACAAAGAGGGTTGCATCAACGGCCCGAGCAAGTTACATTGGTACCCGGGCCCATAGCCTCCGGCCTGGCCGGTGATATACACTTCAAAAGTTCCCTTCGTGTCAATCAAAGTTCTCATTTACATTTTTCAGAAAACAGGTCATTTTCACGTCCTGAAGATGATCTTGGGGATACCGGAACAAAAGTTCGAAATGGGATAGTCCCGACTAAAATATGGGGTACCTACGTCTACATTAATTACTGAACTAGTGCTTAACTACGTTTAGTTAAGGTCGGAGGACTACCTACGCAGGATTTTAAATTAATCCACTGACTGTGCTCCGGTTAAACGTCTCTTTGTCTCTATAGTTTTAATGTTTCTTTTGGAAAATAACAGAGCAAAGTTTATTCGGTTCCCTCATCAACATTATACGTAAGTGATATACGGTCGCATAAGGTTACATCCATACAATACCTAGATTACCTACCTTTCTATCTTAAGCTTATGAATAAATAAAGATTTTGTCATCAATTTTCCACAAGTCAAATAGACTGGGCTGAAGGTGGCCTGGGCCTATCTGATGCCGGACGAGCGGTTGCCGTGGTGCCTATACTCTGTACTCTGAAGCTGGGGGTGGTAACCTGAGCGCTCAGTCTCATATTGGGTGCCTGGCAACTAGGGCGCCAATGGTTTGATACTGTGCCGTAGAGCTACTATTGCCGTATATTGTCTGTCCTGTATACTATTTAAACCACATCCAAACCGATACATTCATTTAAGATGTAGAACGACAGATCGTGAAACTTATAACAAACCTCTTTTTGGTCCGGGATTAAAAGTAAGGATTTCTATGTTGAAAGTAAATTGGAAGATGGTTTTCAATCATAAATATTGAACAAACTTTTCTTTTCATTCGTCGACTGATATTTCGGAATGTCTGGGGTATAAGAGCTATTAAATAATCCAGCGCCCTTTCAACTAAGATTAAACCTTTTCAGTCCCTCCAGATTAGAACAGGGCTATTTCGCCCTACGCCTACGTTTACTGAAACTGAAAATTGAACAATGTCGTTTCAGGTGTTCAGGATTTGGAATGATCGAAATTTTTATCATATAAAGCTTGGGTTAACTGATGTTGGGTTAACCAATTTAAATTTACTCTTTAGTACCAAGGGTCCACAGGGGAGACGGTAAGAGTAAATATAAAAAAATACGTATGACGCCTTGTCATCCGCTGTCGCAATACGACACAATCGGCTGACTAACCAACAACGGGACAAAATTTAAAACCAGCTTTTTTCAAACAAGGCATTTATCCGTCAAGCAAATCAGTGTGTCTGCTCGTGAGATTGCTTTTAACAATGTTATAAATTAGGTTAAAAATATTTAAGAACAACAAGTTATCTTTTGAAGTTCATTTAAAAACCTTTTTTATCTTAATTTTAAAGATTACTTTAAAGTATTGAAATGTATTTACATATTTTATAGACTCGGATCCGTCTAAAAGCTGTAAAATAACCCTTCGTCCTTTCCTCCAAGATTAAACCTTTCAGTGCAGATTAGAGAAGTTCTATTTTGCCTTCACGCGCCACCGTTTACTGAAATTGAAAGGAGAATAAACAATTTGTCGTTCAGACTTATGCCCAATCCGTACGTGGGGATCGCTTAGCGTTCCCATAGTATTTCTAAAAAGTCGGGACTGTATACGCACGAGTTGAATTCGTACTAAATTGCTTAAAAACTGATTTTGACCTTAAAAGGTAGTTCAGTCATTCGGTTTGCTAACTGAAGCTCGATTCAAAGGGACATTTATTTAAAGGTCTATATGGATTCCAAGCACTCCTTTATCTTCACCGCGTTCATCACTGTTGAGTATCAGCGTCTTCAAAGCCTGAGCTAAATCTTTGGCCATCCAGTTATTTATACTATTTACTCATTCTATTAGATATTTATGTAATGTAAATCCGGAATAATCAGTCAAGATTAAACCTTTCCTTAAGAATTAAACGGGGGCATTTAGTGAAATTGGAGAGAGGATAAACAATTCGTTCAGGCTTCATTCCGAAGCGTCACGCGCGGAGACCGCTTAAGGCAGTCATTACTACGCTTACCATCTGAATCTCGGACTAACAGGACACATATTAAGAGGGATATGGCAAAAATTGGCCAAATACTAATTCCAAACTGTTTCAATATGTATATTTAACAAACTGACATATGACATACTAATGACTAACGTTTAACGAAACTAATCCATATTCATGCAAATAATAAGCGCATTACTAAAGACTCGAAACTTAAAAAACATTGTTGCTTAACCCGGCAGTTGAGAATGTAAACATACATTTTCCTTCTGTGCTGTCGCTCCCACTACAGTGCCGTGACCATAAACACTATTGTCAAAGTATTCGTGAAGTGAACCTCAGACTGTCTTGACGTCTTATCTTCCCATACTTATGTCATCTCCATACGATTACCATACGAACCTAAGTTCATGCTAGAAGCACTGGTGGCAGCCAGGGCTGTCTTTAACCTATTGGAGGCCCTGGGCAATACTGGGCATATAAGGATATTGTAGTCAGTAATTAAGGTTCGATTTCTTCGAATTATATAAGTTTTTTGGTAATAAATATTGGTTATCGCCTCGTTTGGTGATCTGACAGGAACTAGGGACTGTGTGATCTGAGGGGGCCCCTATCGATCGCGGGGCCCTGGGCTCTTGCCCAAAGTGCCCACTGGGAAAGAGGGGTCTGGTGGCAGCCCTATGACAATCATTATCTCGCCCGATTTGCTAGCCATTGGTCGCTGGTCAAGGGTACAAACAAATCAGTGAGAAAGCCCCCGAGGACGGCACTCGACGACGAACTTGGCATTGAAGCCCGCAGATTGAATTGAAACGTAATGCGATGACAACAGGCGATTGTTTACGTAGTGTGCCTTTTACGAGCGCTTCTATCTGCTGAATACTTTAAGAGCTTTGGCGAACAATGTGGCTGTTTTAAATAATGCAGTAGCAACTATTTTTATGAAGAGCTGTTGGGTAGGTATGTAAATGGAAGATTCTCCCTACGACGAGGTTTGGAGCATACTACCCGGTTAACTCGCAGTGATTCAGAATGTTTGTCTTTTCTTGTGTTACGATTAGAGATTTTTATGTTACACTGGTAGCACACCTCCGCTGCGAAATCGCGAAATGCTTGAATGTTTCGCCCGTATTACAACGGACGAACGGTGGCAAAACTTCAGCGGTTTCGCATTTCGCGATTTCGCAGCGGCGGTGTGCTAACGCGGTAAAAGTTTGTGATGTTCAGACATTTGTCTTGTAAGTAATGTGTTTGTCCATAGCCTCCATCGGAAGGCGAGTTGGCCGCGCCCGCTAGTGTGGTCAGCCGCATGCATCGTCTACGAAACCTCCGCAAGGGGACTAGGGTGAGTTTCATTTGCATTATTGTCGTGAAACTTTTTATTAAATATAAAAATAGCTCTGTTTCGTATCGTTTAGTTTTTATAAGGTGCCGAATTTGTTTTTTGTTCTTTTTTGTTCGTTTTCAGAATTTTTCAGGATCTGTCAGTTTGAGTGAAATACAAACATGAAAATCCACATAACGAAAATACATAGCTTAAATTACGAGGATCAATGTATTTATTCGTGGAAATAAAATCGAAGTGACTATAAGGGTTGCCGAAACATCTCCTATTGTGTATCATAAAAAAATTGTTATAATGGTATTTACAGATATTTGAGTTAGACCCTCGTCTTTTTACTCCATTTTCATCCATCTATCTTATTTAAGAGCCTTTGTAGGTGAGACTTCTCGATTATGAGACTAAGTTAGCCACTAGGTTATCACAGTATTTTCAGATATGATAGGTATTCGAAGGTAACAACTAGGATTGTTTGGCAGCCACAGACGCTGTTCAACGACAAGGGAAAGTACCCAACTCTGACGCGCATGTCCTACTGCCAGTGCCGGCTGCCCAGGGTGTTTACCAGCGTCTTCGAGCGCTTCGGGTGGGCCCATGTCGCGCTGTTGCTGGACAAATCTGACCTGTTTTCCCTCACTGTTGGTATGTATAACAACACTTTGAATTGGATATGTATATATTTGGTCATATTGTAAACTTTAAACAGTTCGGCTTGTTGGTGAAACTAGCCAAGTCAAATGTCGAAGATCTATAGTACCTATATCCTAAGTCATTTTCTTACTTTTTGTTAGTTTAATTTATGAACTTATAGGTTCCATTAAATAGGTTGCTGTGGAAAAAGTAAAATAAATTGTGTTACGAGTACCATTAATTATAGAATTTTGTATGTTCTTACAACAGAATTTTAGGATTATGTACGAAACTTGACACCCATTTAGATCTTAATTCTTTCGACGACGAACGAAGCCGATGTTTGTTCGGCTTTCTTTAAACTAAACTTGACTTCTTTTTCACATTTATGTTTTTGATGGTATCTTTGTTACCATGGCCATCCCTTACCTTGTATGTAGTGTAAGTAAAGTATTTCTATTTTTTTTGTACCTTTTTGATACAGGTAAAAGCCTAGAATGGGGTCTCAGGAAGGAAGGCGTGTTGAAGGCTGTCAGAGAACTCGACGGGAACGAACGAGAGTCGTGCGAAGCGCTGCTGCGTGACGTTAGTATGTACGCACGAGGTATGTACTATAAAAATATGTTTTACAAATAATTACATATATTTACAAAAACAGACAAAAATATTTATATTTGCGTGCGAAAGCTTGAGATTGGAGTCAAAGAGAAGACTCGTGTTAATTATTCCGCACCACTAGAGTTGTTTGCTCTTCGTGAATATTTAATTAGAATTAGGTGGTTCGGCTATCATAGAATTTAGGAAATTGTTTTGATGTTTTATTGGAAAACTTCATCTTTAAGTTTAACTGCCGTACTCAGAGACATTCATTAACGTTAATGGTTCATTATGAAAATAACGATGACACTTATGTCAGTACGAATAAAGACGATTTTATTTGTTTGTTAATGAACATTACGTTAAATGCCGTCTCTGAGTGCGGCCGTAAGAGATCTAAGATACAGCCCTTATTATCTTTGATAATCAGAAAAGGAGTTTCTGTTAAGGTAAATAAATTTTGTTTCGATAAGCGAATAGTGGGTTGTTTAAAAAATATGTTTTTTATGAAATAGTTTGGAAATTTTTTTTGAAACTACGATGTATGAAAACTATTTGAGACCACGAAATACGTAAAGTACAACTAACTGAACAATTTGCTATTTGAATGATTTTTGTGAACAGTTGTGATACTCAGCGTGCGTGGCTCACTGGTGAGGGAGTTTCTCCTGGCTGCCCACACCCTGGGCATGACGCGAGGCGACTGGGCTTTCCTCGATGTGGAAATATTTCAGGTACTTGTCAATACTCAACAATCAACACTAACAAAACAATTACTAGTTACGACGCGACACGAGTCACAGCGCGACAAGTCACAACGGGACGAGAATCACAACGTGACAAGAGTCACGACGCAAAGCGGGTCAGTCACGAACTCACGACGCAACTCCACATGACGTTCAAGTGTGTCAATTTGCCAATGCAAGAGTCAAAGTCAAATTCTTGAGAAGTCTTTATCAAGACTACGAAGCTACGAAAGCTCGTAGCTGTCGTAGCTACGCTACGGATTCCTGTGTAGCTTGTACACTACGAATTCACGTAACTCCCACGGTGCGGTTTAGGGGGACAAACCGGTGGGACAGTGTGGGTGTATGGGAATGATTCTTTATTATAGAACACCTAAGGAAGGTTTTCTTTTTCTATTGTGGTCCTTTGTTAAGATATCCTCACGGACCCAGATTATTGGATATCCTATTTGTGGTCAGTGTGCCGTATTGATTTTTAGAACTGGAGGCAAGGTGAACCTTACATTTCTGCGCATTGTCCTTTGTACGAGTCGAATATATGAAGGAATAGTAAAAAAACTTCAGAATATATTGTAATAATTGTGACGAAAGATCCTATGGCAATGGCGTTGCGATTAAATCTTGTCAAAGTAGTATTTTAAGTATGCAATATCAATATCCACTAACTTGTAAAAGCTGTGCAGCTCAAATTGCATTTGTATTTAGATGCACCGAAGATGTCCTCTTTAAGCTGCATTTTCACTATCACATTTGGCGTAAGTTGACATAATCTTATAATCTGTGAATATATGTTACACGAAGTAGCAATTACCGCGTGTATGTTTGGCGATGTCTCCTCGACATGTTATTTAGCAAAAAAGGGGCATTATGCTCTCGTCTGACTGACGTAAGCCTACCACACACGTTCAGTTTCATCTGTACGATAAAACTGTGCAGTCGAACTGTACAGAGTCGTACGTCCCTACCCGTTCCACCCGTCCATACACGTTGAAAAATCGTAAAAACCGTACAGTTTTTATCACACACGCGTTTCAATTATCGGTGCAGTTTAAACGGTACAGTGCGATTTCTCGTAACGTGTGTGCCAGACTGTAAGAACATAAAAGAGGAGTGTTTTTTATATTTTTTTAATTATAGACTTTTAAATTATCGATTTATGTTTAACCAGGGTGGTTACTGGGGCGAGACTGGTTGGGCAGCCGGGGACGAGAGGGACGCGGCTGCCAGGGCGGCTTACGAGGCCCTGCTCCGGGTGTCTCTCAAGCTGCCGACTGGAGACCGCTTCGACGAGTTCGCTGACACCGTGCGGGCGAGAGCCAAACAGCATTACAACTATTCCTTTTCTGATGGCGAAGAGGTGAATGACAAATGTTCTTAACGTTTGACATATTTTTTGCTTTTGGCTTGCATTTCTGCTAACAGCAGACATACAAGAAATTATAGTCCCATAACCAGCAGATCAATCATAACGCCTAGGATTGCTGGCTGCATGTTTTACAAATAGTCATTTATTTAATTTATTTTACCAATTTATTTTTTTGTTTAAAAAGACGTTCTTTAACAGGTTAACTTTTTCATTGGAGCTTTCTACGACGGCGTGTACCTATTGGGTATGGCCTTGAATGAAACCTTGACGGAGGGCGGTGACATTCGGGATGGACGGAGCATCACGCGTCGTATGTGGGGACGGGATTTTCATGGTAAGCCATTGCGCACCTTTGGTGTGTTTTAGGGGTAGACCCACTTGCGAGCCCATTCGAGGTTCTTTGATTTTACTAAAATTGTTAATAACCTCTGTGTTGCCAACAATTTTACAACCGCACAAAAGTTTTAATTTTTCTTCGCTGAAGATCTATTTTATAGTTACTCAGAGAATGGAATTTGGAGTTGACATACAAAGGGCAAATAATGTGGAATTCAACCAAACGATGACCTAGTGGTTTTAAATAAGATTTCAATAGATATCGGCGTCTGTACAAAGTCTTGTCTGCCAGGTATCACCGGTCACGTGCGTATCGACGCTGTGGGAGATAGAGACGCTGATTACGCGATTCTGGACCTGGACCCTGTCACTGGAAAGTTTGAGGTAAGGTTTTTTATATTTTTACTAATATTTACTAATTAAATAGAAAATAATTTAAAATTATCAACAAATCGGACGTGTCCTTAATAAATTCGCAATCAAGATATCCACTCAAAAACACCAAAAGATATCAAATTAAATAAACAAGGTTAATGGCCCTTAGCGTCGGTTAACATTTATAAACAGATAATCTATCTGCACTTTTTCTTGTTTTCAAAGTTCAACTTTCACCCAAAATACAAGAGAAATAGTCCAGCTCATAAATCTTATATCTGAAGTGACAGCTAGACGTATTGTATGCACTTCGATCATTTAGAACAAGATAGGTAGTTATAATACGAGTATCTACGCCATTCCGTCGCGGCCGTCAGATGTAGACAAGAAAGGTTATTGGAAAAATACTCTGAGCAAACACGATTAAAGATTTGATTTTATACTATTTAGAATTACCTACGAGTACGTTACCTTTAGGAGTTCTTTCCGATTGTAAGAACATTAAACTAATTTTCATCTGAAGCTCAAGGATATATGAATATGTGTTTGGAATCAACGTTATGTAATGTTGTTAAGTCTTAAAAACAATCTAATTTACATTCAACCATTATACTTTGAAATAAATTACGGTTGAATTCCGACCATTAGGTGACCATTATGTATCAAATGGGTTGTGTCCCTAATTTCCCAAGAGGTTTAGGTGATTAATTCAGGTAAATACCTAATCTACGTTGCTATTAGGTAGAAATAAAATCATATTTGACCCATTTTTGTAGTTTCATTTTTATCGAAATAAAACCGAAGGACTAGACATTCATTAAGTAAGACCCATTTAGATACAGGGACCCGTTTATTGAATGAGTTGGCCCTGAAATAGCTCTTCCAAAGGGGTGTCTCAATATATTTAATTTACGCCGAATTGTCTTTCCCATTAAGGGCCTTTTAAGAGTTGAATTATGAAAAATCTTTAGTTGACGACGTCTCGACGAATTCTCGACGAACTCTATCACAAATTGTAACAATAATATAAGCACACAAATATCAAATACAGTAACAATATACAATTGAGTGTTATATTATGGGACCGTAAAACCCGTTCGCTACTATAGCGGTTCTCAAACTTTATAAACCCCGTTACTAAAAAAGGTTTGATACCTACTGAGATAACACACAACGGGCCTATGACCAATAGAGTATAGTGGTGGCGAAGACCAACTATTACGACTCGGCAAGAGGAGTACAGATTCTCCGGCCCGGTAAACTGATAACCTATGAGCATGGACCATGCTGCGACTTTTCTGCGACTATGAATGGGAGGGTGTGATAGCATAATGGCTGCATTCATTTATGGTTTACTATGGTTGGACTCGGGTCTCTCCCGACAATAGGGAGAGGTCTTGCTTAAGCATACTCCACGTGTTCCAATGAAACGGTTTAATGGTCAACCCGGATCAGATTGCTTTTAGGGCCTCCGACAAGAACTTCCGATAGCAACGTCTTAACGTGCCATCCGAAGCACGGGAGCGCACATGTAATTCACCAGTAGAGATCCCCCATCCAAGCACTGATCGCGCCCAATGTTGGTTGACCTTTTCGATCACTTGCGATCTACTTAATAAGCGGGGCACAAAACCGTTAATGCTTAGCACAAGGGACCTTTGTCGTAGTTTCTAGTTGTAGAAAACATGGTTTAAGCATGTTTCAAATAGTTCGGGAATCGCTGCTCTACGCAACTGTCCAGTTTATGGGGTGTGAAACGACGTCGTTGGCGATGCGACGTGACGCAGACCTGATGGCATGTTCCACTTGATGATGACAATGTTGTATCTGTTTCATACACAGTAAATACGAATAGTGAGTGTAAACTAACATTTTAGTAATCTATCAACCGGTTTTACTCACGCTATTATTTAACATGTCGGCATCACCGATAAAATAATACCGTGAGTAAAACTTGTTGATAGATTACTAAAATGTTAATACGAATACAATACATAGATTGACTGGGTGAATATACTGATTGACTCGGCTGGCTCTTTATTCTGACGGCTTGATTTATCAATAAAATTTTTTGGGACGATTTTAATCATCCCTCTTAAAATTTCAAAATAAAAACAGTTGATTATTTGTGTAGGATAAGTATTAAGTACCTTTCGTATTATCAAGCCAATCGGGACATTGATTGTCCTTTGGAGATCCCAGAGCCTACTTAAGATTAACGTATTATCTTTACGTGATTAAGCATATTTCTAATCAAATGTGTATTATTGGACCTACAGTATAATTATGTACGTACCTACAATTATATGTGTCAACATTGGACTTTGAACACAGTTTAGTTAACACTAAGGCTCGGCACGCAGAATATGAGGGGTTAATTAAATTCCTGTGTCAACGGTCCAATAGGCAAGGGGTAACGTTGCATGACCCTACATGCTTTGCTGTGGTTTGCTAACGTGCGTGATAATTGCCTGACCCACAGAAATACCTGTTTCAAAGTGACAATACTTGACTAACTACGTGTCGACTGCTAACGATAGGAGTCTAATTATCCAGATGGACTGCATACGGACTTCATCTATGTAACGGTTGAAAATGACCTTTAATTCATAACTAGCTCCCGCTCACGACTTCGACCGCGTAGACTTTGAAACGTGACATTTGGCCCATAGTGCTAAAAAGTATCCTTATGTTAATTCTGGTTATAAAATTTCTGTGTACTAAATTTCAACCATATTCGGTCAGCCGTTTTTACCTGAAAGAGTAACAAATTGCATCCACATCAACTTTCGCATTTATAAATAGTATTAAGATAAGATGCTTAGGACTTGCTTAGGATATTATTTTGCATGAAAACATCTTTTTTGTAAGGATTGACACTATTAGATTTTACCAAGCCTAATTTGGGCAGATGATTGTAGAAAAATCTTTATCGAATTCATAGAAATGGCAGTGAAACAAATACAACACTGATAAAAGATACTAAACTTGTTTATGAAACAAGTAGGTACCTTTTACCAAACTTTTGTTAAAAGTTGTTAAGTTTTTTCAGCACCACCTGAAAAATATTCTCTCATCTTAATTTTAATGCATAATATTTCTAGACAATGCCGACCAACTTACTTTTTATCTTTAGGTCTTTGTTACCCGACAATTTCGTAGCAAAAGGGAGGGTTATGTGCGTGAGCGGTATTTTATTCGTTTATAGGTGGTGGCTTTCTACCACGGGCTCAATAGCAGTTACAAACCAGTGGCAGGCAAAGCCATACACTGGCCGGGGGGACGCCGGGCACCCCCGCCCGACACTCCGCGCTGTGGCTTCCTGGGTACTGACCCAATGTGTCAAGGAGGTGAGTTTATATACAGTCCGTGTTTTGCACTTATCCTGTTTGGTAAACAATTTTGGCAATACATATTTGGAATCTAAAAAAAACTCAATTTTCAATTTTTAAAACATAAATAAAGAAAAGAAATTAGTTAGAGACAAATTTGTGTCAGCATTAAATGATAATTTGTTTTCAAATCTTTATCATTTTGATTTTGCATTATTTTTAAATTAATCTGAGGGTTGATTAGTATAAAATCCATTCGTAGACTACGTCAAGAGTTAGTATTAGATGACATTACTCTTTTATTTCCACTCTACACAGAAAAACTACATTTTCATCGTTTGTTACACGCTGCTCAGAGGCTCAGACCGTTATAATTTATTGCTTCATTGGTTTAGCAGTTTTCTTGACGTTTGCGGTCACAGCCGCTTGCGTTGCTTACAAGTAAGTATTGAACAATATTTTTCTTGCTTACTTTGTGCTGCTATGATTACGTTTGGTAAGTGGTATGTAGACATTGTAAACGCATCATTATATAGATGCCATGAGCATCGTATAAAACGCGAAAGTATGATATATAGGTATTAAGAGGATAGCCGTGCCACCGACTCTACCAAAGCGATACATTCTGACAGTAAGCGATCATAACCTTAACTGGCATATGACCCCGGCTGTTCTCTTAACATTGCTATGAATATTTAATGACGAACTGGAACTTTCTGTAGGCAAATGAGGATCGACGCCGAGTTGAACAACATGGCGTGGCGAGTGCGACCCGAGGAGGTATTGGTGGAGGTGGGCACGGGACTGGGCGCCAGTCCGGCTTTGCACAGCATCAATGAAGTGCTAAAGGTAATAATAGTTGCAGACAAATTTAAAAAATAATTTCTTAACTTTAGTGAAATATGCCATCGCTGTGATAGCCTAGAGATAGATCATCTCTTTCGTTAAGCTCTTGTCAGAGCGGTCGTGGTCATCATTTCTCAGTCACACGTTTGACGATCCGTCTCCATTCTTCCCGGACAGTTGCTTTTCGGGAGCATACATGTGATGTGATAGCCTAGTCCTTAGAAATTCGGCCTCTTGTTTAAGGAATCCGCTTGGAAACCCAGTGACAAGGACTTTATTAAAAGTTATGTGCGCTTTATAAAAGTAAATATCACCTGATGTAACTTGAAGGAAAACATCGCAAGGAAACCTGCAAGCCTGAGAGTTCTCCATAATATTCTTAAAAGCATAGGAAGTCCACCAAGCCGCACTAGACCAGCGTGGTGGACTAAGGCCTACATCCTTCTCATTGTGAGAGGAGACCCGACCCTGCAATGGGTCATTAATGGGTTACAGGCATGCCGTCGCGGATGTTTTAGTATATATTAATCTATAATGTTGATGTCTGTGTGCCTTTTCTCACAACAAATTACGGTACGTTCTGTTTCTCCGTAAAAGCTTCTTTGTAGATAATTAAAATCATGGTCGGGTGATTGTTTTACCGAAACATATACCTATTTACTGGTAATTAACAAACGTAAATAAAAGAAGCCCAAAAATATTCCACCTTCGCTTTCCAAGGGGTTTAAAAGGGTTAAGTATCCGATTGTCCAAACATTTACTGTTAACACTTTAGTTCGTGATGAAAATGTCGTGTTTACGTACTTTTAATGAATTTTATTTAACAGGGTGTTAGTAAGTAGTCGAAATTCGACTAAACTTTATTTAAATTTTAATTGGACACATAACGGAATGTAGGAAAACTACCTACACGTCATGTTTGTCTAAGTGTGCACATCAAAGTAGCTACTGAAACTTATGCTAGTTTGCGTGGTGTTTTTGCGTTTTTTGATTAATTTCATGTATTTCTAATGCATTTCATTTAAAAATATTAGAATTCGTATAATACCATACCATATAAATATTAATTTTGCCAAATTCGCGTAGTGAGCTGTAAATTGTATCCAAAATTTTCGCTTCAATTACCTATTTATATAAGATGGTTGAAACAGTTGTCCCTCGGATGGAGCGCACGCAGCAACAGTGCGTCCTCAGGAGTTGGCAGCACGCCCTCATTCACACTTTCGTCCTTCACCGTCGGACTCTACAAGGGCAACAGAGTCGCGGTGAAGAAGATTCATAGGAAGAAGCTGGATTTGAACAAGAAACTGCTTTGGGAAATCAAACAGGTAACGAAGCCTTTTGTTCTCGAAGTCTTATACTCAATCTTATCTATTGTAAAGAATATTTAGTTGTTTAAGAAATATAATGATCAAAAACTTTATGTGATAGATATATATACTCGTAAGTTACTGTTATAAATTTTTTTCTTATATGTCAAGATGGAGAATCGGGATATCAAAATGGGACCCCTAAAATTAGGGTACATTTAGGTCGCTTTTATTTTGGCGAGAACTGCTTCTGTGTCATTCTTTTAACATAATCTCTATTAACATGTTTTTCCCAATTTTTTAGATCATTTATCGTGGCCGTAAAACGCTTTCCTTTTTTTTTAAAACGGTGAACCCACTTTTCCTATAGATTCACTCCGTCTGATCGTATAAAAGTCTTTGTTGACAATTTTTACCTTAAGCTCTACTACGTCTGGTCTAATAAAAGTCGTTGCTATATTCAAATTTATTATAATTAGGCCCGGAATGTATCGCACGAGAATACCGCGCGGTTTATCGGCGCGTGTGTGGACTGCCCTTTGGTGTTTGTGCTGACGGAGTACTGCCCTAAGGGATCCCTGAAGGACGTCCTTGCCAATGAGGAGTTACAACTCGACTGGAACTTCAGGACCTCGCTGGTACATGATATAGTTCAGGTGAGATGTTGGGTGAATGAAGAGGTAAAGAAAAATTTGTGCTAAGTTAATTCACCTGCACTACCAATTTTTTTAGTGTCAATTTGTTAATACTATCTTTACTTCACAAAGTAGCGGTAGTTAGCGGATAGTCCTTTACTAACCCATTGAAAGATTTCTAAAGCATTATTATAAAAAGGTTCCGTTTGACTACTGTTAAATCAACGGCAGCCTCCGGCTCCTGAAGAGCGAATAGAAGAACTTAAAATTTAATGTACCTTAATGTACCTGAATATACAGTCAATAGGTACTGTTTCTAAAATTATTTGATCTAGCATAATCACAACAATAATTCTCACTCCGATCTCAAGAATTAACAGTGAAATCGATTTTCAGGGGATGTGTTACTTACATAGCGGGCTGGGTTCGCACGGCAAGCTGCGTTCATCCAACTGCCTCATCGATGGACGCTTCGTTCTCAAGATCTCCGACTACGGCCTCCACACTCTCTGCACGCCCACGGACTTGATTAAGGACGATACCTATTATTACAGTAATTATCCTTAATGTGTTTTGGTCCCTTCCCTATTAGGTACTGTGATTGTCTCATCTTGGTAATGGACCCTATCCGATTCTATTCGCGGTGCGTGGCCATTTAAATGTTTGTGCGTGTTTGAATGTGGTCTAATTGGTATTGGAACGATGTGGTGGCATGCTTCAGGCATCCTCTTGTCGAGTTAAGGGATTTATCCATAAGGGCTGGAGTGCGACATAAAAATATTCAGCCATTTATCTTAATTCAATTCATATGATGATAAATAGTTTGTCTTTTTTCTGTTGGGCTTAAACTTGGTTCACGATAAGCTAGTATTTTAGTCGAGCGGCAAGTATTTTAGTTATTTTTTGTGAGTGCTATTGTGGCCCCTCGAGTAAGTAGCCAAATTCTGGGCTGACACCACTTGGGCGGCACTGGCCATGTCCAATGAATGTGTCAAATTTATGCTTTCCTTCAGAACTATTATGGACGGCACCAGAACTGGTAGCGGGCAGCATCTACCCCGGTGCTGTGGCTTCTCTCAAGGGGGACGTTTATAGCTTCGGGATCATCCTCGAAGAGATCGTCCTGCGTGCTGGACCGTTCCACCATCACACCGCATCTATGTCTAACAAAGGTAGGTAATAGCGTATCGTTGTGGTCGAGTCTGATTTTTTATTTTAAGAATGATTACTTTGTTACTTTATATTAGTTTCAGGAAATAATCGAAAATTCGCAGATCACATGATTTTATGGTTAAATAATATTTTAACTTCGCTTTTTACTTGCGATATACTCAATCTACTAATTCAGACTAATAATTCATTTGTATGATCAGAAATAGTATCTCGAGTGTGCGCTCGTGAGTCCCCTCCATTCCGGCCGGTGGTGGCGACGGCGACGGCGGCGGTGGGCACGACGGGCGGCAGCGCGGCGACTGAGCTGCTGGAACTGGCTGCGCGGTGCTGGGCCGAGATCCCCGACGATAGGCCCAGCTTCGACACCATCAATGCTAATTACATCAAGTGAGTTACTCAAAGTTATTGCCCCTTCACATTGTGTGATTGTGTGGTGAGCATTGCAGCAGCCGCGTGTCAGTAGAAGTAGCGGCTCAAAAGTGGTCCACAGTTATGAGACAAAAAGAAGGGCGTGTTGCCCACGAGTAAGAATCCCTTTTGGCAACCTCGTAAAGCACATTATGACCCACAAAAAAGAGGGGAAGAGATCGTAAGATAGATACCCAAGGGATCGTAGTCACTTATCCCAAAAATCAACAACGCAATCGGCTGTGCTGCCTATCGCGAAGAATGGCGTTAAGTCATCAAAAGTATTATGCCATCACAATGCTCACCAGTGAGTAAACGACTCGAGGAGGTAGATTTATTTACCCATCCTCACGATTTTATAATATCTCTTTCTTAGGGGATATTGTGACAACTTGATGGATGACCTCCTGCGTCGAATGGAGCAGTACGCGAACAATCTCGAATCCCTCGTGGAAGAGAAGACCGAACAGTTGTCTTTGGAAAAGCGACGGTCTGAAGAGTTGCTGTACCAAGTGCTTCCAAGGTAAAGTAACATTTCACTGTCTTAAAATCACATCTCATCAATATCATATCGTTAGATGTCAAAACCAAGTAAACTTCCCGGAAAAAACTTATCGTTTTCCTTCATTGTCAATCTAGCCAGACGAGACCATAAATCAGAGCAATCTGATGATCATCTTGATTGTACTGTTATAATGTTATTGGTGTTTACGGTGTTCTCATACTTAGCTGTGACAATCTGACATAACCAACCGACCAACCTACGAATCAAAATTCAAACCCAGCATTTTGTACAAAGCTGTCCTTACTGACACTGCGCACTGAAATGCGACAAATGTACAGAATGACGTATCGTACCACCAACTTCTTGCGAGTGACATGATAATTAGGACAAGGGGTAATACGTTTACCAAATTTCAGCTTAATCGGATGTTTTGACGAGAGTAAATCACGTTCAAAGATTCTAGCTTAAAACAGCTATAAGCGTATAAAATCTCTTCATCACAGACCGGTAGCCCAGCAACTGATGGCCGGTGAAGTGGTTCAGCCGGAGAGCTTCGAATGCGTCACCGTATACTTCAGCGACATCGTGGGCTTCACGGAACTCTGCGCCGCCTCCACGCCCATGCAAGTGGTCGATCTGCTCAACGACCTGTACAGCACTTTCGACAGGATCATCGGGTTTTATGATGTTTATAAGGTAGGTTATTTTATAATGAAAAGATTCGTGAGTATATATAATATAGGTGGAACGCGCCATAATATTTCTTATTTTCTGGTTCTCACCTCCCTGTTCCCCCACATCCTTTTTCCCACGTTCCTTTTTTCCCCACTGCCTTTTTACTTACTGCCTATTTCCCAATCATATATTTCACATCTACCTATTAACCATCTATTTCAGTGCAGTTTGTTTCCCCACTACTTCTTTCTCCACTTATTTTTTCTTCGCTCCATGTAACCCTCCCTGTTTCCCTTTTCCCCACACTCAGTTCCAAGCTCCCAGTTCATGATTTTTTCCCTCGAAGCTTAGTATTTGCTGGTATAACTTTGTATTCCGTTATATTTGGGCATATGCGACTATTCGAAAAAACAATTAGTTTTTGTCGTAACAAAAATTTCTTTTCTAGTGTTACGTAACCCTAAAATATCTCGAACACTGAAGCTCCATAATATCAATTGAAATAAGCTGGGTTTATCACTTACGAACACATGACATCCCAAAAATATATCTGCTATTCAACTCCCACACGACACCTACACTTGATGTTGCTAATGTTTGTTGGGACACAGGTGGAGACAATAGGCGATGCGTACATGGTAGTGTCAGGACTGCCAGAGCGGAACGGCGACCTGCACGCGCGGGAGATATGTTTGATGGCGCTAGCTGTTGTGGAGGCCGTACGCGGCTTCGTGGTCAGACACAAGCCCGCGCATCGCTTGGAGGCAAGTAATGTAATCCTCGTAACGGGACGTGCGTGCAAAAAGATATCTCCTGCAATCTTGGGCTGTCATACACGGGAAAAGGCCGTGCTCCGACTGTGAATTTTCTTTGTATTGAGGTATTTCTACGGGACTAGGAATTGGGGATCTTTAAGAAAGGCGTTAAAATAGCACTCCTTCTGAGCCGGCAATGTACTAGCGACCCTCCTCGTCTTCGTGCCATAGACAATGGTGACCACTTACCATCAAGTGGCCCGTTTGCTTGTTTGTCTGGTTGTCTTTCTATAAAAAAATATTATTATTATCGCTGATGTCACCAATTTCAGATTATGCCTCGGAGCGAATTATGCCAATTCAAATCTGGAGTCAAACCAACAGATTGTAATGAGACTGAAATACAATAAGCCCGCAATTCAGATTGTTTGTCTCCGAAGCATTTTAAAATAAATTGAAGCGATACAACGTCACCTAGGCTTTATCGAGAGATTCGCGATCACCTGAAATACCGACGAAATAAAATATTTCTTTTTTCTTAGTGCTCAGATACGTTCCATTTGACCTTTCTGACTTTGTACACCTTGTTTATATAACAGGTACGAGTTGGGGTCCACTCTGGTCCCGTATGCGCTGGAGTGGTGGGCGTGAAGATGCCACACTACTGTCTGTTCGGAGACACTGTCAACACAGCCAGTCGCATGGAGTCCACGGGACAGCGTAAGTAAGATAGGTGGTATAGGTACATAAATAAAATGTATCTGAGAGTATTATTTACCTACAGTAAAAAAATCTTTCTTAAATCTCGATTCGTTAGTTAGCATAGTTTTTAGACAGGCTTTAATAGAAACAAAGCCTGCCTAAACTTTCTATCTTACTTATAATACGCCGCAAAGCAGGATATTCCTCAGGCCTTGTGCTAGAGCACGGCTATTGAGGCTACAATCCTAGTCTTTAAAAGGCACTATAAGAGCAGCACATAAACTATAACCTCAGATAATACTTCCATCCTGCTAGATTGATAGCTCGATAGTGACCAACTACATACGTAAATGACCTGCATATTTTGCTTCCTTAATATTATAAATAGATCGACCATCGAGTCTACCAAATTATGTGATTTCATTCAGAACTTACCTCATTGATGTTATTCTACACGAGGCCGTGTCTAATTGTGGACTTCAATCACCATAATTTGCTAAGTATCCTCATTACGTCAATAGTCCAGATCACGCAAACTTCGCATCTTCGCAACTTCGCATAACACGCAATCACTCAATCCATCCTTCAAATTCAATCAACAGATTATCTCTGACCAGCTTCAAAAATAGTTACAAATGGATTTTCTACTAAATACTTAGCAATTCCAAGCGGTTTCGTGCGTTTGTCGATTGCTGTGATCGTTATACCTACATCTCTAAGGACCCATTAACCTAATGGGTCATTAGCTAAATTAATAAAGAAATTAGAATGTCTTGTGTAATGGATTACATGACGGCATTAGCAAGATTTTGGGTGAGAATGAAGGTAAAGTTTAGGAAATTTGATATGAAATGTTTTCGCTATCAGCTTAATCAAAATATATGCATTATTTTGCATTTATATTAATGTGTATTAGGAGATTGTGCTCCATGATCTGAAATTTTCTAACTTAACTTCGGATCACGGTTTCAGGCCGCCAAATGAAGCTCGTCTGAAGATTTTTTTTTTTATATCTATGTTCAAAAACTCGATAACGTCATTAACAATACCCATAACGCTATTTCCAACGTACGAGTACAACGTAAACGGCCGATAATTCTTATAATGCTTAAGAGAGTAGAGAACTAAGAAGCCTAGTGATCGTTAGCATCGGCTTCACGGGAGGGCTGAACAGCGGCGTTAGAACTATATGGAAAAACATTTTTTTAAATCACCTCGAACATAGCCTTTGTCATTAATCAATTGTTTCTTCCAGCTCTTCGAATACACCTGAGTGAAAGCACGCGTGCTTTGCTCGAGCAGTGGGGCACATTCGTCGTGGAGCGTCGCGGCGAAGTCGAGCTGAAGGGCCGTGGACGAATGCTGACCCACTGGCTGCTGCACTGCTCGGAGCCAGAAGCCAGACTGCTGTCCCAGGGCCCGCAGCCGACGCAGCAGTACCCCATACTGTTCCCGGCGCTGCCGCAGCCGATGCTTCATACGTCGTATTTAGTGGTAGAGCCGCCTACTTTAGCTGCTTAGGTGTATTTTTGTGTTTCCAAAGTATCAATGGCAACTTTTTAAGTAGTAAAGGTATTCTTATTTTGACAGACAGACAGACGCGAGTCGTCCTACTCCGCGGCGTCCTAAACGCCACATGGAGGGTAGGGGTTCAGGCCTCGAGGATTTCCTCTTTACCTGGGCAATTCTCTCTATTCTTATTTTTAGTGTCCGCACCGCATCCTCAATTTAAAGGTATACCAGAAAGACAACCTTCAACAGCGCCACCACTTTCATCTTTGTGCTTCATCTTAGTGCTTTATTGTATTTGTGTACCGTTCCCAAGGTGTTAAGGTGTGTTTACAAGTATGTTTGTCCCAATTCTATGCACAGGTCTACTTTAATGTGAATTACTGGAGATAATCTACTACTACACATAATATAGTACTACATATAGTATTTACTATTACTACTACTCAAATTTCCTGATGGCTTCCGACTGTTGGTTTTATGAGACCTTAACTAGCCCTCCGAAGCACGAAATTGCGGTGACCGCCGTGGCCATTGATAGGCATCAGCCAAATTTTTCAATCGCTTACTATGCTTTAGTAAGCGTAATAACCCTTACACTGCCACTGGGCTATCACCGCTTCACTTACACTGGTTACATAACACAAAAATCAAGCAATGCCGCAGAGATCAGTGTCATGCGTCATTAAAGAAGCACTAGAATCTAAATGAATGAATTAAATGCCTTCGCAAGAACAGTAACTATGGGTACATTGTTTTATGTAAATTTCTATGAGCTTTAAATTACCTCTGTGTTTGTACTTACAGTCTGACGTTGACGTGACCTTTGAGCTCTGAAGAATTATTCTGAATCATTGAGATTACTATTTTAGTCCTCCTTTTTCCATACCTTTTGTTGTGGTATTTGTAGGTACTATTATAAATGTTCTGTATAAAGTAACGTATAAAAATCTTCTTTGGCTATAAATCGTGTGTTATTCGTGTAGGTGTTCAATCGACGAATAAAAAAACAAATAAGGAAAACAAATATTTAAATGATAAAATGTGGTCATGGGCGTAGTGTTAAAACATTATTATTTTGCGGGCCATGCAGAGTATAATAGAATTGTTTGCTTTCTGATAAAATCTTATATCATTACAAAACAGCCTCACGTAAAGTTAAGATAAGCTACGGAACATACAGGTGCCTATTTTCACGTATACGAGAAAACACTAATCCTAATTCTGTTGAACATCAGTCACATCAGAGTATAAAAGGGAAGCGTCGGGAATATTTCCACGCAGTAAAGGTGGAGTAATGGAGAAATATTGTATTGTGATAAATTACGTAAGAAGAACACTGTGCTGACTGAGGGTTCCGAGCCCGCTTTTCTTATACAATACCTACTCAGTGTTTATTTTATGTAAGTCCATTTATATATAGGTACCTAAGTCTATACCTAACAATTCAGTGTTTTTGTGTGTTAACACTGTGTCAGTACCCATTAATGACCCACTACAGTGTCGGGTCTCCGAGAGGAGACCCGACCTGTAGTAGGCCTACATCCTTCTCATTGTGAGAACAATGAGAAGGATGTAGGCCTTAGTCCACCACGCTGGCCTACTGCGGGTTGGTGGACTAAGTGTCTGGACTAAGGAGTCTTTGCTATTGTACTACGTATTTAATAACTTCATAAAGAAAAAGTTTTGTATCCATTTTTGCAATAATATTTTAGAAATGGCCTACAGTTTTTGGTTGCATACCTATAGGTTAAAAAATATTTTGATTTTAGTGCGGCGCAATGAATTTTGTCACAAAACTATATTAAAGTGGTATTTTCTTCTCTGGAATGTTTAAAACGTTTTATGATTAATCGCTTGAATGAATCATACTTAGTTATGTTAAATAGGCATCTGTTGAATAACAAAAAATATAAATACATTTATGTACATTATTTGAAATCAGGCAAGTAACATTTCACGTGAGATGAGCCCGGCTCTGGCCGAGGGCAAAAACACCCCGAGTGGTTTGGAATTAGGGGTGCCCTAAAGCTTATACGTTAATATGTCGATATTCAGTACGGTGTTTTGGCCATATGATGCGTTTCATTATACTTATGGTTTTTCTATGAAAATATTGTGTGTTGAATGTGTGTTGAAAATATTGTGATGGCAATATTTTGTCAATTCTTAATTCTAATTTTAAAATTCTTACAATATCATAACAAAATTACAAACAGCATTCTGAACTACTATGAGGTGGGGAATGGTAACTGCGAAAAACTATTGCTAAATAAAACTTTGCTAAATAAAAATTAAGGATATAGGTACCTAGTCGATATAGGTATCCCATAATTATTAATTGAAAGGCATACAAGCGATTATTATATTGATACAATACACTTTCTTGGACATCCCTACTCGAAATCACAATATCATTTTATACACCGAGGGCCAGGGCGTATAAATTGCTTAATAAAGGTTTAGGTAATAATTTATTGACCTCCAAGTGTTTTGGTGTGCATAATTTTGTGGTGATTTTAATTTACGATGGTGAAAGTGATTTTTATAACCCCGAAACCTTTTATGCAGCAAAAACAAAAATGGTTAACTAGGAATGATCAGCTTTAATTTTTTTTAACGTTAGTCTTTAACATCTAGTGCCTGCATGCATTTCGTGAACTGTCGGAAAATGATTCGATCGATTAATTCTTAAAAAATAGCATATACTCACTTACATTGTCAATTACCGCAAAGGAATATATTTTCTTCTTTTTTTAAGAAAACTATTTTACAGCTAACTACAATCTCTCTAGAGGTTTATTGCTAAGTACTCCAAGAGTTATGTCTTTCTGTGAATCCATTGCATATAATTAAAACGGTGCAGACTTTACTAGCGCTCTGTAAAAGAAAACCTAGTTAGTAAAATAACGTTAAACGCGATTTGCATTTAAATATTTACAGTGTTTGAAAATCTAAACGCAAAGCTTTGTTCTAATCGACTGACGACACAATAGGATTTCGTTGCTCTATTTGTGGTGGCTTGCAGTTCAACAAATAACACAACATTGGTTGATTGGACTCGGTTGTACCAGTCTTGAGGCTCAACCTTTAATCCCTTGGGGCTCTGCGACCCCTTATCTTTCCTTCTCAATGTTGTCGGTCACAATGAGGTGTTTTGGGTTGGATGGTTTTAAGCTGTGTACAAAATATTCGAGTCAGTAACTACGTATTTCTGGGCATGTGGAAGAGAACCTCTTTAATATTCGTTATGTTCTATTATAGTCAATCTACGGCGATTTACAAACCCTATACTGTTTTTAACTTTGCTCTCTACTAAAAATTACTTGTGTGAAATTATTTGCAAGCCTTTTTATGAAACGAAACTATCTGTTTACTGTGAAATACTTTTGTTATAGTTTCGCTTACAACAAACTGTAAAAAACTTCTTTGCTTAATAATATTTCAACTGAACATTATTATGATTTCCTTTTAATGTCCAAGTTTGTATGACTAGGTCATAGGAAGTCATTTTTACAGTAAGTGGGGTCGTTCCTCAAGATAGGTAGTTTAAAGTAACGATGATGCTATTTGCATTTTATGATCTACGGCAGGGTTTCTCAAAGTGGGGTATACGTGACCCAGGAAGTACAATTGCGTTATAAGAGACATCAATTTATGTTATTTTTTCTTAAAATGTCATGTATTTATTTATTTTGAAAAAAGGGATAAAAGACAGCAAAATCTGTCGTACTTATTAATATGTTCAGCACGCACAACAAATATAGTTTGTTTTAGAATTTGTTTGATATTTGCTTGGTAAGGATATTAGAATTCTCAAGGCTTTTTTTTACATGTAAAATTTTAAGATCGCATGCTATCTACTGCACTTATTAAAATCTAGGTAGGTAGTCTACACAATTTGTGTTAAAAAATCTTTTAAATTTATTGCCAATGTCAAGTGAAAAGGTTTTAATGAAAATAGCAGACAGTCGGAAGTATGCGAGCGTAAGAAAATAATTGCTGGCTGCAATTGTAACTACGCCCCTTATTCAAAGTTTATTGTAGCTTTTAAGCAGTAAGAGTCAAGGTCAGCGTTCAAAAAATGTACACCGAATTTTTATTCATACCTCATGAAAATGTATTTTATAAGTAATTATGTCTATCGCTTTAAATTGTTTTGTAGAAACATTTAATATAATTATAATTATAAAATCTATCGCTTAATTTTTTACCTTGTTAGAGAATATGCAGTACGCAGTCGCATGTGCGAAGTAGGCATTTATGTATAAGTAGGTGTGTATGTACTATATAATGGTAGCTTGTCTTAACGGAATTTATGTTAATCGAATATATATGAACTTTATAATTATACTTTATGTATCCTCGTTACTAAAATATGTAAACAATATTGTAACTTTCCTTTAAATTGTTTTTTTTTTGCCTAGAATAAGATAAAAATGTATTAATTTTCCAAATAGTTTTATTGTGCCAAATAAATGTGTAGCTAAAGTTACGTACATGTTGTAGTATTTGTATTGACGAAGAGTTTATAAATGTTGTATTCGATATGAATATCTATTTTTATATGAATGTATAGGAATTGATGTGTAGAATTAATGAAACAATTCACATAAAGGTCTATTAGTTTTATGTCAATTATTTATTAAAATGTGGTTAACAATCTTTATTCTGACGTAAAATGAAATATAGAATCTTGCAAACCATGTTGGTGTTTTACTTTATAAAAATAGGTCACACATATACCTACACTCCGGACACCGGTATTGTCAATTTATGATGAACTACTAAGTAGTTAAAAATTTAAGCCAACTATTTAGCGATATGTACGTAAAACGCTAATTTTTTAAATATATAGTATAGGGGCATGTAGATAGGCCACTTGGCGTTAAATGGTCACTGTAAGTCGTGAACAACCACGGACAATCTCAATAGAAAACTTGTTTCAATTCAATAGGTCGTATGTGGGTGCCTACACCACACTTACGATACGATGAGGAACATGCTTATTCACAGCGAGTTGTGTGGGGGTTGATAAGAACATCCGAGCGAGCTTCAATTACACTCTACTACACTCTATTACCTACAAAATTAGATAAGTTTAGAATAGTATGCTTGTTTTGCCACACTTTTTTTAACAAAAATCCAATCTAAAGTACTTAAGTATTGAAAAAGATTTCCTTACACTAAGTAGGTACTTTGCATAATTTTGCAATGTGCGAAAACTATGACTCTACCAAACTTTTTAATATAACAATCGACTAGACTTCACCTTTTATTACAGTAATTTTGATAGATTTGATCTTTTTTAGTTTCTGGAGTGCAGTGGTTTTGCGGTTGAATATTTCCAGAAAAAATACGATACTGGATATAGTGTAGCCGAGAAGTAAACAGAGCATACAACTGATCGTTTGTTTACTTGTCAATGGGGTTTGGTCTGAGATTTGGACCGAGTTCGGCATCCTTTCCCTCATGGCATCTCGCTCCAACAAACCGCTTTCCAATAACCTTGGCAACCAGACAGATAGGGGTCGAGTGAACGGAGAATTCTTTCTCGTCCAGACCACTAATGGAACAGTCATAATTGAATCAGGTAGAACGTGACCGCATTTGTTCTCGACCATGCCCCTCGAAATACAGTACGCGCAGGCGTACTCCAGTGAAGTAGCAATAACAAATTTCCTTTTGCCCTCGAGAACCTCTCGAAATACTTCCTCGAATTCGTTTTCGGGCACGACCACAAAGTTATCTCTTATTAAAGGATCATGTTCAAAATGGGCGAGCATGCCACCTCTGCCACCAAACTTGTACCCCTCATCGACGGTCTCCCTTAAATTATCAAAGTTACCAATGATTCCATCATATTTTAAAGCTCCAATCAACACGCTTTGGTAAGCGTTTCTTACGACAAACGTAAACCAGATCCACAAGGCCACGATGTAGAAATCACGGAATCGTCGCGGTGTGACGCGGATTGGTTGGCCTAACAAAACTCCCCAGGACCTAAATGCCACTCCATGTAGATTGTCAACATTCTTAAAATGTCGACGACAGAATCTTTTGAACTTTTTAAGTTTCATAATAAGTGGCAGTGATTTTACAAAAAATAAAACCAATAGGAGAATAAGCCAAAGGTATCCGCTCAATGGTGACAGTAGACGCCAATACATGGGACCAGGCGAGGTTGGTGGTGCGAGCCACGCTAAACTCACCCTAAAATATGGAATACTGTAGTCCAACAATCCCATTCTTTCTATCCCAAATGATATACTGCAGGTTGATATGTTAGCATCTCCGGTTACAACGTCATTGAGGCAATCAGACCAATTCTGAGGGCGTTTAAAATCAATGCTCACATAGTCCTTGCTTGTAACGATTTCTGTAAAGTTTAATACGTCGCTTAAAAGTCTCACTATAGACTTTTTGATTACCTGCAATGGTATCTTCTGTTCTGTAGCTGGATGGTAAACTTTGTTAGTAGAAATATATAGCGGGCATCCTTGCATGTTTTTAATTTTGTCTGGATATATTTCTACATCTAACCCCACGGTTTCGTTCCAGTATCCTATGAACCTCGGTTCGACATTGTGACAGTCCAAGTGATTTTTGTAAGGGTAATAGGTGTACATGGAGATTTTTTTGGACTTATCCCCTATAATAATGACGACGTTCATGGCATAGTACTCCCATAGAATGGAGTTAATGCGCTCAAGCCTGTGAGGGGTGGAAAAGAACACAATAAGAAGTTTGATTTCACCGTGGAGAATCGCCTGTCCTTTAAGATCGGGTTTTAGCTTAGTCAACAATCTCATGAAGGAATAATAGGATTCCACAATAACAACCAATTGCTTGGGTGGTAGATCATCCCTCTTCGTCTCCACTGTTACAGTTCCCTCATAGTTTTGCAAGAACTTGTTAGTGATGCGATCATCGACGTCTTTTGTTAAGACCACTGTTTGTTTCCTAAAGTTAAAATTCATGTTGGCTATTTTTATTGCACATTCAAGGATATGGTCGGTTACAGGATTCTGGCTTGTCACGTAGTTAACTTTAGCTTCTACACTTTTCAATATGAGTACCAGTATCATGTTTTCAATGTAGAATAAAATGTTCATATTTTATAATTAAAATTAGATAAAGCCAAGTGTTAGACAATTTATTTTAAAGCAACTTGATTAGAGTGTAGTTTTAAAGGTAGCTACAGGTTTTTATACTCGCATGTTTTTGACGTGTGAAAGTTTTATGGATGATGCATGAATGTAATAAATCACGTTTTGTTTTAAAAATCTTGTGTGTTAAAGCTTTCAGAGGCTATTAATGCATTTGATTTTGATGTATCGTTTTTATTGTATGTAATTAGATTTTTCCATTTCCAGAAGCTATTTAGACTTTGTTAATGTTTTAAAACTTTTTGGACTATTAACCTTTTCCTAATGTATCCAACAAAAACCTTAAGGAAGATAATGAGATGTTAAATTAGAGAACAAAAAAAAGTATTAAGTTCCGAAGAAAAAATCTAAGAACCGTCTATGGATAAGTTACAGGCTACAAAACATGTAAGGTATAAAACGTGTAAAAGTGTAAATTAATGATTTTAAGTAACATCTTCTTTTGTTTTAATTCAAAAATACCCGGGAAACGTATGCCAATGCGTGCTCTTTAAATTATTCCGTTGCTAGGTAACTATATTATGTACAAACAATAGTTTATTTAGTATTTATCTATGATATTGACCCTGGCTCTAAACTGCGCTTGTGTTTAGATTAAATAACGAAAATATATTAAAAATATTTTCCATTGCAATATCAAATGAACTGAAATATTAAGTGAATCAAATCGATGATAATTTTACTTTGTGTGATATAAAAATTAATAATATACGATATTTCAGAGTTTTAAAATGAAAGCTTGGTGGATAACGTTTAACCTCTTCATCTTGTGTTTTTTTATATTGTTTAAGTCCGTTCATAGTATCAATATCAAATTGCCTGGTGAATGCTCTTCTGAGCAGTTCTATGACCCAGGCTCTATGGAGTGTCGTAGCTGCCCAGCTAATGTGTCAATGGTTCCTTCAACGGACGGTAAGTACTTTTAAGGTTACCTATGTCTCAAGTTACGTGGTTAGTGCAAAGCTGCAAGTGTACCTACTATTTATAATGATATGTTTTATATTAATTAAGTAAGGTATTTATACGTGTAGTAGTAATGTATTTGTAGTAGGTAATTTGTAGTAGATAAAAGTAGGAACAAAAATATTTTCTCAAAGATCACAAATACATAAGTAGAGTGCGGAGTGTAGATATCCCCGGCTTCCTTATGTTATTATAGGGAGAGGGAAGTCTTAACGATAATTACTAAAATAGGTTAAGAATACCTTGAAAATGTCAAAAAAGCTGTGATAGCCGAGACACATAAGGTTCCGATGGTTGAACGACATCGAGCGGGAGAAGCGGGCGTGAGAAACTAGAAATAAATAGTCAAAAACGAAGATGATTTTTCTGAAATATACCCTCTTCTCAAGTCAGGTTTTAACTATGCCTTTGGGCAGGTTTTAATTATACCTTTTGTTAGGTTTTAATAATGCCTTTTGTCAGGTTTTAATTATACCTTTTGTCAGATTTTAATTGCACTTCTTGTCAGGTTTTGATTACCTCTTGTCAGGTTCTAATTATACCTCGTCAGTTTTTAATTATGAACTTGGCTTGACACGCTACTGGTTGTCTAGATAACTTTTGTCAAGTTTTAATTATGGCTTTTGTCAGGTTTTAATTGTACCGTTTGTCAGGTTTTAATAATATGTTTTGTCAGGTTTCGCATGCAAGTGCCAAGAGCACAGTGTGCCGTCGGGCGTGGCTCGGTGCAGAGCTTGCAACGCGACGGAGGTTGTATCGGATGACGGCGCCGCGTGCGTGCCGCGCAGGTGCCAAGTCACCTCCGGCAGGATTGTCTGCAGAAAGTGCCCGAGCGACTTTATTTCAGGTATGCTACCTATGTTCTACGCGTTTTATGATTTGTTCCAGAAAAATACTACTTGCAACCCGTCGTAGAGAATTACGCTTTCATATTTAATACCTTAATACACGTATTGTGATTTCTTCCAGAAATATGCCACCTTACACTTACAACCCGAATGGGTAAGTCCAACTTCAAGATTCTCCGTGACGGGTTGCAATTGCCTTAAAAAGTTTTTCTTCAAATGATTATGGGTTAGTTTAATTTCGTAAGGCATTTGATTAACACATAATTTTTACCTTTTCAGGTAATTTCAGCTTTATACAATGTCGTCCTATTGTCGCTCGCAGGTCAATATGGTCAACGGAATGACATACGTCTCATCCATAACGTCGGATGGACTTTTATTGATTTATCTTTTACAGTAACCCAAGGGTACGACGGGTCTTCCTTGAAGGAGGTTCTCTGCGTGAAATGCGCGCGAGGCTACAAGCCTCAATGGAACAAATGTATCAAGTGCGAAGGCTGTGTGTGCAGCAAGAACGAAGTAGTCGTGCGTGGTACTTGCGTGCCGAAGAAGTATGTGAACGATAGGCCGAAGTATGAACAGAGCGCACTGCACCCCTCCACTCTTCTGGAGATCGTCAAGCAAGAGTATTTGTGTACGGTAGGTATTAACGTTGGTAGTTTGTGATGGCATTGGAGCAGCGTAGTGGAGTATGGTCCAGGCCAGCCCAGTGGAAGAGACCCGTGCACAACAGTGGGCCATAAAAATCTTACAGCCAGGTATTAGGTATTCGGCTGAGAGCTAGAGAAGTAACCAAAATTTCCTTAAAAAATATAAGTTTCAAATAAATACTTGAATTACAATGCGAGTGTTTTTTCTGGTGCCCTTGCCACTGAGAGACACCATTGCTATTGAGAGACACATTTGCTATTGATTTTTTTTGTTTTTTAGAAATACGATTTTAGAGCATGTAGAAAATTAGCTCGGATGTGCGTCGTGAGTTTCTACAGCACTGATGCCGCAGGTCCTTGCAGGTTATGGTTGCAACCTAACCTAATAACACATAAAGGTATGTAACATATAAAACAAGTAAATTATACAAGCATTAAGTGAAGGTCAATTCTAGAAATTCTAGAAAAAAAAACGTTTTTTATTTCTGAAACGAACACATATTACTATGTCCTTCCTTCCTTCCTCCTTCCTTTCAGCCCTTAGTAGTCCACTGCTGGACATGGGCCTCCCCTAATCGACGCCACTCCGCCCGGTCCTGGGCCCTCTGAATCCAACGGTTTCCCGCTGTCTTCTTCAGGTCATCAGTCCACCTGGTCGGAGGGCGGCCTGTGCTCCTTTTGCCTAGACGTGGTCGCCATTCGAGGACCTTTTTTCCCCATCGGTTGTCAGTCCTGCGAACGATGTGGCCAGCCCATTGCCACTTTAATTTGCAAACTTTGAGAGCTATGTCGGTCACCTTCGTTCTTCTACGGATGGAGCTGATGGAGTGGAAAGGACGTGGTATTAACATCAACGGCGAACACCTCTCACACCTCCGATTTGCCGATGACATAGTGATCCTGGCGGAGTCGCTGGAGGAACTCAGCATTATGCTCAGCGACCTCAATAGTGCCTCACAACGGGTGGGTCTTAAGATGAACATGGACAAGACGAAAATCATGTCTAATGTCCATGTCACACCCGTACCGGTGGTTGTTGACGGCACTGCTCTCGAAGTTGTAGACGAATACGTTTACCTAGGACAAACGATCCGAATGGGTAAGTCCAACTTCGAGAGAGAGGTCACTCGAAGAATCCAACTCGGCTGGGCAGCGTTCGGGAGTCTACGACACGTCTTGACGTCCAATATACCTCAGTGCCTGAAGTCGAAAGTTTTCGAGCAATGTGTGTTGCCAGTGATGACCTACGGTGCCGAGACGTGGTCCTTTACTGTGAGCCTAATGCACAAGCTCAGAGTCGCCCAGAGGGCAATGGAGAGAGCTATGCTTGGTATTTCTCTACGAGACAGAATATTACTATGTACAAATTCAAAATAGGAAATATATACAAATAATTAATAAAATCACCGCCGGGAATGATCGTGTGAGGAGTTGTATATGAATTCAAGAAAACTTAACATACGAGTATTTACTACACAATGCGAGTGTTGGAAGTCGACAGTTTTTCTTAATCTTATCAATTTGATATTATTATATGTCATGTATAAGAATATTACAAGTAAAATTTAATAATAAATTAATCGTGAAAACAATTTTTATTCTTTCAGGCTTACCTCAACTGCTTGTTCCCGCTAACAGCAAAATTTATGAAGATGTAGATTTGCCTTTGGGAGAGGTACGTTTATTTTCAGGGGGTGACCTACCAAATATTTAATTGTGACATCGTCTATGTTTTTTGTGATTTTGTCGCAGAACTAAGGACGAAAAAAGAAATTTAAATAGATTTATTGTCCAATTAAAATAGATGATTAACTTAAATAGAAAAAATCTCCAATATCTTTAAAGAAAATAAAGTAAATAAACCAGAAAATACCGATTTTCTTTTAAAATTTCAGAATACGATTCGTATTATAATGGCGGTGCACACATATAACGGAGGGTTGAGGGTACTGCGAGAAATTGGTCAAAGTGAATACAATTGTCTACCGCCTCTCGAAATAAAAATCACTAATGATGTAGTGTGAGTTCTTTTTTATCTAATATGTTTTTAAAATCATAATGGTTATTTTAAAAGTTGTTATCCATAATAAATTTTGCTGTACTGTTGTGCTATAAAATTGGCTCCTCAGTGTAGATTTAATATTTTTTGTTTTTTTCTCTTTATTCACTTAAGAATCTAAAAAGTCTTGAAGAGGATTTCATAAATGAGGAGTGTTTTACTGAAACGTGTATTGTATTTAAATTTTTGTTCGTAATAAAATAGTGAGACGCACAAAAATTTCAAATACCTACTAAGCGACCAGGGACCAATTTTATTACATTTTCAGTTAAGTAGTCAACTTTGAATAAATTAATTATGGAAAAAGCGGTTAGTTTGACTTTTCCATTAGTTATGTACTGTTGAAATTGCATTGAAATAACTTTCAATTCTTCAAATAAAATAACTCTACGTTTTTCTTTTCTCAGGCGAGAGTGTTTAATGAATGTTACCAACCGCGAAATGAATTCTAACGACATATTTGAGTTGTACCTTCACTCTAATGGCGATCTCAAACCTTTACCTGTTATTATACTTAAGCCAAATGGCTACCACGTACAGGTAATTCATGATCAAGGTAACTTTTTTACCATCTAAAACTACTAAGGAAGAAATAATATAATGCACAACATTTATCTAAGATGTATTCTAATGTCGAATGTTGTTTTTATAAGTTATTTTTAATTTTGACTATTTTAAAAATATGAATTGAAAAAAATCGATTCTTTATTGGTATTGGCGATCGATCTTTTATTGGTATTTTTACTTTAATAAATACAAAATTATTTCAGAGAGGATTATGGTCGTCTGGAAAATTAAAGAAGTTTTTCCTCTTAGACTCAGCCTTATCCACTACTACTAATGTGACCAACACAGTATATCTAAGAAACGTTAACATAGAAATAAGGTAAATATTCATACTCATTCAAGGGTAATGCAAATACAGTTGTGAATGAAAATGTGATTTAGATTGATTATAAATTAGTCCTTTTAGAAAAAACCCTACTATCGTACTTTTATGTTGGAATTCTATTCTCTCTGCGCTTCGCATTGTTCCTACTGTCACTTAGGTACCTTTATATTTGATATTTATTTTATGTAGTTGTATAATATAGGTACTTATTTATACACCCTACCTATTCGTTCTTCTCTTTTGTTTACTCTTTCCAAAGGTTGTCTGGAATATATTGTTTTCTAAAGCGATAATTATGACCGCCTCTTTGTATTATGTGTTATTATTGCTGGTTATTGTAGGTTAACGTTTGATTTGTACAAATAAAGATTACTTATTACGTTTTACTTATTATTCATTGCTTGATATCAGGTCTAATTTGTCCTAGAAGAAACATCATAGTGTAGCTTACCTACGTACAAGTAGGTACCTACTATAGTTTGTCCTTAAATATTTACTTGCGTAATGTTTCATAATATCGCGATAAATCCATTTCCCTGTGGAAAAATCCTATCTTATGTATATTTCCGAATAATTAAATGGCTACCAAGTGATAAATAAGGAAAATTACGAACCTATTTACTTATAAATTTTAGCTAAGACGCAATATTTCACCGGACAAAAACAGTCCAGTTAACAAGTTAAATGCTTATGAAAATTTCTTTTAAGCTTCCCTTCCTACTCTGTTTTGATTTTGATTTTCAAAACTCTAACTTTAAATACTTTAAAGGCTAAGACTTTAGCCCAAACATGCGAGTAGCATAGGTACCGCTCGCGTTTGCAGAATGATTTGTGCCTTGTGTGAAATCGCAGTATGAAATTTTTTCAGGGTTGAACATGATAAGCACAGCACTGGTTCCCTGCATTTAGGCATATCTGTTACACTGCAGTATGCGACTAAATCGCCACTGAAGGAAACAGTGACGACCACCCTGCATATAGGACATGAGATGCCTAATGCAGGTGTACTTAGAGGACTTGAGGTATCGTAATTCGTTTTTGACCGTTTGTCTTCATCGTATTTAGAATTGCTAAAGACGATGGAGACATTGTATTTGGTCCAAGGAGAAACCGTACCGCCACCCTTTTAACTTGAACCGTTTTATAATTAATCCGTCACAATATCCATATTGTATTGTAGAATTATCTAGTTAGCCCAATGAGATATGCTCCGGAATCTTAGGTATCCCGCTTACAAAAATCACGGGCCCCCAATGTAATCGAACGTTTAAAACTTCACGCAGAAAAAACGAATTTTTTTCGTATCCCGCATACAAAAAACACTCGAGGCCAATCTAATTGAATGTTTAAATTTCGTGCAGAAACAAAGGTGGGGGTTAAGGACCTTTACGACCCTTAGACACTAATGAGGGTAGCGTCTCCTATAAAACAACTTTATGTAAATGTATTCAATAAGTAGATATTTTATGTAAAGGTATTTTCAATTTTAGTAATGTATGGATACCTAATAGAATTGGATTTGCCTATAAAAGCGATTCTAAGAACCTTTATATCTGCCTTCAGGCAGTTTTTATAATAGCTTTAAATAATTTTATTTGAATTGTAAATAGATTTGTTTTATGGCCAATTTTAATAACATGTCGTCAGGTATGAAAATGCCGATTATAGTTTGGATATACAAACGTACATCTGTTCCCTGCATCCATACCTATGTCATTGACACCTTTCGGGGTGGGTCGGGGGTCTCCTCTCAAAGTCAGAAGTTGAACTTCACATTGAGGATATTATGGAAAGCTCTCAGGTATGCAGATTTCCTCACAATGTGTTCCTTCACCGTTACATCAGGTGTACGATACGCCGAGCTACGTGGACTCTACCACCAATGAAACGAATGAACTATGTACACAAAGCCTGTAAGAGTACCGCTTGTTAATATAGCTTTAAAATTTTACATTAAACATTAGATATGGGGAGGTGTGCTCGGAACATTGTTACTGCTGTACGCAGTGGCCCAGTGGCGAGGGGTGGTTCGCAGAGGGGGTCCCCACGTGGCGCTGGTACCGCTCGCGTCAGCTGCTGTGGCCGATGCTCTATATTTTGTGAGTTTTTTTTATCGACTTCAAAAAAGGATTTTTTTTTCGTTGGCACTTGCTTGGGTTTCCTTTCTTTAGATAAGGCCGGGGTTGCCTTGGCTACGTCTTGACCAACATGGGTTTCCTGGCTTTAGTAACCCACTGCAGGATCGGATCTCCTCTTATTACAAAGAGAAGGATGTAGCCCATAGTAGGTTCATCACGCTGGCCTAATGCGGACCGGGTGGATTTTACATGCCTTTGAAAACCTTATGGAGAAATCTCAGCCATGAAATTGCAGGTTTACTCACAATGTTTCCCTTCTACGAGTTTTATTTTTGAGTTATATTTTATTTATACTTGTTTTATCGATGTATGTATTCCAGGCTGCTTTATTTTCAACCGTCCACGCGCTGTCTGCAGAAGCAGGGACACTAGGCATGACGCTACCTCTGTCTCGAACTGAAGAAACTGTTATTAGAGCGTTTGTTTATACGGTATTTTCTTTAAAGGTAAAGTATTTTTTATTTATTGAGTACACATGAAATAAAAGCTTACTAGTAAACTGCAAATATAACCGGGTAGGTACTAATATGTAACTTTGAACTATTTTCAGATCCTCAAGATTCTTTGGATAAATTGGTGTCAGTGTCGCTGCGACGTCTTTTTCATCGATTGGTCTGAATACAATCCTCCATTGAAAGGTATATGTACGATATATGTAGATATATTTACTGTTTGGTGTTGTACTTTCGTGTGTTTGGTAAAAAAGTGAAACCATTAAAATGTGGAAACTGTAGTCATGGTTCGGTGACAAAATCGGTTGCATCGGTTAACAATGGCATTGCGTACGTTTATCGCAAGTCAGTGCGTTATATTGTCAGTCTATTCAGAGACCTGTGTTTACATTTTGTCGGTTCGTTCTGTAGTATTGCAAAAGCTAATTAAGTCAATTCCTAAGCGAATATCATTCTGTTTTTTACATGACTACCTACATCAAAAGGTCGCTCATTGCTCAAACGTTGATAAATCGTTAGATGATGTCGTTAGACGCGGTAAACGTATTGATTTTCTAAGCATCTAGCAACACTTATGCATTTATCGGCATTCTTGTTATGATTTACGATATTAAATACGATATTTTTTTGTCAGACCCGTTAACGTACGAGCAATCTAATCAGTGGAAAGCGATATTTTTGGCAAAGGAATGGATCCGTATGCAGACGGAACGACGCGCTTCGCCAGGAGTCACGGTTACGTTAACTCTACTATTGTTACATGTACGTATTGTATTCTACATTTTCATACAATATTTTTTTCTTCCAACCCTATAATACTGGTGGAATACTGTTACGTGACCTTTATGTTGAAAGTAGAATACCAATATATTTTATTATTTAATCTTATGTTACATTACACTTTAAACTGAACCCCTGATGAGATGAAGAATAATGAAGGCGGTAGCCAAATAAAACAAAAATAGCATTAATAAATAAATAAATCTGTTTTCATAGCCCCACACTAGGAAGGATGCTCTGTGTTCTGCACGGGTAGAAACGGACAGTTAAACTCGTTTGTCCTGGGTTCGAATCATAGCGTGGGGCTATGAGTGAGAAGTGTTTATTTCATTGCAACCGCAATGAAAACTAACATCAGCAATCACCCTGTTGTTAACTGCAGCTTATGAGCCCATGGCGGTCTAATGTGCCGGAAAGCCAAGGATACAAATAGACAAAGGGTACGAAAGCATGGTGGTGTGTAGACACAACAATCGTTCTACTATCAAGGTGGTCATACGACAAGGGATATGCCTAAATGTAATCATTCTGTCCTTAACTGCAGCTTATGAGCCCATGGCGGTCTAATGTGCCGGAAAGCCAAGGATACAAATAGACAAAGGGTACGAAAGCATGGTGGTGTTTATACACAACAATCGTTCTACTATCAAGGTGGTCATACGACAAGGGATATGCCTAAATGTAATCATTCTGTCCTTAACTGCAGCTTATGAGCCCATGGCGGTCTAATGTGCCGGAAAGCCAAGGATACAAATAGACAAAGGGTACGAAAGCATGGTGGTGTGTATACACAACAATCGTTCTACTATCAAGGTGGTCATACGACAAGGGATATGCCTAAATGTAATCATTCTGTCCTTAACTGCAGCTTATGAGCCCATGGCGGTCTAATGTGCCGGAAAGCCAAGGATACAAATAGACAAAGGGTACGAAAGCATGGTGGTGTGTACTGTATACACAACAATCGTTCTACTATCAAGGTGGTCATACGACAAGGGATATGCCTAAATGTAATCATTCTGTCCTTAACTGCAGCTTATGAGCCCATGGCGGTCTAATGTGCCGGAAAGCCAAGGATACAAATAGACAAAGGGTACGAAAGCATGGTGGTGTGTATACACAACAATCGTTCTACTATCAAGGTGGTCATACGACAAGGGATATGCCTAAACTGTAATCATTCTGTCCTTAACTGCAGCTTATGAGCCCTTGGCGGTCTAATGTGCCGGAATGCCAAGGATACAAATGGGCAATGGGTATGATAGCATGGTGGAGTGGTTACTCCATCGTGTTCCTATCACGGTGGATATACGACAAGGTTCGTGGGCCTCCCACGAGCGATCTGCCCAAAGTCTGCCGGGGCATCGGACTGTCGCTGCTGGTGTTTCAAGAGGAACTGTATGCGCATTATGTGCATGGGCGGTAAGTTCGTCGTTCGTATTCTTTGAACGAAATCAGTAGTATTAGTTATTATTTTATTAGTCAGTTGTTTTATTTATTTTACTTACTTTAATTTGACTTATCTTACTTACTTTTCTGATAGTTTTTTTACTATCAATTTGTCATTTTAATTATTAAGGTATTCACATAATAATAAGATTCAATGGAGAATATATAATCGTAAAAATAATTTAAGACGTAATCATAGACATTTTAAGCAGATCTCCCTAATTTCCTGGTTACTTTGTACGTACTTATACCTAATTTTTTTGAAGTGAAAAGTTCTTTAGCTGTGTTGTACACTTCTTGGGATGGGTAAAAAATGTTAAAGTCGCGTCAGGACAGATGACCCTGATCGAAAATGCGTAATTAGCGCTATCTATTAAAAAGTGCAGAAAGGAAAGAGGGAAGAAATAGATTGCTGCTATACGAGAAGATGGCGTTTTTTCCTTAATCCTATCCGATACAAACGTCATAAAGGGCGTTAGTCCAATAAACCGTGACCTGATCGAAAATTCGTAAAGTACGTGCAACCCGTTGTTTTCTTATTTTTAGATACGACGACACTATGGACGGTAAATTAAATGGTGGTCCTTTGGCTATGTGTCGAGTTGCTTGCGCTCCGCAATTAAGGTAAATAATTAAGAAATAGAAGAATGATGATGATGATGACCTACTTACCTACCTACTGAAAGTTATTGTATTTGTTGTTATTACCTCTTCAAAATTATAAATACAAATACGGTTTTTTTTTTTTTCAATTTTCAGGACCGTTTACAAGAAATTATCTACGCCTGGTTATGGTTAGCAAAATAAATAAAATAAGGATTTATAAAAAGATATTTTTCCGTTTTTAAGTCTGTGTTAAATTTTTATAGGTCACCTTGGAAGTACGGAACCGAACAGGATACTATTGACAAGATTTTTAGCCGCTTTTATTGAAAGGGTAAGTGTCTGGTAGATGGTTTAACGTACCCAGCACTCACATTCTTCCGCCTTCAATACGTCACAACAAATTGGAATAAAAGACAACACTCACATGACTACATTCTTAGTAGGTATTCAGTTGAATTCTTCTTTTGTATTTTTTTCTGTTGTACCTATTCTTATGAATGAGGTGGTAACAAGGTGTATCTGTAACGCATTAATGACCCACTGCAGGGTCGGGTCTTCTCCTACAGTGAGAATGATGTAGGCCTTAGTCCATCACGCTGGCCCAGTGAAGGCTGGTGGACTTCACATTATTGAGAACATTTTTGTGAACTTTTAAGGCATGCAGGTTTCCTCAGGATATTTTCCTTCACCGTTACTGCAAGTGATATTTGAATTTTATAAACCACAGATATCTTTTTTCAAAGAAATTCATTGGTGCGTGCCACTGGGATTCGTAACCGGGCCTCTAGAGTAAAAGGCCGAATTCTTAGCTACTGGGCTGTCACCGAGTACTAAGATGGTTGACTCAAAATATTTTGGAACTAGAATAGTGGCGGTGGAGAAACCCAACTCTTTCTCTCTCTCTCTCTCTCTCTCCCGTCTGTTATTTAAATCGTGAATCGTCACGAACTAAAAGGGCTCATTTACTAACAGGCACTAGACGGTCTAAGCTGGGTGGCCAGCGAGCGGACGGTACTGGAGCGCCTAGTGGACGTGGAGCTCACAGCGAGGGAAGGCGGCGCCACCAGCGCGTTGCTGTACGACCCTGATGGCACCACGCCGTCGTGTTTCAGTGTCACTTGGTAAGTTGTACCATTCTCTTCATCCGACATCGGTTCACTGCTGCACTCGGAAGGCTCTTGCTTCTCTTGCTTGCTGTTTTCCTCTTCCCATGTGCAACAGCTCGGATAGAGGATCATTCCACTTCCTGCACCACGGTAAAGATGATCATATAAACCCTCATTTAGTCTTTGGTAAAAACCAAATTGTGAAGAACTAAGTATTAACAGTGAATAAAAACTTTCAAAATAATAGTCTGCCATATTATTATGTATTTTTTATAATGCTACCGAAATAATAATCCACTCGTAGTGTGATTATTACGTTATGACCGATTAACAATTAAACTTCCTACTTTTAATCTACAAAAAGTATTATCAAGAACAGACTTTAGTAAGTAGTTTGGGATAATTCAAGGAATCAAATCTCAGTAATAAGTTTTGATTCCTTGAATAAGGTATCCGAAGTTTTCATGACGTTTTTACTACAGGTGGGGCGAAGAATGGACACTGGCAACATTTGATGCAATGCTGTTTGGATGCGGTTTGCTAGCTTCCGACCAGCCACTTTTAGCAGCATTCTCCACTCTTGTAACGTGGCAGGTATAGATTTTATTTAACTTTCTACAAAGTTAGAGTAGGATAATTCGGAAATAAATACTAATGAATTTAAGTACTATTAAATAAATACTATCGATATCAAAGTGCTTTTTTTCAGTGTAAAGGAATCTTTATAATATTTATGTGTTAGCGTGAATAGTAAAACTTACATGAATGGAATTCAAAATTATAATTTCAGCTCGATTGTTTATGTTCTTTACAGCAATCAAATCTTATTATGATTTCAGGTAATGAAAATCACGAGAGCTTGGTTTGGAGTAAGAAATATCAAAAAGAAAATTGAACTAGACCTGTAAAATTAAGTGAATTGTAAAGTGAATATAGTGCAACGATCGTTTGGACTTGATTTAAAAGATGATTAACGCGAATCTTTACAGTTTAATGGCAATAGCAAATCTTTATGATATGATCTATGGGAGTCATGAAACTCAAGAAAATGTTGCCTACGAGAATAACTACGGTTCTAGCGAAAGAGAAGAATTTGATAGCGCGATATTTTTTACCAAAGCAACAACTACTTTCGCCACCACTACAAAAGCATACTTCAGTTCCGATGCTCCTGTGGGGCCCTTATACAACTTTATTGTAAACATCTGTGAAATATTGTTAAATGACTTTTCTAAGACGAGAATTCCAAAGTACTTTAAAATTCTTAGCCAAGTTCTTAAGCGTTTAGGTTCTGGTTATTTAATGAGGAAATCAGTAAGAAAATTTTCTAGGACCTTGTACAAACTCTCTGCTTTTAAAGGGGAATTACTTAAACCAAAAGTTCATGAATTTCTCCAATTTGTAACAAATACTCGTAGTAAACCAAAGATGTATGATTTATTTTGTGCACTAAACATTATATACACCACAAGTTTAGATAGAAAAATGGACGATTACGTTTATCAACTCAAGAGATACGGTAAAGAAGAAATAAAACATATCAATAAAATGACGCAAAAAGTATTTGACTATGTTATATTTTATACAATCCGTAAACAAGAGGAACATGTGAAAAACGACATTCAATTAAAATTTAAATTGGCAGTGATAGAATATTTACAGGAGAGATTAAAAAACAGCACGACAAAATTGTTTTAACTGTTAAGAAGCTCATGATCATGAACCATGAAATGTTAATTTCACGGTAACAATATTTCAATTCGTTATCATTGTGTTCGTTAGTATTAAAGAATAGGTACTTTCGAAAATGGTAGCTCATATAAAATCTTTTTGTTTGATTTATTTTATAAGCACGTTAAGATTTACAGAATTGATAAGTACCACTGGGATAGTCGATCCAATAAACCCTAATGGACCTTCGTTTTGGAATTGGAACAAACACCAAGGAATTCGATCAGAGGGAATATTCGAAACGTTCTTGAGAAATCTTTTGGACTTAATGTCTAGTACTTTTCCAGAACGTAAACTGACCAGGTATTGTCGTGTTTTAAGTCGACACTTGGAAAATATGGAATTTAAACACACTCATAGACTAGCTAAACACTTTAAACATTTGTCCAGAATGTACAGAGAAGATTTAAGAAATGAAATGCAGTCGTACAGACAAGAATTGGACCGTGAATTACCGCGCAGAACTGAATTTTTAAAAGCTATGAACGCTGTATTTACATTACGAGAAAACCAGCAATTCGATGACTATATCTATGAATTGCAAAACTATGGAAATGAGGACATACTTTACATTGACAACGAAACGCGTAAACTTTTGAATGAAGTAATAGTCGGCAACATACTAAAAATAAGCGAAACCGATCAGAAAGATCTGTTTAAAAAATTTAGGAAAGCTATTAAAGAATACCATAAACAATAAGTAAGTAAGTGAACAATGAAATTGGTTGGTTGGTACATCACTTGCAATCACAGTTTCAATTTACTTACATGGATTTGAAGTAACTCACAAAGTGTTATTATGTGCTAGTGATTAGTTAATCATTATTTATTACCTATTTACTAAGTTTGTTATTAAGTAAGTAATAAATTAAATCAATATCAAATCATCAAATCTTTGTTTATACTAGACAAATACATCGAAATCGGACGCTCAAGGGTCACATAAGAATACGAAATATTTCCTAATTCCTATTTCCTATCCAAGCTATGATGATCACGATTACGAACGACTGGACTAATAATTTATTTTACTGGATGTTTACTGGTAATAGTGTGAATATAAACAATGCCACAAATCGAAAACCACTGTAAAACCATGTTGAAAACGTTATAGAAGATCTAAATAATAAATAGATCAATTTTATTTTATGGTCGACTTAATATTATTATAGCTATGCCAAGAAAAACACCAAACACTAACATGTGGCGCCACATGGGCGCCACATTCTTTGTACTTCATCTCATTTCTTCTACATTCTTCTACACTATTTGCCGTTGCCGATGTCAAATTTATGCATGCTCATTGGCGCAAAGATATGACGTATAGGCTATTCTCACCAGTAAAAGAAAAATTAATTCATAAATTTTCCAAAACCTGGCGATACACAGTATACACTTGAACTCCGGACTCCGGACTATAAAGATGTAGACTACGTAGCCATAATCATGGTTACTTGTAGGCCCTAATAATTTTATAATTTTAAGATAAAAAAACCTTCAATGTTAGGTTAAATCTTTATAAAAGACTAAATTATTATCGAAAAATTATAGAATAACTATATGTATATTAAAGTTAATATAAAAAGGGTATCAAGTTGTTCACATTCTCAGGTGAAGAATAAATGCCTAAATGGCAACATTAGCCGGCAATAAACAAATGAAATACTACAACGTCATGCCCATAGGGTTGTATAACATAAGTATATAGTAGTCATCGAATGCAGTCTGTGATGGGTTTATAATCGATAAAATAAAATATAAATCGTAAATTTTATCCGAATTTTAACGTTTCACTATTCTTTTTTGTGATAATTATGTTAGTGAACTATATTATTATTTTCAACTAGAATCAATTTTTTAGATGGCTAGCAACGTCTATATTCGTAACATTTTAAACGAAAAAAATACAGATACAAAGCATAGATAAACATTATAATGATTCCAGTGAGTTTAGTTCCAGATATTAAAAGTTTCCTTACTTTTATAATTTAATAATAAATATCGATTACGTTGAGTCATTACAATCGTTTTTCAAGTTTTTGCGTGATCGTACCATAGACACGGTGGCAACAACACTTTCTTTCTGTCTTCTGTCTGTGGTCTGTCTGATTGACTGAATTCAATTGAATTCATGATTTGGTTGAATATTGGTTGGACTTGTCTAGTGCCTACTCTAGTAGATTTATTCGGCATTTTATAAATTTAGGAAATTATTTAATTTAACTTAATTAATAGTGAAAATGGCAGATAACAAAAGGTGAGATTTCAATTGATGTAAAAAAGGCATAACAATCGTTTGTTAGAACTTATAAAGACGTAAATCTCATAGATGTGTAATGCAGACCAGTGTTCGAATTTGGCTTGTCATCATGTCTAACACCATGAGAAATCGTATTTTTTTTTTGAAAATTCTTTAGAATATACACCTTAACAATGAGTTAATCCCTAAATCAATGGAAATGAGTTAACTAAGCATATTTTGTGGTTAGTTTCTTTGTGCGGATGACGCTTCACTTCCTAATGGGAAGTACTCGCTACATTTAAGTGTTCAAGAATTTTTCCTATAGAAGACAAAGAAAACATTTTTGAATAAATTTTAGAATCCTTAGGAGTAGCCAAAGATAGTAAAAGTAGAAATTTAGAAAATCAAAAACATGGAGTACCCATTTCAAGAACATTGCCACACACGCAAGATGTTATAATATACCAATAGGCCTATACGCGGCTAAATTTTAATTCCGTTATTCATAGCACTACATAGCTCTAAATTATATTTGATAACTTGCTATTTTTAACTTCGCCCTTTCAGTGATAAATTTGAAAGGATGTTGTTATAAGGTTGTAGTTGTAGCATTTTTGTGATTTTTTTCTGCAGCCCCGATGACCTGTCGACCGCGATCCTGCGTCGCAAGGACAGGCCCAACCGTCTCATTGTGGAGGAAGCAGTCAGCGATGACAACTCAGTTGTCTCTTTGTCACAGGTAAGCGGTGTTTTGCTTGATGTTACAAGGTTTGAACACTAACGTTTTATGTAGCCCTAAAGATGTTTGGTTGCCAGGCGACCACTGCTACTTCAAAGCAATTAATAAAGTATCTTGGTAACATAAAAGTATCTATCTCTTAACAGATTGGTTTATTGAAACCCACTGTTAATGAATCACAGATTCACACCCTGATGTATTTTATTTAGGATCGCCCAACTAGTTTCAAACCTGCCCTCAAAACTCTTTTGTGTCCTAACTGCAATAAAAGCTCATGATGAAGGACCTCAGATAGGTTTAAAACAATGTGGTGGACTCATGATTTATTGTGTGAAGGTACTTGACCTGTCAAGTATCTTGGATAGTGTCATACACTACTTTTTTAAGTATTTGTTGTTCTTGTCATCTAGTCATTGAAACTTCTTTACTAGGGAGGGTAAATACTGCAGGGGTCGGCATTGGACACTACATGACCTGTTGTAATTGAGAGACGGTCACCAAAAAAAAATTTTTTTCTTTGGTGACATTCTTAAAAAAATAAGTAGTTAAACTTACAATCAATCTATTTTTCTAAAGATAAGAGTAACAATTCTTTTGTATATATTCTACTATAGTTTTTCTATATTTATTTATATTTTGACCTCAGCGTTTTAAATAAATTATTCTAATGTCATTGACTTTGGTGGATACATCATTATTATAACGACTTCGATTATAAAGCTGTTGAGGTGTTTGACCTCCACCTAGATATGATGGTAGCTTGTTATCTCTCATAGAAATATGAGTAAATATTACAGTATGGAATGGTAGATAGGTGTCTATATTATTTTATTTTTAAGTTTATTGTTGTTTTACAGAGCATTTTGATCATTCCATATAAGTCTAAAATTTAATTTGTATTTTTGCTATAGAATATAGTTTTGGTTTTGAAATAAATTATCCTCTAATACCAAGTAAGTATCGTAAGTATTAAAAGAGTGCCGGGAGTTTTTTTCCGCCCGCTTTTTTCTCCTGGTCTATGATAGCCTCAGGGGCACCAAAAGCAGATGTATTATAAGATATATTTTATAATATTTTATCATGTATGACGTTCATTAAGTGTACACAACTCATACCTGACAATGAATAAAAGACTTGAAGACTTGATATGGTTGTAAATAAAACCCATAAATAATTTATAATTGTAATGTTAATTAGTGTTTAATATAAAAGATAACTTTAATTATTATCATTTTTAAAATTACGCAAATGCTTTTGGGTAGTTTTTTACATCAAATCAATATTTTTTAAATATATTTTTTTATTGTATCATGAGTAAAATGCAGTGGCATGCAGGCCACCTGATATTAACTAGCCACTGTAATTCATGGACACCCATGTCCAAATACCTTGAAATCCTAAGTACTTAAACCTTACTTAAGGTGTGTTGCCACATATAAGGACTAAAATGTTCACCTCAAACCACCCCTCCCAACTCTAAACACTAGCAAGGTTGAATATTTTTTACATTGTCTACTTTGTCTCCATATGAAGTGACTTTTAAAGTGGTTTTGACATAATCACTGTTACTGCTGCATAATAAATGACTTCACACTGTGCACTTGCACTGGCACTTCAAACAGTTACAAGCTTATATTTTAATCTTAATCTAATTTTAATCTGTTAATATACTCTTTTTCTGTTTATCAATAACTTCTGATCAATTTTTTTACTGGAATCCCCACATTCTAGTGTTAAATACCTTCCACAAATGAAATAGCTCTATTCTGCTTTAGCTGTAACACTTTTCTGTTTTTTGTTCTACTAATACAAACAATTGTTCCCAGAAAAATTGTATTGTATTATTTTTGGCAGAAAAATTGTATTGTATTATTTTTGGCAGAAAAATTGTATTGTATTATTTTCCATGGAAAATAATTTTCACAAACATTTACAGAAAAAATGTATGTAATTAAAAAGGTTTCAACTAGATACTCATTTTGTGAATTAATTTGTGATGACGAAATGAAATTTCACTAAAATTCCTTTACTTCCACAGGCGAAGATGGAGCAGCTCCAGCTGTTCCGCGGCGACACCGTGCTGCTGAAGGGCAAGCGGCGCAAGGAGACCGTCTGCATCGTGCTCTCCGACGACAACTGTCCCGACGAGAAGATCCGCATGAACCGCGTAGTGCGCAACAACTTGCGCGTGCGACTGTCCGACGTGGTCTCGATCGCGCCCTGCCCCTCGGTCAAGTACGGGAAGCGCGTCCACATCTTGCCCATCGACGACTCCGTTGAAGGCTTGACTGGGTAAGTTAGACTGTTATCAGACCGTCTGCATCGACCTCGCCTACGACGACTGTTTCCGACGAGAAGATCCGCATGAACCGTGTAGTCCGCAACAACTTGCGCATGCGACTGTCCGACGTGGTCTCCATCGTGCTGCCCATCGGTCAATTACAGAAAGCTCTTTCACATATTGCCCATCAAAGTCAAAAGCTTTTATTCATAATTAGGTACAATTTGTGCACATTTAATGAACTTCATACAAATTTCATCAAAGTAATAAAGTATACAAATCAGGATTCACATATAGGGTACTTTAACACTGACCAATCTCTCGAGTCCACTCGAAGAAGTCATGGGCCGGACTTAATTAATAATTAATAAACATTTGTCTGTCCAACCAGCAACCTGTTCGAGGTGTACCTGAAGCCGTACTTCATGGAGGCGTACCGTCCGATCCACCGCGACGACACGTTCATGGTGCGCGGCGGCATGCGCGCGGTGGAGTTCAAGGTGGTGGAGACCGACCCCGTGCCCTACTGCATCGTGGCGCCCGACACCGTCATACACTGCGAGGGCGAGCCCATCAAGCGGGAGGTGCGTTATCTCTCTCTCTTAGGACCTATAGCCGATGGGGGAAACCGCCCTCGAATGGCGACCATGTGTTGGCAAAAAGAGCTGGGTAGACAACCTGAAGATGACAGCTGGAAACTTGGATTTAAAGGACCCAGAACTAGGCAGAATGGTTTTGATTAGGTGAAACCAGAAAAATGTCCAGCAGTGGACTATGTAGAGTTGAAAGTAAGGAAGGAAGAATATATACTTCTGACACCGTCATACATTGTGATCGGCACATAGATCAATTTATCAGTTTTATCCAGTTTTACATTAAGTTTGAGTCACACGGAAGGTTAAACTTTTAACTAATCCACCAAATAGGCGTGTTTCCAATAAGAATAAATCGGCTGGCATAGGGTTTCTAATGAGTAATCATGTTATGTGGTAACCAAATAAACACTTTTTTCATTAAAATAATTAAAGATTACCAATATTTACGGAAAATAAAATCCGCCCGGATAGGCCGTTTAATCACGTGACGTTAAAATGATTGAACACAAATCAGAAAAGCGTGACGTCACGCCTCGGGAAACGTCATGTTGTTGCTGTCATTTTCGTATACAGTGAACAGCTTGTGTCGCGAGGCGTGACATCATTCATGTGGCCATGACAGTCTTGGCCTTTTTCGATGTCAATTTGGAGTTCATTTCTAAAAACGCAAAATTCTTAGGTGCTAAGAATAATAATATATTTTTGGGGTAAAATAGATACCAAACTATATTTTTAAAGTCATTTCCAAATGTTGTCAACTAGCCTATTGTACGTACAGGAAGAAGAAGAGGCCTTGAACGCGGTGGGCTACGACGACATCGGCGGTTGCCGCAAGCAGCTGGCGCAGATCAAGGAGATGGTGGAGCTGCCGCTGCGCCACCCGTCGCTGTTCAAGGCCATCGGCGTGAAGCCACCGCGCGGCATCCTCATGTACGGCCCGCCCGGCACCGGCAAGACGCTCATCGCTAGGGCGGTCGCCAACGAGACGGGTGAGTTACTTTTATTCATCACCACTTTGATAGACGCAATAAAAGTATTTCTTTCTTTGTGAAGTCATCATATGGAATCCTTATTTACTGTCGGCTGGGACCAGCGAGATGCTGATAGCTAGGGTGGTCGCTAACGAGACCAGTGAGTGATATAAATTCATTTAAAAACTTTTCACACTCATAGTATGGAGATACTAGGATTAAGTATGTCGTGGGTGCCATGGGCACACAAGCCAACAAGAAAATCTTAATGAATCATTTATTTATTCACACCAATGTGCGATAGTACTTTAATGCCAAAGAAAGACGCTTAATCATCAGTTAGTCAGGCATCAAAATGTTCATGTACAGTCAGCAAAACGCTCGTTCAACTTATTTTCAAAATGCTTCAGGTGTATGGGAGTATTTTATTGACAGTACAACTATTTCTGACCACATAATTAAATTTGTAATAATAAAAGACGAAAGGTGAGCCACAAAACCTTGAAGAAACTCGCGAATCTCTCAATAATATTGGTTTCTAATTCACCCACAGGCGCGTTCTTCTTCCTGATCAACGGTCCGGAGATCATGTCGAAGCTGGCCGGCGAGTCGGAGTCGAACCTGCGCAAGGCGTTCGAGGAGGCGGACAAGAACTCGCCCGCGATCATCTTCATCGACGAGCTGGACGCGATCGCGCCCAAGCGTGAGAAGACGCACGGCGAGGTGGAGCGACGCATCGTGTCGCAGCTGCTTACGCTTATGGACGGTCAGTTGATACCATACAAAATAAAAATTAAGTAAATAGAACGGCAATAATGCATTTTACCCAATGCATTGTAGGTACTTATCTGCTTGAGTTATTTGAGCAGATAGCTTAATTTTATTCACGCCTCAAACCCATATCAACATTCACGGTGAGAGTGATAAGAGTGAGCTAATATGGCCTCAATTGAGCAGAATCTCTGTTACGACTGTCCAATATCACATTATCATAATTTGAGTATTGTCAGAAATTAGTCCAAAATTATTCTGGAACATTGAAAGGTATGCATAAAATCCGGTTGTATTTTCCGATAATTTAATTATAGCCTGAGTTTATTCAAAGCAAGAGTCAATTTTCTAGGTAAGAGTTCTCCATCGTAGGCCGTATCTATTTTTCCTTCAAACGAGATTATGGCCAAATGTTAACCTATTCGTAGTAAAAAAAACTCTACCATAAGACAACCCATTGTTAGATCGTGGCATAACAATGAACGATAACTCATTCCCCAGGCATGAAGAAGTCGTCCCACGTGATCGTGATGGCGGCGACCAACCGCCCCAACTCGATCGACCCGGCGCTGCGCCGCTTCGGGCGCTTCGACCGCGAGATCGACATCGGCATCCCCGACGCGACCGGCCGCCTCGAGATCCTGCGCATCCACACCAAGAACATGAAGCTGGGCGATGACGTCGATTTGGAACAGGTTAGCCAATCTTCTATACCAGAACAATTAAGAACCTTCCAGTGACAGCGCCATCTTTGATACAGCCACACCAATATCTGTCTTCTATTAGGTTGATGTCAAGTTTTAGGAAGTCGGGGAGTTTTTTAATTTTGTTCTTTTAAATTGGTGTGATTTTTTCCTATTGACTGAGAAATGTAATAAAAAACTTTGTACTATTGTTATTTTAATTTCGACGACTGGTAGTATTTTACATTTAAATTGTCTTGTTTTATGTTTGGTTCATATCATAGTGTCATCATTTTCACAGCATAGTGTGAAAATGATAGTCCATATAACCACAGAGTTATATGGACTAGAGGACGCAAGTCTCATTACCTGTACAGAAACCAAGCGTGCCATTTTTATATAGAAACCAAACATGCCATTTTAATAACAAAATGACTTACCAATGAATGAAAGGAAACATTTCTTGTATCTCATCCTCCTTTTTTTGTGTAGTTTTTACAACTTAATATATTACAACAAGGCATGTTTCTCTTGTTTTCGACCACGTCTGCGTTCGATAACGGTATGAATCGACGCCAAAAGAAGACAATTTTTCTCCTTTGTTACACGCGAAGTACGTACACTAGCTCTGTTTTTTTAATGTGTTTTCTTTTCCCCCCAGATCGCGGCCGAGTCGCACGGCCACGTGGGCGCCGACTTGGCGTCGCTGTGCTCGGAGGCGGCTCTGCAGCAGATCCGCGAGAAGATGGACCTGATCGACCTCGAGGACGACCAGATCGACGCCGAGGTGCTCAACTCGCTCGCCGTCTCCATGGACAACTTCCGCGTGAGTCGCTTTACGTATTATCGATATTTTTTAAGGATAAGAAATGTGTTTCCGCAGGACGATATGGGGTAACAAGAGTCAGTGTCAATTACAGTGACTGTGTACCATCAAGGGACCAATTTTTTTTTTGGAAACAGCAGTCTGTCTTACCGGCTTAATAAGTGTTGTATATGTCAGCAAAAATGCATGTGTTGTCAAAACTCCATGACAATAATTTAGATTGGACTCTTCATTAACGCATGTATACACGGCGTGGTAACGAGTGTGCCAGGCATCCTGTGCGTATAATCTCCAACATAAATCACGGTTCTCAGTACGCGATGACGAAGTCCTCGCCGTCGGCCCTCCGCGAGACGGTGGTGGAGGTGCCGAACGTGACGTGGGGCGACATCGGCGGGCTGCAGAACGTGAAGCGCGAGCTGCAGGAGCTGGTGCAGTACCCCGTCGAGCACCCGGACAAGTTCCTCAAGTTCGGCATGCAGCCGTCGCGCGGCGTGCTCTTCTACGGACCGCCGGGTTGTGGTGAGTGATCGTGTAATACAATCACATGACATGTGGTTGGAGACCGGTGCCGTAAGCGTGAACACTATCGTCCAAGTGTTCGTACAGTTAACGTGAAGTCATTAGTATGTTATACAATGTTTATAAAATTAAAATATCACCTGCTGTTACGGTGAAGGAAAACGTCGTGAGGAAACCTGCGTGCCTGAGAGTTCAGAAAAAAAAATGTTCTCAAAGGTATGTGATGTCCACCGACCCGCAGTAGGCCAGCGTGGTGGACTAAGGCCTACAACCCTCTCATTGTGAGAGGAGACCCAACCCTCTTGTGGGTCATTAATGGGTTACTGACTGACATTAGTATGTGATATATCAGTTTGTTTTGACATCTTCCGATACTAATGGCAGCTCGATACGATTACTGTACGAAACTGCATAAGTTCATACTCGAGGGACAGTTGGTAACCCGCAGAATGTCAGGCTGCATGAAATGCAGTGAGGCACCCCAGTAAATTAGTCCGACAGTCCACCCATAACGAGGCATACTGTTAATCACCTGCAACAGCACCTGATGTAGGTACCATAGGGTTGAATGCTATATGTTACGTTGGTAGCACACCTCCGCCGCGAAATGCGCTCGAAATCGCGAAATGCTTGAATGTTTCACCCTTATTACAACGGACGAACGGTGGCAAAACTTGGCGGTTTCGCTATTTCGCGATTTCGCCGCGGAGGTGTGCTAACGCGGTGAATCTTGCATCCAATGCAAAGACCTAGCATGTTCAGATAAAATGCATGTCAATCTGTACTGTTAACTTGTTTGCAGGTAAAACTCTGCTGGCTAAGGCCATCGCCAACGAGTGCCAGGCCAACTTCATCTCTGTCAAGGGTCCGGAACTCTTGACCATGTGGTTCGGTGAATCCGAGGCCAATGTTCGCGACATCTTTGATAAGGTGGGTGTTTGAATATAAATTATATTTATTTACTATAATAGCCTGTTTTATCAATTTATTTTATACAAACATTTGCTGAGAAAGCCCAGCTTGATCAGAGACATATTTACACATTTTTATTATTTCAAACTATGTAATATGTATTGCTAAGCTCTCCCAAATTTTACTGTAGTACATACAGTTTATGGTCACATGCTATGTCTTAATGTCTTTCAGTTACAAGTAACAAAAAAAGCAACAAATTTTATACAGTAAGGCTACAGAGCATGAGAAGGAAATAATGCATAACTTTTTTGTTGTAATTGTGTAAAAAGACCCCATATTTTTAACGAAATACGATCTATTCTCGTACAGGCTCGTTCCGCGTCCCCGTGCGTGCTGTTCTTCGACGAGCTGGACTCGATCGCCAAGTCGCGCGGCGGCTCCGTGTCGGACGCGGGCGGCGCCGCCGACCGGGTCATCAACCAGATCCTCACTGAGATGGACGGCATGGGCGCCAAGAAGAACGTCTTCATTATTGGTATGTTTTGTCTGTGTAATGTATGGGTCTCTCCTTTGTAGGATCAGTTCTTCACACAATGAGAAGGATGTACGCCGCCGTTCAACATGCTGGCCTACGGTAGTCAAAGGTAGCTTTGACAACATTATGGAGAACACTCAATCATACCGGTTTCCTAGCGATGTTTCCCTTCACTATTACACCAGGTGTGTGTACCTCCTTAGTGGGTAGTTAAAGGGAAAATTTCCAAAGGATCTCCTTCCTCCTACTCTAACAACATGATTTCCATGAGTTCCATGTCAAATTTCCAAATACTTAACCACTATCTAAATGCTGTCACGAGGCAGTGAGCTGATTCTGTATGACCTTCAGATTTCGTGACGATATCGTGTGTCATCCAACCGTATGTCATTTCATGAACTCGGCACGACAAGGAACCTTAAAATCTATTCTATAAGGCACACAATAGATTGTCACAACATTTGACTTTTAAGCCTTTTGCCTTTTAGTCTTTAACACGGGTAAGACACGACATTGCCGCGATACGAGTGTGAATGGTCATACCGAATCGGGCCCCTGATCGCGAGGTTACGGGAGTTAAAAAATAAATTATTTGCTAAATCATTCATTAGCATTGAACGTTGAACGTGCACAGGTGCCACGAACCGTCCGGACATCATCGACCCGGCGATCCTGCGGCCCGGGCGGCTGGACCAGCTGATCTACATCCCGCTGCCGGACGAGAAGTCGCGCGAGGCCATCCTGCGCGCCAACCTGCGCAAGTCGCCCATCGCCAAGGACGTCGACCTGTCCTACATCGCCAAGGTACCATCGTTACCTTAACACAGTACACAGTAACACTCATTGCCGCGCACGTTACGCAGGACCGAGAACGGGTAGGAAGATATGGCAGGAGTACCGGCTGCCTTTTGAGACGGTGGACTGATGACCGGAAGAACTCGTTAAAATCTTTCTTCACTGGGAATCTAATGCAGGACTCACGTTGCAGCAGACGGACGTCTAAATGACTGTGTCATTAAGATCGTAAAGGAGTTGTTGCTAGCTGAACCACTTTCTTTTCGTTTTAGGAAACGCAATGACATACAATACGCGCCGTAATAAGATATTGCGTTCGAGCTACGCGCTGATGATTTTCCCTATCAATACCAGAGTAAATAGACTGACATGAAGCAGTGGATTTTAAGGGGCACACAATTTAATTTATCTGATCCTGAAAATCTGAGGAGAATATATGTTGTCCATAATGAATTAAATAAATAACTGTTGTCATTTCATTACTAACAATAATTTCTGAACAAATTATATTTACAACGAATGTTTTTTTCAGGTGACCCAAGGGTTCAGCGGTGCTGATCTGACGGAGATCTGCCAGCGGGCGTGCAAGCTGGCCATCCGGCAGGCCATCGAGGCGGAGATACACCGCGAGCGCGCGCGCCAGGCTCAACAGGCCGCCGCCGCCATGGAAGTGAGTATTCACATTTTGCTATGCCACTTGACAGATTAAACGTGGAACAGGAACTCCAAGCTATAGAAGCGGCCTACGGCTAATGTCATGCTAGGGCGTGTGCCGTCTTATGCCCTCTAAAGACTGCACAGTTCGACTGTACAGTTAAAACTGAAGGTCTGTAGCGGGCTTTAAACTACTGCCTTACCAGCAATAATGCCTTCTACCGTAAATCCAAGAGTATGGATGTCACTAAAGTCGGTAGAACACACAGAGGGAACCTATCCCTAGGACTCCCTGTAGGCTATAGGTGTAGATGTGCTGTAGGCTAACACCGGAAATTAATAACCGACCTTCAGATTATGAATCGCCAAAATAATGTTTGGTTGCCAGGCAATATTTGTTATTTAAAAAAATATATATAGAGTAATTTTGAGTTACTTGCCAACCGGTCTCAATCTCAATTCATATCTGACGGCGGGTTATTAATTACGGGTGCAAGTGGTTGACGATTTAATAGCGCATTCCTGGGTGGAGTCAAAAAAGGTTTTGTGCTTCTGCCGATGGGAACAGTAGGCCATGTTGCTGCACTTTATAAAGCACAAGAACTTGTCTCGCAATGAAGTACTCTCTGTTAAGGACGCTTTGTAACGTTGTTAACGTATGCAGATGGACGAGGAGGACCCGGTGCCGGAGATCAGCCGGGCGCACTTCGAGGAGGCGATGAAGTTCGCGCGCCGCTCCGTCTCCGACAACGACATCCGCAAGTACGAGATGTTCGCGCAGACGCTGCAGCAGAGCCGCGGCTTCGGGACCAACTTCAGGTGAGACCTCGTTACTTACACGTTACTACCCTGGATGTAGCTAATCCAGAAAATTAAATATAAAAATCCTTCCCCTTCAATGAAGACGCCACATCAATAGCTATCTACTTTAATATTGTCCAGTTTTGCATGCTGAATCGCTAAAACATGACAGTCGTCATCTTTAAAAATATTATTTTTGAGAAGCGAGTGCCGAACCGTGCCTTAACTATAAAGTGCATTGGTAATGTGTTGATTAGGGCGTTGTCTTTTCCAAAGAGACATAATAATTTATCTTCTCAGAGAGGCACGTCAATTCACACAAGAACTCTCAGTGTTGGCCTAAATAAACAAAACTAGATGTAGTAGGTACTGTATATAACGAGGTGTATTTTCTGTGCATAGGTTCCCGACGAGCGGCGGCGCGGCGGGCGGCACGGGCACGTCGGGCGGCGACCAGCCGACCTTCCAGGAGGAGGGCGGCGACGACGACCTCTACAGCTAAGCGCCCGCGCACTCCCCGCGCGGCCCGCGCTCCACAGTTCTCGGACTGATTTATTTTAACTTAGGATTATCGGTTCGGCTACCTGAACGGGGCATCGCAGGTTCGGAGATGTGACGCGGTAGAAACGCACCGACGCGCCGTCCAATTTCAAATTGGAGCGCCTGTGTGACTGCGCATTTTATTATAATTTGTCTATATATTATCCTTATCTATACTCGAGACTATTCCACCTAGACGTATGAAATCTGGATCGCTGCTACCTTTTTCCTTAACCGTGTACTCTTTGAGATGAAGCCGGAACGTCTCGAAACGTTTCATATAAATGCACATTGTGCACTTAGATGTAAATGTATTTATTTGTAAGTCGATTATTGGGTAGCAATTGGTTCGTTCGCTTGTTTAGTTGTAATTGTACTTTTGTTTGCGGACGTCGCCGTCGGCGGAGCGTGTGAGTATGTATGTATACCTGCACGGTACTCGCATTGCCGAAACGAAACCATGTCGGCGTCGGCGTATTAATACAGTATCGCAGTGATTTTTAATAAAGATTTTTATAGGCTACGCGTTGTTTTCATTTCCTGTACCTCATGCCCCTTAGTTATTTTTTCATATTGCAATTATTAACAAATTTAAACATTTTGTGAATTATACAGTGGCAGTATACACGGCCACATTTATTGTAAGTATCTATGTAATTTCAAAATAAAGGGATTTTGAAAAATTAATCTATTATTTTTACTCCAATATTTTCATTACTGCAAACATATACATACGTGGATAAGGTTTTCATCTAGAAGAGGCAAATTCGTCGCGTTTCTCGCGCGACCGTATCTTTTAGAAGGAGCGTACCAACGCACGATTCCGTATCAAACTTTTTATTAGCTTGGCAGACTCATAAGAAAAATAACTTGCAGTGGCCTAATAGCCTAGCGATACCTATCAGAACGACAAAAAAAGCAAGAAACAAACTTCTAATTCTAAATTATTATGTATAACAGTTTGATTTTTTATTGGCTTACATTTTTTACAAGCAGAAGAAAAATATAGAGACATGCATATTTATGCCTAAAATTGTGATTCAAATTTACAGTCATCCTTTCTGAAAATTTCTTTTAATTCTGACGAATCTTTAACCAAATGTTTTAATGATTTTGCAGTTTCAATAGCGAATGAATCAGGTTGTTTTTCTAAGTAAGTTGGGGTTATAGAACCGTCTACAACCTGGAACTGCTTCTCTGTGGTGAATAATTCCGGTCCCTGTAATATTTCTTTGAAAAGTTTATCTATTTCATCATCAGAAAAGCATGTACATAAGAAATCGAATTCTTGATCTGAATATTGCGTGCTAACATCTTTTGTTGTGGATGGAACTTTTTCTGGTGCGGGAGAGGGTGGTAGAACTCCCCTGGCTTTGCTTACTAATTTCTTAAGAGTTTTAATTGAACAAGGCTCATAATGGGGCAGGTTTGGAGCTTCAAACACAGACATATTTCTCATATACGGTGGTAAATGTTCCTCTAAATGTTTCTTCGCCTTTTTTGCACATTTACATCTTACCGGCTTTACAAATCTGAGGTAGCTTTCCCATTTTGGTTCACGTTCATGCTCTAACTCTACATTCCTTGATATATTTTGACCGCCCGGAAAAATACGAGTAATCCGCTCAGACATTTTTTGTGTAGGTTTTTCAGCTTGGATTTGCACTGTTGTTTTAACTGGTGGCGCAGGGGTGCAGAAGCAAAATGGAACTTTACTAAGACAGCATTCGATAGGTACTTCCTTAACATTGGGAAATTCCTTTTGCAGTACTTTCATTAGGGAACTCTCCATTTTGACTTCTTGTAACTGCTGCGACGTAGTATATTTTACGGGGATATCATAGGCATAATCATGATCATCTTCGAAATCTTTGTCATCTCCACGATGACCATAGATGAAATTTGTTATTTTATCAGCGAATAGTTCCAAGTTATCACAACTGGCATACACACATCTTTTGTTAACGACGATTACCGGGAGTTGAGTGGCACTTGATGTGCAATGTTTGGGACACAAATTTTGGTCCACTTGTGCTTTATATCCTCTATCGCAAAACAGGTAGAATGGGTGGGGCATGGCGACCGGGGTGCTACTGTGAATGCGCTCTTCGTCGGGAACAAAGATACTTTCAACATCAGGGTTTTCCATAGCCTCACTAAGTTGTAACAACATTAATTTTTCCATGTTTATGAAAAATTCTGCATGCTCTGGCAGAGCATTCAGGCAGTAACGAACGAAATCTTGAAATCTTTTGACAACGTGACAAACTTTTTTCATCCATATGCTATTAAATTCCTTACGTTTCTTTTCTTTTTCTTCTGCCAATCGAATCTCGAAGTTTTTCATAAGAATTTGTTCATCTAAAATTTTAACTTGTTTGGCATGTTCGTATTTTGATAATTGCAATTCCTTTTCGCATTCTTCTTTTTCTTTAAGCGCCACGTATATCTGACAAGCCAGATTTTGGCTTTCGAGAAGAATTCTTAATTTTTCAATTGCGATGTGTTTTTCTAAATTGATGTCATGCAAACGGTCTCCCGCGTTCTTTTGAGCTTTCTCTAAATCTTCTATGAATTTATTTTTGAGCGTCTCTTTTTCTTTTGCTAGTCGCTCTGTATACCTGTCATACAGCATCGTTGCTTTCTGCTTTAAAAGAATTTCGTAATGCTTCGTCATTTTTATGTTAGCTTCTTCTCTGATACGCTGTATTTGTTTCATGCTTGCATCGAGAAGCAGTTGTTCTATTTTATTTAGAGAGGTTTTAAACATAACAGTAAATTCTTGAAAAGCTTGTCGTATTTTTGATGTGTTATGTTTCGAAGCTTCCTTAGCTTTATCGTCCCAAAATTTCCTGCAATGCGCTTCTATGTTCTTTTTCCACTTCATGTCGTTGGCTATAAGGACTCTTTCTCTTTCTAGTTCCATCTGTTTATTATGGGCTTGAACTATGTGCTCTCCGAAAAACACGATCCCATTAAAACCAAGCTTAGAGAGATACTCTTTTTTGACGGGTTTTAACACGGCTTTACCTTCGAGTAAATCTTTTGGTGCTGTGAACCAATCACTGCCGCCGCCTTTCATGGGGGGCTCCAGTCCTGCGAGAACTTTTAATTTAGGAGTCATGGACTTGAAGTAGACTTGAGCTAGTTGTGGAGACATTTTAGCTTTCATTACACTTTGTGTTGGAACTTTTTCTTCTTTAAGGTAATATTTTCGGAGATAATAGTTTTCATTCAACTGAGCCATGCTCGTATAGATATTCAATTAAAAAAACTAAAAAAAATACTCATATAATCCTAATATCAAAATAAACTCTCATCATAGATAAATACTAAACTCTCATTGAAGTACTTACACGTCACATGACAATGACTAGCTAATGGCAGACATCAGCAATTATTTATGGTTTTCTGCGTATAGATTATAACGAACCTCAATAATTACTTTTTATTTAATTATTTTACATGCTTTTATAGCCCTTCTTTTAAAGGCTTTAAAGAAAAATAGAACCCTAACAGGGAATATAATAAAAAACGAGGTTAAAAGTTAAAAATAACTTTTTATTCATATATCAAAAATTATAAATAGAATTTTCGCTTACATAATTATGTTAAAATTCATAAATTCAGTCCCAGAATGTTATGTGACTTCACTGACAGCCATCTGTTGTAACAAGTTCATAACATAACAAAATCTTTCTTTGATTTCAGAGGCAGATCTATGTGGTAACAGCTCACTTATTCTTCCGAAGACCTGCTTAGACCCTGCCTGTCCCTTTAGTACCTGCAGCATCGTCTTATCTTCTTCTCTTGTCCAACTTCTATTATCATCTTTTGGTGTTTCTATTTTTACTTTGTCGGATTGTTTCACTTTTGTTCCATCATCTTTCTTTACATTAACAATACCCTTATTGTCTTGGACCTTTTTGCTTTTTTGTGCTTCTTTCGTGTCCTCTCTTTTGTCTTTACAATTTTTTGTCTTAACAGCTTTCCCCTTGACAGTTCTAGTGTTAGATAATGTTTGTTGAAGGCAGTCTTTATGTTTTGTGTTGTCGTTCACATCCTTTATTTGTTTAGTGGGGGACTTAAGTTGTTTTCTAGTTCTTTTAGGCGGAATTTTACAGGTATTTTTAGTGGTCCTCTTGGGTGACGATCTCTCTTCGTCTGATTCTGGTGGCGATAGCCGGCAGTGGTTGGGGGCGAGGCGCCTCACGTGAGCCCGGTAGGGTTCCTTGCTGTATGGATATGTAACGCACGCCGTTCGCAGCATTCGGCCGTGTTGTAGGAACACTCTTCCATGGAGATACTTAAACAATTGAAGAAAGCTTAAAAATATTAACTGCTCATCTTAATTCTAGAACCCACCTAAAAGAAATCTCCTTTTGGAAACCATACTTTTAATTTAATGTGACTTAAATTTTTTATTCAGACACTAATTAATTTAATTGGAGGAGCATAAGTGGAGTTCGTTCATAGTATGTATCAAAATTTCTTCAGCCATTGTGTGCTACATACAACATATAAACGTATGAGTAGAAAGCTGCATAAACTTACCACTGTATCAAGGCCCTCCTTGACATCTACTTTTCGCTTGTTGTCACTTGCCTCCTCAAACTCCCATACATCATAGCCATCGTCGTTAGTCAAGAAGCTCTCATTGATTATATCTGTTCCCGTTTCATATAAACTAAAAAAATAGAATAAGTACAGCAATAGAATAAAAATTAGAGTATCTATCAACAATATGTCCATAAAATAATGCCTCACCCTATGGACTAAAATTCCTGTATCATTTAAAATTAATATTTACTTGTTAACAAAAAGCTGAAGAAATCCACTGGGACTAGAACTTGCCATCTTCTGTATACCACATTTTTTACAAATTTAGATATTAACTTGTTATATTTAACAGAGAGCAGAAGACATTGCTGGGAATAGAACAAACGGTGGGCACACCCCAGGCCTCTGAGCTTGAGGGGTCTCCAAATTTCTACAAGTGGCATATTTGACTCATTGACAAGGCTTTAATGTTTATTATTTTCCCTTTTGCAATCAATTTTATTTCCAACATCATTCAATATACATACTTACATATTTATGGAAGTCAATCTTAAACTTTACGTACAAAATTTGGATTAGACAAATATTTATAAATCCTCCTATCTACATGTGCACTGAAAAGTTATTAAAATTATATCAACTTCTTGAACAGGGGGAGACCCTCATCCAGATTTGCCGCCAAGGCCTGACTCACTGATGAGCTATGCTGGGCTTTTTCAAGTTGTTTTAAAGTGTCTAATATCATTAAATAATTTTAAAGTGTCTAATATCATTAAATACAATTCATTAAAAAGACAAACCTGTCAGGCGGCCTCTCATCCGGGAACAGTGACTTGAACATCTGAGTGAGACGCGGATTGGACCTCAGGTGGGGGAGCACCCTTGCCTTCATCTGCTCACTGCTGCCGTTGTTGATGCCTGTCGTAATGGCTCGTAGCACCTTCCGTAGCACCGTTGGCTTCCGACTGAACGACTTCTGCAAATATAATGAGCATTATAGATGACAAGTACCCACATTTGAATATTCGAAGCAGTCAAAAAGTTTCATTGTGAAAGAAAATCAGACATGATCACGACCAAGTGGGTCACAAATGGGTTATAAAAAACATTATTGTATGAATTTCTAAGCTTAGAATATGACAAAGGAAAACAAGGTAGTCTTTTTCTTTGTTTTTGAACCACAGATGACTGAACAAAATTGAATTTAATGTGAGTTTTCCAGTTGGATAGCTGGAGATGTAACCTGAAATCTATATTATGATTCCTAGAAGTTGAAATATAGCTAGGCAACAATACCAATATCTCTTTTATACTCACTTGCAATAGTTCAATAAATCTCAGAATCTGAGTCTGCATGAAGTGGTCCATAAACCTGCCAACTTGCGCCGCCTGGTCTGGCTTCAGAAACATCAGAAATTCCTCTACTATATCCTTGTGCTCCTCTCCTAGTGCCTGCTCTATTTTCTTGTATAAGTCTATGGGAGTCTCTTTTGTCGGATCAAAGCTCTTCAATAGTTCTCGAAACTGCACAAATTTGTTGGGAGTTCCTGATGAGTTCGAGGCAAGCCTGGACTGCACCTTTGTGTAATAGGATTTCACAAGTGCTGCAATGGAAAGGAACATTTTGACGTTGTAGTTTATTTATTTATTTTTATGCATCAAGACAGAGAAAAGCAGATTGACATTTAGTCTGATCAGAGTTTTTGTGCACCTCACCATGGTGAGGAAAACTCATTAAATGAACTAATTTCTTTTACTGGCAATTGTGAGAATGGACTATAAAAACATGATACTTTTTGAGCCAATGAGCTAATACTTGAACACCACTGCCATTATAGAAGACAGAAATTGGCATGGCTATAGGGACCGTGCAGAAACTACAAAACGCCACCAAGCCGATTAAAAACGAAACTGCCACAACTAAAGTGCAATATTGTCCCTTTGTTTTTCATGTTTTCATAATATTATTCCTCGTTAAGCAATAACAAGTCGAATTTTTTTGAAGTTCAACCTATACAGTTTGAATTTAACCTGAATTCACTATTAGCAAAGCCATGAGCACAACAAATAAAAATTCAATTTAACCAGCTTTTAAGGAAGATGTGACTCTATAATCTATTTAACTAAGTGTTTTGTAAATTGAATAGTCTACAATTTTGTGACACCCGCATATCAGTTCAATGAAGAATATTTATTGATAAACTTGTTTTCATGGACAATAAACATAACATACCTAGTGTAGCTTTAATCTACAGAATCTAAAGAAACTATTGATGATAGAACAAAAGTATGTGGTACAATATTAAAGAACATAATTACATATATCAATATTCACAAAAAACTTCGCGATACCATAATTATGTCCAACTATTATCATTATGTCACAATAACTACTTTTTACAGTTTAAAAGTAAATAGAATTACCGACCAAAATTAGACCATGTTATTCATGTCAGTAACCCATTAATGACCCACTACAGGGTCGGATCAATGTACAATGAGAAGGATGTAGGTCTTAGTCCACTATGCTGGCCTACTGCAGGTTGGTAGACTTCACATGCCTTTGAGAACGTTTGTTTTTGTGAAATCTCAGGCATGCCGGTTTCCTCACGATGTTTTCTTTCACCATAACAGCGGTGATATTTAATTTTTTATAAAGCGCACATAACTTTTTTTACAGAGTCATTGGTGTATGCCACTGGGATTCGAGCCCGGATCCCTCGAATCGAGGTCGAAGCCTAGATTCTAAGCCACTGGGCTATCTGTTATTCATACTTTTGCTTAAATCCTTATCTAAATATTTTTCGTTGTAACTAACATGTTAAAGTTGTTTGGGTTCCGCGATGGACTTGGTGGTGGAAAGTTGACTGTTTAAAAAAGCTTTTGATATTAGTTAAATTAATTGGCAGAGTGAAGTCTGCTGGGTCAGCTAGTACTATATAATATGAATGTGAGATATTGTTATAACAAAACAGATTTGATTACCATACCCGCTTCTAATACATTGTTATTAGGTTTTGGAGGCTCCTCTTTTTTTTCAATGTTATCTTTACTTTTTGTCTCCTTCTGGGTCTTAGACGGTCCCTGGACAGCTTTGGGTGCAGTGGTCTGAAAACAGAAAAAGTCATTGAATTAATTTATATTTTAAAAATGGCAGACATTGTGAACTTGTAGATAAGGCGCAAAATCGTGCACTTTGCTTCGTTTTGAAAGTTCTTTCCAACTTTTTAACTTGGCTAAAACTGTCTTCTCTGAACTGCTTTGTAAGTGACATAAATATTGTTCCAAATAAAGTCTACTTTTAGTTTCAATGAGTTACATAAATTAACACGCAAACATTCGACTGACTCACCACTGTTTCAATGGCGGTTTTCGAAATGGAATTTTGACCGAAGACACTTGTATTAGGCTCGATTTTATTCCCAAAGGCATCCTGACTTTCCTTCGTGAACAATATTGGCATCGAAGGCAACATTTGGAGGATCTACGAGCCTATTCTTAACAAAACAAATCCACTAATCAACACGATAGCCACTATTCCAACAATTAAGTTCACAAAATAAAACACAGTAAAAATATTCCCTAAACATTATATAAACAAAGTTTGATACTAGTACAATAAACAAAAGCACATTAATAAAATTTTAACACTAATAATTTAAGAATAAAAACACGATAAAAACCAACAAAGTAAAAATATTTATGTTTGACAGACACATCAACGACGCGAAAGCGCGGCGGGAGGAGCAAATTGAAAACGTTTCATTTTAGGAACAATAAATATTATTATTAATTTACGAAACACATTGTTTTATTCTATTTTAAATTCAGGTACATATCTAAATATCAGTAATTTAAGATAGATTTTTTTAGTATATAAGTGATTGTTGAAAAACAACTCTTGTACCGAAAGAAGTTGCTGGTGCCCGCGCACTCCGCCGCTACGCGGAGTTTTCGAAAGTTTTTTTGCAAACATTAAGTTTTCAGTTGCTTGCTACAGTAAAGTATACATAATATAATTATAGATAAAGATAAAATTATAAATAAAGAAATAAAAAAGCACCAAACTTAATTGACTTAAAATGTGGTTGGCCTCAAGCAAGTCCATTTTTTATGTTAATCGTCTCATAAAATGTTAAAATGCAGATGCTGTTTGATCAGTTTTGTAATTTATACCTATGATTATACATAATGTAATAATATGCTAAAAAGGATATTATTTTAGATAGATAAACTTTATGATCCTTTGACTGAGTTAGACAGAAACAATCACAACTAAAGTACTTCTACTATGTTAACACGCGCATAGTTAGTTCGCAACTAAAGTTCGCAATCAACTTTGAGAAGACATACATACCTACCTATATTTTAATTTAGGGGATAAATGGATAAAGGATGGATGGATGGAGAAGGATGCAGTGATAGTTCAGTAGTTAAGATCTATCCTATTAATCGAGAGGTTAGGATTCCAGTGGCACGCCCCAATTTCTGAGTTATGTGCGCTAAATGCTAAATATTATATTATGCCACATGCTGTAACGGTGAAAGCAAAAATCGTGAAGAAAAAACAAGCTTGAGAGATAAGTCCATAATGTTCTCGACGACATATGAAGTCCTGAAGAAGACGGCGGAATACTGTTGGATTCAAAGAGCCCAGAACCGGGCGAAGTGGCGTCGATTAGAGGAGGCCTATGTCCAGTAGAGGGCTGAAGGAAGGAAGGAAGTAAGTAATCAAGGTTCGTAAGTAAATTAAATAATAATGCAAAGTGTAATTTTTTTCACAAAAACATGTTTCCTGGGTAAAATAAGTTTATTTTACGAACATAAGATAAGTACGTTTTACTTACGTTAAATTTCCTACACAAATAATAGATCGAGGGTACTACAATGTGTTACTACTAAGTACCTTTATAGGTACTGTGATTAAAGTAAGGTATAGTTTGCCTACCGATTCAAAGTTTAGTGATCAGATCACTATCATGGATTGGCTAGGATTTGTTGCGTGTTTGTTGGGTACATTAATTATTTACAGTAAAAAAATTGGGAGTCAATGACCACTTTACGCACGTTTGTTGACCTCACGAATTTGTTAAGTTGGCAAGAAAATACGTAAAAGAAAGTAAAATTTATGAGTCTGTTTGTAATATACAGTTTGTCGGCAAATATAACCGACTGATACGGTTACTTATAAATATTTAGTAAGTATTTATTCTATCAAAAAATAATTTAAATTATGATTGTCTGCTTAATTGCTTATCTTTTTAGTCCAGCTAATCTACGAAACATTGGGACCGATTTTGACAGAATTTCTTTGCCCGCCCAATAATCTGGCTGATAATAACTCTACCAGCGCCTTTTGGTTGACGCATTCAAAAAGTATGTTCGGTTTTTGGTAATTAAATAATAATTACTTACCAAAATTATTATTTTAAATTTACTTCGACGTGAACAATCAGTAGTTACTGAATTATGATATAATTATTTGCTTCAAAATTATTCTTTATACTTAGCATTTTGGCGTTGTCTTGGCGTTACTTGCTACTGTCTGTCTGCAACCTATAAGTAGGTACCTATTGCAGGTCGCCTTTCATCCTTTCAGAATGAGAAGAAATGAGTACCTACTGACTAGGTTAAATAAATAATCATCCTAAATTATACGTGGGCAAAGCCGTGGGCACAACTGGTTTACTTCACACTTTTGTTGTTACTACGGTTGTTTAGTAACGATATCGATTTAATACAATCTCAATGAACAATATCAAAGCATCCTTTTAACCTAATGTTACTCTACAAACCTTTTATTGAGTAAATTCGGACCTTAAAATGTTTAAAATTAGTTGATCGACTTAAGTTCATAGAATAGCTGAAACGTGAAGTTAAGTAAGGAAGTAATAAAAAATGGCATCAATTATACCAGCGGGCTTGCAAAATGGGGTGAGACACATGAATATTTAATGCACATTGATTGCACCGTTGTAGATAATTGCACAAAATATAACGTGTCGTCACGGATTTTATATTTTTTTAAAGAAGAAAGGGGTCCTTTATAAAGAGTTGAGATAAAAATATACTCCAGCATTTGTTTGCAACCCATATGTGACCCAAAGCAAGTCTCTTCTCACAATGAGAAGAATATAGTTTACCACGATAGACTAATAGATCCGAACCCAGAACGGAACATGGGCCTAGGTAGTTCAGCTCAGTCCGATGAAGAGAGAGAAACAAGTGCCTCTGACGAGATTTAAAGATTTTTTTTTAAATTTAAAATAAATTAACGTATCCTCTGAAGCTGGCTAGCACCTAGAAGTTTTAGATTGCAATCACGAGTGAACCCGAAACAATACTCTGGGCACCAACAAAAGCAGGAACAAACCATAACAATAGGTTTTCTTCTTCGAATTATTACTCATATCAATTTAGTCATACTTCTTACTCCATTCAAAAATTTCATAAAAGTCACGTTTTGATAGATTAATTGTTATCCGTTGTTTCCGAAACAAATTTTCAAAGCAACAAAATTATAATTACTAATTACCTCTCATCATTGTGTGCATTAAACGCCTTCCGATTTTTACTCACCTTGTAAAAAGGAAACCGTTTTACTTGTAGTTTTACAGACAGAACGTTTTCTTACCAATTCAGATACGAGTACTTATATCTCTGATTTTTGTACGCCAATTCTGAACTCAGTACGTTTTTACGCGTGATATCGTTAAGAGTGTTTGGTGTTTGTGGTCATTATGGCAGAGAAACAAAGTGAGGGACGTAAGGCGGAGTCTTCCGAAGTTAAGGAGATTAACATCGACGATTTAATAGCGAAAAACGAGGAAGATGCCCCAACAGAGGTGTTCGGCAGCGACGTAAATATCCTATAACTTTAGCACAAATATTTAATTGAAAGTTCGATTTGGCATTGTGAGACAAAGGACTTTCATTTACCGTTTGCAAACAAAGCATAGTATTTAATTTTGTTTTAAATATTACGCGGGTAACTTTCTTTTTTATCAAAATAAATGTTTCATTTTGTTCAAAATTTGTGGCCCTTATCGTTGACTCAACTAGGTATCATATCAGTAGGTTGTATTCGTATATTTGATTGGAGCTTTTTCGAAATGGGTAACTGCATACTTTATTTATGTACATAATTTAGGAAAGTCCCAGAATATCGCTCCAAATCGCTTAACGATGCAGATTTTACGACGAAATATTCACAAATGCGCCAAAGATTGTGTGGCCACTGAGTCAGTGTTCAATAGTTATAATATAACAGTTTCACCTTCAACTAGTTCTACTTAGACCAGTGTATCGTTGAAACTTTGTAGGTACTTATATCATGTCGAAGTTTTGTACATACATATGCTAGCGGTGTAGAAAACTTCGATAGCGTGATTCAGGATCCCCGTTGCCGTGATTCAGGGTCTCGTGACGAGAGACAAATATCTAGGTAATTTGATTTTTTCTTTTTAAGATCAAAGGCCTGGACGCCAACCGATATGCGACGAAGAAGACGGTGGCCCAAGGAATGCTGGACATAGCACTCCTGACCTCAAACGCATCGCAACTGAAATACGTACTCCAAGTCGGACCTAAACACGAATTTTATACCCTGCTCGTCACTCTCATCTCGATATCTATGGTTTTACAGGTACGTTTGGAAATTTCAGCGCGGGCTTTATCTATGGTAAAATAGTAGAACAGGCTGCACCCGACCCGACTTCGATTAGGGGAGGCCCATGTTCTGCAGTGGACTACGAGGGAAGGAACTGAAAAAGAAGAGCCGTTGTAGGTTGTAGGTTGTAGGTAGCGTCGCGCGAGTTAAGGTAGTCGACGACCTTTTAAATTTAAAATTCCTTAAATACTCGTATCTGAGAGTGATTCATACATTCATCTCAAAACTTTTATTGTATTTAAAAATTAGTGTGATTTAAAATGCTGATATGATAGACAATAGGATTATTGGAATAGGCTAGGTTGCAACCCTTTTTATGGCCTACTGTGGGGTACGGGTCTCTAGCCACAACAGAGGGAGGCCTGGAGCCTACTCAGCCACGCGGCTTCAATGCGGATTGGTGGAGAAACGCCCACATGCCAATCAGTGACGTGTGTTTTCAAACCAAGGGCCTCCTGTAAAGTTTAACGACTGCTATCGTATCGATAACTACCGGGACCGACGGCTTAACGTGCCGTACGAAGCACAGAAGCACGCATTTAATTCGCCACTAGCGGTCACCCATCCAGGCACTGACCGCGCCCGACTTTGCTCAACTCTTTCGATCGTATGCGATCTACTCAAGCAGCGGGGCTATGCGCAGCAGCAGGACTAGGCGGGGCTGCTATCAAGAGTGATCTAACCATCCATCTCAGAACTTTTGTATCTTAAAATAAGTATGATTTAAAATGCTGATATGATAGACTGATGAATAGGATTATCGGATAGGCTAGGATAGCTACCTTAATCACTAGGTCCCTAGGTGGTGATGGGTCTGGCGCTTCTCTCCCTCAACCTGATGCGTGACTGCCGGTTCCACCTGCCTCGCCACCGCTCCTCGGCTCTCAGTATCAACTACTTGACGACGGCTACCGCTTTCCTGGTCACCATGCTTAACATCCTAGTGTCTACGTTTGATTCCTCGCTTGCGAGATATACAGAATTAGAATATGCGTAGTGTTTAGAGATTTCTGTAAATTTGGTTTATGGCACCTTATCATAGCGTCCGTCGTGATAGCATCTCTGAGACACTGTGAATTTTTTTTGTTTATAGTTTTGAGCGATTTTCTTTTTTTTTTATTTGCTTATTCCAACGGTGCCACACTGTAGCTAAAGCTAATATTAAATACCTTATTTGAGGCTGAAAAGTGTATATTGTATGATTACTATTTTAAAACAATATTTTGAACCATGGAATAAAATTTAAATCTTAATTTAAAAGTAGTGATAAAATGTTGCAAAATGGCTCTAGGGTAATGATTCGTAATATATTTTCAGTAGGTTCATTAATAGTTTCAAAACAGTTGCATATGTATTTTTAGTAATCTAGTCATTATATAGTTTATTAAGTTTAGTTCGCTAATTTATTAGCTAGCTAGGTAATATTATTAGGTTTGTCTAATGTTGTAACTTCTTTACACTTCTAAGAAGCTTATCGCTTGATAAAGTAATAAGGACCTATTGTTTTAGCTTCTGGTCGGCCTGCTGTTCGTCATAATCGGCGGTCTGGACCTCAATGACCACAACGACCAGCCTTCAGCGCTTGTACTCAATGACGTCATTGTTATATTCATATTCGTTATCTCCACCATAAATATAGTTATATCCGCCTTTGGCATAGAGTACTCTAACAGCCCCCTCGTGTTGGAGCGACTGAAATTCATCAATACTGAGTATTTAAGAAAAGCTAATATAACTGCGTCATAACACTCTTTGTAAAGAGATTGTTTTCTAGTCTAGTCATATAGGTGTTACTTTATGTTTTACGTTCTTTATTTATAATTGATTTAAATTATAGCTATTGCTATTGATGTTGTCGCCATAAAAGTGGCAGCAAAAATCAAAAACTAAGCTATGATAAAAATCTTTGGCGATACCTAATACCTATAAAGATCTCCCGGGCTTAAGACAGTGCATTGTTATATTATAAATTTAATGCAACAATCGTAGATATGTAATACCTAATCGATATTAAGTATAATGTTGTAGGTAAGCTACATGAACATGAAATCTTATTCCCATTAAATTATTTTTTAGGCGGGCGCAGGTATCCTGGCTATTATAATATCCTCTATGGATCCGGACAGTAGTCAGAGACAAAAGAAGATAGCTGACTGGCTTTATCACATTTCAGTCGGTCTCATGACCGGGGCGGTGTTTTGTGACGTCATCAAAATGACATTCGGTCTTGATCCTGCATTAGCGGAGCTCAATTTGAATGGGAATAAGAGTTTGAGTTTCTTTGGATTATTTTAATAAATAATGGGTTATTTTAACACATAATACATGTGCCATAACAAAAAGCTTGCATAATTAATAGGTTTTTAGTCACGTTTTGGTTCGCGCTAATAATGTTTTAGTTCGATATTTAATGTGAATCACTCTTTGATTGTTGTAACTTAAAACTAAAACAATTATACATCTTACTTAGTTAAAAACGTTACTTACGTTCAAAAGATTATTCACAAAATTGTTGATATCGGATAATATGTAAATTAGATTAGGTACCTAAATTAAGTACGTTGTATGAGTCACAAACTTTTATTTATGATACAATTATACTCTATCATTATTTTCTTCCCACTGAGGTCATTGTAATATTTTTCTAACTCGTGTTGTAAAATAAATTTAATGTAGCAAAAATTAATTCAGACTAAAACTTAGCTTATTAATTAGATTTTGTTTAACCTGATGTCTTGTTAATTTGAATTTAAAATTTATTGAATGTTTTTTTTAATTTTGATTATCTGAATTTCTCTGAACGTTATTTGAATTAATAAAATTTATATGCTTAATAATAAACACATTCATCGTAAAAGTATTAAGAATGAATTGGAAGACGAAGAACATAACAATAGACCAAATTTTGGTGTATAAGTTTACTCTTTATCTTCAAATATTTTTTATTTTTTTATTGATTTTAGTTATATTTTTATTACATTATTTGGTATTTTGTTAAAATTAGAACAAATTTATTTGCCCTTTTTATTTAATTTTTATTTATGTTGCTTTTATTTATTTTTTAAAAGGTGATATCAACCGTGGTGGCCCTAGTACTGAGCATAATATTGAACATCAACAACGTTCACCACCAGCGAGGGGCAGAGATACTGAACAATACTACATTAGTATTTAAAAGTATAAGCATTCCTATTAACATTCTTATAACAGTATTTACTGTTCAAAATAATGACAATATACCTATATAAATCATAATATAAAATAATTATTATTATTAATACCCGTAACTCATAGATTTTTAAAACTCAGTTAGCACTTAGTCTTATTGACCCATTATTGTTTTTATTTGAATTGTTCGCTTATTTTATTTCTATGTATTAATATTTATATTTCCACCAATTATGTAATTTTTCGTTAGTAACCATTAAATTAAAATCGATTTAGCTGTTAAGAGATTATTATATAATTAAGAATACAATTATTGTGACTTTATACTTTATTTAAGATTATAATAAAAAGAAAATGAAGCTTTTTATTTTAATATCCTTTATTTAAATTCCCTAACATCAACTTATCTGCAAGATACAGTTTGCAGAATTCTAAATATTATATTCTTGTAGGATATATTAAAATGAGGCCTTTTAAAACAGTTTTTTTATTTTACGGTGGAATCCTAATCCCTTCACCTAAAAAACATCCCAACAAATTAGCCCAGGGCCTGATGCAGCCCACATGCACACACAGGGGAATAAAAAGGAGGATTCCACAAGATCTACCGCGGACTCAACCCTAAATAAATTGGCTATTAAAAATATTTGGTGAAATTATTCATTCAAAAGTGAATGAATGCAAAATTAATAGGAACGCTTCCAAATTTCCTTTAAAATCGGACATACGTACATCATGCGTACATAATAATATATTACCGTAAAACGGGGTGAATAGAACTGACCGGGGGAATAGAGAAAAATCTTGGGATAATTTCTAACGTTTTTATGGCAAACTCGGTAACCCCAGTAAAAAACCCGCAACTTTAATAATTTGTTGGTGTAATTTTTCTTTGTCTGGCAACTTTTTATTTGTGGCAACATCGCTAAAAACGTCAAAACTTTAATGTAAAAGTTGACAACAAAACAAGTCGTTATGAACGAGTGAGTTTGAAGTTTTGAACCTTCGTATTTCGGTGAATTTTGTTCTTTAACCTAACGTAACCTAACATTAATAGTTTATAGTTATCTTCAAATTACGGTCAGTGCAGTTATAAATATATTATTGTGCTATAGTTATTAAGTAAAGAATATTCATTATTAACATTTGTTCTTATTTCGTAAGCCTTGTTTTCTTTAATTTTTCGTGGTGATTAGATACACGAAAGGGGTGAATAGACACGCCTGAGGGGTTAATAGACACAGCAAAGGGGTGATTAGTTACGAAATTGATTAGGTATGTCAGGACTGCCACAAAGTTTGTAGTAGTTATCTACAGTTCAAATTTCACTTTTAGTTACGATTTCGTGATACACAATCAATTTATTATTTTTTTATTCATTTTTATCATTGATGATTTATTTTTGAAATTACAGTTTTTCTTTAAACTAATAGGTATCTATCAAAGATACCTTCTCGAGTTTGCTTGCCTTTATACTAAAATAATATTTAGGGAAACTACAATGTAGCAGCCCACAAAATTTTTCTAATGATCCCTCAGGCGCGTCTATTGTCCCCTGATGGCTGGTAATTAGAAATCACGTATATTTTGTGTCTTTTTTTATTAAGTATAAACATATCCGAATAGAAAATATATTTCAATAGTTTGGCCTAAGATTCAATATATGCATGCTTAAAAAAATTGGTAACAATTCTGCAACGTTACGAAAATCGTTACCAAAGTTCGAAAACCTACAGGGCCGAATACACGATCCAGACCGACCACCGACAGAGGTCACCTTGGTCCAGTTGGTGTGAAAAAAAACCGTGTAGACGTTGGTCGGCCGACCAAATATGGGCGGGGCCAAATGACATTTGGACGGCCTTGGTCGGACGCGCATCCCTCCGACAAGTTGCCTCCGTGGTCGGCTCCGACCGTGTGGAACGCTGTCGGCCGACCAGTGTTGCCAACTAAGGGGTTTTCCCCCCAGATTCAGGGTGAGATGGGATTTTTTAAGGGGTCTGAAATTTTTAGGGTTATATTCAGGGATTTTTTGACTCTTTGATATTTTTAAATTGATAATATTTATTTCTTTATATATATTTTATATTTATTTCTTGACCTAGCGACTTATAACGACACCTAGTACGTAATTCTACAACCACTTTGTGGTGACTGGTGGCAATACTGGCGCGGTCGGGTGAACCGATTTTCGTTTCGTTCTACACGGTCGGGCGATTGAGGCCACTGTTGCCATCAGCCCTTTTCGGGCCTAGGTGGCAACACTGGTTGAGGCAACTTGTCCTTAACCTGTAATAAATAAAATTTAAGTACATTTTTATTATTAAGAAGACAGACCCATAAATATCAAAGTTTAGAACTCGGAAGGTACTGTTAGGGTGCATTATCTTAGGTATCGTGTATTGTTCTCTGTCATTCGTGTTTTTACGTGTGTAATCTGTTAATACGGTACGGTTGGTAATATGCGTATTTTTAGCACTTATAATGTTGGTACACTGATGAAAGCTTGAAGGGGATTGAAGTGAACCTTTTTGTGGCGGGAAGCTTAAATTTAAATATTCAGTTCTGGGCGGCTAACTGCGATGAAAGGTGACAATATTTTTGTAATCTTATTATTTTCTAATTTAATATAATTTTAGTATTAACAAGTAATAATTCTATCGTGTAGTTGCTTTGTGGCGTTTCGAATTAAAATCTTGTAAATTAGTAAACACGTTTCGTTTTCCTTCTAATTACCCAACAGTACATAGGTACACTTATTTATTTATGACAATTAATACTGTCGATTGCGAGAAAAACCACGACTTAACTAAAATTAAGCTAATTTTGTCATATTAACAGATTTAAATAGGTATGCTTTTCCGTTGCTTTGGTCGACATTTTTCGGTCTCTTCTACAAAATTACAAAAAATCTGTCATTGTTGACAGAAACAAACTATAATAAAAGTTAAATTAATCATTTCGTACGCTGTACTTAGCTTACCTACCTTTTTTGATTCTCTTTTGTATGCGCTTCGCATATGGTTTATCTTCTTTTTTGCAAGCGCGACATCTGCTGCCGGTTCTATATGGCGCAATTTCTCAGCCAATAGCTGCCAACATTGGGGTTTTTGATTTCTATCTTTATACTATATTCTATGAACTCGGTTAAAACTGCGCGTTCCCGGTTTTCCATATTGCGCGCGCGTGTTGTGACGTTCGCTTCGGAATTCGGAAATGACGCAGTCATCATAGCATAGACATAGAGTAATTAAACACTATGGACGCAGTCCCGTCGGCCAACAAACTTCCACACGGTCCAAACTCAACTGGATAACCACTATTTGTCCTTGGTAGGGAGAGCCGCGCTAGCGACCAAGGTCGTCCAAACGTCGTTTGGCCCCGCCCATATCTGGTCGGCCGACCAACGTCTACACGACACGGTTGTTTTTCACACCAACTGGACCAAGGTGACCTCTTCTGTCGGTGGTCGGTCTGGATATCAGCGTTGCCAGTTTTTTTTAAGTTTTCAAATATTTACCTTTTTATTTGAATTAAAATTACGTTTACTTGACAATATCTAGATAGCAAAAATAGAAAATATATTTCAATAAAAATATAATATATCAGATTTACCCTATCGATAAGTAGTTGTCTTTAAATCGAAATGGTGGATCTTGTACAACATCTACATCTACACTAATATTATAAAGAGGAAAAATTTGTATTTTTGTGTGTATGTTTGTAATGAATAAACTCAAAAACTACTGCGCCGATTTAAAAATTCTTTCAAAGGAATTCTTTCTTGGAAAGCTACATTCACCTTGAGTAACATAGGCTACTCAAGAATACTTTGGATATTAGTTAAATTAATTGGCAGAGCGAAGCCTGCTTGGTCAGCTAGTATCCAATAAAATGTTAAACTTATTGAATGTTTCAAAAAATCTGAATCTTTAGATGAAGACGAAATATTTTATGTATTAAGTAACTTATAATAAAAAGACTTTTGAAACATTTTCATTTATTTCTAAATCATTATGAATTAATTATTTATATTTATATTTTTCTTAGGGGGACAACTATATAATAAGGCGTTTTTAAGAGTTTTTGACACAAACTTTAGGGATAAATATTTTTGAGAGTTGACAACACTGCGGCCGACGCAGGCAGTTGCCTCAATCGCCCGACCGTGTAGAACGAATACGAAAATCGGTTGACCCAACCAAGGACGCGACGGTCGGCGGTTGGAACCGACCGTGTAGAAGGCCCTTACCTATTCACCCCGTTTTCAATATATCATATTATAGAGCTGTGTCAATGACACTTGGTGACACTTGACATGACAGCAATAATAAACGTCAAAGTGATAATATTGATTTTTTATTCTTCGAAATTTGTTATGTTGATTGTTGAATATTAATCGGCAATCGCTGTGATAAATACTTTATTGAGAAAAAGTTGTTTGTAACTTTCCCACGTTGAGTACTGATAATTTAGGTGACCCGAATCGCCTGTGGCGTGTATCTGTCATTCGTGCAGCTGATAAAAAGTGATAGTTGACGGCGAGGTTACCGCAAAGCGTAACGAGATTGGAGCCTGCATCGGTTGAGGCCGGCGTTGTTACGGCTAGTTTGCTGCATTCAGTGAAAGGGAACAGACGTGAACATGGCCAGCGGAAGGATTGTCGTATACGGCGGACGTGGTGCCCTAGGTGCGGCGTGCGTGAAACATTTCAAGACTAACAACTTCTGGGTGGCGAGCGTCGACTTGAGCCCGAACGAGAGCGCCGACGTCAACATTACGGTGCCGAAAGACGCGAGCTGGGTGCAGCAGGAGGAGCACGTGGTGAATGAGCTAGGAACCGCACTGCAAGGTCAGAAAGTGAACGCCGTGATTTGCGTGGCGGGCGGCTGGGCCGGCGGGAACGCGGCCAAGGACCTCTCCAAGCAAGCCGATTTAATGTGGAGGCAGTCAGTGTGGAGCTCCACTATCGCTGCCACTGTTGCCTCTAAGTACCTCAGCCCTGGTGGCCTCCTTGCTCTCACAGGAGCTAAAGCAGCCTTGGAAGGAACACCGGGCATGATTGGATATGGTATGGCAAAAGCTGCAGTTCACCAGCTCACAAAATCTCTTGGGGCTAAGGATTCAGGGCTTCCGGAAGACGCCTTAGCTGTTGCCATCATGCCTATCACATTGGATACTGAAATGAACAGGAAGTGGATGCCCAAAGCAGATTTCGGGTCCTGGACTCCCCTGACGTTTGTGGCTGAACTCTTTGATAAATGGATGAAGGGTCAACAAAGACCGGCCAGTGGCAGCTTGGTTGCCCTTGTCACTAAAAACAATGTCACTGAATTGATTGTTCAGTAACTCTTGCCAAAACAAATCCTTACTTAATTAATCTGTACTCGAACTATAAAAATAACTATAAGACTTAATACCTATAAGTTGTATGTTGATTACACAATAATATTCCAGCTCAATGCTTTTAAGTATAAATAAATAAAATATCTTAATGTTATCATTACAATGTTTTTAATGTCTTATCATGTTTAAGAAGTAAGGGAACAATCTCATAATAATAAGTGTCTATTTATTCGAAATGTGTTGTTAGATGAGAATTTATGAACAATAATATTGATGTGATATTTAATCATTAAATGATGTTGATGTAATTTTGTTTTTATCTTTCAACTCTTTTCTTATGTTTTGTACTGCTGTAGTATATTCCAGTAGGTATTTAATGTTGCTTGAATATACCTGGGTATATTCTGACTTGTGTCTTATAAGGAAAACCTAAGTTAGTAGCATTTGGTATTTACTGCTTTTGTGTGTTAGCAGTTAGCACTCAACTTCTTTGGATGTTAATAAACACTAAAATATACTATAAATGTGGTAATCTACATTCATACATTGTTTGCAATTGGATAACAGATAAAATTTGTGTTCCCAATGTTTATTTAACCTTAAACATGCAATACATATATTTTGGGATTGCTCGAAATAAATATTAAACATGCAGTACTATGGCAATACATATAATTTGGGATTGCTCGAAATAAATATACCCTGAAAATTGACAAACTACATATTTTTGCTTATGAATTGCCAATGAATAAGTCTAGAAACAAAAGACATAAACATTTTGTGTAAGTTTGTGTATAAACTGTAAATATAGTGGTAAATCCCCAAGTTCTCGAAACATTTTATGACTCAACGGTTTTACTCTAGCTCTCTGGCTTGCTTTTAATTAACGTTTTTCCCTGTACCACAAGAATTCCATAGTGGGCTTATTTACACATCTAGGCTCTTTGGTTGTAAGTGAGTTTCTCATGTGACGGGTGGGGATGTGCCACCCCCTTTTAATTCTATTCTCCTACCTCCACACACTCAATGGTTACAATGGTAATACGTATAATTTTACCTCCCAATTGTTTTTGCATGGTTTTGTAATTTAATTATTGTCAGATTTTTAAGTACATAACCTTTCATGGGTTTTATGGTGAAATCTGCAAATCATACTAATTACTGAATAGCATTAGTGGTTTACTTCAATAATTGAAACTTAACTTTAAAAAAGGTTTTGTAATTGTAAGCAACTATCTATTATCATTAGCAGTGTAGGTACATTATGGCACAATACTTAATTGCATAGGTACACTAATGTTCTTATGTAACAAAATAAGTCAATAAATCGCGAATCCATGTACATGTAATACTTGGATTAAGGTGGCTTGCGTAAAACCTACGATGGTTGCCTCGCCAATATACGAGTAATAGACGTATGCTTGAAGAATGAAGGTGACCAACATAGGTAGCTTTCAAAGTTTGCCAATTTAATTAAAGTGACAATGGGTCACATCCTCACATCATCCACAGGATTGACACTCGATGGGGAAGAAGGTCCTCGGATGGCGCCCACGTTTAGGCAAAACTAGTACAGTTGGACTGACGACCTAAAGAAGACATCGGGATACCGTTTGGATTTAGAGGGCCCAGGATCACGTCCAGCGGGATAGACGGATCTGTGTACTTTTCTTGTGTCTATGGTACCCACTACATGTGAAATTCAAATGTGGACCGTGGGACCGTAAGTGTCTGGAGTTATTGAAATAGAACTGACGGATACGCCGAAGTGTAATGTAAAGGAAGGCAATTTTAGTTTTAGGGATAATATAATCAACTAAAAATGATATGGCCTATTATTGTGCCGCTCAAATGGCTGTAAAATGTGGGGAGGGGAAGGAGATTGCGAAAATATAAAAAGAATGGCAAAAATATATTGAAAACTCTGTGCAATCATCATTATCATCTCCCAAGACGCACCATTGAGCCTAGTTTTTTGTGTGTCAGCCCTAAATTTTAACGTTAACACGCATAGAAATTAAAGTTTCATCCCATTTTCCGTTACATCATCATGATAGTCTACGACGATAGTAAATGCACTTTTTGTAAAGTTTTATTACTTTTTAGTGCCATATTTATTTTCGCTAGACAAATGAACGGTGAACGCAAATTTTTGTACTTACTTTGTAATCTAATCGGACCACTTTCACTTTTGTGATTGAAAGTAGTTTGAAGTAGCTTATTCGGTAATATTGCAGTGGATTTGGAGGTAATTGAGTCTTTTTTTAAATATATAATAAAAATATTTATTAGATCTCAAGGTCTGGAGGAACATTGTTTAACTTAATACAACAACTAGGTATTAGCAATTTTGCGATTCAATCTTAACACAGATTGAGGTTTCAGTAATAAGTATTATTATTTCTTTTTAATTTTAATGAGAAATGAATGAGTATACAAACCCAAACTCAGTGAATGTAAAATTAACACTCTAAAAGCACACTTTGAGAAACTTTGCAGTAAACTTAAGCTTATAATTTCAAATGCTATGATCTTTTGAGTAGGCGCAATACTAACCCAAAGTAGTTTGATGATAGGCCTAGAAAATAAAATTTTATTGTACCTTGATAGAGATTAGGCGTGCAATGTATAAATATTGCATTTTTTATATTTGGTGCACACCTGATGCGAGATAATACCTACTGGTCACTGCTGCCTCGGGAAACGGATTGTAGATGAATTGCTTAAATATATCTACTGTTTTTCTGGTGATAATATATTAAATCATATTTTCTAAGTTTATTTGATAGCCTCATAGTACTTAGATCGTGGAATATTACTTATTATTATTACGGTCGTCCATAGGCTGCAGAGATCCGTTTAATTATCATGCAGCTACGGTATGAGTGAGGTATATCGATAAAAAAAACAAAACTTATAGGTACCTAAATATAATTTATTCTAAGTCACAGCAGGACTACATTATAAAAATCTTAACACACTTAAGCATATAAAACACACGTTTATGAATAACTTAAAATTTTACGAATATACATAATTGTTTGTACCCAACTAGTTACTAACTAATAGAGTACCTACTTACTAACTAGGCAGAGTTTAACACTAAATAATATAAATAAATTAACGCTTAAAGTAAATTCGCAACTGGGATCTCGTCTACAACAATAATAAATTCGAATAGATCATTTTCCTACAAACTTATTTCAATCTTCTTTAGATCTTAAAACAGTAACATTCAAAATATTTTTTCTTGACTAAGTATTAAAATTAATATTTCTGATCCTTGATGGCTAATGTATACTCATTTTTCCTAAAATGTAATTCTGTCTGTATTTTTCATACGATTTATTTTTCAGCTTAGATGTTATTATTTTTAATTTATTATTTGGGGTTCAACTTTACCAATTGAGTTAGATTTTACGCGATTTCATATCATGACTTTAGACCTTCTTTAATAATATGATAAGGAAATCTTGTTATTAATAAGAATTCACGGCTTGTTTGCCAAATATTTGAAAGTCATCACACTAAAGCAATTTTAGCAGTAGATATAACAGACTAGCTCATAAAGAAATTAATTATATTTCCTTATATATAAAGTTTTAACATCGACGCAGTTCGGTTGATTGAAATAACGTAACTTACTATGTTGGCAAATAGATTAATTGCTGGGAAAATCACTAGTCATTTACATAAACGATTAATAAAGGAAGGAAGAGCTCATATAATTATGTATCGTTTATATTATCAATCGCGTAATCTGCTGATGAATATTGATAATCTCTTGAAGACAAACCGTAGTTTCATAGTAAATTCCCTCATTATTCGTACCAATACATAACACATTTTATGACAGTAAGTACCGAGTCAATGATTATTTTTTCAAAAAGTGGATCGTTTTTCCATTCAAATTCATGAGTATTTAGTAAACGTTTGTAATTAAAACATTACAATTTTGATTAGCACCGTAGTACATTCGTTTAATAAAGTGAATGCTTGCTTGAGTTAGCGCAGAAGTTGGGAGATCTATTGTGACTCTTGTAGCTCAAAATGAATCAAGACTTAACCTCCTAGTGTTTTGTTTGGGATTCTTATTAGTCGCATTCGCGCATGCAGGCGCCTTGATGTGAAGAGGTAATTTTAGCTCATAGACACCCACGACCTCAAATAGGGTAGAAATAATAGAAAACAGAATAGTAAGTAGAAATGCTATCCGAGGTTGTACGTCAATGCGTTGGCTACTCTATGATTTCAATTTATCTAAGTATCGAATATCAATTTCAGTTATTTGCTCGCATTTTATGAATGACGGCATGCAAAATCCAGGCTACTCGGCTAGGCGGCACGCACCAATGACTTTGTAAAAAAAAAGGTATGTGCGCTTTATAAAATTAAATGTCACCTGCTGTTATTGAAGTAAAACATCGTGAGGAAACCTGCACGCCTGAGAGTTCAAAAAAAATGTTCTCAAAGGCATGTGAAGTCCACCAACCCGCAGTAGGCCAGCGTAGTGGACGGCGGCCTACATCCCTCTCATTGTGAGAGGAGACCCGACCCTGTAGTGGGTCATTAATGGGTTACTGACAAGGTTGGCGGTAAGGTAACCTCCCGGGCTACTATGGCTCTACTACCTAATAAATTCTTCATTCCTCATTCAATTAACTGATTCATTGTTCGCTAATCAGCCGACGACAGCCCGAACTGTGTTCCTGAGTATGTCCGTGACCAGTTCCGTGGTCCGTATGATTTTGTAGCTGATCTGGTCGATGAGGGTGATGGCGGTGGAGTAGGGTTGGGGGAGCTCTGCGGTTGGACGAACCGCGAACCTCGTGGACGTCGTGTCTGGTATTATGATGGACCACGATACCGCCGTCGGTCTGAAAGAATTGATAGATTAGGTTAGATTGTACTGCTTCATTTAAATAACGTTTTTATGGAAGCAGTAGTCTAAGTGGTAGAACCATTTTTGTTTGTCCAAGTACTAAGAAGGTATGTAGGAGGGATTTTGGGGTTTTTCATTACGGCGTAAATCAGGCTCACGTTCATCTATAAAACTTTCTCTGGCAAATTCCCTTGATTAGACGAAGATATGTATTATTGGAGAATACTCTTATATGTAGGCAAAACTAACAGCGTAGCTGGCTGCAACGGCTGCAATGGGTTGCAGCCATACATACGCCATACATACCTACGTATATACCTACCTACAGCCATACATACGTATAGGTATACGCATGAGTAGTTACCAAAAAAGAGTAAAGCAGCATAATAAATGTTAGGCAACAGCGTAGTAGCCAGGAATAGGCTGAGTTTTAACAATCCAAATCGAATCGAAGTTATGGAATTATTGTTGTCATAATCACATAAAATAAAATAGGTCCAATTCAGTATCTACCTATTTACCAACAAACATTTTTACGAGACATGTTTATTACGATCATCTCGTCATAGATTAATAACTAAGTATTACACGGATTGCATGCACAAATGCACACGCGTTTTCATATCACATGCCTTATTGCTATGATTGTGTAAATAGTGTTAAATATAAGTTGATGGGATACTAATGCATTTCTTTTGATCACAGACTCGTAGAGCATAGCAATTGTGTTGTGTGGTCAAGTCGTCTAGCCAGTCATTAGGGACAGTGGCTAGACAAATCTACTTCCGGACAAATGATCGATTAGTTTCTTACGTAGCTTATGGTCTAGATTCATGGAAATTATTTCTATATTATGAGCCTTACGGTATTTTATTGTGACACTAAGATTATCTTGCAATGTGTCATCATGTTTTTTATTTTGTGGAAGAGTGTGCAATTTTCTTTGCTGTTTTATTGTTGAAACAGGCAAATGACCAAATCACTCATCACCAAACGACTGGTGGTATCAAAGTGGTCACCGTTGCCTAAAAACATGGATGCCTGCCTACCTAACTCCGGTTGACAAATGAAAATATGAGAATTTGGTTGTTTTTAAATGTCATCAACAGTAGTTATGACCTCAGAATACAGAAATTACCTACAAACAATCTTGTAGATACTTTTGTTTTTTTTTTAAATAAAAGTGAGCACAATTTTGAGGGATTCATCAATTACAAATGATAAGACTGATGTTTCTTTAAAATCCAGTGTATTTCTGATGTTTCCTACTGTAACACTTACAAGCGAACAAAAACACGGCAAATAGGTACATAGTGATGCGGGTTGCAGTGTCTCATCAGAGAACTCCAAAAAGTTGAAAATTTGCATGAGTATTTAACACATTCAGTGCCATTGACACGCCTAGCGTGTCCACACTAATTCTTATCTGCATGCCGCCAGCACGCCGGGCGTGCTCACCGTTTTTCATCTATATCTCAAAGATTAGACAATATTATTGTCCGAAAGACTCTGAGCATAAACTTTCTGCCGTAAGCTAAAGTATTCTGAAGTGGTTCCAGGATCTGATATTTTTTTAAGGTTCATCAAAAATAATCTATTATGTAATGCCGCGAACATACCAGGCGTGTTCATCTCCAGCAGTTCTCAATCTTTTATATTATTAGGTCAATTTACTACATTTATAATGCCAATAATAAAATATAGAATATTTTTTATAAGTTATCATTTATTTTATTCCTTGGCACTTAGGTTGAACAAAAAAGATAAAATAAATTGCATAAAATATTTACCTATAATGTACCCCTTTAGGTACCTAATTATAAACGCTTATCAGCTGTTGTGTAACTCGGATCTGTTTCCTTCTCTCTCTTTCACCAATATCTTTTCATTCATCGGAAGAAGACAAAACCCTGCCCAGGATCTATTCCAATGTTATAAAGCTGAAGAGTTTGTTTGTTTGGTTGAACGCGCTAATCTCAGGAATAACTGGGCCCATTTGAGAAAGACTGATCAATAAACACGGTTGAAGCCGAAATAACGCTTTCTTTGATTTTACCTCTTAACAGTGCCGGTGAACACGCCTAGCGTGCTACGTAATTCCATCCTGCAGTGCCGCGAGCACACCTAGCATGTTTGCGTTTTTTATAGGGCGGCATCGCTGGGAAGTATTAGAAAATCGTGGTGGCATTGAATGTGTTAAAGTGTGGTATTTTAAATAGGCCATAAGATACAAGACCAGACTTTGCCCACGATTTCGTCCGCGTGGATATTGAAATTTGATGCAAAGAGAAATAAAAACTATCAAAAATGAAGAATAACTGAAGATAAGTAAAATACGAGTAGACAGACAGGTACAGGGAATGAATCAGAAGATGTATACATGTATAGTTTGTAAAAAAAGAGTAAAGCAGCATATGATAGTGATCAATAAATTTCATTGCCACCACAACATAAGTTTTTACTTCTTGTCCGCTATAAAAAAGAGTTATTTATAAGCCTAAGTGGCGTAACGTTTTTGTCTAACGTTCATTAAAAAAAAAACTCTATTTTATAAGTGACATAATCTCCTCACAACTCTAGAACAGATATTACATAAAAGCAACTTTAAACTTGTTTTATGTATCATCGTTTACTGAGCCGTGAAAGGCAATGAAAGTAAAATAATGTCTCATTATATTGCGAGAAGTAGTACTAATTTTTTTATTTAACGCTCGAAAAAGTTTTTTAATATTTTTATTGGAATTGCGTAGCAAACGGCCATGCCGGCCACCTTATGTCAAGTGATTGGTCACTGCAGCCCATGGACGCCCGCATCCAGCATTAGATAGAAGAAAACATCGTTTCCGAAGTTGCACGCGGGTGCTTTGCTACATGAGGAATAAGATGTTCGCCTCAAATGCAGGCAACCATATTTCTCCAGCAAGACATGCTGCTTTAGGACTTGTTAAGAGGCTAGTGCTAAGCTACCTCCCCTTGCAAGCTACTATGGCTTAGTATACCTACCTATTCCTATTCATACTCGTATAACAAAGTAGCCGCAGTAAGTATATATTTCCGTAGGTGCCTACGTAATTATAAGTCTGATCGATCAAGTTGTTCCTAAGCAACTACAACAGATACTTTTAGGTATGTTTTATACAGATTCATTAGTACAGATATATGAAGATTGTATCATTTACGATAATTGTCGAGAATAACACAAGACTTGCATGGCAGGATGATGCAGTCATTGAATTAATTTGCGCTTGTAGGGAAGTTTTAGATGTAAATCAATATGTTGCTGAAGTATACTAGAATACAAATTAAATTAATTGTTTAAAGGCAATAAAAAATTGCTTGACATAGACGCTTTAAGAGAAAAAGGACCATTGATGCTTTAACTTATCTTGGCGCGCGGTGCTATGTGTGAGTGTAGGTAAATACTTGTACGTATGATGTTTTAACTTATCTTGGCGCGCGGTGCTATGTGTGAGTGTAGGTAGATACTTGTACGTATGATGTTTTAACTTATCTTGACGCGCGGTGCTATGTGTGAGTGTAGGTAGATACTTGTACGTACGATGTTTTGCATAGTGTGGCAGTGTCGTCATCCGGGCAACACGTTTTCTTATTTATTTTTATCTGTATCTATACACTCATGCAACTTTTTGTTGGGGTACTTTTACTATGACACTTATAATAAATTGACATTTATTGGTGTTTAATCCATAGATAAGTACTAATATTATGTTTAATCAAAAGTGAGATGGCTGAATTTTGCTTATAAATTTAAAAAAATCTTCTTTCTGCAAAAGCTAAATAACCTTGTTTTTAAAATGCAGGGTGCTGATTAGTACTGAATCTTAAATAATTTAATTTAAGCCAAAACTAGCGAGCTATTTTGTTACGCAACTAAAACACTAATTTGTGTCACTTAACAATGCGAATGAGCAAACCTGTGAAAGTATACAGATGAAGGCTTTCGGACGAGATAAACGAACTGTATCTACTCGTATTTTACATATATTTAACGACCTTTTAAATTAAACTTGAGCAACGTTTGCGTTTTTGGCTTGCGTGATATAATTAGCTTATCGAAGAAGAAGAATCATGTACCTATTGGAAAGGAATGCTTCATAGAATGCGAATAAGCCTACACAATTCCAAGTGTGAAAGGTGATCAGACCCTGCAATGGGTCATTAACAGGTCACTAACTGACAACCCTACTTGGGCATGTCCGATGCCCCTTACAAAAACAAGAGATTAGCGAAAAATGAATTCTTGCTTCAAGACTGCGGTTACGTAGACAATTACTGTGACTCGAACATCCATACGAACCATATTATTACCTATTCATAGATCTAATGTTGGACATGACAACAAAGCGACAGAACTAACCAAAAGCCTACAATTTGAGCTGAGACCTTTCGTGTGACGGAGCGACTGTGCGTGTCAATCAAACAATAGTCCATAATTAATGTTCATTAGACATTTTCAGCAAATTACAATTTAGTTTACACGCATTTTAATCACTAACCTACTACCTACTATTTATGACGTACTCGTATTATATCTTTCATTATTGTAAATGCGAAAGTTTTCAACATTGGATGGATAGGTTTTTTTTTATTCTTCCATGGTAAACAACTGAACGGACTTAGGTGACATTTCATATACAGATGCACAAAATTTCGTCCAAGGTAAACAAATAAAGTGGCTTATTGTAATCTTTCCCTGTATTAAACCTATTATAAAGTCTACGCGGAGAGACTTCGCAAGTAGAAACGAGTCTCTAATAGGTAGCATTATATTATAAATCAAGGCGGTAAACACCTAAAATATCCTCGTTTTATAAACATTAAAAATCTTAAGACACGTTGACTTTAAGGACAAATTAGAGAGGCAATCACATACCTAAATAAAAACACTTCATCGAGAGATATATTAAATTCTACCGGCTGCTTAGTAGGTAGTAAGTACCTACGAGTATTCATTTCGTAAAGGTCTGATAAAGCCTGGGCCCTGATTCACTAAGTTCATCAAATCGTACGTCATTTCATGAAAATACCTAGTGAAAACCTCTCATGTGATGGCTACTAACCTAGGCGGCACATATCTTGAGGTGGTGGGCAAAGGCCTCACGTTGGTGGTCGGCTTCGTGGTGAGAGTGGGCACCGTCGGCCGGGGAGTGGTCACCGCGGAGGAGGGGCTACCCACCATCAGCTCGCCGTCGTCTCCGAACCTGAAAGGAGTAGTTGGATGATTTAGTTACACAGTAAGTAGTAATTATGTAAGTAGTAGCCCTGGTGAACGGGCGTGCTCCGTCGTCTCATTATTCCCTATATGAAGCAGAAACATCACAAAAAAAAAACGAATCCCAAGTATATATATGCCAGGGATCCATAGCAGGGAATAATAATATGGCGAAAATATTTACTTGTAAGTATTATATACTTCGCTTCAATATGCATATTGGTTTAAGTTATGTATATTAAGCTAACTATACTATACTAAGCGGTGATAGCCCAGTGGCTTAGAATTCGACCTCGAATCGAGGGGTCCGGGTTCGAATCCCAGTGGCACGCACCAATGACTTTGTAAAAAGTTATGTGCGATTTATAAAATTAAATATCACCTGCTGTTACGGTGAAGGAAAACATCGTGAGGAAACCTGCATGCCTGAGAGTTCACAAAAAAATGTTCTCAAAGGCATGTGAAGTCTACCAACCCGCAGTAGGCCAGCGTGGTGGACTAAGGCCTACATCCTTCTCATTGTGAGAGGAGACCCGACCCTGTAGTGGGTCATTAATGGCCTTTTATGGCCCACCGTTGGGCACGGGTCTCTCTCCACAACAGGAGAATACCCCTCCACGCTGCCCCAATGCATACTGTGGAGAACCGGGCTAGTGGCCAAATGGTATCGGATGTTTTCAAACCACCTATGAGAATGTTTTGCATGTACAATACTAAGATTGGGTTTGTTGATATTTTACATACCTACATTTACCTTATATGTAGATAGATATAGATATTTTATATGAATGTTTTCTTACAAATTTAAAAGATGTGGCATAAATTTCGAAGTAAAAATAAAAAAACAGGGGTGATTTATGAAGGTAAGACATTAAGGCATTTTCCACAGAATTACACGCAGTCAAACCTGTTCAAACGATCGAAGTAAGTATAGGTATTAAATTTGTATGCACTGGGGAATTGATTATTTTTTTCAATAGCCGAAGCTTTCAATTCAAATGCTAATTTAATGCTACAAAATTTTGCTTTATATTATTAAGAGTTGAAAATGCGATCTTATCAGAATTTGTAAATTTGTACTGCAGTTCTGTTTCGAGGTCCCCCTAGAGGTTGAATTTCATAATTCTAAAACATTCGCAATTTGTAGGTACGTAAGTATAAATCACAAATGTTCAAAAGTGTTAAACAACGTATCGCCAGTACATTAGAGACTGTAAATCGCTAATTATATTACTTACAAACAAGGGATTTGTATTTTTGGGATTTGCAGAGTTTAAAACGAGAATTACTAGTATTAAGTAGGTAGTCATTGTAAACATTTGTTACGCAAAAGTTGCCCGACACCAAAATTTCTGGACATCAAAGTTCCTGGCAACGATGTTCCAACATAGCGTGATCAACTACGTAAAAACACAAATATTGACTGCAACACGCTCACAGCAACACAGCAACATGTTTATGCAACCATGTTTATGATATTATTATGCTTACAGTAACGAAAATTCTCTCTGTAAACCAACGGTAGGTTAGGTTACAGTCGCTGGAAAAAGCTAGTAAGGTTACTAAATTCTATAGTGTTAAAAGAAGATACGTAATAATCTCTAACGAAGAAGTCGATTATATAGATTGTATCGTGAGAATACCTTGATGCATACCTTGGTGCGTGACTTGTTTATAAATTTTTGTCAACACGTGTTACGGATCTATGCAATCCCAGTTTTCCTTGAAATAGACTATTGTTTAAAAATTAACTAAGTCCAACTGTGTACAACTACCTATTTCCTACTTTTCTCACCGGTCAACCATGTAATCTATGATCATCACGAAATTGAGTTTTGGAATTTTAATAGGTAATTTCTTAATTATGTTAGGTACTAAGTCCCCGATTTTTGCTTTCTCTGTTGGTGTTTCACAAAGGCTTCATCGTAATCATTGCATTTGTCAAGATATCGTCCGATAGGTACCTTGACTCCTACTCTAGTTTTAAAGGTGAATTTCCACTGAAAATATTGTCAACTTCTGTTCCTCCGACATTGTGTTGACAAATTAAGGGTGGGTGTGATGCCATTGTTTGAAATGAATTTTTACTTTATTTTGGATACTAAACTATGGTATGAAATTAAGGGATTTAGCTAACAAGGATATCAAATTTTAATGTTATGATCGTAGGTAACTGTATTTTTATCGTTTTTTATGCAGGTGAGGGTTTGTTTTTAAGTGATAAAGATAATTAAATATATCACATTTAATTCCTTCCAACGCACGAATTTCGAAATTCGAAAAAAATTTAAGGCCAATCGTAAAGCGAAAAAAACTAAGCCGTTTCGAATGTTAATCGAGTAAACTGGTCAGCTGTTGGCAATCTGAGGAACCAGTTTAGACAAAACCGTGTTTTGAAGAAACGAAATGTCTGTAGGTATAAGTTCATTGTTTTGGTTCTTTTATTGGAAACGCATGAAAACTTTTATCAGTGGTTTAACGCCATTCTGTAATATATCGGTAATCGGTATCGGTATCGGCCCATCGGTAATCAAAAATACCAGTAGCATTTTGGATCTTTACAAAGATATTTTCCTGTCCTTTAAATTTTAGCGGAAAACATTAAATTTATTGGATTTCTGAGAAAACGTCTGCTGGATCTATACGCAAACATACTTATAATTATTTTGTATTGATTCGAGACTGGTTTGCAACTAAGATGTGATAAATTAATGAAACAATATTTGCGCTTAAAATCGTATTCGTTTGGTAGCGTATCAATTAAGCGTTTAAATTAATATTTAAACAGCCCTGTGACAATCAGACGGAAAACTTACCATTTATCCTTTAAGAACCCTACTTTTTTAAACTATGACTACTTATTATAAAATTAGTCGTGGTGCGAGTTTTTGTTAGTAAGTATTTTATATTTTATCAAACAACATCTGATAACGTGCAATTAACAAAAACGAATTGCAATATAATACATTTATTATATAGGGTTAAAATACAACAACGAAACAGAACTAATTAAGTTAGTTTACTAATTTCGTTCGTTTCTTATTTTTTACAATTAATAAAAGTCTCCCATTTGACCCTGGGGACACATTTACTTCATATTTTTCACGTAGTTGATACCTGTTTAATAACAACGGCCGCGGTGGCGTAGAGGCTCCTGCGTCTGGGGCGAGCCCGTTGCTGGTACGGGCGGTTGTGACGGCTAGGGCGGGGGCGGAGTGGTCGCCGTGATGATGGGCGACGGCGGTGGCAACTACTTACCTGTTTAATAACAACGGCCACGGTGGCGTAGAGGCTCCTGCGTCTGGGGCGAGCCCGTTGCTGGTGGTGGGCGGTTGTGACGGCAAGGGCGGGGGCGGAGTGGTCGCCGTGATGATGGGCGACGGCGGTGGCAACTACTTACCTGTTTAATAACAACGGCCACGGTGGCGTAGAGGCTCCTGCGTCTGGGGCGAGCCCGTTGTTGGTGGTGGGCGGTTGTGACGGCTAGGGCGGGGGCGGAGTGGTCGCCGTGATGATGGGCGACGGCGGTGGCAACTACTTACCTGTTTAATATCAACGGCCGCGGTGGCGTAGAAGCTCCTGCGTCTGGGGCGAGCCCGTTGCTGGTGGTGGGCGGTTGTGATGGCAAGGGCGGGGGCGGAGTGGTCGCCGTGATGATGGGCGGCGGCGGCGGCAACGACGAACTTGGGACCTCGTTGCTTGCTGCAGAAAGAACAATTATTTTAATACCCATTGCATGTAATATTTGTTTAAGATTGTACACCCTACTCTTTGTAATTTCGTAGGTTGTCTGAAAGAAAAGCGATAAGACCTATGTGCATGTATATATTTGTTTACAATAGAGAGTATTGTATTGCATTGTGTCCTCAAAAGAATAGAAGAAGTGGTCATGCACCAAAGACTATCCTAAAGGTTGTGTGCCCTTTATAAATTAAACGTCACCCGATGTAACAGTAAAGCAAAACATCGTGGGAAGTGAATCTTACGAAGTCCACCAACCCGTATTAGCCTAGTGTGATTGACTTAAGGCTTCATCCATCTCATTGTGATATTGTACATACTTACTCGTATTTAACGCATCAACTCACTACCTACCAAAACTATGGGTCATTGTTCCGTCTAATTCTATTGTGTAATCCTAAATTTTGTCCTCTGAACATGAAAAAACAATCTCAATCTATTTGCAGAGATGAATCATGTGCTTGTATTGAAGCGAATTTTTTGCCGCTTTGCACTCATTGTTAAGTACAATTACGAATTTAAATGAATCATTAATCCTAAAAGGCACGGAGGTACTAACTTATTTTGTTGTTTTTTCTCGTTTATAAAATTCAATGGACATTTTTTCCTAAACATGATGTGATAAAAGCTTGTTAAATAATATCTACATATTTAGGTCCAAAAATAATATTTTGTTAGGTACTGTTTATACTAGTACGGAGGTATACTACCTAAATACATACAAACACATACACACAAACACATACGCCGCGCACATGCACACCGTCTCACACACAAACTGATATTATACTCATTAAAATGACAGAATACGAGTAGCTTCCTAGGACCTCAAAAGTCGAAATCTGATGATTAATCGATTCTGACGATTGCCGAAATTTAAATCAATTTATCTTAGCGGAAAGTTATAAAATATTATAATACCTAAAAATCATAGACTTAGGACTTAGACTAGGAAATACACACATACATACACGCACACGCACATGCTCACTTAGTCTTACACATATTGACGCACCGATATCCTCATAAAAAGACAAAATAGCTTCTTAGGACCTCGAAAAAATTCAATTTTCTTGGCGGGAAGTTATAAAATATAACACCTTCGAGTATATAACCATAGACAATAGACTTACCAGATCCAGAAATGGTGTTGAACTGCTCATTAGCTAAGAACACTTCGAAGTACCGCGTGAAGTCTCCAGTGGGGTCCCATCTCGAGGACAGCTTGGCCCACTCATCAGGGTACTCCGCTTTCAGTCTTTTGATGATTTTCACTGCTATCTTCTTCTGCCGTTCTGTGCATCTTATGCATTTCGTTCTTAGCGCCTCTGGGAGTAACCCTGCGAAGAAAAGGAAACTTACTGTAGGTACTTGGCATAGGCATCTATAGGCAGATGTGTTCTACCTGAATGAATAAACTACATGTGGATAAGGTCGCAGCCAGCAGTTGGTGTAGAATTTTATGACACACACAATACTTGAGGAAATTTCTGTCAACTTTGCAATTTTGTAATCGATTCAATTCTACATCATAATTTATTTAAAATGAGAATAACAAAACGTGACTGGTTCGTCTTAATGAATAATTATATATACCTTTATATCAAAATTTAAATGTTGGAATGGTTTAAATGGAGGACTATAAATAATAATTTCCTAATAAATCGGAAAAATACAGCCAGGTATCACAGGTTTATTTTTAACAATAGCGCCAATTGGCGCCAAATGACGATACTATGATACGGAATACATATTAATTATGATTATGGAAATTAAGTTTAAAATGTCACCAATTATTTTATTAATAATTGCACATTTTAGACATTGTTTTTATACAAACTTGTGATTGAGAAAATAAATTGTACTGTAAGGACTACTAGACGCACTAAGGACCTGGTAAGGTTGCTTAATGGCGGGTTAAAAAGTAAACTACAGTGGTTTAATAAGGTTTTAAATAGTAATATAAATTCCTGCTTTTCAGTTTTCTGAGAAAAGTAATTGTGTGTGAATATGTAACAAATAGTTTTTATTAACTGCAATAAATGTTATTTTTACCACGAAACTGTGACGTGGGTCTCCAAAAATCATGTTATTTCTGGTTAAGGAACATGTTTTAAAATGGTCCATTTGCATTTGCGCATGCCTCCGAATAAAAACTTGCAATAAAATTGTGATTTTTTTAGACTTCACGCATTCGTTACGTCAAACCTTTGTTATTCACGCAACGTCGCAAAATAATGGGTTAAGTGGCGACACGAGATTGAATGTAAACAATTTCCGTGTATCGACCTGACAATAGAATCAGAATTAAACAATGAATACGGTGCTGTTGACACATCTACCGTATTGTTGTAGTTATCTTATCAATCTGCTTGTCTTTTAACCCATCAGTAACCCACTGCTGGGTCAGGGCTTCTCTCACAATGAAAAGGATGTAGGTAGTATATATATATATATAGTCTACAACGCTGGCCTAATGCGGGTTGGCATAGAATTTATCAATCCTTTGCAACTGCAAAATGGCTTCGATATCGCAGTTTTTTCAAAATTCAACAATATTAAAATTATTTCTCAAAAGTCTATCTCTCAAATGGGACATTAGGTCTTTAAGTCTTTGAATTTTAATGACGCTAATGTAGAGTACTCGTACTTTACAAAAGCTCGTGACGTCTTATTAGTGAGTACCTCAAAATATTTTAGTTCAGTTCAAGCCCGACAAGTCTCTTTCAAAGTCAGTTGTAATTAAATACATTAATTAAACGTGTAACATTCAATTAAACGTTCTCTTTGTTGTAAAACATCTTAGTTATGGTTTAGCTAGATTTCATAAAATGAATGAATGAATGATTTATTATTTTGTTATTGACTTCCACGTGTTATTTTATAGCTCTGTTTTTTTAATATTGGTCAGGGTTTCTCAAAGTGGGCTACGCGTATATACCACTGGGGGTGCGCTATTGCGTCATAATCGTTACAGCGTATGGCGAATTAGCTGAATCCTTCCTGGCACTTCATGCGACAACCTGAATATGAATGAAAATTGCAAATGAGGAAGATTGAATTTATTTGTAAAAAAATCAAGCCTATACATTTATTTAACTGTTATTTTTTCAAATAATTTTACATTTTTTTTATAAATTTAAAACGGCAATACCTTTCTTATAATTATTATGTGTGTTCTAATAAAAAAACTTATACCCCGTAGTGGGTCATTAATGGGTTACTGACAAATAAAGTTGCGTGTCTATGATCTGTGTTTGTTTTGTAAAGGGGTACGCCGCGCCGTCGTCTTTAAAGTCTAATAGGTATAAGATATAACGATAAGATTGAGAAACCTTGTTTTAGGGAATCAAAACAAGATTCTTTGGAAATGTTTTGCTGCTTTTTGTACAAACAATTTAATACCTATAAGAATTTTCGGGCGTATATAAATTATGTATGTACTTAAATACATTTATGGGACATAATAATTTAATTAAGTGAACTTTAGACCTCATAACTCAATAATGTCAGTTCATAATTTTTTATCTTGTTAACTTCGGAATTTTCCGTTCGATTTTATTGTTATAAGTACGACGACATGAAATGTCTGTCATTTTGGCTAAATTCCGTTACCCCGCCAGCCAGGTCTGCATTTTTTTGGAATATTACATATAATCTATTCAATTATGACGTCTCAAACACTTATCGAGAATTAATGTCTGCCAGCTTTCTAGTTATCATAAAACTAAGGATAAAGATGTATTAATTTGTATGTACTTTAAGGAGCTTGAAGCTCGTAAGCGGTTGCTGCGGATGACTAAAGCTACGGCTTCACGGTAATATCAAGAGCTAGAACTGGCTGGCTCAGAGGAAGAAAAAGAAGAACACGGATATTGGAAATAGGAACTGTCATTGTAATCGACGTAAAATAGAAAAAAATCATAAGTTTTATACATTCATTTTTTTATTTCTGATTCCCCTAAAAGTACTCACGAGTATCTTGCATTATTCATTCATAGAGGAAGTAAGGTGACCAAAGAAAATTCCTGCGCATAATATAATTCATTCAAATAAGGTTAGTCGGTAGATATAAAACGTGTGAATCAGATACTTCCAGATACTTGCGTAAGAGTGAGGACGATGCATACAAATTGTCTCAAAACAAAAGCTTATTGATAGAAACGCGAGGAAAATTCCGTAAATGTATCAGTACCTATATTTAGAAAAATTAAGGTGACATGTCTTTGTTCACGTAATCCCTAAAGAGTGTCCATTAATTTTATTTACGTGACTTTTAAAGTGGAGGTGTACAAGCTAAACCATAATTATCCAATCTTACGAGGGAGGGGATTAGACAAATTATTACATCAAGTAGTTTTGTGAGTGTAACAATACAAAATTACGATATCTATGCATACGTTTAAAAGACACGTCTGCAGGATGAAAAAGGGGCTGCTTGTAAAAAGTGTCATAGAACGCAGCAGATTTCCGAATCTTTTCGATAAAAAAACGTGTTTTTGAAGTGAAAACTTCTTTAGCGGCGCGACTGACTGGCGCGGCGCGGCGAGGACTGACTGACTCGAACATCGTTTGTCGATACAAAATAAATGCACAGTCGAAACCACTGTGTCCAGAAAAGTAAAAAATTAATATAAAATGGAAAAAATATCTTTAGAATTTAATTTCCATAAAAATATAATAGAGCTTTAGATAGCTATAGAGAATTAAATAATCTTGTTAAATATATCTTAAGTTCTTCTCTTATGCTCTCTCAGAAAAATTTTAATGGAATTATAGGTTCTAAAAAAAACTACGTTTATTGTGTTGTGACACTCTTCTTGCCGATGTGCGATATTTTTTGTTGATGAACATGAGTATAATTATTTCTTTTAAATAACGATAATTAATACAAATTGAGCTGCTAAACGGCGTGTCTGCGATTACCACTAACGATTAATAAATCTCCATTATATAAACCAAGATACGTTTTCAATTGGAATCAAAATTCGGACAGGCTAATTTGGTGTGACCTGCACTGAACCTGCAAGTTTTTGTAGTAGGTAATTTAAAAGCCAAAAACTTGTTATGGCACAATCTAGATTCTAGATGTTTAAGGTTTTATTGTATCCTCAGACTAATTTTGTAATTACAGTTGAGTGGAATTTTCCGGTAAAATTCATGACGATTGGCAGGACTTTTAACTGCCATCGAATAGAGCTTTAAATCATAGAACTTTTAACATAGGACTTATAACAGTATTTTGTATACATTCTGCCCTATTCTGCCCTTATATCTCCGGCAACCACGCCTCCCCAACACAAGACATGAAGAACATTCAGCTTCACGGTGAGTTAAGAGGACAGTGAGCTACTATGGCTTTATCACCTAAAAGATTATATAGTCAGGCGATAACTTCGATGAGTCAGGCAATTTAGGCTCAGACATTGTCAGTAACCCACTGCTACTGTTATATTTGAGGTAAACAAACACACGCCGTATTCAGGTTCTGTTAGTTCACACGTTTTCTCTACGTAGGTGTTTGCTTGTACTCATTAGTGGCGGTTCACGAGATGACATCTAGTGATCTTATACCTACTACCGCGTCAAGTAGATACATAAACAAGATCGAGGACCTACTGACAAAGTCAAGTTCAATGACTTGTTAGTATAATAAAATTATTTATTGATGCCGATTTACTGATGTCTGAACTTCGACGCTTCTGTCCTAAATTCTAATTTTAAATTGCGAATAATTATCTTCAAACTATGCAGTATTACGGCAAAGCTAGTATTTTTTAATGCTTATAGAATTAAAGAATTCAAGACCTAATTAACCCTAACCCTCGAGGCCCTACTTTAAATGTCTTAATTTGCACATCAACCTCTTTGTTATTTTTCAAAGAAAAAAGAGATACATAAAGCCGAATTTTATGAATAGTAATTCATATTCGAATCTATACTAAAGCCTAGTCACTCGGCCTTTGTCAACATTTCGGTCTTGAGATCATTAAACAGACTAACAATATCTAACTGTGTATATGATTAACATTCCTTGCTCGCTGTAAGGCTGTAACCTCTGTGAATGAACCTCGAGGAGCCATTTTCGGTACCCTGCCATATTTTTACAGTCATTAATATTAAAGCTAACGGGAAAACGTTCAAACTTTTGAAACCTATTGTATCATTTAACTACTCTAGGTAAGTTTAGGTTACTTTAATCTTACCTAAGTTTGTATACATACGAGTACCAAATTTAGGTAGTAGGTACGTTAAACGTTTAGACTTTAGAAGCAATTGTAGCTTGCCGAGTGTTTTATCTGGAGAAGATAAGATGCGTGGAAATGTGCGGATATTAACACGAGAATAGACCAATGATTCTATCTACATTATTTGGAATTTCTAAGAAATCATCCCTAGTAAATTTCATTTGAAAAGAAAGCTTATATTTTGCAAAAGAAATGTAGGTCAATACCCAGCTTATTATCTTTTCTAGGTTCAATAAATGGTTTTCATTGCTTTTTTTTTAATACTTTTTTTGCGAATTTTATGTCCTCTAAAATAGTTACGTATTTCAATAGATGTTGAAAAAGTAATTTAATTAATACGACCTAACTTTTATTATAAAATCTAGCTATCAAACGTTTATGTAGTAAACGTTTTCTGTATTAACAATTTAACAAATGAAGATAATAATGTACCTAAATATGAGATTTGGCCCCATTTACCTTGAACTCGGGCATCTTCCTAAATTTGTATTCAGAATAACTTTTAGTAGGTCACTAGAAACAAATTTCTAGGTCATTACTATCTAGGCCAAGAAAAGCAATGCTTTATTTGTACGATTTTTTGGCGTAACTAAATTATTGTCTGTATATAGTTATCTATTTACTTCTCTATTAATTCCAATTTTATAAATACCTACTAGTCATCACCCAATCGTGGAAATTCGACTAAATTTAATTAAATTTTTAATTGACATTGACATGACATTGAATGTCTGTCAGTTTCCATAGTTACCATCTTATCTTACCTTACCTTACGATCTTACCTTACGATCTGTCGCGAATTTAACAATTTTTCCCCTTACCAAAAGTGCTCAGCGCCGCTAAAGAAGTTTTCACTTCAATAACCACCAGCTCCATAGTAATAATAAAATCTTTTTACTATTAATAAATCTCTATTATTTCACCTAATATAAATAAATAATAATTATCGGGCCATGGCAGAACAAAATTTGGGAAACACTGCTTTAAGGTATATATGTAACATAGGTAACTAATCTATTAAGATTCAAATTTAGCACGTCTTGGGTGTGTCACACTTTTCTGTGTTCTTGGATTTCTATATGACATACTCCTACATTCTATGGTTTGCAATTGCATAAAAGATAGTATCGGAAGCACGATACGACTTCCTTGAGAAAAGATTCAGATAATACTTTTTGTAAAATTCAAGGTGAAGTTTATTACGAATAAAACGGTACGTTACGACGTAATTTCCTTACTCTTATTTAATTTTGCCTCTAAATATATATTATGTACATGTCTACCTTAACCTGGCCATGGATTGCTGCGGCTTTAAGGCAAGGAAAGTTATTTTTTTTATTATTCTTTATAGTCATATTTTTTAATAAGTGGGCACGTCATTTATCGCCTTAAGCTGAAGATATAGTCAGAAAGCCAAATATCTCATAAATGTGATACAAAAGAATAGTAGTTTTTACAAAATTGAGAACAGACTCCAATGATAATTTTATTTTAAAGTCTACAATCTACAATATTATGGTATTTTAGGAGTCTGTCGCTTAGCGGTCTACGAGCGAATTCATGTTTCATTTTCTCCTAATTGACCTCGTTTTCTCTAGTACTGAGACGTTTTTATCTATAAACAGGATAGTAGCTACCAACCAGGATAGTAAGTCCACCATCCCACTTTAAGTACTACTTAAACACTGTAGTTGGTCATCAATAGGAAACAAGTATAATAGGGATTGAAAGGTAAAAAATCATTATCTTGTTCTTGAATAAGTGGGAAATAGGAAGTTGATGCATGTATGTATAATGTAAACAAGTAATGTGCTAAGATAAATTCGAAGTTTCTGGATATAGTGACAATAATAAATACTTGTAACAGTTGCATGCGAAGTAGACACGGATAAAGGAAACCGTTTGACTTGTTTAATAATTGTCGGTCTTCAAGGTAATTTTCCAAGTACTGAGCCCTATTAGTCCTTGTCAATGACAATAGGAATTCGTTTCGCACAGCTTTTGTTTATGTCTTGTCATAGTTTGGTATTCTCAGACCGAGAACAGAGAACTCATTGACTTTTCGTCACGATGAATTTTTTGTCACGTTAACAGTTTGCGTGGGAAAACCATCGGGGATGTCTATGGGATGGGAGATGACAGAGGTTATTTTTTTATAATAATTACGTAGGAAACGCGCATGCAGACTTAAAATAGAGTAATTATACTAATTATGGTTGTATGTGCTTTTCTTTCATCTCTGGCGGTTGCCAGGAGTTATGGTTATAACTCCATAGCCGAACCACAAGACATGAAGAACGTGCTGCTTTACGATGAGTTAAGGCTGGCAGTAAGGCACTTCTCAGGACGAATTTCTGTGGCTGTATCATCTAGATTTAAGCCAGATTGCTACCAGAACAAATCTTTCTGCTTTACCCTATTTGCTGGGATATGTTTACATTTTCGTTTTCTTACACATATTACCGTCTTCTACTGTTACCATCGGCGCACCCATTGAAAACAGTCCCCGGGTCACTAACCGAGCTATTTTTTGAAATGGGTTCTTAAAGCTTCGGTGTTTATTAGTCTACTGATGATACAACGCCGTAGTGTCATGTTTCCACAGACTTGGCAACTGATTAAATAAGGCTTTAATATTGCTATATGCTTTATTGTAATATGTTTTAATTACCTTGATTGGACAATTGCTCTTAATAAAAACAACATTTGTATTTCTCATGTTCATTTTGTATTGAATGAATCATGATCTGTCTACCATTACATCACGTGCCTATGGGCGTAAACAATGGGTGATGGTGCCGTATTATATTGCAGTATGCAGTTACGGTTAAGAAGATTTTCACTAGGGGTGGTGTGGTTACGAAATTTTGGATCTGGATTTGGATACGGATTCGACTATAATTTCTTGAAATTGACACGTAACGGAATGTAGCAAAGATGAAATAGGGAAGACAGTATTAGATAATTAAAGATAGAGCGATGCCGGTCAACTAGTAGTATTCATGAGGACTAAGATATTCACCTCAAATAAAGTATATAATACAACCATACCTCCCCAACCGAATCACAAAACAAGCGAGCTACTTTGCCTCTACTATTAACTCTACTTATAATATTACAAGAAGGATTATGACGGTAACGTTATATGCCACCACCGCGAGCCACAATCAATGGACGACCGTGGCTGGAATCTGTAATGGTGGCCTTGCTAACTGTGCCAGCGAACGGCGCCGTTTGGAATTCGATCAGTGAAAATGTAAACAAAACTCTACGTATCACAGATAACAGAAAATATTCTGCCGTTGATAGATCATAAATAATACTCTGCCTCTAACAGATAATAAATAATACTCTGCCTATAACAGATAATAAATAATACTATGCCTCTAACTGATAACAATAGCCAGCAACAATATTAGATAATAACTAGATGAACTAACTAGAGTCGGAATTAGAGACATCGCTCTTCGCAATTTTTTTTCATCCTATGAAAGAGTAATAATTCCACCATATGTATACATACACATTTTTGTTTTCTCTCTTTTTTCCCACATCTTCAACAATCAGCGAAACAAACTTATAAAAAACATTAACGTCCATTGTTGAGAACCATATAAAATCGGTTACCTACCTACGTAATTTGTGCATGCAAAGTCAGTCAGACTGAAAGACGCGGTTGGGGGTTGTATGATTTATGTATTTGTGTTAATGTTACTTAGTTATACGTGGTTATACTGAAGAAGGTACATGAGTGAACTTAAGTTTAACCAAAGATTGGACATACCTACATAGAAATTAATTTAATTGTGTAACATGATTTGAAAACCTTTTTGTTTCTTACAAAATATTATCGTGTTGATATTTGTGGAAAATTTTTACGTTTTTACTTTAATTTTTTCTATTTAGGTACCTATCTATCTATATCAGCATATGATTATGCCGCACATAATAAAAAATATGCAAACGACTTTGTTTAACCGTTTACAAATATTGATTAGATATTTAGTTATAGAAGTATCTCGTTGACCCCTATAATAACCAGTTAAATAATTCAATAATTATCAATGTTTACGTGATTATCATCTGCTTAGGAGAATAATATTGTCATCGTGATAAGGTTATAATGGTGTAGTCGCTTATTATTGTTCAACGTGTTAATTAATTTAAAAAATTACGTTTCACGTGAATACTTTTTATCCTTCTCTGCACTAAGTTCTAAAATCCACGTGGGCGAAGCCGCGGGCACAGGCTAGCTTACCAATAAAAATCATTTTCGAATATGGTAAAATTGAAGTTAATATTGAATTGAAAGCTCTCAATCTTTTTCTTTTAAAGAGACATTGACCGATACCTACACTGTAGTGCACTTAACTACACTTAACATGTCTTCGTTTCACACTTTGTTAGAACATAAAAACGCCACAAAACTTAACAAAAAGCTTCGTATTGTAACATCACTTAGCATGACTTTTTGAAAGTCATGCTAAGTGCAATTTTTCAAAGAAAAATGATCGAAACGCTTGTACAAAAATAAGTTTTCTATGATTTTTTTCATTGGAGTGTGATTAGCAGTCGATTATGGCATGTTTTAGTTTGAAAAATATATCTTTCTTGACAATAAAGTTTTAAGCATTTACTCTCGGACGCAACTCGCAAGTACTTATATTAATTGTTTCTAACTCATTAATAACCCAGTACAGTAGGCCTACTCCCGACACTTTCGAGTTCTAAATCAATCGAGTTTGTTTCCGTTTTGCGTAAATTGGTACTCTTGAAACTCTATACTAGCGCACGATCGAGCGGGTGGTTCAAAATGGAACTAAAAATCGTTAGCATCGAATTGAGATCGAAAAATGCGTACTCCCCACTCCATCGAACAGTTGTCAATCGACTTGTAGGATCGAATTTATATGTCAAATTTCACGATACTAAAAAAGGTACCGTGTTGCTATCGAGTTACAAGTTTTGGTTTTATTTTGTAAAGTTTTGCATTAGTTATGGCTCGTCTCGCAGCATTTTTTAATGTTTTGGAGGAAGCGCATCAAATAGACATTCGGGAAAGGCGTAATCTACAACGAATGCGTAGATACTACTCACACGCAGACGCTATGGATAACGAGGAATTCTCGTTTATCGAAGGAGTTGTTTGAAGTGTTGGTAGATGAACTTACCATTGTTATGAAGAAACCCACCCGGCGAAGTGATATTTCTATCAGCAAGGTTAGTTTACTTACTGGGTATATTGTTTATAATAGCATTACATTTCATTCCCTATTACATATTAAAACTATTTAATTTCAGATTTTGTTAGCTCTTTCATTCTTTGCAACTGGAAGTTAAGTACCAAAGAATAGTGATTCGTCCAAATGGGACAACAATGTCCCAACAATCTGTATGAAAAGCCATAAAAGGTAAAGGTTTCCTCAAACACAGACAGAAAGGAACATAATCAAGAGAAAGAGGAAGTAAGTATAACTGACCAAGTTAATATATTTACATGTGATGACATGACGGCCATGCCATAGTGATGTCACCAGCCTATATGCTATGTGAATTATACTAGTTGACCCAGAAGGCATCGCCCTTATCTTAACCCTTTGGCCGTGTAAAATCTGAGGATATTCAAGATAGAAACATTCTCCAACCATTATAATACCATTCCCTCAAAACCACAAACTCTGTTATTATTCTAAACACTACTTCTTATATTTCAAATCATTCATCCAAATCCTTTCAGTTAGTAGGTACTTTAAGATTTATTTATTTATTTATTTACGCTTTATTGTTTTATAACAATGGGCGGACTTAATACCTAGTGGCATTCTCTACCAGCCAACCCCTGTGAATAGCGAGAAACTTAGGTAGGCGTACAGGTTGGAAAAAAAAAGAGAGAAAAAAAAGTAAAATAACAAAAAAGGGGAATATAAAAATAAAATAAAACAAATAGATATATAAAAATTTAATACAAACAATATAATAAATAAAATACAATTTTAATAAAATAAATAAATAACTATATATATACCTACATATTAAATATAAATATATATATACAAAAAATAAATACATAAAATACACACAATATTATGGATAGGTGTGGGTAAATAATAAACTTTAGCGTGACTCCAGATAGTGCCTTATGTCACTGTTTCATTTAATGTTTTGATTTCCAGGATTTTTATAATTTTCATCAAATACTTAGTGTAGTTTCTAAGTTTATATGCATAAATCTTATACTATAAGATAAACACAATAAAATTATGTATTTCAGATCTTGATAGCACTTTTATTCTTTGCAACTGGAAGTTAATAAAGAATAGTGGGTCGTGCAAATGGGACAATATTATCCCAACAATCCACTCTAAAGCCATAAGAGAGGTTACCAGTGCCAAAATCATGTATTAACTAAATACATAAGGTTTCCTTAAACATAGACAGAAAGGAATATAATCAAGAGAAAGTAAGTATAATTTTGATACAAATAGCTAGAGTTGTTTTTTAGTTTTTCTCATGCATAAATACAAACAAACAGACAGGCAGATAGTCAAAAATTTCATAAACTAAAGATTTGGCATCATGATTGATTTCTAGTGATGGAGGGTGGGTTCCATTTGAAATATACAATACTATAGAGAGAAAGAGTATAGACATAATAAGTATGTACTTTTGTTTACAGGCGATTCAGGTTATGCTCAATAATATGTTCAAAAAGTATTGAACTTACAAGTTGGACTAGAATAATACTGATAAACAATGGAAAACATTGCACTGCTAGAAATACAGAAGATTAATGTATTGGACAACTAATTAAAGGTTGATGAAGATGTTTATTGAAACACTACACTCTTTTAATTTATTTGATATTTAATGTGAAAATATAAGTCTATCACAAATCAGATAATGGATACCATTCTTAACAAAAAGTTACACATCAGCTGTTCCGGCCAAAATAATCCTGTAATTTTAATTATTCTACTTTTTCATATCCTGACACTCCATTTTGGCTAAGCTGATTACAATGGAGATTATCTATTATGTTTCATTGCCTCTGCAATCTTCTCTGCACTTGTGGAAATTGTATTTGCCAGGTTGCCAATATTTTTATAAGCCCAAAACTGAAATCAATAGGTTTCATTTATTTACATGTAAGTAAACACACACACACACTAGTGAGCATAAGTTATTTATGTTTTACTGTAATTAAAGAGAAAGTTTGATAGATATAATGAAATAAAGTTTGTATTCTTGTATGCTTTTGCTTCTATGCACATGTGATATTAACTTTAGAATTAAGATGTTAATAATTTACTTTTGTGTATGAATAGTATTGATTGATAAAATAAATGAATATTTTCCTATTTTATTGGTGTTTGTTTGTACTTACTTTTGTCCATAACTTGGGTTCCCCTATGGCGTTTAAATCTCCTGCAATCTCGTCTCATTTGCATTTGGCAACGTGGCGTGCCTGCGCTGTTCGTGAGTAGCCTGTGACAACTCCTGGGTTATCTTCCAGCAATTGCACCAACATCTCCGTTTGCGAAAATTTTGGACGAGGTCGGAACATCGTCAGTTTGCTGAAAGCACATCACATTTATCATTTTCTATGTTAGCCAAAAGTGCATTGCATAGTGCAAACTATATTGAATTTAATACGTACCGTAAAGTATTGTTAATAGTTTTAAAATTACAACTCAGAGTTGCAATCAAGTTACTTGAAGTCAATCACACACGAGACTAGCCCGTAGGAGAGTATAACAACGAATAATAATTAAAATGCTAAAGGTAAGTTTCAATTCTCTGTGTTATTGTTCGTAATCCGAGCATCTCGTCTGGGACTCGTTCCACGTAGCGCAGCGATAAGCCGCTGCCATGATATCACGGGAACCTCTTGTTTATTGTTTACATAGAGTTATTAAACACTTGATTGTTTATCGGGAACGGGAACCTTTTTGTTTTGAAATACATCATTTGAAATAGACGCCAAATTTACTGTCATTCAATATGACATAATCATGGTCACAGATAACTGTCAGTACTAGTTGTCACGATAAAGATTATAAAACAGTCAAAACAGAATTTTTTTTTAAGGTTTGAATTAAATTAATTTTTATTTCTATGTAATAAACAAAATATGATAAGTTTATTTTATAAAAAATATTAAAATTTGTTGGTATTCTTATTATTTTCATGTTAAGATTCCTAAACTTCAGTCACGTGATTGTGACGTCATCAACCGGAAATGCTTAACGACGTTATCAGCGTTCGATCACAATTCGATTTAGAGTTTCAATTCGATTTGGTTCGGGAGTACCACTTTGAAATCGAATTCGAATCGGGATCGAGTTCGAATCAGGATCAAAATCGAATTTAAAACGTTTTCGGGAGTAGGCCTGCTGATTCCGGTCTTTCTCGAATTAAGGAGGTATATAGGCTTTACTCCACCACGCTGGCCTAATGCGGGTTGAGATCTTCACATGACTTTGAGAACATTATCATTATGATGAACTCTCGCTCATAATTAAATAGATACCTATTTGAAATAATCTGTTTTAGGAATATCTCAGTATCAGATCTTGTTACAAAATTACAATTTGTTAATTGCTAAACACTTGACTGATGCGACTTGCAAAAACATTGAACAAGTGCAATTTGCATTTAATATGAGCATTGTTTACTGAATTGAGCAAAGATGTCTTGTATCGTTGCCCAGTTTATAAAAACAATTATTGTGTTACAATAAAACTGTTTAAGTTCACTACATACTTTTTATAAATGTTTGTGACTTGGGAGGATGGACGAATGTTTGTTACTCTTTCACAGAAACCAGATTTGAATGAAATTAGGTATGCAAGGAGGTTGGTTAACCTGTACAGTGTTTGTAAATGTGAAGATTTTTTAATTGTAATAAGGCTCAGATTGCTACCTAATGATATTTTTGTTATGTGTACTGCAAATGTTAATTCCAGTTCATCCTTCCATGTCTTGTGATATTGTATACACGTACTTAGATAATAATTGAAAGCATTCACAATCAACCTGATTATGAATTTGTTAAGGATGTTTAACGTAATTAGTTCAAAATAACTTTAAAACAGTTAACGTTATTTTCCAAAAATTAAACACGGAAACAACAATCATTATAGTTGGGCACTAGTTTGCCTTGTAAGTACAGGTCGTGAATATAAACAACAATTAAACATTCATTCATTATAATTATATTATTGTTAACTTTCTAGATTGTTCCCATAAAAGTTATAAATGATTAAATGTGGTAGAACTGAGAACTCCCTCCCGCCCTTCCGTCCTTGCCGCCACCTTTTTAAATCGCCGTAGGTACAGCAGTATGTTCTTCATGTTCAAGAAATTTAAATGTGATAACATTTTAAACTTCCTCGGAAACTAACCTACTTTTGTCAGTTTTGAGTCAAACTTTAAAATATCTCTGTCTATTTCCCACTCACTTGGTTGCTTACTTTGGTTGCTTTTTACTATGACATAACACATAGGTACATATGTAACCGCCAAAGCCAAAAATTGCACACTTCCGTATTTCATGTAATGTTACCGGTGTCAATTACTGGAATCAAATCAAGCTGGAAAAATGGAAAATAGGCAAACATGTAGAGAAATAGAAGTCATGTGAAGTCCACCATTAGGTCATTAGGCCAGCGTGGTTGGATTACGGCTTACATCTTTCTTATTGTGAGAGGAGACCTGACCTGACCTGCAGTGGGTCGCTAATGGGTTAAAGACAACGATTTTTAAATTTTCATGATTTTTCTTGCCGGTATTTTTAAATTATTTTCAATCAAATAAGTTAAATCATTAAAATTACCTCATACTTACATAAGGAAGAAAAATTGACCAAGTAAAAAGGTCGACTGAATTACTTTTTTGTGCACACTTATTTACTAAATCTTCATGTTTTTAAAAAAATAAATAGAGCAATAAAACATTTATCTTGAATGTGAATGTTGCACAGGCTAGTTATCGTCGTTACTTACGAGTAAGTAGGTACCTGATTTACTTGTTTGTGAATCTTATTGTAATTGTATTGGCACGATATAATGCTTTTGGTGTACCTAACTCAATCTATGTGCAAAAATGTAACGTAACTATACTACTAACTTTGTATAAAAAAAGTAACTAGCCTGTGTACGTAGAAAATACTAATAAGTACTTCACTTTTTAAGGGTTCAAAAACCCTTAAAAATGATGATTAAATACGTCCGTTCAATTATGTACAATCTGACTTTATTTTTATTGAATGGATTTAAATGTGGTGCATAATTAATTGCTGAAAATCTTAAAATTAGTGCAAGTTATGTCATAATCTTGCACATGGAATCGGAATTCCAAAATGACTTCGCTTACTCCAAAATGCTCTTGAAGAGCGTTCACCTTAGGTTAGTACTCGTAGATAGAAAAGAGTTACGAATAAAATTACAGGTGTTTTACGTCTTACAAAAAAAATCAGTAAATAAAAAAATAAATTGTTCGTAGATATATTGTAAGTAGGTGTTACTAACATTTACCTATTTCGAATGTTGTTAACATTGGAATGGAACGTGTTCTAGCCATTATCCTATTAAGGATAACACTTAATCTTGCAACTAGTTGGAATATTGGGATATTACCAGTGAAAAATATTTACAACAAATTGCAATAATTGTTGACAGAAAACCACGTTATTTTTGTGAATTGTTGACAGTTTTTTTTATTTAATGATTCTGCTTTAATAAATAACCTACATTGATAGTTATTGCATTGTGGCTATCAAGTCAATAGTAATCCTTTTCTATTAAGTAACCTTGATTTATGCCATTAAAACAATGGATCTGCAAAAAAGCAACGACATCTATACCGGGCCCGGCACTGGGCATCATAACCGGCGAATTTCAAATTGTATTCTACTATTACATCTTGGCCCTTACAAAATTCTTCAAATTATACATTTAATAGTCGATACCAACCTATTATCCTCGGACCTATTATTATTTATTTCAATAAATGAATACATTAAGAGCAGCTTTCGCTTGCTCTGTCTAAATAACAAAATAAACAAACAAACCAAAAACACTTACTTTTCAACGCCTTCCCTTCTGGCGTACACCTGTGATTGTTAAGCAGACAGTCTACATAATTTTTTATGAGTCTCTTACTATTAAACAGGGCATCTACATCCAAATAGTCGTATCTAGAGTCATATTTCGGCATATTGGCCATCGCATTAATGTCTTGGCCGAGCGCGGCACTGCACGCACACACACACAGAAGGAGCACTGCACGCATTTTGGTGTATGTAACACTGCACTGGTAATACTAGTCACGGACACCTGGGCCTTCGCAGTCACATTTGGATTTCGCGTGTCGAGCGCTATGTAACCGGCGCGGCGTGTTCGTGCGCGCGAGACGACTTGCGCTGTTGTTGTGGTCGGATCGCGGTCAACCCGACGTTATAAGGTAGGTAGGTATATCTAGCAGAGTTCGCTGGATCCAGCACCCTGAAACAAGACAGATCCTTTTCAAGGACGGATCCTTTGGATAGACAGCTAACATCTAAAACGTACGGTAGTCGTAGTCTTAGTAGGAGCTTCTTTTCAGTATTTGACCTAATTATACCATTGGTCACATTAACCCAAATGTAGGTTTTAAATGTACTTACATTTTACTGACCTGGTGACGTTTTATTTGACTATGCATGATTATGTAACGTGACTTGAGAGTAGGAATTATAGTTATAATTTAGGAATCTTGTTTTTTAATACCTTTTATATATTACCTACCTATTATGTAAGTATTTATTACGTGCGGGAACTATGCCACTTGATCAAATCACCGCGCTACCAGAAATAATTGAACATCTGATCAAAATTTGCAATAAATTTTGTTATTTAGCAACGCAGCTGCACAATTTATTAAAAAATATAAACATAGTTCTATATACACTTCCCTTTTAGGTCAATAGACCTAAATGTACCTACTCGTATACAATGTGAAAACTTAACCTAATTTTTGCTATGGTAATGAGCCTAATGAGAAGAGCTTATTATTACAGGTTTGAAATGATTAATTTATTAGGTGCGGCATTTGATGTGTTTCCTGACCTTATCGTACATGAGTGACCTGATGGAAGTTTAGTTAATCTTCAAATAAAGAGCAAACATTAACTCCATAACGATGAACTGTTATGAACTGTTATTCAACACACTCGTTAACGTAAGCTTTATTCATATCTGTCAACGATTATGGTGCAGATGGGTTGAAAGGGAACGATGATCTAGCATCATGAGGCGGTGCAGTCATTGTAGCGACGCAGCCATTCGGAACAGCTCTATGCATGCATTGAGTTTGCAACATAACTGAACCAAGTTTAGGGCTGACGACGAAGATTATTGAAGATAGCTAGTTTGATTAAAAAAGCAGTGAGATAGACTCTACCTACACCGTATTGTGTAGCTGTGACTGACGGAGACACATTTAAGTTCGTGTAACATCATAGTAATACGAGATAGTCAGAAACATGCCTTTAAAAGACTCCGAAGTTCCGAATCTCTGACATCTTTCAATACAAAAATCTTAGCAATATCATAGTCCAATTGAAGAATCGCCGAAAACTTCTAAACTCTAAAGTTTAGGCGTATAAGTAATAATTGCAATCCAACTTTTTTCTGTCTTCTAAAGAAATACATAATACCACTGTTTGACCAGATTATTATTTTATTATTAAGCTTTATATTTTAACCGAATAGAATGCATATTGCATTGCGCAGTGACATTGTGCTTGTAAATTGTTCTTGCACTTAAAAACAAGATATTGACATTAATAAAAAGAAATACAATGTCATGGCGAATGTTTCTGTGATCGCCCACGTATTTTTATTTCCCTGATCGGGTTTTACTGTTTGGTTTATTGTTATTAATGTTGACAGCCCTAATGGTAATATGACAATGCTCAACTACCCACACAGTTTCCGCAAAGGCTTATCAAATTGTTTTCTTGACAATGGAAGACCATAAATATGACAAACAAGCCGGCTTGTTAGGAAATAGATTATTACATATTAATCGTGGCGGTCTAGATGCATCTTATTTACTTTTAAATACAGGCATTAGTCTGTACTTCGTGTTATTTCACAGTAAAAGAGTATTCAGGGCATCAGATGTAGTCGCTGCAGCCGATGGAGACACATATCAAACCTAAGTTGAGAAGAAATCCTCTCGGAGGTTTAAATTTAATGTGTGTCTTGTGATGTTCGCCCGGAATAAAGTATCTCCGGCCACCACATCTCCCCAACCAAAACACGAGACGTAAAATTAAATAACATGCTAATGCTATTTTACTGCGGGTTAAGACATAAGTGGTAAAACGAGTTACTATGGCTCTGTGCCGAATTCCACCATTCGTCAAAAGATGGCGCCACACGATCCTGAATCACGCTATAGAAGTTTTCTACATCGCTGGCATATATACAACACTCGGACATGACGTAATCGGAGCACGGCTGCTCCCAACTTCGCACGTATGTTTACCTCGCCTGGTGCGAGATCTCCCTTTGCCAAAGCTCTAACCTAATTTTTCCGAAAATAATGTCTTAGCGCGTTATAAGGTTATTTCTAATGCGTATGCGCATAACAAACCTGGCGCATTCCGCTTCAAGCTCTATTTTCTTGTAGATGTATGTCACAGCATGTCAAGGTCAGAGCAAGGACAATAATTAAGAATTAACACGAATTAATAATCAATTTATACTGTACAATGTTCTGGTTTAGAGGATTTATGCTAACTACAGCAAATAATTAAATATTCAATAGAATAAACAAATTGCTTCACATGAGTCCTTTCGCAACACATCGTGAGGCTGAGTTGATATTGATCGTCGATCAAGGGATTATTGACTCATTCAGCCAGGCTTACCAATCTGGCAGACTGCGATATCCAAACGAGAATAAATCCACTCTATCCTGGGTCGTGTATGCCGTGATAGTCCAGTGGCTTAGAATTCGGCCTCTTATTCTAGAGGTCCGGGTTCGAATCCCAGTAGCGCGCACCAATGACTTTAAATTATCTGGCTGTCCTCCAACTAACAAATCAGACTAATTCTATCCTATTTACAACTAGGGAGGTACCTAACAGAATACCTCCCAACCTTCTATACTCTTATAAAAAGTACTTTCAGAGAAAATTTAAATAAAATCTACGATCTCATATGTTACGTCTGATAACACACTTTCTGTGTTTAGCGATGCAGTTATAAACACTATCACCGGAAGTTGAATTTTATTATTTTTTTAATTTAAATATCTACGAAAAGGAAATCGGTCGGTACCGTTTTAGGTCAGCATTGCAAAGCCTTACTTTCTACGCTTTTGTGCTCGTAAGTATTATTTAATGGCCGCAAATTCTTTACTACTTATCACATTACTGTGAACTTTGTTGCAGTGCGATTAAGAATTTGTTGAAAATGTGAAACGTCAGGTTGGTTTAAATCTATTTAACGCGGTGAACACACCCCACAAATAACAGTTTGTTTCACATCTATCAACAACGTAAAACCTGTGCCGTAAGCGTGAACACAATCGTCAAAGTACTCGAACGGTAAACGTTAGTCATTGGTATGTCATATGTCATTTCGTCTGACATCTTCCCGTTCTAATGGTCCACGTCAAGGGATATAACACATATAATTACTGAAATGTTTTCGAAATGGGACTAAATGTATGAAATATTTAATGTTTACCAAACGCAACTTTTTAGTAGGTATAGTTTGAGGTTTACCAAATGGGAAGTAGCCAACTATACGAATACTTTGTCGATAGTGTAGGTATATACCTACACTATGCATATGCTCGGGGCATTGAAGGAAGCTGTGGCGCATCAGACCGGCATAAAATTATACCCGACACGTGTAGTGTCGAGTAGTATCACTGGACTCTATGCCATAAGAGCTATATATTCTTAATAATTCTTGTTGTTGCTTATGGTGTTAGCTCCCTATTGCTGCGAGGTTGCTCATGTTTTACGGGTAACTCTGTATTATATTATAATAATAATGTCGGTAACTCACCGGTAGCAGACTTGAAAATCAACACTAAATAAGTATTTCAAATTTTTAACCTTTTTTAAATTTCACTTCAACATATGAAATATTTAACTTAACATCTGTGATTTATAACTTAATACCGTATGGTAGAAAGTTACCGATTTAAGTTTATATTTATACTTGCAGAATAAAAATCTTTTTAAAAAATATAACCAAGTTTGATATATTAACCGTAATTAGTAAGAGATAATAATAGAAAATTTCTTAAACTTTTCATGACCAATTTCTCTTCTACAGGTGAATTTTTCTAATGTGCGTCCCAATTCTGAAAGGAGTCTGGAGCCTGATTTTGATGAAAACTAAAATTGCATCATTGGATTTTTGATTTATTGTTGTATAATGTATTGTTCCGTACAAATCTCGTTCAAAATAATTATTGATATTGTTTCTAATTGGGTATTTAAAAAAATGTTATTGTTTTTTTTATGTATTTTAAAACTTTATTATTAATAATATTGATATTTAATGCAAAAAACTAAAAAAAAACATTTTTTCAATTAAGTAATTATAAACTATTAAAAGATCGCTTGACTAATAAACGCGCCATGATTGGTCACCATAGTTGTTTTTTTATAAAACTTATATATACCTATTATGATCCATTTATTTATCACAAAAAAAAGTTGTCAAATACCCATTGCGTACATTTGTCGCATGTGCATATTTCAATAAGGACAGCTTAATACAAAGCCCTGTGGTTAAACGCGTGTTGGGAGTCGATCGAATAGGTATAGTATGGTCTTACTTATTTGAGTTACATTATTTACGCTCCATTATCCGAACCTATGTTAAGCACTCCCGGTTCTTTATATACCCCATATTAACAATATCTTTTTACTTTTAGGTAATTTATTCACGACTTTTGCGTCCAATTTCTCAGAATAATATAGTGTCATCAGAAACTGGTGGATACTGTAATACCCGGAAAACAATAGCCCAAAACTACAAAACACGTGATTTGATACGATAATAATTTGCTAAACCACTTATAAAAGTCATTATGATTCGATTGGTTTTAAATTTAAATACCTGTCTTATTATATTCAATAAAATGTCTGGAAAATCTTAGCTGACCTATAAAATGAAATAAATTAAATCAAAACATTTTATTAATATTTTTGAGAAGAAAACAAAATATTTTAGGTAAGGTTTTATAAATTTTTCGTATAATTATCCTATCGGGCATGACAATGTATTGTAATAAACAACCATTATTATGAAATCAAATCAATCAGATTCGGTAAAAAAAACATTGGGAAAATTTATAATTGACTTTTCAGACAAGAGATTTGAAAGGAACATTTGACATCGAGACGATTTTTGTTTTGATATAAAACATAATGATGAAACATATAAATGATTGATTCGTTTCAAATTTAAATGAAACCCGATCTCTTCATTTCCTATCGTAGATGTTTAATTCCGTGAATTTATTCGTCAGACTTGGACAATAAAAATAATTTGCAAAAGTTCATCAATAGATCCACTTCTTTTTGCTTTAATACAAAAATATTTTTATTTTTCTAGGAATAGGATGTTACGACAATAGTTTTTTTTGTATTTGGAATAAAATACATCCAATTAAACGAGAAATTCTTGGCTTTTGTTGTTTTACCTTGTTGTTACTGGACCATATGCAAGTAATTTTGAAACATGATTGCTTTAAAGATCTCACGATATTGCCTTAAAACCTGCATTTTTTTGTATTAATTAACAAGTTGATCCCACAGTTATAACCCCAAGATATAAATAAAAGAAAGCAACATAGAAATACAATTATTAAACTATTAATGATGTATTAATTAAATATTTCTCTTAAAATATATAAATATTTTACTTTGCTTGTTTCCTCGCTGACTCTTAAAATATTATAAAATGGTGTGTAGGTATACATATACGATCAGTTAATCAGCAACAATTTTTTAAGTGAATTCAGTGTGTATTGTATTCGTCTTCCTGATTAATACTTATTTAATTGTCTTTGTATTTTTCTCGTCAACAGCATAATAAGATGTTACGTCGTTCATAGTTAGACATTCCAAGCTTCCGTGTCGAGCCTGTTCTCCTTAAAAGTAATGACAGATACTTAGTACACACCATAAAGGTTAAGTTCATTAAGTTTTCTTGAAAAAAGTCGATACAAGCAACGCGAAGTCATATGAAATAATGAGTGTCTACGCGCTTAGTTCCCAAAACATTTTTTATAACTTTTCACCTAGTCAGTTTATGGCCTCCGAAAAAAAATATGGTTTACGGTGGATAACTCAGGAATAAACCTACTGATATTAAACTTTATTAAAAAAATGCAATGTAAACTGTCCTACGTTTTGATATATCATTCTATCCCGTACAGTTGGGAGGAACAAAACTAAAAAGTAGGAATAATTATGTCTAAGTTTAATATTTGTTATAAGTATAACTTAACCTGTAAAGGTACAAACTTACGAGCGAAAACTCGCTATAACTATAGAACCTAATTTGGTACTAATCTCTTAAAGCATCGTATTTGTACATCTTCTTGTAGAATTATTAAGTACTTCAAAAAGCACCATCCGTAGACAGAATAAGTTATGTAAATTATATGGGTTAACGGTGGCACATTCATTTTAAAATCACAAAAAATCGTAAACCAAACGATTTCTTGTCTACAACATAATGTATGTAAAGTACACTACAGCTGTCTTTACAGTTTGTAGAGTGATGCTGAGCTATTTGACGCATTGTAAAGTCGACGTCGACAAATTGTACAAAGGACCTCTAACTGCCGACTCTATTTGTCATATTTAAATATATTTGGTCCATTTAATTTGAGGAAATGTAGAGCTAAAAATATCTTTTAACGCAATTCTTTATGTTCTAATTAAGTTAATATGTAATTATTTTATATTTCATTTTATCGAGTAGTGGTAAGTATTGAGTTCATAACATTTTTATCCTTTATTAAATTTTTATCCTTTATTAAACATGCATCGAAAAAAAGCTTGACGACAATAGGATCTTTAAGAAAGGGACCTTAGAAAGTTTTATTACTTATTTAAAAAAAATATGAAACAGTATTTTTGTTTATTACGAAAAAAAATTAAGTAAGTGCCAAACAAAATATAAAAGCATTAAACGTGCATGTTATTTTTAGGAGTAGGTATACTATTAATAAAATAGTACAAAACCGCATACAAACACAGAGATCTCTTCATCATGTCACACAACGGTAATTAATAGTGTATTGAAATGTTAAACCGAAGTTGTTAAACTTGTAGGTGACTTTCGCTAGTTCCATGAACTTCCGATTCGTGACATAATGTGAATTAATTATCTAATCTGACCTTCTTGACTATTATCTAACAAAACCACTATTATTTTAATAAGTAACATGTAAATTAGGGTTTTGTATATGAAAATTTGGCGCACGGAATTAATCAATGCATTTTTTTTAAATCTTACATTGTATCGTTATCTAAGAATATTATACGTTCTTTTTATATCGGAGTTTTCCCCGAATAATTCATATCAAACCATGCCATAGCGAAGTCTGGAAGTTAGTTACCTTACGTTAAAACCAGATATTTATATAGCCCCATTTATAGTGACCCACTGGACGGTCCCCTCTCACAACAAGAAGGATATAGTAAGAATATAGTAAGGATATAATAAGGTCTTAGTCCACTGCGCTAGCCTATTGCAGATTGGTTGACTTCACATGCATTGAAGGACATTATGGAAAACTTTCGGGTATGTAAGAGTCCTCACGATTTTCCTTCATCGTTACAACAGGTATCTAACATTTATTTCGTTAACGAGGCTTAGAAAAGTCATTATGCCACTGGAATTCGAATTTGGACCTCCCATTTCGGAGATCGAATTCCAAGCCACTGGTTCTTAAGTTCCTAAGTTAATAAATTTTTAGAAATTAAAAAACAAATATTTACGTTTCACTCTATTTCTTATTAAAAAAACGGTTTGGCAAACTTTACATACCCATGCGGTGCGGATGTGTTATTTAACTCTCCGAAGACAATATGTAGTAGGTACATTTACTTTATTATATTAAAAAGGAACGATGTTATGTGTAGGTATGATGCTTGTCTATAAAAACCATCAAGAAAAAGAATATTACAAGATCTATTTTTGGCATGCGTTCGAAATTAATGAATATTTTTTCGATAGCTCATAAATTAAAACATGATTAGTAACGGTTTATGATATTTAAGTCCAAATATAATTAATTATGTAAGAACTAGGAACGTTTATCATGTTAATAAGTTTAAATTCTTCAATCTGTAAATATAAATACTCTTAGACTATAGTATTTGGGTTTCAGTTGGTAATTACTTATAATAGTGAGTCTTAGACTTATTTGAGCTTCTGTTACTAAAATATGTCCTGATATTTTCTTACCTAGGTATATACGAGACTAGTGCTTTTTTGTGAACCAACGTACCGGTAATTATAAAGTGCAGTATTTGCTTCTTATAATTTTAAATTTTGTGGAAATCCTTACTAACAAAAACATGAATGTTTTTATTGAGTTTTGTAGCTAAGTTGCAGATGTGGAATCTTTTCGTCTCATGTGATCATGTGCGCATGAATTGTCTGTTCGTATTTTAAACATAGGGCAATTACTTTAAGATGTAGAATTGTAGATATAGATCGGTTCATGAAATTGTTGAAAATTATTAGAAAATTAGAAATTTTTTTATTTTTATTAATAGCGCAAAATAAAGTTTGGCTTGCTTTTTTTAGCCCTTAATTATTTGTTTTTCATTACCAGTTCATTCGATATTTTTTCAGAGCCCACTTAAAGTAATTTTTGTATAGATTTAACTTTTTTAATCTAACTTAACTAATAAAGAAGTTTAACTTTTAAGTTATCCTTATCCTTTTATCAAAATGAAATATTCTCGAATATTCTCACAAAGCCCTTTCAGTGTAGTAATGATCATGGGAATTGGGAAGTACCTACCAAACAAAAAGTTAATAAATGTTAACAAACGTTAGTTTTTTGTTCATTCTTGTTCGTTAAAATTCCTACATTCAAGGATTTGTTTGATAATAAGCAACCGCTAAGTAACATAATTTTTTTGTGGTAAGTAGGTACCTACTAACCGTTATATGCTACAATTTCGAAAACAGTTTTAATGTAGGTATATAAATAAATACTAGGCTTTGCTTGCGGCTTCGTCTGCGTCATAGAAAATAGAATAATAACATTGCGTAGACTTTAAAACTTTGTCCAGAGAGCGATTAAAAGTTTCCTATATGTTATAAATTCCGTGCATACCCTATTTCACCCAAATCTATTTAGCCGATTTTGCATGACAGAGGTAATAAAGTAGAACCAAAACTGTGCTGAGAGTTTTTTCCTCCGGCTTTTTCTCTCTTTACCCAGCGGTGGGTGGCACATAGGCAGCCGATGAGTTCGATTAGGTAAAATAACAACTAAATTATATAAAAATGAATAAACTTGGCTTAATTGACAAATATATTGTGCAAAACATGTCAATCAAATTGTATATTAGTAATAAGTTTTAATATTTTATAAGTTTTAATTAATTTGTATAACTAACATTAGTTTTATTCGTTTCTTTACTTTTTTAATTTGCATACCTGAAAAGGTGAATATGGATTGATCAAAATGCCCTGTAAAACCAATAACTAGCCCATATTCGTGCAAGTAAATAATTTTGATTTCAATCTAAACGTCCATCCATCCACATAAACTTTCACATATTGTGTAATTAATACCGAAATACGGTAAAATATTTTGCATTTAAAGAAGTGACCTATATCCATCCAGCAGTTGTGAACAAAAGAAGAATATAACCACATAGTTTTTTTTACCTTCTCGTTTCCCTTTAAAATTGGCGATAGATACGCAAAATAAAATTGCTTGGTGCCTTTGGCAACAAAAAAATACCACATAGAAATAGCTCATTTTTCTTTTTTTAATCTGTGTCTGAAATCTGTATGCTATGCAATAAATGTGCTATTGCACCATCGGCTTATAATTACAATCTTTGATTCGTAGAATATCATATACAACAGTGTTAATGTAAGTACAAGTAGCTTACCCATAGTTCGCGCGCGACTTGACTGCAGAACCTAGGAATGTGGTTCTAGCACTGTGACCTAATTATTCGCAGTCATATTATCAAATAAAAATAATAATGTCAAAATTAATTATTACGGTATCTACTTATTTATTTAGCAAAATTTATTGAGCTATGCATTCAAGTCGCGCGCGGTCTATAAGGATCTATTTTGCATAAATCTTGAAATCTCTGGTCAGTCAGGTCAACAATTCTTCCACCAGCCGTTACTTAAAACCTAAGCATTTTTTGTAAACACTTCCTCTTGTTATTATGTTTATTACTAATTAGTTAATGCAACCTACGTATGATTTTAATTGGAAGCACTACGCAAAAGTAGGTAAGCCACGTTTCTTAAAACTAAACGTAGTATAGGTATCACCGTGTGGAAAAAAAACAAAAACATACCGCAGACGCAGAGGTCAATTACTTAGATATTTTGTAATTGTTCCATGTTTCCAATAAACATAATTATATGCACCATAATAGTCAGACAACAACACTTACATGCCTGGCGTAAAAAGTCCAGGTAAATTCAATTTAATTGAATTAATTATAATTCAATTAATTGAATTAATTATAATTCAATTAATCCCACCAATAATAGTTATATTTCACAACAAAGGCCGATTTTTACGACTATCCGACACTGTTTAACAATGGTTTACTGTACGTTTTCGTAATTCATGCAAATTAACTAGCAGTTATAAGGACACTTCTATTACACCTTTTCTGTAATAAACCGCTGGTTTTTACATAGCAATCTTCAATCAGCAATCGAGCGTCAAAAAGCCGGGTAACTTGCTATTATTCCATAGTCAAGATTCTTACTTACATTATATCCTTCCTTCCTTCCTTCCAGCCCTTAGTAGTCCACTGCTGGACATGGGCCTCCCCTAATCGACGCCACTCCGCCCGGTCCTGGGCCCTCTGAATCCAACGGTTTCCCGCTGTCTTCTTCAGGTCATCAGTCCACCTGGTCGGAGGGCGGCCTGTGCTCCTTTTGCCTAAACGTGGTCGCCATTCGAGGACCTTTTTTCCCCATCGGTTGTCAGTCCTGCGAACGGCCACATGGCCAGCCCATTGCCACTTTAATTTGCAAACTTTGAGAGCTATGTCGGTCACCTTCGTTCTTCTACGGATTTCATCATTTCTGATTCTGTCTCGTAGAGAAATACCAAGCATAGCTCTCTCCATTGCCCTCTGGGCGACTCTGAGCTTGTGGATTAGGCTCACAGTAAAGGGCCACGTCTCGGCACCGTAGGTCATCACTGGCAACACACATTGCTCGAAAACTTTTCGAAAACTTTACATTATATAATTACAAAATATTTTATAACATAATAACCTGGAAGCAGAAAAAATGTAGCCATTTAGCTTTTTTACAGTAATATAACTAACATCTTATGAGTTCTTAAACCATTCTTCTTTGACTTGACCTACGTACGAGTAGGTCCGTTATACAGATCATTTGCTGTAACGGTGAAGGAAAATATCCTGACGAAACTTGCATGCCTGAGAGTTCACAAAAAAAGTTCGCAAAAGCATGTGGAGTCCACCAACTCGCATTAAGCCACCGCGGTGGACTAAGGCCTACGAGTACATCCATCTCATTGTGAGAGGTGACCCGATCCTGCAGTAGGTCAATGATGGGTTACAGACAACACTCTAATCAAGGGACGCCCCCTTAGTAAGTAATTGATTTTAATTTATGATTTCTGCATTCATAAAACGACTACGTTAATTACTTATTATAAAAAGTTTATTTTATTTACTTGTAACGCAATATGCGCACACGTGCGTCGTTGCGTGTGGCACAAGGTGAATCGGATTATTGGCATTATATTATAGTCTTATACATGTATAATAATATATTATTAGTACGTGAGGTGAAAATTTTAGGTACAATATACAGCTCACGGAGTAGTTTGATATTTGGCACAACTAAAGTTTATATGGAGAAAGAAAGAAGTTGGTATACTTTATGTGTATTGTTAAAAAGTGTGGAAAAATTAATGGAATACTTATTATTTATTTAAGAATTACATAATTGCAAATGGAGATGCAGGCAAAATTATTGAGCTATCATTTTTTTGAAACCCCGTTAGGCCTTAAAGCATAGGTATAAAAGTATACTATAATGGTTAAGATCTATCACGTAGGCATGTCACGTTGTGTCTGAGAATTATTCTTATGGATATGTAGGATTCCTTCACCCAGTTACTTCCTTCTCAGCATGTAATTGCCTATTACGGAGATATTAATATAATATTATGTAAAGTGCACCTCCTGCATGCTTGATTGATTTTCTCGCGTGTAGAATTAAAACCTATATCTCAACCTATGTAGAATTAAAACCTATATCTCATCTGCAATCCGTTAGTGTCGTACTGGTTTCCTCTGACAACTGGAAGGATATAGGTACGCCTGTCTACCACGTTGTTTGTATCAGGGGTTCATGGACTCTACTCTATATATACTTAACTCACTTACTCTATATAAAATTATGGAGAATTCTCAGGCCTGCAGGTTTCCTCGCAATTTTGTCTTCCACCGCTACAGCAAAATAAACATAACTTAGAAAAAACGTTAGTATTTTTTTTAATTCGAACCTCATCCTTACCATTAAGTGCTATCATCGCTATTAAAATTTATTTGTTTTTAATTCATACAGAAAGATATTGAATTGACGTGTGAAAACATAATATTGCATGTGCCATTACCACCTACAAAAGACGCATCGCTTGCGATCTACACCGAGGCCTAGGAATGTGCGAAAAAAAGAAATGCTTAACATTATTCAAACTCACAGAACCAGAAAAGTCAGAAAAGGACTAATTAGCAGTTGTCTTGTGATGAGGCCGATTTGAACGTTCAAAAGTTGACATTTACGAGTGCCTTTCGTATTTGAAGAGAAAGTGGGCGAAAGTGAGACAAGGACCTTTCTCTTGGCTTGGTTCCGAGTTTCCGACCCAGCGAGCACTGTGCAACTATGCAATTTGTGCATCTGTTGTATGTATAGCGAATAACTACCGAGCTATGAATTAATTTTAATTAAAACTGTAATAATTGTCAAAGAAAGCAGCATACTATCTATACCTAGAAATAAAAAGATAGAAAGCCGCTTCATCTACGGCCCAGCCCACATAAATAGATGCAGCCAGACTACTCCTAGATTCTGCTAAAATGAGCGCATTTTAGCGAATTCTGTCAATCTCAGTTTGGGGCGTAAAGTTAAGTTGTTATAGGAAAGTTTAAAAATATTTAGTATTTTCCTTCCTTTTTTTATGCACCATATGTTATAGGTACGTCACGCGTATTCGCGTGCGTAGGTGCGAATAGTAAATCACGTAAAAGCTTTTTTTTGTTTCAGTCAAATCTTTTACTACATGTGGTGGCCTGGAGCTTACACAGTCATTCACAACCGAAACTCAAAAAAAATCCTTATTTACGATGGTATAAAATAATGATTGATTGGATACATAATAATGAATCTGTACAAAAAGTACCTAATATTTCTGATTAAAGTCTTGGACTTGAAAGTCGAAAATCTTTCACTTCGCCGATCGCTACTCTTTCATAATGTGACTAGCTCTGCGCATGACCGCAGTAATTCGATGTTTTATTTATTCAGAACATCGCGAATGTTTTTGAAATAGTAAGTAACGGTATGTAAATAAGAAAAACAACGTGGTTGCTACTAAATTACAGCTATTCCATACATTTTTGTTCACTTAGGTTGAACAATGCCCTAACTTGACACTGCTGATGACCCCACACACTCATACTCTACAATTATTTTTTGTAAAGACCTCAATATAATTATCTAATTAAAAATACAATGTACTTTAAAATGTATCAAATTTTTATTACATCTTCTATGTTCTATCTTTGGCTGAATATAAAAGCACAGAGCCAAGACATTTGATTACTTTTAAACTTTTTTTAAGTCAGTGAGATTTTTGTTGCTTTATTTGTTTAAAATATTGAAAAATATTTTAAATTTCACCAACATTTATATTTTAATGACTAACATTTCAGCTATCCTTAAAATGAAATTGGTAGGAACACCCAGTAAATAAACAAATAAAGTGTCTCAATAAATAAGTCATTGCTCAGCGGGCCCAGAATTCCAAATAGGTAACGCAACATCGTCCATAATACTTTATGCAATTATTAAAATTCTGACAATGTTTGTATTGTATTGAATAATATTCACATAAAATTAAAAACGCATTTCAGTAAGCCTCTTTTATTCACATTTCATATTTATGTGACTCTTTGACATGGTGTGTCCGAATAAAAACGGTTGAAATTGATTTCGTATTATTTCTTCAATATATGTTTACGCCTTGACTTAGTGATCGAAATATGGCCAATGTTGAAATATTTTATGTCGTGTCGTATTCCTACATACGTACCCAACCCATAAGTAGGTCCACTGCAATCATCGTTGAATAATGGTCATAATTATAAATATACTCAACTCATGTGGATTCTTTACATTTAATTTTCAAAGCACGTGTTCTATACGCACCTAGTTCTATGCTAGTAATTGCTTCTGAATATTCATGAAATGTATAAAACAAACCACAAACAACAAATTTTTTATCAGCATTTTATTTATTCCTTACGCAAAACATAAGTATTTTATTACGTAGAGTAAAGTGCACTTGGTACTTCAATTCTCTAAATCCCAAACTTAAGAGTCCTTACAGCCGCGTTAGTTAGTAAATTAGCCGTAATACCGAGCTCTAATAATTAGCCTAAAGGTTAATTTCTCCGTTGCATGAATAGTTTTTTCTTCCTATTCACAATAAGGGATGACTCTTATTAAAATTAAATTATTTTTGATGGTTCGCAGGTCGGTTTAAGTTGCTGCAGGCTTCGCAATTGGATACTAACATCTTCCCATACTAATGGCACACGTTAACTATACGAATACAGTCTTTGATGATAGTGTTCATGTTCGGGGCACTGTACTCGTACATAGGTACTCGTAATACTTGATTATTATGAGTATGATTCGCACATAAATCAATGGTGTTAGTTGACGTGATTTATACATATGTATACAAAGAATTATTAATGTGTCGTGTAAACATTACAGGCTATCTGCGGTTGCGGTTTCCCTCATTAGATGCTGACACTCATTGGATGAGTTTATTAATAACAGCAGTAAGGATGGTTTACATCTGGCAGAACGTTTACGGAAAGTCTGCGGTTCCAAACTAATGCCATTTTTAATGATATGGAAGTGGCAAGGATGTTAGCCATCGAATGGATATTAATGATCACTGAAGCCCACAGACTTCAAACTTCAAACAAAAATGAAAAATGTCTGTCTATTTCTGTCTCTTTGTTCTCTGGAACGGCCGGACCGATTTTGACGGGACTTTCACTGGCAGATAACTGATGTAATACGGAGTAAATTAGGCTAGTTATTTAAGATAAATTAACTTTAAGTGAGTAATTATGCCACTGTAATTTTTAAACTGAGCAAATTAATGATGTCATTTAGAGATTCTGAGCTTCAGAGGATCATGACGGTCGCTTTAAGCTTGTTCCAACGGCATCCACACCTCCCAGCTAAAATCCCTTGTTGTACTCCCCGTGTAAACCGCTATGGCTCTACCATTGAAACAAAAGCCTCCATATACCAGTACTATGTTTTCAAAAGAACGAAGACTGAGTTCAATAGCCACCCCCCATTTAGGTTTATACAATGTTTTTAGGTGGTAAAGTCTTAAAAGCCCGCCTGGAGACGTGGGATATCTATAGATATGATAGTTTAAAAAAAAACCTTAAGTCAACTGGCGAACCGCAGAGTAAGCAACCAAAATTTGAGAACCCCTGCTATGGTGTCTGACATGTGAGTAAGGGTACTTGAAGTCTATTTATAGTCGATAAATAATTATTAATGGTAATGATGGCCTGTACCGACCACGGTGTTGCTGTCAATGGGCAAAAAAAAGACGATGAAAAGGCGTGGTCGCTTATTTATGAGATCTATGAGCATGATGTGGAATCCTGTATAGCAGCTTTATCAAGGCTAGCCACACCATGTATCAAGTCGAGTCAATTATTACACTACAATTATTATGGTCAAATAAAAAATAGAACGAGCTGAGAATTGTTTCGCGTTTTTCTCTCATTAGCTTTCGTTCTCTCCCTGTGGCAGCAAAAGTCAAAGTCAAAGTCAAAAGTTTTAATTCATTATCAAGTACAATATGACGTGCACACTAATGAGCGTCATACATTTGTAATAATAATTCAAGCATTATACAAGCAGAAGAAAATTCGTCGATTGTCTGTAACCCATTTTTCCGATGTTCATTTAATTGGGTTTATTAAGAGTCTTAATTCCACCTAATAATAAATCGAAGCTCATTTGTTTTCTATGTTTGCTTGAGCTTTTCAATTTTTCGGATTTGATGACATAGGTAAGTATAATATCATCATACCTATAAAATAATTGAAAATATAGAGATGCCGATATTTTCAAATCGTTTCCCTGATATGACTCGGTGACTTGTGACTCTACGACTAAATGATAGCGCCGATTCCTGCAGTGAAGCATAAAGAGTTCCAACTCACTAGCGAAAAGCTTATTATACCTACATTATTTTGATATTAAAAAAACAGCATCAATTTATTAAAACCTAATGATACCATCTGTTTCGATAAAAACGCCTCATTATAGATTTTGCCTACCTAATTACCTACATGACGGCTCGTCCATGAAATTAACCTTTCCAACGCATTAAAGAAAGTTTCATTTGTTTTTATGGCGTCGGGTTTAATTATGAGGTCTATGACCATGCATGGTGTGGAATCCTGTGTAGCAACTAGCTTTCCAAGGCCAACACCATGCAATGTACATAAGTGCCCCATCAATTATTGTAGGCATTGCGACAACTTGCACTGTTTTCTTGATTTAAAATGTATGGGAAAATATTTATATAATGAACATCATCATGCAAGTCTTTTATTGTCTTGTAAATAAGTTCCAGGTACATTCGTGTGTATATGATAAATAGTTTAATTGGACTGTTTTCTATAATTATATCATTAGCAAGCACTTTTTTAAAAGCGGCGTCCAATGTTATTAATCGTGTTTAATTTTCTAAAAAAATTTCATATTTTATTATTGAATGAATTATGATGTTACACATATTACGTCGTTACATATTTATCCGAAGTCCTGAATCATGAGCTCCCTGTTTTTGCATACCCAGGTACCTACGTTACATATCTTTGTGTAGTGTGCCATTATTCCGAAAGATGTTACGAGTCCCGTTCCGTGTATGTGTTACGGTAACTTTATGAGCTTGGTTTTGACGAGGACATCAATAAATAACCGTTAATATATGTTATATATGTTATATATGTTATATATGGTATACCATGACTGTGATCGTCGAATATCATTAAGCCGTATTATTACGCAAAATTACTTATAGGACTTTTTATACTTCTTCTCAGACTTGTAAGTAGTTAATATTCCAATCACTGTTTCCATATGGTTTACATACACGTAACGGTAGGTACTAAGGTTATCAAGAACACTTTTTATTCCAACCTTAGATTTTTGTATAGTATCTTATAGGTAGGTCTGTAGTACCTATAGGTACCTATAGATATATAGAATATTGTAATGGTGCCGAGTAGGAGTAGTAATATTCTTGGGAAACCGTGCAAAAAAACACATTTTTTGTGATGGGAATATCTTTTTTTTTTTTTGTTGTAACGACCAGTCTGTTCCTACGTCGGTTTTTTAGCAATGACGTCTCGGTCTTTTGACCATTTTGCTACACAATTCCCTCTTTTGAATACAGCACCCAATAAATACATTTACTTTCTCTTTATTTAGTATGCGCGATGATTGCCGGTCGTAATGTTGATTTGGGTAATAAATTACCTTAATCAAGACTTAACTATTAATCATGTAGTCAATAATCAAAACAGTAATAAATTCACTATTAGGCTTTTTTCCATTAACACCAGTCAATAGAATTAACCTCTTTTTAGATGTTAAAATAATAAATTTATACATAACATTAACAAGTGACAATGATTCCTGTTAATTTCCTTTAGAGTAGAATAGCGTTGCGCGGAGGATCCTCGGTTCGATTCCCAGCGGGGCATTCGTGTGTTCTAGTCCATGGCAGCCATGGCACAGGGAATCCTAGTATGGAAGTTCCATAATGGAACTATGAGAGTGAAGCGTATTATTATTACTTCAAAAGGGCATACCTTCCAGCACTGTATCTGTTGAATACCTACCCTAGCACACGAACAGAAAATAAATTCTCAAAGTTTACTGTTACTTTGATAATGTATCTCCTATATAAAACGCATTAGCATTTTGATGTTCTCGTTTATTTAAATACACGCACATTAGTACTCGGAATCGCGAAAGGATTGGCTGTGACCCAGCATCACAACGTGACGAGCAAACTAAAGAAATCTGCATCAACACAATACACAAAAGCCATTATTGAGGATGCCGTTATAATACGTAAAAATATGAAGTGGGTATGAGTAGATACTATTGTATTTAGAACAAGCCTACTCACTGAAATTAAAATTCAAATAGTGATCGATACCTAATGTTTGTTAAATACAAAATGTCTGGGTACAGGCACTGACATTACTAATTATACTTATCTACACAATATTAGGAATTTTGTAGGCTTTATTATTTTTCTACACCTTGGGTTACCTACTGGTTAATTAATATTAGTGGAGTTTAAAAAGGATCCCTAATATTTTTGAAAAGAGTTGAAAAGAATTGTTTACTCAGTGATAATTATTTTGGAATATTTTATAGAAAAAATTTTGGAAAACGTGGAGAGTTGCTAAACGCAGTCAAATTATATTTGGCATAAAACCCTGATAAAAACAGACAATTTTTAAATGCATAAAATATGTACACAACTTTATTAGATAATCTAAAAATGTCAGAGGACTTTTAGTGGCTGTACGCCGAATTTTTTAGCCAGACGAGCGTATGAATCTATTTGTCCTTGCGGATAGACAATGGTGCCTCTCTTTTTGGTCGCTTCCCCAAACTGTTTCTCTTTATCACCTGGCGCGAGGACTGGAAGCGATGGGTCCACCTGAAATCGAAATCAATATAGTTGTTATTTTCTCTCAAACTGTAGTGTGGTTTAGGGAGAAAAAAGCGTATCTTAAGTGTATCTATATCCGAGATCAAGTTTACTACAAAAACTGTTAAGATTTTGCTTGAAACATTCATCCTCCATGAATATAACGTACTTGTTCCTTTCAAAGACTCGGAGTTTGAAGAAGTTATAATAACTACAGCCCATTGTATTTTACTTCTCTCAACAAAAAGACTGAAATGGTGTAACCAAAAATGGTAGTGATTGACACCTGGTCTACCATCACTCTTATAATCAGCAATGCCTTAATTCACTGTTCACCCCAAACCTACAGTGGATATCTATTAATCATTTGGGTGTTTTAGCTAAATATCCCCACAAAAAGGATGCAGTCTCTATTTAACATGACATGGCGTACCCTTAAATATAAATAATAATTAAATAGTTACTCACCGGCTCCATATTTCTCCAGTGGTTAAGGCATTCAGCAAGTCTGTCTCGGAAGCCTGGCGCGAAACAGTCCGGGTTGATCGCTATGTAGCACTGCCCTAGGTTGGGGGCATCATACTGACTAAAGACCCATGGGGGCACGCGATGAGTGGGATTAGCATCTGGAATTATAAAGTGTCTAGAGTCGATATGACTAGGTACATAGTTTGCAACTATCCGTGGATAAAGCCTATGCTAAGGATGGAGTGTGACAGTGACGTTTCAATATGTAAAGCAACGAATTACCAACAACCCTTTCAAGTTAGTAAAGTTTTAGGTAGGTAGGAACATCATCAAAAAAGGACAACAGTGGATTATTAATAAACAACGACCGAGTTTCCATTATCGGGCTGCCGGTACCGCGTGCTTGTTTGGTACCTAAGATCACATCGATTGGGAAAACCGCCCCTTTTCATGCTGTCATAAACTCGGCCTAAGGAAAATGGATTCCCATAAGTTTGTATTTAGTACGGCCATTGTACCTCACTCTGTGAGTTCGTTGGGCGGGTGGAATAGTAGGTAGGATTGCATGAGCCTTGAGATTGAACGTATTTTATGGGTATCGTGACCACTTACGTAAAGAAAAATTTTGAAAGCGCCTTTGCTGCTCATTTTTATACAAAGGGATCTCACCTGACAATACACTGCAGAGCACTTCGACCATGGCACCTAAACCAAATCCCTTGTATCCACCAGTGGACTCAAGACCACCGAGAGGCAGCAACATGCCAGCGTTGTAAGCCTGAAAATTCGAAAAAATATTCATAAGAGTCTTACAAAGCAGTACCCATTTTAGTAAAGAGCTAATAATTTTTATTTATTTAAATAGTAGCGGTCGCGGCACACTTCGTTCTGTCAAATATAGAAATTTATACTATTTTATTTTCATGGCATTGTTTTCAGATTTTCTTACCGTACCTTATCTTACTTTTCTAAACCTTCCTTGGACTTATACGAACATATCCCTTCTAAATTGAGCCAAATCGGCGCAGCTGATCTCGAGTTTTAGCGAGACTAACGAACAGCGATTCATTTTTATTATAACTAACTAACCTTAAGCACTACATGTATACGAAAGAAAGAATTAAGAGTACTTTTAAGAAAGTCCCTGCGTGCTGTGTTATTCGAACCCGGACCACATAAGTACCTAACTGAGCACCGCTTCCAATCCACGTTCATTGTAGTAATAAAATATGCATACCTCTTGTGCATCCGTTGTAATTTTGCCGTCCTTCCCAAGGGCCCACCCAGCAGGTATGGGCTCGCCCTTACGTACTTGCATTTCAATCTGTAATTATATTTTGATGAATTAAAATTATAAGTGGCTCCAGCATGATGTCAAGAAGGGTGTTGGCTTCACAGAAAAAAAAAATTAAAAAAAGGAAAAAATATTGGAAACCAAAAAGTCACCTGAAGTTCAAATGTTGCAGTGACTACAAGCGACGAGGATCCCTTCCTTTTGTCCTATATTGGTTTGTTTTTTTTAATTAGAATTGAGTAGCAATGCAGCGGTAGCAGTAATGCGGTGGTAGCAAACGGGCATGCCATTGAGTGATATTGACAGGTCAATAATGCAGCCCTTAGACCTGCATCCAACCATATGCCTATGCATGCCCTATGGCAGAAGTCCTATTTGAGGTCGAACGTAGATGCGTTGCTACTCGTTAGGACCTAACTAACTTAACTACAGTAATCTTCAGCAACCACGCCTCCCCATCCGAAACATGCGACATGTATAACATGCTTCACAGCGGGTTAAGTGGCTGGCGGTAAGGCTCAGCTGCTATAGATCTACAAGCTATAAAAAGGGGTGGGTTGATTGAATTGCTTATAGTAATGATGATACCTTTCCCATAGCTGCAGTAGTGGTGGCCAGGTCTACGATGATTGAGTCCCCGCCAGTCGCCGGCGCTGCCAATGCTATTGGGTTGGTGCCTGTTCCGCTCTGAAATGGATATAAAGTTTTTGTTTGATTTAACTGAAAGATTTTAATTTATTATTTCCATGTTAATTTATTTTTGGCATTGGACCTTGTTCGATAGGATCTTCATGTTGCTTCAGCATATTTCCTCAGTATCATCATACGTCTCTAGCATACTATACTTATACTTATGTCATCTGTTTCTCTGTATTTGACTCTCATTAAAAGCCTAATTAAATGAATTGAACAATAATGAATAATTATGTGTTTTTACACGGGAGTCGGAATTCTAGAAGCATCGCTATAATTGTGCCTAGATTGAAGTTAATTTTAATCAATTTTTATTAAATATCAAACATTTTAATATTTAATTTATTGAAATACTGACGTGATGATAGAACTTACATATTTAGCTCTCGTGGGTACTGCAATCGGCGAACTATTGGTAAAAGCCATTCCTATGAGACCTTCTTTTTCGGCTTTCAATGCCCAATAACCTGCCATTCCGAAGTGGTTGCAGCCTGAAAAATATATATTGTGGACGTAACTGGACATATTACAATTTTGGACGTAAATAAAATCATAGGAAAATCTCACAATAGAAGATGTTCCGCACTGAGGTTATTCTTTATGAGCTCCCGCCGGTTTTTAGGTCGCGGCGGAGACTGACCCAAAACTCGTGGGGGAAAATAGTCAGATGAAAATTCGTGGGTCTCCGTTGTTATCGATACGATAGCAATCGTTGAACCTTGTCGGTGGCCCTATGAGCGATTTCACATCCGACACTGGCTACTAGCCCGTTTCTCCACCAATCCGCATTGGAGCAGTATATGCTCTAAGCCTGCTCCTGTTGTGGGAACAGACCCGTGCTTAACTGATTATGATGAATAGTAAGGAATATCTTCTTACGTTTCACCGAAACAAATCCAACGCCGCACTCCTTCGCCTTCTTTATAGCGATGTCCATACAAAAGTGGCCCACAGTGGCGCCTAATGCTTGGCAGCCATCCACCCAAGCAGTGGCCGCTGATTCCTTCAACACGACCGGCGTGGCTTTCGCGTTGCACCCACCAGTCGTGATGTCGTGCATGTACAACTCTGAAAATAAAAAATAAATATAGCTCCAAAGCTAGTTATCGAATCGTGATCATTCCTTATTAATTATATCGCAATCGGTGAAGTAGTTTTTATAACACGAAACGTTTAATGGTCTGTGTCACGGATGTCACAGGTTAAAAAAATATCCAAGAAACTTGGTCCAAATTTTTAATACACAAACAAAAAACAAATAGTTTTCGCTTGCGTATTAAAATTATTGTCTTAAAAATAATTTGGGATTTTACTTATACTAACTTAGTTTGTAACTTAATAAAGTAAAGTGAGACTAATTAGAGTAGTAACGAAGAACCAACCTTAGGGCAGTGAAAAACAATGTGAAAGGCGGTTAACAACTTTTAAAACTTTTACAATAAAAAAATACGGAATCCAATTTACTATAAACGGAAATATGTATAGATAATAAAGAACGTACATACACCGCACGCATACAAACATGAATACATTCCACAAATAGATATTGTAATTGTAGCTAATTATATTGATATTTCCACGAAAAAGATAATAATGAGTGAGATAATATTATGACATATTTACTATGGTTTACAAAGTTTACATAATAGTATAGTATACACCGATAACAACAGGACCTCCTACCTACCACCTAATAACAAACTTTATCATTTGTAAATTTAACAGATCGGGATTGAGAATTTGAAAAAGAGAAAAGAAATTATTATAGGTAATAATTATTATAATGTATGGTTTTTGAAAAATAAGCACTTGAATGTTGTTATTCGTACGACTGTCGTGTAACATCATACTAACTTAATAACGTGTTTTAATACGCTGAAATGTTAATTTATTTAATTAATTGCCACTCTATTGATAAAATAAAGAAAGTAGTTTAAGGCCCTGATAAGCACCAAAAAACTAGGTACCAAAAAATCTAGAACTTATAGAATTTTTGTGATATTTTTTTTTCATTTCATTTTTCTCATCCGTTACCGAACACATCACGAAAACTACTCCAACGAATTAACACTAGGTTTCAATAATTGGAGAAAAAAAAAGATTAACACTTTCAAAATAATTAGCAGGCACAAACCAAGTCTGTTCAAGCCATGGCTGAAATGTCCCACGGTGTCCGCGTGCATCAACAAGGCGGCATGTTTCTCAGCCTCGGCCTTCGGTGCTCCGCCCGCGATAAGGCACTCCGCCATGAACCGCCCGGCATCTTCCAATGTCACCTCCGGCATGATTGCTGATATACTGAAGGAAAAACAATCGGCACTTATATATATATATATAGAGCAGGAGGTACAGCGTGATTTGTTGATTCACTCAGCGGAGAGTATCACTGATAGTGCCTATAGCACAGCCGTGACTGAGACGATTAAGTGACCTGTGAAACGAAATTTGGAGGTGTTTTTTTCAAGGAACACACCGCACAATAAAGATAGATGGAATTAGATAAACGATTATCAATTTTTTTTTATAATAGGTGAATAAAATTGTAGTTATTCTCATTAACAGCAAGTGACGAGATGTAGGCGCCGACTTTTTGTGCGAAAAAACATTATGGTTATGCCAGTGCCAGACTCCTACCAGCTGCAACCCTGCAGTGTTCCCATTTACGCCCAATTTTCAGGGCCACGGGGACCTTTTTACATTCTTCCACAGCCCCATCAATTAATATCGGTCTGCTAGAGGACCGGAGCGTGGTCGTGGTGAAGCTGGAGTTCCTTTATTCCAACCGCTGTGAGAACACTCAGTGTTACTACTTATAGGTACTAAAATGGTAGTCATAAATATATTCCATTTTTACACTTGTCCAAATTATAATTCGTATTTATTCTAATTTTTAAAGCAACTTTAAACTTTTATTCAATAAAAAGTAGTGCTAAATTTTTTTACCAAATTGGACAAGAATAAAAAAACAAAAACGGCCTTTAGGTGTATTGTTGATCGAAGTTTAGGTATCTCCAGCTAGGGCAACTCCCAGTCGAAATGAATGAAGTGAATCAGGCAACATACTTGAAAGAAAAACAAAAAAATATATCTACAGCCGAACATAGAACCTCCTTTTTTGAAGTCGGTTAAAAACAAATTCTGCTTTACAAAGGATTATGAGGGTGGTAATAGTCACCTTCTTCCTTGACGAGCTCTGCTTCTTCCATCTTAAGTAGGTATAAGTAGATATTTTCTAAGTTCAAAATAAAAAAACGGAACAAACTCGCTATTCCGCTTTTAAAACAGTGCTTGACCGTCCGTCCTTTTAAGAGTGCAGGAAGTGTTTTTCAGTACGCTTTTTTCTCCCAGTCTACGTTTTTCCTAAAGGGTGATCAAAGCGGATGAATGTATAAAATGTAATGCAACATGTATGACGTTCATTACGTGTGCAAAAATTGTACCTGATAATTAATAAAAGCTTTTGATTTCATTTCGTTGATGTTTCTTAGACACTGTTATTATTTTTATACTTATCTTGTGTACCAAGTACCAAACTACCAACATTAGTATGGATATCTAATTAACCGAATAGATTGTCTAACAAAAGAATTTTCTGATTGAACTCAAAAAATCTAATAGTAAGCTCATAATTTTGGAAACCGTGAAGCAATCAAAACCACGATTAACAAAGCAAAAACCAGTGTTAATAAACGACCTTTGAGGTTGACTGGTCACATAGCTTCCTGATAGTAGACGTGATTACTCCGTAATTACTTTCAGTGTAGTGCATTATCACAAAAACTTCCAAAAATTAAGTTAAAAAATACTTTAGACTAAGTAGGTACGTAATGCTTTGTATTTTTTTTATTTCAGGTGATTCCCTGTTTCCAGCTATTTAATTTATACTTATTACCTTTGATTTGTTTATTAAAATGTTTAAAAAGCTTGCGATCGAAAAGTTAAGCAACGTCGGGCGCTGTCAATACCTGACCTGGATGGGTGGACCGCTACTGGCAAATTAAATGCGCGCTTCCGTGCTTTGGAGGGCAAGTTAAGCTGTCGTGTCGGTTCCGGTTGTTATCGATAGATACTCATAAGTACAACCGACCTCACGTAGGATATCTATTCTATGGACCTTGGTGTGAAATAAAAGATGGCGGACACGACTTTTGAATTTATTGTTTTTATTGATCCCTATACCAAAATTCATCAAAATCGGTTCGGCGTTTTAGGCGCCAAACTGCTCGAGTTACTTTCGAATTTGTAACATTGAGCAAGAATTTAATAAAAACTGTGTTATCAAAAGCATTATAAAATTCAAGTATTACTAAAATTAAATATTGTAAGTATATAGGTATACATAGTATTTCCAATCTGTTAGATAACATTCAATTTATACATTTATTTTCTTACAATCTTAATATTATGAACACCAATAATATAGTAAGTAATACTTGAAGCAAACATATTTTATTTTTATGTTTTGTTAGAAAATACAACTGTAAAGTTCCAAACATAAAAAAATAATGGTACGCCTTTTATAAATGTAATAGCAATTTTGTTCTGAGAATTATTAAACGAAACGCATGTTGTATTAGTTGTGTTATTTTGTTAAATTACATTATTAATAAAATTCGGTGATAATTTATACTGCTAAACTAAAAAACAAAAATGTCATTTTAAAAAATGCAAAAGATGTTTTTTCTAAATTGATGCATTGCGAATTTTTACGCAATTTACTTATTTATACCAACCTATCGCCTACTTCTGTTTTCATCAATTATTTATTACCTACTTTAGTTAATAAGCACAAACAGCTTATTAACCAAAGTAATAATTCGCAGTATCTATATTATACTATACTGTACTGTAGTACTTCAGTACTAACAGTTACCGGCAAATAAATAAATAGGTAAAATCATAAAATGTATGTATTCATTCAGTAGAGATGAGCCAGATGAACGAATGATAAACTGTCACATTGACAAGCCGTTAAACGTCATGCGGTCATGCCCTTCCACTATTCATTCAGGCTGTTCACTACTGTTCAGTATTTCAGTCAGTCAGTGCAGGGGGCAGACCGGCAGACCGTCACCGTCATTCAGTTCTGCCGGAGGACTGTGAAGCTCTGCGTGCGTAGTACTGTATCAATGCGCAGTTGTTTTATCGCAAAACTATTCTTGCCGTTTACATTTTTTGTTTACTTAATTTAATTCTGGTCTTTGCATTGGGTAAGTTTCTGTTTTCTGTCAATATTACGGTTTACCTCGATAAAATTAATAATATTCATAAAAACAGAAGAGTAATTATTCATTTTACATTAATTTAACGCTGCTTACTAACATAGAGGTTATGCAACTATGTATTTAACATTATTATTTTAACATTAGTTCAAAATTTTATGGAGTTGTATAAATAATGGAATATTTTAGTTACAGAATATTATTACCTACCTATTTGTGTTCTTCCTAGTGTAAATAATGACCTCATGGAATATTTTAGGGGAAAGGTGTACCTAAGTACGAGATGTTCACCTACACACTTAAGATTCAACAACATTTTTTTAATCACATAATGAAGCATGTGCATAGTCAATTTTCATATGACGTGTTTTCATAGATTCTTCTACATTATTCCGTTTATTGTTATTTTATTTTTCTGTATCTGTTGACCAGTTTGTAATGTTACAATAATTGTAATAATAACAACAGTAACTGTTCAATGTATTCACATCTCTATTGAAAGAATCCATTTAATAGCAATTTCATTAGAAACCAACTTTTCCTGTAACCACTTTTTGGAATACTAGACTTAGACGATGACTACAAGTACCTAAAACGTCTTCTGGACATGAAAATCTGAAAATTACGTAAAAATATTGAAAAGGGCTTAATCAGGTTTAAGCGGTGATAACCCAGTGGCTTAGAATTCCACCCATAAATCGAGAAGTCCAGGTTCGAATCCCAGTGGCACACACCAATGCCTGTAAAAAAAATTATGTGCGCGTTCACAAAAAAATGTGAAGTCCATCAACCCGCATCAGGCCAGCGTAATGGACCAAGGCCTAAATCCCTCTCATTGTGAGATGAGACCTGACCCTGTAGTGGGTCATTAATGGGTTATCGAAAATAATTGGGTTTATACATTCATATCAATTTTTTGAAATAAATTAGTTGTATTACTAACTTTTCGGCTTATGGAAAATATCGCAATCTCTATAATCGCAAATTCAGATTTTTCGACAAAAAAATAAAATTTGCAGAAATTGTGTACACCTACATATAATTGATGAATGAAATTACTGCATGTATATCAAGTCTTGTTATCATTGTTACTCCCATTATGTACTTAAGTAGGTACTCGTAGGTAACCCGGCTTTAAGGTCAAAATCATATTCAACCAAACTGACGAACGTGTGTTGTTTTTCCTGCGAATAACATCAATTTATTCATATTGGCTAGCTGTTCACAATGCAATGACATTTCAAATATTGTTGTTCTTAAAATATCTCCGTTACCTACTAACAATACTTGCCTACAATTTCAGCACTATATTATGTTACTTCTATTCCAATCGCGACTGTATTAATATAACAGGGAAAATACGATTAAATGACTACCTATATGGGTCATCCATTAGTGACCCACTGCAGGGTCGCATCTCCTCTCACAATAAGAAGGGTGTATGCAGGTACTAAGTCCACCACGCCGGCAGTTAGGTGGACTTCACACGCCCATGTTTCCAAGGGTCCCAAAGTTTCTGGCAACAATGCTCCAACATGGTGTGATGATATGCGAGAATGCAGAAATCCTGCTAGCCACAGCCATGACTTTATACATATAGGATTCAGTGACGCACGTATTAGATTCAAATACAGTCTGTGAAGCTTTCATAATTTATTTTTGTCGGTTTAAAAGTCTATTTTTATATCGAGTGTCTGTGCTTCCCTAGCAAAAAACTATATATTACTAAATATCTGGTTGCTGAAATTGCCAACTTCGCAGTAAGGATTGCCGACCTCGCTGTAAGGCTCTTATCTAATGTTTACTGTGATTTATACTGGATCAACAACATAATTATGTTTATTGTAGATATTTGTTTTGTCATAAACACTATGTAAACTTGATCAACATTGAGTAAAGTTCAATTTTTATCTGCACCAAAGTTTCCAGTAAGTACTTAAATAAACCACTAAGTAAGCTCACCTACTTGACTTAGTAGGTGTGACTGGAATCCTATTTTAAGCTTTTTTTTGGCAGGGGTCCCATTCCATAACCTGGAGATTTCAAGAACAACTTTGCTAAAGAAGCAAAACTAAGCGCATTTTAGTATTTGTAAATAAACAAATTTATTTCACCACGGATATTTACGTAACTTTTACAATAAATATAATTAAAGAGGTCGACTTGTACCTACCGAAATCTAAAAAGCACATTCAAAGATTCATTCAAAAAAATACGAATGATCATTTTCGGGGATTACCTTCCTTAAAAATTGGTAGGATAGAATTGACACCGCGGAATACTTATAAGTTTTTTTTACATTGCAGATCATCATGGGTAAAGTAGCCACAGCAGAAGCGTTGAGGTTCATGACTGACTGCCTCAAAGCTGTCGGCACGGCAGCCACGGCAGCGCAGCAGCAAGCAGAGTTACTGATCCAGGCGGACCGCATGGGCCATCCTAGCCACGGACTCAATAGGCTGGGTAGGATGAACCAATCAGCTAGCATATCCATTTTGGTCGAAAGAGCGATAAAAACCATCCAATGTTGCTTTACAGTAATAACTCTATATTTTCTAAATGTAAACGGTTTTTGTTGCATAAAAAATAATAAACATTCATCCGACCCCACAGAAAGATTGCAGAAATACTGAAATCTCCAATATTTCTGGCAGATCTCGTTTTCGTTATCCATTGTGAAGCAGTATGTTCTTGAGTTTTGGCTGGGGATGTGTTATCCACTAATATATTATGTTTGTTGTTCTTTCACTCACTGTAAACATTAAACAAGATTAGACGTAATGATGTAGGTAATTAATTTGTTTGTGAACTCCTTTCTTTAACAGAGCGAAGTCCATCGTATAGGTAGTAAAATACATGATACATTTACTTATGTTACGATGCTCCCTAGAATTCTACGTCAACGACATCCTCCGTGGATCGTGCTGTCCCAACAACGAGCCGAAGATACTAAAGGAGAATGCGTCTACGGCCTGGGTAGACGCGAACAATGTTCTTGGAGCCACCGCCAGCCATTTCGCTATGAACATCGCAGTCAAGAAGGCGCAAGAAACAGGAGTTGGATGGGTTACTGTTAAAGGTAAAACTCTATTCAAATATGCAAAGTATGGGTCGGTCTGTAGATTGAATCTCGCCCAGAGAGTTGTCTTAGCACCTAACTCATAACGGGACGTTTAATAATTGCGTTGATTAGCGTGCAATGGTGTGATATAGTATCAATGTCATAATTTAAGTCAAACTTAATGTTTTTTGAGCGAACGATGGTTTAATAGTTAAAAGCACCCGTTTTAACATTCTGTCTTACATTTGAGGTTCAAATCACAACGGTATGGCGGGATTCTGGGCGCAGAAAGCAGCCGACAAGGGGTTAATAGGAATGGCGTTTACCAACACGTCACCACTTTTGGCCCCAACTAGAAGTAAAAAGGTTAGTACATAAAGAAAAAAATATAACGAAATAAATAAAGAGGTATAAAATTCTTTTATTGCATCCTAGGTATTTGCGGATACCTTACTTGACTCAGGCTGTATTTCTTCTAAATGTAGGAGTACTTGAAAACCTGAATTTTAGTTTCAATTTAAACGTTATAAGTACATTTCGAATACGCCCGGAACAATATTGTCATTATTAGCTTTCTTTTGTTATGGCTTGGAGACTATGGCCATATATTTTTCATCAACCGATTTTCAACCTTATTTTCAGTCCGCATTAGGAACAAATCCGCTGTCAGTGGTGGCGCCAGCCTCGAATGGGGACACTTTCTACCTGGATATGGCGACCACTACCGTTGCTGTTGGCAAGGTAACATACACCGAGTGTATTTCACATGCCTTGTATATAACTTAAATTTTAGGTGTAATCGTAATTACGTTTTCGTTTTAAATAACGGAAAATTTAGGAACTTGTTTGCTTTACTGACTTTCATTGAGGCCAATATCATGTCAACTATATCCAATTTTTGTTTTCATTTCATTTTTAGATAGAGATGCAGATGCGTAAAGGTGAGCCACTTCCGAACGGTTGGGCGCAAGATCCAGATGGCAACGAGACGAATGACGCACAATTAGTAAGTGAATCCTCTTGTTGTTGTGGAATATTTTGAGTCTTCTATTCCAGGATAAGTGTTGGTAACCCATTTTAGGGAACTTTATGACCTATATAAATGTTAGTTTCTACCTTGTTCCTAACTATTAACAATTCCTGTGTTTTACTGATTGTGTAGGTACCCATCATTCAACCCCACAAAACAAAAATTGATTTTTAATTTTAACTGAATGGAGTAAAAATGGACCTTTATTGTTATGTTCTTGGTTAGTATACTAAGCAAGTAGTAGTACGTACATTTGTATAGGCTATTGACAGATTTCCTTTTAACTTTTACAGGCGTTTAAAACCGGTTGCCTAATGCCATTGGGTGGGACAGAAAAAACATCAGGCTACAAGGGTTTCGGCCTTGCAGCCATGGTTGAACTGTTTTGTGGAATCTCTTCAGGTAAATAAATACTTAAACAATCAACAATTAATTAAATAGCACTTAGGTGGCAACATTACTCCACCCTACCCTACACTGACTGTTCAATGGGGTGAATAGAAGTTTGTTAGATCTAACAAAATAATATCACAGACAAAATTAATATAATAAAATACGGATAATGGTTTATGCTTTATGCTGGTATTGTGCTGGTATGGCGGCTAGTTTCTTGATAAAATTATCAGATATCGAGTTATTCATTATTACCAGATATAATTTTCTATTTATTAAAAGTGAATGTAGTGCTTAAAAACTCATAAATAATAAACATACCTACTGCTCAGACCAATAAAGAAGTACTATATATACTTATTTATTAATAAATACTTAAATATAAATACTTCTTTATTGGTTTGAGACCTACTGTTAACTTAAATCAACAGTCAACACCATCCAGTGAAACATAAGTAAAATGGTAAATAATGCAGAGTCGATTCTCTTCTCACAACGGAAAGGATGTAGGCAAGAAGTGATTAGCCCAATACGCTGACCTATTGCGAGTTGTTGCCAACAACTTGTTGGACTGGTGGTGCGGGTGTATGTGGCTATGAGTACGTAATTTATTAAGCGTTATCTATTCATTGCCTTACTGATGTGAATTCTATTCACCGCATAAGGTTCAAACTACGGCCACCACATCCGCTCGTGGTCGCACAGCGGAGAAGGCGGGCCGGCGAACCTGGGGCACTGCTTCGTGGCCGTCGACCCCGAGTGCTTCGCCCCCGGCTTCGGCGACAGACTAGCTGAGAGCATGCAGCATTGGCGGGGATTGGAACCGGTACATATAGATGTTTGCATTCACTCCAGTGGCGTAACTATAGGGTGGCAGGGCTGGCAAAATTCCATGGGCCTCGGGGCTGAAGGGGCCCCGGACTGAGAGGCCGCGGGCCCAGAAGTAGCCCTAAAAGTTAAAAACTGAAAGAAATTAAGGAAGTACTGGGGTTCCATCCAATGAATTAGCCACGGGCCCATATGGTTTAGTTACACCATTGCTTGTATTTATAGTTGGTAGAACCATAGCGGCTCACCCGGAGAGTTACCTTCCAGCCACATTACCCGTTGTGAGCCGTATATTCTTCATAATTATCTTGTTGTTGCAGATTTGGTTTCTGGAAATACTTTAACGCTAAGTTAAGAACATTTCTAGTAACTATAATTTATTTTTTTAAGCAATTTTAAACTTCTTTTCAATAAAAAGCAGTGCCAACTGCCAAGATTGTTTACCAAATAGGACAAAAGTAAAGAAACGGACTGTAATTTAGTATTTTGTTTTCAGGCCGACCCCAACCTGCCAGTTCTAGCACCAGGAGACAAGGAGAAGAATGCAGCGCAATTAACAGACAGTAAAGGAACAGTTTCATACGTTCAACAACAAATCGAATCTAGCGCCGCTTTAGCGAAGCGGCTTAAAGTGAAACCAATGGACGTAAAGTTGGATGAATAAATTAAAAAACAAAATAACTTTTAAGTATAAAAGAAACATTTATTGTTTTTCCTTCATGTTTAAGTTTATTTAGTACGCACAATAAATAGTTACAAATATAACAATATAATGATACCTACATGACATACGTAATTGATAAGTATAAACAAATCATGGTTTTTTAAATATCATACTTTTTTCTGCAGGGACCAAATAAACACACGCCTGTTTTCGTAATTTTGCAATAATTAAATTATTGCTTGGTTTCTTTCATTAAATATCTACAATGGTTTATTTAAGAGAAGAATAGGTTGAAAATTTTCATCCAGTTTGATATATTTTTTAACAACGTACATTTTTGTTAGTTCTCAAAATCCTATGTTTTTCGATACTCAATTGTATGTTTGCTCTAGTCAAAATATTTCAAAAATATTTTACTGTAAATTGTTACAATATTTTGAAAAATGTGAAAAATTAAACTTTTCGCCCCAAGATAATATGCAGTGCTTTTCGCCCTAGCTATTTGGAAGTGCAATAATTATTGTTTTATTTTTGTAATGACAGAATAAATAAAATAAAAAATATTAAAATACCTACTTATTTTATCTCCCTTACATTTCTGCAACCAGTGTGAAAATAGAAACGTTTCGAAACCATTCCCAGAAGACTCTTACAGCATACCTACTAATAGTATACCTACAAATTAATATAATAAATTATATTTATGAGGATTTATACAAAGACCATCTCATACTAACAATAATATCACAGTACTATTCGGATACCGTAAATAACTGAAATAAAAATAACTGCAATAAGGTCAGTAGGTAGAGACGATGGATGGATGGATAACTTATCCCTAGTAGATATCCAAGCAGAAGCAGGCAGCCGATCACTACAATATCTGTAAAATATTATGATTATTATCGTAGGACTTTTATAATATTATAATTTAATTTAAAAAAAAAAAAATTGTCTTCCTAACCACGTGCGTATGTATAAATAAAATCAATGCTATTGCCATTTACTAGTCAATAACGTAAAAAATATATATTATTAAAAGATAATTGTATTTTTTATGCTGTAATGTAAATAATACTAAATTTATGGAAAATACACGAAATATCCCTAAACTTTATTAAAGCTTGATTCTGAAAAAAGGAATAAGTTGCGCTTTTTTATCTGTTTAATGGGCGAGCCACATTGTTTAAAACAAGGCCTCCACATCGGTCTCCACCGGCGGTTTGCAACAGTGTAAACGCTTGTTTGCAACAAAAATTCGTTTGACCTTCAACAACCTCTGTGGACGGACGCGGCCCACCAACCGCTTGTGGATGCCGCCGTTGTAAACACGATTTCCACAGTGTAAACGCTTGTTGTAAACCGCGCTAGGGCAGTTCGAAGCGGCAACCGTTGCGTGCGCACGTGTCGGTCTATGTATGCAAAATGACGTCTCGTGAAAAAGAAATTATATTATTATTAAATTATAAATAATTAAATATCATCTGCTGTTATGGTGAAGGAAAACATCGTGAGGAAATCTGCATGCCTGAGAGTTATCAAAAAAAAATCTCAAAGGTATGTGAAGTCCACCAACCCGCAGTAGGCCAGCGTGGTGGACTAAGGCCTACATCCCTCTCATTGCGAGAAGGAGACCCGACCCTGTAGTGGGTCATTAACGGGTTACTGGCAAAATCATAATTATTATGATTATTAATTAATTATTATTTCATCCATATTTTGTTCTTTTTTCTTTTCACCGGCGGAAATGAGTGTTAATGCCACACCAACTTTTTGGAAGTTTAGATGGCTAAAGCCATATTGCATTAGCGTGCTTCCAACCAGAGAGTCGACAATACACTGAGGTGGGGGCTTTGTTGTAAACAAGTGTGGCCGCAAACACCAACCGTGGGCTCCACAAGCCTTCCACCAAGGTGACCTCTGTTGGACGCTTGTTTAAAACAGTGTGGCGCAGGTGTAACTGTCAAATCAACTAAACATTCATTCATGTTTCCTTCTATCTCTGTCTCGTTGTACTCTGTAGTCTGTCTGTCCGTACCATGACAATCGCCATGCAATCGCCTTGCTTGTGTGCGCGTATTTGGCGTATTTTTTTTTGTAAATTAAATTGAACTGTCTTGCGAAACATTACTTTTTATTTGAATTTGGCTTTTAAAACTAGTCCAAGTACTAATAGGATCCAATTCTTTGGATTAGTATTATTTGCTAGACGGCATAAAATTATTTTATAGTAAACAATTTCTCTTCTTTATTTCTTTTAAAGAACTTTAAAGAAGGTTATTCCTCTTTCTGTCAAGTGACAGGACATGGACAAGTGTTTCGTTGTTTTGACTTTTATTTCTTTCGCGATTTCTGTTTCAAATTAATTATAGTGAAATTCGATAAAAACAATTGAGTAATTAATTCGAGAATAATTATCGGTGGCGAACAGTGGCGGCGTAGTTTATCGCCCAGCTAATCATAAAACAGTTGTGGTAGTGAATGGAATGTGTTTTATAATTAATTTGAGATAAATCTGTGATATTAATCACCGTTACTTCGCATCGTGTGTTCTGAGGCGTGTAAAGGATTTCGATAATAATATTTAAAGGATACAACCTAAAGTTTTTAGGTAAGTGGTTTTTAACTTTTAATTAAATCACCATTTTTTTACCCGTATACTTCAATTTTTCAATAATAAAAATATAAAATTGAAATATGTTCAATTTTTAACCTTCCTATTTCATTTGCAGACTCCACTGCCCTTTCTCCTCATCCCAAACTTGAAAATTGAAGATGTTCCTGTCACTTCCTTTTACCTTTTATTATCTATTGTTTTAATAACAGTAATACTTACTTACCAGCATAAAATTAATAATATATTATTAAAACATACTTATAAATGCATCAAACACAATTCAGTGCCTGGTTATTTAAGGTAATTGTAATAATAGCTAACTTGATAATAGGTTTCTAATGGACAAAAATGATTCAAACTGTTATATTGATACTGTATGTATTTACATTGCTTGCAGATGATATTAAAATTCCACGATAGGCACTATAGATACTGCGCATACACAACAAATGTTAAAAACAAAATTCCACGATAGGCACTATAGTAAAGGGGAATTATAGAGATGATGATTCCTCCCAGTTTGTGATAAGCTGTTGCAAAACACAACTGTTGCTTAGTCAAGCTTGTAAAAAATTGTTAACATTACTTACTCTGGAATACTCAACTGGTGGAGGAGTCAGGGTCATTCCATAGTGTGACATTGGGACTCATTTTTGCTTCTAAAAAGAATAATTCTTCTTTAACTATTAACAAAATCACTATTAAAAATCATCACATATGTCACCAGATAGTTTAAGAATATGAAGCTTACAAAATAAAATAAATTAATTACTTACCTAGTTACTTTATGCCAAAAATTTCCATTTTCTAAAAGTGATGGGTGGGACAGTAAAGTCACCTGCCCTTCTGAGTAGAGGGTTTTACAATTTATTAAAATTAAGACAAACTAGGAACACCATTAAAGAGGATTTTCAAGGAATTTCAGTGGCATGTTCCAATGACTTTCATAAAGTTATGTGTGCTTTATAAAATAAAACTACATCTGCTGTAACACTGAAAAAAAAAACATAGTGTGTTTTCCATGTGGAAAGTATGTTCTTAAAGACATGTGAAGTCCAACACCCCTCATTAGACCAGCTTAGTAGACTACGGCCTACTACATGATTCTCATAGTGTCCCGCCTTTTTGCTTACTAAAGTAGGTAATAAAGCTCAAATCTCAATGTAAACACAATACATGCTCATTAAAATTTCAAAACTTCATATTGTCTAAAGTACATAAATAAATACAATGCTTTTATCCTCATTACTATCTTAAAATCATGTTTTTTGGGTTTTCCAGAGTCGGAAATATAAACCCTGTTTTAAGGTATGTGTACTAGCTGATCTAGTAGGCAATAGCATTGGCATTAGTTATGGTTAAGTTGATTCTAATAGGTCAATTTTCAACAAATTTTATTAAGACAGTTTAATGTTTTGTTTTAAGGAAAGAATTCATAAAGGCTTTAAAAAAATTTTATAACAAAAAAAAGTTGGACAGCTTGCCAGAGGCTCAAACCCACTGTTAGCGTAGCTGATACTTGAATCTAGATTTTTAATTTGCTGTGATGATCCAAAATACAAACCGGGAGAAAAAGTAACTTAATCTGCCTAGGAATTTTAACTATTAGTATAACAAGCTTCAACTAGCCTCTTTCAATTTTTATTTTAGTAATAGGGAATTTCGCAGCATGCAAGGAAAAATCCGAAATTATGTAATATTGATAGATTTTGTTAAAAGCAAGTGAAAAATGGTGATTTCTATACTGAAAAATTTAGTATACATTTATTATTTCAATTTTAAAATTCAGGTTTGGTAATCTGTTTTTCAAATGTCAAAAACGCTATGTATACGCCATGAAAGCTATTGGCGTGAGGTCATTAGCAGTGTAAATAAACAATGGAGTCTTTGTTGACCTGTATTTTTTATTGATAATTTGATTTTCCCAGTTTTCTTGAACACCGCCACATACAATTCCAAATAATAATATAATTTTATCATGGAAGAAATTTGTGAAAGTGAGTGATTTGTGTGAGTGGCGAAATTTTTCGCATGCAATCCCGATTTCTGCTCATCTGAATTCAGGAACGTTGCGACATCTATGTAAGTACTTTCCCGGCGTTTTAATGCTTGTACTCTTGCATTCAGGCACGAGACACCAACGATAAGGACTGTAACTCATTTTGTTTTTGCAAAAATAACTTTCTTCCTTTACTGAGATGTATTGTTTACACTGTGAGTGACGTCATAAGCATGGCGGCAGCGCCGAGACGGCCGAGACCATGTTTTCGCGGGGATTTTTGAAATTTAAATTGAAAAGTCTTTTTTTACATAATATTTGTTTGCAAAAATTTTTTTCCAATTTTTATGGGTTTTTATGACTTACGAATTCATATAAAAAGCTTTTTGACATAGGCCGTAATACCCTATTGCTGTTACACAGTTATCTAGTTTTTTATTTTCGTAGGAGAATCGAGTTTCAATAGGTTCTAAGTTTACTGTAGGTATTAGTTATTTGATTTTTAGGAATTGTTTTACAAAAATAAAGTGATTTCAATTAAGATTATGGTTATCTTGCTGTACTTATGATAAGCATGATATGATAATGCAAATTTTATTAGACTGAGACACCATGATTCTGTAATATAAATTACCTTTTTTTCAATGGAAAAATGTACATTTGCCTCTGAGAATTTTTTCTAACATAATAACCAATTTGATTCGTTCAGTTTGTTACATGTTGGTAGTGGATTACTGCCTAGTAGTGATATGCATGAAGTAGCGGACTTCCTGCCTGACATGCGATAGACTGTTGTTTATACAATCCCATATGCCATTTGCATCACTTATTGTTTAGATCAAATCTTCAAATGACGGATCGGATCGGAAAATCACTAATTATGCAAAGCCTTTATTAACTGTTAGCTGTAATTTCAAATATAATTGGATATTGTTCACAGGGAACCATTCCAAAAACCATAAATAATTGCAATTTTTTTATGCTTGAATCACAATGAACATGCGATATTAAAAACTGTGCCAATGTAATTCAAACAAATCAGTATAATAATATATTGTCTCCACGCAGTTACTATAAATAACATAAAATAATATAGAATTAATACATGTTTCCTTATAATATAAACCCTGTTATGTGTTTATTACAAGCTATTCTTCAAATAACATTGTATTTCTAGTCATATGTTGAAATTCAAGTTGCTAGGTGTTGTAATAAGGAAAGTTGACTTATATATAATAATACATTTTTAGATAAAACGAAGGTAAATTATATGAAACAGAATTGCTTGTAACTTTAATTCATAAAAGTAAATCTACCAACTAACAATAAGAACATTATTTAAATTCGAAGTTTAAATTACCACTTGGTTAAATGCCTTTTTACTCATAGAAGAATGTGAAGATGTTTTGTACTTAAATTAAATAATAAGACTCTTGACAGCTGTCAAGGGATGTCCTGCAGATGTAAAAACAATATTTTAAAGTTAATATATTAATAAAATTTATAAAAACCAATAAAAATATGGAGAATACAGAAACAAATAAAGAATAGTGTTTTTTCTAAAATTAAATGTGTTCTTAATTTTATTACATAATTTCATTTTGTCAGAAATTAAAAAGCTCTACAGAAAGGGGAGTTACCTGAAAGTTAATTTAAAAGAAAGTTACTGAAAAAATAATAAATGTTTCACATCAGAAAGTAAAGTAGAACTGGTGTGACCAATGTCTTGTGACGTCATTATCCGTGCATTCAATTAGCACAAATTGAGGGCTTGAACCTGCTAATTGGTTTCATTTAGCAATGATACAAAAGGAATAACAGGATAATTTTTAGAAAAACATCGTAATTGTGTCAGTCACCGTTCTATAAGCGGTGATAAGGAACCAAAACAAGCAATTTTTAAAGTGAGCATCAATTTTTTTTTTAAAACAACTCTAGTGTAAACGTCCTTCTGCGTTTTATAAAAATCAAATGTCATTAACATTTGCTGTATTGGTCAAAGAAACATCGTGACTAAACCTGCATGCCTGAAAGTTCTGCATAATACCCAAAGGCATGTGAATTCCACCAATCCGCAATTGGCACGCGTGATAGACTAAAGTTTGGTTGTTTTAAAGATGCCTTCATTGGGTTGCAAAAAGTAAAAGTTTTGTGAGGATTTTTCGTTTTGGAGGCTTCTGTCGTCTGACCCTTTTTATGTATATCTATGTTTCATAGGTTTTATTAGCATCCATAAAGGATGTCGACATCGTTTAAAACATTAATGCTGTTATACATTGGCTTTAAAATTAGCATTTCGATAAGGCATAAACAAAATCCCTAATCTGTAATAGTACCTATACCTGCAGTCGTAATGCGGAATTACTGCAATATGTAATTTAAGCCAGATATACCTATCCACATTTATTGGTGACGTAATATGCTGGTCGCGGGTCTCGATGCGTGGGTTTTACCTTTCGGGAAATACTATTTGACACGCCAGACTCGGATATCTTTTGCAGATAAGCACGATGTCTGCATGTTTACGGGTCGCCAATAAGATGTGCCCATATGAAATGCGGTCAAGAGTTTTATCAAGACAGTAAATTGACGGGGCGCTGTGTGGCTGAAAACATTTTTCTGATTAATATCGTTGGATGGGCACGTTCCTCCTCTCAGAAATGCCGGTTGGGTCTACCACCACGAAGAAGATAGAACTTTTCTGTATTTTTTAAGGAAAAAATACCGTATTTATATAAACTTACATGATCATTGTCTAGAACTTTGATGGAGCTACGTGTACGTATAATAGGTATTCTTACGCGAAAAACGTTACCTGATTGTCCATTATGTCTTGGTCTGTCATCTTGTCTCTTTTGTTAGAACAGTAATGAACTGCCGTAAATTAATGAAACATAATTTCATTGTAAGCTAATCATAGCCGTCGCAATTTTTACTAACTTTAGAGGATATTATTTCGCAAGACGCAAAAAGTCAAACCGTGTAATGACTTCAGATTACACGAAAGATGAAATTAAATTAAGAATATCTGAACAGAAATACTATTTTGCGGAACTGTATACACAGATATTTATACCTCAGACTACATGCAGAGAACGCATTAACATATCTAAATAGCAGTCAAACATTGTTTGCAAACAAAACCCATAGAGATAAACATAGAACTCATAAAATGTAAGGCAGAATGTTCAAGGCCATTAAAGTTTAGGCATAATTGCACGTGGATAGTATCGTGTCTACCTACACATTCGTCAGCGAAGTATACATATAACTGAATTTATTATCTGTTTTTTTTTACAAATTTTTAATTCTATATCCAAAGATGGAAGTTCTATGACTGAAAAGGAAGATTTAATATGACGAGGATAGGACTCAAGAGCATCATAGGTATTTCGGATCTCTTCTAAGGTCTTCAGAGCTTATGAGCCGTGTTACTTTAATACTATAGAAAGGTCGTAGGATCTACATTGTACAGCATTTATGGAAGACTCGTGCAACATTAAGATGATTATAAAGAAGTTCGTGAGATTATTCGTTTTCTATGTATGTTTATAAAGACAGTGTCCAGTAGGTAAGTGTTCTCATGAATAACCGCATACTTGAAGCTAACCTCACACACCTAAATGCGATTATGAGACAAAGAATAAAATGATCTTTATGTGCATTTCTCAGTGTTATGTACGTTACAACTACTATTGTGTAGCTTTCACACATCTTAAGCCAAGAACGGACGACTAAGTCTTCTAGGTCTAGGTCTAGACTAGGTCTTTGATTTTGAATCCATTTCAATTAATTGATTTTACAAAATAACACCAAAACCTCATTGAGGTATTATGTACTATGGAAAGCATGGACACAATTTGAGATTCCCTGCAAAATGATTCAAGTAAATGTCAGAGTAGTATTATATCTGCAGGTTTTCTAGGTCGACAGATTTATTTAAATTGAGCAACGGAATCCCGCCCAGTGGAATTGCACGGTACGGCACCCTGTCGTGCGTATTTTTCTCGTAGTCAAAACCATGTCAAAAGTAAAAAGGTAAAGTCAAAAATACATCTATTTGGCATCTATTTCCATACATCCTTTTGTCAACCGTTACGATTTCCTTTTAAAAATGAAGAAAAACCTTAGTCTTATAAATTTACTAAAACTAGAATCAACCTAGTGAAATGACATGAATTCCCAGACTCAAAATGGCATAAACACAAGGAGAACTGAGTTGCCAATAAACCCTGTCGCGATACGTTGGTGAGAATTGACTGTATTGTCAGAAAATTGTGGTAAGCAATTCACAAGGGTGACGTGTTGGGATCATTGACACGATAGAGTGGTTAACCATGCTAATGCTGCTAACGGTAATCTTTACATCTGTCACAATTCGTCATACTCCAAATGCGCTGAGTAATTTGCAGTAAGATTACGCACATAGTTCAGTCAACAGATGACACAAAGGGTTTCGTATATTGTATAATAGTTACGTGAGCTGTGACCTAAAGCGATTCCGAACGAAAAGTGTTTAGGATAACTAATCATAATAAAAGTTACAAAACACCTATATGATCCGGAGTGTGGAAAGGAGATAACGTACTCTAAGTTTTCCGCTAATATCTTAAAAACAAAGCGTCCCAGCGAAAAATGTTCACACACACTTTTTCAGTACTGTTGGGTGGGGTGTCGAAATTAACTCCATAATTGCCAATGTCTTAGGTTGATCACGAAACTTGGTGGAGGAGGAGGATCAGGGTGTTGATATTGACTGTTCCAGGTCTGGTGGTTAAGTTTGATTCCTCGGTTGGGGCACGGCCTTTTATCCGGTAGATTCCACACTGGGACTCAGTTGACAAAAATATTATTTTAGCTACAAGGGAATCGCAGAATTTCGCCCATGAAGGATAATTAGATTTGACCCACAGGTCACTCATTTAATTCGAAAAAAAATCGCGAATTTAAATAAAGTGTGAGAGACGTTTGCTGCTTAGCAGATATCTTAATTATTTTCAGCGAATCGCAATTCGTAATTAGATCAAAATAAGTACATTAAAAAGGGACCACTGCCCTATTCGGATATCTTTATTGTTTTCTATGAGTTTATTATCATTTAAAATTATCGTGATGTTTTTGGTCACGTACGTCAATCTCAAGGTGTAAAAGATATCGTTATTACTACTACAATTATTATTACTAGAACGAAGCATTAATTTATTGGATTTATATGTGTGAAACTTCTGGCTTCGATAATTTTGAACGATCTTCTTATGCTTAGCAAAACGTTTTCACTTCCTTTTTTACCGCTATCAAAACTGGAATAAGTAACATCGATATGTTTGATTGTAGTCTGATTTTTGAAAGTCGGAATCAAGTAAAATTCAACCAAGTTTGCAGCGATCAAAAAACTTGTATTACATATTTTTATTTCTTCTAATCAAAGTACTTGACCGAATGACCGATACGGCTTTATCAAACTATTATGTTTGAACATGAACGTATTATGTACCTTGTTTTATGTACAAATGTGTGCATATGTGGTCCTGTATTTAGAATAGTTACACATAGAATAGTCTTCACATTTATTTCAAAGGGGCACTTAATGCTTTCGAATTTGATTGATGATAGAGACGAACGGTGTTGATGATGATAAGATTATAAAATTTCGTATCACAACAGTGTATCTTAATCGTGTTCGGGTAAGTCAGTTGAAATTATTTCAAGGCGAATTTTAATAGGTTATTCTTAACATAAATAAAACAACCCTTTTTTCGGTCTGAAACACATACTTAACATATTGGCTTTTTACATGGTAGTGTTATATTTAAATCTCTTGAACTCTCACCTACACATTGTATGTGATAATGTTTAATAACTTGACTAATAGAAAGATAAGCTAAGTACTTTCTCATAAATCAGCGATTTTATTGCGTAATAAAGTAATCATTAATAGCGAATAACAGTAATTAAATCTTTATTGGCTGTTAACAAATTATTGCATAGCAGTAACGTTTAACTTATAACAGTTATAGTTGTGGTTTTATCGACATGAAAGGACTTTGCGTAGGGCTGCCATACTTGCTAAACCGATGAAATGCAACATAATTGTAATATGTATGGTATAGGTATGCAATTATGCATAGGCTAACCGACTGATCAACCAACACGACATAATTTGAACACAGGGGTCTGTGTGAAGCTTCTTAATTAAAATACATACTGACATGCGACAATTAATGTAGGTCATTGTAGGTACTTACGTGACATTCTCGTACGACCAACTTGTTGAATAAAATCGAAATTCAAAAATCATAGAAAACATACTTACTCGTCAAAAGTACCGCAAAACGCCATCTGTACTGCAATCCCGGAATCTGTGAGTAAGCCTGCCTGGCGACATTGTCAGTTGTAGGGTTCTTAACTAGGAATGACATAGTTCATTCAAACGTTACTAGATGGCGCTGCTTTTCTTCTCTACATTTGACATTGGATATGACTAAAATAAAATAAAAAAATATAGACGAATTCGGAATAAGTCATAGTTTAAAAAACTCCGTGATCGATCAAACGTGCTTCTACCTGCTTCATGTGTAAAAAAATAATACCTAATAAAATACTTTCTAACTTTTGAAACATTTTGTTTTTTTTGTTCGATTACTGGATAATAAAAGTCATTGAAGGTTTTATTTTATTTACTCCAAGCCAATTCTGTTTGTTTTTTTGGCACTAAAAATTCTTGCAGCAGGTGTTTTTCAGAGTAAAGCGGGATTAAGATAATAAAACTGAGACCACCTGGGTAAAGCGCTTACTGAAAATGAAAAAATCATTTTAAAAGTTTTCGTACCTATACATGAAAACCATATGACGAAAACATCAAAAACATGTGAATTGTGTAATCAACCTGTAACCGTGTACTGTTTTAACATATTGTAGGACCTCGTATCGTGGACCAATCTTTAAACATTTTTTATGTTTTTGCTGATTTAGTTGTACTGTTTTAGACCTCATTAGAAACCAAATAAGGAAGTCTTTAAAGTATTTTGCACATTTAATTTATTGCACTTCTTTTTTAATTATTAGCCGTTATTTGTATGAAAGTTAAAGTAAAAACGAACGATTACGATTGGATAGAGCTTCACAAAGACATGACTTAAATGACTGCTTTTGACCTTATCTACTCGCCATTAACGGGAATACGACACAACAAATCATCCTGAATAACTTTACAATGAAGCAAATTTCTATTTAAGGTACCTAACATCTATTTTTGTGCCCATACTTTCAATTTTTAATAAATTGCTCAGATATTCCAATTATCTACCTTTTTTTATACATGCAAAAATGGCTAGTTTTGCACAAAAGTCAGCTGGTATAGCTTTAAAAAATGGGTGTTTTTAAATATGTATGTCTACTAAGTTGAAATTAGTTAAATGTCGTAGGCGAAATGCATGACTGATGCATTATTTATGCTGTATTCGTTTCACTCACAGAACAAATAATGTTTCACTCAACTGTACCTATAAAAATGTATGCTCTTAAAAATTCCCATTACGTATATTGTAATTTCAAGCCATTCAATTTTAATGTAGTAAGCCTCTCACAGTGTACCTACACAAAGGATGGATCTTTAAACGACGTGCATTTGCTAATATCCTCTGAGCCTTTGGAGAACATATTTTCTCGCTGAAATAAAATGAAAGTCGTACATTGACTGCTTTTCCGAGCTAAACATAGTATTAACAGGATGTCCATATTTTATATTTAATCTTCCTAACCTGTTACAGCTCGAATCATTAACGTATTTAATTTTTTATAGCCCATTATAATGCTTTACGTATGCAATAGGTACAGTTTTTTTATTAATGTCAGCCATAAAGGGTTTTTGTTTGGAACATTTCTGCTGCATGGGCTTTCACCTCACGAGTTAAATAAAATCAAAGAATTTTTATTTTTCTGACACAAAATTCCGTTTCTTTTATAATTTTTTTAACCAGGCTATGTCCGATTTATGTATGTACAACTTCCGATCCGCTGCCCGTTTGTGCGATTGTACAAGTTGTGCTATTAAGTTAAACTTCAACTATCTTATTATATTAATAGGTAAAGCGAAAATTTTGGATAAAATTTACTGGCTCACTACGCGAACGAAACAGTTTCGAGTACTTTGACATGCACACAACATAGCCAAAGTGATGTGCAGGTACTCTCCGTTAGGTTTTAAATTCGAATTTCAATAAATTATAGTCGTATTTCGAGGACTTAACTATCTCTAGTTAGTATACAAATACATAGACGCAGATTGCTATTTCTAGCAACAGCTATGTGATGATGTAAAGAATTTAATATCTCCGATTGCCGGCAGCGCGTATCCTATATTTTTTTCAGTACTTATGTTGAGAGATCCTTTGTGTCGTCTTCAGATGTAATATGTCTTATAGGACCGATCGCCTTCGTAGCATTGAGCTCTTATGACTTCTTATATTTAAAACGTTGATTGAAAATGGTTCTGATGAATGGACGTAGAGAAATACTTAGTACATGCTATTTTTTATGATTTAATTTGTGGTTTCCACCTAAAATTATTTTCAGTGGACTTAAATATTTAAATAAAAATAATCAAAACTGGATGCCATGATGGAAATTAAATATATTTCTTCCTAAAACTGCGGTGTATCGGTGGTTGCGGTTCTAATTGAAAAGTGGTTTGTAGCTTTAATGATACCGAAATTGTATACAAAACCAATCTAAAATGTTACGAATGAAGTGTAACTTATAGAAACTATAATACATTTTAAACTTCGACTTTTTATTCATTCATTTATTTATAAACCTTCCACAGCTCTAAGATTACAGCTTATGACTCATGCTTTAGGGCTGCAAGACATGTTAATCGTATAACACTCCATCAAACCTTTGAGGGGCAAACAGGAACACCGCGCGCACTTTTTCGAGTCCTATGTATGTGGCGGTAAATGACCCTACAACCCTAACCAACTTGGGTTTTTTAAATTGAAATAACCCGAACCCTTTTATGTTCAAGAGATCGAAAATTTCGAAAATAACGCGTCAATACAGAAGGACTGTAAAGACCCCTTTAGAAAAACCTAATCTCGATACGCTAAGTGCTACAAAAGACTGCAAAATGGAGTTCAAGTTCCAATATAAACTTTATCTGAAAAGTTCCCGGTAGTTATTATTTCCGCAGCGGAGCAAAAAGATTTAAAATCAAGTTTGCGCCGTATGAGCTCACGTAACTTCAGTTTGAGTAATACTAGGCTGGCCTTACGTTTGATATTAGGTGCACATACCTAATAGTTATTTACAATACAGTAAAATAAAATACAACAATTCTTTATTGTAAACTTTGAAATAAAATATAATCCGTAATATTATTACACGAAAAATAATGTTTTTCTTATTCTTTGTGAGGCCTAATCGCTTAGGAAAAGATCTGTTACAGGAAACCTTTGGGTAGAATATTTATAATTTTCTGTCATTCTCCAGAATAAAGATAAGTAACTACATACATACAATAAAAAATATCCTAAGGGAAATCCTTAAAGTCCCAAAATTTATGGTTAACCTGTTGAAAAACAATTTTGAAGAAAAATTGAAACATTTCGTAGGTTCCAGAGGGTGCATTTCCAGTTCATATAGACTTCTATAAGTACGTATAAAGTTTGAAACTTAACTTTATTTGCTTTAACCATTGAGAGGAGATGTTCCTCTAGTGGATTTACTGCTATACTAAGTGGTCACAGAATGGAAGGATTACCTACTCCTTGGTTCACTATGCCGGACAATGGTAGACTTCACACATATAGGGCCGTCCATTAATCACGTGAGGCTTGAAAGGGGGGGAGGGGTTTGACAAAAATCACGAAATGTCACAAGGGGGAGGGGGTGTAGTAGTAGAAGATATCACGTGGATTTATTTTTTCAAATGCGCGATTTTTAAATCGAAAAGCGGCGTGTAGTGTGACCTTGACTCACATTTGTATCATGGTCCTTAATTTCAGAATAAAATAAGATTATACTTTATACCTGTATTTAAGATTTTTTGTAGATACTAAAATACACGTGATGTTTTGGGGGGGGTAGTCTTAAACCTCACTATGTATCACCAAGGGGGAGGGGTGGTTAAAAACGCTTAAAAAAAGATCACGTGATTAATGGACGGCCCCTATCCCTGACAAAATAGAGGAAACAGGCGCATGACGCCCTGATGGGGCAGTGGTTAAGATGTTGCTGCTGCCAGTGCTATCCGAAGGTAAGGTTTCGATTCCCAGCGGATCAGAAATTTGAATGATGAGTTTAAATTTTTGTTTCTGGTCTGAGTGTGTGTTCTTGTCTTGTGTGAATCCATGGCACCCACGCCCATCATGACATGGAATCCTTGTAGTGTGGGGTTATGAGTTTCACACTCATTATTTAATATTAATTAATTAATTATTTATATCGTTCCTAACCATGATTTTTTCACCGTCCAGCAGGTGACACTTAATTATTATAACCGGTCTGTCGTGACAATAGTAAATAGAACTAACAAAAATATATTCAAGAGCGTACAGTAATAATTATTCAAATATTCACGGCAAAATGATTTATAATTCCACGATTATTTAAATACATAGCAGAAACTTTTGGTAGTTTAAAGCATAAATGGGTATTTGTGAAACGGTTGGGAAGTTCATTACCATAATCCAAAAATTGTAACGTGATGACAATTTCTCACGTAAATTGTTCTAGTGATCTACTTGAAAACTAGTTCATTATAAAACAGTTACTAATACGTGTGGGTATTTAAGTATCTTATTCGTAACATTCCTGGAAATTCAATATGCCTATATTGATTTTTCAAAAATACAGTGAATCAATCTTAGTTTTCATCAAAATCGGGCCGCAGACTCCGTAATTTTCTCTATTTCTTATAGTTTCGGATTCCCCCTCCACGCACACTTACCTGTACCTACTTGAAATTCACTGTATAGACTGATATACCTACATGTATACTACTTACTTTCTAAATGCTTAGTACCTAAGTTATAAATATATCACATCTACTTAAAACTAATGAATATAAACGTCCTCTGTTTTCTTTTTGTGAAATTCTTGCGATGGACCTGCGTTGCACTAATTCTTTATTAAGTGGAATTAATTCAGAGGTTTGCAACGTAAGACCGTTAACATAATTATAGCGTGAAAAACTAAAATAGATTTAAAAAACCGAGAACTGAACGCACTACAAAAAACTGACTCACCAGGTGGCGAAAACCTTTTTGAAAACAAACGAAAAAATTAACCACTCTCATCAATGACAAAATTAATAACTCTCATCTACACATCAGAATGGGTAATACATCAGAAAAGTAATTTAGTTCTGTCCTGTTTGAGGTAACCAGCAATCTTGTAACCACGGTGCGAACGTTGAAATTGGAGTAAACATTAAAGAAATTAAAACGCTTTAGTAATAACTTCGCAAGAAATGAATATTAAAAGTGCAACTTCCATCTGCTAAGAGCCGGGCCACGATATTAATTAAAAAGAGATGGTTTCTTAAATACTATCTACGGTTTCTTTTAGGTTTGCTTACATGTAGCTCAACCAGCTTGACACTTACACAAACTGTCAAATGTGTCTTTTTAAATGTCCATCGAATACGGATGTAGTAAAGTCAAAGGTGTACACGATCACGCACCATCGTCGAAATGGAGTGATGTACCGCTTAATTTTGATCGTGAGTGTGAAATCTTTTTGGCACGTAAAATTGATTTTCCTTCGGATCAAAATCTAAGCCGTCACGCCGTTATGCCACGTCAAGCTGGCGAACCGTGAACGTGCAGAAGTCCATCCACTGCGAGTTCCACTCAAAGGCCTCGTGCGAGACGTAGTGTCGTGAAAGGAAATTGGACTATCGGGTGTGATACTCGATGTCCATCCGTTTGACTTAGTCGTTTGGAACCACTTCAAATAGCGAGATCGTGTGTTATAAGTGTAGCATACACTGTTGCGTTGTACACGTATACATGTTACTACTACGTTGTACCAGTACCTCAAGCGTGCACGTGCAGGCAGTTTCGTATTACCATTAGTATGGAAAGATGTCAAGACAGACTGACATATGACATACTAATGATTGACGTTTACTGTACTAATTTTGACGATAGTATTCATGCTCAGGGCCCTCTTTACACACATGTTCATTATTCTTTCACCGCAAGCAAAAGACTTGGTTAGCAGTTTACAATTACGACACTAAGATTCGTAAATATTTTTTTACGAAGAAGGTCATTATCTGGTTAGATAGTGGCAGTGGTCGCTGGTAGTCAGTTATGGGGTGATAAAGTTCGGCCGCTGGCATAATCATTATACCGTAGAATCACTTCAGACGGAAGATCCTTCTGCATTCTGCTGGTGCCAAACAAGCCAACCATCCAACTCGGTGGATTCGAGCGCTTTTCACGTGGTCGCAAACACCAAGCATTACAATCTTGACAATAGCGTGGACCCATGAAAGGTTTCTAAGTGGTTAAATCGCAAATTTTGGAATCTAGCCTGGTCAAGTGGTTAAGGTAATCAAAAACCACCTTATAAATTCAAAGTTTCATGAATATTTTAGTGCAGTATTCGGGGAGAAATACCTGAGTGACTGCTTCAGGTTCTGACATAGTTAGCCAACTTTCTATCGAGCTTGATAATTACTTAATCATATTGGAGAACTCGTCAGGAAACTATAGGTGTACGAGTACGCTGTTTTATAATCATGTAGGTATAATACTAGCCACGTTTCGGGACAAATGATGGTCGGTCCCAGAAATATATTTTGAATGTTGTGAATTGTAGTTTTCTAAGCATGTCGCGACTCTAAAAGTGGGGCTTAAAAGACATTCGATGTGGGTTAACTCCTACTCGAACTTGAACCAGAATCCACGACCACGACACCCATAACATGGGTACAGTGGGCTCCCCATTCCCAGTTCTGTCGTATAATAGGCTTCGAGATGGTCGTGCGTGGTATTTTGGGTGGACGCGGAGAGGTGCTCTAAAATTTTTGGTTTCCAATGAAAATTGACGAAATCCTACGTCTTGTTTTATCGTCAGTCGTTGAAAACCGCTCATAAACGTATTAGGCGCATTCCATAAATTCAATCCCTGAAGAGTAAACGCAATATAAACAGTGGCCGCCATTAAAACTCCTCCATAAACAGATTAAATAGGGGATCAAAATGTTAGTTCACACGACAGTTGTTAGTCGTAAGGCAAAATAAACATTTTGCTCACGTCATCCAGGAATGAATTTTAGGGGCACATTTATTATATTTGGAGAGACATATTTGCGATGGCAGTTCCACCGGAAATTAACTACGGCGGCAATAAATTGGGCGGGAATAATTTACCAATCTCCAGATCTTAATGAACTTACATCGCAATCCAAGAGCCTAGTAATAAACTCCCAACTTGCGCTAATTACTTTGATGACACAACTTAATCATACTGTATGTAACATAATTATTACATAAAATTGTTTACACATATAGTCTGATAACTTTGTTTAACGTTTTTTGCTATGCCAGTACTTGTTTTGTATTATTTTATGTATTCTGTTCATATCTAGATATGTATGTGGTGGAATCGTCTTGATTAAACAACAAAAAATTTTCCATCCATTATAGCCTTTTGCTTTTTTAAATTCGGAAAGGGCGCGATATTTTTTTTATGAGGGAAAGATAAATGGACTGAGGACGTATGTGTTTGTCGTGTCATTTGTCATTGCAACGGCAAGCTTGAGTAGAGTGCAATTTTATGACGCCTGGACATTACTTTGGACAAATATGATTGAAATATTTATGGCACTTTTAATAAAGGTGATGTGATCCATTCGCGACCCTGCGAGTTTACGGTATAAACTTTTGGATCGTTGGATTATTTATTGGTGGAAAAAGGTGGTGATGTGGTGATCCATTCGCGAACCTGTTATTTAATGGTACAACTATAACCTGTTGGCTCTTTGGATTGTTTGTCGTCGTCGTACCTTAAAAATCGCGGTTTACCTTTAGCTCGCTGGCATGTTAGTGAGTGAACGAATATCCAAGGTTTGTTTCATTGACCATTGAAGCAGCGAGGTGTAGGGTAGGGCTTCCCTAGTAACTCTTGCTCTTCTAACTTTCCATCTTGTTTTTGTAATATTTCGTTGTATCGTGGCGACCATCGCGACTCGTCCAGAGATGTATAATTGTACATGACTGTACGAGTTCGTATAAAGTTAAACCGCGGTTCAAATAGGCTATCGCTTTAAAATTAGGTGCTAAGCTAAATACATTAAATACAAAGTGCAGCGCTTTGCAATGTAGTTAAATGCTAGTTTTCAACTCCGTCACCGCTACTCTTCAAATAGCTGATGGCAAATAGCCGTTGTGACTCATGATGGTATTGTATTCAAGCGATTTTGACTCCAATGATAATCTCATAGATAATTTATTTTTAAATCTTTTTCCATGTGGCTTAAAGTTGTCATCCACAAGACGCCTCTGGTAAAATAGGACTTCTGACTCTGGCCTCAGTCAGTAAATTATTTTCAACAGTTCGGCATCTAAACCAAAATACAAAAACTGTTTCGTTTCACAATGAAAGGTAAGTGGTACCAACCGTGTACGAATTCTACTTATATTTTACACTTGTCCAATTTATTTTAAGAAGCATGATAGGTAGTCTGAGAATTGAGGCTAAAAAAATAACAATAGCTCACTAGAAATATATCACGAAGGCTTGCCTAAATTGAAAGGGAGCTCTTCAACTCGACGACGTCAGCATCGAAGTAAAATCCACCGCAGTATGGAATATGTACGTAACCACGTAACGGAAAAGGAACGATATTCGAGTATTCAAAAAGGTTTTATTTACCAAATCGGTCTATGGTTCTCCAGTTTTGCCTCTTGATTTGCGAATGGAACGCAAAGAGCGGAATGGCCACTCGTGGGTCATTCACTCACCGCGTTTATTTACGAACGGCTCACGAAAACTGAATGTGATCTATTTGATATAAAGAACCAAATCGAGAACGTAACCTACCTATATGGAAATGAACAAAAAAGGTACCTATTCTATTATTTATTGATTCTATAAAGAATATAAATGGAAAATTTTAATTCTGCTGCTTTATTCTTACAAATACCTACTGCTACTCCTAAATTTTAACACAGGGCTCCGTATTGAGCTGCCCCAATAGACTGACGTGGACATGCACAAAATGTGTGCAGTGACGTCGTACGAGCAACTGCAGGCCTATGCTGAAATTACGAACATCCGAACTTCGGACGAAACGTAAGACCAACGTTGCACGTGTGTGCGACGTGAAACGGGTTGAGAGAAACCAATATGATGTCACAATATTTGTAAACTTAGTTACAGTGCCTTACCCCTTACCAAGTACCCTTAGGAGCTGCTCTAAGTAGAGTGCCTACTAGTGTATTATTCTAATAGTATTATGCAACTTGTGTCACTACAAGACTTTTAAAACGATAATTTAAAATGATTTTATGATAAAACAGTTAACTATTTCGTTAAACTTTTAGAACTTTACGAAGTCTCGAAGTTGGGCTATGATTTAAAATTTACGCGGCCAGGTTACTTTAAAACTTCATTTAAATTTCGAAAGATACAACTTGCAATTTTTTTTCGTATTTCTGTACAGGAAATTAACTTCTTCAATGCTCAGTGTACACTGCTCGATTTGTGTTTCATGTAAATTATACAGTTTAAATAGGAACAGTCTATTAGTCTGCACAAAGCAAAACATAAATTATTATTGTAAATCCCTTTTTCTTAGATTCATCTATATGTTTTTCTTGTCATCGATTAAATTGATTAAATGATATAAATATTCTCAAGCGTATCTAGAACCGTTTAAAAAATATTATGAATAACATAAATCCTTAGTACATACTCGTAGATTTGAGTTGGTATTTCAGACTTACACGATAAAAAGAAATATAAGTAGGCTATGTAAATCAGTTCAATAAAGTTAATTTTCACAGTTGTTGGCTATAGATTTTCATTTAAAACTACAATTTCCTTACCATTTATACAGCAAAACGTGATAATGCTACAATTATTGTAGCGGTAAAACCGAAATTCAGTAGAAGATAATGATACGACATAACTTAAAACGGAAAGTGCTTTCTCCAGCTTAAGGATTTTTAGCGAAGCGATATTGCATTCGATTCTGCGCGTTTGATTCAAAATGTTCGCCCTAAAAAAAGTTTTACCCGCATCTACACCCAAGTTAATAGGCGATATTAATTGGCGATAAAGTAACTCCAAGTTACTGTGTTTAGTTAAGTCATAGGTTAAGTTCTATCTGTAGCTGTAGGTATCTAAACTATAGAAACTACGTAAAAGTTAGTTTATCAAACAAGCTATCAACAAGGAAAGGACACAAGGAGCGGAGGATTGAATAATATATCCTCTTAAAATATTTGTGGCAACACAACGTCTTAACTTGTAACCGCCGAACGAAAGGCTTAAGTGAAATCCACGTCCCTTGGTTATGTTAAGGCTTGGTCATACCGGGGTTTTAAGGTTTTCCAATTTTTTCCCGACTACTGAAAAAGAAGGTTTCGACACGTATGTGTAAAATTTTAAAATTATGACGGTCTATTAAATCTTCGAACCAAATATTGTACCAAACAAAACTTCATAGGTATGTTAATATTATTATGTTTGTACTCGTACCTATATCTCCGAAACTATATTTTGGATTGTGGTCGTGGTCTGTTTGTTTGGTTGGTATTTGTTTCAATCACTGCTATTGTTTTGATAACAGCCGGATCTAATGTGCCTTCCGAAGCACGGAAGAGCGCATTTAATTCGCCACTAGCAATCACCCAAGTACTGACCGCGCCCGACGTGGCTCTTTTTCGATCGCTTGCGATCTACTCAAGCAGCGGCTATGCGCGCGTCATGAAACATACTTGGACGAAAAATAGTGTTTCTACAACTTAAAAAATGTAACAATAATACAAGATCTGTGTATAATCTAGCCCTAATAACGCACGCTTAGCTGACCAGACGTCAGAAGGGATATTTTTTGTGGAGTTCTAAGGATACAATAAGAACTTAAGAAGCTCTCGTGACTCATGAAACTTTGTTGCAAAAACAACTTCTGGTGAGAAGTATGTAGCTGGAAACTTGGGCGTTACCTACCTATAGAAATTATATGAATCGATGCCGACTATGTTTATCTTTGTCTGTAACGCATTATTGATCCACTGTTATCCTAATTGGCTGTCGCAAACCGGCACAACCGACCGACCAACAAACGCGACAAAATTTAAACACTGGTCATTGAATGGAGCTGTCCTTACTGGCAATTCATACTGACATGCGACAAATTAATGTACGCAGGCAAAGACCTTGTCGAACGACAAACTGAACGCGAGCGACCGATTTTGTCATCGCAATGAAAACAAGACTCATTGGTGCGTGCCACGCCGGTCAATGAGAGTATTTTATTTGTGGGATTTCGAAAGAGAACTAGAATTTTTAACACAAAAAATACACAGACAAAAACATTTATTTGCAAGATTATGGGTTTATTTCAGATTTTAGAGGGCATTTTGATCAATCCATATTTACCTTTTCAGGTATGCACATTTATAAAATTATTAAAAGGAAATTAAAATTAAAACTATAAATATTATCATAACACAAACGTGTTAATATACGTAATAAATAATTTGACGTAAACATGTAGTATTAACAGTGAAACAAATCCTTGAAACGACTCCACAGAAAACCGTAACTAACAAAAATTTTTGCACATAGCCATTTACACTTGCCATGCATAATCGATTTCCTTTGTAAATTTGATTTGTATTATAAATGCTTGCGTGATAAACTATAACCTACATAAAGATCGTCAAGTAAAAACATTACTTGGCGACATAAATATGGAAAATGGTTGCAGACATAAATACCTACATGCTCCCTTCATACAAAATACGGCAAATAGGATATATTCGAGGTTTTATGAAGAAGCTACCTTTTGTCAGCGACTTCGTTCGCATAGGTTTTAGAATTTGATCCAGAGAGGTATAAGAAGTATCCTAATTTCACACAAGTCCGTTCGGCGCCTTTGCGTGAAAGGGTAACAAATATACATCAATCCATCCAGTAGGTAATTAATATAGGTACTAATACAGTGAAAGTTTGTGTGGACGGATGTTTGTTACTCTTTCCCGCAAAAACCTCTGCTCTTATTTGTATAACATTTTATACGAAGACAGTTGATAACCTGGAAGATATTAGATACTTTTTGTCTCTCTCTGAACCAAATTCTGAAAGCCACGCTTGGCGGCCAAAATGTAGTATTCCTATAAATTAGCAAATGAAATCGACCGTAGTATTTCACCGAGAGCTTGGAAGCTGAGTGCACAAATAACTCTTTAATCGAAAACGATTGCACCCAACTTTATTAATTTAACTCGATGACAACCGACATTTGGTGTATTAAACCGATTCCATTTTTAACTACTTTTTCTGGACTTTTGCACGCTTTTTATACGACCATACTACTATTATTGCGAAAGTTTGTGAGGATGGATATTTGTTGATCTTTACCACAAGAACGGCTGTACGGATTTGTATGGAATTTACACATATAGTTTAAAAACTAAATAAATTTAAGGATACTATTATTTTTGTACCTAATATTTAATCCACGCGGATGAGGGCGCGGGCTAGAGCTAGTTTGTTATAAAAAGTAGTAATACTGCGCACTGCTATTTAGAAAACTGTCGATACAGTATTAAAAGACATTGAACTGCGCAAACTTTTATATGACCAGACTAAGTGTTACCTTTACTTTTAGCTTACTAGAGAAATACTAAAAATGGGCTCAACATTTTAAAAATAAAAAGAGGCATAAGACTTTAAAGAGATATCACGGTAATAAAATTACTCTAAAAGAGGGGAAAGATAATAATATTATTATGTTGGTTAAGGTACATAACCTCTTAGTAAAAAGTGACAGTACAGCAGTTCTCGCCAAAATAAAAGCCTTTAGGTGTGTCCGGACACTTCATCCTGACATATAAGTCTTTGGAACTGCTTTCCAATTTTAGATAATAAGCAAACATTAGCTCAGTGATATCGCATGTTGTTATCACAAATTATCATGTTGAAGAACTTCACGCTATTCACTTCATAATGATCGCAGATGACTTTGAACTCGTAACCCGAACGTCTGACACGATATTTCTGGAAAGATAGAAGTGTTTTTGTCCAACGATAAAAAGTGTCTTATCGTTTCAAGTGGTTCGTGTCAATAATGTAAAAAAAAACAGTTTTTTAAAAGAAGTTATTAGCTGTTTTTGTGTGTTTGATCTTAGAAAAGTGAAAGCTAGAAATTTTCAACGATTTTCAGGAAAAGAAAACATACTTAAATAATTCTGCGTGCTTTTCGCTTCTTTTTTCGAATTCACTTTCCTGCTAGTCCAAACAAAGCTCCTATGAGTAGTTCAACCAACAGAATATCGCATAATACAAACGTCTCCGTGTTTACCGACAAAAATGGGGTAAGACCCGAAAGACTCCTGAATAGATTATTGGAACCCGCGCCGTTATTTCAAGCATCCCCTAAAATAATCCGCGACTCCGGCGATGCCCTTTTGACCTGACCTTTGCTCGTATCCACCTTACCGTTAAACCAACAAAAAAATCATTTAATGCTGCTTTAGGGCTGCTTAAAAACATTGTCTTGGTAAGTATGTATATGACTCGATACTAAACAGAGCGGTGATAGCCCAGTGGCTGAATTCTAGCACTTAATCGAGGGGTGCGAATCCCAGTCGCACGCCAATGACTGGAAAAAAGTTATGTGTGAAGCGATGGATCCGCGAAAGAATATTTTTTCGATATTGGATCGTATCTAACGAAATTGAACTTGGATCTTGGATGGCTATTGCGATCCAAAATAGCCATACGAAACAACTGGATAGACATCCCTAGTACGTAGCGCATCCAGCTCGGAACGTGGCCGATGCTGTCAGGCAAGATATGGCGTCATGGGTTTCGTTAATTTATTTAATTTATTTCGTTAATTAATTTCGTTAATAGTTTTCTATAAGAGGTAGCTGGGCATTTAAACATTTTTTTATATGCCAAGAGCTGAAAGAACCTAATTATTTTACGGGCAGCCCTACTTATGTAATCCTCGATCTGACAACATTCAGATTCTACAGGTTCATGCTCCAGAGATCAGTTCCCAAATTGCAGAAAAAAATCTTGGGATTTTTATAAATTATTCGCTCTCTATTGTTTTTGTTGGTAAGGTAGGAAAAAATGTTTAATGAACACAAACTAATATCGCGTGGAGAATTTCTTAAACTTTCGAAATAAATATTATTAACAACCTTATCAAATAAACTCATAATTTACCGGCTAGTTCAATTACCTTTTGTAGTCATTACGTTCGAAATTGTGAAAAAACGTTTTAGGCAATTTATCAAACTCAAATATAATGCCAGTTAATGAATGTAACAATGAAGAATAATTTATATAGCTTTTTCACATTCATGGCAAGTTTGCGCCGAAATATTTCTTGGGCCGGTTGAAAATATTTTCAATTTTCTTCATTTTCAAATCATGTCTCAGAGTTACTCACTTTTGACTTTATACCAAGATATTATGTTACAGTAATATTCACAACAATAACAATTATTAAATTATTTTTAAAATTTTAACAATAAAGTTTGTGTTCAATTTACCAATATCGGAACAAACAGCGTTTAAAGCGCACATTCTTCAGCAAATGCAAGCTAAATTGCTCCAAATGTCACCAGACTGAGTAGTCTTTCTAATAAAACTCGTACAAGTCGTAGACTCGATGTACGGAATGCTTTGGACTATTTGCAGTTCATTTCCTTGAAACATCTTTTAACAATGCAAGGACGATGGCGGCTGCTTACTTGAATACTGCGCTATTAAATACTTTTACTAATAGGTAAGAACTGATGAAGTGGAGAGAACTATAAAGTTCGCCCATTGTAAGCTCAATAAAGGCTAAATAAATAAACTACACTTACTATTACTACTTGACCGGCTGGAGGTTGTCATAATATGCTATTAGTATTTGTTTCGTGTAAGTTGTATGAAACTTCTTTATTTGATATGGCGGATCGTATCAGCTAGTTTCTATAAAAACATTCCTCACTTATGTATTTAATGACAGTGAAGCGGACGGAACTCAAACATTTGATGAGTCTCATGTGGGAAATAACCTAAACACACCGTGTAAACTACAATACCATTTCAGATGCTCGTCTTACGTCACCTCCTGGATGTGGATTCTTATCACATTTGTCAATTCCGGTCGCCGGCACAAAACCAGAACACCGGATAATTGATCAAAGAATTTCGGAGAATTAGTGACAATATCTTGCGTTTCCCAAAGTAACGGATTATTCAGAATCGTATCGGAGTTTCGAGAATACTCGAGACTTTTCCACGGCAATATTGATATTTGCTGCATACTTTGATATCTGCCCTTTGATATATTTCTTTGAATCCTCCTTTGTACGCGAATAGTACAATATAAGTTTACGAATAACTTCTGGTCTATAAATACGTTAAACGTATTTGACAAATGAAATGATGACACCATACACAATATTTAAACCCTTAAAAATGTTGGTGTCCTTTAAAAGCGCTCTATGGAATGCCTAAAAATACCGTCATACAAAAATTTATCATCATCGACCATTATCAGTCCACTTCTAAACATAAGTCTTTCCCAAGACGCGACCCTGCACCCGATCTTCGGCTCGTCAGCTTTTGTCAGTCCACTGCTGGACATAAGCTTAAACGCACCACTGAGTTCGATCTTCGGATCGTCAGTCTTTGTATGTACACTGCTAGATATAGGCTTCTCCCAAGGCGCCTCACTGTGCTCATCATCAGCTCTTCTCATAAGAAAATTAATGTATGATTTTAAATTTGTTCTATTCCATTCTAATAAATAACTTGATTGGCTTATTAAAGCGTGATATCAAAATTGGTTCGCTATGGTATATTTATGTAATTGTTTCGTTATAATGTTCTATTTTCTTTGTTGCAGGATTATCGTCAATATCATATTGGAAAACATGTAACAAATCAAGAATAGTAAGTATTCGTATAATTTCTTTAATTTCTGTTAATAACTTGGCCATAGGTCGTAGTGACCACTTCACATCATGTAACATGCATGCTTATTCGTTTGCTACGCACTTATCTGTGGAAATTAATATGATGGTAAATAAACTGCTTCATTCACGAACGGAGGTGATTTTTTAAAATAGTAATGAGCAGCAAAAGGGCATGCAAGCCATCAAGGGACGCCCGCATCAAACCTCAAAAAGAGAAATCCTATATGAGATTGCATGCGGGTGTTTTGCTACTCGTGAGGACTAAGATATTCGCCTCAAAAAAGCCCCGTCAACTATACCTAATTACCTCCCTAGCCGAAACACAAGACATGAAGAAATTGCTGCTTTACGATGGGTTTGTTGCTCTGTAATGCACAAATCTTGATTTCACAGTTGATAAAAGTTTTGATGCTAAAGAATTATCTTCTGACTGAACAGATGTACCTACATTTTTTTGTTTTGGTTTGCAACCAATGATAAAGTTCACACGAACTCAGTGACGTCGTTTCATTGCTATTGCTGGGTTAAATTGGTTAAAAATAAAAGTATTTCTATTTCATTCTGGATTCCAGTTATAGCATTTAAAGGTTCAGCTACGAGTACCTATTTATAGAATATAATGAAAGCTTTAATTGATTAATCTGACTTAAAATATAAATGGCTGAACGAGGATTATTTGCAGTTATAATGAGCTATAATCGTCCCATTGAACACGTGTGGCATGTCTGGATATATCAACACCGGATTTGCTATCAGTTCTCAGCATTGCGACGATAGTAGCGAAGATAAATTCAAAAAACGAGTGCGTCAACCTAGGACGCACGGATGGAGCTTTAGCTCGTCCCATTGACAATTTATTTAAATCAAACACACAGCCACACCAATCTATCATTTTTCTGTATAACGCAAGCCTACTTAAACTTATATTAATTGTGTTAGGACAATTTTGTTAGGAATCTCGAAGGGTTAGAAGCAACGGTCATGTTACCTTATTGTTAGTTAGATTACTTTATTCGTATCCTATAAAAATGTCTAAAGTTGGATTGAGGAAAATGCTATTTAGCATTAAGCCCGCCCGATGTATTTTGATACAACAAAGTGATTTCATTTACATTTTTCATTTTCCTGCTATTTATAGAACGAAGCAAATGCTTTAATGAATAAATCTAGCTCAAAATAGAACGGCTGTGGGGGTTGTTTGCTGTGCAAATTAGTGATAGTATCGGACCATCGGACACGAGCGACGTGTCCGGACATATCAACAGCGGATTTGTGATCAGTTAAGAGCATTGCAACGAAGACTAAAAAAATTGCTCCTACATCGTATCTCATGAATATAAATAGGTTTTTCTAGGTGTTAGGACGAATAAGGCCCAAGAAACTCGCATAAAGTAACACAGAATAGTAAGATATTTAGAAGACATCGACATAGCTGTAAAGTTAGATGTTAGTGGGGCCCAGGACCGGGTGGACTGCCGTCGATCAGTAGAGATCCAACTGTTGGAAGGAAGGAAAGATTCGGGTGGCGCGATGAAAGATGAGTATGGCTACCTTCTCTGATACCTATAGCTGTAACTGTTTGAAAAGGCTATCTTTGGATTGCGACTGGGTCAGTGCCAGTTCTTAGAAAAAACATGTGAAAACGTTGACAATAACGCCATGAGCAATGCATAATGTCAACAAAAACTGGAAAATAAAGGGACCACATAAGAAACTCGTTTGTTGTTTTTGAGGCTTACACAATTTATCAATTCAATTCGCAATACAATGGCGGAAAACAGCGTGAGAAATTCTCCACGTTGCGTCGTAGTGGAGATAAACGACTATTAGTGGCACATTTGTCCCCTTTCAATGACATATTCACTTGTTCTGAGATTGCGTTTTAATGATTAAATGTCTTGGCTTTGTTTTCTAACTCACCCTGCAGTCTGGCGGATCCTAATTTGGCGGATCTTGGTTGGATTGGCTTTCCACTCGCAATATTATAGACATCAAATATTTTCTAACCTCAGTCATCTAATCCTGAAGTGGTCAACGATGGCTCTGCAAAGGCTATGTCGCTGACGATGACGTCAAATATATATAAACACGACTCAGTTAGTCCCATCTGTTCAAGAGTTCCACTTAGTATATCCGGAACCCAACATGAGATCCTCACCAAAACAATAGGACCAATAGAAAATCTTACCATACCTAACCCAAAAATTTTTCTATTTTAAACCGTCCACAAGTTGTAAGAGAAATTGCACATACCTAAAAAACATACCTGTCGTAGAACATTTTTGATTTTTGTTTATCGAGCTAAAGCCGGTACCAGGAGAACAGGAAATAAAGGAATTGAATAGAAAAACTTTGTAATAACCCCCGTTCCTTGATAGAATGAAAAGCCAACTCGCCGGAGTGGTTCGGATGAACGATGACAGTTAGAATTCCTCATATTTCATTTATTACCTTTTCTAGGTATTAGAAAATATAATTCCAAACGGACGACGTCTATACTAGTCTATAGATTTTATTTCTTCACACTAAGGTTTCCTGCAGCCCTTTTATGGCCCTGTGCCCTCTCACAACAGGGCAATGCCTAGAGCATACTCCACCACGCTGCACCAATGCGTGGAGAAACGGGCTATTGGCCAACTCGTGTCGGATGTTTTCAAACCGACAAGGTTTATCAGCATTCTTTAACCTTTTATCGTATCGATAGCGGTCCCCAGGTACTGACCGCGTCCGACGTCCGTTTCTTAACTTTTTTGATCACACGATCTATTCCAGCACTGGGGCTAGGTGCTTAACACTAATGTATTTGTAAATAGAATGTTAAGGAATTCCTTTTATTGAAAGTTTCTAACTAGCCATCACATTTAATGTTTAAATAAAACGTTATCAAAGGGTTTTTCTTTTGACCGTTACTTGTGCATTCACATTTCTTCTAAAGGATTAGAATTTTCTCGTGGCACTCTCGTACAATTTTATTTATTTGTTAGAAACCGAAAGCACCGCAACGAAGCCAACCTGTGAAGCCAACCTTAGAACTATTAAAACTGCTTAAGGAATGGCTAATCTCAAATGTGCAATACTATTAGTTACAAATCGTCTGGAATTTTGATGTGCATACTATTTACAGTTAATTTCAAAATGATATTTGCATAAAAGAGTGATTACAGAAACGTATGTAAACTTCTAATATCTTGAAAAATCCTTCCTTCATAAATCTGAATCTTTGCGACTTCAATAAAAGGATGGCAATTGACACCGAGGCGCAGGTGCTCGAATGGCGACCACGTTTGGGCAAACGGAGCACATGCCGACGGCAAATTTGTTTCTCCGGTAACTGAATCTACCACAATTTACTAGTACGATGTCTAGCCTTTAAGATCAGACTGTGAAATATTTTCGAGAAAGAAAAGCAATCATCAACAGGCAGCGAGCGGAACAATGGCGGTCTCGAACCCTCTCCAGCGCGTCTTCACAATGTGGCACCCCCGTACACCGGCACAGAGGTTTTAAATATTTTTTTATAATAAACCAGTACCCTTAGGGTGAGTTTGAAGTCGAATATCTTTGGTATTTCGTTGATTATAACGAGCTATGGAGACAAAGAATTAAATCCAAGTAAATCGCATTAAGTCCTACAGGTTCAGATTTGAATAAAGAATTGAATTATAACAATAATGGTTAACTAGGAGAACTAAAATAACAGAATAATTATCTCTATATAAAGTCTCATTAAATTATTTTGTAAATGAGAACAAGCCAATAACAAGTTTTGGTATCCAGATAAGAGGATTAATTGTAGCGCGGGATCCATCATCCCAATGCAGTGACAGCTCACTGTCCTGAATCTAGGACCAAACTGTAAGTTCTGCATCCACTAAATTTATATCTAGAGCTCACTATTTAATTCCGTTGACTTAGGCACAGTTGAAATTAAACTATCCATTACATACTTACGTACGAGTACTTGGTGCTAAAGGATCATTATGTCATTAGACTTTAGTTTTCGAAGTAGTACTGGTTGTTTAGAAACAAAATATGATATGTGTTGCCTACTAGCTAGTGCCTGGACATACTTTCAAGAGATTCTAAATGGCAGCTCAGAATAGACAGTTAATTAATCCGTGACGGAGTACAAACTAGTTAAAGTAGGATCTACCATCCAGATTCCATCCAGAACCAGAACATTAGATAGGACGTGCGATACATCATCTCAATGCACTGACAGTTTACTGTCATCCATCCTGAAGCGAAACTCGTAAGTTCGTCTTGTAGATACTTACGCTTGTAGTGTAGCCCACCTCCGCCGAGAAATCGCGAAACGCTTGAATTTTTCACCCGTGTTACAAAAGACAAACGGTGGGAAAACTTCAGTGGTTTCGCATTTCGCGATTTCGAGGTGTCTTAACGCAGTTAATATCCATGTACCCATAATACTGAGTGAAATGGCTTCGGAGCTTTTATTCAAATGCATCTCACTAACACAATAAAGAAAAAAGTATCTGACGCAGTGATTGATTCGTTTGTCAAGTATGCCCAGCGGAGTGAGAGCTTTGGGTTCCGTTACCAATAGAGTTAGAACGTTGTAGAAATACTTTATTGCACCTACCAATTTTACCTACACAATTGAATACAGTGTGAGTTTTGAAATCTCCAACATAAAACCTTTTTTATATTTTTAAGCCTTGGCATATTTTTTCTTTTTCACACTTGTTTTTTGGTATTTCCCTTAGCGTCCAAACTAACGCCAGCATAAATGACAGTCCACTGGCCTACACCATCGGGCCCTTATAGTGAGGATATAGCATTAATAAAAAAAGATTATTTTTCAAATATGAATAAACTAGAAATACTAAACTATACAACCAGAAATAGCTGCACAAAAACCTGGTTGGGACGTCACTGTATCGCAATTTTAGCTCTGTATCTTTATAATACTGTAATTTTTTGTTAAAATTTGATAGCAGCGTGCGTCCTTAACCAAAATGTAGGGCAGCACCAAACTGAAAGCTAGCTGACCTTTACAGCCCAAATGTCAGGAAAACAACAGCCACGAGCAGTCACCGTCCAATTTCAATGGAATGCCGAATGAAAAATCTGAACAACCAAAATGTTTCACCTCTAACATAAAAAGAAATCAGAAAATATCAATGGAAATACACATCCTTACATTTTCTATGAAAAACTGGCTACGGAATGTATACAATCAAATTTATATATAATAATTTATAGTAATAAAATTAGTATCGATTACAACCGGGACCGACGGCTAAAGGCGTCCTCCGAAGCACGGAAGCGAGCATCTAATTCGCCACTAGCACTGTATGGTACTAATGAGGAGCTAATGAGCTGTATGTATTCGTGTACTAAAAGAAACGAAAATTGTATGCCCGCATAGGGCAGACTGTTCTGAACTTATTATAATTTTTGTAACATCTTTCTCATGTAACAGTCAACAATAAACGTATTAAACGTAAGCTTTTCTGTTCTTCTTTCTTAAAAAAATGTTAATTTGTATGTTTTCCACTTTAAAAAGGAGTTAATTTAAAGATGGTAATTTGACCGGGTGGAAAATTTCGACAAGCTACTTCTATGAATTGTAAACAATTTGTACATGCAAAATAATTATATAGTTCTATCTCTTTTAATATAGATATGAGCTGTGTCAAATTGCACTATAAATCCAAATTGACCCTACAGAAATAGAAGCTGTAGTGTCAAAACTGCATCCCATGTACAACAAACATGATACAAATTTCAATAGACCTCCTAGATTGATCAATGATTGTGAAATGAGCCGTTGCTGAGCTGTGTCGGTAGATGAGTAATTAGGCGCTTCTAATTATATAACGGACGCTCACACCACAGAGTACAGAAGGCAAGCTTTATACAACATGAACTTGAAATCAAAGGTACTCCAGAGAACTCGACCAATCCTACCTTCTCTTCCTAGTCCACTGCTAGACATGGGCCTCCCCTAATCGACGTGAACTCAACCGTTTCTGCCATCTGAATCCATTAGTTTCCCGCTGTCTTCTCCAGGTCATCAGCCCACCTAGTCAAAGAGCAAGCCCTTTCACCAAGACTTGGTCGCTATTCGAGAACCTTTCTTCCCCATCGGCCTTCGGTGTCACAAACAATGTGGCCAGTCCATTGCCATTTCAAAAAATAATTAGTTACTATTTTTTAATGGTGCCTTGTGATTTGATAAAAGTAGTTGTCGATATTCTTATTCGATGCAAAAGAAGTCGTTTTAAAAAGTTGATTTAAGGCTCCGACTTCGGGTGATGTTCAGGTTTTGTTCCAAGATTTAATGTAAGTAAATGATGTCAATGTGCACTGCCTTACGCACTCTATAAAGTTAGGCTTCTGTATTCTCTATGTTTTATACTCAAACATGCGGCTTTGCCAAATATTAGCTAATTATGAGAAATTGCATGCTAATGCTGTTGCAAAGTCCACCCACATGAAAGATATTCTGTATTCAATCAAAGAAAATGAGATGTAAATGAAACTTTAGAGCGCGCGCACACAGAGAGCGGTCACGAGCTCAGAGTTCAGAGTTCCGCGTTCGGCGTTCATTAGGATGTACCGAGTCTATAACAACAACGCACATAGCGGGCGGTCAGACCGCGGCGGTCAAAGCGGAACGTCGCGTTCTAAGAGTTATTTTCCCGCCGAGACAGAGAACGCCAAAACGCCGCGATATCTGAGGTTGCAAACACGTAAAAGTTAATTGAATTGGTTAGGGAAAGGAATTTATTATATGATTTAAGTGATGTAGACTATAAAAACTGCGACAAAAAAGCCGAAACTTGGCTTGAAATTGCCACAGAACTGCCACTTTTGATGAAACACAGTTCCTCCAGTTAGTATTTTGTTTTTCGATACCTATCAGGTTTTATGATGTTATACAATTCATTAAAACTATTAATTAAGATTCGAAAATAAATATAGAATCGTTGTTTATCTTTAAGTAAATCCTGAAAAGTACTACTGAATTCGCTTTGTTCTTCTCGTGTTATGTTAATTGAGTGCACCCAATACTTCATATTTTTCTTTTTAGAAGCTGCTAAGCTCCACAAAAGCAATAATTCGTCATCGAATGATGAACTTTCTAGGGACATGTTGCATGTGCAAAGACCCCAATGAAACTAGAACGCGAGAATTTGAATGCCGCTTGTGTGCGTTGGAACTCTTGAGCGGTCAACGGTCACTAGAACGCAGAACTCTGACCGCTCTCTTTGTGCGCCTAGTGTTAAAGTTACTTTGAACTGCAATACAATTTATAGGTAAGTACTCGAATACTAAAATTGTAAGAGTGTGTCTGTCGACCCGCGCTTTAATCTATATTTATAGTAGATAATAAAATACCATTTATGAAGTAAAGTAATAATAGATAATAATGATGCATAGTTAGGATTATTGACAGAGCCTTGAACAGCTGATAGGTACCAACTGGTATCTACCAGTAATGCGATTGTATTCACATTCTTGTGCATTCAAACATCACTTTGATTCATTGCCTACCAATTACATGCATCGTTAGGGCGGCATTACTGCATAAGCAATCTCAAATCGAATTTCTTAACTATTTTTTTGTTTTCCATGGGGTAGTACTCGATAGGTCCTGTCTCATTTTTTGGCGCGAATGTATTGTAAAGATACAAAGAAAAAAGACTGTTTTTTTTATAAAATTCTTCACTAAGATTAAATCGAGTGAGGTACCAACTTATAATCCTAAACGTGCCTAACGTGCCTTAAAATTTTTCATCTCAATAATCATTCCTTTCAATATAATAGCGACGTATTGTACCTTTTTAACCGCATTCAAATAAATTAATTAACAACCTTACGAGAAAAGTCCTTCTTACGTTTTTAATTTAGTTTTCTTGCTCAACAAGACTAACGAATTGAAAACGGATGTTGCCATTTAAAACAGATGAAAAGAAAAAAAATCATTCAGCCGAGCTGAGAAATAAGACTTATTAAACTATTCTTGTGTTTTTATTTTAAATTCTGATTTGAAAAGTATATACTTTTTAAAAAGAAGAAAATGCTTTTTTAAATATTGTTCGGCTATTTTTTTGTTTACTGTTAGTTCGGAATGCTCTTAACGAATTTACTTTGAATACGCAAAAACTGTGTCATACTTAGGTAGTTTACGAGATTTTGAAAGGAAAATAATGAACTCAAAAATGTAAAATGCGATATACTGATCATATAGGTAATAATAATTATTTTTTTTATTTAGTCATAAATAAATTTAATGTATAATTTTGGAACTTTGCTGAGACAAATAAACAGAAATTGTTGTTGTTTCATATTGTTGATGTTGTTTGTTCAATATTGTATTTTTCAACATTGCCTTTCTGATTGCCTTGTAAAGATCAATAAAATTGGTTATTTAAACCAATTTACTTGGCTAGTCAATTTCAATTGACTAGCCAAGCTTTAAGCCGTCTTCCCTATTTCAAGTAGGTATTCAAGTAGACAGTAGACAACCTCCCAAGGCCAAAATGTAGTCATGTAAACAAAAGATAAGGCTAACCATTTTAAAAGGCTGACATATGTGTCTGTTTATTACGGTTTAAGGATAAATAGTGTGGACACTTTATGTAGGGCGTATTCAATGGCTCACTCCGTATCTAAATTGAAGCTCTGGCATAAAGGTTATGATGAAAAGTGGAAACTGTTTATTCTGATGATATGCGGGCTTATTTTTCATTGTACTAGGAGCTATTTGTAAACAAAAATGTTTCTTGTTTTTACTTTTTGTAATAGTAAATAAAGAAATAAAAAATATTTTGTGACATATTTACACTTTTCTTATTTAAAAAAAATACAAAAAGTAGTATCTAACTACAAGTTCGACAAAAATATTTAATTTTTAGTATTTCAGCTCAAAACGTAGTTCCATTTTAACATGGTCATACGGTTTTGTCCAAATTAAGCCATATTAAGCTATTAATGTCTCAAACGTTTCTAAAAAAATATTAAAGTGTGTTTCAGAGTCTACATAATGTCTAAAACTCCTCAAAACCGTAACTCATACAGTTATTTGGTTATTAATTCCTTAAGATTTAAAAATAATTAAGCGTAAATGAAACAGCATATTATATCAGTATCATTATATTTTTATTGTTTAATCGTACTATGTAGTTATTCTTTATTCAAATACAATGTGCTCTTAATCTAGTCATAAGACCCCACACCTAGAATGTAACATATATTTTCTAATATTTGTAATTACAAAGGTACCTTTATACATACAAGTTTCACGAATCGAATACATTTTTAATTCATTTTTTCCATTTTTAAGTAGTAAAAAATAGCGTAAAGCTTGCAGATCACTTCAAGTGAAGTCACCGAGGCCCCTAAAAATTGTGTTCAGTGTTCAGTCACAATAAATAGGCGTATTATCATGTGTGTAATCGCACACTATTTAAAAATACAAATTCTAGTGAGGAACACAAAACATTTCTTTGGTTAAAACATTAAATACACGCAATGAAATAAAACTGGCTGGAAGTTTTCATACCAAAGCCTTAAAACTGATTACAAAAAAACGTACACGCGTGTCATACCAACTTCATTTGTTTTTTAAGTAAGTAAGCAAGCCTGCTAATGTGTATCTCTATAGTACTCTATACATATAAACAGGATGTAGAAAATGTATGTAATACACAAAAAATTAGTGTTATAAAACACTCAGATTAAAGTTTTGTGGAGTGATTTATAATAAATACAATAAACAAACTTTCCAAAATATTTTTATTTGAAATCCAGTTCCATTCAAAACCCATGTTTTATTTACAAATTCAAAAATTCATAACAAGCAATAAGCAGAGGACGATTTGAATTGCATAAGCGATGTGGCAGTCACAATTCACAATACTCGTATATCAGGACACTCGTATGCGATATATCAACACGGCTTTAAGGAAATCACGTCGCAAAACGATTTCCGTCACGCAAAACAGTATGTACTCGTAAACATTTGTGAACAAAGTAATCCAAGTCGGAATTCTGAACATAATAATTCGAATTGCTTTCGTAAATCGATATTTATTTAGATTTACTGACGTAAATTAAAATCACGCTTCCCATGGTTAGGCAGAAATGACTATTATAGTAACTAGTAGTCTGGTTCACAATTGTGCCTAAATGACATCGTAATGACTCCATAACGGTTGGCAAGATAGTGGCAACCAAACCAAAACAATTCCTTTCCGATACCTCTGTCGCACCTATCGGTAATTTAATATTATGTAGTATGAATTTTCAGCAAAATGTCAATTGGTTTTAATTCGACTGACGTCATAACGGAAAATTAGTAACCTAGATCCTCAGGGTACTTTTAATGAAATGTCAAAACGAAAATTTTATCTGCAAATCATTAAAGATGTGATATTTTAAAAGTTCTCATACCTTTTCATACTACGAGTAGAAAATTTTCACTACAGTCCATTTTTTCAACTGATTTAAAAATAACGCAGACACCTAAATTATAAATATTTTAAAACAAATAAATAGTCATTTAATGCTGAAACAAAATTTTAATAATAATTATTTATTTTTTAAGCAATTTTATACTTTTTTCAATAAAAGTAGTGCCAAAATTGTTTAACGAATTGGAAAAGAGCAATAAAAAGGGACTGTACGTACATTTATATGTGTGTGTGCTTCTTCGGTAGATTACAAGTATGTAGTTGAAAATGAATACGCCAAGTACCTACCGAGTAATGAAGGAATACTTGTCAGTAGCAAACACGTGTACAAAGCTTATAAATGCATTTTACATGGCATTTTCGCCCCAACATGCGTGTAATAGGGGCTAATATGGCGTGATGACTAATCACGTGGTACCGTGCTTAATTGCACATGTGAGTTCAGGTTATAGAGTGCAATTCTCTTTATTAAAGCTCTCTGTTCAAGCTGCTACGGGAATCTCATTAACTGCCTACCTTCGATGCATTAGAAAGGAGTAAGTATGAAGCGTCTCATGTATGCAGTGTTAGAAAAATTGCACAATCGTTAAATAGAATTGTTTCCCAATTAATTTCATAATGTAAATCCTATAAGAGTGTTTTCAGAAACCTCTGAAAACGCGGTTCAGTTTGCAATATACAAAAAAATACTACGTCAAAAACAATTAATTTGTCTTGAAATGTTGGTGACGTCATTAGCCGGGTTCGCCATACAAAATCGATATTATATCACTCAGCTCTGCAAGTTTGGTCACACAAAATTACACACAAAGGTAAACAAAATAATCGTGATCTATTTCAAATATGTATTGTCTTTTAGGTAGACAGGAATTCCTATACTTACATACATAAAGTTTTTTATTCCTATGCATTGACATCATTACATTTACGATAAAAAAAGTTAAAATCATGCTATCACGACAAATTTCCAGCTATATTTTACGACGTAATGCATACCAATTTGTATTGTGCTAACGAACGCAAAATGTATGCGCTTATTGAGAGCGACGAAATTGGATCTCGAGGTATTAATGGATAAAAATATATCCACGTCAAAATGGCGGCGATTTACGAAAGGCAGTCAACAGGCTGGCAACATTACAGCTTAACAGTGCATATTCAACCATTCCTCTCTTTATTGTTGGACGTGGGTATAAAATAGTATTTTTATTAATCAAATTGTAGAACTAATTAAAGACATTTCCTCAAAATATTGCGTAGACGTAATGTCCTCGTAAATGTGATGCGATATGAGTCGTAAGACTAAGACTTGACTATGCAACGGCCTATCGAATGTAAAAGAATAGAGCATCGTGGGGACTGATCGATATTATAATTAATCCACTTAATAATCATATTTATTTTAAGAAATATGTAGTTTATAAGAAACACGACACTGTTTACATTATTTTTATTATGTATACAAAGCGTTTCCAAAATGTTCAGTTGTGTTTTTTAACTTGCAATACAATAATACATACGTATTTACCTAAGACTAACTACCGTGTTCATTCGTGTCTAACATTAATTCACATTAATATAAATCAATTAAGTACACCAACAATATATTATTATTCAAATAAAAACATCCAGTCTTTTATATATACCGCGCCACCTGCGTTTTCAAAAACGAACGTTAATAATTATTTTGCAGGCGACTGCCTCTAGAGACCGCACAAAAGAATGTCATTACAATGAAATATAAATAATTGAAACATTTCAATACGAGTACCGAAGCCTAATAATTAAAAATGCATTTTATTGAAAATCTCTCGCGTGAAAAACTCATTATCAAGTAGGTAGGTCGTTCATAAAAGCGTGTATACTACTGTCAAAAATATGTTACCCGCCATTAAGTATTCAATATTCTTTTTTTGAATAAAGTCACATGATTGTTCCAAGACTACGTCATAACAAATAGCTAAGGTATTGCCACAATTGCGCTGCAAAATTTGACTGAACCTAAAAATTATGGAATCTTTTTGTAGATTTTTTTTTCTATTTTATGCCATATAGGCATTCCTTATTTGAATATTTTTTTACCTTCACATTTAAAATACACTTCGTATTTTAAAAAAATGATGTAGGTACCTGGCTAGTGTGGCAACACCAATGACGTAGTTTTGGGCCGTATCACAAAAGATAGTTTTGACTAGGCCGTGATTATATTATAGCTTAGTGTCTCGTAGTAAAACAGCCGCTTCATATGACGGTAGCCCGCTGTCGGCTTGACCTGGAGTATGGCAACGTAGGCATGGTTCTGTCAACACCTCCTGGAATGCGATATTTTGAATTTAAATATCAATAGATTTGAGCATATTTCCCATTTTATGTTGTTTGGTGGAAATTTCTGGGTTCGAAACCTGCGTCCGTCTCATTGTGAGAGGAGACCCGACCCATTCATTAACCCATTCATGATCGTGTTCATGAATGAATAAAGACAAAATAAAGACAATTATCTTAGTTACCTGTAGAACATGACCATCCTTGTGTTCGTCAACGGGACCTATGTCGACGACCGTGTCGTACGCGGGCGGCGGCCCCGGCATTTCTTCCTGGACCTGTTGAAAATGAAACAGTACAATACAACACAATGGGCTCTTAATATCGTTCATATTAATAGGAATTTTAAGTCCTTTCTTTTCGAAAAAACGTAGACGACGCTCGCGACCTTTATGGAGTTCGAGCTACTAGCTAATGTTTGTCCATACTATAACCAATACTAACATCGTATTTATTGAAGGTTTTAATCCTTTCTTTTCATTAAAGAACCCGTAAAAGACGCGTGCTGGATATTGAGTTCGATCAACGAATTTCCGTTTTTCCATAATGGCGCCGTCAAATTAGTTACATAAACGCTTGTAAAATCTAGCTTACAGAAATCCATTAGCTAGCTAATAGAAACCAACAGCCACATTTTTATTCGTTTTCGTTTAAAGTGATGTTTATAACGCTTTTAAGCGTATATTGATGGCATAAATTCATTAAGTAATCTCGTTTGTTAACATAGTACCCTTATTGAATACTGGAACAGCTTTAAGGTATTATGTTTTAAAAATATATAGGAATAAAGTGAAAGTAGATTTTAGTTTAAGATTTTCTTTATTTAGTTTGAGGTTTAATACGAAATAAATATTTTTGTTTAGTTTAGTTTAATTTGCTACACTCACAAATTTCGCAGACTTTTTTATCTTTTTTCTTCTTCCCTCTTTACAGCCCTTTGTAGTCCAATGCTGGACATGAACCTGACTTAATCGACGCTACGACTTGAATACGACGGTTTCCCGCGACATACAAGTTTCAGTCTTTTTTAAAATGACGGTTTATAGATTTTTTAAAGTATAAGCCCGTTCGATTTATTTTCCTTCTGTGGATTGATTTATACCATTATGCGCAATTTTATCAGAAATAAATACTATTTAAGTAGTATTTAGGTTACAAACGGTATATTTTGCTGACTCACAGTCTAAAAATAACAATCAAATTTAAATACATCAATCACGTCGGACGAAGTGGATCAGTCAACCGATTCATCATTTAAATCAGCCGCGCAGTTAATCAATAAGCTCAACAAAGGGAAAACAAGCGCTAGGGCTATTTTCATAGAGCCGCTAAACCGAAATTAATTTCATTGTCAAAATAGTACCTTCATCAGGATGGCCTAAAATAATACTATACGGGAGCGTACTACCCACATACATACGAGTATGTATTACATTCACAAGCAAGAGAAAGGTTAATGGATAAGATTTCTTATTTTAAGAGAAACAAATGTTTAACTTTCTAATTTTACTCGTAGGTAGTCCTAGCGGAATACGCACTACGCAGGCATAAGGCGCATTATGCAGGTTCCCTTTATTTTTGATCGTAACTCAAAGGCCCTCGTAACCCATTTTCCCAATTGAAAAGTCGCGAAATCTCGCGTCAAGTTTCTCGGACGTCAAATATACGCAATATTTGTCGTGTCAGTGACTAAGAACGAAGAATATTCACATTTTTATTTATTAAACAAGTTTGTAATGGTAATGGTAACAAACATACCCCTCAATTTTACCTTCCTCGACCCTTAAAGTTATTATTTAAAAAAAGCTGGTAACATATTTGAAATTTGATTATAATTATGTATTATCTATTATTTTTTAATTGGGTGCTCATATTAGTTTTCATTAGGAGTAACGCTTCGATAACGTTCACTTACTGAATTTTTAATCTTAAAAAAAATTTGTCCTTTTGTTTCAGATGTTAAAATAAAGAGGTATTCTTTTTTGATACCATCGAGATTACTTATAGTGATGGTGAGTAAAAATTCGCAAAAACAAATATTATTTATCTTATTTAATCCGGTCTAGTGCAAAATATAGAAAACGGAGGTTCCATTCTATGCCGTATTGTCTGTTACCCATTAATGACCCAATACAGGGTCGGGTCTCCTCTCACAATGAGAGGGATGTAGGCCTTAGTCCACCACGCTGGCCTACTGCGGGTTGGTGGACTATTTCTGACTACTTATAATTTATACTAATTTAGTATGTTATATGTCAGTCTGTTAAGGCATCTTCCTATACTAATGGCAACTTCATACGATTTCTATACGAAGCTGCGTAAGTTTGTGCTCAAGGCACTATTATATCTCATTTTAACTGTCGTGGTGATGATTTCACCTCGGCGATCCCGAGAGTACTTGCTCAGTACTCGTACCTATAGTTCGCGACTTGACTTTTTTAGCTCTGTTATAAAGTCGCACAGGGACCTCAATGGTACTCAATGATACTCGTAAATAACAAGGTTTAGATCTTATGACAAGTTATTGGGAAGAGACGCGACGTCTCGGATTATGAGCACCCATACAGAGAGTAAGCATTGGGAACACGATAAAGTTTATACTAAGAGCGGCCGGGATCATGCGCTCGGGTGAATGTTCAAACCAAATCTCGAGTTGTATGTTGTGATATAAGTTGGACAATAAGAATACGGATAGTGTAAGTATAAAGTGTAGCTAACAGCTCTAAGGTACTAAGCTAGGTAGGAAGGGGAGCCGCCTTAAGACATTTTTGTTTATATCTTAAAGAGGCAAAGGAACCTCTGAGCGAGGAAGGAGACTTAGACATGGGATGGACTCAGAAAAGCTTTACCAACCCCAATATCTGACCATCACATTGCAATATGCATTAAGACAAAATGCAATAGGCATTAAGTTCGCCCATTGTTTTAAACAATAAATAAATAAAGGGCTGCCGGAATAAATAAGATTGAAGATGTTAGGTTAACAAATGGTTTTAGCCTTAGTATGTACGTGCACTTCATATTATTAAATCAACGCAGGAAAAGGTATTATCATTTATTTATGGTAAAGAATAGAATTATTAAAAATAGAATAAAATTATGAACACAAAATTATGTTTTCACTTCATTCAGAGTGTCCTACAATTTTTACGGCATAGTTAAGGGCCTAATCAACTCCTGAAGCAGAAACGTTTCGAATGCGTGCTTTTCATAAATGAGTTAAAAAACACAAAAGTATTTCAACTGTAGGTAAGCGTGTTGTAAAGCAAAGCGATGAGAGGAACAAGGAAATATTTAAAAAATACTAACTACTAAAGAAAAAAAATTTCGGCAGCTACACCTCCCAACTGAAACAAACTATAACTCAGGCCCAGACCACTTTGACAATTTAACATTAAATTTCCATAGCCTCTTTAGTGTGCTAGCATTGAACTATGTCGGATCTCAATAAAATCCCCTTTCCTCTTAGATAGGCATGTATCGGTTATGTCGATATCGATTTCTAGTTCACTGTATTCCAATAACCGTATTAGAAAGGTATTTCGGGCTTCCGATTCGAAGGGATACTCTTACTGCTATCGAACGTCAAACAACGAACAAATGAAATGCATTTCTAGACTTACAGGCTCTAGAAAGCTTTGTTAAATTTATAATCATCTGGGACTTTCACAACTACAGACGGCTTCAACACTTTTATAAACCGCTATGGAGCACCAGTCTTTCCCCACAAAAGCGAGGATACTACACCACGCTGCTCCAATGCGGATTGGTGGAGAAACTGGTTAGTAGCCAACCATATCAGATATTTTCACATGGCACGTAGGTTTAACGACTGCTATCATGTCAATAACAACCGGGACCGACGGCTTAACTATATGTGTTAATAATATCTGTACCATGAATTGAACATATTTTTCACATTCCGCTGCTATAAAGCTGCGATAGGAGCTCATGATTTAGTAATTTAAGGACCTACAAAAATACTCGAATATACTAATGTACTTACGTACTTGGCTTACATAGGGATATTAATTAAAATGAAAAAGTAATTCTCAGTATTTTTCATAAATAATAATTAACCCCTGTGAAATAGAAAATGAGAAATAATACAGAGTAAGTAGACAACGGCCGACTGCACATCTTGAGCTAATATTGAAAGCACTCCAGATTGTTCATGCACCAATTACTGATTTACAAATTGACTGGAACGAATTAATTGCTACCTTTTAAAAATATAATACCTATGAGAATAAACTGTTCAATTCAAGTCTTTGCTCTATAAATGGAGGATCTCAGATTTTTAAATACTTTGGACACCAACGCTAACGTCATCATTTTTGGAGCAGTGATGATGATTAAAATGATTTATATTGTTGCTGTCGGCTGATGTTATAAAAACTATTGTCGCCGACTTATACTCGATTCGTGCCAGTAACCCATTAGTGACCCACTACAGGTTCGGGTCTCCTTCTCGCAATGAGAGGGATGTAGGCCTTAGTCCACCACGCTGGCCTACTGCGAGTTGGTGGACTTCACATACCTTTGAGAACATTTTTTTTGTGAACTCTTAGGCATGCAGGTTTCCTCACGATGTTTTCCTTCACCGTAACAGCAGGTGATATTAAATTTCGACGACGTTAAACCCGGGTACTTTCATGTCATCGCGTTTTGATACGTGATTGGGGATGTGAATAAAATACCATTTTGTATTTTATTTGTACGCTTCGAAAAATTCGTATAATCCTTTCTTTTTTGCTAATTCCTAAAATGATCCTAAATTTCAGATGCAGTTCAAGTACTTATTGAATTGTGTGTTATCATTCTATCTGAATCTCTTGTCTACCTATCTGTGTCTTTAGTCTGTCTATCTGCTTATCTGTATATCATCATATGAAGGTATGTATCAATAAATCAGATTACGTTTTCCAGGTGTCTAAATGTTTAAATGTCTAACAACCCTATCTTAATAAGTAATGAAGACTGTAGGTATGCAAAATTGTCAGTCATAGGAAATTTTAGACTCAACTTGCAAGATTTCACCGCAACGTGAACTTTTAGGTACGAAGTTTTAAGTTGATAATTACACTTTTAGACTTCTTTCTTAAACAAGAATGTGTACGACACTTGAAAGAAACGAAATGTAACGTAGCAGGAAATAGTGGTAGTACAAAAAAATAAAACTGTAAAAGGAACCTGACCTTAAGAGCTTCCTAGTTTAGAATAGTCACTTGTAATTTCTTCATTGTGGTGGCAAACACGCATGAAACTCAGCTTCGTCCAAGCTCAAATAGAACTTGAGAAGGCAGAAATGTAAAACCGCCGTCAGAACTTAATTGACCTTTAAAATAAAAATAAAAATTGTTTTTGTTTCATTATTAATTTGTCGGGACCACAATATTGTACGTCACAGAAAGAACGAATGTGCAATATTAAAACTACGGCCCTAATTTGCGGTATGTTTTCTGCTTATTTTTAGGCCCCGAGACTGAAACTGAAAATTAAATTAAAAATAGTATAGTATTATAAAGAAAATATAAACATTTTATAAACATTTAAACGCGATGAAATTTCACTGAAAATACTATTTACTTGATTGAATTTTTAAATTCAATTCATTCATTCTAAATTCACCTTAAATTTATTTAAAATGGAGTTAAATTGAATTGATTTGATTAAATTAATTAATTAGTGTAAGATGATGTCGATGTCCTTTTGGTTTGACTGTAAAAGTTTGTCTGTTTCTTAATCTGTCCTGTGGCATGCCATGCAAAACGGGAAGCTGATCACAGTGAGAAATACATGTAAGTACATATATGTACAAACCAAGTCTCAACTAGGTAGACATTAAATAAAAAATATATTTTAGGTCGGTTTAGAAAAAGAGTACAATGTTAATTGTCAAATCCTTCAATAAATGCAAAAGCTTTTTCCCCTGTCACGGCCAAACCTACCGAAAAGCCTACTTTTCTGGAGAGCCCTATCTATTGTTTTTCGTCAACTATAGTGCTATCTAACAAACTGCGAATAGCGCCACCACTCAGTCAATTCTATACACAGAAAAAAGAAAAAATAGAGAACTTCAAAACGCACTTAAACTTGCTTGTATCGCAAACGATCTAAAAAGTAACTAGCAATAAGACCACTAGTAAATTTGCCTGTGTAACATGATGTGACACAAACTTTACATATGTGTCTACTTTTTCGATGATACACATGTGGTTTATTCTATTGACACATGTGATACAATTAAATAGCTTGCCATCGACCGGTGGTGGATCGGTGAACTGATGAGCTGAAGAAGACAGCAGGAAACCATTGGATTGAAAGGGCCCGGGATCAGGCGAAATGGTGTCGATTAGGGGAGGCCCATGTCCAGCAGTGGACTACAAAGGGCTGAAAAGAGAGATCCTTATGTGGGACTATTAATGTTAGATATGTGTAATTTTTTTACATGTAGGTATATTTACCTGTATTGTTACTTCATTGAATGTAAGATTAAAAGTAAACGAATGCTTTTCTACCAGTCAATCCTAATGAAAATTCTTCCTAGTTGCTATTAATAAACGGGAAAAAATACAAAGTGAAATATCAATATGAATGTACGGGATATTTATGGTATCCAATACACTACCCGTATTTCCCATACACTAGTATTTCTCATCACATACCCCGTGGACTGAGTATTAGTGGCATATGTGGGGCAAAGGGCTTTGTGGCTTTGGTTGCACCGAGCTTATACTACTGTGCAGGGCCGGATTTAGCAATCTACTATCCCCTGGCGCATTGCAAATATAGGCGAATCTCAAATCATAAATTTGGCGCCTATTATAATTATGGTGTATTTTTGGGTTGTTAAATAAAATAGGAAACTAGAAAGAATTAATTAATTTTAATATTATGTACTTATATATTTGGCAAGGGGGCATGCAGGCCACTTGGAGTTAAGTGGTCATTGTCGCTGATGCGTCAACGTCCAACCCCAAATAGGGAAGAATAAAAATCTTATCTACGATTGTGTGTGATTACGTTGCAACTCGTGAGAGATCAGATGTTCATCACAGGTAGCACAATGGAAAAAAAACTGAATTGAGTAATTCTGTAGATATTGAAATTAATTTTGTTTCCAGCGAATTCTAGAATATGGCGCCCCGGGCGGTCGCCTTGGACTAAAGCCGGCACTGTAATGTGCAACTATTTATCTCAGGCTGTTCTCAGCTTGGGGTGTTACACACATTTTTGCCCTTTAAATTTCATACTTAGTGAAGACAATTAGTAATGATCGTTCTGAGTATTGAGGAAAAGTATTTGAGTATTATCATTAAACATATTTTAAGAGTATTGAATGGATTTTTTACTAAACTTAGTAATAGTTTTTCATAAGTACCAAAATGTACAATTTATAGTGTGTAAACTTACAACAGAATTTGCATAAATTCAGCCGGGAAATTACTCATAATTAACCAAATTTTTTTCATTTGGCTAAAACAAAAACTCTTTTAAAACAAAACCTTTTTAAAACAAATTTTAAACAAAGTTCGATATAACTGAAACTGACAATGACATGACAAGACACTGAAAATCGTAAAAGAATTTAATTTGAAAAAGAAAATCAATTAGGCAAATCATCTTTATTTTTCTAAAAGTGCATTACACTGAACTAAAACAACAAGAATTTGTCGTTCAAACTAGGTACTACAGCAATTATAACTGTGTAACTGAGTGTTCGACTGGCAGTTATACTTATAATGCAGTTAAGCAATAAAACCGTGAAAAGCCGGGCGAAGTGAATTACCTTGTTAGCCAGTTTGTTGTTGTCGTCACATGTAGCTGCAATCTATCTAAATCAACAGTTAACGCAACTTAACGAATTTCAATTAATCGATTTAATATGTACGAGCACGAACTCCATAGCTGGACCGATTGAAAGGAAGTAAATAGAACGGCAATAGGAACATTTGTTTAGAAACCTGGCTGGCTCAGTGCCGTGAGCATGCGTTATCGTATCAAAGTATTCGTACAGTAAACGTCCTTAGTATGTCATATGTCAGTCTATCTTGACATCTTCCGATACTAATGGCTGCTCCATACGATTACGTTTATGGCGTTTTTTTCGTTGTACCTATATCTCTCACTTCGTCGGAATGACAGTGATAGAATCAGCTGATATTCGCTCAGCTTAGCAGAATCCAATAGAATACCTGCCCCGCCCACATAACCGTTTTCCTATACTATGTGTGTACGGTTGCCGGAGATACTAACATGAGATGATCTTACCTCTAAAACAGTAACGCATTCATCTAATTAAACAGGTGAATATGGTTGACTGAGCTACAGAGGTCTAAGACTTAAAGGCGGGTTACGATTTATTAGAAAGCTGAAACGTTAGCCTACTTAGACTTAAGTTACTTTTTAAACAATGATTTTTCGAAAAATTACGCACAATACAATTAACTAAATAAGTTGTCTACACAATGGCTACGCTAAATAACGCCTAATGAAATTAACTAGAATCAGTTGGCTACACAATGGCTTACAGTCTTATAACACCCCTCTTTTCAGTCGAAGTTAGAAGTGAACACTATTTACTTAAACACAGCGCAATATTTTAGCTCAACTTTACATTTAAGACGTTTCAACAATTCTAGCAAGAGATAACTGAATTAGCAATGTTTGTTCGGATGCTGTCCGTAACTATCTGAGGCAGGTGCAAAGTTGCAGCTTCGGGTATCTTAATCAACATTAGTCAAGAGTCGAGATAGACAAGCGGAATTGTTTCTGACAACGGAGTTTGTTCATTAAGTAGTTTGCATATATGGCCGGTTTGAATAATTAATCTTTGGATCGATCTTTTGTTAATCTAAGTTAAGACAAACCTAAATCGAATTGAAAGTCGAAACTCGTATTGCAAGTAAAGTAGTAAGTGTAAATGTATGGGAAAATTAATTAATAATTCGGAATAATATTTCTACACCTGTTTTTTTTGTAGCAACCATATCATACTTTTCACAACTTTGCTCGTGTCATTGAGTATTTGAACCAACGATTTTTTAAATTTAATTTCAACGCTAATACGCGGAGTTTTCCAACGAAACAATTTTCCAATAAATACTCTTTAGAAAGCTAGCGAAATTTGGCAATTAATTAATAGCCGTCGGAAAGTTATGACGATGCAATTCGGGTCTGTTTCAACTTCAACTTCAAAGTAGCGGTAACTGCAACAAACTAACTGTCAACAATTACCGACAGAGCAGTTTTGATTAGGCTTATTAAGCTCAGCTTGGACTCAGTGTTGAGTCTTGATAGCGATAACTCAATTTAACTGTGCTTGCAGCATTTAAATTGTTTTAGGATGGATTAGGAGGCAAATGGATTATTTGAATCTTAGCATTTCTTGATTATAATTGTGCTGTTTCTGGAAAACAAGTAAGCTTTATACAGCAGGCTACCAAAATGCTTTAGTGTTACCGCTTATCATATTATTATTATAAAAACCGTTTAAAGTGATATTTTACGTAAGTGACCTAGAATCATACCTACGGCTGACCCTTTGTCCTAATTGCCAAGTCGTTTGACGAGAAAATCAATTCTCGCATCAACTTTGTCGTACGACAACGTCTTTGCATACATTTTATTGCATGTCAGTGCGTAATGTCAGATGGAACAGCTCCATACAAAAAGCTGTGTTTTAATTATTTCGTGTCGGTTGGTCAGTCGGGTGTACGTGACGTATTGACGCCAAAGAGTACCCAATTACAGGACGTTGATCTTGAAGGTGCTGAAATAAGCACAACCAGGTTTGTTTCCCACATCAGGTAGAGGCTTATTTGAACCTAAGACAATGCAAATATGTCATTAAGCACTAAACGCGTAATTTCTTTAAAGCATCACAATTTCCAATTCAAAGGAAACCTCCAAGTTGCAAAAGCATTAAATGATTCTTATTAGAAAACCTTACGTTCTCCCCAGAGGAGGCTGGGAGCACAAATTATTATCGTTAACTGGGGAAATCTCCGCTGTGCCCTGTGTGGAGAATCACGCAATCGTAATGCATGTAATAACAGTATCGGGATTCGAATCTGGCTGCGGAATAAATTCCTAATGAGATGTTCATGTTTGAACGTATGTTCATCGAGCTTATGTATGCATGAATACTGTTTCGTGCACACGTTAATTTTTATTTTCTTTGTTATTTATATGTGCCGAGATTAGGTTGTAAGAAATTAGACGAAATAGGTTTCGTGCGTGATTAGTCGCAAATGCTTTTTGATCGTGAAAGTATCGAACGCACTCGCAGGTCATCTGAAGATATCAATGCCTAGACAACAAATAATAGCCCTTAAAGAACGAGACTGGGATGATCTTTGAGTATTCATGTGGATAGCATATAACCGAACCTTCTTTACTCATATTACTAATTGCTACTTCCCTAGACAGTTTTAAATACTGAAATATTAGAACTGAAAAGCCCTCTAAAAGACGTGATATCTACACCTACCTCATCAATCTAAAAAAGAGCACGATAAAAACTGTAAAAAAATAATACACCCCATTATTAACAGCTTTAAATCTGTCTGTATACAAACAATTTTTTCCTTAAAAATCTGCTGCAAACATTTTAATTTTAGTCTGCGTGTACAAAAGCTTAATCCCATAAAGGTATCCTTACAAGCCTGTGTTGATCGGGGATTAAACCAGTAACTACTCTGTTACACTAGCCAAGCCCACTATATTAAATTTCACATAAAAAGGCATTATTACTTATAAGTTCAGTTTCATATTACAAATTTCTTTTTAATCCAATATACCATTATTTGTCATGCATAACATGCACTAGAGAAGCGTGATGAACTAAGGCCTGCAGTGGGTCATTGATGGATTACAGAAAATGTCTTTGCGTATCTGTGCGTGAAAAACAGAGAGCACATGATACTATTAAGCACATACCGCTAATCATATAAAATGTTTTCGACACAGGAAATTCCAGTTGCTTTCCACAGCTAATATTGTAATGACGTTTTGTCATTACGCTGAACTGACAGGTGTGACATGTACGAGTAGAATGTGTGCAAATTAACAGACATAGTATGTCTATGTGCTGTACTGTAAACAGCTGACAATCTTCATTTCTTGTAAGGATTTCTCACGGCGAATTCTATCCTAAATTTCGTTTTTTGTATCATGCAATAGGCACATGCCAAGGACTCGGACTAATTGGCTGTCGATTCCGTCGACCAACCAACATGACAAGATTCAAACACAGGGACTGAATGACGCTGTCCTGACAATACGCACGGATATGGGACAAATGTATGCAATGACGTTGTCGTAAGAGCGACATGGCAATAAAGACAAGGGGTAAGGAAGATCAAATCCTTAGTTCCCGGTGGATTGAAACGCGGCCTTCTCAATTATGAGACCGAATACTTTCTTTTGGACGATCACAACTCCAAGGCTGGAACTAAAATATGCAATTCCAATAGTTCGATATTATCATCAGTTAGCAACAAAGAATCCACTGAGATGGATGCAGTCGCTAATCGCCACTTACTTTGCGCGAGTGTCAAGAGCCGATTAGCTATTCTTGTTCGACTTCAAACAGATCATTCAGCGATAAAAGTGATCGATCAGAGATGGAAACCCAGTGAGAAATCATAATTGGGGAATGGTATCGCAGACAATTTTGACGACATCATTCTCTAAGAATACTCGTGGAACGAATGTCAAATGATTATATTATGTAATTAATGGTTATAACTTATACAAAATTGCATGAGTTAAATACATTTTAAATTTGTTGTAGGTACTCGTAAATTGTAATGTATAACAAACGAGATGACCAATTCAAGGTAAACTATTTAATTATTTACTAAATTTAAAACACCAACAAATTAAGAAGCATCCTATTGCTTCTTAATTTGCTTTAATTTAACTCCATTGACTACAATGTGTTAAGTCGGCTACGCAGTCGTAGGTAATACGTAGCGAGCTACGCTGCATCTACGTACAAAGTCTAGCTACCCGTAGCACCGTTCTGTCCGTTACAAAGAGAGCCACGTCGTGACTACTTATTCAAAGGCAAACATCTAGATACAAATAGTTTGTTTTCATCATTTACATTGATAAGCATTAGAATAAGAATTTTAATTACTCTTTGATCGACGAACCTCAACAGAAAACTCAATAAAGACGGTCGAATTTTGACAAGTAGGCAAATTAGTATGAAGAGATATGCGTCTTTTGCTACGCATGTCATTTTGTATGAAATGTCATGAAGCCTCTAGCTATCTTTGTATATATTAAGGTCGTTCCATTCAGAGCCCTTTTATTCTGCGGAGCTGTAAAGCAATTAAGGTGAGCAGAGTGCAGTGTCAGCTGCTCTGAACTCATCTACTACTCAGAAGTGCGGTCATTATTAAGTCAATGGCCTGTGACTTGACCTATGGTGTTCAATAATAAGGGGTATAAAAGACCTCGAATAGGCATTAGGCAAGTTTGACAAGTTGATACTTTTAATCAATGGGCTTGCTGCCAATGAAAGCATTACAATCTTTGTTTTATTGATATAATAATATACAATTACATTAGTAGTTGAAAAAGTTACGTTTCAGGTAAGAAAGAAAAAAGTTTTTTTTTCATAAAAATAAATCAATTTGTATGTAAGCCAACCGATAGTAAATAGTCGCTACTGCCAATGGTACCACATATAACCACATGTCCAAATTGCCATGTCGCACGCAAAAGATGTTCGTAAATCTAAATGTATGCAATGGCGGACACCGTTTTGTTGCATGTTAGCGTCTCAAAATATCTTCGACACCACGCATAATGGAACACATCCCATAAAAACATGTTTCACTTTACGTTAAGAGAGTGGCGGTAAGGGCGCGTTACACTGGCTCCAACATCTAACTTACACTTTTACAACTCAACGGCGGTTTAAGAGGGTAACAGTGGTAAGAGCGCATTGTAGTAGTCCTATAACCTAACTAACACTATTGCAAATTAATAGATTATATGTATTTCATTACAATTAGTATCTTCATCATCCTTTAAGGCAGTTACTTGGCCCGTTTCCATAACACCGTGTTTCAGTGCCTAAATGGTTCAGTACATATCCCATTTAATCTAATAGCGAGGTCGCGCACAATATAATGTAATAAACACGCCCTTACAGGTATCGGACATTACTGCTAAATTAGACTAGAGTTCGTGTTACGAGGGAAATAGTTACAGAACTTATCGCTGCAAATTTCAGACAATGGACTCTCAACTTGGACGATAACGTAGTGTTTAGGAGTAAAACCTTTGAGAAGAGAGCGTTGAGATGGCACAAATTTCTCCGTGTATAGTATTTAAAATTGTCTTTAAGCTCATAAATATGATAAAACTATTACTGCAAGATTGTAAAAAGAGGGGTGGGCCGTATAAGTTTGAAAATCGGAGCTTAAGGCCTTGCCCCTTATTGGCTTGACAGTACGACACAAACAATACGAAACAACGCTTTTTGTATGGAGCTGTCCTTACTGACATTACGCACTGACATGCGACAAATGTACACCCAATGACTTTGTCGTACGACAAATTTGATGCAAGCCACCGATTTTATCGTGGATCGACTTAGCAATTGACAATAAATGAGTGCGTACCTAAGACATGCGTAGTGACAATTATAACCGTTTTATACAGAGCAGAAAATACGTTTGAACTACATATAAGAGTCTTCAATGGCTTTAAACATAATAATCCTTCCAGCTTACAAGCTAACCCCTACTACGTTGTAATAACGCCGACAGTAAACTGAACCTAATACGAGCTACGATATACTCGTAATTAAATACGAAGCCATGTATGCGACCGGTCGTCGTGTTGGGGGCCGTTTTCAACGGCTATTGGTGTACTTTTTTATGATAATTGAGTAGCAAAAGGGCATGCAGGCCCCCTGATATTAAGTTAAGATTAGGATATAATAAAATTGAATAGGAGATTGCATGAAGCCACGAGCTACTTGAATGTATAGTACATAATAATGTTGATTACTCGTACTCGTGAGGTGAGGTACTCGTGGTTGTTTAGCTGTGACTATGTTGTGGTCACTGATTGACTTATTTATAGTTCTATAGGTGGAACATTATAATTCTCTTGGCGTCGTGCCTTCCTACCTACAACTTGCCTCATAAAAAAGTTGAAAAAGTAAAGAATGCCCTCCTCCCCATATGGTAAGATAACTATAGATACAAAACTGTTGCAAGAAAACTACCCTAACAGTTGCTTAAAATATGTTGGTAGAGCTTATGTATCACTGAAAGTGATAAAATGGACCTTAAAACCTTCTATTTTTGGTCTCTCTTATGATATCCTGACACTCCACTTGACATATCTTTCCTTAAAACAGTACCAAAGTGCTAACCGGATGTGTTATTAGCTGAGGTAAGGTGTTCGCTCCTAATTAGTTTCTCTGACACCGTCACCGTCTCAACCGAACAAAAGGACAACCTTGTTCCACTTTGCTTTATAAAATATAATAATTTATTTTCTCAAATGTGGTGTAAGGGTGCGTTTCCATTGATGTGGATAGTGAATTGGCGAATAATATACACAGTTTAACTTAAAAACAATACGGAAATGGACCTAAAACACTCTGTAAAGAAAATTACTGGAAATTGGACGTTTCCCTCAATCTCCAAACAAATTTCCTGTCAAATAAAGGCATAATGATAAACTTTTCCCGAACATTCCTATAGGCATAAGCAAAACAATTCAAAACCTTTTTTCTTGACTGTTTGTTAACGGATTTTCTTTTTTTGTATAGGTTGTTTATGACTTTAATTTTATAAATATAAAATAAATATAGGAAAAATATATTCCTCCGTTGCTCGTAGTTCTTATGTGTTCAAAGTTCAACATTTAACATCTCTTCTTATATTAGCTTCGCCTGTATGTTATGTAACATGTACCTATGAAACAGAATCTTTACGACGACCTGAGTGGCGCAGTGGAGACACCGGTGCGCTGCGCGGAGGGGCCTGGGTTCGATTCCCAGTAGAGCAGAGATTTGAATGATGAATTTGAATTTCTGTTTCTGGTTTGGGTGTGTTGTGTTCTTGTCTTGTGTGTGTCCATGGCGCCCTCGACACAGGGAATCATAGTGTGGAGCTATGAGTGTGAAGCGTTATTTATTTATTTAAACGTAAGGTCCTTTGGCATTGGCTGACATAGCTGACCGGCCAACATACACGACCAAATTTAAACACAGGGCTTCTGTATGACGCTGTCCAAATTGAAATACGCATTGACATGCGACAGAATGTATGCAACGATGTTATCGTACGACCAACTTTTGTGTGTTATGGCAATAAGGAAACGGAGTAATTTACACCAGCACAAAAACATCAGATTTTACGTCAACTAAAAATAAATATACCAGCAATTGTGGGGACATTACCTTGAATGTTCGACAGTAAAATACATAATTTTGTTAATCATATACTATTGATTGATCGGAAAGCAATCACCTTTACCGTTATCAGAGTCATTAGTTTATTTTTACCGGCTTCATTTATATTAATATTTTTAAATGGACCCGTTGTACTTGGCCAAGGGAAATAATGTAGGTAGGTAGGAAAGCCAGTTGACCTGTAGTTGTCTTTGTATACAGTACCCTTAGTATGAGTTTTAGCGATACCGAAACGAAACGCGCACATCCATAGATACGTAAATCATACACAGCTTACTACACAGGAGTCAATGGTGATCAACGGCAAAAAATCCCAGCATCGCATTTTCATGTCGAGTCAACTTTTATTCGATATGCATAAATACAGTTAACAACTGAACTGTTTGTGTTTTGATCTATTTGCCGTTTGATTGAGTTGCCGCAAGGTGCCGGAACAACAATTCCGCGCCGGAAGCCGCTCGTTACGAAGCAGGCAGCGTGGAACGTGGAACCTAGCCCTTGTTCAGAATAAAGGGAATGTCTAGTCAGTTTTGCTTCAAGAGTAATAATGAATTACTGATGTAAAATTAGCTGACATTCGACTACGAACGTCCAAATGAAGTAGCTTCATCTAATCTAACTTTTAAATAAAAAGCACACTTCTTTAAGAGTTGAAATTTGAAAAATCCTTGTAGCACCTGCCTTCTTTGATGTGAAGGAATTTTCAAAAAATCTTCTCTTAGTAGGTACTTACTCACTTACATCGACTTAAATGAAGTATCCCTGGCAACCATAACTTCCCAGCCGAAACACAAGACGTGAAAAACATGATGAGTTACGACTTACGGCAACTAAGAGGCTGGCGGTAAGCACCTCCCCGGACGAGGTATTTTGGTTCTATCACATAAAATTAACCGTTATTTGTCTGATTAATTTAACTGATTGTTAATTCATCAGTCAGTTTTTACTGTCCTAAATCGGAGATTCATTCCCAAGTTGTCACCTTAAATTTATCTTGAAAAAAAAATGTAACTAAAAGAACATAAATATAGCAAGCTACACGGTTATCTGAATTATGTCCTCCAAGGCGGTAGTCGCACTTCGCCCTCTTAATTTATATTACATTCTCCGTAGCTGTTAGCAATTTATCTGTTTAAAACTTTAAGTAGGTACCTATTCTTGTATGAATATAGATAAATAAATTACTCTACAATTTGAGGTACGGTCATGTGCGATAAGGACTACTTTATACGTGTAAAAATACTATTTTAGTGACTTTTCAAATGTTTCTTTATTATTAGTAAAAGCCATTGCCGACTAAGTGGAAAGACTTTCAGAAAACAGCAGGAAACCGATAGATTCAGGGTACAAGAATAGGAAAAAGTTACAGAAATTTTTGGGCCTGCTGTAGTTTAGATTGCTCTAGAAACAATCAACAATGGGGTCAAAGTCAATGATATTTATATAGGAAAGTGCCAAGGTCGATCCGATTCAATCGAGATAAAACCGTGTTAAAATAATTGAGAATATGAAGACCCATTCAATAACAAGTGCTTCAAGTACTCGAAATGTCGTCGAATAAATTAAATACAGAAACGAGACAAATGTGAAGTGAATATTGTGGCCTTGTGGCGATGGCGATGTTTCGTGAATGCTTCAAATTCTATTTTCGGTTTCGAATACAGGACTATTATCGCGCTTTTGATTTTCAAAGCAACTCCTTTGCTGCGACTGGTAGATAACTACTCGTAGATATACGTTAGCTGACACAGTCAGGGAACTGAAATCTGTAAAGATTATCTCTTTATGATTCTTTATCAAAGTATAAATTTTTAAGCGAAGTGATTAGGTATATTTCGCTGTCGCTTGTCAGTAAGACTCTTCATAGGACTCATGCTTATTACTTAACTATTGTGTCTACAGTAAGTAGACCGGCAAAGTGTTAAAATGTATGTTTAATTAAGATGACTTGCTGGTCACATTAGACACAAATCATAACAGATGAACGGTACGTATTTATACCTATTTAGTCAGTGATAGGTACACAAACCTTTACATTTCAATTATAATGTGCTGTGCTGACTTATTTTTACAATACTTTGTTTACATACATACATATCCTATTTCTGGCCTGTTTAAATCAAACAAGTAGCAAATTAATTACTCTACCCACTTGTAAGCCTGCCTGCCCTAATTATCTATTTATAACAATTCAAAACGCAATTAACTTTTATCAACCGATTCAGCTTTTAAAATGTAATCCAGCCTATTTGTAGAGCCCGAGCATTTTAATTAGGCAAATAAGCTAAACAGGTAAATACGATTTGGCTCGGTAACGAATCGCAAATGCTATGTTTGATTTTGTTCAAATAGTTCTAATTATTTGTCGCAATATTTATTTTACTGCTTGCGAATGTGCGTAATGACTTGAATTTGTTAAATAAAAGCCCAGGAAAATCATTAACAGTAATTTCACGTCGACAAATAAATCCATTCTAGGAAGAAAATAATGTTGAAATGGTGTACCTTTCGTAGATATAAGTGTCTAAGTGGTGTTAAGCGCCAAAACACAGGACGGGAAAGGGAAAGGACGGGAAAAAATGCGCGGCATCCACCTTTGAACTCAGCTTTCGCGGAATATTTATAAGATATATTTTTTTATTTATACTTTTGATTACTATACCTAAGTGATTTATACCACTGTGTTGTGCCGGTTCTCACTATTTAGTGTAAAAAACAGCCAAAAATGGAGTCACTATTGTATATCTCTGAGGTACAGAATGTAAAAAAATTATCGCTTTCAAATTTTCATCGGGGAAACAGCTATGCTATATCTGAGCATATACACACAAGTAATTATGCAACATGCTTAAATGTATGGGAAGCTCCACAAAAGAAAGTTGATACTTATTAGATATATTTTTTAGCAAGAAGCGATAAGAGCATAGGAAAAGAATAAAGGAGGTAGACAAATCGAAATTCAATCAATATAAACGCAAGTTTTTCATTCAACTACACCGATAACATGATAGGGTTCTACCGGCGAATCCTCGAAAACTTCGCAACCTGTCTAACTAGAACATTAACCTATTTCAAACTCTAAACTCCTCAAACTGCTGTAGTAATTAATACTCGTACGTTGAGACGTGCACACAAATAGTTGTAGAACTAAAGGTGGCAATTCACTTGGCTATGTGCGTATGTGTATTTCAATATTTGCATAATATATTACGAATGCACCACATTGCAAATATTCACAACAAAAAACAAGCGTTTGACAACGAAAGGCAAATATTTTGTCGTATAAAGCATCCACACATGACAATTGTTGACCAAATAACTATGCCGAATACGCAAATACATATAGCCAAGTAAAGTGCCAGCAATGCTATGAAAATATGACAAACAGATCGACCCCAAGCTGCTATAACAAAATGTCACGTGTAATGCAGCGTTTTTGTGATCTTAAAAGATAAATATGACAGATGAATTATTCAGTCTTGTATTCTGTTATAAAATACATTACAACATGAAACTTACACCTACAAATCCTTGAAACTTAATCCAACTTGTTTCGAATTAGATAATGATAGAATATTCACCTATTTCAAACTCTCAACTCCTCAAACTGCAGGTATAGCTGTGAATCTAGCGCTGAAATTGACATGCCCACTCGCAATCGTTCAGTGGCTCAGTGCGAACACAAATCTGAATTGCGAGCGCTATTTGTGAATGGATTGTTCCGCTACAATAGCTCCTGTTTTGGATGAAGAACGATTACAAACTGAGTGCTGGTTTAGAACAGCCTTTAAATACATCTTGGGACTAAATACAGAATTGTATTGAGGATTCAGCTAGAATTAGGATTTCAGTTGTCGCCTAATGTACTAACCTATTCCGGTTTCCCTATGAGTCTTTCGTCTTTCGCCAATTTACGTAAATACATTTATTATAATATATTTTTTCAATTCAATCCATTCAATTTTAAATAAAGGTTACAGAATTATGTAGAGTTTGATGGTACGAGTATGTAGGTACATATCGCATTCTGCTGCCACTTGGGTTCTGATATTATTTAATTATGTTTTATTAAATTTTATTATAGAAATACATAAACTTTAACTGGTTCATTTTAGAATCTACATCGATGTTTATCATCAGTAACAAACTTTAACTTTTATTAGTTAAAGTTACAATCGCAAAATTACTTTTCTTGTATCCTATACTCGTAATCTACATGCTAATTGAAGTACCTACCAATGAACAGATCGCTTAATTCCGACACGTATAAGAGGTAAAGCTCCCAGTAATTGAATAATGGGTGCAATGGAAATTTCAACACGTTAAATTAAATCGGTTGGGTTAAATGCCAACTCACAAACACATACATTCTCGCTGCATATAATCTACTTGATATTTGAAAAATAAATTACTGTAAAACACCATTTATCAAGGACCTATGACAATACAACATTTTAGTCTTATCTAAACTCCGTTTCACAAATCGAACTTCCAAGGAACAAAGTACCCGCAGCTCATTGGTCAATGCTCGTGGCTAAGATCTGTGAAACAATAAGCGGTTAGTGTGTTTAACAGTGGCCTCAGGAGGGTCAAATGCATTAACCAATGGGCGCACACAGATAATTGTCTTTGGGAGGTCATTTCGTGGAATGGAATCTAGCTATTCGAATGCTGGTGACCGGATAGGTAAAGGGAATTTATTTATTTTTAATTATGTATACTTAATTGTTTAATATTGAATCATGTGTGAGTCAATCGTTATGTTAAATCGAGCGTGCATCTAATATGGCCGCAGTACGATATTTAACATTTAATCCGCGCATAACTAATATCAAAATGACATTAAAATATTGCGGTCAAAACTGTCGTAAACAATACCATGCTTCGGGAATAAAATTAAATCGTGGATACATTATTTGGTATAGTTTATCTTTCTTTGCATATGTATGTTCAATTTAAAGGATCTACATATATTTCAGATATCGTCGAATTCTGTTCGTTAATGCTGAGTGCCTTCAAAGTATGGCTTTTGCCGAAAGTCGAAACGGCTGTCCTTAGTCTTTTGTGTAATAACAATAAGTTATTAGTGACATTTGCTTTGTGAATGAATAGAAAATTAGTGTAGACAGCGTCAATTTATTTCGTTATCCGCTTCGGTGATTTGTGTCTATTTTTAAGCACTTATTTTATAAATTTCATTTCATTTCCTATCAATTTAAACAACGTTAATTTGAATTTTACAAATGGGCTTGAAAACAGCCATCATGAGTTGGCCACTTTCTCTTCTAGGGACCTGATCAGTCCTGTGTCTAACAGTTGAATATAAATGGGGTTACAGCCAGCCCCGCCATTTGTATTGTTCTTTTAAGTCGCTACACTTTTGACAGAGTAGTCGTTGAATTGAATTCGTCCGAAATCGTGTCCAAACTGATCGCAGCCTTACTAACCGTCTCTACTCTACCCGAACTGCCGCTTTCCTTTGTACACATATAAAGATTATAAAAGTATTGTATGTAATGCCACATGGTATGCCACATACCTGATTGAGTCTGGCATCGTTGCTGACAGTGTAGACACCGCGGCATTCGAACTCCTCCGGCTTGTCGGCGGAGGGCGCGTGTCGCCAGCACGCCACGCACATGGCCACCAGCACCCCGCATAGCGTCGCACTGCAAACATTATTCCTATTAGTCTAGAGCAGGGGTCGCCAACCTGCGGCTCGCCAGCCACTCTTCAAGCTCGCAGCTCTTTGGATGCGAAGCTGCACAAAAGTATTATTTATTTTATAAACATTACACTACATGACGTATAAAACGTATGTTAGAAGCAAAGATTTATCGTTCCTTTTATGAAATGGTTTTTGTTTCTGAACACTATCTCTGACGTATCCAAAGGCTCCCCAAATATCCAACAGAGCGTTGACACGCCACTAATTGGACATTCAATGCCGAACTGTGACGTCACAAATGTATCGTTGACACAGACGAGGGATTGTTCCGTGGGGACCGCTCGCACTCACTTACACTCAATTAATTTACACTGATATTCTATTTTCATACGTTTTTCGATCAATGGTAAAAAAATGGTCAAATAAAAAAGTATACATAATTAGAAGGATAGTGTTGGATAGGCCGTTAGAAAATAAAGTTCCCCGAAATTTGTAGTGAAATCAACTTAAAGAATGATTTACTTATATATGAAAAAGGAAATAATTATATGCAATAGATGGTCCGAAAACTGTATCTATAAAAGATACCGCGGTTCATGTTATAATCGAGACATACCCGAGATGAATTTTTTTATAATAATCTGGATAGATCCCTAAATATTCTGCCTTGGCCTAAAACAAACGTGAAAAATAACCTTTTTTCACAATTATTTTTAAAATATTATCAGAGTACCTACTTTTACCCTGAAACTACTTTTGCATTTATTAAATAATTATTTTAAATTTTATAAGAAGGTATTTTATAATCAACCTAATCTAATCCTGTGATGGGATTTGGTAAACAAGATTAAAACCCTATTAAGCCCTTAGATAGATTTTCTGTGGTCGTATTATCTTGTTTGTTACGGAACAGTGAAGGTGGAAGTACTTTAATCGTGTACACAGAAAACAAGAACAAAATATACCTTACCTATACCTACTAACGAAATTATATTTTTAGGGTAAATTACAGTATTTTTTAATCAAACTCAGTAGGAAACATGGATATAAATTAGTTTACTAAAAAAGTAAATTTTTTATTTAATTTTATACAGAAAATAATTAAAAAGAAACTTAAATAAATCTTAACTATTAAAAATATCTATTTACACAATACAAAAAAAAAAAAAAAAAAACCTCATAATAAAAATATTTCATCTAAAGTGCCCATGTGAGGCATCGTTCCCAAGACACTGGCGGCATTTCCACGCTGAACACACAGGCTCAGCCTTTGAGCGAAATAGCCGCCAGCTCTTGGGTCACCAGAGGCAAGAACCAATCTGGTCGACATTTCCGACATGAACTTTTTCATGTCGGAAGACCACGGACCCATAGTCTCTACTGCAAGCGCCACAAATATATAATTTTCTGATAAATTACTATATTTGCGGCGCTTCAGACATTGGGCCTGGTCGGCAGCGGCCCCAGCACTAACAGCAGTAACACTGATGTGTGATGGGGCCAGTGTATCGACACAAGTCGCGTCCCATACCAGAGATTGGCCCAAACACCACGGCACTAAAGTAGAACCATCTGGTCTCTTGCCATCGCTTCTGGATAAACCCGGAGGTTCTAATATAGCAGGTATAGAAGCGGTGGCAAGAGCCCGACGGATCAAATCATTCATCGTACCGTGGCGATATAGGCGGCCTGCGCTCCTGGTACAGGACAAGCCATGTCGACCAAAGATGTCCACCCCCTGCCCACATGGGCAACGATGAGGCTCGCACACTTTGACACCGAGCCGGAGTCCTACCGCGATTCTCAGCGTTACAGGATCCAGCACGGTGCCTATATTGTCCGATGGAAGCGCATGTAACCAATGACCCGACTCACTTTGGGCAACTGCAAGTAAACGGGCCCTGTCAGTGCTGTCTGTGCATCGGTCAAGAAGACAGGCATAGGTAGATTTAACGAATGGCATATCCCAAGCAGCTTGAATTTTGGGATTAATGCCCGTTAAATCCTCGCTGGGAAAGATAGCTCTCCATGTCTCCACAGCCTCCGACAAATACGCCACCCGAACATCTTTCAAATTTAAGATATCTGCGATGAGGGTGACTGTACTATGACAAGAGGCTATGAAGGCAGGCAGAGCCAAACTTTCCGTTCTGCGGATCCCTAAGCCACCGAACTTAATCGGTAGCGTTGCCTGCATCCATGAGCGATCATCAAAACTTAAATTTAGAATTTGGGACAAACAATTTTTTAATGTTGAGTCTAAAATATTTGTTACAGAATGGAATTTCCAAAAAGGACAGCATCTTAGGAGGTATATAAATTTAGGAGCGAATAAGCAAAGGCGTAGAATGTAGACAGCCATGTGAGGTTTAAGGCTAAAAAGGCGATCCGAAATCAAATTAAAATTGTTTAATTTAGAATTTATAATGGGAACGAAAGCATCATCAAATAATGGAGCACCTAATAAAGTTAAATTTTTTTTATTTACTATTTTTATATTGGGGGTAATATTATAAAAATGTTGTAAAAGACTATTGTATTTTTCTGGTACTAATTGGTCTGAAAAGAAAATTTCGCATTTGTTGAAGTTAATGGCTAAACCTATTTCGCTGAAACGTCTATTGATAAATTCCAGGTCCTCCAAAACTGTTGATGCAGTTCCTCCCAAAGAACCATCATCTAGGTACCATACATTGAATTCCGAATATAGTTGTTGGATAATTGGTTGAATAACCAAACTAAAAATAACTGGGCCGAGAGGGTCGCCTTGCTGACATCCCACGCAGGACTCTATAACATCATCGCCAAATAATAATTTAGATGGGGAGCCATAACATTGCCATAAATAATCAAAAATTTCTGGGACTTCTTTTTGAATTTCATTAAGTAAGGCTCCCCTGTCGACCGAATTGAATGCATTTTTAACATCTATTTTTACAAAAACCTCATAATTTTGTTTTATTAAAAATGTTCGAGCCGCGTGTACGGCTGCCTCACAGCCACCCTTGACTCCAAAGCCAAGCTGTCGCGGCTTAAATTTCTGCGTTAATCGCTCACGGTATTCGCGACAGCATAACTTTGAAACCAATCGTCTCAGAGTACAACCCACGGCAATAGGACGAATACCGCCATCCTTCTTCCTGAGAGCCACGAGGTTGGCTCCGTAAATTATCGGTGTAATCTCCGAGGGAACTCTTCCCTCCAATATTAAATTTATTAGAGCTGTGAGTTCCCTCAGAAGATTTTGTCCAACTTCGCCTAACAAAGGGTCCGTCAGATCTTTCAGATGTTGTGGAGTTATTCCGTCTAAGCCACCAGCAGAACCGTTCTGAAACGATTGTATAGCGCCTCTGGTGGCTTCCTCGTTGACTCTCAAAGGGTCGTGTCGCGGGTAAGTACAAAAAAGTTGTAAGTACTTGAAACTAAAATCTTAAAGTCAGTTTAAAACACTTAACTAGCTACCATCCGCGACTCCGTCCACGAAAATTAGAGAATTTGACCCGTAGACGGATGGACCTGTGTACCAAATTTCATTTAAATTTGTTCACCCGTTATTGCGTGAAAGAGTAATAAACATACATCCATCCTGACCTCATCCAATTCGAATTTATAATAGTAGTAGGAAATAAGTAGCATGATAACATACACGATATCTTTCAATGTTCTGACAATGGAAGACATTCTAAGCAATATCAATCTCGCTGTACCCACTCCAGAAACCATTGAAAGACGCCACTTTTGAATGCATTTTTCAAACACTTAATGCTACGTACGGGATTGCCATTGTTTTGAAATGTGTAATTATTTTTAAACGCTTGCAGTGTTCTTGGGAATATCTCTGTTGCCTCAAGTTTGCATAGCAGATATCGTCTGTATAATATTCCGGAATACTTAGTCTGGACATTTACAGGAGAATATCTGTTTCGAAATCTGTTCCACCAACCCGCAGTAGGCCAGCGTGGTGGACTAAGGCCTACATCCTTCTCATTGTGAGAGGAGACCCGACCCTGTAGTGGGTCATTAATGGGTACTGACATCTGTTTCGAAAGCGACAATATGGACATTAGAATGTCTTCTGAATTTAAAATCACAGTGTAAAATTTCTACACTGAAAAATCTGAGAATGAAAGGAGTTTTTATTATTATCTCTATGTTTTTCAAATTGTACTTAATAAGATAACAGATTTTTTTATTGGTTTTACCTTATTACCTATATTTGCACAAAGTATATCTGCTGTCAGTTAAACATAGTTTGTACCTGTCTATAATAAAAATATTGAATATAATATTAAGGCATTCAGTTATTTACAACTTTAAAAATAATTTGATTGAAAGTAACGAAACGGCTAGGCAAATGGTATATGTGTGCTTTGTCAGTTTTCTAGGAAGCCATACGGTATACATGTATGTACATGGTAGACATGTTTGGTATGTATCAGACCATTGAAGAAAGTAACCTATCTAATATATGTACATTTGTAGCGGCGCGATAATGACATGAAATGCTGACCACGCAAGACGCACGCAAGCGGCGAATATACCTAATGTGAACAATAGAATACATCACAAGCATCATACTGAGACTGGCCAATCGGAAGACGTATCCTAAAACGCGCTATCAAAATTCCATAGAATCAGAGCATATTATACATACACAAATGGTCCGAATTTAGCGTTCGGACCGCGCCCTGGCAGTGACCGCCTGGCGTGAGATCTCCCCTTTTCCTCTTTGATGAGACATAACTGTAGCATACTATGAAGAGATGGTTATCGTTTTTATAGCCGTTTACCTGGTCTTTCACCGCAATAAAAATATCGTTATCGTCGTCGAATATCGTTGCCATCCTGTATTTATATCCTCTAGGTCTCAAGACGTGCCATATATGAAGATTTTCCGGTTACATTCCAAATTTTATGACGGAATATATCATGGAATGGTAATGTAAATGGGAAATAGTTTCTCTATAAAGATTTCGCAACCAAAGAACCTTGGAAAACGTTAACATACATTGTTTATTAAGTTTACAGTTGACGACGATTAATGTCGTTTCAGTTTGCCTCAGGAGAAAGTTAAGTTTTTAAATTAAATTAGTCGTAGTTGTAGTCGTAGTAGACATTGTAAGACTGCGGTGATCATTTAGGGATCCATAATCTCTCCAGCACCAGGACAAGCATGATATAACTAAAATGTTGTATTATTCTTTGTTAAGTGTGCCAAATTTCAACTTAATCTGACGTGAAAATTCCATTCTTAGATTCTGTTAGAATCAGTGAAGCTAGTATTTATAGCACAGAATAGATAAGGAGTTATAGCCATGTAATTGATGAAATACATCTGGATAATGTTGCTTAAATCGATTCGTTTGTTTCAGATTTCGTCGATTGCAAATAAATGAAGAAGTCTTTGAAAATATCAGTACATTGAAGCCTTAAACAAATGAACCTGCATAATTTCATTAGGTAAGTACTCGGTTCTGTGGCTTAATCCTGTCGAATATTGAATCTTGAATTCTAGAACGTTTTAAATAGAAACATTAATATTCCGTTTATTTACGAAGCCTCGAAACACGGTACTAATTCCCGGGTTTGATTACACGTACTAATCGTTAAACAGTTTTAGTACAATGTATAACGATCACCATTCCGAAATTTATATGTGTATCAGACAAGAGACTAGTGATTTGGTTATCGATTCGATTATAAATTGGGTAATTTACAATCGAATATTTTCTTAGATTACTTTGAAAAATATTGTATCATTTAATGACAAATTTGGAAATAATAGACTTCATTAAAACGTATTTTAAGACCATCCGATCCATCAATATACTCGAAAATCTTGGGATCCTATCATCGATTTAAATTAAAAACTTTTGACAGCTCTAACTGATCCATCTGCTCCTTGATTCTATTCTTACACCTTGAGATTGGTAAAAATATTCAACTGAACTAATTAACTTTACTTTTGAGTTAAAATTCTATCTATCATCCATATTTTTATGAATTTACAGATTCTAATCAAAAAGTAAATGTCACCTGCTGTAATGGTGAAGGAAAACATCGTGAGGAAACCTACTCCAATGCATGTGAAGTCCACCAATCCGCATTAAGCCAGCGTGGTGGACTGAGGCCTATATCCTTGTCATTGTGAGAAAAGACCCAACCCTGCAGTGAATTATAATCTATAGTCCATAGACAACCATACATTCGTGCCCGGGCACGGGCCTTTAGTAGATTCATGTTACATTTTAGTCTTCTCTCAATCTGTATCTACTACAAGTAAACTTATTTTCTTTCGTCTTTCTATCTTTCAATATCTTCTATCACATGATAATAAAAACAACTACCTATAGAGTAGCATAAAACCCCTTGTTCTTTATCACACAAACAAGAAGTATTTTCTAGCCTCGAAATTATTTTTCTGGCTAGAGAAGCATCAGTAAAACATACGTATGGGGTAGCGGAAAAATATATGGCTCCATAAAAATGGCCACTCGCTCCGGGGCGTCGGACGCCGTAAAGCCAGCCCGTTTATGTCCGTTCAGTCTTGTTGAAGCCTGTGTGGTTGTATTGACTCTCAAACGATGTTCAGATAGTACCTGTAAAATTTTTAATATTTTTGAAGTAAAGCAGACTGAATGCTTACTTCGCACCTATTGTACATGATGTGCAGACTCTATGAAACTCTGATAGCGCGTTTGAGAATACGTCGTCTGAATGGACAGTCTCGGTATGACGCGTGTGACGTTGATAACTGTTCAGCTTTCATGTGAGGCGCGAGCTCATGCTGCTGTAGGTATTACGCCGCTGCAAAACTTTTTTTTTACTTAATTCTAAATACAAGTAACTGTGCAATAGTTATGAAGTCATACTCAACCAACCTGACGAAAAACACGTTGACGGTATAGTGCGTGGTCTCTAACTGCATGACGTCATGCTGGGTGTGATTGTAATAGTGTTTGGCATGGGAGACCGCAGCAACGGCGGCCAGCCGCTGGGAGCTGCCCATGGCCCAGCCGAGCGGGCTGCGCTGGGCGTTCACCGCGCCCGCGCCCGCCACCCACCACCAGCAGCGCCACCGAGCCACAACCGCACCGTGCGGCGCCGCCTACGCGACTGCCGCCACTAATACCCTCGCGTTCCTCTTTTAAATCTTCACAACTTTTTTATTCACAAACGACTTCACAGGCCATTCAACATGTTCTCTTCAGCCAGTCCTCATTAAATTCACGCGTATTATCACCTCCGGTTTACACGGTGAATAACGAGCACATCTGAAACAATACAACTCCGCTTATTCGAAATATCCTATTTAAGTACAAATGAATTCAGAAACTTAACTCAATTAATAAAGTTTAGGTACCTACAATAATTAGATTCAGAAAGCGTTCTATTTCTAAACGGACCGACAGTATTTTAATGCTGAACTGTGCGTGATCTAACTTAGGAATTGTGTTGGAAAAATTCGACGTTAAAAGAGCAACAATAACAGTAATTAAGTGGACGTGTACTAATCGATCTACTTCGAGCAGCGAATGAATATGCAAGTGGCGGTGGGAGCGCTACTAATTATATTGACATTTAGACGTAATTTATACTCGAGTAATCGTTATAAACGCGAAAGTTTATGAGGATGGATGGATAGATGGATGTTTGTTAAAGTTGCCGTCACGAGTGGTGAGCAGAACGTTCATTGGTCGGTTTGAAATTGACTGCGCTGCGCGCTACGATTGGTTCGACAGTCGTCGGTTCGTCAGTGTGCGTCGTCTATTGGTCCAGCACGTTTTTTCGGCTGCTGTACATTGGCCGAAAGTATACAATATCCCTACCACTGATAATCTGTGCTCACGACTCATGACGGTTACTATACTCTTTCACGCAAAAACGGTTAAGCAGATTTGGATGAAATTAGGTACACATGTAGATTTTAAAATGCATAAATATATAGCATACTTTTTATCCCTCGTCAAATTCCGAAAATCGAAGATGAAAGCGAGCGCAAAATTAATACAAAAAATATGACAGTAGAAATGAAATAATATGTAACATTTCTTCCTACAATACTAGGTGATTCTCAAAGCTTCTACTTTTCGAACAAAAACCTGAAGTTCGAACCCACATCAATTTCAATCACGCGAGAACACATTGGAAGTAATGTCTAAACATGGTCCATTACGAAACACGTGTTCGGAAAAACTTTACCAACTTTTCGGGAATATTCCGAGATCTATTCGGTTGCTTGATTTCATTGTCAAACTAAGTTATATTTTAGCTTAGCTCGTGATCAAAAACTGAAAATGTTAATGTACAGCTTTTTATCTATTTATCACGTTTACCTAAACTATTTAATTAACTATAATTATAACAATGACAAGTAGGAGTAGTTTAAAAAGCCATGTCACAAAAATGTAATAAGGTCGTTTAGAGCCCGGTAACTAAAAGTTTGTTCTCTTACTCAACCCCTCTTATATAGCTTGTACGACAGCGTAAAGAAATATTTTTTTAATTTGAAATCCGGCGAAAACGTATATAAGTCAATGAAACAGAAAGTTTAAAGTAACATTGGTTCAAACCTACCCAAAAATGTTCAGTTGTTCTGTTGTTCTTTTCTAATAGCACGCCTATAAATAAACCATCACCAACCGATGCCCGATACAGTTTTGTAAGTGGAAGTTTGTGCTGCATTATTGATGCCTTTGCCGCCGCTGTTTGTAATGCGAGCAGTAATCAGTAAGCGATTATTATCGCTTTGAATTTCGGTCTTAGTTTTGAGAAAAAGGGCAGCATATTTAAAGGAACATAAAAGGGTGCTGAACTTTGGAACGCGTAGCGGTTTGAACTTTAGCCTTCTCCTTCTACAACTATCGCTCGGAGTTCCAATCCGAGACATACGAGTAGCTACTCTTATTTATACCGTGTTAACTAATCGGAAAAAATATCTGGGATTCTTATTTAGATTTCCATAATCAAAAGTGGGTAGTATTAGGACTATTTATTTTTTCCATTTATTATATAAAACGTATACTTAAATACTAAATACTTGTATAAGGTAATGTAGGTATATAGCTAGGTAAAGTTGGTAAGGCAAAGGCAAAATAAAAAAATAGCTTCCTCCTCTTTAAGGCAATTTTCTTTTTTGTATCGTTTGTTAGTTTTTGACGAACTTTATTTTAATCAATGCAAATAAAAGAAACGTTATTTTTTTAGTTCATTAGTTTCGTATCATCATTCATCAATGATAAAGTTATTAAAATACGTTGGATTAAAAAGTGACTAAAATCCGTTGTTATCATCTGTTGTCATTATCACTGTCATCATTTTGTCATTGTTTTTTTATTCATGCAAAACTTTCTGCCACATTTAAAGTTTAGTGTGAATAAAAAAACTTCAATTTTTTATTAATTAATTTGTGTGCAGTTTGCTATGCGAATTTATTTGTGTATTGAATGAAAACGAATATACTCTTTACTTCTATCAAAGTTTACATTATCACTAAAATAACTTTTAACGATTCAAAACCAATAACTTACACAACTGTTACAACAGTAAGCTGCCAACAAATTATGTTTAAACTCTTATTGGCACCGAATAGACCGTTTAAACTTAGAACAATAGTGACATTTAAAGCACAGTTTCACCCGCGTTCGCGTAAAGTTCAAACCAAAGGGTCGCACGTACGTCCTGCGCCCCCGAGCTGCGACCGACGAGTGCTGTGTGCGCGAAAGCCGAAACCACCCCTAGCTCCAACGTACCAACCCACTGCCCCAATACACCAATATCAGCTAGAGTTTTATGTGTATAAGCTCCCAACGTTCCAAATTGGTGCCAATAAACCAATATTCGGCTTTGGAGTTCCATGTTTAAAGTGTTCTTTAATTTAATTGTTTTGGTATAAAGGAAAGCGTTTGCTTTCCTGTGCGCAGTGGTAGGAAACAAGCGGCCCCTGTGACTTATGCCTTGAAGGAGCATGTCCTTTTCGAAAGCAGCTTTTAAAAATTAAGAAAATTGTAAGTAATGGCGATTTGGGTTCGTGACCCAGGAAGGAAATTATGACAATTTAACCGTTTCAGTTATAATTATGACGTTACTCTTCAAATGATGTAATTTTTTCGACGTCATTTGCAGGATGCAGGATACCGGATTATTGTAATGCTTATGAAAAAAAGAGGATTGCATCTACAGTATTATATCAATATATTATATCAAGCTGATCTGATGCTTGACACTGAAGACAGACAAGGGAACTCCATAATTGGCATAATCTAAGAGTAATTCGACTAGTAGCTATATTGGCCTAAAGCAATTTCTAGGTATGTCTGAGGGTTAGTTGCAACTTTAACGAACCAATGCGGTCGCCACAAATTTGTTACTACAGCAACTAAAACAAACAAAACATAAGATAATTAAATCTATACTACACATAGGTACTGTTCGTATGTATATTTCAATTTTAATCTAAATATAGAACGCTGTTGGTTGTATTGTTGATGTTATCACTCTGACAGGCGGTGATACGTGTATTAATCAATAACTATTAGCCGCTATCTTTGAATTCATCGGACATTGCTATCTTGAATGACCGTACAGCCGTACTCCATAAGCTCTTTTAATTTGTACTACTATGGTGTATCAATAAATAATGCACATTTGGACTGTACTTTTAATTTATATCATAATGCGGTATAAATGAATATTCAGCCACTTTAAAATAAAGAAAGTATCTCACTTCTCACGAATTCGGCCGCGTGATCGTCAAGATACGATAAAAAAGTATCTGACATTTTAATCTTTTGTTTATTAAGTTTTCTTAAACAGCTCACCGAATAGGGCTCGTTGGTAAAATGTTTTCATAGATTCACTAGTTTCATTTAATTTTTAATCCAAATTTAACCCATTGATTGAATGGAATTACACCTAAATAACATAGAAACACTACATTGTTAAGATTAACGTCTTAATTCGAAAAAATAACGTCGGAATTCGAAAATTGAATATTGCGAAATCTGGCGACCTCCACTGACTGATATAATTGATAAATTATTTCTTAATATGATGATAATTATGTATAGAGATTAAATGATGAATATACTCGTAGTAGGTACAGACTAATACGAGTTACTCAAAGTAGATAGACATATTATCAGCAAAAAGATTCCGGACAACCGGCACGAGTGTGATAACAACAACACATACTTACATTACTAAATTAATTAACACATACATTAATTTATTAAATACGAGTAAGTCATTTAAATTTCTGATCTGTGGGGAATCAAACCCAAAGCCGTAACAATTGTTCTTGCTAAGCGCATCGCCATAGGTAGAGGTATTCGTATTACATTTTATTATTCCCCGTCGTAGAAGAACATGTTATTTTGAACATGTTTACACTTTTAGTTCCATTTCGAAATTAAAATAGCGGATGTTTTGTTATTTTTCACATAAAATGTATCCTTTTCAAATACTTTTAAACCTCGAGGCAACGAGTATCTTTCCGTGCATTTATTTGGAATTTTGTGCTTGTTAGAAATGTACATTACAAATTTTAAACTCCCAGGAATAGAATAAAATACAATTTTACGAATGGAATTAAATGGTAGATAACGCTCTACAAAATATTTTACATCCTTCCTTCGTTCCTTTCAGCCATTTGTAGTCCACTGCTGGATATGGGCCTCCCTTAGTCCCTTAATCAACGCCACTCCGCCCGGTCCTGAGCCTTTTGAATCCAACGGTTTCCCGGTCGTCATTCCACCTGGTTAAAACATGTATTCTTTAGGTATGATTATGGATACACTGATACAAAATATTTAACAAGACATAGATCGGGGTCTAGTTAAAAGGAATCATTGCACTTTTTATGGTATGGATTATAACACTTGTCTGAATTATAAGATACACAGAGCGTGTTGGGATTTCGTTTCCTGGTTAGAGCAGAACTAAGAGCTCTAAAATTTGTTTTTCAATATCTCTAAAGCGCCATTCTGAATGCGGACGGAATATACTCGTAGCTTTGTTTAGGTGGAATTTGCATGCCGAAGTCCATACACGTGTCAGGTAGCCGAGTAAATTAAAGCTGAAATAATTAAAATATGTAAGGTATAACAATGCTTTCTGAGTTGTAATTAGAAACGCAATTTGACGTAAAAAAAATTTACAATTCAAAATAACTTAGCAGGGTCTAAAAACATATTGGAGTTTCCTAATATTTTCATATTACAGAACACGTATTATATACGAATAATGTAGCGCACCTGTTCATAGCAATATTGCAATAAGCGTATCACTGTTTGCAACAATCTCGTCGACGCCTGCATTGTGGATGTAGCGAGGAACTGACTTTCCCGGTAGGTAATTATTTATCGACGGCGCTCTAGCCAACATTGGCGCCAATGTTGGCGGGTTGGCGCGTGCGGCCAACGTCACGTTGATGTCACTCCCGGTGTAGCCGCCCGTCGTAAGGTACGTAGCTCGTAGTGTACGCTTTAAGCTCGATTCAGACTGCTAAGTTTGCATTCCTGTCGTAATTACGAAGTCGTTTGACCATCGTTTCACGAATCGCTCGCGCACGTCGTTTTGTCTTATGACGTCATTACATGTTGGTCGGTCGCGTACGTAGTGTCATTAAGGACAGCTCCATACAAAAAGCTTTGTCTGAATTTAATCGCGTTGATTGGTCGGTCGGTTGTGTCGGACTGTTACAGCCAATCAGGACAAGGCCTTAATGTTTTTGTCACGTACTTAGTATGTTTACTAGAATCGGTTACATGCTTCATCAAGATGTCATTTTTACATAAACATTGCTTTTACATCTTTTTAGCTGTCAAATTACGAGTTCGGTTCATTTTCGTATTTTATTTTTTATTTTGATATTCAATTACTAGCTTTTATTTGTATATTATAAAAATTGCATGCACTCTTGTCGTCAACTATAGCTCTGAAATGTAGGCGGAGTAACGCTTTTGTATAAAACTATCGTCATCGATTTTTTAACTATTATGTAAAAATCAAAATGACTATACAGACAAAGATTTGGATCCTCTTATAATTCGTTCAGAAATGTTATATTTGTCAAAAATCTGAACTTCATTTTGACTATCAAACATACAAAACCTTTAAGTGTGGATATACCACAGCCTAAACCCAATATACTCTACAGTTAGCCAGCTCAACATGGTAAACAAGGCGACATGACATTTAAACACGCTACAACTAGTTAAAGGTTATCGCAGTTTAGGTTATCGCAAAGTTAGGTAGGTACTTGCATGGTCGTTATATTGATGACAATGAGGGTATTTGAAAATTTGAAAGACGGGAGGTCGCCGTTTTGATTTTTAATCGCCCACATGTTCGTAGGGTGGTCGTATCAGCAATGTCTCCAATATTCCAAATTGCCCTTTAAAATACTATAATTACTCTGTGTTGATCCCGCTTTTCTATAATCATACTTTCTATAATCATTAAAATAGGCGTCAAAATTTTGCGTCATAAGTTCCTTACAATTATATTGGTCATCAACCCGATTCTTAAGGCCGGTTAAGGCCTCTTAAGGCCGGTTCCAATAACATGGTGGATTGCCCTACCTAAATTTAGTTGCCGAGATAATCTTATCAACTGCTTTGAAATAGATAGTACTTTCCATTCCTATCATTTAACCCATGGTATGTTATCATTAAACGAACTGTGAGTGTAAACTAACATTTTAGTAATCTATCAACCAGTTTTTACTCACGGTATTATTTATTTATCGGTAATGCCGACATGTTTCGGTCCTGACCGAGTATGAGACCATGGTATGTTGTTGAAACTGTGGCTTTAAATATATGCATTTCTTTATTCAATCACATCGTAGCTATCAAAGCTCTTAGTTACGTTAATGTCTAGGCATTTGACAATATCACTTGAGTTCAGGCCTTCAGACCGCCCTTCAGCCTCTTAACGATCAGCTGACACGCAAACTTAGACCTTAATGTAACAATAACATTCGCACATCAAGGTCGAAAGTCGCTTATCAGCTACGTATTGCTCTATGATATTTAGAGGTCTTAAAATAGATTTTGCAGTTGTAATGTATTGAAAATCTGATAACTGCAGTGTGAAAATTATGTGAAGTTTTAATACTGTATGCAGCAGCTTTTTCTTGGTACCTTTTTTCGAAAATAATTCATTCCGTTTGTTTACGTTGAGGAACTTTATTTAAAGAGAACAAGTCAGTCCTCATTTGCCACGCAATTTATTACCGTGACGCTTCTGTAGTAAATGCTAGTAAGCTATGTAAAGTTTGTAAACTGCATCAGTTATTTTATTGTTAAGCAATCATCCACCGTACTTTCGCCTTACAAATAATACCGACTGACCTCCTTTGTAGCATCGCGTGTAATATAAAAAGTTTGGGTATTGAAATTTTACGGCCCAATTCTGCAATACTTACTGTTTCACGATTAACGCCCTGTGCATTGTACAGTATCAGCATACGATTTTACTTATTAAGCCATTACCCTAATGCATAAAACTAGTATCCCGCTTGGCTGCAAAAAAGAGTAGGTAGCTCCAAATCTAACGAGGATTTCTTCTGCAAATTATTCCCAAAACATCAATAAAATTTAACGTAGGAGAAATAACCTAACACGCATCTATTTTTCAATTGCTATTTCATTTCATTTCATTTTGCAAGGGTGGCAGGGCTGGCAAAATGCCACAGGCCCCGGGGCTGAAGAGGCCCCGGACTGAGAGCCGCGGGCCCAGAAGTAACCCTAAAAGTTAAAAACTAGAAGAAATTAAGAAAGTACTGGCCCCATCCAATGAATTAGCCACGGGCCCCGGATGGTTTAGTTACGCCATTGCGTGCTCGTAATAAACCCCTGACTACCAGTTCTAAGTTTTTTGTAAAAATCGAAACGAACGTTCGTATTACCGAAACATAATAATTTGTCGCTTTCATACATTCATAAAAATTTTAAGAAAAAAACAACATTTCTGGAAATAGACTAGAAGACGCAATAGAACAATTCTCGATATTCGAATTGAATAAATCTTGGAAAAGCGCATACTAAAAGAACTGTAAAAATGAAGTTCAAAACAATGCGATCTATGTTATTCGCCTCGTCTGATCCTATTTTCATAATGACATTTACAATCACACTCGGGAGAAGAAATGCGCCATTCAAGCAACACTTACATTAGTAGGTATGTTACAGCCAGAACATGCATGCTCGTATAGCAGACTCATTTGCACGTGTAAGCTCGCTCGGGTATTGCGTAGATACCAAGAACTATCTTTTAGAGATAACGTTTATAGCTTACGACTATGATTTCCCTGGGATAAGGTGTAAAAAGAACCCTTCTTCAAAGCCGGCTACGCATTTATTAGCGACTTCAGTGGTGTTATAATAAAATTAAAAACTCATTTTTTGAAATTGGTCCCCTAATCAACGTTATGTGAGACGTATTGGTGAAGTGGAAAAACTATTTTATTGAATTATTTTTCTATTTCTTGACCAGTACATTGAAGAAAATCTAATTTACTGAAAATCTTATCGATTAAAGTGCTTTCAACGATAACAGATTGCTTGCCCTCGTTCCCTTGAGAGTGCGTTTAGATGCATTGACTAATTGTTTTGATTGAGAACCAATTAGCTATTCCTTTGGGATCATATATTATTCCTTATAACGCTAATCACAGCTTAATCGACTGTTTAATAACAATGTAAAACGAGAATTAGCAGCGCGGACAAAAGTTTATTTCGGGTTCGCCGTCAACTTATTTCGTTTAGTTTTTCTTTTTAAATGAGGAGTAGTACTCTCTTTTAAATTACGAGGATATTACCAATATACATACACATATATACTATGTATGGAAATACTACACCCTATGTATGTAAATACTGTCAAAGAATAAGCAAACTACTAAAACTATTTACATAGTACATGACATTTTCAGTGCGCTGCAATTTTGTCGTTTCGTCTGTGCGCCAAGCATGAACAGTTATTGTAAAAGTAATCGTGTAGGACGTTGTGTCATTTATAAACGAAAATGTATAGACGCTATCTCTTTCCCATACTAATGACACATGTTTACTACACGAACACTTTGACTACTCTACTTCATACTCGCGGCACTGAAATCAATATTTATCTGTCTTTATAGTTTTCGTAATCTTTCAATAGACGAAAATGGCTGAAACCCTTTTCGTAGACGTAAATAAAGATTCCATAATTGGGAATCTTTTAGTGAAGTACGAACGAAAAAAAATTTATTGTTTTACCTCCGAAAAAAATGTGAAGTTCATACGTTAGATATGCCTACGGCTTCGTAAGTCGTTGACTCCATCAAGATGTAACGAAATAACATTCTTTGCACTTGACGTAAAGAAACAGTACACGAGTTCTTTTCCATTATTCTTTAACTAACTTCGAAACTTTCTGAGCAAATGTATGACAATAGCGTATTGTTGTACAGAAAGAATTCCTTATGAATTAGACTGTGGAACCATCTTTGCATACAGTTTTAATTGGTACATTCGATTCCAATTGTTTTATTTTATCAGCGATAACTAAGTTATTCAGAGTTTTTATAAGATTTCTAAACAAGTGGTGGAAAGAATATTTATTTTGGTTTTTTAAACAATCCCACAATTCATATTTATAGTGTTCGTGGCATTGCACCAATTACTTTGTTAAGATTTGTGTCCGCTTTATAATATCGGAATTTGATGAAACGGTGAAGGAAAAAATTGTGAGTAAACCTGCCTGACTCCTGCATAATGTCCTCAAAGGCATGTGAAGTCCACCAACCCGGATTAGTATAGCGCGATGGACCTTAGCCTAGATCCATTTCTTAATAAGAGACCCGACCGTGCAGTGTGTTGCGTGCGACAGTCATTGGATAATTTGTTATATAAAATGTGAAGTGTTGACGATGCCAACATCGGATAAGTCCGTTAAATCGCTGTAAGGAGGTGGTAACATTTGACGGGTCTCACTTTAGGTTTAGGCTAGTTTAGTATGAGTTCCGAATCCTACTCGTAACATTGATTGGAATCCACATTGGCTGATCCGTGCGTAGTTAGAGCATGCGCTACCCCGTGTTCTAAATGCCATTTCGCACGCAATGTTGCTCGTGCGACATCGCCATTGTGTACCTACATTTGTCGCATGTCAGCGCGTATTTCAATTACAGTTCCATACAGAGCCCTGTGCTTAACTTTCGTCGTGTCGGTTGGTCGGTCGGTTACAAACAACAAAAGAGAATATTAATAACGTAAACACATGTGTTTATCGTACTGCATCATGGGCCCGTAGCCATTGTTTGTCGGCTGCGGGCTGCATTACCGGTCAGCATTATCTTTATAGGAAGGTGGGGCCCGCACATTCATTCTCTTATAAATGACCCTACTGCACCTTTACGGTCCAATAACTCGCTTGTATCTATTTATGAGCTTTTGTCCGCGACTTAGTCCGCGTGGAATGTGTCTATTTATCCGTGTAGCTTTCAACCATGCCAGATTTATTATACTAATAAATCGACAACCACAAATCCTAATAGACAACGCATGTCATAGTTTTTCCACAGAAACAATTCAGTCAGAGCATGGAAGTGAGAGGAAGGGTAAAACAAAACTAAAGCATCGTGATTGGTCAGTTCAAAATCGCGATATCCCATTTGAATTAGATCCGATCTAAATAGATGTACACGGGTTAAGGAAGTGGTCGGTACTAGCATAGATTTCGCGCTCTTTATCCTGAGGATGAGACTTATGAGTCTAATGTGTTGTCTGAAAGCATTCGCTAGCGTGAGGCGTCCATTTGGCTATGCGGTCGTTGTGATAAATGTATAAAACTGTCCAAGCCTTACACTGTCCTTACTGTCCACTATCCAGGATCTGTTCTTACAAAACGCATAGGGAGGTACCTATTAAATAGGTACATGTAGCGGAATGTAACGAACAAAGCCAATGTTCTTATGTCTCGTAATTAGGTTCATCGGCATCGGCATAGGCGTCATGATTCCGTATAAACACTAGCCGCTAGACGAATTCAATCTTAGACAGTCCATTTCTATTCGTATGGACTGCAGTGCACTAATAGTTATTATGGTAGTCTGCATGCCAGCCTGTTCATTTCTCTATATAACTTAACGTTAGTTTATTATAATATATCTATGAAGCGTATGACACTGCAAATTGCACATAATTCTACAGGAAAGTGCATTATTTCTGCCTTAATTATCGTCATGAAACCAATATCGTTTATTTTGCCGAATAAACAAACGAGTTCACCGCTTACCCGACTAGATCCGCGCAATTTATAAAACGCTTTAGACCGTAAATGGTTTATTTTTAATAACCCCTCCTTCATATAACCGTGTCAGTAATGATACTCCAGCATCGTTATAAAAATAATCGTTATAAAAAGTAATTACTGAACTCTCGTTATAATATCAGTTTAAGAGCGTACTCCTGTTGCTATAATAAAGAAGATTAAATGACCCGATAAACTGTGAAATATGGTATTTTAATCGACTTTCTCATCCGCTGAGCCACAATGCATCGGCATGGTGGAGTATGCTTCAAGCCTGTCTCTGATGTGGGCAAAGACACATCAGAGATTCCCAGATTTGTGATATAACTTTTAACAGGAGTTTCACGTCTCAGCAGGTTAAGTAGGAATATTTACGTTGCACTATACTCCGTTTCACGAAGCTCAAATTTCTAATATCTGTATCAATTTTTTATTACTACCTACTCTGACGTTACCTACTAAATCGATCCCCGTGAGTGATATATATACGCGGCATATCGAAGTACCAATATCTTTTATATCAGTTTCAGAAAATCTTCGTAATATTTCAATGCTGGTCCCGATGCAGAATTTCAATCATAGCATGCATATGTATTGTATGGCATTCATTTTGTGCATTGCCGGCACAGATATACGTAGTGTGAAGGTTGATTATGTCCCCGGTGGAAAGATGTACTTCGTACTGGGAATATGTATTAGCTTATTGTATAGATTTTGTAGGTTTTATCTGTTTTCTAAGATTGAAAATGCAAAATCCAACGGTTTTTGAAAAGAAGGAAGGAAATGCAAAAGTTTGTGAGTGTGTGTGTGTTTGTGAATTTATTTATCTTGATTTATTTACACTACTTACGAATTATAAATGTTCCCGCTAGACAGTACGTACAATATTTTTATGGGTCCCAATAATCTTAACCGGCGGCACACATGTTATGTATGTTACAAATAGATTTCAAACAGATTTTATAAATCTTTTAAAATAACATTGATACAACGTCACTCCTGTTTTATTGCATTAAAATTGGAAAGCTCTATTTCTTTTAAAACGAAAAAATGAACTTAATATTTAAAACCTCCAACAATATCAAAACCCATGTTAAACAAAATTTAAAAATAACTATAGACGCATTTAAAACCAACAACAATATCAGTATCGCACTGTTAATTAAACAAATACTTTTAATATCTACAATAAGAGAATTAATTAATTGTGTTACGGCCAAATTAATTACTATTGGTCAAATCACAGGTGTAAATCAAACAGCATTGCATTCCACGCTCATCGAGCTCATTACCAAGTGTTATACCGTTAATATAATTTATTGTAATAGAATAATTACTAAGTAATTAACACGAATCATGACACTCTGAGGAATGTAGGGTTTGATTAACTGTTCATATTAGGTCGGTGTGAAAACTAATTTGATCCTTAAGTGATAGACCGTATATCTCTTGAGTAAAAGAACGAAAAGTGATAGGAATGAAAGAAAATAGGCCCCTCATTCGGGAGGTCCGATTCGATTCCCAGTGGCCCACGCCGATAACTTAAAAAGTAGAGATGCGCCGAATATTCGTTTGGTATTCGGTATTCGGCGTATTTGGCATCTTTTTCACTATTTGTATTCAGCCGAATTACTCGGTTATGGTGTCGAATATATTCGGTTCGAGTATTTCTATTTTCGTTTGGCGCTACGACACGGTATAGAACTAAAATACAAAACCACTTTGTAAAATTTATGTAGTTAGATATAAGTTATGACAAACCGAATAATTCGGCCGAATAACGGGGGCACAGTTAATTATTTATGTATCAGCAATCTAGATGTTTTTGTTTTTATAATTTGTACCCAAGACTTCGTAAGTGTACAACTCAGATTGCACCCTCCTTCCTTCCTTCCTTTCAGCCCTTAGTAGTCCACTGCTGGACATGGGCCTCCCCTAATCGACGCCACTCCGCCCGGTCCTGGGCCCTCTGAATCCAACGGTTTCCCGCTGTCTTCTTCAGGTCATCAGTCCACCTGGTCGGAGGACGGCCTGTGCTCCTTTTGCCTAAAGGAGATTGCACATTGCACATTCACGATAAATTATTTTAACATCCGATCAGTTAATGAAACCCACCGTAAAAGGGCTTGCTATAAAGACATACTCGTAGACTATCGATCAGTAATGAATAATGTACGAGTAAGAGATACTACGGTCTATTGGACCACGTGGTAGCGTGACCGACCAAACTGGCCTCGAGGGACCGTATACATGTGGATATTAATGGGCATAGGATCCTATGTCTTTTTTACTAGAGTTTTAATTGATATTTTCGTATTGGAACATGTATACGACACGCTGGAAGAGGATGTTGAGTTCGAGCGACAAACTAACGTTTTTCTGGACTGAAACTGAACTGAACATACCGAACATACATAGGTATATATAGGTATCCAAGTTCACACCTATATTCAGACTGGTGTCTCTGTAAGGAATGTAGAGTTTAGTGTACTGGTAATATAATTAGTGTAATTTTTTTAACTCTTCGTAAAGCAGGATGTTACTCATTTCTTGTATATCGGGTGTGAACACTTATTTGACATTCATGCCCTTTTGTAAATCTTAATCACTAAAAGGATAATAATTAATGGTGTCACCACAGCTAATGAATAGATAGATTTTTAATTTTAGGTGCGAAATCATAATTCTTTTGATAGCTCTATTTTAAAAGATTACCTATATCCTTTTATCAAAAGAAATAGACATACGTTTATCGCATGTATAAGTTCATATTATATGGAAAGCGTACTTCGGACATGATAGACAAATAAAACATAGATATCCACCCGTGACCGTCGTAAAAGTCAATATTTAGTTTTCAGAGGATACCTATTCCCGGGTAGTAAATTTATTATAGCGAGTGGAATATAAACGTATAAAGGCACTTAAGTCAAATACTCGTAAGTTTATGTTATTTCTTGGCTTTGCAAATTAGGTACAGCTGTCTTTTATAAGGCCAATAAAGTCACGCGTCTAAGTCGTCTAACAGTCATTTACTTTTAACATAGTATTTAGCACTGAGGAATAAATCGTATCAAAAGGAAAAGAAGCGAGAGTATCTTGAAGTGCAGTGTTCATTTCACGTTTAATGATATTAGTCCTAACCAGACATGTTGATTTCTTTTACTTCAAATAAATAACTGGTTTCCTTTACTTTTTATATCCCGGCTGGCTGGCTATTTTTCATTTAGTTTGGTTATGATCATACTCCGACATTTAATCATTTGATGTTTCCGAACTTAAACCAAGTGGTTCGAGGTTTCACCCAAGCCTTGACAGAAGGCAAGTATTGACAGAAGCAGCAGACAAACTATTTGTTTTCAGGAAACAATAAACCAGCACAGATTTTAAACCTATTCACCCAAAACAAATTTAACATTTGACAAAGGTGTTGCAAAGTTATGACGTAACTGGCTTGAATACGTGACGTCAACCACATGTTGGTTCCCTAGAGAAACTACACCGGTTTCATATAGTACGTATACATTTCCTTCGTTGCAGGCAAGAATCAGATTGGAATCCTTCAATTGTTAAAATACTTTATGAATAGGACTTTAAAGTAATTTTGGATATCTTAGGAAAAGCGAAGCCTAATAAGCCTAAAAGAGGGAAAGGACATAAAATCAAAGTAACTGGACACCAACCTAAGGGTTTGGTCCCTGAAAAGTGCTCTTGGTTTACTTTACCCTTGTTCATGTCAAAAATAATTGTCTAATATTTGTTTGCTTCAAGTCTTTATGTTTGCTTTGCCGTTGAGTATGAAATTTTCCAGTCCATCGTTTAGGAAAAATTCAGGCTTGGTTTCTAGCTGTTAATTCGCTTTTTGTTCCCACACTGATATAGTCATTACTTTCCTGAAATGCATGCATCGAAAGGAATTCTAAGATGGCCGCTGTTCAAATACCTGTTTGAGCTGGAAAAAAGACAAAGTTGGCGAATTTGAAATGAATCCACTTCGTTGGCGCTCTCATCGAGTCACCGCATTATGAATGCCTCGACTTGCAAGACCATCGTTGTAAAATATTCAGCTTAGCCGCGACGGTAAGGATGTGAAAAATAGCACTACGTTCCCAATAAATGCAAGGAATTCTCGAGAAAATTCTCTCAGTTTTAAAATTTGGACTTTACGTGTCTTTTATTCATTTTATCATCTTCATGTTATTTTTACATTTGTGAACCCAACGTCATCAATCACTGAGCCTAAAGTACAAAGTCCCGCAATATTTTGAAGAAATATGTAAACCGCGTAAAGGAATAAATAAAAAATAATAAAAAATACATAAAGGAATAAATAGGGGATTTATTCCTTTATGTATTTCGGAAACTAACAACAATAGGAACTTAGATTCTTAAAACATAAAGTTACCATTTTTTACCTTTTTAAAAACCCATAATAGATATACTTGTAGATAGATTGGCTTAATATTTCCTATGTAGTGAAACCGAAAAGAATATTCAGGAGGAATTCCAAACATATTTGTTTTCCAATTTCTCACATACTACATTCAGTTCTACTTCCCACTTGAAATAGAGTTTTCACTATTAATAAAAGTTGTAAAAGTCGCGCAAATATAGCATGTATCGACCCTGGGCCATTTCTTCTGAAATGTAGGTAATGGAACTGCCGTATTTCTATTTTAAGCTCATCTGAACATAAGATACGTACTAACTCTGACAGTAACTTCGAGCAACATGTTTCCTTTTTCCCAAAATGGGAAGTGAGCAAAACTAACTTTATTTTTTGAGGCGAAAATCTGAGTCCTCATGGATAGCCTTCGATCATTGTTGATCGAAGTGGGTAGCAAAGCAAAAACCTAAAATAGAGAAAAAACTCATATAGAATTTTTTTCTCTATTTTAGGTTAGGTCAAAAAATATTACGCCTCATGAGACGATAATTATGTATTTAGATTATTTTCATACTTCATTACCATTAACAGTACGTACTGTTCTCATAAAATGTACACCTGCTAAAGATAAATTCAGGTTTTGATAAAGAAATCTAATGTTTGTTGAGGCAGGCAGACATTTCTGATAAGAATAATTGCATTGGCCCCAATAATTAAGTAAGTAAAAATAAAGTATCGCCGGCAACCGAAACATAAGACATGAAGATCATTCTGGTATACAACAGGACGCTGGCGGTACCTTCCCGAGTGAGCTATTATGGCTCTACCACCTAAAGTATTACTCTTCTAATCATGATCTATTTGTCAAAGTATAAATGCATTAAGTAATGTCAAAATCGTTATGAGTTTAATACACGTTTTGCAGGTAAGCAGTAGGTATGTATGTTCTTTAAAAAACCTTTAAGTCATGAATGGAAGCAAATAATGTTGTTTTCAATTACGTCATAATACCTACGTTTTGAGGTATCTACAGTTACTACACTATCTAACAGAACTAAAAGCAAACGACCGGGGCCTTTTAACGTGTTGCACATAGAAAAATGAAGAAAATAGAACGGCATTAATAACAATCTTGTTGTGATAGAATGAGCTAGTACGCGCTCAGATTAGCAGAATACAATACAATGCAATACAATTGTTCTTTATTGTACAGCATAAGACAAAAATGTTAGATAATATAGTAGATAGATACCTAGAAACAGTAAGAAATAGAGAGCATACGGAAGGCGATCTTATCGCTTCTTTTCTATTACGACTTCCTACAACGACCTTATTGGTAGTAGACAAAATAAAAAATACCGAGGAAATTATATCATTCAGAGGAGATATATACAGCTATCAAAAGGAGAATATCTATCAAAATCTAAGGAACGTCTACGCGTCTGCCTCGTCCACATAGCGTTCAATCTATTCTATCTATCGTATTCTATGGTCGCACTTCAGAAATAGACACCGCGCCGTCTCACAAAACTACGACTTCCAATAGAGCAAGCCGTTTTGCCTTTCACGTGTCCCTGGATAACCTGAATAGATTCAATTTGAATTGGCGCTGAATATGAAGTGTCTTCATTAAAGAAAGCTAAATTTCCATTCGCTTTAACGAATCATGTCGTATTTGTGTCAGGCGTTTTGCATATCTGCGAGTAACTTTGAACGGGGCATATTACGTTTAGTTAAACATTAGCGCAGATTCTTTATTAGATCTCCCGTACAAAAAGTTTGGGTTGAAATGTAGGTCATATTTAGGGCTACTTTCACCGCTTGCTAATTGAGTCGTTTGTAGCCAAACATTTTTTTGCTAGATTAACTGCGTTATAGGACAAAAATAGGTATAAGTACTTAGGTGTTTATAAGAAACGTCATTCAAAAAATGTTCGTGTTTTCTTTTGTGTTTCCAGCACCCACGGCACAGGGAATCTTCCAATTGTCGAAGGTATCAAGTATTTCAAATTCCTATCGGAAGTCATTATTGCCACCGTTTGCCAATGACTGGCAAACAGCAATGACAATAACTAAATTAAATGATTCAAAGACGTTGTAAGGGAATGTCGAAAACATAAGTTAGAAGACAAATTCTTTCATTTAAGTAGAGTAGCTGCGAGGCATCAAACTGTGGAGTAAAATAATTGTTATATCGTATTGAAAAGCGTAAACTATTTATGTACTGTGTGTTCTAAGAGTCGTGTATTTCTCAATATGGTGCTTCTTATGGTGCGTTTAATTTTTTTTTTGTTTAGTGTCTCGCATTGTCACATTTTTGAATCAGTCAATCAGTCAGTAACCCATTAATGACCCACTACAGGGGCGGGTCTCCTTCTCGCAATGAAAGGGATGAAGGCCTTAGTCCACCACGCTGGCCTACTGCGGGTTGGTGGACTTCACATACCTTTGAGAACATTTTTTTTGTGAACTCTCAGGCATGCAGGTTTCCTCACGATGTTTTCCTTCACCGTAACAGCAGGTGATATTTAATATTATAAACCGCACATAACTTTTTAACAAAGTCATTGGTGCGTGCCCCTGGGATTCGAACCCGGACCCCTCGATTCGAGGTCGAATTCTAAGCCACTGGGCTATCACCGCTGTATTTGAATCAGTATTTTTGGTGAATTGGTCTCCCAAAATAAGGTCGGAATTCCTCTCAGAATGAGAAAGACGTACACCATGTCGCCTTGTTGCGGGTTAGTGGAATTCACATTCCTTTGAGGACATTATAATAACCGGCAGGCATGAAGGGTTCTACTACTTACTTGACATTTTGTTTTTCTTCATGGTTAAAAGAAATGTTGCGTGCCAATGAAATTCCACCTTTCGACCCTGTGACTACGAGTGTAAATTGCCTGTTGCAAAAGCTCATTATGGGAAGAGTCTCCACGAATCCGCATTGGAGCGAAGCCAGCATGGTGGAGTATGCTCCAGGCCTCCCCTTGTTGTAGGGGGAGAACCTATGCCCAACAGTGGGCCATAAAAGGGTTGCAGCCATGGGAAGAGGAAGAAGATAGACTGGCGTTGGTCCGTGACATTTGCTGGCTTTCCGAGTCCAATTATTATAGATGGATGCGCGGCTAAGATGAAGAGCGGCGAAACGTGTGGGTCGAGCACTAATTTTGTTTCTGTTGTTGTTACAGATCGATGCGCGGCTAAGATGAAGTCGTGGGGCGAGGCGTGGGGGCGCGTGGGGCACTTACCACGCGTGGGCGGGCTTCGGCGCGCGCTGCTACTGCTGGCCGCGGCCGCCTGCACCGCCGCCGCGCTGCTGTACTGGCGCCAGCAGCTGGACGACCGCGCGAACCGCCCGCTGCACAATCTGTACGCGTAAGTTTACTGCCATACACTCTCACCTACAGTCGCGCTGCTGTACTGGCGCCAGCAGCTGGACACCGCGCGAACCGCCCGCTGCATAATCTGTACGCGTAAGTTTACTGCCATACACTCTCACCTACAGTCGCGCTGCTGTACTGGCGCCAGCAGCTGGACACCGCGCGAACCGCCCGCTGCACAATCTGTACGCGTAAGTTTACTGCCATACACTCTCACCTACAGTCGCGCTGCTGTACTGGCGCCAGCAGCTGGACACCGCGCGAACCGCCCGCTGCACAATCTGTACGCGTAAGTTTACTGCCATACACTCTCACCTACAGTCGCGCTGCTGTACTGGCGCCAGCAGCTGGACACCGCGCGAACCGCCCGCTGCACAATCTGTACGCGTAAGTTTACTGCCATACACTCTCACCTACAGTCGCGCTGCTGTACTGGCGCCGGCAGCTGGACACCGCGCGAACCGCCCGCTGCACAATCTGTACGCGTAAGTTTACTGCCATACACTCTCACCTACAGTCGCGCTGCTGTACCTACTGGCGCCAGCAGCTGGTTGTTTTATAATATCTATCAATATCAATATAAAAAAGGGTGCGGAGGCAAAAATGATCTACATAAACCAATCTTATACGATACGATAATAGACTTTACCGCGCATATTATTTCGTAATTTCGCTTTAAATTTTAATTGATTTTGACACATTCTCCAATAAAAGTTTAATGTCTTTTACAGGGGCATCGATCCGCAATGGACCTGGGTATGTCGGAACGAGCGATGCGAAAGGTTATCTGCATCGGAGACCACCATTCTACAGTCACTACCGACATGCAACATGCTGTGTGCGTCTACGCAACTGTGGCCGCAACCGACCGGGCCCGTCAGCCTCGCCACCGCCGCCGTACCAGTGCGAGCCGATGGCATCACGCTACAAGTTACAGCGTCACCCTCTCGGGAAGTTACCGAACACCTCCACGATGCCTTCGCATTAATGCGCGACGACGTACGATCACTAGAAAAATCAGCAGGAGGCAAGAGGCGCGACATCGGAACGCTCCGAGACATTTTGATTCGCGTCGCAGTTAATGGCAGCTCCGACATTCGGTTGCGACTCGACACCGACGAAAGCTACAAACTTTCGCTCAGGCCCAACGGCTACACCCTAGTAGCAGATATTTCCGCTCATTCTTTCTGTGGCGCCAGACATGGAATGGAAACCCTCTCGCAGTTAATCTGGCTCGATCCTTATGCAAGCTCTCTTCTGGCTTTAGAAGCGGCGAGCGTAGAAGACGCACCGCGGTTTCACTACAGAGGCTTACTACTCGACACGGCACGAAATTACTTTCCCGTTCCTGAAATTATGCGTACAATCGATGCGATGGCCGCGTGTAAAATGAACACGTTTCATTGGCACGCCAGTGATTCACAATCGTTTCCATTGCGGTTGAATAGCGCACCGCAATTGGCACAACACGGCGCGTATGGGCCGGGTGCAATTTACACGCCTGAGGATATTCGTGCAATAGTACGTAGAGCGCGATTACGAGGTATCCGAGTGCTAATAGAAATAGATGCACCGGCTCACGTTGGACGTGCTTGGGCGTGGGGCCCTTCGGCAGGGCTCGGCCACCTTGCATATTGTATCGAAGCAGAACCTTGGAGCGCCTACTGCGGTGAGCCACCGTGTGGGCAACTCAATCCTCGCAATCCTCACGTGTACGAACTCTTAGAACGGGTGTACGCCGAGATCATCGAGCTGACGGGCGTTGACGATATATTCCATATCGGCGGCGACGAAGTCTCCGAACGCTGCTGGACCCAGCACTTCAATGACACGGACCCGATGGATCTCTGGCTGGACTTCACCCGGCGGGCAATGAAGGCGCTCGAACGTGCCAACGGAGGAAAAGTCCCAGAACTGACGCTCCTGTGGTCGTCGCGCTTGACACGGTCCCCGTACCTAGAAAGGTTGGACAAGAAAAATATCGGGATCCAAGTGTGGGGTGCATCTCGATGGCCCGAGTCGCGTGCAGTTTTAGATGCGGGTTTTCGTTCTATAATTTCTCACGTGGACGCTTGGTACCTGGACTGCGGATTCGGGTCGTGGCGCGACAGCTCGGACGGTCACTGCGGGCCGTACCGTTCATGGCAGCAGATCTACGAGCACCGTCCCTGGACGGAGGAGGCTCCCGTAGCGGCCGCGATGTCGACGGGAGCCGAACCATGGCGGATAGACGGGGGTGCTGCGTGTCAGTGGACTGAGCAGCTCGCTTCGGGAGGGTTGGATGCTCGCGTGTGGCCGCGTACCGCCGCACTCGCAGAGAGGCTCTGGGCGGATAGAGCGGAAGGCGCGGCGGCCGACGTGTACTTACGCCTCGATACGCAGCGCGCGCGGCTTGTCGCTCGAGGAGTGCGCGCGGCACCGCTCTGGCCGCGCTGGTGCTCACACAACCCAAATGCGTGCCTTTAATGCTCTGTTCACAATTTGCCAGAAATTAGGTGTCAGACGAAAAAAATGTCAACGTATTTGGGTGTATTCATGTCTACCGTAGACGAACGGAGCATGTCCGCAGACACGGGCTGGCACCGGTTCTACCTGTGCCAGCAAGCGTTAGATTCAATTTTGTTTGGCTCGATCTTGTTTTCCTAGCGACATCTGTCAATACCATGCCTCTTGATGTCGGTGATGTGAATATTTTTGCGTGATGTGGTCGGCCACGTTACGTGTTGGACCCGGTAGGTCTGTTGAACTTGATGTAAAGTGACGTTAATCTTAAAGACAAACTAAAAGTGAATACGATTTAATGACTCGTAGTTAGAAAAGAGAGTTACTTATATTTACTGTGTTCTCCTTGACGATATAATTTGTTGTTGAATTTTAATCGTTACATTTTTGTACTTTACGTACCTATTTAATGTGATAATCGCACTTATTAAATTCTCATTTTTCTGTAGAGCTTTGAGGACCTTTATTTTGTGCTTTGCATTGAAAGCTCAAACTAAATACCGCTAACGTCTCTTATTTATTTAGTGAAATGAAACATCAATTCATATAGGTACGAGCAAATCATATTGGTATGAGTAAAGCTTGTTAAGTGATGAGCTAATTCTACTTACCATAAGTGTAATAATTACAATCAATACAAATTATCATGAACACTAGTATAATCTGTATTTTACTACAAACTTGTACTTACATATGTAGGGCAAAACAGCACAAGAGATTGATAGTATAATGTGTCTGTCAGTTGAAGTATTCAGACTGTTGAAGTGGCTTATGAGTTGGTATTATTATTAATTAAAAAAAATTAACGATTCTTGGATGTTTTATAACCTTGAGTTGAAAATGGATATTTGGCTAGATTCGCAGAATATCTAACACATATATGAGTAGCTATTTGGAACTAGTATTTACTAACTGTTCTATGCACCTAAAAGATATATTTACACTTAAGTGTATGGTCTGATTTTCAAGCTGAAAAATAGTTTTTATAGCTAACGCCTCGCTGGTTACCGATCGGATTTGCTTGATATTTTATCGCTTTCGGCATGACTAGATAAATTGGTTGTTTTGGCTAAATTTTGATTGAACGCCTATTTGTAATTTAAGAAAGAACTAAAATATACAAAAGCTTATTTAACATAAAAACGGGTATTATGCCTGGCAAGTATTATATTTGGGAGAAGATCTTTTGCTAAGAACATGCAATATTGCCAGTAATAAAAAAAACATACAGACGAATTGAGAACCTCCTCCTTTTTTGATTCGAAAAATTTAATTGTTGTGTATAAGATTGTTTGTTTTAACCTCTACGTGCTATATTATGAAATTTGAAATTAACTATTGCATGTAAACATGATGATACCGAATAGATAGAAGTTCTTGTAACAATTATTTGTACTGCCAAGTTGCGATATTCTTAATATAACTTCTATAAGTTTTAGTCCTAGTATACTTTTAATTACACTAATTAGATAATTTAAAGAGAAATGTACATAATAACGTAGGTGTTAAATGTATAGCTTTAAAGTGTTTGTATAGACATTAAATGCGACTTATTGTTATCATTTCAAATGCACAAATGTAGCCTAACGAATGTATTATTCACTTGTTATGTGTAAACATTTTTCACAGTATCTAGATATGAATAGATTTTAAATATATTAAAAGATAATGAAATTGGATGTGTGGTAAATCCTTTGTATGTGCTAGTGCCTAGTACTGAATAGGACATGGATCTAGGACAATATAACGTAACATTATTTAGCATTCTAATTACAGATTATTACTGATATTATGTTATTTTTTTATCTGTTTCTTGATTTTATCATAATTTTGGTACTTATGAAATAATAAAAATATCATAATAAATTTATTAACTCAACTCATAACAACACTACCACAATAGGACAGACAGTATCTTATCTATTTCAGTCTTTTATGGCTTATTGTGACTTATAATTTCCAAGTCACCTACAACTTCAACTTTAAATACAAAATAAGAAAATATTACATTTGGTTTGGTGTAAGATATCATTTTTTATTGTGATGACCCTTAATCTGTCTTTAACACGTAAAACTTATATCTTACACAGGAAGTAATGTCCCAACAATTCTAATGTAAATGAAAAAAGACAAAGATTTTTAAAAATCATTGTGACTATTACGTACCTTAAAAAGTATAATTAAGAGATAAGCAACGACCTTCCTATTCTGACATAAACAAGCTGCTTCTAAGTATAATAGGGGAAATCAGTGAATACTGTCGTCGAAGTAAATACGGTATACATATTCATACGGTAAACTTCAGTCAATCATATGTCCGACTGACATATTCCCATACTAATGGCACACGTCAAAAGTACATACGAAATAATACGGATACTTGAACGATAGTCTGAGTACCTACTCATAAGATGTGCAAACCTAATTACCTGCAATATTCCCATGACACGCAATTGTAAGAGCAAAGTAGGCTAAAGTAGGTATTAAAATAAACATATTTAAATTTATTTCATAAGATATTATATGTTTCTTTAACATTATTTTTATTTATTACTAGAAATTAAAACTAAACTAAATACATCACATATATAATTATGAAAGGGTGTGGTTACAAGTAGCAGCGACTTGATGTGAAATATAGAATACCCAAGCAGTAAAACTACTCATAGACCTGAGAGGCTTTATCCGCTGCTACCAAAAATAAATTGAAGCAAAAGTACATGCAAACTGTAAGGACGAACGTATGAAAGTATGAACATACTTTATATTGTAACAATGAGAAAAAGTTTTATGTAAAATTAATGTGACTGCATTGGTTACTTTTCTAAATACTACTAATCTCAAGTATTGTAATCTCAAATTAAAATCTATAATTTATCTGGTGAGTTTGTTATTGTTATCACAATATATTTTTATTACTAGTAAAATGTAAATGAAAACATTATTTTTCTTTTTTTATGACAAATGATTTTATTTTTATTTTTTGTAAATATAGTTACTAATTTTGTATATTGATATTTGAGATTATTTATTTGTTACGATTACCGTACCTATTCTTATTAATTCACAGGGCGCCTTTCGTTTACATGAAGGATGGAAAAGTTTAGTACCAAGTTAAAAGTTGTAAAACCATAATTATTATAGTTTCTACGGAAGGTATAATTCTTCTCCGCCATAATAAATCAAGTTCTCAAGTTACCAAGAAGTTTCTTTTTCTTGGTTGGAAAAATACAGGCCACCATCTAGGACTCAGGGGTAGCAATATATTTTTGAATAATAATATATTCGCTTAATAAAGTATGCCACTATTTAGTAATCTGCCATTATGTTTTTATTGGATAAAACCTTGATAAAACCACCACTCAATATTGTGTGGTCCACACACTCTATTACTATCTTTGTTTATAAATATAAAATTGTTGTTATCTTTAGCCCCTGTTTCTTTAATAAATTATTGTTCTAAACTAGTAGGTGTGATCAGTAAACAGGCACAATTTTGTACATTTTCTAAGTAATGTTTGGTGCTACAGTGGTTTTCGTGGAGTACTTCTATGGAATAAAAAATAATGCTGACTACAGTTGTTTTTTATTTAATGTATTCCTACTTAAATTTATTTTTAATGAAGCTTTATTCAGGCGAATTGTGATTACGTATTGTGATAACCAGGACGCCTAGATAATTTCAACTTTATCTTACGCAAGACAAATTGTAAGTAAGTAACCCATTAATGACCCACTGCAGGGTCGGATCTCCTCTCGGAATGAGAGGGATGTAGGCCTTAGTCCACCACGCTGGCCCGTGGACTTCACATAGGTATCTGAGAACATTTTTTTGTGTGCAAGATAAATTAAACTATAGTTTTTTTTTGGGATAAAGAAAAATATTTTAAATAAATACTGGCAACTTATAATAATGAATGAAAAATCATAGTTTACGTGACAGATGTTCCAAAATGATTAGGGTTGCTATTTAGAGAAAATTTCCCAAAAAAAATCAAAGTATATCTAGATTGATAATTCATAAATTTTCTAGTAAGACGTTACAATTGAAACTCATTTCATTTTATTTTAACCTTATCTATGAGATAAATTACGGAATGTCAAAGTTTAACTACTTAAGTAAATGGTACTGCACGAAGATGAAGTTACATTTCACAATTACAATTTTAAATATTGAATTTATATTATTTTTTCAACATTATTTAATATTTTTAATTAAGGTAACGGTTCAAATTATTTTCGGATTCACCCGGATCCGACTAGTTTCGATCCGATTCGAGGTTCTTCTTCATTAGCAGCGGCGTATTTTGAGTTCTATTAATATTTGTTGATTTTAATTTCGGCGTTGCTGCATAAGTAACTATTGATCACACAAGGAGCACTTGTAATTTTTATTATTTTGAGGAACTTGCATGTATAGCAAGGCAACCCTAAAAAACCGGTCTTACCACGTGACATGACATTTGGGAACGGTTTTGAAGTTTAGACGTTAACGTAAAAACATTTCAAACTGCAACGGCGATATCATAAGTAATAACAAAAAAACACCGTCGGGTTTCATTACAAATCGTTTTGTTTTATGAGTTTTCTAGTTTTGTTTATGTTTTAAGTTTAATTACTATAGCGTATGAAATTATTGGTGCTAAAAGGATTTTATCAAAATGATACAAAAATGGAGATCAATTCTTAAAAACTGGGTGAGAAATTGAGAATACTTACACGATTTGTTTTCTGAATCCTCAGTGACCACATGAAAAACTTATTAAAACAATACTGTCGCTAATGTAAATTATCCAGTAACTTTAGTTATACAGGCGAACCTCGATAAGTTAAAGTCCAACTCTAAGGGAAACACAAAATATTTTAAGTTATAGAGGTTTTAAGTTATCAAGAGTCTATGTTAGGGATAGGTTAATATAGAGGTAGGTATGTATATAATTATGTACCCTTGCTCCTATTTTTACTCGAATGCGTCAGAAGGATTGTTTCAATAAAATACAGAAAGTTAAATAATCATATTATTTATTTGAAATGTGATTTCACACGTTACATAAAAATAAAACAACAATTAAAGGTTTAGTCTACTTAAAAAAGTCTGTGATTTTCTTTTGTTTTAAACAATAATAATTCACAGTTTCTAAATCGATTTGATTTTCAATGACAAATAGAGAGGAGGATACAGTCATTATCTTTCTATAACATATCTAAGCTCTTTTTGCTTCGTTGATTGATAGATGCAGTTTGTGGCTTTTGAAGCTTTAAAGAATTTAGAAGAAGCAAACAATAGGTGACATATATTATGTATTGTTAACGTTAACAATTTAACTAGTGAACACGTGCAAGCAATAAATACTGAAACCTTTTGTTTTGCACACTCTTTCAAAATTACTCATTGACAAACAATTTTATGTTATAGAGGTTGTGGAAACATTTCTTTAAGTTACTGACGGCCAATACAAAGATTACTTATTTAAGTTATAGAGGTTTTGGGTTCTGATGGGAATGGAACACATTATTTTTTGAAGTTATAGAGGTTTTTAAGTTACCGAGGTTTGAGTTATCAAGGTTCTACTGTATTTGTTTACCAAACAATTTGCTCTGCTTCACTCTGGTACAATTTCTTTGTTAGACTTAACTCAATATTACAAGTACTTTGTTCTTCTAGCTTTAGCATGGTTCAAATACATAAACCACACTTTTATTATTCACAGATAAACTGTTACTTTAAAGAAACTAATAAAAAAGACCTCACCGTGAACTTGGAAACACTTCTAGAAATAATATCGCATTTGCGTGAGAACTTAAACAGCTCACTGTCAAACTCATCACTGCTCGATACCCATACCGTCCAAGAGTTTATAGCAGAAAAGTACCCGGATTTTAAATTTGAAAATGGAAGCGTGGAACCCGACTGTGAGGACGAGGTGTACTTGGCTGCATCATTGCTACTTTTCTTTGTCTGTTTAAACTCTAAAAATGTAGATCTAAAGAATGCTATGTGCAGTAAGTTGAGTCCCAGTGACCAGGAGACCATACTTAAATTCAGTAAACACCTGATGGAATGCCCAAGGATAACTAATACTGATGTGCAAACAGCTATTTCTGGTAAGCTGATACAATATATATTTTATACATATTGTTTGTAACAGTGACCCCTTACAGGATCTATTCTCCTCTTAAAAGGAAAGGAAAGGAAAGGAAGGATATAGGCCTTAGTCCATCATGCTTGTAGATTTTACATGATTTTGCAAGTTACTTGGATTGAAAAAACTATATTGTCATCATTTACACTATTGCCAGTGGGAAAAGTTAGATCAGAGAGACTACAAAAACTGGCCAGGCTGTATAGGCTATGGTTATTGTTATTGATGAAACTTGTACTCATATTTACATATTTACATTATCAGTGCACCATCAAATTCCAAGGGTGTTTTAGTGATGCTGCCTACATATTATTACCTATGTGTTGGACATGCCGGGTGGGTCTTTGAGTGGGTCTTACAAAAACCCACTAGGCGTGAAGGTACTGAACATTTTAACTCTAATTGTTGGCTCACCCTATAATATTGCGTTCTGGTTGTTGATACAGGCCCTGTTAACATAAGTAGCTGAGGAAAACAAATTATTATAACTGACTCTTCTATTGCAGAGGCATGTGGCCAAGACATGGCAACACCCGAGCCAAACAGCATGCGATTGATGGTGGCTGAAACTCCTCCTGCTATCCGCTCTTTCCACAGTGAGGTCCGGAGGTTGCAGGCAGCATTGGATGCTGAGAGGTTTGACAGGACCTATCTCCAAGAGGAGTTGACGCGGACCAATCTGAAAGTGGAGAAACTTTGTAAGAATATTTGCTTATCTATATAATGAAAATGAATCACTGTTTGTTAGTCTCGCTAAAACTTGAGAACAGCTGGACTGATTTAGCTCAATTTAGTTTTGATATGTTCGTATAAGTTTAATAAAGGTTTATACTGTGAGAAAATCTGAAAAGAATGCATGGAAAATGTAGAAATGTCTATTATCTATTTTGACAAAACGAAGTGTGCTGGTTCAGCTTGTTCATTTTATAATAATAAGTAAGAAAGAATGTCAGGTATTTTGTACACTTGTTGCAATTTCAATAGTAATAGCAAATTTATAATTTTGTCAATTTTATATATGTCTCTCTTTGTCAATAGTCTGTTAAAAATGGTATTTCTAATCTTATTACAATTTCCTCTTTCCAGTAAAAGACAAGGAGCAATATAAATTGCAAATAATGGACCTCAAATCCCAGATATCTCAGTGCTGCGGCCAAGACAGAGAGTCTGGCGGGGATGATACTGCAGCGAACAGTAGTAACAAATTGGCGAAGCAGCTGGAACAAATGGAACAACAGCTGCTGAGTACACAGGAACAGCTTGAGGACGTTCAGTATGAGAGGGAGACTTACAAGACCAAGGTGAGAAGCCGCTGTTCAATATAATTTTTGTTTATAGAAAAACTGATTCACATGCTAGTTAGTGGTCACAGTCTCCTATTGATATGGCAACATCAGAGGAGCCTGTGGGTTGCCAGTTTTGAAGGAGCTCATTTTACGCCCTTAATGAAGAACTCCATATTACGTATAAGAGTGTCTTGGTAAATTGGCTTTTCCAGGCCAGAGTTTACGCAGATCTTGCATTCTTCTAGAAAACCTATGAACTATTATGAAGTGATTTCTTTTATGGACAATTGTGCAAAAGACAATGTAACTTAGATAACAGCTAAGAATACAGATGTTTGTGTGACTATTATCAAAGATCATGTGGCCCTTGCTCTGTTCAGGTGCTAACTGCACATTATGCAATAATAGGCTACTCAAGCCACACATATCATGTACTATTCCAGATCTATGTAAGGAATCTATGAATATGTTTTGCAGCTAGCCCAACTTAAAGCAGAGCATGACCAGTTACTAGCTCTAAGCCAGCAGGAGTCCGCCCGAGCCACCAGCCTGGCCGAGGAGTTGGACACGGAGCGCAGACACACACAGTCGCTGCGGGAGCTGGTGGCCGAACTAAGGCAACACAACCATCTGAACAGGATGGACTCCAGTCTGCTGGAGTGCGATGACCCAGACACCAGCATACAGTCTCTGCAACACAACTCTTGTAAGGCTTTTGTAAAATATACTTAAATTTTTCTACTACTATTACTAAAGTTTGTGAGGATGAACTGATTTATGATTTTTAAGCTTTGTCGTGCAAAAATGTCTGAAGGGTATGCTGATAGATTTAAATTTGGTTTAACTTACTTTTGATCTCTCCTTTGAGTAAATTCTAAGGACCAGAAGAATGAAGTTGCAACCTGGAGCTATTATACTTTGATATATTTTTTCTATGTCCTAGGTGAATGTGTTTTTGAAATTATAATTACAGGGCTTGACCCTAATTTTGATGTTGAGAGCTTCTTGGTTGGTCCCTAGTATGCTATAATGTTTAAATTAATATAATTACTAGTCTATTAACGTATGTTCTATTATAGCTTGCTGCAGTGAAGTATGTGCTAATGTGATAGAGGTGCAGTTAGGAGAGGAAAGAGCAAAGATTGTGGCACTCAAACAACAAATGCAACTGTTGCAGGTAAGGAATAATAAAAATGCATTGATGTGCATTGAAAATACACATCAGGAATCAATAAAAATCAATAAATTACATGTTTTTAGGAACAACTGGCTGAAGTTACAAGAAATGCGGAAGAAGAAACACAATCATTAAAAAAGATCATTTCAGAAAAGGAAAATAACATTATGGACCTCAAACATCGCGTCAATGAAGAAATTGAGGAGAAAAACACTCTCAAAGCAATATTTAATGATGATGTTGCCAAACTCAATAATGAGCTTAATGAATTAGAGCAAAGGTTAAAGGGAAGCCAAGAAAACTCACGTAATATCATTGATAATAAAATGCAGGAAATCCAAAATTTACAAGAAGAGAAGTTGTCTCTGTTGCAAAGTCTATCAGATGAAACCACCAAACTGGAGAACATCATTAAAGACTTACAGTACGAAATTGACGCAGAAAGAAGTTCGAAAATCAGGCTCAGGGAAGACTACGACAATCACATAATGAAACTTAATGAAAAAGTTCTCAATAGAAATAATGAACTAGTTGAACTACAGAACAAAATAGTCGAGAAAGGCGAAGAGATAGAAGATCTACAGTTAAAGCTGAGAAGAGAGAAAGAATTAAGAGAAAAGCTATCAAACAAACACAACAACGATATCATGCAGTTGAATGCTGTTAGAGAAAAGTTGGAGCAAGATTTGCAGCAGAAGTCAGAAGAGGCAAGAAACTTACATGACCACTTGCAACAACATGTTGCTGTAACTGAACAAATGAATAAAGATAACAATCACCTGCAAATGACTGTAACACAATTACAAGAAGATTGCCAAATACTGAAAGATACTAAAGACAAATTACAAGTTGAAATAAAAAATCGTGACGTCAAAGCAGATCAGATCTATAAAGAAACAGAAAACCTCCGAAATTTGCTTTGTGAGGAAAAACAGAAACTTCAAAGCAATCTGGAAGAAACGAATGCAGCAGTGAATTTACTCAAGGGACAGCTGCAGAATGAAATGCATTTGAAGGTTGAATTGAAAAATGAACTGCATAAATCACAAGAAGAAAATACAAGAAAAGAGGAAGAAATACAAAGGATATATTCAGAGTACAGCCACTTAAAATCTGATTTCAAAAGTATGTTTCTTGTTTGTTGCTCATAGATTATAACTTTCTATATGGCGGTGTCCCTTTTTATGTCCCACTGATAGTCATGGTCGCTCCCCACAACATGGGGACACCTGAAGCATACTCATCCACGCTGCTTCAATACAGATTGGTACAGTGAGACACAGACTGGCCAATACGTGGTGGGAGTTTTCAAACCGCCTATAGGGTTTAATGACTGTTATCTTTTCGACAACAACCGGGAACGACGGCTGAACGTGCTTTCCGAAGCACGGAAGCGCGCATGTAATTCGCCACTAGCGATCATCTATCCAGGTACTAACCGCGCCCGACTTTACCTTTTCGATCGCATGCGATCTACTCAAGCAGTGGGGCTATGAGCGCTTCTTATCTTAACAACGTATTTAAACTTGTGATAATTTTCTAAATTGATTTCAGATCTAGAAGAGAAGACTTCAGAAATTGATTCGGCTTTGAGCAATGGCTTACAAAATATCTCAGAGTTTATCAAACAAGAAGCACTATGTATGGAGGAACTGAAAGATATATTCGCTCAGAACTTTGATGATATGCCAACCCTCAGAAAATTTGAACGTATAAATCAATTAGTTGCTGTTTTAACTACCGAATTGGTTGCTAGAAAAAATACACTGAATGAACTACAAAATGAACATGAAACTATGAAGGGAATAGTTAACCAAAAGGAATTAGAAGTTGTTGAGTTAAAGAAAGAGATTCAAAATGTTCAACAAGAGATCGAAGATCAAAAAGTTGGTAAGTACAATGTACAAAATAAGTATTAATTATGTATTTAAATGTTAAACAAATGTACTTATGTTTCAACAGAAGAAGTTGCAAACATGCGCAGCCTTTGATAGAGCGTCGCCAATTGACCTCATTGAAAGTTATAAAGACATGTTGATCTATACATAATCAAATCTAAACTTTATTTCTTAATGTCACAGATTTTGCAAAACAAATGGAAGGACACAAATTGTTATTAGAATCCAAGAACAGAGACATACAAACAATGCAACAAGAAAATCAATCACTACACAACGAATTAAACGACGTGAAAATACAACTAGACACTAAAGTACATTCGCTGAAAGAAAAACTAATAGACAATGAACATGTAACTGACAAACTGAAGAAATCCTATGATTGCCAAATCGACAATCTCAATATGATGGTCAATAAACTGACTAATTACTTGAAAGACAAAACAGGAGAAATTGATGCTTTAAGGAAAGAGAAAGAAAGGCTTCAACAGATTGTCGATGAGAATGCTAAAGGTAAGAATATTTATTGACCTTATAAATTATAAGCTTTACTTACGTTATAGATGAATTCAATTAATTTATTCCAAGTATTGTACTGCCTTGTGAAATACTGCAACAGGTGTCCAAATCCTTTTGAAAGTGTGCTAAGACATCAGTTTAGCAATGTTTTAGCCAATTATGTTGCATTACCTCTGGTTATACGCATAGAAGAGGTAAAACAATCGCGTGAAATGTTAATGCCAACTATTAATTAATTCCTTTTATCCCTCATTTTTACAGTAATAAAGTCCTTTGAGGAGGAAGTGAAATCTCTTACACACGATCAGGAAAAACTGATAAGTGATTTTGAATCTGAACGACTTGTTCTCAAAAACATGGTCACAGTCACAGAATCAGTGATGGAAGACCAAAAGGTTAGCCTTAGCAAAGTTATAGCAGAGCATTCGAAGGCTATAGAGACATTGACAGAAGAAAATAGATTGTTGCAAAATCTATTAGATGCTGAGAAAAAGAATCATGTTACACAGATTAGTGATAAAGAATTCGCAATAGAAACAGCGGTTAAGGAACTGAATGATTTGAGACAGGAAATGGTGGATTTGGAAAATAATTCCTCGTCAGAACTTCAGAGTTTAGTCATTGAAATAGCGCTACTGAAGAATAATTTATTAATCAAAGAAAAAGAGATTGTAAAGCTTACTGAGGAAAATGAGGAGTTAAATAATATCCTTGCTCAATATAAGAATGGTAAGGTTTCCAATTTAGATAATTTGTAAGGGTTTCTTTGTGGGGTATTTCATTTCAACAAAGATGTTAAGTAGTCTTAATAAATATTTTTAAATTATAAAACATAAGCAGGTCATGTGCCCCAATGTCTGTTGTAATTTCTTTCAATAATATTATGTGTTGTGTACAGACACCCACATTAAATTAGTGTGGTAAACTAAGACGTCCAATATATTTTGCAATTTACATATATTTTTAGATTTGCAAACCCTACAAGAAGACAGCAACGAATATAAAATACAAAAAGACACCATTGAAGCTGAATTGACACAGGAGTTAGAGAAGTTGAAACAAGAATTAAGCCACAAGTCTGAACATAATAAATTACTAGAAGGCACCATTGAAACTGCTCTCAAAGAACTCAATGATGTGAAAGGGGAAAAGGTTGATCTACAAAATAACACATTATCGCAAATGAAATGCTTAGCCGATCAAGTAGCAGGCTTGAAGCATGACTTACAGAGCAAAGTGCAGGTGATTGAAAAGATTACTCGTGAAAATGAAGAATTTGCTGGTCGTCTGGTTCAGTATAAGAATGGTAAGAAATGTTGTGTAATCTATACTTATATAATATTATAAAGCTGAAGAGTTTGTTTGTTTGTTTGAACGCGCTAATCTAAGGAACTGCTGGATCGAATTCAAAAATTCTTTCAGTGTTGGTTACTCCATTTATAGAGGAACGTTATAGGCTATAGTTTATTTAAAAAAATTAGGGATCCGTAAGAAAATTGAATCGAAAACCTATTTATGCGTGCGCTGCAAAAACCATTGACAAGAGAACAAAATGATGTACTACGGGTTTGTAGGTCTTATTATGATCTACTAAAAAGTCCGCGAGGGCACATATCTAACTATCATAGTTTAGTCACAACAACCGCAAGTTCCAAAATCCACGCGGGTGAAGCCGCGCGCACAGTCCTTTGTATACAGTACAAATAGATATAAAAAATAATGAATTTCTTGTTGCACCTGCCTTTTGCAATCCATTAGTGACCCGCGACAGGGTCGCGACCCTGAAACCCATCTCTTCTGACAAAGACAGGAATATAGACCTTAGTCCACCACGTTCGCATATTGTGTATTAGTGGACTCTATGCCTTTGAAAACATTTTACTATAACGCTTCTCTAAAGTACTTAAAAAATACAATTTACAATTTAATTACTTCTTTTTTTCAGATATTACTGTTCTACAAGATACAAATAACGAATATAATATCCAGAAAGATTCAATGGAAGCTGAATTGACACATAAATTGGAAAGCTTGCGAAAAGAGTTAGACAATAGAAATAAACAAAATGGTACACTAGAAACGTCATTACAAGAAAAAATAAAATATTGTAATGAAGCCCAAGCAACAATAAAAGCACTGAATGATCAAATAATTGATCTTGAAAAACGAAAGGATCACTTAGAATTTGAAAAGATAGAATATGAAACAAAGTTGCAGGAAATGAATTTGAAGCTGCAAGCAAACACACAAATAGAAAGTGAACTTGTCCAGTTAAAGTGTGACCATCAAAATGTGTTGGGTACTTTAGAAGACAAGAAGTCAGGTGAGTTTCTCCATGGGTATATCTACTAGTGATTATACAAATTGTAGTTAGTCCTTGATGAGAAAACAATTCCTTGTGTTTTGTATGTGATTATAATATGCCTTAAATACCTTTAAAGACACACATAAAAATATCGCGTGTTGCCAGTTGTCTGTTTGCTTTGCATAAAATTAAGTCACTGCTATTAACTAGTCATTATTATAATGATAAACTTAGGTACCTTTATCTAAAAAGTGCTTTTAAATATTTTCAGAAATCATATATTTAGAATCACTCCTAAAGTACGAGAAGGAACAAAACAAGCTCCTACAAGAAGACCAAAATAAAGAAATACAGGAACTAACAAATAGATGTAGCGTTATGCAGGAGTGTCAATCCAAGACTGAACAGGAGTTACAGAATAAACAAAAAGAGATAGACATGCTCAAATCAGAAATAGACAAGAAGGAAGAGAAGTTTGATATTATCAAATCAGAAATAGAAAAGAAAGAAAAAGAGATAGACATGCTCAAATCAGATATGAAACAATTGACAGAAAGATCTGAAAAGAATTCGAGAGACAGAGACGAACTGATGGCTCGGCTGCGGCAAGAGAAGGACGCTCGTATAACGGAACTTAGCAGTGAGTTGATAGATGAGAGGGAAAAGTGTTTGAAGGAAACTGAAATGAAAACAGCCGCCGTGTTAGAACTAAGGCAGAAGTTGGAAGATGTTATGAAAAGTGATTCGGACTGCACTAAACTCTTGAGAAAAGAGAATGAGGTGTTGAAGAAAACTATTGCTGTGAGAGAATCATGTGAGTATTATTAAATACATCTGCTCAGTGAACGCAAGTGTGTGCAAGTTTAAAAGACTGGGGTTTAAATGCCAGTTATGTTATCACAATTACTTGTGTTTTGCCATTTTGAATTTCACCCACTGTAATGGTGAAGGGAAACATCATTAGGAAACTACGTGGAGTTCTCCAATATGTTCTCAAAGGTATGGTAATGCCTGCATCCTTCATTGTGAGAGGAGATCCGGCCTTGCACTGGGTCACTGATTTAGGGATGTTAGGGAGCTCCGTAACCGTAACCGAAACTATCGGATATCCTATATAAAAAAATATCCGTAACCGTAACCGAATCCGAAATAAAAGTTTCGGATAATATCGGATAGGGATGGAGCCTAATTGAGACACTTTATGACAAGTTATTATAAGTAGTAATAGTTCGACAAATTGAAACAAAAGTGTTGTGTTACGGAATTGATTGAATTGGTACAAAATGCGTCCTAAATCGAGTGTAATTTGATCATTTTTTGAAAATGTAAACAATGTGATAAAAGCTTAAAAAATTAATATCCGTAACCGAAATTATCCGAAACTAACGGATAATCCGAAATAATTTCATAACCGCATCTGTACCGGGTATAATAATCTTTCCTACATCCGAAACTTATCCGTATCCGAAATTTCATATCCATAACATCCCTGCACTAATTTATTACAGAATACCAACTCTTAATATTTTGTTTGTTTGACAGGTATCAAATCACTGGAGGAGGATATTAAATCTCTCAGACATGACCAAGAGAAATTAGTCAATGATTTCGAATTAGAGCGATTTGAACTTAACAACACAATTACCAACATTGAATCGGAAAAGAAACGAGAAAAAGATGAACTTGAAAAAGATCTATCTGATCATGTTAAAACAATTGAAATTTTAAAAGTAGAAAACAAATCGTTACAAAAAATATTTGACAATGAAAAAGAAAATTTTGAAACCCATATTAAAGATAGAGAAAGTGTTATCGAATCAGCACTTAAGCAGCTGAATGAATTGGAACAAACAAAAGTGGAAATAGAGAACAAGATGACATCACAAATTCAATGCTTAACTAATGATGTTTCACAATTAAAAGAAGATTTACAAAGGAAAGTGGATGAAGTTGAAGTAATGACTAATAAAGTGAAGGATTTAAATAGCAATGTGAAGAAATATAAAAATGGTAAGATGATTTTAAATAAGCTAATACTAAATATGAGGAACTTATCTGTGTGGGTTTTAGAATTCGGTCCAGAGAGGACTAAAAATAATGTGTAATATAATTAAATGAATGCATGTTATAAATTAGATAAATTAGCAGTATCTAGTTATCAGTTTATATAAATGCATTGAGCCGTTTTGAAATGAAAAACATGCAAAAAACATTCATCCAACCATTGTCACAAAATTTTTCGTTTATAAAATAGTAGTTTGAAGTAGAATGGGATAGGAAGTAGTTTAGGTAAGGATCATCAAATAGAGGGGGTTGATAAAATTTATTTATTGACATAATTCTCACCATACATTGCTAACGGGTTAGTTATACAGTGGTTTTCTTCCTTTTAAGAAATTGCAGTTTTGGAAGAAAAAAATAAGGAAAACAAAATTCAAAAGGATGCTAATGAAATTGAATTGACATACGAATTAGAAGAACTGAAAAAGGAACTTAATAATAAATCGAAAGAAAACAGTGAATTAGACAATTTATTACAAGAGAAAATACAGATTTGTAATGAAACCCAAGCCACAATAAAAGCGCTTAACGATCAACTAACTGGCCTTGAGGAAGAAAAGAATGATTATGCAACAAAATTAAAGGAACTCGAGATGAAAATGACAGTAAATTCACAAATGGAAAATGAACTGGGTCAACTGAAGCGTGACCACGAAGAATTACTTGAAGTTTTGGAGTCAAAAAAATCTGGTAGGTTCTCTTTATTTACTTATTTAACCTCACTACTACTACAGGCGACCCAACGCTGACAATTTGTAGATATTTTACATTATTTGCAAAAGTAACTCTGGAAGTTAGAAATCTTTAGCAAGAAATTCACTACATACAAATTTGTGAAATAATATATTATGTATACTACGTTCACTTCTTGCAACTTCATTCAATTTGCCTATGCTATGTGATAATACATTAAAATCCTTTTCTTTCTAGAAATCATAAAACTTGAATCCCTTCTTATGTACGAAAAGCAACAAAACCAACTCATGCAAGACGATAACAACAACGAAAAGCTTAATCTCTCAAACAAGTGCAGTATTCTCCAAGAGTACCAGCTAAAGGCAGAACAGGAGCTGGAGAGCCGGCAGAAAGAGATAGATACGTTGAAATCAGAATTGAAACAGTTGTCGGAATCATCAGAAAAGAGTTTGAAAGACAGAGACGAACTGATGTCTCGCATGCGGCAGGAAAAGGACGCACTGATCAACAAACTGAGCAAAGAGTTGATTGAAGAAAGAGAAAAATGCTTGAAAGAGACAGAGTTGAAGGCGGCCGCCGTGTATGAGTTAAGACAGAAGTTGGATGATGTTATGAGAAGCGAAACGGATTCTATCAAACTGTTGAGGAAGGAAAATGAGGTTCTGAAGAAAACACTCGCTCTTAAAGAATCATGTAAGTTCCTTTGTAGGCTTTTACTTTGTCTTTGTAAAGTAAAATATTGAATCATCACTTTCTGAGTAGGAAGGAACAACCCCATGAATAATTTAGACAAACTGATCAGGTGATCACCTATTTAACCTTAAAAGAGTGCACAGAAGAATATCTATACACCATTTGTATTATTTATTGAGACTATAACGTCAGTTGTTGCAAAATTTGTAAATCTACAATATAAAAATCTCCGATACAAAATTCCGGTATCTATGTATCTTCACATACCATTTTATGAGTATATATATTCCATTTTTACACAGCATTTTAACTGTATAATAGTTTTGTGTGTAATTCTTTCCAGTTGCCGTTGCAAGCTACGAAAAATCAAGCCCCAAAAATGCTACACAAGATGTCGACGTCCGCGACCCGCACCCACAGGTAGATAACACTCCTACTGATCACACACATTCATCCTTGGAGAGCTATAAGACTATAACAGACCTAGAGAAAATTCTACAGGACAGAAATAGGACAATCACATCTTTGCAAAGCGACATCACATACTTAAAGTCGTTACTGGCCGAATCCGAGATCAATCTTCTCGACGTAACGAAGGACCTGGAAATCAGCAAGGAAAACTGCCAACAGCTCTCCGGTCAGCTGAAGAAAATCGTCCACCAAAAGAACGAGGAGATCGCCGACCTCAAAAAGCAGGTGACGAAAATGAGCGTCAACGAAAATCGGGCCAGTCAGATAATCAAGGTGTCCGCGAAGTATCAGGCGATAATATTGAAGCGAATCGCCGAAATAAAATCGAACACCGTCTTGAAGGAGTTGACCAACTTCGGCAACTCGGCGAACTGCGACAACGAACTCAGACGCAGCTTGACCGCGGGCGCCGTGACCATGGAAGACCTCGAAAACTTCCTGGACACCACAGACAGACATCTGAAGCGCTGCTCCGAGAAACAGCTAGCGCTACAAAAGGAACGAGACAGACTGAGCGAGGTGAACAAAATAAACGAGTCGGAAATAATTCACATGAAAAAGTTCTTGACTGAACTGTCGGTCACCATTAAAACCTTCAACTCTGTGAAAGAACTGTACGCGCAGAAGTTGAGCAGAATCGTCTCACTGCAGCGGACGGTGAAGCGGGAAATACTGAGCGTGGACGGTAAGGTGACGGACGCCGCGATGTGCAAGCTCCAAAGGGAGTACGCCAGAGTGATGCAGGATCTGACCGAGTGCGCGATGAACTTGCAGCGGTGGGTCGAACGGTGTCTTTGCCGAGCGATCTCCGCGGAGAAAATCAAGCAGGCGTTCTCGCTCGACGACAGACAATCCCTCGCACCTACCACGTTCCAGAATGAAGGTCTAGAGGTCCAGCTGGAAGAACTAGAGAACTACTTCTGCAAGCTGCTAGAGGAGGTAGCGCGCGCGCAGAAGGGCGAAGGCGCCAAGGACCCGCAAGCAGTCACAGTGCTAGAGGTCCGCGCCGAGTACGAGGACAAGCTGAATAGGATGAAAGCCAAAATGGTCAGTACCCTCCCCATACTGTTGTTGGTATTTGTCTATCAGGTCGTGTGGTGGTTTTACCTGCAGATGGACTATTGAGTGGTGTGGCTTTTCGTTACATTTTTTTTGTTACCGCAGTTCGACTGTTGACTTTGAGTCAATTATTTATTTTTATTATCCAAATAAAGTATGTTTTAATGGATACTCTTGTTTTATTTAATATCGGCTGGTGTTCATTAAAACATAGAGAATCACACGTAGTATAGATGCATATTATATTGTTTGCTTGGACCTGAAGTTGTAAAAGGTAATAGTTTTGGATATTTTTGCATGCGCATGGAGTCCATTACTGGCATGCTTGTATGAATACCACTTGCATGGGTCGACTGCTCGCAATGTTTTAAAAAATGTTAACTGTTTACAGAAAGAACTATACCAGGAGCAGATTGGGATCTTCAAGGAGAAACAGAGAGAAGAGATAAGGACGCTAGAACAAGAGTTGCAGAAGGCACGGGACAAGTTAGAAGAGTCCAGCCGAGCTTACGAGGAACACATCCGAACACTGACCACTGAACTGTGGAACGTTGGGGAGAAGTTCCTTATGAAGAAAGATGAGGCGGAGTGGCTGAGACGGAAACAGCGTTCTGGCTCGCTCATGTCTCTTCAACATGTGCATTCGGTATGTTTTTTGACGTAAATAAATAACAAACTGTGTGGTAAGTAGCCACTGCAGTCCATGGATGACTATCTTCGAATAGGATCGAAGACCCATCTGAGGATACGTTGCCACCCATGAGGACTTACAAATGAGTTTCTACTTGACTGACACATGGACGTGTAGATAAAAAAATAGCTGTTGGCTAGCCTAGGTATGGAAATGTACGATGAGGTATCCAAAAGGTAGTTTTTCATTTATGTGTATGAACCCGGGCAACCTGGTAAAAGCATCTCTGCCTTTTGCTCTGCAATTTCTATTGAGTCTAGTGAGTTTTTTGTATCAAAATCCTTCTTAAATCTTAATACGTTTCTGCGCTCACTCAAAAATTGAAAAAATAAAACTCGGAAAGGAAAGGCCAATATTATGGTAGGTAGATCCCCACGATACATACATCATTGCAACAAACTTTGTGTGGAACAAACTAATCAATGCTTACTATTGAGGTTTGTAGAGGAAGTACGTAACAAATTTTATTCGGTTTAAGATTTTAAAAATAGTTTTTAATAGAATAATTTTATGATTGCAGTCGGGCCTGGTGCCACCCCAAGAAGAACCTTCGCGTCCGTCGGACACTCACTCTCTGCGCTCATTGCCGGTCACTGCCAACAACGACAACAATAATGGCAAAAAGAACGGTAAAACTCCTTATAATTTGTAGGTACTATGTTTGAAGCTCGCATAGCCCCGCTGCTGGAGTAGATCGCAAGCGATCGAAAAAGTAAAGCAACATCGGGTGTGGTGAGTATCTGGATGGGTGACCGCTAGTGGCGATTAAATGCGCACTTCCGTGCCGTTCCGTTAAATATTTATCGAGTTTACCAGCAGAAGCTGTCCTAATCCGCAGAGCTAATCGCCGCACGGAGATAAAGTTTGCAGTTTGTTAGGGCAGTAATGTGTGTGCCCTAGGTGTCCTAAGCCAGTAGAGCGAACATTTGAATGATGAGATAATATTTCGGGTCTCCGTATGTGTATTTTGTGTTCCACACCAACCATAACACGGAATCGTGCTAGTATGGGTTAGAATCTTAGAATAATCGTACGAAAAGCATTTCTACCGATTTCAAAAAACGTATGTTATAATCTTGCATAAGTTTTACATTTTATTATGTTGGTCTATTACGGCTTCCAAACAAGAATACCTATTTTCAGGGGTGTATGTAGATATGTTTGTCCAAACTAATTGACGGGTCGTGTTCGTTCTTTTTTGTTTATTTGCATTTTGTTCAACTTTGGCATTGGTAAAAAAGTTTCATCAAAATCGGTCCATTAGTTTCCATGATATGGTCTTAAAACTAAAAATTACGAAACAATTTTTTTTTATATTTTTTAATTTTTTTATTCACTGCCGTTCAGAAGGCCGCGGGCTCCACATGTCCGACGAGGAGGGCGAAGTGTTCGACAACCGCTGTCTCCGCGAGCTGGCGACCACGCCCGCCCGCGTCGCCGCCCCGCGCGCCTCCCGCGACCCCAACCGCCTGTCCGAGCTGCAGTGGAGGAACTCGCTGTGTCCCCCGCACCTGAAGAGCTCCTATCCCGCCGAGACGCAATTTGTGCAGACCTTACACGAAGAGGATATCAAGGTATGTATTTGATCAAACTGTGAGGCATTTCAGCATAAATTTGCCAATTTTGATCAATAACAAAAAGCATCTTACTGTTCCATCAAGGAGTTTCTTTTGTTCCATCATTCCTCGTTCCCTGTTGAAACACATTTAGTTGCTACATCCTACAATGTCTACAGTACCCTGCAAATAGTCTCTTAAACTGAAATTCTTGAACCTTTCTCATCAACGAACTCATTCGAATACCTCGTTTGCATTTGTTTGTGGTTGCCATGACAACAGGTTTTCCCTGTGTGTCATAGATGTACTCCTTATCTGATCTCAAATAACTCCAACATTTATTAGTGGATAGAGAAAAGTTTATTTCCTTGTAGTAGTCGGCAAAGGAAGGTTCCCACAATCTGTCGGCGGAAAACCAAATTGTTCGGTGGTTAAATATTTCGGTATTTTACTATTTAATACAGTTTATACTAAATATTGTTACAGACATTTGATAGAGTTTATATTAAATATAAAAATTGTGCATTATTTTCATATTTTATTTGCCCTTAATTTTAAAACTTTCGTGTTACTTCAATTTTTCTGCCAGTCAGTAGTGGTTACTTTCGTTCAGTGTAAATTCCATTGCATGTTCCATTTTACTTTATATAATAAAAAGTCAAAATATTTCTAAGAAATAAAATTTAAGAATTGTTTAGGAAAATGACCAGGAGTAAATTCAATGTTGGCTAAAAAAAGTAACAATTTTCCAGTGTGTCGGAGGTCCGCGAGAGATGTCTCTCGGCGGGCGAACGCAGCGCAAGGAGGTGGGCATCACTGCTTACAAGAAGCCCGGCCCGCCCACGCCCAGCAAGCAGGCGGGCCGCCTCTCTGCTACGGTAAGACAAACAGTCCCTCATTTCAAGAAAGAAAAAAATTGTTTACATCCCATCTATTCGAAAAGTACGACTTTGCTCCCCTTAAAGTGCGCCCAAAGTTGGTGTTTTCTATAAGAAACTTTTTAGCGGGCAGGAATGAGTTTTTCCTCCCTCTTCATAAGTTCCAAATTCAAAAAGTGCGCATCAATGAACTTTTCCGCGCAATTTGGAATATCTTAGTGTTCAGCGCCAAAGAAATCGAACGCAAATATTGTTTGAAAAAGACGACAGAACTACAGAACTACAGCCCGCGTTTTTGTCAATTTTCACGGATTGTTAGAAATGAGCCAGATTCGGAAATTATTTCAAACACGCAGAATATAAAATCTACAACAATCTCTATTCCTAATAAAACTGTAAGTAACAATAAATTTTCATAATTACGAAAATGTCTCAAATGTAAATACATATAACTTTTTAGTTGTTTTATACTCAGATACTATTTAATTTCAATTTAGTTGTTACTCTATGTTTTATTAAATAATAATATTACAGTAGCATATGAGGCCCCTTTCATTTTCTCATAGATGGTGATGAAAAGCAGAGTGTATCACTCGGGACAAAATATATATTTGGCTCGGGCGACGTACTTTGAATCCGTCGCTACGTTCAGGATTCTACTAAAGAAACCCTCGCTACGCTCGGGATTCTACTCTAGAATCCCTCACTTCGCTCTGAATTCAAAAAACGCTCTCGCCGTAAAAATATCTTTTTGCTCCCTTGTGATATAATCTACTATTATTTGTCACAGTGGACAGCAACATTACAGACTGATATCACTAAAAAAATGGTGCCCATGTGACAAAAAGGCACACACTCGGCTTAATGCTGTGGCATGCATTTCTTACTTTCTCTTGCCAGTTTGGGATATAGCCAATGCATCTCCTAGGTGACCAGTGTACCCCACTGACGTTCACGCCCATTAATTAAAAAGTCTTATTTAACATTAGGTGATCTACAAAAATGTTTCACATTCACAGGATTCCGAATTACGCGAATCGCTTCGTGTAGAAATGGAGCCCAATGCGTCGCGTAAAACAAGCACGCCGTCGAGGATCCGCGCTCTCTTCCGCTCGAATAAAGGGGACAATGTTGAAGTAAGTGTTATTAAATATATCGAATAGGAAAGTTGCGGCACGTATATCATAAAGTCCAGGAGCGTAATAGCATAGTAATAGTCAATAGTGCCACAATTCCGTGTCATAGATGCCATTAAAACCGAAAGTCAAACGCTTTCATTCATTATCGGTTACAATTTGTGTACACTTGTACACAGATAAGCCACAGATGCGCTGCACCAAGTGACCTGGGTTTGATTCCCAGTGGAGCAGCCAATTGTATAATGAATTTAAATTTTGGTTTTTTGTTTTTTTGTTTGTGTGTTGATAGTATCTAATTTTAGTGTGGGACTAAGATTGTGAAACATTTACATAAAAATATGTACTTATAAGGCTTACTAGGCTTTACCCATGGCTTCATCCGCATGGATCTGAATAATCCAGGTCTATGTGCACACCAAACTACATCCAAATCTATTCAACCATTTTTGTATGAAAGATTACCAAAAATTCATTCTCACATAATTTCACATTTATTATAGTAAATACTTCTTATATTGGTTACTAATAATGTTTTTATTATTATGTGTATTTACAGGGCACGCCACGCAGTCGAAGATTAAGCAATATATTCAGGAAGAAATGAAACCCCTTGCCACTCCCAACCCACCGAGCAATAGATTATACATACCCATGTATTACACACATGCAGTTTATTATTTATTATCCTTTATTATGTAATGGTTTTATTTATTGAATAAAAGCGAATGTCGTCAACACATTTTGCCTTTTAATTTTTTAACCATTAACCTTCTCATACAATGAATACTCGCGTTTGCAATATTATGTGATAATCATATAGCATTATTGTCTTTCTCAGATTATATTTGTCACATAAAGACAGAAATGTGGCTTGATCTTTTTCTGTGAGGAGTTGATGCAAAGTATTAATTTCTTCTGTTAAAAATATTTATATAATACTAGCTGTGCCTGCGACTTCATCCATGTAAGTTTCTTTATTACATCAGCTATCTGCCAGTGAAAGTCCCGTCAAAGTCGGTCCAGCCGTTCCAGAAGACGAAAATTGTATAAAATGTTAATTTGGTTATGCACTGTGTATACATATAATATTATGTATTTAGTAAAAAGGTTTTTTTATAATACAAACAGACATTTTAATTATTTGTATAGACATATAAATACATATTTTACACAATGTGAAATCAATTTGCAATTTTTTTGCGATCATTAAATAAAATTTATACACAGCCACAAACTCTTATCTCCAATTCATATAAGTCCAACAGCCTTTTCATGGAACTCCGCAAGTAAGGTCTTCATGTCATCATAACCTGATATTTCTTGGGCTTGATGAAGAGGTAGCCATTTCAAATCTTGGTGTTCATCAGAAAGGGTGACTTTTCCCTCTGGATTCTTTAACTTTGCCAGCCAGTACACCACAGCCTTGGGTTTACCTTTTACTTTATAGTTTAAGGTTTTAGATATATCTTTATATATCTGAAACGAGAAAGCATGATTGAAGTTAAAGATCTATTGCTTTAACATACTGTCTTGCATGGGTGAGTAGCTATAATAATATTATGTCTTGGCTGAGTCAAACTCAACTGATAGTTGTGGGGTATCTTGTCAGTTTCTATTCTGATATAGAGATAAATTCCTCATACATTTTTAGTTTTTGTTATGTAGCACTATAGATTTAAATTAGATTTGTAACTTGGCTAGGCCTGCTTTTAACCAAACTTACTTGCCAGGACATAAAGACGACTTTAAGTCCTTATCTGTCAAAAAGTATAAAATATGTAAAGAGTTATAATAATACCTCTAAGTCAGTTTCGGAAAGGCCAGCTTCTTCTTTAGTCTCCCTCAGAGCTGTGACCCAATCTGATTCACCAGGATCGACATGTCCTACAAAACAGCCAATTTTCTGTTACTGTACTATATATACACCAGCTATAAACGATAATAAACCAGCAAACTTTTTTTCAAATTTTGTGAATGAATGAGCAATGCTGCCATTTGTTAAATATAATTTGGACACACCAGGTGCAGGTATCAAGGTGTATCAGTGCTAGGCATTTCCACAGCATAGCATGTGTTTTTTGTTCATTGCAATCACCCGCAACACCCATCATCAAATAAAGGATAGAACTCTAATCTGAGACTACCAGTGGATTTAAATATTAAACTGATACCACACCGTTAAATATAACATTGAGATTCAATAATTTGATATTGTAAAAAAATTAAGTTACAAAACAGGATAGGTAACAATCTGAAAAAATATTCTTTAATGGAATATTAATAAAAAAATTTGATGTAAAAGTTGAAAGTATGAGTTCGATTTATTAGTCTTAAAATTATACTAAGTAAATAAATAACTCACCTTTTGGTGGGGTCCAATGATGTTCTCCATATGACGTTTGAAGGAGCAAAAATTGTACAATTTTATTTGAGGCTCGAAATATAACAAGACCGGCAGCGCGAGTCGGCGACATACTTAATATATATACTTTATAAATAAATTAGAATGCAATTTATTGAATACATACACAATGTTCTGAAACTCGGTATAATATTACAATTTTCTGTGGTAATGAAGAACATTTAATCCTGCTTCATAATCTTTAAAAAAAGCTGAAACTGCTGTTATAATATCACTTATTAATAAAATTAAAGAATTATATATATTCTACTTCTAGTGAATGAAAATCTTAAAAAATTAAATTAATCAATTATAAATCAACATCAACTACTAGATGTCAATGTCATGAAATAAATTGACATTAACTTATCACAATCAGCTGATATATGAACGATAGTCACAAAACAGTTTCAACGTTGGCTTCTTAGAGGCTTAGTTTACATGAAAATTTAGTCGAAATTTTAAGATCTAGTTAGACAGTAGGTAATTATGTTTTCCAAACACGGTAAGGTGCACAGAAACTCGGTTTATATAGCTACGTATAGTTATAATAATGAAGGAAATGGTTAAATGTAGACGTTGGTACTGTCGCGATACGCATCAATGGTGTCCAAACTAATGGTCAACTGTCAATTCCTGTTTTAATTAATCTATGGTCTCGTTCTCGTCTCATCTGTGCTGTGACACTGACAGTCTGTCATCTGGCATACTCATCTGCAGCGACAAAAATGTTAAAAAATAACTTACAAATTTAATGAATTAATTGGTTTAATTAAATTGTTAATATACTATCGTAAATAATATTGAAAGTGCTACATTATTTGGATGTTTTTATGATGTTTTAATTAAGAAGCTACAATGAATAAATTGGAAATCGACTTGCAATCAAAAGATCAAGAAGATAGCAATTCAAAAAGTAAACAAAAAGGTCGTGGAAAGAAGCGCAAGCGGTAAATTTTCCTGCTCTTTTATTTCGTTTCATGTTACACATTAAAATTGATGTTTTAAATATACATATCTATCTACTATCATCCTTTTGGGTTTACTATTGACGTAACTACCGTTACTATCCTACTGTAACCCATTATTGGAAGAATTATAGAAGATGTAGGCGTCAGTCCACCACGCTGGCCTAATGCGGGTTGGTAGACTTCAATGCCTTTGAGAACTTTTTTTTATTGTGAAGTGTGAGGCATGTAGGTTTCCTCACAATTCCTTATTATGGTGCATGCCACTGGGATTCGAATCCGGATCCCTCAAGTAAATGGTCGAATACTTAGCCACTAGACTATAACTGCTTACATGTGCATGCTGGTGCGCATCACTGGGTTAAAAACCCAAAGTTCTCAAGTTGTACTCATAAATAACATAAATATTTGTAAATTTCAAGACAAGCCAGCGAGAGTAGCACAGATGGAGAAATCACTCTCCCTGAGAACACTTTGGAGGTGGAGAAGAACCTCCATGCATCAGCCATCAAGAACAACTTGGATGATGTTAGCGTAAAGAAAATTTTGAAGGTAAAATGCAGTTTATTGACATTTTAGGTGACCTAAGCCGGAAATTAATAACTAATCTTCGAATGGACAGTCCAATGATGCTTGCTTACCAGGCAACATCTGTTATTTAAAAGAATTTTAAAAAAGTCCAAAGATATGTTATATATTGTGGTCTGTATAGTACATCTAGTCTTAGTAATATTCTTTTAATCTTACAAATATATGTAAGCTACACTGAATAAGCTTAGTTCATAGAATCTGTCTCTTAAATCAATCTATCTTTCTTCTTCTTCTTTAGGTGCCTCTCCAACTAGTGAAGGTTGGCAATCAGCTTGCTAAAGTCGTCCTTATTATTTGCACGGCGGAACAGCTCAGCTGCGCCAGCTATTCCGGTCCACTCCCTGATGTTTCGCAGCCACGACTTCTTTCTCCTTCCAACTTTCCTCTTTCCGGCAACTTTTCCCATGATTATAAGTTGGAGCAGGTCATATCGCTCATGTCGAAGAACATGTCCTAAATAGGAGACCTTCCGCCGCTTGACTGTTAGCATTAGACCACGTTCCTGGCCGACTCGTTTTAAAACCTGAACGTTGGTCACCTTCTGAGTCCAGCTAATAGACAGCATACGTCTATATGCCCACATTTCAAAAGCCTCTATTCGTTTTTTGAGGTCCTCTTTTACGGTCCAAGCCTCACATCCATACAATACAATGGGCCAGATGTAACAGTGGAGTAAACGAGTGCGTAACGCGATGCTAATGTTACGTGTGCAGAGTAGTTTTTTCATCTTGTGGAAGGCACTGCGCGCAATCTCTATTCGTGTCCTTACTTCCAAGTCACTATTCCATTCTTCGTTTAGCCACGTACCCAAGTATTTGTATTTCTGAACTCTTTCTAGCTTTTGGCCCGATACCGTAATTTGGAACGTCGTGTTGGGATTGTTAGAGATGACCATGAATTTCGTCTTCTTAATGTTCATCCTGAGACCAGCCCTTTCGCTGCATTCTTCTAAACTTCTAACCATTTGCTGTAGGTCAGCCGCTGTCGACGCTATCAAGACCGTATCATCGGCGTACCGAAGGTTGTTAATGTTGCGGCCGTTTATTTTCACGCCACAGTCAAGATGATGCAGAGCTTCCGTTATTATAGCTTCTGAGTATAAGTTAAAAAGAATAGGTGACAGAATGCAGCCTTGTCTTACTCCTCTTTGGATGACTACAGGATTAGTTTCTGCTCCGTCTATTCTTACAGTGGCGTGTTGGTTCCAGTACAAGTTTTGAATAAATCTTATGTCTTTATCGTCGAGACCAACGTCTTTTAATAGATCCAGCATTCGATCATGCATTACCCGATCGAATGCCTTTTCATAATCGACGAAACAGAGAAAGACGTCCTGTTGCATGTCTCTGCATTTTTGGACCAAAACCTGTATGGCAAATAGTGCCTCCCTCGTGCCAACGCCAGATCGGAAGCCAAACTGGCTGTCACCAAGCTGTTCGTCACATTTTACCCTGATGCGCTCATGGATGATAGAGAGGAGAAGCTTTAGTACTTGACTCATCAAACTAATTGTCCGAAATTCGTCACATCTTTTCGCATTGGGTTTCTTTGGGAGTGTTACAAATACCGACTTCAGCCAGTCTTCAGGGATTTGGCCTGTATCATATACCTGATTAAGAAGCTTTACTAAGGCACCTATGTTTTCGTCTTTCACCAATTTAAGGACTTCTATGTGGATGTTGTCAGGCCCTGCAGCTTTTCCAGTCTTTGCCTTCTGTAATGCCTTTCGGACTTCGTCTTTCAGAATAGGAAGACCCTCGCCAGTTTTACAGTTGAAATTCAAGGTTCTGGAGTTATCTGCAAACATAGTCTCAATATATTGCTCCCATATTCGTTTTCTTTCTTCGAGGCTAAGAACAGGGAGATTATTTGCATCCACTAATCGGTGAATCGGGCGCCTTTGTTCAACCATGAACTTGATTTCTTTATGCATGTTGAATGCATCATGTTTGTTATGAAGCTCTTCAAGGCGAGTGCATTTTTTTTTTCATCTATCTTTGCAAGTAGCTTTTTTTTAATCTCAGACTAAACCAAGTTCCATGTGGATAAAATCTTGGCTGGAGCTAGTATGAAATAAATTGTACTAAGGTTCCTTACTTTAAGCATTTGTTTTGCAATTCTCTATGCACATGAAATACAGAAATACAGTTATATAATTATTTTGCTGTGAGAAAGTTAATGATTTAATGTGCTTACTTCTAGAAAGTGGTGACCAATGACCATGTCCTGGCCTTGGTAAAGTTGCGTGAGGAAGAGGAAGAGTCCAGCACTGAGGAGAGCCTCCGACCAAAGCTCACAAGAGCCAAAGCAAAGTAAGAGATTTTTTTAAATGTAGGTATGTATAACTTGCGATCAGTCCCCAGACTATAAATAAATTTCTTCTGGGAAATGAAAAAATATAAATATGAATCACTTTAAAAAAATAAATTATTATAGTTACTAGAAATTTATTTCAGCATTAAATGACAATTTGTTTTAAATAGTCATAATTTTGGGTCTGTATTATGTTTAAAATTAATAGACACATTAAGATTGTTTACCAAATAGGACAAGTGGAAAAAAATTGTCAATTTTTTTCTAGGGAGTTGATGAAAGTGTCCCCTAAGTCAGCCCCATGGAACCTAGAGCTGACTCCGATCAAGCATATTCCAGTGAAGACAAGGCCCGAAGTGAAGGCCCTCATCGCACAAGAGTTACCTGAAGATGAAGATGACGAGGAGTATGAACCCACGCAAGAGGATGTGCCGGTAATTATCTAATTAAGTCGCTTATAATTATGAACTAACACCATTAATTATTGCTATAATTGTCCTATTAATTTTTTCATTCAGGCCTAATGTTTTTAATTATTTTTGTGTGCAGAGCGATGATGATCACATGATAGAGTCATCCAGCGACATTGATTCTCTTCCGCGGACGCCCGCCACGCCGAGTAGCGAAAGGAAGACCCCCAATGTTGTTAGCGATGGACCTTTTAAGATCCCTCAACAGGTAAATATACTATGATCCATTAGGCTCTTTTTCTGTACTCCATTTGGCTAATAAAGTATGACTATATGAAAGTAATTTGAACTGTCAACTAATTCTATGGGTCATTTCTTGTACAATTGTAGTTAATATTGTAGTTTTATTACGTAATTTTGAAACGAAATGTGGATTTTTTATTAAAATCACACCTGTGAGTTTGGACAAAACAATCACCTCAACTTATACTAAGTTTAGACTAGGTAAATCCCCATGAATATTTATTGCACAGATAAAAATTTGGCATTCTCTTGAAGCTGTAATATCTTGGCTGGAAGACATCAGTTAGACATTATGCTTCTAGGTAGTCATAATGTTTCAGAACTGTTGTGTTTGTTTAATCACCTCCATAATGCTTAAATTAAAACATGACGCCATATAATCGAAAGGCTACAAAATCAGGTCATAAACTGATTCCACTCCTTTATCACCACATCTAATCTTACACTACTCATCTCTTACTTAGGAGTTACCGAACCCAGCGCGTAGAAAGCTCGTGCTACAAGAAGAGGAGGCAACAATAGCCCTCCGCACACGTTCCAAGCTCAGCCTCTCAGCGACCTCTATAGAGCACATCGAGAGCTCCTTCGTGCCCCCCGACGACCTGCCGATGCCGGACGTGGACTCCTTATGGAACGAGTTCTTGAAGGACTGCCTGAACCCCGCGTCTAACGCGAGGAACGAAGACGATGATGAGACCGACCCGGAGTACAGCGTGGCGGCCGACCCTGATGCACGTAAGGAGACTTACTTATAGTAATTGGAAATTGACAATTATGTAATTTTCTAAAAATAAGTGTCCCCATAAAAATCGTTTCAGAAATGTCTTATACTCAGTTATACGTTATAGATGTCAAAAGTGTAAAATAAAAAATAGAATAGTTATTTAGGGCGCTAAGACCAAGACCATCTAGTAAACGCTTTCAGAAAGTGATCAAAATTCAATAACTTCTAATTCCTTTGGTAATGTCTAATAAATTTCTAGTTTTAATACATGTCGCTAACATGAATAGAAAATAACATCTCATGTTTCACCTATTGTACTCACGTACTACATTGTTCTCACAAACCCTGACTGCGTTAACAGATGAAGAAGACGAGGAATCGTTGGAAAACAGCATCATCAAGATATCCAAGAAGGAGCTGAACGATCTGGTGACGGAGTTATTCAGCATCATACCGGACGGCAACACCGAGCAGCTAGCCAACAACATGATGGAGGAGGTGCTCACCGAACCGAACCAGACACCGGTAACTGGGCTATCATCAGCGTAGCAACCATTTATGGCCCACTATTGGGAATTGCTCTCACCCCACAGCAGGGAGGAGCAAACTCCACTACGCTGTTCCAATGCGGATTGGTGGAGAAGCGGGCTAGTAACGGTCACGGGCCAATCCGTGTCGGATGTTTTTAAATCGCCCAAAGGCCTGTGACAAGGTTTAACGACTGCTATCGTATCGATAACAATCGGGACCGACATCGTAACGTGCCCTCCGAAGCATTAATTTAATTCACCACTAGCGGTCACCCAGGTACTGACTGAGCTAGATGTTGCATTACTTTTTAGATCACTTGTGATCTACTCAAACAGCGGGTCGTAGAGTATCACCAGCCTGTAATCCTTTATAATGACACTCTACAGGGTCGGGTCTCTCACAGTGAGAAGATTGTAGGCCGTAGTCCACCACATTAGCCTTGTGCGGGTTGTTGCACTTTACATATGTAAGAACGTTGTGGGGAACACTCAGGCATGCAGGTTTCCCCATGATGTTTTCTTTGCCCTTAAAGCAGTTGATATTTAATTAAATAAAGCCCACATTACCATATGGTAATAAAACAATTTGTAACAACTCTATACCTACGTAATATATTTGTGCAAATAAACGTTTCGTCTTTGTCTTAACTTTTATAAAACTCATTGATGCATGCAACTAGATCAAACATGAACCCCTGGAATAAGAGACCAGAATTAAATTTGGCTATCACCTCTTATGTGACTATATCAGTGACATATTCATTCTAGGTAACACCCCGATGGGAAGGTAAAACAGAAATTACATCAGATGATGAAAACAAAACTACAAATGAAGTTTGCACACCACTCCTTATCACTATTAAGAGAGATAGCACTACCAGAGTGTCTATAGGTAAGAGCGAGCAAGACGATCAGGAGAATAACGATGAGGATCCATTGGCAGAATGTGAAGACGGTTCAAGGACAAAGGAAAATGAACCTATGGATGCAAGCAATAAAAATGAAAATGATGAGGTGGATAAAAGACTTATCCAAAAGGAACTAGTTAAGGACAATCTTGCCAGGTAAGATTTAAATCGTATGTATGTATCATATGAGACAGGAAAATGGCGTCATTGATTTCTTCAAACAATTTTTTACTGCAGCGCCCCCTGGTGAGTTGTCACCGTAACACTTATCTAAGAACATGCACCAATCAGATCCAAACAAAGTCGGCCTAGTAGTTTTGGAGATAAATGGCAACATCGCTACGCTACTCACACACAAACATCCTCTCCAAACGCATGTACCGTCTCCGTACCGTCGTGGGTAAAGATGTCTTATAAAAATATAATGATGCATTATCAGAATGTCAAATTGATTTTCGCACAATACCGTCTTTACCATAAGGGCACTCGGGGGCCAGTGCCCAGGGCCCCCATCCTCAGAGGGCTCCGAAGGACCGACGATTTCTCATATTTAATATCAAAATGTTATGATCGGGCGCATTGTACTTTTCTCATTGCACGAACGTCGATCATTTTCAGATTTATTCAAATCAATACATTATTATGAATAATTTGCGTGATTCGAACACACAACAACGAAACACGAACAACAAAAAAACAGCAGCATACATACGATTATCATTCATAACATATTGTATTATTATAATATATTTGATTAATAAAGCAGATCATAGTGAAAAAAAAATTGTATAGTTCGCTTTCTTTACATTCCAAAAGGGCCCCGAATTATGTGCCCAAGGGCCCCAGCATAGTCTAAGACGGTCCTGTTTTCGCAGTGCACCGTGTGCAGTGGCAAAGGCTGACAAAGTGAATGCGAGGGCGCAGAGCTGCAGCGACACGCAGGAGCCCGCGGTGTTGCGCGCGATGCAGAAGGAGACGCCCGAGCCCTCGCAAGTCACCATCGAACTCACTGAGAAGAAAGTGGTACGTAAATACATTGTGTGAATGTGAATAAACACTTGACACATATAGACATAATTGTCCCCACACTGGGATTTTCTGTGAATCAGGGCCCTGTGTGTCACCCAACACACAGGGCCCTGATTCACTAAGTCCCAAAAGATTTCGTGCAGATATCGTGTGACGTAAACCGTACGTCATTTCATGAACTCGGCACGACACACACGGAATCTTAAATGTCTATTATAAGGCACACAATAGATTGTCACGATTGACACCATTTTTGACTTTTTATCACGGGTAAGACACGATACCGCGATACTATGGTAATAGTAAAATTACCAGTTGATCTTCTATAGGTGCCACCTATAATAGGCTTGTGTCCTACGAGTCGATTGAGATACTTTTATAAGTCTATAAAGTGGGCTTGTAGTCACAAGCACATGGAAAAAATTTACCCGTGAAATGAACCAACGTGAATAACGCTTAGAAGGCTCAAAGGCTGTTACTATATCAGAAAATAACTCTGAGCACTATGCCGTCATTTCTGAGCGGTACACCTGTACCATGATGTCAGAGATAAGAGTTGCGACCCTTGGCTTTCGACCGCCGCCTAGGAAATATACGGCGTTTATGGATAAAGTATCTGTATATTGTGTATATGTATACAAAAGGAATGCGCTTTATAAAATTAAATATCACCTGCTGTTACGGTGAAGGAAAACATCGTGAGGAAACCTGCATGCCTGAGAGTTCACAAAAAAAAATGTTCTCAAAGGCATGTGAAGTCCACCAACCCGCAGTAGGCCAGCGTGGTGGACTAAGGCCTACATCCCTCTCATTGTGAGAGGAGACCCGACCCTGTAGTGGGTCATTAATGGGTTAAAACAACATACAAAAGGAATTACACAAATGCCATACGGTAATAAATGACCTATAGGTCCTAATGTCCTAATGTCTTATAAACACTTAGAGGTTTTGGAGAGTGCAGTGTACAGTGTACGGTGTAGAGTCGCGTGAGGCGCAGGTGCAGTGTGCGTGCGGTTGCAGATGCTGGCGGAGCAGGTGCGGCTGCTGCAGCAGCAGCTGCGCCAGCACGTGCAGCTGGCGGCGGGCAGCTTCCTGCAGCTGTTCGTGCACCCCGAGCACTGGCAGCGCGCGCCCACCTTCAAGGACTACCTGGTATGTCTACACAGGGTGAATTTTTCAAGTGTGCGTGGATGGGGAAATCAGAAACTGTGAGGAATATCGAAAAATGCTGAAAGGAGTCTGGGGACCGGTTTTGATGAAAACTAAAATTGCGTTGTTGGATTTTTGAAAAATCAATATGCCTAGCCAGGAATCGAACCCATTCATTTTGAAAAAAAATATCACCACCTGTATTATTACACCATTCGATAGTGTCACTAATAATAAGGGACAAATTCCGGAAAACTTATACGAAATACATATACGAAAAGACTTTTTATGACCAGATGGAGTGTTTCTATATAAGAGATAAATAAAATTAAACGGTATCCCAGGCTTTTTAGATACAGCAAAGAAAGAAATCACTGAAAAGCTGCCAAAAAAATTTAATTAAAGAACGCTGACGTGATACTCCATGTTGACAATTATAAAAAAATTTAATTACTACCATATTACACAATTATTATGTACCAAAGATTTCGAAAGCAGACACGCGATTTGAATGCTGAGCTTAGAAATCCTAGCTCAGCATTCAAATAGCAAAGCTCCTGTGTTCGATTCCCAGCAGAGCAGATTTGAATTTCTGTTTCTGGTCTGGGTGTGTTGTGTTCTTGACGTGTGTCCATGGCACCCACGACACGCGGAATCCTAGTGTGAGGCCATGAGTGTGAAGCGTTATTTATTCATTTTTGTCTCTAGACATCGTTGAACAACATAGTGGAACTGAACCCATCGTCAGTAGTGAACGTATGCAACCTGAAGCCGGCGGTGGAGCTCGTCGCCAGCTGGGAGGAGAGTGTCTCTCAAGACTCCCCCGAGAACATCAAAATGGTCGAGTGAGTCCATTTGTATCGATAGCTTATTCAATATTCACTAATCCCCGTAGCTATTCAGACTTTTCAATCATAGCTCCCTAATGTACCCTGGGAAGTCTTTTAGATATTGGTAGTCCTTTCGCGAGCTCGGATGACTCGTAGCTACCTTCAGATATCCAAAACAGCAGACGGTGGCCCTATACTAACAGTAACGGTGGGGTGTCTTGTAAGACTTGAACTTAGCATATCATTCTAAATAGTTTGTTGAAGAGTGTTTATGAGCTTTGTTAAGCTCGTAATATCTGTTCAGCTTTAAGATGTTTCTCATAATTACTTTAATTTAGCTAATTCTACATATTAAAATACATTGTAACTTGTTTTTCAGGTTTTTGCAAAAAGAAATTGAAAGAAGGTAAGTCTACTTAGTTATCCAATTTACCAAAGAAACAAGTGAAATGCGACTGTCTGAAAACTCTGTAATAGGCTTCTTTCCACTAAGAATAAATCGGTTTCAAATGATTAATCATGTTTTAGTAACCAAAAAAACACTTTTTTCATTAAAATAATTAAAAATTACCAATATTTACGGAAAATAAATTCCGCAAAATTGGCCATTTCATCACGTGACATTGAATGATTGAACAAAAATCAGAGAAGCGTGACGTCACACCAAGACGCCATCTTGGCAGACGACAGTCAGCCTTTTTCGATGTTAATTTAGAGTTTTCATTTCTAAAATTGCAAAATTCTTAGGTAAAATGGCTTATTTATCTTAAGATAATATATTTTTTGTGGTAAAATAGAGACCGAGCTATATTTTTAATCTCATTTCCAAATTGTGTCAACTAGCCTCTCTGTTATGACTGATACAATTGGCAGCCGTCGGCGGATGAGCCAGAACGCGCTGTACGCGGGCGACTTCCCGGAGGCGTTCATGCAGGTGGTGGCCAACAGCCCCGTGTTCCTGTACCCGCACCTGCTGCCGGCGATGCCCTACCGCCCCGACCAGACCATTCGCAAGTTCAGCTATCTGCGCTCCGAGGACGCGTGAGTGTTGCCATGTCAAGAAGGGCAATAAAAGCTCTCCCTCATAGCCGGCAACGCACTGGCGACCCCCGGTTGCACGTGTCAGTAGGCGACGGTGACCACTTACCATCAGGTGGCCCGTCTGTCTGTTTGCTTGCTCCATTTATATAAAAAAAAATCATTTTATTTTAGAAGTTTTGTTAGTCTGATGGCCGGGATCGATTTGCGATGACGACCCTTAGTACGCTGCATGGAGAGCTTGATTCTCGGCAAAGCAAAAATTTGAACGATGTCTTAAAATTTCTGTTTCTGGCCGGATTTGTGTGATTGTCCATAGCACTAGGACTAGGGCTCTTTGTCCGTCTGTACCTCATTAGTGACTGATTGATTGTCGGCTTTCCTCTCACAATCGAAGAGTGAAGGCCTTAGGCCACCATGCTGACCTTATTCGGGTTGGTGGACTATTAGGTGGCCAGTAACGCGTCAGACATGAATATGTCAAATGAGGGATGGATAGCACTTACCATCAGTCCCATTCGCTTGTATACCCACCAATTGACTTAAATAACCAATTTCCAATGAGCGGTGATAGCCCAGTGGCTTAGAACTCGACCTCTAATCGAGGGGTCCGGATTCGAATCCCAGTGAAACGCACCAATGACTTTGTAAAAAAGTTATGCGCGCTTTATAAAAGTAAATATCACATATCACCTGCTGTTGCGGTGAAGGAAAACATCGAGAGGAAACCAGCATGCCTGAGAGTTCACAAAAAAATGTGCTCAAAGGTATGTAAAATCCACCCACCCGCAGCAGGCCAGCGTGGTGGACTAAGGCCTGCATCCCCCGGAGACCCGACCCTGTAGTGGGTCATTAACGGGCTACTGGCAATCAATTCCCTTGCAGGCTAATCATACTGGGACTGGACCAGTTCTGGGAGTACGTGGCGAACAACCCGGCGCTGTTCAAGCGGCCGTCCACGCACCCGCGCCACCGCTGGGGGCTGGCGGCCAGCGCGCGGCTGGTGTCGCGCCACATGCTGCCCTGGATCGAGCCCAAGAAGCTGCTCGGCCACATCAGCTCCTGCAGGAAGGCCAACGACCCCGACAACCTCATCGTGGTGAGCTCAACGAGTGATAACCTCATACTCATACGACCCGAGTGGCCCAGTGGTTAAGATACCGGTGCGCTATGCGGAGGGTTCTGGGTTCGATTCCCAGCAGAGCAGAGGTTCGAATGATGAATTTGAATTTCTGTTTCTGGTCTGGGTGTGTTGTGTTCTTGTCTTGTGTGTGTCCATAGCACCCACGACACAGGGAATCCTAGTGTGGGGCTATGAGTGTGAAGCGTTATTTATTTATTTATTATTTTATATTAGTCCCCAAACAGCCTTATAGGGTCACTCACCAAGAGTGACCCATGCTGATCAAAACTTGCAGTAAGTCGTTGGGGTCGGTTGTACAGTGGTGAGTTGTGCCGTATTGCAATTAATAACAGTTTTATTTTGTAATAATTGCAGAAGTACTTCAAGTCGCGCACGATAGAGCCGCCGAAACACATGATGTTGCCTTTCAACCCTACAATGACGCTGTACGAGCAGCCCGAGCACGAGATGCCGCGCATCTGGCTGCGCTACCTCGCCAAGGGCAGCCAGAGATTCATGGTGAGGCTCGTGTCTGTCTGTCACCCATTAGTATCACACTTCAGCGTCGGATGTCCCCTCTAAATGTAAGAGGTGCTATGAACACACGCACGAGACAAGAACACAACTACTAACTAACAACTCGCCATCTAGGTCGTCCTGTGCCAATGCCTTGCCATGAACAGCATAATATTTATGAAATAGTGATTAAATGAACAAATGAATGAACAAGATACTAAAGAAACGAACGTGTGAATAAATAAGGCAATAAGGTTTAACAGCAAAATCTTGTCAGTTGTTTTGAGGTTAAACCCGCAAAATCTGCGTCGCAGATTACTCTATTTGCGCGTATCATGAGAAGCATACACCAGATGATCAGTTTTCAAAGCACGACACTGATTGTTTTCACCAAAAATGTGAAATTGTGCAACTGTTTAATTATTTCCCATCATTTTTCAGAAATTTCTACGTAAGCGCAAAGATCACATCTACGGTCAGCAGCCAACGGGCGAAGACATTGTTCCCATACGCGGCGCACCGTTGCACAAGGCGCCGCTGCCCATCGACTTCTCTAAAGAGATCAATTGCACCAGACTCAACGTGAAGCCTCCGAAGAGCCAACCGCCATTAGTCAATAGACTCGACGTACCCATCAACAACGTTAATACAAATTCAAGCCTCGTCGCAACGAATATATTCACGGTCGTCAACACATCCAATGGCTCGTATTTAGTGCCTGTCAAAGTACAAACAATGACTGTCGACTCAAATAAAACGCCGGTCACCAGTCCTATGGAAGCAGACGCTAATGCAGACGAAGGTAATGAAAAAGCCACGGGTGATGTTGAAAGCACGAAAACAACAGATAAATGCCATACAGAAAAGTCTAATGGTAAATCATGTGCTAAGATCATAGATTCAGAACATTGTCCCTGCTGTGTAGTGCTAAGGAAAATGTGTAAGTTGAAACAGAAAACTATAGACGACTATTTTAAAACCCCCAACAAAAAGAAGAAATGTGAATGCAATGAAAGATGTTATCCGAAAATAACGAATAGGTTGAAGTTGCTAGTGATCAATTCTAAAGTAACTTCTCAATGGATTTATCGGAAATTGATGGACAAAATAAAGGCATTAAAAAAAGAAATTGCGAACGGTGGTCGAACCGAGTTTAGTGATGTGATTAGTGATGATTGTGAGGAAAATGATTTTGGTGAGTATTCATACAGTGAATCGGTAATGAAGAATATGTAAATAGAAGTGAAGTACAAATAGAGAAGTAGTGAAGCATATTTGCACAGTTGACCAATTTGATGACATTTGATGTAAAAAATAATATCACAACAGCCAATAGGGTAGTCTGAACAGAAAGTCTTAATAGACTTTGTATGACATCATATATTTGTAAGTCAACTAACATTCTAATATAATTATTTTTATTATGATAGTTTCCATTTAATTTACTACTGGGTTGAAACTATTATAAAATTAAAATTCTTCTACCATTATTATTATAAGTGTGAAAGCTAGTGAGGATTGATGTTTGTTTGTTTGTTACTCACACAAAATCGGCAAACAAATTTGTATGAAATTTAGTATTCAGATAGTTTATAACCGATCAACGTATAGGATACTTTTTATTACTCTCTGGACGAAGTTATAAAATCCATTCCATCCATTATAAAATACTTTCAGTTTACTGACAGTTTCTATTCCAAAAAAAATTCACAAATATACAAGCACACACAAATATAAGTTATCATATTTATAATGATTTTATTATGATAATACAAAATAAGAATTATTCTCCATCAATTTTCCAGCCATAGCCACATCTTTTCAACTGAAAATTGCGCTGAGATCGGCAGTGGTCCAAGACTATCGGGCCAAGAAACGGTTGAACGCCCTATTCTCCAAATTCGACGTCGAGGGCGGCGACGTGTTGGCGCTGGCGGCGGACATGGAGAAGATATGTAACGTGGACCTGGTCGACCTTTACAAGGAGTTCATAGGCTTCCTGACTGCGGAGCAGGCCGATGTACTCGGCCGGTATAAGGACTACTTCGTGCAACGGTGCGAGGCGGAGTTGGCAGCGAAAATTGAGGTGAGGAGACCAGTTTAGTTGCTATAATATGCTGTATAGTTTACTACAATAACGGGAATCATCCGTTAACTATTCTACAGATGTCCGTAGAGATAGCTCCTTTCTCTAGGTTTAACCCACTTCCGTGGTTTACCGGGGTGTGGCCTTGCGCCTGCAACTTCTTGGAGCCACTAGAGAAGAGACTGTGGAGGTTAAAAATTTACAGGGAACACGCCACGACACCCCATATAAATCTATAGTTGCTATAAAACTGTTTTCTACCACTAGTCTTAATTGAGGTCTCGAATGAGTAAACAATGCTTAAATCTTATCGCATTCTTCAAATTCAAACTCAAAGACACCTTAAAAAGGAGACCCGAGCATGAACACTGTCATCAAAGTATTTTAAATATAGTTAACGTGTGTCATTAGTACGGGAAGATGTACCGTGCCATGAGCATGAACACTATTGTCAAAATATTCGTACGGTAAATGTCAGTTATTAGTACTAATACTACTACACACGTTAACTACACATATACTTTGATGATAGTGTTAGTGCCCAGGCACTAATTTGTATGTTGCAGGAGTCATTGGCACAAGTATTATTATGATAAACCAGTACTATTTCTGTACAGTTTTACATTTTTAGGAATCAGTGTCGGATAAAAGGAAACAGATTGAAATGCTGGAGTATATAAGTTCCAAGTTCAACTCTAATTACTTCAACAATTGGTCATCGTGTGACATTTGTACAGAGCTGCTGGCCCTCATGGATGGCTATCCTGAACTCGCTCGATACGTATTCTCATTGTTCCCTCATCGACGGACTGAAAGGTATACTTGTAATTCCATTCCGTTACTAGTATTTATTCCATCACTATTTTCTGTTTTTTTAATCCATTTTTGGATTCAGCCGCTGAACTCCCTAGACCTTGCCACATTAAAATTCAATTCAATTTATGATAAAACAAATTTCTATTTTAGATCTATAGAGCAAAATTCTGAAACAGTTGTTGAAAAGGATACAACAGAGCCCCAAGAATCACAACTGAGTGTACATTCTGAAGCAAATGAAATTAAAGATTCAGAGACTATGGAATATGAGGCTTGTGAAGCTGATCATTCTTCAAGGTAGCTAACCACAGAATAATTCTAATAATACTACTCTACAAGGTAAATTTTTCAAGTGTCATTGGATAGCGACATCTGAAACTGAGTGTGGCGACTTCCGCCACTTGTCAATAGGTGAATCATGCAATAGAAGTTTTCTATATCGCTAACATATATAGGGTGAATTTTTCAAGTGTGTGTGTATGGGGAAATCCAAAACTGAGGAATATCCAAAAATACTGAAAGGATTATGGGGACCGATTTAGTCGAAACTATGCAATCCACCTTAATAATATCAACTTACCACATTTATTTCAGTGGCGAGGAAAATGAAGAAATAAACAAAGATGATGGTATAGAGTCTCCCCAACAAGAAGATAATCACCCCGATGATCTTGTGTTGAAACAGGTAAGCATAAGTTAAGTATAGATCATTAAGATCAGTATAAAACCTTCAACATAAAAAAGTTTTAAAGTTAGCTAATTAAAGTAGCAATGATAGCCAAATTGCGTACTACCAATGGGGAAGAAAAATACTGAAGAAAGGCAAAGAATAGTGAACACATCTTGGCATCTGTCTCTGCCCAGGTTTCTTATAAGCCCTGCACCAAGCAGGAAGTTAAGCAGTTTCGTATAGTAATCGTATCGATCTGCCGTTAGTGTGGGCAGATGTCCGACTGACATGACATCACACGTTTGCCGTACATATACTTTGACGGGTATTCCTGTTGCACGCATAGGTTGCACGTGAGGCACAAATATAACAATGAGTTCAGTGTTAATTAGCAAGAGTACCAAGAGTCACTTTCACAAAAATAATGTAAGTATGAATTGTTTTAGGAACCAGACCCGGTAGAGGAAAATATGCCAACCGAGACAACTGAAGCAAGTACGGCAGCGTCAGATAGGCCAATGACAGCAAAATCAGAATATCAAGTCAAAACAGAACCTCCAGAGTGGAAGCGAGACGAAGATAAAATTATCCTGGAAATTCTCAAGCAAAACATAACACCAACGGAGTTTAAGAATAAAGCAATTGATGACATCGTCGAAAGTACATCGGTCGTACAGACAATTACGGAAACTCTGTCTCACAAGTCAATAGATGACATAAGGGACCGAGTGTCCTATTTGTTAGATCTACTCGTTAAGTGTAATGTATTGTAGGTAGTAATTTACTGTAGTATTTATTATTAATACAATTGGTACGTAACCTAGCTATTGTTTTATTACGATTCATGTCCGTAACTTGTCCCATTATTTTGCGAATAACTAAGTGCTAACCGAGGGCCTGACTGATCTTATTAATTAATATAATGTCTAACCTTTCTTTCCAAGCTTAATATAAAATAGTTTATTATCTAATTCAAATATTAAACTATTGACGATTTCAACTTGAAATACCTTCATATTGCTATATAACAATATGAAGCAATATAATTCATAAAACTTTATAGATGATGAATTATAAGAGCTATGGCCTAAAGAAAATCACAATCTCACTTAAATGCTGTCTATTGCATCTTGCCTATTTTGTGTCATGAGATAGTCGCGAAGGTAACCTGCCTTGTTCCCAGAGGCCTATGAACTCTACGACTCAAAATAAGCCAGGGCGATGCCAGCTCAATAGGTTGCGACAAATAAATAAAAGAAACAGCAAGTTTTATAAAATTTTATAATACAAATTTTAGGTTTGTCTAATGACATTCAGAGAACTGTACCACTTATGAAGTTTAAATTTCATACATACATAACGCACACAAAGTTATCAGATGATAAAATACGGCACTCAGGACTTAGGACAAAAAGGAAGGAACGGAGGCCTTTGTACGAATTTCGATACTTTCGAAAAAATAATCTAATTTCTTATTATTCGATACAGTTGAAATGATGTGGATATACAATTTCGTATCGCCAAGTTATTTGCTAAGGGCCTTTTTTATAGCAAATGCAGTCACATGCAGACCAACTGATTTTGATCCTATGATAACCACTTAAATTGCTTTGAATCATAGGATAGCCGTAGATAGCTACGGCGATGCCAACCCATAAAGACTATAAAGTCCAACGTGCTGTTTCTGATCAGCTAATTAGCCGAACAACTATCAAAACCTTCCTGCAATTATAAAGAACCAATACATATTTAATAAATGTCATTTGCTTTTTTCCATAAATTATCCAAACTCATATAAAGACCCCAGCTTACATCTTTACAATAACAGCAAATATCAAAACAATGCACCAATTAATTTTTCACTTAATTACAATCAGGATTTATAATTTTATCAGCAATAGATATTGAAATAACATAATCACACTTCTAGATGGGTTAAAAATACGGGTTAAACAATAAGTAAATAACATATGGGTAAGCTATTATTGTCTAAATCTACAGCTACGTTCATACAGCCCCAAGGTTTTTAAACCGTAGACAATAGTTTTAGTTATAAAAATAATTTTATAGGCGGATATGAACACCATAATGCCCAGGACTCTGTGTAGTTTGGCTTGGGTACAGTTAAAAATCAAATAGCAGGCACTTACTTTATATTCATGAATAAATACTAAGTGCAAACATAATTTCAGAAATGTTTTTATTTTCAAGAACATTTAATTTAAATAATTTTAAGGTCGTTTTTAAGGCAAATTAATCATCAGTCACAATATGTATTTGATTAGAGATCAAAAGTAAATATTTTTAACAAAGATGTAATGATGACCAAAAAAATCAAAAACTTGCTAATCTTCAAAATTATTTGCTATATATATAAATGGGTAAGTAACAAATACATTTTTCTTGTAGCAGGCTCGTTTAGTGTTAGGTACCTTTGGCAAGAATAACTTTTCTGGTCAGAGCATACATTTTTCCATGCTATTTTTTGTGTATATTGTGACATAATAAATAAATAAAATGACCTGCTGCCACAAATACCATAAACAACACATGTAATACGAGTAAACAGGCATACAAGCCACTTGATGGAAAGTGGACATAACCTAATGACACCAGTAAAACCTGAGGAGTGTCACCGGTGTGCTGCCCTTACAATATACATAGTATATTCTCAAAATTACATTTCTTGTTAGTATATTCTTAACGTAATGCAAGCACAAAAATTATTGCAAACATGATACAATGGCTTCAATAAAAAGCAATAAAGATATTTTATTGCTACTATCATTTAAAACTAAATTTTTGATCACCACTCTGTATGTTCACATGAGTGAACAATAAACATACTTATTATACCAACATAACTTGCCACATGCCGGTGTATCCAAAGTTTTCTTAATGAGATGCGTAAGAGCGAACAATGTATACGAGCCATGTATAGGCACAGGCATATATGTATTTACAAGACGAGGACATCAAATATAATTTTTTACGATAAAACTTAAGAGCATAACAAATATATTGTGTTTTGAATGCAATTCTTTCTACCAAAAAGGGCGACATAATTATTATGATACACTGTACCTATTACTCGCAAATTTTGTCTTAAAACAAATTTTCGATTTCAGAATAGGCATCCAATATTGTAGTTTGATGGTTGTCCATATTTCCTCTGCAGAAATTTAAACATATTATTATTTTGCCACTAAAATTGTTTGGTTTATTATAAATACGGTTTTCTTGACAGACCTCAAAAAATCACACTGTGCATCATGTGACACCATAATTCAAATAAATAAAAATCCTTGTGCTATATTGAGGATTACAATAAATTATGCTTTTCTTCAAGTAATATGCACCAAAGACATTGTTTCATTCTCCCGTTACATAGATAAAATATTAAAAGATTCACGCTATTCAACAATCAACATTATCAACACCTATTTATAATCCATTAAATTTAACTTTATCAGCCTCTTTCCATACTTTTATTACAAAATGAAGGTAACAAGCTGAATTCAAAGAAATAAAAATGGTAAGATGCACTAAAATCAGCGGGGTTTACCTCTAGATTTAGGCAGCATCACTATAAAAACATATAGTCCCTCTTTTTATACTTGTCCTATTTGGTAAACAATCTAAGCCGCAAACACATAATTATAAAGATTTAAAAAGAAATAGTATAACGCGACAACCCCGCCGTCCCGCGCGAACGAACGAAAAGAACGAGAGGTGTTACAGACCGCGCGGAAATTAATTTGTATAGACGTCCAGTGCTGTTCGTACCAGCACAGAATACATAATAGTACAAGTACAGAAGGCCCACTTCGAAAAGTCATTTAAAGAAGTATAGACTCTAGCTACGATACGATTTAACTCAATTCAAATAATCACCTGCGATAATGTTGCGTCTCTTACTAGCGCATAAGCCTTACTTTTCCACTTTTCCTCTGCCTGTTGCGTCTCTTTCTAGCGCGTTACTCTTACCTATTCCCCTTTCCTTCCTAGCCGTTTATGCGGGGCCGCTGTGCGTAGGTACATTTTTGATACCGACACGGGTAGTGGGCCAGGCCTGGTACCAGTTAGTAGCCTCGATGTAATCATGACGTCTAATGTATGTGTAAAAGTGATTATAGAGTCTTTTCTAAGTTAAGAACCCGCGTTTCAATTTGATGCTGAAACAAATTGTGACTATAATTCATATTTCAAAGCACTCTTTTTTCAGTATTAAGTAGTGCCAAAATTGTTTACCAAATTGGACAATAGTAAAAAAATGGACTGAATGTATTGGGCCTTTACAATACAGCTCTAAATAGATTCACAGCCCCATTAAAGCGCTCGGTTGAACGCGTCTGTGACTAAGTCTAGTCAATTCATACAAAAGAAATAGGAAGTAGATAGAACAGCTATGTGAGCGGGCAGGGGTACATTAGTTTCTGCTCAACTGAGGGTATATGAGTTTATTCAATAAATTTGCAATATAATGATACAATAAACTTTATTGTATCACTCTTGTTGTCACTATGAGTGAGTGTAATAGAATGAGTTTGGGGTTTGAATGCTGCTGCCTGAGCTAACTCAGAACTAATACGTTGTAATTGCCATTCTATTTACTTCCTTTTTCTATGGTTCATACATATCCATGTAAAACACTTGCTGCCTGTCTTATTTTGGACATTACAAATCCTAAAGTAGGATTAGGCAGGGAAAGAGCACCAGCACAATGACGCACACTGAGGAGCACACACAATCCCGTTTGGTCACTGGTTGTCATCTAACACTTATCTGTGTGAGTCCCTAAACTTCTATTCATTCAGCAAGCCACTATAAACTATTGTGGATACAAATCTTCGTGCATTCATTAGATCCTGTTAAAGTTAACATGTTCTCAGTACTGACACATCCATTACAGTCATGTACCTCAAACCCTTTTCATAACATAACATCTTTTTCTCAATTCAACCTTTTTAGTTACCCATGCATCAGCATTGATAGCTTACTACTTATATAACACAACCACAACCAGGAGGAAAAATAATAGACTGACTCTATTATTTTTCCAAAGTAGTTATGTAAACGCTTAACTATATTTGCATGGTTGCAACTCTACATATTATCTCTGCTTAGTTCCTCACATGAACAGAGCATATACCTGAGACCTAAGACCTGCCATATACTTACATTGTTTGGCTCATTCCTGTATCGTCACATAAAATATACAACCATCAAAATTATACAGTCTCATAACAGAACTAACCAGTGGCCGGGACTGCGGCGCCGTTCCATGTCCCACACGCGCGTTGCATTAGAACAGGTCCATTTCATCGTTGCACATCACTTCTAGGAAGTCTTCGTCGTTGTAGTCTTGTAGGTGGCGGTCATCGGCGGCGGGGCGGGGGGGTGAGGTGGTGGTACAAGGTGGGGGGGTGCAGCGGTTAGCGTCGCTGTGCTGCGCATCAGTGACATCAGTGTCGCTCGAGCAGTCGCGCGCGTCGGTCGCGGGGGACGGCGGGGGGTTGGAACCGTGCTCCGTTTGCACTGTCGCCTCCCCGCGGGATAGGAGAGATGGCAGTTCTGAATCTAAAATGGAATGGGGGATTAAATTGTGTATGGGCCATCTTGTATCTACTTAATAACTCTGGTACATATACCATATGTTAGCTACCAGATTTTGCACAAAAAGTAGTATAAATTAAAAAAGGTGTCATTTTTTATACAGGATTTGCCTAAATTTGGAAAATCTAAGGGGAACCAAAGGAGCCAATAAGGTCTATACCCCCCAAAAGGCATGAATCAAGAAAATTTGTGATAATATACTTTAGTGAAATAGCCTGAAATGTAGGTCACTTCTCATTAAATCGCGGTACTTTACTAGACGCCTGGTCATCCTTCCTTCCGTCCTATTGAGAAGACGGCAATCTTTCACTGATTTTTTTAGCCCTGCTTCCAATTAGCCATGTCTGTAGCACTGTTTAAGGAATTTACAGTACAAGGACTTAACAATTACTTTACTAACCTGTCAAGCTCTGTTTCAACTGCTCCATTACTTTCTGGCGGCTCTTCGCTCGCGCCTTCTTGATCTTGCGAGCGCTTTCCTTCCGCTCCTCGTTAAATATCTGGTTGATCATGGACTGAGATATCTCATCATCACGCTTCAGAAGGAAGAAATATACGCCGCCAGGGGTTCGCCGGCGAGTTCCATTCTGTAACAGGATTAGATCATTTCTATTTCTGTACCAGAATACTAAAAAACTTTTAAATAGCAGTGCCACATTCTTATTTGACATAGCCGTAAAGGATCATTTTCATAGCCTGTATTTGGTGTGCAGGAGATTTCAGTTAAAGCGTGCCATGCCCGCATGTGGCGTGCCAGATTGCTATTTAAACTGTTTAATGGTTAAGGGGGCTTGCAATTTCATTAGTCATAATCCTGTATTCGAGGACTACCACAATGAACCTTAACATTATAAATTTGAAGTTTTTACAAGCTCATCGGCTCAAAAACATGACACGACACCTAGCAACCACTTGCCAGTTAAAAGGTGCACAAAACTCTAGTCAAGCTGTAAACCAACATAATGGGCATACTAAGGCTACACTTTTTGGTGCTCTTCGAGCACATGTGTTCAGTGATAAGAGTTTTTTCCTTACCAGAGGGGAAACCTTAAATTTGAGGTTCTCTTCTCTTCTCTGGCTCTGACCAATCCGACGTATTGAAAATTTAAAATATATAAACACTCACCATGACCAACATGCCACCATCGGCTTCTAGCCTCTGTGTTTCTTTGTATATTTCAATTGCTTTGCTAGCACCCAACACATGTATAATCCTGGCTGTAAATAAAGAGTTACATACATGAATAATTTCATTTATTTTTGTCCCTAAAAGAAAATGCTAATTTTATCTCTCATCTTAGTGACAAGATCAAAGATAATAAATTGATGATACATCAATGTGCAATTTATTTTTATATACCAGAAAAGTTAACAGACATGGACTTAATATTTTATTTTCAAAGAAGTAAGGGATTTTTTATAAAGATAATATACATACTAATCAAATCCTTTTTTTCCTCTGACAATTTTTCAGCAATCTCGGTGGCTACTTCATCTAGCGGGTCCACTGGTGTGACGGACAGGTTCATCAACAACCGTGGCTTTTGGTTGGCTCCAGGGGGCTGGTGACTGTTCACTCTCTTTCCTAGCCTTAACTTAACATTAGATCTGTCTGAATTCCTCCTTTTGTTTGTTGTGTTCTCTTCAAGATCACCAGTGTTGCCATTGTTAAATACTTTCTTAGAAATATAGTTGTCGTCTAATCTATACTTAATAGTATAATCATAAGATTCAACGCCATATCTGCTTTTCTTTGAAACATCACAACTGACCATGTCTTCAGTCAAGAGATCCTCCTGCAATGTGAATAACAAAGATGTAAGCTATTGTAAATTCAACTTCCTACTAAGTAACATTATAAATGCAAAAGTTTTTGAGGACTGATGTATGGATATTTGATATTCTTTCACACAAAGGCAGCAAGGTGTATAGATTTGGATAAAATTTTGAATGCATTTCTTACTACTTATTATAAATTCAAAATCTAATACCTCATTTTAATAAGTAGCAATAGAAGATTAGACAATTATTGCAAAATTGAGCCTTGTGTGAGTATGTAATAGGTACTATACAAAATGTATTGTATTATTGTTACCTGTAAAGCTTGACACCAAACATTGTATTTGTCTTTTTTGTTAGGATGCATTGTTGCGTGTGGGCGCCGAGGCCTTAATTTGGTGCGTTTAGGTCGTCGACGGGGTTCGTCGTCAGATTCTGAGCCTGACGACTCCTCTGGAGAGGCTTCATCACTCTGTTCATCTTGAATCTGCATGTTTACCAACGAAGGCGGGTTGAAAGCCTCCGGGCGCGCAAGGGGTATATACGTGCCCTCTTCTACATCAGAGTCCCCCAACTAAAATAATACGACAAAATTTACTCACAATGAGTGCTGGAGTAGATAGACGATTATACACATTCTGTTTCAGTTAAGATAAATAAAAACTGTAAGAACGGCTCAATGACAACAAGAACTAAAGATATTCTAGTCAACAAATAAAACACATATTATCAGGAATTGCACTTTTTAGGGCGATACAATGACTTCTTTACAAGGTAAGAAATTGCGCGCAAACCTCGCCCTCCTCCCGTTCATGAGACACCTCCACGTCCAAATCTCCTTCTGTAGTTGACATCATGATCGGCAAGAGTAGTAAAAGTTAAATAATGAAAGCACATGAAAGTTTTTTGGGAAATAGAAATAAACCGTAAGTAACTACTTCGACTTTTATTTCAGAATCGGTCTTCGATGGCGCTGTCATTTATATTTTACTACTACCACAGATAATAGAGTGTGGACCCAAGTGTTGTCAAAATCACACGAACTTACAGAGAAAACATAATTTATGCACACTGTAAGTCTTAGTGTTTGTGTGTTTTGTAAGACAAAAAGTTTCATTTTATGTTATTTGTTATTTATTATTTTAATTAAATTTGAGACAAATACTGCTATTTTTGTATAGTGAATTGATTTCCAAGAATTTCCATATTGTAGCATATAAAACTCACTTGTTCCCTGTGTACTTGTGTAGTTTAGTTTGAATAATTTGCTGTAGATGACACTATTGTTCACAAGTTACTTAAGTATGAATAAGGCCAATGTTTATATGTATGACCGCGGGTGGAGCGGCTACGTGATTTTTTCAACCATACGGTACAAGGCTACACAAAACAAGCAAAATTGTTTTCACGGAAACTTTTAAAAGTCGTCACTGTCAAACGAACGATTAACTGCGCGTCGCCAGCATGACTGGCCTAACGGGTGGTGCCCCGTGATCTTGGGAAACCTGCCTATTACCATGTTATTGTACACAGTGTAGATAAAACAGAAAGCTGAGATAATGTGTATTTATCAAATTATTGACATGTATAAATCAAAATTATGACGTTGATAGACAATTTATTCATTTATTGTAAATGGACTTAAAAATACGCTCATTTGGCGCGCTTAAAACGTTTATATATCAATATTGGACTGAATGTAATATGTTATGTAATTATTCTTTTTTTGTTCATTCCTACAAAATAAAAATGTTCCAAAGCTCTAATCGATCTAAAATTTTTAGGGCTGCCTTTGATACAGTAAGCAGTGTCACATTACGAGCCCATGAGAATGAATCGCTGTTTGATGTGAGAATCATACACCTCCCTGATGAAAGACCCCCTCTGGACGATTTTGATCCCCGGCAGCATAGGGAGCCTCAAATTCCTATTAAGTAATGTTTAGCTTTTTATTTCCGGCATAGCTAGCAAGGCATTTCTATTCAATGATTTCGGCAGACACTTCTTACATACCATCATTGCACTCCAAGTCTGAACGAATATTTAAATCACTTAGCTGCAACCTTTTTATGGCCCACTGTTGGCCACGGGTCTCTCCTCACAACAGGGGGAGGCTTGAAGCATATTCCACGCTATGCGGAGTGGTGGAGAAACGGGCTAGTGGCCAACCCATGTTGGATGTTATTGTCATTTAGGTACTGATCGCGCCCGATATTGCTTAACTTTTTCGATCGCTTGCGGTCTACTCAAGCAGCGGGGCTAAGAGACGTGTCAATTAAACCACTTACATATTGTGAATTCGTTATTAAGTCTAGATTATTGATAAATTACAAATTGATTTGGATTTGAAGAGTATTAAGATATATTAGAGCACGCGTTTTTACTTCTCCATTTCGACTTCTAAAATATTTTTATTTTGTTAAGTAATGATAATATTTTCTATTAGATTATGGATGGCTTATTTCAATTTCCTTCGATCAATTTTTGGGGCTGGCATCCTTGGATTGCCACTTGCTATCAGTCAAGCTGGCATAATACTCGGTCCAATAATGGCAATGGCTATTGCGGTTCTCATCATCCACATGCATCTTACATTGGTGAGATTTACTAAAACATTTTTGCATACAATAACATTTCATGAGGCATTTAAGCGTTTGCGGCGAGTTTCAATAAGAAAAATTCTGAAAGAGATAGATTCTATTGATTGCCAGATAGCCTTTGTAACTCCTTTGAAAATTTGAATGTTGCCTGGAAACCAAACATCTTCAGGGCTATCCATAGCCATCGATTGAATATTGAAACCGGCCACTTGAACTAGTTATACAGCGTTGGTCAATCAACTAGGCCAACATGGAAAACCAATGGCCTACACCCTTCTTATACTTGTCAACCCGACACTGCAATGGAACTAACAAAATATACAGTCTAGCAAGAAATTCGATTCATACAAGCTTTTGACAATTTCGTGCGAACAAAATTTGGTCGATGCAGTCTTAAGAGAAAATTGTAAAAAGGGTCAATTTTTTTTTATTCTTACAGTTGAACTGTCTGAATGAAATTAGCAGACAACTTAGAATACCACATATATCTTATCGCTATGGATTTCGATTAGCACTACTTCATGGACCATGTTTATGCAGATACATAGGAAAATATGGACCGTAAGTCAATTTCTATGAAATCATATCCCTCTTCTCAGGGCTAATTGCTTTTGAGTTGAATAAAACTACCGTCTTTCATAATATATCTTTGTATTACCTACTCCTACTGAGATAGTTGTCTGGAAGAAATCGCTTTTAGCGATAAGACGCCGTTTGAGTTAAACTATATTTTTATGTTTATATGTTCATTATTTGTGAACAATAAGGAGTATAATAATAATAATTTTATGAATAAATTTTGAATTTATTTTTCCGACAACATCACATCCCGTAGGGACGGGTAAAAGTACGGCCCTCCCTAGAAAAAGGTTTAATGTTTATTTTGTTTTGTTTTTCTCAATTTTTTCTTGATTTTTTTAGAACAATAATAGCCGTTTTCATGCTTCTTAGTCAGCTCGGAATATGCACAGTCTTTGTAATATTTACTACGGACAGTGTGCGTGACGTTAGTATTCCAATGTATAAAATAAATTTATTATTTTAAGCTTATAATTTTTTCAGCGGTCATAGTTTTTATTTAGCTAATGCGCGAACTTTCCTAGCTTAAACACGCTGGCTTAAGAGCCACCTTGGCTTAAGAGAGCAGCAGTACCTATCTAAGGTTTTTCGAGCGACTTTCAATAGCTCGATCGAGCTCCTATTTCTGCAACCGGATCCTATATAATGGAGGAAGGAATAATATAATGAAGTATCGAAACAATAGCTTATACATATGATATTCTTTAATTTTCAGATAATGGACTGGGAGACGTCTAAGCCAGCTATGCTGTCGCTTATACTTCCATACCTGCTCCTTGAATACTTTATGAAAACTCTAAAAATAGTCGCCTATATTTCTATGATGGGTACACAGACTTAGTCATTTTAATTTTATTAAATTACTTTAGTATAACATCATATTATTATTACAAATGCTAGTTAATTGCGGTGTATCGTAAATTGTAAGACATTAGCCTGCCTCGGGTACAACCTCAAAGTCACTCAAAGGACGACAGAAAGACTATGTTTGGTATTTTTCTACGCGATAGAGTCCAAAGTAGTCGCGAAAGAGTGGCGTTGGCCACTTACCATCAGGTGGCCTATTGTCTGTTTGCTTGGTCTACTTAAAAAATGGGCTGTCCACATCGTTCAGAGGATCGTCAACCGATGGGCAAGAAAGATCCTCGAATGGCAACCTCCTTTTATTAGATAGTCGATACTTTGATATGTAGACATAATACTAATTTGTAGAATAGATTATATACTATTTCTGTTCTTTCAGGAAATTTTTTAAACCTTGTAGGTCTGATTCTTGTACTGTATCACATTTTTGATTCTCCCCGCGGTATTGTCAAATATGGAACCACGGATACCCTGGCATTGCTCTTTGTTTTCGGCTCTTGCCTCTTTAATCTGAGTGCCGTTGCAGTGGTAAGGAGAACCCTCTAGTCAACCAAAATCAAAAATATAGATTCTAAATAACCTCTGTTATAACGTTACACATAATAAATAAATAAATAAATTACTTATAATTATTTGCTACCAGTATTATTTAAAGCACGAATTTTAGTGTGCAGTACACATGCTGATTTTCTTTACGTGATTTTATGTAAAAAATATTTCATTTAACAGAATTTCGATTATTTTCAGACACTCTCCTTAGACAAGGCATTAAAAAACCCAATCGTATTGACAAAAAAGTATGGCGTGATCACGATCGGGATATTCGTTCCGGCCCTTTTGTCAACTATTTTTGGGGTTTTGGGCTATTGGTCCTTTGGGGCGATGGAAGAAAATATTCTGAGGTCCCTGCCCTTTGACGATTTGTAAGATACTTGTTATATAAAATCAAAACTGTAGGTACTGTTTATTTCATGTTCTTGCTATGGTTCACTAATTAAAGGATCTACCCTAAGATCGCAAAATAAATAATAATTAATTATACATTTAATTAAAATGGATCATTCGTTTCAAAAAAGTCGATATGATATTTTAGTTAATTCCATAGCACGAGAAATAAACGTGATGTGATTGATACTTATTAAATAACAAGTTAGCAACCTTACATTATTTTAAGATTTCCCTTTTCCCTTTATTTTTCAGCTCAGCTCTATTTGCAATCGGCCTTTACCTAATATCCATAGCTTTCACATATCCAATCCATTGCTATCCGGCAACTCAGCTTATCGTGGAAATTATTAAGAATCACAATTTACATTACACTCCTTCTGATGAAACTTTAAAAACAATTGAAGCGTTCGCAAGACCTGTTTTTGTTTTGGCTTCTTGTGAGTAAATTTCCAACTTAATTTTTTATCGTTTTAATGCAAATCTCCAATTTGCTTCAAAATCTCTAGCCTATCACTTAGGATTTATAGCGAATTTGTATCCTTAGCTCGTCCTACATATCGGCAAAATGTCTAAAACACAGTTTATCACAACCAATTGAATAAATTCTTACTAAAATGGTTCCATTTGGTATTCGTAATTATTGGGTCTTAAGTACTTGTCCTCTGCTTGTGTACGCTTTCTTTATTATATCCCTTCACAATCCGGTGCAACAAAATGTTCAATTATTCATTAATCGTTACATATTTTCAGTTCTTGTGAGCTACATAGTGCCTTATCAAGCAGCATTCGTGGCCTTTATGGGAAACCTTTGTACTACTTTGATGGCACTGGTCTTCCCTGCGATCATGGAGCTTTGCCTGCTTTATCCCAACGACTATGGAAGATTTAAATTTTACCTCATTAAGGATCTTATAATTATAGGACTAGGCCTTTCAGCGTGGGTGTTCGGAGTGGTGTTGTGTGGCTATCTACTATATATACGTGTGCTGACGGCATATTGTATCCGCGATATTGATTATTTTCGCTAATTGTTTTAATTTTAAATATTCGATTAACTGTTTTATAATAAAAGATTATATTAAATAAAATTCCTTTAGTTATATTTTCTTAAATTTATTAAAGCATAACCTGTCTGTTGACTTGTTGTTCTTATAATTTAACCGCTTTAAATTTTTGCGTTCCTGTGACAAAAAAGATAATACTTAATCTGACATTATTCACACATATTAGATCTATCTATATATTCGTCAATCTATATCAGTGGATGTTCATATATTTAAGGGCTCTGGGAATACCGCGGCAGATTTTTTTTACTTCCCTTTATGATAAAAATCGAGCTCTATGAAATTAACAATAAACGTCAACTGATCCTTAATGTGTAGACCATTGTAGACAGAGAGACTTCATCATTATTTTTATTGACATTTAGAACTAGCATGTGCTTGAGTTTTATATATTTTTATCCACTATTTATTTAGTTTATTTGAATAAATTTAAATGTAAAATAACGTCAAATGCAATCAAAACCTTACATTATAGTGTTACTAATTTTCCTTAAACTTAGTTCACTGGACGTAAGCAAAATATATTCCTCGTAAGTGACCTAAAGTAGCTTTAAGTTATTTGGTTCGTATAACAGATACCTATATGACGTAGATAATTGATTGCAGGGAAAACTCGCCACTATGGACATGGGAATGTGTAAACGATAAATGCACGCCTTTCAAAACGAAGCTCTCAAACCAAATACGAGTACAGTCATTAATAACGTGTAACATGTTATGTACGTCAATGAATGTCTGGCCTCTGCCTACGGGTGCAGCGAGGAGCCTCTCTAGATCCGCAGTACCAGTGCGCGCTGAATTATTTCGACTGCAAATTGTCTCTTTTCCATCTAATTCTGTACGTGAACACTTAAGCGAGGCCTTTGATTTATTCAAAGATGATTTACGCAAATTGGAAAACGAAACATACGGCTTCGAAGAATGGCGCGGCGTTTCTGTACAAATAGCGGTTAATAGAAATGGCAGCATCGATTCACGAATGCTTCTAAACACTGACGAAAGTTACAACATCTCGATACAGCCTAAGCAAAATACTTTAGTTGTAGATATAACTTCTAACTCGTTTTGTGGCGCCCGACATGGATTAGAAACATTGTCGCAGTTAATATGGTTCGATCCATACCTCGGTTGCTTACTTATGTTAGAAGATGCGAATGTTGTAGATGCACCGAAATATCGTTTCCGAGGTATTTTATTAGACACGGCAAGTAATTATTTTCCTGTTGGCGAATTGTTACGTACTATTGATGCTATGGCAACTTGCAAGTTAAATACGTTTCACTGGCATGCTACCGACTCTCGGTCGTTTCCTCTGTTGTTGAGGAGCGTGCCCCAATTAGCACAATTTGGTGCGTATATTCCAAATGCTGTGTATACAGTGGACGACGTGCGTAAAGTAGTACAAAGGGCGAGACTGCGAGGCATACGCGTTTTGTTAGAAATCGACGTACCCTCGCATGTGGCTAGTGCCTGGAACTGGAAAACGCCGAATGAACGCGGAAAATTACACTGCATTGACAAACAGCCTTGGAATACATGCAATCCTCCTTGCGTAGAGATCAATCCACGCAATCCTTATGTCTATGACATTTTAGAGAGCGTATACAAAGAAATACTGGAGCTTACAGAGGTCGATGACATTTTCCACCTCGGTGGAGATTACACGTGCTGGTCTGAGACCTTCAATTCTTCGAATCCAGCCGAAGTGTGGCTAGAATTTGTACGAAATGCCTTAAAACGTATCGACTCTTCTAATGATAAATTGCCTAATATGACGTTATTATGGTCGACCCATTCAAATGAACGCATAAAAATAGACCTCGAAGAATATGTATTCAATATTGGGTTACAAGTACGCACCGCAGGTTGGGCTCAAAAGTACGTGAGTGGAGTGCGTACAGTGATATCGCATGAAGACGCATGGGATTTAAATAATGGTTATGGCGCGTGGCACGAGGTATCAGATGGTGCGCCCTATAATTCATGGCAACGGGTGTACGAATATCGGCCTTGGGCTCGAGGTAGTAAATGTATAGAGGGCGGGGAGGCGATGGTGTGGTCGGCTAGTTTAAGCGCAGATGGTTTAGATTCCCGACTTTGGCCCCGCGCTGCAGCGTTCGCTGAAAGGATGTGGTCAGATCGACCGGAAGGCGCATCGCGACCAGTGCACGTGAGACTGGATACTCATCGTTCGCGACTAGTATCTCGAGGCATAAGAGCGGCCCCCTTATGGTCGATGTGGTGCACGCACAATCCTTACACATGTTTTTGAAAGCTTTTACATATAATACAGAAAAATTTCACTGCAAAGTTCAAAAGTACACACACAATATTACTTATTAAGTTTACCTGGTTATAAAGTGTGTAATGGCCTTAAAAATATTTAATCAGTAACGAGACAGCCCTACATTTTAGGAAACGGATATTACGTAAAGTACACAAAATCCGTTTCCGGCAAGCCCCGTCGAGGTACATTCTGAAACAAAATATTCCTAAGAAATGTATTAATTAATCTTAATTTCTGAAGAAATAGAAAAATACATTTGCATTAAAAAATTAATTCTTATTCCGATAACTTATTTATAATAAAACTTGTTACAAAATATTATACTTTTATTTTCTTTTATTTGTAAATTGGAAGAGGTTTTTGAACGGAGCGTTCGGATACCCTGACCGGCAAATAATATAAAATCAATCTTTTGCGATATAATTTGATCAATATAGTTATATTTAAAATAAGTATTATTTGAGAACCCATTCCTAACACATATTACTAATAAAGTTTTAAAATGTTAAAAACATAACCACGTACGTTACGACATAAAATACATACTCCTAGTGTCCTCTTGCGGCGTACAACTGTTAATAAAACAAAATAAATAAAACAAGCTGATTGATGGATTTTGTACTTAAAAGTGACTTTTTTCGTCACAATTTATATTGGTTAAATAAAAAGAAGAGTGTACCACTAAACAACAATTTTAATAATCACGGCCTTAAATACTCATTTCATTACTTTTTGAATCTACCGATCTTCAATAAAATAAGGGCACAAATGATGCTTGTTAAACTTATAAAGTTGTCCGTAACAATTTTTGTATACAACTATTGTTGATCATACTCATAACAATGCTGGTAAATCAAAACTCATGCTTTTTTTCCCGCCATTAAAAAAATATTGAATTTAGTATGGTACAATTAGCAGGATTTTGTTAGTCGCAACAATAAAACAGTTACTGTATATACAGTTATTTTCTAATTAGTATATAGTTAAAAATTAAATGAAGTATTTTGCAATCAATTCGATTATTAATACGTAAAACTCCAATATCGCAATGTCTGCTTAGGGCGATTAGAGTCAAAAATGTCGGTCCCCAAAACACTTCCATATAATAGCTGATCTAATCATTAGAGTTCTGATTAAGTAGCAAGCAAAACATATCAAGTGATTACTGCTGCTGCGCTTCATGGACATGAAAAACATCTGAAGTGCATTCAGAAGTTGTTGATGAAGGAGTTGTATCGACTGCGTTATAACTAACTACACAATCGTTTCTTCTTCTACCCGGCAAAACCACATCCAACCCAGCTGTATTACAATTTTCACATTAATTAAATAGTTAAAATATATAAAAAGAAGCCAATCTGATTCTTCGAATCTACAAGAACTGACATCTACTTCTAATGCGACGTCTAACAACTTAAAACAGCATAAAATTTAGCAAATTCTATAGAATATGTTCTAGCCTCATTCTCATTTTTTTAAAATCTGCTTTGCAAGCTTTATTTAGATTTTGTTACAAATTCAACAATATATTAGATTAACAAAAACAATAGTATTATAATATTATCCATGGTGTGTATGGTGTGTTCAATAACACGCAAAAATGCCCTAATGATTTAAAATGAGGCCACTATCAAGATGACAGCCCTAGCAATTAGGAAAAGGATGTGAGGTAACATTTCTATTTGTCTATGATTCATTTCGCCGTAGGAATATTAGAATATTAAAAAATAGAATAAAATCACTCACTTTCTTGTATTTTAATGGTTTATAATATCATAAATTATATTATCTTATGAAAGAAAACAGTTTCATGACAGTGCGCTCCAAATATATAAAATTTTGAATAGAAAACGGTCATTGTAATTGGGACATTTTGATTATTCTGAAAAAAATTTAATGTTTGTCTATGTTCAACCAATGTGGCGCCTGGCAGCAAGCGTCAAGTTATGGCGTTTTGTGAGAGACGTTCGTAAATAGTTTTTATAGTTTAAAATAAATGTCAGTGAGCATTTTTATTATAAAATTAATATGAGCAGATATTACGATTACGGTAACGCGATATCATGGTGAGTAAAATTTATTTTATATATCGAGACATCCATGTTGCCAAAATTTGTGTACGTCTCCCATGAGATCGAAATTGTTTGTTTTTAAAAATAATATTCACAAGAATAATAACATAGTTTGCATAGACTTGTTGCATACATTCCATTTATTTTTAAACCGGTGTTTTTGTTATGGTTAATACTATACTTTACTTCCGTTGGAACAGACCAGGCAAAGCACCAGAATGGTTTTGCCACATTTTTTAAATTTTGCATCGGCCCTTTTTCTTTTTATTATATTTGATATGACCTCAGAATACTTAAACTTTTCGGTTATGTTCAGAACAAGTTTGTTCTTTTTATTTATGTAAACATCATAATAACAATTTTAAAATCAAAACCTGTATTTCTAACAAGTACAGCCTACATTTGCTTTTCCATTCTTTATGAAACTACATAATTTTAGATATATTTTAATAACTATAATAGCAAGTAGGTATTTTACTGATGTAAATTACAAAAAACCTGATAATAAATTTCTTTAGTTTGTAAAATATATCTTGCCATTCTGAACACTATGCTTGCCTGCCTATCAGAACATTTTTTATTTTATTTTGAAATATAATTTTTTCCCTTTCAAATGTGCAATTTAATGTACATGGCCAGTGTGATCCTATCAAACTCTAAGATGAGAATTGTTAGCGGTGGATTAGTAAAAGGACCAGATAATATATAAAAACTTAGTGGTCTGGTCACACTATAGGATCCCAAAATTCTAATTTCTGTGAATATTAGCATACATCAATTACTTACCACATACATGGCCAAACCTTGACAATGACAACTTTCCACAACTGGTATTTAAGTGCTTACATACAAAACAAAAACTTACAAAATTGTGTTCAATGTACAACTGGCCTTTTATGTATAAGCATCATTCATAGTCACCACCAACATATTAGCACAAATTAGCAGATTGTGAAAGAAATACAATTAAATGTAACAACCTACATCTGATATTTAGCTGCAAACCTTTATGGCAAAAATTTAAACAATCTATCATCCACAATCAGTGTGTAAGCGTGAACAGTATTGTCAAAGTCATTAGCAGGTTTTATGTCAGTCTGTCTTGACATCTTCCCATACTAATGGCAGCTCAATATTACTTAATTTACTATACAAAATTGTGTAAGTTCATGCTCAAGTGCTCAACACACAGTTATGTCCCAGTGTTGACCAAGAGGGGAGAAATCTCATGCATGCACTATTAAACTAAACCTTATAATTTCATACCAGACTTGCTATTGAAGTATACAAAATATTTTCTTTGACAACACTTAGCTCTGTTTATTAACATGAGCCTAGGATTCAGTCCTTTACACTGGTCATGTACAGAATGGACATAGCAGTAAGCTTACAAACTTAGGGGAAATTATGGGTACACACATTACATCGGTATGCATTAACTGTATAGGCAAGCCATTGTATTTTTGCCATTGGAAAAATATCTGGCCAGACCCACCATGCATCAAGCTTAATGTTCTAATAAAAACATTTTATACTAGTTATACTACATACATAGGACACTTTTGTATAATTTCAAGTCAATTCTGTTCAAAATAATGTACATATCTAACAAAATCATAACAATAATGAAATTAACTTGATTAATTACCTATTAAAGTATTCTATCAGTTTGTAGTTAGTATTGCGCTTTTTAAGTAGGTAATTTAAAGATTTACTAGTCTTACAGAACAACTTTGCATTTAAAATTAAATACTTCACATCAATTTAAGGTTATTAGTCATAAAGAAATAGACACTCAAACCTTTCATTTTCATATAGTAGTACTACACTACACCTTTTGATCATCTCCACCAATATTTTTGTAAGGCTATAGAAGTGTTAGTGGTGGTCCCCTTCTATGTGATAATTTGCTCGAGACTTGATCAGTTGTAAAATATTTTAATCAGAACAACTCTTTGTAGTTATGATTTTCTGGAAAATTTCCTTGACAGGACACATACAACTTATTTCTCTTACTGCTCCTGTCGTCCCTTTCATTTCTATTTTTTATCAGTTATCAGAGGCTTTTAATATACTTTTTCTCCCTAGCATCGCTCCTCACAGCTGCAGTGGAATAATTTTTCTGTATCAAACAAAATGGACCGCCAACATTGTTCAAAATCAAAATCTTCATATAACGGATTCTTGTGGTTTGTTTGTAAACTAAAGCTGTAAGACATGTTTTAACCATTGAAGACAAATGGGTAAATAATTATTCAATTGCAGATGTATTCTCGTTCCCCCTTCCTTGCATAGTCCGGTAACGGTAAGAGAAATAAGTTCGCGCAGTTTCGTTTGCGATGTCGAAGAAATTTTCCAGAAATCCTGCCGTGGTTGTACATTTGTTGTATGTCTGTCCTATATCTGTCCAATTTTGGACCACTGAATTTCAGTTGACATGAAACTGTCGGATGTCAACAATGGTTAAAACACGATCTTCAGCGCGGGTAGTAAGTGGCGCCCAGAATGCGCCGGCGGAAAACGGGAGCTCGTCCGAGCTTAAATCGCGCCTCAAAACCACTGAAAACGGCCACCGCTCCTACAAGAGCAACAGTACTAGGCAAGTGTCATGTCCTCCTCCCGCGTATGTGTCCGCACTCGACGGCATGATGTGCGATTACTCGGTGCCACATCATACATGTCTTTGTTTGCTAAAACTGCTGGTATTAAGTGAATGAGGCGATTAAATGAGGTTGGGTTCATGAGGCTGATATTAATAAACACAACTTTACTTGAGTAATGATGAACCCATATACGACCTCATAGTGGATTTATCCTATTAAAGCTTGGATGTGGATGTCCATGGGTGATGTGCTCATTTACCATAAAAATAACTGACACTAACTTTGACTCTTTACTAAGGGTTTTAGTCATATTTTCAAGTTTAAGTTCTGTTTATTAATAAAGGTCTTAAATGTCCTAGATGCATGGATCGTCAAGTTGCTTCTGGTGGTTGGGTAGATTTATGAAATTTTATGATGGAAAATCCAATCCTTTAGGCTTTACTATTTAACATGGTTAGGATAAGTATGCAATCATTTCTGCATGTTTCATAATGAGGTCTGAATAATGTAGATATCAATAGGCATAACCATGGTACAGCATGAGATGGGATGAATTACAATGCTATGATGCGACTGAATACACTCAAAAGTCCACTGTTTACAAATATAAATTTATCTAAAACAAATAGTTGTAATAATATTGTATGCCTGTACCTGCACCTGCATAGAATAAATAAATTGACTTAACAAGATGATTATGAACAGTAATTGTCAGGGGTTTTTAGCAGAATGAATACTAGCAAACAGTGGCATAATGGAGTCACAAAGAGACGTCCATTATTTACGTGAGATTTTAATGGGGTGAGGAGTGGGTCCATGCAGATACTAATTTGATATAAAGCTGACAAAAAATCGCCTGACGTAATCAATGGATTGCCCCCCAAAGGTTTTGAAAGTTGATGGTGAACTTTGGTGCATGCAAAAAGGGAGCATCCAACTTGACAAAACATGAATTTCACCTGAATGAAGCAAAAGGCCTTCTTTCTAGCTTCATTACGGCAATAAGATTAGTTGTTGACCTCTGACTTTAGGTAGAAAGCACAAACGGTCTCACAGACTGAAATGCTCTGAACTATTAAACCCAGTCCACAAATAATACGTGCCGGTGGTTTGCAGGACGAATCAGCCGGTGTCGTCGGGCGGGGCGGGGTCCGGCGCGCAGGGCAAGGACCCGCTGGCGCCCGCGCTGCCCGGCGCGCGCAACATGTACCAGCACCCCGCCGTCACTGGCTACAACACGCAGGATACGAGATCACAGGCTCTGCCAGTGACGGTTTGTATACCTATACCAGTAGAATAATTCTTCATTAATCCGTATTTATTCACCAACCCGCATCGGAGCAGCGTGGTGGTATGCTCCAGGGGATACACCCTGTGGATATCGTGGTGAGACCCGTGCAGCCACCAATAAAATAAAAAATATGATGTCATCATCCACACTGTAAAATAATTTAGTTCAATTTTTACCTCCAGTCCGACACTTACCCTAAGAGCCATTTAGTAAACAATGAGGCAGACACTAAATTTAAAGTTATTTAATGCTGAAACTAATTTCTGCTTATATACCAATAAAATTTGAAACATGGCTTTAAAGAAACATGCAAGAAACTTTAAAGAAAGAAGAAGGTTTCTTTCATTCAAAGAAACCTTCAATCTATTCAATTCATTTGAGTAACTTTGAACCACCATAAAAAGTTTTTAGTGACTGCTAATGGCTTTTCCTAATAATCATCGTATTGTGACCACAACAACGTTTTAATAATAACAATATAGTTAATTTTCTACGAGTATATTAAAGTTGGCCAGAGTTGACTGTTACTTTTGTTTCAGGCTCGTCAGAACCAGATGTACACGAGCAGCATGTACCACGGGTACGGCGCCAGCGCGGCGGCGGCCACGCTCGCGCCGATGCCCGCGCCCTCGCCCAACGCGCCCCTGCAGCCCTTCCCCGTGTACCCCGATGTTAGGTTTAAGAAGTGAGTGTGTTTTATACCGCTTGTGTCAAGTGGTAGTAAGGTTATGCCCAGTGGAAGAATTCAGCCTCTCACTCAAGAGATTCAGCTTCGAATACTAGTGGCATCCAAAATGACTGCAGCCCTTCCCCGTGTACCTCAATGTTAGGTTTAAGAAGTTTTATACTGCCTATGTGTTTGACACTTTATGATCATCTTCTTCATGGTTACAAGCACCATGATAAGAATGCCTATGTGTTTGACACTTTATGATCATCTTCGTGGTTACAAGCACCATGAAGGCGTTGGACGGGAATACCTTGTGGAACTAAGTTTTTAATAACCATCCCTGCGGAGAGCACCCTAAGTTAAATACTGACCTTCTACAGAGAAATACAGGCAAAGGAAATTCTGTGAAAACTATACCTCCTTAAAATCTGATAACATAAAGAATATGTTTACCGTTTGTCAACCTACAAGATACATTTTGTCAAATATAAACCACAGACTCATGAGTGTAATTATAATATCTTGTCAAAAGTGCTCAAACAGATCGCCTGAAGCAACAAATTGGCAAATACTTTTTTTCCATCATACAAAAAAATGATGATCACCAACACATTGCAAAGAAGACTGTCGACTGTCTGTTGTTTCTTTCTCATGTTAATAAACAATGATGAGAATAGGTAATTCTGTAGAAAAATCTCAGAAGCCATTGTTCCCGCAGGCTTGCATTCTACGACGTACTGGCGGAACTGTTGAAGCCGTCGACCATGATGCCTATGCAGGCGGGTCGCATGCAGGAAGGCTCGTTTGTGTTCCACCTCACGCCGCAGCAGGCCACCGAGATAGCTTCAGGCAAGGACTTGGTGGGCGCTGGCAACAAACTCGATTATGTTATACAGGTATGACAGAAGGACAGAAGAAAAAAAAATTGCACCAATTATTATAAAGTTGCACCGCAGTTCATGGATACTCACATCCTAATTCATATAAGATAAAAATCCTATCTGAAATAGTTAGTCAGTTATAAAAAAATGTTTTACACTCCAGCCCCACACAAGAATTTGTGTATCTTGGATGCTGTGGGCATACACACACACGCATACACACACACACACACACACACACACATATATCTAGAGCAGAACAAAAACAATTACTATGGTCCAATCGAATTTTTTTCCAATCTTGTACAAATTCATGAGCTCAAAAGTGTTTTTATCATGCGCACAATTGCCAGAAAATTAAATTCAAAAGTTTTCTACAACTCTAAAAACTGATCAAACTTAATTTTGTTTTGTTTTGTTCAACAGGCGCAGTTACGATTTTGTCTTCTGGAAACGTCGTGTGAACAGGAGGATTACTTCCCACCTAGTGTTAATGTTAAAATAAATAATAAGTTATGTCCATTACCAGTAAGTATAACTACTTTAGACACATAAAATGCTATGTCAAAGAGAAATGTATTGCTTTTATAGTTGCTAAAAGGATTTTGTGGGTGTCAATTATACAGGGAGCAGTAAAAAGAAAGGTTAAACCTTGCCGTATAATTTGTGTTCGTGCATTACATTAACATAAATGAAAATTGTTTATGTCTATGAATATATGCCTTTTTTTTAATCTAGCTTTTATAAGATACCCACTGTAGACCATGAATATAATATGTTGGAAATGGAAAAAATGTTGTTGGAACAAGACGCAGGTGCTTAAGGCACACAGACAAAAATTAGTTAAACAGCATTATTAAGGGGATTATTTTTCTATATTTTTTTACTAACAAGATCGTTTTGTACTTCTATAGCTGCAATCTCCATCAATTTAATTTGCTCCAGAATCCAATACCAACGAACAAACCCACACCGGAACCAAAACGGCCACCTCGGCCCGTCAACATATCCTCCCTGGTGAAGTTGTCGCCGACCGTCGCCAACACCATCCACGTGACGTGGGCGTCGGACTTCACGCGAGCGTACGTGCTCAGCGTGTTCATGGTGAAGAAGCTCACCTCGGCTGAGCTGCTGCAGCGGCTCAAGAACAAAGGCACCAAGAACCCGGACTATACACGCTCACTCAGTAAGTTCATGATGACATGATGAGATGACCCATTAACCTAATGGCCTAACGTGGATTGATGGTCGTCGCATGCCTTTGAGAATAACATGGGGAACCCTCAGGTATGCTGGTTTCCTCACGTAAAAAGGGCTCTCCATTATAACTTTTAATGTACTAGCCACTCCACTGGTGCTGCTTGGGTTGTCCAATGGAGATCATGGTAAGTGATCACCATGGGATGAATAATATAACAGGTAGCCCACCTGTTATATAATTAACAAAAAAACGTATTACAAACCAGGATATGTAAAACCAGCTTTTATCTCATTACAGTCAAAGAAAAGCTATCAGAAGACTACGACAGCGAGATCGCGACCACATCACTCCGCGTGTCGCTGATGTGTCCCCTCGGCAAGATGCGCATGTCGTGTCCGTGTCGGCCGGCCAACTGCCCGCATCTGCAGTGCTTCGACGCCTCGCTGTTCCTGCAGATGAACGAGCGGAAACCCACGTGGCTGTGTCCCGTCTGTGACAGACCAGCCCCGTATGACTCCCTGGTCGTTGATGGGTAAATATCGCAGCGAACGCATTATATATGTAGTTTCGTGTCATGAAAGAAATTAAAAAATATTAAAATATAAAATATATCATACCACACGGAACTTGTTGTCAAGAGACATGAAATGTCTCTTATTTTTACAATTGTAATCTCAAACAGCACTCCATCAATTCCCGGTGAAGGTTTTATGCTGTTATCAATGGAGTATGTAAGAATTCGTCATGTTTAACATTTATCAGGTACTTCCAAGAGGTGCTGACGTCGACGCGGCTGTCGAGCGACTGCAACGAGATACAGTTGCACGCGGACGGCAGTTGGTCGGCGCACACGCCGCCGCCCCGCGCCCCGCAGGCCGCCACCCCCAACCCAGAGCCCGTCACACTCATCTCCGACGACCTAGGTATGTGCCACCAAGTCACATCATCGAGCTCACTGTCGAGCAACCGCAACTAAGCTATCCAGTCACACACATCTCCGACGATCTAGGTGTGTACTCTACTCTCCTTGGTAACGTCATCGTAACTGTCGAGCTACTGCAACGGGATACAATTTCATGCAGATGGCAGCTGATCAGCACACACACATCTTCTTGAATCTCGAAATCTTGAAAATTTATTTAACACTTTCCATTGTAGAAGTGATACCTGTGGACGGAAATGGCAGTGCGAAGCGATCGGCCGTCGGAGAAGCTCGCACGCCCAAAGCCACGGATGTGTTAGTCGACCTGACTTCAGACTCAGAAGATGAACTGCCTCTCAAAAGGAAAATTCCTCTGCCCAAGGGCTCGCCACCACTACCAGAACCGAAAAATGAAGAATATCCTAGTCGTAAGCACAACTTTAAAATATGTTACTACCTACCTTCTAAAACACCTTTTGTTAATTCAACAGTCAAAAATTAACTTTATTCAACAGTCAAAAATTACCAAAGTTCAAAACCAAAAATATCAGTTTTTCATAATAGGCATGATGACAGTAATCAAGTATCGCCAAAATATTTATCTGATCTAATGAAATAGGATTCAAAGATTTTGAAACATGTATTTATTCCCTTATTAATGTCGAGATTAATAATTTATTTGTTAAAATAAATCTACAAAATACAACAATCCGCCATGATAGCTAAAACACCCATCAGATCGAATTACGTCAAATTACGTCACGTCTTAGTTAACGTCATTTTTTTCGTAAGCATATTAAACGCGATCTGTCATTTTTTACTGAGCCGTGGCGCAATGACAGACGTCATGACACGGGCGCGCGTTTTGGACCGAATTTGAAACTTAAAATTTAAACGTACTTTTATTACACAAAAACCTTAATTTTCTACAAAAATATGATATATTTTAGACATAATAGAAACTTCTGAATATCATAGAAGAGTTTTTGAAAATTAGTCATCATGCCTATTCACAACTTCAAGCACAAACTCAGACTTAAGACATATTTACCAATTCCGTATTAAAAAGGCATATTTATGATATCTAATATTAATATCATATTCATCTACATTGCCATTTACCAATCTTGTCTGCATGAAATAGAAAGGAAAGAAGTGTTAAGAAATTTATTTGGTGTTAAGAGTCATTGTAGCTTCCTCGGAGAGGTAGGTATGTTGACTCATCTTGTGTGCCCTTGTAAGTTTACAATTTCGCAGTGAGCAATGAAGTTGTTCACACGTCATCACCGACTGTGGCTTAGGGTTCTTCAAGAAAGGCGTAAAAAGAGAACTAAGCTAGCAATGTACAGGCGACAACTACCATCAGGTGGCCCATTTGCTTATTTGGTTTTGTATTTTAAAAACGACGACCCAAGAGGGGCTGTGGTTAAGACACCGGTGAGCTGCGCGGAAGGTCCTGGGTTCCCAGCAGAGCAAAGATTTGAATGATGAATTTGAATTTCTGTTTCTCATCTGGGTGTGTTGTGTTCTTGTCTTGTGTGTGTCCATGGTACCCACGACACAGGGAAACCTAGTGTGGGGCTATGAGTGTGAAGCGTAAAAACACCACTATACGTCAGGATGAGTTAGTGTTGCCTTACTGCCACCGAGTGCCAGAAAATGTGTCTACTCCTTAAGCAGTGTTGATTGTTATACAAGTATTGCACAAAGCTAACTGGGCTTGCGTTCCAACAGCGTCAGAAGCGGTATCGTCGAGCGGCTATCGGTCCCCTAGCGCAGCGGGAGCGAGCGTGATATCGCTGGACAGCCCCTCCCCGCCCGCGCCCGCCTCGCCGCGCCCGCCCGCCGCCTCGCAGAGCAACTACGCACACAGCCTGCCCGACGACCAGTGTAACTATACCATTGTTGTATGAGTATACTACAGCTTGAATTTTTCAAGTATGCATGGGTGGGGAAATCTGAAACTATGAGGAATAGCGAAAATTGCTGAAGGGAGTCTGGGAACCGATTTTGATGAAAACTAGAACTGCATCATTGGATGTTTGAAGAATCAATAAGCCTAGCCAAGAATCGCACAAAAGATTTTGAAAAAAAAACCACTACCTGTATTAATACACCATTCGATAGTGTCATTAATAAGGAACAAATTCTGGAAAGCAATGACATATGGCAAACTTAATGACTTACATTCGAAATGATGGCCATTGTTCCCAATTCATACCTAGATTCGATGTCTCAAGGATTGCGTTGCATTCAGCATTACAGTCATACACATTCCTGTATAAGCCCCCTTGTACATAACGTCACTGAACAGCAAATCCCCGCCTGCGAACGACGACCTGTGTTTCTACCTCAACTATTGATGTATTCCTTACTAATTGATCCATCAAAGCTGCTGATAGCTGATTAGGCTTCGCTTATGTGCCCACACTCACGAGTACAACCAATTGTTTCAATTTCAATTGTGCCCAAAAGGTGGTCTTATTGCTAAGGTACCGCGCTTTGGGTAGAAAACGCTAGAAATGAAGACTAAGCAACTCTTCAAAGTCACCGACTTTTGTTTCCATTGTGTGAATCAAAACAAATTTACAATTTTTATTGCCTACACGCGATTATAGAAACTTTTGTCAATAACATGATGTGTTGCCAACACTACAGTTGGCAATATTTCTTCAGGAACTCAGCTTTAAATTTGAACTGTATATGTTATTAAAAGCAGGTACAAGTAACAGCGAGCGAGACGAGGGCGAGCCGGCGCCGTCGCACTGGGCGCCCTACGCTGACTCCGAGCGGGATTCGCATGATGCGTATCGAAGGTATGGACTTATTTAGTTAAACCAGGAAAATAAAAACCTTCAACGGAGTTGCCACATCCCACTTTGATATAGCTATGCCAACATCTGTGTTTTACTTTATCAATTCAAAGTTTTTTATCAAGCTCAGTGGCTAAAACCAAGATAAATTATAATAACATTTGCACTGTTGCAAATACTAGTAAAAGAATTTGGTCAAAACATTTTCACAACACCAGAGAAGCGCCCCTGGTCAGGCTACGCCTAAAACATTTACTTAACTTTCTAATATCGCAAGTTTATTTTATCACAGGTACTGACTGAGGGTGAAGAATGGCCGGCCTACCTACACTAGCGGTCATTCTTCAGAAGATGAACAGGAGCCTTCCTACCCTGAGGTGCCCATTCTGCCGCCCCTAGGACCCACACCATGAAGCGAGCAACATTGAAATAGCAATGGTATCACTTACCAGGACATTCCACACACCAAGGGAAGGTAGTAAGTAGCCAAATGAGCAGTGCCCTGGATGTTGGTTTACTGTTTCGGAATACTATTCTGAAACAGAACAGACTCTGCTCACATCAGTAATCTTATCTCAGAGACAAGTTCCATTGCTATGACCAAATCTCTAAAACAATATTGTACACATTTGGTGACCAATATTGCCGTTCAATGTTGATGCTGTGCCGCGGCTGTTTATTTAATGGACATACAGAGATCGTGATGATGAAATAGAGACGAATTATGGATAAATGTGAAATTTGCTGGTGAATTTGAAAGCAGATTATACCCAGAAATCCATTTTTTAATATCACTGTATAATTTGAAAAGAGATTTATTGAATGATAGTGAAGATGATGTGACTATGATATTTTAGCAACTGGAATATGGTTGGAAATATAATTTGGAGCACATATGAAGAAATTTTTTAAGGTATTTTATGTGAATTGTAATTTATAAGAATGTCAGTGGACATGTTGGGTCATCAGTTTAGTCCAACACAGTGATGAACACTTAGTGAAAGTGCAACTAGACATTAAGGTAGTGTGTATAAATTTTAGTTTATTTGTACTGCTTTATAAAATTTTTGGTCAAAAATTTAATTCTATCTCAAGTTTCTTAGGGCCAATACTTTAAATTTCCTGTAGCAAATGTTAGTCAATCTGAGTAAAAATTAGTATGTATTTTCTTCAAGAAACCTCGGCTAAAATTGCTAATGTCATGACGAGGAAAAATTATTACTTATCAATATCATGGCTGCTACAATGTCAAGAATTCAAATAAATTTCCGTTTTTACAAAAGTAATGCAGAAAAAAATAAAGTCCTTCAAATTGTACTAGTGTAAAATTATCCAATTCCAATCAATTCCAACAACAGGTGGCATGTTTTACCGCCTCAAAATAGAACTCGTACATACATAAACAGAAGTAAGACTAAAAATATGTTTCAGGAATTACTTACGGATATTAAATGTTATTTTAATACTGTGTTCCATCTACGATCACGAGTATTATTCTGTACGATTAATGGTTTGACATTAACTCACTTTTTGCAAATCCTAAAGGTGTTATGCCCTGAATGTTTTCGATATCTTACTTTATATTAGTATACATACACTCAAAGCTTTGAGTAATTTTAATTATGTAAATAAATTTATAGTAAGCCTAATAAATGAATAAAGGTTTGTTTTTGAGATAATGATTTTTTATATATGGCCGAGGTTCAAAGAGCATTTCTGTTAAATACAATAATTTTATTATGACCCATGCTGCAATTAGCCGATTGCCCTCGACTAGGAGTTAACATCTTAATTTATTTAATTATAAATTAGGTTTAGAGTAATTTGTAAGATTGTATAATAGTGAATTGTTGCTGACTCTTCGCTACAGTGCAAATGTTTCCAAATTATAATGCTTAAGAATTAAGGTAATTTGAAATAATAAATGTACATACAGTGAGATTTTTTGTTTCTATGCCATGAAATGGTTTAAAATTATGACATATTTTTATCTCCCCTTTAATTTTTTTTCCTTTAAATAACATCAAATTTATTGCTCCCGCAGTATTAAGGCCCTACCGTAACCATAACATTTTGCTGTTATTCAAATTTAATAATAAATTTATTTTTTAAATATAACATTATTATATTCTCCTTTCCGTAATTTATATTTTTCCGTTTTTAACATTTTCTTAACATTATGAAGGCGACGGCTAATAAATACAACCGAAATATCTGGAGCGTTTCAATAAGCTCTCGTCATAATCGAAAAGAAAGGGACAGGTACACCGAGAAGGCAATGACCTCCACTGCAACGTTTAATTGACGGACAATCGTAGTAACGAATGGAGGGCTATTCTCATAATGTCACACACAAACCCCGCACGTTATTAATTTATCAATTTACTATTGACAAATCTGTAAAGTAGTAGGCTGCGGCTGTGGAGGAGCCGACACTCGTAATCAGTATGCGCCCTTCTCACATTTTTCTGCCACCCGTAAAATCTCTTACGTCTCACTCAGATCGTTGTGAAGGCAGTTTGGCGTCTCGCTCGCTCGCATACGACAGCGGCCGCGGCCGGGGGACACGTAGCGTTCCTCGCTTCCAGCGAGTTCCGCCGTCGTCCGCCGACTCGACGCGGCGCTGACGTGCGATACGCTAAACTAGTGTTTCTACCGTAAAATCACCAGTGTTATTTGTTTATACCTACTATGGATTTGATTACATCGCCCCGAGGACCGATCGACGATCGTGAGGTGTACTGTACGTGCATGTGTTAAGTTTGAAACGAGCTATATTGTGAAACTAGTCGGCCGCGTTCGTTTATGTGCCGAATGGTGATTAAAAGTAATTTACTCCGCTTTTACGGTGTAAAGGGTCGGTCGGTATCGATCGCATATCGAAACAAAGCGTTGGATTGTTTTGGCGGCGTGGAGCAGGCCGGTGCAGCGAGGTGAGCGATGTTGTATGATAGTGTTGTAATTTGAAATGGATGTGGGGATCGTACGTAGCTCGTGTAAACGTCGCACGCAACCGATGCACGAGGAGCGGGAGCGGGGAGGGTAAAGCTCACGTCGAAAGCTTCACTTTATATTATGTAGATCATTTTAATATTAATTTGTTACATTTTGCAAAATTCACGGTAGTCTTACATAGTTCGTGGTAGTCAGATCGGGAGCAGGCGAGAGCGACCGAATAGGTAGGTACGTGCCGCGAACGTCGGCTAATAGCTTCACATTGTGAGTGAGTAATGCCCTTCCCTAATGGGATAATGGCTCTCCGCTGGCCGCCGCGTTCGAAATATTTATAAAGCGGTCGAATCGCGGCGTGTCAACAAGCGATGGGCTGTTTGCCTTCCCATTTAGACGACAAGGGAGCCGATAAGGCGAGGCTTCAAGAGCTAGCAAACGTATAGGCTTCTACTTACTTATATTATGTTTTCTTCCTTTATTACTTATACAACTACCTACCTACTCTCTCCAAAGTGTAGACTAGAGAGCTACACTTAATATAGCTACACTTAACATTTTACCTCCGTCTAAGCAGATTTCTTTGATTAGGTACCATGTTTGCACGCAAAACTCACTTTAAAGGATTACTTTCAACAAACAATATACCTATCTAGTTCTTTGCTTCAAGTTCTGTCAACTTAAACTGAAAATTATTTGACGAAATCCTTTGTACTTAAATATTGAATGTCGGTATGAGTTTAGGACAAGAAGGCCCGGCTTGTATATCTAGTAGGTACCTTTAAAATAACGTTGAAAAGCTAAAACAGATCATGTGCGTTAGGCCGGGTTCTCATTACGCTATTTTCCCGCCTTCCTTTCAGCTCTTTCACTGCTGGACATGGGCCTCCTCTAATCGACGCCACTTCACCCGGTGCTAGGCCCTCTGAATCCAACGGTTTCCTGCTGCCTATTTTCCCTACTGTGCGGTATATGATCACACTAAACGAGTACGACTGCTTACATTACCGCGCCAAACCTTTTATGTATGAAGCCGCTGTCAAGTCAATGCATCCGCCGTGGTTCGCCGCGCGGTCGTGGCATCCCTAATCTTATAAAACCAAACAATACTATAAAGTAAAAACAAAGTCCATAATCGCCAACTCTTCAAATTTAGGTTGAGCTACCTATATCAATTTCTATTAGAATTTATCACTGAACTTTCTCGATTGTTTAATTCTACTTATGAAAAAAAGACTGCTTTTCTTAGCATTCGGGATGATTACCATTATAATAGTTTTGATGACATCGAACTAAATATATGTGACCATTTTAATGACTGAATTCATATAATAATCAGTCACCCTCATAAACAAGTGCGTAACATAATAGATCATAATATACAAGCTGAGTAGCTACTTATGAATTAAATTCTGTTTTATTTAACTCCCTCTCTAAAAGTAATTAGGACCCTATTATTAAACCATAGAATAATAATAACATACAATATAGAAAAATCTGTCTAATACTATATTTATGTACGTATTAAGAAAACAGGCACTAATTTGAGGTTTGAGGATGATCTTTAGGTATACCTATAATTCACTTAAGTAACGTGAGAACCATATACAGTGCTTAGTTTTTGAATATAATATACATAATATTATATACCTTAATCAAAAACGGTAGGCGGCATAAATTAAGCCAATCATTAAAACATCGTAAATAAATAATTCACCGGTTAATATGCAGTGTCGTTAAGGTTATAAATAATTACTACGATTAATTTTATATTTGAGACTGTTTGGGGTTTATAAGATAAATAAATGATGTCGGAGGCAGATTATTATGGTTTTAAGTAATAAAATTTATGTCCAAAGCTACCTTGACCTCAGTATATTTTATAAGGATTCTGACGTCGATAGGTGGAATAGGTGCTTATAAAAACTTAACAATTAAAAAAATGAATAATAAACACGAGAGCCGTAAGAAGCAACGTTTCAGAAATTAAAGCAATGAATTTAAGTAGTTAAAAATAATCATAAAATAGTTTTTCTGATAATGTTTAAAAAATATATCGCATTTGTATTTTTTGTAAAAAAAGTCAATCTTACTCTTCCTATAATATAAGCGTTAATAGCCCAGTGGTTAAGAATTCGGCCTCTTACGAGGGGTCCGGTTTCGAATCCCAGTGACACGTACCAATGACTTTGTAAAAAAAGTTATGTGCGCTTTATAAAATTAAAATATCACCTGCTGTTACGGTGAAGGAAAACACCGCGAGGAAAAATGTTCTCAAAGGTATGTGAAGTCCACCAACCCAGCCAGCCAGTAGGCCAGCGTGGTGGACTAAAGCCTACAACCCTCTCATTGTGAGAGGAGACCCGACCCTGGAGTGGGTCATTAATGGGTTACTGACACTCTCCTATAGCGCAGCGTTGCATGCCTATGTTTAGACTATATTCTGTTCTATAAATTCTATAATACAAAAAGAATGGAATTAAAACTCCAATGTAATTTGTCCATGACCAATTGAAAGTTACAATAAAGTGTTATCTCTAAAGAAAGACATTCCGCGTCCTTCCAGGATTTTATTACCGCTCCTTCGGTCGACAAAGGTCCTATACTGTAGGTAGACTGTGATAAGCGCTATTACTATTTCAATGTTATCTGTTGGCCGATTTATGTGTAGGTCGGGATCTAAGGCCTGGAGATATTCAGTAAGGTATAGTAAACTTAGTCAGTGACCGGTGTGACCAGTATTTCATTACCTACCTTCACGTTTTTGACCGTATGTTTTCTTGGCTATATCTTTGTAGCCTTTTAAAGTTTTAGGTAAATGGTAAGTATACATAAAATTCTTCTAATTTTTTCATAGGAATTACAAATGTTGGTAAGTAATTGGTTGAATGGAATTTGAATGGAAGTTGGTATTTGTTTGTTTGTCAATTAGGTATGAGACATTCAAAATATTAATTTCAAAAGTTTTGGTTGCATAAGTTTTTTGTGCTTGTAATAAAAATAATAAAATTAAACGTACAACCAACACCACAAAAACAACGAGAATGCGAGTTAGGTATATGTAAAGTGCAATTTGTATGAAATAAAAAACGCTTATTAAATAGCTAGTTATAAGTTAGTATGAAAATCCTTAAAAAGTTTAATTTAACATGATTATCATGTATTTACTAATAGGTTACCAGTTCTGAGGCGATTTAGATACATAAGTACATAATCTAAATCTTAGGGGATTTAGATTTATGTATGTATTTTCACATATTTTTGTTAATATAAAATACATATGTATCCTTCTTTTAACATTTTTTTTCATGAATGTTTATTGCTGTGTATGTGTGTGCGTTTGTGCGCTGTCCAACTATACTTCTAAGAAAATTATTCCCGCTTGAAATACTTGACTGTAATACTAAATTTCCGTGACGGAACGGAACGGTCACACAATGATCACTTGACACCGCATAAAAGCTTTATAAAACATTAAAGCGACCTTTACAAAGGATTCATTGAGAGGTTCGAGGGCCCTAAACTACACCGTCGAACTCAATAGCACTCCGAATTGATAAGTAGACAACTTCTACTTACTCGTACTGCCTCGTTCAAACAAAATTAGAATTTAGTTTAACATTTCAACCCGTCAATTGAGTCGGAAAAAATGTTGTTGTATTTCCCTTAGGTTTACCTAACCTACGCTTAGCTTACGCCTTCTTCCCGGTCTTCAGTTTCTAGGTTTTAAATTCGTGTTATTATCGACCAATATTTAAAAAGTGTACCTTGCTCGTTAATTTTAATGTACGTAATTATTCATTGTCCTAGAGGAAATTATGTTATCCCTAACCCTGTTAGAAAATTGAAATTAAAAAATCGTTAAAGTCTCAAAATGTGAGATAGTCGTGTCGCAGAAGGAAACGGCGGATGCTGATCCCAAGATCCTCGATTCCAACCATAACCTTAATTAATGCCGGAATAGTTTAAAGCCTAATCAAATTGACTACTTACTCGTACAACGACGTGTTACAACTAATAGTTCGTACGTTGCTCATTTATTTAAAAATATTAAAAAAGCAATATGTTTAAGATTAGTTGCGTAGAAATGTATTTTTTACGGTGGCGTGACTAGAACGATCGTGCGTTGTAAAATGGTATTTTACGTGCGTTTTACTTTACTGTTGTTGGTGCGCATTTAAAAGTACCTTTAGGTAAGTACTTGAGCAATGCCACAAAACACAGATAAACTAGTAAAATTAAAGTTTTATGGTGTGCTTGAGCACACGTAAACATCACTCAGTTGCTCAATGACACGAATTCCCGGGGCAATGGATGGTTGGTGAAAGGTTTGTAGGGTGCTTTGAGCGCGTTCTTTTTGTAGCTTAACGTCTATATCCTGTGTTCTGCGCTAATGATTTGTAACGCAAATATTTCTCTCACTTATGAGGCTGGAATTAAAATATGGAATGTCGACAATCATTAGCAGCAAATGACGGCCGTGCCAATCCCTTCGGAGGCTCGAGTCACCCCAATAATAAGCTTATTCTCAATTCGATATAAATGTGGCCCAAATACTTACAAGTTACCATATTAATCAATGTTAAACAGACACAGGTTTCTGCTCGCCAACTCACGCATTTCAATTTCTGTAATTTGACAAATTGTTTGTCGAAATCGCGTAGTTACTGCGTCGTACTTGGCGTTAAAAACCGGATTCTTGTGTCTAACGAGTATAACGACAACTCAAATAGACGCATAAATATTTATCTTTTACAGAAAAAATAACATTAATTATTTTCGCATAATAATTAAAATTCCTCATAGCAGATTTCACATCGCACTGAAGATTGCGAACGCTCCGCGCTCGGCCGGGTTAAAGTACTTAAGTGGGGAAAAACTTGGATTACTATGAACGAATTTAAATTTGTTTTAAAACCCGGAACTTTGTAAAACTCAGTCTTCCTCCGGTGAACTTCTAAAAGGGGATTTAATGTCCGTTGAAGTCTGATAGTAACGGCTTTTGAGTAAAGTTTACATAAATAAGTTTAAGAAAGTTAAGTTATGCTAAGATACTTAATGGGACGTACTCGAATATTAGAAATCTACTTGTGAACAGGTCAGCCCGTGGTTCAGCGGTTCAAAACCAAATTATAAGTAAATGTTCCTTCATTTGGTGAGGACATTTAAGTTATGGGTTTACTCGCAAGTAGTTTTTGGGATAACTCGACTTGTTTCAGAATACTACGAGGTCAATGTAGTAAGTTGTGTGTGGGTGTATCGTTTAATTACCCTACAATATAACAATTTTCATATATATTGAATTAAAAATCCATAAATCAATATTAGGTACTTACACCATTTTTAGATACTCATTAGTGTAGTGGAATGTGACTACAATAATAATGTACAATTACATACAGATGGGCTCAATGAGGCAACTCAATTAGGATCAGTGCATCGCTCAAGCGCGCTCATTGCACAGATGAATGAATGAACTCAACGTCAGCCGAAGTCCACCATACGAGTAATTCAATGTGTTCTTGCCTTATCTTACGAAACATTTCACGATCTATGCCGTCTTTTGGGTCGGTGGGATTTGCCACCAATTGTTTTTTATTACAAGTAATAAAATATGTCAAAATTCCCAATTTCTATTAATATTATCTAGTGAATATCGTTATTATTTTTAGATCGATAGATTATTCACATCATAATATACACGGACAATTTTAATAGAGGTAGCAGAAGGTCTAATCAAAAGTTTAAACAAAAAAAATTGAATACAAAGCACAAATATTGTTTTTACGAGTCCCACGTAACAAAAGATTCATTCGTTTTTTCGGCATATTGCCAGTTTGTATCCATTTGTAAGTATATGTGGCGATCGCAGCGCCCCGGGGAGCAGCGGGCGGTCCAGGCAACACTACCTCGCTTTGTGATTGTGCAGTGTGCTCCAACCGAATGTTTAGATATCCCCTTCGTGGGAATCGCCTATTGATGTTATTGTACCCCAGTCTGAGTAATACCGGATTTCTTGGCAAAATTTTGAAAATTTTAACAGAAGTCATAAAAAAATTTCATTCTCTTAAGGACTAATATATTTGAAATGTATCTATAGTCAACTCGGTTAACTTTATATCTATGCTCTAAAAGTCTAAACTTCGTCTTTATTTAAAGAAATGAAAATGAATTAAATTTTTATTCTTTTACTATACCTATACATACAAGTGTAGGTACAATATACTTACGAGTAAATGTCAGATTACTATCTGATACAAGGATTGGACAAGTTTTGATCTCGACACGTATGGAGACGAGCAAAATTCGTTGATATGGGTGCAGCATGGTTATCTGTTACGCTGTAAGGCGAGGCCTCTTCGTGCTCGATCAGCAGCACTCTATTAAAATCACACTTGATTAGATCTCGGCGTGCTTTAATTGAACACTCCAGTCGCGGTATGCGCGCCTGGTACTCGGCCCGCGCGCCGACCGAGCGAGAGCGCTCTACAAAAAAACCTTTTTATTTTTGCTCAGCCGTCTTTCGTCCGATTCCTCTTTGAATTTTTTCTTTTGTCCCTTTTGTTGGAGTTTTCATATCCTTCTGTTTTCCGGGTGGATTAATTTTAATTTCGATTCAAAGACCTCGGGGTCTTTTGTTTCCTTTAGCTTTGTATTCATGAGGTTGAAGGCTACACTAGTTAACTGCTTGCATGAGTTTATATGACTTTACGTTTTATGAAGACCTATTTTTACTCAGATGGTAATGTACTTTTATCATTGGCATTACTTTGTTAATGCAGACATGACATGACTGCCTTAGAGCGGCTTCTCATTTTCTATTAGTACCGTAATTTTATTATTGCGGTATGCGCATTATCTGTTCTGTGGTTATGCGTATAATGCTACAAAACCGGACAGTAATAAGTATAAAAGTGTTTTAATATAAAGGAGTTAAATATTTTTGACATTGAGTACGTTACGTTTTATTGGCAGGAGGTACATGCGGGATAGATGGAATATTTATTGAGGGGTCGCGGGATCACGCCGCCGCCGCCGCCGCCCACTACCAATTTGCCGTCCGCCCGCGGCGTCTAGGGCTGTCACACACTGAAATTTAGACCAAGATTTCAACCACATGTGCTAGTTTCACCGTCTTAAAATTTTCATCTATCATCTAATGAAGCAATCTTAATTTGTAATAAATTAAATAAGGGATAATTTTTCTCCTACGTTAAAACTTTTAGATTATGATCGATTGAATTTTGGATGGACGGCGCAAAGATTATCCAGAAGTCAATGCATGCAATTACATAAATCCTGGAATCCTGGAAGGTTCATCATGCACACTTATGTCATTTAACAACTGAAGCTTGTTTGTACCTAACATTATGTAAACAATGGATTCCGACGAACAGATAAGTACGATTTAAATCAAAAGCAAAAGGAATTTCGCCAGTTTCAAATAGCATTCTTCACGTCTTAATATCGACTGATAGCCCTATAACCGCAGCACCAAATGCTTCACTCCAAGACGTGTTCTCAAACTAAACGCTATGCTAATGTAATGGGGCTCCATTTAATCACGGCCCACGGCCAATTTCAAATTTTCAATGAGACGTTTGTAGCGACTTCATTTGATGAGATTATTCTGCGTTTAAACCATCGACTAAATTAGGATTGTTACATTGTTCGGATCTCGCAAGATTCAATTGAATCACTTATTTTATCTCACCCTCAATGGAAATTGGTATCTACGCTTCATAATAATTCTATAATATTAGTACTTATAGATCCCTTATACAGGTTGTCCCAGAAAGAATGGATAATCCTGAAACCTCTTTAGGTCCTCAAGAGGCCTACTATAAGAGGTTTCAGGATTATATATTCTTTCTGAAACAACCTGCATATTATTTATATTTTAAGTGTACTTAAAGACGAAAAATAATCACGGATCAATTGGTTATTCCTTGTCGAGGTATTAAACAGAAGATATTCATTAATCTTTTTATTATCAACAGCTTTAATCTGAAAATCTACATGACAATAGAATGTCGTGTAACAGTTTTTTACTATAATTAGTGAGATAAACTACATAATTACGTGATTAATGCATTTTAAAACTAATAAGTACTTTCATAGAATGACAAAGTATGAAGAATTCATTGGTTAATTTTTATTTTAGTTATGAGAAGAGAAGTTTTGATGTAGGAAACAATGTTATCCCGCAAGAATTACCTACTTTAAACGAAAATAGCAGCAGCTTCAAATGACATTTATTAACATAAATTATTATGTCTATATAAAAACTCGAGTAAGCCGAGTTCGTGTACTTAACCATTTATGACAATTTATGCAACGCCTCAGATGTTTAACACTCAATTTACGTCTGTTTCTCAACGCGGCCAAGTCTTCGCTCCGCAAACCGGTATACGCGTATTAGCGTGTGTGCCGTGTGGAGTGCGCGCTGGAAGCGGTAGCCAGATCGTAAATCACTGTAGGCGGCGGTAATGCGTAGATAAGAGCTCTCTCATTTGTTTTCCCATTTCCCCGGAGAAATTTCTCGGCGACATTACCGAACCGCGTGACGTAACGAGCAATTACCTCGAAATCTTACAATTTCATAAGCTCTCGGCGATCGCACTTTGTTCTACACAAAGGACCATATTTTCTCATTATCTTCCCTAAATAAAGCTTTTATGTTTGCTCTACAAAGCCACCAACGGCTCTGTGAATATCTTTCGCAGATACCTACATAAAAAATATGACGGGTACGAATACAAAGTAACTTTATGTTTACGACCGTGTTTAAAACTCTTTTGGAGTAAACGAAACGTTTTATTAGATAATAGCCGAACAGCTACTCCGGTTAATTGTGTAGTGTATCTTGCATAGAGTAATTATTCAAAAGCCACAGTTCGCTAATTGTTTCGGTTTAATACACGAGTGGGACCGGCAGAAGCGGCATAGGTCTGAACACGCCATCTCGCTTGATTAAGGCCAATTACAGTGTTCACGCGATCACACTGCCGCGGTTTGCGAATAACCTGCCATTTACAGTGAGGCGTCTTTTAGCACGACGTGCCATTCCCTTGTAGGGATCAGTGATGTCTTGAAATGGAATCCATTTGAGGAATGATTGTAGGAACGAAACGACATTAATTTTTTGCGATAAGATGTCTTTTCAGTTAAATTTAATAGTCGTGATTGAATTTTAATGAAATTTTCCCAGTATTTCTACATCTTCTTTCTGTTTATATTTGACCGTTTTGTCATGGTTTTGTCTTTACCCGTCAACTTGTTTTCTATAGCACGTACGGCACGTACAACACGCAAACGCAAAGTAACTACACTTTTTCTCCTCTAACTAAATCCGAATCAAACAGATAATGACCCCTTTCGCCTTTTGTATTAAGTAATCCTTAGATGGAGTGTCTTATATCTAATCAGTTCAGCTTTACTGGGATTAGGAGTGTAATCGATGTTGTGAGTTAAATTTAAAATACGACTGTCATCTTGTGAGTTTATTTAAAACATTATGGTAATGGGAACCCTAACACGTTGTCTTGTGTTCGTATCGCGATGAACACGAGTCAGCCGGGCCTCACGGCAGGCCTTGGCCTTAGATTTCTGATAAAACGCCCTGAACGCCCACTTATCGCATACAATACGGATATAAATCGATTGCGATTCTCATCATACTTTTGGACTATGCGGTCTAAAAGAACAAAAAGTCGTACGTAAATATTAATAAGTGGGGTACTTATTTACAAGGCATTGTTCAAGAGAAAATGTCTACAACTTTTCTGCTATGTCGTTGTAAGTTATGCGCATATTTAAATTTATTAGAGAAAGTTGCGAATGTCTGTCTGTCTATACGATGATAATATTTAGCTAGACGATGAAAATACCTTGTATTGTAGTGTCAATGTTACTGTTAATTAGAACTAGGCTTTCACGGTTACAATCCTGAAAAAATAATTATGTTAGTTTGAGTAGAGTGACGATGATCGATGATAACTTCGATTAATTGAATCGAATGGAACAGAAATCAATCGAATGCAACGATCAGTTGTACCAGGGTACCATGAGCGGACAGGAGTGCGGCGTACAAAGCCACAGCCACGAAGGTCGGCGTCGGAACCAGTTTGGCGGGACGCCGCAAGGTGCCGGCGGCCAGGTTAAGTTCACTGTATTAGCATCATCGCCCGCCCTTTCATGTCTGCTTATCGGCAACCTAGGCGATTTAAATGAGCCTATTCAATTGTACCGTGAAGGCCCTACGGCAGCGTTGTTCGACCAGTTACACATAGCGAATAGCGATTCGACTCGACTCGCATAAGGCGGCGATATCATTAGCACGCCATGTTCTTTATAAGTATGTACTTCACTAAACTATTTGTTCTAAATACAGGACTGAAATCATTGTCATAAATCTTCTCTAAATACAAAATACAATTTTTTTAATTGTTCTACTGGCACTGACTGTACGTACGTAAAAATAGAAAAATGAATGGTATGCCACCTTCTTTTTGTAGTCCGTGAACATTAAATGAATATAAAAACAAAACAGAATAAAATCTCGAAACATATTTAAAAAAATTGTGTCACGCTACCATGACAATCGAGCAGTCGATTTCAACAAACCATGTGAGGTCGTGATGCAAGTTTTTAGCGGCTGTTCACGTATCGTTTAACAAGATAATAACGGTGTTCCGTAACATAAAACTGTCAGTGTCGAATGTGCTGATACTCGGTTATTGATTGACGACACATTGTCCTTACTAACATTAAAATTTATTTAAAAGTTGAAACAAACTACGCACAAGCCAGACAACATTCTACCAAGCTAGACAACTAAGTAAATAACAGTGAGCCCTATAAAATACATCTTCTCCAAGAAGTTTTATGTTACGAATAGTAATGGGTGTCTGTTACATTATGAGCTTAATTTCGCAATGACAGAAAGAACTGGCATTTCCAAAGAAATTTGGAACTGACCCTAAAATACATCGTGAAAGATGATTTTTAGTGAAAAGCTGCTGGGAAAGGCAGCATCCGCTTCTCTAGTGCAGCTTAATGTCTCTTTTCCCAGTTAGAATTTAAATATACGCCGCAACAATAAATGTTATTTCGGGGAAGTATTTTGTAATTAAATGTTATCCAAGTGAAGATATTATTTTGTTGAAGCAGTGTTTTAAATAGTTTCTATAAGATATTTGATATAATAATATGTACTCGTAGTATGAAATTAGGTCACAAAAGTTATGACTGTAGTCATTCGCTTGATGATGCTTTTATCAGTAAACAACTTGCATTTTATGTAAAACAAAAAACGAATTCATAAAAGTCGCATGTACAATTCTCTTATGAAAGAATGAACTGATTCATGTTTTATTCACATTTTTCATTCGCCGCAACAAGCACACATTTTATTTTCACAGTTCTATAAACAATCACAGCATTTTAAAAACAGAATTACTTTTTTCGTTTTTAAATATTCAATGAAAAGTATTTCATTCGATGCGAAACATGATTCATCGGAGTTGAAATAAATGATTAAAATTTTAATAAAATGAAGGAATGTTTGTTATGTTAACAGAATTTTAAAATGTCGGTCGTCGCATACGTTTCTTATCTATTCATCATCGTTTAGAGCGACATATTTAATTTAAATTTAGCCATTTTGCTAAGCTCAAAAGCGAAGGATAATATCAACACCACTCAAACTTATATCTTGTTAGTAATTAATACAACCTACGTAGTCGTAGATAATTCTAAGAATACGGATAACGTGTCCTGCATTGGTAATTCGTTCCGAGTTGGCAATGCAATTAGACACGGAGAAACCACACCTGTGCGAGCTATTTGATACGAAACGAAACATATACATATTATAATTCATTAACACTTTTACAGGCATGTTGGTATTGTGAAATTCGTATCTGGATCCGAATCCGGATATACGAGTACACATACATCGAATCGCGCTAGTGCGAGAAATGTTATTTAAGGTGACGTCGAATTATTGAATTTAAAGACGTCCGCAAATTCCCTAAAACCCGACACATTTTTCAACCAACTACAATGCACTATATTAAAGCGGTACTATACATATAAGTATAATACGTGCTTGACCTCGCCCATACCTGAAATTATTCGAGCTTTTTTTATTTCGGATTCGTTTACGGATGGATTTTATCTTTCGGGTACCTACCTTCGGATATGGATACGAAGCTCCTTAACATCCGTGATTGGGAGTATTGGGACGCAGGGCCAGAGTGGCAGAATTTGCGCGTTAGCGAAGTTATCTATGCTTGCCATCTTTTGTTTCGGCAGATACTTAATTCCGCTCATGTGCTCTTACAAAGTAACAGGGTAACAGGTGAGAGTAGATTTCATTTGGATAAATTGATCCGGAATATCCAATTCGTTTGTGAATTACCTACTTACGTTTTCATTTTTGTGTTTTGTAATTTTAAAGCGAATATTACTCTGTTGGTAATTGAAGTTGTTTGAAAATGTTTTCTGATTTTACGGTTTTTCTGGTTTTAGCGATGTTAATCTACGCACTATTTCATTAGGTACTGTGGCAAAACTTCATTTTTTACTCCGCAAGTAACGTAAGAAATTTTAATATCTTGAGTGAAATTGAAAAAATTTTAACATGCCATTTTTCCTTCCTTTTCAGTACTTTCAATGTTTTAATACACGTCATATCTTCATTATTTGATCCAAAATATTATATGATAAATAAATAAATAACGCTTCTAGGATTCTCTGTGTCGTGGGAAAGACAAGAACACACAACACCCTGGCCAGAAGCAGAAATTAAAAGTCACCTGTCAAATCTCTGGGAATCGAACCCAGAGCCCTCCGTGCAGCGCATCGGCGTCTTAACCACTGCGCCACTCAGCTCGTCAATACTTTAAGCACAAGCAACAATGCCGCTAAATAGTTGAACCTTAATTTCCTTTAATCATAAATGCCTATAAATTATCCATCTATAGAAATTTCCTCGAAATACGTTCGTTACAGGCTCATTAGCTCATCAAATTTCACTGTTCAATCAACACGTGGCGTGGCGACGCGAAGGGGAACCCGGTGGAAGAAGGGACAACGTCAAAATAAGTCAATAGATCGTTGAAATAAAACTAGCTGCTTATCGAATAGAACAGAATGGTATTTCACTGTTACTATCTAAACTATTCATGCTGCAGTACTATTTGCTAAAGTTACTTACCGAGGCAAAATTACACGATTACCTACTTTAGTTTTAATATTTTTAGATAATTCTATGGTGTGTGCATGAAAGCATAAACCGAAGTATAAAACTAAATAAAAAATTAAATCCGCCTAACCAACCAAAAGTTATTGAAAAAAGACAAAATACATTTCAAGTTTAATAAGAGTCTCATTTGAAATTTTGAATGAATTCTGTTGTAAACAATTGAAGCATCCCATTCAATAACTAACAATCTATTGATAAGTTTTAAGTAGTGGATGCTAAAATTGCAATAAGTACTCACACAAAAATTAAAAACGTAAAATACAATGTTCCAAAGTTACAGAACAATAGAACGCTCTGGCTCTCATAAACTTTAACCGTTCAATTGATGGAGGTAGAATAAATACTGCGAATAATAGATGATTCCGAATACAGATTTGATATTGGAGTGGATTAAATTGGAATAAATCTAGCATTTGGTTGGGGTATTCAATGAGGGTGTGTGTAGCAAAGCTAGCGGATGATGTAAATGGCCTTTGTGGCTGAAATTTGGGAGCGCTCGCCGTGTATATTGTGTTCAAGCCTAATAACGGCTCGCCTCGTCTCGTTCCTCTATCTAGTAATAACCAGATTCTATTGCCTACGGTTCGTGGCTAATAACAACCCCGCCAAGAATAACATCGGCTTTACTAAAAGTTTACGAGATTATTCTCCGAGACACACAAAGTTAAATTACAATACACGACTATACGACGCGATGGAGTGTCGATACACGTTGTTTATGAATATTATTTCAAACGCCGAGTAAATGTTTGCAATACGGCTCGGAGCGTATCCATTCACGAGTTAATAGCAACACGAGAAGTCGGTCGTATCGCCTCTAAATCGGTCCTAACCCCGTCACCTGAGCGAAATTCGCTATTCTCTTTGTTTAATTTGCGGGGATAACCGACGAAATCTGGAGGCAGGAGGGTAGCTACGGTTTCCATAACAACTCGCGCCTGGTGGTCGCCCCTCCCCCGGCTTCGCCCGTCGGAGTATCGATCCCGGCTCCCCGCCCCACCACTCCAAATCAAATTACAGGAGCAGAGCAAGCCGGCATAGGCATACTCACACTGCCGCCGACTCTCAGCGCCCTCTATCGCCGGCGGTTTCCCTTCTCGGCTCAATCAACTTTGTATCGCCGTAATAGTATTTTAATTCCATTGACGCTTTTGACTGCAGCCCCCATAATAGCTTGTTTGCAAATTAGTTACACGCACCGTTCGCGGCCGATCTGACCCATTTGATTAACGTAACGACGAACATTGTGGCAATTAGTGTCAGATAATTAATGTACCTTAGGTAAACTAATTTATATTTTAACATAGGTTTACTTAATAAGTTATAACTACAAAAGAGATGCATTATACAAAGGGTACCTACGATTAATTATTTAAAGATTGTTAGCTCTGTCGTGAGTTACGGAATTTTTTTTTTGATCTTTAAATCCACTTTAAGTACCTAATAAGTACCTATAAAGTTTATTGCATAATTCGATTGTACTTATAAGTATAAATTTAATCTGATTTTATCAAGACGGAATTTAGGAGCCCTTAACGAAATCTATCAAAGAGAATCACATAACAAAATGTAAAGTAATTAAGTACCGACCGAGCTTAAACGTAGAGACAAGCATCTGCCAATCGGAGATTTACGTTCGCGCTTAAACTTGAGAATTGGTCTGACCTAAAAAGAACTTTGCAAAGCGATACGGCTGAAACGCTTTGTGTGAAGCAAAGGTACTTTTGAAATTGAAATCTAAACTACTGTATTAATGAAATTCCCGTTGCCGTGGATTTAATAAAACTCGAACGATACAAATAAATTTTTCACCGAAAATTTACACCGTCTAATTTGGTGAAATGCTCGGAATATTCCGTAAATTCCTGCAATTGTCGTGTCGGTTCCGCTCTCATGACATCTCGTTCGCGTTGCCAACAAATTAGAGCTATTACTCATTCCGTGGCGTGTTATAATAATCTTGTGTTGAAATTAATACAGTGATTGATTCGCGACTCGGAATGCGCCACAGGCGGCCACAGCTAAAACAACGCGTGCATTATCGTTTATTTTATAGCGTTCGGCAATAAAATCGATTATAGCATCAAAACGCGAGCGAGGGGACGACAGCCGCTCGGGAACATTTTAATGAGGGAATGCCGTGCTCGGTACCGCCACAGTATAAAGATTACACAGTAATGTGTCTTTATACTAAAGGTCGGAATGCAAGTCATGCCTAGACGTGTTGCGTTCAGCATACACTCGGTACACAAACTATGCGAATGCGCCGCAGTGACAAACGAATTTAATTAATTAATTAAAGTTTCTATCCGAATGCGGACTTTTTATAAGTACTATAAAATTGAACTGAATTTTTAATAATTTACAAATCACAAAAATAGGAACAATCACAAAAATAGGAACAAACTCAAGTAGGAAATGAGTAGGGAGATACTTATTCTTAAAATACTGTACACAGCTCATAGCTTACAGTATTTTTAGTTTGCTGCCCGCCCAGTCGCGTCAACGCCCATCAATAACGAACCGCGCTGCTGTAGAAATTTTTTTAAAATTTTTTTTCACTTTACTGTATAATCTTTTTACTGTGGTACACTACCGCGCCGAAAAACCCGACCAAACATTTGTCTTCCCCGAATAATGGAAAAGCGTCGAAAGGATATTTTATCAAAAACGCTTAAGTTCGTTCACTCATTTTATTGCTACTAGCTGTTTCCTGTGTCCACAGATTTGCCCGCATCGAACTCCTGTTGATGTAATATTACTGTTACTTTATGCGAAACAAGTCTATCACCACGCTGATCTATTACGAACGAACTCTCTTGCACGCAGGTTTCCTCATGCTGATTTATTTCTTCGTTACAGCAGCTGATATTTAATTTGGTAGACTTGAATGTGACCTGTAACAGTGCCAGCCACAGAAATTCTACAGTTCTAGTAAGAGTCCAAGTTTTTAACCATTATGAAATACCTATCAGACCTTTCGTTATAATCAGTATCGCCACCAAAGCGTCAATTCTGCTATCGAGTAATGTCATGATGGATATCTTCTGGTGCGCGGTGAATTTGTCGCTAAACGATGTTTGCGTGTTCTATTGCGCTGAGCATATTTCTGGACCGCCGCCAACAATGTTTAGACACGTCCGCGGCCAGTATCAAGATAATCTTTTCATTCTGCCTGCAGTGATTCATATCGTTTATTGACTACGAGTACTGCGACGTTCCCTGTTCCAATAAAACGAATGGTGATCATTCCATTAGGTTGTCTTAGATTTTAGTCATTGGAGTTTGCTTAGGAGCAAGCTATAACCGCCATTATAACCCGCCGTGCTGTAGCATATTATGAAATCGTTGTTGCCTGATTAGATATACTTTATTTGAAGCAACTATCGTAAGGAATCCATCCATATATCCATTCCAATGCTATTCGCCTACAATAAAAAGAAAATTATGTCCGCTATGATTAATAATAGTTAAGTTGATTGTGAGTACCTACCGACTACCTTCTCCGTTTTTCCAATAAAACGACTAGAGTGAAAATCCCGTTAGGAGACTCTTTAAGTGACATAAAGCTGGCGTTTGCACAGAAAAACTTTGCGAGACTTAATTTGGTCATGCGAGTACGCTAAATCAGAATTAGAGGTTGGATTTCCGCCAAATGTTACTTTGTTTCCAACTCGCCGGGTATTCGTATCGACCAAATCGAACTGTTTCCGGGCTGTTGCAGTGAATAGGATGTTTGGGAGCGCCGTTGTGTAGTTCCCTGATTAATTAATTAGAACAAAAGCGATCAGTATGGGCGAGGGAACACGTGTAGTGGGTGCCGAGAATTCGAGATTAGCGCGATACCGAGTGACCTACGAGGGTCGTGACTTGCGGGGCGAATCGGTCCACCACATACCTACCGCCTACATACACTATCGAAGCGAATCAGTAGAGTTGCCTGAATGAATGGATATAAGTTACGAAAACAAAAGAATAGAGCTCTTTTTGATACGGATACACGTTACTTTATACCTTATTATATTATAATATTATGACGTTAATTAGGAGAAAAAACGATAATCGGTTGATTAACAGACGAGAAAAATGATTTGAATAGTTTTTTGTAGAATACATATTTGGAACACTCAGTGTGGTCATTTTAGTAGTATCTACAGAGCAATTCGATGAGATTCGATCAAAGGAGTATTAGTTGATGCCATATTTTAAAAGGCACATTTGAATTAGGCAAAGCAATTCTATTCAGAAGTTTTATCTAACTTCTTTTAATCCGTTCCAAAAAACACAGAAAACTTATCTATAAAATATTAAAATTGTTTCTTTTTTCCTTAATTAAATTATTATTGACGAAAAGAGCGGTTGTAGTACCTATGAGGAAAATAGAACTTATCGAGCTATCTATTAATTATTTCGGGATCTCCACCACTAGCGGCAGCGGGCGCTAATACACATCTAGGACGCCGCGCACGTACGTACGAAGCCACTTCGTGCGGACACAAATTGCTTTTGTTCGTATCGGACGTACGATACAATTATTCCCTCCTTATTGTGGTTGACGGCTGATAGACTCACAATAACTTCACTTAGATAATTACTTCGCTTTTACGCCATGATTGACACGGTATTAAGCCAGCAAATTTGCCGAGCATTCAACCAACTTCGTTGTAATCAAATTCGTTTTGAACTCGTTGGTTACAAAACACCTCTATCTAGCTGACAACCGCCGTAAATGTAGTATTGTCAGCAATCGTATTCGAAGCTTGAACACCTTTATGCAATAGGATTATGTATTAATATTTTATTGTAATCGACATGGAATCATGGCTACGCACAAAATGTAATATTAATAAATGAAACATGTTTCTGACTTGTTTTTTCTTTTTTGCCTGTCTATAAAAATCACGATGTTAAACTCCCAAACAACAAATAATTTAAATAAAATTAAGGATATAATAATATACGAGTACATATTGTGTGTAATTCTGCCCAACTTAAAAATTGGGTTGAACCTATGAATAATAATTATGGTTACTTCAAGAGTATAATATCAACTTTGCGAATCAATAAATGAGTGATTAAACTAAGTTATTGAAATGTAATAATTAATGTTGAGAGAAAATAAAAATTATAAAATAATTCCTTTACTTCTTTTTTATCACAAAACTTAGTAAGTATGTATGTAATAAGAAATTAAGTCGGTAGTACTAAGCGATCATAAAACCGAAATTATCTGTTTATGTTTAGTTTAAAAGGTTTTTATTTGTATTTTAACCTGAGTACCTAGATACTCGTACGTATGCGTGGGTCGCACTTGATATTCACCGGGTATTATAAAGTGGCTTATCAGATGATCTCTCGGAGCATCGGTTCAATATGTTTTGCTCGTGGTGCTCATGTGAAATCTTGTATCGCTATAATTGAACTTCTGACATTTAGTAACTATGTATGTAACATTGTGTAAGGTAATAAATTGACAGTTGTGTGAAGACTGACTTTTTATTAACACTTGTAATGCGTACGTGCAACTTCATTAAATTTTTATTGTAGTCTTTATTATTTGACCTTAAAATGTACCTACCGTCATAATTATTATCTCTGTTTATACGTAGTTGGTTGTCAAGATGTGGAGATGTCAAATTACTATTTTATAATCTACTTCAAGTTAGCAGTTACATACAATGTGTTTAATTGCACCTAGTCGTAGAGTCGTGACCCGTAAAAAACGCCTTTTCTGTTTTTTACAAGACCTATTGGTCGATATTTACTTTTTATTGAATGTTGTAGGTACTAGTAGAATATAGTTTAACTTACACAATAGAAGGTGCCAGCGCTTTAGTCCTTATTTACATTTTTTTGCATTCATCAATAAATGCTTTTATTTTAATTATAAATTGACAACACCTCCCCCTATTGTGAGGTGAGAGTCGAGCCCAACAACGTATGGACGACTTCATCTAACAATTTTAATTTATGCTTAAAAAGTTGGATAGGACTGTCTGAAAATTACTTTTTATTCAACCTTTGTAGCTCCAATATTGGAATATTACGGTTTAAATATTTCAAATGTTTAATGTTGTAGTAATTTGCATTCCTGGAAAGATGAGATTAAGATCAAATAGCTCTGTAAAACCGTCGTACAATCAAACGTTTATCTAACAAACACATCTAGCTATGTTGTTGTTATCGTAATCTGTTAATTGAATAATCCTACATGATGCACTGCGTGGGTGACTGTCAGTAATTTAAAGACATGGTAATAACTTGCCTTCATCGAAATGGTAGACACGTAATTACTTAAATGAAAACAGCGTAGACAAACCTTCTTACATAGAACATCAAATTTATAAATCAAATATTGTTTGAAACAAAGATTATTTATTATTAGTCTTTGGTCTTTGAAATCAAGGTGATGTTAGCACTACTACCCATCTCAGAAACATTATTTATTGTTGACATTAATCTACCTATAAATTTTATGTTTATAAATAAGTATTATGTTTCCGTAAATCTATGCATATTATTTACTTATAAGAACTACAAACATGAATATTTGAGTAAACGTTTAAACAATATTATTTTTAGTGTAAAAATGTAGGTAGGTACTTTAAGTTTAGAATAATGCACCTACTTAGGAAATATCAGTCAAATAATAAGTCAAATAATGATTCTTTAAGTACCTATTAGGTTAAATTTTAAATCCGTCCGCAGTTCAAAGCGTTTAATAAGTAAAAGATAGACGTAAGACAGGAATTGACAGGATGCATGGCCAACTCTTTTATAATCCCAACAAGGAGAAACCCGACCCGGTTGGCTCTTGAAAATAAAAAGGTCAAAGCAACAACGTGAATGGACAGCGTGTAAAATGAAATAAAGAAACAGTAGTTTTATTTAACCCGAGAACAGCTAGCAATAACTTGAAGCAGCGTGTTGTAAGCGGTACTTTCTCACGCGTCAAGTAAGCATCGGTTATGAAAGTAACGAGCCAATATCGACAGCCATAAAAACCTCCAAAGAGAACCAACCACTCATAAATAAAATGAGATTACGGTGAAGTTTAATAGAATTCGTGATTATTCACGTTTGAACAAGTACGGGCCCTCGGCGAAGCTAGCGCTCTACTATATCATTTATTCTAAATGGATTCCGCTTCGGCGGCGAAAATATAAATATTATAGATATCAAAAGAAAGATCAAAAGTGTTCTCGAGTGCGAGTGAACAAGACGAGAGCCGTTTCGGAAGGGGATCGAACTGAGGGGTTTTATGGAGTCCCTCGAACGTGGAACAGTCTTTCGATACGGATAGGCGTACCACCGGAAATATTGTAATGTAACATGAATACGAAATTCGGTTATTACGTTTTACATAATGGAACGAGCGTCGCGGTGACAACACACGCGTTAAATAAAATCTCCTCCTTGTTTAACGTCGGCGTTGGAAAATATTTTCCGCGACGCCGACGCCCCGACGACATTACCGCGAACAAAAACGAGAGTGGTACTCGTAGGTTTACCCTTAAAATACAAATGGATATAATATTTCTCGTGGTTGTGTAAAAATTGCCGCATAACTTTTTATATCAACGTGTCTTATTACAAGCCATAAACCAACGATTTCGAAACTTTTACAATACTTGGTTCTATTTACACAAGTTGGTAAACAAAGGACGACGGTGTAATTAATAGACAAGCGATTTATTTCAGGCAAAAAGAAATAAGGTAAGTTAAATGAAGTAATTTAAAAAAGGTAATGATAATTAATAACGAAGAACGGTTAGCAATAGTAGAGTCATAGTTTTATATAAAGGATTAATTATGTATATTATAAGTACTTAATTATTATACTTAAACAAATCATTCCGTTTCTAGTCGTGTCGGAACGGACATTGTGATCTGAGTTTCTCGTATGAAATATTATTTTATGTTCGCCCAGTAATTACGTGGAAGCGCGCAAGGCGCACGCTAATGCAACTAACCTGTCGGCTGAACAAACCACAAATCAAGTCCTCGGTACACTTGTGTAGAACTTTCAACTTAACTACCTACTATAGATAGCGGTAATGAAGCTTCATATCATTATCGTACAATAAAGATCGTGTCTCATAAGCATAACAAATTAAAATTATTTGACCCATCAATTTTATAATGACTCATAAAACGTGAATACTTTATTTTAATGATCAAAGAACATTGTATGAACTTCACTATCTCATTAATAGGCAATTCTATGAGGGAAAGAGGGGCAATTAAGACTACAAATCATGATTTCTTAAACAAGATCAGGTTAATAATAAATTATCGTATGTAACTAAAACAACTTTATGCCATACCAATCAAACCATAGTTACTTAAGGTATAGTTAGGTAGTTGTAGGTAGGAGGTATGGTAGTTACCATTACCAATTATTTTGGTAAAAATATGTTTATTAAGCTCATATATTTCATTTTAATACTGTGCACTTGACTAAAATCGAGCTAATACTATACAGTACGAAAACTGTATTTAGAATTTCATTTATTCCATATACCCTAATAAGTAGATAGAGAACCAAATTATTTTCATTCTGTTTGTTTTGATATTACTAGTATAAACGAAGAAATGAAAAAGCTATTATTTCTTTTGCCATTGAATGGGAGTTGTAAATATTTCCAATTAAACTGTGTCAAATATTCCGAGTACCTCGCCTAATTCTTGGAATGTTTTGTATGAATGAATAAGTCCTTTGATGCTCGAGGCTCGAGCTTCGAGCAACGTTGTATCTCCGTAAATAAAATAAAGAATACGCTTCTATTTGGACAAGAAAACAATTTTAGAATTCGATTGATATCAGGGAAGTCAGTATGTATATTGTACAATCGAAATATATTTTACAACTCAATAATAAAAATTTACCTTTTTGTGCAGTTTACGGTTTAACATTGAGTTTTTTTTAAATTATATGTACGTGATATAATTACATCGGATAATAAAATACTTATTTTTTATCACCGTGTGGATAATCAAGTATAGTTTATATTACTAATGCCTCAAATAGTGAATGACGAATTTTTAAACACAATAAGAAAAACAATAGTATTAGACTACAGAATTAAAAAATGATGAAAAGAGTTTAGATGCACACAAAATCTTACTTAATACATTTTAGGTAGGTAAACCTGACAGCAGGCATTATCATTCAAGACCGCTTTTTGTACCCTGCAGATAGATCTTAAAAGCGTTCTAAATTGTTTGTTACATAAAATAATTCGCAAAAAACCTCTGTTAAAATGGAATCCTTTCTATAAAACGATTTGTAATTTGTTTGTAGAGAGACAGCGGGGCTGCGAGCTTCATTTCAAGAAAAATAAATGTTTGAATAGGGTTGTCACTAGTTGTCAGACGTACTTAGTAACATTTTATCTATTTAACTTATGTTAAAGGAAAAATATAGTTATATTAACTTTAGGTATATTGTTTTATTACTTTTATTTTTTGTACCTACAGTAGATGTCATTCATCGTATAGTTATTTTAATACTATTACCTAATATAAGTTATTTTAATGTGAATATATTGCTATGATTAAACATCAAGTCAATTAAAAATTAATAATAAATTTTAGAAAATATAAACAGTCCAGACAGATATAGCCATGTAAGATGTATTATGCAAAACCAAAACCAAATGCTATTAAAATGTATTTTAACTTTTAACGCAGTGTTCGTGATAATTTTATAACGTTTACACTGGGAATATTATGTTGACTGTGTTGTCAGCCCTGTCAGGTATCAGAGCGTTTTTGGGGGACCGTGGGGAGCTGGGGAGCTGGCCGAGGGTTGGTAAAGCTGTTCGCTGTATTGTCCAAATTGTTTGGGGCGTTCAAATTCGTCACACGCATCGCTTGTCGCCAAATGTTGGTTCAAAAAAACTCGTTGTTTTATTATCTACGAGTATATCGGCAAATTTGTTGGCGGTTTGTATGAGCAAAATAACGTGCCTGTGTGCAATTAAAATATACAGTTTTGATGTGGTTTAAAGGTTACATTCAATTGTTGAATGTTAGGGTGTAACGGACCTGACACACGTTTTACCACGTGACTTCCTGTTGATTTAACGCCAACCCTTAACCTGGTTAGGTGCAAAAGGAATTGACTGTTTAATACAACAATTGCACACAAAACCATATCTAAAATCGTGATATCTGCAATAAAAAAATACGACTAAAAACAGTATGTTTAGGTGTTGTTGGTAAAATTTGATGTCCGTTAAACCAAACAATTCCATTTCTTGTCATTGAATGGGTCCCTTTCTTCTCAAATACCTTCATTTATGTTTTTTATGACTTGTTAAATTGACTTTGTCTTTAATCTCCTAAATGTCACTGTAGGTATAAATAACTCTTACCACACACAACAAAGTACTTACTGGTTGCTTTTGTTCATCAATCGATCCCACGCGATGCTGTACAGTGTGCTTTGTTCGTGTCACTTTTATCTTAATCGTGCTTTATCGATAACTTACAAACAAAATATAGTAAGTTAGTTCATTATCTCACCGAGATAGTATAAAATTTAAGTTAGAAGAAATATAAAAGAAGTATCTTTTGAAGCTTCAAAGGTTCAAAATAAAAATGTGAAACAGTAATATTTGTAGTGTCGCGCCCATCTTGCAAAATATCTGTAAATATAACGAAGCATTAATAAACAGGTAAAATCATTATAACTACTACAATTTGATTATTTTACAAATAAAACTAGCACAGACGGTAAGGTAGGAGGAATAAAACAAAAACAAAATAACTTTAAATATACAGATTACCAGGAAAACAAGAGACAATAGGAGCTGCGGTTCAAGAGTTAAAACAATAAACACGAGAAAGGAGCCTTAAGACTGCATAGTGAACAATAGACACTGAAAGAACAACTAATTACCACAGCTTAGCTGCGAATGTTTCTGTAAAACATTAACTCCGTAACCTCATCCCGTATAATTTCTGCCACAATCTCTTTAATGTATTAATATCCCCTTTGCCATTGTCTCTTTGGCATGCTGCTACCTGCTACACAGGAAATAACTAATAAGGGCATCGTGTATTCATTACCGGCTAAATAAAGATTAAAGTTAGCCTTAAGGGTAAATTTACTTAATACTGACAGCTTAAAATATTATTAAAATGAAACAAAGAAAATTTTAAGTGCATATCGGATCAAGCAATAATGATCCAAGGCTGAGAAACTGAAAATAATAATCTAGGATTTATCAAAGAAAGATACGTGAGTATACGTACCTTACCTTGGTACTTGATACTCGCAAGTAAGTCACACAACTACTCGCGTAGGTAGAACCGTGAATATTTGTACAAGGTATTAACTCAGTAACTTGAACTCTATCCCGTTCCCGTGTAATTTATGCAACAATCTCGGCAAGCTTGGGATCACCATTTCAATAGTCAGATGGGAATCATATGACGAATAACTGCGATATCTGAGGAATTAGTCTATCTGCCGCCTTATTCGTCAGATAACTGCCATTCGATTGATAGATTGACGTTGGTGACGTCCTTCATAAGGTTATTTCTTATATTCTTGTCTGCATTTGTTAAAACGTAGTAATAACATACACAATTTAACTTTATATTTTAATTTGCAGAAAACTTTCTTTTTATAGATTTTTATTCATTTCAATAAATCTTTTAGTAAAGTTGCACAAGTATGTATAATCCAGTCAAATAAGGGTTTCGTCGTCATGACAAACATTTTTACTGGTTTTAATACGCAAGAATGTTATGTACAAAACGAGCTGAAAATTGCTCCTAGTGGCATAGCTGCAGAGTAATTGCTTTGTGAACATGAGCGTATTGTGAGCGCAATTAGTACAAAAATCTATTTTCAAATCCGTCTATCTCAAAAACGGTTGGGCGTATGAAATGTTTTAACAAAATTTGTCGCAAATTTTATGGTTCTACAATTTTATTCTTTAATAGATGTTTACATCATTGGAGCTAGATAACCACAGATAATCGCGAAAAACTGATTTTTGTGATATTTGATCTTGAATAACTCATGACACCCAGACCAGCTTTTGTGTGACTCTTGAGAAAACTCAGAAAACACCAAAATGAAGGTGCATACGAGTTTACAATCTGTTACCCGATCATTCCGAGATTTACCCCTATTCTGCTTATTTGACTGAGATAGTATGTTATTATGAAAAACATGTGAAAGACATACTCGTAACCTAGGTAATATAAATAACAGGCGTGAAGCTATAAACAGAAAATAGAAAGTCTGCCTTGCTCAAACATTCGCCTAAGCAATATATTTGTCTCACCTCCCTGATCATTGAGTTGCCAGAGTTGAAATATTATGCAGATGGTTATTCAATGGAATAAATAAATAATGATTGAAAAATTGTCGAGAAATATTCTTCTGATTTAAAACAGCTAGATACCTTATTCATTACATAGTTACGAGTACCTGACTGTTAATGACTGTTTACCTTAAGCCAGCTTTTGACTAAGGGATATAATATAATTTAAAATACTCTTGAGATACCTATAACATTTTATCGCTCGTCATACATTTTGTACGTGACCGTTCACACTGTTCTATAATATATATTACATTCCAAACTATAAATATTTTTTCGAGCGATATTTGAATGAGTATATTTTACCTCACGTCCCCGGACACCGCGCCCCTGCGTCGCCCGCAGTCGCAGTTTGAATGGTAGACGTGTCACGTGGCCGAAGCTAAACTGTTCCAAAATATATATCTTACAATGTGAACAGCAGCAATCGCGGGATGTAATATATAGCTCAAGATCATTCAACATGTAATCTATATTACATCCCATAGTCAAAAGCCGGCTTTAGGATTGTAAAATCGGCCCTTAACTATTCTTAAATTATTGATCTATGACTCCTATTATATGAATTGCAGATGATCAGGGGAACAGCAATTTGTAGTAGATAACCGCACTGCAACGCGACACCACACTCGATCGGCCACTCACTCGGCTGTGATTGATGGCGTTGTCAGCTCACGTTATCAGGCGCACAGAGCCACAGACGTTGAACAGTACAAATAAAACGTGTTCGTATCACTTCGACTTATTGCTGCTATTGCTTTCTGCTTCGTAATACCCCTGTCTCAGCGTACCTTACCATACTCATCACTCGCTCTATTGCCCCGTAAATTCGCAATACTGTACGTTGACCTTATTGTAAATTTAAACATTTTGGTAAGACGATAAATTTATTTTTGTGGTAATTTTTAATGTGAATTTAGTATTCAGTTTGATACATTGTATGTTTAAACTTTAAGAGAACTTTGCAAAATTGCTTTATACTTTTGTAGTGAAATGTAAGCTTTAAGTATTAAATAAATATTAGTGGCGGTCACAAAGTATACAGGCATGATACACGTAAATCAGCTTGTATCCAAAAACCCCACCTGTCGATACTTCTGATATAACTATGATCAAAAGTATCAAAACTTTAAATTTGAGATGAATGCTTAACTTAACCCGTGTTTTAATAAAAAGGGAACCAAAAAGCCGTACTAAAAATACCACACACAGCGTTTTTCAATCGATTTGAAACGGCTGAGCGTACAAAAACAATCTTACTGCGGTGAATGAGGTCGATTAACACGTAGGTAATATTATACCTACCAACGACGTAACATAATAACTTCAGTACAAAACACTGGGGTAAAACGTGTTTATCGCAGTGTATTATAAATTGCAGTGTTGTAACAAAAATAGGCTGACGCGCTTCGAATCCTATAGAGCTCGACCGTTTCCAAGTTTATAATCTCCTGTCGGCGTGTGGTGCCCTAGTTAAACTTATTAAATTTAGTTACTTTGAATACGAGGACTTTAGTTTATTTTTAACACAAATATAATGTATAACTTGCAGCTCATGAGTAAGTGAACTACCGAACCCTAAAAAGTTTTCTTTCTGTTAACTTCGTCATTGACAATATTAAAGGTCGTTACTTCTGTTATTTTGTAAAGGCCCTTTCTTCAGTGATGACGGAGCAACTGATATATTATGCGTTTAGAAGTAGGCCTGTTGATTATAGTTTCCGGTATCTCTTACGGCTCATTGTGTGCATTGTTAGGTTCGGACGGATGAAGCTCGGTTTCATCCGGCGGGTATGAGGTCCGTTCTCGGAAAGCTGGTTAGGGAGACCCTATATTTATCGCTTCGAGCGACTTAAGCCGATAAAGTATCATTAAAGTTCCAACAATACTGTTAAGTTACTCATCGTTAATACTGAATCCATTCCTAATGAGCCGTGTAATGAGTTTAAATTCTTCGTAAGTTAAAGTTTTATCTTTGTGAAGACGTTCAATTATGTTAACAGTAGAAAGAATGTATTTCTCGAAAGAGGACTTCGTTTCATTAAATGTCTTTAAATTTCTTTTTTCTTTGATATAAAAGTGTATAGCTCAGATAAACGTCGTGATTCATTAATGCCAGTCCCGACGGACTAGCGTCTCGACGCTTAGATTACTGTCAATAGACGTTACACCACTGGGTCCCGCGTACAAACATGTGTCCTTTCACACAATTGATACAATGCACCCAACTGACGTTCAAGTCGTTCAACTGACGCTAATTGAGTACTCGTATGTTAATTAAACGTTATCTCTACGCTCATTATAACTGTTAGAGCTCCATTCTATTCAATTATAACCGCTACGATACATTTACAAAAAGGTTTTTGTTTCTTTTTCAAAGCCCCTTCGTGTGTACTTTATTAAAACAAATCTTTTACGACGTCGCATTTCCTCCGCCGCAAAGTTCCTCGTCGTGTTCGGGTCTTGAATAATGCTTCAGTTTTTCTTATTCAGTAAGTCTTCCTATAACTCAAATAACAATGACCCGACCGCGGTGATCCCAACAAAAGAATATGAGAAATATCTGCGCTCTACAATACGAATCGTATCGCGGGGAATATATCGGAAAATATTTCTTGCTCCTCGTATATCTGAATACATAGTTAAAATATCTTTCGTATTTTATCAAAGAGAACCTTAAGAGAGCAAATAGTGTGAACGTACAAAACATACAAAAGCAGTATGTGGGAGCGGTGTCACTATTTTTGTGAGAGCTTTATCTAATCTGTCACATTGCCGCATACTTATGTAACGATAGAGCCCATTCATTCATTTTATGTCGGGCACTGTGATTAAACTACCTCCTCCTCCGAGGTCTTCGTCATCTGGAGATTACCGAGCTTCTATTACGGTATTAACTCACTTATCTCTAATGTAATATTTCAATTAACTGCTCGGTCATATAAAATAAAAAACATTGTTTGTGCGCTATTGTTTTGTTTGTACAAATAACCATTTCGCCTTCACCGATATATATTTCGACGTTTAATATTCCTTTGAAGCTTTATTACCGTTATTAGAGAATATTACGTCACGCATGAACAGTATTAAGTGTAATAACCGATAATTCCCACGAACATCGTGGGCGCATCATTACTTATTCACCTGTTAGGAATAACCTTTATTTAGTGGGGCTAAATGTTACTACACTGGTCAACTTTCTGTATTATCCATTTACTTAAAATAAACATTATAAGTATTATGGGTTGTTTGTTATTTTTCGATAAAGAGATACTCGTAATAGCTGTAGTTAATGGCAGGAAAGCACACAGGAACTCATTTAAAGGAATTTGACGTTTCTGCTTTTAAAAACCATCACTGTACTGCAATAATTTATGCATTCCCGTCGAGCTTCGTAACCGCCCATAAACCGCTCCGTAATTATCCGTTTGTTTAAAGAACGTATTACACAAATAAACTTTACGATTCGAACGATCAAACATAACTTTTTTATTATCTCACATGTTGCTTGAGCGCACACACATGGAGAAAAAATGGTTTATCACTGCCTCCCGCACGGCCGCGGCCGGCGCGCACCCAGTCATGTGTCCAATTACAGTGTAACTACTTTTTATAATTATTTATCAATCTGTTTTCTTCCCATCCCATAACGCTTTGAATAAATATACCTCAATCGGAACCGTACAGAAGCGAGCCGAGGTAACATTTTGTTATCCCTTCATGCATAAATGTTTGTGTAATAATTTTGGAAGCCATGTTCTGCTGAGCCTCGTCCCCTCGCCTCACGCCACGTTGCATCGCTCGCTGCCGAACGTCGAACTGTACTTCTCTTTCTGAACAGACTATCTTTAGTTTTATGATGAATGCCGCGTGGTAAGCCCATGAACCGCATGCTAACCTAACGCATTTATTTTACGCTTTGCAAACCGCTAGTCAATAAAATAAGTAAACAATTTTCGTCACTTCCTACCTGTAAATAGTAAATGGGTTTGAAAATTGATTGTATAGGTAACTTGGTAGTAGTTAGGTACATATTCAAAAAAACTTAAATGTTTACTACATACCTATAGTAGTTAATTAATTATGTACTTAATATCTAAATTTAGTTCTAAATTTTACTTGCCTATTACTAATTTAAGTAGAGGTGTAGGTACTTGATCGCAACCGTAATCAGTAATCACCGAAAAATCTTTGTTAATTCTTGCAACAGAGAAAAACCTTAACAATCACAAATTAAAATCTATGTCATCACTATATGGTGCTAGAAGATTATTGTGTAATTTTACACTTTACTCTTCCACTTAGTGAGGCGTGAAATGATTGTTGCCGCGCGGGGAGCGTTGAGTATCGCGATTTGAATTCCGCTCGGGGCTCAAGTGATGTTGAGACTCGCTCGAGGCCCGTTTTGATACCGGCGTATTCGGTTCCGCGCGTAAAGTCGACTCGACTCGCTCGCTCGCTGCTTAATCGCTCTCAGTATTCGTGTAGCGTGCACTCATGACGCGCGTTCGTTGTCACCGGACCGAATCGGTTTACTAGAATACGGTACTTGTGCGAGCTGCAAATGCTCCATACTCGTGTGGTGTACAGTGTATGCTGATGTCTTTTGTCTCTCCGTAGGTGTGTCTGGCCGAGCAGTCTCGTGCGAGAATCGTCGACGGCATGCAAGTGTTCTAGTGATGGTGCATTGAGATCGTGCCGCTACTTGTCGAGTGTCAGTGTTAACTATAGTGCTTCATAGTGCTGAATGGATTGTGTCTGTTTCGGATTGCCATCGCGAGTCACCGATAGATCAACTTGGGAACGGTGAGAACATACTACTTTCTTATCTCATTTGTGATCATGTTAGATCTGAGCAAATATGTATTTAGCATTGTTTATTTTTGGCTTGTTACTTTATTTTATTTAAGTACGTATGATATATGTACCTGTATTAGCACGTTGCACTATGTAGAATGCTGTTATCGTGTCGAGTAACATTGCTGGCACATTCTTAACAAGATACATAAATTGAAGTTTTATCTGCTTTGAAAAGTAGTCTGATAAAATTATTATTGCGCATACAAATATTATAAAAGTAGAAGATAACATATAATAACGCTAATAACATACTTAATCTTAGAATTTAGTTTTAATTGGCTACTTTAGTCATAATTTAAAATAGGGAACTCCTTAAATGAACGCAAAGCTATATTTTGATTTGACACCTACCTACCTACCTACTATCTGATAACAGTTTCAAATTTAGCACTAATTACAGTTGCCTTTAAAGTTAATTGTTCATAAGCACAATCATAAAAACAACAGCTGTCAGTTACTGAGCTATAAAGTTGTTTAATAATTTTATGATTGTTCAAATTAATAATTATTAACAATTAATATTAACTATTAAGAAGGTAGTCGTATCGACTAGGTACCTTCTTAATTCAAACGAGTATTTCATCGGTTATTATCATCATTATTTGCTTATTTTGCAGTGCAAAAAAACTAAATGTGTATTTATTTATACCGAAGTAGGTATTGGAGATGTTAATGCAAATTTTATGTATTTGGAGATATTGACCTATCACCGCCATCGTTTGTAAATTCCATGCTCGTTTGTTAGTACATACTTCTATTATTAAAACTATATCGTCAAATACGAAGCCTAACTATAAATAATTAGTCATTATAAGCAATTAATTAATCATGTAATTAATTTCAACGCTAATCCAGAAGCAAGGTCTATCAAACCTCAGTCCTACCTAGCAGCACATGTCTTAATTGTTACACACATTACTGCAAATATCATGCTATCCTAGTACCAGGAACAAAATGCATAAGTAATGGTTATGTTGCTTGCATGCAACAAACGAATTCGAGTAAAAACCATTTTTCTCACCAGGTGGAAAAACAAAAGAACGCATAAAATAATGGACAATTTTAAGTTCCAAAAGTTGGAGCGAACGTACACCGAAACTCAATACCTATGTTTGTTTATTCCGCGTACGATTCCCATTTTCCTCGGTGAGTCCTCGTTGAGTACACAACGAAGGGCAAACGGACGAGCGAGATAGCCCACAAAGAGCCCATGCTAGAGGGAGACAGAAACACAATGTGCCCGGTCTCAGTTGGCATGCTGCTTTTATTTCATACTCATATTTAATAATGCCTCTTTGTTTTCAAAAGAAAACCTTTGTTCGTGTAAGTCTTAACCATTTTAAAATTTCTTACTTATTTTTATAATTTGCGCGTCTTCTAGGTGCTTTTAGGTGTATTTAGGAATGTTTTCTCCCTGTTTTGACAACGAAACGTAATATTATCATGTTGACATTCCAAGTAATAACATACTAGTCGTAGCTAGAGCTATGGTTAATGGTTAGTATATCCATACTGGATATCCATCCATGAAATTATGTATACCTATTTCTAAATGCCCTTTTCCAAAAAATAATTTTACCTAGATCAATTGGTACCAAAAATAACGTAACGCAGAATCAAAGTCCAAATTTTATGCACAATATAAGCCTTTAATAGAAATGTAATAACTAAAAAAATAAATTTTTAAAATTGTAGATATTTATCATTAATTGTGTTCTACAATAATAAATGTATGGATCTAAATAAGTAGGTATTCTATATCAATGCTTTATACATAGGTTTATGTAGGCAATTGGAATGAAAATTGAAAATACTTACAATGATTGGCACTCAATAACTACCACGGTGGCGAGCACGCGGCGATGTGGAGTGGCGTTACATTTCGATTTATTAACCAATCCGCTTGTAATAAAATAATAACATTTCCTACCAAGCTTCATTAAATTATCTATCATTCATTCCAAATAATATCGTTGCGTAGCGTGAGCTAATTTGTTCAAACGAGTATTTCATCGCGTCCGTAATTTCAGTTATCATAATTATAGGGTGCTAATTTATTTTCGAATGCCTAATGGCTACCGCTATTTTGCGTTGTAAAATGTATCGAACATAATTATTCCGGACGAAATTTGGTATAAGCCGCACCTGTAAATATTATGAATTCATTTACGTAAAATCCTAATTTGCGTTAATATTTTACACGTTTATTTTATTGATGTATGGGATATTATAGGTATTTTATTTAGGTCTAAAATATTTATTTTGCTTTATAAAAGACGAATTAATTTCCAATTCACTCGTTGTTGTGAAAAGCTTTACAGCTCGATAGCAGACGATCGTAAAATACATGTGATTTTCCAAGCATGTGTCAATCAATTGGTTGGATAGGTATTCCGTTACTCGGCAGTCTCATATTATGATGCTAAGTAATACCTACTTAACGTCATAGCCGACTAATGGCGCGTATGTTGTTTTGCTCGACCCTACCACAAAACACTACACTGTAACCACAATAAAATTTACATACCTACGTACGAGTCACAAGTATGAAGTATGTCGTTACATTTTCAATCCAATCTAAGATTCTTGTACGTACAGCGTTTTAAGTAATTCATCAGAATATATCCTTCTAGTGAAGATAACTTATTATTTAGTGTTGCAAACGTAACATGTAAGAGAAGATAATTTAGAAAATATGAAACCTCTTACACTAATATATTACTAGATACATAATTATATATATCTAGTTATATACACACAAAAGCATGACAATAATACAATAATAACCTGACAAACAAGAGACAGCCTTATCGGTAAAATAGATATTTATTCCAATTAACACAACATAAGGGTACACAATTACACAAAAAAAATTGTAAGAAATAAAAAATAAACCACTTCCAACACAGCAAAGCAAACTGAACGGTTTGTCATAAACTGTTCTATCTCAAAATTCTTTAGATATAAAGCAACAATTCCGAGTTAATCCCGGTCGACGTTATATCGTCGCCGCGGGGTCCTTTCACGCTCAACTGGTTATTAGTATCCATCTACAAGAGACGAGCTCGAATACCCATCCAAATCAATTTACGCTTACCTTCTTCACAAAGAAAATATTACCTCAGAGCTTGCGCAGACGTTTTACGTTCAAGTTCACACGCTTCTCTCCTTATCTACTTCTAAGACGTTATTTATCATTGGATAAGACATGTTTAGCGTTTGGTCTGTTTATTTGGTTCTACTGAATTTGTTGGAAATATTTTTGTAGTTGTATCGTCGGTTGATGAAGTTACTCTAAATCTTTGGAATAGATTTTAGATTATTAATAACTTTAGGTTTTTTAATATGTTTTGGTCCTATCAAGTAAATTTTATGAAAGTAGAAGAGTAAGACTATCATCGCTTAGTGCAGGACGACTTTATCATACAATAAAATTATATTTTACGATTATTTTTAACTTTAAGACCGGCTACGATAATATAATGTCAGTCTCTGTAGATTCTTTGAGTAAAATTTTGTAAATTCACGTCACGAAACAGGCATTAGGGACTGCCTTCTATTGGCAATAATAAATTGCGACTTGTTGAATCGCTTACAAACTTCGCTTACAATACTTACTTACGCTTACAAATACCCATTTTACCCATTCGCACGCGATCCCTGCAAAACTTAATAAAATGAATTAAACCTGAATATGCACTAATACAGACCACATTCGACATAATATTTAATGAATCACTGCAATAATGATTGCATTGTACCTATACTCAAAAAACTGGGACAAGCGTCAATGAGATGTTAAAAGATCAGCCTATTCAACCGCCGATTCAGAAGTTAGATAGAGTTAGGGAGACCCTTAAAAATTACGCATTACGCGTTTGTTCTTGAGATGTAAAAACAATATTTTTGATAGACAGCACTCGCTTACTTATTTTAGCCCCTATGTTGCGGTTTAACTCCACCATACTGAATAGAAACCCGTAAAGATCCGTAACCGTAGCCATTATGAGTAGGAGTAATAGTTTCATATAAAGCCGCGATTTGCACGACGAACAACAATTTCATTCTAGCGGATAGTTACGTCATTAGTCATTACGTCGGGCGTGAGATAATCTCTCGACACCCATTATCGCCGGCTCACTTCTCTACAGATTAACTTGTAACCGATTCTATATTTAAAGTGCTCTTGTGAACTTATGTACTCACTTCTCACTTTAGAACAAAGTTCCGTTTGGTTTCCAGGCCCCGTAACGTCTCTATTACCAATGACATTACAAACTACTTCAAACAATCATTGTAAGACTTCGGTACAAATAGTTCCTACGAGCATAAACAATAATAACGCCGGACATTACAATTTATTTGCGAGCGGAATAACGAACGCCTGCACTTGACTTTTATTTCTTACTCGTAGAAAGATGTTGGAATGAACAGATATTTACGTTTCGAGAAGGAATAGGACAACTTGGCTTTATACATAAAGCTTTTTTGTAAAATATTATATTCCTACGGTTATCAATCAGTAGCTTTAAGTAACATCAGTTGAAAAAAATGAATATCTTAGATTTTACAAAACATGAATTAACGTCAACAACAAAAACGGTAGGTATTTCATATAATTATGATAAATAAAATAACCATTACTTATACTATAATTCTGTCATTATTATTTCGGTAGATACCCGTATACGTCATTGTATAATAATAATATAATATATAATATAATAATAACCGACTTTTAATCTTACGAGATGGAATCAATAAATTTTCAATTAAGGTACGAGTATGCTAGTAGCGATGCTACGAGCGTATGTTACCAAGCAATATATCTTGTTTTGCGCTCAGCCGAACTAATATCTTCGTATTGCGAACTAGCTGCATTACATTTCCGCGTCACAAGCAATTTTTCTCGTATAAAGTGCACTCCGGTCCGGGTTCGATGCTCGGGCAAAGCGCCAAGTAGCGCGGCTGGCCCGTAAATCACGGGCGGTACCAGGCTCGCAGCGCGTCGAGGAGGCCCCAATCAGCCGGCCTATTGACAAACATACGGCTCGAATATAATGGATTCCGGAGCGATTTATCTGCGGCTTTCGCTTCTTTCGTTTGCATTTCGCATTCAATCTAGCGCGATTTAGGCGTTATGAGTGATGAGCGCCCGGAGAAATCTCAGATTTATTCGCTATTCGTGTTCCAGCCAGGATTTCAAACGATTATCGAAGATGCTGACTACGGATTATTTATTATCTTTTGCTCGGAGAGGATTATTAATGTAAATTATTCAGTTATGTAGACGCAATATATATATATTCCTTTTCGCTTGATTTATGCTGATGACGATACAAGAATCGTGGCATATCATAATGCAGATATTACGCATCATTAGCGAGTTGGCAAGACTTTAATCAAACATTTATCCAAGTTGGGACAGCTTTAGATATTTTTATGGAGACAAATTTTAAAATGACTACTATAATTTCAAACTTTTGCACTTGTTGAGAGTGTAGATGAAAAATGAGAACCTTTCGAAATAAATTAGAAATCTTGTGGCAAGATATTTACTTTCTTGAAAATAAAGGAATTGAACTTTTTATTTTTGTTATTTTTACTTTGAATGTTTCAATAGGAATAGGGTTCTAATAAATTTCTTTTTAAATAGGCTGTCGATATTCGCAACTTGTGATGTTCGACTGCTAGTAACTATGGTTGGTTACTTTACCTGTTTGATATTTTTTGAAAAATTATAATTATACAACCCTTACAATACATACATAAAACATAAAACGTGTTAATTTAGTAGAAACGTGTTAAATCATAGGCAAAACAAATAAACAGTATGGTAATTTATTGAAATAGAATTAGAACTAAACGCCTGCATATAATTAAGAAAAGCTATTATGTTCAAGTCGCTTATTTATTGGTCTGTAGCATTAACGACATACACGTAAAACATAAATTTTATGTGCGATTAAGAAATTATGTCACCATTTATAGACTGGCTTACTTATACTACTAAGAAGTTGAAAGTATTAAAATAATAAAGACATATTTTCATTGCTTACATACCAAATAGTAAAGTGACAGTGTTCTATAAATAAAATTATATGCATAATTACATTACTTTTTCAATAATTTTGAGATATGACGCTCTTCTATTACTGCATTTATATTTTACTAAAGTTTTTTTCATGGAATTGAAGATTTAACACTATAATTTTTAAATGCCCATTTTTTATTAAATTCAATTAGCGTTGTAGGTACTTCTTTCTTGTATCATCGGCGATTAAAAAGATACCAAATTACCAACCAAATAAGTAAGTCCATAATAGTGTCAAGGAGATTTATGTTATGTATTATCCTTCCTTCCTCCTTCCTTACGGCCCTTGGTAGTGCACTGCTGGACATGGGCCTCACCTAATTGACGCTACTCCGTCCGGCGGCCCAGTCCTGGGCCCCCTGAATCCAACGGTACCCCGCAGTCTTCTTCAGGTTCCACCTCGTCCTTTTGTCTAAACGTGGTCGCCGTTCGACGACCTTTCTTCCTCCTCGGTTGTCAGTCCTGTGAACGACGTAGCCAACCCATTGCCTCTTTAATTTGCAAACTTTGAGAGCTATGTATAATCTATGTAAAATCGGTTTGTTATTTATAGCGATAATCAATACTATCAACTCGATGCAATTATTATATTGCGGCTGGCATTTAATAAATAAAGTGTTGTTTAAAACAATCTGTGTAAATGTCACGGGGTCGTCGTCTCGTCGATAACTCGTGATAAATTACTCAATTACCGACGCGATTGATAAATAATAGTTCTATACCTACTTCTCTTCTCTACATAAATAAAACTTTAACCTTTACCTGATTTCAGGCGATATTAGTTCTCTTTAGTGTAAAGGAACAAATGTCGCTTGGAAATCTGCATGCCTGAGAGTTCTCCAAAGTTCTTAAAGGCAATTCTTCCAAGAAATTCGCTCTATGATTCAATGTTTTACGATATTTTTAAATGAATTCATTTCATTTCGTGTCATTCATTTCGATTTGTGGTCGGGTAGACGGACACGGTATGAAAATTTAATGTATAGACGATCATAAAGACAAACTGTTTTGAGTGAAGATAAAACATGGCCAAATCGATCTTAATAAGAATTTAAATTACTAATTCTTGTTGCCATATTTGATAACCTGACACTCCATATAAAAATCATATCATAAATCATGGCTTATAAAAAAAAATCTTTGCAAAATACCTACTTACTTTAAATTAGTGAATAAGCGTACAACACAAGCGGGTTGTAGGTATTAAGGATTTATTTACATCACCTACGGGTGATTTTGCCTTGCGGCTATTCGGTAACCGAATCGCCACAAAGCCGCAACATTCACACAGTTGAGGTAAATCGCAAGCAACTAGGTCATTTGTGCTGAAATGTTTTGTAGAACTTGCAATTGCATGCGGCGGCAGTCTAAAAAAGCGGGAATGGTCTTCATCGCATTTTTTAATTAAGCGAAGCGCAGATTTGTAGATAAATCAGTATGAATCACGGTTTGATATCCGATGTTCCTCGAATGAGCCGAATACCTACCTACTTACCTGTTTTACCTGTTTAAATACATTTTTATCTAATCGTCTAAAACCTACTTTCCTGTAGTCCTGTTAAGGTACCACTGGTAGTTTGACAACGCACTGAACTTGTTAACTACTCGTAATACTGACGCATTTTGATCGCTTGATATTTCAAGCACATTCTCACATAATGATAGAAAATCCGCGTACGATTCGTTAAAATAGTCTTCGCATGTAGTTAACAAATATTTTTGCGATTCAAAATGTCAGCCGTCCTAGTTGTGAAGTGAGAACTGCTAACAATATTGTTTGAGTTACAGACACCAAGTGTAGCGTGGCAGCAACTTTGAACAAACGTCGCTTCGCACTCTGAGCGACTCTTTACGACTCTTGGAAGCCATTATTCTCATATTCTTTACTTAGTTCTTTTTACAGAGTTCTTAGCCATCGGGTTTTGAAGTGAAATATAAGTACATTACGTTATTTTTTTATTACTATGTCTATTGAGATTACTTAATACTTTTGACGTGTTGGTCTATTACTCCATTCGAATACCCTCACTTAAGAAGGGTCAGAGCGTGAATACGGAAATCAAATTTTATCTGTCACCTTTTGGAATAAATTTGCCCGTTTCAAATCAATGCGATGCAGATTTCCTTTCAGTAAAGGAAATCTCATGTTAACACACTTTTGCGCGGGTGTTATTATTACATTCATATTACTAACTAATATAAATCTTATTAACTCATCTAACAATCGTGAATGAGTTATTGTTTCTTATTTTCATGATATTTTTTTCTTTACATAAACATCTTTTCGTTATCATCACCTTAACTTTAAAATTCATCGTCATAAAACCGATAAAAATTCTCGTTACTACAATTCTATGAGGATGAGTAGGTATTCTGTGGCGTGAGCATGAACCCTGTCGTTAAAATATTCGTACGGTAACCGGCAGCCATTAATATGTCTTATATCAGTCTGTCAGAGACCAGAGATCTCCCCACACTAATGGCACGCGTTAACAGTTGTTAATTATTATAATACAAATACTTTGACGACAGTGTTCATGCTCGGGACACTACAAGCAATAGGTAAAGGATTGTTAGACTATTTCACTTACAAAGGGACCTCAATCCGAAATCACATCCATTGCATCAAATAGCCCACGTTTATTTTCGAAACCAGTTAGGTAGTTCTCATATAAATAAATCGAACAAATACATCCAACGTGTCAAAGGTAAAACTCGAATACGATCGTAAATCAAACCAATAGCCGTTTCCGTGTTCCATTGTCATTGTAAAATCAGTTTTGCTGCGTCTGTTTTTGAGTAGAATTTTCAATGAAACATTGTTAGCGCGAAACGGTAGAATCGTGTACGTGTTTCGCTATTGTGATCACGTTGAAGAGTTTTTAACTGTTTCGCACAAATAGTCTTGATCAATCATAATTATTATCATGTTGCATATCGGAGATGAGCAAAAAGTTTCAGATAGCAAGGTGTTTGTTTATTATAAGTGATAGTCTTTGCTTGAGGTGCCGCCCTCTTTCGACCTTCCACTTTGTGACATATTTTTCTTTTATTTCGTTATGTTGGGGGATCTGGTTAATAGAAATACTTTTCATGAGGCGACTAAAACGGGTGCTCACGCCCAGCATGCGACCTCAGTCAGTTAGACTTGCGTTGCGATCTATTATTTGCAAGAAAGTATTATTTTTTTAATTATAAAATACATTAAAGTATCTGTAGCCGAGTACCAGGCAGACATGAGTGTAAAGGTCGTAAAAATGTTACGAGGAGTCACCAAAGGGCGCAGTAAACTACCAATGGCAACGCGTCTTAGTAATGTTTGCAGTAATGCTCCTGCAAGCACATTGTACCTACATATATACTTTGTACCTACATACTTATTCGTATATGTTCCCTTCGTACAAGTTTAACTGAACATAATTGTGGATTCTGCCTAAATAGGCGTAAACATTTTTAAAAAAGCTAAAATCCTAGCTATCTTTAGTCTGCTTATTATATCGTTTTATTGATAAATAATTATGTGGTCAATATGGCATTAAGTAGGTATGCCTTGTACATACTGGCCTAGGTTAATTCCACGCTCCGTGAGTGTAAGCGGCTTATCTACGGCTTTTATGAGTATTTTACGATTATTGCCTCTCCGAATTGGTTATAAACTTCGTACGATATGAAATTTCTATAAAGAATATTTTTAAATGGATATGTTCATTTAAGCCCTTTATGATGCGGAATTAATTTTTATAGTACAAGACTAAGGGAGCCCGCAGCGGATCAGTCGAAAACGCTCATTAAAAGTATGGGTACCATCGAGTTCGTTAAATTACGTGGGATCGCTTAGGTATTTAACGAACGCGTTGATGGTCCATAGATCTTTATCCGATGACCCGACGCCGAAACGGTGCTCAGTCTCCTTATCCTTAACCTATAAAAGATTATGATTGCAAAGTGACGTTGACGGAAGGGTATCTGTTGCAGGGCTACAATGGTGTGTGCGTGTGCGGGGCTGCGGGGGGCGGGCGCGGGCAGCCGGCGCGCATGGCGGCGCCAATGAGGGAGGGCGCGCCGGCCGGCGGAGCTCGCCCCGCGCCCCACGCGCACCCCGCCAACTTCGAGTACGATGACAACGAGTGGGACATCGGCATCGGCGACCTGATCATAGACCTCGATGCCGACATAGAGAAGACCGACGAGGCGGGCGGCATGGCGGCGCGCGCCGAACCGGACGCGCAGCGCACCGCGCTCAAGATGAAGATCAAGCGCACCAAGCCGGGCACCAAGAGCTCCGAGGCCAAGCACGAAATCGTCAAGTCGAACGAGATGAACGGCGAGCAGAAATCGCCGGCAGCGTCCGCCGCCGCGCCGGCCGCCGCCAAGCGCGGCTCCGGCGGCCACCGCCGCGACAAGGCGCGCGACAAGCACCACCACCCCCACCCGCCGCACGACGTCAACGGCGTGCCGCGCGTCCCGCCGCCGCCCAACGCGCCCGGCCCGCCCGCCGCGCAGCCGCCCACGCCGCTGCCCGCAGCCTCGACGCCGCACCCGCCGCACCCGCCGCACGCGCCGCATCCGCCCCACGCGACTCACGCGCCCCACCCGCCGCACGCGCCGCACACGCCGCACGCCGCGCCCGCGACCGTCGCGCCGTCACCGCGCGTCGACCCCAAGCCGGCAGCGCCCGCGCTGCCGCCGCCCGCCCCCGCGCCCGCGCCCTCGCCGGCGCCTGCGCCGCCCGCACCCACGCATCACGCGCCGCCCCCGACCTCGAAACCCGAACCTGACGACTCACGGCAAGAGACTAACGGGTCCCAGCCTCCCGCCAAGAAACAAAAAATGGAACCTAAGGTAATCGACACTATATAACTTGTCATTACTAGTCAGCGTTACAATCTTTGAAATACACCTCAGTTTATAAGTTCGTGTTTGAGTCCAGGATGGTCCAGGTTTAATGACGAAGAAGAATAGAATCGAGTCTATTTTTTGATAATATAATGTAACGCCCCGCACCCGCACGGCTTGCATTCCCCGGTAGGCGTAGCTTTCTACAAAATTGTCATTGAGTTCACGCGTGGACGTGGATGCAACAAATAATGCAATACATAAGTTAAGCGTTATGTTAGGGAAATAACAAACATTTTAATACATATTATGTATGTCTAAATTTAGTGTTAGGATATTGAAAATAGGGCACCTAAAATTATCTTATAATCAATCAATTACATAGTACTAGCTCACACAATAATTAGAGTAAGTAATTTTTTTTCTCTACATAATCAAATTTAATATCTAAAAAAATAGTTATGATTGTTTATCAGACGACTCAAACACGAACCTATGAACTAAAGAGTACATAAGTAACACGTGTGAACGATCTGTTACTAAAAATGACTTAAAATTAACCTAAAATTTTGTTACCCACTTACCAACTTAACACGTATACTTAAAGCAGGCATTAGTCGTTTACTTTTAGTGACTGTTTACACGTAAGAATTTACAAAAAATTTAGTTAATCACTTCGTCACTTAACACGTGTATACCAGCTACTTATAAGATAGCAGTCATTGAACGACTAAATCCACGAACGGCGAAACTGATGCTTCCACCAAAACCTGCGATCAATCAACCGGTAATATCTAAACAATAATCCCCGGCTAATTGTCCGATTGCTCTTATCGCTCATGTATCCGATTGTTTCGAGGCAGGGTATTTAATTGTCCGGGCTTAGGGCTGTTTGCGAGCTTGATTGAGTGCAAACGCTCGTGGGGTGTAATCCGCGCCTGTCGCCCACCGCATCGGTTCATTAAATCAGCCCGGCCTCCCCTACTCCGACGCCCGAACATCACTGTGCCCACTGCGCTTTGCAAATTAATGCCATTGTGGCCCGTGCGGCATATAACGTTGTTTATCTTCAATCGATGCAGATGTTACGGTCGCCCGAGGTACGTAACTGCGCGTTGTTAGTCGTTAGCATCTCGAATCGGTCACGTATCGTAATTAATGCCTCGTACTCCGATCGTCGGTGTTAAATGTCACCGCAGAAAAAAGACCTCCGTGAGTGAGAGTAGACCAGTGGATCATACACCTGCGTTGCAATAATGTATAATCTTCGTATAAATCAGCGCTCATCATAAATCAAATTTACGTGACAAATGTTAATGTAGCGTCGTGCAATCGTGTACTGTGCAGATTTGCGAGGACTCGCGAACTCATCTAGTTTAACCGCATCGAATTATGTTGGCTCAACGGTTATGCAATGTTGGAATTGCGTGGTGTTTTGTGAGGCGAGTTCCCTGCTGTGCTACAGTTGCTCACTTAGAGAAGTAGATAATACATACCTACTTATTATGCAAAACTACGTGCAAGCACGTATGAACACGTGTGTGAGCCGGGAAAATTGGGACGGTATAAAAAGTTTTCTTTGAATATGTGATGTGACATCTGCTTACGAAAGTTACGTAGGTACTGTCTTGTGCCGTATATACTTAGTTGATACTTGATACATATTGTCGGCTCCTAGTTATACTGTTGAGAGATATAATTATTATTGAAAGTAAAGATAGGCAGGAGGGTGGTCTCCCTCTGCTTTCTTGGACGAGGGGAGCAATAAACAGTCAACGCGTCGCAGTCTCCGAAATTCCTTTCATTAATCACTGTCAAGGGCTCTAAAAATTTCCAAAGTGCTTGTGGAATCAATTTAACGTTCGCTCCCTAACTGGAAAACTTTGTACAGGGAGCGTGATAATTAAAGACGAGATATCAATTTGAAGGATCTCGGTGAAGAGACAGTTTACCCGTCTTGTTATTTCTTTCGGAAAATCACTCGTTTCAAACTTCAAAGCCTGTCGTCCACTGTTATTAACAATGTCATTCTTGAATTTTATTATAATAATTATTATTATTATTGTCTATTCAGTTTTAGTTTACTTAATGCCACAGCGGTGTCAAATAATAATAAACTCTTCAAATATTTTGTTGTCGTCTCATCACACTCGTGTTGCCCTTGTCGATAAACTTTTAGGTCTCTCATAATGTATTCTGTCTTACAATAAATATCCTGGCATGATAACGAGATTGAATCATTTTTAAATTAAAAAACAAAAAACGACTAAAGAAACTTCACATTCAACAAGAGCCATTTGAAATTAAAGCAGTTTTTTACTTCACAAACGTAAAAAGCCTTTACAGATTTCAACACCACAAAAAGTATTTTTACACTCAAGTGTTTTTCTCGTTTGAAACGCGTTGCTAAAATGCGAAGTTAATGACCCACGACTAATACTTTACTCCTATTAAGCAACGTTCATTATATGGCTCAAAGTGTTTAAAAATGTAAAGAGCCCGTACCCACTTACCCACGGAGAGTCGAGGGCAATTTAACCCTACACACTAATGTAATTGATTTCGTCACGCCACGCTCCCTCCGTGAATATGATGTCCGTTTTGTAAATATCGCATTTCTCCAACGATCACCCTCCCTACGAAATCGTTCCGTCGGAATTCAACGAGGAATAAACTCGTCCATATAAAAACACAAAGCGCGATTGAAAATCGAACGGGGTGGTCGCAGTCGGGTTGGCTTTTTTATGAGGTGACAAATTAATAAGATTGGTATCTCGCGCGGGCAGGGAGCACGGTGTTTAGCATGTCCATGTCGTCTCGAATGAGGTTAATAGCACCGCCGCGCCCGATTATACTGATCGCTCTGAATAAATTTACATGTTGATTACCGCCCGATCAGTGTTCTCACTAAACTAACTGCTAACCGGCGACCGAGCTCGGCGCGCACATTAAATTAATACGTTCCGTGGTTCCGAGCTTGTCCTGTGGTGCTCGACGATTCCTAAAACTGAATTTCGACTCGCAACCGATCAAATTCTAGCAGATGGAATTATTTGTTCCGCGTGTCGAATTTGGATTTTCGGTGCAAGCGTTCACGCCTCGCTGAGCGCCCACAGACGCACCGTCACCGAATAGTTTATTATTGATTGCGTCGAATAAATTATGTGTCAAAAGCAGTATTAATGTTGGTATTATTAGCGGGCGTGTATCGAGCGGTTCGTTATTTGCGTAAACCCGACGCCGACAAGAGTGATAAATTCTGATGAATTTTTCGCTTCGACGGCTTTATTTATAGCAAAAAAACGGACGTATCGTGTTACCCTGCCCGAGGCGGATAATCGTTTTTTTTTTCAACACAAAAAATGGCATTGTTACTGGTACCAAAATGCCGATCTGACGATCGAAAATTAAAATTTCAGTATCGAACAATCACGGAGACCTAATTGATTGACGCGATAAAATAAATCTGCTCTCCGAGGCGTAATAGCTCCCCGGCATAGGAACGGTAGAACGAATCGCAATAATTATTACCGTAAACACCCCTCCATTATTATTTTTGCTCGTCTGAACGTCCGCGGCGTACATGCATGAATGCGCAGAGAAAATCCAGCCTCATAGCCCACGTTAACGACTGAATAAATACACGCAGTGCCATGTAGACCTGTTTATGTCATTGCTAAATTGGTTTTCGACTTTATTACACTCATATTAATTGCATTCCCTAACTTTAAAAACAACCTAGCTCTTGCGTATTAAAATGGTTAATATGACACGTTTTAATTTAACGGTGTTTCAATTCGGAAATTCTTTTAAATTCATTTGTAATAGTTTCGAGAAATAACATTCGCGCATATAACGGAACGTTTATAGAATCATCCTTGTCAATTGGCATGAGACAAGAATGGCCAGTTTCCTTTAAAGGTGCGGAGATTATCGTTGAAATGCGCAGCACGGATGGCGTTTTATTGGCCGCGCTGACTATAATAAAAGCGAGTTTTAAAGATCGTCGCTTCGGTGAACAAGTTGTCGGAGCAAAGGCAGCAGCTGCTATACCAGTAATTATTATTGACGTAATTAGGATGTGAGGCGGCCGGCTACTGACACCGACGCCATTATTATTTCCGCTTCGCATTACCGTTGCGGCTTGTTACATTCTCATTTATTATGTCACGAACAATCGAAACGGCTATAAATATTTACTCCTCCGTTACAAATTGATTCCAATATTAATTATCTTTTTCGATTAGGTAAAGTTGCTTCGGTGCGCTATACTAATAACTGTGCTTATAGAGCATTTTTGTGTGTTCTCATAGTCACCCGTATTACCAGTAAATACTTGTTTTCATTTGTAAAAGTGTGAGCAATAAGACAATGACGCTTCCACTTTCAATCTGAAACAAAACCGACATTTTTGTTACCGATTTTATAAATAAACCGATAATTAATGTGCACTTTATTAAAAATTTAAACATTTTTAGATGTGGAAAATGCTTAACAAATTATGTGGTCTATTTGGAATTGTAGCTGTGATGACCACTAAATATCCAGGTAGGTTGACGCTAGCTGTCGTGTAAAAGGGTCGGCTTTTACTAACCCCGTATTTTTTGTATCGAGCCACTTAATGCTTAAGTTAAGACTTAAATAAAACTTTAAGAATTGACTTTCACGTGGCTAGTTGTGATAAAACCATTTAAGTATCGCGGTGTTTCTCTGCACGAAACTGACGGGGTCGAGTGCTGTGTTGAGATCCGGTCGCATTTAACCGACGATGTCGAGTGGGACGTAGGGTTCACAATATTATGTATTATCTACAAGTAGCCCAGTCTGTGTGGCGGAAAAAAGGCCTTTGACTTGCAAAATTTTAAAATATGTTGTTTATTTCTGTGCCCTAATGAAAAATTTAAATTTGTGACCTTAAGGAGTGCCTGCTCCGGCCAACATCTTGGATTAAAGGTGAAGTATGTTTTTTCCAATGCCTTTTGCAAGGCAAATACCCCCACAGACTGAGCTAAGATGATTGTAGATCGCCTAGGGTGCTTTACCGTGCCGGCCTTGTGTCTGTTTGCTACTCATTTACCAGCTATAAAAACTGCAATAATAAAATAGAGGAATGAGCTCTTAAGATACTCTTTTGCCTTACTTTAATATTTTAAAATCACAATTTCGTTATTAAACTTAGTTGTCCATTTTTTTGCTATGAAACTGAATAGTTAGTTCGTTGTACGAAGCACCGCACTCTTACACCGTATAAGTTTTATCACGGAAAGGACGTAGGTAGCTGCTTTTATTACTGTTATTAATGGATGTTTTTATTATCCAATACCAATAAGCACTTGGGTCATTAATTGGAACATCAAGTGGAATACAATAAAGTATTCAATTCGAATGTTAATACGACATCAATTTATATTGAGAACAAAGCGTTATAACGTGAAAAGAGCGTAAATATGTGAATGCTGTTGAATGTAAAAAATATAACTTCCCATTCTGGCACAGAGGGGGGCAGCCCTAGTGAGGGTTGTTCTGTTGACCGGCCGCAGTCCGCAGCTGGCGCTACCTGGGTTGTTAGAGCGGAAAGTTCCAGAACAGATTTGTCGCATAAACGCGCGCTCTCCCGATGTGTACTCGGCAAACATTAGTTTCTCTTCTATTTTGCTGTGCTCCTAGTATATTTTAATGAAGTAGAATGTAAATTAGTAGCAAAATTAAACGGTAAAACGTATCATAAGATTCATAAGACATAATTATGAAAAAATCTATTTTCTTCCCGCGAGAACGGCGTGCACTTCAGAAGGTTCATCTAATCTAAGATATAAAATATCCTTAAGCTTAAAATCTATCTTTATACTACGTTCCGTTCAAATCCGTATAGCAGTTTTCCCACAAAACTACAGTTCATCACAATATCCCTATTATTCGAATTTATCATCATGTTTGTAAGATTCACATTAAGATTTGTATTAAATTTACCATTATTTATATTCATATCACACGATGTAATGCTATCTTCAAATGTTGAATGAGACGTATACCTACGTGTATTGTTTTAAAAAAATAAGGTCGCAAAATCGTAAAACTGGTTCAAACACCGATCGGTGTGTTGTGATGCAATATTTATCTGCAGACATCTTTCCTGGTGAAATAGAGTAGTCATTTAATTTTAATGCTTTAACTATTCTTTTTTCGACTTACGATTATAAGTTTTTTGATTTAGTAATTCCTTTCTTTATACGTTATAACAAACAAGTAGCTACATAAAAAACACGCTTCATACGAAGAATTATCCGCTCGACTTTATATTTAATTTTCATAAATATGTAGTAAGAAGGAAGAAGAAGTGAGGGTTGGTGTGTTGCCTGGTAATTCGCAGTAGGTATACTTACTACTGTCATTTAATTTTGAATGTTGGAGTGGAAAGTTCTACAACAGATAGCCGCGTTAACGCGCCCTCCCTGTTTGCTCAAGTACCTTTCCCTCTTGCATGTGTAAATAAATGTGTAATCCTTTTTAATGAACCCGCAAATTAGAATTAGTTATTTATAGTGAAATATTTTCAGGTTAGTCTATTAGTTGCGGTTGCAGTATGTGTAGTAATATTATGCTCAAATGACATGTGACGAAATAAGTTTTTTTTTCAGTAATTAGTAATCCGGTAATTAAATTACTCTTCCTAGAACTGATGACATAAAAGCACTTCAGCTTTGAAAAAGTTGTATCCGTCTGCATGACAGCCAACCCTTTGTATTATACCCGTTTGAGTCATACATTAATGTAAAACGATAACTAGTCGATAAAAAAATGTGATGTCAACGTACAGACCTGCACCCTGCGACAAGAGCGTTAGGTTAAAGATGTTTAATATTATATTCAAAGGACAGTTTTTACATGAAATTTATTTCCAGTAAAATATTAATAGTCCTTTAGTGACGTTTAATTCTTGATGGTGATCATCCATCTACCACGGATAACTGAATTAGTCGATTAAGTTAATATACTGATTATGATTAATTTGTTGACAGTATTTTAATTTACATTTAAGGCTAAAGGTGAATACTTCACAGTTAATATAGTATTAGCACTGTGTAATTAACCTTTAATAATAAATTGTGTGTTGAATTAACATCGTACAGCTTTCAATATTCGTCAGATGTTTATTTCAGTATAAAATGCTTTAAAGTTTTAAAACACATATTAAAATTGCTCAATATCGAAAGCAAAACTAACACGAAGTTTGAAATACAAATCGGAATAATTCAAACACTTTTAAAAACACAAAAAATAAAGCGCCGACAGTACTAATGATTCAGCGAAGCTTAACTCGATACCGGATTTCGAGCGCAATCCGATCCGATAGTTCAATAAAATAAACCTCATAAAAGATTACACAAAATCAACAAATCGAGTCGGCCGACTAGTCCGGCGACCAATAAAACCTTCACAAATGCAATATAGGGGAGCTGAGATCAAAAGCGATTTTTTGTTACGTTTTTTATAAGCTGCTATTTTGCCCTCTTTTGTGCTCGTGTTGTTTACTAATGGGTTCAGTTGGGTTCGACTTAAGATAATAACTCCGTTTTTTTCTCACCCATGTGTCGAGTTTTTGCCGCCGGAAATGCGAGAATGCTGTTGGGTCGGATTAAAATATATTTGTTGATCTTTCGGCTTAATCTTACCCCGGCGAGTGCAGCCTCGTTCGCCGCATGTTTTTATTCTCCGAAAGTGGGAGATTACGGCCTTTTTAATTCACTTTTCAATGAGTTTGTTTTGCGGGACGGTACTTAATTATCGGAAACATTATCGGGCGGCTCCCTCTCATTTTTCATCGGAGGCCGCAATAGCATCGGCCATAATCGTTATCGCCGCTTAATCAATCACCGCGCGCGTTTAATTCCCCAATATCCTGTGGTCGAACTAACAATTACACGTGAGGGTCCCGTATCACCGGCGGCGGCGTCCAGGCAGGGCCAATAACATAAATTGTCACGGGCGGAAGGCCCCCGCGTCCTGGACCCCCTCCCCTCGCCGGATCGCTGTCGACTTGACAATCGATATTCAATCTCTTTGACGCTTTTATGCTCCCTACTTTTCTTACTTTGTGTCGACGTTTGGGGCAGATGATTGGGATTGAACAAGCTGCGCTCGGGAACTCGCAACTTGATCCAAACCTTGTTCGTCGCTATATTATTTTCCATCGCGCTGTATTCGTGCTTCCATGAAATGGAACGCTCACGCTCACGCTCACGCTCACGCTCTTTTATTGATACGTCGTTTTATCTGAAAGTGCATGAGATTAAAATCGAACATTAAGGTGTATTCACGCGTTGTAAAATTTCCAAGTGAAATAATAAACGTTTTACATTTATCTATAGGCTATAATTATGGCTATGTAAAACTTGTAAAGTGTTATTTTTATACTTCATTTTATTATCGTTTCTAATTACTTATGATGACGCGAAAATAACATAGGTAATAAAGAGAAATACCAGTTGTTCAACAGAACTAGCATCGTCATTACAAGTTGATTGATGTAATTAGCTTATTCAGTACGCGACGGGCAGATACGTGTAGACGGTAATTAGGGATCAGAGTTACGTCGCTTATCTACCAAGTTATAATTGAAAGCTCGGTCTCTACGGCCCAGAAGCCGAGAGCGTGTATCGCGTTATTAGGTGCGCATACGTAATTTGTTTGTTAAAGACGGCGGCACGCAGTTATACCCGCTGTGAATAATTTAAATTCATCCCCTCGATGGAACCGGGGAGGATGCCCCCCGTATCGATTCAGCGTGGCGCGTCTGTCTGTGTTTCGGAGCGTATGTGTTTGTGCTGTTCGCGTCACGAGCGCCACTTTCGGTGCTCTGCTCCCCTAGTATTAGAACTCGCACGGATTCCCGGCTCGTTCGTCGGCGCGCCGCAAAACCCGACTATCCGAGTTGACATGCGGCTAGGGTTACCGCCCGCCACGCTTCATTGCCTTTGTTTAAACCTCCGATCGAACAGTTCACCTCGTCACCGATTTAGCTCACAAACTTAACATCTTCAATCTTCATAAATTATTCATAAAATATTGCCAACTCGGTTTTGTTATGTTAATTTTATTCAGATTTTAATAATTGCATTCCAAACACGTTTATCATTTAATCCGTATAAAAATTTAACGTTGTCTGTTATCGCGTTATATTAATATCCGATGTTTCATCCGCCGATACATAAGCCGAGTGGAATGGTTGGATTTATTGATGTCGTTATTTTGTTCCCGACCCGTGGCCAAATATTTGAGCGGAGCAACTCGTTTCATAGATGAAAGGGCACTGTTTCAAATTAACACTCATACTACATTTACTAAGCTTAATTGAAGCACAAACACTTTTATTCCCCTCGCATTTGTAGACTATACGAACATTCAAAAATAAGACATAAAAGAAAACTGGCGGGCAATATTTCTCTCAGATGAAAATTCTTCTATAAACTTTTTTATTTACTGATCCCCGGCAGACACTACGCTGAACTAATCTCAAAGTATTACCGGAGCTAATATTTATGTGAAGGGAAAATGACTCAACCGAAATTCCGGTTAATCGTCAGCTAATTCGGAATGTTTACCCGAAATATTTTGATGCGACTCGGCCGCCCACGCAACCGCGGACGTCTATTTGTGAACCGATAGTTTTTCATCGAAACATTTGGGCCGGGCACTTATATTTACAACTTCTCGAATATAGGACCGAGTCAGAGCCAAAAACACGATGTATTTTGTCGACGAGCGTGCTCCGCGCCAAAACAGAAATACTCGGGCTATTTCAATTTTTCAAGTGAGAATATGTCTCTAGCGCACAATCGTGTTTGCCGCCAACGCCTATCACCGGCAATCCGTTCCGCCGGAAACTGATCCAAGATTGTATAAAACTTTATGTTCCTGTCGCGTGACTCATGTCATATTTGAACATAAGATCGACTTCGAAGCAAATGATGGCAAATGTTTTCTGAACCTTTAGCGCGGTTCAACCATTTTGTATGCAGAGGAATTCGATTGCCGTTACATATTTTAATGTAATGCACAATTCCAGTTGTTGCAATATTCAAAACAACAGTAGGTATTAAGGGGAAGATGGTAATACTACTAAGGCGTATTTCGAAGAAAAAGTACTTAGGTTCTTGAGAACTGAAAAGGAGGTCTCTATTGAAAAGATATTTTTGAACAAAGATTTCGCTCGTTACGCTAGCGTGGGTGCTGCCAGTTATTAGTTGCTACATTTCTACGCTTTGCTATGAAGTTTATGTTCATCGTATTTTTATTGTTAACATTTTAATGTGGCAAGTAGAGATAACAGTCATCTTTATTATATAGTAATTCTGCAACAAATGACCATGTTAGCCATCGGATGTTAAGTGTCACTGCAAACCATAGATTGTTGTAAATGTAGATGTCACATAAAAGGAACAATAACGATTAGGTAATGGTTTACCTTCTTAAAATCATTCCTTACATCAATGCGGGCAAAAATAAAGAGCTGCGCGTAATTGCTGATAAAATTACGATTTTGAGTGATGACAAATGACATAGCAGCGTCACTCGTTCAAGACCGCACACTAATTCTGTTATCGGAGACTATGCCAACTCTCCGCAGATGTTCTAACAGGTCTGATTATTACCTACTTAATCTATACTGCGGGTGGTCAGAATTATGTAATAGCTTGTGCAGTAACTGTGATGCCGAACATATAATTTTTAATATACTTCCCTCCGAAAAACTGTGGTCTGCTTTACTGTCGAATTCTAAAGCTACTCGTATTATCGTGAACACACAAATCTTACCTACTTATAAATAAATCACACAGAGGTATAGTCTCAAAACTCTCAAACGAGTTTCTAATTAAAAATATCACAAGCGTTACAATTTAAAATTCAATATTATAATTCATTTGTAACAAAACACCGAATCCTAGTTATTAAGAGGCTGTAGACGTGTCTTTAAATGTCCTTTTTTCAATTCAATTAATTAAAGACACTTCATTCAATTAAACAAATTTATGCACAAAAAAATAGCCGGTAAAATACAGGTGATGATAACAAATTAGGTCATCAGCGAAGGATTAAAAAGTGCTGTTAGCGCGATGAAAAATTAATTTTGTATTTAAAGTCTTAAATATATACCGCTGACGTGTGACACATAACATGTTAAACATAATTATTAAGTTGGATGGTGGCCAAGTCTGCCTCTCGTTGCGCTGCGAAGGGAACAAGTTGCGAAGCCACGAGTATTTCCGTTTAAATAATGCTTTGTTTAGAGGCCGTAATTTCAATTCTCTCATTCCATCTTAACCTTAACGCAAATGTTAGTCTTATTTCGCTGCTTTATAATTCTTTACACAAAAGAGAAAACAAGAATTTTAATTTAGTTAAAGTGTAGCATTTCTTTGTAGAAAAGTGGCTATGTAACAGAAATTTTAACACGAAACACTTTTGCTTTTTAGGTGTGAAGAACATGAATTCAGCTAAATAAGTATAAATAATTAATGTTTAACCCCCACTATTTCTTTTATTTATTATTTATAAAGCGATTGCTGCATTGATTTATTCTTACGATAAGTTTAATAAGTCGGTATATTTTATAGGGACCTTAACAATTCTGACGATACTTTGTATACTATGTATCAAACATACAACCGATAGAATTTATTTTTATAACTATCCAAGAACACAGAAAATCCATATGCAACCGATGTAAGTGGTATAAAAATTATTTTAGAGTAGGTACGTTCTAAAGTAAAGTACGTTTATTTTTATCACGGTGACAATTTTATCAGATAAATGTTCGAAATGTAACAGCAACGCGCGCGCCCAGCAAATTGTCTTAATTGCTTATTTATGTGCCTGTCTGGCTGTACTATTCAAATAAAACAGATGTAAATAGATTGTATACGATATGAAACTTGTTTGAAGTTGTTATATTCACTCTGTAGATTGAGAATAATCTTGATTATCTCTTTCCTATAGTTGGGCTATGTTCCCATTAGGGATATGATAAGGTTTTTAAATAATTATAAATTTATTAAGTTAGTTGTCGCTAAAAAGGCATGAATGTTTCAGAAACACAAGAATTCTGTAATTAATGCACACCTAGTCTTATTATTCATTCACATTTTTTAATCATTTTCAATGAATGAAAACTTCTAAACTCTTACAACGACAATATTCTCAATATTGTTATTATCTGAATACTTATATTTATAAATATAGGTAAGTGTCAATGATTATTAATTTATTAGCGTCATTGACATTAACATAATGACATGACCTACTTGATAATCTTTGTTCGTTGAGTAGTTATTATAATATTATGTTATCAATCAAGAGGATTTAAGTATCTGACTAAGTGTATTAAAATTTAAAATGATCATTGTAGGTACATAGCAGACATATTATAAAATTCCTCACACTATTTTTATGTTTGTTAACACACGTGTTCTACTTGTAAAAGAATTTAAATTGCCCGGAGAAAAACTCACAGCCTTGCATGTTATTGCATAAAATATTTCATGAAAATTTTATGATATCAAAGCCATGTTCTAAAAGAAAAGAACATAAGTGCTTATAAAATGGAGCAGAATCCGAGTACACGCAGTTTAATAAAATAACAAAGAAAGAAAAGAGAAGCGTAAGAACAAAAAGTGCAACGGAGAATGCGCGTTGCATTTTCTACAACGTGAAATGCTAGTATATTTTCCCGAACTCACATTTTGAAGCTCGTGTCTATTTAGAATTCTTTTTTAGTCACTCTGCTGCCTTGTGATCAAGACTGCGGTCATTATAGTCTTATTATACAAATTATTCATTTATTGCTGCATCAAATGAACACTTTATGAAGATTTATTTGTTACTCGTTCATTTATTTACACTACAATCTTAGATCGGGGACTGTTTATGTTTGTACCAATTTAATGTGGACATGACAATGACATGAAAATGACATACTTTTAAGTTCTTGATAATCGGTTTATTGTGCATTAAAAGTTATTTTTTCACAAAAAGAATTTGGCTCTGCGTTATGTAGGCGACGGTTGTAGAAACTATTGTCAAAGTACTAGGGGAGCAGGAAACGCGAGGAGCTGAGCGCCGCAAATGAAGCGGAATCCGCGACGGGGAATAATTTCCTCGGGCGCAGCCAACGGCGGCGGGCGCGACAACGTATTGAATAAAGTTTCGTACCGCGTTAATTGCCACCAGAGGCTCCGAGCACGCCAGACACGTCTATAATGAGACGGCTTCTTTAATGAAAATACCGAGTGCATGCCCGCGCTTCGACGATTCAGTCATACTGCGCGTGCCGAAACTGTAATCTCCGTTTTTAAGACTACACTTTTTAAATCGATTGCGCTCGTTTAGCCCACCAAATTTTGGTTACATTTTTCATTTACGGAATTCTTCTAGCAAGAAATTAACAAGCGCAAACAATCTGTATTGTAGAAAGTACCTACAGACGTTCATTTTAATTATGGGTAAAAATGTTTTGAAAGCTTCGAAGAGCACTTAATTGTGTGGATGAACAGAATTTTCGCGGTAAATTTGGACCGTAATTCCGATGCGGGGGCGGATGCATTCGGTGGACGCGGTCGACCGGCTGCATCGAACAACGCGCCCGTAATAATTACACAGATTGGCAGATAGATAATTGAAATCGCGTGAATAATCGGCCGAGATGCGGCAACTGCCCGCGAACACGTCATATCGCGTGTGCAGCGAATAATTACGGTGCCTAAAAAATGTGTTCGTAAGTTGGCAAGATATCGAGACGTATGATTCTCGGAACTGGAACCGATCGGCGCAACGTACCGTGGCCGCCTCGCCTTGTGTCGCAAAAACGCGCGATCAATGTCATCCGGTTCATTGTAATGTAAGTAATCACAAGTAATGAACTAATCGGAGCTATATTGATACTTCTATTGTGAAAATGTTTTCTGTTTCGAGTGAGTGACATATTGTTATTGGATACACAAGTGCCACTCGCTCTCGTAATCATGAATTATACACAGACCTTGGTTGCTTGCTTCACGTCATGAAACGATACTACACGCTGGTGTATGTAACGTAATGTCTGCTAAGATAAATTGTTTTCTTGAAATAATAAATATTCTTTTATTTTCTTCAGTTATTTTCTTATTGACAGTAGATAATATATAAATAAATTTAGGGGTATATTGAGTTCATTATGAGTGCATTAGTAAAATTAACAAAATTGAATAATAATGCGGTACATAATTAAAAATATACCACCTTTAAATGACACAAATTGTAGATTTACATGAATGATCTCTAGTGTAGTAGTAGTAGTGGCTAGTCTAGTGTACCTATTATACATATACGAGTACAATACATCGGTCATTTGTCAATTAAAGTTGTTAACGAAGGTGCTTTGCCTACTTTATTCATACATGAGAACGATTTTTCGAAATGATAAAATAATAATTATATGAACCGCAGTGACCGGACTGCAAATACTTAAATTAACAAAGATGCCATAGTGTGTTTGTTAAATTAATGGTGGCGATTGGTCATTTATTTAAAATACTCATTCTCGATATGTCGATACGAACAACGAACTTCTTATAAGGCGAAACAAATTGCAGAAAATGATTAAAACTGGACATTTAGGCTGCTGCGTCGTATGTGCGTCGTTATTCGAAGACGTTAAATTAGTCATGAACTTTTCTTGTATAGCATTCTTAAATACACATAATTTGTGTTTTGCACGAGGCCAGTAATGTGTTCTTGATTCGAACAAGTTTTTATAGAACCAGTAGGTTGTTATTTTTAGCATTAAGGACTTAATTACACTTCGCAAAGATGTTTATAAAAACTAAAAAACTGTTAATTACATCGACAAGCCAATAATTAACTGCCCAGTTTGATAAACGGTCCGTTTTCACTGTAAAATCTTTAAATCAGAGAACGATGGACGAATTAACTTTCTTCATTAAGGATCAATTTTCGGTACGTTTCAAAGCAAATTATAGATATAATAATGGATTTATATGTAAGTATAAATCTTAACTAATTCAAATCAGAGCATGAAAAAATCTGCCACACCATTGTGTAATTTCGAATGTGACCTGCGCAGGTAGTTCAATTAGGCATTGAAGCGATATTATATCGCTTCAATGCGCTGTGCATTCCGAATGTCACTCAATTGATACTGAATTGCTGACAATGCCAATATGAGGACCTACGGCGGCTATTATTGTTATTGTGAGCATCGTATTACTGTTGTGTTGGAAAGATGATAGGGCCCGTTATCTATTGTATTTGGCTGGAATTTTATTATCTCATGTACATATTTATTTACATCTGCGTTGCTAATATGTATATAGATGAAAATATAGACATGCTGTTCCTTTTTATTCTTTGTGATATTATGTAATTTTACTTGTCTTGTTTCTACTTTATTTAAATACATATTTATATTTCTGTGTAATATCCCATGGGTTAGAACTTTTTACGGTGCAAGAACTGAGTTGCGAGACTTGTGTTTTTTTACAAGTATTGTTTTTGATGGTATTCTCTTTGTAACTCAGCGAACCCGTACGTACAGTTTATGTTTTCTTCATAATTTGGCATTAAGTAATAGCCATCAGTGTCGAAACTGGCGGGTACCAGGAGCGCATGAATAGAGAGGCAATCGAGTGGCCGCGGTCGAGCCAATTACCGCTCGCGTCAACAGTGATTTACGATATAATGGCTGCCCGCTCGACGCCTACATTGTATAAATGGTTCGCGACGGATGGGATCTGCGGCGTTTTGTTCAGAGAGCCAGTTAAAAGATCTGGTAATGGATTAAGCAGAGCAAACAGCAACAGGATTAGCGAAACCCACATACGGTTTAACGGTAACTCGGTAAACTAGTTTTAAAGGTCCTGGCAATTAAACGAATAAATTTTCTTCTTTTAAATGTTTTATTATTTTCTGGTTATTCTTTCTTGAGTATTTTCAATTTAATAATTAAGGATTTCGTAATTTCCATTCAGTAACGAGATAAATAATGGATAACTTAAAATAGCAAAACTTTACTAAATGTCCGTGAAGGAAAATTGACTTGTACAAAAAAGCACAAAATTTACCATCCCGTGCAAAATTGCGTGATAACAATACTAAGATGTTATTGGTTATAAGGTTATGAAAAATCTAATATTAGTATTTGGTATTTTCCATTTAGGCTTTCAGAAATTATGGCATTTCACTTGTTAGACAGAGTAAAGATAAATGTGTCTCAATAAGTAGTAGGTATTTACTTTATGTTTGAGACTTGTAAGTTTGTCTGGTGCAAATAAATTAACAAGCATTTAACTGATACATATTATCACTTGACTTAATCGGGCCGGGCGTGGTACTAGGTACATGCATGACGTTACGTAAATCTAATCTTATTATTAAGTGCTCTAAATAAACATGTAAAATATCTACTGACATGACACCGCGGCCCAGCATGTGTCCATTTGAAAAGCGAATAGTTTCTAATATATTCATTACTACTTTGTAATTTGTGTGTTCTTAAATTATTTGTGTTTTTTGTAAACCTAAAATAACTTTAACAAACGTTTTTCTATCAACATTGCGGACATGTGGATAAGCTTTCCACGATAAAGATTGTAGAGATTTCGGAGTGGATAAACCTTTTTATTGGTCCAAGTGAACATAAATCTATGCAAATATCCATATCTTACACTCTACGAAACATACGAAATACATTAAATGGGATAAAGTCTCGTGACTGCTTGATTTGATAGCTTTAGATAACTTTATTGCTAATCGGCTATAACACGAAAAAGTACGAATCGTGAATTATCTTGAAGTATAAATATGAGTTTTCACTATGTCTAACTTTGCTGAAGTAGGCAAACGTCAGAAATATGATGCAAATGAAAAATGTCTACAGCCCTAAAATGGCTGGTCCATTGGTCGACACGAACGTTGTACGGTAGCGAGTCGCCTTTATTCCGGACCTCGATCGTCCGCCACACGAATGGAATCTCTATCTACTGCCGAGTACTCCCCTTTTTAGATCGTTTACGGCTGAATACTCGAATACAATCAGGTTCAGCGAAATAAAGCAAAACCCACTTTAGCACCGTCGGTTTTCAGACCCAGTCACAACGTTAACTCGTCAAATAAATCCACCCGAATCGTTTTGCACGGCGGACGAACGAGTTATTCGATTTTAAACATGACTCGTAGGACTTTGAAAAAAGAAAGCTTGTAATCTTTTAGCGACGCATCTCTGGTCTGGAGTGGGAAGTTCCGCTCGCGGCGGCGCTGGTTCGCGGCAGAGTTGAGCACAGCGAGCATTCAATAACAGTATATTTTTATCTTTTGCAGGTAAGAGCGAACCGGCCGGGCAGGTGAGAGTTTTGTTCCCTTTGCGGTCCACCAGCGACATGTGTGAACTTTATTATGGCCGGTTTTATTGTTTGGGCGGACTGGCGCGCCTCTCCGGCGTTTCGTCGTTCGTCCTCGCTTTAATGACTGCGATATCGCTAATGTCGGGTATTAGACGCTTACGTTCCCCGAGACCTCGCCTGTAGTCGCCGATATCGGAATACACACGTTTTTCGTGCCGATCGCGCCATGCCCGTCAACGTCGACATACATATTTAAGCGGATACTTATCGTATAGTATCGTTGAGCAAATTTACACGCAACGGCACGGCATAAAATTTATCATAAATTATTATGAGTCGCGGAGTAAATAAAAACGTTAACGTCGCATTGTTTGCGTAGTCGGCGATGCGTGTGAACTTTAACGTTGACGGTATTGTGGCGGTCTCGCTAAACGAGTCGCACCAGCATCTATTGAGCCCCGAGCCGTGGAGCGTATTAGGGATCGCATTAAGGTTAACTCGACGCATTAGCGCTCATAACAATACAGTCCGACTGCGGCGAATCGCAATTTATTGCCGCTATTTTTAACCGACATTAAATAACATGGAGCGTCTCGGGCCGCTCGTCTTATCGTATGACTTTATTGACCTATTCACTGCGTCTCCCTAATAGACGACACAAATTGTTTGTAAAGGCAATGCGAGATACGATTACTTCGGAGGCCCGCGATCATAATAATCTAGGGGGAATCGGAGTTCGCCGAGAACGTGAGGCGATAAACGTAAAGTAGATCGTTGATGTTTGATTGATTCATTTCAGTAGATAAAGTCACGCTGTAAGACGGAGTTTACTGCTTGGGATTTTATTGTCTTGATGTACCTACGAGTAAAGGTCGAATCGAATCCAACGCCGACATGTTGTCCTCGGCTAATGGCTTTCGCGATATTTATGGGCCCGATTGCAATGATTCGGCGAAAGATCAAACTTTTATAATATTTGTGTACGTCTACTAATAAATTTTGTTTAAAGAGATAAATGTTCCATTACGTGTTCGGAGCTGATGGATAATTTTAACAAACCTCCAAATGTAAGATAAGATGGAAAGGTCGAAATCGCACGGTACAGTATGATTTCCATTTACTGAAGTCATAATTTCAAGATTAACATTGTTCCTGCATACACAAAAAACATTGAAGTGAGGAAGTCGAAGCGAAGAACTTAGAAGTTCCGCGCTGGCTAGTCTAGCTGTGAGTCGATCCGGGAAATTACAAGCAGAGCACTCCATGATTGCATGCAACCTTTACTTTTTTTTATAAAAGCAAAGCTATTCCTGTGCCAGCGTATTAAATTAGAAGTATTTATTAACACCATTTGTTGGTGTTATCAACCAAACCAATCTCATTTTACAAACGAAGGGGTGGAGTATACTCAGCCACACTGCTCCAATCAATCCGTGATGTAGATTGATCATGAAAGTTTCGATTATTCCATCTTTATAAAACAATGATAATATCGATATAAAACAGAAGATAACAGGCGGAAAAAAGTTTATTTAACAACAACGGTAAATCAATCCGCAATTAATATTTCGAAGCGCTTACAAGAGTGTTTGATAAACCAATCTAACAGTTAGCATTATGACGTCAGCACATAATAAATTTCCCTCCGGAACTCGCAGGCAATAATGGCGATGAGAAACGATAAGTTATCTCGAATGAAAACATAGTTACAAAACGCAATTAGTATAATCCACGAGATAAAATCCATCTGATCTATTAGTTGCACTTATCGCTGGAAATAATCTAGCAGGCGGGCCGGCCTCTTTCACGTAATTACTTCTTCAATTTATATTTTATTATCGTCGCGGTGGCTACAAGCGGTAACCTATTTTATTTCGATTGGAGAACTTGGCTGTTAATTTTGCCGGCCCGTAGCTGAGTCTGGCTTCTGTTTTTATTTTATATCGAATTTAATAAAGAGCAATTTTACAAAGTAAAAATTGTCTTATAATGTTAATTTGTAACAAATAATAATATGTAGATATTCAATTCATTTATTATGGTCCATTACACGGGTACTAACAAAATCGAGCAAAAGGAAATACATAATATGTTTGAAATCTCACTGTTTCGACATTAACAAATGGTTCGAATCGTTAATCAATTTGAAGATACTAATTATTATATTGTTTGCGGATTGAAATATTGCAATGCCATTTTATACCATCCTTCGTAAATGATTCTCGAAAGAGAATATACGCCAAACATTCGAGCAACAAAAAATACATTGTGTCTTTAATACGTGTGCTTGTGTTATTCGCTTTCAAAACCAGCTTTACAATGTTTTAACTAGTCTAAGGATATGTAGATGTAGGTAATGTGGCTGGGATAGTATACGGCAGAGAACTGAGAACCGCAAATGTTTTATGAACCATCCGCGCTACACTGTTCACAAAGCAAAGCGTTTATAATACCGGTTTTAAAATTTTAATACCGCAATTTGCAGAACAGTCCACGTTTCTGCTCTCCTGGTACTGAAACGAATGCTTTGTGTTGCAGTTGCATACACACGTCCGGTTATGTAAGAATTTGATGCAGTTTGGTTGTTTAAGCGATAAAGATAAGATATACGAGTAGATGATGATAATAATACAAAGAAAAACATTTATTATCAATTACATTTTAATTTTATTATTTGCAGCTCGCAATCGCAACCCCTGGATAGGTATTTATAACTTTGTAAAACTCTTAAAAATAGTATTTGTGTAAATGGTCGTAAATAGTTATCCCTAAATTCGTGTTTACAATATTGCGCTTAATGAAATCTTCATTTATGTTTTCAAATATCTAAAGCTCTTTTAAGCTAGTCACTGGTTATAAAAGTTTTTAAATGGTACCAACTTCTCAGAACCGTTTATGCCCCTGCTTCTAGCACTGCAGTTGTAACAGACGCTTTGTTGTAGAGTTACATAAAGGTTGGTTCAATTTAGCTTCAATGAAACGATGAACGGCCTTAATAATTTCTTTTTTCTTGGGTAAGAGCTAAATCGCGTGATCAAATATCTAGCTATTGTTAAAAATAGAATGGATTCCCAGAAACTTTGCCCTTTACTAAGAATTTAAAACGTGTAACGAAGTACTTAAATAAATTAGTTTTTATCTTGTTCAGCAGACCTCTCAACATTTGAGACATAAAACCGACTATTTCATTCATAAAATGTTATTTAAATGTGAATCGCAAAACTTTCATTGCGCTTCGCTCGAAAAAGAAAATGATAATTTGAACGTCCACACACGAGCATCGCTCTCGAATTTGAATAAGTCAGGATAGTCATTCGCATGAATAAATCCGTTTAGAATTTAGATCGTCCCCACGATGTTTATTTACTAGAACTCAGCGTGAGAGAGCTGTACCCTCAGTATGAACAACGGGAAATCGAATCGAATAGACGGGTCGACGAAACATACCGTAAAATGTCCTTTCTATAATTTTTAAACTATAATTCATTAACTATTCTATTATTTCAATAAAAAGTAGCGATAAACGATTGTATGGGAAATAAATTTGTCGAAATTCGGTAGGTATATAGAGCACTTGTCTTCGCCCATGGTAGCTGTAGCCATTCTCATAACCCGTCGCATGATGTTGCATATATTATTCGTCATGTTCTCGATTGGGAAGTTGTGATCAAAGATACTTTATTTGAAGAGCTCATTTTGGTCCTATTGACGCAACGTGAATACGACCTCAAATCGGACTTGTATCCTATTATTTGAAATTTCACGCCCCTATTTAAAGTTTGACGACTAATCCATGGGTAGCAGTGACCATTTAAATTAAGGTAGATATGGTCGTTTGATAGCAGTCACTTATAATTAAAAAAGAAAACAAAAACAATAAATCATGAATACACAGACTAGGGGAATATAAACTAAAGATTATAATATTTTAATTATTTAATGAGATAGGTGCGGGCGAGGTCGCCACATGGCGCGCCGCCCGCGGTTTCCAAACGTGGCACTAATTGCCGCCACTTCTAATCGCGGTGATGGCAACTAATAGTCGTCGCTGTTTTTTATTAACACAACATGTTCCTAACCAATGACAACAATTAAGTATGGTTAATCTATACCAGTAAAGCAAGATTTTTGAAAACCTTCGATAAATGCTGCTAGAGATATTTCATTTTTTGCGAATTTTAGATTATAAATAGAAATTAGAAAGTTAGCGATAGTCAACCTGAGACGAATTTTTAAGGATTTTTTACGCTGTTTCGCAATTAAAAAGCCGGATTGGTTTTGGATAAGTATGATACCTAGATAAGATTAGTACAAATGAGTATTCAACAATTACTCGTAATATGTGCATATCTTTTGTTCTAATTCTGTGATTTAAAAGTATTGTGTGATTTTATTCAAAGAATAGTCACCTAACTGAACCACAAAAGTATTTTATACTAAATACAAACGTTTTGCTAAAAGACGTGTTCCGACAACGTACTCGCATATAAGTATTTTCCGAACAGTACGTGGCTATTACGTATATAAATACTGTTAAAAGGATAGTAGATATAAAGTGCGGTATAAGTAGGTGAGGCTATTAATATCGATACCGATAAGGATTTCCCTGTCTGAAAACAACATTTGTTATCGGAACGCCGAGTTACTGCTCGGTTATTTTTAACGTTATGTGTTTCTCGGTACAATTGCGGGCGTGTGGTCGGTGCTTATGCCGTATGCAACGTATTTAGCATCAGGCAACTTTAGGGTTTGATCCAGAGAGTGATTATGTGCCATATTATGTCCAGATAACTGTAACCTACCTGCCCTGTAGCACGGATTAGGTAGGTACTACCTACTACCTACCTACCTAATCCCTTCAATCGTTTTTGCGTGAAAGTCTGACAGACATCTGTCTTCACAACAACCAAAGAAATGTCTGTGAACAAAAAATGTGTATTAGTTAAGCTTTTAGTTAAGCTTATTGTGTAATAGAAATACTGAGCCGACCTCATATATGTACAAACAATGTTTATTCTTGGTTTTTAATAAAATATCTTATGTATTTAATACAAGATATGTACCAACCACCATATGGCAATGAATATAACTACCATAAAGAGTTAGAGGCCGCAGCGACATTAGCTAACATCATAAAATGTTCTCCGTTGTTTGTTTCTCAAAGTTGTGTATCGTAAACGATTTTTAATTGCAATTTCCTGTAAGATACTTTTGACTCAACTTTACAGAATCCCACAAAATAGGTGGACAAAAAATAACAAAAAATGATGATAATGACACATATGGCGTGGGTATGCCATATGTAGAGTTAACTATAAGGTATTTTTACTTTGTAAACGATTTAGCTGTTTTAATTATTTATCGGTGTTGTCATTTGTTTTCTTATTCAATGTGTGAATTTTATTAATGAATGTGAAACGAATACTTTGTGTCAATAGTATAAACGAAAGAAATACATAGTAAGCGTATATAGTAAAAAATAAATTAAACTACAAATTTATTTTTTACTTTGAGGCGTACAAATTACGAGTAGGTATTAATATGCAAAATTCTATCGTACTACTCGTAAAAGAAACTATGTAATTGTAAAACAGATTTTATAGTTGTTATGTAAAGTATGATGTATTTTCTCTTTAATCTTTTACTTAAAACCTTACCTCACAAGGAAACTTAAAATAAAGTACCTAATAAGACAGAAATTCTAAAAGACAAAGCACTGAAAGAATGAGATAAAGTCATCAGAAAATAATCTAAATGAGTTTTCAAGTTTTCGGTGGAATTATTTAAAGACACCATAACAATTTTCATGTCTTAAACAAAATATAAATTTTAATCATAATTACCGCTCTAATTCAAATTTCATCTCGCAAATTGTATTAGTTGAAATTTCGGCATAAAGTAACCTTTTCAGGGAATAATAGGTATTATTCCGTCGACTTATTCTTTAATGAATTAATAAAAGTTTTAATTGAACCGACGGAAAGTAATTTCGGTCAGATAACTCGTCGAGCCTGTTTTGACAGTGATAAGATTAACTGAATAAATTTACAGTATTTAGATTTGGTGTTTAATTAATTAGCCGCTAGATTGAAAAATGACAGATGTGGATGAAGATTTTGTAGATAATTATATATCTTTGATAAATCTGTATTAATATTAATATGGTTGAGTTTTAAGTATTCCTTAATAAACAATTATAATACTTATGTATCATATTATTATATGTACTTACTAAAACTTTAAATATCTATAAACTGCTCGCTCTGATTCTACACAATGATTTCTTTCATTCTGCAATAATACAAATGCAATAATATTATTATGTATAACATTATTATGCTAAGTTGTTGAGTATACCAACTACTACTATGTTAAGAAACCTATCCAATAACTGCGCCTTTCCTTTAGTTGCAGCAAGCCACTTATCTCCGAACCAGCTGTAAAGTAGCCACGCGGTTTCTGGTCACGTGTTCACAATTCCTTTGTCCGACAGATTCCCGCTCCCGGGGCTCGCGATCCGTCACGATGGCTATCTGGCCGAGGATTCCGCTAAATCAGCCATGCCGTTGTCATTTCTTGTGTTAGACGCGACATTCCATTTCTTTAGTGCCATTGTTCGTCATTCCAAAAGAGATGCCCGCTTTGCGTCCTTTTTTATAGTTGCTTGTGTCGCGTCGGTAATAATCGCGATGGACAATATTGTTACAAAAATACAAAATTATTTATCTCCAGTAAACAAGTGATTTTTTTTACAAAAATATGTTACGAATTGTTTGTTGCGTTCTTATCCGTTATTTTGTGAACTTAATTAAAATTTTGACTTTTGTATCAGCTCAAATTTCGGGAATACAAGTTCGTAATCCGTATGCAGTGATGTCACTACCGGAAGCAGATGCGTATGTACAAGTACGCTGCTGACGAACCGCTATGAAAAGGCACGTTTACTACTTAGTTAAATAAGGGCCTTCATCAACCCTCTAAAGGAATATTCGGTGCTTAAATAAATCGTCGTGTTTTATTATCTCGTACAGCGCTCAGCCTTTCCTTGCAGGATTCACGGTAAGACCAAGTAAGGTTGATACGAGTGTCGGTAAATCAGTATAAAAGCTTTCTTTGCACCGCTCGATTTATGCCGGGAGGGAACCTCTGCATTTCTACCGACTTTAACCCTGCACACGGCTACATCCGCTTCCATCAAATTGGCTCAAACGAGAGCCTTTATTCCCGTTCCACAAAACGTTTTATACCAAACACCCCACCATATCAATAAATTTGCTCGACGTTAACTCAAATAGACATTTCAATCAACACGCCCGTGTTTATAATGCCACGGATTCCACTCATAAAAATAAAAACGATCTTACCGCTCCGCCGGTTTGATGGCAACACATATTTCAAAGCAGAAAAGGTTTTGACAATGACAGAAATAAATGAACGTCTTGTATTTGAAATAGTAGAACGATAGTGAGGGCGATCGATCACAGAAACTCGTACGAATTGCAACATTTATATTATTATAGATCCGGCCCGGGCCATCCCAGTTTTATCCGCCGTAAGATTTATATTACGCGACACCTCCCGGCCCTTTGAAGTTGGAGGGAATAAATTCTTGTCGGGCGCCGCCTCTGTTTTTAATTAAACCGGTATAAAGTCTAAAAGTTTATTATTCAGAAATACCTTTTTGTGGTATCTGAACGTTATCTTTATCCCTATAAGCCCTCGCCTTTGTCTTTCTTTGTTATTAATCTGCCACGTTAATTATTACTAGCCTCCTGATCGGATGTTATGCAGATATGATAACGTTATCGGATTTATAATTTATGAGGGATATTGAAAACGATATCTTTCAACGATGCTCAATCAACTATTTAAGATTTATAATTTAGATAGAGCTTAATAGGACCTAATAGTGTACGTATACATATATTTTTTGTAAAACACAAATCACATTTTAGTGTAATAAAATCACCCACTGCGAGATTAAATCTTTGTTCTCTCAAACGTTATTAAAGGGGTGCCGGGCCGTGAATAAAACATGATCTGTTTTTGTGTAAGCATTAAAGTCATTACAGGAAGCTCGCCGAGTGAGTCAGGGCTCAAGTGTGATCTCCACTTAATCTGGTGGACGAGGATAACAGCGCTAACAATGTGATAAAGCCGCTTGGAACACGTCGCACTCTCGCAATAACTATAAACTATCAACCGCAAACGTCTGCCATCTTGTAGCCGGAGTCGATGCGATGAATATCCACCTTTCACTCACACCCTAGCGGGGGTGATGCACTGTCTCCCTTCCCCACCCGGCTCGAACAGACAAGCGTCTGGGACGCCGTATACCGGATGTTGACACCCTTCGACTTTTCGTGTTCCCATATCAACTTACCGAGAAAGCCAGCCACAATGCCTTAAATTTTGAGTTTGACGAAAACTTTTGAAACGAAGTTCCTTATTATTTGTTAAGGTTTACGAATATTCTTTCAATATTTTTTATTGAAAAACCAAGAGAGTCGAAAAAAAAGCACTTAGGTTAATAGGTTTATGATCGCAATTTAGTGTTTATAAAATAACTTTGCTGTTATGACAGGGAGCATTACAGCAATTATTTGTATAAGGGATTTCTATTTCTGATAGGTTTATTGCGCTCGTCTATTTAATGATTATGTAGATTCAACAATATACATGCAATGTCCGTCCAGCGTGTTAAAATAAGGATGTAATAAAACAATTTATTCACTGCATAAACAGTTGAGGACGTCGATAGTCGTTTTTATGAGTGGCAACAATTGGCGGCCGCTCGTCTGCGCCGCCCACGCCGTCTGAATACCTACTCAGCTTTGTATTCTCCTGGTATTGGAGTTTAAATTACACGAATTAATCCAGGCGGGTACTTGGCTTCCCCAGGGATGAATGTGCTTACGCTCTCTATCTTGCGTGGTATTTTTCTTTCCAACGTCTACACTGATTTTCTCTAAGCATCGTTTGTGTTTGAAAACAAAGGATATTTTAAACGTTCTCGCTCATCGTTGTTGTGCATGTGTTTCGTATTTACTATTAATAGGTACTATTCGAGGAGCTGACGTAAACGTTTCTCGATATTAGTTATGCTCGTGAGTTTTCTGTGCGGGAATATAATTTACGCGTAAATTTCTAGCACTAATTTATTCAGAAAAAAAATATTTATTTGACAGAGGGCATAAGCACGCAACATCGTAGGTTGTATATTGAAGGACCGCAAGAACTATTTTAGCGATTCAATGTTTGAATAATTAGTATGGCGATCACAAAGCACTTTCTCAATGGCGCGATGTCACATGAATTATTGATGGAGCCGGGCCGGGAGCGAGGACGCTCGCCGCCCGTTTTATTGTTGCGAATTATTCCTTTGCTTTTTACTCGGCGAGAACATCACGTTATACTCGTCGTAATATTGACTTAAATTATGTTAATGAGTTTTAATAGCGCATTTCGACAGTTGTCGAGAGCGATTAACGTCTCGAGGTGACGCGGAAAATGATTTATTTGGCGGAGCTCAACAAATATGAGGACAAGTTGCATTCAATGCAAATACGGTCCATACAAAAATAGCGGTTGGGAATTTTAATTGAATATTGCGCGTTTCTCGCTGTTTATTTATAACCGCTGGCGGGATGACATGTATTTATTGAGATTTTAAAGCGGTAGGTTCTGTGAGGGGTGGGCGGGTTGCTCGGCAGGTTCTCAAACTGTTAATCAATTACACACACCGTTGGTTGGCGCGCTTTTTCCGCTGCGTAATGGATACCACAACTAGGGTTGCGAGTGCGAGATAGTCCGCTTCAATTATTCACGGAATTTCGTTCCCGGCGAATTACAAATTAAACAGCTTCTGGTAAATTTAGGTTTCAGTGACTAAACTGAAATATTAAATGTTCAAATTTCAAATTATCTCTCTCAAGGATCTAAATCGGTAGTCAGCGTAGTATAAAGCTTCTTTAAGTTAAATTGTGTATATTATAAGCATGAGTAGGAGTGTTTATGGTAGTAAATTGGATTTTTCTACTTCAAAATACCGACGTAGTTTCGCAATTCTGGTAACCCGCTGTATAGTTTCAGTAAGTGCGGTTGAAGGAAATACTTTATTAGAGACGACCACCGTCTAATACACGTAGCAACGCACCACATACTGCCTCACCTTATAATTTCATCCTATTTGGGATTAGCGTAAATTTATGGGTTGCAATAGCTTGCTTAAATATATTCTGTCATTCTAATCCGGCAATAGTAGCAACCCTTACCACAACACAAGTATCGCATGTGTGTACACGGGCGGCGTTTCGCACGAATGCCTCCACAAGTATGGGCCGAGCTACACGCTTGACCAGTGTGCCAGCCTTTTTATTGGCATGTCAGGATTGTGATATGCTAGAAAGGTTCCACATTAAAAAGTTGCGTTACGCTAGCCTATTTTTAATAAAAAGGCCAGAATAAGTAACATTGTTTTATTACTTCTGAGTTTATTCATGCGGAATGGTCGGAACGTTATGGTAGAAAACCAAACTTTGAGTAGGTACCTAGTGTAACTATCTACTTACTTCTAAGTTACATCCAAAAAGGTCTAGATTGAATTCGTTGAAATTGTCATATTAAAAATCAAACTATAAATTTATCATGTCGAAAGCTTAAATGCTGGACATGCCTACTCGTAAGCCTCTCCCAAGGTGCGTCAGGTACTCTCTTCATCCAGTTACTTTTATAACCAGAATAAACTCCTTTTTATCACGAAATTAATACATAATGTGACATCCTGACTAAGTTCTGAGGGCATGCATGTGCTTCATCGTCGCGTGAGGCCGCCATTTCGGAGGGCTCGTTGCGTGCGAGGCGTTTTTGCTCGCGTCTTATTGTTTTCATTGCTACAAAAATGAACGCTCACCATTGTTCGCTCCACTTCGCTCCGCTTGTCTTCGGAGCTATTTCTTAGCGTCGCAATACAATACCATTATTAAACGCGGTAATAGCCCGCGTTTTTGCCTTGTTAGTGCTCTATTCACTTCGACTTTTTGTTCGCCTCGAGTCGTAAACACTGCGTTATGCGTTAATTGTAGCCGACGAGAGCCGACGAAAGATCCTACGCTCCACCGGTATGATTTATAGATTGGTAACTGTCAGAATATCTGCCACGAAACACAAATATATACAGAAATATACACCTAGAAACGCACGCACACACAGAAATTTTTCACCAATTTCTGACCTATTCTGGGATTTCGTTCAACAGAACTCTTTTCTATCATTCCGGAATTTTGAGTCCATGAGCAATGTCTATGTGTTTTCACACTATGAAGCTTTACGTCTGTACGTGTTGGCGTCTCCGCTCAAGATTCGGCTATCGAGTTGAGTACGTATTTGCATAAGGACGTTAAAGTCCGAGGCCCAAATAAAGACGGAAAGTAATTTACATATGCAAATGACGCGTCGTTCGCATGCAAATACTTGCTTTATTACAATCGGCTTAATGTTACTTGCGCAGCCTCAAAGTTCCCGGGCGTGCCGTGTGGCAGGCCTATTTGTCATCCAATCGCGGTGAAATGTAGCTTAATGTTTAATCATTCCTCATACGCATCCGAACCTTCTGTTAAACATACATAATATTATTATATTATAACATGACTAAACAAACCCCCAACAATTTAATACAGCTAAAAGTGGATTACAAAAATCTATTTAATTATCCTTACTCCCTAATAACATTTGAATACAAAATTCATTAATTAATCAACTGAGTATTAACGTCACTTCTACTTCCGCTGTAAAACAATAGCGGTTTTTATTTAATTTCTTCGTTTTTTGTTTTGTTCGTTCCGTCGTGAAGTGTCACGCAAGTAATTAACTCGAGTTTTGTATTTCGGTCATTTGTAGCCACAAAAATATAAAGAAAAACCGTAACAGTAAACGTCAAGTTGTTCTTTGTTGTCACCGAACAAAAACTCCACTGAGCTCGAATGAAAATTGTTAACTTTGGATTCGGTTCGGCTAAATTACGTTAAACTTTCATAACAAATCCGTGCGTTCTTTGTTAGGATTCTCTTTGCAATACTTTAACACGACAAATAATGATTTGGGATTAAAGACCAGTAAGTATAAAGTTTCAAACATTCTTGTAGGTACCTACTTAAATTATAATGGATACGACAACATTTCAAGAGTTTCCCGATAAGACTTTATAATAAGTCTTAATTGAGACTTGAATTGAGTTTAATTGATTTTTGAGCTTTTGAGCTTTTGCTATTTATTGATAAAAACCTTGTAACATTTTTACGTTTAAAAATTTTTTACCTGAAGTTCGTTCCAAAATTTACCTGTTATCTTTGTAATTTATCCGCCCTTGATGTAGGTGAAAATCTTTCTCATTGAAATCTAACAAACAAACCTAAACTGCGCATTTCAGCAATTATGTAAGAGTCATGAACATTTGTGCCAATCTTGTGGGTTAGTAGCAATATATTTCAATTAGTGCCCAATATGAATAGTGTAGTGTTTATGTAAATGGCATTTGAAATGAATTCAACGCGTTTGAATTATCGCTCGAGCACCGAAGCGTGAAGCCGCATGAATCCCGCACTAACAGTACGAAACTAATAGCTTATTGAAATACGCTAATTTATATTACACGTGTATAAATTCTGATTCAAAATGGAATTCTGTTTTAAAAAAACTAATGTGTTAACCAGCAAACAGGCATACGAGTTATCTGATGGTCAGTGGTCATCGTTACAATTGCCTTATTTAAGCCAATTATAATAATGAATATGGTTAGTACAACGAAAATATTTTTCATTTACCGTAAACATAAGTTATAATAAAACTGCTTACAGATAATTCTTGCTTATATTTTAATCATAATACATACCTATATTAAAATTGAAGATTTAAATGCATTTTCAACAACAGAACAATTAATTCGTTCACACTGATTGCAATGTTCATGCAATTGGCTCTCAAAAGCGTTCACGGTTGGTGAACTTACTCGTAGTAACAGAGTTTAATTAATGCAATATTAACATTAACGCATATTGTTCACATTTGGATCTGACTGACTTATTGTAGAGATAATTAGTACCTAGTTCTCAGTGTCTTAAAACATACTTATTATATATTACGTCTTTCTATAGCTTATAATAAATTTAACGAGGGAATAAATTGAAAGCTGTATGAAAAAAGGAATGCAGTGAAGTAGTTTACACGGATTGTGACATTCTCGTATGTAATTAAATTTTTAAAGCATTCAGGGCTCAAACGTTATAATATAGATTGCTCTTATATTTTCCTTATAAGTGGTTTAGCCTTTCAATAGCAAACAAATAAAATAATAAAATGCCTTACAAATAATAAGATAATTTATTGGCTATGCTAAATTTAGTCAACAGTCGAGTCAGAAGCGTACCTACTCGTAGATTTAATGTTGGCTTACATACGCCGATATAAAGACGTACTGAAATAAATTATAATTAATGCATCATTAACATTTAAAAACACTTCGATGTAGTAGCTCCCTTGCTTTATAATAAATTGTACAGAAAAAATAATAACATTAAAATAAAATCCCTCCATGAACTAGAAAAAATATTCTAACCTGGCTCAATGATTTGGATTATGATGGTGTCGAGAATATATTGTATACGTTAGGTAGTATATAAACACACACACACGCACACACACACATGCATGCACACACTCACACACTTTTCCAATCACATTCACAGTCAAATAAATACTAATAATTGTGTACAATTCATACGCATGTATCTTTACATAACAAGGCAACATTCAATATATTTTTAACCTTTTTTTCTCTTTGTGTTGTCATTAGATTACCTATTAAGTAAGTACTATGTGTAACAATAGTTCAACTAAAATGGGAGAAGACAGCTGGTTCCTGTAGCACAGCTTCGGCTACTTCAGGAACCAGAGGCTTCATATTTCTTCTGTACATTTAAGATATTTTCATTGAATAAAGATTTTTTATTATTATTATTATAATCGGTACCTTTATTCTTCATATTGCGGTAATTGATAAAATGTCAGTGTCATTTTTGGTTCTTGCTTTGTTTTCCAATGCCTGATTATAGACTGCCTTGGCGTAACGGTGAATAATTCATTTTTAAAATAAATGCTATTTTATCCCCACTCACAATTTTATTGATACTCTGATCTAATTCATTCATTGGTAACAATTTTGTTTGTTCTTAACAATTCAATAAAATAGGGCAAAATCTCAAAAATGCAATTTGAAAATAAAGCGGTGCCTCAAAATCTAATAACCGTAAATTTATGAACCCTTTCCTACGTAGATTAGTGTGTTGAATTCTATGAAAATTGTAAACAATCATCCCAGGTGACATTACAATACTTATTTGATTAACCATAAAACCAATTCACAATCCCTTTCCATAGATATTGATTCGCAATTAGGTGACACAAATTTCGAATTTCGCATTCAAACGTACCGCAATGTATTATCGCGTCATTTACATAAATGCTCCACCGTTAATGCCGCCTACTAATTGAAATTTATTGCGGTCAATATTACCTCCAATTATTATGTTTTGTTTCCTATTGTTGTCTATTGCGGTTGACTGTTCCATGTCCAATTTATTACTGTTGAAATCATTCTACGAATATATTGGTTTACCTACGAAGTTTACTAAATTATGTTTTCATTATTACTTCACAACAATTTACTAAATAATTTTCAATCTGATATGTGTGACATTCGATATAATTATTGTTTGATGTTTGAAACGCCTCGCTATGATTGAATTCTAAACAAAAATCGCATAACTGAAAATAGTTTTCTTCTTCTATACTTACAATAAAATTGTTGAGCTATGAACTCTGTACAATATTTTTTAGTGAAATTAAGTTTTTCTAGTTTATGATTTTTGTCTGTTTGTTTGTGCGCGAACATCTCTCGAACGGCTGAACGGATTTTAATGAAATTTGGATTGTTGTATAGAGGAAAACCGTCGGTAACACATAGGCTATATTTTATTTTATTATATAATAAACTACAAAAATACAAAACGAACTCAATAGAATGAGAAGTATCAACTAACACAAAACTAAAAACTTGGAAATAAAAATTAAATTAATAAAATAAGTTTTTATGTTAAGTAAACGGTTTAAATTAACAATAAAAAAAAGGATGTAGGTTATGTACTAAAAGTTAAAAAATAATTCGGTACCTAAGTCCTAGCTACCAGATCGCACCAATCTTCTCATCAATCTGGGGTATTGATCAGACAAAATATAAAATCTTTTTGTTGTTAAATTAGTCAGACGTTTGTTTAGTAGTTGTAGCAGAAGTCAGAATCAACACTTGTTTAATTCATACTAGCGTAGTATCATTTTGCGAAATGAATAAATTTGAATGTGTTTTATGTTACTCCTGCTTTCGCGTCGCCAAACTGAGCGATCTATCGATAGACGTTATTTTTGTGAAGATATTTGAAGAGTGACATAGGCCTATTTTCTAGCGGGGGTTGGATTACGTAATAGACATTTTGTTAAGCCCGTGGACCAAATTAGTTTTAAAACTCAAACAGGGCAAAAATTGCAATTATCTACCATCTAAGACTTAAAATTTTGTAAGACTAAGATGGTAAAAGAAACTAAAGACATAAAGAGAGAGAGAGAGACATTCTTCATGATCATTATGCTTTCGCGTAAAATCATCAGAATAGATTGGGATTTTTAAATATTTTTTTTTAAATCTGGATTGTGAAATGGAATCCTTTTTACTTCGCTCTTGACCAAATCCTGAAGTTTACGTGGACGAAGTCGCGGGCAATAGCTAGTTATTAATATTATCGAGTTCCAACCATCCTTTCTGCTTATAAATGTATCAAAGCTTACCAAATTTCGTTTAAATTTCGCGAACATTCGGATTATGCTTAATCTCAAGACTAATATTGGCTCAGTACGATCCTATCCCAGTCTCTCATTTTGTGACTTTAAAAGTCAAATTGAGAAAGTTTCTGGCTACTTCCATCTTTGTTTAAGTAATAAAGCGACGTGGCCGCAGAAAGATAAAGCATTAATTTAAAATGTAAATACGGAGATATATGTTTATCGTTAACACAAACAACGGAGCATAAATATAAATTGGCTGACGATGTGTACACTCAGCTGATAGTGTCGCGATAAAATAGAAAGTTTATTTACGTCACTACTTAAGAATTAAACAACTTAGTGTTTTTCATTCCATCATCAGACCAGTGTGATGGCACTAAAATGTTGGATTGTCATCATTCCTTGATAAATGTGCTTTATTTTAGCTTAATCGAACGTTTGAAGGTTTAAAATAGCCTTCTAAGATTCCGTTAAAGACACATTTAAACGTGCTAAATTATTACAAAGCGTGTCAAAAATAAATGCATTCATTCTGCCATCATGTTTTATATAAGCACAAGTTAATAGTGATTCTTATTAACATGTGTTAATTTATGTATGAAATGAACGCATAAAAACGTGTTATAAAATAGGTACTTATTTTTTCTTTGCAAATTTACGTAAATGGCGCATTTATCTGCGTCGTTGAATAAAAAATATTCAGCCGTTTTGTTTACTGTGTTTTATAATTATGTTTGTTTGTTTGTAACCGACTCCGTTGTGCGCGATGTTGACCCACTTGACACGGCCAGATTTCGTTAAAACTTATATTAACCATAATATCCCGTTATAGGTAATTTGTATTAAATTTATAAACAAAAAAGTGATAAGTATAATAAATCGAACTTAAAAGTGGAAAATAAATATAAATTTAAAAAAATTTAAACGAACTAAATAGTTAAAAATAACTGTTAAGTACTTACAAAATAAGTTTAAAACAATAATGAACGAAAAATACTAGTATTATTGTGAAAAAAGCATGGGCGCTTTGTGCCATAATTATTTTTCGTAAATTAACGAGAGCCCGACGTATATCGAAATCGTACGTATATCGAGAAATTAAGAATAGTATATCAATAATACATCACATCAAAATAATATAGATTTTATTTGCAAAGTTAATATGAATACTACATTTATGGATATCAGTTAATATTTATTTCGTATAATCAACATTTATGTGGTTAGAGCCCAACACAGCTATACATTACATAGGCATGACGCATTGAATTAAGCTTGAATTTATTCATTATGGGCTTTAAACCGCAAGCTCACTTAGGATTCATAGTCACACTTAGCATTCATATAATTGAATCGTAAAACTATATTATTACGGAGCGTACCGGAGTAGCTTCTGTCGTAAAAACACCTTATTATACGAAATTGCATTTCCAATTCACTGCACAAGAGAAATTGAAATGAACTTAATAATAATAAATGTTAATCTAAGCTAACCTTGGTCGTTATCTATATGGAGCTAGCAAGCAGTGTTTTGATTTGTTTTAAATCCAGGGTGCTTTACCAAGTATCTGATTTGTCCAAAACGATCTGAACACTAGCCCGAATCTTTATCAACTCGTACTGGGGCAGCGTACAATCTAAAATTTAAGCACAGGGCAATCTAAAATTTAAGCACAGGGCTCTATATGAAGCTGTCCTAATTGAAATATGCACTGACATGCGACCAAATGTATTGTACGAAATATTGTCGTACGAACATATTCTTTTGCGTGCGACAAGGCAATTAGGTCACGGGGTAAAGGAGAACAAAATCATTGGATATTATACAGTCACATAAATATTTTATATGTATATGCATGCCTAACAATATGAATTGTAATGCTCTGCTTAATCCTAAACTTCAAACCAACCCGCATTCTTTGACAAAAAACATTATTATTACATTTCATTTCAGTATTTATAAGGGACTAAAAACGATTTAACAACTATACAACCATAATTCAAATGGACTTATAAAATACCTTAACATGTTTAAACGACTACAGTAGTCATGTATCTCAGTACATGTGAATTGCCTGCAATCAGCCGGGAGATTTCTGTTTGGAACAGGTTGTAGACAGTAATAGGTGTTTACGGGCCGGCATGGGCCGTTAGGCGAGTGAACTGCCTTATATACTCGTTTTAAAAATATCTGCCAGTTGTGAGATTCAAACTCTCGACGACTGAATATGACTTCTCATTATTATGTGGAGTTCGAAAGTCAATTGAAACTCTTTTAAAACAGAAACTTGTATTCAGATTCAGATATTATTTCTTTTCGAGGATAATCGAAAAAGATTTTTATTACTTAGTTTGTAAACAAGTGCACAAGCCACTTGGAGATAAGTGGTAAAACGCAAAATTCTCGTGGGCTATGAATCCCTGGTACCTTCCCAATCGCATTTAGCGAGGTTTAACCAGTTAAAACCTAATAGCCCAGTGGCTTTAAATTCGACCTCGAATCGAATATCCGGGTTCGAATCCCAATGGCAGTAAAGAATTTGTAAAAAAGTTATGTGCGCTTCATAAAATTAAATGATACGCTGATACGGTGAAGGAATACATCGTGAGGAAACCTGTTGTTGAAATATTTGACAAAATAAGTTTTAACCATCCCAGGTTAAAATTTTGCTCTTTTCATGTCTTGTCTCTCATCGGCGTGGTAGGCCTTTAGGCTGTATAATATCCAATGATTTTGTTCTCCTTTACCCCGTGACCTAATTGCCTTGTCGCACGCAAAAGATGTTCGTACGACAATATTTCGTACAATACATTTTGTCGCATGTCAGTGCGTATTTCAATTAGGACAGCTTCATATAGAGCCCTGTGCTTAAATTTTAGATTTTTTTTTGGTAGCCAAATTAAGACAAGGGTAGACCACGGGGCTTTTGTACCTAACTCATGTTATTAGCACCAATGGTATAACCACAACACAATACGTACTCACTCTCATTACTTTTTCGTTTCTATCAAATACAAATTTGTCTTTGGTCGCTCATTTATATTCTAAAATGCCATGCCTGCTTGACCTTTAACCCAATTTTATACAAAGCCGTTTTAGCAGTTATAAAAAATCGTGTTATTATACTATTAAGTAATATCAAAATAAAGACCTATCTTGACAGAAAAAAATCATTATAATATGCAAATGTTAGTGTTAATAGCTATCATTAAAAGCTTTACTATTTTGTATATTAATAAGTTTTATCACATTTATTGCTTTATTATTTATATGCATGTGAAGAAATAAACTCCTAAGTCCTAAGGTTCCTGTGTAAATATTGTACAATGTTAACTATTTATTTAATATTTTTTGAAGCCGTACTTCATCTTCTTTTCTTGATTTACGTTAAGCAATAACTGACGTTTTCTGCCTTTGGCTTTAGGTGACCACAACATCTCGCACAAATAACGCTGTTTAACTCACTTAAATAGGGTGCCTATTATGAGCCAAGTGGTTTTTATGGATACCCGTAGTGTATGATCACAAAAAGTTGTTTTTAGTGGTAGGTGGGCATATATTTTTTTATTTATATATTAACTTAAAATAAATTTTAAAGAAGGTATTTTGATGCGGAAGTTTAAAAATTGAAAGAAAATTTTGAATAAATAAAATATTAAAACATATAACTTTACAGAGTGTTAAATACGAAGTACAATGAAAATATTTACCCTGAGTTTATTTAAATTTAATAGGTAAGTACCTACTTTAATAATGTAACGTCAACTTTGTTGAAAATATTGTGGGAAATATATTTCACGAAATATTAACAAATAATTGTAAATATTTAACAAAATACAATCATCATTAATATTTCAGTGTTACATAATGCATTAATGATTCACTATATTCACATTACAGTTGAAATACTGTAACATTTAAGAACACGAATTTATGTTTTAACATGGTTATCAAGCAAAGTAAATATTAAATATTTATCTTGTTATGAATATCATTTATCACATGAACAGCTTTGTTTTCTGTTTACTAACGGTGTGTTGATTGGCTGCTGACCTTTGTAAAGCAAAATTTACACAATTTTAAACCTTTTTAATTTTCTCAACAAATAGTTTTATTTTCGTTTAAAAAGAAAGTCTTTAAACGCCGTGTTGCGTGGTAGCCCTAGTTGAGGACTTGTGTTACTATCTCTTTCTTGTTCGTGCATTTTGAGCGCTGTCTCGTTTCCACTTATTAAATCCAACCACTGTGGGAATATTGCCCGTGCTGTTGGGAACCGGAGAGAAAATCACACGTAAGTCGGTTAGGACAAGATAATTGCTATAAATGGAAGATTTTATCTCTTCATTCTCATAGGAACGTAGTTACGCTGTCATTGATGAAATGGCAAAATATTGGTAGACCTATATTCTTGATTTGTTCAACGTTAATTATTTCCTTGCACTTCCTCACAATAATTCAGTACCCTATGCTGTCTGTTACTGCAAAACGTAATATTTTCAAAGTCTTGCGAACTAATTGCATGTTATCGAACTTGACACCAATAAAGCGAATGAGTTGAGAACAACACGTGATCAATGCTTCAACGTTCGGTTCACAAGGTAATAGTTCCTGCGGGAATTAACTATCATGTTGTTTATGGTTACTTATAGCTTCCTCTGTTTCATTCCTCCCTGGTGAAACACGTTTACGACTCGAATCATAAAAGTTTGATAGCTCTTCAAGAGATTCTATTTCTATCTTAATAATTCTTTTACTAACCTTACACATTTATCTGAAAATGTTTCTCTTATTACCAATAATAAAGTCGTAACAATATATTGATGTGAGGATTTTTCTCCTTCCTTCCTTCCTAAAGTACCTACAGCTACATACCTACATGCTTTTGAAGAGCTAGGACAATAATTAATTTACTTCGAAATCATCTAACTAAAATTTGTAATACAGTTACCTCTATATGGATTTAATTCAACATGCTCGTATTTGTCACTCGCTGTGGATAATTACAACTAATCCCTTCGACATAATCACGATTGTCGCCGAGTTATGATTAACATAATTAATCATTGTTAATGCGATAGATTCCTCCGCCTACTTGGCATAATTGATTGTTTGATTTCCCTGTCAGTGCGTTGTTTCGTGTGTTTACTTCAAATGCATCTTGTTTATGTTTAGGCCTCATCATGGTTTTAATTTATCTGATCGTAATTATGAGTTTTTAGAATTTTAATAACATTTAAATTCAAGTTAGCTCCGAATTTCTCAAATAATCAAGTTCGACGTCTCCATGAATCATTGAGAAGTCGCGAATAATTTGATACGTAGGGGGAGACGTCTGAATTTCGGGGGTGAAGCCCATTTATTGCGCAAACTGCTATGAAAACATAGAGTCGAGTTTATCGCTCACGAACGTAGAATTGAAGTTGTCATGCGCTTTCTTTGCACGCGCCACGCTCATAATTTCATTTTCTTCGCCGGGGCAACATGAAGCAGAGGAGCTCATTTCATAACCTATAATGCGCTAGCTGCGTCCTCTTTGTTCTTCACGAGAATGAGCGGGACGGGAGAGCTATAAAATTTATGATCATCGGAGTTTGAGCCCTACCGTGATACACATAGATGTAGTTTTCGGTCGCAGCGAAGATTTCTTCCGGGCTCGGAAAACGGCGGACTACATAACACTCGTAGAAGTTTTCCGCTTCATTTATTAGCAGGCGATGTCGACGTCGAGCCAATAAAGCGACGAGTACTCGCCACCCTCTCAGACGATTTATGAGTGAAACTCGCACTAATTCCACTAACAGCACTCCCCTAATTTGAATGTTAATTTTTAACAATTTAAGGCTGTTTAGCGAGCGCGCTTTGCCATCAGCGGTGGCGCTTTGAGAGAATTCTCATTGGTGCGGTTCGTTCCCCTCTTGTTCTTCATTCCAATTTTTGACGTAAAGTTTAAACGTAGTTCAAAAATGTTAATTTTTAACTAAAGTGAAATATTTTATAAGTCTTTGAAAACTGAACGATATTTCTATGTTTTATTATTTATATGAGCTATTTTGCTATGAGCAAATTTATAGATAAAATAGCTGCATGAATTATGTAGATATGTATGTCATGTATATTACATGTGGGTATCTACTCAAATTAAAATACTGGTTTCATATAGTTACGAAGTTAGTCTGACTCATTTACTACAGCTACAATGTAATAATTAGCAATGGCAGCTCTGTTATAAATACGCAAATTAAACTAATAATAATTTGTCTTAGAGTCTGTAGACTTAAGATTTAACTTAAATGTAACGTTACTACTACGTTACGATATCCTTGACTGATACGTAGCTAAGTCTAGCTTGTCAAGTCTTTATCTACTTTTTAAATATCTAAAAAAATTGCACAGCTTTCCATTTCGATGTAACTAATAATGTTGAGCAATAATATCTATTTTTAATAAGTCTGGAACATAGAAACTGGAAAGTTCTTTTAATGGGCTAATGAGCAGATGGATATGTTCTTAAGAAAACGAGAGTTATACGTTCTTCAATAGTCACAAATTGATTAAGTAATTAAGGTATAATATAACGAAGTCGTCAGCTAATAAACAAATTCTCAAGTTAGTAGTTTATTACTTGCTCTGGGAGATTAATTAATCTGTGAGATATTACAAGACGCGGCGAGCTCCGTCTAACTACAGTCCTCCCAAAAGACCAAGTTATGGCGTGATTTGTAGACTTTGATACGTAAGTATTGCTTTTTGTGGCCGTGATAGCCTATGCCTAAATATGCTACGTTGATAGCTAGTCCCAGGTTTGAATCCCAGCGGCACGCGGCCATGCGCGTTGTCCATACATGACGTTCTTTGTGGCCGAATGTAAAGTTCTGCTTGCTTGCTATTTACTCCAAGTTACTATATTCTCTTAATTCCTATATAGTAAAGAAAAAATCGGCAGGTCGGTTTTTTCTATAGGTATACTAACATCAGTACGGAATGATATTGTTAAACATTTCAGGCTTAACTGTTAGATGCCTTTTGTGCTATAATATCGCACGTTATAATGTCGAAATTAATAAAGTCTTCATGGACAAATTTCCCTGCTACATTCATTATATAAACTGTTGGTAAGATAATAATTCTAGGCGCGCTAAGTTTCGTTCTCTTCTCAAAAGACTAACTGGTCTTTGATAAGCATCCTTTGTGTTGAAGAGTTCCATTTATTTACCGTTTCATTTTATGAAATAATAAGGAGACTTTATTGTGATGATATTTTTAATAAATCAACAATTTACTGCATCTTGTTAGTTTAACTTCTTTCTATTTCGACATTTGTTCAAAATCATTGCATTTGGAGCTCGAAATACACTTAATATTTTCATACACTGCGTTAACCCTCGATTTGTTCGTGCTATTTATTAACTTAGAAACTAATTTGATGTACACGTCTTGCTGAAACAAGTGCGTTGTGGTTTCACAGCAAACACGTGTAGTTAGGTAATATTAAGTTGGTTTTCGAGTAAAGGTTTCGCAAACCATCAATACCTTGATACTCGGGTTTAATGTATTTAAATTAATATCGGGTTAAATTAATATTGTGTTTCTGGTAACATAATCAACTACTTACTTACCTAAGTTTTTGCTGCGAAAACATAAAATTTATAAAAACTACTTAAGAAGTCACGGTCGCATTGGTGATTAATCTTTTTATTAAGCTAAATTTGCATTAATTGGAAATGTAATTATATCGACTCACTGTAATATCGCCCTCATCAATCACGCATAAATTAACATGTTATAAATATTTACTAGTAAACAGATGCTTATCTTACACGGTCTCATTATACACGTTTCCTTGTGTATGTCATGTCATTTATAATTTTATGACCTCGTTTTTAAGTCTTGAAGGACCGGTGGTAGGTATGTACATCTATTTGATGTTTCATTATCGGTGAACCTTGTTAATTGTTTTACTTAAAAAAGCATGCCTACTAACAACATACATGCTCATGCCCACTGGAATAGTAGTTACAGAGGTACCTATCTTAACGGATAATTTCCTTTTGTTCTTCTTTGAAAATCTAAATATAAATTTTATGTTGCTGAAAACATCAACATCAGTATCGGCCTGAACTATATTCTAAGGTCAAATCTGAATTTGTGGGCTTATTTCATTTGCTCTTAAAATCGTTTTCTGTTTGCGGGAGCGTACTCATAAATAAACAAAGGTTACTGGCATAAGTTATGCCGCATAACAGAATCAATGGAATGATACTGAAAAATTGTGAAAGGGTATTTGCGAAAATAAGCTTGCCGCGTTTGAAGCACGTAAAATATTGGGAGATTTAAAAGTCGAAGCTATACATTTCTTTTCTTTAATTTCTGTACGGTGTCTTTAACACTGGTGTGGCAGATTGTTACTTGCCTGCACATCAACAGACCATCTTTAAAAAATATTTTTCAAACGGTGTGCAAAAAAACTTTTTTTTATTAATACGCTCCGGTTCACGAGTTTGTCATGATAATACAAAAAAGTTATCGAATATTTTATTTATTTTTTACACTTAAAAATGACGGCCATTTTAGTGGAACGTTTGAGCGTATCGTAAACGCTCAATATTAATAGTGATGACTGTAATAACGTCACAAAAGAATTTCGCGTTGCAAATTTTACGGTACAAGTGGTACAACGCATTTTTATCGAAGTGCCTTACCGTACTTTATAAATAAGTTTATTCGTTCGCTGTTATTTCACCATTCAACATGAATTACTTTTTATTGTAGTTGTTATTCTTTTCAGGTAAGTTGCCGAGGGATCGTAGGGGGTTGATGAGGAGTACCGGGGCTCCGTAGAATACGCAAAGGTAAGTCCGAACAAATAAAAAAGCAGCCTCAAAATGTTCTATTTTTTAATATTCATTCAAGTACATATTAGCATACAAATAGTAGAATTTGCATAATTGAATGGTCTCAATAACCATTACAACTGAAGCCTGGTTTTATGAGCGCTTATGCCAGATTACTATCGGTCGAACGCGTTTTGTTACCTAATATCAAGAAGACACAATATAGTTGTAAAAATAATAGATAATTACAACTATGAGTGCGATAAAAATTGATTTGAAAACAAATAGATGCAGGCAAGTTCTGTAAACGATTAACGGTCCCGAGCAACATACGAGTAATATACCTCCCTTAAATCTTGACACGACATAAATCGCCCAAAACTAATTTAACCACAAATAAAGCCGCAAAACAGACAATAAACCTAGTCTTTGTTAAATAAACGACGTCATCGCCCCGTTTCGCTATATCCATTCAAACAGCGCGTATATATTAAATATTAATTCCATAATCCGTATCGTACGCGCGGAAATATTCAAACTCAAACAGATTATAATTGACGAGGTAATTGCGGATATTAATCGCCGCTAATACGTGCCGATATTGCGCTAAATATTTAATGAAGGCGTGCGTAGATATTATACCTACTACAGTACAGAGCTTATAATTTGGAGCTAAACGATCAAGGACTAATTAATTATTATTAATTTTGTTTATTAGTCGATCTAATCAAAATACTTTATTGTTGTTCAAATGGCAGAAGTGCTTTACAATGAAGCTAAATATTCTTTAAGTAATAAAATAATAAAAAATACATAAGTACTGGCTGCAAATTTTTAATTGCCCACTGTTGGACACGGGACTCTTCACCACCACGCTGCTCCGATGCGGATTGGCAAACTGTTGCAAACGTTTCTCCGCAATTATCTCCAACTTCTAAGCCTGTCGAACGTGTAGTTCGCGAGATAATCGTTGTATTCGTTACACTTAACATATTTCCTGCCGCCTCTTCACGTCTATTCGCTCCTGGTGACTGTAGCAAATACCAAAATCTCTCGCAAACGGCGCTTTATTTACGCAAGGGGAATTTCCGGGCTTTGATCTCTGCGGCGCCATTTTCTTATACCCTCCGCTTTAATTATTTCGCCTTTGAGCCTCCCTCGAGTTCGCGGAGTGAATTTTAAGAGGTTGTCACAAAATGGACTCTTAATTACAGCGAGGAGTCGTATTTGTAATAATTAATAACACTGTTTTATTTCTTCATATTGCTATGTTGAGTTGGCGTTAAGCGGTAACATCAAAGTTCTTACTAACAATTAAAATTAAAATTGACATAGCTCGAGGCAACCTTTAAGAAACCATTTTATGATTAAAGAGGATAATAACATACAATTACCTTAAATTATATGATATTGAAGTAGTATAATTGGAAAAGCTAGCACAATGAAGACTTAAAATGATAAAACTTGAAGTCAAGCGACTCATTTATTTCTGAATGAAGATATGTATAAACATCTTGCAGACAAAGGAAACTTCTAGAGTTCATTAGTGTTAACGAATTATTAGCATAAAATTAATATTAATTAGTATCGTGTAAGCAAGATAAATTACTGTAGGTTTAAATGCAGATGATATCTATTACCTTTACCACCAATCTTCTTTTTACTGAATATTTCCACAAAAGGATCAAGTAAGGTCTTGATAAAGAAGTACATTAACTAAAATGACATGGCCAGAATAAAGGAACGAAACTCGTAGTGCCAATAATAAAGTAATGTTATTATTGTTACAAACCTTTTTTTGTTCGTGCGGCATTACAATATCATTGGGACGTAAATGGGCTGATGTTTCCATAAAGGGTCCCCAATTTCGGTCCCTATGATCCGCCGTAATCTTGCCTGCCTGCCGAGGTAGAGACTCCATTTATATATCGGTGGTATATCGGTGGTGACACAGATATAGATCTAAATAGATCACGCAAATTTAAATAATATGTCTAAATATTTGAAAAAAATATTAATTATTTCACACAAATATCTTGGCAAAACACTTTTATAATAGGAGCATTGCGTGTACCATAGTTTGGTTTGTCTATTATCTCGATTAGCGGCAAAAAAAAATCTTATTGCTAATTTTGAAACAAATTTGATGAGCTATCTTACGTTATCTGTTTGGATCTATGACTGTGGTGGGACCGATTATTCGGGTAAATTGTAAAAGTTTCTGGATGGAAAAATTCACTCCCTGTTAGGTATTACGTAGGCCTTCTTATAGGATCTTTATGCTTGGCTTTCTCATCCACTTTACTTTATACACATTTGCTTAAGTAAAGATAAGAACTGTGTTTCCAATATTCTGAATAAGTGGAACAACAACAAGCTAAAATGTCAAGTAAAATACCTTACTGAGGCGTCTGAATTTTCCAATTTGCCAAATTTGCTTTTTCAAAGGTAACTTTAGATCAAAGATTATTCTCAATTTCTAGTCTAACAACTATTGCGGTACTACGAAAATTGTAACGACTTTCGCCTTTCATGAGAATGTATAAAATCTACCCTCTTATTTTATTTATTAAATACCCGATAAAACCTTTGAAAACCGTAAGATTGTGTTCGCCTTGAATTTTGTATCGTGTTAGCAATTTATAAAGCTATGCATAATATGTTAAGTCAATGATTCTGCATGTTTATACGTTACCGTGTTCCCTCGTTTCGTTTTGCATACAAGAATTAACTCGACTTTTGCTTTTAAGTACGCTGTTTCGAAATAACTTTCGCATAATTTGTGCTCTCTTGCATTTGATCTTATTTCAACACCAGATATTTTTAATGATGCAGTATTTTTAATAAAATAAATGTGAGGTTTTTCACTTAATGAAAAATGTTCGGGGGAATTTCTTTTGACTTTCATTATGGTTGAACTTGGGACTGATTAAAAGTTATAAAAGTTGATCATTACTTAAACTGTAAATGATTTTGTTTTAAATATATTCGATCCATTCATATATAATTTTTGACATAAAAAAACATTATTTATAAACAAAAAAAATTAAAACGAAACCATCACACGCAATCTAAAAAGTATTTTTTTAAATCTTGCAAGGTCTTATGTTCTGTTAACAGTACTGAATTACTTATTTAGAAAAGTTTAGTAGCATTTTAAAAGCGGCATTTATGGAAGAAAAGGCTGTCTGTAGACTATTATTTTATTGAGGAAGTGGGCCCCGGTCGCTCGTTAATGCGACTATGCGATCAAGTTAATCCATTACCATTTTATACCGTCGTAAACGATTCACGACTTCGTCATCTGTTCAAAGTTTATTTGCTATTATTATAATTATCCCCTCATTTATTCTGAATCGGTTAAAGATACATGACCGTGACGGCAATCGATTTAATTTATAATATCGACGCCGATACTCTCTTGTCACATTTAATTGCGGCCTGAATTTACTGTGCGCTTCGGTAATTATTCATTAAGTAATTTATTGCATTATAAAAACATACGGTGCCGTTTATTGCTCAAAAGCTTTTAGATATTTGGAATACTGGGAAATGACGTGCATGGGATGCATAAACAGCGCCTTTATTTACTTTTTTATACTAACCTGTTTCCGTACGAACGAGCATTGGACGAAATACCGGGCCAGTATTATTGTATACGAGGTCGATGTAGGAAGTTCGCGTGCGAATTACCGGCTATAACAAGACGGGAGGGCGCGGTATTCCTGTTATCGGCTCGATATCCGAGAGGCACGGCGTGGGTACAGCAGCGCACGGAGAAACCGCAACTTGCATACCCAACTTTACTCCTACTACGCTTTAATTGTTGTTCCTGCACTAACTAGATTATCTAACTATCACGCTTATTCGATTAACACGGCAAAATATCTGCTTTAATTTTACTAAGTAGCACCTTGTTATTTACAAGATTAATGATTTTATTCCGAGTGTATTTCTCCAACAAATTATAATGTAATTATAGTGTTTGCGGCGTTAATAATTCAAAATGCCAGATTCATAACGGGCATACTCAGTTGAATCGTGTTTCAGTGGTGTTGTTGGTAGAGTCGAGGCAATTTGTTTTTCTCTGTAAGTAGCAGAACAAAGAAAAGCTCGGAAAACCTTGTTAACTTTTTAAAACATTCGTTGGCTCTCATGCATTATTCAGAGACGCCGCCGGCATTGTAGGTGGTACGGTACATATTCATTCATATGTATGTGTACACATGTAGTGTACGGTGCCGTGTCCCCGTGGCCGGTACACATGTCCACCGCTACAGGATCGCATCACCGCACCGGTACCCTTCTCACAATTGACATTTTGCGAAGAGCCCGACTACCCTTTGTTATTCGGATGAAATGTGAATTTCAATGAAAACGAGGTTAAAATTGCTGAGACCGACGCGGCCGTAAAAAAGAGATTTCATTACGGGCCATTGTTGTGTTACGATTTTCACGGTCTATTTTCTTTTCGAGGATCGCTAAAGCGGAAAGGTTACGGTTTAATATTTGTATTAGGCACAGTGCCGCGTCTCTGAAAGCTTTCAGAATATTTTATCGCCGGGGTAATTAACTCGAAGTGCTGTTCTTGTGTTTTTCGCTTGCTTTTACGCAATTAAAAATAATTTGAAATAATAGCCTCGGCACAAAGACGCGCGAGACGCCGCCGGAATAATTTAAAAGCTTCGCGAGGCTCGCCCGAGTTAGCGTCTTGTTTCATTAACGCGCCCGCCCGTCTCGGTAATATTTATATGAGTTGCGGATCATGAATATTTACATTACGGTCTGACTTATAAGGAGCTAATTTGTCGAGCTCTTTTCGAGTGGAAGTTGCGTCGTAATGCTGTTTAATTTGATAGTTTTATTCGCGGTCGGAGCGAGACGTGTACACAAAAGCGGGGCGGCGTTAAGCTTCTTTTATCTCTCCCCGAGGCGGGATAAAAATCGAGTTTCGATATTGTGCTCGTAAAGAGAGCTCGGACGGGGATAAATAACACGTTGTCGCCGGGGTCGCAGATACCGCGCCCTGTAACGAGGGTTGATTCTCATGACGTAGAAAAAGGACGATATACTATGTATTAATTTATATTTGTTCATTTAGCGCGAGCTATTTTTTCGACGCGTCGAAATAACACCGTTGCAGTTTTTTTTGTGATGTGTATTCTGATTTGTCATTCCTTAAGTGTGAGGAGTTATGTGGGACGATTGATTTCATTGAGTCATAGTAAAGAATAAAAATGATAAAACTTTATTGAGAAATCAATTCGGACAAAATTATTATTGCAATTTAAAATGCTCAGGTGTACCGTTAGAAAAAAAAAACAAACATCTTTCAATTTCGCGCAGTCTGTCTACTTTCGTCTCGAATTGCATTCTAATGATACGATTGCAATTTCATATTAAAGTATAGCTCTACCATATTAAACTTAACGTGATATTTCACATAAAAGCGTGTGTTTATGTAGGATCACGCATCGTTCTCGCGCCGCGTACCACCTAATGCATTGTGTGAGTGTTATAAACAGAACGTGTTATTACATGCCTCAAACCAAAATAAAACACCTCACTCTTCTACAAAACACTTTCACCCAGGAATTGAAAACAAACACTTAACAGAATTTGCGTGTTTTTCGACAAATGACGGCCGGATTGTGTGGAAAATCGAATAAAGAAGAAATACGGCCCACAGATATGAATCGGATTATTCTCTCGCGCTCAGCTAAATTAAATGGCTCTGAGCTAAAATTACCATGTTTTTGAGACCGGTCTCACTGTAGGTATTTTACGGTAGTTCTCCGAATTATTTTTAAGCGAGGAAGTATTGCTCGTGATACATTACATACCTACCTACCTCTCGCATCGTTTTTTGTAACGTTTTAAATCACGCCCGTCTCATTATCATTCATTATCGGAATAAACGAACACGTCAGCTTAGCGGAAATTAATACATACGTATTAAAACAAAACGACACTGTAATTTTACAATAATATTTATAACCGGTCAAAACATAACAGTAGCTTTTTAAGCGTTCCAAACAAACAAGGCGTTCTTTGCCAGACAACGAATAAATCTTTTGAATCTTCGTTTTTCTTTCTCGACAAAGAATCGCATCACGCGCGGGAACTTTTGAGAAGAATTTCTAAAGAAATAAATGAGCTTCTGCGTCCCAGTAATTAAAATGAAATAAAAATAAACGGATCTTTTTTTCAAGACGATACCAATACAATGCAACGCGGCGGTTTAAGTAGGTTTGCATTTATACAACTTGCTTATTATAATGATTCTGCGCACGTTCTTACTCGATGGCAGAACTAGGTAGACAGGAGTAGACTAACAATTTAAACTTTGTGAATTCACTGTAACTGCGTCTTTAAGGTGAATGATTTTGTTGTGTTGATTTATTTGGCCATGAAATTATTTTAAATAAGATAAGACACATGGGCCACCTATTGACGCCTATTGACACGAGCAATAGTTTTAAATTTAAAGTTTATTAGTCGGTCTTCGGACACGACGTGATCCCGCTCTAGTATATTAACCACTTAGTTGCCTAGTGAGTCACATGTGACTCATACATATTGTTAACTGCTGCGTCTACTTATTGGACACGAAAAGTGTTAAAATCCTAAAAACGACAGAGAAACATACTACATTCATTACATTACACGATCCTAAAACGCAAGCATGTTTGTAAGTAAGCATCTGTTGTAAAAGCGCTCTAAACAATTCCAAAGGCCGTATTCACTACGATGAACAATACGCGTGATACGCAACGTATGCGTACCTACGTACGTGTCAGCGAGATATACGTTTTATGAACCATTAAACTCCAAATTTAAGCTCCTAAATCGTGGCCCTCTTTTTATTGCTTTATTTCTCGTGGAGTTTAATTTGATTGCTTTTTGGGACCCACTCGCATTATACCGAACCTTTTAGGCAGAGATTAGATTATACGCCGTAATAGAGGCTGATTGTCTTATCGATTCTACATTGCATAGATTTGTGTTGTGTTGTGGTTACTTCTTATTTTTCGTTTTTAAGTTGTTCTATTTATTTTTGGTGATAAAATTATTATTATCCACTTCGATGTCCAGTGAGTGACTCACATGTGACTCATAGTCATTAATTGACTATTACGTACTTACTGGAGAGGCAGTGTTATATTGCAAAAACCTCAGCGACATCTGAACACTATGCCGTTAAAATTTACCTCTATTATTCCTTTCCTTTATCTACCGCTCTTCCACTGTGGAGTGAGGGAACACAAAATTTTGTAAATAAATTTTTTGCAGGTGTCTTGTATCATTGTACCTATCCTTCCATAATACGTTCATTTATACGAGTAATTGCCCCCTAAGCCAATATCAGGCGTGAAGTGATATAATATGTATACTTTATGTAAATTCACCCGTTTAATGGATTTCGCGAAAGGGTGATAATTTATGTTAGTTTAGCTTCGTCGACCGTGTTATCTCAATACCAATTTGTTTACAATGTCTATATTATTATGTTTATCATATACGTTTTACAAGTCATCTACAAATAGGTACGTGTAGACGACTAAACACTAATTGATATCAGATTTCATTGACAACTAGTTTCCCTATTTCCTCTTCACAAATATTTCCGATAAAAATCTAAAAAAGCGATTGATCTTACGAATACACGCTGTGTTTTCCTCATGCATAAACAAAAACACTCAAGAGGACAAAAATCTGTCAAGGAAAAAGTTTAATTTAAGTTTAATTCGTTTTAATGTTCGCGAAAGTTTACTTTCATTTAATAAAAGCATAATTATGAACAAAAAAATAATATAAAAATTACGCATTTCGCTGATCATGTAAGCAAATTCCATCTAGAACAATTGAGGTACTTAAAATCCACTTTTAGAGAATGGAGGTGATGTATTTTGTTTGAGGACTACGTTTTCACATTCAATCCAATGTGGATGTTCATAATAACATTGCGCTCTTTGTGTTAAAAAACAGGTATATTAGCTTTTATGTAACATTTTAATTTTACCATTTTCACTGTACCGATGTACGAGTATGTATGAGTGTCGTTATCATGACTATCTTTAGCTTAGCCGTTAGTGCCTCGTGCTTCTAAGACGTCGTACTTATAGCTGAGTGCTATTTACGAGAGCCTTCAAAAAGACAAATACGATCATCGCGACAGTCTCAATAAAACATGTGAGTATACATATACGTTTTATGAACTTCTATGTCCTAATTTGTCGTTTTAATGTGGTGACGGTGATACAAACCTCAGGGCAGAGTGTTAGGCAGGTACTGTAGTTACATTCTAAACTTTGATAATTATGTCTCCTGATTGGGTCCAACATGGATCAGTTCGTTTGAATGCTGTAATTGTAATGGTGAACAGAAATATAAAAAAAGCTTTATATCACAAAGTCGATTTCGTCAACGTCTCATGTAAAACATTGAAATGGTCTTAAAATTTTCACAAACTTTTATTGGGTCGTCGGCTCTGTAAATATTGTCGTGAAATACCTTCAGCCGCTGCTTTTATAAACAAAAAATTGTCAATTCATTGATAAGCTCATTTATATTCAAAAGCTCAGATAGACGCCGAAGCTCATAAATTCAATGTAGTCGGAGTTGAGATTTACGGGCGAAACAAACAACTATAAAAAAGAGAGATTTTCCAACTTTGAAATGATCTGCGTTTATTTATTTTTGCTCAAACGGAGTGCTTGGGCTAAATCTTCGTTATAAATTGTAGGCGTAGTGAAGCACGTTCGAGCTTATTTAATATTGAAGATAAGGAATAAAAAGCTAATATTTTAGCTGAAGAGGTTAATTTGGATGACAAGCTTTTAGTAGAAACGCCGGGAAGTTGGGTGATTGATGAACATTTTGCATTTGAGAGTTAAAGATGAACCGAGAAAGTTATTAAATATGTAGGTAATTCCAATATAATAAAAAACGTTTTTCATTCATGCAAAAGAGTTTTCAACATAGCTAACTATAGTCCAAAAAGTATTTCCAGAAATCCAAGTAATTCTTGAGAAGCCTACCCTCTTACGCTTGTATTACGCGATTGAGTAACAGTAGACCTTTCATAAACTTTTTCATTCATAATGTCATTAAGATTTATTTCGTCTTCATCTGTATTAATTTTCCAAGTAGAAATTAGTAGATTTCCAAGAAGTAGTCTAATTTTGTTTTAATAAATTTCGTTTCCATTATTCGTTGTAGATATTTATCTAAACAATTGTCTATATCTATTTACTTATTCGACGTGATCCTTTCCAACGCGTCGTTAATATTACGTACTTTATGTACTTACGATTTGACCCACATATAACATCTTTCATTCCTATGATAAAAGGTAAGTACAAAACCTTCCTTATTAGACTGAGAAATTGTAACTCTATTTATCTATATACCAAGGAAATAACATCACCGATAAGAAATAATTATCTTAACGGTTAAGACCGTTTTATATCTTAATTGAGTACAGTTTTTGTTGAATGAAATTTCTTTTTTTATTGCTATTATTAATTGATGTTTTTCTTAACAAGCAAGACTAATACAAGTAACTGCTGCGTTCAGCGTTAATTGTAGCAGAATAAAAATTACTGTATATCTTTCGAAAATTGAGCATTTCCAGTATTAAATTTTACATATAATATTTATTTCATGCAAGAAAATACGCGTAAATTACGTAACGCTATCTATGATTATATCAAATTTAGTTTTCGGTGTAGCTCTATACTGTTTCTAAGTTCCTAGTATTCCCACATCGCGTTAACAAATACCTCCTCGGGATAAAGTTTGCCTTCTAGGAGTTCCTTTTTACTCGCAAACTAAATGGAAAATGGAAGGAACGCAGCGTTTTCCAGCTGAACCAGTATTTTTTGGCCTGTTTACTCGTTGAGAGGCACTTCTCCTGAGAGCTAAGTTACCTTACGAGTACTTTAATGGCAGAAATTATTGTACCACCAACAGTAGAAAGAAATCTAGACGAATTATTCTTGATGAAATTACTTCAAATCACGAACTGTTCCTTGGTCGAAAGGTTCCTTGTCTGTTCCTTAAAGAAGATCTTAAAGGTTTTTATAATTATTTTGATTTTTCGTACTTACTTAAATTTATTATAGTAGATTTATTTAGTAGACTAAATTTGTCTGTCTTAGTTGGTATTTTTAGTGTACTTAAAGTATTTTTTTCAAAGAAAGGTCAAATTAAAATTTAAACTTTAAAATCTCAGCTCGAACCTTGATATCAAGCCGCCTGTAAATAAACTGTACTTTTACATAAGTAATTATTGGCGTACTGGTTAAACCTATTTATCCTTTATTTAGAGCTCTGACATTTACCCTGAAAACCATAATTTAACTCTATTTTTAAACTTAACTTCATGAATTTTATGTAAGTATGTACTTATAAAATTTAACTTCAATAGTTGAGCGAACTGTGTACTTTTCCCACATTGATATACAAATACCTCGGTTGGGATAAAGTTGCATTCTGGGAATGCTCTCAGTAAGCTCGCCGACTCAATGAAATGAATGAAGTCTTTGAAACCGGTCTACTGGCTATTGGAGAATGTATTTGAAAGTCCTTGTCCGTAGTTCATGTCATATTTATAAGAAGAAGTCGTAATGTAATCATTGTATTGATATATCTTTGCGAAATTAACCATATGACGGTTTGAAGGTATTCAAGAAGACTAATAAAGCGAGATTTTGAGCTACTGGGTTTTAAGATTAAATAAATCGAAACCGTATAAAGCAGCTTGCGTTTTATATTGAAACGATAAAAAGAGCTATTACTTCAAATATTGTTCGCGTCCTTTGTTAAACTTCTTTACAGAGCTAAACTCCTTAATGGTACTTTATTAAGCAGAGAACTGGGGTTTATTTAAAAAATACGAGGCAGTCACCGCCGCGTCTCGTTCTATACAATCTACGAGTAATGGTATGGTCGCATTTATTACGTTCGTCTTTTTATTGGAACTTCCCCTCGGTTAAGAGCGCCATTCAAAGAGCCGTGTATATTAAAAAATATTTTACTTGCGATTCTATTTGCTTGAGAAATTTTAATATTCGCAATGTGAGATTTCTTTATAAAATCAAATCACAGTCGCCTACTTCGCAAAGAGGCTTTTCAGACCTTGCGGCTACGGGCGTTTTTCAACTGTCATTAAGAAATAGTGTTCGAGCGTTTTCGAGGTTTTACCGAGAATTTAGAATTTATAAATTCATTCTGGTAGCATAACGAGCGATGTTTTTGTTTGCCAGGTTATACAGTTGAGAAGCCAATTAGTACACTAAAAGGCGGCCTACAAAAAGAGGTTTAACCTCGCGAAAGCTGTACCAACTAAAATACGTTGAAAAGCATATTTAAATCCCATCTCGGCTTTAATTGTAATTGAAACTTGAATTTCGTTACAGTTATTTCTGTTTTAATTACCGGAGCCGGAGGTGATGGAGGGAGGTTTTATTTTTAATTAATATTGTTGGAGTTCGGAACGAGGGCTCAATTGTATTCGGTTCCACGGTGAAACAGCTTTTATCTTATTTTCGAACGGACTATTGCTGTCATTGGAAATTCTCAATTCATTCAATAAAATTGTTAGCTGCTGTGTCGACAACGCAAATTGTTATCGCTTTTAAATTTGATGAACATTTTGTTTCAATGTATTGGTAACATACAATTCGTTATGATTTAATGTTTACCTTTGTTGGATTGGGCGTTGTTTTATTATGCGAATAACAATGTGTTAAATGACAATATTTGAAAATGGTCCATAAAGTTCACTACGACTTTGGAACTGAATACAAAATTATTTGTCATTACAATTGGCGGCTTTTATGGATTAAATACGAGAGAGTTCTTTAACTTCAATGACATAAAAATGTGATGTATGCAATCTAGAATCAGATAAACTCTGAATTTACTTAGTTGCTTTGTAGGAGTAGCGTGACAATGCATCGTTTTCAGAACTATTTAATGCGGTTCAGACAATGCTGTCAATTTAACATAATTTAATAGCGAATACCTTTGAATTGTTGATAGACATACATCTTCATTTTTATCACTACGAAGTAACAAAGCACGTAGTCTTAACTATGACGGTTGTGTGCTATTGTCTTATCCGTGACAGAATAGACACTAAGTACTAGGTAAACACGTATGTCTAGTCTTACTTTTTAAGAGATAGCATTATACAACTATACTAGTTAGCATATCCCCTCATGTTATATCGTCCGTTTAGTCAATCTTTGTTCATTCCAACCCTAAGCATTGTCTTTGGTAATAAGAGGATGTGCTGCTGTCTCTTTACCGACACCGCCTCTAAACTTAAACCCACTTTTTTTCTTTCTCTAAATCTTAATAAGACAAAATCTCACGATAGGTCTTCATAAATCTGTTTGAGTTTAAGTTTCTAAACAGACAAAAGGTCTCGAAATACTTGAATTGCGACCCAACGGATATCATTGAAGGAAACATGTTTAACCAAAAGGCAAACAAACTTGCGCGCATAAACTAGTTGTACCATTAAACCTGTTGATGGTATCAAGATCCTGCGATTAACTTTATCTGATTCAAACGTCACTCGAAGCGTGAACTTTAGTTTTTATTGTGAGTCCAAAACTTCAAACGGGTACCAGTTTAAATTGGGGGTTACGGGCCACCGGCTTGAGCCGAATTGAGCCCCAATTTCAAAGTTGTAACATGGACTTTAATGATTTTGTACACGAATTTGTTGACAGAGTTGCAACCGCTAGTATTTAGTTTCGATTACAAAATAAAATGGTTGTAGGTATCTTCCTATTGTAAAATTCAAAGTATGTAACTTTTGTGCATTCAAAAATAAAATTACACACCAACATTCAAAATTGATTTAAAGCTTTCAATGAATTATTTTCACACATACGTTTTGTAAATGAACTAGAACAGAAATTCGTTTTCAGATAAACAGGATTTAACTGTTAACAATAACGATTTTATTCCACAAACGTGAAAATATAAAGGCTACAGCTACAGGCTAAATAAAACTTTGATATTTGGTGCTATACTGTTTGACACCAAAACAAAAAATAAAAATAAAACCTTTGGTACGGCGCGTCGTATTTTCGTTACGTCTGAATATTATAGTGTACTTCGCAAAAAATCTGCAGTTTTGAGCCAAATACTACAAACAATCCCATTTATAAATTGAAAACGAATAGCAGAGTAGTAAAAATATCTGTGGATTTAGCATCCATCTTCTATATCCGTTTAAAAGGTTTTAGTTCTTGTATCTGAAATCTGATATTCTAACATTCACATCCAGTGAATTTATTAATTTCTTTTTCACGTTTTATGCTAGTGACTAGGCTTTTACTGTCATAAAATTCTTCTGCGTAGACTTCAGTTTTAAAACACAAACATTCGCTTATTTAAACTTAATTTGTAACTTCTATTAAAGAAAAAAATAAGGCTGCGTCAATAAGAGATCATTAATACTGACTTCAAGTATAGTAACACAGTATCAGTCCATAATACTCGTAAGTAGATCATCACCGTCGTTAACGAACTTCCCTCCATCATTTTAAATTGGATACGAAGTAACTGAAACGTGAAGCCGATATAAATAACGAGCCTTGACGCTCTGTTTTGCCCTACCTACTCTATTATTGTCTATGTAATCCTAAAAGAGAAATTTCGATACAATATCTTTAAATCGTTTGCTCTCCTTATTTTCAAGATTGCTCTGGTAAAAATAATAATGTTTTGATCTATTTTATCTTTTGTAACGAAACGATGAAAGAACCTCTTACTTGTTTTTTGTTGAAAACACAACAGAAATACCCTTTTTGTAAAGTACTCGTATGTAAAAGCTTTGTAGCCCCATTGTGGTAAGTGTGACCCATTTACGAAACCATGAGCATCAACACATTGCAGGATGACAGACCGATTCATAATAATAATAATGCGAGTATAATATTCATCATCGTTACTCGGCTCTTTTAGCTATTAAAATTGGGCCCGAAGTAAGTGAAACGTGGCACAGATATAAATAATAATTAAGTAACACAATCACGGGCCGCGGCGGCCCGCTTCGGACCCTTCTCAAACCTGACACTCCCCAACTAATTAACTTTGTACAATTCGATTTGATGCGCAACTGTTTCAATATACCTTCACCCACTCCGTTATCCCTTGTAGATGAGAATTTTTTTGGGTCCTCACTTTGGAAAGCTTTCGACATGTTGAGGTTGATTAGTTTAATCGTCGGATAAAAGTGCTTTTCCGAATCGAATTTTTACGTGATTCAATATGTCGGTTTGAATTTTAACATCGTCAGCGATATGAATAGGGGCTCAACTGTAAAGTTGTGAAACGGATATGCAGCTCTGTAGCGCTTATAAAAATTGAAGAGAGAAAATACAAACGTTATTTGGCGCAGTTGTGAATTTTTTTCAGACGTTTCTGGCCGGCTTATAGCTCTTAATACGAACTTACGAACTCTCAATATTTTATTCAAGATGTCGGCGCCGCTGCCAGTATTTCTTTGGCAACATCTCTTAACAAGAGAAACGAAAATGCGGCAAAATCCAAGAGAGTATGGAAATAAATTCTGCGCCAAATATGGTTATCATTGATACTCGTAGTTGTGAAGCCGGGTCCAACGTCGCAAGGTACTCGGTAAACAAAGGAATAATTCGGCATGTGATGACTTCTACCATCAGACACGCACGAACGTGGCGTGAATTACCAATCCGCCTCTGCGATCAGCTCGATAAGAGTTCGTGTTCCGAAAACATGTTTGAGGAGTATCGGCGATACATTAATCAGATTAAATTCGCGCTTGCAATAAATTGTGAGGAAAATATTTGTTAATTGCTACATAAAAGGCTGGTTGACATTTACTGGTATTAAATCGTGAGAAATGGCCGAAGTGGCACCCGGATAGCAGTTGTAGATCCAGATCACTTTATTAAAAGTATTACGAGTAAAAATATTAAAAGGTATTAAATAAGTAGTTATACAGTTAGTTACTATATTCTTATGCTTAATTTAAAATTTGCATAGCAAGAAGATTTAACCATTTCTAATACTTTCAAACAAAGCGATGTTCAAACACTTAGCGTGAATGTATTAACATAATACGATTATTACTACATCAGCAGTCGGTGAGGGAAAACCCACGTAGGTATACATAAATTATTCCTATTTCAATTAGGGAAAGCTTTCTTTTCCTTCATGCCTTGCTTCGTGTCACGAAATTCATTTACATGTTAATTTTGTCCTCCAAATTGTATATGGCGATGGCGTGAGATCATAGGTTTACGTGATTCTTTTTCGTTTTCCCTAACGGTTTAATTTATTTGTTGCTACTGTAGGCGAAACTGTCGAGCGACAAATTTATTTCAATATTTTCCTTCTTGACATTTAATAAGGGTCTTTATTGGCTCTGCCGAACAAGGAACGCCAAGTTAACCGTCCCAAAACAGATCGGTTAAGTGTAGCGTCCATAAAATAACTCCAATACGCAACGAAGTTTTCTCTTGGCAGAGTTCTTTCCAGCCGTAATGTTGATATGTTCTAGCTAGGCCATTAGCCGGCACGAACACTCTTTGTCGCCACTTATTCCGCATAGCAGAAAATTAATGTTCCGTCCCGGGAGGTGGTGTATAAACAAGATGGTGGGCCGCTCCGCCCCCGTATTTATTGCCTTTGGCACGGCGCGGCAGCCATCCACCGCCATAAACGCGAACACTAAAACGTGCCATTTCCCTAAATTATTTTAATGATATATGCTCGTTCGCTTTAGTGGATTGTAATTCTGTTACAGCGTCGAAAATCGTTTCCCGTTCTCGGCCGCCGAATATCTCGGATGCGTGGCTCTCCGCGCGCCACTGCAATTTGTCGCGGTCGGCGGTCGCGGGAATCGTCGCGATATCGTTACGATGCACGAGTCAGGGTCCAGGGGTCGCGCGAAGGAGACATCGTTTCGAGTCATTAGGCATGTAGGTGTCGGTCGGCCTTTTGCGGCGCGAGACGGCGACGCTACAAATTAGTTCCTGCGAGGGAAGACGTTCGACTCCCTCGCGCGTCTCAATCGAAGTCTGTCCGCTCATTACATTCCCGCTGGAGCACGCTTCGTTCCCGTCGGTCGTGAATTGATTTACTAGCTATTGTCCTCTGACGCCGCCGTATCCGAGTCCTATTATTATTTGCGTCGGGTTCTAGAGCACTCCCAGCTTTTATTGAAATGTTAATTTGAAGCTTTTTTCTGGCGTGGAGTGGTGCGTTCGGGCGAGATAATGCGGCAGCTGGCTGGCCCCTCGTGTTTGCAGTCAACTAGCGAGGCGAGGCGAGGCGAGGAGCGCGCATCGAGTCGAGTCGCTCGTAACTCCGCGACCCCTCGGCTCCGTACAATGGCTTCCCGTGCGCACGACTTGTAATAGGGTAGCAACGAGTCTGCGAGAATATAACAAGTTTGTTGCTGACACCACTCCTTAATGGGCACAAGGACAAATACTTCCGTACCATATTTTTTTGAACGTTTCATTTAATATTTTTTGCGGTGATTAAGCAAATAACTTTTTTTCCGCAAATTGCGAAGTAATATACAGCTAATTAAAGTCGGGCTAGCCAGCAGCTCATTAGAAACCGTGCAGGGTCAGGCCCCCTTTCAAAATGAACAGGACAAGGCTTCTTAGCTTTTAGTCCACTACGCTAGCTAGCCTAAACAACATGTCTAAGTATATGAAAATTAACTGTAACAAGAGTATCATCTTATTTAGTTTTGTATAGTATAATTCGTACTTTTGAAAGGGACGTCCGTTGTTAAATGAATGAATGCAGCCCCTACTGGTAACGTTCGCCGGCGCTCATAAAGGTTTAATAGCGAGATGGCGTGTCGAAATATTAATATGTTTGCGGCTTAACTGTTCGTTCGTACCGACTACTCATTATTGTCTCGTGGCGTCGGTGGGCGCAAGGCGATCTCGCATTTGTCGTTGTTCTAACAATGAACCGTTTATTTTATTTATAAACGAACGACGTAAACGTCTATACGTCGACGCGTGGGTACGTTCACACGGTGTTTATAAATGAAAAACGGTAATACTGAAGTAGTAGCTTTAGTAAATTGGCAATAATGACTAGGGCTTCCAATCTCGGTATTTATGATACCGAAAATATCAATCCCGCGGGATTATGGTATTTAAGCTTGTAAAGCATTTAGTAATGAGATGATGTGTTCAAATATTAATATGTTTGCGGTTAAACTGTTCGTACCGAGCACCGAGTAGTCAGTATTGTCTTGTGGCGTCGGTGGGCGTAAGACGATATTTGTCATTCCTCTAACAATGAAGCGTTACTTTATTTATAAACGACGCGTGGATACGTTTAATCTGTTGACCGTTTTATTTCAGCGCCGAGGCAGTAATAGCTTTGTTAAATTGGTCATTCTGGCTAATTTATAGCGGTTAATGATACTTTTAGATTTATCAAAGATTAAAAAGACGAAGGATGCGTAAATTAAATGCCAATTCTTCTTTAATATTCGGTAAAAAAACAAAGAAGAACTTATGAATAAAACGTATTATAATTTATAATATAATACGTTACATCACATAAACATGATGTATACTTTGTTGTTTTATGTTCATTCAACATTACTTCAAGAAATAAATCACCAGGTGTGCCATTAAGTATTATCTAAATATTATACCTAAGTATCAAGAGCATGTCTGTTTCTCAATCGCAATTGATTTCCACAAAAAAGTACGCTTGAACTAAAAGATCCATACATTAACAGAGGAAATAAGTATTCGGAATGTTTTATTTGGTGTGCAAAAAGTGTTTAACTAGCCATAAACACGATTTGCTTCGCCGAGAACGCTAATGTATCACGATCTGCGCTGGCATCCCTCCATACGTGCCGGTAATGACTCCCGACTAGGGCTTCCAATCTCGGAACGGATACAATAATTTTTAGCCTCAAATAACGATGAAAGATATTTGAGGCTGAACATTTTTATCAATCTAAAAACATACAATTATTTTGGATTGGTCCCGCGGGATTGCAGTATTTGCGGGGTCGAAATCTCACTCAAATAGAAACATAATCTTTGGCCCGAAAAATTGTTACCAGCAACATGGCGATCATAAATTAAAGGCGATATTGTTAGTCGACTACGTCTAGGCTAAATGAGCACCAGGCAGCCCTCCGACCAAGTGGGCTGACGACCCGAAGAAGACAGCGCGAATCCCCTGGATTCAAAAGGCGCAGAAATGGGCGGAGCGGTGTCGATTAGAGGAGGCCCATGTCCAGCAGTGGATTGTAAAGGGCTAAAAGACGCAAGGAAAGATAAGTTTATAGAGATCAAATATAGAACCTCGTGTTAACGCTTTAATTACTGAGTAATTATTACATGTAATAATTAATGTTGTTTTGTTGTTCAATCTTCAGGTTTCAACTTCCTTTAAATCCGTAATCCCGTAACAATCTTGACTGGCAAACAGTATGAAGTCCCGGAATACCGGTATCTACTGCATGATTGGTAGCCCTAACTGGCTTGCCTTTGCAAAAATCTTCATATTTTATTTATAACCAACTTTTTATTTCTCTCTTGACTTAAATAAGAATATAATAAATAACGAGCACATAATAGCAGCAATACAACCCATTGTTAGTAGAAAGCTGAATTCTTGTAGGTTTTGCAGTAAAACAAAAAAGAGAAAAAGAGTTAATGAAGTGAAAACTATTAAAATTATTTATAAGTATAAGCAAACAATTCGTTTGTAATACAGAAAACACAACACAATCGACTAAAGTTATTATTTACGTATTTTCACTTATTTTATTGAAGAAGAAGTGTTTTAGGTCGAAAATATAATCGAGTAGGTATTGATCTAATCGTGACACCTAAGCTTTCGGAATACAAAACAGAGGGTTCTTCAAAAGTGTTCCCAACATTGTCGCTCTACGTAAGTTGTTACCGAAACGTGAAGAGATTACTTATAACTCGCGTAGTTCACATAAAATTTTGTTATTTTTCCGATAGTACAGTTTGCGTCGACATCTACGGATTCATTGCTATAACAGTGTTGCTCAAACATTGTTTTGTTATGACTCGTCTTCATAGTCATGTCATTTTCGTGATTTTGTTTTGTGACCCACCATTTTTTTTCTCCTGCTGAATAGAGGCTATTCAAAGACGTTACATGCCATGGCCCGACATTATTTTCGTGTTTCCTAATTGCGAGTAACTTTTTTATTTTCTGCTGTTTAGAGGGTAATTAAAACTCATTTACGCTCACGTGCTTATATGTCTTAGAAAACATAATTAAGTCCCCGCCATAAAAATACAACACCTTATGTTTTGTCTATACTAATCGCTTAATTAGTAGATTAGTAAGAGCGTGTGTCAGTCTAAGTTCACAAAAAAATCGCCACGTGCAAACAAGTAAAGTATCAAAAATACAAGTGAAGGGGCGTTTGTTTTATGTTATCTATCTATACTTTAAAAAGGCAACGTTTAGAGACCATTTGGGAAACGCTGAGCAAGGGAATACTCGAGTCCATAATTTGCAACGCCATTAACCGGCTGCGTGAGCGAGATAGACGATGTCGCGGTGCCGCTCGCATATCGGCCGCTGAATGTAAATGGCTTCATTTGATTATGTTCCTCGCCGTAAACGTTCTTTGCATTTATGCAAACCTGGTAAGTAGTACCAGGCGACTGTTGTAACAAAAACGATTTCCGAGATCGTTTGTTTAGAAAGGAAAATCTGATTTTAGTAATTTCTTATTGCCAATCTCTCTCTAACGTTAGTTCGTTACCTATCTATGGGTTTGTGGATGGACAGCAGGTGACATTTGATTTATAAAAAGCACGTAACTTCAAAGCTCTGGGAAATACTCGAAAAAAAAAGTAGGCAAAATAATACACAAGGACGCTGCTTCCACAATAGATTGAGCAAACATTTTATCAATGGTATCAACTCGACGTCAGATAGTCTGTCTAACGCAGCTCGCACTCACAGTCGGCAATCACTCAAGCCGGAAGCCTCACACGGCTCTCACTATGGCCGAGTTATCCCACGGATTAGCCAGAGATTTGCTGTCACACGTGAACTAACTATACACCGTATTTCTATGTACGAAGGATGACATAGCTATATACCTATGCTGTGCTACTATGTGAGCTACAAGCTACAAACACGCCGTGTTGTGATGTCTAGTGACACATGTGATGAGATTAAATTGCCATTCTAACGGAAAGTTTAACGGCTCCTGATAAATAAAGCATAATGTGAAATACAATATCAATAGACTAGGCTATAGCAGTAGGAAACTATTTCAAAATACTTTAAACGATTATTTGACATCTATTTATTTATGTAACTTACAAAATATTTTTTGACAGAATATTTAATCTGTGACCCCGAAAGTAGTTTCTAAACATTCAGTTGTAATCTATGATAAAAGAAAAATTTAACTTGTTAATAATGTAGTTATTATTATTAGTTATTACCAAAGTCAGCGACTCTGCGGGTATAATAATTAAATGCATAATATACTCGACAGTAGCTCTACGGACCTTACGAACAACATTAAAGAACACAAAAATAAATCTTTAGAAAAGTCGTCTTGAACTTTGAAGCGAGAAGGCAAACCGTGTGCAGTCAAAGAAATGATAGCTTTACGTAGTGTTTGTATAGTTATCCAGTTGCGCCGTCTCAGCTGAATCTAGTTCACGAGCTCTACAGATTAAAATTCTAGCTCCGACTTTCAGACAAGGTTATTTTATAAAGCTACGTGTAATATTGAGATTAAGACTAAAACGACCTAAAAGATTAGCACTTTATTGTGCTGCGCGGCGAGTCTAATTTGAAGTAAAGCTTAGAGTAAAGCTACTTTAAGCTACCTTTTTATAAAAGCTACAAAGGTTAGCAAAGTAAGCAAGTTACGTAGCACACAGGAACGACATTTCAGCAAACAGGAACAATAGCACTTAGGTTGTCGGTCGATTTGTGTGACATAGAAATGATAGCGGTATCGTCGTTTCATATCTCAAAATCTAATCGCCCAGAAATTGAATAATTCGGTTGTTCCATGATTCTAATGGCTCTACACATTGTATACTATTAATACATTTTAGTAATTGAAAAATAGACCTGGTTGATCTCTATTTAATGGGTTCGTACAATTTTAAATGTTTTTAATTTGATACAAGTTTTATTTTAGCTTGCTAGTAGTTTGAAACTGATAAGTGATGATTCTCCAAAAAATAGCATTAATGGAGAATGCTTACCGGAGAAAGACAAAGCAACCTCATTAATTTAGATACGATATGAACGTACACAATGCCAGTATATCAAAATCAGCAGTAAAATGTTAATTTTCAATTTTCTTTCATTGGCGTGTTTTAATTAACAGATTGATTGATCATCAATTTTATACATAAAATGTAATACTAATATCTAATGTAAAATAAATTTATGTAACAAATTGCACGTTATTGCAGAATATAGTTACTTAAGATTAATAGTCTAAATAGTCTAAAGCAGGGAAATTAGGGAGCTCCGTAACCGTAACCGAAACTATGGGATATCCGATATAAAAAATATCCGTAACCGTAACCGAATCCGAAATAAAAGTTTCGGATACTATCGGATAGGGGCGGATCCTAATTGAGACACGTTATGACAAGTTGTTTTTACAAATAGTTCTACAAATTGAAACATAAGTGTTGTGTTACGGAATTTATTAAATTAGTACAAAATGCGTCCTAAATCGAGTGTAATTTGGTCATTCTTTGATGAAATGTAAACAATGTAAAAGCTTTCCACGAAAAGGAGGTGGCACTACATCGCTAAAACTTCATCTTAAATCACAACACAGTGATAAGTATGAAGAACTTAGTATCCGTAACCGAAATTATCCGAAACTAACAGATAATCCGAAATAATTTCATATCCTTATCCGTATACGTATGCGGTATAATAATAATTCCTATATCCGAAACCTATCCGTATCCGAAATTTCATATCCATACATCCCTGGTCTAAAGGCCAAATGAAGCCATAATTGATATTAATATCTGTTCGCGAGTGTCCATAGATCCTAGTATTATAGTCAGTTGTCTGCAATTGGGCGTTAAATAAAGTAATTAATTTAAATGTAGATCCTCCGCTTAGCAATATTTATGCTCGTTCTATTTGTCGACGCTACCAGTAGTGCTAAGTCATTAGGTATACTTTATGCTCTATTAGGAATGCCAAGCCTAAGGATTATACTCGGAATAGTACGTACGTGTAAATCTGACTAATACGATAACTGAGAAAGATTGACGAAATGGATAACATTTAATATGTTATATTTTAATGCTAGCCAAAGACTGGATGAAATTTGGCGTTGGTATAGTACTTAGTCTAAAACCAGGATTAATCAAAGGCATTAAAGGAATTAAATTGCCTTTGATTAATTAAAATTAATCAAAGGCAGGAAACTTACAATCACTCATTTATTGGCTAGTTACAATATCGTTACAGTTACTGCATGCAACTATGTAATAACTATTATTGTAAACTGGTATAAACCAGAATCAACATATTTTAACTTTCTTTAAACAATTTTTTCAATAATCGCTTTGAATTTTTGGCTGTTTGGCTGAATGCAACAAAATTCATCGGTGGTATTTTATGTACTTGCTTTTACTTTATCTACGGAACTATTTACTCGTAGTTGTATAAATGGTGAGCAGTCATAGCAGCAAAGTTTACAGTATGGATCGACGCACTATTTTACTAGATCGACGCACTATTTTACTAGAACGAACTTCGATGTAAATTAGAGCCTGCAGTGTCCGTAATCAAGAAGTAAAATTATGGCACCCCTATAAGGTTCCTCGAACGGTAGGTATTCATTGTTCACAATACAAGGGGCGACTCAGATTAATAGTGCCTCGCCGCACCATTTTTGCTGTAAAACTTAGCTCATAAATTACAAGCTAGATCGGGGACTACTAAGATTTATTGATCGGTTTATATCTCATTTCTATAATAACAATTTATTTGTACTTCAATTTATCTTATCTGACAGCGCGTACTCCGTTTATCAGTTTCGTTTTGATATTTTCTCTGCGTTTATTTATAAGTTATGACGTATTAATAATACAAGGCATCATCTATCATAGCGCGAAAGGTTTGTTAGGTTTATTTTCATTTTCACATATTAAAGGTAGTAAACGATAGTAAACAGCACCAAATCTTCTGCAAAGAAATAAAATGTTTTATTGGAAACATATTATTTCACATAAAACTGCGACCACTTTAAACAAAATAGGGTCTCTAACCGCTCCAGAAACTCTTATGCAATAAAATGGCGTGGGGAAAAAGGGGAAAAATAAAGCAGAAAAACGCAAAATAACCGCGCGTCGTGGTTGACCTACATCGTGTCGCGTCTGCATACTGCATACGCTACAGCGGAACCTTGTTTCACTATGACACTTCTTGTCATGTTACTGCATCGCTTATGCTTTAAGTTACCACCGCCGCGCTTGTAATCCGACGCGAGTCGACATATAGATGGAACTATTTTAATTTAAAAAAAAAACTAGCTTTCGTGACTTCGTCCACGTCGATCTAAGATTTTAACGCATATGGGAATAAAAAATATCCTATGTGTTAATCCAAGTTAATAATATACTTATATACCAAATTTCATCTTAATTTGTTCAGCAGATTTTGCGTGAAAGAGTAACAAACCGTCCCATCCACACAAATTTTCACATTTATGATATTGGTAGGGTAGTAAGCGCTAACTATGCAATTGGACTTGCAGTTGCCAGAAATAAAATAAAATGAAATCGACTTGCTCACCGCTCCAGAAACTGTTGGGCAATGAAATGGAGAGCAAAATGTAAAATAAAACAGAAAAACGCAAAAATAACTGCCCGTTGCGGTTGACCTATATTGCGACTGCATACGAAACAGTAAAGGGCTTGCTCCACTTTGTCACCGCTAGTCTCACGTTGAATAATGTCTAGTAATTAGGCCGCTTAGTGTCGCTAGATGTCCTAAAATGAGCTCAATGGTCCGTAAGTAGCAAGCGATAACCACTGTGATCAGTTTGACCTTATAATCATGCTTTGTAATTTTACCTTACTCCTTGAACGTATCGTACTTACAACGGGTACGCTTTTTAAATGAGTTTTAATCAAATAGAAACTTGCAAAGAAATTAAAAAAGTTTTGCTAACCGCTTTAGAAATTGGACGTGGACCTACGAGTATATTGCGACTGCGTACGAAACGTTTGTTCGAAAAGGTTTGTTCCCGTTTGTCACCGCTAGTCTCCGCCGACTAATGTCTAGATAATTAAGTCGCTTATTGCCGCTAGATATCCATATGAGGTCAATGATGTGTAAATAATAACTGTATCTCTTAGTTCTAATAAGATGGCCGCATCATTGGAGCTAATGGTTTGTAAAAGAATGGATACTAAAACTTTGGATAAAAAAGACAAATTAAGTAAATAGGATTGGAAAAATAAAAATAATAAATCACGACTGGACTGTATATGAAACAGCAAAGGGTTTTTCCACTTTGTCACCGCTAGTCGCCAATGTCTAGTAATTGGGTCGCTCATTGCCGCTAGATGTGTCTAAATGAGGTCAATGATATGTTAATGGGAAGAGTTGACCTGTATTCTGCGGTTTTGTGTCTCAAATTAGGTACGGTCCGAACTTGTTATAGTGGCCTTTACTACATCATTGCTCAATCTCTTAAAATCTTGAATGTATTTTGTCAGTGACGTCTGTTTCATTCAATCACAATTCCAAGAATATTTACATATTTTATGATAAGGTACATCTATTATGCAGATGAAGCCATGGTGTATTATTTAAAGTAAAAACTTCATAGTTTTAATAGTTATCTATTATTATGCTATTACAATGAGAAAGGTCTAAAATACAATTTTAACCCTTTTGCCAAACTTTACACATAGGCCCGCCTAAAGTTTTTCGTCCCTAAAGGTCAGACACAGTGGAACAAGCTAGTTGGAGTTTTTACTGCGAGCGGTGGTTACGCTATAAATACGATTTATCTGACGTTTCGGCGGTGGAATTATGGGGTCGGAGTCGGAGTTGTTTATGTGTGTGCGGACGTGAATATATGAGTAAGTTATAGGCACCACACACAAGTCATTATTGTGTGTGTGTAAACTGTTAATGCACGAGTAACTTACAATGAAAAAGCTATACAATACAATACATAATATGTTTGTTGCACGTTTTAAACAGTTACAAATATCGAGGAAATTAAATTTACTCGCAAAATTAATGTATCACACAGATTCTCGTATAAGTTTTTGTTTTTGCCGGAACGAGATATACGCTACAGACGAGATTTTAATTTTTATTTTCAATAATTATCATCATGGTTTCATTGTGATAAGGCAAAAAAATATCCGAGATTTCACTCATAATATATCACTCATAATCGCTCATATTCACTCATAATCGCTGCCGTAAATAAATATTCCTTTAAGGTTTGTGGACATTTTTTGCATCTGCAGGTACATAATAAAATATGCATGTGTACATATGCATTATCGCAATGTTTGGAGAGCTTACGTGAAATTATTTTTTTGATTTTCACCATAGATTTTCACAGTAGTAAAATAATTGATCGTTAGGTACCTCTGATTACTTTAATAATCTACATGAGACAAAAAGTCGTAAAGTCATATGGAATTCAGAATTAGGGTCTGATCTGGGGTTCTTGGAAGATAGATGCTAATAGGGCATCTAGTCAAAAAGTGATTCAATGAAATATTTTAGAAAGCTATGAAAACTAGGTAGAGTCTAGTTGTTCCCGCGGTCCTTGCTACTTTTACACGTTTGTGAACATTTTCAGGAAAAATGAGTAATCGAATCGTCGTTCCCAATTCTACAAGATTTGTTCTCAGATTTACTTATTTTTTCCAGGAGACGGCAGAAGTATGCGTCGGCACCTCCGTGGGGACGATCACCGAGCCCGACTGCTTGGGTCCCTGCGAGCCTGGTACCTCGGTCACGCTGGAGGGCATCGTGTGGCACGAAACGGAAGGTGGTGAGTTGTTACTAGCGCACGACCGCCACGCACCGTAGCGCTCGCCACTCCCACGGCACGCTTTCGCACCGCGAGTACGGATGGCAACCGAATGCGTTTTCTGTTACCCTGGTATATACCTACCTTGTTAATGTTACAAAACCCTGGCCTTCGAACGAATTCAATTTGTCACTCGATCGTTTGACTGCTCGCAAGAAACGATTCCAATCTCGTAATGGCCGTCGCAAGCTGTTTGCGAACAATACGAACAAATATGTGCCAATATTGATATAATTTACGTTTGGCCGAAGTTTCCAATAAAATGAATGAGGTACCTACTAATATAATTAACAGACATCTCAAAAGTGTTGGGTTTTGAACTATCCCATTTGATCGGCAAGATTTATTTCATGGCAATTATTTTATACCATAATCGTAACGTGACATGTTATGAATATTCGATTAGTAATCGCATTCAAAAGCCATTCGTGCTCCAGTTATGTCATGTGTAATCGTTGAACCTGCTTCATGCAATCCACAGATGTCGCATTGACATCATTTTTGTTTTTTTTTTGTTTTCCATCTCGTTTATCATGCAAGATGAATATCAGATACTGCATTCTACTGAATAGCTTAAAAGCTTCCTGAAATAGAATCTTGGAAACTGTACCTATAGGTAAAGTACCTCGATTTATCACCATTAACCTTCAATATGTACAATTATTATTTTTAAGATGAAGTCTAGTTATTACAGTAGTATAATAATATGATTATTTATCAGCGTTTTTCCCCGACTATTAAAATGGCGATGCGCAATATCACATCGAAAATATTATAATCTAATTAAAATTGGGTATCATGACTCGTAAAAAATTGCCATTCTAATTTTATGAAGTACTTACCTACTTATTTGAATCAGTTCTAATCATAATAGTATATTGCTGGCAGGCACGAACTCGTTGAGCTAATTAAATATTGCTATTAAAGTAATTGTATATTATTAACTGATTTATTTTAACATTCACGATACCGATCTTCCTTATTGCATTTGTAATAAGTCAGTCTTAATTTAAGTAGCAGGAAGGTTATTTTACCTGTTTTTTTAAATATTATATTTATAGTTAAGTTAAGATTTAATGTAGACCTCTCATATCATTTGATTAGGCAATCAGTATAGTTTTTGTTAATCATAATATGCTGCGACAAATTCATACAATTAGGCAATCAGTTAAAAAAAGGTTTTGTAAATCATATGCTGCGACAAAGTACCGGAACTACCAGTCAAGCAATAACTAATTAACCTCCACTGGAAAGTTTTTGTAACGAATCCATTACCAAAGAACCGCTACGTCGCGTCGTGACAAGCGTGCGGAATCGCTCTGAGTAATGGCGGTCCTTTGTGCCTGACAACATGTGCCTCCAAATAGGGATGTTTCCACCATCCAAAATTAATTTCAAGATGTAATTCCAATAAAAAAGTTACGCCTCATATCACAACGATAACATATGCCTCCAAACTCCAAATAGGGATAATTCCACTATTTACAATTGATTATGTAATTCAAAATGTAATTCTCAGAAAAATACCATACTCAATACAAATACCAAATACCATAGAAATGAACGTTTCTACCATACAAAATTAATTTCAAAATGTAATTCCCATTAAAAAGTTGTGCCTCATACCACAATCACAACATGTGTCTCTTAATAGAGATGGTTCCACCATTCACAATTAATTTCAAAATGTTCTTCAAAATTCTCAGCTCTTCTTCCAACATCTTTAAAAAAATAATTTTATTTGTGCCAAAAAAATCGCGAGTTAGTCAACTGACGTAATATTGATGCGATAACCCAGATTTGTCATAGGTACTGAATCGATAAGAAAGAAGAAAGCGCTTTGGACAATTGATTAATATTATATAAAAAAAACGAATTCAAATCAGCTATTACTCCTAACAGTAGCCATGCACAATAACAAAACTACTGAAATTACGTCCCAACTGACATTTGAGCGATTGGCTCTAAACCCGCAATTACGGGCATTCCACGGCGCAATCATAATTTAATTTTAACACCTGGCTCCTAGCGATTACCAGTCCCGGGTATTTTTATCATTTGTAATTCACTCATTACAGTTTATAAACAACGCCAATCATCCGTCAGCATTTTGAAGTCCGTAGCTGGAGAAAACAAACTTTTGCTTTATATTTTTGCGACTTATTTATTTATTTATGACTGAAAAAAATAATAGATGGAAAATGATAGGTAATATACCTGTCATTCATTGTCTCCTGGTACCTACAGACTCGTAGGTTGTGCAAATGTATTGTAATGAACGTCATTCATAATAAAAAGCGTGTAAAATATAGTATCGATTTGAGTTTTTGCACCCAGGCTATTGTAGACTAGGAAAAAAGCTGAAGAAAAAAAACTCTTAAAATCCGCATTTGCTACTACATTTGTTTCCTCTAACTAAAATATTAATATAACAGTAACAAATTAAACGAACACTGTATAAATAATTTATTATTTTATTAATGCATTGAAAAACCAAATTTAAAGAGCGAATTTTGTAAATTAAATAACGACCTTAAAATATACGAGTATATGATTAATGAACGCATGAAAAGTCGTATTGATACGCCCATTTAATTTAATTAGGCTGCCATTTTATTATACCTAGGTGGAAAGTATTACAGAAGATTTATAATTATAATTTTTTTACTACATCAACCAAACGCCTTTGAGTACGATGAGTAATTTGTTGCTAATTGCCAAGTTTCCTGTAGATAGATATAATTATTTTGGCACATTACCAAATTTATTATAAAAATCGTTAAAATCAGTACGCACACTTCTGGTTAGCTAGTTAGTTAGTTAAATTAGCTTAAGGATAAACAATCTTTTTGGTTAATGAAAACTACATCAATTAAAATAATTAATTTATTCCTCACAGACCTTTGAAATAGGTAAGGAAGAATCCGAACTTTGTAATTAATTAGTAGTTAATTCCCATAATATTATGGGGATATCATGATAACGTTGGGTACAATAAAGAGTGCATAATATGTTCTTCTCTTCCTGTTTAATATTCATTAGTAATTAGAACGTAAGGCGGCGACATCAGTAGGCGGCCGCCAATTAAACAGCAAGTGTATGCTTCATATTCATTTTAGTGACTACTTGAATAAAATTATGTATATAATATCCATTCGTATCTTATGCCATCAATCTTTGACTATTAATCAGGGATGTAAATTATTATGGCAGTTAAGGATTTTTATAATTAAATTAAATTATACCATATTTCAGACTTGGATAGTGATCTATTTAGACTATCTATATCCACTATTTGTTGAAATTCCTTTACATTCTAGATTGAAACAAATCTACTATCTAATTTTTACATAGTGTTATATTACAAAGGACCTAATCACTATAATATACCTTATGTTCGTTATATCTTCTACCTACCAGTAGAATCAATGTGTAAATTAATAAAAACTAATATTGTGTTTTAATTATCTTAATTTAACTGAACTTCAAAATTCAACTTAAATCGGCATAATGCAAAATATAATAACAAAAACACTCGCTAAATGTCATTAAATCTACCAACACAAGGCCACTCTCGCTCGTAATTATTATAAAACACGATAATAAATCACCATCTGTTCGCCCCTGTTGCGAGTACCACTTCCCAAATCCGCCCGCCGGGGGCAGGAGGTGGCAATTCACACCCTTAGATATTTTAACCGAGCCTTGAAATTATTCTACCAGAGCATGACAATTGAATTTCGCGCTGATGAGTCCAACGACCTTTTTATGTTTTTAAAACCTTTTATGTTGAAGGCCTTTAAATATTTGAGGTATTTGCGCGGTATAAAATTTGTATTAATTGAATATATCGTGTTCGGCATGTACCGTGTCCACCGTGTGTCTTGTCCTTGAATAAATCAGTGCGATGCTAGCCGGCGTGTTATTTACTTGTGTCCTCCGCTCCGTAATCGCATAGCGAACATATCGTAAAACAAAACGGGGCTTTTCATGATATTTTTTACACTTATTTTTAAAAATCCCCTAATTACAAAATGAACAGAATCTAATGTTCTATTTCAAAATGATTGTGAAACCTTAAATTTTTTTTAAATCAAATGTTCGCATTTCCTTGTAAAAGAAACAATGTATTATGTATGCTACCAAAATCTTATCAATATATGAGCGAAATATAATGAACACAAGCCAACGCGTGACAAAATAGTGTCTCAGTACAAAATAAACTGTTAAAAGTCAAGTCAAGAACATAACATAGTACCTAAAAAAGTTTTAAAGACCATAAGTATACGATATATAAAATAAGAAAACATTTGTTTTAAAAACATAGAAATAACCATAATCTTTTGATTGACAATTATTCTTATTCGAAAACCACGCCCCAAGGGTATTTATTTAAGCCCAGCGATACTTAACCTGGGGTCGGCTTCTCCACGCTGTGTCGAGAGGGCCCGTTAGATTAATAATCCCAATCTTTTATAAGTACGCCTGGAATACCTCAAGGGAACCCTCTTAATTCCAAAATCATAGAGGCGGCGAAACCATGTATATAAATAATATACAACTTTATACAATTCTTGCAACAGTTAAATAAATAAAAATGGCTTTATGTAGTGATCAAATATTTTCTATGGGAAGATAGTACACTAACGTAAGTACATAATAATATTATTATTTCGAGAGTAAACTCTATACCAATTTGTCTTTAACACCTGCTATGAAAATAATTAATGCCATTACCATTCGCGTTGTTTTCCTATTACTATAAGCATTGTATACATTTGCATACAGAACAGTATTTATTATTTGAACATAATTATGTAGTTGGAAAAGCGTTTCGAAGTGGCTTACGTGAAATGAAATTTTCTAACGGTGAATGTAAAATATTCTTCCTCTTACAATTATTAATGATATTATGCATATTATTATGTTTATAAATATCATTTTTAATTTTTAAAGTGAAATAAGCTGTTAGTAACCTAAGCGTCGAATATATATGTAAATAGTAGATAGAGAGCTTACGGAAGCGAGCTGTTTGCTTTGCGAAGTCAGACCGGCGTATAATTTTGTAACGGCTTTTTCTTGCTATGTGATTATGAAATTACCGTTCATTATGTATAACTAGTTGTATATATGTTTTATTCGTCACAAAGCTACTAAGGCAAATTGAAAAGAAAGATAAGTATATTTTTCTAGTATATACGGCTTATTCTACGCAATAAAACCACTGAATCTGCATACCTGCAAAGATAAATATTGGTTGATCAAATGCTTTGCAAAACTTTTAACACACCCATATTCGTGCAAATACACGTTTGTCTTTTGGAAATTGTTTTCGTTACATTATTTATATACCGTACTGTCTAGTTTTTCCTTTGAAGGTAGTATGTTTATTAAAGAACTTGAAGAATTTGAAGCAAACATCACTGATATGGTAGTCATAAAGTATCTCTTAAGTAAAATCGCTTTAACTTGTCCATTGGTCCTGATTGAGATTTAATAACATGCTTTTTAATGGGTTACCTTACCATGACCACTTTATGGCAGGAAACTTAAAATTTGTTTGTTACTTACGCAAATAAATTAACGTATTGACAACAACAACAACCCTCATCTAAATGCAAACGCAATATGTTTGCATTTGTGATACGAGTACCTACCATATTACTATTCCTAGCAAACTCCAATAACCTACAGTCATCAAGCTATTTTATAGATACTCGCCATAAGTTACATAACCTACACCTACATAAGTTATTTTATATCCCTTCGATACTCGCAGTATTAATATTAAACGAGGGCTAATAGGGGTGATATAGCCGGTTAATTAACGCATCAGATCGGTACAATACGTTATTTTCCGCTTAATTGGTGCTTAGTACAAGCTCGGGGCTATAGCATGTTAAGGTACGACCCAGCGGACTGCATTCAATTATAATGATCTTAGACTTTATAAAATCCTTTATATTTTATAACTCGCTAGTATTTCAACGATTATCGTTAGGTTTAATACATGTATTTATCATCATCATGAGACATAATTATGATATTCACATACAGACCTACTTATCTGGATATTTATGTATACAAGTATAATTTTGGCTGTTAATACATATTCTCATATAATATGTATATTATGTCCAAATTATCCTCATCTAGGTATATATTCAAACTATTCAAAGTATATTATGGTATGGTAAAGGGGAGGCGTTACGCTAGAAAAATGTCCTCTCAGAGACAGGTTTACGAGGCCCACTTTAAGTGGTGGCAATTAAGAAGCCTGCGCTCTAATCAGCAAGCCAGCTGTATTCGTAATCATTACCTCATGTTTACGACATTTCGAATAAACAAAGTGCAGGAAGAAGATAATAATATAGGGGCTGTAATAGTTGCGGTTCCCGTGTGACATACGGCTTTTATTACGTTGGTATTACTGCTGTACATTCATCCCGTGTACTCGTTAATGTGAACAGTGGTCGTGTTCATGTTACCCTAATAGGATATTATAAATAAATCCGTGGAAATAATTGGTCAACAATCTATGGTATATTTTCATAGTACTTTATCCGAGATACCTACTATTAACGTAATCTTAATTGAAATACAAATAAAGTTTGTAATTAATTTATTTTGTCATTATTTTCATTTTATCCAACATTAACTATCTGAGAAGACTGATAGACCCATATTTATTTCATGAAATTGATAAAACTTCCCGCGTCCTTTTAGTTTTAGTCATGTTTTTTTCTTTCAAATCGTGATCTCGATATATTTCTGTGGTTATCGTTATCAATGACCATTAGTTACTCTGGTAGAACAGAGGTTTTACAGTGTTACCCTTAAAATGTTTTAAGTTTTAAAGGTTCGAAGAACGGTATAGCGGTCTTTTAAAACTACCGTAATGACTACGGAGAGCCTAGCAAAACGAATAGAACGACTTTCAAAGACCTCGAGCGAGGGTGGAAAATGGACAGAAATTAGGGTTGCCAGTTTCCAATCTTTAATGAAGAATATTTAATTTTATTTGACATGAAGTAAAGGGCACGCTATACCTAGGTACTCGTGTAATCCTAAGGTAAATTTTAATCCAAATAGGTCCGGGTAAGTAACGAAAGTAATACATTAACATAGAAATTAAAAGGTATCACGAGATGTAATGTAGTTAATACCTCTTTTAAAGCAGCTACTTCAAATTGGTTATTAAGTATAGTATTGAGTAATTACAAGTATCTTTTCATATAAAATTTAAAAGAAACGCTGTGCTATGAATGTAATTTATATAAATAAAAAATGTAATTCATAGTAGTCGGTATCCGAAAATGTAAATATATAACTGTAAATAACAGCAAAAATAACAGCCCTATTCCACAGTTTATGGTCATAGTGAAAGCTGTTCTACAGTCGATATTCGCTAGCGATAGCGGATAACTGTTAGCACACTTCTATGATTCCGCAAACTAGATATCTGAACTAGACAAAATAGCGAAACCTTTGTTTGCCGCACAATAAACACTGACAAACTAAACCTACTATTTTCGATTTGGTTCCGCTTTCCTTTTGACGCTAAATGGAACGAAATAGACAGAATATCATCGTTTTTATAGCGTAGAAGCTGCTGCTATTGCTGCTGCTTGATCTTAAGTGGTCACTACAGCACATTCATCTTCTAACCCTCAACAGCAGCGAAGTACTTCTACTGAGGTATTTCGCTGCTGGCCTTGGGTTTCTAAGATAGCAGTGCAGCCATTTATAGCGGCCGGTAATACAGCGGTAAATGACGTCACCAGAACATTCCCAATGTTTAACAGAATAGGGTAGTTCAAGAAAGCGGTAATTGACACCATAACATTAACATTAAACGGTACCTCTATCCTAAGCATTGATATTTTGCATGACCGAGGTGGATTTTTGCTTTGTTTTGCAACAAAAGACCGCGCTTAAGTTTCCCGCTCTCCTGTTCGTCGTGTCCGCTTTTAAACAGGCCACACGCTCAGTCCGTTGATTACTGCGTAATTAGCGCCGCCTAAATGAACCTATTTCACTCCGCTGCGCCCCTGGTATGGCGATCTTAATCAGCCACGCCGACATTTGTTAATAGATTCCTCTCCGTTAGTTTAATTACTTGGATTAATTGAATGTTTGGTCGTTCGCTAAATGGTCAATAAAGGCCAGGTTTAGAAATGACCCGTTTTAAATCCTCCGCAATGTTATTGTACTGGAATTAGGGTGCCGATGAATTGTATGAAGATAAACTGAACTGTTTTCTTCTAGAAAGGATCAGTTAAACTTTAATTACGTTCACATCTTTAAATTATTATTTTTCTGAGAGAACTAGTTGACTTGATTGTAGTGTTTGCGAATGAATAATTTTCAAAGTTATTTATGTTTAACTTATAAGGCAAAACTAGAACCGAATCTACGCTAACGAGTGGTCCACCGTCATTTATTACCGACGAACGGGCAAATCGACAAATCGTACCGAACACACGCAAACAAACCCAAACCCCAGACTAATTTAACTTTTCCGTGACCGGTCGCCCATATTAACCATTTATAAGGGAAAACCACCCTTAAATAATAAAAGCGAAACGCGTCCAACAATTTCCTGGAAGCTCTCTTTAAATATTTCCAGCCCCGAGCCGTGTCACTTTCAAACTTGGGCCTTGTTTTTTAATAATATTAAATAACAAAGTTTCGCCTGTAAAAATACTGATAAACTTTGCTAACAAGCGACTAGATTTGCTGCCCATTCACAATAAAATTGAATTGAAATTGAAGAGAAAAACTAAAGTTACGTCCATCGTTTATATATGAACCCATTATGGCGTTGACGATTTGATTCATCTGTCACTTTGTCCGTTGGTGGTTGAGTCGCTTCTATATAATAACTCGCTCATTTTATGCTAATAGCTTTTGGAGAAATGCTTTATGTGTTCTTTGTTTCGTGGAACAATAAATAAAGGCAGAGTTATTGAGACATCGCATGGTCCCGCGTGGATCCATCCCAGTCCAGTACTACTAGTGTTTTTTATTCTTTCACGAAACTATTTTATCAGTAAGTTTCTTTAATATAACTGTGATCGATTCAAGGAATCAGTAGGTTGTTTATTTGAATGTATGTAAAGTAGTAGATTTTGTTATTAGTTTTAAGTAAGTAGTTGATTGTAGTACATTATTCGTAAAAAGTAGAACAAAAGCTGTGCGATTGTCATTTATTTTAAAACTGAAAAAATACGGGATAGCGGATAACGAAAAAATCGTAACATAACTATAGGTACTATTTACGGCTCAAGGATCCCGCTCCATAAAATCGTGCCGTCGACAAACTCGCAGGGGATTAAAAAGGGATTGTCGGCGACCCTTATTTTTATTACAATTTGTTCGGAGCCTACATAAAACACATTTCCAACAAACATCATTACACCGGCGCGGGCGGACAACAAAGAAATAAACTAGAGTGGGATCTGATATAAATTCATAGAGTAACACGAGGTAATGCGCCGAAAAAAATGTTTTAAAGGAAAAAGCGCTGCGGAGAGGGTGAAATTGATTAATTAAATTTGCATAAGTTAGCACGCCAGCGCGATAAGCCGGGAGGTTTAGCATAACGCCGTTTCTAAATATGCGGGTAAAGTCACGTACCGCGGCCGCCTCGCCCCTGCGTCCCCTATGCAAATGAGTTCTCCCTGACAAATTGGATCGGAGTACGGGCGCCGGGCGCCGCTCTGCGATGCTCGCGTGCATCAATTTTGCTTCACATCCTCATATTCTCACTTCGAAACTGTGAACAAACTGGCTTGCGTTGCGACTTTGGCAACTTTAGCGTGAAATCGAATAACGTTGTTGCCACGCTCGTTTCGCACGACTTCTGCTTGCCGAGTACACAAATGAGAGTATTTTTCTACGAAGTTCTCCTATGAATTTCATTATTATTTTTATTTAGTCGGTGGTTGCAAAGATAAATCAAAGGTCTATTTCTAAAACTACACGAAGGGCATATAGAATGGACTTTTTTCTGCTGTATTGTCTTGTTTGTTCATTATGATTGAATTTTGGCAGTTACCATTGCCATACAATCTTTTCACTATGAAAAAAAGTATAGTCGATGTAAAAACAGCTCAGTTCCCCTAAGGAAGGCATCCCACATAAATACATCTGTTCACTTAAAAACCAGTGATGAATGCTCCGTAACCGTCAACGAAACAATCGGATATCAGTAACCGAATCACAAATAATTTCCGATAAACTCCCGAGTATTTTGCAGTACAAATACATCCTATCTAGACCTATAATCTTAGAAACTATTAGTAGGTATCCATTCATATGGATTTAATAATAATATGATTCATGCATCGACATCTAGGTTCGAATTTCAGATCGCTGTTCAAAACTAATCCCCCTGTCTGAAAGCCATATCTCCGCCGTATATCGCACTCGCCCCTTCATTTAAATGCTGTGGAATTCATGGAATGTACTTAATTGCTAAGTGTCTCGCAGCTTGCCTTTTAATGGAGTCTATAGATGTTTACATAAATTCTAGTTTTATAACAAAGAAATAATTATAGAACTGGTCGTTTTTTTTTCTCATTATTTACTCGTATATTCGATTTTCATCTTGCTAACTGCCAAAATTCTTAGTCGTTGTTACATTATCGCTTATTAACCTCAGGTTAATAAAATCAAATATAACCATCGGAAAAACTGAACGTGAATTTATTGCGAATGGCACACCAGGCTTTAGTAAATGGTACTTACACCCTCACCCTATTAGTCGGTCAAAATATCATACCTGAAAATATATAAATATCGAGGTATTGCGAAAAACATTGTGTTTTCGATATTCAGATGGAACCGTACTGACCTTCTAGGCCCTTGTCCTAATTGGCTGTTGCAATACTACATAACCGTCTGATGAACCAACAACACGATAAAATTCACATCTAGCTTTATGTATGGAGCTGACTTAACTGACACAGAGCATTGCCATGACAAATGTATTACGCCACGATGTTATCGTACGACAACTTTGACGCGAGCAACCGATTTAGTCGTCCAGCAACTTGGCAATTAGGACAAGGGGTAACGTGGATAAATTTCTACATTGCATAGTTTATAATGTGTAATGTCGTATAGGTCGTGGTTTCAATGTTTACGTGTTCTTGCATTGCAGGTGTATTGGTAGTGAACGTCACGTGGCGAGGGAAGACCTACGTCGGAACGCTACTGGACTGCACACGGCACGATTGGGCGCCTCCAAGGTTTGTACAGTTAACAAACGTATTCTTGTCTTTTTATTAATGAGATCCTGGTATATTGTTGAGTTCTATCGATATTTATTGAAACGTGACGCTACTTTACACTACTACGAGGGACTGATGATAATCGATTAATATTGCTACCGGTAACCGTAATGCAAAATTTAAGCGATGATGTTCACCCAGATAATTTAGGTTCAGGGCTAACAATCTAATCCAGAAATAATATATGAATAAACAGCAGCGGTGATATTTTATTTTTCTGATTACGTTACATAAGTTTTACCAATATTCAGAAATGAGTTTTAGCTCAGTTTTAAATAATGATATTTTGTTACATAAAACACAGGAGTAAAGATTGCCAAAGTTATTTATAACCCTGAGATTCCACCCTTGTGGACTTTAAAGTTTTTAATTTCTTATACAGTACTCAAATAAACGTGCAACTTAGTAAATTACATTGTGAATAGAATATTCATTGGCTTAGTACGCCGGTAGTAGGTAAATGGTTATGGCTTAACCTCAATACGAAGTAGGTACCTATGTTGAGGAGATTCCCTTGATGGGATTATACTTGTAAACCAATTGACGGCGGTGACAAATTGCGTGTATGATTTTTTTTGTAGACAAGTGGGCATATGTTAGGAATTAGGAAAAATAGGTTGTATTATTTATCTGAGGTAAAATATTACTGACATGATTATTGAGAACTGTGGACGACAATCTATGTAATACCCTTTTATGATTTATTGTCTTCAGGTTTTGCGACTCGCCTACGGAAGAATTAGACGCGCGGACACCTAAAGGTCGTGCGAAACGCGGTCGAGGCGCGGCTCCCACCGACATGACTAACTTCACGGAGACGAGGTCCTCGGTTCACAGCAAATTACGGAACGGTGGCGCGAAGGGGCGAAGAGCACTGCCCTCGCCGACTCCCTTCACACCTCCAAAACCGGACTCGAAAAGAAAACGAGCCTCCGACGTCGAGGAGCGGCCTCCGACGCCGAAAGCCAAGCGTCCGCCGCCGACGCCCTCGTCCCCGCCCCCAGATCCCGTCCTCCTCGAATGCCCCGAACCCAACTGCTCCAAAAAGTACAAGCACGCGAACGGGCTCAAGTACCACCGGTCGCACGCGCACGGATCGCCAGACGAAGACGATAAGGACGGCTCCAGTTCGGAGCTGGAGGAGCCGACGCCGGAGCCGGCGTCCCCGGCGCAACCGCCGTCGGAACCGGCGACTCCGGCCACTCCGGTCAAATCTCCCACTCCGGCAAAATCTCCGGACCTCAAGAGCGACAAGTCACCGGAAAAGTCCCCCGAGAAGCCCGAGCCGGTGGAAGCTTCGCCGCAGCCGCGGTTCGAGGAATTCGCGACGACGCCGGAGCCGGCGCCACAGCCCGAGCGGCCGCAGACCCCGCCGGCCTCCTCCACGCCGCCCCCAGAATCTCTCCCCACCCTACAGCCTACTCAGTTCAAGGTAAATATTACGAGTTCTGGCTTTGGGCCACTTCATTCGTTACGTCACTGTCAAGGCCGGCTATCGTGACGCAATATTTGTGTCAGATAAGCGTGATACATCGCTTCAATTAAAATCCTCTGGCAATTATGCGGGTATTTATGTCATTCGAAAAATCTTCATACTTTATCATGCTGATATGTGCAAGTGAATCTCTGTAGTTTGTCATGGCCTTTTGCTACATAGATACCCAGACATGGATATATAATATAATTACTATAATATAATTTGTAGCATTGTAGATATCGTCTACAGTACTCTACAGTTCGGTTTTCACGCTCGTTTCTGCTTCGCATCTGAGAATAATCTTCTGTCGGATACGAGGAACCCCTCGAGGGAATACGGGTGGTTCTTCAAAAAGAGTGTAAAAGAAGCAATTCTTCAAGCCCTGACATAGGCAACCGTTTTTCTAATTCTTTGATTATGTAACGTGCGGCAATAATACATTTTTATTTATTAGGTAATCTTTTTGTTTCTTAACTTTAAACAATTTGTATTCCAGGTGAAACCCCGTTCAGCGCTAATGCCATCAGAGGAGCGCAAGTCGACGGAGTCCCCGCCGGCGGAGTCCCCGGGCAAGCGGCGGGCGAGGCGGTCCCCCACGCCTGGCGTGCGCTCCCCCGCCTACTCCGACATATCGGACGACACACCGCCGGTTGAGGGCGCCGTGGAAACCGACCCCGGACACCGGCCCTTCCCGGTCTATCATCAGGTATCTACTTCAATCTTTTTCATCTTTTCAGCCCTACGAAGGGCACTCAATAGTAACTAACTTACTTAATTTTTTATCCTATCCAATTATGCTCCTTCTACTGTTATAAATGCGAAAATTTGTGAGCAAAAGATGGATGAATGGATGGCTGTTTGTTACTATCTTAAGAAAAACCAGCTGCTATTCAGCCGTTAGCCATTTGGATGAAATTTGGTACACAGGTAGATTATAACTTGGATTAACATATAAGATACTTTTGATCCTTTCTGGCTTAAATTCTTCCACGCAGGCGGAAGTTCATTATAAAGGTACATACCGATTCATTCTACGATGACCGGCCCTCAACTAAATTCTATTATTTTAGTAGGGAGGAAATATTTTTTCATTTCATACTTTACGACAGATCCAGCATTTTGAATATGGCGTTCATTGTAAGATTAGATAATCCATATAATGTACCTTTTCCTCAAGGAATTTTCTGTTCTTAAGGTCACAACTCGATTACTGACAGCTCTTGACGTCACACAACTTGTTCTGATACAATAAGTCAAATAAATTGTTGTGTTTCCAGTATTACGGTCAGCCCCCGTACCTGCCGCCGTCACATCCGCCGCCCGTGCCGCCGCCCACCGATAAGGGCAAGGAGGACCTCAGCAAAGGGGATCCTAAAACGGATCTTAAGGTAAGCAAAACATATTTGCAAAATTCATCATAACCTGGAATACCTTAGGCTTAAAAATAAAAAAACAAACTCACGAACAAATACTAAATGCCAACGTGTGTTCATTTTTTTACGTGTTACAAACTATAAGTGTTGCAACGCGCGGTAAAATAGAATAGAAATGTTTATTGCGTTTAACAAAATGACATAGCGTTAAAAATAAAAAGCCTTTGTGCGAAATAGGTCTAACTAGGATGAACTTAGGATTCTTGAGGATATATAAATATACAAGATTATTTTACCGTATCTTCAAAAGTTTAGTCAAGCCCTACCACCCTACTAGTGGTCGAATAGATTGCCTATGAACTGATCATAGTCAATTTTCTCTCAATCTTTAAGTTCAAATAAGAAAAACTACAAGAACACTATTTCTTATGACAGAATTTCTTTGATCACCTTTTCAGGATGCCAAACCAGACAACGGTCCCCAGAAAGTGTTACCGCAACACTTCTATCCGTACAACTACGTGCCGAATTTTCCCTACAATGTGGAACCGGGCGCGCCCCCTGGCCCTCCTCTAGACGATAAGAACAAGGAGGACCGTTCGAAGACCACCCCCAGTCCGTTAGACAAGAACAAGCAACCTCGGCCCAACGATGGGAAGGAGAACCCGGCGAGGCCCAACGACAACCACCAGATCTTGAAGGAGAGCATAGAAATGAAAGCGCAGATGGGCACGTACGCTTTTCAAAGGCCGCCGCACGCGAGAGAAGAGGAATTGAGAAGGTAATTTTGGATATTTGTTCGGGCGGGGCCCGTGGGGCGGTTTTTAGCATACACCTCGCAAATGTGTTCGAAAAAAGTGAGGACATTAGTTCGAGATCAACCTGTGGCTGATATCCACCTGGAGCATTCATGAGTTTCAAGCATTGCTGACTTTCAATATCAATTAGTGCCTTAATGTCCTCAACGCAGTGCAGTAATGTTATCTCATCAGTCTAAATGCTGACGTCACCCGATGTTGCACATTTCCCCTTCTTCCTTCTTCTTTCGATTGCTCAATGCTCACTAAACACGCCAATTACAATGCAGACCTCACCATGTTTCCAATTTCTTTCGATTGCTTGTGACCTAGACTAGCCCCAGAGCAAGATCACAGAACCCTCGCTTTTTTACTCCTAGAAACATGCAATGTATGTGACACAACCATTTGTCCCATTCCAGATACTACATGACACTAGAGCAGCGGCGCAAGGAAGGCACCAGCGAAGTGAAGGGTGGTCCCAGTGGCCCAGGGGGTGGGGCGGGCGCGGGGGGCGGTGCGGGGTCGTCGGGGGGCGGGGGGCGCCCGCAGCCCGCGCACAAGCCCCCCTCCAAGGACAAGGACGACAAGCCTAAGGAGGAGGTCAAGGTGTGTACTGCATGTTGGATGCTCTCCTGGTACTTTTATATGTTAAAAGTTAATTTGTTAACTTAAGAGTTAAGTGGGTGATCGATTAAAAATCGCGACGGTTTTACGACGGTACTAACGGCTCGTTGGTTTTGATTGGTGTTGACAGTGAAGAAACGTGCCTGACAAGTAATAAAAGCCTAAGGAGGAGATTTTTTCTTTAGTAAGCATCAGATGGTTGGATTTATTATTATGGTGAAACGTAGGGAAGTGGTTGAAGTACTTCGTTTTTTATGTCCCACAGTAATAAATATAAGGAAGACTATGTTGTGTTTACTTTCCTTGGATTAATCAATAAAATTTGTCACCAGGTGAAACAGGAGGGCCAGAAGCCAACGACGGAGACACAGGGCCCGCCGCCGCCGCCCACCTCGCAGTACTACCTGCCGCCCTACATGCAGCCGCCGCACTACGGGGCGCTGCCCTTCGACCCCGTGTACCGCGCGCCGCTGAGCCCCATGCTCGTGAGCGGCTTCGGGGGCGGCTGGACGGTGCCGCGGTACCACGCGCCCGAGGACCTGTCGCGGCCGGGCGCGCCCTCGAAGCTGGAGCTGCTGCCCGGCCACGGCCCGCCCTACAGCTACGGGCCGCACGGGCCGCACGGGGGGCACGGCGGCCACGGCGGGCACGGCGGCCACGGGGGCCACGGGCCGCACAAGATCCACGAGCTGCAGGAGCACGCGAAGTCGCCGCAGGGCAAGGGCCCGCGCGCGGAGGCGCCCAAGGACGGCGCGCGCTCGCCGCCGCCGCAGCGCCACGTGCACACGCACCACCACACGCACGTCGGCCTCGGCTACCCGCTCTACCCGCCGCCCTACCCCGGTAAACACTGATACCTGACGCGCGACACTCTCAGCCCCGACTGCTAGATAAACTAGTGAAGGCAAGATACGTTCTCGAAGGCATGTGAAGGCCACCGATCCGCATCGGGCCGGCGTGGTGGACTAAGGCTTAAGGACTGATCCTTCGCAGGAGACCCTATCCTGCAGTGGGTCACTGAAAGGTTACGGGCCATAAGACTCGGTCGTGATTTGCAATTAAGAACACTTTATATTAGAACGAATAGTGAATAGAATAATTGAGCGGTCGAGTATCTATCTGTACGATGAGAAGTAGCCGCTAATGTGCAGTGTGTTGGTTGGTTGCAGGGGCGCGATAGCATCCGAGCGCCAAGCGGGCTAGCCCCGCGCGCGTGTAGCTAGGGGGAGCCACTAATGGACGCTTCTGTTTGCAGCGGCAGCCGTGCTGGCGAGCACGCAGGCGGTCGTCAACTCCTTCCCGACGCCGCCCAAATGAAGCGACCGCGGTGACAGCTGAGGACCCCCCGACGCCGCAAGAGGCCGCTCGACGACGCCCGAGCGCCGCCGAGCGCGCCCGAGCGCCCCCGAGCACCCCCGAGTGCCCCCGGACGTGACGGATAGTGACGCGATCGTGCGATCGACGACGATGACGACGACGACGACGCGCCGAACTAAAAGTGATTCCACTCGGAAGTTAATTTTTTGCCGGTAGCCATAATTATACACTGTGATCTCGCGTGAGCCACGAACAGTTTAGATGTGTGATGTGCGCTTTGAATGTTATAGTGTGTCCGGACGGATAGTTACCTGAATTTTTTTATCGTCGGAGAGTGTTGTGTTGTGAAGACTCCCAAGTGGACGTTGTGGACCGTAGTGTGTCGGGGCGCGAGCTCCGGCCGGCCCGTTGTAATGTTGACTAGTGAAAGCACAAACTAGTTTTGTAAATATTAGTGTTACATGTAAAATATTGTACTTGTTAGCGTTCCGTACGAATGGATCAATGTAATATACGACATCGAAACCTCTGGTTCTTCCGGGCATTGTACTGATCTTTGAAGCCCCGCGGCGCAGCATGCGACCGCACTCTACCGAGATCTTTATTTCTGAAAAGAGCATTCCACAGTAACAGAAACGAGCGTACCTAGTTTTAAAGATAAGGTTTAATTATATATTAAGTAAGATAATGATAAGTTTAAATGCGTCAATGTGATCATAACAATATGAGTCGTAGCGTGCACAAATCGTACTCTGTCTCGATAATAGTGAGGAACGACTATTTATATTATAATGTAGAGAGCATCCTATAGAATCGTGGAGTGTTTGATATCGCTGTGCGTAATATACGAGTATGTATGTTTGTCTGGCTTTTAATGGTAACTAAAAATCTCATAGTCCGATACTATCAAATACAAGGGATTAGTATTTCCATATCGTCGATACTGCACCATAGTTAGGAACTGCATCTTACGAGGGTTCTGTTTTTTAAGAAATAAAATGTAGCACTCCTAAAAATTCATTAATTAGGAACAATTATTATTCATAAAAAAACAGTCTTCCAGTTGAATGTGTTGAAAGTGACCGAGTTGGTCCTACCATTTGTTTGCATTTGAAGAAGTCCCATTTAATGTTAGAACCTAAATATTATTGCATCCAAAAATTAGTGATTGGAATTATTTTAAGCAATAAATCTAAGTTAATCTATGTCGAGTGCAACAAGATGACTGCCAATTCCCATTCGTGCATTTTAAAGTAGTTAAACATTTTATAACACATGATAGTTCGTTGAGTTCGATGTATGATACTTACGTGTAGCTAATTGCTATAATTTTGACATTTTAGTCAATGTACGCGTGTACCTGTTAAAGTTGAATGAATATTTTTATTTGACAAAAGAAATGAAAAATAATGTGGGGCCTAAAATATCGTTTACCACAATTAAGTATCGAACCAGTGAAATGATTTTAAACTTTCCTCTCTTTACTATTATGTTATTCTTGTCTTTCGAAGACTAAAGTGAATCCATGTTGTAAAATATAAGAAGCAATTATTTTTTAAATCTGTATCAAATAAGTTTTTGTGTAAAAGGTGGGGTTAAGCTATTATCAGATCTGCCAAACCAAGCACGATTATACACGCAACTTTTAGAAACCATTCAAGGGCAGGAGAATGTTGGGGTTAAACAATTCAGTAATAATTTATTTTAATCTCTAATGCTTGTATTAATAAACAAAACCAAGACCTCCGGCAAGCCTTTTAAAGTACACAAACTTTCATACTTGAGTAACGTTTATTAATATTTATTAGATATTTATCGAATCAAGATGTCAGAATATTACTCAATTATCATTAAAAAATAAATATGTTTGTTTATACAGAAGAACACCTGTTTAATTAACTGTTTTAAAAGCATATCGCTTTTTTTCAGTCTGATATAGCAAACATTGTGTTTTATAAATGCACCTTGTCTGTGACTTACATCAAAGCAGTCCCCAAAATAAATATTATTAGTAAATTGAACGTACAATTGTGCCTCTAAAATAGTAGTTAAGGCCCTTTATATAATGTCACTTTCGATGTAATTGAAATAAACCATTATGTTGAGTTTTGTTTCAACCTCAACCAGTCTGTGTTTTACAATCTAAGATGAAAAATGAGCGATACAATTTACTTTTTATATCATTTACTTGTTACATCAAGACTGACAATATGTAATTGAGCCTTTAGAAGCCCTACCTCTAAAATAAGATTGATAATGCGTGTTCAAATAACTTGTAAAGTTTTCATCCCGCAAAATGTGTAGTAGTGAATTAAGTGAACGTCCGTCTTTCTTGACCTCATTGCTTGATAAGCTCACAAATTGAGTTACTTATCCAAAAAATATTAGTTGTTTTTTGTTTTATAATCTTTATTTTGATTACATTGTGAGGATGTACCTGTTAGTTCTCCGTACTTTTCAATGGCATTGAAAGTCCACCAACCCACAGTAGACCAATTTGATGGACTAAGACCTATCCCTCTCATTGTCAGACTCCAGAGGACCCTGCAGTGGGCCACTATTCCGTTGCAGACACATTATATTGTAACTAGATTTGATAGCAAAAACTGATGTTTAGTACTAAATAAAATTAGTTATTAAAAGCAATATTAAGTGTTTTAAAGGAAGAGTCAAAGTAGTTTGTAATGATTTTTACATAAAAGAAAATGTTACAGAGGTTTTTATCGTTATGCAGGCAACACTTGATGGTTCAGAAAGAACGAGTTCACATAATTATAATTATTGAGAATTTGTTATTTTTTCCAATAACTACTTTCATGGCCGCCACACATTGACCGTGGACAGCTAGGATAAGCATTTGCTTGTTGACATTGCTCTTTAATGAGCCTCTAACGTGTTGTTAGGGCATCCATACACGTGAGAAAGGCGTCCTAAGAACTATCTCCAAAGAATGTTTATACGTTATGTTCCACATGTTACTTGTCGTTCAGTACGGTCAATGTGTGCAGCCAAGTGTCCAAATCGCCTAAATAGTATGATTGTTGAATGAGAGCATGAAGTAAACATGATCTCATGCGCTGCGCTGCTGTTATCGTCGACGGATTAATTAATAGACTGATGTTTGATTTTAACTCAATGCGCGCGAAACGCGGATACGCTTTTATAATAACGGTACCAGTGACGACTTGGTACATATTGTTTATCTATAATTGTATATGTATCGATATTTGTGTATGTTTTTTTTTGATGTAACTGAAGCCAAGTTTGATTTTTCTTAGAAAAAAATCGAGACGTTAAAAAGGAATAATAAAGATAAATTATTTCTTACTTATGTGTTTTATTTCGTAAACCCTCTCTAAAAATAGGTACATATAATTATATTGTACAAAATTATGCTTCGACAAAAAAACTTAAATCTGCTAAAAATCGTAAATTGCTACATCAAAAGGTTACAAAAATAGTAAAATGGTAACATTACATAATTACATTAACATATACATTAAATATGCAATAAATATTATTAAAGCTTATTAAATAAATTATTCACAAGGAGGTGGTTAATACCAGTAAAAAGTATCTGTGAATTAATTGTCAAGAACGTTATCGAAAAAAAATGATAAAAAGTTACAAATGTTTCTTTGGCTGTATTTTGTAACGTATTTTGAACAAGGAACAATAAAGTTAGAAACTAATAAATTGTTTTAGTAATTCTTATTTGGTATAAGTTAGTAAATAGGCGTGTTCACTCACAAAATTGAACAGTTGAACAAATTGAAAAATTAACAGTATTTTGAGTTTCTTAAGTGTTTTTTAATGGTTTTTTTTAAAGAAATAGATTCAAGAAGCTTCCAGTGCATAATGGATTAATTTGTTCTTATGTTTTGGTGTTATTTAAAGTACCTATTAATCTACTATTCCTAGATTTAGTACATTTTAATTTACTATTTTTAGATTTAACTTAAATAATACTGAAAATACTAGATCAATATTTAATTAGCCTTAGAGTAAATTGAGACTGTAAGAATCCAAGTTACACTTTACTATCACAGTAATATCAAATTAGTAAAAAAGACATTTTATACTCTTGCAATCTGCAAGCAAAATGATCATATATAAAGTAACTCATACAATAAATAATTCCTTACATACAAGGCAAGCAATATGTCCAATTTCATGTCAGTTATTTTAAAATACATTTAATTTCATTCTATTCTGTTCCATTCTATCAACAGGATAGAGTACACTTATGAAACTACTACTTTACACTTTACTTACTTTACAAAAATACTGAATACAATAGGCCATAATACACAAGGTCAATAGGCAATAATACACAAGGTCAGTTAATATCATCAGGTCTCAACTGTTTCTCCCCTTCGTTAAAGAATATCAGCATTGCTTTGTACAAGAGGTACAACCCCAGCATCCTGCGGTCTCTGAGGGGCCACGCGGCAACAGCCCCGTAATAATTCCCACATTTCAAATTCTTTAAATTCTGCAGCCCTAGTACATCGATCATGGCCGCTTCGTTGGTAAATGCCTCCGCTGGTATAACGCACTGGAAGATAGTTAAACATATAACACCTGCTTTCTCCGACCAAATGTCCAAAATGTGCTGAACCTTCTTGTCTTGCGAGGTAGTGAAGTTCCGCTTCCAGAGGCTCAAGGCTTGATATAGATGAGAGTACGGACGCGAGCCTTTGCCTGAAATAAAGAATTTAAATATCTTAGTCAACGACGAAGCCGCATGCAAAGTCTAGTATACCTATAAATTTTATAGATTACTTAATTTGAAACTTACCTTTACCGACATAAAATATAGACTTAATGAACGTGATCCAAGACTCGTGGTGGTTTTGATTCCGTGCTCTCGCTGGCAAATTCTTAGTTATTCTGGGATCCAAAAGCAGGTATGTGAAGGAGGTTTTGTTGGTTCCTTCGCGCCATTTCTTATTATTGTCAGCGAAATCCGCTTTGGCCTTTGCTTCTAGCTCAATAAGTGGGGATAAGTTCTTCATCCAATCATCTGTTTTGAGGGATTTCTCTAGTTCTATACTGTATGCTAGAAGGTTATAAAATGGAATTTAGTACATCACACCCTGAATAGAATCAGAAATTTAAACTTATTACTCTAGTTTCTGCTCTGCTGGGAATCAAGCCTAGGACCTCTTCACTGGGCAGTGGCGTTAAGCCAGCCAGTAAACAAACTAACAAACAGATAGTTGGTTTTAGACGTTTGAAGCAAAAATTTGAATTAAATTTACAACAATCACTCTCTTATGATTATAATATTATACCCTGAATTAGGATTTAGCATGATTATCGTTTTTGTGTGAACCCAATTTGAAATTCCATGCAACCCATTATTCACCCACTGCTGGGCTAGACCCCTCTCACAATGTGAACGATAACAATTGTTACCCTGGTCTATTGTGTATTACAATGTTTTTTGGTTACATCTTTACACCTTGATGTATTGTTGATGTTAGCACCACATTTTTAGCCTCTGGGCTATCACAATTAGTTTGTATATAAAATTTTCAAACTTACTTCTCGACTGTTCCCTCACAACTATGGGATTCTTTTTTAGGGCATGGAGTTTCTTGAGATACAGTGTTCGTGTGGAGTCCTGGATAGGCCCCGGTCGGAAGCCGCGCTTCACTAGCTCAGCCCTTAGGGTTGCATTGTCGTACTCTACGGAGGCAGGCAGGGACGATGCGATAGAGAGGATGGACTGGTCTGGCCCATGCGAGTCTGCTACTGATTCATCTACTGGCAACCTGGAATTATTTATTAAATATTCCTAACTAGCTTTAAAGGCAATTTCTGCAACCCTCTGAAGACCAACTTGGCTCATATGGTTGGCTCTTCTAAGCACGAGAAGGTTGTTGTATTACAACATGCTGGCCATCTTCGGGTTAATGGCGTTCACGTGTCATCGGAATATTATAGAGAATTAAAGATAATTTACCTCCACCATTAGAGTCACGTCTCATCAGGATGGCATGGCAGCGACTTTTGGCAGTGTCGCCAATTAAAATATGTCAATTTGTATGACAGTTTACCGAACTGGCGTCGACACCAAACCGTCACCACACCAAGTGAGTTAGGGTTAGGGGGTTTCTCCACAGCCGCCGACAACGAGAACGAGTTTATTTCGGACCGATTTTAAGATGACGTGACGGCGATTGTATGTCCACCGCGACCGATCTCGCTATAAAGTGCAACGGCAGTGTATGGACAGGCTCCAATGTTTTGTATTGCCGACCCGTCAAAATCCCGTGCCCGTTCTAGCGGCCACACAACACCAGACGGTGCCTCTATAATACCCTAATTCTGCTTTATATTAAAAAAAGAAATATTAAAAGCTTTACTTACACAACAGATGAAACGAGCAACCTCCTCTCAATCAACACAACATCCTCTTCCTTATCCTCGTATTTATAATCCTCACACACATTCGCAATGACGATGCTGCCTCCGGAGAAGTTACTGCTCACACCGCTACTAGCCGACGATCTCCTGGTATTGCCAGCCCTCAAATCAGACAACCGACTATCACTATACGAAGACAACCATTCATTCGTTTTGTTCTGGACAACAACCAACGCCTTATCTAACTCGGTCTGGGATTCATCTTCTGTTATCAACGATTGGGAGTCCAGTGTCAATTTGTTAAACTCTGAACTTAAGTCGCTACTGGTCTGTTTCTTCTTCAAACTGCTTTTTGTGTTATAATTGACGTGCGTAATGCAATTCGGCGAGCCCGGCAACGAAAAGTTTTCATACACACTCAGTCTTTGCTTACAGAGATCACTTGTTTTGTTTGAGGCCTTTACGTTTGAGGATGTTACGTCTAACTTACAAATACCGCTTATCTCTACTTCCTGGTTAGATTTTCTGGACAAACACGTTTGGAAGGTGGCATTTGTGTCATTTAACTCGCGGGTTCCGCGGGCATGAGGTATGCTTAGGGACAAGTCTGTGCTGCTCCACGGTTTGGACTCGTTGTCCAATGTATAAGTTTCGCTTAGAATCGTGGGGTATAGTTTGTTCATAACTAAACTGCTTTTTTCACACCAGTCGCGCACCATCTCTGATTTTCTGAATGTTGAGCTTTTAAATAACTCGTTGTCGTGTACAGGTTCATACTCGGCAACCATTTGGTCTGTAGTCATTAATATTTTAACTAAAATAGAAGGTAATTTGCATATTAATTAATTTGTTCATTAATTCATCAATAGCATGTTCATATAACTGTCCTAAATATGATGTAAATAGAGCATTATTACTCAAGCAGGAATAATTATGACTATACTACGTGAGTCACATAATGTGACCTTTCATACTTCATTCGGTGACTAACACTAAAATTATGATATATTTTTTTGTACTTGGGATACACATTAAATCTTTCAAAGATCGCCAGTTTCATAACATTTCACATAACATAACATAATATTTTCCTTGTATGACATCACCCTTTATTACTGAACACCCTATGCACATTTTTCCTTGTGTATTTTTATTTTTAACACAAAAAACGTCAACCAAAATTAAGTTAAGTTATATTATGTACTTTGCTATTCAGTTCATAATAAATTATTAGTAGATCTTATAAGAAATCATGTTAGCAGACGTCAGTCAATTTTTTTTAGAATGCATTCGATAATTGGACGGACATACGCGAAATTAATCGATAGCTTGCTATCTATTCAAACAACGAGGCTACGCGCACGACGCATATTGTAGTACCCAGTAGGATTACCTAGATCTAGGGTGTACGCGCACTGGGGCCGGGGATCCTCGATGGGGTCGAGCACATTGTGTAGGTAGTCGTACACCGGCCACTGCTGCTCGCGCGCCGCGTAGTCGAAGCTGGAGTAGCCCTCGATGTCCCTCTTGGCCGGGTCTCCTCCACATCCAATCAGCAGCTTCAGGTTGTCTACTCGGCCCCATATTGCAGCTATGTGGACAGGAGTCACGCCGTCGTCATTGCTGAAATTAATTAATTCCAATATTTTTCAAAACATAAAATTATAATTTACTTCAAGTAATATGCAAGATGTAGGTATTAAAAAAAATGCTGCGTTTAAATAAAGCATCATAATTTTCCTTATCTTTTTAATTTAAATAAATTTTAAAACATTGTGATCAGAAACTAACTCAACAAAACAAAAGCAATAAATATTAAATTTAAGTGATACTGTGATACAGTACTGTTACTTGACCCATAACTTTCAAATGGCTTCCAATTGAAAAATCCCTTCAAATTGGAATAGAAAGTCAGTGAGATTAGTTTTTATGGGTGTGTGGGAGGATAATGGTCAGGCACTGCCCACATGGGCAATCAAGAGAATGTTGCCCAATACTTGATCACCTATGAGATTGGGAAATGATGCAATAAATCTTTTTTGCTTCCTGCACTGTGGGTGGAAGTTGCATCATGTAAGCATGTTTCATTACATATTGAAATATTCAGTTTCTTAAAACTTTTGTAAACTTAATTTACCCTATAATAAAATTAAAAAAAAAATGTAATTACATAATTTTATTAAAATGCAAATTTAAATTAACATTAAAAATTAACAGCATAAAACACTAATTTGCGATTGCATAATAATATCAATGTGATTATTATTAATTGAAATAATTTTCAATGATAAGGTGTTGATAACATTGATACTTTAGACCTGTTGATTAAACTAATTGTTTACAATTAAAAACATATCTACATTTGTACTATATTACTACAAAAGACAGCAAATACAGCCAGAGGGCACACAAACAATCAGGTTTCTTAAGAATAAGAACAAGAAATGTGTTCAGTTTAAGACCACCTGTTCAATTTTTTCTGGTAAGCAGCCTGGGCAGATGTTCTCAATATTGCCATACAAGTTTTCACTCCAAACATTTTTTAATATTCAAGTTCAGATGAAAGTCATATATGCGAGGAGTGTGTGCAATCTCTTTTATATTTGATGTTTTAAATATAAAAAATAAAAATATGTGTTGTATGTATTAGCAATACCCGTTCCAAAAATTTTGAAAAGGGTGATTTTCCAAATTTCCATGGTGAAGGAAAATAGTGTGAGGAACAACCCCACATTAGGCCACCGTGGTAGACTAAGGCCTTCTCATTGTGAGAGAGGGCTGGACCCTGCAGTTGGTGCAGTAATGGGTTACAGAGGGATGTTCTTCCTAATATTCCATAAGCATACATAAATAAAATTAATTACTTAATACTAAGTGTTAAAACAAAGTGTCTCAGAATTTGATCTCTTATTAGAGAAGTTTGGCTTCCATATGTCTCACCCATTATGAATGTGTTTCGCAAATAATTTTCCGCTGTTTTAGTGGCCAATAATAACATTGTGAGGAAATCTGCATAACTGAGAGCTTTACATAATCTTGCCAAAATCATTTGAAGTTCACCCCATAATAAAACATTGTGTTGCGGTGTGAGGCCTATAATATATGATTCTTATTCTGAGAGGAGAACCAACATCTGGGGACCCGCTGTGGTTCAAAAAATAAACTTAATTCTACTGGAGTTGAAGAAATGATAATATGTTCTAAAAAAACCAGTATCAGTATCTGAACACTGTCCAGAGGTGTCACTGAAAACCAGTGCTGTGGCTTCTGCCGCAATGTAGCATGTACTGAGTGACACCATTAGATATATTTTTTATTTTTTTCAAACATTGTTTTGGTCACTGGCTTGAAATATTTAAAACTTAAAAAAAGATGTACTCACCACAAATTAGGGTGTCCTTCGTGCTTTAATAATAATTCTGTACATTCTCTGGACTTCTCTACAGGCTCTATTCCCACTGCTAAATGCAGCACCCCTATACCCTTTGAAGGCAAAATTACATTTAGATCAACCTTCTTATCTTTCAGGAATCGTTCCACTGAGCTACAAACAAAATTAAACAAAAGTTCAAAAACACTGTTCTACGAAAATAATGTACTTTTTAAAAAGTATTGTCAGTATCGTCACGGTTGGCTACCTTGTGTCTCCGCATTGTATCAAATCGTAAAGTTTGAACAACTCCTTGTACGTCGTACCCATTGCTTTCGAAAATGAAAACTAAATAAAAGTTACACCCAACCGAGTTCGTAACTTGTTGTGGGTCTTCATTAACTTCATTTCCTGCGGGATTTCCTGTTGACGATATCACTTTATTTTTAGATTACAAGACGATTGCTTTATGTTTATGAAATAATACATTTATCTAATAAAATTTTGAATACTACTATTAACGGGTAAACACACAAAATTACACAGAATGTCACATTTTTATCATCCACTTTGAATTTCAAAAACTTTTCAAAATAACGTCACGCACGGTCTCACACAGCGATCTTTCTTTCTTTTGTTTATGTTTGGCCGGCAACGTTACGTTTCATGCGTAAGAGTGCCATGCCAAAACATGTCAATTGCAAAAATAATAATAATTGTCTTAGAAGTGAAAAATTGAAAAATATGTGCATTATTTCATTTTGTTAAGAATACACTATGTAAATTTACGTTTAACATTATAAGTAAAATAAGTATTTAATAATGGTAATTGGTATTATTTGCTGTAACGAATAGTAAAACTCTGTGAAACGAAACCTATGGAACGTTAATTTGTTTTGAACTTTTGAAGGGGTCCAGTCAAAAGCACCGCGTGCCAGGTAGGTATGTAATGTAGATTGTAGGTAGACCGATTTATGGTTCCGCCGCCTTGCCCGCCTTTGCCTTTCCTTTCCGCCACCAACAGCGGCTTGGTTGGCGAATTGGCAATTTGACTTTGTATGTTGCGCAAGAAAACTGGCGCGTGGGAAACTTATACACAGTGAGCCTTGTGTTAGGGAAAGGCTTTTCTTATGAGCACAAATTATTTATTTTTATATGGCACACAACGAGGCACACAGCGAAAATAATAAAATTATTCAAATAAATTATATTATTAACTACCTATTCATTTTGTTGCGTGCTTATGTACATTTCAGAAACTTTTTAATGCCTGTTTTTCTGTTCTCTTTTCTCTTTATTTGTAGTTTTGCATATTATCTACTAGCGCAATACATAGACTTTAATTGATGTTTCCTTTTATTTAAGTCACTGATATTAGTTTGGTATTTCCGGGAGGAAAGTTAAATAAAATTATCACATTTAATTAAAAAAATTCAGTCTTCGGCAGTAGTTTATAATATCACTCAATATTATAACTACTGGCGAAGACTGAAGTATGTCTGGCTTTTGTGTTGTAGAGGTAGAAGACCGAAGATTTGAAAAAACGACTACCTAGCTACCTCTCCAAGCAAACTCCAATGACTTTTCCACCTAAAATTACCTAACTTAATATTCATTTGCAAGAACAACGCCAGTTGTCGATAGGTACTATGGCCAGAATTGTACGGTTGCTTACGGTTGGATTTCAAGAGTGAAGCGAGAAAAAGTTTATCAAAACGAAAGATTGAAGAAATTTTAGTAACTATTTTTTTGAAGTCGATTAAAAATTGGTTTTGACATTTGACATTGGCTAATCCAGAGAAGCCGTGGGTAATTCAGAAAGACAATGGACAGAAAGACTCAGCTTTATCGGTCGGCTTATCATCGGTTTATCATCACATTTTAGGCACACCACAGAAAATAATCCTGGAAACGAGGCACTGGTTGACGCCTGTCATAACCGACCGAGCAACCAACACGACAAAATTTAAACACAGGGCTTTGTATTGAGCTGTCCCCATTGAACATGACACTGATAGTAGGAGGCTGGCACCAATTTTTGGGTAGGTATTTGAGGCAAGCTGAAAACTTGTCTCATACCTCTCCTATTGTACCCCAACACGGAGCTGCAGACCTGGCTGGTGAGAAGCGGGGCTAAATCAACGCCTACATTTTTTAAAATATTAATTTTTTCCTATAACAATATATTTGAGGAAACATGAAAGGTTGCAATTGCAAACAAAAAATTGAAACTATGATATGCAACAAAGTGTATGCAATGAAGTTGTAAGAGCAGCTTTTGCGTGTGACGTGGCAATTGGACACGGGGTAACTTAGTTGAGGAATAAGAACACTTATTCCTTTAACTACAAAAGCTGGCAGAGATTGAGAACCATTCAACTGCTGAAAAGAAAGATGGCCAACGAAATAATAAATTTACAGTGATATAAAAGTAATACAGTGCAGTAATAACCCTAGAATTTACCAGATTGTTATTTATGAGCAAATGTATCTACTATAATATGCATGGTACCTACATACATAATGATAATGTTTTCATTAGTCTAAACATAGTTTATGAGCGTATGATGGTTCGAGGTATTTAGGTGATAAATACGTTGATAATTGAAGAATTTTGCCCTGTTAAGTAAATGGCAAAGAGAAGCGATGATAGCCCAGTAGCTAAGATTCGGGGATTCGGGGTCCGGGTTCGCAACCATGGCACGGACCAAGATCTTTAAAAAAATATATGTGCGCTTTATCACTTACTGTAACAGTAAAGGGAAACACCGTGATGAAAAATGCATGCTTGTAAGTTGACAAAAGAAGATTTTTAAAGGTATGTTCCATTTTGTTATGCCAGCGTGGTCTTCAAGGCCTACATCCTTCTCATTGTGAGACCCGACCTTGCAGTGGGTAATCATTGGGTTACAGACAAGTGGCAATTTGGCTGGTTGGTCTAGACTAGAGGTTAGTGATTCTTACTATAAACCGCGCCATTAAAGAAACTTATCATTCCCTCTCACTCCCACACGGCCGTAAGGTAAGCAAAAAAATCTGTCTGGAATACATTTTTTGGGATTTGACCTATGTTCTTTGGGGAAAGTTGTTCGGTTTTATGGGCTCATTAAGAGTATTAATGGGATACATTGTTACAGTCTGTAAACGTAAATAACATAGTAGGTAAATAAATACACAAATACCAAAACATAACAAAAATGTGATTTCTAATTTTATAGTGATGAAAATCTGGATTAAACGAATATTATTATAACAGTTTGTCAACAAACAAATAAAAAAAATGAAAAACAGAAACAAATTAACAATTTTCCTAATTTTTTTCTTTTTTGCTGACCCTACCATCTGTCAGTATCAGTTTGGGACGCCATTTTAGATTCGTTTCTTTAATGGCGCGGCTTATAGTTACTGTATCGTGCATTCGATCTCCACTAAGGAAAAAGTGAAAAACAGTGGATTTATATTATTATTAGTAAATTTCATAAATAGGAAAGTTCCTACTTATGAAATAAAAAATATTAGGTAGGTAGGTACCTACTTATATACATAAGTATAATAGAAAGTAGAAATGCAAGGCATAGCCGAAGGCGCTATACGAACAAAATGTAGTGTAGTTCTACATAATTAAAAATGACGGAACAATTTATTTACAATTAGGTATATTCTTTTATTTCCTATTTGTTATAAGTTCAAAGGAAGACATTAAGTAGCTACAAGCACGCACAGGCACACGGGGCCCACGTCGCACGCACATCACGCGCAAGCAATTCTTGAGGAATTCTATAATTAGGCATAGTTTGTAGTACCTATACTTCATTATTATCATTATGATTTACATCCAATAAAAGGCATTAAATACGCGCGTGACGCGAGTTTTTCAAGATAGGTACTTATGAAATATTTATGAAGTATTTTACATTCAATCTCGAAGTACTTACAACATCACACTATAAACGGTCTAAATCTAAATGTCCTAAAGATCCCGTAAAGAAAAAATCCCGTGGAAAATAAAAATAAACCTCCGAAACCAATACATACTTAAAGAGTCATAATTTTACGGAATAAATTTAAAATTTTTGTGTTCGCCCATACCGTTATTTATGGTTATCTCAGGAGCCGTTGGCCTAAAACAAGGCATTGATTTTAAATTCTTTGCATTGATCAGATATTATGTATTCAACATCAGTGGCCGTCAAAGTTTTAGCATCCTATGAAAAGTTATTGTTGAGGCGGAGAGGTTCTGTAGGTACAGTTCTGTTCATGTTCGTCACACAACATGATTTTTGAATCGCTATTGGTTGTTAAAACTTCAGAATTCGACAGACGTTCTTCTGTCCTAACGTTACCTCGACCTCGATAATAGTGCTATCTCGAATGTGAATCTAGGCAATCCACCCAGGGATCCATATACCTACAGATACATAATTACGAGTATGTTACTGTTTGTATAGGTTTTTATTTCAGTAGGTACTTACTATTGTTTTCAAGTTTGTTCGAGTGTTATTTTCTTGTATACCTAAGTATATTCGACGTAAAGAATCCTAGTGTGGGGCTGTAAATTTGTGTTATAATATGGTGTAGCGTTATTTAGGTAAGTTTTGAGTTTGCTCACTTTTTAGTTCGATTTATATCACTTTTTTTTGTTTCTTTAATACAATTATGATTTTAATATAAACTTTGAATATTCTTCTTTACGACTATGTAAGTAAATGAAATTTAGTCTTAAACATTTAATTGTAATGAATCATCAAAGTTGGTGAAAGTCTAGAATTTTCAATTTTCAACAATTTATAACTCAAGAACTATCAACTTTTGGCAAATTTCATTAGAGTAACTTTCATGTCAAAACTGCCCTAAATATATAAAATTAAAAAAATGAATTTTATTGTAAAAAAATATGTAAATAAAAAAAAATCTTATTTTGCAAATTGAAAAATAGAATAATTTTATCAAATTAGTGTATTGTCATCAGTCCTCGATAAATCAACAAAGTTTGAACGAAATCTGGCCGTTTAAAGTGGGTGAAAATCGCGCCAAAGGAGTCGGTTACAAACAATCATACAGGTGAAGCTAATAAAAAGCGTGTAAAAAAGTTTGAAAGACACTAGGAACGTTACAACATGTTACAACGCAGGTTGAATAGTCACATTAACCGCACAGCAGGATGCTCAGCATTCTAAACTTATCGCCACTCAACAGTTCAACAATGCAATAAAATTAAATGAAGCTCCTTGTTGTCCCTGATACACATTAATTTGAAGCCCGACATATAACGCCAGTCTTGACTCAAACTCTCTGACTGGCTGTAAAGCTTCGTTGTTTATTTATTAAAGTTTATTAATTTTTTATTAAAATTATTTAACCGCTAAAACACTTAAAAGGGTAAGTTTTTAGTAATTCCAAATAAGATGTAAAGTGTAGATTATACAAACAAATTATCTAAATTAGGTTACGTAAGTAATTTATAGCTACTAAAAACTAAGGATTTGTAAAGAGCATAATAACTATGCAAAATGTCCCTGGAAGAGTTTTCATTATGGCGGGATATGGAAATAACTATCGTAGTTACGTGTAGTAGGAAGGTACCTAGTTAATTTTTAGTGATACCATCATTTGAGTTCATTTTGGTATACGATAATATTTTAATTAAATTAAAAATTTTTTAATAGTTTCTAGCGTTCTAAATAATTATCTTATTTACGTATAACGTGTAATTTTGTACACGCGCAAACTCGATGAACGCCTGAAAGGTATTTATGGCAAAAAATCTCTAAGGTACAATGCTATGCAATAATAAATAGAGTAAATACTTAATAAATTGTTTATTTCTCAGAGGTCACTAACTGGGCATGCGTTATTGACTTGTTCGTTGACAACTGTTTAGTTGAGATAGTTTATTCAATAAGTTATCACGGTAAGGTCACTGCAGTTAAAATTTTGTAATTCGGTACGTTTCATTGCGTTTTTTGTAGTGCCTATCCCTGGAATTCCTGTAAGTCCTTCAACTAACTAGAAAAAAATACTTCACAACTTTATTGTTAAGTAAGAATTTAACCATTTTAACATGTTCTATAACTCGTAGAAGGAATTGTTAATAATATATAATAATACTCGTAGCATGACAATTTTCATTGCGTTTCAATCAACATTCTTCTATTTGCTTTTTTTTAAAACAGCTCTGTTATTGTTTTGCGTTTAAAGTTGAGTCTTTAATTTTATTTACGTTCATTGACTTATCCCTGATCTGTAATTATTATTGCATATAAAATTGATTATCTGTAATTTAAATGACTAAATATTGATTTTAAAAAGTTTCTCATGCCAACAGATGGGCATATTATGGCTGTTTCTCCTGGAGCAGTCAGCGGCAGTATTAGCCCTAGATAATGGACTAGCTCTCACACCTCCCATGGGATGGCTGTCGTGGCAAAGATTTCGGTGCATTACCGACTGCAAGAAGTATCCTAGTGAATGTATCAGGTAATATGATTTTTTAATATACCTATTTAAATACCTACAACTGAAGGTAGTGTATATACGCAATGACAAACATACACACACACGCAAAACGCTACAAAAGTGTTAATTAAGTGTTTTCAACTAGGTACTTAGGTAGGTACTAATTACTTAGGCTGGCACCCGTACCTACAACACATTCAAATACGCTTGGGTCGGGGATTTAAATAGAAGTCAAAGGGGCGTTTAATTATTTTATTTTGAATCTATTAAAAAATCGGTAGATCATAAGGTCTAGGATTGATCTCTTTAAAGATCGATTCAAATGAGGCATGCTTAATATTCCCTGATGTGCATCGGTTACAGTGAACATTTACGAATTTTCCGCCCAGCACGTTCGTTTCATCCTTGTAGTTATAGAAAAAAGTTACTTTTTTGTTGTAGCTATATCTAATACACACAGTACACCTGATATACAAGTACATTAGAGTACAGCAATCCGCTTAAATAAATTACTAAGAATCATGGACTCGACTGGAACCACCGGAGTCCACCAGTCAATTAGAGCAGTGTGGCTACACCACACCACTACTACGCTCCAGGCCTCTCCCTGTTGTGGGGAAAGAACTGTGCCAAACAATGGCCCATAAAAGGGCATAGCCATTAAATTAAATAAACCCTAGTTGTGCCTGATTTTCAGCGAGTTCCTTATCAAGAGACAAGCTGAGTTATTGGTGTCAGATGGCTACTTGGAAGCAGGCTACGAGTACGTCGGTATTGACGATTGTTGGCTGGAGAAGGAACGCGATGGCCAGGGTCGCATGGTGCCTGATAGACAAAGGTTTCCTAGCGGCATGAAGGCTCTCTCTGATTTTGTGAGTATACATATGTATAGGTACATAACTCAATTGGAGTAGATTTTGGTGTTAATATATAAGAGGTTTGTTAGCCCCACAACCAGGTTCGACTATCGATTATATTAACACTCATAGTGTTAAAGCAGACGGAATCCACAATTATCCCAATTCTTATAATTATGCTTTGTAGTAGTAAATGATATATTATTGAAGAGAATCCTGGCCATTTCAAATGAAGTGGTCACTAAACGACCATTCGTTTAGTGCGCATTCCATAATGCGCATGCAAGTTTCCTCACGATGTTTGCCTTCACCGTTACAGCAGTTGTATTTGTTATAAAGCTCACATAACTTTTTAAGTAAAACATTGTTGCGTGCCATTGGGATTCAAACCCGACCCTTCGAGTAAGAGGTCGAATTCTTAGCCACTATACTCGTAGGTATGTGGCTACTTTTGTGAGGATGTGAGGTACTCGTTCTATGTATTCTAATAAATATTATCTTTTCAGCTTCACGGCAAGGGGCTAAAGTTCGCCATGTACCAAGACTACGGCACGAAGACCTGTGCTGGCTACCCAGGGGTGCTCGGCCACGAGGAGCTGGATATAAGGACTTTCGTGGAGTGGGAAATCGACTACCTCAAGCTTGATGGCTGTAACGTTGACGTTGAAAAGATGGACACAGGTAGGTACAGTATACCAGAAAAATTAAAAAACCTTCAATGGCAGCGCCACGTTTTTATATCGCCACACTAATATCTGTGTTCTATGACGGTGTTCGCACCATTAATCGCTATAGACGTTATTCGCACTATTGCCAGTAAAAGGAATTAGCTCATAATTTAGAAATATGGCCAGGTGCGTAAAAAATTGGACTACACTTAGGTGCTTTAATAAAGTAGACCTCAGATTAATGCAGCATCATCGATGATTTTATTTACTGTTTCTAGACACAGGTATTTATCTCATCTGATTTCTGAGCCATTCGGCATTCTAGATCTGTAAAATCGGCGGATCAAGAGGTGATGAGGTACCTCTACGTTTTTTTTTCGAAGTTCACTTGTTGTAGGTTATCCAGCCTTCGGGAAGCTGATGAACGAGAGTGGCAGACCAATCGTCTATTCGTGCAGCTGGCCAGCTTATCAAATTGGTAACAATGTAAGTATTTTTTCTGCAATAATTAGGTACCTACTAACCTTTTTCATCTGGAAACTTAAAAAATATCTTTGAAATAACCTGGACTAAAATCACAAAATAATTAAAATGCTTAAATTGAAAATAATTATATATTAGTCCTCATGAGTAGCACTTGAGCACTCGCATACAACCTCAGATAGGATTTTTTTCTCTATTTGATGTTGTATGCGGCAGCGGCAGTCCATGGGCTTGCTGGAACCGCCTTACATCGGGTGGCCTGCATGCCATTTTGCTACTCAATTAATTAAAAAAAAAAAATAGTTTTTTGGATTATTGCCACTCCAAAATCACTAATATGGTATCTCAAAAACATTTTCTTTTCATTTATTTTCCGTTACTTTCAGTCACAAAAATCTTAATAAATTAAGCACTAAGAAAACCACTGAGGTTTGTATCTAATTAAAGTTAACATCGACACATCATAAATTATTATTTATCAAGAAAGTTAGATTTGTTTTGTGGAAATTGTCTCGTACAACAGTAGGCAATTAGGTAATCTATTATTCTATCTATTTAATTTATTTAATATTGTTCAATCAATCTAACATTTTTAACTGTCGGTCATCAGCCGAACTACGATTCCATAGCTCAACACTGCAACTTGTGGCGTAACTATGACGACATCATGGACTCCTGGCACTCCCTCACGAATATCACGGACTGGTTCGCAGACAACCAGGATGTACTGGTCGGGCACGCTGGCCCCGGACACTGGAACGACCCGGATATGGTAGGAGTTCGTTAAATAAAAACTGTAGGACATTGAATACTGTCTCATGAATATCTCATGAATGTCACAGAAAAAATCAGATACTTACGCAGATCACAAAGGATAGGTAAGCTGAAGTAATTACACGAGACAATAGGATATCGACGAAATGGAACAAAATCCTAAAAATATCACAAAATAATTCGGATAGTCACGAATATCAACGAATAGTTCAGTAATTTAGGATACCTACACATACTGGTCAAGCATGCTGGCCAGTAAGTTGACCCAGACCGCAGACGTAAGTTTAAATATTATTTATTTTTCAAATGATAACAACGTAGTGAAATAATAACTTAGGTACCTACGTTGTTAAACATAATTGCTAGCATTTTATAAGATGGGTATATCGAATCGGAATTCGTAACTAAAGTAGGTAACTACTTTACACGTGGCCGGTCAGGGTTCGTTCACTAATGCAGAACCTGCTACACAATAAAAACTGCAATACACACTCACACATAGCACCTCTCGTCAAGATGAGTTACAATAGGAGTAGGTAGGTCACGTCCACTAGGTACTGCTTCCCCGTGTACTGAGCCAACTGTAGCCAAGAGAGTGATAAAAAATACCATATATTGAGTTCAAACAGGTTATAAACTATCTGAGTACCAAACATCCAAATTCGTTCAGCCGTTTTCGGAGCATATTATTATCTACTCGTTGCTCCAATGCGGATTGGTGAAGAAGCGGGCTAGTGGCCAACCCGTGTCGAATGTTTTCAAACCGCCCATAGGTTTAACGACTGCTATCGTGTTGAATCAATAACAACCGGGAACGACGGCCTAACGTGTCCTCCCAAGCACGGAAGCGCGCATTTAATTCGCCATTTGCGGTCACCCATCCAGGTACTGCCTACGTCCAACGTTGGTTAACCAATTCGACGATTTTCGATCGCTTGCGATCTATACACGCAGCGCGCTGGATTTTTATTCCATTTGCTTTATTCCAGCTGCTTATAGGAAACTTTGGTCTATCCTGGGACCAGGCCCGCGTCCAGATGGCGGTGTGGTCGATCCTAGCTGCTCCTCTGCTGATGAGCTTGGATCTCGCCACAATTAGACCAGAGTTCAAGGACATCCTCCTCAATAAAGAAGCTATAGCAGTGGATCAGGACCCGCTCGGCAAACAGGGGAGACGAGTGTGGAAACAGAAGCGATGCGAAGTGAGCATAATTGAGCATACCTTCTTTAAAGAACACACGTACATAGACGTTGTCCCTTTGTCTCTAAATTAGTAACCAATGCAGGGTCGGGTCTCTTCTCAGTATACGAAGCATGTAGGCCTTAGTCCACCAAGTTGGCCTAATGCGGATTGGCGGACTTCATATGCCTTTGAGGACTCGTAGACATTCGGGTTTCCTCACGATGTTTCCACCGTTACAGCAGGTGATGTTTGATTTTTATAAACCTGCACCTCTGGAATAAGAGGCCAAATTCTTAGCCATTCCTGTGACTATGACTTTTCTAAGGTATCTATTATATTATGTGTTTGGAGTGAAGTACACCAATCCGCAATATATGGACCAAGGCATATAGGCCTTCTCTTTGTAAAAGGGGACCGCCCTGTAATGAGTTACGGCGGATTGCAGACAATTTGGCAATTCTATCAGAGTAATTTCGCTGTACCTCAGACATTCATTGTATTGTTGACACTTATACATATATTCTAACAGATATGGACCCGGGAACTATCCGGTGGAGCCTATGCGGTCGCTTTTGTCAGTCGACGGGACGATGGCAGCCCATACCCGCTAACGGTGTCTTACGATGATATGAAGCTTCCTAACCAAAGTTATGACGTCAAGGTATGTTGCCTGGTCTTACTTTTTAAACTTACGTGGCGTACTTATATGGGCATCGTCATAGTCATCTTTGATATAACCAACCAACACTTTTCTTCTATAACGTTTTCATCATTCGCACTATTTATTATTTATTTATTTAAAACTTTATTATTGATACCGAAGAATATACGGTACAAAAGGCGGGCTTAATGCTAAATAGCATTGTGTTCCAGCTTCATTTTAGTTCATAATTTCTCCGCAACATGGCGAGGAGCGCTAAAGCTCGTCAGGCTGTAAAATTTCCACGAGAAAAGCATTGACATTTTTAGCCAACGTCATTCACAACACACGATCTTACAGGAGCAGTCAGAGATCAAAAGTAGAAAATCTTATGATGATCTGCCCTTCGGTTTAACATTGAGTTTATAGGAACTATATACAAAGAAATATCAGAACAAAATGGTCACGTGCCACCGAACTTTCACACATTAACAATAATGTTTACTCTATAATCTTTTTGCATTTTAGGATATTTTCAATGATGAAACCGACCTCCCAGCGTTAAATCCAGGCATGAAGTTTGAGACACGAGTCAATCCTTCAGGTAAATATTTGTATCTAGGCAATTTCAGTTAACAACACATCTTTACACAAATATCTTAAGCTGCCATTCTGTTATTAACTATTTTGAAATTCTTTCATTTTTCGGAACACCTACACCTATTTACATTACACTTATATTTTCAGGTGTAAGGTTCTACAAATTTACTCCAAAAACAAACACTGAGGAAAACAAACTAAAAGAAGTGAATAACGCTATTTCTGACGGACTCACAGCCAACAAAGATGTCTACGATAACTCTAAGACCAAAACAAATCTTAAAGCTCATAAGGATACTAAATTCTATTTTATATCTAACGTTTCCTAAAAGTGGAATGATGTGTGTTCTTGAATCAAGTGTTATTTCAATGTTGCAATCTCAGTGCCGTAACAAGTTAAGAGTAACGATAAACAAGAATTTATTAAATGATAGGTGTTAATTACATTTTATGCGGTGTTTTATTGTTAAATCCAAAATAGAAAAATATGATATAGAAGGTGCGAGCGTGCAAATTTTAAACAAATAGTGATACTTAAAGAGATCCTAATTACAAAAACATTTGAATGTTCATTAACGTAAAGTAAAAATATAGTTTAAAAAAATTTAAAAACGCGCTTTTATAGCATATGACACTAAAAAGTGAAAAATAAATATATTATAGTTTATCACTATAATATATTATCACTTTTTTTGTTTAAATATCGTAACTTTTGGCAAATTTCATAAGAGTTCTCAAAATTGGGCAGTTTTGAGATGATAGAATTACTCTTATGAAATTAAATATTTAAAATAAAAAAAAATGATTTTTATTGTAAAATATTATATAAATTAGGTACTTACTTAATTTAATTGAATGGAATAATTTTATCAAATTAGTGTATTGTCATCGGTCCTCGATAAATCTACAAAGTTTGAACGAAATTTGGCCGTTTCAAGGCGCGTACAAAAGGTTTAAGTAACACGGTAGTTTTTGGTGATAGACCCGTTGTACGCTTATCTCTTACCTACCTACCTACCTACGACTCCTACATGATGTGTTTCAATAGGGTATTACGGCCTATGTCAAAAAGCTTTTTATATGAATTCGTAAGTCATAAAAAACCCATAAAAAATTGGAAAAAAAATTTTTGCAAACAAATATTATGTAAAAAAAGACTTTTAAATTTAAATTTCAAAAATCCCCGCGAAAATACGGTCTCGGCCGTCTCGGCGCTGCCTGCCGCCATGCTTGTGACGTCACTCGCAGTATAAACAATACATCTCAGTAAAGGAAGAAAGTTATACTCTATTGTTTATTTACACTGCTAATGACGTCACGCCGATAGCTTTCATGGCGTATAGCGTTTTTGACATTTGAAAAACAGATGAACAAACCTGAATTTTAAAATTGAATTAATAAATGTATATTACATTTTTTAGAACGGAAATCACCATTTTTCACTTGCTTTTAACAAAATCTATCAATATTACATAATTTTGGATTTTTCCTTGCATGGTGCGAAATACCCTATTGAAGAGATGCGATACTTTATTTCTGGCGACTGTGTATATGTATTAAGATAAAGTCCAATTTTAGGTTGACTTCTATCTTATCTTACCTAATACGAGTATGTATAAGATTAATGTTTTTTGTTATACATGACCTCACCCATGAGCAACAAAAAATTGAAATGAAAATGGGCCACACACAACAATCGTTTGCCACATTTAGGTAATTAATAGAATATGAAAGCTTATATCATATAAAATACGCATAATGTACGTATTAATAATAACCCAAGTTATTGCGTATGTAGTTCCATATCTTGTATAATAATTATAATCACACGTGAACCGTTTTCTAGAATTTCTAGAAGTCAAGGGCATATTATTATGATGCTTTTAACCGCACTATGAAAATTGAAAACAACATATAATATAATACATAGCTAAGATAAATAAGATGAATAAATAAGGAAATGTGTTACTGAAAAATCGAATAATTTTTAGGTAAGTATAGGTACACGCCGCACCGTACTCTTGACCGTAGTGTTGAACTTATTTTTAAAGCGACGAAATACTTGTACCTAAAGGAAAAACCCAAGAATCTGACAGCGGGTGGTTATGTTTGATTCTTTACCCACTAAACCCCCTCAGTTTGCAATGCATTAAAATATTGTTAAAAATATAGAACGAGAATATTTAAATAGGTAATAATGACTTTAGCAGAGGTCGCCAAATGGATAGGTATCTACTGCTTGTTGATGATGCTAAGCTAGCTATAATAAATCGTTGTGGGTAATTAATTACCTACTGATAATAATGATTATAATTAAGCATCTTATAAATTATTAAATTCTTACGCGTATTATAATGAAATATAAAAAACTTAATGGAAATGACATTAATAATAATTATCTACTCTGCTAATTCTTAGGTTTTTTTTGAAGTGAAACCTTCTTAAGCGGCGCTGAGCACTTTTTGGTATGGGGCTATGGTATGGGGGTAAAAATTGTTAAACTGGAGACAGGTGACCCTAATCGTGAGTGAAAATGCGTGAGATGGTAACTATGGAAACTGTCAAAAGAAAACATTCATAAACAAAGTGCGCCTAATTAGATAGTAACATAACGTAGTGTTTATTAAGACCTCTATGATGGTAACAATAGAAACTGTCAAAAGGAAACATTAACATTCATAAATAAGTAAATATAAGTATGATATCCATAAGTCACTACTTACGGATATCATACTTATATTTACTTATTTATGAATGTTAAGGTTACACTTAACCTAACATAGTATAGTTTATACTTTCCCTGTACCAAAAACAGTGTAGACACACACAACGCCCCGAGCGCAAGTAAGTTTTGATATAAAGGTCACATTTGATGAAAGAAAACTAGTTTATATTTGGACTCAAACCAGTTATTGGGCAGTTAGCAAGTGGAACAGGTTTATCATAGGCGATGACCGGCCCGTTGGTGAAAGTTGATGGCACGCCGGAAGAATTTGTAGTGTCTACACGTTAATTGTAGGTTTATGGGCTTCAGTTCCTACGGCATGTTAAACAGACTACATTTTTAGTGTGGCTTTTATATTAGGAAATCTAATTTTGAAGCACTTTTTTAAACATAGGGGTTAACCCTATTTTGGTAGACAAACAGTACACTATGTCCCGTTGAGTTTTATACAGCCTATAGGTTAAAATATCTCTTTTAAATAAGAATAAAAAGTGACCTTAGAAATCATTATGTTTTTCGCCTATTTATAATTATAATGCTGATGATTAAGTAAGTTAATTATTATCAGAGTCGCCTTATTCGAAATTGAATTCATTCAGCCCAATGTCTAGAATTAGTCACAGAAGAGGAATTCTGAATTTGGTGAATGAAGTAGGTATGTTCAGAACATACGAGTAGGTACCTACTGCAAATTCAGAAACGTTGGTAACCAAACATAGCACCTTCACAGTGAAAATTCATTCATTTGTTAAGTAGTAAGTATGTGCAGTATTTCCTCAGTTCTATGCATAATTATAATAATTAAAAGCAGTGATAGCCCAGTGAAAAGCGGTGATAGCCCAGTGGCTTAGAATTCGACCTCGAATTGAGGGGTCCGGGTTCGAATCCCAGTGGCACGCACCAATGACTTTGTAAAAAAGTTATGTGCGCTTTATAAAAGTTATACGCGCTGCTGTTACGGTGAAGGAAAACATCGTGAGGAAACCTGCATGCCTGAGAGTTCACAAAAAAAATTTTCTCAAAGGTATGTGAAGTCCACCAACCCGCAGTAGGCCAGCGTGGTGGACTAAAGCCTACATCCCTCTCATTGCGAGTAGGAGATCCGACCCTGTAATGGGTCATTAATGGGTTACTATTATAACAACATACATAATTATAAAATTTTTAAAACTTGTTTTTCAATTGTTAGTATTGTAGCAGTTTTGTTTATAATTGCATCAGCCCGTGTTCATTTGTACCTACATAGAATGAAAAATAGATCAGAATTGATAAAGCATATTTTAGTCAATACCTACCTATGCGATTAGGAAACAATGTTATCAAGATTACCTTTTAACCTTAACTTCCTTTACTGAACATTGATATTCAAAACATGATACCTATCTGTATCACTAGAAGTAAGCGGGCGCTGCCTGTTTTAAGGTATTTTCATTTCGTATGTGAATTCTGATTCGATAGAACTAGGTAGGTATGGGTTTTTCCGTTCCGTTCCGGCATTTGTCTGCTGCCTGTTTAATCTGACAATTTAATGAATCGTCAGATTTGTCACTTTGAGTTTAAATTGACAACTTAAAATAACCTAAAAATCTGACGTAAGTAAGTTGACGTATTGACGTAACGTGAGCGTACTTAACGGTGTAAATTCACGGTAATTTCAGGTAAAAAAAATAAAACTTTTGTAAATAAGTCCTGATATTCAGTGCACTTGTAGACATAAAAAATGTACTAAGGAATGCATTACCCAATGTATCCAATCCGGCACGTGCGTAAATTAACTGGTATAAGTCGACGTAATTAGTGTTATCGGTCACTCGCATAAGAGTAAAAGAAAGTTGGTTAGCAGCTTTACAGTGGGTCAATGGTACGATCGTCTGAGCGTTCGTGACGGTATCGCGTAAGGTGACGTCTGTCTCAAGCGCGACGAGTGTGGCGCGAGACGCGGCACGGTCTACCAGTCTCCGTGCATCTCTACCAAGTGAACACGTAACAAGTTAAACCCGAACCACGCTCTCGTTTACAGTGAAATCGTTCAATAATAAGACAATGAGTGCTAAAGTAGAAAATGTCGGCATTCTTGCCATGGAAATATATGTACCTTCAACGTACGTCGACCAGACAGAATTGGAGAAATTCGACGGAGTTTCCTCGGGAAAATATACGGTCGGGCTCGGCCAGTCCAGAATGGGGTTCTGCTCCGATAGAGAAGACATAAATTCTCTATGCATGACAGTGTTGACAAAACTCATAGAAAAGAACAACATCAATCTTCATGATATTGGACGCTTAGAGGTTGGTACCGAGACCATTATTGACAAAAGTAAAAGTGTCAAGACGTTCCTGATGACACTTTTTGCAGAAGCAGGTGCTACTGACATAGAAGGCATAGACACTACCAATGCATGTTACGGAGGTACAGCTGCCCTGTTCAATGCTATTAATTGGGTGGAATCAAAGTCTTGGGATGGCAGGAAGGCTATTGTAGTGGCTGGAGACATTGCAGTTTATGCCAAGGGTCCTGCTCGCCCCACAGGAGGCGCTGGAGCCGTGGCCATGCTGATTGGCCCCAATGCTCCATTATATTTTGACAATGTTCGTGCTACTTACATGACTCATGCTTATGACTTTTACAAACCAGATTTGTCATCAGAATTTCCATATGTAGATGGTAAACTATCTATCAAATGCTACCTCTCAGCTCTAGATAATTGTTATAATTTATATTGTAAGAAAATGAGGAAAATTGACCCTAACTTTAAAGGACTAAAAAGTTTAGATGCAATGCTGTTCCATTCTCCATACTGCAAGTTGGTACAAAAGTCACTAGCTAGGATAAGCTACAATGATTTTTTAAATGCTGCACCTGAACAGAGACAAAAAGAATTTCCAAATTTGGGACAGTTTGATAATTCAAAGAGAGAGGAAACCTACTTTGACCGAGACGTTGAAAAGGCATTCATGGTATACAGTGAGAAATTATTTGAAGAGAAAACAAGCCCTTCTCTTTACCTGCCACGAATTGTTGGTAACATGTACACTTCATCTCTATATGGCAGTCTAGTATCATACTTAGTTAGCAAAAATCCTATTGAATTGGCCGGAAAGAAGTTTGCACTATTTTCATATGGTTCGGGCCTGGCTTCTTCCATGTATTCTATCAACATTGGTAAGGACACAAGTGCTGGATCCCAGCTTTCAAAGTTATTAAAGTCCCTGAAGGATGCAGTTACATATTTAGAAAAGCGTAAGCCTGTTCACCCCAAAGATTTTGCAGCAATGATGGAAGTGAGAACAACACATTATCACACTGCACCCTATAAACCCTCGGGGCCAATAGAAACTTTGTTCCCGGGGACATATTATCTTGTCTCCATAGATGACCAAAGAAGGCGTTTCTATGATAGGAAGCCACTAGAGGTTTAATAATTTATTTTAGTGCTACAATGGTGCAGGACCTTGTCAGTAGTTGTTGACTAATTGTGCATACAAAGTTGAATCTTTCATGAGACTAAAATACTATTATATGCTGTGGTATGCTATGTGAGTTTAATTAACTTATCACCTATAAATCCATTAAATATTGTAATTGGTATTAAGTATGTTCAAAATAACATATAAGTTTGTAGGTACTTAAAAGTTTGATAATGAATTTATTTTATTATTGTGTTGGTAAATTATATCTAATTGAAATATTCAAATTTGTCTGCAATATTATTATAGTATTTTGTTTTAGTTCAATACAGTGTAATTGGGTAGATTTACTGGTTCTTTGCTGTGTTTGATTTATTTGTCAACGAAAATAATTTCTTGTTGTTGGTGTACATCACAGAGTATTATTAAAATAAAAGATAATAAAAATACTATCAAGTCTAGTTATGGACCTGTTACAGTCATTTTTACACCTAACTAAAGAATGGAAGGTTTATATTTAATAGGTATGGTTGTATTTATTATTGGAGTGGTAAATTAATTTATTGAAGTTGGTCATACCGACTCATACCAAGGTAGCTAGGCTTATAAAGGTGAAATTATTTTTGAGTAAAACATGTACTTATGTATATAATAATGTATATCCTGATGTGCACTTTGCATTTTGTATACTATGAATAATTTATCAATTAATATTACCACTGCTTTAAAAGCAGTTACACATTATTAAAATGGTGTGCAATATTTATTAATACTTCAAAGCTATGTTTTATTAATTTTTCGTACAACAATAGAACACATTCAGTGTTATATTGTGTGAAATGCGTAGGAAGCGGTGCAAGTCTGTTAAAAAAATTAAATGGTTCAATATATTTTGATGCTTCAAAAAATCACTTTGAATGTATATTTACTTCTATTTAAAAATTACAAAAATTATTTTTGTCTTACATATTAATATGGAATGTCAATAAAGACAATTTACGTACATTTTTAGTTTTATTTAAACAATACAAACAAACTAGCCCTCCCGCATTTTTCTCACTTGGAATCTACTTTTTTATTGAAATCAAAATAACTATTAAATAAACGGTCAGAAACTTAAATACAGTTGCAAGTAAAATTAGTTCACCCAAGAACAGTGATACAGTAATTCTACATGTACATATTACGCATCAGTGCAAACGTGGTTTAATTGCATACATGCATTCATTAAGAATTTTAAAAAGGTGAATCGACGATAAATTATGTCTTGAGGATTGTTGGCGATATTCTTCTGACATCGTGATTTACAGCTTGGCTCTATTAGAGAGGTGTAAATTATATATTATTAATATAAGCTGAAGTAACAAGTAAACTTAGTCTAAAAGCAGCAACGTATCCACTTCACTTAAAACTTTAGACTAGACAGTGTTTAGTTCTATTCGTGGTTCAACGTGGGCGACTGTGGGCTGCAGTCACCATTAAAATTTACCTGCACGCTCATTTATTTCTTTTATTTTAAACAAAAAAAAATATATTTACATGTCAAGTATGCAAATGCCTAATAAGGTAATAATTTGCGAAGTAAAAGACGGGCGTAACTCTAAACTTTGAATTTATAATAGTACTGATATACATAATAATATTATGTACATTGGATATATGCGTTAATAATTTCGCTTCATGTGTGAATAACAAGTACGTATAGTGCGTGTGTGCGATAATTTAAGGGCATATAAAATAGACCTTATTTCAACAAAAAAAAACCATATAGGAGTACTTAGCCCCCTTTTGGTATTTATTTATTTTATATAATTTTTATGTGGGTCTACGACACAAATTTAAAAGTTAACGTGTCGCATTAGTATGGGAAGATGAACCTTCAGATGTTATCTCTGTCCCATACTTACAACACATGTTAATTAGGTACTATACGAATACTTTGACGATAGTGTTCACTGTTCATGCTCGCGGCAATGTTATTCCTACGTAACTCAAAAACTAGCTCGCACAATGAACAGGGCATTGAGTATTTATATAGAATTTTAAAAATATTACACAAACCAAAAAATCAGTGTTTTGTAAGTTACGTGTGTGTGCTTAATTTGATAAGGAAAGATATTAATTTTTTATTATTAGTATCCTTGACCATAGTTACTGATAGTTTTTATAATTTAAATTAATTTGAAAGCATGACTAGTTTGTTCCTAATATTTAAACAGATATTAAATTTAAGTTTTTATTATAGACCGTAGGTATACGTAGGTATTCCAATACCTAGTACTACAACCTGAGTGGCGCAGTGGTTTAAACATCGGTGCGGTGCGCGGAGGATCCAGGTTTCGATTCAAAGCAGAGCAGAGATTTGAATAATAAATTTCAGTTTCTGGTCTGGGTAGGTTGTGTGTGACACACCCAGACCAGAAACGACGACACGACACAGGAATCCTAGGGCTATGAGTGTGATGCCTTATTTATTTCTTTATACGAGAATTTTACGACAACTTACTTACGAGAACAATAATAATCGAAGCAACTAACTTTTTCATTCAATTGTTGCCAATACTTACCTAAACATACATATTTATTATATTAATACATATTCTTGCATTTTAAAGTAATTATTAAGATGTTAATTTTAGGAGTTAATTTTAGAGAATTTTATTTATACAATAACATTGAATTTAGAGGTCACCTTGGATTAATTAAAATAATAAGCAGGTACTTAACTAAGTAATTACTTTCATGGTGATTTAAACTAATTTACTAGATATATTATTGTGAAATGATTACTGATTAATACCTTTAACATGAGGTATATTCTGTTGTATTAATAGGGGAATGTATCTAATTAGTATTTAATAAATTAAAAGAAGGATCTTATGAGATTGTCATTGAGAGACAATAGGGTATTTCGCACCATGCAAGGAAAAATCCAAAATTATGTAATATTGATATATTTTGTTAAAAGCAAGTGAAAAATAGTGATTTCTGTTCAAAAAAATGTAGTACTTATACATTTATTATTTCAATTTTAAAATTCAGGTTTGTTAATCTGTTTTTCAAATGTCAAAAATGCTATACGCCATGAAAGCTATCGGCGTGACGTCATTAGCAGTGGAAATAAACAATGGAGTATAACTTTCTTCCTTTACTGAGATGTATTGTTTACACTGCGAGTGACGTCACAAGCATGGCGGCAGCGCCGAGACGGCCGAGACCGTGTTTTCGCGGGGATTTTTGAAGTTTAAATTGAAAAGTCTTTTTTTACATAATATTTGTTTGCAAAAAATTTTTTCCAATTTTTATGGGCTTTTATGACTTACGAATTCATATAATAAGCCTTTTGACATAGGCCGTAATACCCTATTGAGAAATAGCGAAATACAATAATTTTTAACTCTCTGTCAAGTGGTCAAAGTTCGACCGTAGGTAATTCATTTAATGTTTTTAGTATTTTTAGAAAACCGAGTATATAATACAGTTGACTCTATTCCACGTAGCGTTCAAGCGTTACGTACTCGTACAATAACCTCGACAAAAAGATACACGGGCACGCAAATACCATCATTCGCGCAAGACACCCTGTTTATGGTCTAGACCCAAGCAGAGAAAATATCACTTCGAAACGCGGGCTGTGGATCCGGTGAGGGATCACGTATCCTCACCATACACGAAGCCCAGGGACTGACTTACGAAAATGTAATAATAATAAAAACAAAGCATCAAAAAGGAAAGGTATATGATAGCGTGTCTCATGCAGTCATCGCTATCACCAGACACACAGGCTCTTGTACTTACTACTCGGATGTAAGCGAGGACGCCATCGCAATCTTCATAAAACAGGCCATAGAGGCAAACACAGCTGCAATTTAGGACTACAACCTGGCTACTGCTATCAGTCACAAAGACAAGACAGTCATTGCAGAAACTTTTACCCTAAAGGAAGGAACACCCGGGACGATCTAATGAGACACCGGGCCAAAATTGACAAAGAACTTTTTCTGGAGCATAAGTATAACATATAAGAAAAGCAGACAAGTAAAGTAATACAAGAAAAAGCATAGTCAGTGGACAGCAATTAAAGACGGAAAAAAAACCTCGACAGTAAAACCTACATATTTTATATTATGATCAACATAATTAATGCTTTCCGCCTTCTATTTACTCTGGGGCCAAAAAGTCATGGTCCGGGGCAGCAAGCTAATAGGGGCGGCGGTCCTGCGGGAAGGGGGCAAAACTGAAGGCATGGGCCAATGGGCCATTAAAATGGGGCGGCAAATGTACCCGGGGCGCTGAACTGCGATAGGCCCCGTGTTGTCCCCGGGCGAGGAATTTTAAAATACGCCGCTGCTTCTTATGATGATTATGGCATGCGCGATACGGCGCCGCGCTGCATCCACCTACTATGTAAGACAAAAGACCGAAGCCGTAGGTAAAACGTAGGTTGTCAATTGTATACATACATACAGAGGTAAGTTATGGTAGAAATAATATATGATATACGAGTATCCTTAATCACCGAGTTTAATCCAACTCATTAATCTTAGATAATAAATAAGAAGTATGCATTTAATTGATACAAAGCGAGTGTTATTTTATCATAATTACGTTATGTTAAGGTATATTAATAATAATTATAACTTCGACAAAAACAAGAGGCTTAAGTCCAACAGACAGAGGTTCTACAAGGACTTTATAATGTACATAATTATAATTTTTGGTACATAAACATGTTGATTGTTTGCCGTTTATAATTTACATAGGAGATTATTATTTACCCACTAATAAAACTCAATACGAATTAGAATTACAGTCGAGTGAGAGTAGTTAGTTGTGAGTTCATTTTATTATGATGAACGCAAAATATTATAGGAAACACATATAATGAAAAATCTCTCACAAAAGGTACCACAATAAATAAACATGCCCACAACAGGCAATAGGAGCATATTATTTTTCCACCACACTGCTCCAGTGGGGTGGTATGGGCTATAGGTACATATTATATAATCCGCTGTACGACCTCTACCTAAATTAGCAAAGTATAAACAAACCTTGTTAGGCCTCAAACTTCATAAATTCTTGCTTACTCTCACAATCAACCATATCACGACTAATATTAAAAAAAAAACATCGAGTCCATCGATAAACATCGCCTATGTGGATATTACCGGATACACCTATGACATTCCGTAGTTACTCATTATTTTAATTTCGAGTGTGTATTCAAATTAAATCAGGTACAGAATACGCAATTTAATCATTAATCATATCACTCGTGTCTAACAACACTGCAGGCCATTGTAATGATGTTGTACTCGTAAGTTATGAAATAGGTATATACCTACCTATAAAAATGACACCGGCTGTGATATTGCCTCGTCAATTTTCGTAGGCGCTTGTTTTGGCCACACCACAACAGGCGAGTAGCTGGCTGGCAATTGCAAAAGTGTGCCGTGACCCCGACAAATGAGCATAAGAAGAATACCGTAGTTTTTATTACTTTGGCAGATATTATATGGATTTCCGTTTTAAAATTAACTGTTTAGTTAATTTGGCGTCCACCAGGTGAAATAGCATTTCAAAAGGCTCTCATAATCTCTCATTAAAAACATAGTGTGTCTGGTGAACTAGTAATGTACTAGCAATAATTTAAGGACAACTTTTAGCGAGCGAGATAACAACTAGGACGGGGTTACAATAATGATTAATCAATTTCTGTAGTAAATATCTATTCGTGATAGAAATACATATCAAGATATGTAACTAACTTCAAAAGTCTTAGAAAGCGTTTCTTCTTTAATTAATTTCAATTTACCATCTAGATATTGCTTCTTTATTGCTTATTTGATTTTTTTATTCCCAAAGTTTATCTTATAAAGATGGACAGAATTATACACATAATTAGCACTATAACAATGAATAATTCAATAAAAATATAAATAATTTTCACTGTCTCTTCTACTATCACTTTTATTTACTAGTATCAGCATGTGTCAATTAGTTACAGACCTACATAACTTTCGCATAGTCTGACCGGGCGAATTCGCACACCTCGCGAAATGTCATGTTTTCACAGCAATGAGCTTGCAAAAAAGGGCGTTGACAACTTTTAAATAAGACAGATATTTGTGTGGCCATATCAAAGGTTATGTGGCGGCGCCCTTGAAGGTGTGCAAAAACCCTGGTAAAAAGCCATTGGTGCCTGTTGTTGGGGTGCCAGTGGTCAGTGGTGCCACTGGGCTATCACCCTTGTATTGAAACCTTAGTAAGTATCTACTATGACCAGTTCATATATTATATCCTAGGTAGTCATACCTACGACGTGAGTTGCATAAATGACTACAGTAAATGAGACTAAAAATAAAAATAATTAATTGCCGGATGCCGGATATCCAGTACAAATGTCTATAGATGTCAATATTTATATAACTTTAAGCTAATAAATTTAATGAACATCATTTGAACTTTGTAGGGTCATCTGATTTTTTATTTTATTTTGAAATATTGATTGCACAGAATTTTTTTGTAATACGTAAGTTCATTTAGGGAAGATTTAGGGTAAAGAAAAGCGTTATTTAGTACAGGTGGTCAGTTTAATACAATTCTCTATTGTATGTACAAGAGTATGTCTGCCATAATAGCTGTTGATTTTTTACTGTAGATTTTTTTATAACAGTTAAAATTGAATTTTAGCCCTTAGTTGAGGATTTCAGGGGCGTTGACGACGGGGGCGACGACGATGGGGGCGACGACCACGGGCTCGGGGGCGATGGGGTCGACGACCACAGGCCCAGGGACGATGGGGTGGACGACCACGGGTCCAGGGACGATGGGAGCCTCGGGGAAGACGGGTTCAGCGACAATGATGGGTTCGTAGTCGGCGACCTCGGGCTGCTCAACGACGATCACGGGCTCGGGGGCATTTTCGGCCTCGTCGACGATGATGACGGGGGTGGGGGCGGGGCCATCCTCAACGGTGTCGACCTGCACGGGGGAGGGAGAGGGAGCGGATCCAGCGGGCTGCTGAACGTTCACGATGATCTGGACAAGGGGGGAGCTGCTGGCGGCGGGGGGAGTGGGGGCAAGAGCGCCTTCGGGCAGAGGGAAATCAACAAGTGCGGGTTCAACATGGGGGGGCTGAACTGCTTCCTCAACGATGGCGGGTCCGACGTGGATGGGGTGGTATTCGTCGACGATGGCGGGTCCGACGTGGATGGGGTGGTATTCGTCAACGATGGCGGGTCCGACGTGAATGGGGTGGTATTCGTCGACGATGGCGGGTCCGACTTGGATGGGGTGGAAGTCATTGATGATGGCGGGTCCGACTGAGATGTGGTTGCCATCGGCGTCGACGACGGGAGCGGGTCCAGCGATGCCGGGGCTCACGATAGCGCGGGTCGGGCCAGCGACGGCCACGGACACCACAGCGGCAGCAATCAACAAGAATTTCATATTTCTGTTTTGTTTTTCTGAAAATAAATTTAGTTTTTAATAAATGTACATAATTAAGATGGAGATGTAAGGAAGATGAAGTCTTTATGGTTTCTTCGACACTTACTTGTTAGTCTTGTACAAACGTTAAAGAGCTGTACTAAGTTTAGTATGATCACCTCTGTAATGTACGGGTATTTTATACTAAAACTTATCGTCAATCTTGTTTAATCTCTCGATAAATTGGTATCAGCAAGTGGAACAGCTTTTTGCATATCTACTGTCTATTGTACCTACTACTGTCGTCCAAACAAATAGGTGCAATTACATACACCTCATAGTAAAAGTTTTCTGTTGAGAAAAGGATTCAATCAACACAATTTCTGATTTAGTTATAGTTTTAACCATGGGTTTTAACATTGAATCAAAGTTACAGTACATCGACGATATGAACCAATCCGTCTATTTTACACATTCATGAAAAGGTACAGAATAAATTAGTATACGTAATGAACTCGATGCCGCTATGTATCTACATAGCGCCATTCGTTTTTCGACATCGAATAAATTTTATAAGATCTGAGAATAAAGGCTACTTAGTCAATGATTTATAACGCTTCAATTTAAATCAAAAGGCCTACTTAGTAGCTTACTATACTTATAACCCGCGGATTTCATATGACGCCCGCGTTGAACAGCTGTTTCAGTCTACAATTCAGTGACGATGAAGCTGCTTTCCTTGAGCAAGTACCTATTGAACAAGAAACAACATTTTGGTAATTTATTTATTTATTATTTAAAACAATTATTATTTATGTAAACATAACAAATTCTCAAACTAAGTTTATGCGTGTCTTTCAACAGTTCTGCGAAATACAGCAGGCGTTGTATGAAAAAAGTCTAGACATTGACTCAAGCTACTACTCCATTACGCAGTGTCAGTGCGCGAACAAACGGTGACTCTCTTACCGTTACCAACTTACAAACAGGTATTGCGAAAAGAGTAGGTATACCATCGGACTTGATATTAACTCTAGGGGGTCTAGAGGAAAACTTACCGGTGATGAGATTATAAAAATATATATTTATAAACTGCACAAAACGATTGACAAATTACATACTCGAAAACTCCTTGCCGTATTCCGGCGACGCAACGAAGCTTCTATCTTCCGTAGTGATTCCAGTCCGCCGTTGCTACAGCCTACTTCCTAGGATAAGGGGTGTGTTTACCTTAGGGCCCAAAAGGGCCATATCATAACAAAAAACGGGAAACTTCGCATCGCACGAACGTCGATAATTTTTAGATTTATTCAAATCAATACATTTAGGTATATGAATGATTGGAGTGATTTGAACACACAACAGCGAAACAAGAACAACAAAACACAGCAGCACACATACTATTATCATTAATAACATATTGTATTATTATATTTGATTAATAAAGCAGATCATAGTGAAAAAAAATTGTATAGTTCTCTTTCTTTACATTCCAAAGGGGCCCCAAATTCTTGTGTGCCCAAGGGCCCCAACATAGTCTACGACGGCCCTGACAGGAAACTGATTTTTTAAATATGCTACGCTACGTATATTATGGCTAGGGGTTCAATTTCGAAGTGGGTTAAACTTAAATCAAGGTGTTACTTAGGTCTTACTTTCTTACGGTCTTACTTTTAAGAAACTATTTTTAGTTTTCTTTCATGGTCGTAATGATTGAAATAAAGTGAATGAATGAAGTTTTTCGCTATAAAGTTGTCACCAAGAAAATGAATATAAGAATTTCTTCCTTTTCATGATATGGTCTTAGTATCATTAGTGGAATAAAGATTTCATATTTTGCGTTTAAAAAAATTTTGACTTTATGAAATGGATTCATGTAAGAAATTCACAAAGGTTAATCAGATTTTGAGTAAAAGAGCATTTAATTTAGGTGTTGTTAGCAGAATTTGTTTTTAAATGTCAGTGTTACGTCGGGTCCGACGTGGATGGGACTTAATGGGACGTCACTTATCTAAAGCCAAATTCGGCAAATAACAAACAAGAAGCGATTATATTTTTATTGATACAATATTCATGCTTTGCCTAATCTAACAGGAGTTTATCTCAAGATAACATCTAATTTACAACTTTATTACTGGATAACATTTTAACAGTTGTATAGCTAAGATTAATCCTATAAAAGAGCTATAAATATTAATTTAATTTGATAATTGACTATTTTATTGTATGTTCGACTTCTTGTTATGATTGCAATAAAACGCAAAATTAAAATTTTGAAAAAATCACAACCGTTAAAATGTAATAGACAAAGGATAAAATATTTAAAAACCCCCGACTTGAAAAACAAGAAATTGAAACCAAGAAAATCCGTCCGGGGCTAAGGGCTACCCAAGCAGCAAATGGACGTGCTATAATGGTCGAGAGCACGTTCTGGTTTTCGCTTTAAGTTCTATAAAAGTTCTAAAAACAGTGGAGTAAAAGCGCTGTAAACGTTTACTCGACGCGAAAAAGGCACCGATTTATTCAGACTAAAGTCCTATTAGAGTGGAATAAGCGCTGAGTAAGCAGCAAAAACATGCTGTAAGATTTGAGTAAAAGTGGTAGAAAACACTAAGAGTGTTTTAAGAGCAACCAAAATGCGTATGTAGGATATTAAGTTCAATAAACGCAGTCGAGTTGCTAATATACAGATAAAGTGTGCTATACTAGCAGCCGAATAGCTTTTATTCGCCATTTTAGTTCTATAACAGCGGATAGAATGCTTTTACTCGACTAATAGGTGCTGTAAACGATCTTAGGGAGGCTTTTATACCACTAACTTAATGACAATTTTCAACTCAACGAGTGCGAAATTTGCTTTGTGTGTTTGCAATACAATATTTGTAAAGTAAACTACATGTCAAAGGTAATATTACTTTTATATCAAGTTTTTGAGCAATCAATGTGTTTATTTTTACTGTTCGTGTACTCCAAAACATCATGCGCAACAAGCTTTATTGATAAACCCAAAGCCATTTTTACATAAACATTCATGCGCTGCCTATTTTCTTAAGTTTGACGACAAATTTATTAAATTAAATATATTTTAAATAATTATTTTTAATGATAATGTCCATATTGATAATCTAGTTGCAGTTATAGCTAACTTATTCCATTAAAAGTCGAGTAAGAGTGCTGGTCACCACATTTATAGCACAAGGTGTCGCCATGATAACAGGATTTAGGGTTCTCTTGGTACCGAAAAACCCAATTTAATTATGATTATTTTTCCTTAAAGGGACATCTTATATCTTAAAACAATGCCTGACTTCTTGGGTGTTGATACCTTTCTTAACAAAGATGATTTAAAACAACTTGACCAATTGAGATGGCCTTGGAAGGAAACGCATTTTATATTATCAGATAAATGTAACGGATGTGGCCTTAGCACAAACGATAACTCAAACCGAAGAAGGTTTCACTTTGTTTTACCTGACAATGAAATAAAGCATTTACTAAATACGATTTTTTTTTTGGTGTCGAGGTTGTACTAACTTTGCTGTTTATGATCATTTTACGAATGATGAGTGTTATTATTGTAACTAAATATTTTCACAACCATTAGGTGCGTGTACGAACTTTACGCAGGGCGTTCGCAATGTCACGCATGACCATGGTGGCCAGCTCGGCTCATGTCAAGAGGTCAAGTTACGCTGGAAACTAGCTATAGCAGTCGGGTTCTTTTCAAATGGGTTCTATTTTATTTACATAAAGATTTAGATACATAGACAACTACAACACTACGAGACTCGTATGACTTGTATGACTCGGCCCGGTTCGAAATGTCGTCCGTCGTCGTTCACATTGTTAATTATTGTGTTACTTCAGTGTACGGAACCACTTAAAATACTCGGACTCGCGCTTGGAAATTCACTAGCGTTACTTGGCGAAACTAAGTTTGCCTGAATTAGTTCTGCAGAGTATTTCATCTGCTCCAACGTTTTTTTAACTTTTTTACGAAAATGGCCGCTTGTTTTCAATTTCTTTCACTTGTTTTTATCCAATTTGATAGCAAAATACTCGTGAAAACGTCTTCAATTGTGCTGTTACTGTTTCCCAGAATTCTACAATACTACTTTAAGCTGAGTAAATATCGTATAATAGCTCTTAATTACACTACAGCTCCTATACAAACGTTTTTAATTCTATTATACGAGTTAGCCTATAAGCGTGCAGTAACAGCAGCAATGTTGCCATAAGCAATTCGATTGCGTTTATAGAGCTTTTATAGAAACATAAAATAGAGCCGAGTAACAGCTGTATAAAGGCACCCAATTCAGCGAATCAGCTATTCTACAGCTATTATACGACTGTTATAGATCAAACGATCGAATAACGAGTATTTTAGCCACTTTAATTCAGCATCTGCTAAAAGGTGGAGTAAAAGTGCTAAAACATAGTGCTGTAAACGTTTATTCGACGTCCTTAAAGCACACATTAGCAAATATTGCCAAATAGTCGAGATAACCGCTATTACACGATAAATGGGTGTTTTAAGAACGGTTACTCGGCTCTTATACGATTAAAGGCTGAGTAATCTAATTACTATTCGCAGGGCCGGATCTAGGGGGGGGCAAGCCGGGGCCCATGCCCCGGGCGGCAAGTTCAGAGGGCGGCCAAATTCACATTTTACAGACGAATGGATAACTCATCATTTACTTAACTTTGACCATGGAATAAATAAATAATAGTACAAGTACAGTAATTTCATGGCCATATCACCTCGACCGATACCCAGAGCGAGGAATGAGACGTAGTGCACGAACATTTATTATTCGCGAGGCGCGTAGGCATAGTTCAAAATACGCGCCTGCTCGCCCGCAGGAAGGAATCGATTTTATATACTTAGGAAGGAATTAGAAGGAACTTCGAAGGAATTTATATACTTAGTTCTGCAAAAGCAATGTGACCCACAAAAATATAATTTATTAACCCGGTTCCTATGAGAAGGCCTTCGATTCTATCGAGACCTGGGCGGTGCTTGAGTCTCTTCAGCGATGCCAGATCGACTATCGGTACATCGAGGCGTTGAAGTGTGTATACAATGCCGCCACCATGAAAGTCCGAGTACACGACAACAGTACGAACCCCATCCACGTGCAGCGCGGCGTACGACAGGGGGATGTCATCTCCCCAAAACTTTTCACCACTGCACTGGAAGATGTGTTCATGCTGATGGAGTGGAAAGGACGTGGTAATAACATCAACGGCGAACACCTCTCACACCTCCGATTTGCCGATGACATAGTGATCCTGGCGGAGTCGCTGGAGGAACTCAGCATTATGCTCAGCGACCTCAATAGTGCCTCACAACGGGTGGGTCTTAAGATGAACATGGACAAGACGAAAATCGTGTTTAATGTCCATGTCACACCCGTACCGGTGGTTGTTGACGGCACTGCTCTCGAAGTTGTAGACGAATACGTTTACCTAGGACAAACAATCCGAATGGGTAAGTCCAACTTCGAGAGAGAGGTCACTCGAAAAATCCAACTCGGCTGGGCAGCGTTCGGGAATCTACGACACGTCTTGACGTCCGATATACCTCAGTGCCTGAAGTCGAAAGTTTTCGAGCAATGTGTGTTGCCAGTGATGACCTACGGTGCCGAGACGTGGTCCTTTACTGTGAGCCTAATCCACAAGCTCAGAGTCGCCCAGAGGGCAATGGAGAGAGCTATGCTTGGTATTTCTCTACGAGACAGAATCAGAAGTGATAAAATCCGTAGAAGAACGAAGGTGACCGACATAGCTCTCAAAGTTTGCAAATTAAAGTGGCAATGGGCTGGCGTTCGCAGGACTGACAACCGATGGGGAAAAAAGGTCCTCGAATGGCGACCACGTTTAGGCAAAAGGAGCACAGGCCGCCTTCCGACCAGGTGGACTGACGACCTGAAAAAGACAGCGGGAAACCGTTAGATTCAGAGGGCCCAGGACCGGGCGGATTGGCGTCGATTAGGGGAGGCCCATGTCCAGCAGTGGACTACTAAGGGCTGAAAGGAAGGAAGGAACCCGGTTCCTTAACTCTTATCCGTTGAGGAGTTCCTCAACTCTGTATCTCCGAAACCCTTCATCAAATCATCAACAACTTAATATGGGACCAAGTTAAAAGTAACAGCTCCCAAACCAAAAAAAAACAATTCAAATCGGTTACCAAATGACGGAATGCGGCGGTCAGAAATATAAAAAAAACTAGTTCCTCTCTATCATCAGTCTATATAGTTCTGCAAAGGTAATGTGACCAACAACAACAATTTATTAACCGAATTCCTTAACTCTTATCGGTGAGGAGTTCCATTGTGTATCTCCGAAACTCTTTTTTTTTTAAGGAAAGAATACGTTTATTGTTGACTGTTACATGAGAAAGATGTTACAAAAATTTATAATAAGTTTAGAACAGTCTACCCTATACGGGCATACAATAATTATACCCTGGTATAAACACAAGGAAGCACTTGTAGTCGGCAGCTTTACAGGACTGTAAATGTAGCCTCTGTCCTTCCTGAGATTGTTATTTTATTTTATCGTTAAAGAATTCCTTTTCGGTATAATAACCTTTGACCAGCTACTGTTTTTAAGACCATTTAAATTTATTGATTGATAGTTTTTTTAGTTCTGGAGGCAAATGATTGTATATGCGTATGGCAGATATATACCTACTTTTTTATAAATTCTACATTTTATTCTAGGTAAATACAATTGATTTTTATCTTTCTGTCTCATGGGTACATTTCTTACACGCATATAAGATTTATTTTTAATCTTCTTCATCAGATTATCATCAACTTAATATGGGACCAAATTCACAGTAACACCTTTCAAACCAAAAAGAAAAAATTCAAATCGGTTAACAAATAACGGAATGCGGCGGTAACAAATATTAAAAAAATAAAAAAACATACAAACGAATTGAGAACCTCCTCCTTTTTTTGAAGTCGGTTAATAAATAGGCTTAACACAGAAATAACAGCGATCAATGCATTATTTCCGGAAGGCCTATGTAGGCTATGTCCAAATTTCAACCAATTAGTGGACATCTGATAGCTGAAATTATATGGATGATAAAGGTAAAAATAAATGTATGTGGGTGGGGGCGGCAAACTTCAGTTTTTGCCCCGCCTAAAAAAAATTGAAGATCCGGGGCTGACTATTCGACTATTTTGCTGCTTGGGATAATTATTATCAGGTACCGTCGATACTTGGATTAAAGCGGAGGTCCTTTAATTTTTTTCATCGAAGGTACGTAACTACGTACCTAGTGTATAGGTACTTCTTAACCCCAAAAATTTTGATGGGCAATGTCATAAGACTATGTACTATCAAAATTTAGGTATTACCTTAGGTAACTTCCGTTTACGGTTTTTGACATATCTGATAAAGTAGGTAATAAAATACGTAAATGCAATCGACACTTCAGTGGTTTTTTATTTCAAGGTGCAAAATAATTTGAACATAGGTTATAATGAAATTTTGTGGTTTCTGAAACAATATCTCGAAAAATGTTCATCTGGTATTGTGTACGATGTTGGAAGAACACTAGGTACCTACTGTTTACACTGTTATTCAAATTCAAAAAAAGAGGAGATTTTAATACATTATCATTGCTGTTATTACTGTATTCGATATGTCAGTAGCATTCGAGTAGGTACTTACTTACTACTTTATCATCAACATTACATACAATATCGCAAATCGCAAAGGATTTCGGATATTGTATGTAATTATGTAATGTAATTTTAATGTATTTGATTGATTGATGTTCTCATCATCAAATAAAATAATTTGACTTTTATACCTATATGATCCTGATGATTATATGTAAGTACTTATAATAGTTTATGTTTGAAGAAAACATTGTTTAATCACGACAAATCGAACACTCAAAAATTGCACTACACTGATATCTATTATTTATTAGGCCGTATTCTTATTTAAATATCAAGTTAAAATCTACTATATAATTGACAATTTCAATTAAGTATTCTAATAATAACATGGAAAGTCACCAAATATGGAATACCATTTTGTTTTATGGATGTTAAAAAAAACTTCATGGAAACGAAAGCAGTTTATTGTCAATACTAATCAGTCATACATTTACAAGTAGGTATTAATACACAATATTTAATAAAATATATTAATTATTTAAATAAAATTGGATACAAAAAACAAAATCACAAATTAGTAACCAAATATGGAATAGGTACCCATATAAGGAATACCTACTAGCTTCCGCCCACGACTTCGTCTACATTCTCTACACGGATAGTAACGGATAATATACGGATAATAATACGAATATAACCCAGAGAGGGATGAATTGAAAAGTACTGTATAACCCGGGCGAAATAACTTGACACCGTGACTGGCTCGAAACTCGACCCTCCTCCCGCTACCGCTTCGCGAGGCTCCGCTCTCGTCCTTCAGTAGCGTTAGCATCATAAATGAATATATCACATCTTGTTTTGTTTTCCGTAAGAAATTAATCATTTAACCTACTTAATGTATAACTACTTTAACAAGTATGAACTTAAATTTACAAAAAAAAATTAATACATTTGATTAACAATATTGAAAATTAATCCCAAAATAGACTCTAAATTGTTTATTACGGCTCCAAATCGTAATTAAGTAAAAACTATATTCATTATGAGTACAGATGTTTTATCTCAGTAGGAAATAAATTATAAATCAGTAATAGTTTTCATTTCAAGACTCGCCATACAGTGGAATTTCAATGGAACTAAATTTATAATGGAAATTGTTATTTTAGTTATAATATAATAAAGCCTGACCAGAAAAATAAATTTCAAATTATATAACCAAATTATATAACCAGAAAAATAAAATCAAGTTATAAAATATTGTCACGTCAAAAAAATTTTTTGCACTCAGTACTATAGACAAACTTCATATGTTATAATCTTCCTGTGTACTAAGTTTTAGTCAAATCTGTTCAGCCGTTTTTGCGTGAAAGATGAACAAGATCCACAGATAGCTGATCCTTCGATACTAACTGGATGATTTTCTTTGTTCGTTTTTTTTCTGAAATAGGTGGAATAAAGTTATCCAGGACACTTGAAAATTTTGTGCTGGCTTTAAATATAATATTTTTCAGTGAGTACCAATATGGTATTGTGTTCAAGGTGGTATTGAAATCAAGGAATTCCATATTAGGATACTATTCCATATTTGGCGACTTTCCTTCCTATACCTTTATTTAAAGTTTTATCAATTAAATAAAAATAAATTTATTTTAATATAAAATTTTATTTAAAGTTTAAAAAATAACAACATTATTCGGTGTTCTTTTGATCTAGCTGATCAGTTGAGAATTTCAGGGGCGTTGACGACGGGGGCGACGACGATGGGGGCGACGACCACGGGCTCGGGGGCGATGGGGTCGACGACCACGGGCCCAGGGACGATGGGGTGGACGACCACGGGCCCAGGGACGATGGGAGCCTCGGGGAAGACGGGTTCAGCGACAATGATGGGCTCGTAGTCGGCGACCTCGGGCTGCTCAACGACGATCACGGGCTCGGGGGCATTTTCGGCTTCGTCGACGATGATGACGGGGGTGGGGGCGGGGCCATCCTCAACGGTGTCGACCTGCACGGGGGAGGGAGAGGGAGCGGCTCCAGCCTGTTGCTGGACGTTCACGATGATCTGGACAAGGGGGGAGCTGCTGGCGGCGGGAGGAGTGGGGGCAAGAGCGCCTTCGGGCAGAGGGAAGTCAACGAGTGCGGGTTCAACATGGGGGGGCTGAACTGCTTCCTCAACGATGGCGGGTCCGACGTGAATGGGGTGGTATTCGTCGACGATGGCGGGTCCGACGTGAATGGGGTGGTATTCGTCGACGATGGCGGGTCCGACGTGAATGGGGTGGTATTCGTCGACGATGGCGGGTCCGACGTGAATGGGCTGGTATTCGTCGACGATGGCGGGTCCGACGTGAATGGGCTGGTATTCGTCGACGATGGCGGGTCCGACTTGGATGGGCTGGGGCTTGGAGATGCCAAGGATTTCGAGAAGCATCTGCTCAAGAAGGGCAGCGGTGGCGGGGTCAGTGCTGGGGCTGTTGATGGCGTCCATGATCTCCTGCACTTCGGCCGCTGCAGCTGCGGGCAGCTCAGCGGGGATGACGATGCCAGCCGAGGCTACGGCAGCTAACAGAGCGAAAGCAATGAAGAATTTCATGGTGATCTGTAAAAAAAAATTAAGAAACTTAGAATCCGCTTTACACTTGATCAACGTCTCTTTATAATATAGGACTTATGAAAAAGGTTACAATAAAATTTATAGGTTTTTTAACTATGGTGTGACACATTGTCTACATAATAGGCTACACTTGGCTGTAAAATATCAGACTCTGATGACAATACTCACTTTTTGCTAGTTTGTCTCGCACTGAAGTTTTAGTCGTGGCGCTGATTTTTATATCCAAAATTATCAATAAGCTGAATCGAAGAGATTAACAATAATGCTATGTGCTAAAGCGATAAAACTATGAAGACAACGTTATTAATTATTATCATTTTCAAAATCAATAGGGAAACATACTTTCTTTCAAAAAGAAAATCGTCTTTTTATAAAATTATAAATGTCACCAGTACTGTAGTAAAACATCGCGAGGAAACCTGTATGCTTGAGAAAAACTCGCATATTGGTAACTAAGTAGAAGGCAAGTGAAATCCATCAACAGCATTAAGAGACAGTGGGAACTGGGAAGATACATTGTATACATCCTTTACACACCTTACAAGCCTTACATCCTTCCTTTTGCAAAAGAAGAAGGAGACCCGATCCTGCAGTTGGTAACTTTAGTGGATTGCAGACAATCAATTGAGTTAGTCAAATAATCAATAAGAGTTTTTAGTCTATCTTTCATACCCACCATCAAATCAGACAATACATATCAAGTCCTAAACCGTATTTTTGTCTTTTGTTTGGAATTCAAATTCCATTTGAAGTTGGTGATTGAAGAATGAGTGTCTTCGTTATTAAAACATACGTTCTGTACGAACTGTATTGTTATTATGGAGGATAATGTTTTTTTACCAACTTTCAAACAACACACCAAAAACAGTATAGTCCAGTCAGTCAAGACAATTAATTCACTATAATTCCAAAAGTTTTCAAATTTTGATGTAAGGTCGGGAATGGTATTAAAACAAACTATACAATTTTGCAACCTGTTCTGCGATCCGGAACATTGTTAAAATGCAATAAATGATAATTTGCTCAGTTCTTGAGACCAAAATTCCAAAAGTTCTGCAAAGTTGGAGTGGTGTTAAATATATTATTTTACATCACGTGTCAAATTTGCAACCAATTTAAGTGTACGGAACATTTTTTGTTATTAAAAATTAATGTTTTTCTTTATTAAACTGAAGGAAAACGTTCCAAAAGTTCTGCAAATTTGACAGATATATCGGAAAAATATACCGAACGATTGTATAAATTTGCAACCTTTTACGTTGACCGGAACATGTTTATTTATAATTCTTTTTAATTCGCGGTCATTTTTTCGAGTAAGGTGGTCTCGGAATAATTACAAAAGTTTTGAAACTTGGTTGCAAACTTTGAAAACATCTATTCTGATGCATTTGCAAATTTGCAACCTCATACGCGATCCGGAACTTTATGCAATTTGCAAAAATGTAATTTTTTATTTTTTCACGTTCAAGAAAATTTCATAAGTTCTGCAAATCGAGGGGACTGTTTAATTTTGGGATTAATGTCAGTATTTGAATTTGCAACCATATCCGGAATACGTAAATATTTTTTTATCACATTCACGCAAAATATTATTTCACATCGCTGTTATATATTCAGGGCCTAAACTTTGTGCTATACGAAGCCGCCACGATGTCGTATACCTGCGTTATAAGTAAGTTAAGTTTTATCGCTAACTTGTAGGGTTTTAACACTTATTAACTGACCTCATATTGAAAAAAGATATTATTTACGGACAATCTATTCGAAATGTTTTTCCTTAAATGTTTGAATGTATCAATCGTCAGTGTCGACATTTACTTGTTTTATATGAGAAATTATAAACGTAATACAGAAATTATTTCAGGTGGTTTCTTTAATATTTTTCAGCATGTCTCATCAACAAATAATGATTGAAATTGTTTGTAACACAGTTTGTTTCTAACAGATGTTGGTATAGTACTATTTTTACATGACAGGTGATTATGCCAAAAATAAATTCCGTTGGACTTATTTAAACCGGACGTAGGATTTTGCCGGTACGTATTTTTTGATTAATAAAACGAATCTGGGGATTAAAATATACACTGTTACTCACCTACGCATTGTCGTCCATTAATGTTTACTTACCTTTTTTACGAATATTTGATATCCTCATACTTTTTTTCTATACTTTTGAAATTCTTATTATGTCTATTTATTTTTTCGACGGTAATAAAATTAAAAAAGTCGATTTTTGCAAATAACACAAGGTTCCGGGTCTCGTGCGAAATTGCAAATTTGAATAGTGGTATCGATCCCAAAATAAGACCATCCGCTCGATTTGCAAAACTTTTGCATTTCGTTCAAGGATAACAAAATGCGAAAAATCGATTTTTGCAAAGAACACAAAGTTGCGGATCTCATGCGGGGTTGCAAATTTTAATACTGCCATGCACCTCAAAGATACAATCATTGGCTCGATTTGCAAAACTTTTGCAATTTATTCGAAAATGAAAAATGCCATAAAGTTAAATTTCCGACATCACACAAGATTCCGGATTGCGTGAGAGGTTGCAAATTTTAATACTAACATTAATCCCAGAATTAAACAGTCCCCTCGATTTGCAGAACTTTTGAAATTTTTTCGAAAATGAAAAATGCCATAAAGTTAAATTTCCGACATCACACAAGATTCCGGATTGCGTGAGAGGTTGCAAATTCAAATACTGACATTAATCCCAAAATTAAACAGTCCCCTCGATTTGCAGAACTTTTGAAATTTTCTTGAACGTGAAAAAATAAAAAAATTACATTTTTGCAAATTGCATAAAGTTCCGGATCGCGTATGAGGTTGCAAATTTGTAAATGCATCAGAATAGATGTTTTCGAAGTTTGCAACCAAGTTTCAAAACTTTTGTAATTATTCCGAGACCACCTTACTCGAATAAATGACCACGAATTAAAAAGAATTATAAATAAACATGTTTCGGTCAACGAAAAAGGTTGCAAATTTATGCAACCGTTCGGTATATTTTTCCGATATAATATGTGTCAAGTTTGCAGAACTTTTGGAACGTTTTCATTCAGTTTAATAAAAAAAAACATTAATTTTCAATAACAAAAAATGTTCCGTACACTTAGATTGGTTGCAAATTTAATACGTGATATGAAATATTATATCGAAAACTTCCCCAAGTTTGCAGAACTTTTGGAATTTTTTCACGACCATACAGCAAAAATTAATTTATTTGCAATTTTAACAATGTTCCGGACTGCGGACAAGGTTGCAAAATGAGATTTATTGTCGTCCCAATGTACCATTCACTTGACCGTAGTTTAGTAGCCCAAACGGGTGGACTCCGTTTTGACGTGTTTACGATTTTTAGGTGGTAGAGCCATAGTAGCTCATCCGGGAGGGACCGTCGTAAAGCAGCATGTTTTTCATATCTTGTGTATCGGCTGGTGTGGTTGCCGGGGATACTTTATTTGAGGCGAACATCTTAGTCCTGATGAGTAGCAAAACACGTTACACTCATGCATGCAACCTCAGACAGGATTCTTTTCTCTATTTGAGGTTGGATGCGTCCATGGGCTGCAGTGATCATTTAACGTCAGGTGGCCTCGGTGCCCTTTTGCTAGCTGATCATTATGGAGTTCTAATCTGTCTCTTTTCTCCAGCATCGAGCAATAACCTTTAAAAATGGGTAAAACTTACATTCAAAAATTCCGTAGCATCTACATAATACTCGTACAAATAAAGCACGTGTATGTAAGGCATGGAAATTAGTCTCGTCTTGCTTATTTCACTTTTTTAGACGTAGTAACGTCTACTACATAAAAAAGCTGGAAACAAACTTTAAAATGAAAAAACATGTATCGGTAACCTTCTGTACCATTCCATCCAAGTGTTTAAGTAGGTACTCTATGATTCCATCCTTATCAGACTAGTCAGACGGTTCCTTAAAGCTATAATTTTCAAGCTTACGAGTTAAGTATGTTTATTGACGACAAATCTAAATATTCCAATTAGAGTGAGCTAGGTCTTTCGTTTCCAACATCATAATTTACATAATATAATATTAATTTGAAAGCTTTGAACAAATTGAATTATCATTGATCATCTTCTTTCTCTTTGACACTGAGGTGTGGACAATATTATCACTTAGGGGTATGCGAAATAGACAGTAGGTAGCCGATTCTCAAACGTACTGAATATGCATATAAAATTTCATAAAAGTCGATCAAGCCGTTGTGGAGGAGTTAGTATGGTAACTAAAATGAGAATTTTATATATAAAAAAAACATACAACCCTAAATTTTCACCCTTCTATCACCAACCCCTTTTTAATAGTCGATTTTTAACGCTCGATAACTTATAATGGGTATGGTAAAACAACGTTTGCGGGATCAGCTTGTATACCTATATAAGATTAGGTATTCTATACCTATCTTTAAAGTTTTATCAATGAAATAAAAATAAATTTGTTTTAATATTAAATTTTATTTAAAGTTTAAAGAATAACAACATTTTTCGGTGTTCTTTTGATCTAGCTGCTCAGTTGAGGATTTCAGGGGCGTTGACGACGGGGGCGACGACGATGGGGGCGACGACCACGGGCTCGGGGGCGATGGGGTCGACGACCACGGGCCCAGGGACGATGGGGTGGACGACCACGGGCCCAGGGACGATGGGAGCCTCGGGGAAGACGGGTTCAGCGACAATGATGGGCTCGTAGTCGGCGACCTCGGGCTGCTCAACGACGATCACGGGGGTAGGCTTGGGAAGGGGCTCGGGCTTGTCTACATTATCGATCTGCACGGGGGAGGGAGAGGGAGCGGCTCCAGCCTGTTGCTGAACGTTCACGATGATCTGGACAAGGGGGGAGCTGCTGGCGGCGGGGGGAGTGGGGGCAAGAGCGCCTTCGGGCAGAGGGAAGTCAACAAGTGCGGGTTCAACATGGGGGGGCTGAACTGCTTCCTCAACGATGGCGGGTCCGACGTGGATGGGATGGTATTCGTCGACGATGGCGGGTCCGACGTGGATGGGGTGGTATTCGTCGACGATGGCGGGTCCGACGTGGATGGGGTGGTATTCGTCGACGATGGCGGGTCCGACTTGGATGGGCTCGGGCTTGTGGAGTCCAAGTGCCTCGAGGAGCATCTGCTCGAGAAGAGCGGCGGTGGCGGGGTCGGTGCTGGGGCTGTTGATGGCGTTGATGATTTCCTGGACCTCGGCAGCCTCGTGAGCGGGCAGGCCAGCGGGGATGACGATGCCAGCCGAAGCCACGGCGGCGAACAGAGCGAGGGCGATGAAGTATTTCATGATCTGGAAACAATAAATATCAAGTAAGGAGCCTGCCCGTTTCCTTGGTCGTAACTGCTATTGGTAAATAGAGGCCTGAAACGTTCTATCGTTTATCACGTTACTCCAATGCGGATTGGTGGAGGAATAAATAGATATTTGTAAATAAATATTTTATTAAAAAAATACTCACATCTTGTTTTGTACTCGTAGTCGAATTTGGCAGATGAATAATTGCTCCGGTTTATATACCAAAATATTATCTTTATTGATATATCAGGTAGTTATCCGTTACGTTTTTACGGTACCCTAAAACAATAAAACTATGAAGCCGTAGGTAACTTCCGTAAAGGTGGTTTAAATTCCGTTGGCTACAATCCAAGAGCAATCCAAGGGCCAAGATTCGATTCCTGTTTGTCCTCCTGTCGAATCGGGTAATGCAGCTTTAACAGATAGGTACATATCTATTAATCCGTAGCACTGCAAATTGCACATATTGCTATTTATTACAAATAAAGGAAAATTTATGTTACCTTAGAGGTTTACATTAAATAAATAAAAAAATGATGCTACTGATGAGGAATGAGATGGCGGCCTCCAATATTTTAATCTGATCAGTTTATTTTACCAAGTTACCAAAAGCAAAGAAAAAAATCACTTAAGGGTAAATAAATTGATGTAATAAAAAAAAACGCTTAACAAACTTTTATTGTGTTTAAGTACTCGATATTTTTAGCTTCAATATTAATAAGTCATAAGACTTATAAAAACTACACCAGGTGTTACAAATAACTGCTGTATATTTTTGAAAAAATCTTATAAATTAAATGTGCACAATACGTTAAAAACTTTCTTATTTACATTATTAATTATTTCTGCAAACAACAATTTAATTAAAAAAACATACAAGTGACTTTGGTATCTAGCTTTTGATTGCTAGGTATATAAAACAACACAATTTAACTTGGTACCTAAAGGCTGCAAAAAAAATAAGAAGGTCTATAATTCAGATCAAATTTTAATATATATATTAAGTCACCTGTTTAGATAAGACTAAAAGGTGCCAGAGGACACAGACTCCAAAAATATCATTTTAGATTAACTTTTTCGATCCTTCATTACAGCAATTAAAAAAAAAACAAATCGATAAATCTATTAGAACAGTAACTTACGAGTATTATACGAGGTTGGGTTTACTCGGGTAAGTTTCAACATTTTTGGGTAACTTTGATTATCTAGAACCATTACCTTATCAATCAATCAATCAATCAATCAATCAACTTTATTTGCACTAATATGTGTTACATTAAGATGGTACATGCTTAAGTAATTAGGTTCTACATATTATGCCTAACTAGGCGTACAAATGTCATAATTAATTTCAATCTAAATTCAAGTCAGAGGTATCTTTACAATGTCAACTGATAATTATTACAAAATATTCATACAATACAATTATACACAATATCAATAGATTCTAAGTCATGTCAATTTTAATCTAAAATAATATTATTATCATTTAAAAATTCGTCAATCCCATAATAACATTTGTTAATTAATATTTTATATAATTTTTGTTTGAATGAAGTAATTGACATGTCTTTAAGACACGTTGTTTACAAAGATACAAAGTCATACAAAGAACACACCCTCAAAGTTTCAGATTTTTACGATCAGCAGTTTAGGCTGTGCGTGATTCTCACTCATTCGAAAAGGATTTTATATATGACTAATAGCTGACCCCGCAAACTTTGTTTTGAGATATAAGTTATCAAGGATTAAAAATAGACTATTAAAAATTAGGAGTTAGTGATAGAAGGGTGAAAATTTGGGGTTGTATAATATATATTTTTTGATGCCACATTTTTGAGAAACAAAAATAAAAAAAATGTCCAAAAAATAAAATAAAAATGTTAGGCGTGAACAACCCTTATTACTTAGGGGTATAAAAACAGACAGTAGCCGATTCTCAGACCTACTGAATATACATAAAAAATTTCATAAAAATCGGTCCAGCCGTTTTGGTAACAGTAACTAAAACTGTGACATGAGAATCTTATATATAAGAGAGATGATGTATCAAGTGTTTAAATACTCTATGTGATGTATCATTTCATATAAATCTGTTCAAACCTTCACATTTATTATATTTATAAGTAGTAGCATAATAGGAGTAAGTTTCTATAAATGGCCGAAATACATAGTAGTAGGCACTTCTGTTTTGCATTTAACATATTAGGCGCCATTTCAATAACAGTATCAGTTACCTTATATCTACTATCATTGAAATAAATTGTTATAGCAATAAAAAGATTAAACACAGCAGACGGTAAAACAATAAAAATATTTTAAAATGTGCTATCAAAATCACGTGCGTCACAACATGTCTCTAACCATTAGCATTTCTGGTCTTTCGCTGGACAGATCCCTCCACAGACTCCTCTTTCCCACCCGGGGCCCCGCGGTCGAATGGTTCCTGCCAGATAGTTCCCTAGTTCCTACCAGATCATCAAGGAATAACCCTATACACCTATCCCAAAAATAGAACGGTTATGACATGGTTCAAATACCTACCTACTTGCTTTTGAACGAACTTTACAAATGAAAAGCAGTTAAGAGCACCAATTTTGAATTAACCATTTTAAACTGCAATATAATTCAATATAACATCAATATTTTGTTTGAGCAGTAAATATTGTTGGATATTTCTACTGATTCATTTTTCGGATGATTGGATCCCAGGCTTTAGTTTTATCAATTAAAAAAATCTAAACTAAATTACTGCATAAAAAACTATATCCTTTCCTTGATTTTAATCATTCGTTATATTTTAAGCTTTTAATTATATTTAAACTTTCATATGAATGTAAATAAGATAAATAAATGTATAAATGCTTCACACTCATAGCCGCTCCCACAGACCCACACTGAGATTCCCTGTGTCGTGTGTGAAATTGACAAGACCGAAAGACCGAAAGTCATCATTCAAATCTTTCCTCCGTTATGAATCGATAATATCACCCTTACTTCCTTTTGAAATTAATACAATATAAAAAAACTACCTAAACGTAAGCTAAGTTACAAAATTTATAAACAAAGTAACCGTATGCTTCGTATAAATTTCATTTTAAAATATGTGTTGTAGAACAATAGAAGCTCGCCTTGGCCGTTACTATTATAGTAAGGCCCATGCTTGGGACATTACCGCCACTCTTTTAACCCGTTGTGCAGCTGTTCTTCAGGAGAAAATGCTTCAGGATTAGATATCCGTATTCAACAGTGGGACATAAAGTGTTGCAGTCAAAAATAACATAAAAACAGATCCTGCTAAAATAAAAGCGACATAAAAATTTAAGCCCCCTAAATTTAGGGTTTTTAAATATAATTATCCTGACATATTATTATAAAAATAGAAAATACAGGTTTTGCCCGAAGCAGCGAAATCAATCCCGGATCATTCCCTGAAAATATATACCTACTAGGTCCATGCCTACTACTAATAAAGTTAGTCCGTCAATGAATGAAAAAGTATTTAGAGATTACATAATGATAAAGAAAAAGATTATGTGTTTATTGATAGTAACTTTTAAATAAAGATATGAAATTCATCAATATAAAAATACTGAATAAAATAAAAAAATACTAAATTCTATACCTATAGAAGACATTGTAGACGGTAAAATTAATAGGTAATTATTAAAATAAACACCGACTACATGGGTCAGTAGTTCTTTTCATGGTCCATAATTAACTATAATTTATATTTTATACATAGCGTGGAGCATAGAGAATAGAGGTACTCAATGTACCATAACTTAATAAAAATAAATAATTTTAATCTGTTCCTTATCGATCTAGAGGTGCTTAAAATTTTAGTCTTGTCTGTTATTATATAAGTGTCTGTACCTGTCTCACTTTCATTTATGTCATTAGTGTCATTGATTGAATTTGATTTGATTGCTGATTGTCAAGTCTCTCAACTCTCAAGAATACTCAAGATTCATTTTACAATTTCACACAGAAAATACCTATTTTTTAATAAATTAGACGCTGGACAAAGTACCTAATTAACTTTTATAGTTTTAGATTACTTTTAAGTTTGCTTTAGCGTATGATAATTTTGTGTGTGCTATAAAAAAAATTCTACATTAACTGTGTAGGTGCATTTATATAGCAAGTAATAATGACCTACAAAGAGCACCTTCGCTTTATCCTGGTCTGACTAATAAAACCATTCCAATATAGTGATAAATTAGAATTTATCGAAACTATGCTAATGTGATTTCTGTAGTGGTACTTAATAACAATAAAAAATGTTGCATGCATTTGTATTAAAGTTGATAACTTTCTTAATTATGATAATATAAGCATTATAATATGAAATTGTAATTTGGTTATAAGTTTTATTACGTTTTTACGAGGAATTGAAGGTTAAGATTTTAGTGCTCATGTCATGAACAATTAAATTTATTATGCACAATATCCTCAATTTCTTTACAATTAAAATGATGTATTATGTAAAATAACAAAAATAAACAGACCCCTTTCTTAAAGGATGTTGTAAATAATAAATCATTCATGTATTGTGTACTGTTGTTAAAAAAATAATTTGTTGTATGTATTATACTGTATATTTTATCCATTATCGTAAAGATAATACATAAAATATATAATGTTCTTATGTATGGTGGATTTTAGTTATAGCAATGAAGGCACTGTCTTCTTAGTGTTAAAAAGTAGATTTGATGTAAAGTATATTACATGTGGCAACCGTCGCAGACAGTTTTGGAGCAAAATTGATCATACCACTACTATGTAGATTGATGGCAAATAAATGATTGAAGGCAATTGCTACCAGTTAATCAATTTTAATATGCACAGTCACTACATTTCATAATTATAGCTAAGGTTCAAGAATAATTACAGTATTTAATATCCATTGCATAATTTATGGATCACCCAAAAAATTTATCAAAATTTATGCCATCTAACAGCAAATATTTCTGGTGTACATATACTTGTGTAACTACTTAAATATTAGCTTATTAATAATCTTTAATTTTCAATAGATAACCATGGACGGAAAAGAGACAAATGTTATTGGATTGACTGCACTATTGAGTGGACCACAGTCACCAGTTGGGGAAAGGAGTTATTTTGTTAAATACAACAGATGACATTTCCCAGGGTTGAAATGTAAACAATGACATAGTTAGCAATTACATCATCTTTATGCCAAATAAAACGTCAAATTCATTATAGTTGTTTAATATTGAGAATAAAATTAAAAATGTAACGACTATTGTGAATATGGCAGAAAACCTTGATATTTATTTTTAATTTACTCATATATCAAGTTTTTCTTATAGTTGGCTTTACCAATTTGTGTTGGTTGACTTATTTACTGAGTGAGTATGTTATTATTGGTTACAGGTTGCAGAATCCTCAAACAGACAGTGTAAAGTTCTAAAGTTGTCCTAAGGATGCCAGGAAACTTTGAAAAGCACTCAAAACATCATTCATCAAGAAATTCAAAAAGTGACAAAAATTTAAGGGAAAAGAGTAGGAGGAGCAAACATGGTTATGATTCAAAATATATTGATGAATCAAAAACTCCACCACTTCCTACTAAAAAGTGTTACAGCATTGAAGTTTTAATGAAAAAACGTAATAGTTTAAAAAAGGAACTAAAAAATCTTGAAAAATACAAAATTTCTAATTCAGGAAACAAAAATGTAAACTTTAAAGATGATAAATATAGAAAAAAAAATGAACATGTATATAGAACCGAAACACTTAAAACGGGAAGCAACCATAAAGCTAACTTAAAGAGACGGAAGTCAGATTCATCGCCTGAATATGTTCATAATGACACACATTTGGATTCCGAAGATGAAGAATTGATAATTGAGCAAAGAAGAAAACGCAGAAAGCAATTGTTGGAGCAGTTAAATCATAGCATTGATGATGATAAAACTAGTGACAGCAAAGTGGAAGAAAACAATGATCTCAAACCAAATGACAGTCCTAACACTGTAAGCACAAAGCTTCCATCTCAACCTGCAGAAACTGTAACTGATATGTTTTCAGAGAAAGATAGTTTTGTGGGAAAGACTATTTCGAAGCAAAGTGTACAAGATACTGATAACTTATCTGAAAACTTTGATGATTCAGAAGGATATTTTGTTGCGAGGGAAGGGGACAGCATTGACAATGCTCGCTACACAATTAAGGCATCTCTGGGCCAAGGCGTATTTGCCAATGTCATCCAAGCACAAGACAACAAAAACAAAACTAGTGTTGCCATTAAAATAATAAGAAACAATCATCTAATGTACAAGACTGGCCTTAAAGAAATTGCCACCTTGAGAGAAATAAATAATACTGACCCAGAAAATAAATACCATTGTGTTCAACTATTTAGGCATTTTATGCACAGAGGACATCTTTGCTTAGTATTAGAATCCTTGCATATGAATTTAAGAGGTGTTTTGAAAAAATATGGCAGACATGGTATTAACACAAAAGCTCTGATGAGCTACAGTAGACAACTGCTGCTAGCATTACGCCTATTGAAAAAGATGGGCATTGTTCATGCTGATGTAAAGCCCGATAATATAATAGTGAATGAGAAAAAAAATATTTTAAAACTATGTGACTTTGGTTCGGCTACAAGGATAGATGATAATGAACCTACTCCCTATTTAGTTTCAAGATTTTACAGGGCACCTGAAATAATTCTCGGTATGACATGCAAAAATGGCATCGACACATGGTCAGCCGCTTGTACCATTTATGAGATGGCAACTGGAAAAATTCTCTTCACTGGAAATTCAAATAATAAAATGTTGAAATGTTTTATGGACGTCAAAGGTAAAATCCCAGGAAGATTAATAAGGAAAGGAAAATTTAAAGATCAACATTTTAACTATAACAATCATTTTCTATTACATAAAGTAGATGAGTTCACTGGAAGAGAAAAAGTAGTTGAAATATCAAACATAACAGTCACTAGAGACCTACACAAGGAATTGAAAAAACATAGTAAAGATGAATCACCAAATAATGAAAGGAAAATAGCTCAGCTTAAAGATCTTTTGGACAAAATGCTCATTCTAGATTCAAACCAAAGACCATCTCCTACAGACTGTTTGAAACATCAATTTATTCAAGAAGAGCTGCAAAAATAGAAAATTAAAAAACTATTTAAATAAAATGTTTTTGAAGTGTTACTTATAGTGTTTTTATACCAGCTTCAGAATAGAAGATGGTTGATCTATAATTTAATTCTGAGTAGGACGGGATGAATCCATTAAAACAATTGTAATCAATAAAATTATTACTTTAATATGTAGTTTCCTAGTACAGAAAATAACAAAAATAGTATATGCCATCAACCAAATATCACTTACATAAATTTCACATGGGTATTACCTACTAACATTACATACAACATGTGATATTATATTATCACAATTTGTAAAGGAAAGATAATTTATTCGTCTTTTATTGATTAATTTTACTTTTGAATTGACATTATTATTTAGTTAATTAGATACTCCCAAAGCATTTGAGCAAGAAATATGAATTAAACAGTTTTATGAATTCGAAGGTCAAATAAAATAATTAACAAAGTATTTCTGCAGTACAAACACTTCAACCATTAAAATAAATCAGCACTGGCAGGCACGAATAGGTCTATTATGTAATTTATCCACTTACACAATAAATCAAATTACAATTTTAACTTGCTTTTTGCATAACTTGCTTTAAAAGTACAATTAAAATATACACATCTACAGAAGAGCGATTGAAAATTATACTCATAAACTTGCTCAAATATTCAAGCCCTTAGTAGATTTGTTGCAAAATATTTTTAACCACTACTTCACAGTAACTCATGTACATTTTCAAATAAAACTATCTGCACCTAAGGTAAAAAGTATATTCGATTCAAATACAAACCTAAGACTAGTTACCATAAGTTTTAACTGCAAACGCATTTCCCTGCAGAATGAAGAAATGTTTAATATTTTATGTGAATAAAAGAAGGAAATATGCAATTATTGCACTATCTTAGGTATAAAACTTAGACCCAAATTCATCAAAAGAAATACATTAATGAAGTAGTAAATTTCGTTTTCCCGCTAATTTATTGTGTATAGATTGAAAAATTGGATTTACTTTGTTTTGTTTTAATTGTTAAGGTGCAAGTTGGTGGCGGGCGACATGAAGCAGCAGCGAACGACGTGTCGCCAGCGACACTACTGGTTTCTATATATTTCTATGAAATTCCCTCCTTAGTTAGCGACACGAAGCTAGCTACGCGTCGTCGAGCGGCGGACGCCAGTGTCGCTCGACCGCGAATCAGTAGTATACTAGTGTCGCTAACTCTGTGGCCGTCTGCAGTTAGGTTCGAAATCATGACTGCAGCGACAAGACGTAACGACACGTCGCCCGCTACCAACTTGCACCTTTATGGCGCTATTTACTTGTCAAAAATCATGTTTAATATTGTTAGTTTTAGTTTTCAATTCAATAAATTTATTTAAAAACTGTCATCAAAAGTAACGAACACACTATGAAGTTTCTTTGTTGCATAGTAGGTATTTCATAAAAAAATAAACTATAAATTATCAACAAAAAAGAGTAATAAGTAGGTCCATCACAGTTGTTAAATCATGAAAAACTAACATTTGTCATGAAGAAGATTCATATACAATGTTAAATGAAAACTTTAACTTAATATCTAATAAAATCAATATTTTAATTATTTTGCATGCATGCACAATCACCCGGTATGTTTTAAAATATGATAGTTAATACTACTTGGTATCCTTAAATACTGCTTATTTATTCTTCGTTTACAAATATTAACTGTAAAAGTATTGTGAAATTACAAAAAATCAAAGTGTGCATGACACTGAACAGTAAATTATATTTAAATACATCAGCCAAGAATTTATGGGTGCCTTTCAAATAATCCATATTTTAATTTAGGGTAATTTTTCATTTGGGTATATAAGATACTCATTATTATGGATTCTGAGTTCAACAACATAAAGCTCGATTTATGCGTTATGTGGATATGCAATACTATATATTCAAACTTGAAATTAAATGTTATAAAATGGATATTTTTACCTGTTCGCAGAGAAGAAGCAATAGGAAATTGTAGTGTCGTCATTATATCTACATGAATGTGTCAACATATCAAGCAGTGTCTTGACACTGAGATAAAAGGATTTTTATGTGTGCAGATAAGTTATGTGGGTATGTGAAAAATAATTCGTCTTTACATACATCAAAATAAGGCCACACGTGTTGCGTTATTTTTTCCAGCATTTATAATTACATTAGCAATATGAAACAATTTTTAAAAGTACCCACACTTTATATTGTTGCTGACATTTCTTTCTTTTTATTACATTTGTTTTTCAAGTAATAGTGACAAACTAAACTTTAATATTAATGTCTGAAATAAGTGTGGTCAAAACTATGGAAACCCGTAAGAATAACTTTTGTTTTAGCGTGACAGTTAGAGCAGAGGATTTATAAAAAATATGTCACAATCCTCTAAAAACCTTGTCATACTATAAATAATTATATCAAATTACTTTACGTAAATAAATATCTATAAAGTCTGAAAGGAACATCAAAATAACACAAGATCAAAATAATCATATAAACATGCAAAGTAAAACAAAATTGAAGATATAATTGTATCATTAATACAGATTATTGCCTATATAAAGAATTCTGAAGAGTTCTAATCTGTAGGGTACTTTTCTAAAAGTGTAAATAAAATTTGTCAACCGGTGCTTTTTGACAGACTCCTGTTATATATAATAAGTGTAAATAAAGGGGCTGGACATTTCATGTTAAGTTTGGATGCCAAGACATCCTTTTTAATTAATTCGAAATGTTATATATTGCTCGGTAACCAATCGATAGTAAGGCGCTTCATAGCCGGCAATATGTAATTGATGCTGGCTTATAAATTACTGTTCGACAAAGAGTGACAGCGGTAGGACGGTGAGTAAATAGCAGAATACAGATAGACCTTATGCTATCAGAGGGGAAAACGACTAGAAATACATAAGCCCTAGTCTAGATACTCAAATTGATCGTACATCTTTGATCTATTAAAGTAAAGACTCTTCTATAGTAGCTACCAGCATTAGCATAATTGAGTTTGACAATAGTGGATGGAACGAGGTACAGTGCCCGACATGATATTTTGATCTTTTTTTCGTCACTGTAAGAATTTTTTTACAAAATCCAAAAACACATAGTTTAAAGTTAATTTTTATAACGTTTGGGGCAAAAGTTTAATAAACGTGAACTTTATTCTCTTTATATTGTTGAGTTTATATGAACTTTGAAATAAATGCGTAAAAACAGTGAAGATTTACGATTTTAGTAAATTGTTGTAACGTTGTTAGTACAAAATTAGTTCAATTTTATGATAAAGTCAAAATTTCGTGGCGGAGACTGCATAATTCTTACTTATTAAAGCAAAATGGGATCTAGTCGCCTTCATAATATGAAATTCAATTTATCATTGGCTTTCACTATCACAAAAGAAAAAAAAGACAATAGAACAAGGAACACATACACACCAGAAAAAGATCAAATGAGATTCTATTGTGATCTCGCACTTTTATCAATCAGTTAATTGTTTTAATATTTTTAAATTGTTTACAATTCTTTAAGTCTGCTAACAAACAAAATTCTGACATAATCCAAGGCTAATTACAAATATAAAAAAGATGGTTTCAGACACCGTAATAAAAAACAAAATGCGAGATCTTTTACGGGCACTCACTTAGTTTATAGTCCGTACGCTCAATAAGTGTCGGCCTTTAAACCTTCTCGAAAGACTACGATGCCGCCACGTTCGTTACCCGCTAGAAATATTGTCATTTCATATCGCGGCACCATTAACACGCAACATTATATACACCAATATTCATAAAGTGAACCGAGATTGTTATACATTATTATTCAATACTCGCTTACTCATATATGATTTTTATGTTACTCGTAGCTAGTAGCGTTAAGTAATAGTAAGTTTTTCGTAGTAAGTTTCAGGCTTCTATGAACTTTGACTACTACTAGCTGAGCTATAGACTTTGACGTAGAAAAAAAGGAATAATTAAGTAAAAAAAAACTATAAAAGCCTACTTTCTCTGTTATTGTATTTAATTTTTTATTTATTTAATATTGATTTAATTTCATTTGAAAAATTAATGAAAATAAAATTATGGTAATCAATCTGGAAACACTGGGAAAAATCAGGATCCTCGGTTAAATCTTAACTTATCAGGCTACCTGAAAACCATACATGACTACGGTATACAATAAAAATGTACACCAACACCGATTCCGATTACCAAATATAACTTGGATAAATTCCACTCACTGAGCGACCAGATTACAAGTTCTAGCTTAACCTACTATAACGCTAATCTTACACTATAAAGGTTTTCTTTGGATCCGTTTTATTGACGAGGATAGTCGTATGCGTATGTTATGTGGACGCGAGGTTGGCCTGGAAGGCACTGGGCACGCCGAGGTCCAGGGACTGCCCGGAGGCTATGGAGTCCGGGCTCTGCAGGGAGGCGCTGTACACGGGGTTCATGGGCGTGGTGCCGCCCGCCTCGAACAGCGTACTGTCGTATACGCTGTTGCTCTGCTGGAATCAAATTGTGACACTCAAAAGTAGCAAAAGGGCAGGCCATCTAAGCCCATCTTATGTAACATGGCCACTGCAGCCCATGGGCGCCCGTCCGCCCGTCTGGGATAGACGCACGGACCAGCAACTTTCTTAAAAAAATTGCGCTTTATAAAATTAAATGTCAATTGCTGTAACTGTGAAGAAAAACATTGTAAGTAAAGAAAAAAATTCTTTCTAAAAGGCATGTGAAGTCCACCAACCCACATAGGGTGAGCGTGGTAGACAAATTAATGGTAAGACTTAATCCCAAACATTTCACAACAAGCATATACAACACACAACAAACAAAAACAATACCACCAACATCAGCATTCCACACAACAAACATAAGAACATCAACATCAGTTTTGGACGGTGAATATGTTAGCCACGTGCCTGATAAATGTAGTCGGAGTCTGTCTTGAGGGAGCTGAAGCTCTGCTGGTGCGGCAGCGACACCTGGTCGTCGTCCATGGGCTCGTCCATCTGAGCCTTGTACGAGAACATTATGCTGGGCTGCGACACACTGGAATTGAGACAAAAGCGTCCATTAATAGGGTTGTAAGCGGTGATAGCCCAGTGGCTTAGAATTCCACCTCGAATCGAGGTGTCCGGGTTCGAATCCCAGTGGCACGCCCCAATGATTTTGTAAAAAAGTTACGTGTGCTTTATAAAATTATATATCACCTGCTGTTACGGTGAAGGAAAACATCGTGAGGAAACCTGCAAGCCTGAGAGTTCACAAAAAAAATATATTCTCGAAGGTATGTGAAGTCCACCAACCCGCAGTAGTGGTGCGTGGTGGACGGCGGCCTACATCCCTCTCATTGCGAGAAGGAGACCCGACCCTGTAGTGGGTCATTAATGGGTTACTGACAAGTACGTCGGTCGCTCACCTGAAGAATTCGCTAAGGAAGGTGTGGTACACGAGCGGCGTGTAGAGCGAGAAGTATATCCAGGTGGTGACGTCGACCACGCACAGGCCCGCCTGCAAGCTGCCCCACGCGAGCAGCCCCGCGCCCGCCGCCTGCGTCGCGTCCAGCGACGCCAGCACCAGCACGTACAGGTAGAACGACAGTTTCGCTGCGGATACAAGAGAACGGGACAACTTATTTACAAGTACACACTTCAAACATGACGGATTACAATCCAATACGTTTACATAGTTTTTATATATAAACGTTCTAGTTTTCCTGCCGCACTGTGAAATACAGTCGGAGTTGAAAAGTACCTGTATACTTTTCAAGTGTGAATTTTTATGGATGGCGGGAAATCCGGGAATCGAATCTGGTCGTTTTTTTTTTGTTTGTTTGCATTTTTATCACATACTTTAGGCATTTTAACATTTGTAACATACTTTAGGCTTATTATTTTTTGAGGTTTCATACTTTTTATAAATTGGTTTAATTTTTTGAAATTATTTTTAAAAAATCATAAATTAACTCAACCTAAATGAACATCTTAAACTTTTTACAGATTCTAAAAGAAAAGAAAAATAAAGTAACAGATTTTGTTAATATCCAAAACAGTGCCTTAATAACAAATAATAGTTTTAATTTCATAGATATCAAACAACACAAAAAGATAATAAGATCATTATATTTAATGATATAGTCACGACTATTGGCATATAACGTGGCTGTCATTACATCAATTTTCACGGTGGTCGACTGTTAATGCGAAGACACCACTTCCCTACCACACTATGTCGTCACAATTCAAATTGTTGATTGAAAGTAGTCCTTATGTCTTTTGACATTGGTGTCATTTTTCATAGCTTATTTTTTATAAAAAAAAAGGAAATTGCAGAATACAACCAGTTTCAATGGAAGTTGCATAAAAACTTGTGTAAGGTGGGCTGATCACCATTTCTTTCATCATTTAACACTGACCGTAACTTAATTTGGGAACAAATTGGTAACGGTCCATTAGTGGTTAAAGTCCATTTATTTTTCTCTTATCAATTTATTAATCTAATATTTTGAAGTGGTGAAAAATAACATTTTGATAAATAGATTTAGAGAAGTAGATTTCATGTCTGATATACAACATATACAGTGAGATGATAGAATTGTTACACAAATCATAGCACACAATTTCAATATTAAATTTATCTAGACATATACATTATTACATCCTCAATTATTGTTCCTTCACTAAAATGAATTTGTGTCAAATTTTATTACATTTACATGACATTGTAGTATGTTCACATGAAGACAATATTTATTAATTAAACACACTAACCAGGCGCAGCTGTAATATTCCTGATTTATTGTTATTGTTATATTGTAGGAAGTAAAGAAATGAGCACATTGCAACTATCACAAGGCAATTATAATTTTTATCTCCACACTTCATTTAGACATTATTCTATTGTTAATTTTCTATTTGCTTATAAGTTACAAATTGTTATTGTATTTTTATGTGGCAATTAAGTAATGTTGTCATGTTATTAGCTAAGCAATTGTTATTTATGTGTAATTTTATTGATATATTAAGCAATATTAAGTAATTAATAAGATAATATAGGCATTTTACGTCATTTAACTAGTTCAACTCAAAAAAATGTGATAACATCAAATGGATGATGATTTTTTTCTTTTTTACTAGTAAGTGAGTGATCCCTGACAACCACAAAACCCCAAATCTGCTTCATAGCCGGTTATAATAGCCAATAGCTACCAAACAAAACAAAAATGAGGGAAATCGGTTGAGAAACAAAATAAAAAAATTGTTCTGTCTGAACTGATTCGCCTTCGCCTATTAATACATATTATATGATAATAAATATAGGGAACAAATATTAGTCATTAACCAAAAAAAATCACGACAAGTTAAAAGTCCAAGAAAAACGAATGCATTAGTCACAACACAAAATTAGCAGAAATCTATGCCCTGTTATAGATCAGTAGTCAATGACAGTCACTTTTGCTGAATGACCTTAACTTAGTTGCTTCAAGAACTTTGTGGTTTTAACTACATCTGTAAAAATGTTTTGTAATACAACCTAAGAAGTACTTATACTGATGCTAAAGGGATTATATCTTTTAGCATACTATTATTATGATAATAATTATTATTTGTTTAGAAGTAACAAAAAATTACCCAGAAACTTTAAAGCATATTCATACATTTAAACTTTCATGGACTTATCACTTGAACAAACAAAAATATTGGCTTGTCCAATAAAATAAACATAGTTGATATCCAATAACATTGTATTTTATACTACCTACAGCACTATCAATATCATAAAAACCAGGAGTTCTCAGCAAGGTTACACTATCAAGTTTATTTATGTTTCATTTGTATAATGTTCACTGAATTTTTACACATGGAAACAACTAATAGCTTACCTACTAAAAAATTACTGACTAGCTCGTGTCCATGACTTTGACAGCAAGAGCTTTAGAATTTGGGTCATAGAAGTATAAGTAAGGTAAATAAAAGGGTAATAAACCCTAAAAGGTAATCCACATGAAAAAATATCTATTTATGAAAGTTTATTTCTATTTACTTAGCAGTTTTGAGGGAGAGAGTAACACTTCCACTCCTCCATACCTCAACTGTTCCATTTAAATAGTATATGAAACTTATGATAATTTTAGGACAACTGTTATGATAATTTTAGCACAGTTGTGCTAAAATTTTATCTGTGCTGTGTTTTATCCACATGATCCATCACTAATTCCTGAAATTGTGAGTAAACATTCAATTTACATGTGAATTTTTTATTTGTGTGGACTTTATAATTAGGTCTAGAGAAAGATAAAAAGAACACTACACTGTATTTAGATTATGAGATTTCATCCACATGATATCGTAAAGCTAGACGAATTCTTAGCTCAATGTGGATTGACCTAAGAATTCCTCCCAAAGAGAGATAAAAAGTATCCAATACTAATCCATGTTATAATTTACCGTTGTACCAAATTTCATTCAAATCTGTAAAGCTGTCTTTGAGAGAAAGAATAACAAACATTCATCCATCTATCCATTCGTTCACCCATCCATACATTCTCACAAACTTTTGCATTTATGATAATTGTAGTATTTATGTACGAAACTTTATAAAACAATTATGTCTAACCATTTAGGTTAAAGAGTTATTTACTGAAAAAATGTTAATGCAATTTAGCATACTGATAATTTATTGTCTTGAAAAACTTCAACCTAAAGAATTCCTTTTACTTATATAATTCTAATACAGCTAAAAATCATATATTGTTCTCTGCAAACTAAGCTACACACATACACAGCTGGTATAGGAATATATCAAAATACTTACTTGGTAAAGCCAAATACTCTCTCAACGGTATCCAGGGTAGTAACAGTATTATGAAGTATATGAGAGCAAACACCAGTGACGAAGTAAACCAGAAGAGCATGCCCCCATGTCCAAACAAATCATATTCCCTAGAGTCAATGTGAAACATGTCATCTGGCATCACTATCTCCAAGGTCCCTTGCGTTATCGTGAATGCAAGTGATATGAGTGAGGTAGCAAGTAACACATATCTTATACTGCTACGACTGTCCATGTGACCTGCAAGGATTTATTTACATTACAAATCCATATCCATACATCTTTTAAATCTGTGCAAGACCTGGCCTCAGACAGGGCTCAGAATGAGAACTTAGCCACAGTCCACCACTCAAATGCCTTTGAGAACATAATGGATAACTTTAGTCATATAGATGTCCTCACAATTTCTGCCTTTACTGATTCAGTAGGTACCTAAGTGGTAGTGCTGAAGATGAAATACTCTGTTATTCACTCCTGCAAACATACCTTCCAAACCAAAAAGATGGATTCTTATAAGAAATGAAAAGGCAATGACTATACACATGCCAAACACAATGTATTCACAATCCTAATCTTTCCACAGTTAAATTTTAGCAAACATTAATAATAAGGAGTAACTCACCAAAAGCCAATCCAAATATGACAACACTCATTTCAGTAGCCAGCAGAAAGAACCTCACAGAGACCCATAATATCTTGTCTATTAGACCACCCAGTGGCACAGCCGCATTCACAGTCATGGAGACCACACAGCGCACCAGACTTATGATCACATTGCCCCATACTAGTGAATAAAACGTCAGAAATATGGGACTACTGGTAGCGCGCAGCTTCAGCTGTGCCTTATTGAATCTGACTACTAAGAATAGCACGAATAACGCATTAGGTATCAATATAATTAAGTCCCAAATGCGCACCCTGCAAAAAATAACAACCGTAAGCACAACACAAAAACACACAATACGATATCGACTTCACCAATCTCACAGACTTTAGTTACCTTGAGTTATTTAACTCATAATACAACACATATTTACAAAATGTGTCCTCTTTGACGGGTGGTAAATCAGATCCGTTTATCCCGTACATTTTCCACGATTTAAAGCTTTGCCATTTAGTTAGTTTAATATTACGAAACGGCACGGGCCCATTGTAGTGAGGAAGTACAACATGATCTTCAGAAGTAATCAAATTAGTAGTTCACACATTACGTCAGCTAAATCCAAACATTATAAAATCATATTCTGTTTTTCTTTACTTGATAAGCTAACGAATTCGCTTTCTAATCCAATTTACTATGACGACACCATAAAATGAATGAAAATCAAGAACACCAACAACAAACCATCCGCAAATCGCAATTGACTTCGTTCGTTAACTGACTTACTACTGACTTCGTTCGTTAATTCGTTTCGTTTCGTACTTTTTTTTCGTAGTGTTGTTCGTTGTATCAATTGTATTTTACCGTACGTATCACGATCATGCACGTATGATCACAACCATATCACAACGTATTATGTAGGTAGTACCTAGTGTGGTAGTGATAATAATAATTATAATCTAGCGAGGTATAATAGTTTTGTACCGTACAATTCAATTGAAAATTGCAAAAGATAAAAAATATTGTGAAAATACCTTATTACTTCTTAGATGATAATTCAGTATTTTTAAGACATATTTAATAGACACTTATGGTTTTGGTTATGAAAATCGAATATTATAGGTAGCGACACTAAAAACATTGTACCAGATGGAAACGGTTTTGAATCAGTTGCAATAAAATTATCAGTTGATTGAAATAGCCATACAATAACATAATCTATAACGTTGTCGATGTTAAATTTAGCAAGCTCATTGGCCCAAAATTTTGGTAATGATCATCATTCGCGCAGTTGCTAATAAACGAAATTATTTAATTTATAATTTTTTACTCAACACGATACGCAAAAACCCCTAAAAACTATATTTTAGAATTTTTAGAACAGTAATAGACTATAGTCAGGTTTTGTAGACCTCGCCATTCATTTTACTGGCAATGCTGCGAAATTGCGAATGATGACTGACATGTTTTTGAACCAATGGGCGTGCAAAAACTTGACATAGACAGTATCAAAGAAGACAGATACCTATTGGTGTAGCCATATCAGCGAAGAATGTCTGTGCCTGGTAGGGCAACATCGCTAAAATCTATCAGTGTTACCTCTTTTAGGGATTTTACACTCTTTGTAAATAATAATTAGGAAATGAAAATAATAATATTGTAATATAGCGGTATATTGTAGTATAGCGGTGATAGCCCAGTGGCTTAGAATTCGCCCACGAATCGAGGGGTCCGGGTTCGAATCCCAGTGGCCAATGAATTTGTTAAAAAAAGTTATGTGCGCTTTATAAATATTAAATATCACCTGCTGTTTCGGTGAAGGAAAACATCGTGAGGAAACCTGCATGCCTGAGAGTTCAGAGAAAAAAATTCTCAAAGGCATGTGAAGTCCACCAACCCGCAGTAGGCCAGCGTGGTGGACTAAGGCCTACATCCTTCTCATTGTGAGAGGAAACCCGACCCTGTAGTGGGTCATTAATGGGTTACTGACAATATTGTTATAAGATCGGGGAGGAGAGAATTTAAGAAATTTGAGATGAACTCTCACATTACCACGTGTGAATTTACCTAACATGTTATTATCAGAACATAATAAATTTATAAATTCGGTTATTAACACCTATGTGAAGAAAGACTTAATGAAAATGATTCTGCCAATAATTTTATTACTATTAGGTACAAAATACAATAAATCACTTCTTGTTAAGAAGTGATTTATTGTATAAAACATTGAGTTATTATATGAAAGACACCAAAAAATAATGTTAGATAGACATACAATTTAGAATGATAGTTAAAAATAAATGTGATGGTTATAATAATATGTTTATACTTTACATATAAACGGAAACAGTTTTCTTTTTAGATTATGATTTCTCATAATTCTAATCATTTTGCTTCTTGACGTATGCTATAGAAGATACTACTTTGTTACATAAGGTAAAAATACATTGTTATAAATATATTAATTTAAAAACATCAATTTAAATATTATAATCAAACTGAGTTCATTTCTATTAAAAAAAATATTTTAAACCATTAATTTAATTAAACCAGTAAAATAAAACTTGGGACTGAAAACACTGATTCCAAAGACCATTATCCAATGACAAGAGAACCCATCATTGCGTCAAGACCGTCAAGTACTCAAGTGGGTGACGTGGACATGATCACATCACATTTCATTTGGTTGATTTGAGAAGAAGTTCAATCACTCAACTCAAATGAGTCCAGTCGTCAGAATTTTGCCGGTCCTCGATAAATAGATTTTACTCCTTTCTTATCGAAGGAAGCCGCATAATACCTCGTAGAATAAATTATTGCCAAATTTTGTATATTAATTCGTTAAAATTTCAAGAAAGAAGACAAAAGTACTTATAATCATGGGTACTCTGGCGACTGCTATCGGTGTTTTGTTCTTAGTCTCCACGGCTTGGACTGATGACTCGCCAAAAGGACCTAAAGTAACCCATAAAGTAAGTATAAAAGCATTTTGTCCAACCTGAACATTAATATTCATTCGATAATCATATGCACTTTTTATTTATGATTTTTGATGACCACATTAAGGTCGCTGACCTTGCCAGGATGACGCTTCAAAACAAGCACTTTCAATCTCCTTTGTTCCAGTATCATATTATCTACCAAATAATTCTTTCCTTAAAAAACCTTCCTAATTCGAATTTTATTTTTTTACAAAACTACCCTCTAGTTACTAAAATTATTTATTTATGAAAAGAGAATTTATAATATTTGGTTGGTTGGTAGATAAATTCTTTTAACTAAGTTCAATTTTTGTGCATTCTTTTATTTCTGTGCATCAAAGATTTTCAATAAATAAGGAGCAAATTTCTGGTGATTTCAAGTAGATGGCAGAAGTCATTATTTACAGATTAAATCACAAGTCTTAGGTTACAACCTTCATGGGTGTCAAAAAGCTTTTGTTGGGGGGTTACAAAAGTATAATTTAAAAATGTTGCAATTTTCATAGATACTACAGTTGTATTTATATTTCTTTGCAACAATCCGCACACGTGGAACTTGTTTTGGTATGGAGCCACCACCCTCCCTTATCTCTTTGAGTAGGTATATACCATAACAACTTATTCCATTAGTACATGACATGTGTTTCGCCCCAAAAACGGAGCATCATCAGGTGATGTGGTGGTGTGGTGGTAGGTGATCTCTACATAAAAATAAATAAAAAATAATTAAATAACAATGGATTTCCGCAAAGTAACACCTGATACAATATATTATAGATACTACAAACTAGGCTAATTGATCAGCAGAACATTACATTACAATTGGCAGAACTTGACTCTTGAAACAACAATTTTGTCTTGTTTTAGGTAAAATTTGACATTTCTATTGGTAATGACCCCATTGGAACAGTTGTGATTGGCCTGTTCGGAAAGACGGTCCCTAAAACGGTTCAGAACTTCTATGAGCTGGCCCAGAAGCCTGTGGGTGAAGGATACAAAGGCAGCAAGTTCCACAGAGTTATTGACAACTTCATGATCCAGGGTGGGGACTTTACCAAGGGAGATGGAACTGGCGGTAAGCTAACCTTCTAACCTTTCTAGCAGCTGAACAAATAAATAAGCCAACAGGCAAGTCGTAAAGATACAAGTTGAAGAGTTTCTTACTTATGCAGCATTCTAACTTATAGACTCATTCAACTAGTGGCAAATGTTTTGCTGTTTCGAATAACTGAGTTGTAAAGATTGTAAAATAAAGCATTGTATGTTCAGTACAGATGTTTTTAAGTTTTGGAGGTTTAAAACTTATTACAAGCAGCGAAACCTATATTGAACTTTAATATTTTAGGACGCAGTATCTATGGTGAAAGATTCGAGGATGAGAACTTCAAGCTCCGTCACTATGGTGCTGGCTGGTTGTCTATGGCTAACGCTGGAAAGGACACGAACGGATCCCAATTCTTCATCACCACAACTAAGACTCCTTGGCTTGATGGCAGACATGTTGTCTTTGGCAAAGTTCTAGAAGGAATGGTATGTTAGATGTGTATTTATTTATATAGATGTGTATTGGTCAATTTTAAAAACTCAATAATTATGTAATACTGTAATATTACGTAATACTATAACATGATAAGCTTATAGATAGTGTTGTATATTTTGCTCATAAGAAGGGGTCAAAGGTATTTTATTGAACATATTAAAGATAGAACACAAAAATGATGAAATGCAATAATGCTTAAAATATTGGCTGTTGCTAGTCATTCATAACGGACGAATAAAATAACTGTCGTCCGCCAAACAGATGAATAAAACAAATTAATGGTCCACTAAAAAAAACTCATGGACATGGTGTGCATGATAAAGAAAAAGAGGATTGAAGGGATTTCTGAATTAAATTTAGACTTCTGTCACTGACCAGACCGGAAAAAAATATTGACTTAACCTAACCCATTGAAGGGAATTATGTGTTAAATTTAGACTTCTACAACAATAGTTGTTATTTTAATATAATCAATGAGATTTATAATAAAGCTTTATTTTGATTCCACAATAATTATATTACTACTCATGCAATTTATTATTATTGTTATTAATGAGATTAATTCAAAAAAATACAAATGATGTGGAGCCTACTAGCTCAGCCAGTTATTTATATACTGGTTATTTTTGATGTAACTAAAAATCTGAAATGGCTAATTTTGTTACAGGATGTTGTCCGTAAGATTGAAAAGACTACGACCGGAGCCAATGACCGCCCAGTGAAAGACGTTGTTATCACAGAAACACACACTGAAACTGTAGAGGAGCCATTCAGTGTATCAAAAGATGGTGCTCAATAATAATTAAGTTAATCAATGTTTTAAGTTTAAAAGTAAATATCTTTCAATTTAAGTTTTTATTATTAATCTAATTTAAGCGTCCTCCAAGCCAGACGTTGTTCTACAACCTTTGTCACAGATATTTGTCACAATTATTTACAGGGTAGCATTGAGATTACTTTTCTATCCAAGTTAAAATAAAATTGTGAAGACCAACTGAATGAAATGATATTATAAAATAAAATACTAATTGTACTAAGCAAGATTTCTTATTTCATTTAAACAATTTTCTGCCTCCTTCTTCACTTCATCATTTTTAACCGTAACACCTAGTTTCCAGCCATAGCCACATGACTTTCTAGCTTTGTCTATTAAATTTTTCTTCATGTAAGCTCTTCCCAAATTAACATAAAATACACCCAACTCATTCATATCTGGAACCTCCTTACCCAGCTGTATTGCTTGTTGAAAATATTGTATGCTTTCATCAACATTTCCCATTCGGTCACACACTGTCCCAATATCATTTAGATGTATAATAACATGCTCAGGATCAAAGTCAGTGAAATTTTTCATTCTGTTATATGAGCTTTTCAAAAAGTTTAAGCCTTGCTCAAATTGATTGCAGTCAACAAATAGACGACCATACCAGTCTTCTGTTAGTGCTATTAGTCTATTTACTTCTTCCGTGGGATTTTCTGTGAGTTTGCTGTTAAGTTTTTGTAAACACCAGTCATAACCTAACTGTGCTGTAGTGTGCTCCTTTTGCATGTGACTAATCCTAGCCAATTTGGCACTTATGTGTATAACTCTGAGGTCATCCTCCGTGGCACCATCTGCCATTATCCTCTGAGTTACAGCAATAAAAAGTTGTTTTGCTTTATTGTATTGCTCTCTTTCTAATGCTAAATTGGCCATCACGTCGTAAATATAAGTAATGGCAAGCTGATTGTTTATTTGCTGAGCATTCTTCAATGCCACATGCAACAATTGTTCCGCCTTATCGTATTCACCTCTCTGAATAAAAAGGACACAATGTTTGATGGTTTGAATTAGTTCATCTTCGGCGCTTAGTTTTTTTTCTAATCCAATCAGAGTAAGTATAGATATTCCAATAGTGCAAGGCACAGCAACAGGTTGCTGGTTATAACTTTTGTATACTATACTCGGAACCAGCCGACATTTCACCTTCATCTGCATTAATCTCCTCAATAAATATCTGTATCTTGAAGACATTATCGACTCTCGAAATAATTTACCTCAGGTGGTTATTATGTAACCAACAAAAAATCCTTAGAATTACCGCAGTATTCCACTTTTAACTATAACCGTATGCATAGTCCTTTTTGCTTTGTATATTAATAAAGTTAGCTCGCAAAATAGCACTAATTGAATAATAGTTTTGTTTAGACGCGTGCAGTATGCATTATGCACTATTTAAACAATATTGACCCGTAATGAAAAGGGCTGAAAATTTAAAATAACCTTGCCCCTTACGAAGTGACCGAACACAATTATTTGAAGGTTGTTGAAGAATGTTGACTGACATTGACAGACGCCGTCAGCTGATTGACTGTCGTTTGCGTATAGCATGGATTAAAATTATTACGTTGTCCCGCGTATAGACAACATCTCCAATCCGCTGGAACTGGACAGCGATATTATTCATTAGGTAGGCATATTTTGCAACGTTTTTATAATTTGTTTTAATTTAATAATGGTTTGAGTTTACTAAGTTCTTTAAATTATTTATAGTAGTAAACTCAACGTTTGAGTTTTTAAAATATCAATAATTTTAAAGTTCCATATTTTAATTAAAAAACACACAAAAAATTAATTAGTCTATCAAGTGACACATTTTTTATGAGATCAAACTAACTTCTAACCTACTAATAAATAAATAATCGTCATTTTTTTTACAAATCATAAATCGTTAGAATATTTAATTTTATAATTCTATATTTCATTTTTATTCTTAAAAATAAATGACAAAACAATTATTATAATAATAACTATGTTGAGAAAATCAGGTAGTACGTATTGCTTTACGTTTGATTATTACACAATAAATTCATTAACATTATGTACGGTATTCTTTTTATAACCATTATTTTAAACTCCGTCGCCAATTTGGAACACATCTGAAAGAAATTTCATAGAAATAATATTAAATTAAAAATTAAAAAAACCATCGACACAATAATATATTTGCAGATATTGGGTATTTTCTCCACTTTTACCCCCAGAGTTTTTTCAGGGCTCAACCGATTTTCATTGAACATATTATTTTATAATGTATATGTGATGCACTTTTATTTGAGACCCCACTCGATTATATTTGCAGACATTCGGTTATTCTTCCCCACTTTCACCCCCCACAATTTTTAAACGACTCAACCGATTTACGTCAAACATGTCTAAGAACACTCGGCCGTAACTCACCTTTCATAAAAAAAAAACTAAATTAAAATCGCTTCATCCGTTCGCGAGCTACGCGCTACGGTGCGACGACCGACCGACAAACAGACAAACAAACAGACACGTCAAACTTATAACACCCGTTCTTTTGCGTCGGGGGTTAATAAAAAAAGAAGTCTATGAGGATGATAAATGACAATTTAGGGGAAAGCAGTTTGTTTGATAAAGATAACGAACTTGGAATGTTCTAAATAAATGTAATGCTGCTTTCTCTGAGACCTTGAATATGCTGATCCAGCTGATTGAGATGGTGTCAGCATGCAAGGAATTTTATTTTTAATAAGAGAAGAGATAAGACATATAGTATACAAGTATAAACCAAAGTCAAATATTGCGTATGAATGCTTAATTTTTTAAGTCTTCTGAATTCAATTGATTCATTCTGTTCTCTTTTAATTACATTAAAATTAACTAATCATGATGATAACTAGTGCAACTTACAGTTTGTCCACTCTTTCGATATTACTGTAGTGATATTGAGGAGTCTCTTGAGTGATCTGACATCGGTTCGTCCATTGTTCAGTCGGTTTCGCAAATCCAGTACGTATTTTATTTTCAGGTTTTACACTTTGTATAGATCCCGTATAGTTTTTCCCATATAGACCTTGCTGAACATTAAATAATTCATCTTCAAATAATTGTTTCGAATCGCTAAAAATATTAACCATTTATAAGTACACGTTCTATGTCGGAGTTACGTTATACAGAAAAGAAATACATTAGCTGACGGTCGCAATTTTTTAAACTTACTGTTAATTAGCAATCTCAAATCATTACACCCTCTTTTTACAAAAGACGCTTACCACAACCTGGGGGATCCCTGCTATGAGTTGTTGATCATAAAAATATATAATTGATATTAGTCAAGGGCTTGCCTCGGGTCAAAAACATTAATTTTCTAGAGTTACAACTTCATACACAGCCGCGTTAAGTTTAATTTCTTGTAACAATTTCAATAGCCTATAGTAATATTTGTTTAACTAATCTACAGTCTGTTTTCAACTTACTTGCATAAACTGCACACATTCAAATCTTTCATATTAATAGTGTATTATATACTTACGATAAAATTTGACATGAAGTGAACTCATCATGTCCCTCAAGATGGCCTGAAATTAAAGTTGATTTTAACAATGAATGGGATGATGAATGATAGCCTGTACACAAAAGAGCAAACGATTCAAATTGATTTTTCCTGTTTGTGACGATCGCGCCAAGATAGGCGTCATTAACTTCATGACCGGGTGTACTTTATCAATGACACTGTAATCTTGGCCTAAAGTGGTTCTTCGCATGCTTATCTGCCTACCTACATAAGGTTTAAATATTAAACCCAGAAAAGTTCTCTATCACAATCACAAGGTAGTTTTTAGCCATTTACATTACTTCAAAGTTAACGTTACTTTATAATAATCGTTGGTTTTGATGAGATGACAGGGCCGGATCTAGGGGGGGGCAAGCCGGGGCCCATGCCCCGGGCGGCAAGTTCAGAGGGCGGCCAAATTCACATTTTACAGACGAATGGATAACTCATCATTTACTTAACTTTGACCACGGAATAAATAAATAATAGTACAAGTACAGTAATTTCATAGCCATTTCAACTCGACCGATACCCAGAGCGAGGAATGAGACGTAGTGCACGAACATTTATTATTCGCGAGGCGCGTAGGCATAGTTCAAAATACGCGCCTGCTCGCCCGCAGGAAGGAATCGATTTTATATACTTAGGAAGGAATTAGAAGGAACTTCGAAGGAATTTATATACTTAGTTCTGCAAAAGCAATGTGACCCACAAAAATATAATTTATTAACCCGGTTCCTATGAGAAGGCCTTCGATTCTATCGAGACCTGGGCGGTGCTTGAGTCTCTTCAGCGATGCCAGATCGACTATCGGTACATCGAGGCGTTGAAGTGTGTATACAATGCCGCCACCATGAAAGTCCGAGTACACGACAACAGTACGAACCCCATCCACGTGCAGCGCGGCGTACGACAGGGGGATGTCATCTCCCCAAAACTTTTCACCGCTGCACTGGAAGATGTGTTCAAGCTGATGGAGTGGAAAGGACGTGGTATTAACATCAACGGCGAACACCTCTCACACCTCCGATTTGCCGATGACATAGTGATCCTGGCGGAGTCGCTGGAGGAACTCAGCATTATGCTCAGCGACCTCAATAGTGCCTCACAACGGGTGGGTCTTAAGATGAACATGGACAAGACGAAAATCGTGTCTAATGTCCATGTCACACCCGTACCGGTGGTTGTTGACGGCACTGCTCTCGAAGTTGTAGACGAATACGTTTACCTAGGACAAACGATCCGAATGGGTAAGTCCAACTTCGAGAGAGAGGTCACTCGAAGAATCCAACTCGACTGGGCAGCTTCCGATATACCTCAGTGCCTGAAGTCGAAAGTTTTCGAGCAATGTGTGTTGCCAGTGATGACCTACGGTGCCGAGACGTGGTCCTTTACTGTGAGCCTAATCCACAAGCTCAGAGTCGCCCAGAGGGCAATGGAGAGAGCTATGCTTTGTATTTCTCTACGAGACAGAATCAGAAGCGATGAAATCCGTAGAAGAACGAAGGTGGCCGACATAGCTCTCAAAGTTTGCAAATTAAAGTGCCAATGGGCTGGCGTTCGCAGGACTGACAACCGACGGGGAAAAAATGTCCTCGAATGGCGACCACGTTAAGGCAAAAGGAGCACAGGCCGCCCTCCGACCAGGTGGACTGATGACCTGAAAAAGACAGCGGGAAACCGTTGGATTCAGAGGGCCCAGGACCGGGCGGATTGGCGTCGATTAGGGGAGGCCCATTTCCAGCAGTGGACTACTAAGGGCTGAAAGGAAGGAAGGAACCCGGTTCCTTAACTCTTATCCGTTGAGGAGTTCCTCAACTCAGTGTCTCCGAAACCCTTCATCAAATCATCAACAACTTAATATGGACCAAGTTAAAAGTAACAGCTCCCAAACAAAAAAAAAACAATTCAAATCGGTTACCAAATGACGGAATGCGGCGGTCAGAAATATAAAAAAAACGAGTTCCTCTCTATCATCAGTCTATATAGTTCTGCAAAGGTAATGTGACCAACAACAACAATTTATTAACCGAATTCCTTAACTCTTATCGGTTGAGGAGTTCCATTGTGTATCTCCGAAACTCTTTTTTTTAAGGAAAGAATACGTTTATTGTTGACTGTTACATGAGAAAGATGTTACAAAAATTTATAATAAGTTTAGAACAGTCTACCCTATGCGGGCATACAATAATTATGTCTTATATAACTAAAACTTAATTTTATATTTCATTGGCAATCATTGCTAGATTATATTTATTTATTTATTATTTTGTTCAGCAGTCCAAATTATTTGTTTATTTTAATATTTTACCTATTCGAACTTATCGGCTATGCAATGTGCCCAATTACTGGGCAAAGAGAGAAAAATCCGGAGGAAAAAACTCTCGACACAGTTTTAATTAATTTATTTAGTTATTTATATGCGCGTTACTACATTCCTTTATGTAATTGTTTATCTATAAACATAATTTAGATTGAAATTGCAAACCATCCATTCATTATTCCGTTCGTTATTTGCATTTTTGTGTGATAGTGCATTCTCTCTGATTATACCCTGGTATAAACACAAGGAAGCACTTGTAGTCGGCAGCTTTACAGGACTGTAAATGTAGCCTCTGTCCTTCCTGAGATTGTTATTTTATTTTATCGTTAAAGAATTCCTTTTCGGTATAATAACCTTTGACCAGCTACTGTTTTAAAGACCATTTAAATTTATTGATTGATAGTTTTTTTAGTTCTGGAGGCCAATTATTGTATATGCGTATGGCAGATATATACCTACTTTTTTATAAATTCTACATTTTATTCTAGGTAAATAGAATTGATTTTTATCTTTCTGTCTCTAAGATTTATTTTTAATCTTCTTCATCAGGTTATCATCAACTTAATATGGGACAAAATTCACAGTAACACCTTCCAAACCAAAAAGAAAAAATTCAAATCGGTTAACAAATAACGGATTGCGGCGGTAACAATTATTAAAAAAAATAAAAAAAACATACAAACGAATTGAGAACCTCCTCCTTTTTTTGAAGTCGGTTAATAAATAGGCTTAACACAGAAATAACAGCAATCAATGCATTATTTCCGGAAGGCCTATGTAGGCTATGTCCAAATTTCAATCAATTAGTGGACATCTGATAGCTGAAATTATATGGATGATAAAGGTAAAAATAAATGTATGTGGGCGGGGGCGGCATATTTCAGTTTTTGCCCCGCCTAAAAAAAAATGAAGATCCGGGGCTGTGAGATGATCTATTTATATGAGTATTTTCCTATGAAGGCTTTAGTTTATACATTTCCAAAAAGTAGACAATTGATATCCTAGTCATCATTCGTATCTCGATTGCAACAGAAACAGTCTGATAATATTATTCTGAGTGGCTTTAGTTATCAATTTAATTTTAATCATGTACCAACTAAAATTACCTAGAATTCGACTGCCATTAAATATGTACAAATTACCGGCTTTTTAACACCACGTTCTTACCTTCAGCACTCCTTTTCTTATACTTGTTGTTTTCATTTTGTTTTCTTCGTAGCTTCTCGTTGTTTGAACTCTCTGACGGAACATTCCGCTTGACCTGAATTATCAAAATTCGTATTAAATTTATTGCAATTTAGTTAAAGTTAATTTATTGTTACAAAAACTACCTTTTACTATATTTTTTTACAATATGCAGTATGGCTTATCTTACTACTACTATTAGTTCTTCGCAAAATCTCATATCTGTACCTTATTATTACCCATGTAAGGAAATAAATAAATAGTGAAAAATCGAGCGAAACACCGAGTTATCAAAATCATCTCATCTCATTATTACTATTTCCTACTACTAAGTAAGGAATACATAATGTGTTTTACAAATTAAAGAGAATTTAAGTTGCTAGACGCTCACTACGTATCTCGGAAGAATACAAAGCTATTAGTAATTTTATAAGGGCTTAGATTTTTTTATTTCACTTAGGTACTGAGCCAAATTCAAAAATAAAAAAGGCACGAGGAACACTAATGTGAGGCTAGTGTGAAATAATAATTTTAAGCAATATATATACCTATTACTATAATATTCGTATATGTTGACTGTCTTTATTATCAAAAATAAAGTTATTAAATCCATTTATGCCTGGCCGTGATATCCTAGGGTTAAATAAAACAGTGTTAAAGGTTTAAATCTATTACGTGTTTTACATACGATAAGTATATTTTATACTTATGAATAATCACATGTTTCGTACGTTTTGTCGCTTTTTAATTTTTCTTTTATTGTCTCTCCACTTATCTAGAGCAGTTTTCTGGCACATTTTTAGATAACAATACTCCGAATACCATTTGCTGTGTAACAAAATTTCACTTGAATTTGTATCTGTAAACAACATGTCAATGAGTAAGAGCCGTTTGCTGTTAACATTTCAGCGGCCGTTTTCAATAGCCTATCGTCGGATATGGATAGACATTCTGTAATTTGGTTGCTAGGCAATATCTAATAATTCAAAGCAATTGACTATCTAACATATTTTACAATCAAACTGTGGTAGGGCCATCCGTATCCAGAGATAGGTTATTTTTTTTTAACGCTCACACTCATAGCCCCACACTAGGATTTTCTGTGTCGTGGGCGCCATGAACACACACAAGACAAGAACACAATACACCCAGACCAGAAACAAAAATTCAAATTCATCATTCAAATCTCTGCTCTGCTGGGAATCGAACCCAGGACCCTCCGCGCAGCGCACCAATGTCTTAACCACTGCGCCACTCAGGTCGTCATTGTCGTCGTAAGTGAGCTAGATTACTTGTTATATGTGAAATTTACCTGGAATTTTTTCAAAGATTTCCCTCATGAATTTTTGCAATAAATTATTGTTGTTTATTTCTTGCATATGTTTTTCTAAAACTTCAATATCATCAGCAGCATAAAATTTATTCCATGTTTGAGTAAATATGTTGTGGTTATATTCATTCCATCCGCCGTATCTATTTTTACTTTTCGACATAAACTCTTGAAATTTTTGTATTTCCTGAATCGATAGCAAAATTATATAACTATATCATACATTTTTTCTTACTAATAAGCAATCGAATGATTTCCTCCCTATAGGCAGATTTTCCACATGATTTTCATTTGGATTTTTTCAGTAAGCGAATTGAGGTTTACCTGACAACGTTTAAAGTCGCTAAATGTTGTAGAAATTCACAATTGGCGTTGACCACTCGCCAACTAATAGGGCCATCATGTTTTTAACTCACCTTTCAGCGCTTCGTCCACTGCTGGACATGGGCCTCTTCTAATCTTACGTATGTAGCTGAATAGGATAGACTTCTTTCCCTTCAAAACTTCTACATTTATATGTTAAAATTGATTGACATACCGAACACTTCAAAGGGGAGTTAATCAGCACACGAATAGGACTGGGCACAACGGCATTGCATTGCTTAGGCTGTACTTTGAGTTTAATCTTGACTTTTTGTTCTAGTTTCGTGTCTTCATTCAGCTAAAAAAAATATTGTCTTATTATTTATAATCGCATATTTTTAAGCACCTGATGAGAAATCAATCAGTTAAATAAGTTAATAAATAAGCAAATCAAAACCTGTGTCATAATTTCTTCTTCGTCCTTTTTTAACAATGCTAACTCTGAGCTTATATAGTTTTCGAGTTCATTCATCTTTCCGTCTAGAGTTAAAATATCTTTTTTAACCTCGTCGATATCTGCAAATTTTAGAAGAACCATTAATTAAACTATTACATGACCGATAATAATGCAAGCGAAGTGTGGTATGAAAACATTCAACTGTGCCAAAGTTCAGCGCAATTGCCAATCAGAGTTGCTAAACAATTTAAATGAATGAGCATTCACCGTAGCTCAAAAAGGTCTGTTGCTTAAATTGATTTAGCGCATATTGCGTGGGATTATCCATGACTGTTTTTCTGATTTAAGTATTGTTAAGATTGGATCTAATTTTTTCGTCTTATAAACGTAACATCGTATAAAAAGTAACGTCTTATATTATAAACCCTGAGATATTCGTATTTTTGTATAGGTATATAATATATCTTTGTTGGTTACAATGCCAATCGTAAAAACTGAACTGTCGGAAGAAATTTTGACCTATGAAATAGAGGCTTAGCGTAGCATAAACTGTCTTGAAGATGGTTTATGCAATATTTTACTGCTATAACTTATTAATTAAATACACACTTGTATACCATTTATAATGCACGGTAAGTTGCAACACAGAAGAGCAATTTTAATCATTATACCGGAATGTAGTTGTTGTGCGTACATAGTTGCATAAGCTGCATAGGTTGCATAGGTGCCTTAAGAAAAACTATCCATTTAGTAATTACAAGCTATAAGTGGTATGGTAAAAAGCGGTGTATTCTCTGTGCCTTAGAATTATTCCGGATTCCGGAGGCGATCTGGATTCGAATCCCAGTACCAATGACTTTCTTAAAAAGTTATGTGGGGTTACTTTTCATATGTTATACAGGTGAATTTTTCAAGTGTGCGTGGATGGGGAAATCCGAAACAATGAGGAATAGCAAAAAATGCTGAAAGGAGTCTGGGAACCGATTTTGATGAAAACTAAAACAATTTTTAGAAAAATCAATGTGCCTAGCCAGGAATCGAACCCGTTGATTTTTGCACCATTCGATAGTGTCACTTATAAGGAACAAATTCTGGAAAGTAATGACATACGGAAAACTTAAGGAAAGAGCTAATTTTTACCAAAATGTTTGTTCCAATTGACCAATTTTGTATATTTTATGATTTTAGGTTTATGGGTAGTACGGTAGTACCTTCTCACTACCTATATCATTTAAGTTGTCATTAGTTTCACTAGTAGCATTTTTGACATCCTCTAACATCGTTTTGATTTCACCAATGGATCTTTTCAGTTTAGAAGAATAGACTTTCCAATTGGAACATGGACCCAAGTCCGAATTATCGTCAATTTGCTCAAAATTCGATTTATTTAAAGCTGCAGTCAGTAAACTTTCTTGAATTTTCAACCTTCGTAGCTTAGCAAGGACTTCAGTGGATAACGTTAAATTAGTTTCATGAACTATCAGAGAATCATCATCAAAATTACTTTCAATATCCATGATCTGTTTTCATTCATATGTATACCTTTAAATATAATATTTCATAGTCCTTCTAGCAGTTAATAAGAAATAAAATATTCAATAACAAAATAATTAGTGACCGTTTAGCGCGTCACTCGTTGCTATGGCGATGTCAGAACCAAATTATGGCCGATTGAGGGAATTACTGGTTAATATTTATTTATTAACTATTTACTGGTTTGTGTCACACTTGTAAATAATAACGAATAATTTACAGAAATAATAACGATTTTTATTACTTGAAGATTATAATTTATTATTAGTGTTGTGTTCTCCATTAGTTTTTGTACCCAATTTAATGATCTTGTACAAGCGCAACACTAAAGTCAAAGTTGACAGATGTAATTTGACTTGTCATTCATTTCACAGAATGACAGTTTCAATTCAATAAACGTCAATGCCAAAATAAAATGTATGGAGCACGAAATTTGTAATAAAAAGAAAATATTAGGAAATAATAAAAGAATAACTCAGAAAGAAATAACTAAAGCATTATAATATGTTTACGCGTTCTAGACTTTTATTCTCTAGAGCTCTCCCATTGAAAGTAAGTATTTTATCAGGTATTGACAGAGTGTATTTTAGTTTATTGACTGCTTGGTTATCATTGTTATTTTCAGAATGTTTTCAAGTCAGAGTATCAGAATGAGGCGAGATTTCTGTACGGGATAACAGCCATCAGAAGCCGGTCGACTACTCCGCTCAACACAATTATTATGTTTGTTCCACAACAAGAGGTTAGTTTGTATCATAACTATAAATTTGGTATTGATTTAAGGTTTCAGTCATTAAAATATATGTTTTCGATTATTTTGAAGCCCTGGATTCAAACATTGCATTTTGTTGTTATCACTCCCTATCCCCTACCCCCTAGTTTATATCACTCCATTCCGTACTAGGCTTTTTAAATATGACTCTCTTTTGAGATGTCAGCAAATGGTAGAGACATTGGAGCTTACTGGGTGCATTTCAAGTTTCCATTTGTATAACAATCTAGATTTATATTTTCGAATATTTTATATTTGTGCTGCAAAGTATCCCATATAATATAATATAAAAAGAAATGATTCTATTTCACATATAAACATGTTTTATTATTTTTTGATCAACTGATAATTATAATTTTCAGGCATGGATTGTTGAGCGAATGGGTAAATTTCACAGATTGCTTGAACCTGGATTGAATCTCTTGTGGCCAATTATCGATAAGATAAAGTATGTGCAAAGTCTGAAGGAAATTGCAATAGACGTGCCCAAACAGAGCGCCATCACATCAGACAATGTCACTCTCAGCATTGATGGTGTCCTATATCTCCGCATTGTGGACCCATATCTAGGTAATATTTATTATTTTCAAACATTTCCTTTGAGACAATAACTATTAGAATGCTTAAGAGAGTAGGAACTATCCAAGGGTGGGTTGAGCAGTGGCAGACTCCAAGGTATGTCCATAAAACCCGGAGCATGCTCAGGAAGTTGTTCACGAAAACCTGTGGCTGGTTTACATACCACAATAATAATGAATGCCATAGGCTGTCTGAAATTTTCTTTTTCTACTCAACTTTTGGATTCACTACTTATGTGTTAAGAATATATTGGCTAGGTGTATGCCTGCCCCCAAAGAGGAATGATATAATTATGTAAAAGAATATCTTTATTCAGTTAAACTCAGATCCCTCTGTACATAACACTGGCATGATAACAGCAGCAATGCAGGTCATAGATAAGATTAAATTGGCAGCAAAAAATTAACCAAAATCAAAATGTTGCAGCATCATATGGGGTAGAAGATCCAGAGTTTGCTATAACCCAGCTAGCGCAGACCACTATGCGTTCCGAGCTCGGAACAATATCCCTAGACAAGGTGTTCCGAGAGAGGGAGTCTCTCAATGTGTCAATTGTAGACTCTATCAACAAGGCCAGTGAAGCATGGGGCATTGCCTGCCTTCGATATGAGATTCGTGAGTATTTATGCTTTTCTGTGTGTTAGTTATTTCTTCCTTCCCTTATTCCTTTCTTCTTTTCAGCCCATTGTAGTCCACTGCTTCACATGGCCTCCCCTAATTGACTCCACTTGCTGTGTCTGTATGTTAGTAATTTCTTCCTTTCTTCTATCAGCTATTTGCACATGTTTTCACTGTTGGACATTGTGTGTTGCAGTCACACACAGTCTTGTGTTGTGGCTGGGGAGGTATGGTTGCCGGAGACACTTTCTTCATTGTGTTCTTCTTTCTTCTTTGCTACTGAAGAGTAGCAAAGCACCCGCAAACAACCTCGGGTAGGATTTCTTCCCTATTAGAGGTTGAATGTGGGTATTAATGGGCTGCAGTGACTAAACATCAGAAGGCCTACATGCCCGTTTGCTTTTCAATTTCTATTTAACAAAATTCAATGGATTTGATAGTACAGGTATTACATGGTTTCCAGGTGATATAAAGCTGCCTAGTCGAGTTCACGAGGCCATGCAAATGCAAGTGGAGGCGGAGCGTAGGAAGCGCGCCGCCATCCTGGAGTCAGAGGGAGTACGGGCTGCCGACATCAATGTGGCTGAGGGCAAGCGACAGGCGAGAATATTGGCATCCGGTGAGTGTCCTGTACAAGCCAATATTCCTTCTACAATTTCAGGCCCCGGTTGAACGTCATCTGTTTTACATCATGTCATATCACAAAAAAACAGAGCTTAGTCCACCAAGCTGGCCAATTGGAAGTTGATAACTTCACTTGACTTTGAGGACATTGTGAGACACTGTTGCAGCAAATGACTTTAATTTTGAACGATGCACAAGTTGTAAAAAAGTAATGGCCTCGAACACAGAACTTCAAGTAAGAGATCAAATTCTTAGCCCATATGAAGGAATCCCAGGATTGGCAAATGGTCAGAATTCTTATCAGTCTTCCAATGTAAGTTTATCATAACGTCATAAAATGATCACCTTAAAAATATTTCAGACAACCGCACAGCCCCAACCAAAACACAAAATATCACGGCGAGATTAGTTACGCTGTATAAAGGCAATAAGATTTTACGTTGTATAATATAATAAATAAATAAATCGCAACCCTATTCTGAATAATATATAAGTCATGTTGTTTAACTTCCAGAGGCTGAGAAGCAGGAGCAGATCAACAAAGCGTCAGGAGAAGCGAACGCGATGCTCGCGGTGGCGGAGGCGCGCGCAAGGGGCCTCAAGATGATCGCCAGCGCACTCGCTAACCAAGTAACATTATACTATGTAGTGATGTGCCGGATATCCGTATCCGTATCCCCGGATATCCGCGGAAAAAGACATATCCGCATCCGTCACTTTATTGGCGGATCACGGATATTTTATCTGATCTGATCTTTTATTATCACAAAATAATTCCAAATTACACTACTAAACTTCTTTGTGGACATTGCTTTTTACCTCTTTTATTGAACACACATGTATCGTCTATGGTGCCCAGTGTCACACTAAACTAAACTAAACTAAACCCGCGCAATACAAGTCGAAACATGTCCTAGCTGTTATATAAAGCTTCTGCCGTCAACTATGGTTTCCAGGCGGATATACATTTTTAACGATCCGGCACATCACTAATATGATGCTACATGATAAAGTTAACCCCTACTCTTTGCCTTGTCTCCCTTCTGCAATTTAATTTGAGGTAGCTCTCTTTAGTCTCATCCCATTTAATAAGGTATCAGTTTTTTCTCTGTGTAGTTGTATCTTATTTAATTTGGTATCGAATGATAAGGTTAAAATTCTATTTCTGTAGTGATCTTGTCTTTACGTGTCCATGGCACCTTGGACTCAGGAAAGCCTAGCGTTAGGCTAAAAGTGTGAATCGTTTTTCTTTTATTATTTTATGCTAAGATCTGCAGAGCTTATAGAGGTCTTGTATTGTATACTTCCATTTGACTGTGATATTCACTCCCTCTGTCTAGCCCTGTAAAGCCCAGTGACGACACATAACTTTTTCTTGTAATCTTCCTAACTAAACCACGGGCATTCATGTGCTTCTTTATAAAAATGCACCACGTGTTCTCAGGAGAGCAAGCACGCGGCATCGCTGACGTTAGCGGAGCAGTACGTGGCGGCGTTCACGAAGCTCGCGCGCACCAACAACACCCTCATCTTGCCGGCGAACGCAGGCGATATCTCCAGTTTAGTCTCTCAGGTATTGTATCTACTCTATTCTATTCTATCTGATTCTACTATAGGTACATATTATTATAATAAAATTGTTGAGCCGCCAATGCCATAATGCGTTGTGCACGCTCATCTCAGGAACGGCTGAACCAATTTAAATGTAATTTTCAATGTTGTATTGAGAAAAACTCTGGGCAACACATGGGCTACATACATTTTTTACGAAAACCAATGGAAACAATTATTACGGTAGTTCTTGGATGGCAGAGTTTCGCCTGCCGGGTCGACTAGTATGCTAATAAAGTCCGCCCGTAGTATACTAGTATAGTTATTGTATAGGTATCGTACCTTGCCATGTTACGGAAAAATTAGGGACTAATTTCTTTTACTGGAAATAGTGCGAATGATGAAGACTATGTCATGTTTTCGACCCAATGTGCTAGCAAGAACTTGCCATCGACAATTTTATAGAAGACACACGATGGTGTGGCTATATCAAAAGGTGGGAATGGCGTAAATATTGCATGTATGCTTTCTTTACTGGTACAGTTGTACCTACCTGAATGTAACCCATTCGTGACCCGCTGCAGGGTGTCACAATGAGAATGTAAGCCTGACCACCACACTGGCCTAATGTGGGTCGGTGGACTTCACATGTCTTTGGAAACATTATGGAAGATTCACCATTACAACTGGTGATATATAAATCAACAAAATAATTGGGTAAAAATTATTTCCTACTATACTATTAACATGATAGATTCCTTAGTTTTATAAAAGTATAAACATATCTTTTCAGGCAATGTCAATATACTCCACGGTTACAGCACATAACGCAAAATCAGCAGCTTCTTATGGAGAACCAATAGTACCAGAAATAATGCTTGATGATCCTTTAATAAAACTAAATTTGCCATCTGAAAAGGGAACAACCTTGGCGGGACAACCATTACCCAATGAAGATGATAGTCTAGCGGAGTATTACTCAGACGATGAAGAGAGAGAAAAGGCTATGCAAGCTCAAAAGGAGAAAAAGAAACAGCAACAAAGTTATATAGAGAAAGAAATATAGAATTGTTAAGTAGAAATGCTTGTTAATTAAAATATGCCTAAATTTATCTACTGTTGTACTCATTTCAGTTTAGGAATTGCAATATGTGACTGAAAATAATTGTTATTTTTTATGACTGTTTCTTTTCCCTCACGCGTGGCAAGTCTAAATTAATTTTTAGCAGTTACTAAGGTCATATTTTGACCTAAAAGTTTGCAATTATAATATTAAAATTTATTTTTATGAGGGTGAATTAAAAAAAATAGTTCGAAAAAGACAAATACATTTTAATTCACAAAATATATTATGAAATCATATACAACCTGTACATTTTTAGTCTCTTAAATCTAATGATCAGTTTATATTTTCATATAAGCTCAACAATTGAATAATAATATAGGAAATTCTTACAAATTACGATATCCACTTTAGGAATGTATAATACACCAAGTCTATTCTTGCTAACCCCACAACAAAATTAATAGAAGTACCATGCAAAGTTATGTACAAACGCTAGCAGACAGGCCACACGGTGGTTTGTGATTACTGTTGATTATTAATACAATCAACACTATGGCATCATTAAATTGTCTGCTTTGAAGTAGAGCTCTTTTTATGTTCTATTTCAAGAAATTTATGTCCTGCAAGATAATTACAACAGTTGAGACAAATAAGGCACATTATGAAAGTTGGTTGAACCTTTCCTTTGGCACTAATTACTTAGAATTGCTCAGCCTTACTATTCTCTCGACAGTGTGTAAAAAAGTTAAGCTATTTTTACAAATTTGTCTCTTTGATTGAAATAGCTAACGGTTCCCTCTTCAGACTGGCTTTCTGTAGGCATTTTGTGTAGACTTAGGTAGGATGCAGACAGCTCAGTACCATCAAACTGTCGTAAATGTATCTGAAAAAATAATAAAGATTCTTGATCAGATACTAAAATTCAGTATACTTACAAATAACATGTAGGTGGTGCAACAAATACCCCCAACCTACCTAAAAGCAAAATGATCTTATGACTCATGTTTCGGTTGGGTGAATATCTTAGTCCACATGAATAGCAAAGCAACCAAAAATACTCTGAACAACAGAAAACTCAGGAAATGGTGCAGTTTATATGACAGAAAAATTAGATTTACTATGTTATGTATATGTTATTTATATGTTTGGTAAAAACACCACATTAAACAAAACACTATACCCTGTCTTCCATTGGGCTCAGGGAATTAAATAGTGTCACAATCTTAAAGTTGTTATTAATAATTGTATAAAGAAATACAATTTATTAATGTTACCATTAAGTACAGGTTCACTTCATCGCTTCTACTCAAATAGGGGAAGTTTCCACCACTTTTTAAATGTGCTAGTTTGGCCTGAGGGTAGGATTTGTGTAGGTCTTCACGGACTCTGGAACTCAAAGCGCTCTCATCCCAAACATCCATAATTGTGATGGGCATATCTTTGAGCAGCTGAGGCAGAACATATGCTGGCACACAGTTCAGAGTTAGCCTTGACGCTAGTTCTGCCTGTGTCAGTGACTCCAACTGCAAAAATTATATCAAGACACATTGACAACATTTAAAAGTGCAAAATAAATATATTCTTGTAATTAGAGTGCATTTGGGAATGTTTAAATAGTAAGGCTACCTTACAAAACTTTTGACCTGGCTGGCATTGTGAAGAAGAACAAATAACATTAAATAATAAACACAATTCAATTGTTCCCTCTACTGAGGATTTTCAATCTCTTCTGGATCCATAATAATTTAAATTCCCTATTTTTTAATGTTAAACGTCAGCAAACAAATCCTACTGCTATTATAAATGTGAAAGTTTGTGAAGATGGATGAATGGATGAACAGAAGCATGGACGATCTTTACCCTTTCACAGATAAATGGCTGAATAGTTAAGAAGATTAGAATAAAATTTGTAATGCAGATAGTTCATAACTTGGATTAACATATAGACTTTTTATCGCTCTCTGGACCAAGTAAAAAGTTAAAATCTGCAAGGACAAAACTGGTGGCAAAGTCTAGTTTAACATAAAAAATACAAATCAGTCCTGTTCTTGACTTTTGGTGAGAACACAGCATTTAAAATTGATAAATTTTATTAATGTTCTCATAATTTATACTACAGAATATTATTGACAAGTTTTAGAGAAAATCAAAATAACATGGTTTAAATATGCACATCATAAAATTTGTTGTTGTGGTAGGATATGAGAATTCAATAAAGATAAAACTGAATCCAACTTAAATACTACAAACACTATAATAAACACAAACTAATCAAGATAGTGAGTTCATGAACTGCTGTTGAACTCTGTTGAATCCCAAGTTTACAAAATAAATAAATTAAACTTATAAATAAGTTTCCTTTAAACATTCTATATCTTCCTGACATTATTATCTGTTTATGTTATTTTTACTACAGTGACTGTAAACTGTAAAATAAGATAATAAATAATAGATTTAGAATTCAAAGCCTTACTTGACCTCAATAATATGACATCTTTTATATTTACAAATAATTTAATTCTACATAATATATACTAATGTTTAAAACAGGTTTATAGCAAGTTATTTGGCAATTCACAAATGACAGATTTAAACAGCTATTTTCATAACTACTGCTAATAACCCTGCTAATCTAATGTTAAATTCTATATTCCCATTTGCCACGAGCACAGAATATTTATGATAATGATTTTAAAATTATGATAATGACATCTCCAAAAACACACTGGAAGCAACTAGTGTTTAAAAAAGTTTCATGCTGTTATAGAACAAACAAATTCTTAATTTCTTTTTAATTTTTCTTTGCATTCTTTTCAAATTTACTCGTTTAAAAGTCAAAACTTACGCTAACATTTCGAAACCAATATTACACAAATTGGTCCCACCCTTTTTGAGTTTTAGTGAGACTAACAAATAGTGATTCATTTTATATTCTAGAAGATATAAAATAAACCTGGTTAAATTTAGTGGTTCATAATTATTATGCAGCACTTAATTTACCACCAGTCTCAACTCCACTTTATGTAGTTATGCTTTAGGCCTTCTTCTGTTTTGTGGAGAAACATCCGCTCAATAATGAAACATAGAAAGCATGCAATGTTAAATTACCATCTCTGTATTTTAGCAAACAAAGAAATTTAATTTCTTACCCTTTCAACCATAAAATCAATTGATTCCGCAATTCTTTTGTCAACTTTTTCTGCAGAGAAGTTGCCCATGAGCATTCTCTTGAGCACCAGGGATGGGAGAAGCCAGAATAAGGCTGCGGAGTCATGGTACTCAAACACTGAAGTGTCAGTGAAGGAATTGCATAGGATTATTGAGGCCACTCGAGGACAGTTTCTGGTTGTTTCTGCAAACTTTTGGGCAATGAATCCACCTACAAATAAAATGTGAAATAGAACAATGATACATGAAATTCTGAAATTTCTTTTATGACACCAAGATGCAGAAAAAAATATCCAAGGAAAATCTGGATCTGAAATTTTTACAGAGCGATATTGTGAATATAAGTGACATTTTTGTATTTCTGTTAAACATAATTTCTGCAGTAAAGAGAATAAGCCTTTGGTAGTGCTCTGATTTTTTGCAATGTTAGTGCAACTTGCAATTCTCATCACACGATAAACATGTGGTTCCGTTACAGAGCAAGTCAATTAGGCAAGCATATGTTGCCAGCATGCTGAGTCCTGATCAATACAAGCCCTTAACACTACACACTTGTTGAACAATTGACAATAGTAGAAATAATGTTTTTTTTTTAAATAAATTTCCTTTATTTCTGATATTTTTTCCATACAAAATAATACAGTCAAGTACTATTTTGTGTAGATTAAAAATAAAATTTAATCTCTTCCAAACCTAAAGAAGCTCCAAGGATGTGAACTTTATCCAATTCTAGATAATCAAGGAGCCTTTTGAATCCATCACACCACTCCTTCATATTCCAGTATGGTGGGGGCTCTGCTGCAATCACACGGACACCTCTGGATCCTAGACCCATCACTTGCTTATAGAAAATGTCTGCAGTCCCAGACACAGGAGGCAGACATATTAAAGGACAATTGACTGACTTTGGACCACTGTCAAATATTCTCCAAGCCTAAAACAGTAATAAAACTAAGAATAACAGTACCAATAAGTATTAATATATTGAAACACAATGTCACTTGTAATTTCCAAGAAAGTTGCAAAGTTATCATCTGTCGATGTTTACCTTGGACCCATCTGAATCAACAACTATTTTCCGTAACGGGATACTACTTCTAAAACTCAAATATTCACTCGACTGCGACAAATCACTCAGGTAGCTCATTGTAGAAAGTTTTTGTATGCCTTCTACCTAGCCATAAAAATATTTTGTCCTCCAATCCTTCCAAATTACATAAACTTTCTAAGCCCTTGATCAAATCTAAAGTAACAATCTCATCTAATAAACAACAAATGAATGAACTAAAATATTATGGTCTAAACTGGGTAAAGGCCAACCAACCATTCCAACCAACCAACAACAAAATCGAATTGAATTGAATATTGTGTGAATAATTTATGTGAATGACTGACTGACAATTGCCTTGTCTATGTGACTGCTGACTGACAGACATTGACTCTGACAAGTCAAGTGACTCTTGTCACTTAGCGAGTTGCCAGTATATATTTTTAATTCATTTTTTTCCTTACCTGCTGCAGTAAAATGCAATAAAAATCGTCTATTATAAAATAATTATTAAGTTCTTGCTCAAGTCATTATATTGCGGAATAAGAATAATGCACTGTTCAGAGAGACAGATAGGGCACCATAATCTTATATTCTTCCTAAGTGTCGGACATTTCCACACAGGCAGCCGTGTGTCTCCCCTACTCTACTATAATACTACTATGATTGCAGCTAGCGATTAAGCGCAACGCACACTGGAGGAGTGCCCAGCATGGGAATTTAATGCAGCTGTGGGGGGCGACTTCTGGCTACTGGTTATAGTTGGAACCGGAAGAGGAGTCGCGGAATGGGGGGAATTCCTTCTCGGAACTCAGATGATATAGTTACGTCACTGCCTCTCTATCTGTAAATACGCGATCCAACAGAATTGAGCGTTGGAATAGGACCTACTATCACACTCTCATCTAATTCTCATGTGTGAAGTCTAGGCGGTGGACTACTGGCGTCCTCTGCCAAATAAAAAGATCTCGGAGAGGCGTATGCGGTTTTCCTGTGCGCATCTACAGGAGTCGGAATGAAAAAATATTAATGAGCAGTTATAAAATATTTAAGTAGGGAAAACAATGATTTCAGGCCTCAGTTAAATCCAATCCAATAGTATGTAGTTACTTCATTAATTCAGTTAATCATACCTACCTAAAATAAATTAATTTGACATTCAAGTTTGCCTGTCTACCCATCTACAAGTTTATATCAGCTCATCAGCTATAAATGAAGTAAATCCAGAGGTTTAATGAAATAACAAAAATATCATCGAAACATGCTTTTATTACTTACTGAATATCATAATGCAATCATAATATTCTCGTGTTTTTCACTACAATAACTTTCCAAACCTCTAATAGAAACTTAAGTCTATATTAAATGATAATAATTAAATTATCGGACGCATTTATACATTTAATTTTAGATATGAACCTCTGTGACACTTCGAATCATATTGATGGTCAATGAATAATTTAGGTAAAGCCTGCGAAAGTTAAAATGTATGGAATGCAATATTAGTTAATAAGCTTAAGTTATCAGCTAACACACGGCGACATAGAGTTAAATTCGCTACACGCTAAATAGAGGATGAAACAGGGTATAAAAGCACCTACAATACTATTGCGAAAGTGGCAGTGAATGATGAACTTTAAGGTGATGCTGAGGTCTAGTGTTCACTGCCTCCCATGCTATCACCCTATACTATTCTATGCTCTGTGCACTGAGCTCTAAAGATAATAAAGATGAAGTTCTTCTTAAGCTGTGTTCACATTGGGTTAGCAAAAATTAACATTATAATATTGATTTTTTTCAGAGGGAACATCATTATAGTGAATTATATTATAGTAAATAAATAATTCAATTTAACGAACTTCAATGGTTTTTTTAATGGTAATTGATTGAAACTTTCTTTATTATTATAAATTTGTACTATTGATGCACACAATTGAAATTGCTAACAGTAGTTCACAGTGATTATGTTTTAAAATGATCTTAAAAGGGTGCTCTTGAATTTGAGTAACCATACATTGATGAATAAAAAAGACAATATTATTCAAATATTACTAAAGATTATACCTGGCATGCCTCTAATTTCAATGTTTATTTAAGTTTGAAATAGACTGAATAGTTATTACTCAGTGTATAACTTGTTAATTAGTTGAATATGTAAATGCTGACATATATACATGGTTGTGATAATTAAAAAAAATATATAGTACCAGGCACATTAAGGGCTCAATGCGGCATTGCAAAACACATATTCACTTGGTATATTTAATTTATTAAAAATACAAAGAAAAATTTGATAAAACACAAAACGCAGATGATAATAAGTTATTATATGCGTGGAACTAAAATAGGTCAATTCGATTTAAGTAGGTAATTACCACCACAAAGTTTAGATTATCACCATTTTCCATAACACTGATTATTTATTTGTTATATATTGAATCAATGTCAATTCTTGAGTAAAGCGTGTCCAGTATTTAATCAATTTGTTTTTTCTCTAAGATGATATTTACATTCAATTTTGACATACGAGTAGCAATACTTATCATATCAATGCCATTTGTACTTTTAACTATTGGTTAAAATACATGACATTGGAGTTAGCAGCATTGTTATAAATAACATTTTCAGCACACCCGACACTATGGCGAGGTTCCTAGTATGGCCTGGTCAGGCCACAGAAGTCCGTTAATAAACCAAACTTTCTACTCTATATTGTAAGCCACACATGGCAAGAAATTTACAATTAGTTCTTCTGCGATAAGATAAACATACCTACTTAATAATTATTTAACTTAATTTTACTTAGTGCATAATCTAAAGTTAACATTTTACTTAAATAATTTCGTTTTGTATCACTAATACATACATGAATGTACTGTTTGATTTTCATGTGTGAAGTAAATTTTGTTGTGTATATAATTATTTTAAATTAATTTTTCAAGGCAGGTTGTACTCCTATTAAGTGTAAATCGTTTAAACATAAAGATCAGTCTGCAAACTAATTTATTAAATTCAAGTTATGCTTCTAAAAACTCTATGATAGAATATCTAAACAATATGTCTGGTGTGTACACTCTAATTACGCATACACTAAAATATATTGTGTGTCATACAAGTACGCATTTACATTGAGCATATATTATAATCTAAATCCAAACAGCTGAAAGACATTGATAATTCTCTGTACAGTTTTCCATGTATATAGTATTGACCAATATACATTTTAAAGTCTAGAATGAAAAAAAGTAAATGATAATTTCAAATACAAGTAAATGATAATTACAATACAACTTACCTCAATTAATACGTAATTGGTTCATTACTAAATTGTGGCTGTTTTACTACATACGTAAGGCAGACATGTATTTTTTATAAATTTTATGATCGATCACGTAGGTTTGACGAAATGACCAGATCAGACAGTTATCATATAAATTTATTATAGTAAAATATCTATGAATTAAGCATAAAAATCTTATATGAATGAAGTTATCAATAAAATTAGTTTCAATTAAATTACTGTAAAATAATGAGATACAAAACACATCTATAGCAAAAATTCTAATATTGGTAAAATTACTTATACACCATTATTACAAAATCTATACATTTCATGCAAACAGTATGAACACTTATATAATGCCATTTTTATATTAATTTATACACACCACGTTTATATAAGCTGTAGATTGGAAAATATAGGGATTATATAAGACACATTGTTATCTACTAGAAGTATGGTTGTTTTAATCCTCTTTACACTTTTATGTATCATTTAACATGTTTAATGATGCATGAAATTATAAGGTACATACAGGAAGACTAGCAAGGAAAACATCTACTAATATAAATGCAAGAAGTGAGTAAGCTTTTTCTTCTTTCAAAAGGTAACAAAAAGGAAATGAAATGATGCACAGAGTCAACATAAGCTGTCCAAATAATGGCATTGTAACTGGAAAAGTATATTTCTGACGATCATAATATATTATGTTGAACCTAAATTTCTTGTATTGTTACAGCAAGACCTAATAGGAAAGAAAATAGTAAGAAAATTTAACAATTAAACTACTACAGTGATCATGTATGACATTGTAACTTTATTATTTTCGGTCTAATGCAAGTATCAAACATTTAAATTCCACTAAGCATGCTATCTTCCTTAACATTTTCCTCTGTGCTAAGGACTTAAGTATATCGTTGGCAATATTTACAAAATAATTTTATAGAGAAATCATTAATTATATCATATAAACCCTACTATACAATTTGGTTCGAAATTAGTCATTATTGGAGAACCAAAACATACATCAATAATTGTAACAATACAAAAGTCATCGCAGCAAATGATTAGATATTTATATTTTTTTCGTGTTATAAAACGAAATAGATATTTTTGTACTTAAGTTATGAGCGGAGCTGATAAAAGCTGAATAGTTCATTCACACAGGCACAAAATTTGTAATTTATGTAATAATTTAATTGAATGGTTACTCCTAAAACATTGTCAACACTTAAGTAACTGGTACACATATTGTTCATTTGTTATCAGTAGCCAAATTTCGAGAATTTAATTATTTGCAATTCTTTGCGAGAATTTAATACACAGACGTCACACTCGTTTATAGTGAGTTTTGCAAACAACACGGACATTTTTGCAATTTTGATTTGATTTTGTGATTCACTTAGGTTTGAATCACTGTTTATTGATTGCTCAACAGTCTTAAGCATCTTGAGTCAAGACTGACCACACTCTTAGGATGACAATTTTGAGTACTACAATAAGTCTCATGACACATTTAAATTTCATGTTTAAAATGTGATAAATTAATACGAGCCTTCGTCGATTGCAATTTCTTTTCTATCCAATGTTATCTGTTTCAGTGAGACACGCTTAGGTTCCTATAAATAAAACAATACTCAAGACTGAGCGCAATTTTAAGTACTTATGACATACAAATGTCATAAATGTCAATTAACTGAAGACTTGGTAGATTTCAATGACTAATCACAATATAGATTAAGATAAGAGACTGTTTGGTTGCCAAGATACACTTTGTAATTGCTTTGAAATAATTATCAGATGTCACAAAGATGATACGCTGGACTCATTTTCCGTCTGACGTGAACCAAGCCTTAGCGCTATCCAAATCCGAAGATTGATTATTGAAACCGGCCATTTGTGTGCTTTTAACTAACCTACTACGTCAGCTTGTCTGTGTCTGTCACTGTCAGTATGTCATAACTGTCAGTTAAACTCTTGAGTGGCGGGGCTAACGGCTATTCAAATCCGAAGATTGATTATTGAAACCGGCCATTTGTGTGCCAAACTATGACTTGAGCATTGTTATTGAATAGGAGGCATGTTAGAAACATAACGCGTACTAGAGCGGTCTCATGGTGCGCACGCGCTTGGCGGCGGGCAGCGGTCACGACTCGCCGTTGCCGCTGTCGTCGCCGTCGCCGTCGCCGCCCTCCAGCTCCTCGTCCGAGTCCGACTCCAGGTCGTCGTAGTCGTCGTCGTAGAAGTCTGTCATGTCCAACTGGAAACAGATATAACATATGTACCTACCCAGAAGAATAAAAAACCTTCAACGAGGGTGCAATGTACATCTTTGATATAGGTAGCCAATATCATCACCATATTATGTCTAAAGCCTACCACACACGTTCAGTTTCATCTGTAAAATAAAACTTTGCAGTCGATTTGTACAGATAAGTCATGCGTCCCACACGTTGAAAAATCGTAAAAACTGTACAGTTTTTATCGGTGTAGTTTAAACGGTACATTGCGATCGTAACGATTTCTCGTAACATGTGTGGCAGGCATTAGTCTATGTTGTTGAAGCTTATGCAAGTTATGACTTCTACGTTGTTCATGTTAAAGCATGCTGCAAGCTTTTGCTTCTGTAATCAAGTTTTAGTAAGCTGGTGCCGTCTCCGTCACTCGTCAAGAGGTGGCGCCATACGATCCTGAATCACGCTATAGAAGTTTTTTACATCGCTGGCATAATATGCCTAACTCCGACATGACGTAATTGGAGCACAGCCGCTCCCTTTAGTTTCGAGGAACCGATTTACCGATTACCGATGGGATTGAAATGTCTTTAAATGGAAGTATGGGAAACACGTGGTTCAGAAGGCATATGACATTGTAGGGCTTAGATGTTTATGGAGGTCCGCGTCCTCTTGAAATAGGCTGAAAAAAGCAATGGGCAAAAGGCTGAAAAAGAAGATGATATTAAACTAACCTGTGGTTCTTGTGTCGTCGACTTGACTTGAGTTTTAATACAATAGTCTTCTAATGTGAGGGGCACTACTATGCCTTCTTTCTCCGCCTCGATTCTTGCTAACTGCGCTTGTTTTCTGAAATAGGAATACATTTTTTTTAAATATAGGGGCAAAAAAATAAACTTAAAGAAACTACGTAACGTCACGATATAATAAAAGTGAAGCGAGCGAGTTTCATTTAAACTAATTATTCACACACATCATATAGCCTTTGATCCTCTGGCATAACCTTCATAATAATTTAGAAGAATTCAAAGACTGTTCCTTAGTTATCTTTGAGCACATTTAAACAGAGTGGAGGCAAATGTATCTTATCCCTTAAGAAATGCAGAGGTCGACTATGGCAGGTGCACAGCCCTGACCTGTCAAACGTTGGTATCGATACAATGAGAATAATTATCTTACCTGATAATATTCTCATATTCCTTGTCCTTGCCCTTCGAGTCTCTCCAGCGGCGATACATGACGCTGGCATCGACGTTCGCGGGGCTGAATGTGTTGGGCTCATTCAGGAGCGAGATGACTGAGAGAAGCACTGTGCGCACTGATTGCGTGGGGTTCCAGCGCTCGCAGGGCAGCTCGCCTGACTGCGGGTCGTCCACTGGCGGGTGGAGGATCGATATGCAGAGATCCCCGTTCTGGAATTGAAAAAAAAAACTGTTGAGTTAAAGGTTATCGTGCCCTGAAACTCTGCACGATGGTTCGTTAATAAATTACATTGGTGTACTAAACATTGTTTTGTTCGATGTTTTTAGTGTTACCAAATTTTGAGTGTTACTTTTGAACAGAAACTTCTTGTGCGATTTCTTGAATCGTATCAGCATAATTTTTCATTAAAATTCACCTTGCGGACCGACCTTAGCTTAGGTTGATTTTAGAGGTGAAGTAATTCATAATTATTTTATTTTAAAGACGGATTTCTTTTAGTTCTTGCTATAGTTATTCTTATATGTATTATAGTTCGCGTTAGGACGGAATAATGAAATTACGGTATGTTTAGTGTTCCTTTCCTCAAGTGAGAGGTCGATTTCTTAGTCACTGTGCTAGATATCATGGCTTTTCAGAAGATTCATAAGTTTTATAATTTCGTTTTATTATTTCAGATTCCGCCTAATACTAAACCTTCCAACAAATTGCCATATCACGGCTCGCGCTGCAGTTTTCGTTTCTCGAGTGCGGAGCGTGCGTAACTTTAGTTACATAAAATTCGCTTTTGCTGGATAGTATTAGGTCTACAAGCCTTTGTTCTTGCCTATTGTTTCATTGTTCTTTATAACGTTCACGTGTTGCCTTTGCCACTTGCGTGTGCCGGAGGAGGCGTGTGTCTTAAACCATTACTTAGTTTCCGTCGAAAATGTTAGTATCAACCTACCATAGCACAGTATACTTAGCTTATACCCTAATTTAACTAGATAGTTTATTTAGGATACAAATTTGATTGTGAGGCGGTGATAAGCTAAGAATTCGGTCTCTTCGGACGGAAAAAGCGTTTCCAATGCAATACATTTTTCCTCATTTCATTTTACACTATTCTCAATTTAAATTTATTTTTAAATTTTTTAGTTTGGATTTTTTTTAAAGCGTGTTTTATTTAGTTTTTTAAACTAATATTATAGTAAGATTCGCTAAAGTAACTCCCAAACAGGCTAAAAGATCAAAATCTTTTGAGGAATAAATTATCTCCAAACGTAAAAACTAAAAACCTGATCAGTTCACGTGTTTTTCATAATTATATAAAAAAAACACCAAATCCATTCACAATTTTCCCATTCAATACATAACTATAGACAAAAGACATGTCTACTTATCAACTCCTCTGACTTCTTAGAAAAGGCTAATTGCTTAACGCCTGTTTAGGAGTACGACTTCCGTTCAGTCGTGCGTGGGCAACAAGGATTTCTACAAATCTGACATTCAAGAAAAAGTATATTTTTAAAATCTAAACGGTTTTATAACTAAGAGAAACAGTCTTACAGTCATTAACAACGTTAATTTATAATAAATTAAGTTACTGTGCATGTAAGTAATACATAGAAACAATTTATTCAAAAAACTTTCCGACGGCTACATTGCGTCAATATGCGGTACTACTGTAAAGTATCTCAATTTGCCTTCTCGTTATTTGGGCATAATCAGCATAGAAGTATTAGTGAACAAGTTTTTTGAGTACTGATTTGACATTTGACTTTGACTAACTACTCGTTATGGAGGGTGGTTACTACTCTGGGCTACAGCTCTCGGCTTTTGTTGATTAATAGTGGGTTCCAATAACCGATCATCATTCCGATAGGGATAGAGATACTGTTATTTTCCAAGATACTCTTTTAAATTCTTTTGAAAAAACAATTGTTGCCTGGCAACCACAAACCGTCTCATTAGGACTATCTATCCATATCCGACGATTGATTACTGAAGCTGGTCATAAGTTGACTAGATTTTGACCCGGAGAGAAAAGCAAATCCCGAGTGAACTTTTTTCAAAACAGTTCGAATTGGTGGCGTAAATTTTATCGGCAATTAATCTTTCCCAACCGAAAGAACGAGCGAGGGTAATCAAGTGAAGGAATACGATATACAACCCTGAACGACCACCAATGTTGTACAGGACCTACGTACGTATAAAATAATTACGACACTGGAAACCAGCATTGCAACCATAACATTATAAATTAACATCGATAAGCAGAGAGAAATGCAGTAAAGCAGGGTTTCTTAATCTTATTAATGGCGTACTGCTTTACAAAACACAGTTTAAAAAGCAATTTTATTTGAAAACCATAAAAGAGCAAAAGATACATGATTATGTTTTTATTTAAGAAGAATAAGAACCACATAAGCTGTTGCACTTTTGTTATGATTTTTAATAAAATAATTAGGCTTGTTTTTGTCGCAAATTGGAATAAATTTTATTTGATTTCAATTATAATTAAACTTATCGCCATGTCAATGAATGACGTACCTCTAGTGGTACGCGTACCCACTTTGAGAAACCCTGCAGCAAAGTGAACCTATTACGAGTTGTCGCTATGTCAACTCGCGAACGTAAACACGTTTGTCATTAAAAACATATTCTGTTATGGAAACGTTGAACTGGTCGAGCATTGACGGCAGCGGCCAGTGAGAAGAAAATCACCGATCATTATTATCTGGAAAATGTGAGCCCAGCACAATCACATGAGACACTTAGTCATTTCGCTTCCTGTTATCCTTAATTGGGTTTAAATTAATGACATGATTTCATATTAATGATCATGTTATTATTATATTATTATTATTAATTTTTATTCAGGTAGGTAATCCTCGAGTTTTTTGAACAAAATTTTTAAGTTTAATGGTGGCAGACAACGGTACAGCCAATCCGGACAACCTCTTAGGTTGCATTGATAGACATTGAAAGAAAAACAAAATCCTACTGAATAAGTACCTATATTGCTCCTTTTGAAGATGTACACAGACTACGTGGTGATAAACTTCATTTTTTGCATGTCTTATTTCAGGTTTTTATGGAACTAAGAAAGGATTAAACTCAGTTAAGCCTGTTATTCTGATTAACAATCATACATGTAAAAGCGAAATATGTACCTGCCCAAGCCTGCTTTTTAGCGGCACAGTGTTGTTTTCTCAGTTCCATATAAACGATTCAGAGAAAAGGGAGCCCATCTCATAATTAAATATTGCACAATAACAGTCGATTTTGGTTTTGAAATAACACATTCAACGCGAGCAAAATAGGTTAAAAATTCTGTATACCAGCTACTGACATAAAACATTACTCGATATTCAGAAACAACGTATAAATTCAGTATTTATTCACGAGTTCTGCGAACAAGTACCGCATCAACATATCAACAGACAACAATTTTTCAATTTGACTTTAAAAATGATAGAATCTGTTTGCCAAACACTTGACAGCTCATCATACCCTGAATTTTATGCTACACTACCTTTTGACCGCGATTCCGCCTGCGTGGGTTTTAGAATTTGGTCCAGCGAGATATAAATTAAGTTTGATTTTCATTAAACCAGAGCCGTGAGCATGAATAGGTGTACTACCAGTAACGTCAAGTATTAGTACGGTAAACGTCGGTCGGTAATTGACGTCTATTATTATAATATCGTTAATTATCCAGAATATTACGCTAAAATGGCAGGATAGGGCGATTTCATTTTTATGCTAAGAACAACATGTAAACTATTACCTCCTGGAGGAAGGAAGGACGTAATTTGTCAGTCTGTCTAACATATTCCCTTACTAATGGCATACCTTAACTATCCTTGGGCGATAGTGTTTATGCTCGGGGCACAGGTTTAAAACTTTATGCGATAGCGTACACGTGGCCCCGACACGTGAGCGTTGAAAGGAACACTGTGGGCCTTTAGCCGGTAGGAGTTCGGACTCACGGGCGATGCCGGGTCACCCCTGTCGGATCGACCCACTCGACAGCGTGACACCCGCTCGATCTTGCGGCGTTAAAAAGATTAAAAACAGTCTATTTACAAATTTCATGCATGACGTAGGAGGTCATAAAAGTGCATTATAAAACAAATTAAAGTAGCATAAACGCTGTTAGGGCACATTGATTACGTAGCCCCAATCTACCTTCCGTCTGAGGTCTTTGTTTCCATAACCTTTCTGGTAGCCAACAAAAGGCAAGAATAGGTTAGTACTTTACCATTGTGTTTTTGAACGTTACTAAAGTGATATGGCCATGAATTGGTAAGTTGGCCGACTTCATCTTTATGGTGGCACTTTACTTGGCTGTTTGTATTTGCGTATTCGGCATACTTGGTAAACAATCGCCATGTGTGGTTGCGTTGCGACAACATATTTGCCTTGACACTTGTCAGTTTTTCGCAGCAACACTGACATTGCCTTTCAATGTCAAACGTATGTATTTGTCATTTGGCTGCCACGCGCGGACGATCTATTTGTTAATATTTGTATAGTGGTGCATTCGTCAAATATTATGCATATATTTGCATACAAATACGCAACTATCACATATCACCAAGTGGAGTGCCACCTTTACGAGCTTTCGCATTTATATTATTGGCAAGATCTATAAAGACGTTGGTCTTGTAATTTGTAGTCATTGCACTTTATATGAAGATGACGGAAGTGTACAATAAGTCGGTTACCTTTGTGATGCCCTTGACGGACCCGATTAGGAAAATCCGAACCGCTTTGAAATCTGCGCAACGACACGTGAAGGCGAGTTCGTTGGACAAATCTTGAGGCGTAGTCGGTGCCAAGTTTTTTGTTCGCAGGTAGGTATACTAGGTATGCGACTTTAGTGTCTGCATTTTATTTATCACTAGCTTCTACCCGTGATATGGAAGTAGGATAGGCCTAGGGCACGGACAAAGGATGGTCGACTCAGCTTTATTAACCATCTCACCAGTCGCTACGCTCTACGATCCACATCATAAGAATTTGGTCTTGTTATATGAAATTCAGATGTACCAAATTCATCCATACGACTAAACTTTACTAAGTCGTTTTTCTTTGTTATCCAATGGCTAAATAATAAATAATCAACCAATTTTTATAAAAATAAGGATGAAACATCAATTCGTTTCAAACTACTTTTGTATGGCAAAAGAAACCTTTATCGGATCAAGTTAATCTAGTACCTATAAGTATTAATTATCACAAATATCCGATGTGCTAAAAATTTGTCAATAATTAATATAAGTAGACTTTTACTATCTAAGTATTTACAAATCTAAACAAACAATTAATAATTTTTCTACCGATAGTAACACACCATTTGCCAAAGAAAGTATGCTTAGACCTTGCTTAGACACACACTAATAACGAAAATCCGTAGTTGGAAGTGACTTAGGTATAAATGTTATAAAAAATTAGGTCAACATTAAATACCTGCCGTATTTAATAAAACTGAGGCTAAAGTACGAAACAAAGACAGTGAAAGTAACCGTACAGCTTTGGCTAACGGTTCTTTCTAATATCCCGTACGGCTCAATGTTGATTTGCAATATATTTCGTAAAATGTCACTCGCGAAACCACGCGACGTAGATTGTAGGCGAATGACCACACACGGTCAGTTGGATAGATTAAACGTATGAAGAGATTTTTTTTGTTCTAAATAAATAAGTATGCCCCCACCAAGTCGAGCAAAACAGCGGCATGTACCATCCTTTTTTCGAAGCAGTTCAAGCTATTTTTGACCCACTATAACTCGTTGTAGTTAACTAAGTAGGCTTTGTATAAACAGTATGTATTAAGTATGCACAACTTTTTACGGTAAACAAACCGAGTTGAAAGACTTGGTTTTTTTACAAGTTATGTTTTTGGTGGCGTCTCATTTCTTTTTGTGTTGTCAATCTAACTCAAAATATAACTTTGTAATCCTATATATTTTGTACCTATGGGATTATGCGAAGCGTTTGTTGTCAGTAACATAATAAATTATGAAGATCATTCATGAATGTTTTGATATCAATAGGTTATCATCACACAACCCATTTCGACGTTACGCAATCGGCAAATCGTATTAAAATGATAATAATTTTGTACCACTATTATGTACCTACTAAGATTTGCTAAAATTAACATTACAAAATTATAACAGTTATGCACAATCGTACTCCGTTATATCGTATGCAAAGTTTAATACGGCGAGAATGATAACCATTGACAATACAATTAGTAGTTACCATCATCTGATGCTGGAGCGATTGTCTATCATTATCATTAATTATTATCATGGGGAAGTCCGTAAAACTAATCAACTTAGTCTTACCATGTTTGGACTAGTTGCAATTATTGTCTCAAAAACCTCTTTGAAGTTTGACCGTAAATGCTTTATATGGTATTCATAGCCAAAAAAGGAAAATAACGTTCAATGAGTGCGCCAAGTTCATCTTTGATATAGCCACATCAATATCTTTAAAGTATTCGACAGGAAATTTATGGCTTAAAAATGTGACATTGACATTATTCACATCATTGTCATTAAAATAAATTAGTTCAGAAGTTTTCCGCAAAATGGCGGGGTGCGCAAAATCTCTGATCAGGCTACACAGTCTGAAATTCTGAATGTTCTGGACGGCAGGCAAACAAGGCATGTTTTTAAGCTAATAATTTATTTTTAACCGACTTCAAAAAAGGAGGAGGTGCTCAATTCGTCTGTATGTTTTTTTTAATTAAAAAACAACGTGTATCACAGTAATATCTGGTTGATAGACCGTAATGTGGAGTATTGCGAATCGTGGTGCGTCGTCCCCGGCTAAAAATATGACACCGGTTCGCTACGCGCATCTTCCTTCTCACAAAGAAAACGGGTGTGAGGAAATTCTCTGTAGGTAGAGGTACTGCACATTACAGAATCTTTATAATATCAACTATAGGTAAGTACTCTATACGCCAACACTTTTTCTTTCTGCGTGTAGCAGATTATTGGTAGGGTAAATGTCAGTTATTAGCATGTCATATTATTATGCCAGTCTATCTTACACATTCCCATACTAATGGCACACGTTAACTATACGAATACTTTGACGATAGTGTTGATGCTTGGGACACTGATCTTTGCAACTCATTGGACACTTACGTCCAATCTTAAGTAGGATAGAGATTAGAAATCATATTTGAATTGGCATGTGAGCTCTTTGCTTCTCAAGATTCACTGGCAACCACACCTTCCCAACCGAAATGTAAGACCATAAGACAATAAAGACATGAAAAAGATGTTGTTTCTCGGCGAGTATAGAGCTATATAGCTCTCCCAGAAAGTCCAGCTACCACAGACATTAGAAATACTCTCACCCTATCTAGACACAATTTCAAAGTTATACCTAATACAAGTGTCCCAACACAATTGTACGTTTCAAATGCAAACCGTTTCCGCTCAGTAACGCAAACGGATCGCAAAACGGCCGTATCGCAAACGTATATTAGACGTATCGAGTGGGAAGACCTTGGAGGCTCGGCCACGGGTGAGTTGAAGGTTCGCTGACGCACTCGAGACCGCGGAAGCGCCCGCCCATATTCCTCGTTGCTTCGCAACCGTGACTCCTTTGTCGCAAAACGTATTTCAGAGCATTAAAGTTATGTATAACGTTAAGTTGATCCACATATTATAACTAATTTTAGGTGGTAGATCCATAGTTAGCTCGTCCGGGATGGTACCTTACCGCAGCCTCTTGAACCGTCGTAAAGCAGCATGTTCTTCGTGTCTTGTGTTTCGGCTGGGGAGGTATGGCTGCCGAGGGTACTTTATTTGAGTATTTGAGACTAACATCTTAGTCCTAATGCACCCGCATATAACTTAGGATTTTTTTCTCTATTTAAAGTTGGATGCGGGCTTCTATAAGCTGCAGTGACCATCAGGTGGCCTGCATGCCCTTTTGCTACTCAATGAACTGATCATTTATGGTGCGGCTTAAATCTTTAATCGCTTACTATCCACGCAGTTTGCAAGACTAAACCTACACCCTACCTATAATATTAACAATAACATACATTAAGTAATCATCGGCTGATATCAAAGCATTGCGCACGGCTGCGCACATTGTCGCAAATGCGTCTCTGGGTGGAACATCTTCATACGTCACCGACGATGTACGGTCATGCTCATGCGTCGGCATTATAACCAAAGCCACGTGGTCGCCACAAAGAAAATATGCGATTGAAATGTTGGCACCGACGCGTTCGCCGAGATGGCATCGCGTCTCTGGGACGCTATTTAAAGAAACGCGTTTGAATGTAGCACAAGTTCAAAGCGGCAGCCACAAGGCAGGTCGTCGGGATTAAGGTTAATTACCCCAAGGCCGGGAGTGACACTGCTCAGAGCGGCAGCTATGGGAATTCTGTAATTATTAACCCTTAACTTTAATTAACTTTACATAGGTGGGACTGAGTGATAACCGCGTAAGATGAATTCCCGTAAGCCAGGGTATAATTTTACATTATACATACTTATATGTAATTATCTGTTCTTGAAGTCGGAGCCGGAAACTTAAAAAATACCTAGTTATTTCCACAAAAAATCTTAGATCGCTCAAATATTTATCGCCAATGGAAGTTATTTTGATGTACTTAGAAGCTTCATCTCAACAAAAAACGAATTGACGAGATTTAAAAATCGCGTAACTTTAGGTTCGTGTAAGTAGGGATACGGTATTCATAAGTAGTCATAACTCATAAGGGTACAATTTTGTACTAAGAGTGGGAGTAAATGGGAAAAGATCGAGCAAAGGCGTCAAAATTTTGCGTAAAGACTACTACGCTGATAGTCATTACGATTAAAATAGTCACAAACAAATATCTTACAGGAGAACTATGATAATATGTTGTCATGTTAATTTATTAAACAGGTGCCTAAATTTAAATTCGTCTAATGGGGCTGCATTAAAATGGAAATTTTACTTCCTGTATTTAATTCTCATGATTTTATTTATTCGTGGCAGCAATAGTAAAGTTCAATGAGTTTAGTTCGTTGACTGATTGACTAGTGACTGATTTACTTGCAAATAATACAATTTTAAAAATGTTAGTCGTTAACAATAATGACGTGTGTGGTCTCATAGAGGTCATTTAACCGTCACCGCATCCTGTGATGAGATCGCTATTTTTGTATCGTTGACCAAATAATGACATTGTAAAATAGAAAAAGTACACTATATTGAGTGTTAGTGGAAATAAATGACTGAGGCAGTGTGATTGGCTGTAGCCTGTAGGACTAATAAGTCGACTTGAAAACACGAACACACGTAACGGTGACTCGATACATGCGTAATTCTTATGACAAAACTGGCTCACTTGCTAGGTCTTCCGTAACTTGAATAGCGATTACTTCAAACTAGCTGCGAAGAAATCGCTTCTATAATTATATTAGAGAGTATTGAACTCAAAAATGCATAATGGACTAGTGCAAAAGACTTTTGATTCGTGCAAGTGTACCGTTGAGGAGTGTTTCTAGAAAACGTTCAGTTGGTGTCGCGGAGTGAATCATGCCTTGGTTTGATGACCCTGTTGGCTCACCACAATCACAGAACTCAGAGTACAGAAACGATGTTTTCGACTGCGGCAGCGCACACATAGACATCGCTCAATGTCATGACATCTTGGAGCAGAAGCGAAGAGGTGAATAAAGTATCGGAACAGTAGAGAAGTTTGTCATCGGCAAAGATTTTTATATGTCAAGATAAAAGTGAAACTCCTAATTTAGGGGACTATATTTTGGCTTTTATTTTGACGCGAGCTAGAATTAACCTACTTATTAGAGATACATAAGCTATCGCGATACTCGTCCTAAGTGTAATGAAATTTTCTTACAATTATTATGGTATCGATCGATGAAACGCTTTGGCCGCTTTTTTTTATTTTTAAATCTTAAATAAGTTGAGTCAGTTTTTCTTTTTTCTTTAGTATAACTCCGTCTGGTCATATCTATGGCGAAAGGTTTCGTTGTATGCTATGCATGAACTACTTATATGAAGTTAGACTTCTGTATTGTCAGTTTTAAGCGCAGTGTTTTTCGGCGCTGAGGATACTCGCTGTTCTCTTTCAAATGTAACGGTACTATTTCGGCAGTGCGAGAAAAACTGACTTACCTACTTACGTTTTGAATGCAACTAGTTAGATTATTTGAGTTGTTTTGATCACATTCTTACTTTAAGGACTAGCCGAATGCTTCAAACATTTGAATTAATGCAAGAAATGGATTTTAACTATAGCAATTGTAATTACTATTCAGGTTTTATTTAAAAACTTCAGGAATTATTAAGTATGTAAAATATAAAAATATAGTTGCCAACCTGTGCACAATACGTGTGTTGCAAATGTTCTTTATTTAAATTCAAAAAATTAATTAGTCCCAATAAAGTTAGACGTGTCATGATCTCACGAATAAAGAAGTCGATGACTTCCAAAACCGTTGGCCGTAAACTCTTATAAAGACAACAGAAAGACACGCGCAGACAAACATAAATAAACGCACGTGTGTGTTTCAGTTTGTTTACTTTACGATTTGCTTCACTTTCGTTCCATATTCAAAAATAGGATTTCTCAAGCTTATAAAATAGTATGGTTTTACTTTTGTATCGATTATTCAGATCAGTTAATTGATCACTTGCTTCATTTAATCGCTTAAATAAACTGGCTACATATTGACCCCTTAGTTCTTATTTTTTGTTTGTCCTTCTGTGGACCTAAGTAACGAATTTGATAACGAGAGAAGGTACATACGAGTACTTTTACGTCCAAAAATTTACACAAACAATGCGTTTTTTTAAACAACATATAATTATAAATACACTTTTATTAGTTTGACCTGTGACTAGGTATACAGTATCTACGGTAGAAGACAGCTGGTTCCTGTACCGAAGCTTCGGCTACTTCAGGAACCAGAGGCTTCATATTTCTTCTGTACATATAAGTTATTTTCAATGAATAAAGATTTATTATTATTATTATGTATGTAACGGAATTTTGGAACGTTACTTTCACCCACCTTGAGACGTCGGATTTAATTGAAATTTTGCACATGTGTCAAGGACTTAGGAATACAATATTTTAGTACCAACAATCTAATATTAGATTAAACGACGATAGATAATGCAACTCCGAACTTAGCATTAAATTTGTCTTCAGATGCACCTTGAAGAAAAAAATACAACCAAGAACTACATATGAATTACTATTTCTATTTTTTTAAGTAATGGCTACCTGATGTTAAGTGCAGCCTTGGCCACCCACATCTAACCTCAAATAGGGAAAAATCCTATCTGAGGTTGTATGCGGGTGCTTTGCTACTCACTCATGAGGACTCAAAGTTCGCCTCAAAAACAGTATCTTTGGTAACCGTATCTCCCCAACCGAAACGAAATGAAGAGCGTAGCGGTAAGGTACTCGTATCTGCCCGAGCGAGATACATAGCTCTACCACCTACAAAAAAATCACAATTTTTATTTGTATACACAGCTTGAACGTACATTCGTCTATATTGCGTTTTAATCATTACAGAGTAGGAGAGCGAACTCTCCCTTGCAATTACGACAATTTGTTGCGAACCCTCCAAAATCAACGTGCCTTAAGGGTTACTCTACCCCGTATAGGGAATTTTTTCTCTTAAGCATGGGGTTAAAATAAAGGATGTCTAAACTCTAAAAGGCATCAAATTATAGTGCATCCATGTTTAGGTGCTAGAGTCTGAAGTCGATAACATTTATTAACCACTAAAATATTTTGGTTCTTTACCATTTCAGCTTCTCGACTGGACTTACGATATTCTTTCGAAAAAAAAGGAGATGAAACATAGCTCGAATACAAGATTGTAATATCTCAAGTAAAAATGTGCAACTGAGCATTTTTTTTTTCGTAATTTGGATTCATAAGTGGATTGTAGAATAAGAAAAAATTAAGTAACCCATTGTGTAAACTAATTAATAACATGATTACAAACCAAACCAGCGATGGTAGCCCAGTGGCTAAGAAATCGTCCAGATAATGGGTTCGAAAACCAGTTTCTAAAATCATGACGTATCTTATTTTACTAAATTAAAAAAATGTCACCTGCTGCAACTATGAAGAAAACCTTCATGCGTGTGGAAACCTTCCTGCGTAAGAGTTCTCTAGAATGTTCTGGTGGTGGTAAGCCGTACGCAAGGCAGTAACCATAAAAGGTGCTTTCATTGTGAGAGGAGAATCGCCCTTGAAGAACTGCGACCCGTGGGCACTAATGGACTATAGGCACCTGCCCAGGCGGACTTCAATAGTTCTCCAATGGTTCTCCGATGTTGATAGTGATACAGATAATACATTAGAGTATTTACGGTAAAGCGCATGATTGTGTATCTGGGTCAGACCGCATTGTAGCCCAAAACGCTTCACAGGCCGGGGTCAAAGACGCTGATTTCGCAACTTCGCGAGTCAAGGGAGCCACTAGAATTGTACCGAGTCACGTCAACTCGAGTCGGTAACTCGGTAGGTATATAGTATTAGGATAGAGACGTTACGGCAAAAGAGTCCCAACAGGCAATAGACGCTAGAATCATTGGAGGTCGCCTGAGGTATACCTACCTACAGCTTCTTTCTTTCTATCTACTCGAACCCCGTAAAACGTGTCCTACGTCATGGCTTGTGTTTTGGTTGAGGAGGTAAGGTTGCCAAAGAAACATAATTATTATTTTGAGCGGTTTAAGCATAATCGTAGTACCTACGGTTTTAGTAGGTAAACTAGGTAAATATTTTCGAGTTTAGTAAAAAAAAACGTGTGCAGGACTTGGCTTTGGTTGGAATCGATTATTTTACCATAATTACTGAAAAAATCGAGTACCAAAAATAACCAATCGGTACATCTTTAGTAGCCACCCTTTTCGTCCATCTTCATCAATTTTTATTAGCGCGTTATTTTGGCACTGCCAAATCTGTGCTGCCGTATATTTTCGTAATCTAAACATAAATGTATCTGCTCCTGACTACGAAATCAGTAGCGAAGCGAGTTTTATTTAGGCGTTCAGATATATGTATTTAGGTGTTTACTAGGCACTTAAAGAATACGTTTATCATAAAGATGAGATTGGTGTACTAAGTATGAGTTGTGTAAAATATTTTAAAAATCTTAAAAACACTTGTGTGCTCTAGAAAGTTTTATCCGTAATGTAGGTACCCTGACCTCATTAATGCGGTTACCTACTGGTATATAAAGCGTAGACAAGATTTCTAGACAAAAGTAGATTTTGTCTAGAAAATACAGATGGGACGGATTTAACTTCTATCTGTGTTATTTTTACTTAAATGTGGTTTTGTGTTGGCTTGTTTTCTGCAGAAACCTTTATAAATAAACATTTTCAATCAATAGGTATAATTTATGTATTATTATTATATTATAAGTTTGAGGGATAAAATAGTTAAATCAAAATTAATCAACTTGAATTTTGTAAATAGTTTACTGATAACTAACACATGGTTATGATGTCGTTTATTTTCGATCGTCTAGCGACTTTTGGTATTCTGGCTCAAATAGGTACCTGATGCGCATAATTCCTTGGATATAGGAATGAAATGCAATGAACGAATATTTCTAGAAAATGCTTCATCAGACATGAGTCAAATGGACCATTTTCATTTTCCATCAAGTCTGGCGAGCCATAGCTCGTGGAACAGTGAGAATATAAACGAAGGAACGTATCGTCTGTGAATCATTTCTGTCAAAAAGTTTTTCTGAAGAGTGCAAAAAAAAAGGCCACTGTCTACTTTTCTTCCTAGGAAACGGTTCCTGTTTCATAAGAACCTAAGTTATCGCAAGATCAGCTTAACAAATCCGTTGATACTAAGGTAATTAAGGTATGTGAAGAAATGTGTTCAATATAAATGGGATCAAGAAGTTTCTTGTTATACAGTATCCTTCATAATAAATAGAAAACAAAATATCCCCAGAAGCTTTTCAGTAATTCAACAGGGTGAATACACAACGATTGCTGCGGTTACTCTGAGACTTTAATATAGTTAGTAATTGGTGGCACGACTACTATCCCGCGAAAATAACGAAAATATATGTTGTTTAATGAGTACTAAATCAGTATTCAAGCCAACCGCTTTTAAGTGGTCGCCGCAAACAGAAGGAACGTTTTTATCAAAAGTATAGAAACGAACAAGTACTTACAGGGGTATTTTTTGGGGTCATTTCAGTTAGTGCGTTGCAACGTATAGGGACTAAGATAGTCGTGTGATATAGGTACTAATACCTCTACTAATCAAAATTTAGAATATCGACCATTTTTCATGGCAGTTTATGCTCTCTTCCATAAATAAAAAATATAAATTGTTGGATGATTCTTCAAAAATGGCGTAAAAAGAGCTCTCCTTCGAAGCTGGCAACGCACTGGGAACTTCCTTGGTGTTTCTATGACTATTTACCATCAGGTAAGAGTGGTAAGATAGTTTCGAATTCCGAAACTTATAATCACAGTGTCGTTAATTTTGATCTCTCTTTATAGAGAAAGTTGAGACTAATGGATTGCGATGAAGTGTGAAATTTTTCTAGCTACGTTGCTATAGGCTTTCACTTTAGGACTATTGGATACTCTAATCACTGGTATAATCTTGATTAGTGATCCACGGCAAGGTCGGGTCTCCATTCAGAATAGATCACTAGGCTCTCGATCGCTAATCTCGTTTGCTGTTAGCATTCGTAAAAGAAGATAAAATTCATTTAAAGGTTTTTATTTTATTCTTTTTATAACCACGAAAAGTAGTGATTTCATTTATTAACTGTTTCGCCTAAACTACTGAACTAAAATAATATTTGCTGAATCCGTATTGAAAATTTCAAATTTCACTTGAAAGCCATTATGCAAACTGGCAAAAAATTACTACAGACGGTTTTTGCCCATTTTATGAAGAGAGATTGACATCAAACTAGGTTCAATTTTTCTAACATTTTTAGTAATCAAGTCGACCACAAAAATGTATGTATGTAATGGCTTTACATTAAGCCACTTTGGCGTGGCTTTACATTAAAGCCACGCTATTTTTTTTTTCTTCTATTATTGTGTTGTATAAATAGGTTGACAATGTAACACTTATTTTACACAACCTCATTAAGCGTGAAACAATCCCTCTGAATGTATTGTTTCAGTAATGCAACTGTGCCATTTACCCATTTATCTAGTTTCATGACAGCAAATGATATTGTACCAACGATTAATAGTGTATCTACGTTTACATTTTATTAGCTGTTACATATCTTGGAAAATATATTGTTATCGTTCAACATCTGGATTACGATAACAAATGTTTGATGTAAGTGTCATAAAGAGAATAAAGAGGAATAATTTTATGCCAAAAATTATATTATTATTGAAAATTCCTGACCAGCTGAATCATATCTCGCCATGTTGTAAAAAAATGTTTTTTTTCCACTAGCATCCTGTGCTAGCAACAATGCAAGTAATGTCAATGTCAAAATATAAAATTTTGCCTAGACTAGACAATAAGCTAGCAAATACTTGACAATATTATAATGTTAAGATATACATAGCTATTGCCAGAACAATAATCTCTAAAGTTTAAAAGTAATCACTATGTGCATTCATGGATATTACAATTCAATATGTTTTGAAGACAGTATGACATCAATGTTGTATCTGTTAATGTTTGTTTACATGAAATAACCAATTTCAATCATAATAACTCTGTACAAAGTCTAAGGGAAAATTCCTCAAGAACACATATCACTCAAATTTCTTAATTGGAAATAACAAAATGTTTGAATTACTTTTTCCTTTAATGTTTTTGTTACTTATTTGAAACCGGTCAGGAAAAAAAATTGGTTACTGTAATATTTTTAGTTTCAGTTTTGTGCAATTTTAAATAAGCACCATGAGTCTTAAATAAATTTTAAGCTGTATTAACTAATGTAATTACTCTGTGGTTGGTGGTGGTCTCTTTTGAATATATTAAAAAACTTGAAAAATATTTTGAGATCTCCGTTTCATTTTTTTTAAAGCCAGACATAGTCTATGTTACTTGTCTCTGAAAATTAATATTATTGTTACAAAGTTTTAATTCTAAAACTTACCTCATACACATTTGGATGCCAAACTTTTGTTAAAAACCTAACGGAGGGAGGTGAATATGGGTAGTCTGCTGGAAACTTCATATGTGCCTGAAACAAACAAAAAATCATGAAAAATAAAATTAAAAAGGTTCGTTCAGGTTAAATTCATCAAATTTTAATGTTGAACAACAGTCATAAAACATTTTAAACATTGTAACATAAAGGTATCAATTCAAAATATGCAATAATAAAGTAGGTACAAGTCAACCCCACAGGTTGCCCTGCCCTTAATGTAGTTGTAGACTATCCATTTAACTCCTCCCACAGCATGTTATCTGTAAGGATAACTATTTTAAAATGGCTGAATGCCAGGCACAGTTTAAACCCTAAATCAGCACAGATTAAATTTGGGACCAAGACCTCTTTTTGTACATATTATATTGGTGAAATGCAAATACATATTTTCATTATTCACATTTCCATGTCAACTATTTTGATAAATATTTAACAAATTTACTGCTAATTTGCCTTGTTAAGTTATGTATGTAGGTAATCATTATTTACATATTTTTCTTTGTGATTGCTTGTATTAACGGTATTATTCTATTTATTTACAGAATAATGTATGTGTATGAACACATTGAAAATCTTTGCTGTCACAATAATTATCATGACAATAGCACAAATTAAGTTATTTATAGCACACAATGCTGGTAACATATTTCCTGAAAAAATTGAATAACTATAATAGTAGGACTAAAGTAGTCTTTATTTCTGCTATCACATCAGATGTTTCAAAGTACTTTGTAAGTATGGTTATGGGAAGTTTTTAATACATACATAGCTTTTTAAGTAAATATCAAAATTATGATTTTTTGTTGGCTGTAACAATCAGACCCACCAGAATCAGAAATTCAATATAATCTCTCTAATAACTATATTCACAGGATAATTGGGATCATGCAGATAGTAAAACACGTTTATTGATTGATACATTATCAGATTGATTCATCCTGTTTAGCTTGAGTATACTGTAACTCGAAATTGCTAAAGGCAGTAGTAATTAAGTAGCTACCTAATTCTTTTCATGCCAGTTAATCTACCTTAAACAAATGAAGAAAAGAAAAGAAAAAGAAAATAAAAGAATATGTTTCTTTTTGACTGTTACATAAAAAAGATGTTACAAAAATTATAATAAGTTTAGAACAGTCTACCCTATGCAGGCATACAATAATTTTGTCTTACATAACTAAAAACTTAATTTGACATATTATGATTTATTGCTAAATTATTAATTTTGTTCAGCAGTCCAAATTATTTATTTATTTTAATATTTTACCTATTTGAACTCATCGGCTATGCAATGTGCCACCTACTGGGCATAGAGAGAAAAAGCCAGAGAAAAAACTCTCGAAACAATTTTAATTAATTTATGTAGTTATTTATATGCACGTTACTACATTCCTTTTATAATTATTGTTTATCTATAAACATGATTTACATTGAAATTGCGAACCATCTATTCATTATTCTGTTCATTATATTATTTGTATTTTTGATAAATTAAACAAATTTACACTGAGTAAATTTTGAATACTTGATCCAACTATGCAATTTTGTGAGAACTAAAATTGAACGGGTATAGATCTACATCTCATTACAGTAAATACTATTTTGTATGTTCTGGGTAACCATGTGTAGGTAGTCTTCATATATTTATAAAAAGTGAATGTGAGGATCTCTTATAGTTATAATTACTTAACACTTCAATCCTCATTTTCAATAATTACTTTTCCATACTCTTTTTGTGATTGTAATGGTGCTTTTTTTTTTCTCTTTGTTTGTGAAACGTTTGCAAAAAACAAATACTAGGAAAAAGGTCTGTTGTGGTGTATTATTACCTTGAAGTAGCCGCCTTGATAAAGCGTGTCTGGAGGTCCAAAAATAGCAACTTCCCACTCAAACAAATTGTCCTCTCCTAAAAGCTTGACCCGGAAACCCTCCACTGGTTCTTCCTGCAAGCTCTTATATTCCAGCGCTAGGGCTCTCAGAGCAGAACTGTTTGGTACCGCGCTAGACATTTTTAATTACTATTAAAATTATTAACAGCCACAAAACTATCACTGCTATTATTATATAGAAATTCTATTGACATAACACTTTTCAACTGTCTTGACGATCCACGTATTCACGAGACATTTCAGTCGACTTGACTCACAATAACAACGCACGAATTTTAGTAAACATGTCGCCAAAGACTCACGGATTTAACTTTTCACACGTTTATGTTGATAGCGCATGATAAACTATGAAAAGTTGAAAACTAATCAGCGAAGCACAGCGAGCTGTAAAACAATAAGAAAGCTACTATTCAGTTCAGTGTCCAAACAATAGTCTTTACAGTCAAGAAAATCGGCTGCGTGTTCGTCCGTACGCACACAGCTGCTATCTGAATCTGAGTTGCCCGAGCGAATATTGTAGAACAGCTGTTAGTTATTTCCGTAGTGATTGCGCAGCAGCGTGACGCACGCGGCCATTATTGACTGTCGAATGTCGAATTTAGTAATTTTAGTAGCGACTAGCGACATCTAGACCTAGTACACACTGAAAAGAATTTTACATTTTTTATGGCAACTTTGTCATGTTTTGATTCATAATACCAATAACAGATGGTAGCACCAGTACAGGCATTCTATGAATATCCTGCCATCTTTTATCACTACTTAGAAACTACAAAACAATTTTAATAAAGCCGCGTTAAGATGGCGCTGGTCGTATCTTAACTCCACTAACTTCATCAAAAATTGTTTCTTTATAAAAATCAAATAAAAATTTATTTTTTTTAAAAAAGAAGAAAATCTGGCAATAAATAAATACTCAATTAGAGCCTGCCCTGCCCGACCGTGGCTACGCCCATGTTCTCATAACCAACAGTAGTTATTTAAATTGATTAAAATAATATATTCTAGAAACTCCTAGAGGAACTTGTAAAATTAGTAAAATCGGTACGTATTGATAATTTTTTTATTTTAAAATAGATTGTTATACAAGTAAGTTACGTATTACGTACCCACTATTATAATAATTATTGTGTCATACATAGTTGACAAATGGCTTTTATTTTAAGTTCATGACACTTCATGACTTCAAATTGTGTTGCACTCTGCATAGTCAATGCGTCTATAAATAGGTAGTATGTTCACGAGTGTCAGGAATTGGTATAATACCACGCGTAGGCTGATCCGACTATGTAGGTAGGTAAGCTACCCAGATAATTCGAGAACTTCTAAAATTTCTAAAGATTTTTTTTCTTTCTATGATATTTGCTGTCGCAGCTTTTCCATTAGTACTTAATCAAGTGTAAAGCGAGTTTCCTTTCAGCATGATTTTGATATTTAATTTCATTCTTAAAAATATTTGAAAAAAAAAAGTTAGGTAAAACCGACTTCAAACTTATCTGATCTGGCAGGCTTCGCGCTGCCAATTAATTTGACTAATATCGCGAAGTTTTTGTAGATATTGACATGTTCTTTAATATTGTAGAACATAACTTTGTTCTATCATCAATAGTTTCTGCAGCGCATGCGACGAAAGACGTTTTAGGGCACTTTTTTACACCTTGGGTTACGTTACTAAAGTTTTAGTAAGGATCCCTAATCTTTTCTAGCAATAAATATAGCCAATGTTACTCAGGCTGAATGTAGCTTCCCAATGGTGAAAGAATTTTTGAAATCGGCATAGTTGTTTTTGAGTTTATTCATTACAAACATACACACAGAAATACAAAATTTTCCTCTTTGAAGTGTAGAAGTGTAGATAGTGTAGATGTAGATGTAGACAAATATGTACTGCATGTCCAGGCTCCTGTTGAGAAATGTAGGAAATATTTGGGACAAATCTTCTAAATTTTAAATTGGGAAATAATTGACATGTACTATTGATATTTATTATAGGTATAAAGGATGTTATTATTAGGAGGAAATTATCAAGAGATCTACGATGCATTGCAAAACACATTGAATTTACACAAGATAGATCATAGTCATAAGTCATAGAATTTCATTGCAATTCTGTCAATTGTCATAGAAACAATTAACAGAACAGTAAAACGTATGAAACTGACACTAATAACTGCTTCGTTAAAAAGTAACAGTTTTATTAACGGTTTTAAATCAGGGAATGATTTCAGTAATGTTTGTTAGCAAGGCTCAGAGCAGATCAGACGGTGGGTGCGTGATCCAAAACCTCCGCCCACCATGCCTTTAGAAGGCAAGAACCGGGCCTTGTGCAACCCACGGTCGTGTTCGCTATGTATATTTTCTCGGATGATTGTAAAGTTGCAAGACATGTTTGCTCTAAAACATTTGATTCAAAAGTGCAACTCTTGCTGTACCTTTAGAAATCTCTCTAGCCACGACAAGGCCTGAAGCATATCTACTCCAATACGGAGAGATAGGACATTAGGAGTTAGTAACCAACCCATGTAGATGTTTACCGCCAAGAGTGTCACCCACCAATGAGATCTTACACTGCTATCTATTGATAACAAAATGATACCGTCTGACGACTTAACTTCTTTACCTCTGAAAGACGAAAGCAGACGTAAATGCCTTCGTCAGCTACTCATCGGGCTCAGCGAGAGGCCTATCGGCAGTGGACTGATGTGGCCCTAGGAAGAAGAAGACATATACCTACATACATAATATTGGCGACACCCAGCGTTACTTACTCCTTGCTGGTGGTTAAGTAGTTATTACAAATGTCATCAATTATGTGTTTCTTGCTCGCTTGTTATCAGATGCTGAAATAAAAAATCAGGCCATCTTAAACGTAGCTATATCGCCTCAGTACTTGTCTCGGCAGTACTGGGTTGCATTGGGCACAGCGGAGTGCCAAAATATAATGCAAATCAACTTGGAGCTGGGCGGGTAGGTATTCGCTTTTATAGGATAATGTTTTGCACATACATAGCTGAATTGTTTATAGTTTTCCTCTAGTCCTCTTAAATTACATCAGCAAGTTTCTTGAATATGTGAGAATGAAGTTCAGCCGTATAAGCATTGCATTAATTTAAGTAAGTACTTCAGTAATCTAGGTCCTCTGAATGTCTAAACTGAATTAAAAGACGGTGATATAAAATTTACTTTTTTTCGAAGCATTAAATAAGTCGTTTGATTTTCGTTTCGTTTGAGTTTCAATTTTAAGAAAAAAAAAAAAAAACAAATTAACACCAAATCAATATTAGTATGTGATGTTGTTACTTTAGAAAATTAATAGGCATGATGACTAATTTTCAAAAACTCTTCTATGATATTCAGAAGTTTCTATTATGTCTAAAATATATCATATTTTTGTAGAAAATTAAGGTTTTTGTGCAATAAAAGTACATTTAAATTTTAATTTTCAAATTTATTCCAAAACGCTCGCCCGTGTCATGGCGTCTGTCATTGCGCCACGGCTCAGTAAAAAATGCCAGATCGCGTATAATATGCTTACGAAAAAAATGACGTTAACTAAGACGTGACGTAAATTGACGTAATTCGATTTGATGGGTGTTTAAGCTATCATGGCGGATTGTTGTATTTTGTAGATTTATTTTAACAAATAAATTATTAATCTCGACATTAATAAGAGAATAAATACATGTTTCAAAATCTTTGAATCCTATTTCATTAGATCAGATAAATATTTTGGCGATACTTGATTACTGTCATCATGCCTATTGTAAGATTACATTACCTCAGATTAGTTTATCCACCTCATATCACTATCACTTCTAATGGTATAAAAAACATGAAGAAAAAGAACATAATCGACGGTGGAATAGGGAAATAGAGACACATTTTGGGGCTCTACCTATACCTACCAATGTCCACCAACCCGCAGTAGGCTAGCGTGGTGGACTAAGGCCTACATCCCTCTCAGTGTGAAAGGAGACCCGACCCTGTAGTGGGTCATTAATGGGTTACTGATCTACTCAATACAGATATTGGTTGATTCAGTGATGTATTCTAATGCTGCTTAGGTCTGCTCAAAAAATAATTTTCATTAAGTACTCGAAATTTTAAAAAACATTAGTCTGGTTCATAAATATTTGCAAAAATAAATCAGCCAGGGCTAAGAATGCTATTTATGCTCGCAACTAATCTAATTCAATTTATATTAACGATGATGGTTGTTGATTCTTCGTAGTTAATTAAAAATGTTTTTAATTCCAAGAACTACTAATAACTTATTTGGTGTTCGAAGAGATGCTGTGAAGTGTGAATCATGATTCGCAATCACTTTTTATCCTTGTGTCATTGATAAATCCACCTCATTCAATACAGTTCAATGTAAATTAGTAAATGCCTAGAACGGTCTTACGTTATGCAGACAAATTAAGTAACATTCGATGTGCCTTTTTTGGTATGAGTCCAACAGTGACATGAGATGTGAGCGCTTACGTGTCGCGAAGGTCTGGCTGGTGGGCGACACCGCGTCAAGGTGTGGGGACTGGGGGGCACGCGCGGCGCCGGCGCAGGCTGCGAGCCATAATCCGCGAGCCAGTCGCGAGGAGCGCGCGCACGCGACTGCCGAAACGAACGACTCTCGCGATTAGTTTACTCAGTTACATGGCAAATGTTTTTTTCTTTATTATGTGATAAAAGTTTTCCTATAAGAATCGTATTTAAGACTATTTAATCGATAATTAAGAATCTCGTACCTACCGTAAGATACCTAGTTCGTAAATTTTATATTATTCGGGCGAATAAGTGGGACCAAAATGACAATAAAAAATAAAAAGACTAAGCAATCGAACACGTCCGAAGTGACTTCGGCGAGTAGTGCGACGAGTAGTGTGCAGAAAAGCAGCAAGTCTACGGTGCAGAAGAGCAGCAACACCTTGCAGAAGGTCAGCTCGGCCGGTAAGAAAGTCCGCTATATCGAAGTGAAGGTTGAGGAGGATGATCCTCTCATGATCACAGATATTACCGATCATGGCTCTATAACCGGCTCTACTATATCGGAGCATTACAATAGCCATCCGCATTACATTATAACCGAGGCCCCATCGATGACAGATTTGTCTCAGATAAGATCTCAGGAGCATTTCGTTAGTGATATGGCGCAATCCAATACAGGGGAATTTATCTCAAGCTCTGTAATGCAAGAATCTTCTGCGTCCCACCAGCAGAGTTCTAAGAGCGAAAGGTTTGAATCTTCTTCGACCTCAGTGCAGCATTCTGGATCTAGTCACAGTCAAACCTTTGATAGGACAACGGATTCGTCTGTAAACAATCAAACGCTCAATACTGCTTTCATTGATAACTCTACTGTTAACAGCAATACGAGTGGCAATACTAGCAACACCTTTTTATCAAGATCTCAGGGTGCTAACGCGACCGCCTCATTCATTCAGTCTGAGCGGCAAAACTTAATTAATACTCAGTCAACTCAACAGACGACAGGTACTCAAGAAAACGTTACTAAAAATGTGTCTAGCACATCGGACACCAGGAATATTAACACACGCGAGAGAGAAAATATTAAAAGCAATCCTGTAGCTCCAGTCCGAGGTAGAAACATTAAATCAGATTCTTCGAACTTTTATGGATGGGAAGACGATAAAAATGTGAAGACAAAAGAGTATAGCTCTACGTCACATTCAAGTGAAACAAAAAGTAGCAGTGTAGCTAAGTCCTCCTCATCGTCGTACGTTGTTGAGATTGTTGATGGTAAAGAACGTATCATTGACAGCTCGAAGCGAGAATGGGGCGATGCTCAAGAACACGCATCAAAAGAAGCCTATGCTAGCGTCAGTGGCACTGACATCAAGCCCCAATCAGTTCACAGCATTGATAACTATGATATGAAATCTAAGTATGACACCGGTAAGGATGGTCAAAAACCTACAAGTGAAATGATGATAACTGAAGATTCAAAACTTATAAAGGACGGCAAACAAATTACATCTCATGAAAGTATTATTTCCCAAAAAGATAATTCTAAACTGCAACAATTTAGTTCAACTCAGGGGCAGTTGACGTCAAAAGATACGTATCAATCTAACATTACTACTGAGGATGCTACACGTACTAGTGAAAATGTACAAAAACAATATAAAGAAAGTAATATATCACAAAATGATAAAATAACAAACACAGTATCAGACACCACAAAGCGCAACATGCATTCGACTGACTCGTCAAATTTTTATGGGTATGATGCTACAATACAAAATCAGTTGAAGAAAGTAGGAGACATTTTACAAGTCAGGGACACAGAAAATCTTAACTTTTCGACAAAAATTTTAAAGAGTAACACAAGTAGCGCTCAACAAGCATCTACATCATCATACGTGTTTGAAGTAGTTGATGGTCAACAAAGAGTCGTCGACAGCTCCCATAGAGAATGGGGTGATAATAAAGAACATTCCACGTACGAAAAAAGTCATAATGTCAGTGGTACTAGCATGGAGCCACAGAGCGAATACAGTCGTCATGTATTAGACAAGGAATCGTACTACGATACCGGTAAAAATGGAATACCGAAGAGTGCAACTCAAGTGTCTGAAGAATCGGTCTTGTATAAAAACGGAAAAGAAATAGCATCTACCAGTAATAAATATGCCGGAGATTTTACTAAAAAACGCGCTATTACTGATCATATAGAAACCGACGATGTGCATAATAAGCGCATCATCGACACCATCGACGAATCTGTTCATTCCGATACACGTAAATCTACGACTGACACAAGAGATATTAAAGATGTAACACAAACAACCGACTTTATAAGCAATGAAAAACAAACTTTATCAAAAGAATCCTCCTCAACTACAACATCTCAAACAAAGGACACTTTGACAACTTATGAGAGAAGTACGGGGACATGGAATGGAAAATTCATTTACGAAAAAGATGACGATAGACCAAAACGTCCCAAAGAAATGTCACCATTTGGTAGACCTGAGCAGCCTAGGCACCACTTGAAACGCCAAGACACCGAAGAGAATATAATTTTGTCTTCAAAGGATATAAAAGATTTCACATCTATAAGTGACCTTCGTAAAATCATCCAGTCGTCCCAATCCAATAAAGATGTTACTGTAAGTAACAAAAATATTGTGATCCGAAGAAATATCGATGACAGAGTTCTAAAAGAAATCATCGATACCGTTAAGAAGTATCCTTTCAAGAGAATTGAAAAAGTCACTTACGGTACTAAAATAAACGAAGACGTTAAAGATTTGTATGAAGGATTGGATACTGAACAAACAACTATTGTAAACACCAGCAGCGCCGATACCATAAAAAAATCCTTTGAAGTCGAGAAGACCAGAAGTCAAATCGAAGTAACTCGATACATAACAGAAAATGGTATAACTAGAAAAGAGACTACATACGAAGACGCTAAGGAAGACGAAAAAGTGAAGACAGATGTTTTTGTCGACAATAGCTCGTTAGACATCAGAAACTTGGTAAGTAAAAGATAAATCATACGTTTATTGATAGATAAAAAATAATCTCTTATTTATAGGTATTGTGTTAATTCACATGTTTTGTGATTGTAGAAAGATGTCCGCACAACGAAAGATATACGCGAATACGACGTGGTTGATCATGCGATAACTGACACCACGAGGGAGGACACTGTCGTCAGCACCGTCTACGATGAGACCATCATCGATGACAGGAAGACCGTGCGAGACGACAGGACCACCATCGAAGAGACCGTCTACCGAGAAGACACCAGGCCAAGACCAGGTGGCCCCAAGAAACCAGAGAAAGTTGTCAAAGAACAATGCATTTGCGAAATTTGCACTTGTGGGTAAGTGAATTGAAATCATGTATATACCTAATACCGACCAAATTATTAACATTTTGTGATTTTATCATTTTTGATAACAATTATTGTTATTGGTGTTATTACTAAATCCAAGAAGGTATTTACCTACATTGTATCTGCTTATAATGTTTTTTCGGAATATTTGATCGTTAAAAATAATTTTAGTTCGACTAAGACTGTAAAGCAATTTTAAAGATTTAAATTACTTGTTGTAAAGGTAAGGTTACAGTGCCATGGATAGTGGGATTTCAAAGTTAGATTCTGCGGAGGTTATAATTATAACATTCATAGCATGACCATGAGTTAATAGAATCCATTGTGAAGTGTTTGCGGGTCATTAGACTAATATAAATTGATGAACAGAAATAGCTGTTTTGCATGTTAAATACTTTGATACCCATTGTCAGGGACGTAGTTGTAATATGTTTTGATTGCAAGATACACAATGGCGATCTGCGAAAAACACCTAGTTACATACTTACATAGGACTACCAAATAATCTTTTTTGATACAGATAACATTCTTAAGTGTATTGATACCAGAAGATTGATATAACGATTATATAAAATAGATTAAATAAGTATTAGATAAATTATTTAGGTTCGTTGATATGGGTTAACAACATTTTAAAACAAAATTAACGTGCCTGCAGTAAAAACTTTAAAGTAGTATATACTTTTATTATACTTTAAAGTAGTAAAGTAGTATAAGTGCAGTAAAGTAAAAAACAAAGAGTGTGCAATTTTTTAAATAATAAAAAAATACTGTAACTGTAACAGCTATTTAAAGACTATAGAAATAGAAATGTACGATATACTAGTCAGTAGTTGAATAAAAGGTAGAGGACTCATCCATCGTATTAGTATTTTTGAAACAATCTAAACAACAAAATATGTACCTACTTTTTTATGTCATAGAAATCCTATATAAACTTAACAATTAATTAAAAGTTAATATAAATTTCAGTAAAATCATTTGGAAAGACCGTATATTATGAAGATGTTTTGCAATGCATTAAAATCACATTGCATCAACGTGCTTGATAGAGCTGCCACCTGCATCGCTAAGCGTCGTACATAGTCACGTGTAGACTCATAACAATAAATATTTTACATGACATGTATACAATATTGTTGGCTAATTTCACATTTTAATACATGTTGTGACATTGTAATATTTTTTTCAAGGAGTAGTTTGAACTATCGGCTTAGGAATGAAGTACCTTATCAATTTAATACAGACCTATTAAAAATTCAAGTTTTTGAACCAAATATATAAGATAAGATATTGAAATTCATGTCTCCTAACATTATTTATATAATATTATCGTAGAGTTAAAAAGTATAATTAAATTTTTTGTAAATGTACCAGGTTTAATACATCCTCAAAAGACACCGAAAATACATACCTACGAGTACTTCAATATTATAAAGATAATATAAATAACACAATATAGGACGCTGATATAATATGAATGTTATAAAATGTAGGTTTATCAATAATACTAGCATGACATAATGCGCTTAGTATAGCCAGACACTGCTTACGATCGCGATGTAGAGAAAGGCCACGCCAACCTTTGAACAGCCTCCGAGGTAGAGCCGGTAAGCCGATCAATTTACACCATCCAACATAGAAGAATTTTTTAATATGTATGAGCACTATGTATACCCGACAAAACTTATCTAAGATCGTTATTTGGAAGATTTATGTTAAGGAAACTAAAAAAACAGCAGTTTTAGTTTGCTTTGCTTTAAACATTCAAAATAGATGTTCTTAAAATAAATAAGACCTTTATCAAAAGAGTTAATTAATAAATGGGTCACTGTTCTAATTTAAGATATTATCGGTAAACTCGAACAATACGAATATTACGAAATTTATTATTGAGCAATTGTTGTAATGCACTTTCGTTCGTATCGAAATGTCGATCACATGATTTGTGGCAATTTTGGCTAAATGCCGACTTATTTTCAATTGGCGACCTTGAATTATTTTTTTTAGAAACGGCCATTCACTTGTTTCTCATTAACATTGCCGTCGCGTTACGTTACTATAATGTAGCGTCATACATACGATGTAGAGGATCATTAAGTACGAGTATAATACTGATAATAAATTAAAACTTATTGAAACCAATACCTTAGGGAGCATCCATTAATTACGTGAGTTTTTAGGGAGGAGGGTTCCAACTAGACCTTACCCAATTTCACATGGGAAAGCGCCCTCTCCGTTCCGTCTTGCTAAATGTCACGTACTTAATTTTTTTCTGCAAGTAACAGTTTGAAAATACGATTTACTATGCATACGTTAAAAATCGTCGAAAAACCGTCAAAATCACCTTACCCCCTACCTACGATATTGAAACTTTTATTGAAATCAACACCTTATAAGTCGATAATGAATGTCGTGAGTCAGACATATTCCGATAGGTAGTTTATTTCAGTGGTATTATATGTTTGCTTTTTGTATTGGTACACCTACACAAGCGTAGGCGCCTCAGTAACTGTCATTAGTGCTGTCCCCGATCGAAAACTCGTTTAGATAGTCTGACAATTTTAACTTCACCTGAAAGGTATAATCAATAGAAATGTAACTTCTGTTCAGCTAATGAACTTGCGTGTACCTATGTTTTAAAAACCTTCACTTGTCTTTTAAAGGTAGATAATTAAATTAATTGCTCAAATGGCGCCAGTAGAATGTTTGAAAAAATATGTTGAATATTGTTAATAGCTCCTGGATTGTCATACATTTTAAAATCTTTAATTAGTTAAATTAAAGACATCTAAGGATTTGGGAAAGTCAGCTAGCTAGTTGTGGCGGCTATTACGGAACCTAACTGGCGTAGGGTTTTACGAAAAATAAAAATACAAACATGCTTCTCTGTCATAGATAAGATCTTTAGTCACTGTTTTGTTTACGTAATTTTAAGATTACATTACAGTTATTAGTGTAAGTATGTTGGTAGTTATGTAACGTACTACCTATCTAATATCCATATCGTTATCAATCGATGAACATAAAAATATCTTTAATACCATTAGGAATATTATTCTTTAAATTAAATTAATACAAAAAATTGTAGGTTGGTGAACCATATTTATTCTTATTTTTAGATACCAGTGCATATAAAGATGCAGGCTTTTGAATTTGAGACTCTCATACTAGATAGCGTATGGATAAAGCCATAAATCTTTTCCAAAAGCGGAATGCAAAAAGACAAGACGTAATAATTTGCAAGTTAAACAAGTTTTTGTGAAGCCCCATTGGTATTTCGTATAGGTACAGACCATGTCTGGAGGCTGACTTGCGTACCATTACCGTCCTCGAATCGCTATAACTATAATTTTTGCTTTTGTTAAAACATGTGACAGGTATTTAGAAATAAATTAATAGTTTCATTCTATTGGTTTTTTTCAGTGGCGTTGTTCATTACAAACAAATATTTTGACATTTTATAATCCCATTTCAATATCTTAAATATTTCTGTTGTTTCAGTCTTACAGAAATTATAAAACTTTGTTTCATTATATTTCCTTACTTTGTGTCACAAACAAATCAAAGTCGTTATCGGCTCTACATTTAAGCGAATTATTATTTAGATATTTTATTTGATTCAAATTCTTACTTCGATCATTTCCTCGAAAGGGTGTGTTATTACTTACTTTATCATATGGTTATTTTCACAAAATTTAAAATTGATAGAGTTTTACCAATTCGCCGTTATTAATTTCCGAAAACACGGTTGTCTAAGTCCCAATTTATCTTTAGTAGGTATTTTGTTTTTTCAATGATAAAAATATCAAAAAAATTGCTCCTAATTACTTCTTTTTATGACTTAAAAACTACTGTGATTGCGTAGGATATAGCGTGCGTGACAGCCGCGCTAACGATCGATGTCAGACTTCTGAAAACATTTTGAATTTCAGCTTGCCCGCTTCTTTCCATACGTTTAAAATCCCATTGTTCATTAATTACATCGCTAAATAAACCGTAATATTTTCATATTAAATCAGAGGAAATAGTTGAATAAGTGAAAATTAAATCGCCAATTACTAGGCTAACCGACCCGTTACAGTAGCTTTTAAAATAATTTTGCTTAAAAAGTATGATTATAAATAAACGTATTTTATTGCTGAAAATACTTAAAATTTCAGCCTGTCTTCGTTTCATACGGTTAAACTCCCATTGTTCTGTAATTACGCCGGTAAAATTACCATAATTATATGCTTTTCATCGGTATATTCAGATGAGCTCATGAAGTGTGTAGTCGAAATAATTATAGAGAAGTAATTATTCAGTACAGTCACACTGTATTTTGCATACCTACCAAAATACTCATACTATACATATTTCAAAAAGTGTCGGTAGAATCTTTGATTGAAGTTTGTCTTAATCCTCTGATTCTCTTGCCCTGTGAAGTTCATTCATTGAAGGCATTTGAATTTTTGTCCAATGACTATTGCTCGCAGGGACTAATAAACATCAGGTGGACTGAACGATCCTTTGCTTCTAACGCATTAAAAATAGTTTGAGTAAATAATAACGATTTATAATTAAATTGATCGTTAAATGTACTTATCCTTAAATTAAGGTTAGGTATTTTTGTTAAAAAATGCGGCTAAGCGGTGATAGCCCAGTGGCTTAGAATTCGACCTCGAATCGGTCCGGGTTCGAAATTCGAATCCCATTGGCGTGCACCAATGACTTTGTAAAAAAAAAGGTATGTGCGCTTTATAAAATTAAATATCACCTGCTGTTACGGTGAAGAAAAACATCGTGAGGTAACCTGCATACCTGAGAGTTAAAAAAAAATCTCAAAGGCATGTGAAGTCCACCAACTCGCATCAGGCCAGCGTGGTGGACTAAGTCCTACATCCCCCTCATCGTGAGCCTGTGACCCGACCCTGTAGTGGGTCATTAAGGGGTTACGGACTGACTGACTTGTTAAAAAGTTATATGCGTTGCGTTGGTAGATCTATTTACCTGCTTAATTGAATGAATGTGACGTAACTGCCATTTATTTGCATGACGTCCAGCTACCATACACAGTTGTTTTTTGATTAAGTTGAATGTAAAGGTGCTAGGTATTTTGTGACTGTTTAATATGCTAGTAAGTGCCAGGCGTGTTAAAACGTTGGCTCGTTTCGCTTAGTTCTTGTTATCTCGATACTAGTTTTATATTTATTGACTGCTTAACAGGAAATTGGAAAAATCAAACTGGTTTCGCGACAAGCTCGAGGGGAAAGCAGCACGAACCTTTTTAGATGACACATAGGAACGTAAAAGAAATCTTTGTAGGGATTCATTCCTTGAATCGGTCAACAATTAAGCGCAATGAACGGTTAAGTGCCGTCTGCGTTTTTGTGTTACTTTCTACCTATCCTATATCTCGGTAACCTTCTGATTATCATTTTAGTGTCACTGTACAGTTCTTACTCCAGCTATTAAAAATCCGATATAGATATCTTCGTCTATACAGATAGACTTATCCGTGACTAAGAATAGAATAGAAATAAGTAAAATTGGATAATAGTAACATTAGTAACGAACAGAATTTCTCAAACACTACGTTTGAATTATCTGCTGTAAAATTTAAATAATACGAGTAGTAATAAAAGATGCATTTTTTAAATTTCTAAAGGACTTGCTTAAGTAAAGTAGGTACTGCGTTAGTTACAAATAAATAAGGAACATTCAGTAAATGATTCATATGGATGTCAACAGTTTTCCTATAAATATTCTATTTGCTTATAGTAAGCTACTATTAGATCATCATTTTAAATAAACATCCTCTGACAATTCTTATTTATTTTTCATTAGTATGTAGTATACATACTAAGTAAGTTTTTAATTTCTCCATTTTGTAGGATTTGTCAATTTGTCTCAGTCTCTGGTGCAACAGGCGAAGATATTTTTAGTTATGTGAAATTTCTATAGGTACATAATTAATGTGAGTACCTACTTAATTTATGAATGTGTTAAAACATTTTTTGTTTAAAACTGAGTTGTTTTGTTCAGTTGTTTCATCTTTCTCGTTAATTAGAAAATTGATAATTATGGCGGTTGCCCGCCCTATGAAATTTATTATTAAATGTGTGTATTGTTTTTAAGACATATTTAATGAATTATTTTATAGTATAGATAAACATGTTATATTTAAATTAACGCATAAAAATGTCACCTGCTTGACCTGCTTCAAGGGTGTAAAAAAACATCGTTCTCAAAGGCATGCGATGTCTACAGCTAAGATAGACCGGCTATGGACTAAGGCATAAAATATCTTTCTCATACTGATTGACGCGATCCTGGCGTGCACTACTTAATGTGTTACTTAAAGTATACTTAAGTATCTCATAAAATGCATGTTTACAGTGACGTAGCTCTTACGATAAACTATGACCGGTGACCACAACTCGACAAGTGCTATTATTAGTATAGGTACCGACTCGAATGACTAGTAAATTAGCGAGCACATTGTAATATCATTGAAGTTTATCGCTGCACTGGGTGGCATTCCCTGCGTGCAGATCACCATCCTCATATTATATCCTTGACGTATTATTTAGAATAGGTAAGTACCTTTCAAAATTAAACAACCAAGTTTGGCTAACTTTGTAAACAGTTTTTAAAAGGTCCCGAACGTTATTACTGCTTTCTTTCTTAGGAAAATATTTCATAGTGTTTGTCAAACTTACGGGAATGAGAAATTAATAAGTAGGTAGGTTAGATATTATTCTCTTTTTTAGACTCTAATTACTTTTAGTGTTATTGTGCTGTAATGGTCTAACTACAAAAAAGATAATTACTACACACAAAATGGGGACACAAATGTGTAGGTCACCTTAATGATGATCGATAAAATCTAAACAAAAGCTCTCCCCGCTCGCGCTCGTTCCGAACGGAAGCACTGTTGAAGCTAACAAAGTTTACTATGTAAGCATATGGCTAGATAAGTGCTTCTCAACCCTTTTTAATAGCTCCTTAACGACTACAAAATTAAATACCATTCGATCCAAAGCAATGGAAAAAGTACCCAAAATTTACTTTTGACTAAGTAAAAGACTCCACTTCTGTCCAGCCATCCTTCAAACACTTAGCCACTATTTTTAAACTAGAGTATATACACACACATACATACAGACTATAAAAGTTAGCCGTTTTTGGGTGAAAGGGTAGCAAAGCAATGACCCAACTCATTAATGGCTCTGGGGTCTGGCTATAGGGTCTGGTCTCCTCTCAGGATGGAGGCCTAAGTCGATCCCACTAGCCTAGTTGGTGGAGTACATAATTATAATTGCCATTGTCCTTTCTTCACCTTTCCTTTCAGTCCTTGGTAGTCCACCAGTTAGTAGTTTTCCGCTATCTTCGTCAGGGCGTCAGTCCACCTTGTGTGCTTATTTATGTCCACGACCCCTTTACCTCATGTTTCTTCTGCAACAAAAAGTCGGGGACCGTCAGGTTGAGAATTGCTGGCCTAGATAATTGCGGCGATTACACTGTGGGAGGGAAATGAAGGAATTGCGAAACAATGACAGGTTGCAGTGGGTCGTCCAACACCCCTGAAGTGCATCGATCCAATCTGTACACGAGGCCCGAGGGGAAAGTTACAAATACAACCTTAGTCTTTGAACGCTGTGTAGTCAAAATTTTCCACCTAGTACCTGCTTAGAATATAATAAGTTTGATATTGACAATGTCTGTCTATACTTTTGGATCTATCTCCCTTCTGTATCCTGTGTGTACCGTGTGTCATGTATGATACATACCCCTTGATTAACTAATGTGTCTACTTATGGAAAAGCAAAGTGTTAATTTCACCAATTTTTGTTTGTCAGTAACCCATTGATGACCCACTACAGGGTCGGGTCTCCTCTCACAATGAGAAGGATGTAGGCCTTAGTCCACCACGCTGGCCTAGTGCGGGTTGGTGGACTTCACATGCCTTTGAGAACTTTTTTTTTTCTGAACTCTCAGGCATGCAGGTTTCCTCACGATGTTTTCCTTCACCGTAACAGCAGGTGATATTTAATTTTTATAAAGCGCACATAACTTTCTTTCAAAGTCATTGGTGCGTGCCACTGGGATTCGAACCCGGACCCCTCGATTCGAGGTCGAATTCAAAGCCACTGGGCTATCACCGCTATTTTTGTTTACTTAACAATTATCCTTGCACCACCACACCAAATAACCAATAAACCGACTAGGTACTCTTAAATTACCAATTTTTTTATTATTAATTTACTTATTTAAGTATTAATTATAACAAATCGTTTTAAAGGATACTAATTTCGTCACGAAGCCAAATTTATCATAACTTCATCAATGGGCTAAACTTTATATTGTTTTCTCTTAATCGGAGAAGGAATTTTTTCTTTTGCTATTGACCTTTGATGAAGTATTCAGTGTAGACGACAATAAAATTGTTGCGCTACGGTACCTATATTTGGATAGGTCACAGATTTAGGATAGGTAGATACTTTAATATTGTTAATGAAGGTTCGTAACTTACTTAGGTAGGTACTTTAAGAGATAATCTTCAGGAATGCACTTAAAATTTTAGTACAATCTTTAAAGGAATTGGGTAGGAGAAACAATACTATTGTTCTTTTTTGGTTCTAATTTTTTTGTTCTTTGTTTGAAAGAGGACATTTTACTTGATAAAACTGATAATTTATAAGTTTAAATTGATGGAAAGGAATACTATTCAGAAGTTCCAAATTATAAAGGCGTTTGTCTATTTATTACGCAATTACTCTTCATTATATCGGTACGAGAGAATGCGTTACTTGCTGCTTAATTGCGTGTTTCCTCTGGTGAACTGCGTCTTAGCATGTTAAAGTCATAAAGTTAGTCTTATATGTTGTAAATGTAACGTTTATGATTAATCCTTTTATTTGCTCTATCTTGATCGTGTTTTACAAATCACAGCTATGTTACTTTAATAAAATTATAGTAACTTGTTTTATGGATATTTAATTTGTCAATTTGGTGACGTTGCCAAATCATCGCCAAGTGAGTTATCTATTTAAGTTAGTCATAATTATAAATTGTAATAAAATTTGTTTGGATACAGCCGTCGGCTACGTTGCCATTGCGTCCCGGCTCTAGTCTATGCTTTTAAACTTTCTAGTCATCGTTATTTTTAACGCTGAAAGCGTATGGGGCTATAACATGGGTCTTTTTTCTGAGTTTTCATTGAGATCAGAAGAAGGCAAATCTTAAGATGCCCCTGAAGCCGAAAGACATCAGACCGGTTAGGCCAAAAAGCATGCCAAAGAATACACATACATACATGCATACAATCAAAAAACATAATGTTCCTCTGGTACACTCGTGTCAAAAGGCATAACTGGATTCTCCTATAATTCCCTAAAACTAGTCCAGTCTTTTGTTTGCAAAGCAAGAGACGTAGCACAAAAGCATGTGAAAGTGCTGTAACTAGAGATCCACCGGAGTGTACTCGAGTGTGACACGGGATTTGCGTGTGCGGCCAACGTGACGCGAGCTGGGTTACGACACACATTGTTGTCATGGCTTCCACCAACTAAACTACCTGTTCATCCAATTGAGCAATTCCTATTTTGTGACTCGATTTCAGCGTAATTTATACAGCAAACAAGTAACATTGAGCGTTGCTTCTATTGAAGCTTTTGTACGAGTTTTTTCTACTTCAATCTGAGTGACGAATCTTTAGGAGAATTAAATTGCGGTTCCAATTTCTAATGAACCACAAACTCAAGTTATATTACCTATAGTTTTAGTCAGGCATATTAGAGTTCGCATTTGCAATCAATCGTAAATGTTGCGGATTTATATTTTTTTAATTTTAAAGAATGAAAATAGCAAGCGTGTAGGTTACTAGATATTTATTATGTTCATAGTTCATAGAGCAGCAACCTATGGATCCTCTAACTATAATAGATAGTATGAGGGTGCGCCGGTCAATACTCTATGTGTCTATAGTAGTTTCTACTTATTTTTCCGCAACCACACCTCTATCAAAATGATTATTACTAGGGTAAAATGCTAGTAAATCCCAGGCTGATTGTCAACCATAATAATATACATAGGTACCTAAACAGCCTAAACATGCATGACACGTCTCGTTACTAAGTTTGACAAGTAGATAGCCGAATATGTTTTATGGCGAAATAAGAATTTCCCATCAGGTTCCAATGTAGGGAAGAGGACGGAATGGATGGGACAAAGGTTGTGATAAACTTGAGGGAAAGAAAACTATCTATCCGTCTTACTAATAATAGGATAATATGCGGTCTTTTTTGCCTAAGCAAAATAAACGCAGCACCTGAAAGTTTTTGTGGAAAACGTGGTTACACAATGATAAATATTTTTCTATATTTGTGAAATCTTATCTAATTGTGAAAAATTGAATGAAATTGCGGAAGCATGAAAAAAAAGATGTGAGGACAAAAAATTAGTTATGAAAAAAAGATGAAAATTAAATGATGATTTTTTTCGCGTCGTTGCGTTGCGTTGTTATTCAATACAAAATTGCTATGATAAGATTTATTACGGTCAAGTGCTAAGACCTTGAATTGTATCATCGACTTGTATGGTTATGTTATTTGCAGACGTGATGATATTTAGTATTTACTTTTCCATTTAAATGAGACGTTTGTTGATCTTTTCACTAAATGATTCAAGACAACGTTACATCTAGATTTCGTGATGTATGACTATCACGATTCCCTGACTCTTTCTTGGAAATTTATTATGCGAACTTCAAGTATTGTATGTTAATTTTACGGTGGGAGTGTGTACATTTCGCGAGACATGACCAACTTTTCAATACGGATTTCTTTGTATTGAAAATAGTGTTTTGATATATGTACCTACTGTAAATCTTTATATGTACGTACGGGTTTTATACGCCCACGAATTCGAGGCGATAGACCAGGTACAATAATGGAGAAACGGCACCATCTTTGCAGTCTTATTTATGTCTTCTAGATGCTATCGTTGTATAGAATTTAATGGCTTAGATAAATTGACACCTACGAGTAGATTACGATGAAATTGTGAAATAAGTGAGTCTAAAACCGTGCATATACCGAGGGTTAATCTCAATCAACTTCATTGCATTTTAACGAGAGTTGTACCGAGTGATAGCATCACTGACAACCAGCGCTAACAAGAGCAATAAGTAAAGTGGCGGTTTGACCAAGTGCTCGCCCACTCTTGGTCACAATTGATTTATACTAGCTTGCCTCTGAATTGACCTTAGCATTGTCTTGTGCGCGTATCATTCATTGGGCTCGGAGATTACATCTTCCTTTCATCATTATCAAGCCATGAGTATTTTCACCAGTTCTGATATTGAAATTTTTTTTTATTGTCGCTTGTTTGGGACTGGGTTGAATTAGCACCAAATTTTGTCGTAAGACTGATGCACCTAGGTGAATTGATGACCTGAAGTAGGCAGCGAGAAACCTCGAGATTAGGCTTCCCCATGTCCAGCTGTGGACTTCGAACGGAAAAATGGAAACTGTTCTGTAGCAGATATCTTCGGACACGCTCTGACATAGGTCTCTAAAATCTCTAACAAGCATGCTTATCGCGCGGGAGCGAAGTAAAAAGCGTTCATTGTAAGTCAATTCCGCGCACCAATTAGAAAGATACGTGAGGCAAAGTGGTGCAGGCTGCGACCTCAGGCACTCGGCAATACCTACGGCTATACGCGGCGGTGATCTCATCGCTCGAACCCACGTCCTCGCTCAAACTCGTTTGTTTCTTGTTTACTCGCTTCGATGTAAGAACTTAACACAGGGGTTCTCAAAGTGGTATGCGTACCCCTAGGGGTACGATATTGCGTCATAGGCGTGATAAAGTGTAATGGCGGCGGATTAGCCGAGTCCTTTATGTGATAAGCTTAAAATTGAAAAAAAAAAGTTCCGTATCTGCAGTCTGCGTTTTGCAAAGGGGGTAGGTACTCGTACGCGGCGGTCTTTAAATTTTGTTAGGACCGTGGATCGATAAGATTGAGAAACCCTGTCTTAACCGAACTCAGGACGTTCGCTGTAAGCCGTCTTACGTCATCCACGGCGTCCTAGAGATTTGCCCGCTGATTTCTGCTTCCGATTACAATATATAATGGCTCCATACATAGGCATGCCTTGTTGGAGGCCTACAGACTTCTGAAAATGCAAAACTGAAATATATGTAGTGCAAGAAGATAATATCGAGTTACCAGAATGAATTAGTATCTACCTACACCTGACGTTTATTACTGAGATAGTGCACCTCTTGATAAGGATTCGGTAACGTTTTTGTCGAATTACCTACTACATTTTGATAACATTATACTTGAGTAGATAGTATTAAAATCTGCAGAAGGCATGCATGAATGTTTTAAATTCGTCTAAAGCGTGTCGTCTTAAAAGTCGGGGTAAAAAACGATCGACCCCAATGCGCTCAACATGGAAACTTGCCTCCGAAGCCAGGACAAAAACGGCCTGACAACTGGCAACACCTTAACAGTATTTGGGTACTTTCAATAAAGGCTGCCTCATTTCAATGCATGTTATCTAGCTACCAAGTGGGATTTGATCGGTGATGAGTTATACTTACATAGGTTCATACAAATAGATCTTGTCTTGTATAAATGTAGAGATTGTGATCTTGTTATATTTTTTCTAAGGCGGCATCAGTCTTATAAAAATTTGCTTACATGGCGAATTTAATATTAACACCTATATTTTTTATTTGGCCAATGTAACTTATCTATAGGTACCTGTCAACCTTCCTCATCATCACCAATACCATCTTCTATATCCTATCACGTTGGAGGTTTTATTTCGGTAGTAAAAAAAGCTTCCAACTATAAAACAAAATCAAAAATCACATCAAACACAATTGTTTTGATCAGACAAAAAATATTTTTAAACGATTGTATTTTGTTAATCGTATTGACATCAGTTGAAACTGTTCTCATGGTTGTTGCTCAACTAAACCAGTTACAGTTACCACTTAACCAGCGTATATCGTAACATAATTAATCTCAAAAATTTTGCAATGGATAAGGACATAACCACAATAACCGAATGGCTGTTGCTATTTATAGGCGACATATCCGATATTAAGTCAGCTGCAATACCACAGACACATTAGGATAGGATATCTTTCGTTACTTTCATAAAATTCTTAGGCATGCAGGCCACCTGATGTTAATCCTATCTGAGGATGTTATTTGTATGCTGGTCTTTGCTACTTATAAGGAAGGACTGCATTTGCGCTAAATCAAAATGCCAATATTAATCTTTTTCTTTGTACGCGCTAAAAAGGTTATCTCTAAAAATTATCCGAAAAATTCTGAGATAAGATTGTAAAAAGTAAATACGGCGATAGCCATTTTCGACATCGCTCCTTTAGTTTTATGATTCGAAAATATAGGTGTGAAGAATTGAAAATAATGAAAGCGTGGGTGTAGGAACTGTTACCAGTCACCGCCGGCAGAGCCATAGAAGGTCGTCGACCATATGGCGTCTGCGACTGAAATGATTAATCACGCACTACGAATTTCAAAATCTGTCGAGATAAACGATTATGGCACAAGTATAATACATTCAATTCCGCTAGGATGGAGCTGCAAGTGAATTGTTTCCTGTTAAAATTACTTTGCTCTTGAAAATTATTATCAATGGTTCACCTTGGCTGTTTCCATGCAAAAAATTGTTTTGATGACAACAGCTCGTGGTAATATTTACATTTCCTGGATTATCTGTGTTTATAGGTTTAAGTTCACGTGTTTTTTTCTTTTAAAATAAAAGAAATCATCTATAGTTCATATTTATAGCATATTGCGATTATTGCAGTTATGTATATATGTTATGATGTAACTTTTTTCCGTCTCTATTCAAGGAGAGTTCCGCATCGTTTCCCGTGACCGCGCGTCTGCCAAAAGAAAATGCTAATGGTCCTTACTTACTTACTCTGTATAGACCCATTACATTTATGCTTTAATATCTCAATAAAAACTCGAGTACAAATTCATTAATGAATTTATACGACACATGTTCTTAAATCTGAAGAGTGACTTGATTCTCGTAAGTACGTAAATAAACATCTGGATTGGCGCCACTTTTGATTAGAATGATTCAACCCATTTAGGTATTTGTTAATTGCTTTTATTATTGACATCAAATATCGTCTTTATATCGTATATATTTATCAATTAGAAAATAATATTTTTTTATCTAATTTTCTTCACAGGCTAAATGTTTAATCGTATAGTTTGGGCAACATTTATTTATATCTATATTTTTAGGATATCCTATTCTTATTTATGTAATCTGGTAAGTAGTAGATACATATAGATGCTTTAATGCAACTGGATTTCCTTCTGTCCTTATTTCCAGGCGATATGTCAATTACAGTCGCCTTAGCTAAACAGAAGTCGTTTTTGTTCTATCAGGAGGACATATGGATTCAAATCGTGCATGTTAATGAGAGCTTAGCTACTTACTCATCGGCAGAATCGTGAGTTCTGTTGGTAAACGTTGAGTAATCAGCCCGATATAGTAATGCTTCGACTCTGGCCGTCATCCGATGCTCTCTGAAGGAGTGAGTCACTGAACCAACAGATGGACCACTGTATTTCGATTCATGAGATCCGTTCTGAGAAAGTGTTCACAAACATAGCGCTAACTGGCGCTAACTGCACTTCAAATGATTTATTGCTTGTGACCATTTTATATGCTTCTTATCCTAATACCATTAAAAAATACTTTAAACAATTACTCAGCTGACTTGGAATATTGACGATGTCATAATCCAGGTTATTCACAAAAATCTATGTTTGACAGTTTAATAAATAGGTAGGTATGTAATATTCCTGACATACTCGTACCTAGCTTTTTCTTGTCGTATTGTTTAGTTATGTACTGTACGTAAACCTCACTCTTAGAACCCCATTAATATAAAACTTGAACAGCTGGTCGTCTATTTGTCCATATGCTCATTGTTCAACCTGTTCTGTATGTTTGTCATATCTACCGACAACAGACGATTAGTTCCGCTAAGCTAAGTTCCGCTTTTGTAAGCATCGATCAAATGCAGTTTTTCACAGTTTTCCAATACCTACTTAGTCTTCTGATAAATTTAGCATAGTCATTAGTATAGACATATACAAGTTTTGTATATTACCGCATAATCCGCAGAATAAATCCGCAGAATGAATTTGGTTTAATAAACTAAAAAAAGACTGGCAATGACCATTTATTACATTAAAAAAATTCAATTAATGTTTCAAATCATTTAAATGTTTTAATAAAGTACATAACCATATAAATTTTATAGTATTATTCAGTAAATGTAGTTTTAACCTTTTAATTCGATATTTAATTTTGTAAACACTATGCCATAAGCTAATTTATAGAAAGACTGCTAATGCTTTTTTCTGATTTTTCTGATTTTCTGATAAATTTTTGTTACTGAGTTGCGATTTATTTTTGTTTCTTCTAACTACCTACCTACTTACTTATACTTTGTAAAAGTCTGCGGGCATACCTATCCCGCCTACACTAAACAATGGTGGGCCACGGTGAGACACGACATTTCAAAAATATTTTTCAATATGCGTTGTAATTCCAATTTATTACAAAATTATTTACGTGAAATGCAAGTCATAATATATTTTTAAAAGATATGTCAGGGCCGTCTTGTTAATTGTGAGACTCATTCAGGGTTGCTTATTCAGAAATGCCTCACTGCGGCTTACGTATACATACCTACATACTTTACTACTTTTATCCTTAAGAGGGTGTAGACATGCTATTTTTGTTGATGACAGTATGGATAGGTCGCAACCTTACTGCGAACCATTGAATAAACATTTACGTTATTAAAGTTACAGATAAAAAGTGTCATTTGTAAAACAGTTAATATTTCTTACTTATCTTCATTGCTTGACTCCTGAATCAAAGCATGCAAAAATTTAATATCAACAATTATGTATTACAGAATTATTTAATAGCTGAAAGTTTAACCACACTTACCTAAATCTGAAATGTTATGGAAATAATATAACAAAAAATTGTTAAAATATTCTGGAGCCAGGCTGGTATTTCCAATTCCCAAAGTATCCCGTTTACAAATAGGTACAATATTTTTCCCACGGTTGAGTTTGTAATTGTGACAGACACAAATCAAAGTAAAGAAACTGACTTAGGTACGGTAGTAACGACGAAGAATGCTTCATTTATAAATATTTTAAGTAGGTATACCTTGATATGGGTATTGCTTCTAAAACATTCTCGCACGAACAGTATACTTACAAAAGAACAGGGAACAGCTTGTTAGACGTTTGTACATACAATAACAGACCGATTACATTAGATCATGCCTCTACCTTGGCATTTGCCTAAGTACATCTAGTACATACTCACGTCTCTTCCGAGAATGCTAGTAGAATTCTATGAGGTATTCTAATAGGTTACAAAACTGACGTCACTACCAGTATTTTATTTCTCAATATTAGTTTTCGTTTGAATTATAAATTATAACAATGCGATAAAAAGTAAAAAGGCACGGTTATATGTAAGGCAAGGTTATATGTAGGTAGTTTGACTAATGAATAGGCCATTAAAATAATTTCTTGAAAATACTCATGATATGACATGACACCCATTATTGAGTTAAGTGAGCAAATATTCGTTTTTGGCAAACTTATAACCATCAAACGGCGTTACTGACGACGGGAAATCCGCTTTGAAAATATTGAATAGGAAAAAAAATTTGTTATTATTTTGTCTCAAAACATAAAATCGTAATATGTATTAGTCAAATCGTAGCCAGCACATTGCATCCTACTTTGCATTATTTGATAAAAAAGCTAGGACAATGTGCCTAATTAGACGTTGAAAAGATATCCTTGGTTGAGTTGACACCTACAGTTTGTATCGCTAATCAATGTACTAACGGTTATCTTTATCGGAAAAAGCGCTACATATCCGAATTTGCTCAGCAGTCTCATTTTTAACATCCGCGCCGACAGTTCCGTAATACAATCTTTCGGCTATGTAACCTGAAATAGGTGCGGCTATTCCTGTAATAGAAATTGCGAGAACAAAAGTGTAGTTCCACTGGACGATATGGTGACTCTGTTGAGGTGACTATCTATTACAAGCCATGATATCTGTTACAAGCCACTTTTAAAATCCAAATTGTCACTTAATTATAGAAAAGTTCTTGAAAACTTCAGAAGGTTGTAGAACAAATTTGGTAAATTGTTTATGTTACCATATTGCTCATTGTAGATTCTCCTCACATTCTAACATCAGGCTATAAATATCTTAATATGTAGACGTATACAACATACTATCACTGGCCAGATCGTTTCGAAGACATATCGATCGTGATTTAATGACAAGTTGGAATACCGATTTAGGACATGTTTGGTTTCTATCACTAGGCGACAAAGTAATCGAAACTATAAAGATAATTATAGTTTTGTTCTCGAGGGCTATAATTCAAAGACACTGACAAGTTGGAAGAGTAGGTACGTAATGGTCTAATAAGATATTATTCGATGTGTTATTGAATGTTAGTATATTTCTTGGGCGATTTTGTTTACCTCCCGGGCGGCGGTTAATTTTGTACTGTACAATACTTAAAGGTGTTTACATTTTATGTCATCCAACTTCGATCAACTACGATCCAACTTCACCAGAATCACTAGTGACAAACAGGAAAAAAATCTCAAGAAGCTCTGTCTGGGCTTGACTATAACCAGTATAATATGAGTTGATATAAACTAGTTATCTCATTTGACACCAATTTAAACAGTTGCGACAATCCCAGACGTTTGTATTTACCAATTAGCTCAGTTATGTAAAATCTTTGTGTTTAGCAATTAGCTCAGTTACATAAAGTCATCTTGCTTTCCCCGCGCTGCGAGGATGCATGAGTCAGCGCTAAATCGGGACTGCACCGCCTACTTGTTTCTGCGATGCCTTTGCCCTTTGTATGTATCGATTTCACTTTCGCGCGCGATGATATTTCGTAATAATCATATATTTTTTAATTATTTTCCATATTATTAGTGTCTGATATTAAGGACTTAACTAGCAAAAATAATAGAAGATAAGAGTTTCAGCCGTCAGCCTGGATGTAGGAGGCAATTTGAATAGTACAGTGTTTGTGTCGATGGAAAACCTATTTTTTAACGTATTAGACGTATATTTATAGACGATTAAAACATTATGCTATCCATCATACATCTATTTTTGAAGACATCAGAGAAATTTTAGCAATAATATGTGTTTATTTTTATAAAGCTGTAGGCCTATAAGAAGTTTTAAATAATCCTCCTATAAAAAACTTAAGAAAAATCGTATTTATGTAGAAAAAAATTCTTATTGTTATTTTTTGGGTTCTTAATTCCTACAATAAATAAAAATCATCCATGATTGACGATATATTGACGATAGTTTGACATAATTGGACTGAGAGGGCAAATTTTATGCTCTACAATAATACTTGCATACTATTTTTACATACACATACCTATTACTTACAGTAAGTGCTTTCACTATTAGTTTACGCATTGATTTTTATTTTTAGACTTTCGTGCCTAATGATTTTCTAATGATAAGTGGATAGGTACGGTCTATAACGCGAGGTCGCTTAGCTCTGAGGTTGTCAACTTTTATCTAATCAAATGAAATACTTGGGTACTGTATTTATTTAGTCATTATATTAATAAGTTCTATTAAAACTTTTACTTGGCTAGCTGGTTGCTCCCACACTGGGTCTCTTCCCAAAAGAGGAAGAGGCCTGGAACATCAGCGACCACGCTGCTCCAATGCGCATAGGTGATCAGATTATTTACATGTCATGAATCGTTTAGCTTTTATATTTATTTTATTCGTTATAAGTACATCTTGATCTTGATATAGTAAATCAGTTAGGCTGTTCTCTCAATATCGTGACTAGTATGTAGGTATCTGTAGGTATCTGTTTTTCTACTTTGATAAAAGTAACCCGATTAACTGAGAATTGAGTTCGCATAATGGCCATTGTAAAATTTTAATGTAAAGGTACGGCCTGTAAAAAATTAAATTTTTATACTTATTTTGCAATGCAAAACAGAAAACTTTGTGACAAAGAAAGGGTAGGTAGTGGAACCTTAGTCTGTTATAGGGTTTTGATGGCACCCTTCTTAGGAAACCCTACAAAGTGAGAAAGGTAAAACTTTTGTAAGGTATTGCTCCGCCATTTTCATAAAAGCTTCAGTGTTTGTTACCTTAGCAACGGCAGTAGGTCAAACGGTTGTAGCCTTTACAGCCTTTATAGGTCATCATAATTAACATTTATCAGTGAAAACATTTATTTAATTTAAAAAAATGGAAGTAACGTAAATAACTAAATAGGTATGTAACTTATTTGGAGAATTTTAAACATGTTCTAAAAGGCTCTATTAGCAAACGTGGTAAAAAATTATTATGAATTATGGAATATTTTTGTGTACCTATCATTATTTATCGATTTAAAACCTACTTTCCGGATATTTTTAGTTACAATTTTTATCTAAAATGAAGGGATACTAAACAGCTGCTATTAAATACCTATTGGAAAAGTTTACTCACTTTTCCGTGTGAGTGAATAGAAAACAAGTCACGTCAGTACGCCACGGGGTCTGTTGCTGGACGCTTGGTCTATAACTTGTTTTGTTTTTTACACCAATCTGAACAATTGTACCTAACAATTACAAAACAATTAAAAAATAAATTAAAAATAACCTGTCTCACTTAAAATTACACGTGAAAAACCGATATTCCATTCCAATCGCGAAAATCTCAACGATTTGAACGTTAATTTGTCGTGAGTTTTTTGGTTCCGCGCGAATTTATTATAGTGTCCTGAACAGGGTTGTGAGAGATGTCCATGTATTGCTAAGAAGCTTCTCGATATTTTGTGGTAAAAGTGTCGGATGAAGTGAGCGCAATGGACGCGTGCGATGGCCAAGCCGTTGATGTTGCCGCCTTTGCCGCAGCCCCGCCGGTTTCCAATTTACCTGCACCCCTATCGTTTCAAAAGGTGTGATTTTACGTCATATTGTAGTTAACTTGTATGTATAGCGTCAGGATGCACCTAATTAAAAAGAGAAGTCGAACGAACAACGAATGAGAATACGATGTAGATAGATGTAGAGCTATTGAAACACGTTGAGGTTGAGGGAGTCCACCGCCACGCTGATAAATCGCCGTGAAGGAAAATGTTCTTCGAGTCTTGTCTTCTTGAATTTGCAATGAGGCGAACCATGTTCGACATCAGGAGTTTATTCCGTTTGAGTCTTTTGATAATTGATGGGGAGTGTAGGAATGCAGTGAGGACTTAACATGCTGCCTACTTGCTTATTTGGTAGTCATATCTATAATTGAGTACCTAACTAATGATAAAATTTAAAAGAATTCCAAGTGCGACTATTTACCTAAGAATACCAAGATACCTACTTAGGTTGAGTATTGTGTACACTTGTGTACACTTACAAGAAAATTAGTGGACTTTTTAGTCTCCTAATTATTTTCACGGCTAAAACCTATAGGAATATAACTAACGTCTAAAATTTTATTCGCTGGATGTTATTAGGTATGTAGGTGTTGGTAGACTTTATGCTCTCGCAGCTGTAGGCCTCTCTGTGGTGTGCAGTCTGGCGTGGCTTTTCCACGTAGTTGATAAATAAATGTTTTTGCTTAGTTAAGGAATAAGCATACTTACTGACGAAAAAAATGGCTTTAAAATGTTTTGAGTACCTAATTTTTTAAAACGCTCTGCAGTCGCTGACGCACTTGAGGTCTTGCATTTGCAACTGAAAAGCTTTGCTTACTGAAAAGTTCTGGGAAGTAATAAATCACTTCGGCGGGTGCGGTGTACTTCATGTCTTGTGTTTCGTTTGGGACGGTATGATTGTCGGATATCTTCAACCCTCTTAGTCCTCATGAAAAAATAATCTAATGTTACTAGATAACTCTTACAAGCAATGATGATATGATTTTCATAAGACTTTGTTTCAATTCTTACAGGCGTCACCGCTGCCCACACAACGATGTCCCGGAGCCATTGTTCGATGTGGAGCACACAACGAGTGTGGTCTCCGCGTACAAACAAGACTACGACGAAAAACACGTCAGCCGTACCACCGCTGTTCATCATGAAGATCATTTGAGACTCGAGGGAGAGTTCCAAAAACCCGAGCGTCCTCGCTGGCAGCCCATCGAGCGACCCAAAGCTATGAAGCCAGAAGATAACCTCAAGCCTGAAGGTGATTTCGAAAGAAGACAACCCGAGGAATGGCGCCCCGGTGACAGAGCGCCCGTCCGTCGCCCAGAAGATAATTTACGACCTGAAGGTGACTTCACCACTCCTGAAAAACAGCCTTGGCAACCTGCAGAACGTCAACAACCTAAAAAACCAGAAGACAACTTGCGACCAGAGGGAGATTTCGAAAAGCGTCGACCGGAAGAATGGCGTCCTGGTGACAGAGCACCTGTTCGTCGTCCAGAAGATAACTTAAAGCCTGAGGGAGACTTTGAAAAACGTCGCCCCGAAGAATGGCGACCCGGCGACAGAGCTCCCGTCCGACGTCCCGAAGATAACTTGCGACCGGAGGGTGAATTCACTTCACCTGAGAAGGAGCATTGGCGCCCGGCGGAAAGAGAGAAACCAAAAAGACCAGAAGATAATTTACGCCCTGAAGGAGATTTTGAAAAACGTAGACCGGAAGAATGGCGTCCAGGCGACAGAGCACCCGTACGTCGCCCACAGGATAACCTTAGGCCTGAAGGAGACTTTGAAGACAGGAAGCCTGAAGCTTGGAGACCCGGTGAAAGAGCTCCTATACGACGACCTGAAGATAATTTGAAACCAGAAGGAGATTTTGAAAAGCGCCATCCAGAGGAATGGCGTCCAGGTGACAGAGCGCCTGTGCGTCGACCTGACGATAATCTCAGACCAGAGGGAGATTTTACTACACCCGAGAAAGAACCGTGGCGACCAGCTGAAAGACTACAGCCTAAAAAGCCTGAAGACAATTTGCGTCCGGAAGGAGAATTTGAAAAACGTCGACCAGAAGAGTGGCGTCCGGGAGACAGAGCACCTGTGCGTCGACCGGAAGACAATTTGAGACCTGAAGGAGAGTTTGAGAAACGTCGTCCTGAAGAATGGCGTCCAGGAGATCGAGCACCTGTTCGTAGACCGGAAGATAATTTGAAACCCGAGGGTGATTTCGAGGATAGAAGGCCCGAAGAGTGGAAACCTGGTGATAGGGCACCTATCCGTCGCCCTGAAGATAACTTAAAACCAGAAGGTGAATTTTCAACACCTGAAAAACAGACCTGGAGACCAGCAGAACGACCTAAACAGAAGAGACCAGAGGATAACTTAAGACCTGAAGGTGAATTCGAAACTCCTGAAAAAGAGCAATGGCGTCCAGCGGAACGTCCTATACAGAAGCGGCCGCAAGATAACCTCAAGCCCGAAGGTGATTTTGAGCAGCCAAAACATGACGAATGGCGTCCAGCGGAACGGCCTAAACAGAAGAGGCCTCAAGATAACCTCAAGCCCGAAGGTGATTTTGAGCAGCCAAAACATGATGAATGGCGTCCAGCTGAGAGACAAACTCCTACGAAGCCAAAAGATAATTTAAGACCAGAAGGCGAATTTGAAACTCCTGAGCGGGAGCAATGGCGTCCCGCTGAGCGTCCAAAGCAGAAGAAGCCCCAAGACAATCTTAGACCTGAGGGTGATTTTGAAAAACGAAAACCAGAAGAATGGCAACCTGGTGACAGGGCCCCCGTCTGCCGACCAGAAGATAATCTTAAGCCCGAAGGCCAATTTACAACTCCCAAGAAAGAGCCCTGGCAACCAGCGGAGCGACCGAAACAAATGAAACCTGAAGACAACCTTCGGCCGGAAGGAGAGTTCAGTACACCTAAAAAAGAAGAATGGAAGCCCGCTGAGAGACCACAGCAACAAAAACCAGTCGATAACCTTAAGCCTGAAGGTGACTTTACAAGACGAAAACCAGAAGAATTTATTCCCGCTGAAAAAGCAGTTGTTAAAAAACCCAAGGATAATCTTTATCCCGAAGGAGACTTTACAACCTCCAGAACCGTAACAGAAGATTACAAGGTCGTGACAGGCGAAAGAGCAGAAATTATAAGGCGTACAGACAATATTATAGTAGAAGGAGATTTTACAGGTGTGTATTTTAACGTGAAAATAGAGTTATCCAATTGTTATTTTTTATCTCTTATGAGTCTTTATGAAATTTTACTGACTTACATTTTTTGCTTTATTGCAGATGAAACAACGTCTCGCACTGAATATACTGTGAAGCCAACTGAGAGGCCGAAACCTGTTCGACGCAACACGTGGACGAAAATCGAAGGAGAAATGACTTCTGAGACAACCTCAAAGTCAGAATATATTGACTACACAGATATTGTGGAAAGAACTACTCTTGTTACTAAACGAACTGACAATTTGATTCATGAGGGTGAAATTGAATTCATTACATCGAACCAAAATGACTTTACCGAAAAGACAACTGTAGTGGAACGTCCACAAAGACGACGAACATGGACAAAAGAAGATTTTGATAAATTCTATTCCACAGAAGAAACAGAAAATATCACTACATCTCAGGAAGAATACATATCACACAAAGAAACTAGAACAAGGAGACCTGAAATTAAAAAGCCAATAGACAATCTTAAGCCCGAAGGAGAATTTGAGAAACCTAAACACGAAGAATGGCAACCTGCCGAAAGACAAACGCCAAAGAAACCCAAGGACAACTTGCGACCGGAAGGCGAATTCGAAACCCCCAAACAAGATGAATGGCGTCCAGCTGAACGCGTTAAACCTAAGAAACCCCAAGACAATCTCAGGCCTGAAGGAGAGTTCGAAACTCCCAAACAGGATGAATGGCGGCCAGCAGAACGTCCTATTCAAAAGAAACCCAAAGACAACCTCAAACCAGAAGGTGAATTCGAACAGCCGAAGCACGACGAATGGCAGCCCGCAGAGAGACAAACCCCTAAGAGGCCAAAGGATAATTTGAAACCAGAAGGAGAATTTGAGACCCCTAAGCATGAAGAATGGAGACCGGCTGAGCGCCCGAAACAAAAGAGACCTCAAGACAATCTTAAGCCAGAAGGAGACTTCGAACAGCCAAAACACGACAAATGGCAACCCGCCGAAAGACAAACTGCTAAAAAGCCCAAAGACAATTTAAAACCTGAAGGGGACTTCGAGGCACCTAAACCAGAGGAATGGCGACCTGCTGAACGTCCTGTTCAAAAGAAACCTAAAGACAACCTTAGACCTGAGGGTGACTTCGAACAACCTAAAGTAGATGAGTGGCGTCCAGCTGAAAGGCAAACTCCTCAAAAGCCAAAAGATAATTTGAAACCTGAGGGTGAATTCGAAACTCCTGAAAAGGAACAATGGCGCCCAGCGGAACGACCTAAACAAAAGAAACCTCAAGATAATCTGAGGTCTGAAGGAGAATTTGAACAACCAAAGCAAGATGAATGGCGTCCCGCTGAAAGGCAAACCGCTAAAAAACCGAAGGACAATCTAAAACCAGAGGGCGAGTTTGAAACTCATAAACCAGATGAATGGCGACCCGCAGAGCGTCCAGTACAGAAGAGACCGAAAGACAACCTCAAACCTGAAGGTGAATTTGAACAACCTAAGCATGATGAATGGCGTCCAGCGGAAAGACCGGTTCAAAAGAAACCGCAAGATAATCTTAAACCAGAAGGAGAATTTGAACAGCCAAAGCACGACGAGTGGCGCCCTGCTGAAAGGCAGACGGCCAAGAAACCGAAAGACAACTTAAAACCGGAAGGTGAATTCGAAACTCCTGAAAAAGAACAATGGCGTCCAGCGGAACGACCTAAACAGAAGAAGCCCCAAGATAACCTCAAGCCTGAAGGAGATTTCGAGCAGCCAAAACACGAGGAGTGGCGTCCGGCTGAGAGACAATCTCCTACGAAGCCTAAAGACAACTTGAAACCTGAAGGCGACTTTGAAACGCCTGAAAAAGAACAATGGCGTCCAGCGGAACGACCTAAACAGAAGAAGCCTCAAGATAACCTCAAACCTGAAGGAGATTTTGAGCAGCCAAAGCACGATGAGTGGCGTCCAGCTGAGAGACAAACACCAACAAAGCCTAAGGATAACTTGAAGCCTGAAGGCGACTTTGAAACACCTGAAAAAGAACAATGGCGTCCAGCGGAACGTCCTAAACAGAAGAAACCTCAAGATAATCTCAAACCCGAAGGAGATTTTGAGCAGCCAAAGCACGATGAGTGGCGTCCAGCTGAGAGACAAACACCAACAAAGCCTAAGGATAACTTGAAGCCTGAAGGCGACTTTGAAACACCTGAAAAAGAACAATGGCGTCCAGCGGAACGTCCTAAACAGAAGAAACCTCAAGATAATCTCAAACCCGAAGGAGATTTTGAGCAGCCAAAGCACGATGAGTGGCGACCAGCTGAGAGACAAACCGCTAAAAAACCAAGGGACAATTTGAAACCTGAAGGTGAATTTGAACAACCCAAGCATGATGAATGGCGTCCAGCAGAAAGACAAACACCTAAGAAACCGAAGGACAATCTGAAACCAGAGGGAGAGTTTGAGACTCATAAACCAGATGAATGGCGGCCCGCAGAACGTCCAGTACAAAAGAGACCGAAAGATAATCTCAAACCCGAAGGTGAATTTGAACAACCTAAGCATGAAGAGTGGCGTCCAGCGGAGAGGCAAACACCTACAAAGCCTAAAGATAATTTGAAACCTGAAGGTGAATTTGAAACCCCTGAGCGTGAAAAGTGGCGTCCAGCGGAACGTCCCCAGCAAAAGAGACCTCAAGACAACCTCAGACCTGAAGGTGAATTTGAACAGCCGAAGCAAGACGAATGGCGGCCTGCCGAGAGGCAATCCCCTACTAAACCCAAGGACAACCTTAAACCAGAAGGTGAGTTTGAAACTCCTGAACGTGAAAAATGGCGTCCGGCAGAGCGCCCTAAGCAGAAAAAACCTCAGGACAACCTCAGACCCGAAGGTGATTTTGAACAACCGAAACACGATGAGTGGCGTCCAGCTGAAAGACCAGTAGCTAAGAAACCTAAAGACAATTTGAAACCTGAGGGTGACTTTGAAACTCCGGAACGCGAGAAATGGACACCAGCTGAAAGACCTCAACAAAAAAGACCTGAAGATAATCTACGTCCTGAGGGTGACTTTGACAGGAGACGTCCAGATGAATGGAAGCCTGCTGAACGCCCCGTTCAAAGAAAACCAAAAGATAATTTAAAACCAGAGGGAGAATTCGAGCAACAAAAACCAGAAGAATGGCGCCCTGCTGAAAAGGTTGTGCCTAAAAAGCCTCGCGATAATTTGAAGCCTGAGGGCGACTTTGAAACGCCCGAAAAAGAACAATGGCGTCCTGCGGAACGACCTAAACAAAAGAAGCCTCAAGATAATCTCAAACCTGAAGGAGATTTTGAGCAGCCAAAACACGATGAATGGCGGCCAGCCGAGAGACAAAAACCAACCAAACCTGAAGACAATCTACGTCCGGAGGGTGACTTTGAAAGACGGGAACCTGAAAAGTGGCGGCCAGGTGAAAGAGCTCCCGTGCGTCGCCCTGAAGACAACTTAAGACCAGAAGGAGAATTCACAACCCCTGAAAAAGATCAATGGCGTCCTGCTGAACGACCTAAACAAAAGAAACCAAAAGACAATCTTAAGCCCGAAGGTGACTTTGAACAGCCTAAACATGATGAATGGCAACCTGCTGAGAGACAAACACCTAAAAAGCCAAAGGACAATCTGAAGCCTGAAGGGGAATTTGAAAAGCCAGAACCGGAACATTGGCGCCCCGCTGAACGACAAACACCTAAAAAACCTCAAGACAATTTGAAGCCCGAGGGTGAATTTGAAAAACCAAAGCATGACGAGTGGCGTCCAGCCGAGAGACAAACTCCAAAGAAACCACAAGACAACCTTAAGCCTGAAGGTGAATTTGAAACACCAAAACACGACAAATGGCGTCCTGCTGAAAAACCAGAGATCATAAAGCCTAAAGATAACTTAAAACCAGAAGGCGAGTTTGAAAAGCCCAAGCAAGATAAATGGCAGCCAGCCGAGCGGCAGACCCCGAAAAAGCCGAAGGATAATTTGAGGCCAGAGGGAGAGTTCCAAAAACCAAAACAAGACGATTGGCGCCCTGCTGAACGACAAACACCGAAGAAACCACATGATAACTTAAAACCTGAAGGTGATTTTGAAAAGCCCAAACATGATGAATGGCATCCAGCAGAGAGGCAAACACCTAAAAAACCTAAAGACAATCTTAAACCGGAGGGTGAGTTTGAACGCCCTGAAAAAGCCTCGCCGCAACCTATTGGTGAAAGGCCTGTTCAGAAGAAACCTAAAGACAATTTGAAACCTGAAGGAGACATGGAAGTTGTACGAAGGACAGATTATACAGCTACTAGAGGTGATCGTGTCGATGTTATTCGACACGAGGATCATCTCAAAATGGAGGGCGTTATTGACACCCGTCGGTCAAGGGATGATTACAAACGAATTGAAAGAACTGAAAAGATAGTAATTCAAAAGCATGAAGATAACCTGAGAACAGAAGGAGAATTTATCGATCTTCATACACGTAATGATTACAGTGCTACTAAAGGCGAAAGGGCGCCTGTGATCAAACCACAAGATAATCTTAAGCCTGATGGTAAATTCTATAAACCCGAAATTGTTCCGTCTCAACCAGCTGAGAAACGTAAACCCTTCAAACATGTAGATAATATTACAATTGAAAGAGACATTGATATTCGAGATAAGCGAAAAATAGAAAGAGTTGATATAATAAGACGAGAGGACAACTTGAAAATAGAAGGAGAATTTATCGATATGAAACAAAGAAATGATTACAGTGTGACTACTGGAGAAAGATCAGCTATTGTGAAACATGAAGACAATTTGAAAATAGAAGGAAAAATGGAAAATGTTCATACGTCATCATCAGATACGTATAGGGTTATTAAGGGACAGAGAGTTAAATTAACTCGCAGGGAGGATAATCTTAAAATTGAAGGGGTATTTGAAGACCATAAGCGTAGAGACGATTACAAAGTAATAAAGGGAGGAAAAACTGCTATAACCTACTACAATGACGAGAACAAACCTGACGGACTTAAAGAAAAATCGCCAGAACCTGTTAACGGAGAGAAGTATATGTCACCAAAGCCTGATGACAAACGTGAACCAGATCGTAAACAGCCAGGCAGACAAAAATGGTCAACACCAGAAAGGGGTGACAGAGTGTTAGAAAGTCCAGAAAAAATTTCGAGCGACAAGCACCCTGGAAAACCTCAATATCATCCTCATAAACCTGAAGACGATAAACCTTCCAGACCTTCATGGACTGACGCACAAGATTCACGGAAGCCAAAAGACGACCAACATCCGAAAGGCCCGTGGCAACCTGGTCAAAGACCAGAACAAGTTCGTCCTAAGGATAACCTGAGACCAGAGGGTGATTTTGACCGTGCACAACCAAAGCCACAATGGCAACCCGGCGAGAGACCTGAACAGGTTCGTCCTAAAGATAATTTGAGACCAGAGGGAGACTTCGACCATGCACAACCAAAGCCGCAATGGCAACCTGGTGATAGACCCGATCAAGTTCGCCCTAAGGATAATCTGAGACCGGAGGGTGATTTTGACCGCACACATCAAAAGCCTCAATGGCAACCTGGAGACAGACCCGATCAAGTTCGCCCTAAGGATAATCTGAGACCAGAAGGTGACTTTGATCGCGCACATCCAAAGCCTCAATGGCAACCTGGTGACAGACCTGAACAAGTTCGCCCTAAGGATAATCTGAGACCGGAAGGGGACTTTGACCGCGCACATCCAAAGCCTCAATGGCAACCTGGTGACAGACCTGAACAAGTTCGCCCTAAGGATAATCTGAGACCGGAAGGGGACTTTGACCGCGCACATCCAAAGCCTCAATGGCAACCTGGCGACAGACCTGAACAAGTTCGCCCTAAGGATAATCTGAGACCGGAAGGGGACTTTGACCGCGCACATCCAAAGCCACAATGGCAACCTGGTGACAGACCTGAACAAGTTCGCCCTAAGGATAATCTGAGACCAGAAGGTGACTTTGATCGCGCACATCCAAAGCCTCAATGGCAACCTGGCGACAGACCTGAACAAGTTCGCCCTAAGGATAATCTGAGACCGGAAGGCGAGTTTGACCGTCCATCACAACAAAAATGGCGTCCTGGGGAACGTCCAGATGCGGTTAGACCCAAGGATAATTTACATCCAGAAAGGGTAAGAGAGTCATACTCTCCGGGCCCTAAAACACCGCAGTCTACTAATGGACCTACTGATCAGACAAGACCTGGGGATTTGAAGCCGAAAGATTATCGTAGTGATGTTGTAAGACACGACACAAAAGTTCTGAATGACACCACTTCCACTAGGAGTTCTATAGATTCAAAACATATCTCAGAACGAGATGATTACAATAGAACTCATCACGTTTCACGCAGTAATACTGAAAGTCATACTGATGACAGAACACAAAAGACGGAACGAACAACACAAGTAAAGCACACTACTGTAGAACATTCAACGGCGCAGCACGTGCAAAAAGGAATACACGATAAACATTCTTCCGTTACCTCACATGATGTTGTCGATCATAAGGGCTCAGAAACAAATATTAATCGAAGTTCGTCGCACATTACAGACCGAACAGATACTCAACATAAATCTGATAGGTCTGTGATAAGAAACACAACGGATAAAAATATAATAAATAAGTCAGATTCTAAAAATATTACTACTTCTTCGAGCACAACCAAGGTGATGAAACAAGTAACTGAGAAGAAACTAAGAGGAGGAAAATGGGTTTCAGTAACAAGGAATGTTGAAGTTAATACTATTTCCGGTGGTGATACTACTGGTTATGGTAATAAAAGAATTACAGATGATCACACAACGCATCGTAATAAACACAATGTTGGTGAAACTACTCAAAAATTCATATCTTCAGAACAGAAAAACATATTATTATCAACTACAAGTAATATGCACGATACTCGTCAACAACATTTGACCGATAAGCAATCAAGGCAAAACATTTCCGATACAACTTATATTATTAGAGATGGTGCTGATCAAAATGTTACTCAGCATACATCACATGGAGGTCAAGTTATAAGACACGACACTGGAGAAAATGTGACTCAAAAAGTTATTTCTTCAACACAATCTTCGACATCGTCGTCGAATGTTCAAAATATAAACACTCAACAACGTTACAGTCATTCTACAAACAGTAATACGCAACAGAATATTAGTAATGTCACTTCTAAGGGAATGATCACAGATCAAAATGTAACAAAATTGACTCAGCAACTTGGTTCTGACAGCCATACGCAAAGGAGACATGTCGATAATATTCATACATCCGATCAGAGGTCAACTTCACAAAATCGCCATCTTGCATCTGATCACCACGCGAAGCGTAGCGCTAGCTCTATAAGTAACGTAATTACAGGAAGCCACACCGAACAGAACATATCAAGGACGTCTCATCAATCACAGATTGTTAATAGAAATCAATTAAGTGACAGCGTAACGAAGACCAGCATTGAATTCCAACGGGCTATGCACGGTGGTGGAGACTCGACAACTCATGTCGTCGACAATTCGACGCGCAGTGGTCACCACAAACGCACTTCTGACTTAGTATCCGACGCAGCTAGTTCTAATGCAGTCCTTCATCGTAAGGGTGTGTCGTCTGCTACCGAGGCTCACCATTCTATAAGTTCGACTGCTGCGGCACAACGTAAGAGCATAGGAAATCTCTGCGATCGAGGTGAATATATCAGTAACTCCACGCAAAGCACTGATAGAAAGAGCATCAGCTCCATGCATCGCTCGGCTCGTGAAAACATGGCAGTGATATCACAACATACGGAGAGTTCGGATTCCCGTCGCCAACAACGACGAGACGGTCAGTCAACCTTGGTCGTGGAACGCCAGCCGCGTATAGTGAGGGACAATCTACGAGTTGGTGGAGAATTTTACGGACAATCTGAAGCGAAAGCGTATGGAAGCTTTTCAAGTACCGAACATGCGCAGAAATCCGAGCGTACTGAAAGAATTGAGAGAGTGGAACGTCAAGCTCGGCACGGTCATACATCCCACTTTGTCCTAGGCGACGGTGGCACCAGCTACAAAAGAGAGTATACGACTCACGTACACGGCACCTGCCCTGCCACTCTGCTGGACTCCTCGCGCACTCCGTTTAAACACACACGTGATTCTCGTGAACATAAATTTTATTCTTCAAAAGTAACACAACAATAAACTTTTTTATTTTAAAGACTAATCGTTAACTATATCATTCCTTATTTAGTGGCGCTTTAAATTTTAATTAACTTTTTTTCAAACTATATTTAATCACAAATGGAGTTAACAATGCTGTACCGTACTTGTATAACAAAATGTGCCTTTTATAAGAGTAAGTTTTGCATAATATTTTATTATTTAACATAATGAGTTATTTATCTTGTTTTATAAAACTTTGCCATGTAATAAATTTTTATACAATATACAATAGAGTTTTATTTGCAAATATGTTTCGTTTTTTTACGTACTTATGCTTAATTTGAACTTTAAATGAGGGCCACACACACAAATACACACACGCGAATTTACAAACATTTGAATAACTTTATTTATATTAAAAAGTTGATATCTTGAAAAAAATAAGACCAAAGAAAAAGACGAAAAAAATAGTACTTTACCCTTTGATTTCATTGACAATTTTACTACAAACATTTAATTTGGGCACAAAACAATTGTTAAACCGTTGCTGTAGAAAAACACCACTTCAGTATAAAAGACGTTTAATATTGTTTGTTTCAAAAACTTACAGAAATAATATTTATAAATGACAAAAGCTAACAATGAATGCACTAAATGCTTACAAATTAGGTACAATATCTAACAAAGGTTAATCAACTCCTTTTAATGTTTTAGAAGCAACATTAGTGTCTTTTTCACCGGGCAATGTTTTTAAACGCCTTATTCTTTTAAAGCGTCCTAGATCTTCTTCGTAATTTCGTGGAAGCGACCCAAAGGCATCATTTTCCTGGTAACGTGGGGCATTATTGCTCTGTTCAAAGATTTCATTATCTTCGCTCTCTGATATTAGTTTTGGGTTATTTTTTTGTTTGTTTATATTTTCTACGTTACTTAAGTCGGACAAAGTCCGCCTGTTTCGAGACATACCGTTGTACATAATATTATCATTCATGCCTTCCATTCCAGATAGTACAGTGTCAGTGTCTGATCCTAGACTAACATCTGTTTTCAAATTATTATTATGTTTAATAGGCTGATTACGGCCGCAGCTCTTGAAACTGTAATCATTGTTTGTAGAACTATCGATATTTCTTCTGATAATTTCTCCAGATTTAACAACATTTGATCGTCTATCGAAGATTCCTTCATCATCAAATTCACTGCCCTCGTCAATATCTTCCTCGTTATCTTCAACTGTATTTGAAAAATATGGGACTTTAAGGTTAGATATAGCATTCGTATCCCTTTTCTCTACCAATTTATCGAGATTTGTTCTCTTTACTCGTATCAGTGGTGCCATATTAGATCCGAATTTGGAATTGTCTGCGTTATCTGAGTTTGGAAACGAGTCTTCTAAGGATTTCATGGAATCTAAATTATTTAGACTGATTTCTCTTTTATTTACTTCGTTTCTATCGAACAATTCTGATTCCTCATTCCATAACTGCGACGTATCTTCATTTTCAGAGCAATATAAATCGTCATTATTAACAAATTCAGAATTATCGTTAGCTTCTCGTTTATTTTCAGTTTTTAAAGGTAGTTGTTCTGAATTGACGGCCACGTTTTTAGTTTGTGTCACGGGTGAATTTTCCTCACATTCTTGTAATTTTGTTAGTTTTATATCTTCGGTGCCGTCTAGTATACCATTTTTTTCAGTAGATTTTTCCGAACTATTTACAATAACCGCGCTCTTTGAAGAATATGTTTCACCAACTGATGTTTTTGTGTCTTCGAAATTATCCGCATCAGAAATAGAAGATTCTGACTCTATATTGGCTGACACTCCTTGAACTTTACTAGTATCGGACTGTTCGTTGCCTACAAAATTATTCTCTTCATTCACACCAGCTTTTTTAGTTATTTCTCTTTTATACAACACTTCGGAGTTTAGTTGAGAATTGCCTATTATGTTTTTCAATAAGTCTCTTTTGTCTTCTGATAGAGATTGTAAGAGGTCATCTAACTCTTCTTTCGAAAGCTTTTTAACGTGTCTTTTTATAGCTGTTTCCTCATCTTCATCTGTTTGCGTTGTGATTTCAACAGCAGCAAGTGATTCGTTTGAATCAGATTTTTTATTAATTTGGCGTTTTTCTCTGTATACATTTTCTTGTTTATTTTGAATTCTTTTTCTGTCAGGTGTTTCATCTGCATCACTATCCGCATCGCGCATTCTGCTGGGATGCCTTAAATGTCGACTTTGTCGAACTGGATTTAGATTTGTTTCTTCTGTATTGAAGTCATTGTTTTGAACTTTATATTGTTTTTCATTATTTTTTAAATACATATTATTTTGTCTATTAAGTTCAGCCTTTCTTCTGACATCATTACTAGATGAAAACATATTATGAGGCAAATGTTCGCTTTCTGCTTGATTGTCATTACTATTTTCAAGATAGTCTTTTTCTGGCTGTGCATTCTCTAATTCGTCGTTTTCATTTAAAACTTTTTTATCCTGCAAATGAAAATGTTGGTAAAATGACGATAACGTTAATTAAAATTTATTTTTGCTTCTAATAAACATTCATGAGAGGCAATAAAATAGGTAAAAAGTTAAAAATGATTTCCCTTAGCTAACCTGGCGTCAATTTCTGTGAAACTAAATTTTCTTCACTTCACTTTTTGCGGATAATATCATTATATTTCTACATTATTTTATATACCTGTTTCGAGAAAGTTTTTCGTTCATTCTGTAGATAGTCGTCCGAGTCAGGTCCATAGCTGTCTCCATAAGATTCCTCTTTTGCTTCCCTTAAAACATAATAAGTTACTTACATACTAGGTTTCTTCATTATTATACCGTACCACTATTTTATATCCCTTTATAAGAATCCCTATTATCATAGCGCTGTTGTGGTATACTATCCATAAAACGCACTAGAGCAGTGTCGGAATAAGTATAGTCCAGACTTTGAGAACCCTAGCCTATTAGATACATGCAAGAAAATTGTGTTTCTTGATGAATTGATAAGAGTGTTAGCTCTTCCTATAGGTATAGGCCTGGTGCATATCGATGCTCGAATGCTATCTACAAAATATGCTTTATACGATATATTATGTAACAGTACATTTACATACTTATCGTAGTCTTCAAGAACTTGCGCAGGTTTGCTAAGTACTTGAAAAGCTAAGCAACATAAAACTAAAATATTCAAAAAATACATTCTTGATCAATTAGAGCCTTTCAAAGCGAAACATGAGAGATGTCAAGTTGATGTCTTCAAATGGTATTTATTTTTTAATCATAAATCGAATGGTTTTTACAGGAGGACGAATATGTAGTAGTTTTCTTCATGTCGCCACGACACGTCGTTACGTCCTGTCGCTTCAGTCATGATTTCGAACCAGACTGCAGACAGCAACAGAGTTAGCGACACTACTGATCCGCGGTCGGGCGACACTGGCGTCCGCCGCAGTGTGACCATCTCAAAAACGACGAATCTGCCACACACGGACCCAAAAATCTGCCACACTCGGCGTTTAAAAATGCCAAAAATATGCCAACATGAAAATAAAAAAAAACGTATTTTCATAATTTTTTTTAATCAACATTATTACTACGCTGAACGTACAAAAAAACAATACACCTAATCAACATTGGCTTCAAAATTTTCGTCTTCATTTTCTTTGTACATGGATTTTAACGACATATTTTGATATTATATATAACGACATATTTGACATTTCCTTGCTTGGTTTAAAGGAGACGCAGTCTCCGTGTTCCTTTATTCCCTCTTTTGTAGTAATTATTGCCGAGACATGTTTATTCAAAAACCTGTTCCTTATTTTTGTTTTATTTAGATTGACTTGAGAAAATATCCTTTCGCACGACGCATTTGACATCGGCAAACACAAGAGAGCTTTTGCAAAGTTTGCAATATTTGGATATTTTGTACTTCACATACACGCTAAGCGCCGTAAGAGAATGAAATGAAGTAAAAAAAACAAAGATGATTGAAAAGTCAATCAAGAAAGGTTATAAGAATATGAACCCTATGACTTATCACTTACAGCCCACAATCAAATGACAATACCTATGTCAGAACAGATCAAGCGGGGAATCCCCGTGTAATCTGGGCTGGGTAACAAACAAAGGCATAGGTTGCCAGATTGTGAAATTATTTTCTACTAAATATTTTTACATTTACCTTATTTGAATTTTTATTACTTATTTATAATGTCATGTAATTTAAAATTTGCATGATTTTCATTAAAACCTTTGAAATCTGCCAAAATCTGCCACATTTGTAAATCGTCAGCATAATATGCCACAGCTTAAATTTTGGATCCAAATCTGCCAAAATGGCAGAAATCTGCCACAAATGGTCACACTGGTCCGCCGCTCGACGACGCGTAGCTTCGTGTCTAACTAAGGAGGGAATTTCATAGAAATATATAGAAACCAGTAGTGTCGCTGGCAAACGTCGTCCGCTGGTGCTTCATGTCGCCCGCTACCAACTTGCCTTTAGATTCATTTTTGTTTAGCTCAACCTATTTTTCCTCTGTATAGCAATCTGTCAATGCCAGGCCTTACGGTGTCGGTGACATGAGTACTAATTTTGCCTGACGATGATGGGGTCAGTCACTTTACAAGCTAGTAGATGTGAATAGAGATTTATAAGCATTCAGTATAAAAAGTGTAATTTTACCTTGCATGTAAATCGTTTTCAAAGTAGTAGCTACCAAGGGCCAAAGAAAAGAAGCTTTATTTACTTACAACAATTTTATTTTAAATGAGACTGTTTCATCTCTATCACACTTATTATGTACATTTGGTTTAAATAAAACAAACCTTTGAAATATTTAACTGCGAAATCTTCAATAGTTTGTGCATATTTGAGAAAAACATTTATGTCTTACATTTTAATGTCATACAAATCGATCAAATAGATTTAAAGAATTTGTAGAAATACTCGATCACACAATTTGGTGTCACGTCGCTTTCGGTACGGAAAGCCCTCTCACAATTGAACTCCATCATATCTTATACTAGTCTAAATTTCAAAATGCAAAAGGTAAAAAATTGAAATGATTAAATAGCTACGAGTACTTTCAAATGCAATCAGAAACAGGAGGATATATACAACACGACGGCCCTGCCGTTGGCTGTACTCTGTGAAGTATTTTATACATTTCAAAATAATTCGAATGACACACCTCCATGAGCCCCGACCGTGCAGTGAAGACGTGTTCACGTTATTAAATAGACTATATAGAAAACTCTCTCCAACAGATATAAAGCATTTATAATAAACATTCATAAGAAACATTAATAAAATATAATTAGGAACGTATATTTAACTGGTAAGCGTGCACGGACCGGCCCAGAGAGACATACGATTGAAGCATAATAATATTGAATATTAAACGAGAATAATTTTATATAATTATGTATATCCATAAACTTTGAATTTACAAAACATATTGCACCTGTTCATGAAATTGAGTCAAACCCAAAACATCTATCGGTTCCGCGATCGGCAGACATGACACGTACATAATAACGCTTTTGTGTCTTACATTACAAAAACACTATGAAAATCGCTAAGAAAAGAAGACTTAAATAGACATCTGATTAGGCTTCACTATTAATGTTGTGCTTATTTCCTTTATCACAAATATCGTACAATAATTATTTATTTATACAGTATCTTATTATATCCTCTGTCATACAGTACATACCCTCAAAAGTGAAATATAAAATTATTTTTAAATATTAACGATAATAGGAGTGTTGTGTACGGAAGGTACACAACGTGAAACGTACGTTGATGGTGGATGCACTTAAACTTGTGTTCCCGAGAATATTACGCAAATGTAACGTACGACAATACATTGAATAAACCACACTTACGAGTACGTCTCATGAATTATTTTAATAAGTAGATGGTTCTACCCTGTAGAAGTATTTATACATCTACTTTTTAACGCTTGAAATTTCATTATTATAAATTTGTAGGTATATCAAGCTACGATAAAAAACCATTTAGAACAAGAAAATTAAGTAGTCTTTAAAAATAAATTCTTTCACTTTTTTGGTTACATCCAACAAATAAACGCCGTTGAAAAGTAGATTTATAAAATGCGTCAAATATAAACATATATTGATATTACAAGTAACACAACCAACTTACAGAACTGTTATCACTGAGCCATTCTAAAATTAATTTGAAATTAGAAAACAGTCCGATGCGAACATCAGCAATGAATTCGTTTGAAATGGGGTGTAGTAACTTTGTATTCAGCTTGAAATTCATAACTTGATGACTAGACTCTTAAAACGTAATAAAATGAGCATTAACAAAACAAAAAACACATCCCTAATTAAAAATCAATGTACTCACAATGCAACGCTATAACATCTAAAAATAATTTGTACATTGATCGTTTTCAAGAAAATTGCGAAATATATGGTCAGGTTTACATTAAATTTAATAAATTTTTGGTATAAAATATGTATTCGTAATCCTATCACATTACATATTAAACTCTTTAAAATTTTGACACACAGAACACATTCGTGGAGTCGTTGCATGATTGCGCAATGTAAACGAGGCGATACATTTCGGCATTGTTAGCGCGTACCAATTGAAAAACCTCAACCAATCGGACATTGCGAGTACAATGAGCGTTAACATCTAAATAAAATCAAACTAAAACTACTTAAACTTGTCTATCAGATGTAGTCCTACTACGGTGAAAATGCATTATATTCGCTGTTTTTCGCACAGGGAATAAAAATTCGAATTTTTTGTATATCCTCCGATACAAAAACAAGAACAGGTAGCAGGTAGTTACTGCACGTAGACAAATTGACCTTCACACCGAACCGAGTCTCGCAACCATTCGTACGTACACGTACCTACTTCACCCATAGATATGTTTGCGACAAAAGCTTAACTTCAATGACAATTCTTTTCTTATTTACAGTTGTCTAGACGAGACTAACGTTAACAGACATCGTGGAATCAGGATACTATTGAACGTCGAATAGCCAGAACCACAACCATGAGCTTTTTTGACAAATAGTCAACACTTTCGATGGTAATTGGTCTGAAGAGTTTTACAGCGCCGCTCAGGGCTATATCAGAAACTGAACTTGTTATTCATACGAATATCTTACGCCGCACATAAAAACATGGTTGTGGTGTTGTTAAATCAACAATTTTAGTAATGGAAATGTCTAACGTGGATAGTCGGAGGGGATCTTTGGGAATGAAACTGTCGTGTCGAATACGGTGAAGTTCAGTCAACGCTTGAGCAATCGTTGAATGACGACAATACGCACTAAGAAGGAATAAAAAGTGATAATAAACGGTTTCCATTAAAAATAGTGTAGTAAATTGTAAAAAAGACGCCGCGGGCGTTATACTAGCATGCAACTAGCAACATTAGCGATATTAAATGCAATCTCGTGAAGTGAACACCTTTTATTTACAAAACGGCCGAAGAGGCCCCACGTAGAAAGTTAATATGAAAAAAATCCGCATTAAATCCGAATTAAACTCTCTAATGATATTCGAGTACATATTCACAATACTTATCATGAAACGATCACTTAACGCTGTACACATCGTCGACGAATCGATCGATCACCGTTTACAAAACAAACAAAAAAATAGGTCTAAAATCTACGTCATACCTAACCCTTCGATTTAAAACATGAGTAAAACTTTTTTAAAACCACAATGAACACTCGCACTCGTAAAGTACTAGAAGCTAACGAACAATTTAGATCGCGCTGGGAATGTAACGAGTCGCTACACCGAGTCCTATATTCACTAGCTCAGACTTGAAACGATACAATTGTCATGAAGATAGGGAGTCGCGCCTCGCCGCCTCGCGACACCCCTCGCCCCACACCTCACCCCACACTCCCCTCTCCCGTCTCCTCGCACCCAAGCCTCCGCCCCGCCCTCAATTGACATTTTATATCCACTTTAAATTGTCACGCATTTTAAAAATTAAAACAAACACAAAATAATGGCATAATAAATTCTCAGACTAACTGTTAGGAATACCCTAACAGACTATCTGTTAGGAATGCAGGTCATCAGAAATAAAATGGAGTTTAACGGTCCCTACAGGCAGTGAACAGACGCAAGTTTGATTTTAAATGTCATAAATCTTAAATGATTATCGTCGGCATATTATCTGCTGGTAGAAATTTTTGGGATTTACCACATTTTGTTTTAAATTTTGAACACTTATAACTATAGAATTGTGGTCCTGGGTAAAGGTACTTCTGAAGTAGATTTTTTGGCCCACATTTTTAATAAAAATAACACATTTTATATAAAAATACATAAGTATATAAAGTACTCATACTGATTATTTTCAATGTCGATAAAAAGCTCAGATTTAATTTATTTATTTTATTATAATACATTTTGTCATTAAAAGCAATCTTTTGAAACTTATATCGAAATGAATGATTTAGTTTAAAAATGGTAACATTATACCTTCCTAAATTCACACACACATAATAAACGTATCACAAATACGCACGGCAAATAATAAAGGAAAATATTAATTATTCGATTCGGTACATCCAATTGAAAGAATTATAAAATAAAATTCGAATACATTCGTATTTGGAGCACAGTATCGGGCGGGGCTTCGGGTAACCAACTAATCACATAAGTACGATACTTCGTTGCATCGTAGCTCATTGCGGCGCCGAGTAGCGATACGATATCGTGTCGTTAATCGTCTTTTTAGAATATTTAATTATTATTGAAAATAACAGTCTGACTGCTTAAATTGCTAAGAGTGCTGATCTGCTGCTACTGATCGTTGAGACCGGCCGCTGGCTACGGTGTGGCAACATCGTATCGTACATATGTATATGCTAGTACGAGATCCGGTATAAGATATGTATACCCTCACCTATTATTTAATGATGATAAGGAATAAGCGCGCGACTTATTAGACAACCTACTTGTGATGTATAAATCTTGGCATATATTCCTTCCTTTCAACCCACTGGTCTACTATTGGACATGGGCCCTGCCCTAATCGAGAACACTCCACATAGTCCTGTGCCCTTTGACTTCAACAACTTTTGCCTAGATGCGGTCGCCATTCGAGGATCTTTCTTCCTTCCTTCCTTTTCAGCCATTGTCATTTAAATTTGCAAACTTTGAGAGCTATGTTATTAGTCACTTTTGTTTTTTACGGATTTCGTCAATTCTGACTCTTGACACATAGAGAAATATCGAGCGTAGCCCATTTCATTACCCGCTGAGTCAGTCACTCGGCCGGCAATGGAATCGTGGGTTAGGCTCACAGAGTAGGACCACGCCTTCGCCGCTGTATCGTCTGACAATGCCCATTGCTCTATAATTTCCAACTTATAGAGGATACTTATAGATACTTAGAGGTCGCTCGAGTAAGAGGAAAAATTAGCCACTGGGCCACCACCGGCACATACTCCTTATCATCATTAGCTAAGGGGTGAGGGTGTCTATACACAGCTTACCGGGCGTCACAGTATAGTGGTGGGGCGGGGGGTCACAGCCGCGCGACGTAGTGCGCGAGGCGGCACTACAAGCGGTCGTCGAGGCGGTCGAGGCGGTCGAGGCGGAACTCGTGCTCGACGGCGGAGTCGGGCAGCAGCGCGCTGGGCTCCTCCAGCAGCGTGAGCTCGTCCAGGTCCAGCCCCGCGCGCAGCTGCGCCTCCTCGCCGCCGAAGATGCCCGCGTCTAGCTCGCCCGAGTAATCTGCGAAGGGATAGAGTCGGCTTTGAATTTAGGTTTCGAATGGTCGTCGAATTAAAGTGTCTGCTAATTTTTGATCGGCTCGATTTAGTTTTCTTGGCGATGTCTGTCAATGCAACGCCTGACGTCGGCTCTTAGTTCTCCACTCCGTGTGACAGATCAGTCCTTTCTTTACATAATAATTTTTGTGAATTTTAAAGCAATCAACATTTTGTAATTAGATTCTATCTTCTGACTTTATTACCATCGATTTTTTAATTGTCTTACAACATTACCTATGGATCGACATTTTAAAGAAGTGTTCATGTAAAAAAGGCGTAGTTATTGGTGAGCCTCACATAAAGACATATTTACATGCCTGCCCTAGAGTTCTCCATAATATTCTTCGAGGCATGTGAAGTTCACCAACCGATACTGGACCAGCACGGTGGACGGCTGCCTACATCCCTCTCATTGCGAGAGGAGACCCGACCCTGTAGAGGGTCATTAATGGGTACTGACATTTCAAATGAATAGAGGATTGTAAATAAAGGACCGTGCGGCGTGGAAGGACCTTGGAGAGGCATATGCCAAACGGTGGGCGTCATAAATGCTGGCGAAGAAGAAGAAGAAAGGGTTGTAAGAAGTGTATAGTCACCGGTGAGTATGATGTCGGGTATGCTGGCGGGGGTGGCGGGCGTGGGCGGCTGCGGCGGCGACGCAAGCGGCTGCAGCGCGAAGCCGCCGCCCGCCACCGGGTCCCGCGCGCGCCGCTCGCAGCCCGCCATGCCCGACAGCCCCATGCCGCCCATGCTGCCCATGCCGCCCATGCCGCTCATGCCGCTCATGCTGCCCATGCTGCCCGCGTTCACCATGTGACCTACCGCCGACTGGAAACACCAATATTAAGCGTTTAAAAATTATGAAAATAATAGGCGAGTTGATACTTCCTTCAATATTACAGCTGGTGATATTTATATTTATTTTTTATAAAGCCAAATTTTCATTTGGTTTAAAAGTTAAGTTATGTTTAAAAGTGATTCAAACCCAAACCCCTCAAGTTACCAAAGCAAGTCCAAATTCTTAGCCATAGGAGTAATTAAACAAGCCTCAACTTATTCAAAATTATTTAAGCCATTAAAATGTATATTATATTTTTCACAGTTTAAAATCCATATATCTTTCATTTTACTTCTGCTTTACATGAACACACGAAAACGTCGTTGTCAGCCACGATAGACGCGTTAACATTTATTCTCAGAGCCCCTCTACAATACTATCCGTTGCTTTTGCTAAACTGCTGTGATCGTACACAAAACGAACTCACCTGCGAATATGTGTGCGGTGAGTTGGACGTCTGTGGCGAATGTGGCGAGTTGTGGTTCATGTACGTTGTGTTGTAGTTCGACGTGGGCGGATCCAGCTGAAGAGGCACCAGACAACACATTAATATAGCACACCATCGTGCACACATCGGTAACAAGCAAGGAAAAATAAAACGCTAAACCTGAAAATCACAAGACGGCACATCTACGTAAATAATTTTACACGCTTATTGTAAAAAGCTCTATAAAACTATAAGTAGATAAGCGGGATCACGTCTCATTGTTCCCGCGTTCCGCTACTCGATTCCAATCTATATTGGATACAGTGTTTTTTCACTTTTTTTTATATATTAGACGCAGAAATACATATCACTGCAGCTGTTGTAATCGTTTAGTGGAACGCTTCCTTAATAAAAATAAACTGGTGAATGGTGGGATTAACTTAGAAAAAAATTACAAATATGCTTAGCAATAAACTCCTAAACATTCTCAGTACGAAAAATCAAGTATTGCAGTGGAACATCCTATAAACAATATACCATGCTCTATATTATAAATATTATTTGCCCAATCCAAACTTCACATGCGGAGGCTCGTGGTGACAGTGTTGTGAGGAATATAAACATTAAAAATAAATTGCTAACTTCTAAAAGGATATCTATTGTAATTTACATGAAATTACTAAAAATTAAAAATGGTTACAAAATCGCTTTAATCGAATCAATTATATTGGAAATCGCAACATAATTTAATTATGCTGAGCATGCTGTATAAATTTGTAATAAATTGTATATTTTTAAAGCTACGATGCAGAAATTAAAAACGTGTTCGTGTGTGTGTAGTACTTGAATATTAAATTAAATAAGTATTTAAATTTCTTTTTATTAAATGTTCGTTTAAAGTGATGTCAAGAAATAGAGCTACATACAATATATTTGGCTAGAAACGAATGACAATTTATTGGAAAATGTTTGTAAGATCATTTTAAAACTTGAACCATCAGAGCATAGACAACCTAATGTTAATTTACTTGCAAAAACATTTACTTAAAAAAGATCATAGCGCATGACTATGTATCGAATGTTATAATATGTTTTGGATGCATGCATGTCATTGTGCAGATTTTAAAGATGGATTTTGTTTGCGTACATCAGTACATGTATTTAGTAATTTCTGTCAAAAATAAATTTTCTTTTAAAAATAAAAAAACATTTCTTGGATGAAATGATCTTGTAACTAATAATAGTATTATTAGATATACATATAACAGTTAACACGTTGAGAAAATTTCTATATTTTGGTAGAACGAAGTGTGCCGGGTCAGCTAGTTTACGAATATTTCTACCGTGTGTACTAGTAGACCCCCCCCCCCCCTCAGCAAACCTATGGGACGGTTACACTCACAGCGGTCGATCTATATCTATATCTTTGTCCATGTGGTGTGTATGGGAGTGTGTGGGGGTGTATGTGTGGTGTCGTACGTTTTCCGCGACTGGCACGTGCGTGGTCCAACCGGACTCCACGAGACTCTGCACCAACTGCGCCCAGTCCTTCACCAACATCATCACATACATTTATGTACCACGCCGCTCGCAATACAGCCCATAACGTTACCACTCCAAATTACTATCTTTACTTGTTCATATCAACAAAGGTAGGTTGACAAAAATCTCACAGAATACTAGACAAGAATTTTAATATTGTGAAAATACAATTTTATTAGAGAGCTCTTCAGATGTTGTTTTTTTACGATCACGGAATCAAGCATAGCGACACCTTCGACGTTAAATTCTGAATCTAATGAAGCCCAGGTCCTATTCAAAACCAACTATTATAGTTTCTTTTTTTAAATTGATTTAGATATATTTTGACAATAAATGGTAACATTATTGCTGAGGTAGAAAATCATTTGGAGACAAACAAGGCAATTTAGACCGAAACAGAAACAAAAATAAACAAAAACTGCGTACAGAAACAACTGTTGTTAAACATTAATAAAATATGAATTGGAATTGCCCAGTATTTGTCTCCAGGTAGGTATCTTATATATAACAATAGCCTAAGCCTATGAAGTGCATATTTTTATCTTATCTTGTGCCAAAATCGAGTGAGTTACTGCTGTCAAGTGATATACTTTTATATCAACTGTGAATTCTAGCTTTTTATGTTACTAGGTTAATTCGTTTCGTTATAATGTAAGCCCTGTTTAGATATATTCCTATCATTAGTATAGTACATACAATATGCCTGGATAGGGCTTAGCAAATTTTATTGCCTAACACAGCTATTTTATCCCCAGAAACGTCTTTCAGTAATCAATGTCCTTCTGAAATTTTCAATTGTAAGATCTCAAGTATATTTTTTAAATATACAAGTCAAATACAATTTAGGAAATAAAACAGGCTTTGATTACCTTTTTTCATCCACAGGCCAGTAATTTATTATTATTTTTAAGCTTTGATAATTACATTAGCGTCTACAAACTATTCATTATTTAATTATTTCTTGAACTGAATTTAGCCACGAGACAAATACTTGTTTACATCTTAAAATTATTTGCACCTCATAAGTTATCATTATTGAAAATAACATCAGATGACATTTAAAATTGTTTTACAAACACCTCCTAAAGACGTATTTGTGATAAAAATATCTGTGCTAAACAACTAAAATATAGCAAAGCCATAACCTGACACATTGTAGCATATTTAAAGCTTGATATTATAAGAAGTTAAGATTCCTGAGAGTTATGCAATAACATACAAGATACAATTTACATATTGAGATGAAAATATCATAAAATTAGATAATCATCTGTTAAACAGACATACAAACAACTCAACTCTATAACTCGTAGAACAAGTTGTTAAGTATATTTTTATGCAAACAGGTAAGTCCACAATAAGAAACCTTCAGAAATTTGAATGGGGCAGTTTGATCGAACAAGATTTTTGTACATTTCATCAAGTATTATATGGGACCTCACATATGGAACAGAGTTGGTATCAAAACAATCACAAATCTTAACTTATGCAATTCAATGACATCTATTATGGTATCTTATGGTATCTTGTTACTACTCACAGCTCCTTGCTATTCCAACGAGGCACAGAAATATCACAAGTCAATAAATAAAAATATAAGAGTAGGTAACTACAATGTTACCTGACAATTATTCACTTTATGAAGGTATAACATGGGACATTTAAAATAATCCTGAAAAATTCAGGATGTTGTAGTAAAACTTGTATATTTAAAACAATTTTAACTTAAGAGGTATAATACTAAAAAAATTGGTTTAAAATTTGTGATTACATATTGATTATTATTTTTGACTCCAACATACAATATATTAGATCGTTTGCTATGTTTAATAGTACAGCTATTTTCATTTTGGAATGGCACAACTCACATTTTTAACTAAGAATTACTGAACAATTTCCTGTTACATTTAAAAGTGTGATTTTTAAGAGAGCTAATACTTACCATTGTGATTTGCTCGAAGGGTTGTAAAAGGGCTTGGTGTAGATTGTTGTAGTCTGCTTGCGGTGACTCCACAGGACTGCCCGGACTGTGCACCATCTGGAAACGAAATACCGCGCAATTAAAAACAATAGTTTATTTGGATTGGGTAAAAACATGGCCACCGCACGTTTCGTAGTCACTGCAGCCCACGGACACTCACATCCAACCTCATGTAGAACAGAAATACTACCGAGATATTCGTATGTTTCTGCCTTGCCACTCATGAGGACTAAGATGTTCGCCTCAAATAGAGTATATCCGGCAACCAAGACATTAAGAACATGCGGCGAGTTAAGTAAGGTACCTCTCTGGACGAGCCACGACGATTCTATCACCTAAAAGTTTACCTCCTGTAAGACAACTTTAGATGAGATGACATGACCCTACTTTTTTATACATTTTTTACGCTCACTTTACGACGGCTGTTTACAATAAAAAAAAAAGTAAATACAAAAATCAAATCGGAAACGAGTAAACTGAACAAATCAGAAACATATAAAAAAGGATAATTTCGAAACGCAAATGAAAAAAATAAACTCACAGTAGGTGAAGGTATATTGATATTCGATGTCGATGAATATTGCGAGGGCGGACTACAGTGCGACTGGTAACCGGAGGCGATCCAGCCGTGGTCTAAAGGCGACATGTTCTGCAACCAGCCAAAATAATAACAATCAACAGCTGAAAAACAAATTGAACCCAAATTCCAAGGCCGTAAGAGCGATAATAGCGTAAAATTGCAATCGATGTTAGAACGTATTAAAATTTTGAAATACGTATAATTCCAATTGGGCACGAATATGAAGCTAGCAAGTTACATGCAATTAGTATGAATGGAGACTGAAATGTTTTACAAAAAAGACGAGAGATTAAAATCATTAAAAAGACAGACCTTTTATATTAAGTACATGAATGCTCATGCAATTTGTTTAAAACATAGTCAATAAAAGTATTATGCCATTTGGCAATTGCACTCCACAAAAGCGGTAGTGTTTTTAAAAATATATATTTAACGTAACATTTAAAAAAATAAGCGACGTTATTCTAAACATAAGATTGTCGGATCAATATAAAAGCAAATGCATTGTATAAAAATAAAACATTGATTCGTCATTATAATCAGAATAACCTTTTGTAAAGTTAAAAATTAGTAAAAACCACAGTGCAATTAAAAAAATACCTATAAATTTTTGTGTGATGTTAGTGTAAAAATGATAAGTTGTTATTTACACCCTACCTAATGATCCTGAATATCGAATTAATTCGAAGTCAATGACTGTTAAAGGCTTGATATTGTTTTTTTGGTTATATGATAATGATTTAATCTGTTAATTAAAAGAGTATGATGTCAATTTATGAATACGATATTAATTATTATAGTAATGAAATTGCATTATATTGTGTGATGATTATTTGAAATAAGTATAAGCAAATGTCGTCCAAATTCGAAAACGCGTGGAAAAGTCAAGATTAAGCCTACACGAATTTGGAACTCATGCTATTTTGAGATCTGTAGTGAAAGCTTCAATTTCGTATCTGATGAAGACCAACCGTTATCGGTGACGAAAATCTGTTAATTAATAGCAAAAATTATTTTACAAAATGTAATTCAAACAAAACCGTACATTGTAAGCACATAAGCAAACGCCTGCATAGGAGATGAACTTGAAAAAAATATTAACAGGAGGTTATAAAAGAAAACGAACCTTATTATGATGAAGATAATTATTTGTGTTTGGTACAGATAAGTGATTCTGAAATAAACAAAAAAAAATGATTTGTGTTGAAAGCAAATAAACACAACAAAAATATAACAACAACAATGTTAACACCTATTTGAGACTAGTGCTAATTGGGCAGATGACCACCGAGCTCATTGACATCATTTTTACTGTGATATAACAGACTTTTTAAAAAAACATTAAAACCTTGACATCATAGTTTTCTAAGTCAATTGACTACATTATTGGTAGCAACACAAAAATTGTACTTTAATGTATTGGAAAACAATCATATTTTTCCGTTTTCCAACATTCCTAAGTGCATTCTGGGGCTCAAGATTTTAAATTAAATGTCTGTGTCATCATCCCAATTGTCTATGATAGTGTTAAGGTGTCGCACATACAAGATTCACACGCAAAGATGAACGTGTTTTTATTAAGTGACAATTGACAATCACAGGCCGAAGGCGACGCCACTTTATCAACATACAATTACTTGATTTCGACTTTTTTACGGTAAATTCAATAGGACATGTAGGCCACCTAATTTACGTAATCGTAATCGATATTGGTGTCATAGGCGAAACTCAAAATGTGCACATAAAGTAGCGATTTCCACGCTCAATTTCGATATTGTTGACTTAATTTTTAAGAACACTGGTATAATTTATTAATTCTACGGGTCGGGCATGTTTGATTGCAACGCTTAAAATTAAAATAACAATTAAACAACATTTTTAAAATTTTCTTGTTTCGTATTTGTTATTATCTTGTAACGAATTCTTCCGCATTCCAAATATTAATGTGATTAAATATCATGATTCTTTTTAATATATCTGTGCAATAAATCTTTTGGATTAACTTTAAAAACTCGCATTATTAACTAAACATACATAGGGGAAGAATGGATAATAATGTGGGTTTTTTTACTTAAAGTGGTTACAACTAGGCACTGCACATTATAATTTAGGTTTTGTATGTCTACTAACCTTTTTTTTCTTACTTAAAACTAGTAATTTTGTAAAATACGGCGAGATTTTTTCTTGACAATGCAACTGCCAATCTGTTATAGGGCGACTTCGTTTTAACAACGAATACGTATATCTATCTTGTTTTAACACACTGTCTTTTCTCTTTCACATTGCCAATCTCTAACATTAGTTAGAATAATACATCTATGATTGGTGTCACTAGCAAGTATGTGTATCTGTAAGGAGTCCTAGTATTTGAACTAACGTCTGTTTTATGAACCCTAAAATGTGTATTTGTTACAATTTTAGTTGTCTTTGATATTCTTAAATATATGGTAAACATACAGATTTTACTTTATTTTTCTCAATAGTATATTCAAAAATGAGCAGTAAAAACGATTGTGCGCAGTGAGCTATCCTGTGTGTGTGTGTGAGTGTCTATATTTGTGTGTCTACTTAAATAAACGGATTCGTTAATAACATTTTCCTTCTGCGGAAGTATTAACTTTTTCAAGTTATACCTACTATTCCTAGAAAGGACAAGCCTTCTACACTCTGTGCATAGTTTCCAGTGTATTTAATTCTCAATTCTTTTGTCCACAATCCATTAAAGATCCGCAGTCGAGTATCGAATCTTGATTTTTGGCTGCTTGGTTTAGAACTCTCAGCCATACGAATTTCTTCCGATGTTTTCCTTCACTGTTAGAAGATGATATTTAATTTTGTAAAACCTACATAACTTAGAAAAGTCATTGATTGGTGTCACCGGGACTGAAACATGGACATCTCGAGTAAGAAACCAAATTCTGAGCCAACCTCACATAGCAACATAGCCGGCGACTGAATCGAAACAAATTGCATTGAAATATGACAGTTAACTCACTTGGCAACGTCTTGGCAACGCCGCCAGTTTGACAATTTCAATACAATTTCGATCGAAAAAGTCGAACGCAACGTCGGGCGCGGTCAGAAACCTGAACGGAGGACCGGTAGTGGCGGATTAAATGCGCGCTTCCGTGTTTCGGAGGGCACGTTAAGCCGTCCCGGTCCCAGGCCTTCCTCTGTTGTGGGGAGAGACCATGCCCATCAGTGGGCCATTAAAGGGTTGCAGCCATGCAGCCGGAGACGTCGCCATGGTGCCGCAATGAGGTGGCTCTAATAGAGCTGATTTATCGTTAGGTGACTCACCTGCGTGTCATACATGGGCGGGTGGTCGTGGTGGTGCAGGTGCGCGTGGTGGGGCACGGTGGCGCCGACGGGCGAGCCCGACGCGGGGGACAGCCCGCCCGTCGCGGGGGACACGCTGCCCCCGCCGGGGGACACCGCCCCCGAACTCGGGCTCTGGAAGTACACACGTCTTACCATTACATAAAAGTATGGCTTCGGAAATATACATACATACAAACATACATGCTCGGTTAAAAACGAATTTGTTCAACAAGGGTAGAATGGATCGGTTCTAGGCTGCTGCGATGCGAGGAGTTGGTGTTGCTCTATTATAATCAGGACCGATAGCCCTTTAAATCTCAGAGGCAAGCAAAAACTTTGATATTGATAGCCTTTAGGTACTAACCACGCTCGAGGATGCTTAAGTTCTTGATCACTTAAGCATACTTAAGGTATTCATGTTATAATTTATTGTGCTTTACATTTGTCAAATGCTTGTTATTTAGAAAATTCTAGATTGGGTACTAACCACGCTTAAGGATTCTTAAGTTCTTAATCACTTAAGCCTACTTAGGTCTTCATGTTATAATTTATTGTGCTTAACATTTGTCAAATGCTTGTTATTTAGAAAATTCTAGAGTTGTAAATACTGTCGGTATTTGTTAAAGTTGTTTGACGAGTTCATCTCGCAGTGTGTAGGAGGCAGGTCGTAGTGTGTGTGTGTCGCAGTGTGCGTGCGGGTACGTACATATCTGGTGTGCCTGTAGTCGGGCGACGTCCGGTGCGGCAGGTAGTGCGGCGGCGGGAAGTGCACGGAGGTGAGGTCGGGCAGCGAGCCGCCCGGCACCTGCAGCTCGCCGCACGCCAGCCCGCCGCCGCCGCCGCCGCCGCCGCCCCCGCCGTCCCCGCCGCTCTCGTACACGCTGCAAAATTATGTATAATAATAATAAGCCTTTTATTTCCAGAGCTTAGACTATTAAGCAACACAATAACAGGTTTGAATAATGATTAAATTATAAGAGATCCCTAAGCTCGGTTTGCCTATTGGCATAGGCCTCCTCCAACTCCTTCCAATGGACTCTATCTCTGGCCACTCTCAACCAGAGTGGACCCGCTGTCTGCCTCAAGTCATCCTCCCATCTCTTGACCTGACGGCCCCTGTTCCTTTTACCGTCTCTTGGATATTTTTACAAAATTATGTATTATGTTACAATTCCATACATATTACCATCACTATCCAATACATTTGTGAAGCTGAAAGTTATTACATTAGCAGTACAATAATATACTACAACTACAACTAAATAATAGGTACAATTAAAGTTGATATGGAGTTTTTTTGTGTATTTTTGACATCACTGGCAGGTCAGGCTCTGTTCGGGTCACTGGCTCTTACAAGGAAAACAAATAGGCTAGGCTATGTCGTGCTAGGTGTTGGCGATTCCACTTGCCTTTGAAAAAATTTCACTGTTACATTTATTTTGTAAAAAGCACATAACCAAGAAAAGTCAAACCAAGTTGAGTCTAAATTCTTAGCCACCATAACTGTGGACACTGAATACTATTAGAGTGGGTTGTATTACTCACTTATTATTATTTGGTATCCGTGGGATCTCACATGATGATCGTGGACGGTTTGCTGGATTGATCCCGAACGTCGTCAGCACGTCGAGTGGAATATCTGCAGCTGAAAGGCACACAAACAACTCTTGAAATTGATCAGGAATAACTTTATCACACTGAACTTCGTTTAAGTAAATTTGCCATGATTCATTTATTACACACCAATATCTACTATTCTACTTATATTTATTTTGAAACAATAAACATTTGTTAAATAAACCACAGTCTAGTGGTAATATTTGTTCTTTATATCAATGTCAAGGTCATTTTGTGCTTTATATTTTTGTTTGATCAGTATTTTTTTTGTCATTAATGATTCATGCTCAAAAGTTGCTTTTCTACCAAGTGGTCTTCTTTGTAGACTAATTTCTTTTACGGGCCATAGTATAATAGAAAGTCCTATTACCCATTTTTTTTACAATTCTTGGTGACCTACATTGGTTAAATAAGATCTTTCGTTAAGTTTTCCGTATATCATTACTTTCCAGAATTCGTTCCTTATTAGTTACACTATGGAATGGTGCAATATTACGGAATATTTTAAACCTGACTAGGCATATTAATTATTAAAACTCCAATGAAGCAATTTTAGTTTTCATCAAAATCGAGGAGCAGACTCCTTTCAATATCTTTTCCCATCCACCAACACTTGAAAAATTCATTCTGTATACCTCTGCGGTGGTTCTGATGGGGGTGCAGGTGCGGGTGCTGGTGGTGGGGGGAGAGCGGCTGCGTGGCCGTCTGCTGCTCGCCGCCACACGACTGGTGCAGAGCGGAGTCCGAGTTGGTACGCCGCCAGTTACTGTCCGGTGGAGGACTGAAAACAAAATGACAGGTGACAGGGATAGCAGCAAATCCGTGGTTACAGGAAATATTAAGCTGTTGTGATCAAAATATACTTATAACAATGTGGAAGATCCTAAAGGAAGCTTAAAAATTTTGAAGTAAAAGAGAAACAAAATGATGCGGCGTGGTATAGTTTGCTGCCAACAAAAGAGCATAACGTCTAGCAAAATAACATAAAATGGGTGGTACTAGCCATTATTACAATAACATCCTCCCTTCTCACTCAAGTACATGCAGAGGAAAATGATCAAGTTACAATCAAACAATGTAGCATTCTCAAGCTTGTCCAATTAACATGGGAGAAAATTATACACTATCAATGTGCATTTTTTATGACACTATTACAAAGCAAATGCAATTTAATACTTTAATAGCTATGAAGCATGCAAGGAGTATTGACCCACTGTATAATCTTAAATCACACTCAATGACAATACAGTTTCCTGTCCACACTTAAAGTTCACGAACAATAAATTTATTAATTATGAATGAGGTTTCCTAGAATGAATGATAATGGGCCCTGAATTAATGTGTGTGTCATATTTATATTGAAACATACGCAAGTGATCTCTGACGCCTGTCATAGTACGATAAAACGCCTGTTTTCGTGCGGATAAATCATTTTGTACCAAACATGTTTAATTTTATATATTTTGATTATTATGCTTCATGCATTTCAATTGCTAGTGACAAAGCATTACGTGCAGGTGATTCGAGTTTCCTTGTTCACCAATTATGACTTTGTCCTAGGTAAATGAGGCATTTATCTCTGATCTTTTAATGATTTTTTTTTGCTTTCAGTTTGAGATTGGATGTGGTTGACCATGAGGCGCAGTGACCAATTAATTAAAGGCCTGCCTCACATTTGCTATTACAAAAAATTAAAATATTACAGAAAAAGCTCTTAAAAAAAATATTTTTTCATTATCATTATTTTGAGCATAAATAGTTACAAAAATGTATGTTGTACCTTTACCCTTATAACATGCTTCTTGAACAATATTTTATAACATACATCATTTTAATTATGGTATCTCTGCTAAGCAGCAACAAAGTATTTTATAACAGTTAATAAAGTTTTTCTACTTCATCTTCAATAGGTGTTTTTAAAGAACTCAATGATAACAATTGAATGCCACACTTCACAGGTTCATTATCCTAAAATTTCCAAAATGATTTACTATGATAATGATTGTGTGATAATTATTATGTTATGATTATTGTAATTGGTTCGTGTATATTGTTTGTATGATTAGTGTAATTGGTTAAACCGTGCTAATCAAACCAAATAAATAAATAAATAAAATAAATACTAATAGAGCAAAATTTTAGGTAAAAAATTAAATATTTTAATGGTATAAAATCTTCTCTACTTAATTTTTGTGTTTGTGCATCATGACAGTAATTATATTTTATTTTTATTATTTTAAAGGTATAAAATCTTCTCTACTTAATTTTTGTGTTTGTGCATCATGACAGTAATTATATTTTATTTTTATTTTAAGTCATATACATAACATCTCGCTACATTTACTCTGCCATAGTTTTTATCGTAAGCAGTTGACTTAAACATCCAATACAATTCATTTTATCAAGTTTTAATAAAGCTATATTCAATCTTAGGTTGGTGTTGTTATGTTAATGAAATACTATTTTTTTGAATACTAATTGTCTGTCTTCAATAATAATATTAGCAAGCATAGCATAGAACAGCATAATGGCAAAAACCACATAGATAATGCAACCCATACTATTTGTTAACTTAAGCCACATTAATTCAAATGGTAACATATCAAAGGATCAACACCCACATAAATACTATATTTATTCATCTCTTAATGAAACTATATCTTGAATATATCTACATAATTATTATTATGTTAACAATAAGAACTTGATATTGATACAAAATTTGTTTATCTGTCCATCTGTATAATTATACGAAATAAATTCAGAAACTGGATTTGGATAAAACTTGGCATTGTTTTGTAATTATGGGCTAATTTGTAGTGATTGGTTGTTGGATGAATCTTGGTTGCCTGGGAATGGCCAATTGGCCATATTTTCGCACATAGATTGTTTGTGGCTGAATTCTATGCATACAGATTCATGGAGACAACAGTCTATAACTCATTAGTGACCTTCTGGTGGGTGACGTTTCCTCTCACGATGAGAATTATTTAGGCTTTTCTGCCACACTTGCACAATGTAGGTTGGTGGACTTGACATGAAAGCAACAAAAAATAGTCCCCAAATCTTAGTATCATTCTTGATATCCTGCCAATCCATCTTGACATATAAAAATTACCTTACCTTAAATAAACAGTGCTCCCGTAAGGACTTGTGTCGTGTTTCCTGTCTGCAGGGCGTCGCATCGGGCCCACGGAGGAGGACGCTCGACCTCGCTGCCCGGGGGAGCGCGATGGCGACGTGCCACCACTCCGACCACCGCCAATACCATACTGTGTTGCTAGTGATGCTTCTTCCGGCTGTTGACAATGATTTGGGATGAGAATTTCTGTACAGTCAACGCACACAACTTAATAACATAAAAACCTATTGTTTTGTAAGGAAATTATAAAAGGAAACTTTTCAGCTGAAATTAAGGAATATTGATATTTTAACACATTGAAACTGGATATATTTTTTTAGTAAAAAGATCAGGCAATCAACCTCACCATAAGGGCACTGGGGGTTCACTAATTTAAAAGTTTTCAGACATATTATGTACTCTTTTTCAGTGTTGAAGAATCCAAATCAAAGCAATAATAATAGTGGACATCTATCATTTACAAAAATGATTGTGCTGAGTTGTGCTATTGCTTAATTCAATATACATTGATAAAGGCATTTATATTTATATCAATTTATTTTTTAACTTAAATACTCTTCATGTCCATAGTATATAGTTTAAATAATACATAGTATTGTAAGCTGTTCATTGCTTATTGGTACTGGTAAGGCAAAGCAAGCAAGCCTATAACAAAATACAAGCCTTAGCTAATCAAGTAAACAGGCTTATAACATAACATTCACTTTAAATAACAGGTCTTTGTAACTAACTAATATAATTATAACTGATATTCTAGATAAAGATTCAATATTTAAATTTTCAGAAAAGTAAGAAATTACAATGCTATTTTCTGCATAATAATAGAAAAACATGCAATCAAATATTTCTAAGAATCACTATCAAAAATAAAACTTATTGTATTCTTATTACAGGAAGAAAAAGTTTCTAACTAAACCTTGCAATATGAATAAACTACACAACAACTAAATGAGTGAGTCATGCTTGGCTACACAATATAGATGTATGTAAAGCATAACATCCATACAAAATAAAATCAAAAGATTATAAATAAACTGTGAACATGTATATCAAATTGGCAATATAAGTAATTTTAAAATGTCTGTATGGTCATAATACAAATGTTTATATATAATTCATATAGATATGTTTATGGCATGAACAGATGGGGCAAGAAAAGAATTTGTCCAGCACATGTGTTCTAATATAACTACTGACATGGTTTTCTGCTCAAACCATTCATTCAAGGATACATTGGTATAATTAAATCTAATAACAGTTCAAATGGTGCATACATTATTTTAAAGACAATAAGTCAATTAAAATTTAATTGTCTTTGATGCATCTAAGAGCTTTTATGTATGCATATAAAATCAGTGTAATGCCAATTATTTCAGATACCAAAAAAATAATCAGTAGCACCATATCCACAAGAGTACCACTACTGAAAATAAAAGTTGCAAGGACTACAACATAAACATGGGTTTGTATAACGAGCAGATTCCAAAGTGAGGAACCTTGATAGTCTCTGGCTCTGCCTTGACAGGTTTTGGTGCAGCAACATTTGGGAGGGAGCCACTGCGGTATGTGCCCAGGGCTTGAGGACGCAGAGACGCATCAACATTCGGCTCAGCCGGCTCCGGAGGAGCTTTCACCCTTGCTCTTCTACTACTTGAATTAACCTGCAACCATGCTCTTTCAACATCTCTGCCATAACCACCATATCTTTGATCAACAACAAAATATTTAGTTGCTCAGAATTAAAAACTTTTGCATTCAACTAACATGTACCTGACAACTGTGCTTCGATATGTATCTTATCCTGAACTTATACCAGCCAGATAAACCATACAAATAGCGATACCAGGATACCTTTCATGGAAACCTACCAATGGACTTCAAAACATTACTTACTTCAGAAGAATTTGTAAACATGCATTTTGATATTTTATAAAGAAACATTGTTTTATTATGTACCTACTCATTCATATTTGTATGATGTATTTGAAGGAAACTTTATCCACTTTATTCACGGTGTCGACAATGACAATTGTTAATTATTAGATACAGGTACTAAACGGGGCAAGTAGGCATTCATTTAGTATGTTATAGCATATCCCGATCATACATACAAGATTACCCATTCATTTAGTTATTGAGTCGCAATAGGCATATTGTAATGATTATTGTTTACGTCGGCTAGCACATTTGACGGCCAGGAAGCGATTGCCTAAGTAAATAGGCGACATACCTTATTGGTTGCGTCGGAAACTTCACGCATAATTTTTTCAAAAGCGGCCGTTTCCTCGGCCTGCTTTTGATTATGGAGGGCAATTTTTTCACTAAATTTCCTAGGATTCGCCATGATGGTCAACAAACATTTATTCTTCTCTCTTTACATCACAATTTTCTACGCTCGTAGAACCAAAACGCGCTTGCCTGTCAGACAGGGCAAGCAGGATTATTGCCGTTTCAAAAAATATTACTTTTTAAAAGCAAAGTTCTTGACCATATATCTAAACAGCCATAACGAATTACAAATATTTATATTCTGAATATCATAATTTATGACGGGTTATATAGGAATAAACTGATTTAGAACTAAATAGCACATTAAAAAATTGTTATCTTCTACTCATCAAAAAAAGGATTATACTATAATATTATAGAACGTATAGTCTATAGTGTTTGTTTCCTCTAGCCCTTTCTAGCCAGTAGCCCACTGTAAACAAAATTTTGGATTTATTTTAACCGTAGTTCTATAGATACTTCTATAATTACTGTGAATTCGTACTATGAACTCACACCCATTCAGGTGATCCATATCGGAGCGAGCGCGGATCCTTGTGAAAACCTGGATCTTCGCGGCACAAGTGTACAAGCGGTGTACAGTATTAGACAAATGTCACTGTGACATATTGATGTCATTGTCAAAAAAATCGAAACTGTCATCAATTCTCACGCCGCTGTCCAGTGTGACCATTTGTGGCAGATTTCTGCCATTTTGGCAGATTTGGATTCAAAATTTAAGCTGTGGCATATTATGCTGACGATTTACAAATGTGGCAGATTTTGGCAGATTTCAAAGGTTTTAATGGAAATCATGCAAATTTTAAATTACATGACATTATAAATAAGTAATAAAAATTCAAATAAGGTAAATGTAAAAATATTTAGTAGAAAATAATTTCACAATCTGGCAACCTATGCCTTTGTTTGTTACCCAGCCCAGATTACACGGGGATTCCCCGCTTGATCTGTTCTGACATAGGTATTGTCATTTGATTGTGGGCTGTAAGTGATAGGTCATAGGGTTCATATTCTTATAACCTTTCTTGATTGACTTTTCAATCATCTTTGTTTTTTTTACTTCATTTCATTCTCTTACGGCGCTTAGCGTGTATGTGAAGTACAAAATATCCAAATATTGCAAACTGCAAAAGCTCTCTTGTGTTTGCCGATGTCAAATGCGTCGTGCGAAAGGATATTTTCTCAAGTCAATCTAAATAAAACAAAAATAAGGAACAGGTTTTTGAATAAACATGTCTCGGCAATAATTACTACAAAAGAGGGAATAAAGGAACACGGAGACTGCGTCTCCTTTAAACCAAGCAAGGAAATGTCAAAAAATATGTCGTTAAAATCCATGTACAAAGAAAATGAAGACGAAAATTTTGAAGCCAATGTTGATTAGGTGTATTGTTTTTTTGTACGTTCAGCGTAGTTACAATGTTGATTAAAAAAAATTATGAAAATACGTTTTTTTTTATTTTCATGTTGGCATATTTTTGGCATTTTTAAACGCCGAGTGTGGCAGATTTTGGCAGATTTTTGGGTCCGTGTGTAGCAGATTCGTCGTTTTTGAGATGGTCACACTGCCGCTGTCATAACATAAGACGATTAAATTAAGACGACGGATCAGCCCATGAATAATTACGAAAACTGAATTTATTTATATTTAATTAATTATGTTTCTTAGTGAAGCGTAAATCAGTTTCATTTAAACCTTTGTAAAGGTTGGTGCATTCGAGCTATGGAGGAAAAGTATATACTTTCTTTAGACGTAGGAACTACTACAATTCGAGCCGTAATTTATAATGCCAGGACAGACACAGTGGGCAAAGCAGTCGACCAGGTACGTTTTCATTGGAACTAATTTGTGGTCCTAAATGGTTTCGCAACAATTATACTCGAGATCTTTGTACTCAAACGAACCAAGATAATCTTATCTGATTTATGCTGTTGTAAAAAGTATTTTTTTTAATTAATCGTAACTGGTTGAGTAATGCTTATTATAACCATCATGTATTTATAAAAAATATTATAGTAACATTTTAATATGTTTGATAGGTAGGAAATAGATTTCGTTTCCTTCTAAAAATTGTATATTACCTTAATTATTAAATTGTGTTTATTGTGTTAAAATAATTGCATTTAAGTAACATAAATAAGTTTGAAACCTATTTATTTGCATATCCTGCTTCTATGCAATGTTTTTATCAGTGTACATTTGTCAAAACATTCTTTCTTGCTATGTGTATGGCTTGCCACGGTTTTATGACCTACATTATTGTTTGTTGCATATAAAGTCTAAAAATGTCTGTAAAATCCATCTTATATCAGTAATGTTTCTTGAATAGCTGATGATCCTATGGCCTCTATGGTCCTTCAGATCCAACTAATATAATGAATGTAAAAAAGTACCTACTATAAGTCAATATAGGTTCTACCAGACATCTGTGTTTCATCTAAGTATGATCTGATCTGACAATAGGCTTTTTATATTATTGACAGGTAATTCTTCACTATCCTGAACCTGGCTTTGTAGAGATAGATCCAGAAGAGCTATGGATATCCATAATAGGAGTTGTACAGAAGGCACTACAAAGTAAGTTTTATCTTTTTGAAGTGAAAACTTCTTTTGACACGTGACCCTGATCGAAAATGCGTAAGCGTAAATGTGTAAGACAGAGGGCATGCTTTTTGTGATTAGCGCCATCTAGTGCAGTCTAGTGACCTGATTTGTAAATTCATAAGAAAAATCGTAAGATGGAAGGAGAGTGTCTAAAATATGGAAATAGAACTAAGTGCATCAATTAATGAAAAGTGACAACCACAGAAATGATAGTACTTTGATACTGATAAATAAAGCAATGTGTGCGAAATTTTTCAAAATTGTTCAAGTTTTTACTTCTGCTGGCACTCCCAGAGTGCAACCCGTTGTTTTTTATTTAAAAAATTGTAAAATTTGAAATTGTATTTAGTCATAGTATAGCTGATTGTTTTTATTTCGATTTTGTGATATATCCACCAAGCTTACCTATTGTGAGTTTGTGGTCTTCACATGCATTACAGAAATACGATATAGGTTTCCGTAGTATGTTTTACTTTATGATTACAACAGGAGACATATATTTTTGTCTAATCTTTTGAATAAGATACTGATTTATTTACTATCACATAAAGGAAGCACATGAGCGTTAAAAAACCTGTATTCCATTTTTTTAGGTGCAAGTTTATCACCTGCTCAAATAACAGCAATGGGTATATCAACTCAGCGCAGTACATTCATAACTTGGTCGAAAAAAACTGGCAAACCGTTCCACAGATTCATAACGTGGAAGGATCTGAGGGCTGATAAATTGGTCAAGCAATGGAATGAATCATATACATGGAAGGTAATGTTATAAAAATAAATAGCAATATCAAATTTTAAACAATATCAATTAAATATACACAAATATCTTTATGGACCATAAAACAAAATTTACAAGTGAAGTATTTTTAATAGAAATGTTAAGTTGTATAGTATGTTTTTAATGAAACCTTACAGTGTTTTTTAGCAAGTCTAGAGAATTTAACATGAAAATAGCCATAGCCACAACTGCAACATAAGAGTGTTAGATTGATTTTTTTTTCATTCAGGAAAAACTGGGCAAACAGCCTGGAGGTATGTTGTCACCACTGCCCTATTAGATAGGACCGCCTGTGTCCAATGGTTTCTAGTTTTTACGCCTTTCAAGAAACCCTATGACATCTTATCATTAATGTGTTTTTTGTAAAGAATGTTGAAGTTGTACAGACTAAAATAATTTATTTCCTTTTTTTACAGTTAATTAAAATTGGTGCTTATGTAATGTTCATGCTGTCGCGGAGTAAAAGATTTCGAGCTGGCAGTGTATTCAAATTTTCAAACAATCAGGTAAGTGTTAAAAAAATATTAATAAAAATCTACAGTTTGGTCTCTTATTAAAAATTGTCGAGGTCTCAGTTCAAATCCCTGGGGCACACACCAATGATTTTCCCACGTGATGTGAGTTTAAAAAAAATTAAATGTTAACATCAGGAACTGGAACCAATAATCATACGAGTTTTTAATATACATAATTATATTATTCAATACGCGCACATTCACAAAACGTAATTTTTTTAAGTTAAGTGATTTAAAAACTTGTTTTGTACCTATGTTTTGTTCATAGCAAGATTTAATCAATTTTTTACCATAATTATAATGCCTTATATTTTTATGATACTTCCTAGCCACTAGTGGAATTTACAAAGTTTTCGATTCCAACTAATAGCAATTATATCGAATAATAAATTAATCTTATTCTGCTAAGGAACTGTACGCGACAAAGATGCTTTATTTCAGGACAATGTTTCAGTCCGCGTGAGTAACAACTAACAAGGCACCCAGATGTAACCTCACTACCTCAGATAGGATTTCTATACTATCTTAACTTAACAGTAGATTCTTTTAAAATATATTAAAGAAGCCAGTAAGAGCAATTTGCGAAGTTAAATCACAGTCAATTAAATATTATAAATGCGATACGAGTACTTCTATGATACCAATTAACCTTAATTTTTGTAACCTCGAATTGAAACCAGTCCAATGTGTACCTAATCATCATATATGCCGAAATTAAACCTCTAAGAGGCTACTACTTTGACTACTTCTTTAGTGAAACGACTTAAGTTTATGTGTTTACTTGAGAATGGTTGTCTCGAGTTTATATAGAAACTCGTATTTCGTAGATAGGATCTCGTTAGGTTCACATGGCATTGAAAACCATATAAAACTATAATGTTACACAGTCGTTTAAGCAAAGGGGCAAAGGTCTACATGTATTTACCATTTTGAATGACGCTTTTAAGTAGTTTTATACTGTCGCTGTTGTATGCAAATACGAATACAATAGGTGTTTTTTCAATTAGGAAATTGAGTTTGGAGTTGAGGATTTAGAAGAAATGTACAGATTAATCAATGCTGGAAAAAAACCCTGCAAACTTGCAAGAACAAAAAGTTTCCGGGGATATGCAAAATGCATCCCACTTCTCAAATATGTATATTAAGATTTCAAATTTAAAGAATTTCTAAATACTTGTGTACTTGTTATTATACTTATTTACTTGCAATTTGTGCTACATTACCCTAGTAGAACCAAAAAACTTATCAGTAATGACATACCTATGTAAAAAATCTATGTGGCATAGGACTACCCAGCCCTATGACTAATGACAATTCCAAATTAAATGGAATTACTTCACACAAGGTATGATCTTCCAGACTAATTAGCCAATTTATAGACAGGATTTTTGTTTCTATTTGAGTTTCGATGCATGCATCCATGGTCTGCAGTGACCACCTAACATCAGGTGGTAACATCTCTTCTGCTACTTAATTGCAATAACATAAATGTCCATTTATCTTCCATGTCAGAGCACACTACGGTTGTACTGGGCGCTGCTGAACGTGCCCGCTCTCAAACAGGCGGTGCGGGACCATGACGCTATGTTCGGCACGTTGGACACGTGGCTCTTGTACAAGCTTACAGGTGAGTGCTTGAACGTGATGAATCTTTCAAAGATTTGTCATAACTACGATGTCACAAATGGGAGACCTAAAACAACACATATCAAACGTCATATTGGATCCTAGCTGAGGTCGATAAGAAAGCGATAAGAAAGCGTGGGATTGAATAACTTCACTAGGCTATTTCTATACACCATGTATCAATATTCATTTGTGAGCGGATGGCAATGGGGCGATATTGACACACACGATAGCTGTCACGTGTGTTCCTTTATTGGGCCTAGTCATACTGCACCATAGAATAATTCATACTTATTTTTAAAAGAGTGCTGGGAGTTTTTTTCCGCCCGCTTTTTTCTCCTAGTCTACGTTTTGCCTGAGGGGCGATCAAAGCGGATGTTTGTATAATGTTAAATGTATGACGTTTATTAAGTGTGCATAAATTGTACCTAATAATGAATAAAAGCTTTTGAATTTGAATTTTGAATTTGAATTTGTTGGTTAGAGGTCAGCTCGAATGTGGGTGTGTTGCTATTCGTGAGGACTAATCTCCGGTATCTCCGGAAATCACATTTACCCAAACAAAGCACGAAATATGAAGAACATATTGCCGTAACTTACGTCCGTTGGTTCCGTTGGATTATATCTAAATATTTTAGCATTATTTTTTGTTAAGACTGCTTTATCCTTAAACACTACGGTTACCTAAGTCCATATTTACCTTTTAATTATCTTGAAAGATCAAGTAAAGGTTATAGAGAATAATAATATTATTATGGAACATGAAAATGGGTGAATAAAAATAATTGTTAATTTCTCACTTTTTACTAAGTTAAGTTTAAACTATTATATCACACTATAGAACAATTTGGAACAATCCTAGTACAAGATAAAATAAATTTACTAGTTATGAGTAGCTAAACTGATTATTATTCGTATTTTAATAGTGAAAGTACTTGAATTACGTACAATCCTAAATTTCTGTTTCTTTTCCGGATGAAAGTGATTCCTGTTTTACTGATTTGGGCTGTGAAAGTCTTGCCTCATGCGTGTTCTGCTTTTGAAACATTCTTTCCGTTCAGCCCTTGGCAGTCCACTGCTGGACATGAGCCTCCCCTAATCGACCAGGAGCGGAGAATCGGGGGGCAGCCAGTACTCCTTTTGCTTGAACGTGGTCGCCATTCGAGGACTTTAATTTGCAAACTTTGAGAGCTACGAGTATGTCTCTCACGTTCGTTCTTCTACGGATTTCATCATTTCTAACTCTGTAACTTAGAGAAATACCGAGCATAGCATTAGACATTCCTTGGTGTTATCAATAGCTAACAACTAAATAGTTCGTTTTCACCAGGCAGCCGGATCCACATGTCAGACGTGTCGTCAGCATCAGCGACGGGCTTCTACGACCCGTTCACGATGCAGTGGGCCGGGTGGGCCATGGCCATCTTCGGTATACCGATGGCAGCGTTGCCCGCCGTGGTGGACACCGCTGGCGACCACTTTACCAGCACCACAAAGGAGATCTGGGGCCATCCAATACCTATACGGAGTTGTGTAAGTTTTTTTAGTTCATCATAATTGTTTAGTTTTCTGTATTGTATAGAGTAGCAAACGCTCATGCAAGCCGCCTAATAGGCCATGGATATCCACGTTCAATGTCAAGGGAGGGTAGATATCTGGAGTTGTATGTAGATGCGTTGCTACGCATGAGGACTGAAATGTCAGCATTAAATGGAGTATCTCCGGCGAATTACAAAATATGAAGTTGTGGGGTGGCGTTAAGGATGATAATAAAAAACGTTTAAATACCGAATATCATGTGCGTATTAAATGAAGTAGCGGATGATAATGAATCGATAGTATTTCCATATCACAATATCCCCCATATCTAATCACTACAATTATGTATGTTGAATTGTAAAGAAAATAAATGATTCAAACAAAATAGGGCTTTGTTGGGTAGGCCAAGCAACATTTAACATTGCGTAATTTGACCTTCATTTTGAATTGTATAATTTGGACTTTCATAAAGTGTATGTATCGTATGTGTCGTTCCTACTACTAAGGAGAATCTGAAAATATAAAACGAAGTTTTAAAACTTATAAATCTTCTATATTATCTTCTAGTAAATAGAATGACAGTTCTCATTTCAACACATGACGTGTTCAGTGTTCTACTTTTCTTTTTCTGTCGTGCCAGTACAAGACTTGCTCTTGCGTTGACTGCGGAGGCTGTAGCTCAGCCACCTGCAGCGGCTGCTTACGAACTCAACACTTTGTCTTCCAGTACCTACCTTTATGATGAATAAAAACCTTTTTCTTTTTAAGAATCTTTGACTGATATGTATTTTGATGACTTCATGCGTAACATTTTGAGCTTAAGTACCAACAAGCATTGTGATAATAAATAATAATAATATTAAATAACGCTTCACACTCATAGCCCCACACTAGGGTTCCCTATGTCGTGGGCGCCATGGACACACACAAGACAAGAACACAACACACACAGACCAGAAACAGAAATTCAAATGCATCATTCAAATCTCTGCTCTGCTGGGAATCGAACCTAGAACCTTCCGCGCACCGGTGTCTTAACCACTGCTGCACTTGGGTCGTCAAATAAGATTTTATATACTCGTATATAGGGTCGTATAATAAGATTTTTTTTCATTTATTTATTTATTCAAATTCAACCTTGGCAATGTGAAGGCATGCCAATACTATATTCGTCAACATAATTTGTTAATAATTGATGACCTAAGTGGCGCAGGGGTTAAGACACCGGTGCGCTGCGCGGAAGGTCCTGGGTTCGATTCCCAGCAGAGCAGGGATTTGAATGATGAATTTGAATTTCTGTTTCTGCTCTATGTTGTGTTCTTGTCTTGTGTGTGTCCATGGCACTCACGACACAGGGAATCCTAGTATGGGGCTATGAGTGTGAAGCGTTATTTATTTATTTATTTATAATACATTCAATAATAATTTTCAGCATTAATTTTAATATTCCAGATAGCAGACCAAACAGCGTCAATGTGGGGCTCGTGCTGCTTCGACGTGGGCGACGTGAAGCTTACAATGGGCACCGGGACCTTCTTCAACATCAACACGGGTCGTTCGCCCCACGCGAGCGTGTCCGGCCTGTACCCGGTGGTGGGCTGGAGGCTGGGAGACGAGATCGTCTTCTCCGCGGAAGGCGCTAACAACGATACTGCGACCATCATCAAGTGGGCGCAGAATTTAGGTAAGAACCTTTTGAGGGCCCGATTCTGTATGACCAACGACCATGCACACTCGTATCGCGGCAATGTCGTGATAAAACGTCAAAAGAGGCTTACAAGTCAAATATCGTGGCAATCTTTTATGTGCCTTATAGAATAGACATTTACGATTCCTTGTCGTGCCGAGTTCATGAAATGACGTACGGTTTGATGTCACACGATATCGGCACGAAATCCTTTGGGACTTACGGCCGCACTCAGAGACGTTATTTAACGTAAGATTCATTAACAAACAAATAAAATCGTCTTTATTCGCAATGACATAAGTGTCATCGTTATTTTCATAATGAACCATTAACGTTAAGGAACGTCTCTTGAGTACGGCAGTTAGTGAACCACTGAGCTTTACTGCCGAATTTAATGGCGCCATTATGATTCTCCAATGGAGTTTCATTGTCATACAACGTTTTGACGGTTTGTCAAAACATTAGAATTGAATTGGAATGATTTCATAATGGGGTCATAATAGCAAATTAGTAGACTCAGTCCCCAGTAGAACTAATGGTCTGGTCTTATAAATTCAACGGTCAAAAACAAGGCACCAGTGGCGATATCTCATCTCATCGAGTAATTATTTTTGTATTATTTTCAGGGTTATTTGACAATCCGGAAGACACAGCCGAGATAGCTATGTCGGTGCCTGATTCAGATGGTGTGTTCTTCATACCAGCTTTTAGTGGATTAGGGGTGAGTATTTTTTATCCTTTTAAAAAGTGTAAACCAACCTCAAATAGTACTTTGGTCAACTTCAAAGAGGACGAAAGTGATGTGTGCTAAGCCACCACGGAAGTGGACTTTGGACATCGTATGATGGATGCCAATAACCTATCGCTGGGTATGGTAGCAATATCCATAACCAGCGATAGGTTAGGTACGATATATGCAGTTTGGCTGCCAGGATATTCTTATTTATTGCTTTGACATAACAGAATTTTTTATTAAGTGTTCATAAGTTCATAGTTTTTGCCGAAATCAACAGCCGTAGCTAGGTATATTATACTGAGTAATGGATAATTTCATATTTTATTTCCATTTAATTGCTTAGCTTAATATCTTGTGTATAAAAACAAGACTATTATTATTTTATTGAAGGTCGACTGGGTCAAACATGGAATATTCTTGAAGATTTTCAGATTGTTTCAAATATATATTCTTAAATTGAAAACCTGTTTTGATAGTAGAAGTTATGTGTATAAACACAATAAGTATCATACATAGCCTTTGCTATCTGAGGTTTTGTTCTAATTAACCTGTAGTAATATCACCCATAAAAATAAGCAAGTTCTTAATATATTGACCCAACCACGATATAAAATATAAAAACTTTTATAGTTATATATATAAGTATGTATAATTTATAAAAACTTTAGGCCTGGTGAATCCCCTGGAGTTGATTGCCAATAAGCAATTTCTGTGACACAAAATGTTTAGAGCACAGCATACTTCTTACAAAAATCATTTGACTTTTAGCTCGCAGCGGTGATAGCCCAGTGGCTTAGAATTCGACCTCGAATCGAGGGATCCGGGTTCGAATCCCAGTGGCACGCACCAATGACTTTGTAATAAAAGTTATGTGTGATTTATGAAATTAAATATCACCTGCTGTTACGGTGAAGGAAAACATCGTGAGGAAACCTGCATGCCTGAGAGTTCACAAAAAAAAATGTTCTCAAAGGCATGCGAAGTCCACCAACCCGCAGTGGGCCAACGTGGTGGACTAAGGCCTACATCCTTCTCATTGTGAGAGGAGACCCGACCCTGTAGTGGGTCATTAATGGGTACTGACATGACAAATACACTTCATATGTCTCTCGTTATTCACTTGTTCTACAAAATACTACGTATGACGACAAAATACGCTGCGCTGCACGGAGGGTCCCGAGTTCGATTCACAGCGAAGCATAGATTTAAATTCATCATGAGTTTAAACTTCTTTATCTGGTTTAGGTGTGTGTGTCTTCTTCTCTTGTGTGTGACCACGACACAGAGATCATAGTGTGGTGCTGTATTTATGAAGCGTTATTAAAAACATAGCATACGAGTAGTTAAGTTACTCCCCCCACCCTCGTAATGTCCTATATTTTCTTTTTTTTTCAGCCGCCTTATAACGATTGCACTGCAGCGTCCGGCTTCGTGGGCATGAAGCCGTCGACCAGCAAAGCGCATTTGGTTCGCGCGGTGCTAGAGTCACTGGCTTTCCGCACCGCACAGCTGTACTCTTGTGTGCGTAGTGAGACTACTCATACGTTCAATACAATAAGGTATGGTATCTATAGCCTACATATGGTATGGTATCTATAACCTACTCGTACATACATCCGATGGGTAGCATTTCGGTCTCTTATTCGACAGTTCTTATTCGACAGTAGCGGTGATAGCCCAGTGGCTTAGAATTCGACCTCGAATCGAGGGGTACGGGTTCGAATCCCAGTGGCACGCACCAATGACTTTGTGAAAAAGTTATGTGCGCTTTATAAAATTAAATATCACCCGCTGTTACGGTGAAGGAAAACATCGTGAGGAAACCTGCATGCCTGAGAGTTCACAAAAAAAAAATGTTCTCAAAGGCATGTGAAGTCCACCAACCCGTAGTGGGCCAGCGTGGTGGACGGCGGCCTACATCCCTCTCATTACGAGAAGGAGACCCGACCCTGTAGTGGGTCATTAATGGGTTACTGACATTCGACAGTTCCGACTTCGAGCCCTTGTGGCGTGTAGGTACCAATGATTTGTTTAAAGTTATGTGGTTTTTATAAAATAAAATATAATAATATGCTTTAACATCACGAGGAGACTTGGATGCCTGAGAGCTTTTTAAAATGTTCTCGAAGGCATGTGAAGTCCATCAAGCCTGCGTGGTGGACGAAAGCTTACATTCATCACATTGAGTGAGGACACAGACTGGTCACTATCTACCTTTAACTTACTTTTCACCTTAACCCTTTCCTGCAATGGGTCACCGCCTACCATTAATTTCTAATAGCCGTACTCACAGACATTCATTAACGTTAATGGTTCTTTATGAAAATAAAGATGGCACTTATGTTAATACGAATGAATTTGTTTGTTAATGAACATTACGTTAAATGCCGTCTCTGAGTGCGGACGTAAGCTTTAAAGTGACAAAAATACATGTTGCTAAATTTTACTAAAATTGATTTTGCGCAGATCGACACAAACGCCGGCACTAGTACTGAGGCTCGGTACTAGATAAGGCACGCAGAAAGTTCAATACATATTGCTTTAAATTACAGATTAGATGGCGGCGTATCCAATAACGACTTCATAATGCAGCTTATAGCAGACCTCACCGGCTTGAGAGTGGAGAGGCCTGTACAAGTGGAAATGTCCTCTCTGGGCTGTGCACATATCGTAGGCTTACATTTAGGTAAGTTAGTGCTTCTCTTGTCACGGTGATCTATGTGTTTTTATGATGAATACAAAATATTATAATATGAGCCAAAAAGAAAAATAGTAGGAACAATAGTCTCGGTAACTTTATTTAGTGACTCTTTCTCGAATGTGCAGCGTATAACGAATAACATAGAAAATTTCGTCTCGTCGAAATATTTAAATTCTTGTGATATAGTTTAACGTCTATCTATGATAACGAAACAACTTAATGCCGGACTAGACTTGCGTTCTCCTTAATAGAGTAAGCAACAACAAAACTGAATTAAATTTATTCTTTACTTCCAGGTATGTTCAAATCGAAAGAAGAGCTGAAATCGTTACGAAAAATAGGCAGCGTATTCACCCCTCGAGCGCACATCAAAAAGACGTACGAAGGAACCATAGCGCGCTGGGAGGACGCCGTCAAACGCATGTGCGGCTGGTACGCGGCGGACAGCAGCGGCCGCTCCGTGAACACGGTATCCGATTCCAGCGGCTCCCTCCCCCTCACCCCCCAGAATAGTTTCAAACTAGCCCCCGATTCCACAAAGAATGGCATATCCAAATAGCAGTGGCTGTCCTACCTGCTGGGGTTGTTCGCGTGCGTGTTGGCGTGCAGGTGATGCTCGGCTTTGCCCCTCCCCAGTACTGCGCGCTGCGTGAACACGTGGCGAGCGCAATTTGGACTATTGCGGACCATTTTTGCGGCTAAATTTGGACTTTAAGTGGTTGGACCTTTTGTAGTTGAGTGGGGTTAGAATTTTCGTTACGATATGAATTTGTAAGTAGTGTGAGACTGTATGGGTATGTAGATTTTTTACGGCTGTAGATAATGTTTGTATCGGCTTTCGCAACAAACCCGATTGAAACTATGTATTTCCAATCACTCGTACTTTTCAATGGGAAGCTGCTGACTTATATTTTCTAATTGCTGCTGCCAATGTTGTTATTTTCGGCGTGAAACTTAAATATATCTGTCCATTGTATAAAAAGATTTTATTTAGAATTTAGATGTTAAAAGATACAAGGTTACAACAAACCATTGTTGTATTACTACAAACAATGATTGGTTTTGGTCCAATTTTTGGTTCGGCGATAAGACCTTTTCATTATAGTTAATTTAAAAACGCTTAAAGACTTGGTTACACTATTGGATATGATATGGCATGAATTTAAAATTTTTCAAGCGCTGATCTATAGCATTGGTTAAGATTGAGATAGTGGTGTATATATTCTTATATCTTATATATAAAATTCTCATGTCACAGTTTTAGTTACCATACCCCTCCAAAACGGCTTGACCGATTTTTATGAAATTTTATATGCATATTCAGTACGTCTGAGAATCGGCTAACGTCTATTTTTCATACCCCTAAGTGATAAGGGTTGTCCACATCTAACATTTTTATTTTATTTTTTGCACAATTTTTTTTTATTTTTTAATAATGTGGCATTAAAATACATACAACCCTAAATTTTCACCCTTCTATCACCAACCCCTATTTTTTAATAGACGATTTTTAAGGCTTGATAACCAACTTATATTATGGCAAAACAACGTTGTGGGGTTAGCAAGTTGTATATAAAAATTGGAATTGATTAAAGTTTATTCCAAAATTTTAGACGCTCAAATTAATGAGTAGTTTTTATAATGAGTAGTAAATACATATTATTATTATAGTGAAGGGTCTGACTCTCTCGTAGGGAAATACCGCTGTATAGAAAATACTAGTGTATGTAGATAGGTAGAAAATAATCTTACAATTTGCTAGTGAATAGAGTATTGACCTTGTAAGTAGTAGAATGCCCACATGAAATGTGCTTATGAACCGAATTAATGTGAAGTGTTTATACTAATATCTTGGTATAACCTGACCAGAAGGATAAGTGGCCTGACCAGTAGATCCAAACACACACACACACACAGTACACACAGACACAGTTTAGTATACACTCCTACGACATCTTAAATTAGTTTGAGTAGACTCTTACCTTTTTTAATTTTATATTATGATAAATCTAGTAAAGAGTAAAGATCAAATCAATATTAGGATAAATCAATAAATCAAATAAGGCATTTTATGTCTCTGGTCAAGTTCTTATTGATTACCTACTTTGTAAAAAGACATTATAATTATGTTTTCGTAACTCACATGTATCAGTATCACAAAAGGCAGCTTTAATATTTGTTTTTAAATTTTAGCCATAATTAATAGTGTACCAAAATTGAAAAACATGATGCTTATACGTTACTGGCTTGCACTTTACACTTTTACTTTACTTTCTCGTTGTGTGTGTACTTGTCTTTTGTGCTAGTATTAAAACTAGATTACTGTAAGATATTGGACAGTTTAATTGAATAAATTCTTATTTATTGGGTTCTAGGCAAATTGTAATATAATACTTTTATATAAAATGAAATTGAATGGGTTGTGAGTAAGCAAAATATTAGAAAAAAGCAACCAATCATGCAAGTTTATACGCCCTGGATGTTATTGAAGTATCGAATTATTGTTTAATCGTCCATTTTGTAAACAAATCAATGTATGGATCGAAAGCAAGGTACATATAACTAGATAAAAAGATGAAAGGATATCACGTAAGCTAAAATGTAATATAAAGTAAATTTATTTAAATTGGTAATACATATTGTGAACAGTGGCAAAGATAGTTAAGCCAGTGCTTGTAAACTTGACTAGCAATATTACAGAAAAATGTGAACATTTCTATATTTAAAACGAAATTAGATTATTGTTATTATACTTATTGTTTGAATTGAATATTTATTTTGTTATGTCATTGTTTATTTTTTATTATTTTAGTTTATTTTTCCGTCTGTTGTGTGACTGATAGTTGCGAATCTCCATACAGCTGAAACATTCTTTGCTGTGTGCCGTAAACAGTTACTAATTAGTTTATAACCTATCATGTAAAATGTTTGCAACAGTCCAGACGAACATAATTGTACCTGATGTAATATAATTTAAACAGGATCATCCTATTTCCCTGTTAACCATGACATGGCAAAAAAATTGTACAACTAAGATGACATTACATAAGCAAAATATCTTGCCAATTAACTTGAAGGTTTTGGATATCACAGCCCCATTAGAATTAATTAGACCATGTAATTTCACCAACCATTATTATTTAACCTATGTATGAGAAGTACATCGAAATTCTTTACATAGTCAACCCATTAAATAAATTATATTATTATATTATTGTGGCAGTCTTATTATTTCATAGAAAATATAAGCAATAGTCAGTTTAATTGTATCATATGATTTCATCTAATTTATGTCCATTAAAGATATATTTGCCCTAATGACAATCTAGGATTGTTATTATTTTTTTAAATTGTAATTTTATTTATTCTCCTGTAAAGACATTGTATTGTTATTTTTTGTACAATATTTACGAGAACTGTGTAATGTTTGTAATGTTTTTACTTTTTTAAATTCTTCATTATTGTTTCCCTATTTGTCAATAATTATGCAATGTTTTCAACAATACATTCCATATTTTGTTGAGTGTTCCTTATTTAAAGTAAGAAAAGTATGTTTGGCTTGGTGGTGTGAGAAAATTATCAATAAGTATTTAATTTTACTTTTTGTAAGAGCAATGAGATCTATTCATTTGATCGACTAGACTATTTTTTCGGTTAAAGAAACAACTGCTGTCATTATGTAGTATTATTGATTTAAAATATAAGTGATGTGCGCAATCAGATCGCTAATAGCCTACCGACGTATGCCTGCTCAAGTATTTATTAAGTATTTCTCACTTTCTTGTTTATATTGTATCTTAGCACAACGGTTCGGTGTTATATAAAGTATGGAGTATTCTTCTGGACAATAAGATAGCGCCGAGAATGGCGAGCGTCCTCCTCGCCTTGTTTATTGTTTTGAGACTTGTTTATGGAATTCTTGACGATGGGATGCTCTTGTATCCGGAGAAGTTGAAAATTGGTGTAGAACTCCGGAGCGGCAATGATTACATGGACTACGATCCTGAATATGTGTCCAGAAATGTTATAATAATAGATGTTCCTCAAGTAGATAACGTAGATACGGTTGTGGAAATTGAAAGTTATATAGACGCGGAAGATGCTAGATATGGACGAGATAAAGCCAAGTTTAAAGATGGATTGGTTTATTACTGACTAAAAATGGAAGCTCACGGTAGTTATATAGATTTTAAAGCGATAAGTTTAAGGTGTTGATAAATAAATGAATTGAATAGTACACATTGTTTTATTCTTATTCGTTAAGTGTAATCTAATTGAATTATTCTTATTCGTTAAGTGTAATCTACTTGAATTTACACATTTTATTTACATTATCATGTGATTTTTTAAGTTGTGCTACTTTTTACATGGTTTTTATACCAAGAAGCGCAAATTCAATTTCGATAAATACATTAAACTATGGCGTAATAATGATGGCGTAGAAAAATAAATTACCTACATACATTTCAACAATTAAAACAGAAAAGCATATTTTCTTAAAATATTTATTGACACAAAACAACATTACATAATGAATAGACTACACTGAATAGCGCAGCATGACTTAGATGCAAAAAATAATAAACGTAAATTGACTGCCCTATTATAAAACATAAGTAGACGAATCAATCAGCACAATTATGTAGAGAAAACTTAATCCGACAATGCCGCGATATTTAAACAGTAACTTTGGTAGGTAATCCTTTGGCTTTTAAACAACAATCATGATTATTGATTAGCCAACCCAAGAGGGTAGGGTCTTGATTCTACGGTCGAGGCTGGATAGGTCGTCAGCTTTGATACCTTCAAAGTCAGCAAGCAGATCGTTATTTGATCCATCGTCTCCGATAGCTCGTTTTTGCACAGAGTGAGTCGGTTCCGGTGTCTCAGTTGCTTCCTCTGTTGCAATCTCTATTGGAATAACTGGCAATACTTGTATGACTTCGATGTACTCTACTAAAGGTATTCCATCTGAGATTGTCGTCGTCTCCACTTCAACTGGTACTGGCGATGAGTATGTGAATGTAACTGTCACTAGTAGAAGTATAAGTATTTTGAATGCCATTTTGCTTACAATTCTTTGTGCACTCTCCTTCGAGTGTTTCAATTATTCGGGTTCCTTTGGTTTATTCTTCCTTTGTTGTTTAATATCTTTACTTTTTGTTTCTTTCCTTGCACTTACTGACACTGTTCAGTTGATCGCGCTTAGTTTGCTGCTGTATATTTTCGTCAAAGTTATTATAGTTCGGTGCGTAGTCGAGTGACACGTTATGAAATATGTTACCTTTGGTTGGACCCAAAGGTTTTATATCTACGAGTAAACCTCCCTAATTGTGCTAACTAATAATCTTAGAAACGGATGCATTGACGCATCTTCATATTGGGAATTTGTTAATGGACACGACAAATATTTTCAATGTCATAATGACCATGAATATATTGTTATAGATCAATGAAGTGTATTCTGCGTTTTACGACGAAAAGTAAATAAAATACTTTGAATAGCGTGATTCACCTGGCCTTTTTTTATAAAAATTCTTGCTCATGCTTATGCGCAATAAATTGTTTATATTTTGTATACTTACCTAATTGAAGTGTGCCTAACCCCGCTTGCCATAAATCATAGATCAGCAGAGAGAAAGGTCGTTAAGAGGATGGCCGACCGCTAGTTCGTACGATTAGATATGGTTTGTGTGTGGCTGCAACCTTTTAAGTATACTTCTAGGTGCTACTGCTGGGCATGTTTCGCGTCTCACTTCAAGAGCATACTAGGAGCATAGGTACTTCATTATACTGCTCTTACACTGTAGGTACAATTGAAGATGAGAGTAGCGGTCAAAATTACAGTATTCTTTTTTCTATGGAAGCGGTCATTTTTTACCTACTACCTTACGTCTGCTGCCCAACATACGGTTTGAATTATAGGTATTCTTGTTTCTTTATTTCGAATAATTATTTTTCGACCGCCCGCCTAGCCGCTTACTACAGTCAAATCACAGGGATCGTACTAAATCGCAATAGGTATTCTAAATTTAGTTTGCTAGCCTAAATTTGGAAAATACATAAAAATGTTTCATTTGCATGATGGGGCGCTAAACTTTATTATTGGTGTCCTTTATTTTTATTGACCACATCATCTGTATTTGTTGTTAGCACGTTATTAACATCTAAGCAAGGAGCGTGAAGAATCCATTAGGTACTTGTATCTTTATAATTTACAGATGTTACTATTCATAGAATATGTAGCGATTTGTGCGAATCGTGCGTCAGCTCTTGTTTTACAAACAATAATATGTTTTATTAGGTTTAATATTTTCTGCAATCACAAAAACAGTTTATAAGACTCGCATTGAACGAGGATTATATTATTATAACAAGAAGTTCAGTGTTAAGCAAGATTGGCTCGTTTGGAAAAGTTGGAAATGCGTTCAATGTTTTTTGTCGTCGCGTCGCTAGCGCTGCTAGCGGTCTCCGCCTGCGCCCCAACAGAGGAGGATGTGATCCAGCACATTCCCCCAAAAGCCGAAGCAACACCATCAGCTACAGGAAAAGACGGTTCGGAGTCTGGTGCTGCGGGAGACAGTGTTGGTGCTTCTAAGAATGTTCCAGAAAGACATCGTCGCTCCATCGGAGGTCAGGAGAGCGATTTGCTACCGTCTGCGAATGATGTCGACGTTTCACCCTTTGGAGAAACTTCGCAGCTAGATGGCCGTGGTCGTATCAGGGTGCTGCCCGCCTTCCTTGGTTAATTTATGCTAGACCTCCACTTAGTTTCTTGGCTCATATCTTTATCATCTTCCATGTACCTATCTAATTCTATTTCTATTGTCTATTCCTGTTTTCTTTTTCACTTGATATTGTTTAAGCCCGAGCAGTATTATTTTAGACAGTTATATTTTGAGTGTATTCTTACCGTAGTTATAAATATACGATATCTAAGTTTTAATAAAATCATATAAAATACTTTCAAATATTTTTTTTCTTTAATGATATACTCGTACTATTATATAATATACATATTATACTCCTCCTTTTCTGAAGTCGGTTAAATATGTAATCCTCTTTAGGCATTCCTACCTACTTTTGGATTCACATACCTAGGTATATCGATTTCCTACCGTATACGTGCAGTAATAATGCACACATTGACATTTTCTATTATTTTTTAATTTTATGGTAAGGAATCAGCACGCAGACCACATCCATTTAAAGTGATCACTGCAGCCCATGTACAGCCACGGCCAACCTCAATTAGAAAAGAGACCCTATCTAAGGTCGGATGTGGATGCCTGGCCTTGATTCCAAAAGACTCATATGGGTACCTACTCATATGAGTCTCATGGACTGAAATGCTCCCCTATTATAAAGTATCTGCGTCTTATCTATAATATATGAAGAACATGCTGCTTTGCGGCGAGTTACGCAGTACGTATACACCATACATAGGCGTGTTACATTTACCTACCTAAGAAATACGTAGATACAGATACAAAATTTCGTACGTAAATTCGTTCGATTGTGTTTGTTAAATAAACAGTACCTAACAATTTAAACGTCCATACTTACCTACTCACATATCACGTTTGAAATATGCATAGGAATTCATATGATAACGGATCTGTGCATTTCTATGTTCTCTACGAGTCTAGTGTTAAGCAATTAAAGTGATGATGTTAATTTATTTATCACATAGATTTAATTTTCTTTGAATGTCATCGTTATGTGTATCTAGTATAAAACAAGATAATACGAATAATCGTTTTAAAAGATCATCTAATCTTAAACGTGATGCTGAAATTTGTGGTGTTGTTTGTATTCCTTTTATACCATATAGGAGCCAAAGGAAGAAATGAATCTGATAATAACGAAGAAAATAATAGAGTTTTAGACACAACAGATAAAAATATTGCTCTGAATATGAACAAGGTTAATGAAAAAATAATGGATGATGATTTTAATGAAAACCATGTAATTAAAAGTGACAAGAGTGACGTCATTGAGGCAGCGGAAAGTAACTATGAATTTCGTCCGCTCTACGTTTACAGAAGAATCGAACACAGTAAGCGAAGGATTACTATGTACAATTCATTTGCTGGTTGAAATGGTAAACCTATATATAAGGTTGTTTATGAACAACACGATAAATTGGTATGTTTAGCCACTTTGTATTTGTTTTTATATGAATGATTAATAAATTTATTAGTTATTTAAAATACATATTTTAAACTAGATAGGTTCTATTAGGTATACAAATATAGTGTTTCATATACCTACATATTATAGAAACAGCGATACAAAATATAATTGGAGCCACAAATTGCCAATTACTAAAGCAAATCATTAGCTCAACGATTGTACCTTATGGCCATAAAATCTAAAATATAGTCCCGTTGTGCATGTGAAACAAGTGTGGAATATTAAAATGAAAATTTATACGGCAAAATTTTTGTTTCTTATATGGGTAAGTTTTTCGTATAATATTAGCACCTAATTAACACTCATTTTACAATTTTAAATATCTTTTGTAGATATCTGCAACTTCGGCTGGGATTTCTCCGGTTCATGACTTTAATACCAAAATGAATTCTAAATTACCGAGGGAAAATTTTTTACTTAAATCTCCAAACAAAGTTTTGAAACACTTAGATGACTCGGTATTAAAAGGTACAAGAAATGTGACGCAAAATCCAGAAATGGAAGCGAACCTATACAAAATTTCAAAAGATCTCGTCTCGGCAATATTATCTAAGTTGGAAATCCAAGATAAAATAACAAGAATAACGAGAGAGGCTCTTGATGCGCCAGGTAAAAGTAAAGGTATTACTGCAATCGAAACAAGGCGAATTCTAGATTACATCTCACGAACTTTATCAGGACACATACTGACTATAACCAGAGATTCAACTGAACCGGAGCTTCACCGATTAGTTTACGGGTTGGCACAAATTGCAGCCGAAGTGTCAATAGTTTCTGCTTTAAAAGATATTACATACGCTACTGCTCTATCGAAGAAACAATCTGTTGACTTGTCCTTACGCAAGAAAAGATCTGTTGCTGAAAAAGAAAGCAAAATAACCTCTACAACGATTCCAACTTTGGTATCTCCAACAGTCTATAGCATAATTTTAAACAAAACATCTGATGTTGAAGCACCTCAAAAGCCTTCTACAAAAAGGTCTCTTATGGACCCATTCGAAGTTCCAAATTCACCGTTCTCGGTGATAAGTGACAGGAAGTCATTGCAAATTTTAAATACCAAAATTGATAGTGTTCCCACTGTTAAAGGATTTTTAAATCAAACGGCTCTAGATAAAGAAAATGAATCAATTCTAAATGGAACCGAGGCAATAGTTTTGAATAAAAAAATTAATGGTACGCATGCCACTTCAAATAGTGAAACATTAGAAATGCAGGAGTCTAGCGCACCAGGGATCGTAGACGACTGGATTGATCCAAAACTAAATGTTTTTGCTCTCAATCCGGACGTAATAGCTGAAATGGAAATGGAACAACCAGAAGTAGACGACGAGACCATTAACGAAAAGAAATCCAAGCAGAGAGTAGAAAAGCTGGAATTAAAGGCCAAGAAAGCGATTTTGTATGCGGGTGATGTAGCTTATTTAACAGCTGCTAGTGTTGTTGCTATGAGACGTGCCTTGACTGCATCGATTGAAGTGCAAATGTCCGTAAATCTGGCGAAGAACGGTATGTCCAATCACCAGGATCTAATGATGAATTTGGCAAAGACGGCTGCTCAACAAGCTGGCAAGGAAGCTAAAAGTGCAACTTCCAAATCTCTTGCATGTGAACGTGTCATTAAGCTTGCTGTGAAGTATACTGCGCAGTCAAAAGGTGCTAAACTGAACCATGTTGCAAACAGAATTATTATGGACACTCTTTCATTAACTACACTCGCCAAGTCCATGGCTTTCGTGTCGTCGGACATAGCCATAAACTCACTGTATTCGGCAACAGATGCTAAACAACCTTCGTAGTAAATAGTTTTTTGTTCTCAATTCATGGTCAGAATAAATATGTTATTGAAATAATGAACCCTTTTAAATAATTATGTGTGACGATAATCCTACAAAGAGGTATTTGTAGTATTTGTGTAAGCGAAAATCACGTAGATTTTATCGATGAATGTGGATTTAAACTATAAACTATTATATCCACACAGTTTTAAGCGCCATCTAAATGTGATTGTGTGAATGAAATAAACAACTTCCGAGAACCGTTTTCGATGTCCATTGTCAGTATAAGACTACTTTGTATATTTCGTTGGTAATAATAGATGTCGCTACATGTAGAGCGTCTACATGTTAATAACATCAACATTTAGAACACTATATTTGTTGAGACGCTCTACAATACTCTACATTTTACATGTTCCTACAGTGGGTCATTAATGGGTTATAGTCAACGACACCCGTTACGGGATATCTTCACTAATAGGTTTCCTCATTAATATTAACCACTATTTATCAACAATTTAATCAATTCATATCATGAAAAGCAGTAGGTATGGACGATAAAAACGTTGCAACTAAATCTCTCTAAGTTTCTATCTAATAAAATCTTTGCCTTAACATCTAGAGTTACTTTCAGCAAGGCTTTGTGACCCCTAGGGGGTGAGTCGAGACCAGTAGGTTGAAAATTATTGTTCTACATAAATTGTTCTCTACACGTGCATTAAAAAGCAAAGAAATATAATGTTGTTTTGTTTTTCAACATTTTTATTGTACCTAATGCCCTTAGTTGAAGTATCTTCAACTAAGATCATCGAATAGTTGAAGATACTTCAACTAAGTCTAGATCTAGATTTAGTAGTAACATTCGTAGTCACGTACATTCATCAGACTACACAGTCCATTGTTAGAATATAGTTTCAGCAATAATTGACTTGAATTACTCTAAACTCCCAAATTGCGCTTATTGTTTACCAACCTTTTGTTATAACAAAGCTTTCGTGCAAGGTCAATTACACGCGTGTTACGGTCAGCGATTGTGATTTTACTAGGCAGGTTTAGATTAATATAGAAATTTTAGATTTATCTATAATTTTTTTATTTATTTTCTTATATACGAGGGTATATTCTACACACTTTACTTTAAAAATGACAATATTATATTAAGAAAAATGAGTATCTATCTACATAATATTCAGTTGCGAAGCACGATGCAAGTTGGGTCACAAAGCGACTTAAGACACTACGCAACTTGAGTAACAACGAAACTTGAGTTACGACGCGACTTGGGGTCACGCACGACGCGACGCGAGTGTTTCATTACTTTTCTTTATTATGCACAGATGTCTGCTCCGGCCCTTGTTCACTAAAATTAAGCTACTATCGGTTACTCTCTAATAAAATAAATATTTGGCTACTTCTTCCCTTTGTAAGTATGTTGATAATAATCGATTGTTAAACACGTACGATCGATTATATCAGATTTGAATAAAACAATTAACACGTAGTCGTCGTCGCCATGACACGATACTTCGGTATCGCAGCTGGTACGTGGTTATCAAACAAACGTGGTTGTACAGGAAAATGATGTGCAGGTAAGTATTACAATATCGAGTACAGATACTTTAACTCAGGACCTAAGTACTTAGTTACTACTATTAAAAGACTTGTTTCTTTTCATTTCTTTTTGAACGTTGATGTACACAAGATGGTTTATTAACCCTAGAAAGCAGAATAGTAAGTAAGTAGGTACATTCTGTTTTCTATGGTTAATGGATAAGATGGATCAAATTTGAGTATTGAAAGTACTTTACTATCTCTTGAAATTATAAATAAATAATAATTGTATAACGTATAATGTATAATACTTCACACTCATAGCCCCACACTAGGATTCCCTGTGTCGTGGGTGCCATGGACACACACAAGACAAGAACACAACACACCCAGACCAGAAACAGAAATTCAAATGCATCATTCAAATCTCTGCTCTGCTGGGAATCGAACCCAGGACATTCCGCGCAGCGCACCGGTATGTCACTTGGGTCGTCAATAAATAAATAATTTATGCCCTAAAACACTAGCTTAGAGGAATGTAAACTGTGTAAGTCCACCAGTCAAAGTGATTCAATATCATTTAGGTACCTTATCAATGGAATAACGTAGAACAAGCTGGAACGATTTAATTAGTAACGTATAATTAATTACCTGCGAGTACAAGAAGTTTTACTTATTTTGTAACGTCCGGTTCTTAGATTAAATTAGCAATTACTTTTAATCGGTTAGTGGTTATGAATATGATATCTGTCAGTAGACTATGTTTTTACGAAAATATCTTTATAAATAAAGATACCTACCTAAATTAAAGTTTTTCTTTTGAAAAATTTTTAGAGGACAGTTTTAGATGCGGATTTAACAGTACAGGTGGCCTTCGTCGAGGTTTAACGACTTCCTAGCATGATAACATTCTGCACCTGCATTTAAAAAAAAATCCTAAAAATAGATATTGTGTTACAATACTAGTAGGGGTAGTTTTATTATATAATAAATGAGAGTTGTCAAGGGACACCCGGAAGGAACGAAGTTCATGACGTAAATGACAATGTCATTTACGACACTTTTTGCTGTCATGACGTAACTGAAGTTCATGACGTAACTGACGTAGTCATGAACTTCAGTCATTGTCATTTACGTCATGACTTACGTCATGACAGCAAAAAGTGTCGTGACAACTTTTCGTAAAATAAAAAATCCGTCTAGCCCCCTTTCACAACGCGCGATAAGGAACTTCGTTCCAAAAATTAAGATAAGAGAAACCAAATGCCAGAAATATAGGTTAATCAAATATAATTATTATTTTACATATCTAATTATTCTAATATCAGCCCGATAATGTAGATGAGATAGAATCTTAATATAGATCTACGAGTGATGTAGTAAGGTTGTGAAAAATTACATCGGTACTTAAAATACAATATAGTCGTAATGACTTATGCAATTGGTTTTGAAGACATTATTTCTTTATGATATAGATCTTCAAAACTCATGCTTGTAACTCACGTCCTAAACTACGTAAGTATATCTACACAGATCTAATCTACGTATATCTACATAGATTTATTAGTGAAAAAATTGCGTGAACTTAGTAATTTAGTTAAAGCTACTCTCTAACTTTCTTCGGAGACTTTGAAAAACGTTAACGAGTTGTTACTCACAGGACTAATACAATATCCCGGCAACCATACGTCCCCAGCCGAAACACAAGACATGCGGAACGTGCTGCTATACGACGACGGTGAGAAATGGGCTGCCACACAACTCTATACTATATGTACGAGTAGTCGTGTATGTCGTTTACCACGGTTATCCTAGAATAAATTATAGGTTCCATGAAAGTTTAATTGCATATCGTAAAGATTTAAGTAAGAAGGTAGCGGATGGTAGCGGTAACCTTAATGAAGTGTGAAATAATTAAAGATTTTTAATGCCTCTAGGTACATGCTGTTGTAAAGAAAGCAATAAATGGTTTTATATTCAGTATTATATAATAAAACAAATTAATGTAATATTTACTAGGTCCTGTACGTTGGTAGGTTTATAATACCAGCGGTAAAAAATGTTTTGACGTCTGGGTGCACGGTAGTTCCCCGCATATCGAGCAAAAAAGCGGCACGGCCGTCCGTACCATCCTTTTCTCGAATTCAGGCCATTTCCAACCCCCTATAACTCCATTGTGGATAAAACTAGGAGCCTGATTTTTTAGTAGCCAGGCAGGTATTGTATAAACACGATATATTTCAAATTTCATTCAATTTGAGCTAGTAGTTTAAGAATTATAACAAGTCAAAGTTTCTTAATTTTGTCACTCACTCACCGATCATCAAAATTCTAGCAAACATAGAAGCTTCAAATTTAGAATACGATTAGTGTTTGGTGTATACGAGGGAAAAACTAAAAAAGTTACATTTGCAGTGAGATTGACAACAAAAAGAAATGAGATGCCATCAAAAACATAACTTATTGTTTGTAATTGTTGTTACCATAATTGTTGACAGCTTCGGTGTTTCCAACACTTCTGTGTGTCGACTCGACAATAAAGTTGCCAATTTTTCTCCGATATGATTAACCTACAGGTATCTTAGATATCCGTTTCCTTTCCACTCATGTTTACAACTCAGGGATCGTAACCGGTTGACGAACGACGTTGTTGACGAAGTTGGACTTCGATCAGCCTTGATTTTACCAGTTTTGTTTGAACGTGTTTAGTTAATGCCAACAACATTTTTGCACTTTTTTTTGACAGAATATTTTTTTCGTCTAGAGACAGATTGCAGTTTTCGAACTCCCGTTCGTTCGCTCGGCCGAAATTCAATGTGACAAGGAAGAATGCGTTGATATTTTTTATTGATGATTGTTTTTTTTAGTTTAGTAAAATCTCATAAATTGGTGTCGAGGGAACTCCTTAGTGAAGAACTGTACAGATTTTGATTTCATTTTTCCATATTGAATATTCACACACATTTGACAATGATGATGATGCATTAACAGGCAGCAAATGTGTAAAATATTCGTAAGCATTATAATTATTATTTTATGTTATTCGCACTACTCTTATTACCAAGCGCGGTCACAACCTGAAATTTTGGAGGGGGTCACTCACTACACTAATATATTTTTTTGCTATTATGCCATCGTACGTAGCAAAATCAGCAAACTATAAATTTATCGCTGTTAATATATATTTATAGCTAGAAATTTCCTTTTATTATTTGGCAAATTTTTGAGATTTTTCAATTTGACCTTAAGTTTTGGGGGGGTCATGTCTCCTGTGACCCCCCCCCCCCCCTTCGAACCGCGCCTGCTTATTACATGATTTTAGTAGATACGCTTATTATTGCTTATACCTACACAGGTATCTACGTCAGTAAACAAGGTGATTTGCCAATACGCTTTTTTATCTGCCACAAAAAATCCATTTTTTATTTACTTTATTATGATGGAAATTTTAGCAACAGTACCTTTGTTTTGTTTTGTTTGCTTAAATTGCATTCATAAAGCACGGTATTTAATTTTTCCTTACTTTATCATAATAAATTACATATTATACTCATTTAAAAATATAAAGATTTATTATAATCTATCATTTTATACAGTAAAAAAACTGTTTATTATGCTTGAAATTCATTATCATTTTACATTGGGTAATTTGAGCGTTTTCCTTATTGTGATAAGTACATGATAATAATATAATTTATTCATATAGACTCTCCACACCCTTTGTATTTTGGAGGTAGGTAAAGTAGTTTACTATCTACTATGTACCCATATAATCATTTATTACAGGTAGAGTTTTAAATTTACAGAGAATATTGTTACTCGTATATATTTTTTGTAACACTCTCTTGTAACTTGTAACCCTCTCTTTGTAACACTCTCTTTTTTGACTTCGAAAATAGTTTATAAATTAGGTTTCATCGCGTTTTTCAATGTCTAACCATAAGGTGTAGGTAAGCACCTATTCGTGTACTTCTCGCAATAAGAAGAATATAGACCCTAGTCCACTAGTATTGCGGGTGGGTGGACTTCAAACTCGGGCATGAGAGTTTCCTTTCCTCATTTCCTTCCGATTATTTCCTTCACCGTTATCAGCAGGCGAAATTCAAGTAAACAGAATTTAATTTAAAATTATTAAATTAGCTGTGCCAGCTGGTAAATCTACGCGGCCAATGTCGTAGCCATAATAATTAATGCATAAACTTTCGCAAGCTAACGTCAATCGTATTTATATTTTATGTTAAACGCCGTATGGATTTCACAGCTAGGTAGAGCAAGAAGATTTAAATTGTATTAACAAAATGTGCTTTTAAAAAATACAGGAAATGAACACTTATGCTCAAAACTTAACTGTTTTCTTGTTGGTAGTAATCCGGCTCTAATTGTATGCACATTATTTATTTCTTTCGCTATCTATCTACATAAAAGTGCATGTAAGTAAATCCTTTTAAACATTTTCCATCAGTTAAGGAACCTGCTCTACTATGTCTTTTTTTTTAATGCGGTTATGTCATTGGCTTGCCATTTGATAACCGAGGTTATTCTTTGTGTAACTCAATTTAAAGATTTGATGAAATTGACATACCTACATTTGGAACGGATGGTTTAGCACGTTAGTTTGTATATTAAGTTATGTACATACTTACTGTGGACGGCCGGTGCCTCGTCGTGGCAAAAGGAGTATAGGCTATATCTAGTCTGATGGCTTGAATAAGACATCGGGAAACCGTTGGATTTTTAAAAAAATATTTATTCTTCTAATATAAAACATGAAATTCTTAAATTAGTTCGTATAAATCAAGCTTTTAGTCAAGCTTTTTAATCAAGCTTTCATAATTTTCTTACAGTTGTGATTATGTGATTTATCGACAAATGTGTGAATTTCCTATGGCCTTCAAACGACACAATAATTGTCAATCCAATTTTAATTCCAAATTTAATACAAGTGTTCAAGAGTACCAAACGTCACAGTTCAGATTGGATCGGAATCGGATTGGTATTGAATTGAAATTGAGATTGTTTTCAAGAGTAAGCTGCCACTGAATCCAACTGGCGATCTGAAGCCCAGGACAGGGCTGAGACTGGGCTTTGGTGTCATTAGTTTAGTCCTATATCTAACACAGTGTATCACTAAGGGCTGCAAAGTGGGAAGGAAAGACTTGGTAGCAAAATATAAAACCTACACTGTAGATGGTAGGTTATTTAGATGTTTATTTGATTTCGAATTTAAGTTGGGCGGAAAGACCACCAGCTAGTCCTACCATTTTCTGTGGGATTGAATGTGTTCATTGGTTGCAGTGGCCACTTAATATCAGTTGGCTTGACAAAAAAGGTGTTTCTCGAGGGTTCGGTGGTGCACCTAAGTTGTGCAATTTTTTGGCTCATTCCACTGACGATTAGCACAATAATCTCGCAACCGTCATAGTGAAACGGATTTTGTGGAAATTGCCTTCTGTGGTTCGTAAATATTTTGATGCCTGTTTACAACAGAATAGTTAATGATAACAGATATTTTTACACTTTTTATGTTTATGTTAAACCAGATTACGGGGCACCTGGTCAAAAGTGGTCACTGTTACTGTAAGTGTTTTGTTAACGTTGACCACATTTCATCAGGTGGCATAAAAATAATTATTATAAACTAGTATAATTGATAGAAAACATCAGCTTTTCTCGAAATTTGCGAATTTAAGACCATGTGGCGTGGAGCGTGGCGTAGTGATTTAGGTCCTGGGTTTGATCCACGGCGGAGCAGAGATTTGATTGATGAATTTAATATTTTGTTTCTGGTCAGTGTAGGATTATGAGTGAGAAGCGTTTATATATTTATTTATTATATAATTGAGGCTTAATAGTTGCTTGAAACTCCTTCATTTGGATATACTTAGATATAATAATTTTGTTAAATGTTACAAGCAAATCGAAATTTTCCATAGTATAAAGATACAGCAATGCATCCACTGTGTAGTGAGTTTTACGAAGTACACATAACAGAGAGAATGTAGAAGTCAATTTCTCTATATTGCTCGAGTTGGCATTCCGAATTAGTTAGGTTCCGAAAATAAGTAGTTTTAAAATTTCATTCAACTGTTCGCTGCTATTCTCAGCCTTCGTAGCTGTGACCTGTGTTTAGGTACCTATTGTATTGTCATATATAGGTCAAGCTCGAACTTCGAATACTGGCTTCTGTACTATCTGTGTTATGGTCTGCAGGTGTTTGGGTGGTTCTGTGGATTTGACTTATGCAGGCTGTAAGTTATATTAATCTCGACTGTATTGAGCCTATTTTTTTTTAATTAAAAAGGTATCCTCTGTAACCGTTTAAACCGAATGTACTGAGATTCTATGTTGAAAATCTGTACCTGCATTGCTCAAGCTCGAACTCTATGAAGTTTCACTTCTGTACTCTATATTTTGTGGTCTGCAGTTACTCGGGTCGGTGTGTGGACTTTGAACCTCTTAGTGATATACTACTTACTAGTAATAATAGTGCTTATGTATGGAAGTGCTGCTGTGCCACCAGCGAACCGAACTGTTCGGTACCTACCATTCTAAAGCTATGTGTAGGAAATTGTGCTTTCTGATGGGCATATTTGCGATTGGTTCGAGATCTTGAGAGGCTATCTACAGAGAGTGGTGCGTTTCTATTACGAAACTCACCTTGATGTCGTTGTTCTATCATAAACCGCATGCAGGAATGTGTAATGGAGCTGTGTTTTTATCTTACAAAAACGATTTTTCATAAAAAAGTCAATGTACCCATAAACGACTTACTTGTATTTAAGTGATTTACAAAATGTAATGTCCAGAATACTTTTAACAAATGCTCTTTTGACATCTTGTATTTCAATTGTAATTAAGAAGCTATTTAGCATACAAAGAAAAACGTTTACATTTACATATAAGTAGTAAAGAATTACGTTATTGTTATAAAATAGGTCATTAGGAACTCTTTGTTGTTTAATTTATAAAAAAACAACTGATAAGATGTTTAATTCAAAAAGAGAGTTATTTTGTTGTTTACTAAGTAGTTCATCTATTTCTCATACACAACATATTTACTTATTTAATGAACAATAATTCTAGATAATATACGGAACATATGACTTTAAAAACTAGTTACAACAAATCTCGATGTTTAGAAACGCGTTGACGTCATTACCTATGTCAATTTCTAAATGTTATGTATATATTGTATTAAGTTAAAGGTTATAATTGAGATATCCTCAACTTGAAGTTGTGATGATGAATGAAGTTCACAACTTCATGCGTCTGTAGAGTGTTTTTCACCAACGTAGTATTTACCTATTGTTATATAAACTAAATAATATTAGAAACTAAATTTTAACAAATGCTCAGTAGAATTTTACCACAGCTATAATTTAGCGCTAGTATTTTCCAGTGTTTATTTCGATGGGTTTAGAAATCATGCATCAAAATTGTGAACTTGAAATTTAAAAAAAAATATCTTACTGAGATTATCCTTGCATTAGCTAGAGATGATGATGTGACAACATACAAAAAATACATTTAGAAACGGTATTTTCGTTTAGTAAGGATTTAAATTTTTATTATATTACCTATTTGTAAAAGGTGCGGAACTGTGAATAGATCTTTAAAGTTAAAAACCTATATGAAGGTAATTTGAATCAATAATTTACAAAGCAGTAAACTTTGAGCCTACGAGTGTAAGTAATGAATAAAATAATTAAATAATTTTAGTAATTAAGCAATTGGTAGTCATTATTTAAGAATCTTTCGTAAGAAAAAGTATCTACGCAAATTAGATAGAAAAATAGCTCATTTGCATTGCTTCTTATAGTCGGTTTTATTCATTTTAATTTTTTTCTTATCTTTTCCTTTAAAAATATTCAAGGAAAATGTCTGCCCCCATCATTGTCTATAAAATATTCGATAATCAACAAATTTTTAATACTTTAATCTACTTATTTATCTACACGAGACATCAAATATTATTATAAGACTAGCTGACCCCGCTAACGTTGTTTTGCGATATAAGCGTTAAAAATCGACTATTAAAAAATAGGGGTTGTTGATAGAAGGGTGAAAATTTAGGGTTGTATGTATTTTTTGATGCCACATTATTGAAAAATAAAAATAAAAAAATTGACCAAAAAATAAGATAAAAATGTTAGGTGTGGACAACCCTTATAACTTAGGGGTATGAAAAAAGACAGAGTAGCCGATTCTCAGACCTACTAAATATGCATATAAATTTCATAAAAATCGGTCTAGCCGTTTTGGAGGAATATGGTACCTAACTAAAACTGTGACACAAGAATTTTATATATATATAAAGATAAACATGATATAAGATATCTAGCTTATCTATGTAGGTATTCTATTTTTTATTTTCTATTTTATACATATCTACATTAGATATATGTATATAATTCGGCTGAGCATTAGTTGTTGCTGGAAAAAATGTTGAGGTTATTATTATAGCCCTCTGAATCTGTAATAGCAACCTGCAACTTCAAAGAGTGCCTCGATTCAGACTGAGGTGAAACGTAAATATATTACATAACAATGTAGGTTGTAGGTTAATTTTTCATAGGTCGCGGTAACATTTAAATAAAAAATTTCGACTTTGACCACAAAGTAGAATAATTCATAGTATTTAGTAGTGTATTTATGTCTTGCAAACAGGCATACAGGTCGCCAAATGGCAAGTGATCATTCCATCCCATGGATATATTATCCATGGAATATTATCCTCACGTAGAGACGAAAATTTGTCTAGATAAGGTTGGAGGACTAAGATGCTCGCCTCAAATAAAGCATCGCCGCCAATTACCTACTTACCAAATGTTTAGGAATGTCGTGGTATTGATATTCACCCACATGTCGTTAAATTACAATAATCATATAAACTATCATTATTATTATTAATAAACCGGTTTGGCGATGACGTAGAACATACCCGGATGGGTTTTTCTGATCTTCTTTCACACGTACAATGAAAATTCAAATCACGGGGATTCCACGTGATCAAATTGAACTTAATATCTTGTGATTATAGAAGGCACTAAAAAATATGGATATAGGTACCTACCTAGCTTAGGTTAAATTAAACAGATTTTTTTGCATACTACAGTGTAGTTTTTACATATACCTACTTACAGGCTTTTTAACGCTAAGTAGTCAAATTGGTAAAGTTATGAGTATATTTCCACAGATATACGTACTTAAGTATATTGGACGCTTGGAATTTTTCAGTTCGTATTCCAAACTGAGACTTATTTGCTGAAATTATTTGCGTTGAGGGTCAATATTCAGACGGACTTCAGAGGACTTCGGTTGCAAATCGGCAACGCATTAAAATTGCATATCTACAATGAGTTAAGGCCTCTCCTATAACTTATTGTTTGGGAGCCATAAGAGCTCGTGGTAGAACTATATTACTGGCCCCATAGGCCCATACCGCCACACTATGAGTGTGATGTTATAGGTACCATGTTAATAAACTGGATTAACATAATTGTATAATAAACTGAGTAAAATTTTAAAACGAAGAATAAAGTCGCAGGAAGAAGACAGATAATATCTGAGTATTATTATAATTATATTCGAACACAAGTACATTATATTCGATTCCATATAAAAATTGTAGGCTATATAACTTTGTATAGTGATTAATGCAATATTAATCACTGACTAGGAATTTTTCCATCAAGTAAGTATTTTTTAAGTAATATCAACGTTACACATAATCTCGGACAGTAAACGCTCTATAATTTTATTGTTAAATTACTTGAACTACGAATTTATTAATGTATTTTTTTACCGTATACCTTATTTTTTTTTCGTTTCACAAAAAGAACATGTCCCGCTCATCAAGCTCTTTCATTTATTAGGTTTATACATAAAAACTTACTAGATAGGTACATAAAAACTAATTAAGTAGGTCGCCATCCTAGATGTTCTTTTAACAACAGTTAAAACTAAATAAATGTAAATTAATTAATTATCAGAATTTTTATCATTTATCAGATTTATGTATCAGATATCATTCTATTGCCCATTACTATATTTTAGTAGGCCAATGAATCTGCAGTTTCGTAGTTCGGCCTTGTAATGTAGATAATAATAAGCGCGCATTAGCATATCTTTAATCCAAATAATAATTGGAATGAAATCGCGAACGTTTATAACGCATCCTTAGACTGTAAAACAAAATATAATTGCCAATCTTCATTGATCTGGGGGGGATTATTTCTAGTAAATCTAAATGATAAATAGATATTTCTAGTAGGGGATGAATATAGAAAAATCCGTTTTGATTTAGATAGGGAGCTGGCGAGCAAAACATTTAAATGATCGGCTCGTGTGGCAGACTTTATTAATAGCGATAATTGTACGTTAAGAAATATTAAGGACCGCGTCTGCCACCATGGTAGCGCTGCCAATTGACAGCCCCTTAAAAATGTTAAAAAAACATCTATACTATATCATTTGCTCGTGTCTGCCTCTAAGGATGATGTTTATAAACCTTGTCAAAATGAAGAAAATCAAAAAGGCAGACATAGGACTCTGGGACTCTGATTTTTGAAGCTATGAACTTTTTAAGATTTTTTTATGTTATAAAAAAATAAATGATTTGCACGCTGCTGCAGTGTTCGTTTAAAAATCCCTTGAACGATCGCAGAAAAATAATCTGCCACCATCGCATCACTGCGTTTTCAATTAATAGCGCTTCAAAACTGTCGTCAAAAAAAACTGTGGTATATCATTTGCTCGTGTCTGCCTCTTTGACTGTTGTTTATATTGCTTATACGAGTAAAAGAAAGAAAAAAGAATGAGGCCTCAGGTCACTGATATTCCGAAAGCAGACCATTTGAAGTTTTTTTAACCTGCAATCGGCTAGAATGGTCAAGTCTCTCATTGTCACAGAAGATCCAATAATTATTTGGGACACTAATGGGTTCAATCGTTTAAATAGGCACTAGGTACAATATTTTAGTAATTTTTATTGTACGGAACATTGTCATTACGTATGTTTGCTTATCAGTAGCCGTTAATAGTATCCACATAATACTTACACACTGTAACATCCGTTATTATGCCTTTGTTGGGAACTGTATTATTTATATACGGTACGTTCCGGCTTCATTTTCAATTCAGATCAGGACCCTTGAACTGTACATTTACCTTCTGCCTAAATACATTTTGATCGCCCTTATGTTTCATAGTCTTCAGTACATTAGAGTTTAAGAACCTTTCTGAATCTGTGGAACCCTAAAGATAAATAATACCTATATCTGACGACCCACATATGACTTGATACCTACATTTCTTTTAATAACTTAAACCAGTAAGTATGTTTTAATCACAAATAAAGATACTAAAATCATAAAACATGGAGTATTTCAAGAAGTGTAAAAGGATCTTTAGTGAGCTTTTCTTTAAAGCCGAGGGAAATTGGGATTTCGCGCCCAAATCTTTCCGTTTTCTCTCATTACAGAATTAGCTTTTTAGGAGAAGACAACTTAATGAAATACTAGTAGTTACTTAGTGAGTATACTGATTGTATTGATACACTTTATACGTAGTTAAAACCAAAAAGTGGCTTTAAAGTCAAAAAGGGAAGTTTTCAGTTTAAAATTTTAAAAATTATCGTATCAGTATTTTACATATTTCTCTACTATATTTATGACTTCAACACTCACCAAAAGAGTTCAATTATTATACCTACTATCTACCTGGATGATACTCAGAGAATTAATTATCTAGCGTTGCTTTATGTTAAGTTCATCATCTAACCAACCATCTAACGTCCAAAAAGTTAATAATCAGCAAATGATTTTTAGACTACCCTGAATTGTAATGAGATAAGTTATTATTGACGACCTGAGTGGCGCAGTGGTTAAGACGCCGCCGGTGCACTGCGCGGAGGGTCCTGGGTTCGATTCCCAGCGGTGCAGAGCTTTGAATGATGAGCTTAAATTTCTGTTTCTGGTCTGGGTGTGTTGTGTTCTTGTCTTATGTGTGTCCATGGCACCCACGATACAGGGAATCCTAGACTGGGGCTATGAGTGTGAAGCGGTATTATTATTATTATTAATTTTTACGCCTAATATATTTTTTCTTCCCTTCTTCTCTTATTATTTAACCCATCTTTTAAACCCACACTAAAATTTTAGTACCTAATCACCTACTTACTTAAAAGTTGAAATGTTACTGCGCGGTATCTGCTCGTTCTTACGAAATAATTCTAGAAGTCTCCCATGGTTCGTAAAAGTAAAATGTGTGGCAACCGCGAAATATTCATTAAGTCCCTTGGATTTATCAGTTCGTGGGTGTGTACGGTAGTCATTAAGGTGACAACATGGATTGTTAGCTTTCACCTTATAAAAACGGTAGAAGGTGTGGCGTTTTGATTTAGCCGCGCTACGTGCAATATCGTCAAGGTTTCGAGCACACCCACTCCGCGCAAACAGAATTGTGTTGTTGCGTGAATGTTGTGATCATTCCCCACCAGTTTTTACTATCGATCGCACGTAGCACGCGATAATATTGTATACGCGTAACGCGTTTTATATTTAATAAGTAAATAATAAATACAAACATGTATTCGATCGCTGAAGCCACTCTTGCCTTTGTTGTTCTTTATCTTTTCTCCTTCCTTTTTGAAATTGTTACGGGATTAGTGTCCTCAACGTAAACAAGAAAGTGCCTTAATTTAATCTAATAATGTGATATTTAAAATTGTTTTAAGACTTAAGTTACGTTCTAAGTTATTGTTAGTCAAATTTATCAATGCAATTATATTTTAAAGTCTCTTTTATTTATATTTTAATTTAAAGCACATCAACTTTCCATTCCTCACGGTGAATAATGTAACGTTTTCGGTAAGTGTAATGTTTTTATAATTATTTTTTTAAAATAAAATTTGCGAATGATTCAAATAAATACCTTAGTGTTGTTAACATTACTTATTATTTTAAAATGATCCGAAATAGTTACATGATAAGCAATATAAGGTCCACGAGATGAATGACTGATCATAATTTCTGTGTTAATAGTTAATTTTGTATTCAATATCTTTCATAGTACGTTTTGACCTTTTGAAATTACCGCGGAATATTTTTTCAATTAGAATGTTTAATTTTTTTACTTTATGGCATAAAGTTTAGCATAATCATCGATTTATTTTTGGAAATCTGTGTCAATGTAACGATGACGTTGACATTGACATATGTCAAAAGTTATTTGAAAATAAAAAAGCAAAATAGGTACGTAGTCGTCGAATGGATAAACACTGAATTATTGATTAACTTTTACAGAAATATATAAAAATGAAGTTTTTTAAGCTACGTGTGCAATACAAATACTATAAGTGGTTAAACAAAAGATATTCGTCGTCGGTCTCTACCAAAAAGTGGCAAAGTGTTGTTGGTCTAGAAGTTCACGCTCAATTGAATACAGAGTCCAAACTATTTTCTGGTGCTCAGAACACTTTTGGCGGGTTAGTTAATAACTGTGTGTCATTGTTCGACGCCGCTATACCCGGGACACTACCAGTGCTAAACAGAAAATGTGTTGAATTAGGAATATTGACAGCATTAGCACTTTCATGCAAAGTAAACGATGTGTCTACGTTTGATAGAAAACATTATTTTTACGCGGATTTACCTAGTGGGTACCAAATCACACAACAGAGGGCTCCTTTAGCTAGCGATGGAGTTATTCATTTTCAGGTACTTATCAAATCGATTGTTACATCAACAGAAATAGTTAAGAATGTATGTAGTAAAACACCCCTGTTGCAAAAGTTGTGAAGATCCCATAGTTGAAATTATCTTAGTAATTTAGGTAATATGACAAATCTCTAGACTTGTATCCTTAATGGACCACAATTTACAAGTTCACTGCTAGAAATACATCAAAATCCATTCCAAATTTTTAACATAAATATTAATCTCATAATGTTTCCCGATTTCTAGGTATTCACACCAGGGGTGCATAAAAAGCCCTACACCAAAAGCTCCATGATCAAGCAGATTCAGTTGGAGCAGGACAGTGGCAAGTCTCTCCATGACAGCGAGCTGAAGCGAAGCCTCGTGGACCTCAACAGAGCTGGCGCACCTCTCATTGAGGTTGTCTTTGAACCTGACTTAGAGGTAAGGGTTGTTTTTAATCTGTATGATATAGCTTATAGAGTTTTGTTATTTTCAATAAATTGTATATTCAACCATTCAGAAAGTATTTTTTATGCTGTTTGATATGTGCAAGTACTTGAAAAAATTGCACATACAATTTCAATAAAAAAAATGATAAAGCAGTTTTTACTACAGAATGGCAATGCCCCAGCCTAATTCCTATATAAACCCATAAGTAAACATTCCAATTATAACAACATCATTTACAGCAATATATAGCTTTATCCATATTCATCTGCTATACAGACCAAAAATTTTACTTGTTTCACCACAAATTAATTTGTACAATTTTCAAGTTTTTTCCTATCTATGAAGAAATATTTTATCTTAATATTACCTTAATAATAACTTAAAGGATGAAGGGTCCTTTAAAACCCATACATATCACATTATAATACTGTTGCTTTGTCCGCCCTATGATCGATAATGATTATACATAATGTAGTTGGCACACTGAATTATCCATCAAAATGAGAAAATATGTTATTCATTCCAGGATGGCGAGGAGGCGGCGGCGTTGGTGAAGGAACTGGTGCTCATAGTGCAGAGGCTCGGCGCGTGCTCCGGCCGCATGGAGGAGGGCGCTCTGCGGGTCGACGCCAATGTGTCCATGAGGCGGGAGGGCGACCCTCTCTCTACTCGCACTGAGGTGGCCATTCATTTATTTATTGATCACCAACATAATTATACTGGAGCATTGCAAGCGCAAAGCGAATTTGATTAGGGTATAGCCTGACCTCGATTTTTTTGTACTCCTTCATAGGGGGCGCCATTGATATGGCTTAAGGAATATTATTTGTCAATGTCAATGTAATGGTGAATGAAAACATGCACACACAATGCACATGAAATATTCCTATACTAGGAAAAACGCAAGCCTTCAATGGCGGTGCCACTTTCACCATTGATATAGCTACACCAATATTTGTCTTCTGTAACGTTGTTGCATCCTCATTGGCTCAAAAACATGACATAGTTTTCATTCACTATCGCCAGTCCAGTAGAAAAAACAAGTTCTTGTTTTTTCCGCAACATGTCGAGGTACACAAAAAATACCAACCAAGTGCGAGTCGGACTCGCGCACGAACGGGTCCGTACCACTATCTATAAAAAAGGCAAAAAAACAAGTTTGTTTTATGGGAGACCCTTAAATATTTATTTTAATCCGTTTTTAAAATATTTATTGTTATAGCGGCGACAGAAATACATCATCTATGAAAATATCAACTGTCTATCTATCACGGTTCATGAGATACAACCTGGTTACAGACGGACAGACAAACGGATGGACAGTGTAATAGGGTCCCGTTATACCCTTTTGGGTACGGAGCCTTAAAAATCAGGTCAGACTATAAATAATATATTATTCACTTGTTATTTACAGATAAAGAACATCGGCTCCATACGAGGCGTAGCCGGCGCGATACGTCACGAGATCGAACGTCAGCGGACGGTTCTAGAAGACGGCGGTCGGATCGTGAACGAGACGCGCTCGTGGGATGCCGCGGCCAAGGTCACGGTGCCTATGCGGGACAAGGAAGTCGTCCAGGACTACAGGTTAGTTCATCATCATTAAATTGCGGTGATAGCCTGGTGGCTAACAATTCGGCCTTTTACTTTTACTCAATTTAACAGCAACTCGATTCTACATCAACATGGTGAGATTTTAACAGAACAATGCCAGTTGTTTGCCACAGTTATTTATTTGTCTACGATCTAACATTTTCTTGTTTCAGATACATGCCAGAACCTAACCTTCCGCCGTTACGTGTTAATTTGAAAACTAAGGAAGAAACTCAAGATGTGCTCAGCGTTCCTCTGATAAAGGAGAAAATACCAGAGCTTCCAGAAGAATCTAGAAGGAAACTCATTCAAGACTTTGGCCTGCGACCAGAAGCGGCCATACAGTTGGTCAATGAACCGGCCCTGTTAGAACGTTTCCAAAACCTAACTAGCAGCCAATCCTGCAACCCAACCAAAGTTGCCAACCTTTTATTAAACGATCTCTTGACTGTTCTTAATAAGAGAAAAATAGATGTTTCAGAGTGTCCCTTAACCATAGAACATTTAAGGGAACTTTTTGATCTTTTGATAGAAAAACAAATAAGCTTAGACGCCTGCCGTAAGACATTGGATGCGCTTATTGACAACCGACATCGCACCCCTTCACAGATCATCAAAGAGAATGAATGGTACCTAGTCACGGATGAAGCGGAAATATCAAAAATGTGTCGTGAAGTGTTAGAGAACAATCCAAAATTAGTGAAGCAGTATAAAGAAGGGAAGGTGAAAGTATTGAAAGCTTTATTAGGTATACTGGTTAAGCATACTGATAATAAAATTGATATGGCATTGGGGTCGGCGATAATGGAAAAAATACTTAAAAATTATAATGAGTTTTGAATTTTGTTTTTTGTATTATTTAACTGCCTCCCGCCTGCGACTGCTCCCGTGCAGTTAATTGAGTCCAGAGAGCAATGAATAGGGCCTTGTCCAGATTCTGGTGGAGTGGCATCGATTAGGGGAAGCCTATGTTCAGCAGTGGACTTCCAAAGCTTGATCTTGTACTTCTGTTTTGTATGTAAATATTGAGGAGAAAACGCTCCCTGGAGTTGATTATTATGAATTTTTTTTCATTACTTCAAAATTTTTAATTTAACTTTTTTGGAATCAATGTGAATTGCAGATAATTTTAAAATAAAGTTCCACATTTCCATATTACAATTTGTTTTTAGAAATTATGGTAATTTTATGATAATATTTAAAATGTTACATCTTTAAACTAGGCCCAGGACGATAAAATCTAGTGATATCGATTATATCCCTTCCCCCTTTACCAGTTTCCTATTAGCTTATTTATTACGCGACATCCTGTATATTAACTGAAAACATACGTATTCCGCGAGTACCTTTTGAATCGAACTTTGACGACAATAACATATCCTAATATTTCATCACAAATCATGTAAGATATTAAAGGTGTATTTTTTTCAAATGTTTCAGTAAATTTGTTGTGTTCCCAAAAGTTACAAATGTTTTTTTGCACTCTTTGCACTCCACTTTTTTACCTTCTAAAATGTTGAATAAGTTCCATATTTCCGATTTTTTTTGGAGCCATCCTATCACAGACCTGGCTAAAACAATTAAACTAAACACTTAATTTCACTATTTAACTGACAGACTAACAGTTTGACTGATTAAAATTATATCTATCTTTATATTAATCTTAATCTTAATTATATTAATCTTTATTAAACTAACCGTTCGGAAAACATAAACACGTTGAAACCTGCAACGATTCTCTGCAACGAGTCACGCGGCGGGACTAACTTCACAATGCTCTTTCAAAGTGAACGGGGCATTCAAAATTCGACTGTACGCGTAAAGCAGAAGGTTTCTTTTAAAGTACACGACTTAGGATTCGAATACCGTAAGTACTCGAATCCTGAATTCGAATACCGTAAGTACTCGAATCTTGAATTCGAATACCGTAAGTACTCGAATCCTGAATTCGAATCATGTGGATTCGAATACCGTATTTTATGTATTCGAGTACGTGAGTACCTGCTAGGTATTCGAGTAAGTACTCGAGTCAGTCTGACTCGGCACATCTCTAATTCCGAGACGTATCTTCATGAAGAATATAACAGAAAGTCGTATAATGCTGTTTAATTGAGTCAATATTTAGAATTTTTCGGCATTTGTATGCACGGCGACGCAAGGCTATTGTTGAAGATGCCACACGCGCCCCGAATAACGAAAGTGTCAGGGGAGACCAACCTTTCTATATTTTAACACTTTTTAGTCCTGGAACAATTAGACCTAACTCTGGAATGTATCTGGCGTCGCCATCATAACCCGCTGTTATCCACGTTATGTTGTATCCACATCTTGTTACCTTCTTTAGTTAGAAAAATGGTTGCTTGTGAATAGGATAAATAAAGTTAAAATTATCATCTTAGTTCTCATAAACAGCAAAACACGGACAAGACTAACCCCCGCAACCCGCAACCGAAACACAAAACCTGCTCCGTTTCGGCGGGTCACGAGACTGCTTGGAACTACTACCAATTATCATTTTTAAAGGTATACGTAGCTATACCCTATCTGCTAATCACGCTTAGTAGGTAGGTACTTATACTAAGTTGCAGAATATAAAAATATAGATATGAGTGTGAAAATTAACAAATACATAATAGGCATGATGACAGTAATCAAGTATCGCCAAAATATTTATCTGATCTAATGAAATAGGATTCAAAGATTTTGAAACATGTATTTATTCTCTTATTAATGTCGAGATTAATAATTTATTTGTTAAAATAAATCTACAAAATACAACAATCCGCCATGATAGCTAAAACACCCATCAGATCGAATTACGTCAAATTACGTCACGTCTTAGTTAACGTCATTTTTTTCGTAAGCATATTATACGCGATCTGTCATTTTTTACTGAGCCGTGGCGCAATGACAGACGTCATGACACGGGCGCGCGTTTTGGACCGAATTTGAAACTTAAAATTTAAAAGTACTTTTATTACACAAAAACCTTAATTTTCTACAAAAATATGATATATTTTAGACATAATAGAAACTTCTGAATATCATAGAAGAGTTTTTGAAAATTAGTCATCATGCCTATTATACATACAAGAGTATTAATCAACACCTAGGTGACGGTGGATGTATCATGGAGATCATGTTTTACTGCTATTCTTACACTTGATTGGTTTTAACTTTCTACTTTCGAGTAAACAAAGTTCTTAGTGACGTTTGCAGGTGACATGATAAAAGTTGCAAGCCCCTGAAATCCCTCATTATGTCTTTGAACGTAACAAATACACTTACGATTACAATTAGTATCTGATAGTCACGTGCAATTACAGCATTCCACATTATCCCCCGACCAGTTGCTCAAATTCGGAACCATACCAGTCATTATCAAATAGTCTCTGAACGCATACACAATGTGGTCGAAAATTTTAACCGTTTTGCTACTCGCCTCGAAAATTTCCGCAGAAATAACAGCTCCTGGTATTGATAGAATAGTCCCTAATGAAGTCAACAGCAAGGGATACAAAATTGTTTACGGTGATGAAGATTTTACGGATATAAATGAAGTTATTTCGGACGAAGAGAAATTTCACGCGGTAAAAAGTTCGATTAATCTGAATGAAGCAGTCAAACCTTTGCCAGCTGAAGACGTGAAATGCTTGGTGTCGGTCGACAGATATTGTTCTCCGGAAATGAGAAAAATGAAAAGTAAGTACTTACCTCCTTAACCACTTCGCTGTCCCGTGAGTCACATAAGACTCATACCCATTGTTTATCTATTGAGTCTACTTACTTATTGAACAGGCAAACTGTTAAGGCATGAGAACCAAAGATTTATATATGATAGGATGGATTGTCAGAATATAAAAAAATTGGACAACCAAAATTAGGGAACCTTGATTTTAGGTCACTTGTTTTGGCGGCTCTACCTATATTTTGGTATGTAGGTAGATCGATATAGTTATATTTCCCTTCTTAGTTTCGGTTAGGTTAATTTTTATTTTTTAAACTTAAAAAGCCCAAAGTTATAGCCCAATTTTACCTTTACTTATATTACAAAATAATTAAGTTGTTATAGGTACTATAGGTCTCTATAAATCTCGTTTTGGCGTCTTGGCATAGTCCCCAGAACGCTGGCAGCATTGCCTCTTTGAACGTAGATGGCTATTTTTTAACCAAATAAAAATAAAATCCTTTTATTATACCTACAGGTATTCTTATGCACGCCGTTAAAGAAGATTGCGCGAAATGTACGCAGGAGGAGAAAGAAAAAGCGGGGAGGGTTGTGGTATCGATGATGGCACATGACCCCGTGGCGTGGAAGCTCTTCCTCACCAGGTACGGCAGCCTCGCCAACGTGCAGATGATTCTTGGATAAATAGAAAGGTAATTTAAATATTTGTCGTCGGTAGGTAATAAATATCTTTTATCTTTTTTATAGTTGAGTAACTTTTTTATAATTGATACTAGCTGAAACCGCAAACGTTGTTTTGCGATATAAGTTAGACGTTAAACATCGACTATTAAAAAATAGGGGTTGTTGATAGAAGGATGGAAATTTAGGGTTGTACCTATGTATTTTTTGATGCCAAATTATTGAAAAATTAAAATAAAATAAAAATTGTCCAAAAACAAAATAAAAACCCTTATCACTTAGGGGTATGAAAAAAAGACGTTAGCCGATTCTCAGACCTACTGAATATGCACATAAAATTTCATAAAAATCGGTCAACCCATTTTGGAGGAGTATTGTAACTAAAACTGTGACATGAGAATTTTATATATAAGATGTTTTTTTTTGTAATTGAGTAGCAACAGGGGAAGGAAGGCCACCTGATGTTAAGTGGTCACTGCACTCGACCTCAAATAGACAAAAAAATCCTATATGAGGTTGTATGCGAGTGCTTGGTGGGGATATAACAGATGTTCTCTTCGAACCAAACATCAATAACCGAAGATCAGTTATTAGTTTGAAGCGTATATATTCATATTATATGTATTTATGTTAGTCCAAATTTTTAAATTTCGAAGTTTGTATGGTCTTGATGTATCTATGTTATACATCAAGATTTTTTTGATGACTTTTTTTGTAATAAAAAAGGTCATTATTTCAAACAGTCCATAGATCTAGCCAGAGATATCGCTTGATCTCTTTGTAACAATGGACACTCAGTATTTTTGATTGTAATGCGATAGGTAATGATACTAATGATAAATACTTAAAAATGTAATTATATATATTGTAGGTAATTTTAAACGGTCGCTGAATTTATTTGAATGTACGAGTATTAAAACCCATAGGTACCTATAATGTTGTTGCTATTAAAATTATTTCAGGTCAACTCTACAAATCTTACCTCTACAGATCTTACCGCAAAGCAAAGCTCCTAAGCATGAACATTCTAGATATAAGGTCGTCGGAAAACCAGAGAATAGCCGAAACCTATAAACAACACCCAGTGGTAAAGTGGGGGTAAAGAGATGATGCAATGGAGAGAATTAATAAGCACAGAGAAAATAAGGAATACTAACGATTTTTGGAAAAAAACACTACTTTCTTGATGTTAACAGGTTATACGTGCTGTATTGCAGTTACTGGATGCCCATTTCATTCTAGCACTGTCTTTACCGCCAGCCAGTCTCGTCGTTTAAGAAAAGAAAAGAAAAGGTTTATTGTTGACTGTTACCTACATGAGAAAGATGTTACAAAAATTATAAAAAGTTTAGAACAGTCTACATACAATTTAGCAGCATGTTCTTCATAACTATGTCATGTAGTTGTGTGTTAGCTGGGAAGGTATGAATGCCGGATATACTTTATTTGTGGCGAACATCTTAGTCCTCTAAGTAAATAGCAAAGCACCCGAATATAACTTCAGAAAGGATTTTTTCGCTTCACCATTCCTTCTGATGTTTGACGTGGTTGGCCTATATGCCTTTTTACAATTACTTTTCAAAACATATTTATTTAAATTTTATTAGAAACGTAAAGGACTAAGATGGCTGCCCTATTAGCAAGTACTTAAATCATTTCTCATAGTAGAGCCGTTTTAATATTTACCTCGCATACATATAAGAATATTAATAGCAAAAGTGAAAAAAATATAGATTTTGATGAAGATTTGTTTGGTTTTACTGTACTTAATTCTTTTTATCGACCAGGCGCTACGATCCACGCTTTTAGCCCAGGCGCAAAGTTGCGAAACCGTAGGTATAATAGAAATTGTAATTAGGTAATGAATAAATTGAAAAATTTAGGTGTTAATGTCACCTTTACTCAGTTTTCAATTTCCTAGCTCTTTGTGATAAAACAAATAAGTGCCTGAACTACCTACCATATTTATTTATTTTGCGACTTTCGTTTCTATAAATTATTGTAGAGTTCATAAACGTTGCTACAGACCATTTTTGTACTATATATATTTTTAAATTCGAAGTAATTTAATCTTCACCGTCATTTTCTTGAGAATTCCGTTGATCCTCTTTGGATGTTTTACTATCTAAGTATTTCTTTTTGTAGCTACCGTCGGCGTTATACCTGAAATAACAAAAATATCAAAAAGTAGATAGGAAATTTAAATCAGTGTTGGGTGGGGTCTGAAAATGTTGTCTAAAAGTTAGGCAATCAATAATATGCTGAACGTCTACTTAATACCTATAAAAAGTTAAAATACTGGAGCATAATGGTTGCACAAGCAAAATTAAACCAAAGTGCAAGCTATTTTTTGAGAGTCTTGCCACACCCAGGTATTAAGGCGCTCCACGCAAAACAATATTCGAAGCTTTTGAAACTACACCATGTCATGAGTTAGTCCAACACAAGAATGTTTTTATTAGTGGATTTACATCAGCTTCTGTAGCAATTAAATAAAGGAAAAAATTGTATAAGGCTTTTCTCTCATTAAGGGAAAGGACTTTGAGAGACCGCCATGCGCCTAAAATTTTTCCACCAGTCATTTTTGATGCACGGCTTGCTCCCATCTTAGATCAGGCTCGACAATGAATGTTATACACGTTATGCTTTGTAATTATTAGATACTTAACTGTAAGTTACTTACTTCTGTTCAAGTTTAACCCAGTCATCTGGTCTATTGTCTATGATGTAGTGCATAACTCTATCCGCTCCCTCCCTTTGCCGGTCGGTGCACTTCTTGCAATCATTTTCTATTGCATCCGGAAGATTACCTTTAAATTGAAATGATGAGGTGACCATTCATAACCATTACCAACCAGATTTTATTTAATATTATATATATATATGCATAGTAGATAAAATAAATATCATCTGCTCCATAAAAATAGAGTCTCCACTCTCCATAATGTTTTCAAAGGCATGTACCTACACCAACCCACATTATGCTAACGTAGTGTACTAAGGCCTACAACCTACATATACTTATAGTTATCCATCCCTACAGTCCAGGTCTCCTCTCCTCTCACATTGAAAAGGATCTATGTCTTAGTCCACCACGCTGGCCTTTTGCGGTGGACAATCCGTTATTACATTATCAGCACTATTTAGCATTTATTTAGTTACAAAAACAACACTTTTGATTGGACCTCACGCAACCTCTTAACTAAATACTTAAATGTCATTCCATATTAACCTTTTAATTCCTTTCCATCCGGAGTGCAGGGGCCATTATCCAATAAACAATTGACATATCCATTCAGCAGCCGCTCACTGCCCAATATTTCGTCTAAATCAACCCCATCGTACTTTGTAGTGTATGTGGATGAATCTGCATCACTTTGGTATATAATGTACAGGAATAGCACGCAGCTGGTGAGACGCCTCATGTTTCTGAAATTTGGTAAAATGTTGTTAAGGATTTTACCCCATTAAAACATAAACAAAGTACAATTTTAAGAATGATGCGCACTAGTCGCTGAATAAGCGGAGAGAATGTTGAATAAAAAGATAACATTTTATTTCATAAAAATACATTCGGGGACAGAAGGGGTGATCTTATTTTTCTATGACTCATTAGTACCTATCATGTATATTTTCAGTAATTTTTCTATTTGTGTCTACTATAATTATTATTATTCACGTAAACATACAATTAAAATTAGATGAATAACTTCTAACTAGCAGCTGACTTAGATATTCTCAACCATAATTACTGGGGTTTTTCAAGTAAAAGATCACTCTGTTGACATTCTAATAGGATTTTACACGTGTTTGGAATATATAGAGCAGGTGTTAAGATTGCTTGAAGGATAAGAACGTTAAGGACATACATACATACTTACTTACATATGTGTCATAGTTAGGTAGGCCTTTTCCTAAAAAATGACAGATTTTCATTTTTTTCGTTTCTTTCATCTTTTAACCTTGAAGCAAGGTGGGAGTAAAGCAAGGGGGAAGCAAAGAGTGAAAAATGGGCACAAATTTACATTTTTTTTAAATAAAGGAGAGTCCAAAATGTTATCAATAATAGGAACATAGGAAGAAAATGACCCTTACACATAATTTATTAGTTTCCGTTATGTCAGTATGTTATCGCTGTTTCCTGACTGTTCCTATGTTGTATAATAATAATTATGCATAATATATATACTAATAAACATATTAAAGGACTGTTTACACTTGAAAATTGAATTGCGACTTACCACAAGAATATAGGACGTTACGAAGCGTTTGTGATACTGAAAATGTAACTTTTATATAGGCATCCATAGGTTCATGTGTGTGTACCTAAGTATTTAGAAAATCATAGAAAACTGCACAAAATTGTCTAACAATACGTTATTGAATGTTGTTAGTCAAATTAGGCTTATTACTATCGTTGAAAACAGCTTCACAGACTGTGAATCACAGTAACAAGGCGTTAGGCCAGCAGCTGAAAATAGGTCTTGTAACTAAATTCAATAACTATTCTTCTCAGTCTGAGAGGAGGACAGACCCTTCAGTAAGTCACTAATGGTTTACAGCCTAATTATGACAGGGCATAGTTCCGCCGATTGGGTACGAGTAGATCACAAGGTCGAACAGACGGATTTCTAGGCTCAACTTACAAGCTCTTATTACCATTATTACCTAAGGTTTTATAATATTAAAGAATAAAATATTGAAGGTGTTTTCGAAGCGCTGCGCGATTCGAATTGAACTTGATCGTATCGTAGCTAGAGTCTATATTTCTTTATATGACTTTTCGAAGTGGGTCTTCTGTACTTGTACTATTATGTATTCTGTGTTTTTGAATAAAACTTGCTTTATTACAGAGCCACACGACCCAGGTATAGTCCATTTCTTACTTGTCCAATGTGGTAAACAATCTTAGCATGTCTTTTTGTTTTAATTTGCGATTTAAAAACAACGCAGACACCAAATTATAAACATTTAAAAACAAATTGTCATTTAATACTGAAACAGATATCTAATTACTATAATTTATTTTTTAAAGCAATTTTAAACTTTTAGCAAATTTGACAAGAGTAAAAGACTGTAGTGCGATGCATTGGCTCGCATTAATTTATTGATTCAATTAAGGTTATCGAGATGCCAATTCTGCCCGGATAATTAATTTCGTAGACAATTAACTAACAACAAGATTTCAAAGTTTAAAGTTGAAGCCGTGGCTCCACCTACCTATATGAAGAAACTTTAATATATTTCCTGCATAATTCCATAATTAACTCAAAAAGGAAATATCACGCCAAAATTTCTTTTTCCTTATTCTGCAAGTTGTGTTATGTAGTATGTATGTAGGTATGTATGTATGTATGTGGTATAGGTACATCACATATACGCTTTGGACAGTCTTTTTACTGCTCGTGTTTAGTGTTAGTCTAGAAGTAGTATTGGGTGCATTTAAATGAATAGCAAAAAGGGTTGCAGGACATCTCATGTTAAGTGGTCCCAGCCAATGGACGGGAAGTTTAACATCAAATATTTAATTTTTGAATCTGAAGTCATATTTTTAACACGCTCAGCGTTGTTACTCGTACTTTTAAGACAAGCAAAACATGATGCTTCACGGAGCCTTCTGTCTCCAGGGAGCTACTATGGCTCCAGCACCTGTTAAATTGGCATCATTGGCCATCTATTTATCATCATGTGTCCTTTTTGCTACTTATTACGAGCGGTACCCACGACTCAACAATTACAAGGCACCTATAGAATATCATATAAACTGATGTCAATTTATCTAATTAAATTACCAAAGTTATCTAACTATAAAACACCTGATAGGTATTATCTAAAATATTCCATTGTTTGGAAGCAGAAGTGACGTTTTTTTAACTTGGGCTTTTCCACTAAATTCGTGACGTAGGTATGTAGAGGCGGTTTACGACCGGCTTAATGAATTCTCATACGTGAAAAAAGTCTTGGACTCAAGCTTAAATGTAAAGCTATGAATTAGTTTTTTTAGTTGTACTTTAACTATCTACGAGTATTTATTTGGAGAAAAATTCTGTAACATTCTGAAGAGTACAGCGAGTAGTTAAATTACACTTCTGTTAATTATATCACCAAAAAGTAGAATAGGCGTAAGATATATAAAAATGATAGGATTATTGTAGTCCACCTAGGGAAGGTCTCTTTGGTGATGACCAAACAGGGATGGAGATGTCCATCCGTGCCGTGGTGCTAGCAGGTTCTTGCGTTTTAGTTGCTGTGTGATCATTGTGGTTGCATCATAGTTTATAGGTGTTAAACCATAGTAGCTCGCCCAGGGAGGTACTCGTATCTTGTCGCCACCCACTTAATACTCTATGGAAAACCATATCTTTCATTTGATACCTTATGTTTCGGTTGGGGAGGCGTGGTTGCCGGAGAAACTTTATTTACTTTTTGGCGAACACTTTAATCCTCATGCGTAGCAAGTAGCACCACATCCACATATGACATATTATACAGATTAAAAAAAGGTCTTGCTTACTGTACCAGAGAGAATAAGATAGCGTCGACTGCCACCACGTACAGCAGGACACTGATCGAATATTTGTATATTTATTCTTATGTGTATTGTTAATCCGCGAAGAACTTTGGACGAATAGCTACGTTTGTTCATGGCTGATTTTTAAGTCTTTGGTCTACCACTGAGGTTTACTTCTTGACACATCCATTTTGTTTTTACCGATTTTAAGTTGTTTGTTTTCTTAATTAACTTAGAAATCTTTACATATTTTACAATCTAGCTAATCATATTTCAGCTCTAAAAAGTACCCTTCTTTTCTAAAAATATGGGTAATTTTGACCCACTGTTGGGTCGGGTCTCCACAGCAGTGGGTCACCAATGGGTTACAGACAGACATTTACAGTTTTACTGTTGATGGAAGACTTTGAAACCATCAGTGCTTACATTCAACCTTATGCATAACTACATTTTGCGTGTTTCCTGTCATTACTGTCTTGTTCGGCGCCCTTGCACCGAGTGTGCGTCAAAGGCCACATACTTGCTTCGCAAAGTTATATTAATGATTCCTCGAATTTATCCTCATGTTAGCCTTTTGTTTGTATAAATAAATAACTAAAGTGAATCTAGACTTTAGTTATTTATATTTTAATACTGTTTTGCTTATTTTTGTTCCACCCATTATGTTTTTTGGTCGGCCCTGGCAGATAATGATTTATACTAATATAATGAAGGTAAGGCTAATCACTAGAAGTGCTAGTCAGATAAAAAAAAAATCGTATATTATTTTAAAAGCCTCGTTCAAGTTCTTCTTTTGCTTTAAACAATACATAACGTATTTTTGTGTGGAGAAGCTTCGGTATTAAATCCGGCATTTATATCTTCCATTTCATTAAAAAAATAAACTGCTTTACTCAAAACATTTTCGACTGTTCAGGTAATTTTATTAATGTGAAGATCTTCTTTTTTTATGTTTGACTGATTAATTAATGTGCGAAAAATGTACCTGCATAGTGTCTACCTACTGTGTATCTAATGTATATATTCATTTTGTTTTTACCGTCAAAACTTTTCTTAGGTCCGATGCTCGAAGGCTTTCTTCTGCCATTAAATTCCGATACTTTATGATAAGAAAATGACGCACGAACTACTGGCAAAGAAATCAATACCTAGGTGAGCGATAACACCCGTCATCTGCTTGCTAATTACGGACTCATGTTTGTTATTTGCTTTAACCGAGAAAAGTCAACTTTATGGACGTACCTATGAGATTGTTGCTGTAATATGCATTGACGCAATGAATTCCTGAGTCATTGAGGAAATATGTACCGAAGCAGTTACAAGTGATAGAAACTGTGTTGTTGGGTGGGGAAGGAAAGCTTTCCTGTTTTAGGAGATCTTCTGAAAACCTTACGAATAGTCAAAAAAAAAAATATTATTTAGACGGATGGGCTCCAGTAACCACTTAAAATTAGGAGCCCAGCATGCTTATTTAATCTTTCTATAGTAGGTACATATAAAAATAAAGGAAAAACAGACTTTTTGGTAAATAAGGAGGTATATATACGAGTACCAATCAACCAACCGTGTAGGTAAATAAAACATGTTCATTTGATGCTGAAACTTATATCTTGACTACCTATACCTACCTACCAAACACCAGATACACAAGAATACGAGCTCTATGAAGGACTAACTATAATATTATACACTTGACAGCAAATAAACCGAGCCACCCGCCATCTGTACCTAATACTTATCAAATTTTCTCAGGAAGTGTGAAACTTACCACGATCATATATTTATATCTACAGAAAGTGCGTTTTATGCTTATTATCGCCTGTAAACTCGTTGCACAGAAGATCTGCTGATTCGAAGTCTGCAAGCGACCTCGCGTTCGAAGCCTGCTTGAAGTAAGGTAAGCTGCTTCCTGAGGTGTTGTATCCATTTTTAACCGATAAAGGTGGCCGATAAGAACACGCGATTGAGCAAATGATTGCAATGCAAATTCGACCTCCTTCAATATCTCAACTCTAGTCAAAACAGAGCAAATCGTTAACATTTTGTTTGTTGCTTGATTACAGCGTCAGTTGCCAGTAATTTAGATTAAATTTATGGTCATTTTAATTGCTATTAAATACCCTTTCTGCAGGTATGAGTTTGATGGGTGTACGGTTTCTACTTCCTGAGAAAATCGGATTAATGTTACAAGGTGGCGGGTGGCTCGGTTTATTTGCTGTCCAGTATATTATATGATCTATCAGATGCTAGGTAGGTTCCCTAGCGTCTTCATAATCTTAATATATTTTTTTATATTGCTTAGCCCACGTGATTCGTCATCTTCTTATACGTCATACCTACATACTTGATAAGTTGATACGATGAGACTGATGTTTAGAATTAACCTTTTCCTCATAGAACGGTCATTAACCTTTTCATATTATGTGACATTATTATGAAGTTTAATGAATAAGTAGATCCTTCCTAATCGAATCTTCATCAATAAAATATTTTGTGGACGTTTTATTATTTTTTTATTTTTTTAGCCGTAGACGAGATGTTAGTAAAATTAATGAATTATACATTATTGTACTATCACTAGGTACCTGCTTATAAAATAAAAAAAATATTTTAATTTTTTTTAATTTACTTCGGTGGACCTCCTTAATAGTAAAGGTATAAAGCTATATATTTAAATTCAACTGTTTCGTTTATGGATTCTTATATATCGTATTACATACATTTAAATAAGCATAAATCAGTTTTCAATGTTGCTTAAAATTATATTGCGATTAGTTTCGGACAGTGTATAAAAAGTTAGTTGTTAGTAGCCTAACCTATAGACATTCAATATGCATGCAACATGGTTAAAAAAATTAATAACAGACGTCAGAGGCGAAAATTTGGTTAATTAGCGACAATATGACGAAATCGGAATAATCGGTTCGTCGGAATAATGACGGAAACTAGTTTGGTGATGTCCAAAAGAACATTAAAGTAAGTATAAAAAGTGGGGACATCAGATGTCCACGCGCTTCACCTAGGAAACGTCGAACGGTCAAGTACGGTTTTGGCAAAAAAACAATTTCCTTATAACAAGGTAACTTTTTGGAGATGGACCTTGTCTATAAATTAAAGTTACTGGCCACATATAGACTCTGGGAGTGTCCTTAGGAAAAACAAAATGTTTGATTTTTTTGTTAAATAATATGGTGTCCAAGTTACTGGCCAAATAGTACCTACCTATTTGAGTGAACTTGCAAAGAAAAATTTTGTTTTTTACTTGCCGTTTCAATTAACAGGTGCGTTGTATTTTTTCGCTAAAGTTAGGTGTTTAATTTCAGAATGAAGACCATAGTGTGTCTATTTGTACTTTTGGCGCTGGCTTTTGGGGCACCTCAAGGCACGTATACAGATCGGTTCGACAACATAGATTTGGGTGAAATTATATCAAACAGGAGATTGTTGATTGCGTATATTAACTGTGTGTTGGAAAAAGGCAAATGTACAGCTGAAGGGCGGGAGCTTAAATGTGAGTATTCAGTTATTAAAATGAGAGTTGATTGGTCTGTGTGTCGGTTAAAAGTTTATCACAGTGAACGGTTTAGTTCGATTTTGGGACAAAACATACATATTATTTGTAGATGGTATTTTGGTGTGAATGTTTTATTTTTTTAAATTTAACATACATCGTATATTTACATATTATTATAAAGCTTTGTGACCGACATACTAATTTATTAATTGTTATCGAACTTCATATCTATTATGTGCATATCTCACGTGTGTTATTCAAATTCGCCATTAAGTAGACAAGATAGGTAGGTAGTTATCTAGTCGTGTTATGTTTTGCGATATTCTTTCAAGTCCTATTAAATTAAGGATACAGTCTATTTTTTGTTCACGCTTCTAATAACGTATGACGCTTCTAATAAAAGCGTATCTTTAAACACCGAAAAACATTTTAAAAATAAAGTTGACTGGTTACTCTTTAAAGACATAAACGGGAGCCTAAACAGCCCTATAAGTTTTATATCGTATTCAACAGTTGTGAGCAATTAAATAATTTACCGCTCTCTTCGGAACCCCACTTAAATTCATCACATTTTATTATATTTTTTTATTATTGAAGTGACATTCTACCCATAACACTTAAACAAAAAAGTTGAGAAGAATTCATTTGTTTTTGGCTATTGTCGTTATTTGTGCTTTTGTTATTGCGTTCGTCCAATTATTTATCTCATTTTTTCTTCCAGCTCACATCAAAGAAGCCTTGGAGGACCATTGTGCCAAATGTACAGACACCCAAATGAAGGGAACTCGGCGTGTGATTGGACACCTCATCAACAATGAGCCGGATTACTGGAAGCAACTGACTGACAAATACGACCCCACCCACAAGTTTACTAAAAAGTATGAGGAGGAGCTGAGGACGATTCAGGGCTAATTTATAATTCAAGTGTACAGTCCGTTTTTTACTCTTGTTTAATATGGTAGACAATGTTGGCACAACTTTATTGGAAAGTTTAAAATTGCTTTAAAATATATTATAATCACTAGAAATTTGTTTCATGATTAATAAAGTATATAATATTAATTAAAATAAAAAGACACGCTAAGATTGTTTACCAAATGTAAAAAAAAGTGTGTGCCATAACGATCCGTAATCCATAACCATTATCCATTTTATTATGCTATGAATATGAATGGATCCCAAAAAACACGTTCAAAAATTTCAACGAAGTGATGAAGTGTCCCCCTCATCACTCCTGATTGATGATGATCCAAAATCTCCCAAATAGTTATCTCAAAATATAATAAATATACTTTTACGTGTGCATAATTGATACAAAAATAATCTAAACTCTAAAAAATGTCCCGGTTATATCTGTAAGGCTTGTGATTTGTTTATGTGTATAAATTAAGTTATTATTTAATAAATTATTGTTACGAAATATTTTTGTGGATTTTATTTTAATTACCTACGAGGAAAGTTAGTATGAATTTTATATATATTATTATTACTGGATTTTTTCTAACTTAAAAATAAATGTAATTTATTTCGATTTTTATTTTTATTAACACTTTTCACTTTCAGTATCACTTTTCAGTATCACTTTTCGTAATTTCAGTTCGATAACAATCCCGGACTTTTCCTAGCCAAGACGGAAAAATCCTTGACCATCTAGAAACAATTCACATTAGAAGCAAACGATTATAAGACCTTACGACGACCAATGTCATTAGAGGTCGTTATAATAAATAACTGGAAATCGAATAAGGCTTAACGAGCCGAATTATGATAATGACACAACAGGTTCAAATATTTAATAATCACACTGAAGAAGTCCGTGAACCTATTGCTTCGACTATAGAATGACACTAATTCGTTTGGCAAAATCTATGCTAATGTAAATTAAGCTATTTAGTTCTCTAGCGCCTGCATTCTAGGGGTCGCATCCCTGTGCATTTAGCATATCAAAATCTCTGAATTATACAGGTTATGCTGGATATCTAGCTGCAACCCTTTTATGGCCCATAAGGCTGGCCACGGTGCTCCAATGCGGATTGGCCGAGAAACGAGCTACTGGCCAACCGAAGTTCCAAACGTCCATTAGGCCTCCGACAACGTTAAATGACTACTATCTTTTCGATTACAACATGGACTGACGATTTAACGTGCCCTCCGAAGCACGTAAGCGCCACTAATTCGCCGCTAGCAATCACCAGGTACTGACATTGCCAGACGTTTCTAACTTTTTCGATCGCTTGCGATCCAGGTACTCTGGCGGCGCGGCGGGGCTATGCGTACTTCCATTCGTGCACAGATTCCTACCTACTGCCCAAAAGCCGACGATGTTTTATTCATGCCCCTTTGATTCGCATTCTTCCAAACCCTGATGACGATGGCCCTTTACAGGAATCCTCGTCATTTAGTACCTAAGGGCCGAAATGGTAGCTCTTGCATACCGTTTCCTTTGAAAGGCACACGGGAACACCGCACGCATCCGTTCGAGGTCTTTGAATCCGACGAATACTTCTCCTCATGAAAGCTGAAAAATGAAGAGCGTGGTGGATTCTTCTGCGACGCGCGGTTCTCCTGCTGCCAATCTATGTTATCTCCGTAGCTGCCTGCCACGACATACAACACTTGTATGCCTTTAGGATCCATGATAATAATTATTTTCATTACAAAAAGAATAAGGCGACATAGGCTTGCTTCATCCGAAAATATCTTATCACTACTGACTTCATAAAAAAATTGGTGCGCGTTCATTGGAACCTGGTCTTCCATTTAAAATATCAGCTGTCCCAAAGTTGACATGCCAAATGGCCATCTTTTATAAGATACACAAATTAAGGCATTCAGGTGATAAACTGTAACGTTTTGACATGTTTCATGATACATACATGATACTTGTGTGGTTCTATCGAAAGATTAATACAATCTGAGACTAAAACTAAAATAAAATTAAGGGTGCATTATTTCCTGCGGCACGAAAGAATACCTCACTTATAGTGCAATAACATTACATTTCTGGTGAGAAATGCAATCATATTTACTCGTATTTCAGAAAAAACTGCTTGTAAGAAAAAGGTCAGGTCCATGACCCATAAACAATTGAGCCGTCGATCACCGAAACCAGCTTGCCTGCTTACTTCAAATAGTTAATTAGAATAAGCCACACGTCATACTAACGTATATAAGAACGTTCACACTTACGGATACGGAGATCAGTTGCTTTAACAGTTCAGTGCCTGAACATCTACGTACTGGGTACGGGTAATTACGGTTTTTAATATCCTACTTTAAAAGTTTTAATAAAAATAATATTAACTTAATCATTAGTGTCGAGATAATCGAAATTAGTCAAGGGCGTACAGTGAGTATCTGCAAACTTTATGTCCAGTGGGATAAGGGTACCTACCCTCAACGGAAATAGGCCTGGAGCCCGAAGTATATTCCACTATCAACCTCGTCAATAATGTGTATTGTAAAGGCCTTAGTGGCCTTACCATTTCGGATATGCTCAATATCATATACATCTTGGGAGGTTTAAATACTTACTTATAGAAAACAATTGGGACTTAACGTGATCTCTGAAGTATGGAGACCGGTGTGATTCGCCACTAGAGGTCTAACCCATACCACTCATAAAAGTTAAATTAATGACACTCGACTTTTTGATCTCGTTTTATCTAACTACTTATGACGCGCTAAGCTTTTTTGGCACGCGCACGAATATTTGTGCATAAAAGCAGTTTTTTAAAATTAATTTATTGATTATTTTTAACCCATAATACCTACCCACTTTCGGTAGCTTTTGAAATTTGACTCCCTACAACAAAATTGAGTTATAAATCAACGAGAAATAAGACAAAAAGCTCGATAATAATAGACGTGTTTCATCATTTAATCTAAGATTTCAATTTCCTAGCTATTATAAGCAAGCTAAAATAGGCATTTCACAGTGGGCAAGAGTGGACACTCTACGCAAAGACGCTCCCAATGCACCCAAACAAGCACGCATATTGTCACCTACATGAACCAAATCCAAATCAAAAGTGCGCCTAATAACTTTGACTTAACTTGTCACTTTTCAGGAAATCCACTTAAACATGAAGAGTTACATCGTATTCTGTCTTTTCGCCCTCATGGGTTTGGCTCTCGCCCGTCCCGAAGAACATTACACTGACAAGTGGGATAACATCGATTTAGATGAGATTCTGAGCAACCGCAGACTACTCGTCCCCTACATCAAGTGCGTTCTGGAACAGGGCAAGTGCTCTCCTGATGGAAAGGAACTGAAGTGTAAGTAGATGAGCAGCTATATTTTTAAACACTTCACACTCATAGCCCCACACTAGGATTCCCTGTGTCGTGGGTGCCATGAACACACACAAGACAAGAACATAACACACTCAGACCAGAAACAGAAATTCAAATACATCATTCGAACCTCTGCTCTGCTGGGAATCGAACCCAGGACCCTCCGCGTAGCGCACCGGTGTCTTAACCACTGCGCCACTCGGGTCGTCTATATCCTACTTTTATTTTAAATGCGAAATTTTGTGCGTATGGACGGAGAGATGGATGTTTGTTATTCTTTCGCGGAAATCCGGCTGATCAGATTTGCATGCAATTTGGTACACAGGAAGATTATAAGCTGCATCAACATATAGGAGTCGGATACTTTTTATCTCTTAGGATTCTTCTTCGTCGTCTCCTCATGACTGAGGGTCGTGGCCATCGATGATACTGTTGGTGTATAATTTCCATTCAGTTCTGCATTGAGTCAGGCGCATGGCTTTGTTTAAGTCAGTTTGGGACACTTCCTTGGTAATGTCCGTCCATCGGGTTGGAGATCTTCCTCTGCTTCTCTTGCCCTTAACGCCCTTAATATCTCTTAGGATACTTACGTTTTAATCGTTTTATCCCTGGGTCCAATTTTCTGGTTGGACAAAGTGCGGGCGATTAGCGTCAACTTGAGTAACGTTGCATCCTTACGATAGCTTTAAACCGAAGCCTTAAGAAATTAATAGTTGAAAGTAATAATAAGTAGGTGTCGTTAAAAGTTTGGTAGTGAAAACCATAATGCGAAGAATATGAGCAGTTGAAGAAACCATTTTTGAAATCAATAACAAGGAAGCTTTAACTACCTAAACAATGTTTAAAAGTGGTTTGTTACTCAAATCGACATAGTTCTGTGGTAAAGCACTCTGCCTCTTACCTCAGAGGTCCAGGTTGGAATCATAATACTTTTTTAAGTTCTAACCTCTTGTAAGTGCTTCCTGATAGGTAACAAACACTTTAGTTATCACCACTTTAAATAACTTTATGTTAATATATGAACCATTACTAGGGCACGTTGGTGCACCATTAAATATAATATTTAAATCATTAGCGTAAATACCTTGGAATATTCTTTCATGCGTCAACCCAGAGGGTCACAGAAGCAGTCGAGAATAATAGACAAATACATACAAATTATATGTGTCAACAGAAACCTTGACTTATCCAACTGAGCTTAGTTGTTCTGAGAAAACACTGCATAATATTTATCAAGACACAAAACAAAGTGGAGTGGAGTGGTTGGATAGGGTATTTTGTTTTGTATTTTGACTTAAGTGGTTTTTAAAAGTACCTACATAACAAAAAAGTATTTATCGTTTGTCACTAGTAGTTATTTCTATTAACAAAAAATACAAAATTATTTATTTTTAATAAACAAGTGTAATAAATACAAAGTTGTTTATTTCCTTTAAAATATATATATTTAAAGAAGCTTTATAGTTTAAGATATGTTTTGATCAAACTAGTACGAGACTCGTAGATTCTGCAGGCGTCGCTTTCCCTTAATTTTGACTTAAGGGTCTATTTCTTGTAAGACTTACTCTAGGTAAATACTATAAATGGTACCTACAGAATCTATTTAGAGTATTTTCATATGTTTTATAAGATTTTATACGTAGGAGTATAAAATACGTAGAAGTAGAAGTTAGAAGTAGAAGTTAGAAGTAGAAGTTATATTATTCCATCATTAATTATAGAATATATGGGATCATAATAGTCATGCTCAAAATACAGAAAAACAGAGACTACTCATACGACTAGGTAGTGTCCATCGAAAAAAAATTCTGTTTTCTATGGTAGAGTCCAATTAAAGGCAATGAGTGACGTACTTGACGTAAAACTATTTTTATTCTTCCAGCCCACATCCAAGAAGCCCTAGAGAATGATTGCGGCAAATGCACAGAGACCCAAAAGTCTGGCACTCGCAAGGTGATCGGCCACCTCATCAACCACGAGGAAGACTTCTGGAACGAGCTCACAACCAAGTACGACCCCGAGAAGAAATACGTCACCAAGTACGAGAACGACCTGAGGGAAGCCAAGCCTTAAACATGCTCAAATGATGAGTCTGATAATGTAGTGAGATATGTTGTGAGGAAATATATTGTTTAGAATCTTTATCGAATTTTATTTATATTTTAACACCCACTATTAGCACTAAGGGCAAATAGATGTATCTAAATTATAGGCTATAGCCAATTCAAGCAAGTCCCAGACCGCAAAAACTGTGATATTTCTTACATTTTCATAAAAAGAAAGAAAGTGCTTACGTTTATATTCATTTTAAACATTGTAAAAGTTAGACTGATACGCTATTGGTACGTTAAACCAAGCAACATTGTTTTATGTTATATTTAAATAAATTAGATGAGCAGAATGAATGATCTGATTGCCAAGTGTGTGGAAAATTTTGGATTATTCTTAAGGTTTTTACTTTAAACTTTAAGTTTAGCTATCATAGTTATCACAATATTTTGTTTTCTCCAGTAAGCGAACTCCTCTCTTCTAGTTACTAAGAGTTTTTCAATTATGTTCTGTAAAGTCGACGGACGACAAATTTTGAGCAAGAATTCAAATGAGCCTAGGTCTCGAGCACATGATTCTATCTTTGAAAATCCACTGCTGTATACATGTGGGTCTTCTCTTATAGACCGAAAGACCACAGAATAGGCCGTCAGTACATCGAGTCGAACAGCCTGAACTCTTTTTCCCAAGACGTGGTTGCCATTTAAAGGCCCTTTATTCCTTGACACTTAATGTTTGTGTATTTCAGAAACTAGTGATTTGAGACAATTCAATTAAAAACGTTACTATAGTAAGTTATCAATAGCATAAAACCCTATTAGAATAGGTTTAAAATTAAAACATATTCCAAAGACGCAACCTTTCGTCTGGTCTTTAAAAAAGGGCAGCGATTGGATTTATAAAACTAACTACATAGTATACTGAGCAGTATTTTCAATGAATGACCGTTGTGTGTTTAATTTTTGATTTAACACTGTAATTTTTAATTACATAGATATGATGAATTCATTCAGTATACAAGTATACAGTATTCAAGACATTTTGTATTCTAATACAGATACATCAATGCACTATGCACCTAATTTAATCGCAGATATGTTTTGCTCTAGATACTTATTTAAAAAATGATATCATCTCTCAACAGGAACTTTTGATGCAAAAAGTGCAACAACACTCGTGTTAGCAAAAAGAAAAAGGGTGAAAGATTGTGAGTGAACGTCATCGATTGCTGCTGACGTCATGAGGACTGCAGTGATTGGATCGGGCGGGGGTCCAGAGTGGGTCTAGGATTAAAACTTGTTTTTGAATTAATTTGTGTACATATAAGGAGCTTTTACTCGTATTATAATTTGCTCGATGATGACGTCAAATACTGAACGTGGATTCTACTGGAACCTTTTTTGTTGGTTGGGATTTAACGATTCAAGACGAAACTACATGAAACAAGAGTATTCTTAACGACAATGGGAAAAAAGCTTAATCAGAAGCCTCAGGCTCTTAAAAACTTTTTATTATCATTAGGTATGATTGACAAAGTGACAGCCGAACTAATAGTTATATTACTTTTTGCCCGTATGTAAGATAAAAAATCCTTTGACATAATAATATCATCAAACCGTTGCTATAATTTTTTATTGAAAAAAGCTGACGCACAAACTCTATCGATAGGTACAAAAAATATATTATACAAAAACAAAAAGTTTCAAAGAAACTTACTCCACTGATAACTAAGGGCACCGCCACACTTGATCGATTCTATTAAATTAAATCTAAGTAAATTAAGTAAGTACTTCCTATCACTTTCAAATTCTACGAGCATGTTGGGATGTAATAATCATTTTTAATCACGTTTAATGAGAATTTAGTCTAACTTAAAGTTAGACTACATATTGTAGTTAACTAGAATAAGTGTTACATATATTTTCTTCCAATTTCTTTCAACAGCTGATGGTAACCCGCTGTCGAACAGACCTTTCTTTTAATTAACAATGAATGAGTATTTTTTTATTTAAATAAAATTAAAAAATATTTATTTACTTGATGCTGAATTCTTCATAAATTTAGAAATATGCAATTTAAAATTACACTCGTTACGATAAAGTTCACGTGGCCTTGAAAAATTAACCTAACTATTAGTAATTAGTAATATAAATAACTGCATAAAAATATTTTATTTTAAAAACAGAGTAGATTAATCGAATCCACAAGGTAATTCACTGAATAAATCTAAATAAGACGTCAACAACAAGTCACTAATGGGAATAGGGTTGTTTTTATCGCGATGCATTGGACGACACGTTTAGGCCAGGAATATTTATTTCTCAGAAAACAATAATAATTAGCGATACGATCAAGATAATGCCATGCGGCCGCGGAGCGATGACGCGCAATCGGACGAATCCTTAAAGGAAACTTTAAGGCAAACCCGTTTTGAGTTTATTTGCGGTAGTCAGGAGTCGATGATCTAGTTACTATATAAAACCTTGATCGCCAACTGTTTTCATTGCAGTGTGACAGTGCCTTCGTCAATTATTAAACCTCCTTGTAGCAGCAATATTTAAAGTAAGATTTAAATTCAAGTTGCTTTTTAGTTGTGCTTTGGAACTTAAAGCTGGCGCACGGATTAAATATAATAGAGTAGGTACACAGGTGATAGAGCTTTTAAATTCGACCAGGGATAAACCTATCGGCTGTCATCCGTTAGCTCTATCATTCGACTTTTAAGTTTTCTACCAGACAAAAGTTTTTTTTTAATTGACGCCGGTGGAGCTTTCTCAATGCAACAGCTTTCCGCTGCCTCCTTTAATTCTTTATCAAGTTTTTTGGAGGGTAGCCCATTGGTACTCCTTTTACCAAAATGTGGTGGTCAGGCCAAATTAAATCTAACTTTTTCTAGTTTAACTATTCTATACTATATCTCACGTATGTTTTCGGGTTAGTTCTACCAGTTTCGGACCTATTCGAAGTCCTTTTTTATGTCAAATGGCGGGCAAATGATCAGACGGGCGATCTAATGATACATAAGCGCACGGGACATCAACGGGTCCAGGAGATTATATTAGAGACCATCATCAGCTCCCGGCACAGTCACCTCGGCGGAGATTGAATTCAATTATATTTTATGGGGTGCAATTGCTTTACACACTTTTGATCTAGACTGTTCACTTGTTTTGAGGTTTCAAAGCTATATTTTTATTTGGAACTTTTCAGAATGAACTCCTTCATCGTCCTTTGTTTGTTCGTCGCGTCTGCTTGTGCTTTACCCGCTGGGGAGCACTACACCGACAAATATGACGGCGTCAACGTGCAAGAGATCATCTCGAACAAGAGGCTGCTGGAGCCCTACATCAAGTGCGTCCTCGACCAGGGCAAGTGCAATGCTGAGGGCAAGGAACTTAAATGTAAGTAATTTTAAAGTTTAAATCTGGAGTCGAGGTTGGCAGCCCTTTTTATGTTCGTAAGTCTGAGGCTTTCCCCATAACAAATAGTATTGTATAAACCTTAAAAGCTTAACAATGGGCGGACTTAATGTATTGTGTATACCCGTCGATCCATGGCGCTAGTGAGAGGTATTATCAAGTCTCATTCAATATTCTGAATAGTCTCCACGGGTTTGGAATATGATGATTATTGAATTGTTTTATTACTTTTGTGTAAATCATTTTCTGTTGCCATAAACTTAATTCCTATAAAGTTCATATTTAGTTATTTAATTATTTATTCATTTTTAAATAACGGTTCACACTCACAGCCCCACACTAGGATTCCCTCTGTCGTGGTTACTATAGACACACAAGACATGACAAGAACACACACTTATTGAGACTTCAATTAGTAATAATTTAATTGGAAAATTTTTGTAAGGCGATGCATGAAAATTACTAATAGGTACTTACCTTGTATATTTTTAATAGGTAGATGACCTCCTTTTTTGAAGTCGGTTGAAAACAGAGTCAGTGATATTATTATAATATCAGATGACGTAATAGGAATCTTACCGAGAAAGACTAGTGCTTAGTGATTGTAGAAAAACTCCGACGAGTCCGGTAGACAAAAAAAGTTTTTGTTATTGTAGGTATAAAGATGACTTCATGTTTATAGTTTTTCGTGATGTTTTTGAAATCAAGTTGATTTAAAAGGTTTAGGTACTTGGCGGTAGCGAAGAGGCAGACAGTGCGCGTAATTATAAATACCTAGTATCGGTATAAGATGTGAATTTAAATAAGTCAAGTAATTAGTAACAAAAAATATTAATAGGTATTTTATAATTGTTCGGCATTCTTACCATTTCGATTTATCCTAGTCGGATTTCTGTGCATTATTTTAAGTTTATAGGTACCTACACATTTTGCTGAATTACATTTCTATCACCTAGTATGTGAAGTTGTTCCTATTCACTCCAGTAATTAGTAGTTAGCGTAGTTCCACTAGCCTATTTTCAACATAAAATTAAATCAATGCACCGTATTAATAATGGGATTAGATGTTCTTGTAAACTAAGATGCCGCTTCTGATAGGTACGACAACAATTGAATCATAAGATTTTTTTATTGGAATTGAGTAGCAAACGGGCATGCGGCCCACCTAAAGTTAAGTGGTCAATGTAGCCAATGGACGTCCACCTCAAATAGGACAGAAATCTCTGCTTAATCAAACGTCATAACTGCAGTAGCTACGCATGTCAATTAGAGTTGCAGATTCTATGAATAATAATTAAGTACTGCGTTAGGCTTTTCCTTCATAACTTTACACCGTAGATCATGTCCCTTATTAATCCTTTCTGTATTACTCTTACAGCGCACATTAAGGAGGCCTTAGAGAACTACTGCGCCAAGTGTACTGACACCCAGCGTGAGGGCACGCGCACCGTGATCGGTCATCTCATCAACAACGAGGCCGACTACTGGGATCAGCTCACCGCCAAGTACGACGCTAACAAGAAGTATACCAAGAAGTATGAGGACGAACTCAGGAAGGTCAAGGCTTAAATTAAACAGAGCTGACGTAAAAATATAGGCAATACACTTAGTTAAAAACATTCCAAAATACATTTGCAATATTAAAGTTACCTACGAGTAGACTTTTTAATTTATGTTTCACCTCTTGTTCAACTCTTCTGATCAATAGTAATTGTTTTGCCCTAAACTTTTGATTTATATTTATGAATTTATCTGTTATTACTTGTGAGACATTGTGATATTAAATAGTTTTTAATAAATATTCAAACTCATTACATCTTTTATTTTTTTTTCTAACCATAAAATGCAGGGAGTTGCTTACCCAATAGTCTGGTCAAGTCGGCAAAAATTAGGGGTAAGTTAGGTAATAGTTATAAGAATAAATATATACATTTTACCTATAGCGCATAAAATAGTAGGTCTGTAGAAGATGTAAAAACAACAAGTTGAAAAATTCTCTCACAGAATATAGATTTTTAGAGTGTTGTTATTGCTGTTGTAGCGAACTTTATACTTGGTTTTACTTTACTTTTTATGACTGTTACGTCATCGTGAAACGTGTAAGTTAATCTTCGAATATTATTTCAAAATTGAGTAAGATCCGGATCTTGATTAAATTTTTCAATTTCAAGATAATACTTAGATATTAGAATTATGTAGGAGAGATAAGCATGAAAATGATCCAATGCCAATTGCAAATTTGCGTACAATGACTAGGTACTCATAAGTACCTAATTGTTAATACATAGTCAGACTCGTGTGCAATTAACAACATAGCTCCAAGGTGGATTGGTCATAAGCTTTATAATGTGAATAATAAATCATCTACACTTAGCAACTGTTTTAGGTTTTATTTGTGGTCAAGGGTTTCCTACAATTAATGCACAGGGATGCTTGGAGAATTTTGCCATGCTGATTAGATCCTCATCTGATTAGCATGGCAAAAGGTAAGGCTAGAAGTAAATCCGTGTCTGCAACATACTTAGAACTCTTTTTTATCATGGAAGCATACTTCGGATTCTCTCTTGCTGCTTCTCTTCCCAGATATGAGAAACCTTAAACACTATGCCTGTTCAATAAGTAGACATAATAGTTCAACAACGGATATGTATCACATGTAAATCACGTATCGTAATCGTATTAACGAAAGGGGTTGCATTCCCCAGCAATTTTTAGTTCCCTATCACAGACTCATTTCAGGGACTCATTTAGGACCCACTGAAGTATAGGTACTATAGGTATAGGACCCACTGAAGTATATACTAATACATACATCAACCCTATGGAGTTTGTGTCTACACCTTTTATTGAAGCCTATGTACTGTGTCTTTTTTTTAATGAAAGTTAATAAATAATTAATAACCAGGACTTGTAAACTACTGGTAAGGACCAGTTCTTACCACCACCGTTAAAATACCGGCCGATCGACTTGAAACATGGACCTCGTGTCTTGTATTTCGGTTGGGGAGATGTGGTAGCCGGAGATCTTTGAGGCAACCATCTCAGTCCCCATCAGTAGAAACACATCGACGTACGACCACTGATAAGACTTCTACCGTTAAATAAACGCTACATGGTTGTTCATGGCTGCAGTAACCACGTAACATCTGCCTTACATGCACGTAATAAATGAGTATTTACTTCTAAGGTTTCAAAGAGAATGAATCATCTGCTGCGTCTCAACTTGTTTTATAGGTAAAACGGATTGCGTGTCGTAATTCGACGTCGCGACGCTAATCGACATGCAAATAAGCTATTAGGAGATGATTGTTGCAGTCGTTTTAGTAGTAGGTAGGTAGTTATGGCTAGAACAATAGGATTTAATGAATAATGTTAGAGGTAAACTTTGATTTCAAAACAATTTTCCGTCTCCTTCCAATGGTATGTACAAGTATCTGATAGAGAGCAGAAGCAATATATTATTATTATTATATTAAAGGCAGTCCCAGACTATGCTATTACGTCATCTTGGAATTTTGTTTATAGGTATGGCTGCGATGTAGAAAACTTTGCCGAGGTGATTCAGGATACTCATGGGGCGCCATCTCTAAGTGGCGTCTTAGCCAGGTCCAAGCAAAAGGAGTACCTAGGTACGGGTAAAACAGCGGGAAGCTGGTTTCAGAAGGTCTACTGTGGAGCAAAGTGGCGTCCATAGTAAACAGAAGATTTCAAAAGGCTGAATGGATGAATTTATAAAATAATTTAATGATAGTAGCAGTAATTTAACATAAATTAGTTCTTAAAGTTTTAAATCATTGGTTTTTATAAGTTTACAAATCAATAAAACTAGTCATGAACAATCTGTTGAGTCGATTAAATTGACTGAAAATGGCATTTTTGCGTCATTAATCGTAACTACTTAGTCCTCAGCGGCAAGGAAGGGTTCGTAGATAGGTTTGTATTCGTCTTTAGGGTCATATTTCGTCTTCACTTGGTCCCAGTATGTGGTTTCTTTTTCTCGAATATGCTTCACGACTTTTCTAGCAGCTGTCTTCTGCTTTTGAGTGCATTTTTCACAAGCTGTCTGCATCGCGTCGATGATGTGCTCTGTTATGATAAAACGTTACACTAAAAATTGTGTGTCTTTAATAATTTGGTGAGTCCGTCGCCCAATGGAAGCTGAGTGGGCGTACTCGTCTCTTATTCAAAAGGTCCATACTCAAATGTGGAAAACACTAATAACTTTTTAAAGCTTCGTGCGTGCAGTAACGCTGAAGGAAATGATCTGAGAGGTCTTCATAATGTCCTTGATGGCAGGTGAAGCCCACCATCCTGTATTAAGACTTCATGGTGGGCAAAGGTGTTTATCCTTCTGACAGTGAGAGGAGACGCGACCTGATGTGAGTCATTGTCAAAGTCATGAACGGGTTTGAATGAAATTTACACACACAATAGTTAATAACTAGAATTAACATAACTGATCAAATAACCCAAAGATAAACCAGAGAAAAAATTCTACTATTCATATAAATGGGTATTAAAAAAAGGGGTTTATCAACTTACTTTTCAGCTCCTTCCCTTCAGGAGTGCAGCGACCCTGATCCAATACACACTTGACGTATGAACCCAACAGTCTGCGGTTGTCCAAAATCTCCTCAATGTTGATGTCATCGTACCTGTCCGTATATTGTTCCGCTACACACACGGTAACCACCGCCAAGATAAGTCCGAGGATTAACTTGTTCATGATTTTCAGTGGTACGTTTGTAGTATCGAGCAATGTTAATTGGTATAGGAAGATTTTAATTGATACTCCTTTTATACTACGATCGCTTCTGTAATTGCACACCAGATTCATTGTCTGATCACTTGCAAAATAATTGTTATCGATCCATTGTTATAGATGCATCTAGAACTGAATTAGTTACTATAATTCAGTTCTAGACGCTACGATATGAAATTTCGTAAAAGCTGAAATATCCCAAACATGGTCCGCGACTCGCTGAAAATGAAACCTACATTAACTATATGGGCTTGCCGATTTAAGCGTTCGCGTTTCTATTACGTATGTTCTAATTCTGATATAGTCTTCCACTGAGTTTCCCTGTGGCATGAGGCTCAAAGGAGGCATACGTAAAAAGAGCTCACCATTCAGGCCGATTGCATTGACGATTCCCTTCGGTTGCTTACGTAACCGGTGACAATTACAACTAACCATCAGATGGCGCGTATAATATAATATAGGTACCTATTTCCTAGTTTTTACAGACTTTCTAAATAGGAGATTATCAATTCGACAAGTTTTACATAATTGTGTTGGTCTATAACGGCTTCCAAACAAGTATAAGTACCAAATTTCATGGGTGTATGTATGTATGTATGTATGTATGTACGATATGTATGTAGGTATGTTTGTCCTTGCATATCTCCGAACCTAATTGACAGACCGGGATCGTACTTTTTTTTGTTCGTTTGCAATTTGTTCAACTAAGGGAATGGTAAAAGTTTCATTAAAATCGGTTCAGTAGTTTTCGTAATTACTTAAAATTAAAAATTAAATATTAATTAAGAAAAAAAAATTAAAATAATTTAAACAAATTACTTTTGGCGTAGGTACTATTGTTGAGGGTGGTGACAAAATTTAACTTAAAAACAAACAAAATACTTAATGCAAAAACAAGTAGGTACTTATGTAACATTAATGTTATTTCATACTTTTTTGAGGTCGGTTTGTTTTTTTTAATTATTTTTTTTGTCTAAAAATAGAAAGAATGGAGAAAATTTGTTCAGTATAGATTAGTTATGAAATGCGACCCGACCTAGGATTTGCCAGAAGGTCAATAATTTACTGCAAACATATTAATATTAATATTTGGAGTACCTACAGTTAAGATATTACTTACCTATTATATTTTATTCCTTGAAAAATCACTACATTTCGATTAAAACAACATTAAAAATGATATAATTTTTCCATAATATTTTATGTAAAGTATATCCGCTCAAGAGCAGCAAGGCGTGAATACATAATTATCCCTAAAACTTAATGATCGCTTATAATGTTTTTGAGGCTTTGTGAGTTGTTTTTTATTTTCAGATGGGTTTATGTTTTTAGGTTTTTTTCTGGTAATAATTATTAAGTAGCAAAAGAACATGCGGGCCATTTAAGTAGTCACTGCAGGCTGCAGCCCATCTCCGGCCGAAACCCAAGTGCATAAATAGTAGTAGGATAATGCCATGATACTAAATGCTACTACTACAAAATTAAGTATTTAAATAGTAATAAAAATTTATGCGAAAAAATTGCTAGTGAAAGCAATAGGCGTTTAATAATTGCATAATATTATGTTGGTTAGTGCCTATTTTATGCTATTAGCAAAGGTAAAGATCATCACAATCTTCTTTGTGGGTACGATGGAACCAGGGAACCTAAGTGTAATGTTCTGTCGTTTCTGTCGTTATACCAAAGTTTACAAGTCATCAGTGACCCACTACAAGGTCGGGCGGAGTCCTCTAACAAAGGTTGGTAGGTATATAGAACCCCGGACTGTTGCGTTGATATTGGTTGACTTCACACGTCACTGGGAGCATTAGGAAAAATTATCAGGCATGCAGGTTTCACGATGTTTTCCTTGACCGATGTTTATGTTTCCGTTCACCGTTATTGGTGACCTGAGAGGGATTGAACTCAGACCTCATGAGTCGTACTTTTCGAACTGATTGGATTTTTAGCCACTGGACCGTTATCGCTGAGTACAAGAGTTTAGCGCTTTCTTATTCAACAACGCTATTAATGGAAACTAGTACAATATCTATAAAATAAATGTCCATCAACAATGTTGATAGAAGAAAGCATAAGTGTAAGTGGATATGTAGGTCATATCTCGGATTGTAGCGTCTAAGTAAATTGTATTGGAATTAACTAGTTTTGAAAATAAGACAAGTGTTGTAATCATAATGTAGATAGGTAGGTCCGCGTTATCATGATACAAATGGTTTTCCAGAGATTTAACAACGGATTTTAACATTAAGTCTGTATACGAGTAGTTAGGTAAATTACTGTTGAATTTGTGTGAATGCGTCACGCTCATAATAGGTATTATAACTAATAATAAGTAATCAGCAAAAGTTTTTGATTACTACTGTTGGTCATAAAATTATATTGTTGCAGTACCTCAAAGAATCACAAGTAGGTAGTAACTAATAGTAGGTATGCTAATATTTTTATGTGTAAGTGTTATTCTGATGTTTAGTTAATAATTTTGAAGTAAAAACACACGTTGTGTAACGAACAAGTGGTTTTTACTCCAGAAGTTTTTGTTTATACTAGTCTGTGCGCGCGGCATCGCCCGCGTGGATTTTAGAACTTGGCGCAGAGAAGGGTAAAAGTAAAAGCGGTTATTGTGACTAAACTATCATAGTTAGGTATAGGATGCTCTCGCGGACTTTATTGTAGATCTTAATAAGACCTACAAACCCGCAGTACATCATTTTGTTCTATTGTCAATAGTTTTTGCAGCGCACGCATAAATAGGTTTTCGATTAACTTTCTTACGGTTCCCTAATTTTTTTGAAAATAAAATATAGCCTATAACCTCCTCTATAAATGGACTATCCAACACTGAAAGAAGAAAAAAACAAACAAACAAACTCTTCAGCTTTATAATATTATAGAATAGATATAGATTAATGCAATTAGGGATACACAATATTAGTCAAAAAACACTTTATTTTTTTAAAAATATTTATTTAAAATGTATAAAAATCTAAAAAGCAACAGCGAGTAAAGAAAAAACGCATGCACTAAACATTCCAGGTCAATTCGTAATCACAATTTTTTAAATAGCTTTTGTCTATTGCACTATTTGAATTTGGAATGACAATAGCGCATGCCAAGACCTTGAAACAGATTAAAAACGATTTTAGAGAGCTTACTTTTTAACGGATTAAAAAAAAATTTAGAGAGCATTTTTAACAGATTAAAAAAAGATTTTAGAGAGCTTGTTTTTTTAAATATTTTCTAGGATTCCTGTTTATTCGGGGATAACGATTCCTTCAGCCTTTGCGCGGTCTTCATACTCCTTGCGCCACTTGCCAGTGGGGTCGAACTTCTTGCACAGCTCGTCCCACAGTTCTTTCTCGTGCTCGATGAGGTGCTTGATCATGGTGGAGGTGCCCTTCTGTTGAGCCTCAGTACACTTCTCACAGCCGGTCTCGAGCGCTTCTTGTAAGTGGTCTGGAAAACAAAGGCCGCTGCTTAAGTTTCTTATTTTCATAAGATACTATGCATCTTTTTTACTGATGCAACACTTTGATTTTACGGTTTTACGGTGTTAATTAACGTGAAAAAGGTCAACACCGAAAGCGAAAGGAAAAAAATTACCCAGCGATAAAGCGTTCGGTCTCTTTCTCGAAATTAATTTCTCAAAAGTTTTGTATACAATTAAATATCATCAAGGTGTAATGGTTTAGAAAAAATCGCAAGGAAACCTGCATGCCTAAGAGTTCTCCACCAACCCGCAATAGGCCAGCGTGTTGGACTAGGGTCTTTATCGTTCTCATACTCGACTGACGAGCCGTCTATGCAGTCACTAATGGGTTACAGAATACCCGTACGGATACCAAACATTTATTCAATTTTAAACGGATGGAAGCAACAAAACAACAAGCAACAAAACACAGCAAAACCATTCAAGGGATCATTGAATGGTTTTGCTGTGTCCTAATTGTTGCTGGTATAATACAGTCGCGGAAAAAATATATTCGAAGGCTCGGTCACACAATCCATTGTTGCGGTACGAATATGTAGAAACGCACTATTGTATGTTTATCCATAAACTTACTTATGGTGTGTTTTTTCCTATTTTACGCTAGTGGTCCATACAACCCCTAGATAACCTTGTTCACTACGGACTAAGATGTTCGCCACAAATAAAGTATCTCCGAAGTTAGTACAGTAAGTAGTAGGAAGTATTACCTTTCAGTTCCTTTCCGTCAGGACTGCACTTTCCCTTGTCCAGCACGCAGTTCACGTAAGCAAGGAGCAACCGCTTGTTCTCCATAATCTCCTTCAGGTCGATGTTGTCATACTTGTCTGTATACTTCTCTCCGGCGAGCGCAGCCGCCACGAAGAAGCACAGAACTACCAAGGTCTTGGTAACCATCTGAAACACCCATAGAACTTAGAAGATTCCTAAGAAGTAATCCGCGAAAATATCAGGAACACAAAGATTTCTATATTCCTAGATGGAGTGTCAGGAGAGCAAAAATGGAATACGTGAAATTAGGGGACTGTTACTATTAAGGCGCTTGTATTTTGGCAGGAACTGCTGTTATATCACTTTTAGTGATACATAACCTGTACCTTAGGCTGTGAGCACAAACAGTCTTACAGGCTGAAGAGCTCTGAGCTACTGTTGCTCAAGCCATTTTCCCGAATAAATATACTTCTACCAACATTATTTTCAAGTGTTAAGGTGATTTGGACTAAGGACACCATAGTAGGAAAATCACTCTAACTTTGGACTCGCAAAATTAATAAGTTGAGGCCACTTTTACTTTTTCACTAATTTTATCACTCCGTCTAGTTAAATAAAAGTATTCGCCCAAAATTTTAAAACACCGAATTATGCTTTAGTAATTATGCTTTAGTTTTTCAAATTACTATTTAAAGTCTAACCATGTTAGCAGATTTAAGTACCACTTATATGTTTCAAGCAACCAAGTGTGACTTATGATGTACTTGCTTGTGACCAGTATTTATACCAACCTACGTTAAGTACGCACCGTCTAATTTGCCCCTAGTGTCCATTATGAGTTGTGCGATGCATAAAAACGCGCTCATACAGGGTGTTTGTTTGTGGCGGCAAATCAACTGCAGTTCTTTACATTAACGTCAGACATCAAAATTGGTATGAAATTTTCCCGTCCAAATCGTTTTTAAGGGGGCCTCTATTGCATGCATGATATAAATTGAAATTTAGTTTTTGCAAAGTTTTTTTGTAAATATTGCAGTCCTATAAAACTCCAGATATTATTATTTTCAGGCCAATATTGTTATTGTCATATAGGCAATGGTTAGTAAATAGTTAATTTGTAGTATTGTGAATCGTATTATTTATTATTTGAAACCTTTGACACGCAGGAGAACTATTATAATTATGACACTTATGAAATCTTTAATTTGAGCACCCTCTACACGTAAAAATATTAAGGGGAAACACAGACTTTTGTATTCTTCCGTTCTGCCAAGATCATTTATCTACATAGCTCCTTGAAATCGCGCACAATTAAATTATATTTTTTGTTTTTGACAACAAACAAACATAATTCCTTTTACGTACATCAACGCTAATGTGCGGTGGTACGATGACGTTTTCTTCTCAAAAAATGTACCTAATTTTTTATTAGTATACTTCCATAATTATATGTTCCATGTACGTACATACCAATATGTACGTGTCGTAATTAGTTATCTTTCTGTTCATGCACTTTGGCCCTAAAAAATTAACTAATATAGGTATTTCCTAAAATCTATATTTCTACACTAGCTCGCGAAAACGTCCGCGTGAATTTTAGAATGCGGTCCAGAAATGGAAAAAAGATTATGTTAATGTAAGTTAAACAACCGGTATGACCAAATTTCATGCCTGCTAACTATTTAGCCGTTTTTGCGTGAAAGAGTTGCAAATATTCACCCATCCTCACAAACTTTCGCTTTTATTATTGTAAGTCAGAAGGAAGTAAAGAGTTCAAAAGATACCTACAAGGTGGCAAATTTGAAATTCGGGAAGAGCATATCAAAATCTATACTGGAGATGCATCATTTTCTTTATGCCTTATTTTTTGATTGGTTGCCGGAGATTTATTTGTCGACCACCTTGGCCTTAGAAAGAAATATACATTGACACTTCGGAAAAATAATTATGTTAGTAGTTGTTTCCGCCAAAATAAAAGCGACTTAAAAATTAAAAAGACGCTAATTTTAGGTGTTCAAATTCTGATATCTTGACATTCTTCTCTGGTCAAATTATTTCCAGAAAATATTGAATTTTTATATTCAACTTTCATACAAAGTTACCTCAGCCTTTCCCCCGTCAGACGACATATCCGTTTGCATCTATCTAAACAAACGGATACATCATACTAAGTACACATTACATTATGAATATTTATTTTGAAAAAGTTATCTCCAATATAAGTAATAACTAAAACCAAAAATTTACCTAGACGATAAAAGTTAAAGTTATTAAAAAAAAATACATTGTTTATTTCTCGGCATTTAAAACCACAAACGTATGTTTTTACTTACAATACATTCTCACAGATATTAGATACGTTATCATAACGAGGTATTTTATGACAAAGGTTTTCCCCTTGACGATCGTTTTAGTAATCCACTTTATGCTTTAACTACATAGAACCTACTTGTATCTCGTAGCTATCCCGTAGCAAGTAGACGAGTGAAAATAAGAGTTGCATTGTCGTTGTCTATAATCTAAATTGAATTAGTGACCCACTGCAGGGCCAGGTCTCCTGTCATAACATGTAGGATGTACATAAATAGTCCTTTCCAAAAAGAAACATTCACAAAAATACACATGCTCTGTTTTAAAGTAGGATTCCTGCCAAGGGGGCTCGTACATTTTACAAGTGTATAATTTTTTGTCTATTGAATAATTAAGGCTTTCATTTAGTATATATAATAGTGTATGTATAAAAAGTATTCTCTTTTTGTATCTTTGGTATCCAAATCGAACAAGAAATACGGAAGACAAATATCCATTATTACCTTTAAAATACCTACAGGAAAACGTTGATAATTTTGTCTCTACTTAGTCTAAAGTGCTCCAAACATTGTCGAGTTCCTGTGTAAAATTTACGACTGAGGTCAAAGGCAAACTCATTAATCTTTAACGACTTGTAAAAAGTAAAAAATCAGTAGGCATCCATAAAAATACATTACACAGAACACACAAAAATCCAACAGAAAAACTATATTTTTTGAACGAATTCCGTTAGAGATTTCAAAATTCTACCATCGGACATGGTAAAAATTTGACCGTAATTCATTATTTTTTTAATTCGAATTTGTATGTAATGTTATTTTAAAATCTAAGAACTCTACTAGTACAAAGAACTAAAAAATATAATTAAAATTGATAGTCTGATTAGATTCTGATCAGGTTAGACAATTACACTAATTTGAAGTGCCATATTCCTTGAATGCATACACGATTGCACTAATTTTCCTACTAGATATTATTGACAATATTGATTGGCTCGCGAACGTTGCATAAAACAATGGAAAATACCGTATAATAAGCCTTTGCAACGCTGTATTCGCATGAGGCCATCCCTTTTGTAAGTTCTAAAATAGACTATTAGTAGGCAATTTGTATAATTTTATAATTTCTCAATTAGGGACATGAATTTATCAAACAAAGTACCTATAATTATTCTGCTTCTTTTCATTTATTCTACCCTAACCTACGAACCTCCGCCCGCGACATCATCCACGTTGACCTCATTCGATTTAGAGAGTAAAAAGAGAAAAGAGAGTTTAGGATAAAAGTATCCTATATATTAATCCATGTTGTAATTTACCTGTTTGCTTATGCGTGAAAAAGTGATAAACATCCATCAAACCAACCTCATAAACTTTCACATTTAGAATCGTAGTAGGTTTCATTTCTACGATAATTTTATCATCGGACTAATTTTTAGATAAGTTCATCTCGTTCTGTGTGATTTACTTATAAAGTTTTCAAAATTTGTAATATATAGTAGCGAGTTTACCCTATAAACTCGACTACATAGTAAAGTTGCAAACCTATCAGATGGATCATTTTTGTGGAATTCGCTAGATTACAGACGGATTATTGAAATGGATTTCACGGCTGATTACTGATTGACGGATTTCGGATACGTTCGAAATTAGTCGGGCCACAAGAGCATAATATAATATGTAATGTTAACCGTGTCCTTCTTCATTAAAACGACTTCTTGGCAGTAGAAGTAGGACAATGGTGCACAATCATGCGTTGCAGTGATCACTCATCATAAGGAGGACTACATGCTCTGACCTTATACATAGTTGAATATTTGTCATTAAAACAAGCTTGTTTATGAATAGTGACAACATGTTTTAGTGTCAATGCAGATATACTGCCCTTGAACGAATTTACCCGCTTCTGATTCACTCAGATTACGGTCACGTCTGTGTACTAGATTATAACAATCATAGGAAACCAATTATAGCTTGAGAAATATCTATTCAATTTTTATGGTGGCTTCCCATACTTTTCCTGTTTAGAAAAATAGAGTTTGAGCAAATTATGTTCCGCCTGCTTGTAATTTTCTACAAAATAATGCAATTTTTCCTTTCGTTATGTCATACATTTTGACCCTATATAGCAGTGATAGCCCAGTGGCTAAATATTCGCCCCTTACTCGAGGGGTCCGGGTTCGAAGTGGGTCACTAATGGGTTACAGACAAGCCAAGTGCGTGTTGGTAGTGTTTGTAATTGCTTACATAGGTACGACCTAAGCCTGCCTAGGTATATCTTCTATAAATTTTCCACGAGAGCATACCTAATGAAAACAATAAAATTCTTGTGATCATTGTGTACTGGCTATATTTTCCGTGAATTAATCCATACTTAATTTTGTGAATACAAAAGGTTTGATGTAAAAAAATTACAAGTCAAATGCATTGTAACCCAAATCAAACTTAAGTCTAACTAGTGACTGTATCCACATTTAGTGAGGAAATAATGGCCTAATCTTGTGCGTATGTAACATTATATAAAAAAAATCGCAATTTTATACATTTATTTGAAATATTATGTCGAGTATTGTTAATTGCTAAAATTTTACACTAACTTGTAATTAATTATTAAATTTGTAGTTGATTCAGGTAGGTAACGTAACAGGTACCTAATTACAAAATGCAATAACACAAAAAGCGTGGAATATTTGTCAGGCAAAAAACAAAATACACTGAATGTAAATTTGAAAAATAAATACTTTACAGTGATGACGTCTTTGATCACATAGTTTTCCTTTTACGAATCTAGAGAAAAGATGGTTACGGTGTTGTTACTTTTTCACGCTAAAATGAAAGTATGGTTCCCGGAGATACGCTTCACTCCATAGGCAATTTTTTATCATTGTAAAGATACAATAGGTATCTACATAAGATAACGCCCCAACGATATGACCTCAGATAAAATTTCCTTCCTATTTGTGTTTGGACATGAGTGTCAATGGGTTGCAGTGACCACTCTAGAGGTGGCTTATCCGTTTAAACTCATCTTGCAAATGAAAAAATTGTCAGCGCTAACCTCAGAAAATTCTTAAACGTTTTTATAAAAACTTAGTCCAATGTGTATTGTCTAATTTAGAGAACAGGTAGGTAGTTATTATCTTAATAAATAAGATAAAAGTGAAAATAATACAGTGCCGGATAACCATTAAAAAGCCTTTTTTATGATCGAGTCGTAAACGGGCGTGCAGGCCACCTGATATTAAGTGGTCACTGCAGCCCATGAAATTGCTCTATCATACTATATTGGGTCTCCCATCTAAACACCGTATAATGATGTTATATTCATTGTTTACCTAAATTAAAACGCTACTGCTGCACTATAACACATCTATAGATTCATTTCTCGTAACTGTCGTGATAAATAATAGATTTTTTTACATAATAAAAGATTCTAGGTAGTTAGGTTGTGTATGTTGCAAATGTATGTACATACCTATCTGATTTAGATACCATTGGCGTTTTATTGCGACATCTCAATAGCGGCTTTTTCCACAATTCAAGTTATCAAAGCTTGAAACTTGATCCAATTTGCTATTATGGATTCAATGTGCGTCATTTGATCCTATTTATTTTCATTAGATCTATGCCTTAATAATTATAATGTGTTTCTTGGGATAGGTAAGTACCTACTTGAGGTAGAGGAACCCACTAATGGGTTGCTGTAAGGATATATATTATGCCTGTCCACTTTACTCCAATAGTCTGTTTCCGGTTGGTGAACTTTACATGCCTTTGAGAACATTATGAAGAAATCTCTGGCATGCAAATTTACTACTGATGTTTTTTTCACTGGGTAACTGGCGACATTTTAATTTTGTAAAACTTATTGAACTTAATAATAAGTATCAATAAAATTCAAGTCTAGAGTACTCTAGAGTTATTTAGTCTCTAGTAAGGGAGCGCATTACTAGGCTAAAGCATTAAACGCAGGTCTTTATTAAGCTAAGAGGTATTTGTCTGGCCTTCTTAGTAAAAATCTTTATATTGAAACACAGCAGAATATACCTAGTGCACTAAATCAATACTACAACTCTTATTAAATAATGAAGGGCGCCGAGCCCTACTGTCTGTGCAAGTGACGCAACGTCAAGCGTAATTAGCGTATTAAAAACGGTTGAACGGATTTGGATGAAATATAGCGTGTGTAGTCCATTCAAATTAAAATAAAATAAAAAGACACATTTAAAATAAAAAGACAGGATAAGATTGTTTACCAAATAAGACAAGAGAATAAAAGTGAACTGTGTGTAGTTTATAACTTGGATTAACGCATACTTTTTATCTCTCTGAACCAAGTTCCAAAATCCTCGCGGACGAAGAAGCGAGCAAACTAGTTGATTAATTATACCTACTGATTGTAGATATTTAAACGAATAGTTAAAACACATTTATTAAGTAGAAGTATTTCATCAATTATGTTCTACCAGTAAAGTTCTGAACGGTACTGAACACCTTGGTCCAAGACAGCGTTTCATTAACAAAGTAGAAGCTTGGTGATTATGTTATCAATCTATCTGTCCTCTATCTTCCGCGTGGCCCATTGTTTTAGCATCGGCCACTGTGAATCATTTATCAATTACCTCGTCACACCATTGGTCAATACCTGTGACTCCGGTATAAATGTCTAGGACTGGTGTATTTTCTCATAGTTTAATCAAGGGTCGAGCCGGATTCAGTGTGCTAGCTAATTACCTTATAAGGTAAGTTGTTTATGAACAGGGCTTATCGCGATTAATAATATAACTATCTATTCACATCCTAACATCCAGTGTTTAGACTCATTTATTACAAAAAATATTTACTTTTTTATACTTAAGTCTCATTTAATTTTTAGTTCCGGAAAAAATAGTAAAATTCATAATTTCAAAGATCTTAATAGTAACTAATACTAGGTATCATTTAATTTTAATGTTTATATTTTTTTACATTTAATTAAAGCTAGTGCTGTTGATTTTAGCAAAAGCTCTAACCTAAACGATAAAAAAGGAGATCAAAATTGAAACTCAGTGTGATTCCCGTTGTCACCTGATAGATAAATGAAGGTGTAATTATTATACGGATTGTACCCGTAGTCCTTTACAAACAAAACAATGATCAATTTCGTGGATCATCATTCCTCATCATCATCTTCATAGATCATGCTTGTAATCCTAAGCCAAACCATAAAGTCAGAGTGTTCTCAGAATCATCAAACCATCTCATAATCTTTGAGTGTATGTTAATTTGAAACTTTCTCAAAATTGAGTTATCTATATAATTACCTATAGTCATCTGTGTGCTAAATAACGGCACTTGAATAAAAAATCTTATTTATTACAAGAAAGTACCAGAAGACTTATAACGAGGTTATTATAGGTTAACATTAATTAATTTTATTAAGAATATAAGCGGGTATAAAGTTCTGCATTACAATGGTTTCATTACTCACAGTAAAACAATAGGAAATCTCAGTAATTAGCAAGAATGTCAACGCGTGTCAAAGTGTCGATTCTGCTTCTCAGCTATTGTCTAAAGGTTTATAGAAATAACGTTGTTCATAATTACAATCGAAGCGCACTAAGGTCTGCCAGGAGTGTGAGGAAACACGTCTCGTAGGTAACCTTTATCATCAGCCCAAGACAGAACGATGAAGCAGTCATCATCAAAGTAGGACTTACAACAAATGAAACCAACCCATTGACTGCGTTGAATAATAACTGGTTTCAATGATTAATTATTATTAATCAATCTTCCGTTTCCACCACCAAACCAAGTCGATGATTCTCAAATGTTTTAGCCCTTGTAATGTGTGCAATTTCATTAGTCTGACGTTTTAAGGGGTTGCAAATTACATGAAAAGACTATTGATGGCTTACCTCACTACTGGTAAAGGAAAACCCGGATGAGTGGGACTGTTAGTGGCGAAATACTACGTTTTCGTGCATTGGATGTCACGATAGATGTGATTAAATGATCCTGTGAGCGGTTTGAAAACATCAGAATTAAATTGTATTAGCAAAAACTTACTTTTGAGGTATAAAATGAGCATTACCCCCACTTAGGAAGAGCCTATAGGCAGCTGTGACCACCACTTACCAGGTTTGTCTGGTTTTTCTTTGTATAAAAAAACGGTTTCGCATTTGATGCTCATGGTAATCTTGGGAAAAAAATAAGAATTTATTCCAATGTTGCAACCTACTTATTCTGTTATTAAGAACCATAATTTGGACTCATTATTTAGATAATCCAACTCTTTGTCCTTGTTCCCAGATTCAAGATGAAGTTATTGTTGGTGATCGCCCTATCCTGCGTCGTAGGGCTTGCGTGGAGCGAGCACTACACGGACAAGTGGGACCATATCAATGTGGACGAGATCCTTGAGTCGCAGCGCCTACTACGAGGCTACGTGGATTGTCTCATGGACAAGGGCAGATGCACCAGTGACGGCAAGGAGCTCAAGAAGACCTTACCCGATGCACTTGAACATAATTGCTCCAAGTGCACGGAGAAACAAAAGACTGGCGCTGACAAAGTCATCAGGCATCTGATCAACAAGACTCCCGACATGTGGAAGGAGCTCTCGACCAAGTATGACCCCAACAACATCTACCAGGAAAGGTTCAAGGACAAGATCGAATCCATCAAGAACTAAGTCATTTCTCATTTTTATGCTGGGGGAGGGATCGGGGGACTCAGTTTAACAGATATCGTGATAACGTTTGGCTATAACTTATTGGATGTTAGAACGCACATTTTACGCACAAATTTGTCATTAGAAATTAAATTCGACTGAATGTAATAGATTTTTTTCACGAAATTATCAAATAAATATTAATTTATTATACCTATTCTTTTTTTTCATTATCTCGTATATTTACCCTTTATACCTATAGTTCTTAAGTTATTCAATGAGAAACAATGAATGTTCGATGGAGTTAACCTAACACAAAGGATAGAAGTCTAATCTGAAGTCTCATGTGTAGGTGGCTACTTTGCTTTTCATGAGGGCTAAACCGGTAGCTTCAAATAACCTCCGGTAACCATAACTCTATGTGTGCTGATCCAACTCAACTACAATGTTTTTGTTTACCCAAACTAATTAAATATGAATTAAATCAACTCTATAGGTTAATTAACATCACACTAAGAAGTCTAATTACATGTGTATAAGCACTTATTTATCATTATGATTAATTTGTTGAATTGAAAAACTTTGATTAAGAATCGCAATTAAAGTTGTAATAAAAATACCTTTTTGACTATACCTATAATACTCAGGTATTTATGTTAGAATAGGCACCTACCTACACAAATAAACACGAATAGCGCATGTAATAGCCCTGGGGCTGGTGTGGGTTGCAGAACACAAGATTTAGGCGAGTCTAACGAATTTAGAAATGGATTTTTTGGGTAGCGTTAGAATTTAGGTTTAGCCTTGATAGATAGGAGCACAATCTTAGCAGGCGCGTGCATACTATAGGCGAAAAAGTAGGCAGTGCCTGCCTTTACGCTAGACTCTGGTTTCTAGCCTCACTAGCCACTATGTAGATCCCACTATTTACATCCACAGCTGATTACAAGACTCTATCTATGGCCTTATATATCTATGGCCTTGTCCTACCGACCAGCCAACACAACAAAATTTAAACATAGGTCTCTGTCATGTATGAAGCTGTCCAAATTGAAATACTCACTGACATGCGACAAAATGTATGTATGCAATGACGTTCTTATACGAGCAACTTTTGCGTGGCCATGGCAATTAGGGGGTAAGTTGGATACCTGGCCTGGTTAATATATGTATTACCATAATTCCCGTACTATACAAGTAGTTATGAGTATTAGAATATCACAGTGATGTGGAGTTTTCTCGCCTTCTTATCTTTCTTTCTTTGGAAAAAAACATGAAAAATAGATAGTAGAAAAATAATACGAGTATAACGAGTATCTATAACAAATTACGTAATTTTTTATTCAATTTTCAAATGCATCAAACACTTGATACTTCTCAGATATAGGAGACACCAATAAATTACGTCACACGAAATTCATGTGTACCTATTTGAAGTTTTGAACTCACTCCTGTCCTTGTCACAGCTAGATTATTATATGCGAGATTCCCCCTTATAAATAGATTTGATTAAGTTACCTACAGTTGGAAATATTTTTTCAATACCACTTGTACGTTTACATTTCAAAACGTGTCGTACCCAAATGTAGAACGCCCTTATCACAAAATGTCACTCATCGTTGCTCCCCTATTAACGTGTGACTTAATTTATTAATGACCGTTAGTCGCTAATAGTTTAATCTTTGTCTTCTATGAACTTGTTAAAATTGTCCCTATATTGTTTGTTCGGATCATATTTCTGGACCAGCCGATCCCATGACGTCGGGTGCCGCTCCATCACCGCCTTGATCACCTGCCGTATCAGCTGCTTCTGTTTTGGAGTGCATTTTCCACATGACGTCTCTAGAGCCTCAGGTATTGCTTCTGAAAAAATATGTTCATTGTTCACCTAATGTTGGTCTGTCGAAGTTGTGTGTGTGTGAGAATTGTAGTTATAGTTGTAGTTTTGAGTGGTAGAATTGTAACGTAGGCGTCTACCAACCACGCTCTAAGATACTAAGATCCTTTTAAAATATTACATTAAAATTTGGTGGAATATTTGGTGGAATTCCTGAATTTCAAGAATGTTAAATCCGCATTTGAACATACTCGTATAAGAAGTAACACTTTTGGTATCAATATTTTTTTTAATTTCTATTCATCATAAGACGTGTGGTTATCAGTTGATTGATGTCGATAATGTAGGACGATTGGTTACAAATAGGTAGACATTGTGGCAAATTTGGAGAGGATGTAATTATTTCATTAATTGGCGTAAGTTTTATTATAATTATCATTGTTACTGAATTAAAGTACATAATATCCTAATTAAATCAAGAACACGAATCATAATTGTTAATGAATTACCTTCCGTTGTATTAAATAATTTTATTATCAAAGAGTAAAAAAAGGTATATTATAAGTAGTTATTTTAAAACAAGTGACTCATCTTATATGAGACTATAAGACTGGTGACCGACCAATCACAGGTAGAGTTATTTAAGTACCAATTGGGCTTTAATAAAAAATCCATATCCATTTGTTTCCCGATTGAGAACTACTGCCGTAAACCTATTAAAGGATTCATCCCATCACCAAAAAACTCAATTTAGTCGATTCATTCCTGGAGATTTCTGAACCCAAAAAGGTGAGTATATCTTTGCTAGGCGATCTGTTCTCTTGGAAGAGACTTACCAATTGCAATGTAAGCTAATACATTATACCTACTTATTATCACAAACAGTGCTTAATACTGAATATTGTCGATCATGCACCTAGCACTGATCACTTAACTTACATACTGTATCTTCTTATTTTAAAATTAATACGGTATTTCCGTACACTTACTTTTAAAATCCTTTGCGTCCGGCGTACAAGGCCCTTCGTCCAGAAAACATTTTGTGTATCCTTGTAAAATCCTATCATTTTCCAGTAAGGGTTTGACATCGAAATCATCATATCGAGAACTATAGAAATCTGTTAAAACCACAGCCAGTAAACTTCCTAGTATTAAGCAAATTGTGGTTACCATAATCCTTCCAAAAATAACACTGGAAATAAAAAAAATGTTACAATATTAATATTGTAATTGACATTGGATTTAATTTAGGTATGCTCGAATATAATAATTATGTCGATGTCATTGACACCATTTCAATTGTATTCGGGGCAACAATATGAATTTTAACAATTAGATTTAAGATAGGAGTCATCACATTTATTTTAATACGTAAAATGTACATTTTTTTTATTACCACTCAAACGCGTAGACGATGCGATTTAAAATAGTCTCTAAGCCTTCTAAAAATTCTACTTCAATACTAAGTTTCAATGTAAATACAAAGAAAATTGTCAGCTCTTGTATTTATAAAGTCTTTCCTCTGTCATTACATACATGAAGGAACAAACAACCAACAATTACAATCTTTTAGCCGTATGTAATCGGGACGCATGCAGGACGTAACAGCTAAGTTGTAAAATAGGCAAAAGTAAAGTTTATCTAAGTAAAATTATTACCTACTCTTAAATTCTCAAATGCATGTGAAATCCATCAACCTTTCAGCGAGGTGGACTAAGGCCTTTATCTTTCTTGGCCTTTATCTTTCTTAGGCTGCCACAGTCACCGCTTTAAGATTAAATTAGTACCTACCAGTTTTTATTTTGCGCCTTCATTAGTACTATGTGTTAGTTCGTCCACGTTTTTTGCCTAAGAATATGGAATCCTTTTGGTATTGTTTGTTTTGGTTTTGGTTGGTCCTTTTTTTTGTTCAACTTAGGGAATGGTAAAAGTTTCATCAAAATCGGTCCAGTAGTTTCCGTTATATGGACTTAAAACGAAAAATAAGGAAAAAAAATAATTAAAAAAATAATTAAACCGACATCAAAAAAGTTTGAAATAAAATTTGTTACATACTTTAGACCTATTATTTTTTGAGGTTGGTGGCAAAATTTAACAATAGAAACAAAAAATACTTGATATTAATGACAAAAAATATTTAAGTTTTCCAATATAAATACATTAACAGAATCCCCTCACTTTAAACTTGAGGGCGGCGGTGGTTCTACCTCCTTCTCCTCCTCCTCTTCCGTCTTCCTTCTCAGCTGAAATACGGATCTTACTACCACCTTTTAAATTAACTTCATTTTGACGTTAAGTTGTGCATTAAGATATAAGAAGAATTAAAAGGCGATCTAAGACCGTACTGCTTCATACCATGATAATAGGTTATTTCCTATACGCGTCACTTTATTATACAGTATATTACACGGTTAGATCTGATATAGCAATTGTTTACTTAGTTACACATGAAAACTTTAACCTTCGACAACACTATGGTAACATTACAGCTGCTCGGAAAAGGTTTATTTCTATGATGGAGATGGGAACTGGATATAAAAAGCGTGGTCCGGCCAAACTACGGCTAATTTAATTTTCCCATAGAAATATCAATCATCTCACTAAAAGATTATTGTAAACAGAGGCTGTTTACATAATCTTGAAATACATGAAAGTTTTGGGACTACACCCAACACATATTACCCATAATTATATTTATATTGCAACAAATGTATAACTAGTAAGTAGTTAGCATTTCGTATCCCCTACGTAACGTCTCCTATTATCGAATCTTATTTTATCGATGAATACGTAGTAAACCTTAAAAACGTTCAGTGCGGGCCAATACACATTTTTGATATTAAACTAAATTAGCCACCAATTACACTATACTTATTATATTTTTCAATACCAAATATTTGCATGCTTGCTTTTTGGTTAAAAATTGGACATTAACATCATTTGCATTAGGTATATAAATTGCCAGGGGAAATTAGTTTATGTGTCGCAAACAAGGCCAAGTGCGCAAAAACTTTGGTTAGGCTTTACATAATATGTAAAGCCAATTTGTTCGTATTACGAATAATACTTAAACCTGAAAGCGCCTTAAAGACGACACATCAACAATATTAAATGTACTTTTTGTTCGCTCCGTTTGCTCTTTTATTTTAAAAGATCTAATGTTGTACAAATGTGTACAGAAACCTTTTTGTTATGTTTGTAATGCCTTGTTTATGGTTTTGATAAATTACAGATTAGCCTCGACATTATTTATTAATATTCTGTGCAAAAATAAACTCGAATTTTTGGTCAAACTTTGTAGTGTCAAATCATTCAAAATAAAATCTTTCATTTGAAAATCATTTTTACAAAGCGTTTTTATATCTTAATTTACCTTTACATTTGTATATTTAATCAAAAATGCCAATAGATTGCCAAAGATCCACATCCGGAGGTAAGGGAAACCTAGGAATGTTTATTGAACGAACCCCAAACATATGCGCGGCGGGGATACCTAGCGCCCAACCAGACGACAGTGTTGCCGACTCCCTACAACATTATCTGCTAAAAGATGAAGTGGATGCTCTTCTGAGCGATGCAATTATACCACCAAGTAAACCTAAACCCCTACCACCATTACGTCATCCACCTGAACGAGATACACGTTTTGCTGGACCCTTCGGTGATGTCCCTGAGATAGTAAACCCCCCAATAAAAACAAAGTTTCAAACACTCGTTGATGACCTTAAAGAAACTGCTTATACGTCCTACTGGATGAAACCAGTGGGGAGAGTTAGGGACCCCGTTCCTATGTTACCCGAAGGATTTGACACAATCGGTACTACTTTCGGGAAGAAAACTCCATTTCATGGAAGACTATATGACATAGTTATGCCAAAAGATCCCCTTCCCGATAAAACTCCTATTTCAAAGCAAGCTGGCAAACAATTAAAACGGACTTATTGTAAGCCTGCCTTTAACCCTGATTTGACTTTTGGTCATAGAACTTTTCTTGATAAAAGAGGCACATATGCGAGATGTTGCTTAACCGATGATCGAATAGTTACTGGAACAGGAGGTAGAACTATTATGAATACGATACAATCCAATTACTTGGATGTAAACCAGCCTAGACTCGGGACTGTGTTAGCTCCTAATAATAATATTAGCAATGTCCCTGAAGGATATACATTTGGAAAACTAAAACCGCCAGATAACTTACCAGCTTGCCTCACTTTTTGTGAGCTAAATCCCTATAGAGACCTGATAAGAAAATGCTTAAAACATCTTAACACATTACGCAAGTGCTTGTCTTCCCGATATTTACCAACATTTTTCCGAAACTTTTATTTAAACCTTAAGTATTTTGATGATGATAAATCTGGTTGGCTTCCAAAAAGTATCGTGTACAAACTGTGTGCACAAAACTTTATAAGATTTGACGCTGAATTAATAGAACCTTTGTTATCCCTGTGGCAGGCTTTTGACGGATCCAGAGTTGAATACAAGACATTCGTCCATGTCATAAATTATAGAGAACCGTCGCTAGAAATTCCTAAAATACTGGATGTACCGGAATCTTGCCTCAATTTTGAGACGACTTACAGCGAAATGACAAAACCTGATAAGGAACCAGACAATAGTCGCATGGCTGGACTTCCATCAGGAAGATATTTCGATTTAGACTATCCAGTTACACCAGAAGGGTGTTGCAAAGCTGATAGAACTTGTTTACCACATGAATCTGACATGAAAGCATGCTTAAATCCTAGCATATTAACACTTTTCCATGTAAATCATAGAGATATGTATGCTAAGCGGGATCCTCCGGTAGTCAGAAGAGTTTTTGAGGCCGCTGGAATTAAATTTACTGATGAATTATTTGATGCAGTCTGGGAAGAAGCTAAAAAATATCATTCACAAGGTTGGGTTTGCTATGAAACATTTCGTAGAGCGCTTGCGTCAAAAAACAAAGATAAAATGAACAGAAACAGTAACACATCGTAGTATTTATATTTAATTTTATTTGATAATTTTTTAAAACAGGACTTTAAATAGAAATAAAGTAAAGAAATAAAATAATTAGAAAACAAAATTTTAATGTTTTTATGGCAATACGATTTTATTAAAGATACTGGAATTTTTCATTGCGTTTAGATTCGTTATGCAATTATTTTATTATTCTTTCAAAAAATCTTCAAATGCTTCTTGGTATTTGCCTTTCGGGTCATAGGTAGACACCAGCTCAGCCCAAATTTCTGGATGTCTGCTCTTCACTTCCCTGGCGACATGTTTACCCATTTGTTTCTGTTTGTCAGTACATTTGGCGCAACGTGTTTCTAAAGCTTCTGGTAGGTGGTCTGTAAGAAATAAGATAATAAAGACATTATTTTCTAATTTAATGATGGAAAACCCAGTCCAGCAGTAGCACCAGCAGCAGGATGCCAACGCTCAAATAAAAAATACGATAACTTCAGTACTACCGATACTTCAGTAAAGTAACTAATTCTAGCGCCTTTTAATTGAAGAAAAAGATGCGATTAAGTAATTTTTTGAATAAGTAACCCCCGCACCGCTTGCATTCCCTGGTAGGCGTGGCTTTCTACGAAATAGTCATTTAGGTCACGCGTGGACGTGAACGTGGACGCAACAACTAATGAAATACATAAGTAAAGCGTTATGTTAGAGAAATGTATGTCTAAATGTAGTGTTAGAATAATAAAAATGGAACACCTAGTTCCCACGCAAACACGAAACTGCTCATCATACTCTGATTTCTCACTCGTATATCCCATTTTTATAGTGGGTGCAATACAAATTACGATCTCTTTTATTATAAATACTAGTAATCGGCAAGTAGTAAAAATTCGACTACAAAGTTTACTAAAATTGGAAATTGATACTTTGTATTCTAAAATAGGATAAATGCGAATAATTTAATTGAAACGAACTTAGAATACTCATGGACTCAACTATTTTTAAAAACAGAATACTCTTTGGCATTGCAAACAAATACTCGTTATGTATGCGTGTTTACCAGACGACTCAAACACGAACTTATGAACTAAAGAGTGAATAAGTAAGACGCACGTGTGAACGATCGGTTACTAAAAATTTACTTAAAATTTAGTTACTCACTTGCCAACTTAACATATTGTATAAACCACGCCGTGCTTAACGCCAAAGCAAAAATATAAACCGTGTACCTAAAGGACATGTTTTTGGAAAAGTGCAACCTAAAGATAATATCATTGGTTGCTTTACTACTCAGGAATTAAATTCTGAAAGAAAATTATTGAAAAAATGTCTAGGACATTTGAATACCCTTAGAAGAAGTCTATCAAAAAGGTTTGGTGGATTGTTTTTTCGAAATTTGTATTTAGAGCTAAAATATCTGGATCGTGCTAAAGACGGCTGGCTGCCCAAAGAAACTATTTATCTGTTGTGTACTGCAAAGTATATTCAGTTTAATTGAAATTTAATTGAACATCTCCTGTTAATGTTAGATGCATTCAATGACTTTAGAATAGAGTATGCAAAGTTTATTAAAGTTGTTGATTATAGAGAACCATTGCCATTGCTTCCAAAAATACCTGATATTGCCACAAAATGTAATGTTTTTACAACAATTTATGAGGAGATGGTAAAACCTCAGGAGGTACTCGTAAATAATGCCAAAAGGGCTGGATTCCCTTCCAGTAGATATCTGGATAAAGATTATCCAGTCACCCCAGATGGTTATTGCAATGCTGTTAGAATTTATCTACCACAAGAATCTGATACAAAAGTTTGTCTTTGCCCAAGTAAATTCACATTGTTGGGAATAAGTCATCGGGATATGTATGCAGTACGAAAAAAGTTAAAAGAGTATTTAAAGGTGCTGGAGAAAAGTTTAATAATGATACATTTTAAACATTTTAACATTTCATCGAGCTTTGGAGAAATATAAAATTAAGTCTGAATTATCTTAAGTTTTTAGTAATCTAAAAACTTAGGATTGCATTGCATTTTATTATTAGAATGCAATAATAATTGTTTCATAGAAAGGTCTTTTTAAATTTAGTTGAAAGGACAATGAATTTTAATTTAAGCACTTTTCGATTTGACTGACTTTATAGCGTATAAAAATCATCATAAAAAAATAAAGGAATATAAAAAATATTTACCCTTAAGTCTCTTCGCTTCTGGGGTGCAGGGTCCCTTGTTCACCAGACACTTGGCGTACGCATTCAACAGTCTATCATTTTCCAAAACTTCGGATAGGTTGAAGTCATCATTGGAAGAATCGTATTTTTCTTGAGCGTATGCCGCGACGGCAACGCACAGGACAATCAAAACGATCTTCATGTCTGTAGGTGTGTTCTTAGAGAAGACCGAATCAGAACAGTATAGACTAGAACCATTACGGGCATTTATATAAAGGAAATAAGCTCAAGAATTTATCTTGGTTCTCGGAAAGGAAGCCGAGACATGTATATGTGTTAATTGTCACTCAACTGGACTGTCCTTGATTTACCTAACAGTGTATTATGTTTTGCACGCGTAATCAGCTCAATCAAGTCAATTATGTCTAAGAAAATCTTTTAACACAAATTAAAGGTAAATTATTGCATTGTTAACAATACTACGAATATAGATTTCATGTCATATTTAATGCAACCAAAAACAAAACGTAAAAAATCCCAAGTCTCACAACTCAATTCTTGCACCCTAAAAAGTTGTGAGATCCATGTATGTATCCATAGATTGACTTGACCATCGCATGAAAGCACAATGTACCTATCGCGCACGTAATACATATATTATAAATTAGATTGTGTACTGCGTGTTGACTCCAATCCAATGATGCAGTTTTAGTTTTCACCAAAATCGGTTCCAGACAGTTTCAGATTAACCCATCCACGCACACTCGAAAAATTTATTACCTGTATCTGTATACCATATTTTCTTCACACTACTACAGCGAAACTGCCTAAAAGGCATTTAAAATGAACTATTTCAATTTGGGGATTTTTTTGCTAACTGAAAATTATGTCGATTCGGAAGTTTTCAAATTAGAGCGATAGTTTTTTTGTAATCATTTTTCATTGTTTCTCCTTTATCGACCACCCATTCTAATATAATTAAAGTAAATCTTACATAAAACAAAGTAAGTTTTTAAATAAAAAAAACGTAATGTTAAAAATAGATTTAATACACGTAACTTCACTATAATAAATCTACGAAACCCATAATTTATTTCATAGTCAGTCATTTAATCACGTTTGATCTAGGGTCAGCGAATTAAAATTTAATGAGTTATAAAGTAACATCGTGCGTTCCCACTGAAATTGTTGGCAACTTCGGTGTTCCAACACGTCGTGTTGACAACATAGAGGCGACTTTTCTTCAGTGGAGAATCAACTTAAGGCGGTATAGGTACTTAATTCGTATACCGCCTTAAAAAGCGGTGATAGCCGGTAACATAGAGGCGACTTTTCTTCAGTGGAGAATCAACTTAAGGCGGTATAGGTACTTAATTCGTATACCGCCTTAAAAAGCGGTGATAGCCCATGCAGTGGCTAAGAATTCGGCCTCTTACTCGAGGGGTCCGGGTTCGAATCCCAGTTGCTACTGCGCACCAATAACTTTGTTAAAAAAAGTTATGTGCGGTTAAATATCACTTGCTTTAACGGTGAAGGAAAACATCGAAAGGAATCCTGCCTGAATGCCTGAGAGTTCACATAAAAGAAAATGTTCTCAAGGGCAAGTGAAGTCCACCAACCCGCATTAGGCCGGCGTGGTGTACTAAGGCCTACATCCTTCTCATTGTGAGAAGAGACCCGACCCTGCAGTGGGTTATTTATGGGTTACAGACAGACAGACTTAATTCGTAACTATATAAAAACTATAGCTCTAAGCCGTTAAGTAGGAATTTATGTAAGGCGTAGCGATTGACTTCTTTCGGGTCGTATTTGTCCAGGAGTTCGATGAAGCGAGGCTCGCTCTTAGCTCTGATCCCGAGTAGCATCTTGCGGACCACCACACCCTGCTTCGCTGAACACCTCCCGCAAGCTGTCTGGATGATCTCTGGTAGAACACCTTGAAATAAGAAAATAATTAGAATTAAAATTAAGATTCTAGGGTAAGGCTGCTTTGGAAAAGCCAGAGATGTCATGAGATGTGCGAGGATGCGTAGCGAGGGATGCGTTTTTGAAGAACCAATAGAATTGCTTCATTTATCTAGCCTTGCTCCCCTAAGCCGATTCCACCAGAGCTGTGCTAAGCGAGGCTAGGTAAATGAAGCAATTCTATTGGTTCTTCAAAAACTCTAGTGGAAAAGCAGCCTATGGTGGAGATCTGCAGAATATCTTCATCATCAAATGAATTTTTTGACGGCTAGGCTGTGAAGGCTTACATATTTGAAAAAAAGTAGGTTGTCTATATGTCAAAAATTTGAAGATCGAAGAGTCGATTTGGAAAAAGAGGAGTCGAAGACTAAATTCAAATTATTTCTTAAATAAATTATATGCTGCAAACTACCATGCATTTCGTAGAGATATGTTTGAATATCAGTAAAAGATGGAGATAACTCTCTGAAGGTGCTTATTTTAATTTTAATGGGTGCACGTAACTTTATAAAAGTCATTAGTGTGGACCACTGGGACTCGAACCCGGGCTCCTTAAGTAAGACGCCGACTCTTAGTCACTGAGCTATCATCGTTTTAATTTCAATACTGAGTTGCAAACAATATCTAGTCTAAGTATCGAACGCAATTTCGAGGCAAAATCCAAAAGCCAATGTACTTTTTTATAAAAAAAACAAGCAAACAGGCAAAGGGCCACCTGATGGAAAGTCACCGTAGCCTGTGTACACGGGCAACACTCACGTTTAAAATTCTTCCCATCCTTCGTACAGGGACCCTTCTCCATCATGCACTTGTAGTACGCTAGAAGGATCCTCTCGTTCTGGATGATGGAGTCAGCGTTGAAGTTGTCATATCGATTGATGAGCTGCTGCTGAGCGCCACAGGACACTGCGAGCAGAGCGCAGACACACAACACTGATGTACGCATTTTGAACTGAAAGCTGCGAAAGCATTTTGTAAACAACAAGCTGGTCTGGCATGCTTCTCTACGAAAAATAAAGGACAAACATACATTTTACATTATACAGCTTATAACTTTCTTTGGCAGGCTCAGTGACTCCTCAAAAAATAACATTCACTCATGATGAGTTCTTTTTAAAGTGAAAGAAGAACAAACATACAAATAAATACTTTTCCGCAGTGAAACGAAGCCCATAACTACCTTTCGAGATAAGCGCTTTCAAACAAACACCCTACCTACTGTATTAAGTGAATATTGTATTTAGATACAATTGAAAATCCCAATAATGTCTCATATCCATAAGGTGGTAATGCCAGTGTAGTTCGCTGCCCTCTGGTGAAGATGGATATTATAATGGTGTTGAAATCAATAAATTCCAGTTCCGGCGGAGCGGAAGTGACGTTGCCAGCGATACTTTATTTGAGGCGACCATTTCAACCTTCCTGAGTAGGTAGGATTTTTGTCCTATTCCAAATATCAGGAAGTCTTGTTCGGTTACGGATCATTACCATAAAGTTTCTACTACGTAACGTAATACATTAATGAAATCATTGAGGCATTTAAATAAAGACGATAATGGCTGTAATCACATAATTTGTATGCAGCTCCAGAATAACGGTAATGTAGTTATCCTTAAACCAAATAGAACATAATGTGCAGTAGGCTTACTAGGCTTCGTCATGAGAATAGCTAATTTCCTGTTATTCTTTGTTGTTCATCTGTAAAAGGAAATCTGGTACGATGGGAATCTCTACGCTTCCTTTGTCGAAGCATAAGAGTCATCCGTTATTGTAATTATTATTGATAGTGTAATTATACGTAAGAAAGTAGACAAGTTTTTTTTTAATGTATGACAATGTATACGGCTATAAAGTGGAGCGTGTTATTTTGTATTATAATTACATAGTTTAAAATCCGTCCTCTGAAGCTATCGTGTAGAAAAATATTAAGCATAGTTTAGATTTTAAAGTCTGGGTAAGAATTCCGAACATAAGTTATAGGTACATCATAACACATAAAGAAATAAAATAGGTGCATGCATATACAATATATATATATATATATATATTTATTAAATATATCCGTGGCTTCAATTTATCCGATCTATTGAAGAATTTTATATAAACAGAATGATATCTAATGTAAATGTATGCACCTTCTACTAAGAACTCACGGTAAACAGGCATTTTTTGTTGTATGCACAGTAATATTATCATAAACATTTCTCAAAATCCGCGTTTACCTTGTTCTAGGAATAATATGCAAAAAGTTCCTAATAACGTCATCACGATGATATAAATTAGAAAAAAATAGAGTTTAACAGTCATTCACAACTCGTAAGTGCAATGCAAAAAGTTTGACAAAACAAAGAAGAATCATTCCGAGTTTTTTATATAAACTCACCAGAAACAATGAAATTATCAAAATTAGTAAAAAAGTATCTATTTATACATTATATATTATATATACATTATATATTTATACATTTCATTATAGGTATCTATACTGTGAAAACTATTCAGAATAAAGCAAAATAATGTACCTACTCAAATATTTTATAATTATTTGTATTATAATTTAGTCGTTAATTTTATCTGTGTATCTGATTTAAAAACTTTCGTTTTAAAATAACAATAAAAAGCCATGGAAAGACAGTTTACTAAATAAAACATAGAAAATTGTTGATACCAATTCATTGGTAATTTTGAACCACCAAACAACCAAGAAATTAATTAGATGTTTGTCCTTAAAAATTTAGCAATCAGAGACATAATACGGTAATAATTGGTCACAAAAGCTAATAAAGACAAAAAAAAAATTATTTAAATAGTGCTTTAAAGTGGTTCACAGTTACCCAAAGTTGTTCAAAGTTAGGTAACCCAAATAAAACATTTATTCTATTTTAATCCATTGAAGTAATATTTTCTGTTCTGCTTTATAAGTCAACTTCATTTTCAAATTACAACGAAAAGTAAAAAGACATGGTTAGATTGTTTACTAAATGATGCATAAAAACAAACTATTTTATAATATACCGTACACAGTACTTTCACGGTAAGTAGCGCATGTCACTTTCTAACTAGCGCAAACGAACACTTTGCAAAATATTAGGTATAGGCAAAACAATTTATATGGCAAGATGGAATGTCACGGAATCAAAAATGGGGATACAAAACAAAGGACTTTTATTTGTAGGTCACTAAAATAACAATTATTTCTATTATTAGGGAAACACAATCATTATTTTAAGGGTAATTTTCCTACTTCGGTGTCCATAAATGCCTTAGTCACTTTGTTATTTTTGAAAACTTAAAAAAGTCGAGCCCACATTTACTGTTTCTCTAGTATAGCATCACTCCGTCTGGTCGTATTAAGTCTTTGACTAATAGAATTATAGCTTACTTACATTAGAAGAAAGTGTCCTTCAGGTACGACGGTCAATGTCGGTATGGGAGCATCTCAGTGAGTGGGGTGCACATTTCTCTAAAACCTGTCTTGAGGAAGAGGTCGATGTAACGGGCCGCATACAAAATCTCGCCCGGATTTAAAGAAAGTTCTTTCGACCGAATCGAAGCAAATACGCCTTTGTTTGGTTTATTTGCGTTTTGTGTATCTCATATCGTATTCAAATGAGCGTACTTTTTGTAAGCGTTAGTGTAGGTTCATTTGTCTTTGTTGAGTTTTTATTCCTGACTTTCAACGTTAAAAACTTCGGGTAGTTAGTTCCGAAAAGGTCATACCGCTTTTTTCCTTCAAGGGTCAGTGACAGAAGTCTAAATTTAACTCAGAAATCCCTTCAAGGGGTTAGGTTATTGGCCATTTTTTCGAGATTTGACCTCGAAAATGAAATTTACGCCAATTTTAATTATCATCGTAATCAGCGTGTCTATATTTAGAGAAAATGAGAAATGTTATCGGAAAATCCTCTACACCCTTAAAATATTCCAACAATTTTTCTCTTGAAAAACACTTGGATCAATAATACTTTTAGAATTTCAAAAACATCAACATTAGCACAACACACTTTATAAATTTTATTACAATTTAATCTTAATTTATAATAAAACTAGCTGACTCCGCAAACGTTGTTTTGCGATATAAGTTATCGAGCGTTAAAAATCGACTATTGAAAAATAGGGGTTGTCGATAGAAGGGTGAAAATTTAGGGTTGTATGTATTTTTTGATGCCACATTATTGAGAAATAAAAATAAAAAAAATTGTATAAAAAATAAAATAATAATGTTAGATGTGGACAACCCTTATCACTTAGCGGTATGAAAAATAGACGTTAGCCGATTCTCAGACCTACTGAATATGCATATAAAATTTCATAAAAATCGGTCAAGCCGTTTCGGAGGAGTATGGTAACTAAAACTGTGACATGAGCATTTTATATAATAAGATATTGAGTTATTAATAATATTAGTTATGATAACGTACCTAGTCGACAACTGAGTAGTAAGAGTTTCGTTTTTAATCCGCTTGTTTAGTGGCGCGGTGACGTTAAGTCGTTTTGTGCTGCCCTCTATAGTTTCTGCACTGTCCCTATATTTGAACTTCTTGTCTAAGGACGTTGTCACAGACACTTAACTATTTTTGTAACAGCACCATCTATCGGTGCTTGGTGGTATTCGATTGATTTATTGTATTCTGTTTATTAATGTGGTTCAACTGCTTGCCCACAGATGTCGCCCTATTTATTTAATGTATATAAAGAGCTGTATCGATCGATCTTTCTAGAACATTTTTAAATTATAACGAAGTCGCAATTTGTTTTTCTCATAGTCCGGACCCAAGGATTTCTCATTCCAGGATACACACGTGGTGTATATTATCCGAAGGAACTTCGTTCCTACCTGGTGTCCCATGACGCCACATCATTTTCTTATTTTGTAAATATATTGCTAAAACGACAGCCCTGTGGCGGAGACCTCGGTGTTTTACTCGAGAGATCCGGATTGAATTCCAGAGGCAACAAATACTTCCCTAAATTATAATAATATGCGTATTCCTGCTGTAACGGGAAAGGTTACATTCTGCATGCTTGAGAATCTCCAAAATGTTTTTATATGCATGTGAAGTCCATCAACCCGCATTGGGCCAGCGTGGTAGACTAAGGTTTACACCCTTCTCTTTGTCAGAGGAGATCCAACCCTTCAGTGGTTACTAAAGGGTCAAAATCCTTTTCATTATATATCATAACTTTCAGTGTATCCCCCGATCCTGCAGTGGATCACTTATTGTTATAAAGAACCTCAGTTACATTTTGAAGTCGTTTACAATTTTCGATTACGATGCATGTAGCCAGTGTGTGCTGTGGCAATGCCCCTTTGAATAGCTTTAAGGGTTTATAACTTTACTAACCTTTCGGTGCCTTTCGTGAAAACAAGAACGATTGGTTTGGTGGGCTTTAAAAAGGCTAGTTTTCGTCCTTAGTACCTATATATTTTTTATATTTAGCTTTTATACTTTATTTTCCTATTTTCTGCAATAGATGCATCGATGCTTCTGGTGTATCATGTAATAATCTAATAACGTATGAATGTAGAATGTATATCTATAATTTATATGTATGTCGTTCATTATGTGTTGCACAAAAAGTACGATAAGTACCTAATATAAAAAGCTTTTGACTTTTGACTTTTAACATTGAAAGCCGAATAAAGTAGATCAGACACCTATACGAACTGTCATCTTATTTGAAATTTTATTTTCGGAACTCGTGTGTTTTGTATTTTGTTGAACTAAACATTGAGTATTACTAATCTACGCGAATTATTTTACACTCTAAGGTTTTTTAGTTTTTGCCCATAGCTCAGGTTAAAATAATAAATTATTGTACTTGCAGCGCTATTCGGATTAAATGGCCAAAAAAATACTACCTTTTTAAATTAAATATGCCAATATGGCATCAAGATCTAATTTTATCTACAAATCCAAATAACTTAATAGGTATAATAGTTGTTATTTATTACAATAGCAAGGGATAATTTATAAAATCTATGGCAAACAATTTTATTACCATTCATTTATAATAATGAATCGTATAAATTGTTTATTAGTAATCAAATGATAATATAATCAAATGCACGCAATTAATGCATTGACTCGTTTTAAATACATAATATAAAAACGAATAACATTTTTATGATAATATATATTGAAAGGATAAATCAATTGTTGTTATTGTTATCTACTGTGTGTTGATGAGTATCTATACACCTACAAATATAGAGTCTGTTTGTACATTTTATGTTAAGCTTAAATAGTTATCCTCTAGCTTGGAAGTAGAATATGAGCGTATATCTTGTATAATAGGCGAAAAAACAACTATGTTGAATATATTATTAAAGAACTAAAACCCTACTAGGTACTTCAAAATCTGTCTATAATGAATTATACAAGAAAATGTTCTAATGTAAAATTTTGTAATTATAGTGATGATTTTAAGAAAACAGCCGTGGTCAATTATGCCACTTTTCCCTAAAGCTTGTGATATCTTCCTACTGTTAGAAATTAGAATTATTTTGTTATAATACTTTTATGTAGGAAATAAGTTATTGAACTTGCAGACAAAATCAGTGCTCAAGCGTTGTACATTCTAACAGCTGCCTGCTATGAAGCAGTGTGTTCCTTCTGTCTTATGCATTGGTTGAGGACTGAGAGGTATGGTTGCCAGGGATATTGTAAGATGACAGTAGGATGACAGAGGATCTAGTAGGTCCATGAGTTTCAACGCACATCTCAGATTGGATTTAGGATCAGATGGATCTTTCGTGGGGTTAGATTTCAGTGCCCATGGATTGACCACAATGATTATGGTAGTAACATGATCATGGATTGACAATAATATTTATAAAAAAATATATCTTCCTTCTCTTTGCACAGACCGACGCACACAATGGCTAGTTGAGTAAATTAAATATTCTTGCTATTTGTCAAATCGAACTCGTTTCCCGTACCTACCTAGTTATAACTACTGTAAAGTATCTTATTTACTTGTAATTATCCTCTTGCGGTCAGTAATTACATGTTTTATAATGTTGGTAACCAAGCCGGGTAGATAAAATCTTCATCTACCGTTTCCTAATCTTTCTACACTTGTCTTATTTACTTAGTACCTAGAATTAATCCAGTAGTGACCCACCCTGCAGTGGGTCAATCTCGGGTCAATTTCACAATGGGGAAGTAAGCCCTATTTACATAGTAAACGTCATTTTTTATATTAAACTAGCTAACAAAGTTATCGAGCGTTAATTAAAAATCGACTAATAAAAAATAGGGGTTGGTGATAAAAGAGTGAAAATTTATGTAAGTATATTTTGATGCCTCATTATTGAAAAATAAAAATAAAAAAAATTGTCCTAAAAAATAAAATAAAAATGTAAGGTGTGGTCAACCCTTATCACTTAGGGGTATAAAAAAAAACAGTAGCCGATTATCAGACCTACTGAATATGCATAATATAAAATTTCATAAAAATCGGTCAAGCCGTTTTGGAGGAGTATGGTAACTAAAACTGTGACATGAGAATTTTATATATAAGATTACGAATCAAAACTACAGCAGGCAGAAAATTAAGCTTTAAAAATAAATAGTCATTTATTAGATAGATACATTTGCTACTCGACAGAAAGAGGTGATGGTGGAGTTGTAGGTGTATAATTATAAGGTGTTGTATAATTATAGGAGAAAGGGAAGCATACCCTGGCTATTCCTACCACTAATTCGATCCAACCACTTATTCGATTACCAGGGCAATACTTTTCTAAAAATAAGTTAAGCGCCTTTGCAACGTTACAAGTCAAGATTTTAAAAGGGCAGCTTTAACAAAATCTGTTGAAAACCATAATCTCTGTATTTGGACATGATCGTCTTAAAAAGAAGACTAAAGAGACTTAAGTAAGTAGCTAGTTGTAAGGGTAATAATTAATTGCTTGTATATAATAGCACAGGCATTTAAAAAAATTGTCGACGGTTAACTATTTTAAAAGCTTTTATTTAACTTGCAATGTATGTATGTAAGTTAAGTATGTCTGTTCGGGTGGAATCTTTGAACTCAATTTTGAAGTAGATAATATCTTCAACCGATTAAGCTTTTTTAAATTTTGTATACCTACACGTTTAGTATGGATGACAATGCACGATTTGGTTTCTGCCGTCATTCTAAATCCAATATGGCGGACCATCCAAGATATCGGAATAATTATTTTTAATGCATTTCTACAATATGGGTAGATATCAAATGAAAGGGTTCGTTAAGAGTAACTCGAAAAATAGGTAATAAAAAATTAATTAAATGCAAAAAAAACTTAAAAAAAAACGCTTTTATTTAAACGCTCTAAAAAGCTCTAAAAATCTAAAAAAAAAATTCCTTAAAAATTTTAACTATCAACTTATAACCTCATTATCCTATACAATTAATATGATCATAAAAGCTTGTGAACTGGAACTTTACATATTACATTGCTTAAAGGCATACATTTAGGGGATGATAGGATAAGATTATATTGCAAATTGTGGATGGCACCTTTTACGACAGGGACAACAGAATCAGATGTTGAGACAGTTTGATCGTTTTGAATAACAAATACGTAATTTATGTACTACCTAGTAGTCTTTGGAACAAGAAATTATGCCAATTATCGGTAATTAAAGACGTCCCACGTTTTTATTGGTTCACACAAGGAACTGCGACAATTATTTACATATATTACAAAAGCATAGCTAAGCGAGAGTTGCAAACGCTACAGAGGTATCTATCACTCACTACTAGTAATAAAGTTTTTAAATGATTTTCATAGACTTAGTGCGTAATAATGAAATTATACACTATTTTGTTCTATTATAATAAAACTATTAAAACACCTATTAAAATCCTAACCTACCTTTACTCTGACCAGAGTATTAGTGTAACTCACTATGTCACGGAAAACAATTGAACTGGCCATAGCCCGAATGTTAATGTCACAATTTTTTAACCTAAACTTGCTCTATAAAGCGGCAACCTACCATAATTAAGTTGCAATGTAATTTCTGTTAGTCTACAACGCTATAAAAAAAAAATTATGTAACTATATAAAAGAAAAATGTCGCGCCTTCATTGAATTTTTTCTTTCATTTTTCTGGCTTTATGGCTTTCGCTTCTCATTTTAATATCTCAAAATTTACCATAGGTACAGCTCGTACGCCCAATTCCAATTCTGGGCCCTTTGAATTCAACGGCTTACGGTTTTCTTAATCAATTTGAATAAATTTGAGCACTGTCTACAATCCAGTAGATTGGCGTAGTTTGGCCAAGTGGCGTGGCGTGTGTGACGTGGCATCGATTATGGAAGGCCCATGACAAACAGTAGACTACAAAGGACTGAAATAAAAGAAGAAAGTAAGAAGAAAGATAAAATGATTGTTTTTTTCATATATCCATGACAAAGGAACCCTAAAAGTTTCTACAATTTTCCTTGCACTTGAGGAATCCAATCATTCCTTTGTATAAAAGCGCTTGTAATCGTAGTATCTTCTAACACAATACCTTGCATTCAACTGATAAGGGTACGTTTCTCACTTCATATTAACTATTTATCTTAAGGAATTTTCTATAAGAAATCGTTTTACTTCTCTGGTAACCGGGTTTTGCCTTTCCCTATTTAATTTAACCAGTGGTCGCCTAGTAGTCAATATTCTAATTTTACGTACTTCTACGACAATATTAAAACAAAAGATTTATAAAGTAATGTACCTGTTGCTGACGGGTTGCACTTGCTGTTCAAACTTTTGAATTGATTGGTAACATGTATATTATTTGAATTTACAAACAATGAATTGTTATAAAAGTGCGCCAAATTTAACAATTTAAATGACCTTTATGGAAAAAGAATAAAAACATGCTAAATCGTATTTGAAGATGGACTTATTCTATTCGAGTTCGCGGGCACTCGAAACTTCCTTTTTTAAAATAAAAAAAATTGGTGAAATTCGCGCGCTTTCATCTTTTACATGTATTTATATAATTATCTAAATATAATGTTCTCAGATTTAATATCGTATTGAAAAAATAAAACAGCAATTAAAAATGGATTCATAGGAACCAACAACAATTTCTACAATCTGCGAATATCTCCGAAACTAATAATTGACAGATCGTGTTCGTTCGTTTTTTTGTTTTTTTTTTCATTTGTTCAACTTAGTGAATGGTAAAAGTTTCATCAAAGTCGCTCTAGTAGTTTAAATAATAAAAAAATTAAACCGACATCAAAAGTTGAATAAAATTTTATTTCATACTTTACATTACATACATATTATCACCAATCTCAAACAATTGTAGGTACTTAAGCCTAAAGTATGTAATAAATTTTATTCTACCCTTATAGATTATAGTAGATAGATAGTAGTCTGTATAGTGCAAGACAGTTCAAATTCTCATGCAATGACGTCAATAGAATGACAACCTATTGACTAAACATGTTTGTTATTTTTTTTCAGGTTATTTTTCACCTAGATTCCAAAATGCTGCTCATCGGTCTGGCCATCATAGCGCTTGCAGCGCCCCTGGCGGCGGGCTACGACGAACAGTTGAATAAGTTGAACGTGGATAAGATCTTGGCAGATGATGCACTGTTGGACGAATACCTCGATTGCTTCCTGGATAAAGGGCCGTGTAAAGCGGAGTATTCCAATGAAATAAAAAGTAAGTATTTTTAGTTATTAAATCTGAAACACTGAAAGATTCTCTTTGTTTATTTAAATCGAATTGGGTGTAAAATAAAAACCCGGGAGACGTTATCGTTTTTATAGCTTTTAATTATTTCCATACCTACCTAATAGACACTATAAATATTTCCGAAGTTATTTGTGTAACACTTAAGTGTTCGTTAGGTACTTCTTTTGGCCGACTGTGGGTCGCGCGTCTCTTCTCACAACAAGGGGAGACCTGAGGCTTACTTCACCACACTACTCCAGTGTGAGTTAGGGCAGACTGGGGTTAGTTACGGTCGTTTTAAAACTGCTGTTTGGGCAGTTTTACAACTGTTATCTTATTGATAACAACTGGGATCGACACACGGTTTCACGTGCAGCAGTTGTAACTAAGTATTGTATGTATACGTATATATTACAAGAGCTAAGTTATCTAAGTACTGCGTAAGTTCTGAAGTAGTAACTACGTTAATAGATAAGTTAGGTACTATGTCTTATGATTAAATTAAATCGATAATAAAAATTAAAAACCTCTCTTTGCAGACCTTTTACCGGAAGTTATTGCGACGGCGTGTGAAAAATGTACACCGATACAAAAATCGAACACCAGAAAGTTTGTTAATTCGGTGTACATGAAAAAACCAAACAGAGGCCTCGAACTCAACAAGAAGTTCGACCCGACCGGTGAACACCAGGCCAAGTTCGCAGCTTTCCTGACAGCTAAAGAGTAAAAAAAACAAATGTACCAATGAGGTGTTTATGTTGGTCACCGCACATATCGACATCGGCGCTATTTTGCACTGAAGTAAATTTTGTAATTCGGTGGAATGCCTATTTGTTTCATTTTATACATCTAAATACCTACCTAGTGTTGTAAGATTTTTCACCGAATTGAGATTCATTCATAAAGCATAGAATCGGATTGTAAATGTAGAAAATATGTCAGGATGTGTATCCAGCTATCTGTGCACTAATTCTGTAATATAAATAATAGACCGTCAGAAATCACTTTGCACTCTATACTTGTGTTTAAAACAAAACCTTTCTCTAGTCAGGCTATAAGGTATGCTATACATATGTAGGTGTCTCTAAACTATTTACCGGCATTAGGAGAAATGATGGATGGAAATTGTAATCAAGGCCCTGGTTAGTAATTAAATACCAGTGCAGCAATTACTAACAGTTTATGTTAATCTCATCACATCAGATTGTAAAACAGATCAAATTATAAATATGATAACAATATACAGGTAATTATTGAAGTTAATAACCGTGCAAAGGTCAGCATAGTCACGAATGATTCCGTATTCGCATTAAAAGTAGTGGCTGAAAGTAAAAAAATAATTTACGTAAGTATACAGGGCCCTTTAGCTCTTTAGCCCACGAAGCGCCCGGGTGCAATTAATACCCTGGCGCCCTCTAAATGTTCGATGAAATCTTTCCCGTACGGAGCATTACAGCCGTGGCTCTATGTGAAGCTAGCTCTCGGCGCCACCTACCACGCGACGCCCGGGTGCACCGCACCACCTGCACTATACGTTGTAATCCCCCTGTAGATAAAGTAGGGTCAACAACACGGCCGACCAACCTACACGACAACATTGTAAAACAGAAATTCAATAACAAAGACAAAACGTTTATGTGCACAAATATGGTACGTATAAAGTTCAACTCTCTCTCTTCATGCTTTAACTCCTTACCTAGATGGTTGTCTGGAAGAGATCGCTCGTAGCGGTAAGACCGCCAATTGTGTTTTTTTTCTCTCATGTTCATTGTAAATCTGATTTTGTATGTATGTGCACAATAAATAGTATTGTATTGTATTGTATTGTATCAATAAACTACAGTTCTCTTTTATAATACTTAATAATCAGTGCTGTTTTCTTTAGATTAATTAAATTATAGAATCTCGTCACTTTCAATGAATAAGTTTAACTGAACAAAACTTTTATTTGAAACAAAAAAGTCGAGTATTAATGTAAGTAATTTTAAAAGTACTTATATCAAAATAGCATTACCACAACATTATGTATAACAAATAGTACATTATCGAAACATCACTGGATATTGTGATCACATATAGTCGTGCGAGGTATATTGTATTTCCTTGCTGCTTGATACGAGTTTATTTTGCCAGTTCGTACTTCATCTACAGCTTTTTTTAATGTTTCAAGATCATATTTAGTGGTTGTTTTTCGTTTATAGTGTCGAACAATGATGGAAACCCTAAAAAAAAATGAAATAGTTTATCTATGATAAAAAAACAATTTTCATCGACTCAATTAGATAGATATTATGTACCAGTATAAACATAAAATAAAATGTTTATAACCTCTGACAATGGGGCTATTGCGTTACATAGACGCAATTACCCCGTACGCAACGGACGCAAAAGCCCCAAAAGAAAAATATAACCTACACATTTTAAATTGCGGATTGTCTCCGAATCATAAGCTATTTCTATAAAATAATCAAAACAATATGTAAAGCAATAAAACAATAACAGTACTTACAGTTAAGAAACATAGATACTTTTGAAGAAACGGAGATTTAAAACGATTCACAAAAACATGTTGGCAACCAGGAAGTGTCCGAACGAAGTGACAGATTAAAGATGGCGGTGATTTTTTTAATGTGTTCGGTCACGACATCTGGTGGTGTCTTTTTGAAGTTTTAGTACCAAAGATAGAAAACAGATGGCACCAGTAGTTTAAAAATACGCGATTCGTACAATAAATGGATTCGTCGCTTTAGCCCCGTAGACGACATAGCCCCGGTTGACCTTACCTACCTAGTTATAACTACTGTAAAGTATCTTATTTACTTGTAATTATCCTCTTGCGGTCAGTAATTACATGTTTTATAATGTTGGTAACCAAGCCGGGTAGATAAAATCTTCATCTACCGTTTCCTAATCTTTCTACACTTGTCTTATTTACTTAGTACCTAGAATTAATCCAGTAGTGACCCACCCTGCAGTGGGTCAATCTCGGGTCAATTTCACAATGGGGATGTAAGCCCTATTTACATAGTAAACGTCATTTTTTATATTGAACTAGCTAACAAAGTTATCGAGCGTTAATTAAAAATCGACTAATAAAAAATAGGGGTTGGTGATAAAAGAGTGAAAATTTATGTAAGTATATTTTGATGCCTCATTATTGAAAAATAAAAATAAAAAAAATTGTCCAAAAAAATAAAATAAAAATGTAAGGTGTGGACAACCCTTATCACTTAGGGGTATAAAAAAAAACAGTAGCCGATTATCAGACCTACTGAATATGCATAATATAAAATTTCATAAAAATCGGTCAAGCCGTTTTGGAGGAGTATGGTAACTAAAACTGTGACATGAGAATTTTATATATAAGATTACGAATCAAAACTACAGCAGGCAGAAAATTAAGCTTTAAAAATAAATAGTCATTTATTAGATTATCTATCTATTTGCTACTCGACAGAAAGAGGTGATGGTGGAGTTGTAGGTGTATAATTATAAGGTGTTGTATAATTATAGGAGAAAGGGAAGCATACCCTGGCTATTCCTACCACTAATTCGATCCAACCACTTATTCGATTACCAGGGCAATACTTTTCTAAAAATAAGTTAAGCGCCTTTGCAACGTTACAAGTCAAGATTTAAAAAGGGCAGCTTTAACAAAATCTGTTGAAAACCATAATCTCTGTATTTGGGCATGATCGTCTTAAAAAGAAGACTAAAGAGACTTAAGTAAGTAGCTAGTTGTAAGGTAATAATTAATTGCTTGTATATAATAGCACAGGCATTTAAAAAAGTTGTCGACGGTTAACTATTTTAAAAGCTTTTATTTAACTTGCAATGTATGTATGTAAGTTAAGTATGTCTGTTCGGGTGGAATCTTTGAACTCAATTTTGAAGTAGATAATATCTTCAACCGATTAAGCTTTTTTAAATTTTGTATACCTACACGTTTAGTATGGATGACAATGCACGATTTGGTTTCTGCCGTCATTCTAAATCCAATATGGCGGACCATCCAAGATATCGGAATAGTTATTTTTAATGCATTTCTACAATATGGGTAGATATCAAATGAAAGGGTTCGTTAAGAGTAACTCGAAAAATAGGTAATAAAAAAATAATTAAATGCAAAAAAACTTTAAAAAAAGAACGCTTTAATTTAAACGCTCTAAAAAGAAGAAAATAATTTTTTCCTTAAAATTTTAACTATCAACTTATAACCTTATTATACTATACAATTAATATGATCATAAAAGCTTGTGAACTGGAACTTTACATATTACATTGCTTAAAGGCATACATTTAGGGGATGATAGGATAAGATTATATTGCAAATTGTGGATGGCACCTTTTACGATAGGGACAACAGAATTAGATGTTGAGACAGTTTGATAGTTTTGAATAACAAATACGTAATTTATGTACCTACTACCTAGTAGACTTTGGAACAAGAAATTATGCCAAATATCGGTAGGTAATTAAAGACGTCCCACGTTTTTATTGGTTCACACAAGGAACTGCGACAATTATTTACATATATTACAAAAGCATAGCTAAGCGAGAGTCGCAAACGCTACAGAGGTATCTATCACTCACTAGTAATAAAGTTTTTAAATTGTTTTCATAGACTTAGTGCGTAATAATGAAATTAGGTATACACTATTTTGTTCTATTATAATAAAACTATTAAAACACCTATTAAAATCCTAACCTACCTTTACTCTGACCAGAGTATTAGTGTAACTCACTATGTCATGGAAAACATTTGAACTGGCAATAGCCCGAATGTTAATGTCACAATTTTTTAACCTAAACTTGCTCCATAAAGCGGCAACCTACCAAAGTTAAGTTGCAATGTAATTTCTGTTAGTCTACAACGCTATAAAAGAAAAATATTTATGTAGCTATATCAAAGAGAAATGTCGCGCCTTCATTGAATTTTTTCTTTCATTTTTCTGGCTTTATGGCTTTCCCTTCTCATTTTAATCTCTCTAAATTTATCATAGGTACAGCTCGTACGCCCTGCCTAATTTTGAGCCCTTTGACTTCAACGGCTTACCGTTTTCTTCTTAATCAGTTTGAATAAATTTGAGCACTTTCTACAATCCAGTAGATTGGCGTGGTTTGGCCAAGTGGCGTGGCGTGTGTGACGTGGCATCGATTATGGAAGGCCCATGACAAACAGTAGACTACAAAGGACTGAAATAAAAGAAGAAATTAATAAGAAAGATAAAATGATTGTTTTTTTCATGTATCCATGACAAAGGAACCCTAAAAGACTCTACAATTTTCCTGGCACTTGAGGAATCCAATCATTCCTTTGTATAAAAGCGCTTGTAATCGTAGTATCTTCTAACACAATACCTTGCATTCAACTGATAAGGGTACGTTTCTCACTTCATATTAACTATTTATCTTAAGGAATTTTCTATAAGAAATCGTTTTACTTCTCTGGTAACCTGGTTTTGCCTTTCCCTATTTAATTTAACCAGTGGTCGCCTAGTAGTCGATATTCTAATTCTACGTACTTCTACGACAATATGAAAACAAAAGATTTATAAAGTAATGTACCTGTTGCTGACGGGTTGCACTTGCTGTTAAAACTTTTGAATTGATTGGTAAAATGTATATTATTTGAATTTACAAACAATGAATTGTTATAAAAGTGCGCCAACCTTTATGGAAAAAGAATAAAAACATGCTAAATCGTATTTGAAGATGGACTTATTCTATTCGAGTTCGCGGGCACTCGAAACTTCCTTTTTAAAAAAAATATAATAATTTGGTGAAATTCGCGCGCTTTCATCTTTTACATGTATTTATATAATTATCTGAATATAATGTTCTCAGATTTAATATCGTATTGAAAAAATAAAACAGCAATTATTAAAAATGGATTCATAGGAACCAACAACAATTTAGATTCTACAATCTGCGAATATCTCCGAAACTAATAATTGACAGATCGTGTTCGTTCTTATTTGTTTTTTTTTTTCATTTTGTTCAATTTAGTGAATGGTAAAAGTTTCATCAAAGTTGCTCTAATAGTTTAAATAAAAAAAAATTAAACCGACATCAAAAGTTGAAATAAATTTTATTTCATACTTAACATTACATACATTTTATCACCAATCTCAAACAATTGTAGGTACTTAAGCCTAAAGTATGTAATAAATTTTATTCTACCCTTATAGATTATAGTAGATAGATAGTAGTCTGTATAGAGAAAGACAGTTCAAATTCTCATGCAATGACGTCAATAGAATGACAACCTATTGACTAAACATGTTTGTTATTTTTTTTTCAGGTAGGTACCTAGATTCCAAAATGCTGCTCATCGGTCTGGCCATCATAGCGCTTGCAGCGCCCCTAGCGGCGGGCTACGATGAAGAGTTGAATAAGTTCAACGTGGATAAGATCTTGGCAGATGATGCACTGTTGGAAGAATACCTCGATTGCTTTCTTGATAAAGGGCCGTGTAAAGCAGAGTATTCCAATGAAATAAAAAGTAAGTATTTTTAGTTATTAAATCTGAAACACTGAAAGATTCTATTTGTTTATTTAAATCGAATTGGGTGTAAAATAAAAACCCGGGAGACGTTATCGTTTTTATAGCTTTTAATTATTTCCATACCTACCTAATAGATACTATACATATTTCCGAAGTTATTTGTGTAACACTGAAGTGTAAGTTAGGTACTTCTTTTGGCCCACTGTGGGTCGCCAGTCTCTTCTCACAACAAGGGGAGACCTGAGGCTTACTTCACCACACTACTCCAGTGTGAATTAGGGCAGAAAGGGGTTAGTTACGGTCGTTTTAAAACTGCTGTTTGGGCAGTTTTACAACTGTTATCTTATTGATAACAACTGGGATCGACACACGGTTTCACGTGCAGCAGTTGTAACTAAGTATTGTATGTATACGTATATATTACAAGAGCTAAGTTATCTAAGTACTGCGTAAGTTCTGAAGTAGTAACTACGTTAATAGATAAGTTAGGTACTATGTCTTATGATTAAATTAAATCGATAATAAAAATTAAAAACCTCTCTTTGCAGACCTTATACCGGAAATTCTTGCGACGGCGTGTGAAAAATGTACACCGATACAAAAATCTCACACCAGAAAATTTGTCAATTCGGTGTACATGAAAAAACCAAACAAAGGCCTCGAACTCGACAAGAAGTTCGATCCGATCCGTGAACACGATGCCAAGTTCGCAGCTTTCCTGACAGCTAAAGAGTAAAAAAAACAAATGTACCAATGAGGTGTTTATGTTGGTCACCGCACATATCGACATCGGCGCTATTTTGCACTGAAGTAAATTTTGTAATTCGGTGGAATGCCTATTTGTTTCATTTTATACAACTAAATACCTACCTAGTGTTGTAAGATTTTTCACCGAATTGAGATTCATTCATAAATCATAGAATCGGATTGTAAATGTAGAAAATATGTCAGGATGTGTGTCCAGCTATCTGTGCACTAATTCTGTAATATAAATAATAGACCGTCAGAAATCACTTTGCACTCTATACTTGTGTTTAAAACAAAACCTTTCTCTAGTCAGGCTATAAGGTATGCTATACATATGTAGGTGTCTCTAAACTATTTACCGGCATTAGGAGAAATGATGGATGGAAATTGTAATCAAGGCCCTGGTTAGTAATTAAATACCAGTGCAGCAATTACTAACAGTTTATGTTAATCTCATCACATCAGATTGTAAAACAGATCAAATTATAAATATGATAACAATATACAGATCAAATTATAAATATGATAACAATTATTGAAGTTAATAACCGTGCAAAGGTCAGCATAGTCACGAATGATTCCGTATTCGCATTAAAAGTAGTGGCTGAAAGTATAAAAATAATTTACGTTAGTATACCGGGCCCTTTAGCTCTTTAGCCCACGAAGCGCCCGGGTGCAATTAATACCCTGGCGCCCTCTAAATGTTCGATGAAATCTTTCCCGTACGGAGCATTACAGCCGTGGCTCTATGTGAAGCTAGCTCTCGGCGCCACCTACCACGCGACGCCCGGGTGCACCGCACCACCTGCACTATACGTTGTAATCCCCCTGTAGATAAAGTAGGGTCAACAACACGGCCGACCAACCTACACGACAACATTTAAACACAGAAATTCAATAACAAAGACAAAACGTTTATGTGCACAAATATGGTACGTATAAAGTTCAACTCTCTCTCTTCATGCTTTAACTCCTTACCTAGATGGTTGTCTGGAAGAGATCGCTCGTAGCGGTAAGACCGCCAATTATGTTTTTTTTCTCTCATGTTCATTGTAAATCTGATTTTGTATGTATGTGCACAATAAAGAGTATTGTATTGTATTGTATTGTATCAATAAACTACAGTCCTCTTTTATAATACTTAATAATCAGTGCTGTTTTCTTAAGATTAATTAAATTATAGAATCTCGTCACTTTCAATGAATAAGTTTAACTGAACAAAACTTTTATTTGAAACAAAAAAGTCGAGTATTAATGTAAGTAATTTTAAAAGTACTTATATCAAAATAGCATTACCACAACATTATGTATAACAAATAGTACATTATCGAAACATCACTGGATATTGTGATCACATATAGTCGTGCGAGGTATATTGTATTTCCTTGCCGCTTGATACGAGTTTATTTTGCCAGTTCGTACTTCATCTACAGCTTTTTTTAATGTTTCAAGATCATATTTAGTGGTTTTTTTTCGTTTATAGTGTCGAACAATGATGGAAACCCTAAAAAACAAATGAAATAGTTTATCTATGATAAAAAAACAATTTTCATCGACTCAATTAGATAGATATTATGTACCAGTATAAACATAAAATAAAATGTTTATAACCTCTGACAATGGGGCTATTGCGTTACATAGACGCAATTACCCCGTACGCAACGGACGCAAAAGCCCCAAAAGAAAAACATAACCTACAAATTTTAAATTGCGGATTGTCTCCGAATCATAAGCTATTTCTATAAAATAATCAAAACAATATGTAAAGCAATAAAACAATAACAGTACTTACAGTTAAGAAACATAGATACTTTTGAAGAAACGGAGATTTAAAACGATTCACAAAAACATGTTGGCAACCAGGAAGTGTCCGAACGAAGTGACAGATTAAAGATGGCGGTGATTTTTTTTAATGTGTTCGGTCACGACATCTGGTGGTGTCTTTTTGAAGTTTTAGTACCAAAGATAGAAAACAGATGGCACCAGTAGTTCAAAAATACGCGATTCGTACAATAAATGGATTCGTCGCTTTAGCCCCGTAGACGACATAGCCCCGGTTGACCTTACCTACCTAGTTATAACTACTGTAAAGTATCTTATTTACTTGTAATTATCCTCTTGCGGTCAGTAATTACATGTTTTATAATGTTGGTAACCAAGCCGGGTAGATAAAATCTTCATCTACCGTTTCCTAATCTTTCTACACTTGTCTTATTTACTTAGTACCTAGAATTAATCCAGTAGTGACCCACCCTGCAGTGGGTCAATCTCGGGTCAATTTCACAATGGGGATGTAAGCGCTATTTACATAGTAAACGTCATTTTTTATATTGAACTAGCTAACAAAGTTATCGAGCGTTAATTAAAAATCGACTAATAAAAAATAGGGGTTGGTGATAAAAGAGTGAAAATTTATGTAAGTATATTTTGATGCCTCATTATTGAAAAATAAAAATAAAAAAAATTGTCCAAAAAAATAAAATAAAAATGTAAGGTGTGGACAACCCTTATCACTTAGGGGTATAAAAAAAAACAGTAGCCGATTATCAGACCTACTGAATATGCATAATATAAAATTTCATAAAAATCGGTCAAGCCGTTTTGGAGGAGTATGGTAACTAAAACTGTGACATGAGAATTTTATATATAATTTTATATATTTTTATATTATATTACGAATCAAAACTACAGCAGGCAGAAAATTAAGCTTTAAAAATAAATAGTCATTTATTAGATTATCCATCTATTTGCTACTCGACAGAAAGAGGTGATGGTGGAGTTGTAGGTGTATAATTATAAGGTGTTGTATAATTATAGGAGAAAGGGAAGCATACCCTGGCTATTCCTACCACTAATTCGATCCAACCACTTATTCGATTACCAGGGCAATACTTTTCTAAAAATAAGTTAAGCGCCTTTGCAACGTTACAAGTCAAGATTTAAAAAGGGCAGCTTTAACAAAATCTGTTGAAAACCATAATCTCTGTATTTGGGCATGATCGTCTTAAAAAGAAGACTAAAGAGACTTAAGTAAGTAGCTAGTTGTAAGGTAATAATTAATTGCTTGTATATAATAGCACAGGCATTTAAAAAAATTGTCGACGGTTAACTATTTTAAAAGCTTTTATTTAACTTGCAATGTATGTATGTAAGTTAAGTATGTCTGTTCGGGTGGAATCTTTGAACTCAATTTTGAAGTAGATAATATCTTCAACCGATTAAGCTTTTTTAAATTTTGTATACCTACACGTTTAGTATGGATGACAATGCACGATTTGGTTTCTGCCGTCATTCTAAATCCAATATGGCGGACCATCCAAGATATCGGAATAGTTATTTTTAATGCATTTCTACAATATGGGTAGATATCAAATGAAAGGGTTCGTTAAGAGTAACTCGAAAAATAGGTAATAAAAAAATAATTAAATGCAAAAAAACTTAAAAAAAAGAACGCTTTAATTTAAACGCTCTAAAAAGAAGAAAATAATTTTTTCCTTAAAATTTTAACTATCAACTTATAACCTTATTATACTATACAATTAATATGATCATAAAAGCTTGTGAACTGGAACTTTACATATTACATTGCTTAAAGGCATACATTTAGGGGATGATAGGATAAGATTATATTGCAAATTGAGGATGGCACCTTTTACGATAGGGACAACAGAATTAGATGTTGAGACAGTTTGATAGTTTTGAATAACAAATACGTAATTTATGTACCTACTACCTAGTAGACTTTGGAACAAGAAATTATGCCAAATATCGGTAGGTAATTAAAGACGTCCCACGTTTTTATTGGTTCACACAAGGAACTGCGACAATTATTTACATATATTACAAAAGCATAGCTAAGCGAGAGTCGCAAACGCTACAGAGGTATCTATCACTCACTAGTAATAAAGTTTTTAAATTGTTTTCATAGACTTAGTGCGTAATAATGAAATTATACACTATTTTGTTCTATTATAATAAAACTATTAAAACACCTATTAAAATCCTAACCTACCTTTACTCTGACCAGAGTATTAGTGTAACTCACTATGTCATGGAAAACATTTGAACTGGCAATAGCCCGAATGTTAATGTCACAATTTTTTAACCTAAACTTGCTCCATAAAGCGGCAACCTACCAAAGTTAAGTTGCAATGTAATTTCTGTTAGTCTACAACGCTATAAAAGAAAAATATTTATGTAGCTATATCAAAGAGAAATGTCGCGCCTTCATTGAATTTTTTCTTTCATTTTTCTGGCTTTATGGCTTTCCCTTCTCATTTTAATCTCTCTAAATTTATCATAGGTACAGCTCGTACGCCCTGCCTAATTTTGAGCCCTTTGACTTCAACGGCTTACCGTTTTCTTCTTAATCAGTTTGAATAAATTTGAGCACTTTCTACAATCCAGTAGATTGGCGTGGTTTGGCCAAGTGGCGTGGCGTGTGTGACGTGGCATCGATTATGGAAGGCCCATGACAAACAGTAGACTACAAAGGACTGAAATAAAAGAAGAAATTAATAAGAAAGATAAAATGATTGTTTTTTTCATGTATCCATGACAAAGGAACCCTAAAAGACTCTACAATTTTCCTGGCACTTGAGGAATCCAATCATTCCTTTGTATAAAAGCGCTTGTAATCGTAGTATCTTCTAACACAATACCTTGCATTCAACTGATAAGGGTACGTTTCTCACTTCATATTAACTATTTATCTTAAGGAATTTTCTATAAGAAATCGTTTTACTTCTCTGGTAACCTGGTTTTGCCTTTCCCTATTTAATTTAACCAGTGGTCGCCTAGTAGTCGATATTCTAATTCTACGTACTTCTACGACAATATGAAAACAAAAGATTTATAAAGTAATGTACCTGTTGCTGACGGGTTGCACTTGCTGTTAAAACTTTTGAATTGATTGGTAAAATGTATATTATTTGAATTTACAAACAATGAATTGTTATAAAAGTGCGCCAACCTTTATGGAAAAAGAATAAAAACATGCTAAATCGTATTTGAAGATGGACTTATTCTATTCGAGTTCGCGGGCACTCGAAACTTCCTTTTTAAAAAAAATATAATAATTTGGTGAAATTATATAATTATCTGAATATAATGTTCTCAGATTTAATATCGTATTGAAAAAATAAAACAGCAATTTTATTAAAAATGGATTCATAGGAACCAACAACAATTTAGATTCTACAATCTGCGAATATCTCCGAAACTAATAATTGACAGATCGTGTTCGTTCTTATTTGTTTTTTTTTCATTTTGTTCAATTTAGTGAATGGTAAAAGTTTCATCAAAGTTGCTCTAATAGTTTAAATAAAAAAAAATTAAACCGACATCAAAAGTTGAAATAAATTTTATTTCATACTTTACATTACATACATTTTATCACCAATCTCAAACAATTGTAGGTACTTAAGCCTGTCTGTATAGTGCAAGACAGTTCAAATTCTCATGCAATGACGTCAATAGAATGACAACCTATTGACTAAACATGTTTGTTATTTTTTTTTCAGGTAGGTACCTAGATTCCAAAATGCTGCTCATCGGTCTGGCCATCATAGCGCTTGCAGCGCCCCTAGCGGCGGGCTACGATGAAGAGTTGAATAAGTTGAACGTGGATAAGATCCTTTCAGATGATGCACTGTTGGAAGAATACCTCGATTGCTTCCTTGATAAAGGGCCGTGTAAAGCGGAGTATTCCAATGAAATAAAAAGTAAGTATTTTTAGTTATTAAATCCGAAACACTGAAAGATTCTATTTGTTTATTTAAATCGAATTGGGTGTAAAATAAAAACCCGGGAGACGTTATCGTTTTTATAGCTTTTAATTATTTCCATACCTACCTAATAGATACTATACATATTTCCGAAGTTATTTGTGTAACACTGAAGTGTACGTTAGGTACTTCTTTTGGCCCACTGTGGGTCGCCAGTCTCTTCTCACAACAAGGGGAGACCTGAGGCTTACTTCACCACATTACTCCAGTGTGAGTTAGTGCAGAAAGGGGTTAGTTACGGTCGTTTTAAAACTGCCCAAACAGGGTTTTACAACTGTTATCTTATTGATAACAACTGGGATCGACACACGGTTTCACGTGCAGCAGTTGTAACTAAGTATTGTATGTATACGTATATATTACAAGAGCTAAGTTATCTAAGTACTGCGTAAGTTCTGACGTAGTAACTACGTTAATAGATAAGTTAGGTACTATGTCTTATGATTAAATTAAATCGATAATAAAAATTAAAAACCTCTCTTTGCAGACCTTTTACCGGAAGTTATTGCGACGGCGTGTGAAAAATGTACACCGATACAAAAATCTCACACCAGAAAATTTGTCAGTTCGGTGTGCATGAAAAAACCAAACAGAGGCATCGAACTCGCCAAGAAGTTCGACCCGACCGGTGAATACCAGGCCAAGTTCACAGCTTTCCTGACAGCTAAAGAGTAAAAAAAACAAATGTACCAATGAGGTGTTTATGTTGGTCACCGCACATATCGACATCGGCGCTATTTTGCACTGAAGTAAATTTTGTAATTCGGTGGAATACCTATTTGTTTCATTTTATACATCTAAATACCTACCTACTGTTGTAAGATTTTTCACCGAATTGAGATTCATTCATAAATCATAGAATCGGATTGTAAATGTAGAAAATATGTCAGGATGTGTATCCAGCTATCTGTGCACTAATTCTGTAATATAAATAATAGACCGTCAGAAATCACTTTGCACTCTATACTTGTGTTTAAAACAAAACCTTTCTCTAGTCAGGCTATAAGGTATGCTATACATATGTAGGTGTCTCTAAACTATTTACCGGCATTAGGAGAAATGATGGATGGAAATTGTAATCAAGGCCCTGGTTAGTAATTAAATACCAGTGCAGCAATTACTAACAGTTTATGTTAATCTCATCACATCAGATTGTAAAACAGATCAAATTATAAATATGATAACAATATACAGATCAAATTATAAATATGATAACAATTATTGAAGTTAATAACCGTGCAAAGGTCAGCATAGTCACGAATGATTCCGTATTCGCATTAAAAGTAGTGGCTGAAAGTATAAAAATAATTTACGTAAGTATACAGGGCCCTTTAGCTCTTTAGCCCACGAAGCGCCCGGGTGCAATTAATACCCTGGCGCCCTCTAAATGTTCGATGAAATCTTTCCCGTACGGAGCATTACAGCCGTGGCTCTATGTGAAGCTAGCTCTCGGCGCCACCTACCACGCGACGCCCGGGTGCACCGCACCACCTGCACTATACGTTGTAATCCCCCTGTAGATAAAGTAGGGTCAACAACACGGCCGACCAACCTACACGACAACATTTAAACACAGAAATTCAATAACAAAGACAAAACGTTTATGTGCACAAATATGGTACGTATAAAGTTGTTACAAATTATTTAAATCAATCTATATTTACCATTTTTAGGTATGCAAATATTTATCTGTGGTGGTTTATTTTTTTTCGGCCATTCAAAAACTATAAAATTTTAGGTATGTAAATATCAATGAGGAAAAACTAACCAATGAAATTTCCTTATTTATTGTCGTGGATATTGGATTTATCGACTAATTTTCCTAAGATCGTTTCATCGTGAGGTAGGACTCGACCCTAAACAAAGTCGCTGTAGGCTGACAAGTATTTATAGATAAGCCAATTATATTTTTAAGTCGTATGCACGATTTAATTCCGTCAACCAAAAATTAGGGTGTTGTTTTGTGATTAGCTAACTTCTATATAATTGCACAGACTAAAAATTGACTTTATAAAATTGTTTCCTTCCGGTAAATTTAGAATAAATACCAAAACAGAGTTCATTTGTCATTGTTTTTTGAGGGGACAACAGAAAACTATTTGCAGAGGTAAGAAATTAGATTTACTTTTAAATTATTATTATTATTTATTGTATGTACTTAATATTAATAATACTTTATATACATTTTTACAACAAAGCGCGATAGTAGAGTACCACATAGACTGTGATTTTAATAATATTAAAACAGTAAGTATATCTAGGATTAAATTTAAAAGAAATCCTTTAGTAAAATTTTATACACCATAAAAATTAATGCATCTAAAACAATGGAAATATCAAACGCTAAGTTAAATTAACTTTACTCCGCAACTAAATCTGGCCATTCTGGAGGCACGACAGTACCCCCGCCAAGTTGAGCAAAAAAATCGGCCGTACCATCCTTTTCTCGAAGCAATTCAGGCCATTTTACCCCTATAACTCCAATGTGGATAAAACTAGGAGCCTGAATTTTTAGTAGCCAGGCAGTACTTTATAAACACAGGATATTTCCAATTTCATTCAATTTGAGCCAGTAGCTTAAGAATTAAAAATAGTAAAATTTTCTTAATTTTGTCACTCACTCACTCACCGATCATCAAAATTCTAAGGCACTTCTAGCAAACATAGAAGCTTCAAGCTAACAGTGAGGACTCTCAAGTCAGTTCTCATGAGTAGCAACGCATCCACATAGGACTTTAAATAGGATTTTGTCCTGTATGAGGTTCGACGTGTCCTTTCCTGCATCCCTGTAAGCTACTTTTATACGATTAAAAAACATTTCCTGACAAATTTTTCGAAAATTTTAGGCTGTGTTATTCAAATTCAACATGTTACTTCTCGGCGTGGCAATAGTTGCGTTCGCAGCGCCCCTGGCTTCGGGTTATGACGAAGCATTTGATAAAGTCGACGTAGACAAGGTCTTGGCTGATGACGCTCTATTTGAGGAGTATCTCGCATGCTTCCTTGACAAGGGCCCTTGCAATGCTGAATATGCAAATGAGTTCAAAAGTAAGTGATAACAATTTTAACAAATTCTTCTTAAGGCAGCAAAAGTGTTTGGTATTGGATTTGGCTTGTGTAATATTATCTACACGCAAAGTTTAATCTTTTAAAGATTTTTAATAGAATGAATAATTTTTATTGTTTTGCAAAGAAATCACTCGCCGTTTTGTGACAAATTCAATAACTAACCAAAAATTGTATGTACCAAAAGTACCTATGTGCAGAACTACTACTTTATAATAATTACATTTTTCTGCATACCTGTATGCGATTGTTGTGCTAGATCTAGTAATAAAATTGAAATTGATAAAACATAATATAAAAGATAGATGAATAAATAATGGTTCAGATTCATTTATTTTAATAAACGTTAATGATCGATTTGTTGCGACTTGCGACAAACATTGCTTCTTTAATGAACGATTCTACATTGTTTAAGCAAAGAACTCAAATATTAAATATATTTTTAATATTCTTATAGAATAGAATCAAAACTATAGGTATTCGTTTCAAGAAATTCAATTCAATTCTATCATTTCAAAATTAAGATGTCTTTTTAAGTAATTGTTATTTACATATTATTATATACTATTTACGATTTATATACGATTTGATTTTTGATGATGACTTTCACAGGATGATACTGTGCGTATATTGTAGGCCAACAAAGAGGCGACTTTCTATCCCAGATATACATTTTATTTTATTAAACATTAACAAAAATTACTCAAAAATGTGGGCAATAGCTAGAACATAACATACCTACGTATACGCAAGCGTAGCCACTCCTTCCGTCTGACGCAACTAATCGGGAAAACTTTTTCAGAAATTCTACCAGAAATAATTGCGGAAGCATGTGCAAAGTGCACAAAACATCAAAGGGGTAACATAAGGAAGCTAGTCAACGCCATGTATGAGAGGAAACCGAATAAAGCGATTGAATTCCACAAGAAATACGACCCTACAGGGGAATATGAACCAAAATTCGCAGCTTTTCTTATCTCTAAAGACGATTAGAAGAAATGTTTTATTGGAGAACTATTATTATTTCTTATCGATTACAAATATCGATATTCCTAAATTAATGAATTAGTATTGATACGGGCCTTGATTCTTGATCCTCCGACCTACTTCGCAACTGCTAGTAAGAGACTATGATCAATGGCTACCATTAAATGTAGTTTTTAATAATTTTGATGGTTACACCAAACATTACTAACGACCCTGGCTTTACCTGCGGACCTACGAATATGAACTATGTGGAGTACCTAATACATTTTTTACGTTGTGTGATAATGTTTGTTTTATTTTCCCTATTTATGTTCCAAAGACTATCAAGGTGAATTTCTAGGTCATGGCGTAGGTATATTTTATTTCCTTAAACCTATATTTTCACTCTTTATACAAGTTCCACAAAAAAAATCTACATTCGAAATCACAACAGGGACGTAGATTATTATACGCGTATTAAAATAGTCTTATTTTTGAAACGAACATGAGATAAAACTTCACTAGTCAATCAAATCAATTGTTGATTCAATAATAAAATTCATGAAGCATTTTAAATTCAAACAATTCAATAAACAGAATTTTCTTGTCATACTTATAATACGATATTATGATTATGATAGGATCATTTATTCTCATCACATATTATTCAATGATTTTCCGTAATACAAGGAAAGGCGGAACATCGGTTGGTTGTACTTGTAAGTACCTACTCTACCGGAGTATAGGTACCTTCGCAAAATATACCCATAACTTCTAGTTTAATAAACTCTACAAAACAAAACAAACAAAAGAAAATATAATCTGCTGTATCGATGATGAAAACTTCCATGCCTGAGACTTCTCCAAAATAATTAATTATTTTCAAAGGCGTATGAACTCCGCTCCGCCAACCCGCTTTAGACCATTGTAGTGGACTAAGGCCTACATCCTTCTCATTGTGAGAGGCGACCCTGCCTATTTTCTTCATGTATTAAGTTTCGGCGATGATGATATACCTACCTAATATGACTGTATATTAAACCTCGTGAAAATCAAAAATCATTTTGTAACACGAATATGAATTAGTTTAAGGTTTTTGTACATGGGCCCTTCAGATAGGATTCCTAGTCTTTTTAACCATGGATTGCTCTAACTACTTCAGATCAGGTGGCCCGTATCCCCACCTGTTGTTACTATAAAGAGATCTCAAAACCAACAGTTGCTCAAACCCCATAGCTCGATATGAAGTATTGGTGCGGAACGTTGCGCAGTGTCAGATTATATGAAGTGGTTATACAACGCTTACGTCAGCGTGCAGTTGGCGCAACGCGGTCGCGGCACACAAACATACTCGTACAGGGTACATGCAATATGCGACTCTTGCCCAATGCAAATCGCCAATAGCGCAAACATTTGGTCCCTACTAGGTCTGTCTGCAAAAATTAGTGGCTCACTGCCGTGAAGTCGCGCAAGGTCGCGTCTCCCATCACGATGACAAGGATTTGTCCTAGGACTTTGTCCACCACATTCGCTAAGTGCTGGTTGGTAGACTTCGCGTGGCTTTGGGAATGCCGAGGTCTAGAATTCTCAGTTTGCGTAGACATGCTTTTGCGACATGCCTTTGAGAAGATTAGAGAGAAGTCTAGGTTTCCTCATGATTGCCTTCACCGTTATAATAAGGAAATGATATTTTTATACAATGCAACCGTTGGTGTATGTTTTTTGGGACATATTTCATGTCCTTATATCCCAGATATGGTTTTTTTTGGGACATGGGATAGGTCTGAAAATATATTAGCCACTAGGTTACCCCTAGACGATGAACGATAACTTTTTGAGTTAATTTTATAATACAAGCCTACAGACTTGCGTAAGCGACGTTGGGGGACCAAAATTATCTTTTACAGGACTGAAGAAGCTCCCTTGGACTAAAATGGTCACCTCCAGTTTGTGATTCTGACACCAACAGACTCTAAGCCGCACACTTAATGCGGCTGCATCACACAAACATACATGCATCGTACATGCAATGTGCCGGTTCTTGCCCAACGCAAAATGTCGGTTGCTCACCCATTTCGACTTTACTAGGCCTGTAATTCGCAATTGCTACCGAACCTCAAATTTATTGCAACGTTAAATTACAGCATAATTTCCTTTGCTTTGGGGAAACTTTTTTTAAAATGAGTTGTGTGAGTGGTGGCACTTCACCAACTATAATGATGAATGAAAAATTTTCTGAATTTGTCCTGTATTTCTTTGAGACTTTTTAGTCGTAGACAATATCATTAAAATTATTTAGAATCACTCAAAAATTGTTCTGTAATAAAATTGTGTAGACGAATACTTTTGTTGCCAATGAGAGAATAAAGGAATTACTAATTAAAGGTAGTAATGAGGATATACTTGGAGGAAGAGGTAAAAACAAAAATTTTGATTTAATTTTCTTTTATTAACGAAGTATACCAAATAAATAAAACTTCTCACTCCAGATTTGGACACAATCACCTTGGTTATACAATCTTTTGAATCTTTGTTGACATTCAACAGCGGGGTCACATTATAATTATAATTAAGTTAAGTAACTCAATTTTTTCTTACAACACTACTTTGTTTATCATCAAGAATCCAATTTTAGTTGACCTCAACGAAGACGCAGTGTTTAAAGGCGTTTAAAAATGTCACTTGGCATATTTATGTGTTTTAATGTATGTTTTAAGTTGTCAATGACCTTTTATAATTGTGTGTTTAAAAATACATTCATTTCCCTGCAAGTAGGTTCATCAACAGAGTAACAATAGAAGTAGACTCCAGTGAATCAAACCCTACCAAGTCTTAAAGTTCAAACTCATACTCTTACAATGACATTTCATAAAATAATAATTACCTACATGATGGAATTTTTCTCAAAATCTTACCAACTGCTCTTAAATCACCAGGCCATAAGGCCATTATTTTATCAGTGGCTTCAAGAACTCCAAAATTGTTCGAAATTGTTTTGACATAGTTGTTTTGTGCTTTTTATAATGTGAACCAGTCTGCAGTCAAATGAATCGTCAAAATTACAGTCACTCTTGTTTCCATCATTCATCGCTATTCCTCACAAAATCACCTGAAGGAGTCATCTCCGATAGCATAAAATTTTCGTGTGATATCGTGATGCTAAACCTTAGTCAGTTTAATTAAAGGCGCCAATAGCTGTCTTGTTCGTGCATTAATCCATTGGGGATCGCAGGAACACGCCGGCAGAAATATTATTGCAATAAGATTAAGCAATGATATAGCAAACACGCTAAGCCAATAGAGATGACACCTGTAGGTTAAATTCGTCCCATATACCCTACAATTACCGCTACTTTATAAATAACTTATACGAGAACGGCTTAGCTGCCTTGGATGAACTTTTCGAAGTTGGCGCGGTGCTTGCCCGTGGGGTCATTCTTGTTCACCAGCTCGTCCCATTGCTTGGGATGTTTCTGCTGGATAGCTTTGATTACTTTACGGATGTTCACTTTTTGCTTCTCGGTGCATTTGGCGCACGTCGTCTCTACGGCTTCGGGGAGGGCCTCTGTAAAGAGAGAAATAAAATGAGGATAACGTAACATGAGTAGAATTCTTCAGATTACTGCATAGCTATCCGATAGCTAATTATGTAAATAAATGCGAAAGATTGAAGTATAGATTGATAGATGAATGTTTGAAACTCTTTCAAGTTCAAACCGCTTAACGGACTAAGATGGAATGTGGTACACAATTAATGTATAATCTGGATTACCATATTTTGTAGGAGAAGTACTTTTTTACTCTCTTTGGATTAAATTCTAAAATCAAGGCAGATGAAGTCGCTTTTCTTAACCGTTACCTGATTCTTATTGTTAAAATAAATAAAAATACCTTATTAATGTCAATTCAACGGTCATTAGTCAAACATCACATACAGGATCACGTCATAGCATTTTATCATTATCGTAATAAGGCTGGGCAAAATTAGAAACATAAACCTCTAGAATACACATTCAATATGAAGTAAAAGCGGTGATAGCTTAATGGCTAAGAATATTATAGGCAATATTAGACAATATGTAAAAAAACATACATTAATAATTTATAAGTACCAAGACTGTTACGTGAACTGTGCTAAGTTCAGGGTTATATACCTCGTATTTAAATTGACCAATCTATGTTTCTTAATTATGTATATATGTATTTGTGTAGCATTCAAATGTTAATAATTATTTAGATATCTATCAGTCAGAAAAGACTCAATGTTTATGTTTACTGCCCTAAAAACTTTATCTGAATGTCATAATAACTTTTACCAAATTTATATTGAAAATAATTTCGAGCTGTAGAACACAACCATTTCAAACATTGGGCTTTTGGAAAAATTCTTGGATAGCTTGGAAAATATCGTCAACAACAGTTTTTTTAAAGGAGCAGTAGTTATAGGTTTAGGTAGACCGTTCATAAATTAGATCACACGTTAAGAGGAGTGAGGGGTCCTATATTTTGTGACGTCACAAGTACGAAAAACGAAAAACTTCTAAATGTAGGCATCTACATGAACCGTATGGTATGAACCTAAATCTGATCTGATTTCAGAATCGATGTTAATATTGTAATTATATTTGTTGAATTGCAAAATATGTAACGTGAGGCTCTGACAAGGGCAGGAGGACAAAACCACGAAATTCATGTGATGTAATGAAATGATGAAAGGACGTGGTCCTTTACTGTGAGCCTAATTCACAAGCTCAGAGTCGCCCAGAGGGCAATGGAGAGAGCTATGCTTGGTATTTCTCTACGAGACAGAATCAGAAATGATGAAATCCGTAGAAGAACGAAGGTGACCGACATAGCTCTCAAAATTTGCAAATTAAAGTGGCAATGGGCTGGCCAAATCGTTCGCAGGACTGACAACCGATGGGGAAAAAAGGTCCTCGAATGGCGACCACGTTTAGACAAAAGGAGCACAGGCCGCCCTCCGACCAGGTGGACTGATGACCTGAAGAAGACAGCGGGAAACCGTTGGATTCAGAGGGCCCAGGACCGGGCGGAGTGGCGTCGATTAGGGGAGGCCCATGTCCAGCAGTGGACTACTAAGGGCTGAAAGGAAGGAAGGAAGGAATGAAATGATGGGCCCATATGGATAAAACCCAAAGAGCACTAACAAGCATATCCTGTGGGCCTTGGCCCCCAAGCCTATATACATTTGAAGTCCATCATCGTGGGATGAGTAAAGTCAGAATAAATATGCACTTAGCTTGCATTGCGCATTGTGTTTAATAAGATACTTGTCTCTGCACCAAAGATTAACGAGTGAAGTTATCAAATGTAATTAAACATATTATTATAACCATTAAAAAACATCGTGTATTTTAGCTGCATAAAAAAACACTAACACTGACTAACACACTTTTAACAATGAGCCTAGGGGAATAACAGAATTCAGGGCATCCTTTCTCAACCTCAGGATTGAAGAAGATTAACTGAAGTACCTTCCTTATTCATTTTTAACTCTTTAATTCCTTTTTTTCTTAGTCTAAAACTATTATTCCTAAGTTTTTATAGGCACTATGTCACTGTAATAGACTTGTTATTGCTTTATAGATATCGATGTTAATGGCTCTTTATTCGCTTTTAGTGTAGCTACATGTGAATTGGCGGTAAGTGCGATGTGGTTACTCAGATGACCATAACTCAAGCGAATGTTTGAATATCAATTCTCTTTTGTCAACGATGATGAATCTTTGCTTGCCGCATTGTTCAACATTTGATATTAAACATCGATGTCCTAGTACTTAATTTGCTTATTGCTATTATATTTACTTCACAAAATTTACTGCATATTAAACCAATATCTCAAAATTAATCTAAAAAATAATTATGTTACTTTTAATCTTGATGAAAGGAGTAGTTGTAGTAGTAGTACTTGTTCCATCGGACAATATAGGCACCGTGCTGGATCCTGTAACGCTGAGAATCGCGGTAGGACTCCGGCTCGGTGTCAAAGTGTGCGAGCCTCATCGTTGCCCATGTGGGCAGGGGGTGGACATCTTTGGTCGACATGGCTTGTCCTGTACCAGGAGCGCAGGCCGCCTATATCGCCACGGTACGATGAATGATTTGATCCGTCGGGCTCTTGCCACCGCTTCTATACCTGCTATATTAGAACCTCCGGGTTTATCCAGAAGCGATGGCAAGAGACCAGATGGTTCTACTTTAGTGCCGTGGTGTTTGGGCCAATCTTTGGTATGGGACGCGACTTGTGTCGATACACTGGCCCCATCACACATCAGTGTTACTGCTGTTAGTGCTGGGGCCGCTGCCGACCAGGCCCAATGTCTGAAGCGCCGCAAATATAGTAATTTATCAGAAAATTATATATTTGTGGCGCTTGCAGTAGAGACTATGGGTCCGTGGTCTTCCGACATGAAAAAGTTCATGTCGGAAATGTCGACCAGATTGGTTCTTGCCTCTGGTGACCCAAGAGCTGGCGGCTATTTCGCTCAAAGGCTGAGCCTGTGTGTTCAGCGTGGAAATGCCGCCAGCGTCTTGGGAACGATGCCTCACATGGGCACTTTAGATGAAATATTTTTATTAAGAGTTTTTTTTTTTTTTTTTTTGTATTGTGTAAATAGATATTTTTAATAGTTAAGATTTATTTAAGTTTCTTTTTAATTATTTTCTAAATAGATTAGATATTAGATTCTTACAGATTAGAGTACTTAAATCCTGATGAAGAAACTTAACATGAGTATTTCTTAAATTCTACTCAAATCCTATTTGTTCAAAAAATTTGTTACCTAATTAAATAAAATGGCTATTTAAGGAATCTTAAACTGCACAATACACAATGTAGTATGTCAATTTCTCAAAATTGAATTGATTAATAGTTTCATAGTGGATCCACAATGAAAATGTGACTAAAAATATCTGAATAGTAATCTAACTTCCATGGTAGACTTAATTACCACACAATGCATAAATAACGAATATTACCCAGATTTCGATAACAAAGAAGAACACAAAAACGAGGGAATAATCCATAAAGTTACGGTTAATAAAAATGTATCAAAAGCACTTACTCTTAAAATCCGTCCCCTCAGCAGTGCACCGTCCTTTGTCGAGGAAGCAGTTGATGTACGACTTCAGGAGCCTGTCATTGGAGACCAGGGTTTCCACATCAAAGTTGTCATACTTGGAGTTGTACTTGTCCGCCGCATACACCGACAACAACAGGCAAGCCAAAACCACAAACGACTTCATTTCACTCCTATTTGGTCAGTTCTGGAAAGAATACCTTCGTTAATGGGACTATAAAGGTAGTACAAGTGGATAGAGTGGTACGCCTTGTCCCGAATATAAAACGATAACATCAACGGAGTAGTTAGTTAGTTGCCTCGACGCACAAATAAAGCGTGCTTTGAATTCAGATTAGGCAGAAATCTTGACTTGAAGACATTTGCTTGTTCATTTATTCATATGAATTCATCCGTTGTTACAAGGGCGACCTATGCATTAAATTATTTAAGATTATTCGTAAGAGCTTACAACGTTTTGGATGCATTATGTTTTTATGCACGCTTTGGATTACCTACTATAATCCGGTGGAAATTTGGCTCTTTTTAATAAGTTACTACTACTGTGCTTCTTCATTTAAATAACTTACATTGGGAAAACAATTGGTTTAGTAGATGAAAAGAAAATGAGAAAGCTTTCTTTAAACTTAGAAAAACCTGACATATAAAAATTGTAATGTCATAATGTGATGTGATTTGGTTTGTCAAATAAACCAAAAACATCAACTCCTCAAAACTAGATCCTTTAATAAATATGTCACTGGTTTGCGCTCAATCTGGTGCACTATTACGTAACACAAATCACGACTGTTGACACTGATTGCAGAATGCAGACGCAGTTCATTCACCCACCTTTTACTCTCTATAGAGGTCCTAAGGAACTAGCTGCCATCGAAACCGACAGTGCTTTTATATCAACGTCGATTAGCCCACTACCTTCGTCGCCTCGCAGTCCAAACAGTTACTAAGTGACGTTCAAATTTGAACCTTTCGCTGAAACACTTATGACTGATGACAAGTCAAACAAACGCCCGTCGAGATCTTTGATCTATAGAAACAGACATCAAATCTATCCGTTACATATTGGATGTATTACCTACTGAATACCTGGAAACATTGAGCAACTCAAAATATAAGACAGTGGCAAGGAAGGAAGGACCTAAGTTTTATTAAGTATAATAATATGGACACATCTTTGCACAATTAACCTAGATACAGTCGCGTGACCTTTAGGATCATTATATAATTTTATACAAAGCCAAAATTGTTCGAGGTTTATGCAAAGTTTACAGTCGTTAGCTGCACATTTAGAATGCACACTCCTCTGTCTCTAATATTTTAGTCAAGAAACTTTTACTTATCAGAAAAATTGATATCTATTGTTACTTTGAACATTATTTTTCTTCACGATGTCTTCATCATATAGATATCACTGCTAATTGTCAATAGTTCTAACATCGCTTCAAATACACGCTTCGTTTACCTTAGTTATTAACCAGCCAGACGGGATCATAAAGCATTCAACAAAGTGCATCTTAGACAAATACCTACAAATTGAACCCAAAGAAGCTTAGAATATGTTAGATAAAAGACATCACAGCCGTAATTTAAGTTTAACATTTAAATCTAAAGACGAAACCGTAATTATTATAAACATTAACAGTAAAGCATACAAATAAAACAGTAGGTACAACAGAATATTTCAAAATGTCCCACGTATGTCGTGTGGGTTTTGCCCCGTTGCAATTCATTGATGCAAAGATAAGTACATAGGTATGTAATTATAACTTACTTTAAAAGAAAAGTTAGCTAATAAAGTTCGAACACATTAACAATTAGGCCTTAAAGTAATACAAAATATCCATGTAATTATTTGGATCCAGTATATTATAAACTTAACGTTGCGTGAAAAAGTAACAAACATCTACCATTAAAAGTAACAAGCACATATGTTTCCATTGATAATATTTTTAAAATAATTTAGCATTAATTTTTATAACATCAAGAAAGAAAACAATACGGCTATCAATAAAAATGCAATTTTGACTACGTAATCGATACGGATTTTCAGATTTCATTTATCGATGCGATACCGGATCACGCACAATCAGGTAACTGGATTAACGATCTGGCGATCTTGAGAAATATCGACGACATTCATAACATATCAAATGTTAAAGGTAACCATAGAAGCTTGCCTGGAGAGTTCTACCGTCACCCATGTACTTGGTATTTTGTGTACCTATTGTATGAGGGTTGCCGAAGGTTAGTAGGTACCTACTTTATTTGAAGCTAGTCTAGTGCTATGGCTTTGAAAGTTGGAAGAATATTAAGGGATTTGTCTAGGTAAGAGCTCTACATACGCTAGTGCGAGTATGCTCCATGTTTCCAAATATAGAGAATCGTTTTTATCTATAAGGGACGCCCTACTCTTGAAAAGTACCTACAAAAAATATTTATTTTTAAGAAAATAATTATGTCCTAAGGATATAATATATTACCTAAAGTTAGCTATTATAACTAATATAGTAAGTAATTTAATACAACTTACGAACATTTTTACGAGATTTGTGAGTTATACAAATTTTCGCTGGATTATTGTTTTCATGTTTCAGCTCTAAAAATAAGTCTTTTCGGAACTAATACTAATTTTGGACGGGAGCTGTTTGTTTCAAGATTGAGATATTGCTTTTTCTAAAGTGTCAAAGTATTTGTTCTGTGGGTCTAGTTTCTTGGTCAGTTGAGCGTATTGTTCAGGATGATATCTCTTGAAGGCCTCGAAGGTTCTTCGAGCGAATCTTTTCTGAGACGGCGAGCACTTTCCACAAGCTGTTTTTACCACCTCCGGTAGAACAACTGAAATTACAGAGAAAACATTTTAATTTTCAATGGGAGATACAAGTATGTAGGTGACAACCCAGTGCCTTCGTCATTCGATCAGTCGGTCTCCTCGAGAGGTCCGTGTTTCAATCCCAGCGACAGGTACGCCAATTACCCATAATAATTTGTCTAGTTATTTGCATTTCACAGAATTAAATGTTTCCTTTTATCCGTGACGTGTTTAAGTAGACGGGTTGTAAATTTATTGTCTTTGAAAGAGCGTGCTCCATAATTTTCCTGGCTTCCCCCAGTAGTGAGGCGAGACCAATACACAACGGTGAGATAAAAACGGTTAGGTATAGCTATACCAGTAATCACGAATGGTCGCTAATCGGTCGAATTTCGACCGTAAATTTAATAAACCTTAATCGACGATGTCGCACAATAATTTAGGGTCAAAAAATATTGAAAATTCAAAATATAAATTCGGATTCAATTCTTTAACAATTATTTCTATTTTATTAACATTTACCATAATTTTTCACCAAACCCAAGAGTCGAATGGCGAAGAATTCCACTAGGCTAATGGTAGACTTAATGCCTAGTGCTTTTACAAAAGGTCGATTTAATAGTGAATTATAAATAAATAAAAAGAAGCAAAAAGAGAAGCAAAAACAATATAACAAGGGAATTGTATAAGGACTTACCTTTAAAAACTCTTCCTACTGGAGTACACGGACCACTGTCCAGAAAGCAATCCAAATATTTCCTTAAAAGCCTCCTATTCGTGACCAAGGTGTCAGTGTCGTAATAATCATACTTCCGGTCATAAAACGTTTCTTGGGACAACACAGTAACTAAATAGGCAAGGACCAATACAATGTGCTTCATGGTAGCCACTCTAGAAGACAATGGAATTAAAAGTCCTCCGTAAACATGTTATTGAAGCCTGCAATTCAAATGCCGATCTTGAGAGGCGCTATTAATGTTTACATTTCCTGTTTACATGTATTTAAATAGCTATCGAAAGTTTTGTCACGTATTGAACCGGGATGACTGATTTATTCTATGACGAACTACTCAAATGACTTGAGACCCACATATTCCTTCTATTTAAAACGTACAACAATTTAGTAACCTTCAAATAAAAACGAAGGAAGGAGGCCCACAAAAACTATACCTAATCGCTTCTAGCGATCCATTTTATTCGAGAACCACGATCTTCGTATTATATTATTAGTCATTGTTTACAAGTCTATGCAATTAGGAAAAATATGGAGTCTTTATTTAGTGAAGAGTAAAAAATTTAAATAATTGCGCTTGGTTTCCTTGTAGGTTATGATGTTTAAAAGTCAAGGGAATTTTTGGTGGTGTAATTCATTACTGGTGCAGTATTTCTTATGCAGTTGCATTACGGTCATTTACAGTATGGCGTAATTTAATTTGTCAATCAAGAGTGACTATAAGGTGCATGGTGCACCTAACCCTAATAAAATAAGCATTCGTTACTCCTTATTAGGAGCAACGTTATAAGTTTAGCTGTTTTAAGCTGTCCTCTAGTGATATTCTGAATAGAATTGGTCCGGTCATTTCGCATAATATACTATTTATTACCAGAACAGAAATTGTAAAATAATTAATTTTTTTTTAGTTTTAAGTCCATATCACGGAAACTACTAGACCGATTTTGATTAAACTTTTCCCATTCCCTAAGTTGAACAAAATGCAAAAAAACAAAAAAAAAACGAACACGATCTGTTAATTAGTTTCGGAGATATGCGAGGACAAACATATCTACATACATACATACATACACCCATGAAATTTGTTATTCTTGTTTGGCAGCCGTAATAGACTAACATAATTATGTAAAAATTGTGCAGTTCTGAGAATATTACAAACATACGTGTCGAATTGATAACCTCCTTTTTTGAAGTTGGTAAAAAGCGCAAATGGCAAAGCGGTAAAATTCGCACATGACCAGCGTTGTGTTCTTAGATCTTCTTCTTAGTTTGAGAAGAAACCCGACATTTTAATGGGACATCATCCAGCGCCGACATTGTTTATACACTGCAGTGAGCATTGAATATTCAGTAACTGAGATTCTGGTTAACTACTTATACAAATATGTAGCAATCTCATAATGCACCTTTCCATATTATAATCAGGTAAATTAAGTTAAAGGTTGATATTTAAATACTCTTTAATATTGCAATTTAATTTATTTATACAGGAAACTCTAATGTTCGCTTGCACACCACATACAGTACAGCCTTCAACTACTTATGTTATTTTTTTAAAGATATGAAAACAGTCGAAAAAGTTAAACATAAAAAAATTTAATACATAAATAATTATATTTTTTTCTAAATCAGATAAAAGCTACTGATTATATTTTTGAACATAACATGTTTTTTCTAAATTGAAGTAAAAAGTAATGGTCTTTGTAACCCGTGGATTTTTTTGCGGTAAGGTGACATAACTTCGGATACGATAAAATAACTGTTCGTTTCAATTTCTTGCGTGGACCCATGAGTATCAATAAGCTACCGTTAGTTATGGATAGACGTATTATAGTTTGATAGATACCTAACGTATTATAGTTAAGTTGCTTAGATTTTGTAGTTTAGTTGCTTAGGTTTTGCCTGGTAACCAAACTTTAGAACGGTTTCCATACCCGGCGGTATATTATTGAGACCCACGTTAAAGTAGTCCCTTCCATTATACTATCTCCGACAAATATTCTTAAGCGCTGGCGATAGCTGCCTCCAGGGAATCGAAGAGTTTTCCTTCTGGGTCGTATTTGTCCTTCAAAGCTTTGTATCCCTGGGGAAGGTTGTTCTTGCTTGCCGCCAAAAATCTGTTGAAGATGTGTTTCTGAGCGTCTGTGCACTTCGCACAAGCTTGCGCCACCGCTTCAGGGAGATCCTCTGAAAAATCAATTAATATTTGGTATTATTTATTTTAGGACACCATAACACACTAGAAACTATTAAATGGACGTTCTAAATATGAATAAAAAAGCACAGGCTCTTGCCCTTTGAACGTATACTCTCTTTGTACGTTTAGTCACTTACTTGTCTTATTTTTATTCAATTATATTCAACCACAGTATGTATTTATGTATATCTATGCATTTAAGTATGTTTATATTTATTTTTAAAATCAAAAGGTGCCATTTCTAAACCTTTTTTATTTAATACGTCGGCTCTTAGAGAAAGATTCATAAAAATCAAATCAAATAATAGTTATTTCGCTAAAAAGGTAACGATCTACATTTAAACTGCAACATTGACATCAGTTATTAGTTCACACATGTACCTATATTAAAACGAGCAAAAAGTTATTATTATATATTTTGAAACATCATAACATAATTACGTACACTGAATAAATTTTAATATACAAGGTCTTCAATAAAATTAATTACTCGTAGTTATGTAGTACCTACTGAATGTATACTCACTTTTGAAGTCAGCTTCCACTTCGTTACAAGGTTTCTTATCCAAAAAGCAGTCTAAGAACGATTGGTGTGCTTCTTTGTTCGCCACCACTGCGTCGATATCCAAGTCATCATTCTCAGTACTGTAGGTGTCAGCTGCGACCAGAGCCAGAAACCCAAGTAATATCAAACACTTCATTTTGTTCTGAAATTTTAAAAGTATTATTTAAGCGTCTACTCCTGTCGTCAACCAGTTCCTACTAGGTGCAAGTTATGAGTACCGCTTCTTATTTAAATAAAGGTCGCTTATTCAACTCTTAATTATTTTGTAGAGTTAATATCACAGTAACTGTTATTATTAATATTACTTTGTAAACAAAGATATCCGACTTCTAGAAAGTGATCTACTTACTAATCACTGCTAATGATGATTAGAAATAAGTAAATAATAATAAAATATACCAACTTACCTACAACTTATCTTACTTGGGGTTTGGTAACAATTAAATCCAATACGTTGAAGACTCTGAATGTGGCATTATGAAGTTAATATTGTACTTCCTATTCTCGCTATATATACGCGCATGATCGACAAAAACTATAGGCACTTACTCATTTTCGGCTAGTAGGTATGCCTTAGATTTGTTTTTAACTTACTATGCATATTAATTTATACTTATTATAATCCAATATATTTAAAATAGAACACAAATATAGAGTCGTGAATGTAACAATAAGGAGGTACCTAATTATAAACCAAAACCTTACCTACTAACCAATTGTACGAGAAGAAATGAGAAGAGATATAACATAACACCTATATATTATCTATCATACTACCTATAAATTGTTTATTAACAATGCAAATAAACAACTCACAAAATCAAGAGTTTAGTGGACTCAAGAAATAAAACAAAGGTTAACGAAAGAAATCCAATTTTATTAAGAACTTATAACACGTTACTATCGTGAACATTAAATTTTTTTAATCAATAATAATATGGCACATTTAAAACTTAATCTCAAACTAATTTGTTTACAATATCTATGTTAATATTTAACATCAAAATCTTATACAAAGCGTACTTAATACATTCTAATTCAATTCTATTGACATTATATCAAATTGTTAAATTCACCATATTCAAACATGATGATGAGAGTAAGCCGCATCGCAATGTCATTACATTGATGGCATTTTAACTCCATTCATTATACTGTTAGAATATGATGATTATGTGTCAGAATGAAACCATTATGATCCCTGAGAAGATACCCTACTCTAAAACTGAATTAATGAGTAAGGTCTTAAATCAAATTTTAAAGTTTATCAAAAATTTATTTAATAGATACGTTTAGGCATTCGCAATAGCCGCTACTAAGGGCGTAAAGTATTTGTTTTCTGGGTCATATTTGTTCTTGAAATCTGTGTAACCATCTGGAAGCTTCTCCTTAGTTGCTTCCAAGAATCTTCTGAGTAAGTGCTTCTGGGCTGCAGTGCACTTAGCACATGACTGCTGTACCGCTTCATTGAGATCCTCTGTAACAAGAATATGACATTTTGTTAATCTAAAGGATAGCATACTGATTACTGACATCCAGGCATAGAATTTAACATAATGTCTCAATTTTGTCAGGAATATAATATAGCTCTGAGCGCGCATAGCCCCGTTGCTTGGGTAGGTAGGTAGATCGCAAACGAGGGAGTCCAATGATAAAATTCACGGCAAATTAGGTCTTCTTTCACCCCCTGGAAGGAATGTATCATATTACCAATAATCCTGTATACATATTATTATGTATATATATATATATATTTGGTAATTACTTTTGTGATGTCAAAAACATCATCTTATATTATTAGTCGAAGGCGAATCGGTTACAATTTTCTCTTACGTTTCTCAACCAATTTTCCAAATTTTTGTTTTAGTAGGTCCTGTTTTGACTAGTTTTTGTGATGTCTGCCAAAAAATTCAGGTAAGATGCGTTAAATACATAAAAAAAAATTAAAAAAACACAGAAAGCTCACAACCGTACGTTTAAAACACACTACGCATACCCACACATAGATACACAAAAATGAAAGGGAGCTCTCGGGTGCAGACTTACTTTTGAAATCCGCCTGCACGTGGTTGCATGGCTTCTTCTCAGTGAAGCAGTCGAGGAAGGCCTGCAGCGTGTCGGTGTTAGAGACGATGGCCTCGACGTCTACGTCATCGTTCTCGGTGCTGTAGGTCTCAGCGGCGGACAACGCGAACACGGCGAGCAGCACAACGATGCACTTCATCTTGGTCTATCTGTAAAGTTATAAAGAGTTAGCCCATTAAAGACTTAGTTCAGGGTAGGCAATGGAGGATCAGAATAGGCCTGAGCTTAACTATGACCTGGCGGGTTGGGAGATACACATGCCTTTGAAAACATTATAAAACTGTCCGACGTGCAGGTTTCCAAAGAATGTTTTCCTTTCTATGCTAGCAGGTTAAATTTAATTTTGTTATCTTAGGATTTTCATAAGTGTACGCTGTCGAACCCCGCGCTTTTTAAATTAAATTCTATAAAGTTCGCTGATTGGATGAAAAATATTGGTTTGTCGTATCTTCTCTAACAATAAAAAGAAATGGCGGACTAGCACCTTAATCCGCCACTCTGGTCTAATGCGTGACTTCACATTCACACAACTTTGAGAGCATTATGGAAATAGGTACGTATGTCTGTTTAATCTTGAAACTCTTAAAAATACCTATACCTACGAATTGCAAAAACGCTTCAGATATTTCATAATTGCAATGCAAAGCACTCAACTTAGTAATCTAAAAAAAATCAGATACCGACAAATACCAGAGATCAATAAAGCTTCAATTACATAACGCTTACGTGAGAGTATTACATCAAAAACAAACATTAAAAATGTGCAATGTGGTTACTTACATTAGTACGAAGAAACAAGTTTTGATCTGTCCACAGGCTGGCCTTTTATACCCATTGCTATACTAAGTTGCTTATAATAAAAATTATGGGTAAAAAACGTGTACAAAGCTCTTTTTGTTTTATTAAACGTGACTAAGTTTTAATATTGTCTGCGAAGCCTCAATCTAACCTTACGCTATATGTGTACGCATCTGTAGCTAGGTATGCATTTATGTAACGAATCTATGGATGTGATGTCATTTTCACCCGCTTAAAAACGTTTAATTAAGTTAAAAACTATTGACAATACAATATTTTAGTACTACTATCAAGCTAAGCTTACTTACAAACATAAGTTTACATACATACAATATTAAACAATTAGACTTAAAAGGCGTCTTATTGTAATTTAAGGTATCTAATTAAAGTTCCTATCTTAATAAATTTAAAAATAAGTATCTTGAAAAATTTTAAAATAACACTTATAATCCTTGCATTTAAACCGAAAAAAATTACAACTTTATCATAAAAATTATACAACAAGGATAAGGCAACTTTACAGGTAGGTATTTAATTTATGGATGTAGGCTACGTGATCAACTAAGCTTAATAATTATCCTATGCATTTAGGCCAGCTATATTGATTTGATACGATTTCAACAATTTTTTAATTAGTACTAAAAAGTAAACCAACGCCTCATACGAGTAGCAATCTCATAAATTCATCGAGCCTATATCCTATCATATCCACCACTAAAGGGCTTTTTGTTCTACTTTGTCTCTTTCGTGGGGCAAAGTGTAAAGTTGTATACCGACAGTTCCGTAGTCGTCGTGGTATTATTAGTAGTTAGAAAACACTTTTAATTCATATAAAACGTATAAGACATGCTGAGCATAACCCTCAATATATTATGTTCTCAACGAGCTTTTTATTAAACGCCTGCTTAAAATGCACAATGCGATGATATTCTGCGCTTCGACTTTTAATTTTTATCAGGTAGAACTATTACATGTAAACCTGTAGTATGTAGGCTACTACATAATTTTGGTACTTACATATAATACTAAAAATATTAAGTAGTTTGTTAGTACCAGGCAGTAAGGCACCTTCTCGGGCGAGCTTTGTGTTTGTTGTAGATCCTTTCACTTCAGAAATAAATAAAACTGCTATTTATATAAGTCCAGAACATAATATTTGTTTATATATTTTATTGATCAAACATCATCGCACGCCTGTGTCCCGTGCTTGAACACTTTCGTCAAATATTCGTATATTTAACGTATGCCATGAGCATCAGAAGATGTCAGACAGATTGACGTACTAGTAACAAGCTACCGTACGAATACTTTGACGATAGAGTTCATGCTCACAGCACTGACCTACAGATACAGCTTTCATAATTTTATTCCCTGGGTCAGTATGTATAGTGAAATCTGTATATGTTTTTAATTTATTTATTAGATATGTATTATTAATTTATTCTTTATATATCCGTGTTTTAATATTTACATGTCAGTTTTTGATTATATATAAAAATAAGGGAATAAAATGGGGCTCCTGATCACGAGATACTTGGCAAGTTCGGCTTCCAAGGCATCAAAGTAAATACCCTTAGGGTCGAACTTCTGTCTGAAAGCGATGTACTCGTGGGGCAGCCTGGTCTTCAAGGCCCACAAGAACTTGGAGTAGCGTTCTTTCTGGGGCACATTACATCTGTCACAAGCCCTTAAGACGGAATCTTGAAGAATTCCTGAAATTAACAGCATTAAGAAAGTCAGAGCTTAGTAGACAAGGACAGGCCGCTAGGTGATTTGAGGGATACTTTTTATCATAATCTTGCAAGAAAATCACTAAAAAAAAGCAAAGCCCTTCTTTAAATAAGCTGGCGCGCCCAAATTGAGCGATCTTTATGGTCTTGATTTTTTTCAGTCGTTGTTCACGCCATATGCGCGTTAATCAGTAATCACGTATTTTATGGCTCTCACGGGACGAACGATCCTTAAGAATCCAGGGTCCTCTTATTACAAGCACTTTGGAATTATATCGAAGGGAAAAATACTATATAATCCTTATCGCTCCTACAACGGAGACATACTGGAGAAGCCCCTAACATCAAACAATTTGGACGGAATTTAACTGTTTCCTTATGAAACTACGAGTAAAATCATGCTCACTTACTTCTAATACTCTCGGTCAGCGAAGTGCAAGGTCCTCTTTCCAAGAAGCAGTCTACATAGCTTTGCAGACTGGGCAGATCCGCAATCACTGAGTCTATGTCGACGTAGTCGTTTTCCGTCTGATAGTAGAATGACTCCTCGGCTATCACGACCACCAGGGCCGCAAAGAAAATCGCGAATTTCATTTTTATTACCTGAAATAAAAAATTATTTAAACATTCCGAAAAACAAGCTTTTTTATGGTGTATTGTATTCTACAAGTCAAGCACTTTCATTTAATATTCATGTTGGCTAGGTTGTAAAATATGCAGCTTTTGTACAGTCTTTCCAATCCGCACTTTTGTCGCCCTAAATTTCTGAGATTAAATATAGATTTGAATGTTAAAGAATTACAATAAATTGGACTTACAGATTTGAGCTTGATTGACGTAATAATCGACGCGATATAATCACAGGTTTATATACTAACTTCAAGGTTATTGTAAATGTGAAAATTTTTTTTTGCTTCTTTATAGAGTCCACAAAAATGGATATCTGATAAAGCCTTTACTATAAATAAGTTTTATTAGTATTTTAAAAGTAAGATTAAAGAATCCGGAATTCGAGATAATCACATAAATACCAAAATAGGTAAAGGCAAAAGTTGTTTGTCAACCGATTTTCGTTTTCTTTGTTTCATAGCTAATAAGTATTTTGTCAGCTGCTAGGGGATTATTACTATTGCTGCTAGGTAGTCATTACAGATTCCGTTAGATGGCGCATATAATAATTGTTCGAAAACACGAATAAATACAGGTAATTTTATTTAGGAAAAATACGTTTAATCGCCTTTTAAATCTCTCTATTATTGAGAATCAAATCCAAGACATTCCTAACAACGCACCGACGACGTGGTCACCCCATGACATACAGGTCCCTAAAACAAAGAATTTGTCGCGATAATATTTCATAAAAAGCTAAAGGGTAGACCATAAAATAGATAGAGTACAGAAGTCAAGCTTTGTAGAGAGTAGTACCTATGTAAATAAGCTCTCACCTTTCCTGTTTACTCGTAGGTAGCGCTAATTTAGAAGGTACGTACCTAAATATCTAGCAAACAGGCATGCAAGCTACATACCGTGTCATATTATTGGTGGATGGTGGTGCCCATAAGAACATTAAGGGCAGAAATCTCAGGTCATGCAGGTCTAATCACGATGTTTTCAGTTCACACTAACAGCAGCTGACAGTAAATAACTTATAAAATACCGCTGGGAATTGATCCCGGACGTCTCGAGTAAAGGCTGAATTAACCACGATATTACCGCTTCACACTTATGCACTCTCTGAATGTTTTTATTAGTCTCATAAGCAATAATAATTATGAATCAGTCGAACTATCCGTGGGCTAATCTAATGCCTTAATTATAAGTCTAATGTCAGCATATTATATGACGTGTTAGTTCGGTTATTTTCATTTCAGTGAGCCTACATACGAGTATGGATAGCTAACCTTTGCCCGCGGCTTCATCAGCGGGGATATTAGGATAGGAAAAACAGGATAGTAATAGAATGTGAGTCCAACAACCCGCAGTAGGACAGCGTGGTGGAGTAAGGCCTACATCCCTCTCATTGTGAGAGAGACCCGACCCTATAGTGGGTTACTGACAAATAGAATGCATTCTGTGCTACACATGACTCGAGTGTGCTTTTGCCATTTCGATGAGTGAAGCTACAGTACTAGCGTCTTCCTACCAAGCGGCATTTTTTGAAACCGCGCGTTATTATATTGTGGGGGAAAAATTGTTTCTGTCCAGTACCGCAAGCATGAACACTATCACCAAAGTATTTATTAGTTCACGTTTGACATTAGTTTGGGAAGATGTACCTACATGCAGTCTCTTTCCGATACTAAAGACACACGTTAACTATACGAATACCTTGACGATTAGTGTTCGTGCTCGGGGTTGTTGTTTTAACCCATTAATGACCCACTACAGGGTCGGGTCTCCTCTCACAATGAGAGGGATGTAGGCCTTAGTCCACCACGCTGGCCTATTGCGGGTTGGTGGACTTCACATGCCTTTGAGAACATTTTTTTTTGTGAATTCTCAGGCATGCAGGTTTCCTCACGATGTTTTCCTTCACCGTAACAGCAGGTGATATTTAATTTTATAAATCGCACATAACTTTTTTACAAAGTCACTGGGATTCGAACCCGGTCCCCTCGATTCGAAGTAGAATTCTAAGCCACTGGGCTATCACCGCTGTACTAGATCCTAAAGTGCTCGGGGTACTATCCTAAACCATCCAACTTCAAACAGGATAGAGACATGTAGTAGTTTATTTAAATAAAAATTACATAATATATTTCAATCATTCATTTATTATGGACTTTATAAAATTTGTTAAAAAAATCTAAATTAACATTTTCTTTTTTATACATTTTGTTTGATTCCCACTATCCCATCCTATTTCGGTTTATCCATACGATGCAAATTTCGTTTTGTTTTATTTTTTGTACAAGTAATAGTATTGCAGATATAATTGCCTGTTGAAAGGCAAATATTGAGCAAGCTGAGCTTCGAGGCGGTCGAAGTAGATGCCGAAAGGATCATATTTCTGTCTGATATTCCAATATTCGGCGGGCACTAATGTCCGCAAGGCATACAGGAATTTTGCGTAACGCTGCTTTTGGGGCAGGTTGCATCTGTCGCAGGCTCTTATCACGGAATCCTGGATGTATTCTGAAAAAAGTGAAACTCATATTATTAAGGTGTGGATTACTGTTTGAAAGCTCTCTATCTCTGTTAATAGCAGTTTAATCTCTCAAAAGAACCTGTTCACTGGGGTACAAATCAGAAAAAATAATATAACCCATATAATTAGCCGTAGAAAAATAAAGTACATAGAACTGCACATCATAAGCACCATGCACAACACAGCATAAGTAACATATTTGTTCCGAACCCATTGTAGCTAGTTTAGCTAGCGGCATTCACGCTCAAAATCCTTTATTTCACTCTCACAGTTTGATGAGGTCAGCTCAGTCTAGCAGAATCAAGGGGCACGTCTGCCCGCTCACAAAGCCGTTTTATCTACTTCGTATTTCTATGGGACGACCGCTACTTTTTACCTCGTGTCCTAATTGCCATACCCCACGCAACAGTTGCTCGTACAACAACGTCATTTCACACATTTTGTTGCATGTCAGTGTCATCTTCAATTGGCAACCCTTTAATGGCCCACTGTTAGGCAAGCATCTCTCCCCACAACAGGGGGACGCCTGGAGCATACTCCACCACGCTGCTTCAATGCAGATTGGTGGAGGACAATCCGCATTGGAGTATTAGGCATGTATTAGGACAGCTCAATACAGAGACCTGGGTTTATATTTGACGAGTTGGGTGCTGGATCGATTATATCAGCTAATTAGGACAAGGCCCTTCTTACTTTTGTAGCTATACTGCAGGGAGGAGCAGGTCCCGCGATCAAGGAAACAGTCGAGGTAACTCTGCAAGGTTGGCGGGTCTGCGAGTATAGCGTCCACGTCGATGTAGTCGTTCTCCGTGACGTAGTAGGACGGCTCAGCCATCGCCACCGCAGCTGCTACCAGGATAAGAATGCACTTCATGATGACCTTTAAATGAAAAAAAACATACTATTTTACAAATGTGAAAGATTGTGTGTATGGATGGATTGATGGACTGGAACGGATTTAGAAGATTATAACAATAATCCCGCCATAGATAAGTAAAAAACAAAAGAGTTTACATACATTTGACAACAATATAAAAAAAACTTAATAGAATTTATAGAATAAATGTTGCTCCGACGTTGAGCACGGATCTCTTCCCACAACAGAGCGGCAAAAATTAATGGACGTAAAATCGAAGTCGCTCGAAAGCAGTTCATCGGATACATAAATACCTAAGTATATTAAAGGCTCACAGCCCCCGTGAACGAAAAAAGGTCATTTCTCTAAACTTAAAGAGCGTCAAAATACTAAATTAACCATGTTTATAGATTTAACCCGGAGCGGATAAAACAAAAATAAATAAATAAAAATAAAATAGCTTTTATTGCTGCTTTTCTTACAATTAGTATACATGCCTACTTAACTAAACAATTAATTTATCTATTCTATTATGTATTTGAACTATCGGCAACTGGATGTTTGTGTATGACAGCTTGTATGTCGACACAGGCCTCCTCTAAAGATTTCCACGTATTCCTGTCTCTTTCTAAACGGGTCCATACTGGACCAGCCACTTTTTGAGGTCGTCTTTGTAATCGCCTAATCGCCGTAATAGGCAATAACAATTAGCTATCGGCAACCGGAAAACAACAATATAAAAATGTAGACAACCAAACAATTGATAACCAACAACCTCCCCTAAGCCGACTGGGCGTGGATGCATCAGTAGGTAATACACTAATCTTTGGTAACTTAAAGTACCTATATAATAAAATAAATCTTAAATAAGGTTGGTACTTACCGTCCACTGAAACAGACTCTTCATTTACTGTTTTAATTTGGAAACAAATTCCTATATATATATGCCGAGAAAAACATTTTTTTACAAAAAGATACAAATTACTGATTGCTTTAAAACAGTAGTTATGTACGTTACAAAAATCTTATAATCGCTTGATTGAGTTCAACCTTTAAGATCGCAAGGAAATGCTCTCGTTTGTTTTTTATTGCCGTATCTGATGTCTTGTTTATTAAAACTTAAAAACAACGTAATAATCTTTAAAAATATTCAATTCTATCTTATCAATAAAAAATAAACAATTTAGATTTCCCTCCTTCAGCCCACATTCGCTTACTGCTGGACATTGGTCTCCACTCTAGGAGTCCTTTTTCTCCAACATTGTTCGAATCGACAGCAGATGTGCCCAGCCCACATGTCGGTGACTTTGGGCGTAATGTGAATTTAATCGTTTCGGATTTTATCCCTAAGGGACACCGACCCTTTCCATAGCTCGATAAGCGACTTTTAGCCTATGGACTAAGCCTACCGTGAGTGTCCACGTTATGACATATAAATAAATGTAGGGCAGACATATAAACTGACAACTCCGCAAAACTGGAAGACCAAATTCTTCGATCAATGCGTCAGTATCATCATTAACGGTTATTCATCAAGGTAAGTACATTGCAACTTTGCAACGAAGCTGACTTTTAGGTAAAACTTTCGTTGAAACCACATCAAAGACTACGGTAACCATTGAAAGAAGAATTGAAAAATTTCTATGTGGCATAGGCCTCTACATTAATGAGGAAAAAGTTAATTATCGTGGATATGACAGGATCTATTTTGACCTCATTTGACAAGTGGTAAATAAAAGCAAATTTTGAATAAAGAAACTTTATTACGTAAAAACAATGTATAAGTTAGGTATCAAAAGTAGCATTTACAATATTGTGATGAGTGTTTGTCCTATCAACCGCCTAAAATTCAGAATCAGTTTCGTAGCATTTATGTAATCGTTTGTTGTGGTTCCCTAATCGGATTCATTCAAGAACCGGTTGAAGGCTTCCGTGAACTCTCCCTTCGGGTCTTCCTTGTGGACCAGCTCGTCCCAGATGTCGGGCAACTTCTGCTGGAAGCCGTGGACCACGGTGCGGACGAGTTGACGCTGCTTCGGTGTACATTTGGCGCAGCTGGTTCTTAGAGCATCAGGTATTACCTCTGCAAGAGAATTTGTGCATTCGTTTTTATTTTTTCGTTTGCGATCTTTTTTTATGTCCTACTATTGGGCGCGGGTCCCTCTCCACATTTCTAATGATCACTTATCCAACCTCAGATATAAAATACATAAAGTTACGATCAATAAATTTAAGATTCCCTTGCCTCACCTGTATTCATTTAGATGAATCAATAAGAATAGGTGATAATTCAATAAATATGAGCACTTGCACGTGGTTTAGGTATAAGTATGACTTCATATGAAACTAATTTGTAAACTCTGTCCAAAATACAAAGACAACAACTAATATTGTTTGGAATATTGTTTGGAATATTGGTACCAAAGGAAAAGGCAAATGCAACACTGCATACAAAATCATTAAAATTTAGGTTATTATTTATTATATTTTTAAATTAGAACGCCAGAGCCAATTACACTAATTAAAAAGATTAAACTAGGTGATAAATATAACAACGCATGACATTCACAACAACAACAGACTAGGACACCTTTTGTAAATGCCACGGACACAGACAAGAACAACACAGACAAAACACGCACTTATAAAAGCACACAATAAATTAAAACTCCAAGGCTCAGAGCTTTACAAAAGGATCGAAATGTATACCGTGTAAAGCGGTGTCGATTATTTTTACTGTGCCCGCGACTTCGACAGCGTGAAATTTAACAAAAAAGTTATTGTTCTATTAAAATAAAAGTAGCTTAATCAACTGCTTATTACATCAGCTACCCGCCAAGTCCCATCAAAATCGGTCCAGCCGTTCCAGATCTTAGCCGAAACAAACATTATTTATTTATTTGTTTAGATTTATAGTACTCACTTTTGAAGTCGTTCCCCTCAGGCGTGCAAGGTCCCTTGTCGAGGAAGCATTTGCCGTAGTTCTTCAATAGACGGACGTTTTCGACCAGTTCCTGGGCATTGAAGTTGTCGTACTCCGGGTTGTATGTATCCGCAGGCAAGGCAACGGCCGCCGCCACCAGCGCGCACAAAACAAGGATGGATTTCATTCTGTTGAGAAAAACTAAGTAAAAAGACGAGAAAATGGAGTTTGACTGGGATGTTATGCTGATTTTTTTAACGCTTGAGACTAATAGCCAGCGGCATTTTTTATTCAATTCGGCGTCCCGGGCCGTCTTATCGTCTTATCACCTATCGTCGTTCAGCGTCCTGAGCCTGTAAGTTTTGCTGCCCCTTTTTATTTGTTGACATTGTTAAAAAATGCTTACTGAACGTAAGCTGGGTTCGGTCGCCCTATCAGTCTGCCACCCCGGAATATTATTGGCCCTAGGGTAAATACATCCCTGCTCCTAGCTCCTTGTGTCTTAGTTACCATGGACACACACAGATCTGAAATTTAACCTCATCATTCAAATCTCTGCACCGCTGGGAATTGATCCCAAGATTCTCCGCGCAGCGTCACCTGGTAGTAAGTGGTCACCGCAAAACTCGAAATGTCGCGAAGGCGTTGCCGGCCAATGAGGTTATGATGGAATTGCATCTTGAAAGGAAGGATTTTAATGGTAGGTCATCGTAGCTCGCCTGGGGAGACCCGGGAATAGGATATTTTTCCACAGTAAGTACAAGTATAAAAGTGTTCATTACCTACTGATTTAAAATATTGAAAATCTATATTCTATCTGGAACTAACTTCAATTTAGATAATGCAGTGCAACTTACATTGGAAGCTTCTTCAGTATCAGCCGTTCGAACACTGGCTCGGTTTTCATCTAACAATCTTATATATGTTAGAATGTTACGGGAAAACATGATCGTATGAATTGGTAAGCAAACTGAATGAATCTATTCTATTTCATTATGGCTGCCACCAACATAATAATATCTAATCATCAACCACGACAATATTCCAATATAAGGCACTAACTGGCAGCTCTGATAAAATTTGATCCTTACCTATGTTATCAATATATTATGTTATCATTATATGTTGAATATACCTGAATTAGTTGTTTAGATAAATCTAATATCTCTCTCTGTAGCGCTCATTTAAGCTCAGGCGTGAAAAATAGATTGGGCCTTGGATGTAACCCATTTTTATAATTTAAATGGTTATATAATTTATTAATACATTTATTCATTTAATAAGCGATAAAACGATAAATGAACAAACAAATTAAGATAAAGAAACTATGAAGCTGACAGCCCTGAGCGAGTGCAAATATTGCAACTCAGCAGTTAGAACGTCGCTGACGTGATTTTGTGAAAAAACATTAAATACTTAATATGCGATCGATACGTGAAAACCTCCACAGTAGGGCGACAGAACCTCGTCTGAACGTGATAATTGATAAATTCAATAATACATTAGATCGAGGATATTTGTGTTTTGTTGTGTCCATCAGATAAGTAATTCGTATCTTCGTGCATTGTTTGTAATTGAGCAGCAAATTGATATTCATTGATATTCAGACCACCGTTGTGGTCAAGCAAGTGGAATCCTAACTATCGAACCTTAAGAACATCTTAAATTTGATTCTTAAACGACTTTTTATGTAATTTTAGATTAGAAAAAATGTTCTGGCTGGTAGGTACACCTTTTCGATGCACCTAATTATCGATTAGAAAAATAAACCCCTAAGACAGCAGTGGTCATACCTGGAACATACCATGGTTGCGACTATTTATCGATCCTATTCTAATCATACTTATTGAGTAACTTAAAGCGTAAACTATAGCGTATTATGCTCTGAAGAAACGTAAATTAACATGATAGCGTTTTTACTGTAATCAAAATGATTTTTCGTTGGATTAATTTTATCTTATTTAATTATATTTTCAAACATTTATTAATTCAAAATTCGATTTAAATAAAGTGTCAAAATATATCGTTTTTCTGCACACTAATCAGATATTTTTAAACAAAAACTTTCAAGGTTTCTTAATAACCTTATCAAACCTAAGGTTATCCAAAGATGTCAAGTCAATATTAGGTACCTATATGCGTAGCTGCTATAAAAGAATTATGATTTACGCATTATTGGTCATAAATTAATTGTTTTGTGTTGGAAAGTCATTATTTTAATTCTTACGACATGTCTAAAATTACTGTAAGTTCCGTTTTCCTTATTAATTAAAAAAAGTATTTTAAAAAGTAAATGATAAATATTAGGTACTTTTATATTTATCTTTTAGGATTTGTAGTAATTTTTTTAACTATACAACTTTTTTTTTAAATTTTAGATAGTAATTCATATAAGATGTATACATATTATATTTACGTAAATACTTATTTTATTTGTAATATGTATTCATTTAAATGACTATGGTAATTAGGAAAATATCTAAGTTTATGGGTCATATTTTATTTTTTCATAAAAACAGTTTACATCTTTCGTTAGATATGTACGTTGTGGATTGATACAAATAATAAATTAATTATATTTTTTAATTATGCAACATTAATATAAGTACATGTACCTTTTATAATCAAAAGACGTTTAAACCTTGCTTTACTTTTTATTAAATAAAATTATCAATCAAAATGATTGCTTTCGGTTACATTCACACTTAAACTATTTGGTAGAAAATCTTAGCGTGTCTTTTTATTTTAATTTGCGATTGAAAAATAAAGCAGACACAAAATTATAGAGATTTAAATCAAATAGTCATCTAATGCTGAAACAAGTTTCTAGTAAGTATAATTTATTTTTTCAAGCAATTTCAAACCTTTTATCAATAAAAATTGAACAAGAGTAAAAAAATGGACATTAGTGAAATAATTTCAAGTTTTTTAATTTTCAGTTTGTTCTTCTGATGGTAGCAATGGTCGCCATCGTAGCTGCGCGTCCAAGAGGTATGTGTCTGGAACATAATTATTGAGTACCTATACTTACTCAGCTCAAGCCATAAATAAGCTCAGTATATAAGAAAATGAACAGTTTTCAAAATGTCAGACTAAGGTGAAATTTGGTATTAAGGACCGACAACAATCAAATATTTGAATACCAGTAGAGTACCATAATCAGACCAGCACCATAGTAACATTAATTAGTACTTAACAATAAATGTAGGTACTAAAACGTGTTTGCGCTGACCTCTAGTGCTTACTCTGCAATACAGATTTACACATTTTGCAAAAACATTACCGCAGGCGCAATACTAATTGCTTGCATGTTTGTTCTTTTTTCACATTAAAAAAATGAAACGAGTAGATAAAATTTTCCGTGTGGAGATGGAGATACTATCGCATCTAGTAATTTTTAGTAATTTTTGTTCTTCTCTAAAATATATAATGTGAAACTCTTTTACTTATTTGGTACTTTTGGTATAATTTATTTTTATATTATATCTATTATTATATCTATTATATTTATTATTATATCTCCGAAAGATGACAAGAGAGATAAAAGACAAGTGGTGGCTACAGAAAGCGGAACATCTGCAGTGGCTCTCAGATTCAAACCAACTTGGTGCGTTCTTCAGCGAGTTAAAAACACTCACGGGAACAACTCAGCGAAGTAGTGTACCTTTAAGGTCACGTGACGGCGCGAAACTGTTGACGTCCAAGGAGGACGTGTTGAATCGATGGGCTGAGTACTTTGCGGAGCTACTCAATGTTGATCGCTTAGCTGACATTCAGCAAATAAAGGAGATCACATCTCTCCCGCAAAGGCTTGAGCTTGATGAGCCACCTACGTTGCAGGAAGTGATAGTAGCCATAAAGAGCCAACAAAACGGGAAGGCGGTTGGCGTCGATGGTATTCCTGGTGAACTTTTGAAGTGCGGAGGGGAGAGGCTATATGACATGATATGGAAACTTTTTACTCAGATGTGGTGCGATGAGCAAGTCCCATCTGACTTTAAGATCTCGCGCATCTGTTCACTCTATAAGAACAAAGGTGACAGGTCCAGTTGTAATTCCTATCGTGGCATATCGCTGCTCTCTACGCCTGGAAAAGTCTTTGCCAGGATTTTGCTCAACCGTTTAACCTCAGTTTCGGAAGAAATACTTCCGGAATCCCAGTTTGGCTTCCGTCCGGAAAGAGGAACATGTGAAGCTATCTTCTGTGTGCGACAGCTGCAAGAGAAAAGCCGTGAACAAGGTCGACCATTGTTTCTCTGTTTTGTCGACTTAGAAAAGGTTTTTGACTGTGTTCCTCGAGAGGCTCTATGGGTCGTTCTGGAGAAGGTGGGTTGCCCGAAAAAATTTGTACGTCTAGTTCGCCTACTACACGATGGCATGACATGCTGTGTGTCTGCAAATGGGGAACAATCAGCTTTCTTCCCCGTCAGCTGTGGGGTTAAGCAAGGCTGTGTTCTTGCTCCCACGCTGTTCGCCATCTATTTTGCAGCTGTAGTCAAAGAGACGTTACAAAAAGTATCTGCGGGCATTCACATTCGCTTCCGAACTGATGGAATGCTCTTTAACCTTGCTAGGCTGAAAGCCCGCACTAAGGTTTCATACAAAATGATCACCGAGATTATGTACGCGGATGACTTATGCTTTTTAGCAGATTCCCCAACTTCTCTACAACAGATGATGACTGGTCTTGACGAGGCGTGCACCAAGTTCGGTCTTAAGATAAGTATCAGTAAAACAGAAGTCATGACTACAGGCGCTTCAATAGACGAACCTCTGAGAATCTGTCTAGGTCAAGACGTTCTGAAGCGTGTAGAGAAGTTCAAGTACCTAGGAAGCACAATAACCTCACAGTGCGACTTTGATGCCGAAATAAACTGCAGAATTGGTGCTGCCTCAGCCTCTTTCGGCAAAATTAGAACTAAGGTCTTTCGTTCGCATGATCTAAAACTGGCTACAAAAATTTCAGTTTATAGATCTATTATCCTGCCAAGCCTATTGTATGGCTCAGAGTCATGGTGCCTCTACCGCAGGCACATAAAGACATTAGACCAATTCCATCTCCGTTGTCTGCGGGATATCATGAACATCCACTGGACGGATCGCATCAGAAATACGGAAGTTCTTCGTCGCGCTAAGATCTGCGGCATTGAAGCATATCTGATGCGCCGTCAGCTACGGTGGTGTGGACATGTGTTCCGCATGCCAAACAATAGGATAGCAAAGTGCATCTTTTATAGCGAACTTCAACATGGCAAGCGCAAGCACGGCGGACAGCTCTTGCGATACAAAGATGTACTTAAAAGACATATGACAAGTTGCAGTATTGACTCTTTGACGTGGGAGTCATCTGCTGCAAACCGCCCGGAATGGAGACGTCTTGTAATGCAGAAGATCGACGCATTTGAAAGCTCACGCAAAGACGAACTCGATGCAAAAAGAGACGAGCTAAAAGCCAGACCACCAAGGGCTTTAAACTACCATTATAGTGGTGGCGCACTCACTTGTCCGAGATGCTCAAAAACATTTAAGGCCAAAATAGGCTACAACAGCCATATGAGAGCACACGACCGCGCGGACCAGCGAGACGCCAGCTGCTGAGCCTGTCCAGCAGTCGCTGTGGCCGAAATCGGCTAAGATAAATTATAAATTATTATTACTTTTGGTAGAGCAAAGCCTGTCTTAACCAAACTATTATAATATGTATGCTAGCTTTATTATAAGGTCCTATGCACTACTGTCAGTAATTACAACAATATAATGCGGATATGCGGTACACTTTAAACTAGAATCATTTCGATAAATTTTGATTAGCAAATTTCGAAGGAAAAATTTAAGTGGTTTCAATTGTTATTATTGTTCATCATTTCTATATTAATCTCAGAGCAAATACAATTGTGACTTGTTTTAGGTTTTTACTATGAATTTAAAAAATCTACTTTGAGTTCCCATTGTAACTCGGCGATAGTTGTTACGACATCTTAAATTTTTACCTTAGATACATGAAAAACATGCTTCAGGGTAGGCTAAGAAGGTAGAACCGGGAAGAACCTACCCGGTTGAGTTACATGAGTTAAACGACTCTATCATCTTAATAAAATTAATTTAATTTATTTCGAATATTTCAATAAATTTGATTATTTTCGATACATAATTTAATTATTTCTCTTTTCATTGTTTCAGTTGATGTAGGTGGAGGTAAGAATCCTGATAAAATATAGATTTTTATGATCTAATACATTTCCGAGTAATTTATTTAGGTAAAATTTAAGATCTTTACTCTGTTACTAGATATAGTTAAACAACTCCGTATATGTAGTTTTGAGTTGTCACTTCACATTATTATCATGAACTAATTAATGGTTGTATTAATATAACACCATATAATACAACCATTAATTAGTTCATGATCAATTTATTACAATATATTAGCCCGGTCAATTTAGTCCGAAAAGAAGGGGTTCCCTTGTATTTATTCCAAAGAAGCTGAAAATTAGCATGAACATTAATCCATCCTCAGAAACTCTAACATTTATAATATTAGTTGGATATCAAGAAGAAACAAAAAGTATTTAAAATGAGCTCCTGGGCGCTGTTTCTGTAATATTTTGTGAATCTACCAATAGGACAGCATTGTGCAACAATTCCATTAAAATCCTTTGATCATTAGCAACCATTATAAATACTTACACAACAGTACCAAAAATATCAAAACATTAATATTTTACAAAATTATTTTCAGAGGCAACTGAGGGTGGCAGTGCTGGTGTGTATCAATTTTATGAATACTTATACATAATTATCATTTTAATCCTATTTGTAAATGAGATATGAAATGAAGATTATTTTTATTGCATAAATAGAACTTGAACTTTTTGTCCACAGTTGACATTGTAGACGGCGACCAGCAAGGTAGGGGGACCAATTTACAGATAGTTTTTTTTTAATTTACAGATTAATAAAATTGAGATGCAAATAGATCAACTTCTTATCTCTAAAGGTATGGTATTTGCATTCTTATTAGTGATCCACTGCAGTCACAATAATTGTTAAATAGCTTTACCGGACACGTACGTTTGTCAGTAACCCATTAATGACCCACTACAGGGTCGGGTCTCCTCTCATAATGAGAGGGATGTAGGCCTTAGTCCACCACGCTGGCCTACTGCGGGTTGGTGGACTACACGTACGTTTAGAAACAAAAAATAATAGCGTTTTATAACTAAAGGAATCTTGGCAAGATATTGGATTGACGAATACAGGATTATTACACACTATAAAACCGCCTTTGATCTATTGAACTTATTGTAGGTACCTAATCAGTTACTTTGAAATTGTAATTTTTGCCTATAAATTACTTATCTACTCTTTATGTTAATGAACCACGTTTCCTAATATATGTTTATCTTGTTTTGTTTCAGTCATTATTGTGGACAACGACGGTCAATGTAAGTTCAGCCTACCTTTAGGTACTAATATAATAATGGTTAAGAGTTTGTTTGTTTGTTTCAACTAACTTTTCTGTCAAATTGGAAATACATAATTTTTGAAGTGAAAACTTCTTTAACGACGCTGTGCACTTTTTGGTATGGGTAAAAAATGTTAAACTCGCGTCAGACAACGTGACCCTGATCGAAAATGCGTAAGACGGAGGGAGAGTGTCTTTTTGTGATAAGCGCCATCTATTAAAAAGTGCAGAAAGGAAAAAGGGAAGAAATAGATTGCTGCTATACGAGTAGATGGCGTTTTTTCCTTAATCCTATTTGGGATGGGTAAGAAATGTTAAACTCGCGTAAGGATATTTAACCTGACCAAAAAATCGTAAGACGGAGGGAGAGTGTTTAAAATATGGAAATTGAACAAATGCATCTATTAATAAAAAAAGTGATAACTACAGAAATGATAGTACCTACTTTTATACTGATAAATAAAGCAATTCCTGCGAAATTATTCCCTAACCATTCCAAAAATGCACAACGTTAATGTTCAAGTTTTCACTTCTGCCGGTTAGTGCCGGAGTGCAATCCGTTGTTTTTTTTTTGTATTATTTAATTGGGGAGCAGGGAAGGTATGGTTGTCCGAGAACAATTTGTAATTTATTTAATGAACTATAGCGGAATATATTTTAACTACTCTTATTTCTTAGCAGGCCTTATCCTAGGTTCCTGTCATAGTTTTTATATTTTTCTGTTTCAGCCCCCGGTGGAGGAGCAGGGGAAGGTTTGTATATTTCAATTTTTTTATAACGCTTAAGATTAAAACTTATAACATCTTGTAATGGCCGCAATGTTTTCTTTTCTTTGCAGAAGACCTAAGAAGTTAGAAGAAATCGTCTGTAGGTACCACCTATTCACATTTTTCTATAATGTTTTAATAAAACCAAATATTCTGACTATCTTTGTTTTTGGTTTTCTCTCCTTGGTAAAAAACCTCTTGATAAACCAAGGCCAGATTTAATTAACATTAACGCAAACTTAGAATATGACAAGACTTATCTACTTCTAAAGCTTGCTGTACCTATTGCTGTAAAGAGAGCTACATGTACTGAGTATCTATTGTTTATTAAATACGAGCCTAAATAAATAACACTACACATTTTAAAGTTCTCCAAATTAAATGCTCTCGTTCACTCGTAAAGTGCACGCACACGAGAAACGTGGACAAGGTTTTGTCATGAAAACTCAGTAAAGATTAACCCAGGTTCATTTGGTCTAAAACCAACAGCTTGCCCGCTAGTAACCCTTGCCATGAAATAAGTAGGTAAATCAAGCCTACATCAAAACAGAGCTTAAATAGTTTTTTAGGTTGTAGAAGCCTAATCACTACAGGGTATTAGAATGTCGTCTAATTTGGTCTCGAGCATAAATTGGAACCTATTTATTGACCGAATTTTAGTCAAGCTATGTATGCTTTGCTATGCTATTGCTATGTTGTCTTTGGAGACCGATTTATTAGAAGATCAAACTGTTTTGATCTAGAAACCTACAAGATATCTTTTCACTAACAGTTCGAAGAATTACTAAAGAGCAAAGAATCAATATTAAAGTGAAGATAATTAGATAAGTTAAGTAAAATTAAGAAGAATAAAGTGTGGGATGATGAAAGCCAATTTAAAACAAATCAATATACCTTGAATGTAGCAGCTAGTACTCCAGTACGTACGAACCCAGATCCAATTTACTGCGGAGTACATATCAAAATGGCCACTTATGGCATTTGACCGAGAGGATTAGGCATTGGGGTCAAGTGCGCAGCATCCGACCGGTGACAATTGATTTAGAGTCGTCGTGCAAAATATTAGCCTATACATACCCACTAAAATAAATGTAGTTTGATCGTCACACAACTTTGTACGTCTATAGATTCACTTTTTGGTTGAGAAATATCAAAATGTTCTAAGTGTTATTCCAGGAATGAAGTTCCAGGTATTTTTATCCATTCATTTTACAGATTATTTACTGATCGCATGTTAATTCAAGTCACCAAGTAACTACAGCCTCGTCGTGTAGTCTTGTGGTGTCTTAAGTCGTTTGGTTACTCATGAATCATGACACGACGCAGGTGTATCTTTAATTTTGATTAATCTTTAATTTTATTGTTATTAAAATAGAGGAGCGCCGAAGTTTCGGTAGGCGTCAAAAACGCACGTCAAAACTGGGCCAGTGGATTTAAAACTCAAAATGAAGTTAACTCACTTCTGTTGACGTAGAATACCTTCTGTATGTTCCGTGATTCCTAAGTATGTTAAGTGCCAATTAATTGTAGAACTAATCAATGTCTATTAAGAAGACACAAGACTTCATATTATACGAGCATCACGTAAACGATTTTCTAAAGAACGTTCTACAATGGATATTAAAATTCCATTGACTTTAATCATCGGTAAAATTCTTATAACGTTTCATTGAACTGTTGTTTTATGCGCCTCTTAAATCCTTTGAAAATTCTTGTGAATGTGACTTACAGAATTCGGAAATAGTATACAGTGCAAAACTAGTATAAACATTTTACATAACAATTTTTCTTTTTGTGTAAGTCAAAGGCACACGCGGTGATTCCCAGTGTATACGTAAACGTGAATGCAATACAAGGAAAAATATTGCGAAACTCGATTGATCAGGCTTAGTCGAGCAAACGCGCCTCACGTAAACACTGCACGGCACCCTAATCCTTACAAACGTAGTAAACTGGTACAGTACATCCGTTGTCTTAAAAATAAACAAAGAATTCCCAGTTGTACCAAATGAAACGTCTCCAATCAATCCCAATGACATCACGCTAAAAGAGTTTCAACTGACTTTAATTGAGAACAACGGCGGCGGCCTGACCGCCCGCCATCTGACGCTGTAACAGTCTAAACTCGGTTGCAACGAGCGCGTCACTATCAACTGCCCGCTAAATACACACGCTATTTATTGAAAATGACCACTTTAATCGCTGGATTTATCTTCGCCATTGTTCTGGTGAGTACGCAAATCTTTTTTCTGGTGATTAACTCCGATCGACCGTGTACACGCATACTTCGTTCCAGGCACTGTTCATAGTGGCGTGGATCACGTACTGTATGTTCTTCAAGGAGCGTCACAAATCGGAGAGTTATCAGTACGACATATCGGACTTACGCCGCAGAAACTACGAACTGGCTCAAGAGCGAGAGGAGCAGGTGAAGACGAAGGAGATCACAGCCGGTATCTTCATATTACCATCGCGACACAAACAGAAGGATGAGTACGACAAGAGGCCGGATTACCCCGAGAGTCCTGCGCCGAGATTGGAGCCGAAAACGGATCAACTGATAGAGATTTTCAACGAGAGTCCTTCACCAACTTACAGCGACGTGGGCAAGTGCGTCGGGTTCCAATTGGACTCGGGTGCGGCGTATCACAGTGACGTATAGCTGTTGTATAACACTTAAACCATTGACCATCAGAATTTGCTTACGTTTCTCACGATTTGCACGCTGTATTGCACTTGTTGTGATTATTTTTATAATAAAGGACTGTTATTTATAAATTATTAAAAGGTTTTTTATTTATTTAACACTCAATAAAACGCTTCATTATTTATACAAAACTGTAGTTTATTAAAAATTAAAGCTTTTTAATGTTACATTGCAAATGATATTGCATTAGCACGGAATAGATAAAAAACCTCATTTATCTGTTCTGTTATAAGTTAGTTAAAAGATAGTCAATATACTATAGTAGATGTTACAATAACTGTACGTTAGTTAAAAATAGATACAATATTTGAATACTTAATTAATAACAGCATTATAATCCAAACTCCCTATGGTAAAAGAACGGTACGTAACTCTCGGTTGCATTGATACACAAGAGTTAGTCCGGCGTAAAATGTAACACAATCCTTTTACCCGTAACTATGTCACTAGGCTTGCCACAAGCGCGATTTCCAAGAAACATGTTAAATTCAATATTAAGAGCCCCCGCGCACTAGGCAGCCTGGCTGCGGAGGCCAGAATATTTGCGCAGCCAGTTTATAGCAGCCAATCAACGACTAGTCTAGATCCTTCCGTCGAGTGATCTGGAACTTATCAAAGTTCGGAACGCAAAATACCTCTGGCTGCTACAACTAACACTGACCGCAGCCACATACATTCGCCTACACACGTTTGGCTGCGCGCAGCCAGACGGATGCCGTGCAAACAAGCGAGTTGTATTGGCTGCCGCAGGCAGGAATTCGTGGTTGCCTAGTGCGTGGGCTCCTATACAACGTCATATGTAGCGCGCGGGGGCTCTTAAAGACAAATCAGATTCACTACCAATTTAGGAAACTAATCTAAGGATACAATTCGAACGGCCCCTTTTTATCAATGCATGAATTGCCTTCGTTAGGTACCTACAGGCTCTAAAAATAGTTATCTAGTCTCGCCTGCTCATACATTACAAGCAATATTTTTAAGTTACAACCTATTCATTCAAGGGTTATTGGCGCTTTACATTTAAAATACTTAAGGTACCTACTTATTGCTGATTCCCACATACTCGTATCTGAATAAATTAGACTTAAATCTAAAAATAGAGGTTAGTCTAATTTTATTAAATTGTTAAACACAACTTTATGTGAGAGTTTTAAGAATTTCTTCATATTTAACACTGAAATATTTCTTAGGATGAATAATATTTATTAAAATTATGTTACTTTTGTACCTCTTTATACTAAGCATTTGTTTTAATTCAACTTATTATACCGTCTTTTATAGTTTCTTTCAACCATATCAGATTTAGATTTTATTAGTTCTATAGTTCAAAAAATCTATACTGTTGTTTTTTTAAAAGGTTAACAGATAAAAAATTTGTTACGAGCCGAGGTTCTTGACCCCATCTGCGATCTTGTCGATGGTGCTTTTCTCTGTGGGTCTGAACACGTGGACAACCGCATCCCCAGCATCAGAGAACGTCCTCACCACCTCATTCCAAGCGTTCTTCATTGATTCCATGACGTCACGCTTATCTCTGATATAAACGTGGTCGGGGGCCGGAATTGCTGCGACATAGACTGCGAACAACTGAAGAATTATAAAATAGATTAGATAATTCCTGTTCGTATTGGGCAGCTTGATGGACTTTTACTCCAGTGTGACGATAGCAATAGCAGAGGATAGCAATCAAATTTTTTAAATTTCATTCTGTACTTAGTATTCATAGAGTTCATTTTTTTTATTCTGTCTGCAGATTACATGAACAAATTGACTGACGGAAGGGATTTTGGAAAAAACATTTTATTTCATTAATAAAAAAATTATTCGTAATGAATCATTTATAAATGATATATTGAACAATGCTGCCTAAAGACCTAAATTACATGTAAGTAAACCTAAAATTCTGCAGTCATGCACAAACTGTTGAAAGGCCGCTCAGATTGAAGGTCGCTTAACAATAACGACTACAAATATTGTTTATCAAAGCATTGCAACAACGTGCAGGTTTGTTATGTATTTTATGTATTTAAACTCAGAAGTATTATTCATAAGAAGTTGCATATTGGTAAAAACTCGAATGAGCCATATCACATAATTTTAGCATCATTATGTTGAATTAACACCATTCTCAACTTATCGACTAGACTATGGACCTACGCTGCTTTCGGTGATGAACAAGACATCAACACTTTATTTATATCACACAAGTATTTTAGTTTTAGAAGAGAATTTCTTCTGAATGTATACGGTGACGAACTGCTACTCTTCATTCGACCACAAATTGAGTCTCTACTAGTTACTTGAGTTATCTACGAGTTACTTGGGTTAACAATTTCTTTAGTAACAAAGTTAATACATATTTTTGTTTGAAAAAGTGTTTAAGGGATATAATTTATAAAAATTAACTATTTTCATGATAATACACCGGGATGTGAGTAAAGAGACCTGACATACGTAATTCACTCATAATGAACAGGTTCCTTTATGAGTGTTTCATATGATGCGTCATCTAATATTATCAGTGTGGGTGCCACGATTTGAATTAAAATCCTTTGTGTACAAATTAATTGGAAAGATTCCCCTCCGAAGCATGAAAGCGCGCATTATGGCAAGGTGTATGTTATTAGCCGTAAAACCTCATCTGTCGATAAAGATAAAGATGAAGTAAACGAAAACCTACATCCTTCTCATTCTGAGATCTGACCCGATCTTGCAGTGAATCCCTAAAGGATTACAGAGAGATACTACACAACTATTTGCTACCATCCATATTATAGAACAAGCTGATCCGGCAGGCTCTGATGCCCTTAATTTTGACTATCTATCAAAGGTATCTCTTAAAATTAAATTTAAGGGGGAGGGAAAGGGAAGGGAAACTTAGTGTTGACAATACAGGTAATCTTATACAAATAATATTACTCACAAGACAAAAAAGGAAGACGATGCGGTAATCCATCTTTACACTTCACTTGTTGTAAATCTGGTGATTAGAGACAACTGGGCGGTGCTATCGGTGCAAAGCTCTGAGTCCTACTACATACATCGGCACTAAGGATCAACAGGAAACGGTAAATTTGCTTTTGCCACGCACGTATGTCAATCAACCAAATTGCAGGGACCAAAGTTCCCAACACAGGGTAGATACTGAACATGATCTGATAGATACGAATATAGTTATCACAGAAAGAAGGAAAGAAATTTTTTAAAGAAAATGTTTATTTGCATATGGTTTGTAACATATAATACAAGGTCGAGATTCAAAATTGATTTATTTCTTCTTTTTTAACGACTACATAAAACATTATCATCCATATTTACCTTTTCAGTTATACAAATTACAAAAAACTTAAATAAAATAGAACTTATGTTAGTCGGCCATTTGGGCCTAAATGCCCTTTTAGTGGTAAGCAGTGGAGCTGCGTGCATACTATATGAATAACATTTTCTTTCTGTTCATAAAACTTCGCCTGTATATATGTAACGCAATCTATGAATGCAATTTGAAACATTCATGTTTTATGGGCTTAACTTCACATACTTAGAAAGCGTTATGGAGAATTCTCAATATAGACAAATTACATATTCTTCCCTTTCTTCAGACAAGTGTAAGACTAGGGGGACCCAAAATTTTAATACAATCTGAATCTGCTACAAAATGCGATAAGAATACATTTTGAACGGACGACGTCACTGCCACACAATGCCAAACTGAATACTTACAAGATGAGTTGAAGCAAACATATGTACAAAGTTACTAGGATACTTCACTAAGCAGCATTTCACCATCTCTCTATCTGATTCAACCAAAGATTTTTTTGAATAACAATTTAACCCGCTCCCAGTGACTCAATGGAGGTTTCCTTTTAGGTGTACTCGTTGGTATAGGCTCAGTTGTGAAAGTTTTGTCATTTACGCGTATAACTTGTACTTTCTGACGATAATAAATAGCTTGAACTGATATAAATTGAAGAACTATCTGAAAAGTAACAATGTAAATTTTGTCTGAAAATCAACGATGCATGCGTTATGGGTATACTCGTATCTACCGCTACTGGGGAGTGGGGACTACCACTACAAGTGTAAGAAAATTAAATTAAAACAATAGATGTTATAATTATCTTACCGCCGTACTCAGAGACATTCATTAACGTTAATGATTCATTTATTAAATAGAGATGACACTTATGTCAATACGAATAAAGACGATTTTATTTGTTTGCTAATGAACATTACGTTAAATGACGTCTCTGAGTGCGGCCGTTAGTGGCCCACTGCAGGGTCGTGTTTCTTCTCTCAATGACAAGGGCTACATGCCTTTGTAGTTTTGTACACCACAGTGGTCTAGTTCGGGTCAGTGACTTCACATGTCTTTGACAACTTAATGTCAGTTCTCGTCAGGCATGCTGGTTTCTTCACAAGATTTTCCTTTTATATTTTTTGTTGTGGTAGGTATTGCTAGCTATAGTAGCTCGCCCTTGACTTTACCGCTAGCCTCGTAACTTGTCGTAAAGCAGCATGCTCTACAAATTCTACATGTCTTGTGTTTCGGCTGGGGAGGTATGGTTGCTGGAGATAGTTTGTTTGAGGCAAACATCTTAGCCCGGATTTTTGAGGTTGGTTGGGCGTGTCCATGAGCCGCAGTGACCACTTTACAATTACTGAATATTCTTTTAACAGAACAAAAAAATATGTACATTCATGTATGTGCAATAGAAAAGCTGTACAGAAAATTTAAAAAAATACCATTTACCGTTTATCGTGTAAAAATAATAACAATACGTTCAAATTTACTTCAATTCTTTGATTAAATTCCAAAAAGTAATAGTTATTTATAATTCTACGAATTGTTTACTTACTAGAATGCATAAGAATATCGTTGATTTCTTCATTTTATGTTAAGCGCGTCCTTCACTCTTTCAGTGATTGTTTACTTTTTATACGAGCATAATCGTATGCCTAGAAATTTCCTAATCAGTAGTAGATAAGAAATCTCATTTCCTTATAGACGGACCTACTCATACAGAAAATAAATAATCATAGTATATTTACCTTCTAGCTAACAAGCTAACTCGGCAGGCCTCGCTCTGCCAAATACATTCATACAGCAGCTGTATGAAGGGTTGTCATACAGATCAGGCAAATCTAGTTTAAAATATAAATACATGACGTCACTACGTCACTAAGTATAAGTCAATTATTATTATAAGAAGTGTATTACCACTTTATAACACGGTTGCGCTGTGCGAGGCTGGGTTCGATTCCCAGCGGAGAATTTAGTGTGTGTGTGTGACCGTAACGCTCACTTTTTAGTGATATATTACCACGACCAACATATTCATCCATATCATATATATTGTATATATCAACATATCATATCATATCAACATATCATAGTTGTTTGTACTACTTGTTACATGTATATTTACAAAACTAAGTATATGTACTAAGCTATTTGACGATGACAGGGTGTACGGTAAAACCCTATGGAGTTTGTGCCTACTCCTTTTATTTAAGCCTACATATGTACTGTGTCTTTTCTTATGAAAGTTAATAAATAAATAAATAATAATCCCAAGTGTTAGGGTAATTTTCTTACGGTGGTATCCCCAAAATGTTCTTGCCTTTTTTATTAAAAAAAAGTTAAAAATATTTGAGCACACTATTACATCCAGCGTTACTCTACCATTTCGCACCCTACCAGTGTGATTCTTCTGTTTCCTTTGTTGCAGTTCCTTTGTAAGCAGTGGGACACGAAAAAGAGTTACCCAATAAAAATTAAGGTACTTTTGTAACGTTGTTGGCGCCAATTGTGATATCAAAATAAACACTTATCTTTTTATATTTGTATACATTTTCACATTACCATACATATCAGTAATGTATCCGCTGTTTCGTTAAAATAAGGACATTGCCTTATAACTGTACCTATCACATGACAAAATACGTGAAGAAAATAAATTAACATAACAAAATAAATTTGCGTTTGAAGGTAAATTAAAATAAATATTGGTACGTATAATAAATTGTTATTTTTAGTAATAAGCATAAACTTCGTACATAATTCTTCTCATATAACACATACACCTTTCCATTTCATAAAGGATGATGATATACAAATCTTACCTAGATGAATTGTCAAATTAATCTTCAAATAAATTCATGTCGAATTCCGACTACTACTCGATCTGACTAAAACTTCAAACACTAGAATTACTAGAATAAGTGTCTGTGTATAAAACTAAAAAATGTTATTAAAAATTTTCGTCGACAGAAGACAGCGGAAAACCGTTGGACTCAAAGGGCCCAGGACCGGACGGAGTAGCGTCTATTAGGAGAAGACTATGTCCAGCAGTGGACTATAGAGGGCTGAAAAAAAGAAAAAGAAAGAATTTTCGTGTTATCTCCTTATTTATCAATTTTAAACAAGGAAATGCACATTTAATGACAACAAAATGGTTAATAATGTCCTCATTACACAGTGTTGTACTGGTGTTCCTAATTGCATCGATTCAAACAAGATAATCTTTATGTGCATTCGCATGATACCATTAAAGTATAAATTGGCAATATTTACTGCACTTTGCAACATAAGTGAATCCTGCAATTGACAATGATGCATAAGGTAAGAGAGTAACAAAAATTGAACTGCTCAATTTTTTTTTTGTATTCTGGACAAAAACTAAGCTAAAGTTTTAGTAGTGCCAATAGAAAAAAATATTATCTGAGAATCCCTCCTAAATATCATGTTCCCCTGTTTTTTCTTCGGGATCTATCCGTAAAAACGTAAACATTCCACCAAATAGACAGTGTCCTAAAATTTTCTTTGGCTCTCATTACCACAAGCTTGCTTATAAAAAGGCTATTGTTTACTGAATTCCATTTTAATTTGATTTGATTTGATGAAAGTGTTGTGCTCACGACAGTGATCTCATCTAATCTGACTACACGACGATTCCGCAACATTCTTTCAAAATGTTGTCTGTGATCATCTTTTTCTTATTATTTTGTCCCATTTCAGATTTTCATCGTAGGCTTCATCCTCACCATGTACTTGGCGGGAGAGTCTCAATGTGCATCGATGCGTATCCGACGTGGTGCTGATGAGGGTGCTACTGGATCCTCCCCAGACACGGACTCATCACCTGACGTCACAAACGTAGCGAGCTCCTCTTCTACCAATAACAACTTGCTCGGACCTTTCGGTACAATTTTTAACAAGAATCCCCAAGATTTTCTTGGTTTTTTAAGTAAAATGTATAATTCCGACTCGGATTCGAAAAAATAGTCGAACGGTAGAAAATATTTCGTTGCTGGTTGTTAAAAGAAAGTCAAAATTGACATGTAAACAATTATAAAATGCACTTTGTATAATTAAATAAAGATTATGAAAACATTTATTTGGTTTAATTATTCCATCCCAATGTGTACCATTGTCTTATAACATTACTGACCCACTGCAGAATCGGGTCTCCTCTGACAATGAGAAGAAGTAGACCCTAGTCCACAACGCTGGCCAAATGCGGGTTGGTGGACTTCACGTAAAGGCACGCTTTGAGAAAATTATGGAGAGTTCTCAGGTATGCAGGTTTCTTGACGATGTATTACTTCATCGTTACCGCAAGTGATATTTAATCTTATAAAACGCACATAACTTTTAAGAAAGGTATTAGTGCGTGTCACTGGAATTAGAACCCGGACCCCTACGAACGTTAAGTTGATAAATCAACTGCTGGACCGTGGTTCTCTCCTCAGCTCTTTAGAGCTGAGCCGTTAAACCATCCCACAACTTTTTTTGAGACATAAAAAAGAAGAAAAACCTTGTATAGTTTTTTAAATTTTTTGTACATAGATACCGATTCTCAATTTTATTTTTAACTTTGTGACTTATGCCTTTCACACGAGATCGCCATTGAGGAAATGCGAAGTGCTCGAAATGTAGAATAATGTTTTCATTAGGAACTCTGATAGTCTTTATTATATCGATTCCAACTTAAAGATAATCTTTATTTTCCGTCAGTTGATACGAACACTCTATATATTGGCAAATTTCATTCAAATTTACAACAAAAGTAAATCCTTTCAGTTAACAATGACGCTTAAGGTAAGAAAAAAAAATATGTTTACAAACTTTCTTAAAATTGCTCCATGATTTATCTAGTGGCTACATTTATTATTCACCTAACTGACGCATTTCTACTCGTATATAATATGTCACCAAAATTTTGTTGATGAATAAATTTGAACTCTTTTCTGCCAATTAAAGCGAAATAAAAAAGCATCCAGTTTAAGAGATTGATCAAATAACCTATGAGGTCTAAAGTTTTATAATTTATCTATGGATGAGGTCAATCAGAAGAAGACAGGGAGTGACAAGGAAGCTCTTCTTCCATCAGGCTCGAATGGCGTGGCGAAGATCCTAGTCTGTAAATCTGAATATAGGGGAAGGGTACAAAATGATCTACCTAGGCGAACTTTTTCTTTAACTTAAAATAATTAAGGCGCATCTAATTTATCTAACTACAACTAAGTTAATATAATTCAATCAATTTTAACGTTATCGTGAAGGTCTACCAAAGGATCATTTCCTACCAACCTATGTCCAAAATGACATTTGATCTGCATTCTGAAATCCGCATTTTGATAGCAGAGGCTAACAGAAATGGCTAGATTCAAGACGACTTTCAGGGGCTGTTGGATGGATCCACAAGTGTTAAATCAGCCACATTTTATACTTGTGGATGTGTTCTAAAAAACGCACTCATGTTTTCTAAAAATTTCTGTCATTTCAGATTTTCATCGTTTGGTTCATCCTCACCGTGTATTTGGCGGAAGAGTCACAATGTGCATCGACGCGTGTTCGACGTACTACTGATGAGGAATCTCCTTCAACAGACACTTCTCCTTCAGGCTCGTCATCACCTGACGTCACTAATGTAGCGAGTTCGTCTTCTACCACTAATAACTTGTTCGGACCTTTCGGTAACATTTTTAACAAGAATCCTCAAGAGTTCATCAGTATGTTCACTAAAATTTTTAAGTTTCCAGGATTGGGATCGTCAGAATAGGCTTAAATTAGGAACTATTCTTAATCTGCTTGTAACGCGGCCCTTGTGTAATTTTGAAATCATTCGCATACCTACTACACTGAAAGAAAAATAGAAAAGTATTAATTATAAAAATACATTTTTACATAAAGTACATGTTGAATAATAAATAAATAAATTTTGTTTTTATTTCACTATTCTCGACTAGCTTAACCTCGGCAGTATAACCGATTTAGTAAATACCGATTGTCGATTTTGAATAATGGTAAATGCAGTCGTAAGGCAGCTTCATATCTTGTGTTTCGACTGGGGAATTAACCAACCTGGGATACTTTATCTGAGGCAAACGTCATCATGATCCTTATGATAAGCAAAGCACCCACGTACAACCACATATACGATTTGAGGTTGGATGCGGGCTACAGTAACTTAACATCTAGTGGCCTGCATGATTTTGTTACTCAATAAGTGTAAAAATACGTATCTGTAATGTTGAGTTTAATTGACCAAACGTAAAATAAAAAATGTAGATTATTTACTATTCATTATAGTATTATTATCACAAAACAAAAAATATTTCAATGGCACAATTATCTATCTGAATACTTACCAAAATTCAATGAAGGATTATTTAGAAGGTTACTGAAATAACTTTATATAAACACTCAACGGGGCTATTCGAATGTATTTGAAATAAACAATGAGGTATATTAAAAAATTCACAATATGAATTTTTATAAAGTAAGTTGATAAACACAATAATGTGTTATTGAATAATTTTATATGTCATAATAATTTTATTTTATATGCGAGTATCTTTGGTTCTTGTTTCCTAAGTACTTTATGTTAAAATAAATAATCTGGTGGCAGAAAATTGCCCCCCGGCCGATGATATCACCATTCTCGTAACCCGCCGTGAAGCTGTGTGTTCCCATATGTAGATACTTAATTTGAGGCGTCCATATTAGTTTTCATAAGTAGCAACGACAAGCAATTAGACCTCTTAATCGAGGCGTTCTAGTACTAGTTCGAATCCCAGTGGCAAGCACCAATGACTTCATAAAAAGTTATGTGCACTTTATAAAGATTAAATATTAAATATAGCATCTGCTGTTGCAGTCAATGACATAAAAGTTATGTGCACTTTATAAAAATTAAATATATCATCTTCTGTTATAGTGAAAGAAAACTTCGTGAGCTGCATGCCCGAGAGTTCACAAAAAATGTTCTCAGAGGCATGTGAAGTCCACCAACTTAATATTTACGGCCTACATATTTACTTTACAAAAATTAATATATTTATAACTTATGTTATTTAATTTTGTTTTACTTATAATGTCACTTTTTCAGCCTTCTATTTTTATTGCAAGTATACTAATATTTGTACACAAGTCAGATCCAAGTACAATACAGGAGGTCCAGAGTGTACTTAATTATATGGCGCAGAGATCTCACAAAACTCCTGACGGATATTCGACTAAAAATGGTAATCCAAGTGACCTCAATAGCTCACAGAATAATAGAAACATTAATCCAACAAATGATGATGACCTGCGCAATCAATCTAGTGATGAATCTATTGATGAGTCCAGTAATGAATCTATTGATGGGCCCAGTAATGAATCTGTTGATGAATCTAGTAATGAATCTATTAATGAGCCTAGTGATGAATCTACTGATGAGCCCAGTAATGAATCTGTCGATGAGCCTAGTGATGAATCTGTTGATGAGCCCAGTAAGAAATCGATTGATGAGCCCAGTAAGGAATCGGTTGATGAGCCTAGTAATGAATCTGTTAATAAGCCTAGTAATAAATCTATTGATGAGCCTAGTAATGAATCTATTGATGAACCTAGAGATACAAACAAAGAAGACTATTTAGATGACAAACCAAATAAAAACTCCATAGATGTTTTACCTTCTACGTCTCAAAGTGAACAGTCCAACCACGTTAGTAACTCTATTAGTGTTTCGAACAATTCAACAGAGAGTAACGTTGGTAAAATTGTCGAAAACATAGAGAATCCTGAAGTGTTAAAAGATAAACCAAATGAAAATTCCACTGTCGTTTTACCTCCTACGTCTCAATGTGAGCAATCAAACAACGTTAGTGACTCTATTAGTGCTTCTAATAATTCAACAGTGAATAACGTTGGAGAAATTATCGAAAATAGAGAATATAGAGATTCCTGAAGTGTACGCTGCAGATACTAATCAGACTTTGCAATCTGTAGGAGAAGCCGAAGAATAGTAGATAATAGCTTATTAAATTTTGAAATATCAGTGTATTATATAACTTTATTTATAGGTAAAATTAGATTTATTCTAAGAATAACTTAAGGAATTTAATAAACGACCATTTTATTTATTCCTTAATATAATGATTCTTACAAGGATTTTCTAATAGAGACATTTTTTAAGTGAAGGAAATTACTAAAATAGTAATTTTTAGGACCAAATATAGACTTATGTAATGACGCGGGTCCAACTTTTGTATAGCTGTGTTCAGTAGCAAGCTGAGCAGTTTAAATTGTGAGTATAAAAAAATCCTAATTCTCTCTGAAAATTCTAGTGAAGTATAATATATGTAAGGTTGGTACCTACATATTTAAAATTCATTGACGTGTTTTAACCCTACGTATTGGACCTGTATCTCATAATCCTTCCGGAGGCCGGGATACAATTAATTGAAATGGAAATGAAACTTTAAATGTTGTTAAAAAGTTAATAAGAGTAAAAATGCAGTAAAATAGTTGTATCTGTTATGGAATATAATTGCACCACATTTAACAGTTATAAATTCGTATGATTAAAACTTCTGCTAATAATTTACAGGTCCATGACTTGTGCATAAAATAAATTTTAAAAACCTGAATTTGTTTCACCTTATTAAAATGGACGTTTTATCAAATTTGTTAATTATTGTGTTATATATGTGCTGCAAAGAAATTGTGTTTTGTCACATTACAATTAAAAAAAGATATGAAATTACTATAAAATGAAACACAAATGTGTCTTGTAACATAATTCACAGGAAGGTGTAGAATTTGAATCAACCGTCTTACTGAGAATATTTTACAATGGCAATTAAGGTAATATGCATTTTTTTTAAATTAGGGACCGCAAATAGTAGTCAAATTTATTTAATACAATTCAAACATAATTTGCTGATTTTACATATTTTTTAGAAAAGTTAGTGATTGCGAGTATCGAGAAATTTAAGAATCAGAAGTTTCTTTTTTAATTGAATGATAGCTCTCTATGGGTATTATATTGGAACTATCATCTAAAATACATCTTCAAATTAATCAAATGAAGCATACATATCTCAGCTTACATGGAGATAAAACAAGGAGAATCAAAGCATAAATACGTAAATTGACAATGCTATTTTCCTCGAAAACTACTATTAATCATTAACATAAATTTTCAGTTCAGCATCTTCGTCCTGTTGGTGTGCATAGTAAGCATCAACTGTGTGTCTATCAGGAAGGCAAGGAGTTATCCAGTCAATTACGGGTACCCAGACAACTCCAGTAACGATGCTGCGGGTCAGTCCAATGGTGCAGCGAACGCGATCAGTGCCGACTACGGGTCTGCTGTCAACAACGTTGGACAAATAGTCGAGAACATTAAGTATGTGCCAGCGTCCGGCTCGTCTCCTGATTCTTATTACCCTTGCGATTAACCATTACCTGAGTGAAGAAAACAACTCAATATTCACCTGGAGCTACAAAAAATTGTCATTGTTCGTTCTTCATTACATCCTATTTTATATCAGTTTCCCCTATTTATGTTAAAAATATAATTATAACACAAAAGCATTTATGTCTTTTTTTATTAAGGACTCCCTCTATTAAAAAATTTAAAAGCTTCTAGATAGAAGCAGTAAGATTTTGATTATGGTCCGATTCTGGCAGTAGATTTCTCTAATAAAAAAGGTAAGCAATTACAAAATAAGTATTGTTTTCAGCATCATCTAAAATAAACATAAATTAAAGCCCGACTACTTAAAAATTAGTCTATATACATAAACCAAGAAACAAATCTGATCTGAAATTATTTTGTTATAGTGATATTGAAAAAATATAGTAGTGATCACAAGCCTGATGCCACTCAACCTAAAGCTTATATTGTGTTAGAAGATATTAATTTGTAAGCAAGTAGACGATCAAGATGTTTCTAATGATACTTCGGTTCAGATATCTTTATTTATCATTCAGATAAATAATTTATCACTTTCATGAGAACAACACAAGAATAAATATTATAGTAGGCATAATAACCCGGTGAGGGTAGTACAGAAATGCGCTTAACAAAGTTTCGAGCCTAGCTTGTCAAATTATGATAATTGCTTAGAAGTTATGAGGGAGCAGATGAACATACTAATCAAACATATAACCATTATTTTGCTTCGCTGGAGTTTACATGAGACCTCCATGTTTTAGAGTCCTAACATATAACATGTTCTTCTTTACGACCATGTGAATGAAATTTAGTCTTATATAATTAATTAATTTGTAGTTACTTTATCATCAAAGTTGGTGAAAATCATTCATCAATCATATTCAATTTTCAAAAATTTATATATAACTCAAAAACTATCAACATTCGGCAAATTAGAAGAGTAACTTTATCTCAAAACTGCCCAAAATATTAAAAAAAATATTTGATCCCAAAAAAATATTTTTTTAAAAATTGTTTAAACAAATGGTTATAAACAATTGATGGCCCAGGATTTCGCAAAAATAACTGCAATATTCGGTTTCAGCAGGTCAAAATACATAAAAATAATGATATTTCGTACAGCGACATCAAAATTTTACGAAATGGTAATTGAATACGACCCTTCACAAACATACTCGTACAAGTGAAGCTAATATCGTATAAGCGTGTCAATTAGCAATAACGGGAAGTCGGACACATAATATGTTAGTTAGTTAGTTAGTTAATATTGGAATTCACACCTAATTATTAAAACCAATAAAAAGTTTAGACGTTTGTTGGTAAAATCAATTTCTTCTAAATTCTAATTTTGTTGGTTCATTCAAATGATCTCGACAGTCGTGCAGAAAAAGGGTACAACGGCATAAGATAGTGCAGACCGCCGCACCAATTGCCATCACGGCACACGAGTCGACGAATTGGTGTTTCATATGAAAATAAGTACCTAGCTAATAAAAGTCAGTGATAAAGAAGAAGGTAGGCATTTTAATCACTAATAAATAGGTAGATTAAACAAAACCTGTAGTCTCACCGTATTAATTTTGAGCTGATATACAACTAATGTACATTAATTACCTTTTGTCAAATAACGGCTGAAGAAAAGATATGAGAGTACTAGGTATAAATTGAAATACAAATGTGTCTCGTGACATACTACATAGGTATACGGAAGGTGAAGATTCGGAGTCAACAGTTACAGAGAAAATCTTACAATGACAATAATAATTAAGGTATAAAATTCGATACTTTTTAATGAGTAGGTAATAATGTAACAATATGATCAAATAACACTAGTGGCCAATTTAAGTCAGTTGCTTAGCAAAAGGTGGTGATATATTATTATGTGCAATTTTAAAATATGTGGATTAGCTTTACGCTGATGAAAAATTCAAATTTTTGACTTTAAGGAGTGATCGCTTCAATCCCCAACTCGGGTTAAAGATGCCAAATGGATGGTCAGAATGGAATACAAAGTGAAAATTAAACACTTTTGATAAAAATCGGTTGGGTGATCAATGGATAGTTTTTATTAGCCTTAAACGCTCATGAAAAACATGTAACTTTAAAATTTAATAAAGTTAAAAAATATCTTAAGCACCAAGCCTCACCTAGATAGTCAAAGGGGAATAAACATAAAAAAAATACAATTAAAATAACTTTAGAATGATAATGGTTGAAATGTCTTTTCAGTTTGGCATCATCGTGCTATTGGTATGCGTAGCGAGCATTGACTCGAAACTCAGGAGAGAAAGAAGTTTTCCAGCCGATTCCGGGTACCCAGACAATTCCAATAACGACGCTGCAGACCAAACCAACAGTGCTGCGAATTCAATCAGTGCCGACTATGGGTCTGCTGTCAACAACGTTGGACAAGTAGTGGAGAACATACAGTATGTCGACCCAGATTCGGAGTATGAGTACCCCTGCGATTAAACCCTACATATCTACATGAAGAAAACATCGCGAAATGACGAATTGAACGAATGAGCTATGCAAACCTGTTAATTGGAACCAGTTATTGTATTTTTTTCATCTCATCCCAGTTTATTCTATTTGTAGAATACAATGATTAAAATAATGATTACAAAATTGTGTTGTCTTGGTCTTCCCTTTTTTAACTTACTATATACCTAATATGCGCTATAAAAATTGAGCAAAATAATTATTTTTGAGCCCCTTTGATACACTTCTGTTTACGAATACATCACTGCCTACCTTCCTACTTATAATCAGCTGACTACTTATTTCTTTATTCTATTTAGCCTAGGTATAACTTTGTAAAAATTCAATCTGGAGGAAATAACTGAAAACATTTTTTCTTCACATTCACCCACCCTTGGAGTCGCAGTCAATGATTACAATGCGCCAATGATTACAACTATTCTCAGTTAACGGCCTAAGGTAGTTTTATCCTTAGTTTAATTACCTGTAGATACGTTTTGATTGAGAGCGGTGATGCCCAGTGGCTTAGAATTTGACCTCGAATCGAGGAATCCGGGTTCGAACCCCAGTGGCACGTTTATAAAACTATAGTATATCACCTGCTGTTACGGTGAAGGAAAACATCGTGAGGAAACCTGCATGCCTGAGAGTTCACAAAAAATGTGCTCAAAGGTATGTGAAGTCCACCAACCCGCAGTAGGCCACCGTGGACTAAGGCATACATTCCTCTCATTGTGAGAGGAGACCCGATCCTGTTGTGGGTCATTAATGGGTACTGACAAGTTTTGATTTATCGAAGTCAAGCATTCCATTTAAAAGACATCTGGAGGTTTAAAAGAACTTCATTCTAATAGACATAGAACTGCTACTAACAGTTGTTGTTGAGAACATTTAAAATACGAGTATTAAATAGATCTGCCAAGCCGAAACAACGAAGGTGCAGGGCACCTCTTCTGCTATAACCCAGTGGAATTAGACCAAAAACGGGGTTAGACATCGAAAAAATTATAAGTAGCAATTTTCCTCCGAAAAGTGGCAATCGGGTTTTGACTTTCGGGATTCGCACTCTGTTGCTTCATCTGGCATCTTGAATTAAAGGGTGAATTTATATTTATTGAATAAGTCGTTTATTTTAATCTTACACGAAAAATAATAAATTGTAAAACATTTAATTCCAAACAACTTTGTGGGTGATTATTTTTCGTTTGGTTTCATTCGAAAATTCGACCCTCTTTTTTCAGGTCTAAATCGAAAAATATTGATGCTAGGAAAAATTAATAGGGAACTGAATTGTAGGAAATAAAATTCCAAACAACTTTGGTAATGACCTTTTTCCGTCTAAAATTAAAACTTTTCCAAACTAGAATGCTTCTATTTGTGTACTCATTAAGATTTTAAATTTATTTATGATCAATCAAACAACTTCGTGTTCAAATAATAAAGAAAAAAAAATAGGAATAAAGAAAAATTTGCATTTAATTAAGTAACAAGACGACAATGTAACACTTAGATTACAATAATTTTGGTATTTAGGTAAGTACGGTAAATTTAAACGTTAATCTAACTCTCACAGTGAAAAAAAAGATATCGTCTTATATAAAATCGAAACGTTTTTTCATATAACCAATTCAATACGGATCTGCAAGTAAGATGGCAGCTAAGGTAAGCTTTTAAGAAAATTATTTTTTATATTGAAAAAATAGCAAAATTAAGACTACCTATTGCTATGGTATTGAAAAGCTACTCTATTAGTTCAACTTGTGAGTAATACACATATGGTAAGTATGTAGATAATCCCGTATATAACATACATCCACATACATACCTACAGGCATCCAAAAATACATGAACTCTATAAAAACCTGGCACGATACCACCCGCAACATCCAACCTCAAAAAGTATAGAAATCCTATCTGACCTCATGAACTAGTAGACTTCATAAAGTCTACTCATGACGATTAAAATTATCACCTCAAATATGGTAGGTATCTCTGGCATCCAAAAACCCCAACATTGGGATTTGGTCATGTCATAAGACATCTTTAAAAGTATAGCACCTATATAAGGCACCTCCTCCAGCTAGCTACAATGGCTCTACAACCTTTAAAAATATGTTTTAGTTACAAAAATTTCATCAATACACTAATCTGTTTTTCCTATTTTAGGTATTCATTCTAACCGTCCTGTTGGTTTGTATTGGGATTGTGAGGAGCCAGTCATTGTACGGTGAAGCCAGCGGTCCTCCGGGCTCCAACAATGCTGCGAACGCTCTGTCCGCATCCGATGACTCGAGCATCAACAACATTGGACAAGTAGTCGAGAATATACAAGTACCCTCCAACTGTCAGGTGTCACCTCTGGATATACAGCAAGTTATACTTGATTATAATGATTAATTAATTATATCTGTGACCACGATTCATGATGTTTATTGTTATTTTGAATTGTTGATTAAATATCAATGCACTGTAATGTTTTTGTTTTAATATAATTTCTTTCATCCCTCTGCAAACTCTTCTGTACACCTAAAGCTTTAATTTGGCTAATAGTGAAAAGAATGTTCTTTTTAAATTAAGTAGGGATAATGTATTATTTCTACATTTTTCATTTTCTTCAAATGCTTAAATTTATCGTCGTGCTTGCCAAAGGTATTCGAACCTTTCTACGACGAACCTTCTTTTCGACATGACATTCTCGACTCCGTAACATGATTCTGTATTAAGTTGTTTTTAGTTTCTGGTTAGTTCTGTTACACGTGTTACACCAACAATGTAGTACTACAGTACTATAATTTCTACTACATTAAAATTTAGTTAACAACATACAATATTGTTAATCTCTGTCGTCATGGTTTTTCCAATATCATTAACAGCTATCATCATCCTATGGAAAAGTACCAAACATTAAATGGAATAAGTGAATTGGAGTGGCATTAACGAATATAATATACACTTTTTATTTCAAATTGTTTGAATTTCAATAAATTCCGATAAAAATGTGTCTATTGACATTTTTATGAGACGCCTTGCAATATTATACTTAGAAAGGAGTATATTATTCAAATTTTCTATAAAAATGTGATAACCATAATAAAATTAGCAATAGAGATATCTAGCAGAACTATATAACATTGGTAGCATAGGCGAAGACCTCCATAAAACCTGTAACACAAATTTCTACAAATATTATTTTTATTTTTCCACAAATTTACTTAAAAACTATGGCGACAAAGGTAAGTAATGTAAACATGTAAACTCATTTTCTATTTCTAACCATCAAGCAGATGACTTCTTGTTTGGCTCACCACCGTATAGTAATAATTAATATAAGTAAATTTTTTGATAAAAATGTTTATTTTAGTGTTTTAGCCAGTAACAGACTACAAGCCCATGAACAAAATTTACCTGTGAAATGAACCAACGTGAATAACGTTTAGAAGGCCGTCAGTTCCTACATATAGAATAAATGTTCATTTATTACTGTACGGCATTTGTGTAATTCCTTTTGTATACACATACAGATACTTTATCCATGAACGCCGTACATAGTTCCAAGGGAGGGCTCGAAAGCCAAGGGTCGCAACCCTTATATCTGATCATGGTACCAGGTGTACCGCTCAGAAATGACGGCATAGTGCTCAGAGTTATTTTCTGATATAGTAACAGCCTTCTAAGCGTTATTCACGTTGGTTCATTTCACAGGTAAATTTTGTTCATGGGCTTGTCGTCTATAATTGTAATATTTCTTGTTTCAGTTAATATGCATTATCTTTCTGTTATACTCCCTCATCAGTGCAAGCAATGGCGCCGGAATGTTCTCTTTCTCGCAGTTGAACGAAACTTTGTCTTCATTCGACTTCAAGAAAACTTTAAGTCTCTTTAATGAAAGCCTTTTTAATTTACCCGATGATGATGATTAGATCTTATAATAGCATACATTCGAACATAATAATTCTAATTTTATTCGGTTAGATGTCATCCTAAAAGAAAGAAAAAAGAAATAAGTGTGCATCATTTCTTTAACCTTTCTTTGTATAGTTTCTACACCCATTGAAAATCATACAAAAATAAAACTAAATGTATTTTTTAAAAGATTATCTTTTTTAGTATATGATATGGTATGGTACGATATATTGCATTATATCAGTGGGATGTTCATTTATTGTGCATTAAAAGTTACAATTTAATGTTGTTTTTTTTAATTGGACAACCCGAAAAATCTAATAAAAACGCAAATACAAATACGTTTAATCGGAGAGTGAACGCCTTTTTACTATTTTTTTATGGTTTCAACGTGTGAGAGGAAATATTTATTGTAATATAAATACTTTACTTGTGTACGTACGGTGATTGTTGTGCTACTTGCTGACAATAATTAATTAAAAAAAATCTCTAAGATTCTCAAGGTTCTAATTGAGTGACATTAGAAGCGGTGATAGCCCAGTGGCTTAGAATTCGACCTCAAATCGAGGGGTCCGGGTTCGAATCCCAGTGCACGCACCAATGACTTTGTAAAAAAGTTATGTGCGCTTTATAAAATTAAATATCACCTGCTGTTACGGTGAATGAAAACATCGTGAGGAAACCTGCATGCCTGAGAGTTCAAAAAAAATGTTCTCAAAGGCATGTGAAGTCCACCAACCCGCATTAGGCCAGCGTGGTGGACTAAGGCCTACATCCCTCTCATTGTGAGAGGAGACCCGACCCTGTAGTGGGTCATTAATGGGTTACTGACAATTGAGTGATCAGACACGGTGTTGTAAGGCGGGGAGCGCACGCTTTATATGGGACCACACGACTGCTCCATTCTACGTTGGCTCAATTATGCAGTATTGGCCAACATACCCAGCATTTTTACTAATTCAAATTAAACAAGTAACAAAAAATATAAATAACGAATAACGAATAAAATCTATATTTCAGAAGGCACATGTCTTTGTTTCTATGCGATCTTTATTAATACGCTCCAGGCTTCCATATTGTCGGGAGAGACCAGTGCTCAACAGTACCATAAAAGGGTTGCAGCCGAGCCAAACAAATAACAAAATTGAACAATCAAGACTAAATCTATGCATGTGAATGACCCTGAAGGGGCGTTCAGTTTAAGATTAGATATTAGCTCTCCTCGTACATTAAGAAGGATATAGGCCTTAGTCCACCACCCTAGACAATTGTGTATTAGTGTGCACTTCGTATGCCATTGAAAACACTATGGAGGGAAATCGATGTTCAGAATTTAGAATAAGTAGTTGTTGGTGTGTGCCACGAGGTTTCGAACCCGGACCTCTCGGTCGCTGAGCTTACACCACTGCAGTTACTTTCTACTATATATCAAAAGAAAGTGGATTGGAAGGTCTCAATGCAAACACTATCGGAAGACAAATATTTTATTTAATTTTACCGTGTAAAATTACGGTTATCGAAAAAATTCTCGATACCAGAATGAGGTCTTGAACACCATTATCATTTAAATGTAGAGCTGTACGTATAAATTCCTTTACTTTTAATTATTTTTACACTCAAAATATGGCAGCAAAGGTAAAGTTACATTCAACTATCAGCTTATAATATAGAATAGTAATAAACGCGACAGTTAAAATAAACAAACATTTTTTACCAATTAGAGAATCCACTAATATATCATGCTTACAACTTAGCTATTATAAATATATATGTATATTTTAAAAGTAATTTTATTTTGCTTTCAAAAAGAAAAATCTATGTTTTTTGGGTTTTTGTCTGCCCATTTAGCTATTCTATACATAAAATCTAAATATAGTTGCTGTATTATTTTTATATTCGGGCCATTACCAAACACACACACTGCGCGCCAAGAGTTACGATATAACTCTTGGCCCTGTGATATTATTATGTATATGGTTCTGTTTTCAATTGTTTTATTTAATTGATAATTTCAGATCATTGGCATCCTCATATTGCTATCTTACGTCATCGGCGTACAATGTGCAAGATGGTTCCAGATCTGGAGGTGGTCAAAGCTGGCAGACGATGGGAGAACGCTGTCCAATAATGCGGTCAATACCATTTCAGTTGACGACGGATCCACTGTCTACAATCTGGACCAAATAGTTGAAAACTTCCCTTACTATTTCAGCAAATAAGTGCACCTTTAAGCTACATACATTTTTAAGGTGTATGATTTTTTAAGTCTCAAAACTTTACATTCGTTGAGTACAAATAATACCAAATACTTTGCAATGTAAACATTTTCTTCTTCTGCGATTATTAAATGCATTTTTAAAATACATACAAATAATGAACAATTATTCTTACATGATTTTCCCATTGATCTGGTGCTTATAGGCATAAGAACGCTACCTATAAATAAAATCAACGTAGCTTAATTGTGTTTGAAATGTCTACATTTATCTTAAGATAAAGTTTAACAATGATCGATTTATAAAACTGCTGAACGGTCTTAGGATGGAACGTAAAGAAGGGGTATTTTTAAACTTTTAAAACTTACTTTTAAATTTAAATCATTTTAAGTACAAAAATAAGTAAGTAGTAAAATAACACTTATGACACAAGTAGCGTGAACCATCTAGCTATTTTCTAATTTTCTCATTTTCACACAAGGCCGCAGATAAAAAGACACTATGGCGGTGGTAATACCCGACTGCACTGATAATCCTAATTGCTCTTTTAAGTACAAAAAGATTATTTAAACAATGGAAAGAACTAAAGTTGTGCAGACGTAAGATTTTTCAGGCAAGTTCACGTTGTGATTTTCAAAAATGTACGCCATTTTGGTCGTTCTTCTAGTTTGTTCAAATGTTCAGGCCGATCTTGATGAGTTAGTGATTGAACATAATGTTCATCCCAAAGAGAATCCATGGAAACCAGTGTTTGGGCCTTATGGAGACCGTTTTAAGCCTTTGAAGATTAAGGATTCAAAAGGCGACGACGACAAGTTATTCTTCCAAATGGCGGGCGGGAACCCATACTTTCCCTACCCATATGTCAGTGCACTCCACACGTTCCCGTACTACGCATATTCTGATGTTCCGTCAATTTATAAGCATCCCGATGTAAATTTGTTCTTCAAGAAGGATAATAAGGACAAAACTCATCAAAAATACTAGGTCACAACTTTGGAAGAATGTATGTTTATGATTTTTTTTCTTAATATAAATAGAGTGCCCATGCTGCTGTACGTGTATTTTTTGACTGTGACTCATTTGTTAGTTTGTTACCCGCTACAGACAGGGATGTCTCATCAAGATTACAAACATAATTGGTATTAAATTAATAAAATTGTAAACCTTACTCCACTATACTGGTCAATTGCGGATTGTACTCTACATTCCTTTGTGAACATTATGGAGACCTGTCGAGCTGGCAGTTTCCATGTGATAATTGTTCCTTCACAGTAGGTATACCAGCAATAAGCTGGTGTTTAAAAAAAATTAATTACTTAACGCACAAATAAGTCACTAGAACATTTGACCCCAGATACCTCGAGTAGTTTATTAAATAAACAATTAACACTTCACACCCTACAAGGAAAATATTTTTATTATTTATGCTCTCTTTGAAGATGAAAGAGATTTTTCTACGGCCACAATAACACATTATTTTTTGTATTTTCTAATTCAAAGTGTTAAGAATATATTTCTCTTCTGTTTGACAATCGATTTTCCTTTTCGAAATGTAACTTCTTAACGAAATGAGAAAGTTTTAGTTGTTTATTTTTATTATTTTATATTTCATTTACTAGCATTAAAAAAGAAATAGACACAGATAACATAAGCAATTATAAAGAAAATAAACATACCACATAAATTCTACTACACGTACTAAGACTTAAAGGAACACACAAAACATAGCAACACACAATGACAAACATAAAACATAATAATTATACTGCGAATACTTAGGAGCGAGCACTGCACAACATACGAGTATACCGTGGGCGACGTTTAGGACATAACAATATAATAGATTAACAATATTGGCTTTTTTGAGTGCACAGCTTTAGGTTTCCTTTTTAAATGTCAATTATTTTTAGTGATGTTACCCTATAGCCTTATCGTAATATAACGGGCAGTACTTACAGCCATTGCAAAATTGAAGAATTTAGTTTTAGCTGATTGTAGTATTGCCATAAATGAGCAGATAGGCGCCTTACGTAGAGAATAATTCTATTTCTGGACAATGAGACGACAAACATATACAAATAAACATGCGAGTAGCTAACACATACGAGTAGCAGTAAAAATACACGAAAATGGCATACGCTTTAAGAGGGAACGTTAACCACCATTCACTTTTAAACTGGAGTTCCGCAATCAGTTCAAGCATTGGTAAGGGTTTTTCCCAACCAGCTCGTCTAATTCTCTATCCACACAGTTGAGTTGATTTGATCATTGAGGTCATCTTCCCAGGGCTTATTTATGGGGTTCTTAAATAAGACTCGGATGTATCGGCTATCCTTCGAAGCCGGCAACGCATGTACAACTCAGTGACTCAATACAGAATCTGAGCGTAACGCCAATGTCACCTAATATTAACATTTACTTTCAACGGAAGGCAAGTTTTGTTTACCCGTGAAATACCCAAAATCAAAGTAATCTCTTACGTAACCGTGCCAAATATTGACAAACACAATATGAGATAATTTTCTAACGAAGTCGCATCATTATTTGGGAGGATACTCGTAGGTTACATTTGAACCTACTCGTAAATGTGTGAAAAAGCGATACTCAAACTGTTCAAGAACTTCCAATATAGTTCTTTTTTAATGCAGTCGGGCCAACTGCTGGTCTCCAGTCTCCACCGGCAATGGTCAACTGCAACACTCGTGGTGGCGACACGTTGCCGGCCAAGGAGATAATGTTGGACTCGATTTTTGAAAACTACCAAGCTATACTCTTTTGGGAGCAGTGCAGATGGTACCTTAATCGTTTTACAGTTTACGAGTAGTTAGATATCAAACAACAAAAAATTTCTTAAAAATCTCAGTGTAAACGTGAAGAATGCCATGAAAATGGTGTCGATGGAACCTATTTATGTGGCGTGTTTTTCAGTTTCAGCAGCATAAATACTTCGTAAGTGTTTTGCTATGAGATAACAATACTTAGTTCAAGTCTATAAAAAACATAATATTAGATTTAATCCAAACTTTGAGCAACCCATTTGCAACAGTTTACTTACCTTTTAAATTAGCAAGTTCAACTCAAAATAAGAAAGACAAGGACAATAGAAGAAGATTTGCTAGTTCCGTATATTTTTTATATTTTTAAAACGCGATTTTCGTTTTTTGTGGAATAATGTACATTTATTTACAGGTAAAGAGGAAAAATAAACGTAAAAACAAAACTGACCGATAGCCACAAAGGAATGGGTGGAATAAAATCTTCGACGGATGATGATGAAATGAGACGCAGACCTCAAGTTGTTGTTCCTCATGTTTCAGATGAGTAGGTGTGGTTAATGGAGATATATAATTATATATGCGAGGGTCTTGGATCTAACGCACCCACGTTATACGAGCACATACGACTGCAAATAATATTTTTTCTTATTCGACGTCACTTATCCTAAAGTGTAAAAAAATATTTTTTACAATTTGAAGTTATTTTTTGAAGACGGTTTAATTTTATTGTAATCATTTTTGTTTTTCCTTAGTTACTTTCCTTACACAAGTTACTTATAGTTACGTCAAGTCCAAGCAGTGTTTTAATTTGTTTAAAAAAATTAATGAACTTAGGACTGAAGAAATTATACCTAAACTCTTCGTGTCATTTACGGAAATTTCCCGGCTATGTACTAAGAAATCTATATTTTGTAAACATGACACGGAACTCTAAGAAATGCCAATAGTCTATGCTATATAAGACAGACATAGTTTATGACAAAAATAAATTCAACTGAGCTTCTATATTGAACATGGCGTCGTTTAAGGTAACATTAACTTTACTGGCTTACATTAGTATTATACGTCCATTACCTTATTACCTCATAGTTAATGAACTGTTTACATTTTAATCTTTATTCCAACATGGTACGCTTGCAGGTAGGATCTAGTTTTGTAATATATAAATGTACCTTTTTCTATGGCAAGGTAGGACTTGACTTTATTCACGAGACTAAGACGTATGAATCCAAAGACCTAACTCTACATTTTAATGGAACTTAAGAACTTCAAATTTAAGTGTATAATAATAATTAATTAAAGCTCCCATGTAAAGATTGTGTTTATATTAGACATACGAAAGTTGGTAGGAGGTACTTGCAAATGAAAATGAATGTTTTTATTAAATAAATAAAAATCAAAAGAAAATTGAGAAAAAATAAAATTTTCTTTAGAATCTGACATTTTATTTTTAATTGAACCGGTCATGTGTCATGGTATTTTAATGCTTATTCATTAAATGCTTTTGGAAGTCCAGAAACAGAAGTGGACATCGTTGTTACCTCGCAAGGACTTTTATTAATGTGTCAGAAAACGAAACAGTTAACTGTTTTTCATGGTAATACTCAAAATTAATTGATGTATTTTATGTAGAGTCTAACCGACATATGAATTTACACAGATATTACTTTTGCTGGTGCTGGCCTTAGCCGCCAGCGTCCTGGCTCAAGGCGGTTTTGGACGTGGTCCTGGTGGCTTTGGTGGCCAAGGCCGCTTTGGAGGGGGGCAAGGAGGATTTGGCAACCAGGGAGGATTTGGGAGTCAAGGGGGTTTCGGTAGAGGACAAGGCGGCTTTGGTAGGGGGCAAGGGGGTTTCGGTAGGGGGCAAGGAGGCTTCGGCGGAGGGCAAGGAGGCTTCGGTGGAGGTCAAGGAGGCTTCGGTGGAGGTCAAGGAGGCTTCGGTGGAGGTCAAGGAGGCTTCGGTGGAGGACAAGGAGGCTTCGGAGGAGGACAAGGAGGATTTGGAAAACGTTAAATGGATATGAACTGATTGGTGTATTGAAATTAAATTCAAAGACTGTGATTAAAGAACTTGGTTTGTTATTAAAAATAATGTGTCAACAGCGACGTTTATTTTATTGTCTGCAACCATTTTCAAACTAAGTTACTGTGCCCCGAGGGTGAACTCTATGGTCAAAGTATTAGTAGGTACAGTTAACGTGTGACTTTAGTAGAGGAACATGTCAGACAGGCTGACATAATATACCATACTAATGAGTAACGTTAACATACGATTACACAGACAGTCTTGTTCCTGAAGATTTACCTTGCGCTGAGAAAGCCTAGAAAGCCAATACCCTATACCACCTAACACTAAATTTTCTGCATTGTAATGCAGTAAATTCGAATAATTAAATAACATTACATACTATTACTTATATGGTTTTAAAGATTTAAAGATTTAAAGATTTTTATTGAACAAATACCCACATTACATACCTACTTTTATTATTCAAGTGGATTACACGATTTTGCGATACTCTGAAAAAATCAACAAAATACCTATCCAAAGGAATCAAGTACTTTTTTGAATGTTAATAAATTGATCTTCAGCGATAAAAAATATTGAGGAAGGATTTCCTTGGGCTACCTTTACCCAATTTTCCCACTCAATTATGCTCTTCGTATTTAATTAAAGAAACACATGTGAACGTAATGACCACGCCTATTACTAAAATACCCAAATGTTACTTATAAAATTAATGAATCACCTAACAAACTATCACGGTCACAAATTGAATAGAAACAACAACCTACCTACAAATTTTAAATAACGTATTAATTAAGAAATTATTATTGTTGATATCCCAAAATATATGTCCTTTAATGTCCTATTTCTCACATTCCTACGTGTTAAAAAATAACGATTCACATTCACATATCCACACTAGGATTCCCTGTGTTGTGGGTGCCATGAACACACACAAGACAAGAATACACACGAAAACCCCAAACTCATCATTCAAATTTTTGCTCTGCTGGAAATCGAACCCGCGCAGCGCACCGACGGGGCGTTTTAACCACTGCAACACTGAGGTCGTCATAATATTATTATGCCTTTGTACAACTTTGTATTATAATACAAAAAGCCTATATTTATGATACTTTATATCACTTGCTGTAAAGATGAAGAAAAACATCGCAAGGAAACCTGCCGGTATGCCTGAGGGTTCACAAAAAATGTTCTCAAAGACATGTGAAGTTCACAAACCCGCAGTAGACCTACGTGTGGACAAAGGTCTACATCCTTCTCGTTGTAAGAGGACCGACCCAGTGGGTCATATAATAAAATAAAACAACAAGCTTATATTAGCACGATATTTCAAGCTATATGTATTGGAAGTTCTATGGATCATACGACTAGATCGTTCTGACGCTTGTCCATGTTGATTAATATTTAAATTAAATAAGAACATCACATTAATATGTGAACATTAACAGGTTTTGGGAATAGTATTCTGCGGTCACTGACTGATACTTACAGCGATGTTCAAAGTTTGGATAACTTAAATACATTAATTTAATAAAATATTATCCGTTAAACTTGATTAATAATATAAAATGAAAAAAAGCTGTTAATTATAATAAATCATAGAGCATTTGCCTAATAAACCAATTAATAGTAATAGTCTATTAGTAAGTGAATAAGTTAAAATTTATTTTTTCCATGTTTACCTAGTTATAATAAATGCATAATAGTAAAATTAATCAAAAGTGGTCACTGTGAAGAACGAGTTTTGTTTCCTTAGATGTGTGCGATTCCTATGTTATAAATATGTAATTAAAAAAAGGGCGTAAAGAAACTGATTATTTTATCTAAACATTGTCGGTTTGAGAACCACAATATGTATTATGACGGAACTGCCTTTTCGGCCCAGGATTTCCAGATTTGATACATCAAATCATATATAACGAAGTATATTTGTTAAGTTGTTCAGTATCATAGTGTCACGATCTTCACCATGGCGACTTCTAAGGTCAGTAAAACCTTGGCTTCATTTCACTCTAATTTATAATCTATTTAGTTGTTTTCAACTCATTATCATAACGGTGAATCATTGTTTAATTACTAAGGCAAAAATTCACGACGCAAAACAATATTTTTACCTATTCAAATTGCTTTTAAATGTTTCATGAAATGTCTTAATTAAACCATATAAAAAGTGTGAATTATCACCACTATTAGGTGATATTAAAACGCATGATTTTGAGATGAATTTTATCATTAATAAGACTTGTGATTTTGATTTATGATACAATACATACCTTCATTAAACATACGTTTAAAAGTAGGTAGTTGTAGTTGTATATTTTTTGTAGAAAGCGTAAAATGAGCCTTCTAAACCTGAAAATTTAAGAATAACTAAGTTAAGTTCTTAGGTACTTAATATCTATTAGTGTCAGTCAGCGAACCCTGTTTCATTCGTTCACCAATATCAGTACGCCTCATGGAGAAAGTTAAAATGATACAGTACGTACATAATAATACCAAGGAATAAGTAGTTAAATGATATTCACGATTAACACTTGCTATTCCAATAACTAGAAGTTTTTGGCTTAATTTAAATTAAAACGATACGTTTGACACGTCGTTTGTTTGTTGATACTACAACAACAGTTACCTACTGTTCACAGTCATACGTATTATAGGTAACTTACTAACAGCTTACATTACTTAACTCAATGATTGCTAATAATAAATAAATAAAGATAAACGTATCGCATATAACGAATGAAAGCCGACTTTCATATTATTATTTATATACGGTTTTTCCATTTCAGATCACAGCTACGATCGTCATTGTTCTATCGGTGATATATATCGTATGCGCACTTCCTCATTACGGCGGCTACGGTTTCGGTGGACCAGGCTTTGGAGGAGGTTACGGTCCCGGTTTTGGTTACGGGGGAGGTTTCGGACACGGTGGCTACGGCCCTGGCTTTGGACATGCGGGATACGGACCTGGTGGCTTCGGACCTGGAGGATTCGGGCCTGGAGGGTTCGGCCCTGGATATGGCGGATACGGCTTCGGGTATAGACGTTAATAATTCAAGAAATAGAAAATCTAATGTACGACTCTATTAAGAGAGATAGTCCTGTTTTAAGGTAATTAATTTATTCAATAAACTAGATCTTAACTTATTTGTACAATCTTAATTTTATTTTGCAATCCTAATTTATGTTAACGTTACTGGTTGAGCGAGCTGGCTTAGATTTGGTGGACTGCCAGCTAGCATCTGTGATAACATCTGAAGCATGACCGAACTGAAGTATAGTACAAAACGGGTTCCTCTCATCAGTATGCCGGCAGGTCCAGTCTTGGCTGGAACTTCAGGAATCGGTATTTCTATTACAGGCGTATTTGGTGGTTCCGCAACTGGTGGTACTGCAACTGGTGGCTCCACAACTGGAGGTGGTTCAACTATAGGTTGTTCAACCTTAATCTCTTCTACCACTTTCGGTACTTCAGCTACCGGTGTTTCGACCTTAACAACGTCTATAGGCGCAGGCAATTCCGCTTCTTGTGCGGGAGCTGCTACTAATATATTTAAAGGAACAGCGCTCGATATATCTGTATGCAATTTGGAAACAGGTACCTCAGGATTTTTGATTGGCAGAATATCTACTTGTGTATGCATCGGTTGAATAGGTTTAGTTTCTTCCGTCGGCGGAGGAGGTAGAGGTGCAGGTTCTACCACGGTTTCTGTAGGAATCACTGCTGCCGGTTGAACGATGGTTCCTGATGTTTGTATTGACGGCGCTATTACAAAACTGGGGTTCATAGGTATTACTGATGATGATGTTAGGCTGCCACCGACTATGGTCTTTGGTTCGATTATTGGGATCACCTCCACATTTTCTACCACTGGAGCAGGATTATTAATTATTTCACCTTCAGTGTTGAGGTCTAAATTCCGTTTGACATTGGTAAGTAGTCCGGGAAAACTACCACTCTCTTCATCATCCAATGTCACTTCATTCACACTGTATAATTTGTCAGTCTTAGGATCAACTTCTCTTTTTTCAATATCATGTTTAACACCAATCATCTTAAAAGGAAACCACTTCTCTTTGATAAATGATATGTGTTTGATTGGTATAGCACTTATTTCCACCTCATAATTTTTTTTAAAACTCAGTCCTTTAAAAAGAGGGTTCGGCTTCACTGTTTGTAAACACTGAAGGACGAAAATGAACACGAAAACCTGGAAAAAGAAATTTAAGTACCTATTATTCTCTTTTCAATTAAACCATTAGTACAAAGACACTTCACTTCAATATTACGCGTTACCTGATTTAATGATATCATGATGCCGAGACTAGAATCGAAACTGAATAACCACAATAGCGATCTCTTTTAAATAACCATTTCTCGGTTAATTATCTTCTAAGATTATCTTTAGGTCCAATAAAGTGGTGGATCGACCTTTAACAGAGCACGCTAGAAATAGTCCTTTTTACTAACCAGGTTAAGGTATTTACCAGGTCAAGTTTAATAAAAACAACACATTAAGGAAGAAACTGCTGGGAGCACTGGTTGTAAAATTAACTATTATTTTTCTTTACCAATTTACATTCGAGCAAGCTCTAGGCTTCCACTTGTTTTGCGATCAACCGATGGTCAACAAAAAGTGGTCAGCCGATTTAAATCTAAAAAAATTGTTAAACCATGTATGTTCTCGTATACCTATTGCTAAATTCAATATCATGGGACTAATCACACACAGTTTTCAGACCAAAAATTACGCTGGTAGGTAATCCCTGCAATACAAACAAAATATATTAATAGGTATAATAATAATAATATGTTAGATTTAAGTGTTTCCCGTTTTCACAAAATAATGTCAGTACCCATTAATGACCCACTACAGGGTCGGGTCTCCTCTCACAATGAGAAGGATGTAGGCCTTAGTCCACCACGCTGGCCTACTGCGGGTTGGTGGACTTCGCATGCCTTTGAGAACATTTTTTTTGTGAACTCTCAGGCATGCAGGTTTCCTCACGATGTTTTCCTTCACCGTAACAGCAGGTGATATTTAATTTCATAAATCGCACATAACTTTTATTACAAAGTCATTGCTGCGTGCCACTGGGATTCGAACCCGGATCCCTCGATTCGAGGTCGAATTCTAAGCCACTGGGCTATCACCGCTGCGATTCTGCTGAAAATCTACGATTTTCACAAAATAATATTTATTATTTTGCGATTTTCACAAAATAATAAAATCTAATAAAAGTACATGCACAGAATCCTTGGACACAAACAAAATGTTTCGCATTAATTAGCAGTTTGCTAAATGTTAGTAGTGATCGAACTTGAAATAACTCTTAGAAACTTAGAATCGTTATTCAATAGTATGCGGACTGTGGTGTATAGAAACACAATTGCGTTTCTTACTGTTTCTTAAATTAAAAACTAAGTTTCATTCTTACTTAATTAGATTCACAACTTCAAGGATCGAAATATCGTGAATGTGATCTATAAATTCGCAGAATATCTACGCAAAACAATCGCATTTTTATTCTTTATTAATCCTTATTCTTATTCTTTATTCTTCATTATCGTACGCTAATTGTTTAAAAGTGGGACAACAACTTGTAATGCAGCAAAAGGACATCATTCTCCGTGACGAGCATGTGACGAGCATGTGGTACCTAACAAGACAATGTGAGGTATTCGAAAGTACCTTGTCTCTTTGTTTCATGGAAAGTATTGATACCGGTTTCGAAAACACGCACGGAATATTTATCAATTTCCGTTTAATAGTGAAACTTGATTATAAAATATTTAGGCGGCTATGGAAACCAGATCTGTGTAAATTATATAAGCTTATCACTATTGCGCAACAAGCATTCCCTCTTAATAAAGTGATTGTCTATTTAATTGTGGAGTAGGTACCTAGTGCAGTAGACTAAATCCATATTATGTAAAATTATTTATCTTTAATGGAATGAGAATAGGTAGGTACCTATCTAGTACTTGAGCTGAAATGTGCAAAATATGGCCGAAAATACGAGGTTTCAAGGATCATGAAATGTAGTGAAATTTATGTAAGGATGTAAATATGCTGTAGGCTGGCTGTATGGCTGGATGTTGCTCGTAAGCGGCTATGCAGATGGCTGAATCCTCGGCCGGCACAAGAAATCGATCTGGCATCTAGGTGAAGGAAAGACATGGATTTTCTAAAATAAAAGCTGCCTTATCATTAGAAGTGGAAATAATTTACTAAGTGCTCACACTTTTAACTGCTTTATTTTATTTTGTTTTAGAAAATCTATTAAAAGCAACTTTAGCAATAGGTCGTAAAACCTTTTAATTTTTAAAGATGAGAGGGCATTGGCATGCATCGGTCTTGGTGTAATTACAAGCTCATAATGCTCGGACCTAGTTGGCAAAATTGGCAGTTGCATGACAACGAATCGCCATCAGAAAATCATGGTCTCACACACCATTATGCCACCAATGATTTAGTAGATTACCAAAACCGTAAAACATGTACTAATGAAAATTGTTATTTTATTAAGTCATAATGAGACCACTTTGACACCATTGTAACAGTAGACTTGCCCCCCGGTAAAATGCAAGCTGGATCGCCATATTCGTTTTATAATATTAACAAATACGATAATCGCAATATAGGTAATTTTCCAATGCTGTCTTCACCACTCCCTACCCCAAGAAAGTTAAGTGGAGGTGACACCACACCTGTCTCACCACGCTTGACAGTACCGTAAGAAACCAGTAACAAATGGTATCTCTTCGATTATTACAATATCATTAATTGACAAATATCTTTGATTGGCAAAATTTGTGAACCGATTAAAAAAAATGAAAACAGCATATTAAGAGCACACGTGTGATAGTGTTTGTGTCAGAAAAAACAGTGCGAAGAAAATTATTTTTCAAGGACATTTAATGACGAATAAAGGTAACCTATACGTTCAACGAACCGGTTAAATTACGTGTATTTATTCTTATTGGTTGTAGCTAGGTCATTAATTCATTATAGCTCAGTAAAGTAGTCATTAAATCTGATGTATGTATGTTGGAGCTAAAATCTAATTGAGCACCAAGTTTGAAAATATCAAAAAATAGCTAAAACTAAGCTTTAAAATTAAGAAATTCCAAGTCGGTTAATAAAAAAATTACGTGAGAGTTGGGTATAATGAGGTACCGAGGAAGTTATAAATGCTTGAAAATATTATATTATTCCAACTTATATAGGCTGGTTTTAATAGCGAACACAAGCGTCATAGGCATTTTAATAAGTTATATCTACCATTTCACTTTCCGGTTTAATAAACAACAATTATTGATCGTTACATCATAAGGAAGGCTTTTCTATAATTTTAGGCATTATAATACCGGTCTTAAGTGGTTTCTCCAAACATACGCATTCTTTGGGTTTGTACTTCTTTGTACCTTTGCAGTTCGTCCGAAAAAATACATCCATTAATATGAGTAGCAAAGGGACGTGGGTCATCTGATATTAAGTGGTCACTGCAGCCACCCTCAAAATGAAATATTTAGTGTAGATATTCTTTCTGAGATATATTATGTGAGTGGGTTGCTAGACTTGCTAGTCAAAATTACTAGGACATTTAATTTTGTCTCAAATAAAATATCGCTGGCAACTCATCGGGACCCATCCGGGACTTCACCCGGATAGTACCGTCACCTTGATAACCTTGAAGCAGCATATTCAGCAGTATTTCATTTCGTTCGCTTCGGTCGGGGTGACAACGTTTTCGAAGAGAAAACCGTTATAGAGAACATGAGAAGAATAATAGCAAATCTCAGCTTTAAGTTGCTACTAAATTAGTGTTACGGCCTTTTTCAGTTGACTATCTTCAGTCTAACCATTCAGCATTTCTACAATTTCCAGGGTCATGGCTAAAAGGTGCCTTTTGCTCGTCGTGATCCTTATGGTTCTGGTATTCGAAACAAAAGGCTACATTTTGGAAGACTTTTCCGAGCGCACAGAGAAACAACCGACCTCTACGAAGCGAGGCATGTCAGACATTATCACACGATATCTGGACTACTTGTATCCAAAAGATGACTCAGACTCCTCCATAATGAAACAAATCTTCTCATTGCTATCCGAAAATCGGCCGCCAAGTATAGACAGCCATTTAGACGCAATAGACTATCTATTTAAATGATTAGGCGCTGAAGTGAAGTTTCTAAAGGAAAAGTGGAGTAACAGATGCTATGTAATTACATCAATTTGAAAACAATGTGTAATGGTGCCAGCACACGGAACCAGGTTGTTAAGGCTATACCTAGAATTACAAAATTTACCCCTCTCTAGATCGTGTTTTAAATTCTTTGTAAAGCTATTTCTTAAATGATTTGGTAACTTTAAGTTATTGCTAGGTTTCTGAAATGTAGTAAGATACTAATAATTGCTTTAATAGGTTACTGTTTTTGAAGACTACGTAATTATTTTTATCAAATATGCAAATTGATAACACATAACAACTTTTAGCTACATAAAGTGCCTAATTAAATTTTATAGTGTTTTGATAAAATGAGATATAACTTGAATCTTTTCAAAAGGCGCTCGTGAAACTATTGCAATGAATGACGATGAAATTCATTAATATTAAGTTTAATTATACCATTTCTGAGCTAATTCTTTTATTATTTGTGTATAAATATAATAACACATATTAAATTTTTGTTATAACTTACTCAAAATTTCAAAATTACCATAAAGTTGTAAACAGGACAATAAATAGAAATAGCCTAACATTGGACAGTCATTTGATAAGGTTAGGTACCTTACTTTGGACACTAAATGTCCTTTTTTATAAATCACCTTGTTTATCTTGTCTTGTATCATTATATTCTTCAAAATGATACAAGTGTTAAAGGAGTTTTTCTTTAAGTTTATGTGACTACTGGCCACTGTTATAAAACATATTTTATATTAGTCTTGTCAATGTTCTGTTCTTTTAATTTTGAAATATATTGTTTATCAAGTAAAACATATTTTTTGATTTTTCTACAAATAATAGTAAATAAACGATCCTAAAACGGACTCTAATAACAAGACTTGTAGGACCTAATTTTTAAAATAAAGGTTTGTTTATTTTATATGATGGTAGTGTTTTCTATTCATATTCTGCTTTTATTAGTTTTAGTGTCAGCGTCGACATTACAGTTTCCTATCCAATCCACGTTTGTAAATAGCAAAAATCTTTCTTACGAATTTTATCTTTTACCTATAATAAACTAGCTAACCCCGCAAACGTTGTTTTGCTATATAAGTTATTAAGTTTTAATAAGGATCTTTTCTTGAAATAAATATAGCCTATGTTACTCAGTCTGAATGTGGCTTTCCAATGGTGAAACAATTTTTGAAATCAGCAAAGTAGTTTTTGAGTTTATTCATTACACCTACACAAAAAAATACAAATTTTTCCTCTTTACAATATTAGTGTAGAAGTGTAGATAGTAGAAAAGACACAAATCAAAAAGTGAAAAACCAATTAAAAAACAAGTGAAAAACAAGTTGAATAAACTTCAAACAATTAATATCTTTATTGACTATCCCTTTCCTCTTCTACAAATATCATTAGAACATTTACAACCTGTATCATCATTATCATGAACATTAGTAGGATTTGGTGTCGTAATTTGAAAATCTAATCTACTCGTATGTGTTGGCTTAGTAGTTTGTTCTGTTGAATCAGGAGAGGATTTGAAGGGATAATTCCAATTTTGAGGCCTGCGTGTGTTTGTGAATGGTCCCGTTACATAACCACATTCAACTCGATTCCCTTTGATACGACATCCATTGTTTAAGTATTTCGTACCAAGTTCATTATAGGGCCGACCGAAATTTGCGTCATATCCACATAGCATTCGGTTTCCAACAATTCTGCAATCTTTCCCATTAAAATTATAAGGACAGCAACGGTTTCGTGACTTCTGAGTGGACGCCTCGGCTGATTTTGTTTCGTCAGCTTCTTTAAGAGGGTTGAGAGTCGTATGGCATTCGCATTTCTTGGCATTGATTGTTTTAAAGCTTATGAAAATTAACATGGGCAGAAACATGGGCACCAGACTGTTTGATCACTCCGGGGCAAATATTAGTAACTTCTGTATGCCCGGAGCATCAATATTAGAAATAATGGACAAGGTGGTAAATAGCACCCATGACCCTAACAGCACATTAGTATTACTTTTTGGTAGGAGGGGAAATTTAAATCAAAGAAAATTGACACATTATATCGAACAATTACAAGAATTAAATGTTAAAAAAATTATTTTGTTTACATTTCCCTATGTTAGGGCTGACATTAGAGAGAATAATATTCGAAATAAGTTTAATTTAATTATGTATAATATGACAATTGGACATAATAATTTGACAATTGGCAATTGTAAAAATTTAATTAATTTAATTGACATTAATAATGTTTTTAAAAATAAAATTTTGTTGACAAATGATAGATTTAATTTATCAAACTTTTATTTAAAACAGATAGCATATGTGCTATCATACAATTTATTTTTTAGTAACTTAGATATTAAGACTAACGCTCCTATTGAGCAGGTCAATTTATTGACTCACTGTAGTAGTACTTGTAGTATTACTGCAGACAATGAATTGAAAATTGTCCCGAATACTTTAAATTAAGTATTCAGACAAGAGGGGTACAAACCTCTTGCAACAATTTTAATGAGTCATTACATAGTATATTAAGTAATAATGAATGTTTAAATTTGGTGCATCAAAATATACAAGGATTGTCGGGTAAAGAACTTGAGTTAGATTTATTTCTAAGGCATTTTAATATTAATGTAATCTGCGTAACAGAGCACTGGCTGAAAGATTGCCAGATGGCTATGAACTTTGATAAGCACCAAGTTGCCAGTTCGTTCAGTAGGAAGACAGCAATGCTTGGCGGCTCGTTAATCATTGTAGATAAGAACCTTATATTTAAGGAACGTAAAGACATAGTGAGCCTATCCATTGAACGAACTATAGAAATAGCCTGTGTGGAGTGCACTAAATGTATCATTGTAAGTATTTATAGGCCTCCAAATGCCATATATGATATTTTTGAGTCAGTTTTTGAACAATTGTTAATTAAATTAAGTGGTAAATCAAACAAGGACATTATAGTGTGCGGTGACTTTAATATTAATCTATTGGACAATAATTCGACGAGCAAAATATTTCTTTCTCTATTTAAGTGTCATAATCTTACTAACCTGTTTTTAGAGCCAACTAGGATAACAGATTCCACATCTACTTGTATTGATAACATTTTTACCGATGCGACACCTACGAGGTCTTTAATTATTAATAATCTTACCTCAGATCACAGTGGCCAGTTGGCTATTTTCAATTATAAAATGGAAAAGCAGGTTTTTAAGAATAAAGTGGTCATTCCAGTTACAGAAAAGCGCATGGAGAGATTTAGAAATAACATTATCAATAAAATGCCGTTACTGTCAAACGCTAGTGTAAACATTCAATACGGCTCATTGTGTAATCATATTAATAAATCCTATAACACTGTCTTCACACCAAAAACTATCTCTCCGAAGCATTGTAAATCTTTCAGTGATTGGGCGACACCGGGAATACACAGAAGTAGGCTTAAACTATATGATCTTTATCACGAGATGTCGTATAATCGTAGTAAGCCCTTCTTAAATCATGTTAGAAATTATTCCAAAATATTTAAAAGAGTTTGCTTAGCAGCTAAGTCTCTGTATATTCGGAATAAAATTAACTCGAGCAGTAACAAAATAAAAGCGACTTGGAATATCATCAATAACGAGACTGGAAGAGCTAAGACCCACAGTTGTGAATTCAAACTTATTATTAACGATGTCTCTGTGGAGTCAGATGAACATGTTGCGTCAGCCTTTGAAAAATACTTCAGCAACATTCCAGTCTCCGTTACTAAGTCGCTCTGCTCGTCTCCCGACGTAGCCGAATCATTGCTGAAACAAAATGTAAGCGAATGCAAGAGTACTTTTACTTTTCGACCCATAGACGACATTGATATTGTAAAAATATTTAAGACAATAGAAGTTTAGAACACTGCCGATCTTTGGGGCATTTCTGTAAAATTATTTAAATCCATCATTGATGTAATGGCACCCCATCTAGCTATAATATTTAATAATTGTATTGAGAGTGGTGAGTTTCCTGATCTAATGAAACAAAGTAAGGTTATACCTTTATTTAAGTCTGGCAGCACTACTGACCCCACCAATTTTAGACCAATATCAGTGCTTCCAACTTGTAGCAAAATATTTGAGAAAATTATTTTAAATCAACTCCTAACATATTTCAACAATAATAAGCTTTTACACAATAAACAGTTTGGATTTACTCGGGGTCGCTCTACGACTGATGCAGGTGTGGAGCTTTTCAAGAATATTATTGATGCTTGGGAGGATTCACACGACGCTTTAGGTGTGTTTTGTGATCTATCCAAAGCTTTTGATTGTGTCCATCACGAAACCTTAATCAGGAAACTTAGTCACTATGGCATTCACGATAACGCCCTCAGGCTTCTGATCTCGTATCTAAATGATAGGACTCAGAGGGTTGAGGTAAATGGTAAACGTTCGTCTGGGTCAATTGTCAAAATGGGTGTTCCTCAGGGCTCGATTCTCGGCCCATTCCTTTTTTTAATCTATATTAACGATCTACCTCACCTGGTAGAGATATAGAAAAGACATGAGATATTATTGTTTGCAGATGACACTTCCTTAATTTTTAAAGTTACCAGATCAGAAAATAGTTATGACGATGTGAACAATGCTCTCTCTACTGTTGTTCATTGGTTTAATGCTAATAACTTATTATTGAATAGTAAAAAGACTAATTGTATTAAATTTTCGCCACCTAATGTAAAGCATGTTGATACTAAACCAATACTTAATGGTCAAGAGCTGAATTTTGTGGACACGGCTTGTTTTCTTGGAATCACTGTTGATTCGAAATTACAATGGGGACCCCATATTTGTAAGTGGGCGAATAGACTTAGCTCTGCGGTCTTTGCAGTTAGGAAAATAAGATCTCTTACCGATGTAAACACTGCTAGACTGGTTTACTTTAGTTACTTCCACAGTATTATGTCTTACGGCATCTTACTGTGGGGCAATGCAGCAAATATACAAACTGTCTTTGTACTGCAGAAGAGGGCTATTCGCGCAATATATAGACTTGGGAATAGAGAATCTCTTAGAGACAAATTCAAAGAAATAAATATACTTACTCTTGCATCGCAATATATTTATGAAAACATTATGTATGTTTATAAAAATAAGAGCAAGTTTATAACATTTAAGGACTTACACAAAACTAATTGTATTGTAACCAGGAATCTCCACAAACTTGTATTTCCAAAATGTCGGCTTCATAAAAAAAGCCGGTCATTTATGGGAATGTCCGTGAGAATATATAATAAAATTCCAATAGAAATTCAATCCCTGCCTTTTCACAAATTTAAACAAACTATCAAATCAGTCCTGTGCCGAAAGGCCTATTATGAAACTAAGGACTATTTAGAAGATAAGAAAGCGTGGGATTGAATAACTTCACTATAGGCTATTTCTTCACTATGTAACAATATTTATTTGTGAGCGGATGGCAATGGGGCGATATTGACACACACGATAGCTGTCACGTGTGTTCCTTTATTGGACCTAGCCATACTGCATTATAGACTAAGTTTTATTTACTTTTAAAAGAGTGCTGGGAGTTTTTTTTCGCCCGCTTTTTTCTCCCAGTCTACGTTTTGCCTGAGGGGCGATCAAAGCGGATGAATGTAGAATGTATAATTTATCTGTATGACTTTCATTAAGTGTGCACAAATTGTACCTAATAATGAATAAAAGCTTTTGAGTTTGAGTTTGAGTTTGAGTCTGTAAAAAAATGGTTTGTTTCAAGCAGGGATTATAATTATATAAACAGTTACTTACTTACTACCAAAAGTCAATTCAATTACCTACCAACAAAACTTACCAACATTAATCTAGCAAACCATCTGTACATTTCGCTTATCACATACGACTAAAACAGCAGTTTTAATTAGCGGTTAATCGGTTATGATTCAACGTACCGTTGATAAAAGAATCACTTTCTATGTTATACGATTTAACGTGAACGAAAAATGTTTACTTTCTGCCCTGCTTTGAATTTGAAACAGTTGAAACCTTTTCCAATTTGGTATCTCGTGTAACTAGGAAATTTTACCTTTTGCTGCTATTGCTTGTTTACTCTATCTTGTATCATTGATTCAATAATGCTCTTTGTTAAATTTCCTTCGATGTAAATGCGTAAATTATCCATTAATTTTATCAGTTATCGCATCTTTGTCAACCTGCAATATACTCAACGAGTTATGAGTATCTGTCTACCTAAATACGATGCTTACCACCTTACCACCACCTACCATACCAACGTCCAACGTGTACAAAATAATAATATATAAAATTTAAAACATACACTAAGTTAGCGTCTATTAAGTTTTTGACTTTGTTTTTATGTTGCTAACGATTAACGACTCAGGAAGATAAATGTGGCCTCAGAAGTCTTTTATTAAAATAAAATTTATGCAACGAATGAAAATTGATACGTTGGGGCATAGAATAGATACAAGACATGAATCAAATCAAATCAATTTCAGAAATTGAAGAGAAACAAGGAACATAACCAGTTTTTTATAATAAATCTTAAATGTGTTCCGTAATTTTTAATATTATGAGCGCAGAGATCATATTTTAAGCATAAAGATAGGGTCGACTGCAACTCATCAGTGACCGCAATGACTGCAGGATCGGGACTGCTAGCACGATTAGAAGCATGTAGTCCGCCACGCTGGCCCAGTGCAGGTTCGTCGATTTCACATTACTTTCATAACATCATGGACAACTATGTATTACTTTTTTACAGTGATTTCCTTTACGGTTACTTAATCTTAAGTTTTATCTTGTAAAACGCACATAGCGTAGAAAAATATGAAATTTTCTAAAATTTAAAATATCACCTATACCTATGTAGGTAGACAGGGACGTCCTTACTTGATTTTACAAAAAACCAGTCTCAAGCAAATTTCAAACCGTTCCTAGTTATAAACCTAGTTTGAAATAGTTTTTGTCAAGTATATACAATAATTTTTAAGACACTCAACTATACTTATCTTAATATGGACCAAATTTAGTGCCAATAAAAGCTACAAATGTATTAAAATGAGGAATTACCCGGAAATAACAAGGTTAATGATAATATTATTGTGACTAACTCAGTTTAAAGTTTAACCAGAATAGCAAAATAAATTATGAACACCTACATTCAAGAATAAATTTGCAGTAAGTTGGACAATGTATAATAATAAATATAAACCTGTTTAAATGTAAGTAGAGGTATACACACATCCAACAAAATGCCACATTTCTTCAAACAGCTAGCAAAGTAGTTAAAGAGAAATGTGACCAATTTACAAAAACGGGAGTGACATAGTCACTAGGTGACCAAACTCCCTTAAAATAAAGATTAAAAAAATAAGGATAGCTTTAAAGACCTTTAAGTATTATTTTCGGACCTTATTCAATTAACAATAAAATTGATTTCATATTTTTCTACCTACTTTTATTATTATCTATGTAGTATAAACCATTGTTTCTTTCTGATACTGCATTAGGTACTAGATTTTATAGAAGTTGTTTATGCATATTCTATTGACTGTAATTAATTACCAATATTACTCGTTAGGTACCTAAAACAACGTCCTTTTTAAAGAACACTTAATAAGAAATTGCTTCTCCTGCTGACTATACAACCAAGTTGAGCATGTTATATGCGTAAAATCTCTTCAGTTTCTTATGAACGACTTTTGTTTTTAATACAATGTTAATGTCATTATTGGTAAGCCATTTTTTAAATAGAAACAAAGATCAATTTATATAGAAATTAATTATATGTATATATCAGTGAACACAAAGAAGTTTATTGCTTTGACCTTGCTTTGCCCCTACTTATCTGTGCTAATTACAAAGTTAAATCTAGATTTTATTTTTCCTACTCGAAAACTTAAACAAAAAAATAATAAAAACAAAAAATCTTCAATACTATACCCATTTCAAAAGATTGTAATAATTTATTTACTCTCAGCAAGCTAACCCGGAAGTCTTCAACAAAAAGGAATATTTAAACAAACAAAGTCATTTCTCAGACCTTTTCTATAATTCTGTATTATATTTTTAATATTTCAATACGTATATATATCTTTTAAAGGAACACAAGCAACATACGAGTATATTAATTATTAATTTTTAAACGTTTAGATTTCGTATATGATTTAATTTATTCAGAAGTTTAAAGTAGTAAAAGTTGTCCTTTTTCTTACAGATATCACTATTATGTAATTTATATTACGTCGTGCACACAGCTCCTAAGCTCGGTCATGTTCTATTTGATCCTCTTATATTCGAAGCCTCGAGGTTTGTTTAAAAAAGTGGATCCATTAAGTTCTGCTACTGATAAACTGCGTAGATTCTTACGCAGAGATGACAAATCTGATGATTCAACAAAAAAGCCTTGCTTCGGATATGAATATAATGATAAATTATGCAGATTGTTAAATGATAGAATTATATGTGGATATAACAAAAACCTGGGCGAACCAAATGATTTTAAAGCAATCGACATAGGTAAGCTACTTATAACCTACCTATCATGCACATTTAAAATTTATCTTTTAATTGGAAATCAAAATAAATTGAATGATAAGAAGTTTGATCATTTTAACGCAATCCTAAGGTAATGGATGTCATTTACGAGGGCAAAGAGTTGAATGTGGTTATTTAATCGGACCATTTATCAATTCTCGTAGACCGCCAGTTTACCGTCCTCAAGGAAATGAAGAAAAACTAACCACTGAGAAGATAGTCAGTCAGTCCAAACTAAGTAGAAAACTCACAACTAAATCAGCCAGGGACAGTAATAATGAATCTATAAATGAAAGTGAGAAAACTACAGATAGAACAAAAAATGTGTCGGATCAAATGACTACGGAAATTTCTATTTTGACTACAAATATCCCTTCTACGAATAAATTAACTAAGACGAATGCAAATAGAATAATTAGAACATCAGTAATAGAAACAACAACAGTAGGTTCGACATCAATTACAACGACAACTGAAACAAAATCTTCATCAATATCATCATCTTCATCAACAGCTTCATCAATAGGAACTGACGAACAAAATACAAATAAAGGAAAATTTGAGTGTGTGGATAAAAATGAACATTTGTTTTGCTATGATTTAAGTTAATAATTTCATTATATTAAAAACTTTTTGAACACGTTAATTTAAAAATATTTTTTGGAATAAGAGCAATTTCCCTAATGAAGTTTCGTGAAAATTTAGATTTCTATTTCAATCAATTTAAGCTGTACTTTACTAACTTTGTATCAATGTTATAAGTTTATACTAATTTAAATATAACACGAAAAGTACAGGTTCTTAAATGGAAAAAAGTTCGCTGATTTGAACCCGCACCTGTTGAAAATTAAAATACTTAAAAGTTTAGTAATGGATTTTGAATAAAACAAATTGTAAATAAAACAACTAAATAAAAGCTTCATTAAAACTTGCTTTTTTATACTCCTTTACACCTGAATTTTTCAAATATGCGTTGATGGGGAAATCCGAAACCATGATAAATAGCGAAAAATGATGAAAGGAGTCTGGGAACCGATTTTGATGAATACTAAATCTGCATCATTGGATTTTTGAAAAATCAATGTGCCTAGCCATGAACCAAACCTGTATTATCATACCTAGTGTCATTAGTAAGGAACAAATTCTGGAATGTAATGACATACGGCAAACGTAAGGATAGAGCTAATTTTATTTCATTTTTTGGACTTAAAAATCATTGTTATATTTTTTGTAGTCATATAGTAAGTAGGTATAGGCATACATTACTTTGATGTGGTAATTATAAATTCTCAAAATCATAAATAAAAATTTGGAACATAGAGTTGTTCCAAATTTGCACAAATAGAATTGTTCCAAGTCTGTAAGACTTGCACAAATATGTGTAGACATATTTATGCCATCAAAAACATAACTTGTAAAAACCCAAGTCTCGCAACTCAGTTCTTGTAAAAAAAAATTAGATCCATTCATAATAATCCATATGTATGTATTCATAGATTGATTTGACCATTGCATGAAAGCACATGTTGTGTTTTTGATGGCATCTCATTTCTTTTTGTGCTGTCAATCTAACTACAAATGTAACTTTGTAATCCTATACATTTGTATGGGTTTACAAAGTTATTTATGCAGTTAATGTATCTAGAAATCTGAACCGACATTGCAATTTTTTTTAGTTTTTCCTCGACTTATACACTAAACACTAATTGTATTCAAAATTTGAAGCTTCTATGTTAGCTTGAAGTGCCTTAGAATTTAGGTGATCGGTCAGTGAGTGACGAAATTAAGAAACTAGAATTTGGCTAGTTATAATTCTTAAACTACTGGCTCAAATTAAATGAAATTTGAAATATAGGTACCGTGTTTAAACAATACCTTGTAAGGTTGTGGCTTAGGAGACGAGTAAAACGACCGAATGCTGAGTAAATACTGTTTTAAATATTTTATAATATAAGAATGAATATTTATAATGAGTCTTAATAACTTCTAGGTACATATTAGGATTAGGTAGTCTATCCACATCTCATCTCTACCGCAAATAGAAAATAAAATAAATGACAAATTTATTTTATTTTATGTCATCAAGACTAATTCAATTAACAATATAATATAATCTAATCCAAAAAATATAATATAATCATAAATATGATATACCTATGATGCTCTTGAGTCCTATCCTCGTCATATTAAATCTTCCTTTTCAGTCATAGAACTTCCATCTTTGGAAATAGAATTTGTAAAAAAAACAGACAATAAATTCAGTTATATGTATACTTCGCTGACGAATGTGTAGGTAGACACGATACTATCCACGTGCAATTATGCCTAAAGATTACCGCGCCCTTAACCGCCGTACTAAAAAAGATCACTACCCTCTACCTCGCATAGAAGACCAGCTCGATCAGCTGGCAGGGAATAATTTATTCACCTCTCTAGACCCAGCGTCCGGTTATTATCAGATACCTATCTCAGAACAGTCCCGTGATAAGACTGCATTCGTTACGCCGGACGGGCAATTTGAGTAAAATCGAATGCCTTTTGGACTCGTTAATGCTCCTTCGGTCTTTCAGAGAACCATTAATAAGATTCTATCCAAGGCAAAAATCAAATTTGCCCTGCCTGCTGGATCATATACTTATACGAGTACCTTCCAAATCTTTCGAGGAAGGGTTGGCGCGTCTAAAAGAAGTTTTGGATCTCTTGCGTGATGGGGGTTTAACTCTCAAATTATCAAAGTGTAACTTCTTTTGTGACAGAATCGAATTCCTAGGTTTTGAAGTTGGTCCCGGTGGTATAAAGCCGGGTGAATTGAAAACGAAGGCGGTATTGAGTTTCCTACCCCTAAAAGTGTCCATGAACTACGTCAGTTCATCGGGCTTGCTAGCTTCTTTAGACGGTTCGTTAAGGGCTTTGCAATAATAGCGAGGCCGTTGACGGATCTCCTGGAAGTGGCAAGCTGAGCAGGATGAGGCCTTTAAAGCCTTTAAAAAAGTCCCTGATTCAGAGGCCAATACTTGCCCTGTATGATCCAGCTCGCGAGACCCAGGTACACACTGACGCGAGCAAGCATGGCATTGCAGGTATTCTCCTTCAGCGGAGTGACGAGGGTTCTTTTAAACCGGTCTCATACTTTAGTCGTAAGACCACGCCAGATGAGCAAAATTTTCACTCTTTTGAACTGGAGACCTTAGCAGTCGTTGCGTCGCTAGCTAGATTTAGAGTGTACCTAGTTGGAATTCTTTTCAAAATCTGTACTGATTGCAATGCGTTAAGGACTACGTTGATAAAAAGTGACCTAATTCCTCGTATAGCTCGATGGTGGGTCCAACTACAAGAGTACGATTGTGAAATTGAATACCGTGCCGGGACTCGCATGAGCCATGCGGACGCATTGAATAGAAATCCCGTAGGAGACGCTGTGGAAGAATCTCACGTTCTTGACGTATTAGCAATCGGTACAGAGGATTGGATTAGTACGGTACAGTCTAGTGATGATGAAATTGTTAAAATTAAAAATATTTTATGTGATCCGGAGACTGAGAACATACAAGACGTTGTAAATAATTATAAATTAAAGAATGGTAAACTCTATCGTATAACTGGGAATGATGAAAATAGCTTGCGTTGGGTTGTACCTAAGGGCGTGCGTTGGCAGATAGTTAAAATGAACCACGACGATATTGGTTTCGGAAATTTTGGTTTCGGAAAATGAGACGTTTTGTTAAAAAATACGTTCAATCGTGTCTGGAGTGCTCTCATCATAGGGGAGCGACGGGAAAACAACAAGGTGAATTTTATTGCACCCCATACCTAAAGCTAACATTCCTTTCCACACTGTCCATGCAGATCACTTAGGGCCATTTATTCGTAGTAGCAAGGGTAACTCGTACCTCCTTGTAATTGTAGATGGTTTTACAAAATTCGTCAATATTAAACCAGTAAAAAATACTAAAAGCGCAACTACAATTAAAGTTTTACGTGAACACATTAGCTACTTTGGAGCACCCACCCGGTTAATCACTGGTCAGGGTACAACTTTTACAAGTAATTCTTTCCGTGCTCTTGTGAAGTCGATGGGTATTAAACATGTTCTCAACGCAGTCGCCGCTCCAAGGGTAAATGGGCAGGTTGAGAGATATAATCGAACAATTCTTGAAGCCCTTGCCTCTAAAAATCATGGAAATGACGACAAACATTGTGACGAACATGTTCCAGATATCCAAATAGGGTTAAATACTACCATCCATAAGACAACTGGGAAGAGCCCTTCTGAACTTCTGTTCGGGTTCAGAATCAATAGTGCCACGGAAAACGTCCTTAACGAAGTTATAAATGAATCACTTGGCAATATAATACCAACAGATAATCTTGATGAGATTCGATCGGAAAGCAGTAAACGTATACAAGATCAACAAGTTAAAGACAAAGTAAGGTTCGACGCTAAACGTAAGAAGGCATACCCTTTCGCTGAGGGTGGTTTAGTATGCATAAAAAAGCAGGTCCCAGGTGACGGAAAATCTAAAAAACTTGTCCCTAAATATCAAGGACCCTATCGTATTTGTAATGTATTGGATAATGAACTATTTCTTGTTAGAGATACACCAATAACTCGTGAAACCGGTCGAAAGTATGAAAATATTATAGCTATTGACGATATAAAGCCATGGCTGAACTTTAATAAATCATTTGATTCTGATAGTTCCGATAGTGAAGAATAATTTACCGAATTTTTATATGTATGAGAGTTTGTACCAGTTATTCACAATTCGTTGTGTATAATAATTATAAAAGTACATTTTTAATGATTTCGTTTTTGTAAAATATTTTAACATAACATTCATTAATTCTCTTAACTTCAGAATAATAAATAATATTATAATATACTAGCTGACCCAGCAGGCTTCGCTCTGCCAATGAATTTCTTTTATTTAATAGCCTATGTTACTCAGGCTGAATGTAGCTTTCCAAAGGTGAAAGAATTTTTGACATCGGCCCAGTAGTTTCTGAGTTTATTCGTTACAAACATACAAAAATACAAATGTTTCCTCTTTATAATATTAGTATAGATGAAAAAAACAGTTAATAAATAAACTAGTGAAAAAGTGTGTTAAATGATTTATATATTTAGGAATAATAAATATTAAGTACTTATAAGTTATAAATTAATAAAGGCACACAAATGTATAAAATATAATTACTCAATTATATAAAAAAAATATTTATACGTTTAGCAAAATTATTCATAGAATATCATATTTTATACTTTGTTAACTTTTGTTACGTGTAAGAGCGACTCACTACTTATTAAATGTTGAGTAAAATTAAATAAGGAAATTCAATTATTTTGATAAATAGGGTATTTCCCACCGTGCAAGGAAAAATCCAAAATTATGTAATATTGATAGATTTTGTTAAAAGCAAGTGAAAAATGGTGATTTCTGTTCTAAACCCTCTAAAACCTGTTCACCTCTCATGGTCATATTACGACTTCTTTCTCATATCATGACTTTCTCTATCTCACATACCGCCTTCGTTCTCCTAAGCGTAAGAACCAGTCCCTCTTCACTCGTAGTTTTAAGGGTCTGGATCTGGATGCGTTGCAACGAGATGCAAGTAATATTGATTGGTCACGGGTTTTTGACAGTGTCAGTGTTGACAATAAAGTTAGGGCTTTTAATGATATTATCTTACAATTATACAATCACCATGCCCCGGTAAAGCGTATTCGAGTGAGGCGAAATCCGGCTCCCTGGCTCACCTCCGATATCAGGGATCTAATGAACCGCCGGGACAAAGCCAAACGGAGATTTAAGCGCAGTCCTACCGAATCAAATTTGGCTCGTTTTAAAATCTTACGTAACCGCTGCAGTCGTCTGTGTCGGGATGCAAAAAGACGCTACTTTCATGACTCTCTTGTTGATCGAAATTCTACTGAGATGTGGAAATTCTTACGATCTGTTGGGGTCGGCAAAGATCGAGTCTCTAGCGATCCCAATGTCTCCTTAAATTCCCTCAACAATCATTTTTCTGCTCCACCTGTATTCCTTGACCCTAGCATAAAATCGCAAACGTTGAAGACACTATCGATGCTGCCGACCTCACATCCCCATACCGCTCCTTTTTCCTTTTCTACGGTGACTGAGGACGACACTAAAAAGTCAATATTGGCCATTACATCCATCGCCATCGGCTGCGACAATGTCTGCTCGAGAATGATAACACCTATCTTACCTTTAGTCTTTCCGATTCTTACCCACATTTTCAACTCTTCCTTATCTACTGGTACTTTCCCCTCCTTCTGGAAGCAAGCTTATATTATCCCTTTGCCTAAGGCTTCCAATCCTTCTTCCGTAAACCACTTCCGTCCTATATCTATTCTTCCGTTCCTCTCAAAAGTTCTCGAGCACATTGTCCACAAACAACTTTCCATCTTTTTAACCTATAACTCGCTCCTTTCCCCTCATCAGTCAGGTTTCAGACCTGGTCATAGCACCGTGTCTGCCTTAGTGAAAGTCACCGATGACATCCGTTATGCCATGGCCCACAAATCCCTTACCCTCTTAGTCCTTCTAGATTTCAGTAGTGCTTTCACCTCAGTAGATTTCGACATTCTCCTTCGGATACTTAAATCCAACAATATTTCCTCTTCTACTCTTTCTTGGTTTGATTCTTATCTACGAGGCCGCTCACAGTGTGTCCGCCATGAAGAATCCTTCTCCGATTGGTGTGACCTCTCTGTGGGCGTTCCCCAGGGTGGCGTCCTCTCTCCTCTTCTTTTTTCTGTTTTCATAAACTCAGTCACGAGCATTATCTCGTCAAACTTCCATCTCTATGCGGATGACTTGCAGCTGTACCGTCACTTCGAGCTAAAAGATGCAAGTCTCGTCATTGCGGAAATGAATTCGGACTTAGCTAATATTAATGACTGGGCTGCTTCTTGTGGTCTGCTTATCAACCCGTCTAAATCGCAGGCTATTGTCATTGGCAATAAATGGTTCCGTAACCAACTCGATCTCACGGCGTTACCACCTCTGCTACTTGATGGTACTCCTATTGCCTACACTGATACTGCCAAGAATTTAGGGGTCATTTTCGACAGTCATTTATCGTGGAATGCCCACGTTAGTGAAGTTTGTCGGAAAGTTCATTATTCCTTGCATTCTCTCAGATGTCTTCAGAATTTCCTACCTTTAAAAACCAAGATCACTCTTGCCCAAACTATAATCCAACCTATTATAGACTATGCTGATGCCTGTTATTTAGATGCCACTGAGGAGCTTTTAAACAAACTTGAGCGTTTGCAAAATCTGTTAATTCGCTTTATCTTCGGGCTTAGAAAATTTGATCGTGTGTCTCAACTTCGCAAAGATCTCAAGTGGCTCCCGATCCGTCTTCGGTGTAACACTCGAATATTATGTCTCCTCTACAACATACTTCACAATCCATCTGCTCCATCTTACCTTCGTGACCGTTTCTCCTTTATTCGTCCAGTTGATGTCCCCAGTAGATCTAACGTTAAAACCCTCCTTTGCTTTCCTTCGTTTACATCCACGTTCTATTCCCAGTCTTTCACTGTTCATGCAGTTAGGTTGTGGAACTCACTTCCAGCAAGCATAAGAGAAGCTAAGTCTATCGACATCTTTAAGAAGCATATTAAAGATTTCTTTCTTCGCTCTTCTTAATGTATATATTGTTTACAGTATTTATTTATTTATATATTATTATATTATATGTATATATTTATGTATGTATTTATAGTATGTATATATCTATGTATATATATTCCTGTATTATCTTTCTTATTACATTTTGATTGTATTTTAATCTTTTAGTGTGCACTAAGTTTGCCTCAATCTTTCAAGTATCCTTTTGCGGGTCTGCTGTAAGAGATCCCTTTATTACTTTAATTTTAAAATTCAGGTTTGTTAATCTTTTTCAAATGTCAAAAACGCTATACGCCATGAAAGCTATCGACGCGACGTGACGTCATTAGCAGTGTAAATAAACAATGGAGTATAACTTTCTTCCTTTACTGAGATGTATTGTTTACACTGCGAGTGACGTCACAAGCATGGCGGCAGGGCCGAGACGGCCGAGACCGTGTTATCGCGGGGATTTTTGAAATTCAAATTGATAAGTCTATTTTGACATAATATTTTTTTGCAATAAAAAATTTTCCAATTTTTTATGGGTATTTATGACTTACGAATTCTTATAAAAAACTTTTTGACATAGGCCGTAATACCCTATTGTATAGAAAATAGATTTATTTTTAGGATTTATATTTAATTTTCTTATAAAAAATTGTTACGATTCTTAAATTACTTTGAAAATTGTACTGTATTGTACATGTATTGGCGCGGGGACTCGCCAGAACAGGATGGTCGAGCTGTTAGGGTGCATTATCTTAGGTATCGTGTATTGTTCTCTGTCATTCGTGTTTTTACGTGTGTAATCTGTAATACGGTACGGTTAGTAATATGCGTATTTTTAGCACTTATAATGTTGGTACACTGATGAAAGATTGAAGGGGATTGAAGTGAACCTTTTTGGCGGGAAGCTTAAATATGCTGTTCTGGGCGGCTAACTGCGATGAAAGGTGACAATATTTTGTAATCTTATTATTTTCTTTATTTAATATAATTTTAGTATTAACAAGTAATAATTCTATCGTGTAGTTGCTTTGTGGAGTTTCGAATTAAAATCTTGTAAATTAGTAAACACGTTTCGTTTTCCTTATAATTACCCAACATATATAAGTCAACTTTCCTTATAATTAAAACACCTAGCAACTTGAATTTCAACATATTATGACTGGAAATACAATGTTATTTGAAGAATAGCTTGTAATAAACACATAACAGGGTTTATATTATAAGGAAACATGTATCAATTCTATATTATTTTGTTATTTATAGTAACTGCGTGGAGACAATATATTATTAAAAACAATCGAATAAGTCGATTGTTCAGTTTAGTAGTTAAAAGTCGATAACAATCGATGTTATTCGATTGTTGTTAACAACTGAATCGCGGCGACTACTACGCTACGGTATTACTAAGTACAAACTTTATCGACTGATTTCGATTATTTGTGCGTAGTTGGGTACTACTTAAAAAGTAATCACTAAAGATGGTGCGGTGGACGGGTGTGCGCTGCGTATTACTTATTACTTTTTAGGACCGTTTAGTAGTCAATCCACCGATTTGAGGGCACACGACGTCCATTCTTTCGTCGTCAGTGTTCGTTGATGTTGTAATATTATACGAACAAGCATTGACATGACTGTAGATTGTAGGTACCACTGTGTACCTACTTCTTCTTTTTGTATTGTGTTACTTTTCTTTCTTGTTATAAATAAATGGTTAAGTAAGGAGTTTCTTACCGAGGAAGACTAAAACAACAGAAAAACAATTTAGTAGTTATATATTCGTATTTTTATTTTTTACCGACTTCAAAAAAGGAGGTTATCAATTTTTCGACACGTATGTATTTAATATTCTCAGAACTGTACAACTTTTACATAATATGTTAAAACAAGAATACCAATTTTCTTGGGTGTATGTATGTAGATATATTTGTCCTCGCATATCTCCGAAACTAATTGACGGGTCGTGTTCGTTCTTTTTTTGTTTATATCCATTTTGTTAACTTAGGGAACGGTAAAAGTTTCATCAAAATCGGTCCATTAGTTTTCGTGATATGGACTTAAACCTAAAAATTAAGAAAAAAATTATTTAAAAAGATTAAACTGACGTCAAAAAAGAAGAAAAAATTAAATTTGTTACATACTTTAGGCCTATGTTTTGAGGATGGTGCCAAAATTTAACAATAGAAAAATAGTAATAACACAAAACTAGTAATAAAAATAGTAACTAGTTATTCGAATAATCATTGCGGGAAACTACTAAATCGACAATCGAATGCGCAGTCGTACAATTTTCGATTCAGTCGATAGTTTTTTCTCAAACAATCGCCCATCGTTAATTATTATACTGATTTGTTTGAATTACATTGGCACAGTTTTTAATATCGCATGTTCATTGTGATTCAAGCATAAAAAAATTGCAATTGTTTATGGTTTTGGAATGGTTCTCTGTGAACAATATCCATTTATATTTGAAATTACAGCTAACAGTTAATAAAATAATAAAGGCTTTGCATAATTAGTGATTTGCATAAACAATAAGTGATGCAAATGGCATATTGGATTCTAAAAACAACAAAGTCTATCGCATGTCAGTCAGGAAGTCGGCCACTTCCAGTGTGACCATTTGTGGCAGATTTCTGCCATTTTGGCAGATTTGGATCCAAAATTTAAGCTGTGGCATATTATGCTGACGATTTACAAATGTGGCAGATTTTGGCAGATTTCAAAGGTTTTAATGAAAATCATGCAAATTTTAAATTACATGACATTATAAATAAGTAATAAAAATTCAAATAAGGTAAATGTAAAAATATTTAGTAGAAAATTATTTCACAATCTGGCAACCTATGCCTTTGTTTGATACCCAGCCCAGATTACACGGGGATTCCCCGCTTGATCTGTTCTTACATATGTATTGTCATTTGATTGTGGGCTGTAAATGATAAGTCATAGGGTTCATATTCTTATAACCTTTCTTGATTGAGTTTTCAATCATCTTTGTTTTTACTTCATTTCATTCTCTTACGGCGCTTAGCGTGTATGTGAAGTACAAAATATCCAAATATTGCAAACTTTGCAAAAGCTCTCTTGTGTTTGCCGATGTCAAATGCGTCGTGCGAAAGGATATTTTCTCAAGTCAATCTAAATAAAACAAAAATAAGGAACAGGTTTTTGAATAAACATGTCTCGGCAATAATTACTACAAAAGAGGGAATAAAGGAACACGGAGACTGCGTCTCCTTTAAACCAAGCAAGGAAATGTTAAAAAATATATCGTTAAAATCCATGTACAAAGAAAGTGAAGACGAAAATTTTGAAGCCAATGTTGATTAGGTGTATTGTTTTTTTGTACGTTTAGCGTAGTTATAATGTTGATTAAAAAAAATTATGAAAATATGCACTTTTTTTTTTATTTTTATGTTGGCATATTTTTGGCATTTTTAAACGTCGAGTGTGGCAGATTTTGGCAGATTTTTGGGTCCGTGTGTGGCAGATTCGCCGTTTTTGAGATGGTCACACTGGCCACTTCATGCATATCACTACACATAGTAAATATACTCCACTACCAACTCCTGTAACAAACTGAATGAATCAAATTGGTTATTGTGTTAGAAAAAATTCTCAAGAAGCAAATGTACATTTTTTCATTGAAAAAAAGGTAATTTCTATTACAGAATCATGGTGTCTCAGTCTAATAAAATTTGTCACGCCGATAGCTTTCATGGCATATAGCGTTTTTGGCATTTGAAAAACAGATTAACAAACCTGAATTTTAAAATTGAAATAATAAATGTATACATTTTTCAGAACAGAAATCACCATTTTTCACTTGCTTATAACAAAAGTTATCAATATTACATAATTTTGGATTTTTCCTTGCATGGTGCGAAATTCCCTATTACCAAAATAAAAATTGAAAGAGGCTAGTTGAACCTTGTTATAGGTACTAATAGTTAAAATTCCTAGGCAGATTAGTTTACTTTTTCTCCCAGTTTGTATTTTGTATCATCACAGCAAATTATAAATCTAGATTCAAGTAGGTATCAGCTACGCTAACAGTGGGTTTGAGCTTCTGGCAAGCTGTCCCCCTTTTTTGTCTAAATAGTCCTTAGTTTCATAATAGGCCTTTCGGCACATATAAAGTATGAATTAAATAAGTCTTGATTGTGACTTTTGCATGTATTTGTAACTAATAGAAAATAAAACTATAGGGTACCCAATAGATGATATTTTGTAATATACAAATATAATATAATTATTATGATACTTGATATCACAAATTTATATTGGTTTTATGAAGTTTGTCACTATTTGTTAAATTCAATGGAAAATAACCTAATTTAAACATATAAATATTATGTTTTATACATTATTATATTTATAAAAACACAAAAAATACCATAATTTTTTTTCCATTGTGGTGTAGATGTGATTCCTCACTAGACCACTTACCTACTAAAACTCTTCAATGGAATGTACAGTTTTAGTAAAAGAATAAAACATTACATACATTACATATATTTTCAGAATGTTGAAATACAGTTAAGATATTATTTACTTATTAGTCATTATTATGTGAAAATACATAATAAATATTTTATAGGTACAAGTAAACATGTTTAGTTAACCTCTTTAAGGAACTTTTATACGACAATTTTTTTAGAAAACCTGCAACTGGAAAATAGTTAAGGACATTTTCTGAATAAGGTATGAAATTTGAGATACTTGATATGTACGCATATTCTTACATACAGACTATATTTGTATTAACATTTACATTTGACAGACAAAACTTTGAGTCTTATCTGTTTACATAACTTGAAATTTCTCTCACAATACCTTCTTAATTAAATTTTTCATTCAATAAGTCATAATTTGTTATACTCAAGCATGCTCAAGCATTTTCGAAGCCATATTACAACACTAAATTCTTAATTGGGTTTACTTATTATTATCTATAAAAATAACTAAGCAAATGGAAAGAAATTTTTATCATACCACAAATGCAATTTGTTATCTGAGTTGTATTGTGTTGTGTTACAATAAATTTTACTATTAATATTGTTATAGAAATGCCAATTTTTTGTTTCTTTATAACAATATAAAATGAATAGTTATTCATTTAATACTGTGTTACCTATTGATTCTAAAACAGGACTTTAAACATCTAACAAGTAGTAATCTCATCATAGAGGACGGGATGATATGATGCATAATTGTAAAATCAAACGAACTTACCAATTGAAGTTCGATTGTAATTATGCTTCATAATTATCATCCCGTCCGAAGATGATGAGTCCCACCCACTCTCCCCCAGTTGTAGAATCAATTTTGACATCACTTGTGTCTGTTGTGGCACAAGATTTGTGCCAACAAATCTTCCAAATTAAGAAACCTTATTATTAACAATTATTATTTATGCCATTTAAAAATTTTTCAAGCATATTAATTCCACTAAAGTTAAAAATAATTACTTAAATTTAGCAATTTAGCCAAGTTACCCAAGTACCTAGCTTAGTAGCTTCATTTGTGATAAGTCAAGCAGTTATAAACTGCATTTTTTTCATGTAAAATCTAAAATTATAAAGTTTTGATTATTAAAAAATAATATGTACATCAGCTGGCTATTAATTATTGAGTCAAGTGATGTAGATAAGAGTAAACTGCTCTATTGTAACGTAACGACTGGTTAGCCGATAATTTTTTTTATATTTAGAACTTAACTTTAAATTGAATGACATGAGGTTTGACAGATCCTGCCGGGCAGCCATGATAACGCGGTAGGGCAAAGATAACCTATGTTTTCTTCCTAAAGATTATTTTCAGAGTCTTCAAATAAAGTGTGACGCTCTAGGATGCTGCCAGGATACTAACAAGTAGTATTCTCATCATCTTCGGACGGGATGATATGAAGCATAATTACAATCGAACTTCACTTGGTAAGTTCGTTTGATTTTACAATAATATGGTAAAACTAAATGATTTTTAAGCTTAAGCGAAAATTACCATAATATATTCAATTAAACTCAAACACTCATACGGATGTTATGATTCCTATTAATACCACATGAACGACTCATGCTTAGGAGCTTAGAAGGAGTAAACTTTTTACGCCTTTTAACTTTGAAGAACCCCAAGTCATAGTCCCGTGTAAAACGCCTCGGGCGGAACATTGTCCCATATTTCGCAGGTGCGGGCAAAATTGAACGTGCGAACCGGACAGTGGACGATTGCAACGAATTCCTGTCAGATGATGTGGGTGAAATCTTTGTTTTCGACGGCTGGTGCAATTTTTTGCGCAGAGTGATTAAATAAAGCGCAGCAGGCCACCTGATGTTAAGTGGTCACTGCAGCCCAGGGACACACGCATCTAACCTCAAATAGAGGAAGAAATAAGATGCTGGCGATAAGGTTACTCCCCGGACGAGGTGCTATGCCTCTACCACCTAAAGGCACGTTGAACATAACGCGAATCTTGTCGAAATGTGCAAAATTCGCATCGCACATATGCGTCGCCCCCATCGAGTAGGTACTAGGTAGCTGGCGTCGACCGCTTAGTCACAGGGAGATATGATCTTATATAAATAGGTCGCCGTTGTACAAACTGACATTGGTCTGCAGAACTTGACAACATGAAAACTGTGAGTACTCTACTTGCTTCAAAAATACGCGAACAGTACCAATTAATAAATAATCATTTTAAATACATAACCGCATAATTTATTAAAATATTATAAAAATTAAGCTCAAAAAAGTAACATTTGTTAGTTAAGTTTGTTACAATTTTGGAAGTAAAATTTGTTACTTATTTAACATTACAACAACATTTGTTTATTCTATGTAAAATTTTGGGTTTTTAAAAGTTTTAGTACCTACCAAATGTAATTTTAAAATCAAATCAGTTGATTACTGTACAGACCTACATAAACATCCAGTGCCTAAGAATTCGGGCTCTTAATTGAGAGTTCTGGATACAAATCCCAGTGACATATGATCATAATCATAATCATTTATATCAATCATCAATAGGTTAGCTTCGAGGACTAAGGACTCATTATTAATAGCTCCGACCATCCGACCCTCGGGTCACTAGTGAATTGCAAGCAGGTTAAAAATACGTGTAATATTTTATTTTATTTTATTAATAACAGAACTATACTTTCTACACCTCTACTAAATTCGGTATACCTACTAAAAATAATATCTATATAGCACATACTACTGCAAAATACGCATTATGTAAATTAAATCATTTCGCTAGTCGACAACGAAAATAGACAAGTAGGTTAACGATCAATATATTTTATTTCAGCTACTGTGCTTAGGATTGTTCGCCTGCGTCCTGGTGGCGTACGCGTCAGGTTTTCCCGTACAAAACGACGGCAATTACGGCTATGGCGGCCGCTGGAACCTCGGCGGCCGCTGGGGCTACGGCGGCGACTGGGACCTCGGCAGTGGGTTGGGCAATGGCGGCGCTTGGGGCCTCGGCGGCCGCTGGGGCCTCGGCGGCCGCTGGGACCTCGGCGGCGGCTGGGGCCTCGGCGGTGGGTCGGGCAATGGCGTGGGCTGGAGCCGTGGTGGGGGCGGGCGCTGGGGCCAGGTCGAGCCTTGGAGATAAAAAATGTTAAACGCGAATGCCTACGCATAATTGTAAAAAGAATCCTTTACGTATTAGCCTAATCTGTGCTGTGTGTTTTTAATAAAATAAATCAAATTTACAACATTATTTTTTTCTTTCTTTTTCAAATTTATTATTGAAATCGAAAATCAGAGCCTCTTCTTACAAGTTTAACGACAAATAAAGTGAGGGCAAATTACATAGGTACCTACTTAAATGTAGACTAATTTTTAGAAAATTATGTGTTATAATCTAAAAAAATATTAATCATTAAATCACAAACTTTGATGTGATGCAACGACAGACGTGATGCCAGAGAAATAATCAAAAAGATATTTTTGTCACTGAAAGAATCATGAACAAGTTATGCAACTAATTTAAAGCTTCAGCAACGAACTGATTTATGACTTGCATACATATAAATAAATGAAAGTTTAAAGTAGCTACTAGGTACTAATAGGTTTTTTGACTGTTTCCGTACTAAAGATTATATTATTGTAAAATCAAACGAACTTACCAAGTGAACTTCGATTGTAATTATGCTTCATATCATCCCGTCCGAAGATGAAGAGATTACTACTTGTTAGTATCCTGGCAGCATCCTAGAGCGTCACACTTATTTTGAAGACTGAAAAGAATCTTTAGGAAAAAAACATAGGTTATCTTTGCCCTACCGCGCCTTTGTCAGGCTGCCCGGCAGGATCTGTCAAACCTCATGTCATTCAGTTTAAAGTAAAGTGCTAAATATAAAAAAAGTATCGGATAACCAGTCGTTAACTCGTTACAATAGAGTAGTTTACTCTAATCTACAATCTACATCACTTGACTCAATAATCAATAGCCAGCTGATGTACATATTATTTTTTAATAATCAAAACTTTATAATTTTAGATTTTACATGAAAAAAATGCAGTTTATAACTGCTTGACTTATCACAAATGAAGCTACTAAGCTAGGTACTTGGGTAACTTGGCTAAATTGCTAAATTTAAGTAATTATTTTTTACTTTAGTGGAATTAATATGCTTGAAAAAAATTTTAATATATAAATAAACCTAACATAAAATAACATAAATAATAATTGTTAATAATAAGGTTTATTAATTTGGAAGATTTGTTGGCACAAACCTTGTGCCACAAAAGTGAATAATATCTTAATTGTATTTCAACATTCTGAAAATATATGTAATGCATGTAATGTTTTATTCTTTTACTAAAACTGTACATTCCATTGAAGAGTTTTAGTAGGTAAGTGGTCTAGTGAGGAATCACATCTACACCACAATGGAAAAAAAATATGGTATTTTTTGTGTTTTTATAAATATATTAATGCATAAAACATAATATTTATATGTTTAAATTAGGTTATTTTCCATTGAATTTAACAAATAGTGACAAACTTCATAAAACCAATATAAATTTGTGATATCAAGTATCATAATAATTATATTATATTTGTATATTACAAAATTATATTTGTATATTACAAAATATCATCTATTGGGTACCCTATAGTTTTATTTTCTATTAGTTACAAATACATTTAACAGTTTACACAACCAATACAAGTTTGGAAAATAAGCATGTCTGGGTTGTCAAATAAGAATTGTAATTAGGACAACACTGATATATTTGTGCTTTTCATTTTCCTTTATAAAATGTAAGACTTCAGTTCCATTCTAGGGTAGCAAATAGGTTCAGTGTACTCTTGTAGGTATTGATAAAAATTATATGAGAATGATGTCTTAATTTTGTAAAACAGGATTATGAGCTATTAAGGATTTTTTTTTGTATTCCATGATTTAGGTATATAAATTTGTTCTAAATAAACTTCAAGTATCTCAAGTTTCAAATGACAGAGTTAAGTGATTGTTTAAAAACATTTGTTATTCAAAACTGGTTTTATGTTTCATAAGCTGAGAAAATTCTTTTTTCATCACATACAGTACATTAGGCATCTCAACAATATTTGCAAATTATTATAGACTAGCTTTTGCCCGCGACTTCGTCCACGTAAACTTCAGGATTTGATCAAGAGAGAAGTAAAAAGGATTCCATATCACAATCCAGATTTAAATTTTTTTATAAAAAAATCCCAATCTATTCTGATCATTTTACGCGAAAACATAATAAATATCTGCATCACTAAATGTCGAACATAGGTGCTGTTATCGTGAAGTATGTCTCTCTCTCTCTTTATGTCTTTAGTTTCTTTTAACATCTTAGTCTTAAAAATTTAAAATTCTCAGATGGTAGATAACTGCAATTTTTGCCCTGTTTGAGTTTTAAAATGAATTTGGTCCACGGGCTTAACAAAATGTCTATTACATAATCCAACCCCCTAGCCAAACCCCCAATTACTGTTTTGTTAAGTAAGACCTGTTTAGAAAATAGGCCTATGTTACTCTTAGTCCGGGAGCCAGGTGCATTTTCGGTCAATCATTTCCTCTCGAGAAAAACTTCGTAAAATACATAAGGGGCTTATACTATGGGGCTTATACATTTCCTCTCATTTGAAAATTTGTTAGATTATAGTACTTTAAAAGAAAAACATCGTCAGCTGACCATAACGCGGTGGATTATACGTCAGCTGGCTCCTTGAATATGAAAAAAAATTTTTTTTTTTAATGATTTCCTCTCAACTAAAAATTTACCTGGTGATCGTTTATATGCTACTATGAATGAAAATTAATGTCAGCTGGATGTACCTCGGTGGAAAGTTCGTCAGCTGGTACCTTCAAAAGTGCAACGCAACAGCATCTATGACCTACAGAATCTTATCAGCTGACGACTTTTTCCTTGACTTACAGCTAGCTGATTTTTTTTATTATTTACTAGAGTATTTTAACAATTCTCGTATAAATTTTCATCCGGGAGGAAATAACGTTTCTTAAGTTATTCTTCACTTCTATATTGCAGCTAAATTGTAAATTAAAATTACCTTCTCCAGATGCTATGCTGTAGCAAAATGTACACTTGGAGAGGGTAAGTTTTACTCATAACTGCATACAAAGGCCCTTTGTTGTGTATAGCATGTGCAAAAGATTTTTGGGAAAGGTGGGGAATATAATGCGACTCGAAGAGAAAGTGAAACGTGTTCAGTCTAGACATGCAAAAAACAGTACGTTTAAAAGTAATGGCATATGGCATAACATTTCATACTGCGTAGTATGACATTATAGCATTACTCAGTACTTTAAACATGTCCTAAGATAACGTACTATGCGAACGGCCGGCTATTACGAAGCGGGCGGCCGGGCTGGCACTGCGATGGTAACATTCAATTCAGTACAATCGTACTGGTACTGAATGCACGGCCCGTACGTAACGTACGTTAGTAATAGTCCTTACGTATAGTACGTTAGCAATAGTAATACTCCTTCTTCTTCTTTAGGTGCCTCTCCAACTAGTAAAGGTTGGCAATCAGCTTGCTAAAGTCGTCCTTATTATTTGCACGGCGGAACAGCTCAGCTGCGCCAGCTATTCCGGTCCACTCCCTGATGTTTCGCAGCCACGACTTCTTTCTCCTTCCAACTTTCCTCTTTCCGGCAACTTTTCCCATGATTATAAGTTGGAGCAGATCATATCGCTCATGTCGAAGAACATGTCCTAAATAGGAGACCTTCCGCCGCTTGACTGTTAGCATTAGACCACGTTCCTGGCCGACTCGTTTTAAAACCTGAACGTTGGTCACCTTCTGAGTCCAGCTAATAGACAGCATACGTCTATATGCCCACATTTCAAAAGCCTCTATTCGTTTTTTGAGGTCCTCTTTTACGGTCCAAGCCTCACATCCATACAATACAATGGGCCAGATGTAACAGTGGAGTAAACGAGTGCGTAACGCGATGCTAATGTTACGTGTGCAGAGTAGTTTTTTCATCTTGTGGAAGGCACTGCGCGCAATCTCTATTCGTGTCCTTACTTCCAAGTCACTATTCCATTCTTCGTTTAGCCACGTACCCAAGTACTTGTATTTCTGAACTCTTTCTAGCTTTTGGCCCGATACCGTAATTTGGAACGTCGTGTTGGGATTGTTAGAGATGACCTTGGGATTGTTAGAGAGTAATACTCCTCTCTACCTTCAAATCACATCTTATTTTGGGCTAAATATGAAGACTGCATGGTCAAAATTATTTATTAAAAAATTCTATTTTTCAAAAAATATTGAGATGCGCCAGAAATCCTTTGGCACACTTGCTTGTATCGTCGAATAGAAGGTCTCAACCAAATTTGAGCCAAATCGGTTATAACAACTTCAAAACCCCATAACTCATGGAGTTTATGGAAAATTTCAGCCTCCCCCCATGGAATATTATTAGCGGCAACCAATCGAAGGTGCTTATAAAAAAAAAATCCCCCACTTTTCGGAAAAGTAACTTAACTGCATAATTACCAAAACTTTAATCAAAATGGTTTAACAATGCTTCGCCCCAAGGGTGTACTGAGTGTCCATATTAATAAGTCAAAAAACCAACTTCCTGATATAATGTTTTAAAGTATGTTGTGAATCAATCCAACGTTGCCTTACCTCTCGAGTAGGCCTGAATTTTCTTTGTTAGGGCATATTGCATTTATTGTAATGGAGCTTAGAAAAGGGTTCCGACACCGCCTCACCCACGAGTGGGCCTAAGTGTCCATCGTCAAAACATTAATGTTCCATTTTTGGCTCCTGAGTTTTGAAATGTTTCCAACACCGCCTCATCCCTCAGATGGGCCTGAGTGTCCATTTACAAAACATATCGTGGTTTCGATTTGGATTTTCGTGTTTTGAAATGTTTCCAACACCGCCTCACCTCACGGATGGGCCTGAGTATTCATTTACAAAACAATTCTGCATAAAACAGTTCTGTACTACCTAAAAGGCAACAGATAAAGAGACAAAGGAATGCGTACCGGCAGGTACATAAGTACTTAATTTTTTCGTAGAAAACATTTGTATTTTTATCCATTCTTCCTCGATTTACTTTTTCTATATTGCGAATCAATTTGTGAACAATTTTCACCTTAAATCCTATAGATTTCACTACTTTTTCTAGTATGCGGCGAAAATTAAAATGCGACGCTTTCGAACACTTACACAAGAATGACATGAGGTTTGACATAGCGATGGTGCGTATTTACGTTACTAGGTTTTGATACCAGGTATTTCCTTGCAAGTATACCAACCAGGTAGCGACCCGAAATACTTGCAAGACTTGTAAGTATTTTTCGGACTCGGACGACTCGGTCTATTAAAGTATGCCGTCCCTTCAAAGTAAGGAAGTAAGTACTACTACGTCGAACGAATCGAAGTATTTTTCTCGGGGCGTGCGCCGTACGATAGAGAAACAATGTATATCGGTCTCGCTCTCGCCCGGTGTTTTCGACTTGATTCTATTAGATGAGTTTGGAAAGTAAACCTTAAATGTATGAAAGCAGATAACAATAATGCATTGCGTTCATGCTGTTTGACCTTGAATGCGCAATAGTAAATTTTATTACAGCCCGCGCCAAACATTGTGACCGCCCCGAACTTAGACCCTTTGCATTGCGCAGAACACAAAATCAGGTATTAGCGGGACGCACAAGAGCTTGGGGGCAGGGCCACACCCCGCGCACCCGCACCGCTCACCCGCGACGCGCGCTTGCACCCACGCCTTAGTGTGAGTGCTATGTCCGTACACGAATCACGCACTTGTTGAGCTCTGAGAGTACTGTCGCGTTCAGAATTCGTTCGATCGTTTCGTTAATTTGTTGTTATTTTTTGTCATCATAGATGACCTAACTGAAAAAATAATAATTCACGTGAGCAATAATAAATCAGATGAAGAAGATTCGGATATTTTTTGTGAAGAGAGTGATTCAGATGCGGAACCATCCACTAGTAAGAGAGATGTTTTTATGGAAGGTGTGGGCCCCATTGTGAATATAGTTTTTTATTTACATTTATCCTATTATTACCTAACCTACATGTTTTACAAATAACACATACATTAAATATTAAATTAAGTAAAAACCTATGAAATAAACACGAACTTTATAATCACCAAATAAAAATAAATTGACATAATATAATAAGTATTAAAAATGTTAGAAAACGAAAATTGTTTGGTTGATTGCGTATTGTCCACTCGACTGTACCTGCGCAAGTTCGGACTCGCGACTATATTCAAGGCGGTCACAATGTTTGGCGCGGGCTATAGAATAAAAGACACTTCGTACAGCTTGACTGAAAGGAATACAAGGTACATAATTGCGTGAACGTTCGGCATTTTTAATCTTGCACCGTTTTGGAAATTTATGATTTAATTTTGTTACTTTCGTATGTGCTTACGCTCGATTATTTATCATCGCAAATACAGTAAAAATAACGTTTCCTGCAACATGTGGGAGTGCAAAATGTGTAAGGCAAAATTGTCATTTAAATCGGGAGTGTCCAATTTGACAAAACATATACAGCGAAAACATCTCGCCGTTAATTTGGTAACACTTCAAAATTACAAAATGTAAAATTATATCTTATCTTCTTACACATAAGGTTCAGATTGTGCTTATACGTGAAATAAAATACCTTCAAAGTATTTTACGTCTTGATTGAAATATTTTGAATCTTATCTGTATAACAATAAGGTTTAAACTTGCAAGGAAGTAAGTTTTCAATTTCTTCATGCAACTCACGCTCGTTCCCTTCGCTCCTCTGAAAACCGTATCCTTTGTATTCCTCCCCATTCAACTTCTTTCTATGACAAATCCTTCAATGTCCTCGCCGTCCGTCTTTGGAATTCCTTACCCAAACCCATCCGAGATGTAAACTCATCATTTTCCTTCAAAAGCCAAATCAAAGCTCACTTTCACAATTCTTCTTTCACAACATTCCTTCTGCCTTTAGCTATTCCTTCTATTCACCCCTATACAGTTTTCTCCCTTGATGTTCACTGTCCCTATTCTTATTCCGTCATTTTGTACTATACACTATTCCTGTATTCAATTCTCTCTATTTTGTCATTTCGTGCACCCTACCTACAACTTTCTCTCTTCTTGCTTTAACTCCTTACCTAGATGGTTGTCTGGAAGAGATCGCTCGTAGCGATAAGACCGCCAATTGTGTTTTTTTTTCTCTCATGTTTATTGTAAATCTGATTTTGTATGTATGTGCACAATAAAGAGTATTATATTGTATTGTGTATTGTATTGTATTCGATATAGGTTGCCGCGTTGGACAGAAAATACTTTGAAAGTATTTTGATACCTGGTTTCTGTACCTAGTATGAGAAGGTGGACGTACTTTTAAGCCCTGGTATGCGATTTAGCAAGTATAACCCATCCCTAGTTTGACAGATCCTGCCGGGCAGCCATGACAGCGCGTAGGGCAAAGATAACCTTTGTTTTCTTCCTAAAGATTCTTTTCAGTCTTCAAAATAAGTGTGACGCTCTAGGATGCTGCCAGGGTACTAACAAGTAGTAATCTCATCATAGAGGACGGGATGATAATATGATGCATAATGCATTCTACTTTATGCATCATATGGGCGATTGTTTGAGAAAAAACTATCGACCGAATCAAAAATTGTACGACTGCGCATTCGATTGTCGATTTAGTAGTTCCCCGCGATGATTATTCGAATAACTAGTTACTATTTTTATTACTAGTTTTGTGTTGTTACTATTTTTCTATTGATAAATTTTGGCACCATCCTCAAAAAATAGGCCTAAAGTATGTAACAAATTTTATTTTTGCATACTTTTTTGACGTCGGTTTAATTTTTTAAAATTATTTTTTTTCTTAATTTTAGGTTTAAGGTTTTTAAGTCCATATCACGAAAACTAATGGACCGATTTTGAGGAAACTTTAACCGGTCCCTAAGTTAAACAAAATGGATGTAAACAAAAAAAGAACGAACACGATCCGTCAATTAGTTTCGGAGATATGCGAGGACAAATATATCTACCTACATACATACATCCATAAAAATTGGTATTCTTGTTTTTGAAGCCGTAATAGACCAACATATGTAAAAGTTGTACAGTTCTGAGAATATTAAAACCATAAGTGTCGAATAATTGATAACCTCCTTTTTTGAAGTTGGTAAAAAATAAAAATACGAATAAATAATTACTAAATTGTTTTTCTGGTGTTTAAGTCTTCCTTGGTAAGAAACTCCTTACTTAACTATTTATTTATTACAAGAAATAAAAGTAACACAATATATAAAAAAAGAAGTAGGTACACAGTGGTACCTACAATCTACATGTCAATGCTTGTTCGTATAATATTACAACATAATTCGTAATTTTCATCCAATTCCACTATAATTTATATTCTTTAAGAATACCTATACCTGGTGGAGAAATTTGATTGAAATGATTCAACGCTGCATCACGCTGAAGGTGTACTTGAGTGTACAAACATATTGCATATTTTCTTCCAATTCCATCATATTCCTTAAGAATACACATGGTGGGAAAAACTTTAATCAAAATGGTTTAACAATGCTTCACCCCAAGGGTGTACTGACTGTCCATATTAATAAGTCAAAAAACCAACTTACTGATATAATGTTTTAAAGTATGTTGTGAATCAATCCAACGTTGCCTTACCTCTCGAGTAGGCCTGAATTTTCTTTGTTAGGGCATATTGCATTTATTGTTATGGAGCTTTGAAAAGGGGTTCCGACACCGCCTCACCCACGAGTGGGCCTAAGTGTCCATCGTCAAAACATTAATGTTCCATTTTTGGCTCCTGAGTTTTGAAATATTTCCAACACCGCCTCATCCCTCAGATGGGCCTGAGTGTCCATTTACAAAACATATCGTGGTTTCGATTTGGGTTTTCGTGTTTTGAAATGTTTCCAACACCGCCTCACCTCACGGGTGGGCCTGAGTATTCATATTTACAAAACAATTCTGTATAAAACAGTTCTGTACTACCTAAAAGGCAACAGACAAAGAGACAAAGGAATGCGTACCGGCAGGTACATAAGTACTTAATTTTTTCGTAGAAAACATTTGTATTTTCATCCATTCTTCCTTGATTAACTTTTTCTATATTGCGAATCCATTTGTGAACAATTTACACCTTAAATCCTATAGGTTTCACTACTTTTTCTAGTATGCGGCGAAAATTAAAATGCGACGCTTTCGAACACTTACACAAGAATGACATGAGGTTTGACAGATCCTGCCGGGCAGCTATGACAGCGCGGTAGGGCAAAGATAACCTATGTTTTTTTCCTAAAGATTCTTTTCAGAGTCTTCAAAATAAGTGTGACGCTCTAGGATGCTGCCAGGATACTAACAAGTAGTAATCTCATCATAGAGGACGGGATGATATGATGCATAATTATTGATCGTTACATCATAAGGAAGGCTTTTCCATAATTTTAGGCATTATAATACCGGTCTTAAGTAGTTTCTCCAAACATACGCATTCTTTGGGTTTGTACTTCTTTGTACCTTTGCAGTTCGTCCGAAAAAATACATTCAATATGAGTAGCAAACGGACGTGGGTCATCTGATATTAAGTGGTCACTGCAGCCACCCTCAAAATGAAATATTTAGTGAAGATATTCTTTCTGAGATATATTATGTGAGTGCATTGCTAGTCAAAATTACTACCTAATTTTGTCTCAAATAAAATATCGCTGGCAACTCATCGGGACCCATCCGGGACTTCACCCGGTTAGTACCGTCACCTTGATAACCTTGAAGCAGCATATGAATAGAGAACATGAAAAGAATAATAGCAAATCTCAGCTTTAATGTTGCTACTAAATTAGTGTTACGGCCTTTTTCAGTTGACTATCTTCAGTCTAACCATTCAGCATTTCTACAATTTCCAGGGTCATGGCTAAAAGGTGCCTTTTGCTCGTCGTGATCCTTATGGTTCTGGTATTCGAAACAAAAGGCTACATTTTGGAAGACCTAGAATTACAAAATTTACCCCTCTCTCGTGTTCGTGTTTTAAATTCTTTGTAAAGCTATTTCTTAAATGATTTGGTAACTTTAAGTTATTGCTAGGTTTCTGAAATGTAGTAAGTAATAATTGTTAATAATACTAATAATTGCTTTAATAGGTTACTGTTTTTGAAGACTACGTAATTATTTTTATCAAATATGTAAATTGATAACACATAACAACTTTTAGCTACATAAAGAGCCTAATTAAATTTTATAGTGTTTTGATAAAATGAGATATAACTTGAATCTTTTCAAAAGGCGCTCGTGAAACTATTGCAATGAATGACGATGAAATTCATTAATATTAAGTTTAATTATACCATTTCTGAGCTAATTCTTTTATTATTTGTGTATAAATATAATAACACATATTAATTTTTTGTTATAACTTACTCAAAATTTCAAAATTACCATAAAGTTGTAAACAGGACAATAAATAGAAATAGCCTAACATTGGACAGTCATTTGATAAGGTTAGGTACCTTACTTTGGACACTAAATGTCCTTTTTTATAAATCACCTTGTTTATCTTGTCTTGTATCATTATGATCTTCAAAATGATACAAGTGTTAAAGGAGTTTTTCTTTAAGTTTATGTGACTACTGGCCACTGTTATAAAACATATTTTATATTAGTCTTGTCAATGTTCTGTTCTTTTAATTTTGAAATATATTGTTTATCAAGTAAAACATATTTTTTGATTTTTCTACAAAATTAAATAATATTAAATAAACGATATTTTAATAATAATAATAAACTAGCTGACCCCGCAAACGTTGTTTTGCTATATAAGTTATTAAGTTTTAGTAAGGATCTTTTCTTGAAATAAATATAGCCTATGTTACTCAGTCTGAATGTGGCTTTCCAATGGTGAAACAATTTTTGAAATCAGCAAAGTAGTTTTTGAGTTTATTCATTACACACAGACACACAAAAATACATTTTTTGTGTGTCCTCTTTACAATATTAGTGTAGAAGTGTAGATAGTAGAAAAGACACAAATAATCAAAAAGTGAAAAACCAATTGAAAAACAAGTGAAAACAAGTTGAATAAACTTCAAACAATTAATATCTTTATTGACTATCCCTTTCCTCTTCTACAAATATCATTAGAACATTTACAACCTGTATCATCATTATCATGAACATTAGTAGGATTTGGTGTCGTAATTTGAAAATCTAATCTACTCGTATGTGTTGGCTTAGTAGTTTGTTCTGTTGAATCAGGAGAGGATTTGAAGGGATAATTCCAATTTTGAGGCCTGCGTGTGTTTGTGAATGGTCCCGTTACATAACCACATTCAACTCGATTCCCTTTGATACGACATCCATTGTTTAAGTCTTTCGTACCAAGTTCATTATAGGGCCGACCGAAATTTGCGTCATATCCACATAGCATTCGGTTTCCAACAATTCTGCAATCTTTCCCATTAAAATTATAGGGACAGCAACGGTTTCGTGACTTCTGAGTGGACGCCTCGGCTGATTTTGTTTCGTCAGCTTCTTTAAGTGGGTTGAGAGTCGTATGGCATTCGCATTTCTTGGCATTGATTGTTTTAAAGCTTATGAAAATTAACTGTAAAAAAATGGTTTGTTTCAAGCAGGGATTATATATAAACAGTTACTTACTTACTACCAAAAGTCAATTCAATTACCTACCAACAAAACTTACCAACATTAATCTAGCAAACCATCTGTACATTTCGCTTATCACATACGACTAAAACAGCAGTTTTAATTAGCGGTTAATCGGTTATGATTCAACGTACCGTTGATAAAAGAATCACTTTCTATGTTATACGATTTAACGTGAACGAATAATGTTTACTTTCTGCCCTGCTTTGAATTTAAAAAAGTTCAAACCTTTTCCAATTTACCTTTTGCTGCTATTGCTTGTTTACTCTATCTTGTATCATTGATTCAATAATGGTCCTTGTTAAATTTCCTTTGGCGTAAATGCGTAAATTATCCATTATTTTTATCAGTTATCGCATCTTTGTCAACCTGCAATATACTCAACGAGTCATGAGTATCTGTCTACCTAAATACGATGCTTACCACTACCTACCATACCAACGTGTACAAAATATATAAATTTAAAACATACACTAAGTTAACGTTTATTAAGTTTTTGACTGCTTTTATGTTGCTAACGATTAACGACTCAGGAAGATAAATGTGGCTTCAGAAGTCTTTGATTAAAATAAAATTTATGCAACGAATCAAAATTGATACGTTGGGGCATAGAATAGATACAAGACATGAATCAAATCAAATCAATTTGAGAAATTGAAGAGAAACAAGGAACATAACCAGTTTTTTATAATAAATCTTAAATGTGTTCAGTAATTTTTAATATTATGAGCGCAGAGATCATATTTTAAGCATAAAGATAGGGTCGACTGCAACTCATCAGTGACCGCAATGACTGCAGGATCGGGACTGCTAGCACGATTAGAAGCATGTAGTCCGCCACGCTGGCCCAGTGCAGGTTCGTCGATTTCACATTACTTTCATAACATCATGGACAACTATGTATTATTTTTTTACAGTGATTTCCTTTACGGTTACTTAATCTTAACATTTATCTTGTAAAACGCACATAGCGTAGAAAAATATGAGACTTTTCTAAAATTTAAAATATCACCTATACCTATGTAGGTACACAGGGACGTCCTTACTTGAATTTACAAAAAACCAGTCTCAGGCAAATTTTAAACCGTTCCTAGTTATAAAGCTAGTTTCAAATAGTTTTTGTGTATACAATAATTTTTAAGACACTCAACTATACTTATCTTAATATGGACCAATTTTAGTGCCAATAAAAGCTACAGACGTATTAAAATGAGGATTTACCCGGAAATAACAAGGTTAATGATAATATTATTGTGACTAACTCAGTTTAAAGTTTAACCAGAATAGCAAAATAAATTATGAACACCTACATTCAAGAATAAATTTGCAGTAAGTTGGACAATGTATAATAATAAATATAAACCTGTTTAAATGTAAGTAGGGGTATACCTACACACACATCCAACAAAATGCCACATTTCTTCAAACAGTTAGCAAAGTAGTTAAAGAGAAATGTGACCAATTTACAAAAACGGGAGTGACATAGTCACTAGGTGACCAAACTCCCTTAAAATAAAGATTTAAAAAAATAAGGTTAGCTTTAAAGACTTTTAAGTATTATTTTCGGACCTTATTCAATTAACAATAAAATTGATTTCATATTTTTCTACCTACTTTTATTATTGTAGTATCTATGTAGTATAAACCATTGTTTCTTTCTGATACTTACTGCATTCGGTACTCGATTTTATAGAAGTTGTTTATGCATATTCTATTGACTGTAATTAATTACCAATATTACTCGTTAGGTACCTAAAACAACGTCCTTTTTAAAGAACACTTTATAATAAGAAATTGCTTCTCCTGCTGACTATACAACCAAGTTGAGCATGTTATATGCGTAAAATCTCTTCAGTTTCTTATGAACGACTTTTGTTTTTGATACAATGTTAATGTCATTATTGGTAAGCCATTTTTTAAATAGAAACATAGATCAATTTAAATAGAAATTAATTATATGTATATATCAGTGAACACAAAGAATTTTATTGCTTTGACCTTGCTTTGCCCCTACTTATCTGTGCTAATTACAAAGTTAAATCTAGATTTTATTTTTCCTACTCGAAAACTTAAACAAAAAATAATAAAAACAAAAAGTCTTCAATACTATACCCATTTCAAAAGATTGTAATAATTTATTTGCTCTCAGCAAACTAACGCGGAAGTCTTCAACAAAAAGGAATATTTAAACAATCAAAGTCATTTCCCAGACCTTTTGTATAATTCTGTATTATAATTTTTAATATTGCAATATGTGTGTATATCTTTTAAAGGAACACAAGCAACATACGAGTATATTAATTATTAATTTTTAAACGTTTAGATTTCGTATAATTGCTTTAATTTATTCAGAAGTTTAAAGTAGTAAAAGTTGTCCTTTTTCTTACAGATATCACTATTATGTAATTTATATTACGTCGTGCACACAGCTCCTAAGCTCGGTCATGTTCTATTTGATCCTCTTCTATTCGAAGCCTCGAGGTTGGTTAAAAAAGTGGATCCATTAAGTTCTGCTACTGATAAACTGCGTAGATTCTTACGCAGAGATGACAAATCTGATGATTCAACAAAAAAGCCTTGCTTCGGATATGAATATAATGATAAATTATGCAGATTGTTAAATGATAGAATTATATGTGGATATAACAAAAACCTGGGCGAACAAAATGATTTTAAAGCAATCGACATAGGTAAGCTACTTATAACCTACCTATCATGCACATTTAAAATTTATCTTTTTATTGGAAATCAAAATAAATTAAATGATAAGAAGTCTGATCATTTTAACGCAATCCTAAGGTAATGGATGTCATTTACGAGGGCAAAGAGTTGAATGTGGTTATTTAATCGGACCATTTATCAATTCTCGTAGACCGCCCGTAAACCGTCCTCAAGGAAATGAAGAAAAACTAACCACTGAGAAGATAGTCAGTCAGTCTAAACTAAGTAGAAAACTCACCACTAAATCAGCCAGGGACAGTAATAATGAATCTATAAATGAAAGTGAGAAAACTACAGATGGAACAAAAAATGTGTCGGATCAAATGACTACGGAATTTTCTATTTTGACTACAAATATCCCTTCTACGAATAAATTAACTAAGATGAATGCAAATAGAATAATTAGAACGTCAGTAATAGAAACAACAACAGTAGGTTCGACATCAATTACAACGACAACTGAGACAAAATCTTCATCAATATCATCATCTTCATCAACAGCTTCATCAATAACTGACGAACAAACTACAAATAAAGGGAAATTTAAGTGTGTGGATAAAAATGAACATTTGTTTTGCTATGATTTAAGTTAATAATTTCTTATATTAAAAACTATTCACTTTTTGAACACGTTAATTTAAAAATATTTTTTGGAATAAGAGCAACTTCCCTAATGAAGTTTCGTGAAAATTTAGATTTCTATGTACTTTACTAACTTTGTATCAATCTTATAAGTTTATACTAATTTTTATATAACACGAAAAGTACTTACAGGTTCTTAAATGGAAAAATAGTTAGCTGATTTGAAACCGCACTTCAAATCTGTTGGAAATTAAAATACTAAAAGTTTAGTAATGGATTTTGAATAAAACAACTAAATAAAAGCTTGATTAAAACTTGCTTTTTTATACTCCTTTCTTTACTCCTGAATTTTTCAAATATGCGTTGATGGGGAAATCCGAAACTATGAGAAATAGCGAAAAATTATGAAAGGAGTCTGGGAACCGATTGTGATGAAAACTAAATCTGCATCATTGGATTTTTACCTAGTGTCATTAGTAAGGAACAAATTCTGGAATGTAATGACCGTATGTCATTACATTCCAGAAACAAACGTAAGGATAGACCTAATTTTTAACAAAATACTGTTCTTTTTAATACAAACCGTAACTGATTAGGTACCAAACATTCAAAATAATGGCCATTGTTCCCAATTCATAGCTGGATTCGACGTATTAAGGATTGTGTTGCATTCAGCATTATAAATCAGCTGTATGGACTTGGACGAAATTGAAGTAACACTATACTAATTGATATTAAAATTATTTATAAAATCGTTAAAAAAGTTTCTAATAATTTTAAACTCAAAATATTATATCCGTAACGAATAACATTAGTGAATGCAGGGTCGAATGAGTCGAGTCGATCTCACAATAAGTGGGATTAAAATATTTATTTAGAAATATATTATAATTACTATGTAATAAATAAAATAAGTTACCTTTAAAAAACGTTTTTATTTTAAATATTTTTAATCTCTTTCTGTATATAAAACTACGGTAATAAACAAAGCAAATACTGTTGTAGATAATATAAATAGGTACACTTTATTTAAAATAATATTATTATGCACTAAAATTATAATCACGAATCTGAGACGTAATACCTACCACTCTGATGTCCGGAACGTGTTACAAAAATTACTGGTTTGAGATTAAATAAAATAATTTAAATATTCACGAAATTTATTACCGTTTCTTATTAAATATAATGTATCAGTAGAAACATAATACTACTCAAATACAAACATTTCTTTATTTCATTTTTTGTACCTAAAAATCATTGTTATATTTTTTGTAGTCATATAGTAAGTAGGTACTAGGTATAGGCATACATACTTTAATGTGATAATTATAAATTCTCAAAATCATAAATAAAAATTTGGAACATTGTAGAGTTGTTCCAAATTTGCACAAATAGAATTGTTCCAAGTCAGGAAGACTTGCATAAATATGTGTAGACATATTTATGCCATCAAAAACATAACTTGTAAAAACCCAAGTCTCGCAACTCAGCTCCTGTAAAAAAAAAATATCCATTCATAATAATCCATATGTATGTATAGATTGATTGATTTGACCATTGCATGAAAGCACATAATAATATTATGTTTTTGATGGCATCTCATTTCTTTTTGTGCTGTCAATCTAACTGCAAATGTAACTTTGTAATCCTATTACATTTGTATAGGTTTACAAAGTTATTTATGTAGTTAATGTATCTAGAAAACTGGACCGAAATTGCAATTTTTTTTAGTTTTTCCTCGACTGATAAATCAAATTAAATGACATTTGAAATATGCCGTGTTTAAACAATACCTTTTAAGGTTGTGGCTATTAGTCTATCCACATCTCAACCTGCCTGGCTACTAAAAATTCAGGCTCCTAGTTTTATCCACAATGGAGTTATAGAGGGTTGAAAATGGCCTGAATTACTTCGAGAAAAGGATGATGATACGGCCGTACCGCTTTTTTGCTCGACTTGGCGGGGCACTGCCGTGCCGCCTCAGATAGCTGTATGCTTCTTTATTGGTCTGAAGTTGTACGAGTATATTATTATGTAGACATACTTGCACAACTGTGTGGATAGTAGTGCTACTACTTACGTACAGTAGTAGTAGCTACGAGTATCTAATGTATGTTTCGGTTTTCCGCATTTGCATTCAGGACTGCAAAAAATCTTGATATTGTCACATCTTACTTTTAACCTTATCGTACGTTTTTCTTACTTTATTAAATGCGAAGTTTCTTGATTATTATAACAGGTATGAGCCTTAGTGACTTTTAATATCATTCAGGTGTAGAATTCCATAAATTTCTCGAAGAATAAGTTTTGGAAGGGAAAAAAAATATCTCCGACAGATACTTATCGGGTCAGCTACTTGAATGATAAATAAAACCCAGTCGCTTAGGCTAGATTTAGCACTTTAGCTCGTACGTTGGCAGATAATATGTATTGCACTATCAATTAATTTTAATAGTTAACTATACATGATCATAAAACACTCAATCAAATGTCCAATACCAATCATTATGTGATGATTCCTATTAATATAACTGTATATAATAATCACAATAACGGTATATATATACTAAAGGATATCGAAATGAAATGATTAAGAACGAATATAATAATTAGTTAGATAAGCAGTATGATCAAAGAGGGTTCTAATTTTTGAAGTGAAACCTTCTTTAGCGGCGCTGAGCTCTTTTTGGTAAGTATGGGTAAAATATGTTAAACTGGTGACAGGTGACCCTGATCGTAAGGGAAAATGCGTAAGATGGTAACTATGGAAACGGTCAAAAGGAAACATTCATAAATAGAATAAGTGTATTTTGTTATAGAAAAAAGCTAAATATTATAATTATTGTCATTTTGTTGTTGTTTTTTTCTTTTTTATAAGTATACCTCTGAGAAACGGTTTCCTAAAAATCATAATAACATGGTAAAACTAAATGATTTTTAAGCTTAAGCGTAAATTACCATAATATATTCAATCAAACTCGATCAAACACTCATACGGATGTTATGATTCCTATTAAGGCCAATACCACATGAACGACTCATGCTTAGAAGGAGCTTAGAAGGAGTAAACTTTTTACGCCTTTTAACTTTGAAGAACCCCACGTCATAGTCCCGTGGAAACGCCTCGGGCGGAACATTGTCCCATATTTCGCAGGTGCGGGCAAAATTGAACATGCGAACCGGACAGTGGACGATTGCAACGAATTCCTGTCAGATGATGTGGGTGATATCTTTGTTTTCGACGGCTGGTGCAATTTTTTGCAGGGAGTGATTAACAAAAGCGCATGCAGGCCACCTGATGCTAAGTAGTCACTGCAGCCTAACCTCAAATAGAGGAAGATATAAGAGGCTGGCGATAAAGTTACTCCCCGGACGAGGTGATGTGCCTCTACCACCTAAAGCCACGTTGAACATATCGCGAATCTTGTCGAAATGTGCAAAATTCGCATCGCACATATGCGTCGCCCCCATCGAGTAGGTACTAGGTAGCTGGCGTCGACCGCTTAGTCACAGGGAGATATGATCTTATATAAATAGGTCGCCGTTGTACAAACTGACATTGGTCTGCAGAACTTGACAACATGAAAACTGTGAGTACTCTACTTGCTAAAAAATTCGCGAACAATACCAATTAATAAATAATCATTTTAAATACATAACCGCATAATTTATTAAAATACTATAAAAATTAAGCTCAAAAAACATTTGTTAGTTAAGTTTGTTACAATTTTGGAAGTAAAATTTGTTACTTATTTAACATTACAGCAACATTTGTTTATTCTATGTAAAATTTTGAGTTTTTAAAAGTTTTAGTACCTACCTAATGTAATTTTAAAAACAAATCGTCAAATTAAATCAGTTGATTACTGTACCTACATAAACATGCGATAGCCCAGTGCCTAAGAATTCGGTCTCTTAATTGAGAGGTCTGGATTCAAATCCCAGTGACATATAGGTATCAATGATCATAATCATAATCATTTATATCAATCATCAATAGGCTAACTTGGAGGACTAAGGACTCATTATTAATAGCCCCGACCCTCGGGTCACTAGTGAATTGCAAGCAGATTAAAAATACGTGTAATATTTTATTTTATTTTATTAATAACAGAACTATACTTTCTACACCTCTACTAAATTCGGTATACCTACTAAAAATAATATCTATATAGCACATACTACTGCAAAATACGCATTATGTAAATTAAATCATTTTAAATAGACAAGTAGGTTAACGATCAATATGTTTTATTTCAGCTACTGTGCTTGGGATTGTTCGCCTGCGTCCTGGTGGCGTACGCGTCAGGTTTTCCCGGCACCGTACAAAAGGACTTAGAAGGCAGTGAATCTGCGTGGTACGGCGGTCGCGGCTACGGCGGCGGTTGGGGCGGCGGTTACGGCTACGGCGGCGGCTACGGCGGCGGCTACGGCGGCGGCTATGGCGGCGGCTGGGGCCACGGCGGTGGGTGGGGCAATGGCGGCGGCTGGGGCCGTGGTGGGGGCTGGGGCCACGGCGGCTACGGCGGCGGCTGGGGCCACGGCGGCCATGGCGGTGGCTGGGGCAAGCACTGGGGATAAAAAATGTTAAACGCGAATGCCTACGCATAATTGTAAAAAGAATCCTAATCTTTACGTATTAGCCTAATCTGTGATGTGTGTTTTTAATTAAATAAATCAAATTTACAACATTATTTTTTTCTTTCTTTTTCAAATTTATTATTGAAATCAAAAATCAGAGCCTCTTCTTACAAGTTTAACGATAAATAAAGTGAGGGCAAATTACATAGGTACCTACTTACATGTAGACTAATTTTTAGAAAAATATGTGTAATAATTTAAAAAAATATTAATCATTAAATCACAAACATTGATGTGATCGTGTGAGCTTCAGCAACGAACTGATTTATGACTTACATACATATAAATAAATGAAAGTTTAAAGTACTCGTAGCTACTAGGTACTAATAGTTTTTTTTACTGTTTCCGTACTAAAGATTATATTATTATAGTAATACTGCTCTTACACTGCCCGAGCGCTATGAGCTTTTAGATGTGGATGAAAAAAATCTGTTTACGTATTAAAACTGTGTGCCAGCTGTGTCAGTTACGTTTCAACTACCATAGACAGTATATTTGGTAAATTTATTTATTTATTTAAACATACAAGTACATATTGTTATGTCTCCAAAGTTACATACTTGATTTAAGTTGGTGTATCTATAAAAGTTATAAAACTCGACGAAATTTGCGAATTTTTTTAGTTTTTCTCGATTTATGCACTGAACGCTAATTGTATTCTAAATTAGAAGTTTCTATGTCTGCTATAAATGCGTTAGAATTTTAATGATCGGTCAGTGAGTGACAAAATTAAGGCTTTGACTATATCACATTAGATTGTCAGTAACCCATTAATGACCCACTACAGGGTCGGGTCTCCTCTCACAATGAGCGGGATGTAGGCCTTAGTCCACCACGCTAGCCTACTGCGGGTTGGTGGACTTCACATGCCTTTGAGAACATTTTTTTTTTGTGAACTCTCAGGCATGCAGGTTTCCTCACGATGTTTTCCTTCACCGTAACAGCAGGTGATATTTAATTTTATAAATCGCACATAACTTTTTTACAAAGCCATTGGTGCGTGCCACTGGGATTCGAACCCGGACCCATCGATTCGAGGTCGAATTCTAAGCCACTGGGCTATCACCGCTTACATTAGTTTATAATTCTTAAACTACTAGCTCAAATTGAATGAAATTTCGAATATATGGTGTTTATACAATGCCTGCTTGGTTACTGAAAATTCGAACATCCTAGGTTTCCTTCTCTATTTGAGGTTGGACGATGGTGTCCATGAGCTGCAGTGACCCCTTAACCCTTAACCTGCTTTATGATGATTTTAGGAGTTTGTAGCAACCCCCCTGACCTGTAATGGTAGCTATTACAGGTCAACATTACCTATTATAAAAAAAAAACGATACAAATCATTAAAATAATATAAATATGACTTAAAATTATCTTCTAATTCAAGCAATTTCATTGGAATCTATAAAAGAAAGAACCTATGGCAAACAAAAATCCAAAATTATTTCGATGAAAAGTAAAACGGTAAAAAGTAAAACCTTAAACTTTAAATTATTGTTTTAGGATCTGAGCCAATTAACACACATCAAATTGATTATCATAACTTGTAACTGCCCTAGAAGTGAATAATAAGACACAAAGTACTTAATTTATCGTATATGTTGTGAATGTTATACCCAACCATTTCTTTCCTATTTTGTTTCGTGTGATTTAATTTTTTTTTACTTTCGTATGTAATGGTAAAGCACGTAATTTCACAAGTTATTTTTTTTTCTTATAAGTTGAATTCCTGGAGTTTATGTAAGTAACGTATCCTCCCTATTATTTTTGAAATTATACCCAAGTAATTTAAATAAAATGGTAAGTAGCTTGTTACTCAGTGATTACATAGTTTCTTATTGGCGAAAGAATTTTTTTAAATATAATACTTTCCGAGCCTATTCACAATAAATAAACAATATAAAAATCAACACTTAATATTTATCATAATTATATGCGGAAGGTTAGCTATAGTGGTCGTCGCAAAAGTGTTTGATTGAAAACTGGCGTTTCCAGCAATACGAGTAGCTTTGATGATTACTTAATAACAATCTAATTATCGTGTGGTTTTTATTATGAGAATAAGATGAGCATTCATATTAACGGTTATTTACCTGGGTGTAGCTGCTTAGTCACTTGAAAAAACATTCCATATAAATAGAGGTCTATTGCGAATACATTCATTACACACCGGAATTCCTCAATATGAACACTGTGAGTAAATTTTGTTATATACATACATACGTTATATTTTGTATTCTAAATATATTATACTGTTATGAATATTCATTTCGGAATACACTTTAATTTAATTGGTTGTTTTCAAAGACGCAGGTACGACCTCAGGTAGATTTTCGGTCACATTTAAACTGTTTATCAGGAAACCTAAAATTGAAACAAGTTATTGTGTTTTTTTTTTCGACGTACCTACTGAATTTTCCATAAACAATTTTAGGTTTATTTTATTACGTAAGAATTTGCTGTAAATGAAACACTATAAATTTTTCCAGCTTTTTCAAAAATAATTACTTACTCGTAGCTAGTAAGGCTAAGGAAAAGAATTGCATATTTTAAAATTTACCTCACATTTCATTCCTCCTTTCCTTCGTATTTATTTCTTCTTCCACTGTTCAAGTGTTTTAAATTTAAAAATTGTTGTAAAAACTACTAACTAGGACTTTTCTAAAATTGAAAAATTTCAACAAATACAAATTCAAAAATGATTCTGTTTTTTCCAGTTACTGAGCCTGGGTCTCCTGGTATGCGTTTGCATGGCATATGCATCCGCTTTGCCGCAGCCTGCTACTGAAGAAAAGCTCCAAGAGCAAACAGCCGATCTACAACCTGAAGAATCTCGGTGGGGTGGTGGTTACGGCGGTGGTCGGGGTGGTGGATATGGCGGCGGATACGGCGGCGGATACGGTAGCGGATACGGCGGCGGATACGGACACGGTGGTGGATACGGACGAGGTGGAGGTTACGGACGAGGTGGTGGCTACGGATGGGGCAGACGCTAAATAAAATACTTACTAAGAAAAACTGAAACGTAATGTAAAATACATAGTATGAAAAATACTTAGGCATTTAAGGAAAATCTGTGATTCTGTAAGCAAGGAAAATAAAATGATATTGAAAAGTACTGTACGTCTAGTTATTACGCTATCGTAGATACACGGGTTTGCAATGTTTATCTGAATGTTTGATTTCGAAGTAATATTCGAAGAAATAAACTTCGAATATTATTTACGAAATACCGAAATCTTACATTTTTCTCGACTGAGAAATAGGACAATGGCTTAAATATGTGACCAAGATTGTAAAAATAAAATGATATTTTGCAACGAAAGAAATGAAAAACCCTTCAATAATAAATAAAATCATACTGATGTTACGTCATATTATTCTACACCCCATATTATGGTGGAAGATACATAGGTACCTACAATATATCAATTGTTTTTAAAAACAAATAGATAATAAAAGTTTGTTTATTATTTTACTATTTATTAGTTTATTATCTGTCTATAAGTAGGTACTTGAAAAACTAAATTACTAAAACGTTAAATCTACGTAACCAAGGTTTGGTTGCACTCGTTGAATTTTTTGAAGATAGGTACTCTTTTATGATGACCGACTGATGTTGAATGAAGGTAAACAAAAAGTGTTATGTTATAGATTTTAACTCAATAACAACTTTATTTACTAAAAATGTAGGTATACAATTATAAAATACGCAGTACATTAAGGTACACCTCAAATGGTCAATTATAGCATAAATACAAAATCCTTAGTGTTATTGTTTAGGTAACTTTTGAGCAAATTGTAAGACTAAACTTGTTTTGTGGGACCTAGCAATTTCGACAAAAATACACTAAGGCACGTAGGACGCTCTTAATTGAAAGCCATTTATGTAAAGAATCGATGTACCTACAACTGAATATATTAGGGTATTTCTTTAAGAATGTGCATATTACGCGGCGGATGATAAAGAATCGTCTACAGTGCAAATATTTTAATATTGATAATACTATCTATGAATATAAGTATTACAGATCTAAACAAGACTATAGAAACCAAATTTTGTTTATTAAATTTAAAGAAATTTGGTTCCAAGCATCCAGATTCTAATTACCATTCGTGTCCCATTTTACATTTTGATTAAGTTTTTGTTCAATATAGCTAAATCCATTTTAAAGAATGTAGTTATAGATCAATATTCTTAAATAGCGATAGTTTCCTTAGCTCTATATACAAGTTGTTTTACATAAATAACATAAATAAAGAAGAATGAATGCTCTCAAAGTATGTCTTCGGGTAACTTTATAATTACCGTTTAAAAAATGTTCGCCTTAATTTACTACCCAAAAATTTGAAAATTCATACCGTTAACTGTCTTAACAAGTTTGCGCCAGCCTGCGCTAGGCGCCCGACCAAATTACATACATCAAAGACCGCATTTTTTGGCGCCACATTCAAATTTCTCGCCGTCGTTTGCTTTTGTCGAAATATAGTCTAATCGCCATTTTCAATTTTTGTGGTAAGTAGGTGATTATTTTTTTAAACTGATACGTTTATTTAAGTTGTTATAAGATCCATTTTTAAGTAAAGTAGGCAAAAATTTCATAATCCTTATAAAGAACTGTTTATTCAACAAAATGTTTGAAATCCTAATTACCAGTTGCATAATTACCGTATTTTCCATTGCTCAAAATTAAATGGTAATGAGTAAATTTTAGAAATGGTAATTATAATATATTTTTATTTGTGGTTCCTGTGCTGTGCTCTATCGAGTACTTGTCAGTAACCCATTAATGACCCACTACAGGGTCGGGTCTCCTCTCACAATGAGAGGGATGTAGGCCTTAGTCCACCACGCTGGCCTACTGTGGGTTGGTGGACTTCACATGCCTGATGATGATTTTGATATTTTTCCGACTAAAAAACGGTCATGTCATGTCAGTAACCCATTAATGACCCACTACAGGGTAGGGTCTCCTCTCACAATGAGAGGGATGTAGGCCTTAGTCCACCACGCTGGCCTATTGCGGGTTGGTGGACTTCACACGCCTTTGAGAACATTTTTTTTTGTGAACTCTCAGGCATGCAGGTTTCCTCACGATGTTTTCCTTCACCGTAACAGCAGGTGATATTAGATTTTATAAATCGCACATAACTTTTTTACAAAGTCATTGGTGCGTGCCACTGGGATTCGAACCCGGACCCCTCGATTCGAGGTCGAATTCTAAGCCACTGGGCTATCACCGCAAAAAACGGTATTTTAAGTAAATTATGAACACTCTCTCAATGATAGATACTCATTATAAATAAGTTTAGAAATATTTTTGTAAAATTTTTATTTAAAGGTCTCAATCAAGCTAGTCTAAATTTTTAATTTTTTGATTTTAATTTAATCACTTTATTTTTTTTAAAGTGATTATTTTTGTTTAGGCTTGGATGCTTACTTCCAATTACTACCCAAGACGTTTTGGTTTTTTGTTTCTTTTATATTAATTTTGTTGATTTAATCGATAGAAATAGGTAAGAGAAGATTTTTTTACAGAATTAACCTTTGCTTAAAACAAAATCCTAAGATTAATATTAAGTGTATTTTTTTAAGATATTTTTACCGCTTACTTCCAAAGCCTTACCAAGAAGTTCATTACGTTTTGTTTTTTTTTAAAGTTTTTTACATTGTTAATACCTAATAATTGAGAAATTATGTTCAAGACTGATTAAAATATAAATAAAAACATATTTTTATTTAAACTGTATTTTTTTCTTGATTATTTTGTTACTTCGGCCAATTCACTAAAAAAATTAAAAAATTATAATTTGTTGCACTGATAATTACTTACATAACTATATGTAGTTTGTTAAAAAATGTTTTACTAGATTTTTAAATAAAAGTTTATACTTTTATCTTCTTGCTATTTGATTTATAATTACCATTTCTCATTACCTTCACCATTTTATAATTACCATTTACTGTAAATATCATTACCGTTCACTGAAAATTTTAAACGCTTGTCAATTAAAAAGTAGAAGACTTAAATAATTCCCTTGTACAGTTTCTGTAAGGGTATGGTTGCAGCAATGTAAAATTTACTCAAACAATGCGTTTTGTCAAAACTTTTATGGAATCTCCTAACATGGGGCAATATGCGCATTTTTAAAGAATTGCCCTATAACGTAAAACCATAATCCATTATCCATCAATCTCTACTTACCTCCGCTGTCTCTGCCCTCAGACCATCTTCGTCAGCCCACATCAGTCCACTGCTGAAACATAGGCCTCTCCCTTTACAGCAAATGATGTCAGCTTGCTAGCCTGTCAGTGACCTTGGTCTGGAAGAATTTCTTCCGGATTCCGGATTTCGGATTTTATCCTTAAGGATTTTTTCCATAGTTCGCTGAGCGAGTTTGAGTCCATGGACCAACCCAACTCTGAGTGTCACTGACAGGACGCATTGCTCGAATACTCTAGTCTTTAAGGCTGTATTTGACTCTCATAGTCATACCTACCTACTTAACATGCCACCGTGGAGCAGCATGTGTTGAATAGTTGAGACTGTAATGATTTTGAGTCGCGTTTATAAAAGTAAAGTGACAGTACGACCACTTTCTAACTCAAGACAGTGATTTGGTTCTATAGGAGGTTGGATACTTATGTAACAAAAAATCCGAATTCCAGGGCCCAATGCTTAAAAAAGTGGAGGAGTTAAACCAAAATTAATGATTAAAGATTTTTATTGAACAAATTAACAGATCTTTGAGCTTTCAAAAGCTTTTTAAAATACTAATTTTTAAGCACATCTTCGGTAAGGTACTTTTTGCTTAGGATTACTTTTTGCTATGGGTAAATAATATATACCTATTAGATGTACTTCTAAAACGTCGTAATCGAACATTGAAAAAATAGGCTAATCATTTCGAATGTTTTAGGAGGCAATGAACTTGGTTTTTACCGCCTTCCACGTGCTAAATACATGACATACAACCTACAACCTAATTATTACGATTATTTCCTATGATTATATTATAAAGACGATATTCTTGGTGCGTGGTTTCGTGCCAGTTTGGTAATAAGTAACCGAATTCTTACACTACTTTAACAATCTTAATACTAGTTACATGCTCTTTCACGTAGGTACTAAATACCTACGATACAATAAGTCAAGCTGAATATTATTTTTTATACTTAGTGTATATATTTTACTATATTATACTACTTTCACCCATCTGGACCCAAACCAAATACCTACGCAACCCTTTCACCCCTCCCTCTATGACTGATTACTAACCATATACGACGATAATACCTAGCAAAGACCAACTGTGGGTGCTAAACACCCGCCCACACACAAACACGGGGTGTATGTGTTACTCCTCACGAGTTAAGGAAGAACGTTCTACATAATATTATACGTAAATTCCCCTACGCCTTGCGTGTATGTCTAAGTTCAAAACATTTAAAAAATACAATATCAGTGTAATGATTCTTTTTAACACCAATTACGTAATATTATCTTAATCGAATTCTCACTCAAGTGCTTCCAATACAAATGCTTCCAATCGTTTTAAATTTTAGACGTAAGATGCCCAAAACGGCTCACTTCTCAGTAATTCCCCGACGTCTTTACCTACCTACTGCGCCAAAAAAATAAAAAAACAAAAGTGCTTTAAATGATGAATTCGATTATTAATAACTTCTCTCGTTTTTGAACTATTATACCTCAATTACCAGGTGGATCACGTCTCTTATTTTTTGCATCAAGATTAAGTTTTGTAGATAGAATTTACAGGGTCATGAAGGTCAAGAACCAATAACAAGTTACCAAGTCGTCCAAGGACGACAGGACTTGCCGGTCTTTTGGGATTTCCATGTAAGGAAGCGATAATTGCTAAGTGACTGTCTCCACCTTTTCCAGATATCCGGGTTCGAATCCCAGTGGAATCTCAATGACCTTTGGAACTTATGTGTTTTTTCCTTATTAATGTCACCTGCTGTAACTGTAAAGTTCTGTGTTTCTGAGAGTTCTGCTTTAGATATGTACGTTATCAATAACATGTGTATCCACTCCACGAACGGGCCTATAGCCTTCTCATTGTGAGCTCCGACATGTTAAGTCAGCGTTGCTTGGTATCCAGTATATTTAGAATTATTACTTGGTCGTATACCTCGTATGTCTTTTTAAACCCTGGTTTATAGCAGAAGTAACCTAAAGACACATTAATCATCATTTTTAACAAAAGTCGAGATTAATAGTAATTTGTGTAGAATGCTAGCAATCAAAATTCGAGGACCCAGAATTTCAACTTCGAATACTAGTTCTGTGGTTCATTTTACAAAAATATGACCTTACCATTTTGCTATCTATGTAGGTACGTCACTCGTGTTTTATATTTTTGTGCCAAATAAAACTCGTGTGATGAGTAGTTATAAATAAGTGGTCCTATTATTTTTATTGCGCTTTACTTTTGAATATCCTTGTATAGATTGGAGCTCTTGGCTTATTATTATAATTCGAATGTAAAGCCATGTAGCTTGCCCAAGCTAACCTAACCTAACCTCTTCTTAAATCACCAGGAAGCAGTATTCTTTTCATCTACGATTTCTATCTTGTTAGTTGGAATTTGTCACGCACGACACACCCACGGGTGTTCATGGGTTTCAGTGACCAATGGTTATTTATACAAACATCGGATGAGAATCAACTCGTAAAAACATGTTTACAATGAGAATAATAGGTAGGTACAGTGTTCTTTCATAATTATTGCGTAAAACTGAAACAGGATTTAAATTAAATACAAACGCTAATGTAGGTAACATCGTTGACGGACATAATTATTAATTTGTGAAATGATCTATTGCTTATGACAAATATACAAATTAAATTCCTTAAAAAGGCAAACCGTTATTCATATAATTCTGGTGCCCAACTGGTTATGGTAATGTTTATATAGTGATTTGACAAGTGAATAATGAATGTATGTGACACTTTTATTGATGGGACATTAATAGGATATTAATAGGCACGGGTCTTTCCAAAGACCTCCGACGGATACTGACGATATCGGTAACAAACAAACGGGACAGATGGCTTTACGAGCCCTACCCCAGGCAATGACAGAGGCAAGGCCCTGAACGTGTTAATATTAACTGTCTCGATTGTTTGAGAGGATTACAAAACGCAGAGCTATAATCGCTTCATTATAAATATAAGATTTGTCAGCAGGACCCATTGAATGGTCCGGTCTCGACTCACAACGAGAAAGATTGACTTTAGCCCATCACGTTGACCTATTCCGAGTTGATGGACTTCCCGTGCCTTTGAGTCGATTTTAAAGGAGTCTCAGGCTTGCCGGTTTCCTCACGATGTTTTCCTTCACCGTATTAATATTTTAATGACTTAGAAAAATAATTGATGCGAGCCACTGAGATTCGAACCCGGACCGCTCGATGAAGAGGTCAAGTTCTTAATTCTTAGCCACTAAGTTTTCACCGCTTTATACCTAATATAAGAATTACATAAATTTAATTCCTGTTTCAAGACAAAAATAGATACAATCTTAATTACAAGTTAAATATTTAAATTCAGGAAATTACTGGTCAAACAATTGATACAGACCTACGCATCAGAATATGTTTAACTTAGTAAAAAAAACTGTTATTTTTCAAGGTAGATATACGTAGTAAATTGCATATTGTACATTAAGTTGATTGCCATATAGATAGGGACAATATTAATTATATTACCTATTCACTCAACATCTTCATTAAATAATCATATAATATTTGCATTAGTTTTTTGTATAACAATAGATACTCGTCACTTAATTACAACGATAGATAGAAGATATTTCGTTGAAAACCATTAAAAATCTGTTAGCCAATATACGTACCTACTACTCGTATATTCCATCTGCGGTAATTAAAAAAGCCGCAAAGTCGTTTCTAATTTATTTCTTGTCTTATGTTTCTTAAGTCATAAAACTCAGGTGCTGTGACTAATGATAGCTTAGGGAAATCCGTTGTCAATATTTTCAAGAGTATCTGATCTTGTCATGTTTGATTATTTGGTTTAAACAGATATTTACCCACAATTTTAAAGACACTGAGGTAAGTACATGGTAGTTGAGAAAGATGAGGTGACCCTCTGAACATTTTATTTTCAAACTGACTTTATTTATAGAATTAAAAGCTCAAAAATACTAGTTCATACAGAAGTATCAAATAGGGGGGCCTACTATCTACAATTGGATATACCTAGTCCTACAATGTACCTACAAATGCTCTAAATTAAAGAAATGACCAAGACCTCTGTAGCTGGTTCTCTATCCGCAATGGGGCAGCGTGGTGGAGTAGACTTCATGGCTAATGTTTGGCCATCCAGCTTTTCACATTCAGACAGGTAATTTGCAATAAAACGAAAACCTTAAAAATGATATAAACGAAGACTCGAAGACTCTTTACTCATACTACATACATAAATAGAAGGTACCTATGAGCCATTAGTTCTGTGATAAAAATACCAATAATAGGTACCCACTTGAGTACAAGTTACCCTGTGAAGTTACCCATCCAAATACCGTAAGATGTTCAACGATAAAAATATAAGAGATTTTGTTAACAGATTTTACGACAAAGATGAGGACTCGTCTCTAGCTAGCGACATTAAAATGTGCTTTCACTTACGTAATAGTTAATCCCTTTGCTGTAGACCAAGGGCCGGCCTTGAACCATAACAAATATATATACCTGACCCAAATGTGGGAGAAAGCATTTCTTATTTCGATATCGGCCTACAACCACTTCGAAGTTTACTTTTGGTGCCTTCTGAAGTTGTAATACTTACGACAAGTAATTCGAAAGAACCGGCATCAAAGCAATGGACACAGCAGCCCAAATTGCAGTACGTATTGACCACTTGTATTTTTTAAAGAATAGCCTGTTTATTCTTAGGTGAAAGTAATAAACAGGCTTACCAACATTCAGCCTGGTGCAACCGTCCCAGTCGACCTGGGACTAGGATGGTTTTGTAATAACAGGGGGGGAGTACCTGTCGCCCACTCTGACATAGCGTATTTTGTTTTGTTCATTCGTTTTGCCAGAGAGACCAACTTGAGGTGACTTTGTAACTAAAGGACAAAGTAACAACTTATGGGTGTTCAGATTTTTCTAGCTCCTTTGTGGTTAAATGTATCTAATCATCCATGGACTGCCGAAACATTAAACGGCTTACGTGCTTTTAATTAATTAATGTAAAAAAATATTTATGCATTTAACCTATTGCAATCTTTGGTTACTTACAAGACTCACGTCCTACTTTATGATCATTGTACACCTAATGTTTGATTGATGTTATTCACTTGATCGAATATAGTTAAATTTTTATCCTTCATAAAATAAACACAATACGTATACCAAACATTCTCGCACGTCATTGTTTACAAATTTGAGAATTTGTTCGATCTCATCTAAGTGATGTTTACTAATTCTACCAAGGTTGGTCATTGCCTTTTGTTTTTTTGTGAATTAGCAATTATTAGGGCAGCATAAAAACAAAAATATTATTTTCACTTATTTAGGACGATCGTATCTCCCTTAATACCTAAAAGATTAGGTATTAAGCAGGCTGTAGAGTTTAAATAGAAAAAAAATCTACAGTTTTATACAAACACTTGTTTCTTAATTCTTCCAGTTCACTTCTGAACATAGGCCTCCCCTAATCCACATCGCCTGGTCCTGCGCCCTCTTTTTTAATTTATTTTTAGGTATAAGTAGCAAATGGACACGCAGGCCAACCTGATATTGAGTGGTCGCTGCAGCCCATGGACACCCACGTCCAAACTTAAATAGAGTGAAAATCCTATCTATCCTATATATGTATATGTATTACTCATGAGGACTGGAATGTTTGCTTCAAATAAAATATCTCCGGCAACCATGCCTCCCCAACAGAACACAAGATATTAGAGAACGCTGCTTTACGGCGGGTTAAGATCATGGCTGTAAAGAACTCCCCGGGCGACCTACTATGGCTCTACCAAGACCAACGTTTGTAGAAAATTAACCTCAATATTCTTAGAACGCATTTAATTAACAAACATACATTATTGTTTCCAGCTATTCTTGCCGCTATTAGTTTCGATAACACCTACTTTTGTGAACGCAGCGGTGCTTGACCCGGCTCTATATTTGTATCCTAGTCCGCCGCTGAGCTCTACCGCTGATCATGAGTATGAGGAACAATGGAACCGAGCTTCAAGGTCCACTCATCTAGTGGCTTCGAAAGATGCAGGTGAGATTTAATGTATTGCAACCTTTTTTATCACAAGTTCAAGGCGTCAAAGCAAACAGGCAGATACCTGATGGTAAGTGGTCACCGTCGCCTATTGACACGAGCAACAGCTGAGGAGTCGCCAGTACGTTTGCCGGCTATGAAGGAGTTGCTTTCTTTTGTGTATTGTAGAATCCCACAAGTCTCGACTTAGTATTGACGCTATTGTACGGTGGGTCCTATATACAAAAAGCATATAAATTGGTATATTATGTGTGTGCTTTGAGGATGATCTGTGAAAGTTACCTTATAAGCAGCCCGCTAAATAAACCTACATTTTACATAAAGTATTTTATTAATTTTTTTCTGTGTGAATAATACAAAACAAAGACGGATTTAAAGCATTCTAGGTACAAATTATCCCACAGATCAAGGATTTTAGCTACATTAAGCAATCACAAAAATATAAAATTTTCCGTTTGCTTATCTTAGTTTCAGGCGAAACTACCACAGCGACATCTGCAGATAGCTTTGAATCTATGGACAGTGCTGAAACGTTCTGGCCTAGGCTGCGCTCTATCGACTACGCCCTAAAGCAAGTGCATATACCGGTTACTTTCAGCCTATCTGGGAACTACGGAGGCTACAGAGGGAACACCGGGGTCATAGGAAGCTCATATGCAGGTGTCGGAAGCCCGTACAGTTATGGCAAGTCAGCGCTAGCTGGTAGCGGATACGGCAGCTATGGGTCCTCCGTGCGAGTGTATGGAGGGAACAGCGAGCCGGCTTGGAGCGGATGGGGTAACGGCAAATGGGGACACTACGGCAAGGGATAAATGTTTACCAAAAAAATTAAATTTCCCCTATAGTAAGTTGTAATTAAGAACATAAATTAAACGAGCTGTTCCTCTGTTATTAAAATTACTTACAATGTATTGTATGAATTTGAAATTAGAAACATACGAAGATTTGATTGTAATAAAGCTCAGTTTCATCAAATTTACCTAATTATTTAAAGTTACAGAGACGTAATTTATATGTAGATAGAGGAACTGACTAATACTCTGCAATTTCACAATATGTTTTTGGATAAGGTACATTTGTTCAGGTTATTTTTATAGGTTATTTTCCTTAACACTTTTATTCCTTTTGGTAAATAAAAAATAAGTAAATGCGTATATTGTTTTGCTTGTCCTCTTCCTAACCGCATTAAGTTGAATCTTCACAGCTTACGTTAAATCATATACCTAACTACGATGTACTCGTAGGTATCTCGTAAGGATATCGGATAATTTACTTTTAATAACAGCGTTTAGTTATGCTTACATCCCACACAATATATTGTGTTAACATGGTGTTAACTAAGGAGTGAGTAATGCAAATGTGCAAAGTATAATCGATTAACGATCACCAGTAAATTAATAGTTTATTGTGAATCCCACAACTAATATCGCAGCACATTATTTAAAAAAATATTGATCACTTGTAGACATCAACGTAGGACATTGAGTACCTAGGTGTCATCTAGGTAAATCTGAATCATCAGAATTCCTTACTAGGTACAAACATTTTCGACCTGCGTAGCGCAGTAGTTAACATACCGGTGCGCTGCGCGAAGGGACCTGGGTTCGATTCCCAGCGAAGCAAAGAATTGATTAATGAGTTAAAATTTCAGTTATTGTGGTGTGTGTGCTCTTGTCGTGTGTATGTCCATGGCAGACCATTCCATTAAGAGTTTTACTAAAGTACAGTATAAACTACTCACTTGAATAATGAATTCTGTAATTTAGACAAATTATCGTACACACTCCTGCAACCACAGCCATTCTCCTCATCTAGCACCGATTAAACTGACAATCAAATGTCACCTATAATAACGGCGCATCCTGTGCCATCTACTTTATATTCCTATAGCACCGTGATTCTCTCTGATTGACCTACGAGCTATGCTGACCGCAGTCGCGCTGCTGTTTGTATTGCCAGCTCTCGTCACAAGCTCCGAGGAAGGTAATATTCATTTGTTAGAAGATGAAGTGGCAACCGCTCTACGTGCTTGTACTTATAACGAGAGCGCGAATACGAAAGGGAATACTGGAAATTATCGCAACCGTCGTTCTGATGACTTCGATTACCCATACCAATACGGAAACCATGTACCTCGGATAGACGACGAAGCCAAGAAAGACAATATCAACCTATACGGCCACGAAAGACGCAATACTACGGATCACAACGTCATGTACGTTTTAAATGGTACCGAAAATAATATCCCGAGCTACGGCAGAACTAATAACAGCGTCAAATACGTACAAACGGCCGCTGTACCACCTGGAAACGCCTACGACAATAGCACCGGCAACTGGACCCGGATGAAGCGAAGTGACGCCCTTATTGATAAATCAGAACAGGACCAGGTTTGTATGAACGTTTGGGTGTAGATAACATTAGCGAAGTATCAAGTTATTTTTCATGGTAAAATTATTTATTAGTGTGTATCACCAGCCCGCATTACACCAGCTTGGTGGAATATGGCTTAGAGAAGTATCTCTTTGTAAAAGGAGCCCCAATCCTGCAGTGGGTCACTAATGGGTTACAGACAGACTCTTACAAAAACACCTTTCTCAATTTAGGCAGTAGGTACAACGTAGTATGCTGACAAGATCTCATGTTTAGGTTCAACAAGTGTTCACTGCATTAAAAAAATAGGTTTTTTAATGCAGGAATAATAATTTAGGCGGAAATACCTTAAAGAATTGAAATAACATTTCTGTTTTTGTTCCAGTGTCTCAGTCAATGTGTGTTTGCCAATTTACAAGTGGTAAGAATATTGTGGTCCGTTTTTTTAAAAATTGAAATAAGTTCCTATATTAGTGTTAATGACATGAGTCATGACTTCAACAGGTGGATGGACGGGGAATACCACGAGAGCCAGAGCTTTGGAACAAGGTGCAAACGGCAGTGACGTCGCAACAGTCTCGCACCTTGCTAAGGGATCAAATTAGAGCCTGTTTTCAAGAATTGCAATCAGGTACGCGGGTTTACGTCAAATATCCAGAATCCGATATCAGCACGAAATAGTAGGTGCCTAGGTATACCAACTTAAAATTGTGATGAACCTTTTTCATAATTTATAAAAGTATAGGTACGTTATGAGGGCCAGAAAGTGGAGTAAACCTCTTTAGGTTCGAAGGCAATTGGCGGGTAAATGATCCGTCAGACTAGCTGACGCTCACACGTGGTGCATAAGAATGCTCTTTGGAAAACAATTCATATCTAAGTCATTTTTCAAAAACCGTAGATAGTGAATTGAAAAAAGCGTTCTAAGCTAAGCTCATGGCTTAGTTGCCATTTCTTATCCAATCTGAAATAAAGTGGAAAAACAAGTCAATATATTACCGTCTGTTATTGTCTATTCAATGCAGATATCTACTTATAAACATATACATATTATTATTCTATGAAAAACTTTATTTCAGATCCAGAGGCCGAGGACAATGGATGTTCCTACTCGAACAAACTAGAACGCTGCCTAATGTTACGAATTTCTGACCGAAAACTTCAAAGTAAAAAAACCTGAAAATCTCCAAAATAAGAACAACACACATTGCTAACAAGCAGCTGGTTAATTATGTATAGAATTTAGCTAGGACGTAAGAAATGTAATGTAGAAATAAAGCAATCCAGGAATACCTAATGCTAGACTGAAAAAATGTGATTTTTAATTAAGTAGACACTTGATATGACACCCTGCCTGTACTACTTTATTACCTAAATTACCCAGGATAATACATTATTTCAACTTCATCTGTCATTGCAACACCTACAAATGCCCACCCTAAAGTTACCGCCACCTTGGGTATACTCACAATGCAAGTTTTCCGCTATAAACGTTTATTAGTCGAGGAACCCAAATACACACATTTTATGTTACCAGTAAAATTTATTTTTATCCCTTTCTGTTATCAGACTACAGTCTACAGATACAGTATTACGGGATAACCAGGAAAAGAAAAAGGTTGTGGATGATACACTACTGGTTTATCCAAACTAACGTTCTTCAATTCATGAGGTAGTATTTGTTTTGGTAATGGAAAATCTTTCAAATGCTGGACACTTCTCGCAACCTGAAAAAAAATGTAATACAAGGAATTTAAATTAAAAATTGTTTTAGGCTTAAATACACAGGATATTTATTTGTAAAGAATACATACAACCCCGGATGGATGGATGTGGTCTTAAAAGAAATCAATATTCGTTATTTTAATATACATACAAGTACATCACCATCGTGGATATATATAAATAAACTAACACACAATATAACTATGGAAAACTAAATATTGTACAATTCATTATAATAATATGCAACTTTCTCACCACACCTGAAATGAAAATGTTACATGACTCAAAATATATGAGAAAAGCAAAATATTGTGTAATAAATAGCGTATCGCGAAAAATAAACCCATAACTTTAAATGTAAAAATAAAATTGAAACTGTAGTACATTTAAACTTGATAGTATATTATTATTATATAACTTGAAAAGAGCTACTAAACCATCTGAATAACCCGTTTCCAACAAATCTAAAATTTTAGATGATATTTTATTATCAGCTAAGACAGAAAGTACAGCTAACTAAGAAAGTACAGTTAAATTTTTACTTAAATTTTTGTAAATACCGTCATGTAAGAGTTATAGACTAATGAAGATGAATCCATGTAGACTTAGTCCTCGATATAACATACCAGTGTGCCAAGGGAGGGTCCTGGGTTCAATTTAACTTGCAACAGAGCAGAAATTTGATCTGGGTGTGTCTTGTCTTGTGTATGTCCATGGCACTCACGACACAGGGAATCCTATAAGTGCGCAGCAATAATAATTTGTCCTGGTTAGGGATTGAAACAAACATCTGCATAGCAGCCTAGGAGTCCTAAACACTGTAGTCGGTATAGCCAGGTAGGCCAGTCAATAAAAAAGTAATAGATATTTAAAACTTTTTAATGTTATTTTCATCACTTTTCATCCATAAATAAACTAAGTAACGCCAAATCGTCAATGCACGGATGGGGCAAGTACTGATAGTGTTAAAGTGTTGAGTGGCAAAGGCTGCCTATACTGGCACACTTTGGGTTGGGACTGAATGTGTTTTGACCATCTACACACACTTATTAGAGATTCTTGCTCTGAAATTGTAAGGCGCTCCTGAAATAAAGAATATGATTATTTACCATTTAAAATCATTACAAAAACTAGTAAACCTGGTTATCTCCCTTTATTTAATGAGGCAGATATCTTGTGATCACACTAAGTAGCATTTCTCGAAGACATTTTTCGAGAAGTATTGAGGCATCATAAAATCAAGTAGAATCAATTATTTGTAATATCCAAACATTGAAAATGCAAACATGGCTGGTGGAGTGATGGGTAATGGAATTTTGCCAAACTCAAAAAAGTGAGGTTTTGAAATTTTTGTTTAGTAAAAGTATTAGTATAAAATATAAATACTATTTGTTATAATTAAATATAATATAACTGAACAAAGTTATTCTAAGTTACTTACAATTATTGGATATAAACAATGGTATGCAGCAATATCAGCAACTGTTAAATGATTTCCAGTTAAATATGTATTCCTTTCCAATGCTCTGTTTATTCCCTGCAAATCAGATTTCACATATTTTTTATAAATAATAAGTAACATAATAAATAATAATAAATACTAAATAAATATAACCGTTAAAAAGGTTCTGGGCACAGCAACTCAGAAAATCAGACAAGTGCAGGTCAAAGAATTAGCTTGGCGATTCAACAAGGTACCTACTGTGTGGTCACCAGTGTTTTGGAGACTTGCCTTAAAGACACCCACCAATTTAAGGATGACTTTTCTTTTTAGTACATTAAGTTTATATAATGTTGAGGTCTTTTTTAATAATAAATAGCTAAGTTTTTTTAAAGATTTACATTTGTTTAATTTTTATTTTTTATGTTTTGCTTGAATAATATATTGTTATCTATATTGACAATTATAATACCATTAATATTCAAACTGCATATTTTCCTTATATGTGATATAATCTTGGTTTTTTTATTTTTCAATAACAACATAATTCTCTTTAATTTAAATGACCGCCTTATATTATTGCGTTTGCTCTTTGCAGGCCCCCTGATGTGAGAAGGCCCAGAAAGATCGCCATATTTATAATAGGAACCTGTAATTTTTCCTGTTTGCTTTTTGTATACAATGACAATTACAATACCTGTATACCAAATAACAATTAAATATACATAACATATAAATAAGTTAAATTTCTTACTTTTAAGAAATTTCTCGCAAACGTAGGGTTGGAGGTGGCCTGATTGGCATACATGGCAATATGTTCCAACCATTGATAACAAAGCAGGGTTTGTTCATGATTCATTGCAACTCCACTCCGCTCTGCTAATCGGAGTATGATGCTAGCGAACCCCTCGATATTCTCTTTATCTAGTACAGTAGTGAGAATCTACAAAATATAAAATATTTAAAAGATATGGCAAACCATCTTGGGTATGTGTTGCTGACCAAGTAAAAAGTATTTATTTACCCTATCTGTATTATAACACACAGTTCCAATTGGTGTATTAAGGTATTTTCCAACTGCTTTAACAACGTCCATTTTCATTCAATTTAGTAAATTATTGAAATTATCTCAAAAAATCGAAAATGAATAATTATTAATCAAATCGAAATAAACGCCCTGCCCCCCGGTACACCATACCACATTGTCAAATGTCAAATGTCAATTGTGAATTGTGACATGCCCACATGGTTGTCAGCATGAAGTTATAGATATAACTTCATGGTTGTCAGTCACCGTGCTGTCACCTATAGGGACCGTGCAGAAACTACAAAACGCCACCTAGCGGATTAAAACGAAACTGCCAGAACTAAAGTGAAATATTGTCCCTTTGTTTTTCATGTTTTCATAATGTCGCTAACGAGGAATAACTCAATATTTCACTATAAATTACGGATTAAATTACGTAAAATGTATAAAATGCGATTTTAGTGATATCAAGAATAGTGTGTGTCGTGCGAACGTTGATATTTTTCAAATTCTAAAAGTATTTGGTCCAAGTGTTTTTCAATAGAAAATTTGTTGGTATATTAAAAGGGTGTAGAGGATTTTCAGATAACATTGTTTAAATAAAGTGAGCAACGCATAAAGCAGTATCAGTAGCATATCTATTTTAAGATGAATGCCAGGTATTTTGATATTGTGTGATAAATAAAAATGTTTAAATAGAACTAATTCCTCCTTTTCATTGAAAATAAAAATAACTTGAATTTTAAATTAATCTCAAAACAAATTATATATTAGTTTCATTTAAAAAACCTTGATAGTTCTTTTTAACCGTTTGAATTCATGTCACGTGTATTTTTAACTGCATTTATCCAACTTTTCGTATAGTCTTTAGCCAGAGCATGTTGGTACTATCAGTGGAAAATTACGAGAATTTACACTAATATATTTATATATTTTATACTTGGAAGTATTGGAGCATCCATCAATACAAGAATACACTTTTAATGAGCCTTTTAATATACAAAATTATTTGTGATACACTTTTCAAAAAGTTAACATACGGTAGTAATCCTACCCATAAAGCAATATGCAGTTCCGATAAATGACACTAGATGGCATAGGTGTCGCCACGCACGGTCCCTATGTGACCATGAAGTTATTATGTGACTGTCGTGTCAGTTGACATTTGATATTGACATTTAGCAAACTGACCCGTTTATTTATGGTTTAAGGACTCTCCACACTATGCGAACCTTAACTCCTAAAAAAAATTGTTTAAATCAGATTCACAGGTTCAGTATTTACTACCACAAATTAAATAAATCCAATATAAAAAGCATAATCTTGTTTTTACGCATATTTCCTCCAGTTTCAGCAAAACCGCATCGTTAATAGACCGGATTTCGTAATTATCTTACATTTAAATAATGGCATTCGTTTTAGTGGATTTGCTGAAACTGAGGGGATTATTCGTAAAAAAATTAGTTTAAATGTTAACATTTTGTGTTATTTAATCTGTGACATGGCTTGTCCTGTACCAGGAGCGCAGGCCGCCTATATCGCCACGGTACGATGAATGATTTGATCCGTCGGGCTCTTGCCACCGCTTCTATACCTGCTATATTAGAACCTCCTGGTTTATCCAGAAGCGATGGCAAGAGACCAGATGGTTCTACTTTAGTGCCGTGGTGTTTGGGCCAATCTCTGGTATGGGACGCGACTTGTGTCGATACACTGGCCCCATCACACATCAGTGTTACTGCTGTTAGTTCTGGGGCCGCTGCCGACCAGGCCCAATGTCTGAAGCGCCGCAAATATAGTAATTTATCAGAAAATTATATATTTGTGGCGCTTGCAGTAGAGACTATGGGTCCGTGGTCTTCCGACATGAAAAAGTTCATGTCGGAAATGTCGACCAGATTGGTTCTTGCCTCTGGTGACCCAAGAGCTGGCGGCTATTTCGCTCAAAGGCTGAGCCTGTGTGTTCAGCGTGGAAATGCCGCCAGCGTCTTGGGAACGATGCCTCACATGGGCACTTTAGATGAAATATTTTTATTATGAGTTTTCTTTCTTTTTTTTTTTATTTTATTGTATTCTGTAAATAGATATTTTTAATAGTTAAGATTTATTTAAGTTTCTTTTTTGTTCTTTTTAATGACTATTTTAGACTTATCACTCCAGAGTAACAACTAAATTGAAATTAAATAGTATCTGTGATAGTAAATAATACTTAATCTGTGAATCTCTGGAGAGTCCTTAATGGTATATTATTATTATAACCATAGACATGATAGACCATAGATACTAAAAATGACATTTGACACTGACGTTAACTTGACAATTAACATTTTCTTGGAATCCATTCTGTTTCATAAATTTTGTACATTTTAATTCCTACGGTACTAGCTGATATCATAATAATTATCTGCACTTACAAGTAGAAATTAATGATTTTTTATTTTATTTATGTTTGGAAACGATAAAGAGTTATTACGGAACCTGTAAATAAAATAATAATACTAGGTGACTAAACTTGTTAGATTCTTGGTATACCGGACGGTGCACATAATCTAGCATCAAACACAATTATTCAGCGATAATATAATACACGACTGTATTACAACCGATGGATAATCGAAGCCATTGCATGTTCTATTAACTGTTCATGGGCATTTTAAAAGAACTATGGACTTAATGAAACCGTGACACGAAACAGTATTTCTTCTTATTGTATTATTGTAAATTCAGTCTTCATGTTGACTTTGTGCCACAATTATTTTCGTGTGACTCCAAATAACAAGAATAAGGATAATGCGCAGAATTTCAGCAAGAGAAAATTTGCGTTTGGTATTTTTCTTTTACTTCTGGTTGTTGTATTATGGGTGCTTTCATCTGAGTTGACAAAGGTATGTACCCACATATTTTGATACTAGTGGCACTAAATTGTGTTGGTCATTAAATATACTTTTGAATATATTTTATAAGCTAATTAGAATGCAAATGATGTAATAAGTGCAGAGTGTAGGCAGTACAATTCTAAATTAAACAAAATTAAAATTCTTCATTTAAATTGTAGATTGATGCAACTGAGAAATAAATTTTGCTCTCACTCATGTTGACTAGAAGAGAATACCTAGAGTAGCAATCTTGATATTCTTAGTTGAGATTGTTAAGTGAAGCTGCCTTTAATAAATTTTTTGTATGTGAAGCGGTATCAACATTTCTCTTTGTACTTAATATTTGTTTTTTTCTCTTTCAGTATATTTATGTAGAGAAAAAGTTAGAAAGACCATTCCTAGTGACATATGTGCGGAGTTCACTGCTATTCATATATTTATTGGTACTCTGCTTTGCACCACCAACAAGAGATCCTTGCAGACCCGCTGATTACACTGTAAGCTGATAAACATTGTTAACTATTAGCTTTAAGCTGTATCGTCAGTACAGTAGCCTAATTAAGATATTAAGCTTAATAGCTGCAACTCAATAAAGTCACACAATTTTATTTATTTATTTATTTTACTCTCAACTGTACATCTCATGAAAATAAAAGTACAACATTTCAGAGATACATCAAAGATGCAATTTTATTGGCCATATTTTTATTGTTGGAAAGGTTCCAACCTTTTAAAAAAATATATAACAATGTGAAAAATAAATATAATAAGTGAGAAGATTTTGTCACAAGACTATGACTTGGGATTCTTCAAGAAGGGAATCCATTATTATACTCATGGAAAAAGTTCAGTGATACCTGACATGTGGCAGATATCTATGGGATATCAGTGTTATCACTTACCATCAGGCCCCTTCCTCTCTGAAATATAAAATTCATGTTGACAAAGTCACAATCAGAAACTAGCACTAGTTAGCTCTTCTAAGCAGCATTGTTAGATTAATGTTCAGATTGGTTGGTGGACTGCTCTGCCACTTATGAAGTTTTGTGGCATCTTGAATCATCCACACATAGCTTCAGACAAGCCTTCACCTGAAACTGAGGTTGGTTATGGCTGCCCAGGAGCTCCTGTGCCCACATATCAACAGGTGAACTGATTATGATAATGTTAATAAAAGTTTTTTTTAATTGTTTTACAGCAATTATTAGAACCTACAGCCGAAACTGATGATGACAATTTTTACAATGAATCATCTAATAGCTTGGTAAGATCTTCAATAAAATGAATAAATTAAACAAATCCCACTTATTATTTTTTTGAAATATAGTAGAATAGTCAAATTACTATTGCTGGTGCAGTTTATAAATAAAACTAGTTGACATGGCCATCTATCCAAGGTATGATATTATAATTATGATGCCAACCTAGTAGCTTTAACTTTTATACAAAGTTACCTAAGAATGTGGTTGTCTATGGAATGCGGTGACTACTTAACATCAGGTGGCCTGCATGCCCTTTGCTACTCACATACAATAAAAAAATCCTTGCAGAGAACCTACAAAACATAAAATCTTTCTTTTTTACATTTCAAATCTTCCCAAGATCAAAAATCCTCCCAAAAATCTCCCCAAAAAAATCTTCCCAAAAATCCCGAGATGGGCCTTCTATGTCCATTGGCTTCCCTCTGTCTTACTCAGGTTATCAGTCGGCCTATCTTTTCAGAGTGGACTTCACTCTTTCATTTTGTACTAGAAATAGGCCATTGTTTGGCGATAAACTTACTCTAGCCTGATGGACAGCATAGAGATGGCCTATAAACAAGGCCATGCTTGTCTAGGAAATGCCTATTCACTGCTTTTCCCTAGATGTGTATTTTGATTATCTCCATCTTATATTATTTACAGGGAGATTCGACATTTGTGCCGGTGCGGGCTGGAGAGACTACAGATAGTGATGATGCAACCCCCAGAGCTGTTAGATTTAACAAAGTGGCTGAGGTAATGATACAACAAATGCAATGATTAAATACAATTCCATACATTTCATTTATGAATCATCTTCTTTACTATACTATTACACAGTTGCTATGTAACAGCAGAGCTGCTATGTAGCATAATATTTACTCCTAGTAGTTACCGTGAGTAAATATTATGTGGTATGGGTGATGTCTGCGGTGGATGTAGTCATACTACTATTCAAGTTGATACTATTCTCAAAGCGGTGATAGCCCAGTGGTATAATTCGACCTTGAATCAAGGATTCTGGGTTCAAAGCCCATAGTGGTACGCACTAATGACTTTGTAAAAAACTTATGTGCACTTTATAAAATTAAATATCAACTGCTGTTACGGTGAAGGAAAACATTGTGAGGAAACCTGCATACCTGAGAGTTCACAAAAAAAATGTTCATGGTGGACGGCGGCCTCCATCCCTCTAACTGTGAGAGGAGACCCGCTCCCGTAGTGGGTCATTAGTGGGTTACTGGTGCTGACTGGCTGAGTATTGTCTTGTCTACTTCAGGTGCGGGTGATGTCGGCGGCGATGGCGGGCGAGGCGCTGCTGGCGCGGCTGTCGTGGGCGGCGTCGATGCGCGCCACCGAGCACGCGCAGCGCCGCGCCGCCGCCGCCGCCACCAGGCGACACCTGCGCCTCGCGCTGCTCTTCTGTGTGCCGGTTAGTTTATACGAGCTCGACATTAACGATACACATGAGTACACATGATCAGTTCAGACAGGGTCGTGTTCACATAGTCGCACGGTGATGCACGGCCGATACATTCACATGACAGCAACTTCTTTTGAAAGTGCGAGCAAATGTGCTTGTTAAGTGTGATCTTGTCCGGGCGGTTGTAAAAACCGTGCCTAATGCTCTCAAGGGCATGTCCTCCTGACTTCAGAATCCTGATTGACTTCAACAGCCTAGAGGTTTTTATTCATCTCACTGGTCTTGTGTTGGTAATGAGCGCAGAATGCTAATCCTAATTACAGACAATGTCAGTGTAACATTCACATGTAAGTATACAACATAACTAGAAAATAAAATGTTTAAATGAGCAACATTAATGATTGATTTAATAGGCATTTAAATAATATCGTTGTGAGTATACAATGTTCACATAAGTACCTACTAGCACATTTGGTTTATGTTTGCTAAAATCTTGAAAGACGTTTATTTTGTTTCAGTGGTTCCTGTCCAACTATCTGTACCGGCTGAGCCTGCTGCACACGTCGCCGTCCGCCGCGACGGTGTACGTGTCGACGACCGGCGCGTGCGCACTATCGTTGGGCGCAGTGTTCGCTCAAGTGCCTCACGATAGGTTCACGCTCCCCAAATGCCTTGCTGTGTTGCTGACTGCGGCTGGGCTTGTGAGTTTTATAAATATTAATTTATAATTTATTAAATAACAGTCTGAGTGCACCAAACTATAGATACCAATATCTTACCCTAACTAGGGTTGAAATCTTATCTTCTTGTGTTTCTACACTTTCTACTTTTGGGGACTGTCTGCAACCCATGAGTGACATGCTGCAGAGTCTCTACTCACAACAATAAAGACAAACCCTAGTCCACCACACGGGCCTAATGAGCTTTAGTGAAATTCATACTCCATCAAGAACATTATAGAGAACTCCTAGAGTTCCTAGACATGCTTATGTACCTATATTTCCTTGCCTTTACAGGAGATGACATTTTAGTTTATAAACAACATCAACATATCTTTATTCATATCGGATCACGAGGACTAAGATGAAACACATGTCAAATAAAATATCTCCAGAAAATAACATAGAGTAGTTTCTTTGAAACAATATCAAATGTCAACTTTATTGAAGAGCATTTTATTTTCAAATGTGTATAGAAACAATATGCGTACTGTCATGTACACCTTTTCAGGTGGTTGTAGGCATATCGGAGGGCGGGCAGGGGGAGTGGCGGGCGGTGCTGGCGGCGCTTGGCTCAGCGTTGTGCTATGCGATACATCTGCTGTTGTTCCGGAATGAACTGAGACGAGGGGATGGGATCAACTCCTTTCTGCTCGTTGGTAAACACTGCTTGTTATTCATTTTTATATTATGAAGGAAATTGTAAGGCAAGGTGAGCATTGAGCACCATAGATCAGGACCTTGTCAGCCAAATTTGGCATCATTGGCAACACAAGACACATTGCAGTTGTAACAGTCCTCATTATTGTTTAAAATTTCTATACCAAGGATAAGTTAATGAAGAATATATATGACTAGTGAAAACGAAAAAAAAACTGACTTTTGTGTTGAGTTATGCTTTTTAACTCCAGGTGTTGTCGGCTGCGCGTGCGGGTGTCTAGCGTGGGTAGTTGGCGGCCTACTAGCGGCTGGAGGCGTAGAGAGGGCTGAATTACCCCCACCGCGGTTGTGGAGTTGGCTTCTATTAGACGCGGCTTTAGGACCCTTGCTGCTCGAAACTCTATGGCTGTGGTGAGTCCACTTTTTTGTAATATGGAAACACTTATGCTCTCCTGGCGTTTGTTTTGTACATTCAAGTGTTTGTAATGGAAACCTGGCATATATTTCTAAGACTGAAAATATTAGAGAGTTGAAAAAATATACTATGTTTAATGGCAATCGTACCTTGGAGTGAAATGTATCAATTGATGGCAAGCATCCTTTGGTGCAAAATGTAATAAAATTTATTCGAGTCATCTTGTCAAGGAGTCGACCTATTCCTAAGATTTCATGATATGATCCACACTAATAATGATGATAATCTTGGTTTTTATGCTTAAAATGCTTGTGTTATTTTATGCTTAAAAAGCTAGATTATTATCGTTACAGTAGTCTTTTATGGCTTGTTTAAAGTTAATCATGTAAATTATGCAAAATGTAGCATGTCCAAAGTACATACCCAGTCTAGGTTACCCTCATAGAGATAGCACAAACATTGTGATGTAAATGTATGACAAATCTCGGCATCTTATTTAGCACTTGAGTCTAAGATGTCATCTCTCAATGGAAAAATCTATGAACTCAACGTACTATGCAGGGGTCGATCACTGACGTCATCGCGCACGGCGACGGGCGTGTTGGCGCTGTGCATGCCGCTGGCGGCGTGCGTGCAGGCGTGGCGGGGCGGCGGCGGCGGCGCGCGGGCCGCGGCGGTGGCGCTGGCCGCGCTGCTGGCGGGCGCGGGCTGGGCGGCCGCCGCTGCCGACAACGTGCTGCCGGCGCCGCTCGCCTGGCTGCTGGAGCGACTGCGCGCCAGTGACGGCTTCACGTGAGTGCATTTGTTTATATGAGTTCTTTAAAAAGGTGTGTGTGTGTGTGTGGAGGGGAATCGACGATCGTGCTGGCGTGTGTAGGGCGGCGCGTGGATTTGTTATATGAGTTCTTTTAAACGCACACACCGTGCGTGCGTGTGTGGAGGGGAAAAGACAATCGTGCTGGCCGCGCTGCTGGCGGGTGTGGGGCGGCGCGTGGGGGCCTTCAGTCGCAGAAGATGGCTAGTAGAATGTTGGAACGTTAATGGTCTGACGAGAAACAATGTATTGTCTCCAGGGCCATAAGGAACATTTCGGAGCTGGACGAGCAGTCGGAGGCTCTGATGTCGTCGGACGAACCCACGTAACGCCGCCTCGCCGTCGTGCGTACACCTTGTTACTAGTCTACTTTTGTACAGCATTTATATATATAAGTGGAAATTAATACTAAAGTTAGGCCTGTATCACAAATGCAGACCGTACAGAATTCAACTTTCATACAGTGTGCGCTCGAGCGTCACACATAAATCGTAAACGGACTTGTCTATGAACCGAAATATTCTTGAACTGATTACTTAAAGGTTTTTAACGGTTTTGTTACAACTGGAATTGACCTGGTGAAGTAGCTACATTCTCATAACGAATAGTATTGTGGTGCTGGGAAGGATGCTTGAAATAATTTATTGAAGCAACCTACTTGTTTACATGTGACCTTTGATAAGACTTCTATCCAATTTCGTGTTGGACGTGTATAGGCCATACAGGATAGCCATATGTTGCAGTGACCACCTAACAACAAGAGAGTTGCATGCTTGTTTGCTACTCAAATACTATAACAATAGAAATGTGTACGAGTGAGTGATGTTAATGTTAGTGCAGCTCGAACATGCTGTAAAGAAGTTTGATTTCTATACTCTATGTTTTGTGCCCACAGAGTGCGTGCTACGTTTTGATTCGAATTTTGAAAAATATCTTTGCCCATAACCTTCGTCGAATGCAAAATGTAGCATGTCCAAGGACCCAGTCTAGGTTGCCCTCATAGGGATAGCACAAACATGGAAATATAAATGTATGACAAAAGCACTTCAGCAGAATATTACTCGAGTGGACATTTTGCACATCCAAGGGTGAAGTTTCATCACAGGAGTGTTATAACGATGAGTGTAACCTAGGCACAGTAACTAATAAATAAATCATCATTCCAATTCGATGTGGTTATTGTTTTAATAGCTTTCTGGTGTTTCCTAGAGTTTGTAGCAAATTGTTTATTGTAAATAAAATATGTAAGACTTTATATTACTGATTTTGAAATTCATATTGGAATTTGGTAAATTCAGGTGATCTCTTTGTAATACACAACTAACATACTTAATCATTACATAATAACTAACAATTGCTAAAGAATAATAGGATTTTCTTTCAATATGTCAATTAAACTGCTACTGATTCTCTGTTCTATATGTCATGTAGAAATAATAACTATACTATTCTTTGTACTTACTGCCTTTCGTAGCTTCTTTATTTGTCTGTGTTTAATTGACAAACATTAATTTTGTAGAAATTCTTTGTCAATTTGATCACAATAAATGTAATTATGCCCTTTCTCAGGTTTGAAAGAAAATTTTATGTAGAATTTGAAATGTGAATCTCAATATATCACTATATTATATTGAGATTCTGAAACTGTCTACCAACCATCCGTGTACAATTAAAAATACCTACTTCAAATTAGGTAACACGTAAAATAAAATGATCAAATCACTTAATTTAAAATTGTACTTTCTCATAAAGATTATACACAAAGCAAATCTCAAAAATACATTTCTAATGTATTGTCAGTTACCCATTTATGCCCCACTACAGGGTCGGGTCTCCTCTCACAGTGAGAAGCATGTAGGCCTTAGTCCACCACATTGGCCTAGTGCGGGTTGGTGGACTTCACATGTCTTTGAGAACTTTTTTTTTCTGAACTCTCAGGCATGCAGGTTTCCTCACGATGTTTTCCTTCACCGTAACAGCAGCTGATATTTAATTTTTATAAAGCGCACATAACTTTTTTATTTGTCATTGGTGCGTGCCACTATGGGATTTGAACCCGGACCCCTCGATTCGAGGTCGAATTATAAGCCTCTGGGCTATCACCGCTAATGTATTAATAGACAACAAGTTTTGATTTCAATAATAATTGTTTTATATTAACAAATAGTTAACTGTTGCGAAGCCTTTGTTCTTGCACACTTATTACTGAACACTTGATTTCTGAAATGTGGAGCATCTCAATGTTGAAATAGGGAAAGTACATACTAATTACTAATATTATCTAATAGTAATAAAGTTAATAGCTAAGTAAAATATTTTTGTGGAACCATAATATAAACATTGATATATTGAATGAAAGTATTTATGAACCATATATTTAATTCGACACCAACATATTATTATTCTTGATAAACTATGTTTCATATTTTTTTATTTCAAAAATTTCATGAAACAACTATACAGCAATGTTTCTGTTATTTGGTTTTGTTTTAAATTCAATTAGTCTACTATTAAATTAAGATCTGTTTAAGGTATGTCATAAATCAATTAACTAAATGTGTTTTGCTAAATGTTATAACTGTGCCTTCATATCAGTTTATGGTATGTATATCTTTAGTACTTACCCCAAGCATAAACACTATTGTCAAAGTATTTGTATAGTAAACATGTGTTTTTCTCTTTCCCACATCAATGACACACATTAAAATAACGTATTATAACGTATATAGTATTACAACTATACGAATGCTTAGTGTGAACAATGGTGTTCATGTTCAGGCACAGTTTAAGTAGCATAATAGTTCTCCTTAGGAAAAAAATTGATCGAGTTTTTTTTTCAGTTGTATGTAAAATTATTAACATTATGCTGACCACTGATTTTATCCATTATATTAATGATTATTAATTTAAATAATATAAATTTATTTACAAACATTGGAATATGAAAGATTCTTTTATAATGTTATCTAGAATCTTGACAAAAATACTCTTGCACTTTATGATTTTTTACAGTGTTGACTTATTGAGTGTTGCAATTATAGATTCCTAGATATCACACATTAGTTTTTAATAACACAGTATTGTAATTTATAATAATTGTTTTGTGTTATGTTCGAAAGGCACTGAATTTGTATTATACTTTATATCATTGTCATATTAATAATAAACTACAGTGACTGTATTTTTGTGTTTACAAAATTAAATACCTCATTCACTTATACCTCATCATCTCTATCTCAGACTCTATCTTGATATAACACACGAGCATTGCACGGGTGCTCACATATTTTTTAAACCATAATAAATAGATATAAAATAAAATGTGCACTTTATAAAATTAAATAATTATCACCTGATGTAACGGTGAAGGAAAATCCTAAGTAAACCTACATGCTTGAGAGTTCTTCATAAAGTTCGCATCACCTCTTGTCACTGGCAACAATTTGATCGTACGACAATGTCATTGCATTAATTTGTCGCAAGTCCATGTGCGTCGTGTCGACATTTCCATACCATGGACGTCCCTATCTATTCAATTATTCAAACATCTCCATACTAAAGGCTGTATTTGAATTTAATCGTTTTGATTATAGCTAATTAGGACAAGGCTTTAAGCCAGCGTGATGGACTAAAGCCTGTATCCTTCTGATTGTGAAAGGATACTCGACCCTGCAGTACTAATGGGCAGTCACTAATGAGTTACAGGCAAATCGAAAGACCTGATTAATTTGGCAATAGAATACAGCCATAATATTATAGGAGTATGCACTGTCTTATATTAATTTGTTTCAGTCGAAATAGCGCCACCTTAATGTAGTGCATTTCCGACGGACACTTTTTCATAACAGATGTTCCTCTTACTTATCTCTATATCCTCCATGATTGATAAAAAAACACCGCTGAGTGCTGGCTGACTGACAGTAGTGACAGTGGTCAATGTCAGTGGCCCACTGACAACGGGGAATAATATTCTGAATTTTAGGTTAAGGAATAAGGAAGGACTAGTGACTAAGGTTATGTCATTGTTACCGAGGCTGATTCAGAAAATTCAGAAATTAATCATGTTTAATTAGATTGTAAAAATTCTGTGGGTTTTGACAAAATGACTCTTTTTATCAAATTCGCAATAAGACACGCCTTGCCAATATCGAAATGCACACCTCGCTTTCGCAAAACTACGATTGTCCACAATGTTTGCAAATACAGTAGTGCAACCAATACCACTGTAATAAACGATTTGGACAAAATGACTGAATGGGAGACTCTGAGCAAGAAAAAAAAGATCAGTAAGGCTATGAAAACGTATTTGGAGAGAGCCCAAGAGCACGATGATTTTATGAAAAAGCAGGAATTTGAATACAACATCGGTAAACGACATCTCGCTAATATGATGGGCGAAGATCCAGAAACATTTACGCAAAAAGACGTAGACCGCGCCATTGAATACTTGTTCCCTAGCGGTATTTATGACCCAGCGGCGCGACCGCTTATGAAACCTCCACAAGAGATTTTTCCTGCGAGAAAAGCAGCAGAATTTGATGAAGCAGGCAGACCACATCATTTCCTCTTCTATACAGGAAAGCCCAACTTTTTTAAGTTACTTCATGATGCTGCTGAAAACATCAAACAATTGCAAAGATTTGAAGATAAAGTGATCAGGAAGAAAGCGGTTCCTGACCCAAATGCAAGTTTAAACCTCGGCAGTAGTATTTGGTTCACCAAGGATCAACTTGAACAGGCGCTAGTGGAACAAATCACTGACTTAGAATTTGATAATTTTAAATTAGTAATGGAAAGACTAATTTCCCTGCCATACTCGTACAGATGCCAGGAATTCATTGATAAATATAGGAAACCACTTTCTGCACAGAGATTCGCTTTAGAAATCCCCAAACCCAGCTATGACAGTGATGGTCGTGCCTTTGTTACAACCTATGAGTGCCTAAGAAAGAAAGCCAGAGGCGATGTTACTATTAGATCCCCTGGAACAGGTTCAATCACAATAAATGGAAAAGATTTGACCTACTTTGATGATGTGCAATCTAGGGAACAAGTGATATTTCCATTGATCTTTACGGGAATGCAAGACTGTGTAGATGTTGAATGCAATATTGAAGGGGGAGGCCCGTCGGGTCAGTCCGGAGCAATAAGATGGGGAATTGCTTGGGGCTTGAGGAGCTTTGTGGACAAAAGCATGTTGGAGGCCATGCAGGTAGCAGGTCTACTGACAAGGGACCACCGCAGGCGTGAGCGCAAGAAGCCAGGCCAGCCTGGAGCTAGGAAGAAGCCTACATGGAAGAAGCGGTAGAGCCTAGCAATTATCAACAATTTTTAGTGTATTTGTATGAGTTTGAGATAGAAAAATAATAAAAAACATGTAAATCAAATTTTTATTTAAAAAACGTTTAACTCTTTTTTCTGAAATTCTTCTTGCCACCTTTCCTCCTCCCACCAATTTTTTTCTGGAACATTTGATTTTTCCTCTCTTTGTTGTACACCCTCTTTTTCATAACTGACTTTAATTCCCTCCTGTCTTTATGAGCTCTATCTGCATTTGTAGAAGTAAAGAATAATAATCCATCTGTAAGAAGTAAAATGCTGAATGAAGAATAACCCTTTATTTATCAAAAAAAAACTTACATGGAATCAGAGGTGAATAATTATCTCTTAAGGTAAAGCGCCTTAAGGTAAGCTTAGCGCCTGGGTCTAGTGGGTGTTTTAAAAAAATTAACAATAAATCCTACCGAGAAATAATGACTTCACTGAATCAACTGGGATGAAGCTTAGTATGTGTAAAGGTAAGTTTTCAAAACACAGTGGTGGGTGGAGTAGAATAGCAGACTGTGCAGACTTGGCCAATAAATGTGCTTGAAATCTCTACTCCACATCAGTGGAAACAGTGTAAGTAGTGGAGTGGAAAGGACTTTCAAATAAAATGTATGAACACACAGCCTGAGCTGGAAGGAATAAATTTGAGCAGGATATGGTCCAATCAGAGGTTAGTGGTGATAGTGAATTGCAATGAATAGTCTGGTTAAGAAAGGACTCTCCTTTCACATTGTAACACAGCTCAATTCAGGTCTCATCAGCACAGCCCCTCCACAACACTCTGCCCCACATCCACACTTTACTTTACTCTGCACTTCATTACTACACTCTAAGATCAGTGTTAGTGGAAATGCACCCTTAAGCTACAGACCCAGATTTGAACATTTATGTAAAATATCTAAGATGGTGGCCTTGCTGTACCTTTTAGCCTGTCATCTGAAGTAGAAAAGAACAACTTTTCTCTCCATACTGGTTTAGGTTCAGCCACTTGAGGCATTTCTTCTTTATACACTTTGGTTTCTTCTTCGTTTTCAGAGTCAGAAGAATCATACACAAACGGGTTTTTCTCTCCAGGATCCAATGGATTCCTTACTTTCTTCTCCTTGGTGGTTTTTGGAATTTTGTACACATTTTTTTCTTCTGGCATTTCTGTTCACACAAACATATTTAAAAGTACATTTAGTAGTTTAACAGTTTAAATTGATGAGACATTTATCAAATTTTGAAAGTTAATTAAATAAAATTATAATATGATGAACAAAACTTTTTGAATCAACTTACACTCAAAAATATAGAACAATCTTTGTATATGGATTAAGGTACATGCTGTTTGATTGACTCAATATTCTACATAATTTCTAGTCATCCTAAACCATATCTGAATATCGATTATTAAGTTTGGGCGTTAATATCTTTTGGAGGCTATCCATAACATACAGACCAACATCTATGGCTGTACTATAGTTTAGTTTACAGATAACATAAGATATTGGCAACCAAACTTTAGAACACTAATTAATATTGGTCTTTATGTACCTGTTATACCTTATAACAAGTAAATGAGGGATAAACAGAGTTATACCTGTATCATTGTCATTGTCATCATTTTCTCTACCAAACAGGCTTCTCAAACTAAAAGAGCTTGGTTGGGCAATGGCTTCTTTCAAAGTGTCGCTGACTTTATAAAACTGTTCTTTAGACACCTCAACTTTTTCAATTTCTTTAGGTTCATCCTGAACAACTTCTTGTGGGGTTTCTTTTGATTTCTTCTTTTTAGATTTCTTAGTTTGTTCTTCAGTGACTGGTGCTAGAAACTTGACATGTTCTGGTTGAGTTGGGTCAAACCTTGGCATTCCCATTTTTGGTCTGAAATGAGAAGTGAAACAGATACATATAAATTTAGGAACATAAAAGTGTTTAGTAATCATGAACCTCAATTTAAAAAAGTCACATATATGGCCGCACTCAGAGACCTCATTTAACATAATGTTCATTAGTAACAAACAAATAAAATCATCTTCGTTATTTTCATAATGAACCATTAACGTTAATGAATATCTCTGAGTGTGGCGGTTAGGCATGTGAGCCAGAACTCAAAGGAGCCAGAGGTAAAGTATCTATATAGGACAAGCTATAAACTTATTTATTTTACTGACAACTGCTCAAATAATGACAATGACATGTTTTTGAGTTTTTGAAGGTGTAAAAAAGCCCTGATCAGGCTATAAATAATTAATTAATTAGAATCTTATAATACATGCACTTACTTTGTCTGTTTTGTGTTGTCTTGTGTTTGTTTAACCTTGATTGGAACACCAAGAACGTCTTGTAAAATATTGAGCTGTTTATATTTCTCATCAACCTGACCTAATTCTACCCCTTCCTCTTGTTCTTCTGTCTGATTGAGTTCTTCATCTGATTTATCGTCTTCAATGAACCTTTCATCTAAGACAAAACGTTTATCAGCTTTGTATCTGGATTGCAAATCTAAAACCTATATGAAATAGTACATAAAATACATACAATTTTGATAAAATAAAATAAAACCTAAAAAATAGGTAGTTGTGATTCAACAAAACAAAACTGCAAAACACTTCACACTTATTTTTATCTAATAAACAAAATATTGCTGTTAATTCAGATCTTAGACTGTCACACTTATCTGCTTGCTGATATTTTAATGTGTATGAAAATAATATTTAAAGATAGACAGACACGTACAGGTGGAACTAAAGTATGTAAAAAGCAAACCTTTTGTCCCTTTTTGCCTTCAAACTGCTTTTTGATTTCAAAGTTTACTTCATTGTCACTGTCATCTCCATCTTCAAATAATTGTGTATTCTTATTGGTTTCTTTGCTATGACCATTGACACCAATTTTAGATTTATTATTATGGGATGTTACATATTCCTCATCATCAGAAAAAAACACTTTTTTATTTGGAGCTTTGTCCTGTAAATAATATTATTAATTTATAAGATATATGTGACAAATTATTGCCTGCCAGCTCAGCTGCTTTAACATATTCAAAACTTACAATGCCAATTAATCCTGTTTTTATTATGTTTTTCTTTTCATTAAACTCTTGCCTTTTCTTTTTCATGGACTCCAATCTTTTTTTATCAGAATTCTGTTGCTTGTCATTCTTTTCCACATTTTGATCTCCAAAATGGGTAACTTTATTGTGAAAAGTATCACCTGTCTTGTATTCTGGTACAATATGATTGCTTGTGTGTTCTTTATCAAATTTCTTTTTAGGTTTTTGCTCATAACCATTTTCATTAATCTCTTTATGTACTTCAAGTTTTCTTTTGTAAGAATTGGGATTTATATTTAATGGCTTAGGTGTAAAATTAGTTTTTTGCGGTTCATTCTGAAATATTAATATAACTCAAGATTAAAATAATGTTAATAAATATTGTAAAATAAATATCAGAGTTAAACATTATTAATAGCTCAACAAGTGTCCGTTTGAAAAAAAGCTAGTCTGAAATTGCTATACTTTTGTTGCAGTTCATCTAATAAACCTTAATATTAACATAACAAGAGTAATAAAATTAGACAAAAACTTTTTGGTCAAGACCTTTTCTAATTCTTTTCTTTGAGCTTGCTCCCGTTCTCTCTGCAGTCTCTCCAAAAAACTTTCACGAGCTCTGGTCACATACAATCTGTTCCCATTAAAATCTTCATTTGTGAAATGTCTTATACCTAAAATAAAAAATAAATAAATAAAAAATAAATTCTCCCACATTAGAAATATTAGAATTCCTTGTGTCATGTGATACCATGAACACACAAAAAAAGAACACAACAAATTTAGATCCAAAAAAGAAATTCAAATTCAAACAAAATATACAAAAGCTAATACATAAAAAGATTCATAAGAATGTAGAAAATAAATAAATGTCTTACTATATTTAAATTAATTACAATATCTTATAAACTAATATAGTATGTAGTTGTTTGTTACAGAAGACGTATGCTTCCTTAGGTCCCGCACTTATCTGGCCAAATTTAGAACACTTATTATATTCATACATCAAAGCTTTTTCCATCTACTGACAAAATCTAACACATTTCTTCCATTAAAGTAGTACACACAAAATGACATAGTTTTGTAAATTCAATTTATTTTTAACCATTTAGTTAGATACTGCATGGTCAGGCCTTTTATACATACTACGATGAAAATTCAATACTTACATGACTCTATGTCATAATTTGATGCTGACAAAGTAACAAATGCAAAGAGTTTCTTGTTGTCTTCAACAGCAGGCTTGGCTTTCAAATCCAGTGCAGTTATGTCCCCAAAGGCTGAAAATGCAGTTCGCAACTCATTTTCACTAACTTTATTTGGGAGATTCCCCACAAATAAACGTGTGAGTGCAGTCATTGGCGATTTTTTTTATGTTTCTGCTTTTGCTAAATTTATCTTTTTCCCTAAATTCAATTGTAAAGCTATATATAAAAAATTACATTATTTTTATATTATTTAGAAAATTAAAAATCAACGTGGTTTAGTTTTAGAAAATTGAAACTTCTGAAGTTCTGACAGCTGACTGACTGACTTGACAAGTTGACAATTTGATTCACATTCCACAGATTATATTGAATTTGATTTGATATTTGGCAGCCATGAGCACTCTAATATAAAATAAGAAGTGACTTATAATTATAATTGACTTATAATTAATTATGTACTGGACGAATGTAAAATAGGGTATTACGGCTTATGTCAAAAAGCTTTTTTTTATGAATTCGTGAGTCATAAAAACCCATAAAAAATTGGAAAAAAATTTTACCTAGGTATTGTATGTATTCAATTTTTTTTAAATTAAAAATGAATGGGATGATTAGCTTGTTTTTTTTATTTTATTTAAATTAGGTAATAAAAATAAAAAAATATGTCATTCGCTAAACAGACGAATAAATTAAGAGCCTGACAACACCCGATGATTTTAGGAATCGGGCATCTTCGGCTCGCGGCTCCCGCCTACCCCATGCCCCTCATGCGCCACTGTTAGTGGAGCGGACTCTATGAGAACTAAATAAAATGATAAAATCGGCACTGTTTCAAGTGTTAAAGAAATGTGGACAACATCGTCAATAGATGGCACTGTTTCCAGTTTTAAAGAAATATGGACGACTCTAGTAATGATGTGATTTTAAAACGCGGAGCTTTTTTATTGAACACCTAAAACTTCTTATTATTATTCTCCGTCAAAGGTCCATATAATACCTATGTTTTCTATTCATCTCACCAAAAAATAAATAAAACACGGTCTTCTCTTTCAGAGGATGTACCCAGAATGCCATTGTTTCGCTATTAAATCACTATTAAATTAAAAATTCAATAATTCAGCAGTACCTAAACATGTCAACCAACAATTCAATTTCTTCTTACAATATTAAAGAGGCTTGGAACAAGCTTCATAATGTTATTGCATATTATTACCCTCAAATTTTTCGATGGCCTCAAATAATACCTAACCACATAAAAGCAAGTAAATTTGTCACGAGATCGAGTAAAAGACAGATAGACGATTTAACTGGTTTTTGTATAACCAGTTAATTCGTCTATCATGTAAAAACATGTATTCTGAGACATACAGGTTTCATCACGTGGTTTTAGGAAAGGCGAGAGCTGGAATCGAACCTAGACTCCCGGCATGGGAGTAGGAACGATTTTTTAAATTGTTGAAAACCCTCTAGTTACACAGCCGACACAGGCCATAAATCAGTCGGCGCGCCGGCGGCGCAGTACTATGCCTACCGTTTGAAAAAAGCCGCTTTTGGCTTCCTTTCGTTTCAGGTCAATGACCTTTCACTTTGAGCCTGTTACTTTTTGTGTCTTTTATTTGTGTAATTATTTTGTTTGAAATTTGCATTTTTTTTTATTTTCGGTCCTGAACCTTTTCGTATGCTTTAACACACTTAAGTACACGATCTTTGTGGTTTAAATTAATGAGGTAACGTCATCTCCACCTTGTACAATATAAAAATGAATATGTTGCTAAGCGCAAATCTCGGGAGGAGCTGAACCGATTTCGCTAATTTTTTTTGGATATTAAGTACGAGGATGGTTCTTACGGAGAGAAAATTTGAAAACAATGTAAAGAAAATAATAAAAACAACAATTTCATTTTCCTATATAAACTGTTCTACCCATGTACTACCTGTCAAACATCATTTCAGATTGAATACTTCATAAGTTCATATGGCAATGTCATGCATTTAGAAACGTCAAGATTTTTCTTTATGGATGCCACTTCTATTATGCAAACTGCAATGATATAATATACATATTTTATAATGGCAAAACGAAGTGTGCCGAGTCAGCTAGTAGGTAATAAAAATAAATACTTGCATAGGTGTTATAGATTATATTATTAGATGTATGTATTATGTTTGAAAACATTCAGTTTATTTCCATTGGGCCTTCAACTCAAATCTTCAACTTAAATGCATGCGTTTTTTTTCTCGTTATTAATAACAACAAAAATATATAGACTCATGAAATATTCACAAAATATTTAATAATAAAGCATTTCGTACGTCTCAGTAAAGGCGCAAATATTTCTCGGTCGCAAATTTATCAAACCGACTTGTTATTCAAACGTAAACACGGTTTTTTAATTATCTACCAATCAAAAAACAACACGCATTTTTATTGAACACTTCCTTTATACCTAATAGGTATTATTACCTATCAATCCACGAAGACGCACAGCCCTAGCCGGCGGCCCCACTATTCCTCCTAACCGTTTATAAAAATTACCGTGATGATAGGTACAATTCTAGACGGCAACGCCGCGCGTAGCGGTGTCTTCTTTACTGTCGGTTTGGCAACGTCGCGTCGCGCGAATTTCGGCGGCGTACAATTTGAAAACGGGAGGGAATCCTACATTATATGACCCGGGTTCGAACCCGAAGCAAAATATAAGAAGACATTCTGGATTGAAATGTTTTTTGTATTACTATTTTTTTATTTCATATTATGCTATCTAATGGTTATTTATATTTCCGAATTCCGAAAAAAAATAACGAATTTTAGATAAATTTATAATTTCAAAAATAATTGTATAGCTTATAACAAAAAAAAAGTTATTAAATTGACGTTGAAACTTTTATTTATTTGTAACTTAATAAAATCTGTCTTCTTATTTATTCAACAATTTCCAAAATCAATAATCGATGTAAAAAATTGTATTATATAAAAAATATAATTATATAAAAGTGAAAATAAAGTCACGCACACGCGGATTTGAACCCACGCCCCAGCGTATACAGCCTGGCGTCCTACTTAATACGCCACACAAGCCTCAGACAAAGCTATGAAATTGTGCTATATACGACAACTGTGTATTATTTTGGAATGACGGAGCGACGCACGTCCACCTAGCATCGCGCCTCTGCGCTCTCTGTCAATTGCCATAATAGTAAGCGAGAAATACAAAATACGAAAATATTGCGCGGAGCACGCGAAAGAAAAGTTTTAAATTTTACTGATTTACTGAATATTTATAAGCTTATTGAAAAAAATTAACACAATGATGTGATAATAACGAAGGTCTGCTAATATACTGGTTAAATTATTTGAATAAATATTAACAAACAACGTTGTAGTTTAGTATAAGAATTCAGAAAAGGGGTAACTTTGCAATTTTTTTTTATCGAGGCAACTTTGTCAAAATGTGTTTCGACGACTATGTTGTCGTTCGGAATACGGTCTAGAATAACATATATTTTTCCCATTGTAAAATACTTTGTAATTTTTGCTGGAAATGAAAAATAAGAATAGCAAATTTGCTGAATTACATGTTATCAGCGCCTTAACCTAGTAGGATAGTTGCCAGCAAATGGTGAGGTTGGGTCTTTTTTCCCTAGCGAAGCGAGGGTCATTTTCGAAAGTCTAGTTAACACAGTTAAGGGCCTTCTACACGGTCGGTTCCAACCGCCGACCGTCGCGTCCTTGGTCGGGTCAACCGATTTTCGTATTCGTTCTACACGGTCGGGCGATTGAGGCAACTGCCTGCGTCGGCCGCAGTGTTGTCAACTCTCAAATATATTTATCCCTAAAGTTTGTGTCAAAAACTCTTAAAAACGCCTTATTATATAGTTGTCCCCCTAAGAAAAATATAAATAATTAATTCATAATGATTTAGAAATAAATGAAAATGTTTCAAAAGTCTTTTTATTATAAGTTACTTAATACATAAAATATTTCGTCTTCATCTAAAGATTCAGATTTTTTGAAACATTCAATAAGTTTAACATTTTATTGGATACTAGCTGACCAAGCAGGCTTCGCTCTGCCAATTAATTTGACTAATATCCAAAGTTTTCTTGAGTAGCCTATGTTACTCAGGGTGAATGTAGCTTTCCAATGGTGAAAGAATTTTTAAATCGGCGCAGGAGTTTTTGAGTTTATTCATTACAAACATACACACAAAAATACAAATTTTTCCTCTTTATAATATTAGTGTAGATGTAGATGTTGTACAAGATCCACCATTTCGATTTAAAGACTGATATATTATATTATTTTTATTGAAATATATTTTCTATTTTTGCTATCTAGATATTGTCAAGTAAACGTAATTTTAATTCAAATAAAAAGGTAAATATTTGAAAACTTAAAAAAAACTGGCAACGCTGATATCCAGACCGACCACCGACAGAAGAGGTCACCTTGGTCCAGTTGGTGTGAAAAACAACCGTGTCGTGTAGACGTTGGTCGGCCGACCAGATATGGGCGGGGCCAAACGACGTTTGGACGACCTTGGTCGCTAGCGCGGCTCTCCCTACCAAGGACAAATAGTGGTTATCCAGTTGAGTTTGGACCGTGTGGAAGTTTGTTGGCCGACGGGACTGCGTCCATAGTGTTTAATTACTCTATGTCTATGCTATGATGACTGCGTCATTTCCGAATTCCGAAGCGAACGTCACAACACGCGCGCGCAAAATGGAAAACCGGGAACGCGCAGTTTTAACCGAGTTCATAGAATATAGTATAAAGATAGAAATCAAAAACCCCAATGTTGGCAGCTATTGGCTGAGAAATTGCGCCATATAGAACCGGCAGCAGATGTCGCGCTTGCAAAAAAGAGAATAAACCATATGCGAAGCGCATACAAAAGAGAATCAAAAAAGGTAGGTAAGCTAAGTACAGCGTACGAAATGATTAATTTAACTTTTATTATAGTTTGTTTCTGTCAACAATGACAGATTTTTTGTAATTTTGTAGAAGAGACCGAAAAATGTCGACCAAAGCAACGGAAAAGCATACCTATTTAAATCTGTTAATATGACAAAATTAGCTTAATTTTAGTTAAGTCGTGGTTTTTCTCGCAATCGACAGTATTAATTGTCATAAATAAATAAGTGTACCTATGTACTGTTGGGTAATTAGAAGGAAAACGAAACGTGTTTACTAATTTACAAGATTTTAATTCGAAACGCCACAAAGCAACTACACGATAGAATTATTACTTGTTAATACTAAAATTATATTAAATTAGAAAATAATAAGATTACAAAAATATTGTCACCTTTCATCGCAGTTAGCCGCCCAGAACAGAATATTTAAATTTAAGCTTCCCGCCACAAAAAGGTTCACTTCAATCCCCTTCAATCTTTCATCAGTGTACCAACATTATAAGTGCTAAAAATACGCATATTACCAACCGTACCGTATTAACAGATTACACACGTAAAAACACGAATGACAGAGAACAATACACGATACCTAAGATAATGCACCCTAACAGTACCTTCCGAGTTCTAAACTTTGATATTTATGGGTCTGTCTTCTTAATAATAAAAATGTACTTAAATTTTATTTATTACAGGTTAAGGACAAGTTGCCTCAACCAGTGTTGCCACCTAGGCCCAAAAAGGGCTGATGGCAACAGTGGCCTCAATCGCCCGACCGTGTAGAACGAAACGAAAATCGGTTCACCCGACCGCGCCAGTATTGCCACCAGTCACCACAAAGTGGTTGTAGAATTACGTACTAGGTGTCGTTATAAGTCGCTAGGTCAAGAAATAAATATAAAATATATATAAAGAAATAAATATTATCAATTTAAAAATATCAAAGAGTCAAAAAATCCCTGAATATAACCCTAAAAATTTCAGACCCCTAAAAAAATCCCATCTCATCCTGAATCTGGGGGGAAAACCCCTTAGTTGGCAACACTGGTCGGCCGACAGCGTTCCACACGGTCGGAGCCGACCACGGAGGCAACTTGTCGGAGGGATGCGCGTCCGACCAAGGCCGTCCAAATGTCATCTGGCCCCGCCCATATTTGGTCGGCCGACCAACGTCTACACGGTTTTTTTTCACACCAACTGGACCAAGGTGACCTCTGTCGGTGGTCGGTCTGGATCGTGTATTCGGCCCTTTAGGTTAAAAAAAAATCCCCAAGCGAAGCAAAGGGGAGCAAGGGTCAGTGACAGACAGAAGTCTAAATTTAACTCAGAAATCCCTTTGTACATGTTGAAGTATCCGGACGAATAATTATAAATTATTCGTACAGTACCCGGATTTTAAATATCCAAAACATCTTGAGCTAGGGACAGAATGGTTGAGAATACTTAGGTCCTCACTATTTAATAGATTAAAAATTCGTAATAAATTCATTGAACCTACGACACATTACTTTAGACCTATAAATAATTTTTTGTGACAAGCATAGCTCTATGGTCGATTATATACTCTGTGAGTTTCATGACCTCTGTGATGAATTTCGTTATCTGTTGTTATCGGCAATGGCAGGCGATAAATGTCATTTTTTAAACTTAAACAAAACGACGCTCGCTACTAACAGTAACAGACACAACAAGCGATTTGAAACGATTAATTTTATTTATACCTTACCACTTGTGATGTGATAAAATATAATATAATTGTTACGATTGCATTGATCTTCAAGAGACTTTCAAGTACAAAAACGTGTACTTAAAGTTTAAGAATGTCTGACAGTGACGAGGATTTGATACGAAATTTACAGAATAGAAATGTTATTACGAACGCTAATGAAAACACGGTGGGTTTATGTATTTTATGACTAAGAACACCCATGAATTGTGATTAAGTGATCAGAATAAAAGAAAGGTCGTATCTATTTAGAACAGTGTTGAATTAAGTATTTATCATTCGATAATTTAGAGTAACAAAAAGCGGGATTCACAATTCAAATTGAACCTAAAATACCAAGTACCAAGCCTACTTGGAGTACTTGAATAAGCCTGAGTCAGGCATAGAAAATTCACACATTTAATTTTCCTTACAGTTGAGCCTGTTTAGACCATTATAATACTATGTTTACTTGGGTCAGTTTTTATTTGGCCAATGACTGTTGACTAGCTACTACATGAGTACGAAAAGAAAACTAACGACTCAAACTCATAAGATCAAAGTTTTATCAATCAATTTAATAACATCTATATCATTACACCTTGGTAATACTTGACAAAAATGCTGGTATTTTTTTTTTCAATAAATGCACCTTTTTATGTCGAAATTTGATCAGTTAAAGTCATATCTCGAAATTCTTGTTAAGTCGAAAACTCATTGACATTCCAGTTTTAGAGATTCCACGGTAATATTTTCATTTAAGCTTTGATTTTAATTTTAGTTTACAAATTATAAATAACTCCTGTTAAACCAATAGTCCTGCTTGTTAATGATAAAAGTTAGTTTTTTTTTAATTCTTGTAGTAAGTGCTATGCTTGGTTTGTGCAAGCCCAACAAGGGTTAATAGTTGGTGAGAGTATGCTTTAGCTCTTCACTTTTGTGGTGAGAGTCCAGTGCCCAGCACTGGTACTTAAGAGGTGTAGTAGCCATAACTATTGATAAATTTGAATTTCTATAACATTGCAGTAGCAAACAAACATGTAGGTTGGACAATAACAAGTTGCATAACATTTTATATAAGCTTGTATGATGTATTAATCCTTAACAATTTAGCTCCTTAGCAATTTGTCAGCTGAAGAAAGAGAAAATGGTTGAGCCAAAATTGTTGTTTGAGGATTTAAAAACCTCATTTATTTGAACTAAGAAAGAAATGTTACTTTTCAGTCAATCTATGCATGTGGACCCCAGGCGAATAGTACAAATATCACAGGATGTGGTTTTCCAAGTAATAAAACAATGCCAGTAAACTTTGAAAGACAAAGATATGCCAAATCAAACTATGATCAGAGGAGTGTGGCCGGCAGAAGAGAAATGTCTCCAATGTCTTTGAGGGGCATATCAGACTTTGGGTCACGGAATTATGATAATTCAGTCTTCCAAAGTGGCATAGGTAGCAGGAGTGTAGACAATGGTGGACGAGCATCACCCATGTCCGTGCGCAGTATTGGTAAGTTGGATTTTGAAAACCAATAAAAAATTTGATAATTATAAGCATCGGTAGTAATGATTGCCTAATGGTAAAAATAAAAAAAATCCACCTTTTCAGATTCCACTTCGACTGTTAGTGCTGCCGATATAGTGTTTGCGTTTAATAATATAAAATATAACAAACATGACTTAAGAATGATACAAGATGCATACAACAGATTGATAAAATCTCACAAAAGAAAGAAAATTGAAAAAAGGCGGAACAGAAGGTTGCTGCTAAAAGGGAATCGTCGTAAGTCAAGAGATTCGGGCGAAGAAGGAAGTAGTGACTCAAGTGATGGTTGCAGGTCAATAAGAACAACTACTTGCACTGAAAATGTACCAGGTTCACGTGATATGAGAAACATGTCTTTCAACATAAATCTAAAAACAAATCAAATTGTCAGAGAGGTTAGAGAAAATATAAAACAAAATACCTTTTCAAATATGTTTTCCATTAACAATAGTAAGCCTAACATTAGTAGACTTCAAAATATGACTTTGAAAGATCTAAACACAACATCAGTAAAATCAGTAAACACAACAATGATGACTCAAAAGGAACGATTTACAAAAGGGTTTCCTTTGCCATCAGAAAGATTTAACAAATCTAGTTTTCCTTCAATGCAAGTTGAAAAAACCAAAGTGTTTAATAATACAAAAGTAAATAATGTTGGTGATTCTTCAAAGAGGGTAGGACCAGAAAGTGACAGTGATCCAGAGGAAATTTTCCGAGGATTTTCTAATAAAGAGACACAGAGAGCTTTAAATTTTAATAGAAAGAGAGCCCTAGACCCTGCAAGTGTGGACTCTCATAACAAAAGAAGTAAATTAGATTCACCAAAAAGGAATCAGTATTCTGAAAGTTGTACAAGCAATGGTCAATCAAATGACTTTATTTTTGCAAAACCAAGAATGCCAATGAAAAAAGTCAACACAAAAAAAGATGTAAGCCCCAAGAAGATACTTGAGAAATCCAGGGTATCTGTAATTGCTGAAGAGCCTGACTTGAATACAGTACAAAGTAATAAGCCTATTGAAAATAATTATAATGAACATAATGAAAATGATACACATCCAAATGAACTGCACTCTAACAGTGATGTGTCTATGCGACCCAGTTTTATAAAAAGGAAACTGTTTAGCCAGAAACTAGACATAGCTCAAAATAATAATAATCTAAGTACTGATAGTACTTCAACCAATAGTCCACAAAATATGTACACATCAGTACTGCGGGAAAGAAACAAAGCTAGAAAACTTGTAACATCTCAGTCCTGTTTGAGTAGAGATATAGCAGGTGAAGACAATAATGTATTAGATCTGATACACAAAATAGTGCCTGCAGATCAAATGAATAATACAAATATAGCAAACAGTAAAGTCAATTTAACAAATAATAAATCTAAAAATTTTAACAGTGTAGATGATGACGGCAAATGGGATGTAACCACAGCCATTTTAAACTGTAACAGTCAAGATGTAAGTGACACATACACTGATGAAGAGATATTTAGTACAACTCATGGCAAAGAATTAACAAAGACTAAAGAAAAGCCAAAAGTTTCTGCCAAGGCCCTTACACTAGGGGTTCAATGTAAAGTTGTTGCAGAGAAATTAAGTCCTCGAACTATGAATAAAGCCCTACAGAAAAATAAAGACTACAAGTTACCAAAATCTCAATTGGCAAAAAAAGGTAAAGTTTTGTTTTATTTTGACATTTGTCTTAAGCCAAAAAACAATTAAAACAGGACAAATTGTTTGTCGCAGAAGCTGCTCAAAAGCTTGGAAACTTGTATGAAATTGGTCACTGACATTGAACACATCAATGAAGTTACAATTTACACTAACTGTGGTGCAATGCATGCTTCCTGTAAATACAGTTGCAAAAGCAATGCATACAAAAAATATGCCATAATTTAAACTTCTCTTTATACATTAACCTTTCATACAAATTCTATTATTTCAGAATCAAATGAAAAAAGGGTGAAAGATTGTGTGAAATCGTTTTGGGACACTGATTTTGAAAGTGATATTGAGATAAATGCTGCACCTTCTTGGAAAAGTCAAGGTATTTCTGGATTATGTTTCAATTATCGACTTAATAGGTGTCGCCCTTTCTTTAATTTAGACTATCCATCCAAGTACTTACTACTAAAATAAGTCTTTCAAGTGGGATTTTCCTATATACAACAGTGAAAATTGTGTTCAAATTGGTTCAGAAGTTGATATTAATATACAAAAATGCATTACCCGATAGACAGCTCAGCTGTTATATGGATATGCATGATACTATATTAGTTAAGTATGGATGCGCTACTGGGCGCGTACCATACATGCCAGATTTTTCAAATACCACACCAGTAGCTAAATGCCGTAGTGAGGCAGATCGCGAGGTCTAGGGAAATAAAAAAATATTATAATTGTTAGTCATAGTGCTTTATTTATTTGCAGGATCAGTTCTTCAAAAGAAAACTATAACTGCTGGAGTGAATTTAAATGACACAGCTAAAAAAACGTCTAATTTGGGGGTTTCGATATTAAGTGTAAGAAATTGTCATAATGAACCCAAGTTGAACACAACTATAAAATCTCAAAAAAATAAACCTATGAAGAGTAAGACAGTTGCAGAGACTAAAGAACCAGTTATAGTGGTAAATGATAATGAAAAAGTCACAAATATTGTTAATGACAATAAAAAAACGACAACAAAATCACAAAAAAGTAATAAAAACAAGGATATTCAAAAAGAAAACTGTCCCACGAATAATAAACCTGGACCAGGAAGAAAACAAAAGACTAAACAGTGTGTTGATTGCAATGTTGACCAACAACAGTGTGACAAGTCTAAAGAAGTAAAAACAAATTCAAAAGTTATAAACACAGATATAACTATCCAAAATAAGAAACCAGACAGTAAAAACTCATTAAACAATAGCCTAAATAAGCCAAAACAAAAACCCAAAGATAACATCATCCCAGATACTAAGCAAGGTAAGAAATTTGGTCTGAAAAAAATGTCTAAACCAGTTCAAAAATGCATAACAAAAGTTCAACAACAGATTGTGAATGTGAGGATACAGCCACACAGAAAATCAAAAGAAAAAAGCTTCACTGAAACAGAAAACTCTATAAAAAACAAAATCAATATAAAAGCAACCAATGACAGTAATAAGACTAAATCAAAGAAAATGTTGATGATTTCGATGAATTCAAAAGATGATTCAATAAATAGTTCAAATATAAGAACTAGATCATCAAGAGAAAAACTACTGTCTTTCAATTGTAGTGGATGCGATATATCACGAGAAAACAATAGTAATCTTTCGAATAGAAGTTTAAGGCTAATTCAGAGAAAAAAGAATTATTTTAAAGAACGAAGTTAATGAACATAAAATGTAGTAAGCAGTAAATAGTACTAAATAGCTCTTTAAGGTTTTATTTATAGATTATAGATCATGCATTAGTAAAATTAATATTATATAAATTGTTTGTAATTTTTTATTTTATTAATATAATAAATTATTTTTGCCACAAAGAATAGCAGGTAGAGCTACTATGGGTTATTAAACTACGTTTTCTTTACTTCTCGCGTATGAGTCGGTACACAATATAGAATTTCATAACTTCCCAAATACAGTAGTATCTATACGTTGTATCTGAAGTTGTATAGTAATATTATGATAAAGTTGTACTTATTACTTTCAAAATGAATTTTTTTATCTTAGTATTGTGTGTTTCATGATTTTTACATTTGAGTATTCATGCCAAAGATTATGGATCAGTTGATATAGTATGTCTCTAAGCAAATCTTCATCTCCAATAAGGGGGCTTTACGGTTTCAAGAAACGCTTGTGAAAATAGTGCATGTTTTTATTAAACTTTATCCATTTCTCGGGAAATAAGAGAATGTACCTTAACTAAACATCTTTTTTAACGTTAAAAAATTAGCTTTTTAGATTTAAAGTTGTAAGTAAATTTTAAGTTGAACAAAAAATCCTCTAAAAAGGTAACATTATCTAGGTGTACCACAACAAGCATTTATCAGACTTCTGATTCAATAAAATTTGCTTTATAGTTTTAGATAAATTTTACTTGCATGCTTAAATTGTGAATTGTGCGTGCAGTGCACGAATGGGCATTCGAAGGAGAAGTATTCGTTCAAGAATACTGCCCATTATAATAACTAATAGTTTTTCAATGTGACTAGTTTCATGGAGATCTTTTGAATAATGTTTGAATGCATTTCAACCTCTGGAATCATAAATGTTGTATATTTCTATGCGCATATTGACGATGAGTAGAATAGCTAATATTTTTTAATTCTGGTGGAAAATTTTGATGAGCTAAGGATTTTTTTAAAATAGTAATTAGACGTGATGTGAATGTTATAATTATGTATAGGTATGTTATTTAATTAGGGACTTCCTAGATATATTGTACATAATATTATAATATAAATTTGAATTGAAAAGATGTTTTATTTAATAATTTAACTCGACTTCATCCCATCTATTATTACCACAATTAAAATTAAAAATTGTTTTTATAAACTCCCACCAATAATACCAATTGGCACGGCTTTATCGAGTACTTTAGCTACAAACTCATATTCAAACTCGTAACGCGCGTTAGCGCTCATCATCTAAACTCTCTTTAAATTTGATCGTGCGTTGACGCGCGTTACATGTGAATTAAGCCTATTGTACAAATGGATACTAGATATTATACATAATTTTTGATATGCATTGATAAGATACGTAGCTGGCGACGTCGCTATGACGTCTCGTCAATTAAGTGAGGATGAATAAAAGTCTTATTTCTGTATTTAATTAATGAAGTTATTTATTTGATAAGACTTACAACCTGAAATTCAGAGGCTATCTGCAATTAAGGCAATTGAATGCTATAAGTAAATAAATTAATTTAAGATCTATTCAGTTTATTCAGCAAGTTATGTACGTTTTCTCGCCAACAAATCGTTAGTAGTCCTGCAACGCGATGCCAAAAACAAATTACCCTTCTTATCGACCTAACGAAATTGTTCACAACATTAAAATACTTTCTATGGTTAGTTAATTAGTGCGCAAAGAGTCTTGTAGTCATTAACCTAACGAGTGGTCTTGTTATTACGGCCCTAAATAAAAAGTAAATATTAAATACACGCTAATTTGGAACAAGTCAACTACCAATCAACGACATTTATTCATGTCGTCTGTCATAATAATCACTAAATAGAGTACATTTTCAGATCTATTTTACCATCGTTACAGGCTACATGGTGATTTAAAATTTAGGACCAACATTATAAATTTAGCCAATATCCACATTATAACAGAATTAAACAAGTAACAGTAAATCTCTTCATATACAACAACCTATTAAATGCACGTTTATAAGGCGCGAACGGCCCAGAGATGATTTTATAAGACATTACAGTAAGCAGTCCCTCACTCGTACCTCATTGCACAGCAAGTCGGCACCTTGCTCACCACCTCTCATAATTTAAATACAATTTCAACATTCATTAGTGGACCTACTAAGAAAAGATGCGGAATAAAAAGGAATTCTGTCAAGATAGTTTGCTCCTAAATGAAACAAAGGAATGCACTTAGGTATGACACAGCCAAATGACACACACTGTTGTTTTACATATAAACTTCACTATATGATATTTACATAGATATAAACTTTTGTCAAATCCGTATAACACTGTGCAATGTAACTCTCATAAAATTGTGTTATTGGTACCAAAATAATGTTAGGAACTTTATGTTATAATGTACAGCCATTTGAGGCCTTTGATTCCATAATAATAATATTAATCTTACTGTTACGTTTCGACTCATTGGCTGTGAAATACTAAGCACACAATGTTGTCGATGACTGTAAAGCGAGATAATTTCGAGTTTATAATATACAAAGAGCACTATGATACGCGAAGACGTTGTGTTGTTCAATACTCGTCTTCCTCAGGGGGGTGCGGGTTGCCATCTATTTCCTCGGGAGGCGCGAATCCATCCTGCAAATATTAAGCAACTTCAATTACTTCAAGAATATCATATATTTAGATAAATAACAACAAACGAGACGGGCTACCTAAGGAAATAGTCACTGTATTGACAAGCATAAACAAAGTAGAGAATTATCCGTAAAATATTAGATCGAAGTCGAAATAAATAGAATAATGCATTGGTTGAATGCACTTTGGAAGGCTCAAAAAATTTATTCAGAGTGACATCACTCCTTAAACTTATTTCATCACTCCCAATCACAGTCGCGATACGAGTGATAGAATGAGCTAATATGCGCTCAGTCGAGCAGAATTCTACTATTTATGATTTCTATGCTTACAATGCTTATTTCCTTACACTTACCTCAGTTGCATATAAGATATCCAGAATCTTTTGAACAATAGGAGCGTTCTGTTGTTCTTCCATCTCTTGGCAGATCACTTCTATATCCCGTAGCTTGCCGAAGTAGAAGTCTCTTTCTTTTTCCAGGCCATCAACTGTAGCTTTTAATTCATTTACCTAAGGAAAAGTATAGATAAATTTGAGATTTTTTTAGTGTAAGTAACTAACGAAAGAAGACTAGCAAAGGAATGACTACATTCAAAAGCACAACAGTAAAATCTCTATGGTTGATTTGTGGCTACTTTACAGCAAAGGTTTAGGTGGGGGTTCCCTGAAATTTGTTACTCTTGCAACTGCGAAGATCTAGACTAATAATGGTTCTAATTACACTATATTTGCAACACACCATGAACATAATTATATTATGTTGTACTTTTTTCTTTATCATATTCTACAATCTACACAAGTCTATAGAAGAGTTACTTTATGAATTCCATCTACACTTACAGGAACAAAAGATAATGAGGAAAACTAAAGTGCAAATATGCATGTAAATGGGATTTTTTGACAAAACAATGTTACCTTGTGCTTATTAACTATCAAAATGGAAATACTCAAAACTAAAACATGACTTGAAAAAGAATAAAACATTGTACTAACTGATATAGTTACCTGAAGGTTCAGTTCATCAACAACTTTGGAGTCTCCTTTAGCACTTTGATTTAACCTCGCAAGGTTCACTGGAGGCGACCTAACTGTGCTGTTAGTCGTCTTAGCAACTGGAAATGAAAAACAAGTTAATTATACATTTCAAACATTAATTACACAAATAAAATTATTATATTCATAGAACAGCAATTGTAACTTTAAGGATTCTATATAATGTTTGTAGAAATTAAAATATGTATATTTGATTTTCAAATGTTAAAAATTAGTTTATATACAATATGAAAAAGAATAAAATATTCACAATATTGTTAGATGAGCAATCTAAAAATATTGTTGTAGCATGAATGTTAAGATATAAATAGCATTTGTGTGAGTGCAATATTAATGATATTAGTATGAGCGCTATAGGTGACATGACCGGGAGGGAGACAGGAAAGGAGGAAATACATATATTAAAACAATACACACATAAAATAAAAACAAAATCATATCAAAAATGTAAAATTTTAAGAGCAATGGTTCCAACCAATATACTTATAGGGAAACATGCTTATCAAGCATATAGATTTTTTCTTTTGCATAAAATATATTTTTATAGTATTTAATATAGATATCGTAGACTGTAAAGCTGGGATTGAACGGAATAGGACATAGAAAAAGAAAGTAAATAGAACAGCAATAATAACAATATTTAGTTGAGCATTTACACCCCAAACTCATGTCCCCCTAGGAATCCCTGTCTTGTGGGTGCCATGGACACACAAGACAAGACAAGAATACTGTGTACCCAGACCAGAATCAAAAAATTAATCATCATCCAAAACTCTATCCCGCTAGTGGAACCTGGAACCATCGACACAGCAGACTTAATCACTGCGCCACTCAGAGCGTCAGGACAGCGTGCCAGAATGACCCAAAATGCGCTCAATTTAACTGAATATTGAGGGATGTCTCGCTCTAACAGCCGTTCCATCTACTTCCCATTTCTGTGGAAAAGAACACATAGATAACTAATATGAAAACAACAGTACTGGATTGGGGTCGGGCCGGGACCCGGGCGACGGGCGCGACCGGCGCGGAGGGCCGGCGGGCGGGCGCTCCGCCGCGGGGAGCCGCCGCGCCGCCCAGCCCCATGGGCAGCCCCTCGCGCGCCCCCGCCGCGTCGTACTCCGTGCCGCCATAGTTGGCATCGAAAAACTTCTTGAACCATTGCAAGAACTCAAAATTATCTTGGAAGCGACCCTTCACCAGTTTGTCAATCGGTACTATCTACAAAAGAAACAAAGGACGGGTGAACGACGGGACCCAACGGAACGGTACTGAGGTGGGTGCTCGCTACCCGCGTGACCATCTACACTTGGTGCGGGCTCGCACGGCATTGCCTTGCACATTTTAAGATAAAGGATGTACAAAATAAATAGTTGAGCAAATTTTCGTAAACCAAACTAACTTAATCCCATTCTGTACACAAATGTAGTGCACGTTTTGTTTAGTTTACGCACGTGTGGGACCCTAATGGAAATAATGTTGAGAGGTACTGTGAGAAGATCCCCTTATATTTGGTTAAAATCAAATATAAAAATATCGTGCAAACGATGCCGCGTGAACCCGGACTTATGGTCTAAAATGACGCACTTGGAGATGTTGGCAGTCTCACTAAAAATGGACGTTTGCCCCTATTTAATCACTCGAATGTCCAATTAGGGCGTCGTAGCGCGGCACGCGACATTGCAGCCGCGCGTTACTAGTTATCCGACGTGCATTACATCGTTGTACGTGTACCCGACATACAAACAGTGTAGATAAATTTAAATTCGATTTTATGGTCGTATATTCTGAAAATGAAAAGATATAAACAATTTACAGTTACAAGTAGATTAAATGGGGCGGGGAGCTGTGAAAGTCGTCAACATGTCCAAGTGCTGTGTATAGTAACCGTAACGAGTCGTGAGTTCAGATGGATGTGTTGTATAATATGTACTCGTATAAGATCACGAACAGACTGCCGAACCAATCATGTGAACCAACAGCATAATAAAACAGCAATGTAATGTCAAACCGACCAATAAGGATTGTGCTCACGACTCGTGGCGACTACTATAGAATGGCGCATGCGGCGTTGGTGGTGGTCGATGGTGGTCGGCGGCGGTGTCGGTGGTGGATGGTCTGTAGACGGTGGGTGGATGCGTACTGCTGGGCTGCAGGCGCGCGGCGCGGCGCGGGCGCGGCGGCGGCGCGGCGGCACACAACGGCACGCCGCTCTCACACGCGCCCGACCCGATCGTGAGCCCGCCGCGCGCTTCGAACGCGTCATACTCTCGCCCGTCATAGTTAGCGTCAAAAAACTTTTTAAACCACTGCAAAAACTCAAAATTGTCTTGAAACCTCCCCTTTATCAACTTGTCCACTGGTATTACCTACAAAATTGCAATGTTTTAGCACAGGGTATGAAGCTTGGCTCTTTAAAAATCCTTTCATTTAAAGTCCTTTAAAACTTACCCCCCATTTAAACATAACCGACTGTAGTGTTAACAGTATATTCTTAATATACAGTATAGTTACAAAACTAAATTTATACTTCTAGGCATTTTCCAAGAACACTGTCCAATTTAAGATAGAATGAATGTGTTTTATGTCTTCACATTTCTAAGGTAACATTGGCCAAATAAAAGAAATAAATTTTGATTTTACATTATTGATTTTTTTTACTTTCATTTCAACTATTCTAAACAAGTAATATTTCATTGAAATGAAAATAAGTTGGAGATGAATCTTCAACTAAACTGCATAAGCATAAATGTGTTTCAGCAGCCATAAACAATTTAATTGCATATCAATGTTCTTTGTTTATGAGGATATTAATGAATATGTAACCTTGTATATTAATATTTCTAAGTTATTTTCCTGTATGTATTTAGTAAACCACTGCATAATGTTCTGCGGGCACAGCAACACTGCTGGGCACAGCAACACTGGGACACCCCCGCCAAGTCCAGCAAAAAAGTGGCACGGCTGCACCATCATTTTTGAAGCAATTCAGGCCATTTTCAACACCCTATAACTTTGTTATCCATAGATAAAACTAGAAGCCTGAATTTTTAGTACCCAGGCAGGTATTGTATAAGCTAGGAATATTTCAAATTTCATTCAATTTCAACCAGTAGTTTAAGAATTATAACTGGTCAAAGTTTCATGAATTTGTCACTTACTTTCTGAGGTACTTCTAGCAGACATAGAAGTTTCAAATTGAGAATATTATTAGTGTTGTGTATAAATCCAGGGAAAACTAAAACATTTAGTTTTCTAGATACACCAACTGCATAAATAATTTTGTAATCCCATACAAATATATAGGATTACTAAGTTACATTTGCAGTTAGATTTACAACACAAAAATAAATGAGATGCCATCAAAAACATGTAACTTGTAAAAAACCCAAGTCTAATAACTCAGTTCTTCTACCATAAAAACTTGTGAGATCCATATCCAGTAAACTTTTAATTTAGTATATTAATTATGTATTACTTGTCAGATACATTTGTGTTCTGATGAGATACATGTACTTTTTTACAGTAGAAGAACTAAGTTGTGACTTGGGTTTACAAGTTTTGTTTTTTGACTGAATTCTTTTAAAGTAATGTTTTTAAAGGGTTTGCTCAAAATAGACAGCTAGGACAAAGGATAACCATTCAATTTTGTATGGTTATCCTTTGTTTACATGATAGAAATCCAAGGAAATATAAATCTAATTATGAATAATAATTGAGGTTGAGTTCATTTATCAGTTTAATAACTCATTCAGGCATCTGCCATATTATGCCAGAAGACACTTAAAACCCATAAGATAGCTTGCATTTTTAGGCACCCATAAAATTTACTTTAACTTAGATGTTTTGAAGCAGGTAACAGCTTGTCACTTTTGTATTTATTCAAGTAATTCAATAAACTTACTATAAGCTGCTTTGAAATTTATGTTCATCTGCTTGCTACCTTTAATTACATACCTATACTTTAATACTTATGAGTTTGCTATTTTTATACTCAATTAATAAAACTCCCAAGTATTTGACATTTGATGTTTGCTATTAAACATTAGTTGGCCTAGATGCCAAACCGCAATAAAAGTATTTCAAATTCTATATACAATTGTTTTCAGCCCAAATGTAAACAAAAATTCAGGTAAGTAGGTACTTGAAATGGGATTATAAAATTATATGATTTAATATTTTTAACCAAGAACTGTCACCAATTCATGACACAGCCGATAAAAGATAAGATTGTTAAGTATGGACTTTGATAAGGGATAAAAATAGAAAAGTGCATACCTTGTCTACAGACATCTTTTTGAATGCAGCTTGCAGTATTTTGAAGTTTTGAATGTACTCATGTTCCAAGTTTGTCTTGAATTTTATTCGTTTCATGGGTACACTGCCAGGGAAAAGCATGTCCATAAACTGACAGTAGGCCGCTCCGGTGCACAGCTCTTCGATTTTCGCAAAGTTCGATTGCAAGCAGTCGTTCACCCACGCCAGCATATCATGCCGCGAGAGATTCTCCGACGTAACGTTCGTCGAATACACATTTACTGCCATTTTGAAACAATTACGACCTATAATGAAACCGACACATAGCACATTATCCACTCCTTAATATAATACCGGCTCGAAGTCAGCCGAAACGCCGCTCGCTTAAAAGAAAGCAGTTCTAAAAATAGGTCGTGGCTTCCACCAAAAAACAATTCTTTGACAGCTAATTGACCACCAGCGGCTACAGGGTTGGCATTTGCTGCATCCTAATTTCCACGTATTTTATAAGCAAGTTTAGGTACTAAAGAAATTTAACAGTAAACGTAGTCATAACCAATCGGCGGATGTGGATTGTGGGATTTGTGGGTATGACAGGAGTCGTCTACTCATCAGAAACTATCGTTTCATTTAAAACTTTACCTCTACATTACATTAATATTAAAATCACTGTAATATGTTTATACGTACCTTTTGCAATAAATTCTTGAACTTTTATACCACAATAGGCGATAATTTTACATGCAATGTAAAAAAAACGTTAACTTTTTGTCCGGAACGCAGTCGCCTGGAGATTTTTCATAGACGAAATTTTTTTTTAAAGCATCATCAAACGCCGTGATTATGGCTGATGAAATGACAAAATCAAAACCGGTATATTATCAGATAATATAACAATTTATTGAAACAAATAAAAATAAATTAATAATATAATAAGACAACATTTGTAAACCGATACTTATAAATTTAATGATAATAAAATATTTTTATAATATCTACAAAAATGTACCTATTGAATACTGATACTGTGGGAACTCATCTTTGGTGCGAGACCTATACATGAATGAATACCAACCATGGATGGTACCAACATTAAGAAGAGTAGTATTGTCAATGATCATGACTTGCAGTTTATTTAATAATCTATGCATAGATGTATTCGTTCTACTTAAAAGAGAAAACACATTTACGTGTCGTGGCCTGGCGCGGGGTTTACTATCGCGACGGTGTGTGCACACTTGGGTGTCGTGGCGCGCACTGGCGTTTTTTCTGGCCAGTAAATATCAATCCTTTGCAGAGTTTAAACATTCATATTATCTCCATTATTGGACGGATATGGGCTGATGATGATGACGAATGGTTTCCTCTGATTCGGAGAGTGATTTTGATGAAAATCTTTTATTCTCTTAGATCTATGAAATTTCTTCAGGGAAAAAATGAAAAGGAGATTTCAAGATCTTGTTTAATGAAATTAACGTTATTCGTTTAATTATTCTATACGGTATGGCATGCAGCAGCGACGCAGTACAGAAACACATTTGCATGTTGTCGTGTCGTGTAATAACCCCTAACACCACTCTGGCGCAATCGGCGGCGAGCAGTCGGGACCATGACAGAACGCGTCACAACCCGACACGACCTACAAACATGTCTCTAACCTTAATAAATATATGAAGCCGATGTGCTTCTGGCGCTACACGACACGCCATGACACGTAAGTGTGTTGCCGTGTAACGTTAGATATTGGCAATGAGATAAGACTAAGGATACAGTATGTTTGAACGAAATAGATATACGAATTCATTTTTAAAACGTAGTCGTTCTATAACAGATTGGCAGTTGCATTGTCAAGAAAAAATCTGTCCGTATTTTACAAAATATTTTGTTTCAAATAAGAAAAAAATGTCCAGTAATCCATAATATTGTATATTTATTATAATCTATGTAAGCAGAAATGTCAAGTTGACATACAATTGAATGTCACAGTCAATTTGTCATTTCAATGCATTACGTCCATGCATGACGGTCCATGTTTCTCAATGTTACCACCAGTACTGCCAGTACAGTTATTGTTCCTGAATTTCTGATAAATTTAGTCTTGAAATTGTTTCATTCGATAAATATTAAAGCGACTTGTGACTAAAATCAAGTATTTTTTTCCAAATCTATACTATATTTCGCTACGTTTTCAGCGACTAAAGCCATCACATAATGTTAATATTCATATAACGCCAAGTTTTACTATCTGATGGATGATATTCAAAAATACTATTTACACAGCATTGTTTTTACAGAAATTTAAATAAAACTATTGTTTAATGATCGGACTTTTGAATTTATCTGCTAGCAATACTACCTTGAAATCAATCAAAAATATGAAAATTGATCAAAATTGAAAAATACGTGACATATGACATATGACATTCAATTATTTTAGTAATTGACGTAAAAATATCCTCCATGGTAAAATTAAATGTTTAATTTTTATGGAAAAAAGGTGATAATAATAATTAATATGACATACAGCAATTCCCTGACCCTGACCGACCTTAGTGTCCGTTCGTTCATACAGACCGGCACAGAGAGGAGAGCAGATTTTTAGTATTTTTAGCACGTTTAAAACAGGGGTTTTATGGTTTTTAAACATTGTAATAAGGTTTATTTTAATGTTTCACGTATTTTTTTATTGAGAATGCTTGCCGACCGGCTGCCTGCCTCTGATGACATACACTTCCGCGCTCGCGCAGCCGAAAGGCTCCGTTTGTGTGCTCTTTCGCGCTTGCGCTGCGGCCGCTGCGCATTCGACTGGCTGCGATTGTCCTTTCGCTCTACGGGCCGCGCGAGTTCCAGCCGGTCTATGTGAAACTTCTTGGTCGGCTCCAGCCAGTTTCAGGCGTATAAACTCGCGCTGGTCTTTGTGAAAAGAAGAGCGTCGGCCGATACTCTCCGCTCCGGTCAGTGTGAACGGACACTTAGAAACGTATTACTTGAAAGTTTCTAGTATTAATTTCATATTGTCCTCTTGGCTGTTTTTGACCTTGAATCAGTTAATTCACCTCAAAGATTCTGGTTTTCTCAGTGAGTGATAAGTAAAAATGAGTCAGGATGAAGAGCATATTACAGAATCGGTTCGTACTACATACACCATTAGTGAAATGCCTAGTCGACCGTTCAAAATTACCATGGAATTTCCATTATTTTTTACAATGCTAGCGGTGTCCCTCTCTGGTAAGTTTATTTAAATTCTCAGATTATTTTCAGAATTAATACCTGTATCTTAACATTTTTAAAACTATCCAAAAGTCTATACAATTAATAAGGATAGATTTTTCATCTTCTAGAATCTTAAAGCACATTTACCAGAAGATGCCTAGAAGTATAAGTGATATACCTCAGAAATATGCTTTTGTCTCTCATTTATAGGTGCTGCAATAAGCAATATACTACTATATAGAATATGCGTGCATTCTTTAAACCACTCTCAAGAAGAATGCAAAATATTCCTGTCTCCCATGAAGACCACAGACAACACAACCCACCACCTAGAGGAAGAAGTACAAGCGTATGCAGCGTTAGTGACAATGGTCAAAACTATTATTGAATCAGTGATGCCTGCTATACTTTCATTTTTTCTGGGTGTTTGGTCTGATACCCATGGCAGAAAACCTCTGGTAACATGGCCCTTGTTGGGTAAGTACTGAACAGTGGTAACTGGTTACTAGCTAGGCTGTAGGCCTTAGAGAGGACATAGGATTGACCAGAGCTAGGTTTGGGTCTTAGTGAATTAGCTGGATAAGTTTTCATTATATGTTAAGAGATTAGAGTATATTTTGCTTTAGCAAAAAATTTATTACACTTGATATGAATTTTTTAATGAAAGACATGACTGCAAAACTTACTCTTGCTTTGGTGCCAGAGAGCTGGCAGCTTTTCTATAAGGTTTGTTTTCACACTTTTTACAAACAATATGTTTAATTCTTTTTATACTGCACAAAATGTAAAATATATCCCATGCCAATAAAGAAACAAATCTAAAATGGTGTCGCTTATCATTCCCTCTCACTGCCACACGGCCGTAAGGTAAGCAAAAAAAATCAGTCTGGATTTGTAAAAATTGTAAGAGTAAAAATTTTAGCTTCTGTGGTTTACAAGATACAGCCCTGTGACAGATAGACAAAAGAAATAGGAATTAATATTGTTTAGGTAGAAATAAATATTGAAAAATATTGCTCAGAAGTATTATTTTAAAATTTAAACCTACATGCCGAATACAGCACTATACGAAAACACATCATCATAAAATATACACCGACAATTTTGTATTTGAGATCCTAAATACAATTTTTGGGATTTGACCTATGTTCTTTGGGGAAAGTTTTATGGGCTCATTAAGAGTATTAATGGGATACTTTGTTACAGTCTGTATACGTAAATAACATAGTATAAATAAATACACAAATACCAAAACATAACAAAAATGTGATTTCTAATTTTAAATGGATGCAAATCTGGATTAAACGAATATTATTAATGTAACAGTTTGTCAAGAAACAAATTAAAATAAATAAATAAAAGAAACGAATTAACAATTTTCGTTTTTTTTTTCTTTTTTTGCTGACCCTACCATTTGTTAATATCAGTTTCGGACGCCATTTTAGATTCATTTCTTTATTGGCGCTGCTTATACAAATGTCTTATACAAATGGCTTATACTATCTTTATTTTTTTTAGAAATTTTTAAATAAAAAAATAATTGGTTAATAGCATCCCAGGTTTTCTTTTATGCCAAACAAGCAGACAATTTTCGATTTAACATGATAATATGTGAAAACAAGTGATTATGGCAAAAGTATTATATTATCACTGAGGCTATTTACAGTTAATATTGATGGATTGTTATCTGTTACAAAACTTACATTCAATGACTTTGTATGAACATTGTCAATAAAAGTTGGCCTTGGACCTTTATATATTATGTTATATTAATTGTAATATGATAATTATATTATTGTTGCAACCTATACTTAATTCATGTTAGGCTCAAGTCTTGAAGTGTAAATAATTAACTTTTGACCCATTTTATGACCATTTAATGTTATACACAATATAATGTTATATTGATAGTTAAAAAATAAGTTGACCTCCACAGTTCATTTTTCTACACAATGACATGTTTCTTACCTTGTATGGACGGGTATAATTGAAGGACTATGATGATTAGTTGATACTACAACAAGTTTTAGTTAAAAGCATGTAAGTGAATGTATTGAAAACTCTAATAAATTATTAATTTTAGGTATGTGCATCAGTTCGCTACTGATTGTAGTCTATAGCTTGTTGGAGAACTTTGGCCCATGGTGGTACATATTGGCTGTTGTGCCCCTATCTCTCACTGGTGGGTTTACTGTACTGTTTACTGGTGCCTATTGCTACTTGAGTGATATCACATCAACTGAGCAGAGATCTTTCAGGTAATTGTTGTTTTAAAATTAAAATAAACAAACCCATATCTTTGGATGGTAGAAAAGAAGCAAATGATATTGCTGGATGTAAAGTGGTCATTACAACCTGCATCGAATTGTGAGATCTTTGAGCCCAGATCTCTTGAACAAAAGACCATTCTTAATCACAGGCCTAGCCTATAAAATGAATCTATAAAGGTACTAACAGAAGATCTAAATATTGGATGGCTGATTAAAATAATGTTAGGACCTATCTCAGAGAGAGTTGAATTTTTTGATCAATATTTTATTTTGTAGCCCAACAGGTAGACACTTGATACGAAAATCCAAGACTTTGTTCCTTTTGTACTATAAACGAGAGAGTATGTTATCCATTGCAAATTAAGTCTTCTGGTTATGGCAATAGAGTTGACATCAGACTGTCCTTCTCAACTTTTAAGGTTGTATGCATATTTGCATCGCAAGGTAAACAACCTTGTGATGCAAACTATATAAATGTCATGACTGCATTGCATTGCACTGCATAGGTTGCAATGCATTGCATATATTTGTTGCCTTCTATGAAATGTTAAATTCAATAAAGAACCCTTCAGAGTATAGTGTCCTTGTGAACATAACTTTTAATATTATTTGGCTTCTGCTCTTTTTTTTTCTTGTGCTAAATCTTATACCAAATATTTGATTGTATACAGTAGATACATACACAACTTTTTTTAAAGTTTTCTGTACCTCAAAAGGAAAAACAGAATCTTGTAGGATTACTTCGTCAATATCTTTATTCTTAGAAACACATAAAGGTATCAAGTACAAAAGTATATCAAAAACTCGTATTTCACTGCCTCTTTAAGTTGTCAAAAATTCAATTGCCTAGTAAGTTAATGAAATGTAAAGATATGCTGCTCACCCAGTACACTTTAAACAACTATAATAAAGTGAGCCAAATTATTAAAATAATTTGTTTTGATTTTGGACTGCTGCAATGGTGATCACTTTTCATCAGATACCCCATTTTCCTGGTTTTACGGCTCCCCCGCACAGGCACGTTGTTATAGGTCGATAATATAGCATGCGTTATTGCGATATCTGTTTTCAGTACATTTTGTATTAGGATGGCCATGGAGTTACACACTGCTGCGATAATAACGCGGCAATGGAAGTAGGACGTTGCGTTTCTCCATCCTGCGATATTCCGATATGAGTTCTAGAATGTTTTGTATCAGGACGCAAACGACCTGCGATAATAACATTAGTACTTGTAGGACGTTTTTTGCATACCTGAGATGGTATAGTGGCGGCGCACAGTGGTCTGAAAATCAAGCTTCATACTCATAGAAACTGATTGTCAGATATCAATAATTAAAAAATATTATTGTAATAAGTACACCTCCCTTTGTTAACTGTTATAGTATGAAGGTCGTGAGTAGCTCCATGTGTGAGAAAAAAAATATTGTATTTTTTTTTGTATGGGAAAAAAACTTCAAAGTGGATTTTAAAAAAACTGATCATAACTGAGGGTCTGGTATTCACATGAGTTATTACACTCTACATGGCGATTAAGATGACATACAATTGTTATGCCTTTCGGTGCCGCTTTGCATGTAGCAAGCTTTTGAAAGTTTGAGTTTTTGGTAGATGAATTACATGATAATGATATAATTACATGATGATCGTGTAAATGAGGGTAGTTATAATATAAATAGGACTTATATGCTAACTTAATTTAGTAGCTCTTTGCACTTGTTCGCGCTTACTATACTTATTTAGTTCGATTTGTTTTCGTGTTATAATGGAAAGCTTCAGTACCAATTTGGATATGTTTATGTTTGTGGCGAACAATAGCTGTTTTTCAAAGCCCAGCGAATTATTTGAAGTTTTGGTGAAAAACATTACTTTGTCAGAAAATTAAAATAAAGAATTTAAACAATTCTGTCAGACTTTTGTGTGTTCGTTGAAAAACAAATGGATCTCGTGTAATCGCACGAGAAAAACATTCATAAAAAAGTATGAGATATGGCTGCAAGAAGACATAAAATGGCCTGAGTTCATAAAAGAAAAAATCACACCTTCTTTGGTGTTAGAAGAGCAGCAACCATGTTCTAGTTTTGACTGCAGTGTAAATGAGGGCGCATCAACATCATTAGGGTTGAATGCAGAGACTTGCAGTGTTGGAACATCAACAGAGGTGAGTCCAAGAAAAGTGTTCTCTGAGCTAAGCCCGCTTACAGAAGAGAACAAGAGTGGAAGAGCTACTAGCACATACCAATGAAAGCCTTGCTTTTGCAACTGGTTTAAGTGCTGGTAACAAAAACGTAGCAGATATCATTAAATTAGTCACAGAACATCCCGAGGAAGCTACTAAGATAAAGCAACTGTTGAAGCCCGAGAAAGCTCAGCCCATATATTCCGCTGATAAAGCATTAGGTATACTGATTTCGTTGAAACTTTCAAAATGGCAGTATACAACATTAAAATTTTTGGTGATCCTGCCAGAACTGCAGCTATTACAGGCTTGGATCCTAGTTTGATCCAAAGATTTGCAACACTTTTGCGCGTGATGGCTTGTGGAGAGCCCATTAATGTTGATGCGTTTAAAAACTTTGCGCACCAAACCGCAGAAAAATATGTGGAACTATATGGCTGGTATTACATGCCATCTAGTGTCCATAAAATTTTAATGCACGGTGCTGAAGACATTAAACATTTTAACATGATGCCCATTGGGAAATTATCTGAAGAGGCATCGGAAGCCAGAAACAAAGATTTTAAAAAAATCCGAGAAGACCATTCTCGAAAATTTTGTCGAAAAGCAACAAACGAAGACATTTTCAATGGTCTTCTTGTTTCGTCAGATCCCTACCTGTCCAGCATAAGGCCACAGCTGATAAAATCAAAACGCACACCTATTACCGATGACATGAAATCTCTTCTCATTGGTGATGATGATGCAGATATAGACAAGGAGTATATTGAATTCGTTGATGTTAATGCACCTATGCTGGACTCTGATGAAGAAGATACTCTTTGATAGATAATTGGTCTTTTATAAGTAGTTAGTAATAGAGAATAATTAATATATGTATATGTAAAGCTCTGAGTATTACTACAATTAATTATATAATTTACTGAAATAATATTTAATAGTATAATCAAATAAAGAAATTTTAACAGTTTTTATTGAATATGTGCTTTTTATTTCCTATTTTTTAAACAATTATATTATTTAAATATATCCTAAGTACGTATTTATTCCTTGTGTATATACAAATTTCAATTATTTTCATGTTGAAAGTTATAGGTATCCTTATAATATAAAATGAAGACTTGAATAATCATCTACCAAAAACTCAAACTTTCAAAAGCTTGCTACATGCAAAGCGGCACCGAAAGGCATAACAATTGTATGTCATCTTAATCGCCATGTAGAGTGTAATAACTCATGTGAATACCAGACCCTCAGTTATGATCAGTTTTTTTAAAATCCACTTTGAAGTTTTTTTCCCATACAAAAAAAAATACAATATTTTTTTTCTCACAAATGGAGCTACTCACGACCTTCATACTATAACAGTTAACAAAGGGAGGTGTACTTATTACAATAACATTTTTTAATTATTGATTTGTGACAATCAGTTATGAAGCTTGATTTTCAGACCACTGTGCGGCGCGGCGCTCTCGTAAGAAATATCGGACGATAAAAACGCAGCTGTGTGCAAGGAATCGGGACGCATTATAGCAATAATGCATGCGATATCATCGACCTACAAAAAGTGCGTTTAACATTAAAGAAAATATTATCTACCCCTGACATCTATGTACATATTTAATTCTAATATATTTCTTTGTTGCAGAATGACAGTGTTAGAAGCTGGGGTATCACTGGGCAGCGTCATAGGATCTGTATCTAGTTCCTATTTACTGAGAGCTGTTGGTAACGTCTATTTGCTTTTGATATCAGCCACATTGCTGGTTATTGCATACTCGTTCACTTCTGTTTACGTAAAGGAATCTCTTGCTGGAGCTATACAGGTAGATATTAAATAAGATCTTATATTCTGATTCTTAGTTGGTCCATTGATGACATCAAAATTAAGTAATTAAGTAGTTTGCTGCCTTTTTCGGTTTGGGAGATTTTGTTACTGAGAATTACATTTGAGGTTAAGATGGTTCACGTTAGAAACGAACAAACTATTAGGTTAAACCGCCACAAGTAAATACCCCGTGTAGTTGTGGCGTTAGGAGGGAGGACACCGTTGGGTGCGGGTACAGGTTTGAGTCTCGCAGGAATGGTTTGTAAATTCGTAATGATTTCCTATGTAAAAAAATGGGCTGCAGTAACACCTTACCATCAAGTGGGCAATCTGCTAGTTTGAACGCCATTTGCCAATAAAAAAACTGCCATAAAAAACCTTACATTCCTGTGATTTTTAAATTGCACTTATTTTCAAATAAAATATTTTTATCTTCCAGGGTGGGATATGCTCGGTGTTAGACTTTCTCCTAGTCAAAGAGATGTTCAGAGAATGTTTCAAGCGACGACCGAATCGCGGGCGAGCGCAGATACTCCTGCTGGCGGTCGCGAACAGCTTATCCATATTCATTCTGTACGGACTACTGAGTTTAGAGTACCTGTACACAAGGAATAAGTTGCATTGGGCACTGAAACAGTACACGATGTTCTCAGCTGTGAGCACTAGCATAGCGTTTGTGGGATCGCTGCTGGGAGTGGCGCTAGTGCAGCGGGTATTGCGCGTCAGTGACTTGGTGTTCGCGTTCGTGGCTTTCTTGTCCGCTACGGCAGAGTATCTGGTCAAGGCCTTCGCTGTCACCTCCTTCCATATGTATCTAAGTAAGTACTCCAAACGTTCTGGATATACTTCCGATAAATAAGCCGGTGCATGCTTCAGAGGGGTCAAGCTTAATTGGGTATTTGAAAAAAAAATATTATTGATTTTTTTATGTATTTCAAAACTTTATTATTAATAATATTGATATTTAATGCAAAAAACTTAATTAATTATAAACTATTCAAAATCGGTGAAATTTAAATAAGGATCGCGTGACTATAAACGTTTCATGATTGGTCACCATAGTTGTGACGTCATAATGTTACAGCTATCTAATAACATTACAGCGTTTTCTATCAACTGCGATGAGTGAAAACTAACATTATGACGTCACGTTTGTTCGGGAGTTGTCGGCGTGTCTTCGGAACTGGATTCAAAACTTAATTTTTATTTTGAAATAGCTTTTGAATTATTGCGAAAAAAAAATAGTTTTGTTATAAAACTTATGATCTTTTCATTTATCACAAAAAAAAATTGTCAAATACCCAATTGGTGAGTTAATTTGTATGAAAACGTTTCGCAAAGAGAGATCTCCCACTAGGTGAGGTCATGCCTGGGGAGCGGCCGTGCTCCGATTACGTCATGACAGAGCTTTGTATACATGCCAGCGGTGTAGAAAACTTGTATAGCGTGATTCAGGATCGTGTAGCGCCATCTCGTGACTAGTGGCGGAAGTCGCCACACTGGTGAGCACTGAAACCATTTTAGGAAGATTTGTGGGTACAAAGCTTACCCTTAATAATAATAATAAATATTGTGGGACAACTCACACATGGCTTTCTGATCCCAAAGTAAGCTGTGAGCTTGTGTTATGGTAACCAGTTAGCTGATAAACATACATATATATTTTTAAATACATACTTATACATAGATAATTTACACCCAGACACAGAACAAACACTTGTGCTCATCACACAAATATTTGTCCTGGGTGGGAATCGAACCCACGACCTCCGGCGTAGTAGTTAGGGTCGCTAACCACTAGACCAACAGGCCAGTCTACTATGTATACTGTTATATGTACCTTACCTATTTATGTCCCTTATTACCTAACCTTACCTTATTATCATATTAACTGAACACTTTCTTCCATTTCAGGTGTCGGAATATCCTTATTCAGGGGTCTATCGGCGCCCCTAATAAGGTCCTTCCTGACGAAAATTCTGCCAGTGGAGGACATAGCAAAGGTGTTCGCGCTGATGTGTGCGATAGAGGGCGTCAGTCCGCTCGTGTCGCCCGCGCTGTACAACTCATTGTACTTGTTCACTCTGACGCTCTTCCCCGGGGCCATCTATGTGCTGAGCGGCGTCATTACCGGGACCTGCGCTGTGTTTTTAGCGTGAGTGTTTGAAGTTTTTTCTTGTTTTATGGTTTACAATTGTAAATTGACTGCGTGGCGCAGAGTTAAAGACGCCGGTACGCTGTGAGGGAGGGTCCTGGGTTCGGTTCCAAACAAAGCAGACATTATAATAATTTGGATGGTGATTTTTGTTTCTTGTCTGTGTTTGTGTGTGTGTTCTTTTCTTATGTGGATCCTTAGCACCCTCGACGCAGGGAATCCTAAAGTGTAAAAAAATAGGTGTAGAAAGATAGAGATAGAGGGGAGGCGGGCGGACCGTTTCCACCACCGTTTCCAGGTCAGGGGCCCACAATAATGGTTGGCATTATTAACGATACCCTCTGCATTTGTCATGAAGCAGCAAGACCTTTATGTGTCATCAACCAAGGCCTATGGCGTAGCGGCCTCGTGAAAGCATGGAATCACGGCTCACGCGTACAATTTGCTACTATTGATACTAGTGTCCAATTACTACATACGACTAACTTTGCGACGATGCTGTACTTCCAACTGCTTTCTTTCTAACATTTTTTGTAAGTTTAAGGATTGCTCTCATTGATAGGTCATTTATTGTTTCAGAATCGTGCAATATTATAGATGGCGATACCCTTCAGTACCATATGGAAACTTGGAAAATGAAACGCAGATTAACTGAAAGAAAAGGAGATATCAGTGTACTTTGTATACAATTTTTTAGATTTTTAAAGATTATTTTAAGTACTTATTGCATGTTATCATATTCTTATTCAGTATATTTTACTTATTGACTTGAAATGAAATAATATTTTTAAAGATAACGATTTAAATTTTAACTAGTCTTCAAAGACAGATTAATTAAGTTTAAATGATGACAGATTCATGATGTTTAAATGTAAGTAATAGTTTGTATGAAATACAATTTTTATTGTAAGAATTATGTTATTGAAATCAATCAAAGAAAGCCGAAAAATAAGTTTCTTACATGCAGTTTTGTCAGTATTTATCCTTTTTTATTTGAGTTTCTTATTATATCACACTCTGAAAATTTCAAGTGATTACCTAATAAAGTTTATTAATAGAATAGGTACAGGTACAGGTGTAAATTCAGAGTCAGTTTAGCAGCTTTTGGATACAGGATTGTTAAATTGTTATTATATTATGAGGTGCTAAAATACTTAATAATGCTAGTCACAAATACCTGTCTCTTTGTTAAACACAGATCTCACAAACCATACATATTACTGCCACAAATAGGTCGATTTACTTGTAAGGGAATAAGAGGTTTTCTGGGGAAAGTGATTGATACAAACCTCCTTTAATCCTAATATTTTTAGGATTTGATTTTGTTCATTACAAGTTATTATTTTAATATTGATTTATGTGTATAATATAAAAAAAATATTAAAAAAGTAAATATAAATGTGTTAAGTACTTTAAAGATTGCGTAAAACGTAACATAATTAAAGAACAAACGTGATCTGACTCGACATGAAAATTTTGATTTTTTTTTATCTTAGCTTTAAATTTGCTATGATACTTTTAATGCCTTATATAATTAGGTATTCGATTAAGAGCTTAAGTAAGTACTTGCATACTTTATAAACAATATATGGAAAGTAAATAAAATGTAAAAAGTAAACAAAAGAAACAAACGAATATTGTGAAAAATATAGCTGCCTCCTTTCAACACTATGTAACATGTAATGAAATATTGACTGTTACCTCTTCATATTTGTAGGTAAAACTTACGGACGGCTACACAACTTGTTGGCCTTAACACAGAAATTACTACTCATTTAAATTATACTTGAAGTTGACCCAAACTCGGGACATATTTGAAGGTTCTTTGCGTTTAGGCAGGAAGGTGATATTGTTATCATAGTGAAATGTTTATTAGGTTAAATTTTGTAAATTTTTATATTTCTAAAACATAATAATATGATATAGTAATGACACATAAGTTAATAAAAAGGACATTATCAAAAAATGTGGACTGAAATGCTTTGCGGCGATATTTATACCAAAATTATACTTTTAAAAAACTTTTTAGAAACGAGTTATATAGTAGTTATTAGTTAGAAAAGTGTTATATAATAAAATCAACTTTTTGTATATAAATCATGGTTCCAAAAGTCTCAATTATTTAGCTTACCTTTAATATGTTTCCTGCAATCTACATTGCGATTTGGTTGTGAGTTGAAACTATAACTTTTTTGTCGATTTATATAAAGATATGTATGTACTTGAATTTAAAAAAGCATTAAATTAAACCGGGTGGTTTGTAGTATCAACCTATTATATTATTTAAAATCTAAAAATTCTTATTGAATAAATGATACAAACTTTTTAATACTCAATTTTTATCACTTCCTTCCTTCTTATCAGCCCTTCGTAGTCCACTGCTGGACGTAGGCGTTTCCTTATCGACGCCACTTCGCCTGATCCTGCCCTCTGGATCCAATGGTTTTCCGTGGCTAGACTGAGAGCGGCACGCAGCCATGTATGATTTTGTACTACTTCGTCGCTTAAAGACATCTCCCCAATCAAAATCCTAACAAACCTACAAAATATCCTAATAATAGCATGACTGTTAGATGAATACCTAAGCGCCTTAGCGATAACAATGGCAATGCAGTTTATGAGGATTGCCTTTGCATTTAATTCTGATTCGCATAATAAGGAAAATGTGCTTTGTTTATGTAAAATGTTTTACAAAACACTTGATATTAAGGACGATAAGGCACACTGATAAGAATTTTTGTATGATACACAGGTAATGTGGCGATTATAAAATTATTTTACACGGAGTGCACAGAACAGTTAGCCCGTCTGATAGCACGCCGATATAGCGATGACTGATCATTAATGTTTGACAAAATAGACCTTGGTTTTTTATATAAGGAAATTGCAATTGCAGAAAGAGTGGTTTTAGTTTGTTATTATGTGCGGATGCGAGAACCGCTAAATAATTTTACCAAATACGAAAATAATAGTGTATAAAAATGGATCGAAGTCAAGAAGATGATCGGCTGATAGAGGGAAATACGAACATAAACTCTAGGAGTGAATTACAACGCAAGCCCTTTAGGGTTACGGTTGAATGTCCTTTGTTTCTTATTATGATAGCATCAACGCTCATAGGCAAGTATTTCTATAAATTGTATGTTATATATACCATAATATATGGTTTTGCCATTATTAATATTAGTGTTATTGTTGGTAAACAAGTATTGTTGGTATAAATTCTAGATTAAAATAAGAATGAAGAGTTCAATTTAATTATTGAATTTTTTGAGTACATAATTATAACATGGATAGTTATCCTATCAAACTGAAAATTACCGAAATTGTTTGTTATTCTAACATGCTCAGTATATCATTTATTGTTATCTTTATCGTATCGTCGATGTTTTCCTTCGCCATAAACCTGAAAAGCATAATTCGAAAAAAAAATAACAATAATACCTAATAATCCATCATAAAATGCTGAAACCTTACCTTCATCTACCTATAATAGACAACAATTATTGCCCACATAATAGTTATAATTATGTGCTCGTGCAGTGCGGTGTTGTATTTGCCGGTTCTTTCCAAACATTTATAAGTATAATTCTATAAGTTTAATTCTTTACTGTTTTGCGTTAGTCTTTGTGGCGCGAATTTGCCCGGTGGAAAGTTTCACCAAGAGTGGTTGTAGGCAAAAGCCTTTCCTTTAGGCAAAGTTACAATGAGACTTTGTATACTACTTTGCGTTGGCTGCATTTTAGATTTTTTAACTTTTTTAGCCCATTTCCATCAGCGCTTCATGATATATTTATCCCCTTAAATAGGTCGGTTAACTTTTTAAAACATCTTAGGGTTAATCATACAATTTAACCTAAGACAGGATTTTGGAAACATAATAGAAATTTATTATATTTATATCCATAAACTTCAAACATTCTTAACAGATTTATAAACGTTGCGCTTATTAATGAAAACGTTCATAATAATGAGAAATCCAGTAGAGCTCTATAAAATTTTAATACATAGAGCGTACAACGTACGTCGTAATGCTTATTACATACCTAGGCAAAACTTCATACTTAATATACTCGTAATACAAGCATTCTCACACATAGCACGGCGTGCCAAGATGAGTTAGTGTCTAAGTAGGTATAGGTACTTAGTTACCCATATTTCTATCATCATCGACGATCTAATACTGTAAATAAATACCCAATCTCACTCCGTGAATCACTCACCAGTAGACAACAATCGTTATCTTTAATTGTCTGTAGAAAGATCTAAAAAGATAGATAGGATAGTGAATGTACCAGTTAGGTATTTTAATTATATCCACGGTAGAGGTTCAAGTTAAAGAATTGGAGGTGGATGTGCATGGGCTGCAGTGACCATTTAAGGTGCGTGCAGTGCCGGTAGATTGCCTTCATGTCGGCTGCTCAAACGATAAAAATGTTGAACTTGTGTTCTGTATGGCGATGAATTCCCCAAATTACCACTGATAAATATTTTGTAAGAATGAAAATGCTCATAAACGTTCGGGACTTGGTTTCTTGGGCTGAGCAGACACTGTAAGACCATATTTTTGTATCTAGGTTCCGCCGTAAGCAACATAATTTTATACAGGACCTGCGTTCATTCCTTAAACCACTCTCACGAAGAATGCAAGGGATTCCTGTCCCCGATTAAATCAAACGACACTCAGCGTTTAGAGGAAGATGTTCAGAAATATGCTACCTTCGTGTCCACAGTAAAGACAGTGCTGGAGTCGGTGGGACCGGCCATTTTATCATTATTTCTGGGAGCATGGTCCAACACGTATGGAAGAAGACCACTTTTAATGCTTTCTATATTGGGTACGTAGATAAAAATCGTTTTATACTATTCCGTAGGTAAAGACCAAAAAAACTAAGTTATACATTTAGGAATAAGGTTAATAGTTATTTGAAAATAAAGAAGAAAGTTAAGCTATGAGTATAGTTATATATAAGTACAGTTTACAATTGAATAATAATATTTGATAATTGAATGCTTATTTATAGTTGGTATATACCTTGTAGCCGATTAACATAATGGATATAATAAGCGATTATTATTTTAGGTATGACTTTAACATCAATGCTAACGGTAATTTACAGCATGGCACACAGCTTTGGCCCATGGTGGTATATTGGTACGATACTGCCCACTTCATTGACTGGTGGCTTCGTAGTACTATTCACAGGCTCATATTGCTATATAAGCGACGTTGCTTCTGATAGAACAACGCTTAGGTGGGTAAATCTCTTTCAGTAATTTTTGCTCGTACATATATTCGGTATTTTTCTTCGTGTTAAAATTTCGCTTCAAAGTCTTCAAACGTCTTATGCGACGATATATTACACTTGTAAAAAAAATATTTTATATACAATAAGTATTGGGATGGAGACCCAAATCTATATGGTACCTCAAACTGCGGAACAAAGTAAAATGGAGAAAATGGTTTTGTTGTAACTTTTACTGAGACGTAAACATGATTACAAAAATAAACGTCTTCATTAAATTTCAGGATGACTGTAGTAGATGCTACTGTATCTGCAGGTATGGTAGTAGGATCATTAATAGCGAGGGATTTGATTTTGATAATTGGAAATGTATTTTTAATCTTGGCCGGAAGCACGTTGTTCGTAATGGCATTTTCGTTTACAAGCATCTTTATACCTGAATCTTTAAGTGGAGCTATGGAGGTGAGCCTGTTACAGCATTAAGAACTTGTTCAGTGCAGATGCAAAACAAGAGCAGCAGTGTAAACAGTGTGATGTGCGAGTGTGCTTATATAAAGCAATAAGAGCACGTGTTGAGTGGATGTCTCACACAAAATGCAAAACTGCATGCTTACAACTTGTAAGCATGCAGTTTTGCATTTTGTGCAACAAACACAATCACACATAGCATTGCACGCCAGGGTACGTCTTCCAACGTATACTTACATGTTTTTCAAAGCCAACATCAACACCTTAATTAAAGAATATTACAATTGTATTGATGTGATTGAACTGAATACTATAATTGAAGAATATTTGTTTGCAGGGAGGTTTTACTAAACTTTTGGACATTTCACTTGTAAAAGAAATGGCACGTGAATGTTTTAAAGAACGACCAAATAGCGGAAGAATACAGATACTTCTACTTACAGTAGTGCGCATAATTTCAGTATTTGTTTTGTACGGTACATCAATCTTAGAATACATGTACACGAGACAAAAGCTCCACTGGGCGCTTTCAGAATACAACGTTTATTCGGCAGTGGCAACGACTCTTGGGTTTTTCGGCGGATTCGTCGGTTTATATGTAGGTCAAAACTTACTGCGAATCAGTGACATGATATTTGCAATCTTTTCGGTAGCAACCGCCGCCGCTGAATTGTTTATTAAATCATTTGCAGTTTATTCATGGCAAATGTATCTCGGTAAGTTTGTGTTATTTTAATTATTTTTTAGTTAGAATATCTACCTATAAAAGGTAACTAAATAAAAACTAAATAAAAACTCTATGAAAAGTTGATAATCATTTTTCAATCTTTTTACCTGTCAGCTAATGAAATTCCACAGTGAATGAATATAATCTAGGAATCAACGTTATTATGATTTAATGCCACAGCTACGGCTACAGGTAACAAGTGATTTTTATGACGAATTTTCCTTTTTAGGTCCTACAGTGGCAGTATTTAAGGGCCTAGCATCACCTTTGATTAAATCATATTTGACAAAAGTTTTACCACCTGACGACATTTCAAGGGTATTCGGGATGATGGGGGCTTTTGAAGGCGTAACGCCCCTTATCGCCCCGGTCGTGTTTACTCCGATCTACACGGCAACTATAAGCTTTTTCCCGGGAACTTTTTTTATTTTTGGAGGCGTTTTGACTTCTATATGTGTGATTTTATTAATGTAAGCTTTGATACTTATCATCTTAAAATTTATTTTTTAAGAGAACGTAGAAAATACTTAAATGACAAATACATATATTGCGTGCTAGTTGCGTAGCCAGTTGTGTTTTCAGTCCCTCACATGTGAGCAGACGAAATTACTGAGAGGTGTGGGCGGTACAATTTATACAACGTTTATCCACAACTCTGCTCTGACTGAACGGCTGAACGTTAAGAAGTATAGAATTGATATGTGCAAATACAGCGTATATTTTAAGACAGACACTGAATAGAAGTTTTTTCCTTTTGCAGATTAGTAAAGTATTTCTCGTCAAGAAATAATGAAATTAATTACCAGAGTTTAAGTGAGGGTGAGTTGTTTTGCTATCTTTAATATAGATAATAACATATTTTTATTTGTAGTTATTATTATTAACTACAACATTAAATATGCTTTTCACTTTGAGAGTCCATTTATGAGTATTTACTTAGAAAAGAGCCAATGAGTCTGTGATTAAAAAGCATAGGTTTTATGTGGTGTAATCTTAATTTTACCAATACCAATTTTTTTTACAGAAACTTAAAATTGTGAAGATAACCTGATTTTTAGTTGACAAATGTATACAGAAAGTCTAGAATTCCATAAAAATTATGAATGAATACTATGAGAAAATATCGAAATTTAAAAACTAGTATTAAAACTCAACATACAAATGGACTCGATTTAATTTCTAAGGAACCTTGAAAGAACACAAAAATATAACGTAAAAATAGATAAGTACTCAAAATTTTTGTACTAAAAACCTAATGTAGGTTGGTATTAGATGTACACAGCAATACAATTTGGAAAACATTTAACAAAATTAGAGAAAAAAAATACTCATTGTATCTAATTACCCCGAAAAATACATTACTTCAACATGTGAACCAAACGTCTGTTTGGGATTTTCTAGCAAAAACGAACAGTAATTACAGGACAAGCCCGCAAAGGACATAACAAGCATGCCCTAGGCGGACCCACCTCGCACACAGTATGTGACATGTGTATTGCCTATCGACTGTGATATCGTGTTTACAAATTGTTAATTATTTTTAAGTAAATGTATTATTATTATGTACTTAAGTAATATCGATAAAATTATAAAACTATTTAAATGTGTAAAACACCATTAGACATCTTTTACTTTTAGTGGTGTACTCTCCAAATTGTAGGTTATTTTGTAATGTAAACAGGATAGTGGCATATCAAAACAGATTTCTATGTGTATTACTACTATTAATACTAATATTTATTACACTTTATAATAAACATTATGACAACAATATACAATTGCATGTAACATTTTGATATCAACTTGCCATTCTGGCACACTTCGCCCTGTATCAGTTGTATGAATATTATTTTGTTTCATAGCATCAGGATATATTTTATATGGCCTGAATAATACGATAAAATAAATCTCGTATTCCACATTATTTGCCTATAATTTTACCTTGAATTATTACTTTTGACAAATTAGCTTATACATGCTTAAAACATACTAGGGATTCATATATTTTCTAGGTCAGGCTACACAAGTCTGAAGGGATTAGTGAATAAAATTAAAGTTCTATAATATAATGAAATATTTTATTCGTTTTTCTTATGTAGTCTTTTCACTCAAATAAGCATTATAGACTATAAAGTATGTCTTCAATGTCAATATGTTATGTTAATATCTAGTACAAATACATATGCACTTATAGCTAGTCTGGCAAGCCAGCCTCCTTCAAATATACCCTGAAGTTTCAAATTATAATGTATTTCAGCATTATTACAGCGTTTCTTAGAAATTTGACAAAAATATCACTATTATAATGATATTGGTTACACCAAATAATTTTTGAAATTTGTATAATTCTATATCTAAAATTTTTGTGCACATTAACAATTGAAATCAACATCCCTACAACCATAGTTCATATATTGCAGAACTGTTTAAACTCTGTTTATGCGGTAAATAATGACATGGTTGAGGTTTAAGCCATTGTAAAAAGCTCTATGAAGTATGAGGTAAGCTTCCTGTATCGTCGCTATCATTTGTACCTCTTCTATGACTAACTACTTGTAAGTAGTTTTAAAGTTGACCAAACATGACAAACATATTGTTTTGCATATCCCACCAGGGGAGTGTTTTGGCTCTATTGTATAGTCGTTTAAAGGCTCCATAGCCAAGCCATTGAGCAATCAACGCTGACAGCTTCAAGGATCTGCTGATAGGCGGTAAATACACTGATTAAACAAGGATTCTATTTGTTGTCAGTCAGTTATAGCAAAATTGAGTTTTTGGCGACAAATCTTTATTGCAGACAGTGCACTGAACCTATACTATCTGCTTCCATTAGTAGTTTTAGTAGTTTCATTAGTAGTCGCAACAAAAGTACATTCGCGATGGCCTACTCAATTTAACATCGAAATTAAAATTATGTTAGAAATTTGAATACTGAAGAATGTTTACGTGTTCTTATGATGATTTGTAGTTATGTATAACCTATTTTACTTAAAATAACGATCACAGGCTACATCAATATAAAATCTATGTTGTTAGGTTATTAATGTTAATAATAATTTGTACAGAAAATGATAGTCACTGATTTTTATACTATCCAGGTACATTATAGGTTATGTGTTATGATACGAAAATAATGCACGAAAAATAATCATAAATGTATAGTTGCCTTTACAAGAATATCATCTTTTATAGTAATGTCCTTATAATTTTGATTATGTGCAAATATTAACGAGATATTCAATGAATAAATGAAAAATATAAGAAATATTTATATGATACCTCTTAATAACTTTTACAAATAAATGTTAACCTAAATGTAATTATTTAAAATTTAAAGTGAGCAACTTTTATAATACACATCACAGATTTATGTTAAACAATAAACAATGATAAAATTTATCAGTTTGTGGACTGGCTTGCTACTGGTGAAATTTCGTAAACCTATGAATAAAATGAAAAAAAAAAAAAAGAAAAACTTAACACTAATTATGGCTTAAAACAAAAAAATTAAAAAAACAAAAACAATATGTCTCACGAGAATCAAAACAAACACATTAAGTACAACTAAATGATGAATGTAAGATCAATAACAAAGGCCTTGTGTAGATACATAGTGAAAGTGCTATACAGTTCCTGTATGGAGAAGAATGGAATCCTTACGTTACTATGCTAATACTAATACTTGTCACTTTAAAACAGTCTTTTAATGGGTGTTGCAAGTCAAAAATCACTCAAACAAGTGTTAAGTTTGTCACTTTGTACAGATAGGTCACACAAGCACCAATTGTATATTTATACACGCACCTCTAGTTGCACGGACATCAATCAAACACTGGCTGTCCTATATGTAGCCACTGGGATATTTCAAGAAGTCTCTATATCTACCACTGTTCATCCGGCTCATCTCCCTGTTGGACAGAGTCCGCATTGTTAAAGTTCTGAAACATGAAAACAAAACATTAAGTCACATGCAAGCAACATACATGCACGTTAAAACCAGCAAAGTGTAAGGGTGCCTTCTCATTATGTCGCAAGCTTCACGGCTGTCGCGCTGCTTAGTAGCGAATTACTTACATCCTAAAATAATTATCCTAATCCTAAAACTCAACTCGAAAGCTTAATCGTGAACGACAGAAGTTGGGCTGGTCGCGGTGTTCTCGACATAATGAGAAGGGGCCCTAAGTAGGATGCACTACAGAATGGTTCTGTACCATAATTTAAAATTTGTTGTCTCTTGCTCCTGTTGTAAATATAAGAATATACCTTCATTCCCACCCCTTTTCGTATCCATTATGAGATTTTTTTGTTATATGCGTCGAAAATTTCAAATATTTCAAAATTCTAGACATCAGGGAAATAGTTAGAAATAAAAACGGACTGACAGTGGAGCCCTAACCTTGCCAATTGGGTACAGAACCCTAAAAATAAAATTAATAAAAAAGAATTGCAGATATCATGTTTTCTCAGAAGCACTAATAAAATAAATAGAAGTGAGTAAAAAACTTGCATGATTAAAAATAAATAATGGATGGATAAAAAACATATCAGCAGCAATTTTACAGTAATATCATATAGATAAATTACCTCCTTCCACATGTATGAATGCATAGACAACCAAATTTATTAAGAGGGTAAATGTTATGATATATGATATATAGAATTAATTAAACAAGACCTGTTTGCAGAGGTTTGGAAGTATAAAAAAAACACTATTGTTAATTATTAACTATTTTGATATTTGATATAAGCTTATTAAAAATAGGCATCTTTCACCTATCAAATCTATATCAAATGTTCAAATTCAACATTCCAAAATCAACTGTCTGCTACCCAATAGACCCACTGCAGGATTGAAGTAAGTAAATGAGGCCTTACACTGGCCCATTGTGAGTTGTTATTTATTTATTTTATTCAGTAGGATGAGGATGCAACCGCGAGATACCTGCCAGATCGGTATTTGCTTAATTGGCTGATAGTAAAATTTCATTTCAAAATTTCTACCTTTGTGGGAAACGGGATAGTCAGATGGTTCAGTAGCTCTTCTACCATAAATAAAAAATCGCTGTCATATTTGTAAAACAGAATCTGATAAAAAATACACCCTAGACAGGTGGTCTACGATGTAGATTTTAATAATTTTCTAATAAAGATGTCTTCTTTTTTTAGTGAACCTACGGTAATAGATTTTTTCAAATCTTTTCTATTACTGTCATGACAGCCTATTGGCCTGTGCCTTCTTGACATTAGAGTTTCTGACTCTGTGTATAAAAAATAAATAAAAATACTGACCCTAATATCACTGCCACCATACTTGTTGCCCTTGTATGTAGCCGTGCCACCGCCTTTGAGGAAGTCAGGCACCGGTTGGTCTGCTTGCTTCAAAATCTTCGCCAAGTCTGCCACCAAATCTTTATCCTGAAATATAATATATTATAAACTTATTTTGGAGGCTTTGTCATTATGTTATTCATATCGTAGATTACTGTTCTCCTCCAATCTCAAGAGTTAAATGAAAAACAACCATAACTTTCCCAGACATATAAAGAAAAATTTCTATTAGTTTTTCAACTTTATTTTTTCTCTTATGACATACAACCCTTAAAAAAGGCCCTAAACACTCTTCATGAATATGTACTGGTGACTCCCTTGGTATTGCTAGTCTATAGTTTTATAAATAAACAAAAGAATAACATGAAATATTAGTGCTAACTTTAAAACTTACTGAATCATCATCAAAGAAGGATACCGCCTTTCCTCTGTTGCCAACACGACCAGTTCTTCCAATTCTGTGCACATATTCATCAATGCTCTTTGGCAGATCATAGTTGACAACAATGTCTACATTCTTGATGTCTAAAACAAACAATTTTTACGATAGATATCTCTAATATTTCTTATTTTTATAATGTTACTACTTTAAGAAATTACTGAAATTTCATATTATATTTTTTAAGTTCAATTTCTACAGTGATGCATGATTTATTGAAATTCGGAGTCAGAACAAATGTTAACATTGTTGTTCTATCTACTTTGTCTATGGTAACTCGAAATCGTCGCTTCTATGAAGTCCACATTTTAGTATTCAACACATTCAGTGTCTTGACAATTTTCGTCGACCACCTTTATATTATTTACGTTTTGGATACGCCAGGCAGGTCGCTGGTACTGCTAATGAACCTTACAAGAAGCCCCATTAATTATTGGATATTTTACTAAATATAAAACTGGTTCTGTGTTCTTGTCATCAGGCGACGCTAACACTTATTATTGGGTATAACCTGTCGGCCTACTTGCTGGCTTTCTTATAAAGTGACCAAAAGGTGCAGCTTCTGCCGCCCCTAGTAGCCTGCCGGGCCATGGACCAAACCCCCTAGGGTAAATACAGCATTGATTGCCACAGCCTGCGTTTTTATCTCGAACTGTCAAATGTCACTTACCCAATCCTCTGGCGGCGACTGCGGTAGCGACGAGTATGCAGTGGCGGCCGCTCTTGAAGTTCTGCAGGGCTTCCTCACGCTCGCGCTGCATGCGGTCGCCGTGGATGGACGTCGTCAGCATCTGCTGCTCCGACAGCATCGCCGCTATGAAGTCCGCGTTGCGCTTCGTCTCTACAAACACTAGGATGCGCTTGCCCGCTGCAACAGCGAGTGGCCATGAAGTCAATTGATACATTTTTAATTAACAGTTTACCGTCAAAGATGGACAACTTTTAAGATTCACAAGGTGAGTAAGGAACGCAAAACTAATATAGTTTTCACAATCACATTTTAGGATATTGGAATGCACTCAATTCAGTAAGTTTAAGTAATCATGCCAATTGTGGAAACTAGTACATGATGTAAGTCCAAGATGATGGCCCACAATCTCTAAGATCAAAGAAGACAGAGGCTAGACAACTGAAATGGCAAGATCTGTCTTTAAATAAAATGTATTATTATATGGACTTACAGTTCTCTTCAATGAGCTCATTCAGTTTTTTCCTTTTCTCGTACTTGCTGACCTGGTGGAAGATCTGCTCTACGTCAGTGCTGGCCCCGCCCACGATGCCCACAGCAACAAACAAGTAGTTGTTGAGAAAACGGCCAGCCAAATGTTGGATGTCTTCGGGGAATGTCGCCGAGAACATCAGTGTTTGTCTTTGACCCTAAAAACAATAATTTTTATAAATAAAACTAACTTCGAAAAGAAGAAAATTTATGTATAATTTCTTGGCTAGTATCCCAATAAATTATTTTACTAAATAGAAAAATTTAGTTTTCCCTAATTACCTCCCTTCCCCAATTTCTCTAAAACTTGATGGCTCCTATGTAGATTGATCATAATATGTTTAAAATGTTAAATTTACAGGACAAATTTTAAAGAAGTTTTGTATTTTGTAAATATCAAAAGTTTACATATAACTTGTATTTTCATAGGAGCCAACGAACTGGTGCCAACAAACATAAATATGTACTCACACTGGGCACCATGGTGGGGTGGTCCATCATCTTCTCGACGCTGGGCATGAAGCCCATGTCCAGCATGCGGTCCGCCTCGTCCAGCACCACGAAGCGGACGCTGTCGAACGACACGCGGTTGCGCTCCACGAAATCGTGCAGACGGCCGGGCGTCGCTACCAGGATGTGGCAACCTCGCTGCGTTGGGAATAATATACAACATTTTAAAAGTACTAAACAAGCGTACATCGAATTTTGTATGTGTCAGAGATCTCAGTGTAAGAGAGAGAGATGTAGAGTCCACTAAAACGCAAAACAAGAAACTTATATGGTTTTTGGCAATCAAATTTCTAAACTAAGTAAACTTTTATGTAGCTTACGAAAGGGATTTGGTCTGTAATACTTCCGCATTGCGTCACCCCTATCAGCCCACCCCAGCAGTATCCGCCAAGGATTTCCCACGTAACAGAAGAGGGAAAGTCCCAGATTGCCGACATTTTTCATCCAATTGTAACTTTACTGCGTAAGTAAGTTATAAGAAGCGAAAAATGGAATTAAAAAATTTGAATCAATAATCAAACCTACAGCTATAGTGTCTCCTTGATGACGAACAGCAGTGCCACCATATGCCACAGCAATCTTTAAAACTGAACCAAAGGAGAACTTGCGCGCCTCATTGAATATCTGAAGTGTTAGCTCTCTGGTAGGAGATACAATTATGACCTGAAAAAGTTAATTTATTTTAGATTAGGAGTGCAGGACGTATTCTTTCTTCATACTTTACATAACAAAAGTTCAGGAATAACACTTATATTTATTGACATCGGATTATATGCATTTGCATTTTTACATATGCAAATGCATATAATTCCATTTTTATAGCGTTATTGCATATTTCCGTACTTTTTCATTGACAGTGCATATTTCAATAGTTATATGTGTGAGGCGGGTTGTATTATGCTGTCAACACGTCTTCCTCACACACGCTCAGCGAGCGCACTGAATCCGATCTACTGGCTCGCTAGTCGACGGTGAAAATTAAATGCAGTTTTGTATAAAAAATCCGGTCTTGAAGGAATAAAGAAAATTGACGCATTTATTAAATGCACCGGCCAAACTCTGGTCTGCCTGAAGAGGTCTCTGCAGAAATGGCGCCAAATTTCAAGTTCTGTCCGGTAACGTCAGTTGACGTCGAAAGGTCATTTTCAGCCTATAAATTAATAATAATATTAAGTGACAAACGTCACAAGTTTTCTGTAGAAAACATGGAAAAATATTGTTATTGTTTCTTGTCACAAGAATTATAATAATAACTAATATGAATATAATTATTTAATTATGTATGACATATAAATATAATGTTAAAATAAACATAAATTGTAATAATAAAATGGTTTTTTGATTGTGCATATTTCGCCCTTTTTAGTGCATATTTGCATGCATACTTTGGCATTTTAATAGTGCATTTAATCCGATGTCTTGATAATAATTATTATTATCAAGGTTGTCAAACATCTGACAACCTAAAGAGGACAGGGGAAGCATGGGATTATGGGCAAGGAGGATACATTATGAGAGGTCCAACATTGAGTATCAAAAAGTTGAAAGAGAGATTTACACCTCATATTACATTTTCTACTGACCTGTGGTTGAGCGCATCCATTTGGCGCAACTAGTTCACGGCTATCTTGCAAGAGAGTGTTGATAATGGGCAGTAAGAATGCAGCCTGAAATAGAAAAAAAAATCATATTTGATAAAATTAATGTGAAATACTGAATAACCAATGTAGTATAATTTTACAGATCTAAATATCATAACAATGCTTATTAAACAATTTTTAGCTGAATTCTGCAGTGTTAATCTAACATATTATTCCTTTAGAATTTTTAGATATACCTATTTGATGCATCTTCATATTGTGCAATCATACTTGTTCAAACACATGTCTTCTTATTTGGTCTTAGAATACAGATAAAATGAAATATACTCACAGTTTTGCCAGAACCTGTCTGTGCACATCCCATGAGATCCCTGCCATTCATGATAATAGGAATAGCATGTTTTTGGATGGGTGTTGGCTTCTTGTATCCAGACTTTAAAATGTTGTCCAAAACATACTTCCGAAGATTGGCTGTTTCAAAGCTATCAATTGCGCGAGGAGGGTTTTCACCGCTCACCTAAAATATAAAACATTTTTTTGATTTAATGAAATTGATAATGATAATTACTTGATACTTACAGTTACAGATACAATAAACATCTTCTACTCTTGCATAAATTCAAAGAAGCTGATAATTTACATGACCCTTAGGGATATCAATGAAATAGGCATGATGACAGTAATCAAGTATCGCCAAAATATTGATCTGATCTAATGAAATAGGATTCAAAGATTTTGAAACATGTATTTATTCTCTTATTAATGTCGAGATTAATAATTTATTTGTTAAAATAAATCTACAAAATACAGCAATCCGCCATGATAGCTTAAACACCCATCAGATCGAATTACGTCAAATTACGTCACGACTCAGTAAGCGTCATTTTTTTCGTAAGCATATTACACGCGATCTGGCATTTTTTACTGAGCCGTGGCGCAATGACAGACGCCATGACACGGGCGAGCGTTTTGGAATGAATTTGAAATTTACAATTTAAATGTAGTTTTATTGCACAAAAACCTTAATTTTCTACAAAAATATGATATATTTTAGACATAATAGAAACTTCTGAATATCATAGAAGAGTTTTTGAAAATTAGTCATCATGCCAATTGTGTAGTCTCATTATATTCAATGCCATGTGGGCAAAAAAGAAATCATTACATAGATGATGGGCGCCTTCTTGGTCTCGTCTTGGCTGTCGCCAGCTACTGCCTTACTGTCCATGGATCGGAGGGACTACTTAAAATAGTGGCCTGGGCACTCGAATTCTAATTGCTTAATGTAAAAAGAAAATTCAGCACTCACTTTAACAGCAATGCAATCAAACTTGTTGAAGTTGATGCCGGAGCTAATGGTGCTGCTGAAGATCTCCTGCTCATTGTCGGTGGGCTCCGGCGGCACGTAGGTGATGGGCGCCTTCTTGTTCTCGTCGTCGCCGTCGCCGGCGGTCGCGTCGCCGTCGTCGCCGCCGCCCGAGCGTCCCCCGCGAGCGCCGCCGCGCCCACGCCCGCGACCACGTCCACGCTCGCCGCGGTCGCCCCTGTCGCCGTCGTCGCCATAGCCGTCACCTTAACCAGACAAGTAGGTGGTCAATAAGAGTTATAGGTCGCATAGGACATCGATCGCCCCGGGGAGTTCAGAGATCACTTAATACTAAGTGGCTTGCAGGACCTTTTGGTTCTCTTCTACTATACAATAAGAAAAGAAAAGATCATTATTGATAAAAACCATTGAAATTCACCTGAAAGTACCTTCTGCCAGTCTTTCCATGGTAAGGCTAAATAGCCAAAACAGAAAACAAAAATTCCATAGTGGTACTTTAAAACAAATAAAAATGATAAAAAAAGAATACAAACCATTCTAAAATATAAGTGTTACAGTGACATATTATACAACACTCTTAATGCAACTTTTATAATAACAGTTTTTTGTTTGGGCTCAAGTTAGGCACTTGAAATACAACACTGAAGTGGTCTCCAATTTATGAAAGCTCAGCTAGCAAAAAATTTAACACAAACTTTTTGACATTCTTATATTAACACACATGTTGAGACTTGGCCTGTTAAATATTTTTTTTTTAATTTGTTAACAACTTCAGAAAAGTCATTTTCTTATCTTATCCTATTTCAAGATTTTTAAGAATAACCAAAAAAATCCTTCCACCAACTTCACTCAGTGGCCACCTTAAGCATTATTGTCAAAAAATTTATAGGGCGTCATGGACACACACAAGACAACACAACACACCCAGACCAGAAACAGAAATTCAAATTCATCATTCAAATCTCTGCTCTGCTGGGAATCGAACCGAGGACCCTATTTATGCTACATTACGACCCTGCTGTAGCATGATCTTCATCACTTGTGTTTCCATTAAACTGATGTAGTCACCAGAGATGGATATTTTCAATCAATCATATTAGCTCTGAAGTTAGTGCTTAGTGCTTTAACTCTTATTAGGTAAAAATATATTTAGATGTTAAATTATCGATATACCATTGCTTTCAAAGTCGCCTCTGTCTCGTCCGCCACCGCCGCGTCCACCGCGCCCGCCCCGGCCGCGACCGCCGCCCCTGCCTCCGCGACCGCGACGTTCACCGAACCCATTGCTGCCCATATCCTTTGAATAGTCTGAAAATATAACGTGAATAAGTTTTGTATTAAGCAATAAGCATAGATTTGTACAGACTGATACTATACTAGAGAAAAATTAAAAGTGGGCTCAACTTTTTTCTCTTCAAGATTTTTTCTGAGAGTAGAGCACTGCGTGTTGAGAGACAGAGAGAAGAGTGTGCGCCGAGGCGTGCAAAAGAGGCACGAATGGACACATAGGAAGAAAATTACTAACACTTGAGTACAATAATATGTTTGCAAAGGTAATATATCACGAATACTTAACATGACAGCATTTCCCGCCAAAATAAAAGTAACTTAAAAATCATTGGAAATATAAATTTTAGGTGTCCCATATTTTATATCATGACATAATTATATCATGACTACATCTAGACATAAAATCTTTGGTACAAAGATTGGTTGATGTTCAGATGCACTTTTATCCCTGTGAGTTATGTAGATCAGTCAACAAAAGATACAGAAAATTAGGCTAAATCAGGCCTAACTTAATGGTAATATTATTATGCTCACCAAAATATATTTTTGCTTACCAAAATAGATACTTAAATGGATAAAATTACATACCATCATCTTGGAAGGATTGAAATCCTCTACCACGGGACAGGCTATGACCCTCGTCTACTTCTGGATCATTGTAGTAGTTATTGGTAGACGACACTGCTGGGGGCGGTGGGACTGCCACCTGAAATATTATATTTATGAGTAAAGAACGCACATGTTCATTATTGGAAGTTATTCATTATATTATTCATTTGAAACATACTACTCTAGCTATTTAAAAAAACTCTACATACTACAAATCTACACTAATTTTTATTTCCAAAGTAAAGAGTTTATAAAATTGATTAAGATCACCATAATTATGTTATAAATTATAAAATAAATATATGGCTTATTGTGGCATAAATAAAACAACATGGAAAATGACATAAAAGTTCTGTTACTTGACAATTTTAAAATATCACTGTTTTTAATTGAATATTAAAATATATAAATTTTACTCACAACTTCAGAATTATCATCCCATTCATCATCCATTATCTGTAATGAAAATTGTGTTGTTAGTTTGATTGGTACTTCTCCCAGAGTGAGTTCACATTAGCAAATAAGTTAACATGTTTATTTTGAATGTTAACCTTGTCCACATTAGGGATTAACAAATAGCTTAAAGTTTTAGAGCCCTTATGTGGACACACCCTCACAGACATGCAAGTTTCAATTATTATAGTTTGTGGAGTATTTTATGTTTATACTTAAAGTATGGTGTCAGTTTAAAATCTGTGGAGTTTATTGTATAAGACTACATTTAAAAGTAGTTTTTGCAAGAAATATTAATAATAAGAAGTAAATCAAACATTTTTATCTTATCTGTAGTTTTCATAACCCAATAGTTAATACTGTAAATGAAAATATTATAAACATACATTGTAAAAAATAGTGACCAAATTAATTGAATGTACCTAAAAAGAGCAAATTTTTTCTAAGGACAAAAGGTATATATACCTAGTTTTCATTTCATAAAATATGGGGTTGAATAAATTCTTTACCTGAATCTGAAGTAACTACAATTAATTAATAATTATTAATATATTAATACACATAGACTTGTAATAAACTTTAGCATTACTATCCAACTAATTGGATTTATAGTTCATACAGGTTGACCGATCTACATTGGAGGATGCTGGAAAAATAATTATAGTTTAACTGGTCGCAATTTGTTGAATCTATAACAATATATTATGTAGGTACCTACTTTACACATACCCGGTAAAATTAAGAATTTACCGTATGGTAATGTATAGTATGAACCTACTTATAAACAGTAATACTTAAACACTACAGTGTTTATAAAGTAGAAGTTTGAACAATTTAAATAGTTGTACTCAGAATAATTTATATACAGATAACAACGTGATCTCGAAATATAGTAGTTACCTACCTACCCGACACAAGTTTTTCGAGCTTCCTAATTGGAAACAATTTCACCGACACCTACCTACTCACTTTTGTTAGAAGCCAATATACAAATAATAACTACAGAGGTAATAACGCAAATTTCTTTATAAAGTAAGATAAATCTAACTTATTTAAAACATAATTATGTAGGCAACAATAATTATTACCAACAGATTTTCAAAGACCGGCAAAGCAGATTACACGTGCCTAAAATTAACATACTAATATTTAAGACATCAAAGAATATATTACATATTATATTTAATATAAAGGTTACTTACTGAATTAAAAATGAAGATATCGAGAACTCAAAAGATGTAATTTTTAACGAAAAGAAATATTTTGAAGTTCTTTGTCTGCCCAACAACGATCTATCTATGGTATGGATTCTATGGCGGCGAAGAAAAGGGATTTGGGAATATAAAAAAAAGAAACCAATCCATGACGGCGACGCAGTGTTGCCAGATATACATATTTCAGTACCAAATATTTTATCTATTTTATCTTAAATCTGTATATCCCGTGCGGATAAAGAAACAATCTGTAGATGGCGGACGGTCTCATGCTATCTCGTTCATATAATCGCTCTGTCTATACTCGCACATAGTGGTACGACGTACAAAAAAAATAATCAGTTTGAATTAGCATTCGCGCTGTCTCGACGCACTCCATTTCGTAAAATTTTAAGAGGGTATTTCGCACCATGCAAGGAAAAATCGAAAATTATGTAATATTGATAGATTTTGTTAAAACTAGTGAAAATGGTGATTTCTGTTCTGAAATATGTAGTATACATTTATTATTTCAATTTTAAAATTCAGGTTTGTTAATCTGTTTTTCAAATGTCAAAAACGCTATAACGCCATGAAAGCTGTCGGCGTGACGTCATTAGCAGTGTAAATAAACAATGGAGTCTTTGTTGACCTGTATTTTTTATTGATAATTTGCGTTTTCTCAGTTTTCTTGAACACCGCCACAGACAATTCGAAATAATAATATAATTATTTTATCGTGGAAGGAATTTGTGAAAGTGAGTGATTTGTGTGAGTGACGAAATTTTTCGCATGCAATCCCGATTTCTGCTCATCTGAATTGAGGAACGTTATGACATGACTATGTAAGTACTTTCCCGGCGTTTTATAATGCTTGCTAGCCATGAGCAAAATGTGTCACTTAAAAGAAAAGAACGAAACATATCTTTCCTTCACTGTGAAGTATATCACTCTTTTAGTCCAGTAGTTCAATGTAGTTCACCATTCACAAACGATAGGTTATCCTTTCCTATTTCTTACTTCAACACTCCATACTATTTCTTTTACTTCAGTTAGTTCACTTCCTTCACTAGTTCATTACGATATAGTAGTTCTAATGAAATGTTCGATAAATTATTATGAAATACCCCATAATGAACTCGTGTATCGTAACGTTTATCTCTATTAGTCTTTTGAATTTTTTGAGATTATTAGATATAGGATAAAAAGACAAAAAACATTAAAAGGACTAAAACAATAAAATTAAACTAAGTGCGTTTGTTTTATCAAATATCTAGTAATAAATTATGGTCGCTTTCCAAACGTATAATGACATATAATGTTATTTTTGTTCAATATTTTGAAATACCGTATAATATACCCTCCGTAAAATCGTACCTTAGATTTCTTACGATCCTCAGAGACGTTACCTATTTAAATTTAAAAATGAAAGAAAATATCATTTATATTTATAATCAAGCCAAAATAGTCTGTAAATAGTTAACATAAAACTCATAATATTGAAACGTTTCCTAGAACTTCTAACGACAACGTATTTAGATGTAATAGTGTTCGTATAAGAGTATTTGTAATTTGATCATTGGTGCTTTACTTGATGGTTTAAGATTGTTTTCTCTTTTATGTCTCCGAGCGTGAGTATGTGTATGTGTGCGTGAGTATATGCGCACGCCACGCGTCGTCGACTGTCGAGCTTCTTCGGTTAGTTTCGTTCGCGAAGCAATTGGACTAAATGAACGAGATGAATTGTAAGTGAAGTAGTGAAGGAAGGACGGGAAAAAGTGAAGTACTTCAATTGAAGCATTCATTCCTGAACGACACATGACTGATGCTTGCATTCAGGCACGAGACACCAACGATAAGGACTGTAACTCATTTTGTTTTTGCAAAAATAACTTTCTTCCTTTACTGAGATGTATTGTTTACACTGCGAGTGACGTCACAAGCATGGCGGCAGCACCGAGACGGCCGAGACCGTGTTTTCGCGGGGATTTTTGAAATTTTAATTGAAAAGTCTTTTTTTTACATAATATTTGTTTGCAAAAAAAATTTTTCCATTATTTTATGGGTTTTTATGACTAACGAATTCATATAAAAAGCTTTTTGACATAGGCCGTAATACCCTATTCTGTTTAGATACAACTACTGTTCTGTTATTTGTTGGTTTTGTTAAGTTTAGATCTTTGGTTGTTTAAATGGCTTCTAGAAAACGCGGGAGGGTTCTTCATAGTGATGCTCGACAAATAGTCTACAGCGAAATAAAGTTTTTTAAAGGAGAAAAGAGACTGGAGCGTTATCACCCTTTGCAATTTAGTAACGCACGGGCAAGTATGGCAACCGGTTTGGACCCCATCACGATATCGAAGATAAAAAAGAAGGTTAATATTTTACTTGATCTTTTTTACTGACCTTATCACCTTAATTGCTGGGTTGAAGCAAAGTAGAGAAACCCGGTTCTTCCATCCATTGCCGATAAAATCGTTGCAGAATTCGAGGTTTTTTCGCTGAATTAGCCATCGCTCCACATAAATCTAACCACACTGATAAATAAATAAACATTCGCTGCAAACTTATACGTAATCCAACTCAGAATTCAACGAAACGAATGAATATGAATAAACAACAGAACAATGAACGAACGAAATGAACGAGAACGAGTTAATGACTTACTTAGGGAATTCCCCAAATATTTTGATCAGTGAAAAATTGAAATTGAAAAAATTGAAATGTTGAAAATCTGTATAAATTACACTCTCAATTTTATATCGGTATGACATGTTGAAAATATGTGTGGGTACCGAGAAATCTGTAGATCTGGCAACACTGCGGCGACGAGACATACGGCTGCCTGAATGGAAATGTCCGACACTTAGACAGAGATATAAGATTATGGTACCCCAGCTGTCTCTCTACTAACGCGCATTAAAGAATTTACTGCATTCGCGCGATTCACGCATGCGCATTAAACACTTTCAATACCTAAAATTGTTTCTCGCAAGTGCACATGCGCGACAAGAAACAGATAGAGATGGTACCGCAATCTCCTCTCTCTTCTTTTTAACCGAGGGACAGTTGGAAGCCTGGCTTTCCTGCTCTACTATAATACCTCTATGCGGACAATAGAAGAAAGACGTATCACAGACAGCACAATGTTGCACAGATAATAGATTAATTTACATGTAACGCTTTCAGTGTTTTATGATGCCAAAGAGCTAATAAGTAAAATAAAGAGTAATTCTTAATAATCTGTCTTACAATAAAAGTATGGCAGCCCTATACTCTATATAGAATATCTAGGCATGGGCAAATGAAAACAGATATCGATATATATTGTATCGATATTTTTCGAAACTATCGATATATATCGTGTAAAAATATGGATATTTTGATATATCGATAGTATCGATGTATATCGAAATATTTGTACATTGTCAAAGTATTAGTGTTTCGAAAATTAAATACGAATTGGTAGTAGTACGAATTCACAAGCTGAGTGCTTATTTTCCTGACTTCGCCTCTCCTTAATTAATTTAAAAAAAGCAAAATCTGTTTAGTCGTATTTATTTATGGGAAATCATAAAAAAAAATCGAACTTAATATCCGGAAAAAAATGTCAATTATTGATATATCGAGAAATAAAATATAGACGATTGATATATCGATTTTTTTTAGCCTAACTTCAACTCCTTACTCCATCTCAGCCTTATCCCAGCCCAGAAAGACTGACGACTGTGGTTGTGTTGTGGTGACCTTACTAAAGGTTTATAAATAAACATTTTAGCTATGTATGCAATTCAATAATTTATTATGTGCATGGGTTATCGTGAGCGTGAAACACGATGTACGAAATAACGAAAAAACTTTTGAAAGCGTTCCTGACTGTAAAAATTGCGATCGTGTGAAATGATTGTTGGCGTCTAGTGTTTCGGGTCTAGTTTACATAGTAAACGATGGCTGATATGGATTCAGTCAAAGTATCAGTTGTTACTGACCGTACGCCTAACATAATACCTTGTTCCAACACCTATACTGCAGAAGAACTGTGCGTATTTCTCTGCAAGAAGCATAATATACCACCGTTGACGCGTACTCTGTTTGCGCTCAGAATCAAGGGTACAGACTATTTCCTTAAAGATAACAGCAAAGTTCTCTCCGGCTCGAGGGATTACGAACTCAGAATTCGGTTTAAGGTATGTTGATTTGTTTGTTTTGTGCCTGAAAACATTTTACAGGTCTTACACAAAATGTTGATAACATATTTGATATCATATCAATCTTGTTTCTGTCTGAATAAACTTTAATTATGTTGGTTCCGTTACATGGGAAATGGTTAAATTGACATCAAAGAGCTTCAGTCAATCATCTCTGAAACTATTATCCAATTGACTTCAATTGGGTTTCTTGACATGTCTCATAAATTATATATGGCTGACAGTTTACTAAAACATGTATTGGAGCAAGATAATTTCATATGAGAATTTGATCATTGGTGACATTAATTTATTGTTTAGTTAAGGAACGTTGTAGAAAGGAAGTTGAACTAATGCCAGAAATTATAATCAATCTTCAGATATGGATTGAGATTGATCTACAAATAATAAAACTATGGAACAGTAACACGCCTACTATTATGGCTTTGATTTTGGTTCCATTTACGCACACAAATAAAAGCGAATACAACAAACACTTACACTCTTTCATAAACAAAAGCATGCCCGCAATTGGTCGCGCCAAGGTCACAGTTTGCAAGCTCCACACAGAGCACCCCTACCCAGCAGATGCCAGATGACGTTATGCATAAATAATAAATTCAAGAAATATTTTTTTTCATTTTTTTTATTAAGTGACTATCACTACAATAAAAATAAATGCAGTTTATAAGTTAGTACATGAGATGAAAATATGAAAATGCTTTTTTCAGGAAATAAAAAAGTAACCTATCATACAAGGAACTTACTAGTTCAGCATGTGTAGAGTAGTCAAAAAATGTTTTCATTTCCACCACAAATTTTTGGTCTGGTCTGACCTCATAGTTTACAACCATTGTGAAATGCATAATGAGACTGTGCAAATAACACGGTAGGATGGGGCTAGAATTTCGCAGTTATGGAATTACGCGTAGGGGTAGGACAGATTGAAAATAGTATGCCAACCTAGAGGAAATCTGCAGTAATAAAATGATTTGTTATCATTGCATAATATCATCCTTGTTATTTAAATAACATCTTGGCTGTTAAGTTATCATAATTTTATCTGAGCAGTATAAATAACTACTACTGCATAGAAAAAGTAATCGTACATATTGCATAACACTATCCATCATCAATAGTATGAAATTTTACGATGTTTGTTTACTTACTTATGAAAGGTAATACCACTGTTTTTCATATCTGTATGGCTTTTACACCATTTCACGACACATGATGGCATACTTGCAAAATTAATAATTATCTGTTCAACCGATCATCTGTTCATTTTTGAAGCGCAATTACATTTCTATAGTTTTATTATTTGTAGAGATTGATACTGTTTGGTTACCAAAATACTCTCAAATATGATCTATATATACCTAATTTTTTTGAAATAACATGATTGTGTTTCCTGACAGACAAAAATCATTTAGGTGTTCCATAATCTGCAGATTAATTTCCTTTCCATAAGTAAGTTAATAGGCAGTAAGTAGACTTATTAATATGTGGTGTGTGTGCTGCATAAATAGAGAGGTTTTAGTAATTTCATAAATTTCCAGTCTTAAATTCCATTGCTAAGTCAACCGGTATTTAAATGTTTGAACAGGTACCAAGGTTGGGTTTGCTGATTACTTTAGATGAAACTACCTATGACTATTACTTCCAACAAGCACGGAATGATGTCAATGAGAACAAAATACCAGAAATTAAATATCCCGAGCATAAGCAAGAACTTTTGGGGCTTGGTATAGCTGATATGTAAGTATGATTACAACTGTAAATTCTGTTTTATATGTGGTAGAGCCATAGTAGCTAGTCTGGGAAGGTACCTTACCGCCAGTATCTTAACTTGTCGTAAAGCAGGATATTCTTAACGTCTTGTGTTATGGCTGGTGAGGTATGGTTGCCAGAGGTATTTTGTTTGTGGTAAACATTTAAGTCCTCATAAGTAGCAAAGCATGCACATACAACCTCAGATAGGATTTTTTCTTCTTTATGTTTATATATTTTTTTTAATGAATGTCAGTCTGTAATAGCTTTTCAGTGTTTCATTAACCCTGTAGTAGAAGTGAATTATTAACATTTGGTTAAAATAAAATCAGTAACAATTGAATAGATAATATGAAGTGGAGCACTTGATATTTAATGTGTTATGTTATCTTTTGCACATGAGTCATATTAGTTTTTATCTATGTTAATGTCAAAGGTTAAAAATTCATAGATAAATGAAGATGATACTTTACTCTAGATAAAATTATCAGACTTATGAATTGAAAACTGTTGTATGTAACGAAGAAAATGCTGAAAAGAGCCTTTTAGAAACAGAATCTTGAAAACAAACACAATCACTATTTATACATTATTTTGTGTTGCACTCTAATGTTTGATAATAATTAGTTTGTTATAAGTAAATATGTAGTACAAAACTACTTATATAACATTAAAGTACTTATAGTAAGCTAAACTATTTTTGTGCATTGAACACAGGTAGAATATAATATGTATGATGGTCAATTAAAGCCATCAATCAAAGTAAACAATGGACTATAAAAGTTAATTGCATACCTGTTAGACAGCACAATTGATATCTCAATTACTCATACACTATCCTTTATGTTTTAACATTGTTTAAAATATTCTTAACATAAAAAATAATTTTAATTGCTGTGAATAAATGAATGGCCACAAACAAGGATTTTAAATATCACAACTGTTTTTAGGTAAAAACATTACATAAACCAAAATTTATCTAGTACAGGAAACATTTTTTTAATTTACTTAAAATGCTTTCAAATTCTCTATAATCTTGATTGATTCAAAAATAAGAATTTGATCAAATGTGTGTTAATAAATCATTGTTCTTTTAATTAGGTGTGTCGTATTGTTTCTTTCTTAACAGGACTCGTGCTATAATAGAAGAAAAGTTACTATTGAATGATGTTGTAAAAAACTACAAGAAGTATATCCCTAAGGTTATAGTCAGAAGGCATGGGCCATTCCCCAAGAAATATGCTCATGACTACCTACCTCAACTTTGCTCAGTGGGACATAATGTCAAGTAAGATATAATTTTAAAATTATAAATAAATAAGCCTACAGAGGTGGCACCACATTCGGCTTTATTATAGCCGTAACAATATCAAGTTTTTTAATACTCATTGGCTAAATGGTATATTTCATTGGTCTTCTGAAACATGGTAAGGTGCTCAGAAACCTTGGTCAAGCAATAAAAAAAAACTAAATATAAAACATAAATGTAAAAGCTTTGTCAATCACACTTTAAATAATGTAGATTTGGTGGCTGGGATTATAGTTCTAGGTTACTCGCATAAAATGCTTGTTAGCATTAAGTGTATTTTTTCACAGTTGATCGTTGTTTGATTATCCATAACTAAAACCAATTATTTATTCAGTCCTCAATATAATATGTCAATATTTTTGATGTAATTCTAGGTAAATGTAAATAATGTGGAGTACCTGTTTGCTTCTTATTTTAGCTATGTAAAAAACCTGTACCTGCAACAGTTGTATGCTCTAGCGCCAAACTACCTAGCAGAAGAATATGACAATGTCCTGTGGCAAAATGGTGCGGATGTGATACCAGTGCGCATAATTGTAGCCCCCTTTCACCCACATCAACCAGGGATTAGACTGTATAACACCCTTAAAAGAGACGTAAGTTTTTATGACTGTGATGCTACATTTATTTTTTAAAAATCCTTATGGGATGATTTTATATGAAACAGTGCACTATTCTTTTTCACTTATGGAAGTACCTACCTGCCTGAAAACTAGCATTGCCTTGTGGGTAAAACATATATTATATAATAATGGGAATGAAAGAAGAAAAAATATTACTAAGCTAATTTACTTTCAGACAGCAGAAGGTTCCTGACAGATGGAAGTTTGGTAAAAAATAAACTGTTTTAATTTTTCTATGTTAATCCCTTTTTACAGTGGTTTCATGTTTGCACAATAGAAGAATTGATTTATTTAACAAGAAATGGTGACCACTCACTAGAGGTGTCAAGGAGGGGCACACCATTGTTTTTTAAATTCAAAAGTGATGAGCAACTGTCTTCGTTTATTTCTGTTTGTGATGGTTATTATAGGTAAGTGAAATGTCTGTAGCTTATTCTCAATTGATCTGCCAATTTGATTTATTAAATAAATTTGAATATATATACCTAACGTTTAACATGAATTAATATAAAAACGTAGTAAATATAGCATAAACTAATTATGACAGTACAAACAATCAATATATACAAAAAGTTTTGGATACTAGTAGTTAAGTAGTAGTACATATAAATATTATAATAATAATTTGCAGGCTTATGGTGAAATGGACATTTAATTTGTCCAAAGACGACGAGACTCCCTCTCTTAAAGAGTTGCAAAGGATAAAATGCCATGGACCTGTTGGGTAAATAGAAAATTAACTTTTATAATAAAATTTGCATTTTGATCGGTAATTTATTGTTCCACTCACTTGAATGTTATTCAGAGTATCAAGACTAAGTGGTGTATTTAATTTAATAAAAACTAAATTTGAACGTTTGTATAATTCCAGAGGTGCATTTTCATATAGAAAGTTGGAAGAGAAGCGTGGCAAAAAACATGGGTGCTACATACTGCGGCAGTGTCAAGATGACTACAACGTTTTTTACTTGGATGTGTGCAGTAAAAATAGGTAATTTGTTTATTTTTAAAAAGTTTTTTAATAGTTAAACTGCAATGGTTTACCCATTCCCAAAGCCTAAAAAACTGTCTGTGATGAAAGTTTCCCAACTTGATCCTACTTGTACTTGATGAGGATTCAGTGCATTGATCAATCCTAACACTAAAATTGGCTACTTTTTGTCTATTGCAGTACCACAGAAACATATAGAATGGAGTTTAAAGGACATTGCTATGTGTTTAACAAAGAAGAGTACTACAGCATCGAGAGGCTAGTGGGCTGCCATCAAAACCCTGAAGGCAGGATATTCCTAAATGAGTGTATACCTCCATCCGAGTATGGTAAGTGTCCCTTGTCGTAGACTAACTGGAACTCAAGTTATGTAGAGGTTTTTTTGAATGAAGTTAATTTTATGTACCGAAACGGGAATATGGATTTGAGGTGAACATATGATACTGTAGAAAGAAAGTTAGAACACAATTAGCTGGTATGCCACTCAATTCCAATAAAAAAACTACAATACTTTTTAATTTTTTGAGAAGTTATTTTGAGCTCTGTCTAGGTCTGTGTATCATTTCCTAAGCAGAGGATAAGATTAAGTTATTAATCTTTTAACTTTGTTACCTTGATTTCAGACAAGTCCCAGCTGTTATTATGTGGGGAGCCAGTGAAGAAAGGAGTTCGCATCGATCAGGCGGAGTTGCAGGAGATACTCAAGGACAACAAGAGTCCCCGGTGCTTGCCCAACAAGGACATATTACTCTACACAGGTACCTTCTCTCTAAATGTATTAAAGGTAGTGTGTTGGCGGTTTGTACTGGTCATCACTGGTTTAGAACTGGCACAATTACACTAGAGGTATGAGGCAGAGACAGTTTTGTGACAGGATACAAGACACAAAACCCATAGCAGATCTAAGTAACCATCGTAGATCATTTATTTAGCAAATTGAAGTGGCAATGACCTGGCCACATCATTTAAGACTGATAAAGAATTGGGAAGAGAGATCTGTAGTCCAAATTAAGTGGTGTTGAATAGAAGAGTCCAGCAGCACTAAATTCCTTGCTTTTCTTCTGTCAAAAACCCTGAAACAAGCTTGTTAAAGGATAATGTTAATAACACATTGTATATTACTATCGTTACTCACTTATGAACAGCAAAACAACACCCTAAAAGTATATTTTATATATTTGTGTTTATCTATAGGGTCTGAAAAAGTCGGTTCTGCTAATATTACTGCTACATACAAAGCTCTATGGAGGCTAGACGAGACAAAGAAATTGGTGGTTGCATTCAAAAGTCTCCAGCGTGAGAAGGCTGCAGACTATTTAAAGGTAAATATTTTTTTTCTAATTTTGATTGCCCGCTTAAAACTCACACAATTGTATGAAACCTAATTGTTAATCTAATGAAAGAGAAAAAAAAAACAATCGATAGTTCCAGGAAGTAAGAAAGGAACAAAAAAACACAAAAGCAATCATGTTTTACGAGTACAACTTCTTATCAAATTCTGGCGAAAACTGTGATCGCCTTATAATTCAGTAGTTTTCAGAGTAATTTATTATGAATTCCTCAAAAAGAATTTCAACAGCTGTAATGGTGAAAGAAAACATCATGAGGAAACCTTCATGACTCCATAATTGTTAGCTGAGAGTTCTCCACAAAGTTCACACAGGTACATGAAGTGAACAATAGTGGACTAATACCTACATCAGGGGCCCGATTCTGTATGACCATTCACACTCGTATCTCGGCAATGTCGTGTCTTGCCCGTGATAAAAAGTCAAAAAAGGCTTAAAAGTCAAATATCGTGACGATCTATTGTGTGCCTTATAGAATAGACATTAAGGTTCCTTGTCTTGCCGAGTTCATGAAATGACATACGGTTGGATGACACACGATATCGGCACGAAATCTGAATGGTCATACAGAATAAGGGGCCAGCTGCGGGCCACTCGAGTTCCACTTTAGTCTTAAACCTATTGTTGGTATAGTTGTATGTGAATGGAACATTACTTTACAAATGATGAATTTTTGTTTGCCAGGATTTTATCGAGTTGGCCAGCAAATGGGCGTGTGTGCAGTCGAGTTCCATAGTTCGGCTGTATGGGGTCACGCTCAGTTCGCCAACCGCTATGGTGCTGGAGTACCTGCCCTATGGACCTTTTGATGACTACCTCAGGTATGTTATGACAGAATATTGTTTTAAAATGTATTTTAGTTTTAGTAAGAGTGAGTGTTTCTTCAAAGCTAGGCACAGAGCTGTGTTTTAGTGTTGCCAGTCTGTAGCGGTTCATGTATAGCATGAACAACATAGAAAAAGGAGGCATATAGCATTGATAACAATTTGTTCCGAACACAGTGTTAAGATTAGCTAAAAGCATTCAAACCCTAAACTCATTGCAACAGTAAGTTCGAGTAATAGAATGAGATAATATGCGTATCTACATAACACAGTCGCATTGCTCCACAAAAAGAACAGAAGAACCTGTCGTTATAACTATTGCTTCAAAGTCGTCGAAAACCTATTCTTCCCAAAACACAAGTAATAATTTACATAGCAATACAGCAGGCTAAAAGATCCGTTTGGTTACTCCTTGAAATAAAATAATCCATTGAATTACAGAGAGAACCAGGATCGCGTGAAACCCCTTCAGCTGAAGAAAGTGTGCGCGGGCCTAGCGCGTGCGCTGTGGGATCTGTCGGAGGCTGGGATAGTGCACGGCGCGATACGATGCCGTCGCCTGTTGTTGGCCGCACCGCTGTCCGACCGCGTCTCCGTCAAGCTGTGTGGTCCTTCGCTACGGCCGTACACACCAGAGGAGTAAGTTTATTGTGTCTATGTAATATGATTTAGTGAAACGGCCGGCTCGACTGTTGTTGGCTGCACACTTGTCCGACCGTGTCTCCGACAAGCTGTGTGGATTCGCTGTGACTGTATACACCAGAGGAGTCGATTGACTAAAGTCAATTTAATAAGTGACTAACACTATGCTAGGATCATAGTAATGTTGTTTCCATAGTAAAACGTAACTGTGGACACACAAACACTTATTTGCAACATAATAAAAAAAAATTGTCATCCAAATATCTCTGTAATCATTAAGCCGGAAAAATCAGGCCAAAAAGTTATAAAAATATAATTATCAAAAAAAAACTATGTTATAATTATTTTTTTTTGTTTCAGTGTTCACTGGATTCCAGTGGAATTTTACGCAGATATGAATCTCGCGAAGAGATCTGTCTTAGGCGACATTTGGGCATTCGCTACAACACTGTGGGAGATCTTCTCTTATGGACAGTCTCCTAACGATATCAACCCTATATTAACTGCAAGGGTAAGTTACGTTTAAAAGTAAGAGCTTGATTCTAAATAATTTTGAGTCACCTAATTCTCAGACCTACTGAATATGCATGTAAAATTTCATAAAAATCGGTCAAGTCGTTTTGGAGGAGTATGGTAACTGAAACTGTGACATGAGAATTTTATATATAAGATGTGTAATGTACACGAGAATGTTTTCTTCTCTGTTCTTGGTTTGCATTATTAACAAAATAAAAGCATAAGTTAAGAAAAGGTAAGTAAAGTCGATGTCGATCGTCAGAGCTACACGATGGGCGAGCGGCTGCTGCGTCCGGCGCGCTGCCCGGGCGAGGTGTGGGCGCTGGCGCGCGCGTGCTGGCAGCCCGACCCGCCGCGCCCGCAGGAGATCATGCGGGACGTCAACCACATGCTGCACAGAGGTAAGGGAGCGTTCAACTATTACGTAACGCAATTGAACCCCCCTCCCCACCTTGTAACGCACCGTAACGTTTTTCTGTACCCCCCTCTCCCTCTCAAAACGTTACGCAACATACATATATGTATCTAAGCCGCGGCTTAGATACATATATGTATGTGTAAATAAAGATTTTGATAAACTTCTGTAAGGGCTTTAGTCCGCCATTCTGGCCTAATGCGGGTTGGTGGACTTCACACTTCACTGGAAGACATTATGGAGAACAAACTGACATGAAACCAATCTTCACGATGTCTTTTTTCTATATTGTGGATACAGCAGTCCGTCGAAGTGCAGTGTTAACAGATTTTATCGATCTATTTTTTTTGCAGAATATGTGCCTCTGCATGAGTATGAAGAGCCTAACATACCCCTGGATCATCATATGGAACATGAAGAGACCGTATCTAGTAAGTTTTGCATTTTTACTTCAAGTAAGGATAAAGAACAATAATTGTATCATGGTAAATGATATAATTTAATTCATTTGTTTCAGGTGACAGATTTATACCAAGTGAGTCGAGCGATGCTGCTAGCAGCCGATCTCTCATATCCAATACCAGTGTGCCTTCAATGAATGGCACCATGTCAGATCAGTATGACAATCCGGTAAGTTTATATTTTATTAGCAAAAAGTTTTCAAAGGATAATATTGAAGGCCTTAAACACGCAAAAGAATATCAAAATATCAGAGGAATTCGACCAACAACATCCGAGCATGATTCATATGATGACAGATCAGTTGTACCTCATGTACTAATCTACAGGAACATAACCACATTTAATGGCAGATTGGTGGACTTCATATGCCTGAGAATATTGTTGAAAACTTTCAACCCGCATGGCTCGTTTTTGACATTTTGACATTTATTTAGCCGGTTGTATTTAAATAATATGAGTTTTATACCTTGTTCCTAGTTTGGTCAGTTCGGCGACAGCAAGAGCTCGGTGTCCCTAGACAGCATGAACGCTCTTACGTACGCGTTACGGGGCGGTGTTTCCGCGGCGGGCAGCGGCGGGTCGGCGTGTGGCCGCAGCAGCCGCGCCAGCGCCGCGCTGCCCGACGATGCCGCCGAGTTTGGCTCCTGCGCTGCACCCCGGCTCATGGAGTCCATCGTGTCGCAGGGGAAGACTTACCTCGTGACACTCACCAAGAAGATTGGAAGTGTACGTTTTTCTTTATTGTTAGAAGCGTCCACTTATGGGTATTGTAGCGGGTAGATCGGATACAGTAGTCGCACCAACGGCACGGTTTCGACGATAGTACTGTTGATCCTGTGCCACGCGCAGGGTATTAGACTGCACTGTGTGCGTCAAGAAGATAGTCTTTGTAAGTCCACTTCTGCAATAGTAAGAACTCGGTGAACTTGGATAGCATAAATTCAATCTCGTTGGGTTGAATTCAGTCTATGGTATTATATTAAATTATAAAATTGTTATAGGGTAACTATGGACACGTTTACAAAGGGTGGATGGAGCGTGACAATCAAGAATCTCAAAGAAAAGAAGTGGCTGTGAAGAAATTAACGCGGCAAGCGTCTGAAAGAAATGGGAGCCTCTATGAAGACTTCAAGAATGAACTGGAAATCATGAAGGTACTTATGACATCATAACTTTGTTAAACATTTTCATCAAGTCATCATTATCACTCAGTATTATTAACATCACTATATTTTCGGCAGCTTAGTTATTGCTTCTTTCAAGCAAGCAACTTTCAGCTTTGTTCATTTTCTGTTTTGTGATGTAGAATGTGCTGTTGTCATAGTAACTGACTCAGGCAACCATGGGATTCAATAAATAACCTTCTAATATGGCGAGCATGCTTGTGAGATTATTCCTGTGTAGTACAAGTTTAGTATAAATCGATATTTATCATTGCTATAATTTAGTTAGATTATAATCTATGCTTAATAACTTTATAAATGATCTTTCTTCAACAGTCATTGCAACACATCAACATAGTAGAGATATTGGGGTACTCGTGGGACCACGGCTCCGATGTGCTCATAGTGATGGAGTACTTGGAGGAGGGCTCGCTGAACTACTACCTCAAGTTCCAGGGAGACAAACTGAGGATCTCACATTTGCTGAAATACGCCAAGGATATCGCAACAGTAAGTGCTCACAATCATACAATTTACAAAACTTGTTGAATTTAAAAAAGTACTCTCTCAAATTGTTTGTAGCAGAGTTCAACCGACAGCGGGAAACCGTTGGATTCAGGACCGGGCGGAGTGGCGTCTATTAGAGGAGGCCCATGTCCCGCGGTGGACTACCAAAGGCTGAAAGAAAGGAAGGAAGGAGTTCACATACACATATCACAAAACCCAAATATTTTTTATCCGAAAGGGTGTATATAAAAGCCCACCACGCTTCGTGGTGGACTCAGGCATACATCCTTGTCATTGTGAGAGGAAGCCTGACCTTGTCAGTGCCAATGGGCCACTAACAGGCTGCAAATGGGTATACACGAATGTGTAATAAGGCAGATTGTAAAACATAGTTTGTTGCAGGGTATGGATCATGTGTCGGCCAAAAATGTGGTGCATCGTGATTTAGCGACGCGGAACATTCTGGTAGTAAACAAGTATCACGTGAAGATATCGGACTTCGGCCTCGCGCGGATCATACCCAAGGAAGAAAACGCTTATAGGATCAAAACAGAACGATTGCTGCCTATCAACTGGTAAGAGAATATTTTTATTTGTTCTTATTCCACATAGTTATTGCTTTGTGTCTCGGTTGGGTCTCGGTTCGTGTAGAATGCAAATTTATATGAAAAAATGAAGCACATTTCACGACGCGTTTTGCGGCTGCGGTGTGCGCGGTTGAGTACGGCTCCGCTGCACCGGCGGGCAACTCGGTCGGTTGGCGGTATGTAATTCAAGTGATCGCTATCGTATCGTATCCTCGTGAGTTTTGGCATAAATCGGCTGTTCCGCCACAGCAACGGGCGCGGGTAAAAACTGCATCGTGAGTTCTTAGCGTCAGGCATAATTCCCTTGGTTGCTCGCTGGACGGCTCGAGCTCCCAATTTTGTCGTCATATTTTGATACTGTAGTGCTATTCTCCTCTAAGTTACAGAGAAATTTACGCTGAATACATTAAATTAGATACAAATTTCTTAGTAAGGGGGCGTCTATTAATTACGTGAGGCATTTTTGCGAATTTTTCGACCCCCCCCCTCCCCCTTGGTGAGATATCGTAAGATTTTCCTCAACTCCCTCCCCCCCTCCCTTAATCTCACGTGAGATTCTTCATATGTTTTGGCTGTAAACGTGTTGGATTATTGAGGAAAAGAACACACAACTTGTTCTAGTAATTTAAATCACAATCATAAAATTAAATAATGAGTATGAAACAAAAACTGAGAGAATTTAGAATAAATAATTTTACACCGTTTTCTGCTAAAAATAATTACGTGATATTTGCCAAGACCCCCCCCTAAGTGAGATTTGGAAAGATTTAGCTCGATCCCCTCCCCCCTAGAAAAAATACGTAATTTATGGACGCCCCCTAATAAAATGTGTTGATCAGGTACGCCCCGGAGTCTGCGGTGGAGCCGTGGCACTTCTCGACCAAGAGCGACGTGTGGTCGTACGGCGTGACGGCGTGGGAGATATTCACGCGCGCGCGCCAGGAGGTGCCCAAGTTCGACGTCGAGCGGCCCCGGGAGCGCGCCTCTTGGTAACTCATTTGTATTTAACACTGGGGGCCCGATTCTGTATCACCCAAAAGATTTCGTGCCGATATCGTGTGACATCAAACCGTACGTCATTTCATGAACTCGGCACGACAAGGAACCTTAATGTCTATCCCATAAGGCACACAATAGATTGTCACGATATTTGACTTTTAGAAGGATAATCGCCCCAATAAACTCATGAAAACTGTTAACTGATGATTATCCATAAAATCTTATTTATTTTTTACCGACTTCAAAAAAGGACGTTATCAATTCGACACGTATGTATGTAATATTAACGGAACAGCACAAAATTTACATATGTTTGTCTATTATGGCTTCCAAAGAAGTATACCAAATTTCATGAGTGTGTGTATGTATGTATAGAGTCAGGTTTTTTATCCAAATTATAAATTTTTGCAGCTTTCAAATACCAGAAGGATGTCCATCTGAGATTTTCAGGCATCTGATGAAAGACTGCTGGGCACTCGACCCCAACATGCGACCCAAGTTCATCGATCTCATTCACAAATGCAAGAACTTCATGGACGAATACAAATGAACTTTGATGTAAGTGACTAATGGTGTTGACTTGGCATTTATCAATGTTTTATTGACAAGAAACCCTTGGTTTCGCAGCAGCTTGCATAAGGAACGAGGCTTGCAATAATGATTTGATGTTTAAAGAATCAGTTGGATTTAATTTCAGTGATATACTCATATTGTACAGCCACAAATTTTCTATTCTATATGCAAAGGAGATTGTCCATTTGTATGGGTGTTTTGGCCCAGAGTGAACAGTCACTAAAAATAAAAACGATATATAGAATTAGTAGCTTTAACCAGTAGGAATCAGAAAAATTATAAAGTTTTGTATCCAGGTGTTCCTAATTTTTTTTAAAGAGATGTTATGAACAAGGTTTTTGAAATAAAATAATTCTTTATTTTTGATAATTTTATTATTATTCATCTTCATAAGTTATCAAAATGTGGACCAGGAACTGGGCAGGTGGATTTATTATCTCTTGATGCCTTGCCCAGCTCATAAACCAGATAATGGTCATAACATGGGCACAACAACCTACTGTCCGGCGACCCACTATGCAATTGCAACAGTATTGTTGAATAGCTTCTCTGCCTTGTCTGTTCAGCGCCATCGGTGTCCATTATAAAGCAAGGTCGAGATAAAAAAAACAGAAAAACAACGAAAGGATAACAATTATCACAGTATTCACAATGTGCACGAGTAACTTCCACAACTCCACAAAGCGAATGACATTTGTCAAATTGACAAGTCATGTTTATGAGCTGCATAGGTTAGCTGCACTAACCTAAATAAAACTCGTTACCGATGAAACAATTAAATCGATTTTATATATAAACGAAGTTTACGATTCTTGCAATATTAATAATTATTTATTTCTTATTTTTTGTGTATAAGTTTACTTAAAACTTGATATTTTGCGTTTTCGATATTGACGTTCACTATTATGACCTCTCTGGCGCAGCGATGTGCGCTGTGTTTTATAAGCTTAAGCGGTTTCGATTCACGGCTCGGGTCAATTTGGGAACATAAGATTTCTAAATTGCATTAAGTCTGGTCTAGTTAAGTTGAAGGCTTCCTTCTTAGTTACCACCCTACTGACAAAGACATACCACCAAGTGATTTAGCGTTCCGGTATGATGCCGCGTCGAAACCGATTGTGCATATTGGTTCAATAAAAATCGCCATAACCCTATCAGGTTAACGAACTTCCATCGTATACTGCATCGTCACTTACAATCAGGTAAAATCGCAGTCACACAAAAACAAATCCATTTTTTATGTACCTTCCCAATTATTATTAAATTAATTACATCGATTTATAGAATATTATATCTAATCGATTTTAGTAGTTATATTTTTTGCTGTAAACAGTGTTTAAGTACTCTGTGGTGAACAATGAATATGGCGAAATCAAAAAGCAGACCGGAAAATATGTTTAATTATCAAATGAAATACTCATTTTCTATTAGTGTAAATTGATACAACCACGATTAATGAAAAATCGTATTTTAATTGACAATATTTTTTGGTATAATTGTTTTTTTATGAGCATTCTGTCCACGCTGGGCCAATAATGCACAATCTCCTTTAAGACTAAATTAGTTTTAAAAAATTGTCAATTTTCAGCTAGTTTCCGTCCCATAGATACAGAAAAATATACAACGAAGTAATTTAGGTTCTATAAAATTGTTTTGAATAATTGTTGCTATGTTTCGGTATAGTACATAAAATATATCTGGATATTAACAAGAGAATTGAAGACAAGAAGGACTTGATAATAATAGTTGCGATTTATATGTTGTATACAAATATCTAACAGGAACAAGACGAGACCTACTAAATGATTGTTTGTATATAATTTTTTATAAAGGTTGCTTACTTAGTTTTCATTCAATTGAAAAAAAAATGTATTATACTGGAAACTAAGTTTGTACTGTGTAGGTCAGTTAATTTTTATATACTACCTATTTGTTTTTTTAGAATATTGTAATCAGTATATTATTATAAGCACACGAAATTTTGTAGATTCGAAACTGATTATGCTTTCGATGTTCACTTTGTCTTCTCCCAGATTAACGAGCTTTGCTGTGCGTAACAAAAATATAATAACAACAAAAAATGTTTGACAAAATTAAGGAAAAGTGAAAAAAAAAAATAGATGAAAATCAAATAATGAAGACAATGGGAAATGTTGTTTTTATTGTATTTATATGTTTGTTTTAATTCTAAATTATCAACATAACAAGTTATCGACGTACTCGTATGTTATGTACCATACCACTATGTTCTTTGTTTTTGTTTCAAGTGCTAAAATACCCAACGGGATTTTAGTCACCCCTAAAATCCGTCAATATATAGTCACAGGCGAAGGCTAGTGTAATATATAATGTGTATGTTTTTGTGGTTCCTTACAGCATTTGCCCTAGTAAGTTTATGTAGATCACCTGTAAATATATATGTTATTTTGGATTCTGTGTATTTTTAGTGCAATCACGTGTTTTTTATTTGTTGTTAGGGCTATTCTTAAATATTATAATCATGTTAACCTAATTAATATATAAGTAGTGATATATAACAGGAATTACGTAATTGAGACAACGAACAAATGTAAATTGGTTGATTTTTATACAAGAAAATTCTTGCCGCTTGCAATATCCGTGTGTAGCATCGAGTCTTTAAGTCAGTCTTAGAGTTATTTTATTTGTGAGATTTCATATATTATGTATGTATAAAATATATATTTTATAAAATTGCTAGTCTAACCATTCTCAAATTGGCAGTAACTATTTTGTTATTTGATTCTTTCGCTTCTTGAGGCAGGCCTATTATTTTGTACTCAGAATCAACATTATTATTTAAAGAAATCTACTTATTAAACGAGTAACTAAACGTATTTGCAATATAATTTTTGAAAACCATAGCTGAACCCAATGTATTATGAGTTTACAATGGTGGACATTATGTTTTATTCACATTTGTTTTTGGGGCTGGCTCGACTATTTAAAGTTCTGGAGAAGGTCTATAAATAAACGTAATACTGTAGTAACGTAACAATGGAATCCTGAATTCACTTCAAGCGCGTATCACTCGCGTGCAAGCTATAGTTATGTTATTGGGTTATGCAGTCAGTCTATTTTTATTTGGAAAATAAAATTCTAGAGGAATACATCACACATTTCAGAAATAGAGGAATGGTTACAAGCACTACTTAGACTATTAAACCAAAGATGATATTAAATTGTCGTTTTATAATTGTTAAAGGGGAAAACAATTTATTTTAGGATTATGTATATTATATTTTTAAATATTTTAAGCTAGAGGTACACAATATTGTGAAAATTAGTTTTTGTTTTAAGTATATTTTGATATGTTGACTATTTATGACGAGATCCCTAATACGTTTAACATTGTTGATTATTTTGAGGAAATAATATTGATGACGTGTGATGATCGTGTTTGATGATGGTGTGTGATTAAATAGACTGAGGTTGATGTAATGCGGTGCTAAGGAAGAAATTGGGTCTTGTATTTGCTTTTATTATTGAAAATAAATTTTGAACAATAAATTTGATGACAAAAATCAACAAGTGTAAATATTTTTTAAGTTTTTTGATGGTAGGTAAAGAAACTGAATGCGAAAAATTAAATCCATTTATTCAATAATAGAAGTATGATTAAAATATTTTGTTTTTAAATAATAATACATGTAATTTGAACTTGCCACACTGAAAAATATTAGTTGTATTTTAAGATACATAACTTTAAAAATCATTAATTAAAAAAGGGGGCAGATAAAAAGATTGCAAAGCGTACAAGAAGTGCGTATCAATTAAAATTAAATGTGTATGTGTAAAACTTGTAATAATATACGTTTTGTTAGATCTGGTGTGAGAATAAAAATAGCTTTAGTTTCTGGCCACCAAATCGGGTATATCATTCTCTTTTTTGTGCGTTTCAAGATATTACGAATTTTTTTGGCTACATTATTTTAAATAAATCATGTTTTAATCATACTTGTGTAATTTAAAATAAGGAAACATTAGTAGCATCTAATGTTATGTATTGATGTTAAACATTGGATTTAATAACTATTATAATTTCCGATTTTTTATTGGGTATAAAAATAATATAAATGAGTAGATAGGCTTGTAATTCGATGTATGTATAAATTTTAAATATTCCTAGAAATTAAAACGAAAAATGAACCGTTCCATAACTGTAGAAACAACTGACGAGGTTCACAAGTATATTGTATCTATTTGATCTAGCCCGTTAAACGCTATGTATGTATGGACTGTATGGTGCACACACACACATACAGTATCCATGTGTGTGCACCTGCTTAGTGAAATTTTAACGTTCAGAATATAGTTTATTCTTCTTATGGCAGGTATGTAGTACAATTGTACATACTACCTACTGTAGGGGGAATTTTTTCTGGGCGAATTTACATGAAAAACAATTTTTTGCCTATTCTCAAAAAATATTTATTAAATTCGCAAATTGTTACGATAAACAGGCTGGATGAAGTAGAAACAGGGCAATTTTTAAAGTAAATGTTGTGAGTGAATATTTTCTACTGTGGCACTATACCTATATACAAATGTACACGCGTCCGCCCGTTAGGCATAATTTGAAATTAGACTACGTTATGATTTTGCATGTTTTATTAATAAATGATTGTAAATGCATACCAATATATTATAACTTGCAATTTTTCGTTGTAAAAATACGAAATAATATTTTCGTTCTCAGAATATGGAATAAAGTTCTGCTCTATAATTTAGCTTTAAATTGGTGCTTTATAAAAGGTAGAAGATTGGAGTAAGCATTTTTTGCCCTATTATTGTACTGATATCCTTTTTTGAAGGTTATATTATGTCAGCTACTTTCACATTAATAAGATTTGATTCTTTTATGTGTCATAGTTTTGTGATGCCCGTTCAGAATTTAAATTTCAAAACATGTTTGAAGAGATTTGAGCGATTGTTGCATTTAAATTGAATGTATGAAAACTACAAAGGGTAAAAGTTTTTGGTTTAATATTAGACCTTGGAGTAATTTATAATTTTTTTAAGTATTTTTACTCTATTATGTGTCTTCTATTGCTGTATATAGGTACCTATATGTATAATAATTTTAGTTATAAGAAAAATCAATTTATACATAATTTAAGACAACTGACAACGATGTTTCGAACAATGTAATAATTACATATGTATGTAGGTACCTACAAAGTCTAGACTAAAATATATGAAAATTGAATAAATACAACAGTGTAAATGACATGGAGTAGGTTTATGTGATAAAACGTCTGACAAAGCATTATTTTAGATTTATTTTAATTTTAAATCATTTATTTCATAAATTAAAATGATTATAACTGTTTTAATAGATCACATTCGTAAAATATTTAATTTTGTAAGGGCGAAAGATTTGTGTATTACATTGAACGAAACAGCCGAGTCTGTTTATTGCCATGAATTGTAATAAAAATATGAATAATTGGGACATATTACGTTTTTATTTATTTCATCTTTTCGTTCGTCAAACTGCAAACTGACCAGTTACCATTGTGTTACCACAATTCACTCAGCATCTTGAAATCATCTGCAAATGAAAGAGGTGTAAGAGATGATGATAGATGATTTTTTTTTTCTAAAACCACTCGATATGAATCAGACTTCCTATGGAACTCGAAATATTAAAACTCAATTATATCTACCCGTTAATTGCAATGAATTGTATGGGTCCTTCACTAATAAGTATTTCTTTGATTAATTCAGCTTATCTTAAGGTATATTAAAATAACACTTATTTCAAAAGTTAGCGGTTCGACTTCACATTATAAACTTTGGGTGAAGTACAACGTAGGTAAAATCGTCTAACCAAGGTACCTTATACCTACAGTTACCTACTGCCTAAATACTCTTTACCTATTTGAGCACTTACCTTAGAAAATTCTTACTAAACCTAAGCTTTAGAAACTCAGAGGGCAGGTAGGTATCCTGTCGTCCGCTTGCTTATAGTATCTATAGGAAATATAATATAATTTGTTTATTTCAATAGTCCGGGCATCTATTGTTATGTTACATTGTTCTGTTTCCCTCCAACAAGCATATATTATCTACTGTTTAATTTCCTGTGCGGCACATTGTCGTGAAGTTGTTATGATTTGTGAAAAGCCCAATAGACGGACTAAACCCCCAGACGGACTTACCCACAGTGACTACATAGTTTAAAAAAATCTATAAAAACACGTTTTTGAAGCTCTTCGAGCGCCCGACGCTGTTTCACAAGAATACTAGTATTTTTCGTTCATTACTGTTTTTAACTTATTTTGAAAATTATTTTTAACTTTTTAGTTCGATGTTCTTCAAAAGCGTGTTCTTTATTTAGGTACATTAAAATTTATTACCTGCAAAATGGTGGAGAAACTGCAATTGAAATTCGTTGTGTGGCCGCGGCGCTTATTTGGCGCTCATTAAAGTAGTAGTATGTACCTACATTATACAGGTATAATAATTATTATATATATTATATACTTGTCATAAAATTGGTGGGAGGTACAATTGCTATTATTATACTTGTCATAAAATTAAAGAAAGCTGATCCAAGATGCCGAATTTGCATTAACTCCATAGTGACAAGGAGGAGGCATCGTCATCAAGAACATAACGTCGTCCTAACTCTAATGGATTGTCCGCTAGAATCGTGTAGCTGTCTAGAGAGCATAATTTATAGCCTGTATCCGTCATCAGACAGCTCAGTACCTAATAGGTACATACATGTATGAATGGGCTCGATATTGATTAAGTTTAAATAAGTTTGCACAAGCAAAGGTAAGGTAAAGAACGTAATTAAGTGTAAGACGAGGCTGTTACTTTAGGTCACTAAACTACCTATAGTTGCATTGCGCGAACACTGCTATCTTATCCCTTATGGCTATAATTTCAAGGAATACAAGGCAGATAGTGGAAAAGCAACTAATGCTTGAGTTGGGAACAAATTACACGGGTAATGAAGAAACTTCGATCAACAATTGAGTGCTTAGATGCAGACTGAGCACTAATGCGACAACTTTGCGCATTGAAGGCGCACTCTATTTCATGAAACTCCGCTCCTCGACTGTGGACTGGCCGCTGTGTTAAAAGTTTTTGTTGTAGCTATTATAAGTGTCTGATAGGCAAAGTATAAATCGATTGCGCATTGACGTTATCTGTTACTAGATAGCGTCAATTATTTGTGGAGTTTACAAATAAGTACTTAGTTTTCTATGACGACGCGATACCTTCAAAGTTACAGAGAAGCTAAAAGGTTAGAGAGCTTTATTTTTACTTAAGTAAGTAGGTGGGTTTGAGTTACCTGTTTTTAACTTCCTTTGCATCGCGTGATGCATCTACTGATCTTTTATTTCAGCATAGATATAATACTCGTCAGAAAGCTAAGTGACTTTTCCTTTTACCTATGTACAAACGCTTTACACACAAATAATATTACTAACCATTCCAGATAATAGGAATATAAATATTATCATTTATAAGATGATTATCTTTCCTCGTACGAGTAAGTATCTAGTATACCTACCTATATTTCAGAACATTTTTCAAAGATATCTATTTTTTATTAAGTTATTGTAATATCAAACGTTTGGCACATCTAGGCTATAGATACACAATATTAACCCTTTAACCGCCGGCCTTCGTATCAGTTATCCGGCCCCTGACGCCAGGCACAGTAAAGTCTAAATAAATACCTACAAAAAAAAGGGATGTGCCCTGTGCACTTTTTGGAAATCGATATTTCGTAACAATGATATGTGTTCATGTTAACACCTGTAACACCTGTTCATGTTAACACCAAAGTACAAATTACGATATACATACCTATACAGGTTTTCTTTAAAAGTTTTCTACAAATCAAGCCCCAGGGTCATACAAAGTTAACCAATACCCTTTACTCAATTTTAAAGGAATTAAATGAAAAACACAAATATTTGTAGATACGTTTTATTCACAATTGCTGCATTTGTTTTGGGACTATTTTATTTGTATTACTTAACATTGGCATAGGCCCCATCCCTAATGTCGGGTTTTGCCGTCGCTGGCGGTGTAGGTTAATGCAAATTTCGAGAAATAATACGAGTAATTTATCGAACTGTTGACATTGTTTTTAGGGCTTCTAATTAAAAAGAATAAAGTGTATTACATTATAAATTATTATTTAATTAACTTTTTACCTAATACAAACATATTTTTCTTAGAATACAGATTAATTAAATAAAAAATAAAGATTAAACGAGATGGTGTATTTGGTCGTATATATACGACGCTGGCGAAATGGACACGATTATGTTTGTCGGATTAATCCGACCTTGGCGGTTAAAGGGTTAAGATAAGTACCTATATTTTTTATTTATTTATTTATTTATTCATGACTAAAATACATAATATACCTACAATCTTACAATCTATCTGCCAGACAGTAAAACAGTTTATCGGCAGCAGTTCCCGTGAATTGGATATGATGTGGATCATACAATTCATACATAATTATGTAATACTCCGAATAAATGAAAATAAGAAAACATACCTATATGCCAATTCGGTTACTTCCATTCTTAGGAATAGGTATGGTTGACATTAAAGAAAGTAAAAAAATTTAAACAAAGATAAGTTAAAGAAAGTCCCTATAATTTGTCATTCCTACTCTCTGTCGCCTTGGCCGAATTCAATCTTCAGAGAGGTTTGGCAGTTTGCCCCATCGTTCTGTGATTTCATTTTACTTGCTTGGGTTACGGTAACCATAGGCAGGTTAGGTATTACAGGTTATATAAATTTTCAAATTCCACCATTACTTCTTCGCACGTCGAATCGTAACATAAATTAGAGTAATAAATGCAAGGGTGAGGACAGATGGGTTGTACCTACTTAGGTCATTGTTCACGTAATTTCAGGTGCCCTGCACGAGTTCACGATTGTTATCCATCTTTAAATAATAAAAATATCTTCCATAATTACCTACCCACCTCGCTGTCTGTATCTACGAAAAACATTAAAAGAGTAAGTATCAAACTTTACCAATACATTTGCAGTTAAGTCAAACAACTTCATTCTCTAAAAACTTCTGTTACCTACACACCTGAGACTGCTTATTGTTTTCGTATCAGTGAAAGACATAAAAAGACTGTTTATGTTATTAAAGGCGTCCTGCGATTAATATTGTGGAAAGTTTGACATTTAAACGAAAAGCGAAAACTAAGTATAAGTACCTAATTACGTAAGTTGGAAGAACATTGGGTCATGGGATTTCATACCTAACGTTATGAATACTGATTCAATTCAAAGAATTCACTGACAAATTCAAGATTCAATGACAAATTCTTTTAAAAAAAGCCGGCGTGGTGGATAGTATAACCAACCATATATGGCACCTAACGTTTCCCAGCGAAAGCAGGCGTCATTTTTGAAAAAATATTTTTTTAGGGATCAGCGTGCGTAGCTAAACTGGTTCAATTGAGCAAGTTTGAACAATTATTTAATAATTTTTGTGTTTCATAAACTGCAAAATTAAACTAAAAACTATTTCTATTTATTGATATTTGCTTTATGAATTCTGTATATAATAAAACAAAGCAATTTTTCTTCAAGTTTACAGTTATTATGATGGAGGAGGCACTGCGGCATTGCGACATGTGTGTGAAATTGAAACTTTATTATTGTGGCGAACTTTATCACAGTTGGCGCTTTTACAACGAACATATGCGTCTTTTCATGTAAATTAAACTATCACACTCCTAACCGCTCCAAAGTATTATTTATTTTACTGAGTAAACTTTTTACAGAGCTTACATTAGTCTAAAGCGTCTCATCTTAAAACAAGAATAAAGCAATATTTATAAATATGTATACTAGGTAAACATATAAAACATATACTAGATCGGACGGAGAAAATCATGTCAGTGACATACAAGCGAGTAAATTTTTCCAAAGACCTAACCGGTAGGAAAATCGTGTCAAGTAAGCATTAGCGACAACTTGTAAATGACTCATCAGATATTGACCTCGGAAGATATCTGTTTAGATCTAACCCTCACTAAGCCTGGACTGCCCTCGGACTAGGTATTAATGAGATTCTTGATCACTGTCGAGTAGCTGCATTAGCACATTGGTAACGCGTTGACTATTTAGCAGGAGTGAATGCGCAGAGCATTTCCTAGTACCTACTTACTACGATTAGGTACTAATCATGCCTAATGCTGCTTTTAAACTGTGGCAATTACTTACAGATCAAGTTCTTCTAGTATATAATAGTAGATAACAGACAAGTTAATAATACAGAACTAATACTTCTTTAACACACGGTTCGATGAACTATCTATTATTTATAATTGTAAATATAGATTTGTCTCAATGTCTCGAAACATCTTCGTAAGACCTGATAAACTATCATTAACTTGGCTAAACACGCTCTCGTTATTACGCTAAGAACTCACGATACGGTTTTCAGCTGCGCCCGCTGCGGTTACGGGCCCGCAACTCCCGTAGAATGTACTTATGTAAATAAAATAGAGCACATTTCAAGGCGGGCAACTTGTAGAATCGCGCAGGCCGCGGCCCGGGAACCCGCAGTTTCGGCGGTATGCGCCCGCGCGCTATGCGGTTGGCTCCCTTCCTTGCGAATAATCGCCCACCAATTGCGGGTGCTCTCGTGAGTTTGGAAATAAATCTGTTCCGCCACTACGAGCGCGGATAAAAAACGGCATCGTGAAATTATAGTAGATATATACATATAATTATACGCATATAGTGGTAGTGAATTCAATGATATCATCTATTTCCCAAGTAAGGCTAGTTTCCATCTGTAGATCTTCTTATCTGATTGTGACTTACGGAAGAGGGTTTGATAACAATCTACTTACTCCTAAATGCGCTACTTACTGATTAACCTTTAAGGATAAGGAAATTTAAGGGACTCTGTGAAAGGAGAGCAAGAATCAAATCAACCCATATTCAAAAAGCATGTATCAACTTAACAGAAATGTTGATGGACTACTTTCTGCAGTTTTATTATCGCTAGATATGCATGCAATGAAGTAAGCAAGGAAGCGCGCATAGCCCCTAGATCGCAAACGATGATAGTTAGTGGCAAATTAAATGCACGCTTCCGTGCTTCGGAGGGCACGTTAATCATTCGGACAAACAATTCGGGTATATAAGTGATCTCAATGAACTATATGTAATAATGCTTTAGACGGTTTTTATTATGATGATATTCTCATTCATTAATTGTAATGTTCAAGAAATAGTTTGAACTTAATTGTAACTCAATTTGAGATTCTAGGCGTTTAAACATTAGCTGCACAAAAGAATTGAAAAGTTAGATTACAGATTATTAGAATTTGAGATTCTAGGCGTTTAAACATTAGCTGCACAAAAGAATTGAAGAGTTAGATTACAGATTATTAAGAGCTTTATAATCGTCAAAATTGTGTACCTATTCATTGCATCCGCACCTTCGTTCCTTTGAAACAACTACTTTTGAGAGAAGTGGTTAAAGTTGAATCTAAAAATAAACTTTCCAACGTTTTGGCGTTTGCGCAGAATCAAGGTTTGGCTGCAATATATTAGTACGCTTAAAGTTATACGAAAGTAGGTCAGAGTAGGTCAGAAATATAAAAACTATATTATAGATATATATTTACTACTGTTGAAACCGATAAGTACTTAGAAATCATTCACGGTTGGCTGGGTACCGAATTTTAAAAACATTGAACCACCAACACCCATGGCGGTAAAATGGGCTAGTGATCCAAATTCCAAAAAAAATTAAGTTAAATCATTGTAGTTATGATTATAAATTGTTTACAAACATTCACGGAACCTTAAGTGATTAATTAACACAAAATCACTACCTACTTATGTTTAAGTGTAGTTTAGTTTAGTTTATCTAGTAATCCTAATTATAATTTTGTTTACAAGGTTAGGAAAGTTCCTTGTTTACAGTTCGTAATAGAGCATCGAATGTTCATGACAAGTTATTAAAGCAGTTTACATGTCCACGAGACCACGAGCCATATTTGATAATGAAATATAGGCCGTAATTTGGTAGTAACATAATTGTGTTCAATATCGAAGATATTACAGAGATAACTTTATTATAAGCGCTCTATAATTATATTTATACAAACAGAGAGCTTGGAGCGTCGCGTCGCTCGATGGAAAAAAACGATTAATAAATTTTACTATCCGATAACTTTGAATGTCATTGCTCCGTTCTCGTAAAATAGGCGTATAACGTTTGCAGCACTTTGTTTATTCAGTTTACACATTGCTCGTAAGTGCCATGTGACCGACTGAAATAGCTAGACGTTGTGGCGTTCAACAACAACAACAATTGTATGGAAAAACCAAATGATCAAAATCAAGGTGGACGTAGGTTGTACCAGTACAGCCGTACAACAGTTTGTATACCAGGATAACCACCGGAGCGAAATAGACACAAGAAGAGAAACAGAACATAAGGATAAACTCATTATAGAAATAATGGCTACAAAACATATAAATTGAGTTTACATTATTAACATTGCTAATTAAGGAAATCCATAGTTACCTATATATTTCTGAAATCAATTTGAAATGATTTGGTTGTTTAAAGTACAAGTAGCGTTTTACAAAATCCGTTCTCGTATCATTCCTATAAACTTCCGGTCCAACAAATTTCAATCTCATAGGTAGGTCGAGTTTAGAGATTTCGTATTTATTCAGTGAGAGATGTATAATTGACAGATACTTGATTATAAATAAGAACGTAGAGGTTCCTGTACCTCATGAACACCTAAACTTAAACCATACATCTTACCCAGAATCTGCTAGAAATCCTATTTAATTTTGAGGTTTAGGTACTACTAAGGCGTCCACGTTGATATCCAAAAGCGGATCGCTTCATGTGAAAATTTCCCGGCAACAACACCGCCCAAACCGAAACACAATGCTTAAGGAAAAGTATTTCATGGCAGGTGTCGGTGTTGGTACGGTTCCTCTTCGCACTAAAAATACATACCTATAATATACTTATTCTGTACCTTAGAGGTAAGGGGTAGTAAGCACCAAAACAAATTTTACAGGACGGGCAAAATGTACCGGGATCCCACTTTGAATTTACCCTTCGCGGAATGTTTATAAGACAAATTTATTCGTAAAAGGAATAAATGTTTTATTTATATCATTTGTACCTAGTGATCGTTTTCACGATTTCAATGGTGAAAAAAAAACAGCATTTTGACAAAACACAAATTTTATAGGATGCGCGGCATTCAAATTTTGCCAAAAAAGCAGTTTCTGTTGTATATCTCTGAGGTACAGAATTATGTTATAGGTGGTCGTAGTTTTCAGTAATCAGCAGATCTTGAGTCTAATCAACCTGGCCACCCCTGGTGTACTTTGCAGTAGGTATAGGTACTACGAGTACGTCGTCTTATCGCCAGTCGCGGACCGAACGCAAACCGCGCCGAGCGTCCGATCGCTTTCCCGCTCTTCCCGCGGCTACCAACTCCTTATCAGAATCTATTAGTTAACACAAACTTACGTGTTTCAAGTGAAAATTATGCAACTAAAACACTGCTTTTGCTGTACCCGTGTAAATAGCTAGCCGTAAACTTTCACAACCTTTATGAATCCTCGAGTTTTTAGTCGGTGAGTTAAAGTTTTTAAGGCGTTAATTGTTTGGAAAGTAGTTAGTATATAATATTATGTATCTGTTTTCGTATTTTATTAGTACTTATAAGTATGGTATCCATGGATTATAATTATTAGCCTGTGACAGAACTCTACTACTAGTTAGAATAACACAAACTTTGACAGTAATAGAGTAGGTAAAAAACTTTTTTATTACAGGTATATTAAGTAATTTGTAAAATGTTTTTAATTCAGTAGGTATGAATAAACTGATGTTACTTGAAATATTTGAAAAGAAATATAAAAGCTTTTGTTTACATCCGTAAAAATATAAATTGTAACTCATTTAAATTATTTGTGTAATCTTAAACTAAGACGTTCATACAAAAAACCTTTTTCATTCATTTCAAACCCAAGAGTAAGTACCTATCCAACGCTCGCTCTTTACCAGTTCCCGCGGGATTATAGATGAAGTCTAAGCTCCTCGGGGTTACTTGATCGTCTCAGTGAACTTAATCCTCCCTCACTAACCCTTTAGGGATGTAGACGGAAAACCAGCTACGTTTTAGGGTACCAAAATAAAATTTTGTTCAGATACCTCTCTGGGCACACCCAGGGTACACCGGGTACACAGGGTACACCCAGGGTACACTCTGGGTACACCGATTGCTCTCAAGCAATTTATTTTCGGGACAAAATACCTAATGAAATAAATTGATAATTAAAATCCAATTTATAGAAACTTCGTATTATTATTTGACTCATAATACAAAAATGAATACCTACTACCTACCCCAATATCTCACCATCACATGGGTTGACTGGTAGAAAATGCAAATAGGAAAATGCCAAAATTAAGTTCGCCCATTGTTATAAACAATAAATAAATAAAATGGGCGTCATGTCTTTTGTGAAAGTAAGCTAAAGCTGAAAGATCGAACACTTTGTACCTACACTACTTCACTTCACCAAGCTGTAGTACTACACTGGTAAGGTTTATTGCAGTGCGTACCGCTATTATGAAAGGGATATGCTTAGATATACTCGTAGGTGTTAGAGCTAGTAGAGTCATTCTAACTAATCATAGAGCCAGCTATTTACTGATAATGCGGTAGCAGTAGGTAAATTGCCACCCTCATAACACGCCGTGAAGCAGCATGTTCTTAACATTATGTGTTTTGAATCGTATGGTGTTGCTGCCGAAGATACATTATTCGAGTTAATGAAGCGGCCCGGTTTGCGCTCATTCGTAGCGACATATCCACGTGTGACCACAAATAGAACTTTTATCCTAATTGAGGCTGCGTTGTTGTGGGTGGATGGGGGTTCTCCAATGGATTGAAATTTATTTTACACAGTAAACAACCTCTTAACATCTACAATGCAAGTTTTTTTACCGACTTCAAAAAAGTATCAAATAAAACAAATTTTATTTCATACTTTTTTGAAGTCGGTTTATTTTTTTCGTAATTTTTAAGTCCATAGGTATCACAGAAACGGCCGAACCGATTTTGATGAAACTTTTACCATTCTCTAAGTTTTAAAAAAGACCAACTTATGTAAATATTCTGCAGTTCCGTTACATATTACATATCTACATACGTGTCGAATTGATAACCTCCTTTTTTGAAGTCGGTAAAAATAGGTCGACGTGCACAAGAATAATGAATAATAATGAATCGATTCGACAGAATATTACGTGGAAGACTGTCCGCAGCAGTCAGTGTCAGTTGAGATTAATGATACCGCTTCGGAGACTCGCGATAATGAAAAACGTGGACTATATCTTTCGCGTAACGTGTGTGTTATTGATTTGCTTCTCTCGATCAGAACATACATAAATAATAGATTGAGTGATTTTCAGGACATTCGATTCTTGACTAGGTATATTGATTTTTCAAAATTCCAATGATGCAGTTTAATTTTTCGTCAAAATCGGTTCGCTATTCCTCATAATTTCGGATTTCCCCATGCACACTTGAAAAAATTTACCCTGTATTGAAAATTATTGACTGTTTTTTAAGTTGTTCTGTAATACACAAAACTTCAGAAAGACTTCTGGTATCCTTAGTCTCTTATGTTCAGTGAACCGGAAAACAGAAATTTATAACTAAATCATACCTCCTAATCCTCCTATGACGGATTCAAATTATGATAATAATGTTTTGACGTTATAGGATATTATTAACGTCACATGATTTTTTGTCGTTGTTTTGAAATTTCCTTTTCCGTCACTTTTTACGTAAAAAAATATTCCCGAGGATAGTGCGTGGGTAGTAAGAGCAAAATCAAACAAAAAAGATGAACAAGAAATCCCGATTTTGCTCGAAAAGTTGATTTCTAACTATTATAGTGTTCTGCCCGCGGTGCTATCATTGTATAGGCGTAAAGCGGAGAACTCAGCGAAAATACAGGCAATAGGCATGTTTGACTACTTCAATAGCTTTTTAAAAAATAAGTATATCCGGCAACTATACCTCCCCACATGAAACACTAAACATTTTGAACATTCTGCTTTAGAACGGGTTAGGAGTAAGGACGATAAGGAAACTCCCCTGGCGAGCTACTATGGCTGTATCACCTAAAAATTTTACCGCTTAGCTAACACACCGGTGCATCACATTAAGGCTTCGATACTGGATTTCTTGCATACCTATGTGCGAGCGTTGGTGGTGATGAATGCCTCTCCCATGACTGACCAAGTCGGGTCAACTCTAAAGATGAGAACGATTTAGGCCTTCGTCCTTCATGCTAGCCAATTGAGGAGTCCTACTAAACGGTGTGTTGGTATAGATACTATAACTCATCTTGGGCAAAGATTTTTAGCAGCATTTTTCTCGTAAATGAGAAAAGGGGAGAGGAAAAAAGATCTTAGCGTTTCGTGTTCATTGGGTTGATTTGTCATAAGCGGATTTCGCCAAAAAAGTAGGAATCACCATCATGTATTTAAGTAATTCGATATTCACAGCTATGGGTTCTTAGTGAAGATAGAAGTAAATGTTTCGCATTTTTCTTGATTTAATTTTTGAAATTCGCTTATACCTATTTGGCCAAAAATAAGGAATCACATACTTTGTTAATTCTAACATTCATAACTATTTAAGTGAGGTAAAGAAGAGAGAACGCTCCTAAGTTGGTTTGGGAGGTATAAACACAAACATCATTGTTAACGAACATGTCGATAAACTCCTTAATGTAGTTGTTCCTTCTTGTCAAAATAGAGTTAGATACTTACTCTTAACCTAGTTAAAGTTTTGTAGCACTTATGACGAGTTTTACTGTATTTCTAATTAAGATCTATTTCTCTCCTACTTGAATTTAACTTGAATGAGTAATAAAATCAGTAATTTTGAATCGAAATTGTTCCCTCCCCTCAAAGACCTCGACGTCAGCTATCTATGCGTGGCCTTTTTCATTTCTCAGGGAGAAATAAAACGATATAATTGACGAGACTAATGTTTGAGTTTTGCTACTATCTAGTTGACCTGGTAGTCATAGCCCTGCCCTTAGCTTTACCGTGTCCCATAAATTACTATAAGTATTTTTATCCAGATAGAAACTTTCACTCCCTTTCTGTCGCCATTCCCTAGAATGTTTACACATCAAAATCATAAAATGCGTCAATATTCCAACCTTTAGGTACTCCTTATATCAAGTTTCATTGAAATCTTCAAATCTCTGAGTTAATTTTGACCTGGGATTAAGAAAAATTAAATTCATCATCAGATAAAAGGTATCATATAACACGTTGAATAAGCAAAGGAAAAAGAAAAATTTATTATTGTCTTCTTTATTTGTCGATAAAGTTACCTCTTCTTGCTTTTGTTTATGTAGGTACCTAATACCTATAGACTAAAGCTGACAGATAAAGGTACGAGGTTTACGTAATTTAATCACAAACTTCAAACGGCAAGAATGCAAAGAAGGCACGGAAATATGAGGCGTAAACTTGTTTACCTAAATTGGGAGTTGTATCCGCTGAGAAATATGGGGAAAATTCCGTGGGATGCCTTTTTTGGCATCTCTATGTAAATGATTGAACCGCCTGATCACGTAGCCTTTGTCGTATGATCTACAATATAAGCAGGGAGAGTGAATAACAAAATCTAAAATTAAATACCACGTGCGTGCACCTTTAATGTATTTTTAACCCACGACGCAAAAGATGGGGTGTTATAAGTTTGACGTGTCTGTCTGTCTGTCTGTCTGCATTGGTTGTGGTACCGTAGCGAACGGAAGAAGCGATTTAAATTTAGTTTTTTTTTATATTATGAAAGGTGAGTGTTCTTAGACATGTTTGATGAAAATCGGTAGTCGTTTAAAAGTTGTGTGGGGTGAAAGTGGGGAAGAATAACCGAATGTCTGCAAATATAATCGAGTGGGGTCTCAAATGAAAGCGCATCACGTGTACATTGCAAAATAATATGATCAATGAAAATCGGTTGAGCCCTGAAAAAACTCTGGAGTAAAAGTGGGGAAAATAACCAATATCTGCAAATATATTTTGGTTTTTTTTTAAATTTTTAATTTAATATTATCTATTATGGGACGAGCCCCTCTGTAAGTTAACGTATAATTCTCTTTTACTGTCTTCTGGGAATACTTCTGAGCGGGCTCGTCTCTTAGCGGTATCAGAACGTGAGTCTGGTTTCTGGCTGCAAGCACTTCCCTCTAGTAACATAGGGACATTGTTAGACAATGTCACTTTGTCTCTATGTACTAGTCTGCGTCTGGGATTAAAGACAAATGAGCCTCATCGCTGCATATGCGGTTTTGACGCAGACCAGTTTGGTCACCACGGCCTTTCATGCCAACGCAGTGCCGGCAGGATGTCGCGTCATGCATGCATCAACGACGTCATCCGGAGGGCGCTTGTCACCGTCAACGTACCGGCAATTCTTGAGCCGAACGGAATTGTACGTGACGATGGTAAGCGACCTGACGGTTTGACTCTTGTTCCCTGGAAGCAGGGGAGGTCCTTAGTATGGGATGGTACTTGCGTAGATACCTTGGCACCGTCTCATGTTCAGGCGACCTCGATGCGCGTAGGTGCGGCGGCTGAATCTGCGGAGGCATTGAAAAGAAGGAAATACGCTCGTCTGGCAGAAGGATATACCTTCTTGCCATTCGCAGTGGAAACATTGGGACCGTGGGGACCAGAAGCAAGACATTTCTATAAAGATCTGTCTTCGCGTCTGGTCGTAGCGTTGGGTGACCCGAAGGCAGGAGCCTACTTTGGACAGCGCATTAGCTTAGCTGTCCAGAGAGGCAATGCAGCCAGTATCTTGGGCACTCTTCCTCATCGCAGCGATGTTTTTCATTTGTCATAGTTTTAGTTTTTTTTTCATTATTTTAGTTTATTAGATTTTAATTTGATGTTATTTTTTTTATAAGAATTAAGTGATTATTTAAAAAATAGCTGATATACATAGCAATATACAGCATTTAAAACTTATGTGCTGAATTATGTGAAGTAGGTATATCAAACAGCAACCTTTGAATGAAATAAATATCGAATTCATATTATCTACATTTTAATTCACTAGAGTACTAGACATTGCCCGCGGCTTCGTTTGCGAGGATTTTAGACCTTGATACATAGAGGGATAAAAACTATCCTATATGTTAATCCGGGTTGCAAACTACGTATAAGTATACCAAATTTCATCCAAATCTGTTCATTAGTTTTGCATGAAACAGCAACAAACATCCTTACAAACGTGAATTTTCATAAGATATAATAGACTACAAGCCCATGAACAAAATTTACCTGTGAAATGAACTAACGTGAATAACGCTTAGAAGGCAGAAAATAAACAGAAAATAACTCTGAGCACTATGCTGTCATTTCTGAGCGGTACACCTGTACCATGATCAGATATAAGGGTTGCGACCCTTGGCTTTCGAACCCTCCCTTGGAACTATGTACGGCGTTCATGGATAAAGTATCTGTATGTGTATACAAAAGGAATTACACAAATGTACGGCACTTATTGTACGGCATTCGTGACCTATAGGTCATTTATTACTGTACGGCTTGTAGTCTATAAGTAAGATTTATTAGAAACGTGATAATGTCTTATATATTAAAGTTGTATTATATTGTAACAACGAAGGTTGTGTCTTTGTGTGTCACACAACCACACCTCCCAAGCCGAGAAATTGTTGCAATCGCTTGTTACTTGTTAATGAGCAAGGCTGTGAATACCTCCTTGGGTGAACTACAATAGTTTGTTTCACCTATTTGTCTACAACTTCAGGGTCACAATGAGAAGTTATGTACTCCTTAGGCGACTCCACTAGGCTAATCAATTCTGGATTGGTAGACTTGACTTGACTTGACTTGTAGACATGCCTTTGAAAACATTAAGAAGAGACTCTCAAGCAAGCAAGCTAAATAATTTGGACTGCTGAACAAAATTAATAACGTAATAAATGTAAATTTATGTTTTAGTTATGTAATACATAATTATTGTATATCCACCTAGAGTAGACTGTTCTAAACTTATTATAATTTTTGTAACATGTTTCTCAAGTAACAGTCAACAATAAACGCATTCTTTCCTTTTCTTTTCTTTTCTCACGATGTTTTTCTTCACTGTTATAACAGGCAACATTTTGTAGAATGCACATAACTTTCAAACCCGGACTTCTCAAATAAGTACCCCACGCTTTTGTGTTTTAGTGTAATGTAATGTACGATTACGATAAAAACGCATGAGCCCTCGTTATGTAATACCGGATTTTAATTCAAAGTTAAAGGACCAATTTACAATGGGGAAAAATTTCAAAACGACAATGATTTGGCAAGCATGGTAGGTAATGTTCACGTTATACAGTGACATACTTTTACTCTCTCTCGGACATGTTACTGAGGAATGAGCAGGATGAAAATGTTGTCAACTCAAATAGTATTTTTATGTAACCTCCTAATATGAGGTTTCTCATCTAATATACGTATTAGGCTCTCATATATTAGAAGCAAGGGCATCGCTTAGGATTGCCCCTCAAATGACGTAGGCCTTAGTCTTCAAAGGCAAAAGGTTTAAGTTTATACTAAGTAGATTATATTGCACTCTCACTTCGAGCCTAAATTTTAGATTGAAACATCAAACTTGAAACTCAACTTTAGAAGAGCTCTTAACTAACTTGAGAAATTTTGTTGCAGTCGCCAGCAGCCATTTGCATTTGGGAAGCCGAGAGGATAATCTTTTCAAACGGATCCGCATAGCGATAAAGAACATGTCGAACAAAACGCTTTTGGACATATTCCAGGAGATTCTCGCCGCATCTGGCAATTCTTCTGATAGCAAGAGCATTAATGAGTCGCAGATTCTGTCCGTACTGAGGGCGACTAAGGGTAAAGAAGGCGAGAGCTTCGGATCTGTTATTGTGAAGGTCGTGAGCGATGCTCAGAGCAAGCTGAACCTCAGTTCCAACCCCATTAAACCAGACTGCACGTATTGTGATGGAGGTTTCCGAGATGTTGTTGAAGCTTACAACAGTATTCATGGATATGTCAGCTTACTGGTAAGTCATTATGTATTTTATAACATAAAAACAAAATGTTACACATACGACAATACTAGCTTCCGCCTGCGACCTCGTCCACGATGACCTAATCTACCTTCATACCAAACTTTATCCAAATCTGTTCAGACGTTTTTGCTTATAAGAGTAACAAACATTCATCCATTCATCCATCCTCATAAACTTTCGCATTTATAATAGTAGCAGAAAACTTTACTACAGACGGCTTTATCGCCAAGTAAGCTATTTCTTCCAGGTAATTGGAATTCCTGGAATTGGAATTGGATTCAAATGATTAGGTTTGTTTAAATTCTTATCTGTTACGCCCAGTTACCTAAGCGTAAAGTAAGCCCATTGAGGTACCAACGCTCTTGGGTTTCAGGTAGAATTAGTGGGTCCTTGGTGGATACATGGGTTCAGAGTCCATTTAAGGCCTTCAGAGCAGCGAACATCCTGAGAGAGTACTGCGGTTCGGTTTAAGATTACATCTGTAGGAGAACTTATATAAACAAGGTGACGTGTATACAAGTAGTCACTCAGTCGTATTTTGATTTTTCGAAGTAGTTGGATTATAGATTTATGAAGTCAATCAAGATTTCTAGTATCATATCAATTTTCGTTTCTATTCCAATTTCATGTCGCTCCAAATCTTTGTGATATATTGAACAAAAAAATATCATTCATACATCCTACAGATTATACCTACCGGCGATATTTTTCAACTGATTGAGTTTTTTGTAACAGACGGAATTCTTAGCTACTAGACTATTCATCGTTGTTATTACGTATGTTTAAATGTAATTTTTGCAATTAGCAAGCGTTGCACTTAATACCATGTTAGAATAGAAGTATAACCCTTAAGTCGTGGAGGTTATAATTATCACGTTTTGAGAGTAGGTGCTAAACGTTAATTAGGATCCACATATTCAAAGTTATTCGTAAACACGGTTTAGTTCACAATTCTATGTTAAATCGTACTTATAAAATCTAATTAATTGTTATTTGTAGTTCCTAGAGCCATTGCAGAGCCGCTACCCTTTATTCTTCAGTGCCGTGAACATGAACATTATCGTCAAAGTATTCATACGGTAAACGTCAATCATTAGTATGTCATACTCGTATGTCAGTTTGTCTGACATCTCTGTATACTAACGGCACACGTTAACTACATGAATACTTTGTCGCTAGTGTTCATGTTTGGGGCATAGGTCCTGATCCGAACGAAAACACGGTTGGGAGGATTCATTTCAGATTTCCCAAAATGAATAAAAAGGTTGTTCTTAGATATTATGCAAAATAGTACAAAATTTAATTTGAGCGCGAATAACGTAGATGTATTACTGATGAATAATGTAGGTATTGATTAGTAAAACAGACTAGTTTCATCACTATTTGGTAAACATAGAGATGGAAGCTGTTTTCGCTGGAGAAATAAACGAACTTTATTTTTACGCAAGAACACGTGAATGAAAGCAATCGTTTGATCTGTAGTTTTGCTGTGCGAATTTTTATTTGAAGAACATACCTTCATGAATGAGCAAAAAATTTTGTGCAAAATTTGAGCGTTATCGAGCTATCCATGTTATACGAAGTTACAATTTGTCTTTATTTGAGTGACAAGTAAAAAGTGGAAAGTGGAGTGGAATGATGGAGAAAAATTGTCATCTACAAATGAATAATCTTCCTAAAATTTATTGATTTCGATGTCATTCCACGTAGCTATCCTAAATCGAGTGATATTGATAACAGGCCCTCCTAAATCTTTATCGCCATCGAAATGCAGGCTTCATTTTCACTGAAATTCTTTATTTCATTATTCAACTACATTATCGACTCGACATTCATCGATCATTGTATATACACATTTCGATAGTCGCAACAATGTCATAGCCATCCCCATTTCTAGTGCACAACCGCGAGCAGCGCGTTGCCTAGAGTTCGACCAAACTGTTCGACCACAAATGAGATTATCGCAAGCTTCAGTTACTTCCGAAGTTATTTAATTTCTAGCTAGATGGCCGCATTCGTGGCTAAGAAAAATTTATACTTATTTTGGACTTATTGATCGATCGGGCGTCTTCAATCTACAATTTTATTAGTGCTACACATTTCTTTTCATCTCGCGTTTTGACCGTCGTAAAAGACGTCACATAACATCCTATTGTTCGCGTGGTTCTTAATAGCAACTTATGTTACGAGCTACCGTTTAACATAAAGTAAATTCGGATTGACGAGATGGAAACCAAGCGGTGGGTGTAATTTACAATGTTTACGCGTTTAGGTCAATTTGGGGGTGGCGAGTCAACAGTAATGCCCTATTCTTGTCGACCTACCGATGTCTCGTAAATTCACTTAGAACAAACTAGGGTCGTAAGTACTTAATAGGTTTTGACAGCCCCTTGGTCAAGCGTGGTGAACTGGGACAATGAGGATTCTTTGTGAACTTAAATTATCAAAGATCCCGAATGCTACAGGATTATTTTATATAAAAGTGGACTTCGCAGGGCTGAAAAGAGGAAGAAGGTAGCCTAAAGCATCACTCGATAGAACGTTAAAGTCGATGATCGAATGAAGCAGCCAATTGTGACGCACTTCAGAGTAGGGCCTCCTCGCACAATGAGGCGGATTATAAGCCTTGGTCTCAGTCATTTACGCTGGCCTATTACGTATTGGTGGACTTCTAATGCCTTTGAGAGCATTAAAGAGCCCCCCCAAGGACGCAGGTTACCGAGTATTTAAGATTCAGATGATCTTATATAGTCTAAAATACTTTAACTACAACCGTATACCGCCGCCTATTCATTATCATATTCTGATCCCAATTTGTTATAATTATCATAGTTGTTGCTACTTATATCCTTCGGAAGCGTGTTCCAAATATAGCATATCATACGTCATTGCGTTAATTGTACCGAAGTTCCCCACTGTACAGTGAGCAGTGAGCATTTACTGCTTACGTTCGCTTGTTTAGGCTGGAGTGGGCTGGATTTTATAATATTTTTAACTTTTTTATGTAAGCGTGTTATTGGATTACACAGATACGTATTAAGGAATAGGTCGCATGAGAATGAGAGTCCTAAACCTGAATAGAGCTTTTTATCCATCGTCAAGGTATGCATCGTGCAAGTCTTGAATAATGGTCCAGATTGTTGGCACGGGGAAAATTGAAATCAATTAGTATAATTAAAATTTATAATTCGTCTGGTATAAGTGCACGCTCCTCTGTCTATTATGATGTTATAATCCAATTCTAATTCAGCCGTTAGTGAAGTTTTATTCGTATGATAAAATCGTGCGTTCAGTAGAGTATGTATGTAGCTCGGTGTCACAGTAGTAGGGTGGGGTAGGGTAGAGCTAAGGAAAGATGTAAACGACTGGCGTCGTAAGTCTACGATACCATTTAGTTTATCCATTAACCGCGAAATTGGATACACCTGAATGGCATCAATACAATAAGTTATTCGAGATTATATTAACTGTACACCGTCCGTATCAATTATTAAGGGCAACTAATAGTTTAATCATTATTTATTAGGGATGTACGTACATACTCGTATTATAACAGTATGCTAGTATTACGAGGGTTGTTTTTAAGTTTTTTGAATTCTTTATGCATTACAGCTGGGCACAGTTCTTCGGATGACGGCAAATATGGAAAAGCGTTTTACGAGTCATTTGTCGACGTTCTTATTTCTGCCACTGGTGGAGGTCCTTCTTCTTCCGACACTTCTTTCCCATAATAACTTGTTTTGGATTTATTCGCCGTAACATGCCGTTCTTTTTGTGAATTACTTTCTTAAAGTTATGTGCGATCTACAAAATGAAGTGTCACCAGCTGAAACGGTGACAGTAAATATCGTGAGGAAATCGGCATGTCTAAGAGTTTTCCATAATCGCTCAAAGGCACGTGAAGTCTACCAACCTACATCAGATCAGCGTGCTGGACTAATGTATTCTTTCTTATCTTAGTGCGAGGTGACCCGACCCTGCAGTGGGCTGCTAACGGTTCACAGACAAAGCATAGTGGTGGAAAGATCTGTAACAAATTCTTAAATAACATTAATCGGTCGAGTCAATAATTTGATCCGACTTACCTACCCTGGAATGGAGCAGTAATCCTTGGAGAAATATCTTGTGAATAGGCTTAGCAATGATTCGGGGTTATTTCGTAAACTTATCCATACCGCCACTTGTAATAAACAGTCTATTTCTGTTTGTATATTTCCAGGCAGTTATTAGAAATATCAAATCTCCGGGAGTGTTTATGTTTTACTCGTGTTATGGATACGCTCGTGGTCGTTTATGTTTGAGTGTCCATTGAAACATCTAATGGACGCAGATTTTCTGCGATAGTAATTACTTATGTTATTTTGCTATGAGATATACGAACTTACTTATAGTAATTATATTAACTTTTTGGACTAAATTTAGTTCATTGTTATTGTATTAGCTCACCCTAAGCCGGCAACAAGGAAGCGTCGCTCTTGGTGTTGCCGTGGTGACCACTTACTATCAGAGTCCCTAGCATGAACACTATCGTCAAAGTATTCGTATAGTTACGGTGTGCCATTAGTATGTAAGACAAACTGACATATGAAATACTAATGATTGTCCGTTCGGATAGTTCGACGATAGTGTTTATGCTCGAGGCAGTGTTCCTTTTGCCTTTTTGTCTGGTTTTCCTTTGTATATAAAAATCGGGGTATTTGTAAGATAAACAGGTAATAATATATCGATCATTTGTCGCGGGAAATATATACACGTAGTAGTTTTTATTGCTTACGTTGGTTATTGACAGGCGAAACGTGACTGGACCGCTCGTAAAGAGTGGCGGACGCACTTGCCCAGATTCTCGTATAGGGTTGTCAAATTCTTTGATAAATAAATAATTTCCCAAATATCTAATAAACAAATATAGCATTATGCAATAATTTGAGGTACAATTTTCAGCTAAATTACGCGAACGGGAAAATTTAAAATTTATTAATAAAAATAAAAATCCATTAAAAATGTAACGATGAGCCTGTAGTACACTGATGGACATGCATGTTTAATTTCAAACAGGACAAAAATCCTTATCCCTGGTCGTATGTTGGTGCACTGCTAAATATAAGGACTAAAATGTGCGACTTAGTATAAGTCTAAATAACTGTTGTTTATCATGCGAAATAAATATTTTTAACTATCTATCAAATAGTGGCTTATAACGAAGTAATTGCTGCTAAAAATCTGGGTAAAGGACTTCCCTCGGTTACAATAGCTAAACTACCTTGAATTTTTTGATTTATTTGAACAAAAATGCTCTTTTGGACAAAAGCTTGCCGTAATTTTTACTACGGCTTTAAATTTCGGAGTGGAGTATGATTGAAATATTGCTGCGACAAGCTTTTAAATTTCTATGTTTCGAAACTCTTTTTGGTACGGCACGGCTAACGAATACACAAATGACTACTACTTCATGCCAATAATACATAAATAATAAATTTTGGGGGATAACTCACACTCATGGCTCTCTGGTTTCAAATAAAGCAGTTCGCGTGTGTTATATAAATATACATAAACTAATACTTTAAGTTATACCCAGACACAGAACAAATACGTGCCCATTACACAAAGCTTTCTTCTGTGTGGGGATCGAATCTCCGACTTATGGCGCAGTAGTTAGGACCCCTAGCCACTAGACCAGACCAAGAGATCAGACAATAATTTTACATTATGCATTTTCCAGCGAGATTGAAAGCTTTAAGGGTAAGCTAGGTAGTACTTACTGTGTGAAATATGGCGGAGACGGTTCTTTGTTAAGCTTTATATTTTAGTATCTTTCGAATAGAATTTGTTTTATGTAGTTTATTGCTTAAAACTCTCAACTATCTCGTAAATCAGTGCAATACGTGTAGGGTTGATTCGAACCCGGATCTTTAGCCACTGAGTAATCTGTTGGTTGTAAACTACTATCTGGTGACACGATAATGAGGTAGTCGTTACCCAAGACGAGCGGAAGTGTAGAGCATTACCTACATTCTTGAAGCATTTCACTGTGTTTTTTTACTTCCTTAAAAGTTTTGTTTACATAAATCTTAATACAGTAATGCCTACGTAACAACATCGTTTTAAGTAATTGCCTTACCTACCGGAATATTATCTAGCGCTGGGTGTATAATGTCTACATCATATCAGATAAAATTGCTTCTAGTAATAACGTCCCGGTGCGGTAATTCATGTTTCACTAACACCTTAATTACATCTTAACTTACCAAGCAGACTGGAATAGTAAGGGTTGCATATACACTACTGTAATATACTGATGGTTTATTATTGGGTTAGCTTATACATTTCAGATTTTTGTTCACCAAATTAAGGTCGCCAAATAAGTATTTTAAATTTAAAAAAGGAAAATAAATGGACGGAACTAAATTACGTTTTCGAGTAAAGAAATTCATAACTGAATAATTTTGTTCCTTTCCTTTAACAGCGGTATCCTAAAAAGGAAAAGAGAGAAAAAGGTTTATTCGCACAAACTCAGGACTTATATTTTATTGTAGATAAAAGTAGATGAACCTTTAAGTTCTTTTATTTTATACTACTAGTACCTACTAGTAGTATAAAAGACTACTAGTAGTATATAATACTAGTAGTATATAATACTAGTAGTATAAAATACTACTAGTGCCTAGTACCTACTACTACTACTAGTACCTACTACTAGTACCTACTAGTAGTATAGTAGTATTAAGCCAGAGTTAGACTAAGGCCTAAAGCATCCTTCTCATTTTGAGAGAAGAGTCGACCCTGATCACTAATGAGTTACAGACTGACTTGCCTACTGTAGCTCGATTTTAGCTTTATGTAATACAATATCATTCCAAATAAAATTTATCAAGCGCAAAAGCTTTATGTCTAGTGTCTACTGAGGGTGGCAAGCGTAGGTACCTAATGACTTAATACCGCTCAACAAAAGAGTCTCAATTGAAAGTTTCACTCCGTTGATAGATTAATAATGAATCGCACTTTCATTTCACTCGTGTCGTTACGCGAGTGTTCCGGCTTAGTCGCTGGAAAATTAAATTTCTCCGCTTTAACGCCTAAGTTGGGGCGATAAAAATCTAATGGAGAAGATTATTATCCAGCCTCGTGTGGCAGTTAATTGATTCAAATTAAGGTCAGCATCAGAAAACAGTTACTTCCAAGAATTAAGTTCCAATAAAGGTGTATGTATTAAACATGTTTTTTAATTTTAAACATTTTGGTAAAAAGTTATTTTTTCTAAAAGCACGACTTTGTATTAATCGTGAGTTCTACTGCTTTCCATGCCATATTTTTAACGTTACCAAGGGCAAATATCTTCAGAAAAAAAATCACCAATTCATTCAGATCGCTTCACCATCGGACCCAAATAAATAAATTATGGACTGATACCGCAATTCTACTGACAGCAAATTATTAAAATGGAACCAATAAAAAGAACATCCTCTCCTATAAGGGAGAATTTTCCAAATTGAGAAAGGTTCTATTTTTAAGTCCACTGTTTAATTTAAAATGAACGATATAAGTTTGACTTTTAGATTAAATACAAACATAGTATTCGAAATTCTGAACACATAACAATGCTGAATTACCCAAAACTTTAATTCAGAACTTTCAATTTGTAATTAACAAGGGTCTTGCTTGAAACTTCGCTTCTATTGTCCCTTTATTTAAGCGTTTCGAGAATGTTTGATTAGGGCAAATATGCTCAAATCGACTAGTTTTTCTAAAAAGATTTTTAATTAGCGTCGTTAAAGTTTCAAATAATGAACCTTGATGTAGCAACGCATTATCTATTCTTAAACTTTTGTAACTAGCCATTCGCATTACTCGCTGTAGTCTGGTGTTTCGGTTGAATTGGATAGGTGTGGTGGACCATTGAGTCGTAGTGCTCGCAAGTCAAATCGGGATGATTTGACGACTAAAGATTTCAGACAGGATTACTATAATATGATTTGAGGGCTTATGATTTCAACCCGCCCTGGGTTGCCTCGGCTGCCACTGCCCTGCCCTGCCACTGCAGTGAACTATCACTGTTGGGGCCGGCGAAAGTGTACCCGTGGTATTATAATCCACTGCCAAATTTGTGATGAGATGGTGTCCATTGGGTTACAGAGTAATATTGACACCATAGCTACTCATGGTAAACGGACAGGCCTGTTTGTTACTTATCTTGTTAGGTACTTAAAATAATAAAATAGAAAATGCCTTTTATAATTAGAATTTATTTATTTCAACTTTACTCAAACGGGACCAACTTGAAAGAAATTAATTTCCGTTAACTTTTTTCTTAAAAAAATATGCTGAAGTTTTTTATATTTATTCAAGCAGGAAAATTGAAACACACAAACACACAAACCGTTCAAAATCTACGTAGGCAGGCGTTAATTCATGACAAAAGATCGGAACTTACGTACGTATGTACATAAGTACAAATACATACTAGGGATGTAATGTAAGCGATTTTTCTTTTTTAAGGAGCAACTGTAAATAAATAAATCTGCATTTTCCGACTGGGAGCTGCAATATTAGACTTTTCGAAACTGGAGTCCAAACTCTGTAACATCTCTAGATACGTTACTTTGTATAAACGCAAAATTTGCTAGATAATCTAAATTTTTCACTTTTTGCTTTCATTTTTCTTCCAATATTTAACGCAAACGTCAACAGAGCGCGGTAAAGCGTTTTCATATTGATCGTATGTTTTGCCAGAAGTATACAACAACGTTCGTATAAATAAATAAATAAAATTTGCGGCTACGAGTAGGTACCTACTCGTAGATCTGCGAGTAATTAGTAGGTCATTATATTTATTTAGGTGAAATAATTAGTTATTTTATTTTTTATTCCTCTTTAGGATTTATTTACTACCGTTTATTCAATGAAGTTGAACTTCGGGTACCTCCGGATGGCATCTATTTTGCCCAAAATATTTATGTAACCAAAATTATATAAAACATTCATGCTGCTAGCATTCTGACAAGTGGGAAAGGCTATTGGATGGCATATAAAATTGTAGATATAACTGTACTTTTTCCTTTGTTAAGTTATTTTTGTACCTACTGTAGATGCTGTAGGTATAGTTAATTTATCGTGTGCCGACCGACATAATAATATTTCCATTGTTTATTTTAATATTGTGTTTTAATTAATCGTCATTATTAAATGTCTCTTAAAATAAATGTTAATTATGTATCGGACATTCCGTAACAAATCTGTTTTGGCATTATTGGAAATTTTGTATAACAAGTTAGACCGCAAAATATTTGTTAGATGTTGAGTATTGCAGGATTACATAATATGGTTAGATTCCAAAACACTTTAACCACAAAGTATACGTACATATTTACAAAACTTAGTATACCGGTGAAATGAAAAACTATCTATAAAGGTATCTATAACGTAAGTACATCTCGCGAAATAAGGGCTCGCGTCATGAGGACACATTCGTATTCTTTCGCAGTCCTGATAGCGTCGGTCTGCACCTCTCCTCTCCTCTTGGTGTGGCGGAGCTGGACTTCTTTTATCCCGTCTCCTGTAGGGCGAACGGGAACACCGCGCCGGCTACCTTAAGGTCTATTTACTGGGTGTTTACGAGTAGGTCTCACACATGGGAGTTGGAGCGGTGTGTGTGGTATACTACTGTCTGAAGTTTTTAACGGATACGCTGCTACGTGATGCTACGTGGGAACCACAATTATGGTCATCCCTTTATCTTATTACACCTCCCAACATACTTACCTACATGAGCCTAATCATAATAAATATTCCATATAAACAAACGGTAGAGCCGTTATATTTTCTTCATTTATATACTTGAGAGCGAGCGTGCTCTGATTGATTTAACTTGGAATTTTGAATATAAGCCAGCTATCGAGAAAACTTCAATAGCGTGATTTAGGATATCTGTGACGCCATCTCTTGACGAATAGCGGTAGTTGCCATAATTCAACCAAAAGAATCCATCCTTAAAACTTACCTTTTGATATGAAACTGCTTGTGATTTGTTTCAGGTGTGTACGATCGGCGTGCTGGCGAATACGATGAACGTGGCCGTGCTGACTCGCCGAGACATGGCCGCCGCCCCCATCAACCGTCTCCTCAAGTGGCTGGCCGTCGCTGATGTGTTCGTCATGCTCGAATATGTACCATTCGCCATTTATAAATACTTAGTAAGTTCATGGCATCTATGTATAACCATCATCATTTGTTACTAAGGAAGTTTTTAATTAAAAATGAGGCCTTAGCCTTACTACCCATATTTCTCAGTTTTCAGGCTAAATCGCCAGTAACGTTTGTTACGTAACAACTTATTAAAGCCTAGCTATACCAGCAGCGGTGGGGTATCCCTAATGTTAAAAGATTCATCACGAAATTAAATTTCAAAGAAAGTATATTATATACATTAAGGTATCTATCTACATTATCTACTCAAATAGTTCATATAGGCACCCCTACATCCCCATTAGAGTATGATTTTAAAATACGTACATTAATGATTTCTTCTTATTGATATTCCACTCGTATTCTTATAATAAATACCGATGTGGGTTGAAAGTGCCAATTAAGAGGTTTTATTCGTTAAGCCCTCGTTATAGTAGTTTAGTGGAGAAAATATTTTCTACCTTTGAAATTGTACAAAAATTTAATTTATATGATCAGATCTATACTGAGCTATTCAATGTTTTGAAAAGCCATTGTTATAAATTATATCTCCTATATTTAGAATTTAAAATAACTTCTCTACTTAACGGTCTAGACGGCGGAGGTTAAATTATTTATATGGAGGTTACTGACCTGCCATTTAAAGTTTTACAATACATTATTAAATTCTGGTTTTCAGTCTTCAGTATTTGCATCGCATATGGATAAAGATGTGTGCTTGAAATACAGACTAATAATGGAATGGTGCTTTATAACTGTAGGGAACGGAAGGGAAGGGAAGATGCAGTCAGTGATAAATCAGTGAGGACTGTGAAACTTTTGACTTTTGTGAGTGACTTTTGTGGGAAGCGAAGTGAGAAGCGCTAGCATTCGTGAATGTCGTTTTGTTGCATTACCCAATTTTTTTAATTACTAATTAGTTTAGGCCCTATAAATTTTGATTTCAATTTCTGTAAAACTTTATCAATCGAAAGTATTAAATATTAGTTTGAAGTAATGATCAGGTTGTAAAAGAATCGTTATTTAACCTAATATTACCCGTACATTTTACCAACAGTGACCGTTAAAACTCTTATACAGGCAAACATTGTTGACCGGCTTTGTTTTTATTTAATTTACACAATAACGGTGAATTTTCAGACTGTGATGTAGTACATGTTTATTGGAAAATCGTTTTTGTCGGAAGTTTTCTCATAGAACTTTGTTTAAAAATTTTACAGAGCAAATAAAAGGAATATTTTACAATAAATAAATAATTTTAATACGAATAAATTTAAAAACAGCAATGTCTTCAAAGGTAAATTTATTGTATAATTATGAATGGTCTGCTACGAGGTTATCGTATTATGTATATAAAATTCTCAAAACGGCTTGACCGATTTTTATGAAATTTTATATGCATATTCAGTAGGTCTGAGAATCGGCTACTGTCTATTTTTCATACCCTAGTGATAAGTTTGTTGTGTAAGGTTGTCCACACCTAACATTTTTTTATTATTATTTTTCAATAATGTGTGTTAAATTTTTCAAAAATACATACAACCCTAAATTTCACCTTTCTATTACCAACCTCTATTTTTAGTAGTCGACTTTAACGCTCGATAAATTATAATAATTATGGTAAAACAACGTTTGCAGGGTCAGCCAGTAAGCTGACGTTGTTTTGCCGTATTACAGGTAAAACAACAGTTTTGCCATATTATAGGTAAGTACACCTAAAATTTTAACCGGCCAGGACACCGCTTACAAGTTTTATTTAAATTGTATCCACAATTTAATGGATTTTATTGAATATTATAATTTATTTTCCAAAATTTTCCTATTCTCCGTTGTTTTCCCAAAAATAAATATTATCAATGCAAGCAACGTCAAGAGTTAATTCAATTCCCCAACAATTTGAGTTGGTAAACAGTTTCTCCGGCCGTATAAAATTAAATTTACATCTTTTGTTGTAGCCCATCGACACCTCAGTGGGTAGATACGATAGTCATAATCTGGGAAAATTATGTTTCGGCAAAGATCTTAGCAAAACGACCTTACAAGGATCATGTATTGAGGAAATAAATAAAGAGCCTAAGAACGAAGAAGACTGAAACTGAAACCGAACTTTCGGTCGGACACTCAATAGTTTTCAAAAATTAAATATATGGGAGAGTTCCTAACAAGCCAATTAAGAAAGATACGTTAAAAAGTGTAAGCAATGGTTAAAATGGCTCCTTATGCATATAAAAAATGGGCAACCATCAACGAAGCGTTATGTTTTCGCTGCTCGATTTTAGCCAGTGATCCCTCACTTACCAAATTGAAATTTCCCATCAAGAGTAGGGTTGATAACAACACGTTTCGTGAACGTGAACGAGCCCTATCAAGGACCCTCGATGGTCACGTTCGACCCCTATTATATATAGTGGCGAAGGTGTAATTTTTAGAGCGTAAACTTCCTACTACGTCAATAGATTTGGCAATCTAGAAATGCCTCATACTCGTAACATCCTTTAAATTAAAGCAATAATACTTTTCGGCACATTATTTCCTTTTCTATTTTTCATTAATAGTAAACCTAATTTTACTAAACTATAATTTAATAAACTACATTTTATTGACTGTGATTTAAACCGAACGATATTTACGAAAAAAAAACTATAAATTAAATTTTTTGGCAGTTTTATCGACTTATACTTACGTGGATCTGTGTAAGAAGAGTAAAGCATTACCTCTAACGCTTTGCGTTATGAGGCTTGCAATAATGTCTAGACTCACGAGGCATAAGCTCCGTCTCATATTCTTCTCATACAATTAAATTAAACGCAATCCTAAGTTTGAGACTCTGTATTTAATTATTGTATAATTTATCTGTAATTATATTAGGGATTCAGCTCTTCTTCAAGTGTAAGTACTACTTATAAAATAATATGGATTTTAGTTTATAGGATTTATCCAATTACAAGACGTCTTCGAAGACCGGTATTATACTCGCCTGCAATTATTGAAGTATTGCGTTCTGCATAAGTCGTGAGCCTGACTTTAAATGAAGTTCTGTTTATATGTATCTATACACTGTGTTGCTCTCAGTCTCTTACATGGCAGGCCGTGTAGCAGTCTTCCATATTATTAAGTATGACATAATAAGTCATACTCCAAGAGGGAGTTCTATTTATCAATTAATTGTATTACTCAGTCGCTCAAAAGATAGATCTAAGCTCGATCTTTTAGTCATCTATCATGATGTACTTCCCGTCATAATTATTTGAAAATTCATCTAGTGAAATTAATACGAACCAAATCAAATAATGTAAATTAACTAAGAATCAGAAAGCAAACTGGCCTCTATAATGATGTTTGTTCAAACGGATTGTTTGAGCATTCTAGGTTAAATATTGACTCATGATTCAATGTTGTTTCGTTAATTGAAAATGTGAAGGAGTTATTGGGCATTATCTATTGAGTTATAACCTAAAATTTACCATGTTTATAGTCGTATTTTTTCTTTTCCTTGTAGATTCTGCCGGAAAAGCTGGACTTCCCGTACTCTTGGGCGATGTATCTTCTGTTCCACATGCACTTCGCCCAGATCCTGCACACGGCATCCATCTGTCTCACGCTTTCCCTCGCTATATGGAGATATTTGGCGATCAAGTGAGTAGTTCATCTGGCACTTTTTATTTCCGACATAATAAAGGTCTTATTGGAAATGTCGACCAGATTTAATCCTTGCCCCTGCCCTAGAGGGCTGGCTTCTATTACGCTCAAAGGCTGAATGTGTTCAGCGAGGATATGCCGCCAGCGTCTTGGGAACGATGCCTCACTCGGGCACATTATGAGATATTTTTATAGTATATTGTAAATATAGTAGTAAATTCTATATTATTTAGTGATCTCATATTATCTACTGAGTTATCTCATATTATCTCTGTTTTAATAATAATATGAATATTGTTGTAGTTAATATTTAGTACCGTTTATATTAAAACTCGGTTTAGTACCAGTCAACAAAGCGGTTTAAAAGGCGGACACTTCTTCTTTACCAGTGAACCTTTGGGCCAAGCAGAGAACAGCAAAGAATGTATAAAAATAATACAATTTTAGAATGAGTATATTTCTTAATAGGATAGATTATGTTCATGTTTGTGTTTATGTAGCCTTCCTAATAAAGGTAATCGTTAATTTTGTTGGAATTGATATGTTTGCCAAAGCTGTACAGAAAGTCGAGTTAGCTGGATAAATAAATTTCACAAGCAGTAGCGAGAAAATAACTGAAAAAGTCATGGTTAACCGGCATGTAGTATCACTCTAGCATAGAGTAGGGTATCTGAAAAGCTCCACGTATAATACCAATTTAATTTTTTAGACAGAGGCGAATCCTCTTTTCATAAAGATACATCACAGATATACATATTTACAAAAGAAGCAAAATATCAAAAGATACATATGCTCAATATATTCTACGATGTTATTTACCAATACAAGACCACGATTGTAAACGAATAGTACCTACAGACTCAGCGTTTGTTGAAAGTATTTTTTATTAAAGAATAAAATATATTTGACGATACATACCTTAGCAGTTCACTGTTGGACTACTAATACTGTCTAAGCTACAGGGCCCTCTAAATCCAAAGGTATCAATCTTTAAGGAAGTGAAAATGTACGAGTATAATTCACGTAAAAAAAATAGTTTTTTTTAGTAAGCACTCTCAGATTTTGCCTCATGAAAATTTTATTAATAAAAACCTTTTAAACATCCACTTCTTTGTGAAATTACCGACGGTGCGAAAATGTAGCGCACTTCCGAATGACATACTTTGTTAAACAATTACTTTGTGCCCAAACCTAGACCCCAATATAAATATTTGTGCAGTGCTATTCTCGTGAGCCCGAATGCTTGTAGGGGCGTATCCATACTTTATAAAGCTTCCCAACAGAGCATAAAAAGGCGGCAATAAAAATCACTGGGGAGGAAGTTGTTTTCCGTTGTTAGAAAATGAACACGGATTATTACTTATTCGTCTAGAAGCATTTGTTTTACGATAGAAAGTCTGGCTCACTCGAGCGGAGTTCGAATTTCGAATTTCGTAATCTGAAATTGGTATCAATTAAATTAAGGGGCTTTAATATTTAATTCTTTCGGGTGATGGCCCAGTGGCTAAGGATTCGGTCTCTTTCTCGAAGTGGCATTCAATTATGTATAGTTCCCTACCAGACAACCTTTGTGATAGTGAAAGAATTTAATAAGAACGAGAAAGAAGGTCAATCAGTCTATTGCTCAACTTGTTGTATATTATTTTATATGTTTTTGTAATAATAAGGTGTTTGTTTAATGCAGGTATTCAGACAGAAGCCACATCTTGTGTACGGAACGGCGGTGCAGTATCGCCATACTGAGCAGCTTCATATTGCCTCCAATATTATGCATTCCCACGTTCATGGTAAAGTATACATACCCTCGATAATTAATAGGTACTGCACTCAATATCTTACACAGAACCTTCGCACTACTTAAATAGTTTCAACAACACGAGTTGTCCTAATTGCCAAGTTGTTCGACGACAAAATCAATCGCTCGCGACAAGTTGGTCGTACGAAAATTCGTCCATCTCATTAATAGGTACTAATATACGGTATGTTACTAGAGGGCGATAAAAGGGGGCTGTACGGGTCATGGACAGCAAAAATGGGAGCTCAGTCCTTCCTATAAGTGATCCCGAGATGCCTCAAGGGGAGGTAACGGCTCTATCATGGGCCCATTATGTACTGCGAAGGAGCTACCGATGCGTTTCTATGAAGAGCCCAGAATCCTCCACTAGAGCTTAAATTACCACCGAGCGATTTTGGTCCATAGAATCCCATATAACCCACTATCGCTTCTACAATCGCTACTTTTGAAGGTTTTCATTACTAACTAAGCGGCAACTAACTGTTATACAAAATCCCTCTGTTAAGATTCTATCTATATTTGAGAAATCCAAATAGGTTCTTGATCTTTACTTCTTAACTTATTCAGGACTTAAACCAGTAGATACCTACTCTAAATTAAAAAGGGCTTAGGTACTCAAAACGCTCTTCATCGGCGAGAAGTGTTGAATGTAATTTATAATACTTCTCAGACACATGACGTAGAAATGCTTCACTTCACCTCAGACATGAAGTACAAACTGATTTAATTATTAAGTACAGGGTAATAGCTTTAGGCTCTTATTGAGCTTCAAAGCGACGATTAATTAAAATCGAGTTACTCAACTTTGATTTAGTTAATTTATTATTCAAGTAGATTAAGTCCACGCATTGAGGTTATTACTAGATTTGTGTTAATTATATCTTTTCTGCGAAATATTTACTCTAATTGCCCGAGGACTTTATTTATATCTGCGTTCTAGCTAAAAGAATTTTAGTCCTAAGTATGCAAACAAAACCACGTAGACGTTTGCACGTACTAAATAGAAAATATTTTCATAAACTATTTCGCAAAGGAATTGAAAATGACGGAACACTGACATTACAGTGATATTTGAAAAAGGAATGCTTTTGAAATTTAAATCGACTAGGTATGACACACGAGCATTATTCTTGCGATGGACACAATTTTGTATGTGATAGACATTCGCGATATCCTCATGAATACGCAGTTGCGAATGTACTTAAAATAATTATGTTTTCAGAAACATTGCAACTGTTTATCATACAATGCAAATTATCATCGAATGAGTTCAAATTGATTGTATTGTCCACAGGTATTCGACATTCATACAAAAGACGTCAGCGACCTGAACGGAAAAACTGGCACGGCGTATCACGTGGACTCTGACAGCCAAGGAACGTTGTACCAGGTCAACTTTTGGGTTCACGCAGTCCTGATAAAACTACTGCCCTGCTCCATCCTGACAGTGATAAGTCTGTGGCTGATTCGAGCCTTGTATAACGCGAATCAGCACCAGAAGAACTTGAGGAATTATAGCGCTTGCCCGGCGGCGGAGAAGATGGTGAAGAGACAGCACAAGGCGGATAAGAGAACTGACAGGACGACGAAGATGTTGCTGGCAGTGTTGCTGCTGTTCCTCGTGACGGAGCTCCCTCAAGGGATCCTGGGACTGATGAGTGGGTTGCTGGGCGTCTGCTTCTTCAAAAAGTGTTACAACCTGTTTGGGGAGCTGATGGATTTCTTGGCGTTGCTGAACGGAGCGATAAACTTCATCCTGTACTGTTCGATGTCGCGCCAGTTCCGACAGACCTTCAGACAGCTGCTGCTGCAGCGACACTTCGCCAGGTTCCTGCCCCCCACTGCTTCCCACTCCGACAACCAGAACACGTATGTATTCTTTTTTCATTTTTTAGTATCATTAAGTATCATTAAGCCTACCAAAGCCTTTGCTTAGCTTAAGTTGCCGATTAACGTCTTCGTCGAAGTCTTTGCTTAGCTTAAATTGACGAATAACGAGTATTCATTCGTTTATACTATTTGAAATATTACTTTTGTATATTACTGATATGTATTTTGGCGCTTGGTCAGGATTAATAGAAAAGAAAAAGTCATGAAATATTTTTTATTGGATCGGTAAACGGATTCCGAACTTTCTAGTCATTTATCACTTTGAAAGTGAGATAAAATTAATTTATTACTTACCTTCTTAGTGACTTTTTATTTTTGAAGGTCTACACTCTACAGTAGCATTTAAAAGCGCATGATCATATGTTCGGATAAGCATAAAGGTCCTTAGATTGAAAGATGTTTTAAAGTTAATAAAATTTTAAATCAAATTTAGATTTTAATATTTTCTTATCAATATTGATATTATAAATATTATTATGCTTGTTCGAATTTATGTATCGCCTTTTTATGCATTTTATATCGATAGTTATTATTTTAAATAAGTAAGAACGTTGTCGCATTCTTTCCGGCAGGTGCACGGAAAAAATAAAAAGGTAACTTCAGCCGCGCTTCTAAATTGTGAATAACTATGTAAGTAACCTATGAGTATGAGTGTCCTTGCACCCATCATGTTGACATACTCGTACAATCACCTTGCGCGGCAAAATATTCATTTATGCAATAGAAGTAATCCAAATCCAAAGTGGAATCCAAGTAAGGGGCCCGAATACGTTTCGGCTTGGTACAGTTAATTTTTTTGCTCTTGTCCAATTAGGTAAACAATCTTGGCACTACTTTTAATTGAAAAAAGTTGAAATGGAATGAAATGAAATAAAAATCATTTATTTGCACGAATTTGGGTTAGTTATTTGTTTTACAGGGCATTTTGATCAATCCATATTCACCTTCTTAGGTACTTACCTATGCAAATTAAGAAGTTATATTACACTTTAATAAAATTTAAAAATAATATAAAACTAATGTTAGTACTTATTAGGTACAATTGAAAACTTATAACTAATACATTGAAATTGAAAAAAATATAGCTTCTATAAAATGTCTCAGCATTAAATGAGAATTTGTTTTTAAATCTTTATAACTAGGTGTCTGCGTTATTTTTAAATCGCAAATAAAAATAGGACAAGTATAAAAAAATTGACTATAGTGTGTAGTCCAGACGCGTCTTAGCCTTAGACGTAATGAAGGCTTCAATTTGACAACATGTTTATTATTCTAACACCGAACCGAGAGCACCACGTTCTCGCGCAAACGTCCATACATATTTATCATAAAATTGTCTTATTATATCGTGACAAAGTTAACATAGATAATTATGTAAAGACTTAGTTAACATTCTATCCATCTCGAGTCTTCAGCATTAGATTGGCTCGATGGCGACTATTGTAGTTATTGTAGTGTTGTCGTCGGTCCTTAGTGAGTTACGCCGATATCTCGAAGTGGATTAGGCGTCTCTTTGCGGAAATAAGAATGGATTTGGATTTCCTTAGTAACAATAATCTTATTACTTGGCAACAAATAGGGTAAGATGAGTCGGTACAAAACAAGAAACATCCAGCTTTAATTATGGACGGATTCCTCAATTTTGCAGGAAGAGCTTTAGGTATATGATTATGTTGACATGCATGCCTCACAGCGAACCTAATTCACTCCACAGTAGATTTTTATATTTGCATGTTGTTTGACTATTTTGCCTCAATTTAAAGGTTGAAGTTACAAGAAGTTACATACCAAGAAGTTAAATAAAATTTAGCGCTGAGCTTGTACAAGGCGTAAATTATTAGATTTATAGTATTTAAGTTAGCTTTTATGGGCCTCAAGGGGACAATTTACACTGTAAGTAAGCCGTAATTCTCTACGGTTTTTTTTACAGTAAATACCTACCATTTTTGTGATCCCTACCGGCACCATTTTTAATAAGCAAACAGGCAGATGGAGCATTTGTTGGTAAGTGGTCAAATAAGCATTTAATACCGCATTACGAGAGTGTATTCATTGCAGCTTTAATGTACAACCTTAAATCAGACAGACCGAAGCACAGTTTCAGTTTGTAAGTTGATGCGTTGCTAATTCGGTAGACGAAAGTTATCTCAAACAAAGCTTCTATCTCCTGCAACCACACCTCATCTAAATGTATACGTGCTCCAATACAATGGAGCCCAAATCCGTATTGTAAGACGTAATGACGGCACAACCGTCACGCCGTTGCTGCCATGACTTAGTTCTACTCCTAACAAGTCCCAGTAGAAGAACGTCTAAATCAAAAAGCTTTAGGTGTACATTTTCTTAACGTTCTTCCAATGGAATGGAATCCCGAATTTTATGCTGTTGGCCAATCACTTACCTTCGCGAGCTTATTAAGTATTAACGTGGGAATCACAGTTAAAAACAAAAACAATAGCGTATTTTCTTCGGGACCTTTGGGAATTTTCCCTTCTTGAAATTCACTCGTAACGTCTACCTCGAAATAAAATATTTTTAGTGCGCTGTTGATATAAAACTTTTGTTAAACTTTTGAAATAATAAGGAGATTGTAGTTATTGTTGAAAGTTAGATAACGCTTTCATTTGATAAAAAGTAAATGGTTAAGAAGGTAGTAGGTAATGAGGTTTAATGTTCACATATCTTATATTTATATAAATGTTGACCTGCGGTGAACCAATTCTCCGTTTAGATTTATTATAATCTTTATAGATCAAAAAGAAGTTCAAAGTCACCAGACTTATTATTTTTAGAAATACCTACTGCGTGAAATTTTCCATCCAAGCAGTCACGATATCGGCGTCGGTTTGAAGTTGTCACATTCGACATCCGAACGAAATATAAATTGTGCTAATAATAGTAAGTGATGCCACGTATTCTGTTTATTAAAATTTCGAATAACGTTTTATCACTGATAATGTATGAAAAACGTTTAATGTACCTAATAATTGATTTCATTTTAGTGATTTTATTTCTTTTGATGTTTTTTGTTGTTTGAGGTTTTCGATTTTATTATACCTACTCGTAACGAGTCTGGCTCCGGTTTCCCCTGCAGGATCGGGGTCTCCTCTCAGAATGAGAAGGATGCAGGCCTTAGTTTACCACGCCGCGCCGGCCCAATGCGGGTTGGTGGACTTCACATGGCTTTAAGAATACGATGCAGAACATTCAGGCATGTAGGTTTCCTCACGATGTTCTCCTTCACCGTTACAGCAGGTAATATTTAATTTTAAAGCGCAAATTAATAAGAAAGTCATTTGTTCCTGTGATTCGATCCCGAACGGTTCGAGTAAGCATTCTTTGTAAAGAGTAAGCATAAGGCCGGATCATCGTTTTTAAGTATAAATATTGTAAAATAAGAACTGTACGACAAAATAATAAGACGAAATTTTATCTTTTTGTTACAGTGCAAAAACATCGGTTCCGTGAGGACGGATTGCCAAGAGGCAAGCTCCAGGAGTATGCGAACACTTCCTCTAGACGCGAGAACACTTGTTACGAGTGAGTCGCGAGTGACGTAAGTGTTAATGTGGTTATGCTCAACTATATCGCTGAAGTGTTGCTGGATTATGAGTGCTAAAGTGTACGAACAACGTGAAAGGTTAGAAGCTAAAAATAAGTGTGAGTGTACTCGGGCTGTCTTTAACCTATTGGAGGCCCTGGGCAATACTGGGCATATTAGGATAATGGGGCCCCTATTGTAGTCAGTAATTAAGGTTCGATTTCTTCGAATTATTATAGTTTTTTAGTAATAAATATTGGTGATCTGACAGGAACTAGGGACTTTGTATTTGATCTGAGGGGGCCCCCTATCGATTGCCCTGGGCAATTGCCCAAAGTGCCCACTGGGAAAGAGGGGTCTAAGAGTACTATAACCTAAGATTTTCGATAAGTAAGGAATCGTTGTTATTTAATAAACTCAGTGCATTTAGAAGAAAGAAGTGATTGGCCATATTAGTTACTTAAATGAATAAATATGTTTTTAAGATTTTTTTGTACTGTACGTAGATGTAAATAACCATGCAGGTTAACTAGTTTAATGTTTCTCTAATTTTAAACAACGTTGTTGCCTCAGGGGTCGAGTCTGCTATTATGCCATTGTACATCATAACCAATATAAGATACTTATTTGTACGCCAATGACACGCAATTAGAATACATGATGCTGATGAATACCTATGACAATTTTGAAGTCATAATGAAACCATTTGACAACTACAACTGACTCATAACTCAACTGAGTCATAGCTCAGTTGTAGTAGACTCAACGCCCTGGATGAAAGTGGCTCAACGCATCAACTCGGCTAAACACACATCTTTTGCATGGGGAAATCATGGATACCTCATTATGCTGATGGATCATTGATGTTTTTGGAGTTCGTTTAAACATCCCAGAATGAAGATATACCTATTATTATGATGACAACGAATTAGCGAATCAAGATTTATTGTATCAATCTTAGTGTTTGTTATGTATAATAAGAAATATTTAGATGATTTAACTCATCTTGGCACGCGGTGCTGTGTGTGAGTACTGTTGTCAGTGTGACATTGTGTAGCAGTGACGTCAATATGAGTTAAAGTGTCCATTATGTGTGAAATACCAAATTTAAATAGTTTATAGTGCTCTATGCTACCGGCATTGTATATACGTTAGATAAGTAGATTTTCTATCTCACATTTCTGTACGATTAAAGCATTGTATGAGCTTAGAAGCTTTAAATACATAATAATATTATGTAATTAAATACAAGCTGATCAGTGGTTCAAATTCTACCAGTAGTTAAAAAATAATACCTTTAAAAGACAATTTTCTGTAAATTTGCAATGTAAGTATTGCAATGCAAGGGAATATTATATTTTTTTACTTTTTTATTGTTTTTTAAAATGTATTGCTAATTTATTGTATATATATACATTTATATAAGGTATATGAACATGAAAAAAGTTCTTGTTTTAAACCGATTACAATAATTGGAAGATGTTTTTCGTCTATATATTTTTACGCATGCATGTTACTTATTTATTTCACTGATGTTAGAGATAAGAACTTTTTGCAATATATTTGAAATACTTATATTTGAAAGCTACGGCCATCGATCGTTTCTATAAAAAATGTAATCAATTGTAAAATTTTAATGTTACGCCATTTTAATTACCTATGTAATGTTTATAATGTTTGTTGAAGTATCTATCTATAATGTTTCATATGGGTAAAGTTGGGGTTTTCAAAGCTAAAGTGATATACTAGCCATAGAAAAAGGAAGAACATAAAACGGTATCATGAGATATTTGTTCCGAAATCGCTAACGAACGCGGCACAGCTAGCGGCATTCATGCCTCAATCAAACCAATTCTATCGTATCAACTCTAATAGACACTTTCTCTCGATCATTCATTAATTCATAATCATTTGAAACCTTAAACTAGAGAGGTCCAAAAATTGTATGTTCCTATATTCGATATCTATAGAAACTGCAAGAGATACTTCCAATTTCTATGACACTAGCTTTTCCTGGCAGGTTTATGAGGCTATTCGACACGGCAACTCAATATCGGTCAATGTGTATTGACACGTGGTTGTTTAACGAAAGTCGATTTCAGTGTAATGTTTTTTCGCGTTTTACTGGTAGATATTTCTAGTCAATGGAAACCAAGTATACTCGTATATTTTAAGTTCCAGACTTTCATAATTTGAGATATTGTTATAATATAAGGTATTTAAGATTTTAAACATCCCCATGAATTCAAATATCGGAAGCAAGGGAGTATACGCAACCAATCAGTGACAGGGCTAAAAGGCTTCACAGTTACCTGCTTCTATAGCACCCTGTTAATATTTTTTCTACCAAAAGATTATGATTATTTATAAACATTGAAGACATCATTTATAAGTATGCACTCGTATATTGCCTACAATGCTTAAGATGGTTGCACAAGCAAGAATCTCCGACTAGTTTATTACTTCCTTGATCAGATAAAAATTGGAAAGGGCGACTGACTTACACTTTTATGTGTTTTAATGCCAAAGTCTTTGGCCGTATATCTAACTACACCTACACATTAAGCAACGCACGCAGTTGAGAACAGTTGAACACATGAACATTGTCTCGGAATAGCAGACTGCAGAGTAGTTGGTGAACAATACGTGTGTGCGTGCTCGAAAACGCACTGCCTGCACCTACTCTATATCTTTGTCAATGCAATACGTGCATTTCAATACATTTCGATTCCATAAAAAATATCCTTACGATAATTATCAATAAATGTTTTTTAATTCAATATCATACGTAAATTAACTTAGAACCGTCATTAGTCGAAAAATTTTGGCTGAAATCGAACTGAAATTTACCATACGTTTTGTTCATAAAAATTCGTAACTGGATATCCGGAGCAATATCGAATGCTGTAAGAATCGCGGACTGCGAGTATCTTGCTAGTCTACAGGGAATAAAGTTTAAATTGTGGAACTTTTCAGACGAAGTTGCGTGTTTAAACTCGATTTATATCATGGAGAAATCAAACTTCATGTGATAGTTAAACTATAATCTGCATATTAGCTGCTCGTGTGTCGAGTTCACTTCTAGATCCAATCTAAGCTTAGATCGCAATAAATAGGTATGTAGGAGCATGCCTAACTTCCTAAAAACCAGATTATCAATTTGTAATTTGTTATGTTTACACATTAAAAGTAAAGATTTAGGGTGCTATTCATTTTTAATTTTGCATTACCTATACAACTAATTCACACGAGTGCTTCTAGTGATATCTTTATCAACCGTTTAACGTATAAAAAGTATTTATCTACAATAAAAAGGGTTTTAGGTTTTATTAATGCTTCTTCAAGAATGGAAAAATAAAATCGGATATCGAACATGTAGTTATTTTATCTACAGGCAGCGCTCCTAGCAATGACAAGAAATTGGATCACAATAATAAAATGAAATAAATATAAATGAATATTTTAAATTTATGCCAGCGGCGTACAATTCCTTATTTAAAGATCTGCTTGTAAAGAAGGAAATCGTGAATGAATAGATCTGTAGGAAATTTAATGTATCCTAGTCGTATTATTAAATTGAAGCCTGTAAATAAGTTAATAACATAGTTAAGTAAAATTGTTTATCAACGAAGTTAATAAAATAAAATGAGCATTTTTTGTATCCTTATTGGAGTATTCTTTGTGTCGTGCCCAATGAAATTAATTTAAAAAGAATTTCATAACTTTTTGAAGGGAAATTGAAACATCAACGTTAGGAATTTATTTTAAATTAATTTCATCGTATTTTAAATAAAGGTGTTTATAGATTTGCGTCTTGTTTTATTGACCTGATATTAAATATCTGAATGCTATGTACAATCGTGCAGCAGCTATAACGATTTTTATTACGTTTTACCTCAAAAGAGAATAAATCTCTATGAGGGGGAGAGGTCTTACTCATAGATACTTGGAGAGTAGGTCATATTAAGATCAGTGAATAAAGTACGCCTTTATAATTCAAGTAGGTATTAGATTAAGCTATTATCACATTAGATTGCTTAATTATGGTACCCGGTAATCCAGGTGTACTAAGATTACTTCTTTTAATAATTAAGAATATCAAAATGCCATGGAGACCGCCTGATGATCAGAAATCTATACGCAAACCGACATCCAACCTCAAGTGAGATATAAACTATATTTCTGCGTTGCTATTCGTAAAGTCTTAGATGGTCGGCTAAAAATAAGTTTCTCCAATAACTAAGTACATCTCCCTAACCGAAACAAGACTTGTAGAAAATATTTTATTTCACGGTGGATTAAAATGGTTATGGTAAAGACTTCTCAGATAAATTGGAATGGCTCTACAACCTTTGTGTAGTAGGTATACCTACTATAGAGCTAATCTACTTATACGACCCCTAATAAAATATATGAAACACAATACAAATAATAATATATAAACGAATTAAGTTATAAGTATACGCGGAAAATCGTAATGCCATTTTCTTAGATAACGACCAGTGTTATTGCCACTTAAATATATCATTGAACAAAGAAAAAAAAGGGAAGAAAGTAATTTATCGGGTAAATGAAACCCTGGTCCGGCTCGATGGGGACATTACAAATTATTCGAATTTGTTACGCCCCTTTACAACCATTATTACTTACAGCGACCGAAAGGGAGAAGTGACCTAGATAAGACTATGCCAAAGCAAATGTATGCATGTATGTCATTGTCTGTTCGTCTCTGTTCCCGCTAACATCTAAACCACTTATAACTTTTGAAATTAAATAAAGTAAAAATAAGAACTCTACCACAAAATCACAGCCTAAAGTGTATTGAACAGAAAATATACTCATGCTATCTAAAATCGTTATAGATATAATGTCATACTTCGCCCGGATAGGTGGCAACAGCTTGTAACTCCTCATAAAGCAGCATGAGGTATGGTTGCCGGAGACGGTTCAGAAAGCACCCACATAGAACCTCAGACAGGTACTTAGTTTTCTATAGTTTCAGTCGGATGTGGGAGTCCATGGGCTACAGTACCCGCAAAACATATGATATATAGGGTTTTCCAATAAGAGGTGTTATTTTGATATACAAAGAAAAATGCCATTTTTTAATATAAATGATCCGATGTTTATTTCATTATAAAGAGGAAGGTATGCCGTTAATAGTGGAAACGAACATCAGGCAAATGACCACCACGACCACGCTTACAGGACCATAATTATCCTTTTCATGAAATTTTCCATAACCAAATCGCAAAGTGGCTGCCCTATGTCCTCGATAGCCTCACGAATTCCATCTTTGAGGTCTTAAATCGACGCTGGGCTCTTGGCGTAGACCTTCTCTTTCACGTGGCCCCAAAGGAAGAAGTCACAAGGTGTTATCGATCGTCGATTCGTCGATTATATGTATTTAGCGATATATTTAGCTACCCTTCAAATTATACTGGCCTATTATTAGTAAGAGCTAATTAAAGGGCTGGTCGTGTTGGTCTGTTTTTGGGGTTGTTTATACAAGTTTTGAACGCGGGGATATTAAATGATATAACCTTATAATGGTATACGATTATAGTCTTTGGACATTTTCGTTCTTTATGATTGGGCTAAAAATAAATGAGTTTTTATTATTATGTTCTCCCCAAAAACTTCATTTAGAAGTAAGATAGCAATCGTAGGTAGCAAATTTACTACAACGACGTAAGAGTAGACTAAGATCTTTCTCAAGATTATTCTCAGTGTGAGAGGTGACCCGACCGTGCAATTGGTTACAAAAAGGTTGAAGACAAATATAGGCCTTAATCGTGGCCGAAGTTTAGACTTTTTCAATTGTTGCGTATCATCAAATAACTACCTATAGCAAAAAACAAAATGTGGGTTGCATACTTTTTTGTTAAATGGTAACAAAATCAATTTTATAAGGGCATTGCCGTGAACACTAGATAATTTTCGACGGTTTGAAGTTTCAAAGTGAGAAAGATAAAGGCCTTATCCTATCACGAGTATGTCAGCTTGAGCTTGGCTGGCTGCAACCCTTTTTACGGCTCACTATTGGGCACGGGTCCTCTTCCCACACGAGGGGGAGGCGTAGACGAGACGAGACCTAGTCCTATGTGGATTAGTGGGGAAACGGGTTTGTAATCAACCCGAGTAGGATGTTTTCAAACTGTCCACTGTAGGTTTAACGACTGTTCTCTTTTGGACAACAACCGGGACCGACGGCTTAAAACGACGAATTAGCTGGAGCTTAATACGCCTTAAATAATTTGCTGGACTTACTCATTCATGTAATTAAAAGGCACACAGCGTGATCACTGAATAAACTAACGTTTTGGCGCCTAGTGAATATTTTAGGCTTAACACGTGGGAGTTTCATTATCATTATATTAACACCCACGTATAGGGAAATAATTGTAATAATATTATCAAGGGCCTTAAGATCTTATGGTAACGCACTCTTATGTATGCGGTGACGCCATCTTTGTCGTGTAAAGTTACTTTTAATGATAAGTACTATGCTCTAAATGGCCCTGTACCTAGACATGAAAGCTAGTAAGGATATTTTTAGCCTTTTAGGCTTCTCTTTTTAATAATATAGCCGTAAACGAGTGTTCACGTTTAGTTACGTCGCTGCAGACTATAGAAAATAAGCACCTCTAAATAATCGACTAAGCATATAAAAGATGTAATAAAATTGCACAACGTGATCCATACCAAAACGAAACACACTGACGCCGGGGACCATGTGACGTGTTTAAATGATCGTGTACTACATCTGCACTACATTGCAAAATATTCTCCGGTGAGCAAATATCACTATAGTTTACAGAGGAGGCATGGACTATGCAGAGCTGGGGGGTTACTACAAACTCCTAAAACCATCATAAAGCAATGATGTTTTCGTTTTAATTAAAAATGATAATAATAATTATAAAAAAAGCTATTTCTATAAAAAGTTAACGGTTAACATTAACTTTCGTTAAATCTTTTGTAATTTAACGCTTTAACGTTTAACAAATTAAAGTTAAATTTTTGATACCTACCAAGCTATTCTTTACTTCATGTTCTCTTTCTTCATCTCTTTCAATATTTGTGTCGCCTTACAATATTTAAAATATGAATATATTAAGTATATATATATTCCAACTGAACACATCCTAATATTTATTACAACATTAATTAGAGATAGTGATATCTACTCCAGACATTTCTACTTTGTTACCTGCTTCTTTTTCTGGCACGGTCAAATCTGCATATCAAATCTAAATGCGCACTTAATAACGAATTTTGATAAATTTTATGAATGCTCCGTCTAGTTTCGAACTTTAAAATATTTAAAATGTTCATACCAGTCCGAATGTTATAACAGTATAACTAACTATTTGTTACTTTTTTAAAATATAATTGTAAGCAATTATACCATCTTTAAAAAATAACTTATGTATATTTATGAAATCGTATTATTTTATACATAAAAGAAAATATTTTATGAGATTTTATGATTTCGTTGTATCAATCTACTCTTTCTCTTGAAAGTTTATTGCAAAATGTCGAATCAATCAAATACGTCTGGGTGCACAATATTTCTTCAATAAAGTTACAGTCAGTCAGTCACATATTGTTGTTTTATTAAAATTTGCCTTATAATATACCGTGTCACGTTTCAACTTATATTATTTATTATACATTTATTGTCATCATTCATAAAAATATGACTAAGTATTTTATTTGCATGCCCATCGTGCCCACATTGGTGGATCACCGTCTGGCGTAGCCGTAGAGTGTATACTCGTAGATACACGTACATGTATATGTAGTTTCAGTTGTTGAAAACAGTTTTAATAGCTCCAATTAAGACTTGCTTCATTTATTCCCATCTGCTTCGTCTTGAGGTTGGAGGCGTAAGATGAACACCGATTATACTACTGCATTATATTCATATTTTATGTTAATTTATGTATGACTTATTCTTGGCAAAGGGAAATTCCCGACCAAGCGAGTTGATTAAGTAGCCTGTAGAGTGCCTATGCTCCGTCTTATTCCGTGGTCTTCGTCAACTTGGAATTTTTTATACCTATAGGATTTGAAAACTTCGATAGCGTGATTGAGGATACGAGTGGCGCCATCTCTAGACGAATGGTGAATGTCGCCACAAGCCCTTTGCAGCCCATTAGTGAACCACTACCGAGTCAGCTCTTCTTTCACAATAACAAGAAAATAAAGGCCACTGGGCTATCAAATTCAAGGCTTAGAATTCGACTTCGAATCGAGGGGTCCGGGATCGAAACCCAGTGGCACGCACCAATGACATTGTAAAAAAGTTATGTGCGCTTTATGAAATTAAATATCACCTGCTGTTACGGTGAAGGAAAACATCGTGAGGAAACCTGCATGCCTGAGAGTCCACAAAAAACATGTTCTCAAAGGTATGTAAAGTCGACCAACCCGCAGTAGGCGAGCGTGGTGGACTAAGGCCTACATCCCTCTCATTGTGAGAGGACACCCGACCCGACCGATAGTGGGTCATTAATGGGTTACTTACACACAAATAGTATGATATCCTTGCTTGCAAAATTTTTTCTTGTTTTATGATGGATTTTTTTGGTGAGGATTCAAGTAAGATTGTGAGTAGGTACCCACATGAAAGTATACATGCATAATACATAAAATAAAAATATGTATGTTATTTCTCATAAATAAGTAGATAATATTTATTATGTCAGTATCAATGAAAGCTCAACAATAAGCTTACGTCTCGCCTACGGTTCCATAATTCCCGGAATTTGTTGAACAACAACAACGTATTAAAGTGTCTGAAGCTTTAATAGGTAAGTACTTCACTTACACGTGCTGAAAGAATTTTCATTAATTAATCGCTATCTAATAGCATCATTCATTGGATATTAATTTAATCGAACTGTCATATCAATAAAATGTACCGTTTTTCTCATTTATTTAATAAAAAAAATGTTGTGGTGTAGGAAAGAGTCGTTGATATGCAAAACTGGCAAAGCCACTGTGATATTTTTGGTTGGTTTTTTAAATGGGAGCTTTTTTATTCCAGCGGCAACAATGACCTTGATAAGTTAAAAGTAACGTTGAAGGGAAATAACGGTGAAGGTGAGGAAATCTGCATGCCTGAAAGTTCTATATGCATGCGTGACCGAGAGTTATCCATGATGTTCTTAAAGGCATGCTAAGTTCAGCAACCTGCTCTAGGCGAAGGTGGTGGGCTAAACCCACATACTTTTCATTGTGAAAGGGAATCGACCTTGTGGGTGGGTCTTTAGTTGATTGCAGACTATTCGGTACTCGACAGCAAATATACTCTGCCTAAAGGGAAAGCTTTTAGGTAAAGCGTAAAAGCTTCTACATCCTCAACAGAGAAGGGGATTACCGCCATTTAAAGCAGTTACCACATAAACAGGTCTACAACACCATACGTATCAAATCATGAAAACAAGAATTTGTATGGAGGATATTGTTGCATGAATATTTATGGATGTTTTACGGCGAACGAGTTAGGTATAAAAATTACCGAATGAAATATTACGCTATAAAATTTGCATAACGTGACGCAGACAAGCGCACTGCCATCCGAAAATTAATAGCTCAAATATTTTTACCGACTGCAAGGAGGGGGTAATTTATTACGCGCGTATCTTGTAGTAAGTATTTTAAGTTTGAAACCTATATTATTCTTTATAAAAATTCATGCATTCAAAAATTTTTTTGACCGATTGTATGTAGGTACTAGGGATGTTAGGGAGCTCCGTAACCGTAACCGAAACTATCGGATATCCGATTAAAAATATATCCGTAACCGAATCCGAAATAAAAGTTTCGGATAATATCGGATAGGGGCGAGCCTAATAGGCATGATGACAGTAATCAAGTATCGCCAAAATATTTATCTGATCTAATGAAATAGGATTCAAAGATTTTGAAACATGTATTTATTCTCTTATTAATGTCGAGATTAATAATTTATTTGTTAAAATAAATCTACAAAATACAACAATCCGCCATGATAGCTAAAACACCCATCAGATCGAATTACGTCAAATTACGTCACGTCTTAGTTAACGTCATTTTTTTCGTAAGCATATTATACGCGATCTGTCATTTTTTACTGAGCCGTGGCGCAATGACAGACGTCATAACACGGGCGCGCGTTTTGGACCGAATTTGAAACTTAAAATTTAAACGTACTTATATTACACAAAAACCTTAATTTTCTACAAAAATATGATATATTTTAGACATAATAGAAACTTCTGAATATCATAGAAGAGTTTTTGAAAATTAGTCATCATGCCTATTGAGACACGTTATGACAAGTTGTTTTGATCGGCCGGGCGTAGCGGACACACAAGCCGCGCGCATTGTTTGTTTTCTTCTGTTGTCGTCTTATGATAGGTACCTACTACTAACTAACTAACTTGAGAGCAATTTTATGTTAGAAATAGGTAGTTCGACAAATTGAAACAAAAGTGTTGTGTTAGGTACGGAATTGGTACAAAATGCGTCCTAAATCGAGAGTAATTTGGTCATTTTTGATGAAATGACTGTCGATTCCGCAAAATAAAAACAATGTGGTAAAAGCTTTTCACGGAAAGGAGGTGACACTACATTGCTAAAACTTCATCTTGAATCACTAACACAGTGATAAGTAAGTAAGTTTCGGATAATATCGGATAGGGGCGAGCCTAATAGGCATGATGACAGTAATCAAGTATCGCCAAAATATTTATCTGATCTAATGAAATAGGATTCAAAGATTTTGAAACATGTATTTATTCTCTTATTAATGTCGAGATTAATAATTTATTTGTTAAAATAAATCTACAAAATACAACAATCCGCCATGATAGCTAAAACACCCATCAGATCGAATTACGTCAAATTACGTCACGTCTTAGTTAACGTCATTTTTTTCGTAAGCATATTATACGCGATCTGTCATTTTTTACTGAGCCGTGGCGCAATGACAGACGTCATGACACGGGCGCGCGTTTTGGACCGAATTTGAAACTTAAAATTTAAACGTACTTATATTACACAAAACCTTAATTTTCTACAAAAATATGATATATTTTAGACATAATAGAAACTTCTGAATATCATAGAAGAGTTTTTGAAAATTAGTCATCATGCCTATTGAGACACGTTATGACAAGTTGTTTTGATCGGCCGGGCGTAGCGGACACACAAGCCGCGCGCATTGTTTGTTTTCTTCTGTTGTCGTCTTATGATAGGTACCTACTACTAACTAACTAACTTGAGAGCAATTTTATGTTAGAAATAGGTAGTTCGACAAATTGAAACAAAAGTGTTGTGTTAGGTACGGAATTGGTACAAAATGCGTCCTAAATCGAGAGTAATTTGGTCATTTTTGATGAAATGACTGTCGATTCCGCAAAATAAAAACAATGTGGTAAAAGCTTTTCACGGAAAGGAGGTGACACTACATTGCTAAAACTTCATCTTGAATCACTAACACAGTGATAAGTATGAAGAACTTAACCGTAACCGAAATTATCCGAAACTAACGGATAATCCGAAATAATTTCATATCCTTATCCGTATCCATATCCGGTATAATAATCATTCCTATATCCGAAACCTATCCGTATCCGAAATTTCATATCCATAACATCCCTGGTAGGTACGCCACAATTTCTAGGAACCAAGGAAAGGTTTCCTTTGTTATAAATATAAACTAAATCTAACAAACGGGTCACAGTCACGACTTTCTGCAAGTTTCTGCAGTAAAAGTGCAATGGAAAAGAAATTCACTGCCTTTCCAAGTAGATAGAGTTAGATAGCGACATTGAATTAAAAATGATACAGTCAAGTGCTTACGAATTGCGAGCTTCGAAACCTACAGTGAAATACAGTGTAAACTCCCTAAAGCGAAATCACTTGACTTTGGTTGGTGTCGCCCACGTTCTATACAATTAATTATTCTACGCAGCGTAGAATTTACTATTAAAGTTGTTTCGGCAAATCCCAAGCTGAAGGATGAGGCAATTTTTAAATGTAGTTTTCTTCGGCTTGCTATTTTAAAACAGAAATAAAATATAAAATACTCATAAATTGTTCCTGTTTTAATAACACTCAGTTTAGCTAGCGTTATTGAAGCTTGAGTGAAACTTGAAATTGAAACTGACAGTGAAATCAAAGCCAAAGCCGATTCTGAAATAGGAGACGAAGCGGAAACCAAACCTACTGCTAAAGTTGACATAGTTGTCTAGCAAGGCTTAGATTGTTATATCTTCTTTGATTAGAGTCTAAGCTAAAGTCTATTAAAGTTGTTAAGGCAAATCCCAAGTTGAAGGATGAGGCAATTTTTAAATGTAGTTACATAGATTTCTTCGGCTTGCTATTAAAGCAGAAATAAAATATAAAAGACTCATAAATTGTTCCTGTTTTAATGACACTCAGCTTAGATAGCGATATTGAGGCATGAGTGGTCTAGCGGTGTTCACACTAGAGTATCCAGTTGATACGTCGTAAAAATAGGATTATGAAGAAGTATTAAAGTATTATCTGAGATACTATACAGTTGGCGTCTTAAATCTTAAACTTAAATTGAATGGATCGAAGGCAAATTTATGTTTTCTGCCGGATATGAGTTAAGTTTTGCAACGTGACTTGATCAATTTATGCACCTTTTCGGGTATAGAAATTACAACAAAAAATTAAGTATTCGTAAATAATTAAAGCTTAATTATAGTTAATGATACCTAAGTTTTAACTACCCAATTATTTTATTTGACTTGGATTTATAGATTACTTTATTATTTGGTAACTTTTAGTTTTCTTCTATCCGTAAACAATGTTGGATAACATGTATAAGGAACCTAATCGTAATTTAAAGTTTAGTTTCCAGTTCTTTCGCTAGTTTTTGAGGCGCTCTTTAAATAAGACAAGGTCGTTTTCATTAAAATACTGATTAATACAGACAACTAGAGATTAATTTTAATTGCGCCTGAATGTACGTATTTCAACTATTTTTGTTTTTTGCTTTTTTTGTTGTTACAAAACACTTAGAATAATCTACTTATATTAACATACATATTAACATTGTTGAAAAACTGTACAATAACAGATATCATAAAAAGATACACTGGAGAAACATAAGCTTCCACCTGGCGCAGTCTTTATGTTGTTAGATATTAAAACAATTATAATTATTTAAAAACTAAAAGGAGAATGAGAATTTTTGAACAGCAAAGTAAGTATAAAAAATGTAAAGTAGGACATTAAATACTCGTAATGTTACGAGTACACTGAGCAGAAGCAGAGGGGCGATACTCGTACGTGAAGCGCTTATCGATAGATAATGTAATAGGCCACTGCAACTACTCGTAATTGTCATGTTTTGTTATATTCACAATCTCAGAACAGCCATAGTTAGTTATGATTATTACTGATTTACATATTTACCTAGTATTACTCATTATTTTTCACATAATGCTCAGTGTTACTATAAATATGAAAAATCAATATCAATGTGAAAGCTTGTGAAGGCAGGGCCACCCACGCTTGCCGGTTCGAAATAAATAAAATAATCCTATATATTAATGGGAAAATTTTGGGTACAATTTACAGCTCACTACGCGGACGGAGCACTTTGAAATGTGGCACAATTGATGTTTATAAGGAGGAGAATGCACAAACTCTATTTTTACCGACTTCAAAAAAGGAGGTTATTTAAAATAAAATGTATTAGAAATACATGAAATTTATCAAAAAACACAAGAATGAGCACTTAAAAAAACATGACACTCACACGTAAAAAAACATGACGTGTACCAACATACATTCCGTTACGTGTCAAATGTAAATTTCAATAAATCATAGGTACTCGAATTAAGACTACTTGGCGATTTGTAGTAGATAGAATTAGGTATTATGTTTATGAAATGCTCTACAGGATGGGGTCTCTAATTCTCACAATGAGAAACTCGTACCTTAAGTTTGACCACCACGCCGGCCAATAAAATTGCTGGTCGGTGGTTTTAAGTAACTAGCATTACTCGATAATCGATATATCGCGACAATTGTCGTGTCGAACCCCATTCTTATTAACATCGTTTTTCCCTACTCATTGACGAATATTCGATTATATATTATATTTTTATATTATATTTTTTATAACATTTCCACATTTCATTCACTCCGAACATTAAAAGAAAAAATATTTTGTCTATGATTCGATAAACGATACGATATTCGATGATATCGATATGTTACGCGTAGATACTTTTCTGTGATAACAGTTTACTAAAATTTTCAAGATTTCACTCCCTGTGTCCTCTGAATTCCTGTGTGCCATGGGAACCCACAAGCCCCTTGAAGTTACCTTCGCTTAGCGTTACAGGCAATGCTAGGTTAGTAATGCCACGTCATCAAAGTGTATCTCATCATGTAGTGTCATGTAGTGTATATCAGTGACCTTGCAACAGAGCCATCTCTACCTACGCCTTTTGAAGGACCCCTAGTGGTAGGGACCACAACCTGCCGGATTGGCGTACAATCATAGACGGCAGACCATTCAAAAGTTCAAAACAACGAACGTGACGGAAACACCCATATTACCAATCAAGTTTTTTTGTTTGAGCGATCACTTTATTCATTTTCCAATATGGCACCCAGCGAAGGACTACAGAAGAGGGTTCTTTCGACCGAATGTTGATAACAACCGCCCTCGACTCAAGACTCTCAAATATTTCATACCTTGGCTTGCTGAAACACGAAAATATAAAAGATTTCTCCCCGAACACTTCACAACGTGGCTTGCTTTAATCTCATGAAAATAACTCTCAGAAATAGCTGACACGAGTAGTGGAAACATGTTGAAGCATATTTCTTCGCTTCGTCACACTATAGGAGCTTATAAATCTCTTGCCAGCAGTGTTTAATGCATTAAAACTTAGTACTCTTAGCTGAATTTGAGACGTGAAATATATCAACTATTTTGGGAGTAGACCCCCAGATATCTTAAGCACGCGGCAATATCAAAAGTATTTCTTATCGCTTTTAATCTGCCTTGCCAGAGTGAAATTACCTGTCGGAGTCATGTCTGAAGATATAATGCGTAAAGGCTTGCCAGTTATAATAAGCTACGAAGCTAAGAACGTAGTCTGCGTTATATTAAGTTCAACATTTTTATTGTGTAACAATTACATTGTGTGCTTAAAAGGGAAACTAATGTAAATGTTAGTATGAATCACTGTTAGAAAAGGCTTTTTGTCGATTTTGTATCTATCTATAGTTAGTCCTTGGAAGCCTACAGCAGGTCGTGGGCCTCGACGCCGTTATACCTTGTTTCTTCCACCTTTGCTCTGTTTTGGTGCAATTTTTGTGCATCTAAATAACTAAATGACGTCATAATTGAATAGATATACTGACTACTTTGCAATTCGATTTCATTTAATTTTAAATAAGAATTGAACTGAATCATTTAGGAAGAACCTATATGTTGTGCAACAATATTAGAATGCGATCAAGTATGTGTTTAAATAGCGTTACTAGCTGAATTGCAATATTGTTTTTATTCTTTATCTCATTTCACAAATTATTGCAGAACGAAGTAGAATTTTTTGGTACTGGAAAGAAAATTTTGCGAAAGTGTGTTTAATATACGTTCCTGTTGAGTAGGGAATTAAGTCTTGGCGGATAAGCTTTTGAATTTAAAAGCAAAACGGTTACTAGTGTGAACTTCGTGAAATCAGCGTTTTTCACGCTTTTACCAAAAAGAGGAGTCGACACATTCGAACGAACTTTTCTGAACGAAGATATTGAAATAGCTATCTCCTAAATTGGATTTCTCGAATTCTTATCTAAAAGTAGGTATTTTACAAAAACCTAGTTAGCAATGCAGTTGGTCATACAATTTTTCAGGCATGTATAATCAGTAATTGAGTTTTAACATCACATTTAACTAGGGCATTGGTGTTTGAAATTTTGCAATATGAAATGAGAATTTTATGTAAAAAATCTTTGAAAAACTGTACCTATCTAAAAGAAAAAAAGTAGATAATAAACGTTCACGAGTTCACGAAATCAGTAAATCCTCTAACTTATAATTTCCATTGAAGAATTCAGTTAGACAGAGAATAAGAAGTTTAGTTGTTTTTCTATGTAACTATGCGTGTACCTAAATCAATTATGAAACCCAATTTTACCTTACCGTACTTGCATAAAGGTAACTTTCTAGGCTCGCTAAGCTGAAAAGGAAATACAAAACTCAGGGACACTATTTTTTAAAACATATAATTTACAATTTTTCGAATAATATTAGGTATGTGGACTTTATAAATAATATCAACCTTACTGATAATTTTAGGAGCCTAAACAATATAATACGATATATATCGGTAAGAAATTTGGAAAAACATCAAAAATTTCATCGGTTGATACAACTTTTTGCTTGACTTGTGTTCACATAGCTTAATTGATTGGGTCTGTTAAGGAGCATATTTGCCAAGGAACTCCTTGAGGTCGGCGTCGTGTTTGCCATCAGGGTTGAACTGAATGTTGAGCTTCTGCCAATCATCGGCCAGCTTCTCCATCATCGCCTTGATGACCACCGCCACCAACGACTTCTGCTGGTCCGTACATTTGCCACAAGATGTCTGCACTGCGTCCGGAATCCATTCTGGAAAGGTTTTTTGGATAGAAAAATGTTCCCCAAGATGACAAACTATGTCTCATGTCAAATGTCTAGTCACGTGTAATAGCCGTAAACGCTGTACTGTTATTAAATAGCTATAACATTTTGACGTCACAACTATGGTGACCAATCATGACGCGTTTATAGTCAGGCGATCTTTATATAAATTTCATCAATTTTAATTGTTTATAATTAATTGAAAAAAATGTTTTTTAAAGTTTTTTCATTAAATATCAATATTAAATATCATAAAAAAAGTCAATAATTTTTTTTGGAATACCCAATTCCAGCAAAAATTAGAGTGCTATGTTATTATAAATTATGGTATTGATTTGTTTGTATTCAGTACAGCAAGTGAAAGTTGAGTATTCGCCATTTCAGTAACTTTATTACAGCACCGATCCTTCAATATCGTTTGATAGATTTGCCGTCAGTATCACTTCAGTTTTTGGTGTGTTTTTTTCTATTTTTACGTTCGATGCAAATTTACTTATATGATATAAGTTATATCACACCGAAATCCGGTCGCTATATAAAAAAAATGACATTTCATTGGAATTGAAACAGCCAGGAACGAAATTTCTTACTTTTCTTTTTCAACTCTAAAATTTGAATAAAAGATTGTCTCTCTGTCACATAATATAAACAAACGTATATAAGAGCCATACATGAAGTAGTAAACAGACTAAGTGAAAGACAGGGAAAGGTCTATATATATATGTATAAGTGTAAAGGTTCACTCTACTGTAAACTAATAAGGTGTGTAAAGAAACTTAGTTCCAAAATATTACTCCTACACATATTTATTTCAGTAACTACTTCGCTTTGATAAACGTCTGTACTTTTGAGCTACAAAGTTAGCAGACTTAGCGACGTAAGCTTAACAAATGGAAGCGTGACAGTCTACTAATGTTACAGTGCTTTAAAAGAATTATTTCTAATTCCCACGTCATTTTTATTTTGTTGTCATCTACCAGAAACTCTTAACTTCTCTCTTAAAATCAATCAATTAAATATCGTTCTGTTGTCGTCATCAAATGTTCGCTTCCATAGCATTTCAAAGTTCGGGCTTGTTCGTGCGTGAACGCACGTTGTACACGCACGAGTTGAATTCGTCCAAACTGAGACGGCCTTAGCTAATATACTACTTACTCGTAACACTCGCGATTAATTTCACTATGTTATAAAATGAGGTTTCTATACGAGTAAATCAGAAATTAAACCCGAAATTTCCTTACATATATAAGATTCTGATACGAAAATGTCGTCTTAAGTGTCTATTTATATTCGCGGTGTTCTGACGATAAATAATAACACACTCAACGCTCTCTCTGAAGTGGGTCACGAAGGGTTGCCCCGTTGCTATAATAAATAGTTGAAATTACAAATAGCGCAAGTTTGCACATTATTTTGTTAACGTATGGCGTTCTAACAAAAAGAAAACGAGTATTTCGTTCGCTAGAAGATAGGGTAGCTTTATTTTATTATTTTATTTTTATTGTAAATGGGACAAAATGCATGCAACTTACGTTATTGTATTTTTATGCGAAATGACGAGCAAACAAAAAAGGGGCCAATTGAGCGGTGGTAAGTAGTCACCTTGTAGAACCGCCCATGGACATCTGCAATACCGACGCATTTGCGAATGAGATATTGATGGGCTCGCTTCTCGAAGGATCGCAAGTCAAAATCTTATGGCATATTTGCCACCTAGGTATCGTACAATGATGAAAAAAATTTTTATGATGAAAAATATAAGTTCTTTGGGCACGTGAAATCATAATATTTACTCTGAATACACTACGCCCAACGATTTTATATTTTGTCTGATCAATACCTCAGATTGATGAGATGATAGGTGCGATCTGGTAGCTCTAGGACTTACCGTTATCGTAAATAAAACCGTTTAAAGATGAGAAATAATAATATTGGTCTGCGTTTTACTATACCTCGCATATTGCTTCGTAACAATTCATTTTATGTTTGCAGTAACAATGTCTGTGCTCATTTTCGCAAAAAGGTATTTGATGCCGTTTCCTTTTCCCTATTATCCATTCGCTCGTGTCTACAACCGGAAATCCCTCAGCTTATCACGTTACTTCGAGTTTTTTCGTAAATATGTATATCCATTTTATATTGTAAAGAAAACTTCCTGATTATTATCTATAGAAATGTAGCTACTTTTGAAGAGTTTTTTCAAAATATGAAATTGCAAAAAAATAACGTCTCACTCATAGCTTTGTACTAGGATTTTGTTGTGTTGTGTTGTTATTTTAAAGTTTTTATCGCAAGGAAACATCCCGAACATCCAAAGGGTGGCCATTAGTAACATACATAATTGTACCGTTTCCATATCATAAATGAAAATGGAAAAGTTTATTTGCTGAAATCAAAAGGGAAGTAAAACGTCGTGAATAGATGTGCTCGACTGTAAGCTCTCCATATCCGCTCTCGTTTTAAATAAACAGATATGTAAAATTACTCAGTTATATAACGATACATCATTTCTAAATAAATCCGATATACATAAAAAGGGAACAGAAGAAAGTTTTTCTGAATCATTTCATCTTAAAATACGTCAGAGTAAATGATCGATGCTCCAATTAATCAACTGGAAAAGTCTAGGAAAATTTCTAACTGGGACTGATAAAAGGCATTATTTAGGCTTTCTCACCTAGGTACTTTAATTTAGAGAAAAAGAAAATGAGACGAGGTGCTTAAGTGAGAAGAAGAGGCTAGAAAGGCCACTCAATGTTAAGTGGCCACTATAACCCATGACAGGCGCGGAACCAGCTCATATTAAAGGTTTGGTCACAGACGTAGCCATAAAGTCGGCACAACTTGCTCATAATCGATGTAGTGCGTTACCATACACAAGGTGTTTACAAAATAATTATATGACAAGATATAAGATTTTGTACAGTGTAGGTAAATGTAATAATACATAATTTAAATGGGCAAATTAGTGACACACTTTTTTATTCTGTCGGTAGACCGTTGAATTAAACTCGATAATTTTTGGTAAACCATTTGATGAAGGACATGTCTGCCTAACTTGCCCTTGCTTAGTGTGACTGGAGGGCTGGCAAGTTATTTGGCCCAAAAAATTAGTTTAAGTGTACAACGTTGCCAACGTTCTGGGCACCATGCCACAAGCGGGGTTATTGAATGGGAATTTTATCCCTGATTTTTAGTTTTTGTGTAAGTAGGTAGGTACTTTAAAGTTAGTAAAATGTCAAAATTAAAATCAGTTAATTTTTTAAGGTTGTCTGGTATAAATTGGTTTCTTAGCAATAAGGCCGTCTGTAGTATTTATGCAGGTAGGTACTTCTTGTACATTTTCTTATGTAGTTTTTGTTGCTGTAATAATTCTATTAATAAATTTAAATGTCCACGGGAAAGCGGACAGACTTAGTTTTGAGTTACTACTTACTTCACTACTTAGTGTGTACACTTACTCTTGAAGTCAGTTCCTTCCGGCGTGCACTTGCCATCGCCAATAAAGCAATGAGCGTACGCTTTGAGCAGCCGAGGGTTGTCCACGAGCTCATGCACGTTGAAGTTGTTGTAGCGTTCGAAGTCGTCGTCCGGCCTGGACGCCACGGCAGCCACCAGCGCGAGGACTATAGCGAGTTTCATGATGACACTGTGAAATAAACTAAATACGTCAACGCTACACACTCATAGGTCCATACTAGGATGGCCTGTGTCGTGGGTGCCATGGACATATATAAGACAGCAACACACCTAGTTTATCTAGAATCGAACCTAGGACCTTCCGCACAGCGCTCCGGCGTCTTAACCATTGCACTACGCAGGTGTTGAAAACATTACGTTTTTGATTCGTTTTTGTAAAAAACTTTTTTATTTACTTCAATGGCAGTTGCTCGAGGATTTAAATCAATACGGTAACGACAAGAGTACATAAAGTGGCCACCTCATGGTAGTATTAGTACAGACTTATTGGACAATTCATGAAAAGCCCAAAAACTCCTACGCATACGAGTAGGTACTGTGTAACTGTTTCCTTACTAAAATAAAGATTCGTATGTCATGTTTAATATAAGCCTCAAGCTAACGATATTACTGTCGTCAGTTTAGTCATAATCGTTTCGAAACGAGAGGTTACGCTCTGTATCGGTATTACGCTGACTCGGTCTTATAATCTACCTCAGTGTTTCTCAACCAAAATCCTCCATTTTACCAGCACCTGCTCGAACAAGCGCTGAAAAGAGAAAGTGGGGAATAATCCCACATAAAACGGTCATCACGGGTAACAGTAATACCTTTGCGCAATAATTTAAATTAAAAAAAAGCTTAAAATATTCATTTTGCCCGGAAATTTCCATCAAACGCTAGTCATTTACTATAAAAGTATAATATTTGAGTGCACGAACTTTTAAAGGTAAAGTAATCTGACGACACCTTGCTTCCCCCTCTTCATTTAGACTTAAATATTTTTTCGTTTCCTTTAGAAGAAAGAAGAACCATTAACAGTATATCACAAGCATGAAAAACCAAAGAAGAGGAATATTTGTTCCTATTGATTCCGATTTCCCAGATTTCAAATCTGAGCTTCGCGAAGTGGCGACATTCTAGCCAAGTCTTTGAGACACCTGATTTCAAATCACAGGTTGAGAATCACTGATATATTATTATTATGCTTTTCAGTTTAACCTGCAGTTTCATTTTAAGAGGCATTTGAATTTAGCTGTGTTGTGCGTTTAAGCTTTTGAGCCACGAATTTAAATCGTGATACAACTTCTTACCTACTAGGAAATTGGCATTAATTTAAGAGGAATTGGAGCTTACGGACTGATATCATACAATTAACTTTGATTTACGCAATTAAGTAATCCGTTAACGAATTTTATTCCCAGTGGCTCAGATCTAACTAATGTCCGGTTTTTTGAGGTCCGGTGAGAAAACAAAGAGGAAAGACTTGCTTGCATCAGAGTTCTCGAAATATTGATAGGAATGCCTGAGAGTTATCCAGCATGTTTTCAAAGGCATGTGAAGTTCACCAGCCCGGAATAGGCTAGCATGGCTAAAGCGTATATCCTTCTCGCTGATAGAGGAAACGTAACCAATCGGATGCAGATACGTATTACCAAAATTTAAACATATGTTTCAAAATAATTGTGATTTGAAATTTGGGAAATTATAAGGAAGCACAGATTGGCAAATAAGGTTTTCTTTGAAAATGCGCCACGCAATCATTCCACATTTAAAATATTAACATTGACCCAAATACATATCAGTAAATAAAATATAATGTTATTCTATTGTAAATATATTATAATATAATAGAATATTGTTATAATTTGGGACTACTAACATAAAATGGAGATGTGGGCAAATGACTTCAGATGGGTCAGTCCAATTTTTGGTTGGAAGTGGAAGTCCAAGGATTCCCGAGACTATTTAAAGTGGCTTACATACGGGCCCATACGGCTTCTGTACTCACTCACTATAAAAATAACTACAAATTTTTTTGAGCTTCGAGAAAATTTAGGGTCCTCCATTGTACGAGTATAAAAAATTAAAATGAGGCTTCTACGTCAAGTGGGGTATCATTTAAAGAGGCTACTTTTTTCCTTAACCAGCCAGGGAGTTACGGATATGACTTTATGCCTCTACACAGGAAAATCAGTACCCTTATTCTGAGTTTTAACAATGCCGCACGCCAATAGCGATGTAGTTAAGAAACGCAAAAAAGCAAGTTCGGCCAATGATGCGAGGAGGGTCTGAATGTTAAATATTTTTCTAAATTTAAACCGCAAACGCATTCATGGATGGGTAATATATTCCAAAATAGTAAAACAAAAAGGTCCAAACAAAAGGATAAAATCAGAAAAAATCCAAGTTTTATTTGTTCTCTCTATAAAGATGAAAGCTATGCTAGTTAGCTAACTAGGGTGTTTCATACACTGTAATATAATTACCTACTTACGTACCTACCCATAGTAATATAATTAGCAACACATTAACAAATTAGAAGAACAATTTGAATAATTACAATCCAAATTAACGTAAATCTTCCGTTTGTGTTTCGTTTTATGATAATTAATATCGTAATTAATAATAATGAAGACAGTCCGAAGCAAAATAAATAATTAAAAGAGTCAACCATTTGGAAAGGATTAACTACCATTATCATTGTAGGTATTGTAGTAATTATTTTATTTAAATTTATTTGTAATTATGGTGTTTTTATTAAAAGACTAGGCAAACAGGCAGACACGCCATCCAATGGAGTCGCCAGTAAATAGCAGAATTTTTTAATTATGAACATATTATAAGATGAAGGAAGTACTTTGGAACTTAGCCCCACATAGCAAAAGTTTTATATAATTATGCAATATATATTCATGCATTTTTTTGCTGAAAACGTCACTTATATTAAAATCTAGATGCTTAGTTAAAATTCAAAATCAAGTCTCAAAATGAAAGATGTAACATGAAATGTTAAAGAATCGCATTTTTCAAATGATGAAAATATAATTTATAATTATTATTTTATGTAGTATGAAAGAATAGGTCCAACAGTAAAACTAATCGAATGTTGCCTAACTTACTTCTTTACTTTTTTGATCGTATAACGAAAAAAAGAATAAATAGGCATTATATTGTGAAGAAGAAAAGGTATTCCTTCATCCATAAAATTCCTTTTTTTGTTCATTTCAAATCCGTAACTTTTTGTATAAAAATATTTAATTTCTAATTCTAATAATATTTCAGATCTAATCTAATTTTAAATTCTAATTCTTTATTATTTTTTTGGTTTATATATATTTCGTAAAGTTATAGGTTTGGTGGGTTGGGATTTGGCACTGTCGTTATCTAGTATGATACAAAAGGACAAAAGGTTTCTGTTCCAGTATTAAAAGCTCTAAACTCCAGTAACAAAGTTTGTCGACCGTACGCAATTGGTAGAGAAAACGGTTTACTTTAGGCCCAATACCTAAACTACATGTCGGTATAGCCCCACTAGTCCGAGGTCCTTAAATATTGAGCTCCCGTCGCAATTAATAAACTCGGAAAATTTAAAAGACACTCACGAAATATTTCAAAGTAAATTGGATACCTGGAAATTATAAGTATTTAGTAAAGATAATAAACAAAAGAAAACTTATTAATCTACGTACCACAACAATGCCAAAAATTAAACTTTTCTAGAAACAAGTCACCGTTTCATTTTAAATATAATTAAGTAAATTTGATTACCTTATGAACAAATTAAATCCAACTTTATGAGGAGCTCGTATGGGTATGATACGTAAATGGCCAATTTACTGCTTATATAGTTTCTATGATTCGTATCCTTGACGTCTCATGAGTTGTAATAAAAAGTGTGCGATAATTTTAAATTGTAAAGATTTAAACACAATTTATCCATTAGAAATTTCGAAAGACAAACGATTTAGAAAAACAAACGATTTTTTACTTAACAAAGACGTTTCTCGCCGTCTATACGCTTACCTACATCGTTCGAAATACGAAATGAATTTAAATACGGTTTATACTTTACATCAACAGATAGAGTGATTAAAGAAGAAGGTTTCAGTATAATTATGTATAATTGTATAATACATGTATTTTATAGTAGATAAATGAGTCTGGAAAGGCCAGATCAGCTAGTAAGTAAAGTAAAGTTGGCCACAAGGTTCAAGGCTGGCCACATTCCTCAAAGGAAAGATAAATAACCGATGGAGAAGAAAAGCCTTTGAATGTGACTACATCTCAGCAAAAGGAATACACACCGTCCTCCGACTAGGCGGTCTCATGACCTTAAGAAGACAGAAAGAATTCATAGGGCCCAGGGCGGGCAGAACCAGAGATATTTTAAAGGTGTAAAAGTAACGAAAAAAAGCGAACCAATTAGTTATGATACGTCATTAAAAATTTACACGCTACATATTTAACTGCGTAAGGTGCATTTTTTGAAGTTAATCTAAAGTTTTATTCAATAGGTAAAGGTTAGAACTACAAGTAAACTGTAGACGAAATCTAGTGAATTTGAAATAGATTTACTATTTTCAATTTCGAAAATTTTAAAGTAAAAATTTTAAGGAGCGATGCATTACCATTTGCACTCCACTTGGAGGTAACCATATTAGAATTGACGTGATCTCGATAGGGTTGGCAGTACTTTACTAGCAAACTCATTGACGTTTTTTTAAGGAAATCGAGGAATAAGGCGATTGCGTCACAGTGGTCCCCGTTGCTTATGGACACGGGCAACGCCAGGAGGGATGCCAGTGCGTTGCCGGCTTTGATGTATAAATTTAAATATATTATAATATAAACAAATAGTAATATAATATTCTAAACGAATTAGGTAGATAATTTTAACAGATTATGGCATCTGTTTTTGTAAAAGCAAGATCAGTCCTCCTTGCAAATAGTTACCTTAAAATGGTAAATGAATAAATTGGTTATTATTTTCAATTAAAAAAACTAAATTAGAAGACAAATGGCTGATTTGAGATGTACAGTGTAAAACACTACCTCAACGCTGCGCGCTTCAGCAAGCAAAAGTATCTGAAGTATATGTTAAACCAGGTTATAAACTACGTGCGCACCAAATTTCATCCAAATCTGTTCAGCCGTTTTTGGCGTAAGAGGGTAACTAACATCCATCCATCCATCCATGTATCCTCACAAACTTTCACATTTATAAAAGTATTAGGATAAGATTTTGTAGATGCGATAAAACTATTATAATTCGCTACGTTAAGTAGTCGCTACCATTGCCCTACGAGTAAATTACATCCCTAACTTTATTTCGAATTTCACTGCAATAAAACACGTAGAGCTGCAATAAGTTTAACGATATTAAATATATATCTAGTTCGTCCATTTACGAATTAGCTTTTACAGCAGCTACTGGCTGCAATCCACTATAATACTGCAGTGTTCTGTCTTCACATGTGTTTGAGAACATCCTCTCAGGCATTCAGAATTGCAGATTTCCTCACAATTTGTGTTTGAATTGAAGTTTCTTTACTTGGTTTACAGTAGGGTAAAGTGGAAGAAATCGTCACGTAAGGGAAAATAGTTACATCTTCACAGATGATCAAATGACCTATTTCTCTCTGTTTCTATTGTATAAGCTGTGCTCTCGTGACAGGGAGAGTGAGAGGGACAGACAAATTTCAAGAAAATGAAGCAAACAGAACAGGTAACACCAAGAGAGTTGTCAGCGCAATGCTGGCTTTTAAATTAAGAGAAAGCTCTACGCCCCTTTTTTAAGAACCCCGAATCATAGTCCTACGAACAAATGAGACGGATGAACTCTGAAGAAATGTTTTTAAAACATTTACCCTTATATTTTATTGAATACAATACGTATTTTAAAATTTATCTTCTGATGTTCTAAAATACAATAAAACTCTATTTCTTTTATTTTGTTTCCGATAAATGTTGCAAGATTATTGTTCATTTAAATAATATTACGTACTCAAGTAGAATTATACTATCAATATCAATCATATTTCTCCGAGGATGCATTGTGTTAATTGCCAGAAGCTAATAAAGAGGAGTGGACACGTAAACGAAATAGTCGTAATCATACTGGCAGACGGTTACGGCTTTCCGAGTTATCTAATTAGTTAATAGTTGTTTCGGTTGGGTAGGATTGGTTGTGGGAGATATACTCGTATATGTATGTTATAAGCCAACATCTTACCCCGTGTTCTAAATGCCATGACAACGTCATTTCATACATTTTGTCACATTTCAGTATTTCAATGTGACCTGTGTTAAAATTCTAACGTGTAGCTTGCTTAGTTCTGTTTTGACAGTCAATTATGATAAGGCCTTAATCCACTTGAATGACAAATCACCCACAGTCCACATACAACCCCAGGTAGGATTTCTTCTCTGTTTGACATTGGATGTAGATATCCATGAGCTGCAGTGAAGGGATAAAAATATATACTAAATATAAGAATCCGTCAAGCGTTTATTTTCCCTACATTCCCATAAGACGCATTGTAAGGAGACACAAAATATAATATATTATCCTCCGTTGCCTCAGCAAACTTAATTTGTGTATATTCGGATCATACGAGTAACTTAGGAGTTCTTTTGATATTCATATGAAATTTCTGCAACTGTACGTCTTTCAGAGTAATAACTGTGATTTTTTTTACCAAAAAATACTGATAATGGACTATAGTTTTTTACGATATATTTCAAAAACGTAATAAGGACATTGGTCTTAAAACAAAACATGTAGTTATGTAAATTATTATTAAAATGTACGAACGTAAAAAAGGAAGCGCGTGTAACTTCGAGGCTTGAGTAAATCACAAGCGATCAAAAGATTAGGCAACGTTGCGATAGCGCAGTAGACAAGAATCAAGCCTTTTATTCGAGAGAGAACAAGATTTGAATCGAGCAAGATTCATTACGCCACGCTTCAAAGACTTTTCCAAGTTATGTGCGTTAAAAACCAATAGGAGTTTAAAAATACTAAAAATACGCTTTTATAGAAAATCCAATTAAAAAAATAGAAAATAATAAATGTTAATAAATTTAAATTAAGAATAGTGTATGAAATATAAATTAGGAATAGATAGATAAATAAAAATGTTAGTGTAAAAAAGCGTGGGGTGATTTTAAGATATTAATTATCAACATGATAATTCTTCTACTCATATTAACGCCTCGTAACCCACGCAATTTTACCTACAAAAAATTAAAAAACTTTTGATTAAAATCTACTTTGATTATTATCTGACACGATAATTTTAACATAATTATATGAGACCTTACTTCTGGTCGTCTAAATTTATTTTATTAATTAACTTACAGTAAGTACCTAACTAATTAAAGAGTACAAAAACGGAAGAGGTTGAAATGAGGATAAATTTTCATTTTTATTATATTTATTACAATAAAAATACGCAAATGAGTATTTCCTTGAATTTTTTTATACCTATCTTTTTAACCCCCAATAGAAAAGAGTATTACAGAGGAGTGGTATATGTACATATACTAAACCGACTTTGATGAAACTTTTACCATTCCCTATGTTGGATAAAATGCAAACAAACATATCTACATACATACATGCTCGTACGTACATACATACATACATACACTCATGGCATACTTGTTCGGAAGCTGTAATAGACTAACAGATGTAAATATTGTGCAGTCCCGTTAGTTAATATTACATACCTTTTTTGAAGTTGGTAACGAGAGCAACTGGGTTAGGTCAGGTTAGACAGTTTTGATTCAACGCAGAACCAGAACTAGGAACACCGAGCGGAGTGAAATCTTGAGCTGAAGCTAGTCATCAACAAAGGGCGAGAGGGCCGAAGGGTGAAATAATTAATTCCCGCTGATTCCACCGAACCTTATCGTGACTATACTCATTAAGCAGCCCTCCAGTAACTCGATATCGTGATTGCCCTTTTCTAAGGACTTATTTTGACCTTTACAAGATTTCTAATGAGACTTGCCAAGAGATTACGTGGATTCGAAACAACAACGTCGATTCATTCCAAAAATCAAGATAAGAACGAAATTGTTTCCTGTTAAACTAAAAAGTTGCCTTAAAATATTTAGTCGCACATAAATATAATTAATACATCTATAATTATTGGGACTTTCGTAAAGGTAAGGTTTTGTTTTGTGAATTTTTATCGTTTACAACATGCTATACCGTGTTTATAACGAACAATTTTTACATCGAGATGAAATAAACACTTTGTTTTAATTTAATAAACACTCTCAAAGTATAGTAATTCCTACTTTTTAATATAGCGTGTGCTTTGATTTATACTATACACTTGATTTGAAATATTTTAGCTTTTTTCTGATTGTATGCTCACAAACTATATCATGTACAGCTTCGACTCTATTTGAGAATTGATATCGGTCTATTTGTGGTCTCTAGTGAATACGGCCGGCGCAATATCTTGTCAATACATAATATCGTTAGAAACCTGTGCTTCGAGTATGAACAGTTGAACACATCGTCGAAATGTCACGTACGTTTTTGCCTCGTACATGCAAACTTTGGAACGGTCTTCCGGCTGATGAATTCCCACAGGACTTTGACATGGGGATATCTACTAGAGGAGCGGTTGCCGGTATAGGATGAGTCATTAAGGATTCTAAGGGTACCATCTCTCTCATAACCTTCAATCCAAAATTTTCATATCTTGCGTTTCGGTTGGAGATCTTTGGTTGCAAGAGCTAGTTTATTTGAAGCTAAACATTTTAGTTCTTAAAGGCCTTCCGGCTCAAAACTTATTCATATGAATACCATAATAATCAATTCTCTTCACTTTTGTCGCCAGGTTATACCTATTATATCAAAAGCGTTTACGATTCAGCCACAGAATATAAATTAAAGCCTAAATCATTTCAAGATCTGCAAAGCGAAACGATATGAAGTACCTATAGGGAGCCCCTTAAGCGCTAAGTTCTACGTCGAGTATTTGAAATGCTCAATAAGCGGTTGTGTTGAGATGAGATGAGTAAGGTATAATTGGTATAAGATTAGAGATGAGACATTTACCTTCCTGCACAAGCTCAAAGTCGCTCAAAGGGAAAAGGAGCTTTGCTTTATACTCTGAAATGAGGACATATTTGTGAAATAATTAAATATATTTTTCTATTTCTACTTGGGAGGCCTATGTCCAGCACTGGATTTATGTTCAATGCAAACAAATGAATCAAAATACTAGAACATGCACGACGATGCATGGCAATATTGGTAGTAATCAACTTAACCATCATCCGACACCTATCGATATTAAAAGTTTCAGAATTCATATTACGAGTACCTGCTACATACTCGTACGTAACTTTATTGACAGAATGTCAGCTTTAGTGAAATATGAAGCCCCATTTTAGTAGAATATATTAAAATTTCGGGTCAGGGTCTGTTGTTTATGTAAGGATATTGGCTTGTATAATTTTCGGACAGCTGTTTGAGGTACACCGATACGTATAATATACTAACTTAATTCTTAACTTTCAATTGGACTAATTTGCCCTAATCTGAGTGGTTAAACAAGGTGCGCGGAGGATCCTAGGATAAACTCCCAGCGGTGATATGAGTTTATATATATGGTCTGGATGTGTACGAGTATTCCTGTCTTGTGTATGTCCATGATCCTCCACCACTATCTGTAAATTCTAAATTTATAAATACCTTTATGGAAATGACTGAAACATTATTCCTTGAAATACATCAGCCATAAGACCTTTTCAAAGTTTCTCATTCTTCCCTCTTACCATAAAAACATCATCACAAAAAAATAAAAATGAAACAATCTTTATTATCTTTTTGAAGTTGTTACACCCTCCCGTACCGTGCGCAATAAATCACACTTGGGTTGGCGCAAACAAATTTACCTAACAGGTCGACTTGTCTGTAATAAGTGCTACCTTTTTTAATTTTAACTTGATATTTTGTAACTTTTTGATTAATCGACATCTCTTCAGATTCTGTAATGAATGCGCTACGTTTTTTAATTAAAGCATGATATATTTCAGCTTTTTGATTAATCTCTTCAGTGTAGTCGTCAATAAGTAGCTTATTCATTAATCTAATTTTAAAATCAAAAGCTCCGCTGATTTTTATAATTAAAAATAGACAATGCTTTTAAATACAATTAATGAATTGATATCAATAAAGTTTTAATCCTTTTTTATCCTATTCCACTTAATTTTAATAAAATTTTAATTGAGTTTTGAGAGAATAGTACTCAGGAGTTCGATTAAAGCTGATTTAAAAAAAAACCTCCTTATAGGTATTTTACTGTCTCTGTAAAGTCGTTAACCACCCCGGGCGCCTTCGATAAATCACACTTGGGTTGGCGCAAACAGCCTTAACAGACGACTTCCCTGTAATGAGTGCGTGACCTTTTTCAATTAAAACATGATATATTTCAGCTTTTTGTTTAATCGAGTGTCGTAGTGTTCTAAAGTAGCAAGCATTTACAGTCAACCTCAGAAAATGCTTCGATACATGGTTCATTGAAGTCCATCAAGTCCATGACCGTATACGATAAGATCAAGAATCCTTCAGGGCTAACAAAGAAATAGCATGATTCTCTATTTAAAACAGCTCATTCGGGTACAGTTATGTTCTAAACATGATATTGAAAACTTTTTAACAACATCTCCCTTTACACCAAACCTTTCAGTTTAAATTTCACTTTACTATTTGAAATTTGCTACAAAATTCGTTACATAACAAAAATGAAGTTATAAAACAGTTGAGACATGGTTCCAATAAACGATTTGGGAAACCTAGCAAGTAATAGATAGCTAACAATAAAGGTCCAACACGCCAATAAAAGATGGCCCTAATACTGATTCTCGATCGAGTTTAAACTCGAAGTACATATTGCATATTTATTCAATTTTATTTGTTATTTGCTGGCCCGGCAGGTTCTGCCAAATAAAAGAGTTTCAAAAGGTCCACCAACCCGCAGTGTCCACCAACCCGCAGTGGGCCAGCGTGGTGGACTAAGGCCTACGTCCCTCTCATTACGAGAAGGAGACCCGACCCTGTAGTGGGTCGTTAATGGGTTACTGACTGACTGTGTGAGGAGACCCGACCCTGTAGTGGGTTATTAATGGGTTACTAACAAGTGCTTTGATTTTAAACCAGTGCAGTGGGGATTGTATTTTCTTTAAATTTTTTGTTTTGCCTTCACCACGCTATAAAGTTCTCATTTGATAGTTTGCAATGTTGTCCATATGTATGTGAGAGTTATCACCCAATATTTGCATGCTCGTATTACTTACTACTTTTACTACTACTTACTCACTTCTTTTTTTATAACATTACTTAATTCTTTCGAGAACGTAGTGAGAAATCATAGTACGCAGAAAACCTGAGTTGATAACATTCTTATCACGGAGCGTATTCTCACACCGGGCACGGGCCAATTTACATTTTCTTCAATTTAGTGAACTCCTCTGGAATTTCTTATTGATCTTCATAGGAAACAATATCTCGCTAAGGTGTTTACAGCGCTGAAACTATTTTTAAAATTAGATTTTAATATGTTTGAAAGGTACAAACATCGTAATTCTTATTCATTAGGGGATAGAGCTTCATTTATTGGTAAAGATATAGTAGACTGTGTGCAGGTATCCCACCGCCACTCTCGTAATCCGCCGTGAAGCAGCATATTAACACGCTTTTACTTTTTACGTCTTTACTTTTTTATCCGACTACGGCGAAGCATAATAAGAAAAGGTTAGGTGTTTGACCTCGATATATTATGAATAACATGTATGTTTCTATTACTACTTATTACAATTATACATGTGAGATATAATTTAAAATCAATTTAAAAATTAGGTGCTAAACCCTTTTCACCGGTAAAAAAGGAGCATAAGGTCACGAAAGGCTCACGAAACCGGCTGTCATATGCAAAAAATCAAATCTGCCTAGTGCAAACAAACATACAAATCCTTCAGCTCTATTTTATTAGTATAGATATTTTTAATTTTAAAATACCTATCAACTTTTTCTAAGTTAAAATTTTTTGTCCAAAATACGATGTCAGTTAATACAATATTTATTTGTGAGCGGATGGCAATGGGGCGATATTGACACACACGATAGCTGTCACGTGTGTTCCTTTATTGGACCTAGCCATACTGCATTATAGACTAAGTTTTATTTACTTTTAAAAGAGTGCTGGGAGTTTTTTTTCGCCCGCTTTTTTCTCCCAGTCTACGTTTTGCCTGAGGGGCGATCAAAGCGGATGAATGTAGAATGTATAATTTATCTGTATGACTTTCATTAAGTGTGCACAAATTGTACCTAATAATGAATAAAAGCTTTTGAGTTTGAGTTTGAGTTTGACTAATGTTAAACAATGTCTTCATTATAAAAGCTTGTCATATGGAATTTAATATCCATAAAAAAAATACTTAATTACTTTCCTTCGCTAGTGCGTCAAGTCCAAAATAATACTTATTGTAGACATATGAAAGTTCAGTGACCTATCCGTTTCGGGTACTATGAAAGATTTATCGTCAAAGCGACGACTTTAGTTATTATCCTGCCTCTAGCAGACGGAAAATAAAGTATGTTTGCGAACCTGAAAGTAACTTTAAAAATCTTCAGGCGTTTTTGTACAATAACATTCTGAGATGTAATGATATCTTAAATATTATTAATAATTGGTATTTAATTAAACTTGCCACATGAACTTTGAACTTTTCTCTTTGTCTCTTTAAATTCTTCTTCATTTTAAAGATACATTCTTAGAATTAATATTTCATGCAACTGACATGTCATGATGAATTGTTTAAAAAATACCCGTAACATTTAAATTATCTTTGGGAGAGATTTAATCAATGTTTTAGAATACGAGTAGGTATATAAAAGTTGATGGAAAATATTGATAGATTATTATAATATCCTCCAATCTCTTTTTGCCGCTGGCGATGCGGAAATTATGTGATGCCTGAAGAGGAAAAAGATTAAATCTTCAGCTATCTATTTATTGTTTTCCATCTAAAATCACCTAGCGGTGGCCTTTTATCTCTATAACTCGGGATTTAAATATAAGCTACGGTATCAACTGCCTGTCTGCCTGAAAATCCCGCCTTGTGGTACGCCAATCGCAAGATCCTTCTAGATAAACCAATCGTTAACTAAATTGACTGCTTATTGATACCCGTGAAGATAACTTTTTAACCTCGATACAAATAACGATGTGATTTTTAAATTAAATAGAATGGAAAAAATGAAATCCTGGTAGATATAGTAGATAGAGTGGCAAGAAAAGTGTAAGAAAAGTGTAAGTAAGTAAGTGTAGTGTAAGTGTTTGAAAAGTTAACAAGTGTTAATTTTCTTGTATCCTTGCCAATTTTCCAGTTCTGATATTATCTGTGATTTTTATAAAAGCTGTAGTTGATACTGTGATTAGATCAAAGATTCAGACTGATATGTAACGACACAAAAGGTTATTTCATCAGATAACCAGAAAACATCATTTAAGTACGAGCACAGCTTATTTTATTCTCTAAGATATTGATTATTATAATTACTATGAAAACGAACGATTTTGCACGGCGCTCTTTTTGGCTTGGATTTTTGACAAGCTTATATTGAACGCGGAAACTAAGCCGTGGTGACATTCATTTGTTTAATTAAAGCATTCAACCGATAACTGCCGCAAATTGATTGATTCTAACCGCGTTGATACAATGCAAATACCTAGTCAAGGTATAATTAATTCCGATTACCACCACCAAGCATTAGTTAAGTTTGCACCAACACCGACTCGGGAACAAGTAATAGATTTTCTTATAATTGGAACGACTCTGAAAGTTAGCAACGACTCGGTAATGAAGACTTATTATGATTAAGGTGCTAAAGATATTCTTTTAGATGGTTTAAAACAACAAATCACGAAGAGGAATAACAGAGAATTAGAGAATAAGAACTATTGTCATTGATACTGGTTCTAATAGGAAATAGCCTCTGTCCATATAAGAATATAAGTGTCAACTGTAAAGCCTAATATTTTTCCATATTCCAACTAACGATGCTTGACACTGAGGCACTGCTTAGCAGAGAGCATTGCAGAGCATGCTCGCAAATATTGAACGGAAGCGTGGATCGGAACGACTTTGTTGGCTGTCAACCAAAAACATTAATTGTTTATTCCTTAGCTTAAGGTAAAAAAAAGATACTGATGTCTTCATTTACCAAATTCTAAGATGCAATATATGAAGCTCTGAGCAAACATATACAATGCTTCAAGCAATGTTTATACAGCGATATGAGCAACTACCGCTCTTGTTCAATCTTCCATGTCACCGACTCGACTATAAATCAGTGTCTGCCGTATACCGACATTAATACAGTTCCAACTATCCGAAGGTATAGTTTTCCGTGCATAATAAAAGTATGATATCAGTTTTTTCAGAGTTTAAACACACGTTCTTTCATGTAATAATAATTTAGATGTACAGTGATATCGTCAAGAAGGTGCGTTACCAAGCAAAAGTTGTTCGTACGACAACGTCTTTCTATACATTTTGTTGCATGTCCATACTTAATATGGGCAGCTCAATTCAGAGATCTGCGTTGCTTGGTCAGTCTTACGACACTTTACGACAGCCAATTACGATAAGACCTTAATATATTACTTCAATTCAATATAAATATCATCAATTCACCCATTTTCGAGTGCCTAGCTGCATCTTTACATAAAGTACTTGCAAACCAATTTCAGAGCTTCAACCTCCATATATGTACGGACATAACAACTACAATACACAACAATACAATATTCAACTATATGGACAGGTATTGCACCTGTTCAATCTTCTATTAATGGTCTTTTATACCATCATTAATTAATGCCTCCAACTCTAGTAGGTACAATTCGCGGGAATTCAGTGCTGTAAATGATTCGAATCTCACAGATTACTCATGCTATTGACTCAGCCATAAAACAGCCTGTTGGTGTTTTATCATGAACCATAACTTTTACTGAGTAAATACGCAATTTGGCGATTGTTTATTGGCCGTTTCGCGATATTGGTATTCCTATTTAACGGTCGAACGGCTTTCCACTGTATAATTAAGTGTTCCGAAGTTACTGCTATCATTGTGTGTTTAAACTTAAAAATAACATGTTTCGATTTTCAGTAGAGCAACACACAAGCACAGATTTCTTGCAACATGCAATATTTCAGTTGCCATTTAGTTCCCAGTTCTTAATGAAATATTAGTAAAAAGTCCCGGGAGTAGATCCATGTTCGTTATTCTTGCAAAAAGGGCTGGTCAACTTGGACTCTTGTTTATACGCTGTTGCGGTATATAAGGTAGACTCTAAAAATACAGACGACATATAATTCAAGGACTAGTGCCTACATCCTTCTCATTGTGAGAGGAGACCCGACCCTGCAGTGCGACATGTCTTATCTACAAAGTGTTCTGTTGTTTAAGTACCTCTTTCTATACAGTAAAACGAATTTTAATAAAAGAGCAGCTGGCCGTGTTACCTACAGCGACGTAAAAATAGTTTGCAGGTTTATCAAATACTCGGGTTTGATTTTGTTTCATCACTAGTTGTGCCAATAAAAATTGAAATATATTCCAGTCGAGTTACTCACATAGGTACCTACGGCTTTGGCTTTTTGATCCCCATTTAGGTGACTGCGCTATATGTTTGTTTACATTCCAAACTTCTCATTCTGAATCGAGGTACCTTTAGCATATTCCACTTTTGACGACTTTTGGTATATTTCTGAAATTTAATAAAGGCGAGTTAAAAAGATTACTGCCACATTATTAATTAAGGATGCTTGTCGCTTCACTGTGTCGTTCTCTGTAATAAATTTACCGATACAAACAATGTCATTTTCACATCGCATTGTTGTTTCCAATGACAAACTGCAGTTTAATGTGTTCTGTACTTAAATACAGGGTATAAACCGATCATATGTTGCCTGTTGATTTATTGCCTCACCAAGACAGGAGAAGAATGATGTGCCAATATTATTCTCAGCCCTGACTACGCTACCATTTTTGCAATTTTATATGTATACCTAACTAGAGATCACCGAGTAGTTGAAATTTGACTATAGTTCTTTGAAATTAGAATTTGACATGTAACGAAATGTACGTACATATGAAATATGTGTGCATGTCAAAGTAGTCAAACTTATTGTGGTATGTGTGGATTGTGTGGCGCGTTTTTTGATGAATTCCATACAGGCAGGTACCTATTTATTTGAAATTCATCAAAACTACACAATGCACTTTATTTAAATATATTAGAATTCGTGCATTCTTCTTTATATAAGAAGCCAAATATTCAAACTTCCCCGTTCGCGTAGTAAGCTGTAAATTGTACCCAAAATGTTGGCTTCACGTAGGTATTTAATTTATAAGAAGATATTATAAATGCTCTTACAAATAACTCAATAAGGTTTCCTGGTACAACGGGTGTGTTAGTACTCGTAAAAATGACAGACAAAACGAACAATAACTAAGAAACGTTAGAAAAAATGATTCAAAATCAAAACTTTAGCATTTATTTGTATTTTACTGTAGCCTCTAGCCACGGTACGCTGAATGGCTTCAAACGAATCGTAGGCCTTTAGGGACGCCGGAGGTCCACAAATCTTATACGGTTGGGAATTATGAGGAAAAGAGGACTGAATTTATTATGAATTTGTTTTTTGGATTTTTTTTGTTGTTTGCTTTATTTAGATTCATTATACATATATTATACATATATTATAACTATATTAAATTAACTATATTGCTTATAAGTCATTGTTTTATTGTATAAATATTAGATAATTAGTTATGGGTTAATAAAATAAAATACTAAAGTTGGTGGAAATCATTGTACCTAGATGATTTTCATTTATTTTTTATAGGACCTATAGCCGGTATCATAGGCCGCAACAAGAAGGCAACAAGTGCTTCTGTTGTCTTAGAACAGAGTTTCTCAACGTGGGGAACGTGTACCACTGGTGGTACGCTAGTGAGTCTTAGGGGGTAACACCTAAAGTGACCTAAACTTACTTCAATACCTACTACCTACAGTTGTAGAATATTTTATTCACCACTTATGAAAAATAAATAAAAGTACCAGTACCCTCAACTTTTTCAACATGTTTTTTCTACAGAAAAAAATCGTGGGTAACAAAACGTCAAAACAACAAATGAGTAAAAACAATGAACCCTCTGAACCCGTAACGTTTACGTTGATGTTTAACTTTCCTTTTGCTGCTGTTTTCATTTGGCTTTATGAATAGATATAGGCAATTGGGGGAGCGAAAAGTGAAAATATATGATGTACCTATTAGCTGGTTGGGCGGACGCCAAGAGCTGGGCGATTAACTTGTCAAATATAAAGATCCATATAAAATACCATTATCACCTGAAAATATTAAAATGCTTTGTTCTTTAGCTTATTCTAAGACAGGGTTTCTCTGCTATTAGAACTGAATGACCACGGTGCGGTGGCAGCAATTAAAAACAAAGATAATACCTAAATACATAAATAATATTAGGTTTAGAATAAGAGAACGTACTATTATATATTATTAAGAAGGAAAAAAAAATGAACTCTAGATTGTCTTTCGGGCAATTCCGCGCAGAAACCAGTCAGCAAAGCCGCCGCAATTCCGAGTCTTATCGCTTTAAATGATCTCAGGTTTAGGTGTTACCGTGTTACGTTATATCGTACCTATGATGTCACTACATTCGAAGATGGAGTGAGTGTATCTTATAGATAATGGTTACTTTTATTGTAAGTAAGATTTATTGATGTGGAGTATAGAGGTGACACGGTAAACTTTGAATCATACCTAAAGAAACAAATCAAACAGACATTCAAAATGTGAATCTTTGCCACGAAAACAAGCTTAGGTGTTTGAATCGATTTGATACTGGATAATTGTATAACAATTTAAATTATCTAAGTTATGTACCTATTTCAATGCTGTTAAAGCAAAAAAGTTTCTACAAATTTTACGTGACTTAATTTAATTAGCTTTAATAATCCTCTTTATACTAAGATTCTTTATCTGTTATATCTTTGGGTAATCGTTAAGATATGAATCAATCTGTAATTAGGGTAACATCTATTTGGCAAGGTAATCTCTGTAACTGATTGCATATAAATATAATTAGGTATGTATAATGTATTCAATTCATAGTGGGCAATGGTCAAACTGCAACATTTCTACAACGAAGGCAAGCTCTAAATCTTAGTCTTATCTTGCCTTAAACGTTGTTTCCCGTCCATTCCGAGTTCTAATCTTATAGGCTTAACAGCAGACCAGAAGCTTCACTACTTATATCCTATCTACTTACTTTGCGGAAGCAAAGCAGATTCCCTTTGAACTCTGATTACGTCATTTCGTACGTTTGTTTGTATGCTTGCCATGTAGAAGATTTCGATAATGCGATTATGCATACCCGTGGCGCCAACTTTGGACAAGTGGCGATAATCAGTTAATCACCATACCATTCATAGTTGTCACTAAACGTATCTATGAAACTTCTCCCGACGTTGCTTTAGTCCTCGATTACGATCTACCTAACAAGTGTCTTTATCAATTACTGAACTCGGGGAAGTAATAAATCTTTTGATTTAATAAGATTTTACCGCCATATTAATTTTTTTAACTTTTTATAGTATAAGTTTGCCTTCATTAAATCAATTTTCCACCAGCGGGTCTACTGGAAGACATCTCTCTGTGGAATAAGAGGTGCCCTTGTAGGTACAGACTGTTCTAGTTATTTTTTATTTCTATGTATTTTTCTGTATGTATATTAATATTAATTAAAAAAGGGAAGCCGTATGTTCTGCATACCTATCTAGTGTTTTGGTTTCAGCGGATGACTATCTTAGTCCCGTTGAGAAATAACACATCCATTCTAGTCATCTTGTTGAACTTGAGTAGGTATCCAAATATTACTTTTGCTACTAGACTCGTGTTTTACAGTTGTTAGGTATTAGTTGTATAGCTTGTAGGCTTTAGTTAAACATATTAATGAATTGGCTACGGTAACCAACACCATTAGAACTTTTTATATTTGCTGTTATATATAAATTTAAATAGATAAATAGGTTTCGCTAAATTTCGGTACAGAAAAACTCAAGATGTTCGTTTTATAATCTTTATTTAACGTACAATATGTATATCAATTCGTTTAAATAACCTTATAAACATTAAAATTTCATACCAACATTTCTAAACATTCGATATGTACAACTCCACTAAGGGCTTCATTAAATACATTATGTATTAGGACATATTGTGAGCATAACCGTTTTTCATTAGCGCCAACAGTTTCATACTATAATCTCATGATTATGGAATTTCGTACAAGAGAAACCTATTTCCTTCTTTATAGCAAGATATTATTTACAAAGATACGTTAATCTCATTTTAGGTACGTTTATAAATAAGTGATTTCCTCGTGGCATAATGTAATGAATACAATTATAAATCTTAGTATACATGAAGTTTGAAAAGATGAGTAACAATGACATATATGTAGTATAATATATGCATATATCTACTTTGGTATAGTTTTATAGGTACATCTCTCACATATATATGATATATGTATATGAAAAATCATTTTCCAAGTTGTTTTATATTTACGGAATTATTTGTGCTTGTACTTTCTAATACGTATCGACTGATAACAAAGGTTCTTACCTACATGAACTTATTAAATTATGCCATACTAGGTCGATTACAAGCAATAGAGCCTATTGAATCCCATTGAATAGGCAGTCTAATCACTCAGACACAGATGTCTTTGACACAATCAAACTATATTTGTTTTATAATTGTTATATATACCTACATAATTAAAATCAATCTTTCCGGCTCTAAAACCGGCTTTTATAAAAGATGAATATATGCATCTAGTCATTTCTAAAATACCTTGATGTGCAGTCGGGGTTCCATTGCAGTCTGAAGTAAAGATAAAGATAGGCAACAGATAGAAATCAGATAGAAATTTTGTTTAATTTAAAGAAGAATTTTTCCTTAGGTGACGATTTCTGCCAGTGCATGTACGAGTATTTTAAATCTACTAAAATAAAATACCACTATAAATTCAATTCGACTGTATCGAATTGAATTTATAATGGAAATAGAGAAAGGTGTAACAATAAAATCATAATATTTATAAATAGCAAAAAAGAGACGGCGGCGAATTTTATTTAATATGCCACCTAAACTGGCAACCTTCTCAGCTGTTGCCAGTTAACTTTTAATAAAATATTTTTGAAACTCCAGGCTTTTTAAATGCCATGTTCGACAATTCTCATTTTAATTGCGTAACGATACAAAAGACTTCATTTAAACTATATAATCATGCGATGAATATCTAGAAACTGTATTTTTTTGCGACAACGCTGCACTTTATATTGCAATTTCTGTTTCAATAATTGCCGTTTTCTGCGTTTCCAAACGAAATAGCCCAAGGAGTTGTTTGTTTTCCCTTGTTGCGAAAGCCAGCAACAAAAACAAAAGAGCTATCTTGGCAAGGCTGGCAATTAAAACACAACATAGCTAGTAGGCTTTTGAATATACATTATTCAGCTAATGTTCATTATCCGTAACTCCAGTAAGAATAATACAATACAAAATGTCACATTTACATTACGAAAACATTTCATAAACGAATATTATTTAACTGTATTAAACGAATTGAACTTGTAAATAACATATTTATGGCTGAGAATGGATATCTAAAGGCTAGCGGAATGTAAACCAACTAACCCTGTTCCTATAACAAAACTCATTGTAACGAATTAAGTGCTTGATTGATTCCCTTCAGTTTCTTTATTTGAGGTTGCAATGTACAAGCTAAACTAATCCATAATATAAGGCGTAAATAACATCGTAGCATAGGTACACGCGTCTAAATCGGAATACACTAAAAAACATACTAAACTTCCGAGGGTTTTGTTCTTCTTGTCAAAAGATCGTGATTGCGGAACTTTATAGTACTACAATTTTGCAGGTAAAACAATACGGGTAGGTATGTTTCTCTTCGTGAGAACAAACACGGTTCATCACACCGGGCGTGTTCCCATTCACACCGTTCTAGCGAAATTTACAATTTAGATACACTGACATTTAATTTTGGGTACAACCTTACGGAATTTAAATTCACGAAAATATGAAACCTCTTTTTAAGCGACTTTCAAAAGGGGTTTACCGTATTCGACTGTTTGCTCTTATATTCGAAAATTTTTAGTTTCTCTTGTGTTTTCTTTTCTTATTAATCTTCATCATCATGGCAATGAAAAGTTTGCCGCTTAAATCGATGTCTCAAGAGTCTCCATTAGAGAGTCTCAAGAGAGAGAACTTAAATCCAAACTCACTCATCTCCAAATAAATGAAAATATCAGAACACACTCACGAATGCCACGTTAAAAGGCAATATAAAAAACACACAAGATATATTCAGAGCTGTGTTCTACATGACAAAGGTTCCTAATTGTGGAACTTTATACGATTTTGCAGGTGAATTAACATCGTGGTTCCTCGTTGGAAAGACGCGAAGAAATACGTGAAAACTTTTTGCTGCTTTCAACTTAACAAGTAATTTACACTGGCATTTAATTAACTGAAGAACAATAGAACAATGCAGAATGATGATTCATCATTCATGAACGACATGAACGGTAAGACCCTTCTTTTTGTGGATTTCTATTTAGCGCTTTTTCTTGCCGTTGTATATTTTGTAAAAGAAATATTCTTATTAGATCTACTACTCTGTCAAGAAAGTACCGGGTAAATATCAATAAGACACAAAATGTTTGTTATTCATCCAAATTTATTTTATTACTTTCAAAATGCTCCATTAGAAACGATTTACTTACGCAAACAAATAATCCAATCATCAAACCATTTTTTAAATGCTGTTTCCGGAATTGAGTTCAGTTGTCGCCGCGAATTCTCCTTTATGTCTGCTACCGATTGAAAACAGGTGCCACGAAGTGGTAATTTGAATTTAGGAAAAAGAAAAAAGTCGGCTGGAGTATTATCTGGTGAATATGGTGGTTGCTCGATGGTATTTGTTGAGTGTTTGGTCAAAAATTCGTTCACAATGATGGCCTTGTGCGAAGGCACATTATCGTGGTGCAAAATCCAAAAATTTTCTTTCCACATATCTGGTCTTTTTCATCGAATTTGCTCTCCTAAATGCCGCATAACGCTCAAATAATATTCTTTATTTACCGGTTGCCCTTCCGGCAAGAATTCCGAGTGCACAACACCGCGATAGTCAAAGAAAACATTCAACACGACTTTGACTTTTGACCGACTTTGGCGTGGTTTTTTCGGTTTCGGTTCAATTGGAAGGCTCCTCTCCGAAGCTTGTTAACTAGTTTGCATATCAAACTCGTAAACCCACGTCTCGTCACCAGTAACAATGTGCTTCATGAATGTTGGATCGGAATTGACTCGTTCTAGCATGTCCTCAGTGACTCTCATGCGATTGTTTTTTTGGAGAAAATTCAGGTCTTTTGGGACTAGCCGAGTGGTAACATGTTTCTTATCCAAATGATTAGTTAAAATGGTACGGATCGACTCGTGAGATACAGAAAGTTCAGCGGCTATCTCTCTCAAAGTTGAATGAGGATTTTCAGTCACTATTTCCTTCACTTTTGCGATGTTAACTTCAGTTTCAGACGTTGATGGCCTACCAGAGCGAGGCAAATCTTCCATCACATCTCGACCGCTTTTGAACGCTTTGTACCACTCATAGGCACGTGTTTTTGTCTTTTTTATAAAGACGATTCACCGTAAGCCTTCTGTAACATTTTCAGTGACTCCGAACACGAAATTCCATTGGCGATGCAAAATTTAAGACAAACTCTTTGTTCGATGTTTTTGTCCATTATGAAATTCGTAATACACACTAGATATATCTACTATATCATATAACTAAAAACAGGACTGTATTTAATATAAATAACAGATGCAATTCAAACTCCGCGCCAAAATTTGAATATGGAACCATAAACAAATATCCATTCCCGATACTTTTCTGACTGAATGTATTTCAAATTTTAAGGAAAGAAATCACAGTAGGTACACGAGATATTTAATTTTTTTCGAATACTGATTTAACAAAGAATGCCGGCTAGGTACATATTTGCTGACGTAAAAAAAGGAATGATGTTTGCGAAAAATATCACGAAAATATCTTTAAATCGACTCAAAACATGAAACTTGAAAACAAAATTATATTAGCTATTCGTTGCTTGACGTAATTACAAAAGCTATAAAATGAAATTATTGAGCAGGAAGATTGGGCTATTTATTACATTTTTATAGCTTTCTTAAAATACTACTGTTATTTGAGAAGAATGTGCTATCACAAATTTATTACGCCCATTTTTAAACGAATTAAATTAAATTAATTTAAATTAAGTTTCTTTTTTGTTCTTTTTGTTTACTTTCTGTTGCTTTCAATTAAATTAAATTAAAACAAACTACTTAGTTAGATTAAAACCACAAACTACATACCTAATCAGTTTAAATTTCGGCTTAATTTCGTGAGGTAGAATTAATTAGTTCTGTGGTTATCTACATAGGTGCAGTTCACTTCATATTTCAATCATTTGAAATTCAATGAATTGAAAAGCATTCAATGCGTTTTTGTTGTAATGCTAAAGACTAAAAAGAATCAATGTGACAATGGCCGATTTGAATAATCAATCAAATTGTATATCTGAAGTATTCCGAAAATCGGTTTTTGGAACTCAGTGTATCTCATAAAGGCTCCAGACCAAAGAAATTAACATGCAAGTATATACGTACAAACATAGACACTCGATAAACACAACGCAGAGGGGTACAATAGATAACTTTAAAAAGGAGGAAATGCAACCTGGCATTTAGTCCCCGCTTTTATACACAATAATGAAATAAAATGGATTTTATTTTAACAAAATGTTATAAAACCTTTTACTTACATAACAATGATAGATACTCTTGAGATGACAAGAATTAATAATAAATGTATAGACAAACAATGGATGGTTACTTATTAACTTAATAAAAGATATTATAATTAGAAAGCGTGCGTAAAAGTCGCTTACACTGAGGTCACAAAAATATATTTTTAACAAAAACAATTCAATAAAAATAATTATTATATTAGATCAAAAATAATAACAAAACAACATCGTGTAGTAATTTGATACAGCAACAGGATTCCTAAAACCAAATCAAAGCACAGCATTTACTTACAAAGATTTTGTGAACGTAAGTAATTACGTCATGAATTTTGCAAGTCATCTGGTTACTCTATAATTTAAAATTATGTTTAAAGTTATAATAATATTTTGTAATTAATTCCGATTTGTAATTAATAATGATGGCATAATACATAATTATTTTTTTAAAAAGGGTACCAGAGTACGTACATAAAAAAGCTGGACGATCATATTTTAACATAATTAAGTATGACTAATAAAATTGACTAGTAGTTATCTTTCCTCTCCTCCCTTGAAAAATCTTAAGGAAAAAGCATGACCCAAAAAATAATGTACGTTAATTATGAACAAAATATCCAAACCTACAATTTTCATTCGTCTACCTTCACTTATTTTCACTCACTAACGAATCCATACCCTTTATGCCACCGGTACGCGGTTAAAGACGCAGTTACTTTTCTATACGAACTGTTGCATTTCGAGAATGTCTGCGTGTTTCTCTTGTACGACTCGTTTTCACGGAATCGATGTCTTTACTCTGAAAAGAAAGATGGTCTTAAATTAATGCAATTTTTGACAACGCGCTGATGGCTCTTATCCATTCGAAATAAGGTATAGTAGTCGGCACGAATTGTGAGCACAATCCTTATTGGTCGGTTTGACGTTGACTGTGCTGTTGGTTCATGAGATTAGTTCGTCTGTCAGTCTGAGTACCGCGGTCTAGGGCGTGTTCTTAGACTGCTGTACATTGGCCGAAAGTGTACAATATCCCTCCACTAATAATTTAGGCTCATGACTCGAATTAACAGAAATAAAAATTTTGAGTGGATTTAGATTGGTACTCGTATGTCATCTTCAATCTTGTGTAGGTTGGTAACTGGCTAGGTATATACAATCACTCAAAAAAGTTTAGGTATTCCTCTCGGAAATTACCTACAATTTTTATAAGATATTCATAGGAATATTTAATTTTATCATCAAATCTTGGTTTCGTTAAGAAAAATACTTATCGAATGCTTTAAATTTCTTAATAAATAGAGGTGTTTTCGTAAATCTGTATATTTTTAGAAACTACTGCCGCCTACATTGTAGAACTAGTCAAATAATAAGCTTTTTCAACAATCTTTATTCGTTTATTCGCCTTATCAATTGGACTTTTTAATAGACTTCCCCTAGAAATGGTTATTTAAATGTCCACTTCCTTAAATTAATTACCTAGGAATTCAATTTCAACTGACTAACTTTTACTTCAGAGAAGTAAATTTCTATAGGTTCTTACGAAAAATAAAGTTTTAGGTATTCTAATAAGTACTACATACTTTTAAGTTGTCTTAATTATTATCTTATATCTTGTGTCCTTATACAAAGGTCAAAGAATGAAAAGTTTTTGCCTTAGAAGTGTTGGTACTCGTTGGTATCTTGACATTGTTTCCTTTAGGGCTCACAAAGGCACACAAAGGCCGTATAGGAAACCGTATTACTAAGACTTGTCTGTCACAGAGTCACATTTTACTCACCGTAATTCGTTACTCACTCGTTAGGGAATTTAATAAACATTCTAGGAAATTGTGTTTACACAAATTTTCTTATATTTTTTTATATATAGATTTACTGAAGTAGTTCTCAGTACCAAAAGTATTTTAAAGACACGTGTTTTGTTGGCATGTTAAAAATTATTTTTCCATTATCTTAATATCAGTGGTCGTCTTCGCGCCCATTTGTTATTCATTTGTCAGTGGAGGCTCAGTCCTCCTCGTAAAAGTATATAACGCTTTATTGTATAAAGCTAAGTGCACGTTTGATAACTTCACAAGCCCTAGGCCATCCAGGTTTTTTTACAATAATTTCTTTCATGGTTACAGCAGGTACCTACATTTAATATTGAAATAATATATTGGAGCTTGACGCCTTGCGAGAATGAGATGAAACCTAATCAATTATCAACACTCTGCACTCTGCTACTTGTCTTACGATAGAAAAACATAAGATATAGTATACATACGTGTTCAAACCATCGGAATGAGATGGTACCGGTGGTGGCCATCGGTGAAGGCGCGACCTCCACATCATCTGGCGGAAGGTCGTCCGGAACTGACGCGACATCGAGCAGTACAGCACAAAGTTGATTGCTCCATTCAACAGCGCCAGAGCATCCATCAATTCCCCGAAGAGGTCGTAGCATCGTTTGAAAAAACATCGGCCCAATAGACCACTCATAAGGCCTAGAATCCCTTGAGGTAGCTCCGTCACAAGAAATAATAGCAGAACGGCTACGAGCATTTTCGTCGTTCTATTCATTCTTTTGTCGCCTTTACATTGACGTTTCACAGTCATGTCGCTGGTCGGGCACGCGTTATACACCCTAATCTTCTTTTGATGCTCATTCGCACTATACACCTCCCTTATTAGCCATAAACTTATGACCGTCAGTATAAAGCAGGGCAGTAACTTTATTACGACCCCGTGAACCCAGAAATTAATTTGGTATAATTGACCTTCCTCGTCCGAATCCACGTGATACAGGATCATTGGCCCATTCGGTTCCAAGACTACCGCAGTGTGGATGTCGAATACCTGTTGAAACGACGAACATGAGCGGTACTTAGCATGAGGTTTTATTAGAAGTAAAGACCCGAATAAAATTTTATATCTTTCTTTTTAGCAACGCTACGCAACAATAGCGAGTGACAAGCTATTTCACTCGGGATTAGAAGATTTGCCTCTAATTCCGCAATTACTTTTACGCAAAATTAAGCTTCGGGGGTCACTTAGGGAATGGCCTGTCTCCAGTATATTATATGGGGTCGTATTAAAAATGTTTCTTTATCCGCTTTTTGGTGAAGTCATTCGAGGAAACAGAGGGTTAGAATTCGGTTGCTACGTTAAATTCAACAAAAAATATGTTTGGTAGGAACGAATAAATTGGGGTCGGATGATGCTTAATCAAGAGGAAAGATTGTCTATATTGGCTGCAGTAACCCTTTGCTTGAGAAATAAATGGACCCTAAAACACGCATTGATGTGGTTGTAAAAATTTGAAAAGGCAAATTTACGTAATAATTTCAGCAGTTCAATAATAAAATATTTCGAGGATATTCTGTTTAAATTATAAGTAAATGTGTGGCCAACGAGTATGTGTTTGTGTGTATGCGACCTGATGTTATTATAAATGGTCACTTCAGTTGATGATTGGACACCCAGTGTTCGACAACAAATCCTTAGGTGATATCTGGGTACCTACGTTGCTATATGTTGGCTATATGTGAGAGAGCTACTGTGAGCCTCGTAGGCTATTCCAGACACAAGATAAATATTTGGAATCAAATCACGTATATTATATACGTTTTACTTACCATGAATGTGGGTATGCATAATATGGGCGGTAGGAAGAAACTGCTCAATATGGCTGTACTGCAGCGCCTCTCCGTGCATAACACGTGATTCCTGTCAGAGTATCTGTAGACAAAGACAATATCGTTATGAGTCTAGTGAAATATCCTTTGTTCAAACATAAAATTAATTTAAAATAAATGAATAGAAACAAAAACAAAAAGCAACATTTAACAAAGGTTCTTATATTATGTCGTTCGCAGCAAGCCCTTTGAAGTAGTATCATGGGAGCGCATAAAAAATAACGAGTCCGCTATATTGGGCTAACCGCCATTTTGGATTTAGACTGACGTCATTAAGATCAAGAATCATTCAATGTCACCCAACATAAACAAGTATACAATACTTCATCTAAATTGTTTAAGGGTAGGCGCTTAGCGGAGAATCCTGGGTTCCATTCCCAGTGAATCAGAGGTTTGAATGATGAATTTAGGGTTAATTTAGTTTTGTGGGTCCATGGCACCCATCACACAGGAAATCCTAGTGTGGGGCTATGAGTTACGTATAACTGATGCAATGCAACTGATTGGGTTGCAAAACCCGAACGTACATACATTCATACATACAAACATTGCAAGTTTAATAAAAGTCTTTAATAATAAGATGCAACTTACTTTATAGCAACGTATCGCCATACTGCGAGCGAGAGTGTGAGGCATATGGAGGCCGTGTGGAATATCTGCGCGAAATGCATGTGGAAGAGCAGATATGCTGCCCACTTGTACGGCATCTCGCGTTGACCAGGCAACACCTGTGGACAATTAACTAAGGGTGAAGATTTTCTATACATCGCTGCTTAAATTCTAAAGTACCACAAATCAAAGAGAAAGAATTTCACGTTATGTACAAGTTGTTCGAGAAAAAGTAAATTTATTTCAATTTTTTTTCAATATGAAATTTCGTGAGGTGTAATTATTTGAAATAGACATGGACAGACGGACATCATAAAAAATGTCCGATTGAAGTTTTCTCTGTAGATACTTCCTTCCTGATACTTCTCATCTAAAAAGAAACTTATTGATTGCATAAATTTACAAAATTACACTCATTTTCAGCAACGCAAATTAATTGAGTTCTCTGTGTAAATAATACTATTGACTGCTGATATAATGTTAGAAAATATAGTATTACTCAAATTAATTTGACTAGTAAAATCATAATATCTAACAATAAATTATACCGAAATTAATTGCTATTACATTGATTGCTGACAGATTGTTTGCTGTATGGTTACCATAACAAGGACTTTTGATATTTTAGAAATCAGCAAAATGAATGTATTTCAATTAATTCGATTTAATTATGAAGTAATTACTTGCCTTTCAGGATAACAATTTGTTGAGTTTAAAAAAAATTGTTGTGTTAAAATAATATAATATATGCCATCCAATAGCTGCACTTGTGAAATGGTGCCCAGAACACTGACAGCATTAGGTGCCCCGTTGAATGGTAAGACAATATTTTGGGCATTTATAAAATTAATTAATTATATAAAATATGCTAAGTGTTCGATAAGAATGAGGTATAAGAGCGGCATCCCTGTATTCGTGTAATAATAACGCAAATTAGGTTTTGTTTACGACGCACTTACGCATAGCCTAATAACTTTCTGAAGTAATTTTCTATTCGTGCTCGTGTTAAATAACATTTTAAACAACAAGTTATTACAGAATAATATTTGACACCCCGAGTAATAAGGATTCCCACATTTATTACACCTTCGAATATGAGATGTATCCAGTAATAATGTACTCGTACATTTTATTGTGCTACGAAGTTTGGAATAGCTCCCAAAAAGGAACAATTTTTTTTAAATAGTAAATTAGTAGCAAAAAGGCAGGCAGGCCACCTGATGTTAAGCGGTCACTGCAGTCCATGGACTCCCTCATCCAACCTCAAATGTAGAAAAAATCCTGTCTGAGCTTGTATGCGGGTGCTTTGCTAGTCATGAGGACTAAGATGTTCGCCCCAAATTAAGTATCACTGACAACGTAACTCCAGCCGAAACACAAGACATGAAGAAGAGATGCTACTTTACGACGGGTTAAGTGACTGGCGGTAAGATGCCTTCCAGGTCTACCACCTAAAAATGTGCTACAATATGAGGAATACCTCCAACAACCCTAATTTTTGTCTGTGCCACTGTTAGTGAGCCACACACTCCCGTCTCCACTCAGAATGAGAGGCCTCTCAGAATGAAAGGATGTAGGCCTTAGACCACCACGCTGGCCTTTGAAAACAATATGGAGGACTCTTAGGTATGCAGGTTTCTTCATAATGGTTTCCTTCACCGTCATAGCCCTTGAAATTTGATTTTTTTAACGCATTTGTATAACTTAAATGTCATTGGTACATGCCACTGAAATCAAACCCAAACCTCTGGAGCAGGTATGTGCCAACACTGTTTTACAGTGGATTTACTGACTATTACCTAAATGTCAGATTTTTCTTTCTTTACTTTGTCATTGGAATTATTTTTTTGTTTAACATAGTTGTATCCAGCTGACTGACTGTAAATGGCTTTATTTCACTTTTTATTACATAGATATATTTTAATATGTAATCATTCCCTATTTTCCCGTTTGAATTTCTGAACGCTGGCTGACTTTTTTGTATGAAAATTGTCAAAGAGACAGGGATAAATATGCAGTCGACTTACCTTTTAGGATTCTTAATGTAATTTATAATTTAACTGAGTTTTAAAATAATTAATAAATTTAAAGATAAATAGAGTTATAGAATCTGTCCGTAGATTTGAATTGCGGATTAGAAGTAAGTAACGAAAGAAAAGATTCTTTTAAAAAGCCAAATTACGATCCAACGAATGCCAGACTGAATGGCATTAACGTTCATAGAATATCAGGATGATTTTTAAGATCTACGATCAAATTTTGTAGTAATTCAGGACTATTCACAAAATGTTTTGTAAGTCAGCCGTGGCCGTATCCAATTAGCGCTGAGGGCCACTCCAGTGTTCATTATGAGTAAGCTTTTTGTGCCACAAGCACTTGATTAGTGGGAGCAATGAAGGGGATGAAAAGGGAATATCTAAAGACTTGTATGGAATCGAAGGAACAAATCTGTGGAACGAATTATGCTTCGAAAAGTTATGATAAAACGATTTACCTACAACTCTAATTTAATAATACTAGCCATGCTTATAAACAGCTTTAAAAAGAAATGTAGTAACGCACGCAAAAATAAATAAATTAATAAATTAAAACTGTGTCGAGAGTTTTTTCCTCCGGCTTTTTCTCTCTTTACCCAGAAATGGGTGGCACATTGCATAGCCGATGAGTTCGATTAGGAAAAATATTAAAATAAATAAATAATTGGACTGCTAAACGATCACAACTTATTTTAACATAATTATAATATAAAATTTAGTTTTAGTTTTTTAAGATATAATTATTGTATGCCCGCATAGGGTAGACTGTTCTTAACTTATTATAATTTTTGTAACATCTTTTCGTGTAACAGTCAACAATAAACGCATTCTTTTCTTTTCTTTTCTTTTCTTTTCTTAGCCAAGTAGTCGAAATTCGACTGTAATTGAAAGTTAATTACGAATATAATTTTTGACATGTAACGGAATGTAGGTACGTACACGTCATGATTGTATATGTGTGCATGTCTAAGTATTTAAACTTATGGTAGTAGGTATGCGAGGCATCCTTTTTTGATAAATTTCATTATAATATAATGACCAATAAAATTATACCGTAAAGATGTTTCAGTCAGACATCGACAAATAGAACTACGAGTAGTCCAAATATACTTAGGCTAAGAGCATCGTTTTTGGGGTCTCGTTATTGTTTAATATTAATGAATTTTTAGCAAAAATGTGAACCGCCTTCAAAACCACAAAAAGTTTACAATCTTTACAAACTTCAATATTATGTTATTTTTGGAGTCTGTCCAGAAATGAGGTTATCTATAAATTAAACTTAGGCACAGAGCACTTTTAAACTTGAATTTATTCTTCTTAATTCAGGCAAAATCGCGAATCTCAGCCAGTCATAAGGAGGCATCAAGTGTGAGCGCGTTAAGAGGCTCTACATAAGAACCTCTGCCTACGAGTTGGTGCTACGTTTTAAAATGTATTTCCTTTTATTCCACCCCTCCTGAATGTGTACTTGTACTTGTGTCAAAGAGAGCGCGACATAATGAATGACACTACGGCAGATTACGTTGAGTTAGGTACAATAAAGTGAAAATGACATAAGCGAGCTTTCATCTTATATATAAAATTCTCCTCCGAAACGGCTTGACCGATTTTTATGAAATTTTATATACACAATCAATAGGTCTTAGAATCGGCTACTATCTATTTTTCATACCTTTAAGTGATAAGGGTTGTCCACCCCTAACATTTTTATTTAATTTTTTGGGCAAATTTATTTATTTTTGTTTTTTAATAACGTGGCAATAAAAATACATACAACTCTAAATTTTCACCTTTCTATCCCAACCCTATTTTTTAATAATCATATTAGTATTTTTATCCCTCTCGATAACTTATATCGCAAAACAATGTTTGCGGGGTCAGCTACTAAATATACAAATTATAACGAACAAATTAAATCACATCACATTAAATCATATGATGAAGTGGACATAAAACCTACATATTAATATGTTTGTGACGGATTATTCCTGTCCGTCACCCAGTCCCAGGGTGTTTCGCCCGAAAACAGAGCATCATCAGGTGATGTGGACTCTATACAACGGTTGGTCCATTGTCGAGACTCGACAACCAACAACCTGATACAATTAATTATAAAAATGCATAATGTATATTTTAGAACCCCTTAACTGAAACTATAAATATAAACGTACCTACTATAAACTGGCACATTGTCATACAAACTTACCAAATACCTATAGATGGCGAAGGGCACGTACTCCAGCATCACAAAGACGTCGGCGACGGCGAGCCACTTCAGCAGGCGGTTGATGGGCGCCGCTGCGAGGTCGCGCCGGGTCAAAACCGCCACGTTTAGCGCGTTCGCAAGACTACCGAAGAAACATACCTGAAAATGTGTGGGAAAACGTTAATTTGGTTTTTTGGACCTTATGACTGTGACTTCGTTTGTTTCTACTTTAGGTAGATGTGTCGCAGGTCTTTATTAGGTTTAAAAGAATTATACGTAACCAATATAGAAGTAAATAACACTCAAATAATAGATAAATTTCCAGTTTAATTAAAAGCAAAAATTAATCAGTGCTGGCTACCAACATCAATATTGGGTGTCGAAATAAATACACGATTACAAAATATCGTTCAGGACCTCCTGTAATTGGAAAGAAGACCAGAAATTTACCTCGTTAACATAAGTAAAGTTACTCGGTAACGAAAATTGAAATTAGAAAAGCTTTACTCAATAAATCCTTCATTCATCACTTCCATCTCGGCGTCGATGTACTTATAAGGTGTTTATGAAACTGCGTAAAGCAGCCTTCAGTTTTGCCGCGAAAATGTGTAGCGTTAACAATTTGTGTTCGGCAAAGTCTCGACAAACTTTAGCATCGATGAAAATTCCTTGTCAGTTTCCATTACATCAGAGTATTGACATGCCCTTAATAAAAGTAGGTATAAATATTTAATAGAACCATTGGTGTTTTCCTGGGAAGGTTACCCACCGTCTTCGTAGACATACCTACCGCAAAGCAGCATCCATGCAGTAGTTCTACATGTGATTACCGTAGAACTGAAAAAACCGCAATAGTATTCACGAGTAGCAACGCGTATTTACATCCTCAAATATGACTTCTATTCTTTTTGAAATGAGACGTATCTCCATGACTAGTAGTGGCCGCTAATCAAGAGGTTTTGATGTAAGGTAGCTAGTGGCTGCTGTGCTGGTTTGTTACTAGTTGACCATAAACATCCTTTATTCAACGCTTTCATTTCAGCGTCGACGTATTTATGAAGCTGCGTGAAGTACGTTACAGATCTTATCAAGAAAATATGTAACATAAAATTACTTATACTTTTTACAGAAATATTATAAGAAACAATTAAAGAGTTGGCTTTCTCTATTTATGATGTTAGTGAAACCATCTACGTCCTCAAAGCTTCGAGTGTTTGTTCCTTTTTCTGCGACTCTCGCAGATACTCGCAGATAGATTGGAGGCCCTATTCAAAGTATTAGACACGGGTTGGCCACTTGCTAATTTCTCCACCAATCCATAGTGGAGCAGCGTGGTGGAGTAAGGATGTCTTAGAACAAACCTGTTGTGGGATCAGACCCGTGCCCGATAATAAGATATAAGAAGGGTAAACGCTAACCATCATTATTAAATTTAAAAAAAAACAGTGTAATATGGGAACGTTTATGAAAAGTGAGTAATATACTGAAATAATATTATAAATTTTCTTGCAAAGTGAGAAAAAGTTCGAGTTAATTAAGATTGTGTTGTGTCTATAACCAAATCAATCAACGCCTGGAAGGATTGGAGGGTTAGTTCTTTTCTCTACAACTCGGAAATTCAAAATGAATGAGTTTGGCAAGTGAATGAAAAAGACCTAGCTATGGTGCGATGATGTCGGATTATTTTAGATAATTTGTTCACAGGTTCAATCGCGGACGTCGTGGAATTATCGTGTCAAATCACTTGACATTGTCATACAGAAAATCATTTTAGCTTGTAACACGGCTACGACACAAAAATGCCGCGATACGTGTGTAAATAGACATACCTAATCAGGCCCCTGGTGGGCTGACACAATAAGCATAAAGTCTTGTATTAGGAAGCCGAGTTGAATGCAAAGCTTAGGAATGTGCTAGTACTGAGACCTGATTGATAGTACCTAATATCGATTAGGACAAGGCTGTTCTAATGTAAGAATCCGAGTTGAATGCCGAGCTTAGGAATGTGCTAGTACTGAGACCTCATTGATAGTGCCTAATATCGATTAGGACAAGGCTGTTCTAATGTAGGAATCCGAGTTGAATGCCGAGCTTAGGAATGTGCTAGTACTGAGACCTCATTGATAGTACCTAATATCGATTAGGACAAGGCTGTTCTAATGTAGGAATCCTAGTTGAATGACGAGCTTAGAAATGTACTTGTGCTGGACCTAATTTTTTTATACTGCCTGCCACCAACAAATTACACAGCAGCCGTATTATAATTATTTTAAAAATAAAACTTGATTATTAAAGTTGACATGGATGAGATATATTTAAATTTTAAAACATTGGGCGTTCAACGTTTACAAAATCGTAAGTAATGTTGAACAAAAGTTCGTTCTCAATTCAACTTGTTTGTTATTAACAAACGATTCTACATCCGGAAGGTTCGGAGTGTTTGTTCCTATTCTCTCCGTCTGTCGCAAATTCAAACTCGTACAACATCGAAAACGGAAATGAAAAGTGAGTATTTATCAAATAAAAGAGCAAATTTTAGTCCGACAAGCTGACTCAACGAAAAAATGAAATACCTATATATAATAATATCTGGATGTTTTAAATTGTTACTTTTTTACGTTGGGAATTATTTGTCAATTTTCATTTTCATTACCTATAGGTAGTGCGAAAGAGTGTTCGTTATAAGACTATTCTTTAATAAATAGGCATAAACTTTTATTTGCACTAATACGGGCAAGTTTAACTTTAGGTACAGAGGATTTTGATCAATTCATATTCACCTTTTCAGTGTATAAATGACACTAAAGTTCTCTCTAAATTTGAATTGTTCGTTTTCTGCAAACAATTTTTTTCATCAAAAAACCTTGTAACTAATCTCTCTTCTACGTATTTAAACAGAGAGTATTTTAACGTTCGTTACAGAGGAATGGACAATTTTGAATGAAAGTGAATGTTCTGCAGCTGTGACGCAATTAAAACACACCGAATATCTGGCCTCTGTAAATATTGTGAGAAAAATTGTCATTAAAAGGCCATTAATACGATCGACTACTCGTCCCAATTGACGTTATTGACGCAACGAATGGCCTTGTTATTCTCAACTCGTCAATGATTAATAATAAATAATCTGCTGTTTCCAAAATAAATTTTCCTTAATTAGGTATTATCTTAACCAAAAATAACCGTAATGAAAAGATTTACTTGTATTTTCTGTGCCACGGTAGTACACATTTTGAAACTTTTTCAAGTAGGCTCTTAATTAACTGTGAAACCTGTTGAAGATAGTGAATTGTTATTAAAAAGGTATATATTTATTACCTACCTTATAAAAATATTAGTTCTAAATCCACCGAAAAAAAAAATTGTGGTATATTTATTTTGCTATCTAACCATTGTATATTGCTAAGGGTTAAAGTACGAAAAAACCCCTTATCTTTAAGTGCATATTTTTAACTAGTAGCTCGTTTAGCTTTTAGACTACCGGATCCGTCAACCACACCACACCACTCCATCCGATGTTAAGTGTTTATTGTAATAATTATATGACCACGTCCAACCGCCAATTGTATACCTAGTATCTGGATGCGTAGAAACGCATCCAGTTTCTACTCTTAGTCCTCATGAGTAGAAACTCATGAGGACTAAGAGCTGAGATAGCGGAGATACGAGAGCCACGTCAAGTATCTCCGAGAAGACAACTCCCCAACCAAGCACAATACATGAAAAAGAAGGCTTTACGACTTTTCGTCTGTGAAAGTGTAACGTTGTTGGGTAGATGAAACAACTGGCTAAATCATGAGATATAGCTTGGTGACAGACGGACGGTCAGCGGAGTCTTAGTAAAAAGGTCCCGTTTTATCTTTAGGATACGGAACCCTAAAAAGAAGCATAAATATTAAAACATACTTACAATAAGACTGACATATCCATGAATGCTGTTATAGGCGAGTATTAAGTCACGAAAATTTCCTTCGCAGTAGTTGCAGCTGGGTTCTGTTGGTTTCGTGAGGTTCAGTTTAGTTCTCCAACCGTCCACGAGTTTCACTAAAGTTCCAAAGTCAAGGCTGTCATAGCTGTTCTTTGAAGAGTGCTCTTTTAAAGCCGATAGAAACTGCGATACGTTCAAATTGGTTCTGTTATCGTGCGACTCTTCTGTTGCCAATAGCATCTCCTCAAACAAATTGGATAGAGCTTGAGTTATGTTGGACGTGTTAGTCTCCTCGAATGCCATGTTTCTGAAACAAAGATAACATTTATTTCATAAAGTTCCTACCTAAATGGTTGTGAATGAAGAAAAAACATATACCTCATAATATAAAGGAAAAAAGTAGAATTAACTTTAAAAGACGAAAATGATGTAAGGAATTTCCTGCGGCAAGCCACAAGGTTTTCATGTAAGCCCCTTAACTTCAGGAAATAAAAACGAAGAAAATACCGTTTAATTTTTATTAAAATAAAAAATAGAAACCATCAAAAAAAGAGATGAGTGTGTGTGTATGCGTGTGTGCGTGTGTGTCTGTGTAACTGTGTCCGGGCGTGTGTTCTTGTATCTAGTTAGGTTTTTGTAAAGTTAGCAAGTGTTGAATACATTTCTGAACAATTCTTGACCCCGCTTTGTGTGAGTTAGCAACTAACTTTTGGAAGTTGTTGGGAGTTTTCTCGTTTAATGTTCCTTTTACACGAATAACATATTCGTCAAAGTTATTTTGAAAGAGCGAAAACTTTGATAGGAATATTAAAATTATAATCGAATATACTTAAAACGAAATTTACCTCTATGTTACAATAAATAGACATTTTGTCTTATTGAGTTTATGTATTGTGTTTTGTTGTTGCTTGCCTTGTCGTCTTTATTTCTGCCTTGTCTTTATTTCTATCAAATATGTTAAATGAATAAGCTGAACTTTTGATTTAATCTATGAGCTGAACCCATTTTTATGTTCTATTCATATTTATTATGTGTACCTATTTCTCTACGTCAGGGACAGTGCATACTCCATCTACTATTCGAATGAAGAATAACAGGCGGTCGTGTCGGTTTTTTCTAAACTATTTACATATTAGTAGGTACCTGCAGGCTACAGCTGAGATTAATACGAAGGACTAACGAACTGAAGAGCGAAAACATGTACGTAGATAATCCACTCGTCTGTCTAGCTAGCCTCTATCTACCAGTAAATGTAATCCGTCGCTTACATTACTTAACTTTTTCAATCGATTGCTATCTTTACAAGTTACGATGCTATGTGTGCGCTTCGCGTATAAAATACCTCCTATAAAATCTATATACATGTATACTTTATTACCAAGCAATATCTGAAACCATTTAGAACGTTACAAAGAAAACATGACAGGTAAGGGCAATAGCCAATTATTTATCAAAGGACGAAAATAGGTCAAACATAAGGTGTATAAGTATGTTTACACGTGAAACCAATATTTGTTTAAGAATTCTCATTCATGTTTTTATGTCCATGACAGTTCTTATTTACAAATACTGGGAATTTGTAGTCTTATAAAATACTTTTAAAGAACTCTTACTTAGAAATTGTTGATTTTAATTTTGCTTAAGTGTTAGAAGCAGACTATGAATATTCTTGATTACTCAGCAAATACTTCTCAGTTCCTTGTCTATACTTTAGACTTCAATGGAATACACTCTGGATATTAAAGACTGAAGGTGAACGTCACCTACTTACTAGATAATACACACAAGGCATTGAATACAGTTGAATAAAAGAAGCTGCTCATAGACATTGCCTAAAATCAGAATTGCTTTGAACACTTATAAAACTGCTCTGGCTAGTGTTATAGAGTCAATCCCACATAAGGTCTATAATAAAGAGACTTTATCTATTATTACCTATGTTTTATATATCTTCCATTGGATATTCTCTAGAATTCTTATATAATTTAAAACTTTAAATTATTACCTACAATAAAAATCTTAAATATTTTGGTTAAATATTTATATGGTTGCAGCGCAACCACCTTAATAAAAGGTGAGTTGCTCTATCGCTCACTCATTTAACTTCTATGGTATAAAAAATCTACAACGCACAAAAATTTAACATATTTTGAATGTCAGTGTACAGTCTCGGTAAACGCTTTTACTTTGTCCACAGGTATCACAAAGAGCGAATTTTCCATAACGGTGAACACATGTGAAGCAACGATCTTCTATGTATATATCTACTACAATGTTGTATAGGTACAAGTACTTATGACAAAAACAAAGCCTTTCTCTATACCGGGTATACCGTGAATAGTGGAGTATTGAAACGGGCACTGTTAATGGGAGGGATCATATCATATTTTCGAAACCAACCTACACAATATTCTTAAACCAAAACTTGTAGGTAGGTATTAAATTACAAAATTTTCAACGTGATGTTTAAAGACGCTAGTGCAAGTTTACTATAAGTATTATTTATGACCGAAAACTATTTTTAAGGGATAAGTACAAAAATATTTAGTTTTCGTCAACATCAGTGAGAATTTGCTCCATGATATACGAGTAGGTACGTACTCGTACAAACAGAAGTAGGTAATGCCGCTACATCGTCCGAACTCCGTATATTCGTGTGGTTCGTTAAATGTTTTTTATATACTTAATAGTAATTGAGTAGCAAACGGGCATGCAGGCCACCTGATGTTAAATGGCACTGCAGCGCATGGGCACCAACCTCGAATAGAGAAGAAATCCTACCTGAGGTTGTATGCTTTGCTACTCACAGAAGATTAGAGAGTGACATACTCGATTATTCGAATCTAGTGGAACATACAAACGGTTGCATCGATTTTGATAATACATCGCTACTAGTTTTCAAATACCGATATTCACTAGGAAATGCCTTAAACATAACCCGTGTGTGAATAATTGAGAATCTAGGAATAGTTATCACAGATTGCAAGGTCTTAGTGACGATGTACGATATAATATCCGAAGGTTTCGAATATTGATGTTGTTTCTTACGTTCTTAAGTCCCAGCTTATCACCTTAGCTTCAAAGCTGAAATTGAGATAAACAAGAGTTATAAGCAGCATACGATACATACGAAGTACAAACGTTTTACCAAAATTCTTAATACAACTATAAATAAAATATAATCTCTCGTTATCAGACCAGTCAGACGTCATAAAGTAATCATTGCCTCTGCTACTGATCATCAGAGTTATCAGGAATGCATGTTATCCAAACATAGTTAATTGAAATAATTCATTGAAACCAACACGTGTATTGATCTCGTGGCCGGCAATGAGCCCGCCTGTGTGAGTAGGAAGTACTAGGAAGGCATATTGTCCAATGTCCATTGTTCGTCACGACCGATTGTCAGCTCCGTATAGGAACGGAAACAGTCAATAGCTACTGCTGAATTTGTTAAACGTGTTCATGATATTGAGCTTAGACTGTTTTCATTGGTATCTTTCCCATATTTCCTATCTGTTTGCTTGGAATAAAAATCATTTGAAAATGAGGTGTTTCACTATTTTTATTATTTGTTTAACTTCGAGGAGCCTAGAGTTGCTTTTCTAATACTTAGTCAAAATAAATGACATCTTGGTACAAGACAGCAAACTCAATATTTACATTGCTATAAAGCTATTTGCATAATAAATAACTTTGAGAGAATTATAGCGCCCGCCAGGAGACAATTTCTCGCTAGAAGGCTCGTTTTCATACAACGCTAACATGCTTTGCTTATCCCTCTGTGTATGTCTGCCCATATTGAGAGCGAACGGGGATTAAGCTAAGTGAATCTGTTAATTGCTAGCTCGTATCGTAAATCAACTCGTATGAATTCACGTATCATTTTAATCCCTTTCTACGCATTTGTCGCAACACACTTTTTTCACATTTCGTATCACTATTTATAAATACTTTTTAATATGATTTATCTTATAGTCATTTAAAATGGCCTACAACCTTCTCTCTGTGAGAGGAGACCCGACCCTGCTGTGGGTCACTAATGGGTTAAATACAATGTATAACCACAGAAATCTTTCTATCTACATGTATGTAGTACTTATACCTACTACTCTCAAATAAGTCACTATCCAAACTACGCAGTTCTCACTATCCAAACTAAAAAGTAATTGATTTGCTTTTTTAAACTTACATACAGCTTAATTAAGCTTTGTCTATTCAGATGAAAAGCGCCCACGTCAGTCGTCGGTCAGATTAGATTCAACAATGAACGTAGACCACGTGCTAAAATTAAGCCTAATGTATTAATTACGTAACTATTACGCGCTACCCCGTGTCCCAATAGCCATGTCGCTCGCAAAAGTTGCTCGCACGACAACGTTATTTCATAAATTTTGACACATGTCAGTGCGTATTTCCATTAGGACGTTACACCTCTCGTACACAGGGCTCCTGTGTTTAAATTTTGTCGTGTTAGTTGGTCGGTCGGTTATGTCAGCCACGTAGGTAAGGACAAGGCCTTATACCTTTGAGCTATGGCTGCAAATATTACATTTAAGCTGCTAAATCATATCGTCTAATCTCGCCTCAGCCACAGATTTAATAACAGTGAAAGTTTCGCTTCATCCATTTGTATTTTGCAATCTTGTCACTAGCTAAGTCTGGCTGGAATTAGTGTCAGAACTCGAATATCAAAAGGAATGTGGTTCCATTCATTTCAGTTTTCAGCAGTAATGAGTATAATTATCATATTTACTTCAAAAGCAAAGACGAATATGCAGAATGGTGCAGATAGATAAATCAAATGTGTAAATATTTAAGGCTGAAAGCCCCTTTAATCGTAATTATACAGAGTGGTGACGATGTACGATGTGGTACGACATTTATTGAGACCACATACTGGGTTTCGCGTTAGTAGTACGTATACCAAACATTATGAATTATGACAAAGGTTAAATTTTTCGTTTTATAATAAAACACACGATATGAATACATTACAATATCTATCAAGTTGAAGGAAAAGGCGCGCGGGCTGGCGGCCGGGCTACGACTAAAAGTTACCGCCAAATATGTAAGTAGGCTTCAAAATGATCGTGCTTGGAGAGCGATCGTAGGTACTTCAATTACATCGATACTTTTATATATTAGTTTCTCTAAGTGTCTTCTAAGAAAACTTCAATAACGTGATTTATGAGAGTGACTCTCACGTGTGTTCGAAGTTATAACCTGGAACTCTTTAGGAAGATTGTAAAGAGAGCTTTCTTCAAGGCCGCCAAAGAATTTAGTGAGTCCCGTGGTGTGAAGTTGCTGTGTATAAGTGACTTACTTACTTATCTATTCGTTTGGTCTTTCTGTATGTTTATAAAAAGTCTTCTTCTAGTCTAGTTCTAGTTATTTCTAGACTTCGTGTCACAAAAGTGGAAATCGACAAAAACCAACGAACGTCATTCCAAATTTTTTACCTTTTCACCCGTTACAAGCCTTTATTTATTAAGTTTGCAGGTACGATTTCAATTCCAACGTTCATTACGAACTATCTACATTAGATTAGATCACTGAGGCATCGTAAACGTCTAACGAAGCGTTTAATAGCCAATCACAAAGCACCACTTTATTTCATCGTCTGTTAGCCTTTAAAACAGCTACATTGCGACGGGTTTAAATTTCTTCCTTAACGCCTTTGATAGTTGATACCATTACATTATTAACTTGAATTATTACAAGATTTATTTATTGGTATTCGATGGCATCGCTATCTGTTAAATCGGTACTAATTCGATTAGGGATTGTTTTCACAATTATTTCGGAAGAGATACTTATAAATTGCGAGTACTGATCTTATACTTTCAGGCAATATTCGTAAGTTCCTCTTTCTTGATTCTCATTTTCTTGTTTCACGATTGAAACTGTGATTCAATCATGTTTGAGGTCGAATAAGCTCTATGATTATTGATGACCACTTAATGCTAGGTGTCCGGCCAGCCACTCGTTTTAAAATTGTGAAAACTGTTTTCTAAGTATATTAAATGTACCTGTCACCTGAAAGGAAGGCTATACTTCAGTAGAGCTGCTAACTAAAAATCTGTACCAAGTCAATTGAAATATTTTAATGAACTCTCAAAACGAATCTATGAATATTACATTTTGTACGACAGTCATTAGTTACGATGCTAATTGATTAAATATATTGTTATTGATTTAAAATGAATAAATATCTTACATAAACAAAAGAATTTCAGGGGTACCAAACAACTTACTATTCTTAAAAGGATATTTCTGTATGCTTACTTTAAAATGAAAAAAAATTAAAATTAAAATAATAGACAATAACTCATTCTTTTACATCACTAGAATGTGACATTTTAAGGTAAAAATGAGTTTATGGTACAAATCTAAGCAATGTTGCAATTTTGGTTACCTATATCAAAAAATGACATTTTCATGGTTATCTCCTAGGCATCAATCAGTCCTAAGTGCACTGTTTGAATTAGATAAATTAATTGTTTATGGTGTATCCCAATTCCCTGTACTATTTCTAAACCGCAAACCGCATCGAAGTCCGTAGCAACGCGGACCTCACAGCTCGTACATATTAATCACCTCTCATATTCTCGGTTAAGCCATCTCGTACTATCTAGAATAAAACACAATTTACAAAACGACTCAACAATTCTTCACATACTTTCCACTTTTTCGTTTAGATACTATCTCCTACTAGCTCTATCAACGTAGCTATTGTGTTTTAGACGAACAAACATCAAAATGGCGCTATTCGTCTTTACAGAAGATTCATATCCTTACTTGCCTTCTAGTCCCGTCCCGACGTATGAAAAATTACAGCAGTACAAAACGTAGCCAGGTAGGTATAAATTTGTCAGAGATTGTACTTATTTATGGACGGTACCAATGCCACCATTAATAGCCCCGAGATTTTCTTGTTTTTTATTAGAGACTAGCTGACCCCGCAAACGTTGTTTTGCCCTATAAGTTAAGTATCGAGTTTTTTTGTAGATATTGATATTTTCTTTAATATTGTAAAACATACCTATGTTCTATCATCAATAGTTTCCGCAGCGCAACTGACGAAAGACGTTTTAGGGCAGTTTTTAACACCTTGGGTTACGTTACTTAAGTTTTAGTAAGGATCCCTTATCTTTTCTAGCAATAAATATAGCCTATGTTACTCATGGTTAATGTAACTTCCCAATGGTGAAAGAATTTTTGAAATCGGCACAGTAGTTTTTGAGTTTATTCATTACTAGCTAACCCAGCAGGCTTCACTCTGCCAATGATTTTTTTATTTTTTTTATTTTTATTTAATAGCCTATGTTACTCAGGCTGAATGTAGCTTTCCAATGGTGAAAGAATTTTTGAAATCGGCCCAGTAGTTTTTGAGTTTATTCGTTACAAACATACAAAAATACAAATGTTTCCTCTTTATAATATTAGTATAGACCAAACATACACACACACACACACACACACACACACACACAAATACAAAATTTTTCTCTTTATAATATGAGAATAGTAGAGTGGCCAAGGATACTTTCTTGCTTTCTTGTGTCTAGGTATTTATGTAACGAAATTTTTGAACGTAATTTTACCAACTTGTAATAAGTAAGTAATGTTCAGGGTAATGAGTATTTTTTTCCAATCTACCTATGTTTATTTTGGCGCGGTTTTCAAACATACAAAAAATCAAATATGAATAAAAAACATGTTCACTTATGCTACAGCAGTTTTTGATTGCTGTAAGAGTTAAAATTGATAAGATAAGAAATTCCCAATACAATCCCAGATCGTCCCATAAATAGAACTTCTCATCTGCGTCGAGATAAAACAAAGCAACCCTCTGTCTTATTTTGGCAACAGACATATCATCACTTTGAGGATGTTAGCAAATCCCCTTAGATACGTATTTCAGGGTTCAGTTGCCACTGCTAATAAAAAAAATCTTATGTGACTCACACTTTGTGTGAACGACCTGAGATTATTTTATATTATTATTGTATTTTTAGGGGTTTCTGGACTAATTCCGAACCTATTCTCGGTACTTTATAGGATTCTTAAAAATGACAAAAGAGTTACATTTCCACACAAGGCGGCATTTCCACGCTGAACACACAGGCTCAGCCTTTGAGCGAAATAGCCGCCAGCTCTTGGGTCACCAGAGCCAAGAACCAATTTGGTCGACATTTCCGACTTTTTCATGTCGGAAGACCACGGACCCATAGTCTCTACTGCAAGCGCCACAAATATATAATTTTCTGATAAAACACTATATTTGCGGCGCTTAAGACATTGGGCCTGGTCGGCAGCGGCCCCAGCACTCACAGCAGTAACACTGATATGTGATGGGGCCAGTGTATCGACACACACCTACAGAATTGATTAAATGCATTCTCTGAAATTGGTTATAACTCAAGTTCTATTGTTAAATTGTGTATTGAAATGAAACAAAATTGCATTGAAATTGTTCATCTTACTGCTGTTAAGGGGTGAGCGTATGTTGTTATCATAAGACTTCCACAAGCGAAGTTTTTGGGGGATTAAGAAAGTAAAAATTAAACCAAAATCATACAAATCACATACCTATCGCGTACATTACAAGCTGTATAAAGTTAGAAAACGTAACAGTTCAAATTGAGAATCACCTGAAATTCCATTATCTTTCTTATTCCTGCTGCAATGTTATCTTTAAAGCGTCATTATCTTCAAACTATTTAACGTCTTTATGAACCTATAGAAGGTATGTTCTTAGTTTTTTTTATAACACCAGGCAATCAGGCAGACAGGCTACCTGATGGTAAGTGATCACCGTCTACCGACACGAGAAACATCAGTGCATGCCGACTTTGAAGGAGATTTCTTTTTACGACCTTTGAAGAATATCATGTCATAATCCTGCAAATACATCAGCCGAGAGACCTTTCCAAAGTTTGCACGTGCGAGCCAAGAACGTGCTTGAAAAACCAACTGTGATATAATTCCGTTCAAATAAATGTATAGCGTAATCTCTCATACAGTACCTACCGCAGTTATTTAGACCCGACTTTTTCGGTTTCAAATGTGCGGAGTCGCTAATATTCTACAGAATCATAACTGTTCAATATACTGTTCAAGCAAAATAGTCTGCTTGTTTTGATGTAGGTTGAACGAGCTTCACGTTTAAAAATATCGTCAACAAGGTTTGATCGATCTTTACTTGACTTTATCGAATTTTGCAACCTATTAGAAGTTTGGCCCTCTACAATTCAATTTTAAATTTAAAATTCTGTTTCTTAGTCTATGTGCTTTGGAAGCCACGCACGGTGAAAAACTACTTTATTTTTATCATCACTAATATTACTCCAAAGAAATAAAGTTTTCCAGTAAACTCGTAGGTATAAGTATATAAAAGTGCAAAGAAGCCTCGAAAAATGTGGTTTAGAATGCGTAACTAATTGGACACCTTTTTACTTTTAAGTGGAAATTCCGAAGGTACTCGTATTGATATCAAAAATACCATAATATTGAAGTTTATTTGAAAATTACTTTTAGTTAATAGTTGGTAGTTATTTCTTACGTGATGTACCTACTGCTCTTTTATAAATATTTAAATACTACCTCCTATGGCTACAAATAAAAAAGCAAGGGCTTTCCCCCATAAGGATAACCACATTTATGTGTCTTTTAGCATTAAGTGCCTACTCTCGTGCTTTGCTTCTGTAAGTACTCGTACTATTTTGTAAGACTCGTGAAAGTAAACAACAAATAAAAGGACGCAATAGCTTCACATACCCACATACGTAACTCACATACAAATTATCGGATTCAAAACGGATCCATATTGAATTTGAAACGTAACCGCATAAATTCAGTGAGTAGTTAAATGCATAGAATACGAGTACCTACATACAATGGCGGCGCACCACAGCATAGTTCGAGCTTTACGCCCAACGTTCGTGTTTTCTGTGGTGACGCCTTCAAACCGTTTATTACTGTCAATATAATTTTAGATACCAACTATGTAGGTATTAGTAAGTTCTACCTACCGCCCACACCTCCGTTAGTATGAAATTACGTCATATTGTTGGAGCTCAGATATCATTTGTTTTTCTCATTTATTGTCTATTAATTTAATCTTATCTCTTAATCAAGTACCTATTAAATTCCATTCCACGAAACGAGCTCCCAAAGAAAGTTATCACTCCTTATGATACTGTGCGCCACTTACTTACTTGTCTACACTGACACACCTATCTAAAGCTCACCAATGAGCTGCTAGTTATTTTTCCTTGGGAGTTCGATTCGTGAAATGGAATATGGTAACTAAGTAGTTAAAGTAGAGGACTTTATTCTGATTTAAATTTTTATTTTAAAAATAAAAACTTTGCTAGTAAATTAGATATCTCATTATTTTAAAAATTATAACGCAAAATCCTTTCACCAAATTGAACCTATGTCGCTTCCACGGGTATTAATCGGGTAGATAAGGTCTTCTCTCGACCCCCCAAAAAAGTAATTAAATTTTAACTCTGCATACCTGATGCAGGTTTCCTCACAATGTTTACAGCAGTAGACATTTAATCGTGTAAGACGCGCTTAACTTAGAACTTCATTGATGTGTGCCACTCGAACCCAGACATTTATCAGCGTCGATGTCCATCATACCCTGTACAAATTGTATAACCAATGTATTATTTTGAATTATATTAATATTGTTATTATTAGTTCGCCAATGGAAAACTAGATGGCACTGTATCAGTTCTCTGAAACACGCTGTTAAGGTTCTTTGTAGAAAGTACACTTGTCAGTACGGTGTGAGTGTTTCAATACGCAACAACCCTTCCCGACAATTTGTCCTCTTGACCATTAGTCATTTGGACCACCGCGAGAGCTCAGGATTTCTACATACCCAATACTAATCGTTCTATTTTCAGACGTTTATCACAAACCTAAACACGAATTATAACATTATAAAGTAAGCGGTTAAAAATAGGTCTTTTAATCAAGAGATTTGTTTGGGTTTGAATCTCAATGCCACTAGGTTAACTTCTGGTTACCACTTAGAACAGGGTTGGGCTTCACTTCTAACCAGTAAAAATACCGCAGAACTTTTGAAAATAAATTGATTTTAAAGCTATGTACAGAAAACAGAAAGTCCTGAGTGTTGATAAATAATATCAGTAAAGGTGTGTCTGGTTTGCGTAGTTATATTCACCACTGATGACCCATGAAACTGAATTCTAACGTAGGGGAGACCGGGTATGGTTGTCTCACGGGTTGGTTGTCACAACCATCATAAAACAAAAGTGAACGAACGAATATGTTTAATGACCATCGTCGAAGAAGCGCGAGAGTGACATCTCCCTCTCCACTTCATTTCAGACCGCTCTGAAATGCCGTGACAGGAATACGCGAGTTTGTTTGTTTCGCACTGTGAAAGTAAATTTTTGTGCAACTGTGACGAGTGTCGTAAGTATACTTCAATTGTACATTAGTGATAAATATTTTCGTTTTTCTATGATGATAAATATTTGTTTCATGATATTGTTATATTGTTTTTATCTAACCATTGATAGAAAAATATTTTGAGAGGTTACTTTTCTAAAATGTATTTTGGGGCAGGTTGTCTCAAGTTCATTGGGGTCGGTTGTCACATGTAACAATTAAAACCATGAATGCATGGCGACTTTCATTGTTTGCTTTTTAAATTTTTCCTACAAATATACCATTTTTGTTACAGAACTAGCTACCATAATGCCACGGCATCATAAAAGAAAGATTTCTCGAGGAATTCGCCAGAATTATTGCTGCGTCCTGCAAGAGAAGTGATAATCCATGGCAAATCTATAAGGTCTATGGCGAAAGATTTTGAAATTAATTATAGCACTCTGGCAAGTTATTGTAAAAAGTTTACTATCGACGAGGTCAGCAACATGGGCGTGTCAACGCCATCTAGGACAACAGGATAACAAAAGAATCTGCAAATTTTTACTGATATACCCGGGGTTAAAAGTCACATTTCCCATTTTTACAAAAAAAATTGAAAAAAATTCACCAGCTAATGTTAGAGAAAAAGACTACATTTCTTCTTAAACATCAATAGTTGCATTATCTATTGATATATAAATGTTATTTTTAAACTATAAACTTTGGCAGTAATATGTAAAAACATAATATTGTGACTTCCAACCCCGGTCTCCCCTATGGCTACAAACGTGTAGTGGTAGGTTCTTATTTTTGTATTAGGTTGAAGCTTTCCCGGCTATTGAATGAATTTTAATTCGAATAATTTAGGCTTTATTTAATTTCATAAGTCAATACTTAGCTACTCGTAGGTATTTACTGTCCAGTAAGCATTAGTGGTACTCTAACGATTGCTCTAGCGAATGCTATTTACTGAAGCTGAATGAGTACCTAATTTGTTGTCTTTGAAACGTAAAAAAACTAAAAATTTTCTTAAAGCAAGGTCGACGTATTTTTCCACGTTCTAAGTGAATGCATTCTTTACCTGAGATCAAATTGGCCGCGTCCAATTAGTACCTCCGGAATCTATAACTTCAACTTCTTAATAACTAAAATTCAACTTGCTTCACGTCGGACTGCTTTCAAGAAAAAAGAAGAAGTAAGAAAGAAAATACATTTATTGACGGACATAGATAGAAATAAATAATAAATGAAACAAACAAAACACAAACACAATAAAAACAAAAAGAAACAAACACAAAATTATTTACTGGTGTGTGTTAAACTTTGTGTGTGTGTTAAACCTCGGATATCCAAGGGGTCAGACTCAGCCTGGTGCCATTGGCGGCAACAATTAGATACTCTAAAATTTCTGATTTCTACCGCCTATAAATAGAGCTTCACAGTTACCAATTAAATAGTTCCCTGATTTATCTCCTGAACAAATATCTCAAGACGGATCGGTTAATCGATCTTAAAGATACTTAAACATAACGAGAATGTGCTTCAACAAAATTAAAGCACCATTTAAAGCTGTTAACTCCATTTTCACACCGTAACCGGGAAGCTTGTGTTTACTTTTTGTAATTCGTTTCTTAGTTACGTTCAAAGTTTACAGTTTTCGAGCTCTTTTAATCTTAATAATGGTAATATTAACCAACTGAACTAAGTTGTGTAGTGTTCTGTTGTTTTGTTATACTCAATAAAGTTTATTTTATACTCATATAACTTACATAGCTTTCGCGTTAAGCCGTCATAGCAATCACATGGTTGCACTACTCGCACTGGCACATCTGTCACGCAACTGTTTACAACTTTATCACCAGCTATGAACTGATTCGGGTGAGGACGTAAGTCATGTCCGCCCGCCCGCCAGAGTAGAACTGATATAGAGGCGTATTAGCGGGGCGTCTACGGAATTTCGACTACATAACTGTTTACATTCAGTTTTCGGTCGATAAATCCGAAACAAGGTGTTAATTTACCAAATTTATTGACAACACAAGTTTAACTCAATGTTAAACATGCACAATGTTAAAAGTTCCGAAGTTCACTCTTGAAACTTTGTAAAGTCAGGTTTGCAGTAGTCAGCGAATTAGTTTTTAGCTCGAGCTTGTTAATTAGCAATAAATCGTAGAGATTTTATCTAGCAGATAAAATCTCTACGACGAGATTTCATCGTAGTTTAGTCGTTTATAATCACCGGTAAGTTTGCTTTCAAAATGTTTATAAAATAATTAACCCACCCTTTGCCAATTTTCGCTTGTAAACTCAACTAATACAATTTCAAATCCTGCTAGTCACTTAGGCTTCATTTACGGGGCGTATTATATCTATGAAACTACCTAGTTTGTTTGTTACAGGAATTGTGATTACCTACAACGATTTATATACTCGTAACTAGCTATAAATAATCTAAATAAAGTTAATTTTAAAATACAATTTTAAAATGCCAGTATGAATGAGTCTCTATGCCTTTTTTATTTAATTTAATTGCATATTAAACTTAGCGTTACGTTGACGTTTTATAAGATTCAGTTTTGTTAAGACTTCATAGACTTCTTGAAGTTATAGAAGGCACTAAGTTATGCATAGTAGAGCTTTAACATAGAACTAGTCTAGTACTAGACAAATGGCAGGGTTTAACTTATTAAGTTTTCAGCAATTAGGATGTCTTTGATGAGGATTCACCTACGTTAACTTTAATAATATATTAAGTACCTTTCTCTGCACATTGTACATGGGCAAAGATTAAAAAAAATAATAATAAACACATTATCTTTAACTAAGTAGTGCTCTCAGGTCAGGTATTGACCTGTGCAAATCGCTTTCATCTAATGGGTTCCAAGATGTTACATAGTATGTATTTATAAGATAGTGCAACAATATTATATTATTGACGTAACTGTGCGTTCACGTGAGTAAGCGAGCGTGTATTTGTATATGTACGTATTTTATTTGTTAACGTAATCTTAAAAGATTTTATCGATCCAAAATTGGCCTGTGCGCCTACAGAGGTTTAAACTTCAAACAATACAAAGTTTTTACGAAGAAACTAACACCTATCCATTGACACAATCTCAAAGTTTCCAAGTAAGTCCTGTGGGATCCTTTGTTTTTCTAGAACAAAGCTTAGTTCAGAAGCTAAAAAGGCGTCGTTAGAGTTTGGGGCATGAATATCTGTTGACCCACGTTCAAGCTTTTTTGCGCATCCCTGAGTTTGATAGGTTACTTACAGTAGGTAAGTAAATTGAAGTACTTACGTAATCTGTGCAATAAAGTCCGTTTTTTGCTCTTGTCCAATTTGGTAAATAATATTTTGGTACTATTTTTTATTTAAAAAAAGTTTAAAATGGCTTCAAAATAAATAATAGTTACTAGAAATGTATTTCAGCTTTAAGTGACAATTCGTTTTTAAATCTTTAAAATTAGTTGTCTGCGTTATTTTTAAATGGCACATTAAAAAAATGCATTATAAAGACAGATAAAATCTTTTTAAATAACATAATTAATAGCTATTAATTTTCGACCAGCGGGTCTACTGGAAGACATCTCTCTGTGGAATAAGTAGTGCCCTTGTACAGACTGTTCTAGGTATTGTTTTAAATGTATTTTTACTGTGAGTACATAAATAAATTTAAAAAATAGCAAATAAGCCCCTTCGGCACCTAAGTGGTCTTCTAAGTGGTCTATAGACAAAATCCTTCTTAGAACACAACTGATGTATTTAGGACCTTGTTGAAGCTTTAACAACAACACAATTCAAAACTGTACTTATCTCAAGAACATACTTTCTTATATGCGACTTGCGAGGTGAGTTTAGCGAACTACTTTAGGGGAGTTTAAATAGGGTCAAAGGTACCATTTAAGATTAATTCCCTAAATTTCACTTAGAACATAAAAGAAAAGTAGCAAGGATTAGTTTAAAAAATCATACCTTGAGGTTTAAAAAAAACTCCAAACTAAAGACTGGGTTTTCCTATTCCCAATTTTCTTTGACATGCGAACCGTCCACTAAGAAAATTGCTGTTCAGCTCAACATACTCTCAAAGGGTCATAGGCTACAAGATGAAATTGTACTCGCACAATACCCTCGGGTAAATGTTAAGGGACTTCTCGAATCAAACATGCCCTACGATTACATTGTCCTCTTTTACATAACGACTTTTACATAATCCTTGTTTACATACCTACCACTATTTACTTATTTACATAGGGTTGACTGGCAGAGAATGCCACTAAGCGTTAAGCTCACCAAATTGTAATAAATAACCATAAACGGAAAAAAGTAAATGGTAAATGGTAGAGAAGCAACTTTTTAAAATTAATTTACATCCAAGTATAATTTATAGATTTAATAAATCTATTCGAGGTTCGACGGAGACGGCTATGGATCGCAATGACATGAAGATTTGGTGATCTACTGCTTGTCCTTCCCCTTATAGGTAATTGACTGTTAATATGCTATTTAAAAAAGTGAAAATTTTGAATAGGTCAAGCTACGTAGCGAACTTCACCACATTGCGGAATGTGTATACCTAAACTAATTTATTTTGCGTGCAAATAATATCAACGTCATTTGCTCGATCCAATCAGCTTGATATATAATAGATGATATTATCAGCGTAATAGAACAAATAGATATATGGGTTTCGATATGTCATGTATCTATGAGGAATGATCGAATGAAGCATCATCTAACAATGAATCTTGGAACATTAAAAATTTTAACTGCGCTTTTCTGGAGGGAGTTTTAAAATACTCGTATTTTAGGAGAAAGTACTCTAAATGGCTCCCTGCCTTACGCACCGATCGATATTGTAGTTTCGTTAAGTTTTACACATATAAAATCAATATATGATTTTATAAGTGTGTAAACAGTTCTACTTCGTATGAGGTCTGGCCTGTGCTTTATAAGACACAAGAAGCTGTCTCGGAGTACTGTTTCGCCCTTTTAAGGAAGCCATGTTTTTTAAAAATCTTGTTTAGCCTTAGCTTTTCACTAAATTACTACGGCATTGCACATTATTTTGTTTTATTTTCTAGACGTATCGTAAACAACAAAGTTATAGCCGCAAGAAACAACGCCACCTTCTTACATATACGTCGTATTAGAAGTTGAAATATTTATCATTTTCCCCACTGGATCGAATGATTCAACTTTCCTGTTTACTGTGTGTTTTATTTTCAATTCATTCATCTGGGATTCGAAAAAACGGCAACTATTTTTATCTGCCGTTTAGATGTTTACCCAATCAATCACTTGTGTTTTCATTGACAGCCATTATATATCACCAGAGAGGTACCATGTGGCAGAAAGTTGCCACCCTCATAACCCGCCTTTATACAAAAATATCAGGCACGCAGTCCTCCTGGTAGAAAGTCGTCACCGTCGCCTATTATGTTTCAGTATGTTTCTTTTTCCTACGTTATTTGAGATTTTAGACACCTAAGATCTTAAAACATTGAAGACATTTCGTTCCTGTTTGCGATCGAAAACAGTTATTACGTTTCCACAATCAAACTATTTTTGCTCATAGTAAATACGAGGTATTTAGTTACGAGACAAATAACCTAGCAACACAGCTAATGGCAACACTCAAACATAATTCTAGTTCAAGCACCCCATTATTAACCTCTTTCGCTCAATTACGATTTGAATTCGCTTTATAATATATTATGTTACTAATTGATTCTACAATACTCTACATATTATGGCACGCGAGTGTTGATTAACTATCCAAATTATCATTATTATTAAATATCCAATTACCATTGGATACCAATGGATTCATGGATTTCATTACCTTGAAAACATTTTGGTTCCTTTTTCGGGACAAAACAAAACTTTGAAGGGCGGAATCGCTCGTAACTTGGCGAATATGGAATATGAATATGAATCAAAATGCTCTAAAACCATAAACTATCCCATATCTGTGCAAATAAACGTTTTGTGTTAGTCTTTCCCCATTGAACCTCTCTCTCTCTCGCTATTTAATCACTATGGTGTCACCGCTTTTAACTTCTGATCCTCTATGTTTCGTTGTAACGTTGATCATGACGGTAGGGGTTCAATTGAAAAGTACCTAGGTACACAATAAACGTACCCACCACTTACGAGTATACAGGCGTGGGTATGTAAGTACAAGCCGGCCTTCGAGCGTCGCGCGTCGCGCCGTAATCCTTTTTTATGTGATGACTTTCTTTACCGTATTTTCCTTTTAGGAACACTCTGTGGAAAATAGGTACATTAAGCCGGTAGGTTTAGTGATGCTTTATTAATTTCAAATGCAAACGAGCATTCATTCGGTGTTAAGTAGTCACACTGCAACCAAAGGGGATAATCATTTACGTCAAAGGCGGTAATTACGACGCCATTAGCTCGTCCGCGCATATGTCGTCATTCATATTTGACATTTCGTTTCCAAGGTTGAAGGGTTAAATATGACATAAGTTCAATCAGTCGGCTTAAATAAAGTATCTCCTCCAACAACCACACATCGCCAATAGGTGAACGAGGCATGAAGAATAAGCTGCTTCACGGCGGGATAACAGAATGGCGACAAGGTCCAGTACTTCTACTACAATTAACTCAATTAGATCTGTCCAATTTAAATACTTATCGCGCCCCATAGTGCGCACATTTTTGATCGCTTGCGATCTACCCTACAGCTGCTGCTTCAGTTGACATATTGCTAACTTCAGTTACACGTAAACAAAGATATCTCAGTTTCTCATCATCCTTGAAGAGAGGTTTCAAGTATCATCACCCCATTTACACTATTCAATTTAACCCTGCATGACGGAACACAGTGTTTCTCAAATAGTGGGTGATCCTACACTACAATTTTTACCATAAGCTTTTTAAGTAAAATTCCACAAGACTATGATAAAACTTTTTGGCACAAGTTTCAAACGTAACATAGCAAATTTTGTAGTTGAGATGAGCACAACATTTTTGTTAAATTGGCGAAACTCGTGTTTTCCTAATCCACCACAGATTTAAAAAAAAATTATCAGCATTAAGTTAACCAAAAAAATAAAAATAAAAGGGCACCAGTTTTAGTGAATGAAATGTATATATAAATACCTAGGTACATACGCTCGTAGCGTAGAAAAATTGTGGGTCGTGGTTGGAAAATACGAAAATATTTGGGGAACCAATGTAAAGGATCTTTAAATGTACTCGACATTGATATTTTGTAACCCTTTCACAGCTAAAAGTGCTGAAAGGCGATATGTGAAAGCGCTTTATTGGCGTATTGCGGGTTTATGGTCACATTATAGCCGGTCAATAGATGTTTACATTCCATTTGAAGGCAACACTTATGCGGATTGGTGTTCTTGTACGAGTTTGCTTGAGGAGTTTTATACGTAAAATCCTGGTAAGACTTGTTTCTAGAGTAACCTAGGGAAAAAGTAGGAGTGGGCCAAACACTTTTGGCGTCTTTAAAACAAAAGAGGGCTGAGCGATTAAGATGCACCATAGAAAGAAAACTAGCCTAACATGATGCATAATATGACCTCACATTATGCATTTGTATACTAGGACTATCACTATACAAGCTTATACATATACCAAGCACAGTGAGTTCCAAAAATTTTATTTTTTCTACACTACAACTGTTAATTCTTTATTCATAAAATAATGTAAAGCACTGATTGATTCGTTCTAAAAATAGGTAACATAATTTTTGAATAACATTTTTTCCTAACTGAACACAACAAAAACTTTGCCTACGAGTAAAATATTCCAAGCGAAAACAAGTATTCCGACGAAAGAACACGAAATAAATAAAACGAGAAAGAATTTATATTAGAACGTTACCTGAAAGCCTGGAAACCATCAGTCATATCACAGACATGTTATTGCGTTACATAAAATCAAAGTCGTATGATCCTTTAGCCCAAGCGCTGGCAGTCATTTTTCGAGAAGTATTTTCTATAGGCATTATAAAATCATGTCAAATCGATTATTTGCAATGCCAATCCGAACACCAAAAATGCAGACCTGGCTGGCGGGTAATGGAATTATTATGATGCCTCAAATATTTCTCGAAAACTGTCTACTAGCTCTTGAGCTCTATAGGAGGTCATTGATGTTACAAGCTAATGTAAATAAAAAAAACCTATTACTTGGCTAATCTTAAAAATTGTATCACCAAAATCTTCGCTCGTGTCATACTGAGTATCTATATTATAATCTTTTTTTAACTATTAAACAATGAAAAATAAAATCATGTTGTAATTTTGTAAAAATTTTGTAATTTGAAAAAACTTTTAGCATGACAATAGGCATGATGACTAATTTTCAAAAACTCTTCTATGATATTCAGAAGTTTCTATTATGTCTAAAATATATCATATTTTTGTAGAAAATTAAGGTTTTTGTGCAATAAAAGTACATTTAAATTTTAAGTTTCAAATTCATTCCAAAACGCTCGCCCGTGTCATGGCGTCTGTCATTGCGCCACGGCTCAGTAAAAAATGCCAGATCGCGTATAATATGCTTACGAAAAAAATGACTTTTACTAAGTCGTGACGTAAATTGACGTAATTCGATATGGGTGTTTAAGCTATCATGGCGGATTGTTGTATTTTGTAGATTTATTTTAACAAATAAATAATTAATCTTGACATTAATAAGAGAATAAATACATGTTTCAAAATCTTGTAATCCAATTTCATTAGATCAGATAAATATTTTGGCGATACTTGATTACTGTCATCATGCCTATTAAAGCGTCTATAGCGACGAGACTAATTGAAGGATACCAAAAGATACCTAATTTAGTTATCATGAAGCACTTACGCCAGTAACTTGGTAAGTGATCTCATAACGAACAGGGTTATGACATTAGTATAAGCACCGGTATAAGTATGTCATTTAGATAAAATATTTATATCGCACCAACGTAGATATAAAAAACTATAGCAAATAGTCGAACTCATAAGTCGACCTGAGACTTATGAGTTGACGAAGACATCAACAAATTGTTGACTAGTACAACGGTAAGGATTTTAAAGGGCAGATGATGACTGAGATTAATATTCTACTGTTTATCATACCATTTAATAAACCAACAAATAAGTCGTATGATTTTTTTCTTTTTTTTTCATTATTAGTTCTAACTCATCATGTGTTTAGGTTGGAAAGGCATGATTGAAAGAGATGTCTACTTTAAGTAAAGCGGTCATCATAGTCAACAAGAGGTCTTTCAAATGGAATTTGAAGCTCGTAATCAGCTGCTGCAGATGAACCAGGGAGAAGTCGTAAATGAGAACTGTCACGAGATTTACTGAATAATAAAATTAATAGAAGAAAATTGATGACTCATGTATTTTATAATTATGTTCAATTATTTCAAATCTCTAAAATCTAAAAGTAACAACATAGGTATCTCATATTACGCGAAATCCATTGGTTACAATGACCACTTAAAATCTCACTTACCCATGTGTTACTAACTTGGATTACCATCACGATCAAATACGTTTATTTATTTTTTATCATCCTTTATTATAAAATACTTCAATATTCTATTTCTTGCACCGTCGATTCGCTATACCGGCTCTTGGATTACATAAAGGACGTGAAGACGTCTCTCTAACGATCTGGAGCTTCTAGAGTATTCTAAAGGTCAACTGATATTTTCACAGAATTGCTGCAGGTGCGCGGGGTGTCGGTTGGCGTTCCCACGGGCCACGGACCATTCCCTTACCTAACACGGACGAGTCTCACACTTACACACACGGGTTCCGAATCCTAGCATCGGTCGGAATCCACAAAAACTATGTTTAAGGCTAGTTTATTATGTAACTCTATCGAAGAGTTAATAAAATAGAGTAACAGTCTCGTCTTGCTGATTTCACCCTGGCTGTGGCCGATCCTGAACTAGTGGGTAAACAATAAATATGTGAGACATAGTACAACAAAAGGTATAAGTTCAAATCACTTTTAAGACTTCATACTTATCTATAAATATAAATTTGATTCAGGTAAAAGGCATCCCAATGTCAGATATTATCGGGAGAATTTTATTTTACGAACGGCTATAAAATGAATGTTATGAATCTTTTATTACTCCAATATAATATTGCGCTAGAAAATTGAGGACAATAAACGAACATCGCACTACTCGTCGCTTCCTTAATTTGATTTAACAACTGATTCTCATAATAAGTTAAAAATGCGCTATTTCTGGGAGGAATCTGCCCTTAACTTTCATCACTGGATCGATAAGAGTCGGTCAGTAATGGACTTCCATTTTTCCGTCTCCGCCATCAAGTTATTCGACAGTAGCTTTACCAACCACTTAACTATTGTATTACCCATTGACAATAATGTGTCTAGTAAATATGTATTTTGTAGGTATCTATCTGGTATAGATGTGCTAAACTCAAAGATTCAAAGTAAAATTTACGTTAAAGGATTCCGATGCAAACATTCATACAAAGATACAGGTGAAGATAAAATAAATAAATACAGCGAAAAGTTCAGGAACTAATAAATTTGCGAAATTATAAGGACGGTAACACAATTTTACGGCATACTTAATAAGAACATCATCATAGAAATCGATTTATTAAACTTTAACAAGGCTCTTGAAAACTTGTACACAAAAGAAAAACTTGAATCCAAAATAAGATCCGAACGTAAAAATAAATAATACCAACAGTCGCAACTTGTTTACAACTTTATAATATCTTTCAGGGAACTCAGTAAGGTTTTTATTTCTCTTTTATTTTTATAATTCTTTCTATGAGCTACACCATACTCTTGCTATGCGTATTTATAACATTTTGTTATTAGCGCCAACTTATAAAAAAAAGGAATCAGAAATAAAAGAAGTAGTCCGAAGTATATCTCATAGTAGGTACAAAGATTTTTTATAACTTTACACGTCTCTACCGAGACAATTTAGACAAACATTATACCACATTCAATAATTGCCTCATGATTTCTCTATACATAACAGAGTCCGTAGAAATCCGTAGAAGAAATTGCTACCAAAGTTTGTAAATTAAGGTTGCAATGGTCTGGCCTCATCGTTTGCAGGGCCGATAGGGAAGGAAAATCCTTGAATGGCGACCACGCCTAGGTAAAAAGGAGTACAGGCCGCCCTCCGACCAGGTGGACTGACGACATGAAAAAGACAGAAGGATCATATCCAGCAGTGAACTACGAAGAGCTAAAAGGAAGGAAGAAAGGATTGCCATTTGAATAGCAAAGCACGCTAGAGAGATTTTATCCTCCGCCCCTTTGCTAAAACATTAACAAGGTAGATACACGTAGGTACCAATATAAAAACACCTTTCTTTGCGTGTAAAGGGTGAAATCTAATTATGTATGAAGCGTTAAAAGTCTAGACTGCAAATTTACTTTCCTTTACAATGTAGGGACATTGAAGAAGACGCGGCTGGTTTCTGAAATGTTCAAAATCTGGGTTATTTCAATGGTTCTGCGTGTACTGTGATAATTAAAATAATATAAAATAATATAAAATAATATAAAATAAAATAAAAGAAATTTATTGCAAACTGTATTTATACGAATTGTGCGAAAATAACGAGTAAACCCTTGTCCTAATTGCGAATGTTGGATGCTTTACAATACTAACAAAGCTCCGGAATAATTTCGCTAAAACGGTTTTCCAGATTTTCAGTTGAAAAGTGATCTGTTACAAATATTTTCTTTTAAGGAATAGCTAGAATATTAAAATGAGAAAAGTTGAAGAAAATTTAAAGTAAGCAAACTTCAACTCATTTTAATATATCTGAATTACGAAACTTCACCCTTTCCAAGGAAATTATTTTATCTGATATTTATTAAAGCCAGAGCTACATTTTTTTTTAAATGCTTTATTATTTTCATAGCGCAGCGTATTTTTAGATATATATTCTAAGAAAGTTTAATTATCATGTTTGGGGTAAATATTTAGTATCAAGTAAACAAGTACTTCCTATTTCAGTAATCGACTTATCTTGTAAACACAAAGTAGGATAACCAAATATCCATTAAAGGATGCTTATATCTGAACAGGATTTAGGATGTAAATACCGAGTGACATATTAATAAATCGGTCCTCAATATAATTGCGGTTCTATAAGTAGATTGTGTGAAACGCGAGTGTACCCTCCGGACTGACCGCTCATAATTCCGTTTAATTGGAGTACTCGGGAAACGAATATTAGGGTAAGGGGAGATCCGGTCTCCGGTCAGTAGGTTAGTCCCTCTGTTGACCCATAGATCAATATAAAAGCAGGTTCGCCGAAAGAGACCATGTTTGAAGCCTATTTAAATCATTAAAGTGATTTATTACTCCTGGGGTTGAAAAGAGAATTTGTGTAAATACAAGTATGTTATAAAATATTAAGTTATTTCCTAGTTTATCGCGAAAAGAATGTGTACGAGTAGGCAGAAAATATTTAAATAAAATAAAGTTACATAATTATATTTCAATTACTTACAAGTTCATAACAGAACTAAATGAAAAACATTAACTGTTTTCCGGCAAATTGAAACGGGAGGACTCTAAATGACGCAATTTCAATTGAAGAATTGTAAAGCCAAGTCTTTGAGGCGTGGCAGTTCCAATTATTAAATTACAAATACTTGGCTATTTCCATTAAGTGCTTGAAAATAAGTGAAAAAACTACCGTGAGACCTTTTGCGTCTGGAATTTAATAAAACATTCAAGTTGACCTTTGGAAATATTCAAAGGAATCTAATCCAAAAGCGAATAGTATTGAGAAAAGAAAGCAATAGTTGTTTCTTGTTTTATCTGTTGAGTTTCTAAGCTGGGATTGCGGAACTGAATAAATTCAAAATAACTGAGCAATTTCTCGAAGCGGTGATAGCACAGAGGCTCAGAATCCCATTTTTCCATAAGGAGTTAGAAAGGGAAGACTAACTCAGGAGAAAATCAAGCACGTTTGATAGACCTTACATTTAAAAAAAAAACAGGCACACAGGAAGATAATCGGATGAGAAGTACTTAGTCACCGTCCATTACTATTAGTCTGCGAAAACACATCGGCTCGAAGATCGTTCTAAAGTTTGTATGTGCGATGCAAGAACCTTTTTCACGCTCGATCTTGGACTATGGAGGACCACCACACACCTAGGCGGTGAATAACTGGGGTCTCTGGCGAGTGGTATAATTTTGATTCCTAGGAATATTTTGCAAAAATTGGCTGGTAATTTTCCTTAAAACTTTGAACTCAGACGTAAAGGTACCAAAGTCAAATTTCTCATCAACTGACTTTTGCCCAACAACAGCCAGACCTTTTGTGGCCACTATTTAGTGCGAGTTCTGCTTATCGTTCTTACGCGCTACTTAAAGCTCAGAAAAATTTACTTAAATGCCAATATTGATCTCGTTGATCTCGAATATTAAACATAAATTCATTCTCTATTGTGTCATCCACTGCAATGTGCAATCCACTGTGGATTTAGCGTTAATATCGTAAGGAAATAGAACTAGGGAAGTTGAAATCTATCTAGAAATATACTTAAGTATTTTTTTAGTTTTATTAATTAAAATAAAAGAATAATACCTATGGACGTCATAAGAATAGTTAACAGCGTTTCCGCGGGACAAAATATTTTGAACTTTATTACTTATTTTTTTGACAAGAAAGCTGGTACCTACCTACGAGTATATTCAAAATATATTTTGGCAAGTACCCCATTGGAAATTTAATAACGGTTAGATTTAATAGACATTTCACAGAAAGCTGTTGTTTGTCTCTTGTTATTTACAGCCCTCACTGACCAACGAACATAAATAAAATTAATAAATGTAGACATTAAGCAAAGCTCTAAGAATGACAGAGGGCGTTAATATAATTAACGATTCTTGGAATATATCCTACGGGGTTGGAGAGTAAAATTTATGTGATGCTATAAATGGAAACGCTATACAAAAGACTGCAACAAATGTATTGCCATAAAAATTTGTATTTTGATGAATTTGTTTATTAATATGGAGATGTTTCATTGTTTTAAAGTCGCCCATGTAACTGTATATTTTCTCGTCATGGGGAGAAGAACTTATACTAGACTTAAAACTTATGACGTACTTTACTTATACTAAAGTCACACGTTAACTACACGAATACTTTGAATAACTACGGTGTTCCTCTTAACACTGAGTTGCCAGTACTCAATATAATAAAAAAATGTTAATTTATAGATAGTCAACAAAAACAAATATTTTCGCGAAGCAAAAGGTCAAAAACCTTTTAACCCAAACAATGGGTGTTTCAGAGCTTTTAAAATTCATTCATTCGAATAATAGAAAATTCCACTTTGATGCTTTTCATTCATATTTGTTATTTAAGGCCTTTCTTTTAAAAGTAACTAAAATTCTCATTTCAACACGCCTATTGTTCTCAATGTAAACTGTTAGCAAATGTTAGGAAATTTTTACTTCATCTACACATAGGTACCGCCCTACACCTTTTACGATGACAAGTCTTGTGTTGTAAAACGTTACTTTTCATCTTAAAGAACCATTTTATATGGAAAACTCCTCATGGTCCACGTGGTACCCGCATAATTTGGTCACAGTTTGCTTTGCGACAAGAGCATTATAATATTTTGGTGACCCTCGTCAAATTGGACGTCGTAATTTTCACCGGATTATGCAAAACATGTTACCCATAAACTCCTAAAATTATGTTTTCATAATCCACAGGAAGTTGCTAAATTCGGAAGCAAATGTTTTCACTGTGACAGATTTCAGATTAAAAATATCTTGGCTATCTTATCTCTTTAATAAATAACGCTTCCAGAAAGTAATTTCAATTTTGATTTCATTTCCAAAACATTCGTAGATTCCACCACAATCGTGTATTATACAATAGCTGTTATAATTTCAAGTCTTATCCACGTTATATTAAGAGTAATTATTAAAAAGTTTTGCAAGGTTGGCACGAGGGATGGAAGAAACGTCCAAAAATTTGGGCATTCCGTAATAAATAACGCATTGTTTACGTTTGCCGGTCTAGACGCACTGATAAACAACTTCAGGGGCAGTGTCAGCCACTCCCGATATTTGCTATAACATTCGAAATACATGTAGAGATAGGAACTGTAGCATATTTAAAGAATGAGGAGTATAAGATACCTCTCAAAGAGTAATTAGCCCAATTAGCCCAAACGGGTCGGTCTCTGAGTGCGGTAGGACCACATCATACACTAATAGTGCATCGTAGTTACAACTGACCGTCCAACTAATGTAACAAAATTCAAACACAGTTCTCTGAATAAAGCTGTCCTTATGGCGATACCCTGACATGCAACAAATGTACGCAATGACGTTGTCGTTCGACAAAATTGTTGCGAGCGGCAGATTTTGTCGTCATCAGCACAGGAGTTTACACTTGGTAATGGCGGTGAACAATGAAGGTTATATAAGACATAATTATTGTATGCCCGCATAGGGTAGACTGTTATAAACTTATTATAAATTTTTGTAACATCTTTCTCATGTAACAGTCAACAATAAACGTATTCTTTTCTTTTCTTTATATACTTACATCTTTCTCTCTTTCAACGATAAAGATAAACCGTTCCAGTCTTCCTATCCAAGATAAATATATGTCTCCAGAATGTTTACAAATAATGATTACTTGAAGTCGATGCAGAATTGTCGACATTCAATCATCTCTCCTCCCTCACTCATCCATCGTTGAATTTAATTAATTAACAGCTCTTAATTAACAAGACAAAATTAAATACGCACCATCTACTTTCATTCGTCATTGCTTATTCCGCTATTACCTCATTTTCTTTCATATACCTATATTATTTAGGTACATAATTGACGTAGGAAACCAGAGGTATTCAAACGAACTCAATGGAATATTTGGCAAGTGCGTGAATTTCGAGAAAATTCAACGACATTTGATTGCTATAGAAAAGAAGCGCTCAGGGAATATACAGGGAATATTTTTGTGGGCGCTTCGTATTATGTAAACAGTGGGAAAGTTGTTTTCAATGGCCTCGAATTTTCTATTAAAAACGTCTAATTGCTAATGAATTCGGGAGCGTATATCAAGGTTGGTCTTGAAATAAACCTGTCAACGCAAAGCTAAATTTATACGTTTTATATTGAAATATACCGTCATCATAAAGTGCGAATAACAACATTCAGTGATCGCAATAATGTATGGACACATACTGGTACATAGAATCTAAAATGGGAGAAAATCCCTGTTGTATGTGGGCTAAGAGAACTGATAATTATGGTCGTCGCCTCATAACAAAATATCTCCTTCCCAACCAAAGCACAAAACATAAAAATTATTTATGTTTTGTGCTTTGGTTATTTAATAACCGGCTTTACGGCTGGTTAAGTGCGTGGTGGAAATGTTCGTCCGTGGGCTAGCAAATATGTTATTTTTCATCAAATTAAAGTTAACGTTTACAAAATAACAATTTCAATCTGCCATAAAATGTAACTATTGTTTAATTAAAGTGGCTAATATATTCCTCGTTAAAATTTTAAAACTTCAATGTTTTTAGTACCACCACGTACCACAATGAAAATTAAATAATGGGAGCAATTTACTTGGCTATATGGTGTGTGCGTATTTGTTTTCAACTATTTGCATAATATTTGACGAATGCAGCACTTGCAAATATTGACAAATAGAGCATCCACACATGGCAGCCAATAACAAATGCACAAACGTTTGACAGTGAAAGGATGAAGAATGGCAGTGTTGCGTCAAAAAACTGACAAGTTTCAAAAAGCAAAAAAAATTTTTATGTAGTATTTATTCTACGTTATTATTGCGGTTGTTTACCAAATTTGCTGCTTACGCTAATATAAATAACCGAGTGAAGTGCCACCATAAAAGCTGCAATAAAGACGAACAAAATAACGTTCCCTTCAAATACAGATTTTCTCGTAGTGTATTCATAAAATAAAAGTTAAACCTAATTATAAAATGATCGGGGTTTGTATTGAATCCGAGTAGGAAGTAAACTGAAATTAATTAATTAATCTTGTGAAAGTGAAAATGGCTTTTCTCTATATTTTGTTACTACTTTAAAGCTCTGGGCATTTATTATTTCGAAGCATAAAATGCAAAGTCATTCCAAAACAAATCTGCCAAACATTTAACAACTGTTGAAATTGAGTTTAACATTTTCTTATAAGCTTATATATCTTCTTGTACTCGTAGCATATCGTTTTACACTCCGCAACAAAAAAAAGGTATTTAAAAAATAGACCTCGAGTAGGAAATGGACTTCCGGCTAGGAAATGGCTCTAAATATAAACCAAACTGATTTAAAAAATAAGCTGGCACGTTGTACCAAATTAAAATGTATCAAAATTCAACACATTCGTTCAGATCTCACAGTCAATATTGTGAGACTGGCACACCACTTTCCGGTCTTAAATATTTGATTTAAAACGAAAAGGCATTATATATTATGCGAAATTGAAATTGAAATTCGAATTCATTAGCAAATGTTAGTCAAGATTTCGACGCGGGTCAAATTAAGGATGAATAGGAAGTCGACTGAAAGCAAATATGAGTAAATGAATCTCACAGTAGAGTTGAGTAAGAGCTTCCCTAAAATTGCTTCATTTTGATTTGAAAAATATATGCTGGAATTTATGTTTAGTATGCAACAGTATTTATGTTTGTTCAGCCACAACACAGAATAGACCTTTAGCTTGTTTACACAAATGTTATTTCGCTCGTAAACATTTCATTTAAAATTAAAAATCATTAAGCATAATTCATAATTTAAATGGAAATTCAAATTCATAACAAAAATGTTACACGATTTTCCTCTGAGTTGCTTCATGAAACCTTAAGAGAGCAGTAGGGAAAAAGTGCCATGAAGAAGCCAGATTTTGAAGAAGCCACTTGGATTATTTCAGTAGTTTAGGAACAAATCTGGTTGGAAATGTTATTTTTAAGTGGCAAAATTGATTTCCTGTAACCCACAAACATTTGACAGTTCGCCGAAACCATTGGACGCCGGTATGTCGAGTAAAAGTTTGTGGCTCTTAAATTTTACTTCATTTAACCTATTGAATGTCCAGTAAATAGACACAATAGTTAATCAATAGCAGTCGGACCACCAGTGGTTCGATGCAAATTAATAGTTTAAATTGTTTTATATTTTATTGTAAACAAATATACTAAAGACGGATAATAAATTGAGTTATTTGCATAAATTTTAGCCTTGTAGTTAGGCCTTTTACTACTAAAACTAAACTGGAAAAGTTATTATATTGTTGTTATTTTGAAGGTTATATTAATTTAAAGAAAAGGTTATGAAAGAGCCGGGTGAATAGGCCTCGAAAGAGCCGACTCTTTCTATGTTGTTTTGCTAGAAGGCGAAATTTTTTATTTTGTTAATTTTTATGTTTATTATTATTAAAAAAATATCCGCATATAATGTTTTAAGATTATATAATAGTAGTTCTTTTTATGAATGACTTTCTTCTTAATGAATGACTACCTAATAGAATTTAAAAAATCTTAAAATGGTCTTTCTTTTGCTCTTTCTTAATACTACAATAATTTTCGTTCTACATAATTTTTGCAACTATCGTTTATAGTACAGACTGGCTCTTTAAATAACTCTTTAAATAACTTTCGTAATATTGCTCTTCTTTGATTCGAAAAAGAGTGGCCCGGTATTTAACAGAAAATCTTTGGTTCGTTTTTTCACAGAGCTTCCAGAGGTCAGAAAGTAAAATTTTAATGGAACCTTGGCATATTAAATTTCACTCCGGCATATCATTTAACAGTCTTAAATATTTAATTTAAAACGGAATCATACAAAGTTAGTAATTTAAATTGTAATCCAAGCTGATTAAGAAATGTAAACCAAGGTAGAGAATAAATACAAAAAACTGTTCGAATGGAATCAATTTGAGCCCGAAAATTGTTTGGACTAATTAATCATCTGGCTTCCGTAATATCGCTATCTTGATTCGAAAATGATCGGTTACCAACCGATCACACAATTGTAAGTACTACCCGTGTCAAAACATTTGAAAAGTTTAGTCCCCACTTCACCGTTCTTCACACGGGATGTCAGGTTTATCATTTCTCTAATCCAATAATTACTAGAATTGTTTACCTAATTATATTAAAATGTATTGCGCCAAAAATATTTACGTACTAGACGATTAATATTTTAAAGCTTGTAGGTAGGTACTACATAACGCTTTCAGGTTTTAGTTTCTGTTAACTTTTTAATATATAAGAACAAAGGAAAGTCTTTGCAGCAAAAGAGTAAGCTTGCGAATTATGATTACGAGTATATTAAAATCTCATCTAAAATCACGCCACTCCGTTGCTCTGTTGATGTTCACTAGAATAAAGTAACACAATGCCTTATGTAAAATGAAGCTTATTACGAAAATGTTTCGAGCATGTGTGATAAATTCGTGTTAACAATTAAACTTCAGAAGTGCTTCAGTTTAATTGAAATGTTCAAATTGTTATCTCATTATTGTATTACAAGTAACAAGTATATTGATAGGTAACGGTATAACTATGAACAGTAGGAATATGAACGGTATATCTGTATATGCATGTATACGTATAGGTGTGTTATTGTACCTATTTGGGCTGGGAATTTCATTGTAAGGTTAATTTTCATAAGTAATCAGGTCAACTGATATTTAGTGGTCACTGCATCCTATGGACACCCACAAAAGATTGATCTGAAGTTTGTGGCTTTGCTAATCACGAGGACTAAGATGATCGCCTCAAATAAAGTATCGCCGGCAACCATGATACCTCTCCATCCGAAACACAAGACATGAAAAAATGCTGCTACACGACGGGTTAAGAGGCGGGCGGTAAGGTACTGCAGGCGAGCTACTATGGCTCTACTACCTAAAGTATTATTTTAGGTGGTATTCGTTGTTTATTACTAAATAAATAATTATTTCAAACAATATATTTTGTGTAATTTGTCTAATAATAGAACAAGATGGAAATTAGTGTTAGGTAACTACCTAAAACAACAGCAACTGCCTACGCCTAATTAATTTTCCTTAATTATATCGCTTATTTTCGGCAAGCAAGACTATTTCTATAAATAATTTCATTCAATTGAGGGTTTTGTAAAAAATCTAAATTTATCAGATTTTGTACACGTTATAAATTTAATTAAATATCGAATTCAAATTATCCAATTTCGTCATCAAGATTCCTGAATTCTCACAGATTGAAACAAACTAATTTCAGCTGTAGTTAACTAAAATTAGCTTTATTTAAAATAGCAATTTAAGTAAAGAAATTGAATTGCTGACAGAACCTGACTTACCTACGTTGCTAACTTTGCAAGAAAAAATTGTGTATTAAGTGAAATGTGTATTGTTTGCAAGAAAATAATGAGAGAGTGTGAGATCAAATAATTGTACCTATACAGTAAGGAATAATATCTATGAGTCTTGAAATCACGTAGAACTTTTGATAGCGTATCGATGTAATGTCAGGAGACTGTTCAAAATACGCTGCGTCGTAAAAGCGGTGAATGAAAAAGACTCAAAGATTCGTTGGAGCAGATCTGAGTGGAATTTTAGAGGACGTGGGTATAAATTGGTATAAAAGAAGGATATATTGGTAGGTGTGTAATGTATATTGCGTCAAAGAATTGACTTCTTCGAAATCTAGGCACATTGCAAATATTGGCACATAATTACATGTTAGTACAGGACCTACCTTTTAAATATTTTCGTTTTCGGTGCCTCTCGAAACTGAAAACCTAAGATTATTTATATAGTTATTACAGATATTCCTAGAATGCTACAACTTCTTAAAGATCTGAATTCGTAATATTCTAATGAGTTTACCTAAACCTACGCGGAGAATACAATAAGAAATGTCTCCCTGTGAAGGTTATACTTTGGAGAAGATAATTTCTTAAAGGCAAATTAGCCGAATAATATCTGGTATCAGATACGCAGATTGCAAATGGCCAAAATCAACCCGCATTGTGTTGTGTTGATCGAATTACTAATTAGCACGTAATTTACTCGATTGAGTACACAGAAATCAGATTGAGTACGTATCTGGTTGAAAGACTTCACTGCCATGTTGGATTAGTGGTTAGTTACCCTGACTACTACGCCGAAGGTCGTGGGTTTCATCTCCGCTTAGTACATAATTATATTATATGCGTAGGTAATGAACACAAGTCATCGGTTGGTATACCCAGGACCCACTAAACGAGTAGTTGCACTGTTGCTATTAGAAGCTTCGATAGCCCCGCTGCTTGAGTACGTCGCATGGTAACGAAAAAGTTAAGCAACTTCCGGTGCCGTCAGTACCTGGATGAGTGATCGCTAGGGACGAATCACATGCGCGCTTCCATACTTCAGAGGCCACCTAAATACGTCGGTCCCCCTGTTGTTGTCGAAAAAAAATTCGCAGCATTGGATCAGCGCAGTACAATAAGCTCCAGGCCTTTTATTGTTGATGGTGGAAGCACGAGCCCAACAGATGGACATAAAAAGGGATGCAACTAACATTAAGTAACAAAATGGCCAGTTAGGAACTAGACTATTTCTATCTATTTTATATCTACTGTAAACAAACTAGAAGTTCAATTATAACAAAATCATATTTTTTTATACCTTTTCTTTCTTTTCCTGTCCCTTAACTACAGATTGACAACAAAGCAAAAATACGACGAAATGTATATCATATCAAGATCAATTTCCAATGAACGGAACACAAGGTTCTAATGATGTCTACACATTCGATTCTGTCCCAGTAATTTGTGACAATATTAAGCGCACGTGGGTGCGCGCGAAAGCAGCAATGATATTTCTTTTAATAAATCACCAAATTCCTAATCGATATTATAATGTTTTTGTGCCTCTAATAACTTAAATTAATATTAACTGTATTCTTTTATTTTTAAAAAAAGGTATTTAATTATACGAGGATAAATCTGCTACAAAGAGATGTTCTCTTCTATAAGAGCTTTACTTTAAACAAATCACGTTTTTGAAAACACAGTATAAATATTCATGTTCTAGACAAGAGCAAGCTCTCAGGTATGAGATTACTTTTTGTGAATAAGTTAGAAGACGAGAACACTTAAGAATTATGTACGGTCTACTAAAATTGGACTTGTGGCTTTGTCCGCGTGGAAATATTCATGTTTTGTATGTATATGAAGCAAATGCAGCAAACAAGCATGCCATAGCAAACAGGCATGCCAACCACCTGATGTTAAGTGGTTACTGCGACTCATGGACTGACATTTCTCATCACGTGGGGAAATCTCTTATGGATATCACCATCGGGTTTAGGCTGACAGCAGGCGATGCAAGACCCTACGACGTTCCTTTTAACACTTAGGTGTTTGTTGCCCATGGACAGTAATGATCACCCACGTCCAACGTCTAATAGAATAGAAATCCGACCTGGTGTCTAGTGCGGAGGCATTACTACTACTCATTCGGTCTAAGATGGCCGCATTTATCTCTGGACATCATACGTCCCCAGCTAAAATAAAAGACAGCAAGGACACGGATAAGGTACCTCCTATATCAACAATGACTGCCACCTGTAAAGCCTGTGAAGCTGTTATAATTACACGGCAAATTGGCAAAATTCGAACCCTTTTATAACGATCGTAAAATCTAATATTATCGTATCGTCCAAACAATGTTGTAAATTTCCCCCGCGATAGGCAAGTTTATTTTAATTAGAGTTTACCGATACTAAGGTTTCTTCTAAAAATAAATCATTATTTAAAATATATTTCAGTCCTTTTAAAAGTTTGGTTTTATACCTAAAAAGATACCTATAAAAATGTTTGGAGGTAATAAATAAGCCAATACAACAATAAAGCCACAATTCGTATTTATTTATAATTATGTAAAACCGAGATTATTTTCCATACACTCGCTTATAACTAACTGTGTATTTACATTATAATTATTGATTGTATGACAAATTAAATGCAATAAATGCTTGACATAGTTAATTTATAGTTTTAACACGATTAATAATTATTTGTTTTTACTACTATAAACAATATGGAAACTATGTACCTAATTAAAGCTACACAATCGTTCATTCAAACTTAACTACCTATTGTCCGAAAACTTTCTATGAATTTAGTTTACTACGTACGAGGACAACACGTTTTACAGATTTTAATGTCCTAACACATATTCTACTCCTGTAACACGTTAAAAATTAAGAAAATATTAGAAAATAATAACATTCTGTCTTAGTACTTTTTGTAAGTTTACATGTTCATTATCACTCATAGCTTCATTTTATACAGTCCTATCGTTTAACATTACAATTAAGACTTTCAATCCATGTAATTTACTATCCCTCTAATATCGCTCGGGAGATAGATAGATAGATAGATAGATATTCTTAATTGCATAGCAGAAACACAAAAATTGACATTGAAAAGGTCGTCTCATCGCCATAGTCCAAACTCGTACATGGATAAATAACAACTAGTGAACAACTTCGTCATTAGCTACGAAAACTTTGAGAAGCTACCAATTAATTAGCTAGGAAGGCTTGAAATTTGAAAGAAAACTTACATAAGTAGTAGATAACAGACACGATAGTTAACTATAAAGTGTGGTAATAGTTTGTAAAAGGGTGCCAGCGGGTACGAATTAAACTATATAAGTATTCATCATCAAATATTGCGGTCGAATATACATAAAAAATTATGAATGAACGCTGTCAGCACATATCCTGAAACGTGTCCATGCATGAAATGATACACGGTTTAATTTAATTTGGATACAGAATGCAACAAATATAAAATGAAACTAATTAGTACATAAAAGTACCCATAGACTAGTCTGATCTGTATACTTTAGATTAAGACTAGACGGATAACGAACGGTGTAAGCAAAGATAGGACCCATTTACAAAATCTGGCCGTTGGAAGCGGAAGGTTTTCAAGAAGGTTTTTGCCAACAACAAGAAAACAACAATAGAATAAAATCGGACAATGAAACGACTATAAAAGTTAAACAGGATGTAAATGAAATCAAGCAAACAAATAAAATTGTTTTCCATATTGAGGCCAACATGTAAATACAACACAAAATCACAGCGATATAAACGGCCACAAAGATCCTATCAGCATAAAAAAAACGTAGCAAAAGGCGCACTGTCCACACGACACTATGCAAATCCCCTTATATCCCCGTTTTCCTTACGTCCAAATTTACGAGGGAACCAAAAATGCCTTCAGTGTATCAACATGATTATGTAACGGTCGAATAAATTTATAGTTTTGGGAAATTCATTTCGCCACCCATGGGATCAAACATATTTTGCTACATGTATTTACAGAATTTGCATTTTCGTATATTTACTTGTCCAGTCGGTCATAGAAATTTCTTGAAAAGACTCCACGAATCCGCGTGAAATTTAATGGTGGAATTTAATCCAGGTTTTGGGATATACAGATAAATAAATAGTGGGACATAAAAAAGGTTGTAGCCTTATATTTAGGATTTTTCATTCCCTAAGGTTAAGGAGCCAAACTGGTCTCCTAAATTGATAGTATTTTGTATATTAAAGGGATTCTACATATTCAAATTTCCCGTCGGCTTGAGACCATTTCTGTGACTGGATGACTTAAATTATTTATTCCCCTGAGACATCCACCACTAAAACATTGTGTTGCATATAAAACCAAAACTACTTGTTTTATAAAACAATCACCAGAACGTAAATATGTTATGATATTTACATATTTATAGCTCGAAACTATTTCAGTGTATCGAAAACTTTTTGCTGATCGATCAAACGTAAGTGGTTTGTAATTCAGTATGGGAGCTGGCTCGAGGTGTGGTCGCGCATCGATTCCTCATCATCTGCCCAAAGGTGGTCCGGAACTGTTTGGACATGGAGCAGTAAAGAACAAAGTTGATAGCCCCGTTTAATAAAGCGAGGGCATCCATCATCTCTCCGAACAGGTTGTAGCAACGCTTGAAGAAACATCGGCCGAGGGTGCCGCTCATCAGACCTGGCAATTGATAATAATAATAACTTGATTAGAAGATAACATTAAAATAAGAAGAAAATATAACAAAATTTAACGACAGATTAAATATCGTGGTTATAACATTAAAATGTTATGTAATGCCATGTCCATAAAATATGCCATTTTGAAATGCTCTTTCTCTTACTACTTAATTTATATATTGGCAGTACTAAGTACCACGAAATTACTTCTGAATAAATATGGATAGCATCTGTGTATAAATGGAATAAAGACGAAATAGAAACTATCAACCCCTTTAGGAATGCGATAGAACATACAGATTGTAACATTCGAGTAATCTATGAATCCTCACATTGTATAAACATCCAAGTTCCGTCATAGACAGACATATGTTGTGCTTCGTAAAATGCAAAGCGAAATGAAAAGAAAACAATATTTGAAATTCAATTCAGATGACAACACTCTAGGACTCTTAGTTTCTTACCGAGAATTCCTTGCGGGAACTCAGTTAGCAGGAAGAGCAATAACACCGCTACAAGCATTCTCGTCGTCCGATCAGTTCTGCGTTCAGCTTTAGATCGCTTTGTCGATTTCCTAGTGAAGACGTTGCCGTTGCCATGGACAACCGCGTCCGCCGGGCACGCGTTGTATCCCTTCAGGGCCTTCTTTCTACTGTTCGCTCGATACAATACTCGGACCAGCCAGGCACTGATCACCGTCAATATTAAACACGGCAGTAGCTTTATAACCACTGCATGGACCCAGAAGTTAATCTTGTACAAGCTGCCCTCGTGGTTCGAGTCCACGAAGTAAACTCTCGAAGGTCTCTTCTCGAGCGTGATGTCTTCGTGGATAGTGAAGACCTGGAAAGTTAAAATTATTCTCATAATATAACGATTATTTTTAATGCGTATCAAAGTTCAAAGCTTGTTTAGAGTAAATCTTTGCAAACCTTCGATAAAAGTTTGAAGCCCTCAAATAATTTAACCATTAAGCTTACTCAAAGCGTCGTCTTAGTTAGAGCTGATGAAAGTAATGGAATAACGAAGATTATTGTGCTTTATCTTGACGAGGGAATCAATTTTGTTACACAAAGAATACAATTTTAGCTAATTTAATCACAACATCGCAACGTATAGAAATGTATGTGCACTTAAAATGTTTAAAAATGTTTTACTCGAACATTATTTACTGCGAGACTATAAAGGAGCATCCAGCAAGGAGAACAAGAACAAGCAATAAGAACTTTCTTTTGTCTTAGTAGTACAGTTGTATTTGGTACCCCTAAAAATTTGAGATATCTTCACTAAACTTTAGTCGCCCTGTCAACGACAAGACGACGGAAAGCTCTTATCGTATTAAAGCACCGAAATACGAATAAAACCCTACATTTAAGATACGGCCTAGGCGTGAACATCTATACTGATATAATTAAGTTGAATAGTTTGGTTGTTCGAACGCGCTAATCTCTGGTACGGAGGCAGTGTTCGTATGTTCTTCTTTCGCTTAAAAAAAGGGCAACAGGTTAATGTAATTACTTGAGTTACTTCAGTGGCTAAAGCATGCTAATCTAACTCCTTATTTGGCAGAACTAAGCCTCCCGGGACAGCTAGTTCTAAATATATCCAATAGGACGCTCTCCGCCTACATTAAACGAAATAAGATTACGCGGATTCGATTCGCGAGGAATTAATTTGCCTCAGGCTAAGGTGTGGAGTTGCCCTTGAACGGAGTCCGATAATTGTTTTCCCTCACGCGATCCTCTGCTGTAATCAATCACTCTGCTAAGATAATTTAATCACCCATCCGATAGTAGAAATTATTATTAGACCGAAGCGGCGAGCACTGAGACCCGGAAATCCCTTATCAAATACGCATCACTGGTCTTTGTTGGCGACGAGATGATCGTTACGAGAATCTCTCGAACACTAAGGAAATTTTAAGTTACTACCAAATAGAAGTCTGAGCTGTATGGAAAGCATTATTGGATTTTCACCTGATGTTTCTATGTTCGCGTTCAACCTCAAATAGAGAAAAAAACCGTATATGAGGATATACCTGTTATGTCTGCTTTGCTACTGAGGCTGGCGGTAAGGTTTCTCCCCGAACAAGCTCCTATGGCTCTGCCACCTAAGAAATTTTATCTTTATTTTTATATACTTTTTATCATGATTGTTATAATTTAAGCCAACTGGGACTCAAACCTGGACCTGTCTGGCCCAATTCTCAACCTCTGTTGCTTTAATTATTACATTACCAGTTTCAGGTAAATCAATTACAATACAAAGTATCAATATCAAAACGATATTTCGTTCTTCATTTGTAGCTGTGATTCGGAGAAAGTAACAAGAGAAATCATTATTGTCGACATGATAATGCTGTTTTTTCGAGACCTTGGCCGGACGTGTTTCATTACGTCGAGATATAAATCAAAAGGTGCTCCTGATAAGAAAGAATGGTAATGATAAAATCTAATGAAAATATCTTGATGACATGCCGGTACGTGATGTGGCATTAGAGCTCGCGCGGGGAGGAACCCACCGCCACCTTCTCAATTCGCCTCGCTCGCTTCTCTTAAGTCCCGCGTCTTGTGGTTGCCGGTGAGACTGTATTTGAAGCGAAACGTGTAACTGAGACGTATCTAAAGTACAATTTGCCTCGCTCGCTTGCCAAAACTATTTTATTCATAAAAAATTGTGTTACACTCTGATTGTGAGAGGAGACCCGACCCTGTAGTGCTTCATTAAATGGGTTACTGACAAAAACACCAACCTGAAAAAATAGTAGGTCTAAAGTATGTAACACATTTTATTTCATACTTATTTATGTCCGTTTAATTTTCTTAATTTTTTTTCGCATTTTTTTGATTTAAATCCATGTCACAGAAACTATTCGACCGATTTTGATGAAACTTTTACCACTTCCTCAGTCGAACAAAATACAAAACGAACAAAAAAAGAACGAACGTTCCGTCAATTAGTTTTGGAGATATATTATGTGAGGACAAACATATTATCATACATACATTTCATAATTAATATACATTACATACACACACACCCATGAAAATTGGTATTCTTGTTTGGAAGCCGTAATACACCAACATAATTATCTAAAAACTACACAATTCTGAGAATATTATTTATGTACATAGGTAAGTGTCGAATTGATAACCTCCTTTTTTGAACCTACCTATTAGTGTCATTTTTCATGATCTATGATCATAACCAAATGACTGGCGTAGTTATTATTTGAAAATTCATTAGTTGCATTGACCCCAGTGGGTGTGTTTCGGTTCGGCAGGGGTTCACTCGGTGACCCATCTAATTAGCAACGGAGCCTGACTTTGCCCAAAGGGTTCCAACGAGATTAAATGCACATAGCTTTCTTTTTACCACGTCCAAATAACTCTGTGTGACTCGCATACGTGTGTGTATAGGTATGTGTATAAAGGCGGCTACGATCGGACATTTTGCAAATGACAGAACTATCAGGAAAATTAAGGCAGAATTTCTGCAGTATTTCTGGTACAATATGATTAGTATAAACGATGTAATAGCTACTGAAAATCTAAAATCAAACAAAAACAAATGCGCGAGTTCTTATTTCAAATTCAAAGTGACGGCCACCAGCAAGAGACTAGCTTATTGGTCAGTTTCGTCCCCCTCCCACGCCATACGCCCCGCACGCCATAAGAGGGACGCACTTACGGCGGTCGGCCTTTAGTTTAAATAAAAGAATATAACACTAAAATTGGGTACTTACAAAATAAGATGGTATGCAGAGAATTGGGGGTAGCAAGAAACTGCTCAGGATCGCGAATGTACATCGACGATCAGTGCATAGCGACGGTCCATGTGATGGGTATCTAAAAATGTAAGCAATTATTTCAAAACCACGCAGATTTTGGTACCTCCAAGGTTTTACACATATACATATTGTGTGGTTACTGCACCTCATGTTCAAATAAGATTGAAAGTACCTAATATATTGGTCCGTTGCTCATGAGTTTGAGGTATAAGACGTTTGTCTCAAACAAACCTCGGTTACCACTCCTCACCAACTGATACAGAAGCCTCTTAAGCATGGTAGGTGGTAAAGCAACATGTTCTGTATGCTTCGGCCGGGGAGGTATCTAAGATTGTCGCAGATGACTTTTTTGAAGCAAACATCTTAGTCCTTATGAGCAGCAAATAGGATTTCATTTCCATTTGTAGTTACCATTTGGGGTTGCACGGCTACAGTGGCCACTTGACAGCAGTTGGCCTGCATACCACTCAATTACTTAATTAACTTTTTTGCTCGACTTGGCGGGGCACTGTCATGCCCCCAGAAAAGCGACTGTTAGCTTTGCCTTAGTGAACAATGAATAAAGAACTTTCTAGGAACATTTTGTCTAGTTCTGAGCATTTTATTAAGTTGTTTTTTCTTTAAAAGGAAAAAAATGCACTAAAGAATAAAAATGAAAATCGGACGTTAGTCGATTGTCACGAGTAGGTACAGATGGTGTAGTTGGTACCTTTATCTTCAGGCATAAGGTTGAATAGTTCCTCAGAGCACTCGCCAAAGTAAAGTCGTTAGAACACACAGGCTCTCTACGTACTCTACGTAAGTAAGTGTGATTCTGACCCGACAGTCAGTCTTGGGTCAAACATACTCACTTGATAGCAATATATCTCCAGATGGCCAGTGACAGCGTGAGGAGGATGGAGGCGGTGTGCAGGATCTGAGTGAAGTGCATGTGGAATAGCATGTACACGGCCCACGAGTACGGCCGCTCCTCTTGCCCTGGGAACAACTGCCATGAAAATTAGTATAAGAAATATCCTTCAGATTTTAGTACAAGTATGGACTGCCGAAGTTATGAACGAAACACATACGCTTCGTTACTTCACGGCCGATTATAGAATGGAGAGTTAGCCTAGTTTGAATAGTCTACTCACCAAATAACTGTATATCGCAAAGGGCACATACTCCAGCATCACGAAGACATCAGCGACGGCGAGCCACTTCAGCAATCGATTGATAGGCGCCGAGGCTAGATCTCGTCGGGTGAGAACTGCAACGTTTAGCGCATTCGCTAAACTGCCGAAAAGGCATATCTGACAAAGGAAAAGAAAAGAACATTTTCATTTTTAAAATGTGCATTGATCAAAGGCATACCGAATGTAAACAATATAACCGCAATTACCATAATATCTCAATTGTTTTGTTATTTGCGGTATCATGTTAATATGTAGTGTAGTTGAAAGTTTCATAACAATTAATTATTTGTGGTTTATTGTAATATGTAGTTCATATAATTGAATAAAACTAAGTAAGTTTTGTAATCTAAATATTCAAATATTATGATTGCGAATGAATTTTGACATCTGATACATATTATTGAATACCATCGCCAATTGTTACGGCCAAACAAAATAAAAATAGTCGAATTTCTTACCAATAAGCTAACGTATCCATGTACATTGTTGTACGCGACGACCAAGTCCCGAAATTCCCCGGAGCAATAATCGGATCCGACGCATTCCTTAACACCAGATATGTTGTACTTATTCCGCCAACTCTCAAGCATTTTTAAAGCCTCTTCGATATTACTCCTATTGCCCCTTTTGTGCTTCATAAGTGAAATGAAACTCGTGTCTTCAAAGAAGCTGGACGTATCATTTATCCCGAAGTAGGTGTAGTTGTACTTGGAGCGCGTTTCATCGTCCGCAAGCATCGTGATCGCGTAGGAATGCCTTTGTTCATCACTTAGCTGCTATTTGTTACGTGACCGTCTTCCAAGCTTCCTTTATTGGAATCATTCGAACTGCATGTGATCCAATCTCTTCACATCACATTCTGTTATCGTCTGCGGGAGAAAGAGCATTTTATTACCAAACTTCGGTTATGAAGACAAGATTTTGATTCATGAATAACACGAAAATAATTCTAAATAAATCTAAAAGCTGAGGAATATAATAATATAACATCGGTCGTATTACCATATTTTTTTTTTGCCAAAATTCGATGGTGCGCACAAGTTACAGAAAATTGTAATGATTGTAATATTTGTGAGTGTATAGAGATATCACATCGAATAATAATTATAGTTTGTTATAATATATACGTATAATTTTTCTATAAGAAATGTAAAATATCTACAGCTTTATATTTGTGCTAAAAATTGTTATATAAACTTCGAGTAGGTATTGTTCCGTATTTGCGGAATTCGGAGCTGACTTTGCCTTGGCATTTGCGGTCGGAATGAACTCTGTTAAGTGTACATACATGCCACGGTGGTTGTTTCAGTATCGAGAACTGCAGTTTACATAACATACTTTGCTTTTAAAATAGACTACTTATAAAGGAACAACATCTGCCGTATTTAATGTCCTCTTTTATTTTTGCTTTCTATTCGACAGCCAGAAACCGTGCCACATTAGAAAAACCGTACATTTTGTTGTTTTCATCTGAAATGTTGCAGTACGTTCCTCTAAATGAACGAAAATGACAATAGTGGAGTTTCCACCAGCGTGATGGTACAGAACATGATTAGTATGACAATTCTTATGAGACGCTTGTCTACGTAACGGCTAGATCATACATAAACGAATATATGGTCATGTATTTTTTATTTCCTGTTAATGTTCTTATACCAACAAGATCTATTTGTAGTAACAACTCAAGCAAGTATGAATCGTTCGTGTTTTCTCCGTACGAAGCAATGCTGGCAAAAGAAATAAATATAAAAAATAAAACAGAAAAAATAAAACCTAAAAATACCACAAGAGAAACTGTTAAACTACGCAAATATCGAAAATTGGAACTCTTTCTATTACACTTTACAAACCTCGACATTTATGAAAACTTACAAATTATGGTAATTTACCATCGGTATTAGATTTCGCTCGTTAAAAGCAGTAAACGTTGAGTCTTCATAAAGGAAAAAAGAAACAACGCTTCATTTTTCATCAATATTAATATTTCTTGTCTTTGATAAAAATTAACAAAAAGCTAAAAAAGTGTTTTGAACTGGGACTTTTAATGGATAAAATTAAACCTTTAATTTATGTCCAAACTAAAAATTTTGGTGGAGGTGTAATAAAGAAAAAATCTTTTACAATCGTAAAAAGAAGCTATAACTATTTGTGATACTATTATTTTTGAAGTGAAAACTTCTTTAGCGGCGCTGAGCACTTTTTGGTATGGGTAAAAATTGTTAAACTCGCGACAGGACACGTGACCCTGCCCCCTTAGACAAATGGCACAAACGCTATTAGAATAGAATAGAATAGAATTCTTAATGTATGGGAATGACATTAGCTTACGATATGTAATTTGAGCCAAGGAATAGAATCGACAATTGGTAGCCAAATGTCCATTTAGTCTATTCGTTTAAACGAAACGCTAAAGAAGTACAAAATCTCCTTAAGAAATCCTAGCCAAGTGGCACTTTTGACAAACGAATACGCCTGCTAGCGTTCGACACCTAGCGAACGCCAACACCTTGTAGATAACGCTACAAAATGGCGGATTTTTGATCAGCTGATCGTGGAACTGTTGTGATTGTGCTTGTGTAATTAGGTATCGTTTTATTTTTCGCTAAAATTCTTAAACTAAGACTATTGTGGGTTGCGCATAATGAAGAAGTATGGTTGAGGCGAAGCCAAGGAAACATCAATCGCCAGTGTTTGGAGAACATTTGTGAAATGCCGGATTTTTGTTTGTCGAAAGATTAAGACTGGACAAAATAATATTTAGGAAGCTTTGTCGGGATTTACGTGTTCATACATCATTGCGAGGAACTAAAGAAATGGCCCTTGGAAATAAAGGTAATTAAATAAATCATTACTAGGTACGGTACTTACAATGTTATGACGAGTAAGATATGTATACATATTAACATGTTTCTTGTTTTTTTATAGGTCCTTTGTACTCTGAGCTTCTTGGCGACAAGGTCGTATCAGAGGATCGTGGGTGTCACACAACATTTAACCCAAAGAACAGCGAGTCGGTATACCAGACAAGTTGTAGAGGCACTCAACAGAAGTTATATGTTGACACAATTTGCCTTTCCCCAAACACCACAAGAAAGGTCGATCATAAGACAAGGTGAGTATCTAATACTTATTCAACGCACCTTTTGCATCCTCTTTTATTTACAATCATTACTATATTTAAATGGGTACCTCAATTATAATAAACTTAATATTTTTTTATCTGGTATGTATCATTTCAATACTAAATAAACTTCAGACTTAAGTGACTGAATAAATTCGAAATTTATTAACTTAATACAAAATGAATTTTCAGGATCCAGAGAAGATTTAATTTACCTGGCACAATAGGCTGTATAGACTGCATCCACATAGCCATATAGCCATTGTCAAACCGGACCATGACGAACATCAGCTGTTTTTAATGGGAAAGGGTACCACTCTTTAACATGATTATTAGGTAAGTGGTACATAAGTGTTGCATAGTTTAGGAGTTAGCAGGTTATACAGATAGACAAAATGTGAAAAGCAACTTTGTTTTATACTATGATGAAAGGATACTATTCATTATAACTAATCAAAATTCACCACTAAATAAATAAAATTATTTAATTTGTTCCAGGTGATTCTGGACATCCTCAGAGAGCATGGTTAATGACACCTATTTTAAATGCTGCACCAGGTTCTCGGCAAGACATTTATATCACCAGTCACATATGTACAAGCAAGAAACTGCATTGAACATTGTTTTGGGTTACATAAAGCACGTTGGAGATGTTTGCTAAAACACAGAACTCTTCATTACCTACCATCCTCATGTTGCTAGCTAAATTGTACTAGCATGTTGTGTATTGCATAACATTGCATTGCAACTATTTCAAGCTCGTCTACCACCACCCGCTGATGCAGTAGCTGGGCCACACGACGGTGGTGATGACAGAGCTCGCTGGGTCATCTGTTGCCAGCAGTCAAGAAGAGCTCATGCATGGAAGAGCAATATGTACTTAGTTGCTTAATAAATAGATTGTAAGATGTGCTAATCATATTTTTAATTTAATTTATTATAATATAATAACTTATAACTAATAAGAGCTACTTTCTTTCTTTTTAATTTTAATTGTTTATAGTCAATGTAATAATCAACTTATACCTAAATCTTGAGGAACTAAGTAGTAATATGATATTAACATATTAAATATACTTTAAATAATTATTGATATCTTCATTTTAACACCCCATTTATCTGATGATTTTTGAACACCACCACCAAGAGAATTTAACATAAAATGTTAGTTGTTGCCACAGCTGATCACCTTTGACCCGTCCTTGAGGACTTGAATGGGGTCTTGACAGATCTTCATGGCTAAAACAAAAAACAAGTACCTGTGTATTATAAGGGGCCCGCCACAGTTAAGTGTTGTGTGAATTGGTGATGTCATTGTTTATATTACGGTGTAGGTGTTGTTTCAAGTAATACAAAAATGAAATAACAATAGGTACCTTTTCATGAAGTCTATTAAAACAGAGAATTGTTCCGGACTTGCTCTAAGCCTTGGTTCCATCACTAAACAAATAAATACCTAGGTTACTTTAAAGGATGTAGCAAACATTTTGGAAACGTAAAGTAGGTACATCCTTACAATTAAAATAATAAGATTTCATCCAAACTTTTAAATAGTATTTAACTGTACTTACCAAATACATTAAAACTTATTTTACTTAATTTTTCAAATAAACTGAGCGTGGCCTAACCTATGTAAGGTTTATTAAATTATTGTAATTAGTAACTTATAATTATGCTTTATAGTCCTATAACAAAGAAAACACGAAAACCAACTACACTTTTTTAAATTTTAGCGCACTTACAAACGTACTTACAGACGTTTACAAACGAAACCATAGACTACGTCTACTTTTTAGCGTATGATGGAATAGACTGAGCGTTCGACAAGTCCTTGTACGTTTGGCTACCAAATTGTTAGCGATATCGCTAAGGCGTTAGCGTTTTTCGACATAGAATAGATTCGGAGCGTTTGCCACTTGTCTAAGCCAGCTGATCGTATAGGAAAATGCGTAAGATGGTAACTATGGAAACTGTCAAAAGGAAACATTGGTTTTGATAGAGTTCATACTTCACTGGGTTTTTATGAGAAATTACGTGTCCGCTTTATTATTACGGCAGTCAATTTAGCCGCCATCGGAACTTTCATACTTAACGTGAAAATTCATTCTTGAGTACTAAAAAGACTTTATAGTTAAATAATTGTTATTGAAGAAGTAATTTCATGTGCTTGTACGGCTGTACCTTAGTAGGTACACTCGTATTTCTTCATTCCCTGTTGTAACTGTGAATAACATCTTGAGAAAAGATGTACCTATGCCATAGTGTTCTCAAAAGCATTGGACTTGCTTTTAAGAACATTATGACCTTTATAGACTACCGCAGTAAACTAAGGCTAAAGTAATCTAAAATCCTTCACTTTCTCCTTAAGAGGAGAAGGAAAGTGGGTAAGATGAAAAAAAATTGTGAGAGCAGACCCGAATCCATAAGACCACAAGCCCATGAACAAAATTTAACTGTGAAATGACCCAACGTGAATAACGCTTAGAAGGCTGTTACTATATCAGAAAATAACTATGAGCACTATGCGGTCATTTCTGAGCGGTCCACCTGGTACCATGATCAGATATAAGGGTTGCGACCCTTGGCTTTCGAGCCCTCCCTTGGAAATATGTACGACGTTCATGGATAAAGTATATGTACCTATACAAAAGGAATTACACAACTATATTTTATATTAACAAAAAAGGTTTTACAAGGAATTTTGATCAATCCATATTCACCTTTTCAGGTGTGCAAATTAAGATTATTTTAGATGATTAATTATGTTGTAAGAAATAACTGAAGAACGCCATAAATCACTAAACGAGTAAACTTTAGTTTAAACGAAGATTTAAAAAAATCTTGCACGTGGAGTTATTGTGTTCTAAAATTAAAAATTATGTTTTTCATATAAGATTGACAGCTGGTATTAAATTGATGTTTGAAAGACTTGAAAAAACGATGATGTAATGAAGAAATACTACCTATATGTTCATTAAAATTACTTTACTATTAACTCACACTAAAATTACATTCGAAACGGAAAACAATATTATGAAATGCTTTCAAAATGTTCATGTATTTTTAAAGATATTTGCTTTAGCTTCCAGAAAAATTTTGGCTTTTTTCCAACTTTTATTCCTTAGTTTGTCTTAACTTTCATCTTCGAACCACAAGTGCTATTATTACAGTAGGTACTTAATATACAGAGTGAGTATTTAGTACACAAGAATTATTTAACACGAAAATGGCAACATTCTATTTATGTTAAGAAGAACCATCATATTTATGTTAAGATGTGTCGCCAAACAACTAATGATCAGTAAAATTTTAGATACGAACACTTGCTTTTATATTGAATATTTTCTACAAAATTAGATATTTTTTTGTTTGATAACGGCTACAATGGACGTTAACTTCAAATTATTCATATTCAGAAGAATTTTTCATGAAAACAAACTTTAAAATACTATTCGTAGCCGACTATCATTGCTATCGGGCTAATTTAAATTGGCGCCATTCAGACGAAACATCGTTCCGATAATCGCGTCTGCAAAAACAAAATACATAATATATACACAAGAAATATAATATATTTACTTCACTAAATTAGCTGCCTCTGTCACTTCCCCTGTTTTAAATCTACTGAATAAACTCATACCAAAGAGTTGTGATTTGTGCATCCTGCTAGTAATGACCTACGGATGATAGTAAAATAAAGGTTAGCAAGCTGAAGTTCTAACGGAGTCGCCACATCAGCTGCAGAGCCGTCAATCGTTGGAGAAAGCGGCTACTAGAGTAGAGACCGCGTCTGGGCAAACATAACGTGGGAGTGGGACGCCCTGCAGCGCGGCAGCGTGACGACCTTCGCCGAGTAGCGGGAAGCAACTACATGGGGAGAATTGAACATCGGGCTCAGTGGCGCTCCTTGGGAGAGGCCTATGTCCAGCAGTGGACTGGTAAGGGCTGAAGATAAGTAGATCGAATAAACTCTTACATAGTAACTAGCTGACCTCGCAAGCGTTGTTTTACCATAATAATATAAGTTATCGAGCGGGATGAAAAATCATTAAATTACGAAAATGACTGTTAGAATAGGGGTAGTTGAAAAAAATTGTCCAAAAAATAAAATAAAAATGTTAGGTGTGAACAACCCTTATCACTTAGGGGTATGAAAAATAGATAGTAGCCGATTCTCAGAGTATGGTAACTAGCATTGGGGCACGAGAATTTTAATAAGTAGGTACTTAGTACAGTTACAAAATGTGCCTAAACGTGACGCGTCCTTAAAAGTTCCCTCAATATCTGTCCAATTATTTACTTATCGAATCCCAGACTGAACTTCCACATTAAGCATTAATTATTTTTAGATTCAGTTTCATTTGTAATTGCTCGTTATAAGAAACGTCTCAATATTTCGGTCGATATCAAAGTTGCCAGTTCCACGAATATAAAAGCAAAACTAAACCAACTAAATTTTTCCGTAAGGTAATATGTAAGTTAATATTATGTAAACGTTAATTACCGTTAATGCCGTTTCTGGTATTGTTTCATCCCATTTATGTTATTATGCATATTATATTTATTATTCATGTTCAAATAACTTTTTGCTAGTAATTATAATGCAATACAGGTTCATAATATTGGAATTGATATCTGGCGCTATCGGCCCAGCGCGCACTCCTGCCAAATTGTTCATTACGCTGATAACATTCATGAATGACATATTGTTATGCTTGTTATTTGACGTTTTATTACCACTACCGTTAACAATCATGATTGTACGACGTATTGTACAAATTCCTTTGGAATTAGGTGGTGGAGACATACTTTGTCGCCAGCTTCTTAAACCGTCGTAAAACAGCATGTTCTTCGTATCTTGCGTTTCAGCCCAGTAGCTAAGAATTTAAATGTCGTTTAAATCGTTCGTCAGTCGGAGTTCAAATCCTAGTGAAACGTACCATTGCCTTATCTAAGTAAGAATTTGTAGTCACCTGCAGCAACAGTGAAGGAAAAAGTTCATGAAGAAATCAGCATGATAAAGAGTTTGATGTCACCACTTTCCCTTTCATTATTAGGGAGAATCTCACTTAAATCCCTTTCGGGCAGTATTATGTCAAAAAAACAAACATATTTTCGTACGGAGATAAATTAGGCCCTCCTTCTATCGTAGCCGGGCAAATATGGTAGGCGACCAATAATATTCGAAATTCAAGCGTGATTAACAGACTAGTTTTAATTTGCATATTGATTATAAATAGTTTTATTTTTATATCCCTTTTACACCAATATAGTCGTCAGTAACCCATTAATGACCCACTACAGGGTCGGGTCTCCTACTCACAATGAGAGGGATGTAGGCCTTAGTCCACCACGCTGACCTACTGCGGGTTGGTGGACTTCACATACCTTTGAGAACTTTTTTTTTGTGAACTCTCAGGCATGCAGATTTCCTCACGATGTTTTCCTTCACCGTGACAGCAGGTGATATTTAATTTTATTAAGCGCACATAACTTTTTTTACAGTCATTGATGCGTGCCACTGGGATTTGAACCCGGACCCCTCGATTCGAGGTCGAATTCTAAGCTACTGGGCTATCAACAATATAGTCACAGGCAGTAAATATGCAAATGTGAGAATTATTTTGAAGCTAAGGGCACAATAGACCGATTATAATGGACACGTAGGTATCTAATGGATACGGAGCCGTCTTTGTAATGTCTGTATTGAAAGAAAACAATGTCTGTTGATACATCTGCGCTTCTTTACGCATTATATTAATATGGATACCTTTGAAACACAAAGGAGCATGGTAATGATTAGCTACTATATCGTAAGCAGAAAATAACTAGATACCTGTGCGGTGAGCATGAACACTATTACACTATCGTCGAAGCATTCGTATTATACGTCAATCATTAGTCCCTATGTCATATGTCAGTCTGTCTTGACACCTTCCCATACTAATGGCAGCTTGATACGATTACCTACTAAACGAAACTGTGTTAGGTTATGATCGAGGCATTAGCTTGTTTTTTAAAAAGCTTTAAAATTACTGCTCCTAAATAACTATAAAGACGCGTAAGTTGTAACATTGCTTTTAGAATAGTCTTCATAACAAGTCTGTTTTTGCCAAATAGACAATATTATTATATTTCTATTACTTATTATTCACAATGTCGCACTAATTATGGACAAACATCTTAGTTTTGATAACAAGCAACGCAAAATCTAAGACAAAACTTTAATGATCACATATAATGTAGAATAATTTCACAAGATAAAAGCAGTTTTGAATACGTTAGCGATAAGATTTAACATTAGGATGTTCGCTACTCTACAATGCTCTACAAATAGTGATTGCTACGATCAGTAGCGCGCAGTGGGGTGGAAAGTACTCGTAGACCCCAGTGCATCATCCATTAGCATACACATTACTTTAAGTAATTTCTATTCGTAGATTTGCTATCTCTTATTTCGACCATTTATTGAATTTCAAGATAAATTCTGAAATATCGCGACGTCACCTATCAAATCCTGTAAGTTAAGGCCTAGTTGTATTAATTATTGTTGTTAAAAACCGTCAATTTATTAATTATGTAAATAACGTAGTTACCTATATTTAAAGAAACAGAGTAGGTATCTTTGGAATGTAATTGATTTACTTCTTACGCTAACTCTAAAAGCAGTGGGTTGTTAAGTCGTAAACCCAAAAATATCTGCCGTAAAAATGAACAATCCCGTCCATAAAGAAAGACATAAACTATTCAAGTAGGTGACTGACTCATTTCATTAACTTTTTGCCTTACTTTCAAATTAGTAGTAAATCTTTAAATAGCGGCAAAGCGTGCCACAAGCCGTGAAAACACCTTCAATTCTAGCGAAATTATTATGGAGGCTTCATTAGCAATCTGTTTGTTGGTATAAAAGTTTTTGTCCGCGATTTCTTCGATTTCAACTTAGAATTTGTTTTATAGAAATATTATTTGTAAAGTAAGCAGGCTTATAGTTTATGGTGTATGAATCGCGCATCGAGCCGCTGCTTGTAATCGAAATTGCTATACTATGGTCGGTTCCGAAACGTCCGACACGGGTCAGTCATTCGCCTGTACCAATCTGTGTTCAGTATTCACAAGTACCCATTCCTATAGGAGCAGCGTCATACGAGTAGAGTATGCTCTAGTAGTCTAGGCCTCCCCTGCTGTAGAGATAAATCCATAGCCAATAGTAGTAAAATAATTATGTAATAAGTTCATACAAAATTTACTAACATTTATTTATTAAATCTTTATTGACCAAAAGTGATAAATCAAGATGAAGAAGAACATAGAAATAGAAAAACCAATACAAAACAAAAAGTAAATAAGTAAGAAGATAAACATTAAATAGGCAATTTATAGAACGTAAACAGACATTTCGTTCTACGAGTACGAGGACTGGTACCTACTGTGAACACAAAGCAGTAGGTAAACCTTGTTTGTTATGAACGTCTCAGATTGATCTGGAAAATGACTTTGTGACTCAAGTCTTACTTTCTAGTTTGTTTACCGTTACCAACCCAACTTTACGCAATCAATCATTGTTCACGCGAACTTATGCTTTTGTCCTGTGTATAAGTTGTAGGTAGTTATTGTATAAAAATCCTATCTATGTCAAGGGATTCAGTCATTTCGGTCCGCAACTACTTTACCGAACTTAGCACACGATATATAATTAAATCAGAATTAAAAGGCAGTATAGATTTTATCTAATTTGATAACCATATTTTTTGGAGATGATAAAAATCAGTCGATAAGTGGAAACTACTGCATGCCAGCTAAAATAACCATAATAATATATTTTCCTCTTAAACTTATGTATTTTCTTATGATCCACATCAAATATATTATTCTATTTTATTTGCATGTACCTCAACGTAAAACGCTTGTTTATTTATAATTATATTTGTTTACCATTTAATTAATTGTCGCATTCAAAGCATAGAAATGAAAAATAAACATTTGTACTCATCCATCATGCTCAATACTCATACGAAACGGAATTACGTATCAATCAACCCGTACGCAACCTGAGTACACAAAGACTAATGTGTAGGTAGCAGCCAGGGTTGTCAAATTAATGATATTGACGAAAGATTTAATTCGAATATTATTGGTAACGGAGTAGAAACCTTCAAACCCTAAGTTAACCTAGCTACCTACGTTTCACGGGGTACCTATTTATTCAGGATAATCATAGAAGCGATATAGGGTTATACAGGATTTGATGCCTTTTGAACGAAATTGTAAAATAACACCGTCATGTTACAAAACTGGCACGAAGTGGGATTTCTTCTCTATTTGAGGTTGAATGTGAGTATCCATGAGCTGCAATAACGTACTAACGTAATACTAACATAGGTGGGTTGCATGCTTTTCTGCACATATTCAATGAAAAAAAAAATGCCCTCGTCCTCCTAACCTTTTATGAAATAAGCCGCTCCGTTTGCACTTCAAAAGCACTAAAAAACAAAACAAACATTTGCAATAAATCGTCGCTCAGTTTTTATACGAAATGGAAGTAGGTATCAGTCAACTCCTTATACGCAATCTTAGTACAGAAAAGAAGACTTATGTATTGATAGTAACAGAAACAGTAAGTACAACAAGTCAAGTTTATAGTATCACATAATTTGTCCCAGTATTGACTTGAGCTACTTTATTAAGTAGTTTGTAGCGAGTTAATACTGTAACGATTTTTTTTTATTCTGAGTAAAATGTAATCGATAAGTAATAAGTTTGCTTAAAAAGTAGACGTGCACTTAAACTCTGGTGAATCTATAATTGATAAATAAATAAACGAAATCCTGCCTCTCATCAACTTCTTCATTATGAACTATCTCCAAATGTTCAACCAAAAGAATACGCAATTAATCAACTCGCATTACGTTACCTGAGTACACAAGGAAGACGTCTTATTTACCTACACTCCTATAGATCGTATAGGTCGCAGCGCCAATTTGTTGCATCACATAATTTGCTCCGCTATTGACCCGAGCTAGTTTATCCGATACTTTGTTACAGGTAAAATACTGGTCAATAGGTACACGTCAATAGGTCAAGCAACTAGCAAGCTTTTGACTATGGGATATAATAATATAATTTAAATTACATCTTGAGATATAAAATTTTATCGCTCGTCATACATTTTGTACGTAACCGTTCACACTGTGCTATAATATATATTACATCCCAAACTATAAATATTTCTTCGAGCGATATTTGAATGAGTATATTTTACCACACGTCCCCGGACACCGCGCCCCTGCGTCGCCCGCAGTCGCAGTTTGAATGAACCTAGGGTATAAAATATATATATATATAAATATCTTACAATGTGAACAGCAATCGCGGGATTAATATATATAGCTCAAGATCATTCAAGATGTAATTTATATTACACCCCTAGTCAAAAGCCGGCTTTAATATTTGTTTCCTACTATTCCTACATAATCCTAAGAACATAATATCACTATCGCATTTTAGACAGACCGTAGCGCGTCTGAAGTAAAAAATAAATACTTCAATAATTTTAGAAAATTAGTAGGTAGATAATTTCTCGTCTCGTCTATCTTACTGTAGAAAAGCGGCGAATACGAAACAAACTTCAGTATAAGATAAAGGAATATCTCAGCATAGATATTGTATCTATGTATCTCAGTCTATTTGTCTGATTTTGATGAGCTTAAAAAGGAGTTATTCAGAATGTGGTTTACTACTTACTTAATCATCATTAATAGATGGATAGAATAATCAATAACTGTATGTTCATACAAAACGTGATTCCTACAAAATCAATCAACTCACAATAGGCTATATAATTATATAAATAAATATAAAATACTGTTCAAACACACGTTTTTCAAAATTAAATTTCTCCTTACTACTTCTGATATAGAGGGAAAAGAAATATCGTGAGAAAACGTGTATTCTGACTTATATTAAATTTCAAAACGACAGTTACCTACTAGGTGGTAGCAAATTTTCTTATTTTTTCTTCTTACGTGGATTTTGATAGATTCTGATATACGAGTAGATTTTTACGTCGAAACTTAATGAACTGATATTTAGTAAACAGTTACCTACGAGGTTGTTACTTAGATTGTTCCAGAAATTTATACCAACTCGAAACACCTGTGCTCTTAGCGTACAAAATCGAGACTAATTATGACGATTTTATGATTTTAATAGCTTATGATAAATATGAATGATCTTTGACTGCGCAAACGCCAGTAGACTGCGTCAATGTTATTATCTCAATATTTTTTTAAAGCATGAAAAATCAAATGTCAAACTAATAAAAATTTGACATAATAATATCGTCTGTAACTGTAATTAGTGACACTGTGTACTGTAGATACTGTCACTCGGTGAGAAGGAAGCCGTAGTCTACCATGCTGGCCAATTGCGGGTTGGTGGACATCATATGCCTTTGAGAAAATTACGAAGAACTCTCATGCATGTAGACTTTTCGAGATATCTTCATTACAGCAGGTGACATTGAATTTTTTTTTTGCTTCCTGTAAGTAGTGCACTGGAATTCGTTCCACTCTCTCCTTGGCTATCACCCCCCTATTGAAACATTTACGAGTATGTATTGCTCATAAAGTCCATAGAACGAAGATTCAACCGTCCGTTATTTCGTATCCCAAGTGTACTTACACCGAGTCCAGTGTAAATTGTCATGAATTATTTATGAACTGCAATTTCAATAAATTTCACGCGGGATTAATACGTGAACACGTGTGGATCAAACAAATATAATGTTATGTCGATTTAATGCAAATCAACTTCACCCGACAACAGTGCGTTGTTAAAGTAGCAATTGTATCGGAAATAGTTGGATTTTCTTATAGTAAATGATTAGCAAAGGGGTATGTAGGCCACCTGATGTTACGTATTCACAAGCTACTCGTATGTGGGTGTGTTGTGTGTCTTACTCGTAGATAGCGCATATAAAGTATCTTCGGCAACGGCATACCTCACAGGCACACACTCCAAGAATACCATTTTCAATATTTTTGTTACTTTTTAGTATGAAGGTCTCGTCATTTTTTAAAAAATATTTTATATCATCACGTTTAATCTCGCAATTATTTGCGTAGTCGTAAATAATCGAATATAGAATATTCAAACTTATTTGCAAACAACTAGAGCAAATAGTTTTTGCTTACTGCTCGTAATTTCCATGGACTGAAGACCGCTCGGTGCACGTAGACCTACGTAAGAGTGCACCGAGCTCAATGTTCACCGTGAATTATTTATGAGGTGCAATTTTAATAAATATCGTAGACGTGAACAAACAAATATAATTTTATATTAATTTATTGTCTTAAAGGTAACATAGGAGTATAAGAACTTAATTTTTAAGTGTCTCCGGAGATGAATCACAAGACACGAAGATCATGCTGCCTCACGACGGGTTATGATAGGATACCTAGAGGGCGAGCTGCAATGGCGCTACCACCTATGAAGATGTTTAAGGGTAAGGATTTTCGGCCAACCGCATTTGGCCACCGTAATGGAGTTTACTCCAAATTCAGGAAAAGAAATCTCAACACTAGAGAATTGACATAACTTTAATCCAAAAATAATTATTTTACAGTAGACTACAAAATAATTACTTACAATAGACTCGTAGTACTCATAGAATTTAGAATCCAAAAATATCTCACTAATATTAGCAGTTTTATTTCAATCGTTCGCTATGCCCAGTTCCTACTAATAAATTAACACAAGCAATTATTTAAGTGCGCTCATCTGCTAACATACCCTAACAATTACCTAAATTGGATTTCATGTAATATTAATAGAACATAGAGAAGAAATACTTGTAAGTAGAATTAGGTAGGTATATATGTTAGGGTGTCCCTTATATGACAAAAAAAATTTTTTTTTCGAATTTGGAAATGCATACCCTCTAATTTTTTTACTAATGCTATAAGATACTCAAATGTAAAATTTTATCTTTATAGCATAATCGCAACCAGTGCCGACCGAGCTTCAAAGTTTAGAAAAAAATGTGTTTTGTCCTGACATTTCGGTCTGCTATAAAATCAGTCCAAATGCAATAAATTAAGTGAATAAAAGTTAAAAATAAATAAGATGTACATTTATCTTTAGTTAAAAATATAAAGTAATAACAATCAGTCAGGGTAACTTCTTTTTAGAGTAGAGTCCGGATACAATTTTCTATGTTCCTGGACACAGCGCAGCAAGAACTGTTTTTGTTCTTCTTCAGTTTTTCCTTCGACGGGTTAACGTTTGCTAAAATCTAAGGTTTTGTCCCTGTTGAAATTGTTAATCATTTTCTTCTTAGGTTGGTTATTAACTTCGTCATCAAACAGTGATAGAATGACTGTCTCTTCACATAACCACCACAAGTGATGGCTAAACTTGCTTATAGAAGGTTTTGTAATTGTTGCGTCAACTTTTTCGTACTCTTTTAACATCTTCAAGAAGCACAAATCTTGGTTAGGTGCTTTGGTTGCCACTATGCAGTCGAGCCAAGGTTTAACATACATACAACATCACGACAAATAAGCAACCATCTTGTAGAGCCTTTTCCCTTCGCACTCATTCTGCATTGTGACTGAAGTAAACATTTTTTATAGAATAGATCGCTCTCCATCGCTCTCCATCCAGTCACCCAGTGTGCCTGATGTATAGCTCCGGGTGGCCTTAGTTTTAATTTTTTCAGAATTCAAGATCTGTGCTTCGTCTGAATCTTCTAGACTTTCGAAGTAATTTGTGGTGAAAGTATATGCAACAGCTAGTGATTCTCTTTGTCTTACAATCCTTTCCTCTCCCTTCCTCTTCCTTCCAATCGTCATTGTCTAGATCCCTCTTCTTTTTCCGCCAATTTTTTATCTACACCACCTAAGCATCCCGTTCGACCTGGCTCTCTGTTTCATTAAAAATAAGTAATTGATCTTCCTCTATTTTCATTCTCTCAAAAGTATCAGCATGTCAAACAATATCAAACAATTTATTCTCACGGCTCTTGAACGTAACCTGGGTTTTCTTAAAAAAAATTTGCAACTCTCTCCGAACGTGATATCTACAAATCAACAAGTCTCTTCACGCAGTTAGGAAATGCCATTATTGCTTTTTCCCAATATATTAATATTATGATACACTCCCTAATCACAAGATTTGCACTTTCACTATCATTAACAGTCAGTTTAACTTCACGAATATTGTAAAATAGGAATGAGAGAACTTGTCGATTAGATGGTAATTTCGCACCATTTATTGGATAGTTAGGCATTCCGATAGGGAAAAAAATTGGTTATCACTCCTTAATTCCACCGACATGTTTACGCACTAAACAATGGCGCCCTTATTATCTCAAAAATCACACATGAAATGACAAATAAACATGCAATTACAAGTCACAGCGCAGTACTTACGCAACTTGTATGGACAAAGTTAAATCGCAAGTCGGCACGGGTTATCATTTATAAATCGAACTAATATTTTTTTCTAGACAATATAGGGTCATTACGAAACTTTTAAGAAGGTATGCGTAAAAAAATATCAAACTTAAAATTTAAGGGACACCCTAATATATGTGTATCTAATGTATTTAATTATAATTTTTCGCACGTTGCCATTCTTAAACATACTTTTTTATTTTTAGCATAAGTTGCCAAATTTATAAAAAAATTTGCCAATAGAAAAATCCACGTAAAACCAATTAAACAACTTCGAAGAAAACTAAAAAATTAAAACTTTAAAAATAAAAATTAGAACTTTTCAGGTAAATTATTTTGTAATCTGTTAATTTAACTTAATCTTTTTGTAATAATTGTAAAGCGAAGATCTTGGAGCCATCATTCTGACATATTCAGGGCAGAATTTCTCTTCGTTTTAATGGAAAAAACATCAAGACGCCCTAAATACTTCAATCAAACATGACATCCACCCACGGTCCGGCTGCGGCTACCATTCCGGAAATAAGTGTGTCAATAATAAGTACATAATTTATGTTTGGAAAAACCATTTACTTCCTTTGAAGCCAATTGCAAAATTTCGTTGCAGCAAGATTACGTTTATTTTCCCGAATTTAAAAAATCTCGTAAAAAACTTTATTGAAACGTAACTGTAACAAAAACATTGTACTTACGTGTTTAAATAGGCAGTACAGTGAGAATGTTTTATCAAACTGCTTATACACATCGAATATTTGTTTATACGGCGTAATGTAAATACAAACCGCCAAATTTTCAGTGTTTACATAATTCGATAATGGCGAGAAGATAAAAGAAGCCGTGTCTGCTACTTACGGGGGTTTTCAGCAGCGTGAAGTCGGTCGTTATCAAAGCAAACAGTGTATTGGAAGAGTGGAACAGAGTGGAAGTTATTTTTCATTTTCTATCGTGAAAGTCGTTGGGAGCGAGGTGCTCGACCCGGCCGTCGTGTCGGTACTGAACGCGACCGCCTGTTGCTTTGAATCGCGAACACTTGAAATCCTCTTTATCAGCTACTAGACTACGAATTAACTTTATATCTCGGGGTACAGGTTCCCGTGAAAGCGTGTTCACTAAAATATATCTAAGTATATAATGTAAGGAATGTGAAATGAAGAAATGTAACGGGGTGGTGGTGAACGTTATGTTTCAAATACTAATTATGAATTCAAAACAAAATAAAATCAACAACCACCACCATCTTCAATTTTGATTACCAAAAAAACAGTGATAAGAAAAGATTTTTTCGGTAATCTAATCCTATCGCAGTTAATTTACAGTTCGCCTCATACGAAACACACGGTACACTAATAAAACGAACTATAAATCAAATTTTTCTTCATCACATTCTTCATCACTCATGCCATCAGTATTAATTAGTTGATACTATGGGGGAATAGGGAACAATAAATAGTTTTAAATATACTTATCTACTAATAAGATACCAATTTTAGTAGAGAGGCCAAGAATCGTTATTGAGCCGAATACCGAATATTTTGCCGTACCTTTGACCAAAGCTCCGATTATTCGGCGATCGAAGACTTGGCAAAACATGTCTGTTTACTTCGCCCGTTGATATTTATTTGAAAACTGTTTGGTTAAATCGGACAGCAGACCTCAGACCAAGACAAGATACTATTTATAGCCTATAACAGCAAATTAGCATAACTGCTATTAGTACGTAAGTAAGTACCTACTTACCTACCTACCTATACTCTGAATAACCTATCGCACTGACTTTTCTACTTAGCATTTGAACTAACATTAAACATTTATTATGACTACAGATACTTTGAAATGACTTCACCCCACATTTCAACTACGCTTTAATTTGGGTTATAAAACAAATAGCAACACGATTTTGTGTTCACTCGTGGGAATAATCAAAAGCCAACGCACCTTAGTTTTAAAACGTTTGTGGTGATATTTTGTATTTAATTCCTTTGAAACGCAAAACAGCACAGTTGTGAACTGATGAAAATTTCAGGTTTTGAAATTTGAGTAAACTAAAATTTTTAAACTACGCTATCTACGATGCAAGCTGCGAAAATGAATAGAAAAGGGTTTCGAACTGATTTTTACCTACTTTTATTTAACCTAACAGAAAAAAATGCCTCTAACTGGGCGTTTTTTTTTAAATAAAATTTGCTTAAAATATGCGTAGGTAATTCAAAACAGGTTCTTACACATCTTATACATACGAGTAATATACTCTCGGATTTCCAATAACTCACGGATCAAAAAAGTTCACTTTTAGTTACGAGTACCTACCTTTGCTGTCACAACGTACGTTAAAAATTCAGGTGATTTTCACAAAACCACAAAAATAGGCTCATTTCAAACTGCACTACCAAAAAACTTGCACAAAGAACCTTTTTAGTCAATTAAACACATCTCAACCGTCGGTTAAAAGTACCTACTATCCGTAACGAACGAACCGGTGTGGCACTTCCTACTTCAGTGGATGGTATCCGTGTTTGAACCACTCGCCCACCAAGCTTGACCGTGGCAGTACCACGCCGCACACTGTGATAACTTCGATAAAGCTATTAATAGAAAACTATGGTGTGATCCTACCATCCTAAAATATGTAAAAGTGACTGTGTCTGTTCATCCTTCTGTCTGAATACACTATTCTAATGTTATAAATATGAAAGTACATATTATATGTGTCAGTAAGCAGGATTGCCTTCACCGTTTCAGCAAGTGAAGTTTTATTTTTATAAAGCTTACATAAATGTTTTAAGAAAGTTATTGGTGCGTGCTACTGGGATTCGAATCCGAACCCCTCGTGTAAGAGGCCGAATTCTTAGCCACTGGGCTATCATCACCGCTTCTACATAAAACACTTACGAGTAAGTAAGTAGGATACCCATTAACGATAAGTAGACATTTTCAAACCGTCAGAATTTCCCCAAGGGCGGTAGGATTCAACAAAAAGAAAACCTATTCATTTTCAAAAGTATTCCCAAACAACCGTTGTAAAAATTGTCATTGTGTTTACTCGTAAAAGACAAAAATGATGTTTGAGTTCAAAAGATAAAATTGATATTTGTTTTTTTTTTTTGTAAAAACAATATTAATGGTTTTAAAGATTAAAACTAAAATAGAGAAGTAGACTTTTGTTTTTGTTATAAAAATTGTTAATGTTCAATTTTTTTAATTTTACTGTCTTCAGATACCTAGATAAATTTAGAGATGGCTTCAATAGCGATTGCTGGTACCCATTTAAGTACTTAATATTGATGCAACAATCTATTTGTGTATAAAATTTAATCTTGAATTTTTTTCAGTACCTACCTACATAAATGGCTTTGACATTACTTCACCCCTTCAGAATTCTCTTCTTGTCGTTTATGTAAATAAACTCGCCATCAATTTAGACATGCCATTACCAGAAGCATCTGAGACAGGATGGGGTTGAATAACGGGGATAACAACATGAACATAACCAACACACTCACTTTTTTATAAGTGTTGTGGTAATGCTGAAAAAATAACGCCTTACACTCATAAGAACTAAATAATTGAGATTCGTTTTGTTACTGTGGTGTTTTCTACGTGTATTCGTAAAACACTGACACATATTCAGGCTTTGTTCTAATTGGCTGTCGCAAACCAAAACACCCGACGACCAACCAACGCGACAAAAACGCGACGACACAGGGCTTTGAAATATTCACTGACATGCGACAAACGTCCGCAATGCCTTTATTGAACCTACGACAAAATCCTCGCATTTAAAACACATGGGTCGGTACTGAGACCACATCATTCAAACTTCTCCTCCTCTGTGAATCCAGGACTGTAGATAATATACTGTATAGTTCTGAGATCAATTTTTATGAATGAACCTGCATCGCCCTGCTACAAACTTATTCTTGTGTAGTAAAATCCCCAAAAATATGGTTCACCTATCTTTCTAAATAGATTTGCGATATCTGGCGCTATTTTCTGCTTCCGGGACCAAGATTTAACATGGGCAATAAATTAATCACCTATCGCATAAACGCCTACACAGTTATCTTGTATTTTTATCTTATTAGATACTACAGTTTACCATTGATTCTCTTGCATAATATACTAGTGTTTTACCAAAGACCGTGATGTTTGTACTTTTGTAGGTAAGTTGTAGTACCTAAGTAAACAACATTCTGCTAAGATTAAAGTCCAAAACTGAATAAAGAAAAGGTAAAAAAGTTAAATGTTACATAGATGATTATTCAACTTGAGCGAAGATGGTGTAGGTAGGTACAAATAAGGCTAAAAATGTAGGTGGTACACTTAAAACAGATGTGTTAGTAACCCATTAATGACCCACTACAGGGTCGGGTCTCCTCTCACAATGAGACGGATGAAGGCATTGGTCCACCACGCTGGCCTAATGCGGGTTGGTGGACTTCACGTGCCTTTGAGAACGTTTTTTTTTCGAACTCTCAGGCATGCAGGTTTCCTCACGATGCTTTCCTTAACCGTAATGGCAGGTGATATTTAATTTTATAAAGCGCACATAACTTTTTTTTTACAAAGTTATTGGTGCGTGCCACCGGTATTCGAACCCGCACCCCTTGTTTAAATGGTCGAATTTTTAGCCACTGGGCTATCACCGCTTTCGCAAACAGGTGTATGAAGAAGAATTCTAGCTTTATCCATAAACGAGTAGCAATCTAATGGAGAACTTGCACTGTCGAGGTCGTAAAAGAATGCTACTCGTAACTCTCGGTCGTCAGCCTAGAACGGACAGAAGGTACTTATCAGTAAAAAACTCCCTCACTCACGCAAAGATAATTTAAAAAGGCGAATTAGGTGGTTGACAATACAATCATCTTCAAGGAGGACTTAAAAAGTCTTGTGGAAACAAGAAGTCTTAGCTGATTGTAGGCTCAATCCCCATATTATACTCAAGGACATAAGAAGTGAAAATTTTCATGGGCTCTTATAATAAGAGTATAAAGCAAACAAGAAATAAGCCCGAACAGATTTCCCACAGGATGGTGAATAAAGAGACTTCATTTTCGCTTTTAAATACATTTATGTAGCTAGCTACTGTATGATTAACTTAGACTACACACGGCTTTCATTAGGAATAAACTACAGAATAAATAATTAATCTTGAATTTTAAGTACCTAGTTTATTCATTTTTTAACTACTCGTTTAATTTTTTTCTTAAATTCTAAAATTAACGAAAATTAACTAAGATCTTAAGGCGGTGATAGCCCAGTGGCTTAGAATTTGACCTCGAATCGAGGGGTCAGTGGCACGCACCAATGACTTTGTAAAAAAGTTATGCGCGCTTTATAAAAAATTAAATATCACCTGCTGTTATGGTGAAGGAAAACATCGTGAGGAAACCTGCATGCCTGAGAGTTCACAAAAAAAATGTTCTCAGAGGTATGTAAAGTCCACCAATCCGCAGTAGGCCAGCGTGGTGGACTAAGGCCTACATCCCTCTCATTACGAGAAGGAGACCCGACCCTGTAGTGGGTCATTAATGGGTTACTGGCAACTAAGATCTTGGGAATGTGTGAATTTTCGCTGAATAAAATTACCTGAATATTTTATTCCAAAGGATAATATTCCATACCTAATATGTATTTATATTTTCATCAGAGCTCCTACAGCGTACTGAAAGTAATCGGACTATTCCAAAAAATATTCTTTCTTATGACATTCATTAAATCTCATGTTTTTTTTTCTTCAACAATATGGTGGCAAATCGTATCGTAGGTACCTAATTGCCATTTTCTTTACCTTTATTTTTTCTAATCTTTATATTGAAACCTTCGATTCTTTTATGTGAATAAAATTTTTATATTTGATTTACATACTTAGTGTTAATTGTAATATAATTTAAAATATTATTGATTAATTTTAAGTTATACATATCGACGGTTCCCGGGCTATTTGTATTAAGCGACATTTTGGGCGAAATTGACTTATATACATATTCGGAATCAGCGAATTTTTCCGCGTCGTTTGAGCGGGGTTTGGTGACGATCTGAGCACTTTTTTGTCGCTTAATACAATGGCATTTTTGGAGCCCATTTTGCACTACGATGTATGAAGCGACACAAAATTTTGACAAATTTAGGAACTGTGTACTTAAGCTATACTATGAAATACCAGAGAGTTATTTAAACCAATTAGCCTCACCTGATAAATATTTTGAAATGTCGCTTCATACAATTAGCTTTACCTTATAAATACATAAGAATGTCACTTCATACAATTAGCTTTACCTTATAAATACATTAGAATGTCACTTGATACAATTAGCTTTACCTTATAAATACATTAGAATGTCACTTGATACAATTAGCTTTACCTCATAAATACGTAAGAATGTCGCTTAATACAATTAGCTAGATACTTGAATTTGCTAGATGTGGCGAATAAACCCATGTTCCTTAATATTTTATTGAACTAGCACTGTCGCTACAGCTACTACAAAAACAAAATTTTAGTACTTCAAACAAATTTAATAATAGCAGTATACACTTAATACAATCAAACTTGACTATGGATTGACTATTGAGGCGTCGGTTAAAACATTGGTTTTAGCGAAGGCGCGCTGGCGGCGCGTCCATCTAATACGGGCGTCTTATAACAGGGCGACTAGTTTTAGAAATTTAAGGGGTCTGAAATTCTACAAAACGCGGACATTCTAGCGGAACGGTTACGTGGGGCGCTCGGGGACATGGATGTCAAAATTGCCCATCCCACTAAAACCGGAGAAATAAGAATATTGAATTTGGTGGAATCCGTAAGCCGCCAGGAAATTATGGCAGCGATTGCGGACCTGCGGTTGCCCTTGGAGGACATAAAAGTTGGCGATATTCGTTTCACCCTACCGCACTGGGAATGGTATGGGCTCGTTGTCCACTCACTCCAGTTAAAAAACTGGCTAGTGAAAAGTACATCCGTTTTGATTGGATCAGGGCAAGAGTTCAAGTACTAGCACCACGCAAGCTGCAGTGCTTCCGATGTTTGGAGTTTGGACACGTGCAACAACAATGCACGAGCTCTGTGGACAGAAGTTCTCGCTGCTAAATGTGCGGTGAAAAAGATGACGATCACAAAGCGAGGGAATGCTCAGCTAAGTCACCTAAATGTACCGTATGTGCTGACATTGGCCTACCTGCAGACCACCGAATGCGAGGTAAAAAATGTACTCCGCCTCAGAGCAAGAGCTTGGCTGGAAGTTCTCAGGATTCTTCTAACCCATCTCAGGATTGACATAGAAAGTCAAATAACGACTGAGGAAGCAATGGAGATTCAGAATTCACAGGATTTCGGGTCATCCAGGGCAATCTGAATCACTGCCGCGGGGCTCGAGCTTTATTGTTAAGGTCCTGTGCGGAGTGGTCGATTGCCATGGCAGTGGTGGCAGAGCCGTACGATGTGCCGAAACATCCTCTTTGGTTCGGGGATATCGATGGCTCTGTTGCCATTTACTGGGGTGGAAAGAGATACCCTTCGTACTCCCTCATTGATGGAGGGCAGGATTAGGCAGGTGGAGTGGGGACCTCTCGCATTTGTAGGCTGCTACATACTAGTATCTCCCAACTGTGGAATTGGTGCCTATGAAGCATACCTAGATAGACTCGCAGTTTTTACCCGTAGATGCCTACCATTATTATAGTGCTGGGTGATTTTAATGCTCGCTCAAAAGCATGGGGTGACACAAGGGGAAACAGAAGAGGAGAAGTTATCCAAATGTGGGCTTCGGCTTCTCAACACTGGATTCATAAGTACCTGCGTACGGTGGCAGGGGGAGACAATTGTGGATTTGACATGGGCTTCAAATGATATCGGGATGGAGAGTCGCAGAAGAGTTAGTAAGTCTATCCGACCATCGCTATATCATGTTCGATGTGACATTGCGACCCCCTAATAACAGACACGTTGGTCAAGCACGACGATGGTCTGTTAAACAGCTTAATAGGGATCTATTACTCGCTGCTACCAACGCTGGATTTTGAGCAGAAACCCTGACCTTTTCTGATCCCGAGAATGAACCAGTCTGGGTACGGGAAGTAATGACATCTATATGTGACGTAGCGATGCCCCGATGCAGGGCCTCTAATAGAAAAGAAGTATACTGGTGGTCTGAACACATTGCAGGATTGAGAGTAAGATATCCTTTGAAGCGGCAATAATCCTGACACGCTTTCCACCCCTCGACATCTTGGCGGACATGGATGACAAGATTTACTTGCAAAGTCGGGCAATTCTCCCAACGAGAAAATAACGATGAGTCAAGTCTTCTGCGAAAGCAGGCACATAGACGGGCTTGGACTGAATGGCGCCAACGTCTGGAGGAGAAGCATGCAGGTCAAAGAGCTGGTGGAACAATTCTGTCCAATTTTGACGCCTGGATGGGAGGGTAGTGTTACGTTCCGACTGTCACCGCGCATCGCTGCTTTGGTGAGCATTTGTGTCGGATTGGACGGGAAGAAAAACCCCATTGCTACCCTGTGATGGAGATCAGGACGACGCTCAGCACACCCTTGAAGCGTGTCCTGCATGGGAATATGAGCGTTCCGCCTTGGTTAGCCAAATTGGGGTTAACTTCGCTCCGTCTGCAATTGTAGCAAAGATGCTGGCGGAGAAGACAGACTGGAAGGCAGTGGTCTCCTTCTGTGAAGCCGTCATGGTAAAGAAAGAGGCCCTTGAGCGCACCCGGGAGATTGTTGACAAGATAATAATTCCTAGGTACCTTTAAATTCAACAATGTTTTAACCGCCCATTTCAGTAAACTTCATTACTCAGGCACGATTAGAAACAAATTAGTAAAAACAAATCTTCAATTTAATGCATTTAGCCTGGAGCTATTATTTTCAGTTCTAGGTGGTTAGGTCATTTAGCCTGGAGCAAGAATTAATAAACCTAGGCGGATAAGTCAGTTAGCCAGGAACAAAAAATACTAATTGTAGGCGGTTAAATCATTTAGCCTGGAACAAAAAAATAAAATAAAAGGGCTATTTTGTATTAAACGACATCTAACTTCGTTAATAATAGGAATATCAGAAAAAAAACCTATTCAGATTATGCAGACTATGTAACCTTATCAATAAATATCCATCTTTTTCTAAAATTTTACAAATTGCGGAAGTTATGAATTTTTTTTCAAAAATCAAAACTTTAAACTGCTCTGGTGTAAAGTTTACAAAATGTCGCTTAATACAAATAGCCCGGGAACCGTCGATATTACTTGGCAAGCAGTACGTAGCAACCAGCTACGGATGTAAACATTTTCTGCTTTCAGCTTAATTTTCCAACAAACTTTAATAACTTTCCGCGTTGGTTGTCAAGTTGACACTTTAAAATAAGTTACGTGAACTCCAATACAATTTATTAAGTCTCTTATATTTATTTTCCATAAAGAGAAGACATAAAGAGGCAACTCAACATTGTCCTAAGCAACGAAAATAACACGAATTTTTATGGTATAGAATTCGCCATGCAATAAAAATGAATAGTTTTCAGATTTATAGTAGATTATCTAGCATTCAACATGACAGTCTGTTTTAGAATGGTTTCTAAATGTTCTCTGTGCATAAATAAATTCAATTCAATTTTCATCGTGGTACATGGCATTTATTACAAATACTAATCAAAAATTATTAAGTGTTATTGGATAGTTTTTGTAAAACAATATTATTTTAAAATAACTCTCCATTTCAGTGAGGTATTACAACAAACAAAATACAAATAAATGTCTGTTTTAGACATTTATTTACCAAAACACGAAGATAAACAAATTCTAATGAGACCTAATTTCATCATCCATGTTCCATTTTTAATGTTATCGTACAGCGTTCATGACATGACGTGGCGATATTTATTTAATGAAATATTGCAGCCACCTGATTATGCATGACCAGACTCGGAAACATGTAAGTAAGTTTGATTTGCGAGTATCATTTAAATGCCGCATTGCTATTTATAGGACGTTCCATGTCGAGTCACGATAGCATTAGCGTAAGTTATCGATAGTAATTAGTTTCAATAAGGGTTATTTGACTCAAGAAGCACATTCAATGCAAATAAGGACGCGGCGACACAGAGTTCTTTGTTGATATATCACTGCGCTTTTAAATATGCAAAATGCGGAGTTGAACGCTCTCCAACTTGTTCTACGCTGAAACAAATTGAGTGTTCACACATATTCTTGACGAGCGACGAACTTTTATTTTACGGGAGGGAAATCTTTGGTACTTTCTAGAAGATCAAGATGATTCTAGAAGATCCCTAAGAAGTCAATATACCAAAACTACTAAGATTTAAGATATGGTTTTCTTCATCTACCTACAATCAAAAACCTGATCAAATAAATTAAGAAAAAAGGACATGATTATGTTCATCTCAAATCTATCGACAGCCCTGAGGGGAAAAATGAGATGAACAAATATTTTTCTGGCCGCATTTAAACTAGGCTCCAGGTTGCAGAATATGTTGCTGAATATTAAGATTTAACACAATATATTGTAAAAACACGGTTTGTTTTCAGACGTTTCTGAATGCGCTCGTTATAGAGTCTTGTCTCCACCACTCACAAATTATTTAAACTCGTCTTTCAACGGTTGACATAACACAAACTAATAGCAACTTTTCCAACTGTATTAAGCATTTCGAGCGTGAAATTAATACAAATTTTGATAGCGCGAGTTGGATCCATTTGTCTGCAAAGCAAACTAAGCGAACGTGAGCGATGCCATTGCCATAGTCGATTTAATTTTCATATGAGAATAATATTTTGGAATGTTTATAAAAGGTATGTATTTAATAATGACGTTTTAATAATGACGGAAAGATCCATCGTGCAGTGCATTAGTTAAGTTAGTGCACGACGTGCACTAACTTAACTAATTTTATATCTACATAGGTAATATACGGAACATCGAAACTCAATTGATGAATATTAAATTCCACACTACTTACTCGTTGTTTCTTTGATCAGTTTGCATGTAGCATGTAGGTACAACATTGTGCCAAGTACCTACTCTGCCAAGTAGTCTCATCTCACAATGAAAAGGACTTAGGCCTTAGTCCTATACGCTGGCCTCGTAGAAGATTGGATAAGATGGATAAAATGGATAAAACATAACAATTTCAACGACAGGAATAAAATAGATATGTTTAAATGAACACGAAACAATTCGTACTAAAAGTCACCTAATTGGGAACTTTTGAAAAACTTTAACTGATCTTACAATAAGACTTACGAATAAACATTTATATAAACGTTACATCTAGGTACTTACTCATCTTAAAACGTGCCAAAAATAAAACTTTTTCAGACACAATATTATTTTCGTCTAGGGGTGGTCCAACCTGATCGGCTTTACGTATTCTTCTTATGGTCATTTCTCACGGAGCTTTAGAAACTACTTATAATACGATATTTTTTATTTCACAGTTTTTTCAATATGCAATTTTTTACCCATGTTCTTACAGTATTTCGGTCGTGTCACGATATGACCGCTATTTATGGAGGAATATATGTATAATTATGTTCATAAATACAATAAAATTATTATTATGTAGGTACCTTACAGTATATTACTATTCATAATATTATTAATTTCGTGTTACCAATTCTCACTGAACGAATTCGTCCAGACGTCGAAAGCAGAAAAAGCGAATACGTACGATTTCCTATTCATTTCTAAAGATAAATCATTTCCAAACATCAAAGGACAATGGAAGGCGACGCTGAACATTTCAAAAATATCAAAATTAAACTGAAGCTGTTTTGTGCTTACAGAAGGAATGAAGGCTTCTTCATTCAAAGCAATGCGGAAAACAGATATCAAATTTCTTTTAGTTAATTAGAAATAAAAAGCGGTGATAGCCATTTACTCCAGGGGTCCGTGTTCGAATCCCAGTGGCACTAATGTTTGTTTTTAACCCATTAATGACCCACTACAGGGTCGGGTCTCCTCTCACAATGAGAGGGATGTAGGCCTTAGTCCACCACGCTGGCCTACTGCGGGTTGGTGGACTTCACATGCCTTTGAGAACATTTTTTTTTGTGAACTCTCAGGCATGCAGGTTTCCTCACGATGTTTTCCTTCACCGTAACAGCAGGTGATATTTAATTTTATAAATCGCACATAACTTTTTTACCAAGTCATTGGTGCTTGCTACTGGGATTCGAACCCGGACCCCTCGATTCGAGGTCGAATTCTAAGCCACTGGCCTATCACCGTTGTGATAACTAATGGCACTAATGACTTTCTTTAAATTAAGTAAAATATCATCTGCTGTAACGGTGAAGGAAAACATGGTGAAGAAACCTGCATGTCCACCAACCCGCATCAGGCCAGCGTGGTGGAATAAGAGCTGCATCTCTCATTGTGTAAGGAAACCCGACATTGTGTAAGTCAATTCACGTTCGTAAGTGGGTCCTTAGCAAGGGAATCTTGATATTATGTAATACACCTCCGGCTACCAACTAAAACACAACATATTAATGCTGTTTCACGACTAATTGGAGGATGATGGAATGAAAAGGTTATATTCCACGGGATAGCTACAATACAACATTTGTGCTTGATATTTTTCTGTGACAGAAATGAGTGGACAGCAATTCCGCTCACGGCTAACGTGCCGGTTTGGACTAGGCTTTAATTACCAAAATAAACGTGGGGAGTTGTACCTTTGTAGGTACTTATAAAATCTACTGTATAGTATGGAATCTACTGTTTAAATGTCACTGAGCTTTACATAAAAACAATAGATGTGATTGTCAATGGTATTTGAAGCTCCTTTACATCCTTTAAAGGGCAGCGGCAGGGAAAAAACTTCAATGGCTCTACCATTTCCTCGTAACAATATTGCACATAGGTACTGCCAGTCCAGTATTAATATCCACTCAAATGAAGATAAAAGAAATAAAAACGTGATGCCTTGAATACTAACCTTTTAGTACCCTATTACCTTAGGCCTACTTAGTTTTAATTAATATCTACCGGCAAAAATGTGCTCAATGGCAATATTCATATCGTTAGAGCTTTGTTTATAAGATTTCTTATAAAAGGCTCCGTTTCAACTTTCACTACCAAAGGTCTCGAACAATCTTTTTGTTTTAAGACTTATAATTATTTCTAGGAAAGTTCAATACCTATTGGTAACTGCAAAGAAATTAGAAATCTTTTTTGTTTTATCTTCAGAACTTTTATAAGTTTTCAATAGACATAAAACAGTCACTACCTAACTATTACGTTCAGATGAAAAAATGTTTTTTGAAAATTAGAAAATTCATGAGTCCTTATTGAAGTTTCTGATTTGATAATCGATAAGGTTCTCTCATCATTATGGTTTGGTATGCTGGCTAGGCGCCTTGTTATACGCGTGGAACGATAGCTACATAGGGTAGGTATACAAACAATAGAAAAGGAATGATCCATGATTACCAACCCGAATTTACGCAGAGACAAACTCTCCTTTCTCTTTTTTTTTCTTTTATTCTCATTCTCATTATTATTCTCATTACTAAAATATCTAATTCCTTGTTTCTGTATGTCCTTCTATACATAATATGTATATGATGAAAATGAATCTGTATAACAATGTTAGAGGCATTACTTTATCTCCCAACACAAACAAGGATCTACCTCCCTTCCGAGGACATTTGTAATGGGATTACGCGAGAAAGTCATTACTGATGGGGCAGGCGAAAGACCATTATCGCAAGCACTATCTACTGTCGACTGCGTAGAATAAGCGAAGAGGAAACGATTTGAAAATATCTGAGTCAGAACTTTTATAGATAAAATCGTTCGATCGACGAAATGATAAATATAGCGAAGAAAATTCTTTGCATGAAAATTTAATGCTATTGCGGAGTCAAAACTCGACGGCGCAAAAATGGATCAAAGGAATCTAAGCTTTCAGATAAATCAGGTGTAAAAAGTAGAGCTTCAAATAATTAAGTTCTGTCATTCCATACTATACCATCACAGATATATATACATCTAAACATACCATTATCATATCATAGAGCCCGAACCCCATGCATCTCCAGATTCTCTCTGAAAAAAAAGTCGCATAAGAAATCTGAGGAATGGGAGTGGGATTTGAAACACATTCCAATCAGCAGGAAGATACGGTTTTTGGAAGAGTATATACCACTCTGCCACCCGCCAGGTAAAAGACTAGAGAGAGGGAAGGGTATTCTAATGAAACGACTTTGTTAAGTAGATCAATTCTCAGTAAACAAAACTACGATAAAATTTTACATGCGAGTATACCTACCTATTCATGCTAGCCCACCTATGGTTCTCTAGCTGTAGATCCTAGTTTAATTAGTTCGTCACGCTAAGTATTGTTCAACCGGATTCGATACGTAAACCGAACTAACAGGACTTTCTAAGTGGGCTTATAGATGGCCTATTAATTAAACCCTCTGAAGGTAGACCTCCGCAGGTGGCAGACAGTTCCCAAAAACAAATTGATTCACCTTCCCTTCATGCCTCAAATCCCCGGGTCATTAAGGGTGAAATCCCGCGTTGTTGTTAATTAAGAATCATTTAAGATAAATTAACTATTACAAACGTTAACTATTTCGTCAAAACCTTCTGATATGCACCTGTTTATAGATAATGAAAAGTCAATATCGATAGAAGAGTCCAGAGTGAATATTTGAAAATATAATCGCACAGGCAACCCCCGGGTTTTTACAAAAATAAATGCGAATATTTGCTTGTTTTAAAATTACACTTATTAGCTATAGGTGACTAAAAAAGTACAGTTTACGCAAAAGGAACTTGTACCTATCTCTTAAATTCTTATTTCTTAATACTGAAAGCCGATTAATTTATTACTGAATCCTGAACGACCCGAACCCATGACAGAGTGGACAGGAACAAAGAAAACTTTTTAATTGCATTGACACTTTTTAATTAATACGCCCTTCCATTTCCTGTTCTAACTTTGGAAGATCGCCATAAGTTGAATATCAATACCATTATTAGGTATAACTGCAGCAAGTAAATTAAATTAATGTGTGTGTCAAAAATGTTCCTTAACGCAGTTTTCTACGTTGCCATTTTATAAAAATAACACAATTTAATTTATTATCCTTGTTCTACCGACTGTAATATTTATAGAGACGATCGCCAGCTATTTTCATCATTATATAAAGGGAAAAGGGATCTAGAAACGCAAATATATAAATTATTAAGTCTTAGCGCGAGGTTATCGTTAATCAATGCTCTGAATTTGGAAACAATTTTGCCTTGAAACTTTCAATAGCCTCAGTAGGGTTTTCAATTACCCCGATCTAGCACTGCTATACGAGGGTTTGTGAAGCGATGGTAGCACTTAGAAGAACTATTTTACATCCAAATTGTTTGTTATTTTACTTCAACTAAAAATAAACTTGTAGGAACACAATGTTAAAATTCGTTGGTTTGCTAATTTTATAAGTATTCATGCTTGACTTCCGGAATCGAATGTAAGTATGTAAGTATATAGGTAGGTATTGTGTTTTTTGTGTAACCGACATTGGTAATCGGTGCCCTAGCTATTTCTTGATGCAATGCCAATGTAAATACCTATTTTATAACTTGATCATCTTTATCAATAAGTACATAAATATCTTTTAGTTGTAAGTAACAGAAATAAAACCAGGACTACAATTTCTAAGTCAGGATCATGTGTAATGAATTATTGGAATTAGTAATTGTGGTGATAAGGGCGGGTGGTGGACCCCATAACTCAGTCCATATGCGGATTGTTGTAAAACTTGCAAAGTAATAAAATACAGATAAAGTTAAATGATTCAAACTGAGTTGCATGGTGGACCCAAGTCTTTTTATAAATATTTTGTATAGCTTAATAATAAGTAACAATTTCAGTAGAAACGCACCCTCAATGCACCTTTAATAAATGCTACTAGAGTGAGTCTGTGAGAGCCAGCCATTGTTTAAATTTAGTAAATAAGGAAACAACGCCATCTCTATGAAGAACGCCATACTTTTATGACATTGTTCCAGTTCTAAGTTTAGATTCACTAGTTTTTTAACTGTTCAACAGATGGCAGTATTCAGTTAGAATAGAAAACTCAGAAAAGAGTACATACTTTTTTTATTTTCTTATTATAAAATTGAAATTGTATTGCGATATTAAAATTAAAATGTTAATTTAGTTAGTCTTAGGTAATTATCTAAAATTATTCAAACAAAACATTTATGTCAGATGTACAGCTTATAAATACAATTCCGAGAATATGACTGCAAGTATTTTTAATCTGTATTTGCAAGTATTGTTCAACACAACGATTTTGTCTATGCTACATTAAAATGGCTGCCCGTAGTAATGTCCGATCGGGGTTTTATATTCTTTGTTTACAATAAAATTATGTTTCACGTTTACTTTTACTGACTTTCATGTGACACAATAAAATGTTAATGGATATACAAATCTTGAACATTCGTTTGGATTCGTATAAGTGTGTGATTTGACATAAAACAAGTGATACCAGTCTCACCTTGTAAAGAGAAAATGGGGAACTGTTTTAGTAGCACAGGGGAGAAGGATTCAAAAAACAAAAATGAGCGGACAAACCCTCACGAGGAGGACCCCAGACAGTTTCAGGCGCAACCGCCGACACCGCCCCCGGATCCGATAAGATCGACGGTAAGCCAAGGCCCAGACACGAGCGAGGTCCCTCCCACCAGAATATTTGTTGCCCTGTATGATTACGATGCTAGGACGGATGAAGACCTGAGTTTCAGAAAGGGGGAGCATTTGGAAATCCTGAACGATACACAAGGTGATTGGTGGCTTGCCAGAAGCAAGAAAACAAAACAGGAAGGCTACATTCCGTCGAACTATGTCGCCCGCTTGCAGTCTATAGAGGCCGAGCCGTGAGTAATCATATCTGTATTTATGCAATCATTACACCAGTGAGCGGTTCCTGTGCGATTTCTTTTCCTTCGTGCATTAATTAATAACTGAAATTACCTATTTGGCTCGTGGGCGTAGCCGTGTCTAGTCAGTGTAAATAACTGCAATTTGTAAACATGTTGGTGGTTTTATCTAATTGGTCCATCACTGTTGTGATAGTGGTTTCTTTCGATAACTTGTTGATCCACATTGCTATAATAGCTCCTATATCAATCTCATTGTACAATAATGAAACAATCATTACCTTTAGACAAACCTTTTATAAAAGAAAAGCAATAATAATCTCTAGTTAAAGAAAAGCACAAAAATAAAGTAAAAATTAAACATGTTCTGTACAGGTTCTGTAAAAGCAATCTATCAGATAAATATGAGCAAAGAAAATATGAATCATAGCTGTATGAAGTGAAAGTGGAACTGGAATGCACACATACATTGTGCACTTACACTGATTACATAGTGTGAATAAAAATAGAAAGGAGATATCAACAACAAAAACTGCCCTATTATATCTGTGACATAGATTTATAAGAGACATAAAATATGAACTTATAATTAAAATCGTAAATGTATAGGCCAATGAATTAGAATATTTTATTGAAATGATTTTGATAGGAAGAACAAAAAATACGAAATTTTAATCAATACTGAAATAAATACTATCCTGCTGATAAGTATAATTCACTGAACTAACTGCACTGAATAAATTATGCAGATCTTTGAACCATAATAAAAACCCCATTTTCCCAACAACATACCAAAACTGACACCCATCTATACAAATAAATAAAATAGGAGTGTCTTGTGTAATATAAAAATAACCACTTTTTACTAAATGTATGTATGTAAACATGGTAGGGTATATATACCAAAATTACATTTTTTACAATTTTTGTCTGTCTATCTACAAATTTTGACAGGACTTGACTGACCGGGACTGATTTTGAAGGGACTCATTGGCAGGTAGCTGATGTAATGAAGAGTAACTTAGGCTACTTTTATTTGAGAATTCCAAGTGGATGCCCGCATTTGAATCTATTTATTTGATAGGTATGAAATGGCATCGACCGTATCCAAATAAAAAAAGTGTGTCTGAAATCTCAGATTTATAAATGGTATTTTTCATAATTTTTATTTGTATAAAAATTGGGTTATAGACAAAACAAGAAGCCTCTTAGGTATTTGCCTAAAATCAGAATTATTTAAAAAACTTAACATATTTCAGCAACTACCTAACTATTTCTTGCTAGAATTTGTAGACAAAATTAATCACAAATGAAATAGCTAATTTTTAGTTTGACCCCCTGACCGCCCTCCTGCTGAAAGTAACTATTTTCAGTAACAGGAGGGAGGGGGGTTAAAGATCAATCATGTTCTAGACTTTCAACTTATTACTGACTAGTACTGATGTTTTTGGGAAAGAAGGAAAGGAGATTAAATATAAATCAATAAACAATTCCCCATACATGTTTCTAGATTATTTAGTTATTTCTCGTTAAGATATTACCTACATACTAAACTGGTTGTTAAGACAATAAGAAATTTACAACATCTCTAATCTAATAATTGACGACCCGAGTGGCTCAGTTGGTAAAGACGCCAGTACGCTACGCGGAGGGTCCTGGGTTCGATTCCCAGCAGAGCAGAGATTTGAATGATGAGTTTAAATTTCTGTTTCTGGTCTGGGTGTGTTGTGTTGTTGTCTTGTGTGTGTCCATGGCGCCCACGACACAGGGAATCCTAGTGTGGGGCTATGAGTGTGAAGCGTTATTTATTTATTTATTTAATATCGTGACTCAGTAAATTGCGGCTTTGAAACCTGTTCAGTTACAAGCTAGAAGAATCTGATTCCAGAGATTCACTGGGCACTCTGCATTTTTCCCACTTAATGAATATTCATAAAGACATTGCCAATCGTTAAAGCCACAGATATGGATCTAATTAGATCATGCAAATGTAAATAGGTACTTGACGTGTCACAATTTTTGAAAATTTGGTGCAATGCGCAATCACCGCCACTATTTCATTTAGTCCGCACTTCACAGTCGTTTACATAAAATCGATTTGTTTGATACTAGTCATTATTATGACGAGTTCGAATCTATTCGAAGGATAATCGAAATATAAATATGATTCGTGTTGGCGCCTTTGATTCGGCTTCGCGTTGATATATGATTCCCATCACTAAAACGTCTTCATAGTCTTCATACTGATGGGTGCGTTATCTATTTAAATCTAAATCTGTGGTTAAATCATTAATTATTATAATGTCGATTGAAATGCTTCCTACATTAACCTCTTATCCGAATGTCTGGCGCCACTTCATTGGGCATTTTTCTCATAATTCTTCGCTTTACGTAACAAATAACAAATTATGCGTACACGTTGAGGATGTTATGTTTTATATCATTCGACACAAAGTGGTCACAGCAGGCAGTGGACAAACGGATCTTCCAGCCCAACAGTTGTCAGACATTTTTCGAGAAGTGTTTTGAGGCATCATAAAAGCATTTTGAATAGCCTATTTGAATTATGAAGTAGATAATAGATAATAAACACAAAAAATGCTGACCTGGCTAGCGGGTCATTTAATTTAGCCAAGCCCTAAATAATGTCAAGCCCTAACTCTTCCTATAGCAGAAGGAGATCTGCAGCATAGTGGGCTGCTCCAATTAATTGATGCTGTCACTACCATTTTCCTCATAACTAAATCAATTTATATATTATATGTGATGTACAATTCGGTATTTGTATTGCAGTCGGTAATATAAGAGGAAACAATATGTTTATAACTATCTAACTGTAATAAGTTGTGATTCGCAACATTTATGTTTGATTGGCGTGTGCAAACAAAAACGTCCTCGCAAAACTTCCGGTGCGTCAACGATAACTTCGCAGTGCCGTATGCCTGCATTGTATGTCGCCAATGGCTTCATATATATTACGTAGCGTACTATGTACTCACTCAATTCGATACATTTTGTCAAAGCCACGGCCCGTGAAGGACGCAACAGTTTGCGTAAATTTTAATTTACGGCTACGCGAAATCGGTGAAGCTTATGTAAATTGTGAAAAAGAATAGGTTTAAATTAGAGCAGTAGTTAACTATGTATTGGTAATGATAGTTTCAATAAACATTTCTGAAATTTTACCTTTGAACGCTGATTTAAAAAAAGACGCTTACTATGTAACTAAGAGATTTCCCGCCATCCCAGGACTTCAAATAACCATAAGTACACAAGTAATTAGGAGCCTTAGTCAACCACGCTCATATTTGCAGTTTAATGGACCTCACATGCCTTTTAAAAACGTTATGGGGAACTCTTGAGTCTGAATGAGTCCTTGAATGAGTAGTAGTATATTTTTTATATATTTACGTAATGTCGTGAAATGGATCCCTTGGTGACCCACTTAATAATTGTTATATTACATTAGGTACTAACATGTTAATGTCAACTTGAATAACTATGCGGTTCGTTGTTTTGCCCCCTGAGACATGACTACATTAAACTTTCGCTTTTACTTGCCAAAAGTTTGCTGGAATAGACCTTAAGGGTCTCTTCAAATAAGCACATGTGGACAATAAACGGCTCTAAGTAAAACTTTATGACTTTCGTTCTCTTAGTCTGCCGTTTTTCTGTTTTAAATATAATATGTTCGTTTTTGTGTTTTTTGTGTGCTTTACAGCTTTCTTTTGCAAAGAGCCTTCATTCCTATAATTTGATATCTTTGAAAGGCAATTTTAGTACCTATTTCACTTTAGTGGTTTTCAGCTTATTACACTAATAGATATACTAATAGATAAAAGAATAATAGTGACTTGGCGTAGTAACATAGTATCTCGATCGGTAGTAGCAGTGTGGTGGGCATACCACACAATTTTCTGCTGTAAATGTATTTACTGGTATGGCTTAGTTTAAGATCTTCGTGATTTAATTATAAGAACAACCTCCTCCTTCTCACCATCCTCACGCCCATCTGCTGGTTTTAGCTTGTATTTGATGAGCGTTTAGAATATAAATTACTAAATTATTTACATCAACATGTGTGAATGTATCTTTATATTCAATGAATAAGATAATACTAAATAGTTTACACATATTTGTCTATAATATTATCATGCACATGGTATTTAGCAGCGTTGTTATTTGATTATAAATGTTAAAACTGGTTAGTAATTCCACAAGGCTTCACTTTTTGCAGCATTACATCACTACTGAATCTCTTATCTGTAATCTTTTGACTGATAAATTACTATTTAAATTCCACATTCAATTACTAGTCAAATAAAGAACCCGAAAGACGATTGAACTACGGCCGTAACACTTTTCAATTATCAATATTAATGATGTCTGAAAACTTTGAATTGCGTAATTTTATTTTACAATTAGTTCTCCTTTAGTAGAGTCGAATATTCAGAGACTTATTTACGTAAACGTAACGTTCAAAACAAGTCTCCTTAATTTTGTGTTATTCAATACCGAAGAGCATTTAATTTGTTTCGCAATTTCTTTATTGTTCTAATAAAGGAACGAGACGGTTAGTTTTAACTTTTAAATTGTTTTATTATTACTTCAGATGCTTGGTATGTTATCCCTGTAGTTAAAACAGTAGTATTTATTTATAAATAAATAAATATATTAAATACTCTAAGCCTGTACTTTTAATTAAACGCTGTTCAAAAAGAATCTACATAGTTACATGCTTTTTAATGATGTTTCTTAAAAGCCAGATCATTATAATATGCCGAGAATAGAACGGCTTACAAGAACATTAAAAGGGTGTTTTTGGTGTGTAATAAATAAAAAATAAAGGTTGCACTTCGTTATATCCTAATAACCGTGGCACATATTTCAACGGTATAAAATTAAAGGTAGAAAGTTAATAGTGATGATCGAATAAATCGATAAAACGGTCGCCATGAAATATGCAATTTAAAGAGCATCGCGTTTCGCACGAATTCCCCGCTGTGGCAAACGAGGTCGACTATAGCTAAACTCACCACTGTCCCTTAAACAGGACACGTTCAAATATCAACTTGTTATAGTTATCTGATGCGTAGGTACTGGGTCACATAGTCTAATTTCATGTCGGAGGTCCTATGGGCTGTTTCAACATCCGACACGGGTTGACCACTAACAGTTTCTCCACCAATCCGCTTTGGAGCAGCGTGGTGGAGACTTCCAGATCTCACGATACAAAATGGGGATGGGAGAAAATCTCAGCACTCTTAAAATCAATTTGCATTGGCCCGCCATTTGTCATTAAAAAGTTTCTAACATCTTTTATAATTATAAACTTTACTTGTATGTAACGGAATCTGTCGGCACATTTATCAAGAGCTGATTTACAATACATTCTGATTATAAAAATGATCTGATGCAATGGGAAGATGAAGCATAAATATTTAACGATCTGATCAACATACTCGTAGCCTTACTTTTACATGCTTACGTGTTTGAGCTTGTTGCATCTGTCGGTTGTGTGTTGCGGTAAACCTTTTTAATTCTTCGGGAATTAAGGGAGACTCGGACCGAGAAGCTATAAACGAGACGTGTGGGCATGCTAAAACAAATAGGTTGCATGGAGCATTGTTTACTGCTTTACAGTCTCTACACAGTATATTGAACACTTCGCAAAACTGCTAAACGTACGCTTTGGAGATTACAGCGTAGAGTAGGTACGTGACCTGTTTTGCTCTCAGAACTAGTGCAAATGGACTGTAATGGCTTTTTACCAAACTCCATTTCTCAACCTCAATCTCGGCAACCCATTAGTGACCCAATGTAAGGTCGACCTCACCGCAAAGGATATAAGTTTCCTTAGTTGGACCATACTGGCCACTGTCAGGTTGTTGCACTTCTTTTGGCCTTTGGGGAACTCATGAAATTTTCTTTCACCGTTATAGCAAGGGCCTTGGATTCCCTGTGTCTTTGGTGCCATGGACACAAACATAACAATAACACACACACCCAGACCAGAATCAGAAAAAATCGACGATAGAAAAACGTTCCGCTTGATAGTCTTTGTGGTGCAAATATTATTTTTATGACCATATCATTTAATTCGAACATATAACATCTAGTTACTTACGTCAGCACGATTACCTACCTGTAACTGACGCAGCTCGAATCCAATATTCTTGTGAATGCATAATACTAATTCCATGAAAATAAGCACGTCCGCAAGTAAAACCGATGGAGTTGCAGGAAAATACTTCCTGGTCAAACAGGCAAATTGTAAGACAAATATTAAAATAGCGAGGTTCCTCCGCTTTGTATGTGTCGATCGTGCCGCAGTTACACGGGCTCTTAGCTAAGGGCACATCTGCGTTGGGTGGTTTTATCCCTTTGTCTATAAAGAGATACAATAAGAAAAATTAGAGAGCTTATAAGAAAAATTAAAGTGGCAATAGGCCAACCATGTTGTTTGAAAGATCGACAAGTGATGGTCCTCGAATGGCGACTAGTCAATAAGGGTACAGGCCGCCCTCCGACCAAGTGGAATGACCTGAAGAAGACATCGGACCCCGACCTAGACGGGGTGGCGTCGATCCTAGGAGGCCTACGTCCAGCGGTGGACGACGAAGGGCTGAAATGAAGAGAAAGAAGAAAACAGAAATTTAAACTTTCTGTGCGTATTGGTTACGAAGCATATAAAAGGAAAAATTTTCATCAATAAAGAGGAAAAATGTTGGGAAAACCGATGATATTTACGCAAAAATTTGTTACGTTTGTTTGAATAACTGAAATTTATTCAATACACATTGAATTGCAAAAAAACCACGCAATAGTGTTAAGTATGTATTCAAATACAAATACCTACTTACCTCCAAAAAAAATAATGTTACACATAGAACTGTTCACAAAAAAATAACACAATCTTTAATCAATTCCTGGAATCCATATTAAAATTTTAGAATAACATAATATGTAGTTTTAGGGGAATCTGATATAATACAACAATATTGTACAACTTATGAATCTTTTCTATATTACGTCCATTACAATAGTGACAATTCTTATTTTCATTATACGTTCTTCTTTCTCTTCCTCTGTGTCTGCCAGACTTGAATCGACCGTGAGTCGTAGCTTCAGCCATCTGCAGCAGCCGCTTACGAGCTCCAAACTCCAAACTTACAATGGACTTTAACGCTCCTCTGCAGCAAAATCGGTAGCCGTTTGTATCGACCCTAATGACCGGCTCCTAGCAGCTTACTTAACGGTCAGTTGGATGACTTGAATGAAACTGCCCGAGCCAGACGAGCAAACATTTTACGGGTCCTAAGTATTAGACAACATCTCAGCTACCGCGTGGAGCCCGCGCGGTGGCAGGTGGCCATTCCATTGTTACGACGCTGTAACGTTTTACTGCTCGGCTTTATTGTTTACTCAACACCACTTTGCAAACAATGTCGGTTTCTGATTGTCGTTCTACAATATCATTATTGTTTTGATTTGCAAACCCTAAATGGGAAGTATAAAATTCCAAGTAATTTCTTTCTAGGCCAAAACGCGGGGCTAGGGCTGTGAATTCAACACATTAACATTTATTTTATCTTTTAATCGGTGAATATTATTTATTATCATCCTCGTATACTAATAGATAGAAGTAAATAGACTCGTATTTTTTTTAAATATTACTAGATGATTCTGCAGTCATCGCTTGACCGACTCTTAGTCATTGTCCTAATCAACAAACACGACAAAATTTAAACACAGTACTGAAAATACGCACTGCCTTGCGACAAAATGTTTGCGTGCAAATAGGATACATAGGCAATTAGAGCAGAGGGTTAGACGGACTAGTAGGGCCATCCATATCCGACAATAAGCTATTGGAACCCACGGTAAGTTGACTTGAGGCTAATGAAGTTGGTTACCCTGGCACGGAGAATGTGTTTATTCATGGCGCACGCCAGAGTGGCAGGAAGTCGCCGGTTCGGTGAATCGCGCGGCCGCGGCGGGCGTCAACCGACATACGATACTTACCGGCGCATTCTGATGATCCATTAGATACCAATCATGCTGTAGCCCAAAGACAGGATTAGGTTGTCGAAAATGGGACACTTCAATTTAGGGAACTTTTACTTTTAGGTCGCTTTATTTATTTTGACGGGACCTGCTGTTATGTTACTTTTTAGTGATACATAACCTTCAGTAAAATATTTTTTTCAGACGTTTTTTCTTACTATGTCTCGCTAAGCTGCTTTTGCCTCACTTTAATTTTGAAAAGTTAAAAGTTGAGCCCATTTTTTTTTCTACTGTAATAACCACCACTCACTGGTAATATAAAAGTTTTGTGCTATAACTAACAACAACAACACACAAAGTTTGATTTTATACTACAACCAAACAAATATCAGGCTTCGATTCCCAGACCGCACATATAACTTTAAAAAATGTTTCCCTGTCTGCTTTTAAACAAATTTGGACTTATAAACTGAGAAGAGGCACACAAACTTTCCAATGAGATGATTAACAATAAACAATTTACAATCTGCTCCACACCAACTACAATTACATATTATTACTCCTTTGTCCTGCCACTTCCATTAGAAATAACCAGCTTTCTGCAATTTTTATGCGCAGATTATTTAGCATCCCAGGTATTTAGGTTTAAAATACATAAATAAGTTTTTAGTACAGCATATTGCGTATATGACTCGCGAGAAACATTCATATCGTTCCAAGAATGCTGTCCTCGGAAATTAATATAAGGTAGTTACATACGGGTGCGATTAAGCTTTATCGCCCGCAGATTATGTTAATTTATTCTATTTTTATCACAAAAGTTAACAAATACAAAATAAATAATAATTGTTCTAAATGTGCATTCCCTCGCTAGATAAGACAAGTTGAGGTCGGCAAACGAATGTATAAAAGGGGTTATGACTACCATATTGAGGAATACGGAATCAAGGCGCGTCCGACACTCCATTGACCCAGCAGTGATGATGAGCTAGACTAGGTACCTACAGTGGTAACGGATTCTTAAACCCGCATTTCCTAGTAGAGATAGCTGGCCGACATCGACGTCTTCAGACACAGGATGCGAGCGAGTTCACCGCCCCGCTCCCGTCCCTAGCGATGTAAACCTACACTCGGCTAACATTAATTGTGGTTTAAACACACGTCTCCGTCGTGCACGTTCGACGGGGTACCTGAATACCGCCGATTGATATATCTGATAGTAATTCCTTCGTATCAGAATTCGAATTGTTGTGGAATAATAAATTTGCTTACACCTTTAATTAACGATTTCTGTTACACAATCGCAATAAGCAGATGATATATCGTCGTGAACCTTTCACGAAACATACGATCGGCACCGATCTAAACTGAACATAATTAAGTTGGCAGCGTCCGATTGATCCCATCAGACACAAGTACAGCACGAACGAGCCGAGCGGTCATTGGCTCCGGTTGCATAAGGCACGCGAGTCATTCACGTGCTAGGGCGGATGATCTACACGTCTCCGCGCAGATAAGTAGTTTTCTAGGGCCCTCGAGTTTGATTTAAGAGAGAGCAGCGCCCCAGATCGCTAGTGCAATTAAGGTCATTGCAGACGAAGTGTCGCGGGCACGCGAGCGTTGCCCCTTATGCCCCTTTAAACACGTACCTAACGAATATCGAACCAGACAGACACAAACATCTCACCTTTGCGACGAGTCACGAACTCTTATCTTGGTCGGGGCTTTTGTATGCCTTTGATTTGCCTCTTAAACACGAAGTTTTCCAACTAATATTTGGAAGTTAAACCCGGGCGCGCTTGGTTTATGTTGAAATGCAATTTTGTTTAAAAGTTTAATCATAAATCCATCAATTGGTTTTCTAGTTTTGCGGATACAAATTTAAGAAAGCTTAATGTTACGAAAAGTTCAAAAATAAATTACGAGATTTCCTAAAATGTCTGCCGAACAACCGAAGCTGCAAGTTTTCTTAGTCATTTCAATGTAAATAAAGATTGGAAAATGTATAGTATAACAAAATAATGCAGTTAATCGATATCGGTGGCGCCAGGCGGTAATCGCGTCTACTATGCGAATTTTCCCCGCACTCACCGTTAGGGAAGGGAAGCTATCATTTGCCTGGCGACGGGGCGGATCCTGAGACATGCTGCTTTATGACTTATTACTAATGATATTTCACGCAAAAATACTCGTAACTACCCATTCCAAGGTGTGGAGTGGATTGCAATTAAATAGGAATGTAGCACAATTTGTTAGATATTTTAAATAGAGAGCGACTTTTGACGGATATTATTATTCATTTTCCTTAAATTATGTCGCTTTATCTAGCGTCATGATTTCAAATTAAGGGAAACTCTACTAGTGCATAATGCGCTTTGTCTGCATTTGCATTATTGGGAGTTAAGTAATAGCTAATTGAACTGGGTCCAGGTTAATTTATTATCCAAGGTTCGTCTTGTGACCTGAAAGTAACGAAATAAATTTGATTGATTCAATCTGCCGAGCTGATTCTGTCAACATACGTCACTGCCAAGTGTGTCATTATAAATGTTGAGAATCCTACCAACAGCTTAACAGCAGTGTTACAATAAATTGGTCCTTTATTAAGTACCTAGCCAAAATCATTTTGGACCGAGCGCTAATTGCTAATTGGCGTAATTAATCGATTCATTCGTTTGACTAAAAATAATTGTCTTTACTTTCACGTGCGATCCTAGTGGCGCCGATGACTGCACAGCCTGCGATTATTTTTAGATTAGAAATGGCTCAACCGCTTTACGTAATTGAACAAGTCGCATGCGCAGCTAGTTCCAGAGTGCTTCTAAATATAGGCACAGAGGTGGTGTGCAATTATACCTTATTATCGCATGTTTCCAGTGGAAGGCTGGCTGCGTCTTGCAGTTATTACTCGCGGCAGTTTCTTTAGAAAGTGTCCAGATGTGACGAAACTGAAACGACCACGCTGTGCCGTTTACAGAATGGCCATAGAGCATTTTCCCTAGGAGTGCGTAATGTGTAGCGTGCGTGCCTCAGGTACCTGCGATAGCGCGACAACACCATAACTCGGACGAATTAGGGCACAGCCTGACGTATTTTAACGGTAATGTGCGAAATAGTTTGTTTTTGTAACCGACAGGGCTGCCCGTTCGCAACTAGTGCAAGTTTCTTGGATAAATCACCGGACTAACGAACAAGTCCCATTACAATGTCATTAATTACACCTTAATGCTCAATATTGTTATACCAAACATGACTCTGACGGCATATTGAGGATCTAATGGTAACCGTAGCAAAAACTTGCTCTCATGTGAATGAGAACTGGGAGAGGTAACTTAATTAATTATGCGTTTAGCCTACATTGTTGTCAACAAAGGTAAAATTTGTGTGTATTTTATGATCTTACAAACGCTTAAGTTTTTAACATTAAACTTCCATAATATGTATTATTCAAAATGTTTTAAAAAATCCTCTGTTCTACAACTGAAAGGAATCACAAGAGTGGTAAAACATTATTAACCTTGTGAAATTATGACGAGGACAGAACAATTAATAAAAATATTGATCTAGCTGTCATGCAGACTGCCTCGGCCAGGATCGGCCATGAGATCTTGAAAACAGAAGCGCTCCGTTTGATCTAAACGGTTGTTCAAATAAATAAGAAACGTAAAGTGTCCCTGCTACAAATTTTGATTTGGACAGATGGTGCGCGAATCCTCCCACGCGACGTGTGAGCACCCATGTCATGGTCGATTTTGTATAGACGAACGCCAAGACCGTGAAAACGTCTTGACACACATTCTATCTGGTACAGTCTCAGTGGAGTGCCTGCAAGTGATGGCACTTTCAATTATCACTGCACCGCGCGGCGGTTACCGCCCACACGTATTTTATTATTGATCATTTTGAACTGCAATGTTTCACTAGTGACACCGAGACTTTCTCTCGTATTCCCAGTTTGGTTTTTTATTTTGCATACATCAACCTAACAAACTCGAATGCGCCTGTCAATCAACAAATTTTCACCTTCCACCGTAGTGTCATGAAGTAGTCGCAATTAATCTTAATTACTAATTAAATCAAACTAAATCTGATCCGACACGCATTGCAAATTAGTATTTGAGCGATCGCAAATCAGCAAATATAATTTCGGCCGGAAGTTTGAAAATATTCAAAAAAGTCAGCGTCCGTTTTGGACGAATCGGATCCTGGTACCGCCAGGTGACCACCGTGGAGTGATGTAAAAGGCTTTCAGTGATCGCTCGCGTCGTAAATTTCCGTTGACCCAGATATGATCATTAGAAACGTCGACGAACAGAGAAAATGATATTTTTTGCTACCTGCCAATTTATCGGTAACGAAGCGTCGCATACGCGAGATGCGACATCCGCGAGTGAGAGTTTTGCAACGCCGAAACTGGTATGTGTACCGCGGACTGCTCGCACCCATGTAATTATTAACGCTCATACAGATATTGATACGTCCGGTTGCGATCTGTCAGCAAAAGCGTAAGTGAGGCCGTTCAATAAACTCTGAACGTCGAAAATTAAACGCCTCTGTCAATATTTGATCTTTAAAACAGAAATCCCATTAAAATTTTATTAATGAATGTCCAATATTTTAAAATTTTTAAACGGCTTTAAGTTTAACAGCTTCCAATATGTAACGTATTCATGGAATTTATTGAAATAATTGTAAGAAATCCTGTTCGTGCAAATTAATATCATAATAAGGAAGCCGAATATTAATCACATTTATTAGCGCGATAGCGTTTCTTTTATAACATACCACAACATTCGTATGCAAAATCTGAACATTTGAAAAATTATTGGGTTCAATTTGGCTACGTGTTTAAACCATGTGAACTAAAAGTGTAATGGATCGATGTTTGGCCCAGAATTAAAATAGTTCAGCCTGCAGCGGAGAAAACAAGTGTAGCGTAGAATCATTCTTTCCCTAATATTTTGTTTTGGACCCTTAACAAGTTTCAATGCTCATAAGCTAGTTGTTAATATAATTATCGTTAAAATTAAATTTTATAAAAAGCGTTTTTGAAACGTAATTAGAGTAGGCAGTGTTGAAATCTCACATTTAGAAATAATCACTAGTATTAAGTAAGGAAATAAAAAAAATCGCGTTTTGTCACCAACGGTACCTACCGAATACGCGCGGGGACAGCCGCGTGCACAGGTAGCGTTGGATAATCCTCTTTAATTTGTAGGGTTAATTTTTCTTGTCAATTCGCTAGTAACTCTGTGTAACAGACGGATCGGGGGCGCCAGGCTGCGGCGGCGGCGGCGGCGCGCCGAGGAAACTGCCTCGGAGCTAGGTCGTTCATCGACCCGCGCGACCGCACTCACCGATTGTTTATACACCTCCATTATCCAAACAATGTTTTGCTACTTCGTGTCATTCCTTTGTAATAATTTTGAAATGTAGGTTAAGGCTTCTCTTTCATGAAATCTTCTCCCCGCTCTAGCTCGGCGGTTTTCCCTCTCTTTATGATTAGTATTCGTAATGCCTGCGAGACTATGGGTGGCGAAAGATTAGCACTATTACCACAATACTGTAATACATCTCGGACGCGTAATGCCCGCTTGCACAATGAATCGAGCTGAGTGGTATCGGTACTATTATACTTTTTAAAATTGTCTTCAATAATAAGGTTATTGTTTTTGATTAATTGAAAATAATATTCTACGTCCACTATAGCTAAAGCTATGCGTTCTTTTCATTTCAGATGGATGTTACATAGCTTGAATTGGTAATTTGATTTACGAGTCGCTGAGCTCTTATCACGTGGTTTAACGCACGACAATATTGTTACTTTTGTAAGGTAAAAAAAAAGGTACGCACCATCATTTTTTCGCGTCACGTTAACTTCAGTCACATAAAAGATACCTACGGTATCTAAATTGGGTTACTGGAATGAGGATGATAAAATTACTTTTAATCGACTCTTTTTGTTCCAAAAAAACAGCAGAATTAGTTTTTTAGGCAGAGATATAAATATCCAAATTTCTCGATAAACCTGTTAAAATCATAACGCTCTTTTTGCTTCACCGTAGTCGGGTAGGTAAATGTATAGCAGGATCCACAAACGCGCATGTCTACGATGCAAGCCTTGTCGTTGTTTGTCAGCGAACAACACACCCGTAATATTAGTTAGCTGGTCCTACACAAAGAAAGACTTTAATCAAAGCTCTCCTTTCCTTCACATGTCAAAGAGATTTCACGCTGCGGATTAAAAACCTAGTCCTACCTAGAAAGAGTAGTGGACGAAAAAAGCCATCAGAAACTTTTGATAGTTGACACGGGGGATTTCTAGTCGACAAACACCCACAGCAAAAACTCGGTGTTGATTTCATCTGTACATAGCCATTTACGTATTTGTTTTCCTGCGCTTAACTTTTATTATTATGCAACTAATCGCCTTTACACTTCATGAGATCTTAACTGACGTTCATGTATGTATTTGGATTACATTTTTTGTCACAAACACTGACGTACGTCCACACTAATTGCTAATTCCTAACGGATATGATCGACGGTTACATAAAGTTTTATAGTAAAAGTTTATGTTTATTAGATTACCTATTCACAGATCTGACGCACGTGTATGAATTGCGGTAAAGCTTTAATATTTGTTCACAATTATTCAAGTTATAATAACACCTATATAACAAGACAGATAACTTTCACACGTTCCGAGTGTTCTCGGAAGGAAACATAGACATTCAATATAAATGCTTGTCTCAATAATAAAATAACAATAAAATGAATGACTCCTAATATACTAACAATTTCCATTTGCTTTTGATTGACTTATCATTTTAGTAACTATAATAATTTGGCACAAATGATGGGCGTAAAGGGAAGGAAAGGTTGGGGTCAGTAGGGAAAGGTGGGGGTACCTAGTGTTATTTTGGTCACAAACGTGACCAAACATTATTAGTTCACAACATTATTAGTTCTATGTTAGGTGGAACCGTACCGTAATAAATACCGTACGATAACACCTACCGTCGTATATTTTGCTTCTCAAAGTACACGCAGAATTACAAAACGATTAGCGTATAAACTATTAAATTTACACCCCTTTATTTGATTTTATGAATCGACATTGTGTCTATAAATTATTTAATAGCACTTTGTCGTACAAAAGAAACAGGGTGAATTTTTAGTGCGTTAGCCACTTTGTAGTCCATTTTATGAAATGGCAGCGTTTGGGTGCAACAAACTATTCATTAGAGTTTTATTCTTAGCCCGGACACCCCGGACAGGCGTGCGCACTTGGATGTGTGCGATAATAATTGTCTATTTTCTCTACCTTATAGAGCAGTGCTTCTAAAAGTTTAACTATGTCTAGGTAGGTATAGGTTTTGTTCCAAAAAAGATCGTCTTTTGAGGCATGCTTTTATTTGCTTGAGAACTAGAATAACATAATCTGTTAAGTTATTTAAGGTAGACAATTGGATGGATGCTCGATCCTTATATGGCACCATGCGAACCTCTACGGCGCGTTTAAAGCCTACATCCTTCTAATTGTGATGGAAGATCTGAACCTGCAATGGGTTACATAAAGTATCTTAGAGGTGACGTACCTACGTCTCATCCTAGTTGCGGACATCTGCAGTTTAAGAAACGCTGTGCTTCCAACCCCGCGATATACTTTGTTTAGCTGAACGGAGACATTTTGCGCTTTTTAGTTGTGCTTGGCCAGGAGAATGCGGAGTGCAGGACATACGCAGGCGCCGTCCAGTCGCGCCGCAACTTTCTACGTTCGCGTCTAGAACCCTCTTAAACAGTAATCTGCAGATTGACGTACCTCGAGAACGTTACGACAGGCAAATTAAATTGCACATTACGCCGATAATAATTTTCAGTTTTCATTAAATCGAAATTCCCTTCGATTGGAATGCCCAAGCGCAGGGAGAATGATTTTACGAGTAAGGGTTTTGAAGGTATAGGGAGGTCAACAATAAGAGTAGGTTTATTACAGTTTTTCGTGTATGGTAGTACTTGTAGTACCAATACTTGGTACCAGTAATGCTTGGTGCTTACTTACCTAACGTATACATTACGCTTTGTTTCCCTGATGATCAAAGCTTTTTAGGTCACACTGAACGTTATGTAATACTGAATCATTGCCTTAATCCTTGTCGCTTATAGTTCTAAAAATGTATGACTTTTGATTATTTTGCATTATCTTGAATGAAACGTGAATGATGAAAGGTGAATTATGAGAGCGGCGGTAAAAGTGCCCTCAAGCAAACATCAGTTCTGTACTTAATGAATTTGTACTCTACTCTAGGTTCTTTACTTTTTCAAAAAAGCTGCATCCCCACATTTAACTGGTTTTAAAAAACTCATGACAGATTTTTACTAAAGTTGATGCAGGGAATAGGATCCTGAAAAAGGATTTTCAAAACCTAATTGCGTGAAGTAGTGGGTAGGGCCTAGTCAAAAATAATTCCTGCAAGTCAATGAAATAGAAAAGCTGACTCATGTAAAAAGCGTTCCGATACGCTTTCATTAATCTTGTAATTACCCTCTTGCAAGGTATCGAGTATCCGCGCAAGGCGTCGCGACATCGACACCATGGCTTCTGAGAGGATAAGTTACAAGTACCTATATGGTCCGTCTGTAACATGCAGGAAAAACCCACCCGTATTATGAGTGCCTACTAACGGTGGCAATACATGATCAAGTTTACCGTTCAATTAACATGACTGATTCGATACAATTTGCCGTTCATGGATTGAGTGAAACTTTCCCAAATTCTATAGGTTTATTAAAAGATGGTGTTGACGTAAGATGTAGGATACCATGTGTATGCAAAAGAGATGGCGAACCTCCAGCTTTATCCCATCAACGAAAAGGGCTGTAGATAGGCTAGGGCATATATCGGCGAAAAAAAACTTTTTTTACGATAAATTCAATTTAAGAAAAACGAAAAGCATAGAGAGCATAAAAATATCTAAACGGAGTCCAATGCAACAATCTGAATTAAATAAGACAAGAAGACGTTTAAATGCACAAATACAGGTACTCTACCTATAAATTTATTGCAATTAGTTTGATCAACCCATATTTCCTTTATTGGATATGCAAATATAATAAGTAATGTCAAACAAATAAAGTTATTATCTATTACAATAAGCATTAATTTATCACTTAAAATGTTAAAGCAAATCCGCTAATGAATAAAATATCCTTCAGCATTATCGTAAGTTTATGGGACGATAATACTTAGTACCGATTAGAGCTGATGGTACACTAAAAGCTGTATTTGTCGAGTCCACACATTATGATAGCCGTAACAATAAACGCTCATCGCGACACGGATAGTGAATCATCATTTATTCGAAGACAGTGGTCAATGTACCTACTCTCTTACGTTTTTTAATAGTGTTTATATGTAGGTACCTATTTATTGCCGTAGGCACATATTATAAGATAGTCAGATGCCTATTGCTTCTTCGTTTATCTTATCATAATATATCGTACTATTTAATACTAAACTAGATTTATTTGATCTTTATCAAATTGTACTGAAAACTACGTAACCGTAATACTATTAATCAAATGATATGAAATGCCTAATGAAAAAAGACTTATTGATGGACGAATTTTTATTCTTAAATCGTGTAGGAATTTAGGCCAAAGTAAATTACTTACAATCATCATTTGAAGTACCTATAATCAGCAGTGCCTACAATCATTTTAACTATAATTATTGTTTTGAGTAATAAGGAAAAATAAGATAAGTAATTTTATGGTGAAAATTACTCAAAAAACCACGTGAATGTTTTGTAAAAGTGATCACACTTATTAATCACAATGAAGGAATGCATGAAAGTAGCTGTGCAACGTCGCGATACATGAGTGGTGTGATGCGGGGAGAAAAAATAGTGATGTGCCTAGCCGGTTATTTTTGGTACTTCAGTATCTACTCAAAACAAAATAAAAGTTAAAAACAGAAAGAAAAAAAAAACCTTGTCATAACGGTACGATAAAGTTTCATATTGTTGATACTATAGTTGCTATTCGAGGGCAGTCAGTATTCGAATACCTCACTTGGAAAACTAGTAGATACGCGACTCACTAAAAGTGCTCGAGTACGCGAGTCACTGAAAGTACACGAATAACTACGCGAGTTACTAAAAGTACTCAAATACGTACATAAGTCACTGTAAGTGCTCGAATACTGACTCGAATCGACGCGACTCGGCACATCACTAGAAAAAATCGAGCGTCGCGAATGCCCGCCCGGGCGCCACCTCCTGGCGCCACCGCCACCGGCGCGTCGTTGACCGCTTCCACGAAATTACTGTGCTAGGCTCTGCCTAGGGCCGCCAGATATCACGTATTTCACGGGACTTATGAGATTCTTCCTTAGACGAATTTCCTACATGAACGGGAAAAATGGACAATTGAGAAATTTCCTAACACGCTACATGAACGGAATGGAAAAAATGGACAGAGTATGATTACGATTATTTTCGTATCAATATATAGTTACGCTGGCACGGTTTGAGTATATTCCATTAAGGATAGCTCAATAAAGAGCCCTATGCTTAAATTTTGTCGTGTTGGTTATTCGGTCGGTTATGTCATCTTAGGACAAGGACTTCAACGTCACATTAATAAACGCAAGGATTGATGCAATCTTCACGAGACAATAGTGACTTGAGTAAATGACAGTAATAACAGTTTTACAACCTTTGAAAAATTGCTTTAACCATGCCACGGGAAAAGCTAATTGATAGTAACTTTTCAACTTTTTGGGTATGAGCCTTTCCTCTCAACGGTGGTAAGTGCAAATAATTGATGACATACTATATTGTTCACTCCACCTATCCGCATTGGAACAGTGTGGTGAAATATGCTTCAGGCCTTCCCTTGTTGCGAAAAAAGATCCGTTCCCAATAGTGGGCCATCAAAGGGTTGCTGCCACACTATATTGTCGTGAATTTACACTTCTGTCTGCTAATGCAAATGTCCTGAAAAATGCGGAAGCTGACCTGGCAACCCTACCGCTGGCCGACATACACACCGACAACCATTCGAACCGTCATTAACACGTTCACTACTAATTTCTATCAATCTAAAGGAAACCCAACAGTTTTTGCTCCACGTTTCCAACGCTCGAGGAAAGTTGCGATGTTGATGCTCATTATTCATCTATTATTAGAAATGTAACCCACTATTACTATTAGTATAATGATAGTATTCGTAATTATTGTCGAGGGAAATTGTTCCTCGATATCTATTTGCGGAGGCATTCGTTTTTGTAATCCGTCTCGTAATAGCGGTATATTTTTTCTTGATGCGTTAGTCACCACAAGAATTTAACTAGCAACTTGTGTTTGGCCAATTATTTGATACAATATTTTGTGTGGTCACACATTTTTCATCATTGATATAGTGATATAATTTATACAATAGTAATGCAGGATTTTGGATAAATGCGCATCGATCTTCAATAGTCTCATCACACATATTTCAGCCTAAGATGAGTCCCGTCTCATCAGGTACTCGTAACTATCAATCGCTTGAACACGATCGATTCTCGAAACTCGAGTAAGCAAAAAGTTAATTTTACGAAGTATTTATTTAAAATTTTATTTTTTTAACGTTTTGAGTGGAATTCTAGATTGTACCTAACATTTACAGTTTCGATCGGGCTACGACTGCCGGCGCCATAATATTATAATTATGACAACACTGCACTGTAGCTAGTTCGTAGAGGTGCTACGCGCTTATAAAATGGAATTTTGCCAATAGAGAGCAAAGCGACGCGGCGGTTTGTCGCTTTTCCCCATAACACTTTCCGATTTAATCTTTGAAGGTTTATTACAAAGTTCTGACCATTATTTGTTTACTTTTTATAAACGAGTAGTTAGCGGAGACAGCAGGCTTTTAGTGATGGTATTAGGATGCAGCGTACGGACTTTCATGTTTCTATACTGTGTAATTGCAGGCTACTTTTATATTAAGAATATTCAATGGTCACCTATTTCGATTGCAATGTGTTAGTATTTATACGAGATTTCAGAAATAGATCAATTTTACTATAGATTACATATTTTTCTCGATTATCAGTAAATGGGCTTTTGCGCTTATTGCCTGGTTGGTAACGTCTATTAGTACACTCATTCAAAAAGGGTCTAAGCAACTAGAACTAAAATTGAGATGACGTATCTTAGGTAACTTCTATGATTCGTGTCTTCATCATCGTCATGATGAGCATCCCTCGTCATTCATCGACCTCCATATTGCATAAAACATCCAGTTATTAGAATAATGATCGGCTTAAAAGAATTTTAACCGATATGTAAACTTGACCGTTTTCGGGGAACAACTGCGTCAATGGTTTTGCCTGCCGCACCTATCACGTAGGCGAACATTGCACAAACGATAATGTAAATGAGCGGTGGAGGTTATTTTGTCTAATATTTATAAAGGTTGATATCGAATTTTCAATCTAGTTATTTTAAGTTCCTATTAGGTTTCAGCGAAGATATCTGGGTTTGATTTCCAGTGGAGAACGTAATTATAAATAAAACAATGTTATAATATTTATATATTATAATATGTAGGTATCTATGATTTAAAATTTGTTTCTGCTTTGGGTGCGAGTGATTCTTTTCTTGTGGGCATTCATAGGACTTACGCACACTACAAACAAATGGGACTATATTATTACTATTACATACTAATTTTAAAGCAGGAATTAAATTAGAAATTAAACGTATTCAAACCTATTCAAAAAATTTCATTGCGCAAAATTATTACGGAAACGTTACGGAGGAATTATGACCTACGCTAATGTGCGTAAGTCTATTCAATACATATAACCTAGTCAGTGAAACCAATGTTTACAGCCTTGATCGCATACCTATTGTATACTTCAAAGTTAATGTGTGCTGTAACTAACTAGACAATTAAAACGATTTAATATTGTGGGTACGCCTATAAAGTTCCCCATTAGTTAATAAACTTATTTGATTAATAGCAATCAGTGAATGGATAATTGTAAATGATAAGATAAAGTTAGCTATATGTATGTAATGCCTATTTCTGGCTGTTGTCAAGCGGTGTTTTTCTAAGTAAGCGAATGATGAAATCTATCGACGGATTTGATTAGTCTCAACGACGTGCAGAGCGACACGAGACCTGAGTCAAAGAAACGGGTCTTTTCTGAAATAAGTTCAAACTTCAAACATTACCTTCGATAGATGGTAGATGCATTGGAGTACCTACCGCCCATTTAACTGCATGTGTTGGTCTGGTGTTGCGGTTGGACAAATTTGGATGCCGGAGAAATTAATTTGAGGCCAACTGTACCATCATCAACCATCTTGGTCCTATAGAGCAAACCACGTTATATTTGCTTTGGAAGAATTAAAAGAAAACCTATTTCACCCGCAGAGTAAAAGAAATTAAATAACCTGAAAACAGTTTCGTGAAAACAAACAAAAATCAGCATTCATAAAAATTCGAGTGTCCTACTTATACTTAAGTTTTTTGCCATATTACTACTCTTTCTATTTTGGACTGCAAAACACTAAATACTCGATCAATTCATTAAACAAGTACATACAAATGCTAGACTATCTAATGCATACTAAGTCATTTTCATTCAGCTCATTGTGCACTAAGAATGCATTATTACCTACGTGTCCGTCAGAATATAATCGTAGGTGTATGCAATACCTACTGTACGATGTCCAGAAATGAGTCACTTAACGTCATACCATTATAAACATTTGTCTGCTAAATAATCACATCAATAAACAAACTGCTTACCTTAAGAACGAGAACAAGGTGCGGAACATATAATTTTATTTATTTACCTACATTGAAATGTCTCGCGAATAAACATATAGGTAACGTGAACACCGGAATCGTACACGTCACCGACCCTGACAGTTATCGACCTTCAGGCACAAAGACATTTTGAAATCATGACTCCTCAATTACGTGCATCGGTTCATATGAATGAAACCTACAAGATAACCGTATATTACTCAATAGAGCGCGAATAGCCCCCTGCTAGAGTCCGCAAGCGATCGAAAGAGATAGGCAACGTCGAGCGCGGTCAGTCCCTGGATGAGTGATCGCTAGTGGCGAATTTCGTAGGCGCTTCCGTGCTTTGGAGGAAAGGCTTCGTGTTTATGGATTGGATCAGCGTGGTGGAATATGCACCAGGCCTCTAGCTGTTGTAATAACCCATGAGCAACAGTGGGACATAAAACCAATTACAACCCATATTACTCAATACCGAATCCGCTAATTTTATCGCTCGTCCTCATGATACGTGATTTTATTACCCTCTTGAGCATGCCGCATCACTATAGTTTGATACACTAACGTGATTAATTTTACTTTCAATAGTGTTTCTTACCTTTGTTAAGTTTGTCGTTATATATCACTAGATAATCTATAAAAATTAGACCATAATAACAGTACTCGATATAATTATTCTAATTGTTGCCTCGAGTCTGTTTGTAACACGGTCTTGTGTCTTCTTGTGTTATTGCGCTGACTAATTTATATATTGGAGACTTTTTCCTGCTTTTTGACTTGCCGGCGGTTCCGGCAAACTGAAAGTAATTCTTCGAACGTATTCCGAGAGATCGAGAATAAGTTTGTTGTCGTGTCGGAGGTCGTTCGCGTCCCATCGTTGCGGTTGATGTTACGCGTTGGTAACTCGATTTAACAATCAAAACAACGATTATCTAATCCTCGAATGGATGTTCAATTCACTATTCATGATTGATATGCCCGCTGTACTAGTTTCCATCAATCATTAGTGTACCTGCGTAGTTGTTTACGTACCTACTTTAAAATTTGGTAATACAAAAATTATTACGACAAAAAGATATAAAATATAACTACGTATAGGATAGAATTATATGCTATTTAACTTGTTTGTGTCCATCGGTTATTTCATATGTTTTTAATTAGCGAGAAAAAACTGCCACCTTCCGGTCAATAAATTTTCTATAATAAGCAATTTTCGGTACTTAAACACCAGTTAGGAGTAGTATGTCAATTGGGCATTTCTTCTTAAAGCATAATCGTCACCGCTTATGATTTCTAAGTAAAATTTGTACACTGTATTTTCCTTGTAGATACGCAAAAAGTCCTCTCAATTGCCGACCCATTGATAAAGTTCCGGTAAACTGTCAAGGCGTAATTCGTCAACGCTGACCTACAGAAAGGTTGATTAGGCGTTGTATGGGATAATTAATACCTGATTTGTCTGTCCCAGTTACGGGTGGTGCATCACAATCTGCGCCGGCGCCATGTCTAACTGTTGATTGGCATTTGTGCATTTAGTTGCGTTTAGTACGGACAAAACACTATGCCTGCGGGCTATCCGATCAATGGAGTTGTTTTATCAATCGTTCCATCGCCATAATCGTGTCGTTACGATGTTTATTTTAATTAAACATAATTATATTCCTAATGCAATATACGTTTGTTGGATGACGTTTTTGTTTTATAATGGTGTTTGTTACGTGTATCATAGTATACGTATGTACCTAGTAGTTAGGTTAGTAATCCAATCAATAAAACTGTTATAACATTCGTTTCTTTACACCTTTTTAATAAGCTAATTTGTGCTACGTACGTATATATATTAATGTTTTTGTTTCTGTTGTCTTTATATTTTTGTTCCAGCTTCGTCCACTTTCGTTCCATTTTATTGAATATTTAAACGTATTAAAGTATATTGTTTGTTTTTATACTCCTTTTTTGAAACCCCTTAGTGACCGACTGCTTTCACCATGAGAAGTTTATAGCCGTTATACTAGTACGTCTTACGGCCGCACTCAGAGACGTCATTTAACGTAATGTTTATTAACAAACAAATAAAAACGTCTTTATTCGTATTGACATAAGTGTCATCGTTATTTTCATAATGAACCATTAACGTTTATGAATGTCTCTATGTATGGCGGTATCCACTACGTTTAGCACTGCTGTTTAGTGGAGTTCACGTGGTACCTTTGAGAACATTATGGAGAAATGCAAGATATTGACCGTGACAGCAAGTGACAATTTCAAACGTAGAATGGTGCCGGCGCATTCTCGTAGAGTAAAAAATATAGGCACCTTGCATATCAATGAAGCACCAATTTTAAAACATTTCCTAGATCCGCTGCAGCTATAACTAAGCACACGTTAGTTCCACGAGGAAGTGTCGAGCCAATATTGTATTCTTCCTTTGTTATTGTCGTTTACCTTAATTGCACCGAAACCGCAGACCAACCACGCACTTAGAATTAATTAAAAATGGAATTCTCTCAATATGATTCACATTTCATTACAATGACAGTAAATAAATATAGTAGGTAATAGTACTAGTTACTTTGATTAAAATTTGCCACAAATTACTAACCGAGTAGGCGCTTCTAAATTTAGATACAGGTAGAGAATGTCGCCACTATTATTAGCTGTCGCGTAAAAATTTGATTGTTCTATAGCTATTTTAAATTCGCATTTTTGAAGTGAAAATTAAAATAGGTATAGATCGCGCGCGACTTGACTGCAGAACTTAGAAATGTGGTGCTGATGCTATAACCTAATTATCTTATACAAAAATATACAAAAAAATGCAGTCTATATTAAGTGGATATAGAAAATGAGAGTTGATTGATACAATTGAAGGAAAATAAGAATGTCAAAATCAATTAAGTACCTACGACTCTTATTTATGTAGCAAAATGTATTAAACTGCAGTCAAATCGCGCGAGGACTATAGATGAAGAGATTAAAAGGTGTCTGGCGCATATCCTCTGGACAAGCAAGTATCCGTTGGCGTACATTCAGTTTGTGTCTGGTGTTTAGTGTGCATAGAGCTTGCGGTATGACTTGACAACCGAGTGATGGACCGCCCTGACACGAATAGGGCTAACACAAAAGCCCCTAACTGTACTCGACAGGATGACCCGAGATTTCTTACACCCGTAAAAGTATGTTGCAGGAAAATGAGGATTTAAGGTATTCCGTGACATCCCTATAGGTAACACGGAACTGAAATTTCTCTCGGATATGACGCAATCACGATAAATTTCGAGTTCTTCCATAATTGTTTTCTCCTCTAATTCAAAACATGTGATGGGACAAAATACTATCAACATACTCGTATTATATTGAGTACCTACGTCAATGAGAATAACGGTGTTGCCTATTAAAGATAAACAGATCGTTCTAGCTAAAATAAAAATGTCATTATTTTGCCATACCAATTACCCACCCATAGATGTTTCCAATAAGAAGAAGTCCGTAATAAATGAGAGTATTAGATGCCGATTTGGTGATATCCCTACGCCGATCTAGAAATTCTACGTAGTCCCTGATTTCCTCATTTCCCTACAACAAGTGCACCTTTGCCAATAGTCACACTCGTGCAAAATTAAGAGTCATCCTCACATATAATAGATTAAATGCCAATAAATTGTAACCAGCAATGGCTCACGGGGCATCTAAATTGCTTTTAATCGCCCAACGACAATAAACGACGTCCGCGGCAGGCGAATGTTGTACTAATTTTAACTCTTCGATAACGTTGCGTCATTGCAACTTAAAACATTACCTAGTTCACTTGAATATATCGTTTTCAAATAACCTGAATATATTTTTTTGTTTTTATTTTCATATAGTGCTACATTAATCTAAAAAACACGAAAGAAAAATTATACAAATAAAATTAGTATTAATCGTAAACCGCACATGTAACAATATGCAAGGTTCATTAAAGTTTATGTCCAGTTTACATAATATTTCAATATATTGTTGTGCTAGTACCAGCATGTAACTGGTATAAATTCTTAGTACCTTTAGCTCTGTAGGAATGCTAATGTCAAGGTATTAAGTATAAAATTTGTAAACCTATTATAAATTAAATCACCCCATAATATCATAACATGATTGAACTTAATGCTTTGGTAGGCTTTTGTTTTGACTCGATAAATTCCGAAAAAGTGTGTACCTATAGGGTTTAATAGGTCAAACAACCCGTTACATAATAAATTCACCGAGTGGCAGAGTGCAACAGATGTAAATTGATGTACGATCAGAGGAGATGGTGTGGAGCGCGGAGCTGCGGCGCGATGGTGCGATGGTGCTATGTCGCGATGGCGGGGCTGCGCGGGCGCGGCGCGCGGCGGTGCGCGTGCGACTCTCACCGCCTTATCTCTCGCGACCTCCGCTGCGCCCGGACGCGCACGCACGCCGCGCTCCGCTTCGCTCGTAACCGCGCCGCACTCGAGCTATGTCGCCCGATCCTCTACTCGCTTATGTGTTCAACTTCGATATTTTTTGTTTCAAAAGTGTGGGCTGCAGCCCGGAAATGCACCAGTGACTTAACTTATACTTGTGTTATCTCATAAACTTTACTCTCGACTTAATCTTATCGTTCCGATCTTATAATACGTCTCCCAAAGTACGATACGACGATGGTGTCGGAGGGGGCTCTGCCCGTGGTGTGGTGTATGCGCGATAATCAGCTCGTTCCTCACCAAGTGTCCGGCGTTAAGTTACAAGGCGCCGTTACCGGTGCACACATAGCGGCCGTTACGGACTTTTTGCGTATGGTGGCGGGGACGCCCATTATCCTGCCGCATACGGCCGTGCCCGACGACAATGACGATGGCATCAATAAAGGAAAGGAAAACAATACCAGACGTCGCAAGATGTCGATGCAAGTGGAGGTCCCGTGCGTTTTCCTGTCCGAAAGTGCCCTACAGAAAGCCAAATGTCGTAGCAACTCGTTGGAGGAGAAGGTAATGTTTGAGAGACATAAATCTCCGGCGGCGAATAGACGGCATTCAGATGGAAATTGTGCGAATACTATAATGCCTGGTGAAATACGACCGAGCCATGAGAAAGAAGGTATTAGAAAATACTCATTTCAAGAGTTGAATGGAGAAAATAGTCCACAAAGGATAACCCGAATTATAGAATTAGATGATTTTAATTCCGAATTGAACAGCATAGAATCGGATAAAGAAATACCTCAAAAAATAACTAGGATAATAGAATTCGAGAACGACAATTTAACTTCACAAGTGTCCTCTGACGGTGATCACGAAGTTCCACAAAGAATAACGCGAATAATTGAATTAAACGAAGACAATTCATTTTCCACAATTACTAGCAATGAGGAATTTGAAAGGGAAGGATCCCAAAAGTTTAGTAGAATTAGTAATAAAGATAATAATTTTCCAAGTATGGCCAAAATAATAGAAATGGAAAATGAGAAATCTAATGAAAGAAGAATATCATTAACAAACGAACGAGAAATTGGCTGTGGAATAGGTGAGAATTGTAACGATGAAGTAACTATAATATCAAAACCATTACAAAGAAGTAGGTTTAGTGTAGACTCTTCGTGCTCCGATAACTCTTATGTTAACATTGAAACGATTAAGAGTTTACAGGATGTTAGAAAAGAGGAAGTTACAGAATTCGATACAATTCCCGATTCCATATCAGCGTGTAAGCCTATCGTGCGTTCGAGATTTAGAAGAAAAAAGACGTCTGTGTGTTCGATTGGCTCGTCGGACTGCGATGATGAAGTAGATGTAATTTTTAAGTCTAAGCCAAAATCTAGTCAGTGGGTGAGCCTGGATTGGATACCTCCACCGCCCAAAGAAGAGCCAGTGATTGCTCATGTCTGTGATAAAAATGATTTTATATCAAAATGGATCGCCGAACAAAACTCCCACGACGCCGGAATCATCTCCGACGAACGGAGAAGGAGTCTTCCGCCAAAGTCAAACGAACTTTATCTACAGAATATGAGACGATTTAGTGATGGATTACAAATATGTAAAGAAGATGCGGCGAGTGATTCTCCCGCTACAGTTAAATGGAAATGGCACGATATCGTCAAACGTCACCTCCAGCTACTGAAAAATGACAAAGGGTTTAGAAGACAAAGAGGTAGCTGGATGAGGACGGCCCGACGACTATCTGCTACCAATAACAAAAGTGCGGATCACTTGCCGCTCGACAACTATATGAAGCTAAATACTATGCCGTAAGTATTTTAGTCAAGTATAAATAACTGTAAAGATTGTCGTAGGGCTTATCGCATTTGACAGCTATATAAAATATTTTGGACGCATCAATACGCTTCTATGCAGCGAGTAGCGAACAACTTTGGTCTACTTAACCAAAGCACGACCCGTTCAGCGTGTAAAACTGGTTACAGCCTCACGGCCCGCGGCGAACCACAGTTTTGTGCTAATCATTTCCAATGACTACTAACGATGGACGTTGTTAACTCTTTCTATTTGTACTTACATGCAATGCATTATCTAGGAGACGCTGGGAATGTTAAGGGTTTCTTAAATGTTAGTTGGAAAATTACGTTTATATCAGATAACTTGGGAATTCTCGTGGATGTCGTTGCTATAACAATCCGTAATATTGCCTCTCGGTTGTATTGCATAAAATGTAGGCAGGCAGGATTTAGATAAATAAAACCGAAGAGTTCGTTCAAAGGGTGTGTTGACAAGGCGGCAGCCGCGTGTTACGAGATCGGGTCTGAAGCACGCGCTTCCGCAAGGCCGTCCGATTAGAATGCAGGGAGCTCGCGTCCAAGGCTACGTTTGCGCGCTCCGCGGCCGGTCGCTGCACCGCACGACACGGCAACGTCTTCCTCTCCGCACTTTGGCGATTGGAAGTCGCCTCAGGAAGTGCCATGAAGGTGAACAGAAAAACTCTAGTCGATCGGAAGCATCTGTGATTTGAATTTTAGACATCTCGTACGTTCGTGAATTTATTTTTGTATACTTCCTCGACACCCATCGTGAATACGATTAGGACATCTGTTCAATTTAACCAGCTGTTTTGTTGTAGTTTCAGTTGATATAAAACGTATGCTTATAAGGAAATATTGCGCGAGAGCATGAGAACGTGACAAAAAATTGTATATTTAACCAATGTAATGATTGAGGTGAAACAAAAAGCGGTTTATAAAGTAAAATAAGGTAATTACGAGCACTGGAATAAGTAAAGAAGGCGGGAAGCAGCGGCGGGTGGTGAGGCAAGATACACGGACGTGGCGGTGTCGGTTTCACTGATCAACCTTGAGGGTTACTCTGGTTGCACAATCATAAACTCATATTGATTAATCCTATGTTATATTTGCGATTATTTCTGAAGTGGTCAATGTTTAACATTAGCATCATCTGAACTGAACCATATCTGATTCTATTTAGTTTTAAGCGTGAACTTTCTATGTCCATAATAGAGACTTCGAATCAACCATTCATTCGGATTCTATAGCAAATATTCTCAAAACTAGTACATTTTAACTACAGCATTCCATACGTTTATTTCGACCTTAACTCTTCGTAGCATGTCTTATTAATCAACAATCCTTAGATCCAGAACACATCTTTCCGCGGCCAATAAGTAACTTTTGACTCAAACCGAAAAACTTTTGATTTATACCAAAAAAATTGTAAATAACGAAGAATATTGTAATAATTCCTGCATTTGAAGAATTCCCTCTCTCGAGCAGCACAAAACAAAATTAACTTTGTTTTGTGCGAAACGTTGTGAAAACATGCATGTTGTACTCAGACATCGTCAACAACGCTATTGTGCTGAACAAATCCGGAGCTTGCAAACAAACAAATTCACCACACCGACAGCTTGTTTTACCTTTGGTTCCTGTGAATTTTTTTTCATAACAATTCCAGACATATGTACGAGTAGGTACTTTAAATGATCTTGGCTTGACGTGTTGCAACGCCCTCAAATTCGATTATTTATTCTCCAGGGTTTGGTTGCCAGGCAACATTTGTCATTTCAAAATTAATAAGAATATATATAGACAACCGTTATGAAACTACTATGACTCCATTGTATTATTAAATAACCAAAACTGTAAAATTTGACTAACGTGAACTCAAAATCAATCCATTATGATACTATTTAGGCATACCCATTTGTACAATGCTCGATTGGTACAAAAATCCGCATGTATATGCATAAATAAGAAATCCTTATCAATGACGGCATAAAATATAAAAAGTCATCGCTCTGTCGCCCATTTACTAATTGTATTTTTTTAATCCTGTGTACAAATTCAGAGTGTAAATGCTTGTTATACATGTTCACATTATCTATTTTAATCACGATGACTTCAATCAACTGATTACTCTGATTAGGCTTAACGATAAATAATTCAGTCATTACAAAATTTCATAACATTTGTTTGGTAGGCTTGGCCCAATTAATACGTTGTTGTTTTTGTTTATGGTGATATTTTCATGTCTTTCTTGTTAGAATGTTTTAGTGCGTGGTGGTTTTAATAGTGTTGTTTGGACGAAATATGACATCGAAACAGGGTGATTACCTTATAATGTCATGACGTTACCATTAATTTATTCCTGTAGAACAAGCCATGCATACGGAAACTAAAAGGAACCGCATTTGGAGTAAAAAGTACAATCACAATTTTATTTTATTTGTTCATTCAAAGTAAACTAACGATAACATCACATAATAATTGTCTAACCGTATCAATTGCTTCTAAGTTTTTGTTCACTTTCACTGGTCGAGAGCAATTATTTGGCTATCATTTCGTCACGTGTACCTACTTGTTGCTTCGCTACCGTAGATGTTTTTGTATCCAAGCATAATTCAAATTTATATCGCTTTCTATGCCTATCGTTATTTTGTAATAATTGTTTTAAAATTATTCTTCACTTAATTCATTCACAAAACCCACTGTCTGTCTGTCTGCAACCAATTTGCGATCCACATGACCCACAGAGTCGGATACCTTCTCACAATAAGGAGGCTTTAGTCCACCAAGCTGGCCTTCTGCGGGTTGGTTGATTTGCCATTGAGAGAATAATGGAGGGCTCCAAAGCGTAGATGTTTCCTCTTGATATTTTCCTTCACTATTTCGAACCCATCGCAGTCAAAACCCGCTAGTATGTAGGTAGGTACATAATGAAAGACGCTTCATTAACAATTAGTGACATTAAAGGTTCGTGTTTCTGTGTAAACTGAATCGTTTCATTGTTTAATGACACACGTGTTGGAAAATCGATAGAAATGGCCGTTCTTATCACATTGGTCGACGGAGGTCGTCCGCCGTAGAAGAACAATACAACTGGTTTTATGGTTTGTTTTTATTTTTTGTGCACGCTCACCGCGAGCCGTCTCTGATATAATCTTGCCGTTTAAAGATGTTTCCAATATTGCAAATATTTTTAGAAATTCTATTCGAATTTTTATTTATTGTATGTAGAGCTACTCATATTTCAGTGGTTTAAAACAATAATGTTGTCGGTTATAAATATGTAAACTAATTTATTTATTCAAAATTATAAAAACACTGCCTTCTGCCCGCGACTGCCTGTGGAACTTCATCCAAATTCAAACATCGAGCATCACAAATTTTTTCCATTTTTAAAAATACGATAATAATTTTAAACTAACTCAGCTGCATTCGAACCCATCATGAAAAACCTCAATAAATAATAGTTAATAATAATATCATCGTCTACTACTCGTCACTACATATATTATATTTGGTATCCGCGTCATTGTTTGTGATGATATAATTTGTATGATAATGATCACAACAGCATGCGATTAATATTTTCGCAGTACTGGCTACCAAGTTTATTTTTCGCATCATGCCCTTACCAGTAACAAGAGGTAGTAACGTTTTACGACTCATTGTAGTATTTGCTAATTGCGATCGTTACGCTTCTGGAGTGCCTAATATTCCACTAGTAAGACCCTTTAAGACATGAGGACGTAAATCAATTTTTGGCCCAATGTATGTCTGGCATTTTCCTTACATTTATTTGATTGTAATAAGCTCAGAAATAAATGGTAATAGACTTCAGTTTCTTTTGTGTCGTATCGCATTTTTAGATAAAAATACATATTGTTTAGTAAGATCATAATAGGCATTCGGCAAAGAAATTAAAACTAATTCAGTCAATCAGTTTTTGTAAAGCTATTTAGCGCCAATTTTAAATGACCTTAGTTTCGTGCACAACCATTATTTAAAGTAACAATTAACGGAAATGTTGGTATCATTTTCTATACAACTATACACAATTTAACTAATATCGTGAAGTGGTCGGCATCGTTTCAGATTTATTTGTTTCTATCGCTTCCAAGGCTTCCTCCATTAAAGATAAATGAAAATCCTTCAATATTTAAATACCTTATTATAGTGTATGTATAGGTAGTCATTCTTAATAGCTACTACCTGTTGGTAAGTCCTTATTGAAAATTCAATCTATGTCTCGATATTGTGTCTGTTATCCTTATCTGTCACTTGTCTGAATAAGTAACGGACAAACCCATATTGCATGCGAATATACCGTTTGCTTTATTATCTTTAATGGGGTTTTTGGTTCAGGCATCTCTGTACAAAAGAATCACCTCTTTACGTTAAATCTCATTCTGAAAGCGCACGCTTGATCTGGGGTAATATGACATTAATCTCACTCTCACGAACTCACGAACGAATTGGTTTAACTTTAATTGTATGTGAAAATGTAAGGTTTTTGGCTGCAACCCTTTTTTAGCCCACTGTTGGGCACATGTTTCTCCCCAGAACAGGCCTGAGCCTGGAGCCTACTCCACCACGCTGCCCCAATGCAGATTGGCGGAGAAATGGATCTAGTAGCCAAGCGGTGTCATATGTTTATATAGATAGGGCCTCTGACAAGGTGTAACGACTGCTATCTTAACCATAACAACCGGGACTGACGGCTTAAAGTGCCCTCCAAAGCACGAAAGGCACCCATCCAGATACTGACCGCGCCCGACGTTGCCTTACTTTTTCGATCGCTTGCGATCTACTCAAGCAGTCCAGCTGCTTTATGCTGGTAACTACCAGAACTACATAAAATCGTTAAATAAGTTTTATTTTTAAAGGTTTAAATCGCAGGATAACTTTTCAAAGATTATCAGTATTTGTTGCAAGGACACCTTACAATAACATTAATTAAAAATTGATTTAACTAAATTCCCACGACACTGACTGCAGCGTGCATACAATGTGAATCTAAAACAATTGCGAGGCTAAGTCTAATTTTATTCCTTACCCGATAATTACTGGAACCGATCATCGCAAACCATTGAATTAATCGCACGTGGAGTTAAACACACGTATAGGCACGTTGCATTTAACATGTCTATCAAAGTAGGTATATGTACGAGTAGCAACATGTCAATCACGCAATGCAGAGGAGCGATGCAACTGCAATTATCGCTGCTTTATAACATGTGTTAAGTTTAGAAACAGTTACGTGTCTAGTGTGTACATGGTTCTTTAGATGTTACTATGTTTATCGCAGGCGACCAACAGCTAGTTATTGGCCGCCCTATCGCGGATTTAATTCTTTTGAAATTTTAGACGAAAATTAAGTGCGTTTATAAGATTATAAGTAACTGCCTAATTTTTAAATACCTTCTCTAATCTAATGTAACTATTTTTGCAAACGGTCAATGAATATATCATTCTTTTTAAACCCCTTCTTCAATCAATGCGCCTTTGTTCATTCGATGCAATACATGGTCTGATTGTTTTAAACATCTATCTAATTACTATGATAATTTGCCAGATAAAAATACTACTTAGCAAAAAAAATTAGGTAAATGGCGTTGGTCTTAAATATTCAATGTTCGTTCGACGAATACTTGCCATATACATACTTAGGTTGCCCATCCCTGGGTAACTTAAACAAAACGATTTAGCAAAAAAATAGCGGTTGGATCGCCACGCGTGGTTCAACGATCGCCACTTCACCCGTTAACTAAATATAAAATAACTATCGTTGCTTAGACCACGGAAATCAATTAAATGCTCCTATCGCTGCCGGAATCGCAATCTTTTATTAGCTTGAACAGTAAAACACTTTATATGATTCGGATTGGGAATGGGAAAACGTTTGACGCCTTGTACGAAAGACTACGATATACGTAAATATACGTAATAACTAATGTGATTAAATTAATTTTAACTTATGTGTTATTCGATTGCATATAAATTTCTCCCGATAGCTTTTTATATAAATGCAGTTACATTTTGACATATTGCCTTGCCGACCAGTTAACCAATAACTATGTACCATACCTGATGTGCAATTCTATATTAACGCTGAGAATTTTTGGCAGAACTTGAAAATAAGTACCTAGTTTTGACTGCAAATCGTCTATGACTTAGAGTGACCTGGATAAATATTGTGTAAAGTAATTGTTCAGCTGAATCAACCTAAAAAGATTACTTATTAATTTTTCACTATGATGAAGAACAAATCCACGCTATTTTCCGTGGGCGAATTGTGTTTATCGGTTAAAATAGAGATCAATATTATGGCGACAAATTTTGATGGAAAATTTAATGTTTCAGAGTTTTAAGAACTTTTCCATTAATAAACATGTAATGAGACGGTAGAGATACATAACAAACATACATATATACATAATAACAGGGTTTTTAAAGTAATTATTTATAATATTATTAAGCTTATTAATTCCAAACGATTACTTTTCTAAAACGATAGTGGGTCACGCACGACTAGTTGTCTTCCGTTCAATACTTGTTATTAACGAATATTGCCTCCGGTGAGTCTAACACTTTTACTCGACATTTTCTAGACAATGAAGCAGTGTCATATTTGCACGATGCTATTTGAACTTTCGAAAGTCTCCAATTGAAACATGTAGAGTAAATATAACGGGGGATCAGTGGCAAAATAGTTAATAGTTTGTTGCCACTTAGTCATCGGAGTGACTTGTTGAGCAGCGAAATCTTGCAACAAACAGCCAAACAGCCCAACTTCTCTACACATAGCCTTACGAAGATCCCATGAAGGTTTATAGAGAAAGTGATATGATGCTGGAGGTGGAAGAAAAATAATAAAACTCTTAAGGAGTCTTAAGGACTCTGGTTTTAAGATCATTCGTCTTAAGATGCATGTTGATGATGACTGCTTAACGATCCTGTCTAACTGGTCTGATGACGAAAGGTAAAACAGGCGTGCCTTTGAGTATTTTAAGCTGTGGATGATCATACGCAAGATCTTTTTTGAATAAAACTGTACAAATAACAGGATCTCTATTTTCTGTTAGTTGAAGTTCTGTCTTCGTTCATTTGAAAATGGCTCGTTCTACTTTTAACGACATGTAATTACACAAAATTCAATGTCAGTGGGTTTTCCCATACCTAAGTATTCTATACGGAGCTCGGCGATTACCAAAATGCATGTTTGACATACTAACTTTCTTTTAAAAACTTTCGCTTTCGCTTTAATTTTTTCGAAATAATTTATGTTTATTTACTAAAGCCACATTACTAATTTTTTGATCTAACAAAGGTATTGTAATATTGAAATCAAATTGTTTTAGTAACTATTACAAAATAAATATCAATTGTTAGAATACAAGTCTGCCTACTAAAATACAACAAGCTGCGATATAATTACACACAACAATATTATAACAAAACAGGTAGATATATGTATAGGTAATTCTGATGCGTTTTTATCATAAGTTTTTAAATATTTTAATATTAATAGCAGCTGTAATATATCGTTATAGAAGATGTGTCTGACCGGGCGTTAAATTATTACAAGCGCATTTATCAGTCGACGTAAGAGGTTACCCGTATGTATTCTAATCATTAATTTTTGTGTAAAGGTTACTTTGGACGTATAATACATAACGAGCAGATGATTCAGATAACGATTTCTCCCAAGGTGTATGCGGGTCAAGGTCGATCACAGATGTAGATCTCAATAGATCACGCTTATGTATTAGAATGTATGAGACTGTTGTTATCAAAATGACGTCATCATCAAAAAAGTTATCAAAAGGACGTCAGATTTATCATTCCCCTTATCCACTAACTCGAATAAAATCGATTTGTTTGATACTCGTCATTATTATGTCCAGCTCGAATCGATTCGAATGATAATGAACTGCTGATCAAATACTTTGGTATTCGTACTGGCTTTTTATTCGGCTTCGCGTTGATAAAGGAATCCCATTAATGAAACGTTTTTGTTTTGTCTAAGTTGGCAACAAAAATGCGGCACATTTAGTCTTCATACCGATGGGCGAACTTGCGTTATCTATTGAGATTAACATCGGTGAGGTCGATCTATCGGCGTTGGTGCGCCACCCACCACACAACACTGGTAGAGCCCGGTCACTACTCTTTGCTTCTTCGGAAGTGCTTGATAGCCCACGCAGTTTGTGATATAACTTATTTTTGGGTTACCTTCCATCTCATTATCGTTTAACTTAAATTAATAATAATTATTATGTTTCTTGATATTGCATTTTTATTATGTATTATCGCTATGAATTTCTCGCTTTTTGTAGTAATTTAAATACTGAATTCATTTCTTCAAATTTCGTATTGAAAATGTATTTTGGCCCATGTTATTGTCATAGACATTAATAAAATAAATTTTCCATTTTATACAATAGATATAGGTACCTACACCTACTAACTTCTACCATACCGTTAAACGAAATCATTAGGTACTAAACAAAACAAATAGAAGGAAAAGCGGTTAAGTAACACATTGTTTTCCCTTTACCTATTTACATATAGAATATTTATAAATAGTAAACAGAAATTATGAGACAAACGTCTCGTCGTAATAACAGAAAAGCTCGTACGTATTTCAAGGTTGGGAACGCCTGCCTTAGATCGACTCGCGCCATAAGTTTAATAACCGCGTTATACTGTAAGATTGCGTGTAAAAATAGACGCAACTTAGTAGGTACTAGTCATCGGTCGCTCGTTTTATTTTTGTCCGCTTGTACTGGGATAAATTAGCGTCGTGAGTAATTAACTGAGGATAATGAATTGTTTCGTTTTAATTAAGGGATGGCGATCTACCTTTTTTCAACTAAGATGAGATCTAAATTAGAATTACGAACTAAGCATTACAAAGTAGATACGGCCATGTTTTTTATTGCGCTCTGGTTTTTGTAGTTGAATTCTTTTAGTAAAATACTCTTAACTGGCAGGTATCTGTGTACAAGTGTAATGTCAACGACAATAGCTTCAATCACCACGATAATTACTGTGAGAGCAAATGAATTGCCTTTATGTTTATTACCCTACAGAAGCGTAATAAACAAACTTTATGCGTATTATTATACGCATAAAGTTAAGGAATTCTTAAGGAATTTAAAAATGATTAACGATTTAAGCAAACTTATTTACTTTATACATAGTAATCAAGCGCTTTATGTACGCATGATTTGAGTCAATCAATTCTGTATGCGTCTTGCCATCGATAGACCTTCATGAGTGACTAGTAATGACCCTATCTATGACCCTTCGGATGCCCTTAGCACGTGACGAGGTCTAACCCGCGGGTAATAAAAGTTGCAGGTCGCGGTGCCCATTTCATGGGATATTTTTGTGAATATTATCTATGGAACTATTTCGTGTACCTATTCCTTTGAAATTGAGCTATTTTCATGTTTTTTATGGATCTTATCCAATTACGTATCTGACTTCTAAAAGTTATAATTAGAATAGATTTATGCTTAGCTTTACGTAGGTACATTTAATTTTATAGGTACCTACTACTTACTGCTTTATGAGTTGGTAGTGTTGGTACTATACTTTATGATTGTTGTATCTTTTTATTAAGGAAATCAATATTTCACAATTATTATTGAAATCAACTCTATTGTTTATTTTAGTTAGCCTTCGTTCGCTGTTGCGACGTTATAGAAGAAAATATTTATTTAACATTTATAAAAAAATATTATACTCATACAATAATAAAGGTACAAAAGATAGACTTATTGCTACTTTTAGTATTCTCTGATACCTTTGGACTCAGCAAAATGTCAATAGGCGGCAGGGGTGTAAGTAGTTACCAACATCGGAAAATATGTTGTCTTGGATATAAACAGGTTTTCAATAATATTGAAATAATAAGCATACATACCCATGCAATATTTATTTTGGTGAAAATATACTAAAATACAGAAATAGTTGCCGCTATACAGTTCATGTGCATTTCAATATTTAATTTATGTTTAATTTTGAACAAGGTTATGCAGAGAAGCTATCGTAAAGGCTACGGACAAATAAAATGTCTACAATTCCTGTTGAGATAAAATGAACATTGTTGTAGGTACATACTACTATTGAATACAGACATCTCAATTTAAAACATACATACGTATGATATTTTACAAGATATGGGTCAAAATGTCATAAGGAAAAATAAGGCCGCCCAATTTCTCCGTGAAAAATGTACGTTACCGTTGGAATCATATTTCGGCGCTGTCGTAAATACAAATTTAATTTTGACTTCCATTACGAATCGACCGTATGTTTCGTCGGCTTCGATTTGAGATTGCAATTAATTGGCGTATATTTTTATACCTGATAAGGATCACATGCCATTGGGAAGTTTCCTTTATTATAATGAAGCACATCTTTAATTTTATTGCGTGGAACGTACAATAAATGGTGTTAATACTAAGCTACTAGGTATACTATCTTTACATAAATGAGTCAAGATGTCATGAGGAAAAGTAAGGCCACTCAATTTTCAATGTTTAATTGCCCAAGTGACTTGTTGAAATCTTTGGAATGACTGTCTCTGTACTGGTATAATAATTAGAAACGAATTTAAAGTATCCACGTGGAATTTGAGTGGTATCAAAATTTGTAAAATTCTTAATCCACTTCTTTCTGATTTACTCGTCCAGTGACATGTTATAGGCTGGTATTTAAATGTTGGTCTAGATTTGTTGTTCAATGCTATCATAACTGGGCCTTCACATGCTTCGGGAAGTTTCCCTAATAGCAATTCAGCACCTCTTCAATTATTACGTAAAATAATCTGTTGAGTTAATAACAATCATAATTATTATGATATAACGATAACGAGTCTCATTGTCATGAACACCATAAAACATCAAGACGGATTTTTTATGGCCTGTGTGTGGCGATGAAGAGTTTATAATGTCTTATTCTTTTTTGTAAAATGAATAAAATGGAAATACTTCATTCATTTCTAGTAAATTAATGTTATAGGATGCATACCTATATTGTTATCAGTCACCGACTGCAGGCATTCAAGGAGAGCGTAGGTTGTTTCTTTATTCCCGTAAAAGCAGCTGAAAGGATTAAGTAAAAAGTCCAGGACGCGGGCAAGGCTCATTTTAATCTATTTTTCATGACTGCGAAATTCATCACTAATTCTGCTGTGTAAGATTCTATTAATTTGAGTTTTGTAATGTGCATACTTCTTTCTTTCAATTAAATTTAAATCAATGTCTTAAACTCGTTTCTAGAAACAATGTGATCCTTGTACTATCATAATTTGAATATGATAATCATCTTGTTACCCAGATTTTCCATTTGCAGTAATTGATCTGACAATCTCCATTGTTAAGTTAAATTACCTCTCAGTAATTGTCGTAGTCTTGTTAGGATACACGTGTACCTTGTATGAGGATTTAGTTTTTTTCGCGACATTAACTTTTCCTTTATTTCCATTTAAATGTTATAGAATTTCCAATTTTTCCACCTACTATGAGACGTCCTTCCTTATAGTTAGGTTAGGTTGGGTTTTAAATATCACACATAAAACTCATCACATCGAAGGTGCTTAAACTATATTATGCCTTGAAGTGGCATATTACAAATCGGCGCGAGTACACATGTTATGTTAAAAACGGTTACTACAATAACCGCGGTGCTCTCGTCGCAGCGAGCGTACGCCAATTGAATGCAAAATACTTATTCATTTGCCACAGTTGAGTCATCGCCGCCCCGCTTTCTGGTCTGCAATGCCGAGGAACAGCTTTGATCTTCTCTAGTCTTACGTGTTTTTGCTACTGTTCCAGTAGTAGTGTAGATACGTGAAAATTCAGACACACCATACGTATTTTCGAACAGCCAAAAAGTTAGTCCTTGAATGATTTCTCTAGTGGCTGGTTGTGGCTGCAACCCTTTTATGTCTCACTGCCTTTTATGTCGCACGGTACTTCATGAATGAGTTGAAATTCAGTTTAAAAGAACAGAAACTCTCTTAGATTTCCAAGATTAATTTTGTTAAGAAATGACTGAAATAGGAATGCTGTTACAGAACAGCCAATGTCAACATAGTCCTTGGGCGATTTCTCTATTGACTTGGTAATGGCATTCCAACCAGCATTGACAATTTATGAATCAGGATGAAATTCGTTCTTAGAATTTGGATTATGGGATTTTATTTAGGGCTACGATTACGAGAACTTATTGACACGAAATTCTGTTAAAACTACCTCTTCCAAACGAAAGCCGTAGTAAATTTTAATTTATAGTAGATGGTTAAAGTGGTTAACATGATATTATAATCGTGGCATTTTGTTTCAGATGGTATTTTCGCAAAATAAAACGAATTGAAGCGGAGAAGAAACTACTTCTGCCCGAGAACGAGCATGGCGCTTTCCTTATCAGAGATTCAGAAAGCCGCCACAACGACTTCTCACTATCAGGTATGTACTCGTATATGTTTAGAAAACAGGTATTCAAAACACTTATTGGCAGCAGTTTCGATCACTCCGAACAGTCGCACACAGCTAACAACAATGTAGCCTTTCAGGGTACTTTCAAACTTGCTATAAGAGAATACCTGAAAAAGACTTTTCTTAGATGTTAAAATTTTCTCCAAGCAGGGATGTTCAAGTTTTTGTATGTCGTCTGGAATCGGTTAGGCTTTCCTCTTACAATAAGAAAGATATAGGCCTTTTGCCACTGGAACTCGAACCAGGGCTTCTCGTTAAAGAGGTCGATTTGTTAGTCACTAGGCCCTTTTTCCAAAATGTGGAGAACTTCTGGATATAATGTTCAAATGTATCCGCCAAATGTGACCGTCGCAGTTTGAAGTACTTTAATAATTCGTTGATAGTTCTTCTATGGTATTAGAGAGTAGGTACTGACAGCTCTTAATTATTGTAAAATTGACTGCAAGCTTCCAATTCAACTTTTTACTTGCATTTGCCGTCGCCTTCTCCTTTCCTTGTTTTGCAATCGTATGCTTTAAAGGACATATGCCCAACAAGGACATGACATAGTTAACGCATGCACTTCTTTCTACCTGGTATTGTGAAAGATGTGTGACGAAGCGTCATTATTTGTTATGTTAGATTCTTCTCGCAGTGAATTGATGAATTAATCTGGGGATGTTATTACAACTTGCAGGTGGATACGACTGTATATGTAGATCAATCTTCTTTTTATTACACTTTTATTAGCTTCACTATCTATTTGTCTTCGGACGGAAACTTTAAACTGTGCACTTTAACAAGTGTCGATGAGAATACAATAAATTAGTACCATAGAGTTGATCTAATGACTGAAATATAATAAGTATAATGGAACTCCGTAACTGGTCAATGTAACCTAACCATGGTTGTTCTTGAAGTGTCATTTAAAGATGACAGCTTGGACGGAATCAATCTGACTGGTCCGATGATGAAAGATAATAAACCAGCATTTTTTTAGTTTCTTTAAATTATTATAGATAATTCTTGCAAAATAATTTAAAGCCAGACAAGGCTCCTTTCACGACCATGTTATGCGGGAAACATCATTAGAACCGTTTTAAACAGGTTTTGCGCGCTAAAATATTCATATTGAGTATGTTGTTGTTGACGCATTATATTTTGATTACATATGGAAAACATGTATTTCCAGTGCATTAATTTTAATTTCGTGGGCATTGGTATTTTATTTTCAATCGAAACAGATGGGTCGTATGATGACATGAACTCATTGAACTTTTAAATATGTAGATTTTCTCTGAGCAAGAACACTATCATCGTATCGTATCGAACAGTATTCGTATAGTTAATGTGTTCCATTTGTACGGGAAGAGGTCAGACAGACTGACATATGACATACAAATGGCTGACCTTTACCGTACGAATACTTTGAGGATAGTGTACAAGTGACGAAACCATCACATAAAACTGTTAAGTATTCTAGTAAAGAACCCGTCCGCAGTTGGTCTTCAGATCCGATCCCGATGTTAAACCGGTTGAAGTTTTTCTAAGGGCACCTGGAACTCGCCGTGGGAACAATCGATGCAACCAAAGACCGATAGATACCTATCTCATATCACTCTTATTTATTCACTGAGTACCGTAAAACTATTTTATGTCCTACTACTATATACGTCCGTTCGAAACGATGCATTTAGATTTTAGATTTCTTACTGTATGCTACTTTTAAGATGGCATCTTGTATAGGTAATGAGAATGCAAGTAGGTAAGATAACGTCTGTTTGATTCTTCTTGTTCTGGTTCTGAATAATTTATTTTAGAAACATCTTTTTGTCTTTTTAAAACTACAGTGTTATAAAGGACGGTTTCAATAACAAAGGTCCTGTTTGCATAGTCTTATTGCAGTCTGGCTGCCAAGTTAAAATACTTAGAAGTGACTTATTTCCCAATAAATATTGTTGGATGTTTTGTTATTTAATGGAAATCTTCAACATAAATAATATTGCAGAGTCTAAGTAAAAATGAAAATAATTTTCGCAATTTGCAAATTGCTACAAAATAAAATTAAATACCTATCGAATTTATATTATTCGATTTCTTTTCAACCTATCACCAAATTCTACATCAGTTCCAAGATCAACATAATTCACAGACTTTACTACTTCAAGAAGATCAGAGTGGAATTTAAAACAAATCCTACTTTCAGTTCACCGTCTTTGTTCGCTAAGTTACAGTCTGAATTAAAAATCGAGCCAAATAAGCTTCTTGTTGCTATCCGCAAATAAAATTACGCAATACCAATTCGCGCATCGAATGTAACGCTCGCAGATCAGAAAATGCATCCTAATTGAAATATTTTTTTATTCTCAGTTTGTTTTTTCATGGTTAACGATATTAGATAAATATTAACTTAAATAGCAACTTAGGAATTCTTAACATCAAACAGTTAAATCTTAATAACAAGTACCGTACAAAACAGTTAAACGCAACGATTCAAATAATAACACAGAGATAATGAAGGCGATTTCGTGATTAAAATAACTAAGCAAATATAACGAATTTAATAACACACGGGAACAAGTCTGAAGCCCCGTGGAGAAACGAAATTATAATGGGATGTTTACGTGCACAGAGCAATCAAAAACGAGAACCTGTCCTTTGTGCGGGAAATTAACTCCAACGTTTACTTCGTCATTACTTTTACTCTGTACAGCTTTCGGTTGGGTGACCTTGAATCGCAGTTACCAAATCCTTACTTTCTTCTCTAAACGTTTCAAATGATCACAAGCAGGACTTGCAAAGTAGAAAGGATGTATCTGTATAGTGTGCATTGCACCATCAGCAGTGGCGTATTTTTATATAAAACAGTCGAATATCAAACTAATATTTACGAAATAGTATTCTTTTAACCGTCTTATTTTATTTCATGCCAACATAGTAGCTTGGCAAAGCCGAGCAGATGACAAAACAAAAAACTAAAATTAGAACAAATTTAAAGCAAAAACAAATCATATAAAATATATTTCCCTAAGAACGAATAAGTTGTATGTTACGTCAGTTAATACTTGCGTATACAATACGAATCTCTTGTATTAACCAATTGTTCTAAATAAATTCTTGCTCATAATATTTTATCAATCAATTACTACTTAGTAAACTTTGTAATTTCGTTATGATAGGTAAAACAAGGAAAACACCGCGGTGGTTAATCATATAATTGTTCTACTTGATAATTCAAACATGTAGGATAATATGTATGCGTCTAATGTAATTGAGAGACGATGTTGGATTAAATTATTTAAATAATCCATCTGATTATAGAATTGCAAAAATTGTGATAGCGTGGATATCATAAATTTTCTTGTAACTTTCAAGATAAATGAAAGTTAAGTTTCTAATGTACCTAAGCTCAGTTTTCGAAATTAATTAGAGGTTGAAACACCTCTAATTAATTTAAACACATGAAGCATGACACGAGGGCAAAGTTGAAGTCGAAGTAAAGAAAAAAAGAAGAAGAAAAAAAGTTTGCCTCGTATTAGTCATATTTACTGATCGGTCATGACACCGTCTGCCCGGACTCATTAATTCGCGATTACCAAATCCCGCCGGATTAGAATCACTGGAAATGATAATTATTATATATTGGTGACAACGGTGCACCCCCCAGGCATAATTCATTTGTACTTGTTTGAAATCTTGTAAAGTTTTGAGATCTATGATTTGGAAAAGTTTCATAAAATATATCAACTGAGCCAAAATACAACAGTTTTAAGATGGGGGTAGGTTACGGCTGTTAATAATTAATATGTCACATTCAGCCACAACTGACCTAAAAATTCAATGATCTTTTCATCCTTCCCTTAGCCAACGGCACAGACACGCGTGTCGTTTTTAGACGGAAGGATTTTCATGTCTAAACTTTTAGACCGTACTAGAAATTTTGACCACCCCAGGATTTAATGGCTTTGACATAATTTCGATTCGACTCAGCTTCATCAACCATCCTCCGAAAGTAATCTTAACTATGCCGAGCTGCAACGGTTGGTTGTGAATTTCATAAAATATAATTTAAGCATAATTTTACGTTCCTGTTACTATGTTATTTTACAAATTGTAGTCGTATATATTGTATCCTGTAAGTATAATAATACAGGGAAGTTCTTAAAACGCTATTTATAAAAAGTCTGTCTGGTGTCGAGATGCAAAAGGTTCTTTGTGGCAAGGTCGGGCGCGGCATTTGGATACAATCCAAGTGGATTACGGTCGTTGACTCGTTTGCTTTGACACGTGGGCTGTTGACATCGAAATCTATACATTTGTCTTATCGCACCTTAAGGTATTACAATACAGGTATTTTCATTATTGCACTGTTGTTAATGTTATATGCGTGTTGTTTCGATAACAGTACGTTTCTTTTTATTCTGGCTTTGAAAACCACATGAGTAAAATGCCTTACAAGTAACAGAACTCTTGTTGAATCAAATTTACAATTTAATATTTTTTTATCTTCACATTTGGCTTGAAATATCTTTGGTATCATTTATTTATTTATATTTTGTTTATCGCAAGGAAATAATGAAATTGTGATTTACCGCTGATTTCCGAAGGTTAAGTATAATCCTTTACAATTTGAGCCATAAGAAATTTTTGTAACGTGATTTGTTGTTCAGTCACGCTCCGGCGATCCAATAGAATTTTGGACTACCTGTATGTAATGGCTAAGATTAACATATAATATAACTTTGCTATTTCTTATGCTTGACCAGTGACCATCACTGGTCATCGTACGGGTTTTTTTGGGTTAAAACATTGTTTCTTTTTTGTTGAACGTTCAGTGTTATGAGACCTCATGTGAAGTTCGGAGAAGGAGATCCAGGTCAGTCATGTTAACCTAGAACAAAAATTTCAGCTTCTAACCTGCCTGTCTGTTTAGTTATACGATACCGCTTCCCCGTTACATCTTTGGCTTAAAAATCCTGCACTCACGAATTTATGTTTTTCAAAAGAAAACCAGTAAATGGTTAAACATTTAAATACAACATGTGTCGCAAATATCTTCTGAATCTTACCGTGACTGTTTTGCATCGAAATTTACATCAATTTTGTAAATAGATTGAGCAATAACACATTTAGCAGCGGTGCAAATGCATGATTCGTTACGCTCTGTGCCTGCGATACACATCGTAGACGCCGCGGATAATGTAATTGTCTAGCTTCTATTCTAGCTGTCTGGTTGGGTAGAAAAGTTGGAGTACTCTTTTAAAAACAAAACGAATATAAGGAGATGAGTTGGGATGCATGTTTTGAACTATCTTGTAATATATTCGCCTAAGAATTAAAATTGTGATGTGACATTGTAACTGTTCTAACTTTGATCACAATTTTTAATTTCGTCAGGCATTTGATTCTTGCATTTTGACATTTTATTTCTCCAAGGCCAAAAAGTTTATACAGTCGGTTTTACTCAGGATTAATGACGATGGCGCCATCTTTTACATCTAAATAACAAAAAGCCGCTAAAGATCCAAATCAACTGAAATTTGCCTTTCCATTTTGCGTTTACCCATTGCTTGATTAATGATTGTGTCTTAAATTCTAAATAGGATTTGTTTACCTCCACGCATATCAATGAACGGTTAATTGCACGAACATGGGACAATTTAACCTAGTCTTACAATCTGTACATACAATACCTAGATAGCTACTCTATTATGAGTACTAATTATGTTCAGACGTCTAACAGTATAATGTTTTGTCGCAGTACGGGACGGTGACACGGTGAAGCACTACCGCATCAGGCAGCTGGACGAGGGCGGGTTTTTCATAGCGCGGCGGACCACCTTCCGCACGCTGCAGGAGCTCGTCGAACACTACAGCAAGGACGCCGACGGCCTCTGCGTGTCGCTCAACAAGCCGTGTGTTCAGGTTTGTTTGGAATAAGTTTTTAAAAAAAGAACAAAAATAGTCGTTTTTAACCAATTATGTTTTTAGGTGGTAGAGCCTTAGTAGGTCGTCCGGGGAGGTACCTACCTTGCCGCTTCTAATCCATCGTAAAGCATGTTCTTCACGGCTTGTATTTCGGCTGAGGAGATATGGTTGCCGAGGATACTTGATTTGAGGTGAACATCTTAGTCCTCATGAGTAGCAAAGCACCCGCAACCTCAGATAGGATTTTTTCTCTATTCGAGGTTGGATGCGGACGTCTACGGGCTGCAGTAACCACTTAACATCAGGTAGCCAGCTTGCCCTTTTTCCACTTGAATTACTATAAAAAATAACCCATGACTAAAACCACTAAGGGGCGACCTTATTTTTCTTTTGAAGGACACTAAAGGGTCTTATATCTCGCAACATAGTAACCGCTGAAACAAATCTCACATCTTATTCCATTTGTAAAATAAACATGAATGAAAGAATCTCTCTTCTATGAGAAATTTTTCGCAATCGTTTTAAATTCAATATTTACCATACAGTGTACTTTTAATCAATCTCAATTTCTCAATCAATAAATCTCAAAATCTCAATTTCTAGTGTACACAATCTCAGTACCAAATCGGAATTTATAGGAAACAAGAAATAAGGAATAGGTGTTGGATTACACGCCCTTTTTTGGTTCAAGTCATTCACCGAAGTCTCGTCTAGACGAGCGGGAGATGACCCCTGAAAACCTCGTAAGTACGCTTTGTGTCGCGTCGTAGATATCAATTTATGCCCCCAAATATTTCAGTTCTCAATGATTTTATGCTCTCATCTGTTTTGATATGAGACTAAAATTGTTAATAAAATATAATCAACCGTTTCATCGACAAGGTTACTACGTTGCCGGCTCATTTTCATTCTATCCAATCGCATATCGAATAGCGACTTGTTGCATTGTACCTTTTGTGTTATTGTCATGCTTGATTAATGAAACTGTAGATTAACGAGCCGTGGCAATGACATAATAAAAAGATATCTAATTATATTTTTTTTACTAATAAAAAAATTAACAATTGCGGGTACAATACTGTCAAATCAAGGTCGAAATACCGCCTTACACCGCGTTATTTATTGTTCGGAACGGGCATAAAATTGCAATACTCAATATCGGACGAGCGATAAAATTTATGGTTTTCGATGGACACCTTTGTGCGTCGCGTGAGAAATATTACGAGGCATTGAACGGTCGCACTTGAAATTCACAGAAGGACCAACGTTTTCCCGGACACAAGGGGCGTGTACATACAAGTGTGCGGACGATCGCGGCCCGATATTTAGTAGATTTTGGCTTTGTAGCTGGATGAATTTTAATTACATTTATAACGAAATGCTGAGTCGCATAATGGCCCTTGTGTTAAATTTTCTGTGTATGTATGTAACTATGTACATCAATCGTGTACCAATATGCGTAGTAGATAGAACCACTGAAGTCTACCCAGAGTGATGCCTAATGCCTAAGTACAACCGCCCTCGGGTTAAATTTAATTTCTCGAGTTTCGGTTGGAGAGATGTAATTGCCAGAAATACGGGCTCATATGCTATTTGTTAATAATACATATTATATTATATTTTACAAATAAATTTCTAAATATTTACATAACAAGAAATTAAAATTCAGATGCTGTAGCCGATATACGATGATCTTGGAGACACTCACATTGTGCATATCAGTGAGGCCTATATGATATAAGCAGCATGATCATACACGTGATGTGAACATCTCTGGCACTCGTCCAATACCGTAAGCATATTAAGCAATTTATTATGCGAAATGAGCATCGTAAGAAAAGAAAAGTGTGTATGTAGATAGTCATGAGTGTGACACACGATGCGAATAAAATAACGATGTATCATTAAGAATGTGTACAAACAAAATTAATTTATATTTTAGTAATAATTTAAATTAATAAATTATAAAAGCTCATTAAACTTTGCTTATAAAAAAGTACCGTAGTTTAATTATACGAAAACGACTGAAATTAGGTTACAACCTAATACCACTAAGCTCTGCAAGTATCTGCGAAGTATGCCTACAAAAACCGATGTCAGTTATCTGTCCTACGGTCTACGCCTAAAAGTTTTGCTATACTCCTATTGTATTTGCTATAAAACAATATGTCAAAAACATTTTTATCTGCGTATATAGCTCGGTATCTGCGGATTCTTTGTGCCATGTGTAATGAGCTTTAGCTGCGTACGGCGTTTAACTCGAAATTCACTCAAAAGTAATTACGTGCGCTGTCATTCGCGATAACGCGTCGCTATACGCAGTACGGTTTACATTATGAATCTCTTCCAGCTAAAGCTTTATTTATCTTGCATTCAAATAACGTCTTTATTAATTTTACTATTTCTCTTATTTTATTTAACTTTTACTTTTTTGGTTACCTACACATTTATTTCAAGTCTACATTTTGCTATCAACACATCTACACTGGGCTATCACCGCTATGTTCTTATGTATTATTAGATATTTATTCATTTTCGTCTTAACAGATTAATAGATACTAGTTTTATAAAATTTGAATTAGGTTACAATTAAATTGAAGAATTTGAATTGAAGTAGTTATCGTAATCAAAAGTAGGTACTTTTATAATTTTAATTTAATGCAAACCGATAAGAAAGTGGTGAACTACATTATGACGTCATTATTAATGTTTTTAAATCAAAATTTGCATTTCGATAGTCTTTTAAAAATCTTCCCTAGGTGACGCATTCAGGTGCATTGAAAAGTATTATTTAGTTATTTAGGTTCCTTTTTGTTTTTTATTTGTAGGAGTAATAAATTATCACCTGCATAATAACATCACTGCGCTCCTACAATTACAGTAAAAAGATCATCAGCTAACCGCTGCATCTATAGTTTTTGTCGTCTTGTGCATAGCGCGTCGATGTTCCTAATTGCTCATTGTTTCATAACTCGTATACTCGTCTTATCCACGTCCTGTGACTCATAAAACGAGAAGAAATCTTGGAACATTCTAGAATTAGTATTTACATGATTCATGGTAGCAAAAATGTAATAGAATGAACAAGCTCTTATCATTAAATTTTATAATATAGCACGTTTTTAGAACTGAGAAAAATCCTTTTGCAGGCGCACTATTTTTTCCCAGTGTTATACGAACTAATATATTGAAATTAAGGTAAATTTCTTTAAAGGAAATTGGTTTTAAAATTATCAACTTCAAACTTTTAGTAAGCTATCGAGTAAAAATAAAAAGTATACATATTCTAGCTTGGTGACCTGTACGGTTGCATAGTTCATCCGGAGTTTTTGTATACCTTGCCATGAAGTTGGTTAATTCGTTACAGAAGACAGGTGTTGTTGTAACCATATCATAGAAGAATGTGGCGCCGCTATTGCAGGTCTACGTTTTTCCCGGTATACTTGAATTTACGCAATACGCAACATTGCGTTAATTAAAGTACAGGACATCAACGTGCATAGTCAAAGCACATTGTTCCGCCATTCAGAACACGTGCAAATTCCTATACTATTGAAATGGACGAGAATTAGCACACTGTCACGTAGCAATTACTAATTGTAAATAATCTGTATGGATTCTTCATTAATGACTACGAGTTTATACGTAACGCTTAATGCGTTTTAGTTATTTATTTGCAACAACAAATCGTAATGTAACAGCGGTAAAGGTCGGTCTAGACCAGTGATTTCTAAACCCGGTATTATTACTGTTCTATCTATATTTATATCTTCGAATACCTATTATAATAGTTTAATTAACACGCAGTTTACCTGACTCTGGCTAGACAATGAAACTCTGAACCTGATCAACATGTCCTAGATAACATTTTGATGGTGATGTGGTACCGTCTCACTCTGTCGTCTGGTGATAAGGGCATAGGATTAGCAAGGCGAGTTTTGCTGATTATTGATTAAAAAAAAAAACATAATTTGCTTTACTATTTACTAATAAAGGGTTCCAACTTCCAACGCCTTGGAAGTTTAGGAACAGCTGGTCCAGACAGCTTATTTCATAGTTTCGAGAGTCGTTCAGTAAACTCTTGTCTCGCACAGTGCAAAGTTAAACGGACGCTGACTCAGAGCGCCGTGCCTGAGCTTTAACTCTTGTTCAGTCTTTCTGCTCCTTCACTTTACATAGTCTGTAAATACGGGTTGATGAAAAGATTTTTATTAATGTTTTGTTTTAAGAGCAGGTGCGTCAAAAATCATGAATAACGTTATTTACCAAATACCGAAGCGTATTATGTTATTTGAATATATCGCTAACTACCAAGGTTGTATGCAGGAAATAGAATCTACATCCTACCTAATAATTCTTGACCCTATGGTACATAAAGCATGTAAAAACACTTAAACAGTTTTTTATTAGTAGGTCTTAAAAGACTATGCAGGTCCCATTTTGGTCGTTCGCATCAGGTTCAAACTTTGTACCTACCCATTTTTCAAAATGACAGAAATCATTCAGCATAATAATAATTCATGTAATGGAAAACCGCAACAGCCACCGCGCTTAGCCTAAGTAATAAATATTTAGATGGCCCATCGTGTCTGTTCTCACCTTTAGTCGCAACGTGTCTATATTGCCGTGGGATTTCCACATCCTTATGCAACGGTGAATAATATAGTGGGTAATAATTTGATAAATACGCAAAGATTTTGCAGTCCAATTTCGCGATCGTCGCCGAAGTCAAGGTTCGGCGTGACCCCCGTTTCGTTATAGGCCCAAACGCTATCGGAACCAATCGCTCTTGCCAAACTGAAGACAGCCTTCTGCCGTGTCAATGAACCATAATACCTATATCGAAACTGTAATCATATTGACTCCTATCCAGATTCCACGGGCGTACGGTATAATTTACGTCAACAAACCTGTCGAAGTTTTCAAGTTACTGTCAGGTTATATAAATTAGGTAGGTGTTTATGCACTTAGATGCTACTGTCCTATGCTTGTTTGTTAATCTTTTACGCAAAACGGCTGAATGGATTTGGATGAAACTTGGTTTCAGATAATTTGTAACCTGGATTGACACATGGGGTCCTTTTTATCCTCCTCCTCTCTGTACCAAATGGACTCTTTGGACAAAATTTAAAATCCATGCCAAACAAGTCGCGGGCAAAAGCTGACCTAATAATAACAAAAAGCGACGTTGTTAAAACATTAACAAATAAAACTTGGCTAAACCTTTTTGAAATAGGTCTAAAGGATCGTAATCAATCAGTCATCTGGACAGGTAAATTAAGGTGAATCGCTAATAACTTATTCTTTTTCCTCGTAACTTGATAAAATATTCAATAATTGCAAAGCAAATGTTTACGAAAAAAGTAACAAAAGATATGAAAATCCAAATAACTTTTGAACCATTAAAATATCGCGTCTGGAGATTGGGTCTATAATATAATGGGGTCCCCTACTCCTCTTTCTGATCCATTCCGTATAGTAACAGCCTATTCACGATTACTAAAAAAGGCAAAATCGTCCAAATTAGCCTTAGAATGCGTAGATGTCATTTATTACCACGCATTTCATATTTATTTATTTCATTTCTCTTATAGGAAAATAGGCTTCTGACATAAGAGTGCAAATCTGTAATCGAATCTATTATGTCACGGCGGGCCATGTTTGTGGTGAAACACTATGAAAGGTTGCATTTATGACTGAGAGAAACATTACTGTGACTTGATAAATAGAAAAGGACATATTGCTCAACATTATTCTAGCAGCTGAGAGCGCTTGATTGTTTTTGTCGCGTGTCTTTGGGCCTACATTTCCAAACGTGCGAGTCATAAATATTCCGAGACCACTAGATTATTACCTGGGGTCCTTCAAGCGATTCCATCGATACCTCCTTGACTGACAACGCATCAGTGACACCCAGAGTGTTGCAGGCTTGCAGGTGTCCCAATGTCCATGTGAGGCGCTGATCATTTAAGTACCTTCGGGTAGCCCGGCTGCTCGTTTGCCCGCTGTTTAGCAAATGATTAAATAATAAAAGCCACACATTATCAGTAAACTAAGGTGAAAATTTTTGAATAAGCAAACTTCTACTAAATTGAAAATCCGTTGAAGTGATTGTCGTCTTACTAGTGTTAAATTGTATGATTTTTTATGTGCCTTTCGCGTCAATAAGTAATTAAATTAGGCATAATTAGTTCATCACACTTAGATTTGTTTGTGTTTAAGTAAGAACATCCGGTTTCAATTAAATATGAAATATCACAAGTCGAGAGTACACAGTCGAATCGAGTCCAACGTAAAGCAAATAATGTCTACATTAAACCGGAATACACAGTTCACTGAAAGTCATTAGAATGCAAAAATTTCTCTTTCTTTAACGACATAATAATATCGAAATCGCAAGTAGGTATTTCGTAATATTAATTGCAATTTCATAAAATTAAAACTGTTAAACTGGACTAAATCGCGTCATTCCCATGACATCGTTTCTAGGTATCCCGAATAGATAAAATCTTAGTTAAAACCTTAATTCAAAGAATCAAAATAAGGAGCGCAACTTACTTAGGCGGTTGTGTATTATAGATAAATTAAGTAACTACTTTTCCAAGATACTTTTACAAAAATAATTCAATAAAATGCACCGTAAATTATTATATACATACATTATAAACAACATACAATGGTTCACCGATTTTTGCTTTACGAATACTTAGGTATGTTTATTTTGTAATCATGTTTATTTTTTAATCATTTAACTAGTAATATTTTAGTACGACATAATTATTAGTGATCATAAAAATTTATATTTGAATAATATGAGAAAAAATATCAATTCTAGGTAAAACACATTATCCTTACTGGTGTTGGTGATGTAAGATATCAATAACTCACAGGCATTACGGTGAAGTATGATGCTTATGTACGTGTCTTTTGAGAGGAAAGGATTTTTTTGTATCTGTATCATGTACTAGGAAAGTAATAAAACATATTCTGAACAACATTCTATTAGTCAAGGAAATTTAAAAGTAATAAAATATTGCCTTCAAGTTGCCTTAACCTATTTAGGCTTAGATCAGTGTTTCCGCAACCGCATCTGATCCAATGTTATCTGAAGAATAAATTGGATAATTCCTCGGAACTACATAAAAGCATGATAGAAAGATATTGCCTTAAATGTTTACCTAAATAGTCGTCGTCGTGACCCCGAAATCGGTGAGAGCTCATGATTAAGAACCTAAAAAGTTATCAATTTCACAATATAACAAGGCGTTTTGATAATCAAATATCAATTTAAAAGTTATTTTTGTAAATCAATGTTCTATTGACAAAGCTTCATGTTTGAATTTTTTATAACTACTCCAGAATATCTACATATTATCATGATTAAAATATTTTAGAAAATAACTATACTTTAAACGAATCTTATAGTCTAAATAGGTCAAGTCATTTACAAAGGTGAATACGTAGAATTAGAAAATAAAATTTTATGTAAACGTAGTCAATCTAAAGTGGTTATTTATTCTGTTTGCTGTTCACCTGATTTGTTTTCAAAAATTTCTTATCCGTTAAAAATATAATTATACATTATTATAATGCAAATACAAATAATTACCATCAATCATATGAAATTAACAACATTAATTAAAAATACTTGAATGTTTTTTATTTCAAAAAAATGAATTGGGTAGGTAATGCGAATTGTTAACTGTAATGCGCGTACGAAGCAAAACAATAAATGAAATACATACAATTTATTTATAAACCAACATTAACATGTGGGAGACAACATTATAATAAGCAATTATGCAAAATTGAAGTACATGTGATAAATGCAGTTGCAAAATATAAGTAACATAAATGCTTAATTTGCGTTACTCAAGCACCCGATTGAATTAAAAATAATATTATTAATAACAATTCAATTATCATATTTAAGGAAACATTTTATTGTTAAGCTAAGCTATATTATACTCGTAGTTTGGAGCTAGGGATTATACTGCTCTTGAGATTGGAATCTTTGAGGATAAACATTATTTAAGATCAGTTCAAAGACAACTGGGTTTTCCCAACTTTTGCTGGATAGTCGCCAAAGAATAAAGTTCCCGGAAGCATACCACTATCATTGAATTTTATTTATCGAGAAAGGTTTAGAATAATATTGATACATTTTCGAAGAACGCAATGTATTGTGTATAGGAAAATCGTAAAATTTATAAATAAATAGTAACAGGCCAACTCTTACGCTAGTAAAAATATTTGTGACGTTTAAAATATAATAAAAATGTTGAACTTATTGATGAGCGTATTGTTTGAGGCCGACTCTATTTGCTTTTTAACAATTATTGTTTAATTGTGTAGTGAAGTTTACTCGCATTTCTAACGAACAATTATTGTTTAATCATAGGTATAACGTCAAGTGATCGTAAAGGATACACTGATTGCCTATAATGAAAAGGTATTGTCTTATTAAATACGTAGTCCAAATAAAATATTGTCATGGAAAATTTAATGCTTCGATTTTTGCTATCGTCCATTAACCTCCTATTTATTTCACAATATTTTTCCAAATTAGTTTGCAAGCTCAGTTCGGATTTCAGTTATGTCGTTTCAGTTTTGCCTCCTCCTATTGAATGGCAGACCGTTGCAAAGCAATGGGGCGACCATGACAGCACCAATACTGGAAGCTTTCCCAGTAGCAACAGTTCTCCCTTTCGTCAGCATGACTGCTTTTATGGTGAAACCTAAGATTGGAATTATAAAATAATTTTCAGTGTTAGGCGGGTACTTAATATTTTATCTAAAACATTATACATTTCGCAATTAAAATGTTCTATGTTCTATGAGCAACAGACATTTTTATAATTCACGATTAGGTACCACTACCACCTTCTTCAACGTTGGGTTTGTTGCTCGCTTACTTTTTATGTTATATCATATAGATTGTAATTTACTGTTCTCTCTTTATCCAGAAGTGTCAATCAGTAAAGTTCCAATAAGCGCCAGTTCCTACAAGCCTAACCTTAGCAAAAACTCCTCATGAATAAAATAGCGTTATTGTCCACCTTCTTGTTATTTAGCTGCAATTTACTGCATTGTTTCCATTACTCCATATACCCAGAAGCCGTGCCTCATACGTGGAAGCTCCACATAATTTATACACCACATCGCCATTCAACAGGGAGGATTTTGTTACGTAGGAAAGGAAGCATGTGTGTCGCGCAATTTTTCTAATAATATCATGACAATTTATAATTATAATTGTTGTAATTGATACCGAGTGGCAAGATATGAACGGATTGAACATAAAAATAAATATACGTAGGTATATTATGACGTGGGAGAAAGAACATTCGAGTGACACAAAAAGGAAATAATAAATTAGAAGTAAAACTTGTATTTTGCTCCTAACAATAACGTTTTGTATACCGTGGTATAAAAGTGGCACTCCAAAATATAGATCTGTTATGTACTATAAATAGACGTAGGTATATTATGACGTGGGAGGTAGAACATTCAAGTGACACAAAAAGGAAATAATAAATTAGAAGTAAAACTTGTATTTTGCTCCTATTAACAATAACGTTTTGTATACCGTGGTATAAAAGTGGCACTCCAAAATATAGATCTGTTATGTACTATGATTAGCTGCACCCTCCTGAATATTCAAAAGAAAATGTAGTCTGTGTTGTTGACCTAAAGGTCTGTTCTGAACATTGGCATACAAATGTAACCTTTTTACGACATTTTATGAAGATGTGTGTGATGAATGTGAATGATGATGTTAATGAATGGTACGGTACATACCTAGAATAGTGCTGCAAAATACAGACTATACATAGTATACACTACGTATAGCGAGTTTCCTTGAACAGTGCGTTTTAAAACACTGCTATAGGTGACATTATGAACCTTTGGCTCTTGTGAAATTTTATTCATGTTCGGCTTTGTTTAGATGTGTTGTTTCTCAACATTCATGCGGTTTGCACCGCAATCCGAATTGCAACATGCAATATTTAGCGATGCACTTGTATTGTACGAAGCAGGGACGACGACTGAATAACAGATATCGAGATAGTTTTCATAGTTTCGCTATAAGATCCAGATAACGGGCGCGTGAGGGAAATAATGTTCACATTTACTGGCGTATTTGTTTACAGAATTAAATGCGACCTATTTTTTGCCATGTGCCTACTAACTTACTAGTTGACCTCTTTCAGTTTTATCTTGTTGCTCAAATAAAGTACCTTTCATGACTAATTAGCTTTTACAATACAATATCTCGAAAGTATGTATTTTAAATGGTTAACTTAGTCGACATTCTCGACTTTTTCCATTAGTAGAATTTATTCAAAACCCTTTAATATTTACCCCTGCCATTTTTTCCATGAATAATTTTATTCATAGCCCATTCCTATTTCATTTTTGATATAACCACTAAATAAAGGGTCCAGTTTGAAGTACTCAAAAGCTTTTATAATGTTTTAAGGACACTAATGAAAGTTACTCGGCCAAGTTGCCCTACCCTTTCTTGATCCTATACCATACAGTGCACAAAATTATAGTAGGTATATAAAAATAAATAAAACTATTATAAAAACTCGAAAAAGTAAGGTAAGCGAAGGCTAATTGACTACGTTGAAGCGCAAACTAGGTTGATGGTTGGCAATTTTTAAAGCAGTTCACATGGCCTTAGCAACGGCGGGTTCCAAAAAAGTAAGAAATGCAAGCAGTGCGGTACATTGTATAACTTCGTGCTTTCTATTTATAGCGGGCCCGATTACATGAGGCCAGAATTACCATACGCTTCACATGTCGGAAGGTGTAATTAATATCATCGGACAAAACCTATATTCTGAGTAGAAATCGACATTAGGCATGATAGGTACCTACCGTAGAAACGCGTGATAATAAATGTGTATGCGGTGAAGTATAGATATAGGTAATAAAATATACTTTCTAAGATGAATAAGATTTATAAAGTTTTATACGTCTATACCTTTGTACCTCGCTCAGAAACCTACGGCCGTGCATTTACATAGGCTACCGTGAAACATTCATCCTGTGATTTGTGTGTCGACTGAGTTACAGAAACAGAGACCAACTGGGTAACAGAAACCATCTGACGCGACGCGACTTTGAATTATCACTTTCAGTATCAAATTTTTTCAAAAGCAAGTAGGCATTGTACCCAACTAAATCCTGACACTAAAGGTAGTCTTCGTAGGTGACTGTAGATTAACTACGATCTTAATGAAATAATCAGTAAAACATCCTTCAATAAATATGCAAGATACGTCATAGAAAAGAATGATTCATAATAACTTGGTTGTAAATAAACAGTTATGTATAAACTTATTGCATTGGTACATTACAATACGGCTTGCAAGTGAACTACACAATTATCTCAAAGAGTTATCTCAGGAATAGTTCTATGTAATTTGGTTAAATAAATTAATATAAAATTGGTATGTAACGGACTTACTACCCAAATGAATAAATAAAAAATATATTATTATTTAAAAGAAACCTCAATTAAATAATAATAACGCCCGAATAAATTCCACTTTTGGTATTTTCAGAAATTCTGTAGCCATGAACCAATTTGGCAATGAGTGACGGACAGAAATGGGTCAGTGCAACTTCATAGGACCCAAAGATGATTAAAAAATAAACATCCTCCGAACGACTTACATTTCATTGATTTCTAAATTTAGCCAGTTCAATCGATACCATTCATGAAACACAATAAATATTTACAAACAAAAAAATAACAACAGTCCTTGTTGATAGAGCATCTTTGTCAATGAAAAAGTGAAGATAGTTCAATAGATGCTAACAATTCTTATGAATAATTCCTAGTCCATCTAAAAAGCGCGCAGAACGCGAAACAAAACGGGTGGTCGCGGTCGCTGGCTGCCATCCGACGGCGGTTTCATGTTACAACGCGATGTGAATTAAAAATTACAAAAATACTTCTTACATACTCGTCTGTCCGAAGACGAGTGTCGCCCGTCAGTCTACATCGATGCAATGCCGTTGTCTTACATTTAAAACCACAACCCATCTATTATAACATAAATGGACATTGCATAAGGAACGTTAAACTAATTGACTATATAAATGTAAAGGTACAAGCACACAGCGGTATGCAAATAATATTAACATAACAATTGCAACAAATGCTATTTACGATCCATTGTTGTATTCTCTTTTTTACTATTTCAATGGACGTGGTCGACATAAATATGATAAACCGTGATAAACGAACGCCGGTAATGGGCGAGTTAGCAGGAAAAGTAAAAATAAATCAATATTTAACTTTTCTTAGTTCGTAGAAAAAACAACATTATGCATGCAGCGATAATAGGTTTGCTTTAAACAAACGTTACGACTTTAAAATAAGAAAAACAAGGATACTTTGATTTTTTTTAAATAAGACCAGTTAAAAACCAAACTGTCACAATTATTAAACTAAAAGCCTTTTTAAGTGCAAAACTGGGCGTGGGGTAAACGAACCTTTATAATTGACCCTCTAGACCTTTTAAATAGCTTGACTCCCGTGATCCGCTACTTCGTTTTTCAGCTAGCTTTATCATTACGGTCTATGTTGCATATAAACAAACACTGAGCATTTCTATTCGTTGCTGCCCTGGAATTTGTCGAATCGAATCTATATTTTTGTCAAGCTACTTGGATTTTACGGATGACCTTCCTCTTCTCTATTGAGATCATTTTCCCAGGAAGTACAATTTGTTTAGAGAATGTTTAAAATGTCAAATTTTAATTGCAGGTAGAGAAACCAGTGACAGAAGGTCTGTCGCACAGAACGCGCGACCAGTGGGAGATCGACCGTTCCTCTTTGAAGTTCGTCCGGAAACTGGGCCACGGACAGTTTGGTGAAGTATGGGAGGGCTCGTGGAACAACACCACCCCCGTAGCCATCAAGACGCTCAAGTCCGGTACAATGGACCCCAAGGATTTCCTCGCCGAGGCCCAGATCATGAAGAAACTCCGACACAACAAGCTGATCCAGCTGTACGCGGTGTGCACCCTTGAAGAACCAATTTATATCATCACTGAGCTGATGAAGAATGGCTCGCTGTTGGACTACTTGCAAGGTACGTAATCGTTAGATTCTTCGACCTTAATCTATTTGTTACTTTAGCAGATTTTGTCTAACATTTTTTGGCTTTTGATAACATTTAAAAATAACACATCCATTTTACGTCAAATTCTTTAACATAAAAAAACAACCAATAATCGATTTAATGACGGACATGTTTGATTACAGCCTAACACCAATCATTTCTGGAAACATTCTTCTATGTCGAGATTTAATTCTGCATACAGAAGTGTGAAAGCTTAGAAAATGTTCTCATCATAATCTCACGAATCGTATCAACTCCCACAGGCAAAGGTCGCGTATTGAAACTGCAGCAGCTGATCGACATGGCGGCGCAGATCGCGGCCGGCATGGCGTACCTCGAGTCCCAGAACTACATCCATCGAGACCTCGCCGCGAGAAACGTCCTCGTCGCTGACTCCAACATTGTCAAGATAGCCGACTTCGGACTCGCCAGGCTTATCAAGGCAAGTGATGCTCCAACAAATAGTTAGCGCCCTAAAACTGTGGCCCAGATCTTTGCGAGAGAAAGATCGCGTTCTAAAACGGCACGGCGCACTCGAGTTAAAAGAACGTGATGCTCCTCTCAGGGATAGAATCTGGAACGAGGAAATTCGTAAGAGCACTAACTCACCAACAGAGAACCTCGAAGATTTTCAAACTGAAGTAGTAATGAGTTGGAAATAGTGGCCATATTTTGGACAGATATGGTGGCAGCTACTCTACAAAATTAAGCTAATAAGGTTTATAAGTTTATGTTACAAAAAATAGGCACATTCCCAAAAAAGTAGATACTAATCGAAGGTTAGTTTCCGCGTCCGCGTGAAAAGTGGCACAACTCGTTAACAATTAACCGGTAGAGTCGAACATATGACATTACAGTCATCCCAACCACAAACGGACCATTCGAGTGTGTTTGAGGTTAATCGCCTTGGGTGGCTTAACCCCGCAGCGACTTTAAACACCTCAAACTAATGAACACTTAACGTCAACACACCGCAAAGCTAACGAGAATACGCTCGTTTCGAGGAACCGTTGCTTGTACCCTATTGATTATGTAGTTATGAACTAACGTAGTAAGCTTAAGGGTTATCCATTTAGACGCGATTCTGATAGCTAAATATAAGATTTTTATGGATAAACAATCGATTTGTTTTTAAGTTATTTATAAGTTCAAGAAACAATCAAAGGGTTATTGTTAAGAATTAAATACAGTTCGCAGCTTATAATAATTGAATATGATATGAATGGAACTATAAATATTATAATAAAAAAGAACATTTGAACATTATTCAAAGATTTTCTACGAATAACCTGTATCTTTGTCTTGTATTTACAGTTATGTTTATAGCCAAGAATAGTACTTTTTTCGGGCAAAAGGAGTTAACCATCATTTATTTAATGGACAGGAAGGTGCATTTTAATTAACTGTTTTTATTTACTTATCTCATCATTAAAACGCTAAATTACCCTGGATAAGCAAGTATTTTCATTTAAGAAAGTTTAATATCACCTTTATTAAATCGCAGAGAAACCGCAGGACTTAGTAATTAACTTAGTAATTGTGAGCGCTTAAATCATCCCATTTAAAGATAATTACGGCGTCGATCGATATAATGGTACTATTGTTTAAATTAAATCTCCTGTCATTACCTAGCCCGGCCACAGTGGACTGTGTACCATGGATGGTACACGTCTGCAAGTCACTGCTTGTATGCGCGCTATATATCCACTAATTATAATATTATGTATAATTATATAGATAGTATAAGTAGTCATGTCAAAAAGTGGGACCATCGTCCAAGTATTCGTAGGGTAAACGTCCAATCATTAGTATGTCGTATGTCTCACATCTTCCCATACTAACGACACAGGATAACTATACGTTGATGATACACTATTTTATGCTCTTAATTTTGGCATTATTCGGCGTTGATAACGTAACAAATATTTTTGCTCAAAAAAATATGGATCTCATTTTATTTGTGGTCTTTTTTTATTACAGGAAGACGAATACGAGGCCCGCGTCGGTGCGCGCTTCCCCATCAAGTGGACGGCACCCGAGGCGGCCAACTACAGCAAGTTCTCCATCAAGTCAGACGTATGGTCCTTCGGCATCCTGCTCACTGAGCTCGTCACCTACGGCCGGACGCCTTATCCAGGTATGTCGGGACCAAATATATCTCCCCTTCCCTGCTTTCAGCCCTTGGTAGTTTATTGTTGGACATGCCTTTCGTCATCGACGCAACTCCACTGGGCCATCTGAATGCAACGGTTCGCTACTGTCTTGGTCAGGTTATCTGTCCACCAGTTCGAAAGGGCAGGTTGTGCTCCCTTTGCCAAGAGGTTATCGTCATTCGAGGCCCTTTTCCCTGTTTTGATGTTTCCTACAAACAAAGTTGCTCCCATTGCCGCTTTAATTGCCCATTGCCACTTTGAGATCTACGAGTATGTCGGTGACCTTCATGCAGGTTTCCATACAATTGTAACCTTTCTCAACATTCAAATCAAAATTTGATTTTCGGCTAGCCACTTGCAGCATGTGACACTCAAAAAATGTTTACTTTACAGTGGGTTTTGAAAATACCTCCATTTGCAAATTGACTACTGGCAGCTTACATTAAGTAATGATAGATAATAACGATTAGTTTCGTTTACATGTTTAGATGGCATTGAAAAGCAATCTATTGGTATATCGCTTGCAGGTATGACGAACGCGGAGGTGCTGCACCAAGTGGAGCACGGGTACCGCATGCCGTGCCCGCAGAACTGTCCCGCGGCGCTCTACGAGATCATGCTCGAGTGCTGGCACAAGGACCCGCTCAAGCGGCCCACCTTCGAGACCCTGCAGTGGAAGCTGGAGGACTTCTTCACCATGGACAACTCCGAGTACAAGGAGGCCTCCGCCTACTGAGCCCGGCCCTCCCTGCCGCCCCACCGACACGCGCACGCGCACGCGCACGCCCATCATGTAAGCCGACATACTGAATCATTGCTGTTTATAATGAGTGGCAAAAAACGTTTGCATCAGGTGGTACCTGATGATAAAGAGTCACTGCACCTAACGGTCGATCTGTGAGACATCTGCCGATTAGATTACTATAGGAACAATGTTCAATATAAATGATATTGGTCCTTTATATTTTTACTTGTTCTGTTTCTATTTAAAATGTTAACACAGGGAAAAAGATATTAAAACATGATGTTTTCTGCTTATTTTTGTAAACGTTCACAAAACGCTCGCAAATCATAACCGTCGCAATCCCTCACCAGACCCCGGGGCTGTACCACATGCCGCCGGAGCTGCAGATGCTGCACGGCAGCGCTTCGATGCAGCACCTCCAGATGCACCACCTGGCGACGCACGCGGCGCTCGCGAACCAGCCGCCCGCGCTCCAGCACCAGAGCATGGGCCAGCTGCACCCGCACCCGGCGCACCCGCACCCGCTCCCCGTGCACCCGCACCCGGCGCTCCCCGTGCACCCGCACCCGCGCCCGCTGTGCCACCACCACGCGCGCCACGTGCCCGCGTACCGCGCGCCGTGAGCGCACCGACACTCGCCCGCCCTCTACTACTCGCTCAGCATTGGACGCAAATAACCAATAATAGCCGGTATTTAATGTACTCTAACGCTCCGTTTCGCCACTTTCTGATAAAGACGTTTATAGTCATCTGACGTTAGTTATGAACCTATCTGGCACATTAGAGTATCTGTGTGAGAAGCCGTTTAATAATTTTACTTGCCGGTGAGAACCAATTCATAAGCTTGTTAACACAAATAAGTTACCAATATGAACTTGTCATAAGTTCCCTAATTTCAAAACCCGTTAAATGTAACCTCAAGCAACTAAAGAGTGCCAATAACAACTTATGATAAGCTCTATGATTTAGAAACCTATAACACTGAACCTGATAGTTGACCTGCTAGATAAGTTCTAATTAGATTATCAAGGACTTTATTAAGGAAATGGTGACACTATCCCCTAGTCTGAGTTTTTACATGGTTCGTTGTCGTATCGACAGCGTTTTTTTCACAATACGTTCTTTTTTGCGTATGTATGGTTTAATTAGATTCAATTTCCATTGTTCAAACTCAGATTTTGGGTCTGCTACTTATTGTAGTAAGTACCTACTGTGAAAATGTTTCATATCAACTTTCATAAATATAATAACTGGTTGTGTACCCAAAATGATGATGTAGAAATTGTTTAGAAAATGTCCATTTTGATGTTCAATATTTTTGATCCAATTTTTTTTAAGTATGTAATATGGGTTGACAAAGTATTGTTTATTTGCTTCCATTACGTCCTACGTTGCATAACCTCGTAATTTACCCAAATGTTGGAACGGCTTAAAGTATTCAATCTTCTATAAGCCCATAACGCTGACGCTGCGATAAACGCAAAGTAATTAAGACACCTGAGATACTTTGCTTTGTGCAAGTTCAGTTCCAGCCGGGAATCACGCAACACCCAAGGGAAGCGCGTGTCGAATATTTGGCAAATATTGAATCGAGGGAAGTAAAATTTTAATGCCAGAATCGTTCCCGAGGTCACTTTTCTCAGTGAATGTGACGAAACGTACTCTTATCTTACCCGTTTGTAACCTTTATACAAAATTGTTAGTAGATTTAGTCCACGTTGTTATTGTACCTTTCATGTTAAAATTATTGACTTCTAATAGATCGATCATAGGTTAGGAGACTAAGAAAGAACACTGCCCGATGGTTGTTCGTAAGATTGCATATTCGTTTCGAATTTCTGAGGGACATGTTTGCATAAAATAGTTAGGATGTTACGTAGCCGAAGCGGCGACGTAAGTAATTTTATGACTCTTCGATCGATAAGTTGTTTAGCTACTGGCAACACTTTTTCTAAACGCGTTTAGGGTACCCTAGGTTAACGGTTCACTGTATCTCACATTATCGTCGGAACTCCGACGAGTTAGTAAATCTCTAAAGTGTGATTTTACCAATATAATACTCGATCGATTTTCAGACATTTCGATTGCAAAGATGGATGTGTTCTGCTACTCGCTTCGAATTTATCCGGCTTACGGTCCAATGTATTATAGTTGAGGTAGAGAGGCTTGTCTGTAGAGGGGGTGATGCGGCGCCGCGATTTGGGAGGATTAGTGCGTGTTCGGAGGAAATTTAGGTTCGGCAGGGAATATAGTCGTGCGACAAGCACGACCCTTGAATGGATTTTACGTTTGGATAGGCGAATTATCCGATTAGGTATTCACACTTTCGTATACCATGTTTAAAGTAGATTATCGATATTGGTGATAGATGCCAAATAATCGTAATAAAGAACTGAATTTTATATATACATATTAACTGTTCTGAGGGTATTTAGACGTTAGGACTTTATTTATGTAATTTTAATGCGACTAGCTTTTCTAAATCATTTTATTACGAGTCTTCTATTTGTATTTTAATACACTTGAAATAATTATCGTTTCGAGATTCAGTTTTATTACGTGCCTCGAGTGTCCCGCTCAAAGTTAGAACATATGGTCGTCCGCAAATCAAACTGATATTTTATTTGTGCCAAGTTAATTTAGTTTAAGCGAAGGTTTTATTGTGCCGCATAATATAAACAAACTGAAATCAAATGTATCTACTATTATATCCTTACTTTAAAATTAAAGTAAGATGTTACGATTGGCCTAAGAAATTAAATATTTTTAAACGTGTAGGTTTTGTATCCTAAGCGTATAGATTTACTTAGGATTATGCAGATGTGCGCCATATCAGTGTACAGTATGGTAACATCCTTTGTGTATTTGTTGATCAACAGCTATCATTTGAGTGTGCAATATTTATATTCTGAAAACCGGTGCTTAATATAGTTGTATGCGAGAAGATTCAGGAAACTAAATATAATTTGCAATGATCTTGTCACATCCTCAGAACATTTAACAAATGAGTAGTTTATTGGTGTAAGCTTAAAGTTTAAAAGGACGGATGTCAGGCGTGTTTGTGATGAGGTCTGATACCGCCGCGACAGTACAACTCATGCTGTTTTATAAATAGATCTTCGCACCATTTACGTGTAAATAGTACCGAATGTAGTATTGGTTGTAAAGGTTTATGAGTGTTGTTAGAATGTGAGTATTGAATTACTGCAACAACGTGCTGCCGACTCGAAGGGTCCACTGACTCAACCATTCCAATTGGATCATTATCGCAATTAGTGACAGTTGTTTTTTAAGGAGTTGACTAAATCGAGGTATTGAAATTAAAATTTATCGCACAAATAAGTAACTATTGACTACCTTAATTAGGTGCCTCAAGAAACTGCATTTTTATGTCACAAAATATTAACTTGTTGTTCGCTTGTTCACTTTAGTAGAGATATTAACGAGTACAAGTACCTAAATTTTTCGCCTTATTGGCTGCGTTCTGTGTACGATCGTACATTATATTGTATCGAATAGTGAAATAAATTTTTGACCATATATTTTAGCGAACTAGTTGATCGTATGAAGTACGTAGTCTTTACGTAGCTCTTTCGTGTATAAAGGCACGAATGAAAAGTTAAAAATACAGTATGATAATAATAGTAAATAAGTGGTTGCTGACGTTTACCAATGCTCACTGAAGTGGACAAGTCAAACAGATAATTCGTTATTTATACACGCACTGTGGATAGAGCACTTTTGTATAGGGATAAACTCTAGTTCAAGTGGCTCACGAACTCATCTTACTTTGAAAAAATTACCCATTTATATTTTTTGAATATTGGTGAAATAAGTGTTATACTACTTATATGTATACAAACTAATTTGATATTATTTACAGTACTCGGAGAAATCCTAGAAAAGCTATTTACTCCCTTGTATTATTTTCAGTAATTTATTTAGAAAATTTATTGATTAATCGTAAGTTCTAGCTGTATAAACTTGCTTTAGGCTTTATTCTTAACCGCGACGGCTAAGTTATGCTACGTCTATCTTATATGGCAATAATATAATTGTATGCGTATTTTATCGTTTAGTTAGCCAATTTTAAGTATTTTATGCCATCACAATTATTATTTTAAAATCATGAATTGGTAGCGTAGAATAGATTATGTGAGGGATGAGTGTTTGATATATTTAACTAGTATACATAATGTTAGTAATTGTTGCTGTGTTACATGACATTTACGCGTGGTTAACAGTAATGTACAGATCACTTGACGCGATGTCTGTCGATGATTGGAAGGTGAAACCGTAAATTCAAGTGCGACTGATATTAGTTGATACTGTTTGACACGTGAGCTAAGGTCTTATTACCTCCGAGTATCAATTAAATATATTTTAAGTTTCTCCAGACTGGTGTTACACTGCCGTCATTGCATTTTTGCCTCTTACTGTTTACATTTTTGTCTTAATAAATCTTTCGCACACATTTCTAAATTTTTTACATAACACACTTGAAACGACAGTGTAATACCGGCCTTATATGGTTATGATTATTATATTTCACTTATTTGTAAAGATTTTTTTTAACACAACAATAAATATAAATGTGAAATACTTATTTGTTTTATTGCTCTGGCAAACCCATAATCCCTGTTTTGTAAAAAAAACTATAGTATGAACTTTTAGGACAATATTTTTCTCAATTTATTAATAACATTACTTATCCTAGTTTTATAGTCATTTGAGAGAGTTGTATCAATTTGGCACAATAACGAAGCGTCGTTTTCCAATCTTATAAGTAAAGAATCTGTTTCATTTAAATCCAACTTTACTTTCTTCCTACAGGGCTCTGCGGAGTCGCTGTCTAAATCAAACAAGAAATCACCCAAGTCGAAGTTAGATTGTGCTACAGGTTCGTCCGGTTCAATACAAATAACAGGGTTTTGTATACATTTGTGGGTAAATACATTGCATCCAGCCATAACCAGTTGCTGCTTCCATTCTGAGTTTGAATTAAATTTATTGTCACAATATAGTGTCCATTCATTATTCAAAGACTCGTCTTCATAGAATATAGTAGAAGTTAGGTCATGACTGTATTCACTATCTCTGTACTTCAATAGTGTTTCTAGTATAAACGATCTTAGTGAAGCCTCTGCGCCCCTTAACAACACTTTTATAGTATTTTTGAACATTGATCTTATTGCATATTGGTTTTCGTCTTCCCTGTGATCAAATGTTAGGGAACAAAATAAATTGAATAGTAACACTATCATTTCTGTATTACAGCTTTCCATAATTGTTGAGATGACGTGAAGTACCTGGGAAAAAAAAATAGGTGATTCAAATATATAGTACACGTTAGTAACGTCCTTACATTGTGTTACATGTAATATTTTGTAAAAAATATGCAATAATTCCAAACTTTTACCTTGCCTGTATAATAACTGCTTGAAAATTGATGTCTCACAGACTCTGTCAAAGCGACTAACGCCTCTAAATACTGATAATTCCATACGGTCTGACTTGTAACAAAATTTCCTGCTTTTATATACGGATTTTTGTGACAGGCCTTTGACCATAACTTTACTACATACTGTTCCATATCAGTATTTTCCATTTGAGAACATGTGGATGCTATTTTCATTATTTGAATCTGAAAAAGTAAATAAAAGCATTTTTTTTGTAAATCATAGGTAAAGTAAACTAAATAACAGAACAATCTTGTTTAGTAAAAAAATTATAGCAAGTAAGCGTCCAGGCCATACAGAGTTTAGTAAAAACCAAATTTATAAGGTTTACTTTACCAACGTTAAAATATCTCTTTCATTGATATTTTCTGATTCAAAAGATTCATCAAAAGTTCTCTTAAAATTTTCAATTACGACAGCTCCAGTGTTTTTTCGTAGATGGTCAGGTAAATTACAAATTTTCAAAGCACACCAAATATTGTTTTCTGGACTAAACTGTTTAACAATCAGTCTTTTGTCTTCAGACGATAATGTTTTGAACATATTGCCAATAATGTAACGTAAATGAACTTCTTGTGGAGAATTCTGGAAGATTCTGTGGTTTCCCAATTTTTGGTAAACTTCAATTAGTGACAACACAGTGCTTGTCACTAATTCTTTGTTAATAAGCCTGAAAACCGTGGGACAATTAATTATTTGCTTGATTTAAAACATATTTTATTGATTTTAATTTTGAACATAAAATAAGACTGCATTTAAGTTAATAAAAAATTAAATAGTGCCTTTTAGACTCCAACACCATGAACCACAGAACTTTATCAATGGACTGCAGTGACCATCACTGCAGTGAACACCAAACACATCATGTGGTTAGATTCAAAATGCTTATAAAAGCTGAGCTGCAAAGAAATAGGATATTACGCCGGATCTTAGTACTACGATAAACGAAACAAATACATATAGCGTATCATATCTTACCTGCCCAATGCTATCCACAGATTTGAAGAAAAAATAGCACTGTAAAATTCGATACTAAGTATCGATTCATACATATACTTTTCTAGCATGGAATAAAGTTCGGCGTTCAGGGTGCAGGTAAAAGCCACCATATGAAGTAACAAGGACTCATATAAGCCAAAATATTTTTCATTTTTTACATCTTTAACATGGAACTTTAGTCCTATATTGAACCAATAATGGCCTGCAACAAACAATAATGACTAAGTCAATAAAGGGTTTTAACTTCCATGAGAAAAAAGAAGATACTAAAATATTTGGCTACCAAACAATTAACAAACAACATCCATATAATGTAACTTAAGGCTATTGTAAGCCAAATTTTTTTGAAAATAGTCTATTGATAGCAAACAAATGGTGAGCTTTTCAGCTTTAAAATATTTTAACAAAAATGAAAAGTTTAAAATTTTGACATTCTTGACATTGATCTATGTATTTATATATTTATAACTTAAAAAAATTACACACCCATAGGCAGTGCTCTGTAAATGCAATCAATAATTTTTCGTTTTGCTAAGTTTAACGTAAAATCTTCCTTGCTTTGGACGATTGCCTTCATGAGAGATGTAATAAGAATAATATATCCCAAAAATATGCCAGAGTCTGGACTTTTGACATCTATTTTGGAAACATACTGAAAATATAGGAAAGAATGTTATATTTCCTGTGATTAGAAACAATTATATAAATAGCTTGAAAAAAAGGTCTTCAAGTGTATAAAAAATATATAAAGTAAGTACAGATGATTTAGAATGAAGACATTTAAATATTCTCCATTCCCTACCATTTATAATGAATTACTTACAAACATAAACTTCCCATTTTCAAGAAGAATATTGCAAAGACTGTCTGTTGGACTTAAAATATTTGTCTGTACAAGGTTTATAAATTGTTGTGATTTGCCTAGTATTTCTTCAAGGTATGCTGGATTATGCCTAAAACACCAATGCAAATGTTTAAATTAAATAAAAATAAAGTTAACAACGCTTACCAAAAATGATAGAAATTGAAAGCATAGGTATGGCAGGAATCTTAGATACCTTCGCTCCCATATAAATTTTAAAAATTGTATGTAACCCAAAAAGGTCATTGAAGCATGCCCAAGGGGTGCTACCCTGGACCTTACAATGGAACGAATTTTTAGCTTATCAGCTGTCACTTTATATATCCACTTTCAAACTCATCCACTTTCATAAACTACTTCAATTTTCTTATTCAACTTCTTGTTCATACTATACTCACACTAAAAATAGTAATTCGATTTTCATGCACTATTCTATTTTCTTTTTCTTATATAAAATTCTTATATAGCTATTTCTTATATCCTTCAAATATTTTTTAATTGAATACTCACATATAAATATATTGTAATAATTCTACAACAGTTTCGTAATTATTCGTTGTTGCCTGTTTAAAAACATTGCTAATTCTCAACAATATTTTGATCGTAAAATTCGCCACTTTTAGTGACCTTAATACAGTTTTAGTATCCTGTTCAGACTGAAAAGTATAAAAATGGCTTATTAACAAAAAAATTAAAACACAGAGTAGAAAATATATACAAGAAAAAAGCTTTATTTAAAGAGGTGCTGTTTACCTTAAAACTGCCATAGTACTGTTTATTCAAGAGAAATGTTATTATTTGATAATTTTATTGCTACTGTATTACATATAATATTTTGTTATACTTTATAATATTTATTATACGTAATACAGTAATTTAATTTACTATTGTATTATATTATGTATAATAAATATAAAGCCTATCCCAGAGTAATTCTCACCAAATAGTAAAAGATAAGATATGATGATAGTATTTTTTAAGATATTTGAAAGAGTTTAGGAACCCCCTTCAGTAAACATCCATACAAACAATCTATATTCATCTTTGATTAATTTTTTTTTTTCATATTCTTACCTGAATAGCAGATTTAATGTTTTCCAAAATGATGGAAGCAAACAATTGTGCACACTCATTGTAAATATTCTTATCAAGAAGGAACTTTGAATACTTCTCACATATGACTGTATATGCCTTCCACTGTTCAGCCATCGTCTTAACATCTAATGCTTGCACAATTTCACCAATTTTCATATTTATATTGAGAGCTATAAATAATGAATAATTTTTAATACAGTAATATGCATATGTGAAGTGAAATAATATGTATAAAAAAATAATGTGTTCAATTTTTAACTGGACTGTTACTCTATCTTGTACAGCACAAATGTGATCTGTGAACTGTCTTATTTTGTAAGTTATTTCCAATTTCTGGGGGCTAACCAAAGACAGCTTGCTTCATATCATGTCATGTCTACTAAATCTATTATTCTAAAAAAACTTTTTTACCATCAATGAGTATTTGTTGTTGTTCCCTCTCGGTTAAGTCAAAGATGAAGTGCTTTTCCATGGTCATTAGATAAGTTAACTGTAGTTCATGGCATGTACGAAATAAATCTTTCAATTGTGTCTCCACTGACCTTAAATAGTTTCCATAAATACATTCACTGTGAACAGTAAAATGTCTCAATATCAATATCAGTATCATTCAGCCAATTTTTTAATGAAGAGTTACATTGTTCCTGTCTTATAAGATTATATCCTTCCTTCCTTCCTGCAGCCTTTAGTCCACTGCTGGACATGGGCCTACCTACCCTAATCTACAGGACTCCATCCGGTCCTGGGCCCTCTGAATCCAACGGTTTCCCGCTGTCATCTTCAGGTAGTCAGTCAACCTTGTAGGAGGGCCTGTGCTCCTTTTACCTTATAAGTTTATTTATTCCAGTCAAAAAGCTTTAATATAGTCTGCCTGCAACCCATTAGTTGCCCACTGCAGCTCTGTCACAATGAGAATGATAATAAAGTACCTATGTGGAGAAATAAAATATTTCAATATGGAAATGAAATCGGCAATTAATTTTTACTATATTATTTTGCTAGAATAGCAATAAATTGGTAGGTATTCTATAATGTAATATTTTGTACCTGTCTCTACAGTGCATGAAAACTGTTAATATAATATTCCCAGTAGTGATAGGAAAGGGTTTAATGTTGCAGCAAGCCATAGCTGTGGATTCTATAACATTTTTTATAAAATCTGACAACATTTGTAGGAGAATGATTGCATCTTCTAAGTAACCACAAAGCTTATTCACTTGAATGTTTGACTCCTCTAACAACTTCACCACTAAATCTAGACTCTGAAAAAAAAATGGTTTTCTAGTTTATGGGGATTTCAAGAGTATAGCAGGTACAACCGATGTCAGGAGGTCATTGCACCACTTGACATAGGTGGTAGGGCAAGTGTAATCAGTGTGTGGCTTGAGTTTAAATGCCTTTAACAGCATACAGAATAATTATAGATGCAAATTGTTTCTGTCACATATTCATTTCCTAAGTGCTTCAATTTGTACATAAGCCTCATGCGAATTTGTTGGAAATGAATAGGGACCAAATAATGAATTTGAAAAATGTTAAAGAACTCACCAGAGAAACACACTTATTGCATTCTTGTAAAACTGCAGAAAAATGACTAGTTATAAATGATTTTCGGTTCACTTTAGTATCCAGGGACTCCTTTGTTTTTAAAATGAGTAAATCATAAGATTCAACATCCATCTGTGAAGAAATATTAACTTTTATTTACTTATTTAGTTACGTTTGGATAATTGGGTTATCGTATATCAGTAGGAAATTGACTAGAACAGTTTTTTTCATATTAATAAATAAGAAAAGGAGTTTCTACTTCTTTAGTAATTTTTGCATTTAATTAAGGGTTTAACTTTACGGTATACTTTTCCGAGTTTTTCAAGTTCTTCGTCCGTCTCGTTTTCTCTTCTAGTTTCCCGGGAAATTACTTTTTTGACTTTCTTGTCTGCCTTTGACGTTGGTGTTGGTTGACATAGAGTAGGTATGTACTTATGTAGCAGGCAGATCCGATCTATCGAAGATCGACATACGATTCAGTAGATATTTGGATCGGATCGAAACCATACGATCCCAATGCGGATCGATAGAATACCGCAAGTATCGGACCGACGATCCAAACATAGTGGTTTTCACATAATATAATACAAGTATGATGTTATTGGGCGGGATTTAGGATTCTTTATGAAACAAATATTGAAACAAAATATCAATACTTTGCATCTTTATTATTAGTGGCGAATGGTGGCTACGGCGGGTAAAAAGGTGACACGATTTAAACATTAAGCGCGTGTTTATTATTTCTATGAACTATTTCGTGTAGTATGCAAATGTGAAAATATCCCACCCAAATGACCCAACCCTTTTATTAAAAAAAATTTTTTTTGGATCGATATTTTGTGTATCGGATCGATGCATTCGATCGGATCCGCGGATAGGATCGAGACATTATGATCCGTATCGATCCCCGTCGCATCCCTAATATTCTCTATATTAGACTAGAATACTCCTCATATAGTAATAAAAAAATCTTAAAGTAGGCCAAAAATATTTTAGCCACTTTTAGTGATTTTTTTAACAAAACTGGGCACTTTTTTCTTTGATTCAGCCACAAACTAGATAGTCCTAACGGCAACACTGATGGTGGCACTTCACTTTTCTATTCGTATTACCACATAGTACATTATTATCCTAATCCTATTTCCGACTCTCCCGTCCTAAAATTTTTATTTTTTGTAATACGCAATTTATATATATTTTTAGATCGAGGTAGGTAAATTAAAAAGCCATATTATTATCCAAAATCGATCGACTGAAGTAAGTCACACTGACGTCATAATTGACAGACAATTTTAAAAATGAATATTATTTATATTATCTCACCTATTTAATTTAATAATAGGTGAGGTATCTAATCTTTATCGTGAATCGTTTAACATTTTAGCCTCATCATGAGCATGTAGCGAAGCACCTGCATACAACCTCAGACTCAGATGGGCTCACAGAACACTATTACCCTAACGAGGATGGGCTGTAGTGACCACTTAACATCAGGTTGCCTGCACGTTCGTTTGCTGCTCAATTACTATATAAAAAAATGAATGACGCGTTTGCTTTACACTAGCAACTGACTCATTATTATTTTCTAAATCCGAATAAAATTTAATATTCGATGGGCCTAGCCTAGGCGACCGATCCATAGAACTAAACTATTGTCTTGTATACTTTAATCAGGTTTTTTGCGTAAAATCTACATTGAACATAGTAAAGTGGATAGGTACCTACTATTGTATCAAAATTTTATAATTTATTTAAGACTGTATTTAATGGTCAGACTAGGAAGTTTTGTGTATTAAATTGTGTATTTGAATTTCCTTTAAATAAAAGAAGTTTATTATTTCTTTCTATAATTTTTTACATATTTTTTCATTTACATATATTTTTTAATAGTTGGGTGTATTATTGAACAATAAAAATGGTAATTATAAAATTAGTATAACTACTATTAGACAACTGATTACCTCAAACACTAGCAAATTATTGCCTATATAAGAAAGTACTAGGATTTGTAGATTTAAGTGCCTTCAAAATCTCACTCAAGCAGGTTCTTGTAAGATTGTAATAATACAATAGGCGGTGTAACGCAAGCACCCTGCATTTAAAAAAAAATCTACATTCTCTTAAAGTTCTTCAAATTGTTCTTCATGTGCAGAAATTTATTTTTCTTGTCCTCCCTGAATTAGATGGGCTTCTTTTTCTTCTTCCTTATAATTTCTTGTGCATGACCATAGTGAGTGTCCCAATATTTAACTGATACAATGGAATTTTTGTATGAACTTTCTTTAATACTAACTTCAAGTCTTGATGGACATGCCTTGCCAATTTTGTTGCTACCACTTGATTTCAAGGCTCGAAGATTTCTACCTTTTGGTTTATAATAATAAGAACGATGACAGTTTAAATACATTCTCTTTTCCCCACTCTTCAGTCGTATTATTCCTGAGTCTTTTGTATACAAGGATTTTGTAGTTTTCTCCATCTCATGTTTCCAAGTTAGGAAATCTATAAGGTAAGAGTGCAAGTGTATTTAAAATTATGTACGAATATTTAATATTTAGTGAATTAGACCAAAGTAATCATTAATCGCAAGTGATCGAAAATGTTAAGCAGGGTGCTGTCTTTACCTGGATGGGTGACCGATAGTGGCGAATTAAATGGTTCCGATTGTTATCGATACGATTGCAGTCATTAAACCTTGTCGGAGGCCCTATGGGAAATTTGAAAACTTCGGACATGGGTTGCTCTAGGCCTCGCCCTGTTTTGGGGAGGGATCCATGCCCAACAGTGGGCCATAAATGGGTTGCAGCCAAACAATCATTAAAAAATAGACTTATTTTTTGTGTTTCCCACAGATGACACATATCTTCTGCCACCAAAATATTAAGCAATCTGCTCAAAGTTACTTTCAGCATGTAATAAACTAGATAACAAAGTAAATAAATAAACTTACCTTCATTTGATTTGAAAATAAGGTCTTTACAATGTACTACAAAACAATGTGCATGAAACAAATGATCACGTAACTTCTTATAACTCAGGAACTCTTCGTTACAAGCCTCTTGAGGACAAATAAGCCTCATGGCTCTATCTACATTTTGGCATACTTGATGAAATATACGTGCATGGCGAATTAATGAGGATTTGAATAGAAATCTTTTAGCACAAATGTTACAATGAAATTGTGCTCTTTCATTTTGTAGTAGCGGTTCTATTTTGTGAATGCTACGCAAATGAGTATATAAGTTTTTCTTTTTGGAAAATTTCCCATCACAAACTGAACATTTGATGATCGATTTGTCCTTGCTTATCAATTTTTCTACAGGAATGACAGAACGTAACATTTCTGAATCAGAGATATGTACATAAAGTTCTTGTCTCTTTTTTCTGATTCGGCGTTTAAGCCTCTCGCAACTGCGTTTCCATTTCGTTTTTCGTGTATGACAACAATGAGTTTTCCAATATTTAACTGATACTGCAGATTCACTATTGGAACTTTCTGTTATTGTTACTTCAAGTCTTGATGGACATGTCTTATCAAGTTTCTTAGTTTTATTTGATTTCAGTGCTCGAATAATTTTACCTTTTAGTGTAATGCAACGAGAACGACTACAATTGAAATAAAGTTTATGTCCACCACTCTGGAGTTTAATTTCTGAATCTTTTGTATATTGTGATTTAGTACTTTCCTGCATCTCTTGTTTCCAATTTTCAAAATCTATAAATCAATAAATGTTATCATTATTATTTAAAAAGCAAGACTAACGCTTTTATACATTCCAATTTATATAGTACAAAGTGAAATACTTTGAATTAAATGACCAAATGATCATTCTTGAAGATATGTAACAAAATTGATTAATAGCATGCAAAGACTAAAAACAAAGTAAATCAATACATTAATAAATTTACCTTCACTCGAATCAAAAGTTAAGTCTTCACATTGTGATTCAATACCATGTTTATAAGACAAATGTTTACGCAAGATCTCATGGCTCAGGAGTAATTTATTGCATGTAGGGAGTGGACAAATTACCCTAACTTTTCTTTCTTCACTTTGGCCTACATGTTCAAATTCATTCATAAGGCTACGGTGTGTTTTTAATATATGCGAAATTAATGTGGATTTACAAATAAAGATATGACCGCACTCATCACACAGAAATTTTGAATTTGATTTTTGCTGTAATTGCTTCGATTCTGGAATATTGGGCAGATTTAGGATTTTCTCTTTTGTAAATTCATTTTTAGGGCTATGTGTTTTGATTATATGCTGAATTAATGAGAATTTACACGTAAAGCTTTCACCACATTCATCACATAGAAATTTTGGATTTGATTTTTGCTGTAACTCCTTTGTTTCTTGAATACTGTGCAAATATATATTTTTTTCTTTTGTTAATTCATCATTACTAACTGAAAATATAATAATAGAATCATCTGTATTCATTAATTTTTCCATGGAAGATAACATTTCTGAATCTAATAAATTTGGTGGAGATTCTTCATTCGCCCTTGTGATTCCAGGTGTAGGACTCGTGCTATTCTCCTCTCTTTTGATTTTCTTTCTATGGCCATAATGTGTTTTCCAAAATTTAACAGATATTTTGTTTTCTTTCATTGTAACTTCAAGTCTGGATGGACATGCCTTTACAATTTTGTTAGTCCCATAGTCATAGAAATAGGAACAATTTAAATTCAGTCTAGTTGCTCCAGTCTGGTGTAGTTTCATTTCTGAATCTTTTGTGTACCACGAGTCTGTATTTTCATCCATTTCATATCTCCAATTTACAAAATCTATAAATTAAAACAAGAAAGCTATTTAATTATCTTGAATATTAACATGTTATTTAACATTAAAACTTAAATTAGTTTAGGTTTGCCTAAATTAGGTATATTAATAATAAAGTATTATAACATGCACAATTGCAAATATATACCCGCTCACACACTGTATAACTAATTTCATCCAAAGAGTAACAAACATTCAACAATCCTTTCACAAACTTTCAGAAGGAAGATAGTAGGACAAGTTTACCATCGCTTGAATTGAAAGTCAACTCATCACATTGCACTTCAACACAATGTTCTTCTTTCAAATGTTTATCTAAGTTTTCATAATTATACAGTTTTTCATTGCACGCCTCATGAGGACAAGTAAGGCTCATTCTCCCATCTTCATTTTCGCTTAAGTTATTTTCATCTTCATGAACAGTTTTTCCATGATGTAGTTGTGTGTGCAGAATCAATGAGGATTTAAACAAAAAACTTTTGCCACAACTATCACATAGAAATTTTTCACTCTCCTTTTGCTGTAATGGCCCTATTCCATGGAAATTAATCAAATGTGTATACAGTCTCTTTTTCTTCGTAAATTTATCACAAACTGAGCACTTTATCAAACCATTATTCTTTGTCAATAGTTTTTCTTCAACTGAGACAGAATATAACTTTACTGGATGTAATGTTTCAGTAAGCAATTTTTCTTCTTTGATTCCTGGTGTACGCCGCTTAAAATTCGCATTTTCTTCGAGTTTCTGTGTATGATAATGAGTTTTCCAAAACTTAACAGACAACTTTTTTTTAGAATTTTCTTCCATTGTAACTTCAAGTCTTGATGGACAGACCTTGCCAATGTTAATATATTCATTTGATTTCATACCTCGAATAATTTTGCCTTTTGGTTCATAACTTTCAGAATGATGACAATTTAAATAGATTGTATGTGCTCCACTCTTGAGTAGTTCTGAATCTTTTATGTACCAGGAGCCTGTATTTTCTTCCATCTCATATTTCCAGTCTTCAAAACCTGTTAAAGAAAGAAATAAAATGAAATAATGTTTATTTGCATAGATATGCGTTAGTAAAAGATATTACAAGTCATTTTGATCAAACCACCTTCACCTTTTTAGGTATACAAATTTAAACAATAAAAACCTAATTATGTATATAGATTTATAATCTAGATTGAAATTAGTGTTAGGTTATTCTAAACAGAAATCAGTCATCAAACAGAGGAAACAGCTGAACAGAATTTGGTACACAGTTAAATTAATAGGTCTCTAAAATGGGTAACTTAATCTCTGAGTCAAATTCTTAGGTAAACTTAGACAAAGTCACTGGCCGAAGCTAGTTTATAATAGTGAGTAGCATAAACTTACCTTGGCAAGAATCAAAAGTTAAGTCCTCACATTGCACTACAACACAGTGTTTATCAAACAAATGTTTGTTTAAGTTCTCGTAACTAGAGAACTGTTTATTGCATTTCTCATTTGGACAAGTAAGTATTACTTTTCTATCTTCATTTTGGTGTAATCTATATTCATCTTCCACTTCATCATCTTTTTCATTCTTAACACCATGATGTAGTTGTACATGCAGGGACAATGAAGATTTAAACAAAAAGTTTTTGCCACAAGTGTCACATAGAAATTTTCCATTTGCTTTTTCATTCAATGGATCTATCTCATGGACATTAAGTAAATGAGTGTATAAGTATTTTTTCTTTGAATATACTTTATTACAAACTGAACATTTACTAACAGAATTTTCTTGGTTCAATATTTTTTTGTCGGCCGAGCCAGAATCATCTTTTATATCTGTTTTGAATTCTTTTCTTTTGTATCGGCGTATATATCTCTTAGAATAATGTTGTCTTTCAATCATATGACCATGATGGGTTTTCCAATACTTTACATATACTGTGGTTCTGTTTGAATTTTGTTTTTTAGTGACTTCAAGTCTTGATGGACATGCCTTACCAATTTTGTTGCTTCCACTTGATTTAGTAGCTCTTATATTTCTACCCTTTGGTTTATAGCAGTAAGAACGATGACAATTCAAATACAATCTAATTGCTCCATTCTTTAGTACTTTTATACCTGAATCTTGTGTATACCAGGAGTTTGAAATTTGCTCAATCTCTTGTTTCCAATCTTCAAAATCTGTTGAATAAAGATAAGACAGATACCATAGTATTAATGGTGCTTGTGCACATTGATTCTATAGACTGACAAACATTGGTTGTAGCAGCTCTGTAAAACATCTCTCTCAAGTCCATCAGTAGATCCATTCATTGTTTTAGAGTCCACTGCTGGACTTTGACTTTCCCTTATTGAAGCATCTCCACTGTGCTGGGCCTTGGATACCATAATACTACTTAAGTATTGGTCATAGTCAAAATATTATTTCTCAAGTTGTTAAGTTCTTAACCATTTTTATGTCTCAATTATGGTCAAATTTATCCTAATTTAAGTACTTTGATAAATCTCTATGGGAACTCTTAAGTCAAAAATGTTTATACTTCTGTACCTTAATAACAACTGAGGCTCTATAAAAAGAACATGCCGCTTTGTATCAGATTAAATGTGAGGTGATAAGGAAAGTGAACTGCAATGTCTATACTACCTAATTACATTGTGCATTACTGGTGGGTCAAAGCATCAAAGTTTGCAAGCAACACATGTCATGTCCATGTAACACAGTTATTAGTTTAGTACATAATATATGCACCAGAAATTAATCTATACATAATATATGTACCTTCATTAGAATCAAAAGTTAAGTCTTCACTTTCCACTTCGATGCAATGCTCTGCTGACAAATGTTTACGTAGATTGTCATAATGTAGGAACTCTTCACTGCATGTCTTATATGGACAAATAAGCCTCACTTTCTTGTTCTCTCTTTGATTATACTCATTTGTTACGTGAAATGTACGTATATGCCGAGTCAGTGAAGCTTTATGCGAGAAACTTTTATCACAATCCTTACATTCAAATTCTAACTTCCTTTTTCGATTAAACGGCTCTACTTTATGAATGGTACGCAAGTGAGTGTATAAGTTTTTTTTCTTGGTGAATGTACTAGTACAAAGTGGACATTTAACCTCAGATTCATCCATAATAAATTATCGTCTGAAAAATGATTATGGATGGTGGAAGGAAACAAAATTAGTCGAGAAATAAATTAAATCAAATTATTATGACATTCATTTGACAAATAAACTGACAAGTTTAGTGACAAGACATATGTCAAGCTCAGTCAGTCAGTCAGTCAGCGTTAACCAACCACAGACTACAATAATTTCAATGCTATATTCTGTCCAAAAAATAAGGCTTGCCATTGCCAACGAGGTAATGCTGCGGACATCCGTTGCTTTTCTAGAACCATTGCGGCACAAGTGTAGAGTAGACCTATGGCATAAACAAACCATTAACTGTCAAAGTCAAACATAATCCATCTGTCAACCTTTGCTGTCTCTGTCAGTCTTCTTTCAGTTTCACGTGTTCCGTTCTGCGGTTTTCTAAACATGCATGAAATTGATTCTAAATAAAATTGATAATAGTTTTTCATTTCATACGGTAGTCCGTATGTAAGACTTACCGGTAAAAAGAGACAAAGTGAATTGTTTAATGTAAAACAGATATTAAGTGGTAATTGAAAATGTGTGATAAAACACTATCAGCCCTCGCGGCAATAGGGCTAAAAACAACAAATACTGAATTGCAAAAAACATGCGAGAATTTAGGGGTTAGTGTATCATTATATTTATTGCAAAAACCTTACATCTAAGCATGCACTGTAAACTCCTTAATAGTTTTTATACGTGATTAAATACAAATGTTCTGTTTCAGATATCTCTGAAAGAAAAATCCATAAGCATCGAAGATGCGATTAAAAAGTTGTCAGAACACTTTCTGTTCTTCGATAATGCAGTATTATTTAAGAAACATCTGCCACACTTACTACTTGCGGTGGTGTCAGTTAAAATTCCTTTAAAATCAGTATTCTCAAGTCATGATTACAAACAGTGTGTAGATACTGAGAAATTCCGCCATTTAGAGCATACTATAGTTCTGGCACTGATGAGCGACCACCCTGATATTCTCCAGTAAGTAATTAATCTATCTTCCATGGTAAATAATTAATGTAGTTCCAATCACAACGGCAAAAGTCAAAAATAAATTAAAAGTTAATAATGCCTGTTAAATGATACAGAAAAGAAACTTGCAAGTTGGAGTGTTCTCAGTAAAAAGCTTTAACATAAATATGGTTTCTTCCTTGAACTATTGGAAATTTTTACTGGAATTTTTTTGTTTTAATATTTTACACTACAAATTTCCAGATATGCACTCAAATATTTTGATATCAACCCTATACCACCATATGAAGTATTTATCCACCATGAGGAATCCTACAATGTTGCTCCTAAGAAAAGAAGACTACAAGATTGTCGTCAAAAGATCTCCGATCAACAAATAGTGTCCAGCTGCCATGCCCTCTTAACAAAGTTGCCAAATGAATTGGCATCAAAGTGGGACTGGACCACATTTGTCACCAATTTCAGTTTCCATGACAACCCTGAAATAAGATTGTAAGTAACTTTTTGTAAAAAAATATACAATTCTCTTTATTTGGTGGATTGTGACCCTATTAATTATTAATGATCATGTCTGTTAGCTTAACACCTGCCCACTATATATATAGTAAGATTTAGAATTTAAACCTTCAGAGAAGGATGAAAACTTATTCCCATCTAATAATGTACTATTATACTCTCTTTACTTACAGAATGGTAAAGGAATGTATGGCTATTTTAACCAATATGACTGAAGGCCAATCAAAAGTATTAGCCAAAAACCTTAATTTGACTTCTCATGACATGTTAAAATGCTCATCAACATGTAAAGAAGACACAATAATTGAAGCAAATAGTAACACTGACAATGTAAATCTAAATATGACAAGTGTTGTCAATATTGATGGTATAATGTTGCCAGTTTTTGATAAAAACAATATCCAGCCAGGTATAATAGTTTCTGGTACATCCACTTCGAAGAGCTTGAGGAGTCTGGTGTTGGCTGTAGCTTCAGGTACATAAAATATGTTTGAATATTACAATTTTTTATTTTTTTTATGGTTAAGAAAATGAATATGTACTTACCTTCATCGATGGCAAGGCTTTCATCTCCACAATAATCTGCCTTCCATAAAGTTGTCGAATTTCGTTTCGTTGACTCAAAAACATGACATTGTCATCATTTGAACAGTTGCTAGTAAAATAATTTAGCTAATAATTTTCTGCAACATGTGAACTCAAAATCCCCAGTTAGGCTATGTATTAAATACAATTATTATTTAACCATTTCTTTCCAGATAACATCTAGATATCTCATTTAATTTTCAGGTAAAGCTGTATCTGTTGTGGGTCCAGTTGGATCAGGCAAGACATCTCTGGTTGAGCACTTGGCAGCCATAACAGGTCGTAAAGGTGTTGCCTTCAAGAAAATCCAGTTAGGTGATCAAACTGACTCCAGAATGCTGTTAGGCTCTCACCAGTGTACAGATGTCCCCGGAGAATTTATATGGATGCCAGGAGTTTTGACTGAGGTATTTAACTAACACAGTTACAGGACAAATGCCTGTGTTTCTCTTGTCTTATTTGGTAGACAATACTTTTTATAGTTTAGTACTTACTTTAATACTTTTATATGCTGTAGCTTTATCTCCTACACCTTTGGTGCTCCACAGTCTGTTTTCTTGGTTTATTTATGACTTGTACATGCAAGCTTTGGTCTTTCTACTAATCTTAAAGGAAAACACCATGAAGAAATAGAATGCTAAATAGTAGATTTTATGACAAGGGAGCAAAATTATTTTCTTACGGCGAGGGCGTTTTTTCAAAGTACGTCGCCCGAGCCAAAAATATATTTTGTCCCGAGTGATACACTCTACTTTTCATCACCCTCTATGAGAAAATGAAAGGGGCCTCATATTCTACTGTAATATTACTATTTAATATTGAAATAATGTCCGAATCTGGCTCATTTCTAACAATCAGTGAAAATTGACAAAAACATTCTTTCAAACAATATTTACGTTTATTCAAACATTTATTCAAACAATATTTACGTTCGATTTCTTTGGCGCTGAACACTAAGATATTCCAAATTCAAAAAGTGTGTGGCAATGAACTTATGAAGAGGGAGGAAAAACTCATTCCTGCCCGCTAAAAAGTTTCTTATAGAAAACACCAACTTTGGGCGCACTTAAAGGGGAGCAAAGTCGTACTTTTCGAATAGATGGGATGAAAAGTAAATGTGTGAATGGTGTGACAGTATAATTTTTTCTGTAGGCACGTGAGGTGGCCCAATTGTCTAGTATTTTTTTGTATGCTTGAAAGTCCTACTTTTTTATTCAGGCAGTTCAGTTTGGACACTGGCTCCTATTAGAAGACATAGACTGTGCTGCGCTGGATGTAGCCTCGACATTGAGTTCTCTACTGGAGAGGAACACCCTATGTGTCCCTGGATACAGAGATGCTTTGCCTGTCACACCTGGGTTTCAGCTTTTCGTTACACAGAGGTAAGTTTTATTATTTGCTTTTAATAAGTATAAAGGAGAAGCAGGATCTCCTCAATAGCACAGGGAGTAATAGTTTAGAGTCTTGTCTCGAGTAATTTGTGTACAATACTAATATAGTATTACTACTGTTTTCAACGTGAAATTATAACATCCATATTAAATTTTTCAATGTCACAAAGGTTGAGAACTTCATTAGACTATAAATCCATTGTCAATTCAATAAAAGCTAAATAAATCAATAAACATTATTTTAATTCCACATTTTCATAATATTTATTTATTCCTATGCAGGACTGTCGTCACCAACTATGGATTTCAGAAAAAAATGTCAAATTCTAGCACATTATTACAAAAACACTTGACTCAAATAAATGTTGAGTCCCATTGTTCCGCTGATCTTGCGTTAATTATACAATCTATTTATCCACAATTAACAAATATAAGCTCTAGGCTTGTAGAAGCCTATTTGACCTTTATCGAACGCTGCGACGACACATCACTTCAAAACACTTCATCAACTACAGAACGAGTTAAAAACGTGGCGGTAAGGGGAGCTAGATTCGTTTCAACGAGAGATTTGATGAAATGGTGTTCTAGAGCTGCTGTAGGTTTCAAAATGTCTTGTCCTGAAACAAGCTTAAAGATTCTTCAGGATGCCATAGACATATTCACTTGCTCTGTTCCATCACCCGATCATAGACTAAAGTTAGCCCAGGATATTGGCATTGTTCTGGGAATGCTACAACAGAAATCAGAGTTTTATTGCAATTTTTATAAACCGAATGTTTCGCTTCATTCAACTGCTTTAGAAGTCGGCAGAGCGAAGGTCCCTCGAGTCGAGAAGTGTTTAGAGGATATCGATTTCGATACCAAGCAAGTGGTATTTTCATTTACTCGGCAATCGGCGTGCTTGCTCGAGAGAATTGCTTGTTGTGTTACCGCAAATGAACCCGTACTCCTAGTGGGTGAAACTGGTACAGGGAAAACGTCCTCTGTCCAATACTTAGCTAGACAGACTGGCCATAAGCTCATTGTCATTAACATGAACCAGCAATCCGATTCAGCTGACCTCTTAGGCGGGTACAAACCAGTCGACATGAAATACGTGATTCGACCAATCAAAGCGGAATTTCTGCAACTGTTTCAGAAGTTCTATAATGTAGATAAGAACAAAAAGTTTCTGAATCACATAGAGACGTGTTACGAAACGGAGAACTGGAAAGCGCTGTTGGCATTAATGATGCAAAGCCATAAGGCAGCGGTTACTAGGTTATCTGATAAGAAGGAGAGGAGAACGGAGGCGTGGTTGTCTTTAGGACACAAGTTGATGAAGTTGGAACAGCAAGTGAAAGCGGCGTCAAGACTTACATTCGCGTTTATCGAGGGATCCCTTGTCAAAGCTATGCAAGAAGGCCATTGGGTGCTATTAGATGAAATCAATCTCGCATCTGCAGAAATATTGGAGTGTCTTGCCGGTTTGCTAGAGGACAAAAGTGAATCTATCGATTTACTTGAGAAGGGAGATAAAGTTCCTATTAAAAGACATCCAGATTTCACATTGTTCGCTTGCATGAATCCAGCTACCGATGTAGGGAAGAAAGATTTACCAGTGGGCTTAAGAAATCGTTTTACAGAGTTCTTCATTGATGAGTTAACTGAAAGGAATGATTTGATGATGCTTATTGGGGATTATCTGTATCACATGAACTTAAGCGGGGAAACATTAGAATCCATTTATAAGTTTTACTCCAATATAAGGAAGGAAGCTAAGCTGAACTTAGTAGATGGCGCAGGTAATTTTAGTTTAACTATATTCATAATATTAGATACAGTAGCTTCTAATTAGTTCCTATTCAAATCAAATGTCATTATTAGCATTCATGATAATTTTATTCGCTCTCAGTTTTTCACTTAATATTAAAAGGTTTATTGTTCAATGTATTAGTACCACAAAGCTACTGTCTATATTGAATATTATAAATATTATATTATTCAATCCTGAATGATATTGGAATTTTTGTGTCATATTAACACACAAAAACCATTTAAAACAAAGCTTCTATAATATGTATTGTTAACTAGACATTTATTGGACTGATTAATACATATTTACTAACAGAACACTTATTGTAAAGTTAATTTTAGTTATAGTTATGCACAAGGCTGGTTTCTTTAAGTTTTTTTGATAATATTTTCAGGCAACGCACCTCACTACTCATTGCGTACGCTTTGTAGAGCTTTAACGGCTGCGGCTAAAGCAAAATGCGGTACAGTGACCCGATCCCTGTACGAAGCGTTTTGTCTTTCATTTCTCACGCAGCTGGACAGGTCATCACACCCTAAAGTTGAAGCTATGATTGCGAAGTAAGATCCAGTTTTATATAGAGCTAGTTTCAATGCGTGTTGATAGTCTAATTCTATCTCACAGACTCCCATATCTCGTAATTTATAAGAAGTTTATCAAATTTTTTTGAAAAAAAAAGCTATTTGTAAACTGAAACTTTATTAGAACTGTTGAAACTGGACATTAGAAAAACATTATATTTTTTGATGAAGCACATAATTTGCTAAAGCATACCCATCATCAGACCTGCAATTTGTAACACTTTTTTTAATAATGTAAACAATAGGTTTGTTTGATTTAATATTCAATTAGAAGTAATTAGTAAAAACAGTGGATAACATTATTTTAAATATTTATTATAGAAGACTTCATTAATTTCAAAATGTTTTCAGGGCTGTCATTGGAAAGAAAAATATCAAATCAGTGCTCAATCAAGTGATTCCAGAACCACAAGTGAAGGGGCAAAATTATCTACTTTTTGAAGGCCACTGGATACCTCAAGGGAAGCTGCCAATCGATATCCCTGATGGGTACATTTTGACGCCTACAGTGAGGAAGAATCTCCGGGATATCGCGCGTATTATTTCTCTTGGGCGCCTTCCTATATTATTACAGGGTGACACGTCAGTAGGCAAGACTTCGCTTATTACCTACATCGCAAAGGCGTCGGGTAATTATTGTGTGAGGATAAATAATCACGAGCATACTGATGTACAGGAATACATCGGCTCGTACGCGACCGATTCAAGTGGTAATCTAGTTTTCAAAGAAGGTGTCCTGGTTGAAGCGATGAGAAAAGGCTATTGGATCATTCTTGACGAATTAAACTTGGCACCGAGTGACGTATTAGAAGCGCTCAATCGTGTTTTAGATGACAACCGCGAATTATTCATACCAGAGACTCAGCAGGTTGTGAAGGCTGACCCCAATTTCATGTTATTTGCTACCCAAAACCCTCCCGGTCTTTATGGTGGACGTAAGATGTTGTCAAGGGCGTTCCGAAATAGGTTCGTGGAATTGCACTTCGATGAGATACCGAGAAAGGAATTGGAGACCATTCTGCATCAAAGGTGCCATGTTCCTCCAACATATAGCAAGAAGATGATTGAAGTTATGGCAGAATTACAAGTCCGGAGGCGAGGGTCCGCCGCTGTCCAGGGTAAAGACGGATTTATTACTCTAAGAGACCTGTTCAGATGGGGTCAGAGATACAAGCAAGCTTCCAAGGAAATGCTCACAGCAGACAAATTCTATGATTGGGATCAACATATCGCAGACGAAGGTTATCTCGTTTTGGCTGGCAGAGTTCGTCAGACTGACGAAAGAAATATAATTGAGGAAGTTATAGAAAAGCATATAAAAAGGAAAGTCTGCCCAAATGACCTGTTTACCCTTCACCAAAATACTTCTCCCGTAACAAAGGGTATTTTAGAAATGCTTCTCAACAATAAACTCGAGGAGTTTTCCCACGTCGTGTGGACTTTTAATATGAGAAGGTTGGCTGTATTAATCGCTAAAGCGTTTAGCTTCAACGAACCGGTCCTATTGGTAGGCGAGACTGGATGCGGTAAAACAACGATCTGTCAAGTGCTCGCTGCATTGAGTAACAGACAATTGCTTTCGGTTAATTGTCACATGCACACTGAAAGTTCTGATTTCCTCGGCGGACTGAGACCAGTGAGGCAGTACAAAAATGACGGAAGGCTCTTTGAGTGGGTTGATGGGCCTTTGGTCAAGTCGATGGAAAATGGTCACATGTTTTTAGCTGACGAAATATCTTTGGCAGATGACAGCGTTTTGGAGAGACTCAACTCTTTATTGGAAACAGAGAGGCAGTTGGTATTATCTGAAAGAGGCATGGATAATGGATCCGATATCGTTGTAGTAACAGCGGTGCCAGATTTTCATTTCATTGGCACTATGAACCCTGGTGGAGATTTCGGAAAGAAGGAATTGTCGCCGGCCCTACGAAACCGATTCACTGAAATATGGTGCGACAGCGTGACATCCAGAGATGATCTTTTGAAAGTTCTAGAAAGGAGTGTTGGTAAGGGAATCTCTCTAGGGAACCAAGAAGACGGCAGCTCCGGTATCGGTAACTCGATACTGGAATTCAGTGATTGGTTGAAACATTCCGATGTGACTGATAAATTTCCATTCAGTATTAGAGATCTGCTCTCATGGGTTCAGTTTATTAACGTGACGGTGGCAAAAGGATTACTAGATACACCAGAAGCTTACGTACATGGCGCGTGTATGACGTTTTTGGATTGCTTTGGAACAGCCTTAACGGGACACATAGATCCTAATATGTTGATAGCATTGCGGAAATCAGCTGTTTCCTTTTTGCTGGACCAAATCAAGACTATCGGCAGCGAATACACTGAAAGTCTTACAAAGGTGCTCGATAATAAGCAGTTGACGTTTACAACTGAAGCGGACGATAAGAGGTTTGGTATCAAACCATTCTTCATCGAAATTGGACCATATGCAGATACAAATGAAGAAAAGAATTTCACTTTCTCTGCGCCTACGACTGGATCCAATACTTTGAGGCTTTTACGAGGAATGCAGTTGAATAAGGCGATACTCTTAGAAGGCAATCCTGGTGTGGGAAAAACTAGCCTAGTGACAGCTTTAGCTAAGTCTTCAGGGCATAAGGTGGTTCGCATCAATTTAAGTGATCAAACGGTAAGGAATACAATTATTTTAATTATTTAATTAAGTATTAAATAATCGTCCATAATTGCAGAATTCCGAGTTTTAATACAGATAAAAATACAAACTTTCCAATTGTTCTCTATTTCAGGATATCACTGACCTTTTTGGAACTGATTTGCCCACTGAAGATGGATCTTTTACATTTAAAGAAGGAGTCTTTCTGAATGCTCTTCAAAACGGAGACTGGATTCTTCTAGACGAATTGAACTTAGCTCCCCAACCAGTATTAGAAGGTCTCAATGCTTGTTTAGATCACAGGGGAGAAGTATTTATTCCAGAACTTGGTAAAACGTTTAAAGTCAAACAAGAGACTAAACTGTTCGCGTGCCAAAATCCATTAAAACAAGGCGGCGCTCGTAGAGGCTTGCCCGTGTCGTTCTTAAACAGGTTTACTCAAGTTTACATCGACACGCTCACCAAAGAAGATCTCATTTATATTGTTGAGTCCCAGTATCAAGAACTACCTAAGGGAATATTACACAAAATTGTAGAATTTAATTGCAAAGTCGCTCATGAGGTTACAGAGATTCAATCTTGGGGTCATAGGGGAGCCCCTTGGGAAATGAACTTACGAGACATACAACGGTGGTGTGAGGCGTTAATAAAGGATCAAATACACGGCCAATCTCCGTCACCGGGGAAATTCGTCGATATGCTCTACGTTAATCGTATGAGAACTGCCGAAGACAAAGAGAAAATGACTAAAATTTATGACAGTATATTTTGTCCAGAATATCCGAGGAGTGATCCGAATCCTCAATTTGATATAACAGATAAAGAAATTATAGTGGGCGACGTATCTTTGAACAGGAACGTTAAGAAGTGCTTCAAAAATAGACGGGCATTGCAAACAAGCTCCTTAATATTGAGAAGTCAGATGCCAACATTAAAATCGATAGCACAGAATGTGAAAATGAATTGGCTGTCAATACTCGTCGGTTCTCCGGCAACAGGCAAAAGTACAATGATTCAGATACTGGCTGATTTGACGGGCAATGATCTTCATGTCGTACCTGTGACCTCAGCAATGGATGTTTCCGACCTCCTTGGTGGTTTCGAGCAGGCTGACTATAATAGAAATCTGGAAAGACTGTACGACGACATTGAAAAATTAACGATTCAGCTGGTCAGAAACATTTGGCTCTCACCAGATTATAAACAATGCATGTCAAACGGACTTCTAACGAATTTACACAAATACAGAGCATTACAAACAAGCTTGGATGATAAGAGATTCTCTAATGAAGAACTGAAAAGATTCGAGGAAAAAATTCGTTTCCTCGTAAATCATTGTGATAATATGATGGAGTATAAAGCATATGACTCGTTAGATTTAATAGAGTTAGTAGCGAGAGTGCAAACCGACTTATCAAAGTTACAAACGAAAGTTAGTCAAGCATCGTCGGTGAATCTGGGTGGGAAGTTTGAATGGATAGATTCTTTACTCGTAAAGACCATGATTGAGGGGTCCTGGCTTTTGTTGGACAATGTGAATTTGACGTCAGCAGCGTTGCTTGATAGGCTTAATGGTTTGTTGGAACCAAATGGAGTCCTGTCTATACCAGAGCGAGGAGAAATAAGTGAAATCAAACCCCATCCAAACTTCAGGGTATTCTTTACAATGGATCCTAAGTATGGTGAAATTTCAAGAGCGATGAGAAATAGGGGTGTGGAAATATTTTTACTAGGACCCGATGGAAATGATTTGGCGTTGTCCGAAACGATTCCGTACTTGGATCTGATTGGTCTGTTGTCCTCAAGTGGCCTGCCGAGTCAATACCACGATGTCTGTATCAGGTGTCACGAGACGATGACGGATTTTATACAAGGTTTGTATGATCTCAATACCAGTTTTTTATTTATTGGATTGCAGTTTGGCAGAGATACAAGCTATTTAACAACTCTTGTTGAATAGTTTTAACCGCTCATAGAATTTTTGACTTTGACTTATGAGTTTTTCGACTGCTATCTATTTATGTGATTACATATGAGACTGTAGATTAAAGGTGCTTGTCATGTCCATCCAAGTATTGCCCTCGCCTGAAATTATTCTTCTTTTATCGATTTTTATTCAGGTACTACATAAAAATTGTTTTACAGGATTTGAAAGACCTACTGTATCGCATTTACTCCAAGCTGCACTTCTCACCTGGCAACAGTTAGTGCGAGGAATATCAATCAGAACAGCATTACTGAATAGCTTCTCTGATGTTTACATTAAACCAAGGAGCGGCAGTGACTTTGTTTCAACCTTGAAAAATCTATCTGAATCCAAGGAATCTATGCTCACAGCATTAAAAAAAGAATTAGATACAGAGGAGTTCACGACGACACAAGTCCATGACGATTTTCATACATTGACAGTAAAAGGCCTGTGCAAGGATTCGCCGTATGATATCGGAAAGCAAATTGTCTACCCAATAATTCAACAGTCAAAAATCACGGATAATTTGCAAAGTCTTCTTTTGAGTGTATTTACATCTTACCAAAAATGTCCCCCTCATTGTCTAGATATTATTCACCAAATTTGTAAAGAATTTGAAAGTTTTCAGGAGGAAAAGGAAAGGATCTTAGTCCATGTCCTCAATGAAGAAGCGTATAAACAGTTAATTACTAAAAATTCAAAATCACATACAAGATTTTATCCAGAAACATGCAGGTTGAATAGAGACGAGGAATTGCAGTCAAATGCAGATGTAGTGCTTTTATACAATGCATTGCATAAGGAATATACAAAAGTAATTAAACCAGACGACGCGTTTGGAGCTTTAGAATATTCTGATGCAGTGGCCTCGGGAACGTTGGATGATACTTTTGTTGAATATCCAATTCTTAAGTACAGCCGAAATTATCTACAGATTGTAGATAAATACATTGATATCACCATCAAAGAAGCTGTAAAGTCTCTCGACGATTCTGCAACATGTCACATTCTTCAACTATTGAACTGGCGAGAAAGGTGTCTAAAAGCGTGTTCTCAACTGATATTTATCAAGTCTAAAAAAGGATCACTGATCCTTAAAGAAGAAATAATTCCTTTTCTCAATATACACTGCAAGTGGCTGCAAAAACATTTACTCGGAAAACTATTTCAGCTCTCAGGAAATGCGCAAACAAAAAATAAATACTTAAAAGATAAAATAAATATAGTATTCGATGATGATAATTCCCATGCTGCGAAATTGAGTAAGAAAATACGGAAATATTACGGTGAACCGAGATTACACGAGAACTTCAGTGAATTTGAGTTAAACGAAGTTCGATGTAAAATATATTCTGACATCAGCCTGGATATGGACCATCCTATTGAAAAAGAAATACATAAAATCGCAATTAACATTGCAACAGCTTCTGATATGTCTATGGCTTTAGATTGTACAAAAGAAAATGTTTTGGAAACCGTGGGTTTGAATCGGGACCAATATCTACAGCAAGCAAAAGGTACAAATGCAATTCCCTATGCGAAGCTTTTGCCGTTCAACTTGTATATCATACAAAGAGTATTGAACATATTGCGCCCGGAACTGCTCAAAGTTATTAAAAAGCTTTTATCTTTGCAACTTGATAATGGAGGATATGATCCAAAAGACGTCATAATAAACATCATTAACACAGTCAAAACCGTAAAAGGATTTCCACCCGCTTTATTCAACCTGTTAGAAGTCCTACATAAACTTTTGGAAAGCGATCAAGATATACATAATGGGAGGTAAGATTTTCTCACTCACTAAAGGAACAGCTTAATAAATGAATTAACGTCATGATGATGTTGGAATTATTGGAAGAATTTCAAATCTTGAATATTTGGTGTTTCTAACACGAATTTAATTTTTTCAGAATGTCATCGGTTCCTGTAAAGTTTTGGGATGAGTATTATAAAATGGCTACAAGTTCGCCAGTAGTATACCCAATGCTATTTATGTCTGAGAATGCTGCTTCCAATTCTGGAGATGTGAGCGAAGCAATTCCAAGTAATACTACCAGAATGTCGACCAATCTACCGCTTATGCCGTACTATGTTCAAAAGTTCATGTCGCTCGCGCAAGACGGTGAGATTTTTTTAAATATGATTTCAACCATTTCTTGACACAGCTATGTTTTGAAGAAGGCCCTGGGTTTTTTTATGAGGCAAAAAAAATGGTTAGATAATTGGTGTATTATTCTACATTATATATTTAAGCGCTCTATTTGAAATTTCTAGATACTAACTCGCAGCTCTCATATGCTGTGCCCTTGAAAGACAGAGTTGAATATTCCGTGCAGCTCAGCACAGTTATAAATACTGTGTGGAAGAACATGGGGACCTTAGATGCTACAGCGACGTTAAAACTGTAAGTAAAACATTTTCTCACACTTTAATATGTTGTAAATTTATATCAAAGCATTTTATATTTTATTATGTTATCACAATCTATTTTGGTACACATTATAAAAGTGATGTAAATCTATACATCTTGAATATTTTTTTCAGAAAAACCGACGCGCGTTTCGAAATGACGAAATTTGATCAGTTGGTTCAAAGTATAGACTCGGCTATCTCCATAGGAACTAAGGAGGCTCAAGAACGAAAGGACATCTTCGTAAAAGTCGTTGATAAACTCCAGGAATATTCAATAGACCAGGCTTCCATTGACTTGTTGAAGAATGCCCATGATGTTTACAACGAATTGTCGTCTGCTATGTCTGATAACAGTAGCGAAGTGAAAACCAAAGTCCTTACCAACGAGTTATCGGCAATGACAAGCCTTTTGTTCGTCAAGTTGACATCTGAGATGAGTACGATAGACCATGTAGAGAAATATCGTCTGAAGGTGCAATATATTGACGAAGACGTCAGGATGTTCGACGCGCTTCTCAGTGCCTACTACGTCCAAGGCGTTGTATCCGGTACAATAATTGAGACTAGGAGCATTGAGAAATCATCAAACGTGTCTCCGGATTACTACAAAGAAGGCAGTGGTAATAGAGACGCCTTGAACAAAGTGCATCCGTTCTGCGGTATTATTATGCAGATGAAGGAAAATACGCTCCAGAAAGTACAGAAGTACGCTTCAGGGAACACTTTTAGGCCCAAGAAACTTTTGTATGGCAGTTTTGTTAAGGTATTTGTTTGTATTTAATTTAATTTCTTGTGTAATGCTAAATTGTACAGAGAGGGGTGGAAGGAGGTGATAAGGCCCAGAACCAAAAACACTATTAATACATAATTCTGACCATCTTTTACAGGACTGCAAACATTTTTCAAAATCAGTGCTTTCCGACAAAATATCGGTAACTGTTTCGAGAGATATGAGAAGAATTTGTAAAGCACTTTGCAATGATTTACAAAACAACATTTATAACAAGTTAACGATACAGAATGCTCAGACTGCAATGAAGGAGACCGCGTCTTGGCTATATTCTGCGAAGGCGTTCTACAAAAAGGTTGAAAACACGTATTCTGAGGCTTTCCCTGACCTGGCGAAGCCGTTGCAAGCGTCAATATCCCAAATTATATACAGCATTAGTTCTTTGAACGATGTTGTGAGAGAGCTAATTGCGAAGATTGAACATGGCAGGCAAATTGAAGGAATGCTTACAGATCTGATGGAATTCCCTTATACTCTACCGAATAGGGAAGCAAAGGAGAGGTTTTTAAATAGATTCGTGACGTCGAATTTTATGCAGTTGCTGTCGAATAATGTAGCCCCGGATAGCGATGCCTGTGTAGACGCTGAGGCGCACTGCTTACAGTGAGTATATTTTGTGTTTTATATCCCGTATCAAGCTTTTCAATTATTTTCTTACAAAAAATACAGCCCTATTCACACGCTCGTTATTATTTTAGCAAAAACAACTGTAAGCTGGTGTATTTTTAATAGTAAAAGGTATACTGGCTACCTGGTGTTAAATAGTGTGTTTAATTACGTAACTTCTCAATAAAAACTCCTTCATTCACCTTTTGACTTAGTAATCAAGAGATTTTCGTCTCATTTTCAAATATGCCCGACAGTACATTGGAAGCCAAAAAGTCCTCCGTGTAGTGTCAATCCCATAAATGAATATGAATAGTTGAACTGATATGCAATTCCGTACCGTCCGTTTAAATGCTTTAAACAGAGTCAACAAACTTGCAAACCAACAATTTGTTTTAGAATGTTTAAAATGAATCTATCGGAACTGAGCATGTACTGCACTGCGATGGAGCGCGTGGACTCCAGTGCAGTTGCCGCGGTACTGGCGACGCTCCACGCCCTGGTAAAGGTTTGGACGAAGCAAAGAGAGGACATAGAGAAGAAGAAGCAGGATGACGAGGCGTTGTATGTCACTAAGTGAGTAGCCTCCAATCCTTTTACCGACTTCAAAAAAGGAGGTTATCAAATCGACACGTATGTATGTAACATTCTCAGAACTGCACAATTTTTTTACTTGGTCTATTAAGCCGTAATAGACCAAACAGGCGTATAGCATTTCCAAAAGTGTATACTAGTGTATAGCACACGTCAATACGGGGATTAGTGAGAAAAACCGGCTAGTTGCACAGTCGCATGTTTCCAAACTGCCCATAGGTCCTCGGAGCTACGAGTAAATGTGAAAACAATATAATTACAATCGCGACCAATAATATTGGTTAACTTGTTTTGTACTACCAGTTGTACTACGCAGTAGTACTACTCATCCACCGCGGTTTGTTCACCTGCAATCAACTCAAGCACAACACAAGTCTATGCGCACTGAGTTGCGTTTAAGTGCGTATAGACTTTATTATTTACTGCTCTCATGTTGCTATATTCATATTTTTTTCTGTTTCCAGATCCAAGTGCGAAGACGAAGATGAGGAGGCGATGGATAACGAAGAAATAATGGAAATGTTTCCAGTATATTCAGACGAGGACTTCTCCGAATTCAAACCTCCCACCCTCGAACAAAAGAAACCAATAGCACCCAAGGAAAAACCAAAGTACTTGATTACACCCGATGACATGTCCTTCGTTTACAAGTGGCATTCAAACTTTGTGCGGAACACGACATATGCGGAGTGGTTGTTCAGTCCAAAGAAAATAGTTGGCAATGATGTGATCAGTCCGTTGATGAAAAGGTGCTCGATGTTCAGTAAAGTGGTACAAAACACGTGGCAGTCGTTGGATGCGGAGTTCGAAGGAACTGTACTGCCAAGCCTGTTGGTGCTGCTTTCACAGCTCAAAGAGAATATTGATGGAGTTGGTAAGTGATGTATACTGTGTATTTTTAACCCCTGACGCAAAAGAAGGGGTGTTATAAGTTTGACGTGTTTATCTGTTTGTCTGTCTGTCTTTCGTGGCACCATAGCTCGCGAACCGATGAAGCGATTTCAACTTAGTTTTTTTTTTGTATGAAAGGTGAGTTACGGCCGAGTGTTCTTAGACATGTTTGATGAAAATCGGTTGAGTCGTTTAAAAGTTGTGGGGGGTGAAAGTGGGGAAGAATAGCCGAATGTCTGCAAATATAATCGAGTGGGGTCTCAAATGAAAGCGCATCACGTGCACATTATAAAATAATATGTTCAATGAAAATTGTCGTTATTGTGTCGGGGGTTTTTTTTAATTTTAAATTTAATTTACAAGGAATTATGTCAAAGTGAAAAAGATGAATCGATTTGCCTAGCTCTTATGCGGACTGAGATGGTTGCTAAAATCAAGCATCTCTGGCCTTTCCAACCAAAATACAAGACATGAACAGAAAATTATTGAAAAGAAGCTCAATAAATAGAAGCGCAATTTGTTTCAGAATCATCTAGTCACAAAGTAGACTTCTACAAATCGCCGTGGGTATCGGAGATCCGGGAATGTTTGCCGCTCCTGATGAAAGTTAAAGAAGCAACCAACGCACTATTGGATCAGTGGCCCGACTTCCCAACACTGAAAGATGTGAGTTCATTTGTCATAGTCATAAGTGGTTCAGTTACTTGTGGGGGGTTGGTTTCTACAGTTACTTGGATTTAAAGAAATATGCTGTTACAATAAATCCAGCGTCATTCCCTTTCTTATGTTTAAATACTCCAAATTTATGTCTCTTCATAGTATGAAATAACAGGAGAACTACGTAACCAATGCAAATTAATGTCTACGACAGTTTGGCAGTCAAATCAATCAAAATCAACAATGATTTAACTGCAAATAAAAGTAGCTGTTGCCCATGGGGTCATTGATCATGATTATCTCAAAAAATGTGTTTAATTGCCCAAATCAGTGACTATACTATACATTTTATATTTGCAGATAATATTAATAGTGGACAGAATCCTAAGCTTCCCGATATCAAGTCCAGTGTCCCGTTTCCTGACCGGTCTGGAGTTGCTCCGAGACAAGATCGAGGAGTGGAACAAGAATGCCCACAAGGGCAACAACATGGTAGACGTCTCGTTGGCCGTCGGACAACAGATCATCGACTGGAGGAAACTCGAGGTCGGCCACTGGAAGGAGTGCCTCAATAATTTGTATCAGAGGTTAGTATCTGTACTTTTGTGTAGCCCGTATAAAGCCAACATGGGGTTTTAAGGCCTTTTTTAGGTCACTAATGGTGCCTAGGAAAAAATTGCACAGACCTCTTGTCGAGCGTACGCAACAGATTTTCATGAAATTTAAAGCGTTTTTTCGATAAATTGATTACCAGTTACAATTCTTCGGCCAGATAGAATAAAACCCCATTAGATTAGCATTGGTTTATTGATTTTTCCTTAATAAAAAAATATTAAAGACCTCAATAGATTGCTTCTGTAGTAGTAGGTAGTAACTTAAATTATTTACATTAATAGAACCTCCATTAAAAATTATATTTGACTGTACACAAAATTTGATTTTTATCTTAAATCAAACTTCACGGTTTTTAACAGGAAGCAATCGGAAGCCCACAAATACTGGTTCTATCTGTACTCTGTGGTGGATGCGTATTTGAAAGACGGCAAGAAAGAAACAGATGATAGTACCGAGGCCACCGCCGCGAGAGTTATCGCAGTTCTGAAGCAGTTCATGGAACAATCAAACCTCGCGGAGTATGAAGTGAGGCTGGACATTGTGTATGCCTACCACTGCCATTTGGTGCACTTGCCGCCTAGTGAAAAGAGAGGTATGATGAAAAAATCTTGAGCATAATTCATTAATTCAATAAACATTCCATAGAAATTAATTTAAGACGACCTGAGTGGCGCAGTAGTTCAGACACCGGTGCGCTGCGCGGAGGGTCCTGGGTTCAATTCCCAGCAGAGCAGAGATTCGAATGATGAATTTGAATTTCCGTTTCTGGTCTGGGTGTGTTGTGTTCTTGTCTTGTGTGTGTGGGGCTATGAGTGTGAACCGTTTTTTTTTAAATTAATATTATTTACAGACGAGCTGCTCTCAATGCTGTGGAACACTCACAACTACTACTCACAGTTCCTGCCGCAAGTGACGTCCCACATAAAGGACAAACGCGCGCCCATCGAGAAGAAACTGCGCGACTTCGTCAAGATCTGTACGTGGGACCGAGACCTGAGCTACTGGAGTGTCAAGGACACCGTCGCCAAAGTCCATAAGGCTCTCCATAAGCACACTAAGGAATTTGAGGTAAAGTTTTATGATGTTTGTTAGCTTGACAAGTGAAAGTATTCAATGGCTTGTCGATAATGTGGAAATTGTAACGTAATGAAGGCAAAATTAAATGCTAAATTTAAATGGCTGCAACCATTTTTTTACCCACTGTTGGGCATGGCACTCTTCCTCAGCCTGAAGCCGTTACATATTCAATTATGGATTCTATTGATGAGAACCGGGACCGACGGCTTAACGAAGCATGGAAGGGTGCATGTAATTCTCTCCTAGCAATAACCCATCCAGTCCGATTTGAATTGGATCTGTTAAATATCAATACGGTTATGGGTCGTGGTTGGGCGGTTTGTGCGCCTATTGGTTTACCTTTTTTAAGAGAAAGTTATAAAAATTACTATATTATAAGAACCTTGTCGTGTGGACCTATGAAGTCCAGAAGTGGGAGTGGTGAGGTTATAATATGAGTTTTATAGCGCACTAACATTTCAAAGACAAAGACAAAACGTTTATTTGCACAAATGTAGGTACAGTTGTTACAAATTATTTAGATCAATCTATATTTACCATTTTAGGTATGCAATTATTAATGAGAAAAATATGAAGAAAACAATGAAAGTTAATAAATATCTTAATTACATTACATTAAATACAATCAAATCAATGTCTTTACAGAAAGTCCTGAAGGAGAACGTGACGGCGTGCCTGGTGGACAACACGACGGATGTGGGCGTGGAGCACGTGGGCATATGGGACCGGCCCAAGCGCGCCACCAACGCCGCCGCGCCGTCGGGAGGCGCCTACATGATCGATCCGCAGCACTTTGTGGTGCTGGCTAGGAATTTGAAGGTGACTTTGAGTTTAAAGAGGGACTTGATGACTAATGGCCGGTTTCAGTAATCGATCCTCGGTGGCCTGCCCTGATGACATTCGGTTGCCTGGCGATATCTGTTCTTTCAAAGCAATAAAAAAATTCAGCAACCAACTCATTGAGCTCTATCTGAAAATCGATTATTGAAACCCACCAAAATTCCGTCCTGTATGGACCGAATAAAACACCACCTTCACCACGGCGCCTTCATGATCGAACCGCAGCTCTTATTGGTCATTGCCGGAAATCACATGTTTGAAGATGGTTTCAAATATTTGATGACAAAAAGAACAATTTTCACACGTAACTTACCAATTTACTCGTATGTGGATGGCACCACAATATAATTAAATAAATTTCAAATGTAACATTCAAAATTGTATGAATGATGTGTCAAAAACGGTTTCAAATGATTTATTTTTGCAGAAATACCTTGATCAAGCAGAACAGCCCTGCAGTCTGGTACCCGACGGCGGTCTCTTGTGCAAAGTGCCGAGTCTTCTCAACAAAGCGAAGACACTGTGCAAAGACACGATGACGAACAGCAAATATCCGTCCCTGGTGCAAGCGCTGGACGACTTCGTGACGCTCGTTATTGAGAGCAACACGCATCTGAGCTCGCTGGATGTAAGTGTTAATTGTATCTTAGTCCGTACCCTGTATAAATATGTTTGTATTTTTATGTAAGTATGTATGTATGTATGTATGTATGCATGTATGTATGTATTTAATGATTTTTTATATTATTGGCATGTTATATTCTATATTGTATTCTGCACACCCTACCTTTTTCACACTTCCCTCTTTTCTTCAACTCCAAACCACATGGTTGTCTGGAAGAGATCGCTTTTAGCGATAAGACCGCCATTTGTGCATTGTGCTGTTACTGTTATTGATATCTTTGGTTGCTATGTGTGTGTACAATAAAGAGTTTAAATAAAAATAAATAAACAAATGTTTATTTTACCTGCTATAATGGCGAAAGAAAACATGGTGTGGAAACCTGCAAGCCTGATAGTTCTTCATAATGTTCTTAAAAGCATTAAAATTTGCTATGGCCAGCGTGGTGGGCTATGGAATGTGAAAAGTAACCCAACCCTAGAGAGACAAAATTTGGAATTTACAAACCATTTTATATTTTAGATTTTTTTAACTGATTGCTTTTAGGTAAAATAATTTGTACATCTTATATTGATACTGGATGGATGTTAATACAGTTGAACTGAAATTTAGTCACACATAGTTTTTAATGTGCATCAAATTTATCTCTGGACCAAATGCATTCATCCGCATTCTTCACGGTCGCCTCCATTGTTGCGAATAGAAATTAGTGTATGTAACTTTCTGTGTAATTTTATGTGTTTTCTTAAAAAACAGATAGACACAACAGCTCCCAAAGAAAAGCAGACATCGCAAGCGAAGAACATAGTGCAACAGAAGCGTAAAGCGCTGGCCGACCTCTTCAAGTACCTGTCCAAGATGGGCCTCAACTACCGCACGGGTCTAGTTATACTGGCTGCTGGCGAGGAACTGTACGACTTCACCATACCGCCCGTGGATCTGGACGCGGCGATACACTACTTGAAGGCCCGGTGAGTGTTCCTCGGTGGTGGACATTGAATAAATAAATAAATAAATATTGTGGGACAACTCACACGTGGCTTTCTGATCCAAAAGTAAGCTGTGAGCTTGTGGTTTGGTGATCAGATAGCTGATAAACCTACATATAAATTTTTAAATACTTACTTATATAAATGTAGATAATTTACACCCAGACACAGAACAAACACTTGTGCTCATCACGCAAATATTTGTCCTGGGTGGGAATCGAACTCACGACCTCCTGCGTAGTAGTTAGGTTCGCTAACCACTCCTACGCGCATGCGAATATAAAATATTGCATAATATTCATTCATATGTCTAGTAATATTATTTAATATGGGTTGGGGACAAAATAGGGATAGCCTAACACTCCTGATAGTTGACTCCTGCTTAAGCAGGCTTAATTGTGTGTGGGCTGCAGTGACCACGTAACTTTGGGTGTCCAACAGTGACTTTATGCTTGTTATCTTTTTTTGTGTTAAAGATTCTCTCCTTATCCTATTTAAAGAAAATCTCCTATCCTTTTTCCACACCATCCCTACAGATATTTTTACATTCAATTTTACAACTCACCCTAGTACTTACATTTCTAGATAGGTTATAAAAAAAACATACCTAACGGCCGCACTCGGAGACATTCATTAACGTTAATGGTTCATTATGAAAAAAAGATGACACTTATGTCAATACGAATAAAGACGATTGAATTTGTTTGTTAATGAACATTACGTTAAATGACGTCTCTGAGTGCGGCCGAAAGTTACGATTGTACCTTTACTAAATTTTTCTAACCTTTGTTTCCATTATTTGGACGCAGCCGTGAATTTTCAAAGGAAGAACAAGAGTAAGTACCGCTAATGTCTGAAATAAAATGGATAGAAAGTTTTAAATATGATTAGTAGTAGTATTTAGGAGAAGTATTTGAAATCGTTCACACTAGACATTCTTTAACATCATATTTTATACTTTATGTAGCGTACTGTTGTATATGTAGTGTACTGCTGCTGTAGTAGTTTCCTCCATTAAAAACTTCCTTTTTCCTCTACAAAAAACCAGAGAGTAAGCTAATCTTTTTATAATAATAAACTTCCATTTTACAGGCGGTGCGACGCATCTCTGTCGTTGCTCTGGTCAGGGTGCGAGAAGTACTTCCAGAAGAACATAGCCAGACACCGATTGTTGACCTCCGCCCTGACGAGCCCTCACGCGGACTTGGGCATGCAGAACATTGAGCGATGCAAAGGCTTTGCCGCTCAGTTGTTGGTAAGTGAACTGATTTTAATTTGACAAAGATCCCCCCCCCCCCTCCCCTATATATGAGAGTATACTTAACTAGTGTTTTATTGTATCAGCAAGAGATAGTGACCACTTACTAGGTGACCGTCTGTCTGTTTGCATTCTCCTATGAGAAAATACAGATCTATCCATCCTTACACTGTCAGTTGAAATAAGTATTGCTTATTTGGTCGTAAATACACAAGTATTGGCACACGCGAATAATCGTGGTAATAATTTCGTCACACTATAAACTTGGCTTAATGGCTAAGGCTCTGTGCTTCACTGTTTCTGTAACACATTTATATTATTGAAATAACTTTGAATTCTAAGCTTGTTTAAGTCGGTAAATTTCTCAGTTGTACATGTGTTACGTATTTGTATTTCAGAAATTGACGAATACTCAGAAGAGATCTATATCGAAATATTCAAGGCATCTGTGTGATCTACGCACTATTACTACCAACCTAATAAATGCGCTTGAAATAGAATCAACTGATGAAAATATAAGTACAATCAAAGAAAAAATTGAAATTCTCACAGAATGTTACGCACAGACAAGCATATTGCTTGACCAGTTTAGTGTATTGTTGAAATCTTTCCCAGAAAACACGTTGAATTCAGAATGTGAACCTGAATTCGACGCACTTCTCTCCAACTCGCCCTTAGCAAAATGCTTTAAAAACAGTGACGAATGGCACAAGTTATATAACAAAATAAAAGCAATCATAACCATTGTGACTAAACAGAAAACTGCTTTGAACAAATTGGCGACCAGAAATACAGGCTTACCCGCTATATCTCAAACTCATATTGATATTACCAGCGAAGCCAAAGATAACTTGGGTTACATTGTGACTGATTTAAGCTCAATATTAGAAGAGTACAAATTTATGTTCAAGTCAATGCCAATAAATGAGCTTGATTCCCAACATCCTATATTAAGAAGTATTGAAAACTTAAGTAAATACTTAAAAGAGACGCTTGCAACAATTGATAAATTACATGAAAACAAAGATGTTTCTATGACAGACAACTTGCCTAACACTTTAATTAGCCAAACCGTGGACGTAATAGCGAACATGTTGCTGGTAGTGCAGTCTCTATATAAGAAGCATTTACCGGTTGACAAGAGTACTGATAACATTAACGTTTCAACCGCAATAGCTGAAACAAGTGAAGAAGCAACTGTTGAAGAATCCAAAGAGGTTCTCGAAGACAAACATTTGAAAGAATTGCTGCAAGAGAAACTTGCAAACGACACAAGGATGTTACAAATGGAAGGCCTCATCGACAAAATGAAGAATTTATTGACACAATATGTGCAATATATAGCGACGGATAGCAATATAGAGGATGTAAGAGCCGTGGTTATGAGATTGGTGCCTATATTGGAGCAAACGGTCCTGTTTATGCAATATTTTATAACGCAGAAGGTAGCTGTTCACAGGGTTTCGTGCAAAATGCTGTCTGTTTTACTGAAGATATTCTCGGCGTTGGCTACGAAGGGGTAAGCTATATTTTGTACTTTTCTTTAATTACATTTACATTTATCATAAAAATTTGTTTTAAAATGTTTATATTATGATATACTATAACTGTGACAGATAAATCTACAAAATTAATAATCTTTTTTTACACCAATCTGATCATAAAAGTTAAAGCTCCAGCCGCGTATCCCTGGATTAATACACTCATAGAATTTATTATTTTTGTAAATTTCAGTTTCTGTAAACCATCAGACCTCGATATGGAGGATGGTGAAGGCGAAGGTGGCCCCGGCAGGTCCGGAGGGATGGGGCTCGGGGATGGTGAGGGCCAGAAGGATGTTTCTGAGAGAATTGAAAATCAGGTACCACTCGCTCTAAATAATACATTAATCTCATAAAGGTGATAAGTAACAACACCAGTTAGTCTCGCCTAATGGTCAATATATCGAAGTCTTACCGAATTAACAACTATCAAATTAAATTACTGCTTATACATAATATAATGATCAGTGGGTTAAATATTGCAACCCACTAACTTTGCAGTTGTTATAAAAAGTTTTGATATAAAGATTATAATAAGATAAGATATCGTAAAATAAATATGCTTTGATAAAAAAGATGTAATATTTCTTTTTTATTTGCACAGGACCAACTTGATGATGCCCAACGTCCAGGCGAGGAGAAGAAACAAGATGAGAAGGACTGCAAAGAGGAAGAGAAAGGAATCAACATGACAGATGACTTTGACTCACACTTGCAAGATGTTGAGCAAAAAGGTAATATTATTATGTTAATGTGTTCTTATCGTTTGTGATTTGATATCATGCAATAAATTCATTAGAATTTTTACAAAAAATATGTCACTCAATAACTGTGCCACATTCATCTTAGATATACTTACTTAAAGTAATTTTACTTCAGGGGAGTAGTGGAGTTGGCCCTTTATTGCTGGAAGAGATTTGATGAATGCTTAAGTAAAATGTTAATATACAAATTTAGTTTGAACATACATTTTTGTTATTTTTATAGAAGCAGATGGTTCTGATCAAGAAGAAGACGAAGATGACGCTGACAAACAGATGGGCGACATTGACAATGCAGCCGAGAAGTAAGAATATTAAAATACTCAAATTGAACAGTAAAAGTTATCAATGATATTTGATAGGAAAATCGAGAAATGAAATAGAGTAGACTAAAAAATTTATTCGTTTAAACTTTAAAAACATGTTGTCATAATTTTGTAAATAAACACCTCAAAATAATATCAGCATGAACATATAATAATAAGAAATTTCAAAAAAACTAGGTTAGATCAGCAAATATGGGGTTCAGAAGACGAAGAAGAGCCAGAAGAACAAGAAGGGAAGAAAGACAAAGAGGAGAAGGGGAAAGGAGAAAGCACGGGCGAGAAAGAGATGGCAGCAAAGGAACAAGAGCAAGGGACCGATGACGGCTCCGAGGGCAAGGAGAAACAGAAAAAGAAGGACATCAATGAAATGGACGAGCCTGAAGTTGATGATGATCATGTAAGTAACTTCGCATTTTGTGTTCAAGTTAACAGAAGTAAGCATCACAGAATATTAAAGAGAACAATGTGTGTTATGACTACTGTGTCAGAAGTGAAAATCTTTGGCAAACCATGGCATCGACAGCAGTGAATCCTAGGGTGGGTGTGAAATGTATACTGTAAATTTAAAGTTTGTGATATTTGTAAATTAAATTTATTTTGTAGATGGTACATCTATTCATTCTATAAAATTCGATAGTGTGAGGCTTGAAAATTTATTCATACATCGATGCCATGATGCGGTGACCACTTATCTTGGGGTGACATGCATGTTTGTTTGCATCCCATTTGATAATAAAAAAATATTACCGTAACATTTTGAGAATATATTCATTTTTACACTGCACATAAAAGTGTGTTATATTGTGTAGAGAACGTAACTAATGCCTTAAATCTGTCTGAAACCAATTAATGACCCACTGTAGTCCACCATGCAGGCCTAATGCGGGTTAGTGGACTAAATTCTTAAAACTTTAAACCTCACTTTATTAAACAATGCGTAAACGTAAATTGTGTTTTAAATATTTTCAAAACTATACCAGGTGGACCCTTACCACGGGAACCAACAACAACTGCCGGAACCGGAGGACTTCGAAATGCCAGAAAACATGAATATAGACGGCGAGGAAGGCGGTGACGAAAAGGTACTTGAAATAAGATTGAATGTTTTGTTATTCTTTATGTATTTTTATTATATCTAATTTTATTCAGATGTATTCGTGTTTTGCTGATTTGATTACTTTGAATTTGAATGCCTGTTTTACATTTAATTATATGGATCTTTACCTTATTAGGTTATAGTTTGTTATTTGAAATTTGTTTTCGCATATGAACTGCTACAAGACCTTAAGACGTCAATTTTGATTCCATTTAATATTCGTTTGCCCATTCTTATGCTGGAGACGCCCGTAGAAATATCAAAAAACATGTTACCGTGTATATTAATAAATAAATAATTTTCAGGACGAAGGAGAAACAGAGACGGAGAATCCTTTCGAAATAGACGTGCCCAAAAACCTACCCGAAGAGGAGGAAGTGCCCAAAGAGCAAGAAAAGGACGACAAACACGGCCTCGAGGTGTCCAGCGACGAGGAGGGCGGGGAGGAAAATGAAGGCGACGAACAGGTTAAAACATATCCATAGGGTGGACTGTATAATATGTGCGAATTTATGCTGCTATTGTTAATAGAAATAGAGTTTAATTCTACTACCTAGGTAGGAGTCGAGTGTCACCCGATTACTGGCACATAACCCGGTATCTCCATGTAAAATTTCCCCACATAAGGAAACAGGTACAGGTTCTTACGGAGGGAATGTTTTGGATGGATGCCAACTGCCGGTGAGCGCCCACAGGAGTGTTGCCAGACTTCAGCCTAATAACTAATGATAATAGTCTAATATAACTTCCAATGTGGGGAATTTAGTTTTGTCCTATGTATTTTGATTTAAAACTTTTTTTGAAGAACATGTATGTTTAAACATTAATATAGACTTGTAGTTTGTTGCTGCTGCTGCCATAGAAATGCTGTGTACAAGTCCAGTTTGAATTAAACTTAAAATTTCTAAATCATCTCGAAAATCGAAAATATTTTTTTATAATAAACATCAGCGTTAACTCGAAATAAACGATATTTTGATGAACAATATTAATTAACATTATATCACTACAGAGCAAGGATACCAAAGAAGAAGACGGAGCAAATGACGGTGAGGAGAATAAAGAAGACGAGACTAAAGACGAAACAGGACCTGAAGAAAATCAGGACGACACACAAACAGAAGAGAATCGAGAAGAAAGCGTTGACACCAAAGAAGATGAACCGGAGAATCAAGAAGGAAATGAGGAGGAATTACCCAAAAACCCTGAGGGTATCAACGAAGAGGATAAAATCGAAGAGAAGAGTCACGAGGCCAACCCACAAGCAAACCCGTCTAGTGATGACCCGTCAGCTGGAGACAGGGCGGAGAACGCTGATATGGACCGAGGAACGAATGACAATGTTGATACTAATGAAGAACAGGCTAAGGATGAGGAAACTGCGCCTTACGTAAGTATTTCTCATTACATTTTATTTTTATATGTCTACGGTGTCGAGACGCAGTCCTGAACTGTGAGCTCAAAGTAGCTCAGGGAGCGATGGAGAAAGCTATGCTTGGTATTTCCACTAAGTAACCGACAATAGCTCTTTAAGCTAGCAAACTCAGGTGCACGGGGCTCGCCATATTGATCACCGGGCTAAAACGGTGGAGAAGCTCCTCGAATGGTGACCACATCTCAGCAAAAGAAGTATAGTAACCGTCATGAGTCGTGAGCACAGATAAAATCAGTGGTAGTTTTATTGTACACTTTCGGTCTATGTACTGGACCAATTATAGACGACGCACACTGACGATCCGATGACTAACGAACCAATCGCGTGAACCTCAGCGCAGTCAAAGTTAAACCAACCAATAAAACTTGTGCTCACGACTTAGGCACTACTATACAGGCTGCCTCTGAGCAGGCGGGCTGATCGAAGAAGACAGTGGAAAACCATCGGATACAAAGGATCCACAACCAGCAGTGGAATATGAAGGGGAAACGAGGGTAAGAAGGAATTTTAAATGATAAATGTTGAAAATTCCTTTTCTAGGAGCAGGTCCAAGAACAAGTGGGCGAGGACAAACAGTCGATGGGTCGTTCTGAGCTCGACAAGAGCGACAAGGGGCACAGAGGGGAGAAGCAGGCGGCGCGAGCTGACAGTACACACGAATCAAAGAAGAAACGCGAGAACAAACCTGGGAAAACTGATCAGGAGCGAACTTTGGGTACGCGTGAAAATTATACAGGGTGACTTGTAATGTGACCGTGTAGATAAGATCAAAACAATCATTTTATGTCTCATCCAAAACTCAACGGTTTTTGAGTCACTTTCAATCAAGGCAACTTAAATAACATTACAAAAAATCCACTTGATAAGATTCGAATTTTATCATTTTTAAATGTTTGACATTTGTGTGGAGTTCAATCAAGGCAACTTAAATAACATTATAAAAAAATCCACTTGATAAGATTCGAATTGTTTATCATTTTGAGCGTTTGATGTTTATGTGGAGATTATACTCAATATGAACAGTTTATGTGGAGATTATACTCAATATTTTTGTTTCAGGTGACGTTAACGAAAAGAAAAATAAACAAGCGCAAATGTTGAGTGTAGAAAAGGAGGAGGCGGCTGATGACGGCGGCGAGACGGAGGAGAAAGACCAAACTGCCGATGCCTACCAACACGTTCAACAGGCGAAAAAAGATGATTTGCAGGTATAGTTGCCGTCATGAGTGGTGAGCACAACTTCCATTGGTCGGTTTGACATTGACTGCGCTGCGGTGCACACGATTGGTTCGACAAACGTCAGTTCGTCAGTGTGCGTCGTCTATTGGTCCAGCACGTTTTTTCGGCTGCTGTACATTGGCCGAAAGTATACAATATCCCTACCACTGCTAATCTGTGCTCACGACTCATGACTGTTACTATAACGCCATCTCTTATTTGTGAATAATTATAATTATATAGGCAACGTTGTAATATCTCAATGGCTAAGAATTCGATCTTGTAAACGATAGGTCCTGCTTCGAATTTCAGTAGACCAATTATTTTGCTAAGTTATGTGCGTTTTACATAATTTAATTAAGTCACCCGCTGTAACAGTAAAGGGAAACCCGCCTGAGAGTTCTCTAAAATTTTTGAAAGGCGTGTGAATGTCTTGTGATGAGCTTACATAATCTTGAAATCGACAACGATGTAGAAGACAGATTTTGATGTGGCCGTATCGATAAGATGAATGTGGCGCCACTTTTAAAGATTTCATAGTTATAATTTGATTGCTCACATCGTAGGCGATCGATGCAGCGACTAAGGAGCAAGCGGAGCAACAGCCAACATTACAGAAAGAAGACGAAGAAGGCGAGACGCTCAAAGAGGACGAAGAGCTGCCCATGGATGTAGACGAACAAGACATTCAGGTGTGTGGTTGTTTATATTATAGTCTAACGCTCGCGATAGGCCTTCGAGCTGAGCGGTTGAGTGGCAAGCTAGCAAGGTGTCCTATCGTACTTGCTAATTGCGAGTTTCAGATGCGATTTTGGCAAGGGGAGATCTGCCACCAGGCTAGTTGATCATGCCTGGGGAGAGGCTAGGCTCCGATTAGGTTATATCGGAGTTTTTGTGTATATGCTAGTGATGTAGCAAACGTACGCTTGCTACGTATTTTCTGTCAAGCTGAAAAGCCGTATATGACTAGCTGACAGGCAATGCGATATGCGAAACGTGGTATGCATAAACGTACCGCGATTTAATAAAACTCGTAAATGCATACATAGATCGGAAACGCCTGGAACTAATCAGTGTATCAAAATCGTAAGTGTTGTACTAAATCGACGAATACTTTAGTAATGGGTTTTTAGTCTAGATGCGTGTGTTTGCATGTATGTATGTTTTATAGAGTTAACTTAAGACATCTTTTTTTTATTATAGTTTTTGAGGTTCATGTATTGGTTACTTATTAAGTTTATGTATTTATTTCCACAAATGTGCATCTTATTGAGACAAACAAAGTATTGAGTTGTAAAGTTCCAGTATTCTTTATCAATAAGCTTTTCATTTAATATTTCTTTCTCAAATTTTTCCGAATTTTTCTTAACAGTCAGCAACATTTTATGTACCTACTCATAGACCGTATACATTATACATAATAATTTATCTATCAATCATGCAATAATATTTCTCATGTAAACAGGTGGACAAATCAGAAGAGTTGAAACCAGAGAAGGTAAAGGACGGTGCTAAAAAGGATGAGGACAAGACTGGAAACAAAGCCGAGGGAGGTGAGGAGCCGACCGGAGAGACCGGCATGGAGATTGAGGGAGATAAAGTTCTCACGGAGACCGTGCCTAGGGGGCGTGACACTACTTATCATACTAGGTAAACATTTTATTTATTATGTGACAAGAAAAGAAAAAAAGGTGGGGATTCAAATTATTGTGAAAGTAACATAGATTGACAAGTTTGTCTGCATAAAGCTTTTGATTAGGGCTAGTGGGGACAGGTCTCATAAGGAAGGTAGGCCTGATTCCATCACGCTGGCTATTTGCTCTTTGGTAGACGTTAACTGCCTTTGAAAACATTCAAACGGAACGTCGATTGGTTATGGAAAGATAAGAAAGATAAATATTTTTTTATATATCTTGTCTTAATGTTGGAGCTGAAAACAGGTTTCATTTTATTACAAAAACTAATATTTGTGTATGCAAGTGCCAGTGTGTGTGTATGTGAACAATAATGTTTTTATTTGCACACAATTATACTGTAACTTCAGAAAATCATAACGGTTTCCAACATATTTTCACACGATCCGTAAACTTACAGGCTGGAAGAATCCCAGGAGCGCGCCGACGAGATAACACTGCAGCAGTATGTGAGCATGCGGGGCTACATGCAGGGGAGCGGGGCGAGCGGCGGCGCGGCGGCGGCGAGCGCCTGGCGCGGGGCGTGGAGGAGCTCCGCCCCCGCCGCGAGGGCGCTGTGTGAGCGATTGAGACTAGTGTTGGAGCCAACGGGACGATCGAGACGGGCCGGTATGTGCAAACCTTGACTAAGTACCCCTTATTGTGTTGCGAGCACTGGCAGCGCGGGGTCAAAAGTGACCCGCTTTTATCTTATAAACCTTAGCGGCGCGGTAGTCTTGTGAGTCTCGACCAATGTTACATTTTGACCCGACCGACAGTCTCATCGATCGCCACAAAAGAGTGACGGATGCGTTAGTAACGTGGTCACGACTCAATATCAAAATACAGTCTGCAATTGACCTACCAAAAAATCAAATCTTTGTAAGTAAGGAGGCAGTAATGGACCACTTTTTTCATAATCCATTGTAGAAACATATAGACGACCTTAAAATTTCATTATCCTGCGTATGACAATTCTTAGATACTAACATTTAAGAAGAAGAGAAAAAAGTAACGAAACGAACACAAGAAGATAAATTTTCTGCCATAAAATTTTTTAAATCGTTCCACCAGGCGACTTCCGCACGGGGCGAGCGATCAACATGCGTCGCGTGATCCCCTACATCGCCTCCCATTTCCGCAAGGACCGCATCTGGCTGCGACGCACCAAGCCCGCCCGGCGCGAGTACAAGATCGCCATCGCGGTGGACGACTCCAGCTCCATGGCGGATAACAGGAGCAAGGAACTCGCGTTCGAAAGCCTGGCTTTAGTGTCTCAGGTTAGTGTATTCATGTAGCTGTCTTCCGTCTACAACTTGTTCCTTGTGAACAAGGATTCTCATGACCCCGCAGTACAAGATCACACCAAATAAGTACGTCTCACGCGGAATGGCTTTGTCAGAATTCACTGTCACATGAGTGCATAATCGATATCACATTTTATCATCTTTATTTTTTGGTTTTTACAGGCGCTGAACCTCCTCGAATCAGGCGACTTGGCGGTCCTTAGTTTCGGGGAGAAACCCAGCTTGCTGCATCCGTTCACTGAACAGTTTACAGAACATTCCGGCTCGAAAATTCTAGAAGAACTACGCTTTGGACAAAATAGGACCAAAATAGCTCAGTTGTTGGACTTCTGTACTGTTTTATTCGATCAACAAGCCGTGAGAAGTGATGCTATCAATGCCAAGTTACTAGTTGTCGTGAGCGATGGAAGAGGGATATTCTCAGAGGGAGAAACGAAGGTTCTCCAGGCAGTCAGGAGAGCGAGGCAAAAGGGAATATTCCTAGTCTATGTTATTATTGACAATCCTGATAATAAGGTGAGTCTCATTTTTATTCATAATCCTGTTTTTTTTACTTGGAGACATAAAAATAAGATCTGAAAAATTCAAGATCTAAGATCTCTTTTTAAATTCATATTACTCTGCGTATTGTTTGTAATTTGTCTCCTATGGGCACACATAGCATACCGCATTGTGGGGACGTCATAGCGAGGAAGCTGTGCTGTTCCTAGTTGCAAAAGAAATTATATTATCATTTATATTATGTTTGTGTGTGCTAATATATATATAAATATATTTTTTAATACCAGGACTCCATAATGGACATCAGACGACCAATCATAGATCCCGTGACCGGCGCCTTGTCTGGATTTTCCCCATACTTAGATTCATTCCCGTTCCCATTCTACCTCATATTGCGAGATATGTCGGCTTTACCCTCTGTTCTGGGCGACGCCCTAAGACAGTGGTTTGAGTTAGCAGCTAATACAGTGTAATGCTCTGATATTTCATAAATTATCAGTCTATATTGTTATGCATTTATGTAGCCAGTGTCAAAATATTTTTACTTTATATAAGCATTTTATATAATTGAGTACGTAAGTATAGAGTAGACTGGTTGTAATTTAAACTCAATTAAGTTTAGTGGTGTTAATGTAATCAATATATAAATACCAATGACTGTTTTGTCGTATTTTTCTGATTAAGTATAATATCGAATATTGTGTCCTATTTTTCTGACAAAGTCATTATTTCTTTATGTTAAACACATGAAAAGTTACTAAGATTTGAATTAAGAAGAAATGTATTTTTTTTATAATTTTAATAGGTTTATTTAGGCTATGAAAGTGATAACTTGTCTGTTATGTTTGCGACACTAATCTTTTTATATTTTTTATTTTACATATTTTTGATATGTTTATATCTTTGTCAATAAAGTAGTAATAATAATTATAATCAAAGTTTGTTTTATTATTAATTATTAATTAATGTAATTGATAATTATATCCCTAATATTATCCCCAGAATCTAGTGATGAAAAAACTATGTGAAATGGAAACGAACAGCAGATATTGTGAAAATAAATAAGAAACAACACACGCCATGGCAATTTACAAATGGGAAATAAAATAAAAATACATTAAAAAATAATCTTGTATATTTGTCAACCGAAATGAAACAATATCGCAATATTTTGACATAACAGAAACGGTAATTATGCAATGTGTTAACAGTTGGACTTAATGTTACATAATTATGTTACATTCATAAATAAATTCTTCACGTCCACAAGTTCACAAACAAGTTAACTAATGTGAAATAATTATAACTTAAAACTATCTCTTTTCAAATGAATCCAGTATATGTTTTATCAATGCACCTCTTATTATCTAAAATTCTAATATACATACAATATTACAAGATTGGTTCACAAATGTCTGCTCTCGATACTCTTACTACATATTTAATACATAGCTTATTTATAGTTCCATGTTGTAAACCAATTTGTAAGATCTAACAATCATAATAGCAAAATATAAACTACGATGAAGTTTATTTTAAAATAAAGTAACTAAAGTTAATTAAATATTAAATATGTATCGTCGTACAACGATTAACCTAAACGACAATGTTAAGAAACATGTTAAGAACCATGATAGTCTTATTCTGTGTAAATAAATATTAAATTTCAAAAAGAAGTTTCCTTTTAGATTACATTTGAGCGGTATTAAAGCTGTTTGTAAAAATAAATGTTTTTATATATTTACAACCCCAAATGTAACAGAAAGTTCGCCCGAGATTAATACATCAATACCTATTTTATATCAATGTTAAATCAGTGAAAATTTAAAAAAAAATACCTAGCAAAATCTACCTAATTGTAATGTATAAATTTAAAAGGCCATTATGGTGAAAATTGTCTTGTACACTTGTTTTTTGCCATTACATAAGTGTAAACATATCTCGTTAAATGCCCTTAAGAATAAACTGTTTAGACAGTGTTACTAAGGTGTAATAATTTATGTAAAACTTAAATATTATATCCTGTATTTGGACAGTGTGGTCTCTGGGATTTTCACTTGGCAGAATCCTTGGACGAATGATTGTTGGTATCTTCAGTCTTTTCGCCATCACCATAAAACTTTGGCTGAAAGACGAAATAGTTTATTAAATATATATAAATAAATATTACATGTTGCACTATTTCAAAGTAATGCAACTTAGTTACATATTTACAGAATTTTTAAAAATCTGATAACTTTTTCAGTTTGTCAAATACAAACAGATACAAAACTCTGTTATATTACTTTATACACTCGCTATTCTAAATTTAAAACATCAGACTATTAAATGTATAATACACTATACTTAGGGCCGATTTTTCTGATTTTTGTGACATTTAAACTTAAATAACTCATGACACCCAGACCAGATTTTATGTGACGAGAAAACGCTTGGAACACCAAAATAAAGGTGTATAGGAGTTTATTTTGCTTATCTGACTTGGCTAGTATGTCATTATGAATCAAAACAAACATACTTGTAACCTAGGTAATATAAATAAAAATAACAGAAGTGAAGATTACTAGATTACTGTTAACAGAAAATAGAAACTCTGTCTTGCTGAAACATTTGTCTTATGTCTCAACTCTGATCATTGAGTTGCCAGAGTTGAAATATTAGGCCAGATAGTTATCAATGGAATAAATAGTGATTGAAAAATTGACGAGACATTATTCCTCTGATGAACAGCTGGACAACCTTATTCATTAAATAGTTATTTGATTGTTTATCTGAGGATTGAAAAATCGGCCCTAAAACTTTGAATACAGTAAAAGTATTCATTTTATTAATACCAAGGTGATATAAAATGATGATCTTACTGGTAAAAATTACATAATACATATGAGTTACGTAAGAGGCGAATAAAATATTTTTTATACAATATGTATAAACGATGCACAAACAGTAAGTAAAAAACAGCACAACAAAACAATTAGTAAAAACTAATTAAATCTCCACTGCAATGGATATGGCTGGCAAAAACTAAACATACACTAATGGTGAAAATAATAAGAACTTGGATGGAGGCAGTATATAGAGGCTTGATCGGAACAAAACCTGGCGACACTAGACCAACTAAAAATGATTTAAAAACACAATTCCACACAAGGGCAAAATCAAACCACCAATAAATTTCATAATATAAAGCATGAGTGTTTGCACTGGTCCCCACTTGACTTACACAATCTCAACTTGTACTATACAGTTGTTACTTTATTTCCAAATCCATTTTTGACACCATTATAACTTGTAAAACCCTAGAAATAAATAACTTTGTTTTATCTTCATGTTGTGTTATTATTGGCAAAGCACAATTAATATTTTTGTTTGTGTTAGTTAAACAATCAATATTTTCAATTTGTAGTTATAACACATAGCAATAAAACTAACCAATATTACTGGCTTAAAGAATGTATTTTTGATAAAAAAAATACAATAGAACTTTGTTAACTATTAATTTAATTAATTCAGTTAATATCCATTTGGTATGTTAGTGTTTTCTAAATGAGAACTAATGTTGCACCATTCATAACAATTAATTTTGTATTTATATTTATAATATCATGAAATGATATCAATTACAAGAAGAAGTTCAGAAAGAGAATCAAAGTATTGAGTGTAAAAATAGAGTTAGAGTTGGTAAAAATAAGAGCCTTATTATAATGTAAGAATTGTAAGACATTTATTATTCTTGAGTCACTGCAAATAACTGAAGTTAAATTTTGCATTGCCATCCAATGTACATTTATTTACCCAGTTATGCATATTGGTTGGTCATAATATATGTATGTGCTTTGGCGGAGCTATGCGACTCATTCAAAGGGAAAATCCTGCTTTTATGCTGTCATTGCAGCCCATGGATACATATTGTACATACAACCTCAAACAAGGATGAAATCCCATCTGAGATCATAACAAGGTCGTACATACCATCATAGTGCTCATGTTGCCACTCATTAGGACGAAGATAATCACCACAAATAGAATATTTCATGTCAAATACTACACTTTCTGTGCTGACATCATTATCATCACCCTACTCAGCAACTCAAGAACTATGTCCGCCAAGAGGTGAATGAGAAGTGTATGCATGAGTAAGGGAAGTGAAATATACCTCATCATGTTTCTCTTCAGCTGTAAACTTGTCGTCTTCATCATCACTGTCATCATCGGGCGATGAGTCCCCCCCTGAACCCGCTGTATCAACTGGTTTAACTGGAAAATATAAATAAATTCAATACAGAGGGTCTCTTCCATATAATACTGTGAGTTTGGTCATTCCACAGTTAGTGCTGATTTTAAAATGACATACAGGACTAAATATTAGATATTCACTTGTCAAGCTCTAAACAGGTTTTAAAATGTATGTTATAAATGAGAAATAACACTGTTCCTGCTAACATGTGTGTTTGCCACTCACTGCAGGTTTTCTTTCACAGAAAGCCTTAAGAAACAATGAGAAGGCACTCTTAGTCCTTATGCTTTACATCAGCACACCCATTTGCTAGTTAATTTCAATAATAAAAGGTTAGTGTTTACCTGCTTGAGTGGGTGGAACAAGCTGATTCAACTGACTGGGTATAGTGGGCTGGTTCGGCGTGTTGGGCGGGCGCGCGCGCTCCCGCGTCAGTTCGTCGTAGCATTGCAGGCACACGCGCAGGGGCTTCTCGCTCTGCCCTCGGAGCACGTACCGCTTCGACGAACACGGCCCGCACACTACTGAACCGCACTTGCGACAATGGTGCTGAAAATAATTATAATTGGTGCAAATCTTGTCATCATAATAGGAGGATAACTATTGACTTTCATGAGTCCTGGATTCGAGATTAAATATGTAAATGTTTAGTGTCAATTTCACCACCTGAGTAATGCACAGGATAGGATAGGATGCTGGTGTGCAGTGCGGTTCAGTCTCCAGAGGAGCAGAGATTTAAATGATGGATTTATATTCAGTCTGGGCATGCACATATGTGTGTGTGTGTGTGTGTGTGTGTATGTGTGTGTGTAGTTGGCTTGTGTGTGTCCATGGCTCTATTAAAATTCTTAGTCTTTCAAGTCTTATTTTACTTATTGAACATTTTATTTTTGTGTGTTGAATTTTCCGAATTTATCTTTTCAATAAATTACAATTTACAATTAGCTTACAGTACAGTAAAATGTCAAGAACACTTCAAACTCAACTTACCCTCCTGTTGAGTACTGTGAACTGGGTCTTCTTGCAATGCATACAAATTGCTGCTTCATTGTCCGGCACCCACACTGCTGCATGCTCTGATGGTGGTTGCTTGCCACCTGAAAAAAAGAACACAATAGATATTTGTTTATTTCTGTTTATTCTCTAAATAGACTGATTTACCCATGCTACTAGACTCTGTTACAGACAGATAGGTTACTTACTTTTTCTGAGTAAATCTTCTATACATTTCTCTATGTGGGCCATCCACTCTTCCTTCTCTGTTGCAGTTGCAGCATAAACAGCAAATGATTTAGAAGCTGTCCGAATTAACCAACCATTGCGATATTCTGTCAAAGGAAACATGTAATAGGGTATCAGAAATTTGCATGTCTAACATGTCAAACAAACACAATTAACTTTCTCATATTCTAACAACTAATTGCAAGACTCAAGGGAAAACAAACTAAAAATTTGATCATAAATGAACTACTCAACTCAAGGGAACGACTCAAGGTAAAACAAACTAAAAATTTGATGATAAATGAATAACTAAAATAAGTTACATTTACATTTTTTTTTTTTGTATTGCAAATCACATCATCAAAAAAGTGGAAAATCTATTGACACTCAAAGTTCATTAATCTAAGTGTTATACTACTGCCTATTTAAATATAAAATACTAGCAAAAGTAACAGCATTGTGGTGATGTTTTATAATTATTTAAGCACCAACCACATATTATATTAATATTCATTGACTATTGAGTCATTGGGAAGCGAAAAACAATCAGTAACATAGATGTAACATAGCACTGATAAATTCACAACACAATGATGTGTCATAATGCATGACTCATGACATAAAGGGAAATTAAAATTGATTTCATTTTAAACATGAAAAAGAAAGTTCCACACATAACTTTGATTAAGTTTTAACTTACAACCATGTAAGCTGTTGCAGTTTTGCTGATAGGTATTAATCATTAAAACAATAAACAACATAGTAAGAACATCCACACTTACAAATAGTAATCAATCAATCAAAACATTCTATACAAAACAATTTGATTGCTTCAAGCCATAATCTGTACCTAGTTTCTATGCATTAAACACTGTTCTCAACTTTCATCATAAGATCTTATATGTTACAATCAGGGTTTGCAGTAGCTACCATATAGGCAGAGCCTAACTTAAGCTACCTTCTAGCCTCGCTTTACATATTATTTTACAAATATTATTTAATACAAAAATCACTATTGTTATCATAAGCAAAACAAAATTATGTTAATGACGATACCAAGGCACACCCATAGTAAAAATAAGTTTTACATCCTACACTTGTATAAGTGTGTCAAATTTTTATAGAATTCTATGAAGAATTTCCAATTGTTATTGATTTTGAAAATAGAAACAACTTACGTCCTTCATCCTTAAGTGATTCCAATTTCACTTCCTCAAGTGGAATAACATGCTGTTTGTTATATTTCTTCTTATTTATCATAATGTTGCCATACACCAGAATGTCATTAAACAAGAAAAACTGCCGAGCCTTTGGCTTCTTGCGACACATTTTTGTAAGGACACCTTCCCCAACCAGTACTCTTCCTTGTTCTGCAAGAGGCTACGGCAAGAAGATAAATGTTAATGTTTCATCAGACTTACTCTATGTGTTTAAAACATATACAGTATGTGAATAAATTCTATACTAAAATATGTGTTCTTCAGTATGGTAAATAATATCATGATATAATTTATTTCATATTATGTAAGGATTATCCTTCTTAAACATGAATTAATTTCAAGCAAGTGAGTCACAATCAATAAAGTTTGTTGTGATTCTTTAATACTAATAAACATTATTTTTTATGTGGTCTAAATAATGAAATAATAATTAATAAGTCATAAAATTCAGCAAATTACTAATCTCCTTAACCACCTTGCCCACATTTAATTAAATAAATTAATCGTAATTAACTCATTTATTAATTTTAAAATGAACATGTTTTCGTTGGACCATGAGTTATTTGTCATTTCAGTATTTGTTTATCAATAATGTAATCTATGTATCTTCATGCTTATTCAATTAATGCACATCTTTGTAAGGTAAAGTAATAAATAAGTTTTAAGTAACATTTGATCTACATTGTATTCTTAGATCAAAACAGGTTGTAATTTTGTTGTTATATTAATGGAATACAATATATTAAGCTTCCTATTTGTTTTTAAATTCATTCTTGGACATAAATCCAGTGCATACCACATGAGCCTTGACATTATCTAAATGTTAACAAAAGCGCCGCCAAATATTAATAGATTTATTCTTACATGTAATCTCAATTTCCATAAACCAAATAGGACGGGCAAATGTTTCAGATAAACATAAATATGTTACTTGGGAAAAGCGTTGCCCTGATAAAAATATGATATCACATACAATACGCAGCACCTACCAAATACTTATCTTGCTCAATTTGTCGGTGATAGTGATAAGTGATAGAGAAATTTCAAAGTTTAGCCCACAAGTTATAAGTTTACAAAACTTAACCGAATAAACCTAGTACCATACCTGTCCAGAACTGCCGAAGCAGTTCTCCACCATAGCAATTCTCCGTGCATTGGCCTCACTATTTACTGTAAAAAGAAATTTTATCAAATGAATTGCGGTACGGTATCAAAGTTTGACGTCAAAGGAAAGTGAGCGACCGAGCAAACAATGACAATGATTGTCCCGATTACGACTAACTAAACCAAGATTTCCTCGAAATAGACTATTCGAGTAAAAATCCTCCATATTATAAAAATCACAAACTACATACCTAAACGATCCACCATTATCAGAATTTTAAAGTTTATGGACAAGACAAACACGATACGGATGAGAAAAATGTGTCATTCACAATTTCACACTAAGTATTGCCAGGAGCGATTTTCAAACTAGTACCATTTTTGTGAGCCAAAGTATAAAACTTAGTGTCAAGACTGTCAAGTATTGTGAAAATACTGTTAATGTCATAAATAATTATATAATTTTGATATAAGCCGCATCTGATGCAGAAATCTAATCACTCTGAGATAAAAAAAATTAATACGCACACTGCGCACACAAGAACTACAGATTTTTATTCACTTGTCTATTTGGTAAACAATCTTGGCTACTTTTTATGGAAAAAAAATTTACAATTGCTTTAAAAAAATAAATTATAGTTTCTAGAAATTGGCTTCTGTATTAAATGACAATTTGTTCTTAATATTTTATAATTTTATGTCTGCATTATTTTTTAATCGCAAATTAAAATAAAAAGACATGCTAAGATTGTTTACGAAATATCTAAGCTCCATGCCAATTATGGCATTGCCAAATATGACAAGAGAATAAAAATAGAATAGGTACCTACTTATGCTGTTGAAATGATGATTTTCACTGCTTTTGATTTTTCTACTACTTCTTTAAACAACTCTGCAAGTGGCAACATTAAATAACCGTTCCATTTTACGCGTTGTGTCTACAAACACTGAAAGCTCTGAAAAGTATTATTTACTAGATAAATATTCTGATAAAAATCCAATCACTTAATAATTTATCAATAATATATATTTTAAATGCACGTCGTATATTATTACATTGGTATTTAATTTCTATAGTCATCAATTATCCGTAAAAATATATGTCTGTACCATAGACTGTAGACAGTATAGACACTCGGAATCATGTGAGTGTCCATTTCTTGAGAGATTTTTGATACCGCCTGACAGCTAGTGGTCGATACAATTATCACAAATTGTTCGCAATTTTGTTAAAATAAGCGGACAAAATGGCATGTAAACTGTGTGGTCCAAAGCTCTCCCTGTGCGGGCTCGTCCTGAGCGTCTGGGGAATAATACAATTGGTGAGTAACGGTTTTTACTTGGGAAATGTTTATCAGGGATAAAGTTGACCAGAGATGTGATTTTGGTTTTAGACTCTGATGGGCGTCTTCTACCATATTAGAGCCGTTGCTTTACTTGAAGATCTCCCGTTAGACGAGCACGGTGGCCACCACGGTATCGAAGGATTCATTTCCCAGGTCGAAGCTGGGTACACTCAAGTAAGTGAATTAGCCTTCTTCCTCATGCACTGCTACTCATTATGTTTTTCCTGGTTGTTTAAGCTAAAAATTAAACAATAGGCCAATGTTTTTTCTATTCCCACCTTTATCAGTAGTTTTAGTTCATTATTTTCAATACCTAGCAAATTCAGCATACCTGAATTTGCTACATCTTCTCTGAACGATGTAAGCTTTTATTAGAGTGTTAGTCTATGTTAATTTTTACAGTCATTTATATAAAATAAAATTCCCGATTACAAGTGAATATTTTAAAACAAATAGTCACAATCATCAGTCATCACTTAACAAAAGGTAACAATCATAATTACAGAGACCTTGAGTAACTACAGAGACTTATAAATACCTACCTTCCTTTCCTAAATTTGGGGCACTATTTTACATGTAATTAATCTGGAATTTTAAGCTTTTTGATAAAGTTCAGCAGCAATAGTTTTGTTTATCTATTGGGCAGCAAAATTTTTTATAATATTTGAATTTAGTTTCATTTATTACATAAATAAAATAATTTCAATTTAAATGCATAATGTATTAAATTAAATGTGTTTATGTAAAAATGTTAAATAAATAAATAGTAGTAAATTAATACAATGAACTAAATTCAACTACATCAATCACCAAGTTCATTTAACTGCACTGTAATGTAAACAGTCATGCTTTTTTGGTGAATGGTCTTGTGTATTCTTTTCACAAATGTGCAGTGCAGCAAGGTCATATTATGCAGCGCCTTCAATTTTGCTGTCCCTGATATGTGATGCTCTAGTGACTAGTCAGTGTTCCGGCTCACCCCCTCTAGATAAGCTATATTTAACAATTATATTTTCTGTTTTCAGAACTCACATAATTGCTGGATTGCTGCCCTGCTTTATGTTATCACATTAGTTATTTCTGGTCACCAGTTCTGGATGAACAACCGTTCTTCAGTCAGCATGTAAACTTCTGTGTGTACTTTAAGAGTACATGTTGTTATAAATAGTTCCATTCCATTTATGCTACTTTAATGCCTAGTACTTGTTCTAAATTTCTACTTGAATAAAGAAAAAAAAAACTCAAATTATACATAGATGTGCACAGTAACATTATAATTTATATGGACTAAGAAATTTCCATTTATTGAATTACTATAAAATAAGGCAAGCTTGTTAACTAACTTTTTTAAGTTTAATTAACCTCATAGTTTTTCCATAGACAATATAATTTGTATAATAGTAGCAAATCCCTAAAGATGACCCAATCTTGAAATACGGAATAATTTAATTTTGCACATACTAGTGCAATAATGCTATGTGCAGTCATCTTATTGTGTCATAATATAATATTGTGAAATCTTATAATGTTATATTATTACATATAATAAAGTATTAACAATTTGTGAGAGATTGCATTGGATTGTACATAAAATAACTATATTTATGTATTTATGTTTGTAGGTACTTTGTAAAATGGTTAGTTTTTCTTGAATTAAAGGTATCTAATGTTATTCAGTTGTTTTAATAAGCAGAAATATTTTAATTAAATATAAGATATGAAACATAAGAATGTATCTTTAGATTTATTTGGGCTAAACCTTAACACATAATTTTGTCTTATTAGATGTTATAAAATTCTGTAGTGTTCCCAACCAACCCAGATATATTTGAAATTGACTCCTTATGGTAACTTTAAACCACAGCCCAAAGATATGAATAAAATTTTTGCTGTTAAAAATTGGTAGTCAAAGCCATTATACAATTTTAATCTAGAAAAATCGTTATATTAAAGTTAATAAAAAAGGAAGTATCAATGTAATTCTTTTAAGGTGGTTCAAAGTTCCCCAAAAATGTTCAAAGTTACCACGGTTGACCATAGTTGACATTATTTTAGTTTTTTTTACAGAATATAAATCATGTGAAATGACACTTCTGCCTTAAGATACTTTTCAAAATTCTTTTTTCAGTCATTGTCCCTGTCAATTGTCAATTCTTATTAACATTCTGATTTTATTTCTTTGTGTATGTAAAATTTGCAAATAAAAATGAGCATGCTTTATGGGTGCGGACTTTGTTGCATGATGTTAAGCGTTTGGGCAGTTTTACAACTGGTATGTAGATAACATACCTGATCAATAAATCAGACCATCAAGACCTGATAATGTTGTCCTTTAAACTCAATAAGTAGATTTATTATTGTTTGAAGTCATCATAGGCAAGGTCAGCATAGTTCAAGTTCCTCTTCTGTTTCTTCCTTCGTTTCAGCACTTCTTAGTCCACTGCTGGACATGGGCCTCCCTTAATCTACGCCACACCGCCTAGTCCTGGGAGTTTTGAATCCAATGGTTTCCCGCTGTCTTCTTCAGGTTGTCAGTCCACCTGGTTGGAGGTAGCCCTGTGGTTCTTTTGCTTAGTCGGTCATCGGTTTTCAGTGCTGCAAACGATGTGGCCAGCATGTTTACTGTGCATAATCCACTAATGTAACTTTGTTACATAGTTAGTAGTTAGTATTATTTCTCCTACCCGTCTACTGGAAGAAATTTCAAATTGAAATAAGCAGAACCTGTGTACCAATGTCTCTTGTATGTATTTTTTAATTAAATTGTGTGTTGTGTACAGAAATATTAAATAAATAAATAAATGGCTAGTTAGAAAATTGCAGGATTTAATTTGTGTTCCAGTTTATTATGGGAATACTTTTTAAATTGGAGGTAGTTGCGTTTATCGAAGAAGCGGAGCCAGATCACCATGGCTATGACGATTACGAAGATTTTATTAAAAAAACGAAGGACAACTATGCTTTGGTGCGTATGGTCCATATAAGTTAGGGTATAATTATACTCGTTATTAGAAACGCATTAAATTTATCTTTTTCATTTAGAAAATCTGGCTTGATCACTCTAAATTTTTCGGGATTCGAAATTGTTACAGAATACATACATGTATGTATAACAGTGCTGATGCAAAGTGGTGCGACGACGATCTGCGCTGATTGGCGGAAAGTAACTGGTTGAGATAAGGCAAAGATTGGGCCGAGTGGCGTTCCTTGGGAGAGGCCTAACCAGTAGTCGACTGTTGTCAGTCGTACGTAGATGAATTTGTAACACTTAGCTAGTGACAAAGTCTTGTTTGTCTGTTGTCTCCTCTCACAATGACAAGGATGTAGTCCTTAATCTACCGCGCTAGACCTAATATGTTTGATGGAGTTTAAAAACGTTATTCTTTTCAGATTGCAATCAACTGTTGGATAGCAACCGCTGTCTACATCGTATTTATTGGTTTGTCGTACCTTTGCATCCGAAGAGCCAAGGCTAAAGATCTAATCATGGCTGAAAAGATGAAAAATGACGACGTTTTTTGCACTGAGAAGGAAAAACATCATAAATGAAAATCATAACATAGTGCATAGGCATATTTGGTTTACAGTAGGAAGACCGGAAAGTTGCGACCACATTCAATACAGGCACCTATTTTATTTTTGTTTCATTATAACTATTGCCCATTAAATAAAATATCAACACAAAAACGGTGTATAATTTTATTTGAGTAAATTTTTGTAAATATTGACGTTATTTAAAATTTTCCCATTTATTTCACTTCTTCCAATTTTCTATCGAAGGTCACTGTTCCAATGTTTACGCTTTTTATTTCATCTTTACTTACTTGGGCGTTTTCCTGAAACAGTCGTTAACAAATATATAAGACCCTGTACGTGATTGTGAATGAGATATCACCTATCCTATAGGGACAGATTCATGGGGGATGGTTGCTGAAGAGACTATTTGAGGGAAACATCTACGATAAGTCCTCATGAGTAACACGCACCGACGTATGGCCTCTGAGGATTTCTACCCCGTTTGGGGTGGGACGCGGCGCGTAGTACTCATATGCTATAGTTCGAAACTATAGCATATGAGTACCAAATTGTGGTCCGGCCACAGAGGACCACGCGGGACGTGGGTGTCCATGCTGCAGTGACCACTTAAGTCCACTTAACATAAGGTTACTGCCCGTTTGTTACTCTACAAAGCAAAATTCCTACAGTCCGACTGCGGTGTGCGGGGTGCGGGAGGGGAACGAAACTGACCAATAAGCTTGTCCCCTGCCAGCCGTCGACACAGAATAAAACGCGCGAGTTCTTAATTCAGATCTAAACAACAACTTATTGGTCAGTTTCTTTTCCCTCCCGCACCCCGCATATCATGGGCGAGTCGGTTCGCGATCGGGAATCTAGTATGTAGGTATTTAGTCCGTCGAAAGCAAAGGAATAAGCGGAAAGGTAACTTAATATGTTATTCGGTACCTGTGTATTGTCCGCTTCATCGTCTCTAGTTGATTGGTTAGGGTTGAGCCAGGCGTCGGCCAGAATTTGAGGAATCTTCACACGAAGCTTCAGGGGGGCAAGGATCCTTGTGATTAGTTTCCTACACTCGGCTGACACTTTCGGTTCGCGGGGAAACGAAACTTTGTTTTGGACTTGCTGCAAGGAGACGTTTCATTAAAAACTGATAGCAATAAAAGCAGAATATAGCAGAAGATAGAAATTCTATCAGTTCGTTGCTACCATAGAAGCCTAAACTAAACTTAACTGGACAAAGAATTCCATTCCCTTAAGATTTTTTCTCTTAAGATTTTAAAAACCTCATCTAACCTCATGCGGCACCTTCCGCTAAGCTTGAAGTGAGATTGTTGCTACTCCAAAGTTTTGCCAAGTCTACAGCATTCTAACTTTAATCTGCAACAACCACTTAATAAAATTACCTTCAACAGCTGCGTGTAATTGGTGTCGTCAAACGGCAGCCGACCATACACGATGGCATAAAGCACAACTCCCATGCTCCACACGTCAGAATCCTGAGGTTTATACGGCACTCCCTTCAGAATCTCTGGAGAAGCGTACGCGTAGCTGCCGCAGAATGTTTCGCTGAGAGCGTACACTCCGTTCTTGGGCCTCATGTGGCCGCGAGCGAACCCAAAATCTGACAGCTTTATGTTTAGACCGTGGTCCATTAACAGGTTTTCGCATTTTATGTCTCTAAAATGAACATAAAGCATATTAGTACCCAAGGAGTAGAACCATTGTCGTTGGTTCAGGGAGTTCCTAACGTCTGCGGTATTGCTTCAGTATGGTACGGTGGTATGGTGGCAAAGTTACCCCGTGTATTCCTATGCACATAAAAGCAACATTGTATTCGATTGCTCAATCGACCTTCATTAAATGTGTCCACCTATAAGCAGATGGCCAGCACGGTGAACTAAGGGTGCGTTTCCATTGACGTTGGCGGTTAAAGTGGTGGTTCGGTAGGCAGATGGCTAGTGGTATCGACGAAGTCGTTTCTGAAAAACGGTATCATAAAGTCCATACGAGGCACGTCGTCTTGGACAATAGCTTGTTAACCGAATGATTACAAATCTACCAACCGATGCACAACACCACGTTCATGGCAGTAGTCCACGGCTTCTACGAGCTGTCGGAACCATCGGCGGCCCCGTGTTTCATCTATGTGCTGGTCTTTACGGATGATGTCGAGTAGGCTACCGTTTTCTGCGTACTCCATTACTATGTAGACTCTATAAGATTTTACACAACAAAATCAGTACGTCAGTAGATAAGTAAGAACCTAGTACCTAGCTCATTTTGGCATGTAGGTATATAATACATAATTATTATGATCAATAAACAAAATACATAATAATATTATGTAATTTGATACCTATGATCTTACTGCAAGTTGACGATAGAAAGTCTAAAATATTATTAAAATCTGCAATTCAAAACCTGTGCGTTGTTTCAATAGCTTGTAGGAACCGTATCAAGTTTTCATGCTTAAGACCTTTCACGACTTCTATTTCTCTAGGCAGGAATTTCTTGAGGTAATCGCCCGGTGCTTGAAATTTGCTTATTATTTTAATTGCAACTTGGCAATTGTGCCTGTCGCTTGACGCAACCTAATTCAAAAATGCGAAACGAATATTTTTAACACACGCATTTACATTCGATTGAATTTTTTTACAATGATTGACTGACTACCACATAAGATCGTGACTACAATCTGATGAAGTAAGTAAAGTAAACCTATGTTTTTCACCTTAACAGTTGCATATGAACCCGAACCAATGGTCCTCCCAAGAATATATCCATGAGTTTCTAGAACGGTTAATTTTTTTTCAGATTTTGCATCTACACCGCTATGTACAGTTGCCGTGGGCGCCGTGGACATTTCACCAAAAACATTGTTGTCGGCTCTAGAATCCGGGCCTGGCATAGCACAGAAATATTTAATTTTCTTTTATATTTTATAATTATGTCACATTATATCCTGTTTAGCCACATTGTAATTTAATTTCACTTTTTATTTTTAGGTTTGGCGATTCATGCTATTCATGTGAGCTTGTCAAAGTAAAATTGATTTGTTTGATAACGTCATACGAATTTCATTTGAATAAACCGCGATTTCCACCGCTTGATTTGATTGCCAGTATTTTTTGATAATGCGGCTTGAGATGATTTAATAATTCTGAAATTAAATTTTCTGATTTAGTGAAATTCAGTTAAAGCATAATTTTTTGCGTGTTTTAAATGGTTTTCTTTTTTATTTGTCTCATTTAAAAGAAAAATTATAAATTACTGAAATACTCATAAAATATTATTTTATTTCACGACCTGTGATTCTTACATGTATCCAAACTGGAATTTTTGACTTTGACATTTTATATCTGCAAAACAAAGATGGCGGCATAACAATAACATAATAGCTAACATCGGGGTGCAATTCTCGCTTTAATTTTATTAAAAAATAATTTTAAACAGTTGTTGAGTAAACAGAACGTTATTTATTAATACATATGTTAAACTAATGTAATTGTTAAGTGTTGAATGTGGACAGCTTCTGACTGGTTCTGTGTTGTCTGTGATATATATCGCGAAGACTGGGTATTTAGCAAAATACGAGACTTTAATGTTGAAACATAGATATCTATGTGTTGAAAGTGTGCTATTTATCGTTAAATTGTTAGGTGAGCCCAAAATGAGTGAAGCTAGATGCATGGATTGTTTTGTTCTCGTTGGATTTTTAGTTATTTTGTTGAGTTCAATTCCCATTAACTAGCTTTGCAATAATATACACACAGGGACAATTTAGTTCATTAAGTCCATGTTTACATACCTGTATAATTTTGAGTAAAGTAGACTGTGTTGTTACGATCCATATTATGCTTGAATAACCTTAGGTATTTTGTGGTATACACATACAATAGAATTAAAATTGTTTACATGGCAATAACTGTAGTCACATTTGTTACACGATTCGCATATTTATTTACAGTTGAAATAATAAAGTTTACCGAAAATACAAATGAGTGCCTTGTCTCCATTTTTTCATAAAACATAGTAAGATATAAAATCTATCCTCCATCCTATCATATCCTATTTTTAACTGTCACAAAAGTTTTAATGTACTTGATAGTACTGAGTCTGTTTACTTGTTCAGTATCTTTGATACACCTAGAGGATTCTTGTAAGATACATAACCAGTGTTGCATTGCACTTAGCCTACCCAAAGCACTTGTAATAATTAGTGAGTTAAAAAAATATTCTGATTATTTTACATTTTTTTTAAATACTGTAGCATGTTGCAATCATAAACCATGATTGACCAACCGCCACCTTAATACTTAGTGTGTTGTGTGTCTTTTAAAAATGCTTCTAAGTGGCACCAAGAGTTTTATTGTGATTTTACCTTTGCACTTTTTTTGTTTTGCTGCACTTTAAAATTTAGTTGTGCTTCATAAATTTGGTTTTTTTAGTGTTTGGCTGTTACATTTGCTTTGAATCTCAATTGATTTCTCTAAATGTAAAAAGACCAGAAAAACATGAAGATGGGATAGTAAATGGTCACCGTCTTCAATTGACATGCACAGCACTAGAGGAGTTTCTGAGAAAAGAGAGAGCTCCTTTTACAACCTTTTGTTTGACTTAAATTGAAATGAAATTGTTAACCTGGATGACTATATGAACCAACATAAGTATATAAATTTATTCATAACATTTAATTTAAATTTATCTTCCCTATAAATCCTATAATTGTGCCTTTTGTGGACTTAGAAAAATTATCCAACCCAGTTAATTCAACTTGAAATATTTATAATATAATATTTTTATGAATAGGTATTTATGTAGACTGTTTATCGTGAAGTTATATTTTATTTGAATTTAGTAACATAGGGCATGCAGGTCATCTAATGTAAGTTGTCACTGCAGCCCATGGACACCTACATCCAACCAAAACTAGGATAGAAATTCTGTATCGAAATAATCATAACTGGGTGTGTTGCTACATGAGGACTATAATGTTTGCCTCAAATAGAGAATCTTCGGCTACAGCCTCAACTGAAACACAAGAAATGAAGCAACTTCACGGTGGCTTTAGACTTTGTAAAATACCACCCCAGGTAAACTATGATGGCGTTTCCATCAATACTTTTCTGAACAATTTCAGTATGTTCTAGTAAAAAAAAAAACATGGTATCTATCATGGTTTCTAGATAAAATTTTAACCTGTCTTGAAGTAAAAACATTTTATTTTTAATGCATAAATTGAACTGCATTACCTGCTCTTACTTGTACCAATCACAATAATATACCAATGTCCCTTTTTAAATTCATAGATAGAACGGCACTACCAATTACATTTCGCAATATCGTGCAGTTTTCCTAGTCACAGTCGAAAGCGCAAGCATTTTAGCAATATGGACGCTAGTGACAGAATTTCAAGCTGAAAGCCCGCTCTCGTCCGACGACATTCAAACACAAAGAAAACAATTGCAGCGATTGTAGTAGCACCGGCTGGTCGTAGGCATCGTGTCGTGTGCGTCCCGTCCTCCACTCCGCGTAACCGCTTATGCAGACCCCTCACATACTCTTAAAAACTTCAGTATTGATGCAAACGCAGTGAGTTTCCCGAGCTCCAATTGTATTGGACGGGTGCACTACTCTATTCGATGACCCATTTACGTCGTTTTTGCACGCTTTCATTCAGCGCACATTCTTGGAGCTGCGGCACAGCCCTTGTAATAATTGCGGACTTGATGTTACGTATCAATGTTTCTTTATAACAATAATGAATCTTGGCGAGTTAGTGCTTTGTACTATTTTTGTTTATTGTCAATTAAAAATAAGTGAAAATAGTCAGTTTCTTTAGAATGAACTTTAAGTACGAGCTACCTACTTCTATTTCAATTAACATGAAAAATGCAAAGTGACCTACTGGCCCTACCAAGTAATCGTGCTAAGCTCTTATAAAAAATTCACAACCGTGCCGTTTGCCGTAACAGAAGTTTCACAATTTTAAGCGTTATAAGAAAGATAAAACCAATTATTTTGGTAACTGACTGTGCCTGCGGTTTCATCCGCGTGGAATTCTAAAATAAAAGTAGTCTAATTTACTACTTAGGTATTACATCAGCTGTATGCCAGTGATAGTCCCGTCAAAATAGGTATTTCAGCGTACTTAGCATTTAAATCATTGCATACCCAAATAATCTGGGACGTTAAGCCGAGTAGTATAGAGTTAATAGTACTTATATTTTCGCTTTTTGTTACTTCATAAGTAGGTAGTAAACTTTGCGCGAACACGTTTACGCAGCTTCAACTTGTATTTTTTTTATTTCATAATAATATCACAGACTAATTCACGTTCCCACGAAGCGTCACATGGAACAATTAAGAGTTATCCCTATCTCGGTTTGCGATATATCGTATCACAGGGTTGATTACTTTTTCTACTCGGAGGAACTAATAAAAGTTGACCAGCAGAGCGAGAACTTGCCAGTCTCGTTTTTAATTGAAACACAAGAGTTTTCAGAGTATTAATCAATATCTCTTTGATAAATTTATTTATTTTGTATGAAAGTTACAAATATTTGTACACAAGAAAGATTTTTATATGGAATGGAAAAATGCGCATATGACTTAGCTACAGTGAATTTCGTACCAGTATATGAAAGCCACAGATATCACTGGCTGTCTGATTCCATCGAGCTCAGACGTCAATAATGGAGTGGAAAGCAAAAAGTTAGCCCCAGGCAAGTTATCAATTGTATCTTGGAACTTGGAGAAGAAAGTTTCTCATTCATTTATTGCACGCAGAGCGAACGGAAATGCTTAATGGTTATTCTCTTGGTCGCATTTGATATAAAAGCTGAACTTTGTCACCATCATGGAGACTCTTTGCGACTTTCTATTTGTTCCGACGGTTGTAATTTTTTTGTTCAGATGTCTGTGGTCTTGTAATGGGTGGATCCAACTGTATTTCTCTTTTATGTTGATAATATCAACGACTGTTGAATTAAAATGTTTTTGTGACTTCATAGCGTTAGTGCTTTCTTTGAACCTTTGTTCTGTTAATATAAAATTCTAGAAATGAGATTTCTACTGCTTTTGTTACTTTTGAGAGTTATAAAGACAATGACTTGATTGTAAAGTATCAAAAGATACTGCTCGGTTACCTACACGTCATAAAAATGTCCTGCGCAATTTTCCAGTTTCTAAATTCAATCAAATAAGTAGTATTACGTTTCAGATTCAGAATGTTAAATGTGTTTGTCAGTTACATGTTATGTTTTGGATATTTTCTTATGTTACTATTGTATTCAGCTAGTGAAAGCTAATATAAAAGAATAATCCTCAATCAATCAGCAAACCAAAATGACTACGCTGAGGGTTTAATTTGAATGGTTTCAGTTAGCTATACGCCATAAAGGTAGTGCTTGGTCGTCTACTCGTACAACCGGTAGTAAGGTGGCCATTGTTTCTCTAAACGATTCTCTACGAGCTTCCGCCGAGAAGGCGTCAGTTTTACGAGTTCAGATCTGGTGGGCCACGCTCTGCTCGTTTTCAATTAAATTCTGAACAATCCAAGTGTTGCGAAATGGGCACTCCGCGTTTATTTTGCTCTTTCAGCTATGTTTAATACTTAGTCCTCGAGGCCGTCAGTCAGGTCCGGTGTTCTTTAGTTCCGTCTTTTTTTTGTAGTTTTGTAGCAATTGGAGAAGTCTGGCTGTTGTATTATTGTGGTTTGTTTTATCATTATTATGCTTAGATCATGACATTATTTTCATTATAATTATGTGATCGTTTGCTGTCATATTTCTCATAGTAGGACAAATTAGGGCTGCAAATAAATTAAAATATAAAAAATTCATTCAAATTTCAAAAGATTCGAAGACTCGAAGCGTTAAAAAATTCGAAGTTAACCTTTGTGCCCTTCGTTTCACCTTTCCATGCACAAAAATATTTTGCGAGGTTAAAATGCAAGTATCGATAATTAAATTTCCTTTGACATGTAATCTTCTTTATTTATCATTGAAAGTCCCTAAGCTTGTATTGATTATCATGTCTCCTTAGCAGTACAATTTTATGTTATTTTATTGTTACATTTAAGGATAGTTCTCGATTATACTATGTACATTGAATAATAATAATTGTTAAAGACTTTAACTTACTTGTACTTACTTGTACTGTTACAGAACATTACAAGAAGGACGCATAGTATCCAAGTTTCATATAAGCAAGATAATGCACAGAATATTGTCCATTTCGCAGCGTGAAAATTTCGCGTAGCGCGTAGCACAATAGCTACAGCGCTGTAATCGTAGAACTGCTACAAAAAGCTATGTAGCTACGAGTATAATGGCCGAACGAGTTGTCCTTTGTTAATTCTGTGGTTTTAAAGCCACCAAGACACTTAATGCTGACAATCGAGCAATCTTATTTTCTTACTGTTCAAACAACGTGTTTGTTTATAAAAATGTTTTGTGAAAAAAGATGAAAGTATTGAAATATTTTAGGACTGTATTTCATATTCAAGGGGCGAATATAAATAAATTTTGTACATGGTATTTTAAATAATAAAGGTACCTCACACATTGCTTGGGAAATTAGAAAATGGCGTCACACTACCGCATTGAGTAAAGTATGATTCATTGCGATAAGGCATGGGTGTGTCTTCACGTAAATACGCAGGATTTGAGGCTATAATTCTCTATATTAATGTGTTCACAAACTTATCTTATCCGTTGTTTGAAGGCAAAGTTATGATAAATTTTGTCGGACAACGTTTTGTACAGGGCTTCATTATATTTTGTTTAAAAATGGTAAACTCATATTGGAATTGGGTTGTAGGATATACTTAGATACGTAGATTCATATGTATGGATATACCTTGACATGAAGGAAATGATACTAAAAGTATATTAGCATACCTAGTATATATAGGTTTACTATAAATATTTAAATATGGAGAAACACATACTAAATAATTGAAAGTCTGAAAATATAAAATTATTTTACAACTGTCTACTTTGGTTGTATAAAACAGCTTATCGTTTAAAATTTCAGCATTTTCTCTGCAACAATCTGCATTACGTATGCGAGGCGCTTTTCCCATTGCAATAAAATGTTTGGATATAAATGTTAAAATTAATTTCAAGCCTGGGCAATAATTTGACTGACCATAGCGGTCGCTGCAACTACAATATGTATTTCTAAAATAGTGTACGTCGCTTTGTAATGGCCCTAATTAATTAGCTTATTAATTATGGACGTAACATTTGTGGAAAATGTGTGACGATATATGCTGGTCCTCATTTGCATATAGGATAATGCACGCGCAAATTTGTTCAAAGGTGATGTATTTAGGGCGGTTTGAATGTGTTGTGTCCAATTCGCGATAATATACTTAGCTTATGTATAATGGTACAGGTGTTGGCCTGGTAAGTAGGACTGCTCATAGCTCCATAACTTATTTTTATAAGTATAGATCGCAAACGATTGAAGACCTTCAGTCGGACTCAGTCAGTACTTACTTGGATGAGAGGAACACCAGTACCCTAATACTATTAGGTATGCAATTTGAAAGCTACCGTTCTTCGGAGGGCATGTTAAGCCGTTGCGGCGGAAGCTCTATTATTGAGGGCTCGAAAAATTTGAAAACTTAGAAGGTATAAATATCGTAATAGGTCCTGCATCAAAGTTTAGGAAGATGTATAAATGTATTTGGTTACAAAATCCGGGGCCTAAATAGGTAGTAGTCCATTACAATTTTGCAATCATTCTTAAGTAAATACCTATAAATAGCAACAAAATGGAAAAATATATTGTGCAGTTATTTTCTACAGTACTTTATGCCATATTTGACTGCAAAAAATAATGCACGGTATAGAATTATACCCACCTCGAGACGTTTTTGAAAAAAATTTATGGTTTTCTTTCTGTTAAAAATAGCCATTTAATGTAACAGTTCAATTAACGGTCTGTGAAATGTAGATAAGTGTAGGTAGGAAGGGTAGATCCTTAAAAGCATTTTTTTAAATTGTGTAGGCGGTGATGGGACTCACGGACTTAGTACCTACCTATAACTGAAATTGCAAATAAGCTGGTCAAACAGACTTCAAAAATTGCTTTGTTGCTATATTACATTTACATAAATTTATAATTAACTATAGACCGTAACATTGCAACCTTTAGTAGATTAAATTGGTGCGTAACGTTTGTTACCACTTTAAATATTAGAACGTTTCCAAAAATCATCCCCTGTTTTTTCAACCCATGTGATTATTTTATGCCAAGAGAAGTGGTTGCGTTCCCCGTGACTATAAAAATAAATTACAATGTTAAATTTTGTTCACCCCAGCCTAAAGAGATTCAGCGATTCAACACGGTAGGTCGTTGCTTTTTATTACCGTTGGCTAATATGTAATACTTGATTAATATCAAGATTTAAAGATTTTTAAAGATTTAAAGATTTATTGAACATATAAATAACACAGTATTTCTAATTGAAATTGTTCGTAAACGACTGCAGAAGTTAAAAAACTGTGTCGCAGCCGTTTACGCCCACCTCTGGACAGAGATAAAGTATGTTCACAATTAAACTTAATTTGTAATACAAATAAATAGTTGTAGTAATAACAAAAACAATAATATTATAGTGTAGGTGTGTGTGGGTGTGTGTGTGAGTGTGTGTATGTGTGTGCGCGTATGTGCGCGTGTGGGTGTGGGTGGGTGTGTGTGTGTTTGTGTGTGTGAGTGTGAGTTAGTGTGTCAGAGAGTAAGGAGTTTTAATGTGAGTATGAAAGTTTCTAGCATGTTAGTTGAGACTTAAGTTATGTTACGAGTATGTCTTAAAATGGGTTAGAGTGAAATAAGAGATTCCGACTCCTCATATGTAAGGTTTTGTAAATAACTTGTAAGTTTATTTTTGCACTCCCATAAGGTCAGGGGGTAAATACTTAGGACGCTATTTAATTTGTTATACACTATACATGCCAGGTAGCCATAATGTTTTTTCACAATTTTAGTACGACATCGGATGAATGGGAAGGAACAGACGCGGCTCTGACGGCGGGTGGAAGATGTGTTTATGATATAGGGTAGACTTGAATGCTTTTTTAAAATAAGTTGTCGAATAAACAACTGTCTTACTGTTAAAACTTGGGCAATTTTGTAAAGATCAGAAGTAGGAAAAAGAATGGGTTTGGATAACATTACTTTCAGGACTGCTCTTTGAGCCCTTTCGAGGCGTAAAAATCTAGTTTTGCCAGAGCCACCCCAAGACGTGATGCAATAAGATAATATTGATTGAACTAGTGAGAAATATACGATTTTTAAAGTTTGATGATCCACAACGGCCCTTAAACGTCTAAAAATAAATATTAATTTTCTAACTCTAGCGACAGTTGCGTCCACCTGATACCTCCAAGTCATCAGAGCATCGATATTGATACCAAGGTACTTAACGGTATCCGCCTGGGTTAATTTTATACAGGAACAAGAAGAAACATCAGACATGCACTGATGGGCAACAACAGGTAAAGGTTGATGTGGTAGGGCAGTCTTATTAGCGCCAAAAGTAACAAATACTGTCTTATCAAGATTTAAAGTCAACAAGTTTACATCTAGCCAACCCATTACTAGCTTCAAAGCGTTCTCTGCGTGCCTACGCGCCTCTGTCCACGTTTCTGCGTGTATTAGCAGAGCAGTGTCATCAGCATAAGCAAGAATTTGACATTGATTGATCGGCAGATTGCACAGATCATTCACGTATATAAGGAATAATGTAGGGCCGACTACACTTCCTTGCGGAATGCCACATGTGATGGACGCTTCTTGACTGATATGGGGATAAGATGAACTGATGCGGTAAGGTTTCGATATCAAATGGGCTGTTACAATAAAGAACAAGCAAGGGATAATACAAGCAATTGCATAGAATTTAAATTTTTACTTGGATATTTTACAAAGATTGCTAAGTTTGGATTTTAAAATGGAAACTGAGTTCTACTTAATTACTTTTAGATGACAGTAAACATATAACATGAAATAGATGACTAATATTAGGTAGTTACTATGCTTTATTGTGCGCCAAAATGCTTTAGACCAAACCCTAATGTAATAGTTTCCACAGACTGACAATGCAACACTGAATTAAGGTGCGTCTAACGGTATATAGTCTGCCAAAGTGAATTGGAGACCTCGACGGAATTCGAACTTGAGATCTAGAGGTCCTTCGAATGCTATGACAACAATGGCATGGCACGTTCAAGCTGAGAATTGCAACACAAGCAACCCTGTACTACGCTACCGTCATGCTTTGACACGCAGCTTTTGTTTTCAGAAAACAGGATCAATTTGAACCTGGGTTTCTAGGTGTAAGCGTAGTGTTAAATTTCCCAAATTATTCACCACAGTCAAGTCTTACCTCCGTTAAGTGGGAATGAACGGGTGTATTTCAAGAATGTAAAGTGCTATATAAGTTTTCATACCGTGCATCTTTGTACAAACTGCAAATCTAGGTGTTTTCTGTCTGCAATATTATAGATGTGCCATTTTTTACACAGAACAGAACGGATATTATACAATCTGCATCGTTCAGTGGAATAATAGATATCCACAAGTTACTAAATTGATCGACTCTCCATGATTTTAATGAGCTTTATAATAAGTTAACTTTTGAAACAAAACTACGATAAATATCCTTTTTTCAATTTCATTGTTTGCGAAATAGTCCAAACAATATGTGACATTGGGCTAAAACACGACACATTCTGCACATATTGGTATTGTTTTTCCGCTCTCATTGCACTGCGAGTGCATATTCAGCAAATTAAAACTTTCTCCCGCGTGCAATTTCGCAGTTTCATGTCGCGTATTGTTTTCAAAACGTAACTTTCTCCGCAACTCGCGGCAACAGACACAGGCTGAGTAATGACTGTAAGGAAAACAGCTTCCATCGACAAAGGGCCATTATGTCAAAAACAAACCCGTCCTCCTCTGGAGCCAATTCCATGTTTGCTGAGGGCTATCTTATAAATATGCAAATGTTATTCTACGTTTAGCGCGCACTGCAATAATATTTATATTGAAATTGGCGCCTGCCGTCTGCCCTTGAACTCTCACTATTATTATACTGTTCAAACAACCCTTTCATATTCGGTTGGAGGCTGTGCCGTGTACCATATTTAACAGCCGTCGGATTTATGGAACAGAATGATATAATTTTATGCTAGTGTTTCGTGGCGTCGTAACCTTACATTTAGGTAGGTACGCTTGTGTTGTAAAGGACAACAAATTATTTGATATTTTCGGAATATTGACCGATAGGTAATAAACTAATATTAGCATTTTTGTATTTGATGTTTATCTAATCTAAAATTTTATTTGATAAGGGTACTAATAAAACAGATTGTTTAAATTTTACGAGTATTTAAATCGAATGTACCACTTACCAAACTCCATCACAACCGTTTTTCAAGCAATTTATGTTTCAAGTTTTATGTTGGTATCTCTAAGTTAATCAAATTTAATTCAATAAAAACAAATATTTAGACAGACTAATAATTTTATTTCACACCGTTTCTGAATACTTAACCCTCGTTTTACAAAGAGCCAAGCAATAAACTGATCTCCGTCACACAGGCGATACAGATACAGGCGACATCGGGACAAAATGGCGGAATGAAGACGTCCTTGCCACTTTCCCTGATAAAAGGGCAGCCGTAAAAAACCACTACAATCATCATAACTCGCCCTGTGATGGACGCCGTCACAATGCCTCTTAAAAATTAATACGACATACAACGGACGTGGACACTACGTCGACCGTATAAGTAGATAAGTATGAAGTACCGTATAAGTAGTAGGTACTCGTATAATTAACTGTTATCTTTAAGTTATGCAGTATCAGTATTATATCTATGGATGCAGTAATCTCTGGAATAAAGGTGATTTTCCGTAATTTAGGTATTTTCTCATAATAGTTACCACCGTATTTACAAAAAGAAGTACCTATATTGGTAAATACTAAAACGAGACAATACTATAGTATCGTGAGGGATTGTGTTGTACTTTAAAAAAATCACTTCATATTTCAATAGTTTTCTGCAAAATATTATTAATTCAAATGTTCATACAAAAGTATCTAATTGAAAGAATTCAAGACAGACGGCCGAGCTCGGCAAACATTTGGCAGCCCGAAAGCAATTTACAAATTAATCTTAAATTCTATTCACGAGGGATTCCTGCGAAATCAGCGACTTTTGATGTTATGTGTGTTGTTTTTAATTAAAATTCTGTTACATCGATAAAGCGTTTGCACAACGATCATGGACTGTTGTTCAAATATTCTGAGTTGGCGACCTTTTGTTATTATTATACTTCGTGACTGCGTCAGCATGTAAGGGAATTTTACAAGAGATAATTATCAAGCACTTATAAGTGTTTCTCTTGCCGTGAGGGTTCTAGATATCCAATATTAGTTGAGATAATATTTTCTGATGGGCTTTATCCGCGTAGCAAATTTTAATGTCGCCACGGTTTTTTGTCGCCCATTTACTGAGCCACATGGAATAGTATGGAGATGATGATCCAGCCTTTTCTTATGGTGATGATTATGCACGAATACAGCCATTTTTGTAAAAATACTGACTAGACACTAGGTATTGCTGTCACGTAGGTTTAATTTATTGTGATCAATTTAAAAGTTTAATATGTTCTTTTTGGATACAATGTTCAGATTCTGCCGAATGACATATTTAAATTATTATGAATGTGATGGTTGTGGCCTATAACTTGTAGGACTACCTGTTTAATCAGCTTCAATACAATTGTGATTTATTCTCGCGTTACTTGCATTTTTTATGATAAAAGCTCTCCATATATAAATCGAACGCAAAAACGCGATTCCTATTAGCACCCTCCTACTCATTGACTGGAAATTGCCACTGTATTCACACACATGTTCACAGACAATTCTCTAGTTGATAATGGGGCGTGCATGCTTCCCCAATACACTCAGCGTAGTAACGCAGCCTTTAAGTCATGTTTTTTCCGTCTGCAGTCCGATAAATATGAATGTTTCATGTAAACTGTATAAAGGAATGTAGGAATCTGGATATTCAGCAAGTTTGCTAAATATTTATTCGTGCATTGGATCAGCGTCGTGTAGTGTGCTCCAGGCCTTTTAGAGCTGAGACAAATAGTTGTCTAGAATCGAAACTAAAAATGTTTGCCACAAGAAGCCTTAGGTGTGGTTAGGAGTTAATGGTGCCTAAGTGTAAATTTTGTGTGTTAGACAATTTAATCAAAGTCGAATATATTAGTACGAGTCGCCCATGGATATGTTACTATGTACTTATAGGACCTTTGATGTTCGAATCAGATTGAGTATCTCCGGCAAAAACCTATCCATTTTAAATAATCAATTTAAAAAAGGAATTTGGTGACTTAATATTGTTCTGGTAATCAGGTTAAGTAGTTCGCTCCCGCGCCGCGACGCGAAGGAGCGCACTTAGCAGCGAATTAACTATCGCCCTCTTATTAACCCTTGTACACTCTATTTCGGAGCTCGTCTTCGTATAAACGTATTACCAGTCTGGTTTAGTTATGCACTGGATTATGCTGGAAGGCTAGGCCACAAGATTTTAATATCCCGTATTAAAATAAATTATTTAAAGTGGTAGAGCCATAGTACCTCCCCCTCGGTACCTTACCGCCAGCCTCTTAACCCACCGTAAAGCATATTCTTCATGTCTTGTATTTCGGTTGGAGAGGTATGGTTGACATACTCCTCTTTCGATAGGGGCCCCCTCAGATCAAAAACAGTCCAACCGATAACCCATATTTATTATCAAAAAACTTATATAATTCGAAGAAATCGAATCTTAATTACTGACTACAATAGGGGCCCCATTATCCTAATATGCCCAGTATTGCCCAGGGCCTCCAATAGGTTAAAGACGGCCCTGATGGTTGATGATACTTTTTTGCGGCAAACGTCTTAGTTCTCATGAGTAGCAAAGAACCCACATACAATCTAAGATTTTTAGAAGGATTTCTTCTTTATTTGAGGTTGGATTTTGCCTGCCCGTTTACCCATTTACCATCCGTTTGCTACTCAATTACTATAAAACAGGAGTACTCCAGGTGGTTGTCATTCAATCGTATCTAGCATGTTAAGCAGTATGTAGATGTATAGGCATTTGGGAATAATCCCTTTTATTAGAGAAAAGTGATCTGCGTAAATGCTTGAGAGTTATAATATGACAGAAGAAGGACGCCTTTCAGCATCAGCTGATACCTACCGGTTATATCATTACATAATAATCCTCAAAAGCTTTAGCTGCTAGCTTAGTAGGTATTATATATTCGATCTATCATAAATATTTTCTATCTAATCTGAAACCCGATTTATTTCATAAGATCTTTTTTATTCTTTTTATTATTAGATTATTTAAAGGTAGTATACAGATGCTTTATAATTATATAATTTACAACAGTGCGCTCTTTCTAATCCAAAGGTACCGGCTTAATGCAAAAAAATTACTTACATGAAGACAAGACACAATGAGAATTCATACTATGAACTTTACACACAAAGTTTCTTAATATTTTTTTTACCATACAGTTCAAGCTTAATCAAAATCAGGTGGGGCTGCCAGAGCGTCTTAGCGGGGAGGAAAAAAAATGCAAAATTTAATTAACAAAGTTATCTGAGAGCTAAAACACAAGTTTCGGAAGAAAAACGAGCAACTGACACGTTAATTCGATTCTATCGAATTACAACTGGTGGAGCGCGTGTGAAGGTGATCGTGGTGGGAATGTAAAGTGAGAATCAAAACGGTTCTTGGTATAAAATAGACTGTCTGTAGCCCATTAGTGACCCACTGCAGGGTCGCGTCTCACAGTGAGAAGGATGTAGGCCTTAGTCCGCCATGCTGGCCCAGTGCGGGTTGGCGTGGCGGCTTTTGACAATAGGTATTATGGAATACTTTTAGACATGTAGGTTTCTCGACGTTTTCATTCACTGCTACAGCAAGTCATATATATTTAAGTTCATAAAGGAAAGTCATTGGTGCGTGCCAGTGGGATTCGAACCCGGACCCCTCGAGTGAGAGTTCTTAGCCAGTGAGCCGTCACCACTATAGTGCTAAGTAGGTACCTAGGTACCATTAAGTACTTAACCAATGTTAATATAAACTTATTATTATAATAATAAAATAATATACATTGTAAATTTATTCATAGTTATTTTATAGGCGGTAAAGTAGTTGTAGATAACACGGGGAATTAACACCGCCGCCCTCTTAACCCGTCATGTTCTTTATTTATTCCGTTGGGCTGGAGTGCCGTTTTTTGTGTTTAATGCAGGCCGCATTATTATTTACCTGATTAAACCATCTAGTCAAGTATTTACCTACAATCTAAATTTTTATGAATAAATTTGTTATTTAAATACAGTCAACTGCCATTTTTATGGCTCACGGTACCGAGATATTATATTCTGGGCAGTTGCACTTACGAGATATATAGATACTCGTAGGTACATTGCTAGATAGATCCTTCGTCTTGAAATGAACAGACAAGCGAAGTTTTAAAACTTGAAATCAGAGAGGAAGCGAGTTCCCTCCATTGTGGGCGAGACGTTTCTAAAGCGTGACTTTACACTCTTTTGCAAGTAATTTACATAAAAATGCTCGCTAGACTGTACTGAAATCTCGATATACATGGAAGTTATCCGCAAATTCTCACTCCGCTTACACTTTGGCTAAACATAATATTCTTGAGCGAACTTAGCTTCTTTCATGTTTATTTTCTGTGAAGTGGGGCATTGGATCGATGTCGGTTAGGTTATTCAGTAGGTAAGGATCGTCACTTAATCTGCGATGTTGCACTCGGCGGGATAATTTCACGCCAGCCGACGTCGACTCCCGGGCTTGCAGGCTTCTCATCAATTCAATTTCATACCTATAAGTTTGATAGGAAACTATCCTAGACTCCGGTTAACTTACAGAGTACTTCTAGGAAAATGGACTACCATTTTACTTTACTAAATAGAGATTTCATTGAGCAACAATCGTGTTTAGCTAGTGGATAGGATGGGATTGAATAATTGATTGATTTGATAATGAATTGAAATTTGTACAAATTTATTTATATGCGGACGAGGGGATGGGATCTCGGGATCCGACTATCCGATATTAAAGTTACCCTCTGCGTATATCAAATGAAGTCTTTCTCAACTATTCAAAGCTAGCATCAATTCGACTGACGATTTTTATATTGAGCTTGTGATATCTTGATACTTGTTACTGATCGCTGCATATATTTTATGTGGCAACGCATTTAGTAAATTCATTCATTAAGGTACAAAAATTTGCGTATTTATGTAACCAAAGATTTTCTTATATGCATTAGGTAGGTACTTAGGTAGTACGTGTTTTGAAAAATAGGTCTTTGTTACTCGGACATTATTTTAACTGCAAACTCTTCAGTTTATTTAAACGCCTTTAATTTAATCACCGTTGATTACTTTTTAAACTTATTTGAGAGTTAATATCTGACCTCAATCTCGGAACGTTAAATAAACCAGAAAAGTACATTCGTCTGAGGCAACGTAATTTGTTAGATGTCTCATGTCCTTTACTGTAACTGTATGTAATTTTTAACCAAGAAATCACCGTCGGTGCGTGCATCGATCATTGCTCAAAGGTGTCCTAGCATGGGTCATAGAAATTAATATTTTTCACTCTACTCCGTCTCCTGCTGATGTCAGCGCAAAAATATGTAAAATTAAGAGAAACTAGTTGTAAATATGTGTATGTAAATAAATAAACATCAAGTACAATCGGTCTCAGTACACAGCGCGACGAGATCGATACTCATATGATTGTATAAGTAGATTGATTGGCTGCTACATGTTTCTTTTTCAGACGGACTGCTGCACCCGTTCCATTATGTTCCATTGTACAGGATTTACAATCTCCCGTGATTGAGATTGAAGACTGATCTAGACGCACGGCGGTGTAACAATCGAGTTCGAAAAATTAAAGACTGGTTACTTACCCTAACAATCCTTAACCCATTCATCACTTAGACGTTATTAGAACTACAGACTCGATCTATATAATCAGGCATCCTTAAACGCCTGTACTTATATTATATATACGAGTAGATTTTGACTGTCTCAAAGAAGGCAAGAGTAGGTAAGAGAGACATAAGCTAGACTGGAATACCATAGCTGGAATCAATTTTCTGAATTATATATCTTTGTTAAATACCCAAATTTCTTGTCGTAATATTACAAAATTAAATGTCCAACGTCTACATTATTACAGCAAGAAACATGTATATGCTGACTTAACTTCTTAGTTCGTCTTCTCTTGTAAAACCATTTTGGCGCTCTTCCATTCAATACGCCGATGCAGTATTTCTTTAACAAACTCAAAGTTTTAGTTGTAGTTCCGCCGCAGAACTAAGATTTCGAACGATAATATTCTGGTAAATCAGGAATTAATATTGTATTCATCTGCGAATCCCAATCAGCTAAGTGATTCTACTTTAAAGACATATTCGCACTCACATGGCTTCAATCCTCTCAGTCGATGCATTTTATATCTAAGTAGTATTTTAAACCACATACCTATTTATAAAACTTTTCATTACATTCGTCTGTTTTGTTTTAATCTGTGCATCAATGTAAAGATTATACGCGCCATTCTCCATGATTGAAGATGCCCGATGTATATAGTGTAAGGAGTCGTGTTTATGCTGTTTTGTAAAATTTTTGTGAAATGCACTTAAATTATGACTGCTTTATAGTCTCCTTTGACCGACTTAATTATTAGAGAGAAAGGTGAATGAGGCGTGTTTTTTTTGTATAAAATTTCAATGTCAGTCAAGTTACGATGCATTGGCATCATAACCTCGCAATACTAAGGATGACCCAGTCCACTAAGAGCACATATAAGTAATATATACATAATTATAATAATATAAAAACATAGTTATTTATGTAAAATGATGTATGTCAATTAACCATCGGTAAATTTTATGAGGTATCATGCCAAATCAGTCATTGTGTTCATTCGGAAATTCCGAATAATATTGATAGCGAAAGTCAGTACAATTTATAAAACAGTAAAACATTTTACAATGTTCGTTTTATACCCGTATGTTGACATATCGAAACTAATTGCTGGTAACATCAGTAATTAATGACAGGTAATCAGGACTAGCATATAGCTGTTCCAATTAAACGTGTCGGTCAGTAAAAAGTTATATTTTATGCGACCAATTTGCGGGCTATTTGAAATTGAAAATATAAATTTTATTTGCAGTGACAAGGAATGATTTTCAACAACACCGCAGACTGATATCATTAATTCCGTACACATCGGTGTTACAGTGTCACTGGTAGGTTTGTTCATTCTGGAGAATTAAGATTAATAGGGACAGGCATACTGGCATAGGTCTTATGATTTCACCATTGCGTTTGTAACTCGAACACTAGTTACAGTGTTTTGAGCATAATATGCACGTTTGGGGTTATTTTTTTTATAACAATTGAGAAGCAAATGGGCATGCAGGCTATCAGTGGTCCCTGTAGCTCATGGACTACCGCATCCAACCTAAAATAGCGAAAAATCCTATCCGAAGTTGAATGCGGGTGATACTCACAAGGACTAAGATGTTCGCATGTATCCATGGCAATCATACCCCCAGCCGAAACACAAGACACGCACTTGCTGCTTATGACGATTAAGAGCTTATCGCTAAGTTACTTTCCGGGACGAACTGCTACTCTTCCACCTAAAATCTTTCATATTTGCTTAAAATGCCAACAAAAAAAGGTTACAGTCCAATGATAAACAGCGGTCGGTGGAAAGTACCTCAAAGCCACTCACAACACATATGAAAATTAATCCCAGATCAAAAAGTTCTTCATTTCCCCGGGATTCCCTATTTGCTCTCGCTTCCCCACAAACTAAGTACGTCTTTTTGTTCGGTTAACGTGGATGGCACACGACGGGTTTGTCTCGTATTAAGGTGATGGCATATTACCCGACAACGAGCTGTCTGGCCCCTTTATGCAAAATGCAACGTCTGTTTACTAATTTCGACGATGGGTAATTTTTCCTCGGGTTTTCATAATGTTCTTGTGATAGATAGGTATGGTATGGTTAGGTTGACATTTGCTGTCTCGTTGTCTACCCCTGTTGTTGCTTATTTGGCTTTTTCGTCTGTCTGTGATTTAGAATAACTATGTTTATTTTGTACATATTTTATCTGTATTTGCATGAAATTTGCATCATCTCTACCGGATGCAAAAGCTAGTTAAGTAAAAGAATAAGCAGATCACCTGATATCAGGCATCCTACGCCCAATGACAGCCACCTCATCAACAGGATCAAGTTTTCATAAAGTTCGGTCGCGCATTACTAAGCCCACTCCAATATTCATTATTTTAATTCACATCATTGTTTTGATATTATTAAATTCAAAGATTTTCATTCATGGATTAAAAAATAGGGGATGCTAGCGATGTACGAATGTACTTTAGGCGTCACATTCATTGGATAGGGCAGTTTAGAAGTACATTTAGATAGATTTTACCGTAACAAACAACCAACAATGCCAATCCTACCTATATCAATTGATGCCTACACATCAAGTGAGGAATGATATCTTTTGTTATTTTAGTGGTTCAGAGATGTACCGTAGCGAAATGTGTCAAGGATCGTATTATTGTGGGTAGAATCAGCCCTAGTCGTTCGCTTCGCAACAAATCTGAAGATGAGCTATGTACTCGTATCCTGTTACAGAAAAGGGTGTACATCGAAGATATTTTTACTTGTGATTATAAGCTTTAATTGATTACATATTGTATTTTCGCCTACCTATTCTAAATTTTCAATAATTAAATAATCCTTTGAACCCATTAGTAAGGACTAAGGTTCACAGTTAATTATAATGATGTTAGAATTTAAAACCATCTCCAAAGCTTAGATAGGTTAACCAGTATTTTTAACTATAGATACTCGTAAGTAAAATTATTTCCTCTTATGCAGAGATAACGACACGAGGAAAGCCTATCTACGACTATACAGTCATATATTTATACGATTAAGTGTAAGCTAAGAAGCCTTGGCGCTGTCACATTAACTCTTTCTATTATTCTTCCCACAGAATGCGATATTTTCATATTAGCTCGCCATTCTTGATTTTATTTTAATGCTTGTAGCGCTGGTAGCGGCCGCGTACAGGCTATATTACGTCCGAGTGTTGGGTGTACGATGCTTTCAAAATGTTAGTACTATTTTTCCAAACTGGCTTAAAAAAGCCACCCAGAAAAATATTGGTAAAATTGTATAAAATAGATTTCAAAATTTTGCATAGAAATACGATAGAAATCGAAAAATATTTCGTTATTTTACGAGTACTTTAATAGCTTTATTAACGCTAGTTGACGCTATTTGATGTAACGGTACCAGTTAGATACCATCCTCTAAGACGTAGGTACCATAAGATATCGAAATTAAAGGTACGAACATGTTATATTTTTCCTATGTAGGCGTAGATAGCTTTACTTTAAACGGAAAAACCCGTGTAATATAAAAAAATTCAAGTGTATTGGTGTGTAGGTATTTACATTACAAAATATGAAAAGAATTAACAAAAGCACAAATCAACCGTTCCAAATACCGATTCAAAATATTGAATAACAAAACAAAGGTTTGGGGCAACCAATTCATATTCGTTCGTATCTGTTCCACTCCCCCTCTAACTTGTAGTCTCCCTGGACTTTTGGGGTAGTTCCCCATGCCGAACACTCGTTTCCTGAGTTATTACTGTGGCATAATCATTAAATTCCTTTATTAATCGATGTAAGTACACATTTTGACACACCTTTCTTTATGAAAGATTAATTGAGTCGTTGCACGCTAAATATGCGTATGTACTTGTAAGTGAACTGGTTATCATGTACTTATCAAAAGTACATATAGTTCTCTATTATGTTCTTCAAGACATGTGGACTCCACCTATCTCCTTCTTATAGTCAGAGAAAAACCCAACTCTGCAGTAGGTCACTAACAGGTAACAGAGATGTCCATAGGCGTGGAGTCTTATTCGATACTGTTTATCGGTAGATCGATAGTTTTTTAAATATTAATTTAGATATAGCCTAGCCAAGAATATAAAAAAAACCTATTTCGGTTGCGTACCATTCTTCTATCTATGTATATGTATGTTGTGTCAATGTTAAGATTTTTTTAGCATTGACACAACATGACATGCCTTAAACGCATGACGCCTTTTTTTAGGATTTTTTTAGGTTTTATAAAACATGAATATGTTTTTAACATAGGTTAATGATGGTATATAACAATCCTGGTCAAGAATAAATATATTCCGGTTTAAAAACCATAATTATAACTGATAACACAAAGGCATTTTAGTGACTCACTTATTTTCATACGAGCATAATATAAAACAAAGCCCGCACCATGTCACGCAGTAACAAGACACTACATAGTTCATTTCCGCAGCTCGAGTTTTCTCGAGATGTTCCGAGAGCCACCGAGAGAGTGTCGAGTACTTTTTGATATCCGAATCTGTAAGAAAACGAGCATTTTTTCTTTCAAAATTTTATATGGTTATAAAAGTACCTAAACAGAAGTATAAATTATGGCTACGAAGCACTTTTGTACCGCTGCTGTAAGTATACTGTAAAAAAATCGTCCGGAAAATGTGTTTACAAAAAGCAATTAATTTAATATTGAAATTTGCAATTGATAACAATCAATAAGGTTGTTTCGAGTAAAATAATGTAAAGGAATAGTTTTGTTGCATAGGTACATCAATGTTTTCCTAATTAGATTTATATATTAAATTCCTAATTAAGATTTATAAATTAAATAACAACGTAATGTATAAACTCGGGGTCTACACACTCACTCTACACCCTGATCTCTACACTGGGGTGTATAGAGCCATGCCGTAAGAGAGAGTCACGCCGCTTTCCATCATAGTCAAAGCGCACTAATAACCTTACAAAATAATCCAAATAAAAAAATACCCGGATGTATCGAAAACGAAAAAATAAAAAGAAGTATAACGGCACTAAATTAAACAAATATAGAATTTTGAAGAGGCACCCTAACGACATAGATAAATGGCGGGAAACTAAAAAAATGGACAAATGTTGACGTACTACAAATCAACTAGGAACGTTACCACACGATGTAGGTTTATCGGGAAATATCCGTTTTGCGGCCGCACCCGCTTTTTTCCATTAGTAAAATAAGCAAACAAATCGCATTCTGTTTGTTTCATGTATTAAACAATTTATTACGCGTTCCAGCCGCGGTTTTCTATTTGAAAGCTAGGATTTAGTTTTGCGATTTAGAGTTTCAATAGCGAATATAGTCTTTGTTCAAACTGTCCATTTATCACTCAGCTTGCTTGAATCTGTGTTAACGTTTTATAAAAGGTCTTTTTGTCCTTATACGAAGTTCTTTCTTATCTCATGAGCCTTCGCGAAAGGATCTAGGATGACAAAAAATGAAATTCGGAAAGATAGTCCTGTATTGTAACTTCTTTTTCCTATTTGCCTTTATAAAATATCTATATCTACCTAAAGCACTTTTTTAGATTACAAGCTTTTTTCCCGGTATTATCCAATAGGTATAGTCGTTGATTATATTGAACGGTTGAAAATCGTTGATAACAAGGGCAGGAGGCACGCTTGTTATTTATAATTTATTCCCTCAATTAATACGTCTCGACGGTACCTTTCTCATCTACGCCCTTATAATAGAGCTTAGGTTGAAGTTTGACGTGCACAAGGATTTGTTTTGTTTCCTAATCCCTCTGGAAGTTATCGAGATTTCGGAGAGTGATTACCGAGTCTCGCGAACTACTTCGCAGATAATTGTCTTTGAACTTTTATAGAAGTTTACGTCGCTTCTACCGCTAGAAAGAAAATAGTCAATTACAAATTTTAGCGTCGTGACGCAACAAGTGATTGATTGTAGCGGGACGTGATAGCCCGGACTTCAGTTTGAATCGTCTTCTTTTAGACTATTCAGATTTTTTTTCTAACAGAAATTTTGACATACTACATAGGTACTTCGAAATGCCTAAAAAATTATTTGTAATAATTAGCCAAAGGCACAAAACATAATACTTATAATGTTTGTATTGAAAATCCTTAGAGCTTGTAACGTCGGAATTAAAAGCTATTCTTCTCCTAATATACCTAGTTAAAACTATTTTAACGTAAAAATGGGAACTTAGTGAAAAGTTTCATTAAATTCCGAGTCATGGCAAAGATCTCTGGTCAGATCACGTTCATTAGAACCTACGAAGTTTTCATCGTGAGGTCTGAGCGAATTCTTCGTCATTAGAAAAGAAAGAATATCATTAATTTCATTTAAAGTTCACTAATTTCGGCTCTCTTTTTAAACGTTTACTAAGTTTGGTTTTTTAGAGATGTTAATCTATTTTTCGAAAATATTCGCGACTTCGTCCACGTCAACTTCAAAGTTTGGTCAATTTTAAAGTCGAGGATATAGTCTCTCTATGCGCCAAATTTTATTCAAAATATTTAGTCGTACTTGAGTGAGAGTAAAAAACATTCGAGAGCGGTGATAGCTCAGTGGCTTAGAATTCGACCTCGAATCGAGGGGTCCGGGTTCGAATCCCAGTGGCACGCACCAATGACTTTGTAGCAAAGTTATGTGCGCTTTATAAAATTAAATATCACCTGCTGTTACGGTGAAGGAAAACATCGTGTTTCTTCACGATGTTTTCCTACATGCCTGAGGGTTCAAACAAAAAAAATCTCAAAGGCATGTGAAGTCCACCAACCCGCATTAGGCCAGCGTGGTGGACTAAGGCCTACATCCGTCTCATTGTGAGAGGACCCTGTAGTGGGTCATTAATGGGTTACTGACAAAAAACATTCGACAAAAGTATAGAAGATAAAAGTAGCAGACGAGGAACTGATGTTAAATTTTAATGGTCCCTGTAGCCCATTGATGACCAAATTCAACCCATAAATTTGATACAGTTATCTCGATGTTGTATGTAAATTCGCTTCTTCTATGTAGGACAGTTTCTCCGACAACTACACTTACTCTACCGACACACATGAAGGACATTCTTTTTACTGGTTTCCATGAAAATACAAAATGTAACGGTTACACCCATGTTACACCACTACATTTTAATATAAATCATTTATGTTAAAAGTGAAGTGACAACGTCTGTACAATAAAAATGAAAGAATTATTCAAGACTCCACATTACCCTAAATTTTGCCTAGAAGTTTCCATGGTTTTGAATTATGGTTCTAAATGTTGCAATGTTGTTATTTATAAACCGCGATTTATTTCTTTGCATTTGCATACAATTCACGTAAAAGCTTTCTGTAAATTGAAGTTTTGCATGTAAGTTTGCATGTTAGTGTTTTTATTTAAAATATTTATGTCTCGCATTTCATAGTATCCTTGGTGCTATCTTCTTTAATTTGTGCTATAAGAATGAGTGCAAAATGAGTGTCTTTTAAAATACTACTAAGTTATCTAAATACATTGGGTATCAAATCTGGCTAGCTTTACAACTCTACATGTTATAATCTAACGCTCTAGATATAGTAGAGATATTTTGAAACATCACTTTCGAGTCTTAAAAGGTAAGAAGATAAAAGGATCTGGAGCTATAATTAGTTATTTACATCGTCATAAAGCCAAGTGAGCAAATGTTTGGCTTGACTTTAGTGCCGACGGATGCAAGTCGAAGTTGCTTCCTCAATACTTACTCACGCCGAGGAGTCATCAATAAATGTTTATTCTATCGATTTTCACACGGCCGCTACAATGCATCTCTACACTAACACCCAACTAAAATTACGTTGACAAAGTTCTAAATTGCTTGAATAAAATTACCGGGGAGCAACTTTGCTATATTAATAATAATGAATGCGCTACCAAGGCTGGGGTCCTTGTTGTACAAAAAGTTTTTATTTCGATAAAGTTACACTTTCGTTTTCGGGCCGCGGAAGTTAGAACTTTGTAACATTGAATTAATTTTTTACGCTACGGTCGGTTCCGATGTACGTTTATTTAGTTTAGTTACGATTGATTAATTTTACGATGTGTGTAATTAGGATAGATGGTTCTGATTCTGGTTTAACTTTAATTGATGTTGTGAAAATTTTATTCTACTGCTGTCTTGTTTCATATTAGATACATCTATGTAATTATCATATCTGTAAGCTCATTTAATCTGATGGATACATTTTTGACATTTAACCCCTCATAAAGTAATTCGAACGTGATGTTTCGTGATTTAAGTTTAACAAAAACTTCCAAATGGTAACTTAAGATACGGTCGTTACGTCCGTGCCCACTGGAACCCGTCATTACGACATGTACGTCAATTAGTCGCAAGGTCTCGAGTTCAGATTTTTTCCCGAAAGGGGAGAGTAATAGGAGCTTTCGGCGCGCAATGGGCCCAACATCCCTGTTGTTAACCATCAAAGTTGTAATTGCGACCTTACGATTCGTTGAACTGCCGTCACGCCCTCGAGATGTCGCTAACGAATTTTTAATATGCCTACCGAAAATCCCTCATAAACAAAGGCCTAGCGGGCGGCCCCTTTAGAGTTTAATTGCAGGTTTAGCGGCGTTCATTAGGATATAGAGGCAGTTTTTTTAACGCGATTATGACGTCGCAGGGTCGCCGATAGCCGTGAGGGTGCGTTGGGGCGAGGAGGGTTGCGTCACGTGCGAGGTCCGCACTCCGCAGCCCGACGCATGCGAGACGGCGGGGCGCCGGCAGCGCAGGCGCGCCCCCCGACCTCCCCGAACCGCCAGTCCGCCGCCGGCCACCGCGCGCCCCGCCCGCCTGTGTTGCGCTCTGCCGCGCGCCGCGAGTGCTCTCCAAGTGATGTCGACTTGTGACTAGTGCCATGCTCGTGCTGCGCTGTGCCCTCATCGCGGCAACCCTCGCCGTTGCCGCCGCCGCCTGGCAGGAGAACGTCCGCCCCAAGGTCTTCGCACAATTAGGTGAGTGGTGGACACGATGACACCGATCATCACGATGCACTGACGACCTCATGTTACTGAACTCTCGACGATCACTCTAATAGCCCTCTGAGCCGACAATTGTAGTGAAGGGCTCTATAGTTCGACCGGCTCACTCCAAATACCCAATGTTTATGTTGTTTTGTTTGGTGACAGCGCGTGTACAAACATTATGTTGAGAAGTTCACATGTTTATCTGAGAACAAGCTTTTAGGTAGCAAGAAGTACTAGTATTTGAGTGAAAATTTAAAGAAAAGTGATTTTCGTAGCATTTTCAACTTATTTTAGGTTAAGTACATGATGCTCATAACTAGATAGGGAGTTTGAACTTTCATAACTGCTCGATGTTTACCATCCTGTAATAGCGCACGTGTTGAAGATATGAAAATTGTTGATATCATTAGAGAGTTCAGAAATAATTCGGTAATTATATTCGGTCTTATTTTCAGTGTTTTTATTATCCACTCATACGACTCTACCAAAGTGTATTGGCATAAGTACAAAAATAGAATGGAGAGAAACATACAAACTACCGTTAGTTTACAAACATTTCAATCGCATAAGCACATGTGTCACTTGTCGTAAAGTTATGGTTAGTTATTTGTGTGTGAATTAAAAGCTTTTTGTAGTATTGCACCCTCTTCTCACTTTATACTCGTAGAACCCTATCTGTAGTTTTGATACATATTTGTATTTGAAAGAAATGTAGAGTCACTTTGGTCCCTTAACAATTTGTTCCCTTAATAAATAAAACCTACTACAAATTATGTTGTAACGTAAGTAACAAAAGCTTTACATAAACCTTATAAGGGCAACAAAAACTCCAATAAGAAATTGTAGACGTTTCGTTTGTCAAACGGGAACGTAGAGTCGATTTCATTTCGAGCCATAAACAGAATAGTTATTACAACCGCGCCGCAAGTAACGGGTCGAAGTCACGCGAGAATTCATCCTGTAGGAATAAAGCTAGTGCAGAACTATAGCCCATTGTTTTATTGTGCAGTCTGCATTGCGGGAGAGCCGGGAGACAGCCACGTGGCCCTCATTAGTGCACAAAGCGAGCCAGTTTGTTCTGCGTTTTGCAACGCTACGGCGCGGATTAGCGAGCCACCGGCACCGGACCGGTGTTTAACGTACCGAACGGAAGTTTGAACTTGGGGATGTTGAGATAAACGTTGTTATTGTTATAATGAATGCGCAATTTCGAGATGGGACTTTTAGCGCTATGATGATGATGTGATGTTGGGTTTAATGTCTCTAGATATTATTTGGTGGCTCTACATTTCTTAAACTTTATTAATCAATGTGTAATAATTGAGATGCGTATTTATTAGTTTTGTCAATATTTCGGTTTCGATTTAATGTCTCGCGATAGTTTATTTTGGTTGCTCTACATTTCTTACATTTTCTGGGATTTTCAGGCGTTTAATTATAATAGTTTTTCTAACTTGAGGATGTTGACATAAATTTTGGTACCGCTGTAGTGAATGCGTAATACATATTTAAAATAAATATTTTAAGAAACTAATACGTGAATTCGAACTTAATCTTGAAGAAATCAAAACAGAAATAGGAAATAAATTTCACTGAATACCAATATAAAAAAACTTTCGTTGCATTAAATGAAGAATGCTGTCATTACAATGCAAGAGCAATGACCTTAAATTGGTGCTCGTATTGCTATGCAATGATTGCTATTCCTGAACACTGTTGCCTATTATTTTACTTTTCAGCATCTGCTGAACTATCTTCTTACCGAAACCTTGCCATGCCTGCCAAATTACCACATAAAATATATTTTGTAATATAATGTCCCACACTTCAAACGATTGGCAAGCAGATGTCAACAAGCTAACAGAAGGAGCTCAACGACCAATGATACCAATTAAGAACAGTCTCAATTTAATAACTGACGTCATGAAGCTCATGGGTCTCGACGCGAATGTGTCGGACACATATCCTGTCCTGTCGCTGTATCCGTCCTTTGTTCTATAATTGATTTTAAATATTCATGGGCCAAGTTTAACCGTGACCAAAATAGTACTGACTTCTCTGCAAAAATAACAGTTAAATCACGACTACAAATAGGTAGAGGATCGCAATTCAATTGTATGTTTTTTGTTTATTTTATTGGTCTCGTACAATAATTGTACTTCAAGTAGGATACGATAATATTTTAAATTTGATAAATTTTCGATACTTCTCTGTTGAGTCGTTGTGACTGATATTCTTTGTAGAGTCGTATCTGTTATCTTTCTAACATAGTGTAACATCATTAAACTCAAAACGATGTCTGTAATACAAGTCAAGTATAATATTCTTACTGGTATAAGATTCTTCTGTATAATAACTTAATAAGAGCCGACATTCATGTAGAGTTTATTGTAGAGATGAATCATTGTAACATTTGTAACTAATAACAGTTTCGTTCTCTAGTTAACCTTACTGGAGTTTTCAGTTCCTAGTTCAGTTTCAATTACTTATATTAAAGTCAGATGAGCAAAGTAAACTAAAAAGTATAGAAGTGAAGATAAACTTGAACTTAAAGCTAAAGCTTACACGACGAATCGACCAATTTATATCAATATAACACATGATGTAAAGCCAAAAACTGTAACCTCAGGTTAATTCTTCTTCAGCGCTATGGTTCATATCTTTTTCTTGCAAACAGCTCGGTTTCTCTCGGTCAACGTACATTCGAAGTTTTATTGTGCTGGAGTCAATAAGCCGTAGTAGAGATACTTTTATTGAGTGGCGAAGATGAGTTAATTACGAATCTAGGCGTAGTTAGCGTGTTTGATGTCGGGATGTCGGAGGGAGCGTGTCAACACCTTCTGTAATATGATACACCGATTCAGAGAAGGGTCCGAATGACCACGTAATGTGGTTTAATATACGATCAAAGGCTGAGTTGGGGACAGTGAAAATTTATCTTCGAATATTGATGAGGCTAAATTTATTACTTGCGGCGAGCTTTGGAATCGTTTGTGTCAAATTTCGTAGCCCACTGTGATCTAGTAGAGGTAGTTTCTAAGAGCGGTATATTTTCCTAAAACTCATCCGTTAGATACTTTGCTTAAAGTATTTCTATCAATATTAACATGTGACTTGATTCAAATAAGAAACAAGTCAGGGCATAAAAGAGTACTGCTTAAATCCCGAAAGGATAACCATATTTCTCAGTAATTGAAGTCGATTCGACTTTCACAAACATGTTTCATGTTTTTAGAACAATGTTCTCTTCGTGTCAACGGTCTGATTCAATTTTGTGCTCCACTGTCCTTTAGATAGAGTATTGTAGAGCACAGTACAGTTATGACTATGGCTTAGAAGATAGTGGTTGCAATCTAACTAACCTAATTTGTGGCTAATGTTACTGCACTCTACGTCCGTTCAGCGACAGACTCTATGTATGCCACTAGGGAATTGTATCAATTTGTAAGCAAAGATAACAGTTATTGATGATGCAATCGTGTTGACTATAAATAAATATTCAAATTGTCTATATTAGCGATAGTGCATTATATGGGTTGCAAATTAACTAACGTGTAATCCATTAAATTAAACTAATCTCATCAATCATATTAAATACATTCAAACTAATGGTGGATGGGATATAAAGGGATTAGGTCCAAATATGATCGATTTTTAACAAATAATTCGTTTTAAACACGTTTAGCTATAGCTTTATTTACTGCCTTGCTTTGCATGTTACATACAAAAGTTTCCTAAGTATGTAAAAATTCGTTACTATCTATTTGAAAATTTTTTTGCAAATAAAATGCATCATAATCATTACCGTCATCAACTCACTATGTATTATTGTTACAAGTTTTGATACATCTTAATAACAAACTTATACCACCTTTTTGAAAATAGTGTACTTTTGTCATCAGTTTCCTTACGCCACCAATTTAATCTACATTTTATCATAAGAAGCTTCTTCATAATGACCGTAAACTCCAATAAATATCACATAAATGGAATGTAAATTTCTTGTAATATCTAGTTTTGAGAACCATCAGGTAATAATTGTATGATTTATCATTATTGTAGTTGTATATATATTTATTGTTCCCGATACCGTAACTTGCTTGCCGACCGGTTCCAAGTGGGTAGACGCATTGAGCGCGCCGGGATGCTGCATAAATTTCTCTTCATGACTCATCTGATCTCTGACTAAGGCTTGAGACCTTTGCTACTATAATCGGGGCGAAATCTTCCAATTATGTATTGTACAGTTGTTTTCGATACGAGGGCTTGTCAAGAATTCTTATTACAGTTGAACTTGACCATGATTTTATGTTATCGTGAAGGAATTTATTGAAAATGTAAGCGCGCCGTAAATAGATGCATAAAAGAAAGTTTTTGTAGATCTGAAGTTTGTATAACAGACATGATTTTGTATTTTATTTTCTTTCTTCCTTTCTACGAGTATTTCGTTTGAGTTTTGAGTTTCGGTTACACTTTACCGTAGTAATTTGACTTTTAAAATTACGGATACTTTAAAATTATCTATGGTTTTATTCAACGGTTATTTTAAAAAGAACAGTAATTAAATTATGATATGTTATTTTTCCTAGTTCCTAATTTATTATTATCTAGATAATTCTAGAGAAAGAAATGTATACCGAAAGGTTTTTATCAAATTTTTTATTAAAGGCAGTATAAAATATTTTGAGGGTTTGATAAATTCCCTATAAATAACTTTGCTCCATTTAAACATCTCCATTAAAAAACCAGTTTTATAGACTGTCCCCTTAAAAAACAAGTGACTGCATTTCTCGGAGTGAAATTCTTTACCGTTTATGGTATTGCATTATGGGCTCCGACAACCCCTTTTATACTTTAACTGCTTGGATTATAGAACGTTTAAGTGGAGCCATAAAATACTTCACTTCACCTCACTAGCTACCTGAAGAAGAAATAAATTACTTAACTGGATAATGCTTTTATATCCCGGAATGTTTTGTACGTGTCGCGTTTTGCCTTATGGGTATTTATTGGGTCATTCGTCAGGAACCAATACCCAGGGGAACTGTTGTGCGGTTGGGGTGCATAATACTGCTATGACGGTATGTTGTTTATGATTCGTCTCTCCTGTACAATTTATTAACTTTACGGTGCGCTCTGTGGGGGATTGGACTCATTTAAGTGACGTACCCTAAAACAAGCTATTAGAATGCCGGCTTCATTTCTGTTTATGACTTTTTACCTGTACACTAAATAATAATATGATTTTTCCGTCGGAATTTGTCAACCCGTTACAGATGGTGCAATGTTGCAAGCTTCGCAACAGGAAAGTGCTAACAAGCGGTTACGGTTATGTTTGAGCAATTCCTACAATTAATCAGGTCGGTGTCTCTAATAAAAATCATATCGAGCCGTATCCGCTACGACAACCGCTAATCAAAAAAGGACAAAAGTTCAAACATTCATCGACAATGCAATCGCTATTAGGCGCGAGGAATGCGGTTCGGGAACAAAACAAAATGCGCTTAATGACAAAGCCGTATGGTGAGTTATGGATTGTATAGCGCTTTCTGCGGCTTGATATATAGGTTCTGAACCTTAAGTATGTGTAGTAGGGCATGTTATGGGTTAAGCGCGCGTGATCTGAATGGCTGAGACGAGTAGCTGAGCACGCACGTGCGTGCAGCGTCGCGGGCGACGAGGGGGGTGGGGGGGGGGGACGCTGGCGCCGCCTGGCGGGAGAGGGACAACTTTATGACGACGCGATATATTGTTTTCGCCAGTGTGGGATTTACGGTTCCTTTTGTTTTATTTTTTGGACACGCCGATTAATTTCTTTTAGTGGCCGCCTCGGAATCCCTCAGTTTGCACGATCGAATATCCCGTTTCTTGCGATTAAAGATCACCGAATTTATCGAGGCCCCCCCGGCACTGCGCCTGCGAATAGATATTGCATTCCATAAATAAGACCGTTTACCGCATGTGCATGACATTTGTTCCACGATGCGTTTCCTTTGCGAATTCACGGGGAGTCTCGTAACTTCTCGAATATGAAGATTGGCCATAACGCAGATCCGCGATATAACGTACTTTGAAGATATTGCCTTTCAACCATACAGGAATAATGGCATGCCATCGATCGGGGCTTTCTATTCAAATCTGGGCGGGAACGAATAGAATTGGAAAAAGGTGGCCGATGAATGACGGCTTTTATTGAACCCTAGCTGATGAGGACAAGGCAAACATTGGTTTAGTAATAAAAATATTTGTCGAAATCCTCGACTCGCAGTGCAAAGAAAGGTTTTTTTGCGAGATGCCCCGCGTGCGCCTAACCTTTTGTCATGCAGTTTTAAAGCCGGATTAAAAAGAAGCTAATCACAAATCCGGGGAGGGGCTCCATGGTTCCGCTTTATTGTAAACTAGATGTAACAGTTCGTAAAATGAAACATAGATAAGCTTCTACGCAATTATTGATGCGATTCTTATTGATAATAGTTGCATCGATGAAGTTGAATCCAGTTAGTTCAGAACACAAAAAAGGGCCTAGTGCCGACCTTATTTCCCGCCGTTGAACAAGTATGTTCTCAACGTGTTGTGTTTTAGATGGGGGAGGTAGAGTTGCCAGACGAACAAACGAACCACTTACAATCTAAAACAGAGCTTTGTTATAATTATGCTATAGTTACCAAAGGCATAATGGCCATTCGACATCAGCTAGTCTGAACCAGCTCCTCTTATATATATATATTACTTACTCTTAAATCGCCTATTTCAAAAAATCGAAAGCTATTAATTTCGATCTACACCGTATCGAATTATACATGGTATTATAATCCGTGACCGGCAAGTGAAACTAATTAATTATGTGCATCGAGATGTGTGTAGGCCGATTAGATTTATAGACATATGAATATCGATGACAATGATTTGTAGTGGGAAGAACGACGGAACAGATTTCAAATACTATTACTTAAAAATATTATGACGTCTTATTAGTGAAAAGACATTACGAAAAGTTTAAGGGTAAATTATGATTAGAAAATGGTTGTTAAGTTAAAAGTTTTGATGATTATTATTTAGTAAAATTTAAGGTACTTGCAGGTAGTAGCGCCAACTATTGCTAACTAGTCAATTTAACCTATGTATGTATGCTTAGACGGACTTCAAGTGGGATAGAAGTCCTTCTGAGATCAAATTGAACCGAAACAAGGATGAAAGTCTTTTAAATACTCCGTGCATTTATAATGCATTATTAATTTTCTTAATTTATATAACACTTAATTTAATAACACTTAATTTCACGAGCATAATTATACATCTATAGTGGCGACTCAGTGCCATTAATGATCCAGGTGGTTACACTAAGGAGTTACAACAAAGCAACTTCGAGTTACCGAGTCGTGCACGATGTTAAAGTTAATTTATTTGAAGTTGGACTGAAGCAAGTATGGAAGTCGATTTAATGCTACGTGCGGTTCAAAGTTTCTGGTGTGTAGTTAGTACGATTTTAAGTGTACCCTTATTCCAACTTACAAAATTGTATGTTAAGCACATACATAATTATGTCAAGTGATAACAATCCCGGAGGCTGATTGGTAGGTGTTTTTGGCATTAAGCCTGCCTTTTGTACAGCATTTTTCGACGGGCTAAGATGGACCAGGCCAGATTAAATAAATAAATAATAATAAATAAGCTAGTACACCTCCCCAATCAAAGCACAAAACATGAGAAATATACTGCTTCACGTGGTTGGAGAGAGGGAGAGATGCTTTTTCCAGTAGGTCTGTTTGTAACCCATTAATGGCCCACTACAGGGTTGGTCTCCTCTCACAATGAGAAGAACGTAGGCCTTAGTCCATCACGCTGGCCTAATGCGGGTTGGTGGACTTCAAATTCGAACATTTTTTGTGAACTCTCAGGCATGCAAGTTTCCTTACGATTTTTTCCTTCACCGCTAGACACAAGAGATTATTAATGTTATAAACCGCACATACTCGTACCATTTTTAGAAAGTGATTGGTGCGTGCCTCTGGGATTCGAACTCGGACCCCTCGAGTAAGAGGCCGAATTCTTAGCCATTGGGCTATCACCGCTCCCGCTATTTCCAGTAGGTATTAAGACATAAAAAGAGGTGCATTTCTGGCTTTCAGTGCGATCTACCGTCCATTCCTCAGAAGCTATTGACATCGCCCATTCATCGGACAGTTCAAATGGGAGCTTTAATGTGGCTCGGTTCAAACAGGGACATATATTTATAACTGCATTTAATACCAATACACGCAAAGCGGCTTATACGACCACTGAGAGTTCTTTTGAAATAGTATGTGGTATTTTTCTAGAGTAAATGAGTAGCAATTAGTAACTGCAACCCATGGACACCTACGTCTAGGTACCGTCAAAAAGGACGGAGATAGGAATTCGGTGCTTTGCTACTCATAAAAACTAAAATAATCACAATCACAAGCAACCACGCCTGGTTCTTTAAGAAGGTCCAAAAACAGCAGTCCACTGGTGTTGTTCGCGTCAAAAGGCGATAATGACCACTTACCATAAGGTGACTGGAATCTTTTTTGCTGGTTTAATACAAAAGCACGCGTTTCAGCCACAACACACGAGAAGCATGGTGCTTAAGGGTAGGTTAAATTTTGTAACTTGCTAGTACCTACCCGTTTTAGTGCTCCAAATTCTGTCCTGTAGCTCTCGGCGTCGCGTCAGTGGCCCATTTCTTACAACCCATTGACTTTGCCCATTCAACGGGCTTTCAAATGAGAACTTTAATGCGCCCCGTAGCAAATGAGAACGGAGAAATGCTTTCAACATTCAACACTTATGGCAGAACGGCTTCCTTAAACAGACTAATTAATTCTAGTGTGATTTTACATGTCATTCCTGATAATTTGAATACTGCGTTAGTAATAGCTTTATTTATTTTAAAAATTTTCATTTTACTACCACATAGCAAAAGGGCATGCAGGTAACTGATGCTAAATGGTCACTGCAACATGACTGCAACCTTTTTATACCCTCGTAAGAGGTAAGACATGAAGACATGACATGACAAGACATGAAGAGTAACAAGGTGGCTCTAAGGTAGTCCAAACGGGAGATACAATGGCTCTGTCAGTAGGCAGCGGCTCCAATTGTAAGCCAGCAATGTACAAAATTTCAACGGCACGAGTCTCCCTACACCCGGAGGAGGCCTGGAGCATACTTACTCCTCGCTGCCCAATGCGGATTGGTCGAGAAGCGGCCTACTGGGCAACCCGTGTCGGATGTTTCCAAATCGCTCATAAGACCTCCGACAAGGTTTAATGACTGCTATCGTATTAATAACCACCGGGACCGGCGACGGCTTAGCGTGCGCGCATTTAAATCGCCAGTAACGGTCACCAATTAAGGTAATGACTGACCGCGTCCGACGTTGCTTAACTTTTTCGACCGCTTGCGATCTACTCGAGCAGCTGGGCAAAGCGCGCTGCGTCGCATCTTATTGTCAGTTTTTATTCATTTATAATCGTGGCTGTACGATCTGCTTGACCAAGGTTTACAAAGGGAACTCGTTAAGTCCCAACTGCAGACCTGCCGCCGTCGCTCTGCTCTTACCGCGAGTGACCCATTTCTTACACTCCATTGACTTGCCCATTCATTGGGCATTTTAAATGAGAACTTTTATGCGCCTCGCTGCGAATGGGGACGCAGAAATGCTTTATTACAAGCACCAGGCCGAAAATTTAACTCAACGTTACTACACTGAAAAAAAAAAATGATTACTTTAATCAAGATATTGGTAGCTGTAATCATACATCATGACTCCATATGAGCCTGTCAAGATAATGATTTCTGTGACTAAGACAAATTTGTTGAATTTCTCTTATTATTGTCAGTCAAGTACTGTATTGCCTTTATAAAGGCTAGTTATGTAGTTTGATTCATAAATTGTCCAGGGCGATCATGAGACTTAACTGCATTATTAAAGTTCGATTGTCAATTCAAGTAATCTCACAGTAGCATTAACTAAGATAATAGTTGCTAGCAACATATTCATGTTCAATGTAATTATTATACTACTTTAGATCAAAGAATATAATAGTGCATTCAACCATGACGTTTAGTTCCGTCTAACTAATTCTTTACTATCCTTATGAATAGATTACTTCATTCAAACAAAGCGCTACGTTACGTCTAACGAATTCTTTACTGCCCTGGTAAAGACAACTTAGTCGTCTTGATTATATCTTGATCAGTGCAAGCATGATCCCCTACTAAAACAACAAAGTTCTATAATAAAATCAATTCAAGATCCCATGCTATAGCAACTAAGATAAAAGTTGACTGAGCAATGGAAATTATTAATTTTAAATTAAGTCTTCTCTAGAACAGATAATATATTCTACTTCAAACAACTAAGGTCTAGGTCCATTCTGACAAAACTAATTATTGTATCTACTAAGAAAAGTTGTTGAAATAGTCATGACAGGTAATACATTCAAATAAGATCTTTTTTCATTCTACATTTGATTATTCGTCGTATTAACTAAGTGTAGATACCAATTCAAGTAATGTACATAGTTGCGCTAACATGTTTTCTATGTTAATACTTTTGTAATTCAATATCATATTGTGCATAGGTACTGCATCATTCTTGAATGAATTACAAAAAATTTCACATTCATTAATGTGAATAACTTTGTAATTAATTCAAGATGCAGTACCTAGATACAATTTGATCTCGAATTACAAAAGTATTAACATATTATAGATACATGTTGGCGCTACTACGTAGAATACTTGAATTGGTATCGTACCTACAACACTACTGCCTATATGTATTATCTAGGAAGGATTTGCAGGTGTAAATAAAATATAGATAAGTACATTTAAACGTATATTTTTATAAAGAACTACGCAATGTAACATATTTTTTACCATTGCTAAGAATAGACAAGTGACATGGAATAGGAGACACTAAATTTGTGTAATATCTGACATTTTCTTTTACTTTTGTTTCTGCGACTTCGTAGACAAAAAATTGTTCATCATATACCAAAGTTTACATTAATATTCCCATTAAAATCAAATTATTTGAATCATACAAGTAGACATTTTGCACTTTAAAAATCGTAGGCAATGAATCATTAGAACTTGTATCATATATTAGGAGTGTTCCTTTAACATAACGTGTAGTAGACACAGTGGCCCAAGTAATATGTACTAGTGGCTTATTTTGACATAATTGTAAACTAGATTGTACAAATTGTTTAGAAATATCGCAAGTTGTACGAACTTTAAGATATTGTTTCTTTTTCAAACAATTAACACTTAAAGATAAAAATGTAACATATATTATACCTTTAAACTTGGTATAACTATTAATATTAGAATTGTTTCAAGTTGGTAACAAACTAACCGATTGATATTATGATTATGTTGCTATCCATCCGCACATATAAACAAAGGTTCCAAGAAAGAGAACACTAAAAATTACAATCTGTCAAGAGAGATTCAGCCGTGGTAGAGCCCCTGTCGAATTCAGAGGTCATTTTATATAGGCCTCGTTGAAAAAAGTACCACACGGCATAGGAGTCACACCCCTACTCCAGATTTATCGACCAAATAGCCTTGTAGCATGTGTCTATAGCTTGCAAAATATTGGTCATTTTTTTTTCTTCTGCTTGATTGTAGTTGTATTTAGAAGATGTGGAATGGCCAGCAAAGCTCCAAGATTTTTCTTTTCCTCTTCAGAAACTGAAATATAGATAAAACATTTTGAAGAAAAAAATACATACCTACATACTTAAAATATGCAAACTTTAAAAATTCCATTGTAAAAGGCAGCCTAGTTGCTGAATGCAATTTTTTCCAAGAAACTCTATGTATATACTGAGTAATAAACATAACAAATAAAAAGTAACAAAGCAGTAAATTAAAAGAAATTTTCATAATATGACACTAAAATGAATTAACAGTAAGTAGTTTTTATCCTGGATAAGTTTAAGTTTCTCATGGGAGCTGCGATAAACTAATCTGCAGGCAAAAGGTAGTAAAAATAATTATTATGATTATTCTGTATTACTATTAGTGGCACTTACATTCCCAAAGGCAAATAAGTTCTTGACAAAAGCCGTCTTTCGAATTTCGTTTTTGTAATATTTCCATAATCTTTATCCTTGATAGTGGAAAGAAGGCAAAGAAATTGTTGGAGTGGTCTTTGTAGATTTCTTCAAAGTCAATTATCAGCTGGAAAATAGAATAATATTAAATTAACGATACTAAAGAAAAAACTGAAAGATTTGAGACACAACTATGATTTTGTCTAGTGTTCAAAAAACTTAATCATTAAAACTTGGTTAAATTAAATTGAAAACATACCTGCAATATTAACTATCCAAACTAATACACACTCAAAAATTTATTGCTCCCTTAATGTGTACATTACAAATAGGGTACATATATATGCTCATGACAAGCCAAAGACTATTGGATTCCTAACCACTGTAACTACTTTCCATCAGGTGAACTGTATGCTTGTTTGCCATAAAAAAAAACTTACTAGGTTATATAATTATTTAACTTACAACGCTCTGAGAATCCAAATTTGACACTGTTTCATTGTTATTTTCCTTTTGCAGTGTTATTGGTGCATTTGGTTTTCCTATTTGTGTCTCAGACCCGCAGTCCTTTAATGGTACCACAAATAGTGGGGAACAGTCTTTGGGGTCAATTTTACAGTTATTTTGCAAATCCAGATCAAACTGTACATTTGAAAAATCGAGGCCCTGAAAAGAACACACAAAATTTCATCACACAAATATTATTAGTATTAGCAGTAGCAGTAGACTCATATAAGCTATAGCACAACTAACACACACAAACATAACAAACAAACATAAACTTTACACTTAGACAACATTATTTCATCCCAGAAAAATGCAATGTGTAATACACCCTTTGCTGTCATTATTATTGGTAATAGCAGGTAGGTATGTACATTAATGATTATAATGACAAAATGATTAAGCTTACTGATAAAGATGATATGTTGTAGGTGCTGTCACTGTCTGTTGGCAAAAACTCTTTCTTCCAGGTAAGCCAACACCTTGTAAATAGAACCCTAGGTCCTGTTTGGGGAATTAAATCCTTCAGGTCTTCGTGTGTAAGGGCTGATAAGGCCTGGACTGTTATCTGCTGTTCTAAAAAAAAATATCTTGGACCTACATCAATCTGGAACAGTTCCATGTGCATGCAACACTCACGTTAAGTAGGTAAAACCTTAATTGTATTATTTATATGTAACGATGACGATGATGAACTAAAGTACACCTGATGGTAAGTGAAACGGCTGTCCATAACAGTAACAGCGTCATATGTTTGATCTTGCGACCAAGATTTTAAACGACAACACTGCACTGCGATCTTCGTCTTGAGATATAATATAAGATGGAGCCTGACTCAGTTAACATTGCCCTGCAAGCCGGTGTTTGCACACAAACGCTTGACAGCAGAATACCTGGCAAAAGGTGTGGTAGGTAAGGACTTCCCCAAATGGCGATGGCGGCCCCCAGCATGATGCTTATTACATTACTACATGGCTAATGGCTATGTTAGTACAGAATTAAATAATATTTAGGTATTATGGAAGACATAGGTAGTGAATTTGTTTCTCTGTTCAAATAAACATCTATGTAGGTATTTCATACTCACCTTCAAATACAGGTATAAGTTTGGGAAGTTCCCATGTTTTTAAAAGTTCTGCCACATCATCCATGTCCACAATTAAAGCACCTTTTCAAACAGAAACACACGAACCACAAAATAACGGAATCTACGCGTATAACCTTTAAAATCTTTAAATACTTAACTTAATTATTACGCGCGCAGCGCGCACGCACGTCACTCCGCAGGCAACGCAAACGAAGGAAAGAAAGAACATGGACAGGTCAAAACTTGTGAATATTAAAAAATAGCCGTTGCGCGCAGTGTTCCCACCTTAGGGAATTTGTCACTAGATTTAGGGAATAAAATTCTATAGTAGCTCAACGATTTTTGATTTTTTTAAGTCACTAGACATAGATTTGGTGACTTCTAGTGACTTTTGACGATCAATGACAACGATTTTTTATTTATTTTCCCCTGTATAATAAATATAGGAAACCTTATAAGAAAATAATAAAGGAAACTTTATAAGGTTATTTTTTACTATAACGTTGACAACACGGATACTCAATGCGACTGATCGTAGAACTTACTGACACTATAAAAAAGTGTTTTTCTGATTGCAAAGAAGCCGCAAACCTCAAAATACATAGAACGAAATGTACTGAAGTGATTAAGAATGTTATCGCTCCCCGCTTCATTCAGACACTTAAAAATGACATCGGATCACAAAAGTATAGCATCTTGCTCGATGAGTCCACAGATCTAAGCGTGTCCAAATATTTGGGAGTGGTGTTACGATATTTCAACAACACTGCACTGCGATCTTCGTCTTGAGATATAATATAAGATGGTACCTGACTCAGTTAACATTGCCCTGCAAGCCGGTGTTTGCACACAAACGCTTGACTATTATTAATATACATTTTTTTAAATAATATTATGCCGAATAGTATCTAGGGAATTCTAGGGAATTATTGATATTTTAAATTCTCACTATCTAGCGAGATTTGATTGTACTTCTAGTGACTTGTCGGAATTGAGGGTGGCAACACTGGTTGCGCGGGGTGGGAGGGCGCGCGGGTATGCACATAGTCACGCGACGATCATCGTACTTCGATCAATTTGTATGCCCTATTGAATCTACTAAGAAACTTGTTTAGTACTACGGTAATTTGATTACAACTAATAATTTAAATTGATAAAAAGAACTTTTAACGTTTGTTCATGCTATCATTATTTTCATAGAAGTAAATAAATAATATTTTTGATTTAGCTTAGTTTAATGCTTAATATAACGCAATCATTACTGCAACAAATATATAAATTAATTGCTTCAACTTTTAAAAATTGTTGATGCTATCAAAGAATATTGTAGATTTTACTTTTTAGCTTGTTTAATTCGACAACTTAGCTAATTTCATGTAACCTGTCCAATGACTGATACAACATTGCACCTTGTTATAATAATAAACACATAAAGCTAATGCACACACAGGTTCTTTGTAAGTCAAAATATAATACACTTGTTGATTTAACTGGGATTATGTATAGATTCAAGGATTTTGTAGTAGTTTTTATAATGACCTAATATTGAATTAACAATTTACTTATGTTGTTTTTCAAACAAATTCAGTTTGCTATTGCAACAACTTCATCTTGTTTTTAGTAAACATTACTAACGTCATTCCAAATATTTTAGCGCCAACTATGAGAAAACACTACTTAGTTGGAGTATATTTTTTTCAGTGTACTTGATGTGAATACTTCGAAAATCAGAAGAAGCAATAATAATTTCGAAATCACTAGTTATAAAAAAAATCATTACTGTCTGTCGATACCCTATTGACCATCCATGAATGTTATTAAAATTCGAACCCAAGTCAATGAATTTCAATTTTATAATAATTTCGTTTAAATAATCCTCTCCATGGAACAGTTGTTAGCGTGTTGTGGCGACTGGAATACCATTAATAAGCCAGGTGGTTCAACAATGCAGTTTTCTAACAATACTCATGCGCTGCATAGAGCGTGTGCATATCGGTTTAAAAGGGGCCTGTTAGACCCCTACTGCCACTAATTACTTTTCATTGATAACGTTTTGTTCATTGCATTCGCTTTGGTTAAAGTAAAAGTAATGTTAGTGTAAGTCGGCTTTGACGTTTCAAAAGATTGTTTTGGGTCGTTTAATCGTTTCAATTTTTATTCATTATGTTTACTGATAGTAACGAGCCTGCATTGTTACTCGTAAGAGCTAAAAAGTAACCGTACTAAAAAGTAAATATTAAGACAAGACTTAATACCTAACATGCTGCTTTACGAAGTGTTAAGAGAGTAGATGCGTCAGTTATCGCTCAGTCAACGATGGACCTGTAAAGGTAATGATGCCGATATCAAATATCATTATGGCTTCCGCCACTTCCGACTTCCACCACGTGTCATGGTGGCGCCACGGGTATGCTGAATCACGCTATCGAAGTTTTCCACATCACTGGTGTATACAAAGCTAAAGGTGAGTAAATGTGTGCAGCTTCAAAGATGACGTACCTATACGAAGCACGGTCTCTACCCACGCATGATTATCACGTCTCCCTTATCTAAATCTTTAGTTATTTTCAACAATTGAGGAGCCCTACTGTTTATATCCGGAACCAACATCTGATCGTAAGTCGATTTTTTATAATACGTCACTTATCGATGTATCACAATGTATCAAGTCTACAAAGTAGTTTAGTTTTTATTTCGTTAGCGTTCACACGTTCATAAAACCTCTGAACACATTTATTGTTATTTTTATCAAAACAATTTACACATGTGCGGTCATTGAACTTGCTGAATTGAACTAGGCATCTGGAGAATGTGTAGAATGTCGGCGTTACTTTGTGCGTTATGTTGTAATAACGTACATGTACTTTACCATAATGTGTCTATCTGTTCACATTTTTTATTTAAAGACAAGTGAATCCACCACGTTTAGTATAGTGGCCTATCAGAAAGTTACTTTTTGATTTAAGCTAGTATTAAGGGGATATTTATCTTTGATCGTAATTTTCACCTAGGTACTCCAAATTCCGATAAAGCTGAAATTTAGCATTCTTATTAGGGGTCAACGACAACATACATTTTAGTTACCATCAAGGTGTGATGAGATGAGATCTGATAATGAAAAATAGATACTCCGTAGCTGATCAAAGTCATGGAACTGTGTTTGTGCTGTCTGCCTTAAGACACTTTGATGATGACTGACGCATCTATTTTCTTGTATCACAGGAACGGTTTTTTAGGGAACCTGAAGCATAATCCTCCAAGACTAAGTGCTCCAATGCCTTGTGGTCAGTAACTTAGATGCTTATGATGCCTTTATCGATAACACAGTGAACAACAGTTTAATCTGCCTTTCGTTTGAAGCATGGATGCATGTGTGTATCCGCTACTAGCAGCTTCACTCATACAGATATTTCGATTAGATGTTTGAATTATGTGAAAATGTACTTTTGTTCTTTAGTGTTTAGTGAAGATACTCGCAGATAGTGGAATTACGTAACGTCACTGGCCTAATAGTGTTTATAAACAAATGACTGCATATGTCTTAAGATGTACTCCGACAGATACTGCTTTATGGTCACGTCTGACTGGTTTGTTGATGAAAAAGTAGAGTAAACATGCGATATTTTTAGTTCACAATTACAGTATTAGTCATTGATCATGACACAAAAATGCGCGTCTGTCGTAAACTACTAATAATAATCACAAAACATCCGCAAACAACCTAAGGATAGGATTTATTCTCCAATTTGAGGTTGGATGTGACCACCTAACATTAGGCCTGCATGTCCATTTGCTACTCAATTACTATATCAGATAGTTATCAGTCAATGTGAAATATAGCAACATTAAGGTGCTTGTATGTAGTTGGCCTTTTAGAGAGATTAACCTTGGTTTATCTACTGCCGTATCAGGTAGTTAACGGTATGCTTTCTACGTGTAACCAAGATTATCAAAAGCAACGGTGTTGCGTTTATTGTAGCCTATAAAAGGGGCATAATAATGTAATTTTACTAGTAGTATTATAAACGAGAAAGCGGGTTCTTTGGTTTGTCCCTCTTTTATATTATGCTACTAAGGAATACTGTGCGAACGTATAGTATATTCTTAAAAATACAAAATAAACATGCATATTTCGCAAGTTTCGCACCGATAGGTAGATTGTAGAGTAAATTCTTTTGATAAAAACTCTGACTCAGATTTTAATAGCTAAGTATATTTTGAAAAATATATTTCATTTGAAAGATTTTTTCTGTCTGATCAAGAAAGTTACATCATTTGCTCGAAATAAAAATTCGTTGGCAATCTGAAAATTATTATTTTACGTTATTTAAATAGAATTTTACATCAGTAAATGTGAGAAATCAATAATAAAATTTAAAAATGTTTAACCTTTGAGATGTCAACACGTTTTGGAAATACAGAAGTTGCCAACATTTGTACATAACACTATAACACGCAACAAGATGCATCCACTCGTCTCCTGTAGCTGTAAACATTTCGCTAAAGCAAATGTTAGCCAATCAAACAGCAGGAAATATTACCAAGCGAAGGAGTTGAGTATATTTAATGTCCCTAAAAATAAACAGGAGCGTGCGGCTCTTACACAGTACACTTGAACTTGACTGCGGTTCAACGACCGGCCACGATAATTTGTATTTGTTTCCAAGACCAGTAGTTTGAGTCGTTGAGAAAGTAATTAAAAGTGCTCTTATCGTAGCGGGATGCGGGGCGATAAACCCTTTGGATCTTGAAAAAGATTCGTCTTCACAAGGCTAATTTGTGTGAGGACTGTTTAATCAAAGCGAGATCGAGGTTTGGACGTGTCTGTGGTATTTCACGGTATTTTTAGAACAGCGCAAAAACTTATTTATATTTATTATTGCAAGCTTATTGGCTCAAAAACTTGACACTGACACCAAGTACTATTGCTTGTACAAAAGATTAGTTAAGAAATTTTTGTCACGCCTTGATTAGACTCGGTAGAAGATAAAATTAAAATTAAATCAGAATCGTAACACAAACGTCAAACAGGGCGGATTATTTATAAATACAAATAAATAATTTATAATACAAATTGATAATAACGTTTATCATAAATCGTGGACTATGAACAAATACATAATAAAACTGACTAATGACGCTCACTCTAAGGCATTAAGCCACTGGGTATTAATATCCATCGATTTATTATTGGTATTTTTAGACGTGTCTGGTGTGGTCCGGGCGCTAAAATTACTTAATCATTAGTAGGCTTAGAGGAATAACTATTTGTAATGTTTCTTAAATTAATAATGCAATAAACATGAATATTGCCTGCTTATTGTTAAAGTAGGTAATTGATTTTTGAAATTAGTGAAGTTGCTATTAAAATTATTTTACTGTACTCATTTTCCGTTTATAATATGAGCATTTTTGCTATTACTCTCTTTGCTCGTTACATCTTTACATCATAACTTTTTCAAACGCCACTGCTAGGCTCGCGTCTCTCGTAGCAAGAGGAGGTAGGTACTCGTAGCATCCACCAGGCTGCTTGAGTTCGGATTGATGAAGAAAAGGTTATCTAGCCCCTATCGGATCCGTATATGATCTCTATAGAGTGAGTGTAGGACTATAGGGCCCGACAAAGCGTTATTAATTCTAAGTATCGATTACAACCGTTCGATATCGACATCGTTCATCGATGGCTAGACATGCATAGAACAATATAATAAAGACAAGATATAAAGGCTTACAAACTGAACGAATGATCGGACATAAAGCTATGGAAAATGTAGGTATAAGGCAGCTTATTCAAAATTTAAACTCTTATCGGAACACACAGTGGGAATTATTCTAAGTGGTTTTTGCTATCATTAAACCTCGCTTCTAATATTCATTTGCGTTCCTTAGAATCGGGGTAATATATCGTCTGCGGTAGGAAAGCGATTTAGCTAATAGCTTCGGCATAAGGAACTTCAGTTACGCTATTACGCCCATGTGTCATTAGGCCGCTATAGGAAACCTAGGGACGTACTTTATTGCTAGGTAGAGAAAACCTTTGTGTTTGTGAAAGTTATTTGTATTTCGAAATTGGTGTTTTATTTGATTGTTCTCGAGTCTCTCTCTATTTCTCAAAATGAAATCAAAATTTCTCAAAATGAAATCAAATGGCAGCTTGGTGAGATATTATAGTACCTATATATATTATACTTATATTTCTTATTCCATGAATTAATTATCGATAAAAACCCACAATGTACGAAACGTTTTCAATACGAATATAATGAGTATTTGATCCTAAAAGGAGAGAATCACGAAGCAATCGCGCCGTCGGTTCCGTATTGAGGATTAGCGTCGATATCAAAGTATAATTCCGAATTTTCCTCGTGTTTGAAATTCTGAACATTTCTAATTTTGGAACCATTTTATTACGTTATACTTTTTCCTCCATAAACATTCGGAGTCTCGTTTTGATAAGAAAGAAAACACGTTTTTATTTTAATTAGGTTTGACGCCTGAAGGACTTTTTGCTTGTGCTGCGTTGAAATGCCGCAATTATGTGTTTTAATATATTTTTTATTTTACTTACTGCTGTTCTTTTTTGGATGTCCTATTTTGGATGTTCCTAATGAAATTGTATTAGTAATCCACTGTAGGGTGATAGGGTCAGCTGTTCTCATAGAGTGAGAAAGATATTGTCCATCGCGCTGGCCTACTGCGATTGATGAAATGTTTGTTAACACATTTTGAATATGACATTGAAATCTCTATTTAGTAGTGATTTAATTTTGATAAGGATGGATTGCTTAGTTTGCAAATGGCCTGATGATGTGACTGTAAGTTAGGACTTAGTAGGACAACTTATTATTGGCACGTGTCTCTCTTACATCTCTAAAATATCTAAAGCATACTTATACAATCACACTAACCTCAATGTGGACTGGCGAAAAAACAACACACTGTTAATTGTGATGAGTTGATGACTTATGGAACAGTCAACATGTGAAGAATCATAAATTGTGTGTATGTGTCTGGACCAACCATTGTTGCAACAACATTGGGAGCCATTTATGAAGTTAAGAAATATCGAACATTCTGAGGAGTACTTGTGCGGTTCTCTGCTATGGATCATCAGTCCGACCCATCTAACAACAGTTGTGAACTTACTTACTTATTTTATAAATATGCTTAAAAGTAACTTCATCTGTCTGTTTATCTGTTTAGGTATACATATATAAAAAGGATTGCAACTAAACATGCCAGCCAGATTTTTCCAAACGTGTTAAACGCTAAAATGCATTTGTGATAGCCTACAATATTGCTTACTACATCTATTTTTGAACATGCAAACTGCGCATTTTCGAGCAGAACGACCGTTTGTGTATGGGCTAGTTAACAAGACTAAACGACGTCGTTCCTACTACGGTGTTGCCCGATCGATTTTCACAAACATTACAGTTTAGAAAGGAATAATTGACGCGATCCAACTAGCGCTCGAAATAGAGTTCAAAGAAAAAGTTGGATTGATAATGCATTCAGCTATAAGCGGCTTAAATTCACTGAAGTTTCCCGTATTAATTTCAGAGTATCGTACAAAGAACAATTGGAATGTTTCGTGTTTGCCTTCTTTGTTGGATCGATGGAAAAAGAGTAATTTACGTCACAAAGCTATTTCTCGCACTGGTATCCGGACGTCACACTTGTGTAAAGCTTTTTCCAGTAAATTGAGTTTTTCGGAGATCGAAAGCGAAGAATATTATTTGGTATGTTTTTGGACGTTTGTGGCTAGTGGACAAAAGGAATAAGGGAACTGGACTTACTGCGTGTAGAAATAAGTTAGTGATTTATGGAACTCGTAGGTCACGATGTATTTAGTATACACGTGGTATTAAATTATAACTGTACTGGCTCACCGGTTTTATATCCAGTAAGAACGAATTACTTATGGGAAGTACATAATGTCAATTATGGCAAATTTTTATTAAAATCCTTTTTATTCTTACAATTCGTAACTGATTAAGTACACATTGTTGGATTCGTTGTCTCAACAATAAGCTACTATGGCTTTAGCACATAGTAATATGAAATACTTATATATAAATAATTGCTATTGTGAGCGTGTGATTTCCTATAATGCGGGAAATCCTCAAAGAATCCAAATTCACCCGTATCAGTATTTTCACACATATCTTTTTCGGAATAAAATAAACGTTGGTAATTAAAGAAGAAGCTGTTGCGAGATAACGATATAGGTAACTAATGAGCGCGACAAGTTCAGTCGCGCATGACTTGGTATACTTCCTGTTAGCGAGTCGACTTACGCTTACTTACTTCCTTAGTGACATTGGATTAGTTCGCAACTCGATAAGTTCGGGCCAATATCTGTGCTCGCGGTTCCTTGCTGCCATCTGATATTGTTTTCGGTTAATAATGTTGGTATTCGTTTGGTATTACGATTTTCATTTTTGTTCTATATGCAGATATATTCTATTTTAAGTTACAAAACAGGACTATGATTAGACCCTAAAGGGATAGATGACCTCTTTTCGAAATTAAATATGTAATTGTAAAAACTTTAAATTCCACGAAATTGGAACGAATATCACTAGACCAAAAAAATATAACTTCCGTAACACAACAGTGCGTTTCAGCACTTCATTAAAATTAAAGAGCAAAAGCTAAAGAGCAACATAAAATATTCGCTTGTTAGGCCAAAATTATTCAAGCATATTTCGTCTACGTCTTGTGTTGCGTAGATCATACGTAAACTTCCTAATTTATTGAAGGAGATCTTAAGAAAGATCAACAAAATGAACTCGTATAGATTCGGCGAAGTGATTGTGTGCCATATCGTTACGAATGTGGCTTTTTACGACACATGTCATAAGTACGTAATTGCGTAGGAACGGCCTCTACTCGGTCTCCCGGGGATTCTAACTTCGCGGCTCTGCTACGAGTATAATAACCTCTACAGCTATAATGAATTTCTTCTAATAATATCCCACTGTTTTATTGAGTTACGCTATGTAAGTGGAACAGTGTGTTCGCATTGCAAGCCTACACTTTGTTTATGCCGTAGTGCGAAAATATTTTTATATTTAGGTATGTAGTTTACCTAAAAATAAGGTGCAGAGCTAATTAAAAAAAATAATATTTTCAACGAAAAAACACACGTGCCGTAGAACTAATGGGACATTTTTAATTGACGCTCCAAATCTTATGTAGTGCCCAAAAAACTAAATTTTAATTTACACAAAAATTTGACCAATTAATTTTGGGCCATAACCGTAGCACCCACTTAAAATGGGTGTGGAACGAGCAAACAAATAAGGACTGTGTGCTTTAGGCTCAAGGTTTCAAATTGCTTGAAGAGTTTCATATAAAAACCAATTCCCACATGAATGATCGCAGCGGAGTGGGGTCAAAAGTTGAACTTGGTAAAAAATCGGACTCGGCAGCTGTTGGGCACATGACGGGAGCTTCCATGATGGAAAAACGTTTAATAAAACGGAGAGTTCGCTCGCTCATTTCTTTCACTGGGAATTTTTTTCCGATGCTGCGAACGAGGTGTTAGACAGTGTTAGTCCAAGTGTTTGTCGCCACTTTGACCTGAATGCTCTGCTGATATTTCGTGTATGTGCACGCTACGACGGAAAATATAAATCGAACGCTCGAATTCAAATTAAAAATTTTGTACTTTTTAATTTTGCGGAGCTATGTGAGAGTTGCAATGATAAAAATACAGACATATCGAAATTAATAACGAGTACTAAATAATAAAATAGAAGAATGAGACCCCAGTGGGTACTGAATAGGGACATAACCTACAATACAAAGTCTATATTTTTATCGTTCAGACCTCCGCAGCGTGTTATTTCATTTCATTCTTAAACTAACGGTGGCTATTTTAACTGTTCTTTATTTACAAACTTAATTGTCTTGACAAATTGAGACTGGTAAATAAAGGAAACATTGAAAAACTTGAGGAAGAATTGAGAACATCTTTTAATTTGGATATCGTGTTTCCGTCAACATTTTGGGTTTCACCTCAAAAGTATTCTGTAGATAAATTCAGAAGTTTACGGTGAACTTTACTTAACAAGATTCGAAATTCTCGGAAGGGTTTTGAGAGTATCGATAATTACGTACTTCTGTGAAAGTTTTATTTGCTTTGTGCCGAAATTTGTGTACCGGTCTGTCTTTCGTGTGCTTCAATTTGGAACTTATAAGATGGCTTTAGTGTCTCAAAATGTAAAGAATAAGTTGTACCGAAATAAGAACCTACCTATTCGAAATTTCGAATGTATAATTATTTGGTATTTAATATTTTTTTCGAAACAAAAACTTAAAGTAAATGTTTAGTTTTCTACATTATTTTTAGGCTTCTACTGATTCGTGCTTTTTGTCAAATCACGATTAACAACGAACAATGCAATGGTTTAAAAATAAGAACCATTTTAGGGTTTAAAACACGCAAACAGTGCTCAGGAACCAACTTCTACAACATTTACGCAAGTCTGTTTACCTTGGCGTAAAACCTACTCTTATTTATTAGTCAACGCGTCAAAGATATTAAAGAGTTTCTGAACCTTTTTGGGGTTTCAAACACGCAATATTCTCCAACGTTAAGTACGTCCCTTCAACCCAGCATTTAACGTGTTAAAGACGTCAGATATATCTGAGTTGAAGTTCTAACACACTACGAGCGTTCGAATTTCAAAACTGTATTTTAGGGTTTGAAACACGTAAACAAAGCTTACCAACTGCAACATTTACGTGACTTGCCCAACTCGGCAGCTGTTGACTGTATTTGCTTCCTACAAATAACTTGAGCGTGTATCTTAATTACGGCCATCCGTCCTATTTGATTGGCCCCGCATTGTTTGTGTTGCGACTAACAGGACAATTGCACTTGCACTTAGTCACGGCGGTCGCAGGGTTAATAGCGGCTAGTACGGGCTGTTGGCTTCCCATGCGTTGTCATAGCAATATAGGGTTACCTACCGCGATTGTGTGCTTTTCCCGTGATATAGTATTGGAAGTATGTCTTTGTACGAAGGTAAGGGAGTAAAACAACCTCGAGGTGAAGTTTCTTTCAGCTAAGAACTTAAAGCTATCTTGTGGGCCAAATTAGTAAAGTTGCTTAATTATTGTTGCGTGACTCAGATACACAACTTCAAATTCCTTTTTTTTAAATTAAAAACGTTATATGTATAGATTTACATATAAGAAATATGCCATCAAACAGAAATGTGCCTAGTAACGCAGTACCTACCAGATGAACAACTTTAATAAACTCCCCCTCAAGATAGCTTCAAGCTTTTAACTAAACTTAATTATGCATGTTTGTTAAGATATAACGCTTTGTTGATAACAATAGGTGTATGTTACGTTAAGAAATTGTAGAGCAAAAAACTGATTTTCATTTAATTATAATCAGTAATATATCTGATTTGAATGGTTTTTGCATTTGTGTAGGAATTATTTTTAGAATCTGTTGTTCGCATGTTAGTGACAGGTGTATATTTTTAGGGTTTTTTAACTTAAGATGGAAATCCTTACCCTGTGCACTAATTCTTACATATCTATGTCCCTAGCAAAATACGCACTTTATTTTGCTAGCGACATACGAATAAGTGCACATGATTAAATGTTCAAAATAACGTTGTCGTACGAGCAACTTTTGCATGCGACATGGCATTTAGAACACGGGGTTACATACACGGGGTCCATACGTCCAAACCCAGACCAACACCTATTAACGGAATTGGTACATAATAGTGGAACAGATAATGCTAACCCTAATGATAGTGAATCGGCACCGTTGTCGTTTGGCTGAGCTTCCACTAAGCTTCGTATTGATGAGGTTTCAGTTCGTTTAAGTGTGTTTAAGTTAGTTAGATATGTGTTAATTTGCTTATGGTAATTTGATCACCTTTGCGGTTGACGTGAGGCGTGAGCCCCAAATAGCGTGAGGGTTTATACTTAAAATAGCGCTGCAAATACGAGTAGAACAATGACATAATTACAGAAAAATACACTCTAGTTGGTATAGCTATTGTAGTTTGTATTTACAGTTTTCTAATTGAAACGTACCCCGAGTGGGGGAGACCGGGGCAAAAGGTACCAAACATAACGGAAAATGTTAAAGTGAGTTTGGGTTGTAAGCGAAAACGATTGTAAGTCGAATTCGGTTAAGGAGAATATAGCGGCGATGAGATAAATCAGAAAAAAAAGTAATTTCTATGTTAATAAATAATATAATCTTAACACACAATTAGTTATACATATTTAGGTGTATATATATATTCAAATTATTTATTGCTTGTTTTTGTTCACAGGTATGAAAAAATTCTACACAGTTAACGAACACGCTGCTTGGTAAGCGTTATGACTATTAAATAAGATATTAATTCCAATAAAAGGACAAGTGAAGAGTTGAATAGAAGGGTAAATTTGTATTTTCAAACTTTAAAGTGTAATGTAATAAACGTATTAAAATGAATGCTTGTCTTTGTTACTATAGAGTCAAATTCATCAAAAGCCATAGATATCTGTATGAACAATTTTCTAGATAAGTTTGATTTTTGCTGTAGAAAATCTAGATATTTTTCGACGAAACAAAAGGGGGAAGGTCGCAACGAGACAACGCTTCGTTTCGCCCTGAAGAGTACTCAGCTTATTTTGAGTCTGCCAAAAGATCCAAGAGAGATTCTGTGGTGCTGAAGTAGGTAACATTTATTTGATAGTGCTTTTACAATAAACAACAAATAGGGACTGTGAGTCTACTAAACGACAATTATCAAGACTTAGAATTTCCACCATCTGTATTCATGTAACTTTTTTCTAACGAAATTCGAAATGAGTATGAAAACGAGCATTTTAGACTTTAGAAGGCCTTTTTAGTTGAGAATGATAAAGGAAACGAAAAATATTTCGTAAATTTTATTTGTCAAGTTAAAGTATGTATAACCATCAAACATAAATTAATAAATTAATCATTGTAAACAGAAGTACGTCATTTTACTATAGACGCTTAGCTGACAATTTTGCCAGACACATCGTAGTCCATACACAACAGGCTGATACTGTATAGACGACTGTATAGAGGGGGAGGATGTCGTGTCGAGACGCTTCGGTTCGCATTCGAGGACACTCCGCTTAGTGTGCGTCTGCCTAAAGATCGACAAGTGCCTCAGAAGCGTCAAGAACGTGCGTTCTTAGTTAAATGACATGTTCTTTTTTGTCTCTTACGTGAACGGTTAATAATATAGGTGGAAAACCTCCATTCTATACCTATATTTAAAACGAGAAGACGGGAAGATTTCTATAAAGTTCACTAAGTAATTTTGACAGTTTAAATTTTAAGAAAAAAATGTTTTTTCTTCGATAGCAGCTATAAAATAAAAATATTTTTCATTAACAAAATTAAAATTCCACTCATCCGAACATAACGAAATATCCATTACTAAAATTGATCTCATTTACATAGTTTTGTGTGAGTTTCGTCGCTGCCATCTGCAGGATATCCCATAGATAGAGCATCAAGCTCACAAAAGAGTCGAATCGTTTTCGTGGAAACGCATAGTCAGCGTCGAAAAAAACACAATGGCCGGAGGGTTGGTACGTCCCTCGCAGAGTGATCACTCGGTCTTCCCGAAATAACAAATGAATTGAGAAAATCCTACCCCATCCATTGCACACCAGCGTAGTATGATCGCTGTAATACGATCGCTGACTGTGCAAAGAAATTTGGTACCGATTTACAATATAGGGCTTAGTATAATCACACAAAAGTATTCGAATCGAATAAACTTCGAATTGAATTCGATTAATAAAACTGGTTAACTGATTTCTATTTGTCATGAACATAGTGAAATTTGTATACAATAATAAACGGATGTAAAATTTGTACCTAATGATTCTGAAATGTCCTCAGCTAATGATGTAGGTATGTACAATTTGTAATGATATTGAAAAGTTCAAGACGTACGGGAGTCTATAGGTAAAAAAAGATCATTTAAAAAAAAAAATCATCATTTAATAAAAATGAAATAAAAACTATTTTAAGAAAAAAAATAAAAGCGCTAAAGTTGAGCTACTTGCAGGCCCTTCTGAGGTCAAGTTACAGTGGCTTGGTTTTTGCTACTTATAATGTCAATACAGAAAGGTCACAAGCGAAACTCTACAAGGATATTTCAAGTGAATGTGTCACTCAAATGTTGTGTGTTTAAAATTGAAATCAACATACAGGCCGACGTCGTTACGATCAATCGCGGTCACTGGGCACACAGCCACTTCAATCACATCAATTCAACAGTTGCAGTACAGCGTGTAGGTACGATTGAATGCAGAACTCATCAGAATCAAATGAATGCAATTATATTGAATAAATTTTTGGCCAACAATAAGTAGGTATAAAATATTTATCACCCACAGAAATGTAATATTTTCGAAGAAACTTTGTGAAATTTTATACAGAAATACTGCACAAAGAATTGTCGCAACGCCGCGCGACATAACACCATAAATACGGAATGCAATTTCAAAACCGATGGAACTGGGAACCCTAAAAATATTAAAATATTCATCGAACATTACTGATCAATTCGCAACGGTCGCGCCACACTTTTGCTTTCGATACCGAAGTGAGCGAGTATTCAGAAAATTTAATTTCCGTCGACAGATCGAACAATTTCGCTCCAATGTGGTGTAATTGGGTCAACTGGCCGGACAATGGATTGCGACAATGTTATTATTAGTAGATCTCTCATTCACCGACGCTCAACTTATCAATCATCTCATTGTACCCTAAACTTTGTAGACTGCGAAAAAATGAGCTAAAAAGAAAGTTTTCTTTCAAAATCCGCGTAAAACATTTCATGCCTAGCTTTTGTTGCTGGTCGTTTAACGGCTACGAGTATAACAAAGGATTCGCCATTTACAGACTTTGTGAATGTATGTATGTAGACATTTTTGTAATCCTTAAAGATATTTCATATTTGTAATCGAATACCTATTTGGCATTTAACTTATACTCTTGAATATGTATTTTTTGATCACGTCTTGCTTTGATCGTTACGAATTTTTCTGTACCTTACAGCATTAAGTAGATTTGCCATTTAAGCGTCACGCCTTGTGTTGGTATTCCTTTTGTATTACTTACACACAATCGAATGGTTAGGCCATACATCACACTCGTTGATTAAGTAGCGGTTGGAGGAAGAAGGAATCTAATCAATAGCTCAATTTACACAAATCGAGCGCAACTCCGAAGAGATATCCCTTAATCTAGCCAATCGATTATGTCGGTGGGCTAATAAAGATTGACGGAGGACTCGCATCGCCAATAATTACTTCGACCATGATAAGCCAAAGGGCAGCTTTCACTTAGATCCAAATGTATATCAACAGTCTGTTTAAGAGGAGATACTGAAATCACTACCAAGAGTAATACGCAACTGTTTTTTGGTTTCATAGTTTATAGCATTGTAAATATATATTGTACTAACATTATTTTCATTTCATTTATTATATCATCATAACATCTATATCATTGCTTATTCTTCTTTTATTTACTTTGTGCTTTTTCTATATTCTTTCTTATATACTTGGTGTTGTTTACTTTCCATTTTATTCCACAAATTTATTGTATGGGTTGAATCTTCACTGAAATTAAATATTGTTATTTCGATGTTAGGATGGCTACTTAAAAGTTTATTATTTGGGTCTAGCTATGAGTATTACCTTTTCTTTATTCTAAATTACCTTTTTCTATTGAAAACATGTTATTATTTACTTAGTAAATCTGTGTTGTAAATTTATTCTTTGACATAATCAATGTTTTGACTTGTATAATGACATTATTAGTTTTCTTTTAAATTTCCATAGAGTACTCAAACATTGTCTTTTTTAATTTAGTTTTAAATATTGTAATTCTGTGTAAATTAATACTGGTTCAGGATAATTCCTTCTAAAGTCCGAAAAATAATTTAATATTTTAAATTTGAAATAGTTTGACATTTTGCGAGATGGAAGTCGAGAGTGCTGTGGAAAGGGATTCTGTTCGGGGTCTTGGAACTATCAACATCTCTCTTAAGAAAATTCTGTTCGGGGTCTTCTAACTATCAACATCTCTCTTAAGAAAATTCTGTTCGGGGTCTTCGAACGATCAACATCTCTCTTAAGAAGATTCGGTTCGAGGTCTTGAAGCAACTAACATCTCTCTGTGAAAATTCTACTCTGGGTTCTCAAACAAACATCTATAGAAGAATTCCAGTCCTGGTCGTGAGACAAGCTGCATCTCCGAAGATCATTCTGCTCCTGGTGTGGTGTCAAGTGGTGTGGTTCCGTGCCGTGACTTCTGATCCGGGCAACTTCTCCGGTGTCTCCGCGGCGGGTCTGTTGGAGGGACTGCCGCAACGCTACGAGCGACCTGACTTGGACGAACAAACGTTAAAACAAACTCTCGACTACATCTCACATCTCAACTGGACTCGACAGGCAACCTCTCTCACTTTACTTAGCTTACTTCTTTTTTACTTTACATGTATCTTTTTTAAAAACAATTTTGTACACCAAGAGTATTAAATTACTAGACCTCTAACTAAACCTTTTATTTCACTACAAGTTTTAGGGCGAGATAGGGAATTTGAAATTACAAAATTATTGGTTCATTAAATTACAAAGAGATCACGTTAAACCTCGCGTTTGGAGTAAAATATTATCTATATAGTACGTTTTTGACAGTTCGTCGGAATTATTGAAGTCCCGAAACTTAACACGATTAAGAATCGTTCGCTACAAATAAATAACATATTATTATTCATAAGATTCGATGAAACAAGTGGAAAAAATAAGCGATAAAAACTTTCCTCAATACATGAAAGCGGCTTGATATGATTTACTAGTTGAGAAAACACTCATACAGAAGCAGCCACTGCAACCAATAAACAACTGCAAACAAACTGAAATAAACAAAGTTGAAGCTGAATTCTGAGAACGTAGATGGAGCGAGGGCACTTCTATTTCCACAATGGCTTTGGCACTTACTTACATTTTATAGACTGAACGGGTTTAAAAACATTTAGTCATTTATAAACATTCTGTGCAGTCGATGAAACAATTGAGTGCTAATGGATTTCGGAGCTGCGATATTTTCTTTTAAGTTAGACTCTCTCTCTCAGTTAGAGTTTCTCAACCTTTTTTTCCCCCGGGATCCACTAACGAGTCGAAAGAATGTGACGTACCTCATGATCTGATAGAATTCTTCTTTTTTAACCGCTATCAAAATGATTTCCGCTATGAGTATGTTTGAATCCACGCGAAATATTAAAAAAAGCCTCAAAGTAATATCTATAACAAACTTAAATTTTGTCATTTAGTAGTTTGTAGTTTTTCATTGTCTTTAACTTGCCCGTGCGTGAAGGCGCGGCCCGATCAATTATAGTGAATTTTAATCGACACGAATCATAAAAACCATTTTAAATATTGCACTACTACATGTCGCTCTATTGATTCTAAACGACATTTATAATTATTATGTTTGTAATTTCGACATCTAAGCGAATAGTCAAGCAACTTTTAAGGGCGCAACCTACAGGTTGAGAATCACTTTATTAAAAGGATTTCTCACGTTTGTTTTAACAGATATTTAGGAGCTCACAATGAGTCGTCAAGCAAGCTTGCCTTTCTCTTACAGACTCATTTGCGTCGGAAAACTATTGAATGGGACGCTTGCAAGTAATTGTCGAACAATGGGACGGGAATGATGCTCCTATTGTGTCCTTTACAATAGTCGTATGTTGTCTTCGTAGACTAGACTAGGTTCGAATCGCCTTGGTAAAGCTGTTTAACATTTTGAATATGTAATAGATTTTTGACTTTGTGTGTAGTGATAATACTGTTCAGTGTCAATGCCGTACTATTCGCTTCTGTTGTCTCATCTTGGCAGAGATGCCCCCAGATAGATAGGTATTATTAAATTGTGAATTTTACAACACACACATTGACAATAATTTGTTATTTGAGAAAATACTTCTTTGGTTGTGTATGTTATTATCACAGATATACATAAATCTACATCAGTGGCTGATACAATATTTGTAGGCAAATCTCTGTTATTCCGTCAAAATCTCCATAAATAATTGCGATCAATATGGACACTTACTTTAGTTTTGTTAAGAAATGTTATCCACGGGGCGTATAGGATGATCGGCTGATCGCGTTGTTTTATGTATTGTTCCCATTGCTATCATGTATCACATTCTATTTGTGTAACAAGATACTTTAGAATAAAAACAAAATTCTATTCGAAATCACAGGTTATTTCGCTTTGTGAACAATGGTTTGAATTATACCTTCGTAATAATGTATGTGTATATAACAACGGTGATAGCCCAGTGGCTTAGAATTCGACCTCCAATCGAGGGGTCCGGGTTCGAATCCCAGTGGCACGCACCAATGACTTTGTAAAAAAAAAAAGTTATGTGCGATTTATAAAATTAAATATCACCTGCTGTTACGGTGAAGAAAAACATCGTGAGGAAACCTGCATGCCTGAGAGTTCACAAAAAAAATGTTCTCAAAGGCATGTGAAGTCCACCAACCCGCAGTAGGCCAGCGTGGTGGACTAAGACCTACATCCCTCTCATTGTGAGAGGAGACCCGACCCTGTAGTGGGTCATTAATGGGTTAAAACAACAATAATGTATGTGCACTGAAACAGATTAATTGGGAAATTTCTATTGGTTGTGAACCAAAAAACTATATTTACAGTTTTATAGGCCGTCATCACAATAATTTTATAGGTATGTTATGATTACATCCTACACGATTTTAATCATAAGCAAATAATGTTTATCTTAAAATGTTACATTACTCCATCGTATTTAAAGGACCTTTAACATTTATTTGTGTATTTACATATTCTCCTCCAGTCAACCCTTGATCATGATCATAAGATTGAAGGATATTTTTTAAATTTAAAAAAGAAAAGAAAAAGAAACTAAATTCCAAAGAACTAGGCAAGAAGTTGAAGTTTTCAATCGAATAACTATTATATATAGCGTTGATACTTTATACCCTTACATTATTTCAATAAAACAAGTTATGCAATGCGTTTGCTTCGTGGCACTTCATTTTGTTTTGTAACCGGATATTTTCGATCTATACTTAAGCGTATCTAGTCTAGTGGATACCTAAAATCCGTTCAAAGTTATTGCATTTCAAATAAACACGTTAAAAATTAAAATCAAAAACTTATTAGAACGTATGTATAAGATTGGGTACCAAAAGAGCAGGCCACCTGACTTTAAGTGGTCAACATACGAGTACACAAGGCAACCATACACAAGACATAAAGAACAAGCTGCTTTACGACAATCTAAGAGGCTGGCGGTAATTTTTTTTTCCGCAGATCTATCATCTAAAACCTTTCTCAGTAAGAAGGATTTTAATCTACACTACCCTTTAAAGCTATCATAATTTATAGTGGTAGAGTTACCAGTTTGCTCAGTTTGATACCAATAAGCGAACAATGTAAAAAGTTAGTCATACAAACTACAAAGAGTTATTGTGAATCGGGTAAACACGAGGACGCAGACAGAACGGGTGAATGCTCCCCTCGTGGAAACACACGGGATATGAATACGAGCGGGTCCGGTGACACGGGTCAGACATTTTGTTTTACCGATTTTATGGATGGATGTCTTTCCTTAGACACTGTTATCTCTCTCGTTGACTCTATTTTGCTATCGTTGCAATTTAATTTTCTTTTGGAAATTATAAATGAAATTGTAAATATTTAACTCTACCTGTTTTGCATTCTGCCCTACTGTCTTGTGTTCAAGTTTGTTTGCCAGAAAATCTCTATCTTTTAAAGTTTGCACAAATTTTTTAACTCTTGAAGTTAAAAAAGCAGGGATTTGACAAACAGATTTAGTTCTTTGTCATTATGATTAAATAGATATTTTAATGTGTGAATCCGTCGGTCGTCTACAAATCCAAAATACTTACGTGCATTTTCGATCTATGTTTGAAATAAACCATCGCTTTCGTAAATATTCGAAATAGTCCTGTGGTCTTGCCTTTTAAAAATTGTAGGACTAGCAAAATACGTCACATAATCGGATCATAAGATTTATCTTAGTTAATCTCCTCAAGGAGAGATTAAGACGCATTGCCTTCTAATGTAGACATTTAATTCGGATAAGCAACACGTTATGGATTAAGTAATATGAATATTGAATGTTTGTGTGGGTTGCTCTATTATGATTGAACGGTAAGGAAGAATAATAGTAGCTCATGTAGCACATTCAGCACAGACCTACATAGGTATATATGTTAAGATTGAGGGGTTTTTTCGTTTCAAAAAAATTTAAACCGTTTAACATAGCTAGTATTGTGTGTAAGATGCATAAGGTCATACACAAGACAAGGATGTACCAAAAATAGAAAAACATTTTGAAACTCATTTCATCATTCAAATCACGGCTCTTTGAAAGCAAAAATGAGTCATTTCGTTATTTGTGATTTAGAAAACAAAGGTTTCTTAAGAAGGAATAACACTAAGCCGATAGTGAAATTCGTCGAAAAAAGAAAACAGCAGAAAGCAAGTACTTAGTGCGAAACGGTTCGTTCTAACTTCAATCGTTAATAGTTTACTTAGTTTTAAATTTATTTTATTTTACCGATGATTTTTTTAACACGCGTATTAAATTAGCGTACTCTTAGATAATAGCAGTGTATTATAATATGCATAAATTTCCTTAATTAGGTATACTCGTAGGTACTACACATATGAATCAATCAAAATCAAAAGCTTTAATCCATATTGAGGTACAAGTTGTGCACACTAAATGCATATCGGAGACATTAATATTGCAATATAAGAATACAAAACTACATAGATTCTTAGCCACCGCTATTACTCTTTCTCTCTACTAAAAATGCAATCAAATTCTTCAAGTAGATCGGTTACAGACAAAAGAGTATTTAGAAAAGATTACTTCACCGCTTCTGTTATATCCAAGTCTAGCTTTACGCTTCGATGCTCTCAACGCCTGGCATTTCTTTAATGGCAATACTCCCCTTTCCGACATAATTTTCATCAGACGATGTGTAGCGTCTCAAAATTATAACAAGTAGAGACATAGACAAACATGACGTGTACGTACATTCCGTTACCTATCAAATTCAAATTTCAATAAATTATAGACGTGTTTCAACTACTTGGTGACCTCTCTAGTATATTGTGAATTGCAAGGGTATTTGATAGACCAAGACGCTCTCATCATGTATGTAACATAGGACATAGGAGTTCCGTTTCCTCCAGACAAAGGAGTGTAAATACGTCTCCACGGAACGAGGCGGTCACGTCGCAGGCTTCACGCCTCGAAGCCTCCGTCGGTCGGCATTTTGTTCTGGAATATTCTTCCTCTTGTTTATTGCACGCTGAAGGTGTGTTCTACACTCACAAAATCTCAAATCAGCCATTTTTCTTCGTATGCATTTGTTGCCAGCTTCACGATCTCGTCTGTATGGACTTTAGAGTTCAGTACAAAAATAAATTATTATTATTTATCCATAGTTTATTAAAAATAATAAATACGCCCCTTTTATGATGTTTGTTACTCTTGCACAAAAGCGGATGAATGTACTTTGATTTACATAATATATTCAGTGCATTATTTTAGTTTACAACTTGAATTAAGATATTTAATTTCTTTCCCTCTGTACCAAATTCCAAAGTCCATGTTGACGAAGTCACGGGCGGAGCTAGTATTAGGATATAGGTACTTAACAATTTTTATCTAAAAATGAGAGTAGTAAAGAAAGTAGTTTCCATAATGACATAAAAAGCGGGGTTTAGAACGGAAGCGGTGCGGTCTCGTTTATAACGCAACCGTGACTCCTTTACTAAGTTATTCAGATGCATACCTACTAGCAACTTATTTTTTAAGAAACGTAAAATATCCATTTAATATTCAAATAAGTTCTTTAAAGTAGCTTGAAGTGTAATATTTTTAGAGAAGTTGTTTATTAGGAAATTGATCTTTTGGGATGTAGTAAATATTATAAAATATGCCAGAAGGATGTAGGCCTTAGTCCACCAAGCGGGCGGGTTGGAAGACTTCATATGCCTTTGAGGACTTTTTGGAAGAGAACATCAATGAAAGCAGGTTTCCTTGCTATTTTTTTCTATTGTTACAGCTGGTGATATTATTTTTTTGCAAAGCATAAAATTACTTAGGAAAGTCGTTGTTGCGTGTCATTGAAATTCGAACTCGGACCTTCCAATTAAGAGACCGAGTTTAGACTCCGGGCTATCACCGTTTTTGTGTAATTTGGAAAAATAGTAAAAAAGTTATTAAAAAATAAAATAAAATGTAGATACGAAAATCGCAGAATTTCTCGTAGTTTTTACAGAGTTTACGAGCGAAGCGTGACTCGTTGCCGCGCGCGGCTGCGTCCGGATTTGCATCCTGCGCTGAATGGACAATGAATCGAGCAAAGATTTTTATATAAGTATATCAAGATGGAGTGTCAGTATATCAAAAATGGGATACTTATCTAAAATAAAAGTCCTTTTAATTTTCATCATATTTTGCCATTTACCATTTTTTAACGCTCTACCAAAATATCTGTTTCAAGTGTTAGGATAATAATTTTATTTTTATGGTATATAACAATATATATGGTATATATCTATTATTCTTGGGCCTCTTTTTAACATGCTTTTTTTATTAAGTTAAGTCATGAAAAAAAACTTCAAGTACCTAGGGAATATTGTGGAATAATCTACGGAACACGATGATAGTACTTAGAACACTTTAAGTACCAATCATAAAAACTTGATTATTAGCAAAGAAAATAAAAGGAAGGTAAAAAGAAAAGAAAATAAAGGTAAAAAACAAAAGTAGCACGATTTTTACTTTTTTACCCTTTTTAAGAGCGAAGCGTGACTTCATGGATTTGGAAGCTGCTGAATCGAGTTTGAATAAAGATGCGCGTCAGTCGCAGAGTTTATTCAAAAATGGATCTCGCTCCTCCTACTAAACGTTCCTTGTTTTTAGTTCCAGTGTAAAAGTTTGTCTCAGCGCAGTTTTAGTAAAGTTCCAAGTCCTTTAATCTTCAATCGATAAACGTCTTTGGATTTTCTGTTCGTTTACAGACTTAATATAAAATAATGAACGATCTTTAGGTTATTATTTACACCGGAAAATTGCAGTATTATTGTTGTTTTGTTGTACGCGGTGGCTGGGAATTTAACCGATTACTCGAGGGCTGCGGGTTCGAATCCCAGTGGCACGCACCTATGACTTTCTTTACAAGTTACATAGGTATGTGTGATTTATGAAATTAAATATTACCTGATTTGATTTAATACAATAAATCGCAATAGGCCGGCGTAGTGGACTAAGGCCTGTATCCTTCTTGTTGTGAGAGTAGACCTTGCAGTGGGTAATTAATGGCTTACAGATTATTTCTTTAATACTACGTACGTACCTATACATTTATCGAGTGTTGTTAATATAATAATTATGGTTATATGTTTCACAAATACAGTTACTGATATATTGGTCAGCCTAATCTACAGATATCCCAGATGTTAATAACGATATGTTCATACTTCTATTTCTCTAAGGTTCTCACAATTAACCTTCGCATTGATAAAACTAATTTAAAACCAGCTTCCGATAAAGAAGATACACGATTCCGGCGTTGAAAATAACCCATTCATTTTATTTGTGTATATATAAGCCTCGAGTGTTCCCGACAGGAAACTAGTTATTATGATAAGTAAGAACAATACCCACGAAGAGGCGGTTCATTTACAATATACCTCCGACACTTTCCCGAGTCACCACAAGACAAAAACAAAGCTATCTCACTGTAATCAATCAGTATTCAAACAAACGCGCGTACAAATTGATACCCGGAAATGACTTATCTGTTTCCTGTACCAAAACATGGCACCGATAAAAGTATTAAATCTCACAAGCTACGAACCTTCTTTACACATACATTCGTCTGATCCGAGATGCGTACTTTATTTGACGAAGGATATTTAGGGTTATAGTGTACTTTATTTATTTCTTTGACCTTACGAAGGCTCATCTTCACACACATGTCCTTTAGAATGTTGGGAGGTTACAAAGGAAACTTTCTTCTCTATGAGAGATACGATATGCTTATAATTAAATTTCTCAAATATTATTAGTTTCGGAGTTATTTACAAAAATAATTCCTTTTTTCACGTGCTACAAATTGAAACAATAATATTTATCTAGACATAATTCTGCATCCAAAACAAGATAAGACAAGAACGTTTATTTGCACGAAAAGATTATACAAAGCATTCGATCACTCCATACTCACCCTCTGAGGTGTGCAAATTTTTACAATGAAAGATCCAACGAGGCATCGCTAATTTTTTTAGGAGCTTTATCACTTATTTTGTAGTTTTTTAACTTGTGGACTCTACTATGTAATTCTGTTCGTATACAGCATCGGCATAGTGTATATTTAAATATTTATTTCTTACAATTCAAAGCTAAGTATCGACCACTTAAAAAAACTTACGTATTTGTAGTAAACTTTAAACTAGAGGGAAACCCGCATCGTTTTAGCTTTGTGGTTTCTACTGGGTCTTAGATTACACAAATACGTTAGACATCTCTTTGTTCGTTTGATTCCTGATAAAAGCGGATTTAAACTGGTCTTGTGAGCTAAAAGTAAAGTAGTGGAATGTAGGAAGAAAGAGTTTACATTTATTTATGATTTGCACGAAAGTCAAAGGACTCCTACCGATTAAAACCTCACGATGTTCCTTTCCATGTCCAATTGTCGGGGCCCCAACAGCGTGCCGAGCCGAAAATATATTTTGTCCCGAGTGATACACTCTACTTTTCATCACCCTCTATGAGAAAATGAACGGGGCCTCATGTTCTATTGTAATATTATTATTTAATAAAACATAGAGTAACAACTAATTTGAAATTAAATAGTATTTGATAATAAAACAACTAATAAGTTATATTTACATTTGAGATATTTTCGCAATTATGAAAATTTATTGTTACTTACAGTTTTATTAGGAATAGAGATTGCTGTCGATTTTATATTCTGCGTTTTTGAAATAATGGCTCATCATTTCTAACAATCCGTGAAAATTTACAAAAACGCGGGCTGTAGTTCTGTAGTTCTGTCGTCTTTATTCAAACAATATTTGCGTTCGATTTTTTTGGCCCTGAACACTAAGATATTGGCTGCAATGAACATTTCCGCGCACTTTTTGAATTTGGAACTTATGAAGAGGGAGGAAAAACCCATTCCTGCCCGCTAAAAAGTTTCTTATAGAAAACACCAACTTTGGGCGCACTTAAAGGGGAGCAAGGTCGTACTTTTCGAATAGATGGGATGAAAAATATATTCTTGATATCGTACATTTTAAAGCCTATTTACTCTTTATACTTTTGTTTCCTTTATTAAAGACAATCAAACTGTAAAAGAAGTAGAGAAGCATTTCTAAATTAAGTTTATTATCTAGCTATTTTTCCGAATTAACTGAGTCGAATAAAAGCTGATAGTTCCCGTTTTATAGCCGGTCTACATCGGCGTCATTTTTTCGCATCCTCGAGAAACTTATCTCGAGTACGGGTCACCGACAAAGGCGCTGAGTTACGTGACTCTTTGTGAAGGAACGTCTTATAAATCTCGCCTACTGGGTGCCGGGTACCGATTGAAAAAATCAGCAACGTAATAAATTCTCTACGGGCAGCAAGTGTGAACGATTCGCCATGATAAGGGTGCAATGACGATTTGTATAAAGACCTCCGGTTTTGTGAGGTTATCTACGATAAATGGCGGCGATTGTCACCTTTTGTTTCGTTGATTTTATGTCTCTATGGCGTCCTGTCACAACATACGATACTAAGGGGATACTAAGCCTTGAAATCCTAAGCCACGCTGATCATTCAGCGTTCATTCACATTCAATTTATAGCCCAAAAGCTGGAAAACATTTTTCGAGAAGTGAGAATGATGCCTCAAATCATAAAATTATGTACAGAAAAAGGCCTTAGCTTTTGGTTTTGAATAAAATGTTGAAATTTTCAGGGTAAAGTTTATATTTTAGTCGTTTAGATGATGCGAAGCCTATAGTACTTAATTAATGTTCTGCTTTGGAATTGACAGGCGAAGATTAAGCTTTAGTTTGCAGACGAGCCAACATTTTTATAGTCTTTTTTATTAATATTAGCGAACATCTAGTTCATCATTACTGACAGATTCGTGATTAAAAATAATGGTTGTTTTCAAGATTTGTCCTGGAATTCCAGTGAAATATTAACGAAGACTGATTCAGTGTAAAATGATTGAGTTAGAACTGAAACATTACTTACTGAAAGAAATATTAAAATATGTTTTATTAATTTTGCTGTTTGGTTGAATATTCGAGTTATAAGTACTCGAATTTTTAACCAAACAGCAAAATTTATTTACGAACTTAATTAAGGACGAAATAAGAGTCGATTTATATAAAACCAAGAATCCTTTGTATGTTTGTAGGAGAAATATTGCACATTTTCAATTAAATAAATTTTCGATTAAAATACGTATTGATATCGTTAACGATAAAACTCTACGCAATACCGAGACGTCTCGTGCTATCGGCAACTTGACAGTGACTGATCGTTGGCTAGCCCAGGCCCCCACCCTCCACTCCACCCTTTATATTTCCAAGTACTCTACGTCACTTTGCAATATTCACTTCGAAAGAATAGACATATTTCTTTGATCAATTTAATTCCATCGAATATCAAATGATACATTGTTATTTGTTTAAAAAAGTTTTAGTTTAACATTTTGTCATACCTTTGTGCTGTAGTTGACGTTGTGTCGCTAACGTACGATTCCTTATTTGCATATTCAGAGATAGGCTGTAGGTCGGCTTGGAATAAATTTAGGAGAAAAGATTTATGCACGCCGGGGTTAAAAATATGTAAATATGATACGCTTGTAATAATACTGTTAGTTAATAATATTTACTTGCTATATTTTCTTTAAATTAGGTCCAAAATACGACAATTTTTTTATTTATGTTGTTTTTGCAGTTAGCTTTAGGGTTGTTATTCCTAAAAACTAAGATTGTCGTCTAAAATGATCTCTAACGGAAAGCACAAAAGTTTATCTAACCCTCGATTTATAATTAATTCACATTAATATTAGTTGCGACATATCTTGCTATATTTTCTTTAAATATTTTTTTTTATTTAGCTCTAACTTGTTACTGGGTTGTTTTCTAAAGTAGAAATCATAAAAGTCAATCACATACTTGATTTATAGTAAATTTACATTAATATTAGCTGTAAAGCCTGTAAATATTATGGTAGAGATAAATCGTATCTGTTACTCAGAAACGGCACTGCGAAGGCGCTCGGGCTTCGATTGCGGTATAATAGTTTGCAGACAAGAAACCAGCGAGCGACTTATCGCTACTTGTGTACCAATAATTGATCAAAGTTTGCATTCAGTTGGTCCGTTTGTTGGTTAACAGCGTTTACTTAATTGTTTGCGAGTAAGCCTCAGACTTATATCGTGAACGTATTATATGTTGGCTCTCTGTCTATGTTCTTAAGTAATGTTACCAAAGGTTACGTTTCGGTGGGGTTAGTTTAGTAAACTAAAAGGTAGATAAAAAACTATTTTTTTTTGGTCTGTGTGTATCTTTATTTTGTGTATTTTATCGTTGTGTCTAGCGATACGATACAGGGAATCAGGGTGGGGATCTATGAGCTTGAATGATACTCTAGGTCGTTAATAATTTATTGATTCACTGAACTGTAGCTAGACTTGTCACGCGTTAAATTACTGAATAATAAACACAGGCTAGTCTGGGTATCAGACTTTCAGATAATTAAATTGGTAAAGAGAAAATGCTGTTGTTTCAATGTAAGGCAGATATTTGGTGTAAAATATTCGCAATGTAGCATTTAGAATATTCAAATCTGTGACTAAAATATCTAAACGTGCAAATATTTAAGAAGTAGTAAAAGAGTGTGCAGTCCAGCTGAATTAAATCAGTCGTTTAAACATGGAAACGATTTTCTTCCTTCCATCCTTTCAGCCCTTTGTAGTCCACTGCTGGAAGCGGGCATATAAACGATACTACTCCGTCCGGACCTGGACCATTTGAATGCAACATATCGGTATCTATCGGCCGTAACCTTAACTTTGTATAACTTAGATGTTCATTCAACCAAACCTGACACGTGATAAGATTTCAATATCCTTCAGTGTAACACTGACACTCCGTAATTGCCTTTAAATAAATATGAGAGCGCAAATTCGTAATATTACACTAGACACATCCTTCCATTCCCTGGAGAATTCCCAGAAATTCCCTGATAAAGGAATCGAGTTAGGCCCGTCTAGTATTACACGTCAAATTACGGGATAGTGACGTCACTCGGCTAGGCTCGGAGTGCGCCTCTGGAGAGTTCACAGACACTGTTGACATTATGCAAGGATACTTGCAGTCTTTGTCTGAGGGAATGTTTAAATAGTCTCTTTTTACATTGTCCTTTGTGCAACTTGACAGGCAATTATGCAGCAGTTAAGGAACATTTAAAATTATAGTGCGGTAACTCCCGCGATCGGTCAAGAGATGGCGCTACTGGTAACTTCAATCACGCTTAAGAAGTTTTCTAAACATTCAGCATACATATACACATCTTCGAATACACAATCGAGAGCCAATCCATGGAGAGCGATTATTCACCATGCCTGGTTAAAGGACTCAATTCGCCCTTTTGAATTATCTGTCATTCTGGCCCAGATAAAATAATCGAATTAAGCTTACAATAATGCCTGTCAAATTATATATCGGTCACGTCACACCATGTTACACCACTAAGCACTTTTAGTATTACGCGTCAAATTATTGCATAGTGACGTCATTCTGCTACGCTTGAGTGAGCCTTTGGAGAGTTCACAGCAGTCTTTACAGACACTGTTGTCATTATGCAAGGATACTTTCAGTCTTTGTCTGAGGGAATGTTTAAATAGTATCTTTTTACCTTGTCCTTTATGTAAATTTACTGGCAATTATGCATCTGTTAAGGAACATTTAAAATTATAGTGCGGTGGCTCCCGCGACCGGTCGAGAGATGGCGCCACGGGTATCCTGCATCACGCTGTCAAAGTTTCAAAACATTAGTCATATCATCATCATCATATATTATAGTCATCTGAGTTGATACAATCGGATCATGATGGCTCCCCATGCATGTTTATAGAGCCTGGTGGGAAATCTTATTGTGCTGTTTCTATCTAAAGCGAGTTAAGCTTGTCTTGTGTAACGTGTCAAATTATAGAACGATGACGTCATGCCACGATAGACCGCTGAGTTCCTCTTGTATTACACGTCAAATTATAGCATTGTGACGTCACTTTGACGGGCTTTAAAGCGCCTCTGGTGGGTTCACAGAGATTGTTATTATACTGATGATACTGTCCTCTTTGTCTGAGGGAATGTTTAAATAGTCTCTTTTTAGTTTCTCTATCTTGTAAATACGTATAATGAAGCAGTTACTACTAACTTTGTCATAAATTACAGGGGTATTTTAAAGCTGCGAAAGTTATAATTTGAAAAGTTTTTCGCCTTGAAACAGATTTCTGTGAGTAAATTGTAAATTAACATAATTGCATATAGATTTGGAGATTTGGATAGGATCTCTTTTTCTTTTAAACCCGCTTATTCCTAAATGTGTTACCAGTATGTCTTGTATTTTTGTGTTATATAACCTCAGTAGCACGTCTCTATTAGTTATTGGATTCAATTGATTTGCACATGGATTGATGACAAAACTATAGATAAGTTCTATTTAGCTGATCGTTTGTTGGATGTTGCATTGGACTATTCGGCTGATCTCATGAAGAAGAAAAGTTGAAATTGACTGATGGTGAAAAGAAAAAAAAAGGCGAGATTTAAGATAACCTATAATTTATGTTTGTTATTTACATGAAATGTTTTTATTCCCTTTCTTATATTTCAGTTTTTATTAATTCGAAATATTTAATTTTTTTCTGTCTGAAACCTGACTGGAATAGAATTCTTTTAGCATTAAGTCCGCTTTTGTACCGATACACTTGTATAATGGTTTAGAAAAATAAATGAATTAACAAATACCTAAAACCTCCGTTCTTAATGAGTTACAAAATTCCCTAATGTAAATGTTTTGTTTGCCAAAATAGAAACAAATACATAAGTGAAATGGGTAGAACAGTACAACTTAGCACGTCTCCTTCATACGCGAGTTAATACAAATGCTCTCAAGTCATAATTAATAGCACTAGTTACTGTAATCGACTTACGAACACTGGATGGAACTTTACCGCCCAATTACCATATCGCCAACTAAATGTTGAGAGTTAGGGCTACCCAATTATGATATATCTCTCGTTATTTCCTCTTCAGCAAGCGTTTCTAATACAATGGATGGATTAATATTATAAGGTTTGGGATTGGAAAAGGGTGGTGGGGTACTCTATTCATATTATGTTGAGTTTGTGTAACAATAATGATACACAAAAAGGCGTTGTAATAATATTGCTTTCCGAAGCGACATTAAGAAAGGTTAAGGATGGTTTTGAGTAGGTATGTAATGCGGTTCCTTGTGACTAACTATTTAAATACAGTATTATTAGATTAACACGTGGAAAGAAAAAGGTGACCAATTGTGTAATAAAAAATGCTTTCATCAGTAAAAAGTAGGTAGTTACATTATGATAATATTTATATACCTAGTAGTAATTTAGGGTTGTTCCAAAAAATTAAACATATCAGATAATATACGTGTAGCAACCCTGTTCCAAGTGTAGAACAATGTCACACAAGATTACATCGGCAAATCCGTTCCTAGTTAATTACTCGGTTAGTGCTGAAAATCATGGTCTACTACTAACCACTAATTAGCAGTATTGCTTTGCTAACACTCAGGTTTTATCAACCGTCACGCGATTCTGTTTCAAATTACATTATTTTGCATTTTAATACAATTTTTCTTTCGTCTGACGTTGTGTTGTTGCGCTGCTTAAACGTAATTTCTTAGAAATAGTCGTACTTCTTTTCACTTAATTCTACTTTACTTTCAGGCGAAGTTATCCTTAAGATAAAGTTTTCGATGTCATAAAACATTGCTTTAATAAACAGAACAATAGGCAGGCACTCTTAGAATTATCTTCATAAATAATAATACGCGCTCTAGGTGTTTTTAAGGAGTTTAAATGTTTAAATGTACCAGTGCACATATACTGGTACATTTTCATATTTAAAGTATGATGAAAACAAAGGTGCCGATGTTCAACTATGAATAAATCTTATAAAACACGTACCTAATAAGGATTTATTTTAAGGAACGTTTATATACATATATGAGTCTCGAAAACCATTATTTTCATACAAAAAGCAAATTGTACTCACACCCTTGCTTCACTAGTGAAAATCCTAAAATTCTGGAGTAAGTCGTGGCAGGTCGTTATGTTAAAGAAAGACCTAAATTTTACAATGCACGTGGCAACGGAAACGGTTCATTAGGGAGCGGATGCACGCAGCCTCCATACCTTTAGACGTTGAATGTGTGTGACTTTTCTTGACTTGACGAAAATTTCGCGCCATCAAATATTTAAGGAAAGAAGTTTCTTTCCAAAAATATTAAAGTCCTTTTATAATAGAGAAGCAGAAAATGCGGACTATTTCTTGTTAAATGATCACTGTTGCAACGCCATTACTTGCCGTTACTTATCAAGCCTATTTTCGTCCCCACATGACTCAATAATTGCTTTCTTCGTGGCAGGTTAAGAGGCTGATAGCACCTACCGCCCAAGGGACATTCAATGGTTGTAGGTATATTCCGAAAAATAGATTTAGCAAGTAATAGTGACAAATGCCTATCACAAATGACAATGTTTAAAGCTGCATTTTAAAGTAAAGTATTTTTTCAGCTCACTCTTGATGCAGGGCTAGCAATGGACATGCGGCCCATTATTCCACGCTATTTTGTATTGTAGATTTGTGTTGTTCTCAATATTGGGAGTAGTGATTGGGTTGAGAGAGCTTCAATACCTTTTGTTTGATGTATGTACGTGTTGCTTCAATCGGATATCTTGCATTGCAGCGTACGAATCCTTCGTACTTAGGTACGAGGACTATTACTACACATTCAATCCTGTTAGGTATTATACTGCCACATTTGTTAGTGCTTATTACAATGCTCTTACATGCTTTACAAATATTATTATTTATTTTTAAACATGAAAGTGTTACTTGATACAAAATGAAGGTAATTATTTATAAACAAAGGTATAGCAAAAAGTGTTACTTCATACAAAATGAAGGTAATTTGAAAACTTCAAATTCAATTTGTATGAATCGTTCCATCTGTAAATAGGTTGAACAATTTGCAATCGGAATATATTCGTTTTGAGTTATTTTGATTAATTCAAACCAAAATAATTCATTCCAATACAGACGAGCATTGCTCTGAACTAATTGTCAATGAAAACGATAAATATGGATTTGCGCCGTATAAAATTAATAAACGAATGTTTTGTGTATTTTGTAGCGATTCATTATTAAAGAGAGTTGGTGTTTTGTTATGATTTGGTTTATCATTTTTATATGGTCTTTTATTTCGGAACATAATAGTACACGACAAATGCAAATCAACTTCATTTTTATTCTATTTAACAGTATACGAGTACATCCAGTATTTTAAATATTGAATGTAAGATGTTATTTTATTATAAATAAATATGGATTGTAACTTGTGGTCATGGAAAAATCCTTAAAATTTTGCTTTTGTACTCTTGGATTTCAATTTTCTACATAAACAGTAGTAGGTGGTAGGTATAGTTAACGAATTTGTTATTATTTTTATTTAACTTGGTTGAAAAAGGGTCATAACGTGCAGGCAAGGATTCCTCTTTTCGCAACACATTCGTGCAATATTTTAGAAGTCCAGTCAAAAATGTGCCTTAACGTTCAAGTATACTCTGTTAATGCATGTATAATCGGTGCGCTTCCCCGTGGTGTAATCTAGTTCCATTTACCTTAAGCACACATCGCGAAATTACCTGCGCATATTTATGTAATATATTATGTCTGGCTTCTTGGTCTAGTGTTAAGCGACCCTACGCCGGACTACTATGCCGGAGTTTGTGGGTTCGATTCCCATCCAGAATATAATTATATTTGTGTGATGAGCACATATGTTTGTTCTGTGTCTGGCTGTAAATTATTAAAAAACGTTTGTTTTCATAACTGCTCGTAGTTATCCAGGATCCAGTGGCGTAATCTAGTTCCACTTACCTTATAGATTAAACAGATATCGCGAAATTACATGCGCATATTTAATATTGGGTACCTATATTCCCCGCGAGCTACATTAAAGCAGAATAATGTGTCGCAATGTGCAAGGTCACGTGTTCTCATTAATTTCCATAGAATATGCAACGGAGCTTCGTGCATTCGTTGTTTACACTGGAGGTGACACTGAACTTGGCTGTTCAACGCTTCAAATTAATACGCAGTGGAATCAACTTTGCTGCCGCTTTTGTTTTAACTTTGCGTGGTATTTTAATTACTCATAGGTATATTAGTCTTCTTTGGGTGCTTTTAAACTATTACACTAGTTTAACTTTATTTTGATTCTTGAGATTTTATTCATAATCGGTCACCACGAGTCTTTTAATTACTAGTGAGAGGCATAGATTAAATCAAAAGGGGAAGAGACGGCATACGCTTACTTGTATCAATAGAAAAATGAGTTCGACTCAACTACATAATTATGTAACGAGACAGAGCGGTAAGTTTTATCATTAGCGGGAGCGAGCCGGAGAATGCTGCGTCATCTCGCGCGCTACCGTCCCGCTCATACATAGATCTAATTGTATTGCTATCCTTTCATGATAAAAATGGCGAACTTTCAAAACCATCAGTGATTTTGAAGAAAAATTAAGTTTAAGTGTTCTTACGAATGAAAAGAGATGCCGTGGATTTTGTTTTTCATTTTTGAGCTGTTTGTGCACCTTTTAAAAGCACACGAAGGCATTGTTTTTCCTTTTTAAACACAGAAAATCCGCGATTATTGTGTTCTAAGCGCACATGTAGTTCAATAGCTAGCCAAATTGCGACTAAAGTGAAATTGTGTGCATGGACCTAATTTTAGGTGCGCACCCATGAGACGCTAGTGCGTATCTTTACTTTTTGATTTAATCTAAGGTGAGAGTTCATGAGTTCGATGAAGTTCGATCCCAAATATTTGTGTAATTATCACAAGTATTTAATTGTGTTCTTTGTCTGGATGTAAAATATCTACTTATAAATGTTTGGTTTTATAACTAAATGTATGTAGTTATATATTTATCAGAAACGTAGGACCTATTTAAACATTAACATTATCTTAAATTATGTCAAATATAAATTGGTTCTCATTTCGATATTCATGAAAAAGTACAGTCATCAGCGGTTGCCGGCATAAATGACAAAAAGAAGCGGCACTTGAATAGTGGCCGCGCGAAATTAAAATTGGAAACGTTAACTGAGCCAATAAATCAACCGCCGGCATGATAGAGTGGGATATTTAATAAAGAAACTTTAAATAAATAGCGTAAAACTCTGCTACACTGGCGTTAAATAAGGGTGCAATTTACGTGTAGGCATATTATATAAGCCTTGTATAATTGTATATAGCTGTTGAATATGTCTGAATATCTTTGAGTGGAGCTATAAAATAAACAGGTGTAGTGTTTTTGTTATTCAACTTCAAATTACTGAAAGTATTACATCGTTTTTGTTTAATGAGTTAATGATAATTGTCAATTAATTCTAATTCAAATAATATGCTTCATCGTCGATAACAGCCTAAAAGTAGACATTACGTCGCATAATGTACTTAACCTTTAAGGGTCATAAAAGTTTTAATTAAGATTTGAATAATGAACTCCATCGTGACATTTGGTAAATGTGACCCCCGAGGCCGAGGTGGCAGTGACCGACGTCCCCAAGGAAACGCCTGGGGGTTAAATCTGCTGGTCCGTGAGCTATCGCTGTAAGCATACTGCAGTACTCTGAATTATACAAGGATCAAACTGTAGAAATTCAGGAATATGAACACTATGAAATGTATACGAATATGAAAAGTTAGTATAAATTTTGTTTTTTATATGTCATATTGCTCTGTCTGTACCCACAACAGGGTATATAGTATTTAGTAGTTAAGTCAAAGACGACATTAGGTAACAGGATAAATAAATATACATAAATAACGCTCTTATAACGCTCATCGACAGGAATATAGTTTGGCTGTTACTAAAATTAACAATGGGGGACTTCGATTATTATTATGCCACCGACCGTATTTTTCTTTTCCTGGTTAATAATAAAACATTTATTAACTCAGTACTCGGTAACTAAAACGTAAAAAATACTTCACCTATATTCGGAAAAAAATCAGTAACAGGATTAACAATTTTACTTAAGTAATTCAATTTAATACTGGTAATTAATTCAAAACTAATACAATTCACACGCTACAAAGATTGTAGCACGTAGCGGCGTAGCCCCTAGTCCGTAGCTCGTAGCAGTATAAATTTTAAAATGTGTAATTTTAATTAGAGGTTTTAAAGCTGAGGTCACTGACTGGATACGCTTGGCTTCGGTATCATTTACGGCGATAAGCTATTGGGAGAGAACCAAACGATGTAAACTATTTATTAATGCATGATCAAAACAGGTTTTTGATATCGAAAATTTATTTATGCCAATAAAGTGCGCAAACCCTTAATACTAGAGTTTTTGAGCAACGAACAAAAAGTTTTCAGTAAAGTTAGGCGTATTTCGATTAAAAGTTTGGGTGCTAGTGGTAGAGGTGATGTCCTATTGTTTATTTACTTTTTGAGAAACCTTAGTAAGTTCCAGCTAATGTTGATAAATACCAATCAGTTATATTTATAAAGATTGTAGTGGTTTAATCACTTCGAAAATAGGTGCTTAAGAGCTTCAACTTCCACCAACATAAACCAGTTTATTAAAACTCCAATCATAGTTATCATTTTGTGGTCAACTGCGCTTAGCTGTAAGATATACAAATGAGTTGCAGAATCTTAAAAAAGCATGTCTTTATACAAATCATCAAGGCTAAAAACTGCATCGGTATCGCTATCGGTAGAGCGCGTCTCTAAGACCACGCCCACCGGTATTTTGCGGCGAATACGGTCATACAATTAACTTCCGCACACCTTACCTGTTTGTTCTCAGCGATCTAACGAGCGTTTGAATTGATCACATTGTGTGTTTGTTTTTTTATTATATTAAGATATTAAGTGGTTACTTTATGAGTAGGAATGATGACTACCTATTGATGACATGATAATAAAAATAAGTTTTTCGCCTGCTTTTTCTTCTGGTCTACAGCCTGGTGCTAAAAGTATGAAATATAAAATAATATATTGAATTTAGAATTCGGCATTCGGAAATTAAATGTCATCTGGCTGAAAGTGAAGAAAAATGTCATAAGGAAATCTATATGCCTGAGAGTTCTCCACAATGTTCTCGATGGTGTGTAAAGTCCACCAATCCGCAATAGACCAGCGTGATGGACTAAGGGCTAATTCCATCTCATTGGGAGAAGAGACCCAACCCTACAGAAGTCTATCGGGTCGTAGTCAGATTTATTATATTATATTATTTACTATATTATAGATTATATAATCTATAAACTTTGTGATTATGTTATTACTTTCAATTCCCGACTAAAACAAAAATCCGCGATAAGGCATCGATGTTATCAAAAGCGGAAGTGGTAGGAAGATATAGGGTGCCATAAAGCAGACTCTTGTGAAGGGATGGCCCAATTTGGAGCATTTAACTGCTACCCAGGGACGCCGAGAACTGGGAGTTATTAGTCTTTACCAAAATTGTGGGCGATTTTTCTTCTTTAAAGAATTTCGCGATTGTATCTCGCGATTGCGAAAGCGCCGCCTACTTTCTGTAATTTCCATTCAGCCTTGGCCTGGTAATGAAACTTAAAACATTTTTTATTATTTGGAATATTTAATATTTTATTTGTTGCTTTGTTTTCTATTTATAAGTTTTTCAACAATGTAGATGATAACGTTTTTTTTTAAATCAGGTCACTGTCATTGTTTTAAAAAAGGTTCGTCACTAAGAAAAGATGACTGGTCTCAGAACTTGGATCATACTCTGCTAGTCTTTCAAATCAATTAACAGAGGTGTGCTATTGAATTTTATCATTTGAGTCCGGTAAATAGTTACCTACTGATGGATTCCAGGGTTTCTATGACATGCTTATACGAGTATGCATGTACTTATTTATACCTGTTCATTATCATGTTATCTATTTGGTCTCAATGATTATATTTAGATGTTTAAAACACAAACTTTACACTCATAATGAAAAAGATCTCTTGAAGCTTCTTTGAATTATTACAACGAATACTGGTAGCTCGAGAGCTAACTTGCAGGTAATAGTTGGTCTATTATTGGATTACCGGCTGCCGTCTTGCAACAACAGCGGAAAACTTTTAAACACTCCCCAGAAAGGCAAATACTGGGGTATTATCTTTAGGTACACTCGATATAACGTTGATGAATTTAATACTAGAATTAATTTTCGATGTTAAACAACTGTTGGCGCGCCTTGGTAGTAAAATCGACTCGTATGCCGTGACGGTGTGACACTGTGCCTCAATAAATTCCTACCGTACGGCTCTCGACTCCCTTGTATGTGAGTGCGAATTTATGTATGTCTGTTGTATGAATAAATGTAGCTGACAAAGGAAACGTTAATTTTAATAACAATATTTAATTTTTTCACAACTGCCACGTGCCTTACTACGGCAACCTTTTTTAATGTTAAGAGACGCAAATGTCCTGACGCAAGTTTAACAATTTTTACACATACCAAAAAGTGCTCAGCGCCGCTTAAGTTTTCAGTTTAAAAAACATTGTTTTCAACTAGTATATAAATTACTTAGAATTAGTACCTAAATAACTTCTGTCATAAGATTTTTACAAAATAATAATGTAGTTTTTATCCGACGCAATAATAAGACGCGAAATTTGCAAACTCTCTTCCGTGCTGTCTAGAAAAACTACTACATAAAAGTAAAGTTTTCCCCTATTGTTAGCGTGGTAAGTACACACTTCTGAGTATTTATTACTCTTTGCATTGCGGCTATATTCATACAAATAGACAACACACCGGGACTTTAATCGCACTGAAATACTTGGATCGGGACGCATTAACGCTCTTTGTTTGCCGCGACTTTAAAGCTTTGTATACTCATAGGTACTCGCAGGGTTGGCAAAATGAAATAATTAACATCAATGTTTTCTATAAAATATCGATAAAATAAATAAAACGTTTATTAGTTTGACTTTCATAGACATGAAAAAAAATTGGATACAGACATCGCTATTTTTGAGCTTTTAATAATGTATAATTAACCTTCCTTTTGAATGATTCAATCTGTAGGTGAAATACGTATTGAAATCCGATCATAAAATATGCAAAAACTGCTCAATAGTATGAAGGTAGGAAAGTAACAGGCAGCGTTCACATGGATCACTTCAAGGCAAGGTTTGGCAAAATAAATTATTATGAAGAAAAAAGATTACCAGAATTCTGTGCCAAAATTTTGATGGTACGTAGCAATAACACTAGATTAATCATTCGGTAAAAATTATAAAAACAACATCCAGATAATTAGGAGCAAGCCAAATGCTGGTAGTTATAAGACCTTGATTACCTTCTAGATAAGAAAACTAGAACGCAAGAAAAATATCATTTTAAAGCCGTCCAAGGTTTTAATATCTCTTAGACTGTTGGCTCAGACTTCACAAGACTGGGGTCAGAACATCATAGCGTACAAAATGCATGACGAGGAGCATACCATAGTCTTAAAGTATCTTACAATATGTTTTAAGGTACGCCTATTGAACTTTATTTTAGGATTTTGCATATCAAATCATATGAAAAATTTACATTTTAAAGGATGTAAAGCGAAAATATCAAACAGCTGATTAAGTTTACCTCCAATTGCTGAAACTTTTCATTAAAATCAATAATAATTTAAAGTTTTAATTAAAATAAATAATACTATTGTAATGTGTTGAACCAGTAAACACCAAACCGCTTGTTGGTAAGTGGTCACAATCGCCTGTTGACACGAGCAACACCAAGGACGTCGCTATTGCGTTGTTGGCTTTGAAGGAGAGTTCTTTTTACGCTGTCTACTGAGAATATCATAGTCCTGCGAAAAAACTTTAGGTGGAAAACTATTCCATAGTTTATTCCATAGTCCGTACTACTACTACTACTCTTGTCCTATTCGGTAAACAATCTTGGCACTACATTTTATTGAAAAAAAGTTTAAAATTGCTTTATTTTGAAATTGGGAATCATGGTCGCGCCAGACATTTGCGGTACAGCCCTCATTAGAGCCTTAGGCTGAAGCCAGCAAGGAGATATTGTGCGATTTCGACACCCCCAACCCTCTCCCCCCAACAATGACGCAATCTTTAAAGGAGATAACTAATCTTCCTAATTGATCTTTTCCTTGATGAGATGAACAAATGGAGACAGACTGCTGAGCAGCATGAAAGGCGTTTTGTTTCCCAATTAAGATGTTGGCTTTATTAATTCGCTACATTTTTGGCCTTTTTAATTTTATTCCCGCAATATAAACGATTTTAAAGGCGCATTTTGTTTGTCTCATTTTTTAAACTTTATTATGAGACGATTATTGTAGCGCTTTTTTGTAGTAGGTATATGAGTAACGAAGGGGCCCGTAGGCCACCTGGTGTGAAGTGAATACTGTTACCATGGATACCCACGTCCAAGCTCAAATATGGCAGAATTAATATGTATGGTTAGAAATACAAATTCAATCTGGGGAGATAATGGGTGCGGTGATACTTGATACTCATGAGGAGCAATAAAATATTTTAGACAGTCACATCTTCTTAACGATCTTAGCAAGTTATGAGGTTTGGCTTCGGCTATCTTTTATCCGTTTCACGTATCCGATTTCTTTATTGATCCATAGATCTCTTGAAGTGATAAATCTCTATCTCGTGAAAGTAATTTATGTTCTTAAAGTAATACATTTCCAGCATGTATTCAGGAACATTCTGTAGGTAAATGTACTGGAGAGTTAACTTTGGCGACCAATTCTTGGGAGTACCCAGTCAGTGGCCGAGCAGCGTAACTTCAAGCTCCACTGTTCATAAACTTCGAACTGAAAGGTAGTTTCGGAGATAGGTGACGTGTCTGACTGCAACAGCTGAACGATAAACGATCAACATGTCTCTTTAGCCACGTCCGAAATAGATAATTTCGATTTCACGTGCACGTGCACAGAGACGAAATAGCATAATAATTGTGATACTTAAGAAACTATTACCTGCAAGTTCCAACAATCCGCGTTTTTTGAGTATGAAGGTCGCATATATTCTAATAATAGATTCATCAAAGTGGACTTACTAGCAATGGTTTGGAGGTGCTCATGGAGATACCGTACGTAAAGTAACTTTGAAATATGACTATATGCATCAGACGTATATGACCTAAATCTTATCTGATATATTCAGTCAGGAAATGTAAGAGTATATTACTTTACTTCTGAAGACCGACACTGATACCTCGACTAAAAAAAAAACATACAGACGAATTGAGAACCTCCTCCTTTTTTGGAAGTCGGTTAATAAATGTACTAATAGTATAATTATTTAAACGACACATTTATTGATAAGAGAACTTCACCTGGTTATAAAAACGTTTTTATTTTGTTCATATACTAACAGTTCCTCACGACATCGCTTCAGTAGTAAACATAGTTTATCTTTTGCAATGATACCAGTTCTTTATTATGGTTAAGCTGGAATCTTCGTAAAGGACAGCTCAGATTGACTTTTGGTCCTATTGGAGTTCGAACACGTTTTAGACAGAGTAGCTTGGTCACCTATGCTTCTTTGGTGTATTGAGTATGTTACTAGGATAATCATATAATCTTTTCAAGTCTGTCTTGGTTACGTTGCCTATCTTATAACTATTATATTGTTTAATGGTGTTGTTACTTAATTAGTAATACTGGCTTTGCTATTCTAAATTATGAAACAAATAAATAAATGAATGAAACTTGGTAGTATAGTGAATGTCCAATTACGAAATGAAAAAATATGTGTACGGATGGGATTGTTACTACAACATTTTGTGAGTAAAAAATTGCGGCTTACAGAAATGACATAGAGGTGAAAAAAGGTTTATCAATTTTTTTTATTGTAACATGTCACTCGTTCGTTAACATTGTTTTCTATCTAATGATTCAAGAGATTCGGCCATGATTTTATTGACACAGTGGCATAACAAAACAGTTCTCTGCCTTGAAAGATAAATTCGAAAAATGTAAAAACTTGTAGTATTTTAACAACAAAATCTACCTATGGCGCCGACTTTTCGACGCAGAACCGTTTAACCGGTTCAATTATTTAGTTTGCGTACGTTTTTACGCTTGGGACGTACACGAGTTGCAGCCGTACTGCAGTATTCGGGGCCCGCATAAATATAGTCTGCCGCAGTGCCGGCAAAGTGTATACGGTAACTGTGGGTAAGGGAAGGACCTACGTGTCCTTAGACGGCGGCTCTTGCGGTCTGCTCCTCGACTCCTGACTATTCGCTCTAAGGTGGAAAATCTGGAAATGCTACGTGAAAATACGTTTCTTGCCATTAAGATGTACTATTACTATACTAAGATGTACGTTAAGTATTATTTTATGCCAGTTTTACTGAATGTCTACAGATTTACAATTTATTAGTGGCTCTACCCACACAATAAAGAGGATATAATATAGACTTTAGTTTACCCCCCTGGCCTATTAAGGGTTGATGAACTTCACAGGCAGGTTTTACACTCGGATATACAGAAGAAGAAGCAGCGGTGATAGCCCAGTGGCTTAGAATTCGACCTCGAATCGAGGGGTCCGGGTTTCGAATCTCAGTGGCCCGCACCAATGACTTTGTAATAAAAGTTATGTGCGATTTATAAAATTAAATATCACCTGCTGTTACGATGAAGGAAAACATCGTGAGGAAACCTGCATGCGTGAGAGTTCACAAAAAAAATGTTCTCAAAGGCATGTGAAGTCCACCAACCCGCAGTAGGCCAGCGTGGTGGACTAAGGCCTACATCCCTCTTATTGTGAGAGGAGATCCGACCTTGTAGTGGGTCATTAATGGGTACTGACATACAGAAGAATACATTTTTATGAAACGAGCTCCCACAATTATCTACTCATCTGCGTTCGCCCATTGGCCAATTCGCGTAGCTCTCGTATAAAGCCCTCATTAGCGGACTGTATTCGTTTATTGTTTCACTTGCGCGGATTGACCAATGACCTGCGAGTGTTTTGTTCTTAGGGAGTTGGATTCGTGAAACGCGGTTTGGTACTCGTAGCACTGTACTGCAGTATTCGGGGCCCGCATAAATATAGTCTGCCGCAGTGCAAAGTGTGTACGGTAACGTAAGGACCTATGTGTACTACGATGGCTCTTGCGGTTTCCTCCTACACTCCTGACTATTCGCTCTAAGCTGTAAATGCTTCGCTTGCTTAATTACGTTAACAAGCTATGTGGCAATTTAAGTGTAGATTTAAGGGCAATAAATAAATAAATAAAGTTTTACACTCATAGCCCCTCACTAGGATTCCCTGTGTTGTGGGTGCCATGGACACATAAAAGACAAGAACACAACACACCCAGACCAGAAACAGAAATTCAAATTCGTCATTCAAATCTCTGCTCTGCTGGGAATCGAACCCAGGACCCTCCGCGCAGCGCACCAGTGTCTAAACCTCTGCGCCACTCAGGCCGTCAAATAGCAGGCAAGGCAGGAAAAAGTTCAAAAGTACCTAAACTTTATTATTTTGGCCAATGTGTTGTCAAAGAAAAATTATTGTGTCACTGTTTTATAGAGGAATGAAGTGAATCTACTTTTAACTATAACCCAGAAATACAGGAGAAATCTTTTATACATACGAGGAATAGAACGTTAAAAGCCGATTGATTCATTAAAATTGTACATTTGTGTACGAGTGCATATCATGATATGATTGCACACGTGCTATATGTATTTATTTAGTCATAGGTAAAATTGTTTTCAGCTAAGAAATATCTTGAACCATATATTAGGTATTCTGAATGATGCAAAACTATATACTGCGACGTTTTAAGGCTTCCATAAATGAAGCCTACACTGCAGTACTACTGCGGGATGTGCAGTCTACATTTGCAAAGCACTAAATAGAATTTGTTTAAATTTTATCACTGCAATATAAAGTGAACGTTTATAGTTGTATTCAACCCAGTTAATGTATATAGAAATCCAATGTTAACTGAAGTTGGCAACGGTTCTTTGTTCTATTATACACAGTAGTTATATATTATTCATTTTTACAAGCCTTGTTATATCTTTTCATTGCAATTTTGAAATAATAAATCAAATGCTCTTTAAATTCTTTCTTCATTTTCCAACTTTCAATTAAACAATTGTCTATTCAATTCCTTCCTGACTGTATACGCTAACATTTGGAAAAAGGTTTTCTTTAATTATAAATAAGCGAAGCTAATTAGTTAAGAAACCAGTGTGCTATGTAGAGGACCCAGGACGGGTTCGATGAGTTTCTGGTCTGTGTACGTGTAAGGTTCTTGTCTTGTGTGTGTCCCCTGACCATGGCACCCACTTCATAGGGGGTTCCAGTGTGGGGTTATGAGTGTGAAGTGTTAAACAAAACCTAAGCCTAAGCAAACCAACCAACGCAAATTAGCTGTGGTCACCCAAGACCGTCAACCCATCTGTCGCTGATACAATTTTCAATCTCTCGAAATCTACTCAAGCAGTGGGGGTATGCGCACTTCACGTTATGAGTAATAGCTTAATCATACTATTTAAAACGTTGGATAGAGATTTATTGGTCTGTTATTTAATTGGATATGGTGTTAAATGTTTCAAAAATGTCCACCAGAGTCATAATTCACGGGGATCACGCGGCGCGCCACACCGCTCCGCATGGTTTCACTTCATTTATAATGAACATTTTTGCTTTAACTTCGCTATGGAAAAGCATATATACCTACCCACGATATATTCTGCATTCCACATAGCGGGCTTTATATCGAAACGTAAAGAGCTACGTACGTTATATATTTTTTTAGTAATATAAGCCTTTTTACAAGTAAGAACTGTAAAATGAAAAGAACTTTATTTACGTAAATAATACAAATGGATAATATACTGATAACGATGTTTTTGATATCAAAGATCCTTCCTTTCAGCCTGTCGTACCTACTGTTGAACATGGGCCTTCACTAATCGACAACACTCCGCCGGATCCTGGGCCCTTTGAATACAACGGTTTCCGGCTATCACCAAAGTTATTCCATTTAAATTGTATAGGTAGTTTAATAATAGAAAATATATTCAATATACGTAATTCATAAATGGAATATTGAAATCACGTGAATAATTTTTACGAATAAATGAACAAGATTTCGTGTTTCAAAATAAGCATGTTGACGGGCCATGGGAGTTAATCCATCAACCGAGAGCAACGGTCGCTTGATGATGTTCGGGAAAATAATAATAGAATTGGAAACTGTCGACCTTTTGACATAATGGCATTCGAATAATGGCAAAAAGTCATCGAAACAACGGACAGATTATTTATTGATTTATTTACCCTTAATTATTGAAAACGATAAGGGGACTTCATGCCTAATGGCATTCTTAACCAGTATTTTTTTGATATTGGTAGTGGTAGATAATTATATTAAAATTACGGTGACCGCTTAACTACCATCAGGCGGCCCGTCTGTCTGTTTGCTTGCTCTATTTAAAAAAAATGCTATAAAGTTCGTGCAAAATAAAGTAAAACAAGTGTTTACATCATACAATAGTATACGACCTTTTTTGAAGGTCGGTTAAAAAAAAGGAATTACAATATAGGACACATAAATATCTGGATCATATATTGCGGTAAACCTTTGCTGATGTCATCATATAAGCTCATTAAGCACAATCAACCGCATGATAAATGAAATTATTTGACAGTAACACAGCATTTCATTGTTTCATACAAATACTCACAAATTAAATTGGCTTTTAAATTGCCTTCTCAGTTTTATAACTGGCATATTATCAGGGCTGTCAAGGGTGTATTCATGAGCGAAATAATTATCAGGAACAAGTGTTCATGAAGTTTATTGTACACAGGATTTAATTGGGTGAAATTAACCATTCGTAAATTCGTCCGGTTTCATCTGTGCGGACGAAATACCAAAGCTCATTAACGATCTTCAACTGGAGTTAAATTGATGCCGGAACATTCAAAGATATTATATATTCTTGTAAAAATCGTTTCAATTAGGATTTCTTGGTTCGTTTTGTGGTTAAACTAGACTTTGCCCGCGGCTTCGTTTGCGTAGATTGTAAAACGGATAGAAGGTATCCCACATAATTTAGTTAATCCAGGTTATAAATTACGTACACAGAAAATACGTATCAATCAAATCTGTCCAGCCGTTATTGCGTGAAAGAGTAACAAAATATATCCATTTTATTCATCCATCACTCATACAATTTCTTTACATTTATTATAGTTCTAGGATTATGCGAATCGTATTATTCGTTTGTGTCACGCAGTTAATAAAAAATGTTATTGTATGTTCTTCTTCAGGATGTATACATCAAAGTCAGGTCAGAAATTAGAGAGATCTTGTTAATTCCTGGGGATTTTAATGGCCCAGTTTTCTGTGTACTTTTAATATTATAATAATTTCATACCATAACAAATTTTCTTTACGAATATCGTTGCATAGAGCTCAAATCACCATACTACCACAGGATTAGTGTCAAGACTGTAATACTACTATGGACACTGCGCTATTGCAGTTCGTGCGCAGACCATCGGATGTCGCTCATTGTCTGTCAGTCAAACTTCGCCCGTTGTTTGTGCGTCAATGTCGGAAAACCGTCGAAATGACTCGTCTCGTCACGTTTTGCGATCGAAAATTGCTGGAAGCTATTTTCAGTTCAGTTTGCTGTTCTTGGTATAAAAATTGCTTTTGTGAATTTTATTACTAATTTAATAGATGTTATTGTTGAAAAATTGCTATTTTTAGGCCACGCAAATGGTCTAGTTTTTGCGTATAAATTTACACGCACGTATAATTTGGTTTTTCCATTATTTCCGTTACATATAATGAATAATCATAATGCTTTCACAGCATTAGCATTAAGACTTGTGATACTACTGTACTATGAACACTGTGCTATTGCAGTTCGCTGACCATTGGTTGTCGCTCATTGTCTGACTGTCAAGCTCATTGTTCGTCTATCAAGCTGCACCCGTTGTTAGTCAGAAATGTCTCGCCTCGTCACGCTGCGCGCGTTCGAAAATTGCTGTTAGCTTTTTCGGTCCAATTTGCTCTTTTTCAATTAAAAAAATGCTTTTGGATTTTTTTGAGTAACAACACGCCATATTATGTTTATTCTTCTTCATAAATATTGTCGCAATTAAATAATTATTTTATATACTAATTTTCGTACTAAAGACATTGCAACGGCGACAATCAGAGTCGTAAGCACGAGCACTGTCATCGAAGTATTCGTATAGTAAACGTCAGTCATTAGTATGTCATATGTCAGTATGTCTTTACATCTTCCCAAACTAATGGCAGGTCGATACGATTACTATACGAAACTGTGTAAGTTCATGCTTGAGGCACAAATATCGCTTATTGTCTGTCCGTCGAAATCACACGTTGTTTGTACGTCAATGTCGGGAAACCATCGAAATGTCCCGTCGCGTCACGTTGTGCGCGCTTAAAACTTGCTGGAAGCTTTTTTCAGCTCAATGCGTATTTTTCAATTCATTTTTGGAAATATTTTTATCAATTCATTTGGTGCTATTATTGTTGTACAAAAATTGTAGATATTTAATTTTTATACGATTTAGTACAATTTGTAGATGTTGCTACGTAGACAACCATAATAACAATAAAGCGAACGTTTAGCTACGTTACATACGTAGTGGATAAAATAAATAAATAGATAATATTAAAATGTATGTGCTAGTGTGTAGATAGATGATCTTCATTCGTTTGTCGTACCCTGAAATTCAGTCACTTTTAGACTTCTAAAATCTATTTGAAAAACAATTTTGTTCAAACAATTTTCCTTCACCAACTACAAACTTTAGGTTTATCAATATTATCGGGGATTGACAATGCCCATAATTCGCTCAACTACAGTAGTGAAAGCACGTCGACAGACGCCACTGCGAATAGAGATAGCGGGCTCAAATAATACCGCCGTCAATAGAGTTTAGCATTTCACCTGCTAGTTGATATGTTTGAAGCGCAGATTTAAAGTAGTGCCATTATATAAAGGCATAAGATATGCTTGATGCGTTGAAATGTGATAATTTCAATTATCACTTTTTAAAAACTTATAGGAAGCTGTAGCTATTTTTCCAAGTCAAAGATTCTGTGCTGTTTAATGTAATTGTTTATGAGTTGTAGTGACCCTAGCATTAATTTCGTTATTCGCTACTATAACCCCTCGCAAATTGCTATTGCGCCTGACCACCGATTGACTGTAAATTAGAAATCTAGATATATATATGTATACAATATAGGTTACAATTTGTCTGTGAAGAGAAACATGTCGATCACACGCGCGTGCCGATAACACGTTCAAATTCAGCGGAATATTTCATTGGTATTTAGGTTGCGCACTTTTGATTGACACTTCTGACTGAACCAATCATTGCAATGTTCATAAAACAGTTGGTTGATACAGTGCAGAATAGATCTGATTCTTGATTTCTGAGAATCTTCAGCGAGTTTATGAAAGGTTTCATGTAAAATGATCAAAATATCACTATGTTGTAGGAAGAGTAAAGAAAGGTACGCATTATCTTCTGGATTAAAAAGACTGCAACCCTTTCTGTTATATCAACTACTGAGCACGTGTCTCCCCGTAACGAATCGGGTATAATCCGTAACGGGTCTGCAGTGCTACTTTACTTCAATGAAGGTAAGTTAGAACGTCAAGTTTAGAATATTCATAGAGCATCAGCGAGAGTTATTACTAAATTTCGTGTTTCATCACCACAGTTAGTAAAATACCGTGTGCGTTAATCCATACGGCGGGGTCATTTGTTGGACGCGAAAAAAATGGCTATACCAGAAACATTGGAGCCGAGCCAACTGCCAGCTCTCGTGGTCTTTGACGCGCACGGTTAATCCATTTCAGTTAATTTTCCTAAACCTTATTTGCAATGTTGTACGGACAACGTATGAATCATTGAATGAATATGACAGTGACGTAAAGAGCAGTGTAACTGCGTTTATCCTCATTTGAGAAGAAAAGATAGTCTATTTTCGTAGTTGGCTGATAACAGCCAACATTTTTTCTGCATTTGTGTGAAAAACCACCAACCCCTATTTTATAAACTCATTTTAGTTATTTTAAAATTTTCATCCCGTGTCACTTAAATATAATAATGAAACTAAATACAAACCTTTTTTTATTGAAAAATTCTTCTCGGTCGTTTTCGTAGACAAAAATCTAGGACTGGTTTAAAAATTCCTTGTGTACTAAAGTGCAAGTTTGACGGCGCTGTTGTTATAAAGTTGTGGCTGCGCCAGCCTGTGTCGTTGGACACTTTGCTTTGCTTTTTTACGTTTTATTCGCTTTCCGTGCAGAAAGACAACGTTGACATTATTTACTAATTATATATGTATACCTAGCAGAGTAATTTTTACAAAACTTTTATATTTTTTTACCTACCTGATAGGGCGTTTTATCTAGCCTTTATTGGCTGATATAACCGACCGATCCACCAATACGATAAAATGCAGGGCTCTGTCCATACAGACATTTGTCCTTATTGAAATACGCACAGACATGAGCAAAATATCAGTGATGTTATCGTACAAACAACTTTTAGTGCGACATGGCGGACACATTAGGACACGGAGTATACGAGTATTTTATGTTATACTACACTGTGCCCGCGGCTTCATCCGCGTGGATTGTAGACCTTGGTCTAGACAGACATTAAAAGTATCTATATGTCAATCCAGGTTCTGATCTATCTGTGCACCAAATTTCATCCAAATCTGTTCTGCCGTTTTTGCGTGAAAGAGTAATAAAGACATCCATCCATACTCACAAACATTCGCATTTATAATAGTAGTAGGATCTGTTAGCTTTCCCACTCTACTATGAAAATAAAACTGGTCCCCGGTCCACTACCTATTAGTAGTGTAAGGATTGTAAGTTTGGATTTCCATAAGTCTGGAGTCTATCCTATCTCTATATAAAATTTCATCACAATCGGTTGAAAATACTTTAGATTGATGAAAGAATAAAAAGAAGACAAGATAGATGACACAAAAAAATTGGATTATACCGAATACTAGAAAAGCTATACAACTACGAAAACGTCAATTTTTCTGTATTTCGCATTACAGCAACATACGAGTAGGTAATTATTTATTAAGAGTAAGCTGTAGCAGCAATAAAGCCCGCATGAATAACGTTATTTCCATCAGATGTTTTCACACAAAGGGTAGAATGTTTGTTCGGACAACACGGTACCTACACGTGTGAAAGTGCAATTTTTTAGAAAGTACCGACCCTCCCTCGGGTCAAACTCGACACGACCGCCAGGCGATTATTTATTCAGTAACTAATACCTGTACAGCACAGGGCTGCCTTGCCTCACTACTCATGTGTGGGTATTTAAATTCGTTGGTGCAATTCGACACATTTTATCAACCAGGGCCGTTTTGGGCCGAAAATGGCCGAATGTGTGTCGGACCATAATCTATGTATCTACTCTAGGTATCTATGTAATATAGGTATCTACCTGTAACTGTAACCTTTGTTTTAAAAAGTCCTTCCAAATCTGCTTTCAAAACATATGCAAAAAAATTAGTGCCTTAGGTAGTGCCTAAAGCGGCCATAGTGGCATATCCCAAATTACCACTATTATAAAAGTTTGTATGAACGAACGTTTGTTTGAAGAAACGACTAACTTCTTCCGATACTAATGGCTCACGTTAACCATAAGAATACTTTGATGATACTGTTAAAGCTCGGGGATAATGTTAATGATCTTAATCGGAAGCTGCAATCTGTGTTTTTTAATTTGTTTGCAAGTGTAAAATAAATATTGTAACTTACATTCAGTTTACATCCAGCCAAATCCCTTAAAAATACACTTTACAAGTTGTATATGTAGTTAGTACAAAGGACAACCCTGCCAATGCCTACACTTGACACATATCACGTTTTCTGTAACGTAGTCTGTTCGATCGACGTGACGGGTGTAGTTTTTGGCGGCTTATCGAATGTGTGACACCAATACCAATGTTAAGCTACTCCACGTTATTAAAAATACAGAGGGTTAATATTGGTGACATTGTTAGTTAATTTCTTACCTTTAATGCTAGCTTCTGACAGTACCTACGACATTGTGTTGTAGCCAAAAGGACGAGTAGTGATACAAGTTCTCGTGTTATTTCTGAGTTATTTCTCAAAATTTATAACAATACCATGGCTTCCTTAATTTTTTTTTTTTAGTATTTAAGTTGTCTTGTATTTATAAGAGATGTGCTTAATAATGTTATACTTAGTGTTTATGATTGCTTAAAAAGTATGCTAGGAGTATCGTAGTGCGATTATTTTAATCTTTTTTTCAGAATCGAACGTCGACCGAAAATATTATTATATTTACACTTATAAGTAAAAGAAACATCGAAATTGAACATTTTGCTGGAAGTATTTTTACAAAGAGTATTATTGTTTTTGCCAATTCACAACCTTTTAGTTTCCGCCTAACTATTAACAACATATTTTTTGTTACAGGTAATGGCTGTTACTATAACAGGTTTAAAGAAGTATCTCTACATCTTGTAAATCTCTACATTTTCTAATTACTTACTTACACTTGCGTGACTTTTATTCTACGAACGTTTAGGTAACTTGTTATAGAAAATTAAGTATAAAAATCTTTACTATTTTATCTGGAGCTAATTTTTGCATACTCTACTTCATTACTATTTTAATGACTTCTAATGATATATAATTTGCTAACTGAAAACACAAGGTGTAATCTATCAGCTATTAACATAATTTTATGAAGAAGGAAAAACATAAATACAGATCGTGTTTAATACTTTATCGCATAACTTCGCACCTTTATATACATTTCGTTAACAAAACAGTACACAGTATATTCGCTCGTAAAACAACAGTTACAAATTACATCGTCAATGTATTGTTATAGCTTAGGACGATCGTGACTGATTGCACTATCAGTCTTTACAATTAAGTCCTTAATTAATCGGTAGGCAATCTTCACATTTCTATTGACTTGAGCTTACACACCCGTATTCTATGGAGTGCGGCTGAGGATCGGTATTTCTCTGACTATACTATTGCTTTAACTCATCATGACGCGCGGTGCTATGTGTGTGTTGTATTGTATGACAGTGACGTCATCCGCGCAATATTTGTTCTTATTAATTTTTGGCGCAGGTACCTACATTCTGTAATAAAAATGTCTGGTCTTTCTATCCTCAAAAAGACATCGTATTGATACAGAGTCTTGACTGTACTCCTTGTTTCACATAACCACTGTATCTATACAAGCCACACACATAGTGCCACGCGCCAAGATGAATTAAAGTGTGTGTACAATTCCTAATGAGATAAGACACACGACTAACGTAACCGCACCCTTATTTAAACCTACATAGACTTAGAATCAGTGCCAAAAGTGGTCGTAGTGTTCCTTGTAGGGCACGAACACCGGTTTCTCGATGGCCACGGTGTTCACTATAGGCACTGGTACGGTCTTGACGACTGGAACAGTGTGTACCACAGGTACCTTATGGATCACGGGTACCTCCTTGATCACCGGGACCTCCTTGTAGATCGGCACTTTCTCAATGTGGTGGTGATGCAGCGTGTGGACTTCGTATGGCACATGAATCCGCACGCTGTTGGAAGGAAATCGGTTTAATTAGTCAAAGATCAATTTTTAAGAACAAAAGATCATAAATAAATACACAACAATACCTACAATACGTAAATATTACAGCCTTAAATAATAAACTGTTACCCCATACTTCAATAGTTAGTTACACAGGAAATTATAGGTTGACAGATTTCGACTGTTGAGGAAGAATGAGGCTTTTTATGCTGTTTGTGATAGAAATTAGTCTGACATAGGATTAAATATAGGCTTTAAATTAGAAGCCTGTTTTATGATTTACAAAATGTATAGATAGGTCTTCTCCATTACATAAAACTATTCATTTTCATTGTTAACATTCTTATTGTTAAGAACATAATGATGCAGAATTGATAGAAAAAATATATATTATATTTCAAGGAGGATTCGTTCATTACAAAGGAATGTTATAAAAGAGACGAACTTCAAACTTAATTTTGGGACTTCGATGGTAAGAACTTAATAGAAGGTAATGAACCTTAACTGCTCAAGTTTTTATCGGGGATCATTCGTCGGAAAAACTTTTTTGCTACTCAATTTCGCATTAAACGGATAATTATCAGAAACGATCTATAATAAAGGTCTTCGATAGACTCTTGTATCTTCATAAGGATAACCTGAGAATTTGACAAAGAGAGGGATAAAAATATCCTTTAAGTGTGTATTTTACCTTTACCTGTGCGTATTTTACCTTTACTTTTACCTGTGTATCAAACACATACAATGACATACATGACTAATTTTATAGCTCCCTGTCTTATTTTACATATTTAAGAGATAGTTTGGTATTAAGGTATTAAGAATTTCGAAAGTGAAAATTCTTTTTAACTCACGAGTTAATCCTTACAAAGTTTACTTTAGTAGTCTGTTTAAAATTCATTATGCTTTAATATAATTATACAGCTTACCCAGCTGCGCTGAAGACTGAGATGGAGCTTGAGCTCTAGATTTGATCCCTAGATTGCAATGAAATTCGCTTCGGATTGAGTCGTTTATCATATTTTTGCTGAGATGTTTTTATGGACTTTCTTTAGCGGTAGAGCTTGCTATAAGACTTTTTCATGATTTACTAAAGCGTTTTTCATGGTTCTACCAAATATAAATACAAGGCTATAGTATAATGAACGTTGGAAATTATTTTTAGTACATATAAATTTCTTAGGACTATAAACATGAAATATTTATCAGAGATTTCCTGATGAGCGGATACGACCTTGCAGTGGGTCACTAATGGGATATACTTAGCCTAAAGGCACTAGCTCGGTTACAACTCTCGACTTCACAGTCTACGATAACTCAGTAGTAGGTCACGAATGAAAACCTTTTTTATTGTCTCTTTGAGTTACAGAGGGATTGTTGTTGGGTTTTTAATATTTTACTTTGTTATATTAAAATAATAGGGAAGTAAAAAATATATAAAAAAGTCTTGTGATAGGCGTGGTTTTATAAAATAGTATTGTAAATGTACATTGTATACGCATAAAATTACTTTATACTTTAAAAGGTATTAAGATAAAAGGTTGACAATTTTTGTTTTTGAGACTGAAGACTTAAGGATGTATGTTAAAATATAAACAAGTAGAAGTACTACATGTACTAACCTAAACTAACATGTTCTTTAAATGATACATGTTATGTAATGATTTTTGCATAATTTTATGGGTAGAACAACAGCATTGTTAATAATTAAGACCGTATTGGATACCTTATTCCGGCCAATAATGTGAATTGAATTGGATTGAAAGTTAAAAAGTATCTTTTTTAGATACTTTCCTGAGATTTCCTGTAGGATGACAAACATCATTCCTGAATTTATCCCTATAATTATGACGTATTAGTATGAGTTTTCCGCATCGTCTACGCAAGCGAAATTTTGGTTTTACTCGTATAAACGCCTAAGGCCGCGCTTAGTTTAGACGCATGTTCGCATGAATTCAACTCGTGCGTATACGTGCGTTCACGTACGACAATCCCGACCTTTCAAAGTATTTGCATCCCGACCTTTCATGGGGATGTGAGCGCTATAGTATATGGGAGCGCTCACACTGCATGCGAATTGTCGAGTCGCGCACGTATACCCTCGAGTTGAATTCGTAGGAAATCGCGTCCAAACTGAACGCGGCCTAAGATAAATAGAAAATTTTATGAGGTGCAATTAAAAATGCAACGGAAATGACGGAAGAATAGCCAACTGTCTGAGCACTGGGTCAGGCCTCATTCCTTGGAACTAACGGATCTTCATTAACTCCCGGCTTTACTCTAATTACGAAGCTCAGAAATTTTAATCAGTCAACCGTAACCGTTCATGAATGTCATGTTGTGATGGAAGTTTAATTGTTTAATGAATACTTACTGCCTTCGTTTTTGAAGGAGAATTTTACGAGAATGTTACGACGATGGTTGGTTATAAAATAACTAGATGATTATTAAATTTTAAGGTAATAAAGTAAGTGTGCGCTCATGTCTGTGGAAAGATGTGAAGGCCTATCCTTCTATTTTGTATCGTCCTCTGGTGTCCAGGGCTGCCAATTTTTATGCACTCTATCAATCATTAATCAATTTACGAGTACATATTTTAGGTAGATTTACATGTGATGCGGGTTATAGGCATAAAAAGTGACGAAGATCATGTGGTACTCACCGAGTGTGGTGGCCCGGGTCCGGTTCAGGGACAGGGTTCGCCAAGCACATGTGACTGGCTACCACGAAGACAAAAAACTGAAACAATTTTTTTTTATCATTTTAATCAAAACCATTTTAGGTGGTAGAGCCAAAGTCTACACATTATTATTATACGTTTCGATGACGGCGACCCAGTTAGCAGTAGTTCGTCCGATTGTAAAGCAATATGCTCTCCGTGTCTTGTGATTCGGCTGGGGAGGTATGGTTGCCGGGGATACATACGTTATACGATATATTGAAATATCGATAGAGCACAATACTATAATTATATCGATATTTAATACGATATTTTAACCATACGATACGTTTCTATATATCTCAACACTTTAAAATATCATATTGTATCAAACTATAAGCGGTAATTTCGCGTATCGATACAAAGGAATACGATGCGATATATCGATACAACACATTTTTAGGCATCCCTAGCTAAAATCGCTTAAATCAAAGATACTCACAGCGACGTTACGTATCATTGCGACGGCTGGCGTGTGTCTGTGCCGTGGGCTGGTGGCAACGCGTTAATATCCACTTGCGTTGTGCAAGATCCTGCCACCGTTACGGTTCCTACTCTTGCGATGTAACGCTCGATACTTACATGTTGTAAGTTGATACATGTCCTTATTTTTTCCTTTGAATGTAATAATTGGTGGAAATGTGGGTAATGGATGCATCTTAACAACTACCGGGTTGAAGGACTCCGTAAGTGTTTAACTGTTAACGGCTCGGCTGTAAGTTTGAAGACAAAGAATTTATGGAATAGAGATGTGCAGGTGGATATTTTTTATATTGACATTATTGTATTCATTTGGAATGTAATGCTCGATATATACGAGTAGTATGTTATGTTTAAACCAATTGCAGGTTGCTTCCGTTGTCCATACGTTGTTAGAGGGATGGCATAATATTTGTTAAGTTATAATGTTAAGTTTTAAATAAAAAGCAAAATATAACGTACGGCAACGTATCCTAAAAACTGTTTTTTTAAAGGATATTGTGTTTGCGCCACGTTTAAATGAATGCAAAGAATTCCTCGCGGTATAAAAACAATTGAAATGAAATATTTTTAATAGACCGTTAAATGTTAAGAAATTGTTTATATTATGTAGCTAGATACTATATTTGGTGTGTTGTAAAAATTAATAAAAAACGCATGATCTTACTTTAGATTGCATAATAACCATAATGGCTTTATTTCAAGTTTAGTCCGCACAAAAAATACTACGAATATTTACCAGATGTACTCACATGTTAAATACATTTCAACTTTAATGGTGTGAAATTAATTAAAAACATAAAAACAGGTAATGAGATTTTCCTAAAAATTAAAATGTGGAATTTGAAAGGTGAATTAAAAGTGGAATCGAATAAATGAAAACAATGGAATTCAAAGTGCATTTCCTAAAAATTTCTTTTGGGAACGGTCAGTAAAGACAGCTTTTAAAAATTCCGCATCACATCAACACTTACTAAGAGATTATTTGTAATCGTAAATTAGTATTTGTAATCGTAAGTTCGTATTGTAAAAATCCAAACATCTCTCTCGCTCTCCAGCTATTATTTTTCATCCAGTTAAATCATACAAACGAATGCAATAAACGAGATCATTTCTCACATTGAAAACATGTTTATAGACTCACCGATGCATGTAAAGGTGTTATGAATAGTACACAATTTTACATAAATATTTGCTTATCATAACCTGTTACCCTTTTACCTTTAATGAGTTGTTTGCGTTTGTTTCAAAAACTAGTTTTGCGTAGTTTGTTATTTGTAAGCAGTAGAAAGTTCCATGTTTTTACTGAAATTGCAATGGTTATGTGCGTAGGTGTGTCATTGCTGAGAGTTAATGATTTCGATGAGTTTACGTAATCGATTCCACTTAGTTATAGATAAATAATAGATCGAATAACAGAATATTGATTTCTCCCAACATTTATTCTTCTGAAGCTTGACCATTTTTTAATCCTTGGGCGGTAACGCATCTAGATTTTGTTCTAGTGAGAGTTTGTTTTTGTTCGAGTGATCCGTTTATCAATCCTGATAATAATGAACTAAGTTTGACGGCACAAAGTGGTGCGTCAATCTAATTGATAATGACATCGATCGTCTTTAGTTTTGATTAGATGCAAGTCTTTGATTTAACGACGCGCTTTAAATTCAACTGCTTGACATTGATATCGCTCTGTATAAAAACTTAATGACATTCAATGTGTTTTGTGTGTGTTCTTGACGTTCTTGTATTGAAAGTACACGGTACCTGTGGTACGGGGTCCTAGTTTGAAGATCTTTCGTATCTTCTAAGATCTCGTGTAATGTGATGCTATTAACAGGGGAATATGTTAAACTAATAATTAATATCGAGTCTAATAATAGCTCACGCATAGGGCGTCACGGCGATTTGATCCAGTTACCTATTTATCCACTCATTAACAAGCATCCAACCGTTCAATCATACGTAATGAAACCTTATTAGAATGTTATTGCAATCAGCCTAAAGCAATAGCTATTATAATTGATTTAAAACAAGCATTTATTGCCAAAGTCTCTCGGGATGATTAATTTGTCCGAATTCCCGATGATATCCAAAATTGTAACCAATTTAGAAAACAGGGTAAATATACATTTAGTTAGTTATGATTTTCTTGTTATAATCTGATAGCTATCTAACTGAAATATTTATTTAAAATGTGATATTGTTCTTGTTTATTCATAGAAAAGCTAAGCTTTGTTTAATTGTAGAAATTCGAGAAATTTATTCTTACATTTCACCTACGTATTTGAATGAATTTTGAATTTTGAAAATCTGAAATGTATTAAAAAAAATTCTTTATAAATAATATTGCCAGCCTCCAGGCGGTGCCTAGAAGTCTTATTATAGTGCTCTACCTCTAAAGTGTTCTAGTACCTACGTGTAATACCTATAGTGCTCACCAAATGACTATTTCATACGATTATAGTAACCGGTATTTACTTTCAAAGATTCTCAAGAAATAATTCTGGAAAATTTTAATCACTTTACCACGAAAGGCAAGAATTTGTTCATTAATGCGTAAACGTTCCGTCTATCATTTGAAAATCCAATTCTAAATCATTGCGTGGTCTGATGCAAACGCATAACACCATATTGAGTCGTCTATAATAAATCTAAGGGGTCATTGACGATTGCACATAATATGGTCAGTATACTTATTAGTTGTATACTATTGATGCGTATCACCCACTGGCAAGCAGTTGCATCAATGTACTATATTGACGGAGCGTGTAATTTACAACTGACAGTTCTACTAGGCTCGTATAACTAGTCGTTATTCGAAGGTTAAGGACTGAATTCCGGTACAACAAAACATGTACTTATTTAGGTGAAATTTCCAGTTACATCGGGTAAGTTTGGGTTCTTGAATGATATTGAGGTATCCTGGTACGGCTTTTTAATACATAAAACTAGTTATTTTCAATGTAATTTTTTTTGTAACTTACGATCAATGAATAAATAATTAATCAGATTTTTACTACTGGAGTGGACGTCTGTTATTATACTTCACAGAGTAGTATGTCATTAACTGATGTAGAGTCAAATCCGCAAATATAATATGCGTTAAATACGACTTTACGTAATATACCTATAGTAGGTCTTAAGACTTACCTAAATTACATAATGTGAAATTAGCTACGTGAAGTGTGAAGAAATTAGATACATTTCCATATTACAATGCGGTCATGCTACACTAGTGTAGATTACCTTACATTGATTACTTCGTGAGGCAAATGTTTTGTCACTGCTGCTGGAGTGAATAGCATTAAACAGATTGATATTATTTAATGCTAAAATAGCAATGATAGGACTGTTATTAAAAATTCGGCCTCTCATCGAGGGGTCAGTTTTGTATCCTGGAGGCACGCATCGTAATGCACGTTTTATGAAACAAAATTTAATGTTCCTAAATGACACAGCAAAGGAAAACATCGTTAGGAAACCAGCATGCGCCAGTTCTTTATAATAAACTCGAGACCATAGAATGTCCACCAACCCACAAAAGACCGCTACAAATATTCAACACGGGGCTTACTCCATCACGGTGTTTCAAGGCAGATAATATTATAGTCCTATGAAAGAATGTCCAGATAAAGTCCTGCACGCGCATCTGTCATTTTTATGAAAAAAAGCGGTGATAGCCCAGTGGCTTAGAAATTGACCTCGAATCGAGGGATTCGAATGCCACGCAGTGGCTCGCAGCGTTATAAAATTAAATATCACCTGCTGTTACGGTGAAGGAAAACATCGTGAGAAAACCTGCATGCCTGAGAGCTCACAAAAGAATGTTCTCAAAGGTATGTGAAGTCCACCTACCCGCAGTAGGCCAGCGTTGTGAGAGCTCTCATTGTATGGAGACCCGACCCTGTAGTGGGTCATTAATAGGTTACTGACAAGGAGTGATAATTGAACGACTTAAAGTTTGCGTGCCGTGAAAGAAACTATATTGCTCTTAATTTCGTATTATGTAAAGCTGATAGCAACTCTTAGAACCCTACTCGCACAATAATCATACATTTACCGCGAACACGACGGCAGTAGACTTCTACACGCAAGAAAACGCACGCTCAAGTTGAACTTGTTTCCTTACCCAGATATAGGTCAGATTATGTCATGCTTATAAATGTACTGTTTACATTGCTGCTTTCGTTATGTGGGTGGAAATTTGCATGCGGCTGAGCAGCGATGGATGCGGATGTATGTGAAGAATCTCAATTTGCTTTTGTATAATATGGATGAAAGGTTTATCGCATTGGTCTCGGTTGGTCTGGGTTTTCGAGAGAAGCCTCCGAATTATCGGAAAAAAGTATTTTTTATGCATCAATGTCGAATGGTGATTATTCGACATTGATGCATAAAATATCCATAATTTACATTCCTTCATTCATTAGTTCACAATAATCGCATTTAAACGTTTACAACATAAGGTGAAAGACAATTTTTCTAAGAAAATTTTCGTAAATAAAGGCCTACCGAGTAGATTTATGAGCTGATAGCAGTGAAAAACACTTGAATTTAGAAGGTCTAGGACCAAAAATAGTTACTACTAGTTAATCTCTAAGAACATAAAAATAGTAATCGCACAGCCTAAAGCATAACTCCCCTACACAATAGAAAAGTTAAAAGAATTTGATAACACGAAAATATTTTAGGGGAAAACGACATGACGTTGTGTTTCTGAGTCCAATGTTTGGAAGCAAGATAAACTCGCCAATTTACGATGCACCCTCCGTACTAGTGGAATAGTGAATGAATGCAATCAGACATAAACATCGAAAATAACAGGGTTGTAGTTGTTTACGTAAGTTATTGTGAAAAGCGACTATAGCTCAGTGGAAAATTCGGCAAATAACATTCGCCTTTTTGGATTTTAAATAGACGTACACGTACAGGTTGTTATCTATAGGTAGCAATTGATATAATGTAAGTTCGAACCCTCCTGGTAAACGACGAATTGGCAGACCATACACTCGATGGGATGAAGATATTATAAAGATTGCCGGAAAAAAGTGGACAACGATAGCAAAAAATAGAGACAAATGGAAAACTTTGGAGGAGGCCTTCACCTAAGGGGGGTCCATGCTAAACAAGATATTACAAAACTACAAAATTACATAAACTCAATGAAAATTATTCTTTTTTACAATATATTATTTTATAAAAAAATAAAAATGTGATTTACAAATTAAAAATGTTATGTTGTATTGGGACAACATTTATGTAGTCCCAAAATTACATCCACAGCCTATTTTGTAGGAAATGAAACCACTCTACACATGATACACTCGTACAAACTCAACAAAAATATGTACCGAACAAACAACTTTGATAAACAGCATTAAGTTCCCTTCACCCTTCATTACGCACAACTTTCAGCATTAACGTTATATCTGAGTCGTAAATCCTCGCATTAGACATTAACCACACTTAAACGTCCATGCACAGTGGCTCTCATATAAATATAAGCAGGATTTATATAGAGTTCATAAAATCACCGTAAGAGGTCCATTAGCCTTGTGTCACTCTAAGCAAAGCGAGGATTTTTATATAGCTTATTATGTAGTAAGCTGGCAAATTAACGTTAGCAGTTTTAGGCTCAGTCTTACCTCAAGTTGAATAAATATAAAAACAATACGATAATAATTCTTTATTGCACACTAAACACATAGGTTAAAAACAATTAATAAACACATTACAGTAGCATGCAATAGGCGGCCTTCTCTCTTTCAGGCAACCTATGCTTGAGAAGACAATGGAAAACAAAAAACCAAGGGGTGCGCGCAAAATTATAAGAACTAATATAAAACATAAGCCAACGAACAGATAAGAAAAAATAAATAATATAGTAATTAAGTAGAATAAGATAGTAAGGGATAATGATGTGGATCTACAAAAATGAAAATAATACGATGTTGTTATTCATAGTTATTCAAGTCCACTGAGGTTTACCAACAACGTCGTTATATCCCATTTGCCACGACCTGGTATTATAGTTAAGACGTCAATGCACTGTGTGCAGGATCCTGGGGTCGATATCCGGCGGAGCAGAGATTTGAATAATGAATCGTTTCTGGTTTTCGGTGTGTGCTTACGTCTTGTATGTGTCCATACCGTGAACTTATAATACCGTGAACTCTATCGAGGGTCTATATATGTGAAGCACTACTGGGATATAATAAAAATATGCCTATTACACACATAGTAAAAAGGTTATTTCAAACTGTAGTATTGAGAGTACACACTACACTATCTGAGGGATTGGGACTCATTTTAATTTCTCAGATCCGCTACTTTGACATGACACACATAGACAAACATGACGTCAACGTACATTTCGTTACGTGACAAATTCAAATTTCAATAAATTATAGGTAGTCGAAATTTGACTAATTGGCGATCTTTAGTTACGAGGAAAGCGTCAAATTAAACTATAGAGTCAAGAAGATCAATTCAAGTAAGTATAACTAATTAATACCTTGTTTTTATAACATTCAGTGTAATAAAAATAACAGTAAACTCATCGTATACATGCTTACTAAGACAAGAACCTAAAACCTCTATAAGAGGTCCGTAAGTCGGCCCGGCTTGACGCGATGTGCCGAGAGGCTTACAGCTGTAATCGTCTACAGGTCACTCAAGCAACGTCACCTGTGCTCACAAACCCGGTATTTTTATTCTACCTACCATGTGTCACGAGTTTTTTCTCTCCCTCGGAAAAGAGAAGCTGTATTGTTCGCTACATTCTTGTTTTAGAACTCTCAAAGTTGGAACGACAAAGAATTCTATTTTCAAACTGAATTTACTTTTTAGTGCCGTGCAATTGCCAGGTCGTGGAAGAAATGTGGCATTATGTCACGGAATGAATATCTGTTTTTGTTGGTTCTTGCATACTTTAACATTCTAAAATATTGATTTATTGTTTTTCGCGATCGGTATATAACATTATACACCCTTATCTATCTAGAGATCAATATCTATTTAGGCTAACTGGATCACAAATCATTTTGACATCTGTCAAGTTATGGGCAAACATATATCTTCGGTGCGTTTTGGCATTTCAGTGAGGCCATGCTGAATTGATAGCAAATAGTTCAAAAATAAATGCGAGGACAAAATTGCAACCGGTAATATACGAAGGGAGCGGTAATGTACCTCCCCAGGTGAACTAAGTCAGTTACGAGCAATATTATATCAGTACCAGTACCCTTAGTCTGAGTTTTAGCGATACCGAAACGAAACGTTTGTGCGTTTCGTTTCAAACCCCCCCGAACTTCCCCGAAAATCAAACTAATAAAGTCGCTACAATCGCATACCTTTTTGGTAATTTTTTTTTTAAATAACGCTCACACTCATAGTCCCAAACTAAGATTAATCCCTGTGTCGTGGGTGCCATGGACACACACAATACAAGGACACAATACACCCAGACCAACAGAAATTCAAATTCACCATTCAAATCTCTGCTCTGCTGGGAATCGAACCCAGGACCTTCCGCGCAGCGCACCGGTGTCTTAACTACTGCGCCACTTGGGTTTTAAATTTTGATACGAATCCCTTCAATTTCTAGTTACGTATCTAATTTCCTAGTTCGCGGTGTATTTGATAAAACCCAATACGTGTTTACATCGGCACCTGCATGGTTTGAGTTAATTAAACTTTAACATCATTAGTTACGACTAACTCATGAGAACGCGTCTCGCTAAGTGACGTGAAATGATGAACTAGTAGAGGGAATTAATTGATTTCTACACACGTTTAGCACTATCTAATCAAGTACTTCGTAGTTTTAATTGGGTTCGTACATTGTGAATTTTCTATGAATTATGAGTCTGGGTTTGTGTTTCGGCCTTTGAACGTAGTACGAGTATATTAAGTAACGATATACCGAAAATTATAGGAAGTTTTGGATTCAATACTAACTAGTTATCAATATTTTAGCACTGAAAACGTTTAAATAAGCAAACATCAAGCAATCTCTTGTGAGATTTTAAGAGGTAAAAAATAATTTACGGATAAATTGATTAATTTAAGTAAAAAATACGGTAAACAATCTAATTAAATAATGATAATATGTATTACTTGCGAGATACCTACATTGTGTTCGCATGCGATGGCCAAGTCAATCTATCGATACATACCTTCTACATACATGGATCTCACAACTTTTTACGGTAGAAGAACGGAGTTGCGAGACTTGGGTTTTTACAAGTTTTGTTTTTAATAGCATATATTTGTCCCAAAAAGCGTATCTCCCGCAACTGTTACTCCATAGCCGTAACACAAGACATTCAAAACATTCATTTTTCCGACGAGTTAATATGCTGGCGGTAAGGCACCTCCCCGTGCCAGTTACTATGGCGGGTTACTATACTATCTAAACAACTGCAATCTTACTTACTATTCGATCATTCGAGATATCGGTCATTGGAACAGGTATTCCGTATAAGTGCTGGATATCTTTCAGTGGGTTACTTGTGAAAGTTAAGCTGGTAGGAACAGATTCCTTTCCTGGTTACCAACGATACCTGACGTTTATTACCTAACACTTTAGTATGCTTCACTTAACTTAAACATCTAGAAGTGCACATGTTCGTCCTACATTTGACATGCATACGAAATCAATCCATCTGTATTAGGTAATTTAAATTTATTTCCTGATGCTCATTACCCAACACGTTATTATTCTTTACGTATCTTTGATGCGTTGCGACCTACATTTAATGCGCATTCCTGATATATTAACCTCATTTCACAGTTATGTTCATTCAATAAATGCTAAAGACACACAGTAAAGAAAAACTTAAGCAATCTAAATTGGATCAGAAATTAAACTTTTCTATAAATTAATCCAAGGAAATCAAACCCCAACAATCGGACGAGGTTCAGCGGTGATAGCCCAGTAGCTAGGAATCCGGCCTCTTGCTCGAAGGTCCGGGTTCGATCCCAGTGGCACGCACCAATAACTTTCTTAAAAAAATTATGTGCGGATTAAAAACTATATTATCACTTGCTGTAATGGTGAAGGAAAATATCGTGAGGGAACTGCATGACTGAGAGTTCACAAAAAAAAATTTCAAAGGTATGTGAAGTCCACCAACTCGCACTAGCCCAGCGTGGTGGACTAAGGCGTACATCCTTCTCATTGTGGGAGGAAACCTTACCCCTGCAGTCCTTAATGGGTTACAGACAAGGTTCAAATCTTTCGTTCAGGACACTTAGCATTCTTTGAACTATTTTGCATTGAAAATACTAAAATTATTTAAAACCTATTCTGTAAATTAAAAAAATATAGTATCGTCTGCCTGTTTTTGGTATAGGTACGTTTTATTTAAAAAAATATTTTTGCACAAATATTTTTCTTTCTTTCGTTAGTATTATAATACATGGTATGGTACGTTCAAAATTGATGTCCGAAGTTGCGCATAATACATTTAAGTTACGCAACAATGATACAACCAATACATCAGGCTGAGTAGGGGCTAGGCTCCTCGGGGAGCATTCAGGGGAATTACCGGCCAGCAAAATTGTCGCTGATCGATATTGCTCGCAGATAGTATTTGCTATAGATATTTCATTATTTATCTATCCCTAATACGTTTATCATTTTTCTATATCGGAGTTCACTAAACCCGACGCTTTCTGACCGATTTTGTTATAGTTTATGTGACAAAAATTTAAAATACCTACGTATAAGTATCATAACATTTTTCTGTATCTATTTTGAATTTTACACATAAAATGCCTATGGGTAGAGCTTGAGCGTCATACCTGGACATTAATGTAGGTATATCCAATATGTCTTATGTCGTTTGAGTTAAACTGGGTGCAATATAATGTTATACACGCGCTGACATGTGACTAGGATGAGGGTAATGTAATACACATACACTGACAAGTCCGATGCTGCCTCATTACACACGAACGACAGATTTTGCTTTATAAACGTTGGATAGTGTTACATCGTTGTTTAAGTTTTTTTGTGGCAATGTCTAGTTATATTCAATTCCATTTGTAAGTTACGTCTCTTAGCGCATTCCACCAATTCTTAGTTCATCTGTGACGACTTTCGCCGTTTGTCAAGAGATAGCGCCACGAATACCGTAAACCACGCTATTGAAATTTTTAAATATGTATCTGCCATCGACACAAAATCAGAGTTGACACAATTGAAGCACGCTAGTCAGGCATGACCTTTAAGATTAATTATCAGATAATCGTTTAATATGATAGTATCATTGATAATAATAATTAAATAAGTACAGGCAGAGAGAACAATGAATAAGGTCCGGGTTTCTGACATTCCCACAGGATAGAGAATAAAGAGGATTAATGTTTTACCCTAAAAGTTTATGTATTTCAAAAGCAGCAGTTTTAGTCTTTAGAGACTTTAAAGTCTTCCTAAAATTGGGTATAGTATATTACAAACGCAATGTTATTTATAGTGGTATATTACGATGAACCTTTTTTAATAGGGGATGGGACTATGGTGTGTTTACGCCGATTTTTACGTCGATCTTCTAATACTTAATAATTTGTGGAAGTAGCCATTCCACATACGAGATTTCCATATTTTAATAGGAAACTAAAGTGAGATTTACACGGGTCGATTTTCGCCGTGCGGGCTAGTCGCTTCACAAATCGCCAGGGGTATACCTAGTCACTTGCGACCTAGCGGAATTGCCATTTAGACGGTGGACTTTAGCCGTGCGGCAAAAATCGTGCGGCTTTAGTCACCCGTGTAAACTCCACATAAATATAAAAGACAAATAAAAAATATATTTTAGTTCAGCAGACACGTAATACGATACGAGACACGCGTTGACACGTGACGTATGTAGCTACCGTACGTCACACTTTTGTTTAGAATGCTGATGCCACCCACGTTCTTTGTTAAAATTCGTTCTAATGACGTAACGTTATTCAATTGAACAATCATAATTCTTCCTCCCTTCCTTCGTAGTCTACTGCTGGACATGGTTCTCCACATATTGTACCTATACTAAATTTCTGATTTTAACCTTAATTTTTACCTAAACTTAAAATTGGTTATTAAAATGCATGATGCATCAAAACTTACACGTAAGTGACTTCATATTAGACATAAGTGATAATGGCAAGACTGCTGAAGCGAGCGACGTCGGGAGTGTTGGACACTTTATTAACTAATAACTTTGCTTAGAAACTAACTGTAAATGGAAATCTTGCAACGGTAGTGGATAAAGTTTAAATTTAATCTTATCTACTTGACTTTGTGCTTTTTTGAAATTTGGCAGAAGGCATCGTCAAATCTAATAAATTTGGTATTATACTTATTACTTATGAGGCTGTCATCTTAATATGGTTTTGAAAATAAGAATATAATGGATATTTTAGTAGGAAACGTTAGAAAGTAATCCACATATTCAAATATTCATAAGCGTACTCTTGTTATTATTATTTAAATTGGCGCCAAGAATTTTCTTATGGCCGTACTTAATTAATGTTTTACAATCATTCGGTGCGTTCGAATTTCTCGTGTTTTCTATTTTCGAACAAAGCGGGCCAATTTTTATTTCTTCTAGAACAATAACGACGTTGATTACTATCCATTCGTTGGTGGTAATATAAACATCCTCACGATCGCATTCTTTATTCAAAAGGGCGTTTAGGGCGACAGTCGTCCATTTGCTCAAAAACCCTCCACTGGAATATTTCTTCGCCATCTTAATTTGTACGTGACTCTGAGAGTTAATTAGTGAAATTACGAGATCCTCTCCACTGAGTTTTTTGTGCTGGACTCTATCGTCTGGCATTCAGACACGGTCATTGTGGAAAATTAAATTAACATTTAACTAGTGAGCCTAGACACTATTACTCGGTCCACTGAAAAAACTTGCTTCCCTTGTTTGAATTTTTCATAGTGGGAAGAGCATTGTCTCATTGTCTATGGTTTGACTTGTCTTTGTTTCAAGTATTTTTATCTATGTTCTTTGTATTTTAAATGCAACGTAAAACGCTTTATTTTTCTATTGTCTTGAACATCGTTTTGCAAAAATATTAGGAATGTTAAGACAAGAATCAAATTTAAATCCATTTTGGTCTCTCGTTATGGAGATATTTATTTTGTACTTACCGATAACCTACAAATCAGTAATACCGAATAATAATTATTTTTCGATTTACAAAATTATAGAAGGAAACTGAATCGGTGTCATCAAACACAGTTCCAATGCAGCAGGAAGTATGTAGGCAAACATTGGGGACACAATTATCTTGGCAGAGATTTTCCGGTCACGTAACTGATCCAATTCCTCTCTATTTAAATACATTATGTTTCTCCTGTCGGTCACAATCCAATCCATTAATGCTGTTGTGATAAAACAAAACACGGCTTTTATTTTAGGTACTTTTACAGTCAACTTTTCTTGGTAGGTTCTTAATATATAGTCTTTTTACTTCTAAAATAATAATTATGTAGTTATTTACTAAGGTTGAAAATATGTAAATAAAATAGTTACATTACTTTAACGTCGAAATACGAAAAAGAATTTTTCACAATTTTTTATTGCCTTTTTTAAAATTTTGTTTCGTTTTTAATACCTACATATTATTTGAATTACAAAACAATGTGAGTCATAGTCGTAATAATGTAACATGTTTTTATTTTTTCCAGGTATGTCCAAGTCACGTCAATACATCTTCATTATTCCAGTTAATCAGCATAAAGTATGGGTAATATTTAAATAAAACACAACTTTAAGTAATAAAAATAATAAAAACTATACATATATATTCAAATATTTCATTTATACATTAAATATAAAAATATACTTAAATGAGATTTTAACTTATTTTATTTTGAATTTGATGTAATTTTCTATAAAAAAATACATTTCATATTTCACTTTTCACTTTTCACTTAAGATTAGGTAAAACAGCAAAATTATAGTCTTTAATTATTAATACAATTGTTTTTCTTAATGAAGTACATTTTGTATTTATTATTTTAGTATACAATTTTCAGCTATATGAATGTCTTGCCTACATCAACTAAACGTTATAGTCAGATACATCAGAACAACGGAATTCCCCTCACACCGAAGACAATACATTACGTCCACGAAGCAACATTGAAATTAATTGAGGATCATCTTAAAAGCGCAATTAACGCAAACGTGACTAAACGCTAAATGAATTATTTAGCTTTATAAACATGTTCTATCGCCAAAGAGTAGCGTAAATCTTAATACGAGCGATTAAAATTTAATTGAGAATTATCGAACTTTCATTCTCACAGAATTTTCCGGACAACTATTGACAATACTAACTAATCTACTTACTATACTAATATTTTAATATTTTATGGTTCACATCATCATTATCATTCGATATAATTTAACGATTTATTAAACTAGCACTAAAATAATTTATGATTTTAAAAGATGTATAATTTTCTGCTTTTCCTCAAGATTTGAGATTGGGCTTTGATTTTATTATTAAGTCTACTTCTTATATCATGCCATTATTTTGTACACTAAAGATCCAGGAATCAAATTGATATTCATAACTGTCAATCGTCAATTCGTTGTTGTCAATTCGTTGTTCATATTACGTCATGAGGATTTTGACTCCAACTTTATTTTTTACACCATTTAAGATACGAGTATGGTTACACTAACTAGAGGTGAAACAGGTCCTCTAGCTAAAAATTTAACTGAATGTCAAGCGTGTTGAATTCTGTTCCAGATAAAGGGGTATAAAGTTTGGCTTTATTATTAAGATTGGCTTTATTACCCTTAGAAGCGCCTCGTGTCGTTTCAGACGGCAGAAAGCAACCTAACTAAAATACAATTTTACAAAATGTGTCAAACGAACATGCATCGTGTGAGTACTCATTAAGTTTTAAATTTGAGTGACGCAAGTCACGAAGTTACGACTAAGCGTTGCTGAGGTTGGTATAAACGCGAAGACATCTTTGATGTGCACCCTCTCGCCTCGGGCGTAAAACTCTCATAGATAAAGTGCATTTCGATATTAGAAGTTCTAGACGCGGTTTTAAAACATTTTTCGTTTGAACGTCTTACTTGTATGACTCGTACATTGATAGAGTTTTCGATTGGGAATCATAGCTATTTTCTAAGATTTAGGTACCTACCTAAATTTTAATTCTTTAACTTTAAAACGGATTTTGTAGCTACAACTCTTGAAATACGAGTAATAATATATGTAAACAATTGATGGTATATACGTATACGTTACTACTACTACTACTCGTAGAACATGAATAGCCCTTGTAGTTGTAGTTTAGTTGCTAAGATATTTTTATGAATTTATACATATATAATTATATCAATACTTTAATATATCGATGTTGTCTGTAAGGGTCAATACCCTTAAGACAATATCAATATATTGTCAGCATTTGATACTGAAATCGGCTGATAGACAATCGGAAAACATAACCCTCGGCTAACAAACATGTAAGTACTAGGATATCACTTGTTGTGATTCATTGAAATCGTGACCGTTTGTTAGCGCGTATCAAGATTAAACGAGGCTTCATTTAATGCTCGTAACTCCCTTTCATTTGCAGTTTCGTAGAAGACAGATTTTCAAATTATTTTGGCTTTGCGATGAAATTAAATTATTGCACAGTAAGAACATGATGCTGCACAATTTAGAATATTAAGTAGTAATTAGTAAGTAATAGGTACATTTAATTTACCTAAATATATTCTAACCTATAATTACTACTACTAATACTATCTGCTTACTAATATTAAAATTTTATAAAAGTAAGCTTGGTTGTAAACTTATTTTTATGCTAAAAATGATTGTGGAGGTTTCCAATCTTAACTTAAACACGTAACTTAAAGAAGCCACTGGTGTTCGAACCCAGAGGCTTCCGTTCCAGGCTATGGCTATGTATAATGTTAATAATTATTAAGAGGTCGAATAGCAAAGGCATACATAGCTACAGTTTGGTAATACTTGTTCCAAATAAATGTTGAACAAGAAAATTGACATGTAACAATTTGAGGGATTCTACGAAGGCACGGGCCCAAATAGAACAAGTTTACCATATTGTGATTACCCTTGGGATCCAACTTGTTTATACAAATGTTAAAATGGATTCATCTCTGCAATACTACCTACAATAAAGAGCAAATAACAAACGATCGTGCGGTTCAAATGATGTTAGTTCACCTAACATTTAAGAATTGCCACAAAATGTAAGCATTCATTGCAATTTGTAAAACGAATCTCTGACTTTATTAATTTAGTACATATTACTTGGTAGAGCCCTTCAACTAAAATAGGTATAATATTAATTTTCTCTTCGGTGTTCATAGTATTTTACTTTTATTTGGATCTTTTATTTGGATATTTTTTTTGTTATTTTCCTGGTATACTTCAAAGCGTTTAGACCGAATTTTTATCTGATAAAAAATATTTTTAGGGAGTATAATTCTCTTTCTTTTGTTTTAGAAAATAAGTAAGAGTTCCGTCCAAATAACATAAGGCAAGGTAGCTGTGTTCAGTAGATACGCTTTTTGCCTTAGGTGTCGCTGAATAAAGCCGTAGGTATATCTTATGACTAGACATCCTGCCAACCGGACTGATACTTAGTATCCTGCGAAATGTATCTACAGTACACTTAATGCAGCTTCCATTTAGTTCTGAAATGCAAATGGATTAAGCAACAGGATTGTATTCCGTAGCCTAAGCGGTAGCGCCAAGAAAATTTCTATAAGATTTGATAAATATATTCATCTCCCGATTTCGAGTCTGCAAATCGGATTACCTCATTATTTGTTAAGGCGGATTAAACAGGAATCCGTTTTTGTCGCTCACTTGTTGTCATACCTTGTTACTCTTATCCTTAAAGCGAGTTTATATCCGATATTTTCGTTCCAAAATATTGTTGTAGGGAGGCGTGCGGAAGTACGGATGCGCTTAGTCATCGACCGCTTCTGTTCCATTAAATTTGTTTAAATTGTTTTATTATTATTAATTTTATTTCATTGAACAACCTGAATTGACTCTGGGCAGGTTTGTCCTGGGTTCGATTCCTAAGGGTGCAAAAAATTCAATGATGGATGTTTGTGCGGTTGTCTTGTTGTTTTACGAGCAAATTTGCGTGCGACATGGCAATTAGGACATGGAGTAGGAGTCCAGTCCAAAAGTATAATAGTGTCTGTTTAACTAACTTGTTTAATAGCTCGATATTGTGTATTTTTTATTTTTGAGAAAATTCATTGAAAAATTCGGGCAGCAATCGACGCTAATCCCTTGATATCTAGGTTACAATATCGATAAAAATGTATTTTATCGTCCGCACATAAAATCTCACTCTGGGGTTGCGAAAGTTAGATTGGCATTACGCGTATCAAAAGTTCTGTGCAATTTCCATACAGCGATACAATACCACATACCCATAAACTGAATGGAAGTTGGGTTTTTTATTCGACACTAGGGTTGCCGATTTGGATACGATGAGCAGTAATCTTATAACTTTACTGAAACATGTGTCTCTAAATATGAATTTTAGCTATTTGAAAGAAAGAACGAGGAATATTTTATGTTTTGTTCCTTTATTTTCAGAATATGTTTATTAATTGGATTTAAAATAATAAAAGTGAACATTTACGTCTTGAATAATTTCCATATCCATCAGCCTTTCAATTCTACTCGATGTCACTCAATCGGCTTCTGTGGAATCCGTATACAACAGTTTCCCGTTGTCTTCCTTCAATTAATCATTAGCCTGGTCACTCACTCAAGCGTTAAGTTTTATATCCGATCGATATAAATTTTGGTTGGATTCCGCACTCCTAACTCTTAACCGCTAACACACTCAGGACTTCTATTATATATAAGTTTGGACATAGGTGTTCGTCGGTTGCAAGGATTAAGGATTAGGATATCATCCAGTGGCCTACATGCACACTTTCTTAATAAAAAAACAAATATCGATTTATAAATCGATAACTATAGTAACAACCCTAGAACAATCGCATGAAAACTCTAACTCGCTTAATGGCTCGAGTTGTAACGAGTTGTCGGCTTTTTCTGTTCTAAACCGAATTGGTTCCACGCTGCATCGAATTGAATACCATAAAGGGTATTATTTTGTTTCATTTTTATTCAGCTTTTTGTTTTGCCCCGTGTCACGTTGTGTTTCTAGTGCCTTTGATCACAACGTTTGCGTGTTTGGCTGGAATCATAGTGTCAAAACTAAAACCAAAACGGGTTAGGTTACCATTTAACGAACGTCAGCTTCTATTTTCGATTTAAAATTTTAGGTACAATCTATATCGAAGCTTATATTACGTCACTTTTTTCTTAATGTGTAGTACACGGTGTTAGATAAATTTCATGTTTTATGTACATTTAAAACCATTGTAAGACCCATTTCTAGCTAAAGCTAGGTCAGTTAACAGGCCAACACAATTCACTGGAAGAGATTTGTATCCTGGAGTGGTCATATAAATGGCGCATAGAAATCCTTTCTATAGCTAGATTGAGAACCTGAATGGCCTCACGGGCATTGTTAAGGCTGCAGGAAAAGCTTCAAATGGTCTTCCGGAAAAACCACACCGGGGTTGATGAACTATCGGTCACCATTGATATAGTTGCTTCCATTGCTCGCCACTACTAGGTAGGTACTATTGCTGTCTATGGGTTAGTAAGATGTATTCGTAATTATGCATACCATGGATCTAAATTTACCAGATGATCAATGAATATGATCTGTACGAAGTGGTTTGAAAAAATTTTTAACTTGGTTTCAAACTTATATTTGAGAAAATGCTTATGAAATTGATGGTAAAAGTTAAATTAAACTGTTGGTTAGGTAGATAAAGGTTAGGTTTGATATGCGTGTTACATTTATTGAATATTACTTATTTAACTACCTAAATATTTTTAATACCATCTACATTATTTTCTGCATTGCCTAAAGGTAGATTGGCAGAGAATGATTTATTTAGTATTAAGTTCGCCTTTTAACAATGTCATATTTTTACGTGGTATTATAGAGAATAACTAAATCAATAAATAAAGATATGCAATAAATCCTTATCCCTACAAATATTAAGAGTTATTACTCATATATGAGACCTCATGCAGGAGAGGACATATTTTTGCCGAAAAAATATGGTTGGTACGTTGGTCGGGAATTATATGAGCTCTATATTACATATACGCTTTCAATGAAGAGAAAGGGGCGGTTTTTAAACTCAAACACTACTAATTACTGGATACCTGACAACTTCCCTACATCTGACTCGTCAAAGTTTGTAACGTTCTGCTTTAAGCAAATAGATTACGTGCCGTTTCCTTTGATGGGCTTACTTTAATGGATTTCCCCGTTTGCCCGCAAACTTTCTTACGATCACTTAATCTTCTAGCCCAAGAGCTGTCAGACATTTTTCGAGAAGTGTTTTTGGAATCATAAAACATGGTGATTAACTTGTTTGAAATATCTAAATACAAAAACTGCAGAATGGACTGGCGGATACTGGAATTTAGTCAAGGTCTAAATGATGAGAGATTAATAATAATATTATAGTAATTTGTGAGACTATTTGAAGTTTTTAACAAGATTAAATTAGGTGCTTAAGAAATTAAAAAAAAAAATGATGCCAGAACACTGAGTTGGGGTTGTAACCTCGCTGGGTGTCTTCAAAAATATTTTTATAAAAAAAAGATGGGCAGGCTTAAATTTATACAACATAATATATACTTAGGCCATTTGGGCGGAATTGTAAACAAATATTTCAAAACGCCTCAAACAATTTTTTTAATTCCATTACCTGCCAGCCAGGCCTGCATTTGTGTTCGGATATTACAAATAATCTAATCAACATGCTTTTAGGATGCCTCAAACACTTCCCGAAAAATGACTGCTGGCTCTCCAGCTATACCGCAGTTCGTATTTTTGTGTGATTTATGAACCCCTGTGACGCCAGTAGGACGGGGGGTTTATCTTGCGTACTAAGAATTTTATCGTAGACATATGTAAGTGGGTTATCGCCCCTAATCCGTTATCTTGCCTAAGTCGCTGTGTGAGTCTGAGTGTAGTGGACATGTTCCTAATCAAATTTATGCGTGTTTCGCGTATTAACTGTGGTGTATGTATGTTTCGCGTCATACTATTAAGGCAAACACATTCATATGTACCTAACATTTGTACTAAAAGGCGTAGAGGTGAGTTTATCCTCCTCCTTTTGTTACCTTTTTTTGCATCAGCGATGTAATCGTGTACCATGGATATAATAACACAGTGCCTACTTGCTGTAATGTCTGATTTAATAATCCAATCACAGACAGGAGTTACGAAACATTTCTTCTGTTGAAACATAATAATTATTATGAGAGATTTCTTAACAATTCGTATACATATACGCCAAAAGTACTTACTTCAACAACAACAACATTTCAAAAATTTGAGCGATACTTTTTGTGCTCGATGTTAAATGAGCAATAAAATCTAGTTAAATGTCCAGGTGAAGGAGGACTTAAGCCTTGGTCCTAAGCCCTAACGGGTCCGCGGAACATGACAGCGCATTAGAGGCTTTGCGCTCAGAATTCCGACTGACACCGGCGTGTGTTCAAATAGGATTTATTGCAAATGCCTTAACAAAACATTTTCAAGCAAAAGATGAAAATTGTTTTGACATTTAATTGGGCTACGAATGTTAAACTTACGTTCTATAGTGAAATATTAAAGAGAAATCAGTTTTAGTAAAAGTAAAGTGAAAAATATGGATAACCTATTGAATGTCCAGTAAACAGACACAATAGTTAAACAATAGCAGTCGGACCACCAGTGGTTCGATGCAAATTAATAGTTTAAAAGAGATAAAAGTAGTATTAATTTACCGGCAGGATATTTATTATTCTTTCGCTCATACTACTGTTTGGAAAGTTTTAGTGTTTATAATTATATACACGAGTAAAACGTAAGGCATAATTTATAGGTATAAAATATTTTGGTTATACAGCTTATATCGTAGCAATGTTCACTGAACATTATTGAGGTCGCATGCAAAGAATAATCAAAAGTTGTTATATTAAAGAAGTTAGGTTATAATCGAGTTGATTTGATTATAAAATCATATACCTATGCACACTTAATAACACGATAATAAAAAAGTTCCAGTAACTATAGGTATAAAAACATAAAATGCTCATTTTGATTGTACGGTTCTTAACCCAAAATTGAGACATAAAATTAAAAAACAAAACCAACGTGGATTGTGTACAAACCTTTCATTTCCTCAAAATAAAGAAGAAAATTTTAAAATTACTGGTGTAAGTTATTTATGGTGCCGATTTATATAGGCACGAACGGCCATTACGATTTTAATTAAAACACCGACCACGTAAACATGGTCGTGTGAAATACTATGCATTAAATATAACTGCACTATTTCTTACTTGACATTATTTTTAATTTCATCAAATATCTACAATTATAATTCTATAAATTATATTTTTCACATAAATATAGTATAGTCACGTTCGTAATGTAAGAAGTGGTAAAGTGGTTATCCCCTTGTCCTAAGTGCAACAGCAAAATTAGTCGCTGGCAACAAGTTGGTCGACAACGACAACGTCATTGTACGCACTGAATGCATACATTTGGCGCATTTCAGTGCGTATTTTCAGGACAATAAGGACAGCTCCATTCAAAGCTGTTTGAATTTTGTCGCGTTGATTAGGAATAAGAATTTTTCCTTACGGGTGAGTGACTGTGCCGTGACCCGTGGGCATAAACACCATCGCCATTCTTACAGTAAACGTCAGTCTTTATATGTCATATGTCAGCTTGTCTAACATCTTCCCATACTAATGGCAGCCCGATAAGATTACTATATTGCGTAAGTTTATGCTCGACGTACAGATGGTAAATAATAACAAAACAGTTTTACAGTAATATACCTCCAACCCAACAATATTTTGCGATACAAGTATGTCAAGCTGCCTGCCTGCCTGGTCAGACACGGCTAATTTACCCTAATGCCCTTACCCTTGTCTGCATTAACCATTAACTTGTGACATGCTTAATTCGCTAAGTGCTTCGGTCAGCCGGCCTCAAAACCGCCCGAGGTGAGAGCGAGCGCGGGCAAAGATAAACGCTTTAGCTCTTGATTCACGATACTACGATATAATAATATGACTGTGTGTCCTTGTAACATTAAAAAATATGAGAAATATTAACGCTTCACACTCGTGGCCCCACAATAGGATTTCCTGTATTGTGGGTGCCGTGGACACTCACAAGACAACATCACACATACTCAGACCAAAATCAGAAATTTAAACACATGTCTGCTCTCAAACCTTTGCTCCGCTGAGAATCGAACCCAGGTACACCACGCGGAGGCTCCGCGCGGTACACGGCTTCTTTAACCAACGCGCCACGCTAGGCCAGAGCACGCCGTTTTGCATTATGTGGCAATGGAGGTGCACGTACTCAGTACCACGTGTCAAGATGAATTAAAGGACAGCTTAAAGTTTGTATATATACTTTTTTCTGTGTTTGTTTCTTGTCCACAGACTCTAGGTCCGTGCTTTTTTTGCATTTCATTTCTTGTTTGCTTTAGGTACTTATAGATATGCTCCAGAAAAAATTCTTTGTTCTTGTTGGCGTTCTTTCAGCGTTTCTGTGACTGATAGCAGTGGCCAGGTTGTAGTCGTCAATGGCAGCTGTGTTTGCCTCTATGGCCTGTTTCATGAAGATTGCGATGGCGTCCTCGCTGACATCCGAGTAGTAAGTGCATGAGCCTGTGTGTCTGGTGATAGCGACGACTGCATGAGACACGCTATCATGCACCTTTCCTTTTTGAGGCTTAGTATTCACTATTACTACATTTTCGTAAGTCAGTCCCTGAGCTTCGTGTATGGTGGGGATACGTGATCCCTCACCGGATCCAAAGCCCGTGTTTCTAAGTGATGTTTTCTCTGCTTGGGTGTGGACCAGGAACAGGGTGTCTTGCGCAGTATATATACTTTAAAGAAACATAGTGAGATAAGAGCGAATCAGGACGAAAAGCAAATACAATTTAAATGTAAAGTGTGAGATATGGAAAAAACATAGTCATTGTAGGCCGTTACTCATTAAATTTGCCGTGACTGCAAGGAGCTTCATAGAGTTCATAATTCTTGTTTTTTAAGAATTAATTTCTACCCCTTTCTTCATATAACCATTTTTGCAACATTTTTTTTGTAATAAAGTAGGTATAAATTCGCTGTAAGCCCTTAACTTACGTCCCAATTACACAGGGGCTAACTGAAATGACCATCAACTGAACCGACTTTGTTTAAGAAAAGGGATCTTGGGGCATTTAAATTAAATATTTATTCTCGTACTACCACACCTGAGAATATTCTGTCAAGTTTGGGGCAATTTTTTGTTGGAGGTTTAGCTCGTGGTTTTTCCATGATACTGAAAAGATAAAAGACAAAGTAGTTTACAGGTTTTATTTATGTATCGTATATGTCCCACAAGAGTTACATTCATACTCGTATTGCTTGATAATTCGAATAATTTGAATTCAAACTGCTATCGACAGGGTGAGTGGTTTGTAATAAAAACGTTGGTTTTGCAATAAAAAATAAACTTTTGTTTACATAAATGCTAAATAAAAAAGTGACTAATAAACGCAAATGTCCGGGAAAGTAGATGAAAGTATAGGACAACGAATACTAAAAACTTGTTTTTACAATTTTGAGGACAGAACTAACAACATTTGTCCAAAGTGGTAGGTATTCGGGCCAAAATGTATCAAAATTCTTTAAGTTAGTGTTAAACCCTCACCTGCCTGGGGTAGCAAACTAGATAAGTTTTAAAAAGGACAAAGTTAGATGAATCTTGACTGCATAATGACGCGGATTAAAACTTGTTGATTGTGAATTTATTTCAGAGCCTCTTTGATGCCCATTTGTCCCGTGGATGGAAGTGGACATAATTGGAGAATAAGAGTGTAAAATTATTGTTATGAGAGAAACATATTCTTTCTCTTAATAATAAGTGTCTCGTGACGATGAGAGATGGTTATTTATTTGGGATTTACTGGCCATACTGAAATATGTAGGTATGCTTACCACTACCTAGTGGTAAGAGGTCTTTTCTTTCGTTGTCACAGCGAGTGACTTAGACATTATGAAACATACTTTGGTAAGAGGCCGTGTATTTACTAAGCCTTTAGAGCGTGTACTGAATTCAGAACCCGGCCTTTTCGATTTAAAGAATTCTTCTGGGCCATCGCCGTTTGGTCATCGATGTTCATAAATGATGTGTTGAAATAATACCTTATTGTATTATACACACATACGTTAAGTCAGTTGCTTCAGTTTCATCCCCAAATGAGCACAATAATTCACACGGGGCGCATATCTAAAGGGTAATTAACACAGGCTGGCCTCTATCAATAACAGATTAGCATGGAAAAGCTAATGGCGGGTGTGTGCCAGTAATTGGCCAATAAATTGTGGGCACTTTGGTCTTACGGGCAGGCGACAGTAGCACACTAGAGCTGAAGCAAATTTGCTTGGTGTTGCAATGTCATGTTTTTGGGCCAATGAGCTTAAAAAGTTGATATTGACACAGATATACGAGTACAATACATTGCAGCCAACTTCATTTTACCTCTTCTGTGTGGGGCCCCCATTGAAGGTTTTATTATTTTTCTGGTTTGAGCAAACAATGATAAGATTCCATTTTAATTGTGGAAATTGAAGATCAGAGTAACCCATAGATCAAAAATATTTGATATTTTTATATGAAAATAGGGTACATTTTTCACGTTACGCTACGTTAGCCAATGAGCTTGCAAAAACTTGACATTGACACAGTTAAAGGAAAAAAAATGGCATGCTTGGTTATATAAAGATTAATGACGCCCTCAGTAAAGATTTTTTATTTCAGGTTTAGCCATAATCGAGACAGTCTCTAAAATATTTATAAATGCTAAAAGCATGAAATTTAGAACTTTTGATACATTTATAATTCGATTCGCTTCTGTCCGAAACTAAGTACTGACTTAGCAACTATCAGATTATGCAGCAAGAAGGCCAACTAACTTGTTACTTTCAATGGAACTTTCTCGAAGGTTCTCCTCCAAACTGACGAAGCCAAATGCAGTAAGCATTTCCAAACAGCAGTCGGCTGTTTGAAGTCAGCGGCACGATAGAGTTTTCTAGGGCCCAGTTACTGATTTTGATTTATTAAAGTATTGTTTTTAGTTTAAGTTGCCCGTATAAATAAATAAATGAAGTTTACAACAAGTAAAGAATAGTAAAAGCAGTTTGAATTAGAATTTTGCCCAATTTCTCCCTAAGTACATCCTTTGAAGATAAACTAATTTGTTTCCTAACTATGTAAAGTCTCCGATCCAGATCGATGGCTGTCCTTTTAGACTATTTAGCGAAGATTTATTTCAATGTAGCATTACAGATTTTCAGAGCTTTTAAAAATAAATCCACGCATTATATTTTCCTGCTATAATTTTTCTACAATATGTCTTCACGTGTTTCAAATACTTTATTAATGAGACTGTCACAAAATACTTTTAAAACCATTTATCAGGAAGCAAAAGCCAGCGAAACATGGCGGGCAATTTTGGCGGGATGCGAAGTGTCCTAAACAAACAAGTTACCCATTGATGCGGCCTCGCCAGCTGTGAATAATACATGAGTGCCGATACATCGATGTGGCTTATCGGTTATAAGCAGAATGTATGGAGCAAATAACCGTGTTTTATATTCCATTGCTGTTGATGACCATGGACAATGAAGACATTGAACCTGTGTTAGATCTAATAGCGGTTCTATTTGCAGTATCGGTTTCGATTCGTTTTTGTTTATTTTTCATCAGCAAAGTTGTATATCTAGTTTCACTCAAAGGCTGAATCCACATTAAAGGCCTAAAGCTTTAAGCTAGGCGTTAATTCCTTATGTTAACGTTCAAAATAACAAGGGATTTGATTAACGCGTTATTTAACGCTTTGTTCCATTTCAGTGGACATTGACATTAACGTTACCATTAATCGTTACTTTTAGCAAAAAAGTAATACATTCCATTACAATGTTGAATTTCTGGATGATTTCAGTCATAATAGGCGTCCAGTCCACCAATCCGTACTAGACTAACTTGGTGTACTAAGGCCTACAAATTACAACCTTCTTATTATGAGACTAGACCCGAGTAGTTCGGAAACTGTTTTCAGACAGTTGTTAAGAAAGCAATAACTCGAGTCTTAAAAACTGAAATTTGGTCTTACAACTTAGTTTACCTTACGAGTATACCCTAAGTGAGGAGACTAATTGTGGTTCCCTTCCCAAGACATTTATATCTTCAAGCTCTGTTTCTAACCACTTTAGTGTCCAAAGATCAGTGGGGACGGTAAAATTAATTGCTGCGTATTTACTTCTGGCTTTGGTGGCAACGGAAAGGGAAATCACTAAGCGATGCGGTGGAGGGACCCAACTGTGTATATACTCGTATCTAAACTAAAACGTCTCTGAGGACAAACCTTGCCAGACCCCACGTCAGTTTGTTACTTCTTTGATCAACACACTGTCTGTCTTGATTTTAGAATACTGGTGGGTACTTCGATTTTGATTCAGACGTATGTTTTAGGTTTTGTTAATCATAATAAAATTTGAAATGTAGGTACTTATTAATAAATAATACATAATCTTCGCTAAATAGACGAAAAGCTGTCTACTTTTAACGAAGCAATTTCGTACAATATTAAATCGTAAATATCTTCTTAGAATAGCTATTTTAAGCATAGATAAAACAAAGGCTTCATAGAATATATTAGTTTGTGGAAGTAAATATTCAGTCTAAATTTATCATATTTCTCGTATACTGAAATCAGCAATTGTACTCGTAAACTTAATACTGTACCAACTAGGGGTTGACACACATTTGTTAGAAAACTCACGAAATTTAGACGATCCTCCATTAGAGAATGGCACGTAAGTATATAACATTAGTGGATATTATATGGCTATTAAGAGCAGCAGTAAACATTATAATCTTGACTTTATGATACTCAGGACATGATACAAAGCGCCATTACCCTGTGTCAATGAATGTAAAATTTGGACTTCCATGGTTTATAACTGAGGTGTTATGTTTAGATGCCACTTATTTGGACACTATTACCCATAATGTACAACAATTCTCTTACAATATGAACATAATGTCTTATCTTTGTTCTATAATTATCTAGCAGTTCAGTGATAAAGAGGTTTAGTGTAAAAAAATAAAAAAATGTCCTTAATCCTAGCGAGTATTTTAACGCGTAAAAATGGACACTAAAATCCAAAATTATAGAACTATGAATTTAAACTGAAATTTTTGTGTTTTCGGGTGACCTGTACATATGTACACACCAGCTAAAACATAATGATTTGTATTGTATATAGGTCCATAGTACGTAACTCACATAACGAGGAGTTTGACCGAAGATTTAGTTGCGGTGTATTAAAATTAATTACTTAGGTACCTTCTTATTTTATTTGTTTCACGTTTATATAGGCGTAGTTAGATCTCGAATCGTACAAAGGAAACAAGACATTCGTTGCACAAAGGTTCTTCAGATTTCTCTAAGAAATATCTTTGAGATTTTCCTTTAAGATTGGAAAATCGTTAACGTATAGTAGATACATACACGTACCCAAAATATGCGATGGCATTTAGAAATATTTATTTCAATTTTTAAGTGGTAAAGTAATAGTAGCTCGTCCGGGGAGGTACCTTACCGCCAGGTTCTTAACTCTTCGTAAAGCAGCATGTTCTTCATGTCTTCATTCGGCTGGGGAGGTAAGGTTGCCAGGTATACTCTATTTGATGCGAACATCTTACTCCTCATGAGTAGCAAAGCGACCGTATGCAACCTGAGAAGGATTTTTTTCCCTATTTGAGGTTGGATACGGACGTCCATGGGCTGCAGTGACCACTAACACTAGGTGCCCATGGTTAAAATTAGAAGATAATAATATAAAGAGATGCCGACAACCGAACGCATTGGAAAGATCTGGCTCACCAGACGACAGAAAACTCTCAGAGACATGACCTTCAGTAATGAAGAGCACGAATATTTAACATTAAGTTAATTAAAGTTTAATGCTTAAAACTCCATTGAAGTTTATGTCAAAGGCCAGCTAACTATATGGGTGCAAGTTAATGAGTCGGTCGTGTTTGGACGTGCCGAGACTGCATTAGGAAGCAATTTGCCCCATTGAGTGGAGCCTCGCACCCCTTTGAGGACGTCTTGCCTGTGTTTTGTATTTTAGTGACGTCAAGCTTGAAAAGATGGACCTACACTTGCAAAATCTTTGAAGCTTCAATCATAACCAATTTAATTTGACCTCCTACTCAAACGCAAAGGTTATTCAAAACTTTTATCAAAAAAAAATATATCGAATGAATGATAATGAAATTCGGCACGGTGGTAGTTTATAGCCCTGAAAACATATAGGATAACTTTTATACTAATGCTTTAAAAAGCGCACTAACTAAATAGTGTGAATTTCTAAACATAAATCAAAACGTTAATAATAATGGGCGTACGTTTTCCAATACCAAATCTCTTTTACCTTTCTTAGAAATACCGTGGCATTAAATGTATGTCTTGTTAACCCTCCCTCTATCTAGATCTCTTTTAACATTTCTCAGAAACTTCATAGCATTATCTAGTAGTGAAACTGGAAATAAAAGCATAAATGTTTGTAAAAGGACGTCTGGAATAGTACTCCGCTATTTTATTGTCTTCCTTTTGTAAGGTTTCAGACAGCATCGATTGAGACGTGTTAAACATGTGTAATTCAATTACTTTGTACGTTTGTTAATACTCTGTAATCGCTTCCTTCTTACACTTTGGAATGAATAAATAATTACTTTGGCTATTGGTGCTTTTACTTCAGCTTAAAAATGTTTTTACTGAAATCTGTTATGGATTCAATTTACTTTGCTTTTGTATTTTACTTTGATAACAAGATTTCTCCGAAGCCGGATTCTTAGGAAATTGTTTGGTTCATCTGTATTAATTTTAGTGTAAATTCAGTTTTAGTGTGACCTCAGATTTAATTTTGTTAATAATATCTGCTGTTCGCTACACTATCTAATCTTTCCTAACGATAAATTGCACAGTAATCATTTGAGTAGCTCAAACTAAAATAGTGAAATTTTCCTTTACTGCACTGGTACTTAAGTCTATGAAACATCATAAGCCTCAAAAAAGATTGAGATTTTCTTAGTAATAAATACCTAAATCCAACTTTAATGGACCTTATTTTATGTTTTCCCAAAACAAGTCTCAGACACAAGAAACGGTTATTATTATCGCCCCAAATTTCCTCGTTACATTTCGTTTTACTATCTCAGATTAAGTTAACTTTGTGCATTAGAATTAGTTCTAGTATTTCCTGTTCATTAACCTTGGTACGGTTAGCGTCTGTGGCGAACGGGAACTCCTCAGTGTAAGTCCTTAATTATATAATAACGCCACCAAACCGCGACTCTTTGGCAAGAGCTGGCTTTGAAACTGCCAAATGACTGGATAATAATGCTTAGTATATTATAGGAATTTGGTGCAAGAGGAATAGTTGGTACACATTGTCCGCCATTGAGTAACCTATATTGAACTCTAGTAATGCGCTTACTGCAAACGGCGGGAGATTGACCTCGAGAAGGACTACTGTTTGTTGTTGAAACGATTATTTTTTGAATAATAAATGGCAACGAGCATGAGCTACCAGATGTACCTACTGTGGTCCTTCCATGGGCTCAAACATCCAATCACAAATAGGATCGAAGTTGACGGACTGAGAATGACATATGGGTGCGTTGACTCTTAACACGATTATTATGGTGGACCTTAGTAACTTACCTCCAGCGACCAAATCTCAATAACTGAAACACAAGACGTTGAGGACACTTCTCAGCAAGATACAAGTGGTGATTTCTTTGGCGATGGTATGTTCCTCTATGAGCAAAATTCACTGGTTCCATCATGTAGAATGACATCAAAACAATAACTTTAGCAAATTATGTCTTTAACAAATATGTCTTTGTTGTCAGCAGATCCAGTTTATCCTATCAGACTCAGAACGGTATAGTAAGCGCCGTCATAATAGGAGGCTGGACTGTACTCCAATGACGATACGCCCAAGTACTCGTATTAACCAATTCGTATACAGACCTCAAAATTACAATAAATAGCCGAAGTAATCTTTCACCATTTCTGTATGAAGCGTGTAACGTTGCCGAGGCTGAGGATCATGCAAAGCGACGATTTGACTTTATGCATAATATGATTCGAGCGGATTAGGAGTAAGGTCGGCGAGTAGGAACGCTATTTGGGTTTTGATGATTTGAAACTAAACGGTTCATGTTTTCTTGGTAAAAAAATAGAATATGAATTTAATTTGAGCTTATACGTAAGGGTCTGTAGGTTAAATCAACAGTGTAAGAGTAACATTTCATTTATTTCTAGAGTAGGTGACTGTTGAAAACCTCTCAGATTTCTCATGAGAGTACCTATGTATACCGTGTATATGGATATACATACGAAATATCAGCATATTTATGTAGGTCTGTCATATTGAAAATTCTTTCCGTAATTTTTGTAAAATTTTATGTATTTCTGGAAAAATTTCATATCTGTTTTATTCTAAAATATCTACAGGAGAACAAAAATCTTAAAAACACACACGTTGCCGCGTTCAATATATCTTTCCTTTCAATGGAATACTAAATTTGATGGAAATTTTCATCGTTTTTCAGCAGAAATCACTCTTGCACAGAGCTGAGCTCAATGTCGGCCTTTGTTTTCTGAGGGTTATGACCTGGAAACTGCCATGGGAGGGGTGAATAGGCTTTTTAGGCAAGCTCGTCGCTTTTCAGACCTCGTTTCCATCGGCCTTGCTGTAGGGCCGTAGCCTAATTCTGAGTTATTAAAAATTACGAAATATTATAAATTTCTCAGTGGTTTTGAATTAGTTAAGATAAACATTAAATGAATAGCAGTGAAGATATTATGAAGCTTGAATGTCAATTTAACTGTATGTTTATGTGTTTGAAAAAAAAACTTCCGGGTATCATTACTTTAACTCTATAAAAATAAAATTTTCATAATTTCAAAATAATGGTACCCACGAGTATATTTTTTTAAATTTTCAGCGTCTTTGGAATCGATGACTACGATGCGATAACAACTATTTTGACTGGACTAATAATTTACATCCCAAAAAATTAAAAATAATTTCACTTCTAACTAGTCACAAATTCTAGTCGAATATCTAGTCTAAAAAGTGTGAGTGATCTATTATTTACATTACAGTTGGTACATATTGCACACACTCAGTTAAAAGGTATTGTTACATGTTACACTATAGTACCAGTAGGCCAATGTTGCGTTATGATCACCCATCCCTCTGCCAAATCGCTGTTGATGTTAGATAATGATAATAGCCAATAGCCTGCAGTATATTGTGGACCATGGAAAATGGCGCACTAATAACAGTTTGTGTTCTAGTTAACAATTTTGACGTAAAGAGCTTATGCGAGTAGCCTCATCGAAAATTCTTTTGTACCGCATTGGAAAGCACATAATATTTCTCATGAAGTCTATTACGCTGGTGAGCTATATGAGAATTCATAACGAGTCACATTATTAGTGGCTGTCAACAAATAGGAACGCTTCGAAAAAAAAATTTCAATATTGATCCACTTTATATAGGCTTTGTAAATTAAACAGTAGTACGAGTACTTAAATACCTACCTTTGTTTTCATAACCCTGTCCTATCTATCTTACTAACCTAATCTAAGCCTAACCTATATTTGCTGGTTGTCAGACATAAAATTATAACATACACTTTATCTATCTCCAATACATATATCACGTATTAATATTCAAAGTGCATTAGTAGGTCGATTTGTGGTACGCAAGATCTTAAGACGATGGCTTTGTGTACTCGCGGCCCACTGAGCGCGGCCTATCCAAACGGAAACCCATCCAATGTACCTACATATTAAATGTATACCACCTAAATCTTGCTTACGCAAATTGTCCTGTACACGGTATTGTTTTGAATCACAGATATCGATCTAAATAGATCACGTAAATGTAATTTGCGTGATCTATTTAGATTTATATCTGTGATTTTAAAATGTAATGGGTCGGTATGCCAGATTTTTCATTTCTTCAATTCAATAAATCTAATAAAATCAATTTGTTTGAGACTCGTTATTAGTATGACAATGGTTTTCATATTTATGAGCTATCCTGATTATCTATTTAGATTTATAGTTGTGTTTTGATTTGAGTCGAAGTAGACACAGTAAGTTTGTATACGACGAAGAAAGATTTAAACGTGAATTTACGAAATGGAGAATACAAGAATATCATATCAATTCTACAATACTTTGATTTTGACATAGATAGGACAATGTAGATAAATAGCAATTGAATATACGATAAGATGACATAACCAGATTTTTGGATTTTAAATTTTAGGAAATTGCTGCGTAGATTCACTAACATGCGATAACTTTGCATAACTGGCATAGTAACCTCGGCATTGTACAACACACAATAACACACACAAAAAGTTTCGTTATTTCACAGTAAACTTATTTTATGCATGTTAATTAGAACCCGACTTCACATGGAAATGAGAAGATTAAAAGTAAATGTGTGAAATTGTTGCAAAAATTTCAGCAGAGCAGTACAAAGGCAAATAAGGGATTCTTTAGGGGCGGTTAATTCGTGGCTAGCAGACGCGTATTCTAATAAGTTGGGAACGATGGAAAAAGAAAGTAAATAGAACGGAGAAGTATTTCTTTCCGAAGGTACGAGTACTTTAGCTAGCTAACTCTCACAGTCGCGAAGAGAGTGAGAGAGTAGGCTTATTATGCGCTCAGTTTAGCAGTTTCTTGGGGTGAGCCTGGCCCCTCCCCACAAAGCTGTTCTATCTTCCTCCTATTTCTATGCCGTTAACATTACTTGCTTTTATTGTGCGTTTTCACTTAGCTTCCTTTAGTTCTAGTCGGTATTTCATCTTTAGAGTCACTTTACAGCACCATCTACTGGCCACATTAAATTATTCCGAGTTTGACTTTAAAATTTTCAAATAAGTTTCCTAATTATGCTGCCATTCAATTTGGTAAAATTAACAGCGGGTTGCGTAGTAGCTCCCTGCGTAAACCGCGAAAGGTTTACATTCTATTCTAATGCGACAACAACATATTTAAATATATAGTTCAAATGACGCTTCGGACGATAGCATACTAACTGGAATTGTGAGTGAGTTAGTCAAGTAATTACACTCTTACAACTCCACAACTACTCGTGAGTTGGAATATTTTCCGCCGAAGTGCTCACGAGGAGAAATAAATTCAAAACTTGTGCGCAGTGGTGGGGTATTTGCCGTAGTTGCGGGAATTCGCAGTGCTGTTTGTAATGTTGTAGGACTCATAATGTTAGTGTCCTAATTATAACTGTTAACTTAGCCACAACTGATTACTTCTGCGCTATAAGCATATTTAAATAATTTGATAGTAATTAATATAGCGGTTTTCTGAATAACTGAACAAATCTACCCAAATATATATCCCTATTTTATACTTAATAAATAATAAACAAAGTAAATAAAAAGCCTTTATTATTTCCAGTAAATTTTACATTTCTTTAAGTCTATGTATGTGTTAGTTTTAATTTGTTTATTTCTATGTTATTTATTGTTCTCATATTTAGTTTAAATTTTTATGTGTATCTTATGTATTTTATACTTAGGAAATATAAATTTACTGTAACCAGAGGAGCCGGAGAGGAAGAAATTATCTTCAGAGGCGACGACCATTAAACCTAGGCAGCAGAAGCTGAAAGTTTCTAGAAAATTGATCAGAATAGGTCACGTGTATCTAATGAAATAATTTATTCCTTCTATAAATGCAAATTTCTATTAGAATGTTTATAGGATTAGAACCCAATATTTTCATAAATACTGTAGTATAACAATGTGTTACGTAATCAATGGATAGAACCGGGCAAACCACAATCCGAAATTGAATTCTGGCCCAAATATATCGACTGTCTCAATGGTCGAATATTCTAGGATATCTAGGGAATCCGGAGTAAAATAATTAGAACAATATCGTGCGCACTGTGAAATATTTGTTGGAATCGATATGTCTATAGGCTAAATATAGATTAATGAAAAGGCAAAAAGCTGAAATTAAAGTTGGGGCTTTACTAGATATCTTTGTGTTTTTATTTCTCGCCTTAAAGCAAGGTTTAAGTATTTTTCCATTTTCAAGTAGCAAAGGGTAAAAATTCGGGCTGCGCGCTTTTTGATTTGGATTCTAACTTGGTAAAATAAGCTATTGTTGTTTAATAAGTGCAGTGTGTAGCGTTCAATTATATTGTAAAAACTAGAACAGAAAAAGCTTCACTGCTTTTGCTAGCACGAATGAAAGGTTTCTACCAAAGAAAATTTCGTTTTTTATAAATAGTTACAGATAAAATAGTGTTCGTATTTTATATGTACATACTCATGTTAGTATCCTAAAGAAAGGCTTCGGAGCATCAGCTCGTCATCTGGGAACTAAAATGTCAATAAATAAATACAGAAATATAAAGCGCAGGGTTTAAGTCTTTTAGAGAGAGACATACAATTTGTTTATTAGGTTTCTGCATAGTAATTTGTATTCAAAGGCGACCTAATGATTATTGTAAGTGGTGAGGTAACCTTTTATTGGATATTAATTCGAAAGTCATTATTTTGTAGATAATTTCAAGTCGGAGCTCCATTACCCTGGACCTTTCTAATCGAATTATTCCTATTGGTACTCGTACCTGGCGTTTAACACAAGTGGCCCATAATTAATTCTATTTCATTTTAATTACTCGGCCGTCCGCTCATTTTCAGAAATATTATTATTTTCATAGCGAACATTTTAGTTGAAGTTTTGTTATGTAATGAACTATAAACGACACATAGCTGATAGAGGTAAAATAATTTATTTTTATCATTATTTTATTAAAAATTTTACATGGTTCCTACCTGTTTAAATCTTAGTTAGATGTATTAAATGTTAAACCTATACATATCTAGTTAAAATAATGTCATCACAGAACGCAGTAAACGCATGCAGAAATATATCTATCAATTTATCAAATTATAAACTACTAATGAATGTATCAACATTTTAAACTAAGTTTAAACTAAGTTAAATTTCAAAATGTTATTGTTATTAAAAGTTCGTCAAATATTAATAAAAGTTTATGTCCTTCGAACAAAAATAATTACCATTCGTTTTTGATCCGCTCAAGATGGAGTGGACGTGTAATTTATATAATCTAGAGATCATTTTTAAAATAAACATCAGATGTCAGGGTTATTGCCCTAAGACCTGAACCCATTATCTTAATTGCAATCCTATGCTCAGGAGAGGAGTAGAAGTCGTACACTCCGTCGGCCTTAATTTATTTTAGACTTATCTTTCGTTTTTATTGTAAAATTAAAGCAGATAAATTAAAAGCGTTTGTAGTCTTTTACAAATCACGTGACGTATATTTTCTTTAAGACAACGACAATGACAAAACGTTTATTTGCACAAATATAGGTATAGAGTTGTTACAAATTATTTAGATCTATATTTTCTCTGTAACATTTGCATACCATTTTAGGTATGCAAATGTTACAGAGATAAAAGAAATATCTAGACGGTTGGGTTCGGTTTTGACATTAAATTTCATATTTGATAGAAAAACATGGATTGGTTTTTCATCTGAATTTGTTTATGTTTAAAACATTTCTCCGTAGCTGACAATGCACCGGCGACTCCCGTGGTGTTGCTCGTAGAAATTACGAGTAGGTACCTACTAGTACAGCTGACTGAATTGAGGTAGTCAGCCGCCTAGCTTGGTTGGTTCTCCATTGGCAAAAATCCTTGCCTTTTAGAACCAGGTGGCTTAATATGCAAATTTTTTTCTTACATTAGAAAATAGTTGCTTTTTTGCCTTTAACATGAAAGTCTACTACGCATTTAATTCGGTATAAACGCTAAGCTACGTGTTTATTTTATTAAAACGACTACGTACCTTTCTAAAATTTATTGAACAAGGGTCCAAGTTCTGTTAGTTGCGCCCTAAAAGACCTTTATCACTGAACAATGACAGATCGAACAAAAGGCACCTACCGATAGCAGTTGAGATAAACTAGCCCGATTAAACCCTTTTTGGAGAATTGGTACGCTTGCGATAGGAATAGAATTTTATTGACATTTCAAAATTAAGTTTATGAACTCCTGAGAATAATTGGTTTATGCGGGAGGGTGGCTGATAAATGATGTGTTTTATAAGTAGGTAGGTATAGGTTTATAGCTATAATTATCCGGCAAACATTCATTTCACGTAAAAAATTGTAAAGTAATACTTTTTCATGGAAAATACCTAATTTTTCAATTTTCTAATGAAGTATGTAGACGACTGAAACTACTTGCAATTGTCTGCTTATAAGAATATGATGATTGTTCCTTAAGTAAAATAGTCTTTTACCATCAGATTTCAGTCAGAAATAAATAAATAAATAAATAAATGGTAATATCCATAAATATCCCTAACTTTGCCGAGTACGATATCTACTACGGAAAAGTTACTAACGCGATCACACAAGCTGTGAAATTTGGCTGGAACGCAAAATGTAGTAGGATTATCAATTTCCGTTTATAAGTGACAAGTTTCCCGACTTAAGATTAAATATCAAGCCCCTTTGCACCCCGTAGAGTGAGTTACGAGGGTGACACTACGAGTAGGTGTGAACCTACTGGCCATAGAGACGCAAATGTGATGTTATAGCAAAAAGCAAAAAAATTGACGAGGGTAATGTGTTTTGTAAAATTTGGGTTATATGCCGTATACATTTTCCCTGTGAATTTTGTCCCGCACAAGTTGTTTTAATATTTTACTATAAGTACATCAGTCAGAAGTTGAATCAGAACTTTAGTAAGAAGTACAGTAAACGTCACGAGTCGTCACACTTTTTATTGGTCCGTTTGACGTTGATTGCGCTGACAGTTCACGCGATTGGTTCGTCGGTCAGTGTACGTCATCGATTGGTCTAGCGCGTGTTTTGACTGCTGTACATTGGCTGAAAGCGTACAATATAAAACTTGTCAGAGACCTTCGGATTGATTATTGAATTTATTTACTGAAAATTCGACATGGGTCCGTCACTAATACGTGTCTTCATCTTTAAGGGCCATTTTACGCGAATTTCAAATGTTCTGCTTAAAAAGTCAGCTTCCAAAATGATGATGGCAAAGCTACAGAAGGTACATTAATAAGATAAAACATTGCATCTATCCAGCAAACCAATCTGAGATTACAGCACGTATTTTCTTCTAATTAGATTTCTTGTGATGATTGAAAGTTAAAGGGACGTCTCTAAGCAAACGGAGTTTTAGTATTTCTCTTTATTCCTTGATCCATTTGGGGCAAAACGGCATTCGTTGCAATGCACTATTGTACATAGGTAAGGTGCCTACAATTGGCCCGCAATATATCATAGGCACCCCCGTGGAGACCGATTTTCGTCGTAAAACCGATTCCAGAATAATCCGCTCCATTAGACCTGCCAACGTCGATACCCTGTCGATTCTGTAGTTGAAATATTCAAATATATTTATTATTGTATTTGAACACCATTGACGCTCGTGGGAATATTGAGTTTGCGAGCGTTTAGTGATCGAAATATATTACCTCTTAGGTGAAAATGTTCCAAAAGGTGTTTCTTCGTCATGTCATCAGATTATCGTGCTATCTGTTGGCTAGCTACTAAAGCTAGGTAATTAGCACGCAAGTGTTAAAAATCTTCTCGATATAGATTTCTAACAAAGGTAAAACTCTGATTTAACCCGAACATTTACGTCTTTGATTTGAATCCGTAGATAACAAATTCACTAAGATTATACTAAACACATGTTCCGTTAGCAAAAAGCAGAAGAAAACTTATAAATCGTGCCATGAAAGCAATGTGGAAGAAAACTAAGAATAGTTTTCAATTGCAAGTCGAGATATATCTTGAAAGCTCCGACAAAAATATGAGCATCCAGCTTAACGTCGACAGGATAAGGTGACGTGAAGCTGGACCCGACTGGTCAAAGGATTTGTTGCCACACCGACCTACGTAGTTACGGTGCATTAAATAAAATTGTAATTTTAAAACGGTTTACTATTTCGGACATTTGAAGTGTGAAAGAAAAATATTAAAAAAATATTGATCGAATTAAAACTGAAATATAAAGAAATAAAGGCATTTTTATCAAGTTTTTTTAGTGAAGTCTCTAAGTGCAGTGAATCTATGAAATTAAATACTCGTTACTTGGGAACATGAACTAATAACTGTATGTGTAGATGTAATTTTGTCTGCTTACAATAAAATACTTTTGCTATCAACGATAAGATAAAAAATATCTATTAAAAAGAATAAATTAATCATTTAACCTATTTTAAGCCGCAGTGTCCTGAATCATGTGAGGCCCAAAAATCCCGCTTCTTCCATACAAAACATGAAAAAAGAATTGGCTCTAGACTCAATGTACAATACCTATGAATGCATGAAAAGAATAGCCATGAACATTTTCCAGGTAGGCTTTTCAAAAACGTCTAGTAGGTAAATATAAAACAAATTGCACAGCACGTAGGGTTGCTGTATCTGGTTCAATACATCTATACATTTTAATTGCGATAGTCTTTTACCTTGGCCTCGTGATATGGCTCCAATAATAGATTCCATATTTCGAATTTAAATCTTCTGTTAGTTTGAATATCTTTTTTTAAAAGTACTTTTGACATTAGGTGTCATCGTCGTACACAAAATATGATTTAGACCACCAAGAGATTTTTAATGGAAAAATTCTTTCATATTTTAGATCTCATCAAACACAGTTGTATAGCGCTAGGTCAAGAGATTTTTCACATATTTTGACAACCCTAACAGCACGTAATAAATTCATTTATCCGTGAGCCTGGTGCATAGTTGTGCGAAATTAAGCGAGCGCAATAAAGATTTGCTTGTGAAACTATTCAGGCAGTCGACTATTCGGATTAAGGCCGTAACTGAAGAATGCAAGAGCCCGTACGAACTAAATATATATTTTTTTAAATGCAACGTTTTATTTCCATTTTTGATATCGATGTGGCAAGCTGTAAATTGTGTTTCGGGTAGACGGGTATTCTTTTTTTATTACAATAAAAAATCTTTAAATGATACGTATTTTTTAAAATGTAATAAATAATATTCCGATTTTTTTGTTACAGGTATTTATCCACAATCGCAGTCCAGCACAAAAGTGACAATCATCAAAACTAAGAAGTGGAAGGAAGGACTGTTAAGACGACAATTAAATGAGTGTTTTTCGTTAAAATGCATGCAAGCACACGTAACTATTTTAACATCCCACAACATTAACCAAACCTAACCGTCTTACTAACAGGGTAATTTGCAAATATACAATAATCTCGAACACACAATTCACATTGTCTCTTCTGTTAAAATGCATTGCAATTCTCATTACACTTTCCCAATTAGCTAAAGCATTAGTTGGATTCAGAGCGGAATGCCTCCTAAGTTGAGAAACGGAGCGTGGCCTGGTGCCAGCGCAAGCGTTACTTGTACTGCAGCCAACAGCGGTGTCCGCAACCCTGTCCAAACATGTTCCGCAAAGTGTTCCGAGTAATAAATACCCTTACACTCGTGTTGTTCAGGTCAAATTTATGTATGAAGGGGTTGTAAAAACTAATAAATCGTCTGAATATATGGAGTAACACACTGAGGAGGGTTTTGTAGGATTTCAAATGCTAAAAGCTATGTAATTTTAACAGTTCAAAATATCATTTTTTTTTTCTACAAATACAATTTACACTTTTGCAATTTGCTAACACATGAGTCGCAATGAGACCGAAATGCCTCCTAACTTGAGACGGAGCGTGGCCTGGTGCCAGCGCAAGCGTTACTTGTACTGCAGCCAACAGCGGTGTCCGCAACCCTGTCCAAACATGTTCCGCAAAGTGTTCCGAGTAATACATACCCTTACACTCGTGTTGTTCAGGTCAAATTTATGTATGAAGGGGTTGTAAAAACTAATAAATCGTCTGAATATATGGAGTAACACACTGAGGAGGGTTTTGTAGGATTTCAAATGCTAAAAGCTATGTAATTTTAATAATTCAAAATATCATTTTTTTTCTACAAATACAATTTACACTTTTGCAATTTGCTAACACATGAGTCGCAATGAGACCGAAATGCCTCCTAACTTGAGACGGAGCGTGGCCTGGTGCCAGCGCAAGCGTTACTTGTATTGCAGCCAACAGCGGTGTCCACAACCCTGTCCAAACATGTCCCGGAACGTGTTCCGAGTAATAAATACCCTTACACTCGTGTTGTTCAGGTCAAATTTATGTATGAAGGGGTTGTAAAAACTAATAAATCGTCTGAATATATGGAGTAACACACTGAGGAGGGTTTTGTAGGATTTCAAATGCTAAAAGCTATGTAATTTTAACAGTTCAAAATATCATTTTTTTTTTCTACAAATACAATTTACACTTTTGCAATTTGCTAACACATGAGTCGCAATGAGACCGAAATGCCTCCTAACTTGAGACGGAGCGTGGCCTGGTGCCAGCGCAAGCGTTACTTGTACTGCAGCCAACAGCGGTGTCCGCAACCCTGTCCAAACATGTTCCGCAAAGTGTTCCGAGTAATACATACCCTTACACTCGTGTTGTTCAGGTCAAATTTATGTATGAAGGGGTTGTAAGAACTAATAAATCGTCTGAATATATGGAGTATCACACTGAGGAGGGTTTTGTAGGATTTCAAATGCTAAAAGCTATGTAATTTTAATAATTCAAAATATCATTTTTTTTCTACAAATACAATTTACACTTTTGCAATTTGCTAACACATGAGTCGCAATGAGACCGAAATGCCTCCTAACTTGAGACGGAGCGTGGCCTGGTGCCAGCGCAAGCGTTACTTGTATTGCAGCCAACAGCGGTGTCCACAACCCTGTCCAAACATGTCCCGGAACGTGTTCCGAGTAATAAATACCCTCACATTCGTGATATCGAGGTCAAATTAAATTAAATGGGTTGTAAGAATTACTGAATCGACCGATGATTTTAATTTTCTACATTATTATTTATTATCCACAAATCAAAATTAGTATGGTGTGGTATTTCAAGGTAAGGTTTAGAACATGAATTTGTATAATTTATCGCTTCATGACATATTTATTTAAAATTGTAAATTTATACTTAAGTTAAATTATTTAATTATAATTCTATCAGTATGACAAACTCTCCAATTTTTGCATGTCATATATCTGTGTAAATTTGAATGCTTATACATTGTATGTTTTTATTTTTATTTACTATATTTATTGTAACATATTCAATGCAAATTAATGAATTATTATTATTAATTATTATATAATAACTAACTCCTTCTGGGTAGAAAGCTAAGTCCAGCAGTAGCATACACATCGCAACATAATTACATTTCCTTGATCTTTAAAGCAAGAAACATAACACTATTTAGTTATTTAGTAACTTGGTACGTTCTAAGCAAACTTACTTAATATAGTCCGAGGTCCAGTGCATATTTTAGCAAGTGTAAAGTGGGTTAAACACCGGAATGTGACTTCACCTAAACATTTCCGTTTCATGAATAAACTGTGTACAATCTGAAACTTCATAATCGTGTAATGTAAATTCCGTCGGAGGAGATTATACCGAAATTACTGAATAGCTTATGTGGATTACTCATAATCCATCTAGCTGACCAGTCATGCACATAATAGGGACGGATGATAGAACCAAGCAGTAATTTGACTTCTAATTTTATGTCTATTAACCATCTATTAAGTATTTTCGATTAAAGTATTCTGTACGTTGTAGGTCCACAAGATGTGACATTAGGGAATTTACAATATTTTATTTCTTAATTAAATCGTGTTTTATGGGCGATATTTTAAGTGGAAATTCGACTAATGCCTAGCTTTTACCTGTGGACATGGCGAATTTGTCCCCATCATTAAAGGAAAATGACTTCACTTAATCAATTTTATGACAAAACTTGATTAACTATAGTTACCTCCATGAAAGGTGTTCAATGACGTTCTAGAATATGTTCCCAAATTAAATTATAAGGAGACGTGTGCACATCAGTCAAATGTTGGTACTGGTAGGCAGAGCGTAAAGCAACGTTGTATGGTACGTAACCGGCTTTACCCTGGTGCTTGGCTTAGTGCTGGATGCAACTATTGTTTAACCTTCCGTCTCGTCTATTGTAAGTTTGATGGCTAACTGATCGTATTGTTTACTATTGGGTAGCGTCATGTAGCGTTCAAACATGACCGACATTGTGAAGTTTGGGGTTATCTGTTATATAACTATGTTGGATACGAATTGTCCTTATTTCAGGAATCAGAACCAGCGTTAAATATTAACTAAGACAGAGCGAACCGTTGCAGAATATTTGATGTTGTAGACGATTCTTTGAATTTAATATACGAGATACGTCTGCGTGTATGAATGAACCTTAAAAATATTATTGACTGTTAGTGGAGCCATTTTATCATATCTCTCAGATATGAGCACTTTCGTCAAAGTATTCCTATAGGTAACGTATGCCATTAGCAAGGGAAGATGTCAGACAGACTGACTGGTTACCGTACGGATTTTTTGACGACAGGGTTCATGCTCTCTGCAGTGGGGAGCTAACTTACTGTTACACTACTTGTATTTTGGATAAGAAATGTGGTTGCAGAAGAATTGGCGATAATCTCAGACCCCATAAGTAGCAAAGCACCATCAGAAATCATATCTGAAAATGTATTTCCTCAATAAAAATAAAATCTTCTTTCATGTTACATGTAAACAATAAAAGGAAACTTAAGTATCATATATATATGAGATGCCCATTTATTTATTAGAAGCGCAGCTCAATTGTAGTGCAATAGCTATGCCGATGCAAATTTAAGTCCCGTTCAAACACTGTCTACATGAGTAAACTTCCTGCACGAGGTTAAACAACACGTGCCTAGATGCCGTAGACTTGCCCTAAGCCCCGAATCGCGCCATTAATATAAGGCGACTTTTAAACCGTGCTTAAACGGCTAGTAAGCATAGTATAAACTGGATAAAGCCTAGGTAAGCTGAACGCCGCTGGCAACAGTCCATATCCCTGTACCAGGCAATATAGCATTCTAGCGAACAGTATATACTGCATACGGTGCCATACGACACAATCTGCATAAAATATTGGCGTATTACTGTATCAAATTGAAATCTAAATAGATCTGACTCCGCGTATTTATTGTTCGGAGTTCCGTCGCTTTGTCCATGGGTAAACGATATAATATTTTAAGGCTTAAGTTCGGCTTTGGAAATCGAATTCAAAGTTTGTATATTTTTCTGGTGTGGATTGTATTGGACGTGAGACACAAAATATTCTTTAGATACAACTATAAATTTTTACTTCTTCAGCAAAACATAAACATTTCATATGTTAATATTGTTAAAGTTTTTGCGTGATACCTCCATCTGCCCCTTTGTCTATCCATCCACACACCCTCTACCGATCCGTATATCTACCTTCACTGATAGCAGAAATATCATTTTCGAAAATAAAGATTTCAATGATGGGTTAAATGGATTCTTAATAGATACGAGTACCTATTGAATTCCCAAATTTCATTGGCACTAAAAGTACTTATCTCCTGAACATGAATATCATATTCAGGCGTAAAAACGTTTCACTCCAACTTATAGAGTTTCATATAAGTAATCCCTAGTAGGTAAGGATGGCTGACAAGGAAATGTATAAAATAATTTTTCTCTTTATAGGTACTCGTAATTTTGTGATAATATCGAAGGCGGAAGCCTAACAATTTATAACAGCAAGCAACAGCCTATTGAACTCTTGCTCGTAAATTTAAACGATGATTAGCATTCATAAATTAGGAAATGCCAACAAAATCGCAGAACATGCGATTTGTCAATGTATAATGGCATGCCAAAACCACATTAGCTTCGTTGCATCAAACGAAATCGGCTCTCTCATTAATACTTGTCGATCAAGCGCTGAATATTTCAGAAAATACGTAAACGGTAAAAATTAAGCGCTTCAAAATGGCTAGCGACGTGTTTCGTTCGGCTGTAATTACATTTTGATGAACTGTATCAAGCTGTTTTATTGAATGTATTATGTATACGAGTAGAATATAAACATGGATATCGTTATCGTGATCAATAGCTAATTAATTGGAAGTAATGGTAGGTATGGTATAATAATAAATGTACGTAAGTAACAACAGCATACTACATATCCGGTACAACATAACCATGACTATTGTGTGCAAAATTTTGTGACATTCGCCTAAGTTATTCAACATGGCAATGTGAATCTCTGCAAAAAGCGAGACAAAGTATCGTCTTCCGAAATCTCTCCATCAAGCTTTGGAGTGCTTCTGACACACCCTCTGCTCTGTGCGTTAATCGTACACTTTCAGTATTGCTTTGTTCTTCGCCCGCTATTAGCAGAGCTTTGGTGTTTTTGTCGATTGTTAAGATAGTTGTAAATTTGTTATGTTTTTGCAAAAAAACTTTTTTTTTACAATATAAAGAACTATAATTACTAGAACTATAGTTCCTACTGACTCAACAGTTGCTAATAATATCTGTACAAGGTATTTATTATCTGCAGCTATGCTGCTAACATACCTACGGTTCTAAACAGTTTTAACGCTTTTATCTAACAAATTGATTTCTATCTTTTTGATAAGCATTTTTTAAATACAAGAGGTTGCTTGCAGCGATGATTACTGCCCCAGGTAAACTGCAATGACTTTATCAACTTATAAACCTGATCATCTATTTGCAGTTGGTTTATATTAAAAGTTAATAATTTATATCCCATATTATCTTTCAGTTTATGTGCTCCGAATATGACTTTTGACTTTATTGGCCACGGGCCGAAGTTATGATGTTTTATATAACTTTGACCTACATGTGTCGTCACTTTATCGCTGTATGACATAATATTGGCGTCAAAACTGCCGCGTTGGCAAGAAAACGACAGTGTGCGGACCTCCCTATAATGGCGCATGTAATAACCTATTTATGCAAAAATAAGTAAGTCACTAGGTTCTAAAGTTAAACGTTTACCTACTAATCTTTAAGATTTTCTTATGATGTTATGTAATTTATAAATCTAATGCGTCTAAACACTTTGTCCAATAAGTAGACATAATAGTTAAACAATACTAAATATATAAATTTTTGCTTTCTTAACTTTTTTGAATCACAATAAGTGTCTAGGCGCAACCTACACCAAAAAAAACTACAACCCTGTTTCTTAATTGCCATGGTGCTAACAAAAGTTGCACGTACGACAAATCCCTGTTTTCATCCAAGCCAAGTATTTTCATGTTGGTCGGTCGGTTATGTCACCTAATTAGGATAAGGCCTAAGGCTATGCACCCTACAGTAGCTTTAAAAAATAATGAAAACGTTTATTGATTTTATATACAAGACGTAAATTCTCCGACTGTTTCAATCTCTTATTTTTGCAATTCGTCTTTCACTTGGAAGTTTCAGCTCCTAGTTCAAAGTAGGTAGGTAATATATATTATGTTCAGGTCTTATCGTAGCGACATTAAGTTAGATGCAGGAACTTAGTTAGCAACTAGTGAAGTTAGATAAGCGTGTTGCAATTTCCGTGTCAGACGGCAAAGGAGCGACGGTACCTACTCCTAAGTGGAGGCATCGATATAGGTATCATGCGGCTTCATCAATCTGTGTTTGTAATTCGCCAACTGTCCATATTGTCATTACAATTTCATTTATTACATGTATGACATTACATAAAATTTTGCTGAATCCGAACTCAATATTGACTTCAGGCACGAAATGGCGGCTAGCATATTATTGACTCTGAAGTCAATATCGTGCGGTAAGGTTTGCAAAAAAGACAACAGTGTAAGTGAATTTTCTGAAAATGTGTATAAATATGTTTAAAAAAGTGTCTTAAAATTTTTATACTAAACAAAAAACTCATGGATAGGGATGGAAAGGTAATACCTTATACGAGTATACCTACATGAACGAGAAATAGCTGTTCAGGAATCGTACTCAGGATCCCCCACTAAATGTAGGTACATATTTCGGTAAATAATAATTATTGCGGTATATAGTTCACCATGCAGGTATTTTACTAATTTGTCTAAGCATCTTTTTCGGTCTGATTCACCTTACTAACTCGCTCTCGTATTTTATGTAACCAGGGCCACTCCTCGCGACATTTTAGATTACAAATCTAGGATTGTTATCTCAATATTTTTTCTCACGATAAACGTACCGAGCATACATATTCCGACTCCGCTAGCGATTTCCATATCCTTCAAATATATCAAAACGTTCCGAATATTTTATGCTGTCGGTATCTAACAGGCGTTTTGTGGTAATGTCTTCGTTTGATGTATGGCAGTCAGGAGCACTCGTGGTCTAAATATCTTGCCATTATGTTTATTGTGGCTACATTAAGACGTAACGTCGCAGAAGGGAGCCTCTTAGCGTTTTTTTCGGTCGGTAATCACGGCCCAGATTGCTCTGTCGCAAAATGTGCCTAATGCCACATTGGGCAGGGAATTCGTTGAAATTATAGACGAACATTTATTTAGCGAGTCGAAATATCGAAGTGCCTACTCGCTTTTACCAAAAGTCCGATGGAACTGTAGCGCAAATGGAGCCTCGTTTGCGTTTAATTTGTACATTAGTTTGTTCTTTTTTGTACGGATTCGTTTGATATAATCTGGAAATTATATTTTCCTCGGTTTCTTTTATTGTTACGCGTAAACGATCGAATGCTAAACAGGAATTTATGAGCGAAAGTTCAGGCGTGATTGGTTTTTTTGATTCGCTTTTTAAAATTATAACAATATTTTTTTAAGAAAATTGCTTTTTGCGATATCATTTTGTTTTATTGAATACATGGAATACTGGTCAAATATTCCAGTCCTGAAATTACATAAATACTGTCAAATTACTATAAAACAAAACGTGTTACTAGAAAATTTTGTAAATTGTAAATGAATTTTTAGGCACTTTTAAATTTAGCTGGAAAGGATTACATTCGCGCGGCCACTTCTTTAAATGAGTTAAGAAAATGTAGGTATATATACGAATCGAGGGCTCTGGCTCTACAAAAAGTAAAAAGGTGGTGCTGCCGCTTGAATTTGCAATTTCTAGGCGTTTTCTTCTCTCACAATTTGCTTACTTATACCGAGCCCCACGTTGGGCGCCATTTCGCGTAATTCGGTCCGCGGCCGTACTAAAGTAAAGTAATCGCCGCGCACCGTAGCACCCACGCCCGCTTGTACTTGTTCCTTATTTTTCTGGCATCGTTTCAAATTAAAAACGATAAGAGTAAGTTCGCTTCTCTTACGAACTTCCACCAGAATGTCGAGACAAAGGCGTCTACTTACCGCATATAAAATTTATAACCCCTTCTCGGCCGTCGCCCGTCCCTTTCTTTTTAACTGAGACGTCAAAGCTGGAAATTGAAAATGTAATTTATATTCTGAATTGTAATTTTAGTATTTCATATTCCGACTCAATGCGTGATACAAACGTTGAGTGGATTAAATCTGAATTCAAATACGTATTTCTGTTGGCGGTATATGGAATGAAATGAGACTCTCAATGGGAGAGCGCTGGCCTTTCGTTCTTCAATAATGAACGAGTGCTGACCCGCCTTTGCGAGCTGCACAAATTTAATTTTAATACGGGTTCGCGCACTATCTTTGTTACGACGCCTAACAAAACAGAGGCCTGCCACCTCGCAGATTAGAAACCGTTCGCATGTTTGCGAAGGCTAATGGTTCGATGTTCCCGTCCATTACACGTGTTCGCCGGCGATTGTAGTAATAAAACGCGGTACTAATTTACGGCCAAAGGAGCGTTCGTAGGTAAAAGATTATAATAAACAATCCATCATCATTGGAATAAAATTCACTGCAATTTCGGTATTCGTCGGCAGTTATTATTCGGCGCGTAAGCGGGAATTTGTCTCTTCAGGACACAGCCAGTTTTGTCCGGGAGTTTCCCGTAAATTCGCATGGTTCGCTGGTTCCTTTCAGAAGTCGCGGTTGGTTTTACGCTTTCGGTGGTATTGTTCGTGGCGTTTTGACTTTGAATTTTAAACCTTACTCGTTCAGAAACTGCGCTGCGATGAATAATGTTTTGGCGTTGCAATTTTCAGTCTGTTAATAAACTGTGGATTTTGGTCTGCTCAGTTACTTTCGCTTTCTCTCTCTTTATATTGTGCCCTTTAGAGGCAATTTATTTGGACTGTATGAATGAAGGATATTAAATGAGACTGTATTACATCCGAGCTTTTGAAAAGTTTCAGGTTTGTATGATTAATGAAAAAAGGATCAATGGTGATTTAGGCCTCCCTGCACATGTAATGTGCGGTAATTTCGTAAAATTTATGAATACTCGTTCATTAACTGTAAATTAATTTATTTTTTCTTTTCACTATTGAAAGGCGATACAAAGGATTCGTTTCTCGTATGCGTATGTACCAAACATGCATGCATAGGAGTCATTGAACTAGGACTAGGAAAAAAAGAAATTTTGAAACACAGTCCTTCTTATATACGTTACAAATCCGCTTTTTCCTCGAGGGCACAGATGCATTCGACGTGCCTAATCTCCGAAATCCGCCCTGAGATCACTTTGGCCACTCCTGAGAACGTCGGAATGTCAGGGGAGAACAGTTTAAAAAAATGCGGCAAATGAATAGGTCCCTTTATTTAACTTTACTGTCTTTTGCGAGTAGTTTGTACATGAATTACGGTAAATCTTTTACATTTATATTTTATACAATTGTGTGTTACTTGTTCAGCAATTTTGGTGGCTCAAGTGATTAGCAGATATTTGATGCAACGGATTTTAAATGTGGGCTACTTTTTATTATTTAATACCAAAATCAGTACCCTTGGCAAACTACAATGACTCTATCTCGTCTTATAAATCTGCAATAGCTATCAAGTATAAGGTACCGTGCATAATTTAGCTAATGTACCTACGATATGGAGAAAATTATGAACGCAACAATCTGACCTTATTAATGTATGTAATATTAATTAATTTGATAACTTGTAAGGTTATATTATTAATGTCATTCTAGTTTTAGTCAACCATTGGCCGAGCAGTTGTTTCTTCACACAATTGGGAGCGACCTAGAGTATGATGCGACATGTGACATGATCATAAGATTGTCACATTATTTAAAACAGGGGGGGTGTCAATGTAGTGTAACAATTTATAAATTACACGCTGAATTAGTGACTAGCGTCTCGCGACATGCCCTTTGACGCACGCACAGCAACATGCTTAGAATCTACCAAACATATAACTTTGTCTGAAATTGCCGGCTGATTGATTACGATCTACACAGGCGAAAAGTAATTTATTATCCACCAAACTTTTCTATATGTGTGCAGTAACGGTTCCATTTTATGAATAAAGCGATTCGATTAACAGGTCGTTACCAAAACTGTTACCATGTTAAATTTAATATTCAATTTGCGTTCCCCATACCGGCGGAAACGCGAACCCATTCCTCATAGTTAAAAAAAGTCAAGTCAGAGCTTGATCGAAATAACACTTCATCGTGTGACGTTGTAATTTAAAAAAATTAAATACATTTTTTCAATATGCTTTACCATCAAGATTCGATTTTACAGTAAGTACCTATGAAATAGATAAATTACATTGCTTTACATCGATAATTATTATAAAAGATGATTATTTATTATCCTTTTGAATATTGGACAAAAGTGAAAATTGCTATAATTTACTTAATATTTGAAAGGAATGTTCAATAAACCTAGGTAGAATAAAGCAGTTATTAAAAACTGGAAAAAGAATTTGCATACAAATATGCGTAAAATGTGATGTTAATTACAACGATAGGTAGGTATAACGATTTTTCAACCGTCACAAAATTAAATATTCTCTCAAAGCTTTTTAACAGTTTAAAGTGGGTCTTCTTGTAAGTATATTAAATGGACGCAGTCTGGCCATTAGATTAAATTTCAAACTAACCACCTCCGAGTGGGTGCCGGCAGAAATATTAGTTTAAATAATATTTCCATACAAAAAAAGGTGTCAAACTTAATTTAGCAAACTGATCTTTGGCGACTTCCAAGGAGCTTAAAAAAGTATCGCATTCAATACACAAATTGGCGAAGTACTTAATTGAAATTGAATTCGTTTCAATATTTGCCGTGTTTTTTACTGAATTGCCTGATCGCTGCGAAAGGGAGGAAGTTAACTTAGTAGGTATAGGCAACGTTTGATTTTATTTCTATATACTTCGTAGTAGGCCAGTAGGAAATGAAGGAGTTTATTTATTTATTTATTTGCAAATTTTAGGACAAGGATATTTAATTATTTGTTTGTAAACTTATTCCATGTCATTTTTTGTAAGTTCAGTTCATCCATTACTATGCCTATAGGTATCAAATTTAAACAAAGGACGTTCACATCGTCTTAGACGTAACGTACCAACTCTTAAATAATTAATTTCAAAATAAGTCATCTTAAGTAATTTCAAAAAGGACTTTTCTCTAATGGTAATGAGGTCCTTACATAGGCACGAAAAACTGCAACGTAAATATATACCTCCACAATGGTTATGTAATTATAGTTCAGCAGTAAAAAATATGAGAGTCGTTAAAATATTAGACATTAAATCTAACGTCATATTTAGTTAAGCCCTAGTTCCATATTACGCTCATTTCATAAACTTTGATGTGGGTGCGACACACATTAATTAATACAAACAATACGGTGATCAAATCATAACCGTCCGGTTAAATAATAAAGCGAGTTTCACAGCAAAATTACAGCGATTTAGAAATTTTATTGTTGTTCAATAAAAGCGAACTAGCATTTTAACAGAAGTTTAAAAGTTGTAACAAATAAATATTTTTTGTACATTTACCACAGGTTATCTACAGCCGCCTTTTACAAAAATTTGCTATTAAAAGGCAAAATATTATGTTAACTAAATGAGTACTTGCTTCGTTAATAATTTTTAATAACAGTTATACCGAAAGGACTATGTAATAGAAATAAGTTTTTTTGTTTATTTTCTGTTTATGTGATGCGTAAAAAGGTAACACACGCATAACATTACTCTTACATCTTACATCATAACAACTTACATACCTTACTTACATAAGGTAAGTCAATGACTTTGTTTTCTATTAATTAGATTAAAGAAAATGTAGTAAGTTTTAATAAATAGATACCTACCATTAGCTGTGAACAAGCTCTTGACTATGTTTGCTGTTAATTCGACTATTTATTTGGGAAATTTTAAGTACTGATTGCTCGGTTGTCAGAGGTACCTACCGATAAAACACATCGATTCGCGAAAGTTCTACCCAACTCCAATAGCCGGTACAGTCGTAATTATAAAGTCCGATATTACAGTAGATAGCCACAGTTTATTGACTGTCATACCACAAACTTGTAAACGACATAAGATAAAAAAACAACTTTCACTTTTAAAAGATTTGCCTAATTTTGGGTTATATTTTATTGTTGGTAATGGATATTACATTTTATGGCCTAAAATATAATAGGTATCAGCACATTTTGATATTGGCCGTATAACCTGACGACAAATAGTCCCTGTAGCAAATGAAAAACTGTATATGTCCTGCTGGCAGAAATTCTTAACCGAAAAGGTCATATAACACGGTTCAGTCTTCAATGTCTACATTAAAAAGTTCTATCAAACTTTCCGTTTGAAGTAGGAAGAGATGAGTGTACTGAACAATTTTCCGACGACACATGTCTCATGTTCGCCCAAGGTCACGGTTACACCTAAAATCATTTTTTTAAATATCACTTCATAATCGCAACGTTATTATGGCTTAAGTTATTTGTCACATCCACAAGACCCCTATTCCCCAAGACCGGTATCGGAAATTGAAATTAAATTTAACGATTCAAATTTCTATCCTGCTGGGAATTATAAAATCACGAGTAATCAGGACCCTCAGAATAGATTGGCCTGGTAAGCAAAATCTCATACGTTTTAATAATGTGAACTGTATATGGCCGATGCACTTCAGTTTTTGTGCAAACATTGAAGTTAAAATAAAAATAAATTTTCACATTGGCCATCATTATTTGGAAATAAATATGATACTGAAGAGCATGAAAGGTTCACATTTAATGAAATGTTTGCCTCGTAAAAATAGTATATTTTAAATATTATTTCTATACTTAGTTGTAACGGATACAGATAAAATAACAATTTTAATCTTCTTTTCGAACTAAAAAGCTTGTTTTTGTATGCAAAACGCGACAACGGGCTTGTAAATTCCTTTTATTAACCATTCTACTGCAATATTCTATTTTTTACATTATTTGGCATTGTTTAAGTAGTATTTAGTTCCCAAGGGATTTAATTCCTAATTACTAAATACAAGAAAATAATCGCTCCTCGTTTAACTTTGTTGATCTGACAAGATTCTTTAAGATAGCCCATAGTCTACTTGCCGCAAAGTTTTCCAAAGGCCATAACCGATATAATATCGGCGAGAAAGTTTATGTTGTCTGAGATATTAGAAAGCTTGTTTGTGGTATATTCCTCTAAGCGATTATACTGATCAGTACCTACTTAAGTGATACAGAAATGTCTAAAATTGTTCTCCATTTTAGATCCAGATTAGCTTCTTTAAACCTAAAAAAATCTCTTTACCTAAATTTACTGTGCAAAAAAATGTATTCCTTTCACCTTTTTTTCCAAGACTACATTACTGATGACGTAGATAAAGAGAAGACGCAGCTATCCATGACTAAGTTAAAATCACATCTGACTATTTTCTTCACTTAAATAGAAAAACTATCTTATCTTTAGCAATTTTCAATAACGTCCTCCCAATTTCATACGTGCCAGACATGATAACGAGTGAACAGAACATAATGCCATACACACAATACAATTTTATAATGGGGAAGCTATAAATTACTTTAGGGTGGATAATAACATAAACCTCCCGTTGACAATGGGAAAAATAATAGAGGAACTGGATCGAAAGAGCAAAACTTTGCCCCAATCTGGCGAATAGAACGTGCGGAGGAACGCACTAGGGATGGGAGAATACTCGTAGAGGAATGAACGAATGATCATTCGATTGGATTAACTAACTGATTAACTGATAGAACTTTTTTCTTAATTCTCATAACCAACCAAGACTGAATCTTGTATTTAAAATACTTTAATAGGTCGTTATTGTCTTCTGTACTTTTAAAGGAATTGTACTTTTTTAATTTAAAATATCTAGAAATCAATAAAACTTTAACTTTTTATAATAACTAAACATTACATCATGATAAAATTCAATAAAGTTTTGTCTTCTCATATGCTCTTTAGGGTAGGTACATATGTGTTGGTATCTACAATTCTACATTCCTTCCTTTTTCGCTAAGAATTAATACTTCATCTGAATAATCACGGAGTCCATCTTATTTAATTCAAAACAATCAAATCATCCCAGGTGATAAGTTAGCATTAATATCAATACGATTATTCAAGTAGTTTTATTTTGGTGTAAAACTACGTGAATGTCTATGAAAATCGATAAATGATACATCAGAAACGTCCGCCCCTACGCACGCAGCGCGTTTGCGCGGGTGGCTTACAAAATTTCAACACAAAGCAATCTCGTGCTCGGTCCCACGACCTCTAATATATCAAGAACTTGTGACATTTCAACCTAATGTTTCAACTGGCGCGATATTACATAGTGAAATAGTGTAATTAGCTACTGGAGAACCAGCCCGGGATTTTAAGATCGTATTACAAGCGATTTAAGGTCTTCCATGGGTGAACTAATTTCATAGCCCCGTATAATTGGGCCGCCAAGATTATTATGATTTGTGGCCGCAATTTGAATTTCCACATTAGAATTATAAAAGATTTTGTTGCCGGAAACTATAGAGTCGGAAATTCGAAATGAATTTTGAATCGTAGTAAATTTTAAAGTGGCCAAATTTTAATTACGAGTCACAGAAAGTTCAGTGGATTTTTGTGTTAGTGCTCCATTTTAATTAATTTAAATGTTGCCTTTTTAGACAGGTTTCAAGGTTTGAAATAAAACTTTCTTTTGAAATAATTTAAAGGAAATGATTTGCTCTAAGAACTTGGCTCTCATTTTAAATAACTGTTGGTTTGACCGATCAAAAATCACTGTTGATAAAATTATTACAAATATTCTTAACAAGGAGTCGTCGGTTAAACCATTGCCGAGATGTGGTTATTGAAAAAACATTGAGATAACCAACCAAGTTACTTTATAACCTAGTAACCTTTGTTAGGACGAAAATTTTAGTTGACGTTGAGACGAGAGTTTTAGCCGTATATTACCACCCTTGCTTGTTTATAACACGTTTGAATAATTTTCGCTTCCGTTAAAGACTCACGAGGCCGTGTAAGTAAACAGAATTTTCACCTCGAATAAAATGAATCTTTTTTATATTTCCGACCACGATTTAAAATTTGGAAGAAATTGAAAGACTTAAGTACATTGTAATGATTAACTTTTAAATTTTCCTTTATGATTTCTTTATCTATTTTCTCTCTTATACCTCCTTTGTATATCCATAGAATATTTACAAACAGATACAGAAGAAGTTGGTAGATACTGGTAATGAATGAAGTATCAACTAATAACAAAATAAAAATATGATAAATAGTTATATTATTTCATTTTTTGTTACAATAATGTTTCAAAAGACTACATGTTGTATCGTGTCGTGGTCGTCGTTATTGAATGTCCTAAAGAGTGAGAATCAAGTACTTGCAATGTTAAATGAAATACTCTGGCGATGTATATGATACGATTAATTACGAGTCTCTTTGAAGAAGGTAAGCAGCTGGAAGGAGAGAAATTATTAACTGTTGCGTGCTTGTTTTTCATTGTGGCTGTTTCTTATCCGTATTAAATGTAAGAGAAATAATTATCACTTGCTTAGATATGAAAACGTGTAGCGTATTGTAGATATTGGAATGAATGAAATCTATTAATCAAAAGTTCTCGATGACTGACAAACGGCCAGAAATGTTCATCTTACTCCTAATGAAAGCGATTAACTGATATTAACCCTAAAACCTTACAAATATACGCTTACGGTGCAAATGTGTGTAAAGTACCTACACAACTTTACTGGTGGTACAACGATCGGAGTTTTATTGGAGTTTTGTATATTAGTTTTTTAAAATAACCACTTCCACTTACAACCGAAATAGTATTTCGGTCCTATTTTTTGTGTGTTAATCCAACAGGTCTTCAAATATTCGTGAGTCAAATATAATGTATTTTGTCAACGTCACTTATTCACAATATTTTGCTTGCTTTGAAGTTGAACTAAATCTGTGTTTACGCCCTTTTTAAGATGGTTTATGTTCATGGGCTATAGTGACTTCGTAATACAGTAGGCCTACAACTTTTCTATCAAAAAACGACACTTACGGTCTCTTTTAAAAAAAAAACATAAAAATAGGCACGAACAAAGTCCTGTACATTTCTTCCACAGTACTGGAAGTGATACGCACTGAAATAAATGATTCAAGCATTACTTTCCGAGGCGTTGATGCTCCACGAACGCCTATTAGCGGAAACAGCAAAGGGCTGAATGTCTAACGAAGCGAAGGCGAATTAGATTTAATTTTTGATTCTGTTTGCTTCCTCACGACTCACCTCCTCAATAATTCAGCCGCCAGAATGCACTATAACTTAGTTGTCTTATGAATTTATGCCTTGGTAATAAATTTTGAAATAGCGAGGGGTCACGTTGAAGTAAGGTTATGTAGGAAATTGTAGACTATTAATTTTGATGCATAGATCAGTTGCTCATGAAAACTAAAGACGATTTTACTTGAACTGAAATAGAAATCTTTATTTTTCTGTTCGTCACATTTTAAATTGGAGGAGCGCCTAAACTTAACTAACTGTTTTTTTAAATAATTTTTAGGTTCTTAGATTTTTTAGTGCCTGCGGTAATGGTGAAGGTAAACATCGTGATGAGACCTGCATGTCTTAAGAATTCTCCATTATGTTCTCAAAGTCATGTGAAGCCCACAAAACCGCATTACTCTTACGTGATAGACAAAGGCCTACCTCCTCCTCATCATGAAAGAGGACCTGGACCTGCAGTGGTTCACTAATGGGTTACAGACAAATATTTGAAAATCGTGCTACTATTTCAAGAGTCTTCAGAGAACTAAATTCGGAACAATCACCATTATAGCGCTCAAAGAGTTTTAAGTCTTAAAAAGCTCGGCTCACGTGAATTTTTAAAATACTTCGCTGAGGCCAGGACTCTGTATTTAAAGTTAAATGAAGAATCCAGTCCATTTCAGTTCCTTTAATGAAAAATTTAGTTTAGCTTTTCATTAAATCGCACTGCACTATTACCTCAGGAGCCTTTACCATGGCTTTCATTGCACCACACGCGAGCCTTTACCTACCAGGTCAGGTATAATTCACTAAAGCACCTGTCTGAGTTGACTCATCTAAGCTCAATTTTGCTTTAATTTATTCTGCGATGGATTTAACAAGCCGGTAATAATACGACGGTGGATGTATTGGAAATATGGTTTAATATTAATTAAGTGTATTAAGAACGAAATAAGCAATTAACGATCGCCTATACTTTACTATAATATTATAATCAATTAACATAAAATAAACGTTCCCTGCTATTGTTATTGTAACCTACCATTATTACCAACTCTCATCTTTGCCAGCTATTATCACGAAACGCCGGACATTGTAAAAATTAAACCGCCCGCCTTCCGTCCTCCGCTCTTCTCTAGATAGAATAGGTAGGTCTTGGAGATCGTATTTATGGAATTTGATAATATGTATAAGATTTTTCGCAGATTTAGGTACCTACCTAACTTGTGCATTTTCAACTACTTTCAACTTTGGCGCGGCATCCCGTCCGAAGTATTTCTATAGAACTGCGACATCAAAAATGGCGTTAAAAGCCTTCGAATAAGCAACTTCTTAGCTGTGTCAGTAAGTAACGAAGATCACTCCACGTTTGTTAGTAGATCTATGGCTTGCTTTTTTGGTTTTTGGTATCTTAAAACCGGCAATACCTATATGGTTGTCTGGTAGCAATCGACATATTCAATAAAACCGTCTTGTTATTTCGATACTTTCAATACCAAAAAATATAAAGAACATTTGACTCTTACCGTAGCGTTAAGCGTGTGTGGTTCATGATCCCTTTGTAATACCCATTACTTAGGAGTAAACAGTAGACTGTACCAAAAACTATGACTGAACTCTCTCAACACTTTTGTGTAATTCGAAAACATTATTTTATTGAGTAGCATGCGCGTGTAAGAGAGGTATAGTTTTATGTTATGTCACAACTTTAAATAACATTGTTACATTGCTGTATTAACTACCTACTCTAGTGTTAGAATGTCTCAGTACATTACTAAGGATCAACATAATTATTTATGGGAGTCTTTAGCTACATACTCCACTAGGCAACTTCTTACTTAACTAATGTTACTAGAAACTGTTAACTGGTATTGTTTCATCTCCACCTTACCCTAGTTGCAATAGGCCAATAGGTGGTGCCAATAGGCATTGCAATTAGGCCTCCGTTGCGCATAGTTCGGAAGGAATTTCATCCGTAGTATCCCTATCCCCTCCCGTTTCTGCTCTTATCAAGAATTCCCGCACTTTCCTGTTATTGCCAATTTTGGCATCGATATGTGTTGTCATATTAAACAATATTGGAATAACGCGGAATTATGTGACGTGGAACCCCGGAAAATCTTTATATACTTATTAATAATATGTTCATTTATATTGATCTTGGCACTTAGTTAAAGTAAACAAAGCCAGAAATATGTTATTATAAACTGTATTAGTATGCTGCATAAGATTAAAATGTACGAAGTAAGAAGGTATTTACTGAAACCATACGAATCTTAACATAATGATTAGGTTAGATAATGTTAATTTATTTTAATTTTCTAAGCATAACTTGAGTTTTTTTAATAATTTTAAAAGTATAACATTGAAAAGAAATTGACATTTAATACTAACATGTACTAAAATAAATCTTTATCTTACCTAATGTATCCATGTAATGTACCATAATTGAGAAGGTAAAAAAACTTTCGGAGCCTGAGAGCTATAAATTTTGAATTAAGAACTTCGTATCTTGTTAGTATGTTGTTCTCGTTTACACAAAACTTGTAACACGAGCACATGACTTGGAATTAATCGGTATGAACAAACAATTATATTATAGACGTTTAACAGTTTGTGGAGTGAAACTTCGTTAACTTAACGTGAGCTGATAATACAAATTAATTAAATGTTTGTTCTTTTTCAAATGTGCTTACTACGAGTATTATTGTGTCGCAATATAGTAAGCACATTTGAAAATGTGCAATACCTATAGTAAGCACATTAATTGATACAACAAGTTAAAAAACAACTGAACATCAAGACTGTTCAACCCGGTATGCAAAAACTAATCGGTTATCCTCTCCTTCAAATATAACCGACTGGAATCACCCAATAAAATTTTAATGGAACATAAAAAATGCGAGGTCCCGTCGGAAACTTGCTATAAATCCACAAAACGTTAGACATACTCGTAAATGGATAATGTCGATGTTTAGTCTGCACATGGATCTACAAGAAACCGGTACTTATATTTCTTGTAAAATTTATGATAGAAAAAGCTCTTTAATGTATACCATCAAATTAATTACATATCTACAACTATCAGTTAGGCAGCAACCTCTTCCTGTGAGTCTAAAGATCACCACTACAAACTAATATCTCTACAAGATGTAAAAGGTCTTTGAAAAGTAAAAATGCAGATTGTTATTTACTTAAAAAGTAACATACAATTTTTTCTTAATACGCAAAAGCTGCACATTACCATCAGCAACCCAAAAATATACTTTTCACGCACAATACACTACCGCGGGATTCCGGGACACCGGGGCAATTCGGAGTCCCTAACAATGAACCTGTGGGTGTAGTATATCGATCCATTATTTAATGAAGGCTGGAGTTTTTCCCGAAATTGAATGGGCCCGCGACAATCAGGGCGCGCGTCCGCAGATCATATTTCAGAACGAGATAAACTCGGACAAAAGAAAGGAATCCTCGCTTACCCAATTGCGTAATGGGCCAGCTCTGTCGTTATCTTTCCCCATTATTTCTGTTTGAAGAAGGCTGTGGTGTTCTACTTAATACCAAGGGTGAAATCTTTGCAAAGATCTTTGATAAAGTTGCCGAACTTGATCTGGTTGAGGAGTAAAGGGGAATTTGAAGTATGTCGGTTACTACGGCTTGTTACTTTTCTTAGGTTTTTATTGCGATTTTCGATATTCAAAACTGAAGATAATAAAGTTAACGGATTACGATTTGTTGTTCTGCGTTGTGCTGCATGGATTATGGTCAAAAGTTGACTTAATTATGGAGAGCTAAGTGATTTAACCCTCGTACCAAATACGGGATATAGTCTAGATTTTCGTCTAAGATGTACTAACAAATTACAGGAAAATCTAGTCCAGAAATTAAACATCAATGTGGCGAAGAACCCACCTCAGTTGCAAAGATCCTCGGAAACAGGAAAAGATTTAAATCAAAGAATTTCTCGTACTTATACGATTAAGTCATAATTTATGATGTGCATGTGCCCCAAACAGTCGTATATCGCTAAATAGAACTCGAACCACGCAAGTGATTTGACAACAGGAGTGACTAAACTAGAGTATTTTGTAGTTGAAATAGAGTGCTGAAATGCATTTCACGTAAATTTAGCGGGCAGCTAATGCAAGTACATACACGCGAACTGATAGTCAATCGACTGGCATTTTCGGTCTGCAATTTGAGCTCGCAGTCATTTAGCATTACTGTTGGTAAGATACGTACATAAAACATATTGTCTTTTCTTTCAAGTTTCAGCTGCTTTTAGCACCAAAGGTATACAATTGATTAAAGTAGCAATTTACCCTAAATTTTTTTATTACCCTTTATGTCCCAACTTTATGACGTGCCAAGAAAATTATCACTAACGACGTATGTCACTGGTCAATGAGAGAAAAGATGAACTTTTTAAAGGATCCAAACTTTGTTACGGCTTAAAACTGCGAGGCAACAAATTAAGAATCCTAGTGTTTTATATTTTCTATTTTTTACCTCAATAAATAAAAAATATATAAAACTCTAGGAACACTAGGATACATTTTGGATATTCCTTTAAGGATTTTTGAAGAAACTTAAGTATCGTGCGTATTGTACCATATGATTAGGTATTAAGTTGTAACCTGTTTTCAGATTTAAGCCTCGTCGCTAACCTATTTCTGGTGAAACAAGTATAAGTAAAGTTGTGTACTTGATCTCGTTGTAAGGAGTAATGCCGAGAATAAATTGCTTTTGAGGTGCCTCAATAGGTTTACGTTGCATGCAGGCAGCCCTGTGAACGAGGGTTGTAACTAAAATGAAAATGTTCAAGCATTTTCACTATTATTCTGAGACCACTAGCTTACAATGCTACCGAAATGCTGTTCTTGACGTTTTTGTTAGAGACGTAAGTAAGTTACGTAGGTAGTTATCGTACATTTACAAAACAATATACCAATAAACTTTTGTCTCACTATTTAAGAATTTGAAGGAGAGATTCGTTCTTTCTATTCGAAATTTTAGCACTGATTTTTAAACATATATAAAATTATAAAGTATGTCATGAATGTTTTTCATAATTGAAAAAAATATCCTCGTTTATTAAAGGTTCCACCTTGTTCCAATTACGTGAAGACAAATGAATATTTCCACGAAGTATTCTTTTGTGCAATCGTCATATTCAACTGGGAGGCAAATGTTAAATTCATATAATTAACTCCTATTAATTAATTATCCAGTATTATTCAAAGCGAGAGATGTCGTTGAGTCTTTCTGAAAGACTTCCTTTGTTTTAATTATATACACAATATGTTGAAGATGTCGTTTTTATTATTATATAATAAATTAATACAATAACATCATTGCGTGGCATAAAATGACTTTTAATGACATACCTATATTATGGATGAGTTTAAAATGTTAAAATGTTAAATAATTTATAATGATAAATTATAATTTTCGTAAATGAATTAAGGAAATACTTAGAACCAGAGTACTTACATTTAAAATTAATAAAATCATGAAATGAGCACGTAAAATCTGCTCGTAAAATCCACAACGTAGAACAAACAAAATTTTGGCAGCAGTACGCGTACAATTCTTTCTTACCGACGTTGTTAACGACTCCACAATATTTTTCTAATTGGACGAGTTGAACCCAGTTTTTATTTTCTAACTTTTGGACCGATGAAAAATATTCCTAAAGTAAGTTTAAAAGCGTCGTATCGCGCGACGACGTTGTAAACCGTACTAGTTTAAACTTGCTCCTTATTTGTTTTAGTGATGCACTTACCCATAATTCACTTCTTTATTAAGCCGGTGGAGTGGCTTCGAGATAATATAACAAATTGTGAAAGTTAAGACTGTCGCTCGGCGCAGTATATAAGGCTAACTAGTTTCAGAGTCACTCCGAGCTACTCGGTGCTCCCTCGGACTATCGTATATTTATGCGGGTGTATTGTTGGTTTGCATCAATTGTTACCTAAAGGGTTACTGGATCAGTAGTTATCATTTTATCAATGGAATAACCATTGAATTCCACTCTGGTGATAGTAGATACCCTTAGTCATCTTAACTTTTTACATCCCTATTACGAATGTACGGCAAGTAATCAGACCATCTTCTAAATAATATAAAATATCAATAAACTTATCGTAATTATTTTAAATATCTACAGTACAACTCATATAAAAGTACGACAAAAAACAGGATACAAATACGCTAAATATTTCCAAAGAAATCTTTGTATACGTAATATAGAGAAAACATAATGGGAAAACCTTCCACCTAACGTTGCGAGTACATTACCTTTGAAGTTTGTTATCGACATTACATCGATCCCTTATTTTTACGATGCCCAGTATCGTTCTTGCGTACAATTTCTCAGATATTTCAGTGCGAATTTCCGAGATACTCTTAGGGATTTACTAGGTTCTTGCGGTCGGCTTCATTGAAAAACATTGCTTATACCAGTAGCATGATTTATCTCGTAAGAGTTTGTGAATACAGTTGAATTTGCATGTGGAAATTGTCTGGGATTTATTCGCTTTTATTTAAAATAGATACGTTACGCTTTTAGTTACTCTATTTACCGGGTTTAATCAATTATGTTCATTGAAATTTTTGAAACTTTAAAGTAGTGTTGACAAGCAAAAAATTCGTTTTTTTAATTATTGTAATGTACACGAGAGATGGAGATGGAGAATCCTACATCCTCATATCTTTGAACTGGTGTCGCTACGGAATAACGTTATCGCATAGGTCGAAATCAGTATCCTTTTTCTGCGTGCGTATACGTGTTCTATAATACGAAAAGAAATAAAAATTACAATATTTTGGTTAGATACATCCAATATGTTTTAATGTTCGTTCCATTTTAGCTTTGACTGTCCATTACGAAGGGAAGGGTAAACATAATGCTACAGCAGTTCTGCAAAAAAGAGTGAAAATGTTTAATATTTATCCTGTGGGTTTCATGACCCACATTGTCGTTTAGATATCTCTAACGTCGAGCGGTGGAGGGCCCAACAATGCGCGAACAGCCTACTTTGCAATTGACGAAAACCACATTACTTTTTAATTTGAAACGCTGCCGGGTCTCGGCAAAGAGAGACTTTATTACACTTAGAGGTATCTCGCTTTTGACCCGTACGCCCTTTGTAGGAGGGTATTTTTTATTCATTTCTACGAATTCATACGGGATTTAGCGTTCCCTCCGACGGTTTCCCTTTTCGATGTTTTTCGTTTCTACTGACGTTTAGCCTAGAACTTATTCTGTTTTTAGGGTTCTGTGCTGAAAAGGTAAGGTACCTTTTTATTGGTTCACTGATAACCTGTTTTGTCTTTCAAGAGTCTTTTTCTCAAGGATTCTTGAAAATATTTGCAAGTATATAATTATATACACGAATACCTATAAATCAAAACCACTTGCACTTCCCATTAATTTACATTAAAGTAAATACTATAAATAAAACAAAACACACATAAATTTAGGTCAAATATGATAAAATTTACATTCTGTGTATTTCCAATTCCAAAACTTCCCAACACGTAGGAGTGACTGTTACACGTAGGTTACTTACTGTTATATGGAAAATACTGTATCAACGACAAAGTTTTATTTGTAGATGAAGAACTTGCTTGGTTTAAAAGTAAGGAACCCATTGGTGAGATTAAATCACACTAGTCTGTTTTATTTAATATATCGTTTAGGATTTATCCTGCTTTCGTACTGTCCGTATATTTTGCTTTCCGATATTTGAATGTGCCTCATTGATAGGCACCGGTGTAACGTGATCTGCGAAGTTACTAAGCTGCTCAATAGAAATATTGCTCGCTTTGAATTCAAAGTATTGATGTATCCTAAAGTTGAGTAGGTATACGTAAAAATATTTTTAAAGGTTGTTTAATAAACTGCACTTTGAAGGCAGTGAGCAACTAATGGGTCGCAGATAGACAATAAGCTTGGTATTAGGTTAAAATTAGAGCAACTAAAATTACAGCAATTCTGGGGTTATGGTTAAAATAACTTTGTTAATTTATTTATTTGGGTTATGGACATATCTTGGACCATTGATAGCTGCAAACAAATTTTGGTACTAAATTTTTTTAAATGGTCATTTGCAGGCGTAACCTCTGAATCTAAGTCCTGATTTGCTTAAGGAATACCTGTGAAATCTTATATCGTAATCGTACATAGTAATAATACGATCTGAAGGTCTGCGTAATAGTTTTTTACATACAAAACCACACACAATCACATTTCACCTCTACTGATTGTAGGTATGAGGGTTAACATAAAATTTTATTGTTCTGACCCTTTAATAATACTGTTGTTTTTGTTCCAGGTACGCAAACCGGTGTTTGAAACTTACGGACATTATTGGATGTCGAGCAAGCCCCCAATATGTAAGGAACCCTGGCAATTTCCGCCCTATTGTTAGTTTTCAGACCAGTAGAGAAACTTCGTTCCAGTACGCTTTTAATTAAAGCAGTTTTTCCAACTAAATGGAGTTTTGTAATGAAATAAATTTTGAATTTCAAACCCTTCTCGCTTCGATGCTTATTCTATTATTCAAAAAGTTATTCAATTTTATCCTAATAAGTAAGAACATAATATAAGCATTAAAAGATTAATAAATTTTACTTACAATCGGTTTTAATATTTTTATATGGCTTGGCGTGCTTAGTAGCCGTTATAGGTTCAAAACATTTCTAAATTTGTTATTCCGAATTTAATTTTAGCCTTAAACTCCTTTGTAAGTTACGTGTGACCTTTACTTATCATTTGACTTGTACCATTTTAGAGAATTTTGAATATAATATTTGACAGGCTTTACTTGATAAACACAATATTCCTATGTCTTATCTTCATCTGAAAGACATTTAACGATAGAAACCAAATACCGAATACCAGTGTAGTTAATAGGTAAAACGTGTCGGTTAACTTTTAACTAAAGGTGATGATGTGTTAGCCACCTTGTAATACTTACAGATACTACACAAACTTAGAGATTCCTTACATTTTTAATAAATAATAATATAAATGTTTTGTATTATATCTATCTAGCTAATAACGGTTCTTCCTACTGCGGGCCAAGATTCGCAATTATTTTGTCAATTCAAAAGACATGAGCGAATTCCCGATCCCTGAGAAGAATATAATTCTTATACTCCTTGATTGGTGTAAATATCTGATTTATCGACCGCCAACCTACGTGCACATACCTACATCAATAAATCAATCACTTGTAACGACTAACAGTTTTCTTTGCGCATTGTAATTAAAAGTATATCAAGTAAAACGGGGTATAAAAGCACTATCATTTGAATGACAATGCACAAACCACAATGTCAGTCGAGTCGAAGGGAGGTTATTTTCCGGTCTCTGACTAGGCCACGTGACTAGTCAAGTCAAGAAGGCAATCACAGTTTATATAATAATAATTGGGAAAACAATTATTATGATTTGGTCAATTTTGCTTATTCATTTCTATATTTTACTTTTTTATCTGTGGTCTTCTTAAATGTATTAAAAAAATAAGGATCATTAAGATTTTAAAGGGATTGAGGACTAAAAAAATGTAGGTAATTAAATGCTCAAAAGTAGATCGAGTAACATTTGTGTTGTCACTGTGGTGTTTGATTTTACCTGTCAAATTCTGTTAAAATTTTATAAAAAATCTTATAAACATAAATGATTGCGAAAATCGAGGTAATTAAACAACTCAGTTATTGTGAGTTTAAGGCAATGAGATACAATGTCAAATAACTGTAACAAAATAAATGATGAGATTAAAATATTACTAGGATTTAGTAGGCTGTACTTTAATCATCATTATTTACATTTGTATGTACCTAGATAATGTTTGGCTAGTGAGTAGTAGTACTGTAGTCTTTGAAATGCAAAACAAGTAAAACACGACTAGTGTAATATTTTGTTAGAATTAAGGGCAGGCACTTTAAATCGAGTCGTAATTAGAGTTGCTATAATTATTCTTATGAACGCGACCCACACGATTACGCTCGTCTCGCATTACATTTAGGCTAAACAAATGAATTTTCATTATTATTTATATGCTGGACAGAGAGGCACCGTGACGCATACGAATAAAAGGGACAGATAGAGGAATTTCTAATGAACGTAACATGAGCGTGAGTCGGGTGAAGGGTCAACGACCGATTCTTTAGGGTGGAACCCCATGCCCGGCCCGAGAAGTGTGCTAGGCGGTTTATTTTGATGCATTTTCTAATTGAATCGTTTCTTTGGGCGTTTCATTCGTGTAATCAAACGTTCATCGCTTCTTGTTAGCCGCTTTGTCCAATCACGACGTCGTAATTAATTATTGGGAGCTAATTCGTTATTTGGATAATTTCATTCCTTAACTGTCTCTGTAAGTTCAAAGGAACAGTAAGAGTTTGTTACAATTCATAATAAATAGAGAAATAAGAGGGCAAAGGAGCCGAAAGGCTTTCTTCATGATCACATTTTTCTAGCAATACTCGTATCGCGTTCAAATAATACACTTATAGTAGGCACTTAGGCAGTAGTAGGTAGTTCAGCTAGAAACTAAATTTATTAAAACTCATTAAGCAGTTAAGGTTATAGTCAACTACACTAGCGTAGTGCGTATGTAACGTTTCATTAGTGATCCGTAATTATTAATGTACTATCGTAAATGCAGTAAGTATCATAAATCATGCTAATATGTATTTGCACCATATTTTTGGCGGCGCTACATTTGCCGCGGTCACGGCACAACACAAAACGTGCGAAATGCGGATTCTAAACTGCTACCAAATAACTATTATTCATGGCCGATAACATAATCGGCACAAAATGTGACCAATTCGCGCTATACGTTTAGAAATATTCCCGTAAAATATTCCGTGTAATAGTCACGTGCATGAATTCGGGATCTCCATTTCCGTTTGGCTAACTTGATTTGGGCGTTTTTTCGTGTTTATTTGAAACGAGCGGTGCGAATTAGTGCGGCAAACAAACTGGTTGTTTATTCAATTGGATCGGCCCTTTATGCGATAGGTTGAAAGCGGTTAGGACTGGTTCCGAACTGAGTCTTATTGAGGCGTGAAAAACGCGTGCGACTGTACACGCGCCGGTCAAACCTCGAGCTGAGGGTGGAAAGATGACTTTCCTTCTACAGGAAGAATAGTTTACTATGATAATACTTTGTAATTACATAAAACCAATACCAACCAACCCACACTACGCCACCATGGCGGACTAAGCCTATATCCTTCATAGTTTGGGAGGAGACAAAAGTTTGCATTGGGTCACATGGGCTACTAACCGATTACGCAATCTAAACTGTAACTGAAATAATTAATCAATTATAATTGAAATAATAAAGATTGTATCAAGAGTATATTACTCACAAATGATAGAAATCTAATTTAGAACATCAATTTCATACCATATATTAATTCCAAAATGACAAAATTATAATTTTTTTTTAATGCTATTACATATGTAATTTAAAAAATAAAGATTGGTACCGAAATCTTTAAATCTGATCTGTAACAATGGGAAACAGGCGTTACTGGTGTGGCGACTTCTGCCACTCGTCATCTAAATATTGAAGTTTTGAAAAAGTGAGAAGAGAAGAGAAGCGGGAGATCTCCCTTTCCCAAACTGGTAACCCTACAGGAACCGCATGCGGGTTATGAGCGTCTGTGCCGCAGTGGAAACGGCCCAGAGAATGCTGCCACAATTATTGTGAATGTTCTCTTCATTAAAAATGTATTGCGTTTAATTTCGCGTGGGAAAGTTGACTGAGAATTAGAGTTAATATCATGAGCTCATCAAGGATAAAGTCAAGTTACTGCCCGCGGTTTCGTTGGCGTGGAAATTAAATTTTGTCTATACAGATAAAAGGTATATAATCCCAAGATACTATTTCATTATTCTGTTTGTAAGAGTTATGAACGTTCATCCATTTTACAAACTAAGTATATGACATATCAGTAACTTGTAGCATGTGTTCAATAAAAAATAACTAAAAAGTATGGGCATATAAAATAAGATATTGACGTCGAACTTTTAAAAATTTAAAAAGGATAAGATTTAAGGATAAAATTAATTATCCTTTTGTTTTGCACTAATAATATCAGAAAAGATTTAAAATAATAATATGTTTCAAGTAACAAGGGTAGCGCTTCAACAGATTTTAGAGCAGTTTTTGTGCCTATCACAAATTCCAGTGCCGTTTGAGCCAGTCTCAAATATGAGTTTCCTTTGTGCCTGCGAGTGAAACAGGATGCGGGTGGCACTGGACATGGCGTTTCAAATAGCCAATTAACACTCAAAGGAATTGTAGATAGTGGAGTGATGAATTTGAAAATTTGCATACGAAATGTTTTGTCATATCTTTTTGTTTGCCCACAAGCTTAACATAGCATATCTATGCAGCACACCAGCACAACCAGTTAACATAGCATATCTATACTTCAATAATCTTTTTAATAGAATATACAGCGATATAAAAATTAAACATAATTTAATAGAATCAACGTTTTATTAAGCATTTTTTAGGATTTTAAGGATGCCTTTTGAGGAGGTGTCTTCTTAAGTCCCACGTTAGCGCATAATGAATAGAAAATCTAAACCTTTAAACTGTTAAAGGATATTCAACCATAGCAATCTTGAATTGCTCATTACATCCGCTGGAATGCACAGTAATTTCCCACTGCCACAAAGCATTTGTAAGTTAGCCAAAGTTCCGAAAGTAACAAAACCATCGCAAAATTTATCTTCCAAATAAACATTAAAACCGAAAGTAAAGATAACTGTGAATAATCTTGTAAAGAAATTCTTAATGTTTATATCTTTCAATATTTCGAGCGGGATTAAGCGCGGCTACAAGATGGCACCATCAAGGTTGGCAAGAGCAATAATTACGAAAGTTTCCGAGCGGGCCACATGACGAGCCCTAGTTTCGGGTATCGGCCCTCGACTGTAAGTTGTAAACAGCGAATAAACATTAATAAAGTTTGCCTACACGTAATTTTGGTTCGCAACTTTATTACTCCGTACCTTGTTTTTGGTTTATGCGACAGAATAATATAAATTACTTATCGTAAAGTCAGTAATGGCGCTCTTTTGTAAACACTTATGATTTTTTTATTGATTCGTTTTCCCCTCGACTATGCGTCCATAAACATTGAGTATTTGACAGTGGGAATACTCTGTTTCTATGAGGAAAATGTGCTCACTTTGCGTTGATGAATAACAAAGATAATCACATATTAATCCTATAGAAAGGGGCAAATTGCTCGATACGCTTATTTTAAAAGCCGTCGTGCCATAAATATTCATTTTGTTTTTCTGCTACTACACCTGTAAAAGTAAACGACAATGCCTGTATACAAAATGAAAAATAATCTCCGTTCACGTGTCAACAGTAAAAGGGGTTTGAACGGTAATCGCTGAGACGTAGAACACAAAGACACGCAGCGAAGACGCCGCGGCTGTCGGCTAATCATAATAATTGACGTTTGACAGGCCGACACGGCAACACACGGGGCACCAGCCGACATGCTAGTGTATTAAATATTGTAATAACTCCAATCCCGCTTTGTAAACAAAGTTGAAAGAGCTACATATTAAAGTGAGCTCACTAAAAGCGTAGCCGTGTTCGGCAAATTGAATCAATTTGCAAATAATCCAACGATATTGTAGGCGTCTGCGGAGTACGGACTATGGAACCTCGCTCGGTAATTGATGCGTGAATCGGTGCGTTACTAAGCGATTTCTTGCTTTGTTATTCCGAGGAGCGTACCCTTTGAAACGAACGTCCTTAATAAACTCCAACTGTATTTCCTGGGTAATGCATTAGTAAATTATTCCGTATTCCGCCACTTCCCACCCTTTCACGTTATATTTATTCTGCGTAACCTACATACTGAACGCATTTGCGTAGAAGTACGTGCGAATGTACTCGTAAGTACTGAAAACTGTAAAATGTAGGCGCAGTGTTTTAAGACGAAAGTTTACGGCAATAAATCTTCTTTATAGTGGATGTTAATTTGTTCAGTAAAGCTCTTAGCTGTACTTTCATTTTGGCTGGTTAAGATCTATGGTGGTAGGAAAAAATAATTAGGTATTAATTCAGAACCCTCCGATGAAAGGGAAACAGAATGAAAGTATTTTCAAAAAATACTTAAAGTGGGTAATGAGTAGGTAATTTGACTAATTATATACCAATTTATAGGTATTAAATACTTGCGTATATTACTTGCGTATAGGTATTAAAAAGCGGTGATAGCCCAGTGGCTTAGAATTCGACCTCGAATCGAGGGGTCCGGGTTCGAATCCCAGTGGCACGCACCAATGACCTTGTAAAAAAGTTATGTGCGATTTATAAAAAAAAAATTAAATATCACCTGCTGTTACGGTGAAGGTAAACATCGCGAGGAAACCTGCATGCCTGAGAGTTCACAAAAAAAAATGTTCTCAAAGGCATGTGAAGTCCACCAACCCGCAGTAGGCCAGCGTGGTGGACTAAGCCCTACATCCCTCTCATTGTGAGAGGAGACCCGACCCTGTAGTGGGTCATTAATGGGTTACTGACAAATACTTAAGTGGTTTATGATAAAATTTGACGCAGCGCAGGTCCCACAAAACTGAGTGGTCAACGACAAAACGTACTAGTACCTATTAATAATAATCATTTTCCCGGGACGATGTCAGAAATTTTGCATGACAAAAGACCTGTCGCTCATTTTATTTTGGGCAATGTTGACTCACCATTGTTCATGGAACCCTTGCTTATATTTTTTTAGCTTTTCTTGCTTAGAACCGCCGAATTAAGGTTCCGCGAAGAAAGTTAAAAGTAAAATAGAACGGTCCCTTATTATAAAGCTTTGGAGAGCCATTATACAGCTATTATTCAAAAACATTCCATTCTTTTTCTGAAGGATTGTTTTAATTGAGTCTTTCAATATCCTCTTATGACAATATCTTCTCATCTTATTTTATGAGGTGAGGATTCTGATTATAAAATTGTAATACAAAAATGTAATATCATTCCTTTAATTTTATTTAGAAGATAATACCATCCTTCTATTGTTTTCTATCCTCCTATTTGGAGTTTTGGTCCCTATTTTCCGATCTCTATATGGATATAAGATTTTTCAAAAATCTGTTTCAATATTGTAGGATGCATTGTTGTGTATATAACTGGATCAATATAAGTAGTATCTACAGCTGTGGTTACTTGCAAGAAAATGCAAGTTGGCAGGACAGGTCATTGTCACCATTTTGGACACCACTCCCCTTGTCCAAACGAGCAAAGCCGATTATAATCGTGATAAAAACGACAGAGCTCTCCCCATTCGATACCCCCGAGTCTCACCCCAGACCTTATCCGATCTGCTGTCAAAAGTCCTTCCAATTTATGTATTGCAGCCGACACCCCGCGGTATTATTTATTGTGAGACGGTTTTCTTGCTAAGTTTCCTTTTATTCTACATGGAAGTATAGTTACGCGGGAAGACTCTCAAGTGTAGCTCTCCGAAAGGGGTAGGTATGTCTGTAACCCATTAGTAACCCACTACAGGCTCGGGTCTCCTCTCACAATGAGAAGGATGTAGGTTAGTCCTTAGTCCACCACGCTGGCTAGGTGGACTTCACATTCTCTTATGGAAAACTCTCAGGCATGCAGGTTTCCTCACTATGTTTTCCTTCACCTTCGTAGTAGGTGATATTAAATTTTATAAAACGCACATAACTTTTAAGAAAGTCATTGGTGGTGGAATTCGAACCCGGACAGGGGTCCGTTGAGAGGCCGAATTCTCAGCCACTACTAGGCTATCACCGCTTCTATAGGTAGAAAGGGGTTATATCTACGTTCATATCTGAATCGCTCATGCAATTTCAAAGCGAACAGACTTTTCTAAACACAGAAAGCGGTCCATCAACATTTTATCCGTCACTGAAACGCGACGGGAACAGCCAAGCTTTTAGTGTGTATGTGAAAACAACTAAAAATTTAGAGCCACGTCATTTAGTCAGTCCTGTCACGATGGCCGGCGCATTCTAAAATTATTCATAGTTTTTATTAAGCGAACGAGAAACTTTCATTAATAATTTTTACGGTGAAGAAATATTTCGCGAAGAAACCTCTGTGCCTAATAAAAGGTATTTTATTATAGACTATCTTTGAGCCTGTGATCCAAGCATTTAAGAAGGAGTGTATAAATAAATACGCGGATTAATAAAAAGAACATTGGCAACTATTAATGAGAAGTTTTATTAGCATTTAATGAAGACTTAGATATATTATAATATACCGTGATGGAGATATCAAACTACGATATATCCTGTAAAGAGAATATAATAAAATGTAATGTAGAAATTCCATTACACTTACTGAAACAATCTAATTCAGGCTAAAATAAGACGTGCAAGACTTCACAGCACAGTATTTCCTTTGGGAGATCGCAAAGCTGTCAGCGCTGTCTTGAACTGAGTCAAGTGAATATATACCTACAATCTTGCTCTAACTTGGAAATATAATAAAAAGGCATTGTCCTACTCACGAGATCACTTCGAGTGTTGTGTCGTTTTACAGATTTTGGTATCTATTTCATCTTTTTTCCTGTCATTTAATCCGAGACTGTTTAAAGAATATGAAATCTACTCGTATATATTTTACGAACAATTTTACGAACACTTTGTACGAACACGAAAGACAAACTGCCCCAGACCAAAATGACGCTCACTAACAATACAAACAATTGCCAAAATAATAAACATTATGAGGAAAAGGGCCCGCAAATTTACAAAGCTGTATAGAGAAGGACACTCGAAACAAAATGCCTCCAAACATTAAGTCAACAAACGAAGTGACCCGTAAAACGCGCAGAACGAGAGAAACGGGAATAGATTGAAAAAACGCATTTTATTAAGTGCTCCCTACACGACACCGATCAAAAGGGATCATAACAGCCGCCTACCGAGACAAGCGAGAACGCATACATAAGGGGAAGTAGCACTGATATTTATTACTAAGATTAATGATACACATCCAAGGAATACGAAGACGCATAAACATAATACATAAGCACGCTCCTACAACAGCCAAGGACGAATCACGGCGTCTCGTAAAGTATTCAAGAATCGAATCGAACGAGACCATAAATACGAAAACGAGGTGGGCTGTAAAACACAAATATTCCCACAGGGACGACGATTTTGTTCGGAATTTGTCGGCTTAATGAAGTCGAGCCGATGATATTGCAGTTTATGGATTTTTCACGGCTTGATTGGTCGAGAAACGGCGTCGCCTTGCCGTTAAGGCTATCGATTTTGTTAATAGGGTACACGGTTTAAAAATGTACGCTCCGGCTCCCACGTCGAAGCTACTGGCGTTGAAAAGTGATGTTCTGTATAGAAGATAGAACGCTCCGCTTCAAATCCGTTCTACAATTTCGTTTCCTGAATAACCTTTTAAACTGGCGCTAAAAGGTGTTAGTAAGGATTTAGTTTATGTTTAAATTTTGTTATAAATTATTTTGATCACATCTTAACCGAAACTTTCCGAATTAACGTCACGCGGTTCCACGTCGCAAATTACAAACTTTTTAATTAGAAACCACGTTGGGCGATTTAGTTTGGACAGCTCACTAGCCGTAATGGGATGGTGTTTGGGAAGTAATTGCTAAGTAAGCATGTGTTGGTGACTGCACTGAATCTATGCGTATTTAGAAACTTACAACTGCCTCTTACATACTATTTACAAAATGCCATTACTATTACAGATTTTGTTCCTTACTAGTGACATCATCAAATGGTGTAATCATATAGGTGGGATTTTTTCAAAATCAACGGGTTTGATTTCAGGCTAGTAGTTTTAGTTTTCATCAAAATCGGCCCTCAAACTTCTTTAAGTATTTTTCGCTATTCTTCATAATTCCAGATTTCGCCATCCACGCATACTTGTAAAATTCATCCTGTATACTTGTAGTTTCCTACTAGAACTGTTCACTTTCTACAAGTTTAAACATGCTACGTTGGTGGTCAAATTGGCGCGTTAGCTGCCTACCGTGCGGTGGACCCACCTGCCCTGACTGCGTATTTGCACGATTCCGCTGCGGTCGGCTCCGGGAAATGAATAGCCCAATTTTCCGCATTTTCCTCCATTAACAACATCCGGGCGCAGAATACGGGTGACGTGTCCGCAAATAATGGACACCCCTATAACTGTCCGTCTGTTTGCAATGGCGAAAAAAGGCTTTATAACACAGTTTTAAGCATCCGAATTGTTCCCGCTTATTTGTTCGGTCGTGGCGCACTGCAGTATACTTTTGATCCTGGTTGTCTATGAAAACAAAAACTCGACTGCGTAGAATGCTACTTATTTAAAGCGAACTCTCGAAATAGGACTTGTTTTGTCTTTTACCTATTTTGCGTGTTGCGTAAACATAAAAGTGGATTGTAAAGCTATTTGCAGCATATTAATACTTGGATATTTTGGAAATTTATACTGGAGAGTCATTATACTTATTAGTATAGAGACTCACGCAATGGTGATTTGAGGGGACTCAAATAAACTATACAAACTTGAATTATTTATTATTTGGCATACACATATTTAAAATAATTTAAGAAGATATTTACAAAAATTTGGCTTGCACACTTTACAATATACACATACATAATACTAGTTTTTTTCGTGTAGCATTGAGGAGGCAATCAGACACAGTTGGCACCGGAAGGAGTCCTCTCAAAGCAACTACGCCGTACCTGTGCCGGATTAGAGTCGAAATGCGACTTTTTGACTGCCACTACTCTGAGATTCCCCACTTATTCATAGCAAGGTGTAAAATGAAAAATTTATTTCTAGTTATATTTCTTTGTAAAAATGGCACATATGGACTGCGTTATGGCATGGACCCTCCCTTATCTACAGGTATGCATATATCATCACAACTGAATCCAATAACACATGACAAGTGTTTCACACCAAAGCAGGGCATCATTAGGTGAAGTTGGCGGTACCAACCGTTAGGGTTTCTGCGCCTGATAAAGTCATTAAAGATACAATAATTAATTAAAGATTAGTTTCAGATACTCATGTAATAGGTAACAGTCCAGCATAACACCATACATGGTGGTATTATACGACGCCATTAAAATAGCGTCGTATAATATTTAAGTTGACACAGAAAATATAAAAATGTTGGACAGTAGATAGAGTATCGTAGAGATTTACGTAACACAGTTATATAAATATATGTACAAATAATTCGTCACTCATTTTTGTCTTTAACGATTTTATGGTGTAAAATAAAATAAACATATGAAAAACTTTCATTCTGGTCTTTACATGTTTCAGGTGTTCATATCGACAGCATTCATTCTGGGTTTATCTCGGCGTTGTGGGCATGAACATTATTCGATACGAGCGGCTCCCTTAACGATAGCGCTTACCGTATCGCGCGAAATATATCGTCTGACCTACTGCACTGAGTTTAAGGTTACAAGATGATGTAACCTTCAACGTCTTTTCGAAAAAAAATCATAATAAAATAGACTTAAATTTCTAATGAAGTGACTTTCTCCTTGGTTTCTCCTCGTAACAAGGCATCTCCAGCGTACTCTTACCATGTTACTCTGAAGCGTCTGTAACCCATCAGTGGCCCACTGCAGGGTCGGGAGAAGTTTGCTCACGTTTTCCTTCACACAGCAGGTGATATTTAATTGTAAAGCGCACATAACTTTTAAGAAAATTATTGGTGTCACTGGGATTCCAACCCAGACCTTTCGGGTAATCACAGCTTACTAGTATAATATAGTAAGTAGGTAGGTAAATACCAAATAAAAAAACTGAAAAAAGCACAGGTTAATTAACCCTGCCTTCATCTCAGCTATCAGGATTCCGTTACAATGTAAAAGTTGTTATCGTGAAAAAATACCGCTTTTGTAGGAAATACACTTTATTTTGCTCTGTTACTTAATATTTGTAACCTAGATTCAGAATATGAAAGGAAAGATATTTAGTACTATCACGATATCCTCGCGAGCTGATATTTTTATTGTGGTCTCCAAAAATTATAGAACTCTCCGAATCCACGAAAGTAAAACAAACGTAGCGGAGGTGCTATGTTTATTGAGTGTTAGATGTTAAAGTAATCTAGTTTCCCTAGGGCCTTCAGCAACGCAACCAACTGTTCAATTTATGGGGACTGAATGGTATTGAATAAATTATCACCAAAAACCAAGTCCCCAACCGAAACAGGACATAAACAACATGCTAAGTACTTCTGGACGAGTCAATAGGATTTCAATAATGTACTTCCGAGCGACCTATAATATCATCATCTTTCTATCAAAAATACAATTAATTTGAACAACCTTAAAATTCGGTTTCAATATTAACATTCAACGGACCTCTCTACTACTATGCTACAGATTAATCTATCCAAAGTAAGCAGAGTGCGCTATCAAAACTGACAGGTGACGCATTGTGCGCAGACTAAATCGTATTCAATTTATCCACCGAGGCTGAGTCTGTTTCAGTTTGGCCAGTTAGCCGACCAGTCATATTGAGCATACACCCGACACGTTTGAAAGGAATATTGTAAGGTATTGACAGGGTGTTAACGAAACGCTTTTTTGTAATAATTGAGCAGCAAACGGACATGCAGGCCATAAGTGGTCACTGCAACCCATGGACACCCAAATCCAAGTTCAAATATATGAGGAGGTCGTATGCGAGTGCTTTGCAATTCATTAGGACAAAGATGTTCGACTCAAATGAAGTAGCTCCATCAACCATATTATTATCTCCCCAGCCGAAACACAAGACGTGAATAATATGCTGCTCTACGACGGGTTTAGAGGCTAACGGTAAGGTACGTCCTCGAGCGAGCTACTGTGACTTTACCACCTTTTATCATAAAAATTATAGCAAAAATTAAGTCATCTATTTTTCCGCGCAATACACTCTTTCCCTTTTATTTTAAAAGAAACAAATTCATGATCTGTATCGTACAGCGCCGGCATGATTGATTCGCGAAAGAATTTTTTTAATCTGTGGCGTGGATCGCTACCCACGATCACTGTCCCTTTGATTTTCCGCAACTGTGACCACGACTATTGATTCCAGTGATTCGGAGGGTTGCTCTTTCCCGTTTTAATCGCGGGCTATGATTTTGTGGTTTTGACGTCGTATCTATTACTTTGTAAATACGTTTGGACGGAAAGAAAATATTAATAATAACTTTTATATTTTCATCCAAACTGTTCGCTTGAATAATAATTACTGAAAAGAACTTTAAGTTCGTCTTCAACGAAACTTTTATTACCTACAAACTTACAGTTGTATTAAGTAGATATTTTGTACAGTTTGATTTAAATTCCTTGAGTGAATTGCACTTAAAAATATGATTTGTAACTGAAGTGCTTCTATTGTTAATCACACATTTTGTATTTTGTCTGAATGTAAACATTAATATATTATGAGTATGAGACATCGAATAGAAGTAACCTTGAATAAAAACAAATGTGCAAATACGTGTTTCATTTTAACAATCTATTCAATGTTCATCGTTTACGGAATTGGACTATCAAATTTTTTACGAGTCTTTCTCTGCTACATTTGTTTATGAAACCCTTAAGTTTTTACTATTATTTGAGGACCCTTAATATTCTTTGAATATCAATTGAATTTGTAACAGCTTTGAGTTTGAGTTTTAGTCATTTTAACGTTATATGGGTAACTACATAAAAATTATTTAAGATAGTATCTAAAAGTAAATTACTCCTTGAAGTAAAATTACTTTTTATTGCAAATTACTTATTTGTATACTTACATGTATACATCTACATGTTAAATGGCCGTGGGCTGCTGCCGCAATATTTTTCCTTTTTTTTACTTTCTATTCCTTTTTTAATTTTTGAAAGGCATTAACATCTTATCATCAGACATGTTGTTTCCTTCTTCTATTTTATTAAAATATTTTTTTCAAAAAGTCTTTTTTAACCTGCCACTGAGCGGCTCGGAGGCAAACAACGTGAACTATTTACATAACGAGCCGTCATCCGTAAAGGGTGTCTGCTCCAGAAGAAAGAATATTTCTCAGTGTCTGTTATTGAATCTGATTTTTAGTTTTATTTAGCAAATTGTTGGCGAGTCACCGTGATCAAATATTGTGTCAGTATTAACGGTGGCTACATACATACCCACATATATCGTAGTTCTATTAGTTACACTTTTAAAAGTAGGTGTGTTCATTGAACTTTTTCAATACTCTAATTGTACAGCATTATGCCTCTACGGGTCACTCAAACTATACTTACTTTAAATGGGTACTGAGAAGTACTTACGTCATCTTTTTACACGGTTTGGAGAATAAATCTAGAAAAGGAGTTATCACGCAGTCGTTTATCCAACAATGGTGGAGAATGATCTAAAGTTTAAATTAGAGACCTGATAATTTTAACCCAGCAAAGTGTTACAAAATGTTTTCACAAGAAAGGCACACTGACAAAAACCAATTTTGAATACGCGAGCAGGAGGCCATACTTACTAAATCGTTCCGACATTCAAAAACCGAACCCCGGAAAAGACGAACCGAACAAAAAATGACAAATTGGTAAAAGATATGCTTAAAAACAACATAAACTATTTACATAAAACGAACTCGTCACCGCCGCTGAACGAAGTCGTAAAAAGAATTTCCCAAAGCGTTTATGTTTAAACTTTCCAAACCGTTACTTGTTAGCATAATTTCCCCGGTATTTCTTCGCAGTAAATCTTCATTTACAAAGAAAATGTACGTGGGTTTTGCGGACCGTGAACGCGATTGTTGGATAATGTCGGGCTACGATTGTAGTTGCAATTGCTGATTTTATATAAGAATATTTCTATTCTATAGTTAAATCGGTAAAAGCAATTGGGTTAAAAATATTTCATTATAGCTTACCCCGTACCCCATGCCATTGTCAACGCCAAAGTTGCTCGTACATTATTGGGTATGACAGTGCGTATTTCAATTTGAACAGCACCATCCATTTATCCATAAATTTTGTCGTGTTGATTGGTCAGTCGATTATATCAGTCAATTAGGACAAGGCTGTAGGTATCGAAAGTAACCCTCAAACACAGAAACGACTAACTATTACTTCGGTCAAAAATGTTTGCCCTTTGTAATTAAACAAATTACTAAAAGCCTATTTTAAAAATTTGTTTGGAGATGAATGAGTGACGCAGACTTATTCGCAGAATATAAATCGATTTGATATCATATAAGTACTAAGTCAAATTGAAATGATTTCATTCAGTTGCGAACGTAGCAGATCGACCAGTATGCATGCCGTACAAAAAAATCTAAATTTCTTTTATAAAATCATGCCAACTGTTTGCACGATTCTTCGACGATGCTTTTGTACTTTTAGTTCTGTTTGGTAGTATGAGGATGGGAAACGGGGCGTGACTGGGCGAGATTGCATCGGTGTCGCTACGTTATTCATTCCCGTGCATTTCCGCTTAAAGTACACTCGAGTGCATTGGCGTGTATTTAATTTCACATGACACACCTACAGACTACCTCCCGCGGTAGATTCTACTGTGGTTAGAAACGTTCCTGCTACTCCACTGAATAAAACCTTTCTATTACCAATCCCTTATGTTCCATACTGGCCATATGCCTCCACAAAATGTAGCCTCCTAACAACTCTTGTTTTCGTAGGGGAGTCCGTCATATATATTATTATGTACATTGTACGTATACCCCTGTTGAAATACGGCTGACATAGAGCTATACCAAACTCTGATGCGTTCCTTTTAGTGTTAATAATTGGGGCTACGGCAACACTTTTTTCTTTGTCTTCAATTACTCTCCACAGACTCTAGGTCCGTGCCTTTTTGCATCACATTAGTTGTCTACTTTTCTTATAAGTATACATATTTATGCTTCAGAAAAAAATATGTCTGAGTTTGGCCCGGTGTATCCTTTGATCGTCCCGGGCGTTCCTTCAGGGGTTCCGTCACGGCAACACTTCAACACTTTCGCATACCTCCGCCATCGCCACCCTGACAGCAACGGTCCTTTGCATGGACCCTCGTACTCCTGTAGGTACCTATTCCTTTACCCAATACGTTGTCAGCATTCGAGAAACTTTCTGCTTCATAGATTGTCGGTTTTCCGAACGACATGGCTTGCCTATTGCCATAAAATCCATTCAGGCACACAAAGTTCTTAAAATAAAAGTTTCGAAGTCTACAGCTTCAAACACTCCAGACATCCCACTTTTCATTACAAATTCAACTATTAATCCCTTGTACAAAAAGCGTCTACGTAATCGAGACCATAGCCTTTGTGATAACTTCAGACCATTTTCTTAGCAATCGTCGTTTCAAATTGCGATGGTTTTTTGTTAGCTGAGAGAATACCGGATGAAGGGTGTAAGGAAAGTTAGATTGGGACAGTAGGTACACGACAGAGTTGTATAGCCCAAGAGCTTGAGGCATCATAAAATCACGTTGAATCGACTATCCTACTATTATTATAAGTATTAAGGTTTATGAGGATGAATGGATGGATGGATGTTTGTTACTCTTTCACGCTAAAACGGCTGAATAGACTTTTTATCCCTCTCTGGACCAAGTGCTAAAATTGCACCAAAAATGCAGACCTGGCTAGCGGGTGATGGAATTTAGCCAAGCCCGAAATGAGGTGTTTGAAAATAAAAAATAATAGATTTCAACATGATTTTATGATGCCTTAAACAATCCTCGAAAAATGTCTACCAGCTCTTGGGCTAAGAGTTGTATAAAACTGTATAATCATTCCATAACCGCTGTGCAATTGCTTCGTCGTTTAAAGGGGTAAAGATTGCCGCTTTGCGTTCAACACAACTCCTTACCAAATATTTATCCCCAGGTTGAAAACATTACTTCCTTTTAGCAACTTGGTGAAATTTTTAATGATGTTTTAGTACACAAAATCGGCTTAGTCTACTTACTAGTATTGCAATAAGACTTATATTCGTTAGCTGTTAATTCCGCCGTAGCGCTATTAACAACATTTCAAAGTTAGAAGTACCGTAAAATCGCTTTCGATCCGTATAAAGCTCTGCTAATTGGTTCGAATCTAAGCAGCTGTAGGTACTAAGTGTTACCAGTTTTTCGATCGACTACCATTTTTTGTTGCACTAAAACTTTTACAGCGAAGTTTTTGGTGTAGCTATTTGGTACTTTACATATCTTGTTTTTAACAGAACGAATTGTAAGTACATAATACAATCCCAATTATTACAATTTTCATTCAGACACTTTTATAAGCTCGACTTTTAATCACAGCATAATATAGGCTGGTAATATCTTTCAAACACATTCTAGTTGAATATAAAAATCCCGATTTGTATGTTCTAAAACTCTGGTAACGCGATTGGAAGTTCAGTTATAGGTTAACTACAGTTCCCAACAAGTAAAGTACATGAAATGCGGGACGTGTATCGCTGTGTAAAAACTTCATACGCTTAACTTTAAACTTATATTTGATCGAGTTCAAAACTTTGTCGCTACAAGAAATTTTATAGCGGGACTTAGCTAAATTCGGTTTACCTATCGAAAAGTACTCAAGATGTTCTAAATTAAATGTTATTATAAGGATCCGAGATTTAAATAAGAGTAATAAAAATTTTTGTGCATGAAATTTTAGAAATTATAAGATGATGGCATCGGAGAATGCTTTGATTAGCATTAAGTCCGCCTCTTTTATCATTCTTTTAATTTCATCAAAATCGTTCGTCAGTCTTGCATCTGTTGCACCAACTCGTAACAAAATTTGAACAAAATGAAACAAAGTATTTGTATGCGCATAATTAACATTAAAAAATTATTCATAAAGCGTCATTAAAAATTACGTTTTTAGAACACTTGTCAATCTTTTATGGATGAAATTCTGATTGATCAAAATTTATCTCCTTTAAAAAGCTATGCAGGATATCTACTTATTTATTAGGTTTTTTTTATTTATGCTACCACTAACGCCTTCTATTAGTTTACACTATTAGTAAACAAAAGCTCGCTCAAACACAGGCCGTATAAAATAAACTGAGTTTCACTATCTTTTGATCCAATCACGACATAATGCCAGGACAAAGCCGGCGAGCATCAGTCTGTGGCTAGCGTCGCGAAATCAAAAGCTAACCCGTCGCCGCTCGGAATATAGATGCCGTTTTGGTGTTTATCCTTACTCCCCGTTAGTTTTCTTTGACTAAAAAAAATATAGTAGGTATTCATATTATATGTACACCTACTATATTTTTATAAGAAAGATAAATTTCTTCACTAACAATATAATATGTATAAAAAATATAGTACGTTTAAATTTTTTGGATGAAATCTCACTGACTGGTTGATCACCCCGTTAGATAATATATGATTTTCTGAAAATTACCAATTATATACTGCTATTACGTACCTGATGTACTATTTACGGAAACTATGCTTTTTGTTTAAAAAATAAAATTTTAAACGAAATTCGTGACATTATCTGCAACATGAATGAGTTTTATGACTGAAGTACTTAAACAGAAACTACCAAAATGAAACATTAAAATGGACGCATATCTACATTTTCGCGTTAGCATATACGTGAAGTGTTCTTCAGCTATTCGGCAATCGGCACATCCATAGTGCAGGGGCGCTGACGTCATAGTTCGAGTGGCGTTTGAGTGTAGAATTTGTAAATATTGGTTCGTTTGAGGGACGATAGGGAAGCGATTCTCTAAATGGAGTCATTTGTATTGTGCGGCAAGGGAGGGTTGTGTTACGCACTTGTACTGTACTTATTGACCACTTCAGGGCCGGATGTGGGTTGCCGATAGCTCTGTGAATCAAATCAACCTTGGAATACAAAGTCGTTTCGCTGATCGATTTCTGGAGTACGTGTAACCTGAAGCCGTTTTGTCGAGGTGGCTTCGTATAAAATTCGGTTGTTTATTTGAAACTTATTATTTGCCGAGCCCCGATTGCACAATATTTTTAATACAATATGTTTTGAAACAATGTGTATCGCATAATGAAAAGAAAGGAATAGAAAAGAAACGAATGGAAGAGAAGATAAAAGAAAGGAAAGAAGAGGAGAGGACATGAAAGGAAAGAAAAGGAAAAAAAATCGTTTATTCTTGCGTAGTTAATGCGTTTTAATTTCAGGGTACTACTGTGAAAATAAACCTTTACCTACCCCTTCAAGTAGGAACAGAATATACCTACTATAACATTCCTTCAGTTTCCAATGTTGCGATCATTTGGAAACAAGATGGAAATCGTAATTTATCTCACTTTTTGCGGGTCGTTTGCATTAATTTTTGAGGGTAGCATCTGCGGGTAATAGCATCTCGAACTCGTATATTATTATCATTTATTGAATTTATCAACCTCCAAAACCCTCTTCTGAAAAATTGACACCTATTAGGGTAGATCGGTTGGGACTTGTTAACGTCGGCATCGCATTATGTAAAGAGGCTGTATACAATATTTTACGTTTTTTGAATCGTTTTTATAATCAACAAATTAATAAGATGCACGTTGAGGTCATTGAGAACTAAGGAGAAACAATTAATTAATTGGTATACATATCTTTTGTATACATAATACTATAAAACATTTTTGTTGGTAAATTCATGAATTTTCTCTTAAAAAGCAACAATTCTATGTTAAATGTTATGCATCACCACGGTACCTATAAGTATTATACAATTTACGTAGAATTTTTGCCCCACGCTAGTCTATCTTTTTTTTCTTTCTATTACGTGAGCCTATACATCAGTTAATCAGACTGGTGTCGGTACGGAAACACGTTAGTTTGTATCTCGTACTCAATATCCGGATTAAATGTAAACATTCTTCTCCAATACAATAGCCAAACAACGGGCAGATGTCACAATTAACTTCCTCCGTTGTAATTACGACCACGTTGAAATAGCGACACTGTACTAGCTTCAAAATAGTCAATTATTTATTTAAATCTCTTTTTACTGACAAAAATCATTCGCTATTTTAAAAATCAATATATAGATTGATACAATATTTTCGATGGGTGAATATTTTGGTATCCTCCAACAAATTCAGTCTATAAAACGTCATTGACTGTATTTTAATAGATCAGTACTGATTTCCTACCGTCCTCTTTCCTGTGTGTGTTTAGGGCGAGTGCCCTGCACACACACAACACTGGTTGTTGTGAGTACAACACTGTGATAATAAAACGGGTGATAAAGTGCTATTTGATTGAATATTTTACAATGTACAACTCATTTGGTATATTATATTTTAACAGCAATTATTTTATATATAAATTATTTGGAAATATGGGAAAAACCATCGATTTGCCGACGCTACTCCTACCCGTATCTATATTGAAGCGTAGCGCAGAAACCACGACCGACGCCGGCTCGGAAAAGATCATTTTGCAAAACGCAATTAAACTTTAACTTCATTAATGAAAATACCTTATTTTCTTTCCTTCAAATAATAGGACGGCCATATTGTTCTCAGCTTAGTACACCCTATTGTGTCTTTTAACAATAAACGGCATATTTCAGCATTCCCAAGTTGTAGGCTCGCTACAGCGCATGTCAGATATTTTGGGAAATGAAGTGACGTCTGAGCACGTATTTTAAGGACCACCATTATGCTAAGGGCCTATATAATTTTCTTTATTTCTCGTTTGTAAGGTAGTAAATTAAGATGGCTATGTTAAAGCAATATAAAGCAATGGCCTTACCGTTTATTCAAGAGTATGAAAGGTAAATAAAGGAAACAAAAGAAGATCAAACTCCATGGACCTCGATCGATTACCTACTAAAAAAATAGAACTTGACTAAAGTAGTATTTTAAGTCATTGATAAATTTCATTTTTATACTTGTAATAATTTTGATACGCAATAAGACATTCAGAACAACGGAAAAGTGGTCTGGCATGTCACAATTAGTTTCCTTGTTACCTAGTAGTCATTTTCTTTTATGACGTCGTCAACGGGCCTTAGGATTTCTATTGTTTTTATTGCTCTTCATGTTTCGGTAATCGTTTGTAGTGGGCAATTAATTAGTCAAATTTAACGGGGCACGGTGGATTTTCTTTTACGATGCAATTTAATGTTCCATACAATTGGTTTTCTAGTCTTTTTTGTGGGGCTATTTGCTTTGTATATTTTTAAAGTGGACATGTTGTTTAATTAGTGTAAGGATGTTTGTTACTTCAAATTTACACCTTTGATGTGAAATTGAGCAGTACTAAAACAAAAATGTATGAAAAAATGAGTATTCACTAGCATATTCGAGCTTAAAGTTTCTTAAATTCGTTAACGGAGATCACCGCGGTATGCAAAACGTAACAAACTTTTGTATTTTTCTGTTGCAAAAATAAATTGTTTTAAGTCTTGCGATGCTATTTTTCACAAAGTTCTATCTCCCGAACAGGTGCAACTGTAGAAACGCCGTGTTTGCTCAAATAACACACTGCTCACACTCAGCGAATATAAAACCAACGCCCATTGAAAAAGAACGTAAATAGAACGGCAAAAAGGCAATGATATCATGTTTGTTCCGAATGTACTGTAGCTATCGCAGCTAACGTCACAGCCCAAACTCATGCTTCTTTCATTGATAGAATCAGCTAGTATGCGCTCACTTTAGCAAAATCTACACGGCAATCTAGCAGGTACGCCCGCCCCGCCTAGATAGCCATTCTACCTTCTTCCTATTTCCATGCCAGCGCCCGTCATACTATGAATTCAAATAAAATTACAAAGTCCACTTCTTTTCTTCACTAGAGAGTATTTTACGGATATTTCTTTTAACTCTCTTAACAAAAGACTTAGGTACACCCTCACTCGACTCACAAAAAATTCGAGGGGTGAAATTTAATTAAAGTCAAATTAAAGAAACCTTAAATGTTATCTCCGTAGGGCTTCAAATGATGATGTTCCTTGAACCTACTCACAATTTATAGCTTAAGCTGAGAGTATCTTACTTCTTTATCGTGTTTAATAAGATATTTTAATTGTATGTTATTTTCTATAAAACACCTGACATTATGAAAACATTGTTACACTTAAAATGAATTCGTATCGACGAAAACATGACTGTCCAAAAATAAATGTTTTAGATATAAAACTAATCAACTTTATCTTTATGAACTTAGTGAAAATATTTTAAATTTTTTTATAAATAAATTGAGGGCTAAAGTTATGAAAAAATGGTAAACTCACAACACATGACCTAAAATATTTCAGCAACATCATTTTTCTAAAAGCCGTAAAACGACACGAGTACAGTCGGCAGACACATCCGTTCATACAAGTATCCTGGCGAAACGCCAAGGCTAAGGGCATAGCCTTCGGGTCATCTTCCTAACCATACATTGAGTCCTTAAAATCCCACCTTAGAATAAGGTAGAAGCGTTCAATTTCCTTCGTAACAATGTTTCCATTAAACCTTTTCGTATCACCTAACCTCACCTTGTGCTATCGGCACATCTGGTTATAAAAATGCTGTCGTATTGAACGTTATGACGAAGGGTATAGAGTTCAGATTCGCCCAAACGTTCGTTGTTTTGCTCCAACCTGCTAGATCACTGCTGTCTTCACTGCGGGCTCGATTTCCAACGAAACTGCCGCATTTATGAATGTACATGGAGCTTCGTACCCTGGCGCTATCTTTCACGAAATGTGAATGAAATTGAACGACGTCGAACGCCGCGCCGGTATTCGTGAAAATCAACATATTTTGTATCGAGTCTTGATTGATATCAACAAATAGGTTTATAAACTTTGTACTATTATTTTTTACACATATTTGGTGGATATTGAAGCTTGAATATTTCTTGATTTGTAAGGGAATACCTAATAAATTTCTAGATACAATAGCTTAAAGGTTTATACGGGACTTATCAATTTGACGGCAGAAAAATCACATCAAACAAGCCGTAGGTATGTGTTGGGATCCGGGTAAGTATACCTAAATAACTAAATACCAGTGCTGGGCACCAATGACTTATAAGTTATGTGCGTTTTATAAAATATTTACGAAAGTTCTCAATAAAGGGCATGTGAAGTCCATCAATCCGCACTAGGCCAGAGTGGCGGACAAAGGCCTACATCTTTCTCATTGTGAGAAAAGACCCGACCCTGTAATAGCTCACTAATGGGTTACAGAGAAGACATGTCAACTTTTCACTGTCTTGTGCACCGAATTAAAGCGTAGAAATCCTTTCCTAGTAGACACATACGTTACGCTGGAAAATAGGAATTTAACAAGGTTCAAAGTCAAGCCTTATCGTACGTAACAATTTAGAGAGGCCACCATAAATAGAGACTTCTTTGTAAAAGGAACCTTTGTTGGGAAGCGTAATTAGAACGGAAGAAATGCTTTACACGACAGAAATCGTTTCTTTTTTGCCGCCGGATAGCCTTGATTTGGCTGATATCGCAAGTTGACAAAAACGATTTGACTTAATTACTAAATTTATTCAATAAATATATACGTGTACAACGCATTACCTAGTCACTAATCTCACACTAAAAACATGGATACAAGAATTTCAATTTTGTTCCCTTGAGAAACGAACCAAGGCTTGTAGGCTTCGTAGGTACTGCGCCTCGCAGGTTGTTTAAATAAATACAGCAAAAGTGTAATTCAAATGTTGCCTTACCAGAAACATGCTTCGGCTAACTAAACGTACTAATCATACAGATATACCTTTGATACTAATTCATGAAGGAATAGTACTTATTCTATTCCTTCATGAAGCATGAGGCAGAAATTGTAAAGCAATTTCTAGAGACCTCCTCGTAAGTATTACAAGAAATACAAGAAATTCAAATAAGACAGTACTGAGACAGTAGGTAAGACATTTTTAAAGGAACTACTAAAACACTTTAAAGTTACGGTAGCGTCGCGTCTTTCAACGTTAGAGTTTCCGTTTTATGGCATTTTGATTATCTCGGAAGCAAAACCATCTAGCCGCTAAAATTGCCAATTAGCCCAATGAATGTCGAGCATTTGGAGGCGTCATTTTCGCGTTACCATCTCTATTTTCCAAAGTGTTATGATTGTAGCGAGCGAATGCTCCTCTCGCTAAATTTAATCAGAATAAAACGCAGGAATTAGGGAAGGAAACTCGCAACGTCTAAACGGAATACATAGCCGAGTAAAACAAATACACACGGCGATTCTCTTACGCCTCGTCCCATGTAAATATGTTAGTACTCCGGAAACATTATGTTGAAACACCGTAAACGATGCACCACACCTGCATAGTCATTAAAAGGCGATATTCCGAAACCTGAGGTTGCGGGCTTATTTCGCTTATGCACAAGGCATTCAAGTTTATTGATACAGAATATTGGAAACACAACGGCGTCAGCGACATATTTGAATTCAGAATGTTTCTGTTGCGGTCGGATTGTTCTTAAATTTGGGCTTTGTTGAGTTGGGTTTAAGGTTAAAATTGTAGCGGTGTGGAGTATTTGCTGGAAGGTTCGGGACGTCGATTTGTGAGCGGCGGCTAGGTGCCGGTGCGCCGCCGCTAGGTAGTTGGCAGGCCGCCAGCCGCGAGCCGTATCCTCGGGGCTCGTGGCCAGAAGGCCTGCCTCGCAACGCTTTATCTATTCAGAATTGAGATCCGTAATAATAAAACTGTCTGACCACGTTTTACACCGCCCACGGGCACTAGCCACCTTATAACTAAATGATACCTCAGGTTGGTTCGACCGAATGTAAATATAAGTGGAATGATCGCATTCAATGGAATACGCGAGTTCGATGTAAATATCTAAATATCAATTTCATTTCATATTTCCATTACTTGAATCAAATAACATGTTTATTCGAGTACATTCTCGAAAAGTTATTATGGAATTTATTTCGAAATTAATACTTACTACTAATAAGCCCTCGCGTGGCACGCCCATGTATTATCATAGGTGGGTTTAAAATGCCCCAACAAGTGCCCAATAATTAAATTCTGTGGTCTAAATAAATTTGTGGTTAGCAATTAATCATCGAATGCAGTTTGGGCCATCAATATGGAAGACCACAAATTATGTTCCCGGAAATGAAATTCCGGTGGAATCCTGTGAAATTTAAGCGTTGAGCGAGCTGTATGCATGCACCCCACGTCCCGAGGGAGTTTTAATGATAGTGAGAGGGACCACCATCCAGAGATGAGAAGTGCAATTTGCAGTCGACATGAAAGACAAATAAAAAACCTACAGCGAAGTAATTGGCACTATTACGTCGTGAGCAATCAGACACAAGAGCTTTATTAATTCTTGGATTACGAAGGTCTATAGAGGAATTCAGAAGAAAGTAGTTAAGTTTTGTAGTACCTAAGGAAAATTAGAATTTATAAATGTAACTAAACTATCATTCAGTACGAGTAGGGTCAACCTACCTATTATTATATTTTTAAACTACTTCAAGAAAGGAATAAAAGATCTTCGTTCTACCAGATAAGTACCTATCTGATAATACATAAGTAGTTTGTATGTATCATGAATGTGTAATAGGAATATTTCATACGTTCACCATCACCACGGAAAGATCAATAAACACGTCCTATTCAATAAACCAAAAGGATATACGCGTCAAGACGACGTCATTCTATTGATTCAATTTGAATTCGTCAAGTGCATCTTCAGATTGAACGAGTTTATTCGTTGCAGGAAGTGTTCAATATGTGGGAAATATTCACACATTTTAATCGTAAAATAGTCCTTACAAACAGATGACATTTCAAATGGTAAAAGACAAAAACTAGGCAGTCTAACAAGTGGTAATCTTACTTTAATTTATTTTTCATTTTATTACAAATCTCCCTTATTATTACACATTATGCACTAATCTTATAGTGTGTTTATGATTTTAGTGTTTATTATAATTTTTATGTTTTTGTGTTTTGTAGGTATATTTATTGAAAAAAGGCATTTATTTTTCTAAGAGAAATTGTACAAACATACCCAAAACAACTATCCGCAATAGATTCAGTTGCAAAAGGAAATATTCAGGTAGATTTGTTATCATTTCGAGCTTCCAATGCGTACTAACAGGTTTACTCAATAAAGTACTAATGCGGCAATATGATTTGTCGCAGTGGTCATGATTGATTCGTTTACGGATTAGGTCGACAACCGTCACTGTTTCGTTTACAGAATTAGGGCTGGCTGTCAATAGCTTTAAAGCGTTCAAACCGTGATAAACTAATTTTCGCCAGATTCGGCGGGCTATCGCTTTTCATACGTACATGGCATGGAAATATGAACTCTTTTCTCAGAGTTTATGGGATGGAACTCTTGTTAGAAACTCGAGCTGCATCTAACGAATATCAAGTGATACATTTTCTTGTTCACACTAATGACTTTTTGAAGCTATGTGCGGTCTATAAATGAAATGTTACGTGCTGTAACCTTGATATTCTCCATATCGTGAAGAAAGCTTCATACCTGAAACTTCTCCATAATTTTGTAAGAGACTTGTAACGTCCACCAATCTGCACTAGGCGGGCGTGGACTTCTAGTCCATTCTGAATGGGGACAAATAATTTCAATTCATAGCTTTTTTTGATATTTTCACAGGCTCCATAATTCGCTATGCTAAAAGCAACTAATCTAGTCGCAAAGGTGTGTTGTAATGTAAATAATCTTAAATAGACTTTAGTAAGAAGATATGGAAATTAAGATACTCTGAGATTTAACGCTATACATTTGGTTACCTTTACGACCTCTACGTTCTTTTGTTACTCGTATTATATCAAGAATTCTATCCGCAAGCTGAAGATTATATTTATAGCTTGTAAAGATAAGAAGCTCGGATCATTTGTTACGGTAGAGCTGGCAGGAAAAATGCTAAATGTACGTATGGGGAGTGGCGACCGCGTTTGATTGATCGATTACACCGCTCTCCGCAATTTCACTGACCATTGAGCTACTACACATTTCAATAGGGCTTTGAAATACAGTAATACCCCGAACTTACGCGATAGGTGGGTCCGAGCGATTGCCGTGTAAGTCGAATTCGCGTAAGACGGGGTTCAATTTTGCATATAAGTATGTTTTTTTTTTCTTTTTTTTCTTTTAGATGACATAATTTAGAGATTATAAGTAAAACGCACCGCGTGAAATAGTTTTACGTAAACATTTCCACGCTGAACACGTTCAAAACTGTCGCAAACTGAACTGAGAGGGCGGAGCGAGAGAGCCGACGCGTGCGGCAATCAAAACGAAAAACCGCGTATCTCCGAATTCGCGTAAAACGGGGTAGCGTAAGTCGGGGTATTACTGTACTTGCTTTTAAATGTAAAATAGTGTTGGAGAACTCAATTCCTCCTTCCTTCTCTGCTTTGGTTGGGTTTGGTTCGCTGTTTACGTAATAGATTGTTATTTCGTTCATATTACAAAAACACTGTCGCCAAAGTATTCGTTTAGTTAACGTGAGCCATTAGTATGGGAAGATATGAGATAGACTGACATATGACATACTAATGACTGATGTTCTTCATTTGTTTGTGTATATAAAAAGCTAAATTAAAAAGCTATAGTTACGGATGATCAGGTCAGTTTCTATTCTATCCTATACTTTATTAAAGGCAACCATACAATCAACACATTCATATACAAAGTAAAATAGAATTTCTATCCTATCCTATTCCTATCTATTTAACATGAGGTAGCCTGCATGTCCCTTTGAAACCCACTCATTTATTACATCTACGTCTTTCGTCGATATATGTAAGCCTGTAACCATTCATCGGCCTAACTGCAATCAATGGACGGGCAACCTAAAAATGGCTAGAGATCCACTAAAAATCCTTTCAAATCACAAATAATGTAAGTACTTAAATCAAGCTCTGATTCTATACGAAATTTACAATCCAAAAAATCCCTTTCCAGCCAGTCTTAAAATACACAGTGAAGTGAAGTCGTTTTTAAATTCCCGTTGAAATAATATTTCACGTACCAAGTAACAAGTTGAAACTTTATATTTACTTACGCCCGCGAACGAAATAAGTTTTAGTTTAAACCTCGTATAAGCCTGAGATAGGAGGTATCTGGTAGTCGTTTGAAAATCTCCGCAAAGTTTATTTCATACACACACATAACTCCTAGTGATGGATGCAGGAACCCTCCGAAGGCGTAACAGAGCTTTCCCATTTCGCATAAAATTTAACTTAAATGCACTATATTATGCTAAGCGCCCTGTAGTATTAATGTTAAGGGGCTTGTCTGAATGCAACTAAGGAACTAGGAACGAACTTTTGAAAGGTTAGAAGTACGATGAAATATTTTCATCAAAATGAGATTTAATTAGACGTTTGGACCTTCTAGAGGTTAGTTACGTCTGAAATGATATGGACAGAGCTTATATAACTAGTTTTCATTAATTTCTATCCAATAAAGCCGTAGTAATGATTTACTCGTAATATTTGCGGTCAAAAGTCAAGTGGGTTCATTTAATTATTGTGTTAGATTGGGTTCTTACGATTTTTTCTGTTTCGTGATTTTTTTTCCAATTCCTGAGATAAAATTGATTAGGTATCGTATAATTTTTTGACTTCTATTACAATTTAAGGGATTACAGTTTTGCTCTTCGTATTAAATCAGTCTGTGACACAAAACTTCAGCAGAAAGGTGTTAAGTGGATTTGAACATAAGACCGTGTAAGATTTTACATACAAAGTAGTGCTGCCAAGAAATAAGACTTAGGTGACGTTATCCACTCAATGTTTGTAATTTAATTTGCTAAATGGAACGCTAAGGCGGGGATCCGAGTCTTTTATGGACGTTTGACGAAGAATGCTGGCAGTTTTTTTCCGCCCGCTTTTTTTATCCCTTGCTTACGTTTAACTTAAGGGGCTATCAAAGCAGGTGAATTTATTATAATGCAAGTATGTCACACATTAAGCGGTGATAGCCCCAGTGGCTAAAAATGCGGCCTCTAACTCGAGGGGAATCCCAGAGTAACCAATAGCTTTCTTAAAAAGTTGTGCGCTTTATGAAATTAAATGTATTAATTACTTTTACTACTTGGCGACAAGACGGTAATGAACACGTTTCCCTTCAAACAACGGGCACCTGAATTCTATAATGTCCAATAACCACAAACAATTTGAAGAAATACATCACCGCCTCAAGGTCCTGGGGGGAGGGGGGGAGGGGGGGAGCGTAGGCCGCAATAATGCAGCGCCCATTTGTCAGGATAAACTGGCTACGGCGAGAAAAACTGGGCTTACTTACCACCAAATATTTCACCAAACTTGTTTGTTTCAGACGCTAAAGTGTTTTCTTAGAATTAAGGATATTGTGATGTGACGTATACGGTGTATAAATAATTCTTTTTTTTTTCTGTGAGCGTGACAGCCCCCAATTTCAGAATTGTTTTTTTTTCGTTTATAAGTTGATTTACACGTTCAACTTATAACAGGGTGGAATTTACTATTCGAGGTTATAAGTGCTTGCTTTCCCACGGTGTCTAAGTGAACCGCTTGCAATCTGTCTCTGGCAACTATTCAGCTTTATTACTGAAACACAAAACTTACATACTTTACATACCTAACAGCGGGTCAACTGAACAGGAGTGAGTCGATATATTGTTAAAGTCATAGGTTACTTTAACAATAAGTTTAGTACAATTTATGAACTCGCATACTCGCATACTCGCAAGCAAAACCGAACAACTGTTGACTACCCATAGACACCCACTTCTAATCTCAAAAAGATTAGAACACCTATTTGAGGTCATACTGTAGGTGCCTAGCAAGTAGATTAAGAAAGTCGGCCCAAAAAAACCTAGTTGGTGCCGAAGAAAAAAAGTTTTGAACACAAAACTTAACAGCGACTTTTCGAGGTGACGGTAAGAATGGTTCCTCGGGTGAGCTGCAATGAAACAACTGCCTATATTTATCAAAGACAAAAACAAAACGTTTATTTGCACAAATATATAGGTACCTATAGAGTTGTTACAAATTATTTACCAATTTTAGGCATGCAAATATGCAAATATAAATTATCTTCTTCAAACTATACACAAAATCAATTATTATCGGTTCAGATAAAAGCCACCTTTGTAGAAAGATATTAGATATGCCACCAGAGCGTCTCTATCCGTACACGTAAAAAATATTTTATTGAAATAGTTTTTAAATAGCCTGAAAGCCTTTTGGTGCGTTGAATTGCATTTAAAAATATGTGGAAAAGCGAACTACTTGAGACTTTTCACAGCTTTCGTACCACACGCCGGTGATGTTAAAGTTGTTGTTTGACAAGAACAGGGAAGCGATCGAGAAAGGAACTCCATCGGAAAACAAGAACAGCCTTTATTTAAAGTTATATTACCAAACAACTTAGTCTATGAAACTGTTAAGACGTACCTATAAGAAATGTACTGGATTAGAATGAATAGGTAAAATTTAAAAAATCATGTCCTCAGGAAAGATTGAAAAAATTAAGGATATTCTTAACGATAGCGATTGCATAGCGCACACCAAAACTAACATTGTAATAACAAAATTAAAATAAGAACAAAAAATGCTAAATAACAAAAAAGCAAAAAATAATAATAATAATACGTCAACTCAGGGATACACGGATGGAGTTTTGAGTCTGTATTATCAATTTATAAATTAAGTCATTGTGAGTGCATAGTGCAATTCTGTAGCAAGGCTTGGTTGGAACATCATAGCAATACATGTAATGAAGGTAAATAAAGTAATGTATTTTTTTAACATAAAGTAATAGTTGAAATCTTCAACTTAAATAGATGTTTCATTTAAAAAATAAGTACTTATCTATATTAAAAAAATGCAAAATTATGACATAGCTGAATGTTTTATGTTTATTTTTATCGTCTAGCCTATTACGGTCGGACAACTCGGGAAATAAAATAAAGTTCATGAAAACTACACTTCATGCCTGTAAAAGGAGAAATATGGGACCTTTTTAGCCCTTTTTTGTGGAAAACTGTCAACGCCATTCGGATAAATTTATGCCTAGTGTTGTTTTAAAGTTTGGCGACGGGGCTGCTCATATACAAATTTAAATTTGGTGAACAGTTTGTAAACTATTATTTGGATAGTGCGTATGTGAGGTTTGCGTTAGGAGTCGGGCCCACTATTCATTTTTACTGGTTCATTTTTAGGGTTCTCGTAAATTGTACACAAACGAATCAATATGTTTGTCTACTGGGAGACTGTTTTTCAAGTATCAAAATTAGTGGTCGTCCATTCGTAAGCTTAGTCGAATAAAAAAATGAAAGCAATTTTCAATAATTATTAAAAAATAGCAGCACAACATATCGAAGCGTAATTTTTCACGCAATCGTGTCCACATGACGCACGCACCGCTTTATTCGAACTGAAATTACTCTAAAATCGAATTTTCACTCGATCTTTTTCGATGAAGACCGGTAATGTATTCATACGCGTATCCCGCATGTTATGCCAATGCACGCCACGAAATTCGGAGGGCAACCAATTTGCCACAACGTGATGGGAATATCCTCGTTTATTTTAGCCACAGATATAGATCTAAATAGATCACGCAAATGTACCTAAGTACTTCCAGTGATAAAATATTTGAAAGGTTTGTTTGATGCGCAAACTACTTCAATGTTTAATTTAGTCACACGCTACACGGGATATAGATTTATCATACCTCCAATCCAATAACTCGAATAAAATCAATTTGTTGGAATCTCTTCGTTTGTTTGATACTCCTAATCGATTCGAATAATGATTAATAGAATTTTTATTTGGACTTCGCGTTGATTTAGGATTCCCATCACTTAAACATTCCTTTTTTGTCTCAATAGATACATAAAAAGAGACACGCTTTATCGTCTACTCACTCTGGGACTATCAGACTAACTTGCGTTATCTATTTAGACGTATATCTGTAATTCTCGCTAATCTCTGATTGTTGCCTAGAAACGAGCGGGTGCTAGCTCCACTTACTTTTTGCCTGAATAGCCCATACCAGGATAGTGATGCGTATACTATAATTGACTTCCTTCCTCAAATAAAAGGAAAATGGTGCCCCAATTAGGAGAATATTTTGACTCCATGGACGTTATTTAGATATATTAATATGAATCGTTCGTTTCTCTTGGAAAGTCCTTACGGTATAATACAATAGTTATATGGTGTACGCTAGGCACTGCTCTCTAGGCCTTGGTTCGATTCCCAAGGGTCTGATCTTGTGTTTTATTATCCATGACATCCAGCAAAAACACCTATGCTTCGAGCATAAACTTACACAGTTTCATATAGCATTTATTTATTCTTTCATCACGGTCTCAAGATTTTTTGAAATTGGTCGTCTTTAAAAGTTACTAAATGGTACAACAGTAAGTAACCTTAAACATTAAAGGAACAGTTACTTAGTTGCTGTTTAAATGTAAAGATTTCTCACATCATTTTTGCCACTTTGATAAATTTTCTTTTTTCGATACACTTTACTCCATCCGAGAGGGTTTATTTTTAAGAGAGTTTGAAGAACAGTTAATCTTTCCTAATCCTTTAAGCTTTTGAGTAATCGATTAGGTGAACAACGGAGATTTATTTTGTATTTTTCACTTACAAGTTACAAGGGTTTTAAGTGTTACCGGTTATCTAAAAATGGGAATGTAGAAAAATTGTTTTGTTAGTCCGTTTCAAACCTTCTAATATTCTGAAGTAGAACCTGTTTTATGAGTTTACAAATTCAGTTCACTTACTGAAACACTAAACTGTTTCTTATTAACGATTTCTAACTAAACAATCTTTCTTTTCAGGTAAAATACAAAAATAACAAGCTGGGACGCAAGATATGTACGAGCGTGTACCTTACACCATTACAAACATATCCGCTACCTATCTATAACGTCAATGTGTCAATCTTCTGGTATTTCCATTGAAAAATAAACCAGTGTGAGTACCTGCCCTGTTTTTTAACCCTCAGATAATTAAGTATTAAGCGAAAAGCTGTCAAATGTAACACTCTAGGACCACCATACACCAAAATATCTTGACAAACCTGCGAAATGTTGTACTACGTATAAATACATCTTCGTAAAAATACCGTTTCCATCTTCTACACTCTTTTTATATCCTAAGAAAAATAAAATCCATTTTCTATTCTAAATAGATAGAATTGAGTAAAGTGTTAATTAACTCAAAATTTGCATCCCCCTGCGTCTTCAGAAATTTTCAGAGTAACTTCGTGTTTCACTTCCTATGTGTCCTCCGTAAACATAAAATGCGTAAGTTACGAGTATAAACGTAGATAAGTACTATTGAAATGTTGTCATAGATATTTAGTCCACAACATCGAGTAATATTTTAAATTTCCTTTGCCTCCTTCTCTATGTTTCGGCAAACATTTGTCTGATGTTGGCAACCCGCGTTGCGTTATTGCCTTATATTCTGCGTATAATTTATTGCAGCTTTATTTTCTTTTGTCCGGGATGTGATGAGGCGAACCGTTTTCTCCGGTATGATTTGTACGTTAATTGTGTTGCTTTTCCTTGTTTATACAGGGCCATAAAGTGTAGCGATTATGATTGAGTGAGAAAATGCTGTTGATGTATGAATATATTTTGTTAGTCTTGAGAAATCAATGTGTTAAAATTGTTGTCTTAAAATTAAAATGTGACATCTGATTCTTCTTTAACTTATTAAAATTTTGTCACTTTCTTTTTGGTGGACTATAATTGTACTTTGAGACTGTTTAAAATAAATACCTTAGGAATAGTAATTAAAATTATTATTCTAAGTATACAATCTAAAAATATCTAGTTAATTGTGTACTAAGAAAGCTACAATCAGAAAATTAAATCATTATCCTAAACTAGATCCTAGAGTGGTCATCCGCAACACACGATATAGTGTAGGGACTAATGAAAATTCACAAAAACTACTCCTATAAAAGTATTATGTAGGTATTGTTAAATACTAGGCATCAATTTGAATGAATGAAGTTATTAAGAGGGCACCGAGCATATTTCGTTGTCACGAAACTGTCAAAAGTGTCAATGTGTGCGTGCAAAAGCTCAGTGTGCGTGCGGCTCACACAAGTCCGACTGCCTGCTCGAACTCGCGATAGGGCTGCCGCAACAACTTCTTTAGTTTGTTTCTAATTCTGAGATTTTTTAATATTATATTATGCTTATGAAATTAGTTGTATGTAAATGAAAATGACACGTCAATAAAAGAACATGTTGTGTTTTTTCATTACTAAATTTAATTATAATCTTTATAAATTTGAAACTAAAAAATATTTATAACTCAACTTAAACATACGAACAGCTTTATTAATATAAAACATTACTCAAATCGGACCGACAATCTAAGAGCGTGTAAAGGAAAAAGATTCATTTTTATATAGATTCCTTCCAGTATTATATTTCTTGGTCCACACAATCTATACAATAAAAATGAATCGCCGTTCGTTAGTCGCGCTAAAATTAGAGAATTGCTAGACTGCTGGGCTAAATTTGGATTTGAAATATTCGTGTAAGTCCAAGAGAGTTAAGTTTTTAAGATCGGTCCGATGTTATACAAGCCTATCTGGGGGCACGGTAGTACCCCCAACAAGTCAAGCAAAAAAGCGGCACGGCCGTACCATCCTTTTCTCTAAGCAATTCAGGCCATTTTCAACCCCCTATAACTCCATTGTGGATAAAACTAGGAACCTGAATTTTAAGTAGCCAGGCAGGTACTGTATAAACACAGTATTTTTAAAATTTCATTCAATTTGAGCTAGTATTTAAGAACTATGACTAGTCAAAGTTTCTTAATTTTGTCACTCACTCACTCACTCACCGATCAACAAAATTCTAAGACACTTCTAGCAAATATAGAAGGTTCAAATTTAGAATATTTAGTAGTGTTTAGTGTATAAGTGGAGGAAAAACTAAAAAAAAAATCAATTTCGGTCTAGTTTTCTAGATACACCAACTGCATAACTAACTTTGTAAACCCATACAAATGTACATAAAATAACCCAATTCTCGCAACTCAGTTCTTGCACCGTAAAAAGTTATGAGATCCATGTATGTATCCATAGCTTGACTTGGCAATCGCAGTAAACAATCTAATTTCATATAATACATAATATTATGTGTGAGATACATTGTGCTTTTATGCGATGGTCAAGTCAATCTATGGATACATATGTACAAGGTTTTTTTACAAGTATTGTTTTTGATGGTATTTCCCATTACAAATAAACAAAAAATAAATTCTTAAAGAAAATTTCCAAATATCAATTTTTAAGTACCTGTATACTTTTTCCTTTACCTGTTGAATTTTTCAAGTATGCGTGGATGGGGAAATCCGAATCTATGAGAAATAGCGAAAAATGCTGAAAGGAGTCTGGGAACCGATTTTGATGAAAACATCATTGAATTTTTGAAAAATCAATGTGCCTAGCCACATAAAATCGAACACGTTCATTTTAAAAAAAATCACAGCCTGTATTATTACATCATTCGATAGTGTCACTTATAAGGAACAAAATCTGGAAAGTAATGACATATGGCAAACTTCAGGATAAAGCAAATTTTTAACAAAATACGTTTTTTTCATACAAACCTTAACTGATCACTAAGCATTCAAAATGATGGCCATTGTTCCCAATAATTCACATTCAGCATCAAGAAAAGTAGAAAATAGTTAAATCGACTTGGATTAAATTTTGTACGCAGATAGTTTATAACTTGGATATAAATCCTAAAACCCACGACGACCAAGTACGTACTTATCGTGGTTAGACCCGAAAAGCAGTTTTAAAATGAATCATCAAATAACTATATCGTGAAAAAAATATCAAATCGACACGTATGTATGTAATGCTCTCAGAACTGCACAATTTTTACATATGTTGGTCTATTACGGCTTCCAAACAATACCAAATTTCATGGGTGTATGTATGTATGTTTGTTTGTATTGTATATATATATATATATATGTAGATATGTTTATTATCACTAATTGACGGATCGTGTTCGTTCTTTTTGTGTTCGTTTGCATTTTGTGCAACTTAGGGAATGGTAAATAATTTTCATCAAAATCGGTCCAGTAGTTTCCGTGATATGAAACTAAAAATTACGAAAAAAAATAATTTAAAAAAATTAAACCGACATCAAAAATGTATGAAATAAATTACCCTGTAAAAATAAAAAAGAAATGCAGAGGACGATTCAATTCTATTTAAAGTAGGTAAATTTCATTCAGTAAATTTTTCCCACTAAATAGGTAGTAGGTATTGGTTGGTTATCGCAAAGCAGCGTAGGCATGATTTTTATACTTAAGTACGAGTCCGTGGTTCTTCCAAATTATTGACTTCAAAATCATTGACTTGTAGGTGCATTAATCTAGTTAGATTAATTAAACTGTAAAACATTATATAAAAGTAAATATATATTTCTACCTATACTTGCACTTGCACGTGCAATACGTACACGTTCGATGTGGACACGATGTAAACAAACCATAAAATGTATTTTTAGGATTGTCGCGAAATGTCCGTTGCGAAAATCCAAAAAAATTAAATACATAAAAAAAGTTTATAATGTTAAACGGTTTTATTTACAAACTATCAATCTATTGACTTTATTTTTTAATTTTCTCAGAATGAGCTCCATTCTACTAATTAAGCCCTTCCATTTGATACCCATATTGAGGCAGTTGTGGAAAATATGTAATCCGCCACTTTGTTGAGGCGGCCATCTTGGATTTTCATTTTCTTCATAGTAAGCTCTATTCTACTAATCAAGCCCTTTCATTTGATACCCATATAGAGGCAGTTGTGGAAACTATGTAATCCGCCATTTTGTGGCGGCGGCCACCTTGGATTTTCATTTTTTTTATATAGCCTATGTTACTCAGGCTAAATGTAGCCTTCCAATGGTGAAAGAATTTTTTAAATTGCCACAATTGTTTTTGAGTTTATTCATTACAAACATACACACAAAAATACAAATATCTTTCCTCTTTATAATATTAGTGTAGATGCAGATGTAGATATAAGTATCCTTACTTTTTTAATTTAAAAGTACAAACTGCAACTTAATATGGTCAAACCGATCAAACAAAAAATTAATTGCTAAACTTATGATGTGACAACCTTATTACCATGAATCCATTTCAACTAATAAAACAACAATGTTGCGTACTCTTGACAGCGCTGCTTGACAGTGGTTGCTAGGCAACGCTTTGTCCACAAGCGACACAACCTCCCCGTCTAAACGCCGAAGCGGGACTAAAGCGGACATGGGGGGAGCGCGGTAGCTCTGCATAGAATGGGCGGAACGCGCGATATTTTAGGTATTTCCTTCTTATTATCAAACAAGTAAACATTTTGAAAATGTACAACACATAAGTTATAGAAAACATATCGTTTTATTATTATTCAAAAACTGATAACCTTCCGTGAAGTATTTACGCCATACTATGCTTTTATTTAACTTTTAAGAGCTTACTTTGGATTTTTTTTCTATCGAGGAAACTACAAGTAATCGTGTTTCTGAAACACATCATGTATAGAGTATATCCTTAAGTTTCTTACCTAGTAATTGCATAGCTATAGCTTTCGTAATAACGACACAGCACGACATCAAACTAACACAAATTTCATATAAAAAGCTCGGTGCCCTCTTAATACTTAACGTTATTCAACAATTTATTATTGAGGTGGAACCAAACCGATAGTTGGACTAATCAGTCAGGTTATTAATGTTGCGAATCACCATCTATTCGTAACAATACCAACCTTATTTTATGGCCCGTTCCATCTAACGTGTTTGCTCACATACAGAATATAATCATATTTTGTTATCGCGAAGAATACTATTGGTGCCGTTATTACATACATATTTCCACAAATAGATGTAATAACGTAAAGGATAACAGCCTTCGTATTTCTGTATTGGGTTATTTTGTTGGCTTTTTTCATATACATTGTTATTTTTCTTCTTAAATTTATCGTTGTTGAATTTGGTGTCAGGCCTGTATCCTAGACCACCTAATTACGACACCTAAGGGTGGTTGCAGGCTATTATGTACCTACGTAATCAATACTTAGACAGACAACAACATCACATCATGAGCGAGGAGAAAATCCTATCACGTAATTCATTCTTCGCATTATCATGACTGTTAAGCATTATTATAAAGTTTAGTTCGCATTTCACAATCAAAGTCTGAAAAAAGGATTAGCTCTTCTAACCCAGATCTAGTTCAGTCTATCTAGACTAAACGATACCATAACTTTCAATTGTCTCCACTTTATACTGCAGACGTCCGCCCGCATGGCTTCCTTAAAACCTAACATACATTCAGTTCATCGATCGACGCAATGTCGCGGATGAGATTATAAGTGAATTTAGCTAAATAACACTCGTGTAATTTAGACTGAGGCGCGATAATTCTGTTTGCTGAAACCGAGACACGCATTATTCATTCAAATCAAGTTAGGCGAGGACGTGTGTCTCAGTTCACGGCTGGGAACGACACAGAGATATTTTAATTTTCACGGACACATTAATTTTATAAACCGGGCTCGCGAACGTGCGTGTAATATTGTACGTTTTCTACTCTAGGGGATTACGGAATATTACTTTTAATTTGCGCCTTTAACCTCGCGTGTTGCCGGTTTATTATACGCCGCCGTAACGTACGCTGACGACGTGTTATTAACGTATGATTGTCGAAACGTATTCATATTTCTCGCGAAGGCGTCGTTTGGGACTGCTTATTATCGCCATACAAAAAGTCGTTCAAAGGGAGCGTCGAGTACTCGAGGAGCATATTGATCGCGGATCACTGGAAAACTGACGTCCGCCTGACGTCCAATACCTTGCTATGTCAAAGAATAAATTAATACAAAGGTGTCAACCCGGTCAAATGGATAACACCGCCGGGGGCGCCGGGCCGGCGACGAGGCAAATTAAATGAAATGGAAAACTGAAAATAAAAGGTAAAAAGCGAGAACAAAAAACGTACTCGCAACCCTTTGGTTGGGGAAAATTGTTAAGTTATTTTTCTTTAATTATTAGTGACTCGATAACGGAGGATAACCTGGGAGTATTGAGTATCGGCAATTAGTGTCTCGGAAGCTTTCCACGTAGAATTTCGTAGAATTCGGAAGAAATAGCTACTTCAATAACCGAGAGATAATAAATTGGTTTTATTCGATTAATTCCATTCCAATTTAATCAATTCATTGTAAAAGTTTCTTTAAAGATAATTTTGATAATTGATTTATCGATAAAACCAAGTACCTACCTATAACAAATAAGAATAAATAAGTATTAATAAGTATAAAACGAACTCGTGTTCCTGCCGCTATCCATCTTCATATACCCACTAGTGACCCACTGTAAGGTTGGGTCTCCTCTTATAATGAGAAAGATTTAGGCCTTAGTCCACCACGCTGGCCCAATGCGGGTTGGACACATGCCCATCACTTTTATAAATATCTTACATAAATTGTTCTATAAACTTTTTTGTATGTTGTCGCCTACCCGTCCTTGAATTATATTCATTTACGTACGTGATCGAAAATATTTCCATATGAATGTTATTTGTAATTTCTATAGAATTAAGGATACCCGAAATGTGTAGGTGTCATTGGTGAAACAAACGTTTCCGTAAACATAGCACTTAGGTGATATACCTACACAAATAAAATAGGAGTTCTATTTTTGTTTTATCTTAGGAAACATATTGTATGGGAATGGAAAGAAACACGCATAAATTGCTATATTCACGTTGTACGAGGTGGGATCTTTTATCGCAAGCAACGCTTACATCCTTATCTTGACAAATGTTGACATTGCTTCTCTAGGTAGGCCGCTTTGTAGAAAGAGTTACGAATATTGTACTCGTAGGTTGTATCACATTCTCGTACAACTTACCAGCTAAATGGCAATGTTACTATAAGTCAGAAGCTAAGGCTTTTTATGGTTATTGAGTAGCAAACGGGCATGCAGACTGCCTGATATTAAGTGGCCACTGCACCCCATGGACACCCACATCCAACCTCAAATGAGAAGAAATCCTATCTGACTGTAAACGGGTGCTTTGGTACTCATTTTCGCCTCAAATAAAGTGTCTTCGATAACCAAACCTCCCCAGCCAGCAAAAGAAACTGAAGAATATACTGCTGTACGATGGGTTAGGAGGGTGACGGTAAGGTACCTTCCCGGGCGAGTTATTATGGCTCTACCACCTAAACCGTTTCGTGGTGGTGTATTACAAAATTGTGTGGGAAGGTAGTTTTATGCAAATACATGATGATTGCGTATAAGAATGTATGGGGTTCAAGAAAATAGACTTCAAACTCAGAACATTTTAATATGCGACCGTACAATGAGCTTATTCTAAGACTAAATTATGTTGCAAATTGTGTGCTATGTACCAATATACCTAGTTTGTTATGTTACGAATATAACAATATCTGCTTCAACATTAACATGCCACATAAAGTTGCTGGCATCTCAGATAATGTTTGAATTATAGGTCATCGCCTGATTGACGAATTTAACGGTTAAGTTGTAAACAGCTCGTGGTGGTGTATTCAATAATGGACATACTAATAACATCAATTGTAGCTGTATACTTTGTGACCTATTTATTTTTGGAAAACAAGCGATTGATTTGACCGATAAACATACGACAAAATTATTTTGTTAAGGCTGGAAGAATCCGCTAGATTAATATGTTTCTTATAGTTACAATTTTTTTGTAAGTGTCTATGTCTGAGAATTATTATTATCCATAATTATATCGATTCATTTTAAATAGTTTTCGCCTCTTATTACCTCTTACTATGCTTTACATATTTGTAAGTCTTTAAACGGTAGAAACAGCTGCATTTTAAGACATAATGTGAGGCTATTTCTAGACATATAACCTTACAATTATTCATTCAATCATCATTTACGACTTACCGAGATTACATAAAGGCAATACAGATATAATTCTATAGTCATACGTATTCCAATATGTACCTATAGGCAAACGTCGCATAAAGCTAGTGAACCTCGCCTTAGATAATGTTGTCCAGTGATTGATAGATTCGAATTGAATAATTTACACCTAATTAGCGGGGTTAATGGACTGCGTGCTACGCAAATCGATTTTGGAATTAATCGTTATATGGTGTGAAAAAGCCATTATAATATTAAACCATTATGGGCATTAGTTGCAGAGAATGCAGTTAAACTAATACTCATATAAAATTATTTAAAACTAGTATTTTTTGACAACAATATTAGTACTGTGATGTCGCTCAGCAGGTTTGGCGTTCTTTGACCATTCGTTTCATTTTATTCCAAAAGGGGTTTTATAATTATTTGTTATTAAGGTTGCTTCCCGTTACGGCCCATTGCTGGGCTAAAGCCCAGACACAAGAGAAAGAAACCTGTGCTTCGAGCATGAATTTACGTAGTTTCGTATAGCAATCTAATGCTTCGTCAGTCATAAGTATATCTAAAAATAAACATACTAATAGCTGACTTTTACTATACGAATACTTTGACGATAGTGTCCATGCTCACGGCACTGAAGTACCTACATACTTATATACTCGTTCTAACGAATACAATGCGAAATTAAGAGGTCTCGTAGCTATTTTAGACCGAAACTTTTTGATAGGTTTCCATTGACAAACTACTGCTGTATGTTGGCAATAATTGGATCTTGGCCTTATCGTGCCCTACGATAAAGAGCTAATACACAGAAGTACAGAAAAGCTGATGTCATTCCACAACTCACGAAAAACCCTCGAAGAGGAGATTAATCCTCGTTACCAAAAATATCTTGGCAAAGAGGATAATATACACGAAAAATAAAAAACAGTATAATGTATGGCATAAGTATTATGGAGAATTGTTTACGTGATCAGATGTCAAGGTTACTCCATTGAACTTTTTCAGACATTAAATGAATGATAAATGACTAGCTGTCGGCATCCGACAGGTCGCCGATCAAATACCAATGCCAATGCTTATAGAAATAATAACACCTAGGTATTATATCTAAACGTGTCGGAAAATAAAGTGATAGATACATTCATAATATGCTTACGAGTATCTAACTGACATGAACTTATCCTATTAAAATAGCCCTAAGAATGAATTTATAAGTTTTCGGAAAGTGAGTGCAAAACATTATATTAAAAGAAAACATCGTGAGGAGATCTGCGTGCCTAAAAGTGCTTTTTAAAAATATGTCAAGTCCTAAGGACTCCTTCTGAACTAACACGAGTGTCTCAAATAGAGTATCGTCATTGTCCACATATTCATAACTTCTGAACTGATTTCAATGCAGGTTATTAGGGCTTTGGTTACGGTAGTACTATTCTGGAAAGTTCTACCACCGAACTACATTTCGCGGTGACATTAAATTTTATCTAGCTTAATTATATCAATGTATAGATTTAACCTTGTATTAAGCGTTATTTATGGTCCCTGCTTGAACTGATGCTGTGATAATAGATCTTGCGACTGATGACAGTTTTATGATACTGCATGTCAACGTCAAAGAACAATAGGGGTTGAGGCTGTATAGAAGATAATATGAATATTTGGATATTATAATAATTATAATAGGACTCCTGTCAGTAAGAAAAATGGTGAAAGTGGTGAAACAAAGTGAGGTATTTATTTCTGGAGCAAATAATATTACTTCATAAATTCTATGAATTTAGCGTATTAATTACATTACATACTGGCGTTAGTAGGTAATTTACAATAACAATGACTCGATTTTTAACAAATATTCTTATGAATTCATTTACAGCATGTATTCATAGGTTTATCACGCACATAAATAAGCTACCACAAATACACAATAAAAAAACTTATAATGCGAAGTATAAATAGATGTTCAATAGATAATTATGTAATTTCATAAAATGAACGATGTATATGATTTGAAAACATTCCTTTTTAGTTTTATATTTTTTTACCAATTAGAACTTAATGCAAGAACACAAAGGGCCATATCTAGTACGAGGACATATGGGACGACCTGCCACAATGAATTACTTTATGTGCCATGCCAATCATTTAAGTGCCATGCCCTTCGTGCCAGCCAGTGACGGCGCCCGACCCGACGAAATGCTCCTGAGTTATAAAAGACCTAATAAATTTCAAGATAATACAAATGATGAAATTACTACAATTTTTTTAGAACAGGTAGCGTTCTTTAATATGTAAATTTTAAGCTACTTTTTTGTTTTTAAGATTTTAGTACTTAAATGTGAAAAAGTGTATAATCATCACATTAACAGAGTTATATTTAATAGTTAACCCATCAGCATGCACGCGTTGACTCTGTGAGATTTCAATAACTAACTGGCAATAATTAGTTTTCCATTGACGACCGACGTCCAGTAATCAAATTGGAATTTGCTTTAGTCGAACGCGCCATTTGTTCCAATTTCAACGCTTTCCTTTATCACTTTGTTATTATCTGTGACAGTTTAAAGGCATTTGAATCAATGATATTTGAAATAACTGAGAAATTCTATTTATTTTCATTTATCATTTATGTCTGTATACAGGGAACCTATATACCTACTGACAAAAATGCCATAGCATAAAATGCACGTGTGGTACGTAATAACCGGGTGTTGTAAATTACTCATTGTAGAATAAAGAACCTTCACACAGTTCACACTCATAGCGTCGCATCAGAAAATTATATCGCTTTAGAAAATTATATCGCTATAACGTATTTAACTACTACTGCTATGTATATAAGCTATTATTTTTTACGGATTGCAAGCTTCCATCACTTTAATTTATATCCAAAAACACAGTTTCAAAAATATTACCAATCTCCAGTACAAGCATGTCCCATACCAGTTATTCAGGAAGATCAGTCTAGGCTGCCTAAATTATAGGCAGCGAGCGTTCCGTCGGGAGCTGTCACTAGCTGGCACGAACGACATGGCACTGCAGTACTGGGCGGTCGCCCCGTGTGCCCTCGTGCTAGATACGGACAAGATTTAGCGTCACTTTTTTGACAACTCCATCTAACTTGCGAAGTTTGTCAAATTAATGTAGTATTCTCACGTTACAAACAGTTTTAATCTCGTAGATTAGTAAAAAATACGCAGGTGGAAAATTAAATGGCAACTTCGTAAGAATTATTCTTACGAATTTCAATTATAGCAACAAAACAAAGAATATAACAAAATCTTTTCTCAGTAACCGTATGAACAATATTTTTAAATTCTTACGTATTCATACATCCATACGTTGATACTCATTAAGTATGTTCAATCCGAATAATAAAATCAACGATCTGTGTAAAGGCAGTTCGTATATTTTTATTCACATCCACTCCTGTTTTGTTGATTGATTTTTGTTACAATTTGTAGCTATTTCAACGCTACACACGACAATCAAAATGCTCAATACGCTTAGCACTAAAACCACTTTTAAAAATACTTCGTTAAAGCGTTCGTGTCTACATTCAAAAGTATTGTTTTATGGACAAACGCTGAAACAAGCGGCATACATGTAATTATCCCTCAGATGTGCCTGTGTACAGTTATGTACAGGTGTACGGCTTCCATGTATTCCACGAGTTGGTACCTACATTTCGGTGGCGCAAACCGAGCATGGGTTTTATTGCGTTTAGCGTAATGGATCGGGTGTATCCACGTTTGCTAACGTAATTAACGATGAAGCTTACTAAGTTTATAGGATTAGTTGCTTAGTGGCAATAAGGGTACGTTTATAGAGGCTATACAATATAATAATATTATTTAATAGTTCTTTTTTCACGGATAGACCGCTTTACATTCACAAAATTCAATTTACAAATTGACGATGAGAGATTTGTTGAAAATTACCTAGCTTTTAGCGTCTTTATAAAAAATAGGAATTTTTAATTTATTCAGTTCTTAAATGATTGATTTTAGCAAATTATTTATGAAGGTTATGATCATTGATCATGCCTGGGGATCAGCCGTGCTCCGTTTACCTAATCTCGTAGTTTTGTATGTGTGCGAAGGAGAAAACTTTGATAGTGTGATTTAGGGTACCCTTGGCGCCATTTGTTGACCAGTGGCTTTTAAATTGCCAAAATATTATAGAAAAAGCAAACTAGTCGCATAGAGTGGCCCTGCTTAATTTGTTTCAAGAGAAATATACCGAAAAATTTCTCGACCATCAGAAATTATAACAACATTCGGCATTTTAATGGCGAAAATAAAATAATAATAATAAAATTATAATGCAGGCAGCATCTTGGACGGGTCCCGTAGGACAATGGTGTGGACTCATTATTTTATTTATAAAATTTTATTTTTATTTATGTCAGTGTCTAACGTAATCATAAGTTTACGTTTATAGTGCTATTTTATATGTCAAAAACCCATTTGTATATAATCTTCATGAGCCCATTACCTATCTAACAGATCGTAGATATGAAGGCATTTGGGACTGCTAACTTCATAACACATGGTTAATTGGATCTGCCCCGAATATTACTTGATGAGATTAAGTGCAGTTTGTATGACAGCCCCGGGGGGAATAAATAGCATTTGGTTAGATATAAGCTATTTCGATAAATTGATCTCAGCCCATTTGGTTACGATCGAGAAGGATCAGATATTTAATGATGTAGGTATAGAATATCTGCGAGGTGCGAGAGAGAGCTAGAGAATGTTTTATGAGAGTTAATCTTGTAAAAGGGTGCATTAAAATTTATTGAGTCTTTTTTAAACAAGGTAGCTAAATTTTTTTTTTGGCAATTTACTCTAAAGTGGTAGGTTTATTAAAATAAAAAATTTGAAGATCTCTCAGTAAATAAAAATTCTAACAAAGGTGTCAAAATTAAAAAAAAAACTTTTAAAATCCCTCGATAACACACTGATCCTAAACACATCATCACTAACACGTGAACGAGTATTTGCAAACACGTCAGTTCCAGCATCATTAGAGATTATGGCGGGAATAATTCCACAGTGACGGACCTTCGGCTGTGAAACGGAACGAAATTCATTGGGCCAGAGAATTTAATCCTACAACGGGTGGGCCGTGTAATTGTATTCATGATCGTGCCGTGTGCGCGGGCCCTTATGCTAGCAGGACAAACAGTACTGGATAGTTTCACCACGAGCGATAAGTGATAAGCGTAAGTAATAACTTTTATAATAATAATTTTATTAAATTAAACAACAATAGGTCTCTTAGTGGGTAAAGCCATATTAGCTCGCCCAGGGAGGTACCTTACCGCAAGTCTCTTAACCCATCGTAGAGCAGCATGTTCTTCATATCTTGAGTTTCGGCTGGGGAGGTATAATTGCCGGAGATACTACTCGTAGATTAGTTGTCAGTTTAGTTACTTACCACATAATACTTAATTTTTTTTTACATGTTAAAAGGTTTTCCATTAAAATCAGTCGAATGGGTGAATTAGATGATCAACATATTCTGTATTTTTTTACAATGACAAAATTAAATGTTATAAAAATTATTAAATATCTATTAATAAAGTAAAAGAATTAGTTAGTGATGGTAATAAGAAGTAAGTATTATATTTCTTACTTTCACGGGACTTTTGAAAGACTCTCCGTTGTATCTTCGATTTACTGCAGTATCTGTCTCTAATAGCTAGTTAATAGTTACTCGTTACCAGTATAGCAGTAACCTTAATCTTGCAGACCCGACGGTTTTAATGACGGGCCTTAAATGAGCGAGGCGGAAATGACGCGGCAGCTAACGCGATTTCAGTACAGATTTAACATGGGGTCAGTTCTAATTGTTCGGATATACGTTTATTGTGATGATATAATATCGATTTCACAAATTTAAACTGAAGATAGAAAAAAATTATAATGTTGAGATAAACGCTTATTACGATAGTTTATAAACGATTTTTTGATAAAAAAGCATTAGTTTTGATCTTTGAAATAGCTTCGTGACTTCGCCGAAAGAAGTAATGAAGAAGAAAGTAACAAATTCTTTATTTATTTATTATTACAGATTATAAACCATCTATTTAGAAAATTTCACACAAATCTGTTCAGTAGATTTTCCGTGAAAATGCAACAAGCAAATATTTACCTAGATATTTAGAAATCAAAATCGCATTAATAATTTGCTTATTTATAGGTAATAATTCACGTTTTTGGAAGTATTCAGCAAAATCATTAAGACCTCTAATACCATTATTACTATTTGAAAGCCATACCTAGATATGACACCTAAGATACAGATACATGAAAAGTGTGCACTAAATAAATAATTTAGCGCTTCGTCCTCGACCATATCAAGTCATTTTTATTTCTCTTCGCCACGCTACAAATATCTCACAGTTGCCTCCAATACGATCGCATTAGACCCCAGCACATTCTCATCCAATTAGTAAATGGGCTCCGAAAATATCTCGACGTCAATAGCAAAAACATATAATGCAGGAGTCTCAATCTAATTAGGAGGCAGTAACTGTATGCGCTATTACCGTTATCGTTCCAAGAAATTTGCAGGAGTGCGAATCTCGGCGGAAAGCGAAGACATTCTCCCTCATTTACAGCGGTATACTAATTCAGTGTGGGTATCCAGTAGTGACGTTCGTTAGTAGCGTTCAATAAAATAGTAGGTTTAGCTCTAGATAACTCTGGGATAGTTTGACAACTATCGTATCGTAGCGTAAGTTTTTTATTCACTGAGTTATTTATAGTTTTCCGAATAAGTGTACAAACGACGCTGTTATAATGACACCCTCTATCGGTATATTACGAAAACCTGGCAGTTACCGACGTGACTCTTTTTGTTATTTTATTAGTACAATTTAACATACCCATAGATCTGCTTAGAGTTTTCAAAATAGATACATTTGTGAAAATTAACGTATGTCGGTCGGGTCTCCTCTCACTATGAGAAGGATATATCCCTTAGTCCACCATGCTAATGTGAATTGGTGATTATTACAAAGTACCAAAACAACAAAATTATATTTTTAATACCGAAATTCCAAGTATAGTATCGTTTCGTTTCGAACCGTAACGACACATCGCTAATGGATACGTTTTTCGGGCGCACCTGCACGAGTAGGTGCATACTCGTACAACTGTAATTTATTTATTTTTAACTAAAGAATCAATGCTATTTTTAAAACAAAGCCTAACCTTCTATTTGCTTGTAGTTTTTGAAATCGATATTTATTGAAGTTAACTTAATAATATATATATGTATGTTAACTTAGATATGTTTAGTTATAAAATTAGATATTTTTGATACCAATATCCGAAGTATATGCTTTCGTAACCGTAACGACACATCGCTAATGGGTACGTTTTTCGGGCGCACCTCCCCGCGCCCGCTGTTTACCGCCCACACCCCGGAACGTGATGCGAAAACAAATACGAACATTCGTAGAATACTGTATTTGTTCGCGGCAACTCGAGCGTTCTTCGCTAGAACGATGGACAATGTCGTTCCCGGGGAATCTTGTTACAATATAATATATGCCGTTCGAGAGGACGCTGCGAGAAAACGTAAACATATTAATCTGTCCGTAATGGTTCACATAAACTCGTTATGTCACTGATTTGGTTTGATAACTTAACTTTTTTATCAAATATTTTGTTATCGACGTGTTTTCCGTCATTAGTATTAATTCTCTCGAGTCTTTACTATTCTGTTATTATTATTTGCTTTTTTGTACTAAGGAATTATTATAAATAATAATAAACATTATTATTTTCTTTTATCGTTCGTTATTCAATTTTGTGAATAAATAAAAAAAGGTTCAAACAAAGAATGTGAACATCGATAAATACCTACTACGTTATTTGATATTTGCTCTCTATCACGTTTCTAAAATATTTGTGACATGTTCTTCTATGTATCGGATACACTCCCCTACCCTGCCCACTGTAATCCAATTACAAGACAAGTTATTGGGTACCATTTTCACCATTTTCCTTCAATATGGTACCCCATTTCATATTATCTGTATGAAGTAATTACTATTGCTACTATTGTTTAGTTTCAGACAGTAAACAAGGGACCAGTGAAATATGCTTTTACTGCCCTTCTCGGAAGATAATGTCCAATTATAATGCAATTACAACTTTGTTGCTTAGGTAATAAGACTGATAATTTCTTGTAGCAGCTTCAGTTAGTTTCGACTGCTCAGACGGTTCTGGACTCTATGTAAATTGCTCTACAATATATTGTATTGCAGAATACTTAAGATGTTGTAGATCCTACTAAGGGTCCACGACAAATCTCAAATCTCTGGTTGAATGAGATAGCGCCTGTCCAAGTAACATTTAGTAGTACCTACCTTCATTTATCATATAAACTAGGGATTGATTGTAAATAACGAATAACTTCACAGATAATGTGGACACGAAAAGTTAATTTTTTTAAGGCGTAAGGCCATTTAAAGTAAATTTAAAAAAAAATCTACTCTCTCTAGTTCTAACATGCCATGGCATTTATTTACTTTAAAAAAGTATGTTAGTCTTGATCGTAAGTTTATTTATTAGAAAATTTGTTTTTTTTTTCTTCTTAATGCCTACCACCATCTCTCGAGGGTTTCTCAGGGTCGACTGGCAGAGAATGCCACTAGGCAAGCAAAGTCTACTTTTGTAAAAATTACAATAGAAAATAATAAAGGTCTCTTTAAAATGTTTCGTCATTCGCATCGAGGTTGTCAATTTTGCATCGAGAAACCGTAGTAAGGTCCCTGTTACTCGTCAAGACGTATAGGCTAGGGTCAGCAAAATAACGAACATAGCTGTGAAACCCAATAAGCGTTACCGACGATTTATTGGCACTAATTCAAAGTGCAAAGGCCATTTGTCAGAGCCTTCCAATGCGCGGGGCGAAAGATAATTGAAAATGAATTGTTTGCGAGCAAATATAAATGCTAAAGGTATACAGAGTGGACAGTAGAAGGTATGGAATTTTTATTAGTGTCTTGTGTGGTCTAATTCTTTCAAGTGATGACCACCTAAAAATAGGCACATTAAAAATTCTAAGGTGATCTGAAGACAGGCAAAGAAATGCCCAGCTATTATAATCAACTATAACCCGATAATTATATTTGTTGTTATAGTTCTTTACAAATTTTGCGAAAATTAATGAAAACTAGACACAAAAAATAGCAATCAATTAGATCTTTAACAAAAACTGACATAAACACGCATCTATTTCGAACATGGTTAAAAATATTCACAAATACAAAACGCCACGATTCCTGAATGAAGTTCCCATCCATAAGCAAACAGATTATTTACTCACGTGAATGTTACTAACGAGAGTTATATTGCTTTCATAAGTCAATTTGGGATCGCACACCCAATTTGAGTTGCAAAGTTGTCACACATTCAGCGGTGGTCGAGGCGTTTCCTTTTGATGCACAATTAATTACTTCGCAGTATATCCAGTTAATTGGAAATTAAATAAGGCGGATATATAAAATTAATTTATTAAGAATGACGGTATGAGGAAATTTCAAAGTTATATTTGTATATACGGAAGTAAACAAGAACTGTGCTCGATTTAGATCTGAGAAAGTTAAATGAAAAATCTCCAACTTCTTTTAAAAAGTGTCTAATTGGAAGTGGGCGTTTGTTTTAAGCCCGTTTTACCTGGTCTGATTAGATTCAAAACAAACAGATTTCATTTTTAGGGGTTTGTGATAATTTTCATTCCCCGAAGTAATAATTAGATTGAATTAGTAACAATAACAGATTCAAGTTTCACAAAATTCTATCTCATGTAACGATTCTTACCAAATAACAGATCACTAAATATGGTAAAGTGACCAATCATTTTTATAGTGTTTAGATTGTTTCGTTTGTTTAGTGTTTCCTAGATTTACAACAGTCGCAGTTAATTCACCAACAGTTCTGTTGCTCCAATGTAAATTCGGACAAAGGAGCGAATCCTGACGGGCGTTTGTTACCGCAATGAACTAACACTGAATTAAAGTTCCGAAGTTCCCGATGTGGAACTGCCATAAACTGTCTGCTAAGTTTACTCGCTGACAGGGCAGGTGAAGCTTACATTAAGATGATATCAAAGGAGCATTTGCGGGAACAAACATGTTTGCGCACGAGCGATAACTTGGTGCTCGGAACGCGTTGAGAGCACGAAATGGTGCAAATTGCTGTCGAATGACCGACACTGGTGACGATTGTTGAATAGCTTTTACAATAAAAGCAAATCTTATGATTCCATTTCCTGTTACTAAGAGAAAACATGGAGCATCCTCCACCACCCTGTTCTATTGAGATTTAGTGAAGATGCTGACACTAACCGTATTCCGTATTATGGTTAAAATTATCAGTTCCTATTAGTGTAGTTTAGTAAAATGACACTTATACAAATATTTTTAAATATAAGATAAAATGAAGTACCATCAGAAGTTAATTAGGTACCTACTTTAACAAAAATAAAATTAAGTAAAATCTCTACATTGCTTCTTGAAAATTAAATTTTGATGGAAATAAAACGAGCATACAAACCGCTACGTTTGGACATATTACTATCGTATATTCTGATTGTCTGGATATGATGCTTCCAGACGGTCTTTATGCCTTCAATCTGAGTTCTAGACGCAGTCCGGCGAGAACGTAGGGACTTCCATTAACTTTTTCTACCAGTTTTGCGTTTAGTTTTATTTTATTTTTTATAGCAGAAACTCACATATCATGGTAAATTACAACACGAAAAAAATGTAGGAAATGTTTTTCTATTAGACCCTATAAATCTATATCTCTTAGAATTTATTTATTCCTTAAAACTTCTTCTATTAATTTTTTTGCAGTAAAAACACACGTGAATGTATATACAATTGCAAAAGTATAATACGAGTAGTTGTCCCAAATTTGACGTCTGTTTTCTGTTACAGGTAATCTTCTACGAGATTGCTACGCCGTAGCACCGTAGCATACGTAATTCTTCACAGTTATTAAGCACCATTTGGCAAAGTAGTTATGGTACCACCAAAGGGCGGTACATAATACGAACTATTAAAGTCTACCTATTTATTAGCAATTAATGGACAAGTAAAATAAATTGAATGGTTACAAACAAAAATATATCCGATTTAAACTTTGACTTGAAAGATTAACTATATACCATAATATGGCGTAATAAAATCAATACAAACATTATGAATTATAACATATTATTATCATAATTAAGATGAAGAAAATATTTTTCATATATCAAACGTCATATAATTTTTTTAAGAGATTGTGAAGAAATAATATCTATAAAAAATCCACATACCTAAAGTAAACACAAACATTCTTAAGTATTTAATAAATAAACAAGCAAGCACCTTCAATAAAAATATTACAATAAAAACTTGCTACTCATGGCTTTAAGTGCTACAAAAAGTAATATATCAAATGTACCAGATAATTCAAAACTTTAGCAATTCGCGTATGGTATTGGCAAAATAAGTTAGATGTTATCGGTTTATTTATAAGGTCACGACCAAAAAACATCTGACCTTACATTATATCGTAATATCGAACTTTCTGAACTTACCGTCCAACTTAAGAAAAACTCCTTAAGAAATACTATCAAATTATTTAGCTTCGAACTATTAATCAAATATTGAGGACAAGTAAATAATGATTTCTAGATTCATATACAAAATAAAGTGTTGTGTTAACACACAAGACGTGAAGAACACATTTTACATCGGACTTCGACGGTGGCAGAAGCTACTCTACAATTTATAGTTTATGACCATATACAAGTTCCCTTATATCTTGGAGTGTGACACTGACACCATGTGTGCGTTACGCTTGTAGATCTACAGTGGCTGTGTGTGCGTAGCTAAAACACGTGTCGCGGGGACGACGTCACTACCACACAATACAAAACTGCATACTTACAAGCACACCCACACATAGCTCTGCGCGCCATGATGATGAGTTAAAGCATCTTTACTTAAATAATTTCCGAGCTTCCGACACAAGGCGTCACACAGACAAAGACGCCAGACAGGAATCACTCACACTCTCCCAGACACTAATTAACGAAAGCCTGCAATTAGAGGCAGACACTTGACAATGGCTTCCCGTTTTAATATTTGAGGGTGCCGCTTAATAAGATTTAAGGAGCGATGGATTATCGTTTTTGGTCAAACTTTTCGCGAATATTATAAGTAAATAATGAGCGTTAATATTGAAAATGTATCAATAACATATAAATAAATAAAGTAATTCTTACTTCTTAGAAAGTTGTGCAAATAAGTTTGTATCTAGAAACTGACTTATAAATCTAATTTTAAGAATAACTAGCAATAATATGGAATCATACATAAAAATAGGCATGATGACTCATTTTCAAAAACTCTTCTATGATATTCAGAAGTTTCTATTATGTCTAAAATATATCATATTTTTGTAGAAAATTAAGGTTTTTGTGCAATAAAAGTACATTTAAATTTTAAGTTTCAAATTCGTTCCAAAACGCTCGCCCGTGTCATGGCGTCTGTCATTGCGCCACGGCTCAGTAAAAAATGCCAGATCGCGTATAATATGCTTACGAAAAAAATGACGTTAACTAAGACGTGACGTAATTTGACGTAATTCGATCTGATGGGTGTTTTAGCTATCATGGCGGATTGTTGTATTTTGTAGATTTATTTTAACAAATAAATTAATAATCTCGACATTAATAAGAGAATAAACACATGTTTCAAAATCTTTGAATCCTATTTCATTAGATCAGATAAATATTTTGGCGATACTTGATTACTGTCATCATGCCTATTACAAGGACGAACAAAAATCGTAATAGTACCTACTGCGTAACCAACATACCTAACAATAATATAAGAATTTATTATTTGCAATAATTAAATTTAATAGTCTTACAGTCTAATAGTATAAGCCCATGAAATTAATTTAAAATACAAATGATAAATAATAATTAATAGAAAACAAATTGTATTTCGGTAAAAAAATAAGTCAATGGCAATATCAAGTCTCAGCACCTCAAACTCGATTGTACCAATCTATATCTATGTTTACTCGGGATAGACTGGAAGTTCTCAGGCAAATGCCATTACTTCTGAGCTTTTTCTCCCTTTTTCCAAGGAAATCGTTTAAGTTAACTCGTTTACTTGTGAAACTTGCCTTGTGGCCGGATTACAGAGATAAAACTTAGTTCGGGCCTTCTATTAAAACTGAGATTTTTGTATTACATTTTTAAAAATATCGCCGTTAGTATCCTGTGGGTTGGATAGACAGATTGGACTGCTATATTATTTAGTGTTGTTTCAAAATTTACAGTAAACACAGTAGAAGCTTCCATTATGTAGGTAGTTATTGTAAATAAAAAAAAATGAACAATGTTCAAAATATTTCAAATGACTCAAAAGAAATTTTATTCCGAATTCATTCATTCTTATTCATTCATTCATTCATTCTTATCTTTATACTCTTTTTGATACCGCAAATGATATGACGTTTTACAGATTGTATCTTATTCTAAACTTTTACTTAAATTTACTTGGTACTACAGGATATTTTCTGAATAAGGTTTGGATATAACTTAAATATATAAATATCTTCGACATCTATTACCCAATTACAATTACCAACTGTAACATATAGCAAAAAAATATGTTTTAAAGACAACCCTTATTTGAATAAAGTCATAAAGAAACCTAGCGTCAAAGAAACCCATTAAAATAATTAATATGCACATTTCCAATCGTCACACATCGTTCATCAGAGGCCGTAAGCCTTTTTAATAAACAGGCCACAAACGTTCGCTATACCTCATTCCGATAACAGTATTCATACATTCATACACCTTTTAGAGTGGATCGGCGATCGAAGCGACGAGTAGAGATGGGACGTTAGCTCTGAGTCGATTCCAATTTTCAGATCACTTAAATTTATTGGTTGAACTGTAACTTAGAAACAGAAATGTACCTATACAAATAAATTTTAATTTTAAAAAATTCTTTATGTCAAGATGAATGCAGATAGAAAAGTAGTGGGATTCTAAGATGTTTTTTTTTCTGAGACTTTAAATGCAATGGAAATTTTGCCGAAGACAATTAGTTACTTTTACCACCTTTTACCGAAATTGGAAAATGTATCGTATACTGATTTCATATTCATTCAAAACATTGCTTCCTTCTCTCACAGTGGATAATTAGGTCCTCCACACGTAGTACACAAAATCGAATACAAACGGAAACCATCTTTGAGCCAGCTCAGATCGGCTACGGCTACGGCTCACGCATAAGAGTAACACCCATCTCTAGCGACGAGTGACGAGCAGTGATTTATATTCAGAGGCAATTTGGCGGCTCTTTTTATGGCGAACGTGCAGCTGCGCCAAATGCAGCTACCGACGTACATGCGAATGTACCGATATGTAGATGTAATGTTGTATTGTTTTAAAGGTACGGCATAAATGTACTGCATAAACAAATTCTGTGCTAATATCCGTTTGTTCTAGACTGCCATTCAACTTCAAAGTCTTTGTAAGGCATCAAACAGGTACCATAATTGGCAACTTCTTGGCGACAACGAATTTTATTCAAGTTTAATGAATTAGCAACCAAGAATGGGGTTTTCAACAACATAGAGAAACCTAGATTGTCCTATTTCTGATGCGCGAATGACTGATTTCTATGACTGAGCGAAGTTATAGCTATTTCACTCAAGCCTTATCGGATAAAATGATTAATACAGTGATAATATCATTACGTTTGTTATGATTATCGTATCCGATAGGATATATCGGAACAGTAGATTTTCATTTAAGTTATTGAATGTTTTGTTTTTCAATAGAAAAACAAAACTTTCGATTCATATAAATCCAAATAGGCATTCTTTATCTTCTTGTCATTTAGATTGAGTAAAATATGTATTCCTAAGTAAAAAAAGTAACTATACTTTTTTACTGTTTAAAAAGGATATTAACAAAATATCAGCATATGCATATCAGCAAAGTGTAAAGGGGTACCCACCTATCATTCAGCTATTCGTGTATACTTTACGTTTCGCAACGATATAATATATCACGATTATCGTTCATAGGATCTAGTGGTGGTCGGCTAAGCTATGCAATTTGTCGTCCGTAACTCGTGCGGAATATTGATGGTGGAATCATGGGATTTGGCGCGTGCTGTGGTCATGCTTATAATATCTAATTCTAGCTGACCACGACTTCGAAAACTTGAAAAGAATTGGGCACTCACGGATACAAAAAAGTACTTTTTTTCGTATAATTTTAATCCTTGGATTAAGATAGAAATTAAAAGTATTTTTTGGGTAATAAACTTTATATGGACCAAATTTCATGTAATCGTTTCTGCGAGAGTAACAGTCCCCCAGACATTTAACAACAAGAATTAAACATGGGAATTGATAATAGCAAGAATTGTTCCATTTCAAAAATAAACCCTGTCATGAATGTGGTGTATTTTTAAAATGGAAAATTATTTACACAACTACAATAAAAACCAAATACTTACAGAATAAAGCATGAAAATATATAAATAGAAACATTTAAATTAAACAGATTCCACACAAAATTATTACGCAAGGTAGGTTTGTTTTAAAGCCTCTCCCAAAGCGGATTATATTCAGTGATATAAATATACGATGACCAATATTCCATATACATAGTTAACCAGCCACAGACCTGTTTCAAACACGGGATATTTTAATTAAACTGCGACACTCATTGATCAGTTTCAGTTAATTAGCGGTATACTTGCCGATGGGAATTTAGCTTTGAATTTGCCGCATTTGATCTACTTCCTCATGATAGTTCATTTGTCATAAATTATTTCATGTTTAACCAAATGGTTTTATTTAAATTACTTCTAGTAACGTACGAGTAGAACCTCTACTCTAGTAACGTAGTAACTCTCAGCATAAAAGCGTTAAGCCTGACGCTTAAAGTCGTAACTTCTCCTGAAGTTTAGATGCTTGTTAAATGAAGTTAATAACACCAATTTTATAAGTCCAATTTTGCGTCCAATCTTGACATTAGCGTCACCCTTAAGGTCTAACAAGGTCGATAGTTCAATCGTGACTGCAACCAACTGAAACCCAGACTTGGTTTACACCTAAATATGACGCACACTAAAGCTAACATTTGAAGATAAAGACAACGTTTGAAAGAGCATGAATTCTAACACTTCTTTAGCTATCTTTGGATCAAAACATTTTTAAAATTGAATCCCACTCCAGTCTTCTAAAATATTCAACGATTTAAACAAGTAATTTCAGTGATTCAATTTGCACCGAAAGCTAACGGAAATCGGAGAGCGAAGTAGTGTAGCTGACCCGAAAATTGTTTTTAACGGGTTTGGGTGAAAGGTCTAAAAAGTGGACCTGGTCGGACAGCGTTTTGACTTCATATTTTATTCGGTGCGACTCAGGTTCACTCACCATCACATAATTAATTCAGGATACCTACGGTTTGTAAATATATAACATCTTAGTCGTCATGAGTAACAACGCATCCACATACGATCTCAGATAGAGCTTGGTATTATCTTACTTAAATTGGACATAGGTGTAACCATTCGGTGGTTTTCTATTATTCATATCCAAATAATAATAATTACCTTTAACATTTTTGGAATTGGAAACAGGTTGGTACTACGAAACATGATACATTCATAATTTCATGTACAGTGTATAGATGTGCTACATGATCCCTGGTAAAAATTTCGTTCGATATTTGAAAGGGCTTCACTTTTCGCGCAATTAACCGCCGAGCTTCGACCCCCGACTTCCGCTCGGGTACTTCCGGTAGACGATTACTCCACAGATATTGATTAAAAATACATAACATGAGATACAAATCTTATCTAGTATTTTATGTAGGATACTTTATATCAAGAAGAAATCCCGATCTGCAACTACTACTTTCGATACTTCATGTCAGTACGCCATTAATGACCCATTGATTCGGATCCCCTCTGACAATGGACACGATTTAGACCTCAGTCCACAACGCTGACCCAACGAGTTGGTAGTCATTTTAAAGTAACAGACAAATGTAAAAAGGTGTCTTTACTATATGCCTGCTATACCTGATGCTACACAGCAAAATCCTTCTTACTTTTCCTGTATGTATCGTGTAGATACGTTTAATAGATTTCCAAGCCGATGATTTTCCGGGGAACATTTTTGTGCGTATTATTTGAAACATGGGGAGTAGACCGGAACACGGTAATGAGTGGGATTCCCGCTTAAAATGGGGTCGACAATTGTATGCAAAAAATCTTGTACGTAGAAAGCTACATCACCCTATATAACCCCCACTCTCAAGAACATCCTAGGATGTAATTGCATCGTAATTTTAGTGCTATTATTACACAACAGCTTATTTTTTTAACAAAACAGTAACTTTCGGTAGTATTAAGACATAATTTATTTCTACTTTATTATTATTTGCTATACCTAACTGAATAAACGTTTTAAATAAATAAACCAAAATACTCTAATATTTTTTGTCTATAATAATAATAATTATAATTTAGTTATTTTGTTTATATTATGATAACTTGATAAATTTTAACGAAATCATTAACAACCGTCGTAATTATAACATTATTCGACGCGATGAGTACCTACTCGTACATTAACAGTTAAAAGGTGAATGAAGTGGCAATAAAGTCGAAAGTGAAAATTCTAGCTCAATGGTAAAGTCAATAAGGCGGTACAATGAATTCGCACTTAAGACTGACTATGTTAATTTAGCAAACACAATTAAACGGATACAAATCTTAGCCATTCGTCTGACAATAGACAAGTAACGAATGGCGAATCAATCAATTATAAAAAAACAATTTACCAAAGGAAAAACAAACCAATTTATTTAAAAAAACGAGCAGATACTTGCCCACGCTACTGGTTAAAACTATAGGCAAGTTGGGATACTACAAAATTACGAGTATCATATCATCGATCCTTTAAAGCTGTGCAACAATCTTTCAAAGAAGATGAAATTTTCGTTCTAAGATTGTGTTAAATAGGTAAGAGGTATATACTATCTACCACCCTCTATGTATGTATTAAGATAAAGCTACTAAAATCTTGTTAAAAATGATTGTGAGTCTGACTCTACATCTCTACATATACGCTTTTTTTAAATAATTAGTCCTAGCAAATGGATAGACAGCCCCATGATATTGGTTATCGTCGCATATTGACACGAGGAATACCAGAGGATTGGCCAGTCTTCTTCATATTTTATAGAAAATCTTTGATTATATTACTAGTTCTTACAATAGCAATGCTATTACGGTGTGCTAAGGAATGCCAAATGCCGTTTTGTTTATACTCTTGATACTGAAAGTCGACTGCTGAATTTTAAATAGCACTTAGATAAATTTGTTTAGAAGCAAACTAGATACTACTAGAGTTTGTTGTCTTTATTTGTTTTCTAAGTTATTGATCTTCTTAAATATGGGATTAGAATAAAGGTAAATTTTAAGATTTTTATACATTACTTTTTACCTTTTATACTTTTATACTTTTTACCTACTATTCTTTTTTTCAATGTCTAACTTAATTTTGTGGTAAGTACCGCCTTTGAATTGAACTACGAGAATGTTTTAGGAAACATTAAACTTCTTTTGTATTACTTTGGATACTAAAAAAAAGTTATAATATGAAATTCGAAAATAAGGCGAAGGTCCTCCAAAAAAGAATTCTCGTGTTCGAGCGCCATCATCTATTTCCCACGGTTGTTAAGTTACGCTTACAGAGGACATTTTTAAAATTAGTGCACTTTAACTCAGGAATAACAAGTCAGCTTTACTGGACACAGCGAAATGTTTTTCCCAATTTACGTTGCGAGCCAAATTTATGTTTTGGAGATGAGTTTTTTGCTTAATTCCTTTGTAGGTATCTACTTATTTCATTTTCATTTATTTATACATACATCCATAAGCGCTTTAAAACATAACAGAAATATCCAATTCATTTGCCTTTCGACTACTTGTAAGATAGTTCTCAAAAGGCTTTAAAATCCTACCATGCTGCGAAATTCCGTTCAATAAGACTTTAATATCTAAGTCTAAGTTAGGTACTAAAATCAAATTATCTAACGAAGTTCTCTAATTAGACATAGTATTTAAAACAATGGCTATGTATGTATTTCATTATGATACACCTGAACATACTCGTGAATGTTAGCGAATTACGAAGACCAGTGAGTCTTCATAATTCAATAACACGGATATTTGTTACTCGTACTTTCATTATAGATATACAAGGATCGATTATGCTCGTATTTTATGAAATATTGCTGTCCATTCCGAAAATAACCTATATGTGTATCAAACTTCATTTTGGAAGCATATGACAGAAAAAACTCAGCGGAATCCTTCTACGTGGCCATAAAAAAATTATGGCGGTCCCTACAAGCAGCAAATTGAATATGAAATCAGGGAGATGAACTTTTGGGCTACATTTAATGAAGTGAACGTGTTCCGATGAAACACTGAAATCGGTTTGGGACCTTTGAAATATCAATTTTTCCCTTTGTTTTAAAACATAAACATGGATACATATTGCTGTCATTGTTTTGTTCTTGATTTATTTTTGTTTTTATAAACACAATAATGCTTTCACGACCTATATTTATTTTATTTACTTATCCTTTTTAATCCTCCGATGAAAAAGTCGAGTGTAACACCCAAATTGTACTATACATAGGTACTTTATATCTCGGTAACTCCCAAACAAATTAACATATTGTTTTGATGCATTTACTTTATCGAGATAGTTGTCAGCTATACTTAACAAAAAAAATTCGGAGATTATAAAAGATTTTTTAATTCTGTATAATTATGAGAACTTAATTTTTCCTGCCAGTAAGGCCAATAAATTAAGGTGTATGGGTTTCACAATACCATTCGTAGCAGTAGTAAAACTTTTATGTGCTAAGGCGAGATTCTTCCACACAACACTTCCACTGCCCCGCCGTAATATACTTTTTAAAGCATTACCTTATCAGTTACACTGCACGTCATATCCCCATCTAAAAGAATTATTTTTTCAGAGAAAAAAACTGGCATTATACCCGAGATATAATATCATTTTAGATAAAGTCATAAAGTAACTTGCGGACCAAGTCCGTAGAATAAGTTCTTTGACGTTTCCCGGGAGGATTCGCAACTACCTACCGACCAAAGTAAGTTTAATGAATGTTAATATCAGTGAAGGGAATATTTCAAGATGTTAGAGCTTTCGTAGTTAATGTAGCGTTACAAGATAAACGGCGTGATTATGGCGGTGATAGCGAGATACGTCCTTATTTATAGCGTTTTAACCCTTCAAAAGTAATGCGCGAAAATATGAATTTTCAGCGTTAATAAAATATGTACGTACACGCCACTGAAAATTTAGGTGGTTTTTACGATAAAAAATGTGATAAAATGGTGCTCAAACCCTATAAGAGGTTTAAGGGGTTTGGACCCTACTAATTACCTAATAACGATGTAAGATGAAACGGCTGCTATGTGCTCACCTGCAAAAATACACACATAAAGACAATAAACACTTCACATCAAACACAAAATTTAACTATTCATTCAAATTTCTTCATTGCATTTATAACGTTTTAGTTAATCTTCAATTTCCTTATAAGACATTTTAACAAAGTTATTTCCGGTCCATAGAGGTTTTAAAGGAAGTCTCTGAACACTGCTGCGAAGGAACGCTACATTCACGTACAGTATTCATGAGTTGGCTGTGTCGCGCAGAGAGCATAATGTGGAATTATCATCATTGCGCCTCAAGCATCGAGCCTGGGCTTGCTGTTTGGTAGCAGCTCAGTGATAAACATAGCGGGTAAAGAACACGGTACAAACTTAGCGATTAAGTACACTGTACTTTACAACAAATGCCTTTGTTCCGCTGGTTTGTTAAATTATAATAATTTTATATGAGAATATCAAAATTTGAGTAGTATATTTTATAAAAAAAGATTTGCCCTAACAAATTTAAGTAAATTAAAATGATTTATCAAATCCTTTTAATTCACTTAAAACAGTATAAATTCTTTCCTTCGATTATAAAAAAACAAATATTTGCAGCATTGTTCATTCAAAACTAAAATGAATGAATGAAACTAAATGCATACTTAAATATGGATTATGGATAAACTTGTATTAAGCACTTGAGGGATTTTTGATAGATGATTAATTTTAGGCTACATTCAAATAATAATTAAAGGGTCCATAGGTACATTATGTAATTATATTTCAAGTATTTACTATCGCGCCCGCTTCCTCTACTGCTCTCTTTTGGAACAAAGTCAGTACTCTCTCGTATTTATCTAAATCCCCCATGCGTATTCTCTCCTAATTCCTTAGTTTTGTATCCGTTTAATTTCGTCGAGGAACTTTCCGCTTTGCATTGCAAATATAAACTGGGCACAAATATAGGAGACGTGGTCTTTGCTTTAACTTGATTTTCTTTGTGTACGACTTTAATAAAAACTGTTAATAAAATACTAATAAGTTTAATAAAAACCTATTAATATTAGGCTTAGTTCTGTAAATAAATAAATAATAAATGTATTGTAAAATTAAAATCAATTAAATGTAAAATTAAAATTAAAATCCTTTGAAAAGTTTATTATAAATAGATAATTTCAACGTGTATGATTATTTTTGTTGCTCCAAAAAAACTATACGCATACTAAGTATGTACATCTATTTATATCCGTATTCAATCCTGGCTATTCAAAGATTCAACATCCAACAACATAACAATCAGGGTCAAAGAGCCTTAGAATGTTGTTAGCATTGTTTATGTGAACCAGTGGTAGTGTACCGACCACTAGGCGCCGCGACTGAAGCACGATCGTACCACACTTTTGTTGCCACCACTTGACCCACATATCTACGTGTCTCCTGTTACAGGAACCACTTCCGACACCCCAGCGCACCCGACACCTCGCCGTTCACACCAAAAACCGCCTTAATACCATCAGCTCTAAGATCAAATTTCCACACGAAACCGCCCAACTCAAAGGCGACGCCCCACGCAATTTAACACTTTGTTTTTCCTTCAAACATGGCAGAATATTCAATGTCGACGGAAAATGAGTTGGATGTTACTACTTAGCGATTTGCCACTCACTCACTCACGTAATAAGTTTCACATTCAGACGGCAAGGAGGCGGATCATAATGAATTTTTTATCAAGTTTCGGCCTCCACTAGCTGCAATAATACATGTAATCTAAGCTATGCTCGCGTCTCGATCTGTGTATTCACAAACGGAATTTTTTAAAAATTCATAGAAGGGTTACGAATATATATAGGTATTTCTGAATCAGACGAAATATTCGCAGTAGCTGGTACTCGTACCGTACATATCGTCGTTTCGAGTTTTGGGAAAAAATATATTGAGAGTTACGTTGGGTTACTACGTACGGCGTTTCCCAAGAGACTGAAATAAAATCGTGGCAAAAGGGCGGAAGTTCAGAGGAAATTTGTTGTGCGTTGATTCAGTTAATGTTGCTAACTTTTAATTGGTTTAATAATTCGCCTTTTCTGATCGCAATGTAGGTATAAAGTGTTAACTTTTTCAATTATCGTCAAGTGAACTTTTGAATTGTGACTATGATTGACGGTTTAGCTTTATGCTCGATGTTTTAATCAATATTTTTGTTATTAAAACATGATCGTATAAAATGTATGTATAACAAATAAATTTGCTTTATTGAGATTTATTTCGAGCACATATGAGTCTGTCTGTAACTCATTAGTGATCCACTGCAGGGTCGAGTTCAAAGAAGGATGTAGGCCTTAGTCCACCATGCCGGCCTTAGAAACGTTAGTAGACTTCACTTACCATTGAGAGTTACCGTTACATCAGGTGATATTTAATTTGCACATACTCGATACCTAACTTTTTAAGAAAGTCAATGTAGGAGTAGGAGGGGGCTGAATTTATAGCCACTTCATATTCGTTTAATACAAAACTGAAGCAAATCTACCGTCTAAACCATACATACATGACCATAATTATGTCCACTTTCATTGCAAAACTTTTCCTCATGCGTCGCAAAACAAACGATTCTCATTCCTCCTTATCACATATGTTGAAACTGAGAATCGGGGCATTCCTTTGTTGTTGTAAATTAAGCTGCAATTAGTCAGGGTGGGCGGCGTGATTTATGCGTGTTGCCTCACACTGGCCCCAACTAATGTTATCGTCCACGCAACGGCCCTTGTAATAACTTGTGTTACGATTGCGCCCGATTTTTGTTATCCAGCCTTTGTTTCCGATGACTTTAGTTTATCTAATACCTACAAGAATAGTTTAGGCTTTTATTTTCGACGTTGGTTTGTTATGGACGTCAAAATTAAATTTCAATAGATGGAACTCTTCGTCCGTTTTACTTACGGTAACCTTACGGTAACTTGGGTTAAGTAATACCCAAATCAGACTATCAATAGTTTTGTGTCCAATAAATTAATTTAATGTCCGATTCAGTGAAATGATGAATATAAGTAGAAGGTAGAGATGATAAAAACAATTTTCTTCTCGAATGTTCACCACGCAAAAAAATTATAAAGATTAAATTCTCCTTAAAATTTCGTCTTGCCTATATTAAAACCTTAAAAAATAAAACAAGAACAAAATTAGTTTGTTACTGAAATTAATTTTGATGTAACGATTGTCCTCCAGACAACTTTCATAGTGTCCCTACACAAAATTAAAAGTAATGTTTATCGCGATTCCCGCCATAATTTGGTTAAACGTCACTGGGTCATTAACCCCGCTTGCGGATGACCGATCGGAGTCGACGTGGCTCAAATAGAACAATTCATTCGCGAAATTAAACTGTCAGCCGCCTGATATTGTTTGTACGTTTTACGTGTTTGTTATTAACTTGCAACAAATTGAACGAACAAGTTTGTTTGTCCAACAATTCAGGTGCAATAATAGCGGAATAGAGCTAAAATTTCGGACACAGAAATAATATACAGAAACTAGTTTAACTTAGATAAGTCAGGGGTCAAATTCCAATTACTAAATTTGACCTAAACAAACAAATAAATAAACAAGACAAGCTAAATAAAACCGTTTAATAATATATCGTATATTTCACGTCTATTCACATTCATAATTCGAAGTGGCATTGAGAAAAACAATGTGAAATACTCCAGCATCAGCTAAAGTAGCGAGAACTAAACTTGTGTGCATCTGGCTTTACTATGAAGCACCTTCATTAGACGACGTCGCCAAGAATGTCTCTACATTCTCGACAGAACGCAGTCACTCGCTTGTGGTTTCTTTATGTAACATATCATGTGGAATTTTTATATCACTTAGTTAATTGAGCCAATTTGTCGTGTTAAGAATGATATTCGTCGTGGCATGGTTGGAAAAAGAAATGTTGCCGTGAACTTATATGTAATGATGCGCGAAGTATGTACGATAGTTAAAATATTTTTTGCTCTCTTCAGTAGAATACTCTTCAGTAGAAAACTCAGAGGTTTGTAAATAAATATTAGTACGATATTACGAAAGCCGCCTGTTGTACCAAAATTTGCTTGTTGTGGCTTATTTTTGTGTCTTATTTAACATGTACAATATTTCTATTTTTCAATTTTTTTTATTCTATTTTCATTTCATGCAACCAAGACACGTGTGTGATCCGCTAACTATTCAAAAAACTCTACTTTATTACTAGGCTGTTAAAATTTGTTTTTATGAAGCTTCGACCCGTGTTGGTCCTATGGATGGACACACACTTAAACATCATCGGTGCGTTAGGAATCGAACCCGGCGCAGTGATCTTTTAGCCACTACGTCTATACCGATGAGAAAATTATACACATAAAAGTGTTCAATTAACGAATTTCCATGCTATTATTAAACTCCCTCATTACAAAACTCAGCCACCTATGATGAACACCCATATTTGAAATCAGAACCCACATCACACGAATATAAAATTAATATGCACATTCATAAATTATTCAAATGTGGGGTACATTTTAAATGAATGGGTAATTGATATTTTCATCATTTCGTTGCGAGTTTAATTCCAGAATCGGAATGAGGGAAATTCGAAACTTATAGTTTAATTCTTGGAAATAATCAAAACAGCTCAGCTCTGTTCTACAAAGTTCGTCGTTTTTGTTCTAAATATTTTTGTACAGAAGTAAATAAAATATTTTATCATTTTTATATCTTGCTTTATCATATCATTAGGATAGTTAAAATTTATTTAATAATCAATATAAATGGATGCATTGCTCATCTTGGTTTTGTTATTGGCGAATCATAATAACAGTAACAGTGAGAACATCGTCGATATCATAATTTGATTGAATCACTCATAACATAACCTTAAATCCCCGACACTTTTTATGACTATGTTTGGAATCTGTAATATTGAGTTGCAATATTTTCTCCGCAACTTCTCTGTTTTGAAATTTAGTGCGAAAGTAAATACATAACATCCTACATAGTATTCAGCGTATAAACCATGTAATTAAATTAAATAAAATCTATTTTATTGTAAAACAGTGATAAATATAAATCCATTCCGAACCTCTACATTTATTATATTCGTACGATGAGCTCCAAGGTTGGGAGAATATCCGCTCGTTCCCGCTTTAATTCTCAAAATACCTTAAAGAGGATTATAAAATTTAACGAAGAGACTTGAAGGTAGAAAAGTTAAAAAGTGGTGTTTGGGGTCAGTAAATAACCGATAGGGTACGTTATCGGGCGTCCGCAGTGGCGTCCGTTCCAGCCTTTAAAATATTACCGCCGAGGGCGTGTAAAATAACCCGTTTTATGTACCATGAAGATAGTACTCTGTTCATATTTTTAAAGATGAAATGTGTAAACGACTTACATTTATGCGGCAGTGGTGTCGTTTATCATGACTTCGCTAATGCCGGAAACTTGTTTGAAAAAATAGTTGAAGTTTCATAAAAAATCGTATTTATAGATTCTATGGATTGCATTAATCGAATTCGTAGCTGTTCTACAGAACAAATACAAATTAAACATATGAGTGTTTGTTATAAAAATTACTTTTACCCACATAATCACCAAGTACCTGAGTTTAATACATTTTGGCAAAATAAAAAGTAGATCGTGTGTTAAAATTATGTATTCTATATTAGTCTATATTTTATACTTTTAATTTCTCTCTAAAACTAAGGTTTGCCCTAAAAATTAGTCTTAGCCTTTTTAAACGCTTAAACATTTGACTATCTACGAAAAGTATAACTTGTATTTTAATTCCCGACACGACACTATTCACCGCAGACCTCATAGCTGAAGCGGTAATTAAATCTGCATCCACAAGTACACCACTCCTTTAATTTAGGTAAGTGTTGCGGTACCGACACCAAATAAATTCACAAGTGAGGTCTTATAATTGCCTAGCAACAGAGGATATAACGGTTATGTAGACCGTTAAAATGTTTTTTGTTTGAGATTGCTCTGGTTATATGATTAAAGATGTGGTTACCGGAGAGATGTTACCACATAACCCCGCAAACTCGTTTGGTAAACGTAGTAAAAAAGTTATCGCCCATAATACCGATGCTTATATACGGTTCGATACGGATAAAACGGCAAACGCACTAAACTAATTTACAAAAATGGACCTTCCACTAACTAAGACCCACAACACTGATAGATTTACATAAAATCGACAGGTTTGCCAGTTGATTAGGTAAACAATAAAAACCACAATGTATACTATACAGTCATTGTTATCTAGTGGTACTTTATGCAAAAAAAATGATGACATAAGTAAACTACCTAAGGATGAGTAAAATATCAATAGGTACTGGTAAATAGTTACGTACTTTATGTAACGAAATATTGTTTGTTAATACCGTTGTCCTAAATATTTTATGATGGCAATATTTTTGACATACAAGCTCTACTTTTAAACAAGGAGATGAAGGAGACTACATTGTTTGTTCCAACATACAAACAGAATACAACACTATTCAGAAGAACCACTGTGAACAACAAGACTACGATACACGACCACGTATCGGCGAAGATATTTCCTTTGTGCCTTTCTTGCTGACTGTGAATTATTTGGGAACCCGAGCACGTACGTCTTGGACCGTACTTCGGATGGATTATACTCCCTTTGTAGTAAATTTTACAACTTCAAAAATTAGGCGGCGTGAGAGGACTACGCCGGACTACTAAGAGCAAATTGTTTTATGTTTGGTCAGATTGTCCTGGACCTGTCTTTAATATTTATCGTGATGCTTTTGTAACTATAAAACAGTTATCTTCAGCATTATTTGAACTATGAATACCAGTTACTAGTGTATGTAGTTTCATATTGAGGGTAATAACGCAAGTGTTATGTAGCAAACAGCTAAATTCTCCAAATGGATCCTAAGCAATGTTTGATACTACTCGTATCAAATTTAAACAATATTTAAAGGGGTTTATACAGTTTTCGGGCAGCTGAACTAGCTGCCCGAAAATCCGGATATTTGAATGCCCACAAAAATGGTGAATAATTTCTCCTTCAAGTACGTTTTCAGTGTTGAATTATATAAAGATATACATATTATTATTTGTACATCAAACAGGCTAGTAGGCCTGCGTAATAATGCCGACTTTCCAGTTCATAATCATTTTGCAAGAAAAATATTATAGAATAAAAAATAATATCGAAATTCCTACATACCCAACATTAATTTGCGCAAATAAGAAATACTTTTAATGTTAATTCTCAAGTGTTCTAATTTATTTACAATCATGATAAATAAATAATCCGAAGGCTGGCTGTCAACATTTTTATTCCAAAAATTAATTTGTGCTATACCTAAATAATACGGTACTTAATTAAACATTTAATATTACGGAAGCCAACTGAGCGAACTGTTGGCATGACTCGAACTAGATTTGGCACAAGCGAAAAGCGAAATGTCGTTTAATTCAACAGAAGAAACATATTTAATGTAATATGGGACTATAATCTAGTAGTATTTCAAATTCGAAACAATCCGTATCAGACGTTTCAGTATACTTGTGCAAGGTTTCAGTACTTTCTTGATACGAGTGTCTTTTAAGTAGCGTTCTAGTGCTAGTTTAGACTTGGACATGTACAATGATGATGTACAATGATGATGCGTAGTACCATAACTACGTAAGTATACTGGATACTTGCGCTAATTTAGAATTGCACATTATTGCACAAGTAGATATATTGGAACGGATGTGGTTAGATATCTGGGGAGATTTTATATAACTGGCATTCCAGTATACTTGTGCAAATGACTTGTACAAGTATACTGATATATTATGTTGTACTTACATAAGTTAAGTATACTTTTATAAGTGACGTGAGACAGTAAATTTATAGGTGTGGTGGGCTTGTCCGCTTTAAGCGTGTTACGTAGTACTACGTCGAAACCGCTTGATTGCTACGTCATTTATAGCTCGCCGCGCTAGGCTAACTTATTGCCGGTGCTTATATTGATTAACTACGGTGAGCTATAACTGAGTGCTGTTGCAGTTGCATTTATAATGCACAGCTATTTATAGTCCGATTTATCAAATTTTATTCGTACAAATAACATGATAGTCCATTTGGGAAAAATAAGACTAATTTATAATTCATTAATTTGAGGCGCTGCTAATAACCGATTGCTGCAGTAGTAGCAATACAAAGATGTTGTCCGCTATCAGCGTGTTACGTAGTGCTACGCCCAAACCGCTTGATTGCTACGTGATTTATAGCTCGCCGCGCTAGGCTAACTTATTGCCGGCGCTTATGTTGAGGGAATATGCTGAGCGATGACTGAGTGCGGTTTCGGGTGCATTATAAACGGTGTATTTAATGTCCTCTTGCAATTTTTTTGTTGGATCACTTTCAATTCACTTAATATGATAAAAACCAAGCTCTGACTATACTTATTCAAAACTCTTAAGTAGTTTTAGATCAAAATTGTCTTTAATTTAAATATACGAGTATTAGGGTTGTAAGGTTTTACTCGTGTGTGATATTCAGTAAGGAATATTTTTTTCCTTCATCAGCAATTGAAAATACAAAATATCTAAAGTACATTTCATACAGAAATCAGATCCTGAGATAACAAACAGAACCGAAAAGGTTCCACGTATCCGACCATAAGGCAACCCTATTACATTAAGAAATTAAGAAGAAGGAATATAATAAAGGATATCCTCTCGTAAAGAGGATCCGTTTCAATTTCTTACATTAAAGCGAGTCTGGGTTTCGCCTTTCATCATAGTTCCAGTAGTTGAAACATTCATTATTTAAAAGAGGGAATATATGCTTGTTTTGTAAATAAAGGGAGCCCAACAGAGCAGTCTTGTCTACATATTTAAAGACACCCTCTTTCTTATTCACTGCAATAAAAGAAGCAATAGAGGTAGAGATTTTTGGTAACAGGTCTCTTGATAGTCATTTCAATATTTTTATTCAATTCTGGAAGCAATTGACCCGCTGAGATGCGATAACAATTTTATAGTTGTTTATTATGTCCAAGGAGACGTACCGCCGCGCCGCCCTCTTATTTCACCATGACTCTAGCAAATGTTTATTTTTCATTGAAAAAAACTATAAGAATACGAGTATAAGTGTGAAAATTTGTGAGAATGGATGGATGGATGTGTGTTACTCTTTCACGCAAAAACTGCTGAACAGATTTTGATAAAATTTGTGTTCGCAATATAGCGGTGTACACGAAAACTCTATCCATTTCTTTATTAAAAGAACTTCTAGACACGTCATATCAAATTATAATTTAAGTCGAATAATCTTATTTAGGTAATTAAATTCGTTATAAAGAGTTTATTGCGATTCGTATTTAATATTTTCTTTTCTTTTTTCAGGTAAGCGATTCATCAACAGCAGGCGAGAATCACAAAGGTTTTGGAACGTCGCTTGCGCTTTTTAAAATTAATACTGTTATGTATGTTGTCTTGAAATTAAAATGTATATTTTACGTGAATTTTTTCGTTTGTGCTCTTAAATTTTTTAATGGTAATTGCTTTTCGATTTTCTCTTACAAGGTCGGATTAATCATTTTTTTTGCATTAAGAGATAGTTAGAAACCTTTTTATTAATTGTGAACAACTCAATAGGACATAAACATTTGATTTGTAAAATAGGTATAATAAATATAGATTAACCGCTTACTGAGGCATGTACAAAAGGAAAATGTATGACTCTGAAATTTTATATTGTAATTTTTAAGCTAAATACCAAAATTTATACTCTAGTTCAAAGATCTTGTCGACTAAATTTAATTATTTCTGTCACGAAATATTGGGCAAATTTTCAAACAAAGTCTGATGCATAACCTATAACGTGACAATGGGAACCAACGACAGTGCAATTTCATGGCTTTATTTAATAGTGAAACGTATATTAGGAAAACAAAGGAAATTCAATTTAATAGATTAGAAAAATGTAGTATAGACTAATGATGATGTTATGCAACATCATCATAGTATTTTGTGTGTTTAATTTTATTCAAATATAAATAAAAATATGTCAATAAAGCCATATATTTCTAGCTGTAGTAAGTTATAATAGAAATCAGTTAAAAAAATACAAATATAAAATTATCGAAATTACAGTTAATCTTTCCTAAGTCTCTTCTGTAACATCTTCTGCGGGCTGTTCCTCCGGCGCTTGGTCCTCGGGATTTTCTTCTGTTTCCGTTGTAGGAGCTGCTTCCTCGGGAATCTCTGTATCTTCAGGATTCTCTTCAACGGGCTCTTCCGTTGGTTCTTCAGAGGGCTTGACTTCGTCAAGAGCTAATTCCTCAGCTTCAGTTTTATCTTCGCCAACTTCTGTTGGCACAGGTGTAACTGTTCCTTCACTTGGTTTACTGACAAGTTCTTCTTTCGGTTTTTCTGCCTCTGGCTCAGGAGGTACAACTTCAGGAACTGGGGCTTTTGGAATAGGCTCTGCCTCTTTTTTGGCGTCCTCCTTTTTACCTTTTACTTTTTTCTGTTTATGTTCCAAAGGTAAGTAAAGTTTATAATCCTGTGGTAATTCCTCCTCAGAAAATAAACGTTCACTAAAATAGATCCTGCGTAAACGAGCATTAGCATGAATTTGAACACGAAGTGTCTCTATAAATTGAGTTCCGTACGCCCGCCTTGTAAAGTCCGCGAGATTAAATTGTATCTGATTCCATCCTCCCGAAAGACCAATAGGCATGCTCGTACAAAATGGTTTGATTTTCGTAGTGGACTGGAAATTGGAAATTCTGAACCTTCTCCGCATATTTTTGTCGTCAAGAATAGTAATTTCAAATGAAAAGTATCTCTTCAAATTCTTTACGATCATGACCAGAAAAGGTAATCTTATTCCCAAAACCTGGTTTCTTTTCGGACATGTTATGTAAGTAGTTGCAACATTTGTACTTACAATCTCTAGTACTATGGAGTTCACTTCATTGTCAGTTAAACGTTTAATATGTCCATTTTGTACTTCCATATCCCATATTGCCAAGGGATTTGATCCACAGCTATAAAATATTGATAATAGTCCACTTTGATATGTATTTTTAAACATTATTGGGTGTATGGTATTATTGGTATTATTTTTCGATCAACAACGTTAATCTAGATTTGACGTGGATGTCAAAACTAACCATGTCGCTACTTAAAATAATAAAATTGTGGCCAGCACGTGTTAAAGTCATGACAGATCACTGAAAAAGTTCTTATCATCAGTTTTAAAGCCACCAATGATCAAATTACTGTTCAATAATAAGATGCGAATATTAGTAAACATAACGAAAACCGTCATCACCCATTAATTACTACTGCAATTTTAGACATGCAGCAAACTTGACGCAGTTCGGAACTAATGTATTTTACGTACTAACATGTTACTATTATAGACCACCTACGTACATATTAGTACGAATTACCGCGTTGTTATATTAAAACCTTTGCAAAATGTACAACCATTCTGATGTAATATGACGATTCTGATTACATCAAGTTAATGAGCCGATAAGTTCGATCAGGTAAAATATTAAAATCCCTACTTATAATCTTATATATAAAATTCTCATGTTACAGTTTTAGTTACCATAGGTATACTCCTCCAAAACGGCTTGACCGATTTTTTATTAAATTTTATATGCATATTCACTAGGTCTGAGAATCGGCTACTTTTTCATACCCCTAAGTGATAAGGATTTTCGCAAAACAACGTTTGCCGGGTCAGCTAGTAATATTATAAAATTGTAAATGTAAGTTTGTTTGTTATGCTTTCACGCGAAAACTACTCAACCGATCATCATGAAACTTTGTACCCATATTCTTGGAGGTATTTGAAGTAACTTAGGATACTTCTTATTAAAAACGGCTGAACAGATTTGAATGAAATTTGGTACACGAATAGATCATAACCTGGATTAACATATATAATACTCTTTACCCTTCTCTGCACCAAGATCTAAAATCCACGCGGGCGAAGCCGCGGGTACAGTCTAGTAAATAAATAATTCTGACTGCTGAACAAAATTAATAATTTATCAATTGCCATAAAATATAAAATTAAGTTTTAGTTATGTAAGACATAATTATTGTATGCCCGCATAGGGTAGACTGTTCTAAACATATCATAATTTTTGTAACATCTTTGTTTGTAACAATCAACAATAAGCGCATTCGTTTCTTTTCTTCTTTTCATTTCTTTAATACATCACCTCCTTCGCTTTTAAGTTAGTAGCAATTATAGTTCCGTAACTCATTGTACCAAAATTAATTTGAGCTATTGCAAATATTCGAAAAATCTAAGTAATTTTTAAAAGATCCGCGAAGCCCATCTTAGGGAAATAATAAAATTTTGTTTATCTAGATGCCCACCCAGTAGTATTTGGCATTTAGGAATTCTAACGCTATACTAGTGCCTCTGGCGAACGAAATCATACGCAATAGCCCTCATTAACTTGGTCAATAAAAAATATATATCTTCCGTATATAGCTTTTATTACTTAAAAGAAGCACGACGTTTGGTACTTATTCTGTAAAAATAAACTAAAATAAACAATTAACGTTCTTCAGATTAAACATATTAACTTGAACAAAAATAAAAGGTTTTAACAGTTATCAATTGTCATGTAGATATTAAAAATAGCGTTAAATTAAATTGAGCACTAGAAATATAATAATAAATGTGTTTTTAATACTCCATTGTTGCACACTAGCCTTCGGTTGCTTCTGCTTCTGGTTGTGGTTGTGGTTCAGGTTGTGGTTCTGCAGTAGGCTCTGCTTCCGTTGCTATCTGTTCTGGCTCAGTTTCAGGTTTGTCAGCATCTGTAGGCGGAGGAGCATCAACAGGGGCGTTTGACTCATCGACAGTTACTAGTTCTACATGCTCTCCTTCTGCAGGCTGTTGCTCCTCTGCAGTTTGTTCTGTTTTCTCTGAAACCATTTCACCACCTGGTGCTTCTTCGGCAGCAGTTGCTTCCCCTTCTGGGATCACTTGGGTTTTTGATTCTTTCGCAGACACATGAGATGGCACTTTTTTGATAGAATGCACTGAAGTTTTAGAAACTTGCTTTAATACCCTTGTTTTACTTGTAGCTCCTTCTATAGGAACAGGTTCAGAGGCCTTCCTAATTTGTTGGGAAGTTGAAGGTTTGATATTTTCCTTACCGGCAGCGTCTTGAGTAAGTGTTGTCTTATCTTTTGCTTGTTTGTATGATAACGGAAAATACAATTTATAATCAGCTGGCAATTCTTCCTCAGGTAACAATCTCTCTGCAAAATATATTCGCCTTAATCGTATGTTAGCGTTAATTTTAATCTTTTGCACTTCCACGAATTGCTTTTTATAAGCGCGACGAGTAAACTCTGCTAGATTGAATTGGATTTGATTCCATCCTTCGGAAAGGCTAATTGGCATTACAGTACATAAAGGCAATATCTGAGTAGTGCTTTGGAAATTAGACACACGGAATCTTCGTCTAGTTGAAGTTTCATCCATAATCGTAACTTCGAAGGAAAAATACTTCTTTAAATTCTTCACTATCATAACTAGGAAGGGCATCGTTATTCCCAGGACCAAATTTCCTTTTGGGCAAGTTATGTACGTTGTACTTACATTAGTTCCACCTATTTCTAATACCATTGACTTTATATCTGGATCTAAGAATCGTGAGACGTAGCCATCTTGGGTGCGCACCTCCCATATGTTTAGAGGCTTTGATCCACCGCTGTAAAATACAGTTAGCAATCCGCGTTGATACGCATTTCTGTACATTGCAAAAATTATTACTTTTCTAAACAAATACTTCTTATACAATTGTCAGTTTTTGACATTTAAATAAAAATCTGCGTGAAAGATGCAGAAAGAAAAATGGTTACCAAAAAGTTTGTTAGCATTTATTTGAAAAAAAATTAAGGCTTACTAATAGGTACATATAGTATCTATTTTCTATGTGATGATCATCATATCGTAATATTTCTGTGCATTTATCAAGCGTACATACAAAATAACCGTCTACAAATTCGAAGTGTGTTTCGTAAAATCATTCCTTTTTTTTTTACTTTGCCCTTCTGTCCTTTGCAGTCCTGCAGCCTATGTCTCGGCGCCGTAGGTCACTAGTTACACGCATTAATATTTATTTTTATTAAACGGTTTTATTTAGCTTGCCCTGTTTATTGATTTGTTTGTTTGGGTCAAAAGTAATTGGAATTTGACCCCCTTCCTGATGACAGATTATCAGATTAATCTGAAGGATATTTGGTAGGTACACACCAATGATATTGTATAAAACAAAAGGTATATTGTATAAAACACACTATAAATCTTGATGACAATACAATATAATACATTGATGGCACCCCAGATTGATGAGAAGTTTTGTGCGGTAGGTAACTTACCAAATTATTTTTTAGCTTTTAGTACATACCCTACATAATTTTTTTATTGTAAATAAAACCGTTGAACATAAAAAAAAATATTAATTTAATTTATAAATATTTATAAATTTTACAACGGCACTAAACGTAGCCTAGCCGATTGTATCATTTGTCCCAAGAAATTTGGTAATATGTAAAATAAGTATAATAATTTTCACCCTGATTTTTCAAAATTATAAATTACAATAAGTATAAGTGGCGCGAAAATGAATTTGTGTCGAAAAATACTTAGATCAATCGAAAGCTGTTTATTACAGGCTAAGGCTTTTTCATTTAAAGATTTTTTCATTTAAATAATTTTTCATTTAACCGTTGACAGGGTTCGCAGTACATAACCAGCAAGTAAATAGTCGCAGAATAAATGAAACTGTCAGACATAACAGAAAAACTTCCAGCGAATACGTAGAAACAAAACTTTTAAAAGAAAAGCTGGCTTTCGTTTTGATTTATCTTCCCATTTGTCATCCTCGACACTAGAAAAATATGTCACGCGAGCCCACAACCAACGCTCACACACAGGGTAACGAAAATAACATTTTTGTCTTCTCTAAATCACGACTTTTCCTCTATGCCCCGTGCCCCAGAGACTACCAAAAAACTGTAACGAGTAGCAGAAAATGAAATAGTGCCTTTTGACTGTAATAGTGATGTGCCTGGTATACGTATTCGCAGAGATCCGATGGAAGAAAATATTTGAATCCGATATTTTTCTTTGCTATCGGGCGGCCATTATTTATATTTAAGTTGTATTTATATTTCTTTGCAACAATCCGCACACGCCATTATTTATGTTATTAAAAATCGTAGGATATATGAAATTATCAATAAGGCGATGATTTCATGAAAAACGAATTCCATTTAAATTATTTTTTTCTTTGTACTGCAAAAATCAATCATTAAATAGTTCTTCAAACCTGAAAAGGTTACAAATCTTTGTTACGCTGATTAAAATAAAATATTTCACAAAAAGTCACACGCAGACATATTTAGTGCGACATCGACGAATATAAGAAAGTTATGTATCCGTGTTAGTAATCTAGACACCAAAGATCCGTATTGGTATCCGTATCCGTTGATATTTTATACCTGGCCTGTAACGATAAGGGCTCTCTGTGTTCGGTTTGCTACCAACTGAGGCGGCACGTTACGGGTTCCTTTCTAAACATTCGTGTTTTTGCACGGCGAGCCCATTCTACGCCATTCTGTTTTTTACATCTTAGGGGAGTTGGCTTATACAGTTAAGCTATCGGTACAATTCTTCAAAATTAATGGCATAGAAACCGTGTTATCGATAATACGTTAACGGCGTTCGGAAACAGAAGATTTTATCGATTGTTTCTATCGTCCTTTTTTATTCGGCGCACTTTGATTTACTTATCGTACATTTTGATTTGTTCTTATTTGTCTGGCTATAAAAAATACAATTAAAAATAGTCTACCAATACATAGGCAAAACGGTTCAGACCATTTTTCTACACCGAAACCCATTCATTGTGTTCAAATCGTTTGTCAACCGATTTTTGTTTTTGTTTTGTTTTTTCATTGACGAGCTTCAGTGTAATCAATACAAAAAACGGAATTTATTTTCGTTAAACAGCATTTCATAGAAGTTAAAAGTTCAATATTTTGAAAATTTCGACCACTGAACGCCCAAGCCCTTATTGGCTAGCAAATAAACAAAAACGCAACGAAATTGAAACCACACTTAATGTTCACCACACGAAGCTTGAACACAACAAAAGAACCGAAACTATTGATCCTTGAAATCCTTTTGTTTGAGATTCCAACCCACCGCCTGTTAGAGCAGAAATTAACTCATTAAGCCTGTTGAACTGAAGGAAAGTTTAAAACTGAGGGTAGAACTATGTAAAGTCAGATTCTGATGCTGTGAAAAAATCTCTGGTGAGTTAAAGTCTTGATAGAATTGTTCTTGTAGATAGAAGAACTTGTATCGAAGAAAAATTTATAGCTTTATATATTTTTTCTATTCGATTTTAATTGGGTTCCATCCAATCGCCCGGGAACCAAAAGACAATAGGGCTATCCATATATAAAAATAGGTTTTTGAAACCTGCCAAACTAAAATTAAGTTCTTTCTAAGGTCTTTTGACTTAATGATTGTCCATGGACTTCAGAGACTGTTAAACATGGTGGGTGGCATGCTCAATTGCACTTTAAGTTTATGAGGAAAACAAAAGCTATTCAAATAAATTTTAATACAAAGTCAGCTGCGTAAAAAGTGTTAGGAAAAGCGACGATTCAGATATAGTTGGTATATTTACAGAGCTCATTGCTCGGCGCAACGAAGCGTGGTCTGCATAATGTATCGAACGGCACGCGATTCCGCAAAGCTTTGTCTGCGTTATTTACAACCAGCCCGTGTTTTCACGCGGAAATTGGATTTGTAAAATAAGACACTGTATAAATAATCTTTATCTAAAACATATCTCAGCGGGGCCATTCGCCGGAGCGAAAAATTCGCACCACAGAACCACCGTCTCCGACTCTGCGCCCCGTTTGTCAGATTACACTAGAAATATCTTTGACGCTAACGGCGCCGTAATAAACACTGTTTATTTGCAAGTTTTCTTTCGCTTTGTGTAGTAGAATTATAATTCCGCCGGGTCTTCGACGCGGCCCGGAATTTCAGCGAAATTCTTTCACGAAAATTTGATTCGCTGACGGCGGCGCTTAAGTCGCGTTCTGCATCCAGTCGGAAATAATCGTCGTCTCTTCAAAGCCGGGGACAATGTATCGAAATTAATATCCGGGGCAGGGAGCCAGCGAACAATTTGTCCAGCCGGAATGTGGATAATTAAACGAGCCTGCAGCCCGTCGCGACGTACGAGCTGAAAACATTTTGTTGGACCAAGAAGTAGGTAGTTAACATAAAAATAGTGACAGAGATTAATCGTCGGCTAATGCGGCTTAGTATGGGAACGGCAATTTTGGGGTACATTGTCCTCTTTCCGCAGTAGATATTCAGTTAAATAAGGGCAGGCAGTGGAATCGAGAATGGGTGTCGCGAGCCCTGAATTCCGGTTCATTTACGGCCTCACATTCATGGCGGACGGCCGATAGAAATAAAGACATATATCTCTCGTTGGCCTTTTTAATCCGCTTGAATACGAGTCTCGTAAATCTTAAATGTCGATTAAGAGGACACTGTTTGTCCTCGTCGACATCGAATAAATTGCAATGGGCGTCGTGTCTTGAGCACGAAACAAGATCGATGCGGTTACGGCATTATGATAGAAGATACGGAATAAGACGAACAATTTATTCGTATTCGATCGGTGAGCTTAAACTAGTGCTAGCTAAGGGTAATAAATCGGCGGAAGCTAATATCCCATTCGCCAGTTGGTTGTACGTTGACATACTGCGGGTTGGAATTGAATGTGGGCATTTGCACCATCTCAACCTCATTTTTAGTCAATTCTAACCAATATTTAGACTATTTTAAAGATGCTTCGTATATTGCATGCTGGAGCACGCAGCGTTGAGATAGTGCTCTACACTCACAAAATTTTACTTTTTTATATTTTTTGTAATGAAACCTTAATAGCATACCAAACATAACATTTTTATTTTGAAAAAGTACCTATTGAAGTCATTATGTAAGTCTAATATCTCGTCTAGGCCGTTCATATAAAATAACAATAACTTGAACAACTGAAGAAAATACTGCTTGCCAAAAATGTATAATTTCAGATTTATTGTTCCATAAATTTTGCTCATGCAATGAGATTTCTATAGATTCGGGTTATTCGAAAACATGCCAAGATTTTGCAAGTAGCGTCACGTATCGTGCCAATATGTGTTAAAATAAAGTTATCATAGCGTACTTTTTATTGCAATATATGACAAAGGAAGTAGCAAGGAAACTATGAACAAAGATAAACCGCACCAAAGTTTCTTGAAGGAAAGTCTGCGAGCAAAATTTTTCAAGCATTTCCTATCTATGTGCGTATGTCTACTGTTACTTTTCTATAACTTCTGCTATGAATTTATTATCTAGCGTTTAAGAATTTAGTTCAAAGTAATAAATAGGTAGTATTTTAGTAGGTACCTACTTATAAAAATTTAATCTCAATTGAAAAATCAATACCTATGCCTAGCCAGGCAATCGAACCCATTGATTTAGAAAAAATATGACACCTGTATTATTACACCATTCGATATTCTATATTATTCTCTTTAGATATTCTTCATAGTTTCGGATTTCCCCATCTACGCACACTTGAAAAATTCACCTTGTATTTACTGATAGAAATTGTGCCAACGAAACATTTTAGACGTTAAATATCTATCCTTTTTAATACGAGATAAATTTTAATCTTATTACTTTGCTCATTTCAAAAGGTTCTCAGTGAAATGTATGACAGAATTTTAAAAAGGAACATTTCCAGCATGAAATTATGTTCGTAAAGTCTATCATTAACCAGTTTAAAGGATATTCGTTAGGAGCGCGTCGCAGTGTAAAAAGTTAATGATATGTGAAGATCCGAAGGAAATCCTTCGCATAATTGTTAGTGAATTTAATGGCTCGTACAAGGGTTTCAGCGATATGTTGGAAGGGACAAATTTTGAAATTTCAACATGCCCTCTTCTAATCTTTCAGTGAATGAAAGAGTAATTTATTAACGCGTTTACGTGTATTATACGTGTACATCGCAAATGATTAAGTCAGAAAGATACTCGTATCTTCTTAAATGTCTCTTGTTGGGTGCCCTATGGGCGGTTTATATGGGCGATTAACTTAATTTAACTTAACCTTTACTTAACTCATTTGGCTACTAGCCCGTTACTGCACCATTCCGCATTGGAACAGCAACAAAAAAAGAACAAACACAATCCGTATTAGTTTCGGAGATATGCGAGGACAAACATATCTACATACATACGCAAAAACATAGGTACACCCATGAAATTTGGTACCTATTCTTGTTTGGAAGCCTCCTTTTTTGAAGTCGGTATAAAAAGTAATTGTTTAAAAACCTATAAAACCTTCCCTTCAATAAAATGTTTCGCCTCCATATATATCACGTACGTTCAAAAAATCAGGGTGTGTGTGTGTATGATGCAATTTAAGGCAATAAAATGCACATGGTCCATTAGTGGTACCGTAAGTGAGGGTAGTAAACACCCTTCAAACCATTATAGGCTTTTACATTCACACTTAAGATTTATGTCGTGGCGTGGGCTACTAAAATATTGCGTTTTTTATAAGTTCCTTCTGTCCTTTTGCTTTTGTCTACTTCGTCGTTAATTAATGTACACTGTGGCATAATTTTGCACTTAGGGAACTCATTGGTCACTGGAATTCAAACCTGAAATTTCTAGACAGGAAGAGCGAATTCTGAATTACTGGCCTACCACGGGATTAGGATTTAGGTTTGCTGGACCTTCTACATAACACCACACTTCTCAAACCACACTTCTTTGACTAAAACACAAGTCATGACAAACACGCTACTTTACAAGTTGCTATGACTCTACCACCTGTAAGTTAAGAGGGTGGCGGCTAATACCTACCTACTCTCCGACCGAACATACCTTTTCGTTGTGTATTAATAGAACTGTTACGGTACCTACTTAATGTGGGACGTTATCTTTGTAATAACAACGAAAAGGCCTCTTAAATACCGTTCATATATTTCAGTCTTGAATTTGGAGCCATCAGATTACTTAAAGGGCCCGGCACACTTATCCCGGATTATCCCAAGTAATGACCACTTCGTATACTTTACTTACCGTGAACGGGCCCTTATGGGAACCGGTTTTTAAAATAATGTCCCAATTTATTTTAAAATCTGGATTTGGTGTCAAACGCGTAGGTGTTGGATAGCTTGAAATGAACGGTAAATTCTTTGAGATAATATTATAGAGGCGTTCATGATAGAAAAGGTGGACTTTATCATTAAAAAAAGTAGTGCGAATAGTAGCAAGTAGGATCTAAGATTTTTAAGGAAAAATGACGGACAAAAGCCCAAGCGCCACCGCCTATGGAATCTGCAACAATAGAGTTGTCACTGATGCGTTGCCATCCAAGGTGTATCTAAGTCCATCACGGACTCACTTCTTGAAAGACCAAAACCTTGTGGGAAAACCGCAAATTAATGGTAAATCGTTCCACGCACTTACAGGCACGAGGCAAAAAGTTCCTTGAATATTTGACTGTGTTATATTGTCTAGTTACAGTTCCGAATTTTGAACCCGTTAAAATTATACGTAATCAATTAAGAAATACACACTACGCCAAAATAATTATGTCAATTCGAAGCAATTTAGATTTTATTATTACAGGAGCAAGGAAATACGTCGAAACGGTTCGGAACAAGATGTCCTGCCAAAGAACTCATATTAGGCACGACAATTTAACCATAAAGTTTGGTATCAAAGAAATTTCGTTACGCTGATGATCATTAATGGCTTGCAAATAGCTCCGCCAATCGTCTTACACTCTTATATCATTCGCGAGTCCGCCTTTGCATTATTCAGTATTTTGCTTTTTAATATTCCGACGACATATTTGAGTCTCCTTTCAATTTTTTCTCGTGCCTCTCTCCTACTGGTGTGCGCGGAATTTTGAAGGCTACTTATTGATGTTCGTATCTTAATCCCGACATACTCGTATCACGTCGACTGCTGGCTGTTAAATTTATTAGGGATCTGCCCTAGAGTGGAGGGAAAAGGAGCCCTTGCTTCATTGTCAATCTGTCAAGGTTTTCACAGGAACCCCTGAAAGCATCAATTTGATATTAATGTAAGTAAAATTAGTGAAACACCTGGTATCTGCGTCAAATAAAACTTCTAAGTCTTTGAAACAAAATGCCTATTATACGACATATTAGCTGTATGTTAAAGATTGGCAGGACATCGGAAATCAATGCTATGCTTTGAATGGTTTTTGACAAGTAGTGAAATGTTATTATAATGACCGTAATTAATTTACTTCCCGCGCACTTATTTGCCGCGTAGGTACATAATTATTATCTTTGGATCAGTAGCCCATACTGCCTATAACTTCGTACAGGACCCTTGATGCGTGAGTTCGAATCCTACATAGCTGGTTGTATTTTTTCTTGATACCGCCGAAACTCGCTCTTGTTCTTTATATATCGAATAGAGATATGATTTATTGCGGCTGATTTCATCAACGTCGATGAAGCCTCTATTAGGTATCTGCAGTAATTTATACCGGAACCGATTCATCGCCGGTTGAATTAAAAAAGAGAGAAATATGAATGGATCTAACGGCTGAACGATACCGGAATAGCTTCCTACAGGTTTGTTTAATTATCGACATTCCTGCAACGAGGTCGGACAAATTGTTTTTGTCGGGCGGTGAACGGCGATATTTCATTGTTATAACGGGTTATGGGTTTTTTCTAATACCTATACCGAGTATAGCGATATATGATCGATGACTATAAATATGATGATTCTAAATACGTAGAATAGAAAAGATTCTATATAATATACGTACTACAATACAGCGTATAGTTTTTTTTTACTTTCTTCGTGTGTCAACTTTAAGTACCTATGCTAAATTTAACACTTCTCTACGACTATGTATGAAATATAAGAAAATCCCGCTGAATGAAGTTATTCATGTATAAAAGGTTCTTATCGCTATTTCTGTTTAAGCACGAGGAAGTAAAATGTAGGTAGGTAGAACTACTGATAATAATATATCTCGGTAATAAACGTTCTATTCCAGTAACGCCCACGCAACCGTGACATGAGAACGACAAAGCTATAAAGGCAGTAAAAAGAAGTGTCATATTTTTAACTAAAATGTAGAGAAAAAGCTTAGTAACTTATTTTATTTTGTATTTGTTTAATTATGAAAATATTTTTATAACCGATTATAATCGGATCTATGAACCTGGATGTGATTACCTACCTACTCGAAAAGGAAAGAAAAGATGATTATATCTATCTAGATTATATCTATCTATCTCATAATTTATTATTCTTATTTTCATTTTAATCTATTATTATTACAATTTTTATTTAGTGTCATAATGTCACGTTTTTTGTACCCTCTGCACAGACAGTGAGACTACTCTTAACTAACCGTATAAGCTAATTACAGTGATAATTAGCAGCATAATTTTATTATTTTGTTAAAATCTTTTTCGACCTAGTTTGTAAATGAAATAATACTCTCTTTCTTCCTTCTTTCCTACAAATAAAGTCGTTTGAAACCGTAATAGAGCGACCGCATCGTCTTAAGCGTCTGACTTAGCGAAATATGGCTTGCGCCTTCCAGTAAGGAGTTCTATCGCTTGCTATAAATCAAGAGACGGTCCGTCCATTCCGGCAGATTGGCTGCAGTTACCCTTGCACTTATTGCCGATTCCTCCTCCAATCTCGGCCCTCGGCACCCCTCGCCCCCTCGTTAACCCGGCCACTTCATTTGTTTGGATTTGCCAACTAGTTGGTCCATTGACCTGGGATGTGAAAATTCAACCCGGTGTGATCAATCGAAGGTTACAAAATTTATACATATATTATGTTTTAAATTTGTTCTCGATTGAAACATTAATGAGTGATTTGGATTCTACTGATTTATATGTGGACTAACTAATGACAATTATAGACTAGTCAAAATAAGTGTAATTCATGAAACTCTCTCTGCTAAATTACCGAAATTACGAAAAATATTCTGCCCAAAAACCATACATGTAAAACAACGCATTAAAATCGAGTCAGAAATAATCAACTTATCGAACGAAGTCCAATTTTATCGGCTCTCGAAAAATCTAATCACTTGCGTTCTTCTAACGTTACAGATAGTCTATTAAAATTATTCCATCAAAATTGATTTATTCTCCGGTCTTCATCGAGTAAGTTTATTACAGGCGTACTGATGAAAATCCGCCTAAAATTCACAGTGTCATCTCTAAGCGTAAGTGGCGTGAAATGGAACGCAGTAATTGCTTCATATTTACGCCATCCAAGCTCGTTTCGGGTGGAAAAATTGGCCAATTACTTGGCAAAGCTACGTAGGTCACGTCTTAGGTGTCTGGCTACGTGTAACATAACACTATGATATATGGCGGACATACGATTGGTAGGTAATGCTCGTGCTTCCAATTAAATAAATTCCTAATTTGGATCGTTACCAAGATAAGCTGGCTCATCTTCCATCGATTATATGGAACGCAAAAGAGGCTTTATAAGATCTGTTTATATAATTAAGTTTCTTTATTTTATTGGTGCAAGAAATTAGTAAGCATTTGTTTAATGGTAGATAGAAGGCATGACAAGAAAACTCTGTTGGCTGAAACTTTTTCATGACATTCTAGTTTTTGGGTCTATGAATCACATTGAAACTTATCTTGGGTTTAAAAAAGACAAGAACTCAATAGTGAGAGTAATAGATTGATGATGATTTTTCCTTAGCGATTTACTTGGGCATAGACGGCATAGTATAACAGCATGTCCATTATTGTGAACCGTTTTATCTTCCACGGATATAACCGCCTATCGCACTAGTTTAAGAACATGATGTTACTAGCCAGGACCGCGCATAACAGTAAAATTTTAATCACATTAGGCTCAGACGCGCCTAATTACATTATCATTAGTTTCGGCACGGCGCGCCGTTTACAGTATTGCAAAGAGAGGGGTTTTTGTTATGATTCAGAATTTCTAGACCGTATGAACTGCTATTCTTTTCATATACTCAAGAAAATATCAGATGTTGACATAAGCCATGAAAAAATTTGGTATTACGTAATCATTAATATCAAATTTTGGTAAAAAAATTAAGCTCAAAGTTTTGGTTGGAACTTTATTTCAATGTGTCTTGCTTATAAATTTAAAACCATTATTGTGTTTGGACTTCAAAATATATTTTAGACGTGGTTCAAATCTTGCTATATTAAAGCTGCATGTGTTTATGAAAAATGTTGCGTATTATATTTTCAAATTGCTATGTTATTCCATAGTAAAAGAAAACGCTATCATAGTCGAATAGTAGACGCCTGCTAAGAAATAGAAAACCCAAACTCATCGCAAAAATCTATTACCTAATGACGAAACTTAAACCATATGGAGTAAAACTTGTAAAATAAAAGCTACTCAAATCCCGACCCAAAACCCAAAATATCACCCAGATTTCGGCATCGATAAAGATGGAAAACTAAAACGCATACCGAGCGTAAACAAAACAGTTTAGGGCGTTCCAGTGTTTTTCAATTCCATTGCCGTCGTACAGCTAAGCACCCCTTTGCCACTGGGTACTATGGGCACTTGTCCAGGGCCCCGCGATTAAATGGGGCCCTAAATAAAGAAATTCATTTCGAACATTTAAGCGCCAACCTGTAAATAATGAATTACATTAATTGTGGATTATGTCATAGACTTTGCCCGCGGCTGCGTTTGCGTAGATTTTAGAACATTGTCCAGAGTGAAATAAAAAGTATCCTAAGATATGTTAATCCAGGTCATAAACTATGTGCGTACTAAATTTCATTTAAATCTGTTCAGCTGTTTTTGCGTACAAAAGTAACAAACATCCATCCATCCTTACAAACTTTCACATTTATAATATGTAGTAGATAGTAGAATTACCTATTAATTGAATGTGCCATATAATCCTACCGTGGGGCCTCCGACAAGCTGAAGACGGCCCTGTGCATCAGGGCCGGATTTAGAAGTCTGGAAGCCTCGGGGCAACAAAGGAGTGGAGGCCCCTTGGTCCCAAATTATTTTCCAAATAAAATCAACAATTTTTTTCAGTCGAGTTTTCGAATAAATAATAATAATAAATTAAAAGTGCTTATCAGGGCCATTTGATATTTTGATATTTTACTGATTGCCTAATTGATGAGAACAAAATATTTATTCTAATTTCTGTTAATATTTAATGTAATCATGGTTGTACAAAGTACTGTAGGTAAAGGTAAAACACAAAAAAAAATATGAAAGGAAAAGTTGTATACTAGTGTACTAGTCTTAATTTAAATTTTTTTCCCAAGTCTATTGTGGGGGCCCTTCTTTTGTGGAGGCCCCGGGGCTGTAGCCCTGGTTGCCCTCCCCTAAATCCGGCCCTGCTGTGCATAGCTCGCCCCTCGAACAATAAACATCTACAGCTGTGTATTAGAAAAGAGAAACCCTGCTACCAAAATGGTGGTCGTTACAGTAGTTCACACTCGATTTGGCAAGTAAATTGCGACTCGCCTACAAGTTAACATGCACGCTCACTGAGCAGAAAACATTGTAATCAAAGTTTTCGTAAATATCTTTAAGGTTGAAAAAAGTGTACTTTTGATAGCAGTCTTAAATTCTTCAAACAATCATTAGCCATCCAAAAAGGAGAGTTTTCATACACAAATTGAATACAATAAAGATACTCAGTTTTAGATTTCTATTAGTTAACGATTATTGTAATCAGTCTTCCAGCAATAAATCAGTGAATTTACTAAAATAGATTTGTTCGAAATTATTTTGCTTTCTAAAATAAAATGTTTATTTGAAATCGAAACGAAAGGCACTCCAAAATCAGCTTCAACACCGCAATACATACCGGAGTACTTTTTCCCTCAAATCGAATCCACATCGAATGTTTATCTGTGCAAGACATCTTATTGAGCAGCGGGCCGGTATTCTTTTCAATTCGGGGCCACAGCAGCAAATAGAATCAGTGATTAAACTGAAAACGTTTGCCAAATAAAAAAAATGCGTCTAGAACAAAGGGGAGCTTCTGGAAATCTGTGACCGAGGGGCCGAAGGTCGAAGACACGATAACGCCGGCGGCAGGAGGGTTGAAAATCTAATTTGCAAATGCATTTCCTGCCTTTCAGGTCTTAGTGACGTGAGCTCCGCCTAACCACAGTATAAAGATTGTACAGTAACGTGACTCGCCCCAGTCCTTGAAAAAATTTCTACAACCGCGCGATTCGATGATACGCGACAGGGCTGCCCGCTTGCAGTAATTTAAGTCTATCTAACTACTCAATTGAGTATCGTACTAGTTTTTGTAATTGTAATTTTTTTATTTTTATTTTAAATTCGTTGCTGATAAATATCTGTGCATTGACTAAGAGGTAAGAACAGCTTTACAGTAAAATGTAACATCGTAAAAAAAATCTATATTTACATAAAAAGTTTAATTAAATTCGTTCGCCACTGCGGCGTATTCGTGTCAGTATACCGCGTGTATACCGAACGCGACACGTGTGTGTAGGCATGACTCGCGTTCGTGTTTGTATTCAATGAAGATGCATTACTGTGTATCTTTATACTGTGGCCTTACATTTTTAAACAGCGCTTGAACCGTGATTCGAACACGTTTTGTCTGTCTTCGGGTTGAAGGAACACAGGGGCGCTCCGAAACGGAAAACACCCGTAATTGCGTTCGCGGGGGAAATAAACATTTTAAAGTCATTACGTGTGCCGTTATTCAGGTATCTGGTTGACTTGGTCGAATTTTTAAAGTTTTGTTTACTTTGTGCAATTTGAGACGGTCTATTTTCCTTGGATTTGGTGAGTCAAATCTGGTAGCTTAGGAAATTGTTATTTACTTCTGAGAATCCAAATTACAAACTTAATAACACCAGGAAAGAAGATAGAACTGATTGAACTAAGACAACCTTTATTAAAGGGATAACCAAACCTCTACTTCCACACCAAATTTTCATACTTTTTACTTTCTAGGTACTGATACTATATAGTTTTTGAAATGAAATGAAATGAAAATCATTTATTTGCACGAATATGTGTTAATTATTGGTTTTACAGGGCATTTTGATCAATCCATATTCACCTTTTCAGGTATGCAAATTCTAAAAGTAAACATAAGCAAATAAAACTAATGTTAGTTTTTGAATGTAACAGTTTGATTGTTTAAGTGTTTATTAATCAAAGTATAAGGTTAACCTTTTACACAGACGCATAAGTAATTATCAAGTATAACCTGAAGGATACTTTTTATTATTCTTCTATTTCTGGACCAAATTTAGAGACCAGACTGATGAAATCGCAGGCTATAATCGCAGGTTTAATGTAGGAGCGTTATAGGCTGTGCTCATTAATTTTTTCATCACTGAATGTTGACGTATTCACACTCCATTTGTAGTTCATCTGTATAAACATCAAGAGGAAAAAACTGTGACACGATTATTCATTTTTCCATGGGCTTTCCACGGTTGGTTAAGTGCAAGGGGCAGATGATTGATCTATCGTTCACATTGAGTACTTTGGTGATTTTCAATAGTTGACATACAATATTGACATTACGCCAAAATCTTTTAATACCTACTCAAACATAAAAAAATTCGGGAAATAACATTCGGCGTTATTTTAATTTTATTTGGGAGGACTAAAATAACACACAGTTCGTAGGGTGTTGAGTGCAATTTATGCACGCCCTTAGAAAACACTGCAATCTTTGGACACCTACTTATTCCTTTTACAAGTAGCATAGAAATCTGTACCTTGAGCTAGTTGAGCATGAAGCATCTTCAAAGTATTCGTACGGTAAACTGGTCAGTAATTATCTAGTATGTCACGCGTGTCAGTCTGACATCTTCCCATACTAATGGCACACGTTAACTATACGAATACGACGATAATGTTCATGCTCGGAGCACTGAAGTCGTAAGTGGGCGCCGAGCTGCTCATAAAGAGCATACATAATACCCTAACCCATGGTAGATAGTCGCCTCAAATAAAGTATCAACAATGGCTGAACCTAACTTGACACCGTGAAACACTTGCCATGTACCTAGCAACTGAGGTCTTGTTTTTCTATTGTTATGGCTTATGGCTCAGGAGTGTCGTATATAACACTATGTAATAGTGGGTATCCACGTATCAATTTTCAAACTTAGCTTTAATCGGTATCATCAAGCCACACTGTAGAATGCCATAGTAACTCCTTGCCTAGAAGGCTATTACTTGGAAGTGGCTCATAAAAAGTATTGCACCCAATCCGCTATAGAATACAAAACCAAATACCATTTAACGTGTGAATGATCCTTTCATTCGAAATTCGTCGGAATCTCGTCAAAGTTCACAGTCCATTGCTGGCGGAAATTACATTGCGTATTGAACTTAGCTTTTTTGTTCGAACCGGAACGGCGAACTATCGATTCGAGCAATTTTTCCATGCGTGCCAATGAAACTTCTCTCGTAAAACAGAGGGCAAACGTTTTTGCAATGTTGTCACAATGAAAATAGTTTTTGTGATCCAGTTATTGTTTGGCTCTTTATGAGTAATGTCTTTGTATTTATGATTATTGATTCAATAGAATTTAACTGATACCTATTATGTTTTTAATTAAAAAGAACTTCAAAGTCTATTCTTAAAATTGATGAAAACGTAACGATTTCATTCAAATAATTTGTTTTGTATGTCTCGAAAGATAATAAAACGAAAAAGTTATCCATTCTTTTTTTCTAAGTATCAATATACTTTATTTATTTGCTCTACAATGCCGATATTTGACTTCTGATTTTAACCTCTTCTTATGTAAGTAGGTAATAAATAAATAATCAATCAGAATCTGAAGTATTATGTATTACCAAATGAATAAATATAAGTAGTGTCTGAAAATTCATTTCCATTAGGTAGGTAAACTTATTTATCGGTGGTGTATTTCGGTGACACTAATGGATTTATCATGTTAAGAAGTGTTAAGATTAATTCGATCCAAGAAAAATACTCGAATGTCGTCAAATTAGAGTCACACTGTCTCGAAGCTTTTATTATTATCCTATTAGAGATCTAAAGAGCTATCTAATACGAAACTTGCAAAAGAAAACGCGCAATCTTATTTTACTACTCTTTTATCCTACTTGTTTGTTACTGAGTGTTCTAATGTCCTTTAAATTTTATGTTGTTCACTAAGGATTATGATAAGTCATTGGCCTCTGTGCGACTAATATTACTTTGTAATTTAGCTGAGAACATCACTCACTGACGTTGCTCTAATTACTTACTTTCGAATTTTTTTAATTATTTTCAAATGAACAAGAATAGTAGGTAGTCCTTTGTTATCTCTGTATTTCATTTCACTATTAAAGAACCTACAGAAACATTAAAATGACATTTAAATGATCATAAACCCAATGTTTTAGATTAAAAGCTATTGTTTTTTTAAAATTGAAGAACCAAACTCTTCAAGTCTTTGAAAAATCTATAATTAGGGGCTGGATTATTTTAGGGTATTGGCCGAATCAGGTGTAAATGTTCAATTGTTCATGGGAAACAGAAAACCCTAGGTAATTTCTAAGATTCACCCTACAGATACAACCACATAACTCTAGGTATATTCCATAATTGGGGACGAAAATGCCCGTATAATATTGATCAAAACCTTTATTTTCGAAATAGAGCTATATTTCGCTATAAGCCGTCAGTTTATGCTCGAGATTCGTTATCACACAAACTCAGTCACAAATTACTTAAAGGAAGCTTCGTCTAAGAACAAATAAGTGCGCGGGCTATAAATCTCTCCAGTCACATTATCGGCAGGTCGTCGTAACGTATAAGTTGCAAGAGCGGATTCCTATGGTCGTTGCACACATCAAAAAGTCGGCAACTTTTGACATGTCCTCGGGCGAAGTTCCCTAACAAACTTCTACATTAGAGATAAAGTTTTGCGCCAGACTTATTCTCTCACTATTCGTAAGTCGTATGGAATCCGTGCTACGCAATGAGTGGAACAAATCTTGCAAAAGAAACTAAACATTGTATTTTCTTGCGCTGTCGTCGTCGACACTCGTACAGAGTATCGTGGGTCAGGTTCTAGTACGAAAACTATAGAAACGCAAATCTGTCTTGCGCTAATAATCCTAGTAAATAAGTAGCGAATTGTAACTCGTGGATACCCAACCTCAAATAGGAAAGAAATTATATTTGAGGTCGAACGTGGGTGAGTACCCGGGAGGACTAAGTTGATCACTTTAAATATAGAACCTACATAAGTATCTACTCTGCAAGGGAACACCACCGAAACACCGGGCAAGCGGAAAAGGTTCAATATATATAGTGAGTGTCTCAAAATTACTTACCAATCTCTGCCTCGTAGCCAGAAATCAATCCTCGAATTTCGAAAAAAATAATAACGAGAAAAGTCACTATAATGTACCTACTAATCTCATTTCAAAATACACGTAGAAACTCCCATAAAATTCCTCCCGTTCTTATCTAAAAGCAATGTACAGTCAGAATATTAGAATTTCGAGCAATAGACAAATATCAAGCTGTAATTCTGGCAGATATTATCACGACGAGAACATGTCGTATGCGCGTTTAATGAAACATTCTACGTCAAATGAAATTAAATATTTCATTGAGCACGAAGGTCTACTAATAAATTTAATAGTCTTAGATAGCGTGAGGAATGTAACGAGTTGTTGAATTAGTAATATTAGTCCGATTGAAATGAAATAAACAATACCGTTCGTGCCTTTACTTACAACCGTTTGACTTCTGAATTCATCAAGGAAATTCGAAATAGGGCGTGTAATGAAAATGGGCTTAGACAGGAATGTAATAATATATGAATCAAAGATATTGTTTTTAAGTTCTTCTCTAGTTGTGAAAAACACGTACCTACCTACTCAGTGAAACTTAAAAGGGGCCCACCGGCAAGCCAATTAATTACTATAATTATAATACTATAATTAGAGTATCCTTCCTAAGACAATATTCAATATTTCCCCCGATTACCGCATGCATTCCAAGTGTACTCAAGTTTCCGGATCTTAATTAACGATGATAGCTGTTTTCTTCAATTAATCGCTTTCATTTCAAGTTTGACAAGAATATTTCTTCGACTCGAGACTTTGCCTTCGAAACTATTTCAAGAGACGTTAGGAATGCATCCCAAGCATTGATGTTTTAATTACAATGAATTTAAGCATGACTTAATTATCGAATTTAAAAAAATGTTGCTGTTGCTGTGCAAAAATGTTTTTAAATATTTGCAAAAATATCGGAAAGTAGCTTTAATTTCGGATTTACATTTTGAAATAATTGTTTAAAGGTCGAACCTATTTTCCAAGTATTTATGCTGAAGGTATCTTCTAAGTATTATTTCGTTACACAAGTACATACTCCATAATTATAATCCGTCAGATTGTTAATGTGAAGAGTCAAATCCACTCAGAAGAGATAAAAGGCTAGAGTGGAAGCATGATGAGATCGGGAAATATGTACGAGCATTAATTTATGATTTATTTTACGAGGAGATTTCAGGGGATCGCCCACTCGCAATTTCTAAAGTGTTTCGTCGAAAACACAATGCGAAATGGATGTGTCTTGGTTTCACTTAAAAATAGGCAGGAGATTGGAAGCTGGATCTTTTTTGTGTATTCACTTCTGTATTCAGAATATAAACGCTCTTATTATAAAAGAGTGTAGATAATACTGATGTGGGGTACCCTTATTGACTTAACATTTCTCTTTTTACACCAAAAAATTATATTTATATAGTGTTCTTGCTTGTGTGTTTCCATGGCACCTATGCATGGCATCCTAGTATGGGGCTATGCGTGTGAAGCGTTTATTATTTGTCACTGGGCGTTTGATTTAACACTGTGGTAACTTATAGTGTACTAAAATTTCTAAAACTTTTTAAGTTCAATTTACCTATGCAAAAATCTTTAGTTGCCTTAGAAATGCAACAAGATATACCTACCATAGCTAAATTTCTAGCACGACCTACTGAGTTTACCTATGTACGTAAAACTACTGACTTACAATAAGTTGTCAAAAATTCGTGAAATTATTAAACAGTTCAAACTTTGAACAAAGATGAAGCTTCAACCAAATCAAATCAATGACCTAAGTTTGAAGTTCATCTCAAGGTGAATCGTACATAAGTTATGTATATATATCACTAAAGAATACCTCAATATTTTAATTCTGATTTTTGTCAAAGTCATTCACCTTGCTGAATTGGCTGAATGCCAAGCAGAAAGCTTTTAACTCTGTTTATTATTTGAAAACTCGATAAAGAATGTGGAGCTTCGAATAATGATTAAAATTCAAAGTATTTTTGCAAAGTTTCTAGATAAACTAAAATCCATCTTAAGACAAGTAAAAGCTTTTAGAATCTGTTGTTTAGAGATTGGGCACAGAATAACTAATTATATTGGTTGGTTTGTAGACATAGATTAAAATTTATGTATTTCGCGTGCTAACAGCAATCGAATATGTTTTATCAATGGTAGAAATTACAGCTCACTTCCTGCAACCTCAAAAAGAAATAGTTAACTATAGAACAATAAATACCTATAACATGAACTTCTTCTATGTTGATATAATATCCTTTATTAACCTTCCGTGTTTCTGTTTCAGGTAACTATATCATTGACGTGACTGTACTAGTTAAGTAGATGTACGTATATACCTAACCACAAAAAAAATTGAAATAGGGTAGGTATATTTATCCGATACCGACTGAAATTTACACAGTTCTACATTCGTAGATTTAGGCATACAATACGTAACGTTTCAGCAAATATTAGCACGACACATTTGTTCAAACATTGGCCTCGAACACAAACAAGTCAAATTTAAAACTTACTTTTATTCAAACAGATAACAATGTCGACATTTAAAAGGCTTCACATTTCTTATTGACAAATGAAACTTTGTTCCTTTCTAGCAATATTATTATGTAGGACACACATAAACGACTAAATATTTCTATTTAAATTCATGTTTTGTTACCTCAGGAGCTATTTTCTACTAACAATAGCTACATATCATGCCAACCTTTTTTCTACCACTCCTGGGATCAGGTCTATTTTGACCACAAACATAACTATTTTTTCTCTCATTTAGGTAAAAAAGCTGTCCTGCGTGTATATAGCCGGGACGCACTTGCGATTCCCCTGGTATTCAAAGACAAAACGTTTATTTGCACAAATATAGGTATAGAGTTGTTACAAATTATTTAAGTAATCAATCTATGTTTACCATTTTAGGTATGCAAATATTAATGAGAAAAATAAGAAAAAAATAATGAAAGTTAATAAACATCTTAATCATTTATTTTTATTTAAATTTAAATTTGATTGATTATCTCATAATCACTACTTGGCCTGTAGTGTTTAAAATCCAAGTGTTGCTTGTGTCAATAGGCGACCGTGACCACTCATCAGGTGGCTTATTTGCTTGTTGTTTGATCTTATTCTAATCATGTACATCAAGTATAATAGGTATAGTTATTTAACAACTACATTTAACATTGTACATTTTCACACTTAGCTTATTATAACAAAACCAATTTTATTAAGTAAGTTAGAAAAACCAACCCATTATACCACGGAAAATTTCCAATATGAGCGTCACCTGTGTGTCTCTATTTACCGGACTGAGGCCTCGTTTGGCTTTACACTCTTATTTATGTCTTAGTAAATACATAAGCGAGTGAGAGTCGATATGTCGTAGGCTTCCCTCGGCGTTTATAAATCGACTTTATCGTCACAATAAAATATCCTTAGCGTTAATGCGGTGCCGTGGTGAGTGCTTCAGTTATATTGATGTACCCATAAACCGATCCGCATACAGAATTCCCCCTCGCCAAAACCGATGGATTATCGAAACCGTCACCAAATTTGTATGGGCCAGACTTTTCTGCTATACAACCAATAAATGTATTGCTCTCGATGATAGTACGGTTTCGTAAAGTATTTGTTGCTGTTTTCTTCGTGTAAAATAGAGAATTAAGTATTAAAATGCAAGATCAATCGAATCACATATAAACAACCATTTGCTTAAAGATATAATTTTTCAATTTCTCCGTACACTTTAGATAATAATAAATTATGTACATACAATTTCCAGTGCTTCAAATAAACTCAATTAAATACATCATAAGTAAGATGTCGATACAAGATACTCGTATTGGAAGCGATAAAGCTACGGTCGGACAGGGCGTGTACGCGCGTGTGACATGCCTTACTGTAATTTCTGTTCTTTTCACTTCAGTTGCTTCGTTTCGCAGATTCGAGTCACGTGACCTTTATCCCCTCGGTCATAAGATAGGAAGTCGTTGGCATCACGTGTCGGCAGTTGCAGATACCAGCGTGCGGCCATGGCAATAAATGTAATGGAATCCGCAAGCTTATCGGTCAAGATTATGTCTATACCGCAGCGGGTAATGCGCCCCCTAATGTAGTTGATATATTGCTTTATTTGTCAAATATCAATAACCCCGGATCAGGCCACTTTGCGCGAGTCGACGCGATTGAATACGGAACGGCGACTGTCTGGCACGCCAATTTAAGTAGAGTGTATGACTCGTTTATTGCGTCGGGCGAGAGTTCATTTACTCGTTTGGTATTTCTATGGAATTTATGAAAAAGTTGTTTAAAAATGTATGCGATAAAAGCTGCAAATGAATACGGTGCGGTACAACACTGAAAATCAAACACTAGTTTGTTTACCGTCACACTTACACTATACGCTTTACTACACTAACAATATATATCTATAATTATACATATCTTAAGAACAGTCCCGAAACTTAATATAATGAACCACTGTCGGATACTTGGTATTTTACCCTGTAATGACGTAAACATGCCTATACCTTTTACATACCTTTTACGTAAACATGCGTATTATATTTATTTTTGCTTTAATCCTTGAACCTGATAAATTTCCACGCAACCGAGATCCCAAAAACAAAATAAAAGGCTTCCACTAAAATAGGAACATGGATGATGATTGATAAAAATACAAAAATAGGGCCCTGAAAATCATTTGCGCGTAGGGGTTTCGAGGACTAAATAAACTTACCAACACAAAGTTATAAAACCGTAGGAACACGAGGGTAACCAAGGACACTTGACATTTTATATCGGGATCCCGTTTCTTGTCCCCGCCCAGGCGTCGCTTTAAGGGTTCGTGTACGACATTCCTTGAATTCAGACCGTATCACCTGCGAGATTCTCAATCCTCAATAAGTAGGTATGATCAAGGAATCTTGTTCAAGATACACGCGTATTTTTTACACATTTAAATTCCTTGTCTTGCTATAATGATAGAGTAAAAATCAATGGATATTATTCCATCTTTGAACAGTTTAAGCGCTTTTTATAGTTCAATTAAGATAAAGATTTAAAAATCGTTTATTAATAAACAATATTTAGCCGCAATTTTTGTTTGAAATTAAAAACTGTTATAAAAACAAATAATGTAAAGCGCATGCATAATAAAGAAGAGACTTTCAACTATGTAATGATGTAGCTTTCTTTCACTTCGGTGTAGTAGTTACCTGTACATTTATAATCATAAGTAGTGAGGTATAATACAGAGTTCTAACATGAATAACATATCAGCCGGACACAGGTGTGACCCGATATAGAGTTTAGTATATTAGTGGCTCGCGTGGCATTATGCAAATCGGAGCACCGAACCTCGAAGTTTTCAAAATTCCTTTAGGTCTAAATAATTTTGTAAATTTTAATGTACAAACTGTCATATTTGAATTTAAATTATGAATTCAAATTATGAATCTAACATACAAGAGCATATTAGTGCTTCTAGAAATAGTAAAAGTTCATCAACAAAATACAGTCGTCATTAATATCGCAAGTATGATAAAAAATATCAATAAAATTCGCCATTAAAATTGTAAACAAACATAAATTAACGGTATTAGAAAATATTATCAACGTGACTGCCCATCGGGGTATCATAATACAATAATGTCATAATAGCAGCATTAAACTTGTAATTACTGGGGTTTGAACCATTCGGGAGCGCGTGCCCATTCAATTACTACGATAACATCGCGCCAGGCCGCAATTATGGTGTTAATCCGTCAATCGATTTCAACCACACATCTGAAACCTCTTCGCCAAGAAAACGCCATTTGGAGAGCTGTAAATTGTACTTAGTATGACTAAGCATTGTAAATATAGCAATTTTTTGTAAAACTAAGCTTCGCAGAGCACTTGAGAAAATTGAGATTACAATGATTTTATATAAGGCAATAAAGTGAAAAATGAATGGAAGTTGTATTAATATTCATAACATAAGCCACGAAGCAAAGAAAATGATTAAAATCTTAATAAATTAATCAAACAGAATTCACAAAATCTTCTTTTATAGTTATCCTGCCATCTAATAAAATTGATGAGTAGTTAAAACACTGAGACATTTTTGAAATGCCTGATTTCCTTTATTACGGCAACATAACCATTTAGCGCCATCTATTGACGAGTAGCATAAACATTTATATTAGAGACTTAAACAAGTTATAGATGGCGCTGAAATCTATTTTAAAGATTCTCATTTTATTACATTTAATTTAATTTTAAAATAATTATTTGAAGTATTTTATTTTAATACCTTCAAACATAATAACATGAACATCTAAACATTTTCTATGTTTTGATTTTATTAAATAAATAATCCCAGTAATAAATAATTCCACAAAAAACTAATGAAATAGCAAAAATAATATTCAAATATACGTTTCTCGTGGCTAGATAAACAAAGAATAACTACGCAGTTGAGAACATATTTTTGAAATTTTGTAAATACCTAGGTACTGATATTGACTTTTCAAAGCCGGCTTTATAAAATCAAAGCTAAAATGCCGAGAATCTGACTTACAGTTTGAAAAATAATCCAATCGCCGAGCGCAATGTCATTCCGAACTAACAAACTATAAATTTTCAAGTCGATATTTCCGACCTGATTCTGCCGTTGCGGAAAGTGAGGATAGAAAATTTTCCAACTTGTTACTTCGCCAGTGGTTCCCTTATTGAAAGTTATCCACTTGCAAATAGTAGTGACAAGGTAGGCAATTTTAATTGAAACCCAACTGGCTCATATTCTTCACTTTACCGTCCACGAACTATTATACACACATAATTATAAATAGATTTTTCTACGTAATTTATTTGTACTGGTTAATAAATCGTATAATGAAATTGAAACAGTATGAACTTCTTTATTATTACGGATCAACTGATTATTTTCAAAATTATTTGATGATGAATCTAATCAAGCGTCTGCCCATTACCTACGAGTACCACACAATCAACAGCTACATCCATAGTATGCTTTTAACCGAAGAATTTTATTATTGCCAATGTAACAAAGCTACGAAACAACGCTCTACATTCTCCGCAGAGTTCTCTGTCGAACTTTTTACTGCTTGGTAAGTAAGCGGTAACGATAAAGTTAACAAGGTCCACTGAAGTAGTTGAAACTTTTTAGTTTTTATATCGTCTATTCCAAAGAAGTTAAGAACGGTTAAATAACGAGAACTAACTTTTATTAATGATAAATCAAAGATACAGAGTATATTTTTCTTTCATTTCAAACAGATTTGTTAGGTAACTACTAAGTACCTACTGTGTGAGTTTAGTGTAGTAATTATTTTATTGGAACAGCACGTACTATGTACTTACTTATTTTTACACAGACGGCACATATGCGCTTAACATTAATTAACAAAACAACCCTGGTAAACACGACCCAACTACACAATGATTTGGCGTAGTTACATACGTGTTCAGAATTTTATGATAGGTGCTAGTAACTTCAGAAATAAGTGTTTAATTCCTCATGCTATTTCATCTTATTATCCTGAAATACATAGAATAGTAGAATCAATTGTTATGACCCGCAGGAATAGTTGATAGGTAGATTTGTAATTTGTATCCATATCCTATGTATCTTGTATCACCTCTAATGCTAGTTAAATAACAAACAAATTTAATGAAACATGACAATTTAATCTCTCTCCACTGTCAACGTTTTATATGGGCAGGTATAATCCACAAAGGAAGTTTAGTAAAATATGCAACATTAGCTCATTATTCAGAGAATCGCCTCATTATTTCTGGGTCAGCTAATCCGGGCTTACATTCCGCTTTTTAATTGTACCTCTCCTTGTCTGACCCTCGTCGAGGTCGCTTGTTTTTCAGAATTTGCCGTCTCGTTAAACTCGCTACTTATGAATTTGTATAATCGACTAGACTTCCGGCCGCTACGATCTCGCTTACTATATCAATGAGAAGCCGGGACAGAATAGTTGGTACCTCTCGTAATTCTCCACCACTAGTAATTGTTATCTTCTTAGAGAAGTTAATTTTATATGTAGTTTTGCTTAGTCATTTGTAGGCGACGCGCAAAATTATTAATACCATGTAAAAATATTGTTGTTTTTGATATCAACTTATATTCACATTCATGATAGGAATCATTTTAACTATTTCATTATGGCCGTGAAAAAAGTGAGCGAAAACGCGGGAAAGCGGGTACTCGCGCTCGCAAACTCGATTCTTTTACGAACGGTTGCCCGCATTTCCATCGTTTTTCCAATTTTACAAAAATTTTATTTCTCAGTTATATTAATGTCAATAATTTTATTATAAATTCAAACACAAACTTTAATTTTATAACTGCGAAATTGTTCCGTAAGTACTTTTGCCCAACAAATTTTTAATAAGTAAACACATTTTTTCCACATATTATTATACGATCGCCTGTCTAACCCAAAAACGATATCAATTTCAACTACTCGTAAGAGCCCATCTGGATGCCGTGAAAACTAATAAATTTATCGATGTAGGTACTCTTACTATATGTGGGTCCATTTGAAGTAAAAAAATACTTTAGTTTAATCTAAAAGTTCAGCTTATATTTTATCTGCTGTAGCTGTTATAAACCGTTTTAATTGCAATTTGTAGCATCGTTAAGAATGTGCCGATCAATACTGCCATTACGGTCTTCGTAAATGGTCATCAGAAAGTTATTCGATTGGACATTAAGACCGAGGTCCAGGGTAATAAAACAATGTGCCCACATAAAAATAACTACCAAAATTTTCATCGGCCCATAAACCGTCGACATTGCGTCACCCCTTTAATCTCATAAAATTTATGTTTCGGTTCAGGCTGTCGCAACGAGAACGCATTATTATTTAAGGGTTTTGGCAGACTTATTTTTTGTTTGCTGAAATATGGTTTGCCGATTTTCCTTTACATAATTGCAATCACAAATTACTATATTGTTTAGGAATGAATTTTCTTTATAACACCAAGGAAAATGTAAATCAAGGTTCTACAATGTAAGGGTAGGTATATGTAATTATGTATGGATTGCATAACAATAATATTATTCAGGGTGATCTATTTATTAGTTCGTAGGGCCTCTGGTGAGCCCATTAACAATTTATTAACAAATTAATCCCTTATATCCTTTGGGATGGTTCTTACGTGTTGCACGTGCTACAAATATTACCGAGCATTAACTAATTAGGATAAAAGCAGAAAGTATGAAAATAGCAATACTACTTAATTATTGTTTAAGTTATTATAAGAGGTAAGTACTGGTCTAGCGTACTCACTTAAATATTAAGATCTTGGCTCTACCTCTGACGTCTAGTGAATTATTTAAAAGCTAAGGACTCACTATTTAACAATGGAAACATCATTAAACATTTAGTTGGATGGTGGAGACGAGATTTATTTATAAAGGAGACGTCTACGTTATAACCAAGGAAGCAATCTTCAAAATTATTAATTTCATCACAATTCTCTATTATCCCTGAATAGAATATTAAATGGGATTCACCGAGAGCCGTCTAATAGATCTTTATTCAATTTACCTACTTTACGTCGGCCATTTTGCAAGTAGACCATAGTCCATTGGCCGATTTGAATTTGGAATGAGCGCGTAGGCATGGCGCCCCATCAATCATTGGACCGCGCTGGCCCGTGCCTGACGCACACAAATTATGATTGAGATTTATGCCCCCTTGCCATGAGGCAGCCTCAGTCTGTAATGACGATCCCGTGTGTACGTAGGTACTCCAGTTATTGCATAAACTGCCTTTTTATTTGAAGTGCCTCGCATAATTACGTTTAAAAATTCCACTCTACATAATTTTAAAACAGTAACGACGTCGCATATTTCAAAGCCGCGTATTACCTGGGGAACAGTTTTGAGAAAATCGATTCTGCAGCTGAAGCGTGCCGCGTACGAAAACTAATTTTCTTACCTTCGCGTAATATCTACCTGCCATTATACTTTAGAATTTTAGGGCAAAGCAGACCGAGCCCGATGTATCAGAAGGTACTATCGAATAAATGGTACTGAAGTGAGCGTTGCATTGTTGGGTTATCTTGAACGGCGTTCCAAAGCTTTCGAGCGATAGGCGATAACTAGCGTAGGTTGACCCTCCGCCCGATGAAGTCATTGTGTGGTGTCAGGTGAGAGCGTGAGCACCTTGAATTATCGCAGCTCACACTTAAATGGCTAGATAGGATCCTTGGAGCTTATATTACGTAAATGGTTAGTGGTTATATTGACACGCCGGGAATATTGGCGTTTCGTCATGTTTCTGATAATGGACGGGTTGGGGTTAGGTGTCTTCGCCGGATGTCACGTCATCTCCACGCCAAACTTAGTAATAACTTTTGCTAAACTTGAGATACGATCTTCGTTTTCCTTCATATATTTTCGTTGCCTCTCTGCAGGTTTAATAACAAAGAAATGTTTATTTACTTTACAGTTACTTTTGGTACTTGTTCCTCTTCTTTTCCGTTTTAGAAAGTGTCAAAACAAGGCTGTGATCTTTTTAAATCTAATTCTTATGTAATCTTATCTTGGTCATTACACAAATGAAATCAAATTAGCACCATATCAGTGTACAAAAGCTGATTAATTTTTTACTCTGTGCACCTACCACTAACCATATTACACATAAACAGTAGGTTGTAATTACTCCGGACATTGCGATAACTGTATAAATTTCCGTGCTAAGTTTCCATTGATTGTTCTCTATTGGTCTGAGGATTGTTGCATTGAAATTTTCTCCTGCTATTATTCGTATGGCTGTACCTACTGATATGACTGTTCCCCAAACTGTAGGGTGTCGATGACTCCCTGATCCGGGTCGCAGATCGCTCTTTAGCTTGCAGACGGCTCAGAGCTTCGGATTATGTCGCTGCGTCGAAATTTACCGACAGCGATACCCAAATAGCTAGTCTTGTTTGTGTATGTACACTCTAGTTTGATAAATACTATACGGTTAAACTATGCCTGTTTAAAGTAACTTTACAATATAAAGTATAAACCTGGTCAGGTCTATTTTTAGCGACTTTTTAGTTTTACAAAATTGGGCTACAAGCAAAAATCGGTTATTATCTCTAAATATCTTCAATATTAATACCCCGTTCACAAGCCATGCTGCATAAGTACCACTGTATTATATTAGCACGTTTTATATTATTTCTTATAAAAACAAACAGAGCTTGTTTTTATAAAAACACAAAAGTCTGTGCAAACAAAATTAAATCTAACTGAATAAAGTCGCAGTGACAGGTTGGTCGAAGCTTAACCGCAGAAAACCACAAACTCTCAAGCAAAACTATGTAAAAAGTATCGATCCAGCTGCGAGCTGACAGTTGCGATGCAGAAGCCATCCTGCCGCCATTACGGAACCCCGAGGCGACGAGCGGATACATATTCATGAGAATAATTCGACAGATTCCCTTAACGATAGCACGTCAAAAAGCGCGCGAAGTCGGCCGTTGACGCTAGCGATTCGATTACAGTGTTGCTATTATCTGAATACTGCGTTTTATCAGGCAAAATAAACGGACTTTTTCCGTATATTTTATAAAAAAAATCATATTAACTTGTCAAGGCATATTTTCAATCTCGTACCGTACCAGTGGTCTTTAAAATAGTTCAATTGCTCTTAATTTTATTGGATTCATTCATTTGTTCGTTTTGGAATCCAATGCTGGACTGATTAATACCATTAAACTCAACCTTCTCATTTGTTGACCAGATATAATTCTGATGTGATGTATGAAGTCATGGTCTTCCGTCTAGGGCTTGTCTTTCCAACCGGTTGTCGGATTTTTTACGACGCAGTTAGCCCAAACATCTATAACTGTTGAGTGAAATTTACATAGAAAATCATATTAACTCATAAACCTTTTATTCCGAAAATTGCCTCCTGTAATAGCTTTAGTATGTCTTCTCGCTATGACGTCGCATCAATAAATACTTGGATCATGTCCATCCTGGCTGTGAAAATATTATAGTTCACGGAATATTTTACATCGTCATTACTAATAAATATAATCAATAAAAAACCGACATTTTTAAAACATGATCAGCCCTATAAAAGTACTGAATTACCTACTGCATAGACTTCTTGACCACATGATTTGAGGTGTAGTTGCACGTGCTAATTAAGTTTGAGAAAAGTTTTGGAATGAAAAATATTAATTTTCAAATAAATGAGTTCTATTGAGTTGCAGAATTTTTAGAACAATCTATTTAAAAAATAGAAATATTTCACACAATAAATAATGTTAGCAACCGAATTTTAGCAGGAAAATATCCATATCTTGATTTGAAAATTTCCAATTTCCATAAGGGAAATCAAAAATTTATCTTGGGCACTCTCCCTCATCGCAGCGATGTTTTTCATTTGTCATAGTTTTAGTTTTTTTCATTATTTTAGTTTATTAGATTTTAATTTGATGTTATTTGTAAAGCATTGCCTACAAGATATATTAAAATTTAAACTTCAAAATTTATTTGAAGTAGGTTTGAATTTCTGTTCGATACCGTTCTCCTTGGAAGATCTTTATCTTGGAGTACTTCGCTCCCGTTACGGTCTATTTAGTGGTTTGGTTTTCAGGACAGGTTTCATCCAAATATGTTTACGAACGAGATATAGAATATCAACGGGCCACTGCTAGGTTTAGATAGACAGTATAGCCTGTAGGTATTGTGAGCCTCAAGTTTTGTTCTATTTCAAAAGATTATCTCATAAACTTTACTTACAAAAATTTTCACTGCTGCTGTGCACTTATCAAGAATCGTTACCTATGTACTTATAACTGTTACATATTTGAAAACCGTTAACTTAGAAACCCTAGAATTGAATGTAAGTGTAATTATTTTAAAAATACAAACATATTTCTTAAATTTCTTTTTTGTACCTAGGTACTATTTCTTATACTTTAACAATACCGACGAAGTCTTTTTGCTTTTTGTAACATCAAAAATATTCTATGTCTTTACAAAGTTCGCGGTTTGTTCAGACACTAAAGCCAAGGAGGCTGAACAGAAATATAATATCTATACCTGAAGAGAGGCTCGAACTTTGTAATTTCCTCTCCAGGGAACCATACAATTGTGCGTAGCGAAGTAATGAAGCGGGCATGGAGCACGAAAATAACCGCCTCCTAAAGACTCGGCCACAATATGAACAAAGTTGCCTCATTATTGGGACAACTTGGGTTTTTATATAGAAATCTAGGGATATTGTTGCTTTTGTTGTCAGAAACTACGTTTTTTCGTTCGTGGGAAAAATTCGTGTCCACTTACCATCGGGTGTCTCCTTAACAAGTTTACCGTTTACCTAGAGCCATAAAAATATGTTTGTGAAACAGATGAAACAAAACGATCTAGGTGCACGATAGTCCACTAGGAAAATTTTCCAACTGACGCACACAGTGCTCCCATTTTTCACACGAAAGGTTTCAAGTTTTTCCCACCCCAATTTCATCAAAGGTTGAGGTCACGTTTATTGGGGGAATATGTGCAATATAAAACGTAATGTAATCTTTTATGACAAACGATGTAACGAAGCGACAATGTAATCAGAGCGAACTGGATCTGTCCTCCGCAGACATTAATCTTCCAGCACTTATTGCGATTTCCGCATTAAATGGCGCGAAAAAACGAGTGACGTCACATTAAAACATCGATAAAAATTCTTGCGAATGGAAAAGTTGGTGTGGAAATGTTTTTGTCCTACTCTGTTCGAGAAATCTCTCGTGAAAAACTTAACAATATCAACTTACTGAAAATATAAAACAGCAAGATCTTAAGAGATTTTTTTCTTCATTCTTGTCAAAAGCACGTCGTACACAAATAAACATCTAAACAGTAAAAACAGCAAGGTGCTGATTTCCCCTTCGTCTGAGAGCTTGATCTATATTAATGTGCGCATATTCAACCATACATCCTCATATGAAATATGTATGCGTTCAAGTCACGCTTGACATACTTTGTGAGTGTATCTTATCCTTCTACTGGTATCTCCAAGATGATTCATTTGGCAATTTATTTAATGCTAATCACAGGAAAAAGAATCGCCGCTTAAATAATAGGTGCCTATATACTACATACAATAAAATCCGAACGTAAGTTTTATTGAAACACAAATTTTGTAAAAACACCCAATTACGTCGGCATAGTCGCTGTAGCTTATGCACAGCATAATATAGTACATAATTATAATCACTTCGACGCTAAGAGCGAAGTTTGCCAAAAAGGAGCCTGTGTTTATATAGCATCTAGTACAAAATGGTATCATAGGAATAATAAGCATGTCTAACTGAAAGACATCTCTACTGTACGATAAGTGAGTGCTGCAGTTTGTTAGTGAGATTCATATAGAACCACAATGGCTTTATCACCAATAAAAAATTAAAATCATAATTATATTGTCCACAAACTGAACTACGCAGCAGCAACACGCATTCAAAAAGAAAATAACAGTCTTTAAAGTAGCTTTAATGAACACTGCAACCAACTATGATTTATGCGAGCAAAATATTCACAGTACATTATGAATCACCGCAGTTACATTTAAAATTAAAAACCTTTTAGTGAAACCATTTCCAATAATACCAATGGCATGAATGATTACAATGGCTTACAATATAGGTGTAAGTACAATTCTGAATACTAAAAAGAACTTCTAATAATACTTTAATAAATTTGTAGAACCAACTCAGTTGACACAAAAATACTTATTCCACGGCTGCAAACGTAAACTACCTTAAATCATAAATGATTACTATTTATTATTACTATTTACTATACTATATTACAGGTATTGTATATTATATTGTACAGAAGTTGTTAATATTGACCGAACACAAAAACAACGTATAGACTTACAATCTCAGACAGAACTTAGAAGTTTTGGTTACTTGTGGTGAGTTGAGTTGTTATGGAAAACACAAAGGCTTTACAATGTCTGATATAAAATAAAAACTAAGCATTTTAATACAATTTTTTTCTACAATAATAATAATAAACAAAGCGGTCGTTATGTCACTAAATGCATCCATATGCGCTCATTGCATGCACCATAGACGTGGTGGAAAATGCTTTTCTATACTTAATGTTTTAATACCTTACATGTAAAATATTGTATAACAATTATTATTATTTAGTCTTCGCTGATGTAGTTATCTATATTATTAAGTTAAGTTTCTTTTGTGGTGTTTATTCTCCCAGTAAGATGAGAATGAGATTAGGTTGAGTGTTAGAAAAAATGAAATGTAAAGAATAAGGTGTGTAAAAATCAAATAAAGGGGTAATTAGCTCGCCACGAATTTGGTTTAAGATTAACGATGCGCTCTTTAGCGCACTCCATGCATCCACATGCGCTCATTTGTATTGTCTACCCCGCTTTTGTGTTTGTAATTTAATTCTAGATAGAACATAATTGTATAACAATTTTTTCATACAACTTTGTACGTATATGTATTTTTTAGACATTAAAATATATTCAATCTTGAGATATTTGCATCTGACACACCTGTGTCTTCCAAAATCGTATAATTTCATTTTCAAACACTAAATCCAAATAAAATGCCAAATTTAATTTGTGATGTTAATGAAATAAATAAAAAAAGTAGGTAAATTCCAATTGGAGTATTTACAAAATAGGAAAATCGTGAAGGATAACCATTGTACATACCAAATTAAGTTGCCATTAGCTCGCTTGGCACGCGTTTGTGTTAAGATTTACGACGCTCTTTAACGCTCAACATGCATCCACGTGCGCTCGTTTAAACATTTCTTCTGCTCGTGTAAATTAAATATTACATGAAAACTGTACAGTCAGTACAACAATAATTTGTGCTAATTTACTCTGTGTGGTTGTGGTTATTTTTAAGCTTTTTGCATCTTGAGACCTTTACGTTAAACAACCCAGAAGTTTCCTATAAAATAAGTTGATCACCTTTAAACTTAACAGTTATTTGTAGGTTTTATTCACCCTATGAAATCTAAAACAATGCAAATTTTTATTTTAGAATTTTTAAAAAGAAAACGTATGTGAAGAATAAGTTGTGTAAATAGTAAATAAAGCGGTCATTAGCTCGCTCGGCGCGAATATGCATTAAGATTAACGACGCGCTCTTTAGCGCATTCTATGCACCCATGTGAGTTCAAATGTACCCCGTACCCCGCTGCTGCCTGCTTACGTAATTTAATTGTATCTACATGAAAAACATTTTAACATTGCAAGAAAAATATTACTTCACGCTTTTGATCTTGTATTTCATACTTGTTTTATTAGTAAAAAATGTTATTTGACACTATAAAACTGAAAGTCAGGACCGATAGCAATAATCCGCACCGACCTTCAAACCTTCAAAGGTTTGTGAAAAACTCGTGTTATTTTGATTTTCAATTTTCATCTATAAAAAATTATTAAAGGAAAAATGTTGTCGTGAACCTTCCACGAAATTATTTTACAGTAGAGTATTAAAACGAAACAATGTACGAAACAAACGAGTTAAATGTTCCGTATATTTTTCCAAAACAGTTCTAAGCTAGCACACCAAATCACAATTTGGCATTAGATTGCTATTTTAGCCAATTTATTAATTCAGCAAAAAACACATACTACTACTACAAAAATACCTATAAAGACTGTCTCACTATATTTATGAATAAAAACATAAACACAGCATTTAGCAACCGTTAGCGCAATAAAATGCCATTTAAGGCACAATCTTTAGTACATTAACATTATCTTCGCCTGCGCCTAACTGCCTTGGCACAATGTATCTTGGCAAGCGTTCTTGCAAAATTTACAAAAAAAAATCTTCAATGAAAACCAAACATAGGAAAAACTCTCAGCTTCTATAGCAAAGCTGTAGGTAATATTATAATGACAAAGTTATGTGAATGCGTCCGAAAATGTCCTGCCCAAAAGTCGGCGACTGAATGGCAGACGATAAAAAATGGTTTGTACTGTACGTTTTTAGATTCGCCATTTATTATTTACTTCTTTACCAATAAAACAGTAAAATTTACTTCCATATATTTTAATATCCGAAAGAGATTTTATTTTTATTGGCCTTTCAAACTGCATCCAACTTGTTGATATTTTTTTTCTTAATTTTTACCCTCCAGGTGTTTAATTTTTTTGGTTGAAACATTTCATAGCTTTCCACTTTTGTCATCTCGAACTCGAAGACTTTTTAGTTAACATTATCTTATAGTTATTTATTTAATATAAATATAGAAATACATACAATAAATATCCATCTTATTATTTTCGTCAAATGCATTATAAAGCTAGGACTAATTTCAAGAATACTCTTAACTGCTACTTTATTAGTGCATAATCAATACTTTTATATTTAATCATGTTTTATTTGTAACTTCACATTTTTGTCTATAACTTCTCGGTAGCTAGCTGCCGGCGTTCAGCCGTGGCCGGCAATTTTCGCCACGGGGTAGCTGGCTCTGGGCCAATTTGTCTAATGCCTAGTTATGCCCCATTTACTGTCCTGCTCGTTCTGGATCAAGAATATACATTATTGTATGTAACGGGACACGCCACTCGGGTATATGGAAGCACCGAAGCATAAAATCATTGTTCAATTTTGTTTTATAGCCGACAAACTTTGTATCCCATTTTGTATATCGAATTGGTTCGCGTGATTTCCATAATTCTGGAATTGGATTTCTACTAATATACGTATTTTGCGCATTGTAAAGAACGTGTTTCATGTTGTAGGCAGAAATACTGAATATTTCACAGTTGTCACTTTACACGAGGAGAAATAAAGAAGATTGGGAGCTGGGCTGATAACATTAACTAGAGGAGGCATTTGTTTAGCAATTAATAACCCTTAAAGAATATGAATATTTATATAGATAATTATATTTATTGAAGTATGGTTTCAACTGTTTATATAAAAGAGTTTTATCTTAGTTCTCGGTAAGGGCAGTGTACCTGTTTTACCCTCTTTTCCATTTCTGCATCTCTTATCATAAAACAAACTACATAAAGATAATTTTACCTAGGAATCCGCGAAACTACGCATTTACTTATCTATACTTATTTAAATTTTAAAAACATTGTTCAAAGGTTATTTCTAATGTTCGTAAAATAAATCACAGAAAATACCGAACATTTACCAAACATTATGTTGGAACGTATCGAGAGGATAAATAATAACGCCCAATATCACAAGGCATTTGTTATTTAGTCCACAAATCACAAAGCTGGGAGATTTAGCAGTTGGGTTTTGTGTTAATGCCTGCTAATACAATAATAATGTTTTATTATTTGAACAATTACTTAGATATTTCAACTATGAAACTGACTGCTTATTCTGTATGCGTGTTCTAATGCAAATTTCTACTTCTGTAGTAAATATGCAGTGAATGTGAAGATAACACGTAGATTTTTTTATAATTAAATAGTGTAGGTACCTACTAAAAAGAATCATGATCATTACAATAATCGAAATTTTCTTATTACTTAGGAAATCTTTCATATCATCACATAAAACATCAAATACAACAAACAAAAAAAATTAAACCGACCTCAAAAAAGCATGAAATAAAATTTGTTACATACAGGCTTCCTATTTTTTGAGGTTGGTGCCAATATATAACAATGGAAACTAAATAGGTTCTTAATACAAAAGACACCAACCACAAAAATATGTAACAAATTTTATTTCATGCTTTTTTGAGGTCGGCTTAATAATTTTATTTTCGTAATTTTTAGTTTTAAGCTCATAATATCACGAAAACTACTGAACCAATTTTGATGAAACTTTTACCTTTCCCTAAGTTGGAAAAAATTCAAACAAACTTAAAAAAAATGATAACAATCCGTCAATTAGTTTCGAAGATATACATTCGAAGACAAACATATCTATCTACATACATACTAAGGAAGCCGTAATAGACCAACATATGTAAAAAATGTGCAGTTCTGATAATATTACATAATTATATACGTGTCGAATTGATAACCTTCTTTTTTGAAGTCGGTAATAATAGGTATCTAACTCTTAATTCAGATCTATAAATGCCATACATTCGGTAGAAAGCACTAAAAGTTTTCAAATAAAAAAGTTTAGCTGAGTTTATTCGTATTTGGTAGCTTTTATCCGAAGAGAATGGCCACTACAAAACGTATTAAAAAACACGGGGCTTTTGTGTTTCCACTTAAAATTTACATTCAGAGCTAAACTTACACGTGTAAATGCTCTACAAGAAACCGAGACTTTTGTATAACTAAAGCATCAAACAGAGTGCTTGTTTTTGCATTATGGCAACATTATCAACTATCTTATTCTTAGTACCTGAACTAAGGACACTTAGTGACTAATTTTCAATTAAATTCAGTGCTGAATACACAGAGTTATACGGACTAGAGGACGCAAGTGTATGTACTTCGCGTGTAACAAAGGAAACAAATTGTCTTCTTTTAGCGCCACTTCATACCGTTCTCGAACGCAGATGTGATCGAAAACGGAGAAAAATGCCTCGTTGTAATATATTAAGTTGTAAAAACTACACAAAAAAGGAGGACGCGATACCGGATACGTTTCCTTTCATCAATAAGTCATTTTGTTATTAAAATGGTACGCTATATAGAAAATACAGGTAATGAGACTTGCGTCCTCTAGTCCATATAACTCTGTGGCTGAATAGTTGTAGAAAACCGAAAACTGCTGACTGGGTGGGAAATTAGACTGTTACAAAGGGTGCATTGTAACTAGATACTGCATTTTATGCCAATAAGAAAGCAAACGAGTAGACGGTTCATGATTTTTAAAGTTATTCTAAGATCGTAACATACGAGTATCTACGTCACACAAAGACATAATGGCGTAGGTGATTTTATCGAAATCTCCAACGCCTTGAATTCTTATAAATACTTATTCAAGCTTTCACTCACTGTACAGTGACCCATATGTGGTACACTCCCATTGTTTAACTATTGTGTCTACTTAATGCACCGGGAACATTAACATAAGCACGAAAACATACGATTAACTACCGTAGCGCTCGTACTAACACATAGTATTATTTGATTTCGAGCGTAAAATATAAAAGAAGCACGAGGGATCGCGGCGGTTAATTGCATCAGATATGAAAGGCAGTCCGAAAATCAAGAAAACACTGAAAATGCTATTTTTAGGAGCGTGCAGGGAGTATGCGGTAGAATTATTGAATTAGCGGGCCGAGCGCCCGGCACCAGTCTTTTCACTGCGCACTCATAGAATACGGTATGGCAGAAATGGTAAAATTGAACAAATTCAATGTTTGCTCTCTTTCTTTTTACTCTGTGGACATTAGTTTTGGATGTTCGAGATTTCGCTGACTGGACCGGGCTGATTTTAAATTTCCATCCCTGATTCAATTTGTGAATATTAAATGTTACGGCTGAATACTGCGCGCGTAGTGTGGAGACAAGAAAATATGATGATTGAATTTTTGTACCCTATTCAATGTTTTTCTCTGTTGTTTATGAACGTATCAACATTTTTCATTGCTGTGACAGTTGCAATGACTAAATTTGCTATTACAAATTGCTTTTATAAAAGTTTTGACTTTGTATACCTAAATTACAGCAGGTACCTACCTAAAGGAACTATCCCATGCTCAAAGAAGGCCTAATTTTTTAGTTTATTTATAGACGAGCCTGATTCATCGTCGTCTATTGAAAGAGGAGGAAATACTAGAAGGATCGCTAGAGCGTTATCAGCTTTGATAGAGCTTAGAAGATAGAAGAGCTTTTATAAACTGTTTTTTAAAAACACGACGTTAAAATGGATGCACTTCATGCAAACGATGGTAAGGTATTTTCTCATTAAAATTTTAATCGCAATGTAAAATTTGCAATACCACCATCATTCCAGGTTCAAAAATTAAAACGTCACTTAGTTCACTTATGCCATTGGCAGTAATGATGTGGCGGTAATTGCGTATTTACAGTTGACGACGCGACGCGACGTGCCGCCCCGTAATGAGTCGTGGCAGATGACACGAATAAGGGCTACCACACACAATACTAATAACAGTAGAGTTCATGCTGTAGCCAAATTGTTACTTTTTTTTAGCCAATGAGTAGCAAGTGGGGGCATGGAGTAATGGTCAATGCAATCCATGGACAGTGGACACCCACACTATTAAGGATAAAAGTCTTATCTAAAATCTTCAATGGTTGCGTTGCCTGATGAGGATAAGGTATTCGCTTCAAATAAAGTACATATCTCTATCCAACTCGAGACATGAAAATCTTGCTGCTCCACGATGGATCATTATGAGGGTGACGATAGAACTCCGCCGGATGGATAATTGAAGTTGCTTGTCGCAGCAATTGTTTTGTCTGTAAATGTTATTTCGGTAACGAGTCAAAAACCTCTGCTTAGGCCCTAAAGTTACAATCATCTGTGTATCTGTTATTTATATATCTAGACAAGCTGTCGTTCTGCTTTATTAAGCGTCACGGGTCGACTGACCATCCATACAACTTCATACAAGTCAAAGTAACACTTCTAAAGGTAAACCATAAAGGTAAAGTAAAACTTTTATGTAAAGACCTAAATTAGCACGCCACTCGCCACAGTGCGAAGAATTCAACTAATAAACACTTGCAAATTGCCTATGACCTTCAATATTATTATTCGTTATCCGATACCAAAGTGATATTTAGCGCCCTCGCTCAATTTTTTTAGGCTTCTTACTATTTACGAGTAGGTTTATTTATGATCCTCGTAACAATTTCTTGGTAAATTAATTGAAACACTTCGCGTTTGGAATTTTCTTTAATATAACTTGGCATTTACAGATGTGACTCCGTCAAGGTTTTGGTATCTTAATAGTTTAAAAGTTCTGTTAAAATTTCATGAATTAATTTAAAAGTTCACAAGTAGGTTAAACAGACGGGTTAAAAAATAGTTAAAACAGTATTTAGCCTTGGCAAGTAGGTAACTATGTAGTAAAATATATAATTTCCGGGATAATATCTTCTGGGGAATAATTTTAATTCAGCCGGCTAAAGTTTAAGGAGAATCCGCTCGCGGTTTCAGAATTCAAATTAAACTACTCGAGTAGCAGATAGGTAGAGTTCCTTGTTATGTATTCTGGAACGATTAACTTTTGCATTTGTAATGGTATATCTTGAGAATTAGATCTCGCCTAATTTCTCCTTGTATTTTGATTTTTCTTTGTTACGCTTTAATTGCCAAATATTGAATGAAATTTTCGAATATGGAATAATATCCAGTTTATTCTTTGTTAATGTTACCGGGAGCATTGTGTGTATTACAATGTATTGTATCAGATATTACTATTTCACTTCACGTCTTCAAGACGCTGACACATTCAGAACCTCTACGTAATACGAGTAGGTACTATTAAGAGAAGCGAGGGCACGTTAAGCCCGATTGTATTTGATATAATGTGATGCAATCGTTAAACTTATTCTGAGACGCCATGACTCATTGTGTGACCCAAAGCGACATAGATCGTGCATAAAAATCCAATTAACAATATCTGTACCGCATCAAGTTCACGCCATCTTCACAATGCACTTAACTTAATTAGACACTATTTGACACTAATCGATAGAACTAACTCAATTGTCTGTTATAAAGTGAACTCGCATTAAAATAAATTTGTTTTGAAAGAGCCATTAGGTATTATAAATGACTCGCCGACTTTTGCACGGCTATTCACAATCATCCCTTTTGACCTTATTAAGGGGATAATAACTTGGGCGGCCATACGTTTGGTCGGCGACCGGACAACCCTTCTATAAAACATAGAACATAAATCTTTGAACAAAAAAAGCCTTTTGAGTTTTGATAAGGGGCTTAAGTAGGGGATTTTACATTGTTCGGTTTTGTGTCTATCAACTCAGGCGCAATATTCAGATTTTGAATTTTTTTTATTGTTATATAGTTTTAATAAAAACTTGAAATTCACTAATAATGGCAGATTTGATAAAACCTTGTATGCAAAATAAAATCTAGTTTCTGATGTTAGAATAATAAAATAAAATCTTTTTTTGAAAAAACCGAGATACAAGCTTGTTAATGAACGTATCAGTAATACCTACGATCGTTTTATTGCTTGCTCGAGTATCCTTATACGTATTGTCGAGTATCCGTATAAAGCCACAAACGATGGTGCACCCAGTAGTAGCCGCGTTCACAAAGTGCGACAGATGTGAGAATTAAAAACTGTCCCTTATTTTTATTTACATCACGCCATTCGGCTATTAATACAGGCGGGGGCTAATCCGCTAACGTCGGCATTTGCATTCGGTACTGAATGTGCCTCATTTCTCTCACACTGTAATTGCCTCTGAAACATGCAATTCATATTTGTAACGAAATTTACAACTACGCTTAGTCGTATTATAACGTGAAACAACTTTCGTAAATTGAAATGGTAGACGTAAATAATAATAATTGTAACAAACGAGTACAATGCCCCAATAAAACTAACGATTATAGTTTAGTACCTGTTTTACAAATTGGCTCCGTTTAAGCGGTTTTATTTCATCAATTAAATCTTTAAAATAGAATCGGTAAATGACTCAGCACTATTTATAATTGGGTAACAGCATTTACCTCAAAGATTATTTATAAAATAATAAATAAATTTGAAATAAAATTTTTCGAATATGAATCGCAGTGGAGAACTCGCAATAACATTACGTAGGTACGCTTCGGGGGTAATGCCAGCTTTTGTAATTATTGCCCTCAGTATTCAGTCGAAGTCTATGAATATTAATTTTTTCGATCTGTACTTGGTTCTGCTGCTTATTTATATTCCCTTTTAACTTGGAAACTACGATAGCGATTCAACGCCAATTTTTATAAACCGATAAACTGAAATCAATGGACGTGGTTCTAGGAATATTTCTCGCATAACTTTTGAAACGTTTGAACGGTTAGGCTGTTATTTTAAAGCCTCTGATGTTTGATTTTTTGCTTTGCTTTACCACCGCCAATCGAACATAGAAATGAAAATGCACGAGAAAACAAATGTTGTATTTATTGCGACCTTATTCATGCACTAAAATAAAAAGAATAGGGAAATACTTCACCCAACGAGCAGTTTGGTTTGAAATAACGTAGAAAAAGGTACAAAATCCAAACCTCAAAAACAACAAAGCAGCAATTTTAAAGTTTTTAGTCCACGCATTGTATGTCCAGAGGGGTGATTTATGTTAATAATTTATTTCCTCATTAGTAATAAAAGCAATTCTAGAAAATGTTTTTCTCTGCAAACGTCAAGACGCTCCTCTTCACATCGCGGAAAACTACTTTACGTTTTTGTAATTAAAAACTAATTTATTAAACGTTCTCGTAGAGGCAAGACGTAGCTACTAACGTAAGTAGATGATATCTTGACCTATATTCCTCATTCTAAATGGTTGAAACCTATAAAAAATATTGGGAGCTGGCAACGCTCTCTTCGCCTGAATAGAGCTAAATGTTGAATGTTCGAAAGGAATGTGCTACTTTACTAAAAAAAACAAAGGACCCCTTCTTTTCAAGCCAAAGCGCCTCGAAATCGGCAATGAATGCCAGAAAAGGATTTTTGCTTTAGTTGCGTGCACCTACATTGTACCTACATGTTTTTACGTAAATCTTGTTAAGCTTTATATACAGATTTTTTCAATTAGTTCATTTTATGAGCCATCTATTTTGTTTATCAGTAATTTACATTATTCTAATCATGTTCAGTAATTAAACTATTTCAAATAAAATTTTAATATTGTGCTTTAGAAGTAAGTAACATCGGATTATATCGAATACTCTTCAAATCTAATTGGGATCTTACTTCTATCATAAAACAACATTTCCATAATAAAACAGTAACGTTTATACTGAAAATTGTAATAATTCTTTTAAGCAAACAATATTTATGTATTAAAATAATAAATAAACAATCGAAGTAGACTTTATGTACTTTGAAAGGAAGGAGCCCTACTTGGAATAAATTTTCCCAACAATATTTGCAAATTAAGCCGGCGACAAATATGATCTAAAAGGCTCCTATAAAATCGGCACAAATTACTCTAATAACAATTTTCGACGGCCGTGCGCCCTAATGGCCGATAAAAATGTTTTCAATACAGATGAACTACTTTCAGTATTTTTCTAGGATACGTTTACACAACAACGATATTAAACCAAGCTCTTCTTTATCGTGCAGTGATTATAAAATAGTTATATGTAGAAGCAAATACATCTTTTGTAATAGAACAGAATAATAAACTTTTGAATCAGTAAAGTCAGTCAGTAAAACCCATTAATGACCCACTACAGGGTCGGGACTTCTCTCACAATGAGAGGGATGTAGGCCTTAGTCCACCACGCCGGCCAACTGTGGGTTGGTGGACTGACTTTTGAACTTTTGATTAAAATCCGTATTTCAAACCAACTATGTTTCACACTTTCAGCTTTATATTACAACAGCATAAAATATACTTTAAAAGAATGAAAGTATTGAAACATCTTCGAATCAATTGCAATATTTAGTATGCTCCTATCCCTTTAACAAAATAGATAGTGAGAAAGTAGATATTTTCGCAGGATTATATTAAGGGGTCTTACCTTTAAAAGGGGTAAAAAGAGCTGTCCTTAAAAGCCGGCAACGCCCTGGTGTTGTTCGTGTTAGTAAGCACCGTTAGTAGGCCACCTACCATCATGTGGTCCGTCTGCTTGTTTGCTTGATCTTTTTTTAAAAAGACCCCTCGGATACACCTGCAAACACTCGGACACCTTCAGAAGAACTCGAATGCTCGATAAAATTATTTTTCGCAAAATATTTCCTCGCCTCGCCAAAGTGGGAAGAGGGACCGATTATTTTCAATCTTCAATATTCCTTCAGATATCGGTTCCCCATTCAATCTGTCCCCTCATTCGGTCTTGTTTTCCTCCGCTCTTCGGCGCGTGGTACGCAGTCAATGTTATGTTCGAATCGGTTTACAAAACAAAAAATGCGACTCACCGTGTTTGTCTTGCACGACAACAGGTTGTTCGCTGCTGTTTTCCTTAATACATTTTTATTTGATTTCGATTATATGGAATTAAGAGCTTTCGAAATTTAATAAGCGTCGGGTTTTTTTTTTATTTATTTCAAAATAATTCAGAGACATAAGCTATAGATAGACTTCTAATGACGGTTGAAATTTTGAGTTTTATCAGATCTTCTAGTTCCAGACTTAACTACGGTTGCTCTGCAACCTGCACTGTAGGGGAGTAATTTTCGTCTGTCGTTAAGTTGTTTGCGGTGAGACATGTCAATGAGGTACGACTGGTTAAATCGGTTGATTACGCAAACAAGGTAGCGTTAACAATCTCTCGAATGTATACTTGGATCGCTTACATCTCTAATCGGAACGTCTCAGTCTGATGACTGTAATTAACTCCAGTCGTGTTATTACATATTTACTTATTCAATCGATGTATTCATCAATAGATTACGCGGTGTTAGCTGCTGTTAGTAACGTTAAATCAGGCTTAATCTTTTTGGATTATGTAAACTATGCAATTAATCAACGTAGTGAATTTATTCGTTCCATTCTTATTTGTAGTAAAATTGCGTCAACACCTAATTGGATTGATACAGCTTAATAATTTAGTAATTTAAACTTGTATTGTATTTGTACTTGTATTTAAACTTGTATTTTATACTCTATTCGAGGGCAAATCCCGTAATTACGCGCCAAGTGTCTCCTGACATCGGGGTCACAAAGCAACAGTCCTTGAGTCCATTTCGGGTCACGCTCATTACGCCGCCCGCTTAATGACTCAGACTCACTGCGGACTCACATGCTTTTCGCACGAAAAAAGTAAAAAGAAAGTGCAAGGACAAACCTATGGCATAACTTAACCAAATACCAATATTACTGTTATGGTTCATTTATTCAATATAACTAAACAAATACATAAATTGTATAGAAAAAAACATAATGATACTATAATTTTTGGGTACATTTTATTATTATTTAACAAAAAACGGACTTTTTAAAAAGTCAGGAACGTTAAGTATTTATATAGCTACAGCTTCATCGGGGAAATTCTCGTGATTGCGCGCCAAGTGTCTCCTGACATCGGGGTCACAAAGCAACAGTCCTAGAGTCCGTTTCGGGTCACGCTCATTACGCCGCTTAATGACTCAGACTCTCTGCGGACTCACGTGCTGGCTGTTCTCGAGAAATATAGAGATGTTTTCGTATCATGCGCTATTTCCAATATTGTTTTCAACATATTGCGATACATACTCGTAATTACCAATTTACCATGTTATTGAAATAAAATAAGGGTCTGTGTCCTAACTGAAATAGTATTAATCGATTAAGACATTTAATATCATTGACAAAGTAAATTGACAAAGTCAATGATATTAAATGGTATTTTAATATCATTAAGTGACATTTAATATCAAAATCATTGTGGAATTGCAAATGATTTTGTATCAAATTTTTTTTTTGTTGTATTAAGTATTGACGTATTCAACCATGATTTTCTGTCGGAGAATTTCATAATAATCTACCTTCTACAATACAATATGTTTTATTCGTAAGCAAGCGAATATATTTGCCCCGTCCGTATGTAAATAAATGCTAGACTAGAAAATATAAATATTAATACACTCTTTTATTGTTTCAGGTACATCTACTCTCTTTCCCAGACTTCGCAAGTATTGCGAGACGAAACTCAAGTCTTAAATATTCATAAAAAACGGCGCGGGAATGAAACAACACTCAAATCTCCACAGAACATGAATAAAGACTTCTAAGTAAAGAATAAACGTAATTAGATGACGTATTAAAATTTTATAAACGAATAGAAATACTTTGGAAAATTGCCTCCACAACTTTTTATCTTAAATTGGATTTATTATGCCTTATGCTCGGCCCACCTCTACTGTGCGTATTTAAGTCACTGTGTCAGGTATAAATGACCTGACCTAATTACAGGCCAGTCGCTTAATTGACACTGCTTCTGAGGCATCGCCCGCTACAAAGAGAATGATGAATTTATAAATATATACCAGCGCTTATTTCGTAGCTACCTCTGCACCTCACTTATGTGACTCGCCTATAATATCATCCATAACGCAGCTGACACTGCCCAATAACACACTTATGTATAATACACGATATCCCTAACTATAAGAATAGAATTTGGTTTATTTTATAACAATGTTGTCATTTACGAATAAAAATTCGTTAAGATAGATACTTATTCTTCGTCAGCTATCTTATCGCACCCTTGTTTATGTTTACTTTCGTACTTTTTAATTTTTTTCCGGTATCTTTTATCTGTCGTTAACGATGGCAAATTTGGAATTGCAAATGCCGTTAATTGCCTGATGGAAGTTAGCCTTCGCACTCGTTGGGAAGCGACTGATTGTCGAAATGTTTAACATTTCTAACGGCCGAATAATTAAACGAAATGCTTTGACGTCAATAATCACGCCTAGCTGAATTGGAATTTCTTAGGCCATTTAGGTTAGGCACTTTAGAGACTGATTGCAATATCTTTATTCATGTCTCGACGTTTAAAATGATGTTTTATTCGATTATCGATAGTTGATATTGTTGCTTGCTTAGAAAGAAATGAATACAAATAAACAATGATAAATCACAGAAAAAGAAAAGCAATATACACATCAGAAACGTGTTCAATGCAGATGAATAAAGCACCACAAATAAACGCAATGGAAGAAACCAAAAAAATCTTTAGCAAAATAACATGTAAAACAAAATCCTGCTTTTCACAAACCCGCAATTGAGAACGCGATGCAAAACAACTGTACTTACTTAAAGTCTACGACGAGCCCAAAGTATTTCGAATGTTCTCAACTTGAGTCGAGAGCCCCGCTGAATTCATCAGTATTATTTGTGCTAAAACACTGCTAAATTGGTACCCTCTCCGGTCGAGAGGTTTACTTCAACTTTAAATCATGATAATAATATTTAGATCTAATTTCACAATAAAAGGTGGAATTTAAAGATACTAAGGAAAATACTTCACTTCGGATAATGAGTACACGTTTAAACTATTAAAATGCTCTTACCCAATAGGTTAATATGATGCGGTTTCTTTAAAAATGTAATTTTTTTAGGTTAGCTTATGTTCAAATATTATCGTTTCCACTTACTTATCCTTATTACTTAATTTAGTTATCCTTCCATTTTATCATAAAGCAAAAAACTCTTCTTAAATTTTGCAAATCATTCCAATCTTCCGTTTGAAATAGAAATCTAAATTTTTATTTGTTGTTTCTGCAACACATGCAAAAATTCTCACATCAAAAAACCTTCCCTTCACTGCGACAAGAGGCAGTCCTCGTGGCACAAAAAGCTATCCCAATTTCCCACAAAGAAATGAATGGGTGGCCCATTTATTTGGCAAATGTGAGAGCCGTCATTCCTTGTTTCCTTGTAAGATCGATCGCAAAAAATTCAAAAAGCGCCAGTGATTTTTAAGAAAATATTTATCGTCTTCATCTTGTACCTACAGAGAATTTTAGATTCTCGTCTCAAATCTTAGGATACATGCTAATTTAAAATGTTTCGAGATTTTACGTATGTACGCGTATATATTATTTATGTCTCATTGCTATGTTTGGTTCAGTAAAGCGATTAGTAAATCAATTAATAAAATGGAAGGAAAACAGTCGCAAGCATTAGTCAAACTAAAGAGATGACGTAAGTAAGTAAATTGTTCCCTAAATAAAAATGCGCAAACATTATTGATATTAATACTTCCATCAAATGGATCGTAATTCATTTTGCCCCTGCACGAAAACATGAGGCTTAAATGGGCCTCCTTCATTTATTCTCTGTCAGCCATAAAGTGCGGCATCAATTCGTGCGGGTTTAGTGATAGGGAAATGGAATCTTTTGACATGTGAAAAACTAAAATTGAAAACAATTTTGATAGAGAATTCTTAATCAAATGGTATCAATTTTTGAATGATGAGATTTTTTACCGACTCCATTTATTACGCCTTTTTAAAAATTGCACTTTGATAAAATTACGTAGTACTCGAACACAAAGTAATAGAAGCAGTAATACATAGGTCTATAGTTCATTTTTATTCTCTTGTCTTATCTGGAAAACAATATTAGCACTACTTTGTATTGAATTTTATTTTTTTAAATTGCTTTAAAAAATAAATTAGTTTCTAGACATCTGTTTCTGTTAAATGACAATTTGTTTTTAAATCATTATAATTTTGTGTCTGCATTATTTTTTAATCGCAAATTAAAATAAAAAGAAATGCTAAGATTGTTTACCTAATATGACAAGGGAATAAAAATAGACTATACATATACATTTTATGTTAGCGAATCGTAAAATTTTTAAAATGTTTGTTTATTTTAAACCTGTTCAAAGTTTAATACAGTTGTGAAATTGTTTGAGCTACGTTCTTACACAGTTTCATTCGTTATCAGAGCGGTGAAAGCTTTAAGGACTCGCGAAGGCTCAAAGTACACCGACAATATTCAGTTCATCAATTACGTCCTATCTTCATAGCAAAAGCACTTTCATTGGGGATTATTTACGATCGCTGCTATTCTTAACATAATCGCCCTAAACGATTTAATCTGAACTGATTTATCGTGCAGAACTGATGACAGTCCATGGTCCATCGAATTTTTTATCCTATAAATGATATGATTTGAGATCCAGGTCATATGGACATAGGTATATGTATATACAGAATGTGTCTCATCATAATTCTTAAAAAAATACATTGTCGTGACAGACTTTTTAGTACTATAATATTAAATATTATGTATAATAAAGAAGACACCTTCCAAATCATATTCAATGAAATCCAAATATTCTAACGCTGTAGAATATAGCGATTCTAACGAAGGCAAAGAAGGCATATGAAATAGTAGTATGTAGTACAGCTGAACCGCAGATATTTGGAAATGAATGAGCCTGATGGACTGGGCTTAATGCAATTGACAATAAACCCTTCATCAATTATTATTGTCTGACAGAATGCTAATGAAAATTCCTCGGAATAATTCATGACAAGACGTAATTTTTATACCCCTAATATAAATTATGTTTAAGACATGGCCAAAGTTATAGAAAAAGAAATTAAAATAGACAGAAAAAATACATAAAATTAGCAAAAAAAGTATGAAATTATAAAATTAAGGACCTAAATAACCAAGGGGCTAAACAATACGATATTGTGTTCAAAATTACGCTTGTGCATTAAATAAATTAAGATCAAGTAAAACAAAACAAATACTTCAATCACAGCGCTTAAATGTTATTTCACTAATATCCAAATTTTATTATTTTCTGTCTTCAGCTTATTTAATTTCAGTTATCTCAGCTTGAGTTCAGCGCGATCCTATATCTCATTTGTTTTCGTTTAATTTTAAAATATGAATACTAACTCTAAAATCGGAGATAATATCACTGGTATTCTTACTATCATCACCTCGAACAGTTTAATCCGTCCTGATTTATCTCGGGTACCTGATTACTTCCTATGCATTAGCTGTGATTAATGTATTTACATTAGAAATCTCGGGATTAGTTGCACTGTGCGCACCAACTGTACCCTGACTTTGCTGACGTGTTGAAGGGCGATTTGTTTTTATTTAAACGGCATTATGTTTAATCAATGTTTTGAAAAGTGAAGCTTTTCTATTTTGTTAACAACTTGCTTGATTTATTTTGATTGATTCAAACTGTATAAATTACAATTTTATACAAAAATAAATTTATCAGACATTTTCACTTATTTTTTGTTAAATTCGTAATCAATAAAATCAATCGATTGATAGGTATGTAAACGAAACAGTTGGTCACTTTGCCCAACAATTACCCAGCACCCCAAACGGCCACAAACAAAGCAAAGGTCACATTGTAGAGTCACGCAATGTGACAGATGGCCTGGCAATGTTGCCAACTTAATTATTTTGTTACCCACACACGCATATCAAGTCATGCGAAATTAATGTGTTCACTGTATATAATTTACTTCAAACTGGTAATTCGATAAGAATAACAATCAATTAATTAGTTATATTAGTTTATGTAACCATGTTTAGTGCGTTTTATACCCATCAAACGTAATTAGTTTAATCTCTAAATTACTTCTAAATTATGGAGTTTCATTCTACGGTACTTAATAAATTAACAATTGACTTTAAAGGGTAACAATGTTAAAGAATCAAAATTAATTTCAACTGTTTGTGAATTCCTACTATTATATTCTGTCCTTTGTTGTTTAGAGCTTCCCCAATCTGTAAGTAAAATTCACCACAGTCAGCAGAGTGAAATAAATTGCTTGCGAAAACGTGGGCGAGGAATAAAAAGAAAACTGTTATAGCATCAAGAGTCCCGTAATTAATGGAGACGTCCAGCGGCGGCGAAATAACGAATACCTACGCTTTTCGCGCCAACGTTTGACATAAGCTTGATTTTTATGTTTCGAATTAAATTTGTAACGTTCCAACTTGTGCCACTTTTAGTTTTTCGCAGTTTGAATTTGCCTTTTCATGAACTAAGTCAGCGTTTCATGTCCGACTTGTAGCTACTTGACCGAGTAGTCCGCCTAGTTAGTGGGGAGTTTAATAAAACAAGTCTTAATGCACAGCTGAATATTGTGACCAAAGTTGCAATTCAGTTATAATAGATGAAAGACGGCCAATTTTTCTATGAGTAACTCTGAAACCATTTGCATATTTTAATGTCGTAATTTTGACTCGAGTCTACTACTAAATCGCCATGTTATATCGTTACTTTAGAGCTACTAGTGATTATGCGTGGTTGCAAATGCCAATATGTGGCGGTACTGGAAAAAAATCCTGCATCAATAATTACGAACTAATCACGAAGAAGTGCATTATAGTGTATTATAGATGTGTGCAACTTAACATCAATCATGGCATGGCGTAACTGTAACTGTTAGTGATAAAAATTATCACTAAATCGAATTTAATGAATGCACTGAAGATACTACTAATAAAGGTTGTAGTTGGTAAGAAATGCTCGACATGTAATACCAATTATTCAAAATTTTCTTTGCCTGCTTAAAAACTAATTAAAACACAAGACTACCATAGTATACGAATTCACAAGAATACTCTCCGAGTCCAATTAATCGCAGCCAATAATGCGATCGGTTCGCCAGCTGGTTGATCACCGACACTGCTTACTCAGCTACATGCCCGGTAATTCCACTGGACCACCAGCCATTCACACCTAGTGTATTTATAGACGGAAATTTATCTTTTCAAGCCATTTCAATCCTTGATTTTCCAAAAAAAACTTCGTTTTTTTTCTCTCTCGAAAATACAGCGGCATAGTGCCCAGAACGCAGGCATTTTTCTATATTTTAGTTTTGTATAACTTCTAATTATTTACTTACAATACCCGAAAATAAAAATATAATAAAATAAGCCAATAATTAATATATCCGAAACTTACATCTTAGAAACTAAAAAGAACCTTCTCTAGAAGTTCACCTCGATACCAGTTTTTAGGCTTGTCGTTAAAGAGATTTCGATATAATACTTGGCACTTACATTCGCAATGTAAATTCCTGCTTAGATATTCTTGAGAAAACGAATGAGTAATACGCGTACCATCTGAGATGAAAAATGACTAGACTTCCGTCACAAAACTCATACTACTGGCGTCGAAAAAAACATTAATTTCGACACATCGGTAAACTCGGCTCCCCGGTTCGCAATATCCATCACGGAGACTATTTGCATAGAGGGTGATAAATCTGAAGAAGAAATCTTATATGTAGACGATATTGGTACTGAAGCTATAACAGCAATGTATCATCTCGGATTCATTTGCTGACTTATTGCCCTATATTCTGATGTCGAGACCGGGATCGTTCAATACTGGAAATAAGCTGCGTGACGTAAAGGCATTGCAATTCCTCGTATCCGGACTTCATGGAGTCTCGGCATCTAATGAGATATTACTTTGTGTTCGAAGGATATCACTGTTTATTTTTAGTTTTCTTCAATAAATCACTACAGTAGATGTTTTCATTCATGGTCTGATTTAGTTAACACATTATTTGCTTGAAGTTTACTTTCTTTCTCTGTTTATTTATTTATCAAAGTATTGCTAAAAATAACAACATCCATATTAATAGATTAAGAATCGTTTTAAAAATCGAATAATATGAAATTGAGCAAATTTCAACGCGCGCCCTAAAAGGCCCATTTGTAGTTAACTTTCAATATTGGAAACAAAAGATAGACATTATTACAGTTCAATCGCAAATTTAATTATAAAACTATAGAAAATGTAAGTGGAGTTTAATATTTTAGAAAATGAAGAACAGTTCCTAAACATTTGATATTAAGGCGTGGAGCGTAGCTACGAAAGAAGTCGAAATAAAAGGAAATCTGCTTTCTCAAGAGTTCGTTCCTCTTTTTTGTTATTATTCTCGGTTTCTTTCCTGGCTCCGGCCACTGCGTAGTCATGCGTTTCTTGCCTTTTGAGTCACACAACGTTTGTGAAACTTATATTATAAAATAAAGTATCTAGTAGTGAATCGGTTGTTATAAAACTAGTGTCTGTTACAAATATCTATATATTTTAGATATTAAACTTTTAGATATTTTGTGCTAATATAATATTTATTCTATATATTTTAAGTATTTACTTATCTATATCCTTATTTATTATAATTATTTGAAATAAATAAAGAAAATTTCTTCAGTTTCAGGTGAGTCTTGCCTCTTGGTGAGGGACTCTAAGGTATAAATACAAAACTATAGGAATGATTGTTGTATGAATTGATTTCTAAAGTTATTTATTTTCAGTTCTCAATTGGCTGAAAACTGAGTCTTTGGATGTAAGTAATCGGGACGGAATTCATTTATAAGTACTTCAACAACTCGAATTTTAGACTTACAAGATTGAGTTAGCGACGCTGACGATTCTTTGTTAACAATATGATTGTTGAGCAAGAATATGCTTTACTGTGCACAAATTACCGTTTATTTCACTTAATTCCTGGCGATACACAAGCTTGAGCATTCGCCAAGGGTATAAATGAAATCCGATCCTTCGAAGCCTAAATTAACCGATTTCAATTAATCTCGAGCTTAGCTCAATGATCCGAAAACAAAACGAGTCATCGAAATTAAATTCACTTTTCTTTTATTTTTTCTGTCTTTTTATTTGCAGTGTTTTATATTATTTTTACACTTGAAAAACTTCCGATAGCCACGATCGCACTCTCCTGAAACGTTTTTTTAAGTTCGTTATGTTTTTCTTTCCGCCTTAATCGTTCCATACATGTCTGTCTATACTCTTTTGTGAGCTATACTTCTCTCTATCTGCTTTGTCTGTTGTGCCGTTGTTCTAGCTCTCTGTTATTGCCTGCTGTATCATTTTTAGTTAGCCCCTTTATGTTTAATTAAAATACTCGTATTTGCATCTCAATGTTCATGTAGCTATCAATAATCTTAGTTTAATGTGTTATATCTAATAATTATTATCTTAGTTAGTTGTCGTATTATCTAGTAAACGGTACCTATCTGCTCTTAGTAATCTGACATCTGCAAACATAGTTAAACGTCAACAAATCGTACAGCTTAGCTATGTTGTCAGCTTGTAAATCCATGTCCATTATTTATCGCTATGTCGTACTTCTGATAATAGCCTAAATTGTAATTAATCAAGTTCCCGTTTACTACGAATTTACGTATGGATAAGCAGCTGGTAATATAGAGAGGCCGAGAGGGATCGAACAAAACGCCGGGAAACCGCAAGGATATTTAATTACATGCCACAGGCGCGGTATTATGAAACTACTAAAAATTTCATAAGTTCCTGAGCTTGCAGACCTCAAAATATTGATCGTGCCTCTCTCTCATTCATGCCAACGTGTGACAAAGCCCGTTTCGGCACACTGCCGAGAGCCACTCACACACACGTGGTCACACACGTTCTACTTAAACCGTTTCGGTGGGCGGCATCCGACGATGGGGGTAAGGGGACATTTAAGTATACCGCATGCGCACTGACGCCTCCGCCCGCTTAAGCGCTTTACTGTCCTATCAAATGTTGAACTAACAAATAAAGTTCAGCGCTCATTTCGCTTGCGGGTGCTGTACCGGCATCCATTCAGAAACAGTATAAAGCAGAAGTCAGATGTTAAAATATGCAAAACTATTAAAAGTCTACATTTCCAATCGTTAATGTTAATTGTGAATTATTTCTGCGAATCGGCGGCGAAACTTCGTTTTATGAAAGCTGAGGGTGGCATATTCTGCCTCTGTAAATACAGCTGTCATTAACGGATTTTGTAGTAATGGCCTCCAGCCGAGTCGTTACTCACGGCTGGTTTTATTATGTCCTCGGGGAACCTGGCTGGAATGAGGCTCTTTATAGCCTGTCCTTAACAACCACCATTCTTGCCTTGCCTGCTCGACACGCTTGTTTGTTCTTAGGCACTTTGAAGTTTGAACTACGGTTACTGCACTGTGATAAGAAAGGTAAGTCATCCCATATAGGCATTCCCTCATCGAAAGCAATCACCGAGTGAATTTTAAGGACTATGCGTACAATATATACCATGCACAGTACATCTACATACATGGGGTAACATAAACAAGAAAATATCAGAAGTTTTAATCTTTTATAATTTTCTGAACAAGTATAGCTACTTCCTTTTCAATTCTGGCCTATTTTTAATAGCTTAATAACTACCTACTCGTAAAAGCGTATTCGGATTTATGGATAAGAGGAAAGTTTATGACTTTTAGTGTTAGAATACAATACCGGTGATATTATCCCCTATCACCGGTATTGTATTCTAGCACATCCTTTAAAGCAGCGGGACACACTTTTAGAACAAAAGCATTTCACATATTCAAGTATTCAATTCAATAATTCAAGGCAATATTTCAAGTCACTGCGATAATACCTGGCCTTCTCGATTGCAGAATAATTCTAAAAAAGATCATAGTAAAAATTATAACTTTTTATTTAGTGTTGGTAGTTAAGTTATAGTAAGTATTAATTAACTGTGTAAGTTGATTGTCGGTCGTAACAATAAACACTAATATGAATAAGGTTAAACCTGTGTTTCCCAAGTGTGGGCCCTGGCCCACAGGGGGGCAATTTAAAAACGGACTCGACACGACTTTAACTCTTTCGCTTTAGATTATTTAAATGCAATACTAGATATCGGTGTCCAATTTAACAAAAAAGGAAAATTCTTAAAATAAATGCTGTAAATAATTATTATTAGGTAACTAGCTGACCCGGCAAACGTTGTTTTGCCATATAAATAATTAATTACTAAAATGGCTATTAAAAAATAAGGGTTGATCGTAGAAGGGTGAAAATTGAGGATTGTATGTATTTTTGTATGTTGTATCATAAAAAAATAGAAATTAAAAACTTTGTCTAAAAAATAAAAATAAAAAATGTAGGGGTGGACTACCCCTAACATTTAGGGGGATGAAAAATAGATGTTGGCCGATTCTCATAGGTACCGGATAAGCTCAAAAAATTTCATCGAAATCGGTCAAGCCGTTTCGGAGGATTATGGCAACGAAAACTGTGACACGAGAATTTTATATATTAGATATAAAATCTCTGTGCAGCAAGCATCAAGCGCAAGGATCGCTCTAAATGAACATAAAAAAGTCAATATTAAAATTATTTTGAATTTCATTTTTTCATTTTACGAAATTTTACTTACAATGTTTTGATAACAATTTCATAGTGATTTCTTTCTAAAACTTATAATTTATTTTTCTTAAAGGAACAAAACAATAAAAGTTATGTATGGGGGGCATAAAAAATTTAGAAATGTTAAGGTGAGGCATGGCCTAAAAAGGTTGGAAAGCACTGGGTTAAACGCAAATAAAAAAAACATTTTAATTTCAAAATCGCAGTTTTCGTATCCTTCAACCGAAATTCATTTTCAGCGATTATTCCCAAACTTGTTAACGCGACTCCATTCAAAAAGTTCCAAAAGGGTAATATTTCAGCTCGGTATGACGAGATTCGTTGCAATCCGGCCTGATTGTTAATTCGGCGGCAAAATTCCCGTCACGTTCGATCCAGCTATAAACAATTATTAACGGCCTACGCTGCACAGGCGTACATGAACACATGAACAGTTTTCGAGAGAGTTTTTAAGAGTTCGTTAATTTGAAGTGCAGGACGAGGGCCGCTCGGAATGAGGCAATCGTTTTAACCACTTTCGCTTTATAACGGACTCTTATCAAAAAATGGCGTCCGCCACTGGATGTACGTATTTCCGACGTGGAAATGTCATCGAATACCTTCTACGATTATGCTCGTGACCTAATTCCGACCTATTTTTTAATTAAAATTCGAGCTTCTCTTTTAATAAAATTTCAATGTACGTGAAAGTTATGCAACTATAGAAAAACATTAATGACCCACTGCATTCTCAGGTCTCCTCTCAAAATGTGCAGGATAGGGATATTCGCAGGCCTTCGTCCACCACACTGGCCTATTACGGGTTGATGGACTGTCAGGTATGCAGGATTCGTTCACCCCTGGGATCCGAGCTAAGACTGAATTCTTAGTCACTACGCCAACAATATCATTATACAAAACATTTCAACAACAACAAGTTTAAAAAGCATAACCCTCAAATGGCATGCAACCGCAACAAACGCGGCTTAAGCATTGTAAAATCGCGCGGTAAATATTCGAGCCGACCCTAAATGATTGTCGCCACAAAAACGTAGAATTGGTTAATAAAATATTTTTACCGTTCACACCGCTGTAAAAATGTCAATCGGCATTAGGGAGGGGAGAGGCAGTGGCCTATTGAACCCTATGAGCCGTGAGGCTTTAGGTTTTCGTTTAATTAAAAAGGCAGCGATTTAATTGGAAAAGTATTCATTTACCAACTCTTTTGTTTGGTGTGTCGTCGTGATTTATATTTTGTGGCGGCGACAGCCATCGCTGAATAGGATCGGTTTTCAGCGATCCGTGGAGAGGTGAAAATGAAATGGTGGCCTTGCTTATTAAGTTACAAGAATTAAAGGTTAGCGAGGACTTTACAGAAATAAAACAGTAGGTGTTAAACTTTAATGTTTTATTAACTTACTCGTAATCTTCAAAGCACCATTATAAACTTCATAAGTTCCTGTAGTGAAACCGTTATAAGTTACCTTCACCTGTTAAAAAACCCTTCAACAAAAACTTAATCAGTAATTATTATTAGTAATAAGATATTTGAAATAAGGTATTCAGCCTGTGATAGACTCATATTTAATGGGAGTTTTAGAATCTATCATAAATATACGTAGGTACTTGCTAAGGCTTATTGGGTCCAGTCACCTACACCATAGATGAGATAGAGACACATATATAAGTATAGGATCCTTGGCTGTGTCTGTCTCATACCCTATCACTATCATGGGGTAAGCACTAATCACCCAATACCAATAAGAGGGACAGACACACTATCGTAATACCGTAAAAGCCCGACGCTCTTTTTAATTTTTATCCATTAAACAAAACAAGTTTTGAAGCATTCTTGTCATGGCACCGCGTTAAAGCACGCACCGCTCGATGCTTTGTAATTATGATATCGAAATAATCCGAAGTGAATTTAATTTATTTAGTGCCATTGTAAAATATGAACAACGTGTATTTCGTGAATGTGGCGAAATATATGCTCGGACCGTTGATGGTAGAGCTTCGTGGAACTCTAACATTGCGATGTCAATGCAAACCATGTTTATAGATTTTATAGAGTTTGATTTTAAAACCGCTTTCTTTAAACCGAACTGAGAAAACTTAAAACTTTGTTTGCTTTCTTTTTATAATTGTTATTCTTATAAAAATGCAGATAGGCCATGCCAGTAATAATGCCAGTGGGTCCTTCCTGAACAAGAGGTATTAAACTTGAGCAACGTCAGGGAAGTAACCAGACTAGAGAGTGTACTAACAGATTTAAAGGAGAGCGTTTTGATAAAGATCATACGTATGAGTATGAGTCAAAAATTAATTAGCAACTAAGTATTTCGACGTTTAATTTTGTTCGCAAACATTTTGAAAATCATTTTTCACTATGGCAATGAATGAATGATAATAAAATACTTAAATTAACTGTTCATGTTTCATAATTTGCAATCAACTGATTGATTTAGTTATTTATTATTAATACACAATCAAGCATGGAATGGAATAATTTAAACGAATTTAAAGCCTTCAACTAGTAAATGTACGGTACTTCACTGCGGGGCAACTCCTTACGCTTTAAGCACAGGTAAGACCCCACATGGAGTACTGCTCGCACCTGTGGGCGGGCGCCAAAATACCAGCTTAGTCCATTTGACTCCGTCCAGAAACGCGCTATCCAAATCGTCAATGACCCAAGGTCGACCGATAAGTTAGAACCACTGAGATCACTACACCACCCGACGGAGACTGAAATTCCACCCTCATCATCTGGATTCGTGGCGTTCCTCCACAGTCCGTTTTTCGCGTATGTTTTTGCCTCGTACATGCAAACTTTGGAACAGTCTTCCGGCTGATGTATTCCCGCAGGACTATGACATCGGGTTCTTCAAGAAGGGCATAAAAAAATCTCTCCTTCATAGCCGGCAACGCACTGGCGACTCCTCTGGTGTTGCACGTGTCAGTAGGCGACGGTGACCACTTACCATCAGGTGGCCCGTCTGTCTGTTTGCTCTATTTATAAAAAAAATACATTTAAATTTTTTTCAAGTCAATTACTGTATTTATATTTAAAATATTATTGTTAATTAATTAAAGTATCTGTAAGATACTGTCCAACGTAATTATTATATTAATATGAAAGAGAAAGAGAGTCAATAGACAGAGACACGAATAACGATCAAACAGCTCAGCCAATTTGTAACATAAAACCACTGTAACGCAATATAGGTTATAGGAACATTGAGGAAAGACATACTAAATGGCCTTTTTTAAATAAATCTATTAATGATTTAAATGTACAATCTAGATGCAATTTAAATACATAGATAAATTTGAAGTACACAAAAAAACTTGAGAATTTAGGAAAGATTCTTTAATAAGTCAAAGATTCCGCAATAATGGACTTAATTAAGTAAACGACCATCCTGCTTTCTAAATCTTTAATATTACAGAGGAGGATTAACAAAGGCATATTGTAAGCATAACCACCAAAGCTGGTACCCTCGTAAACTGGGTTCGTTATTGGATGGCTGAAACTGCTCAACTAATGCCATAAGTAATAAATGTATATAGTCAAGTAAACTCGGCTGTTTATCCATAATACTCTGGCTTGCTACCTAAACAACCCAGTCAGCTACTGTTCGTAAAACAACTTTTGCTGTGGAGAAATTCTTCAATGATTCTTACTGTCGTGTCTGCAACAGCAATGCTGTGTTTTAATCACTCTCTGGAGTAACTTCTACGCATACGTATCTAGAAAGTAATAGACAAACTATAAGGGAAGGTCCATGCGATAAGGGGAGGCCAACAGTGGTAGTCCGGCAGCCACCGACTGTTTTTTTTCTTTTGTGGCTGCCGGACCATGGACCACATAGGGCGGAACGAAAGAAAGCAAGGAACAATACTCCACGAGCGTATATGACTCGTATTTAGGAGAGGCCCATATCCAGCAGTGATCTAAGAAGGGCTGAAATGATGATGAAATATGTCCTAATCAGGTACCAGTTTTGGTATTAATCTAAAAGTTGAGTCAGGACACGTTATATCCACAAATATTAAGAAATATTATCCGACCTACATTTTGACTCGTTCCACTTAATATACAGTGTTGTACAGCTACTGCAACTTTACTATGACGGAGCCTAAAAGTAATAAATAAGAGTTCGCCGTCGGTATATTTCAGAAGTTGGTTCCGTTCCACACGACAGCGACAAAATATCTGCAAGTCTAATGCTTCCTGAAGTTGCAGGGAATAAGGGGAGGCCATGCATTACAAATGCAGTGAAACTAGTCGCAGACGCATCGCATTATCGCCGGGATTATCTCGAAAATGCTGTCTTTGTGAATAAATAAATAGATTTGCTCCGTTGATGCCGTCTGGAAGTTTCAACGGCTTAATAGCCCCGAATTACGTACTGTAATATACGAAATACGTCTGTAAAGTTGGTAGTCCGATGCGGTTTCGCTGATATATTTTTCCTTATATAAAAGGAGAGTTCAAATTAAAACATAAGGTATGTTAGTGGCTAGCTGCCTGAGTGGACAATCACAAATAGGTATACAACTTTTAATAGAAACAAATCTATGAGAGGATTGAAGATTGTAAGCGGAAAAAAACTACTACAATAAGTACCTTTTAGCGTAATAAAAAGGCGTAAACATCTAAATTATAAACATATACAAGCAAGCTGTAGGTACCTAATGGTTATTGAAATTACCAAACAAGTAAAAAACATGGAAAACAATATGTGATGCCTCAAACTTCTAATTCGTTGCCAACATTGACCCTTTATTCAAAATATGTAAACATTAAAGCGCCTGCCACCCGCGGCGCTGTTGAGTGGCAATTCATGTATGCAGTTCCACAAGTGCAGATTGCGCAATTATGTCAATGTTTGGACCTTTTCTCTTTTACATTTTATATTTGACGACTTTTGGACTCAAGGCTTAGGTTCGACGTATTTGATTTGACCCTTATCCCTTAGGAAAATTATTGCTATCATTTCAGTACTTAAGTGTTTTCGTTGCTTTTACAACTTAGTTAAGAATTCAAAATATTAAATAATCCCCCTACGTCTACTATCCCCTTACAAGTAACACGCATGCAAAGTATGTACCTAGTCAATAAAATGTGTGCCTCCGGCCTGCGGCACTGCTGAGTGGGAACTCATGTATGCAGTTCCACCAACGCGAGAATTTCACGCTTAGAGTGCAGATTGCGCAATTATGCCAATATTAAGGACTTTTCCCTCATACATTTTATATTTGGGGTCTTTTTACGACATCAGTACTTTTACTTAAGGTTACGAAGCTTTATCATCGTAATATTTAGGACTTTGTTTTAATTTTACTATTTATTTTAGGCCAACGGAAGACTTATTCTAATGAGAATAAATGTCAGTTTTATCGTCTTTAAAAGCTAAATTCGTATTGAATTACATTAAATTAATTCCAAATGAATTTTTCCTCATTTCCTTTCTTTTTCTTCTTCCAATTTAACTTGAAGCCTTGCGTCGTGATAATAATTATCTATAAAGTACCTTCTATTTGTAGCAAGTATTCTGATCTTAAAATAAAAAAAAACTTATTTTAAAATCAATGAGCTTTCATCTTATCGAAAAGACATTTCTTAAAACAGCTAAGTAATTTAAATAATCACATAAACTTAGATAATTAACATCAACTTAGGTATCTAATTAGCACCCAAATGGTTCATTTTACGCCAATATAATAGTTTCTCTCTATCCCCTAATCATCTAAGTTCACTCGTAATCTCGTGCTTAGTATACAATATTATAGGATTAAGTCGATCCATTACTTGAATTAACTAGCCTATTTACTTAGAACGTTATGTATTCAAATGAATAATGTGAATCTTTGATTCAAATACTAACATTTTATAAACTAATATACAACTAATTTATAAAAACAAAATAAAAAATTCTAAATTCGTAAATTTGTACAAATATACTTAAAGACATCTCATATAATATTACAGGCAAGCTTTAACAAACAGCTTCTGTAAATTCTTAGCAAGAGAATGTTTTTTACAAAACAAAACAAACAAATTAGCATAAACAATGAATGTCCCCAACAATTATGTGTAAAACTTTACCAAAAGAATAGACATGCTAAAAATGTATCTTATTTAAAATTTTATTAAGATTTGATGATAAAGTTGCTTTTACATGAAATACATTATGCGGTCGCGACCCGAGGCCACGTAGCGCAAAGGCTGGATTGGTTAAAAATTTTGAGGCACACGTTTTAATCTCATATGAGACTGAACATAAATCCGACCGCAAAGATTTTAATACGAATAAGTTAATGTTATAAGCTTTTAATCTCATAAGGAAAAGCCCTTTCCTAAATATAAAAGTAGATGATTAGCTTTGGATGTCTACTTAATAAAAAAAAGAATTTCATTGTAAAAAATTATATTAATTAAAAAAATCTTATTTTGCAAACTGAAAAATGGAATAATTTTATGAAGTTAGTGTGTTGTCATCGGTCCTCCATTAATCTCCAAAGTTTGAACGAAATCTGGCCGTTTAAAGTGGGTCAAAATCGCACCCAAACGAGTCAGTTACAAAAAACAACATACAGGTGAAGCTAAATACATAATAAAGCTTGTAAAAATATATGTGTATACATGTTATACACCTAAAATTTTATACGTTAGTTATCACATCTCCTGAATTTAGCAACGTTGGTGAGGAAAGCCTTGAAATCTACTAAGGAACGACTAGCGACAATGACGACAATGAGTCTGGTTGGACGAAGATTGATACACCGCGGAGAACCATCCATCAACTCATACCCAGCCAACCTACACCCAATCGTACCGACACGACCAAGTAACAAAGACCGGAACCTTCCATTAATATTCCAAAACAAAAGTTCACAAAACAATAATTCAAAAAAATATGACTCAGGCGTTTTAATCTGCCTTCATAAATCGTGTTTCAGAAATATCAAGTGAAATTATTGAGGCGGCCCAGACTTTCGCTCGTTGCCCCGACGACAATGTTATAAGCGATATAAAAAGGACCAAATTCCCCGAAACACTTTCAAAGCATTTGCTCCGTAATTGTGAATAGAAAAATGAACCGAAAGAAAACTGCGCTATTTAACACAAAGTAGTCGGTCACTTACATTCCAACTTAATTTACATAATCTCATTTCTTCTTGCTCGGGGTCTTTTCTCAGTAAACATGACGAACCTGTTAAAAATAAATAAAATAAACTTCGTTTAGGACCCTTTCTATTATACTGAACGAAGTAAAACTTTGTGCCACCTTAGATTCTAATACTGTAATTGTCAGGTTAATAAATAATCCAAATTAATTACTCATTCCGTGGTATACACCCCTGACTGATTATATAATTATTATGTTTGATCCTTTGCCTTTTTATCTATATTCATACTTCTACCATTAAGAATTTACAACATACTTTCATTAAAGATGAATCATTTAAAGTTTGGCGTAAAAGCCCAGCAAATAATCCTATGCAACCTACGAGATACGAAATTATTCAAATTACCTGTATAAGCAATAAATTTCGAGTTATAAGAAAATAAATGAAAAGCCGCTCGCTAATCTCCAAAACCAAAGAACAATCATAACCCATAATTACAGCCACTATGCAAAAATAAGTATTCCACTCTAGTTCCATCTACCTACTCCAAAAGTAAAGTACTGCTCTATCGGCATTCATTTGGCAGGCGATTTGTTCGACGAGTGTAACTGCTAATTCAGTCCACAATCCACTCGTTACTGTTTGTAAAGCCTACAATCTGTCATCGATCGTAAAATAAAAAGACAGAGGGAGCATTAGGCCTCGTACAGACGCCGTCGCCCACGGCAACCGGCGTAATCAACGGAGCTTTGTAGTAGAGATGGGAATTACAGATACACACACCCCGTGCCAGAGCACCGTGCGTCTGTTTCCCACAGGACTGTCCATTTATACTAGTATCTTTTATGGTAGGGCAAAACTGTGTAAACATCAATTAGATTATACAGACAGACGTTAAAAGTATCGTTGAAGCGAGCAATTGCATCTATTTATAACATTTTAATATTCAAGCACTATTAGTACCGTGTCACTGTGATGAAGAAAGGATAATTTCCTTTATTGAAATTTAAAAAAAGAACGTTAAGTCACATTCGTTTCTTTTTATCCTGGCTGAATGTAGAGCCGTCCCGTCGACACAAGTAAAAATGGCTACATTGTCTATGCCTCCGGGTTGTGTGCGCGTTGAATGCGGGCTAGTGTACGGGCAAGTTGAATAACCGTGAACGGCTTGAATACACGAAAATTCACATTTTTTTGATTCAGCATACAAAGATTCACACTGCATTCTCGTTACCTAAGTCAAGTAACGTCAGTATGGCTGAATCCCGTAACGTTAGTAAGGATTTTCGTCAATTGTTGATGAGATCGAACGAATTAACGAAAATGAAAGCAATACACTTAACAGTAAAATACTGATTTAGTTGTTACCCTTCAAGATCGGCCGTCTCATTTATAATCATAACAAGAAAATGGATTTTTAATACACAAAATGGAGCTTTAAGAATTTTACACAACTTTAAAATAATACGAAAAAGTTCTCATGTAACTTACAATTTATTTAAATTTCTAGTTTATGTAATTAGTAGACTGAGGTAAGTAATTAAACTGTAACAGGCGAATTGTATCTCAAAGTAATCGTATCTATTATTTTCTATTTTAGTGCGCAGCCCTTGTTGTAATCATGCATAACAAGAGATGATAAGAACATGACCTAAATGAAGCCCTACTGGCAAGTGACGTACAGCGCTTTGTGGATTATCGTCAAGTAATGCAAACGCGTCCTAGGCTCCCATGTGTTTGAATACATTCAGTTCACACGCCTTTGCTTTGCATCGACTCTGTAAAACCCTTTGTTCTTTCCATTAGATCCAACTATCGGTCTATCTAGATTCTAGACTGTCCCCTAACGTAGACTTTTTAATGGCGGCCTTTGTGACTGTTACAACTTCTATTTCACCTGTTACAACGAAAACGATGTAAGAGTCATTATAAGTAGGTAAGTATCTATGTTCTGGTGCGTTTTAAGCGTTGGCGCTGTACATAAGCATAAAAAGAGCCTAGCCAGCTTTTTCATAATCGGGAAGAAGTTTAGTCATCTTTACACAGCATAATATACACATAGAAAAAATATAAAAGTACTCGTCGATATTAAAACTTTAACTTCGGAATATTCTGTAGAATTTGTCGAGTAGGTATTTGTAGGTATTTGTAAGTACTTATGCTGTACAATTATTAAGTTACTTTTTGAGTCTACATTAACCACTGAGTATAATCATCAAAGCCCAGTCGCAACGAATTTGGTCCCTTATTCGGGAGGTCCACAATTTGAATTCCTGTGGCAAGCAATTACGTTTTGTACATTTTACAAATAAACCTCACTTGATGTAACGGTGAAGGAAAATATTAAATACCTAATTAAGTTCTCCATAATGTTCTCAACAATATGTTAAGTTCACCAATGCATTTATCCTTTATCTCTGTAGCAAGAGAGCTCACCGTGAAGTCACAAAATCTATAAGTACATATTAAACAACCAATTTCGATACGTGACTTTTGTTTGTATTCCTTTGTATCTTATTGAATCAAAGGATCCTGAAGTTAGCGAAATCAGCTATTTATAGGTTCCATTGACACTTATTGGTGTTGTCAAAGTAAAGGCGTGTTTACGAAGCCAGCTTTTTCATAATCGGGAAGAAGTTTAGTCATCTTTACACAGCATAATATACACATAGAAAAAATATAAAAGTACTCGTCGATATTAAAACTTTAACTTCGGAATATTCTGTAGAATTTGTCGAGTAGGTATTTGTAGGTATTTGTAAGTACTTATGCTGTACAATTATTAAGTTACTTTTTGAGTCTACATTAACCACTGAGTATAATCATCAAAGCCCAGTCGCAACGAATTTGGTCCCTTATTCGGGAGGTCCACAATTTAAATTCCTGTGGCAAGCAATTACGTTTTGTACATTTTACAAATAAACCTCACTTGATGTAACGGTGAAGGAAAATATTAAATACCTAATTAAGTTCTCCATAATGTTCTCAACAATATGTTAAGTTCACCAATGCATTTATCCTTTATCTCTGTAGCAAGAGAGCTCACCGTGAAGTCACAAAATCTATAAGTACATATTAAACAACCAATTTCGATACGTGACTTTTGTTTGTATTCCTTTGTATCTTATTGAATCAAAGGATCCTGAAGTTAGCGAAATCAGCTATTTATAGGTTCCATTGACACTTATTGGTGTTGTCAAAGTAAAGGCGTGTTTACGAAGCGGTTGATGGATGGTGCCGCATCGAGCGAATCAATCTTCGTTCTGCTGAAATGATATAAAACGCTTAAGACGAAGAACATAGAAAGTTCGGGAAAACATTAGTGTTACTTACAAAAATGTAATGTGTAAAAACGTTATCATGAATTTAATTATTATTATTGATGTGCGTCTTAAAAAAATCATGAACGTGAAGTTTCATGTCCACTTTAATGCGTTAATAATGTCGAAAGTAATTGTGGTGCTGTGTCATTACTAAAGATACAAAATGACGTCACATGTAAATACTCTAAAATCTATGGTGACAAAGATTGGGCAAGCCTTGATCTTTTTTACCAACTGCAACCCCAAAATTCCGTGTAGCGTAAATATGCACTTTAAATACGCTGGAAATGTTGTAGCATTTAAAGCGAATAAAAACATAATTATGTTCATCAGACATAAACAAACATTAACCAAACACATTAAACAAACATTTTAATTTTACAACTTCCCTGCTAACCTCAGCCAAAAATGGATTACTATTAATTTAAAGCAACATATAATTGGGAAAACGTTCGTTATTTTTGCCCCAGATTTAATTTCACGTTGCCTAATGATATGTATACACAATCGAAATATCGATAAGGCAATCCGAAATTACGCATCAAATAATTTCTATAAATTTATTATGCAACATAGCCAATGTTTCATAACAGTACAATAATGTGATTATTATCTCTATACTAAACATTAAACTTGTTATCAATTGTATGCTGATAAAATATTAAATTTGGCTGTTTTAGATTTTAAATTAAAGCGTCCAACTATTTAAGTTGATCGCAAGCCATCGAAAAAGTTATCAAAGAGCGATTACTACATCGATGAGTAACTAATTGACTATGACCAATGGTGGTGAATAACATGCTCCACCGCGCTCCTGTGTTTGAGAGGGCACGTAATACTAATACCCTCGGACTCGGTTGATTTCGATAGATAAAAACCTTGTCTACTATAGCTTACTTTAACCGCCCGGTTTGAAAACGTCCAACACAGATGCCACTGGCTTGTATCTCCACAAAAAATTTGAATCTCCACTAAAGATTTGAATTCGGATGCGAATGGATATTATAGTGAAGATGTAGGTACATAGGTGCCTATTTTAAGAGGCCACTGTGTCAAATCTACTTCTTTGTGTAAAGGTGGTACGGTCCCATTGTTAAACTAGGTCCATTGTTGAGTGAATTTAAGACGCAATTTGCGCAATATTTGAAATGACAGTGTATTTGGTAACCATATTTTGAAATAAATCAGATTTTGAATTCCCATCCCATATATATAATACTAGCTGACCCCGCAAACGTTGTTTTGCCATATAAGTTATCGACCCATAAAAATCGACTATTAAAAAATAATGGTTGGTGATGGAAGGGTGAAAACTTAGGGTTGTACCTATGTATTTTTGATGCCACATTATTGAAAAATAAAAACAAAAAAAATTGTCCAAAAAATAAAATGAAAATATTAGATGTGGATAATCCTTATCACTTAGGGGTATGAAAAATAGACAGTAGCCGATTCTCAGACCTACTGAATATGCATATAAAATTTCAAAAAAATCGGTCAAGCCGTTTTGGAGGAGTATGGTAACTAAAACTGTGATATGAGAATTTTATATATAAGAGAAGATTTATTTGTTTTTGTCATTATTCAGCCAAATGCTTTTCCAATTATCGAAATCCCAGCACTCTTTTACGTATACCAAATTTTTAATTTCGTGTGATCTCATATGATCAATTCATAAAGGATGTATCGTAATAAAGTAGTAATTTTGAATTTGAGAGCGGCACAGGATCCGAAACTTGCTAGTTCTAGAGAACTTAGCATATAGCTGAAGTTTCTATTAAGCACGAACTTAAAGCTTATCTTAAACTAACTAAAAGTAGGAAACTGAGAATCTTTGTTTTGTATAAATTAGTTCGGCTTCTATCTGTTTAAAGTTTAGTAATTAGATGTTTTGAGTATTGTTAATGCGATATTTAACATCAAGGTGATAAAAAAGTTTAATCATTAGCCAGCCTTCCAATATGATATAAAGTTAAAAATGATGTCTGTAACGTGATGGTAAACATCGGTAGATACTCGTTCATCGTATAAATAGTCTTTGATTTCTTTGGTTTGGTTGGATAGGGTTTGATTTCCAGTGAAACAAAAATTTGAATGATAACTCGTAAGTACTTTTTGTATTTGCTCTACCTAACTCCTATACCTATACCTATAAGCTTTTGTCTTTTGACTCCTAGTGTGGTGCTATGTGTATAATACATCTTTATGCAGCCTATGGCGGCAGCCCATTGCTTTTTCGGAGAAAGGATAATGTTTAAGTAAAACTTGTTATTTCTGTCCGGCAATGTGCAAAATGTTTGTTAATTCGATATTTGAGATCAAAAGAGAATAAATCGAAATGATGGTTTTGTTTTCAATGGATATTATTCACACAAAAAATAAAATTTATATGTGGTTACTCAATTGAACATTGTTGAACCATTTGAATTGTTACGAAATAATATACATGGGAGGTATGAAAAAAATTGAATAGCATATATTGGGCGGGCGCACATTTTGTTCCCGGAAGTGCGATGGGCGGGCTCGAACAGCGGATTTATGGCACCACTTCCGCTTCCGCTATGTCCTCCCACTCCTGCCGTTCCGTTACACGATACACACGTCATGAAGATATTGGATAATGCGGGTTTTTCAGTTTTATTGTGATTACGCATCGCATACAGAATGAAGGTGCTGTCTAAATATTACCCACGAGATATGGCGAATACTGATAACGAGCGATTTGCCCACGGCTTTACAGATACATGGTATTGGTAGCTGTATTTCCATAGCTTTATGTCTAGTAATGATGAATTTCATACAAACTTTTGTTCCCCTTTTTACTACCACTTTTCAAAAAACCTTCTTCAGTACTCGTGTGAAAGGTTAGTTGGGCTAGGAGCTAATATCGATCGGTAAGTCAGTAATTAAATCTCTAAGTTATCTTTGTTCTTTCCCTTCTTTTCATTGTCCGATATTGTCTGACTTATTTCTCTTCACGACGACTTTACACCAACAAGAATGCAAGTGCAGCTTACTCGTTTGCGGCATTTATGTATCAAAACTATCAAATCAATAAATCCTTAGCTTTACGATTAAAAGTAAGAAACGGAGAAGTCATTTTTTTCACAGAAAGGAAGTGCTAAGCGATCGAAAAGAAATTTTCGTGAACGTCTACAAATAGAAAATCGAACGGGATCGTGATCGCCGCAAAACTTTTGCCGCTCGACTTCAATGTAACTAAAGAAGTTAAAACTTACAAATTTCACAATTGAAAAGTTAGATCATGTACACGACGTACCTATAGTCATAGTGTGTGTTCCTATAACCCATTTTGCTCTAGTCCCCATTCTCCTTTTCTAGGGATAGATCCATTCGTAGCTTTTTGAAGTCTTCAAAGATTGCGCTGTATTTGTACATAAATCTTGCGCATAACTGCTTTTTACATGGGCAGTTTACTCCGTCATACTGATTGCGACAAATGTAGCAAGCTAATGAATCTTTAGAAATTATAATTGAAAGTTCAAAACAAAGATAATCTTTTCAGAATAACAAAGTGCTAAGCCATTAAAAATAAATTTTAGTAGACGTCTACGTTATATTGGTTAACGGTTTAACCAATATAACGTTTACTTACAAATATACGGTTATTGGTTAAACGGATGCTTTGCGTTTTCCCTGAAGGAATTTAAAATGATAGTTTGGTTTAAATGACACGGTGCATTTTATTGCTTCTTAGTAAAATATAAAACACCGTATAAAAAGTGAAGAAAGAGCTACCTTGACCCACCTCGCTTCATCTCCAGAACAAAGAAACCTCCACTAAGTGCTCTTCAAATAATTGTTGCTCTGTTCCGTATATAAATAGTTCAGGAATTTCGTCAAACTAGAACAGAGTGGGTATGGTATAGGATATTTTCAAAACGCACTAAAGAGAGTCTTTGAATTTAAGTGTTAGTTAACTACACATGATGACTAACTTAGCGCGTGGTTACAGCAGCTATTGTATAGCTACAATATTCATTACCAAGCAGGAGTCCTACGTAAAGAAGAAGTAAAAGCACAACTTTAAATCCTAAATACTGCTTGAGTGACTGACTAGTAATATAAATTAACCTTCAACTCTTTTACGATATGTCCTACTGTAGCGCACGGGTCTCTGTTCACAATAAAGAGAGGCCTGGAACCTACTCTATCATGTTTATGATATTTTTAAATATCACAATAATTTAAACGGCCCATTATGGGTCTTCCGACTTGGTGTAAGGGCTTATCGATAACAACCGAGATAGACTGCTTAGTAGATTTATCCCATAAAATAAAGTTTCAAGGCGTCATCTACCTACGAATTTCGTTCTCGAACTATTTTAATATAAAAAACAATTTTCACACAGTTCGAAACACGCAATTGCAGTAAATTATTGCAATTTAGAGCAAAAACTAAATTCCACGAATGCGTAATTTCTGTAATCACCGACGTGTTGCGATAACGATATAATCATCAGATTCTGATGCTCTGTTAAATTCATAAAATATTTGAATTACTTTTCTGTGTGTAATTGGACGACAATCCTACTACTATTATAAATGCGAAAGTTTGTGAGGAAGGACAAACTTCCATATTATTATTTCACGCAAAACGGCTGATCAGATTTGGAATGGAAATTTGGCACATAGGTCAGTTATATCCTAGATTGTCAGTAACCCATTAATGACCCACTACAGGGTCGGGTCTCCTCTCACAATAAGAGGGATGTAGGCCTTAGACCACCTCGCTGGCCTAATGCGGGTTGGTGGACTTCACATGCCTTTGAGAACATTTTTTTTTTGAACTCTCAGGCATGCAGGTTTCCTCACGATGTTTTCCTTCACCGTAACAGCAGGTGATATTTAATTTTATAAAGCGCACATAACTTTTTTACAAAGTCATTGGTGCGTGCCACTGGGATTCGAACCCGGACCCCTCGATTCGAGGTCGAATTCTAAGCCACTGCTATACTGCCATGGCTATTACCTAGATTAACATTTATAGAATATTTCTCATCCCTCTGGGCCAAATTTTTATCTGAAGTCGCGGGTAGAAACTATTGACCTGGAATTCTAGTGTGGAGCTATGAAGCGTCAAATATTTACTTACAATCTAAGTGATTTACAAACTTCATTTTCCAAACCAAAATGATTCTGAACTTCCTAAAACATTCACAAGGGTTGAGCGTCATTTCACACGTTCCTTTCACATACGTCGTCTGTACAATGTAAGCGAACATCAAAGCAATGGCTATACTGAAGTACTCAACATCTCGATATGGCATCCTTTGCACAGCGTAGCCGCGTAGAACCGCGATACGATCGCGGAGCACATTGACCCGAATGAGACGGCATTTGGCGAGCGCGCCATATCCACTGCCGTGCTCTGCTTCCCTGGTACCCAAATTTGAAAGTCGATTATGTTCCTCAAAACTTCTAAACTGAAATGTCACAAGTTTAAGTTTTTTATAGTAAGTAGCAAACGGGTACGTCTCATACATGACTCTACATTGATAATCTAGGAGTTTCCATGCAAATAATAAATTCAGTATTTTGGTTTTTTGAAGGCGGGTGGTAAACTCCTCTATAATGTATTAAACATTAGCATGTTCTTTGATTGAGCAGATATATAATTATGTGTATACGGTGTGGTGTTTTTTGACATTTGGTGTGGTTTAGGCTCGTGATCTAAGATCATGGTTTACTCAATTGCTCATGCATATAACTACTCGACATATTTTCTTAAAAGAGTTTTAACAAAAAATATACGCATACCTACTTACGTACATTTACGGCAAACACCTTATGTTTCCCCATTCGTGTAATCTTTTATATATAACTTCACTGCAGCCCAGACATCAAGATATCGCACTATTGATCCTTATTACTATTGGATTTCTTTAAGTTTGTCAAGGGTTAAGTACGGTCTAACATGGACGTAATTTCTAGCGAACACTGCGGAGGCGCCACATTCGAATAGAAGTGTATTTGAACAGAAAATATTCGTTTGTTGGTATTAAAACGCTATAACGAACTTTATCTACTGGTTAAGAGGTAAGATTCTTACTTTTGAGGCTCGAGTTTATATACAAGCTGCTAAGCTTTGATTAGGTAGCGTTACACGTTCTGAAAGATTTAAATGCAGTTTTAAGAGCGATACATGCTAGTGGTCAGTTCGCCCGACGAATAACAATGTACGGAGTACTAATAGCGTACTAGTAGTATTACTCACTTCAGATTAAGACCATTATCATGAATAAATACTGCATTGAAAAAACTTTCAAGATCCACCAAATAATTTCATTGAACTTAGACAAAATTTAACTGAAACGATTACTACACACGTTAATTAAAAGTTTTAACTACGTTAAATATTCGACAACATGTCTCGATATATCGATTATGAGCTTAAATTAAATTACCGAACTTTCTAATTGTCGACTAAACAAATCTCATTATGTGTCTGCAACTTATACACAGATTGGGTATCAGTTTACCGAAGGAGCCTCTCGACTGAGATAATCGACGCTACTGTGTCGACGCTTTGTCAATACATATTACTTATTATATTAGTTGGGGATTACCGAACTAAGAGTTAACTTATTCGGTCATGTCAGTAGTATAGGACTCTCCCTCGCTATTCGGTTTTAATTCTGAATTCCAACTTCTCTCTCATATTAAAAATAAATTACTTGGATTTTAGATTACCTAAAAATTAACTATGTATTTAGAAACATTACTTTGTACACAACAAATGACTATTATTATCATGGTATGTTTTCCAAGCTTTAATCCGATGTGATGCCACTAACAAATTTATCAAGAATGAAAAATATTTTAAAGTTACACTCTTAACTTGTGTGTAACGGACATTTATTGGGAGCAAATTTAAATTCACGGCACGTCACGTAAATTGAACTTTTTTATCTGCATGACTGCAGGAAAAAAAGCAATGCAATGAATTTGATTGCCGTGGTGTCCATAATTTTTGCTCCTGCATTTTATATTTTTCAGCGCCATCTGTGGACCGAGAAGTCAAACACAGATGTCGTTCTGTTCGGCCCGAAACTAATGAGTTCGGCCCTAGGGGAAATTAAAAATACTTGTGCGCAAATCAACAACAACTGGGAACAACTTACCCCACCAATATTGAACTTCGCTTCATGAAGGCTTCGGGCTTTTGATATCTGAAAGCACGATTAATATTTAGATGTCTAAAGTTTGCTATTGAATATTTCACGCGTGCAACATTAATCCAATATGGGAGTATATTCCGTCCATTCTTATACAATGAAAATGTTGATGAACTGAATTAGTCGAATGTTTATTATCTGTACGTTTCAATTGCTTAATAATAATGTCACTGTATCATATCGTCATTCCATAATATAATGTTTAAACTTTACTTAAATATATTTTGGCATTTCAATTTAGCATTTAATAACATTCTTTTTTTAAATCTGTTATCAATATCGTCTGTGCAGAGACGGGCAATGTCACTGTTTCCTCTTCGATAACTTCAAGTTTCATGATACATTTAGGTACTCAACTCTTTTATTTATGAACCTCCTTGCCAAGAGAAGGTACCTTTCTAAGTTCCAAAATAGACAAAGCAAATGTAAAATGCTAAAATGTAAAATAAACAATTTTTTAAACAGAAACTCTATCGTCTCTTGTATGTATACAAAAACCAAAATAAAAAGTACCTAGGTATTCTAATAAAAGTTTTAGAAATACTTTGCTTACAGACAAGCTTTTAGACAAGCACCCTGAATTATAATATTTTGATCAACCTGACGAAAATAAAAAAAATACCAAAACACACCAATCAATAATTCAATACGCTTTCCAAATTATTTTACACTTAACAAACAGGAATGACTCAGGCTTAAACTCATAACAAGTCAGCAAAGAGACGAAATCTACAGATTACAGCAGTTACGCGAAGGGTATTAGGGTGTGAGGAGAGCAATATTTATTTACACAAATAAATCGCGTCGCACCACCGTCTGCACTCGTATGCAGGAAATTAAAATCGGTGGCAGCTGGGAATAATGAGATTCCCATTACTTATACTCCTTAAGGTAGATTTCTCTGAGTGTTGCGGCTTGCGTTCGTATATGGTTGCGACAGATGCGGCTATCATAAGGCTCGATTCCAAGCGACGTCGTGACGCAGCTCCGGCGTCAGTGATGTCACGTTTGTAACGCTGCGATAGTTCTTTAAATTAACAACTTAAACGTACATAGCCCTAAATAATAGCCCTACCTTATATTACATGATTCTTATAAGATGTTGCTTGTGCTATTTAATACTGTTAATTTATTAACTTATACTAGTACGTTGATGTGTCTGTATTTTTCTTCTGTCTATTCGGCGACGCAAGGTGTACGGTCAAACTCATAAGAGTTTATGATTACACCTTTTAAATCAAAAATTGTAACAGTGTCTTTCTGCTAAATTGTAAATAAATAAATAAAAATGAAATTTAAAATATACAATTTCGCTCTTCATTTTAAATCAATAATTACTCCGTTAGTGAAGATCAAAATTCTGCAGCTTATAGAGTAGTTTTCACAGTAGCATAGAGAAATAGGTTCCACTTAATACCTAGATCTATGACAAACGTGTGACGCAACGTTAAGCCGTATTCGCAAATCGCTTTAATTCAAATCTGCGTTCACCTGCACGAGATTTCTTGGTGAATTAACGCGGCAATCTAGAAATCTTTCGCTCCCAGCAAATATTGTGTTTCGACGGAAGCCAACGTCGTTTCGTTTCGCTTCCAAGATTATAATTTTAGAGATATATCTCCATGTAGATTGTAGACTATGTCATTGTGATCTCAGAGAGGAAAATGCCGCACTGAGAATTAACGGTTATGCCGGTTTTTATAATGTAATTGTAACTTAATAAATGCCTAGATCGTTACTTTGTGGACTAAAGATAATAGGTATTATGTTCTTTTCTTTTCGACAATTATGATTGACGGAATATTAATGTTATTTCACATCCATATTCACGTTCTTTACAACGATATTTAATGATTACAACTAATTTTATAAGAAAAATGTAATACCAAAACATCAAAGTTAGCAGCAAGTTCTACGAAAACCTATTTAAGTAAGTAGTTGACCGCTATTAACACTTCACTTTCTTACAAATTTACATTTCACTTTTCTTCTTCATTTTTAAACAATACTTCATTATTTAATAATAAACAAAACTCTCATGTTATCCCCATGAGAACGCTGCGCTATTCCAAATCATACTTCCACCAAAAATATAATATTCTTACGAGCTCTTATCGGGGTTTTGCTGCCTGCAAAATAAATTCTAAGTGCTGAGGCTGCGATAATACCTACCACACGATGCAAGGAATCTTGCATATGAGAAGAGGTCATTAGTTAAACGCAGAAAGGGAAATACATGAAGAACATTTTAGCTTCCAGTTGATTAAAATCTCTTCTAGAAATTCACGGGTTCAAATTGAATTAGATTTAGGAGGAACTAGTGCACTACCAATTCGAGTAGGTACCGTTCAAATAAAATTAAACATAGGTTTTTACTGAAACTGAAATGATGCTAGAAATTTACTGAAATGAATTAATGTAAGTAAGTAGGTATCTCTATCTAGTTGTAATAGGAGATAGCAAGGTTAGGAAAATAAAGATTTTAAAAAACATATTTCATCGTGTTGGATTTCAGAATTGGCTCGAATGTAAGGTACATTAAAATCTTGAATATTTTTATTATAAGTCACACACACCATTACAAGTAACTTAAAAATACATTTGCTGACAATGCATAATGGTAGAAGTTACAACCTTTAGAATTCTAAAAATACTATAGTGTTTGAATTCGTCGAAAATATAAGAGCTAGAGTTCTTGCATCAAAGAAACTTCTCATGTATTATGTAATGACAAAGAATTGTGGACCTTCACACGTTGTGAGAAGGTGGAAAGTAAGATAGCTTTAAGATGCTCTATCTTAACTTTGAAGATGCGCTAACCTCCAAAAACTTGGAAAATTAGAATGTCGTGAGTATTTCGGTTTTTAAAAGTGGTATAACCATTGTAGTTTTACGGAGAGCCACTGACATTCTCTTAATCCGCTGAAATAGTGCTATGTACCTGCGAGGTAAATTTCTACCTAACAGTTTTGAGGCGACCGTCATCAGTTACAGTTTATTTACACTTACGGTAATTTTGACAAATGTTAGCCTGTATATGTCTGTCTGCCTGTCTGTTTCCTACGCTAACTTCCGCAAAATAGCTTATGTTGTAGGATTTTTTTAAAGAATCAGTGCTATGTAGGACATAAACTTAACGTTATATTCTAAAGTGGTTGAAGAGTTAGGCACCACTAGTACATATGTACATAAATATTTATTTATGTAATACAGTTACCTGTATTATTATTGAGCGTTATTTACCCAACTCGGCTTTGGCAAAGTGGCGGCGTAATATTAGAACGAACATTAATTTTATAGCAGCAACATTATGTTCGGTCCCCCGACACACATACGGACCCGTGTTAGTGCTTCAGAAGTATAATATTACCCATCTGTGGATTAAGTGATCTAAGCCTTACTCGATGAAAAAACATTTCTGTATATTAACAGAGAATTAGCAAACGAGGTCACCTAGTGTGACTACAGTTTTACAACCACATCAGACCACAAACAGATTTAAGTTCTATCTGAGATCCTACCTGTGGTTGTAAGTAAAGTTGTATGTGTGTCACGTAAGTAAAGGATGGACTACGAGTTAAAAATACTAAGATCATACCTACCATGCCATCATACCTACCTCTTTAAATGTCGCGAACTTGCTTCAATCACACACTTCTTACTAATTGCGTATAATGGTTTAACAAAATATTAAGTTTGCAGTTTCAGCATACGTTTAATTTTAACTAAAATAAGATTCAAATCAACTTCTAACAACGAATTGTTTTTAAATGTCAAATCAACAGTTCATAAGCAGTGCAAGCAGATCTTTAATTGTTAGTCAGTAGATACTTTAAGTTTTTACGATGAGTAGTACACTTTGCACACAAAGCACTTTAGATACTATTTTGTAGGTAAATAAAAAAACGTAGAAAAAGCAGTGTCGTACACCCGCCTCGCTGCCAATAACGCTTAGACAACGAGCCGTAACAAGGCTCGGGAACTTAGTCCCAGCAAGTGAAAGATTAATTGCGCCCCGGACACTGCAGCCGAGTGCATCGTGCCGCCATTTTGAACTTTCCAAGGGTTGCATGAGATCGATATTTTTACGAACATTTCATAATTACCTACACAATTGCATTTTTATGAGACACAGGCAGTCTCTTTTAATATAATTATTATTATTATTTGAAGGCTTGAAACTCGCTATTTTATTTTAAGTTTCGTTTCTAGACGAAAAATGGCTGAACCGAAATAGTATGCATGAAATGCTGTCATGTCAGGTAGGAAAAGGTAAAGTTACTTTCGCTCTTATGATGATAGTGTTAATAGCACAAAGTAAAGATAAGACTAGGGTATTGCTTCAAGATGATAAACTGGGAAACAGGAATGTTAACAGCAAAGAAAAAGTTCAAATATTTATTAAACATTAATAAAACAGTATTTCCAAGTTGAAATTATTCGTAAACGACTGCAGAAGTTTAAAAAACTGCGTCGCAGGCATTTCACAGGAAAGTTTAAATATTAAATTACAAATTAAATTAAGAAATGCTTATTTTCAGTCAATAGGAAGAAAACTAAAAATTTCAACACGACATTTTAAGACGTAGCATGCTGTACGATGTTTCCCCCACATAACTACCGTCGAGGTAAAATCACATGTACGGCGGAATTTCCTTGAGAGATATGCTAAAAGAATATTTTATAGCCAAGTTCCACCCTGCGGTATCTTTCGATTTTGCATTTTGGCGCAATCCTCAAAGTACATTTCGGTTGGACTTTTTAACATGTTTCTTTAAATGCTGGAGATGCTTTCACGTTAGATAAGTGGTTGCATTTTTCAGGCGGATATTAAAATTAGACTGCGGTCTCGGAATGGATGAGGTCTTGAATACTTGTTCAAAGGAATTCAAATGCTTAATATATGTTGCAAAAAGTTGCATATTCTTAAATACATTAACATTTAGTAACTGCTTTCATATTCTGACCGTATCTGTATAGATAACAAATATCATCCAAATTCGTCCGTTATTGCCCAAAAGAGTAATAAATAGTCCTATCAATATTCTGGCACCACTTTCTATAAAATATTTTAGTTTACACCTAATTACAATGCCTTTGTCATGAATCATTGCCAATAACTTAACAAACCAGAAATAAGAAATAGATAAGTAATTAAAATTATTAATTATTTATTAGAAGTAAGCATTTGCCACTTTTAGAAATACAATCTACAACTACTAAAGACAAGATAATTGTTTTGTCAAATCGCATAGACATACCGAGTTTATTAGATATCCGGAAGCTTAATGCTTGTGTAACTCGAGCCTCTTAAATCTCTGCGGGTGACAGATCTTGAGAATCTCCGTCGAGATCTTTAAAAGTGCATTTCTCATAAAAACAATTTCACGTCCTCTTCAGCAATTGAAAATATTCTAGATTTATCTCTATTTATATACAGGAAACTACAATTTTTAATAACATTGCTGTTGTTATTTCAAAAACTAGGTATACAAATTGCTTTTACTAAATTGTTAAGTTTTTTGTTGTACGAACTTCGTAGCAGTTAAAAAAGTCCGTTTGATCTATCGAAAGCATGTATGTATTAGACAAATAGACATTTCTCAGTTTTCCGAACTCTACTTAGCAGAGATGGATTTTTCGTTTGACCCGTCTCGCTCTCCCGGCTAACATCAGACTTTTAGCTACAGCATTTTTAATATTTTTTCAAGGGTTAATAAATTTAAAAAAATACAGATGGAAACGTGGTGCGTTTATTAGAGAACCGTTATAATACAATAAACAAAGCCCAAGTATTATCAGCTCCAAATGTCGCGTTGCTAAAACAATTAACCCTCTACTGAACTAAGTAAGAGGGACTCTCTGAAAATTGTCACGTAGCTAACTTTCTCTTTGTCGTCAATGAACGACTGACTCCGCAGATCCAACTTCACTCGGTTCAAAGCCTAAACCATGTTTATTTATGTAAATTCATAAAATACAAATATATAATAAAAAATAAAACCAAATCAAACCCAGTGAATAGACGTCGTTAAGGATTCCAGAGGTACTTTATTTGTAGGCCATTCAAAAGTATAGGAACTGGCTTCCCTAAACGGCTATAATATGTCGTCTCAAATTGCGAGAAACCTCTTTCATTTGAGGAATATTGTTTTCATTGTACCTATTGTATTATAAGTCACTATTGTGTTAGATAAATGAGATATAAAGGGCTTCAGTATGATAAGGTAAATATTTTAGAGAATTGAGAGCCTATATTTATATAAAACAAACGTTTGGGAATAACTAAACACATAAATTCAGGCAAACCATGTGTTCCACGTGTAATCACAAGTTTATCATGAATTTATAATAGTGATCCAAAATTGAGTGGAAGTATTGTGAAGATTCTATATATCTATCAGTTTACTGCCTTCGGTTTTCTGCTGTCCTCTTTAAGTCTTCATTTCATCTTAACGAAGTAACTTTCTTAGACTTGTACCTTCCTTAACCTTGATTGCTTGGACATGGTCGCCATTTGAAGACCTTTCTTCCCCATCGGTTATCAAGTTATCATACATCCTACCAACGACATGACAAACTCACTGCCATTTTGTTTGCTAGGTTCCAGAGCTATGTTACTTTTTTTGGTTGCTGGATGTGTTTGTAATAACTCTCTCCCTTTCTCGTTGAAGTTTACCATAAGTTTATAAAGCGGCGATGGATGATGCGTCCAACTGAGTGGAAGCAAGCGCCAAAGGACGCTTGAATCTATAATAGAACCGAAACTGTACTGCAAGTTGGTCGCAAGATTAATCGACGGCCTCCTGCCGGAAACGCATCCATATCTGTCCCCTGCCGCCCATCCTGGAACTAATACTAAATATGTATTTGGCTAGAACTCCATATGTATGACATAGGTGAGTTAAAAATGAATGATACTACTACTACTACTGCTCATGATGAATAAAGTAATTCGCCTCAAATAAAGTATCTCTGGCAGCCTTGCCTTAAGGATACTAGGCGAAACACAACACACGAAGAGCAGCTTCACGGCGGGTTAAGAAAGTAGCAGTAAGGTACCTCCCCTACTATGACTCTACCTATAGAAATTGTAAAAAATATTTCTGTTTTTCATGAATTATTTCTACCACAAAAACAACCATACATTTCACAACCTTTTTCGACTTAAGTGTCAACCTTAACATAATTTTAGCTGCACATTTCTTTCATTAACGCAAGATTGTTCAAAAGAGGTATAAAATACTCCATTTTTATTCGCATTTCCGTCAGACCTAAAAGGAAAAGTTTTAATGCCTCTTAACAACACCGACACTTGCTGTGATCTGTATTGAAACACGATGCACGTACGCTGATTTCAAACCGTTCGACTCGACTGTGTCACTTCTATTCTAATGTATTTCAAAAACTGAGCTTAATTCAAAGTGCATCTCACTCTGCTTAAAATTGAGATAGTCATAGTCATACAGATATACCAGCAATGATGTCAATAATCCAATTGTTTAAATAGACAATTTTGTATTATTATTACTAATTATTTAATATAACACAAACATAATGATACAAATTCTTCAGTTCAAATTACATTGAAAAGAGTACTTTAGTTTAACTTATTACAAATAATATAACCATAGTTTCCTGACCACAAAGCTATAATAGGTAGGTAAGCATAGGCTCAAAGTTCGGTTTCTGGGTAATTTTATCTGGGTAACCAATTTTATTTAAATAAGTATGTGTGTTTTAAAAATATGAATTATGGTTATAACTAATAACGAAATTCTGTTTTCAAAAAATTGTATGTGGGGTGACCATGATCTGTAACAAAGATAGCTGCAATGGTGACATTAGTCACATATACATAGTTTAATATGATGTGGAAAATACCGGTAATTATCTTCTTCAATTAAAAATAAATTGTGCAAATTATGTGCAAATCGTTCCGGATATAATTTGGACATAAAGCCTTAAAAAATATAGTTCCAGATGAAAATACTTTGTGCCATTTCGAAAAATACAATGGCGGTCCAATTAAAGTGGTTTTCAGAAGTCCTTTGAGGAGCTTAGATGGACTTTACAGGTATTCTCACAAAATGTTCAGAATTTTTTCGGCAAAAATACTAACTAGGTATCTGATAGTTTTATGTTAAGTACCTATTTTTTTGAAATGCTTTAAGACTCTTAACAATAAACACTTAAGTGCTTATCGCATCAGTATTCCGATACTGTACACGAAGTATCTGAGGTTGTTACAAAGAATTTGTATATTTAATCACTTTACAATAAAGCTGGTTGACAATATCAGCCATAAATAAAAATACTTAAAAATACCTAATTTAATATTTATTAGTTTATTATTTATCCCAAAATGAGGATTCGGTATTCAAGAGAGCTGTTTACGTAGCGTTCTCAGAAATTCTTAAGTCGATGCTCCTTTTGTACGAGCCATTGAATACGTTTTCAGATTAATTTATCGTTCAAAGATCGATCCTTTTGTAAGTTTATCGGAATATGCCGCTCACTAGCCCCGACCTCTCCGTTGTTGAAGCATGGAAAACCTCCAACTCGCTATATAAATAGAAATCGTTGTTTTCACGTCACGTTAAGCATTTTGGTACCTTTCAATTTACGCCAATTTCACTGCATATTGAATTTTATATTCGAATATTTGAACCAAATAACTTTGATTCGGCGCATAGAATTTGACTATATTATTACAGGCTGTGTTGAATACCAGCGTTTAATAAAACAAACAATACGGTATAGAATTCTATTTATTGAGAATATCATTTGGGAGTTAGCATTTCATTTCGGATTTGGGGAGCATGAGATGAGAAATGCTATCAAACTTGGATATAGGTAGAAGGTCCCGGGAACTGTAAGCCTAAGTGCCGGTATCGATATCATCTTGAGGCTTAAGTTCTGTCGATCGATGGAAGCTTATCTGCTTGAGGTTTTCGGTCTTAGACGCGTAGAAGTCCCAGATAATCTAAATAGTTTGACCTTAATAAAACCTTTCTCTACTCTGTCTAGTTTTTTGGATTTAAGTTATTGTGTATTATGGATTGAACACAGAGCTTTTGTTTTTATGTTATCCGTCTATCTATCTCCTCTCCACTCCACTCCACTGTTGGACATAGGCCTCCCGTAAACGAAGTCATTTCGCACCTGAAGTCTACCTGATGTTTATAGATCGCCAAATTTTTTATTTGTATTTTTCGTACCAGGACAGGTCTCTTCACTTAGATGCCTTATTGTTTCCTTAAGACCAAAGAAAGTAAAAATTTCGCTTCAGAATTTAAGGAAATGTTATGTAACAAACACATCATTTCAAACCATATTCAATGCAATCTTATAAACTTTGCAAGAAATAATCGCTAGCAGTTAAGAGCACTAATTAAAAACGTAATTAAGCATCGCTAATAGCTAAATTATCTTAATTAACTGCGAGTTTCAAGTGCTTAGCTGTTAATAGATATTAAGGAAACGATTCCCACCTCCATATAATTAACTTCTAAATTGCCAACTTTTGCACTTATGTAACTAGTCATAAATCTTTATTTGAAATAAATTAACGTTACTTAAATATTAATTAAGTCCCTAATTAATATTTTTTTATTAATTTTATTAATATTTTTTATTAATTAGGGACTTAAAAAATCCACGTATACTTGTAATAAAAATAATTCTTTACACTGATAGTTCTGATAATTTCAATTTAAGTTTTTCATCATGGGTTTCATGAATACCAACACCCAGAGTCCAAAGATAGAGTTCAAAATTCAACTTTTTAGTTTAGTCTTGGCAACATCTTTTAGATGTTCATACCAGAACAGAGTATAACTATTAGTACCCTATACAATTTTGCGACGAGACACATTAGTAACAGCTTTATGCTCAAACTGAGTATCAAGTTTCAGTTCGTTAAGTAATTCTAGGGCCTGAGTAAATACTTACTTGTTACCTATCACAAACATGACCGGTAACGGGTCGTTAGTTCTAAAGAACTTCTCTAGAGGTCTGCGTAAATTCATTGTTGACCCTATTAGACTTTATTTTCAGGTATTCTGGGTCTTGAGGGAAATTTACACGGGTATCGGTAATGTTTGAACGTTATTTGCGGTTAATCATTTATGCCCCAACGACCCACGCTCCTATAGGTTGAGAATATTTTGAAGGAAATTCGCTAACGATACAATCTACCTACTATATATTTTCGAAGAAATGTTTCAATAGTTTGACTATAAATAAATACTTTGAACGACCAACATATTATGAGCTCATTTGTAAACCTTTAAATTAAGATATGCGTCCTAAAATCACACTATACAGACGTATCTGGAGATTTAGAACTTAAGTCATAATATCGTTATCGTTAGGTCTCACTTTACAAAATGGAAATTTTACAAAAGCTATAACAAACCAGGTATATTCGCATCAGTATAAAGCGTTTCCGTAAACACGACGAGAAACCCGTAAAGAGGATAAAAACCCTTAAATTTGGACCAAAACAAATTTTTGGAGCTGCATTGTGTCGTAAGAATAGGTGGCGAGATACGAGTGTCGTTGTTCGCAATAAGCGCGGCCATTTTGGCTAACGAGCGGGAACATGACATGTCCTGCCCGACAATGCTTCTGTTACTGTTGTAGGCTTGCGGTGCAGTATTCTTTTATTTTGTATTAAAAACTAAATTCTTGAGCAAATTTTACAATATCCACAGAGATGGATGAACAGTTATTAGTTTTGTTTGAATAGGTCGCAAGACACGACTGTCTTTTTGTACAGTAAGTGCAGCAATTTAGGCTAACGAGCGGGAAAATGTCCTGCCCGACAATGCCTCCGATACTGTTGTAGGCAGTGTATTCTAATATTTTGCATAAGTATTATTTGTATAAAAAATGAAATTCTTGAGTAAGTATTGCATTATCCATAATCCTAATTTCATCAAATAACGGGAAACGAGTAACTAACTTTGCCCAGATAAACGTGTACTGTTTCGATTGACGGGTGTAATGTAAACATGCCCTGTCTACTATTTATTTTTATAAAATTATAATAGTATAACATCCTCTTAAAGTGTAAATCCAATCTCAAAGAAAAATGTTACTGTTGTGTTATAAAATAATTGGTAATATAAAAATGTCATTGTAGACAATAAGCGCGGCCATTTTAGCTAACGAGCTGAACATGTTCTGCCCGACAATGATCGTAACTGCTCATACGTAGGCTTATGTACTGATGTGAAGTGTACTTTGTAATAAAATCAAAACACTTTTTACTGTAACAAGGTTGACCGACATGATATAGTTAGACATTGTAAGAGAAAAAAGACATTGCGTATCAAACTCTGACATTTTAGTTAAAGAGCCAAAACATGCTCTATCCTACAATGTTTAGTGCAGTAATTAGTCTGTTATTATCTGTCTACAGTACTGCTATAGGCTAATTTCTGATATCCGTTTAAAATAAAAAGAAAGCGAGTAAACGCACTGCTGGTGCCACCGACATTTTGGGGTACAATAAATTCTCAATAAAACTTAGAATTTTACCTACTGAATATTTCATACAATCAATTGAAATTTGAAACAACAGCATTGTTTGATTTAAAAGAAATTTTCTAATCTTATCTTGGTAGAAATCTTTGGTCGTAATCTCGCCTCATGGAAAGAAACATAATATGGCCCACGATGGAGCACGCTTGCCTAGAAGATGTCTTTATATTAACTTTTGTCCTAATTAAACTCAAGATATATTGGGAAACAGAGAAGCAAGCAGACTCTTAACATCAAAATAGTGGGCTATAGTTTGTCAAGGTATTAAGAGATCGCCATTAACGCCTTCTGAAACATCGTAACGAAGGTAGGTACTATTTCAACCCTTGGAGCTAAACTTTAAACTTGCATGACACTCGCTCCCCGCTGTTGTCGCTTTGTCTCTGCAAATTGTTTTATGCATAAAGCAAATATTTGCTTAAAATTCAGCAAATATTAGCTTTTAAAATATTCTGCTGCTACCTAATGTTTAATTCTACCTTTTTCTTTGTCTCGGAGCAGTGAAAGGGAACTTTGTAGACTTAAAATATTATCATAGACGCGCAAATTTAATTAAAAATGATAATACCTGTAAGTTGGTTATAATAATTATCAATTTGTTTCGTATTTGTGTTAAGAACTATCTCTTTTTAAGGTGTGACACCTTAGTAAGGGTGATAGCTCGGTGGTAAGAATTTGGTCTCTATTCAGAGATCGAGGGAGGTAATGTAGGTTTGTGATATGATGAAATAAAATAGAAATAATTAATTTGTAATCATGTGATTCAAGTTAGGAGCCCTCGAGTATGGGACCGAATTCTAACCTATGTGTTATCACCACAGAAGATAAAATTGGTTGCACCATCTATATAAGTAAGCTATAAAACCGTACTTCTATTTTCCCAACTGAGCTGCACAAATACAGAGGCAACTTGTCGTGTTCCGAATGACGCGACAATTTTTCAATTGAAATGGCGCCATAAAACCAAATAAAACACATTTCCCAAAAAATGCTCGCGAATGCTCCATGTTTTATGGTGTTTATGTTATGGCAATGAGTTTTGTTTTGCGTTTTTATCGTAATCATAGAAATAATTACACTTTTAATCATAGATGGAAAGTTAAGAACGGCACACTTGTTGTCTGTTTGATTAGTTACTTAAAAATGGATTTCTTTAGCTAAATTAAGTACTATTTTACGTACGCTTATTACTAAAAAGGTAAAGGTTTCAAGGAAAGCTTCTCTTATTCTATCAATGTTTAAAATAAAGGTTGAAAATTTAGGTGATATATACGAAGCCTCGGTTGATTGCTCGTAAAGTTACAGCTTAACGTCCGAAATTAATAACCGATATTTGATGTTTAATTGTAAGTTAAATAGAGTTAATATTGGGATCAGACAGTAAGTATATATGTCAATCCATATCCGAAGATCGGTTATTAATTTCGGGCTTAAGAGACAATTGATGCGACAAAAACATTTGTCATTCAATGTTTGACAAAAACCGAAAGCGGAGATACAAACCAGTGTAATTACATTGTCACTTGTACAGTGATCTTTATCTAAGGCCATGCTCTGTAAATCTATTTGTTCCCTCCGCCTGACTGGAGCAACGGTCGTCGCTAATGAAGACAGATTCATCTCCATCGCTTTGCTGTTCTTACACAACTTTCTTACAAACCAGTGTGGAACTGAATTTTTAAACTGGAACAATACTTTAACTGAGTTTAGATAAAATCTTATTCTCCGCGAGTAATAAATGAGAATGGGAATGATTTACTTCATTTTCGTTCGAACGTAAGTAATTGGAAGGATACAAAATAATAATGATAGATTATGAGAGCTATAACATCTTTCAATAGAAATCCTATTAGGTGTAACAAAAATTCCTCGATGATACCTATAGATGCTTTTACTTGGGGCGTAGTGCTATGTTTGATTGTCCTTGTAAGTACAGTTTTGCATTTTGTAGCAATCTTCCGCGCACATTACTTACACTATTTACAAACACAGTAAACACACTCACAAATAGCACCACGCGCCAACATGAGTTGTAGCATCTATCTATCGTTTGTTGAATTTTTTTATATAAAATTATGTCGCCAGAAACTTTCATACGAGAAACCAATAACCTGCGCTAGTCCATATTTACGAGACGTGTTAAAGTTGGTCACGGTACATGAATCTGTCGAAAACGAAAATTTAAAGCACCTCTGAAAAGTTTTGTTTGTGAAAATGTATAAAGTTTAAGAGCTTTAACCACTTAAATTTCAGGGGACAAAAATAGAAGAGTTGATGTAACCAAATTAAATATAGGTCAGCGTGGTATCGACCGCGCTCGTGGTCGTGCTTTAGCGATACATAACTTGAAAAACAAATTGAAGGTATGAGATTTTTTTTCTTTTGCTTGATTACTTTTTAACAGTGTGCAATTTTTAGCCTTGATTCACGAGTATGACAGAATTGTCTCTCCCTTCAGCCTATTGCCACTAGTGCCTTTCGTGGGTCAAATCATTTCTTTGGACTCTGTCCTGGAGGTCTTTTTATATTTACAGTTTCCATGTCTTAAAGTTCTTGTGGTACAAAAGTAGTCACATCGTAATTAAAAAATGGTCTTATCATCAGGCATCCAGAGTACTCATATATTCCTTTTTACAAAGGATTGATACAAAAGACAAGATTGAGAAGAAATATTCCACAATATATAAGGTACCTAGTATTTTTAGAAAAAAAATATCAGTTGAATAAAAGCAGCACCCAATATCCTGGTCGTAAAACGCGTTATCTTAGTCGTTCGGAAAAGTAACCTTCGATCGCAAAACCCATAAAATCTTGCATTTATATTTATTTATGGCGTAGAAATAACGAATTTATAGCTCTATCGCGTTTATTTAGGGACAAAAATTACTACCTGTACTTCTAAGCCCATGCATATTAGGTACGTAATAGGTTACTAGATCCGAAAATGTATCTGATGTTGTTTGTACCATTTTTAGCAAGGCCATTGGTCATAGAAAATCTCCCTATTTGACTTTAAACGCAAACTATACGTATATTACCTTACTATTTTATTTAAGGTGCTGCAAGAAATATGGGAACCGGACCATTGAATTATATGAAATACCGATTTCTATATCTTTTTTATGTTTTTCCCATCCTTACTCAGTAGATGAGAAATAGGTGTCGCTTTACGCATCTACTACAGCCCCAAAGCAGATACCTGGAAGTACAAGCAGAATGCAGATATTCAATTAATATAGTAGTATAAAAATTCTTGCGACATTTCGGAGACACAAATGGCAGTTGTCGAGTAACTATAAAAAATTTCAGCTACTTTTTCCGCGATCGAAATTACTCATTGATTGTGGCGGATCGCTTGATTTTCTTCACAATTCCTCTTTGTTACCAATTGAGACATTCTTTCCAGCGATAATTAGTTTTTGGAAATGTTCCTCTCAACGGCTCGTTCATAGCGTTCCCATCCTGTCAGCTTTATTGCTTAAGCCATTACCGAGCACGTCTACTTTTTAGGAGATATTTTTTAATTGCATGTTTCCTTAGTTTGGTCGGACGTTTAACGTTTTGTACTTTTGAAGTATTTCCACAGGTCGGTAGCTAAACGTTTGCTTTATGATCTCTACAATCTCTAATCTGTAAGCATGATTATGTTTTTTTTATTTTATAGGTTCAAACTGATATACAACTAACAAATTTGACAATATTCGGAGACATTTACAAATTGCTGTTAGACCATCTTGTATCAAGAAGCTAATTTAGTTATTTGCTTCGAAAGTTTATTATTACTACTACGCTATCTAATATAAATTAGAAAGTGTAGTAGTAATAATCAACTCAACTATGAGTGAACCTTTATAGGTTGAGTATCCTGTCTGTCCCCAGCAATAACTCCTTGTATGTATAGGGATTCAACCTCCTCCTAAAATTTTACTCAGATTTCCTTTACAGCGCGGACAAAAACACAATTCTTAATAACTTATCAACTTTAAATAACTTTTTTACTAATTATATTTTTATATATTTGGATTTGATATTCTGAAGCCTTATAGCTATTTCCATAGCTTTATCGAAGTTGATGTATCTAATCTACATCCATAAATACTGATTAATAGAAAATTCTATTACACATATTTTTTACAAAAAAATATGTGTACTTTTAATAATCTCGTTGAAGCCAGATATAAATAAAGATCAATATAAAGGAGGAAGTTAAACTTTTAACTTTCCGCAAGTTCCTGACACTACATTTCTGCGAGTTACGGACACTGCAAAATTTTAATGTGAATTTCCATCTGCAGACTCTCACAAAGACCAACTTAATTTCCGCAAAGCAAACACGCAGTACACTGTAGAAATAATGCTAGAAACACGATCTGGGTCAGCAGCGACGTCATGGTACCATCGACGTCTATTGTGTAAAACTTAAACGATTTTCGATGTATTAAGTGTAAAATGTATTGCCACTTTAATAATACACGAAAATTTGTTTCTATCGTAGTTTATTTTAGTAAGTGGTATAACCGTTAGCTGAAACGGTGTTTTTTTTAATCGTAGTAGATAGGTATAGTGCGTTGGGGTAAGTTCCGATGGCTTTTAGCTGCATTCGCAAGATGTTGGCAATTATTTGTAAGTGCTGAAACTTACTAACTTGTGTTCTGGTTGGAGAGATATTGTTGTTGGACATAAGTAAATTAGGCGCATCGACTTTAGCTCTCAGAATAACACACCACACCCGTAGGCATTTAGTCCTTTGTGATTAAATGTGGCTACTTCCTCTATGCATGTATTCCTATTATTGTCTACGCCCATCTTATTCATATTGGCGTGACGGGCACTTTTTACTACTACTTTAATAAATTCTCTCTCGCTCAAAAGATTTCTGTGTCGTTTCGCGACATGCTAATTCCGAGCTCATGACTAGTTTTAAATTGTCTCCGTGGTCCCTACAGTACAAACTTCTGTAAAACGAACAATCCATGTTATAAAAAATCTGAACAGAAATTTCTTTATAAATAAGAAAACATATTCTTCTTCAAGTTATCTTACGCGTCACAAAATTATGTTACTTGATATGATATAACGCAATTTACAAAAGCTGATTTAAGAATTTGAATAATTAAAAAAAAATGATTTTATTGCCGGATTTGAGCCTGTAAGCATCGAACTTAATTTCAACAGCATAGGCATTTCTGGTCAACTCTACTGAATTATATTTATGTCACCAATGAAATCCCAGGAACTGATAGGTATAATAGAAAAGCAAACTACTCGTACCCAAGCAAAAAGTATCATCTTCTGTCCTAGTCCACTTCCATCTTTGAGAAGTAAGTATCTCCCTATCTTTAATCTCCCTATCTAATATCTTTTTTGTGAACTCTTCAGGCAAGCAGGTTTCCTCCGATGTTTTCAAATGCGTAGACCAAACCTTATTTGGAAGCATTCCATAGCAGCTGTAGCCTTGCAAGGCTCAGTTATCAATCGCGACAGTGGATCGAAACTTGTAAGCTGCAAAGCCGGAGTCCAACTTTGCGAACGTTTTTTCTATGTGAAACTTGTTTCACTACAGACGCTAAGAGATAACTTATCGATCGACTTATCGATTTTTTAATAAATGAAAATTACAAAAAATGTAGTATAAAACTTATTAGTTAAGATTTAATTTCAAGCGCTGACGACATTGTATTCGACCTAGCTACGTACAGCTCTGTGATGTATAATAATAATAATATTATATTATTATAATTATATTATATTGTTACAATCAAATTAGACCCCATGAATAATATTGAGGTAATTAGCATAATTATTTTATAGCCATATTACCATATTTCAAATTATCTTCAACGGGTTTCTGTAGTCCCTGTATTCATGACCCCTCATCAATTCTGTTATCAGCCATGATACTTCTTTATGAAATTAGAATGAGTATATTCAAGGGTATAACCGAGGTTGTGACCTCAGAGTCGATTGAAATACTTTTATGGAACTAGGTTTTTTAATAGTAATTGAGTAGCGATGTAAGCCACCTGATGTTAAGTGATCACTGCAGCCCATGGACTACCGTATCCAACCTCAAATAGCGAAAAATTCTATCTGAGGTTGTCTGCGGGTGTTTTGCTACTTGAGGACTAAGATTTTCGCCTCAAATAAACCGAAACGAAGGACATGAAGAACATACCTAATGCTTTACGACGAGTTAGGTAAGAAACTGGCGGTGATTCTGAAATCACAACAACAGGATATTTGAAATCCTTGAATTCGAAATTTGAATTTTGAAAACAAACAAGTCATAAGCATCGTTTCCAGTTAGTCGTTAGCAATGGAACAGTTTCACGATAAGTTCGTTTTGCCGACAGATTATACCGTTTCAACTATGTGGACCCGTGCTCCGGATTTAGGCCCTTTGTGACTGATAAAAATAATCCGTTTGTGTGTCACGATAATTCAGCCTCTTTGCCGTTTGTTACTTGTTAAGGGTCGACGGCCTAATCCTCTGCTGTTTTTTGACATAATGCCAAAATCGAGCGAAAAATGTTTTGGCTTTTGCGGTGCGATACGGATGTCATTTTTATTGAAGCTGAGGCTTTTGTTCCTGGATCTTTTATTCTACCAATTTTATGTACCAATGCTGATCACAATTGAGGGAGGATTCCTCCCACATCAGACGAAGTCCGAAAACCGCAACAGTAGGTGTTGGATGGAGCAACGTAGTGGAAGTATATCCAATGCAGATTGTTGGATATATGGATAAGTATCGAACGTATATTGGATATTTTAGTCCCAACCTAACCTAACCCTGACAGCTTTGCTGAAAAATGCTCAATATCAATCAACATTGAGCATTTTTTGCTCAATGTCAATAAACATTGAGCATTTTTTATAGTTAATTGATTATTCAGACTTATTGTGAGGTTATGCGCTCTTAATTTATTCAAAAAATCTTGAATCATTTTTACATTTAGATACATACTAAGCATACCCAACATATTTTCCAAATAAAAAAAACCAGTTATCAATTGAATCGCAGGTCTAAAGGCTCTGAAATACCTACTACGAATGCTCCTTTGCAATATCGCGAGGTATAAAATGTGCCGTTTTATATGGCTTCATTTTACGCTTTCGCGGAATTTCACGTTTTAATTAACATTTCCGAGGATTATGAAATTATAAAGCAGAGTTCACATACACGTACTGCCGATGCTTGTGTCGGACTCCCGCAGGACTACGCAGTTTAAGTAGGAAACATTTCAGTAAATAGCGTTCACTGACTGCATATTTAAAATTTTGTACACGCTTTCTGTGGCTTGGTTTGTAGCTAGGATTACAATCATTCGTGGCCTGTTTATCTGAAGGAGAAATGTACGAGAAGAAGCATACTTCACAATTCTGATCCAATATAAATTGGTGTAGATAAGTTTGTTATAGTTGTTTGTTATAGATACCAATGTTTTAAAACCACATATTATAGGAATCATATTCTGAATTAAAGTTTGTGTCCTGGGCAAGAATAAGCTTGCGACTGTCACTGTCACTCGCAAGATTAGTCTTACCCAACCTTACCATCATCAATTACCAGTTTTAAATGTTCCCCAACAAATGGGCTATAAGAAGTCTTGCAAAGTGATATAGATAACAAACATTATCTACACTCTACTTTCCTAAAATTCATTAGCACTTTTGGGTAAATCATCTCGCTTCATTGGAACTCATTTGAATCCTCGAACATAAGCATGAAGTTACGGCTGAAGTATACTTAAAAATTAAAATAAAATAAATATTCTTGAACAACTCACACACAGCTTCCTGGTCCGAAAATAGGCTGTGAGCCTGTGTTATGGTAACCAGACAGCTGATAAACGTATATATTTTTTAATAGTATTATATTATATTTTTAATAGTATTTTTAGTAGCACATAGGCAGCCGATTTGTTTGATTAGGTAAAATTATAACTAAATATCAAAATAAGAATATACTTGGCTAAATTTACAAATAAATTGTGTGTTAATAATAAGTTTTAATATTTTATAAGTTTTAATTTGTATCCATGACTAACATTAGTTTTATCTGTTTATTTCACTTTTATTATATTTGCATACCTGAAAAGGTGAATATGGATTGACCAAAATACCTTGTAAAACCAATAACTAACCTATATTCGTGCAAATAAATGATTTTGATTTTGATTTAAATACATACTTATGTAGATAAATTAGACCCAGACACAGAACAAACACTCATCACACAAATTTGAAGCGTAAAACTTAGTTAGGATCAAGGAGACTTCATCAACCAATAGTAAGCTATTGTATAATTCGGATATACAAGTACATATATGTATATCTTACCACGAGGTTGGACAGCGCCATCTGCGGCGCTTCCCATTTAATGATTTCACAGTAATTAGCTTTTTAATGTCCCCTCAGAGGTCGATCCAGGGCCGCCCGCTTTATTGCTTAATATTTTATTTATATTTCTTTGTTATTCCCCTCGATGCCTTTCGGTATTCATGCAAGCCAATTTGGACAATGTTGACTTTAAAATTAAATGCCCCTAAATCCCACGGGATAGTCTTTAGGATTGACTTCTACGCAGCGTGCCTGCATTACTGTATACTACAAATAAAACCAACTATGCAATGTAAGATACTGACACTATAGGTACATATACGAACTTCGTATTACGAAGTAAACAATAGATAGACATATGAGCACGTGAAGTGCAACAAACGGTTCACGCTCTTACAAAGCTTCTTAAAGACTAATGAGGCTTAAAGGTACCGTCACGTGCTAAAACAAGTCACAAAAGGACGCCGTGGCCATCGCTCCCTGTCGACTCCATGTGCTTTATTCCGGACGAACAAGGTTCATTACTGGAGGGTTTCATTACAAACTTCGTCGGAAAGGAGTAGATGTTTGTAGAGTTACCTTTTGTGTCGTGCGGCCAAGAGTTTTAAAATTCTCGGACAATCTACAAAAAAATTTGCTTTAAAAGTTGTAATACCATTTTACTGAGGTTTTGTTTTATTTTAAAATCAAAGGTATAATATATTATCAAACTCATAAAAGAGATTTTAACTGAAACATCAATGTTTTAGCTGTAAAACGTCATTACCAAAACTACTACGCCCGAACATGACCTAAACACGAGGTGTGTTCCGTTAGGAGCATAAGAAAAGATTTTGAGTTCTTTAAAAGGTAATATTTTGGAGAAATAATGTACAAATGCAAAAACTTAGATACATTGGGTTAGTAAGAAAATTAATATGTGAAGATCTTGACAGTGTCAATTTCTTTTTCCTCTTTTTTGAGACCATAGAAACATCGTTGAGGTTACAAGCATCAACAAGGTGTATCTCGACACTAGGAGTAACGATAAAAATATGCATGTTTTTATCAAATCTTAACATCGAATGTGATAAAATATTATTACTAAGTGGTTGGACAGTCAGTTAGATGTCAATTTCTGCGATTTTTTGATATTCCCATACGTTCTACATCCTACAGATATATCGATAGCTTTTGACTGCCGATATCAATGCGAATAAAGTCGCGAACGTATCAATCGACATAAAAGGCCCTTTGAGTAATCTCCGACTTTGTCGTACGTGCGATCGGAACATTTTACTTGTCATCTTATTCTCACTCAAGTTTTTATGCCTTAGCCTTACAAACAGTGCGCATCGTCGCTTTTTATGAATATTGTTTCACGCATAACTGAACTCTCTTTTATCTCTGAACAGATAGCTGCTGTAAAATAGCCTTCCGTCGTTATTTTGCGTTCCACTGAACAGAGAGTAAAAGGCAGATGTAAGTGCTTGTCGCGATTTTTTCTATTTGCATCTTTGGAAATATCCGGCGGAGAAAAGTACAGTGTCATTCCGGCTTAACTTTTCACTGGAAGAACTTGCAACTGTTGGGAACAATACGTCGTCACAGTCACGCTTTACAATTTTTTCTGATAACAAAAATTTTTTTTACTAATGTTATGGATATACTTACTGTCCGATCCCTCTTTCCCTATGGGCACTTTCAGATCCAATACAAAGTCCCTAGTCCCTGTCAGATCACCAAACGATAACTGATATTTATTACCGAAAAACTTGTATAATTCGAAGAAATCGATCCTTTATTACTGACTACAATAGGGACCCATTATCCTAATATGCCCAGTATTGCCCAGGGCCTCCAATATGTTAAAGACGTCTCTGCTTACTGTAGATAATAACCAACAATACTAGTGCTTTAAAGCAACAATTAAAGCTTTTTCAGTTCCTAACCTCTATTTTCACACCGAAACTTTGTAACTGTGTCAAAGAAAAAATCATAACTATTTCCTTTTTATTTTTATTTTACTATTTTATTTAACATAAGCAGATAAATTGCCCTATGATATTAATATTCTTTATGCAGTTTGTTGCACAATTTAAGTTTTATCATCAGACCCCTAAGGAGTTGGTTTAAACGGCAATTGGCTTTTGCAGGATTTCATCCACAGAGTTAATATTATAGTATTGGGTGGTTTGAAATTCAGACAATCATAAATTGAGTGTAGTCTGAATAATTCTTCTTGCATACGATATCCAGTATAAAGTCGCTCCAAAATCGTTCGCCAACCCCGATACAGTAATACACAAATTGTTTCTGCGTACAATATACGGCCGGTTTATTCAACATGGCGGTTAATTTCGCTTACATTTCTGGTCAGCGATTTGAGGTAATGGTGGTCGAGAGCCAATTAGAGTTCATAATGTTACGAAGTATAACCTATTACTTCATGTGTTTGATTAACCATCCTTGTGGGTAAAAGGTCCCCCAATCATATTATTTAATTTAATAAGTATCAATGATATTTGAAGTGAGTTTTTCTATATCGAATTTGTTTAAATTTATTAATCTTGCATGCCTCATTGTTCTCCGCTGAGTTCATATGGAGTCGACCGACCCTCAACAAGCCAGCGTGATGAACTAAGGCCCCATATCCTTCTCATTGTGAAAGGAGACCTAACTCTATAGACGGTCATTAAAGGTTCTAATAAGAAGAATCTAATGTAGTCTTTAAAAATCCACATAACCACTTAATAAAATCCTACATAAAATCCAATTACGTCCAAATAAAAATACGTCATACGTACTTTTCTTTTAAGGGAAAAAGATAGGCCCCACATCTTCTTGAAAATAGCACTAATCTCGAATAAAGGTCCAAGTTATAGTCCATTAGGCCACGGTGTACGTGCAATTACAATTAAGTACGTAAACGTGTGTGCACATAAAGAGAATGACCTTTATGTACCTATAGCATCAACTTTTATGTCCACAAAATGGGCGCGGTGTTAGCAAATTGTTACCGGCCGCTAATGGAAATGCAAATAGGTAGAATCTTTGCGAATCGACAGGAAGAGTGCCAACGCCCCGCCAGCCTTATTTTTAATTTCATTTAATTCTTATAAACCCATTATGTGAAACGCGACAATTTGTGAGGATGGAGATTTGTCAATCTTGCACGCAAGAACGGCTGAACAGATTTGAATGAAAATTTTTATGCACCTAGTTTATAACCTGAATTTACATGTAGGATATTTAATTTTTATCGCTCTCTGCGTATTGCCGGAGGCATAGTCTAGCATGAAGGTGAAGTTACTTGGGCACAGCACCTCATGGACTATCGCTTGTTACGTTGTTATTCACGTCAAAATAAAATGCCAGCTCTTTTTCAGTATCCATACATCGTAACAGTATACTAATGAGATAAAATTAAATTAAACTTTTATACGGCTTTCATGATTGGTGTCAGGTGAACGCGAGTGGAATCGTCAAATGAGTTAACAGTTTATAATGCAATGGTTACTGAAGTCTGAAGGGGTTAAATTTTTAGGGACATATTTCAAATTTAAGAATTTTGAGTTTTAGGAAATCTAGTATGAACTTTGATTACAATAATATTAACTATTTGGTTATTATTTTTATTGTATGTGTAACTTTACTACTTATAGATATTAAAATGAGACTGATCAATAATTTATTTTTTTGTTTCAGGAGTCGATGACACGCACAAGTTCCTCGGAAATGAAACACATACAGACTACTTCAGATTATTATTAAGGGATGGAAATTATTTGTTAGTCGGCGGCAGGTAAGACGATGATTTTTTTTGTTTTACTCTATCATATTGAAGGAATATACCTAGTACTTATAGGACCACATAATTTATCAACAGTATTTTTATTTTTTTTACGTTTGAAATTTATAGAACAAAATTTATTGTTTCCATAGCAGCAGTTTTTAAATTATCACAATGAAAATCAATGATTTCATTGGGTCATTTCATCTGTCATTTTCTCGGTGATAAGAGAAGTAAATAGTTAGATACAACCAAATATTGGTTAATGGACCAAAAACATTGGAACGTACCTAAACGTATAAATATTTCATATAAAATTTAACTGGACCATTTCAAATCAATGATGGAAAAAAAATGAAACGTTTTTAAGAAGAAAGTAGGTGGCCGAAACCATGTAGGTAATTTTAAGCACTTCTAATACCCACTTATGGAAAAATAATCTTATTCAATTGTCGCTTATTCCATTCTTTTCGGTAAAGAATATTTATGAGAATTTATCTGGAAACTCTCGGAGAAATTATTCCATTAAACAAGTTTATTATTTGAAGTGTAGGTATTTACGAAAGCGTTACATAACAGAAACCTTGCGAATGGTAAATTGCATTAAATCCGTTCAGAGTAAGCCCTATCGGTATTTCAAACGCTTGAAACAGATTTCAAGCGGTGAAATATCTTCGTAGTAACACCTATTTCCTTTTAAAAGACTCGCAAGATACACATTCAAATGAGATACTTAGTTATTTGTTTTTCCAACTCTACTCGAATTCGTTGGAAGTTGGTACCCTTAACCGCACCGTCTGAGGCGGTAAGAACGTGCTGTATCTAACTGCGGCCGCGTTACTCGAATGCACCTACCTCCTTCTCGCACGCTTCGCGAGCCAATAAGGCGGTCTCGTTTGCATTTATAAAGATTTTTGGCTTGTGTTTGGATGGAGGCAAGACGACTTAAAACACCCCTCGCGCCCGCCGGCCTACACTCGCCATGTTATTACACTACGGCAGGAACCCTTACGGATTGCGATTTATCGACAAAAGTGTTCCAACTTCAGCTAGAGATTTCAGATTATATTTCATCGTTAAATTTAGATAGTAGTTCAGTAGTTAGTATCAGTAATCTTTATTGACATAATTTCGGCTTCGAATAAAGAAATGAAAAATAGTTATGTCAATAAAAATTACTGATTTTACTAATGGTTGTGTCCTTAACGTGTGTTATGATACAGGATTACTGATAAATTTTAAGTAGGTAGGTAATAAAAGATCGTTTGAATCAACAACAAAATGAAGCGAAGCCACGAACAAAACCCCTTTCTCTTGATATATGACCTTGGACAACTTCATAAGAGCTCCTTAATAGGCCAATTTGAGCTTTGATAACGTATAAAGCTTTGAGAATATTCCAACGCAAGCTTTTCAGGTCAACAAAACGCTTTGTTATCTCCGTCAGTGCTCATTCCCGTCAGCTAATTACTTGCTATTCAAAGCCAGACTGATAAACGAGGTGCTAGACGTAGAATAATCAGAGACTAGACTATCTATATGATAAGGGTTTTCTGCTAGCCACAAAAGCCTATTTTACGTCCAGGTCTTTTTGTTAACAAACGGACGCAGAGTCCATTTACTTTTTGTCATTTCCTTAAAGTTATTCTTTTACTCTTTATTTGTATTAATATAAAAGAAATACAAATAAAGGTAATACGAAGTTACATCTCTGGGTGTATTTCCTCGAATTTAAAGAATTCTTACGCCATTTAACATGTTTAATTGACATTTTGTATAAGGTCACTTTTAGCACTGGAATATTCATATCATTATTGAAAAGATTACAATACAGAAAACGTTAAAATACCTCCATCATTAACATCTGTTTATTTGAAGCTACCAAATTGATATGATTGGACTGTCTTTCCACTTCTCTGCGTGTCTCATTCACACGCAGAGGAGTGGTTTTCTGTAAAAGATAGCTACAAAAGCAACAAGATCCTTTTCCTCTTTCTTTTTCTTGTGTGGAAGTTTTTAATCGTATCCCATCTAGATTAAAACATTTTAAAAACTGCTATAAAACGTTACAATTAAATTTCATCGACATGCGAGGTCACATCACTACATCAGCATATGGCGCGGCACGACATCACTAGCGTGAAGCCGCTACACCGAGGCTGTTTGCGCGTACATGACGCTGATATAACTTAAGCAAGCACTGAGCTCGGAGGTAACCATTAGTGGTATTTTACAAAATAGTGTATGCTGCATCTGGTTTCGAATAAATGACTAACGAAATATGATTTCGGATGAAAGACGTTCAAACCATTTTTCGTTTGAGGTATGGTTACCGGAGCAACTTTGCCCCTGGAGAACAAAAATAAATTATTAAGATAGAATTATGAAGATATAAACAGGTATAAGATATAGATTTTAAACATTGTCCCTTGCTATAGTTGAAGCATGAAGAGTACTCACAAAAAGTTTATGATTAAGAAACACGCTACTGAAATTTTTATTCACAACTGAGACCCAAGTTTTACATGTTACGAATCCAATAAGAAGTTTTCCATGAGTTACTGCTCCAGCAGCGTCAAGGTCGACCATGAATAACGTATAACGTTAGAATGGAAAGCGTCGGTGAACGGAATTATCATTATTTATCGCGCAAACACCAATCCGTTTCCACAAACAACTCTATAAAGAAGCAGATATGTAACAAATTGGACAATATTTCCCACAATGAACGTCGACTCGCGTCGTAATTTGAAATATTCATTCGTTCTAGCAGAGTTTGCATTTCTTTCCAAATCAGATTTACATGACAATGGTCACGTCTTCGCTCGATGAAATTCTCATTGCTAGAACTCAGCTCTGAGGGATTTATTAAAGGGAGCAAAAAGGTTGTAATAAACCAGTGTCGAGTCGACGATTTCGAATCGAAGAATCGGTAAAAAGAACGAGTGGAGATCAGCTTTATTTACTCACCTTGAACTTGAGCACTACGAAGGCTCAGAAAATCTGCAAAGTTTTATGTAAAGACATTGCTCCGTCTCCCTACACCCTTCCTTTCAATGGAAACCGATTCAATGCCTTGGACTTACAAATACAATAGTCAGTCAGAATTACACGTTTAATTCTAAATTTTCGAGGAAGACTCTTAACAAATCGTTAATATGTAAACTCAGACCGTTCCAATTTCATGATTCTCTCGTATAACACGGGGAAAATGAAAAAATTCGGGTCAAAGCGACAATCTCCCGGATACAAAGAACAGTAAAAACTGAATTCCAATTAATGCAGCCATTGCCGAGTAATTGGTGTACATACGTAGTAATATTTTACCGGCCATTCGAATTGCAAAAACCCGAATTTTAGTTCCAAAAAAGCAACAATGTATCATTGTCTTGGCGCTGATGCTGGATGAAATTTGAAAATAGTGGCGTCATTGTCTGAATATAAACGTGTGCTCGATTTATTAAAACAACTAAAACTGAATACTTGTTTAGCTAGCTCAGTTATATACGTATATTATTATGTTGTGACGTACACTCTTATTACCAAATTTGTGATATTTACACCACAATATCCCCTTTCTCCTGAGCTCACGACTCGTGCCGCTTACCATACCTATTGCACTGAACCTAAGTAACATGCTAGTGAGAGACAAACTACATAAATGTACATAGGCACCCTTCCGAGATTCGGGTGGCACGGTTGTTATCTTTATACAAATTCTGCAATTGTTCTGAATAAGATGATGACTATTCTAAAGGGAATGCAAAATACTCGCTTACCCGCTTTTTACTTATCGCTTCCGGCGCGGTCCACCGGTGATGCCATAGGACGCACGGTACGGAAACGTTCTTCGGATAGTGTTCCATAGAGTGCTATAAAAGCTGTTTTGTTGACTATTTTTATAGACATTGTTTTGGCCGACTACTAACCATTTAGGTGTGTAAAACATCTTTGTTTCATGCTATTAGTAAATACAAAATATGATTTCTAGAAAAGGTAACATCTAAGTAACGATATTTTGGATAAGAATTAACAAAAACAATTAAGTTTACTTTAATATCCAAGTCGAAAAAAAACTTGAAAACAATTTCATTTTTGTAGTAAAATTATGAAAAGTTTAAAAAAAATTATTGTTGAAAAGGCTGAAACCACTGGCCCAGTATTCTCTTTATTTATGTTATCTGGTGAATATCGTTGGCAATTAATTTTTATTAAAACGTAGGTGCCAAAGTATGCTTACATCAAATAAAAGTTCAAACGTTCTGTGTCTTTAAATACTTCAAAGCCCTGCCCCGTCTTTGCCCGACATATAAAATTTTGGAAAAACTTGATAAAACAATTCCCTTTGCAATTTAAATCGATCACAGTTACTGTTAAAATTTCTTTTTTATGGTTCTTTTTCTCTCACCATGCAGCTCGGAACTTCATGAGTCGCTTGAGTCGCTCATGAGTCGGAACTTAATAAACAAAGGCGAGAATTAAAGACTCGTTAGGCTCAATCTAGTCTAAAGTAAATTCAAATTCTCGTCTATTTCCCATGGTCCTTACCACTTTGTCTATAATTCATCTCTTCTTCTGTATCGTTCCTTTCTCTATCGATAGTATTCTGATATTACAGTATGCTTATCGCTATCTATACACTTCTCTTTTTACTTTTCCTATCATCGATCTGTGTCTCTTCTTCTGATTTCATCAATTCTATCTCTACTGCTTTGTTTTTTTTAATTGTATCTTTTCTATTTCTCCCCTGCCTTGATCCTTTATTTGAATTTCGTCTTGCATTACAGGACAGTGAAAAGTTTTATCATGCTATTTTCATTTCTTCTCGCATTCACATTATCGCTTTGCATGTGGCTGGAGCGACTTCATGGTTCGCTTACGGAAACCGTTATTCGGGCCGCGTCCCATGTAATGTTATTGTGCTAGCAAGTGCGAGGGTCTTTTGTGCCCTTTTAACTAAATTAACGTTGTTTTGACCACCCTGCGAGCCCGTCTGATATCACAATTAGGAGTTATGATAAACTTTTGTGGGGTTTTCTGGACCGCTTAGCATAAACCGAGGCTAAACTGTTGTGAACAACCCTAACACTGTAATTTTAGGAGATTTTATGTTATTATTACTGCTACGGTATGTCCTTTACTCCTACTAATCGCCGTCTGAAAACAAAATTAGAAACATGAAACTACTTACCCAGTTTCGTTCCGTTAATATTTATCAGAAAGCCAAGTAAGTAATCCATTTGATTAATCATATTCCCGCATCCTCGTTAGGAGCATGAGTTTATAAAAAGAATCTGAAAAAACATACATACAAAGGATTTTTATATAAAGAATCCGAATTAACGAAAGTGCTTATCATGTTTGTACAAAATTTTCGATGTGGCAACCCTTTCATGTTCGTAACTTTGTAACTTTTAACGATTAATAATTTTATATCTGAAGCAAAAACTCTGCTGTTGTGTAAATAATTATCGCCTTTGAGTATAAACAACCATGATACATGACCTCTGTTGAGACATTGTATATTAAGTATTCATTATCTTTAAGAGTTATCCTTAGCTGTTAGTCAATTCGACTAGGCCTCTCCAAGACTTTTCAATTCAGTACCTGTTGAAGTCAGTTGAGTGAGGAATTCGGCTGTTCTAAATCGCATCGATCTACCCAACCCGCAGTCAGGTTTAAATGAATGAGACCGCTAGTACCAAATTGCTGTAGACTGAGTCTCAGACTTTATTAAATGTTCTATAAGGCATAGCCGTCGCATAATGGACCAACGCTGCTGGGACCGCGGGAGAGTGCAAAGTTTACCCGTGACCCCAATAGCTGTCGTCAGGACGAACATCGTGAGATTTTGATCGGTAGGAGGTAGCATAACCCGCTGTGTCTCAAACTAGTAGAAGGTAACCATGATCGATTTCCCCACGTCAAAATGGCTCTTTAAACCTAATAACACCGCAGGAATTGGGCACTAGCTCGTATCTCCAACAATCCGAATTGATTAAGATTGGTGCCTTCTAAATGCCTTCTAAATTTTTAAGAAATATCCCTCTCCACCAATCCACATTGGAGTAGCGTGCTTGAGTATACTCCAGACATCCCCTTGTTGTGTGGAGATTTCCGTGCCCAACAGTGGGGTAATAACCATCCCTACTGAACAATGGAATATTAAATCCCTTTTTACGTTCAGCATGTATGTTCTTATGAGTTCTAACACAAAAATATGTAACGTATAATGTGTGCATGTAATCTCAGAAAGACGTCGCATTCTCGTCGGAAATAGCAAAGCTGCATCGCATTGCTGCATTCTACAAAAAGCGCAGTAAGATAGCCAGTATGGAAGGTATTTCTTGAATGTGTGGGGAGGCAACGCCCCTCACAGTTCTTTGAAGTTGTCTATGGATTGGATTTCACCACTTTGCATTGACTGGTATTCTTTAAAAGAAGTCTTCAAAGTATTTTCGTGTTTGAAAAGTTTTAAAATCTTCTCAAATGTGATTTATTTTATTTTATTTTACAATTCATAGGAAAACTTACAGCTAACAGACAGTGGTGTAAATAATAACATAACGAAGGCCATTTAAAAGTTTTCACTGAAATACATACATATTATAACATAATTTCAACTGGTAGTTTATAATAGAAGAGAAGGGAAGAAATACTAATAACGAATGAGTAAAACTAAATTTTTACCTAATTTTAGCACTATTTGATTCGTACCCTATGATGGGGTGCAAAGTGTGTGTGTGTGTGTGTTACTGATCATTTATTGAGACCGCAATTTTTTAAAGTCTGTTTGAGAAAATTTTCAATCCCATTATTTTTGCCAGTTCTAACCTAGTGTATTCCAATGATAATGCCATGCCATTTATCATTTCATATTACCTACAATATATAAACTCTAAGTTTAACCACAAAATTTGACGTTGTTACCATGCCTGTCACTATTATCATCTATAAATATATCTATCATATTCATGAATTTGTTATGGACCTTAAGAAAGATAATGATTCTTTTATGTCTTTCTTCACCTTATTCTTATATGGAAAGTGTAACCTCATCGTTTAGCAACACATTTATTCAAACCAACACTTGGAACGTGGTTAGGAATCGTGGCAAAAACGAATGAAGGTAATAATGGCATCAATCGAGTTACGTCTCGAGTCGAATGTTCCCTCGAGGGCGCGGAGTATGCTCTGATTTCCACTCATTTCCTGCCGCAACTGCGGACCAACACGCGATATGCGCTACGCAATAAATAATAATCAACTTTCTTAAAGTAATAAATAATAAAAACTTGCCGTCACTGCCGCACCTGTTAACCGAAAGCAGCACATCTGTCAGCTAAATTAACCACTGCAAAGTGCTTAGTCCACCTCACTGTATTGTGAGGTGGTGGACTTCACATGCCTTTGAGAACATTATGGATAAGTTTTAGGCATGAACATTTCCTCACGATGGTTTCCTTCACTGCTACAGCAGGCGATATTTTATTTTGTAAAACAAATATACTTGTAAGTTAGTGCCAAGAAACTTGAACCTGAAATTTCGCATCTTTCTTTCTGTGTGGAGTTTGTGGTTACCGGAGAAACCTAGAAAAGGTATATCCGGTCATTTGAATTTGAGGCAAACATCTTTATAGTCCTTTCAAGCAGTAACGGATTTTCGAATTCAGATAGGACCTCTGTCCAATTTGAAATACCACATGAGGATGTATAGGCTGCAGAGACAACTTAGCATCAGAAAGTAAATCTTCGACACAACCAATCAAAAACAAGGGAGTTGAAGTGATACAACCTAGAACAATTAACAAACCTTTTTATGGATGACCACAATAATGTTAGAGGTTTTCGGGTTTATATAAGTAGGTATCGTACATTATTTCTACGCTCCCTCTTGTTTTATTTCAAAGGCGCACTAATTCAGCCTCTATATGCCGCCTAGTTCCAATACATATTCCTGAAGCCAAGGAAAATCCTTTGCGGCAGCTGTACACAAGAGGGTAAATAGAACAATATTATACGTATTCCCAACGCTGTTTCGATTGAGGATGCCAAGTATAAGAAAGTATTAGGATATGTATTTTTGTTATCCGTCTGTTTAACTATCATGAATGATGTCATGACATTCTAGGTTCTTTAAGTGCTTTTATTACCAGAAGTGCTGATTTTTCTTTCCTTTTAACATAAAAGTAGTGATCAAACTAGCAGACCACTCTTTCGCCGTTATCTAATAGGTATCAGAAGTTCTAAAAACTTACCTAAACTGCAATGTCGTACGCTTGTTTGTATACTTCGTATCACTTGCTAACTTGCTGTAATTTTGTAACAGTTATACAAGTGAATCATCATTCGTAGCAATGCGTAGCAGAGTTTCCAATGTCGATTAAGTGCTATCATCTTGCTGTAAGTTGTTTGCTAACGTTGATATATTTCGTTATAGATACTAGCAGCGTGTTAAGGTCTACGACAGTAAAATTCTTAGTTACCCTAATAAGAATAAAGTACGATAGACAGTCTCCAGCAACGCACAGCGGTTGGTATTCGTACTTTTGATTAAACAATACAAGAACAGTAGACGCAATTTGTGGCGCTGCGAAAGAAAGTTGTTCGGAGCACCTATTTGTTGTGGCCTAAACAAATAAAGTAGTTCAGAGGAAAACAGATCAGTTAACTTGTTAAGTGCGTGAGATGCCACCTCCGTTCCGTTACAAATTGCGAGGCCTTTGTCTGGCGACAATACGCTTGTCTTATGGGAAAATCCCTGCTAATTAATGTAATAATGCCTGTCATTTACCCCACTTTACCATTTAAGTTGGAGATTACATAGCAAACTTAAACGTCTTCAAATTTGTCGATTGCTCGTATATTTAACAAGGCAATTTATTTATTTATTTAGCCTTTATTCAGTTAACATATTTACTGGCTAGTACGTCGGGTTTGTCTAGTAGATAATCTTTTTTGTGTTTGCAAGTCTCATGAATATTACAATAAGAGAAAAAAATCACTTAATTTTCAATCCATAACGTGGAAATCATCACAAATTGTAGCAGAACTCAGTAGAACTTCATTTCTCCTTCTTGACATCTTTCTTATGTACAATTACATTACTGTCAATCCGTTTCCATACCTACCTACATTCCAACAATTCCACGCGCAATAAAAATGCAGCACGCACTTCAAACCCATTCCGCACTGAGAGCATCCAAATAACATCTCCCCTTTAAGTTCTGGCGCGTAAAAAGTAAAAAAAACACCGTCATCGCTTGCAATATTTTTCGAATATTATTCGCATTTTCTCATCCCGCGGCACTTGTGTCCCTTCTCTTGTACCTACATAGCTATATGCCATACATTCCACCTCCAACATGAGTAGTAAAGAAGCTTTGGATTACGATTTGCTCCCCTTGTTTTTCAACCCCGATATGAATCCATAGGGTTGTAGGCACCTTACTTAAGATTAAGATTTTCTTAGAAATCTTTTGTAGGAGACCTTTGATTTCCACGGGTATGACTCGAAACAGTCACTTGTGTTAAATAAGTGACGTAAAACTAAATTTAACTAATTCATGTAAAATAGAAGACAAAGCAGATAGAGATACTCATAGAGCTGGGAACTTGATAACAGAATAAAAAGTGTTGTGTTCATACAAGTAAAGCAGAAATATGTTGGTAAATAACAGTAACAAACATTAAGAACAATACACAAGGTATTGACGAAATTGTCAGGTCTACAAAGAACCTCCTTTAAAAAAATCGGTATAGGTAGGTTCTAATGCATATAGTTACTAATGATATTAAAGTGTAACTAAGTATAATTATTAATGTATAACTTATTGTTCCGGCTAAGTTCCGAACGCCGGAAGTCATTTTGGATAAGTAATTTCTTTCCGAAGCAATTACTGCAAAAGATTATTTAAATCGGAGCTCAATTTGAGATTACCAAAATTACCCCAATAATAGCTACGTGCACTACATTTTTGTTATTAATTTAATTTAAACGGGTCACGCAATTTCCCGCCTCTATTGTCTACTGCTCCACTAATGTAATAATGACAAAAATATACGCCACTCTATACATTAACGTTACCATAAAATTTACCATTCACATAATACACAAAACATGCAATTCAAATTGATTCTATGAAAACAAACAATATTGAAGTCGTAAATTATGTGATGTTTATAATCTAAGCATCATTCATTATCTACAATGAAATATTGAAATGAACCTTCAAAAACTTTTACATATTGATGTAATGGGTAGGTAAAAGAACATATCTAAGGTTTTGAGGAGTGTGGTAGAGTATGCTCCGCTGCTGTGGGAGACACTCGTTTCCAACAGTGGGACATAACAAGGATTGTAGCTTGAATAAAAACGCTGCTATGAGAAGCAATGCCTTTTTACAACCTTTAAGAGTCTCATAGTTGAATATTAAATTTAAATGTAACACACAATTATTTATCATATCGCCTCCCTATTATAACTACACATATTTATCAAACAGCCTCGCAAAAAATATTTTCATTACTGTTCATTAAAAATGTGCGCAATATTATTTACTTGCGGTTAAAATATTCAGTTTTTTGAAATTACTCCTGTCGGATCCTCTAATGAAAGGCAGATCATTTATTTAAGAATTTACATTAAATTTCAGGTTAAGGTCTAACTAAAAATTCCTGCCCTTGATCTGAATTAACAAATTCCCTATTCATTCTGCTTCCATAAATCAAGCTCGCGTCAAGCTGAGACTACAATGGGCCCCAGCTGTAATTCCTATTTTTTGACCTTTCATAATACCTATGTCAAGGCAACGTTACGTATTACATACCCATGCTCTAGAAAACTTTGGTATTCAATTTACAGTGTGTTCAAGTTAGCTCCAGTGACAGCCGGAAAATTTGCCGTAGATGTTACGATGATTTTGAGATGTTGCCCTTTTTAAGCTTTTTACATCTTAGTTTGCACTGAAGCGTCAAAAATGTTATGAAAAAAAACGATGAATGTAGTTGGGAAACAATGGCAATAAATCTGGCAACATATGAGGCCGCGGCGGCCGGCACGCCGAAACTTTTCCAATATTGACGCGCTCCCGCCATATGACAACGCTGGATACACCGACTAATCGTTTTTTTCCTCCAACCAAAAAGGAATATTACCGATTTCAAGCATCGGCCGGCTGATTGTCTGTCTATCTATTCGTCAGTCTGTCTGTTTGTCCATCTACGTATTTATGTGTACCTAGAGCCAATGGGGTGTAATTAGACTAATTAGTTTAAAAATAGAATCACAACTCTCCACTTGCACTATGAAAAATAAACGATAAATGTCGTTAGGAAACAATGGCAATAAATCTGGCAACATATGAGGCCGCCGCGGCGGGCACGCCGGAACTTTTCCAATATTGACGCGCTCCCGCCATATATGACAACGCTCGAAACATCGCTCTAAAAGATCTTCCGCCGATGATTTTACACTAATTCGAATACCTATTTTGATATGTACTGGTAGGGAAATACAAAAGACGCGTAAAGCAATTTGCTTTTATAAATTGTATTTCAGTTCAAAAGTATGTTTGCCGTAAAAACTAATTTAACGTGACCATTAAAGTATTAGAGAAAAAATTAAGGACAAAAGGCGTATTTGAGGGTTAATCTTAAAAAATAAGTTTTGCTGTAACGATTTAATTTGCATAAGATTACTAAATACCTATCGATCAAATTTTATTTCCTACATATAAACAGGTGATTAAATGGCTAAGATAAAACTTTTCCAATATAAACGCGCCCTCCTTCCATTGCATGTAAATGTCTCAAGATGGCGACTACATCAACCTATACACGTGAGTGCCCATTTGACAGTCAAATACAGGCAACAAACGTGGAGAAGATTTAACTTTAATAAAAAACTTATTGCAGTTTCAAATAAATGAACAAAGAGAAGTTGAGGTAATGATTGATAAAACATCCATTCGTATTTCTTATACTTTTAAGTATTTTATGAATAAAATGAGTACCTTCCATTCCATCCTTCCTTCCTCTCAGCCCTTGGTAGTCCACTGCTGGACATGGGCCTCCCCTAATCGACGCCACTCCACCCGGTCCTAGGCCCTCTAAATCCAAACGAGTACCTACATAAACCTACCTACATAAATTCTGCTGTGGTATTAAATGACACGGTACAAGATATAAAAAATTAAAAAACCAAAATGAATATAAACCTAGCAGTGACTCTATCATTTCGTATCCTATAAAACGTGAAAATATTCAATGATACATTTGTCACACGAACAAAGCAACCGGCACGAGCGCAAGAGGTAGTCCGTAAATACTCGAGAATACAAATGAAGTCACGCTTCAAATATATTTGTATCAGAGTTGCATTGAAACTGGCAAGTGCATAGTGAGTAAATAGAGCACGTGCCCCAATGTCCTATTGATATTGTTCTAAACGGAACTCGTAAACTTTTCCAATATCGAGACCGTGTCGAGTGCATGCAAACAAATGGCATGTGTTGTAGTCAGAACCTGCCGGTTAACGGAAAAATGCTGAATACGGCTCTGGAAAGATAGGTGCCCAAATGTTTTTGTAAAAACTAGATAGCAAAAGTCTGGAGTTAGTTCTTTAAGAATCTTAGTTCCAGGAAAACTTTGAAATACCGAAGCTGCAGCCGTTTTTTTAAAACAGGAGCTGCAGTGTCTCCAAAACGTACCAATATCAACTTTTATTAATGTAGGCTGAATAACACTGCAATAATATAAAATAGAGCTTTTAAAACAATAAAAACTGCGAAACAACGCTTAATAAGTAATTTCGAGATTAGTAGAGGATACCATACCAAGAAAATAAAATGTATACATTAGGCACCTACGCGAGTTGCAATGATAAATTCAAGATATTTAGCTTATACAACCTCAGTAAAGTTAGTAATGTAAACAGGCGTGTTACCGTAAAAATAATTTTTATTTTTATCCGACTCATATTCACACGAATCAAAAAGAAGTTTGCATTAAACTTACCTGCACTACATTTTTATTGTTTTCGTATCGTGTATTTAAATACGTACAAGTAAAACAAATTATATTGAGACATTTTAAGTGACAAATGCGTCTACAAAACCTTCGTTTAACGGACAGGAGAAGTCGGCCAAAACGAATTAGCGGGACTGAATTGTTTCAGATTAGACTTCCGCTTTTTACATTATGACACCCGAGGGTGAATCCCAAACGTCTTCCTCTTGCGTTAGTTTTGTACTGATTACGAACGAAACACCAGATCGAAGGGGGATTCGTTGTATACAGAGATAAAGTCACTTGTTAGTCTTGGTTACGCTCATAATTTATTCTTTCAACAATGTTGTAGTCTCCCCCACTGCTTTCGCTTTTCTTTTATTGCGCCCACATATACTATGTACATAAGCATGTATACGTTTTATTGTTCTTAACTTTCGTACGGACCGTCGTGGCGAATGAATACAGGGGTATCTTTATGTTTGATACAAGACCGCTATGTGAAACACTGGCTTATGCATCTTTATTAATCAAACAAGATTGGACGCAAGTTTACTTATGTAACTACATTGAGGATTTTTGCCGCGCATGTTATGAGTTTTATAAATTCACAATTGCCAATATTAACGCACTACAAACTACGAATGCAAAGTACATATCTCGCGGCGTCCAGAATCCGGCAGTGGAATTAAACCAATAATATTATTTAATATGTAAATCTCGTTTTAAAAACGCCACCGTATTTGATGTTTTCATTTCGATTCGATCATTGGGTGTGTGTGTGTCATGTTTATTGATGAGTGCGACTCTGATTGGCAACTGCGCCGGTTTTATACGCGGAAATCCGTTTAATAGTACAAACTTTACAATACGTTTAATTTAATTCTTTATTCAAACAAGCTCTGTTAATAGTAACAATATTGATGGTATCAAATTTCTTTCAACATAAGAATCAGTTTCAGTGTTCGTTAATCCAATTACAAAAGAAATCCTAGGTAGACACGACCATCAATAAATTAGTTAAGTTAATGTACTGCTGACATTTCGTAACTTCACTTTAATTTATTTAAAAAAAACAGTTTTTCAATAAAAATTATGTCGGCAAAGAATCAACGAATCAATCCGATTAATGATTTACACGCGTATTATTCCACAATGAATATAGGGAAGAAGCAAGATTTTTAGATAAATGTACACACAAGTAAGACACGTACAAGTATAAAAAGGCATTATAAGAAATACCTAAGTACTACGATATTTTAGTTCGGAACAGGAAAAAATAGAGAATGTAGAGCGATCGGCCGTTATTAATTGCTCGAAAAACATCGAAATAAGTGCTGGTTCATCAATCACGGTTTGCTGAAAGAGAAAGGACATCTACAAGAACAGGGATGCCGTTGCCAAATAATAGATGGCGCTGTTTTGATGTTCTAGCTCCTTCTGCCTGCGTGTCTTACATACCTACTGTCTAATGTTTAGTAAAAGTTTTGTCATACATGAAAAGTATCCTATTTATTCATCCAAGTTAAACTTTTATTTATAGTATTATAATGTTCTTGTATTGTTGTAGTATTATTGTTTTTGTAATTACCCCTAAAAAACCATTAAGTTAGCGTAACTGTTCGGTTATGTATTGTATCATACGTAAAGTTTAACGACATTATTGCAAATAGGCACCATGGCCAACATCTTCGCGGTTAAATTGATTGGATCATCACACTTCGTTAGCACGGTAAAAAACATGGGCACCATGCATTATGTATTGGGTCCTGTTGTCACAAATTGCCTCCCCTCAGAATTCTTGCCGAATTACAGACCCTTCGTTTCTTTTATTCGAAACCCCAGCAAACTGGGGAAGAGATGCATCATTGTCATGAAGAAGGCACCGAACAAAAAGTTCGACAGTTCGTATAATGTAGAGTATGATAATCGCAGAGCAGCATGAATTAAATATTTTTATAGAGATCATTTTTAGGTTAGTTAATTTCGTCCACACAGACATACAGTCTGATCTTTACACGTATGTTCATCAAACGATCATTTTATTTGTTAAATAACTACTTCACTATTCTACCATTATATTTCTAACATATAGCTTGAAAATATTTGACGCTTTACACACATGCACACGAGGATTATTATTTTTACTATCCCTTTGAATACGGCCTAGAATTTTCTACAGCACATTTGCTTACTGAAGAGGCATTTAAAGAAAATATATCTACTGGAGCCTAACAGTCGAGATTTATCAATAAAACCTCATAATGAATTACTTTAATCTCACCGTTTTTATCTTACAATAGATAACTGCGGATTAATTTTAAGCACGAACCCTAAGTGGCTAAGTAGTACCGAATATAAATATGCAATAACATAATACCATTGTTCTAACTTTGACAAACTAAGAGAATTAAGTTCAATCGTGGCATTAATTTAAATTCAAGTCAGGGTAAAGTTAGTCTGTTACATCTTAAAACATAACGTAGGTAAATCACACCAGCTATGCTATTATGAATGTTGTAGGTAAATGACAAAGTTTTAATCGTAATTTCTTTATGAAATTGCGTCTCAAATGCCTTTTATATTCCCCAAAAATATATATATTTTTTATAAAATCATTGTTGCAAGGATATTAATTAATTATTGTTTTCTTATTGTTTCAGAAATGTCGTGTATAACCTCAGCTTAACAGACCTAACAGAACAGCGAAGGTTGATGTGGTATTCATCAGAGAATGATGTACAAATGTGCGTCGTCAAAGGAAAAGATGAGGTGAGGTTTTTTAAATTATATTATCACCCATCCCGTTACTATGCAGATAATTTTATTGAGATATTATTATGATGATCATATGATTATAGATCTCATATAGAAAAACTGCAACATGATCAATTAGGACACAATTGTTAGAAATACTATAAGTGTATATATTTTTAAAAGATAATAATTGTAGTGTCTGTAGGTATATAGGTAAATAATTAAATTTTCTTGTAAACAAATACTCGCGAAAATCTACAGTGCTATCGTAGCTTACACATATTTTAAATTATCTGTCTAAAACACACGTCTGTTTTCCTTATATCAAATAATTGAATTTAAAGCTAACATTTGCTTATGAGATGTCGCCGAGTTTGCTTCTGAATGCCGGAAAATTAAAATGCCAATCGAGCGAAGATTCGTGCACTTTTCGAATGGAATTGGTTCAATTTTAAACCAATTTCAAAAAAAGAGGTGGTTATTGTGTAGTTTTTTCCTGTGTAAACTGATGAATGAATGAAAAACAAAAGAAAATTAATGCTTAATTTTACTTTTAACAAAACGGAGTATACATGACAAAAGCCGTAGACTATAATAATATAATGTCGTGTACATAATGAGTCAGTTAGTAATTAAAGAAACTTCTTAAAAAGAAATATTCTCATTTGACTTAGATTAAATCAAAAAGGGAAGATACGGCACTAGCGTCTCATGAGTGCGCACCTAAAATTAGGTCCATGCACACAATTTCACTTTAGTCGCAATTTGGCTAGATATTGTGCTACATGTGCGCTTAGAAAACAATAATCGCGGATTTTGTGTGTTTAAAAAGGTAAAACAATGCCTTCGTGTGCTTTTAAAAAGTGCACTTCATTCATGAGTATACTTAAACTTAATTTTTCTTCAATATCACTGATGGTTTTAAATGTAGTTCGCCATCTTTATCAAGAGCGAGTGTGAGCGAGATGGTCGCGCGCGAGATGACGCGGCACTCTCCGCGTCGCTCCCGCTATGATAAAACTTACCGCTCTGTCTCGCTCGCCCGATTGACACTTCATTTATAGCCAGGCGTGTGTGTGTAAGTTAGATTAGATGTAGTTTTGAGTCGGACTAATTTTATGATTGATACATATCCCTTTTTGATTTATCTATGTCATTTGACGAAGGCATATTAGCGCCCAAGTTCTCACCCAAGACAGAGCTCCATCTAACAAGATTAAATTAAATGCTAACGGAGGGAAAACTCATACATTTCTTCATTTGAAACCCCTACTGCACAACCTTATTCTAGTTCGCTTAATGAGTCACTTTGCAGATCCAAGTAAAAAGGTATATACCTACGTTGGATCTTTTATCTGTAGAGTGCAGATTGTTTAATGAAATTCTGTTGGAAAATCAAGCGAATCTTAGTAATGAACTTTGCATAAATTTTTGCAACACTTTTCACTTTTTCATTAAATTAATAAATTTCTTCGCGTGTAGTTTTCATCAGCATACCAATGATTTTAATGTTATTAGTCTTTTCATTTTAATTGAGCGGAGTTATTAAATAATTGTAAGCCGTAGTATTGGTCATGATAGTAAACTTCAAACTGTACCCGTAGTTCGCCACACTGTGCAATCATAAAAATAGAAAGGGTCGTAAAATATTTTTCTAAAGTCTCTGAACTAGTTAGAACGAGTAATCAAAATCAGATTAATTAAACTGAAATCTCATAAAACAAGAGCATTAGTCTGTACCTCAACGAGAGCTGTTAAAATAACGAATTTAATTTAAGCAGATGCGGGTAAAGTTATAAAAGCATTAAAATAATGAAACGTGTGCGAAACTATTCAGGCGAACTCATTTCTTTTACGATCTCAGCTCGTATTTCTTCTAGACGGGAAATTGAGAAAATTAGGACGCCAACTCACGTTGTGCTTTACGATTACGTAGTCTAATGAGAAGTAGTTATCGATATGATTACATGTGGCAAATTAAAGGTAAATTAAATTAGAGGTAAGTAAAAAAAAGTTTTTTATTGCATAAAACAAAAAGAAATCATGAATAATAAAATGAATGTGCCAAAAAAGTACGACTGTTCAAAAAAAGCTTCTGAATCTCAAATCCATGGAAGCCCTCCGATAGAAAATAAATATTTGTCGATGTGAAATTTAATATGTTTGCCGGAGAGTTAGGGAGAGTTTAACTTGGATGAAAATAATATTGTGTAAACGCTAGACCGTCTGGACAGTAAACGGTATTTAGGGCCGATATTGATTGGAGATATCCCAAATTCGCCGTTGTCGCAGGACGTTAAATAGGCTATAACGCAAGCTGGAACGACGCCATTCCCCGGGATATAGTGTTTGATTAAATACGTTAAATTATGGAGCTTTTGAGGGAATTTCTCGTTAATTTAAAGAGTATTTAAAGCCTCGTTATGTTGGTCCGATGGATATGTTTATGAATGTTGGTACAGTGTAAACTTTTAATTTATTTAAGCTTGTGGACCAACCAAATGTGTACTTATTGAAATATCATACTGGCACAATGTCAATCTTCTTACTACTAATAAAATGTGAATGTTTGTAAGAATGAATTATTAATGGATGGATGAATGGATGTTCATAAAAACGACTGAACAGATTTGGATGAAATTTTGTACACATGTAGTTAATGCCCTTGAATAACATATTATAGGATACTTTATATCCCTCTCTTGACAAAGTTCTAGAATCCACGCGGATGAAGCCGAGGTCCACGTCTAGTAAGATATAAAAAGCCTAGCTGCGATGGAATTTCGGATGTTTTAGTGCAAATTTATTTTAAAACGCCACCTAGTCCCATTACATATTTCAAGAAATTCGTTCAAAAAAAGCAACCGTGTACACCTGCATGCTTGCAACGAGGGCTCTCGGTGTATGCCGATGCATAAACACGTTCGCAGGACACGACCTCCTGAGCGTGTGCTATCCTTGCGAAGCTCAGCAGAGAACTTCGTTAGTACACTTTCTTACACATCATGAATATCAAGAACCTAGAAAGTGCTCTGAAGGATTTGTTGAAATTGTTTGTTGAATAAACTGAGGCGGCTTCTGAAACAGGAAAAATGTCTAGGTACTCTGCACTATCATACATACCTAACTAGTGTACCTCGCACAGAGCGCAAGAGGGCAGAAATACTAGAACCAAAATTTTGTATCACTGTTGGTTAACATTAGAGTATTTTTTCCAAGTTGCAGTTATAGAAGCTCACATAGTGGCAAAGATGTTACGGTACCGGTTAGAGCAACACTGTAAGGACTTATTTTGTACAACATATTGGTCTTTTTGCAGTTGATTTTGCCAATCAATTTTGCACGGATACTGGAGAATCAATGGAATTTTCAGTGCGAATTGGCAGTGGGACATGGCCTTATTGCGTCGACCAAACGTCCGCACTCCTATTTCAGATCCAGTGCGTCGTGCACTTGTTACAGTATTTGACCAGGGGGTTACAACTTTCGAACACCGGCAAATACTCCACGACGAATTCGAAATAGAATTCCGTAATGTCGTACAGCGTTTGTCTTTTAGAGCGTTCGTGTTCGGAACCTGTAGTCCGTTGTTGTCTATTGCGTATTTTATAGTGTTCAGTGCAAGTTTCCAATTTGAACGCCACTAAATGTTGGCAGAGTTTTGCTTGGACGTATTTGTGTTGCTAATTGAAAAACAGTTTGGACGAACGCAAGCGCCCGCATTTCCCTAACTTTTACGACTTCGAATGTAATTTATGATTCTCGTGAACATTTTGATTCTCTAGCGTGTAATTTAATTTTTCGTGATTTATATAGCAATGAAAACAGGGTTGCTTTTTTGATAATTGAAATATGATTAGATAAAATTATCTTTTTACTAACGCAAAGCCTAAAAATATATTAAGTACAGGCTCGCTTTTCGCTTGGCTTTTGCCTTTTATACACAAATTTTATGTAAGTATTCGTCTTTTAAGTTTTCTGGTATTCGTATGAATTTCTGTTCAGTGTCTTGTTTCTGTAAGATATTCAAATCATGAAAGGTTTTATAAATATCCATTTTTTGCGTGATCGAGTAACAATATTTTTTTCTCTCTCCTTATTTCTTCAGAAACCTTCGCAGTATAATACAAGTTGTATCCTCATCGTTCTACTTATTTCTTCTTTCACTCTTTGTTTTATAATATGTAGAATTCGCATTTGTTTACACGAGGCCAGTAGCCTGAAAACCCCGCAAGATTCCAGGCATAGCTTTGAGCGATGTGTTCGCGACATTATCACTCGTTTCATTTACATGTGAGCCTCGCTTTACCCTCACCTTAATTTATTCTGCCCCTTAATGTGAACGTGACGACACAGTTTTGTTTCTTGATGTAGGTGAGCGCTGTTTTTCTTTTTAGGCCACGTACCTTAATTTACATATAATTCATGGAGACAATTCTCACAAAGCGAGAGGGGAAGTCGACTGACACGCTTACTTGAGAGCTACATTGTCCCTTCAACGTTTCTTGTGGCACTACGTGTATAATACAAACAGGCTTATTTGCCGACGTGCCAGCTTTCTTAACATAACGAATTATATACTTTTCCCGAATAGATAATGTCACAGAAAATGTATCCACTTGGTGGGGAATTACAAATACATTTATAAAAACTTCGCCGTTATCTTTGTATGTATAAGCAGGCACATTAACAGATTGTTCGTTTTAAACATTTATTATTTTATACATTTAACAAATTGTGAGTGGACAATTACAACTAGACTAGCAGATTATGCGCCGCGCTCTGCTGCATATGAGCATTCGTTATATGTTAAAAACAATATTACGTAATTAAATGCATTAAATGTGGTTTATACTTCACTACAATACCCAACGTAAATCTCTATTGTCTTTTAAAATGATGCTACCTTTCTAGCATTTTTGATTGAAAAAAATAGTATCATAAATTACATTTAGTAACAATAAGGCAATTAATTTCAGTTTAAAAATAATTTAAATGTAAATAAATAGCATTTTATTTGTTGTGTTAAGTTTATAGGTATAATTATCACTTATTTTATGTAAGTACATCAAACTGACATAATACTGAATATTAGCGACCTTAGCTATATGGATTACCGCTTAAAGGGTGACTTGACGTGATAATCCTTGGGACACGAAACATCCCAACCGATGCTTCCATACCTACCTATGTAATAAAAGCTTCGTCAACCTAAGCTTCGTCAATTTTGACGTAGGTGCTATAATATTATATCACTGTTTACATTTAATTATTGTTGTTGATGAACGATTTAATTTAATTTGTAAGTTTTAAATTGTAAGTAGGGTCTTTAGATGACCAAAATCGATCGCCTCGTTCGAAGGATTTGTTCCATGGGTTATGAGGGGCACAGAGGTAGATTTATACTTAGGTACATAAACATGTAATATGTATTGTCGCTTCTGTATACACAAGCTCAATCGATCTGTACAGGATCCACTCTATCGGAATAGGATTACTGAATGGACACCTAGAAGTGTATGGAAATGCAAATGTAATCACATTGTCCGAACAATGCTAGTAGGCTACGGATTTACTGGATTCTGCTTACACGGAAAGCTGCTTAAATCATGGAAAGTAACACTAGAGAATCTCTGGATTTCAAGAATGACCATTTCAAGAATGGTTTTGTGAACTTTCGTGTAAAAATCACAAAGACACAGACATATCTACATTGCACTAATTATATTTGCGTATCGAAATTTATAAAGGAATAGGACGGATAAATTCAGATAAATCGTCTGAGATGTAACTTAAAAATTTAAACATTAATTTTCTCGCTAAATAATAAAGTATGGGCTTAGGTAATTTTCATAAGAGACGGTTTGACGCCTTCCTTATAAAATACTTGTTTGCCGAACAAACTTAAATTTCTTATTTTGAAGATATTTGTCTCCTCAATATAGAGTTTGTCATGAACTTTGACAAAAAATCAACAATATCGATAGGCATTAAAAAATCATAATTTTATTAGGAACTACCGAAAACAACTAGATCTCGAACTTAAGAGTTTTAACAGCAATTTCTTCAAACAGGGCGTAAAAAGAGCTCTCTTTCAAATGCGGAAACGCACTGTCAACTTCTCTGGTGTTGCACCTGTCACTGTCAGTAGGTGACGGTGACCACTTACCATCAGGTGTCCCGTCTGTCTGTTTGCTTGTTCTATTTTACTTTAAAAAGAAGCACATAACTAACCCAAGTCCATAAATTTCCAGGAGAGCTGTCAGAATTACATCCGAGTCCTGGTGTCGCTGAGCCCAGGGCGGCTGCTAGTATGTGGCACCAACAGCTTCAGGCCCTTCTGCAGGGAGTACAGCGTCCAGCGCGACTCCTACCACATGGAGAAGGAGAAGTCTGGCCAGGCGGTCTGTCCGTATGACCCCGAGCATAACTCTACTGCAGTCTATGCAGGTACGTTAACTTATAGTTCTTAAGTTTTCACAGATAATTTTGTACTCTAATACGGTAAGGACCATACCGAGAAAGACCGAGAACCGATGTGGAAGAAAGGTCCTCGAATGGCGACCGCGTCTAAGCAAAAGAAGCACAGGCCGCCCCCCGGGCGCCCGGCCCCCCGCCACCCGGGACCAGGTGGACTGATAACCTGAAGAAGGCGGCGGGATACCGCAACATGGTATTCAGAAGGGGACGATAGATTATTTAAGGTCCATTACTTCGATCTGCTTCTTTCTAAACGAATAGAATATTTGCCAGGCTTCCCAGCCATTCCCATTTGACTTGGTAAAAAAGAAGTAATATGATCTTGTAAAAAGGGCCTACGTCGAAAAATAAGTATTTAAAATATCTATAAACTAACGATTCAGCTGACAATCTCGTCTTTATAAATTGTGTCGATTAAAGCTATAAAGCTTCGTGCTTCTGCCTTTGTAACTGAAGTATTTTTTCTAATTGAATCGCGAACACAAAGGGGGGTTTAACAAAAAGATGATACTATCTTTTGGTTATTAAATTTCGTCACAATGGAGCGTGTACATAATCCCACAGTCCACAGACGCTTTGACTTCGCAGTTGACAGAATTTAATAACAATATACGTACCTACCGGAGATCCGGGGTTTGAGTAAACATAAATATAGGTACATAGATACAACATAAACATGAATAATGTATATATTATGTTAGCAGTAAAAACGCTCGAGGTATGCAATACGTGGAATTATCAAAGGATAATTTCGATTATTCCGAATGAAAGATAATATTTAAAAAATACGATTTTTTAACAGATTTCATAGATTGAACAAGCATGTTTTGTAGTCGTAGAATGGAACATTCATTGTTTGAACCTTAATTTCGGAAAATCCTCTTAAGTATAGTTTTTTTGTCTTTTGAATTTGGCCTACTCATAGAGGTGACGACTAAAGGGTAGTTTTTAAGTTGTTAAATTGGTATTATAATATTGCATTACAATAGCAAGACTTGTAAGAGACGAGTCCAAAGGGCGATTGAATGATTTACAGCGTAAACTGCATAAACGCGGGCGATCCATAGGTGCAATAGCCGAAGTGCACTAATGTGACCGCTAATGGCAACGTAACAGCGCTCAGCTAATGCCAATTACGAACTACGTGTCGCCCGCTTGTACGTGACTGGTGCAATGTATTTGCGCTAACCAATATACCTGTATTATTGCATACGATTAGAGCATATTATTGGATACTTTTGATCTCTGTTATTTTATTGTTATAATTTAATATATGAGTCACATGAGACTCACGGGACAGTGAAGTGGTTAATTAGTCGGATCAAAAATATATTTTCAGAACGCAATAACAAAGAGAAAAGCGTGTCACAGTTAAGGACAGTATCGGAATCCGCTTTCCACTGCAACGCTCGCAGTAAGCCCGCGATGCACGAAAACAAACGGATGACTTGAACGATTTACGTTGACGTAAGGCGATTCACTGTCACAATTCAGCCTTATGGCAATCGATACGAACAAAATCTTTCGCTCGATACGAATCTATACGAATATCTCGTCAAGCTTTGTACTCTTTGAAAATGTTTTGCCAATTTGTATAGTGCACGACGAAAATGTGTTGTTGCACCAGTTTCTACTTTCAAGCATAAGAACTCTATCTTCTAGATCGATACATAATCTACAAGACTAACTCTTCTAGATTACGTATCGTTAACGTATCGTGAAATATCAAAGTTGTTTCAGGTCAATACAAGTCGAAAAGATAGGGTAGGTACATTGAAAGCTTCTTTCCTTATACCGTCCTCAAACCAGGAGTAGGAAGGCATCTACTTACCCACTTATCTACTACATTTGACAATACTCATTCCAGTAGTCAACAATGGAGTTCCACCAATGTGGTTGCCATTAAAGAAAAGATTATATCTAAAAAAATTGTAAAAATAAAATCAAAGGTTTACCTATATCTAAAAAATTGGTAGAATCAAAAGATGTCGCGTCCATTGCAGGTAAGTCGGCGAAAAAATCACAAAATATAATGTTGGGTTGACAAAGGGCAAGCTCTAATCAAACACCCCGTTAAATCCAGTAGGTCCGCACAATAGCTGGGACGCATATGCGTTCCGGCGAGGACGGGGTACTGGCGGGAAATTAGGGAAAGAGAAATCTTTTTCATATCGATTGAGTCCACTTTCACAGTCTAGTGGCGTACAATAGCCACTCATTGTTGCGTTGAAAGGGACCCCGATGAATAGGAATGCTGGTACGTTTTATAACGTGACTCCTACACATAATATTAGCGTCGATAGACCGTAACACGTTACGGTAATGAACGTTAAAAGCAAAACGACTTTGCATCACTTGTACTTGCAAATTGTATCACGGAGAAGAAAGTCTAAAAGATTTAGAGCTTCCACGACGTTCAAGCCATTTAAAAGTCAGTGATCAAGTGCCAACGTAAAACATGTGATCCAATTAGCAAATTCTGTTCGACTATTAACTGCACTGAAACTGGTTTCAAAAAATATGTTCAAAGCAAAAGTATAGATTGATAAATTTAGTAGGATAGTAAAAGATATATCCGAAGGTCCAATGAAGTTCTCACCGTGAAGTCTCCACAAGGTCTCAGATATATTTGGTTAGTGGGATTTTCCTTACCGTAAGTCACGTATGTTTTCCTCCTCAACTACAGACCCTTCTTGTGTACTTACACGTAAACAAGTTGATAGAAAAAGATTATCCCAAACAAACAAACATAATTATCTTACCTTTGTTAGAGAAAGACGGTTTATTTTAATACGTTAGAGAACACGTTTGCGTATTTGTTTCTGATGGGCATTTTGTTTGTAGTTTGTACGAGTATGTATTGATTTATTCGGTCCCCTATTTGGGGGTCCTGTTTTGTGCGCCTGAAGTAACCTTCTTATCGATAATAGCAAGAGTATCTATCCCTTATATTGAACTACTGACGCACATTTATTGGTGTTTGCAGTATTATTCAAATAAGTGGAAGCGTCAACTTTATTGTAATGTAATACAAAGAGACCCTTTTTTAATGGCGCCATAACACACAAACTGCGGCACCTCGGTCTTGAATTTCCATTTATGAAACGTTGCGATCTCATTGGCCTTTCAAATGCGTTCGACGTATTTTACTATTTCCCACTATTTTGACAACACGTTTGTATTTCCCCAAAATAAACACTTATGCAACAAACGTGAACACATCATCAATTACTCAGCTCTGTCCCTTTGTACAATTTTCTTTACGTTCACGCATCCCCTTTGCAAACTCTTACCCATTTATCAAGTGTATAGCGAAACAAACAGGACAAATTCTCGTAAATATAATTACGCTAGACTCTGCGTAATTAACGCTCGTTTGTTAGTACCGTTAATATGAAAATGTTAATTGTACCACCGTTGTTCGGGTGTCGATCGCTCAATTCTCTAAATTAATGCTCGGAAATAATGTACACGCCCAATTTACGTTGCATTTATAAATAGCGTTTCAATGTCAATTCAACTCCAGAATTGTGTTTATTTTTTGGTGTCCCTCTTTAACACAGGTCATTAACTCAGTTAATAAATCGCTTATCTAAACCAATGAGTATTTCTAGCAAAATTTCTTCGTTCTACCAGTTCTACGTGACTTGAGACGTATATCGTATTGTAATATCATCTGTACTACAAGCGTGCCAACTAAGTAATGCAACAACGAGTTTATATAATCTGTATTGAGTGGGTATATTGTAGTGGAACAACGCCCCGGGCGTAGCCTTGCTTCCCGCCAATAATTCAATACCCACGATCACTAATACTACGCGTAACATGCCATCGGCTTTACGTGACCTGAATATTATTGTGAGGACTCAATTTATGTTTCATGTCCTAGACATGACTAGAGCTAGTGAAAGTCAAGCCAATATTACTTCGAGGCGACCTCTACTATGCCATTACACAACTTACACTGTATATCTTTATTTTAGATTCCAATTTATGTATAAACTTTAGTATGTACTTGACAATTATCTTATTTATCCTTATTTAAAATTAAGATTATTCATTCTCTTGAAAGTCCAAACGACCGACTTTTTTAAACACAGTAGTTAAAACTTCACTTACAGCCCCAAACTAATATTCCCTTTGCGCACAAGACAAGAACACACACACTCAAACCTAAAGCAGAAATTTAAGACCTTCGTTGATAATAATCATACCCGGACCTTCCGCAGAGTGTGCCGGCGTCTTCACCACTGCGCCACCCAGGTCGTCAGTAAATCCAAGGCAACTATAATATTATAAATCGCTAAAACTGATCTATCGAAGCGCTGATTCGGTTACATAATTATGTAAACAAAGACTAGGTAGGCAATAGTAGGCATATAGAGTGCACACGAAACATGCATTATCCATAGCGGACACTAGAGTACACGTACGTATAGCGGGCGGGGCGTCCATTACCACGGACACGGTTAGTTATCTCCTATTGATCTGGTCCAATTAAGCAGAGCGAGGCCCAGGGGATCCCCGGTCTTAGCATCCGCAATGCCTGTTCTATACTGCAGTGTGATGCGTTTTTGCTGTACGCACCTACTAAGCACGAGTGCGAACGTAGGGAGTTAATAGATAAATTTGTTTATTTATAAGATTTTAGTAGCATTTTGTTATACTTGGATAAAGTACTAAACGCCAGTACGACATAGGGAGTTAATAAACGTGTTTTAAAAACTGTAATGGCATTTTTAAACTTTATAAAATAATAGAAAAATTAGGTTGGTATAGTCCGACTGGACCACGCCATGTTACGCAATAATTTAAAACTTCTTTTACTGGCAACATCAACAGCTCGAATAATAACAATGGCTTGTTTTTTAAACCAATTAGCTTGCAAAATATGTACATTGATACCTTTATATGGACAGATATTGGTGTGGCCATATTAAAGGTGAATGTGGAGTGTAAACAGATGGTGTAATTTTTTTACACATTATCTGGCTAATAACCCCTAAATGGTTATTAGCTGTATTGATTGATATAGTCATAATGCCACTTCGATTTATAATACTGCGGTATTAAGTTAGTTACGTATAGAGCAAGGTTACAAGGATTTCATCTAAGTATTTAATTAGGGCTAAATAGATTTTGTAATAGTAGAGTATAATTTTAGAGGTCTGATCTGAATACATTCATCAAGACCTTAACGCGAATCACGTTTGCTGATACGAAGTAGTAATCGTGCGAATATATTTATCGGCTTCAAGTGATTAAAACGCCAGCGGGATTGCGATAAATATCGCCTCAAATAGGGAACTATGATAGAAATGTACTAAAAATAATGCAAACTACTTTGAAAAAATACCTTTTCATGCATTTCATTGTTATTAATACCTAAAGGATTTTTATACGTAGTTTACTTATAAAAAAATTAACTGTAAATTTTAACTGTAGGTCCTAATAGCGCCATCTGTTAGCTCTTACGTAAACCCTGTTACCTACTACAAATTTATTAATTTTTCAGATAGCGAACTTTACTCGGGGACTGTGGCAGATTTTAGCGGGATGGAGCCTATCATCTATCGAGAGCCCCTGCAGACGGAACCATATGACTCCATGACTCTAAATGGTAAGTTATAAACCTACTATATTATTCAAAGTTACTCATGAATTTGTTCCATTTTTCCTTAAACCTCGATCTAAAAGGTTTTAAAAATCTAAAATATAAAACACTTGGCAAATTTTATTAGTGAAACTGGGGATGTGTCGATTCGGTTAAAGTAATTAACCCTTAAATGCTTGTGGAACTTTACAGAATTAATTTACCCAATATGAAGACTAACACTCAACGATGTATGTAATTGGAAGAACTTATTAACCTGTCAAAACATTGAATTTACATGTAGATGACATCAAACACATTCGCGGCGACAGTTTAATTAAATGGACATTCTATGTCCTTCAACAGTGTAATTACTCGGTAATTGCAAAGTTTATTACATATAATGACGTTAAGTAATATATTGTATGAATATTTTGAACTAAATGCAATTAAATTAAAAAACTTTATTTAGGTTAACTTTATTTAAGGAAAGAAACATTTAAAAACGTTATTAATTCATAAGTCATATGACTGGTCCCTTTAATGTTTTATTAAAAACAAAATTAATTAGCGTACCTTAACAGAATTAAATATCCGGATTATTAAATATCCGGTTCACCTATTAAGCGCGCAAAAGCAACATTATGTCGGCTCCAAATACTGTCTGTCTACCGCTCAATCGACTATCTTTGTTTATACGTCCATAATGGTCGATTGCTTTTCAATGTGGCTGTCAAACATACATCCGTCAAGTTAATTGAATTTAGAACGTGTTTTGACGGGATGTCCGTGTCACGGAGATGACATTTGAAGCGTCAACAATCGATAAATCAGATAAGGATCGCATTAAAATTATCGACATTGGCAGCGATAGGGTTAAAGCCGCGCTCCTAATAACTTTTGTTTGTATACTTAATCTATTAGTTTCTACTAATTCTACAAACTAACTTGTTTGTTATTGTTCACAGCTCCTGACTTCGTGAATTCATTAGTACATGGCAATTTCGTGTACTTCTTCTTTCGAGAAACAGCCGTTGAATACATTAACTGTGGAAAGGTACGTAAATTTCTGAAATCGAATTCAAATTCGAATTGAATTTAGTTTAATTTTTTGATTATTCCCTCATTGTTACATTGTATGCGGCACTCTTAACCACTGCCTCTCCTCTGAATTATTGAAGTACAGTAGTTAATTAATAGACACATTATTTAATTTGATTTATGATCTTTTAACTTTCAGGCGTTATTTAATTTGATTTATGATCTTTTAACTTTCAGGCGGTGTACTCAAGAGTAGCCCGCGTGTGTCGCGATGATCGCGGCGGGCCACACAGGTTCAAGCAACGCTGGACGTCCTTCTTGAAGTCCAGGCTCAACTGCTCAGTCGCCGGCGACTTCCCCTTCTACTTCAATGAGATTCGTAAGTCAACTTTTTGTTTGAAAGTTGAGAATGAAAACCTGAAAGAAAGAAAGAAAGAAAGACGCCGAACATTCCTGCGCAGAACTGATCAAGCCTGAAAATATTGGCAATTACTGTTAGTGCTTGATCTGACATATTAACTCCTGATTGGGAATTGCATCGTTAATGAATGCCTTGAAAAAACACGTTACAACCATAATTCTATGTCAAAGTCAAAAAATATTAAACCGATACTTTATATTAACCGATTTTCTTTTATATATATTTCAGAGTCTACGACAGAGCTGATAGAGGGTGTATACGGAGGTCTCAACGCCCAGCTCATATACGGCACATTCACCACGCCGCCTAACAGCATATCCGGCAGTGCGGTATGCGCCTTCAGCATGCAAGACATCGCTGACACCTTCGAGGGGACATTCAAGGAACAAAGCGCGATCAATACTAATTGGCTGCCTGTAAATAGTGCAAAGGTATACAAATTTATTACTACAAATAACTCAAACTTTCGCAGCAATTGTTAATTTTTCATAACAACTATTCGAACTTTTTACAACTTAAAGAATTTACGTCATTTTTATATACTTAGGTATTTATGCAAACTACATTCGAGCTCAAAATCCTGCATCTTAATCCTTGTGTTTATGCTTCAATTTGTTTATAATTATGTTTGTGATTTTTCCCCCATAGGTCCCCGAGCCTAGACCAGGGACGTGTCACAACGACTCGCGTCAGCTTCCTGACCAGACGCTGAACTTTATCAAGACTCATGCACTAATGGACGAGTCCGTTCCTGCCTTCTTCGGAGAACCAATCGTTATAAGAACCAGTTTCCAGTGGGTATTCATTGTTTGAAGATACAGGAAATTTCTAGTGAAGAATTTAATAATTATACCTTATTATACCTTTTTAAAACTAATCTAAATTTCATTTACAGTTATCGGTTTACTCAAATTGCTGTGGACCCCCAAGTCAAAACACCAGGAGGTAAAGCATACGATGTCCTTTTCATCGGAACAGGTAAGTTGTCCAAGGTCTCTTATTTCTGATATCTTATTTTATTTTATACGCATTCGTCAGAATTACCTTTGCACCTAGTTAAGTAAGCACTGAATATGTGCAAAACCTCTGTTATTGATATTTAATTCTTTTTTATTACTTCCTTTGTTAATCCCCTTACGGTCGTTTCATGGTGGGATTCCTCTATAAATTTGACGACCATCAAGTTAGCCATCTATTTCGTCAGTCAGACCGTCAGTCAGACCATCTATTTCGAAAAACTCAGTAAATCAAATGCCTTTGTAAGTGATAAAAAATTTACATCCTTTTCCCATTTCTTCAGGTCTCACTGTTTATCAAAAAATCTTTATAATTAAAGCGAAAGAGATTCTTAAAAAAAACCTTAAATTTGTTTGCAGATAATGGAAAAATCATCAAAGCTATCAACGCAGTGTCCTACGACTCTAATAAGCGAGCGGTGCCAGTGGTCATCGAGGAGCTCCAGGCCTTCTCCGCAGGGTCGCCAGTGAGGGCGTTGCGGGTAGCGAGGGCTGGCAGAGACGCGGCCAGGCTGATCGCTGTGTCTGATAAGGAAGTGCTGAGTTTGAGGCTGCATAGGTGTTCCAGCGACAAGATCAGTTCTTGCTCGTGAGTGTCAAACTGAAACATGCCTGGAGTAGAATTTGCCGCAAGGTGCAAAGTAAAGGCGTTAATAGTTAAATAATTTTTAATACCTAGAAGTAATTAATAAAAGGTTAAATAGTAGAAAAGAAATATGACAATAAGAATGCAATCTAACAGTAAAACACCACAACAAAATATTTAACGTTCCCATTCATAATATTCCAAACTGTCCTCTAGCTTAGTATAAAGCTAAATGGATTTGACCATTTTTTTAAAGTGGGAAAATCCATTCTACTACTGCGAACCAATTCGCAGATTTGTCTCTCCCTCTCCGAAGCTTCCTTCTACGACATTACTTGCTCACAGAAAGAATCCCCCGCTTGCCGTGATCCCTCGCTTCCGAACATATCCTTACCTAGCGCCGGAAGCTAGAGAACATCTCCTACAACTGTTACGTTACTTCATCAGCCGCAACTAACGCAAATACTAAGATAGACGCTACTCAGGGCCAAATAGAGAGAAGACTATATTCTTTTTTTTCTTCCAGTGAATGCGTAGCTCTCCAAGACCCATACTGCGCGTGGGACAAACAAGCCGGCCGGTGTAGGGCCTACTCCCACGGTGTCAGCAGGTGGCTTGACGAGAACTCCTTCTACCAGAGCGTCAGCACTGGAAGTCACGCTGCTTGCCCACACAGTAAGTATAACTGTAAAGAAATAAATACAGATTTGCGACTTACAGATGTAAAAAAACATTCGACATCTAAATGTACATTTATGATTATGTAATGTTATTTACTGCCCAGTCAAGTAAGCAGAGGCTTTCATCCAAAAAGGTCATTTTAGGTCTAGTAATCCATCATAAGATATCATAAGTCATCATCACCATTAATCATAACATAGTTCTAAAGCTCAGCCATCGAACTCTTTTCAGGCAAAGACGCTGGTGCAGTAGGTGGCCTAAGTTCTGGGTTGTATGATGACCCAAGAGGAGAGACAAAAGGAGAAGTCATTAACATTGTCCAAGACAAGGACGGCAAAGGAAACAATAATAATAATGAGGGTAAGTTTATCAGTAGATTGACATTTTGATCTGTTTTTGGATTTCTAAAATATAAAAATACATCTTCCAAAAATAAAAACAAAATAATATTAAGACTGTTTCTAAGGTAAGTATTATTTTTTAGAGATTTTTTTTTTTACCTATTGCTATAAAAGTTTGGAACCTAAATCAAATGCTTACTATCCCACTACTATTGTAAGACGAAAGATTAACAGCAAAAAAAGGTGAACAGTTTATTATTTTTTTAGTTTTGTAACCTAATTCTAAAACCTCGTCATAATTACATTTGTTTCTTTGAAAACATCAAACTTAATCTACCAGCTAGAATCTCGATTAAGGTATTTTGTAGGAGAAAGAAAGATCTGCCAAAAAAATCAACGGCAATCTATTTCTTCCCTCTTTCACGAACGTCATGTAATCGTTTCTGCCACAAAAAACACTCTCCCACCGTCTTACGCATTTTCGATCAGGCTTACGCATTTTCGATTAGGGTCACGTGTCCTGACGCAAGTTTAACATTTTTTACCCATCCCAAAAAGTGCACAGCGCCGCTAAAGAAGTTTTCACTTCAAAAAACTTGAGAAAGCAAAAATATGTTACATTTCCCAGGTCCTGAAGTACTTGCAGCTGACCCGCCTCCAGCGGCGTATTCAGTAGAGACGCTAGCGCTAGCGGTCGCGGCGGGGGCGCTAGCTGCGCTGGGCGCTGGCTTCGCGGCCGGCTACATCTGCGGACGCCGCTGCAAGAAGGACGACGACGACAACATGCCCTACCCCGACACGGAGTACGAGTACTTTGAACAGAGGCAGAATATCAACAGGTGCGTGTCACTTTGGTTGAATTAAACTGTGTACCTAATAGATATAAATTATACTCAACCTTTAATACCTAAAACTAAGACGAATGCTGTGCTGTAGGTAATACAAACATATCTGTAAAAATATATATTCGTTAGAAAGTACTAATCAAATTAAATTGCTTCAAAATATTTTAGATACCGAGAGTATATTTGAGCTTAAGTGTTTTTACCAATATTAAAAATAAAAACAACAGCATCCACCATCCAACAATCGACTACTTGGCTCGAAACCTTAAACGTTGCAATGCATCGTACCAGACTGTTTCAATTTTATCACCGTGTTTTGTCTATTGGTGAAGTAACCATCGTATTTACCATTACCTACACAATCATTCACTGCTCATATCAAAACTTGATTTACAGGATCCAAGCCGAGCCCAAGCTGCTGCAGCAAGTGGAAGAGGTCACCTACGCGGAGCCAGTCCTGGCGCCGCAGCCGAAGCCGGCGTCCCCCCGCGCGACCCTCCGCAAGCACCCCCCGTACCACCCGCACCACGAGACGCTCTTCCAGTTCCAGCCCGACGCGTACCGCCGCGACAACTTCGGAACCCTCCGCTCTCACCAGGTCAATGTCAGTTGTGCTCCCCTTCTTACGCATGGCTTGTACGGTTTCGTAGCTAGGGCGTACGAGTGACGGTGAAATATACACAAAAATATATTATTTACTTATGATCCAGCCAAACACACTAAAATTAGTTTGTACAGCCTACGACAACCTATACAGCCTAAACGATAAGTTCCGCATAAACTGCGCAACGCATTTAAAAATGATAATTGACAAAAGCGTTAAATTTTTCCGTTCACACAGATTAACAAACTTTACAGATAATCCTATTCTACTATGGCAACTTTTGCCGCTCGTCCACAGGCGGCACGCGTACCCTGAATCACACTATCAAAATTTCTAAACAATCCGTTTTAAAACAACATAATGCGATTTTTAATTGTTATGTTATAGTACTAGGATGTTTTAATAAATGGATGTACTTATAAAAACTCAAAGAAATTAAAATATTTTCTCTGATTAAAATTTGGCTAAAAAAATTAAAATGCGACTGTGAAATTGATATCTAATGATATTGAAAAAAAACCTACATGATACACATTATTATGACCTTTACAGATTTTTCATGATTTATCACATGCCAACTGATTTACCTCTTTGTAATGAAAAAAATCTTATCGGAAATAAAATTTTTCAACTACAGTTACACATGAAATAGTCCAGTGTATCCGTACCTTTATACGAGTACATTTCTGAACTATTGACAAGCTTGTATGTAATGAAATATATATTATGTATCCCATGTAAATGTACCTTATATCTAATCTATCCTATTAGAATGTCGTGTTGACATATCTTCCTGCAGTCCGGTCTTGATAAAGAGAATAAGGGCTGCACGTAAATAGTTACCTAGAGTTTTGTTGGGTGATGTGCTTCGTCGGTTATGTAAGTAACGTATAATCGTATGTATTTCATTATAAGTATCATATACGCATGACATTATTTCTTTCGTTTTCAGTTTTTAGTCATTCCATATGTTCCGCATGCCACATTATTCAGTTGTTCATTATTTGTTTTTGCGCTTATTTAACTGTAACCAATTTAACTAATTATAATTTGCATGACATCCAACAATATATTGAGTTAAATTAATTTCCGTCATGTTTCAATGAAAAAATTATAATTTAAATTCATGTCGCTAATCCAAATAAAATTGTCCAAAATTCATACAATTTTTTAATTATTTCCTGATTTTGAATCATGATTTATAATTCTCTATCCACTAATGATTAATTTTCCTAATTCTCATCCTACAATAAAAGCGAGTTTTATAATTTTCGATACAATTTAAGTAGGTACATACGAGTGTACCTATGTTTAATGCTCGTAGCGTGCTCAAAGCGTTTAGAACAAAATTACTTTCCAAAACTCGCTTTCATTGCAGTACTAATCTAACCATAAAAAGGAGGTAAATACAACGGCAAACATAATGTATCCGCATCCACATAATGTTCCGAATCCACCCTCACTTACAGTGGCGCTCAATTTAGCAGAATCTAGGTCTGCCCTGACCAATACTGACCATGTAGCCGTTCTATCTACTTCCTATTTGTATCTAACACTAACCAATTTCCGTAGCACCCATATTGACATGCGCATGTTAGTTAACGCAGGAATATTCGGACCGCAGGGCGATGGGTACCGGCGCGGCAACGACAACGGGTTCTCGACCACGCGCTCCGTGAAGAAAGTGTACCTCTGAGAAACAAGCGGGGCGGACGCGCGCGATCTGCATCACCATAAGCATAATGCACACCACCATCATACTTTGGGTGAGTGTTCCTTCATAAAGTAATATTGTAAATGAATGATCGGCAACCCATAAACAACCAACGTCAAATAGTATACAGATCCTACCTTTTTTGCTATTTAACAACAAGCGAGCTGATATTTCTCGCAGTTCACTGCGGCCCATCTACATCCATCACGTCCAACCTTGAATTGAATTAGTCTTATTTGTGATAGTAGGAGCGTTGACACTTAAGAGTCAGGACTTGACCAGCCCTTGAGATTAACCTAAATAAAATATGTCCAGCAACCACACCTCCGCAAACGAAACGTACTAACGAAACTTACTTGCTATAGCCACCGGGATGCCATGGCGACGTATACGGCTACCGGCTACTACGGCCACAAACAAATTGTATAGAAATGTTCAAATTGTCGCCAACAACTGTGATTTGGATATCGTCGGCTACATTATTGTAAATGATTTAAATCGTCGACAGTGTCGCAGCGCAGCAGCGGGTCCGGCTCGACGTCAGCGAGCGGCGGCGCGTCGTCGTCGTCGCCGTCGCCGCCGTCGTCGTCGCCCTCCCCGTCCGGCGAGCGGCCACCCACGCCGCCGCCGCCCGCGCCCCAGCCCTGCGCCTACATCTACCGCAACTAGCGCCTCCGCCCCACGGAACTTTACCCCCACCCGGGGACTTTGTTACCCCCCACCCCTTGTTAAAACGATGCCCACGTGCACTTGTTGTTGTGACGCGGCCGCGAACGCACGGACGTTGTGAAGCCTGCCCGTTAATCCGAGTGATGTGTAATTAATTTGTTGTTTGCGCTCGTACGACCGAGACTTTTCCATGAAAATATACGTACTCGTGATTCAAAGTCTAAAACGCCCGACTTCCGTCGGAAGTGTGACGAAATTATGTATTTTTTTTAAAGACGGAACGATTATGATGATGATGTGTGTACGATGAATAATGTAACAAATTTGTAGATTGGTTAGAATATGCATAGTTTACTAATGTTTAGGTGAAAATATAAGTTTTGTTGGTAAAGTGTTGAAGACTAGATAGTGTGAAGTTGTGAGTGTCATTGCGAATTTTCGCTGGGTGCAAGTTTTTGGACTTCGATCGACTATTTCTTGTGCGGTCGTTGAGAAAATACGTCAATGATTTCACAAAACGCTTTTTACTACTTGTAGCTTTACGTCATTGAACATAGCGTCGATTTCTCTTTATCCGAAAAACTACTAGTATTATAACCGGACAGCACTGTTGTAAATAGGACCTGCATCCCATCCCACCTTTAATTTACGTCCTGACGCTGCATTTATTTTGACTTTTGGTGTCAAAGTTTATATACACAAATTTTCCCCAATTCGCACAAGTGTATCCACATTCCTTTGTATCCAATGTTGTAATGAATGATATGAGCGCATACAATGCGTTGTCTGGTTGATGGTACTAAACGACACTATAATAAATCACAAAACATAATAATTATGAATTATATTTACTCTGTATAAATAATATGTAAAGTTCTGATACTTACTCATTAAAGTGCTTCTTATGGGTGTATTTAGATTACTAGAAGATCGTTTTAATAATTATTCGATAATGTTATAGATTTAGCGATATATACATAGACACATAGAGCATAAGCGGGCATTGCGATGCCACATTGCCAATTTAGATAGTTGGTTCGCCATTTCTAAAGTTTACTGTGATCCGTTGATCGATGTACATACAATCTATTAGGTACATGACACGTAAGACAAATTTGATTCCAGAAAAGAGGGCCAAAAACGTTGATATTCTCGTCGGAAACGTTCCTGTTGTTGTTTTGTAATTACTAAGGAATGTCTCCGAAATAACGAATCGCTTTCTGACTAGCTTTATAGTCTGTTGTTTTTTTAAGCCGAGTAACGGAGTGTTAAAATCCCAGTGTCGCTCAGTTGTTGAAATTTGAATGTGTGTAAAGAAAATGTCAATTCTATTTGTAATGTAAACCTAGTGCCTAAGTGTGTGTCAGAATTGTAATCGCGCCTTGTTCCCTCGATGGTGTGGCGCTACTTAGAGTACTCGCACAAATGCAGCTAAGTGGAAAATTCATAATATAAATTTATGGTCAATTCTAAATAACAATCAGTAGGACCAAAATCCCTCCCACATTGTTATACGACTGTTCAATTAAAAGGGTTTCTTATTAGTTCAATTTAATTTTATACGATAACTGAATTGTAGAATTCATTTAAAACTTGAAATTATTATACCTAAATTTTTATATACGTACACCTTATTTATGTGTACATCATACAATATCTCAGTAATGAAAGAAAGAAAAATAGCGCGTGCCATGTTCCAATAAAAGCTCGATACTTGATAAAAAAAAGTAAATTATTTTATTATTATGGTGGTAACCTGTTTGGTTCAGACTTAAAACTGAAGAATATTTAATTACAGTGTAATCAAAGTTTTCTCAAAAGTATTTTTGCGAGTACTCTAGTACATATTGAAAGAGATCGTGAAATATAAATTTCAGTGGGTCGGTTTTTCTTTTGGACTGATGTTAGGACGGACGTTATATTAGTGTAGCGTTTACAATAGATGGCAAGTATTGACCGCAGTTATAATGTTAAATTTTATACATTTGTAATGTTAAGGCAGCATTCAATATAACGAGTGATTTGAGTGATTTGTTATGCGGAAATTAAAATACTCAATTAAAACTTCGTTATGTAACAAAGTTTCATTTTAGAACAAAGCACCTATTTCACTCTCATCTATTAATTACCCGTTATATTGACATGTTTAAATCCGCAACGATGTAAGTATAAATTCATATAAAATGGGCATTCTCATATTGCCTTGTTAAATCAATACTCATGTTCTTAATTTACATTAGAAACATACCAAAGATGCCATGACTTCTAAGATATATTTATTTATTAATTAATACTAATTATCGATAATAACGTACCTATTAATTAGTGACGATAATTGTTATTTTAAAATGCAAACGTAACTGCCAATTCGTATGATATATTTTGAAAAAAAAACGCACAGATATTTATTTGTTTCGTGTAAGTATATTTAACATTCAACCTAGGTAGCGGCTTTTAAGTACGAAATTACTCGAAAAAGAGAACCTACGGACTAAAATTGGTAACATGAACAATTACTTAATGAAACTATTGTACAAACCACATGGTTTTATTGTGAATATTACCATTTTTAGCCACCGTAAGACACTCAGATACATACGTAAGAGAGGCTAGTATATAATATGTAAATAGCGAGTTCTGTAATGTAATTTATACTTTTCGTCGAAAATTAGGCGTAAGAGTTAGTTAAGTTAAGCGCAAGAAATTTTTGAAGATGAATTGTTAAGAATTGTTTTTGTATGGTGAAAACATAATAATATTGATGAAATGTACAATACCCATTTCTACGTTTGAATCTGAACCACCTTTTTATACTCATAAAGTTATTTATAATCATGACATAACATGCCTAGGAAGTCTCTTGATAAGCGAAAATTATTGATTTATAAAATATTAAAAATTATATTAGAACGTATCGAACGTACCGTAGAGTATAATATAGACCGCTTAATTTTGTTTTCAAACTCGGAGCCTTAGAGTTAGAAATTGAAGACTTTAATTAAAAATAAAGATAAATGAGATCAAGAACTTTATGGGAATATAGCGTTAAGGTTATAGCGCATTTACGTCACGTTATCACAAACTTAACATCACATAGGTGTTACCTATAACATGTAAATATTGGGGTTGAGTTATAGTAAGTGACCAACAAAGCTGTGATGAAATGATAGTGAACGCGACAAAGATTTAAATGAAGTTTTGTTTAAATTAACTAAAAAGTAAAATGACATGAATGTGACAATTTCTTCTATATGTGTGTTTAAACTTGTTCCTCCATGCAGATGTGCTAATTTTGATGCTGTTTGTCCTTCAGATTGATTAGCGCATCTCTGATGACCACCTCTTCAATTTAGAGGAAATCACTATAATTTTGATAGCAATGGGTTGGTAAACTTGGTAACTTGGTAAACTTGGTCAGTGAACAAATAAGTCAATTTTTAATAAGCTTAAGTATTTTACACAGAATGTTGATTAGAAAACAAAATTAAATTTTACTACTTAAAGTTGGTAGATATTTACTATTAAAAATACCTTTTACTTGTGATAGGAAAACCGACCCTCCAGTGGGTTACTAAATGGTAGTAGACAACTCAATGTAACTATCTAACGTAACCATAGAACGTAACTATCGCTTCATCACGGCTAGGACAGAAAATGAGTCAGTAAAATCGAGGCGCGTGCAATATTTTTCTACTTCTACTCTTTCGACTCATACCTACTTACTTCGGTTCCGTAGAGCCGCTTAGCGATCGTGAATAATACACGTGATATAAAGAGGGGAATAAAATACAGTAACTATGGGAAGTGCCTAAGTAAATTAACTTGCATCTGTAGTATAATGGCATTCCGTTGTTAACTTCCATCGACCCAGCCTTAGTGAGTTTCTTTAGCGTGCCTTTAGTATATTATATACCTAGTTACCGCCCATTGGAACCCCAAGGAACGCTATTGGAATATCCATTTATTTATTTTTTCACATCTTATGATACGTTGCGTAGTATCGTTAAATAGTTGTAATGGTTAAAAACTCTATAACTGGTTATTCCGATCCGTTCCTCGGCCGTTCCGATGGTAATTTCGGAATTCTATCCTTACCACGTAATTTCATGATAAGTTACCTCTTCATCAATATAGATTGATAATATATAAATTTTTATGATATCTCTTACGTTGTTAAGACCGCGTTGGTTTGCTTTTTAGACACTCCATAGATTTAAGTAGGAGTTTTATAATATTACGACGCAAGACGCAACCGCAGTGGTAGTAGGTACCTACTGTTACACAATATTCGCTGCCCTTATTTATAGAGTGCAATTTTTTATATCTAGAGAAATAGACGAATAACATTGATGTGCAAAATATGAAAGAGTTGGACCCAAGTGAGTCACGTTTTGTATTTTACTGGTCATTGTTTCGAATGTTATGATCATTTTCTCATTAAAATATTATTAATATATGCTAAATATTTTAGCAAAGGATATAATGTATTCCTTTTCTTTAGTAAATAAAATATTGAAACTTGGATGTCTTTTCTTTTTTTAAATTATAAAACGAATTAAGTACCTATACCTATATTATAAGTCTCCCTTCACTTCCCCTTCTGTCTGTCCATTTGGATACACACGCGTTTTCTGTAAGTTGGATGGAATATAACGATTTGCAGTACCTAATATTGTCTATACACCAGAATAACATAATAAATTATAAATTATTGAAGGATAAAATCGGGTTACATCAATTATTTGTCAAGCAAATCAGTTAAATAGCATGTCTTAAAATATTAGCTGCCTTGAGGAGGTAGTCGCATTGAGAGCGTTATAAAGACCTACCCAAATCCTAAATTCCTTGCGGACAAAAACGCTTGTAAAGCCTCTTGGCTCTTGTATATTGTTGAATCGAAAAAAGTATGCTTATTGTATACGCAAAAATGCTTGAACACCTAAAAAATAATTCATTTGTTGAGATTTTATTAATTATTGTCTTAGGTCTAAAATTTTGTGTAGTTAATAATTAAAAAGAAAATAAGCAGTCAGGTCATTATCATTTTCTATTTCATTTGACCATTATGCGATAGGCTGAATAACAAAATTGCTTTTGTTATCTAAATCTGTCAGAGAGACAGCTGACTACCTCTATGGTCTGGTCAGCTAGCTGACAAACTAACTAGACAGCACACTGACAGTTAATTGATAATATTAATACTATGAATGAATGATTTATGATAGTCAATTAGTCAAAATTTTTTATTCAACACACATTGTACATTATTTAAATTTCTTCCTCTAGTTTTTAGTCGTTTTTACTTTTCACTGATATTAAATAATGAAATATGATGAATATGAATGCACACAGACATTTTCACTTCAATTATAGAGATGTATTAATCGATGAAATCGCACTCAATGGATTGGAAGGAATAGGCTTTGATTTGTTGTGGAAACATGTGGGGAAACGAATTTCATCGCCAATAACTGATAAACTGAAGAAAAGATTTTGGGAGTGCATCGCTAATTCTGCCTGTGTTTCTTTCTACCAAGTTCCGGAGCCTATTCCGTTAATAAGTGTTAATGACAGATTCATGATAGTGGATGAAAACAGCGGACAACTATTGGATCCGGTAAGTCTTACAATATCTTACGTATCGTACTTGTATTAAGTAGCTTTTATTGTAAACAGAATGCTGCCCAACACCACCTTACCATTGTTACAATCAGGTTGCGGTTGCATGCTCATGCCTATGCAGCAAGTGGAAGGTAGAGTTTTATGAACAATTTACCTCATATGAATGCTTCCAAGAGAGGCATTTGAACTACATTTCAATATGCTACTATTATATTAGGTCCTAATATTATAATAATTAGGATACATTTGACTTTAGTAGCTTATTATTGCACTAATGACATGCTTTTATTGGATCATTTGGTGTCCTGTACTATTTTATTGCACAAGTGACATAATTATTCCCACAAATACGACTGTTAAAAAGGACATGTGCATTCTCGTGACGTGATGGTGACGGCAGCAGTGGACAAACAGCCTTAGACACACTGTGCTATAAACAACACACAAAAATAATTTTGTAATATTTCTATTTATTTTAATTTCAGCCAGATTATCTAGATGGTCCTTATGAATATCACCCTGTTGAAAATGAATGTGGGTCATGTGCTAACTATGACACAAGGAGACTGTTAGACAGGAATGAGATTTGTTCAATGACTTATGAGGATGTTTTGGAAAAGTACAGAAACCATTTTGTGATGGTTGCTTCAACAGAAGAGAGATGGCACGCTATTGGCCTTCACATGCCATGTCCTAATACATTGCAGCTAACGCCTTTACACTACTGTATTTTGGAACTGATTGGAAAAGGAAGGGAGAATGTAAGTATATTATAATACAAAGCAACTTGATCGATCATCCCTAGCCTACAGGCTAGACTCTTGTATGTTGTTGAAGGTGTCGAAAACAATAATGCTTAAACACCTAAAAACACCTAATTTGATTTGTTGAGATTTTAACATAAATATCATGTTTATTTTAGGGACAAATGACAGTAGGAAAAACAAATTTAACAAAGATTGTTAAAGAATCAAAACTCTTATTCTACAATAGAAAGCATCTACAAAAGTTGGACTTGATAAGAGTACAGTGTTTGACACAAATAACCCAAGGCAGGGGTATCAAAAGCTTACTGCTTAGGTTGAAACGGTTCCACCAAATAAGAATAATGTCTATGCCAAAAGTAGGCAAACTGCACAAACTCACAGAGTATCTACTTAAAAAGCCAGACTATAGTGAGAGATGTGATGTAGTTATGAGAAAAGGACTCATGACACAACAAGATAGCAAAAAACTAAAGAAAACAATAAATATATTCCGATTTGTAAGTAAAATTTATTTCCATAGGTACTTTACATCATAATACTGATACTCACTAAACTTTTATATGTTTGTTGTGTTAGTAACTTGCTCACACATTGAATATAATGGGCCTGCATACCTGTTAAAAAACACTTAGACAGTACCTTTTATAATGTTATTACTTTAATAACATTACAATGAATGATAAAATATGTACTAAAGTTGCTTTAATTTCAAATACTTGTATAACAGCTTCCACTCTTATTAATTAATTACATTTATCAATACTAAATATTGTCAGTAATAATTAGGTAATAATCATGTTGTTATTTACATCCAGACTGACAAAGAGGTGGATGAACCATCTTCTAGTAGTAGCACAGAGAAAAAGCGAAGTGGTCCTCAAAAACGGAAGTTTATTTCCTTAGCAGGATCAGATCAAGAGTCATCCCAATCTGATGATGAAAATAATGAAGAACCTTTGGAAAGCCAGTACACAGTAGGCGTCAATTTACTCAGACAAGCATATGAAAAGTTCTTAGAAGCTGGACTGAAAGGTTTAACTCAAGTAGAAATGGCTAAACTACTAGGCATTGAATTTTACACCAGCAGAACAATTTGTCGTAGCTTCAGAGCTAAAAACATTGTAAGAGAATTCCTTGAAGACAAGGGTAGGCAGAGAACTGCAAGGTATGACAAGATGAGATTTTCTATTATGTCCCTGTTTATTTTTAAATTATTCATTTATTAATAGTATATATTTACACACAATATATTTTAACACATTATTTCAGATTTATTGCTGTGGCAGCAACTGCAGAAATGGATAATACATATGCTGAAGAAAAAAATAAATTATTACAACATTTTATCAATTCTGAGGTTTTGAAAGTTGAAGAAGACTCAGCAAAAGAAGAAGAGGATGATATTCCGGCAAAGAAAGTAAAACTTGAGGAAGCAGATGATAATAAAAACCCAGAAGATATGGAAGATGAAATACTTGAAGTTAAAGTTCTCGATGGCCTCCAAAATTTCAACCATGAGTCCTTGTTGAAACCTAAAAAGAGTCTTAGCTTACGACAACTGCGCTTTGCTAATGGACTACTCAAAGTTATCAAGGATAAACAGGCAGTAAGTGGCTACCAAACGTTGAGTGCATTAGTTTCAGAAATTACTGGTGAACCTCCAATGGATACAAAAGCATTAAAGTTTTTCGTTCAAAAACTAGTAACTGATCGTCAGTTAAAAATTTTAAAAATTAAATGGCCAGGGTTTCTTCAAAAATATTCAATTTTGATTTGTGCACCACATATCAAGCCTACTAGCCCTGTTATTAAAGAAAAGTACAAAGATATATGTGTAAAGTCAGTACTAAGCAAAAAAGCGAAAATAAAACATTCCGGAAGTAATTTCATAATGCGGCATTTGTCACAATTCGCTTATCCTAGGTACATGAAGATTCAGAAACTACATGAATTAATCACTCATCTTGTGTACTTCAATTCTGTGAAATCAGAGTCAGTGTGTTTTCCACATGGTGTATCGTCACTTTTAACCATACTGCCTGAAATGACCATTGCATGTGCACTTGGTAACATAAGCAATGTTGGTTCCTCGGACATAGGACATTTGAAAGTGAGCGACGATTTGCTGAAAGTGCAACTTCGAGAAGCACCACCTGATTTGTATAAAGCGATCATACAATCCAAAAGTTTGCAGAATTCTGTTCGAAACAGTCTGAAAGTTTTGGCACAACTCGGTCTCGTTCAGTTCTTGCCCAGTCTAAGTGAAGTACAAAACGCGAAGCAAAACGTATTTTACGTTAATAGACATGCTAGAATCATTGACACGACGGGAGAGTGGCCCAGGGAACATGCTGACCTTAAAGCTCTTGAGAAAAAATACTACTTTGAAACTGTCAGTGATGTAAAAAACTATTGGGGTGACGTCTACAGTATCAGTATAAACACAGATATAGTAGCTGCGAAGAGGGAACGTCACATCGCAAATACACCAGTCAGAAAAGAAAGTGAATTGCAAACTTATGATATTGGAGAAATTCACGGAGATGGACTGGGGCCATGTGGCTTTCACTCCAGTGTGTTTATGGATATTCCTCGTTTGTGGAATACTCTGTACTTAAGAAACTATAAAAACTTAAAAACTAGAAAGCCCAGACCCAAGCTCAGTGTCAAATCACCGAAGGTAGAAAAACTTAAAATTAGCCAGCCTTCAATAAGTAAGAAAAGGTCAAGAAAACCTATCATTGAAACAAAACCGAATGAGAAGTCGTCGAAGGGCAGACATAGTGATATGCATGTAAAGTGGTCAACACATGATGATGAAATTATAATTATCTGCAAAGCCGCTATAACCATCATGAGCCCAAATTCACAAGCCGGCTGCTTGAAAGTAAAAAATATTACTGCTCGAACTTTGTTATCTTTGAAGGATCCACAGAAAACATGTAGAATATGCCACCGACGTGCCTTACTCCTCGAATCAAATCCAAAATATGCACATAAAAAAGAATGCATTTTAAATGAACTGAGACGTCATAGGAATCTGCTACACAAATACGAGGATATTTTGAAAAAACTCAAAATTCGTTACTGTGCCCACATGTCAAAATTTATAAATGAAGGCCGCCTGTTCATGTTAGAGTTAGTTTGGATCATATGCCAAATATTGAAGAAAGGAATTCAACCACAGACGGTGCCCTGCGTTGCTTTAGATTATAACGATTTCCATAATAAATATTCTATCACTTCATCTTCAATAAACAAATGTAATGTACTGTACAAAACCCCCGTAGGCTCCGATCCGGAATTCGCGACGCTCAAAGAGGGCATCATTCTGACAATTATGCTTTCTTGCGATAAAGAGTTAGGACCACAAGTCGCAAAAGAGATTTACTCGATTTTCGAACTTTATCCCGAAGAAACATTACGAAGTGCAATTGAACAATTACGGAAATCTGGCGCCTTGGCTGCCAGGGAGAAAGTGATGAATAATCAAATGAATAGAATACAGTTTAACGATATTGTACGGTCAGCGTATAAGATATCTGCAAACTATCGTCGTAAGTGGGCTATCAGACTGAATGCTGATTTTGCTAAGAATTTGATAGATATTATGGAATCTGAAGTCTCACAAACATCAGTTAAGGGTACCCCTGGAATAAATTGCGTATTATTCGAAATGCAAAGCTGTGATGTGCTGGACATAATCTCTGCAACGGTACCCGTTATCGTGGGATCATCAGGATCTGCAATAAATGAAGAACAACTAAATGTCATTGATATCGAAATGAAATTTAAACTGAAATCAGGGGTTGCAGGGTGGAGAGCCAAAATGAATGTGAAGAAGTTTTGTGAGATATACGAGAATTGTTCGTACGAGAAGAAATTAATTTTATTTCAAAGGTATTTATTCTTAAAGTTACTTTACCAGGATTGCGCCATTCTTCTTCGCCCTTGTTTCTGTTGCTTCTAAATCACTATCTACAAAAATAATTATGTAGTGATTTAGATTTTTATACTCGTAAATATTAACCATATTTTCTTCTGCATTTCAGCACCCCGGTTATAAAGTTCTGTGATGACCAAATTTTAGATTTACAAGACCCCATTATATCATATCTTAATGGTCGAGAGGAAAAAGGATCAACATATCGAGAATTGCAGGTTTGTGTCTTTAATATATTTGACAAAATATGAAATGTTTAGAATAAACAGCTACCTACGCCAAAGTACAAAGTCTAGGTTGACGATTTTTAATATTAACATTTTTATTTTCGAATATGTTCAGATTTCACGAAAAAAAAATGTATTATGTAATTGTGTTGTTCATGCCATGTTTCTTGTAAAACCTTTACCTTTTATGCCGTTTGGGACAATCTTACATCTACAATCTTCCAGTCACTGGACTGACATGGATGGACTTCTTGTACACTGAAATGTCGCATAATAATATGGTAGAACACGGTTTACTAAAATTTAAAAAATACTAAAATGAGTACCTATTATTGTGAAAAAAGCGTGGGCGCTTTGTGCCATGTTTTTCACAATAATACTAGTAAGTAGTATTATAGTAATATAGCATTATTGTTTTAAATTTATTTTATTAACGTGGTTATTATATTAATGGATTAAATTCTCTTTCTTTCTTTATAGGAACATCTTGGCTGTGACAGTCGGTGGCTGATATCAAAATTGTCAGATTTAGACAAAAAGAGAATTGTTATACAAGTAGGCTATTACGAAAATCGTGTAGTCCTATGCAAGTTCGGAAAACCCTGGTTGTTCAATATAAACACACATAACGGTACATTTGTGACACCAAGACCATGGTTGATGCTTAACTTAGAATTGAGACATGACATATTAATCAAGTGGTCTGGTGTAATTATGAACAAAGTATTTGAAAGCCCAGGCTGTTCGATCACGTATTTATCTGAACATACTGAATATTTGACCGCTACGAGCATTCAAGAAATATGTGTGTTCTTAGAGAAATTTGAATGCGTTAAACTAAAGAACATCGAACTACGGGTCGTAGATTTGTATTCTGACGACGATTATGTACCGGAGCTTACAGATTTTAATCAGTACGATTCTCCCGATAATATTTTAGTGTTTCCTGTTAAAAATAGTCTCACAAAATACTGTTACTTAAGAAAGAAAATCTTAGATATCGCTGAAGCTGACTCGTGATGTTTTTGTTGTAAGTACATATTTTACAAATATTAAATATACAATATGTATATTTGAGTCTTTTATTTTCCTACTTTTATGATGTATTCAAATTTGTTGCATTTCTGTTGAGCTTATGGGGCGAAGTGATAATGTCTATGCTCAGTGAAGCAGTGAAGGTGGTGTTTCAAAACTTCCATGATCCATCAATCGATTATCGAGTTAGACCACCGGCTTCACTTTAGCCGACTGTAGGTATAATACTTAACATTTTAAAAAGTTAAAGAAATCTTAACTATAATGAGAAGAGTTCATTTTGTAGATTATGTATTACCGATTAATTAATGTGACTAAAAGCTATAAAATAAATCTAGCACTTTAATTATTAACTTTTTTTCTACTCAAATTAGTGTTCTATGAGGGGTGCAGGGGCTCCATAATCCTTACGTGCACAGGGCCACCACAAGAACTTCGTACCAGCGTGTAGTATAACCATTAGATATCTTTGTTGACAATGTGCTGAGGTTTAATTTATCTATGGTATGGTACAATATTTTTTTTTCTAATAGCAACCTATACTCGATCATAGAGATACGAGTTTATAGAAGAGTGACTGAACGATTGAACTGTGGTCTGTGACTGTGACTGAACTGTGAAGTAGGCCAATCCAGTCCAGCAGAATTCGCCATTTTTACTTTTCAGTGAAAGGAGATTTTTTAATTGTCAGGCTGGAGGACGAGGAATATTTTGAGAAAAGTGTGTTATTTCATTTATTATATCGTAGTGGTGACCATTATTGAGAGAATCCTAGTATAATAGTGTGATTTTATTTAATACTAACGTTTGATGTAGTGCTATTCCCGTGGTAAGATTGCTCGTTGGTGTGTCGCTTTAGCTAATTCAATGGCTATGATATCGGACTTCTAACCAGAAGTGTCGCTGGACGTTCTGCTAGCGGGATAATAGCGAAGAAGTGAGGCGACGCCGTTAGAAATGAGCAGGCCTCAAGGCGGACGCATACAAGTCCCTGATGACCTCCGAGAGATCCTACTGGAATTTACCATAAGCTACCTTCTGGAGCAGCCAGGAGACGTGATTAACTACGCGGTCGAGTTCTTCACAAGGTTACAGAACAACAGAACCACGACTATCGTCAGGGGCCCGTCCGCCGGCACGCCCGATGAGTCGATAATATCAGACGAGGAAGGTACTTATTATCTCATTATTACATAGTCTGCACTCTATTACTGGTTTGGGGACTTGTCGACGTCAAGGTTGGTGTTAGTAGGCCCGGTAGGTACAGGTGTAGCAACTTATGCCATAGTGCTCTGAATACAAAATGATTTTGGTAGCTAGTTGTTTAGGCTAGTCACAAACAGCAGCACAGGGGCTGAATTTCAATGAGCAATGTGTGAATATTTTCCTTGTATCAAATTCAGCAGATGTTTCATACATGCAACAGTATATTACAGTGCCTGTTTGTATGAATATATTTAAAATCAAAAGTAGTTTTTGGCACCAATTTTGATATTACCAGTTTGTAAATTTATGTCAGTATTTAAGTAAAGATAGTAGTCGTAATAGTCTTCAGTTGATATCATTGCTCCTTGTAAAGTTTCAGAGGCAAGAAAATAAGCATATTTAAAATTACCATCATACCAGAGTATTTATTAGAAACAATTTTTTAATAATAACCATTTTGAAAATAAATTCTGGAGATAAAGCTAAAATTTATATGGATGTTAAAATAAATTTGCCTCATAAAATTTATGGCAACTAAGCAGTAAGATGGGCCATTACCACTTCCTTCAGTCTATACCTCGCTTATAGTGCTAATGCAGTTGTAGTAATAGACTGTTTAGAATTTGTGTATATTCTTTGAAGCAGACCTGAGAGTTATGTATAGTGTTATAAACAGTGGATTCAGTAGTCATAAGGCAGAGTGAGTATGTCAATAGGCCCATGTTTTGTTGTGAACTTTGAAGGGATGACAAGTAGAAATACTCTGCTGATTATAAGTATAACTACATAACTAATAAGATTTTTGAAAAGAAAAAACAAAATAATGTGCAAATAGATAGGTGATGAAAAATTAAAACGAAATGTATGATTATATGTTTATTAACTGCTTTCGTTAAGAGTAAAAATCTTACACTTTTGATAGAATCGTACCCTTGGAATGTGCAAACAATGTTGCTCAAATAATAATTATAGTATCAGTGACACATGAGGAACATTAGATGTAAACAATATGTGTCTTCTATACATAAATAGAAGCAATTAAATGCAAACAATCCTCAATCCCCACAATTAGTATCCTCAAGCGCACTTGTTAATTCTGCTCCAGAATAGTTGACAACCACTATTATAGGCAGCAGTTGTTTCCGAGCGTTTGGCTTATTGCCATTACCATTTCATGCAATGATATGTTTGTTTGAACACCAAATTTTGATCATGTCTTTTTCTGTTGCCAAGCTGATATCTATTAAATGTACTCAAGGCTGTGAACATGCTAATAAGACAGTCAGCAGTTTGACAGTTGATATTTTGTCAGTCAATATGTTTCCCTAATATTGTGAATCATTTACAGTGGGTTGCACTTAGGTTTTCAACAAAGATCAAATAAATACTGGCATAATGGTTTTTTCTGTAGTATTTAAAGCACTACAAGACCTAAAACCTTCTGGTGAGTGTCACTTTAAAATCAGTAATTGCAGACAGCTGGTACATATTGTAAAATGACCATTCATTTCAAAATTCAGAGTGCCAGCATGCTTTCTCAAATTTTAAGACAAAATAGACACCAAGTTTTCTGAACTGTTTGAGGCATACATTTTCGCTGTACATATATTATTTACTTGACACAAATTACATTGTGTGTTTGATTTTTAATGCTTTTGAACTGTGTGATTATGATGAAATTAACTTACCTAATCTTTTTGCAACAACAAATATAACAAATTGTCCTATGATGTGTACGTTACATAAAATTAGTTGGGCTGAAAACTGGCAAAGATGTCAGCATAGTACAGGTGCTAAATAGACCTTGAAATATATTTACGTAAGAAAGATGTTATGTTCTTACAAATTTAAAATATATTTAAACAATTTTCTTGTGTATTCTATGTTCCCTTCCAAATAAAACAAAAAATCTTTAAATATACTTTAAATATTAATTTTAAATATGTATTACAGTCTGTAACCTGTAAATTACAGACCTTTAAATTTTTATTCATTTAAAGGACAATATATATTTAAAAACTTTATTTTAAAAGATTACAAAAAAAGCCCTCACATAGTTTCCACTTACCATTCAACAGATCTACAAAAGACTGAAAGAAGACCAAAATACCATTATGCAGTTGCTATTTAAATTTAAAATAGTAGTATGTTTTATCATCCATGTTCAAGCTTCTGTTCTTGTTGATTAAAGAAAGCCCTCAAACATTGAAGTAGTTGTCTAACTCTCATTAGTGTATATTAGAACAAGGACAGTTGTGCAATACCCCTAATAATGATGCACATCCTGAATTACTCAGTACCCTGCAGTATATTTCATGGACTGATAAGGATAGGAACTATTTACAACTCTAGTGTAAAATTTGTTATGAGCTCACAAAAAAATTACTGAACGAATTTTAATGAAATTTGGAATGGTGGTTGTGCATAGCCTTGAAAAACGTATAGGATGCCTTATTTCCTAATACATAGAGGTAAAAGTAAACAACCACTTAAGTAAATAACATTCTCCAGTTTCCAAGCTCAATATGAACAGAGCTTAGTCATTTATAAATAAAATTAGGGCACCATGTAAATCAAACTAAAAATGCTAAACCAAACTAAACTAAAAGAACCTCACAAATATGCATACGTCATCTGAAAATTATGCTTTACACAAATTTCAGAAAGCATTTATCACTCACTGTTTAGGTAAACGAAAAACAGATCGCAAATAAATCATAATATCGTTTCGAGATCAAAGGTGATTTCAAAGATCTTCCAGGCTAAACAAGATTTTATGTAAAATTCATAGGTGTAAAGTGATTAACAACGGTATGGACTAGTTTCTGTAAGATTTTTGTTTTAAGTAAAGTTATATTCGGCAGAAACTTGATGTTGAAAATTACAATTTTGTCATCATAAGAAGTTAATAATTCTGAAATTAGTTCTATCCAGCATTTAAAATTTACGTCAATAAGCTTTTTCGCCGAAACACACCGCAATTTTGGGCAATGCTAATTTCAGGGGTTTCAAACAGTTATTTTAGCGTTTTTAAATCAAAATATCCTATTCTATTTTTAAAATTCTTTTTTCGTAATACTAGAGCCGCCAGTGGCGCGCTTCAACAACCGTCGCAAGTCGGTTTTCGCGGAGACCTACGACCCCGAGGAGGATGACTCGGACGAGGGCGCCCCGGCGGTGTTCCCCAAGTCGGACGCCCAGCGCGCCCGCCTCGCCGAAGCCGTCAGGAGCATATTGCTCTTCCGATCGCTGGACGCCCAGCAGATGCAACAGGTCAGTCGCCATATCTATGTGCTATATATGTACTGTTTTACTTATTATATTTTGTATTCTTAAAAATGTTAAGTATAGATTAATCAAAGTAATTTGGTACAACTTTATACCTATATTTGTGCAAATAAACGTTGTCTTTGTCGAACTTAATTTTGCATGTTTGTTTGCCTCGAAGGGTAACATCATAGTAACATGATTAGGTAGGTAGTTGGAAATTGTTTGGAGTAATTTTTTTATGTGCAGTATTGTGAACTACTGCGCATCAAGATAAATACAATAAAGCTTTTTTTTAAAATGTTTGTTTAAAGGGGCTCATAAGAACAGTTAAATTCAAAAGTCAGAACAGTTGGATTCAAAATTACTTTTTGTAGGTATATGCGTACGACCTGGAGACTCCTAGCAGTCGCTACGGCGAAACTGCTCTGCCGACCGCAGTATGCCTTGCGGTCATTCGCTATATCTACCAACGTGGTATAATATTACGAACTATAGTCTGTTTACATGTCTTCTACCCAAAGAAAAGTAACCCCATACTCGTCTTGCCGAAGTCAGAAACACATTCGTCTTCCTAGGTGCTTAGAAGATGCAATAGGTCAATTTTCTAATCAATAGTATATCGTAATTTAAGGAACGTATAATTTGTTTATATTTTTCATTCAATATCTCAGATTTAGCTAATTTGAGAGATTATATTACATGTGTGTAAAATTAGTAACAAGATTTCACTAGTGATTTCTTATTGCTCATACAATGTTGGCATCAAATGCATAATCCATTAAAATGTCTGGAATCTCAACTGCAGTTATCAGGGCGTGATGACGAAATAGTTTTATCAATTGATTTTATCATAATTTCATTACGTAAAGACTTATCAGTGTTCTTTTTTGAGACCACTCCTTTTGTTTTACTGCATCATACAATACTTTTTGAACTATGCGTGCTATGAAAATGGAGAATTTCAGAAAAGGAATGTTTCAAAGTTATTGATTTAGCTCTGATTTTTGAAAAATCCACTTTTACATGACCGACATTATACAGGTTAATTTAGCGCTGTTCAGCGTGTTTCGAATCCACGTGGAGCAGATATTTGAATGATTTATTAAATTTTTTGTTTTTAGTCTATGTTTATGTTCATAATATATCTTCTGTGTGTCCGTTGCTCCTACTATACGGGAAATCGTAGGCTCAGAGCGTAAAGCTAGTTATTTGTTTGTAGACCGCTTATAGGATATTTTGTGACGATATTGCAAGCGTGAAAGGACACGTATAATTATTTACTCTGAATTCAATCCAAGTTTTACAACCCTAACTTTGACCATCGACAGAGCAGTTTCCCGAACGGCCCCGAATTGTTTATCGCCATCGACCCTCGCCCGTGCCTACTCGCCCGTGTGCGTTACATTTTAAACAAGGTGGAAAACTTTCCGATCACGTCTTACATTTTCAACAACAAAACGATCTGAATTTGTAGGTACAAATAGGTTTGAAAGGGATCATCTTAGTTAAATTTGAAAGGTCTAGGTCTTCTCCTAACTAGGTACAGATTGTAATACATAAGTATGGTTGTTCAGGTCCTGGACGCGATGTTCGAGAAGCGCTCGGAGCCCGGCGAGTACGTGATCCGGCAGGGCGACGACGGCGACAACTTCTACGTGATCGAGAACGGCGTGTTCGACGTGCTGGTCAACGGGGACGATGGTCAGGAGAAGGTGAGTCTTCTCACCTACTTCAAGAAAGAAGGAGGTTAACAATTGGTATGTGGACTCAAAGTCAATTAATATACTTTTATTTAACTGTCATTAACGAAAATTGACGTCATAGTCCTGGTTCTTTATACAAAATCTATGTTTTGTCGGTAAAACCCGGCTTATGACGTCACAAATATTTTAAGTCAGTGAACTTAATTATTATTGTTTTCGCATGCAAATGCAATATACATATATACTTCCACACTGTTAAGTCGAAAAGTTATTTCTTAAATTGATATTCTCTTCGAATATTTAAAGCTACATAGTTTTAAATTTTTTTGTAGGAAAAGCAACCACAGAAAGCGACTTCTTGGCAAGCAATCACTTAAATCCAAGTGCAAACCTTTCCAATTGCGGATTGATAACATTGTTGCATATTATTTGACTTCTTCAGCTAATTGTTAGAGAAAATATATACGGCGTTCGTAGACAACCTTCTAGTATTCATTGGCTACTAATACTATGACGGCTGATTCTGAGGAGACAATCTATTGTATTATAGAATAGACATTAAGGTTCCTTGTCTTGCCGAGTTCATGAAATGACATACGGTTGGATAACACACGATATAGGCACGAAATCTGAATGGTCATACAGAATCAGCCACCTGGAAAAATCTAGAACAATAATAAAAATGTATACTTTCATGGTTTGAAAGGTAGAAGATTGCGCTATGCTATCGATGATTACAGTCAATTCAATTTATCGAAGACTAACTTCCGCCTGCGACTTCGTCGACGTGGACCTAACAATTTCACCCAGAGAGCAATAAAAAGTATCCTATAATTGTTAATCCCGGTTAGAACCTACCTGTGTACCAACTACCAAGTTTCATCCAAATCTGCTAACAAACATCCATCCTCACAAACTTTCGCATTAATAAATAGCAGTAGAATATTACCCGATTTTTATCATACGAATATTCGTCGCACCGGCCTAAATCTCAGATAACGCAAAATTATACTGCTCTTCGGCTCATCCCATCCGCTATATCAGCACTTGGGCATTCAACAACCAATAGTGCTTGTATTTAAAGAAATTACACAAAGATTAGATAAGGTTTAGTTAAATTTGTATAGACGCAAGAAACAAGGAATGATTTACGCCCGCAGACACTGTAATTCGTAAAGTTAAACAGTGCCTCAAAGCGCTTAGCTGTAAAATTACTACTCTCCCAATATTTACGCGAGCCGTAGATTCCCTCCAACTGATATCGTTTGGAACCAATTTACTTGCATAGTCTTGTAAAATAATTTACAACTTGATGTCCATTTAACGTGCGTATTCAATATGTATCTTTTGTACCTATGTAGGTACTTGCGAGTTATGTGGGTAACATATTACATACTTACTAATACTAATGCTATATTGCTTACGTTACGTACTTCAACTATGGACGATTTGTTCGCTGCAGTCAGGAGTTTGGTACACGGAGTCATAAACAGCATATAACACGTTTCTCCATTGCCGGGTTAATTACCTGCGAACCAGATTTGGTCCAAATGCGTTCAACGGTTCAGGTTTGAAGGCGTAAATACAAACAGCTCGAGCAAATCTTAAACGCAGTAGGAAACCCTTAGCCTTACCCATGTCTCGTTTCACCCCCATACTCGGAATTTGCCTTTTCTCTAATACTTTTAGTTCTAGGTTTATAGTGCACAATTATTTCATTCATATCCTAAGAAAAGAGGCTCGGTAGCAAAAAATATTACTATCATTGCCGCGCCATCTGCATGGGACGGGGTTTTACATCCAATGTTACCTTAGTCTCAATGCATTTATTTCAAATGAAAAACTCTTACGTGCTTTTATAAGTTGTCTCCCTGTGACAATGAAGGTAAACTAAACTTTCATACATTGTAGCAGTAGAGCACAGACTTTTTTCGAAAAATATTTGAGGCTTCATAAATATTACTATACGTACATAGGTATTTCCAAAAAGACAGGCGATTACGACTGGATTTTAAACAAAAATTTCAAAATGCCTCGAAACACATTTTTTTTCAGTTTGGTTAAATTACATAACTCGCCAGGCAGGTCTGCTTTTTTGTGTTCGTATATTACAAATAATTTATTCAACACGGTTAAATGATGCCTCTGACAGTTCTCGAAAAATGTACCACAACTCTTGGGCTATGACGCGCACGTTGCGAAAGACCGTTCATAGATTCAAACGGCTCGCGTGTACCGACTGAAAAATGTATACGATAGCGATCAGTGTCTCGTGGGTTGACGTCACCGCCCGCCGTCACTACGTCATGCGTTATGAAATCTATTATCTGTAAAGGCTTATTAAATTTCGGCCACATATCATATTAATATGCGAATTATAATCGCATAATTGAGTAGGTATTCGCCGCGTCCAATGCCAAAGAGTTTACGCGGTTGCGAGGGCGTACAAAATAGCACATTGTTGGTTGACTACCGCAAATACACTACGCCTCGCTTCGTATGAAAATATTCAATTACTTAAGCCTTGATTCAAAGATTCATACTTTAATCCATTAACTTATTCGCACATCCGTCAGCCCGTGGTCTTCCAAGTTAGAGTCGTTGGAGGACAAGCACTGAACACTTACTCCCTCGTCGAATGATATTTTTGTAGTGTGTCCTATGAATGCATTAATAGCAGACCTAGTTTCTACGAGATTCAATGTCCGAAATCTACGCCCACACTAATTGAGATTGTAGTGGTTTTTCTGTTACAATAGAGATTAGTTAATTCAAGGTAACACTATCTTGATCTTGACGTTTACGTAGAATTGTTATGGTAGATATGCAAGGCATCATCTACCCTTATGATATAAAAAAATCGTCATTCACTGAGTCTTTCGCATTTTTGTGATGATTGCACATATTATACTTAATTTATTGCTGCGATCCTCATTTGCGTCATAACACTATGAAAACCGACTATAAACGGCGGCTATTATTCGTAATTGCTACTTGTCTCTGAACATGGAACTGCCATGGATACACAGCTTGTATTAATTGCCTTTCAGACTAAACACGATGACTTAAAGCGGTGGCTTTAAGTCATCGTGTTTACACACACACACGAGGGGTCCAGGTTCGAATCCCAGTGGTTTTTCACGCACCATTGATTTTATTAAGAGTTATGTGCGCTTTATAAAATTAAATATCAATTGCTTTAACACTGAAGCAAAACATCGTGAGGAAAGCTGCACGTCTAAGAGATGTCATGGGCACGTGAAATTTTCCTATATTATATGAATCGAGCATTCCTACCGCGATACTATCGATTACATTTAACATCAATTTACAGGCGCTTTCAAATACCAATATTTTATAGTGATTGAAATATGCATTTATATTGTACTCAGCTGCAACACTGAAACAAATTGCATCGATAAATAGCGATAGGGCAATATTCTGATTAGTATTCAGAAGATCATACATTTAAATTGCAATATTTGTGGGTTAATAAATTCCTAGACCAATTTATGGGGATCAGTTGTTACTAGTATTTATATTTTTATTCATTTCAGAATTTAATTTTAGCAAGTACCTACCGCCGTATTATAAGTTGTAGGTAAAAACGGCGCGTAAGAAACAACTTTGCCGCCTATTGTTTGTAATGGACTGTGATTTGAATCCCGTGAGAAAATAGCTCCTCACCTAAACAAACACTTAGCAACGCGCAACGGTAAGATTTATAGCAGGAAACCGATGGTATCGCCAATATATTGAGACACATTCAATTATGTTTCTCTCAATTATCTTCTCAACCTTTGATTACTCTGATACTACTGGAGATTTCATATTCATATTGGAATAAGGTGCATATTGTGCTCCTCGGGTTCCGCAACAGTAAAGATCTTAATTCATGATGGTTTTTGGAAATAGTTATTTGATGTTTTTAAGACACTTACAAGACATACACTTATAAGATCGTTCAGGAATTTGTAATTAGGTTCTCCGACTTCTGCGTCGGTGTCATGCAAGCAGTTGCACAACTAAATAAGTGGGTAGTTGTTATTTTTTATTACGTTTATTTAGTTTTATTAAGCCCTTTGTTTTAATTAAAAATAGTTTTTAATCACTATTATTATCTGGCCCTCAAAATATAATATTGAGGTAAACTGTTATAAATAAATAAAAAACTTATAAGACACGTACTTTGAGCCTCGTATTAAATATTATCCTTTGTTTATAAACATTTTGTTGAGTTTCTGTCAGCATGTTGCAGTCAAGGGAGACTGAGCAGGTGCGCGGTCGATCGCGCCATGTTGGAACATTCATGCCAGAAACATGTTGAGAAGCTTTGAGCACCTGTTTCGCAACAATTTTTACAATGAATACGGAGCTTTAGGAACAATAAAATTAACTACGCTATTTTAACTAAACAAAAAACGCTAGATAGAACAATTGAATGATTGTCAATATTTAAGCTAGCTTTAAGTCTCGCTCCATTAACTGCAACAAACAAAAGCAATTAACTCTCTAAGTAACCGATAGTAATCCTTCGTAATCGATACAGGGTGATTAAATCTCGACGACTCGCCGATGACTCAATGACATCTGAATGCTATAATAGATAGACTGGGCATTCTTCATGGCGAATTTCAATACCTGTATGCGTGTCTCGGTAGAAGGTGTGACATTTAAACCTGCCAATTACAATACGTGTGTGGGATGCAATTTAAGCAATATTTGTACTGTTCAATAAATTTGAACTTAAAGAATACTTCTCCATCAATTGATTCAGAGTGGGGTCTGATGGTGTATAGAGTACTCTGCCGAGGGCCATAAAACCGTAAAAATTAAAATTATAAATCCATAAAATTTATAATAAAAAATTATATATTATTTAATATAAACTTTTAAAATACATACCTAGTGGATACTGATTAGTTGATATTACATGTAATTGTACCAAATAATATGAATGTACTTGACCAGATGTCCTCTAATTTGCTGGAATCGAGCGCCGTGCGTTTGGAATATAACATTGATTAAAAAGTTTATAACGCTGACAATAACCGTTTTGTTTGTTATTTAGAAGTAATATCTTAGCCAGAGCAACCTCAATTCTACGTAACGAATTTGCTTATTATTTTCTCGGTTTATTATATTATCCGTAGCAAATTACGTATTTTCTTAGTGTACCTACCGAATTCCAAGAATACCTGTGTGTACGTGCCAGCAATCTATCCTAGATTTGATTAATTGTTCAGTAGAGCAATTCTGAGCAGAGTGTACCTTACGTAACTATGTTTGTTTCTATTAAAAACTTGAAGCAAACATAACATCCTCAAGGTATCTGTTTAAAACTAGGTCAGATCTAGTCTAACTCCGTTACACATAACTACATAATCTACAACGTGAAAGGCTAGAGATAATATTTATTTCACGTTGGAATCGAATGGATAATCTTATCTAGTTGTGATTATGATTTGTGAAGATTTATTGCCGTTAAAATTGACGGGTCTTATTTATTTTATTTCTAATCCGATCGTGTCCAATTGCTCCAGGAGTGCAACCCGTTGGTTTTTTGTTCGTGGGTGTATGTAGGTACGCGTAAAATCTTACCATTTAAAAAAAATCAACGTATTAAGCGAAATTTTTCAAACTGCTAACTTGGATAAATCTTATATTTATATACATTTCATATAAACTTTTTATATGAAATAAAAAGTATATTTCGGATGATAACTAATATAGGACTAAGCCATAGCTGGGCGGCAATAAATAGCTAGTGTATCAATATTTTTATGAGACCTATGTTGGTTGACCCTATTCTAGCTCGCCGGTGAGAAAAATAAAAAATGCAAATTGTCCCATTCGATCCCACTTCTATCAGGTTATATCGGATATGGGTCGTGTCCCGCCGTGCGCGTGAATGTCCGATACTGGAAAAGGGCACAGATAAATAGGCTACCACATATCGTCCCAGGATATTACGTTTAAATCCACCATGATTTTAGAGTAATATCATGTGTTTTGTTTAATATTAAATATGCAAATGTGGAGTGGCGTCGATTAAGGGGGCCCAACAGTGGACCACGTGCAAAGACGGTGCCAAACCTCAGATCAAATAGAAGGCTTATATTAGCTTATTTATCTGAGGTCGTACATACGAGTAGGTGCGTTGTTACTCATCTCAACTCATGGTCGCCTCAAATGAAGTGTCCGATTGGCCATACCTTCTCAACCAAAACACTATATATTTGCTTCAGGACTGACAGGTTAAGAAGATGATAGAAAAGATAGCAGGCAGAAGAAGATCACTGGACCAACTTCAATAGGTGGTTAAATTCAAGTGGTGAATAAAACTCATGAAATTGATGCATCATCGGTTTTGTTCATTCCTTACTTGTTTTCTCGTGGGGTAATAATAATTGCGCTGCCCATGCATCTAATGTTAGGTAGCGAAACCAATTAATTCGCGGTACTGCGGTAAAAGTCTAAATATGACGTGTTTATTGCCAGTGCCACGGTTTTAAGCTGAAAATTGATGCTTTACCGCCATCTTGTTTAGCGTGCATTAAAGAGATCATTACCAAATAAAATTCATGTTTTAATGCTGTCATAACAATTGTTTATGTCTTAGTACAGTTATTCAAATGCAGAGCGCATTTATTACAGTTGTACTGGTACTGTAACAGTTCCGGGCTAATGCCTGTCATAATAATAATATTTTATGTCTTTAGATTTTTCATGACTATCTTAACTTTAAGTTTTTTGTTTAGAACCACAAATGTCTACAGTAGCACAGAAAATTAAGAAATCTCAACATTCCTAAAACCTAATCTTAAAGACACACCTACTGATCATTTCTTTCATTTGAATGATGAAAGAAATGACCGCGAATCAATTTGAATTTGTTCCCCAAACGTTGGTGTCTGTATAGTTTTGTCCGTTTGCCAAAAACTCTACTTCCTCCTTTTTACTGTGACTGCTCTTAATTTGTATAGCTGAAAACGTGAATATGGATGGATCAAAATGCCCTGTAAAACCAAAAACAAACCCATATTCGTTCAAATAAATGATGATTATAATTTTGTAACCGAACCTCTGTTCCACAGGTGGTCCACACGTACGAGGGCTCCGGATCGTTCGGCGAGCTGGCGCTGATGTACAACATGCCGCGCGCGGCGTCGGTCCGCGCGCAGTCGCCGGGCGCGCTGTGGGCCATGGACCGCCACACGTTCCGCCGCATCCTGCTCAAGAGCGCGTTCAAGAAGCGCAAGCTGTACGAGGAGCTGCTCGACAAGGTGCCCATGCTGAAGGCGCTCCAGGTATGCCATATTCCCGCCCTTGATCAGGGCCGTCTTAGACTATGCTGGGGCCCTTGGACACACAAGAATTCGGGGCCCTTTTGGAATGTAAAGAAAGCGAACTATACTATTTTTTTCACTATGAACAGCTTTATTAATTTAATATGTTATGTTTAATTTATTATGTTTCGTTGTTGTGTGTTCGAATCACTCAAATTATTTATATATATAAATATAGTACATATTAATTTGAATAAATATGAAAAAAATCGACGTTCGTTCAACGAGAAAAGTCCAATGCGCCCGTCCATATTATTTTGATATTACATGTGAGAGAAGTTGTCGGTCCTTCGGGGCCCTCTGTGGATGGGGGCCCTGAGCACTGGCCCCGAATGCCCTTATGGTAAAGACGGTATTGCCCTTGAAGCCTACTCAGACCTAAGCGGTATTCGCTGCCGCCTGCGGTAGAGAAAGCCGAGTGGGTTTGCGGTAATATTACTGTTCACATCAGAGCGGATACTGAATCGCGCTATCGAAGTTTTCTACATCGTTGCCATATATAAAAATGAGATACGTAATCTGAGCACAATCGCTTCTCACCCATGATCACCTGGCTAGGTGATCTCCCGTTCCTTCAGGTTTATTTGTCAGAAGCGTGGGTTTCACGTAGATATTGGTTAATCAATACTTCTATTTTTTCTGTCTCTTCTGTTTTGTCTGTGAAACCGATGCATCCGGAGCTTTTACGCCCACTGCACATGAGATGGCTAAAAATACACCAACACACATCTTTACTAGATATTTCCCTAGATTTTCTAAAGTCATACTAATTACATAATTTGTTTTCGACGTACATATGAGCGAACTGAGCGACTCAGTTTCATTCGCTTATTAATAACTAAATCAGCTCAGTCAGAATTTGCATATTATGCCGACATACTGCAAGCAAGTTCGTATAGAGTCTAAGAGAGAGCGAGCCTCTAAGTGAACTTACTCTGTAACGGAAGCTCTATAATTACGTTACCCTGTGTCCTAGTCGAAGGTAAGTAGGAAATGTATGCGGTAGGTATTTTGATATTAAAGGGGAGTGGTCAAATAGCTGTGGTTAAGAAAATGCAGTTGTATCTCTAGACGACTTTGTATTAAGAAACAATATAGTTAACGTTGTACTAACGAAGATCACAAAAATAGATGATTTAAAAGTTTTTTAACCTTCATTCAGACGACAAGTAATTTTTATGCAAATTTGAGGGCTCATTATAATTATTTTAAATAATAAGCTTATGTTATCTTTTGTCGTTGGAAACAAAAGTGTTTAAAACTTATAACTTTGTGAACCTCTAACAATGAAATAGGAAGTGATTCAGGCGATTGAATTTTAACCCAAATTTAATTGCCTTTTGTTTCAACAATCTTTTTTGTAAAAATCTGTGTGACAAATTATGACCTCTAAGAGTGACCTCTAAAACGAAATTTAAATCTAATGTTTTATGATGAAAGATAAATCATTAAATTTCTGGTAATTATTGCAAAGTTAATTTGTTTTGTGTTTTTAAAAATTTGGCTTAAATTAATTTTTGGTATTGGATGATTTTGGAAGGTTACAAACGTGTCTTCTCTGTTCAAAAACCGATATAGGTAATATAGTTAATACAGCATAGTAGATATTCATAAGTATTTTGTTCATTCACTAAAGTAGTAGCTAATGAAGAACGTCAACATACGAATGACTAGATTACTGGACTTAAAAGTTAAAAGTAATTAAGACACAGGCACAAATACAACTCAATAATCTAATTAGGATTACGTGACCTATCAGCAATATCGTTAGTAGAGATGCGCCGAATATTCGTTTGGTATTCGGTATTCGGCCGAATTATTCGGTTTTGGTGCCGAATATATTCAAGTATTTCTATTTTCTTGGCTACACGATCCGGTATAGAACTAAAAGACAAAACTTTTTTATGTAAGATTTACATTATATTATACAGGGTGTTCCGACAAAGGTTAAACCGAATAACATTCGATATTCGGTTATTCGGAGAAACCACTATTCGGCGCATCTCTAATCGTTGGTAACAGTGGGATACACTCGGAGCGGGCGGAAGCCGCAGCGCTTACACACATGAGCGGCGTTTAGGTGCCCACTCTTCCGAGAGTATTGCACGACCAACTTTGAACCACCGGCACCGCCGACGTCGATCGATACGCATTAGCAAATACTGCCCTGCACTGCCTTACTATTTATACACTTTTACCTCCGCCGTGTTATACACACAATATTACGACACCGGTTCATATTAGTTCATAGTATTAATGTTGTACCCGTGAAAGCTTTGTTAGACTACGAAGTCGATCGCCGGCCGGTGTTCGACGTTATATGCTTAGTCGTTACTCGTTGTACGGTTGTACCCAAGTAAAACGACTAGACGTAAAAAAATTGTATAATTTTACTTTTATTTAAAGTTTCTTTTATACTATCCTGCCTACACTGTTGCATGCCTTACATTACATAAGGGGAGATTACAGCTAAGCGCTAAGTTATTTCTGTTGGATAAATTATAAGCTTCGAAAAATAATGCCAATGTAAACATAATCGCTTAAGAAAACTAGTAATACGTAAATAGAATCTACGCAGCATTGTGCTCGCCACTTCATGTATTTCTGAAATCAATTAAAACTGTTCTTAAAATGTTTGAGTTCGAAATTCATGTATCACTTTCTAAAATAATTAATAACTGCACATGCTATTAATGTTTTCGGAAAGAGAACTCGAGAGTGTTAATGTATTTATACTAGTTTTACACGTACCAAATGCAATCTAAAATATTTTTAAATATTAAAAAAAATTAACTAAATATTTCAGCTTGTTCGTAGTTTTAGTAATTTGCAATAGTAAGTAACCATTCATCCAACATAACTTACCAATAGTAAGTCATTAGTCTCGAAATGGTACGAGACCACTGACTTATCTACCATCGCAAGTATTGGTAATTTAAGTTTTTGAACTGTTGGAATAACATATTTTCGCATAGCTTTGCCTTTATAAATCCTTGCAATTAAAATTCCATAATTTTAATTCAATAAACAAATTGGTAGACTCAGCCTCCTGATTTCCCACTAACAATTTTTTTAATCGTACGTACACATTTTACTAGTAAATACCTATTCGATTACATTTTTCACTACTGCCAAACTTTAAAGGATTAACAGGTAGACGATAATTTGAACAGTTAATCTAACAATCTGTTGCAAATTAGTTACATTTACTAACAAGGACGTTTTTACGATCACCTTTTATGTAATGGCGTCGAAAATGATAACACGTGTAGTGTCAAGTGTACTGTGTAAGTGTAACCATGGTTTGAAGAAAATTGATTTTTTTAATCTTCGTACGTTCATTGGCTCAAAAACATGACATACGTACTCGTCATTTTCACTATTGCCTATACAAGAAATTAGTTCAAAATTTTTCCACCACATGGCTACGAATACTAAAACTCAAAAACGTCCTGAAAATATAGTTATGCAAATGTAGGGTCCTAAAGAGAAAAATTAAATTTATAACAAATTCTCTTCGCTTGCGTCATCGGTCGGCGCCTGTGTATCCTACAGTTTTATAACGTCTCGGCAACTACGTACTACGGCTTGTTTATTCAACGCGTACTTGGAAAACGTGAGGTTTATTTTCTTTTAAGTTTCACAAACTCCTACAGTGTAGGGCTCTTGAAATGTGACGTTAATGGAGCCCATCTAGGAGTCTAGTTGTCGTGATTAGCCGTTAGAGTCGTGTAAACTCACGTTTCTTCTCAACAAAAGTAACCACGTAGAGTTGAGTATGCATTAAGTACTAGACTGTAGTTGGGTATAAAATGTTATGTGGTTTTCTGAAATGAGGTATCCAAATAACCAACAGTAAAACTGATTTGTCACTAAAGTAGCTGACTATCGGGGTTCAAGGAGGGTCAATTATTTCCTTTATGTTTAGAAATAGGTTTTGTATGATTTGATTTTTAATTTTATAGATGTTTTATAACACTGTATATTTTTAGAATATGTTGCAGTAAAATGTCATAAGTTCGTTAATATTAGTGGGCACTACGTGAATAACGCACGCAACCAACCCTAAAACGAATCGATTTCATTCATGCATGGTTTGTCGCGCGGAGGCTCGGAATGAAATGCCCTCGAATGCCTGAGGTTTTGTGGTTTTGTTGTTCGTCGCTCTCCACTCTAGTTAATTAACTTAAAAAGTTCTTTGTGAAGTATTAAAAGTATAAAAAAAAACCATTTCTACGAACACGACTTAGCTTTTTAAAGAAGTTGTATTATATTTTGTCCGATGACCCGCTGAACTTGGTACCACCTAAAGATGATTTCCGCCTTTCACAAAAAATGTGTACATTCCATAGAATGAATAACATAATAGGTGAATAGTGTTATTTTCCATCCAAATGTTCTAAGAAAATCCCTTAAAAATATCAAATTATTATTTTCTTTTTTTATTCAAGATACTGATAATCACCTTAATGTATATCATTTTACATAGCTGATGAAATGGGTAATTTATTTAAGTACTTTGTACGATTCACTCCAAAAATAGGAAAAAAAATACGTTGGATTTTTTGTCAAAATTAGTATTATGTATACAGTGTTACATGACAAAATGTACCGCAAAATATAGGGTCTACTTTCACCCCATGACAAGAATGTATCGAATTACCAATAACTCTATATATAAATAGTAAACAAAGACTGTAACTATGTCCGATAACCACACCCATCCAACACAAGAACTACATATTATGGGAACAGCGCCGAGACGGTAGGAAGGAACTTACTTCATGAAACTTCCACCGGGGAAAGTTCTACATTAACTAAATAAGTTTAAGATAACAGTCTGAAATCAACTATTTTCATAGGACTTTTGCTTTCAGAATTTTCAGTATTTTATAACGATACGATTTTGAATTTGATTAATGGTGTGCCCGCGACTTCATCCGCGCGGAATTCTAACATAAAAGTAGCCTAATAGGCAGATAGCTGATGTAATAAGTTACTCCTTATAACATCAGTAGTACCTCTTGAATCACTCTATCTATTCAACAAAACCGCAACAAAATCCGTTGGGTAGTTTTAAAGATCCAAGCATATATACTCGTAGGTAGGGACAGACAGCGGGAAACGACTTTATTTTATACTATGCAGTGATTCGAAAGCGGGCGCGATGGAAGAAATTCTATTGTGGAATACGTACCTCGGTAATTATGTCGAATCAGGGCTGCAGCTCAAAAGTGCTCCAAAATTTTTTTCCATGTTTTTTATCATAAACCGATGGTAGCCCATGTAATTTTATGGTGGGGGACGCCATGAAACCCCATAAAAAAACATAAGAAATTTTATTTTTTTATTTTTATCATAACGAATATGTAGCTGGCGGAAAACACATACAATTCGGTTCTGGCTTCGTTGTTTTAACTGTTCTAACCTAACCTAACCAATTTTAATGCTTATGGTTACCCTATACCCGAGGCGCCAAGATTTGGCGATTGATTCGGCATATTTCGACCATTATAAAAAGAATTTCAAGAATAAAATATTTGCTGATTCAGCTTCCTTAAGGAGTTATGACCATTTAAATTTGGAAAAAAGTGTTTTTTTTTGGTTATTCATAATAGATTTTTAGCGCGCACAGCTATGTGAGAGTAAGAACATCTTGCGTTGAAATGATTTCTCGAAATATAAAATGGTGTCAATAACAATTTTTAGACTAAAAAACTAGAACCTAGAGATGTAAAATAGGGTACCGAATTGTAGGCGTTTTCTCCTCTCTACCTTCAAATCACATCTTATTTTGGGCTAAATATGAAGACTGCATGGTCAAAATTTGGCGCTTCGGAAATCTCGAATTTGTTCGGGTCGTGTGGTGTATGTGCGCGCGCGTGTGTGTGTGTGTGTGTGTTTTCCGCCAGCTACATATTCGTCATGATAAAAAAAAAATCTTATGTTTTTTTATGGGGTTTCATGGCGTCCCCCACCATAAAATTACATGGGCTACCATCGGTTTATGATGAAAAACATGGAAAAAAATTTTGGAGCACTTTTGAGCTGCAGCCCTGATTCGACATAATTACCCGTACCTCTTATGCAAGCTTGTATAAACTGTATTTAAAAAAGATGTAAATGGATGATTTAAAAATGAAATTGTAACATACCCTAACAATTTTACTAAAAACACAACAAAACGCAAAAAAATGTCTTTGAAAGTTAAAAATATTAAAATTTACTCTCAGTAAAAAAACAATTACTCATTCAATCAGTAAATAAATTAAACCAAAACAAATAAATCCTATATGTATACATTTTTTACATACTTGTATACATATTATCTTTGTTTTGACAATGACATACGACTAGATACAAACCATTTTAAGTAGGTACCTAATTAAAGAGTATCCAGAAATAAAACTTCAAACTAGCAGTAGGCAATAAACGATAGGAGTCTCGTTTTATTGGTGAATTAATCGAACGTTTACTGAACAATCAATAAAAAAGTGTCACTCGTAAACGGATCAAAGGCTTAAGGAGCAATCGAGTGACGTAACCATAACATCGATAAACTTTATCGATGCACGCGTCACCGGAGGTGACGGGCTGACGGGCGACGGCTGACAACCCAGATTATAAGTCGCCAGTATCTTAAGCAATGTTAATTCTGATTTAAGGCAAAGATTATGCATCTAATGATAATGTCAGTTGATACGAAGGAACAATTTTTTCGTCCATGAAATTATTGCACAGCCAAATTTGATAAAAACATTACCATTTTTGTATTTTTTTTTGGAAAAGTAACAAAACAAAACAAAGTACCTGGTGTTAAGTAACTCATTGAATATCACGTCTTACTACTAGCAAAATCAAAGTGAGAGATTCTAAGGTGGATGTGTAGGTACTTCAAAGGAATAATTATAATTGATGACGTTTTTTTTCGTGGGGAAACATTATCCAGTGCCGGGTCGGAGTCGTTAGGTTATGCCGGACTTCCACCAGCTAAAACCCTCCCTCAGTGGTCGGTGCCACTGGGACCACCACGCTATCGCGTTCTTTCGCAACTCCAAACACGATGGCCCTCATGACCACTCATGTACGGTGGACGGTCGAGGTGACTGATGGTCGATGAATCTGTGTCGACCCCATTCTAGAAATCCAAATCAGTTACCAAACATTCTGTGGTGAGCACCGAAACATTCTGGAGTGGGCACGGCCCATCCTGCCCGCTCCACGCTCAATCTCATAAATACAAGACATAAAGAACATGCTGCCTCTCGGATGAACTCGATTCGTTTTACCATTCAAAAGGTTTTTCATAAGCTGAAGGTGACGGTTGGCTGGTGTAAATAATTACCGGCAATATCGTCGCGATGTGCCATTGTCTTTATGATGGCTGTAATCTGAAAGATAATCCACTGAATTTGAATCCACCTTGTATTAAATAAATAATTGCAAACGATGGAAATCCATATTTTGTTAGCTCGAAACCTTGGGTTCGCTTTTTTGCCGGAATCCAAATAAATGGTGATTGTTTGCACTCTAGAAGCCCATAATATAAAACATTTTACGAGCTTTCCTCACACTGAGTGTTTTTTACTCTTCTGAACTGATTTGGATAGAATAGTAATGCTCTGATGGTTTATGTAATATAGATTTTCTTATTCGTAATCAAATTGTTACTAATTTAAACTAGTGCTTAACTGCACCCTATTAAAAACATGAAATTGTTAATCATAAACGTAAACTTTAATAAACTTTTTAAAATTTGCTCTTATTAATTTAGTGCACCGAGAGTTTCTAGAAAATCATAAGCTTTTTAAGTAGTTAAAAAGGGACGTATTGTTAATTTTGACTTCTTGTACTATTACATATTATTTTGAGCGAGCTAAAACTTAAACGATTAACATAAAGTCAAGGTTACACTCCTCCCAAATCCGAAACCTTTTCCACTTTCCGGTTTTCACGCATTTGTACAATTTCTACACGGGCATTACAATATGTCTGCCAAGAAAATCACATCGTAAACCCTGTTTACAGGGCAATTGTCCCTGAATATCGTATACTATACAGCGAGGGTCTGACCACGCCAAATTATATTTATATTTGCCGATGCGATTTCACTCATTCCGGGTACAAGCAATAGATAATGAAATAATAATGTAATGGACGCGATTGATAGTAGCGAATCATTCCCATTTGTCCCACCGATTTGTCTCGCGTAGTTTCATTTGTCCGCAAGGATTGTCTATTGTTTTGGTAAATTCGTAAGGTTTATTTTTAAAATTTAGTACACGTAATTTTGACAATAAATAACGAAAAACGCGTTTCAGTTCATTCCTATGATTTGTGTTAAAATGTTCCATATTATATTGGATGGAGCCCTTAAGTCATTAAAATTTGGTTGCGTGCAAATTATTCAACAATGCGGAGCACTCTTGAGAATGACTTCGCTCCCTATCTCCCTATCCTTCGAATTCAACCGAAATCTACTCAAACCGATCCATATGCATAGCAAAAGTTGATAAAGCATAAAAACAATAATACACAGTACACATGTGGGAATTCTATGAATGCTCCCTGACATTTCGGGTCTCACGATCCGTATTAAACGCTTACACAGAACGTGAATAAACCAGTAACCCGTTTTCGCTTTCCAGCGCCCGATGTGTATATTTTATCGCCTCGAATATTTTATCTTTAGAGTAATTCGCCCAGAAAAAGCTCCCGTTTTTATTGTAACCAGATACCTAAACACACGACGGCGGACATATGGTACGCTGCCAGTTGTGTGCCAGTGCGGTCAAGGGCGTCAAAGTTAAACAGGTTACACGTTTGTCGTAGCCTTATATGCTTAGTGCAATTTCCACGGTACAAATAGAATTTATGTGCGAGGTAACGCTGGTAATCATAAAATACTCAAGAAAGCAAAAAAAGAATCGGCACAACATTTAGAGCTCCGGCTTATTAGACTACCTAGTCCGAAAGCGGATTGAGGGTAGATACTCTTATTACCGGAACATGGTCATCATTCGAGGGATTATGTGTAATGTAGTTTAAGTTATTTATTCCAAATGTTTTTTTTACCAACTAAAATCATCCGACAAATAAATAAAAAAAAGCTTATAATAATACACGTAAATGAACACGCGCGTACATTCGTATGGTTGTAACGCTCGCTCCATTACGTGAATAAGAATAAACCTAACGATGTTGCCACCTGTTGGAATGAATACACCGCAGTTACTCGTAGTATTGTTTTGTTTATGGCTTCATTCTAGAGAAAATTTCCACTACTGTTGATATTGAGATAGATTCTTTTGGGACTTAAATTTTTGTGGGTTTGGTTTTTCCTTGTCTATCAACATTCTTGTCTAACATCAACAATTTAGAAAAAATATTTAATGAGAGCAGACCACCACATTTGTAGTGGATAATGGTCACAGGGATGACAAATAGTCATCTAAGACCTAATATAACCTTACCTAACCGATATACAGGGTTACCCGTAAAACATGAGCAACCTAGTGTGTTAGCTACCTAGTGCTGCGAGGTTGCTCATGTTTTACGGGTAACCTGTATAATACATAACGTGAAGAATATGGTGTTTTAAGGCGGGTTAAGAAGGTGGCGGTAAGGTATTACTTAGGTATTTGCTTAAAAAGACTTGAAAATTACTAATAACAGCTAAGTCCTAATCAGCTTGCAGCGTTCCGTTAGAACTATGCGAACACGTTAAAGACATAATCGCGAGAAAATATTCCAAACCGTGAAAATGTTCAAATACCTCGTGCACTCGTAAAACATGCGTTCCCGACAATTGATTGATCATTACAAAATACGACAACGACGGGCAGTTGGCACTGTTGGCACGCCACCGCCATCCGTCATACTTCGCTCACGTAACAGATAACCGCCAATTGTAGATAAAGTTAAAAATACAAGCGTATACGCTTATTGCAACATTCCTCCGCGATCCTCGCATTCCGTTGAGTTTCCAGTAAAGTGTAATATTTTCAAGTACATTTTTTACGTGATGGTCGCAGTTAAATGATAGTCTTCTGTCTGATATATCTGCACAAGACATGGGTTTCTTAAAAATATGGAGTAAAAGAAAAAGAGCTTCGGTACTCTGTCGAAGCACTAAGCACGCCCCCAAGTGTTTATTGTGTTAGGAGGTGATAGGAACCACTTACCATCCGGTGGTCCGTCCGCCTGTTTGTCTACTGTTTTTATTTATTAAAAAAACGCCAATTATCTAGGGTTTCAGCCTTGTTTGAATATACCTTCTATTCTTATATAATTTAGTTTACTTGTTACATAACTACGGAAAAATCAATTAACAGGGTAGGTAACACTTTATTTTTATACATAAAACTTGAAACGTGGGTTACTCTCAACCCAGACAAAATGTTAAACTCCTATATGTATAACTTCTTAAATGAAAAATAACGAAATAATAAAGTGAAAATAAAAATTGTTCCTTGCTTGTCTTCTAATTTGTATATAATGTAGCCATAACGATGCTGTTTCACTAGGCTAATGAACTAATTAAAACTTTATTAGATTCTTACCCGTTCAGTGTTGTAAAATGAGTTTTGTTTCAAAATAAGTTCACTCTTTTATTCCGCTAACGATGCCATTACGTGAACTACGATGACATCACCTTACCCGATAATTCGAACGCAGTTTTCTTTTCAAAGTTTTATATTGATCTTTAGTTGAAACAACTTGTGGAGTTAAAAACTTGAAAATCAGAAAAGTATTTTACTTTTCTCTGCTTGAGCGATACATTCCAGAGATATAAGTTTTGGTCATTACTCTTCCTCTCCCCAGGGTTTGACTGGTAGAGAATGCTTTAAGGCCGCCTATGTATAAACATATTATCTGTATTAGGTTTAAGAATAATAAATAGGTAAGTTTATTTATTTGTGTTTTGCTAAACTTCCCGAGATCAGGTTCATATCTCTTTTTTCGGTAAACCTCATGTACGAGTAGTTATTGATAAATAACACAACACACAGATAGCCTCAGCCTTCGACAAAGAATTCTATTTAAATTTACTATAAGGTACATAAAACGGCCAATATTTGGGCGAATGTGACCATCTACCGTTAGATGGTCTGCCCGCTTGTTTGCCTGGAATTCTTGTTAAGAATAATTGAAATGAGCCCCCCGACTGAACGTACAACGTTCCCTTTGTGTACAGCCGTACGAGCGCGCGAACCTCGCGGACGCGCTGCTGCCGCGCACGCTGATCGACGGCGAGCTGATCATCCGGCAGGGCGACACCGCCGACGGCATGTACTTCGTGGAGGACGGCTCCGTCAGCATCCGCATCGCGCGCGACGACGGCAACGAGCACGAGATCAAGCGCCTCGGTATGTTGGGTCACTGTACACTGTACACTGTACATATTGCTTATTATTCGACGCTGGAAGGCTCACGTCAAAAACAAACTGGAACAGTTTTAGTCCTTACTGTATGTGAACAATAAAATGTACTCATTTATTAGTAGGTTTCAATCCAGACGAATAATAACAGCTGTTTCGATGGATGTTTAGTTAGTTACATTATATTAAAGTCGAAAACGATAATAAATCATATTTACATCCAACCTAAAACAATATAAAACATCTACTAGGATTACTAAGGAGTATCTATTTATTTATTTCGAAGGCCAAAGGAAATACTTTAACCTAATTACTAGAAAATTCTTATTATATTCGGTTTATTATAATGATTGTAGATACATCTACCGCGTAACAGAATTGCTGATTGTCAATATTAGCCTCTACATGACCGTGTTTCCAGGCAAGGGAGGGTACTTCGGCGAGCTGGCCCTCGTCACCCACAAGCCGCGTGCCGCTTCCGCTTACGCTGTTGGACCCACCAAAGTGGCATGTAAGTATAATATCTATTCGTTCGATTACTGTGTGAAATAATTGCTGTGTTTGTGTGTGTGTGTTCATAAGAAAAGATCAAAGATCACAACTATGTAGCTACTAACTATGGGACGGGATTCTTCTGAAAAGCGCGAAAAGAACTCCTCTTATACTGAAGTTTTGTACAACTCAAAATGTCAGCAAGTGGTTCGTTAGACCTAAGGAAACCTCTCAAGCGCACGACTGAGGGATACTGTTAACCCACCAACTTGCAACTGGCCAGCGTGGTGAATCCTTATCATTTTACTTAGAGAAACGACCCTGCAGTGCATTTAAATAATCCTCCTTTTTGCTTTAACATAGTCATTGTTCGATTCTCTTGCAAGTTAAGCTGCTGTCTTACTTACAAACATAGAACCCAAAGCCTTGGAGTCATGAGTCAAGGAGGCTTGCAGCGCAATCTACTATAGTGCTCATAAGGTCTTTTAAATTATTCTATGTAATATTCTTTTTCTCTACGAAAAAGAAAAAATAACATAGCGCGTCTGTTCCAGTCCTCGACGTGGAGACGTTCGAGCGGCTGCTGGGCCCGTGCATGGAGATCATGAAGCGCAACATCGACGACTACGAGGAGCAGCTGGTGAAGCTGTTCGGCGACAAGAGCAACCTCACCGACGTGCGATGAACGCCCCCGCCGCCCCCGCCTCGCCGCGCGCCCCCTTCAGCCGCCGTAATCCACGCCCCCTTTCCTATTCTACGGCTCCACATTCGTGCCGTGAATGAACCGCAGACCGCTGACCAGAGCATGAGCGCGCGAAATCCACGACCCTACATTCACGTTCACGCCTGTTCGCGGAACTTTGCGGCACAAGTGTAGAGCCGGCATTACATTTACACTTTGCCCACTACTAACATACCGTGGATCTTATTTACCTCCCCTTATTGTGTATTTGTAGTTTATTACATGTAACAGCACTTATGGTCAAAGTATACCAAGTATTTTCATAGATAGTTCAACCGACAAAAACAGACATTGTTTGTACCAATGTGGATCATGGTGTAAAATGTTGTAGTGGGCAGACTATTTTTAAGACGGATCCAGACATACGCCGAAACATACAGTCTACAAGCTCATAAGGACTTCAGAACCTTATAAGAGACGTTTTGCCTCCACTTGACGTGCATATGTAGTATACGCTTGTTAATTGTGTGTATCTGTCTTGGTATACCCAAGGACAAAATCTGCTGTGGTTGAATTGTCAAAACATAAATGAGTACGCAGTCACGAACTGTGGTCACGTTTATGAACCACAAATATTGCGCTAAATTATTTAAAAGCTTCATAAATTGCAGTGGGATGGTTATGGAAACTACAGGTTATCTATAAAACGTCTGGTAACATCTACTGACGCTTTACGATCTTTAAAGCTTGCATATACTTTGATGTACAAGTAACTTACACATTATGTTCTCATGGAATCCGTACACGGACTTCGTACGTCGTCCGAAGACAAAACAACCGTATACTCGCGCATGTGTGGATCCGTTAATGTCTTTCACTTTTTCATGTTAACCCTCCAAGAACAGATGACTACAAAGTAAACTATTGTGTGCCCGTAAATTCGAAAGACGTACAGCATAAACTAGTCAAGTTTGTCAACACTAGCTTGTTCAAAAATCTTAACAAATCTTAAAAATGAAGGATACAAAACCTTACAAATTGTTGTACAATATATTGATATTGTCGTCTTTGTATTACTGCTGGTAACACAAAAGCGGCTTAGTGCCATCTGATCTTATTACCAAAAACCTTCTGAGTTGTATGCCTTTGAACACTAAAAATATTCTGTTTTATGTTATTAACTCTAATAAAAGTTTACCCTGTTATGTTAACTACTAAGTTTTCAACTGCACTATTGAAGTTGTAACGTAGTATGATATTGTTTGTAAATGTTGGTGAAACAAATGCTTGAGTTGCTTCTTGTAAGGTCTGATTTAAGACACTTTAATATATCTATTAATAAATGTGTCTAATCTTTTAGGGAAGATTACGTGTTGAACGGAAGGGGGTTCTTTTTTAAACAAATCCAAGTGCCCGATAATATTGCATTGGAACAATAATACGCTTATTTTAGATAGAGAAATGCCTTAGTAGCTATGTATGTATATATTAACACTACGCGTAGTGTCACAAGACAGGCGACCGAGGACGCAATATGCTCGCTGTCATCCGAATAACGCTCACAAATGTGCCATAATGAGATCCATAAACAATTGGGTCACTTCACTATATCATGGTATAAAAGTTCTTGTATCATTTTACGACTACAGTATGTGCATCTAGTCAAAAAACATCGTGACATCATTATAAATAGAAACATCAAGTACCTGTGTAGCTTAAGCAGGATGCAATGCCTTCAATGTAAGACTGAACGTAACGGTGATAGATTCGGCTTCAACGCTCCATTGCTCAAACTAAATCGTAGATTGCTCCTCTTGGTCCCTGTCTCGCTAAGAATTGATACACCTGGGATCGACATAAGTATCTGTGAGTGCAAAGGCATTTTAGTCCTTAATATATCATAAAGTAGGAGGCTGACAATGCAATACTATGTGGCACTTTTCCAACTTATATTAGGATATTCTCAACTGCTATCGCCACGTTTCTATTAACATAGGTTATTGTCACTGACACAGGCTTTTTAAACAGATACAAAATTAATATACCTGAAGTGGGTAAAACATATAGATTTATTTAATTTGTGAACAGATTAAATCTTTTCACTTGCTAATTTTATTTATTTATTTTAATTAATTTATATTTTAGAGAGGTCAATGTGTATTATTGATACATTTATAAATGGAGATGGTAATATAACACATATGGATAAATGAATGCCAAATTGGGAAAGTTACATGCAAATGCTACATTTTAAATTTACTTAATGTCGGGGAATATGTCATTGCTATGAGAAGTCAGGAGAATACCTAACTCGATATCAAAGGAAAATTGTTGTGTTTCTGTACAATTATTATTATTGATTCAAGATTATTATTTTTATATTAAAGTTTCACATTTGTTAAGGAAATGGTTTGTTATTGTGTTACTTTCGGTTTTTATTTGGTGTTTAGAGCTTTTTTGTTGTAGAGTTCCTATTGTTTATTTGCTCTTAACATTTTTACATTATAGATCTGAGGTGTTACATTTATGTCATCGTGGACACTACCGAATACCATCATTTTAAAAGAGTTTCATTTTCTGTTGCATAATGTTACTTGTTTACGTATTTAGCAACTGGGTGTGTAATAAATAATTACTTGATCCAATGAGCTGGCCACTGGCACGTCGCAGTGCGCGGGTCGCTCATTGAGGCAGCGTCACGACTCGCGACGAGCCAGCCGCCGGCACACGTTTTGGACCCTCAGGTAAAAATTTCCAGTATTATTTGAAATATGAAAATCGAAATCCATTGATTTGTGACTCCAGCCAAAGTAGATGAATGCATAAGATCATATGTAGCACTAAATATTTAAGTCTATATTTACTATGTAGTAGTTAGTTTATGTCCCTTCTTAATGTAATTTAAATATTATTAGATTAGAAAAATTTAATGGATTATAGTCAGATCCTGAGGGGTTGGTGTAATGTATTTTTTTCTTTAACGCCATGTACAAAAGTGTACAAATTATTTCAGTTGCCATAGAAAATTTGTTTTATTTCATTAAATTATAAAGTAATAAACATAAATTTAATTTTACTAAAATTTTTTTTATTGTAATTTAAGCTCCTATAAATTTTCACTTGGAAGTTTGTTCCTCTATGTTGACATGTTTGCATTGATGAAACGGTATTGCGTAATGTTGTATTAATACATTCCCATTTTGCTGATGATCGAAATGTTGAAAGTATTATTTTTATTAGTAAGTAATAGATTTTTCCATCTGCTGATATAATTTGCAACAGGATGTTTCTCACTTCAAGTGCCTATTTCATACAAAAACATAAATCTGTAACCAAATTAAATTTTTTCTGATTAACAACATTAATGTTAAGGTCGTGTTAACTTGAACTGCCTTTTTCTATGTGGAATTGTGTAACGTGTTGTGACGTGTGTATTGTGCATCAAAGACAAGTTTTATTATGAAATTAATTTCCTCGCATTTCTAATGTGTACCATATTTAACTACAAGCCACAGTAAAGTGCAGTGCCGCTTCAAAAATGAAATTGATTCAATCAGACTTGAAGAAACTTGTAGTCAAATATGGTATACCTTTACCTGTGATTGTACAATTTTTAGAATGACTGAAAATTAAAGTTTCCTTTTCAAAGACAGATTTATTCAGATTATTATACACAATATTTATTGTTCCAAGATTATAATTATAATTTCACATAATTTTTCTTTTATCTGATGACATTATTTTATTATATATATATACCTAAATGTATGAGAGGTTTTCCCATCTATGATACATTATAGTTTGATATAGCGTGTGTAACCTTCTGTTTGTTACCTGTACAGGTGAGGTGCGTCTCGTGTCCGCCCCATTTGATATGTCTGTGTGTCCCCGCTGTAACAGACCCTGTAGATGTTTATAATATAGTATTGTGCAATAATCGTTTACATGGATATCATGTTAAATTTTGTCAGTGTGAATTTATTTATAGATTTTAATAAAAAAAAATAGAATAAGACATTTCTCTTTATACTGATGTTTAAAATATATCCTATCCTATTGCGTCAGTAACTTAGGAAGCTAAATTAGTGTGTGTATATTTGGTTTTATTAAAGATTACACTAAGTAAAACTTGCAATTCCTATTTATTGATAGAGGCACAAATGTTTTATTGTATACAGAGAATTTTAAAGGACTTGTATTTCTGTTGTCTTCCAATGGGACGCACAGAAGTTTTACGTCTTTGGCGTCCAAATAATAAAATTTCAACATTTGCGTTAAATGGTATTCTATTGTAAAACTTGATTCAATACGCTTAAACGTAGCGTAATTTTTTATAAATTACTAGTCATTGGTGTCTTAAAGTAGATTTGTAACCCGACAGCACATTGAAGTTGAACATTTTCCATGTCTTCACGTTCACATTAGATGTAAGTTGTCGTGTACACTGTACCCTTTCATGAGGTGTAAAGCATATCAACTCGGCGCCTGCCGCGTTCTATCTAAACAAATGCACTAAGTACATAATTATTTACATCCGGTAGCCAGTTTAAAACTAGTGCCGCTTTACCCACATCATGAGCTTACCCTGTACATTTATAAAAATTATGTATCGTAAAATGTTAGAAAACTGAATTATATTTGTTTGTAGATCTAAATTGGGTTTTTTTTTTATTTATCCCTTGAAAACTTCCTCCTTACATTTAAGACAGTTTTACATTTAACATTAATTAATGGCTAAGCACAGTTTTGGAAATAACAGAACTAATATACAGCGTGTAAAAATACCCTATATTTTATCAGCAAAAGCAATATAGCCTGGCCTCTAACCTGCAGATATCAAAAATTCAAATAGCCTCATCTCAATGGCTTCATAAAAAGTGCAAACCTTTAGTAACCAACAATAAGCAACCAGCTAAAGTACTACCTGACACTAGCTCTTTAATTCCACCTGGATAACTTCGTGATTTCAAAAACTTACTATCATCAGTTTCAATAAAATATTGTCAGATATGGATAGCCCTGTTATGGTATAAAAGTGGCATATTAATTATTATGAAATAAAAGATATTGCCTAGCAACCCAGCAATAGTATAGTTATATCTGTCCGTAGATGATTGAAACCAGCCATCTATGTAGGATCATCAGTAATGATGATAATATTCTATTTGCAAATAGGTAGTCTTATTTTGGTATTTAGAGGTCATATTTTCTGATTCTTATTTTACATATGGGCTAAATGGAAAGACCAAGTAATAAATGGATATTATTATTTTTATTGAACACATTAAACTTTAATTTTCAAGACATATTTCAACATCTAGATAGGTTCAGGTTCTCTGCTGTACACCTGCATTATTTTGTCCATTATCTCCCAATTCTTTTCCTTTTGCAGGTCCTTTGTAAATACCTGGAAATAAAAATTCAATTACAAGTTTTCTACAACTCTCTGCAACCCATTGGTAACACACTACAGTATCAAATTTCCTTTCAGAATAAGAAGAAAAGATACCACCCTAACTAAACTGAACTCAAAAATCATTGTATTTAAGTATTAAATTTTATTTACATTAATTGTTTATGATGGTTATGTAATTATATTTATCAAACTAATATTGTTTTTACTTAAAAATATATAATGTACTTGTTTCACGCAAAATAAGTGTACTGTACTCTATTCAACATCTTTTGCTTTAAATTTAGAAACAATAATATGTTAACAAGCTGAACCAAAATTCAGCAGCTTACCGAATACCAAGCCTCATCTTCCAAAGTTGAAGCTAAGGGTACAGACACTCCCAATACGTTCAGAGCCAGCGTTAAAGCTGCCACAGCTATATGTGGTGCTCTGTAATCTAAAATAGATGGAGAATGATGGAAGTCTTGCAGAAAAGCCATCGCAGTGCGAGCTATAGGTGCCGCTCGCCACTGACTCGCAGGAAACCATTCCTGCAGAGAACGCAGATAGTGAAGCAAATATCTGTGAGGAGATGGCGTCTCCAAATTAAAACCCAATAGTCGCAGTACTAGTAACTCTGCTTGTGCCACCACCCCTCTCCACGACCAGTATTCGTCACCAAATTCCAAAGGCCCGGCGCCTCGATTGATGGAATTGTAGGCTACGTTGACTGCATCTCGTAACCTGACCGGTTCGTCTCTCGACTTTCCCGCTGCACACAAACAAGCCGTACAAATAACATAGCAATCGTAATCATTTCTATCTGCTTCCTTGAAAAATTTGTGGTAAAATATCGCCGCTGTAGCGACAGTAGCCGGTTGAAGACCAAGTTTAATTCCACATTCAAATATAAAATTTGTAGCTAAACTGTGACCGGGAGCACTTCGATAATCAGGCAGGCGCTTTTCGCGTCGCGTGGTTTGTAAAGCCATTACGTCAATTACGTCCTTCATGTTTTCCGTCCCAAAGTTATAGGTTAGTTATTAGTTAACCATAAACTGAAAGCGTCACTCCGGTCCGGTAGAGTCCGGTAACATGTAAACAGTCAAAATCAAAGAATTCTTCTAAAATTGAGTCCTGGCTGCGCACAATTATTTTATGAAAAAGATCAAATAATTCAAGGTTTTTATTTCTTGCTTTCTCTCTTCTTTTACCTCTTTAGTTTCGAATATTGTAAATTACTTGAAAGAAAAAAAGCGTCCCTAAACAATGTTAGGTACTACTCAAAATTATTGATTGTCATTGTCACTTTGTCAGTCAATGTCATTAAACAGTAAACTGTTTCATTGTTGACAATGACGGATGGGAGGAACTTGACCATAAACTTGACAGATAAATAATTTTGCTCTGTCTAGAATCTACTACTATATCTATGACAGTAGCTTTATCTAATAAATTTTTAATAGGTACAAATTTTGTACACTAATTAATACAAAATGTAGATATAACCAGGAAAAACGTAAATATATCAGAAATACAAGAAAAAACGTAGTCCTTCTAAGGCGGCGCCGGGCGCCACATTCTTCGATGGCTACACCAATATCTAGTCTAGACACGGCGATAGTGTGTCAAGCCAAGGCCAAGCCAACCAGCCAATAGAGCAGCATCGAGTGTTATATTACACGAATCATTTGAAGCCACTTTTGAGCCCCTCCTATCTGAATAAGTTAAAAATTTAAAAACCCCCGACACAATAACCTGAATTCCCTTTAAAACTTGTAAAAAATAATGTGGTTGTGCCACATCAGCCGTAAGCAGCACATATTACTTCTTCAATAACTATAGTAGTTTTAGAATGAATTCGCGAAGTTACAGGTTAAGTATGAAAGTTCTTAATTATGGCATCCTCTCCACTCCATCTGTGACGTATGAACTCTATTAAAAACAAAGTTTTAGTGTTCCGGCCCGGGTGTACCCCTTTAACGCATGGCCTTAACAATCAGAAATCGATTTCATATTCAATAATCGGGTGTTGATAAATTTTTCATTTTTAACTTTTGCGTGGACATATTTTAAACAAATAAACTTTATTGTTTATTTATTTGTTCCTAACGAAACCCATAAATAATTTATGTCAGTTGGGTCTCCTCTCACAATGAGAGGGATTTAGGCCTTATATTAGTCTACCACGCTGGCCTACTGCGGGTTGGTGGACTTCACCTACCTCTGAGAACATTTTTTAGCGAGCTCTCAGGCATGCAGGTTTTCTTACGATGTTTTCCTTCACCGTAACAGCAGGTGATATTTAATTTTATAAAGCGCACATAACATTTTTTACAAAGCATGCATGCCACTGGGATTCGAACCCGGACCCCTCGATTCGAGGTAGAATTCTAAGCCACTGGGTTATCACCGCTCTCAAACCGCGTCGGTTGGATTGTTATCGATAAGATAGTGTTGAGACTTTTAGTCAAATGTAGATTTTTTTTTTGTCAAAATTTGATGGAATGTTTGAAGGAGTTATGCAAACTTGTATAATATAACTATAAATAGTTGTCCACAATAAATAAGATATAGTGCAAGTAGTTCACGAAAAACAACTATTTTAGCACCTCATTAAAAATATTTTACTTAGTCTTGACTTAATAAAATTGAGGAGGATTGGGAACATAAATGAAACAAACTTAATTATTTGAACATAAAAATTAGAATATAATCATTTTCAGTAATTATTTAAAATTATACACTTAAAGTACATTTATAGTAAATTCAATAAAAAATACCAGTGCAGACGAGATACAAAAAAGAGAAAATATTGTTTAATTATATCGTTGGTTAAATACATCGCTTCCAGTAAATGCAATACAAAAAATAAATCGGAACGTAATGAAATAAACTGTTAAAAAGATGTCACTCGATATAGAAAAATAAAGATAAGATTGAATCACATTCAAAAGTTACCCACTAGTGACTAAAAATTTTACTTTCTTAAACTTTTGTTCAATAGTCGGAACCGGCGCGTGGCCGGCCCATCCACGCTAGAAGTAAATGTTACATGTCATCAATTCTAAACAAGGTATTCTCAACATTGTACTCCGATCAGTACGATATTTACGATACTACGCGACGGCGGCCGCGCTCGCGACCTCCGTTCTCTCACCGCGAATCTCAAACCTAATTTAGTCATCGAAGGACATACAGTACAGTAGGTAGGTATAAATAGTGAGGTTAGTATTAACTTTGGCAAATATGAATGAAGCATTGTGATATCGTTTTCAAATCGACGACCCGTGACATTCAGCGTTTCAAAGTTTTAAAAAGTACGACCAAACATCGCTATCGTCGACGGTACCTCGGGTGCGGTTTCCTCGAACGCGATTCGGTCGCGTCGCTACAATGAGAGACATCTACGTCCACCGGATCACTAACTAACCAATTAAAAAATTCTCAATTACCGGCCCCGTCTGAATCTAATAAAGCGCAAGAACTTTTTGAGCCGCAACATTTCAGTCTTCAAATGAGAAGCTTACGCACAGTACAGACCACGACGTGTCGTCACTGGAGAGACCACTTTGAGCCGAACTCAGCGGTCGCGGGAAGCGCTCACTCTGTGTACTCTGTGTACTTCGCGGCGCCGACGTACCGCGAGACAAGTAAATAGTAAATCGTTTGTGCGCTCGTTGCGGGATGCGTGGCGTGTGCGTTTCGGTCACTGTTTCAATCTTAAAACTAAATGTGATTCGAGCGAACAAACAATGCGGCAGTGTACAAAATTTACATCACATTCACTCGAAATATTTAAAGCATACAAGTTAATATTCAGCGGCGGAGGAACACATCGAAATGCAAAAGACGTCGCGCGATCGCGACGACATGCCGCCTGCCTCCCTCCGTACTCCCTAAAAACGTTTGATAAAGCTTACTTAAATGTAGATTTCGGATTGAATGTAGAACTGCGCTTACATCGTATAATTAGTTCTGATTTACATACACATATTGTTACATAACAGTAAAAAACCTACCTAGCAACAAGCGAGCGCGCTCGCTAGGTCGCGGGCCACCGCCCTCGGCCGACAGGTTGCCGGCAACTCGCCGCACCTCTGCTCTGCGTCGGCGTCCTCACAGGGGGCGTCGAAGTCGCCGACCGACCCCCGAAAGATTACATACTTTACAAATGATTTCTTTTCATCATGATTTTAATTTACGGTTCTTACCTAGTAGTGAATATAAGTGAAATCTTTGGTTTCCAGTAACCTTAAAATCATTTCGACGTAGTAAAAGAGGACACCGACAGATCGCGGCGTGTGGCCCGCGCGGCCACAGTGTAGGCGTTACATTTTCATTTAAGTAAACACTTTTTACATACTCGGAAACGTAAAATGAAAATAAATCACCTAACTATGACGATAATAAAGGTTACTGTCTAATCGCATTATTAATTAATGTTTATTGATACAGTTACTGTCCTATGCTTAAAAGTAAGATTTTTACTTTTATTATTAATAATAAATTATGTTATACAGTATAATATATATGTATATTATTTGATTACGCCAATTTGCGAGTGTATACAAGTTTATATACTCACATATCTTACACTTGATGCGTACAGAACCCACAGATGTCGGTATGGCCGCACTGCCGGCCACCTGGCGCCTACGCACTGGCTGACTCCACCCACTTCACATTCACTAAATTATTACAAGTTTTACATGTCCATAAACATCGGTTACACTTAATAATAAAATTAAACATGACAGTTTACATTTACCATCTTCAATAAAAGTACGCTAGATAAAATAAATACCTAATATGTTTCATAATCGAATACGAGAGTAGATCTTAAACGGCTACATCTTAAGGTTACTGTAAAGTGATTAGAAAAAATATTAACACAAAAACTATTTAAGATTGTATAATATGGCTTAGCGACTTAATAATGCTCTTATATAGGAATAAACGGTTTGTGCAATGTGTGACACTTAACTAAACTAACACATGGGTCGAGGACGACGGGACTGAGCGACGGAGCGACGGAGCGCCGCGAACTAAACGTGTGCCTGATTCGTCACGGTGGTTACGGTCGTGCAGTCAAAAGTTTATAAAAAATAATTTCTCATAGTAAATGATAATACCTAATAATGGAATGATATTTTGTATCAGTTGAAGTAGGCCTGTGAACGTACTCATGCATCTCACTACTGTTATTCAGCGCTATATATTGGTTCCTTTCTATTTTTGGTCCGTAAGAGAGTGAGTATATAAGCATATCTGACGCCGGCCGCCCGCCCGCGCCGCCCGGACGCTCTACCGACAACGAAACGCTACACCAACGCCTAGCACCAAAATTTATAATCGAACTCTAGGTACTAACTCGCGGCGCTCGGAGGGAGCTCGCGCGTCCGAGGAGATGCGGAGACGGTTTATAATACAGGGAGTGTGCGTCCGGCGGCGCTGCGGGCGGCGCCGCGAGCCGACATCCCCTACGAGTGTGGAGGACGCCGCAGCCCAGGACCTAAGCTACGTTAGTTTAACTCAGCTGAGGTAGCCAGTACTCGTGCGACCACGCGCTTTGTTAACTCAAATATGCAAAGCTAAATATGTAGTTGTGCCAAGCCAAGTAAGCCAAGCCCTTTTTATGCTGTTTCCATCTTTCAGTTGTGTTGCATTGACTTTGTATAATTGTCATTACATCTTTTTGATAGATCATATAAAAGTGCCATGGTAACGAATTCATCTAACCGAACCGCTTACACAACACTCAGCTCTCGCACAGTTGTTGAGGTGCACGGAATTTTCTGTATTTTTTGAAACGGGCTTAGCTTAGCTGTTTAACTTGGCTTCGGCATAGCTAAACTGTGGGTCTGCAGCCGGCGTAATACGCTGGGCCGCCGCGTCAGAACAGCTCGCTCGTTACCGCCACGCCCGTGCCGACTCCGCACTCACATAAGCGGCACATAGCTACAAATTTCGGTGTTCAAACATTTCCGTGCCACATACTTCAGTAGAACCAACGGTACGCAATATGTAACGTGAATCAAACACATCCTCAGTGCGGAAGGGGTCTAACGATAGAGTTTGCACGATACCGCCGTCAATCGCGTCAAGCTGAACGAGTGCTTCGTTATACTACAATATCTATGAGCATGAAAAAACAAGTGAAATTGAAACGACAGTTCCAAAAGGAGTTAGAAATTACGGCATCTCGTTCCAAAGCATCGTGTAAACTCGTCGGTGTCGGCGCAGCGGCGGCGCGGCGGTCGCGGGGCGGGTGCGGGCGCGGGTGCGGGCGCGGGCGCGGGCGCGGGCGCGGGGCTTAGTACAGGCCGCAGCCGCGCAGGTTGTTGGCGATGATGACGTCGGTGACGGCGTCGAACACGAACTGGATGTTGTTGGTGTCGGTGGCGCACGTCATATGGCAGTAGATCTCCTTGGTGGTGGACTTGTTCTTCGCCTCGAACTGCGCCTGGATGTAGGCGGCCGCCTCGCCGTACTCCTGGGCACCTGGATGCAATGTTAGTGATGTTAGTTGAATGTTGATTCTCTGTAATCCATTGGTCCACCAAGCTGGTGTGGGTTGGTGGACTTCACTTGCTTTTGAAAACATAATTATGAACTTTTTGAATGTCCACCAAGGCCTATGTTAGGTGTGGTGGAGTATGCTTGGAGCTTTCCTGCAGAGCCAGGCCAGCAATGTTTGAATAGCTAGAACTTAACAGATGAATGGTTGCTCTTTTGCATAGTAATTTTAAAGAATCAAGTTTTGAGTAATTTTTTTACATTTGTAACTAATTGTTGACTGTATGGTCATATCTCCTCTCACAATGAGAAAGACTTGGAATACTGTACTGTTTTTTGGATAGTTATAAAAGTTGTGTCTATTGCACCAGCCAATTAGGTCAAGGCCTTATGGGCCGTCCGTTAATCACGTGAGGCTTGAAAGGGGGGGGAGGGGTTTGACAAAAATCACGTAATGTCGCAAGGCAGGAGGGGGGGTGTAGTAAGAATCACGTGTATTTATTTTTTCATTATTATTTTTTTGACTCACATTTTTATCATGGTCCTTAATTTCAGAATAAAATAAGATTATACTTTATACCTGTATTTAAGATAATATTCTAAAAAAATAATATTTTTGTAGATACTAAAATACACGGTATGCTGGGTGGGGGGTAGCCTTAACCCTCATCATGTATCACCAAGGGGGTGAAAAAATGCTTAAAAAAAAATCACGTGATTAATGGACGGCCCTTTAAATCAAGTGACCATTCATTTTCACAATGTTTTTACATAAAACTACATAATATGTAAGTCCACAAAACTAACCGGTATACTCGGGGAAGCAGATGGTGAGCGGCGACTTGCGGATCTTCTCCTCGAACAGATCCTTCTTGTTGAGGAACAGGATGATGCTGGTGTCCGTGAACCACTTGTTGTTGCAAATCGAGTCGAACAGCTTCAGACTCTCCTGCATGCGGTTCTGGAAATATTCAATGCAATATGCAGAGTACTGAATGCCACTCCATCGATCTTGATAGTTTCAACAAAAACAGACAAAGGCAAACGACGTGGACTTCTTGACAAAATCAGTTGGAAATATTATTATCAATTTTGAGAATGTAGACAGCTTTATCTGACGTTTTAAATGGATGAAAATAATGTTCTGTTTAAATGTGTTTTTAAAACGTATATAAGAAAAGCAGATAACTAATGTGATGCAAAAAAGGCACGGAATTAAGAGTCTGTGTAGAGCAACTGAAGACAGTAAACAAAAATATTCCATTCCATACATATTATATTTTATATGCAAAGATGCGAGTGTCATAATATAAAAAAGGGGACACCAAAAACTTTTAATGATAATGGTATAAACCTCTACCAATATATTATTATAGTGTTGTTAAAGTTTAAAAAATTAAGGTCATATTAACATTTTCTCTAGTATAGTGTCACCCTCTGTAGGTCTTTGGGTTTCCTGCTGTCTTCTACAGTCTACCTGGCCGGAGGCGTGTACTCCTTTTACTTAAACGTAATCGTCACCCGAGGACCTTTTTTCCCATCGCTTGTCGGTTCTTCGAACCATGTGGCTAGTAAACAGGCTCAGCACTAGTCACTAACAATAGTTAGTACAAAGGTAATTAAAGGCTAGTTACCGTGGTCTCGTCCTCGTGCAACACCTGGTCGTACTCGGACATGGCGACGCAGAATATGATCGCCGTGACGTCCTCGAAGCAGTGGATCCATTTCTTCCGCTCCGACCGCTGCCCTCCCACGTCGAACAATCTGGAAACACGAAGTTATGTTACATAGTACAGTCAATATCGTGTTTGTAATTGTACCTACAATGATGTCTTCTTTCTTACGTTTGATCTCTATGGAGTAAAATTTCATCTTTTGTACGACATATTATCATCTATGTTATCAACTATTGTAAACTCTTTTAATCTATTAGTAATATATTACATGAAAACCACGTATTATAAGTGGTCATAGCTGAAAGTGCACAAACATAATATACTTATATCATAACTTCAAAATTGGTACAATGCATTTCTTTTGCCTTAAGGTAATAATTAAAAGCGATTATAAATCTTATTTCTCAAAAGCAGCAACGCCTGCACCTCAAACGGTCTTTGTTCTTGTCTGAGGCTCCATATGATTGTTCCTGAATTTATGCAACCATAAGCATTAGATTTTTTAAATGCTACCTTATAAGTACATAGTACACGTTTAAAATCTGATTCTTAGTTGCCAAATTCAGTTAAAAACCAGAACCACTCTATCTACGCTCGCGACTCCTAGTAGAAAAAATAGGTCACATACATTTTATTGGCTGCAATAACCATTAATGTGTCGTGTATATTGCATTTAAAAAGCCTTGACAAACGTTACTCTAATATCAATCATGTTTCGCGCCACATTATTCCTCGTCGTAAGTAGCGCTTATAGTCATTATAGAGTTCCGACTTGGGTGATGCGTAATTGACCCATGATTCATACAAGACGCCTCTTAGTCCGACACCGAGACAACCAGTCATTAGAAATAATAAAAATACCGGCCAAGTGCGAGTCGGTCTCGGACACGAAAAATTCTACTGCCATAAAAGATACCGAAATCACAATCATATTCAAGAGGTATTTATTTACCTAATTTTTGAATACTTTTTACTACTTATTAAAGTACCTAATTATAGTAGGTAATAGGCAATACATATTTAATTTAAAAATCAGGTGGCATCATTTGTCATTACAGTTTAGATTAGACCAAACTTTCCGGTGACAGGCGGACACGGGCGATAAAAGTAGTCTTTGTAATTCTTTTTGGGTCTCATTAGCGCCCTAACGGTACGGAACTCTAATAACGCGGAAGTTAGTTCCTAACACGTAGCGGCGTTTCTTATCTAAAACTAAGTTCAAAGCGTGAATCAGACAAACATTGTAAGGTCAAGACATACTTAGAGCGGTGTAGAAGAAAATAACTCACTTGAAGTTAAGATTTTTGAAGGAGAAGTGCACTTCAACTATGCCGGTGGTTTTGACTCTGGTTCTTAAGATATCTTGCTCGGTGGGTTGGTAGTCCCTTGCACCTAACCGGTCGAGATCGTCCAAGAAACTGGAAATAAACAGACATAGTTATTAGCAATAAATTTAAATACAAAGCAGCTCCATGCTAATTATTCTCATGCACCATTGTTTTCTATATTTACAGGAACATTAATTATAATATTACATTGATAACGGACTGTGACGTATACGCAAATTATTTATCACAGTTACCACCGGGACTTTGGTGAGTATCAAGAATATTGCCGAAGAATTTATTTAAACTAGGAGGGTAACTCATTTTACCCATAAATAGATTAGTTTTTAATGACTACTACAATGTAGAATGAAAAACTAAACATGAACAGCAGTAAAGAATGTAAGATCAATGTTAATAAAATAGCGTTGTAAGTAGGTATCCACAGTTTACCTAAAATTAACTCTGTAAATAGTATCTTTATAAACTAACAAGACATCAGAAGTCATACGATGGTATTGCGGTAATCGAGTATACAAACTTAAATTTATTAATAACTCGTCCGTTTACTTCTCGGTGTGATTTTCAGTTCCCATTCTACGAATGGTTTAGCAGGATAACATGAAAATGGGTATTTTGTAGTGAAACATTTTTTTCCTGTATGTAGATTTAACTATTTAAGTATTGAAGGCCATACAATGTCCATTTTGATTAATACAATGGCATTAAAGTAGCCGTCATCACGGTAATCGTGTCTATTGGCTTAGTCATTGTCACAACGCTGAGCATGAGATAATAATATGAGTCTAATCATCGAAGTATATTTCGTACTGTACATACCTACTATTTTGTATTTTTCAGCAGACGAGGTATTACGATGTATGTTATCGATAGGCATAACAATATGGCTTATCAATAATAAAACAATAGAACAACGTCGATTAGGTAATGTCTATAAACCCGAAATGCATCCACATTCAGCATCCATTACAAAATAATATACATAGAATATATCAAATCTTATTCGGACTTAGGACAAATTACGGACGTAATGTAAAGTATGCTTTACTTTAATCAATGACGAGTGATGAACAACGAATCAATGGGGTCTTCCAAAACGACCTTTGTGCACATCAATACTATGTAGGTACCTACCAGTCATATCATACATTTTACTCACGCGTTTGCAAACACTTCAAACGCGTACCCCGTACATGTGGATGGATAACAATGATCAACTTTTCAAATATTTGCATAAAACTTTTTAAAAAATTTAATACAATTTGAAAAACCTATCCGTACATTTAATGAAATATTGATTGCCTTCTACGTGGAAGTGTACTCGAGCTTAAAAATGGGTTAAAGTATGAAAAACCTTTGAAGTTCACAGTCGCACTGCAATTCTATGAGCTTTTGAATGAGCCAAGTATAGAAGTAGAGACATCATTAGGTACGATACGTTGTGTATTTGTGTTACACGTAGGCGGAGGCATCGGCGGAAAATAAACTAAGCACATTCAGAGGCATCTTTTTGAGAAAAGTTCGTACCTATTCAGTGTAGCATTTTAAACGAGCGCTCTCTTTGTACAACGATGTGGCAAAAACAAGAGCGTAAAGGGGCAACAGTGGAAGTGGAAGAGCGGCTGGAGTGTTATCTAACGACGTTGCGGGCGCCCGAGCGCGGTTTAACAGGACTCGTGACGTAATCTACTTTATAGCGTAAAGAGAAGTCAGGAATCTGGATCATATAAGGCCACTACGTTTCTACTAAAGCTACGATTTTGATGGAATAAACAAAACATTAATTCAAGTCCCTAATTTTGTTTTTAAATTTCATGCAATTCCGGTTAACTTAAGAAACAAAGACTCCCAGCCGTTCGATTTGATTGCATCAGAACCACACCTAAAGGAGAAAAAAACAATATGATGTCATTTTCTGTTCGATTCGATTTGCATCGACCATTAGTACTCGAAGCGTTGTAATTTAAATACGGAACGTAATTGATCGGATCGAGCGATTGGAGCTCCAAGTGGCGTGACAGATTTTGGCAGGCGATCGGTATAAATTAGGAGAAGTACGGTACTGGAGAGCACGTCCGCCTCGCCAATAGTTCCCACTAGTTGCAATTGACGAACTAAAAGCCGGGGCGACGGCACCGCATACATATTAACGAGTTCACAAACCGCCCGTAGACAACACGCGATACGTGAATATTATTACAGTAGGAACTCTTCACACAGAACAGGGAGTGTTATTGTCTACGTTCTGATATAACACGGAGCTTTCAAACAAAGCGTTTAAATGAGTCGTCCGCCGCGTGCGTCATTATGAATATGATCTTTCTAGAACAATGTAAGAAGTTCGGTCTTATTCAAGCCTGATAATCCCGGAAATATTGTTAACTAAATCATCCCAATAGATTGTTAAAACATTACATAAGGGTCAGCTACTTTGTCTTTTCTATAGACTCATTATCAAGCCTAATTCAATAACTGCAGGTCAACAGATCGAATTATGACTCAGCCCGAACTAGTCATCTCGTTTCACAGTATTTTGACTCAAATATATATCCGGTTTCATTGACTTTAACATACTAGACAATCTACAATGATTTATTTTTCTTATCTGTAACGATTTTTCGTTTTCCATTCCGAGTCACATTACATCATAAGTGTTCATTGCTATATTACGCTAAATATCCTTTTTTATTTGGCAAAGGAGAGTTTTCACTAGGGTCTCCACCCCAGTGAAAATAATAACATTATCATAACCACCCGTGTTTTGGTCTCTTATTAATTTGTAGTCATGTAGAGTCGTCGATATCCAATAATAAAGATAATATATTATGTGCAAATCTGACGAACCGCTTCTGCCCGTAAGCTATGTGGAAAAACCAAGAAGGTCGCCTTAAACATATTAGGAACATCTTAAGCACTTAAATTCATGTAACAAAATATACAAGTAACATAAACCTGAATTGTCGCGGATTATTCGGCCTAACACTAAACAATCTCACTAACTAGCTGAATCGCTTTCCCCCGTAGCAGCGACGTATTCGCGGAGCGTGTGAACTGCCTACTACACCTCCGGAGCAAATAACCAGCGACCCAAATGAAAACAGAGTCTACACGCGAGCTTTTTGCGCACCCACCAGTATGTATGTATATATTTTATGCTAAACCTCATGCTCGCGTCAACTTCCCTGAATGTCAAGTCGGAATAGTAGATGATTTATGCTGGTTCCACCCATCTGACCAGCCGCGAAGAACGATAACGGGCTAATTTGATTTATGCTGGTTCCACCCATTTGACCAGCCGCAAAGAACGATAACGGGCTAATTTGATTTAATTACAAACGTGTAGGTATGATATTCAAATGTAGTAGCCCAGTGACTATTAACTACTTCTTTATCCATTCAAATAGTAAGTAGGTAATTTACTTGCATAATATGGTTGTAAGTAATTTAATCATCATCAAACCGTTTATATCTATTAGGCCAGTAAAAATAGACGTTTTTTTTAGTCAACTTTGCACTAAATTTCCGATCCAATTTTTTTATAAGGTTTACGATCACTTACTGAGCATAAAATCACAAAATGCTGACAGATCTAGGTGGAGCATTTAAGCGCCATCTTAAAAAAACCTTTTTGGCCGATATCTCGGAAACTATGAACTTTAGGACAAAAGTCATAAAGACCATTATTGTATAGAATAAAATTTTGCATCTTTTGTTTCCAGTAAACTTTTTGTCAAACTTACCGTTTACCCTTTTCTTGCCCAGGAAACGCATCAGACATAAGGACTGCGTGAAAATCATTTTGTACCTCCGCCAAATGAAAAATGAATCCAAAAAGAAAATATATACTATAATAATAACTAGGTGCAATTAACCTATGTAAAGGTAATTTACTAGGTACATTTTTATTACAAGCTCACAAAAAACATCGTTAGGGAACACGGCTGCGAATATTTGAAAAGGTTTTCTGAATATCTGCGCGGATTGCATTCACTTAAAGCCGGCGTTGCGGGTGTGCATTATCCGCAAGTCTTCTCATTAGAGAATAGTCATAAAGAACTCCACTCTTTGCGGCAACGCTCGCTCGGAGCAGATAATTATTCCCACATTCGTGTTCTGAGGCAGGTGAAGCCACTAGTTAATATAGTTAACGAGCGCTCTTCAAATTATTGTGCTCGTACATGATGACATGACAATAAAATCAATTTTATTGGCTTCGTTTTTATTTTTTACACTCTCCGCATTTCAATCGTTTGATTAATTATAAGTTTCATTGCAAATTGTTATACAAAATTAAATGTATAATACTTATTGTACTTATACAATAATTTTAGTTGGTAGAGCCGTAGTAGCTTGCCCCCGGGGCTGTTTTGTGTTTGATTTTGGAGGTGTGCTTACCGGAGATACTTTATATGAGGCGAATATTTTTGTCCTCATGAGTAGCAAAGCACCCACATACAATGTCAGATAGGATTTCATCTCTATTTGAGGGCCATGGACTGCATTGACCACTTAACATCGGGTGGCCTGCATACCGTTCTAAACTCCCAGTGAGCCAAAGATGAGGTTTAATTACTGTTCTCTAACCATAAACGAAAAAAAAAATTAAAAATGAAACCTCAGGCAAATTTAAAAAAATTAGTTACGGAATGCCTACTTTAGGCAAATCTTATCTCGCTTTTCATAATTTCCCATTAAAACCGAGAGACGTCTGGATGTAACGCTATTGAATTAGACTCCGCATTTCACTAGAGGGTGACCATCAGATCACCCACCTCAAATAAAATAGGACGTAGGTACAATAATTTCTTAATGTTCAATATGTAAAATTAATACAATTGAAACACTAAACCTACTAACAAATAAATACGAGTATAATTCTATAAATTTATTTTTTTAGCGCATCGCTATCTAGGATTAAAAATGCAATTAGTATGACTTTTAATAAAATACCGGATATCATAAACCCTCTTAATTAAAGATACGATAATTGTTTTTTCATTAATTCAGTTTTAAGTTTCATCTGTTCTCAGGAAGTGATCGCTGGTTGATGGTAAGACTACAACCTTTTCTCGTAACTAGCACCATTTTTTGTGATCGTCATGACACGAGCATCAGTGGTTCAGTGCGAGATTTTAACACCTATTTTTATAAAACTCCTCGCGAATTTTGTTCCCTATTGATGTTTATATTTCTTATAGCTATATGTTAAAAATATGATTAGTGTTACATTATATTATGATGTTTGACGGATAATCCCATAAACAGGCAACGTGTGGTCGCAGTAGGGTTCTCCCCGAGTCTCCCCCGCGCAGCAGCCGGGCTCCGAGCACGTCCGGCCGCGGATCGATTTTCCAACTTAGATGCATAGCATGCGTACTCGCTCCTACCAAGCCCCCCGTCGCGAATGCAAAACGTACGTAATTCGGATGATTGGACGCACGGGACGCACCGTGTCATGTTCAGAGGTTTGCATTAAAATGGGGCGACAGTAGTAGAAGATATTTTTTTAAATCCATGGCTGGTAGTCAGATCGTTTGGTAAAAAAAAGGATTTATGTTTAAAGTAGTCCTGCTGCCTTATTATTCTACCTGTCTTTTAAGCGTTCCTTGCCGTGTTATTGATGAATTGGGTCGATTTTATGAATTTGGTCGAGCAATTTCGGATACTAGAGATAATTTAGGTGGTTACGGTTTAAACCATGTATGAGACATTCAATCCAGCTATTAAGCAGTAGTCAATAAGCTGACATGGTATTCTTTGTTCTGCCATTAATTTCTTAGTTATAGTCTAATTTGTAATTTAAGTAAAATAACAGATGCTACATAGTTTAAATACTTTTGTTATCATTGTACATGGTGTACTACCACAATGGGATTCTACAGTTACCTATACATATAAAACAGACTGTAAAATACATGTAAAAAGGTCCACGTTATGCCGAATTTGACGCAGTTATTATTCATCCGAAGCACATACATAGATAACACTCTCCGAGTCCGGTATCATGTTTTGTAACAAAACAGTATTTGCAATTGAGATTAAAATGAGCGTAAAATTTTTAAAGAGCATTAACAATCTCGTTCTGCAAGCAATGTTGATTTGGGCGTATAAACCGCGCTGTTGGCGGGCCGCCAGATAAGCGGATCGACAACTTGAACTTACAGATATCACACATTCATAATAAGTTACGTTACATACAAAGTCGTGTTATCGAGTTTTTTGCTTAAATTGGTCTCATGCGAGTGTATTTATAACTTTTTAAATAAAATATACGGCGATGAGTTGTGAATAAATGGGTTTTTTGAATGGTAGACCCAGAGTACAATCGTTGGATTTCAATACGGTAACCTTTATGGTGACGGTTAGACAGATATGGGTGCTGGCGATAACTAATTTGAGCAGTTGCAGTGATCACCTAAGTAATATCAGAGGGCTTACATACAATATGCTACGTCCCCTACGCGGAAAAACCTTACTGAAGTCAACTTTAATTTTCCAACTGCAGGAAATGCCAGTCCATTAAATAAATTACTACCCCTTCAACCCTTACGACTGTGACTCGTACGTAGGTAATAATTTGAATTTAAAACGAAGGACTTCGACAGTAATACTAATGCTAGTTTCTATGAACGCCGACCCTCCCCTTTAAATCGCTGCTCAACTATTCATTGACACAATCAACCTTATGCTGTATGCGAAGATGGACTTAATGCAACGAATGCTCTGAATACATTTTGGTTGCTGCATGTATAATAGGGAATAAATAGTTAGGGGACTTGATATTGGCCTGATTTATGTATTTATAAGTGATGCGCTACTTCGTAAGTGCAGTTAGGAATATGAATCTACAAATTGCTGTATCTGGTATATTACATCCGCTGACATTATGGATTGATTGTAAGGTGTCTCTTAATATCTTCTATTAGCTGCGGGGAAAACCAGTACTTAATGATCACTAACTGTGCAGTGCCATTCAGAATGATATACATAGGTATATCTATGTCCAGGAGAAAGATCCCATGTTATAGGTACCGGAGACTGTTATTTTAATGCAAGTCTGTTTCATCTGTGCAAAACTCCATTTTTCCTAAAGAAAAGAGAGTAGGTACCTATTTAATTACAAATAATTATGATCCTATCATCATTACTTATGACATTTATCATATCCTCATAAATTTTGTTAAAATATCTAACTATTTACTGATCTAACTATCCGATTATACAGAACAAAGACTCATCACTTATCACCTTAAACTAACTCATATTTTTGCAAAAAACGTTTTAAATTTTATTTATATTTACCTTTACAATCTAACGAGAATAAATAGAATAGATATAGAGAATAGAGAAAGAATAGCATTAATTAAAGCTGCAGAACAGCAAAGGAGTACGTGTTTTGGTACACGTACCGGCCTACAAATTATAAAAGGCGCGGTGTACTCATTAGAATAGATTAGGCGCTCTTAGACAATGACGTCCAATCGACTGGCTGCCACGACCGACGACCGAATCGAATTGGAACGACTCTGATTCTGTGCAAAAAATATTTAAGAGTTTTGAGTTAGGTGCTGTCTTAGAGTTTAAGCTTTAAAACGCTACTTAGTCGGCGGGGATGAAGCTTGTTTTGGTCCAGATGGTCCGGAGATACATGTAGTAACTTGACGTTTATCAGTTTTGGTACTTTTCTCCTGTACCTTTCATTATCACGTGGCCTGCACGTTCGATTACTACTTCTTATTAACCGACTTCAAAAAAGGAGGAGGTTCTCAATTCGTCTGTATGTTTTTTTTATGAATAAAAAAAGGAATTTCAAAGGCACCTGCATAATCCAGTCACTTGATTTAGGTTGTTTTTTACGTCGAAATACGCGACGAAATTAACCAACGAGACCTCTTTTCCCGCATCACCTCAAGGGGTTCACTTGGAGAAATTGAGGATAGCCATTAAGAACATCGTACAATGGACGCAGGAGTATGATAAGTAGCTCACGAGAACGCCTCCTTTGTTCTGGCAGGCTGCCAAAAGGCACCACTGCGCTGACATTGGGACCTTCACGACCTCGCGCTGTCTGCATTTTGTGCACTGCAACTATAAGGTCTTTGTTCCTCTCATTTTTGTTTGGTGCTTTAGTTCCACGCAACTGGTAAGGTCTGTTAAGTAAAGGACGCTTGCGTATTTGGGAATTGACTTTTTGGTATAAAAATAAAGGGGTGACTGGCTTACAAAGAAGAATAACAGTGAAGAATAGTCCCTAAATCATGGTAGCTATACCAACTGTTGCACGAAGTGTTGCCATTTGATCTCTATAAACAAAATCTTAAGTCGGTAAAGTTATGCAAACTTTATCGTTAAAGGACCAGAAATAATAAAAACTACTATTGCAATTGTACATAGAAATATTTCCACTTCACTTACACAGGGGTTGTTGAACTACGTCTCTCAATGCTTTCAAGTGGCTCCCGAGTTCTTGAGTGCCACTATTATGAATACCGATTCATGAACAGTTGCCAAAAATATTTGCAACACAATCACTTAACTTTCAGGAAGTTTTCAGCGAGTCCACCACCTGGTCGGAACGGAGACGTTATATTGGGTTCATGTGGATGATTTGGCGAGGAAATTTCTACTTAAGAAAACAAGCGAGATCGTTGTCAGGAGAAAGCAACATCGGCTACGGTGAGTAGCTCGTTTGAAAACGGAGCAACGTGTTATGGCATTATAATTATTATCACACACTAGTCAATTTATTAGAACAACGTAGGCGTTGAAACGATGAAAACTAGTGTACATCGCATGGTTTTTGCGCCGGTCTCGCCACGCTAACGTCAAGGCACTGTCAACATTAAATGGGTCAGTAGATAAGGATGAATTACAAAAATTCGGATCAAATGAAATTATCACATTATTGAGCGTCGACGGCTTTATTGAACTTAAGCTTGAAGCCATCGGTCAATGGAGAGATACTGGAGTAGAGACAAAAGTTTTACATGGTCTTTAAATTTTAATATGCCTAATTTGGCGAAATTTTAAACCAAAAATTGTTTTGACTGCGATAGCTTTTAATAAAGCTAATGGTGATTATAACTTTGTCAAACGTACTCAGAAGCAAATATAACCGATCTAAGGCTAAGAAAGTAACTAGTAGAAAGTAACTAGCTAAGAAAGTAAACGTTAAAATAAAACACATTATTTCTACGAAAATTATAATAATTATTAGACACAGATAAATCGCATGGTCGCCGGAGACGAGAAGTGTTGAATGATAAATTTGTTATTTTGTCGGATAACTTACTTGGCGGCTCTCAAAATTCACTTTTTATGCCAAGTTGTATCTTCTCCCCAGATGACGTTTGCTCGGGTGCCACGAGAGCGATGAAATAAACAAGGCTTGTAGATTTATTTGCACTCGATTCAAACATCCATGTGATATTTTTGATTTGATATTTGATTTTGATGTGATATTGTTGACTTTTATTGGAAAGATCGAGACATCGTATCCGATATAGATTTAAGTAACTTTGTCGTTGCGATGTTAACTTCAGTCAAAATAAATATAAGAGGTTAATAGCCGAAGTAAACATAAATGTAATTAAAAACTAAGTATATTCAATGTAATGAATGCAGCTACAAGCAGTCTATTCACTGCCCTCAGGTCGATACTACTAAGTGTATCAGTAACCCATTAATGACCCACTACAGGGTCGGGTTCCCTCTCACATTGAGAAGGATGTTGGTGTAGGCCTTAGTCCACCACGCTGGCCTACTGCGGGTTGGTGGACGAATAAATGTGCCGTCAAATCGCACACCAAGCGAAATCTTTAGTCCAGTATCGCTGCGTGAAGCGTGGGGCCGTGGGTCCGTGGAATTAGACCAATACCATTCAAAAAGGAAATAAATAGAAGGGCAATAATATCAAATATAGGGTACGCCTGGTATGGCCACATAGCCGTTCTATCTGCTTCCTATTTCCATGAGCAATAGCATGAAATACATGTACGGTCGGTCGGGCTGAGGCAGCGCGCCCGGCAACAGGTCCGGCGGGCGGGCGCGCGATCAATACGCCGACGCCGCCGCACGCAGCAGCTGCCACCTCGCCGCTCCACGGCCGCGCGGCCGAGCCCTTTCGATACCTCGTTACGCCCGGCGCGGAGCGGCGCCCGCCCTTCGCCGATTCGAGCGATCTCGTTCGCACTGTCCGCAATGCTCATTTGTTTAAATATACAATCGTCACGTATTGGGATCTCATTATCCACAATGTGATTTTTATATCGTGCTCCAATCACGCATCGGCATAATTTTGATTGTTAAGTTGCATTCACTACTTTCACGTTGTTAACCATAACTACCAAGTGCACCTTAATAGGTAACCAATCCATTATTTGTTTTTCGTAAATAAAAGTCTTAAAATCTTCTATTAAACACAATATATTTATTGAAACATTTTCTAAACTAAACCTATGCCATTTTTTTCTAATCAAAAAGAACCGCGCTCTCCTTTGTTTTTCAAAAACCACAGCAAGCTACAGACCATAAAATCCCCGCTTACATCCAAGTGTCATAAACATAGATACATTTATTTTAGAGTTATTATCAAATAAAATAAGAAAGCAAATACATATCTACCAAATTCAAATTATTAACAATTTTTAAATAATGTTAAATTAATTAACCGTAACAACAATAGATCCATTCAATCGCACAATGCCGTTTCGTTCCGTCGACGTTCAATACTTTTTCATAATAATAATTATAACAAGAAGCAACATTACCCACAGTGGAGGCACTTTTAATCCGCGGCCTGGAAATTACCATTAGCGTGATTTCTGAGTAGCAAGTCGCATTGCGTACCAGTTATGACTGCGGTTTGTAGACCTCGCGACTGTAGGGTGAACTGTGGCGCATAGAGGGCATAGTACTGAACCTAAGGCGCTGTAAATGGTTCCGGATGTAACAACGCGGGCGTCATACAATCCGAGCATAATCTGTCCCCATTCTCTCCCACTCGCTAGGAGAAGTCTTAATCTTGGGCCGCTCTAACACCTTTACTCGACAAAACACTTTTTAAGAACTTCAAATTAGAAATGTTAAAAACAATTGCAGTACCTAACCTAAAGATGAATCAGGTGGAAAATACATAATAATAAATTGTTACCGGGAAGTTATAAATGTTATCTATTAAATCAGTGCCAGTATCGTAACGAAAAAACTCAGAAGACATATTGTAGATTACAATTACTTATGTATATAGCTGGTCAAAATGAAACTTCACATAAGTGTTAGTGATACTTGGCATTTTGAAAATAAAAATAATTTTATCTACATGCGTCGCCCGTAGGCGGACACGGCACACGCGACCCTCCCGGCAGATACCTACACCCATGAGACAGAATTTACATTTATATAGCACTTTACGCTGCCTCAAGCATATCTATTTTATGTAAGCTTTAGCTTAAAAGCACAAAATATTGAAAAGAATATTCTTGCCCCAATTTTGTATCGCTAATTGTGAGAGTGGTTTCAGTGGTAAAATGTAACCAACCAAATAGGCAACACGGCACGATAAAATATTTTTGAGAAACCCAGAAACACCATGTTTAGAGCCCTGTTATGATTTCCATTCCAATTTCTAATATTCACCTGCTCGCCTACTAAAGTAGGGTAATTACTTGTTCAAGGGTGGGTTTCCCAAAAGATATGCATTTTAGATATCACGTTAAACACCTACGGGTATTCCCGAAATTTATAACTAGCTCTATTTAAGTCGTTTTTTTTCCCAGGCGAATGTTATTTTGCACGAGGTCAAAGATAGATTTGCATGTTGATGTGCCACAGTTATTTTATTTGAATAAATACAAGCAAGCAAGGATTTGACTTCTGGATATCGGCCAAAGGAACAAAACGGTTCTGAAAGAAATATAGCTTTATTACAAGCAATCGGCCCTATTCCGAGCCCTAGGTCGTTTTAACAATATAATAGTGAACGAATTGGTGGAGCACACGCACATGAATAATAAAGTAGCAGCTAAATAATATGTTTTAGGGGTAGGAAAGAGGAAATGTCAGCAAAGACAGATTAAATTAAATAGGCAAAGCAATTTACGAGTAAATAAATTATATTTAGCCTAACACACCTTAAAACTGGCATGACCTTATCGTGTGTCTAGAGGGATATTAGTTGTTGTAATTTGGCATATCAGTGGGTTAGTTTAAAAACTGTGAGGTTCTATGATTCGTGCCCATGTGCTACGGAACACTAAGTAGCAATCTAATCCTAATGAAAACATAACTATTAACGATGACAGAAAATCAAGAAATGTTTTATGTGCTAAAACTTTATTTCTGCCCAATCTAATATTACAATTTTTTTAGATCCATTTCATTTGCCTTGTTTATGATGACATCTTGTCGTATATTATGTTCTTTGTTTATAGCGTCTCTGGCTGCGGCCCAAAGCCACAAAAACGATTGAAAACATAGCGGTTGACTTGTTTAGACTAAACATGCATGACATATTCGAAAAAGATCATTTCTTTCTTATTTTCCAATCCAACTCAACAAAGTAGCTTTCCAGGTTTATTTTACATCAACAGATTTTATTATTTAACAGCAAGTTAAATGTGTTGTCGTGTGTGTTGCAATTGGTTTCGTAAGGCTTCTTTAATACCTGAATCCGTATTATGCAATTGAAATGAAGGGTAGCAATTTTCCAAGCACTTGAGCAAGACGACGACAATCCGCTATTATGCAGTTACGGCAGTAATACTAAGTAGGTACTGAACGGATAAATAGACAAGATGTATCTTAATATTCCGCCATGGACATTGGAAATTTTGGGTCCTTTTTCCAATAACGAAATAATAAGTTAAATCTGTTTTTTTTCCTATTAACCAGTTATCAATTTTCAGAAATTGGTTTCTCCTTTTTTAACCATATTTAAAAAAGCTCAATGCTTGACAAAATGGAACAATATTTATATTCTATATTTCGACATCATAGAAAGACATATCTGAGTGAGTTTTCGAAAAACCCCGTAAATCCACCGGAATTTATCTTCAGTACTCCGTAACTGGTATCAAAGCCGTCTTAATGTTTGGAGCACAAAGAGTTCCTTCAGTTGCAACAGCATCCGTCGGCCGCATTTCAGATGCAAAACAAACCAAAGAACGCAACGTCGCTATCGAGTTACTCTTTGCTCTCTGCGTAAAATGGTAATGCTTCCCGTTGGCTACATCAATAGTTTGTAGTTAATTCATAATCTTCACAAATAAATCCATCAACGCCTTAAAACGCAATTTTAAGGTCAGGTGTTCTACACAATGAGAAGTAGGTCTTAGTCCACCGCGCCTGCCCATTTCTGGTAAGAGAACTAGACGTGCATTGTAAACTTTATGAAAATTATCAGGAATGCAGGATACAACGTTGATATAGCGTATAAACAATCTGTAGTTCAGGAGAGTCTAAACCCAATACTGTCCATTAAGCTTAGAAAGAAACCAAAAGCATTTAACGTGCTTGCAAAGGTTACAAACTGGTGAAAGAAGTTTGCAATGAGTTAATGCTTGAATAAAATACAGCTCAAACAGGGTCATTTTAATAATGTCTGTTTGCTCAGTACAATCAGACTAATCCTCATTTCGTTAAGCTGAACACAGCCTCTTCTGATTATACATTCCCAATAGCAACAATCGTGATTGCGGAAGGTGTGCAAATGTACCAGCTGCTGAACATTCAGGACAACCGGACGAGGCAATCGGCGCGGGAGCACCGCACCCGGCTGCCGCCGAGGGATTCACTAATTGGGCGCGCCCGAGCGTGACGTCACGCACACCAATTGACAACCGAATGCCGTGCCGTTGAAAATTAATTCTCTCAATGATTGTATTAGTAGAAAATTCTGTATGATAGATTTATACTCAGCGTGCATAGGCGTAGGCGGTGCTACAGCGACGTACGGCGAGTGAATAGAAGTACATGAGAGCTGGTCGGTCTTAATGACCTGTGTGGGAAAGCCACTTTATGTAGTCTAAAAAGGATTAGAGTATCTAGTAACACTTAATAGCTTATTATACCCTAAATGAAGACTAACCGAGTCATCACGTTTGTAACAGAGTATCCTAGATGTATTAATGTTACAATCTTGATGGATGAATTGAGAACAACTGAACTACCACCAAAACTATAAGAGAACAATTATAACTTTTTCTTTTAACACACCACGGGAGCATGACTTGCATATTCCTTTACCGAATATTAACATTATTAACATCGGTGCGCTAAGTGATGTCACCATAACATTACTGACTGTATGGTAGCAAAATTTGTGCGTACCCGTTAAATGATCCTCAGTGAAACGCACAGACGTTGCGCCAATCTTGCGTTATTTAATTTTTTAAAAGGTAAAACGTATCAGAATTACTTCTATAGAAAAGATCTAGTTCCACAAATTTCCTAGAAGGGAAGTTCTTATATTATTTCTTTTACCTACAATATAAATTGATAATCTCCTTAGGCCTCCTTCTCGTCTTGAGAGGAAACCCTCAACCTCTAACCGTGGATCGTTTCTACAGTACTACGATTATGACGTGTTTTATTGAACATTCACAACAAACAATTCACTGATCATGAAGTGCTAATCCTATGCGAGTATAATAGCTGTAATGTTCCATTAGAACAGGCTTGCCCGGTTTAAACGCATATGTTTTGTACGTCAACTCGGTCGGGTGGCGCGAGTTACGAAATCGACAATGCTGAAAACGTTACGCGGATGGTCGCCCCCACTGCCCTCGCGGTAACATCTCCAGAAGCTGAAGGCACTCGTGAAGTGTTCGCGATGGACAACGCTAGGCCCTTCGCAAGTATGCCGGGCCCGAGGCCCTTGCCTCTTCTCGGTAACTCCTGGCGGTTCGCTCTAGGACAAAAACCTTGGAGTACTCGTGCGTTGGATGTCACTTTATGGACCCTACGGGCATTGGCCGGCACAAGCGGCGCCGCAAAAGTCGCCAAGCTGTTCGGACATCCGGATTTAGTTTTTCCATTTTGCGCTGAAGAAACAGCTAGGATCTACAGGCGTGAGGATTCTATGCCGCACAGAGCGGTCGCACCGTGCCTCAACCATTATAAACAACAACTGAGGAAGGACTTTTTTGGCGAAGAACCTGGCCTTATAGGAGTGTAAGTGTTTTTTAGATTAGTAAAGCGTTTTCACGTTGCATTCATGACGTTAATGAGTGAAATAAAACGAATGTTCATGTCTTAGACACGGCATGCCATGGTCGAAGTTCAGGTCAAAAGTATCGAAAGCTCTCGCAGCACCCGAAGCCGCCCGAGCTGCTGTACCCGCCTTGGATGATGTAGCCGAAGATTTCGTAACCAAGTAAGTTATACTTGTAAAATTTTTCGATTCTTCATTTTGCTAAAATAATTTACCTAAATTTAAAACAATCCTTTAATCCTTTAGTTTCAAATCAAATTACGTAAGCGTGAGGCTGTTGGTATAAGTTGTGACACTTGTGGGTTATCTATCTGATAAATGTAGATCAATGTAATATGAGATTGAATACAAGACTTACAAGAAATAAGAGACGTCTAATCTAGGCGTCATCGCTGTTAATAAGAGATTGCGTTAAGAAGACCATGAACCAGATATTCAGATAATCAGTCAAAGAAAAGACCTAAAGGGCACTAATAGTAGAATGAGTGGATATTCTGATAACCTTGAAGAAAAATCATCATAGATATAATATCTATCTCTCATAATTTATTTATCTCTTAAACTGAAGTTTATACTTTTCGGAATTCTTCAGATTCGGGATTCGTTAAATTATAGTCTTATTTCAGTTATTTTAAGGACCAATGTATTAGCATTGTATTTTTAATGTTCCGGTTAACACAATGACGAAGTTTAAAAAGTAAATTACATATTATAAAGAACCCGAATAAATGTACCTACTGCAAACGAGCCTTCCCACGTTAGAGGCGCAAATGCTCACCACAACACTAATAGAGTTATATTAATAATAATAAACCATAAGACCATTATTATTTTGTTGATCAATCCTAATTTGATGAAGGAAGCTCGGTTGAGGTTTGGAATGATCTTCTTGCCAATAAATAATTAGACTACTACTATTATGTGTCGTAGAAATGAAAGTTCAGGATGATAAATAATAATAATATTTGTATGTAGGAGTACTATTTACTATTAGAAGTGAACTTAATCAATAAAATAGAAAATCATCTTGTAAATCTAAAACATTTGAAGAGAAATTACTAAAATATTCACATCATGTAAGAGCACCCAGTATCGAACGAGTTTACCGAAATAGATAAGAACCATTATCACACAGTGAAAAGTTACTTCAATAAGATTAAAAAAAAAACTAGATTACCTACATGCCAGTCAAAAACATCATTACGTGGTGGCAACGTGTTAACTAAACCTGTTAAAATAATCGTTTCGTGAAATTCGCAGAGGAAAAAGCAGTTCAGTAACTCGGCGGAATGCTAACTAAAACACTTGTACCTACTTATTTATTAGCCTCGAAGCCAGTTATGAATTCGAATAGAGTTATCTCAAAAGTGACATAAAACGTAAACCATGATAAAAGGTTACAGGCTCTTAATACGAACAGTGTTGATAGTGTCTATTGGATAATGTAGTGGGACTGCAGAATCTCGGTTTAATGACCACATCCCGTTTTCAACAACGACTGCGTCTGCGCATTTGTTGTGTACACCACTACGCATGGACTGACTCACAGCGGGAAACAACAATCTCATTCAATGAAAAAGTTACGTCTCGATTAACTGGCATCCACGCTATTAGACATCGGGTTTTAAAGTGTTAAATCTTTGTTTTAAAGAAACGGAATAGTATCATTTATGTAAAAAAAAATAGGTATACAACTATATTTAGTGACGTTTAGTGATTGTTTTGTTCACTTTTTCAGAATGGAAGGCATTCTTGACAGTAACAGAGAGTTGCCTGCAAACTTCCTGCTTGAGCTTTATAAATGGGCATTAGAATGTAAGTTCTGTATAAATTATATCATCTGACATTAAACTAATTCAACAAAGAATTTCCGAACAGGAAAACATACGATCACTCCTTAGTATGCTAATTCATGACATCTTACTTTTCCAGCGGTCGGAGCCTGGGCGTTGGGTACGAGATTAGGATGTCTAAACAATGACGACGCTGAAGCCAGAAAGATTATCAATAGCATCCACGGGTTTTTCCACAGCGTTCCCGTGTTAGAACTGTCCGCTCCTTTATGGAGGGTATACTCGACACCTACCTATAAAACTTACATAGAAGCACTGGATTCCTTCAGATCACTCTGCTTGAAAAGACTGACTGACAAGGGAATTTGTGCGAACATAGAAAAGACTTACGGCAAAAAAGTAGCGACGATCCTAGCTTTGGATTTATTATTAGTGGGCGTAGACACGACAGCGGCCGCTGCGGCGAGCACGATGTACTTATTGGCGACAAATATCAGAGCACAAAGGAGGTTGCAGGAAGAATTGGATAACAAGCTGCCCGTGGGCAGAGTACTTAATAGCAAGGATTTGGATCAGCTGCCTTATCTCCGAGCTTGTATTAAAGAAGCTTTGCGGTGAGTTTTAATAATCCTAGGAAAGTTTTACGAGATGAAAAAATATCTAAGTCTATGTAGTTGGATATTTTTATAACAGCCATAGCTTGGGTTTAGTAGTTACCGCAATCTTCGAGATTTTCTCTTCAAGCTAGTTGATACTAGCACTAAGGTCATCAGGTCAGGTATGTACGTGTCTTACATCTAGAAGGTTCTACTCTAGTTCAAATGAATTAGTAATATGACTCAACAAACTGTACAAATAGCACATTGTTTCCAGTGTAGTCATAAATAGAGGTCCGAATAAAACTGCTCGAGCGACCGACCAGACTGGCCATCTCACGGCAATACTCCACTCCCATTGATTTGCGCTCATAAAAGTAGGCGTTCCCGTTTCGCATCACGGTTCAATAAATTAGTTATGCAATACGCTTTGCAGCTCACGAGTGCTGCTCTAGTATACGTTGATTATTTTATGCGGATGAAAAAGAGCTACATTTGCAATGATTCCATGTTTTAGGAGTATTTTATTGAATTGTCTAGCGTACCCAGTAGTCGTCGCTCCACTACTGCTAACTCTGCTTAGACTTAGGCTGCTTAGGCCAGAGGTTAATTGTTACATCTACAGTCACCTGTTTTGACCGTGACATGGTGAAAAATGAACGGTCCCTTGAGGGAATGTTACAGACAGTAACTATCTGTGGTATCGCATGTGGTATTGAACCTGATCATTGGAATGCCAAAACGGAGTGGCACTATTTTTCAACATTTCAGACATTCTTATTACGTTCAGCGTTACTACGTAGATGTTTAGCTTTTCTCCTCTTTATGCCGCGATATCGTTAGATTCATGCAGTGAGCTAAGAACAAGCCAGGGCTCTTGTTTGTAAAACAATACTAATGTAGTTTTGTAGAACTGCATGCATTTACTCATGCCACTTGCTTGAGGCCTTGCGGTTAGTGGTTTAATGGAATAATAAAATAATAATATGTGTAAAATACCAACACAACAGATTAAGACGTCACAAAACGATATTGTAATAATATTCTTGAATTGTGATCTTTACATATAGCTTGCAACAAAAAATAGCTTAAAGGTAATTGAGAGTCGAAGAAAACTAATAAAACATTAAACGGAAGCACTTAGAAGTGATACAGGACTAACCTTTGTTAGCCAAACTAGGACGTAACCAGATCACATCGCAATACTGATAAATAGATTGTAAATCGATACTTAGGATAACATACATTTTGCTAAACGCTATTATTGTAAGTAATTTATGAAAATCTACGTTATGGGGTTTTTCGCATTGAACTGTTTTTATAATCTGGGGGCACGGCAGTGATCTATGTCAATCTATGGGTACATACATGGATCTCACAACTTATTACGGTGCAAGAACTGAGTTGCGAGACTTGTGTTTTTTTTACAAGTATTGGTTTTGATGGTATCTTTCTATCTTATATAGAAGATCTCATAAGTATCTCATAAGCATAGTCAACGATATCTTACAAAGAGCAGGGCAAATGACTCGACTTATAGGTATTACGCAGCGTCACCTCGGGACCTGATACTCGACACAAAATACGGCCGATATCGATTTCTGAACTATCTGCGGTGATCAATTGACCTGATTAACGAGCCCGTTGAAATTAAAACTGCTTGTTAACGATTATTTGCAAAAATATAAATTATGCGAAAGTTTTTTGTCATATGAACTTATCAAGGATGGATAACTTTTGGTTTTAACTACTACGAAATATTAACGTTAAAGTAGAGAACTAGTGTTAGTTTACGACACGAGCAAGCAAGCACAAGCAAGCACAAACACGTAATCCCTACTTTGTTTTATAAAAAACATACAAGTTAACTATTCTATGAGGAACTATTCAATTCTATCAACAGGAACTATTCAATGAGGAACTGTACTTAACTACCTACTAACTGACATAATAAGTATTCAATTAACTTCAATTAAGTTATTAAAAGCTTTTATTTTATTTTATTCTAATCTAAATTATATTTAATAAAATCTAATCTAAATCTCATATTTTTAAGGCTATAAGATTTATATTTTATCCCATTAATCTCATTGAAAAAAGATTTTATATTATATTATTTTTGCGACACTTTATTAATCTGATTGTTTGAATAAGTTATACCCGTAGTAATTCATTCCAGGAAAAATATTTTGACGGTATTCGCGATAAGCTAATGTGTAGGTTAGGTGAAGTTGTATTAGTTTTAGCGTTAGTGGTATTGGTCATCGTGATAAGGTGTATTGTAGAACACAAAACGTTATTTCAAACCATCTAATTCTTTTGAAGCGTAATAAATGTCATGAAATTAATTTAGTGAAAACCTTAATTTCAGGATTAAGCCAGTTATTTTGGGCAATGGCCGCTGTATACAATCAGATACTGTTATATCTGGGTTCGAAGTTCCAAAAGGCGTAAGTAATTTAAACTATGTAGTAATTGCCTCAAACTAAAGTTGAATATACAAATATCACCCCTATAGTTAATGGTTGTTATAACAAAACGATCGTTTTTTCGAAAAAGGAAAAATTCCTTCCAGATGAAACAAACTTCTTTGATGAAAGACGTTTGTGATGAAATCTTCTTGCAAATCTAAATACCCATGCCAACAAAATGGAACATCACATTTATCGTTCTGAAATGTTCAAAGAACGCACGCAGTATATCAATTAGCTACTCGACATTGCAGCGTATCGAGTGATGTTTATATTTTCAGTCTCACATCGTATTTCCGCACTACATACTATCAAACGAGGAGAGATACTTCCCATCGCCAGAGAACTACGTGCCCGAACGTTGGCTGCGAGACACAGAGCTTCAGAGCGACGTCAAGGAAAAATGTCCGCTAACACGTAGCAAGGACCACGCATTACATAACATTGACCACGCCTTAGAGGACCGTGACCACGCATTACACGACCATGACAATTCCTTACCTGATGGTGACACAAGTCTGACTGCCCTCGAAAATGAAAATAAAGAATCAAAAGAAGAAAAACACAACGACTATTCTCGTGCCGCGGCCGTGTGGCGAAAGCAAAAAGAAGTGGGCATCCACCCGTTCGCTTCTCTGCCGTTCGGTTTCGGCCGAAGAATGTGCATCGGGAAAAGATTCGCCGAAGCGGAGCTACAACTATTACTTGCTAAGGTGTGTAAATCTTCATTTACTAGTGTTCGTGATATTTCATGTCACTAAAGTAGCAGCATTTAAGAAATACCCATAAACCATCGTAACGTATTTATTTTCCGAAAAATACGTTTTTTTACATTTTAGGTCACCCATTTTATTATATTTTTCTTTCAATTGATTCAAATGATATCTCTTGTTACCGAGGTCTATTTAAAGCAAACCTTAAGTTTTCTGCCAGTTTAAAACAACTGACTGCCTGCCAGCAGGGTTCGTGAAAAATCGATATTTTATTTCTCAAATTCTACAAGAAACCTTTTTAGAGATTCAGGGTCTGACTTTCAACTCATGAACTCTTTAGTTTAAAAAACCTTTAGTACCTATACTGAAATAAATATGAGCAGAAACGTGTTTGAAAATTATGAAGCTTCTGTTACCTATAAGCCGTCTGACCTATGGCATTTATCGGTGAAATATGAACTACCTATTTCAGACTTTCCACAAATACGATGTATCGTGGAGGCATGAAGAGCTGACCTACAGCGTCACACCGACCTACATACCCAACGAACCCCTGAAGTTTACAATGAATTTAAGAAACCAAACTTCCTAGATTAAGAACTTCATTAGTACTTAGTTCATACTGTAATTGTAGTTTCAAAATATATATTTTTGTAAATTTTTAAGAGAATTAAAGTAACCTGAAGAACATTGTAACTTGTAACAACTTAAAAAATATTCAAACAATAAGTACCTACCTTATTATTATTTTATTATTTGACTCATACGCAACGTTTTTAATGAATAAAATACGTAGGGTCAGTCTTATGATCCTTAAAATAAAATGTGTCAGGTTACCATTTTGGCTATTTTATGTTACATTATATAAAATCAACATTTGTATTGTTTTTGTTGTTGCTGTAAGTTCATCCGCAAGGTAAACTGCCTGTATACACAATTGTAAACATCCAAATGAGAGAGTCACACAGAACATCCATCTATTGCCACCAACGCGAACGTTAGCATTTATAGTAGGGGAAGTAGGGTAAAAGTCGCACTCACTATTTGGCAGAGTCGTTGAGCTGGTACTCGTTGGAGCGGCCGAAGCACTCCTGGACACCGCTGTCGGCCCACAGCCTCTTCATGGCGGCCAGCAGCTCCTCGCTGAACGGCTCCGTGTCCTCCATCCGCTGGATCACGTCGAACACCATCTTGCCGTCGCTCTACGAATCAAAATGGAAAACTTTCATTTGTTGTTTGAATAGTTTGTGGTATTACAAAGTGATTTTGGTCAATCCATATTCACCTTTCCAAGTATTGAAATTTACAATTTTAGCGATAAACCTTACTTTATAAAAGCCATCGGCTCGGTGGCACCCACTCCAAAAGAGCCGAAGGATTTACCAATGTAGGGTATAGCGCTGTAAGGTAAGCTATGTAGCACGCCAGTCATACCCCATGGTAGATTATCAGGCAAAAAGGAATTAACATTTAAATAGTAAATGTATTTTAGTAAATATATAGTAAATAATAATTTAAATAGTAAAAGAATGAACGACTCGTTAAGGTAACATCAATAAGACCTTGAGCTACAGTTACGGGTTCGTCTATGAAAATATATTTGTATGTCTAAGCAGCTACCCGCCGGTCAGTTAAACAACAGAATAAGTACTTATATCAATTTTCTTAACTAACTTTATAGGTGAAGTACACTAAAAGTTTGAAGACATTGCAGTACGGTGCTGAATGCTATTTAGGAAAGAATTTAAACTAAAAGTAAAATGCTAACAGTTCAGTAAGAACTTCTGTAGAGCAAAAATATATTTAAAGAGACTAGCTAAAAGATTTAAACATAATCCTTAGATTACGATTACATCCTGTGCGCAGTCTACTAATCTTGGAATAAATATCTTCAAGAATTACAACAGAAGTCAATTCACAGAATCTTTTACTTTATGAGAAGTTTACTTATGCACATGCAAGGAAAAAAACACAAAAAACTTAAAAAATTATCAAACACCATGCGATTTTCTGATATTTAGCAAAACTGCATTAAGATCACTTCATCTGCGTAGCATAAACTCACCCTTTAAGTTTAAAACCCTGACATTAAATCTACGACACGTTTTGTGCAGAGTCATTATCACCGAGCCACCTGCCGTTGGTCCATACGATGAACACTCACAGTATAGGGACACTCCCCACAGATAAGTACGAACGACGAGCATGACTAGTTTCAAAACTAGTCTGCCCCAATGTAAACTGCGCGATAATGGTCTGCCATTATTATTTTCCGTCAATAATAATCATATATTTTCAAATATCAAAAGGGCAGACGTGGTCAAATACATTTAAAGTTTGCCAAAAATCGATACCGATCTTACTTGAGCGCGCGCCGTGTCCACCACTTTGGGCTTAGTGAGTCTCCAACTCATGTACGGTAGGTATAGGCGCATCAATGTACAAACACCCAGGTCCGGTCAAATACATAATTCGGTTTGTCGTTGAAAGTAGCTCATTCATTGTGTAAGGAAATAATTTAAGAACTAATTAAAACGGCACTCGAATAATTGTTTTCTAAGCACCGACGACTTCATTGTGTAATAATATGTACACATTTTGGGATACAATAGTATAAAAAACACACTAGTTAATGTGTTTCTAACAACGGTACCATCTGACTCATTCTAAAAGAGTAGTTACCTATATGCACACATTAATGTATATATGGAGGACACATAACTATCACAATGTTGTTTAAAAGCGAGTATCTGAAAGCGTTATCATGTCTCTCTAGAGAACAAAGACCTCCCAGCCTATGCTAATAGCTGAAGCGGAGGCGGTAAAACACATGACGAAAATCAACAAACCGGAGACAATATACTTCTATATCAAACAATAATTAAGTTAAAAACAACACCATATAGGCAAACTACAGAGTATAATTTTAAAAACCTTGAAACTTTACTGAATAATTCAATTTCGACAGCCCATAGAATACAAATGCGCTAAATGGGAATGTTATGGAAATTTATAAAGTGTCTTGAAGCACTCGATATCATCACATGTATGTGTCTTGAAGCACTCGATATCATCACGTGTATTCAAATTCCAAACATCGGTTCAAGACCTAAGCGGATATAAAAGAAGCTGCAATCATCATGATCACATTATAACGAATTCAAGAAAACTCTTCGATCAACAATACACTAGATTTCGGGTCGGCGCAAAAAATACGTCTCGGTGAATAACAGCTCACTTGAAATGTGAGCTCTTATTTTATTTAGTTCGCTTGTAAAAGAGCCAATATAAACACGTGTCACAATGCCGCAATGTACATTCAAAAGTTGCAAAAATAATGCCCGAAGGAACAATTAACGGCCGGAGTGTCTTACTTTCGGTAAGTACATGTAGAATAAGTTGTATTTTATGCTTTAAACTAACAAATAATATCAAATTTAAATCAAAATTGCCGATTTTATATCACCGCTACAAATGTTTGACCAACGTTGGCGCAAAATTGTGTGTAACAGAACAATAGATGCATGGAGTAGATTTGTATTGTAATAATTTATTTGTTACTAGATCTTTAAAATTGGTTAATACAAACTTTGTGTCTGTTTGTTGGACTTTCATAAGATACTTAGCTTTCCTTTTTTTATTTTAGCTTTCCGAGCAATCCGTTTACGTGTGCAGAATGGATCTCGACTTTCTATGGACATCAGTTTTAAAATTATATATTGTCAAGAATGTGTTTCCTGGAGGAGATAAACACAATCACGAAATTAATTTACTCAAATCAGTGGTTCAAAAATTTATTGACGTCAGGTTACATTATATATGTAAAAAAGCTACCGATATTTAATTATTATTTTGATCTAATTATTGCACTAAACTGTACATGTATTATGAAGATTGTAAACATGAATATAAAGATATTGTGTAATTTAGTGATATTTTTATTTGTGACAAAAAACTATTGTCGATTCGCACTTTTACCACCCTTTGTTCCCATTCATCCACATCTGCACACAGTATGTCTAAACACGACCGTACTTTCAATATTACGGTTTGTGATACCCTAAAACCCAGAAGAATCCCTTTGTTCACATTAATCCACATCTGTACACAGTATGCCTAAATACGACTACAATACTAAGGTACCTACTAGCTACAACAGCGATAGACACCTTGGCCAAAAACATATTATACATACACATAAATAAACATACACACAACAAAACGGTAACAAAATAACATATAGGTATGTATGTATACTATCAAACATACTCGTAGATGCCCAAAATATAAATAATTTTAACTAAATTTTCGTGCATAATAATATACTAAATTATTTTTGTGTTCAACGCGACTCCATACCTTCTGTAGTTAAATTTGAGGAAGCAAACTGAAACGAAACCAAAGGATGTAACTCGCAAGGTAATAACGGGAAAAAGTACTTTATTTATAGCTTATTAAGGTTGATTTCACATAAAATGTTTTTTAACTTATGTCTTTTCATTTCTAAGTGACGGGAGTAATTTATTGCTTTGCTCGTTTTTCGTGACGAATGATTGTAAGAAAAAGAATATTTTGAAGAATTGCTACCTTATTTCTAGGCGTCATGGTTGTAATTAGGTTGAACTTACAACTGTTTTAAAACGTTTGTCTTATTTCGTTAGTAAACAAATGAAGATGTATAAGTACGTATTCACGCGGACAGTATAAGTTTTGATTTTGTACGTGACCCGATATCTAGTGTATTGTTGATCGAAGAGAAAACTGCATTAAAAGAAGTCACTAAAATAACAATCTGTGTCAATTCACAGTGGTGAATCAGTCGCATACTATGCATTTACTGTTTGTGATTCCCACTACATAAGGCACGGCGATTATGAAGGAGCATGTTGCATGAATTATAGAACAGTACTTAAACCATAAATCATGTAATTGCGTTTATTCAGTGGCCGGAACAAAGTTTAATGCAAAATAAATTCGTCGCTCAAATCGAACGAGTGGGTTCGAGTAGGAATCTATAAAGCAATAGGTACTGAATAATTCGATATTTCAATTTGTTACAATATCGAATTGAAGATCTTCAATACCAAAAGTAATTAAAAGTCATCAAAAGTCACGTATTTTTAATGAGTTGTCAGATAATTCTACTTGTAATTGAAGGCAAGCAGGATTTTTTTAATGGTAATAAGCGGATGTTTCACAAACGTGTTAAGTACAAAATCCTGAAAGTAATAACTTTAGGACCTTTGTAGGAAATGCCCACACAGTGCAGCATCATCCTCAGAAAGGATGATTTCATAATAAAGATCAGGATTGCGCGGCGCGATAGTATCCTCTATTAGGTAGCAGCTAACAAAAGACACTCCGGTTATGTATTGAGGCATGTAAGGAGTAGACCACTGTTGTATTGAGATCAATACGCATTCTTTATTCATGAGCTCGAAGCCGCATTACGGGTTATTGCATTAAAGCTACAAATCTTTGCATTTATTATGCATACGGTTCGCTTTCGGATGCAGTTCAGTTGTTTTGTTCTATGATATTTTTTCCTAGATGTTTCTAAACTGGTAGTTAATGGAATGAAAATCCTTCAGTTTAATTGTGATCAAACAATGCATTATAAAAAGTGTTTTATTGTAAAGTATAATAAAATTATTCGTGAATTATACTTTAAGTTAAACAGAAAAGTTAATATCATTCATCCCTAGCTGCGATATAATATGCGTTTAATAAAGAATTTGCATTTATTCCGATTCAATTTTATTTTTTATCCACGTTATAAACAATGACTGACATCCCAATTACTTCAGCCATTTTTGCGTAAAAAGATAGTAACCTCTATTATTACGTATTTAAAGTGTTAAGTAAAAAGTAACCATCAACTTTCAACCCTGAGCAAATGACGCAAACTGCGACCCCAACTTGAACTTTGAAGGAGGCGATACAAATTGATCAGGGAAAGAGCAGCTTCCTACCATTGACACCGTTTCAGTGATGGGCTGCAAGACGTTAACGACGTCGTCGTGCCTACAACGGAAATGGGATCTATGCCCGAGGGCGTCTACGCCGTCGATCGCGATGCAATCAACATTATTTTTTAATGGCGACCGAGCATTATTTATAGAACAGTCGTGGCGCAAGCAGTTTATGGTTTACGCAACGGGTACTTACAAACTATGATGGTCCAACCAAAAGTGATACTCATTCAAATGTGCTCGGGCACTTACCGAATGTTCAGTTTGGAACAGCCCAATGCAACTATTAAAAGTTCAAAATTACTAACTATATAAATGTACATACAATGTTGGAAACCCATTCTTACTGCAGGGTTGGGTCTCACAATGACAAGGATGTAGGCCTGTCTACCGCGCTTTCCCTCACCATTACATCAGGTGACATTCGATTTTTAACATTTGACATTTGAGCACACTTAACTTTTAAACAAGTCATTGGTGCGTGGCACTGGGATTCGAACCCGGACCTCTCGAGTTAGAGGCCGAATTCTAATCCACTGGGCTATCACCGCTGTTCATACACAGTAAACAAGAAACTTATAATAAAAATGAACATTGTTAACTTACCTCACGGTCCTTATTGCCGTAGGTGATTCCCAGGTTGGGCATAGCGCGCAAGATGGCGACGAGCGACTGGATGGTGTTGCTGTACACAACGGGCCGGTACTGTTTGAAGTCTTCATTTGTAAAGCCACTTTCGTGGATAATTCTGTGGACAACACCATGTAATTAGCACAGTAGTAACATGAAGCCTAATTCTTAAATAATAAAAAACCGGTCACTCTAAGAAGACTCAAATCAATGATCAATCAGTGTCATGGGTGTCATGAACACACTATCACCAGTAAACAGAAATTTATTATAATCAAACCCTGCAAGGAATTGATCCCGGTTACAATAGTCACGCTATAAGTGCAGGGTAAACTAAGCATTTAATCCAAGTTGTTATCTAGGGATATACATTATTAACAAATATGTTTAAGTCGAAAGCCCTCGTATAAGGTTATATGAAAGAAATCAAATTCAATATCCATTGCTGTTACTCTATATTTAATGGCTCCCTGCTGCTATACATGATAATGAAAAAAATACATCGTCAACTGAACGAAAATTTAGCCATTACATCGATCACGTGTACATTTGTATTTTAACAATGTTTTCATCAGAGATACACCCTCTCCAATAGAATATCATAGACACTCCCGCCTCTCTGGCGAAGCTGGAATGTCTTTGCGAGTGCAATCATAGCTGCGCCGATCGATACTCGGGAGGGTATCTACGCGATGTGTCATCAACATTGGGGTTTCCAATAATGATGCGCTCACCTAAAATCTCGTTGTATGCCGTAAATATTTAATGTTTTTTTTTTAAATATGATTAAGTTTTGAAAGATAAATCTTCAGGCCGTTTCATATTAAATGGTCTTAGAACCAAAGCATCAAGGTCCTATTTCAAACAAGTGAGGAGCAAGATGGTCAATGCACAAGAATTTGCCGGCTTTAATTTTCGAAGTAACTCAGTAGGAAACGAATATGCGGCTTGCATTGCACTGTTCTCCTTTCTTAGGTGATTACTGCAATCCATGGACCAATCACATCCAGCCTGCCAGCAAATAGGATGAAAAATCGATATATAGAAAGCAAATAAATCATAAAGCAGATCGTACCAAAGTTAACAGAACCATAGATAGAATAAAACTTGTATCGTAACGTAACTAGGTCCCGCCATTTTCCCCATTTCTGAGCCTGACTGACGCTGCGCATTTTACCACGTTCCGGTCTGAAGGAAGACGAGTCCGCGTAATTACAGACGCAAGAGGCCTTCCAACTTTTAAAGCAGAAAAGTTCTCTAGAGTGGCAACTATGCAACCGAGACCGGGAACTTCGGAAAAGGAAGCCGTTTAAAGTTAGTCGTCAACTGCAGAATGACTTCGACGTCCATATTAGTTCAGTTCAGTTGATCTAAGATTTTTTAATGCTTTTTAGATACTTAGGTACTTGATGAGGTTAATGCTTTCTGAAATTTACTTTTGATGTCGCTTTTGTACGCAACCATTGTAATTCACCCGAGTTTAGGTGTATATACCAAACCATGTTTTTAGATTGGGCGGTTTTCACTCAGAGAACAAATTTTTCGCGACCATTTGAGTAATTTCATCGAATTCTTCCGTTTATGAAAAAAAATACTGACTGTTTGTGTTTTGCCAATAGCATACCAAGTACCAACTAACGAACACCGATACATATGTTTAAAAAAACTCATCTCGGTAATGTAGCAGACATTTGCAGAGAATTGGGAAACAAATAGCGTCGGCGACAGTAAGGTGCAATTGGCGGCTATGGCGATATAGAAAGGTGATGTCATGTCAAACAATCAATAAATTTCCACGGCTCCGGTGCGGGTTCCCGGTAAGTACTGTCGAATCGGACAAACCGTTCAAACGTGCAATTATATCTACATTTGTAGCTGTAAATGTATGTTACGGCTGTAAATGCATACATTTACACGCGTTTATATGTGTATTTGGCGATGTTGATTGTTCCAGTCCGAATTATTATTCCGTATGATCATATTTTAGAGACACATTTGGCATCGACTGAGATTTAAAGTATACAAAACTTATAGATTCTACATATATAGTATACAAAAAAGTAACTTTCCATCATTGTCGTGGATTGACTGGTATAGAATGCCACAAAGCATTAAGCACACCCATTGTAAAACTTAATTAAAAGTGGTAAAGTAAAAGGTGACGCAACAGATAAATAAAAAACGAACAACTAACTTATCCCACGTTTTTTCTTAAAAGTTACATTGTATAAACGTAAATTACAACATAATTCAGAAAGTCTTAAGGTTCAATGCAAGAAAAGCTCTTGAGACGATAAACTAAAGTTTTAGTTATTTTAAAGAAGGTACCTACTAAAGACTACTAAAATTTATTATATTCTTTAAATCATGACAGTATTGTGAAATTTTGAGCTGCATAACAATAAATAAATTCAAACTGAAAATACATTTAATCAATATGTCATAGCAAAGGCCTTGCCAAGAGTAACAATTAAATATTGAGTAGACATGCAACATCAAAGGTGTACCGTGTAGGTATCGAACGTGGTTTTCCCGCCGGCCGATGACGTGGCCGTGTCCGTGTACTGTGTGGCCCATGCAATCTAAACTTCTAAACTAAATTCATATTCCTAGCTCCTATCCTATTCGCCAAAAGCCCATTTAGAAGGAATATTAAAAAAAAAGTGGAAATAGAAAACGATACCGTGCGATAGAGCGTGCAAGGTTGTTTTAAAAGAATATGGACATTTAATAAACATGGAAAAACTTTTTACGCAGAAAAACATACGAAAGCTTTTGTAGTATACACTAGCGTGAACGCTCAATGGGCTGTATGCATTAATAAACAGAACATAAAGAGTTTATTTAGTGTGAAAAATGGACTGTAATCAACTGTGGACTGTACTGGAATCAACGGTACTGGTTCCTTGCTCTTACTAAGTACACAGCCTCCCCCACTGGTGAGGAGAGACCCGTATTCAACAGTAAACAAAAAACCGTATTTGTGGGAGTAAAGCACAACCTCTAACTTGCGAGGCGCGCAATGTGTCTATAAACCATCCAAAATAGTGAGGCGGTGTCATACTAACATATTAGCGCAAAAATAAGGCCATCCAGTGACTTACAATGTTCACTCCACCGTAGCACACTTCGAGAATACGAACAATGAGTGCAGCGACGAGCCCGCACTTCAAAACGGCTTTTGAGGGTTTCGTATTTTGAAAACAATGCTTCTATAACCAGACTTCTCGTGGCTCCGATTAGCTGGAAATGTTTTTACTCGAGATGCCTTTCACGATTAAGCGAAAAACAACTGGTCTTTGACAAGTCCATTAGACTCGTTTAAAATCTCTGAGCAAGCAATTCTAGGTAATTAGCTATTTCAACAGCAAATTCAACAGCGAATTTAATTTACAAAAGTTCAGCAATCCATCAAAAAATAACAAACAAAAGCGCGCTTATCGAGCTCTGTTCGGTAAGCAAGAATGTATAATTGAATGATTCCATTTCCCATTTTACGACACGGTGTCAGGAAGGTGAGCCCGCCGCACACAGCTCCACAATATCATTCTAGCTGATAACATAGTTACGTACTTGCGTAGTCCACGTACACCGCGGGACCTACTGCGCATGCGTGACGCACTTGACGTCACGCCGGGTAGAGGATAGGGCACGTTAAATGAACGAGAATGAAATCATTGTCATGCTATCGTCTGGCTCGTTAGCGAGACTTTTTAATTTATTAGTTGGCGGAATTACAGAAAAATGTTTGGTATTTTTTGAGTTTAAGTTCTATTCGCTATTTACGAATGTTTATGGTGGAAAAATAACGAATGAATGTGGATATAAAAACAGATGTAGGTACGTATGTACCTTCATGATATTAAACAAGGATAGACTTTTAGTTTTGAAAATTAAAAGATAAACGCCTCAAAGTTTCTGGTTTACCAGATAAAATTTGAGGACCCCTGGAAACCTTCAGAAAAATTTAAAAATATATATTTGGAAGGTAACAATGCATAAACTTGTGTAAACAATTTTCCTTTTACTCGTTTATAGAATCGACTTAAAACTAAAAATATTATACACATTTTACAGTAATAAAAATTATCTTTTGTGTTTTTATGTAGTTATTGCAGGATAGTTCAGATAAGCAGACAATCAAAACACTTTTATCGTTTAGCAAAGTCTATCCAGCAAACAAACAGACAAATATGTTTTCACTGGCAAAATTTCCATAATCATAGCCTATCTTCTCATAAGCGATAACGGAAAAAAGTGGCAGTGTGAACGTCCCCTTAAGGTGGTATCCAGGACGCTCGTGACGTCACTTAATAGCGTAATGTGGAGACAGGAGTGCGAGGATTCGTCGCCACAAGGAGGCTTTTACGTAACGTAGAGTTTGCTGTAAGAATAACCCTAACTTTATTTATTTTTACAAAGTAGTTCAGTTCGAGCACTTTTTTGTTCTGGTGTACAAGAGCAGAGGGTTTCCATTTAAATTGTTCAGATGAAGAAAACAAGATAAAGGTAAACGTTCTTGTTTGACACTATTCTCAAAACATTCTAATTGAAACTGTGACTATGATGTTACGCAATTTTATGAGATCTGGTGGAAAAACTGATATAATTTAAGGAAAGATCGAGAAAGGGAAGAGAAAAATTCAAGCATTAGAAGAAAAATGGTTTCTTATTATTAGAAATAAGAAACCATTTATTATAATTCCCATTGCTCCATAAACCTTTTAAGATTGCCTTACATGAAAAAGTAATTCCGTCGCCTTGATAGCTATCAGCTGACTAATTTTGTAAGATGACTAATCGAGCACCATGCGTGTATCGTAGAACAAGTGCAAATTGGTAAAACACAAGCTGCCGACATTTTAGTGCGCGTCGTACGAGTACGTCAGAGTACGATAGTAACGTTAGCAACTAACAACGTATCTTCTGACATCACGGCCTAGCACTGACGATGAAAACATCGTAAGAACACAGTGACGACAGATCTTTTCTCTCACTAGGATCGCAGCACAAAATAGCCCCCCTTACCGATATTTGATGTACGGCGTTTAGATGTTATACGTAATACGGAGTATTTAATATATTATGCTTTGCTAGTAACACGTTTCTGTTAACGAATACCGTAGCAAAAGTCTTACTAATCTAGCATCAAAGATTTTATAAGTGCGACAAATATTTGCATTGGTATCTTTCTACGAAAACGTACAGCGCAGCGTCTCTATGCTCTTACAATTTACGCTGATTACCCACTGATTATGTGACACAAAATTACGAGTATGTTGTATATAAACTTTATTGACTCAATGAACTAAACTTTACGGGTAGTTATTGTTAAGTATCCAGAATGAAATTCGAATACATACCAAAACTCTCGTATTGAAGTGCATTGTTTAAAAATTCAGTTCGATGTAAGAGTTTTGCGAGTAAATAATGGCTGTTAATGCATAAAGATTTTAATGATATATATTACTTATGTGTTTTATTTGCAACAAATTACCCTAGATTAAAATTCCAAATGGTAAAAGAGTAGAGGCCCTTTCTCAAATATTTTAAATAATAAAAACAAAGACTTGTACTCTTAAGTCAATTTTGCTAGATTTAGACTTCTGATTAGGCTTCATACTCTAATATATGAAGATTTAGGAATATATTTTTTATTATCTTAGGATATTATGCGATAACTAGCAGCTCTGATATAAAAATACAGATAAAACGTCTGTAGCGCCATAAACCAATTACTTTGGTGTAGGTACATAATACTGCTTGGAGAGTTATTCCTAACGTTTATATTCCTCTCCAATTTATGGGTGAAACAAGCATGGTCGTTATGTAAAGCGAATCTAGGCAGTCCTGAGTGTGCGTTTAAAGTGAATAAGCGTGGCATAAAATTATACGTAATTATTATGCTGCTTTCGTCAGGAACCATATTCAGCCGAGCAACGGTATGAGTCTTATCCCATGGGAACGCAAATATTAAACATTGTGCCTTAGCTTTTTTAAATTGCTAGGCAAAGCTTTCCTTAGCACTAAACGACGCCTGAACGATCTTAAATTTACTTATAGTGAAGATACAGGCTAGTGAGCAAACCGTATCTAGTTATTTCTGAGCCATTTATTAAAACCCATTACCCATTCTGTATTGATAGGTCATAGAAGAACAAGATACACAGATCGGAAATCTGACTCACAAAATAAAATTGCGCTTTTTAACTTTAGCCTATAAGCAAAAAGAGTTATCTAAAATACAAAATCTATTAATTTCACAATGCTCGCCTTACAATAGGTACTGATAGAATATTACAACGAGTATATTACAACTTTGGTATCGGTCGGCATTAAACTCTTATCGTATGAAATGTTAAAATGCTTGTTGACAAGTCGTAGATACAAAGATAACGTGATAGCGGCCAATCAGTCATGAAGATATGCGGGAAGCTTACAGTTGATAGATAGCTGGCAAGACGTTATCAAAAAAGAGGTACTAAAACGCGATAACTATTGAATTACATTATGTCACAGATACTGAATGGGCAATGGTCATTGCGCATTCACTTCAAACCCCCTTCATTGAATGATGACATTATGATACAGCGGTGTTTGTCCTTGTTATCGCATACATTGTTTTATCTTATTTTTTAACTTTCTCACGTATGCAAATATTTAGAGTACATGCTTTTCTAACCTTAAACAATACTGGAGGACTATCTGAGGTTGTTTTTTTAATAATATTCCGTATATCATTATTACTAGATAGTTTGTAGACTAGATATTTGTTCATTTTCTATAGGCAAACGGCGAACACAAAAACTTAAAGTAGACCTTTAGGGTGAAAGAATTATTTATGAAATTTACAAAACTTACTTCATTTGTTTGACTATAGTACTCTTGCCCGACTCGCCAGCACCTGCAAATAGAATTATTTGTCAATAATAGAAGTTGTTAATATGTTTTTTCAAAAAATTAAACATAATAAAGAAAATTCTTTATTTTAAATAACATTTTCATATAGTTTAATAGAAAATTACATGTTGTTTTATAATTACGTGTAAAAATATTATAGAAATTGTATAAAACCAAAAGAACCTACAATAACTTGACGATTGCGTACGTGCGGGATTCGTTAAAGCACAAAATTAATAAAAGTATATCAGTCTATTGATCGACTTATTGTATTGATATTACGTTCGAGAAGGTGCACACCGCTGCCTTATAAGGCTTATAGCGGCCATTATATAAATCTCCTGTGTTTTGATTAGAGATACGGCGCCTCATACTACATATTAAGAAACCTTCGGCAGCAGCTCCAAGTTTCAGTACGTCACAAAGTAAGATGTATCTGGACCCATGAAGAGTTGCAGTGACCACTTAGCATTGCATCGTAAACGAGAGTTCACTTTACGATTTCATTTCCATAAAAAATATAGCCCGCTACGAGTACAATGAAGCCAACGTGGATTTAAAACAGAGGCCCAAAAACTCGGATTTATCACGAGCTTTTTCAAACCATAGCAATAAAACCGGCAATGATATAAAAACAGTTAATTGCCATCCAAACGTAAACCGTACATTTCACACAAAATGCATGTCTCGCATCTAGATTAAAAATAGGAATGGAAAATAAAACCGCGCAGACTAGTGAAAAGCCCGCTGTGCGGAGTACCGCATACTGTCTACCTCCCGGTTTACAGATATTAGGATCATTTCAATCTTTTTATATAATTTACATATAACTAAGCGAATAACCGTTCAGGCCGCCTGATATGAAATACTTTTTTTTGAGGTTAGTGCCAAAATTTAAGAAGATAAACAAAATACTTGATACAAACGGCACCAACCTCAATAACTAAAGTATACAATGTAACAAATGTTATTTCATACTTTAATGAAGTCGGTTTAATTTCTTTGAATTATTTTTTTACTTTTCACTTACGTTTTACTGAATATCCACGTGCAATATTACGTTTTAATAAATAATTTAAAGCCACAGACGAATGAAATCAGACAATGTTTTCTTAACTAAGGAAGCGTAAGCCTTTTATTTATATTCATGTACGAGTATTTAATCAAAATAAAGGAATTGTGATGTAGTAGCTAATGGAACATCTGAAACATAATAAGACAAGCTTTGATTTCTGGCGATTAAATAGGTGTTAATGTGATGTGATGAGGCATCAAATAAAACAGTGTCGTGGGTGTCGAGGCCTCTAGAACAGAGCGTTCACGCGTCGTGACCCCGACAGTTAGGGTAATCAGACTAATCAGATATCTCAGGACGTTTATCAGAGAAACTACGTTCGCTAGGACTATTTTGTCACCTTAATGATATTTTCCCTTATTTGGCTCAAATTATTTATTAGACATTTTAAAGGCATTATGCTATATTTAGCCCAGTATCTACGGGCGTTTTATTGTGTAAGGTAACTTCTTCTTTTTTTCAAATAACAATGAAGCATGTTTGACTAATTAAGAATTAGATTAGCCATGGAAACTTTGAATCTTACAATAGGTATAGCCTGTTACAAGAGTTGAAACATTTTTGTAATTTTTAGAAAATAAGTCCATTTTAAACGGTTTTATTATAGCTTGCCCTGTTTATGTTTGTTTTGGTCAAATTTAGTAATTGGAATTTGACCCTCTTCCTGATGACAGATTGATCTGATATTTGGTACACACTCTTAATTTTCATGACAATACAATATAATGCATTCTTTATGATTGGATCTTTATGATTGGGCGTAGTGTATTCAGAGTAAATATTATGATAGAAATTTCGCGTGCCCAACGATTTTATATTTTGTCTGATCAATACCCCAGATTGAGGAGAAGATTGGTGTGATCTGGTAGCTACTAGGACTTACCGAATTATTTTTTAGCTTTTAGTACATAGCCTACATCATTTATTTTTTATAAATAAAACCGTTTAGCAAAAAATCTTTTTTTATTTAATATACGAGTAGGTCGTAGAACCCAGGGGCATTCTTGCAGGGAGTAGATGTTGTATTCCGGTACTGGCTGAGGCTTTGTAGGCAGATAAACAAATTCGAGGCGGATTCAGGATTCAGTTCCGCTCTCAGACAGAAGGTTAGAATTAAAGTTTAAGGTATGCATGAGCTATGCTAAACATCATCTACCATGCAACGTTCACTGCGTGTAAATAATTAAAAAATTAATTGTCCTGCATTTTAACGTAAGAAAGTTGTTCTGGTAACCCTGCCGACTGTATCTGATTGTCTCAGAAGCGCGAACGGCCGATCTCTGACCTCTTGATACACATATCACCTACAATGAGACAAGTGGAGTCCTGATTTTATAACACAATTGCAGTGTCCCTCCTGCTTGCTGTTAATCGAGCTTTGAAGAGAATTGAATTTAAATTGAACTCCGAAACATGATTACTATGTAATAATAATATATCTCTTTTTCAAAGTTTCGGTGAGTCGAGTGTTTTGAATTTCTCAGACTGACCCCTGACCTTTTACCCCCAAGCTTGCCAAACGCGAATTAGACTCTGTTTTGTGGCTCTGAGAACATTACAGAAAAATCTCCAGCATGCAAGATCCCTACTGCTGTTAAAGCAGGTACCTGTGACATTTAATTATGTAGGTATATTAAAACACACATAGTTAACTCAGAAACCGTAGAAACGTTTCATTGTAGTTCAAATCCTGACATTTCGTGTGAGAACGAAGTTTTAGCCACTGGGCTATCACCTCCCATTCCTATTTTCTTTCGAGGCTTACAGTGGCGCGGCGTGTGAATTCGAATATTGTCTAAATCTTCACGATCATACACCATCGATTCGACACGTGTGAAAAATCCCGGGGAAAGCGGGGACAAAATATGTTGTACGTGTATGTATTAATAATCTCGATAAAAACGCTGAGAATCTACAAAGTTACGACTGTTAAAATACGTAAAAACTACATATTTATAATTGAATACGATTTCTCTTCAGTAAGTAGTACTTGCCATTGTGAAAAGAATCTCATTAAAAGTTTATACCTCTTTACGGGACTTCATTTCCGGTAGGGCCACATTATAATAGAAAATTTCAAGAGTATATATATAATAATATAAATACTGTTATCGGTAAAAAGCAGTCATTAAGTAAGTTACAAACCCATGTATCTTACACGTGACATCTCGAATCATCCACAGCCTATCATCAACCATAACATTTTCCCATAAATTCTGAAGATAAACTCATTGCCTTTTACCCAATGAATGAATGATAATGACAGGGATGTAGGCCTTAGTCCACCACGCTGCCTGGCTTAATGCGGGTCAGTGTGGATCGTGTAGTGTGGTTTAGTGTAGTTAGTTATTGTAATTCGTTCTTCTTCCATTACACGTTCACATTCATGTTTTCATGCACTAGCGCACTGAATGTTGGTAAGGTCCAACCAAATTAATGTTAATGAAAAATATGTGTACTGTTATTTAAAGAAACACGCGAGTTATAGAGATACAATACAATATAAATGACCTCCTGATGCGAATATCACTAGAATCTGTAATATTATGTAATAACTAGTTACCTTTATTTTTACGAATGAAACAAGAGCCATACGCGATGTCTCAGTTCAGAAGAGTATTGATATGCCGCAAAAAATAGGTTCCCGATAATCCATAAATTTTCCTATGTGTGGATTTCTATCAACACAGGATTGGCTGAGGCGGTTGGCCTTTTTTTGCTATCACGGCGATAAAATCGTCGATCGCGTGCTCGAACAGCGGTTGCCTGATAAAATACCTGTCCGTAACATCCGACCCGACGGCACTTCATCGGCGTGACATGGCAACATGATAATATTGCCTGTTCATCGAATAGATCGTATCACAAACATAAAGGGCAGTTTTGACTTTCTCGCTCAGAAACTTACTAATGATAAATTTGGGTGGTACAGCTAATAACTACATATTGTAACGAACAATTTTATTACGTAATTCGACGAAAATAATACCTACTAGAAATATTAATAACAGCTAAATAAATTTTGCAATGTGTCACAAGGATGTCCCTAAAATATTCTTTCATCCAGAACAATCAATTAATTACAATGCATTACTTATAAGCGATAATACGTGTCCAGCTGTCTCGTAAAGGAAGCCCATTAATCATGTGTTAGACTGCTTGATAGCGCGCTATCATACTGCGGTGTAAACTTTAAATGCACAATCTTAAATAGATTATACAAACTATAATAAGAAAAAAACTTGTTGAATGCATTGTCTTAATTTTGAAATTAAACAAATTTAATAATGATTTTTTAAATCATTTCTTTTCTATCTCTCTGTGTAGTCGACATTGGTCCATTGCTGAATATAACTAGTCATGTAACAAAAGGCTCCACTGAGCCTGATTTATAGCTCTTCCAAATTTATTCAAGAATAGATTTTCCAAAAAAAGTGTGGATGGTAAAAGAAATAAACCCAACCTTCAGACCAGAAAAACGATGTTGGCTTTAAAACACTATGGACCGTACTTTTGATTGCATTTGAGAATAGGTACAGAAGATTACAAAATGCATGAATAAAACTATCACAAATATGGTAAAAAGACTTTTTCATCCCATCGATTCGAAAAGTACGATTTTGCTCCCCTTTAAGTGCACCCAAAGTTGGTGTTTTCTATTAAGAAGCTTTTAGCGGGCAGGAATGAGTTTTTCTCCCTCTTTATAAGTTCCAAGTTCAAAAAGTGCGCGGCAATTAACTTTTCCGCACACTTTTTGAATTTGGAACATCTTATTGTTCAGCGCCAAAGAAATCAAACGCAAATATTGTTTGAATAAAGACGAAGGAACTACAGAACTACAGCCCGCGCTTTTGTAATTTTTTACGGATTGTTAGAAATGAGCCAGATTTGGACGTTATTACAAACACGTAGAATCTACAACAATCTCTATTCTTAATAAAACTGTAACAAAAAATTTTCATAATTGCGAAAATATCTCAAATGTAAATGTGTAATATAACTTTTTAGTTGTTTTATTTATCAGATACTATTTAATTTCAATTTAGTTGTTATTTTATGTTTGATTAAATAATAATATTACAATAGAATACGAGGCCTCTTTCATTTTCTCATAGATGGTGATGAAAAGTAGAGTGTATCACTCGGGACAAAATATATTTTTGGCTCGGGCGACATACTTTGAATCTGTCGCTATGTTCAGGATTCTACTAAAGAAACCCTCGCTACGCCCGGGATTCTATTCTAGAATCCCTCACTTTGCTATGGATTCAAAAAACGCCCTCGCCATAAAAATATCATTTTGCTCCCTTGTCATACAATCCACTATTGACTATTACTGTAAATTTAACCTCATGTTAATTAAGTGTATTAATAATATACAGGAAGAGAAAAAAAATATTCATGAAAGTATTGGTTACATCATATTACATACACTTCCTGAAAATAACTGTGATAAATTAATCTGCCTACAAACAAATAGGTAGTATTGTTGACAGTGTTATTGTGTTTCTCTGAATACAACTAGGTACAATAACTGTTTTCCAAAATCAGATATGGCATCTAATGAGCATGTCTCCCTTAAAAAGGGTGACCCTAGAATTTACTTCACTGTACAACTCTTATATAAAATGGTTAGTGATGATCGCAAAGAGAAGAATCCAAAGAGATCACATGGCAGATAGTCTATTGTAATGTTATTCCAAAGTTTTTTTTACAAAGGCTTTGGAATTTGCAACCAGCAAGCAAATAAGCGCTATGCTCTTTTTAAAAATCACCTGCTGTTACAGTGAGGGAGAACATTTTGAAGAAACCTGCATGAATAAGAGATCTCAATAATGTTCTAAATGGCAGGTGAAGGCATGGGCAGGCATTGGTGGGCTAAAATCCACACACTTCTTGTTATCAGAGGAGACCCGTTCCCATAGCAGGTCAATCCAACTTATTGGGTTGCTACTACTGGTCATAATTTTCAAAAGCATTCAATAGAATGGTAATAACCAAAAGTAATTCCTTAGTTATTGATGCATATGAAATGGAACAAGCAATCTTCACTTTACAAGGCCGAAAGTTCAATAGTTTCAGAGCCTATTTATACAAACAACCAAAAAAATTCAACTTTTAACTTTATAATATCAGTTGACAAGAGATATATAATTATGTTATTAAGTAGGAAACTATATTAATTCAAATAAATAAAAATCTTTGTTAATTTACAATCTATATGATTTTCTAGCAGAAATATTCCTGTTTCTACAACCTAAAAATTAAAGGCAAAATATATAGGAGTAAAATATCCACCTTACATGATTTTCAATCATGAGCAGCATTGATCAATAATAATTCTTGTAATTCCATATTTTTGAGAAATTTATAACCCCTTTTTTTCTTATCAATGAAATTGGTCACGAAAAAAGCTACATAACATAACTGAACAGCCCAAATGATTCCAGAAGCATAAACCAATAGACACTTTCATTTGCACGCGGAACTAACTATGCATACCAGCATACTGATGAGTTTCAAGAGAAAGCTAACAAGTACTTCAATTTTATTGTTCTGTAACGCTTTTCATGTAAACGAATACGAAATTCAGTCTGCATTCATGCACTATCGTTGCATTAAAATTTTCAAAATTTATCAACAACCGATCTATCTAAATGATTTAGCTCTATGGGTGCGGCCATGGATTATACGAAAACTTAAAGCGAGCCTACCTAGCAACAACAATTTAATATCCTTGGAGGCCTGGATGCCATCTTCCTTCAGGTTCCTCTCGATCTGTCGGCTCCGGGCGGCCGCCGCGCGCTCTTCAGCCGATTGAGCGCACCCCATTTCGGCAGCAGCTCCTGAGCCCTGGCCGCCGTCCGCCCCGACTCCCGAGTCGGGCGCGCTTTCACCGCTCCTTCTGCATGCACTTCGAGCGCGTCCCGCTGCCCCGGTCTCGCCGGACCCACCCTACCTACACAACGTTACCACTCAACACAATAACCTAACCGACTTGAGCACTTATCACTGTTCCGACTCGGTGTACTCGCACTAAACGATCGAAAAACGACCACACCTTCCTTACTTTCACGAATATCCACAGCACTCTACACTAAAAAACTGTAACGACAGCGTAAACTTTAATTGATTTTATGAATTCGCATAAGATAATGGCGGCCGGATGACAAGCACCAGCTCCACTCCGTGACGACTGACGGCGACCGCGCCCCGCTCGACTGACGTTCGGCTGCGTTCGGGACTTTTCGTTCCGTTTCGCTCACACATGCGTAATGAACCACACATACGAAAGAGAACAAAACAAAATGAACAATGTCTTTGACGTGATCAAATAAATTTTTGAAGATGGAAATTCCTTTATGAAAATTGAATAGTTATTAAAGTGTCACAAAATAAAATAATTATGTTTATAAAAATCAACAAAACATTTACGCATTATTTGATATTATACTTATTATAAAAGTTAGCTTTCGAATTTAATTATTATTAGACTACTAAGTATGATGTAAATATTGGATTCTAGATGGCGCTTATCACATTTTGTAGAACATAGTTTTCAAAATTTTCAATAATTCTGTTACGATATTTCATAATATTCAATCAATTCTATTTGAAATTGTTATGGGAATGAGTCGATAGCAAACATTAAAAAAAACAATAAACTTTCAGAAAAATGTCCGTATCTATCTCATCATGTGGTCCATTATAATGTTCATTTTAGTACGGTTAAAAATTGAATAGTCCTTGTTAAAAAGTTTATTTGAACCCGAATAAATGTTGCTTGTTGTTTTTGTGTAAAATGGCAGGCATACGGGAAGACGGGTGTCAATGGCCAGTGGTTCCTGCTGGGCAATTCACAAACGTAACCATTCGTCGCTGTGCTCGTCAACGAGCTCGCCTTAGCGCCAGCCTTCATTTCGACGTCGAGCTCAGCGCTGTAACAATCCGTATTCGCTTTGACATTTAAGCTCGTCGTCGAACTGTAGGCTGTGGCCTTTCGACGCTGTTCGCTAGGGCGAGTTAGGGCTTGACACAATTTGAATCGGTAAAAACGTACATTTATAGAAAAGTTGAATTATCTTGAAAATACTAAATTGATAAATTTCTTTTTTGCTACGAATGATTAAACTAATATCATATTTACAATTTTATGCATAGAACGCAAATTTACATCACATTCTTTATTTAATTTCTGATAACGTGGTAGAATATAGTAAAAATCTTGCGTATTAAAAATTAAGTGTCAGGCGTGGCGTGACAGACGCCGGCCAAGCGAGCGAAAACTTTTTCTTGTTGGTAAACAAAGGGCCGGGGACCTTTTTTTTACACTTTACCACGTATTTACAAGTGCAAGCAATAAAATAACCCATGCTTGACGTAACATGTGCAAAGTGGCTATTGGGTCCCAAATTCCTAAAAAAATCACGTCTGTTTTGTGTTCAAGTGGAGACCCTCACATATGTTCCACTACTATTATGGTGCAAAAAGAGTTGTGTTGAATTATTAGTGAGTATCGTATTTCTGGCGCCAAGAGTTTGCTCCCCTCCCTTACAATAGGGAGGCAACCAAAGAACCATATATATTGTGAAGAAATAAATTCATATACCCATTCGTAATGAGCGTTGTGCGCGTCTCAATTAGATACAACATTTTGAAGTTTAGAAAGGCGTCACCAATAAACAGCACATATAATAATAGTAAGTTTTATTAAGTTTACTTAAAAATGTTCATAAGTTCAACTGTTGCTATAAGAACTTTTCAATGTTGGATTGGATAAAGTTGGATTAATAAAAAACCTGCTTCATTTCAGCAACTATGTCCCGTTCAATGGCACCCAGTCAATCCCAAATGGAAAAATTAGTGGATCTGCTAAACAATCAAAGGTTTCTTGTCACGGGATATGCCCGCACAGCACATGCCAGAGACCGTACTCGTGCAGCATGGCAAGAAATTGCTAATGTTTTAAATAGTGAGGGCAATGGCTGCATCAAAACTTGGCAGCAATGGGCTAAGGTTAGTAGATATTTCTTATCAGTGAGATAAAACTATTACTTGCTTACTTTTATTAACATCAACAATAGTACTAAACTACAGTTTCCATATTTGTATATGTTTTAGTATTGGAAAGATAAAAAAGCAGCCCTTAAAAAAAAGGTTAGCCAAATAAATCAGGCAAGACGGCGTACTGGTGGTGGTGCAGCTGAGGAAGTGTTACATTTAACAAGTTTGGAAGAACAATTGCTTGCCTTAGTTGGTGGTGAAGGTTTTGCTATTGGGGACAGAGAGCTAGAAATTAATCCATTTGAAGTATGTTTTGTAAATCTAATTTACTACAATTTACTACTTTTTACTATATATAAAAATAAAATTCTATAATTAATTTCTGTTTAGAATCCACCTGCGGAGCCTGAACCTTTACCACCATCTCCAGCTGTTGCTAGCAACAGTCCACCTATTTTGCTGGTAAGTAGTGTACAAAATAACAGTTTAATATTTGTGAAACAAAATATATCTATGAAATAAATTAAATTATTAAAAATTTTCTTTGTTACAGAATATAAATGATGAACAGCCAAATAATTCTGAGAGTATATTGCAGGTGCAAAATTATATATATATAAAAGTCATTTTATTAAGTCCACTTTAATATTGAGAATTTTTAACTTATACTTGCATTCTTTTTTAGGGTTTATCTTTTCCAGCAGAGTCGATGGTGGTTCAGGGAGGCTCAGAAATGATGGTAGGGCTTCACTTACTGTTACAGTGTATTACATGATTTGTAACTGAATAGTATAAGCTAACTAATGCAATGTTTTTTATCATTACAGAATGAGGCACAGCAGACAGTGCAAACTGCACCTGTAAGAATTATGAATATTTATTCCCAACTGTTGCTTTATTATTAAATGTTAGAAACAAATTTTAATGAATATTTCACATTATAAAGGAACCTCAAGCTGGACCTTCGAGTACTGCCTCGACATTTCTCTCACCCCAAATTATTGAATTGGTATGTTATTATTGGTAAAAATATTCATCTCTTTATGTTAAACATGATTATGTTGGAAATTTTGACTAAAAGCAAAAAAGCTTAGTATTATTTTTAATATAATTGATATTTAAATAATAATTAATAATTATGTTGATATTACAGAATCAGCGAGCAACAGAGACTGTAGGGCAAAGAAGACAAGCTGTCAGTGCTGCATCGTGTAAGAAAATGATCTTTCTCATTAAAAATGTTACATTAAACAAAAGTACCAATATCATATGTATCTGTTTTTGCAGCTCCTCGCCGCCGTCGTGTGGCGCACGCCCGGCGGCGATTATTACGTACACCTCCAGCACAGCGAAACTCCCAAATGGCCAGTCTGACTGAGAGGTTTATTGCTATAGAAGAACGCAGGGTGGACTTGGAGATGATGCAAGGAAGGAGTAGAGAGGCCATGGCTCAAAGTTTGGAGCGTATCAGCCATGGTTTTCTCCAGCAAAGTCAAGCTATACAGTCTCTAGCTGAGGCACTTAAAATTTTTTTAGAAAATAAATGAAAGCATTATATATTACAGATAAATAAGTGTTGAAACCTGTTTTATTAAATACATTTTAATTTAAAACTCTTCTAATTTTTTATTAAAAACATACACATATTGCTCACATAAATGAACAAATAAATATACTAAAAAAACTTAACACTGAAATATGGGCTCAGGTTATTATGTTCTGTAAAGAATAATCATTTCATATCTATACTGTCTGGCAATATTTACATATTATGATTCGGATGATATGAGTAGAAATAAAACACCAAAATAGTTTAATGTAACTGTGAAACCCCTGCTCGCCCTGGTGACAAGGGAGTGGGCGGTTGACAGCCAATCTTTATTGTACATTCAACAAGTTTGAAAATATATTTTATTTATGAGTTATTTGAAAATATTACTCTTTTTATTTTTTAATTTGATTATTTCTTGTGATTATTTTAGTGGACAACTTCACATCCAAGATTTAGACTTCATGTATTTATTTAGTTGTTTTACCTAATCGAACTCATCGGTTTGGTGCCACCCACCACTGGGTCATTGAGAGAAAACAACCGGAGAATAAAAACTCTCGACACCTATGACTTTGATAATTTTATAATTTAGTTTTACGCACGGAGACACAGTACAGTTTTTAATTCCGTATTTAAATAAGATATCAAGATCCCAGAAAAATATTTTCAATTATTTATTAAACAATGCATTTGTTTATCATTATTAAAGAACTAAAGATATTAAAGAACTAAAGCATGTAAACATTTAAGAACTAAAGCCCCTTTTTTGTTTTTAGTTTGTTGTTTTTAACTTTTGCAATTTCTGCAATCCAAACTATTTTTTTTTGAAACCATCTGCAGGCCATTCTGAATCAATTGACACCTCATTCATATTTTTCTGTCACTGCTGAAAAAGAAAGGTAAAAAGGCTTTAACTGGACTTTACGTAGAAGCTAGCATATGGGTCAGTATCAGACAATATAACGTGTTCATTAATCAAAAAATCAAAAATTATTGCATGGTGTATAGAGACAGCTAGGCAGAGGCAGCTATCAATTATGCAGCCCATTTAATACTTGTATATTATATGTGTTATAATGTGTTATATACCTTAAAACGTTTTATTTAACTTATAAGACATAAAATTTATGAATTACAGAAGTGATTTTTAGTTTCAAAACAATAATGTACCTTACAAAAATTAAATTGAATTAAAATTATCTTGCTCGGGCACGCCAAAGTTGATCAACCAACCTCTGCCTACATGCTCTGCCAGTCACCAGTTGATCTTGGGTAGATGTTGTATTTCCCCGCAATATCTGGATAACTGTCTCTTCTTCCAAAACTTCTCTTGCAGTGAGAATTGGTATAGGAACACCACCATTGTTACAAATATTATGCAAAACACAACATGCAATTATAATTTTTGCAACCATTTTTGGCTTATAGTGCAATACCCTGTGAACCAAAAGGCATCTGAAACGACCTTTCAGAATACCTATGGTTCTTTCTACACTGTTCCGGGCTGCACAGTGCATAGTGTTATAATAGTCTTCTTTGCTGTTGGGCTCAGGATTGCTATATGGTGTCATAAGATATGATCTTTGGGCATATCCTGAATCACCTGTAAATAATTTAAAAAGAAAAACATAAGTCAATGTGTTGAGGTACAAAAAACTACAGAAAGTAAAAATCAATGTCATAGTAGAATCTGACTTACTTACCAAGTAAGTACACTGATTCCCCATTGGCATTTAATTTTTCCAAGTGGTCTTTGATTATAGAATTATCAAATATTAAGTTGTCATGTGTTGCTCCACCATATGTAACATCCACATGTAAAATATTTAAATTTGCATCTGTTATCTAAAATAAAAATAAAAACTTATTTAACAAAAAGGATCAATTCATAGTATTATGGTTTTTTTTAACATATCATTACTTACAAGCATTGCATTTCGAGCATGATACCCTTTCCGACAGTAAAACATTTCCTCATTTTCATTGGGTCTAATCATAGCAACTAAAGTCCCATCAATGCAACCAATGACACCAGGGATTTTGAACTTCTCATAAAAGCTAAAAAGCAAAATAAATTGAAAGAAAATATAAGATTATGTTGATTAACATGAATACAAGTCCATTTCAAGTTTTATTGTGCCTTTTTGAAGAATTAATAAAGGTAGAAAGAAGACTTAAAAAATAGCCCCTATTATTTATATTTTCTCCTATTGTCAACCATTTACCCATTAATGACCTGCTGTAGGTTTGGATCTCTTCTATCAATTAGACTGAAGGTTGTAGGCCTTAGTCTACCACGCTGGCCTAGTGAGGGGTTGGTGAATTTCAAATGCCTTTGATAGCATTTCTTTTTTGTGAATTCTCAGGCATGCAGGTTTCCTCACAATGTTTTCACCTTTACAGCAAGTGATATTTAATTTTAAAAACTGCACATAACTTTTATTAGGAGTTATTGGTGCATGCCGTTGGGATTCAAACCCGGGTACCCCTCAGGTAAGAGGCTAAATTCTTAGCCACTGGACTATCACAGCTTCCAAATTATTTTCTCCTATAAATTTTTTAAGTATTTAAATGCCTTAATAGATATTTTAATAATGTTAGTATAACATTTAATTGAAATTTGAACCAAACAATACAATTAATGCAACAAATACATTTTCATACAGTTAACGAGTGGTGTTTTATATTGTTCAGTTAAAATGTAACTAGATTTCATGTGGTTTAACAATTTGGAAGTCTTGAATAAAAACATTAATTTTACTTCATCAAACCTACCAGTAAACTGAGTAGCACCTTTGTCAGACACAGGGTGCAAATGAGATAAAGTACCAGTCTAAGAACTTTCAATATAGCAAGTTCAATTTAATAAAATATGTTTCTTCACTGACCTTTTCTTGAGAGCCTGCCGTTCACTTTCATTTTGTGGAAATCTAATATACTTATTTACAATATTAGGGTGGTTAAGAGCATTGACAACTGCATGAATAGCCCTTGAAACGGAAGACTGGGATATATAGCTGTCCATATTTTTAGCAAGGGCTTTCTGGTAACTTCCATGAGCCAGAAAAGATAAGGTACATAAAATCTGAAATAAATAATAGGTTACTTACATAATGTTTTTAAGATTTAGGTAAAACTTAGTCATAATTTGATAATATGTACCTACTCACATTAAAGCTTTTCAGTGAGTCTAAAATGAAACTTGCTTTATCAAAGACACAAAAAACAATAAGAGCTTCTTACCTTTAATCTCTTGGTTAGTCCACTAGATTTATGTCTGGGTATGTATGGGGAAATATCATGTAAAAGAATATTAATAAGGTCCTCGGAGAGCCTATAATTCGATATATATTCCACATCGCGAGAAATTGTTTGTATTTCTCGCAATTCACGAGCTTGGCGACGCTTTCGTAATTCATCAGATTTTTTTGCTTCCTTTAGCAAATACAGTATGCACAAAACACGAGCAGCCATTATAAATTAAATGTAATGCACAAACTGAACTTAAAAACACCAGAAACTATTTTTATCAAAGCGAATTGTTGCGGTTCGCCTCAGTTCGCCTGCAAAATTGAAGCTTTTGATTTTGACAGATAAAGTCGAGGCTGTGGGCGAGGTTGTAGACGAAGGTCGCGGCAATTTTGCATTGTGAATACCGATTTTCATACAAACATGGCCGTATGACAGAAAGAACTGTCAAACGGCTCGACGTAGAGCTTAGCGTCGAGTTCAGCGTCGAGCTCAGCGTCGAGCGGCGTGGTTCTGAATACGAAACTGTATTTCGTCGCTGCGACAGCGTCGAGTTCTAGGCTGTTTTGCTTTGTGAATTGCACTGCTGGTCCTGCCTCCCATACTTCTGTAACACTAGTGTCACAGACGCGTTACCGTTCAGAACACGAGAATCTTGTGAGAAAAACGCAGATGATAAATCGTTTTGTAAGTTATAAGGCAAAACGTTCCTTGAAAATCTTATTGTGCAAGAACTCCAGGTAAATGGCGATGGAATCTGTTTTTGTGGCTAGTTGGGCGGTGATGGAACTGAGCAGTTGGCACTAAACTGTTTAGTTCTTCTTTTTGCAGTTACCGTATTTAGAATGTTCTGTTCAGTCCACACTTTAACTACTTGCGCAATGTTAATCTACTTAAATATTAGTAAGTAAATCCATTTCAAATATCAATATAAATGTTTTGTATTAATTTTTACAGGTGCTAGAACCGATGGAATTCTCCAAGGGATGCAATGGACGCCACCCTTAAATCCCGATAGGAATCGGCAATCAGCATAATACCTATGTTTTTAAGGTGACCTCCCCTTTCCTCGTATAATTAATTCCTGGTATTCCGTATAATTAATTTTGATTTGTAGTAACTTGACACCCAAGTCTGCATTGGCTGCAGCGGCCAGTGGCAATGAGCACAAGCAATGTAGTTTTCATATGCTCATTAACTGATTACGGACCTGGTCTAGTTTGTCCTGTGATAATTTCCCTTAGTGAAAAGATAATAAGCGACAAAATGAGAACACGAGTTGCTTGTTGCAATTCTTACTATGTTTCACCCAGGTCTCTCCACCATTAGGCCGAAGCATACTACTCCCTCTCGTCCAGCTAGTAACCGACCCGTGTCAACTGTTGCTCACTAAACTTGCTTTACCCATTATGATCCTCAATGAGATTATACGTTTCTTATCTCATTGGAGAGAGCACTATAGCTAATTCGTCATCTATAAATCCTATACATAATTCTAATCGCCGTTACTTTTCTCTTGTAATTACACGGTTCCTCCAGGTGCTAGCTTTTAAGCCGCTGCGACATAATGTAATTGGACGAGTAGTTCCATCCAATGTAGAATACTCCAAAAAATTCTACAACAAACCTTACTATTGAAATTGATGTTACCAAATGTATGTTAATTTAAAAAGCAACATGCAAGTTACTCGGAAACAAAGTCGAGTCTAACTTACATGAAACTGGTTTAATAACATTTCATACCAAAAGTTGAGGATATCAGCACAGAAGTTAAAGATGATAATTATAATGTTATTTTTAATAGCATTAATTAGTAACACTATAGGATTTTATTTCTTCCTTATCAACATTTAATTTATCTTATAGAAACCCATTAAATTCGTAATATTTATGGTGCAATAATAAATGCAACAAGCGGAATGTGACAACGCTGTTGCCCCGCAAGCGTGCCGGCTCGCAGTCAACGGTTCCGGAGTCGATACAGCTTCGTCAGGCGTGCGCGCGCATGTTTCCTATAACAGAAATAAAGGAAAACCTCATTACCGAGGAGCAGAAGTTTGATGTCCTTGGCTGCCTGGATACCATCTTCCTTGAGGTTTTTCTCGATCTGCTTGCTGCGTGCCAGAGCAGCGCGTTCCTCGGCGGATGAAGCGCAGCCCATGGCGATAGCGCGCACGGCCTGGCTCGCTACGCGCGGCAGCGCCGTGCTCCTTGCATGCTCCCGGGTCGTCGTCGCGCGCAGTTGGCGCCGCGCACGCGCTCGTTCGCGCACGCGAGCTCTCGTTTAATTCGGAAGCGCACGAGCGCTAAATTAGCACGACAACCGTCGGTCTACCGGCGGGGACCTCGGCGTGCAGTATCGGGGAAGATCCCTGAGACGCGTGGGGTGGCACGAACTAGTCGAGGTGACACCGTGGCGTGGGCCCGCGAACGAATGACGAGTTGCGCAGGGGTACAGCGCCGCATGTACTGCGCACGCTCGCCGCCTCCACCGCTGCCGGCCCGAGCACGCCTGCCGCCCAGTGCCCCCTAAAATACTAATTAAACCCTATAACCACGCCAATCTCGTCACTCGCTATCGTTTACTATAACTGCACATTAAAAGCTCGCGCATTAACAACACTTTGAAATAAAAATATAAAATAACATAATAAAGTATATAAGAGAACATAATATAAGAGAACAGAAGATAAATTTCAATCTATGTAATCACGATTTGTTTAGTTAAATCTAAATAAATCTTGTTTTAACAACTTTATAATATGATTATTAAACTCCAAAAATAATACTTGCTTGGGAAAAGGAATACAGGCCAGGTACACCCACCTGGACTGATGACCTGTTATAGACAACAGCGGGAGATGGATGGACTGAGATATTATCTTACATTATCATTAGATTAAACTAGCTGACCCCGCAAACGTTGTTTTGCCATATAAGTTATGGAGCGTTAAAAATCGATTATTAAAAATACGGATAGGTGATAGAATGGTGAAAATTTAGAGTTGTATGTATTTTTTGATGCCACATTATTGAAAAATAAAAATAAACAAGTTGTCAAAAACATTAAATAAAAATAATAGGTGTAGACAACCCCATATCATTTAGGGATATGAAAAATAGACAGTAGCCGATTCTCAGACCTACTGAATTTGCATATAAAATTTAATAAAAATCAGTCAAGCCGTTTCGGAGGGGTATAGTAACTAAAACTGTGACATGAGAATTTTATTTATAAAATTTTGTGTACCTAGCATATTGGTTTTATAAAGTTACTTTCCTTTAAAATGAATAGTGACAGTATTTTATTCCATTTTAATCATTCATCAAATTGTAATAAAAACAAAATAGTGTTACTTTTATACCTAAACAAATAAACAAATACAAAACTTCGATTATTATAAATCTGCTCAATATTTGCTAACGCCATCTATGATCAAGTAGAAGAATCATAAAACCAATGGTTTAATTATTATTCATGGAGAATAGAGCTAAGGAGGAACATGGGACGAACATACATGAAAAAGTGTCCGTCGAAATGCACCAAACTAGGGTGGCGCCACTTTAGCGCGAAGTATAAATTTTAAAGAAAGCGCCGAATTTTGAATATCTGAAAATTTGTGTAATTGTATTAATTGAATAACTCTTTGTTTATATTTACTACATTATTTTGTACTACGCAAGTAGTTGAAATTTTCATGACTAAATACTTTAGTCGACAATAATAAATTTTTTAACTCTCTTTTTAACCAAAGGACAGTTGGAAGCCTGGCTTCCCTGCTCTACTATAATATCTCTATGCTCGTGAGCAGCGTTCGAATCTGTACGATTCATATGCGATAATTTCATACCTGTCGACGATAGTATATAGTACATCGTACGAAATATCGAAAAAGAATATCGATATTTCGATATATCGGCTTTATTAAAAAAATCCCAAGTTTACATACGATTTTTAATGCATTCTAATGATTTTAGCCATTTTCCTAGCGTACGATAATTTGGGTCCATATACGATTAAATACGATAATTTTACGGCCCTGGTGCGATTGTGAACACTGCTCGTGAATGGCGAACCTCAGCGTATGGAGGTATCCCTCCACTGGCCTCATCAGTCGCAGTTCTTTATTCCAAGTCCAATGCGCGCCTAGTACCTACTGGTAGGTACTGGTCAGCATGACGTATTATACACTTCGTCTTTTTATGCTAATTGTACACTTGTGTCGTGTATGCCTCTTTGAAGGGTTTTAACGGGGTTCATAGTTATCTGTCTTTCATTTTCGGTATCCGGTTTGACGCAAATATATGTATTTTTTTATTAGATTTCTAAAAATTCTACATTTTTATTTATTTTTGGAGGTTTAAAGAACTGCTAGTTTTGGGGTAAATACTTTTTAAGATTGGTAACCCAATGTTATTCACTCGACATGACATTTATTACATTTGTTTGACACGTTTGACAATGACAAGATTTGTCATTCTCAACTTGTAGTTGTTATTGTTGACACTTTGTCAGTGTTTAAAAGTTCGAATTTAATCAATTTAATCTGTATATTCTTTCGACTTATTTGTTTGTTTAGAATTTTACATTTAATATTTCTGTACAGGAAAACAAATAATGGATTCAGATGAGGAAATTGAAGAAGTTAAATTGTGGAAAGGAGTACCGGGAACTATTATTCTACTTAACGCCTTTGGTAACTCAAAATACAAGTTTTTTTCTGTTGCACATGTTGCGACTTGTCGGCTGATTAGACAATATTTACGCTTATCTGGTTCACAGAATGTAAGTGTTTGTATTTACGGAACCGAAATGCCACCAACTTCAACATTCGATTCCAAAAGTGTTATAGAAATATTCCCTTTAACTATGCCTACTTTAGATGATTACAAAAATCTGAAAAACTTTGATATATCTTCGCATACAGAAGCTAAAGAACAAAAACTGTCTGATGTGCTTTGGCACTGCAGCAAAATGTTTTCAAATTTTAAAAAGCAACTCACAAGTCGTACCATTGTTATGCTGACAGAATTATGTTCACCACCCATTGCAGCAGACCATAAACCAACATTAAAAAAAGTTATGGATCTGGTTGATTCAAATATTGATATTAAAATTATTAATATATCTAATGAGGATTATAAAATTGACCCATTCTATGAAAACTTCTTACTAGAAGCAAACAAGGGACAAGACTTTGAACCTCCACTTCCAATGTGGGACCCCAAGGAAATAGAAAAAATTATGTATCAGGAGTCCCACAGGCATTTAGCTGTTGCAAAAATGGATTTTGAAATTGGAAGTGGGCTCTCCATTGGAGTGGGAATTTATAGTTTGTTAAAAAGAAGTGGATATTTGCAACAAAAAAAGACAAATTTAGAGCGTGACACCAATGCAATAGTCACCAGCGTTACTAAAACTATGAAAATTTCCATAAATAACGAAGAAGGCAATGATGATGAACAAATTGTGCCTAAAGAGGTCCCTTTATTGAAATCCGAAGTGCTCCACTATCAGGATTATGGTGGTGAAAGAGTGGAGTTCACAGATAATGAGATGAAAACAATTAAAAACCCATTTGGTCCACCAATGATGAAACTACTAGGATTCAAGCCAGCTGCAATCATGAGTAAGGAAAAATGGTTCTTTAAAAGAAGTTACTATTTGTTTCCAAACGAAAATTCTATAGAAGGTTCAACCAAAGCCTTTAAAGCCTTACACAAAGCATGCAGTGACATGTCTGTGGTTGCTCTATGTGTATTATGTACTAGAGTTAATTCAAAGCCTGCAATTGTAGCTCTTTCCCCTACCTCAAGGCCACTGGGACTAAAGGTTGAAATAGGGTTTGATATTGTTATAATACCTTTTGTAGAAAATGTACGAGATGTGCCCAATATAGTAGAGGATGATGAAGTTGTAGATGAAGCAAACAAAGTAGTTATGAAGGATATATTAAAATTTATGAGATTTGATTACAAAGCTGACATGTTTGAAAACCCAAGGTTGCAATCAGAATATAGGGCTTTGGAATCTATATCCTTGGAGGAAGAAGAAAGAGATCCATTTATTGATACAACACTTCCTGATGCTAAAATATATAAAGATATAAAGGATGATTTGTTCCAGGATATATTTGGGCCCTTTGGAGCCCTCTCTGTTAAAAGATCTGCTTCCACCAATAAATCTGGAAATATCAAAAAAATGAAAGTGGATAGTATAGACGAGGATTTGTTACATGACAGAATTAACTCCCAAAGGGTAAACTCATATACAGTGGAACAGTTAAAAGATATACTTAGATTTAAGGATATAAAAGATTTACCAGCCTTGACAGGTTTGAAGAAAGCTGAGCTTGTTGATCTAGTGTATAAATATTGTTCTTAGTTAAGCTGCTATTTCTGCTGGTTATTAAAAAATAATCATTTTTATGTTTATAATCTATTTTTATTATTATAAATTGGCTAAAAATATTCTTAAATATATAAAGAACCATCTGCTGGCCCCAAGTGATGAATGCCAATTAATAAAGCATCTACAAGAGTCCATACTCCAAGCCCCCCAAAACTGAACAATTTCCCAATTCCTTCCTGCCAGTGACCAAGGTAAAATCGGTCTGCTCCAAAACCTCCTAATGTTAATGCAAGTATTAGAGCTGTGCCCCATCTAGTGCCAGCTGTCCAGGAACATTGAATTTTCTTCAAGAACTTCCTTTTGCCTAAGCATAGAATGTCATCAGATACTGTGCAGTTAGTTCTGAAACAAAATTTTTGGTTGTTTCAATATCTTAACTTGTGTTAAATCATTTGTACTTTATATATGTAGGTACCTAAGTATAAATTGGGATACATTGTTTTGTAACTTAATTCTCTCTTGATGATAGTAATCATAGTTTTAGTACCTAAAAAGTTGAAATTTGATTCATCTAAATGTGTAGTACTATCTTTTGCTAAGCTATATTAGTGCAAATAAACATTACTTCAATTCACTTTGTTTAACAGCCAGCCCAATTTTTCTGTCAGGAGTACAATCTAAAAACCTTAGAGAATCTACACTTACACTATATAGCATAATCCTGGATTCACATACAAACTATACACATAAGTCATTGGTACATGCAACTGGGATATGAACCTGGACCCCTCGAGCAAGAGGCTGTATTCATAGCCATTAAGCTATCACTACTTTTTCAGAAACAGACCCAAAGCCCCTAAAAATCCCATCTCACTTATTTTTCCTCTAAAATAGGAAGGAGACCACCTAAGTTTCAAATCATGGCACAAACCTGTATATGGATAAGAAGCTCACACAGAAACCACTAGAAACAGAAATTTGAAGTAAATGTATGAAACTTACAAATAAAACTTGGCGGGTGATGCCAAAGAGTTACAGTTTGCTTTCTGTTCACAGCGGTGCTCCCATTTCTCAGTTTGATAACAAAATCTACACATAGCTGTTCTGTTGAATGTTTTGGATCCCTAAAATTATAAAGGTTTTGTTAAATATTGATTGTAACCAATTTCTTTATAATATAGAAGGAGAATATGAGCATGAAGGCTACCTAATATTAATGCTCATTGTAGCATATGGACATCCACATCCATTCCCAAACAAAGGCCAAAGCATTGTGGAAAGTCTTAAATTTGTTTGTTGGTACTTCAGTTACACCCACCAGTAACACCACAAGTGGTATAAAAGCAGGTTGTTTAGCTGACCATTATCACTTCACAGCAAACGGGCATCATGAAATTATTGGTATATATGACCTTTGCAGAGTCCTACTTCATCACACCATCCATATGCACAGATTGTTGCTATAAGTTATATGGCAGTTTATGTTGACTTTCTTTAATTATACATCACAACCTATTATTGTAAGACCTTCCAGCACTAGGATAATAAAACAATTACAGTATAGGGTGAAAATTTAGGGTTGTATGTATTTTTTGGTGCCACATTATTGAAAAATATAATAAAAAAATTTGTCTAGTAAATAAAATAAAAATGTTAGGTGTGGACAACCCTTATCACTTAGGGTATGAAAAATAGTAGCCGATTCTCAGACCTACTGAATAAGCATATAAAATTTCATAAAAATCTGTCAAGCTGTTTTGGAGGAGTATGGTAACTAAAACTGTGACATGAGAATTTTATATATAAGAAATATATAGTATTTAAATGTCTAGATAATAGACATATAAAATTAAATATTTTTTGATGTATTTATACTTACATTACAAATTATTTTGGGTTTAACAACACATGTATAATTATAAAGTCCCCCATAGTGGCAATCTATGCTTCTGTCGCAATTTATACAGGGGTAGTTCAATGTGGAACAGTCTGATGCATTCTCTTTGTCCACAGATGGACAGTTCTTTAAGTACTCATCATTTCCACTAAAATTCACTAATCTACCACTTGTATCTTCTTTATTCTTGCCTTCTTTGTTATGAATATCCATGTCATTGTTTGCTAAAAGTTCGTAAGTTCTCATTAGTTAGTGATGTCAAAAAAAAACATAATTTTGCATCTATGTACTAATTATTAGAAAGACCTTGCTTACCCATATCTGTTGTATGAATTGTGTTAAATATTACCAAAAGAATTAAAACAAGAGAGTCCCGAATACTTATTCTTAGTGGTAGAAACCTGGACATTTTTACATAGATGGAGAAGCCAGTGTTCACATTTTTTACTTTATATGATGTATTTTACTAACACTGAAGTACAGAAACTACAGAATGAAATGAACATCAGTTTCTGACATCTTAAAATCATACAATTTAACAAAACAAAATAGAGAGCGATCGCTCCTTTTTCTAATTTCTTATTTAATAAATTGAATGAATTGAGTTTGATTAATTCAATTGATTTGATTGACACCGGGGTGACACTAAAGAGAACTCATTAGAAAAACTGAAGTAACAATATTTTGACACTGTCATTTATTGTCATCAATGATCTTTTTACCTACTGTCAGTAATTATCGCAAACATTTTGTACAAGTGAGTTTTTAGAAATTTAAAAATATTAAATAGAAAAAAGAATTAAATTATTAATACACTTTGATTAATATTTAATAATGTGTACTTTTCACAAAACTAGGATGGCGCCACTTTAGCGCGAGGTATAAATTTTAAATGAAGCGCCAAATTTTGAATATCTGAAAACTTATGTAATTGTATTAATTTTTATATTTACTACATTATTTTGTATTACGCAAGTCGTTGAAATTTTCGCCGATAGCTTTCATGGCGTATAGCGTTTTTGTCATTTGAAAAACAGATTAACAAACCTGAATTTTAAAATTGAAATAATAAATGTATACTACATTTTTCACTTGCTTTTAACAAAATCTATCAATATTACATAATTTTGGATTTTGCATGGTGCGAAATTCCGTTGCTACATTCATACCATACCTAGGCCACCAGCGCCGCGGTGTCACCATTTGGTGAGCGGTTGAGGCCCGCCCCGTATAATGCTGGTGCAGTTCCGTGGGTAGCGGCCGACGCGACTCTGTCCGGAACTGCAGCTTTTAAGTATCACAAATTTCTAGTTAAAGTTTCTTTTATGTTTTAGCCCTACTCGAGGCGCTGCATTTTCTCATGTGATATTATCGCATTTTACTCGTTAGATACTTTTAAATTTAAAAATTCGTGACACTTTTCTAATTATGCTAGTGTATAACGTTATTTAAACTTAAATTTAAAACATTTTAACATCAGTCGCAGCGTGCTGTGGTTCTAGGTAAAAGGTGTATACCTAATCCCATAAGACAGCGGTCATCGCTACTGTGCGAGTGTGACGCACTATATTTACGCGGGAGTGACAGAGATAGGTAGATAAGGGTCAATGTACGAATTTCTTCGTCGACCGCGACCGCGGTGTAGTCACTACAATAATAGAGGAGGATTTCCTTTACTATTATATACGTAAAAATACAATGTAAATTCCTTTTTTGTTATATGCTACTAGGTGATCTCGCAGTGAAATATACGGGTGAGAATTCCTTCACTGATCATTTCTAGCATTATAATAAATATACGTCCACCAACCCGCACTAGGCCAGCGTAGTGGACTAAGGCCTACATCCTTCTCATTGTGAGAGGAGACCCGATCCTGTAGTGGGTCATCAATGGGTTACTGACAATAAATATATACTATCCTATCTTACCGCGTTCAACACACGTGCCGTGAACTCACTAATAGCGATCCGCTAATCAGAGTACGGAATGAGCGCGCGTGAAATCCCCGCGAAAAGAAAATATTATAATTAACTACATTCACGAACCTTTGCGCCAAAAGTACTGAACGTCATAATGGTTGAGATTACCGACTTAAATTTATACAAAATTCTTTACATAAGTGGGTAGGCAGTCAAACACTGGTAAAACAAATTGGTAAAAGTAACACTCAACTTTCATTACAAAGATAGATTTTTTATTAATTATTAAGTATTTATTTATTAATCTTTAATTAATCAATCAACAATATAATATTCAAAAAGTATTAATTTAATCATCGTTTACAGCTTTTAACAAAAAAAATCTTACATTTTAACACTATGCAAACTTTGTGATTCAAAATCGTATTTTGCAACAGTTGTTAATTTTGGTGTATTTTCCTCTGTAATCGTTGACAGATTTGGTACAGCACAAGTTACTGGAAATATATCCTGTAAATTTGATCCGTATCCTGGGATGTTGTTGGGCCCTTGTATAGGTATCTCTTTAGTGTTTGAGGTTTCATCTTCGGAGAAAAGATACCATTTTGAAACACGTTTTTGAGCTGTCTCAGGCATTATCGGATCATCAGACAAATCATCTGTTAGGAGGCTGTTCATTGAAGATATATTGGCATTAGAACTGTTGGAATTACGAGTATCTGTAAGAAAATAGAAATGTACAGAGGTTAAGAGTTTCTATTCCTGTAAAAATATTATTTGAAAGAGTAAAGGTAAGTCTAATTGCCCCTAAACCTCGATGTCACTAAGTAAAGCCTTTGACTAGCCAGACAGATTGTCATCAATGATCTTTTTACCTACTGTCAGTAATTATCGCAAACATTTTGTACAAGTGAGTTTTTAGAAATTTAAAAATATTAAATAGAAAAAAGAATTAAATTATTAATACACTTTGATTAATATTTAATAATGTGTACTTTTCACAAAACTAGGATGGCGCCACTTTAGCGCGAGGTATAAATTTTAAATGAAGCGCCAAATTTTGAATATCTGAAAACTTATGTAATTGTATTAATTTTTATATTTACTACATTATTTTGTATTACGCAAGTCGTTGAAATTTTCGCCGATAGCTTTCATGGCGTATAGCGTTTTTGTCATTTGAAAAACAGATTAACAAACCTGAATTTTAAAATTGAAATAATAAATGTATACTACATTTTTCACTTGCTTTTAACAAAATCTATCAATATTACATAATTTTGGATTTTGCATGGTGCGAAATTCCGTTGCTACATTCATACCATACCTAGGCCACCAGCGCCGCGGTGTCACCATTTGGTGAGCGGTTGAGGCCCGCCCCGTATAATGCTGGTGCAGTTCCGTGGGTAGCGGCCGACGCGACTCTGTCCGGAACTGCAGCTTTTAAGTATCACAAATTTCTAGTTAAAGTTTCTTTTATGTTTTAGCCCTACTCGAGGCGCTGCATTTTCTCATGTGATATTATCGCATTTTACTCGTTAGATACTTTTAAATTTAAAAATTCGTGACACTTTTCTAATTATGCTAGTGTATAACGTTATTTAAACTTAAATTTAAAACATTTTAACATCAGTCGCAGCGTGCTGTGGTTCTAGGTAAAAGGTGTATACCTAATCCCATAAGACAGCGGTCATCGCTACTGTGCGAGTGTGACGCACTATATTTACGCGGGAGTGACAGAGATAGGTAGATAAGGGTCAATGTACGAATTTCTTCGTCGACCGCGACCGCGGTGTAGTCACTACAATAATAGAGGAGGATTTCCTTTACTATTATATACGTAAAAATACAATGTAAATTCCTTTTTTGTTATATGCTACTAGGTGATCTCGCAGTGAAATATACGGGTGAGAATTCCTTCACTGATCATTTCTAGCATTATAATAAATATACGTCCACCAACCCGCACTAGGCCAGCGTAGTGGACTAAGGCCTACATCCTTCTCATTGTGAGAGGAGACCCGACCCTGTAGTGGGTCATCAATGGGTTACTGACAATAAATATATACTATCCTATCTTACCGCGTTCAACACACGTGCCGTGAACTCACTAATAGCGATCCGCTAATCAGAGTACGGAATGAGCGCGCGTGAAATCCCCGCGAAAAGAAAATATTATAATTAACTACATTCACGAACCTTTGCGCCAAAAGTACTGAACGTCATAATGGTTGAGATTACCGACTTAAATTTATACAAAATTCTTTACATAAGTGGGTAGGCAGTCAAACACTGGTAAAACAAATTGGTAAAAGTAACACTCAACTTTCATTACAAAGATAGATTTTTTATTAATTATTAAGTATTTATTTATTAATCTTTAATTAATCAATCAACAATATAATATTCAAAAAGTATTAATTTAATCATCGTTTACAGCTTTTAACAAAAAAAATCTTACATTTTAACACTATGCAAACTTTGTGATTCAAAATCGTATTTTGCAACAGTTGTTAATTTTGGTGTATTTTCCTCTGTAATCGTTGACAGATTTGGTACAGCACAAGTTACTGGAAATATATCCTGTAAATTTGATCCGTATCCTGGGATGTTGTTGGGCCCTTGTATAGGTATCTCTTTAGTGTTTGAGGTTTCATCTTCGGAGAAAAGATACCATTTTGAAACACGTTTTTGAGCTGTCTCAGGCATTATCGGATCATCAGACAAATCATCTGTTAGGAGGCTGTTCATTGAAGATATATTGGCATTAGAACTGTTGGAATTACGAGTATCTGTAAGAAAATAGAAATGTACAGAGGTTAAGAGTTTCTATTCCTGTAAAAATATTATTTGAAAGAGTAAAGGTAAGTCTAATTGCCCCTAAACCTCGATGTCACTAAGTAAAGCCTTTGACTAGCCAGACAGGTCTGGCATTAATCCGCCTCGCTTTTTATTAGCTGTTGAATTTACTTGATATTTGGATTTTCACGTTAAGAAAAGAGGGGCTGAATTGTTGTGAAAACTCTTGTTTCAAAATTAACAATAGAGGAAGCAATGCCTGCCGGATAAGTTAAGATAACAAACAGGATTTGAAAACAGTGGGGCTCAATAAGTTTTGGAAATGTTTGCTAAATCTTGTATTCTGATGACTCACAACACCCTGTCATAATAGAAAATTTGCCTATAACTTGCCTTGCATGTTGCAGAGAAATTTCAAACAAATTTCTTTCAAACAAATACAGGAGGTGAGCCAATTTACTTGTAAAAAATTGACATTGACAATGTAATGGATAGAAGACAGATATTGGTGTACTTAACCATATCAAAGGTGAATGTGACGCCGCGTTCGCAGGTGTGCAAAAACCCTGATCAATCTATCTAAGTAGAGCAATAAAGAGAGCCATTTATAATTTTCAAACCTTACCCGTGAACAAATTTACAGCGTCCTGCGCGTTTTCACAAATCATATCCAATAACACATTTTCATTTAAATTATACAGTGACTTTGAAATTTTCAATTCATTCACGGGAATCGACTTTGTATTCAGTGATATAACTGACATACTGTTTTCTTCTATTATTTCAACACTATCTCCAATACATTCATGAGCGTGTAGGCAAGTATCAGAATGATTATGTATAAGATCGACACTATCATCGCACCCCTGTAGGAATACGCCAGATTCTGTGTCATTTATTCCACTGTCCGTTTGCAAAGACTTGCCAGCCTTTTGCAATGTATCGTGTGAAACACTTGCTTTCTTGATGTTTGGTTTTTGTATTTTCACTTTAATGATGTCTTTTTTCTTTTTGGTTTTAGTTTTTATAGCATTAGTAGTTGCAGTTTCACTAGAATTTATTGTGACAACATCATCTTCAAAGGCATTTGTAACAACTACTAGAGGCGGAGGGGCCGGCTTTTTACTTCCGCAAGACTCCCTATGCTCCTGAATTATAAGTGGTTCTGTATTTTCCATATCCGGGCCTGTTGGCTTCAAATTTCGTACACTTTGCCGTTTACGGGGAGTCGAACAACGTTTTTTTATTTTAGGTTTTCGGTGTATCACGGGTTCAGAGACTTCCATCTTGCTTTCAATATCCTTATTGTCACCTTTACTCATACGATTAGCCAATTTCTTGGCGCTTTCCAGAAGCAGGTTTTTCAATTTCTGTTGAATAGATTCGGAAAGTGAATGCTCCTCAATTTTTACTGCATCAACTTTATTTACGAAGGAATCTGAAATTTTCTGTGATGTGTCTACCATATCTATATTATAATGATATTTGGATTCATTTTGGCTACTTTTTTGTAGACCACAGTTTTGCTCCATTAAGGGAACCGACATGTCTACATCTGAACACATGTACTCATTTAACATAGTGTGGTTTACTTGATCTATATGCGAGTTATTGTTAATATCATCCCTTCTAACTGATATATGTTCAACGATTGAAAGAACCGGCGATGGGGGTAAAGTCACGTGACTGGAATTTTCTCCGTCATTAGTCAAAGACGGACTTTTAATGTCAACACAGCTAGAAGCTCCCTGTTCAGTGTGTAGATCTGATAATGGATGGCTAATGCAATATGTTTTATTTAACGTAGGGACATGCTCTTCTATCTTATCTAGATGTGTAAATGTATTCTTTATCTGAGGAAACAACAGTTGATAAGAGTCTGTCCTGTAAATTTCTGAATTCAAGCTGGAGCTTCGATGAATTGAAAATTTAAGTGGAGCAGTTACAAATGATAGGTTTGAATCACTGGAACCATCTGTTGCATACTTGGGTTCTTTTTTAGATAATCCTTTAGTTTTAGCTTTTCCTCTAGTTAGGGAGTTTAAGCTTAATTTACGTTTTCTCTTTAAACATATGCTTATACTAGCGTCAGAATCTTGATATCCCTGACTGCTTTCTATAGAGTTGTTAGATATATTATCTGGTGAAGAGAACGCTTCGGCACCATTGGCGTTGCTGGTACAAAAAAAAAACAAAAAATATAAATAAATACCTTTGCGCAAAAGAAAAGTAAGCGGAATAGCAGCAGGAGCTAAAGTGCATTTATAATGCGTCAAAAACGGCAAACACATGCATAAACAAAAAGTAATGGAAGCAGGTAACATACAAGGCGGCTATTAATAGTATAATATACTTACCTATAGTAAGTGTGTGAAGAAATTATAATGATTATATAAATTACAAAATTAATATTTTTAAACCTTATGGATTAATAAAGTAAAAATTATAATCTGCTCTATATTGATTATTTTAAAACTACCAATATGGTGTTTAAAGATATTATTATATAGGTTTATGCTTGTAAATAAGACACAAATATTTCTAAACTATTTATTTAAAACTTAATGTTACACCTGCTCCCATTCACAGAAATAATTACAAATTAAATATATTATTACATCTAAACACGCGACTTTAACTACTGCTTATAAAACATTGACAATAATAAGTAAAAAATATTATGATTTCCCTATAGTTGAGATTTCACCTTAATTTGTACACATTTCGTCAAATCAGTTACCAAAAACAATTTATCACATTGTTAAGAATTCAAAATTCCTAAATAAAAAACTTTACTTTGACTTAATATTAACAACCATTATTCAAAAGATTTTTTGACTTTCTGCAAAATACATGTTCACTAAATTGCCAAATTCATTAACATAATACTTATGATATTTTTGGTATAACTTCTTTTAATACTGATTCCGATCTAACTACTATCTACTACTATCTACTAAAAATAAAACCATTGTGCTTTACAGCTTTACAATACAATGAATATTTTTTTGGCAATAATTTAACCTTTATTATAATGTTACAGTACTTACGAGTACAGCTATAGGTGATAAATAGTGAAAAAACTTTCATTCAAACATTTTAGTACATTGTAAAAAAATAAAATTAAGTTTATTTTCTTTCGATATTCGATTGACGAGCTGATTAAAGACTATTTTAAAATCGGAATCAGTATTTTCTCTTTGTAAAAAGATTATAAAAATTAAATTTGCTGGTATACTTGTAGCAACTATTATAATGTATTATGCGAAATATGTTATTATGTAAATATGTATGTATATTTGTATAATTTAAATATGTCGACAAGTAGGAGACAAGTAGCCTGAAGTAGCCAGGTTTTGAAAGAGCCACTTGCATTATTTCGGTAGTTTACATACGAATCTGGCTGGAAATTTTATTTTTAAGTGGCAAAATAGACTTCCTCACCCAAACATTTGACGTCGAGTCAAAGTTTTTGGCACTAAAAAGTAAGTATTTTACTTCATTTAAGTTGTTTTACTAAGTCACTGTCACAACTTGTCAGTCTAATGACAAGTTGTCCTTGGTACTTATTGTAAACAAATATAGGTACCGGGATTATAAATTAAGTTTGTGCATATATTTGGCCTCGCCTACGGAAAAACTAAGCCGATAATTCTTGAAATGTTCAAAATAATAATAACCTTCATTATTAACCATATTATTAATAATAACAAAACAATTCAAGAATTATTTTGAAGGTTATATTTGTTTAAATAATAAGTTATGAAAGAGCCAGGTGAGTAGGCCTTGAAAGAGCCGGCTCTTTCTTATAAAAAAAGTTCTTACAAAATAATTATACGCATCTAATATTTTAAGATAATATAATCATAGGTATGACTGGATTATAGCTTTAATAATTGTTTATTAAAAGATTAAGAAGATTGTTAGAATGATTTGTAATGACTAATAGAATAATTAAAGAAATCTTTAAAATATCCTTTTTAATACTGCAGTAATTTTTGTTTAGCATAATTTTTGCAATAATACTTTATACAGACTGGCTCTTTCATAACTTTTGGTGGCTCTTTCAAAACAGATAAGTTATGAAAGAGGCAGATGACAATTTTTTATTTAAGTGATAAATTCATTGATTATTTATTTATTATTATCATATTTAAGATTTTATCGTATGAAATAACCTACTTTAATAAATAAATAATATTTCGAGAGAAAAAAAATATGATAACTTTTATTTTAAGTATATTATTTGCTTTGTTTAGTAAACTGGCTCTTTCATACCACTTCTCCCATACATCTCAAACATAATAATAATGCGACATCTTAATTTGAGAAAGATTACTTCAAAGATTTATGTGTATTACTCACTATTTACAATTTATATTTTATATTAATGATTAGAATTGCAACTAAAACTTACAAATATAAAAGAAGTCAAAATAGATTTTACTATTTAAAATGTTAATAAAAACGAAAATCAGCTTGTGAGGTTGACGTTGTTGCTTATTATTATATTGAAAAACCAGTGATATTAGTTAAGTTAAAAATATTTTTCAACAATAAAGAGTTGTTACTGTGAATATACCTCAAATTGAACTATAGTTCTTTAATTAAAATTCATTATCGGTGTCATAATTCCAATTCATAAAATATATTTAAAGTCTAATGCACTGATACTGACCCTGGCTAGTATTATTATTTCCGCTGATTTCTATATTCTTCGACACGTTTTTATGTCAAGAATAATGTCATCAGTCATAGATTTGCCAACTATCATCTTGGCGTTACGTTCTTGCAAAAACATCATGATATACTCACAAATAATATTGTCTTACACACATTTCAAATATTAATTCTTGTTAAACTTAGTTCAACATAAAAATTAAGAGTAACATTATTTTTAAGGGATCTTGTTTTATATTGCTTTTAAATTCTATCTAGATTTGTCTAGCATAAACAAAACGCAAGTCTATGGCTTTGACAATTTAACTGTTCGCAAGCAAAACAACGCTTAGTAATAGTCCAAGATCCCAGGGCCACCTGACGGCGAATTTTCTATCGAACAAAATTCGGACAATTGAATAGTGTTAGTATGTACTTAGATCGCATGCCTACCAACTAGTTTGCTTAGACGGCCAATTTCCACGTATAACTGATACGTCATCTGAAATGAAAATTGTGAAAGCTGACTTTCACGTATATTTTAGACAATATCGTTAAGAATAAGCAGTCAATACTCCCAGACACTATCCGTCAGCAGTATTGCTTTGCAGACGCTTTAAAGCTCCAACATAATTTCTTATTCAATTTTTATATTTAATAATTATTATTACCTTATATTGAACATAACTATTTTAAACCTTTTACAAAAAGACAGTGCGATCCAAGGGGCCAATCATCCCCTAAACTCAATTTTAATCACTACATAGTATAAAACAAAGTAGCTTTCCTCTGTGTGTCCCTATATATTATGTTTAGATCTTAAAAACTACTCAACGGCTTTTGATGCGGTTTTAAATAATAGATAGAAGGAATAGATGGAAGGTTTATATGTCTATTATATGCATAATAAGGAACACTGATAATTTTGGATAATTCTAATGTGATGTCGTAAATAAACCCAATAATTTCTTGCGCTTACATTGCAAACGCTGGCTGAACCCCTACAAGATAGATCAAAATAATGTACAACACATTTGTAGAGCACATTATTACTCTACAAAAAAGTTCGGGATGGCATATGTTTAAATATCATAGTTACGTCACAATAGACAGTTTTTACAGCTTAAAAAGTTAAAAATATCGGCGGTAGAATCTAGACCACTTTATAAGTACCTAATTATTAACCCTTATCCAAATAAATTATTTCATAATAAGGGTTGTTACAATACATAGAGAACACTTTTGAAATGATTGAAATACGATATTCCATTCAAAAAATATTGCGATTTTAAAAGTACTTAAAATCGTTTACCCGGACCGGATTTACGGATTTTAAACAAAATCTCTTATCTAAAATTCGTGTCGTGACAAAGTCAACGAAAAACACATGCTTATTAGATCAAACTTTACCGCCCGCCAGAAAATAGGTGACGTCTAGTGGCCTGGGGTCTTGCTCTATAAGGAATTGTGAAATCGGCCATTAGTTGGCTTCATATAGGTCAATGAAATCAATACCAGGATCTCAACCAGTTGTGCCAGTCAGGTCGTCGTTTTCTTTGCGGTCGTCGGTCGTCTATGCTAGAGTCAACGAATTGAAAGAACTAAATTAAACAATGCGCCCAACCACCATTAAATCAATTTGTCATGTGATTGAAATGAAAAAACGTGTACTTTTATGCTGCCCTATTAAAGGCCGACGTTAAAGAGATGATACGATAAGAGAATTCAAATTATTTATTTGGAAATTATTCCGATTGTTTCGAGGAAATAATAATTTTTGCCTTTCATAAAATTTAACTTTTTATAGCCAATTTATTGCCTATCAAAAATAAAGTATGGTCACTACATAATGACTAGTTTTGTAGCGATTTGTATATTGAGCAACCAAGTATATTATATAAGTGTATGTTTAAAAAAGTGATAAATATTGTGTTTTTGTTACAAATTTTGGTATATTTATTCAATGAGGCCACATTTAATCGTAGACGTTTGTTTCTCATTCTTTTCATGACAAAGGTTTGACCAGGAATATTACATGACAAGCCATATTTCGTAAAGTGTATGGATTAATGTTTTGTACTGAAAATCATACGGACAGTGTATTTTAATCAATTAGCCTGCATACATCACATTAAAATAATCGTAAATGAATGATTTTTGTATTGGCAATGAAGCAAATAATTGAATATAAATTTTATAATGAATATATTCATTCATTTTAAATATCTATTGTGTGCTACCAGCCTACTTTAACCTACTTTCAAAAATATGTGTGCAATCAAATAAATTATAAACAAAATCAGTCAGTTCTTGATCACAAAAACATATATATACATATTATATAATATAAAAATGTTTCTTTTATGATATCTTAAAAATAAATATTGAAACCCTTTTTCAACTTACTATCGCTTTGTGGCTTTTCGTTTCTTGGTCGTTTTCGTAGCTTTCTTTGGCTGGGGTGGTGACTTAACCTTGGCTTTTTTCTCTGTTTGATCTTTTATAGACTTCCTGGTTACCCTCTTTGTTTCGCTAACATTTGTTGATTTGTCTGTAAAATTGTAAAATACCACTCAATAACTATTGGTTATTATGTTTATACGTGAATTTGTAACGTGCTTTTCTCGTCCTTGCGCTCGTTACGAATTTATTGTTTATTTTCGACACATTTCTATTTCATTCACCATAATTCATATTAACCTTAGTCTGTTGACATTGACACTTCTATATTTTTCTAAAGTGGTTTGTAGGTAGAAGTGAAATAAAAGTCATTTGTAATACCCGTTAAGAAATTTATTAATTACATACGTAATATTATTTTATAGTTTAATAAACTTATTTTCTAAATTGTGGTGGATTCGAAAAATAAAATAAAAACATATTTTTAGAAATATTTATTTATTAAAATTAAATTATTTTTTTTATATAAAAATTGTAAGCATATTGCTTGACAGATTTCTTATCCTAATTTCTGATCGCATCCTTTACTGGGAGTAATGTCAAGTGTCAATTGACAGCCCTCACTTTTCTTTAAATTTTCATAATGTGAAGACCTCTTTTTTTTTGCCTTGAATTTTTATATTGTTAATCCGGCCTAATCAGGCCAGATTATTTATTTTAGTGGTTGTTTGAACCATAGGGAGAATGTGCCCGATATGATTTATTATATTTAAGGGATATTTTAATCCCTAATTGTTTTCTTTTGTGGAGCGCGTCATCACGCGGTAAGAACTTTTACTTGCAACTTTTTCGTTTAATTACAAGTAAGTAATATTTTCGATTTAGATTCTTATTTGAATTTTTATTGTTGCAGCTCCAAATTCGTATCCAAATTCGTATCCAAATTCGTATCCAAATTCGTATTCCAAATTTATATCCAAGTAATATTTCAAATTTGTATTCCAAAAACTCCTTGTATTTTTTTTTATTCTTTGGAATCTTTATACATCTACTCCATGAGTATGATGGGAAACCTTTATTTATGCCGACGGAGGTGATGGGGTGACGTCTCCTCTGGACTGGTCACACTTTTCTTTCTGGGATATTCTTCACCTTTGGATGGAACCATATACTTATTCTTTTTGTTTGGAAATCTGTTAAGTACTACCATAACTGTAAGTCAAAACTTATTATTATTATACCTCTAAGCAGTTACAAGAAGTTAGGGTTTTCTTTTAAGTGCCTTGATATTTGTTTTATGTTGATGGTCAATATAGTACCTAACAAAATACTTTCTTTGTTTTCTTGTCAACTTCTCACACAGAACACCCTCATTGAGATTAGAAGTCCAACGGTCTAACCGACTTTAGCTATCTGGTGGAGTACGCTGCATCACAAGCACCTGCCTCTCTGGCGCCCGAAACTTTCCTTGTTATTTTTTATTGTTTTGTTTTTTTTTATTTGAGGGGCAGGGCCACTAACACCTGGCTACTGCGGCGGCTGCTCTGGCCTTATTTTTTTTATATATTTTTTTTAAGTTATTTTTTTTTGTTTTTTCCCTGAAAACACCTCGGACTTAAAAACTTTACTACATTTGGCGGACCCGAACAGGGACTGATTTGTTCTGTCAGACTGATTTGTTCTGTGGGGACTTATTTGCTTTATTTTGTGAGTGCAGATTATTTGTACTGCACTAAATTTTATTGGACATTTTTTTTTTTGCTGAGGTGATAAGTTGACAAACTTATTCTTGTAACTGGTTTCGTATTGTTTTTAGAAACAAATAAACTGATAGGTTGTGTAACTTTATTTTGTTTCCCTTATTTTTGTTTTGACCTGTTCTATATTTGGTTATTTTGTTTTGCAAACTTGCAATTTTCGTTTTGTATCACATAGAACTAATAAATACAAAGTTTCTATACAAAGTTTTGAACTTAGATTGTTGAGGTTGTGTATTATAAGTAAAGAATTTAAATATTAGTTTTTTAATATTAATTACTACTATTAAATTTATATTATAACAGTAAAGTTAAACTTACTTTATTAAGTTTAAAGTGTTTAATATTTAGTTTTTGCATTTTTAAGTTTAAAGTAGAAACAGTTAATAGTTTACAATATTAAAAGTAAATTTGAGTTCAGTGTTTTGTTGTTGATATTAACTTTACATAAAATTTTCTATTGTTTGAAAAGAAAAGTAATTGTTAAATTTTCTTAGTTTTGTAACATTGTTTAAAGTTTATCTTTATAGTTTGGTTATAACAGTTATTTATAGTCATGGATGTTAATACTAAGGATAGTAGTCAATCTGATAAACAAAGTGATTTAGTGTTTGAGAACTTAATTGAAGTTGACAATGTAACGAATACACCACAATCACATGAAAATAAGCTTTTATCTTCTAGTGAAAATAACTTAAACCGCTCAGTTATTAACAACAACCACTATTATCAAAAACATTTTGATTTTTGCAAATTAAATTTAACATTTAACGGTCGTACTTGTCCTATTGAATTTCTGCGGAGACTTGAAGAGTTGAAGCCGGTTAAAGGTTATAGTGATTATCAGTGCTTTTTGGCTTTGCCAGTTCTTCTTTCAGATATTGCTTTGAAATGGTACAGAGGTAGGAGAGATACTATTTTAAATTGGTCACAGTTTAAGATTGAGTTTTTGGATTATTTTACACCTAGAAACTTTAATTTTCAATTGGAAACTACTATTAGGAATAGGAAACAGAAACCTGGTGAAACTTTACAGGAATTTATAATTGAAATCATGGATCTTTCAGCCAAATTGCGAACTCCATTGTTAGAATCTACTTTGTTGGACATTGTTAAACATAATATGCTACCTGAATATTCTTTTCATACTATTGGTCGTTGTATCGTTTCTTTAAATGAACTTATACAGTTAGGCAAGGAAATTGAATCATATAAACTTAATTCAAGTAATTCTTCTTTTATTAATTCAAAGGTTAAACAAGAACCTAGTTTTTTAAAATCTAACAAGATTGTTTGTTTGAAATGTAAATTGCCTGGTCATACATATAAAGAATGTAGGAAATTTACAGGGGTTAAATGTTTTACTTGCGGTCAGTCCGATGTTTTGACAAAAGATTGTAAGAAGTGCAATCCTGGTAAGAGTGTTGCAGTTTTATTGGATAATTCCCATCCAAAAAACGAGTAAGGCTCCGTTGTAGCCAACTTTTTGATAAAAGTGATCGGTGTACAACGGGATATAAACAGGAATGTGCGAGTAAATTTAATGTTTTGTCTTCCAAAAATAATAATAGTATTGAAGCTCAAGTAGCTACTCTTTTTCACAGTTTAGATAGACGTCCTTATATGTCATTTTCGGTTAAAGGTCGTGAATTTTTAGGATTGTTGGACAGCGGTTCCCAAATTTGTGTTTTAGGCAATAATTCTCATCATGTTTTCGAGTCAATTGGTTTTGAAGTTCATAAATTAGCTTCTACTGCTACAACTGCTGATGGTAAGCAGCAGCAAATTATTGGTTTTATGGAATTACCTGTGAAGTGTGCTAAGCGTGTTAGGTTATGTAGATTTAATGTAATACCGTCAATAACAATTGATGTTATTCTTGGTATGGATTTTTGGATTAGTTTTGACATATTTTCTAAATTGAGTAAGGAGATTTCTTTTGTGAATTGTGAGGGTAAACCTTTCGAAATAGCTTCAATTGTACCTGCGTCAGGATTATCTCTCGATCAACGCCAGCGTCTAGATAAAATTACTTCTTTATTTGAAAATATTTCATATGAACATAAAGGTTTAGGGAAAACGGATTTAGTTCAACATAAAATTGTTACTGTTGGAGAGCCTATTAAACAACGTTATTATCCATTGAGTCCAGCTAGATTAAAAGATTTAAATTTGGAAATTGATAAAATGTTAGCCGAGGGAATTATTCAACCTTCTAAATCGCCATGGAGTAGTCCTCTTGTTTTAGTGACGAAGAAGGATGGTTCTCTTCGTGTTTGTTTAGATTCACGTAAATTAAATTCTGTTACTGTTAAAGATTCATATCCACTTCCTTATATTTCTCGTATATTAGGAAATCTTAGAGATGCTCGTTATCTTTCATCTATTGATTTATCAAAAGCATTTTACCAAATTTTGTTGGAAGAAACGTCTAGAGAAAAGACAGCTTTCGTAGTTCCAGGCAGAGGCCTATTTGAATTCACAAGGATGCCATTTGGTGTGACAAATGCTCCAGCTGAATTGCAACGGTTATCTGATAAGTTATTCGGACCAGAGTTTGACGATAAGTTGTTTTGTTTCCTGGATGATCTTATTTTGATTTCTAGAGATTTTGAAAGTCATTTAGCTCTTTTAGAAAAAGTTTATCAACGTTTAAAGGATTCAGGCTTAACTATTAACTTAACTAAATCGGAATTTTGTAAAGAAAAACTTAAATACTTAGGTTATGTTGTGGATAAAGATGGTCTTCATACTGATCCTGATAAATTAGAGGTAATCAAAAACTTTCCTACACCCAAATCTGTTAAAAATGTTCGTAGCTTTATTGGTATGTGTTCTTATTATAGGAGATTTATTCCCAATTTTTCTGATCATGTTGCTCCCTTGACAAAATTGACTAGTGGTAAAAGAAAAGCTAAAATTAAATTTGAGTGGAATGATGTTGCTGAAAAATCTTTTAATTATCTTAAACATGCTTTGATGACAGCACCTGTATTGCAGTGTCCTAATTTTGATAAACCATTTTCTATTCATTGTGATGCCAGCGGTTTTGCAGTTGGTAGTGTTTTGATGCAAAATGATGATGAAGGTCATTCTCATCCTATTGCTTATTTTTCCAAATTATTATCTAAAGCGGAACAAAATTATAGTGTTACTGAAAGAGAGTTATTAGCAGTTTTGTTATCTGTAGAACATTTTCGACCATATGTAGAAGGAACTGAATTTACTGTCGTTACTGATCATTCTAGCTTAAAATGGTTAATGAATTTAACAAATCCTTCTGGTAGATTAGCCAGGTGGGCAGCACGTTTGTCTCAATATAAATTTAAAGTAATTCATAAGAAAGGTAGTGTTCATAGTGTTCCAGATGCTTTGTCTAGAGTTGAGATTTCAGCTATTACTTTGTGTCCTGAAGATATTTATGATTCATGGTATAAAAAGATATTTGAAGATTGTCAAAAACACCCTTCAAAATTTAAAACTTTTAAAGTAGAAAATGATACTTTGTATAAATTTGTTAAACCTAGATATTCATTAAATAGAAACTTAGCTTGGAAGATAGTTATTCCTAGAGAACATGTTTTAGATACTATTAGAAACAATCATGATGATTTAAATTCAGCTCATTTTGGTATTCATAAAACTCTTGAGAAATTAAAAACACATTATTTTTGGCTTAAGATGTTTAAAGATGTTAAAGAGTATATTAATAAATGTGATATTTGCAAAGCTTATAAACATTCTAATTCTGCTCCTGTTGGTTTAATGACTAATCCAAAATTAGTTAACCATCCAATGACAATGTTGTCTATAGATATTATTGGACCTTTACCTAAATCCTATTCAGGTCATGTTAATATCTTATCCGTGGTAGATGTATTCACTAAATTTTGTTGGATATTTCCTCTTTATCGAGCAACAACAAACGCTATTATAAAATTATTAGAGAAAGAGATATTTTTAAAATTTGGTTGTCCTAAAATAATAATTTGTGATAATGGTAGACAATTTACATCTAAAATGTTCAAAGATTTCATTAAAGCTTATAATATTCCTAAATTATTTTACAATACATTGTATACTCCTCAAAATAATCCAGTAGAAAGGTTCAACAAGACAATTGAGACTTGTATAGCATGTTATGTAGATACAGATCATAGAACTTGGTCGAGGTTTTTGCCTCATATTCAAGCTGCTATTAATGGCACTATTAATTTAGTTACTGGGTACACACCTAATTTTCTTATGTTTGGTAGAGAGATTTATTTAGACGGTTCCTTATATAAATTTAGTTCTTTTTCTGATCCATCAGAGATCATTATTAGTAGTCGTTCGGAATATTCCCAGCTTCTTTCTAATTTGGAAGATATTTTTGTTAAGACTGTTGCAAATTTAGCGAAGTCTTATAAGAAAAATGCTTTTTATTATAATTCTAGAAGAAAAGTCATTTCTTATGATGTTGGAGATGTTGTATGGAGGAGAAACTTCGTACAATCCAACGCTCCTCATTTTTTCTCTGCTAAATTAGCACCTAAATTTGTTAAATGTAAAATTGTTGAAAAGATTTCGGATAATGTTTACTTGTTAAAAGATTTGAATAAAAATACTTCTGGCAGATTTCATGTTAAAGATATTCTTAAAATCTAGGCCTTATTTTTGGAAAAGTCTAAATTTATTGAGTATTCTTGTTAGTGTTGTTTTTGTTTCCTAGGTCAATTAAGCGCTTTGAATGTTGATGTATGTTAAAGTTTTGTGTAAGGACTGCAGTTGTTAGATGATGTATGCTGATATGAAGTATGACAGGGGCCTTGGTAAATAAATTATTCTTGTTTCGACACATATTCATGGTATATCATCTTTAGCCATGTATACTCTAATTTCTTTTGGGATTATATCCAAAATTTGTGAGAAAAATAGGAAGCCAACAACATTATAAGGACTCCTTAGTTTTTTTTGCATACCTACTTGGTGTGACTTTTTTTGTTTGTTTGCAGTATGAAACACTTTCGTGTGACATACTTCTTTGTTGTACTTTGTACATTTTGTTGTTTTGTGTTGGGTATAGTTGTTGTTTTTTTTTGTGATGTGCGTACTCTTGTTTGTTGGTTAGTAGGAGTTTTTTTTGTGTTAGTTTAAGTATCATAGACTTAAGATCCTGGACATGACATTTGCGCACACCCTTTTACCTCAGCATTCCTACATGCTGAGTGTGACTTTTGGTGCTTTTGCACACTTTTTTTTGATGCCCAACCAATTTGTTTACTGCGTTCAGTTCGCTCTCACAAAGCTTTCCGCTTTTGTGTTAGCCGGTTGCATACTGGACCAGTAATTTCTTTTCTTTTTTGGGACCTTTTTTATTAGCACTCTGTTGCTAACTTTGTGGTACTTGTTGCCAACTTTTGTTTTGGTATTTTTTTTACTGAGTCTAGTTCACTATACAAGGTTTTTATACCCATTGTATTAGTCGGTTGCATACTAGTCCAGTAGCCTTTTGTGGTACTCTGCTACCAGCTTTTGTTATTTTCTGAGTTTAGTTTGCTAACACAAGGTTTTTATACCCATTGTGTTAGTCAGGTGCATACTAAGCCAGGAAATTTTGTTTTGTTTGGGTTTATCCCAGTCTTTGGTTATAAGATTATTTAATCTTATTTGTTTTGTCCTTCATAGGATGTTTGTCTTTTGTGTGTTCTTTCTTAGGAAAAACACAACTTTTTTTTGCTTTGGTTAGTTTGTCGTTGCATGACCATTGAGTCCAATGCATCGATCAGGTGCATACCAGCCGAGCAATTTTGTTCTCTTTAGTTAGTTTTGTTAGTATTATTTTGTTACTTAGTCCTAAATACTTACATACTTACTAGTATTGGGAATGGTTCGTCAATGTGATTCCTTTGTGTTTCCATTGTACCGGTTGCATACCAGACCTGATGGTAGTAGTACTGAGTATTTCTTTGTTGTTTATTTATTTATTTGTTTGGATGTTGGAAGATGTTAGATGTTTGTTTGTACAACTTTTGTTGTATATTTTTGTTTTGTTGGGTACATATTTTGTTTAGGTAACATTTATTGGTTTTATATCTATAAAAAAATCCAGAACCTTCAGTTCTGAATTTTTTTTTCTCCAGAAAAGGGGGAAATGTAACGTGCTTTTCTCGTCCTTGCGCTCGTTACGAATTTATTGTTTATTTTCGACACATTTCTATTTCATTCACCATAATTCATATTAACCTTAGTCTGTTGACATTGACACTTCTATATTTTTCTAAAGTGGTTTGTAGGTAGAAGTGAAATAAAAGTCATTTGTAATACCCGTTAAGAAATTTATTAATTACATACGTAATATTATTTTATAGTTTAATAAACTTATTTTCTAAATTGTGGTGGATTCGAAAAATAAAATAAAAACATATTTTTAGAAATATTTATTTATTAAAATTAAATTATTTTTTTTATATAAAAATTGTAAGCATATTGCTTGACAGATTTCTTATCCTAATTTCTGATCGCATCCTTTACTGGGAGTAATGTCAAGTGTCAATTGACAGCCCTCACTTTTCTTTAAATTTTCATAATGTGAAGACCTCTTTTTTTTTGCCTTGAATTTTTATATTGTTAATCCGGCCTAATCAGGCCAGATTATTTATTTTAGTGGTTGTTTGAACCATAGGGAGAATGTGCCCGATATGATTTATTATATTTAAGGGATATTTTAATCCCTAATTGTTTTCTTTTGTGGAGCGCGTCATCACGCGGTAAGAACTTTTACTTGCAACTTTTTCGTTTAATTACAAGTAAGTAATATTTTCGATTTAGATTCTTATTTGAATTTTTATTGTTGCAGCTCCAAATTCGTATCCAAATTCGTATCCAAATTCGTATCCAAATTCGTATTCCAAATTTATATCCAAGTAATATTTCAAATTTGTATTCCAAAAACTCCTTGTATTTTTTTTTATTCTTTGGAATCTTTATACATCTACTCCATGAGTATGATGGGAAACCTTTATTTATGCCGACGGAGGTGATGGGGTGACGTCTCCTCTGGACTGGTCACACTTTTCTTTCTGGGATATTCTTCACCTTTGGATGGAACCATATACTTATTCTTTTTGTTTGGAAATCTGTTAAGTACTACCATAACTGTAAGTCAAAACTTATTATTATTATACCTCTAAGCAGTTACAAGAAGTTAGGGTTTTCTTTTAAGTGCCTTGATATTTGTTTTATGTTGATGGTCAATATAGTACCTAACAAAATACTTTCTTTGTTTTCTTGTCAACTTCTCACACAGAACACCCTCATTGAGATTAGAAGTCCAACGGTCTAACCGACTTTAGCTATCTGGTGGAGTACGCTGCATCACAAGCACCTGCCTCTCTGGCGCCCGAAACTTTCCTTGTTATTTTTTATTGTTTTGTTTTTTTTTATTTGAGGGGCAGGGCCACTAACACCTGGCTACTGCGGCGGCTGCTCTGGCCTTATTTTTTTTATATATTTTTTTTAAGTTATTTTTTTTTGTTTTTTCCCTGAAAACACCTCGGACTTAAAAACTTTACTACAAATTCCACAAAATTAAATGATAATGCTGTAACATTAAAGGGAAATTCAGTAAGGACACCTGCCTGCATACCTGAGACTCTGAGAGTTCTCCTTAATGTTCTCAAAGGTATGTGAAGTCAACCAACACTAGAATGTTCAATAGCAATACAAACAGCTAGATTCAACCATAAACAATTGTCATTGAATATCTCGAGTGTCCTGGTTGTCAATTGATAACAGTCGCTGAATCCTATTCCGAGTCATAATAATGATTATTAGTTGAGATTTGGTTAAGGTGTGGTTGCTGTTGTATACTTTATCTTAGTCCTCATGATCCTATATTATACCTAGATAGGACTAGCAAGACAATTGCTACTCTATTACTAATTTTTTTTTAAATTTCAGGCCCCACGTCCTCCAATGTCCAGTCCGTACAATTTTGTAAGGGTTGCATTAGGAATACATACCATTTGCCAGTTTCGGAGTCCTGCTCCTGGTGACTACACCACTCTCTCTGCTGGCTGGTGGTGTGGCTGTTTTGTCTGGGGGCTTCTCTGGTGTTTTGTTGCTATCAGTGGATGCTTTAGATTTCTTTGCAGGACTCTCTTCAGTGACAGTTAATGGCTTCCGTAATGTGACTTTCCTAAAAAATTCAACAATCATTTCTTGCATATGAGACAATTTAAAAATGCATCTTATGGACATTAGTGTCATCATACAAAACTATTCATTACATTTCTATACATTTTCATACCCCTAAGTGATAAGGGCTGTCCACCTTTAACATTTTTATTTATTTTATTTTTATTTTTTAATAATAGGGCATTAAAAATACATACAACCCTAGGGCATTAAAAATTTTCACCTTTCTATCATCAACCCCTATTTTTTAATAGTCATTTTAGTATTTTAATAATTTTTCATCCCACTCGATAACTTATATGGAAATAATGTTTGTGGGGTCAGCTAGTTTATGTATAAAATAATGTACCTTTGAGTAACATTTGATGTTTGATCTTGATTCACACTACTATCAGCCTTTTCCCTTTCTTCAATCTCTTTAAATATTTCTGCTTCCAATTTGTTTACTTTTTCTGTTACTTCTGTAAAATAACGTTTTATAAATACAAATAGGTAAATAAGATTAGGCACCATTTTTTATTCAGAAGTTCTTAGAAGAAAATGCTTGTGGCCTCTTTGAGGATTATAGACATTTTCATTGCTGGGAATCAAATTCATGACCCATGAAACCCATACAGGTTTCAAACTTACAAAATAAAAGTCAAGAAAATTTCACCTTCATCCATCATCATTACTACAGACGGAGTGGAATCTCTGCTAGATGTTTGAGTTTGCATTGGAATTCCTTTGGGAAGCTCAGCTACGGCTGGTTTAATCTCGGGAGGCTTGGGATCCTTGTGCAGTATCTGCACTACATGTTCCAACGCCGGGTGAAGCTGAGACCAGTGTCCTTCTAATTGCACCTCCTGCAAATCAATAAAATTATAATATGTTTTAAGGACAAATTATTAATATATTTATTTAATGACAGGTGACCATTTTAAATAATATAGATATTTGAGTAAAATTCTACAAGTAGGATTCAATCTTGTGAACTTCTTCCTCTACAGTCTTATTTTGTTAAATTGCAGGACATAGGCCTCTTGAATTGTACGCCAGCTACTTCAGTTTTTCGCCATTCTCATCTGTAGCTTCCCTGCTACTGCAACGTCGTTGTGTTGGTGGTCTCCCTTGGCTGCGCCTAGATATCCTTGGCCTTCACTGCAACAGGGTTTGTTCCCAGCGTCTATCGTTGCTCTGATTTATATGGCCAGCCGATCTCAATTTCAAACTGAGTTACATATATTGCTATGTATATGTGAAGTGTACTTTTTTGTTAAATTATGATAAGTATGGATTCAATACTACATAGTTACTTGTGATTACATCCTTCACATTGCTCGAGGTTACTCACTATGTTGGATCAAGATGCACCCATGCTCACAAAATCATATTATCTTTAAGTCTACTTCACATGACCACACTGTGGATGCATCCCAAGTCTCCCCATGGCATCACATGATACTGCACGGTTCCATGTAAATTGGGCCTTAGATGTTTAAAAAATACTCACCTCATTGTTCTTTGTGTATTTAATTTTGACAGTTTTTGTTTCTGGGATAGTTTTGGCTTCATTTCTAATCTCTTTAACATCTTCAGAAATGGGTTGCTTTGGAACATTTTTTTGGTCTGTAAAGTGAAGTATTTTGTCTGTATTTAAGATAAATTTTGTCACCAACCTCAAAAAATAGGAAGCCTAAAAGTATGTGCAAAATGATATTTCATAACTTTTTTGTCAGTTTAGTTTTTTAAAATTATTTTTATGTCCTTATTTTTAGTGTTCTGTCGATATCACGAACTTCTGAACCAATTTTGATAAAACTTTTACCATTTCCTAAGTTGAAAAATTGCAACCAAACAAAAAAAGAACGATCACGGTCCGTCATTACTTTCGGAAATATGCGTGGACAAACATATTATCTACATAAATACATATTATGTATGTATGTATGTATGTATGTATGTTTGTATGTGTAAACACAAAACGAACAACAGTAGTTCCATTCTCAATAGAACTCAAATAATGATTTAGACTTTTACATGACTGATGAAATTATTTAACATTAGTTGTCCTAGATGCTAAGACATTAGTAAAAAAGATGATGAATTGCTTACCTATTGGGATATTTTCTTCCGAGATATTGGAATTTGTTGGTGGTTTTCTGCAAAATATGTTACAAATATTAATTAACTGATCAAAGCCAGTAGTTTCAAACCATTCATTAGAGGCAAACACTGAAATTAATTGAGTTTTTCATGAGAGTTGACTTTTGAGTGACATGTGTTTGAAAAATTTGTTTTATTGAGAAAAATTTTAATTGTTATACTGACTCCTCTGCCATCGCCTTTGTAACGGGAACTTCGCTTTCAGTTACTGCACTGTGTCGAATCTTATTGTCTTTCAGTAATCTGAAAATTTTATACAATGTATAATATCTGATTTAAAATTTAAAATGCTATGTTGTGTGTGGGAGATGCCACATATTAAAAAAAATCCTATGACCAGTCCTGGGATCCCAAGTACAACTGTGCCAAGTTTCTTCCAAATCTCTTCAGTCGTTTTTACATAGCATGAATATAGAATTGTTGTTATGTATTTATGTAAAGTATTCTATTTTTAAATTTGTACAAAATTCATTGCATTATAGTTACATTACATAACTTTAAATATATTTTAATAATTTATAGATGCAGGTGTTAGTTAACAAGATGTTCTTAAAATGCTTTATATACAAACTAATAGCATATTTTATAAGCTGGAACATGTTGAAACTCGAACCACAGTGTTGATCGAAAGCTTTACTTATTTTATATCCTAGTTTCCTGTATATTATTACATACTTCCCAGAATTCATTCGTTTTCAGTGACATTATCGATTGGTGTAATAATACAGGAAAATCATTTTTTTTCAAAATCAAAAGGTTCCATTCCTGGCTAGGCATATTGATTTTTCGAAAACCCAATGATGCAGTTTTAGTTTTCATCAAAATCGGGCCCCACAATATTTTTCGCTATTCTTCGAAACTCACCTTGTTAATTCTTCAGCTTTCTTTTTCTCCTCAACATATTTCAACTTCCAATAAGATTCCTCATCTTCTGAATCTCCTATGAGGAAGTAAAATATATATAAAAAATGTGCATATTTTATGGATGCTTTGTTGCAAATAAGTCAAATGTCAGCCTAATTGTACTATTAAGATGTTCTTTCATTAATTATGATTCAGATATATAATATCCTGTTATTTAAGTAAGCAAACTTACGTCCCAGTGAATAGGTAACAAAATTCTTCAATAATTTTCCATCTTTCACCACTGGGTATATCTTCTTCCCGTACATTATAAATAAACCACCTTCCTCTTCTAAAGACAGAATTCTCGCAAATTTTGGTTTCCTGTAACATTAATTGATTTTATAGAAATATTATAGAGATAATAATGCAATGGATACATTCCCCATGACCCATGCTGAATCACACCTTAGAATTTTTCGCAATATGAAAGTTTGTGAGGATATCCATCCAGGCTGTTTCTTTAACACCAAAATGGCCGAATAAATTTGGGTGAAATTTGGTATGCACGTAATTTATAACCTGAATTAATATATAGGATGTTTTTTATCCCTCTCTGGACTAAGTTATAAAATGCAAGCTGATGAAACTGTGGTGAAAGTAGTCTCACATTTAAAAGAAACATCCCAAGTTGACTCAATGTACAATTACTAGACCCGATTAATTCTTGTATAAAGTAACATACAACTGTTGATACTTACAAATATTTTCTAGTGTTTCTGTTTTTCCGTCCGCGAGGAGGCGACACATATTCAGACTCTGTTTCAGATGTCCACTCATCTGATCCGGAAGTATGCATTGTTCTGTAATATTCAATAAACAAAAAAAATATGATTCATAAATAATAAGATGTGTTAAAAGTGGTATTGGTATATAACATATAAATTATGAAATGAAAATATTGAAATGAAATTTTATAAAAATCATACTTTCCACAATATATCCAACATTATCTTTTGTCATTACCAAAACATACTTATTGCGCTTTTATTTAGTTTGTTATAAATTTGTTGCTTGGTAAAGTTAATACACCGACACATCCCAAAAACATTCTTGGGATTCTATTGAGATGTTGTGATGTTACTTTAATGTGTAAATAAACAATCACTCACTGATGTGAAGGCATTCTTCGATATTTCTTTTGTTTCTTGTGGCTTGTGCTTATCCCTGCAAGTTTATTATTGGTTATGACTAATTGTTTTGTAAGTTTATTAACTGTTCCAAACATTAAGTACATTCAATTGAAACATGCACTAAAATTAAAATCACTAATTGCATGCATGAAAAGAGACAATCTTATCTTCTTTGTTAGTTCAAGCACACCACCAAGACTATTCTTAAAGACTTACTGCTGGAAAATCCAAAAACATTTGCGAGTGCTTTATTTCTATGTATTTTATGCGCAGCATGATGGCGTTTGCTTTTTTTTGGTGTGACCATAACATGATCACTTGTCGAATCTGAATTTTGGAACATCACAATATCATTTGTCACCTCTTTTTTATGATAATCATTTAACTCTCTGGGCTTTTTTAATTCTCTTCTATCCTTGGACTTGTTTTTTGTAACTTCTTTAAATAACTTTGTCTGATCTCGATCTTCACTTGATGTTGCTGCTTTTTCTGACCCTAAACTCTTTGATTGTTCATTTTGTGTAAGTGATTGTTTACTTTCGTGATCTTCCGATACACGTGTATTCTCAGCCAATTGAAAATTATTGTTATTATTTAAAGATGTTCCTTCTTCTTCAATGTTTGTTTCAGTTTTGGTCTTTTTCTCTTGATTAGCAGTTTTTGACTTAGAGTTCTTTAATGAGTTCGTCTTGTGTATTTGAGAACTGATTTTTTCATGTCTTTGGGCATCAATATCAGAAAACGCTTTTTGTGGAGATTTATAACTGCGAAGTCTCTTACTAGGGCTGTTATTTAGAATGTCATGTGATTGAGATCGTTTTCTTTGTTGATCCTTATTATTTAACATAGGTTGCTTAAAATTTTGCCTACTTATGGAACTTTTTCTTACTTCACATAATTCTTTGAATGCTTCCTGGTTATTAGGTAGTAATGAGTCTGTCATAGATAAAGACTTATTTTCTGATTCTTGAACATGCAAATCCTTCGAATTCTCAATATTTTGTTGAGAAGCACCATACAGATCAGTGTCTGGATTATCATCAGGCTGTTTGACTTGGCCATTAGAATTATTATCAGAGCCTGGTGTATCTTCAGTTATGTCAATGCATGCTGGTTCAGCATTTTGCAAATTAACCTGTTCATGGTCCTCTTGGAGATTAGATTCTTGTTTTGATAATGGTTCATCTGCTTTGGTGATCTTGTTATTGTCAGAGTCAGTATCATTGTTTTCAGTGTCCTTTATTTCAATGGATCCATCATCATTCCCATTGTTAGGCTCTGGATATTCAACAATTTGCATCTGTGGTTCTTTATCTGAAGCATTGTCTTCATCAGTTTCAAAATCATGTAGGACCTCCTGAAGGATTGGAGTTAATGGTTCTGAGTATGTAATATAATCTCTTATGGATTTCGATTGAGATGGTCTATTAGGAAGATAATTATCTTTGTTTCCTGTTTTTGGTGATTCTAAATCCCTTTGTATCTCTTCAGCAGTACTATAACAGGGTCCAATTACAACTGTTTCAGTAGAAGATCTTTGTTCTTTTATTTTTGAAGTTGAATCCTCACCTCTATCATCGCCTTCTGCTTCTTTGTTTTCATTTCTTGACTCAGGTTGTTTTTTGTTTTGATCATCTAAAAATATCACATTTTAATAGGTATGTACATTACTTAAAGATTTCTATTACAAAGGCATATTTTAATGGCAACACATAATGATGCAATGGCACATGAAATTCACTTACAACACTTACCATTGTTGCTGGAATCTTTATCTTCAGTTTGGATTTCCAGCTTATTTTTAAGTCTTGCTTCAATATCAGATCTAAATAAAAAATAGAATTTTATTGCATAACATGGCATTAAGTTTTACTAGTAGCTAAGTATAGTATATTGTGTGTTTAGTATAACCAATATGGATACAAGAATGTACCAGGGGCGTGCATTGCTCTTCTGGCCAGGTAGGCACTGGAAATCTAGGTAGTCATAGAAACTTCTACATCATAACCATAATGATGTTTGACCACTAAAACAACAATAGTAAAATAATATATTTCCCAAATTATACTAGCAGATAATAGCAGCAGAGTTCTGTAGTTTTATGTAAAACGTGGGAATACCAAATTTACAAGTATCTCAAAAATGAATAAATATTCACAATTAACGTATGAATAATTATAAAAAGTCATATACTATTCGAGAATAGCTGTAGTGGCTTTTATAAAAGCTGTTGTTTGCTAATCACTTCAGAATCATGAATACCCAAATAGGTACCCTATACCAAAAATATGTAAACAAAACATAATAATTTATATTGAATTGCCTAACATGTATACACCTTTACATTGAATCAACTTAATATTTGGTGTTGGTCTATGGAACAATGCTATTTTAGCTTCATTTAAAAATGAAAACTGTCAGAACGGATTCACATGTAATTTCTCCATGCAAGCTGATTTTTCACCACACTAGGCACATTATAATTGTGTATTTAGATTAGATATTTAGAGACAACACACACACAGCAATTTCTTTTTTTCAAAGAAAAATCACAATGATATCAAATCACTAATTCAATAAACTACGTAATAAACAATAATGAACACACAATTAACAGGGCACGGGTAGGAAGCCTGCTAGGAAGGAACTGATTGAAAGTAGATAAGTTTGTTTACATGAACAATGCGTGGTTGCATCACTGTGATTGCTTAATTTCGGCTGAAAAATGAAATCGACATCAAGCGGCGGGTTTCTGGAGTAGGCTAGATTACTGAATGCTGCCAAATTGCGAAGAGTGTTTCTGACATAAACTTTACGTACAACAAGATTTTTTTTTCACTCAGTCGTATAAATATTTTGAATTTCGTCCTTGGCTTATGGATTTCTTGAAACCCCACTTGTGCTTATTAGGCAATTTTCACGCTGCCTACTCTGGCTGAGTGAATTTAAAGGTGTTAGTGTTATTGAAAGAATTTTTCCTGAATGTTCAATGGAAGTTTTTTTATAAATTGGTATAAAGTAATAAAATGAAAATGATTGGAGTTATTTTTTAATTTGTTTTTATACTTTTAATACTCAAGGCAAATTTTTATTACATCATAATGAGGTAGGCACTGCTTATTTGCCTATGGTATGCACACCCCTGGAATGTACAGTCTTAAACCATGATAAAACTGTCATAACTACGATTTAACTTTAAATCTATGAAATATGGTGTATACAAACCCCTCACGGAAACTTGCAATCTGTTGAACTGTTAACTGATAGTAGGGATTGCATATATCTGGCAAAATCCTCTTGAGAAATGTTTCTTTCAGACTTTGCCATGTACGTGATGTGAGCTTGAACAATAAAAAAAGGGAATATTATTTTCCCCCTGTCACCACTATAAATTGACATAAGAGGCAATTAGTATCCAAATAGCAATAGCATCAGAACTGACATATAATGAATACAATTAGCAGCAGCAGCTACACAACCATAAGTTATTGTAGTATGAATTTTGTTGTGTGTGGTTTCAAGACAAATAAAAAAAAGTTAATAAATAACTAAATAAGAAAGGCCAGAGCAGCCACCGCAGTAGCCAGGTGTTAGTGGCCCTGCCCCTCAAATAAAGAAAACAAAACAAAAAAATAAAAGGAAAGTTTTGGTAAAGGTCTGCTTTTATACCTTTTCTCCCTGCCATAATGACACATAGAGTGTAATCAAAAGCATAAGTAGCAGCATGTATATAAGCAACTCACTCGGACAGCAACCTCACTCAACAACCAACCGCTGTAGAGTCTACATCACCTAATGATGCTCCGTTTTGGGGCGAAACACATGTCATGTACTATTAGAATAAGTAGTAATGGTATATACCTACCCAGAGATGTGTGCGGATTGTTGCAAAGAAATATAAATACAACTTAAAAAACAATGGACTTCCGCAAAGTAACACCTGATACAATATATTAAATAGGATTCTTGTTTAATTTCTTATATCCTACAGTTATAGCTGTATAACTACATGATGTATGTACTTCCTACTAACATTATAAAGACAAACATTTGTACAGATTTATTTATGTTTGTTACTTGTCATACAAAAAACATTGTTCAGATTTGGATGAATTTATGTAAACAAATAGTGTGACTTTTATAATTTGGTCCACAGAGATAATTATAAAGGTCACTACTCAACAACCAAGTAGGTACTTATTTTGTATTATAGTTGCAAGCTGCAGCAAACAATATTAAAATGTAAACAAGTTAAAAATTACTAACAGTAATTATAATACAATTTTTTTTTTACTTTCAATTTGAAGAAGACCCAAGACTACTTACCTTCGAGTTAGCATAATCAATCCACATTTTTCGCCCCTTAACGTCACCATAAGCTCTATGTTCTGTTAAATATTCAACTATATCCTTCATCTCCTTCATAGTATACGCTTTGCTGTAAATACAATAATACGATGTAAAAAATCAATGTTTTGCCGGCTCGTTCTTGACACTTACAGTGCAAACATGCATGAAATTTTATGTTTTAAAAAAGCGACTTGAACCAAAAATATGTAAGACATAGGCTGTAGTTACAGGAAGGATGAATCAAAACCTGTAATTAAATGCATAACTATAAATGAAAACAATTCAAATAGGAAGCAGATTCAAATTATTTGAAATACAAAGAACTAAAGAACGTACCCCGACATTTTGGAGGGCAAACTTGTGCCTCCTTGTAAATCTTCACATACGTGTTAAAACCTATTGGAATACACGTAATAAAATATTTTAATGCAAATAAAATGATAACTGATAAGAGTTTATGGTAATGTAAGACATATCGGAAGCCTTTTCACCAAAAAAACGAATAATCTATTTGATTTGATTTGACCAAACGAGAAACGAAAGAAAGAACCAGTGTTACCAACTCTCAAAAATATTTATTTATCCCTAAAGTTTGTGTCAAAATTCCCCTAAAGTTGTCCCCAAAAAAAAATATACCTAAATATAAATTCAAAATGATTTAAAAAATAATATGCTGTAATATGTTTTAAAAGTATTTTTATTATAAGTTATTTAATACATAAATATTTCGTTTTTATCTGAAGATTCAAATTTTTTGAAATCATACATGTTGATATTGAAAAAATTTTACATTTTATTAGATGGATTAAATTTTAATGTTGTACAAGTGAAGTAAAAACTCAAATACATAAATTCTACAAAAGAAGTATACTGACATTCTGTCATTGCATTATAATATTATGTTGTTCATTGTATCCTAGTTTTTACGTTTAATAAAGCCTACAATTACAGGTTTAGTATCATTTCAACAAGATCCACCAATTCGATTTAATGTAAATCGGACCATCATAATGCTTTGCAACATTTTAATAGATAGAAGAATATCGACGGTTCCCGGGCTATTTGTATTAAGCGACATTTTGGGCGAAATTGACTTATATACATATTCGGAATCAGCGAATTTTTCCGCGTCGATTGAGCGGGGTTTGGTGACGATCTGAGCACTTTTTTGTCGCTTAATACAATGGCATTTTTGGAGCCCATTTTGCACTACGATGTATGAACCGACACAAAATTTTGACAAATTTAGGCACTGTGTACTTAAGCTATACTATGAAATACCAGAGAGTTATTTAAACCAAATAGCCTCACCTGATAAATATTTTGAAATGTCGCTTCATTCAATTAGCTTTACCTTATAAATACATAAGAATGTCACTTCATACAATTAGCTTTACCTTATAAATACATAAGAATGTCACTTCATACAATTAGCTTTACCTTATAAATACATTAGAATGTCACTTCATACAATTAGCTTTACCTCATAAATACGTAAGAATGTCGCTTAATACAATTAGCTAGATACTTGAATTTGCTAGATGTGGCGAATAAACCCATGTTCCTTAATATTTTATTAAACTAGCACTGTCGCTACAGTCACTACAAAAACAAAATTTTAGTACTTCAAACAAATTTAATAATAGCAGTATACACTTAATACAATCAAACTTGACTATGGATTGACTATTGAGGCGTCGGTTAAAACATTGGTTTTAGCAAGGGCGTGCTGGCGGCGCATCCATCTAATAAGGGCGTCTAATAACAGGGCGACTAGTTTTAGAAATTTAAGGGGTCTGAAATTCTACAAAAGGCGGACATTCTACGTGGGGCGCTCGGGGACATGGATGTCAAAATTGCCCATCCCACTAAAACCGGAGAAATAAGAATATTTAATTTGGTGGAATCCGTAAGCCGCCAGGAAATTATGGCAGCGATTGCGGACCTGCGGTTGCCCTTGGAGGACATAAAAGTTGGCGATATTCGTTTCACCCTACCGCACTGGGAATGGTATGGGCTCGTTGTCCACTCACTCCAGTTAAAAAACTGTCAGGGCGATCAGGGCAAGAGTTCAAGTACTAGCACCACGCAAGCTGCAGTGCTTCCGATGTTTGGAGTTTGGACACGTGCGACAACAATGCACGAGCTCTGTGGACAGAAGTTCTCGCTGCTAAATGTGCGGTGAAAAAGGTGACGATCACAAAGCGAGGGAATGCTCAGCTAAGTCACCTAAATGTACCGTATGTGCTGACATTGGCCTACCTGCAGACCACCGAATGCGAGGTAAAAAATGTACTCCGCCTTGAGCAAGAGCTTGGCTGGAAGTTCTCAGGATTCTTCTAACCCATCTCAGGATTGACATAGAAAGTCAACTAACGACTGAAGAAGCAATGGAGATTTAGAATTCACAGGATTTCGGGTCCTCCAGGGCAATCTGAATCACTGCCGCGGGGCTCAAGCTTTATTGTTAAGGTCCTGTGCGGAGTGGTTGATTGCCATGGCAGTGGTGGCAAAGCCGTACGATGTGCCGAAACATCCTCTTTGGTTCGGGGATATCGATGGCTCTGTTGCCATTTACTGGGGTGGAAAGAGATACCCTTCGTACTCCCTCATTGATGGAGGGCAGGATTAGGCAGGTGGAGTGGGGACCTCTCGCATTTGTAGATACTCTGCTACATACTCGTATCTCCCAACTGTGGAATTGGTGCCTATGAAGCATACCTAGATAGACTCGCAGTTTTTACCCGTAGATGCCTACCACGCCCTATTATAGTGCTGGGTGATTTTAATGCTCGCTCAAAAGCATGGGGTGACACAAGGGGAAACAGAAGAGGAGAAGTTATCCAAATGTGGGCGACAGGGTTGGACCTTCGGCTTGTCAACACTGGATTCATAAGTACCTGCGTACGGTAGCAGGGGGAGTCAATTGTGGATTTGACATGGGCTTCAAATGATATCGGGATGGAGAGTCGCAGAAGAGTTAGTAAGTCTATCCGACCGTCGCTACATCATGTTCGCTGTGACATTGCGACCCCCTAATAACAGACACGTTGGTCAAGCACGACGATGGTCTGTTAAACAGCTTGCCAGTAACCCATTAATGACCCACTACAGGGTCGGGTCTCCTTCTCGTAATGAGAGGGATGTAGGCCTTAGTCCACCACGCTGGCCTACTGCGGGTTGATGGACTTCACATACCTTTGAAAACATTTTTTTTTGTGAACTCTCAGGCATGCAGGTTTCCTCACGATGTTTTCCTTCACCGTAACAGCAGGCGATATTCAATTTTTTTTTTATAAAGCGCACATAACTTTTTTACAAAGTCATTGGTGCGTGCCACTGGGATTCGAACTCGGACCCCTCGATTCGAGGGAGGTCGAATTCTAAGCCACTGGGCTATCACCGCTCACGCTGGATTTTGAGCAGAAACCCTGACCTTTTCTGATCCCGAGAATGAATCAGTCTGGGTACGGGAAGTAATGACATCTATATGTGACGTAGCGATGCCCCGATGTAGGGCCTCTAATAGAAAAGAAGTATACTGGTGGTATGAACACATTGCAGGATTGAGAGTTAGATATCCTTTGAAGCGGCAACAATCCTGACACGCTTTCCACCCCTCGACATCTTGGCGGACATGGATGACAAGATTTACCTGCAAAGTCGTGCAATTCTCCCAACGAGAAAATAACGATGAACCAAGTCTTCTGCGAAAGCAGGCACATAGACGGGCTTGGACTGAATGGCGCCAACGTCTGGAGGAGAAGCATGCAGGTCAAAGAGCTGTTGGAACAATTCTGCCCAATTTTGACGCCTGGATGGGAGGGTAGTGTTACGTTCCGACTGTCACCGCGCATGGCTGCTTTGGTGAGCATTTGTGTCGGATTGGACGGGAAGAAAAACCCCATTGCTACCACTGTGATGGAGATCAGGACGACGCTCAGGACACCCTTGAAGCGTGTCCTGCATGGGAATATGAGCGTTCCGCCTTGGTTAGCCAAATTGGGGTTAACTTCGCTCCGTCTGCAATTGTAGCAAAGATGCTGGCGGAGAAAACAGACTGGAAGGCAGTGGTCTCCTTCTGTGAAGCCGTCATGGTAAAGAAAGAGGCCCTTGAGCGCACCCGGGAGATTGTTGACAAGATAATAATTCCTAGGTACCTTTAAATTCAACAATGTTTTAACCGCCCATTTCAGTAAACTTCATTACTCAGGCACGATTAGAAACAAATTAGTAAAAACAAATCTTCAATTTAATGCATTTAGCCTGGAGCTATTATTTTCAGTTCTAGGTGGTTAGGTCATTTAACCTGGAGCAAGAATTAACAAACCTAGGCGGATAAGTCAGTTAGCCAGGAACAAAAAATACTAATTGGAGGCGGTTAATACATTTAGCCTGGAACAAAAAAATAAAATAAAAGGGTTATTTTGTATTAAACGACATCTAACTTCGTTAATAATAGGAATATCAGAAAAAAAACCTAATCAGATTATGCAGACTATGTAACCTTATCAATAAATATCCATCTTTTTCTAAAATTTTACAAATTGCGGAAGTTATGAATTTTTTTTCAAAAATCAAAACTTTAAACTGCTCTGGTGTAAAGTTTACAAAATGTCGCTTAATACAAATAGCCCGGGAACCGTCGATATTCTTTATTTATTTTTTTTTGCAGTATAAATATTATAAATTTAAAAATGTTAGAGTCAAAAAAATCCTGAAAACACCCCTAAAAATGTCTCACTTATTTACCCCCTAAATCTGGGGGGAAAACCCCTAAGTTGGCAACGCTAAAGAAAGCGGTCAAACTTGGGTCCAAGCATAGACCAAGACCAAGAGGCTTTGGTACTCTATGGGCGGCTCTTTTTTCTGACCACACCACAGATACGTTGTAATTTACTTTATAGCACCACAGATATAAAAAAAGTACATATATAAAGACAGTGCAAAACTTTTGTTGCAAACACAAAATCCGCGAACAAACGTGAACGTGAAATCGTGAGGTTAGAGAAGAGGTAGATAAATGGTCCCCCCATTACTAGTTTCCCATTGGTCCATTGGTTACGGGACAAGATTAATAAATTTATACCTTCACGATCACGGACCTTTACGGCACAAGTGTGGAACCACGGTATAATAGATTTCACAAAAAAAACGTCAATCTGACAACTTTGAAAGTGCTGCTGGACTGGACTGGAATTTGTGTGAACTGTGAAAAACTGAAAATGAAACATCAAACAAAGTTTGAATCATTGAAAATATTTTGAACTAGATACTTAACTAAAGTAATAATCAAAAATAATAATTTTAAACTATAATTATTTGTGGAGTGCATTCGTTGATAGTTTAAAACCGAATCAAATGGCTAATTATTATCTATCTATAACAGATATATTGGTAACTAATGAAAAAGTTCCTTGCAGATTTTTGCATGATCTACCAAAGATGGGTAAGTGAAAATGAAAACAAAATATTTTGCCACGAATTATGGGGAAAATGGTCAGAGGAAATCGAAGTCAGCCTTTTTCACAACCTATTATTTCTCTAATCTGTACCACAGGTGGAGACCTGTGCCTATTATATACTATTCATATTTTTAGGTTTTCTTGACCCATCTGCCACAGAAGATGATTTGAAATCCGGCACAAATGTCGAGATACCATTATGGCTGGCTGAATCATTGTTCTCTAGGAGGTCTCCATTTGTAAGTGTTGATCTTCCAAAGATCTACAAAGAAGCATACAGGGAAATTTTGAATGCAGATGCTTGCACTGTAGACATGCACAAGCTAAGCCAACATTTCTATGAGCTTGGTTGTTATATTGCCAAGCATGACATAAAAGGAGAAGTAGCTAACACTCTTATTAATGTAAGTATCAACCAGTCTACATTTTTATTCATCCACCGGCTTATTAAAGGTGTTGGCATCTCTGATAACATCACTCAGTGCTCTAATAACTGTTTTCTTCTGCATTCACTTTATCATGATAACATATTATTATCGCAAGTTCAAAAAGATAACTGAAGTGCCTGTAGTTAATATACCTCTTTATCAAAGCCTAACTTTTTGGAACAAGGATTAAAAGTTAGGCTTATCCTTATCCCAATAAATTATTATCTTGTATTCAAGGTTAATTCTGTACCAATCAAATCTTTTTAAATTAGTGAAATCAGACATCTGTTTCAAAATGAGTATTAAAAGCAATGTGTAATTTAAAAACAAAACTTGAACTTGATTTGACGTGTAGAAAAAATTTACATTTCACCATAACCTTTTAACCCAATCCCAATAAATAAGTTATCTGGAAAACGTTTATTGATAACTCTTCCTCAAATTTAAAGTGTATGATAAAATTTTACATAAATTTTACTTTTTAGACTTTTAGGCAGAGGTTTAGAATGATACTGTCAGCAAGCGTTTCAACAGACTCTGTGAGTGCCTTGCAGCCTCTATCAGCTAGTGAGCGGGAAAGAACAACAGCAGCTGCTGTCACCGAGAAAGCTCTCTCCAGTTGGCTGAAGAGAGGCGACTGTCCATTGACTACAGCCAATATGGTGGCCAATCACAGGAAAAGAAAAAGAGCAGAAATGGAAATGTTGTAAAAAATTGTACAAAATAAAATTGCATTTTAAAATTAAAATCTTTTCTATTAGAAGTTCCTTGGGGGCATTTATATAAAGAGTTTTTACTTTTATGAATATATATTGTATAAAGTGATTTATTATCATGAATATTGGGAATGTGACAAGTTTCTTATTGGTCCAAAGATCCTAGGGCCGCCAGACCACACATAGCAATATTAGTAGATACTAAAACTACTCAATCATTCACATTTCGTTTGTCAGAAAATATGTGAGGTCTGGCGGCCCTGGGATCTTGATCTATATGGGCTTCAGAAGTAATACATGACTTGAAAATTGTTGGAGCTAATGAGAAAGAACCTCAGTTCTAAACTAGTTATGAATATATTCAATCTTGTTATTACCAATTGTGTCACTTAAATAAATGTAATATATAAAAAGTATAATAATAAATCAAACAAAGTCAAATGAGATGTTATATCGAAAAGTCGACTTAATATCCACCCACTAATAACATAATTGCTAATTCACCTACATCAACTTCTTATTAAGTTATAAGTACGAGATCTTTTTACATTTTAAGGATAAATGTGATGCCTAAGTTTCACCTTCAGCTTTGATGAAGATAAAATACATGTGAACATAAAAACTCAGACAATAATATTAGAAATATGAAAAAAATGGCTGATTTGAGATTTTGTGAGTGGAGGGCCTAACCTACAGCAGCATGTAATATACACCTAAATTTTTACCTCCCAGTTTTTCTGGGAACTGAATACCAGGAAATCCACACAGTGTAAGGTGTGGTAACCACTGTGCCACATAGGTCATCAACATTACAGAAAGTATTGTTTAAATTATTTACACAAGTATATTAAAATTTGCTGTAGTCACATTACAAATATTAATTATGTAGATTAGCAAAATGTCTAATTTAGCAACAAGCTATGGTATAAATGCAATTTTAAATAAATTAAGCAACTTAAACCTAAATATTATTTTAATAGTAAATTATTTATTTACACTGCAATATAAAGTATAATACTTATAATAACTTATTCACACTGCAAATTAGCTTAAATACAATACAATTTGGAGTCAATCATGTCACTGCACCATTACACTGGTTGATTGTTATGACTAAGTATAAAACACTACATATTTCTAATGTACATTCATAATTTATTAATCACTACACTCCTGCACTTCATCAGTGTTCTTATCACTAAAAAGCAGTTCAGAGGTACACCGGTAAGGGTGTATTAATTGTTAACATCTGTCATTCTTCACTGATGGATTGAGGTCATGGAAGTATGCATGTGCCATAGCATCGTCGGCTGGCATCCTCAAAGCAGGGTTGCAAGTCAAGAGGCGTGCAAGGAGGTCTCTCCCCCTAGCGGGCAGCCTCGGCACCACTTGAGCCAGTCCAAGACTAGGCTGATACACAGGCAGTGGCTTGTAGTCAGGTAACTGTGTGACTCCAGGCCATGTGTCTTCATTTGGTGTGCCTGAAACAAGTTAGCAGTGCAATTAATTTCATGTCTAGTATGGTTTAAGACTTTACTAGTTCGTATGGTTCAAATAAATAAAATATCTCACCAAGAAGCTTGAATATTCTCTTTAGTTGATCATCAACATCAGAGCCGGGAAACAAAGGTCGGCCAGAGTTGGCTAGTTCTGCAAATATACACCCTGCAGACCACATATCAATGCTAGTAGTATATAATTTAGCACCAAACAGAACATCTGGGGGTCGATACCACAGTGTTACTACCTCTGCTGAGTAACACTTCACCGGGATCCCAAAGGCTCGAGCTAATCCAAAATCTGCGAGCTTTAACTCTCCATTTTTATTAATCAATAAATTCTGTGGTTTCAAGTCGCGATGCAGTACATTGTGACTGTGGCAAAATGCCAAACCTCGAAGCAGCTGGTACATAAAAGACTTGACTACGTCCAGATCTATTTCGCCGTTTAAACTGTCGAAATATTTTTTTAAATCCTGATCACAATGCTCAAACACTAGGGTTAGTTTTTTCTCACTGTGTAACACGTCATAGAGGCGAACTATATTTTTGTGTTTTAATTCCTTCAGTAGACATATTTCGCGCAAGGCAGAGGACGGAACACCTTCATCGTCATCATCTAATCTGACCCTTTTGAGGGCCACAATTTCGTGAGTTTCTTTATTTTTAGCTTTAAAAACAGTGCCGTATGTGCCTTCACCGATTTTTTCAAGCTTCTCGTATTTTTGCATAGTGAAATATTTAACTATTCAGAATAATTAACCTAAGTTTGCTTTGAACTTATGGATAAAGGTAATTTTAATTTTCGCAAAATGCAAAAAAATAGCAAAACGCGCACGCAAAAGAGCTAAAAAAAAGCAGAACTGACAGACTGTCACATTGACAGTATCATCATCTTCATAAGGCCACTAACGCTTTGAGTGACATTGACCATAGGTTATTTATTATATATATACTAGAAAGTTTGTGGTCGACATAAAATTTGTTTCACGGCACAAGTATAAAGTCGGCATTTTACTTCATCACTGTCTTGTTAATTGTCATTGTCAGTCACTGTCTTTTCCATTTTCATTGAAAGTCAAAAGTGTCAAAGAAAATTACAAAACCCCAAAAAAATAATTCAGAAAGTTTGATTGTCATCATCACACGTATATTTTCTTGCCTTGAATGTAAAATTCTGTTGAATGCATGGCATTTATTGACAACTGTAGCGATTAGATTAAAAGTTTACAGTGTTAATCTGTGATATTTCTTTGAAGGTGAATTATATTTGATGGTTCAAAATTACCTAATTAGTGTGATTCCTATGGAGTCTTGTGATTTCTATAGGTTTAGGTATAATATTCTGACCGTGTATCAATAAAGTCGTGATTACGTAGAGTAAAGTAACACGCAAATCACGAGTTTTTAATCTGTCTTGTGTTTTCAGATGAGTGAAGAGGAACGTACATTGGTGGACAAGTCGGAAAGCAGCTCGTTCGAGGACTTAGCTGCCGCTGCAGCTCATGAAATCGAAGAGGCGAAGCTCGCAGAAGCCGCAGCCAATGAGAAGGAAAAACAATCTGAGGCTCCAACACCAGCTGAGGAATGGCAAGATGTTTTGGGGTCGGGGGCAATACTTAAAAAGGTATCTATTGTAATATCAAACTGTATGGTCTGTATGCAAATCTTTTTACAATATAAAAGATAAATAGCAAACAAACATGTAGGACAGCTGATTCTAAGTTGACATTGTATTAACATCTTACTTCAAATGAAAGTTCTATCTGAGATTGTAAAAAGATATATTTAAATTTCTAAGTATTAAGATGCTTATTCTACAACTTTGTCTCTTAAACTAAAACACAGGACTCCATCTGTGTGTTAGTTATAAAAATATAAGTAAGAGCCCTAAACTACTCTGGCTCTACAATGTCCCACAAATTAAACTTAATAATAATTTTTCAGATATTAAAGCTTGGCGATGAATCAGAAGGGGCTAGACCTCAAAGGAGTGACATTTGTAGGATAAGCTATGAAGTGAAGATACGTGACAGTGATGTAGTTGTTGAAAAAAGGGACCATATCAAGATATATTTGGGTGATAATGAGGTGAGATGTTTCCTTAATTATATGCTTGTATGTAAGTTTTGATTTACAAATGATCTTCGAATTTGGATTGAGGTAGATACTATTTGGTTGCTGAGATACTCTTTTAATTTTTTTGGAAATAATTGTTAATATTCAGGAAAACTTCTAAAATTATTTAAAAATAAAAAATTAATTTGCATAGCCAGGATAAGCTATTTCCGGTGGAAATATTATCAAAAGCTGAAACAGAAGGCATAAGCTCCATTATGCATTTCTATAACCATTATTTGAGTTTGTATCTGACATAATGATGCTATCTAATCAGTGTAATCACTGATTGTGCTGTTTGCAATAACTTCAACCTTCTATTGTTGAGTTTAATTCACTTAAGATACATAAACAAACCTGATGTTTGAAATATTGAGTAATTATACCATATGGTGTGGTTATTAAGATCTGATTGTTTAAAACCTTTACCATAAATTGTGTTTATTATTTGGTTGTGTATGCCTTACTTACTTTATTACATTAGAATAACAATATACTTTCAGTAAATACATTAATAATTATATTATTATTAAACATATTATTATTATAATACATATTTTATATTAAAATCAAGTTAAAAAAGGGAAGGCATGGGTACTAAGTGTTAACTGTAGCTTATGAACAAATCTTCAAAATTTTTAGGTCGATATACATAACTACTCCTGTGAACTAAGTAAGATGGCTTCTTAATTTGTGTTTGTGACATATTCTAGTTAACGTTATGAATACTATGTTTATAACGAAGTAATTGTTTAAGAATGCATGTTTAATTTTCATTTCAGATCCTTCAAGGATTGGACTTAGCTCTCAAATTAATGTATAAGGGTGAAGTTTGTCTTTTACATATTGCACCAAGATTTGGTTACGGAGATGCTGGGCTTCATCCAGGCGATAGTTTGTGTCTGATAGGGGAGTTGGATGGACCATTGTATGAGGGCCCAGTCATTGGACCGGAGACATGGGTGGAGGCAAGACTGGAACTGCATGATTGGGCAGAAGAACCAGAACATGAGACTCTACCAATTGCGGAGCGGATGGAAATTGGGTATGTGAATTTAACTTCGGTAGCTATATGTACATATATTGTTTATAAGTTCCAGTCTCTTGCTCAAAAAATCCACGTTCAAATCCCAGTGACATGCACCAATTCAGGACCAATCCTATTCCAATCCAATGTCACATGATTTGGTACTCTTGAAGGAAATTGTATTAAAAATGGAATTAAGATTGGATTGTCAATTTATTGTGTCGTCACAAGACCATAGAGATCCATTATGGTGATTCACATATTTGTCAATAAATCACAACTTAAAAAAAAAGTGAAATTAGAGAATAAAAGTGTAACTATTGGTTAGAAAAATAATTTATAAAAAAATAAGATTAGAGTGTCATGATGAATGATGTTATTCATAGATAAAAAAATTAAACAAATTTGGATTTTGTTGTTATATATGTCAAGGTTGTTATTCAATCTTATCTATTTCCTCTCTAGTTTAATATTAATCAAACAGTTTAAATATAAACAATGGCTGTAAATTTAATGTTCTAATTATTATTAATGACTTATTTATATAGATAACTCAAATAATGAACAAAATAAATGTTGGTATGTTTGATAAAAATTATATTCATAATCTAAGAGTCCTTTATAATGTTGAGTGATTGAGGCATACATCCTGTTCATTCTGCCCTGCAGTCGGCAGAATGAAAAAGATGTGTGTGTCAGTAACCCAATAATGACCCACTACAGGGTCAGGTCTCCTCTCGCAATGAGAGGGATGTGGGCCGCCATCCACCACGCTGGCCTACTGCGGATTGGTGGACTTCACATGTCTTTGAGAACATTTTTTTTGTGAACTCTCTGGCATGCCGGTTTCCTCACGATGTTTTCCTTCACCGTAACAGTAGGTGATATTTTATTTTATAAAGTGCACATAACTTTTTTTTACTAAGTCATTGGTGCGTGCCACTGGGATTCTAACCCGGACCTCTCGATTCGAGGTCGAATTCTAAGCCCTATCTATTTTCTATCACAGCTCCATAAAAAGATGTATGCCTCACAAACAAGTTGCAGAGGCATGTGAGCAAGAACTGGCATGAATGTGGACAATTAGGCACTAAATGTTACAGTAGGCTCTGACTGTGTTCGAGGCATTCATAGAAAAAAATGATAGAATCAGGGACACACAAATAGAGTTTTATCTCTGCTTTTTTTTTAATAAAATAAACATGTGGTAAAGTCATTAATGTGAAGGGTATGCTCCATTATTAATGAAACACACTTATTTATCTTCTTTCTCTTTGGCGTTGCATTGCATGTTTATGTTCAGACTAGTGTCGCTGCAGAAAACATTAGTGGCATGGAAAACCGTTGGATTGTAGCTTGTAGCTCAAACTCGATATTCTATTCTGGTGTATGTTCTATACGAGTTCTAATAAAACGAAAAGAATAGTTAAAACGTCAAAAAGAAATGGTTTGCACAGAAATTTAAGTGTTTGAAAGACGTTGAAATGAATGTTAATTAGCACCCGTCGTCGCGCGCGCGGCAACTGGTGGTATCGCCGCGGGGAGGCCCAGCTGGCGGTTCAGCTGTACCGACGCGCGCTCGACGCGTTGGACGAGAGCGAGGGCGGGATCACTGAGCCCACCGCTAGCGGCGAACTGGCTCCTACATCGGATGCTTTGAAGGTGAGCACATATATCAAATAATTTTCTCCTATATAGTACTCAATAGAAAGTTGATTGTTAGGAAGGCGGCAGAGTTTCTAGATGACTAATGACCAAGAATTTGACCTTTTACACTATGAGTCTGGGTTAAATGTCGACATGCATCAATGACTTGTATGGCTTAATTTGAACAAAATATCTACTGTGGAAGTGACGGAAAAGATTGTAAGAAAAGCTACATGCTCTAGAGTTCTCTATGATGTTCTAAATGGCTGTGACTAAGTTACTTAAGGTAGGTTTCAATAACTTATGGATAGTGGCAGGATAATATTAAGATTATATTAGCAACTAATACATGGCAGATCTATGTTTCTTATGGAAAAAACTACTGAGATACATTTAAATTTCAGGCCCTGCTGGAGGAACGCCTGCGGGTTCACAACAATATGGCGGCTGCGCAACTGAAAGCTGGAGCTTTTGAAGCTGCTTTACAGGTATGTTGCATAATAACATCATCCAAAAGTTTTGTAGAATTAAACGCATTGTCCCTCCCTGCGTAAAAAATGATTTATAGTGAGGATAAATGAGCTCGAACATGATTACTTTTAACTGTTTATTGCTCGATAATAGATTTATACGATTTGCCAATCAATGTTACTATAATTCTAGCATTTAATGTAGGTAATTTCATAGTACCAAATATCATACTAGTGCCAAAATAATTTTTATTCATAGTCAAAGGAGTCCTTAAAGTTTCTATATCTTCTATATAGAAGTATAACATCCCTATAATATAGTATTATAGAAGTAAAAAAAATATATATTTTTTTAATTTTCTTAAAATAATTGAAATGTCCCAGGCAGTGACTCGGGTACTGACCTGCCAGCCGCAGAACGCAAAGGCGTTGTACCGCAAGTCCCGCATACTATCAGCGATGGGCCGCAACTCTGAAGCCTTGGAAGCCGCTCGGGCAGCCGCCGCCGCTGCACCAGGTATTGTATTTGTTCAGAGGACGGGAGGAAAGGTCCTACGTGCGTCCATCCTACATCCAGTCCAGCAGTGGGTGTAGAATGGATGGATGAATTGATCGATGTCTTACACTTGGGAAAGTATCTGCAGTATACTCAAACTGACAATAAAGCTTGCAGCAAGATAAACATACAGTCCGGATAGACAGTTTAACAAGCTTTCTGCGGCATAAACATAATTTGCATATAATTCATCAGTTGTTTATAGTAGTTTCTCGCACTGATGAAGTATTATGTAAAATTTCTATTTCCAATTTTTCAGGTGTCTCTAATAAGAGATATAATAAAAGACTGATGGCCGAGTGGTGCAGTGGCCATGACACCGATGTGCTGTTTATTATTAGTTCTGAATACGTTTGGTGTGTGCGACAGGCGACGCGGGCGCCCGCAAGGAGCTGCAGCGCTGCGAGCAGACGGCGCACCGCGAGCGCTCGGTGGAGCGCCGCCTCGCGCGCCGCATGCTGGGCGCCGCCCCGCCCCCGCCCCGCCCCGACCGCCCCGACCGCCCCGACAAGAAACCCTCCAGGACCAAGGTACGAGAGGACAGACTATAACACTCAAAGTCAAAAGCTTTTATTCATTATTAGGTACGATTTGTGCACACTTAATGAACGTCATATAAATATAACATAATATAAATTTTACATTCTACATTCATCCGCTTTGATCGCCCCTCAGACAAAACGTAGCCTGGGAGAAAAAAAAAACGGGCGGATTAAAACTCCCAGCACTCTTAAAAGTAAATAAAAATTATTCTACAGTGCAGTATGACTAGGTCCAATAATATGCTAAAAAAATGCTGAACGATAATGATTTAGCTTGGTACAATACAATGCTCAAGATCAAGTGTGCACTTAAATATGATACAATATAATTAAGTCAAATAAATTCTGTTTCGTGAATTCGTGTGTTCGTATATGCAACTATACCTATGTATTTTGGAAAAATATAACTGCAGCAGAGGTAAAATTAAATAGTATTGGTTTGTTTGTTGCGTGTTGTTGCGTGGGATTAAAGCACAACCCAATATATCGCCAGATGCTGGTGTGGGGCTCGCTGCTGCTGAGCCTGCTGGTGGGCGTGGCCAGCGTGCTGGTCTACCGCTACAACATGCAGGCGCACTGACGCTGGCGGCCTCCTCGTCCGCCAGGGAACACTTCTGGACATCAACTCCTAGTGAGCTTTATTTTTGTTAAACTTATTTATCAATAAAAAAAGTAAAATGATATTGAACTACCTACCACCTGCAAACTTCATAAACATCTATTGGTTAATGTTTCATGATTATATTTTTTATTTAGTCTTTATTATACCCTACAAATATAGTTTGAATGTTATACGATTATTTTTGTTTTTTTTCAGGAAAGCAAACTTTTGAACCAACTCTAGTGCATATCAGCTACTCCTTATCTAAGAAGACATTGGAAGACATCTTACCACAAACTAAGCATTTGGAAATCGAGCCTTCATTCCCTATTTGTCAGGAATTATTTTACTATTTTTAATATCATATACAAAAGTATATACAAAACGTGATAAAGTTCTAAAGTATTCAATGTTTACCTCAACTACTTCCATTAACTTTAATCTTAGTCAACTTTAAGACTTTTACAGAAATGATTACTTTTAGTATTCTAACATTATTAAAAAACAAAAAAAAAATAAGTAGGAATATTGTGGTGGATCTTAATTAAGTGGTTGAAACAGTCGCACTTCTGTTGTTTAATATGTTTGTATTATTGTATCATTTTATCAAAAAATACTTGTCAGTACATAGACAATGTTAATTACTGTTTTATTGTATAAAGGGGTAGGTCAGGGTTAGGATTATGTAGACGTAAATGAAAATATCAATGTTGTATAATACTTTATTTATGTCACATAAAATAAAGTATTGTTGTCATACGTATATTTATGTATAATATTATGTTTTTATAAATTTTCATTGTTAAAGACAGTGCCAAAATTGGGTTTATAAGAAAATTAAGCTGACTCTAAAATTTTATATCATTGGTTTTGTTGATACGCGTTTCGATAGTCTTAAAAGTTGTATTGAAATATCTGTAACCGATATTCTACATACATATATTGTCTCTTTGTACATACAAACATTGTAATACTTAGTTAAAGATTACTTAAAAGTATTTTTGGAAAATTTTGAAGTTATGGGTGGGAAACATACATATATATTTTGCATTCCAAGAATAAATCGAGACTATTTTTGTTAAATGTTTGTTTTAAAATCATTGGTGCTTCTCCTTTATTTTGTATTTAAGTAAATAACGAGATGTGAAACTTTCCGAAGTCGCATTTATTTTTTTAGTGATTATTTATACGTAGTCATCCCATTTGCTAACATCGGGCTTTGTCTAATCATTTGAAATTGATTATGATTGCAAATATTTCTTAGCTTTACTTAGTACGTAAAGTGTTAGACAAAGTATAAAAGGTAAATGCTTAACGGTCAGTTAATTTATGTGGACATTGGTTTGGTGTAGGCATACTCCCAGTAATAAAAGATTAAATAAAGTGTACAGCCGTGCTGTCAAAAAATTGTTTTATTTTATCCCGTCAATTTTCACTTCAATCAATTATATTAGAACACTCGTGGTAGACTGTAGTGTTTAAGTAATCTATGCACTAGTGGGTCGCGGCCAATGCAGTGGTCGCGTGCGACTATTCATATCACTATCTTTTTTTTCACTTTTCACGTAAATCTTAAAGCTTGCCTTCATGATCTAGATCTACTAATATTCACTTGTACAAAAAAGGAATCAAGGTTTTATTAAATAAAAAGTTCATTACATTAAAAAAACTTTATTTCTCCACAATTTGTTGCGTTTTTATACCAAATATACCCAATATTTAAAAAAACGTGTTCTTTTTTCACCGTAATATTCGTACAATGGAATTATATAATTATAAAAAGGTAACATTAAAAAGTATGGTTAAATTTTTAGTATTATTTAGACATTGATAATACAAAAATACATTATACACAGTTATCCTAGCTCAGCAAAATCCAATCATTTAACTTTGTACAAAATAACATTTGGATAAAAACATCCATACATAATTTTAGCCTAGTCATTCATTCATACCTTAAAACAAAATTTTCAAATTTATCATATTGAACATTCATGCTTACTATTTCTTAAAAATAAAATTTAACTTTAAATGTTACTAGCTGAACCCGCAAACGTTGTATAAGTTATCGAGTGGGATGAAAAAATATTAAATTACTAAAATGACTATTAAAAAATAGGGCTGATAAAGGGTGAAAATTAAGGGTTGTTTGTGTTTCTAATTCCACATTATTATTAAATAAAAATAAAATGTCCAAAAAATAAAATAAAAATGTTAGGGGTGGACAACCCTTATCAATTATTATTAGGGTTATGAAAAATAGACAGAAGCCGATTCTCAGACCTACTGAATATGCATATAAAATTTCATAAAAATCGGTCAAGCCGTTTCGGTGGAGTATGGTAACTAAAACTGTGAAACGAGAATTTTATATGATTATAAGATATACTCGCCATTGCCAAGTCATACATAGGTAGGTACTTAACAAACGTAATCACATTTAAATCTATACTATCACAATATGGCATTAAAAGTAGAGTTTGAAGTGACCTAAATATTATTATAATTTTAAAAGGAGAATAAAAAGTTATGTTTACTGTTTATGAGTTAGAACTTACAGCAAGTAGGAGGTAAATTGTACACAAATTCAAGAATATTTTTATAGTGTTGCTATTATAAATTCTAATAGTAAGGATTACTACCTATGTAAGTTATTCTCATGCAATCTATCTAGCTAAATACACAGAAAAGATTGAAATGAAAATCATTTATTTGCACGAATATGGGTTAGTTATTGGTTTTACGGGACATTTTGATTAATCCATATTCACCTTTTCAGGTATGCAAATTGAATTGAATAAGATAAAATTTTAGAATAAAAATAGTTTTTTTATTTTAATACTGTAATTAGTGTAATGTTACACAACTGATGATAAATTTTACATAGATTTTGAAAACTAAAGTATTGTGATCTTCATACTCGTCTTACAGCTACCTAATATTTACTTTATATTAGTATATGATAGATGAATATTAGTCTTAGAATAAACATCCAAAGATGCCACACGAATACCTCTATAAATAAGTCTCGTTCTTTAATATTAATTATGTCAATTGCACATTTATTTATACGCTACGCATTATGAAACCGTAAAATACTTAATACTTATTTAGTATTGAATAAGGAAAAATCTTGTTTTCAGCTGCATCCCTTGCGAAAATACGCCATAGTACTGATGTTTTCCTCAGGATCTACATAATTATTCATGTCGAGTTCATATAACCGCGCGGTACCGTGCGTTGATGTAAAGTCATATAAACTTGGCCTTATGGTCAAAGAGCCAAGATAGTCGCTTCTAAAAGAGTACAACGCTAGCCGCCTCTAAGGACTTACTATGAAAAACCTATGGATTTTTTTTAAGAAATAAGATGGTCGCCCTTGTGGACTAGGACTAATATAGTAACATCTAAGGACTGTCAGTCAGACTCAGTTTGGACGCGTGTTTGTACGAATTTAACTCGTACGTATACGTACGTAAACGCACGAACAATCCCGGCCTTAGAGATACTAAGGCATAAGGGAGCGCTCACACTACCCTAGTATGTTGATGTAGCAATATTAGCAATCCCATGTAAAGATTATTGTTAGAAAGCAGTCTTGTAAGCGAGAGCGCTAGCGAGCCAGCTGGCGAGGCCGGTGTGCAGGCGGATGAGCGCTATGGTGGCGAGCGCCTGCGCGGCCAGCGCCAGCGCCGCCAGCTCGTACAGCAGCTTGGGGGAGAACACCGTCCACACGAACAGGTGGTGCCGGAATACTACTGCGATGAGCCCGTACACCGTAGTCGAGTAGACGCGGTGACACGCGATGAGGTTCACCGCGCGCCATACCGCTTGTAAGTATCTGTGGGAAGGGAGGCAACAGATCAACTTGTTGTCTAACACGACTATTAAACAGAATTTTACTATGTTACACATTCTGTCTGCTGTAACTTAGTTGCTGGGACTCTTCAGTGTGCAGTTCTTTCTGCCTTCGATCTCTAAACAAACTTTGTTGGGTGGTGGCTATGTAGCAGAATATTGCAGAACTAGCCAGCGTTGTTTTACACAATAATATGCATACAGTCTCACTTAAAGGATTTTGGAGAAGACCAGCGCTGTTGTGATATGCACGCATACCGATTTTAGTTTTATACATTTAGTATAGGATATATAACATTTTCTATTTCAAATTTGTATGTGTGCATTTCGCAAATAAATTATTCTTAATTATTCTTATTCTTAATATTGTAGCTAACAATCGAGTAAAATGATTGCCCTGGTACTCGATGGATTTCAATGATACTCACTCGTCCCACCGGCGTTGGGCGGTGGCTATATGGCAGAACAGAGCGGCCCCGGTGAGCGCGGGCCCCGCGTACGCGTGCAGCCCCATGCGCACCGCCACCAGGGGGGCGTTGTACTCCCGCAGGCCCACGTAGCCGGACCCCAGGTCTACTGATGCTAGGCTGTTCGAGTTGCCCTGGGAATGGAATTATAGGAGTTTCTTAATTCACAGGATTTATTTAAATAAATAAAGCTTCACACTCCATAGCCCCACACTAGGATTCCCTGTGTGTGGGTGCCATGGACACACACAAGACAAGAACACAACACGCCCAGACCAGAAACAGAAATTCATCATTCAAATCTCTGCTCTGCTGGGAATCGAACCCTGGACCTTCCACGCAGCGCACCGGTATCTAAACCACTGCGCCACTTGGGACGTCTATAGATGAAAATAAAATAATAATTATAGATCATATTTTACCACATTAAATTGTACCACAAACAATGTTTTTACCCTTGCCCATAATAGGCGTTTTTACTTGGATGCACTCAATGGAGAGAGATGGTCTTTGTTTGTCAGCCAAGTACACCACCCCTACGTTACTAGCATAGCAAATGAAAAGATTTCATTGAACACTGTGTGGCTGTAATGGGCGTTATGGATCCGTCTCTAAATCGTTAGGGAAGCATACCTGATAAAAGAAAAACAGGGATCCAATCCAGATATGAGCCAGCGTTTGTCCCAACGAATCCGCGACTTCTGTCTGCGTGGACGAGCGCGGCTCCAACAGTTTATGGTCCAAGCACCGGTTGGTCAGCACGCTGGTGAAGTATATACTCGGGACCATGATCACGTTGTGAGGTCTCATCAGCAACACGACGATCAGCATCAAGTGGTTCAGCATGATGTGCGACAAGGACCGAGCTAGGTTCAGTTTAACAGCGTCCAAATTCCAGGGCTCCTCCATTTTGTCGTAGAAAAAGTCTTCGTTCTTCGCTTTCGGCTTCGCATAGTCAAAGTGACTTATGCTTTGCGTGCGATGGTAGGGTCTCAGCCCGCATCTTTTGAATATGCCCGTGTACGTTAATACTTCGAATAAGAATTGCAAAAAGATGAGCGTCCAGATGACGTCAGCTATGACGACCGGATCCCATGTCTCGATGTCCTTGAATGGGGAGTGAAGGACGCCGGTGGTGATGCGATAGCATACGATGCACACTGTGATCATTGTCGTGAATGCGGTGTGCACATGCTTGATGTTGTTCATGAAGCGCACGTTCCACATACATATGCACCAAGTGGCCAGTGTGCCTGTAAGGAGAACATTATACAGATTGTATTAAATCTCCACAACTAATCCCATGTTGATAAGCGGAGACACGGGCTAGTGAATCACCTTTTTACATATTAAATCTACATGGCCTAAGTTGAGGTTGAACGTTAGCTCCATCGGTGGCAGCATATGCATCAGGCAATGTACTCTCTACATTACAAATTATTCATTTAACACTATAGTGGATGCATCCATCAAAGTATTAGCCTCACCCCATATCGCCTAAATTTTCCGATCACTTATGATCTTTTCTGCAGGTTTAGTTAAAGATTTATTAGACTTTAAACAAGTGGACCTGACATTATTGCAATTTTAGTAAACTTACCAATGAGAAGCTGCAGTTGAAGATAGAAGGAGTTTTCTGGAGCATTCAACCAGTCTGCAGTATCTGGCAAGAACAACCAACGATCCCCCGTTTGATTCATTGTTCTTAAATATCTGTAAACATAATCATCCTCACTTAATCTAATAATATAAATGCGGAATAATATTATGATGATATGATGCGCTGGTTTTATTGAAATCTTCTGACTATTCTTTCGCCTTTAAAATCTACCGATAACAAAAGGTTGATAAATGGCAAAGTCCACGACTCTGTCCACATCTACTTCATAATTTCTTCTATTCAGCCTTCCGTGGTCCATCGCTAGATATGGACCTTCCCTAATCGACGCTTCTCCATCCAGTCCTGGGACTCTAGGTAGAGTGAGATTTAAAAGTATACGCTTACCTATGCAAAGCAATCAGCATGATCCACTTTGGTAGGAGATCGAGACCAACAGTGCTCATCCTCTTCTGCAGCTCCGGCTTCTCTCGCACTTCAGTGGCGCCCTTCATCTTCTTAGAGACGTACACCACCACCACCACCAGTGTCCGCACCAGGGTGAAGAACATGAGCGTGTTCCACAAGAAGTACCAGGTCATGTGTTCCTCTTCTATGAAGCTCGTTCCGAAGAAAGACCACGCATGGAAGGTCGTACCAGATATGAGCAGGACATCGATCGCGTTCAATTCACTCAGTAGCGACAGGTCCTTAGTCTTCTCCACGGCCGATTTGATGATGAAGTAGCAAACGCATAGAGCCGCACTCGCGACGGGCAGAACTAGTGGCCAATAACTATCGAACGTGCAGACTTGGCTCTTGGTTTCGCTTATGAGGCAGAACATTCCAGAAACCGCGCCAATGACGCAGTACACTGTGAAGAACGCGGCCACTTTGCCCAGCGTCGTGAACTTATTGCGACCAAAATCTATCTCGCTCGTTTTCCGACTGCTTTCTGGCTGTAGCGAGTACACGGTGAGGAATATTAATGCCAATGAGATCTGTAAAGAAATGGATTTTTTTGAAATTTGGACCAGAGTTGATTTAATATTTAAGAATGATTAATTATAATTCAATTTTAAGAATTTAAAAACGACGAAGTTCATAGACATGACAGAGTAACAAGGGTCACCGACTTCGTTTTTAAAGAATTGAATGCAGTGGCAATGGGCTGGCTTATCTTTTGATGGACTGATAATAACAGGTGGGGCAAAACAGTCCTTGAGTGGCGAGCACATCTTGGCAATAGAAAAACAGGCTAGCCTCCAACCACATCGTGGTAAAAGGAGTACATGCTACCTCCACCTGTACCTCTGCTAACCTCCAACCAGGCGGACTAAGAACCTGAAGCAGACGGTAGGAAACCGTTGGATTCAAAGAGACCAGGACAAGGCGAAGTGACATCCATTATAGGAGGCTAATGGCTAGGAAGAGCTGAGAATAAGTTGGACCACAACAGTTGAAAAAATGCAGATTGATGGAGACAGTGCTCACTTACCACATATAACAGCACCATTGCAGTGAAGAGAGCGAATAGATCGAAGTCAGTGGTGGTTCCGGAGAGCAGTTTCCCCATCTCGTGTAATGTTGACTGGTAGAACTCCTTGGCAATTTTGGCCGCGCTCTCTTGTCCCGTCGCTAGGAAATGACCAAACTGTTTTTCTGCACGTTGAAACGTTTTGAAGAACTCTGAGGATAAACATAATGAAATTAATAAATTGTCATAAAATCAATTAAAAATATTATGTATGTAGGAAATACGATAGAAAACGATACGAAAATACGACTAGTTGGCGCAACGATCTGCGCCAAGTGACGGGAAGTAACTGGATGAGCCGCCCCGAAAATTGAGCTCAGAGGCGCCCCTTGGGAGAGGCCTATGTCCAGCAGTGGCTGGATGTAGGCTGATATGATGATGATGTAGAAAATAAAGTTATGTTACACCTGACTTATTAGGAATATTTATCTTTAAGAAGATGTTAAGTTATTAAAATACCAGAATACAATACGAACATGAACTCGATCCCTTACTGAGAAATTATACTACGTATGTTGAAAACGTATCATCAGGCATGCTATGCTGTTGTGTAGATATCGTCGCCGCCCAGCTGCCGCCGCCGCTCGTCCATCGCTGATCGTGCCCGTTATAAGTTCAAAAGCTTGTATAAAAATTTCAGTGTCATACCAGCATCAGTAGGCGGCAACTGCTTCACGTTCTGAGCGGCGATCAGGTGCAGCAAATAGAGTTGCTGCCGCATGTCCGCCGGCCTCAGAGACGGCAGGATCGTCCCGCAGCTGTCCCCGGGGATGGGCGCGTTCAGCAGCCACGCTATGGTGGGCGCCACGTCCACTTGCGCGACCACCGGCCCGGGGCCCAGTCTGGAACACAAACATTATAAACAGTAGCACTTTCCATTTTATTATTAAACGAATCGTGAGTGTAAACTGACATTTTAGTAATCTATCAAACCGGTTTTATTCACGGTATTATTTATCGGTGATGCTGACATGCACCGATAAATCGTGTTTGATAGATTACTAAAATGTCAGTAGCAGTTTCTATATCGGATGCCCTAAGAATAGGTTGCATGACGATCTGTCAAGTATCTGGACGAGGAGCGACGAAGATTACACTCTGTGGTGAGGCCAGTGTAGAGTGCACCAATGTGGGCTGTGAGGAAGAAGCGCTTTCCAAGTTATTGTTAGTGAATATGAATAGCAAACGAGCATGCAGTCACTGCAGTTTCTGGGGCCCCGAGTCTAGCCTCAAATAGGGTAGAATCCTCTCCCGCGTTACTATTGTTACTAAGATGTTTGCCTCAAAAAAAGTATAGGGAAACCTCCCCCTCCTACCTCTAACACAAGACATGAAGAAAATGCTGACAACCGGTTAAGAGGGTGGTGGTAAGGTGAGCTACTTTGTTTATACCATGTAAAGTAAAATTAAGGTGAGTTTAGTTTTTCAGGAAGATCTTGTAGATTTTCTAGAACATCAAATTTTTTCTTTTTGTAGATGTGAATTAACAGCGCTAATATTAAAGTTAAGTTCATTTGATAGTTACGTAGCTGAAAACCACTGAACCTACTTGAAAGGGCACAAATGGTCACCAGTCTTAGTGACGACAAGCGGGACCAGCACCTCGGCTGGAGAGGAGCCGCCGTGGCCTCCTGCGTCCCGCATACCGTGGTCCCCCGCTATCATCAGCACCCCGGTACGGTCCTGGGAATAAATCAACAAGACATTATTATTATTATTTAGTAATCCCTTTTTAAAAACAGGTTGAAATGTATTTTTTGTATATATTTTATACTTGCCTTGTAGAAAATGCCACTATGCGCATTAAGTCTGCACTTGTTATACCTACCGATTTTTTAATGATGTACAAAAAGAATAAATAGAGTTCAAGGTTTATCGTTTGCGCATACCATTACTTTAACTACTTCCAATGATTGAATTTTTCCAACTTACCCATTTCTGCATTTCAGTGTATATTTTCTTGATAATTTCATCCATTTCCAGAAGCTTGGGTCCGATTTTCGGGCTCTGAGCGCCCTCCAAATGGCCGATGTGATCTAAGCCCAGGTAATGCAGCACTAGAAAGTCGAATGTCGGTTTGTTCTTCTCATCAGGCGTCAGGACCTTATCCAGGTGTCTGGTGACGTTATTGTCCACCTGGAACGTGTAGGTTTATGTAGTCCTGTCAAAGTCCAATGACGAACCTTAACTTTTTGAAGTAGTATTGTTGTTAAGATATATGAAGGTAGTATTGTTAGCTTTAATTAATCACACCTCTTAGTTTTATGAAAGAGGTAAACTCTCCGCAGTATATGTGTATATAAGTGCAATATAGTGTGCATAGCCAAGCAGCTTGAATAGATCAGAAGTGATTTTAATGGCCATAGATGTAAGCAAGCAAATTCAACTTTAGACTGGTATAAAAAGACCATTGGAGTATAAGTAGGGGAAGCTGACGAAGCTGTCGACACACACTGAAATATGACATGCTAATATTTGACGTTTACTGTATGAATGCTTTGATGATGATAGTGTTCACGCTCACGGCACAGAAGGTAGGCGGTACCAATCTATTAGGGGCAGTGTCACTGATGCCAGGGGATGCACTTGTGTTGCTATAGCATATGCAACGAAACTTGAAATGGAAGCTGACCTCTGTGTAGTCCGTAACGAAGAACGAAGAGGTCCCGTCAGACTCAGACCAAAGTCCCGGGAACAGCCTGAGCCACGTGTCGTCCCCATACATGATGGACTTGCGCCCTCTGTGAGCAGCGACCCGCAACACACTGTCGCCCTGGACAGCCGGAGCGCCAAAGTTTAACGCCACATCCGCGAACGTCGAAACGCTGCCTGTCATCATTGCCTGCAGAAAATATTTTGTACATTATTTTATATAAAACGTTATACATAATTGAAGACAGTCACTGACAGTTTAGGATTGTTTTGAACGCAATGATAATGAATTGTTAGCAATAAAACACATTCAAACCATGTTAATTATAGTCTAATAAGGTAAGGTAAGTTTGGTTAAAAAATAAATATTAACACTTGTATGAAATGAATGTATATCCAATAAGTAAATTTCAAAAAAACTGTAGGTATTTTATTTATTCCATTAGTGTTTTAAAATAATGGATTACACACACCTTACATTTTTTCTTTGATTTTTTTCATTTACTACTTTCAATATCTAATAAAAGTAACATTTGCATTATTACACAAATTGCACATGGCTCATAGCAACAATTACATCAACAGAAAGTATTCAATGCCAGGTGCATGTCGGGAAATCGTTAAATTAGGACAATTACTCACGCACGACTTTAATTGCGACTGTGCAGCAATAATTAATAAGCCATCTAGGAAGTCCACTCGATATCATAGATGTGAATCTTTTCTACACAGCAGTTTGCATAAATTAATCCTCTTATTTATTGCTTACTTTTTACTTACATTTTTAAACTTACTTTCCATTCTACTGTTGACCGACACTTAATTTCCATCTATTTTTAGGTTTATCAAGTGTTAATTTTAGCACAGAGTAGGTACAAGACTGTTTAATGTTTTACACAGTATGCATAGGTTTGTTCCATTTCTTTCTAATAAATTGGTCTCTATAAAAAAGTTTGTGCAAATAAGTAGAGCAAGACCTGAAGACTGTTTGACTAATGACTCTGAAATTTTAAGTGCCCAGTCCTACTTATTTTTGGCACTATAACATTTATTTTTATTTTTATGGGATGGAGAAACCAAAACAAGAGGTTAGATAACATTAATTGTAATAAGTATTTCAATATTTTTGACTTAATCCCTAAAAGTAGAAAATGAAGTGAAGTTTTCATATTGTAATATTTAATTTGAAGGGAGTTTAACCACTGTGGCTGCCTGTTGCCTAATAATGTATTGGTTAGTCAATGTTTGCTAAAGAAAGGCTCCCTGCAATGAATGAAATATGATCCATACTGGTCAGGCTTGTATGTAATATTATGGCATCATACTATGCTTTGTAACTTGGTTTTATTGATCATTCCTTCCTTTTATTATAATGAAATTAAAACAAGTGTAATCAAAACTGTAAAACATGCTGTGAAACTACAAGCAAGCAGCACAATCAATAAACACAATACCAAAGAAAAAACTTTGTTGAACACAATTAAATTCCATCAAGTAAAGAAAATAGCTAGTTATTAAAAAAAAAAATAAGAGGATGTAATAAACTACTGATTTTGGTAAAGCATAAAGTTGGGAACACAGTAGTGCTTAAGACTGTACACTGAATAACACCTGTTGCTTATAGGTTTAGTTCGGATACAATGGTTTGGGTGCAACTGGTTTAAAAGAACTCAGCTCTCGCTACGCCACCAACTTTATTAATAACCGAAAATTTTGGTAATTAATAATTGTGATGTAAGGCTTCCTTCAACTAAATCTACAAATTGTGTTTATTCTGTTATCACTCACTCTTTTTTTTTAACTATTACTTCGGAAGTTTTTTCTTTGGTTTAAACATGGAACAAAGCAAAAGCAAAGGTGTACAACTACTAAAAGTGACACTTGCAAATATATCCCGCCAGAAGTTTATGGTGCGCCTCCACTGTGCTTTCTCCTTCTTTCTCTCGGGGGACTGTGTGTAATATACATTATTACATTAATTATTACTATGTAATAAATATTTAATGTTTAACAAATTTTCTTCTTTGGCACTGTGAAAACTGTTGATACTTTTTGGAATAACAATGGAAAATAATTTATTCTTTGATGAACTGGCTATGATTTTAAGGTAAGTGCTTCATAAATTGTATTAATAGGGAGACCATCAGCATACAAACAACATGGCTTTGTCATTCAAGACCAGTCAAGATTTTAATGATTTTTGTTTGAACAGTTTGAATCTAGCAGCTGTACATCTATTTTGATACATGTTTTCAACACCATTAACTTTCAATATACTTAGCAACACATTATTATTAATAATTGCAGATGCCTATCAGCAGCAGTGACTTATAACAATCAGATGTCTTATCTGATTACTATTTTACTGTAAAAACTTTGAATAAAGACAACACAACAAAACAAAAATTGAATAAAAATAAAAAGTATGTTCAGTTCATCATCCAAGTAGCAGATGTTGTCAGTGTAACATGAAAACTACAACATTCAGACTAAAGTTGTGAGCAATAGGGTTCTATTGCACATTCTTAAACTTAGGTATCGGATCAGCTCAACAGTTTTTTAATTGCCTTTATTATTGCCAAATTGGTAAAAATGATGTTCACCAATTCTTTCTATCTTAATATATTAAGAATTATATAATATAGCCTATTTTTAATTTTAATACATACCTTAATCCTAGGCATAGTGACAGTTGGTGGATCAGCAACACACACATAGATGCATGCAGTTTTGTTCTTGACAATTTCGCCTGTGAAAGGCATAAGGTCATCTCTGACAAAGTCATAGCGTAGTCCATCTATCACCATCAGAATCACTGTGTGCTCTCCAGGATTGTACACTGCCTGCCCATCAATACTGAAATGTAAAGAAAATTATACAGTTTTCACAAGTCTATCAGTAATACTTTAGTAACCCACTGCAGAGTCGAGTCTCCCCTTCACAGTCGAGTCTCGCCTTAGTCTAAGGTAAGGTCATGCTGGCTTAGTGTGGGTTGGTGGACTTCTCATGCTTTTGAGAACATTATGGAAAACTCTTAGACATGCAGGTTACCTCACAATGACACTGTTACAGCAATAAAATATATTTACATTGGTATAATTCAAAATCTTAAAATTATGAAAATGATTATTGATTTAAAAAATTGAAAATATGAAAATAAACATCGTCGTACCTGACTCCATCAATGAAATTCGGCAGATCATCTATATGGGCGAGGTTTCCAGAGTGGTACTTCAGTGGGAAGAACCCATACAAGAACAGGAAGAGGGAGCAGAGGGCGGTGATGAGCAGCCAGAGCGCGGTCCATCGATGTTGCAGCCACGACAGCATGACGACCGACCTTAGCCGCACCGGCACACGTCTGTTTCGATTTCGCTACGGAATACACATTTCCTACGCATGCAATCCTTCCCCTCTAGCCGGACAAATTGAGCAACGCAAACATACCGTCTTCATTCAGTTGAACGTAATTATCGCACTCAATAAAACTACAATTGCCGGTAATATCGACAAGTGACTGATAAGAGGTCTTGGACTGATACGCAAATACGAACTTGTGCGCGAATCAAATTGGCATTTATTGACAATACAATATGAAATATAAACGCTTCAGAATCGATAATTAATAGTAATTACAATAACAATTTTCATTGATTTACTATATTTTATTATTTTATTTTCACAAATCCATACAAATCGCAACTATTGACAAGCAAGCAGCTCTTCTGTCTGACTGACATAATTGACATTTGACAACTGATACTGACTGATAGAAAATTATGTCATGACATTGATTGATGCCAGCTTGTCAAAACACTATGCGATCAAATTAAGAATAGGAATGAGTTTCGGCCATGGCATGGAGGATAGCAAAGAGAATGTATAATAAGCACTACGTGGAGGATAGAGCTTCAGCCATTTTGTGACGTCATAGCCGCTGTTTCCATTTAAAATTTTAAATAATTGATACAAAACACACTTCATTGAATTAAGGTAGGTAAGCTAATTCTTATTTATATGACAGACAGAGTTCTCTAAAGATGTTTCTCGAGAGCTATTTTTCTACTGAAATGTATACTGGCCCACAACCTGAAAAAAGAGCAAGAATCATAACAGATCGATACCTAAGATTTTAGTAAGCAAAAAAAAGCATTTGAATTAAAAAAATATTTATTTAAAAAAATACAATCTCCTAATTTGCATCAGAACCCAATTCTTCAACTCCTTATAGCACACTTAACAGAGCAGACCACAACAACACAACCCATGATCACAGCGCTGAGCGCGGCGGGGCGTCTTAGATTTCTAATGCAAAAAGGTTCGCAGAATAGGTTGTACGTTTCTTTTTTATAATTTGTGTGGATCTTATCCTCCTATCAATAGTATCAATCCTAATTAGGATTTATTTCATTGTCAATTCTTGCATTTTTTTTTTGTTTTAAAAAGTACATAATATGTTTGGATACCTAATACGTTTAAGAAACATAATGTCTGCATCCCATTAGGTATGTAAGAAAGTGACCCACTGCACGGTTTGGTTTCCTCGAACTATGAAATAAAAAAAATTGAGCAGGCTGAGTAGGTTCCAGCCTACGCAAAGCGCTTCGCACGGGTTTATTTACGTAATCTTTGCGATGCTCGTAAAGTTAGCGCGAAATTAAATTAATAAATATTTTTGTATAAAATTAACAAATTACCAAAAGTCGTAGAACAAAAGTTGTTGCTTATGGTGTTAGCTACCTAGTGCTGCGAGGTTGCTAGTGTTTTACAGGTAATCCTGTATACCTAATGAAGCAATAGTGTGGGCAACAATAACGTTGCATCTGAGGAATCTTTGGCGCTAAACAAAATTCGCCGCACGATTGAATAGTAACACAGAGAATACCCAGAAAATGCTTACACATCAATTTGTCATTCCGTTTATTTTACTCTTTATTCTTTAAATAGATCCGATCGATGAGTGTGTTATTGCAATCTATTTTAAAGCGGCGTCAGATCATCTACGACACCATCTTAATGCATGACGTAGCGAGGAATTTGTTTAACAATAAACACTCACCCTACCTACGTATATTAAGGAGAGGTATTTATTCTCGAAAGACACCCACAGAATTTTACGAACGTAATTTTTCAGACGTGTTTCAGCCTCATCATTACAGTGTCCATAATTTTTCAGGGTGTCATACGCAATTTTACTTTTTATTAAAGTTTTCTTGCTCACTTCAGACAGTGCTTTTTGCCGCCTGTTGGTTATTACAAAGTTACAAACTAAGCATTGCCGCCTCCCTCCCTATAGGTAGATAATCTGCCGCCCTATGCTCCGGCAGCTCTGCGTACTAGTAATTCCGTCACTGCTCCCAGACACAGAGTAACCTTGATATACCTCAAGAAAATAAAAATAAAATAGTTGAGCACCAGTGCACTTTTATGAAAGTATATTCCTTAATCCTTCCGTTTTTTCAGCCTTTCATCCAATCCTTCCTTCCAATATACTTATGTAGATATACTTTCTAGATGTTTATTTCAGGAATTTATAATTTATAATGCAATATGTATGACATTAAGTGTGCACAAATGGTACTTGATAAAATAATGAATAAAATCTGTAAAAGCGTCTGAGTTGAGTTTGGTCATCAGTGCACCCGGTTAGAGCGCGGCTTGTAAAGATACATATCGTAAGTACTCCTTTTCCAAGACGTATTTGCTATTCACGGGTCCTGTCAGGGCCGGATTTAGGGGAGGGCAACCAGGGCTACAGCCCCGGGGCCTCCACAAAAGAAGGGCCCCCACAATAGACTTGGGAAAAAAATTTAAATTAAGACTAGTACACTAGTATACAACTTTTCCTTTCATTTTTTTTTTGTGTTTTACCTTTACCTACAGTACTTTGTACAACCATGATTACATTAAATATTAACAGAAATTAGAATAAATATTTTGTTCTCATCAATTAGGCAATCAGTAAAATATCAAATGGCCCTGATAAGCACTTTTAATTTATTATTATTATTTATTCGAAAACTTGACTGAAAAAAATTGTTGATTTTATTTGGAAAATAATTTGGGACCAAGGGGCCTCCACTCCTTTGTTGCCCCGAGGCTTCCAGACTTCTAAATCCGGCCCTGGGTCCTGTTAACCGATGATCATCCCTTCCTTCTAACGATAACATCTCATGCAGGCACTGAGGTATATTATATCCATAGATTTATTATAATTAACTGAAATATCGGACGTCCAAATGTCGCGCAAGTACTTTTATCAAAAGCTGTCCAGCTGAGTTGGATACTTTGAGATTATCTCCTGTTTACATGATTTCTGCCCACAGTTTGATAACTTTCTACCTACTTGTCGGTCAATTAGTCGTCCATGGGTATGAATCTCTCATCCGTCCGTTTTTAGATTATGCGTCTTCCAGAATAATGGCGATCCTACATCATCAAGTTCAAGGTTCGTTCCCGTTGAGTCAGCTGGTGTAGGCTGAGTGTATATTTAAATCTGCGCCGAAACGTGGAGCTACAGTAGTCTCTCGAGCACATCGCAGCGCGCGCCTGCAACGAATCAACACTTTATCCAAGGTACGCAGTAAATTAATTAATTGCAATTTTATTTTAATATCACCATTACGACTTCAGAGATTCTAATCGTTCCAACATATTTGAGGTAGCCAAGTTATATTAAATTTTATTAGGAGGCAATTATTCAGTTCAGTTCATATATCAGTTCAATAATCGTGTTTGTTTATTATGTTTATGTGATTTGTACATATTTTTTTTATTTCTGTTTGACAATAAACTATCTTCTTTATCTGAATTTAGGTAATCACAGTTTCTAGTGACAAAGGCCACCTATTCTGGATGCCGTAATCAGTCAGCGGTCAGTTGTTGGCCACTTTTTCTTAGGTCATGTTATTGTTTACACATTACACTATTAGTTTTATTGAGAGGTTCGAATGTTTTAACATCGAAAGTTTTCAGCATTTTTTTAGTTATTTTTTACTTTCTAATAAACATTAGATACATTTAACATTAATCGTGAGTACGGGTACTTTTAGACAGCGTACCCACCCACCTACACCAGGCTTCCCTTACCTTATAGATACCTAAGTGTAGGTAATATGTCGATATTAAATATTATAATATCTAGAAAAAAATCAATAAGATTTCGACAATTTTGTGTTTTGGGTCAACGAAAATAAAAGTGTGAGTGAGAGTAAAATCCACAAATAGATGGTCTAAAATATCTCCAGAAGTGTGATAATAGTCGCGGCATAATATTCATAGCGTGAAGAAACTTCGTTCAGTCACTTGCATCAGAATTAAAACAGTTCCCAGGTGAATCATTCGTGGAATCGTTCCAGATAATATTGCGAACGATCGCACCTATTTCATGTTTTATGCCAAATGCTTCCCCGTAGTGCCATCTTTTGTTCATTTGAAAGTAAAATTGTTACAATATGAAAACAAGAAAAATTTTACACATAGAAAAAATCGAAAAAAATCGTTAAAATTTTTCCCTACTGCCTAGGCACAGAAACATACTTAACAAGAAAAACCTTCGAAGAATAATATTCACCTAAAGATATTTTTAATATGATTTAGATATTTGATATCAAACATATCAAATCTATCGGATTTAAAATAGTTACGGTTTATAAAATACATTTTAAATGTACCTACTTACATATTATATGCAACTAGACTGTGCGCGCGGCTTCGCCCGCGTGGATTTTAGAACTTGGTGCAGAGAAGGGTAAAAAGTAAAAGCGGTTATTGTGCCTAAACTATGATAGTTAGACATGTGCTCTCCCGGACTTTTTCGTAGATCTTAATAAGACCTACAAACCCGTAGTACATCATTTTGTTCTATTGCCAATAGTTATTGCAGCGCACGCATACATAGGTTTTCGATTCAATTTTCTTACGGATTCCTAATTTTTGTAAATAAAATATAGCCTATAACCTTCCTCTATAAATGGACTATCCAACACTAAAATAATTTTTGAAATCGATCCAGTAGTTCCTGAGATTAGCGCGTTCAAACAAACAAACAAACAAAAACACAAACAAACAACCTCTTCAGCTTTATAATAGTATAGCTAGGGTAATTCATGCGAAATACCAGAGGGAATCATTGAAATCTACAAAATGCATTCTTCACCAGTTCACCATATTCAATAAACAAACTATTTGCGTTTTGTTTTGACGATGACGATGAGTCGTAACGGCCGAAAATATCTAGCCAAGTACTGTAGTTGCACACTGTTTATACAGTTTGCTGAATTACAGACATTGTTGACGAGTCATTTCGAGACGCAGTTTATGTGTTTCTTCTTTCAACAGAATCAACATGTTTACTGCTTTCGTAAAGATTTCATTTTATTTTTCATTTGTTTGCTTAGAATCTGAGCCTTAGATGAATAAGAAACTAGCGTAGAACTTTACAATAAATCCATTAATTTTCATTTATTCTTTCACCCAAAGCTTCAACGTCATCAGATCTAACAAAAATAAAATTTGTTGTTTTGATATTCTTAAAATTTGTTTTTTTACTGTAGGCAGGTAGATAATCAAAAGCAAAGAACATGTAGTCCGCCTGATATTAAGTGGCCACTACAACCTATGCTCATGACCGTTTGCTTTGCTAAATGGTCATGACCATCTATCATAAAACAGACCTAAGGACCTACATGGATGTGTTGTTCATGAGGACTCAGATCGTCACCACAAATAACATATGCAAAAAAGCAAACACAACTCCTTTGCCAAAATCTATAGATACATAGAAATAGGAAAACATTTCTCCTTTTTCTATGACTTTTTAGAGATAGGAAGAACTTAGTTCCTTTTTTATGTATGACGAAACGGAACACAGAGCTGCTTGACGACTCTTTATTAAATTGTATTGTCATTACTTTCCAGATGTCGATAGTCCCCATGATGTTCCGTGACTGGTGGGATGACTGGGACCGTCCCTCGCGTCTGCTGGACCAGCACTTCGGCATGGGCCTCCGCAGGGACGACCTACTCTCCACGCTGAACACTGTGCCCTCCACCTCCCTCTTCCGCAACTCCTACTTCAGGCCATGGAGGACTAACCTCGCGAGACAGGAGTCCTCCTCTACTATTAACCTTACTAAGGAAAAGTTTGAGGTAAGGCTTGATTCGTTTAGTTTCCATTTTAATTTTAAGCTATAAGTGGGCAATGAAGAAACAGCTGCTATGCTCGATATTTTTCTGATAAAGTTCTAAAAATTTTCAAATTAATGTAGCAATGGGCTGGCTACATTATTTGAAGGTCCGATAACCGACGAGGGAGTATTCGACTTTACCTTGTGTGTTTCACTTTATGGTCACTCCAGGACTTACCACTATAGAGACTATATATATATATACCGATATTAACGATGTTTACGGTATTAATATTGTAAGGTGCTTTTATTATTACGAAGAATACCTGAATTAATATCTACTGTAATAACTCTTCAGGTCATCCTCGACGTTCAACAGTTCACCCCCGAAGAGATCACAGTGAAAGCCGCCAACAACTCCGTATTAGTGGAGGGCAAGCACGAAGAGAAGCAAGACGAGCACGGGTTCATCTCGCGTCAGTTCACCCGCAGGTACATCCTACCCAGCGGCTACGAGGTCGCTGACCTCGTCAGCACCCTGTCTTCAGACGGCGTCCTGACGATCACCGCTCCCAAGCGCCAACCCGTCAACGCTGGGGAAAGAATCGTCCCGATCACCAAGACCGGTCCTGCCAAGCAACCTGAGCCGCCCACGACAGAGCAGCCGCAGCAACCACGAGAACAAACCGTCCCCATCGTCACCTCCCCCTAAGTTATTCACGTCATGTGCCACGAGACATCGATACAATCGATGTTCAACGATCGAAACATAAATAGCATTTATTTTAACCCACTGTTGGCCAACAGTGAGTGTGATTCGAATTGAACGAATTAGGTTTATGAAGAGGAATGCAAACAATCACTTCATTTTTTATGTAAAGTGTTTTATAAATACATTTGAATATAATAATATAACATTTATCTATAATTTATTAAATCGATATTGTGATACTTAGATTTTTCTTATTTATTGTCCTTGTCTTTAGCTATTGTGATCGACATTAGGTAATGCATTTATTTAAGTCTCATTTTAAAGTGTAATAACTAATGGGTATATTATAGATATTTCTCAAAATGAACTTTTAATAGCTCTTTTTAAAGATTTGAGTGTTGCGTTTTTGATAAGAAGCACAATAGAGAAACTGTAATTTTATACCAATTTCTGTACCATACAAATACAATTACCTAAGTAGATATAGTAAACAATTAATTTTATTACTTTGTCGCATAAAGTTCGTTCTATCGCTCCTTCTATCCAACGAACATTACCACGAAACACTTAAATGTACTTGTTACTTGCGCTAAGCAAACCGCGACAGCACATTAATGTTTAGCAAACGCGCTGCGCCGCAAAAAGCAATAAGGGCCCCTTGCCATGAAGTCTCACGAATAATGAATAATAATTCCTTCACTAGTTAATGCAAAACTGAAATTGTGGTGAGACCGAGAGGTATGGGACACGTGTAAAAATGTCAAAGTTAGCTGACGGAGGACCGGGTTTCTATAATTCAACTGAACAGCGTTACGGAGCAATAAAGGAGTGTTTGACTAATTTAATTTTCTCGACGAGTCTCCCAGTTCAATATTATTGTTAATTTATCATTGTCCCGAGGGTTGGGGCGGAGAACGCCGGTGCCTTGCAACATTTACTGATGACTGTTTTATACGACTCTACATTACTTACGAGGAAAGGTACTGTTTTGAAATAAATTTATTTTTAAAATATCAATTAAATTACCTATCATTATAATACCCATCATATTTTTTTATAATTACATACTTAGCAATTTAGCATAGTAATTGACTAAATTATTTTGTTAAATGGTGAAATAAATAAATTAGGTACTTTATTAGTTAATCAGGAAAACCGAAGACAAACATGAATAGCGAATATATCCTGGCTATAAAATATCATCTGAAAAATTATTGTATTTCTTAAGATTTACTTTTTTATTGTTTAAATCTTAAAACAATGCATTTAAATTGAGAGAAAAGCGACATCTAACGACAGCCGTAGTAACTACAGAAAGTAGAGCATTCGTAACGCCGTCTAGAGGAAACATCCAACATCCAATGATCGATTTCAGTTTCTTTCGGAGATCACTTTTATTACGATCGACGATCGTACGTATAATAAAATGATAGTATAATTTACTAAAATCGTAGTATAATTATCATAGTATAATTTACTAAAATACTTCTAGAAATAAGATTTTAATACTGTGGTTTATATTAAATTTACTTAATATATAAAATATACTTATTATACCTACCGCTAGAGCTATTATACGTACCTATTACAAGAAAAGTGGATTGGGATTTATACCTACATCGATTTTTAATATGAACGTCAACGACAATTTGACGACCTGAGTGGCGCAGTGGTTAAGACGCGCTGCGCGGAGGGTCCTGGGTTCGATTCCCAGCGGTGCAGAGATTTGAATGATGAGTTTAAATTTCTGTTTCTGGTCTGGGTGTGTGTGTTCGTGTCTTGTGTGTGTCCATGGCACCCACGACACAGGGAATCCTAGTGTGGGGCTATGAGTGTGAAGCGTTAATTTTAATTTAATTTAGATTAAATTTGGAGGTAAAATGTCAAAACCGGATACAGCGACATTGAAGGGACCGTTTAGTTGCCGACGTTATATCCGATAGTCGTTATAAGCGATACATATACACAAGTTCAATAGTTATATTAGTTGTGTAGATACATAGTTATATTATCATAGGATCTATCTGGTATAGGTATAGGTTATGTAGGTATGTGAACTCTATTCTTCCAAATCGTTGATATCGTAGAGTGCGACTCCACATTCCTTTGCAATTTCACTATTCGTCTCGCCATTTTCTAATCTAATCAAAACCAACACTTGTAATCGAACTGTCACTCACGCAGTCATTAAGCACACTAAGCAATTGGTGTAAAATCCACCAACCCGCAGTAGGCCAGCGTGGTGGACTAAGGCCTACATCCCTCTCATTACGAGAAGGAGACCCGACCCTGTAGTGGGTCATTAATGGGTTACTGGCATGCAAGGTCAAATGACCGGGAAGACGGAAGAGGTTCGGGTCAGGTGGGAGAAAGTGCGTAGTTAAATATTCCTTCGACGCTTATCAATAAGATCTAAAATCGTTCCCTTTTTTTGTTTTGCTGGGACAAGAAGCTGGGAAGGTTGGTCGTTGTAGTCGATGAATATCGATAAAGTTTCGTCGTTATAAGCGATATGTCGCTTTATCCGATGTCGTTTAGTTAACTGAATAGTTTACAAGAGATTCGGCCGAGACCTTACAATCTGGCTGTAATAAACGATAGGTTAATCGTTATAAACGATGTCGTTATAAAGGGTTTCGACTGTATTTGTAAAATAAGTACCTACTAAAATGTTACATAGGTCCTACCTACGGTAGCTAATAAATAATCCATTTATTTTATTTCCGATATGCGAATAGATACAAGAGTAATTTATATTTCATTACGCCAAAAACATATTTATCCGCTGGGGGCGAGGGTAACGAGTTGGCACTCAATAATGTGTGAAATAAAAGCAGTGAGCCCGGGTAATAGATCTCATGGCCGTGGATCACTCAAGTCTAAACGGCGGGCGGGGTGAGGCGCGGGGGGCTTCATCAATCAGCCCCGAGCGATTACAGGGTGCGTGGCGCGATTTGTGAAACGGAGCGATGTGGAGTCTGATGAATATCAATTTTTGTCAGTAATCCGTAGATTCAACAGAGTATTCAACATAACTCTCAAAGTTAGCAAACTGAACTGAATGGGCTGGCCGCCCACCGATTTAAAGGGTCCAGGACCGGGTGAAGTGGCATCGATTAGGGGAGGCCGTGTCCAGCAGTGGACCACAAGGGGTGAAATGAAGATGATAATGAGTGAGTAGTGATACACTGCAGACTCTTCTCTTAAAATGACAAGGACCCTACCGTTCTTACCTACTCAACAGCAACAAACGAACGCTGAAATCTTTTCTTAACTATGAAAACGTGCCAAAATGTCTTGGTAACATTGGTCCCCTGGTGTAACGGTGAAGGAGTACCAATCGTCAGTCTGTCTGTTTGTCACTCATTAACATCCACTACAGTCTGCAGGGTTGTGGTCTCCTGTCAATATTAGGAGGATGTATTTGTCCACTACGCCAGCCTAATGCGGGTTGGTGAACGTAATACCTACGCATGACTGTCGGAACATTTTTGAGTTTAGGGCGTGTTTGCCGCTAGCAGCTAGCTTTATTTGATTCGGAACCAATGCTATTATTGATGTTTTCTTTTTTTTTCTATACTGAAACCGCTGTGTCTTGCAATTTAGGCCATCAAGCGAACTAGTCCAGCGCGCGCTGTTCGACAACCGATTGATCTGCCTGCCGTATTAATTGTTGTTGTCCGAACCTATACGCTGCACTACATTACTATAGGTACCTACCTACTAACAAATATGTGTTTACACTGCAGTGTCGAAATAGGAGTAGGTACCGGATGGTAGGTAATGTACCTAGGTAATGTAAATTTTATTTCTTTACATTTGCCATATCAGTGGTTGCACGAAAAACATATTACATTTATTTCGTAATTAATTTTGGACTGATCTTCCGGTTGATGTAGCCGTTCAATACCTAGCACTTAGATAGCACTTTTTGCAGGACTATTATATGATTTTGGAACACTAAGTTCTTGAAATGGGCGTGAAAAGGGCTCTCGACTGTCCTGATGTTGGTCGTGTCAGCGAGTAGAGTGAACACTTACCATCAGAGGGCCTTGTCTAAGTACTATTACAATTGTATCTAAATGGCATTATAATGTATTCATTTTGATTTTATGATAGCTAAATTTGACTTTTAGTCTCTTATGACAGGCAGGAGATAGTTACCATAGCTAGTTTTCTACTCCCGAGCTACAGAGATTGACTAAGTATAAATATCTACATTAAGTATAGGTAGGTACCCATTGGATAGGCAGTTAGACATGCAAAGGAAAGGGAGCTTGAACTGAACTTATCTACCTAAATTGGTCTAATATAAAAGATTTCAACGCGCGGGTCTATCATGTTACAGTAGGTTAGTGGGTAGGTAAGTACTTAAGTAATTTACTAATTGAATGGACTTTAATTTTGAAGATTTAACCACTCGCAGTACCTAAGTAAGTAGGTTGTCAACTTACCTATCTAGGTAACTTACTCGTAGGTTAACATTTAAGCATTTTAATGAATCCGAAACAACGGTAGCATCCGTAATGACCCAAGATAATTGAGTAATAATTATTTCTATGCCTACTGTTTGTTTTCGCTTTGTTTTACAGTTGCCTAGCTTGACCTACCTATCCTTGTGACTCTTGCTATGCTCGCGACCCACAGGTTTAGAATCACTGACCTAAGTAGGTACTTACCTACTCTATAGGTACCTACTCTTAGGTATATGGCTATCCCATTCAACCTAAAACAGGATTCTCAACAAAAAGGTCTCTCCGAAAACCACCATCATGCAACGCTTAGCTTAGTTTTGCTTCACGACGGATTTTAAGGGCGGCGGCCAATGCGGCGGCGAACTTGGGTTCTGCCCCACCTCAAGCTATTCAAATATAAGTTAATTAAGAACCACATATTATAATTTAGATAAGTAGGTACCTGAGTGCCCACTTAATTTATTGGGTTCTTTTATAAAATCACAAAAGTAGGTGAAATAAACTTAACGACTCCATTAAACGTCGTAATGAGCATATTAACGTTCGCAAACCAAACACAAAGCGCTAACTTAATTGGCACAGCGTTTCATTCAGACATTGGCGGGGTCGCAGTCGCGAGTCGCGCTATTATTTTATAGCTCGAATAAAAACAATATAAGCTAGCGGGCGGAGCGTATAACAGAAATATCAGTTTGATATCGCGCGGTTTGATTCGCCGTGACGCGCTACGCCTTGGGGCGGGGCCTCACCAGAGAGGGGGCGCCGGGTCGTTCGGCTCGCCATACCATACCGTGCGAGCTGCCGTACTGCTCGTATCCTCAGCGCCTCCGCGTCCCGTCGGTCGCACTCGTGTCGCCTCGTATGTACCGCGCGTGTGTGAGCCTGTGAGCACGTGCCGCCCGTTGGCGTGTTGTCGTTCCTCGTGCTTCGGAAACCGCCAAGATTCGGGTGAAGAACCGTGAGCCGGTGCCGGCGTACGCCATGGCCGACGCCGACCGTGACTCGGACCTGGGCGACGACAGTCCCGTGGTGAGTACCTCCTGATCTACCCAACGTCAGTGCCCCGAGCATGAATGATAGTCAAAGTATTCGTAATGATAACGTGTGCCATTAGTATGGGGAGATGTCAGACTGACATATGACATACTAATGACCGACGAAACTATGACGATTGTGTACACTGCTCACAGATGCCTTGTTTTGCCTGGCAACCACGTAACAACAACGCTGTAACGTTTACTTGTATCGAAAGAAATCGCATAAAACAGTGTGGTTATCTCCTTATCTGAAATTACCCACCATTGGGCTTCTAAGTTGCTGGTTTGGTTAATGCCTATCAAGGACGCGAAATTTGTCTAAACAAAACAAATGCAAAAGAACTAAGTGCTAATAAAAATATACCTATTAGGTAGTGTTTTTGCTTTTTGCTCAATTATCATATACATATTTGCTAGAATGTGGGTAGATGTATGCCAAAAACTGCTATCAAAAGCATTAAGCCGGTAGGTTACTTACCTAACTACCGTCAAGTCGTTGTTAACTGCGATTGATAAGACGTTTTCTTTTTAGTGCCTGGCCTGAGTTACCTATATTAGTAACAGAAACTAAATTCTGGGTGCGTTTAAGAGGTTATTAAGCTGGTGTAGATAAATTATTATTAATTTATTGGATATATTTTATAATACGATTTTTTCACGATGAATTTTATGCAATAAGTACCTAAGTAATTTGCAATCCTTACTACACAATAATTTAAGTAGAATGTTTTGAACTTTTGAGATGTTTTGTGCTGACAAATTGTGTGAATGATAATATTTTGTGCAGGTAGGTACATACATTCACTCATTTGTAAATTTTACTCATTTTACACTCCTCATATCATGAAAATTTCCATTTTTCAAATTAAGATAAAAGAATCATATTTTGTCAGACTAGAATAATTATTTATATAGCTATTTACAAATACTTAAGTACCTATACTATATACATACAATGGAAGATGAAATTTCTTACAAGACTGAAATTTCCAATTTCCATACTTTGGCTGTTACAATGCAGTGCTAGCTATATTAAAATACCTGTGAGATAGGTAGGTAAGATTGTAACATGTTGTACCTTAGTAGGTATGTATATCTATATGTACGCAAATAAAAAAAAGTTTTTTATCCTTTTTAACCCCCGACGCAAAAGGAGGGGTGTTATAAGTTTGACGTGTCTGTCTGTCTGTCTGTCTGTAATTCGGTCGTGGCACCGTAGCTCGCGAACGGATGAAGCGATTTCAATTTTGTTTTTTTTGTATGAAAGGTGAGTTACGGGCGAGTGTTCTTAGACATGTTTGACGAAAATCGGTTGAGTCGTTTAAAAGTTGTGGGGGGTGAAAGTGGGGAAGAATAACTGAATGTCTGCAAATATAATCGAGTGGGGTCTCAAATGAAAGTGCATCACGTGCACATTACAAAATAATATGTTCAATGAAAATTGTCGTTATTGTGTCGCAGTTTTTTTTTTAATTTTCAATTTTATGTTTTATTAATACTTTGACACAAACACGCGTTGGTTTATATGAGAGTTGCCATCTTTTGAATTATTTTTATGGACTTATCTACATATATGCATATCTATATCTATATTTTAGGAAGTACCTACACAATACCTATGGGCGTGTTAACATTAGAGATGACAAAAGAATCTGTAACCGACATAGTTTCTGTTTCAGTACTGTGTGAGCCACTCCCAAATGGGATAAAACTAAAATTATTTAAGCATTTTTATATACTTATACCTTAGAATGTCTAAGAACCTAGATAATCTAATACTATCTACCTTTGTGATGAGTGTCTAGAAATAAAGAAATAGATCAAGAATAACTTTTTTAATTGCTCTTCATAAGTGATCCGTGTCATCCGAGCTCTAGATTTTTTTTTCCACTTCTTGACTTCATAATCAGTCAGTATTAATATTTATGTGTATCAATTACAAAAATATCGTATATTATATAGGTACTTCTTAAAATATTTTGTAAATGAGCAGTATCTAACAACGATAACCATCTCAATTGTTTTGCCGATAACATTGTTCCTATTATCATTTGTATGTTTAAGGGATAAAATAAAACGAGAAGGTAATAATTTGAGCAGGTAGTCAATACGTCAGTAGTAATGTTCAGTGTAATTTATCTATCTAGGTATCCACTGGCATAAGATAGCTAAAATAATAATTGCCTTTAATATCTTAGGCAGATAGGTAAGACACCTACCTAGTCTACGTATGTTTAGGTACTAATAGGTACCTTTATGTATGAACAATTGTTTTTGTACTTCCCATAAATGTTTAAAATGTAATTATTAATGTATGTTAGGTAGATTTTAATTCTAAATTATTTTGAATTATTGATAAAATTCAATCTGCAGTCTACATAATATTTTAGTATGCTTCAAACATGTGTTGCCAACATTGAGAGAAATGTTCAATGGGTCTGAAATGGCGCCGATATTATTGAGATTATTAATAACAAAATCGGTTTTGGGTTTTATAATGCAGGATGAAGGACGACCCTTTTAACATCTGTGCCGACTTAAAATTTTACTGCGCATTGTTTATTTAGCGGAACCGTTTTTGTCACAACGGCACAATTCGGAAAAAAACGGCTATAGTTATGATTTCTTTTTCAAATGTTAAACTTTTAAATTAATGGTTGAGTTTAGTTTAATGATTTGAGTAATTCGAGGAAAAATATTTAGTCGTATGACATAGATCAAGCTAAGCTCGTCTGTATTTAAATTAATTCTGGTAATGCCTTCCTTCAGATACTTAAACGCCTGCCTAAAACATCACTTTCAGCTATAGGTAAATCTAAGATAACTTTCAATACTTTCATACTTTAGCTTTCATACACTAAACAGTTAAATCATTTCGAAATAGGTGTTGGGTGACTAATTCCAGAAATAGATTTAAATTTTAATGATCCAGCGGAACTGGATCTGACGACTTCATTATTACTTACCTGTATAAGACGTCGTTAGGCGTCTATTTCGGTCTAGACAGATATAATGTTTGCGTTTGAGTTAATCATTTATTCAGCGGTGTGTCCGACTCTGGCGACATCTCACGGGAGGCCAAAGCGCACGCACGATTTATTATCCCCTCTCGGGGAATAGAGGGCCACAAATTAATTAATCAAACCTAGCTGTCAGTCAGTGCACAATCGCGGACTAAACTTAGCTCGGATTTCGAACGCACCGTCAGCTTCCTTTTCCTGTCGACGACACGCCGTTCCATTAATTGAAATAATTGGCGACTTTCTCGATTTATTTTTTCGTGCTGACAACACCTTTCGGGGTCTCCCCAGTCTTCTCGCCATAGATTATAGTGGCTAATGACTTCTTGAAATATTTTGAATACAATTATTAAAATAAACTCACGTTTCCTGATAAACTTATTATTAGGTATCTACCTATCTAATGTTGTAAAATTTTCGGATTGAAAAACAAAACTTTATGATGAGTGTAAAAGTACGAGTATCTCAATTTATTGATATCTAATAGTCAGCTTTATTTATTTGGTGACTTGCCCAATGCCCAAAACATTTTGACAGCCACGGGTGCCGTATCCCTCCTATCAAGTGCAACGATAGGTGTCGTTTTGGCAGGTGTTGCACCTCGCTACCTGGTCGCGTGCTGGTCTACCATGTGAGAGATGAAAAAAATCTAAAATGCTATTGTCATTTAAACGGACATTTGATTTGTGGGATTTTGATTCGCTATTCTTTTCACTTTCATATTTTATAGGTCACGTTTTGGTTTCGACTTTACGTTAACACTAAAGTTTAAATAAAAAAGTAGGTATATATAATTATGTATACCTAGGATGAATGAAAAAAAATCGAAATGTGAACAATAAATTTGATTTAATGAGTAGTTTCAGTTTCTTTTTCCTACCGCGACAACTACAAACGATATGATATAAATATCTTCCCACAAATATGGATGACATACCTTACCTATGTCTGGTCCTAGGTCGGTATACTTAAATATTATGTGTAGGTATATCTTAGCTACGTAGATATATCCTACGTTCGTCACCTCTTATCGTCTCGTAATTCTGATTTTGACACAAGGGTTTCTCCATAAAGGTTAAGATTTGCATACAAATAAAACCGCTGACTCGACAAAAGATTCTTTGTCACCGATCTTTACAGAAATCGAACTCGATGTGTTATCTCTCGTTTATATTCAATATATTTATCGTAAATAGCATTGACATTCAATATTTATAAAGGTTGCGTGGGTTAAGTTAAGACGACGGTCACACCGAAGCGTAACGTGGCTCGTTAACTTGACAGTTCCGTTGTAATGTGCTTGGAAGCGCGAGTTGTTATTATTTTACACTTGTTTCACGTCAAACTTATGACAGTTATAATTGTTAAAATGGATAGGTACACGGTAATGAGTCGGTCCGATTTTTCTTAAAGATTTTGTATGTATAACTTTTCTTGTTGTGGATAACCACTATAGGGAAGTTGATACAATTGACTTTTCACCAAAATAAAACCAATTTCGCAAATTTGTAGAGTTCTTGGTCTTTCAGTCATAATGTATCGCAAAGCCGACGAATACGCCTTTACGATTAAAGTGTTACATGTCGTTGTAACAGTTGCAACACAGAGGACTTATAAGTCACAATAGGTATGTTATTCAATTCTAACAATAAAATCCGGCTATCTGATTGTATTTGACTGCATCAAACCATTTTGTTGGCCTACTGTAGTAGTTTAGTGGCTACCACAACAATTGAGCAAGTATGTGATAGTGTTCTTCGGCCATAACTTTATTTGATGTGACATGATAGAGAATCAATGAGCCTACGTAGGTACTCGTATGTTATATGAGATGTATGATTAAGTTAAGATTTGTAGATTTATTTTTGTTTTGTATTAGAGTTTGTCTTGCATCGAACCCTGTCGATTACTTACGTTATTCGCTCAGTTGTTTTTTGGTGATTCGTCGATACAAATCCATGGAAACTTGTGACATGTGCAATCCGTGGCAAGTGGCAGAATCGATAGACGACATCACTTCTACAACACACAACTGTAAGTGTACTTACTAAAGACTGAGCAATTTTTGTCCTACGAACCACATTTAGTAAACCATATGTAATTTATAACTTGTAATTTAAAAATAATCCAGTCAAAAAATTAAGAAAATATTATTATATTGTGTATAAAAATAATTAAGAGATAGGTATTCGTTGGTGTTACCTGGCACATTTTATCAATCAAAATACAAATTCGACTACAAAAACGAAAAAATGTACAGTTTTCCAAAATATGTAAAGGTAGATGGTAGGTACCTACCTACTTATCTATCAACTTTAATAGAGTAAATTTTTAATGAGCAATGTTTATATAGATGATAATTGACATCAATTGTCGTCAATGCATTAAACAACATTTTTATACATGTACCTATGTAAAATTAGTTAAAATTACTTCAACGAAACATGCACATCAAATGCGACCCGTAGCAATTTCTAAGCAAACGTTATCGCTCACGACATTCTCCTATCAACTATTAAATTATACAATTCGCTTCATCTACATCCAATTTGATAAGTGACACGATAATTTACACAAAATTACACTCAATACCTTGTTGATAAAGCTTGTTTTTGATAAAGACTGAATTGATTTACGCTGTTTTGTTCTGATTAAGACGTAGATAGTAGGCAGTTCGCAGGGCCCGGGTACCCGCATAAATGTAAAAACAATTTATTCTTTAATACCTTCCCTATTGGTTTATATCGCATTCCTATTAATAGTTGATTAGCTGCGACGTGATGTTGGTTAACGGTTTTGCACTTTATTCCGAGAATTTTTAGTTTTTCAAATACATTTAGGTACATTTTCCCTGTAACAAAAGACGAATTTAGATCGGTAGATAGGTAATCATTTCACTCGTTGTGTGATGCATTCGTTGCGAGAAGCATGAAGAAATTAAAAATTAGGCATGTTTAGTTTCCAATGTTTTGGAGGGGACCTATTTACCTACTCATCAAAAGACTTGTTTACATAATGTTTTTAAAACAAGCACGAGCACGCAGGCCACCTCACGTGAAGGGGTCACTGCAGCTCATGGAAGCCCTCGCCAAACCTAGAACAAGACAGAAATCCTATCTGAGGTCGTATCACAGATACGCTAAGATGTCCGCCTCAAATACAGCAACTCCGGCCATCGCGCTTCCCCAACCGAACCACAAGACATGAAAACCATGCTGCTTTGCGGTGGGTTTACAGGATGGCGGTAAGGTACCTCGGGCGAGGTGCGAACGCTCTACCATCTATTAATTATTCCATTACCACATTCTATATTCGATCCAACGGTGTCCTAAGCCCTTATAATTTGACACGAAGCGCACCGAAGCCATGATAACACAGGTGTTGGCATACATCTGTCTGTTTGTCATTAGACTTGAAGCCGGCAACATTAAATTTACATGTATGTAATAGTGCATCCATTTGTATTTGAAACGGATGAGAGGGCGGCAAGACCTCTAATGTCCTTTATTCATTACTAAGTACTGCCAAGAATAATTTGTCTTCAACAGTAGAAGAAGTCAGACCTACTGACTTTTAGTTGAAAGTGTTAATGAAAATTGCAGTAGTTAAACGCGACTAAATGGTAAAAAGTTTAATATGCTTATATTTATTGCGAGTAATCTTGAGTATGAGCTTAATCAAATTATGGAGAGAGAGTTTTATATTTGTGTTTTCTCTGTGACATATTCGCACGGCTTACCTGGCATATCTAAAATAACTGAAGACATTAGTAATATATTCCCGAAAGCTTTAGAAATGTGAATCTAAACAGTAAACAATAAAAAAACTGAAATAAAAAAGTTGTCTTTTTCCTAGAAAATTAAAGCAACTGTTTGTTATGTGTTGTGAGTATGATTGTACGGTCGTAATAACTTGATTGTAAATTTAATTTATAACTTAGAATGTAGGTTAGGTTAGGTTAAGTTACTATAGGATGCGTTGCTAAAACTGCTAAAGATTTTGATGAATGGAAAGAAGAGAGTGATGGGTTGGTAGATATTTATTTATCTCAATGATGATGAACGACTAATCATCCACTTACGTATAAATAAGTTCACTGTTTTTTGGAAAAAAATACTATTTACTACTGTTTTCTTTCCTGGATTATTTTGGTGTGCTATTTTTTACCCGACAACGGCGAAGCAAAAAGGAGTGTGCTTTTAATGTTGTTTTTAAGTACCGAATTCATTACGACATTTTCGCCAGCGGAAACTGAATATTCAATAATTAGTAAAATCAATTTAAACTACACAAGTGCTTCTTATCGATAAATTACCATTAATTACTTTGTATAAAATTTAATTGACGGGATTAAAAACACCGAAATCCACTAAATTAGCGATTAGGTTGATACAAATTTATTATTAATGGTTTTTGATATCTCATATCTCATCTAATAAGTCACTAGATATGTCACTTAATGTTTTTTTTATTAATGGATTAATTAGTCAAGCCCGATTTGTTATGTTTCACTGCTATGCATTAAGTATTAGCTTCTGCCCGCGACTATGCGTGGACAGTCATTATACCTACCTACATTAGTCAGTCAGTATTGCAAAATTGAATTCTGCAATTTGTAGCTAAATGAGGTATAAAGAAAATACTCTTATTTGATTATTTACGTATTATTTTATTATTTAACTAGCTTTTGCTTGCGACGTCCACGTGAGCTTAAGGATTTGGTCAAGAGCGAAGTAAAAAGGATTCTGTATCACAATCCAGATTAAAAAAATTATATTAAAAAAATCCAAATCTATTCTGGTGATTTTGCGCGAAAGTATAACAGATATCTGCATCACTAGATAAAAATGTCGAACACAGGTAGGTAAGTAAGTACTGTTTTCGTGAAGTAGTCTCTTTATGTCTTTAGTTTTTTTACGGAGTGTTTAATGAAGAAAAAATTCCTAAGACTAAGATGGTAACTACAATTTTTGCTCTGTTTGTGATTTTATATTAATTTGTCCACGGGCTTAACAAAATGTCTACCTACCTATTGCATAATCCAACCCCCGAATTACCGTATTGTAATTGGGGTTAAGAAAGGGAGATATTGAAAAATGCTGAAAGGAGTCTGGGGACCGATTTTGATGAAAACTAAAACTGCATCGTTGGATTTTCGAAAAATCAATATGCCTAGCCAGGAATCGTACTCATTAATTTTGAAAAAAAAATCACATTCTGTATTCTGTGTAATGACACTCGGCAAACACAAGGATAGAGCTCATTTTTAACAAAATACATCTTTTCCCATATTTCCCAGCCGCACAAACTTGCAGCCGCGCGCGCACAAACAAACAGACACACAGACACAGACTTACAGACAAACAGATAAACAGATACACAAAAATTATAAAAAATATATTTTTGGGTTTAGAAGCGTGTCCTGACATGGAAAAAAGTTAAACTCAAAAATATTAGGTACATGTACAGAATACATAGCTCAACAATTCTACTTATTTCATTTATATAAGTATGTACATATCGATAGATATAGAAGATATACTTAGATGAGTACCTAAGTACCTTCCGACCAATGTATTGTCCCTTGCATTTTTTACAGTATTTTTCATCAATCAATCTAATTTACTAAGTGGTTAAAATTTATAAGGATTAATTAAACCGAAATCCACTTAATAAAAAACAATATTGATAACATCTTTAAACATTTCTATCTGACGATTGATCCTTTTTCAGATATTTTTGATTAGGTAGATACATTTTACATTACTTAATCGATTTCCGATAACCTATTTGCCAAATGTGCAACATACATTAGCGCCAAATGTTTTTAATATTATATTTATGTATTATTATCCACGTCCTTCGTTTGTTCCATGAACTTTTTCCACAAAAAAGTGTTTTTAATATTCTTGTGCAAAACATATTGATGCATGTAAATATTTAGATGAATCAGATTAGATATACGTACCATCTAATCCAATCTATCTATTTACATGCACCGTACGTACTACACTCGTACGAATCCAAAACAGTCCAATCCATCCTAGTAGGTTGGTACGAAATTCCACCCAAATGTTTCTTAGGTTCACGCAATAACGATTTAAATGAATAAATAAACATACAAATTCTGTTCTGTTAATTGATTACTCATGATTTTGATAGCACAGGTGAAATCCAACGGCCTCACACTTCCCAATAAGTGATGACCGGTGTTATTTGCTTTGATACATCTTGTGAGTCAGTGAATCATACAATAGCAAGATTGCAAACGCCTTTTCTTATGAGAATGATAGGTAATAAATAATAGGGAATGATCCTTATCAGATAACATCTTCGATCATTAATGAATAACTATTTCCCGAAAATGTGAATCAGCTCTCAGGCCACAATCAAAACGTCAGGAATGAAAGCGTCAAAGCCGGCAATACACTGGTGACTTTTAATTTTTAAAGTGCAGATGACTTTTTAAGAAAGTAATTGGTGCCACTTCCACTGGGATTCGAACCCGAACCCTTTGAGTAAGCAGATTTCTTAGCCTCTAGGCTTTCACCGTTTTCAGCTATTAGTTAAATACTCTTTTTTCGAACTCCAAAACGTCTACCTACCACCCATTTCCCCATTTGTTATTGAATCAATTCCACAAATGAATAAATCGAAGTCGATAGCAAACAATGTGTTGAGTTATGTAAGCCGACACCGCGGTATCACGACGGCACCGGTGGGTCTTCGCGAAGTCATATGAACATTATAATCGCGTTTCGATATTGCGATCGGTGCACGTCTGCCCTTAATTAAGCACTGCGTCACCGGGCATCAGAGTGCATCGAAGCTTCACTGCTCTTTAAACGGTTATGGAATTTTCCACCTTTAACGAGTCTTCTGCAATTCACTTGTACGACTGCAGGGTCTGATCTCCTCTCGAAATTTTTTACTTTTCCCACTGGGGATTTATTAACATTTTCACTTTCTTTTTATATAAAAAATTAAAAGAGATCACCATATAAATCCATATTTCAAGTAAGTGCAAGAAGCGCCGTTTCATCTCTGGTACATGTATTGCTTTTGTAAAACAGACGTAAGTACCTAATGTTTTACAACAAAAGCTACATCATGAAGAAAATCGTAACCCTTGGCAAGTATTTTGAATTTGCTATTGCACATGATGAGACAAAACTAAGAAAAGAAAAATCGTTACAAAAACGATAAATTGCTTACATTACGTTTTGATATTCGGGAAACAATTTCAATAAGTTAAATTTTGAACTTTGGGATTGCTCCAATTCAGGTTACAAATTGGTACGATGAAAAAAAAATCTTTTTTTAAACTAATAAGTGCACTAAAGCACACCAGAAGCAAAACAAAATAAAATTTAACAAATAAATGAAAATTGCTTGACAAACATTTAATTCCTCCTCCTTCTGTTGCAGTCGGGTGAAAATAATCTTAAATTTTTTGCCTTCTACATTACAATCACTAGGATTAAAAAAGTTACTATCTACTTAAAAGATTACAATTAACCTTAAGATTTCGTAATTAAATCTCAGTGCTTGGCCTTGAATAGTTTTGAAACACATTATTTTAGTCAAAGCGTAGGTAAAATCCTGCGACATACAAACCAAAAACTTCCACCTTATTGATTAGGAAACTCGATAGCGCTAAGTCGAAGACTTTCCGGGTCTTACATTGATATCAGAGGATTACCGGTGTTTGTTATTAAGTAGGGTGATTAACTACTTGGATGTGATATTCTTGGAATTATTTTACTAAAAGGATACTGAATATCATATAGCATATTATACTTCCATAAAAAGGCTGTTATTATTATCGTTTCTCTTTAAGACTGTACCTATAATTTTTTCATTCATTTTCTTTTATCTTTTTACTCGTCGTTTATCTTGGCACTTCTTTAAATAGATGTTTTACTACGTTAAATTTTATCTGGTTTGTCTTCAGTGCTTATGTTCTGATAATCACATTCAATATTCCAATTTCATTCTGTACCTTCTACTATCATTCTGCATATATTGAGCTAGTGTTTATCAATGTACAGCAGTGCCTATTATTATAAATCGACTTTTAAGCTAAAAGGATATACTTCGATATCTTAAACATTTTATATTTTGTTTATTCTTAACTTTGAATCCAACCAAATATGAGTAAATGTTATCAAAACTAGAATTCGCCACTACATAACTTCTTTATTTTCCTCGCCCTATTTCATTCCATATTTAAAATGAAGCATTGTAGGTTTGATTCTACGGTAATGATTAGATCGTATTAGCATTCGTCGGGTTTCCCTCCTTGAGACCACTTGCTTGTAAACTTGTAACTCGATCGCGGACCGCAGCGTTGATATCGTCTACTCCAATGGAGTATTGATTTGAATGTCTTGTGTGATTTATAACTTACTTTAGAACAGTGGAAACTTTAAAGTTCCGAATAGTAATGTGTTCTTTCCCTTGCCATTTTTACAGTTACCTTTAATAATTACACCATATTTATTATCAAAATTATATTTCATTTTAGATAAAGTACTTATAACTTAGGTGATTTCGTAAATTTTACAGGATTTTCCATTAATATAATTTCAAAACCGATTATTGCTGCATTACCTTTTCGCACAGTCACGTGCCTGTCCTAAGGTTTGTTGTATTTCGGTAAATTTAAATCCCAATTTCCTATTACTATTACATCACACACTGTTATGAGTGTAAGTAAACTTATAAGTATATATACCTAAGTCTTGCTAGCTCTTCAACCAATTCTATTACGTTTGCTTCTACGATTGTTGCCTTCATTCAATTTTCGTGCCCCACAAAGAACTCGTAAGCCTCCATCAAATTAGCAGCTTCGCTATTAACTAGCACTAAACCCAGCACCTGACCTACCCTTCCTCCGAGCGCCTTCATAAAACAGAGCACTTCGAGACTGGATAGGGATCACAATATATTAGTTCTTTTGGGCACTAAAACGTCGGGGAAATAAAAGCGTTGTGCAACCGTCTGTCAGAGAGCAGGTGTATTTTCCCCTGTAGCCGAATAAAGGATAAACTGCCCCGAAAATATACCCGTACTTGAGGTTTCCTTACTTTGTTCTTTATACACTATATGGTCGTAAACTTATACACATAGTTGCGGGTGTCGTTCTCAGAGAAGATTCTCATTTCTGCTATTTGTTGAAGGTAGTTAGTAGTTGCTGTGTGTGAGATGTCTTCAGAGACTGATCGCCAAATGGCGGCGACCTTGGGGTATATTTTATGAATTTCAATGGACATTGAGAACACATTCTGATGTTTTCTAAAATCTAAGCAGACAAATTGGAAGAGAGTAAAATTTTAAGGATCTTAAAATTAAATTTGTTAAGTCTTGAGTGGTGAATATTCACGTAAGGTTGCGCGCTCATTTTCTTTATTTCAAGTCTTAGAAATAAGTATATTGTGTCAATACTGTTAAATAAGCAATATTAAAACGACTGCAAGTTATCAAGTGATGAAGGTAAATGGAAAATGTTACTTAAGTGAAGAATAATACTCAGATTGTGATCTACTCTAGTAAAGAATAGATTGCTCTGGTTGACGTCGAAATTTTCATGACAACATTCACGAAAAGGAAAATGATTCATAAATAATATAATATAATAATATGAGTTCGTCTATGAAGTTTAAATGTTAATAAAATCAGACTCAGACAGATTCGATATTGTCATAAAAATCGGTAGTTAAAATATTATTTTTTATCTAAACAATTTATTTAAATTTAAGATGAATAAGGTTGCGGAACGTAATGTATTTCTAGGAAGGATATCAAATATTATTTTCTCGAAGTATCTACGAGTATTTACCGCGGAAGACTCATCTTGATCTTTGTAATATTTACCATAACGATAATGAATGATAATTTCTGTTTATTGTAACTAATACGTGACTAGAGGACCGTTAAAATAGCGTTGTGATGATTAAAACTACAACATAAATGTTCGTCACCTCTTTTGTACATAAAATTGACTATAATATTTATATGTAAATTCGCAAGAAGCCGTGAAGGTAACTCATAGAAATCGTTTACGGTAGATATAATTGTACCTACATGTTACCTACGGGGAATAATATTATTAAGTACTTTTATCGAAGTTATCCTATTGTTTAAAATACGAGTACTTTAGTCTCTTTTATTGTAATTACGACTATTTTGCGCTTTGTCACTGCGTCTAAAAGTCATATAAGTATATTGAACTATGAGTGTGAAGTGGTATTACATTCATTTTCTTGGACATAATTTAATGTGATAAACACCTAGTTCCGAATCTTATCTTATAAAACCGACATCTTAGATCTACATACATATTCTTAGCAACTAATTTCCATTGTAAAACTTAAAGAAAATAATGAATGTAACTTGTAACAAGCGACATTTATCCTATTTTTATCCCGGAAATGATACAGAAGGAACTTCTCAAAATCAAATAACTTAACGTTCGTATTCACTGTAATGTCACGTCGTGTTTGGGTCAAGTGTCAATAACCACACATTAGCGGGCCAAGTATCAACACGAGTGAGTCACGGTATCGTAGCGGGTCGTTTGACATTTCTTCCCGTTACTTGTTTTGGCCAAGTGTACAAATCTTTTGTTTTCATCATTTTTGGAGTTTTTATGTAGAAACTCGAGTTTTCACCACACGTCTTTGTTTTGTGTTTAAATCTCGGTAATACTTTTAATTTTTACGTAACTTTTGTCCTACTTACGGAACTAATTCATCTAAAATTGGGATAATCTAGGGATAATAGGTTAAAATGTGAGAATGTATCTACTGACTATAAAAAGATGACTTGCGTGAAAAAAATATACACCCGCGACAAAAAAAGAGTTTTGCTTTCATACATAACACAAATCGTTTATCGTTATTTATTTAGTGTGAACTAGTAGCAATGTAAAGTCTACAATTAATGTAAAATTATAGCGTGATAAAACATATTTTTATAGTGAAGCCACATCATATTGTCAATGACAAACTTATAATCAATCTGAGATACTTAGTTTATTCATCCTTCAAACCACTCATACAGCAATGTTTACAAACAGAAAGGCGTGGCAGACGCGTGTGCTTTGATCTCACCCCGTCCCCGTACGCACGTACCGGTTGTATTCACGTGATCTATTTAAAATGATCCCATAGTTGGGCAAAGTATTCATTAATTAAACAGATAGTTTAGTTATCCTTCACTTGCATTCACTTGTGTTACAAGTTCAGATATTGAGAGACGCGTTTTCAGATGATAACTTTTCTTGGACACCTCACATGACCACGTGTCATGTGTGCCATGTCGCCCAAAAATACTCACTCGTACGACAACGTCATTGCATACATTTTGTCGCATGGCAGTGCGTAGAGGTAAGTACCTACTTCAATTAGGACAGCTCCAAGCATCAGTCCCACAATTATATTCTTACACTTTTGTACAACTGTTATATGCTGGTGCATCACATTGAACTCTAAATAGTTTCAGATCAGCCTTATCATTATTAATAGGCCCCAGAGAGGGATATGAGATGATAGAATAAAACGATTTTTCAAGGGTTTTTTTGGTTAGTCGGTCGGTTACGTCAGCCAATTACATTAAACTAAAGCCTCACCCTTTTATCACGGCAGCTTAGAGACTATCATAACCATCCTGAAAAAACACTGAATTATTGTCTCACGTAAGGTTGGAAGATAATTATAATAAATTGCAAATTGCAACTTCTGAATGAGGACGAAGATGGTCCTGGGTCTCCCAACAGAAGAACAAAAAACACAAGCCACTTTGTGTCCTCCCCGAATCCTTGAATGGTTCTACAATCTACTAAATTGTAGGTAATTTAACAAAACGTACCTCCATAACTAGGTATCCATAACTTTACGATATGGCCAATTGAAAACAAATTCATCATAATGACTTCATTGAGTTTGAGTACCTACTTACTTTTAGAAATCGGGTCGCTTTGTACAAGTAATTAATTCATCAACTTATTAACTTAATTGTTGTCGCCGCGTATTTCAGAGCGACAAAAGAGTCACATTAAATATAATTAATTAAGTGTGCATAATAAAACACATTAGTTTTATCATTGAATAGCTTGAATGGAAGTGTTTTGGAGTAGCTGTCTCATAATTTCATTTCACGAAGCCGTTTATTTTTATCTATTTTAAATCTTAATGTCTGCGTGATAAAGAATATAAAACTCGCTTCTTGAAATGAAACGTTACACACAATGTTTAAGCGGCGCTAGTGATGTGCCGGATGATAAATCGTCTAATTATGAAATAGAGTTATAGGATGGTATAAAATATTTCTGATGACAGTCAGTGCCTATTTTCGAATTGGTTTAATTTAAATTTGTAAAATAAATCATACTGTTTTGGAGTTGTGAACGAAATTCAGTATAATAGACCATTAGAAGTGCTAACGACTTTGGATACTGAATTGATAGCAAAGAAATCGCCTATAAATTACCCTAAAAGTTCGATCTAAATATTAATAAGTAAATGGAATTTAATAATTAATTATAATTATTAGAGTTTTCTTGGAGATCACTTCCTTAATTAAAACTTATCATTTAAGAAAAGAAGGAAGAAAGAAATCTGTAAGTATTTAATTTTAGATCCCATTTTGATAAAATTAAAAGTTATAAGCACGGTCGTACATACCTGCATATTAGGCTTAATACTATATTATTTTAAAGTTTGCCTAGGTTTCGTTCAAAGTCTCAAATTGTCTGTCGTCATAAATGAGTTAGCATATCGTGATCTGGGTAACAGGTCTAATTGCGAGCTTTCCCCAGACCCCATCGCTTCATACAAGATGGCGGATCTACTTCACGTCATTATCATTATTAAGACTAGTTATCATGCGACCCGGCGTACTCTAATTATGCCGTGGCACCTCCCAACCAGATGCGAATAATGTTGCACATTATAAACTGGAATATATCTTTATAAAAATTAAGTTATTTCATCCGTCTGTAACACAAGCGTGTAAGATTGAAAATTGATCGAATTCAACGAAGCGGTGTGATGCAGTGTTGCGCGCTAAATACGGGAAATAATCTGCTCTAATACGCACATACGACATGCTTTTAGACTGTTTCGAAGTCCTATGTGACAGGAAACGTGCTGTGAATAAGACATCAGCAATTTACTAATTATACGCACGTTTTAAATAGCCGCACGGCAGAATTCAACCAATCCATTTTGAGTTAAAGGTATGAGACAAGATTTTGAGTAAAAAAAAATTAATTACCTACATCTGTAGGGCTTAAGTTATGGGCCATGTTATACTGTTAGTCTGTTACCAACCTACTTTGAACTCTAAAATTTCATATCAAAAGTTCAAAATAAATATAAAGGAAGTGTGAAAACTTTCTTAGGGTCCCATCAGAATAATTGAAACTAAACGCAAATATCTAACATTAACAAACCATTTACGAAACGACACATAAACAGAAAAATATCTATCGTGAGCGTGTTTTATTAAAAGCTCACTTGTTATAGGTGTTGTTAGCTGTCAAAACAGCAATGACGATCTATACTTAGCTAATTCATTCTTCATTACTATCAACACATACCTACGTAGATGTAGATATATGTATGTAGGTAGCGTGAGTACTCGGACCCCGCCCCCCGTCAACCGAGTATCAAGATAAGTACGTAATTATTGTGGTTTATAATCAAATCGGCCTCTATTAAACGGTAGCGGCTACGATACGCACACAGAATGTGTGGAGTAGAGTTACGTTTAGTTAAGTAGAGTTTATCAGTAAACTATTGGAACTACAAAAAATACATTTAATTTTTACGATTTGCACTTATACTGGTACAATGATTGAAGTTTGCGAAAGCGCTTTCTGTTTCATGAGCAGCCCTGCTGATACAAGACTTCTTTTGTTACGGTCCGGGAGGACATTCAACGACAAGCTGTGGTCGTGGGCCTGTAATGGTCTGATGATGATTGTATAAGTGTTCGTATCGAATTCGGTGTGCGTGGATCGGAACGTATCATTATGGCAGCGATACACATCGATATTCCGAGAATCGAGATCGTTTACGCAGAACACTAACTTAACTGCGGTCTATGGTAGCGGTAGAGGGACCATGAAATAATCAAAATACCGGACTACATTTGGGATCAAGGATTCAAATACACAACCTTAGTGCTCTGTAATATTTTGGTTCAATTTGGGATCGTATAAAGTTGTCAGTGAAGAGATCAGTGAAGTGAGAGCATCAGATGAAGAGATAACCACTGAAAGTCACTGCAATATTCTGGATATTTTTGAACCCAGATGTGGTGGCCATGCCATGCTGATGGTAGATAAATAGTCGATCTTTGTCCTATGTTGAGCGAAAAAATAGTTATAAAAAATTAAATCGAACTCATTCTAATACATATCCTACACTAATCACAAGACCTAGTCTATCTAGTTATGTGGCGTGTTTCAGCTAGTAGCGTTAGTCGATCAGCGTGAGAATTCGTGCGATATCTCGGACCTGCTTGATTGACACTCCATTGTTTTTCAGTTAAAATTTTCATATTTATTGCATGTCTCATATTTTCACTTGAATCTATACTCTCGTATGTAAGTAACGGAATCTTTGAACGTGATTTTCAGAAATAGGCATATAATAATGTCATATTGAACTGGAATTTGGCACAGTTCAAGGATCAATGACACTACAACGTCAATTTGATATGTTAGTACCATCTTAGGGGATCTTATGCTGAGCTGAGGCGGAAGATAGGTAATTGAACTTGAGTGGTCACTGCAACTGCAACAATAGTCCTACCTCAGGTCTTATGACGGATGCCTCAAGTTATATCTTCGAAAATCACCTATGTTGTTTGTACCCCATGGTGATTGACGTGAAGACATCTTGCCAGTCAGTAAATCAGTTGCACACTTTATCTACACATTTGTGTGTTATTCGTTCAATATATTCAGTAAGTACCTATATCTACATATACTTACGATATTAACGTTTTTTTGCATAAACTAAAGATTTTTTGTTACTCGGCGTCGATCATGCAATTTGTGTCCTATTTTTAGTAATTAGCGCTGTATTAATGTTTTTATGTAATTATATTATGTTTTATTAAACAAATACCTCGAGCGAGGTATTTGTTGGATATATTAATATGGAAACATTGTACCTATTACATAGATTACATTGGTATGTAATCTATGCAATAGGTACTAGCTTTATTTATTCTGGTCTTGAGCTTTCGTTTATATGATCATATTTTTTGGCAATGATATATTTACCTACAAGTAATTTAGGTTAAAGACTTGATCTAAAATGCAATCTTAATCACAAATAATCACATTTGCAATGTACAAGTACATTATCACAGAAAAGTCCTAAAATTATCCTAAGAAATAATTATTTGATTTCATGTTTGCCATGTTAAGGCCAATAAGAACGGACAATAAAGCAATAATCTAAAAGTACATATTAAATCAGCTAATACTAGGTTAGGCTACTACGTAGGTTAGTTCACTTATCTTTTTTCCATCATCAGAACCAGATCAGCTCTGTCATAGCTCCATGATACGTGTGTGAATGAATAAATGAGTGTATTTTATCTGAAGTTTTGAAGCGGGTGAAAATAAGGAAGACCTAGATCCATATATACAACAGAAGACAGGTAGACAGATGAAGATGCATGATGCATGCATGATATGTAAAGATAGTTTAAATGACTGAATGACGGAGAACTGCGGTTCCACAATCCACATTTACTACTACATACAGGGTACACATCAAGCGGTCTTAAACTAATTACACATTATCGATACCTATATCTACTATAAAATTCATTGATGTGTGGGTGTTGTCCGTCCACTGTATGGGGTTGAAAGCGAGTGTGATCCGGAAGTGGACCGTAAACCCGGGGATCCACCCTTGTCCTTTATGGTTCCGCATATTCTGCTTAGCGGGCTATGTAACTGACCTAAAGACCTAAAGATCTGTAGATAGCAGGGCTGCCAGCTCATCTTTGAAAGATTCTGTTAAGACTATTTTCAATGAATCTAATTTCAATGAACCGTGTGTATTAATCGCGATCATGTAACTTCTGTACCTACCTAATGCAAGTGATTTTATTGATTTTTATTGATACTTGCTGTAGGTAACTGTGATGGGAGTCTCTATATGAGAACATTACGTAAATGTTCTCAAAGGCATGTGAAGTCCAACCACCCGCGATCGGTTGACTAAAGCATATATCCATTTCATTTTGATAACATCCGCCCGTCCAGTGGGTCAAAGTCACATCTCAATAGGTAGGTACATACATAAGTTAAAATTCACTAAAATAAGTTAAAAAGTAAAAGAATCAAAACGTTCAATGAAGTCTTTAGTTCGCAATGTAAGTATAATCGATTCCCACGATGTGATCCGAGCTTGAATCAAGTTGGCAGAATTGAAGACATCCGATCGGCTGACAGGGCGCAATTTGGACTCGATCTGGCTTCTGTTTCCCGTAGGCCCCGTTTTAATGTGGGACTTAGCACGCTATCGACTTATGGCAACACTTGAATGTTTGCAATCAAATAAAACTTTACTTCTTTCAGATGCAAGGTGACACTATCACAAACATACTAATCCTTAAATTTCCGATTTAGAACGCGATTCCAAATTTCCTTTCAGCGTTTTTCGCTATTCCTCATAGTTCCGGATTTCCCCATCCACACGCACATGAAAAATTCACCCTGTATATAAGTTCTTCTTGAACAAATAAGTAAATGTTAGCTAGATAGATAAAAATTGTGTTGCAAAAGCTTTCAAAAAAAATTTTGCTCGGTCGCAATAATTTTTCTAAAGATCATTGTATTAAATTGATGGCAAATGTATGCTCAAAGCATTTGAAAGAAAGCCCGAGGCGATCGTGACGACACGCGAATTTTATTCGATTCGAAGCTCCTGCGCTGCTCAACCCAGTGATATTTTAACACTAATGCATCTATTATAACTTTTAGTGGTCCGAATTCCTACATAATTTCCCAAGAATTGTTCTCCGAGAATTGACAAATTGGCTTACAACGTAATCTTTTAATATGGAGTCCATAACCAGTGTGTCCCTTGGACACTCATCTTCTAAGCCAGTATAAATATCTGCTTGATATCTTAAAAATAAGTCACCTATTATTTTTAATTCTGGGGAGTCTGACAAAGAACCATAAATTATTTTCGATTCTATCGAGACAGGGAGCGTGGCGCGAGCTCCCGCCTAAATAATATTTAAATATAGAACGGCGAAGGGATGGGACATGTGTGTCGTAACGCGTTTGGCGAAATGTGATTACGGTCTGTAATTAACGAGCTTCTATTTATATAACCGGCAGACGACAATTTCAATATTACCATTTCGTATTTAAAGCACAAAACTAGCCCGTAACGCCGCATTATTACAATCCTTTGGAATAATATCATTGTATTCGTGAAAGTGTTTTACCGTTGCCCAACCGTGTCATGTCCGTTTTGTCCGGTGTCTCGAAATAAAGCACGCTTTCAATTGCAGACTAATTATTCCAACACGAGAAACTCATTCGGCGTCGTCAGTTTTTACGTGTAAAGAGAGATTAGTCCATTTTAACGACAGTGTTTCAAAGAAGCATTGTGATGCGGCCGATAATGATGATACGTTAAGAAAAGTATTACATTCTGACCATAATGGGGCGTTAAAGAGGAGCGTCTCTTATAAAATTTCATTTGGATTCAGCGTACGTCTCGTCGGTGTGTCACAAGCTCCCGCTTATGCATAAATTACGGCTGTACATTAATTTATTGATTGTTATTCAAATTGGGTTTCTCAATCGGAGGTTGGAGGTGATGCGTCTCGTCTCGGCTTTTGTCAACCTGAAGTTTTGAGGTTGGCTAACGCGTAAATGTCTATGACGGAAAATTGTTTTCAAATGCTCAATATTGTTAGAATACTTATGTATTTGTTTTCGTGTAATATTCCATCTGTGGCTTTTCGATTGGCTAAACGTATCGAATGTTTTGTCTTGTTCAGTGTATGATTGTGTAGTTATAGTTATTGATTGACAGGTGAGAAATTTCGCAACGAAGAATGGTCATCACTGCACAAGTGAGATGAAGTACTTAGGTAGGTACTGGCAAAAGTTTATAACGGGTAAACAGTAGATATAATTGCAAATCGATAGCTTTGTCTTTAATCTTAGAAAGTGGCTGCTATCTCATACAATGCAAGCCTTAGTTGCCAGTTGTGTGACATATTTGTGCGTAAACTATTAAGAAGTGCCTATTCAAAGTACCGGCTTTATAATCTGTGCATTATGTTGATCACAATGCGTGCGAGGCAATTTGCGTATGCGCAGCGATTGGTCGGCCTGAAAACCAATTCATTGGCATTACTTAGTTTATTATTCTTCTCTGCGTATGGTGTTTCTAAGAACATGTACGCCGTCGCCTCGACTGTTTGTAATGACAAAGGCACTTTTTATTATTTGATCACTCGCTCGTTTCTGTTAATTGTTCCGGAGACGTGATTTTAATATATCATGCATGTTGAGTGGTCTCTTTTATCGGTATGCTAATAAGTATGGATTCTTGCGGACGTCACAGTGTGGCCCGTACGAAGTGCGAATGGGACGTAAAACGCGTTTTAGTTCGTTTTGTTTGCTCGCGGTTTTTATTGCAACGATTCACACTCGAAAGTGTTGGCGGAATAGGTTCAAATGATCCTTTGGTCTTACTTACAGTCTAGTTTTAGAAGTTTAGCGAATAAAAAGCACATTCTGGATCTTTAAATCTCGTACTCTTGGAAGGAATAATTTACAAACATAATAATATCTAATATTTATTACACAAACATGCAGTAACCTAACTCGGAGATGATATAGATTTTTCCAAAAGAACATGTTAACTGGGAGAACCCAATGATAATATTATTTGTTTTCCCTTTTGCTTATTTACAACTTTGGATATCATTAGAAATAATAGAACATTTTTATGCTGAAATAATTTAAAGTGGTTTATTGGGGTTTTCCTGTTGACATCGTGAATTGATTGAGTAAACTTGAAAATTGACATTTTAGCAGCTCTACTTCTTGGCTCGTTTGATCTCTTCAAAGTTGAAAATGATCTATAAGTTCTTGTTAATAAGGAGATACTTTATTGACTTTTGGTTTTTCAGGCGATGATAATCTTAAAATTATTCAAATTTCAATACCATTTACGTAATCTAAAAACCTTAGCTGCATTTTAATGTCCCACTGAGGCTTGGAGCACACTCCACTAGGTATTATTCCTGCGTAGAAGGGACGACCCGTGGTTCTAGTTATAAAAACAGGCTTTAAAATGACTCTAGATGAATCACTGCCCGTAAAGGCGTGGAAAAAGTAAATAAAATTTGAAATACGAACAGTGTTGCGATGATAATAATATGACGTATTATGCAAACTGAGTTATAAAACTCGTTTCTCTTGCATTTGACTTGCAGATGCTTTCATTGGTGGTCTTGAGCCGGTCTGAGCCGCTTCTGTTTGTTAATGAGCTTCGCTAATTAATTAAGGACCTTCATTGTTAGTGATGTAACAGAACCTTAAGAAACTTAAGGCGACAATCTGGGATGAATTTTAACGATTTTTTTGCGATAAAAACTTAAGTACAGTTTGTCAACTTATGATTCCTTGTTATTTTATCTTCTCTAAAAACTAGCAGCAAGTGCCTTGTTGTTGTTGAACCCAAATCCAACTACTGTTATAAATGTGAATGTTTATGTAGGTAGATGGATGGATGTTTGTTGCACTTTCACGCAAAAACGACTGAGCAGATTTAGATGAAATTCGATATGCACGTAGATTATAACCCGCAATTACCTAAATATAGGATACTTTTTATCTCTCTCTGGATCAAGTTCTAAAATCTAAAGTTTAGTCGATCCTACTTTGTTTTGATATGGAAAGACTTTTTAATTGTAGTCTTAAAATACCTTGGTTGGTATCTCTACTTAATATCTCTTTTCAAAACGTGACGTAAGTAAATTCAAAACAAAACATGAATTATAAATTGATATTAGTTCTCCGATGCCCCCCATATCGTCCACTCAGCCCAAGGGTCCTCCAGTCTCACTACCGTGTTACGGATCAGTCCGGGGGCCTGTTTGCCCTCTTCACTTCAACTAGTGTTGTCACATAATTGCCCCCTTCCTACGTGTGGTCTGTTGTAATGGTGGTAACTGTGGTAGCCGTATCAAGGACTTACACAGTCCTGGTCTTTTCTTCGTTTTTATTGACAGTTTTAATGAGTAAAATAAACAATAACGTCATGTCTTTCTGCCGTTATTTTTAATTTTTAAAAATTATGTAGTTTTTTGTTGTTAACGAATTTGTTATTAAAAGTAACCTTCCAATATTTTCTTTTCTATTTTTTATAATTTAAAGCTTTTTTATATAAAAGGAGTTCCGGGGTTTACTAAATTCGACATAGAAAAACAGAACTTAAAGAACTTAAAAGAAAAACATTTTTTTTTATTTGTAGTTTTTTTATCACAAGATATCACTCGTATCAGGAGACAAAACAAACAGAACAAAAACTTCTAATATTGTACAGTTTATCAGACTATTCAATTTAAACACAAAGGTGATTTTTAATTTTAACCTTTTCAGAGTATTCAATTAATGAGAGAGTTTAATATTGTGATTGACATGACATTGTTTTGTGCGTTAAAATTAACAAAAGATACCTACTTACTTACCAATGCTAGGAGAGTAAGTTACGTTTAAAAAAAAATTGTCAAATTTCCACATAATAAACAGCGACAAAGCGAAGATTTTTATATTGGGAATACAAGAAGCGCATTTCTTATTATATCTAGGTTCCCGTTAGGTATCTCTTAATTCTTTAATGATTCATTAATTTTTTTAACCCCCAATTAGTGATAGATGTGTGTGGCAAAGACCAGAACCCTGGTTTGTTTCTTGGTGCAGTTTTGTTTCTTGGTGAAATGCACTTCTCGTAAAGTGTATGTAGGTATTCAGGAGCTTTATAAAACCTATAAGCCTTTTACGTATCTCCATAATTTTTCATAACACATCCCAAGATAACAAAGTATAGTGTAAGTGGCAGACAGGACAGTAAATTCGGCGAGGCATCGCGAATGTGCGACAACCACGCCCCTTCCGCTCCGCAAAACCACATGTACACATGTGTTGCTAATATAAATAATTTCTTTTATTGTTGCTGACTTTATTAACGATATTTTGATAGCTGCTTGAATCATGATCGTTCGACGTACTTGTTTACACATTTTATCACAATAAATTGAGCAATAGGTGAAGAGTTTGTAGATTAATAAAGCATCTAGGTATAGAAGTTTGATTGTAAATATCAGACGTAGTACCTTACATAAGGGCTGGTATAAGTACCTACCCATATTGTGCCTGCAACAAGGACATCAAAATATAGATAACAGTATAAAAGTTAGTGAACGGCTACCTGTAAGTATGCATTTGACCAGGCCCGGAATTTTGTATATTGATGCGCCTATTACCTAGCGTACATGAGGTGAGAACTCACTACGCCCAAAGTGGACACGGCGCGCGCTTAGATAATACGACTACTATCGATTTTTGGTAAATTTTAAAAATGGGTATACAGTGTGAATTTTTCACCTGTATTGTATACCCCATTACTTGATCTTGATTTAAGTTTCGAAGTTGTCATAGAAATGTTGTCGGTGTGACTTGTAACCTAAGAACAATACCTTGCTACTGGTTCGAGACTCACCCACGTCCGTAGTCTACGATGCGTCTGTTACATATTTTATACATTGATTGTTTAGCAAAGGTCATGTGTTATGCGGTAAATTTCAAGAGTTCAACCTCCCACTATATTGATTGATGTGATTGTTGCCTATTTTTATTTAAATCACGAACAAGAAGAGAGGTTAATGTTTCATTTCATTTGAAAATTTTGGTACTCAATCAAATATAATGTGTATAAAATCATTAAAATCGGACGTGAATCTTCAAAGCTACTAGTTTACCTGCGAAGTGTACTAAGTGATATAGTGTTGTTCTAGGGCTCGAATGTTGACGGGCGCCCGTGTGTGGTCCATCGGTGCCGAATAAACAGATAAAACGTCCAAAGTAAATCTAACGATTCATGCAATTTGGACTTTCCTCCTATGTGATAGAGTATTTATCCCATTGCCAAACAAACGAATGTAAGATCCTAGAAGCTGAGCTTTACGAATAGTTTGGTTTAAATAAGTCAGTGTTGCCTTAAAAAAGAGGGATAACAGCGAAAGTGTTAAGACTAGTTTGAGCTGTCGGCAAACACGTGGTGGTGTGTTTTGATTCAATTAGCTGTCGGTTTCGGATCTTTTTGTGTGTATGCAAATGAAAGGAAATTGCAAAAGGATGTGCTCTCTGCCAGACGCTGCGTGGGTGACCAGCCATTGTGCTGGAACACTGGTGTCTGTGTCTTTTGACGAATAATATTATATCTAATTAGATTTCTTGCATTATCATTTGTGTCATCGCTGTGAATCCGCACTGGCATTTAAATTTAATAAGAGCGTCTAATGAATACTTTTGCTTATGCGTATTATTATTTAAAATTGCCAAGACCTATTCTAACTCACCGTATACAATGGTGTTAATAAAGCATTACGACTATATAGGTACGGGTATTATTTAATTTCCATATCTTTCAATGCACTGAGAAGGCGGCCATTAATAAGTTAATGACAGTTGGGTTTGACAGGTCGTTATCGCGCCATCTATCGGAAACAGTTTAATATCGGGCGCGTTTCTCTACGTCAAAACTTTGTGATAGGCACGCTTACCGTTTTTGATTTAGTGCCCCTCGGGTGGAGAACTGCATTGATTTATCAATAATTCCAAGCATGCGAGCTTGGTATTTTTAAGCCACGATCTTACTTTCATGTCATACCATTTGAGATTAATCATTAATTATCGTGTTCGATGCGTATTTGGTATTATCTGATTTGGATGAGTAATTCTTTAATATCAGGCTTGGGAATGCGAAACAATAAAAGCGTTTTGAAGATACTGAGTCGAAGTAACATTAATGTATTATAGTGGGGTTTAATAGGCACAAAGTAAGCGGTGAGTCGAGTATTGTTTGTAAATATGACGTACCGCGCGGCGGGGTGCTGTTGCGCTGTTCCGTAATTGAAATCGACACTGAGTGTGACCATCGGCGCTTGATGGGTTGAGCAGAATTCTAAAACATTGTCATGTTCAAAAAAATTCAATATCAAACCCCTTTTTTGTTGCACATAACATACTTTATTATGATAAATACATCGTGATATTAATTTGTATCTTTTATTGATTTCGTATGATTTATTCATACGTTGGGTTGATGTGAATAAACCTATTTAATATTACAATACAATGATGGTTGACAGATCGGTCCGGTTCGATTAGGTTTTATTCTCGGCTATCCGAGCGGTTTTTTGTCGATTTGTTTTATTAATATCGACGTGACTTATTTGAGCGATAGGGAAAGGTTCTTATTGATTTTTGAGTCGAATGTTTGTTTTGATGGGTAATTTTTAAAAAAAGGGCCACAAAAAACGAACTCAAGTGTTAGCAATTTATAACAATACCATTACATACCTACAGCTGCGAAGTTCACCCAATCAGTAAAATATTAGCCATCTAATCTAGCTAGCCTTTATCAAGAAGAGCCTACATTCAGGGTTTTTACTTCAGCCAATTTTCAACAAATTACACAGTATAAGCCGTAAACGTAAGCCATCTGTTATTAAACCATTGATTCTGATTTTTTTTATTATAGATTTAATTTTAATATCGAAGAGTGTTTCTTTATCAAATGGACAAAAACCATTTGCATACCTACATTTGGCAGTGAGCAAATGGCACTTTACAATACCTGGCATTTCAGATGACCACATTGACCACTCAGTGCTTTGATTGATACCAACGCTTATTCACATTTCGATAACAAACTTCCAACCTTGTTTGTCAGAATTTAAATTCGTTTTAGAATTTTATACGTAGCCTAACTTTTCGTGTTTTGTATAATTTTTGGCAGAAATTCAGTGATTGTAGGTATAAATCACAACTTATTTTAGGCAGAAGCCTTTTATTAGTCGTAAAAGCATTAAAATTCTAAAACTAATGAAGGGTATCCAGTAAATATCCAAACGTTCTATAGATAAGGAACACCGTTCAAAGCTTGCGGTAATTCTATGTAATAAACACTTTTAGGATCATCCAAGGTAGGTGTTGAAGGTACAGTTTCGCAGTTTGACCCATCTGCGGTTTGGGTTCAGTTTCCTGGTCCGCGTTTACTGCGCCACAAGCCTTGGTAATTAAACGTGGTTGCATTTAACGATACGTACCTACTCCCGTCACGCGCCCATTGTCTTTGCTTCTGTCAAAGACTGTGCAACAATGTACACAGATAATGCACAAATTAATAACCACGGTTTATGGTAGCAGCGTTTATTGCTAATTATCATTCTATGCGGTTTTTAGCACTTCAACGTTTGAGTCACACGTGAAGTGTTCTTAATTTGAATGTCATAATAAATATTAAGCTTCTTTATAAAGCGTAAGGATATTGTTTTGTGTTGTATTGCATGAGTTCTTTACTATGAAGCTTGCTGTTTTTGCTTGTTTTAAATTTAATTGCGCTGTCTTAATCAAAAGCCTTCGAACGTTATTTAATTCGGTTCACTCATAGATTCACTCATAAACAAGCGTATTCATTTTTAAACCAAGGCAAATAAATGGCGTAGTCATGCCTTGATGTCGGATTGTCCACACGAAGCATGGCTAACGTATTCAAAAGGAAATGACATAAGTCGGCCATCTTTTATGTAGTACTCAGAAAACCACATCCGTCCAGTGTCACCATTGATCCAATATTTAGCGCTCATAGAGTTGCATTGTGTGCAAAGACCTTATAAGCTACAAGACATGCGAATACCTATGCGTCATTAGATGTAAAGTCAGAATTCGATCTACCCTCATTGTCTATTTTGTATTTGTCGGCTTTCCTGACATTGATTTCTCTTGACAACCAGCGAAGACTTCAAGAATTATTCTCTTGTTCAGTTCCTTTTCTAATGAACTCTTTTTCACTGTAAAGATGGATTGCTACTAGATACCTACTCATCAATCAAGTCACCATATTGCAGAAATGTGTCCGTAGACTAATTTTAGTAAACAAGCTCGCAAAGACAGTATATTTGATTGTATTTTAATATAAAAAGAACTTGTTTCTTAGTTGAATACATAATTATAATGGAGAAAGGATATTCATAAGCAATTTTTAAATTGCTTGTCTATTAGGTAGATAACAAGTCTTGGATTTGTTTAATTATGTTTTTTTGTTTCATAAGAAAATTATGTAGGTATTTATGTTTATTTGATCAACTTATTAATGTGTTTTACTTTTCTTTATATAAACGGTAAATTCAATGTTTATTTTCCTTAAATGTGTGATGGTTGGGAGTCATGATCACATTTTGCGAATTGGCGATGTCTCTCTTCATTGTGACTCAACTCAAATACTCGAACATCACAAAGGCATTTTATAAGTATGCAATGATGGTATTTGCAGGTTTGAGGAATAACTGGGCGTTGTAAATAAAAGACAATACTGCTGTTTACACGACAAATGTAATTTTTTACACCATTTTATGCAATGCGTCAGTGGATTGTCCGACGGATTATTGACGTTGAATTCCGATGCGTGTTATTTCTTGAAAGAAAAATCGATATATTTTTAGTTTCGGTTTGTTATACCACTTAGCGTCGTAGGCCGCGCATCGCAGTCGTATGCAAACGACATGCTACATTTTAAAATATTCTTCGAAGTATCACCCCGTCGCCGGCGCGGGCGCGCCTACACTCGGCACGCAATAAAAGCGATCGATTATTACCTATTTGTGTGTAAAGCGGAAGGAATAAGGCCAGCGAGGTTGCTCCGGGCACGAGCCGCGTCCGCCGGCGTCGCTCGTGAGAAGTGTCAATATTTGGTCGCCTCGCATTGCTACGCTTCGAAATTGTCTCAACGATTTCGATATTTTCCAATGTCAAATATTATGTCAATAGCTATAGGTACGAGTATATTCCCGCTCGTGTATTAATTGTTCGTCCCGGTTGTTCGTCTTGCGTCACGTGACCGTCTTTGTAAACATCGATTCATTATCCCAATCGTAATTTTAAAGAACTCGTTTTCGTTTTTATTTGCACTTTCTACGCATAAATAAATATGTATAAAGGTAAAATTGACTCCGCGGAATCTGGCACGCGTCAATCAAACGGAACGTACACGAAACCCACCGATTTGTCACTCCGCCATTTTGAGTCATTTACAAAACTGGCCGCCATTTTGGTGACAATAATTAACAGATAGGCATCTTTGACCGTCCGCTTTCTAGTTTTTGTTTTCTAAAATAATTATCATCACAATAAGCAACACGATCTTTTTCTACTTAACGCTTGTTGCGGTATTTTGAATAAAATTAAGCCCCTGAATATTTCAATTCGGAACGATTGTACGTGTAGGTACGGTTGGGAAATTCTTATGTTGTTTGTGGTTATTAAAATGTATGCCATAAATAAAATATTGCAAATATTTACCTATAGATGCTCTATTGTAGTAAGTTTTTAGTAACGTGTTCAGTGCAATGATCTTAGAAGATAAATATGTAATAATAGTAGATAGGTATTTCAGCGAAAAGTTGGCGTAGGAAATATTTTCCTAAAACATTGAGAGCGTTAAACAGCTGTTGAGCATGAGTTTAGCGCCGCATCGCTGCATCCACTGCCTGCATTAGGGCTGTCTCAGAAGCCTTACAATTCAGATAAAATTTAGTGAAGAAGGTGCTACATGGAACTTTGGAACACATATGCCCTTCACTAACTAAAGTAGCCTGAAAAGCTAAGCCTTCTTGACTTCCACATGAGTGGTTTTATAAAATCGTTTCTTTATTTATATATGGACATAGTAAAGTAAGTATAATAATAACATTTAATTAAAAAGCAATAAATAAAATGAATTTAAAAACATTTTCCATATATTTAATTTTACCATAATTTTTCTTAGGTTAAAAATTATGCAATTAGTTCTGACAACCCTATTCATCATACTACGTGAGTACGTATGTGCGCACACGTCACGCCGTCAATGGGTCAGGTTATTTACCTCTCCTTATCACCTTTTGTTTTGCTCAAATACTTCACTCAGGCCGACTCGTAGTTTCCTTACGTGGACTTTTCAGTTTCAACGAAAATATATCTTTTTACTGATACTCAGTCCACGTAACAATGTATAACCGACGACTGTCAAAAGCGTAAATGAAAAGGACCCAAAGAAACAAAAGTGATTGAACAAAAAAGGAAAAACATCGATGGATTGTTTGAACAAGATATCACCGAAGATCGAACAGCGAAGGACAACAGTGAAATAGTAGAAGCCAAAGCTATTGGAAGGGATGGCTAACAATAAAGGCATCGGAGGCCGATCGGCGATACAGGTCCTTGTGTCCACATTAGCATCTCGACGCAGGAGTGTGTGCAAACACCGAGGGTCATCTGATGAAATGTTCAAAGGCTTTTAGTTCCCGAGAATTATTAAATGAAGCCCCAGGATCGTAATGTAAACATGGTGTGTTTGTCGAGCCAAGAACCTGTTGCTTTGTCGAAGTTTTGATGCGTGCTTCGGCTTATTGGCGGTTATTTTATGTCCGCTAATGTTAATGTTACTGCAGCAGTTAATTCTGCAACATTGTGGCACGAGCGCTATCCGTCTCCCAGATATCCCATTCTATACGTCTTTGTTCAGTTTTATTTCGATGCTCAATAGGACCATTGTGTGGGACCAATAAAATGCTCTGCGAAATATAATCGCTTATAGATTTCATATAAATCGCGAGAGTCTGGACTTGTGTTACAATGTAAATGAAGCTAGTGATTCAGTAAACGCAAGTTTTCGCTTTACCAGAAAGGGTTAAGCATCTTGTACCTACAATCGATTCCCTCGAACATTACGCAAATGCAGCGGCAAGATTTCCCTTCGGCGTCAACAATACATTGCACAAATGAGTGTCGCAATCTTTAAGCAGCAGATATGTTGTGTGGATATCTAGGCAAATACGTGGGCCGGTCTAGGTAAACAAGCAGGTAGCAGGATCCCGGGTGCTAACTCCGCTAATGTGTGGACAAAGCTCGTCGTGACGGATCCCGCTAATAAATGTTCCAGGGAGTGCGGATGCGCGAACATTTACATCACGTTGCCTGCGGGAACCCATTTGAATGGACCATTTCACTTCTGTGTATTTACTAAAAAATATCTTGGGAACTCGGAGTGTGATTTCTATATTGTGACTGTAGTCCAGTGGTGAAAATTGGATCATAATTAATTCTTAAATTCTAGATTCTACTAAAAAGTGGAATTGGATAAAGGTTTAGAGTATAAATCATAATAATACCAAAAAACGCAAGAGTGTAAATTTACATAGTAGGTATTTTAGGTACTTAGCTAAAAGCTTTAATTCGAAACACTAAATAATAATATAAATAAAGTTCTGTTTCTAATTTCTTTATTGTTTATGGTCAAATGCGAAGTAAGTCAACATCTTCAAATCTCGCCTCATCACTAATAGAACATCCATCGCCATTAACAACATAATGCTCAATATTTTATTACCGTTGATATTTGCTTTGCATACCAAACACGTTGAGCGTACACGACATCTTTCATTACAAGTTTCTATTTGATTTCGCCTCATAAAAGATGCTCGCGTAGACACGATTATGATTTCTATCACAAATATAACATTGTATAAAGGAGCGGCGTTTTCACCTATTGCTTTTGCTGCACGGCTGTCAGTAATATTGCGATGATGATAGAATTGAATATCCAATGTCACAAAAATCAATTCCAATTCCGATAGTCGAAGGTGTGCCGGTAATCTCCACATAAAGCAATGCGTACTTTGCGTTAGTAACGGTGGTACGTAACTTCATTGATGGATCTTTACGGTGCTGATCTTATTGGAAAATAGATTTTATTTCTTGCTACTTAGAATCCTTGCGTGGTGCCAATGGTTGATCTAAAAAAGCGTTAATCAGTGGTGTGTCCTCCTCGTTACGTGGAGGTGAATATTGGTTCGGGAGTCTTCTGAGAATATCTTTAGAGTTTACTCCTTGTTTATCCAAAGCATAAGCTTCTTTAATGGTTTGGTTTTCGTTCTTTAATGGTTTTGATGGATAGGATTTCACTTTTGCTTTCTGTGCAGGGATTGTGCTGACATTTTGAGGTGGGTAATTTGGTTTTCCATGGCATAATAAAAAAGCCAGATGATAAAACTTGTGTTTGTTTTAATATGCACCTACGCGCCTTATCTATTGTTTTTATGTCTTCTTTCCTAACTGGGGGCAAGATATTCTTTAGATTTTGATTCTTTAGACATTTATCCGCAAATTATTAATATTTTGGTAGGTATAACCGGTAGGGTTTACCATTCAGAAATAAACATTACAAAGCCCAATGTGTTAAGTTGTAGTGAAATTCCGGTCACTTTTATTGACTCATTCAATATATTGCTTACGAGTCGAACCTTTTCATCGGCTCACTAAATAACTTACAGTTAATATTATATTATAAAATCACGCGAGAGATTTCAACAATGTCCAAGCCTTTCTGATTCTGTTTGCAGTCGCATTAGCATACGCTGTGCTAACGTTATCCTACTTATCGATATGCGCCGCAACTGTTGGTTTTTACAGTTCATCACTCGATAATAATATTATAATTATATTTTAGTATCAGTTTGCTTAGTCACCAAATTTAGCCGCTAAGATACGCAAGGTAATTCAACTCGAATGTGTTTGAGTGACTTTTTATTGATAGAGCGTTTAATAAAATTGCGGTCACCACAAAAGGTAAAAAATGACACGGAATCCAGTAGCAGTTTCAAACCATGAGAAAGTCGAATAATATAAAAAGGTATGTTTGGGCACGTAATTTGATAATTGCTTCGGGTTCTGCAGAAGTTTTTAAAAACATTGTACTGAAATTTTAGCTCCTTATTGAATTGTTTCAATTATTTCAATTGTTTCACTTGAATACAAACTGCTGCTTAAAAACTTAATGTATGGTGATAAGTAAATAGGAAGAACTGTATTATTGAAGTGTGATGATAAAGAAAGATGTTATTCTTTAGAAGGCTAATAGCTTTTAATTTATTTAACAATGAAACTCGATACAATTCGGTAGTACAAACGAACGGTAGTACAAGTCGAAACTCGGTAGTACACCGATCGTACTAGAGGATTGCGTAACCTTCAAAATAGAGGTGGTTTAAATGTAAGCAGCAATACGGGCCCCTAAAACGAGGGCATTTGAGGGAAGCTTGCGTGTCGTTCCGAGCCGAGCGTTTATCCGAACGAAACATTTCACCGATAATAACTCCACACAATATAATAATGCGAATAATAAATAAAAAGGGAAATAAAATAATAATTTTAATGTCGTAATTGGGAGCCCCGGGCCGGCGAGCGCTCATTTTGACGAGAGATCGCTACAGTTTTGTTATATTGATTCCAATGGTACCTGCAGTGCTCGTATCGAGACTGGTTTACCAACATCATTACCTCTGTTCGCGGTAAATGAAAACAGTCCATTACCCACCCCGCCTTTCATCGTAATTCAAACTTGGGAATTGTCTCCACGGGCTAAATTCTTCGCGGTCAACCGTCAGTCGTCAGAATAACTTTGCGTCGATCGATCCGTTAAATCAAAAGTTGAAGGTACACGGTAAAATAGACACCTTTTCCAGTCTCTTTTCTGCTTTTTCATTCTTTACTTTATGTATCAGATTGTTTATATATCATTTTAGTAATTTTAGTCATCTTCGTCATTTTAGTCATCCTCAAAATAGTTTCTTTCTTTTGAGGATTCTTCTACAAATGAACAGGACTTATACTCAGGACTAGGTACCTACTCCTTCCTTCCTTCCTTTCAGCCCTTGGTAGTCCACTGCTGGACATGGGGCTCCCCTAATCGCCACTCCACCCGGTCCTGGGCCCTCTGAATCCAACGGTTTCCCGCTGTCTTCATAAGGTCGTCAGTCCACCTGGTCGGAGGGCGGCCTGTGCTCCTTTTGCCTAAACGTGGTCGTCATTCGAGGACTTTTTTTCCCCATCGGTTGTCAGTCCTGCGAACGATGTGGCCAGCCCATTGCCACAAACTTTGAGAGCTATTTATGTCGGTCACCTTCGTTCTTCTACGGATTTCATCATTTCTGATTCTGTGTCGTAGAGAAATACCTAGGTATTTCTCCACGAGGTACCTACTGCCTTTTATTAAATCGGGCTTCTCGTTTATCTGTATTGTATTAAACTTCATTAAATTTAACTTCAGGCTCTTCACCATATCATCGCAGGTTGTTATTTCAATTTTACGATCCCCTTGTTTATATTTCACAGTATTTAAATGTGTGTTTACTACACGCGTTTTAATGTCACTATTACTGTCTCAAAGTAAGATTATTTGTGTTGTAAATTTCCTTTGATTACAGTTCGTTTTGCGGTTTTGCCTTACTAAATCGTCGCCGTCGTTGGTTGAACCTAGACATGATGTGTGATTCTCCATACATTACAAGGGAACATACATCGGATCTTAGTCCTAATTAAACCCTGGGGGTAGGAGTGCGGACTCCAACATCTGTTGGTAATGTCGTTATCATGTGAGTGTGTATGTACCCTGCAAGCACACGTTATTGTTTATTGGGAATGTGAATAATGTGATATCGTAAGTTCTACAGTTATTATTTATTTTTGGAACTGAGTTGCGATGCATTTATGAAAATTTTTAGTTAGGTATTATTTTACTACCTAAATAAGACATAAATATGTAAGACTACCTATGTAAGACATAATTATTGTATGCCCGCATAGGGTAGACTGTTCTAAACTTATTATAATTTTTGTAACATCTTTCTCGTGTAACAGTCAACAATAAACGTATTCTTTTCTTTTCTAAAGAAAAAATATCAGGCTTCTTCAGGGTATTTCGGTATACATTTTTGACAATAGTTCCATTCACATAAATATTTTGTAGGTTATTTATACTTGACGTCGCTTCATAGCATTTCTGTGAAAACTGTTTTTAACTTTATAGCGTAGGTATTTAGTAGGTACAATCTTACAAAGCACGTTTGTGGAAAGTACCAAATTCATTTCCTATAACATTCACGAGAAACAGAGCCAATTTCGGTTCTAATTGTGTTAAATAAACAGTCCTAGATCGACAACCAATCTGAGATGCAGTAACCGTTTCACCGGAACTAATCACGAATAACTACAATGTAAATTATAGAGCCATAATCAATAAACTTTGTATGTAGTGTATGTAAGTGTTCGGTCGTGATTGTTTCTGGGTAATTAATAGTAATGTTCTAAATTCAGATATCCGATCGTGGTTTTGTAGATACCTACTCGTTTATCGGTTGTAGCAACAATACAAAGGAAAGGCGAATTCATTTCACTAGTACTATAAATAAACTTTAGAGGGTTATGGTTCTATGATAGATAGGTTTTCACTATCATCATCAGCGTGATAAAGCGAGATATTCTTGATCAGTACTTAATTGCTCCAATTGTTATGGAAACACCTACAAATTCAAAGCTCGTTATCCAATAAGCCCTTCACACTTGCCTAAATTGATTAGATACTTATTTCTCTGCTCAGTTTTGTAATTACGTATAAGTCGCGTACAGCTAAGATTTTTGTAAACAAATACAATCTCTATTTAAAAAAATATATGCCAAATTAGTTATTAAATAATTAAACCTCGTAAATCGATGTAAATTGCAAAGAAATGCGTTTACAAAATATGGAATGAAAATAAGGGAAAAAGAGGAGTTTTTTAATGATCCATGCACATTACTTAGTTTTTATGGAATCGCCTGACGCCTCGCGACATTTATGACTAATTGCCGGTGCTGGCCACGCGAACACCTGCTACCGTGTTTTAAACAACTTGAAAACTTGACAAAGGAATTCTTTTAAGATGTAAACCTATTCTTTATTTGAAATTTGTTTCGTTTATTTCTAAATTTTCGATTACTGCGTTTCGAATGGCCGGTAATAAAGATAAAATTTGGAAAGGTTAGAGGCGTCCTTTCATCGACGGTAAGGAGTCAAATGGTTTATTGATAACGTCACATGTTTATGTCACGATGGTGTAAAATGATACACACACATTTGGTGTAGAGCAGCTAAGTTTAGAGTACCAAAATTTTTCGGTTGGTTTTTTGATAACCGATGAACGTTTTACTCAGAATCTTTGAGAACTGAACTGACTGAATGGAGAGAAAAAGTGATTCAGATAAGTGGAATATTAACGAGTTGACGAAAATTTGCATTCATAAAGTTTCTTTAAAACCAGTCCGAGACAATAGATAGGTGCATATTTTCCTAATCTATTACACCAGAAAATGCCAAAATTGAAGTCATACGAACAAAAATGTCCCAAAATTTAATCATTTTGGGGAAAGACGTGAATAAGCCATCCAACACCTTCTATATCCCGTAACAAACCTCCGATAGGTTATTTAAAGTGCCCTACAGAATATAAATAAGTATTTTTAGCGTCCCTTTGCGAAATGAAGAGTAACCATGACCTGTCGCAACGTCTCCTTGTTACCTCAGATCTTGATGTACAGATTGGACATGAACTAGAAAAGCAAAGGTATTTTTAGCGCGTAATATTATATACCTACGTTCATGCCAAGATAATAAAAACGGAAACACAACGTATTGTGTGTGACATAACATAACTACAGTAGTCTTAGTTATTTAAAACGAAGTAATTTTATGAGTATGTTTATACAAGCGTCTATACATGACATCGTGGACGTTAGAATTTTGTATAAAGAGAATTAAGAAAAATCCTCTTAACTCTGCTTACTTGTACGGAAGAGTAATTATAAACACCTATAAATTATAAAGTTTCGCACAAGTAAAATAATAAACTGATTGCCCTCTCGGTACAGGCTAGGCAAGGATTACCTTTTCGAGAAAGTTTGATCCTCGCTATGAAGTGGCGATTGACAGGCAGTCTTCTGATATGCGCTAATATACGCTCAGTAAAGCTGAATCTAGGGTTTACCCGCCCGCAAAGCCGTTCTATCAACTTATTTTTTTTATGATATTTTCTATTCGAATATCTGGTACCATGCATTAGGTTCGATCTTCTAATTGTCGTCATCTTTCCAGTCCGCGCGGTCAGAAGGCGAGTCCTCGGGCGAGCAGTCCTGTGAGAGTTCAGACGAGGGAGTGGGCCGCGACGCACCAGCCCCCCACCAGCAGCTGCACCAGCTGCCCCACCAGCCGCACCTCCAACACAACATGAGCCATCACGCCATCAACCAGCCGATCAACAACCATCAGATCAACCACCAGCACCAGCGAAACTCGCCGCGCCCGCTTGAAAGGGAGCTGAAGGTAAAGCTTTACGAGTAGTCCACTGATTCTCCGATCAACAATTGTCACATCAATCACCAGCACCAGCGAAACTCTGAAATGGGTAGGTACCCATAGAGAGATAAGTACTTCTAGGCTGAGTTCATATAACAAGCACTAGAGCAATTTCAACAAGCAATATAGCAAGCACAAGACTATCTACATTAGGTACAGTTGGCGCGGTGACTTTTGAAAGAAGTCGCTGTCGTGTAGGTAAATGCATCTACCGCGTGCCGCCATCCATGCGGTAAAGTGCAGTCGCATGAACTCGGATTTAGTCATCTTGGCGCGTGGACCTATGTGTGAGAGGTTTGAGTTTGCTTGTAAGTATGCAGATGTAACGCGATCGCGTTGATGTGCATAGGTATACGGTATTCTTTCTATCGAAGGCAGAACGAGTTTGCTACTGGAAAACAGGAGAACCTCGTGAAACATTCATAATGTAACACTGATTACAACGTTAAAGAAGAAGTTTGGTGTTACTTTTTAAATAGACATTAATTGAAGCGCCTTCATTGCATTATCCATATTTTTGTTCGGAGTTGAAAATATAAATTTGAAACTATAAAAAGAATTTAACGGAAATGCTCATTTAATTTTATCTACTATCTTGCGTCAGATCTTATTAATTTTTATATGCAGTCGATCAAGATATAGCATCTAATAAATTGAAAAATAAAGTCATAATAGATTTGATTGATCTGATATAACAGTGTGTCTTAATTAATAAACACGACTAATACATAATGATATCGTCACCGTATCACTATCTTGATGGATCAAGATTTAATTATAGATTACAAAGTAGTGTGACATTTTGTTTAAGTAGAATTTTTATTTTCGATTTTCGATTTTCGATTTTGGAGATAAAGGGAGAGTTTTACAACTTCCTGATAAAATTGGAATATTGCACTGTAGGTACTAAGTATTTTTATTATCTACATATATATCTATATTTATCAAAATTTTATTATGAAGAATAACAGTTCACAAGACATCTTCTGATAAAATCCTTGTCGCCAAATTTTATCATATTTAACTTTCACAGATTGCGACTTAAAAAAGGAGTTTATTAAGAAAATTGAACTTTTACTATCTTCTATTTATCAGGTGACAATAAGAATATATGCTAGGTGAAACAGGCTAGTAGCCCTTAATAAAAGAAAAATGTATAAGTACCTTTAACACATGATGCTATCTTACTTTGCTTTGATACAAATCCCATTTAACATTTAATTTATCGTTAGGTCCGAGACGACTTCGAATCGCTCAAGACTTCGCTCCATCCTCACCTATCGTCGCTCGCGTCGCTGGCGCAGGGGGCTCCACTATCGACGCCCAGCAGTGTATTCGCGCTGGCCGGCGGGGGGGCAACCGGGGGCTTCCCGTACGCCCCCCCAGCGTTCCTGGCCCCCGCGCCCCCTCCTCCAGCCCAGCCTGCTGGCTCTGCATCGTCGTCCTCCTCGGAGGGCAGCGCGGCAGGGTGGAGCTTCGAAGAACAGTACAAGCAAGTTCGCCAGGTGAGTTCATTATTTATTATTTACGTTGATCTCTTGATGAGTAGTCCAACCTCCGATATAGGTAGTACCCACCTAACACGGTCACACTGAGCCTAAAGCTGTTCATTCACGTAAAGTCGTTAGCTATGACACGGGATACCTACTTTATTATGAGCGAAGCATGAGCTCTCCTTCAAAGCCGCCTCTAAAGCCATAAGCAGTCTCTAGTCTTGTCTCTTGCTCATGAATAGGCGATGGTGATCACTTACCACCTGGGGAGGGCAACAGGAATTCGTAACTAGATTTATTTAATCTTTAAAAATTGTTTCGGATATTGGGGGTGTAACATCTATCCGCTACCTTTTAGGTCACTTTTAATCAGTTGAAAGAGACTATTGCGTAATTAAGCAAAACTTTTTTAAATAAATCGAACCGTAGACATTCAACATCGTAAATATTTACCCGGTAACGACATAATGGCTGCAAATCGTACTGTTAACCCTCTCCCGACCCCCCTCATAATTTATTCACATCTGCTTTACATGAAGCTTGTTCGTACCCAATAAAAAGCAGTCTTTATTCGCTCTTTATTGGCAAACGTAACTCGTTATTCCTTTGTTACATATTTCATTGGTTTGGGGGGATTTCTAGCAAAGGCTTTACTAAGTGAGGGGTCACTTCGGTGCGCTTAAAGCGAATAATAATAATCCGTCATTCGTCTCCCCTAAATGCTTGTAACAGATTGGGAATGAAATCATAGTGGTTTGGACATGATTTTCTGTATGATATTAAATAGCTGTTGCTAGGGTGCAAATGATATTGGTTTAAGCCACTTGTGTGTTTTATTACCTACTGGTACCAATATTATTTAAAAATGTTTGCTCTTACTAATATGCGACTATTGCAAAATTTATTGTATGTAGTTAAATGTGAATAGTGCGTCAAAAGCATATTTTATATTGCCTTCAACTACTTTCATTGAATTTCGTGATATTCGTGCGAATGTAAGAATGAAATGTCTTCGAGGCGTTCATTTATTTCCTACCTCACGTTTACTCTGAAGTTAACAAGCTGTTGAATTTGGTGAAAGAAATGAATTATCTACGAATAAAGAAGTTACATTATTGGCCTTGATCACGCGGTTTTCCTCGTTACCACGAATGTGATGATAAAATAAAAGGGTAATGGCAATGTTTTGTTCAAATAAAATATTCCCGTTCAATGCCTGTCTTTTGGCTGATATTGACGTATCTACTCATTTTCATTCAGTGGTTTCTGGTCGAATGTTTCTTAAGATTTAGGTAGATGAATTGGATAGATAATAATATGTAAAAGGATTCTTTGATAATATTTTTTTATCGTATTAAATTTCTTCGTTAACACTAACAGACAATATCGAAACTGTGAAAGTTTTGTACTGTTAAATAGACTAAGTATCATTAATGGACTATCGTCAAGATGAGTTTGTGATTACAAATATCGAATATATTGGTAGATTTTCGATACATACTTGAATACATAACTCTTCGTAAGTCTCTCATGAACGTGATGTTTAAGTAAAATTTTCAAGTAAGGTTTTCATATTACCATATGAAATTATTATTAAACATCCCAAAAATGCACGTATTCGCACATGTTACGCCATTATCCCGGTCAAGACGCGTGCTTACAATTTCGCAAGTGTCGTTAATTTGGAAAACAATACGATTGTTTGAGCTTAATACATTTATTGGGCCTTTATACGTACTTCTGTTGCCATAAGGCGTAGGTCACGCGCTCATTGTAACCAGGCTTTATACTCGCTTCAATGCCTCCTACATCTTGCAATTTGTAAAATAACAATAACTTTGACACAAAGGCGGCTAAAGATGTGAGCATAAAACTACATTGTCGAGGTGTGAATATCAACGTCAATTACACTTTGCGCTTTTCTTATTATATTGTGTGTTGATAGCTTTATTGTTGCCTTTATTGCTTTTAATCCAGAGTTTTCTATGCGTATTTATGATAGGCCATTAGGTGTTACTGATACAAAGTTTGTTATTTTTAATTTTTTGAGAGAAGAGCAAATAGGTACATAAATAGGTAACTTCTATGAGGGCTGATGTTATTTATCAAGCAAGCCTAATGTGGTATTTGAAATAGTCAGCGAATGTTAATATTGAGGACTAAGATGGTCCCTATTTTTCCAGATACGGTGGAACTATTGGCATATAAAATATAAATTAGTCAAATGCAGAGCGTAGCAAGCTATTCGATACCATAATCGCGCGATTACCACGGCTCCGCTCGGCGCGTTTGATCGGTCGATCAGTCGCACGACCATAAAGTCGTAAGCATTGTTCTATTTCGATATGATTATTATTGCTCCACGGTAAATGCAAAACATATGAGAATGTTATTGCAATTATACTTTGTGACAACCATTCCTTGCCTTTTACTTGTTAGATAAAAATATATCTTTCACACTTTCGAACATAGTTTCAACTGCAGGCTTGGGCTGTAGTATAAACATCGTGAGGAAAAATGTCTTTAAATTGTCTGAAAGTTCTCCATGATGTTCTCACAGCCATGGGAAAACTAACCATAAAATAGACCGGCGCGGTGGACTGAGGCCAACATCCTTCTCATTCTGAGAGGAGATGCGACTCGTAATATTTGTACAATCTTAAATAAAAAGTGACAAACACAGATAAACGTCTCCTATAAATAAAATTCACCTATAAATTGCGTACGCAATAGTCAAATAGCGCTCCATCCATAACAGCAATGGAGTAAAGTTCATAATTTGCAATAACAAGACAATTTTCAGTTTATAAAAGCTGTAATGGATTATTGTTGGGATTTAATGCCGGCACGTAGGGCGCGGGTCGCACGCCGATCGCCCATCTATTTGTCGCATCGCGCCTCGCTAGGGGGCTCACTTGTTTATGGACTACACGTTTGATTTATTTAATTTATCACTTCTCTATTAATTTACAATACAGACGATTTGTGAGTCGTAAATCTGTCGAGAAGGTCGCACTTAGCTACTTTGCAAATCGAATATGTTGAGCAAAATCGTGCGTGGTCAGTTTGCTTTGAATGTGTGACCGCCAGTTGCGCCTCACATAAATGCACGCTTCTGTGCTTCGGAGGGCATGTTTGCACAGCTGCTTTAGCATTAGCATATAGCAATCATTAATCCTCATCGGAGGTTAACAAAAATCCGAGTGGGTTGGACATCAACCGGCACCTGCAGCAATTGGCACTGGACAGTCTGGTGAAACATGTTATAGGGCCTAGAGTCTAAGCTTATTCATGTTGAGATAATGATTTATCCATGATGAGACTCTCTCAATGATACTACAACACCAAACGTTGCTGTCAAATCTATAGACATATTTGCAATTCCTAACAACTTACGAACACTTTATCGTTAAAAGGAACAAAATACCATTACCGCACCCTAAGAGTCGTTGCTTCGTAATCTCGAAAGTTTAAATGTTTTAAATGCACGTGCCCTATTAGATTCGCCTTCAACCTTTTAAAGTGGCAGTAGGTTATGGGTGTTTAGAAAAAACAAATGTTTTTAACTTTCAACCCAACGATTAGCCAAGTGAGCCATCGAGATGGTATTCGAGGGCTTCGGATATTTATTTCGTCTAGACGCGTTATCTTTTGGATGCTTTCGATACATTTATCGGGGTGGAATGTTTTATACACTTGAAATAGGCATATAGGTTGCAGTATGCAGGCTGAATGTGACTTGTAGCCGCGTCCTTTTCTTCGTCGCAGATTTCGAGGCATTTTTGAGGATACTACGTGTTTATGGACTCATTACTTTCAAATTTTTCTACATTTTTTTTTATTTTGCTTTAAAGATCTCTTCGATTTTGAGTAGCATTGATAGTTTTGTTATCTTCAGACAAAATCAAATCTGCCTAATTTTCTGTTCATAATAATATGATTGTTTACCGAATCGAATTTTTTAAATGAAAGCCGACGTACATTGGCATACTGTAATACTGCTATCGCTAGGTAAACTAATCTATGCAGTTCATAATAATATGTATAATGTAGTACAAGCGATTGTGAGTTGTATGGATTTGCGATAAGAGCGACAATGGGGTGCACGCATGAGATGTTGTAATAGGTACACAATATTTCCTACTTTAGTACGAACACAATAGGGCGAACAAACAAATTAGTTAAACATTAAAAACCGTTTGAGACTTCCGATGCTAATTAAGGTGTGTTGGAGTCATTTAATGTATATTTTTTGGATTTCGATGCATCCATTATCGTTAAAACAGCCGATTTGTCCTCGCAATTAGCCTTAAATGCCTTGTTCATAAATCGCTACGATTATTTGTATCACGGTAAGGTATTTACGTAAATAAAGTAGTTTGAATAGGTGTCTAATGGTTTAAGTCGCTACTAATAGTTTATAGGCACATAGCCACATATACAAGGTGATTAGGAACTAATTCTATGAATTATTGTAACTCCATTTTTTACGGACGAATATATTTTTAATTCAGGTTTTGTTGCGTACAAGTAGTTTCTAACTCTATGTTAATAGGTATATTGGTATTTCGATAAATGATTTAATATACAACATTAATATTTGTATTGCATAAGGTAGTAACTAACATAATATTGTAATTTTGTCATATTAGGGTAAGTCACGTGTGTAATTTTGCAATAAGTAGCTTTATGTAACCGTTAAAGCAAGTAACTACATTAAATTCTTTTGTTTTGCCTCGGATGTGAGCAGTATTTGTCGACGAGTCCTTTAGTACCAACTCTTGAGGATCATCTTAATCATCAGGAATAGTAACACCTTCAAATAAAACTTCCTTTCAATACCTACTAAGCAGGCACCTAGGTATACCTAAGTAGAAATAGCCTGTCTAACATTGAACATTATTATCATTTGATTGTAATCATCCCTTTAAAAAACTCTTGAAAATATAACTAGACTTTTAAATCTTCTTCATTCAACTTTTGCTCAATTTCGAGTTGTTAAACTGAATACCTCATTAATTTCATTAGCTAGCAACACCGATTGCAATTCCGACTAATATTCGATATTCGATTACAGTCCAATCCGGTGCATAGATTTATAAATAGAGTTGCATCTCAGTCGAGACGTGACGGGTCACCCGAGACGCTAATGTGTGCTGAGTCGATACACATGGCGCGATCGAATTAGAGTGGCCATTTTGAAAATCATATTCTGTTGCCACCAGGGAGATGATTATGATTTCTTAATTAAGGTTCCTTTGCAACCATCCGAGCATGTGGAGCATACATTTCAACAAGGTTAGATAGATAAACGTTTACCAGTAATTCAAAAACATAGCGTCATCAGGTGAGGTTAAATTCTGAAAGGGTTTATTACAAAGTTGACAAGACCTTTGGAACTTAATTAATGAACAAATTTCCGCAAAATAAGGCCTAAAAATTTGGGTGTCTAAATCGAATAACAATAAATAATTATAATTTTAGAGTCTGTTTCACAATTTTGCGTAACTGAGAAATTAGAAACATTTTGGATACGGTGCAAGTAGTATCAGGATAATTGTATCGTTTGTATGTAACTTATGATAAGTACCTACAAGATTAGTTAAAGATAAGGATTATTGCATGTGCATCACTAGTTGCAAGCATGGGACCCCGCGCAGACACAAATAGCTATCAGCTGGGGTGCGTCGCGAGCGCAGACGAAGCTTGATTCATAAACTAACTGTCATAATATACGTGGAAGAAATTGTCAAAACAGCATGTAATTCGAGTATAATGGTAGGTAATATCTAAGTATAATTTTGTTTCTGAAACTTTTAACTGATGCACATTCCTACTTTATACACACCAAGGTAGGATACGTATTTGTTTTTCATACTATGTACCTATCTGTCTTTCGTAAAAAATCTGCACAATCTGCAGACAAGAATTATTTTTCTTTACAAAAGCCTTTGATTTTGAGGATAAAAGCTAAATCGCGCTGAAAAGTTACGTTGTTACAAATAGGTTTGGTTGCCAGGCAACATCTGTTAACTATTAAAAAAAATATAGTATCTTGGCAACCAAACTGTTTTAATCTCAATTGGTATCTGCAGATCGGTTATTGAAGCCCACCGTTAGATAGCTAATATCCGGTTTAGACTCGTTACGCACATAATTGCACAAACCTTACGTAATTTTAAAAATAAATCGATCACGAGCCTCCATAAAAAGTAAGTTCCAGTCTCACATTACTACCACGCGCAAGAGATACCAGGCCAGGGTGGCGGCGTCCAGAGGGTGCAGCCCGAAATAGCCGGCACGGGGCGGGGAGCATCTGCCTGGTATAAATAGCACCCTCAATGTAGTATCAAGGACGTCCATGTTTATGTCACGTAATTGCGCCTTGCCGATTTCTCGGTTAATACCTACAGGTAAATTTAGGCTCGAAAATTTTCATTGAGCGATTTAGCTTAAAATAGGCTGAATCTGAAATTGGGTGAAAATGTGTTATGCCTGAATAAAAATTAGAATGAGAACGAAATTGTACCTATAAATCGTAAATATGCCTACTTAGTTATTTTTCGTAGGTGGTTTGAGTGGAAATTACCTATTGCTTAATTCTATCTCTAAAGATTTCTGCAAGTGATTTGGTTTTAGAACTATTGTCTACTGCTTAAAATCCTCAAACTGAAAGTTGTAAAGTTTATTGAGTTTAACAAATATAGTTCTGATTGAATGTTAAAAAATAATGTTGTGATACTTCGTGCATATTTTGTTAAATCAAAATATCTTCTCAAATAAGGTATCAAAATTCCATCAGTAGGTACCTACCTTGTTATTAAATAGTAAGTATCCGTTAAGTCATATTACCTTCTCAAATTAATTAGCCAAAATCCATCAGATTATGAAAGGGAAATGAGACGGTCGGTATATTTAAATTACAACTTCCTGCATGAAACCCTAAATCGAAAGCCACATTTGGTTGGCAGTTTTTGCTTTAAACATTCCTATAAAATGTTTATCACCGTCGCCCGGTGGGTGCACATGTGGCAAGCCTCTTCAGAGATTATTCTAAAATTTCCAGATTGCCATGCCACCCCGGGCAAAAAATAAATAAATCCAGGACCTCGCACAAAAAATGACCCGAATACTCGAGTAGATTACATTCCCCTTGAAATCCAGATTTACAGTTATCGCAGGCATCCATGGCGGGTGAAGTTATACCATCCTCTGTACTTATTCGTCATATAAAATGATGTTCAATCTGTTTTTCTATAGATAACCTGAAATTTTAAGGTTATTAGGTAATTTAGTTGTAAATCAAAACGTAAAAATGAATTGAGAGATTTAGATCTAGCTTAGTTTAGCAGTTTTTAAATTTTATCTAGCAACTAATTATAATATTATTATCATCTTTACTAGATTGAATCATCCGCATCTATTAAAACATATACATTTTAGTGACGTTTCTCTTGTTACTAAAATTACAATAAGTTACAAGCAGATGCCATACTTATACATAACTTTAAATCTAGTTTTTGCAAAATCCTGAAAATGAAATTAATAAATGTGTCTTTATGTCGTTATTTACATAAAATAATAGTAAAATATTGAAGGCAGTGCACCAATGTCTGTGCGGCGAATATGTTTATGTTATGCATTTGCATATGCCGGGGGTGCAAGCGACCGCGGGTTATCATTTCCTGTTCTTATTTTAAATTTACACCATATTCTTTTTTGCTGTTTTATGCCAGGATGCTGCATTTTTATATTGCAGCATCTAATAAACAATATGTTATAGAACGGAGGGATAATTTTTGGAGAGTATTAGGTACATAGCATTTTATATAATCCATTTTTATATGTTGTCAATACCTTTAATAGAAAGAGACTCATCTGGTCCATCATAGGAAAGTATAATAAGTGTACGTTTATTTCCAAAAATCTGTGTAGTTAAGGTAGGGAATGGATAGGAATATAGGGATAGAAATGTATGTTTTATAGAAATATTAACTTAAAAAAAATAAAAAAGTAGGTATGTTATATCCAAATTAAAAGCTGGTACACTGAGTTAGGTGAACAAAATTAAATATGTGTCACTAGTAAAATCGGGTTCACAATAATAAAATAAACAAACAATAAAGTTTTCTCGATTGGTTATTTATTTTTTGTTCGACGTTCGGCGCGTACAATATGGACGATTCGGTCGATAAAATATCGAACTGCAATTTCACTATTTATGTGCATAATTGTTTATTAGGTCGAAACAGGGTTGTCAGGAAATATTAATATTAATCAAGCGAATAGGTAAGGTAGGCACCTAATAAAGTATTAGTACCTGTCTATGATTCCAATTGGTTGTTGTATCAATGTAAGTTATAATATTAAGTGTTGCGTTTTCATATGAATTCTTAAATTTTGTGCTTTCATGTTTTAACTCCTTAATTAAACAACAAATTAGACGAAAAATATTGTATAATTGTTAACTTATGAGACACGTAAGAAACACTAGGTTGAATAACAGAATGACATTATATTTGGTGAATAATTTGATAGAAGATCCAAACACTTTTTTCGAGCAAATAAAGCATTTGAATTGAATTAAATACTAAACGTTGGCAACCCTAGGCTAGGAGCCGGGCGGTGGCTTTGTCGGCTGCGACACACGACTTTACTGCTGCGATTCGATCCACCTATGTGCATACGCCTTTATACGCCTTTAACGTGAACAACGAAACACTTGACCTAGCTACGTCGATAAAATGTTTTTTTACCTAGTTCTATTACATTATTTTTTATTTAGGAATAAGTTCTTGTAATTAAATGTTTCATGCGTATTTAGATACAAAATAAGGGCTAAAGTCACTTGTATTTTCGAGGTGGCCCGACTAATGTCGGGCCACTAATAAAATAAAATCAAAGCAATATCTTGCTACGAGTTTCGGCGTCAAGAAATTTAGGAGTACTTACAAGTTCTGTACTAGTTCTTAATACCTACCGGAATTATCAAGTATTAGTAGTTGTAGCTAAAAGGCATTAAAGTATTAAGTAATTGTATAGTAAAATTATAGTCACAGACCGCCTTAATTTCTTTATTTTATTAATGACTTCGTCAAAATATCTTTCAAAAGACAATACAATGTGGAACCCGTAACCAATGATTCGAGGAGTCAACAATCACACGTCTAAACATCTAAACAGTTAATCCTTTGATCGGGATAACAAGACAAGTGTTCGAGGAAATCACTAAATGAGTTATATGTAAACAGTATAAAGCGGAGTCTACAGTTATTGTCTTGAGATTTTATAGGAAGGGACTAATTAACACTAAAATGAATAAGAATTGGAAAATGACTTAAAAAATAATTTCATACCTTCTCAAAGCCCCTGACTTTATAAAATTAAATATCACCTGCTATTACGGTGAAGGAAAACAGATTGAGGAAACCTGCTTGCCTGAGAGTTCACAAAAAAATTGTTCTCAAAGGCATGTGAAGTCCACCAACCCGCATTAGGCCAGTGTGGTGGATTAAGGCCTACACCCCTCTCATTGTGAGAGGAGACCCGACCCTGTAGTGAGTCACTAATGGGTTACTGACAAAGCCCCAGACTGGGATACCTTGTAGGTATTGTTGGTTTCATGGGCCATAGGTCACGACACCAACAATACCACACACACCCAGACTCAACAAACAAAAATCTTTTACCTAAGATTAATCATTTCTGTTCTTCTGAATATTGAACTTCTGGCGTTCAACTGCTGACCACTGCATCATGCCAAGGACGTCATCAAATCAATCCATTCCAGTTTTATGAAAATTGTTTCATTTCATCTCCTTTTTAAAAAAATTTTAAAAAAAATTATAATGAATTAATAGACGACGTAAAACATCTTATTATTATATTAACAAATAATCGTCAAAAGTTATTGTAATAAATAAAACAACACATTAATTTATAACACACACGTTACATAAAAAAATTAATCAATTTACTCCACAATTTTCTTGTTCACCATCAATTCCCAATAAGCGGTCTACACCTACCTACTCTATATCCAATTCTAATAAGGCGACACATCTCAGCGCTTACATCACTCGCGCGAGGCAGACGTGCGCTTGATTTGTTTATACTGCGGCGATCACAAAGCCAGCCTGCAACGTTTCCTCTTTACGACCTCCCCAACTGTGGAACACTTTGTATCGCTATCCATTGTTTTATCAATTTCAATAATTTATCTCCGTGCCGAGAACGGAACGCGTCTCTCCACACATAAAATATCGCGTGATTCTCGATCCTCCTAGACGTAAACAGCGCCGTGTATCGAGGCTTTTCTATTTTGAAACGGTTGTATTTCAAATTTAACGCCGATTATTTTTGTTTAGCATGTATTGTATAATTATCCTCCTCTGCAGATTTTGAGCGGCATTCACGTGAAACATACCACAAATCTCGTATATTCGCCTGTTTGTGAAAACACCGTGGAACCGATGTCCAACCTTGTGATAATAAAGCTACGAACATTCCACACGACCTTATCATCTTACCAATAATAATATTTTAAAATTAAATGCGAAAGTTTGTGTAGACGAACATGATCAAAAACCAATAACTCGTAACTTATGCAACTGAGAGCAAATGTCTGACATGTTTTGTACCTATGATCCTTGCGTTTCAATATCTGTAAAAAAAAAAAAATTTGCCTTAACGAGCTAGTTTTCGAGTTATGTAAAAAAAACTGAAAAAATTAATCAACGTTTTGATTGAAAGAAATGAAAAACACCGTTTTACGATATTTACATTTGAAAATTTACAAAATTTTGTTTTTTATGGGATAGATGGTACTTAATATTATCTATCAAATAATTTTTCATCTCTCTGGAACATTCAGGTCCAAGGAAATCGAAATTACCTATCTTGGGCACCCACAAATTTTTTAAATTCAAAATTCAGATGGCTGCATTTCAAAAGAACGGGGGCTAGGCCAATATATGGGGGGTGTTTTGTCGATGAAATTTTGTGTATTATAGTCTCTTAAATTATCGCTAGTTCGAAGCCAACCCCTGTATATATTATAATAATATGGTGTTTCATATAGTCAGTCTGGTTTAGAACTTGACCGATGACATGAAGGCTTTGGCAGACCTACAATATCATATCCGAGCGATATCGCATACCTATCGTATGCTATCAATCAAATGTGATTTGAATGCAACGCAGCGATAAACCGCGCGGGCGCGCCACCTAGCGGGAAGGCGTGGTGCGGTAATGGAGGCAGTCCATTAGCTCTTTACTAGCAGTTTATAGGTGTTTTACAGACCGCTTTAATTATTGTAAAACGTGCATAACACCAGTATGAGTGATGGACGGAATCGAGCTTATAGCTGCTACCCCGAGGGCTATGACTTGAGTGCATAGAGTCTATTTCTCCTTTGAGCAATCATCACATAAAAATTGTTTTTTTTTAATAAATGAGTAGCCAACGATTATCCAGGCCAGTTTATGTTAAGTGGACACTGTGCTACCGTCATTCATCTCTCACCTAGGGTAGAAGTCGCTTCTCACTCATCACCCTCGTAGCTTCACACTAGGTTTACCTGTATTGCACCGACAATACAGGTAAACCACGCCGCCAACAAGACAATCACACTAACAACTTAACCAGAAGCAAACATTTCATCTTATCATTCCATTTTCTGATCTGGTGGAATTCGAACCTACGATCCTCCGCGCGCAGCACACCGCCGCTCCGGGCTAACCACTGCACCACCCAAATCGACAGACCTATGTAAAGTTGTTTGTAGTTGCGTTCTTATTCACGAGGAAGTGTGTTGTCTTAAATCTTTGCAACTATAACTCCCCGACCGAAACACAAGACATGAATAACGCTGTTCCACGGCGGATTAGGGCGGCGGTTAGTGCCTTCTAAGGCAAACAGCAATTTCACTCCCTATAAAGACATAAACTGATTACAATCCAGTATGCTGTATCCATGACCGTGTTTCCTCTAATTACTCGAGACACTTGTACGGCGGCCATTTTTAACGCGTAACTACTGGAATACTAATCGTAAACTCGTTTATCGTTAGTGGAAGAGTTGCGATGTTTACGGACGCTTTGCCCAAAGCGTGGACGTTACGTAAACACTAGTACGCATTCTAGCCCATTCATGTCGACATTTTTTGACGTTAACTGCTCATAACGCGTGCCCAAAGTTGAAGGTTTCGTAATGCTACGTAACACATCCTTACAATAGTTTTTGAGATGACCAGACTGTAAGATTTTAGATAGACACTGTTCTCAAAAAATGCATTGTTTGTTAATTTTTAGTCTTAAAACGGAAGATGACATTTTTTTAAAACAACATTAGCCTACCTACCCACTAATGAACATGTCCTCTGTTTCTGGAATCATATAAAAATACTATAAGTATTTTCCAGCAGCATTTATTTAGCAAGCTTAGATAGATTTAACTCTTTAGCTTAATAAACACATTCGAATTTTGCTATCATCGACCCCATCGCAAATTTAGTGGTCAGATAATTACCGCTACAATACTAGCAAATTTCGTGTAATTCATTTCAGATTCCCTCCAAACTCCCAATCTACCCCTCCCGATCCTCATAATTGAAAGACCACCGTGGGGCTATTGGGGCGATCGCGTTGACTATTGGCTGCTAATTAAAACGTTCGTCGATAAATCTTGTCGTGAGAAGCACCAAGTGCAACGATAATAGCGATCAATGGATGAGTTCACGATTTTATGCAGTTGAGGGGATATGAGGGAGTTCTGGGATAATTAAATTTGCAAATTGTTGAATGATGCAGAAAATTGCTTGTCCAAATTTGTAAATTAATATGAAGACTCAATCAAATTAAATTGACACGGTCGTAAAATAGACTCCGTATAAAATACTCCGTATAAAACACATTGAATTAAAATAATTAATTACTACTTGAAAATGCTTGTCGACTCCCATTTCAACATTTCAATTGAATAATAATTGAATTATCTATCTATCTACGCTTAATTAACTGGTATTGCATTATTGTTGCAACTTTGACTTTGTTAGTTCATGGAAAACGCACCAGACTATGATTATATATCTATTAAAATACAATTATGCCCTGAATAAATTTGATGTAAATATAAATCGGCGCCTGGCGCAATCTGGACATAATGAGATAATTAGGCAATTAAGAGTTTTCTTGTGAGCTAAACGCAATAGCTTAACGGCTGTCTACAGCCTGTGGTTTAGTTTTCAACATATTTGCGCTATAGCATTGCAAGCAGAACGAAAGATCTACTGACGCTTACCTCTAAATTTCGAATACTTACGTACATAATATTAATTTTTGTCAAAACAAAGAGATACTTTATTAATAAGTTTGTACACATAAGCTCGTAAGCTTAACTAGAGTAATTTAAAAAGGCCAATCAGACACGTAGAAATAAGTACGAGTACATATCTGCCATAAGAATGTTAATTACAAAAGCCCTTAAGCTCAGATAACTCGCCTGATAAATTCTAAAGCATAACTAGCACATGATGAATAATGGATTCCAGGTAAACTTTAAAATTAAATAATATTTTTTTATTTTTATATCCATAGATTTAATTATAAAAATAACACAGGACTAAGGTTTGGTTAGTCACCTATTGGTTTTAATTGTTTTTATATCAACATACTTATTTATTAATAACTGTCATTCAAATCTCTTTACCTATAAGGTTGTTTTAAGACCTATTTTAATAAATTGCTGAATTTAAATTAATTAAAAAGTTTTATAATTTATTTTTAAGAAAAATGTCAGTGTTTATGTTTGGCCCTAAAAGATATTCATTGTGCGTTACCATAAAAGTAAAAAACATTGTGCTCACCGCTCGCCCAAGGGAAAGGAGTCTCAAAAGTGTCAATTACAATATTTTAGCAATATAGAAATTAATTACGACGTATTTCTAAGCTAAAACTTAAAAATTGGCGTTTTCTTTAGCTCTTCCCAATACTGTTAGTCTACCATTATTTGATACACATGGTGAATAATAGTCCCGAGAGCCGAGCCGTTCCATTGTTTCACTGTTTCACAGGCCAATTCCACGAACCATGCCCAATAATGCACAGTATCTATTGACTTCCTCTGATAATAAAATAAAGATTCTTTTGCCTATTGTTTGTACATTTCCAAAATAATATTTAATCGTCATTTGAAAGATCCTTTTGCCAGAACGGCTCATTTCTATTGTATCATTTATTGCCTGTAGATATTATTATATTTGTTGTATGTACCTACTATTTTATTTTTGGAATAATCGTTTGTCGGTGATAGTGTGTGCCTTTTCTGTAATCACAATACCGTGCCCTCAGATGTAAAAATTGAAATATTAATTTTTGTTTTGACTGTTTAGAGGGTTCTCTTTCGTAAACACAAAAGAGAGCCCTAGACCTATAATAGAAAGACATAGACCTGTTTTCACTCATCATTTTCGTAGAGTTTATCTGAGGTTGAAAGTAAAGATCTGCAAGCAAGCACACAATCAAGATCAGATTACTTTTTTCGGAGCGTTTTTTAAGGAAATAATTACCTTTTTTTCTGCTCTACAATGTTCTATCACATATTAAATCAGCATATTAGTTAAGTAACCTAAGATGTCGACAATTTAATAATAAGCATTTTACCGTTAAAAAGAGCTTTCTTTCTTAATGATGACGTAATCGCTAGTCTAATTCTGCCGATTCGAGAAGCTTCTTTATCTACCTGGATTCCAACAACTTTGCCGGGCAATTCCCAGCTACAAAATTAAATGTGTTTTATGTTTTAGCTATTGTCCTTTGTAAGTACTTTTATTATTTAATCTTTTTAGTACCGAAGCCATTTATTTGGTTAGGATTATATTTTTGACATGTCGTGATTGTAACTACAGATGTTATTTTTTGTACGATTTGAACTTTTGTGTTTAAAAATATCTTACATAGCAGGAACGTAGGAATTTTGTAATTTAAATGTAGAAAGATTTGACATGAGTTTCTTCAGTCCTCTGAAGCATCTTTCTATGCTATAAAAATAACTTATCTAAGAATGGTTTGTAACGTTATCTTATTAAATAGCATTAAACTTTCGTTCCTGTCTTAAATCCCATAGATTTCGCTTCAATTGTCAAAATCAACCCTTTTGACAGTTGAAATGATTTGTCAAAACAACAAGCGAAACCGCCGGGCGCGCCCGTATCAATTCTGTTTTCTGTTACCCGTATGACCAGATTCGCCCACTTTACCCCATTTATAAAGATATCAATAACGAGATAAACATACCCCATGTCGCATGGTGGATTTTAATTGATTTTGTGTGATGAAATAATTTTCTGCCAAACTTAAATTTATTGTGCCTACGATAACCCTCGATATTTAATAATAGGGTCTGCGGGATGGGATCCGTATTGGGATAGAGATTTGACAGGTCATGCAATTTTGATGCAATTTGTAACATGTGTGTTTGCTGCAGTTTATAATAGATTGGTCAGCTTATAGTTCTTTTACTACAGACACGAAACTTTTTAATAGGTTCGTGTGATGTAGTTTTTCAGGATAATTAAAGACTTAAATTTCTACCATTGGGTTACTTAATCCAGAAAAAGAATGTGCTGTAAAATTGAATTAACCAATTAATGATGGAATGTTGAAATAATAAAAAGTAACCTTGTTTTGCATTTAAAGCTTTGTGTGCTGAAAATACGATTTTTCACACAAGAAAAGTTGTTTTTTGATAGATGTAATCTCTTGCAGAAAATTTGTTTTTGATAAGTACCAGTGTAGAGTTATCTTTGGTAGAAATGTTATTGGATTATAAGTATTACGTAATGCAGTATCCATGATTGGCAGATTATAGATCAAGTTGTTTTTAAGAAATTTGTATCTAGCGACATAAATCTAAAACAATGTAGGTGTAGACACACAGATTGTAAAACAAGTCGAATTCTCGGAATAACCTTGCGTATTGTATCCACACGTTTGCTATTTATAATTACAACTTATAATAGCCTCAGCTAGAAAAATATTATCTCGTCACGATCGTGAAGAGAATAAGTGATTTGGACGGACGGCATAAAGTTGAAAATGCAATAAAGTGTTAATTGATTTAGGACTGTTTGTGGAGCAGGTAGGAACTTTAAATTTTGAAGCGATCTCGTCTGGCGACAACCCCTGCGCTACAATGCCGATGGGGTGGAGCGGAGCCGTCTAGCGAATGTTTCCGTTTCGTTCACACTCGTAGGTTTCGCTTATCTCCGTCTCGCCTATTATTGTCATATCAAGATTCGAACATTGCATTTTGTTTCCAATTTTCAATTTAGTTTATATCGGATGTTGGCACGGGCAAGACGTCTGGCGTCGGGCCATCGTTCATTGTCCACGTGTTTACGCGAGGTCGGATTTTGAATAAATTTTTTTGTGAGAATTTTTTTCGCGACGATTGACTTTTTAAGGTGGAGTGAGATTTTTATTGGATTTCTGGAACGATTACATGGAATTCATGGAGTTCTTCAACACCCTTATGGAGGAACAGCTGCACTCCGTACACAGCGACCCTCCCAAAATGCCGAACTTCTTTGAGGTCGATAAAAAAAAGGTTCGTTAATTAAACATTAATCAAAGTTGACTTTTATAGTGTTATCTGAAATTAATATTATCTGTAAGCAATTCTAATTGCTTATTTTAATTTCCTTTTGATATTAATTTAATTTAAAACCGATTCTTTTTTAAAATAGCAGGTTATTTACTTGATGGTACATTTTGTGATGAATAGTTTTCAACTTTCATACGGATAATATAAAATAAAATAATATTAGTCATCTAAGCTTCAGTATAATTATTAAGTTTTCAGTTTAGTTTAATTCCATGTACAATAAAGTTATGTTTGTAAAATCTCTATATAATAAACATTATTGTAATGTTAGCGATATTAATGACGTGATTGAGGCTGTCTAAACAGATAATTAATAAAGTTTTCCATCTGCTTCTCTAATTAATTATTTACGAATAATCAACGATTTCATAAACTTTATCAGTATTGTAAACATATTAATTTATCATAAGTGATGCTTTATTGATATAAGATAGCACTTTATCAGAGTTTTTATGAATGTTTTTGTAACGTAAAGCTTGAAGCTCTACTGACTGCTGCGACTTTGCAACTAGGTACAACCAATATCAATTAGAACATTAGGTGTAAGAGCTCCTGTAACTCGTCTGGGTGCATACTCTGCATACCCAGACGAGTAAAGGGCATCCTTTACCGCCACCCTCATAACCCGCCGTGGAGCATTTCGTTTAAGAATTTTTATTTGACGGAGATTCTTCATTTGTAGACGACCATCATAGTCCTCATGAGTATAGCATCCACTTTCTATTACTGTAGGTATAAATGCTATTTGAGGTTCAACGTGAATGTCCACATCCTGTCCAGTGTCCATGCGCTACCATTTGAATGCTGTTTGTTACACCTTTAAAACATACCCGAATAAGAACAATAGGTAGGAAGGTACTATTTGTGGTTTTATATATTTCAATGTTTCTTATTACAAATTAACTTTATTAGTTTTTACCTTTAATAGCTTCAATAGGTAGCAACAATGTATTCCCATAATTTGTGTCCACATTGTAATTATATTAATAGGAATGACATTTTAAATGACAAACGTTACACGAAACAATATGAAATAAGCAATAAAATGGAAGAATGAGAGACATGAATATGAAATCGCTTAATAAAATCCAAAGATCTGTTTAAGGTAGTTTTTATGTAGTAGTTAATTATAGCTTTCATATAAAACGATACGAAATTAATATTATGAACCGGATGGATTAAAAATGGATTGCATATAAATTTGGATAATTTATGGGGCGTTTAATAGGCGCTTCAGCTCTTGTCATTATCTTTGGAGCGTAAAATTTGAATTGAGTGAATGTAGGCATAGAATAGTTGATTCGAAAGGGATCTTAAGACGGTTAGATGCAATCCTTTTTATACTGTACCAAAGGACACGGGATTGGCCCACAGCAGTGCAACTGGCATGCCAGAAAGATACTTTTACTTAAAAAAACCACCGACACCGTAAGCATTTTTCATAAAATTAAGACAAAAATTAACTAGGGCAGGTATGTTCCACACGCGGTGGCCGCTCGCGGAAGATGTCAGGGGTGGTCAATCTTCGGCCGTTTACTTTTATTGCCCCGTTTTATTATCGGGTAATGCGTGAAACGGATGATTTTATAACGACACCTGATAGTAATGATCGGATTAGAACCCCTTTATCCGTGTTGATTTATCTCTCGTCCACGCTTAAAGGTTTTACTGCAAACGATGTTATTAAAGCATAAAAGTTCTTATAAATATTTAGGACATTCCAATAAAAAGTGTCATCGTTATGCGTTTATATTACTTTATATCTTACATACTTGCTTTTAATCCGATATTAAAATTATTTCATCCGTGAATTTGGTGAGAATTTACGCTTGGACTTGTTGTTGCTGGCGAGTTTTACATTGTAATTTAATTATTATTTTGTGCCAAGAGAATATCAAACTCATAGTATTCTCTAATCTCCATTTAAGAATGAGTCCAAATACTCCAAATACGCATTGTGTACATCGACATGCCACCATTCGCTCTTATTCTTCAGTTTTATCATACTAGCTTTACCCCACTCTGCGCCCTGTCCTAGCCTCAGCCCTTGCGTTCTTAACGCAATGGCTTCTCATTCTGTTTTCTCTTCATTAGGTATGCTTTCTGCTCGAACAAATAATTTGTCCTCCTTCCCTACGAATAGTAACTTTATCAACCCATCATCACCTGGAACTATTCCTATCATTCAGTCTTTCTTTTTTAACTAAGCTCCTGTATTTAAATTAACCCCAACAATTCCCTAGTATACATACGCTCCTAATATAATTTCTCCAATACACTATATTCAAACTAAAATAACTAGTACTAAGTCAAGCAGCCCACATAAATCTGCAAATTATGTACAAACTATATGCAAGTGTGTCTGTATGCACTAAACTAAACGATTGTTGCGAAGAAATTAGCATGTCGCCGGTGTGGTCATCGCTTCTATACACACATAGGTGCATTTAAACACTCACATACGCATTTCATATTACACACACTAAAGACTCCATTTGAACACTAAGTTTCGCGTTTTGTACACTACCCTAGGTTATGCTCGTTACGTTACAATTCTTACGTCAAGAAAATTCACCGTGCCTAAATAGAGTGGTCGTATGACGTATTGATCGTAATAATTAGTTTTTCCCTCTGCTGAGCACGCTGTTGTCTACGATTTAAAGTACTTATTTACAGAAATTATTTTGATATGAGGTTTTTTAAACTTGAAAATAAATTCGGTTAATGTACTTATTTTAAAATAATATTTATTTTATTAAAAATTATTTCATTTATATTAACGAAGAAGAATAAAGAGTTAACTATCAAATAAAAAAAGAGGTTTTAGAATTTTCTGCAATTTTCGGCTTATTGTGCATTCTTGCCAAATCCTCTTCTACCGACCTGTCAACATAAACATTATAACGCAAACAACCTGCACCTTTACGCATGCAACACATTGACGGCGAGTGCGTTGACCGCTCGTTTGTTACACCTGCAAATATAAACGGGCATTCGCGACCAATAAATGCAGTGTTTTGCGTATGTGTGAGTGTTCATTAAGCCTCTTAAGGGCTGTCCATATACTCGCCTTCATGGAAATCGCATGTAGGGCGGCACTTGGAAACGCATGATCCTTTGCGAGAATTGCATAAATAAATCTGTGACTTGACTTTTAGAAGTAAGAGAATTTGTTTCAGTAGATTAATATGTAGATATGTAGATAGATTCGTAGATAAGCCTTTATAAGATAGAAAATTGGGGTTAATTACAGTGTGGGTCCAGAATTCTTTCTTCTGAAAATTTATGATTTCATATAAAACGATATTCACTTAACACAAATGTTTAAGTAAGTATATTACTTTAAAATTGGACTGGTTTGTTGAAATAAAATTGTCCTTTTCTGTACTATTGATATCTTTTGTAATTATCATCTTTCTGTACTATCAGTATAAGCGAAAACTGATAAATGGTGTATAGTTTTATAAGGAGTCATTAAGTAAAAACTGTATGTTTTCCGAAGAAAAAAAAAAAAATCATTTTCACGATCATTTGTCAGTCACGATTGCAGCGAGAAAATTTCGCCGCTTTGAACGAATCCTTATACGGTGAAAACCCTACCTTTGTATCTGTGGTGTGTATTTCATTTGTATGTAAACTTGTTAACACCAAGGGAAAATTCTTAACATGTCTCTTGGTAACAGAGCTTCTATCGCTATGAACTATGCGTGAAGTGATACAAAACAAATTGATTGTAAATTGTAGTGTTTTTTTTTTCAGTTTTTATGATTAATTTTCTGCAAATCCGTAGTGACCCACGGGTATCCTTTAGAATGAGAATAATTCACACACACTAACAAATAAAATCCATCACGCTGGTGCTTTCTTAGTCCACCACGCTCGTGCTTAATACAATAAATCGTAATAAATACAATACATATTGTTTGTCAATTAATATGGTCTCAAACTCAGAATCGCAGAGTTTGTTTCAAAGACTACAGATTTTAATTAATTATAAAGTTTTCCAATAATGTTTTGAAATTAAACTAGAAGATTTTTTTTTATTTAAAAATGTTTAATATATAGTTTGTCAATGTTTTATGGTCAAAAACATGAAGCATATACGCGTACCTAGATTGACCCAGAGTTACTACTCGTAGTTATATGAATATGCACGTTTTCATAAGAATTTTCACTACGACTTAAATGTCAAAGGGAAAATATTTCAAACCATAAACCCATCATTGCATCAGGTCGTTGCTCTTTACATTATAATATTAACATAGGTAGATACTTATATACGTTTTTGTCAGCCTGTCACTAAGTACGTCACACATTGCAGGAACGTATGAATGAATGCACACACATGCGTGGGCAGATAGCGTGCGTTCGCTAATTCCTGTATTCTGAGTTTCTACCACCATTATGCCATCGAATACCGAATTCATCTATCCACTCACCAGGCTTTTGAAGTCCAGTAAATGATAAGTTCTTCCCCAAAATGACACCTTTCTGATCCTGCCTTCTGAATCTAGAGGCGTTCCGCTGTCTTTTCTTTCTATTATCTAATCACCTGTCTGGGTGATTTCACGCCTTTAATCAAGACGGGATTGCGATTCCATGACCTCTTTTTGCATATTGGTTATTTTTTAAGATGTCCATCACTGATAATTTACCAAACTTTTGTTTAATTCGAGACTACGCAAAACCTATGCCTTTACTTTCGTAATAAGCACGAATTCAAATGTGTAGGTGAGACAAATTTCAGTAAATACGTAGGTTCCTTAATTTTCTAGTTACGATGGTTCAATCGGATTTCAGTTAATGGTTTCAAACCCAAACAAAAATCCTTATTCGCTATAAGACTCGGAAACTGAATGAATACAGGGTCTTAAATGAATGTATAGAGACTTCAAATTCGCAATTTATCGGTCAAAGTGATTCGAATGAGGTCTTAAAATGAGGCTTATTTCTTTTTAAATCCGTTGACGTAAATTACATTTTCCTCTTATTAATGATTAATGACCTTCTTCAATAAAATGAAATTGAAATTGTTTTTTGGGCTAAAAGTTGTCAACCAATTAGGTGATAGAATTTTTTTACATTATGAGCCAATTAATATAGGAATTACATTTGAATTTTAAAAAATTAACACGTTTGTCGAAATTGTTATGTATATTGAAATGTTGTTATTATTGACTGAATAGAAAACTTATAGACGGCTGACTTACACCATTGTTTCGTTCTTTCTTTATAACTTAACTTTAAAATATTTGAAACTGAATTCTTGAAAAACAATTTCAATATAAATATACCTACTGCCGACGAGGAAACGAGTGAAGTAAGCGACGTAAGCCCCGCTGATAATTGCGGTCTGTAATACAGGCTTTGTGGGCGGATTATAGCCGCCTATGCCGCCCGCCCTGACTTGCACGTCAGTAGTGGATTGAGTTACATCAATTTCCCTTCATTCTTTATCACGTTTAACTTTTAAATATTTTAAGACAAATAGTTAAAAAATACTTGAAACATCGGGATTATTGTTTATCTAATTTGTTGCCTATCTAATTGTTTGGTGCTTAAAATCATAATATTCATAATCCACCTCAAAATATTTTACTCAGTCCTGTCAAGGAATTACATTTTGTTTATTTATTACGTTTAGGTAGTAGCTTTATAGAAGGTTTACGTAGAATAGCTAAAATGTATGGCATTAGCAAATCTGATACATATCAATGTAGGTACACTAATGCAGGTAAAGTAAACATTCAATTTCTATTAAAAGTAAAATTCAGCACGCCTCAAAAAATAATAATAATAAAGTAGTTAAAATGACTAAGCTCGGCCCCAGGCATGATAATGACATACTCGTACATGGACAAACGTTTGCACAAACGCCCAACATATTTATGTACGCAGTGATCGCTCCCCTACGCGGGGATGGAACCCCAAAATGTTCATCTAATTGGAGATCAAAGGGGGGCGGGTAATCGCGTATACGACGTGCGTACTTATAGTGGCCGATGAAGATGTAAAGCCGCTGGATGTGACGGCGATTAATTTTAATTTTGGATGAGAAATTTGGAAGATATAATTTCGCGTTTATTGTACATACTTTAATTTGGAAATTTTGCCAAAAATCTTTCAGAAGGAACCTTCGACTCTTAAGTTCTTCTCTTCAAGATTCTGTTGGGTGGCTTAGTTTTTACAAAAAATGAAGTTATTTGTTTTCATACGAAAATTGGGTCGGAGACTGTGAGCTGAAAACTGAAACTGAATACGACTTTATGGCTGTAAGTAAGTAATGTTATTCTAGTTTTTTCTATGTAGGTAACTATGTATTCTGGATTAAATATCGACTCTAAAGTCGTGAAGTCGTAAATATAGTTTTCTGATAGTCACTGACAAAGTGCGTTCCAATTTCCACTTCAAGTGCGCTCACCAAACTTCTAGTTCCCATCTTTTCCGCGTCAACGTATGTTGATGACCAATAGTGTCTATTGTTTTTGTCGATTACGGAACTACTTGCCCGGAATAATACTACCCTCGGCCGGAATAATACTCCCCTCTCATTATTCGGCAATGAGTCAGTTTCGGGGATGGTCACCCTGTTTTGGTTAGAGTATAAACGATTATGAACATGGTGTGAACGAACTGAATCAGCCACGGTTGAGCAGATGAGCAATTTGCTATCTCTACATGTACCTATAAGGAAATAACTATGTGTTCTTCTCTTCTTTTAGGTGTAATATGCAAAGAAATCGATTGCGGTGGCAAGTTCAGAATCGTAAATAAATCAGTAGGATTTTTGTAAGATGTTTATAGAATAAAGTCGTTGTAATTCCCTTTTAAGGGTTTTTTTACCAAAATCACCATCTTATATTATTACAGTACGGACATTTTATTATTAAACCTCAAGGAATATTTACCATCAGAAACAATAATTCAGACCTTATAAAAATGGATGTAATTTTCTTCTCATCTCCACTTCATATCAAGTGATATTTTATTTACAAGATAAGTATAATATCAAATTTTTGATGCCATCGTTGATAATAAAACCTAAATATGTTGAGTTAAAGCAGCCAGGCAGTAGAAAATTTTTCCTACAGATTTACTTTAGTTTTGTTTTAATAAGTGTGCCAACAATCCGACCGCAGCAGACGCAACCAATACAATCAAACGACATGTAAAACCAAAGCATGTTTGAGCAACACTCTTCCGTCTAATTAACATCAAATTGATTTGTTTCGTATGGGAACGAACTCAAGAACACCTATCAAAGAAAGTAGTTCATTGCACGTCAAATTAACAGTAATTTTTGAGTAAACATTGTGGAAGAGCTAGTTAGCAAGTCTCTATATCAATCGTAGATTGACTGCGCCGCGTTTGTTGAGGTTATTAGTTTTGTTTGATGGACACCTCTGAAGACCGATATCAGAAGTGAAAAAGATCATAGAAGTGCGAGATGCGCTTGAAAAGTTTTGTTTTGATGATGTAGATAGAGAAAATGTCAGGTAGACATTTTAGTCAACTTAAATTTTTGATACGAAAGAGACATTTAATTAACTGGTATAACCTAGAAATATCTTATTATGTACCTAGATAGAAAAACAGAAACCTATTCACAAAAAATATGGACATTCTTGCTAATGTAGGCGATCCATAATCTGAACATCGCTTATTAATTTCCGGTGAGAGTGGCATTGTGTGAACTTACATTTTTACATCTCCAAACCCAGGCGTGCGATATTGTATTGCGGTGTGAAATATTTTATAAGAAATTCCTGCCGACCTCCAAACGTAGGTAGGTACTTGCACATAGCAAGTTCGTAGCAATTCTAACTCAACAAGTACTTTCCGTAGTGAAATCATTATGAGCATTTAAACTAAATCTCTTTCCATATTGTAACGGCGCTCCTCTGAAATCCGTCGGGCACACTTAAATTTCGACACTGAGTGCCTCGTATCAATTGAGGCTTTGTTTCCGCGGCCAACGCCCCTGCGCCATTTGCCGTCTTTAACAATTAACTCTAATGTGACACAAGTCACAAGACTAAGCGGTTTAAGCGGTAGCATCAATTAATGTTTATTGTCATGGTAATATGATAAACCTCATTAAACTTAAATCAATGTTTCTCGGTCTTTTAAACAAAAGTAGCAAAAAATTAGATAAAATCTATGTGGTTAACGTTAATCTATTAGGAGGTGGTTTGCTATTATAAAAGTACTTACGAGTATAATACGGCTTGAATGACGTACATGAACTCTATATTTTAAAACAAGTCTTAAATTTTTGTTCCTATGTGATCAATATGAAAACTGATTTTAAATATATTGCAATTAAATAATAGTCTTATTAAAAGTAAATTTTTGCGGCGTGCTTGTCATTTGCTCTAGTCTCCTTTCCTCCTAACTCCTTTTCTTTACTAAGTGGCAATTTAGTCTAAACAATATTGCATCCTGCACTAACAAACCATAATTTCGTGATCTTTACAATCATTAACTCTTAATGTCTTTCTATCTTGTAACACCGTTCTTTTTCTGAAAGTTAAACTTTAAATTCTATGCTTGTCCGTATTCGGCTAAAAACCATTTTCGTTTCCGCTCTCCGCACATGTCTTGCGTCCACCCAAGCAACGTTTGTTTACCTCATTACATCTCCGGTTAAAACTGTGCTACAACTGTGAATCGGAGGACCCACACCTGCCTATCGCATTGACTCTCAGCACTCAATGATTATACTCACTTTTACTCGTTCTAAGAAACACTTCTTTAGTTCTACATTATGTACTTTGATGGAATTTTATACGGTTCCACGAATTAAAGTTAATCTTGCCCTAAAAGCTCTTGAAGTTAATTTATTAGATGTACCTACTTCGAAAAGGTACAATGGTTTTAATGTCTGACATTAATTACAAACTTTCGCGTCTACAGACGTTTTATGAATTGACTTAAGTATAATAATATGTACCTACATATTCCTAACTTGACTGTTTGATTAGTAATTGCTTTTTTATTTCCTAATCTAAACAAATTTTCAAAAATCTGCACTTCTGCTCAACTTGGCGTCATGAAGAATAGTCAGATGGGTATTCCTAATAATGCTGAAAAATAATTACCTAGATACCTATTCGAAACTTTCGAAAGTCAGATCAGGATATCTGATCTGATTTATTGATGGGAAATTTATCTGTAGGTAAGGATGATAAATATTATATAGTACGTTCAAAGTATGTCTGCATTTATTTGTTTAGGTATGTGTAATAGCTTCTCTTGTATCGAAGGAAATTTAAATGCAGTTTGTCTGAACCATGGCTATAAAAAGTTACTCAATGTGTTGTGCTGCCTTCTGTCGCTTTATGTTAAGGCAGGTCGTTGTGGTATTTTCAGTTTTATTTTGCAAATTTTATTATAAATAAAATTTGTGTTTATTACCTATATATTTTACGAAGTATTAGTAGTCACGAAATATTCACTCATATGTAATTACTTAGGAATTTACTATTTTTTAAATTATTACGTATTTTTAGTCATAAAAATATATTATAAAAAAATTTTCAACGCATAAATTATAAAGCATTTGACACAGACAAACTAGGAATAAATTTAAGAAAACCCAAGTGAGCGCATCAGTCATCTTCATAATTATAATACAAACTTAATAGTCGCTAGTTACAATATCTTAATTCTGCAATGTTTATAATCAACAGTAACAAGAAAATTAATAATCTATCTCTATGGAATTGATGTTTTTAAAAACTCTTTGATGCTAGTTGCATTGTATTATTTATAACTTAACAAGTGAAAGTTTCTTTATAATCTAAATGTAGCCAATCAAATTAGCTACCTAAGTATCAGGAAAAACTAGAAATGATATGCAACTTTTTGTGTCACGTTTTCCAAAGCCTTACAACTAACTTCTTATCAGATAGGAGTACATTAACACTGTACGTTGATTCCTTTAATTATTGTCATGAATAGAAGTACATACGAGTACTTAGTTTATGACGACTTATCGTGTCCTGTATTTATGACAAGCGGAAAATGCTACCGTTGTGCGTTAAGTGTTATAACTTACCTATAACACGCTATTACAATGTGTGCCACAGGTAGTATTAATATTTTCCACGTTGTTCCAACCGATGGCGGAGAAAGGACAAGAATGGTGACCACTTCTAGGCAAAAGGAGGCCTCATTTCGACTTGGCAGATTTATCGACTTATGAACAGGACATCGAGAAACTGTTGGATTCAGAGGGCCGCGCAGGACCAAGCGCAGAGGCGTACTTAGGGGAGGCTTATGACTTCAGACATATTCGAGGACCTTTCTTTCCATTTGATTGCCGATCTTAATTTTATAAAACGAACGGGCGGACGGGCCTCCTGATGGTAAGTGGTCACTGTTGACATGAGCGATGCCAGGGGAGTTGTTGTGAGTTGCAGGCTATGAAGGAGAGATATCTTCTTTTTGAACGGCATACTCCTGTGAAAACACATCTTTGAGGACTTCGAACTGTGCAGTCAGCCCATTGCGATTGCAGCATGACAGCTTTGAGGGCTTTGTCCTATTTTATCAATATCTCAAGGCCTTCATTCCTTGCAACTGTGTTAAGGTGGAAATATCGAAATAAATAGATAATAGATTCATTTATAAAAAGCCTAGCCGTGTAATCATTATACATGAACGATTCGCGGAAAATAGGTCGAGTTATCAAAGTAATGCGTCGAGACACACGAACACACATTAAGTTGCGCCGTGTTTACGACTGCGCTGATGGAAAACTACATTGTAGTTGTTATGTAGTGAACGCAGGAAACTCGCAATCTGCCTTGCAATAGTTACAATCATATTCACGGCTGTTTGTTTAAATTGCCTGTAATATTGGTGTTATAGACTGTTTTATGAGGACACTTTTTATTGACTGATATCGTATCGCAAAGTTCCGTACTTTCTTAAGTCACTATCGCTCCTGATGAAAAGAAATTACTTACTTTCTTCGCTCTTATCGTCGACGCCATCAATCGTCGACGATATCCACGTGGCGATAAAAAGTTTGTAATATCCAGATTTCACCCAAATTCAGTCTGCCGTTTTGCGTAAACACCCACTAATTTTAATGTAGATATTTTTTATTGTTTAAAATGCGTACCTGAAAAAGTGAATATGGATGGATCTAAATGAGTTGTAATATCTTTAAGTTACCCATATTCGTGCAAATAAACGTTATTTCATAAACGTTTAAAAGCATCCATTTGTCAAACGAGCAAAGGTACTAAGTAGCTACCAAACGTGAAGTAGGTACTGCTGGTAGTTCGTAGACAGATCTCATGTGCTATCTGAGATTGAAATTGGATGCATTGCAGTTTCTGAAAACTGGGATGATCGCCTCTCATTGTCTACAAAAGGTATTATCATCAAGTTCAAACCATACCTCATCGTCATCTCATTCTCGATTCATTCTTATATTAAAGCAAACTCAATAAGCGTAAATCTATGACGTTTCCATAAAGGCTGTCTTGGTTACTCTCGGTGGGTTCTGAGTTTATTTATAAACACATCCCTCTTATATTACGGATTTGAATTATGACTAGCAATTTGAAATTGTCTTACGGCGAGCCGGCCGAGCATAATACTGAAGTATTTCACGGGGCGGGCCAGTTTTGAATTATTTTAGTTTAGTGCCAAGAAACAATTGTCTGCGGATATTTAGGCATATCAAACAAATTCTTTGTCTTTTTAAATCCTAACTAATAATTCATAAGCATCTAGGTTTGAATGCCGTTTACGGGGAAGGTTCATACTTATGCAAGAGTAATTTAGATTCTCCGTGATTTGGGCGTACTTACTTACGGTCGGACGGATTTTTGTATGTAAAGACACACATATTTTTAATGTGTGAGCTCCGAACATTGATATCAACCAGTGCCAGGCGACACTGACGTCACATTTTCATGTCAACTCTGGTAAATCCGTTAAGCAAATCGTCACTCGTCCGGTTTACTTAGAACTGGAGTTAGTGAGGAGCGAGGCGCCGGTATATCAAACACGTACTATTTGCACTGTCCGAACAATTACATCGGAGCACTTAGTGCGACCAACTGGGCCGTGAACCGACAACAGAACACCATTTGACACTTCCCGTTTCCGACTAATATATTTGAAGCCGCCTCATTAAAACAAGAGCGTAATCTAGTTTCTTTTAGCCGAACAATTTCGCAATGTTGCGATCGCGAAGAAAACATATCCACTTTGAATCCTGTTTGTGTTTATTTAAACGTTCAAATTTCTCTTCTTTTTAAGAGCATGAAATTTTCTTCCTAAAACCTACCAAAGATCGTGTATATTGGTACAAAAATCTACGTTGACACGATTGGGTGGACAACGGCTTTCCTCGCATGACCTGTCTTTGAGATCTACTTTTAAAAGTACCTTTTAATTTCAGCTAAAGATGTTCTACTTCAATTCTGCTAACTAAACGTTAAAGAAACGAAACAGCTCTATTGATATCCAGATATCAGTACCTATTCTATCTTCTAATTTGAACATAAACAAATTGAAAACAGACCCATTAGAAACAAACCACGGAAGCCGCAACAGACAGACTTCATTTCACTGCATCAAAAAAACGGTTAATATCCACTAACCCTTCAATGGTGCGTGGAATTTGGAAAACAAATGGAACGCGTTGATGGTCTGTAATTGGACCGTTTCTTTTTTGGACTGTTTTTTTTCTGTGTTATCCGGCGCTAATCGAAAACGTTCCGGCGTGATTAATCGCGGGGGCGAGTCCGAGTCGACAGTGACGATCGCAAAGATTGATGCGATGCTGGGTCGCCTGTTGCCTGACCATCGTTAGACTATTGACACCACTTGCCTAGCGCTTACACTCAATATAGCCAATTTTGAAAAAGATGATAGAGATCCTCCAACGTAGAGTTGGAAAAACACAATGAAAATGACGATGGATCTGGACTGGATCGCCCGTTGTCTCTGACCTTTGACACTACTTGCCTAGCGCTTACACTCAATACAGCCAAGTTTGAAGAAGAAGATACAGATATACCGAATGTAGAGTTTAAAAATGAAGATGAAGACATAACCAAAGTGAAGTCTGAAAAAACTCTACATTGATTTCATTTCCATCGTCAGAAATGAAATACAATATAAGGCTTAAAATTGTAAATCAACAAACCTATCTCTGGTAAGATCGAACGTAACTTGGTTTAGTGCATGCTGTTGACCTACTTCAAGAAAACTTACAGTGTACGTGAACTCTAATAATATCGTTGAATATTTTATCATTTCCAATTCATATTCAAAGTGCCACATCCGTAAAGATCATCAAGTTATTGAAAAGGTGCGAATAGGATTAAAGTAAACCCGTACTTGACTTGCGTTTCCCATAGAATTAAAGAACAAAACTGACTTCAAAATTAAAATTCTTCGAGGTGTCGAAACCATCCCGACTCCCCATAGCATTATGCGTTTCAATTATTACAAAACAGACGCTATAAAGATTTCAACCGCCACTCGATGTGAACTGTTTGCAGACAAATTATTGTATGAAATGACAGAATATTATCATAACAGGGTCCGTTATTGTCGCCCACCGAGCCGTCAATATTTGAATCACAAAACTTGTTGGTAAGCCGCGTAATCTCCATTGTCATGTGCCAATTACTGACTCTCCCCTTCCGCTTGAATAAATAAATAAATATTGTTGTACATCGGGGCGATTTGGACCAACTTAGCGACGCACCACTGGACTCTTGGTATTGCGTTAAAACGAGGTTATGCCAAAGTTTACACGTGACGTGACAGCTGCTCTGACATCATTGTATGGTTTTTGACGTTTTTGCTTTGGCTGCAATTATTTTTGATGTAACCGGATCACTAGGGCGGGCGGTGGTAGATCCTACCTAAGCATTGGGCGAACTGTAATAATTTTTACCTAATACTTACCTATAGCTAATTATGTCTTTTTCGACTAAATAATATTTGTAAAGTTTATGAATTCAATAACGAAGGGCAGAACTCTTTCACTTCACCATTAAAATATTCTTACTTTTAACATGTTAAATATCGTGCGCTTTTGTTTTTGTTGAGTCAAAATCGGAATATAATATTTACATTGCATTAATAATATTAATATTGCTATAGCATCAACAAATTTTGTAGGATTTTATGACGTCCGACTTACTTTGCCAGCCGCCAACATGTCAAATCAAAGACAACCTTGATATCAAACAAACAGCGTATTTAAATTTTATATCCCATTTTACGACTTTATTGCTATTCTACGAGATTTAACAACCAATAATTCCTGATTGTTGTGATGCCATCAAACAAATTACATGGTTCTACAATCTCAATGTGACCTTAAGAGTTTATGTTATTATTTAATAAGCGATTCAATAGGAAATAACTTGGTATTTGCGCGCTAAAATGTTCCCGTGCGAAGGTTACAATGTCCACAACATATGGACCGAAATGCATAAAGTGACAGCAAAGTATTAAGTGTAACTGAAGCTTAGCTGTTAAAAATGTGTTTGCAAAGAATAATTGCCAATTTTTGTGTTATCAATGCGTGCTGGGGACAAAAGTTTCAGTAGTTATCTTGTGTAGCTGGGTGTCCACTGTGCAGAAAAATTGCTTACGTTTGTGTTGTCAAGACGTGTTGAGAACATAGAAGTTTCTATGATTTCAGTGGAAGGAAACATATCATAAATACAAATGTTGGTAATTTTTACTTTCGAATTGAAATGACTTAGGGATCCGTATGATTTCGTACAAGTGGGAAACATTAATTTTAACTAAAAATTAAAACTTAAACATCGACAGCAATTGGCTTTAGCACTCAATGTGTATTGATTTTCCTATTTTGAAGTAATAGAGAGTCTCTATTACTTCAAATTGCTCTCTATTAGAGAGCACCACTTTTATTTATTGGAGATAAATTAATTTGTAACCCTGGGAAAATGTACTTAAACAAGTTGATAATTGTCAGACTACTTCGCAATACTAAAGATTACTAAATAAATCGGTTCAGATTAAAATATTACTAAATTAATTAGGTAATAGAGAATCGCAGCAAAACAAGCCGATACAAATACTTATAAAGTAAATCAATGCAAACTGCAAGCTTCTGATATAGGACAAGGTGTACTGCCCTACATTATTATCGAATACGTTTTGACAGCGATGTAGGCACAATGTTTGATAGACTATTGTTTCCCCCCCTTGATTTACGATCATACGTTTTTATGCAAAGACCTTCATTTCAGCTTATATCGCATAAATTTAATAAGTGCCAAAGGTATTGATGTCAGTCGAACTATCATTTTAAAATTAAATATTTTAAGATATTATTATCGCGAAAAGTTCGCAAGGTTCAAGGTATATTTTGTACGGTTATATGATTTATGTTATGTTGCATTTAGTTTGTAAATATTAATTACAATATTTAAATAATGATTGACGCCTGAATTAATTGCATGTGCACTTTTTCAAACTGTAGCTCAAGATATTTTAGTATCTGTTTAGAGTTTCAGGTTTTTACAGTCTGAATTTTTTATAATATTCCTATATTTCTTGTTTCAATATTTTAACCAACGTTCAACCTCAACTAGATAAGAAATCCTATCTTAGGTTGTATGGATTGTATTGTACGTATGGGACGTTTGCTACTACTCATGAGGTCTAACATGTTCGCCTCAAAATCTCCAACAACGATACCTCCCGTCAACCCCATAGTCGAAACACAATACGAACATGCCGCTTTAAAAACGGATTAGTGATGGCCAGGAGGTACCTCCTTGGGTGCGTTACTATGGTTCTAACACATTATCTACACTATTTATCATAGCTTAGTACCAGTAGTCTTGTCAGTCCAATCAAGCGTTCAGTTTTTATCAGGAGACCTTAAGTGACAGCGTTCATTGTTCACCTTCGTTCAAATTGCATGTAAGTGCCGGATATAGTAATTATACCGACAGCACGCTTGGTGCATATCATTTGCGACCGTGGGGAGCCTAATTTTATTGATCATTTGCATTTCGCAATTAAAATGACTCACTTTCGTGTTTCTGACTTACGAGTAAGAATAAACGATCTTTAGTATATTTAGTACTAATATTCTTTAAAGTAGGCTTTATATAAAATACTCGTAGTTACTAAGCGCATTTCTACATTATTATTATCTTAAAACAAAAAACCCTCTATGCTCAACTGTAAAATATTGCTACCTATCAATACTAGTAAAATATACTCGTAATAATCGCATATATCGTAAACTACCTACTCTAAACTTATGCGTAGAGTAAACCTGTGTATTTTTTAAAAAATTAGGCACACGAATACATACTACCTTTTAATTGCAGTTAAAACATCGTTTAATCGGGTTCTCCTTATTGTAGAGATGTCAATTCTTAGTTCTAAATATTATCTATTATGTAAATCATGATTACCCTGATTTAGAAAAAAATCGTTTTAATAATAAAGGATTGTTTTATTTCTTTTAATATTTTAACACTTTCCTATTTTTCGGATAAAAAGTAACCTACATAATTATTATGTACTTTTCTGAAGTCTTGTCTACCAATAGTCAGCGGTTCAACGTAACAGATAAAGTTATACTTTTGCAATTGAAATTGAAATAGCCATTTATGTCAAACCTAAAGTTGTCACCAATGAAAAAAACGGTCGCATGAGACATGAAAGTAAAAAATGAACATTCTCATCATAATTATGCGTAAATGTAAGTGATGACAACAATATCAACATGCAACTAGGAAGTAACGGTAGGAGCCACGTGCACCCGCATGGTCTAGAACACGGCAACTGCATTTGCTCTTTGCGATAGGTACCTACTAACTGTTCTTGAATACAAACAAAGGATATTTCAAATATGCAAATACTGAGTGCACTCTATAATTGCATCCTGAAGACACCTGTGTGAGAGGTCACGTCGAAAATAAAAATTAAAATGCATTGTCTGCTACTCATTTGTGACCCCACTAAAGGGTTGGACCTCTCACAATGAGGAGGCCTCAATCCGCCTTATGTGTGTTTTTGGACTTCACATCCCTTTGAGAGCATTATGGAGAACTCAGGCATGCAGGTTTCCTCACCATGCTTTCCTTCACCGTTATAAAGCGTAAATGACTTTGCGAAAGTCGATTGTTGTGGGCCAAATTCGTAGCCGAATTGTGGGGTTAAAATATAAAGAGCGTAACATAAAATAAATGATACTTTTTACAGAATAAAAATACCAGCTGAGTATGATAATAATTATTTTTGCAATCCCAAAACATCCTAATGTCATAATACTTTTCTTTGTTTTAGCTGTACGAGATCAGCGACGATCCCCAGAGGAAGGAGTTTCTCGACGATCTGTTCTCTTTCATGCAAAAGCGAGGTAAGTTGCAATTCCTTAATTCATTTCAAATTTCAACCCGTGGACCTCAATGGAAGGATGAATGTTGTTCGTGGGTGCGTTGAAATGGTTGCTTAAATTTCACTAGCAGCCAAAATCGCCTGCCCAATCAGAACACAAGCCATAAGGAAGGCACTATTTAACCCTACATCATTTCAAAACTTGTCACTCACTAAAGGGTCGGATCTCCTCTCACAAAGAAGCATACAGCTAAGTCTGCCCTAGCCCCCTAGCTTATTGCGATTTGGTTGACGTACCTACAATACATCAGTAATAAAACCTTTCTCACCTGTACCTTTCGTAACAATAAAACCATCATTAAACATTGATTAATTCCCACTTACGATTGATACTTCACATAATTTATCATCAGTTTAACCGGACCATTCACGACCATCCTTTGAAGCGATATGATTTAACCAATTTATTTGTAACTCCTGAACCTTGGGAGGTACATGAGATCGGGGGTCTTTTACAATTGGAGATAAGATATGAATCGAATATGGGTTAATATCAGTTGGGTGTATAGACGGATTTATATTGTGGAGATTTTCGATAAGATCAGTGATTGACGTCCGTCCGTGTATGAGCTATGAGCTATTAGATGTAATTAGTCTGAATGAAGAGTAGGTACATGCCTAATTCACTCGAGAATAACCTGAACTTGTGGAACTGATTAAAATTGATGCAAAGTTCAAGAGGTCAATTACCGTTGTGACTTTGTGACGGAAACAGGATAGTGAAATTAATCTACATAAAATAAAATATTTTTAGGGGCATTAAATTGATACTATCCTACCTACCTATCTATAGATTTAGATTAGCTGTTCTAAAGCCAAAATATTCAATACACTGAAACTGAACCATTGAACAATTTTCTCTTTCCAAACGTTGATTGCGTTAAATATATCTGGTATCTAGTGATTTGCATAAAACTCCGAGAATGTAGGTTTTAACAACATCCCTATGCAATATAGCGCCATATAAATCTGCAGACAGGAATCATTATAATGCGCTGATGACTGAAATTTATAGCGATCATACAGCACGTTCGCTCTAGGGTTGTAACCTCGACTACGGTTTCGAAAAGGGCGAAATTCCTGTGGATAAATTATGTCACCCGGAGTAGTGATAGCCCTGTGGCTAAGAAGTTCTATAATATATTATGCGTTTCACAAAACATAACATATGTTTACTGTAAAGATGAAGGAAAACGTCATCATAAAAATGAATAGGTTGTTAGACTTTCCTTGCTTTTAATTTGTTTGAAGTAATTGGATGTCAATAACAACTGAATTTCAATTTGCAAAATTAAGTGTAACAGTTAAGGGAAATGAAGATTTTTTATTGTATGTCAATATTGTCAATATAATTTATGAGACTTACCCTAACAGTTTCTTCTATCCTGATTCCGGTACAGACTTCGACAAATCAAATTCAGGTTCCGATAAAACCACCTCGGCGACATCCCTAGTTCGCTCATTTATTACCTCACTTCGTATTAATTAAGGGTATAGAAGTGTTACAAACAAAACAAGTGTGGGAATTCGCTACACGAGCGATATCCATAAACATAATCATTATAATAATATTTTAAATATCATAATAGAAATAATTAAGCAGAAGATCGGTTGATCGCCCCGAGCACTAAGATCGTGCTCGAGCATGATTGATAACTCGACTGTCTCTTTCTAGCTTGGTGCTTTTATATGCTCCATCTCTTTCTGGCTTTAATTGATGTACGTTGTAAATGGCGGCCTGATTGTCGCTAGATAGATCATGTTGATATTGGTCCGTTGCTGTGAGTCAAATCAATAGTTATTGTTGTCTCAGGTCACGGCTCATCCACATTGAACCAAAGGTTAAGGAACATTGTAGATTTCTGTAGGTTACTAAGATATTCAATATCATCTACTTAGATGTTTTCATTATGAAATTAAATATTTTGAATATTTACGTAACTTTATGTGATAAAATTGGGCTCACTTGATAGTACTTTTTTAAATAAGTAACTTACTTTGGTTTTCAATTCTTAAGTTATTAAAACTTTTCTGTCTTAAAAAACCAATGCATTCAAACTATTTTATGAACCCGCTGATTGCATTTACAAAAATCATAATATAAATCATAGGTATACTTTATTAATTTATGCTGATTCCTTGAGCTAGTTACACACTGCTCGGTCTAGACATTTCTTTTGTGACTAATAATCCGTCTTTTGCCTTTTCTAGAAGTACGATCGGTAAGGTGATTTTTATTTGAGTGTCCTTTTCTTTTTACGTTGTTACATTAAATATGCAAATTCTTGTTGAAACTTTAATTGACTTATAGCTTAAATTTTATACTATTGATTTGTCAAGACGTTCTTAAAATTGGAGAAGAGCGTTAAATTGGCGTTATTTATTTATTTTTATTGATACAAATTTAGTCGTAGGACAGGACCAAAAGGCGGTCTATTAACGATAGATGGTACCAATTCCTTTTCGAAAAGAAAGTCTGTTTCTCTCTTTATTCTCCCTTAGCTCCGTTGAGAGTATCATGGCTCGCGATCAAAACAGGGTCCAGCTTATCTCCAACTGAATAAATTATTATTCAATTTATCATTCGGAACGTGGCCAATAAACTTCTGGTTGTTATTACGCCGTGCGATAACAGCGGAAACTAATCGACATTTTTCCGTCTCGATTCGAATCTTGTTTTAGCGAACGGTGTCGTAATAGGGTTCTTAGTTGACTGCGTAGTACCTACATTGCTGATGTCAATTGTTTTCTTTGTTAATTTTTTAAAATATTAATCTGACGTTAGTTCGCAAGGTTCTTAGGACCGCTCTTTTCTTGCGCCAAATTATTATGATCTTTACTTCAGTCTTCATCGTTTCGATGGTTGTCTTACGAGACTATTTTTAGGTTTTAATGTTTTTACTTTAAAATAATTAGCTATAAACCTTTACCTTTCTATCTAACATTTGATAAAGCTCACGAGTCACGACAAACAAACGTAATCAAAACGAATTATCAGCCCATTAAAGTCTATGGTCGGTTGAGTTACACGGTCACGTCAGAGCTAACATCAAAGTTTAATTATTAGAATTAATTTATTCGACCGAGGTTAATCCTTCACGCATGCGAACCGCCATCATTTCGTCTGATCTCCTCGTATTAATAATGTTTTATCATTTATTATTACTCATGAGTAATGAAAGTGGGCCCGCCACGCCCCGCGCCTTCTCCGCACTCTATCTTCGTCTCAGTTCAAAAGAGAGATTAAAAAATATTACACTTGTTACATTTCACCTGGATCACGGCATAGGACTTATTCCTAAAGACTTAAGGGTCAAATTCCAATCAAACACACGTCATCCTGAGATGCAGCTTTAGTTAGTTTTTATTTCGAATCAATCTCAACCGAGAACGTTTAATTTACAACCAGCGACAAACGATTATGTAAATGCTAATCAAAATGAGGATACCTACCTTTGTGGGTGTTCGTTAATCGATTTGTGATTAGGATTAGGATAATCGATTGCACCGGATCGATTCGATTCGGTCAGGTCCTCTATAAATAATTGTTTTAATGACTAGTTCTTAAGCATTTGAATTTTGTATCGGTTTCGTTAATGTTAATGTAAAATAAGTTTAATTATTCTTGAAAATACTCTTATTTAATTGGAGTTAAGGCTTAAGTAATATTGACACTCAATCAAGCAACTGACATTTTTTGTCGAAAATAGGCAAAATGAAAATACATACATACTTAGGTGTAGGTACAAGAGATGATTTTAAATGACACATTTAAAAATATTAATTAACCTATGTATTAGGTACTTGGTGGTGTGGTGACCACCAAGTACCTAATACATAGGTTACTGATTTAGTATTTATTATTACAATAGTTTGAATTTTTTAAATTGAGTAATCTTGAGATAAGAGAGGGCACTGTCGATAACTCTAACACTTTTATTAATAAGCCTTATCGTTATCTAAATAGTTTATAAACAGTACAAGGAAGGGGTAAGGGTGGGTGAGCTGTGAGGGTAAGCGTGTTGCCTCACCTCGTTAGCAACTGATTGATCGGCTATCGGCCCACTCGCTCCCGTCAGCTACGTACAGCGTGATGTTTTCATTAACCAACTCTTAAAATAAGCAAAAGACAGTAAAAATTTATTAAAAATATCTCAATTTATATTGTTAATATAAACATTAACGATAACTTGAAAGCTGTACCTGTATAGCAGGTTACATATTCATAGTAGCATACTACAGCAGCAATAAAAGCAAGTTGAATAATTAAAGATGTTTAAAATAAAATGTAAATAAGTATTTTTAAGGTGAAATCTGAAAGAATCAAACGAAATTATACAAGTTATGAATCCTTTCTATATTACGTCCATTACAATAATGACAGTTCTTATTTTCAATATCCGTGTTCTTTTTTTCTTCGTCACCTCAGGTGCCAGCCAGTCCTAGCTCTTAAATTGACCGAGAAGGTCGTAACTTTAGCCAACTGCAGCAACCGCTTACGAGCTCTAAACGCTATGTTACAGTACATTTAACTGAAAGTTGTATCTATAGTAAGTATATTTTCACAGTAGGTAACTACAGCAGCACTTGTTTGGTTAGAAAATTAAAGATCATTGCAATGTTTGACAAAAAAAATTAATTCTTAGGTATCTATTGTTAACATTCAAATAAACATTGTATAAATGTGAAAAATGGGTAAAATCATTTTAACAGAAGCTATCCTATAATTTTTTAACGATATAACTGACATTATAATTATAATACATCTATCTATGGATATAACGATAATGCGTTATAACGATGTTGGTAAAACACCCTTCAGCTTGAACACCACTACTTGATTGTTTTCTGCTGTTATGAAAAAATAACAATTAGATTATATTAGGGTGTCATAACGTAATCTTAATGAACAGTTTTTAACTCAGCCTGTAGTTGCTGACCTATTGTTTCACTTGTTAATAGCGAGTGTGGTATAACTAATAACATCTCATTCGGATTCATTTCCCGTGATTAATTATCTGTTTAATCGATATAAGATGTTGTGCCAACAGCCTTCTCGGGTTTCTATGGGAATTTCCAGACAGTTAATTTCGTACCGTAACACCCAGTAATAGGGTTGAATGTTGTTTGCATTGCAACCGATGATAGATTAGATTAAAGAGTTGATCTATCAAATTTTTTCGCCTCATTGAAGATAGCCTTTGTTGGAGGTTTAATTGGTGTCTTAACAGGCTCATAGTTAATTCGATTTCGGGCTGAGTGGTGCCCATTTGTTTTTGTCTGCCCAGTCTTTAGATGAGACGAGTGTTAATCTAAAGTTGATTGATTAGACGAAACTCCGATATCTCTGGGCGGAGATCGTATATTAGCTTTCAAATGTGAATTGAATTGACTATAAATAACTATTAAATACACGTTGTTAAGATACGTCTCGGATGTAATTACGTTAATAATACGGAGCTATGTTACATTGTGTTCGCTTGGATAGTTTTACTTTGTATTATACTTAGCTGATGATTTAGTTATACTGGTGACTACATTGATTAACCATTTGATGAAGCTCAATGTAATCCCAACTTCAAACTTTTTTCTTGTATCTAAAAGCACGCTAGTTAGCTGGTGTCATAAGTTGTAAGTTTTCGTGGTTGCAGTCCCTCCTTCATTTGGTTGTACACAGCAGATAAAAACATCCAATAGAAATTTCCAAAGACCTCAATAAAGATGCTTGCGTACGTTTTAATTTCAGCTCTAAATGATTGTAGAGATAATTTTTAATTAGTTCTCCAGCAAAATTATTTCGGAGTTTACGGATGTTTTACCGAGAGGTGAGGGAAAGTTAATTTGTAACAGCTCCCTTTTATTATTGAACACGCATATAATTGTCATCGTCACAGCCGTCAGGAGTACAGGCAATTGATGATGGCCACTAGGGGGAAGATTGATGATTCACAAGTGCGTGCCAATATTTATAAAATTAGACTGTCTGTTTGTTCTGTGGGAACCTATAGAATATACTGCTGACGGATTAAAATTAACCGTTTGAACATTTGCTTATATTTGGAAACTAGCTGACCGGCAGGCTTCGCTCTGCCAATTAATCTGACTAAATCTAGCAATAAATATAGATCATGTTACACAGAGTGAATGTAGCTTTCCAATGGTGAAAGAATTTTTGAAATCGGCACAGTAGTTTTTGAGTTTATTCATTACAGACATACACAAAAACACAAATTTTTCCTCTTAATAATAATAGTGTAGAGTGTAGATAAAATTATTATCTGTATACCTAAAACATATTTTTTTCACAGGACTTTCTGAAATTTGGACTGAACTGTTCTGTCTAATTTTTGTAACAGAAAAGATACCAGAAACTTTTGTTGGTAAGCTGGCTTCATAAGATAGACAGAACTGCCAGTAAAACTCCAACCTAATAATTATAAGAAATCTGATATCTAATGTTATAAGAAGTAGTTCAAAAGGCATAACTTAAAATTTATAAACATGAACCTGCGTTTTTTGATTTCCTAAGACGGAAACTTATAGGTGTTTAAAATGCTTGTGTTATATCAGTTATTATCACACCATATAGTATATAGTTAGGTGCAATAAGCACTGTGTTCACAACCCTTCAATATCAGGTGTAAAAACCGTAATGTAAAAACGTGTAAAAACCGTAAAATACCGTTTCCTTTAGTAATAAATCGGTAGGCACGCGTCAGTAGACACTACCAAACGTTGTGACGGTCATCTCGCGCCAATAACGCCCTGAATAACGCCAGTCATGCAAGGCGACCCGACCGAGCTGCGGTTCAAGGTACAGCCGGAAGCGAAGTAAATTTTATGAGTGTTTATTTTTATTTAAATACTTTAGCATTGCTTTAGCACATCAAAGTCAAAAAATAGAGACATATAAACAGTTATAATGCAAACGACGATCTTAGCGCGAAAGAAACAATTTATTCCAGACAACCACAATAAGTAGGATTTAAATAGCTGATTTAAAATTCCAGTTGCACATTGATGAGCAATGTTAGGTAGGTGTACATGTTAGGCTGCCTAGATGAACTTAATGAATAAGCATATATTTGAATAACAATGCAAAATAACATAATAATATTTTATTTACATCCCAGGGACAAGGTTTAGGTCGTTCATTCTTTAGAAATTTTAACGTGTCTCCAACCTGGATAATGGGTGTGTCTGTGTTACCCATAGCACAGAGTATAATTGAAGCGTTATTCTTAAGCCGCTGATCTTCTGTGACTTAGTCCAGATCACCAGAAGCAGGCGTAGTCTATCGATGTTTGCGTACAATGAATGAATGAGTCGGGTAGAAAAGTCACCGAATCATTTAGTGGTAAACTGACTTAATCTTAACTCGCACCATTGTGTGGTAAGTTCCATCGCTTGGGAATGCATAATATTACATAATTTTATTGTGATTCGTCTCGTTAATAGAATTTTGTAGTTTGATCGTGTTTATTTTATTTGGGTGTCGTTTATTTACATAACGCGATAGTGTGAAGTGACAATATTTTAATACGATACCTACTCGTAAATAACGGTAACTAAAGAATTGTTTTCCTGAAATTGCGGATGTAAATTGGTGTACAATTTTTAGGCATTTGCGGATATTGTAACTTGACTTCAGCGCCGACTTTGAATGAACCAGCAATACAATAAATTGTTTTGAAAAATAAAAAATAACCTTCCTAATACTTTGCGTTAGGTATGTGAATCCGAGAAAACTATTATAACCTTTGTGAGGTACCTAGATGATGAAGTAAGTAGGAACCTACTAGCTACTTACTGAGTTATTATTTGATACTTAATAATTGCGCCATTTTGTTAAATCTCGACCGGAAAATCATTGTAAATACAAACGCTTATCAGGATCAGACATAAACATATTTTTTGTACTAACAAATATCTACTTATATATAAAGTCATTTGATTTTAATTCACTGAGTATTTTCCTTCATCTTTATTGTCATGGGTATAAGAATTAAAACTTCTTGAATCGCGTTCCATTAAGAGTTGTAACAACTATATGGGGCTTACAAATGACATCAATACGATATCCTCACATGTATTTGCGTTAAATATTTGCTAATATTACATATATGTACCTTCATAGGTATGTACACATCATATCTACGTGGTCTCGGTTTCTTAATCGCAAACGCCGTGGGTTGGCGCCTAGTTAATTTTATTTGTTTAGACGCTGATCACATTAGAACTCGATAAAGGATTGTTGAATTAATTATAAAAAGCTATTCTTGTCCGTCCGCAAAGGGGAATCTCTCTATTGTTCTGAATCAAACCGTGATCCTACGAATGTGTAATGCACGCGCGGTCGATCCACACTTGAAAAAAGAAAACAAAGAAATAAATTTATAATGTTTTCACTAAACTATTCCTAATTCACAATTTAATAGATAAGACTATAAAACATTTTGTTGGTATACCATTTTTTTTCGTATTTTTATTTACGAAAATAATAATAATTATTGTGTCATGTCATATAAGCATATAGTATTATGATCTTAAAAAAACACAATCCAGGTTTTTCCTTCTTGCTCTACATAATTTTGTTTTGGTATAAAATATTCAAATGGTTCTAATAATCACTAAATATTGTGCAGAAGATATTACAATCTCAGACTTAATGATAAACCATTACGTTAAACATCGTGTAATTTACCACTTCTGTCAATATTTAGTAATACCTATGCTAAGATATGGGTACGATCCGACGTGGTGACTCCCCAAGATAATGGCGACCGCTTAACTCATTCCAACGGATTCCTCAAAGATTATGATCGATTATTTTCGTCGTGTTTGTGGTGTTTTGAAAAATGCCAGAGTCATTTTGTCGTCGCGGCCGCAGCGTGGCGGGATCAAACGAAGAAACAGCTGTTGATTCTTATACAAATAAAAGTGGAATTAATCAACGTAGATCTGGCGATGAGAATTCTTATATCAGATTATACGGATTTAGATCCAAACCAAATTGCTCTTCGCATGTTACCGTTTTGTGACGGGTTTGGACTTGGAGGACTCGTAGCAGTTTTAATTTCATTCCGCTTCCTAGAGAAAAAGGCCAAGAAAAATTTCATTTAATAACTGGGTTTTAAAATATAGTGAGCTATTATTGCAAATATTGCTGGATCCTTAGATTTCCTGTTCATTTTGATGATGTTCATTTTTGAATTTCAATTTATTTCCAGACACCATTAATCGTATATATAAGTGCAGTTTAATTAGCTAATGCGAAGTGAGTAAAAACTTGCATATCGGTATTTCATTTCAATTCGAGAGATGACCTAATCGCGTTTGAATAAGACGATAAATTTTATTGAAGCACTATTAATTTTGAAGGATTACAAATCGATCAACGACTGTTCAGTGTTTTTATCGCCAACGCTGAATCATCGTTTTTATAGCAACAATATAAATCGAATGTCGTCGTAAAAATTATAAACGTTTATTCATACTAATTTTAGCATCTAGATACAGGACCTATATTTGAGTTGAGATGATTACCTACATAATACTATAAGTACGGCGATATGGCAAATATTAATGTGTCTAAATTTTGTTATTGTAACTTGAATAAAAGTTGTAAAACCTACTGAGGTAGGTCACTAGGTAGATAAGGTAGGTACCTATTCAAGTTGTTTATATGCTTAGCCTTCTGTGGAAATACTAAATTATTTCAAGTAGATATCTAATGTACAAATTTTAGCTCACACCATTATTAAGTTTTACTTTTTTATGTTATTTTTAAAAGCAGAAAGAAATATTCTGGTTTTTGGTTAATCACACATACTAAAACGGATTTTATTATATTGTGGTGTTACTGGTGTTAAGCGTTATTTATATGAAGGAGAGCAAAGTGGCACGCACGCATCATCAATTTCTCTATTTCGCACATAACAATAATAATATATCATACGCTGCACTGAATTTCAGCTTCGCTAAACCAGTGCTTCTCAAACTTTCTTATTTATTCTCCGTTACCTTCGTATTTCCTTATCGTACCCCCGAATTATGTATTATGAAAATTGGATCATTAAAACCTGGAGCATAAAAATTTTCCTTGACTATAAAATTTACTTAAAGTTATATTTTTTATGACATGCGATTTAATTTCTAAGAAAAGGAAGACATTGAAGTTTAGGTACTCAAATTGGCATAAAACTTTTATTAAAAAAATATTTAAGAATATAAAAGTTTTCACCGATTTTGTGCATTTATCCGGGCTACTAACGCTACATTTTGGAAAGCGCCGCTCTACACGATGTAATGAAATGAAATTGTCCCGCCTACGTTTACAGCTCTATTAATATTCTTTATCGCGGCTTAAATGTTTTTCTTTTGTCTTCACTCTCAATAAAATCGTTTATTACCGTCCACCCAAATCTCTTTGATCCAGCAATATATACGAGGGTGTAGCCGTTTTATAAGATAGATGTCTAATTTGGCTGTCAAGATACGTCGTTTAACATTTTCTGAAAAAAATATAGTTTCTAAAAATTTTTAAGCGTTTTTATCACAAATCTTATAGCTTCTAATTCTTGCATGAAATTTGGTTAAAGTTTTTTTAAGCAGTGATTGCCCGGTTCCTAATTTCGGTGGCATTCGATTAATTTTTTGAAAGTTCCAATAGCAAGCTCCAATGACTTATCTATTTTATGTGTTTTTTCGGATGGAACATTATTTTAAACATTAAAAAAAAGTTTAACAGAATTCGTTTCAAATCATAGTATCATTAAACCTTTCTAAGATATATCACGTCAGCGAATCCCTAATGAACTGGTTCGCTCAGCTTTAATAAAGCATTATGATGCTAATGTTTATTGTTTTATTCCTCGCATTCACTAGTCACTTGTTGTATTGTGGGGGGTAGTGGTTTGCACCGGAGAAAAATATTGCCTCCGGTATTTTATCACCGGTTTTGACAAATAACCGGAGATTCTCCGGAGATTTTACCACTTAATTTAATTTCAATAAAAATCAATTGATTGTTGTTATTAAAAATGTTTAATAAAAGGTAATAGGTTACAATAGGTAACTAATGTAACTATGTATCCATATATCGCATCGTAACGGTATCGAGTACGTTTGAATCGAGACTCGATTTGCGATAATTTAACTCTTCTTCTTGTATCAACATAATATATCGTATCGTAACTAACGTTAATCATATTTGACGGCAACGCAAAGTCCAGAGATCCAAAGCGCAGTGATATCTCTCATCACCAACAGCAATAAATTCAATGTTAATAACAAATTTGTTATGTTGCATGTAATATAAATTTGGAAATTATATAAAAAATATTGATAAAGTTTGATACTATACATTAATGCGATATTTTTATGTTAATATTTTGTATTGAAGCGTATCCTATAAATTATAATTTATAAAATATCGTATTAAATATTGATACACGATATACTGCTGTATCGATATTTCGTAATGTAATAATAAGTAACTAACGGTCTGACGTCCCTAGCAATACCACAGGCAATATAATGTTCAATGTTGCCATTTTGCATAGAAAACGTGCATGAGACATGACGTAACTGGACTATTTAATGTACTCTTAATAAGTTTTAAATAAAATGATTAAATTTTCGGTAGGTACTATTCGGAAAAATACTGCAATTTTTTCTCCGGTGATTTTAATAAAAACCGGAATTCACCGGTTTTGCCAATCTCCGGTTTTTCTCCGGTGATTTCGGCTCCGGAGCAAAGCACTAGTGGGGGGGCAACGATAGACTCGAAGCGAGGAAACGACTCGTGCGAATCTTCATCATATTATCATTGTTTTGTTTTAGGAAATTTATTAATTGGTTACCGTCTTGTACGTCTTATAATAACGAAGTTTGTTCTGTTTGAGGGTTTTAAGTTTGATGTGGAAGATCTAAGCTAATCATTGTTTATAATTTAGGGGTCTCAGATCAAATATTGTCTGGGAAAATGTGCGTAAAGCTTAATGGCGGCCCTAGTTGTGTTTTAGGATACTAACAGAATAAATACATCAGTGAAATACCTAGAACCTATACTGATAATTTCGTTTTTCGATACGTTTAATGTTCTAAAAATTGATGTCGTAGGTGCATTTAATTGCGCTGGTATTTTTAAAAAAATACTTTACAAACAATTAATAAGAACTGTGAGTTTTAAAATTTTGCTAATGATGACAAAGCGGCAAATAATGCTGCTTTGTCTTACATTCATAGGCTGATAAAGAACCTTCATCGCATATCGCTACTCTGTTAGAGTAAGACAAGGGGCAAAGCTCGTCTCAGATTCCTTTCGCGATTTATTCGTGTTTTACACTGAAGCTTTTGCATATTTTTAATGTTCATTAATAAAAGTCAACGTGTGCGATGCATGATGGTTAAACTCGACTTAACTGAGGTTACGGATGTGTTAGCTTGAGGTGAACTTCGTAACGCTTATAATTCCTTTTGCAGTTTAAATAAATCTTTGAAAGGAAATATCGTAAGGAAACATGCATGACTGAGACTTCTACATAGTGTTCTGAAAGGCATGTGAAGTCTGCCAATCAGCAACGGTTCAGCGTGGTAGACTTCGGAGGCAAAGGTATAAGACAGATACGTTACATGTATAGTTATGTATATATATTACCTTTGGACTCACAGTGGTCTCCATTGTATCAGCGGAGGACCACGTTGGTGCGACACTTAAAATTTAACACCAAATGTCTTCTTTAAAAGTTTTCCTGCTTTTTCTTTGTGTAGGTAGTATTGATGTACAAAGAAGAACAATGATGTGGAAATTATTGATGGTATTAAAAGGAATTAAGAAACTAACTATGGGTTTAAACTTATTCAATAAGTACCGGGCACTTCCATCCCGTTAAACATGTTTTCCATAACAATAAAACGAAATTATCAGTCAATGGACGAAATAAACAGTTACCTCGGCTGCTAAATATTACAATAATAATTAAAAGTAGGTTGTTCTCTTTAGTTATATGTAATTTCAATAGCGTAGTAATAAACCGAGCGTTTGTTTCCAAGAACCATCATAATAAAAAAAACTTATTCAGCCTAAGAAGGGGGAGGCGGCGGCCGTCGACCGCATTATAATGCTAAAACATGGCTCGACCGTTCTTTCTTGCCAGTTTGTATGAGGCTATTGTTGTCCGTCTGTCCATCCGCATCAAATACGCCCATAAATCATATTCGTCGTAAATTCGATACGAGTAACAATGAAATATCTGTTCTTATTTGAATATAAGATATAGTCGTGTGTGACACTTTTTGTTACCATTAGCCGATACGACCTTTCGACTTTCAAAACCAATTCGAGGATGCCGATGCGGCTATAGAATTCGGTCCGACATAATAATTATCGATTCTTGGCTACAATGTGTGCAACTTTTGTGTGGAAACGCTAAGAATGGGTTGTTTCAACACGGACCACCTCTGTTACCGAATTAGCAAAAATAAAGGGCTTTTCTCTTGGAAAGTAATTATGGCATATTATAGAGCTGAATCACAAATTGCTTCTTAGCTATTGTTGCCTTCGGCCCCACACGTCAAGTGGTGTTTACGCGACAAGCACGTACGTTTTACTTTGTCGCGTAAAACATCTGCCACGGTTGAATGTCACTCGCTAGGACTCTATCACGACGATATAGTAACTATAATTGCATATCCGAACACCTCTAATGAAGTGGTTAAGCGACAGTCGCGATGCTAATTTTAAAGTAAAACATGTTAAAGGCAATTTTATTAGACCTTTATTAAGAACTTACTTTGTCAGGGTTCGTGACATCTATTAAAGTTATTTGTGAGAAGGAACATGAAAGTTCGATTTGACTGACTGTTGAAATACAAAGCATGGATGGTAATGAATGAAGGATTCGTAGAATTAATTTACATGACAAAATCAGGATTAAATTCTACAAATCTATGTTCAAACTTGATAAGTAAAAGCTATTAAATGAATTTTACTATTGAAGATTCTGTTAAAAAAGAATTTCGTCTAAATTCCCTTGAAGGTAGGAAATTCCAAATAAAAATAATTATACTAGATACAGACCTACCGAGCTAAAATCACAATGATATTATTAATCTGATTATTATCAAATATAAGCTGCAAGGATGCCTCAGCAGAACACAAAAAGCGGTGTTGCATTTAAAACCGATATCAACTACAACTTCATCGAGGAGGTCCGGTGAAAATGTCCAATTTGTTATCTAACAGAAACAAATACCGGCCACCAAGTCCATACAACCCAAAACACAACATCAAAATTCAATCTTATCATCTTTATTATAGAGTTCAAATTAACTTCACATATCAGCTTAGACAAAAAAGTGATAAGTCCTTTGTAATCTTTCTGACGCCAAGGAGGCATACTCCGAGTTAATTGCTTTGAAATGTATTTTTTTTTCGACAGGTAAATGTTTTATTATTGTACGTTCTACCTGAATTGGAGACAGTACTGCATTTAGCCGCCGGTAGACGATGAAAAAATTACATTGTACTGACTCACTTTACAGTTATGCGATGTTTCGGTGTGTTTATCGATTTATGTATTTGTTTTGGCCCGATTGATAGCACGATTCGTTTGCTTTTCATTCATTATATCTCATCAGTCGTATTATATCTTAACCATTACACACCGATTATGAATGATAAATCAATAATCTAATTTATATCAGGAAGTTAAGTGTCAAGCCTTAAAATTCCTTTGGTATCATTAACGCTTTTATAAAGGAACCGTTTTAGATAAATGGCTAATGTTTCAGGTTAACATTGGCTTTGTTTATGTTACTTTTTCTCTACGATTAAACTTCTTTATTTGCAACCAGCCGATGATCTATTATCAAGTTATTATTTTACGGTTCTTGCAAACGTATTATGTATTTAATAAATATTATAGCGACAGTAAAAACTGTTATAATTGTGCATTTATGTCATATTTAGAGCAATAATAGAGTATGTGGTGTTTATGTCCCTCTAGGAGGGAACTCCAAGAAATCGGCTTAGTAACTTTAAACAAGTCCAATAAGGAACTATTCTGGAAATGTCAACATTGTCGCCGATAAGTTGAGGAAAAGTAGGTAAATAAGCGTAGGATAAGGGATTCGCAACGTTGTTTTCTATCCCTCTGAAATAAGGTCATTCGTAATATCGTTCGAAACATTTTGTGTTCTTAATTATTATTAATTTTCTTCATTCCTCAACACTTTATGCCAGGATCTCGCCTACTTTCGGTGAGTTAATTAGTTTTGCATCGTATGTGCAATGGTGCTATAGAATGATTCTTTTTCGGTTTGTATACATATACCTGTATTAAATCGTCTAACTGTCTTATCTCCAAACTTTCCACCCTTCCAAAAGCGTGATAGATCGCAAAAAATCGCGCCAATTTGACTGGGAAACGTTAGCTCGCCGGCACCAATTTGCTAGTCTGCGAGGCGAAGCGGGGGCCAATTTTCGACGTTTCTTCGTATGTTTTCGCATTACGGCGATGTTCGACGTCGATATCGATCGTGATCGCGGTGCAATTTGCTCCGCCGCGCTAGATGGCGTTTCGCGGAAGCGGCGCGCGCCCTCACGCGCCTCCCGCGCACTGTTGTGGTGTAATTTATTGCTTATTTCGAGGTAATTGCACCCTTGCCGCCCCCCGCTAAATGTTTCTACTACTTTCTTGCCTTGTTCTTTGTACACCGTTTATTGTACACCAAAGTCACACAACCAACAATGCTATCGACGGCCTGATCGCTGAAGAGCGATTTCTTTCGATATTAATCTATTTGGCATAATAATTTATATTATCTAAGGCCCTCAAAGTGTAATATTGAGGTTAACTGTTTTAAATAAATAAAATAAAATAATCTATTTGGCAGAACAAAGTGTGCCGTTACGTACTTAGGTAAATTGTTTCGCTGCTTTACATTTTGCTGTATAAAATTTAGGTTTATCTTTTGTTAAAAAGTACACGAGTGGCTAAGACCGTTCTTCGGATTGTGTTAAAATCTACTGATTTTACAAAATTATCATTACCATCCTCTTTTCCATATAAATAAACCGTATCTGCAATAATCCCTCTCAAATGGAGATGCCATAATAAATTCAAGACTTTCTCTTATGGGCTGTGGATCCGAGATTATTATTTACTAATCGCCATTGGACGAGTGAACCGATTAAACAGAGTCGTCACGCTACTTTAGTATAAGCCGGCTCAGCAAACAGTGTGCACGGTTCGGTTCCAATTGTTCTCATCTTACTTTCTCTTTGAAGAGATGGTGATTGGATTGTGGCATCTTCTAAAAACTACTTCATCTTAAATACACCTACTTATACTTGTTACTTTTTAATTTGTATTGCTTTGACATTTAACCTCTTTTGCTCCTTTTAGTAATAACAACGCATTATCAAACATTTTTAAAACTGGGAAAATAGTTGTATAGAAAAGAATCCAATAAAGATGTATTACTTTATATCACAATCTACTTATTGCGTGGCTACAAATATGCATGTTTTCTTACATCTCTTCAGTGATCTCATCTGTATATTATGTTATAACTCGAGCACATCACTGCCTTCAGCGCTTTTCACTTTGCTCACACCGATGTGATTTATTTCATTATGCGAGTGCAGTCGTCCCATTGTTCAGTGCATACTGTAATGCAGCACAATCATTGTGGGCACTTAATTTAAAATAATTGCCTAATTGCCTCATAGATTGCGGCCTCGCTTTGATAACGTTTGCATCACAATCTTGATGTTTGAACTCTGTAATGACGTCGTTAGTAGCTGATTATGATGCGTTGCCTCGATTCTTTTTGTTTCATCAACGACAGTTGAGGGGTTTTGCTATTACAAGTCTCGTATTCTTGCAGCTGTAGATCATAGTTAGATTACGTAGACAAATAGTGCTTCAATTTTTTTTATTTGTGCTGTTCTTGATTGAGTGTCAAAAGATTCATAAAATTACTCAACATCTGTGTTTAAAAAATTATAAAGTATATAACGTATAAAAGTAATAACAAAACATCTTCCGAGATTCTGCTAATTACTGTAAATCTACTCGTAATTTAGAGAGCTGTGACCGTGTTATCCATTCCTTATTGCATCGTCAAAAATAGTCTCAGCGGTACCGTTCGAGCTATTGTTTTAAATATGACCGAGTTTATTATTTAAACTGAACGCGAATTTATAAACCCAACAAAAACTGGGAATCAAAATAGTTGAATGTTGTAATCGTCTAATTCCAGAGAAATAGAATAATACGGTTGGAGGTCAGTTGATGTTTTATATTGTGCGCGTGTGTAATGTGATATGGACGTTTCTTCATACACTGATTTATTTTATTTGCCATTCGGGTTAGCATAATAAAAGCTGATATTGATTTCGTTTTATTCGTTATCATGTTCTCCTAGTATCCGTGTTCCTACTGAAAAATTAAGTAAAACATACAATTTTTACATTAGATACGTTAATATTTTGAAGAGCGTGTTAGAATATGCTCTATCCGTTTTAATTAAGAATTTTAATATGAAGATAACAAATAAATTAGTCATAAATCAATCATTATTAGCTCATGAGATGGAATTTAGCAAATTGAAATAGTGATTTAATTTTGCTGTAATTACGAATAACTTTTGGACACGGTTCAAATAATTGTTGATGTACTCAATCTGTTTTAAATAAGAATTCCGCGCGTTTTTTTCAGACAAATATACCAACAAGATACATATTGAAGAAATTATATTTAAGCCCATAGGAGAGAATATCTTAAACGATCCCAATACTGCCGTCACAAAGAAAAAGGGCACAACTAACATTTTTTCCGAAATTGAGTTATATACATATTCGGAATCAGAAAAAAAAGGCCCATCTGCCAATATTTTTTGTACAATTTTAGGAACAAGATAAACAAAAATACCGTAAGCATAAAAGGCACAACTGAGCCACTTTTAAAATTTTTGTACGTAAAAAGAGCACATCTGACCTATAGTAAGCCAAAAGGTCACATATACAGAGATGCGGCTTTTAGATTTATCACGATAAATATAATTTATTTACTTGAAAAGGCATAATTGACATGCGTTAAATATTAAAGGCATAATTAACACAGATGTGCTCTTTGATTTAAAGTTTACCTACTAGACCTTGATATTTAATTTAAAAGAAAAGTCACAACTAGCAGTTATGCCTTTACTACCAAAATTTTTTGACTAGAGGTGAAGTGAGGCGATAGAGGTACGAAGCGGATCCCGCCAGTTGTGCCTGACCCTAACGTCCACGTCCAGCGAGTCCACGTTGATTTTATTATATAAAACTTCTTTTGTGACCCATTAATATGATTTATTAGTATTTATTGGCAAAATTTTTGAATGATTAATTGCAATTTAGTTAAAAATATGACGACAATTTTTTTATTTTATGTAATGGTATCCCCAATTATTCATTCAATCGATACATTACGACCAAAATTGACATTTTAATTGAATAATATTTTAATTGACACTAATTAATTAATATATTATTTTAATATGACTGTAGTAGTAATATGTAGTTTTTTTTAGCAATATACAATCGCGAAGCGCAAGATTAGTTAGTGTTGCTTTACGTAAAGATAATTCTGTAGGCGAATGGTCTCACGAATGAAATAAAATCCGCTATTCTCACTAAACTTGGCCCACTTATGCCTACTAATAGAAATAATTTTTGGGAAAACTTACCCGTGAATGATGGCTCAGCTGATCTAACTCATATTTATGAAGAATGATTATTTTTTTAGTTTGCTCATTTTGACCAAAGTTCTAATTATGTGCCTTGATGATTATGATAACTTCATTGTAAGGTATTTTTTTTTTACTTTTGAAATAGTTTTTATTTATTCTTATTTTAATGTTGTTTAAAAGACATGGCCAGAATTGTTGTAATTGTGGTTACCTTAAAAGTACTAGAAGCTGATTAAATATCCATAATATGATTTTTATTTTAAAAAAAAAGTTCCTTGATGAAGGTATTTTTTTTAACTTTTGAAATAGTTTTTGTTTATTTTTATTTTGATAATTTGAATGTTGTTTATAGGACATTGCTAGAATCATTATAATTGTGACTGATAACCTTAAAATTGCCATATTTAACAAACATTATTATAAAACTTTTAGAAGCTGATTGATTCTGTGATTTTCACTAAAATTAAAAAATACCTAAGTTCCTTGATGACTGATAATAAATAATTCATTAATATTTTTTTTTTAAGTTTTGATACGATTATTTTTGTTACCTTTTTAAAATAATAGTTTTATAAATATTCCCTAATTGTTTTTACCCGTTTTTCTTGTATAATATTAGTAAAATGAAAAGGCACATTTTAATAAATATGCCTTTTCATTGTATTATTTCATATTTTCTTCACAAAATGTCAGACTGAAAAGTCATAATTGGTTAGTTATGCCCTCTATTCGTAATATTAAGAAATTTACTTCATTTTTTTTGCTACGTTGAAAGAGAAAATGTTGAATATTAATTAAATGCAAATAAAATAAAAACTTATATTTCAATAATTGTATAGGAATCGTGAAAATGAATTTATTTTAATTCATTTATTTTCGAAAGTAATATTAGTGTCGATATTTTTCGCCAAAAACCAATAAAAACTTTAAACTCGATTTTCTCCATATTTGTAAAATGTTAGATGTGCCTTTTCTCATTATGACGGCAGAATATGCGGTGAATACTGCTAAGTTGCAAACAGGATTCAAATCACCATTGACTGACAGCGAAAATTGTCACTGACATTGAAAAATTGTCATCTCTAGCTGCCATTGTTATTGGACGAGTGTGTTCGATTCCAATTAGAAATCGGATGCTGGGAACGGTTGAGCTTCCTGATACGATCTGGCCAACACAAATATTTGTGCGTAAGACAAGTGTTGTCGGCGTGTATTTGCATTCGTTGGTAGTCTGTACGTGTACACCGTAGATCGTGAACAATTTGGGGACTCCCACATCGTGGGATCTTTCGTGATTCGATCGTGATATTTAGTTTGGGCTGTTTCTTTATTTCGTGCGTGTTTTTTTAAGTTGTGAACAATACACATGGCTCGATCTTTCAGACATTTGCAATTTGCATGTACCTAAATATCCATTTGGATAAAAATGAAATTTTAGGATTCTAAGTTCCTTAGTATGTTTTTGTTTTTCTGTTGCTTATAATTCGTTTTAAGTACAAGATAACGGTAGACATTGTTATAATTTATAGAGATGTTGCCTAATAAGTCTAAATTGAATTTTTAAGAAGAATTTTTATTAAGTAGGTTGATAGGTGTATCATGTTTGAATAAAATATTTAAACATTAAAGGTTTTAGAATTTATAAGGTGCACTCCCCGGAAATCTACGTACAATGCAACAAGTCAGAATTTCAAGAATCAATTTTGAAGAAATCAGTCCTTAAAAATAAATTCGAATACCCTTATCACATACCTCAAACCCGTCAGATAGTGTGTATTCCTTGCTCAGTTACCTAGTGGCCTATTTCGTCAACATGAATCCTCCTGCTGCTATAAATATAGCCTCGATAGCGGTTCCCTCGTTAATCATTCTCTGTATACTGTCACAACATGTCGCGCACTCTCTCTGATCTTCATTCACACATGTACTTGCTTTTTAGTTTTTGCCATTCACACACTGCTGGCCTACCGTATAACCGCTGAAGCGTATTTCTTCCTGACTGTTACTTTTTTCTTTTATAGTTTTTTTCTTCTAAGTTGGTACCTGCCTTCTTCTTAACCGCAACATAGGATCTAGCTTGGTTCACCCAAGACCACCAAGCATTTAGACATAATAATGATATGTTAGAATAAATAAATGAAAAACTATCTTGTCGATTACGCTATCTATTGTGCTATCCTCTGTAGTAGGTATCTCCCAATTTGATGGAAACAATAAAATATAAGTTAACATAGGTATTATTGCTCCAAATGAATGAGCCGTACCTACTTTAGATTTAATATCGAGTTTTCCAATGAAACCGTAAATATACACCTGTTGAAAATAGTTTCCGATTTTTTTGTCACCCAGTTTGTAACAAATTCTGACGAAGACAGGTTAGTTTTTATAAATAATTGTAACGGAACTACGGCTCAATGTGATGACGGCGACATATTAATTTTACCTGTGATGCGCATGAAATGATGTTCTGGAATATTAAACTTTAAACTGAAATTTTAAACGAGCATATACTTCTTCTAAATCTACATATTTTTCTTAAAGCATCTTAATATTTACGATAACCGATTCACTAATTCTGAGAAAGAAATTTTGATGAATATGTACAAAATTGTTCCATAAATTAATGTGTTCAGCATTTAATTTGATTGTATTAATGTCCTTCTTATCCATTAGTCAATGTGTGTTGTTGTAATTGCCATTTGATCATCTGTCAGTCAAACGATTACGGACAACCGTAATTTTCCAACCGGATATCTCATTGAAGAAGACCAAAATTAATTGCTCGCAGTTTCCATTTTGACTGAAATGACTATAAACGCGGGATCAACGGTTCTTCGCCCCTTGAAGTTGTTGCAAATTTATATTCATCACGTCTTGAAGAATTAAAGGACATTTGTGAACATGTTTTGCATATAACGTTTATAATTAATTCAAAGCTCCATCAATGAGCTTTGTATGCGGCATTGTTTCAACTTGATTTACATCACCTCTTTGATCATAACGAACTGCAAACGGCACATTCGTTTCGCTAGAATCATATTAATTAAACACATTTTATTGCGGTCGCTATATTAACTGCCGCCTGTTAAATGTTATTTCGGAGAACGGTTCGCTATCAAATATTTCCTACAATAAACCGTTCGCGAAATCATTATCTTTAATTCTGGTTCCATCGACGAGAACCACAATGCCGCCGTCATAATATTATCCCTGGCCATCAGCCAATGCTTAATGAATATTTGTTGTCAAAGATTCGTCTAGCCTTAATTTAACACGTTCGAAAATCACGCGTTCTTTGTTATATAAAAACCGATCATGAACGTAATAATTGAAATTAATGCTGGCAAGGCGTCGTCGGAAAACTAATTTGTGATCGCATCACGTGCCCCACATCTGCGCTGGCACTCGTGCCTAATATAAAAGATTAAAATAAAGTAACAAAGAAGCAATCAAAGAATCCAGCCGGCGAACAAGAAGACATGAAATCTCCCGCGACGTCTGTCAAATTAGCATCACAAACGAAAATAGCGTCATTCTAATTATTTTGATGACTCAACCGAAATACAATTAATCTTGCCCGTTCTGTGAACTGTCTAAATGACGGACGGACTAAAATATCGTCGCTTTTCGCGATAAATAAACTTGGGAGTCGAATATCGAATTTCGATTCCATCGGTGCTGCGTATCAAAGATTTTATACGCGGTGTGAGCAACGGAGCGCAATACCGGCGCGCCCCGAGATGACTGGCTGGCTAGAAGAGCTGTGTTCAGATTGCCACTGCTCCATGCCAAAATATATAAAAAGCTCTACCAGGAAGTCACTCAAACAACTAGAACAATTCAATAAAAAAACGCGAAGGTCTCAGAGGTGTTGATTGATACAATACAATTTATCAAAAAGGGACAAATGAGTCCATGAGACCATTTTCTTAAATTCAAGACAATTTAATACATTAACTACGTCTATAATTCTTATTCTCTCGCAAAGCGGAAATCAACTGTCTCGTCGAAATTCCGACTGGGATTGCATCCAGTGTGAATGTATTGCATTTCGATCGAGTTAATTCCCGAAGAGCCAGATTATTAGGGCGAAACGATTGCTGAAACATCGTCACTGTCAATTATGTCGTTTAGATGTTTAGATTAGTATTAAATACACGAAAGATTATTCTTGGCTGGAACAGAAGCTAAGCTAAACTGTTAATTTTGTTCGCTCGGTTTGAGGAATGTAAATAAAACTCCAAAAATGGAATATAGCCGGTTAAATTTGCCCTTGAGGAAACAGTAACGGGAGTTACGGGAGTCAATTTTATTGCCATCAACACTCGTTGACACAGTACTCCATTGTGTCACACCGACTCGCCACCTTGAGTCTGCGGCCCGTCTAGTTCGCCCGGCCGCCCATAAATCAGCCGGCCCACAAATTGGAAACACACCGCTAAACAGCCCAGCACTATAAAATCTCAAATAATAACCTCGGATCTAAATCCCATAAAAATATGATTTCGAGTGGGTTTAATCCCGCCGTGGTTTTACGACGATATAAAACTTGATTAATAACTCTTGCGGTGCATTTGTTACTCGGCCGATAGAGGTCGCACAATGTTGCATTGACCCATTTACGGTTCGTGTTCTGCGTTGTATATTGGCGACTGCTCCAGACGAAACAGGACCTTTGCATCAATCAAGAAATGCGGAATAAAATTGTATTAAATTTGCAACTGTTACACTAGATCTCGGCGTGAAGCTTTGTGGGTTGGCTTTCATCGGTCGATCTCAAAAATCTAAATACCTACTTTTACTGTAATTTGTGTTATGTTGTGTTGTCAAGTATCATTGTACTTCGAGTGTATTGACGAGACGACCTACAAGCAAACATTATTACTATGTAGAGTAACATAAAAATGTGTGCGTCAGTCATTCACGTCAAATGAGGCGTTGGAACGTTGTATTCGACTGTTTTCGACGGAAAATTTTATGAAAACTTCAAGATTTTTGTGATTCTGCGCCGTCTTTGGCCGTTGTCAGTCGTCGGGAAGTCACGTTATTTTTTGATCTGTCACATGATTTGAGCAGGTATTAAAATTTGCGTGTAACAGCTGTATAAATTGTTATTTTGTGTTATTCGTCTCAATAGATTACAAAACGATGTGACAGTATTTATTGTTCGTATAAATACTTATCGAGTTGGTAGATAAGTATTTAATTTGTCTCTCTTCACCGAAAATTGCGTAACTCTTGAAAATGCAGGTTTCCTTACTATGTGTACAATCACCGTTATAGCAGGTGATATTATTTTTTTTATGAAACTCCCATAACTTAAAAAGTTATTGGTGCGCTACTGGGAATCGGACCTAAACTTCTCGAATAAGAAATCTGATGAATCTTTGATCGGATATGCTAGTGCGTCTTACAGAGGGTAAGAGCCATATACATAATTTTAGTAACTAAAGACTGCCTTAAGTTGCCTTATTAGACATTCGGACGTCAATACCGGGAATGGAAATGGAATGCCACACGTAATAATTCTTGTTACGGATCGAATTTATTCATTGGGCACATATATTTTATTGTTGTGTCGGGCACGCCGGTCTCGCCGCAGGGCCCTATAAAATTATACGAATAAATAAGCGGGAGATCGGGTCATAATTAAAAACATAACTTATTAATAACCGTTTATTAACTCTGGCGGGTTTCGCGCCTTCGTTGCGACTGTTCAGGCTCCTAAATAACGTATCAAAAGGAACCCGGTAAATACATATTTATGTTTGCTTTCGATAGTAATTCATTCCTTGATTGGATTTGTTGTATTGGAGGTGTTATTGTCGTGACTGGTAACACTGAGATTCGCTACTGTGGTACTGTTGGCTGGTAGCGACCACAGCGACGAACTGTGTCCATGTGAAAAGTGTCCGACGATTTCCGCTGCTCTCTGCAAAAGAAATGCCTTTGTGCTGCAGTGTGCTTGCACATTATTAACATTTTTAGTATGTCCGATGGCTTAATATACTAATCGTTATTTAATTTTAATTGTGTTGGTTTTTTTATATTTGTAATTGTTGTTAAAAAATAATGTTAGTAGTTGCAACTCGTGTAAGTTCAACTAGACTTGTAGTATCTATGCGAAATCTAAATTAAAACCTCACCTAATCTATGGAACATCAATTGTAACTTATAATATACCGTCTATCCATTTCATAAACACGTTGATTCACACACAACAAAATAATGTAACTTATCTCTCGTAGGTAAAACTACATCGCACTGACAACTTTCTTGTTTGTGGTGAAGCAAGGGCTTAAGCCACAATTAATCAGGCCCAGTTGCTGTAGAGATTTATTAAATGATTAAATCGGTTCGCAATTAATAGCACTAGTAGTTATACTAAAGACACTGTTGAAACTGCAATCTGCATAACGAATTATACTAAGAAACAAGAAGAGAAACTAACTCGTCCCACTTAGAGTAGTCAAAAAGTCTGACTATACTTTTTTCTCTAACTGGAATCAAAGAATGAAGAATACGTCGTATGTCATTTTCTTTGATGAAGAAAAACATCGCGAGGAAACCCCACGCAGGTTTAATCATTAAAAATGCTTCATAATCAGTTCAAAGACATGTGAAGTCCACCAACCTGTAACTACCTACTAGGCCACGGTGAAGAGTTAACTATCTTTAGGTGTTCTTCTCAAATGAACTGAAATCTACATCTTGTAGATACCATCAAAGTTAATATACCCCTGTAACAATCCAAGTAACTGTGGTCAATGTTCAGTATTTATGGCATAGACCAATAATGCGTGAATTACCTTTGGGACTGCGCCCTCGGGCTGCGCCTGCGCATCCTACACATCGCTTGATGCCCGAGTAACAAATATAATTAAGTTTTGCATAATTTCTCGTATCGTGAAATTTTATTACTACTCGAATTTGTGTTGAGAATATTTGAAAAATGCGTATAAAATATCTTTTTTAAAGCTTAACCACTTTGAGTAGATCCGTATACCTAATCACCCTCATAATTTATTTTTGATTTCTTATCTAAGTACCTATAGAAAATGCATAGGTACTACTAGGTACCTACTTTCGTAACTTTTAATAGAAAAGTGTTAGGTACCTATAACATTACGTAATTTTCCTGTTTTCTTCTAAACTCTAAAAATACCTACAACCACCTATTATTTGAACTGGTCAGTAAACAGTATAAAAACGTAATGAATAATAGCCATCAAAAATTCGAGTGGGCATTAAAGCATTTGAAAAAGTATTTCTTGTTCTTTCACACGCAAAAATTGAGATAACCTTCGTCACTGGTCATTTCATCACCCACCATGAGCGATGACGGACAACGGACGTTCTGGACAAACAAATTTCAATAGGCAAATGTACCTACACATTGTGGTGGGCTTCATAATATCGTAGGTATCCTGGGGCTGATTGTAGCGCGCTGTAAAGGAGTGGGAAGTGTGTCTGATATGGTAATTTAAGTAAGTAGACTGTTTGTTATTTTAAGAAACCTGTTTTTATTGAAGAGAAGAGAAAGACAGAAAAATTATTGATATGACATATTATTAATATCCACAGCGTAAAGCGTAAAATTGCGCGAAAAATGGATATCTTACTTAAATAGATATTCAACAAATGTGCATAACATAACACACCAAATACAAAAAAGTTTTCTTTTTAGTATAAACTCAGCTAATGGTTGTGTATGGTGTGTGGAAAACACTAATTTATATGCCCTGATTTAGAATAATGTAATTATAGAAACTCGTCCATCCAAAGTACCAAATGAAGTGCAAACGTAACAAACTCGAAGCAACAAAACTGGATAAGGCGAGAAGAGAACAATAAACCGGTTGATTTATTTTAATAAAGTAATTTATGGGCGCCTACAAATTGGCCCCAAGACGGCTGGCTTATCGAGTAACGAAACACGATAAAATCCTTGTCGATACGTCGATAAACTCGCGTTATTAATGGTCAACTCATCGTGTGTTTTAATGAAAATTTCTTATTTTGCACCTACTTTAAAAACATGAACGTACATTATAAATGGCATAGGTTAGCCTACGAGAGGATTGTTCCTGAGATTTATACAGAACCGGATAAATTATTATTTTTCAAGAAGGCATAAAATATTTTAACAAAATTGAATAACTATGCAGTTAAAATTAAATAACCTGTTTTGGTTTTAACCCCTAAAGCACAGCGGCAGCGTGTATTCTGATCGAGGACATTGGAAAAGTGCAATACTGCTCCTATGATTTAATTGTATTTCCGTGCAATTTTTAAAAAGTACTTACAGGGGGTAAAACCAGCCCAGGAAGTCCGTCCGATATTTTTAATGTAAGCAACATGGTACATAAAGTAATTCGACGATCAGGGTCTGATAACTCAGCCGATGGGCTCGTAAATCGGCCGCGGACCATAACTCGCGCGGGTTAATTACGAATAAATAAATAAATAATTGAATGTGAGCGGCCGCGGGCCTAATCGATCGTCCAGAGGTGTCGGAGGTGCTAACAAGAGCCGGCAGCGCTCGACGGGTTTGGTTTGTTGTCCTTCCAAATTCGCGCACTCGACACTTTGTTTTGGATACTTTTTTTTTTTAAATAACATACGTATAAAATAACCCTGCAGTATACAACTGTACAGCATGTACAGTCCGTTTTTTACTCTTGTCCTATTTGGTAAACACTCTTGACACTAGCTTTTATTGAAAAAAGTTTAAAATTTCTTTAAAATAATTTATAGTTACTAAAAATTTGTTTCAGCATTAAATGGAAATTGTTTTTCAATGTTTATAATTATGTGTCAGTGGATACTTTTCAATTTTATAATAAAGAAAAGACTGATTTACCCGTAACTACTGTCAGTTTCTTTATGGTACATACATTGAGATACATTCTACTAAAGTCACCTCTTATCTTAACTTGTACCTACCGTTAGATCGATGGCAAACATTAGGCTTTACTACCGACGAAAAAGACTTCATAAAAGGAAAAAAATGTGACGATATGCCTATCTTTGATGTGAAAGAAGAAACTGATACAGCCGATACAGTTCCAAAGATAGTGGACTCCGCGGAAGCTCCTATTGTTCTATTCATTTTTTGTTCGGACGATTGACGCGTATCCATTTCCTAAGACCAAAATAGTTCCACCTCCATAGCTATGAAATAAAGGGCATCACTCGTCGTCCGACGACCATCGAAATATACTGTAGAGATGTCACAGATTGCCGGTCGTTAGGAGGTAATTAGCTCACGGATCACTCATCGCTGTCTATTTAAATAGCGGAGAAAAATAATTTATATCCGATGGAACGGCCGATGCGACTCCCGGACGATATTCGCGAAAATTAGATTTGGAAACCTCTTTATTTGATGCTAATTCTTACGATTCTATCGCAATAAAGTCATCTAGCTGCTGTTCAACATGATCAATAAAACGATGAATCTGCTCAAATTTTAAAGTAAAAGTATTTAACGTACGATAAAGTTAAGTTGCAATCAAATAAGAAGGTACCGGACGGAGTAAGTAGTTATTATAGTAAATAGGTAGGTATGTGTAATATTCTAACTAAGGGATGCTTCGATAGATAAAAAGAAAATCTATGTCATCTTAATCATCACCAGAACTTTAATAATCTCTTTTCCACTAAGCCATGTTTATGATTAAATATTCCTAATTTTCTTTTCTTTTCATTTTCCTTCTTTGTCCTTGTACTTATGATTTCCTCCATTCATTCTTAATTTCACTTGTACCTCGTCAGTAACCATTAATGACTCACTAAAGGGTCGGGTCTCCTCTCACAATGAGAGGGATGTAGGCCTTAGTCCACCACGCTGGTCTACTGCGGGTTGGTGGACTTCACATGCCTTTGAGAACGTTTTTTTTATGAACTCTCAGGCATGCAGGTTTCCTCACGTGTACCTTCATAACATTTATTGTATTACGTATACCTGTTTATAGTTAGTATGATAGCGGGCTAAATAGCAATACGAATAACTAGTATAAAAATTAAACACGCTAAACTTTTTCCGCTTGATTGAAAGAGGTATCCAGGTCGCTGAAGGTGGGTGATGGATGGGCAGCTAAATTACCTCCCCCCTCCTAACGAGCGGTTGGAGTGATTATTTATGTGTGATGACAGCACTTCCGAGTTATACCAGTGATTTAGACGGTGCAGATCGAAATTTTAATTTGTTTGAGTTGCTTGCTAGTTTTTGTGGCCGTGACATGGTTCTTAGAAATTGTCGTGTTATAATGTAAAAAAGATTTTAGAATCAATCGCACAGAATTAACTTCTATTTAGTTGCTTGCTGCTGTATACCCCACTGGATATAAAGAGTTGCAATTACGTAGCAGTTACTTTTAATAACTACCGACCGAATGACCGATAACCGAAAGGGAAGAAAGATCCTCGAATGGCGACCATGTTTTGGCGAAAGAACCAAGACAGCGGGAAGCCGCTGGATTTAGAAGACCGAACAGGGTAGCGTCGATTACAAAAGTCGAATAAAAAGAATGGATGGATGTATATCTCACTGCTAAACACAGCAGACAGTTGTGGACTGCGGAGGCTTGAAGTATCCGTCAGTTTGCTTAAATGCGGATTAGTAGAGATCTTCTAGTTAGTTAGCTTGTTAGTAGAACGTAAAATAATGTAGCTAAATTTATTCTATTTTATATATTGTTCTATAGGTAACACCAACTCTTGAATAAGTATGCATAAATGCATATTATTTGAATCTATTACAATCTCTAAAAAAAGGAAAAATTAGACATGGGTAGTATTTTCTTGTTAGGTATGCGGTATACTTTGAAAATCACATAAAATACGACATAAAATATTTGAGGTAGAAAGAGTGAAAGCGTGGTTTTCTCAATTGACGGCATGGTAGGTACATAGTACCGACTTTTACCCGTTATTTACACCGAAAGCTTAGATAGATAGGTTTAGATAGATTCCCACTTACATATTTGCTTCTGAGTCCAATTTAAGAGTTTGATGGAGTGGTCGGTGAAGGCTCAGTAAGGTAAGGCACGGCGCGGAGTATATCCGCTGGCCAGTAGGTACCTATCTAAGTGGGCGCCGGATACTCTTATCGGGTTATCTCATATCCGCGCAATTATGTGTGCGTTTCTCACGGATGTCACCTGGTCGCTCAGCGGTGGAAAACATTCGTCATAATGTATTGTTTCGCAATACGGGATTTGGAGATCGACGGACAAATATCTTTATTTTCCTGGTAGGCACCTATTTAAAGCATAAGCATTTGTGGTTTGCTTTAAAATATATAATTAAAAAGTAGTAATAAATGTTATTTTCATGAGAAAATACGTACAAGACAAGACAACGGAAGCGCAAAGCGGTACCTACGTTTTCTCAAAGGGCTTCGTATTTCTGAACCCTTCAAAGATTTTATCAAAGGCGGATAGATATAGATATACCTTCGCAAAAAGGTGCGAGGTGGTAGTCAGCGCTTATTTACGAGAGGATATAGGTAGTACTTTGATAACTAAACAATGATGTTGGTATGTGCGGTACGTAAATAACACAGCTTTAGGTAGGTAGGTTCAGGTTTATTCTTTTACTAAGTTCATGGATGATATTTGAAATTACAATACTTACACATTGCTTTAAATACTTAATCAGCGTTTATACCTGAATGCATATGCATAAATTTACGTTTCACATAGGGACTTAACATTCTTTTAATGTTATGAATAAGATACAGATAATTAATCGTAAGTTAGCGGAGTAGGCGGCGCTATCCGCCCCGAGATCCCGCCCGCCCTTCGCCTTGGGCGGTCCTTTACGAAAAGCTTTTGATATGAACGTCTATAATATGAACATCTATCTATTAAAAAGATCTCAGCCCGTCGACGTAGGTATGTCTAAGGCTGAAGTAGTCACGTCAATAAGCATGACCTTATCAAATACTTAGAGCATACCTACATGTCTTTTACTTCATACCTAATATCTAATATTGTACACAGGTAATTAAATAATTTGATGTTTATACAACAATAAAGTTTTTAAGCACGTTTAATAATTAATTATGCTATTTTTAACTAGTAGGTATGATCAAAAAAACTAAACAAAAACATGAAGTGTTTTTGTTTAGTTTTTTTAAAAGCAGTTCCGTCGTGATTCAATCAGGCCGCTATTATGGTATGTCACAATAAGCGTAGGAGCGTATGTACATAATTATATCAGTTAAAAAGTAGGTACCCAAACCAATAGTATAGGTATTCAGTATCGAACAAAGTATAGCGAAGAACCTTCGGTGGGCGCGACGGGTGGCAGGAAACACCGATATTAATACGAAGATAAGCGTAATGCGACAACGACTATCGCCACATCGCTACAATATACACCGCCCGACACAAAGCAACTGCTACACTTTATCTCAGATTAATTTCAGTAACGTATTGAACGTAATTCGATTATCTCGAATGCCAAAGTTCAATGCGTGATCGTGGTAGGTGTTGGAACGATCTTGATTGCACGATTATTGTCGTTTGAAAGCATATGTTATTTATAACCGAGTTGAAAGAGATTTAAAACGCACTTGCAGAAAGAGAGGAAGTGTGATCGGAGATAAGATTGGTGGACACAACAGTAGATTGTATCGTTAAAAATCATTCTGTTTATGATGGATGATGAATTAGGTAGGTATTATCTATCTTATAATAGCAGTGCTTGATGTACTATGGGATAATACTGTGAGAAAAAGGAAGTACTTAAGTACGTAAAAATGTTTAAATAAAAGGTTATCAAACCACAAAAGGTAAGGTTCTTTGAGTTAGGTAAGTTAGGAATTTAGGTAGGTTAGAATCCCACATCGTACCTAATTAAAATTATTTTCAAGACCAAATTTTAATGTCCTACAATTATGTAAGGACATTAAAATAAAAAATTAATAATGGAGGAATACAAATGTTCATGAATAGCATCTACCTAGATACATGTGCAGGGAAAACGTGAAAATGTTGAATTTCCGCTTATTTAGGTACTCGAACGTCCATTAGAGAGCTTCTAACAACAAAAAGGACAAGACGTAAATCATCTATCAACTCCGTTGTCAAAGTTAGAAAGTAAATAAGGCAGCCATAAATATAATTTATGAGTAAATCACAAATTGGCCTTTATTTTCCTTTCAAATTCTTCGCTGCCGAGTGTCACTGCGTCTTCAGCCCATTTATGCTAATGCTGCATTGTGGCCACAGCATCATTTGTTCTATCTGCGACTCACAACCCATTGTCATCCAACTTGCCCTTTGACTCCATTGTGTGTTTTTTGTCACTACCGCGTCGGATTATTTTATTTCCGTTACCTTATAACGCTTTGTTGTTTCTTGTACCTTATTAAATTGAATCTATTTTTTGTTTCCGCTCATGTATAATTTTATGGTTTACCCCTTTTTAAATATTGCAAAATCATCTGATTGTATCTGTTTCATGAATGAATATTACATCAGATAGGTACTTTCCTATTCATTTATACTTGTATTCCCAAACCATAAAAACGCATTAGATAATTATGACGTAGGTCAGGAAATTGAATCTAAAAGAAGTGTGAAATAATCTTTCAACAATATCTTTGTGAACGAGATAAGTTACTTAGAAACAGGTAGGTATAGTTATTGAGGTTGCCCCATAAAATTGATTAAACTCAATCATTATAGCAATTGTAAACTTTCAGTCTTTACCTAAATGAATTTGAAAATTTTGAGACGACTTTGTGGTTTCTTCATATTAGTAACAATTCCCCTATATTATGAATTCGAAGTGACGCTTCCAATACTGTCGAGTCACGACCGGGACGCCGTTCGGTATTGTAATTTAGATTGTCATTCAAATAGCCGTGGAGGCGAGGTCTTAAACCCGGTGGCATTGCTGCCTCGACACCTTCCTCTGTACAGCGATCGTTACTGGGCAAAGGAACGCCTTTTGTCAAATTAGATCTTTAACCTCTTGTTTTAACCTCAAAACTTCAACTATCTACATTCGACAATGTAATTCTTCTTAAAACTTCAGCAAAAACATCTACAAACAGACGTGATCTGTTTAAAATTAAATGGAAATAAAATAACCCATATTATATCTTATCAGTTCGTTATTTCCATAAGAGTTAGTTATCTATCAACATTGTAGGTCGACAATTAACAACTTTGTATCCGCAACAAAGAAATGATAAAGAAAATTTAAGGTTTCCAATGTTATTTTACGATTCCCCCGTAAGCGACAAAGCGATGGCCATAAAAATAAGTATAGGCAGCGGAGAGATATACTACATATTGTAATAACGCGAACCAACCACGCTTTAAATCCCAATATGGAAAATGCATTGTTTAATTTGTTATGAACTGTGATTGACTTCACGGCTTACTTAAAGATCTTATTGAATGTCTGGGTCATTGGGAACATAACATTGTTGATTGATATTTACAGACAAATGCATATAAACTTAAGAAATTCTCCATTTACGCCGGATCTGAGAATGTTTGGAATATGACTACGTTTACGATAAATAACAGGTCTTAACTGGACGATACAACAACTGCAAAAAAACAACTGTTTTCGAAATAGGTATACCTACATTAGAATTTTGACAAAGCTTAAATGTAATAAATTTGACAAAGTTCATTTAATTAGAAGAAATGAAACTTACCTATTTTTTAAAGGCCGGTTTTAAACAATGCTTTCAAATACTCATTAGTAACCATTTTAATTTCAAAACCTAAGCAACAACATATGATATGTAACATGGTTTATATTTGCAAACAGTCTTCACACGGTTAACTAGGTTTTGTTGGAACTTTGTACAGCTTTATGTTGTCTATAGTTGCCACCATCATTTCAAGGATCCCATTGTTGCATTCATTGCAATGATCTGCCGTAGTTGCGTCGCCTTTCAGCCGCATCCGACATTTCCATTGTTGCAATTTTATTGCTGGTGTTACCGTCCCCGCGGAGGTCGTAAACCACGCAACAGCGTTCGATACTATCCACCACGATCTGCAGGGCACAAATGGGATCTGCGACCGCAGGACGCGTATTATCATAAGCCGAAGCCACCGCAGCCGCGATTTTCATTCGTTTCTAATAAATTGATACGAGGCGAGGTGCGACGCGACTATGGAGCCACGCTATTGGTCGAGGCGTTCCTCAGGGTTCCATACTCGGACCCCGGTTGTAAATCAACTTTACAACCTTTAATTACAGATATTTGCCGTCTCATGTGAGTGTACGGGATATCGGAGGGCCGTGCTCGCGAAAATATCGCATAATAATGGGTATTGAACTGTAATGGCTCGCCTGTAGGTACTATCGGCCGCCTTTGTCTTGATTGTTGGAGCGAGAGAATATACTTCTCTGAATGATTGCCAATTACATCCAATGAACCCTGGATTCCCTGAGAGATAGTAATATAAGAGTCGAAGTTTTGATTTGCGTTCAAAAAAAGATTTATGCGTTATAAAAATCGACAGCCGAGTTTCATAATGGCTTGAACGCCGAACACTTTTTTGTTGATATTGTGGTACACAATACGCACATTCTTTTATAAGTATTTTGTTCAATGACTCGTAATTTAATCGCGGGTTTAAAATTAGCGTCGTGATAAAGCTGTCAGTTTTGAGAGTGATTCTAATAAGAAAGTGTTATTGTGCGCGCGCGCATTTCCCAACAATGTTGCACCGGATAGGGCGGCCGCCATTTTAATGTCTCTCAGACGGAATTACGCTGGATTGTTCTCAGCTTTACGGCTCCCCTCGTGATTGATCGTTGTATCCTCAGCCTTATGTCATTGCTGCACCGTACCTCTCGGAATTTGTACTACCAGCAGTAAATACATATTGAGTTATGGTGAGTGTGAAACTATTGCCTTAAATCAGTGTTTCTTCTAAAAAAATCTCCCTACTTATGTTCTATCAGGATCATTAGTACGATATGAAAGTTCGTTTGCACTAATTGCAGGTCTTATAAAAATTTTATTACTAAAATTTTATATTGTTCGTGAATTTTGAATTGTGAATTTTTCAAGTGTGCGTGGATGGGGAAATCCGAAATTATGAGGAATAGCGAAAAATACTGAAAGGAGTCTGGGGACAGTCTGAGGAAAACTAAAACTGCATCATTGAATTTTTGAAAAATCAATGGCCCAGCAAACGAACCCATTGATTTTCAAGAAAAAAAAATCGCAACCTGTATTATTACACCATTCGATAGTGTCACTGATAAGGAAAATTTTTTTTATAAATAGAGCAAGCAAACAGACTGACGGGTCACCTGATGGTAAGTGGTCACCGTCGCCTACTGACACGTGTAACACCAGGAGGTCGCCAGTGCGTTGCCGGCTATGAGGGAGAGCTTTTTTTTATGCCCTTCTTGAAGAACCCCGTCTCCTTGTCATAGTCCTGCGGGAATAAGTACATCAGCCGGAAGACTAAATTCTAGTAAGTAATGACATACGAAAACATAAGTATTGCACACTTGAAAAATTCACCTGTATATGCAACGAGTTGTATATACCTAAATATTACGTCCAAACGTAAAGATGTGTTCGAAGTGTGGAAATTAACACTAGTCTGATCGTATTTCTAAATTAAACCACCCTACGGCGCAATAAATTCTTCGGCCCGTAAACTCATAACGACTCTCTAAACAGGGGCTACCTGTCATTTACGACTTTAATATACACGAATAAGAAATAAAAATTAAACCACTATTGTGCGTTTAATTCGTTTAAGGGGTTCTCGGTTTTGTTTTTGTGAATAAAATCGTGTTTCTTAATGTTCGTAAAAGTTGTAATAACTGAAGGTAATAAGCACCCACGACGGTCTCGTGTGAATTTTTAGGTGGGTATTCTTTTGTATTTAAGTATCATTGTTATTAGGTACTGAAATTATTAGTTGTACCTAATCCAATTGTTTTTCTTTTACATACATTGAGTAGGTATCTACCCAATTCTAACTAAAGTCCTCCTAAAACCTCTAGTTAGGTAAAGGAAACTTTCCTTCTTTAGAGATTTTACTTCACGGCGGATTAAGAGGACTGCGATGGTACTCCAATGCAATTTTATCTAAAACATAGCAAACAATTGTTCGATAATAATCTGGTGGCACATCTATTTTCGGGAAAATTTGATGTAGGTTTGTCGCAATTAAATTAATTTATATCTCGAATCGTAAACATTTTACGGCTGCATCGGTCGTGGATTTCAGTTGCACTACGTTTCAGTGCAAATAGCTATATTACAGTTTTATTTCTAACTGGCCGCAACTGCGGTATCTTTCTACCTACCTACCTATGCGTGGTAGATAGGTAGGTACCTAGGCATAGGAGGAAATCCAAAATTTATAGGTACCAGCACAAAATATACCTATCCTATAACGTGCCCTACGATTTGAAGTAACTAGGCTTAGTATTACTGTATCAATTTCCATCTAATCTCCTCAGTAGTTTTTGCATTTAGCGCTCCATAGGTAAGTAGGTACTGTTGTTAGACTTCTTTTGCAATTCATTTAAGTACCTAGATATAAAGTTTATTAAATAACTATATACCTTTATCTATTCCTAATATCTATCTTCCTTTGCATGGGGGTAAGTATCTTAATGATATTTTTTCTTCTAATAACCGTACCTCGTTTAGAGAAATTCTATTTCTACATCATCATAAGAAGAAATAGCTTACCTGTCACTACTTGTAAAGTTGGTATTTTTTGTTTAGCTTCTACGTAAGTAGTGACAGTTTTTCTCATAATAAACCTTGTATAGGAAACTACCGAGAGAAATTAAGGCCAAAAGTAACAAAGGGTGTTTGTAGAGTCTTTGATAAAGTAGGCAGTAATTTCGTCATTAACACACTTTATAAACGTACAAAGGGCAATTTTTATTATAAAAACCCTTGGGTAGAGTAATTAATTATATGAGTGACAGTTAAGGTTGGTAGAGTCGTTTTGCAGTTAACAAATTCATTTACTACTATAATCGGTAGGTATTATTATAAATAGGCGCCTACTGTTACAGTACTAAGAATTATAGAAAATGATGGTAGAATCGTTTTGCTGTTAATTTACCAACTTATTACCTAAATAAAGTCTATAATCATTAGAAAGGGTTAACCTTCTAATTAAATAAATAGAGAGAGATCTGTTTTTCCTAATAAAACCCCAGCAAAAGTGGTTGGTAGAGTCATTATATATTAACTCTACGTATTAAATAAATATGCCTCGAAGTACAATTGATATACCTACTAGAAGTAGGTTAGGGAAATATTCTTATGTAGAGAAATCACTGCAGCAAATGACACAAAAGTACTGTAGAGTTATTTCGCAATTACAAACGTATACCTTACAGTAATGTCGTCAATAAATAGGTACCTCTCCTTGCTCATAATATGCAATAATAATGGGATGTCCTACGATTAAACGCACGGGCGCAGTTGGAGCGTTACCAAGCTACGTGTAATTTAGATTGATCGGCCGTGGATCGCGTTGGGCGGCGCAATCAAAGTCGAATCGAGCCAATGAGCGGCGTTCATTTAATAATGCCCGCCTCCCATTGGCCAGCTGCGGGGTTGAGGCAACAGGCCTTGATACGAGTCTCGATAGCGGTAGGCGTCAAATGTCGATTGGATCGATTATCGAGTAGCGGAAACGATAGCGTTTTCCTCGTACCGCGAGGCTGCCTACTCGTTTGGTGTAAACGTTTGATTGTTGGAAATCTTTGCTGATTATAGGTAGGGAAATCTAGTCATGTAAAGGCTTTACTCGATTGGTTTAAACGTTTAATGGTTGGAAAACTTTAGTGATTACCTTTGGGTTGAGGAATCTAGAGTCATGTAGAGTATTGTAGAGGCTTTCGCGAATACAAAGAGTAGAAGAAAAATGATCATATTTAAATGCTAGGATAATCCTATAAGTCTTAGGTAATACGATCATAGTCTCTTGTTACTAAAATAGTTTTGTAAATTTGTTAAAAATACATCAATAGCTTATAGGTATGTAGGGACATAATTTAATGTACCTAGGTAGTGTTAATTTAGTCGGTAGACTCGTTGGAAGTTTCTCGTTACGAGCTACGCAAGGACGTAGATATTTCAAGTACGAGTACGTACATTGTATGTGTCAACCACTCTTAACTACGTAGTGCAAGCCTATAAAAACCTCACTAAAATTAAAATCGCATTCCTTAGAAGCCAAAGCAACATCACACATTTCTTCGAATAACCTCTCAAACTGTTGCAATTTATCCCCTAAAAATGGACCAAATACCGAAAAATATTGCTATCTTAATCCAAACGGGTGCAACCTAATCCTAATCTGGCCGTAAAATGGACCGCAAATCAAATTTGCACAGTGCAACACTTAAAAGAGATTAAGAAGCTAATCGCGGGTTATTTACAATCCTTTATCAACAGACGGAGGCGTGCGACTTTACGATTTACGATTTGCTGCATTGTACTCAAAAGAGTTCGCCTTTCTAAGCGACATCGAGTGCCAATAAATATCGAGCGAGGTGAGAATAATCGACTTGAAAGCAACACTGTTACTATTGCGGTACGCAGTGACGGATTTAGACTGCAGTGATACTTAGGTAGGTTTAAGTAACGGGCCGGCTAAGGTAGGTACTTAGTCATAACCGCCCATTGACATCTGCAGCAACACTTGAGATAGTTAGATAAAAGTACTTACTCAATGTATCAAAAATAATGGAAAAAAAACTGTCCTAAAATTTAATTTGTAGCAACAATAGTTATAAGAGCTTAAAGAGCTTTTACAAGAATTTGATTGCTGGAAGTTATTGTTGACCTTCAAAAAAAATCAACGATGATCTACGAAACATCCATCTCTCTAAGTAATTAATTCAAACAAGGCTTGCCAGACAAATGATTTTTTGAAGCAATAAATAGTCAAATTTTTATACCATTCTTCGTACAGTTCTGAAAAAATCTCTAACGATTCTATTAATGTCTGTAAAATCAAGAACAAATTGCTCAGTCAAAAGTATCATTTTAATAGCCATCAGAAGAAGCACTCGATTCCTTCAAATATGCAATTGTACAGTATTGAAAACGAGATGTACCTAATGAGTGCATTAAAAATTATTAGAGCTCCTTAAAAACTATATCAATCTCCGTGAAGAATACCCAAAAATATAATAAAACTCAAAAGCTCTCTGTAGTTTCTTTTCTTCGCTAGGTATATGCAAAACTTAAAAGACGACCCACTTACTTAAGATAGGTAATTTGGAAAATCGTTGATTGCAAACACAGAAACAGTTTGCAAGTAGCTACGGCTAGTTTTTAAGAACTCTTGAGATTATCTTTCTAGATGCATAAACACTTGCAGGAAAAATATCATCTCTTTGGTCCACAGTTTTATGTTAGATATTAAAAATAAAGATAACCGGATGATTCTACGTTGTTAAATATTGTTGAAGCAGTCGAATCCCCGATCCGACACTGGTGGTGTCGACGAAGAATCAGACCCAAGCTTGGTAGATATTACACACCAAGACCTGTTCCTTCCATAAAGTGAAATTCATAATACAGATTTAGCGGAGGTTTCGTAGGAAAAGCAATAATTTGTCACAATTGGGTACGATTAGATTGGCTCTGCCGGCAATTTGACATACGTCATAAATTACTGGCTAACCGGCCGTGTTGAATGTGCAACAGTGCCTCGTTGGTTGGTCGGACATATTGACTTTTTTACACAGTCGGTTATTACGAATAGTGTGTACAGCGCACGCGCATCGAATCGCGCGTTTTCCGCCGGTCGGGGAACACGTTTGTGGAAATCGTTATTGGGGTGATTGCTTTCATAAACAATAGTTTTGTCCACGGTTTCTTGTAACCGACTTGTTATTTAAACGGATAACGGGCCGCTTAGCGCTAACTTCGTGTCTGATAACATGTTTCACGTTTATGCAATTCGCATTAGTAATATCTAATATTCTAGCGGTTTCGAGGGCGAGTCGTGCCTTATCTTATAATGTTTCACTTTCACCTATTTAGGTGCCGAATTGGGGTAATTGTCTGCTATGTGCACTACTGGTATTGCCTTTGGAATATTTCATTATGCCTAGTTATTATAATCAATGAACTTTCAAATTCTTTGCAGGTCCGTAAAATTTGATAGGTTTTAGAAGTATGACGAAAATAGATTGAAATGAAAGATTATTGCACCTGTTACAAGTTTATTTATTACCCAAGTCTTTAATAAATCTATTTTGCATATTCACACCTGTTTTGGCACATCAAATTAAATTGTATTATTAATTATTATTTATGATAGGCAGGTACCTAAACTAATTTTATTGGCATGAATTTGGCTATAGATAGTATTTATTAATTAGGTATCTAACTCCAATCCGTGGCATAAAATTCTCAACTACAAATACTACAGGCGCACACTAATACCAACAATGTTGATTGAAATGAAACCAATGAGTCATTTCTCTGAAGGATTTTTCATTTTATTATCCATTGTTAAGAATTAGATTCTGGCTTTAGAATAAATTATAAATAAGCTTGTGGCAATGTGTTATTGTAAGATTTACGATTGTGGATTTCGTGGATCAATATTCGTCATGCTGAATAATATTTTAAATAAGGGGAATTTGAGATTTGACGTTATGTTGACGTTGGTAGGGATTAAATTTAACTTGAATTAATTAAAAAACAAGGATTAGAAATTCAATAGATCTATTACAAATCTATTTAATGTAATAAAAACGTGGTAAATCACCTAATAATACGAAGAAACTTGGTTATCCGATAAGCACGGTAAGGTGGTCTTATGGCCGGCGCTAGCCTTAAAACTAGAGCCGTAGTAGCAATAAGCAAATTGGAGACCTAAAGCTACCAACAAGAAAGTTCCTCACATCGTCCGCGTAAGAATAAACGAGTGTTAAAGGTTAAACTGTGTTAAAATAAAGTACCCAGACTCAGTTCGCAAATTGGCGGATCTAGAAAAAGCGGCGACGGTTTATTGATGAGCGCGCACCATTAGCGAATACCTAACGACTATTTGTCAATCCGTCTTCCTGTCTACAGTTAATCATTCCCCTGGTTATCTGGGCCAGGGGGGTGGGGGTGGCGGTGGAGGGGTGGTTCGAACGTCACCCGTTCGAGATTAATTGCCACGGTTATGTTTAAAGGGAGCAACATGATCGTCGGAATTGGAGTTGAGATGAGGGCGGAACCTATCTGTTCTTCAAATTGATTGCAACCTATTTATACGAGAAGGTAGGTAGGTGCCAACGTACAGCTGAAATTAGAGTTGTTCATTATAAATGAGTAGATATTGTACTGCTACGCTACTGAAGCTATTTAGCTAATCTTATCTTATTCTTATCTCTTAATAAAAAAATTCTCATGTCACAGTTTCAGTTCTCCTCCTCCAAAACGGCTTGACCGATTTTTATGAAATTTTATATGCATATTCAGTGGGTCTGAGAATCGGCTACTGTCTATTTTTCATACCCCTAAGTGATAAGGGTTGTCCACACCTAACATTTTTATTTTATTTGAACAATTTTTTATTTTTATTTTTCAATAACATGGCATCAAAAATACATACAACCCTAAATTTTTACCTTTCTATCAACAAACCCTATTTTTAATAGTCATTTTAGTAATTTAATAATTTTTCATCCCGCTCGATAACTTATATAGCAAAACAACGTTTACGGGGTCAGCTAGTAACCTATACCTAGATAAGGTTTAGAGCTCGATTGTGGATTTGTTCCCTTTTAGGTAAAGTCATCGTCGATCGAAAAACGAAATGTTAAAAAAACAAATTCGGGCACGGTCACTCGGTGTGTTTGCGTGATGACAAATCATAGGTAATGCCCTTTCGAGAGCACGTTAAGCAACCGAGGTTACTCAACTAAAGCTTTGGGTAGGAACTCTAGGAACATAGTTTGAAAGCATTAGGACAAAAACGGGTTGCAACCATGTTTAATTTCGCTTTAATTAGTGCTCAATGTGGAAGCAAAGAATATTTGTATTGTTTCCTAGCCATTCTTTGACACCTATGTGCCTATATACCTACCCTGGCCAAGTGGCCACCCGGTCGCGTCGTAGTCGCAACGCGTCGTAAACGCGCGATCTGACGCGCTCGCGCCCCCATAAATCAGCGATTCCGATGCGATCCAGCGAGCTTTACGAACCTTTTCTAGGGTTGCCTACTTTTTGTTCAAGATACAAACACCGGTTAGAAACTATTTAAAAGATCTCAATCATATTGTACTTACCTACCTACGTACCGATAATTTTACGAACTTTGATAAATATAGGTTATTTCACGCCCAGGCGCGAAGCGTTGAGGTAGTGCTCTACTCTCGCTCACTCTACTACGCTCTACTATATTATTTTACTAAAGTTTGTGGGTTTCGCTTTTTGTGTTGGTAGGTAAATTTAGGTAGATAACGATGATAAACAGTCTTTCAAATTTTGATTGGCCCAGTGCAAAGAAAAATAGAGTATAGGTGTGCCAATACTGTTTTTAACATTATGGTTGGTAGCCCTACTTCCATCCGCCGACCAATGCTGTAAACGTTTGAGGATGTTACGGTGCGTTTTCTACACCGTGACCTGACTTGAGTACCTATGTATATACTCGTAGCAGCTTTTATCAATTTACGGGTAAATTCAGATGTAGGTAGTTGTTTGAAAACCTTTGTGTAAATTTAAGGATGTTCATTTTATTAACTACAGGATCTGTGTATTCGGAAGTATCTTTCCTTCAAAAGCCTTCCCCCTTTCTCTCTCTCTCCCTTCAATAAACTTTAATCGATACAACAATGCACTTTAAAGCAACACATTTGATAACATATTCAGACATTAGGTATATAGACAGACATTCTAGACAATCCTAAAGAAGTTCCTATCTTTACACACCGATTTTAGTAACTTACGCAAGACCAGTAAACATCCATATTACACCACAGCAAATATAATAAGATAATGACATGGCCCGGTAAATGCAGACACGAGAATCACGATTTGAAATTCAATCAACTAATCATTTACTAGCAGATGCACGATACCTATTGCTTCAGAATGGTGAAATGGATACCTAGTTACTTGGAAACAACTGACTACATTCGGTGTTGCTAATAGTGTTCTACTTAAATATTGACGTTACTCTATCTTTATAGTTGCAAAAGAAATACTTTTTAGTTCAACAGATTTAATGCGAATTGAATTCTGTGTTGCAATAGATTACTGTTCATTGATAAATATATTTAATTTTAAATTAATGACATCTCAATCGTAAAAAATACAACGCTGACAGATTGTCCTCGACATATTATGTTTTTAGACTGTATTCAGAAAGTTGAAGTTGAATGGTAAACTTTAAGTTGTAGGTGGTAAAATCCTCCGAGATGGTAAAATTTAGGTTGTAGGGATCGTTTAATATCTTCTAACGTCAAGTAGCTGCACATTGCATAACATTGAAAGTCAGTTTTCGGACAAAGTTGATATTCGGACCCTATTTAGACTCTGCACCTGAACTAGGACAAATCTATTGCACTGGACGTCCGAAACTCTCTATATTTCATACCTGTACCACAGTACCTTAAACTCTTTCTCTTAATGATGAACAATGTTGCATACCAGTCCCACAGTTACTTAAACTCTTACTGATCAGACCACTATCTTGTTCCAGGAACCCCAATCAACCGGCTGCCGATAATGGCCAAGTCTGTGCTGGACCTGTACGAGCTGTACAACCTGGTGATCGCGCGCGGCGGCCTCGTCGAGGTCATCAACAAGAAACTGTGGCAGGAGATCATCAAGGGCCTCCGTCTGCCATCCTCCATCACCTCCGCCGCGTTTACCCTGCGTACACAGTAAGTATCGTCTTGGCAATGGGAGACGATTGTCTATTATTTTTGACAGGCAGGCCACCGGAAGCTTTTGTTTTCGGCTGGTAGACCGCTGGAAGCCGATCAATGCTACATTTCCACGTTAACAACATGAATAGAGATCGAAGCCATTAGCTCTTTAAATATGCATTTTTTCCTGTCAATGTTTGAATTTTTGTTTCTCACTGGGTCCAGAAAATCTTAATGTGGACCTATGAGTGTACAATTTTACTGTCAAACACTTATCAGTTACATCGATATCTTGTTTGTCTTTACTTGCTTCGATCCAAAGCGGCTTTGACCTGATAACATACGTTAATATGTTGCCCTAGCTTAACAAAAGGCTCTACGTAGTCTTCGTGTGGTCTGTCGGCTCCTGCTGCCCATATTAGCCTCCATCGGCTCTTTGTCACACATCATTCGAATTCTCACGGGCTGCACGTCACAATGGGCATACGTGAGCGACCGGTCCGGCGACAATATGACATTTCATAATTAATAACCACGGCCGATATAATTTCCCATTTATCTCCTAAGTTCCTTCACCTCGCGCTATTGTGAGCCATGAAGATGGTACATTTCTAATTCAGTCTGAGCACCGTTACGCACGACACGTGGATTTTGAGAGCAGCCTCTGCATTATAATTACTGGCTGTTTGTACTTTACAATTAAGTGGGATACAAATGTTATGTAGTACAATAAGTAAGGTATTTTCAATTCTTGCGAGTATTTCTTTAGGTATAGGACGAGAAGTCGTGACGATAAGCATTAATGTTATGGTAGGTTCGGGTTCTACATAATCGCTACTTTCAGTGACTCTACAGAGTCTACATTTACTAATTGTGAACATTTAGGAAGGTATTCGTGTGAAAGTCTACAATTAAGTAAAACATTGTCAAAATAGAACTACAGACTGCAAAGATTATCCCCAAACAAATACAAATTATTTACAATTATTACTTCGGTGAACTGTGGGGAAAACTGGCCTATTATTGTGCAGTAGTTACGTTAGTAAAATTTTGCTTTCAATTGTGTGTGGAAAATCAATGTGGAAAATTTTGGCTTATTCGAGGCCAAAATTCTCCAGATTCTTAAACTGCAATGCAATAAATTTTGATTTTGTTGTAATAGGAATAGCTCTGTTGTTTAGACAACTTTGTAACTCGTATCGAACAAGCCTGCTTGTTCGATACGAAAATATTTTAATGAATTATGATTGATGTTTACGGGCCGATTGACTGTTTTCAAACGATTTCGAGATGCTGTCGTCGGGCGTGCGTACATAAAATTAGACGAACGTTAATGACGAATGTCGTATATTTAGCTTTCTCATTTGACACTTTATGAAAAGGTAGCCCGTTTTTATGTACCGTCGGCTCGTTCAAAGTGTCTTATTGTGTTCGGCATTAAATATGTGAGTTCTTAATATGAGTTATGGTAACGAACGGTTGACAATACACTGGCATTAAATTGACTCTTCATAAGAATAGGATTAGGTGTGTACTGGGATGTCTATTATGCGTTTGAAGGATAGGCTTTTGATAATTGAGCTTGAAATATGATTTATAAGCATGTCAGTTTCGGTGCGGTTGATAGCGAGTAGTACGTTGACGCGACTTTATTGGATCCGTGTATAAAAGATTTTGAATGATGGCTGCTTGAGCAATCCTTTAATTTATTATGGAGATTAATTTTATGGTCTCCGCTATGGTGTCTCGGAGATCGTTCAAACTGTTTTATGCAGGCTAACTTAAAGCCTTATCTTAAGTAAATTTTGTTGTTTAATAATAAAGTAGTCTGCACTTGTTACATTTTCCCCTTAGGAGACGCCATTTGATTAGATTGTGTCATAGATAAATTAAAAAGGGAAGATACGGGATACGCTTACTTGTATCAATCATAAAAATATTCCGACTCAAAACTACATCTAATCTAACTTACACACACACGTCTATAAATGAAGTGTCAATCGGGCGAGCGAGACAGAGCCGTAAGTTTTATCATAGCGGGAGCGACTCTGAGATCTTCCCTTTTTAATTTAATCTAAGGATTGTGTCCAGAAGTCAATCAGTTTTTTTATTCGCGATATACTTTATTTGAGGCGAACGTTTCAGTCGTCATCAGATAGGATTACTACCCAATTTGGGTATAGACGTTTATATCTAGGTCATTGTAGAGTGACTACTTAATATCAGGTGGCCTGCAGTCCGATTGCTACACTATAAAAAAATCAAGTTTTCAAGACCCGTTAAATGCCTGTTCTTACACTGACTTGGTCTGTTGATTAATTGATTTTCAGATACATGAAGTACCTGTACGACTACGAGTGTGAGAAGAAGAACCTGTCAACCCGGAGCGAGCTGGACGCAGCAATCGAGGGCAACAAGCGCGAGGGAAGACGCGCCTCGGGGCAGTACGATGCACAAGCGGCTTTGGCTATGGTAGGTTAACATTTAATGAATATACGGCTCACATCAAACATTTTGTTCTGGATCGTGCGACTAGTTCCAAACATATCCAAGGTCCATAATGATCCAAGGAGTTGGCTTCGCAGCTGGGTCCTCGCAACTAGTCCTTATGAGGAGCAACTCATCCACATAAACCTCAGATAGGATTTATTGTCAATGGTAGGTATAGACGTCACAGGAATGACGACTGAATGAAGAAGGCTGCGGGAGCCCGTTGTATTCAAAGAGCCCACAAATGGACCGAGTGGCGTCGATTAATCTACTTATAATGGCGATTTGGGACGCCCATGTCCAGTAGTCGACTACGAAGGGCTGAACGACCGTGACGCCCATGAGTTGCAGTGATCACTTAACGTTATGTGGCCTGCATGTCTGCATGCTGGTACTCGGATAAAAAATAAAAAATCTATTAAACACGCGCCCCGCTCTGACACACCACTAGCGCTGCACAGGCCGCTTCTCAAACTTAGGCACGTATCTTTAAATTGCATTAGAGCTTTGGCATGTAGAAATTGTTGAACCTTATTTCAACTTAATTTTTGTTCGCAGCCCCTAAACCGTGGAGTGCCGGCGTCCCTCGCGTCTCTCTCGCAACACATGCAGCCGCTGTCTCTCTCCCTGGGCGGGGTGGGGGTGCCCCGGCTCCCCCCACTACCCCCCCACGCGCCGCACGTCACGCAGCACGACATTGAATACCGCGTACGGGAGTACATGAAGATGATTCAGCAGCAGCGCGAGCTGATGAGGAACGGTGAGTCTCCTTCATTCTTCCACTGTCTCTCTCCGTGGGCGGGTTGTGGGTACCCTATCTCCCACCGGTACCCACTGCCCATGAAGAATGCTGAGTTTCCTTCAGCCTTAATGAGACATTAAAGCTGAAGGAAACTCACCATTCTGGAGAGAGACTCTCTCCTTGGGCAAAGTAGGCGTATTCCGCCTCTTTTCTCATGCGATGCATTCTCTTTCTTAAAGTTATGTGAAGTTGACGAAAGTGCAATATCGGTTGACAAAAGTCTATCTATCCTTTTGGAGAGATTACCCGACCCTGCAGTAGATCACTGACGGGTTACAATCTATTCTTATTAATACTTAATATTTTCTTCGTTTTTCCAGGGTCAGAGTCTCCACCTAGCGCCCCGATGGTGTCTCCGCGCGACGCCGCTCTCTCCGCCATTGACGTGTCGCGTCTGACGCTCTGGTCGCTATACAATAACAACAACAACAGCCCCCAACCGGACCTCGAGCCGCAACGGTATGGGTTTGTACAAATTTTAGTTTCACTTAAATATAGTATTAGTGCCTTTTTCACACGCCTTTTGGCGATGAAGAGAGGCGATGATGAGACGACGTCATGCAGCAATAACAACAACATCAGTCCAACTCGACCTCGAGCCGCAATGGTATTGGGTTTGTACAAATAGTGTAATAGTGCCTTCCTCGAAATTTCTATTAAGAAACGCGAAGACGCTCTTGCCGTTATGTGACAGCAACAGACCCCAATTGGACCTCGAGCCGCAATGTTATGTGTTTGTACCTATATTAAATTCTTCTTATGGAAATTAGAAAATACTGGGTTTGCAACATTTGCAACCGCACTTGCACCGGGCAATGGTCTGAGAAAGAAACATCTTTTTCGACATTCTCATCTCATCTTCATCGACTTCCTTCGACATCGAAAAGACCCGTTGTCACTTTGCTTAGCAGGATGGCGCGTTGCTTCCAAAAACCACAGGCTGCATTAAATTCTCAAGTAGGCAACGGTATGTCTTAGTTTTTAATGACTTAATTGGATTGAAGTGAAAGTTTGTATGATGTGTACGTAAATCATCATTCCCTACGCATTAAAATACTCGGGGTATTTTACCCCGTTATTCGTAGGTACAATAACAATACTTCGTAAATACCTTATACCTAACCTATGTCTGGGAAGATTGTTTATTTTCTTTATGTAGGCACCTATCTAGATTTAAATTACAAATGTTAATATTTATTAAATATCTTTGGTGATAAATTCTTTGTATTTCGAACAATGTTTTTTTTGTTTAGGTAGATTGTGTATCTTCTCTTAAAAATGTAATACTCCTAGAATGATACCTAGAATTAAATTCCTATCTTTAATTTCTAACAATTTTAAATAATGTTTATGTTGTTCCCCAGTGAGGCGCTAAACCTGAGCGAGAGCCCGAACTCGAGCGCTAGCGGCGGCAAGCGCGAAGCGTGCCGCTCGCCGCCGCCGCCCGCCAAGCGCCGCACGCCGCGCCCGCCCTCCCCCTCGCCGCCCCGCGCCCCGCACGCGCCCCGCGCCATCACGCCACTGGCGCCACACACGCCACACGCGCCACACGCAGAACGACTCAATGGCAACTCTAATGGCGTGAATGGAGCAGCGTTCAAGATCACGACTAGAGGTCAGTACAACAAAGATACATTTTTGGAAGATTACTATCATACAGGGGTATAATTCATCGAGAGCTTTATGGTCATCTAAAATCGGTAGGTGACGACTACGTTTAAGCTCATTGTATACTAACGGTAGCTACGCTACAACTCGTCCGCTACGCTCGCGACACCGCGCAGTTTTCCCTCAAGCGCAGTATAAGATCACATTAAACAAGCACTATTTTAATTCTGAAGTCCAGTCACAACAGTAATTTGTATTAAACATAATAATCATAACAAACGATTACTATTCTTTTCAGGTGACGCAAGCACAGGCGACCAACAGCTGGTCGTGTCTATAGAACTCAATGGTGTAACGTATGAAGGAGTACTTTTCCCCTCGCAAAACGGTAACGGGCAAAATGGACATCGGCAAATGGTCTCTTAAACAACACAAATTATTATTTTAGGGCTTAGTTTATGCATATTTCCCTCTCGAATATTCGAGCGTATTTTTTTATTATTGGACGATTTTATAATAAGGAAAGGAATAGAAGTATTGGTGAAATGTACAGATGGAAGTTTGCAACATCTATTTAAACAGACCCATCTTAACTTAACCACATTAACCAGTGAATTCATAGCTACATAGATATCCTAGACTAGACCATCAAAATCTTAACTATGACTAAAGTGGTTAGTTAAATGTTTGGGTCGATACTTTAACCAATCCGAAGTACATTTGACATTATTCTATTAATTAATCCTATCCTATTCAAATTGGTTGTTCTTTTTGTGAATATTTTATTTACAGACATGTGCGTATTTGAGTGTTGTATTTATATATGTCAAAAATTACTTCTTCTTCATTGTTCTTTATTCATTGGTTTTTATTTAGTGACTGATGAAATGTACAGCCCAGGATATTCTTGTCTCAATTTTTTTTATTGAACACACATACTATTTTAATGTGGATCATCCAGATAACACATAATTTGTAACGATGAACTTTAATTCGGGATGTGAGGTATTTTTTCGAATATTTATAATTCTCAAAGCTAAGTACTATAGTTTTCACTGCCCAGAAGAGAATGAAATTGTCCATAGTTTTGTCAAAATATTTTTTCTTTAATGGATGTTTTGTATAGTTTTTTTATTATTTTTAGCGGTCAATAAATGACAATTCTGTAAATATAATTTCGTTTCGCACTATGTTATGTTACTTATTTATAATTTTGTAAGAGTTCGATAGACGAGTGGTGAGTGACGGCGTGTTCTGGTTTTTTATATGTTCGTGATGTAAATTTTTGTAAATATTTTAAAGTGCATTAAGTACTAGGGTTCTTTTTGTACACCGTATATGTTTGTGATTACTAGATACTTATGTTTGATGTAGGAGGTGTATATTTCGATTGTAGACGAATAATGTCAGTATTGTATTTTAGTAGTTAGTTTTTTTAATGTTTGCTGCGAATCGCGTTTTCATTGTAGGGACTCTTGTTGGTAGCCAATCGAATTTTTTTTTTGAAAAAGTCCTCTACTGCACCTAAATGAAAACGTGATTTTTAAATGTGAAATTAAATAAAAGTAGATTTATGCATAATGTTAAAAAGTCGATCTGTGTTGGAAATTCTCGAATACAAATTTAGGAGTTTTTATTTTACAATCATTAAAATTCGGCATGTCAGTTAACTACTCAACACGCTGCAGTGGGAAGGTGAAAACTACACTAAGCAACAATCTTACATGAATCGATACCGACATGCATAATTTTATTTTGATTGTGAAATAAAATATTTGAAAGTATTACATGACTGTATCTTCATGTCGAAAAGCAAGTAGGTTTACTTTGCTCTACTTAAATAAAGCTTCGTTTACGACCGTAGTACTAAACTTTTTGAAGTTTCAATTTTATATGCCATTTCCCTAGTATTAGTTCAGTAGAAGTAGCCGTAAGAGTTAGAATTATGATGATTATAAACTTAGCCGTGCAATTAATATTAAAGTTTTTTAATATCTGTGGTTTCTGAGCGCCAATAAAAAATGGAATTCGATCATTTTTAACTAGGAACGAGATGTAGATGAGAATCACGATAATATGATTTCAAATAGCAGATAATGAAACATAATAAGTTATCCCTAATTTTAGCTACTATTACCATAAATTTATTCATAAGTGCAATAAGCAATAATCCAAATTGAAATCTCCAGTAAAATCAGGTTTTTAGTTGCATAGAAAGTAGATATATTGTAAAAATATAAAATGCTTTGTAAATGACTGATTTAATATTTTATAATAATTAGTTAATTAATTTAATGTATTTAATAATAATAATGTAAAATTAAATTTTCGGTTTGTAGAGCCACATTATTCGAGCTAAGTAGTATTAGTACATTCCTGAAAATGTACAATAAATAAGGGCATCAATAGGAACTGGCCTACTATACACAGGTAGTATTCGGCCAGAATTTCGCATTAACGATTTTCGTGTTACACCAAAAATTTTTGATGTATTCAAATAATATACATGAATAAATAATTATTATGACATTTCAATGGATTTTCTTTTGTACCGATTTTCCCCATATTTACTACTTTTTAAAGTATGGTATCCTGTATAACACTAGAACTCATAGAACAAAAGTTGTTGCTGATGGTGTTAGCTACCTAGTGCTGCGAGGTTGCTAGTGTTTTACAGGTAAACCTGTATACCCAAAATTATCTGCCGCCCTCCTTATTTCCGTTGGTTGAAATTATCTATCTAGCTTTCTGACTAAACTATAAAGTATTAAATTATTCTAGGTCTTTATCTATATAAATATATCCACTGAAAGAAGCAAGCAACCGTGCAAGTCATCGTATAAATGTATTATGATTAGAGTATTGACCGATTTATTACAATTTCATCGAGTCAAATTCATACTTTTGCATCCCCCATATTATGTCACCTTGTTCCCCCGTGGCCTCACCATGCCATGAGCTGGCGAATTGGCGATGCTCTTGAAAATTCGGCCGCAAAACATAAAGAATACTAGTACCTACCTAGCTCTGAATGTCCTTAGTAATCTTACAGCGACATCTATTATCATTTGATAGTACTTTATACTTGAAACACTGCCATCTTTTGTCTGAGACGCGAACAACGTAGACTTTTTGACATCCACGTTACTTCGTCACAAACTAGTTTCTAATAGGCACAAGAGATGGCATTGATACTAAGAGATACTGAGCGGTTAATTAGGGATCGTTCGGCAATGCGATGTGGTACCTACTATACCTACCTAGTTTTGAAACATATTGGTGAGGAGGTAGGTAATTATTTCGAAGAAAACCTATATATACATCGTCAATGATATACATACCTAATATTGTAGCGTGATGTGGTTTCAAGGTTGGAAGCTTGTCCATCGGGCAAAGGCACCTATGCGTGGAGTGGAGGTCCTGTCCAGGGTCGGCCCCTCCTCTTTATTTGATGTTGCAGTGACCACTTAACAACAGGTGGCCCTGTCTGCCCGTTTGATTCTTATGACGCTTATGACAGAAATCTCACAAAAACAAACTTTCATGCTCCGAACACACTCGTCAATATTAAACCGTCTTTCCAAGAATACGAGTCTACTCGCGAGTCTGCAATGAAAAATACGCTATTATTATTGTGTGTAGCGTCATACTAATTGAAAACGCCACTGACGAACAGTTTAATTAATGCTGACTTATGTAGACTGTGGAGCGTCGTGATTATAATTATCTACTTAATAAACACAGGCCGCCAGATTTATAAATTAGATTTTTTGATGATACAATAAAATCTAATACTTATGGAGTTACCTACTCTTAGGCTTCCATATGACGAAAAATCTATATGAGTCATCAAATCTCAATAGATTCTAGGATTGGGATTGATTTCGACGGCAGAGCAAGATAAGAGGCAAAGTGGTATATTGTGTGTGGGCGCATAAATCAATGTTTCTTCTGAATAATTTGTGAATAAATCAAAAGTACCTATCTAATGCAATGTATAAAACTATTAGATTTCTCCGCATACTTCCGTCAAGACTAAGAATTACCTATAGATACAACCTTCCGTTCCTAAACGCGCTAGTTTCAATCCAATTGCGCCAAGACCTAATCACATTGCCGGCGGCGGCGTATCTACCGGTTATCGAATAGCAAGACCTCGTTTTGTAGGTAGGTATTTTTACATTTAAAACAATTTGATTTTCTGTAATTTAGTTAAATAACACTTATAAAAATTGATGGTAGAACAAGATGTTAGGCTAAAATGACAATTAACGTTATAATAGAACTAAGGAGGGAGGGAGGGAGGTATTAACTACTAGCTGCGCTACTAGTTTCTTACTGAGCGTGCAGACCGCAGTCACTGAAAATCTGTCCCTCTATCACAAAATCCACCACACTTGACTACTGAAACTTGAAAAAGTCCAACCTGAAATATTTGACGTCGTATGTGGGTGCGTTGCTACTCATGAGGACTAAGCTGTTCGCCTCAAATAAAGTATCTCCGGCAAAAAGCCCAGCCAAACAGCGGGACAACGGCGGGTTAATATATTTTTTTTACAATTTTTGTCTGTCTGTTTGTTCCGGCTAGTCTCTGGAACAGCTGGACCGATTTTGGCGAGACTTACACAGGCAGATACATAGCTGATCTAATAAGTAACTTAGGCTACTTTTATTTCAGAATTCCATGCGAACGAAGTCGTGGGCACATCTAGTCACTAATAAAATATGCCTCTGCACGAGTTACAATAAAAGATGGTAAAATCTACATAGTTTTATCCGTGTTATAAATACCAAACTACGTACCGTCGCTCATTATCGAAGTTCATATCAAACCGCAGAGAAATTACTTAAAAAGAATGATAATTACACATATTTTGCTATCTAATCTTGCGTCTGCGAAACAAAGTACCAAATGCCTCAAGCAATTAGAATCTCATAAGCGCTGTGCAGTAACCAAATGGCATTCGCAGTTGCATGTAGACTTTGGTAGATGACAGCTTAATTACAGCAAGCAATTAACAAAGTAATAATCCAAAGGTAGGGTTTGTGTTAAAGTTAACAATGACTTTGACAATGAGGGTGATAAGCGACTAATTAATAGGAATATTTCTACATGTTTCTATTACATAAGGTAACCTAGGTCTATTTGTGTGTTTTATGAAGACATAGTCGATGTACTTACTTAATTACTGTAATTCAGGTCATTGAATGTAAAATTTTAGTGAAGCTTAAAAATATATTTCGTCACATATTATTACAGGTAATGTGCAAATAAATTGAAAGCGAAAACGTGTAAAAATACACGTAACGATAGCAATGTCGAAATCAAATTGAAATTTATTTAAAGTCAAATCTAAAAAAATATTATTAATTTCATGTTTAGATGATTTGGATGGATTTAACGATGTTAAGACCATATTACCTACTTACTAATTCTACTTAAGACTATATATTTTACATTTCACTGCGGCTAATGCAAGCCGATGCCTCGTCTAGTAAGATATTTTATTATTTGATTAAAGTAAAGGACACAGATGCGTAAAGATGTACTCGTATTTCTTAGGGGATCTTCAAAGGAATTTTCTTTTATCCTCTACCTTTGAGATAGTAATCCCATTCCTCTACACTTAATAAATGGAATCTGCACTATAAAACTATGGAAGATGTATTATGAAAGATCATAAAATGATATGCCAAGGAATGAAAACTTTTATGATCTAAGACGGAGTGGGGTAGCTTCATAAAATTTTTAGTTTAGTTTAGTTTAGTAGAACTTGGCGAGAGCACTGCCGTGCCCTCAGATATTTAGTCTATGCAGTGAGTATCTAACTAAAGCCATGTTAATATCTGTGGTGTGACGGGCAGAAGTGCCCAGCCATTATACTCAGCTGCATATTTTTTATGTTGTGTTGTAGCTTAACTAAGTTTCCTAGTTTAAAGTAAATCTAACGGAGTCAGCCATGGACCACATGAATCGATATACACGTAGGTAGTAGATACAAACTAATTTTCTGCACAAAATTCGGTTCACGTAGTTGACATCAAATTAAGGCAAATTAATGCGCGACACGTAGGATTACAGTGCAAGTGTGCGCGATTGCATTATAATTCTATTAGCGGTTACAAGGCACCTAATCTTCACCTGGAAAAGAAATGACGATAATAAATGATATCTTAAATAATAATTACAACACTGGACACCAAGTGATATGTAATTGCCATGTTTAATATAATACGCACTATTTAATTATTCCAAATAAACTCACATATCAATGTTAAGCGAATATCGAACATGGTTGCAACCATAACAAGAATTGTCTTGCTTCTGGTCGCCCCGGCCCGAAGATCTCAACTGCAAAAGGCAAGAATATGCCAGACGAGCAAATTTTCCTCGCTTCATTGTTTCCACAGTTTCTGCTGCCGCACCTACGCACCTCATATAATTACAACTTAATAAAAAATCTTTCTTCCACGTAGTCTGCCCTCTATTAGTATTACGATGTTCCTAATTTTACCTTGGTGGATTTTTTATGACGGTATGTAGTGAGTAGCATGCGGGCCGCCTGATTTCAGTGGTCACTACTGCTTATGAACACCCACGTCCAACCTCGAATATATGAATCCTATCTGAGATTTTATTATTATGTGCCTGCAATACACAAGAGGTAAGCTACCTCACCGGGCCAATCCAGGCTCTACCTCGAATACTTAAAAGTCTTGGTGAATTGTTACTGATTTCTGGTTTTCAATTACCACAAAAATTTGCATTCAGTGTGACAGTGTGGGTTTTCCTTACCAAGCAAGCTATATTTTTTCCACGATTCAAGAGTCAAACTTGTTGAACTAAGTAAGCCGTAGAGCATAAGTTCCAACGTCAATACACTGATTACTCTGTATCCAGTACGCCGTCTCTTCAGATAAGTACACTGAAGTTAGAAACTTGATAAGCTAAGTTATAAGCCGGCTTGGAATTCTCCGTGGCTTAGAATTCGGTCTTATTCCAGAGGTTTGGGTTCAAATATCAGTGACACACATCAATAGCTTTGCTAATCGTGCGTTTTCTGTAAATGTGTAGGAAAACTTACCCCATTCTTATAAATCCTACTCCTATTATAAATGCCAAAGTCTTTAAAGATGGATGAGTGGATATATTATGGTACTCTTTCACGCAAAAATGGCTGAAAAGATTTGGATGAACTTTGGTACTGTAATTTATAACCGGGATAAAGCGAAGCGTAGCGAAGGAAATGTAGTCTCTAAGTGATTCATAAATGCAAAATAGAAGATATTGTGATTGTTCACCATCCTAAATGTAAACATTAAGTACGTTATGCATGTTTCCAACAACACCACAACAATGTTATCTCTCGACATTCCACAAACAACAGAACTAATTTCTGACATGACGTCACGTCATAACAGACAAGTGTTAACACGAAAACTAACGCATTAGCATATTAATGGAGTATATTAAAAGTCGGCAGTTGGGTTTTAAAGTGGTTATGCAAACATCTTTCTTTCACTTGGGCGGCGGCTAGGGCGGGCGGGGTATTTCAGTCAGTCGCGATGCGTCAACGGGACTCGACGCACGTCACTTTTCTTCGCGGCCACCACACGTTCGCCGGTAAATAACAGATTCCCCTAACCGACAGTGAAACTGAAGTATAACGTGAAAAGTTTCAGTGGACAGTGTGTTAATTTATTCGTAGTTTACCAGTACCTTATTAGTGTTTGTGTATGTTTTTCTCGAGTGTGCATTTCGTCTCGAGTGCCTGCTTCTGAGAGGTAAGTTACAATAACATTGTAGTAAACAAAGATAGTGTGTAGTAAATTTTGTTGGAGACTTTCGTTTCACGTTTGATTTATTCGCCGACGTATAAAGATTCCCTGATAAAATAAAAGACGATTAAAATTTTATTATTTCCTAAATAACACGAAATAAAATTGGCCACTTAAAAGTTTCCACACTTTTCCTTTTATTAGCAATGTTAATAGAAACGTAAATGGCAGCTGTGTATAACTAAATAGTATTAAGTAGTTTCATAATTTGAGTGGCAAGAAAATAACAGTTTTATTTAATAGCATTCAGTTACCTATTTGTGTTGAAACCAGATTGCATTGCAGTACCTTACCTTACTAATTTTCTTTTTAAAGTAGAGTTTTGGTTGGGAATTGAGGTCAACAAGTGGCATTGCTGCTCTTATTTCGTATAGAGCTAATTTCTTCGTTTGTTACTAGAATTTATAGATATTTTTAAAACTTTATAGTTTTATAGACACAGAAATTCTTCAATAAAAGAGCGTAAAAGTAAAGGCGGGTTTATGAAGCAATAGCGATCTCTGTCCAGACAGCCTTTGGTTAAAAGTTTGGTAGTTTGATAGGATTTATATTTCGATCATATTTTAATGAACTGCAATTATATTTTAGTGTTCATTTATGTAATTATAGTATTATACTTACCTACATTTAATTACTCGATACAGAAGAACGATAGCGTAGTAGGTAGAGTTTGAAGTATATTAATAACTAAAACAATTACAATAAAATCGCTCAACAAATTATGTTTCAATCAATAATACAGCCCTTAGATCCGTAAAAGAAGTGTTTCATGGTAAAAATACGAGGCCGTAAAATATTTTAAATCAGAATATCCCAATTCGCGCACATGTATTGTGAGTTGTTGTTGAAAGCAAACAAGCGATCGAGGATTCGAGGCCGGGTGCTAATGATTTCATCGTGACGACAATTTAGTATGTAGCGAGTGACGAACAAACTTCCTGAGTTACAGGTATACTAAATGTAGAGTTTCGAGGCAGACGCCTCTAAACATTTCTTATTTTTCGCCATGAAAACAGGAAAAGGACGTCGTTGGACAATTAATGTAAAAATCAGACAAGTATTTTGCCTCTGTATCGATCTACTGCAGGTCGGTTCTCCTCTCAAAATGTGGAAAGATAAAAGTTTTATTCCAACCTAGTCGGATGGAATCAGATACCTTTGAAATAATTATAGATAACTCTCTGGCATGCAGGCTTCTTCACGATGTTTTGCTTCACCAAACCAAAACCAACTCTACTGAATCTTCCGCTATCAAATGTTTCTAAAATTAAAAAAAAAAAATTTAAAAGTTGACACGTTTTGTGTTATTTTACTTTTTATTTTATACATATACTTAACATAACATTTGATTAAATATTATGAAGAACATTCCAGGACATGATACGAGTATGTCTATTAGTAAATAATGACAGATTCCAATTTTTATATTTAAAACGTACCTATCTCAAATAAATGTGGCGCAATGCCAGGAAGCAGCTGTTTTATATAAAAATGCACCCTTATTATCTCGATATCAAGACGAGATAACGTCTTTGCCTCGTAATCCGTAAATATTTGCGGGGATCAGATACATAAAAAATACAGATCGTTAACCTAATACCCCGATCCCCTTGAAGAATGAAGAATATTAGAAAACTTTTGTATAGTAGAAACTATTGTAGTTCGCACGAAGAGGCCCGAAGATCTGTGTATCTGGGACTTCAATATGAGCTATGGTGTCTCCTGCCTTTCGTAAAAAGCTACTGACAATGGGGTTTCAGGGTAGAGGGAGGCAAAAAAAGAGCTTAAATCATCCAGAAACTCGCAGCAGTCCTACTTAACGCTCTGTCAGCCCCGAAGACGACGAATGGAAAGACGTATGTTACTTTTTCAGAAAAAAGCCGCTGAACGAATTTAGGGAAAATTTGGTACACGCGGGTACCGGGTACCGATTATAATATTGTACACGGGTAAAGTATTATAATCGGGACATTAATTTAAGTGTACTTATCATAGCTCTCTGGAAGAATCTTAAGTCTGACTGCTAAGGCTAGAAGGATAAATGAGTCAATATTCGTGGGATATGAAATCCTATTAGTACTTACTTAATGCATTTCAACACAATCTCTACGCTTCATTTAAATTCTTAAGCAGGTGGCGCACATTAGGGGTCTTATATTAGATAAAGCACTCTTCCTCGCTATGCCCAGATAAGGGGGATGAAATAGGCACTTAGCTATACAGTACCTTTGGGGACTACTTAGATTTTTTTCTGTTGGATTCGGTGGAACATTTTGTGTGTTAAGGATGTAAGGAGCTAAATGTATTCAGCGGTTTTTGTTGACGAATAAATTAATCCCAAACTGAGCTCCAACATAGGAAATGACATCGCTTCGAAACTAATACTTTTGAAAGATGTTGTTATCTATTATTGTGTCTCACTTTGGGAAAAAAGAACCAGTTAATAAATAGTTCATTCTTTCATTCCATAAAATTCTAGTTCATTCCATAAAATGAAGTAAGTAGATGGCGCTACAACTCTGACTTTCTGCGGTACATAGAGATACGAGTATGATAGATACGATTGAGATACTAACACTATTATACTCGTGTATTATTTGTTAAAAATATCTTATGAATTTAATTATTTCAATGGCCTATTAAATTAATATTCGATTTGCAGGTTTTGAGTGAAAATTACTCACGAGTGAAATATTTGTAGGTACATCTTCGGACATCTTCGGGTCATTAACTGCTTATAATATATTGTAGATAAACCACCAGCATCCTTGCTGTGAGCCAGATAAGCAAGATAAGGCAGCACTTAGCTCTATCTTGGGTCATCGACTATGACGACTATGTGAAGCGTACGATGAAAAATGAATTTTAGATCAGTTATTTTTTATCTCTATTGGTTTAAATAGATTTGAAGAATTTAACATCAATGTACTATTCTATTCTTGACACTTTGTAAGTTTGGATTTTTCAATCACGCAGAGCACTCAGATAGCTGGTACTCTAATTGGTCCTCTAAATAATGCTGCGATTTAAATATTTTTAATTTCTTCAGCGATTCAGATATTTCTTCTAATGGGTTTTCATGGCTGGATGGCTAGTTCAGGTTGTAAACAATCAGTGTGCCAAATTTTATAGCCGTTTTTGCGTGAAAGCGCAACGTATCCCGTAACCCATCCTCACGCATTTCAGCGTCAGACAGTCGCGTCTTTTGTCAATTTTAAAACGAACAGTTGACCTTCTCGAAAACGAGTGTTTTTGATGTTTTTAAAACACTTTAAAAAATATGGCGATCAAAACGTGAGTTGATAACTAGATAGAGATGAGTAGTGAAACGGCTGTTGCATGATATTTTTTATATTTATAAAAGCAAACATGCAATAGGTTTAAATTTAACCACAGGATGAACACGCCATTACTTTGAAGTAGCACTGATACGTCTCTATTTTCTAAGCCCGAACTGACAATAAGCTCCCAGAAGGCACGTCATTTTTAAAGTCACTCTCTATTGAGCTGTGTATTGACATGAGTTATGACGTGACGTACGCTCGAAGGATGTTGCCACTGATTTAGATATGTTTACTCATTATTTTTAAACTAGGTAGATGTTGTCGCAGCTATTTGGGACTGTGGGTTGTAGAAAAATTTATGAAATAACGAGTTTGATGTTAATAGCCCACTGCAGGATCGCGTCTACTCTCATATTGAAAAGGATCTAGATACATCCTTTTCATTATGAGAGGCCTTAATACATTATAGAGAAATCTCAGACATTATCTCACGGTATTTACCTTTAGCGTATACAACGTACCTATACTACGATTTGTCAAGCGTCGCTATTCATTCGTACGTAACCTTATAACTTTCTTTACCCATTTTCCTAGATTTTTCAATTAGAATATAGTGGAAAATCCAGTATCCAGGAAAATGTAATAGTACCTACAGATTTTTTAAAATTTGACGATTTAAAAGCAAGTTTAATTCGTTAAAAGCATTGGAAGTTAATAATTGAAGAATTTGTTTACCTGAAATACTTACGAGTATTACAAATATAAACATTGTTTGAACTAACCGGGACCGAAATTGACCGAATCGTGAACTCAAATAAAAGTGAATCGTTCAAAGTTTTCGAGAACAGTCGGAAGTGGAGAATATTCCACGCGCGGGTCGCTTGAACAAACAAGAATTGTTATTGATAGGTTCTAGAACTCGAGTCATTTGACCGGAAGGACTACTATCGCCCACCATAGTTCACCAGTAATAGACGCAGGTGCAAATAGTAGACCCCAAATACATAATTATGCAACATCTGTGAACTGCTTGAGTAACGAATATGATTATACGAATTGAAGAATATTAACGAAGACCAAATTAAAAATGAATAGTCTAGTATTTATGACTGGAGTTTTCTTACCGCTTTTTTGCAATCGGTGTTCCTTACACTTCAGGGTACACAGCTCTTATGGCTCTTAACTTAAAGCTATTCGGAATAATTCGATACATTCAGGGATGTTATTAAAAGGTACTTCGTCCGAAATTAATGCCTTGGTTGCCAGGCAACAACTGTTGTTCCAAAGAAATTATACAATATCTTGGCAACCAAACAGTAATGTAGGTATCCATATCCGAAGATCGGTTATAATTTCAGGCGTAAATTGCTCTACCAGCTTTAATATTACGAGTAGGTACGCTTTTTCAATATGTCTAAGCGTTCGAGGAGTTACAGGCATTAAAATAGCCTTAAGTGAATTTAAGGTTTCAGTGTAATTTTACGCTGATATCGTTTCACATAAAATAGCAATGTACAATGGATTTCTGTTTACACAGCTTTTCCTAGCTTATTACGTTGTGATTTGAAACTCAAATATCAAAGTGTGTTATTCAATATGGCACTTCAAAGGAAATACTTCTATCTTGTTACTTACCGAGTTATCTATGTACGAATATGTTGATATCTTTTACGATTCAGGCGGAAATCCGCTACGCGAAATGGAAAAAGGAAAACCTTCGTCCAGGGTTTCTCAATCTTATCGTACCACGTACCTCTTTACCTCCACATTCGACTATAAAGACCACGGCGTACCCCTTTACAAAAAAACAGACTACTTCACAGCTTTATTTTTTTAACCAAATACATAATATTATTGAAAAAAAAAAGTTGGTACGATATATCGTCAGTAACCCATTAATGACCCACTACAGGGTCGGGTCTCCTTCTCACAATGAGAGGGATGTAGGCCTTAGTCCACCACGCTGGCCTACTGCGGGTTGGTGGACTTCGCATACCTTTGAGAACTTTGTGAACTCTCAGGCATGCAGGTTTCCTCACGATATTTTCCTTCACCGTAACAGCAGGTAATATTTAATTTTATAAAGCGCACATAACTTTTTTACAAAGTCATTGGTGCGTGCCACTGGGATTTGAACCCGGACCCCTCGATTCGAGGTCGAATTCTAAGCCACTGGGGTATCACCGCTTATACTTAAATGAAACCTTTATAACTTTACCCCTTGAAATGCGATTATTAATGGCGTACTCTCAATGGGGCACCCCATTTTCAGAACGTCGATGACCGATGCAAAGTAAGAACAGGGCCCCAAGCATGAATCATTTCGTCAAAGTACCTATTCATATAGTTAAAGTGTGCTATTAGTATTGGGACATGTCAGACAGACTGACATATTATGACATACTAATGACTGACGTTTACTGTGTTTACGTTTTCTGTCTGCATGACCGTTAATGTATTTTATTCGCTTAGATATAAGATTCGCTATAAGAAAAGGAAAAATGAAGCCGCGGGAATTCTAGGTAGGTATTTAGTCGTTTCTTCTCGGAAAATGTTTATTCGAACAATTCAGGATCAATTAATAAGAACCCTTATCAAAGGTGTTACAGGTGTCATAACAAGAGAAAAGCATGAATAAACTACCAATGTTAATAATTTATTATTTATCCTTCTTGATGTTACTCAAATAATGAACATAAATTATACAGGTGTCCCGTAATCAGTGGACCACCGAAAAACTGGTACGAGTAATAGGGGAGACCATTATCTATCAAAAGCACTAAATTTTATCGTCCTAGGCCTATTGGTATAATATAATCGATAGATAGATATAATAGATTAAACATTACTTAAAAGTATGAATTTTACTACAATATGATGTACCTATGAAAGAAGCTTGTGCAAAAAATTTGTATTATGGAATTGTGGAACTTTATTTTGAAATATCTGTAATTCACACCGATTCCAAAAAGGTAACATTTACTAAGATTTTAAAGTAATAAAAAACTATATTCATATTTAATCAACATCAGGGAGCATTTTTCTCCCCTATTCTCCTATTCTCTCCCCTATTACCAGTTTTTCGTTGGTCCACTGATTACGGGACACCCTGTATAAAGTAGTTACTAGTAGAAATATTACATAGTGTATTTTTAAGCTTAACAACATTATAATTATTACGATTATCTATATTACATCTCCTTTCGGTCAAGAATTATTAAAAAAGTAAGATTTTTTTTTTTAATAAATTGAAGAATTTCATACGTCACAGGGTTTATATGAGAAATGGAGTGGCCGCTTTATTTATTACGGCAGTCAATTTGGCTGCCATCTGAACTTTCATACTTAACGTGTAAATTCATTCTTGGCTTTACTAAAAAGGCTTTATAGTAAAGAAATTGTTATTGAAGAAGTAATTTTATGTACTGCTTACTAATGTAAAAGCAGACAAATAAGGAAAGATGAGGAATAGCAAAAGTTCGTTTTATAGGTTCTTCCGAAAACTGGCACACTTCAAAATATAATGTTATGCGGCCTCCAGTCCATCAATCCTCCTAGGTTACAACATAAAAACTTTTTAATGGTGTTTTGCCTCTGTCCAGAGAAGGTTTTTTTTGTATAAAATTTCTTTAAGAAAATATTGAACATTTTGTGAAGTTTATAAAAGTTGTAAATACTTTATCGTTACTTTGAGTTTTCGTCAAATGTTGGCTTTCTTCTAATGAAGACATTCCTCGTCATTCTTGTTTTAGACGTGGGAGGGATTATGTTTGATTTATTTATTTAATTTATTAAATGTTTCGTGAATACATATTTTATTTTTCCTTTCTTTTTTCTCTCTCTTCTTGTATGTATACTTTATCATAATTTTTACTATTGTACTGTGTTTTGTATATTGTTACTACCCTATTAATTATGTACTGTACTCCTACTCATACCCTAAGTATAGTAACCGTTATGAGTCGTGAGCACAGATTATCGGTGGTAGGGATATTGTATACTTTCCGCCAATGTACAGCAGCCGAAAAAAAGTGCTGGACCAAAAGACGACGCACACTGACGAACTGACGTTTGTCGAACCAATTGTGTGCACCGCAGCGCAGTAATGTCAAACCGACCAATGAAAGTTCTGCTCACCACTCGTGACGGCAACTATACCGTTAAACTTCTCAATATGAAAACACGGCTCGCCTTACTTAGGTTTTCGGGGTAGGCTATCTTCTTTCGAAATTATCAGAGGTCCTTAATAATGTGCTCCCGTGGCATATAGGCAACGGCGAAGACCTAGCTGTTACCGCGAGCTCATACATACTACACAATGTCATTTTCATATTAATCATCCAATCAGGGTTAGAGTCAAGCTATAGTTGTCCCATTTTAACACAAATAAAACACTCATATTCTTTCAAAAGTATTATGTTATGGACTTGATTTTGTAATATTTAAAATCGAGCCGACATTTCCATTTCATATTCTTGTACTCAGTGAGCTGTCACTTTCATGTCCTGTTGAGTTTGCGGCTTAAACCCTTTTCACCCTTAATGGTGAAAGATTGGCAGACGGAAAGGTTATCAACGCTCAAGGTCATTAACCGAAATGAGATAGGTACTAAGTTTTAATAATTGAATTGCAGTGAGTGATATTAAGCTTTGAAGAGGTTCGGATATTACTTTTATCGGCCGGGTAGTAAGTTGAAATGCTGGGAACTAGGTAACATCTGCCATATTATGTCTCGTATTAGTTTTGTAGTAATATATTTTCTGCCTGACGTAAGAGGCGATTAAAAGGAGGATCTAGGGCCCCGGTAAGAGTTGGAGCTGAAATAAACAAGTTAGTGGTCTAGGGTGGGCTATGCATAGACGATTGTCTGGGGGCACCGGGGCTGCGTTCGCACCACACCACAAAGGGGTTTGCTAAACGCTAAAGTGCATCATATTTTATGTGGTTGCACTGAACACTGTCAAGTGGCATGTACGGCTGTAGGTACGTTCGCTTTTATTTTATAAAAAAGAGTTAGCGTAACATTGCATGAAAAAATGTTTTCACGGAAAATATGGAAATATATTACGGAAAAATGTAGCAGAATTGGCCATATTCGTATATAACGCCGCCATATTGCATTTATATCGCTTTCCGTGAATGCTGTTCCATTTCTACGAGCTTTTGTCATGTTCCATGTAAGTAAAGTAGCCGGGAAATTGTAAAAAGTGGCTTTACCCAATTGTTCCTGAAATACTATCTACTATCTACATCTACCCATCCAATATCAGCCTACTAATAAATACCTACCTAGGTAAAGAAAAACAAAAAAATTAAGACTGTCAAAATTATGAATAAATAATTTGGGGGCGTAGTGTATCCGAAGGTTTTTTGGTGTACACTCACACAAACAAAAGAAAGGGGTACAAAGGAACTCTACGTAAAATCTTCACCCACGTACCTACATCTTATGATAAAAATTGAGGTGTTAAAGCACACTCATAAAATTGTATGGATCTTGTGAGAGAAAACCTGATTCTGCATTGGGTCCTTAATGGGTTGCAAACAAAATTTTTATTAGATATATTATGGCTACTTTCATCGACGTGTCTATCTGCTTGTATGTGCGTATGCTTGTATATTCGCCTGCTCCTTCTCCTTTTTTGGGAAATTAGAAAAATGCAAAAGTTTGAAAAATTTTATAAAAATTGTTTTTTATTTTATTGTTTTCTCTCAACGAGTCTCTTGATAATTGGAAAAGTGGAAAGTTGCTCTAAGCGGTGCCTTTTTGCTAAATAAACGCAGTTGGAAGCAACAAAAGACTCCACACAATGACCACTTGTTGCAGCTACTGGTAACTAACAATGAGTGTCACTTTCTGCAAAGCGCGAGCCGTTGCGACTCATAGCTGAATAGAGAACGCGTAAGAACTTATGACATTGGCTATTGTGCAGTGTAGAGCAAACCAATATTATATTTACTCTTTCGTGTCAAAATTATATAAAAACATTCGGCTGCAAATTCAGAAAAGTGAACTTTAATGTACCGTCTTATCTAAAATCAGAAAATTAAAATTGCTTTCCAAAAGAAATAAAAGCATATCTTGATAACTAGCAAAAGTGTCTGCTTAATAAAGGCGGTTGGAAGCATCATAAGACTCCACACAACGACCACACTGTTGCAGCCAATGTAGCTGTCGTAACTGGCAATACGCACTGATATGCGACTAATGTAGGCAACGTACGTTTTCGTACGACAAATTTGATACGAGCGATCGATTTTCGATTTTGATCGTCGCAATTAGGACAAAGGGTTATGCAAATGGGCATGCAAGTCACCTGATGTTAAGTGGTACCGCAACGTATGGATAGAAGTCATATCTGTAGTCGCATATGCATCGGGGACTGGCAAAATTGTAAGGTTAGAAAAAAACTGTTACGGCCCCTTTATCAAGTTACGATTTTGCCCGTCCACTCCACCATAAGCTACGTAAAGGAACTTCGATCCGATTAAAGTTTCAGTCAATTTGCCACATCCTTATTCCAGAGTCTGGAAACTCTGGAATGTTTTCGACACATTTAATACTTTCTGAGACGATCTGACGACCGCAGTGACGGTTTTCCGGTACTAATTTACTAATTTAGCGTCGCGAATCTCGTAACATCCTGAAATATAGCAAAATATTTCGTTTCGTAGATCTCGTATCAGCTTCAAAGAGAAATAGTTAATGCCACGTCGTTATATTGAGGCGTAAATCATATAAATGTGTTATCTAACATGTTGGAAACTAATTTGTCATTCCAAGTGTTTCATAAAAATAACCCATTTTTCATAGAAATGTTGTGCGTTGTGCATTTTATTTCGTTGGAACAATACATATTACGGTATCAATGTTTTGGATGAAAAAATAACGCAAAATTCCATAAAACCTGCATAATCAACCTTTTTTGTATGTATGTTTGTTTGCTCGTGTGTTTGTTATTTTTATGATAATACGTAAAATACCTAGGTATATGTGTTCCTTTCTATCTTCCATGAGAATTCACTGTTGATCGTCAAGGATTTTCGTAAGGTTTACCTTGTAATTTAAGAAAATCTTTTGATAAATATTGAAATAAGAAAATATTGAAAGTAAAAGCATAAAATTGTTTAATATGGTTCTACTCCTATTAAGGAATCATTTATATTAGTGATCTTGTGTTATTAAGGGTTCATTTAGGAAATATTGCAATGAACGTATCTAACTAAATAATGGTCAGTAGATGGTAAACCCTTAGCTTATCGCTTACATTTTTACTGTCAGATAGACAGAAAAAAATTTATGAATCGGTAATATTTGAAAGTATAAATATGTATTCGATGTACGGTCATGTTAAAGTGTTATTGTAAATAGATTACGACGGAATTTTAGTGGAATATTTTTGAAGACAATTGTACCTACAGACGAAATAAGCCTCTTTTAATGGGAAAAGAAAATTATGTCGACATTGGTAACAAGTAAGGCTTTGGTGTTTTTCGCCGAACTCATCATTACTTTTAATCTTTCAGACATCCTCTTTAGTAGGTATTAAAATTTTCTCGGTATTTTAACCTCGCCGGAGGCTGTTATGTTTTTACGACGTTTTAATTTCATTCGAATATTTTAATTTTTAATGGCAATACCAGTATTTTATAACAATGCTTATTAAAATTTGTACAAAATATTTACTGATTTTCTACAGTGGTTTAAAATCTGGGTTCCATTCCCAATATACGAGTACCTACGCTAAGTCAGCCGGAGGTGATCGCTTTAAGCAATAAGGCCGATTTTTATTTCGTTATATTTTTCTTATTTGTCTCGGGTAAACAAAAAAGGATATTACTATAATAATAATCCGTATTCCTATATTGTATTTGCAACCCAAAAGAGGTCTAGATGGAGGTCATCATAGCGATGTGATGGGAGTGACAGATTACATCCACTCCATTCCTCCGTTGATGTAGGTGGTGAGTAAGTATCCATATCCATAAACGCCGAAGCCTTTTGTGGGTTTCCCACACGTTATTGAGGATATTCGTTGGTAGATGTTTTATGGTTTCAACGATTTTGTAACGGTTTTCGGTGTCGTAAATGACAAAATTTTCTATAGGTCCTGTGAACATGAACACCATCGTCGTAGTATTTGTGGTAAAAGTCTCTAATAAGTATGTTATATGTCAGTCTATCTGACATATTACATACTAATGGCACACGTTAATTAATCGAAGGCACAGCTGTTCTGCTCTGTTGTTGTTTATACTAAGTACAATGTCCTTTTTCTTATTGTCCTGTTATTATTTTGATGGCTGAAAATCTGTAAGAGGAAAAAACGAACAAAAGAGATGACGAACGTAAGAAGAGATCCAGATATCAGTGGATAGCAGTCGTTAACCCTCGTCGGAGCCCCTATGATCGGGTTGAAAATTGTCGACACAGATTGGCCACTAGCCCACCTGTACCAGTCTGTATAGGAGCAAGTAGATCTTACAAAACTAGACTTATTCTTAGTTGATTAAGTCTTATATTCTTATAGTGTGCACCAGACAAATTAAGAAAATAAGAATATAGTATAGTCTTGATGTATTGGATAAAATGAATATTCATAATATATTGACAGTGACTTGGGTACCCTATGTTATGTGGCTATACTGACTATAATATTATTATTGTGAGCTCATTCCTGAGGACACAGGACTGATGTTATCGTACCGTAATATTTAGGTTGCAAGCGAAGAGGGAATTGCGGTTTCAAACCGACTTCAAAAAGGAGTGTTATTTTTTACTGCGATTTTTTATACCTTTCATCTTTTTATAGCTACTTAGATATGTCATCCGATGTCTCCGCCAATTGTGGACCGATTAAATTTTTTTTAAAAGTTGAAACCAGAGCTTAGATATTTTGAAGATCTATTTATAGTATTAATGTCTTAATATCATTACTCCCTTCTATATAGATATACTTATACATAGTTAGACATTTATAAGCAGACCAAATTGGTGTCGGTACGGAAAAAGTAGCGTAGTATATTCAGTAGTAGGTAGGTACATTCTATAAACGAAAAGAGATAAGTCAAAATAAAAAATTATTAGGGTATTTTAAAAGTAAAATCTTAAAATCGCTTTACGCTTAATAACCATATATCAATATGACCTAGCAACTACCTGCCATGTAGTTGTGCGTAAATGTCGCTTCAGATGTTATCTTGCAATGCGACTGAGTTTGCTGCTATTTGAGTAAACATACTGTTTTGTAAGACAGATGTTAGAGACAAATCACAAAGTACTACTCGAAAACTAGAAAAGCGAATGGCTGGTAAAATAGTAAAATGCTTTTGCTAAAAGAGTTTTGCTGCAGAGGTGTATTTTAAAATTTGATTAAATGAATTTGTTAGAAATGAACACTTATATTTCAAACGTTGACTGAATTTCGTTTGACAAAAACATGGATACCTACAACCGTTTATGCGTTGTTTTGTTAAAAAAACGCAAAAAAACAACCGAAACCGAAATACATAGTATCGTTTCGTTTATTAACATTTCAGTAGTGATTGCATAATTTTCTTAAATTTAAATACAGTATCAAAATTTTTGTTTATAACTTATTTGCGACAAAACGGAATGACTTACAAAAAAAACAATTAAACCTAAAAGTGCTGAAGTTTCGCATTATTATGCGTCTCTCTGAAATGCAAAACTCTATCTGAAATGCGAAGGTATTTTCTATAGGAAAATACGATAGGTATGTTTTGGAATACTAGTTTAGAAACGAATTGCATGAAACTGGAAAGCCGATTGAATAATCCTATTCTCGCCGCACATCGTGACAATTTGATTTTGTCGCCATGCAATTTGGTTAATTAATTATTGCTGTGTTACCAGGGCCAGTGAAAATCGCGTTATTCTGTTAATACAAAACTATAGGCTTGTTCGTTGTCCGTACTGGTGGCCATACACTGGTCGAAATTACTGAATTTCATTATGAATTACGACCGCGTGAAATAATCACGACTTTGTTTTCAACTAAAATTTAATTATTTATTCATCCTTTAAGGAATAATAATACTTCATGAACAATGATTATGTTATAGTGGATATAAATCAGCTGCTTTAAGCGCACGACAACTATACTGTAACTATGACATGTCTCCAGAAACAAGCTGAAAAAAAAACGAAATATTATATATACTCCAGTAGTCTTTTAAAATACAGAATTTAGCAAACAAATACAGTAATTGTAATTGAGTTGTATCAGCCGGGAGGACACGATTGACGAAATTTGTGCTTGGCTCAGGTACCATAAATCATTTATACAATTCGCAGTATATGAGGTAACTACTTATTAAATAGCTATAATTATTAATGTCTGTCTTGAAAAGACTTGAATGGATTTTAGCTTTAGTGTCGATGGATTCTTCCATGCATGCGATGGATTGTGAAAGTGACACTAGTAGTACTAATATTTACTACATCGATGACACTGATCTGTCTTTCGGAGGTTAACATAACAAGTGTTTTTTAGAAAATTGAATGATTCTAAATCACTTTAGCGGCTTACTATAATAATATAAAGTTCAAAATTAAAAGACCGAAATAGTTAACACTTATTTTTGAACTAAAACACTTTTTGTCAAATGATAATATTATAAAAGTGTAAACAGTTGAACACTGCTTTAGGCGCATCCCCTTGAATCTTCGAAATACAAACGATATTTCCTCATAGCACATCTTGTTTTACAATTCATCTGAAACCGATCGCTTATCTTCACTGCTGCTAACAGACATGCCAATTACCATAATCACTTCATGTGATTATGCTGAAGCAAACTAATAAGGATGTCGTCGCAATAACGGCGAGTAAAGTGTAACATGGACAGTGGACATTACGAATGGCATAAGTAGCCCATTATTGTACAACGAATTGGCTAACTTGCGACACGAGTATTGTATAGGTTGACTTTTTTATAGCACAAGTGATATAAACCTGGCAAAATGAAGATGCATAAAAGTACCTACTACCTACCTACTTTACGGAAAACCTAACTGACTAGGAAAACCGGCGCACGGCCAAGGCCACACTGTGCTACAAAGAATTTTTGTCGTCAATTCATTTGTATCAGTAATGTTAAATTTAGTTATTGAAATCTTACTCACCTTTTATTAACTAACTGATTAGACTTACTAATGGTCGAACAATTTCTGTTTATTTGAGTACCATAATTAAATTTTTTTAACTTTTTAATCGTTTACCAGTTCTTAGTGAGACCAGCGGATAAATGGCTTTTATTTTGAAATATTATGGAACAAATCTGGCTTCGTAACGAGATCTTTTGTCACTCCAGTGTGACAAATTGACTTTAGACGCTGTTTTGGTTACAAGGTGACAATGTGACTTGATAAATTGGCTCGACTCGGGAGTTTCCTCGTCAGAAACTTAACAATCTTTACAAATTTTAAATGGGAATAGAGTTATGAGGGCGAGGATTTTCTTCAGGCGTTCTTTTTTGTATTAATGATGAAGTGGATATTTTAATAATATTTAAAAAGATCGTTTATACACAGCACACGTGAAGAAAGGAAATCTTTGACAATAGAATTTAAATATCTGCGAATTCGTAAATAAATTATAAGAGATAGATTCAAACAAAGAAGAAAAAGTTAAGCGGGGGAAGATCGTAGTTTTTCTGTCTGGCTGCGTACAGTAGTTTAAAATCCAAAATCGTAAATCTTAATGACGCGACCTTGAAACTTTTCTCCTAGCCTAGAACCATTTAATCAATATGTTATAGAACTAATACTTGTAATAAAGTAATTTCTTATCCTTTGGTTGGGGAGGTGTGGTTGCAGGATACGTTCCTACTTAATTTGAGACGACACCTACGACCTCATGAGTAAGAACCCTGACTATTATATAGCGTAGGTATATACAACATACACGTTTGCTACTCATCATATAAAGAAAATAATACCAGATGGACTGCGACAGAAGGGGTGTTATTAGTTTGACGTGTCTGTCTGTCTGGCTGTCTGTTTCTCTGTCTGTCTATGATTCGGTCGTGGCACCGTAGCTGGCGAACGGATGAAGCGATTTCAATTTAGGTAGTTCTTTTTGTATGAAAGGTGAGTTACGGCCGAGTGTTCTTAGACACGTTTGATGAAAATCGGTTGAGTCGTTTAAAAGTTGTGGGGGTGAAAGTGGGGGAGAATAACCGAGTGTCTGCAAATAATTATAATCGAGTGGGGTCTCAAATGAAAGCGCATCACGTGCACATTACAAAATAATATGTTCAATGAAAATCGTTGTTATTGTGTCGGGGGTTCTTTTAAATTTTCAATTTTATGGTTATCATGAAAAAAAATTGTTCAATAGACAATATAGACATTCTTCTTCGTTCTTTATTATGTTGTTGGTGTTAATCTTATAAGACTTTTATTTTTGTTACAGGTATCTACAATATTTTACGAGCTTCGCGAAAAGAAAAACACAGGCACCTGCCAAGGAATTCACCGTTCGCCATTTTTTTTCACATTCTAAAAAAGCTACCCAAGTTGATTTATTTCACCGCGTTTGTACACTGTCGCGGTATATTTATCTTATTTCATTCGTTTAATTTAAATATTAAGTCTAAAGAAATCCGGATTAAAGCGACATTTAGTAAACACGCATACTTAAATGATTTTTCATATGTTTTTATGCAACCACATGGGCAAAATGACATGCTCTTCGTAACCAATGGGACATGGGACATGCTGGACATGGACCTCCCCTAATCTACGCAATTCCGCCTGGTTCTAGGTCATCGGTCCACCTGGTCGGAGGACGGCATAAACTATTCCATTTGCCAAGATATGGTCGCCATTCGCTTGACAACTAGTGACCAGCCCATTGCCACTTTGATATGCAAACTTTTAAGCTTTAAGGGCTATGTCGGTCGCTTTCGTTCTTCTATGGATTTCGTCCGCCGAATGAGTTCACTCCTTACCGAGTACCCAGGGCCAGCCCCTCTGGATACGGCGATAACATACACTTAGTCTTTAAAACAATTGTAACGTGGTAGGTTATACCTATATATCCTACAATTGTTTTAAAGTTTTTAATTAAACAATTAGCCCTCGCCAGTAGCACCTCTCCGTCGTTTGCTAAATAAAAGTTATAGCACGCGGCGTACAATGAAACTAATTAGCACCTGCAACTTAATTAAGATCCTACGAGGCTTGAATCCCGGATCGCGTTGCCAAGGTTCACTGTCAGGACTAAACTATGTTTTATTACTTTGCTCTCTTAATCTAGATATACTTATCCTATATTTTTTTATATTCCTTGTGTGCCTCATCCTCATTTCTTCCTATCATTTTTATGAATTATATCATTTTTTTGTATAGGTACTTTAATTACTTATTCAAATCGATTTGTTCCTATCCGGAACTTCTATGGACGTTTTGGAAACATTTTCAATTTATTATTTCCCCGTATATCCTCTCAACCGCATTAGAATAGTTATAGTCAAGTATATTTTTACCGCATTACAAAAAGGTCCAAAAATTATAAAGTTCTTTAATTATACCTAATTAGGTTCGTTAGCACTAACTGCTAATGAAATGATAACGTCTTACCTACTTGTTTCAGGTTTAAAGCGGATAATAGCCGTAACAAAAATAATTGTATTTTAAAACCACAACGACAACTATAGTCAGTCAGGAGTTCTTGCTCACCTCGCTTAGTGGACAAATTTCTTTTAGTCATGAATAATGAAAATGTCTTGTTTTTGATGATCTTACAAAAAATTAACGTTGACAATGTTGTAGAAGACAGGTATTGGTTTGACCATTTGAAGGTGCACAGGATTCTTGATCATGCCATTTCAAGTTTCTAGCCCGAAGGATTTGGCCTGTGCAACTGATTTTGTATAAAACTTTCATCCCCTATTTGACTCTCTTAGGGGTTAAAACGCTTAAAACAAGCTCATCTCATTATTTTTGCCATAAATCACATTGTTAAATTATTTGTTGATACTGGCGCCACGTGAAACGTCACTTCAGGCAGATTTTCACTGCCAAATATTTCGACGACACGATGCCATGCTGCATCTGTCGCTAAAAGCCAAACATCACGATGTCAAGGCTGAGTGAAAGATATTAAGCGTTATGTCACTGTCACATTTTTTAAAAATTGCGAGGAAACGTATCGGAGACTTTTTTTTTTGCTGACGGTACGCATAACGCAAATTAAGTTGTGGAATATCTAAGCTTAATTATCTAGCTAAAATACCACAACTAATATGACTATTTCTTTAGCACAAACATATAAGTACTACTGCAATACGTAGTGTATACTTACCATACAATGTTAATGAATATTTAAATTTTGTTTCATTTATTTAGTCAACAATGAAAGTGGTTTTGGTTTTGACACTCATCAAATAAACTTCTCACAACAAATAATCAAGTTGAAAACAATAGAATAAGGAATAATTTCAGCTCTCAAAATAGACAAAGATACACTAAGAAAGATTCCTTTTAACAAACATTGACTTCAATATTTTCTTGCAAAAAGACAGTCCTTGTTACTTCCTTTACTACTTCCTATACTTCCTTTAAAGATAAACACAAAAAAGCCTGAAAAAACGGAAACTTTGTCCACAAGCCTTAAGAAAATAACAATCAAAGTTAATACAATTTTCGGTGTCGTTAAGAAAGTGTTTAATAAAAAAATTGTTCCAGCATTTTCCTCGTAGGCAACAGGGCAAAATAGATTTTCCCTCCATTGTGTAAATATAACAAGCGGCCGCTTGGTTTCAGATATTACGTTTTCACTGGCGTTATTTAACTATTTTTCACTCCCCTTATCAAAGCAGCTGATGGATCTGCAAAAATTAGGTTTTAGACATTATAGATTGGTTTGTGCCTATTCACAGGGTATAAGAAAACTTAAAGCTTTATCAAGATTAGATGTTTTGGACATTTGCACAAATCTCATACTTTGCGGACTTTTTATGTTTTCAAAATATTTCGAGTTCTTTTTTGAGTTCCAATTATTTTTGAAACCAAATAAGTGCCAGATTTTTAAACACGCAGTGCAGAATTTCGTTTCCAGAGTTCTGAAAACAAGGTAGATGTAAAAAGTACATTAAAAATAAACAAGTTTCGTGGGCGTGGGCACATCCCGTAACCGTGTTTCCTGTGATTTTGTGACGTCACGGCACCTGCAAGCATCGCATAACTATGTTCATAAGGAACACACGTGGGTCGCTATAAACTTGTTATTGCTTAGTTACCAGCCTGCATTTGCCCGTTTATAAAAGGGTGACTCGGGTAACAAAAGACGGAAACAGTCCTACATATTATAACGAAATCTGAATTAGTTACCCATAACAGAGTTGGAGACTATATGGAAGCACACTTGAAAAGCACTATCCTAAAGAACGATTTTGCAAAATTGTACTTATCCCTAAAACATTAGGTTGAAATATTGTATTAAACTCGTTCGGTCAGCTCGCAATAAATACCTACGAATTAAACACCCAACTTCACACTTAATCGGGGAGGTTTAAAATCCCCACAGAATCCCACGTCATAAAACAGAGTTTTTTGGTTTAACGCGATTTAATCGTCGATCTTCCTATTTCTATGTAGACGATTCGTCTATGACATTAAGCCCTTTGTTATAGATAGTTGTAAGGTACACGGGATATAAAGGGGCGTTTCGCAACCTACCTAGTTATTAACGTGTAACAATATGGAACTTTTTACTAAGACCTAATTCTTCTTACCTGGTATCTGTAACATTCCGAATGTTTTTACGTAGTGTAAATACTACGTGCGTGAATTTTTAAGTCATTGCAACAAGCATTGAAGTACCGAAGTACGGTATATAGTATTATACTGGTACGTTCGACCGCTCACGATCATCTGATTGCCAACCGAATAGAGTGGATGTTTGCATCTACCGCAAAGATTAGCTAGATTATACGACACTGTTTGTCTATCGCTACGCTAAAAGCCGACACATGCACGTCGTTCTTTAACACCTGCCATTTAAATTTCAACCTTCTTTCGTCACTTTTGAGTCGAAAGTCGAAACGAGAGGTCATAGGTAGACAAGGATTTTCGTGAAATCGTCTAGTGCTGTGTTTGGTCGAATCGAATGCTTGATACCTTGATCTAAATACTTAATGAAAACTCTTGATTTTTGTTCTGTTGCACAAATGAATAGAAAATAATTTAGGAAGCAAATATTTTCAAATGTTTGGAACAACAAGAGAATACTACAAATATTAGGTGTTTATGATTAATTTTAAATTTATGCACTACTTTTTGCACTAGAAAGAGTAGCTGATCGTGATGGCGCTATTGCTTTTGTGATTCATCCGAAGAAATTTCCTACATTGCATTTCCTACCTACAATAGGAATGCACAATTAACATATCAAATACAAACGTAAGAAAATTACACAATGTACTTGTGTCATATACTTCGTGTTCACAAAATATTTTTTATTTCACTTTTTCCCCAATTGGCAAAATAGACAAATTACTTTATGTTTCGTCGATACGATGAAGCAATTGCCAAGGCTTAAACGTCTAACGTGTAGGAGGTACTAAAAAAACAAGGGGTTGCACTACTTGCACTCCGGGAGTGCCGGCAAGTTTAAACTTATAAGATGTGGTTTCTTGGTGATTTGGGCGACAGTTTAATTAAAACAAAATTGAGTTTCTCTGTAAGAAATGAAACGACAAAATAGTGATAGTATAATGGGCGTAGGTATGTCTCACCATAATTTTACCAAACATTTTAACAAACCGAACAATGATACCATCAATGGAACTCATACAGCAAACAACAGAGCTTTACATCTGCACCAACATAATTAATTACCCACTCGACGTGATGGGGGCCGCGGTTCACTGTACACAGTTGTGTAGTGTGTAGTTACACACTATCGTAACAAACTTTTTGACTAGGTGGTATACATTTTGTATTTCACCCGAAAAGTAAAGGGTTGAAAAGCGCTTGTGTTTCGGTTGAATGGCGCAGTGGTTAAGACACAGGCGCGCTCCGCGGAGGGTCCTGGGTTCGATTCGCAGTAGAGCAGAGATTTAAATGATGAATTTAAATTTCAGTTTCTGGTCTGGGTGTGTGTGTGTTCTTGTCTTGTGTGTGTCCATGGTACCCACGACACAGGTTATCCTAGTGTGGGACTATGAGTGTGCAACATTATTTATCATTTATTTATTTGTAACATTATACTGTAATGTTTGAGGTTGTAATTCTAACCGTATGTTTCTTGCTTTTGCTACTCATGAAGACTAGAGTGTTCGCATCAAATGAAGTATAATATATCTTCAGGAGTAAGCGGTGATAGCCCAGGGGCTTAGAATTCGACCTCGAATCGAGGGGTCCGGGTTCGAATCCCAGTGGCACGCACCAATGACTCTGTAAAACAGTTATGTGCGCTTTATTAAAAAAAATTAATAATCACCTGCTACGGTGAAGGAAAACATCGTGAGGAAACCTGCATGCCTGAGAGTTCAAAAAAAAATGTTCTCAAAGGCATGTGAAGTCCACCAACCCGCATAAGGCCAGCGTGGTGGACTAAGGCCTACATCCCTCTCATTGTGAGAGGAGACCCGACCCTGTAGTGGGTCATTAATGGGTTTACTGACATATCTTCAGGAACCACGCCTCCCAAACCGAAAAACTAGTCATGAATTTGATCGTTTTATATTGAATCTAACTTTTATTGTGCGATATTAACAACGACCACAAAACCTAATAGACACCGCATGTCATAGTTTCTATCTACAAATAAACAATTCAGTCAAAGCATTGAGATGAGAGGGATATAGAAAATAAGAAGTAATAATAAAAGAGGGATATATCGTATATATAGAAAAATAAAGAAAATCGTGATTGGTCAGTTCAAAATCACGATATCACATTAATTGTTTCGAACTAGTGACCTAACCACTGTAAGAAGAGCTCTAAATAAATTTGATAACTGCCACGTTCCTACTGGCATATTCGAATTAATTTCGATCGAAGGAGATGTAGATGTACCTATGTACATACACGGGTCAAGGAAGTGGTCGGTACTAGCATAGATTTAGCGCTTTTTATCCTGTGGATGAGACTAATGTGTTGTCTGAAAGCATTCGCCTTGCATGAGGTGTCTATTTGGCTATGTAGGTAGTCGTTGGGTACTAAAGACATTTCAAGACATTTCATGACATTACTGAGGTTTCACGGGAATAAAAAATGTTTTATAAGCTGAGAAGGCGTAGTGGTTATTAAATAACTTTGAAGCTTTATAAATACCAATTAGCAATTATCTGGACTTGCTAGCGACGTGGTTTGCAGACACGACATAATTTGCTATTAATTTTTCATTAACCTTTATATTCCATTACTTTTTCTCCTCGCGCACAGATGTGAGCTTAATTTTTTAAATTAAGAGCGTTACGTGTATATTTACGGCGGTATTTTTGAGAAGGAAAAATTAAGACAGACCGAAATTTGTATTAATATTTGCTTTAGAATAAGGTTTCCACTTTCTATTAGCAAAAGCTTCTTTGTTTTTTTTTAATTATAAGTTATTATTAGGACAGTTGCGATTCATTTAGTCGTTTACGTTATGCATACTTACCTATTTAATTTTTGTTTGAACTGCATGACTGTTTCTTTTGAATATGCGGTTGGGTTTGATTACGATTTTCGTACCCAAGCGCTTTTAATATCAAAATTATAAACTTTTGAATATCGCAATATTGTAAACCTACCACCGATTACGCCATGTTCTTTACCCTTCGAAATTTAAAAATTTCACTACGTCTAACTTTTCATGTGATCCGCGTACCGATAGAATTTGGTTGCATGTTTTTGTAGATAGATAAAGATCGCAAGTTACAAATACGTCTTCAGTTTTGGTTCGAAGACGGAACCTGCATTTTTAATGGACATTGCAAAACGTTTAAACATGCAGACCTCGATCGTAACCGGTTACAAAAATGAAATAAATTAAAGTAAGGTCTAATTAAGGAAAAAGATTGAAGAATATTTTCTTCTCAAAACAGATATTGTTTTTTTTCTGTGAAAGGACAAAAGTTAGGATAGAGAAGAGTTTCTAGTATAGAGAGATGAGATTTTAAAAACATGGTTGAATTAACTATATTTTCGTTAGTTGACAATAGTCCCTGACAATCTAGACATTCAAAGATACATAAATTTACAAGTAGTGAATTTTTTTCCATACACAAACTGAATGATGGGGAACTTGAAGATTTTATTATTATTATATTTTGAACATTTTTACTGATTATCAGCTTTTTGTAAATTTATAACAGAAGATATCTGTTCTCTCATTTTTTGGTCTAATTTGACCGGAGTATTATCTTTATGCCACTAATGTGAGAACAAACGAACCAAATCAATGTTCAAACCGTATCATGAATATGCTGATTTTCTACGGCGAACGCAAATCTGATTCGTTTTGTTATGATTGTCATTCTTCCTGGGGATCTTGAATTGTGACAAGCTGGAAATTGAATGTGCCTTTTTAAATCTATGTTTGTATGTACTATACCTCTACCAGCTGTAGTACCTGCATAGAGCAGGCGAAGAAACGTTGTTAGTGTTGTTAAGAGAAATTAAACACCGACGCCGTTGCAAGAGCCAGATAAGAAAGGCTTCCCGAGGAGAGGGGTCACGACGCGACAACACTATCCAGTCGTGTCGTGTCGCGATTGAAATGAAGAGCGCAATCAGAATCACGAGTCACGACGCGATTGAAATCGCGGCGCGTCTGGAGTCGCGACGCGACTGAAATGAGCGTCTGGGAATTAGGGGCACTGACGTTACATGTAACGCGACTGCAGCCACGGAATGACCTGCGTTGCGACGCGACTGAAATCACGACTGTAGTTACGCAACAGGAATTACGACGCAACTGGAATTATGATGCGACTGGAGTCACGCGATTAAAATCACGACGTGATAAGAATCATGATGCTACGACAGATTTGAGACTACTTTTTGGTATTCTGCGTTCGATCGTAAGTTTTACGAGCAACTACCTATATTATAAAAATATAGATAAATGTATAGTTCTGAAAGGACTTTTATTAAATCCCCTGTAGCTGTCACTGGTTACCCATTTTTACAGGAAAGAAGGCAAATATTACTTTGTTCCGAGTGAAGGGTAAGGGTTCCGTGCAAATATTGATACACCAAACGTGTATCCCCATATCAATATACTTTTTACCAATATTAAAAAATACCATGAAATTTTAGTCACGAAGTGGGTATTTCCGTTTTGTTATGTTTGAAAAGGTTCCATTGTTAAGAGCGAGATGGCGTAAAAACTTATATTATACTTTTGGAAAACTGTGTACTAAATTAGGTACTGAGGTATTACTTAATTTTTATGAAGATCAAAAATAAAGAAGAACATTTAACTATTTGTTCAATTTAATTTTAAACACTTTGTTATGCAGTAAAGTTGAACTATTTCTTTTTACTTAAAACAGTTTGTATTAATCGCATTGTATTGTATAAGAACCTCGGTAAGTTTTGATTACCACGCATATTTCAGTTGAAATATTGTAGGATATCCTTTATACTCATTCCTAAGAAATTGCTAGTGGCATACTATAACATCATAATTAATATATCTTCGTTGCGGCTTAAGTTACATGTCGAGATTTTGATTAATCGACAGGCGATGTGTATCATGCGATGGCTCTATCTATCGTTCGACATGACGTAGTGTTCGACATGTATTCATAATAAGCATATAATTAAAAAAATCATTATCCGCTAGCTACTTACGTAAATATCCATTAATCTTGTTTTGAATTACTTTGCACAGGGAAGAAAAGTATGATTTCTACATGATGGACTCATTGTCATAATAAACTACTGCAAGGTATTCTGTCACAACTCACAATGTACGCATATTTTGGCAAGCAAATAATTCATTGCATTCACTGCTTTGCTGGGAATCGAACCCAGGACCCTTGGTGCAGCACACTGGTATCGTGAACAACGATGACTCAGGTCGTCACAGGAGGCTGTATGCCTAAGTCATCTACATTACAGTACTGATCATGCTATTTAATGGGTTACTAGGTTGCAACGCCAATAATAAACGTAGATTATTAATCTAATTATTACTAATGTTTTTTTATCGAATAAAAAGTACATCGCAGTAACATGAATTAATCTGCTTCAAGTTTATTCACGTATCAATAAATTTATTTGAATACATAAAAGTTTAAAAGCTGGGTAATATATCATTTAACATGGAACGGAGTGCGAGCGTGCTACGAGCATTAAAGTGGGATAGTGAGACATAAAGTTAAAAGGATTACTCTAGAGGTGAAGGTGTGAGTGAATTACGACTAGGTAATAGTTTTCCAAAGCGATGGTTAAAAACTAGCAAGTTTTAGCCGATAACCGGACTCTCAAATTTGTTCTTTAAAGTCAGAAGTTAAAATTGAAAACGTGACGTTATTAATTCTATATTTATTATTAACTATTTTCAATCGCGTTTAGATGAGTTGATCCTTCAACTGAGAAAATAGACTTTAATAAAAATAGAGTTTTTAGCTAGATACTAAATTTTTTTTACACTTAATCATAATACTATGTAAATTATAATTATAATTAACATTAAAATTGTAGCTTTGTGGGAGCAGGATAAAAATTTTTTTTTTTGTATTTTCAAAAAATTAAGGGATGATGAAGCAACCGCGATGTGCCTGCCAGAGCGGTATTTTCTTAATCAGCTGATAGTAAAATATCTTTTAAAAAATTCTTTTTTTCTAGGAAACGGGATAGTCAGATGATTCAGTAACTTCCACTATATTGACCGTACTCTTTGTACTGTCAAAAGTAGTGACGGCTTAATCTCACTTCTTAAACAGCAAACATGTTCTAAGTTATAAACGAAAATTTGTGTAAATAACGAAGTGCAGTGTTGTGTGAAATTGAATTTCAATGCATAATGTTCGAGCTAAATTTTATACGTAGGTGCATATTTTGTTTATCATTGAATTTCAAATCAAATCTAAATAAAAAAATATTCATATTTCCACTGAAAGTCCAATTAATTGGAGTAAAAGTAGAAATTACTAAATTTTAGAGTCCGCAATAAAAAACCGCTCGCGATATTAAAATTGAATGTTATTTATCATCTTTCCGTACTATTAATTCGTTTTTATGTCCGTTCTGGGGCTGGGAACGGTTGTTATACCTATCCCATACGCAAGTAATTGAGGATATGACTTATGCTATGAAATATTTATAGTAGGTATACTTAGGAGCACAAATTGTAAGAAGGTATACTTCTATTACAAGACTTAACGTCTTTAGGTGTCACTTAAGTCTTTCTAATGGGACATTTGTTAACAATTAGCCTGCGTTAGATTAAAAAATATTGTATTGCGTAATGCCATATTGAAGGAAACAGGAAAGATAATAGGATAAATTTCAATTCATTTAGAGCTTGGAATTGTATAGTGTTGCTGTTTATAAGTTCCTTGGAAATCTTACTGTTTGTTAGTTCTAAGAACTATGGAAGACGTACGTGGTTTATGGCCTGCGTATTGCTACGTCTGACTTTAATTGCTTTTGCAACATTTTACACTGGTTTCTATCTTTTCCAGTACACAACAGCTTTATAGGCTTTCAAAAAAACGAGGTATGTCATTCTAGAAATTACATAGGAATTACTATAGGTAGGTACTCGTGCCAACAATGTCTAGTCGGCACGAGTATTGAGTACAACCTTTGTTTGTTGATTTCACGTTGACTGCGCTGTTGGGTCTAATGACAGTATATTAGCTGCAGAGAATTTGAATTAACAGTTCGACAAAATAAAAAAAGAAATTGTTTCGGCACCTTTATGAAATATTAACCTTTATGAAATCTACTTTAAACGTGGCTAATTTTAGTACTGTATTCGGCGAGGTCTGAATAACCGCAAACGGTTTCGAACGAAGACTTTGTACTTTTCGATACAAGTACAAAGGGGATCTCAGTATCAAAGAAACATGTCGCAATGAAACAGTCGCCGGCGGCGGTCCCCAGCCCTACTGGCGAGACCTTTGTCATTGTAATTACTTTGGAAAATTTCCCTTACATATGGTAGTTACTAGCAAAGAATTGTGAATCTTACTTGAAAGGTCTGGGATCAAAACCTAGTGGAACGCGTCAAGGACTTCGTTTTACAAAATTATAGCGTCGTCAAGCACTTCATGAAGGACGTCATTGCGTTCTGCTCAGTTTTATGGGTTCAATTTTTTATTTCAAAAAAGTTCTAGTGCAGCGATAAATCGCTTATGATTTGATACTATGAAACTCATTCACTTAGAAAGCTTTATAACTCTTCTGGATGTTTGATAGTTTCTAAGTTTCATCATTATAATTACTGTATATCGGAATAAGATAGACGAGAGGCTTGGCTAGCTCACTGCGGAGTATATTTATTTACTTTTTATTAGTTTGATGGTTATAAAGTGGAGAACGAATATGAAGTTGGATTGGGGTGTTTATTTTTATCAGTTTTCCCCCATTTAATTTAACTTTTAGTCCCGCTATCCCTTTCTCCTACCTACGACCGCCTTTTAGCACGCACTAATAAAGGGGAGTTGTGATTGCGCGGAAATAATGACAGGCAATCATTAAGATTGCCACTAGAATTGTATCTGCGGTTGTTTGAAAGTGTTGATTGGCTGCACTTAATACGAACTGACCCCAATGCTCGCGTGCTGTAAGAAAGATTGCATGAAGAGGATGCTTGCAGCTCTTCAGTGGGTCAACTCGTGTTCAGCGGTACCTACTGAATTTAGCAGCTTTCACTCAAAATGGTTGCATTGAGCTTTCTGAAATTAGCTAGAATGCTCACGTAATTTTACAGTGTTATTTTTTTCAATGTTATTTGCACCCATTTAACAAATAATTAAAACATTTATATGTGTAAGCAGATAAATGATGAGTAAAAACTTTTTTTCGCCTGCCATGTGCGTTGTGTCTGGCTCGCTGAAGAGATGAACGTACCTATAAGTGTGAAACTTTATTAAAAATCTGTTTTTGTCAGTCACTCATCTAGATTCCCTCAATTCTGATAATTAAAGGAAAAAAAACAATCAAACTAAGATGTAGTTGAGCTAACATTCATCACGTAATCATCACGGCGAAGGCAAGAATTCGTAATAAAGAAATAAATTGGGAGCCCGAGACACGAACGAGGGAATTCTTTTGAGAGTGGGATCCGGGATCGTGGATCGCCGGCGGCGTGTCGCGGTAAATGATTTCTTTCTTGCAATGGTAGATTGAAGCTGGATTGAGTTACGCGATTTGTCGTTAAATGCTTTTAATGATGATGGATGGGAAAGATTGCGCATTTGGAGACGTTTGCGCGTCGACAAAACGGAATGGATTTGTAATAAGTAGATACATTTGGTATACAGACGGTCCATAATCTGTATCAACATTAGATTTTTTTCTCTCTGGATTCAGACGTGTCAAATCAAAGTCCAACCAAGAGCAAGACCTAGTCGGAGTGTCGATTGGCGGACTGTGTTTAATCTGTCTGTTCGCTCGGGGATAAGTGGGTACTACTGTCGCCTTTATAACCTGTCGTGTCGTCGCCGTTTTGGATCTGCCTTCAATCGACTTCTAACGGCTGATTCTTGGATGTCTTGTTAGTATTGGAGCGTAATGGTAGACGCTTCATTCGTAGGGAAGTGATTTCACGTAGTAGTATGTCATGTATGTAATTACAGAAAAAACTGCAGGTACCGCATCTACGAATAATCATGTAGGTAGGTGTCTATTTGAACAAATATTACATTTTATCTAAATTTTACTACAATGAGTGTGCTGCCTGATGAAAACCGGCAGCTGTCGTGACTACAAAAGTCTGGTGTTTTTTGTTACCGACGCACATAGTGACGTAAATGCAACTGACGTATGCTCTACGTATTGTCGTTTTCACCGCCCACGCGATGATTTCGACGATATGTGTATTGTGAGTACATTTGCGCGTGCGCATCGGGATACTTCGTTTGTTGTCCTTAAAAACAAAAATACGTAAAATCCTAGTACTTTTATAGATTAATAACTAATTAAGAATCGAAAAGTTAAATATAAGCGACGGTTAGTGCTTGCATGCGTGAGACAAACCACGAATGGTGAATTACATACACGCCACTATTTGAGCGAACAGACTATAATCGATTCTAATTTAGTATCAAAAAGAGTGATTCATTGGCGGCGCCAGATCTCTCGATCGAGGGTCAACGTTCCCAAGTGCATTAAGTGCCAATATGCACGTGTTTACAATTCATTTTGATATATCACGCATCGATTCTTATCAATTGGCTTACTAACGCGTCATCAAGTTCCTCATGTTAGCTGCCTTTATACTAGTGTAATGATAAACACGCTTAACAATTTTAATTGGACTTTATATTGCCCAGAGGCACTCAATTCGACTCGCCTGCGGGGTGCTTACACTTTCCTGTCAGAATATTCAATTTAATTTTAATCTTTATCCGTTAATATTGTAAGGTAACCATTAAAAGGTTACGAAAACGGTTTCGAAATGAGATTCTAAGATTTAGTGTACATACAACGTATATTTTAATTCTTTGTTTCGTTGACGTAGCTTAAGACGTAAAATACAATTAAAGGGTTTCCTCAGGGAAACCCTTTAATTGTATTGGTGTGGTGTATTATTATCCGTTTATGACTTCTCAGAAACGTATTACAGAAGGGTCAAACTTTATCAAAAGTTATTCTACTGCGGCCATCGTGATCAAACCTAGCCGGTATTATTTTCCAGGCCATTCAAGATTGTAAACATAAAAAACATAATTCCTTTTCACGTTATATTGGCTTGTTTGAACCACTAAAATTAGTAGAAGCACAAGCAATCGTTAATAGCGCGTTATCAAGCTGCCTGCGTTATATTCTACGTCTATATCTATCTGTGACAAACACACTTGACATTTTTACTCGGACGCTATTGCTATTGCGCCCGTGAACTCGATTGCTCAGGGGTACTCAACTTGATTTACCCTCGGGCTGCTCGTGCGTGCGAATAGCGACTTAAAATAATACAAGATTGCATTCAAATCCCCAGACACCTTTCAGCATTTTTCGCTATTCCTCATAGTTTCGGGTTTCCCCATCCACGCACACTTAAAAATTCACTCTGTATATCTGTTAACCCGTTGAAGTCCTCCGCTGAATGTAGACAACGGTATGAAAAATGCAAATAAGTAGCCGTTTTAAGATACCCTTCCAATAAATGTTTAAGATAAATTTAAAAGAATTGGATTTGATCTCTCGTATGAAATATGGTAAGTAAATGGTAAAAGGTAAAGGTGACAGATTTATATTCATAGAAAATGTCCTATGACCGTTTGTGGTGAAACAGTTTACGTATCAAATTTCATTAAACATCAAAACAATGCACTTGTATTTAAGTCCAAAAAATGTTTTATTGTAATCCTGCGAAATAGTACTCATAATAGAGCTTTAGAGCGAAATAAGGCACCTGTCAAATATCCAAACGTAAAGAAAGTGATGTTTTATGGGGACAAACAAAGCAGATCTCAAGTTGAGGACCACTGGCCCGTGACGCCACCCCACCTGCTTGTTTCCATCACACCTCTAATGTAGCCGCTGTCACATAAATTTAGTTAAGGAGCTGCTTCGACAGATATACGAACCGAATATTCGTGTTCATGTAATGTATGTAGGAGTATCTTGCTTAAGATAGCGTTACTTAGTATAACCTTTGGAAAAGGGAGATCGCCCGCCAGGCGAGGTGATCGTGCCTGGGGAGCGGCTGTTCTCCGATTACTCCGATACTTTATCAGTTTTTTGTATAGTACAATATGCCATATTATGTAGAAAGCTTCCAACTCTGTTTCGAATTCTGTGACTAAACCAGTTTGATACATAATTGTGGCATTGTCTAAGATACTTTCGCAGTTTCGAGGCCCCAATATTAACAATATAAAAAGATACCTATATTATGTTAATAGACGTTAGCAGTCAGCAAAAGGAATGTCTAGCTCAAATTTCTCCTGCTACGAGTATCTTCGTCAGCGTTTTATTCAATAACCAATTAAAAAGAAACATAAGGTAAAAATCCTTTTCCTAACATTATCTTTTCTCTTTTTGAGCGAAATTAGCTCTGAGTTCTCGTAAGAAATGTTTTTACCATTCTGAGTTGTTTATTTACTTTTGTTTGATGTCTCGGGATACCTAACATTGCTATTTTTCAATGTTTAAAGAACAAAGAATGCAATTAAGGGTACATTTAGGAATCAATTGTTTTACTTAGTTAGTTTTCTATTTCTATTATCTAGGAATCAATTATTTTATTTAGTTAATTAACGAACTGTTGTTTTCTATTTTCAATCGAAATAGTTTTTAATGTATGTACTTATTTAACTTTCATTGTCTACTTCCTTTAATGCAGATGAATAGGTAAATGAGTTTTACGCTATTACAGGTATCTATAAGAAATTCTATACTTACTATGTATATACCTACTATCGGTCTGATAAAGGTATGTATAGGATTTCTACCTACTAACACCTTCTACCTACTAACACTACCTTCTAAGTTTTTCTGAAGGCCTATGGAAACATTGGAAACTTCACCAGCAGAACGCTCGATATTTCCAAGTTCTAGTGATGCAAACAGAAACCAACGGCTACTCACCATTTCATTATGACGTATTTATTTCACGCTCGCATGACACTAATTAACAATAAGTTACTTTCAACTATTTATTGAGTAAGCCGTCATAAGACGTCTGACTCACCGGACAGCGAAGTGGTTAAGTAAACAAGTTCTTGTTTTAAAACAAAGCTGTAAAATAATTTTTCACGAGGTGAAAGAAAGAAATCATGATCCTTACATATTTAATTGGCTCTGATGAAAATTTACTGTAACCTTAAAAATTACGGTTGACTCTCGGTGCGTTGCTGCGTCCCGGTAATATACGAGTGAAAGTAATTAAAACATTAATTAAATTTTACTTTAGGATAAGAAGTTAATTTATTCTATGACTTGTTTTTTAGTTTAGTTTAGTTTACGAAGTTAGCAAGCACCATTAATGAAGCTCATGGTGTGTACACTAACGATTTTCGCTAGATATGTATGTACAACTAGGTATAACCGAAACTAGATGAGGTGTTTAATTTTTGTAGACCTGTTAATTGATGATGAGAATTAAAACTCCATCCGTGCTCTGCGTCCTAGGTCGACGCAGTCATTTTCCCCCCAAAACATTATCTAGGTTCAAGCACGTTCCCGGCCGTAACGTTACGGGTAATCATCCCAAGAAAGAAAAAAGAAAGAACAATTCGGAATTTTAATCAAAAATGTTTTACCTGTAGGTATCTATACTTGGACCACGACGATTCTATATACCTCGGCCTTATCCTAATTGGCTGACATATCCGACCAAGCAAACAACACGACAAAATAACAACACAAGCTCTGTATTGAGCTGTACTAATTGAACATGACACTGATGTGCGAGCAACTTTTGCGTGCGACATGGCTATAAGGACAAAGTCCTACTAGCCATGTCTAGGGTCCTACAAAGTTACTACATAGTAGGGGAAAAGTGCATGAAGGAGCCAGGTTTTGAAGGAGCCACTTGCATTATTTCCGTAGTTTAGGGTTAAATCTGGTTGGAAATTATATTTTTAAGTGGCAACACTGATTTCCTGTTACCCACAAAGATTTGGGAACTCTCCGAAACCATTGGACGACGGTACCTACGTCGAGTTAAAGTTTTTGGCACTAAAAAGTAAGTATTTTACTTATTTTAAATTGTTTTTTGGTATTTTATTGGAAATAAATATAGGTACACGGATTATAAATTAAGTTTGTGCATATATTTGGCCTTGTAGATAGGTAAAAACTGAGCTGAAAAAGAAATAGATACCTACTACTATTTGGTCTACAAATCTAAACTAGAATACATTTTCCAATAGAATGATCGACGTAGGCATGCAATAAGAGAAAAGCAGAGCTTGAAATTCAATTCTATATCGAATCAACTGAAATGCATCCATCTGTGCTCGCGTGCTGCCTTTCGTAGATAGTACCTACGTATTGCAGCTTTGTTGACCAGATAGGGGATGAGTGCTGAGCCGAGAAAAATATTTATTTGAATAAAACACTTACAGGTATTTCAAACTGAGAAATCTTTCTATAAGGATAAAGACTTCTTTTTATTCGTTCGCGTTCGTATAACGAAATTTATTAAAAATAAATTGTCTGTACAAGTGCTTAGAAAATGGCGGTGCTGAGGGAGACAAATGCATTGCATAAATAAAAAAAATATCGAAACGAAATACTGTGATGGTTTATCTAATACATAATTAACATCAATTCTTAATAAGTGTAAGCTATTGGTAGATACCGACATTATCCGCTCAATAAAGTTAACGATCCTCGACGTCAACAGCAATGGGAAAAATTTAATATACGAATTACCTCAACAGCTTTGAGGTCTGCGTTGATAAAGAATATGTACTAACAAAATTTTATTCTTCTATCTTGGGATTTGATAAAATTTTACTTTTCGGAACTTTTATAAAGTTACGTTGAAAGTCTCTAAAGACCAGCCTACATTTCAGTAAGAATTGGTGTTGTTGTTTGAGAAAAGAAAAGAAAAGTTTGTTTTTAAAGTGGCACCTTAAAACCCACTTCCGTGCTTACAAATGTTTTTTTTCACACTAATACTACGTGTTAATTAAAATACATTAAACTTTAAAATCGTTTTTTTATGTACATAAAGATAATTATAAGTTTTACAGACAGATACAACTATAATTCGGCAAAAAGAACAGAAGACATAACAAAATTTTAATAGTATCGAGCTGATCTGATGGTAAAGACTAAAGATGGATAAATAATGGAAGGATATGAAAATCTCTATGAATTATAAAAGTATTTGAAGATTTTGAATTTTTACAGTTCAATTAAGGTATGCTTAGGCTACAACTTATTTGCTACTATGTCCATGTCCTACCATGTCCTACATGTCGTCAATTGAATTGCGCGTTCTAATGTAGCTAGTTAAAGGAAATTCTTCCTATTCGATTCGAAGCAGCGAGAGTGGCACATTTTCTCTACTGTATTCAATAATACTTCATTACTTCTACATCCCCAAGTTTCACACGGCCACTTCAGGCGCGTCATTGAGTTGCCTTCAATATGTATTATTTTCAGTTTCTTGAATGTCATTCCGCGGCCGTTAATATTGAAAAATTTATAGTAGGTAATTCATACGTCATATTGGTCAGTAGGTACATGGAATTGTAGCTTTTGAAGGAACGGCGAAGTTATTTTTAAACCATAGATTTTTTTAAATTGAAATTAAGTAACAAACTAACTTGGTAAAATAAAGATAAGTACTATGTCTCTATTATTTCTACTATGGCTATATTATTTCAGCAACAGAGTCCCTACAACGTAATAAACCTTTTTAATTTAACTTTATTGATTTGCCTGTTCGTTGCTCCCGGCCTTTGAAGTCGAGTTGGCAAGAACAATAGAAGAATCACGGGTTTATTGAAACAAACAGTGAAATGGACGAGCGTATTGCCGACTTACCTTTATACCGTCTAATTAAATTCGTGTTTTACTTCACTTCAGGAAAAAAGATTCTTCAACTACTTTTTTGTTAGTCTCGCTTTATTTACGTTCTGTAAGTATTTTATCTTTCGAACTAGTTCTGTTATTTTTTTAACATTTTAAACCCCTGAAGGGGCTTACCTGAATTGAACAATTCAAACGAATGGTTACTAATTCTTTTGATTTAGATAATATTTAATCCGATTTGAAGTCTTTAATCTTGTGCAGTGTTTACAATCTCGAACATATAAAATTATTCGTCTAACTATTTCATTCACTCAAATAAATGGTCGGTTTCTGTTATTCTTAGATTAAATCAAAAAGTATTATTCAAAACTAATAAAAACATGATAACAAACAAGCTTTCGAACTTACTTATAATAATATGTAAGTACGAATATTAAATGTTGACGTAAGCGCAACATTTATCGAATGGGGAAATGCTCGTGACGTGTGGGTTTGATGTTCATATGAACACTGTCGACAAAGTATTCGTACGCTAAACGTCAATCTATTGTATGTCATATGTCAGTCTGTCTGACATCTTCTCGCATCAATGGCATACGTTCACTGAAGCCTGTATTCTCTCAGAATTCTCCACATTCTCAAAGGCATATGAAGTCAACCAAACAGCAATAGGCCACCGTGATAGATTTAGGCCTTAGTTCTTCTCAGCGTGAGACGACCTGACCCTTCAGTAGGTCACTAATGAGTTGCAATAAATGCTAATGATTATGCAGAAGACTACCGGGTCGCTGGTCGAACTGATCGGGAATCGTTGCACTAGGTGGGTATTTATTCCACATCAAATTCGGTTTTTCGATACAACGTTCCCTTACGGGCTCAGAGAGGCAAAGTAAAGTCTCTACTATCTATTATAAATTTCCGGTTAGCGAACAAGCTTCGAGAAATATCTACCTATATTATATATATATATTGAGTAACTGGCCTGTCACTAACTGCTTCGATGCAGTTGACAAACTTAGTTTAGCGTGAGTTAGGGGGAGGAATCCAACGCATTACATAAACCTAGTTATACTTACCCGTTCTCTATTTATGATTTACGCAATAAAAAGGTTACGAAAAATACATAATACTACTGTATAAATCCTGTATTAAATCCAGCCGGCATCTTCACCTCCCTGGCTGTAATTCTCTTATATGTAAGACAAAACATTTAAAAAGTCCAAAAAGTACGTAAGAAACAGTCTAATTAGTAACGCAAGATCGTTTAAAATTTCCAAAAAATAGCTTTTAATTATATAAGTCCCTCTACTAACTACATTTTTTAAATTTCGAACATAAGGACTAAATAGTTTTACAGATAGGGCGATGAAAAGTAGGATAGGCCCCTAGCCTCAGACCTTACGACCTTTTACGAGTTCTACCTGAGTCCGACAAATTATAGTCAATCTCACAACTTTTCCAAATAGCAATTTGGCCGGTTCTCAAACTATAGTGTTACTCAAACTGTCTGGCCGGCAGATCAATTTCGCGGGCAAACAAAGTCCAACCCGTTAATGGCGGTCATGCGATAGTTTTGGTATAGATAGAATTCCACGAACCTATGACCTTTTCTTGCTAACATACCTACTTATATTGATTTACGTGGGATATGAAGTAGTCGCTGCAACCAATGGAAGACCAGATCCAACCTTCAACAGGGTGGAAGGCAAGAAGCACTACCTTTTTAAGGACTAACGTTCGTACAAAACTCTCTGGGCAATCATGTATATCAGAGTGGTCAATCTCCAGGCATTTTTTATCGTTTTCCCTCGGGCGTAGAAACAACAAACAAAAATAGACATACTATCACATTTATAGTTTTATTATTTTAATTTATAACTAAAGTCAAACAAAGGATAACTTAAGAATATACAATTAAGATTTCACAAGCAAATCTCAAGATTTGAGTGCAAATTTCATTTGCAAATATTTCGACGGACCATCACAGCAACATAACTGCGGGTTGAAAGACTTGCAAGGGTGTTTTACTGCAAAATTCAATTTGCCCGAGAACAAGATAGCACAGACAGGAATTACCATAAATCATTGATTCGATTCAGTAATAACTTCATCCTGATAAGACATTTGGGTAGTTTAAAACTGTAATGTATGATGTCTAGACGCCAGGGTAATGCCAGGTTTTGCGGAGTTTTGGCAGATTCGGTATCTGTATAAGGTTCCAATTGTACAAGGTTCCATATCTTATACCTACAGTTGCCTTATAAGGTATAATATAAATAAATAAGTTTTGCAGATAGCTTGTTTGGTGGACAAGTAGTAATGTTATAAGAAGCTCTCATTTTTATTGATTTTTACTAAGTGTTATTGGGTGTGTGTTGTTTTACCGCAGAGAAAAATTCTTCTTAAATCTGTCTGACAACTACAGTTAACAATTTGGTGTAGAAGTTATTAAAATTTTCTCTACCAGTTTAAATGACGAAAACTATCTCGAGAAAGTTTCTTTTACATCTACAATTACTGCATTATGTTTCTTTCTAAGATAATTTTTATTTATTAACACTCTTTGAAGACCGCTATAGAAGGAAGAAACTTGATTTTATCTTGTTATGGGTTGAACCATAGAAAAAAGAATATTATTCTGTTTTCTACGGGTTTAACACATTTCACTGATCTGAGAGATTAAGAGTTTTATACTCTCTGATCTCCAATGTGAATTTTATCAATATTCTACATCAGTATCCCACAAAAAAGATCAATGTCGGGCATCGTTTACCGCTTAAACTTAGAACTTACTTTAATGCACAATTATTAAAGAACACTCAGCTATTCGTCAAAGTTTGGAAGTTCCTCATGTAACTTAACATGCTAATGTTGCCACGTCTGCCTCGGAGCTATAGATTTTACATAATTAGTTTTGAACTGCTTTTAGGATGCACTCAAAGTAAGACGTGACAAATTTTTAAAAGTTGTATTTATATTTCTTTGCAACAATCCGCACACGTGGAACTTGTTTTGGAACGTGTGCGGATTGTTGCAAAGAAATATAAATACAACTTAAATAACAATGGATTTCCGCAAAGTAACGCCTGATACAATATATTAAATTTTTAAAAGTATGTATTAAATATAATATTATTTTGACAAAATATTTGAAGTCGGTACAAGATTTAAAACTTGTTTTTTTAATATGGGCTGAAACAGTTTTAACTGTTTATTGTTTTTGTTTTACACGTTGATTGTTTCTACACCAACTAAGACACACACACACAAGTACACGTACCACCTGATGTTACACACAAGTAACATCAGTGTCGCGCGTGTGTAAGCAGCTTAAAAGAGAGCTTACCCCCGCTTTCCCATAGCTCTGAAACTATGGAGGGCGGAAACTTATTGAAAAACAGAGGGATCGAGGAGTTTCAGTAAAAATCTACAAGTGATAAGCCCTTAGCTTCTCTAGCTTGTACAAGCAATAAGTAAACTTTCAGCCCCACTTGCTAAGCCGAATCTAAAAAATAAACTTTAAAAGTAGCCATTGAAAATCACAGCCTTTATTTGCCTATTTTTCAGAAGTAAACTCCAAAATAAGTCGCTAAGAAGCCACGGTCCCATACCTAATATAAAAATAATTCGTCCTAAGAGACTATAGATAAAAGACGAACATTTTTTAATAAAACTTCGGCACAAGTTTAAAGATGGGCATCACGGTAGGTACACCTACTCCAGGGATATTGTAAACAACCAGGGATTTATAGGGGACATCTTTATGTTGAAACTTTTTGTTTCAAAGTTTCCGGTACGCTACAAATCCCTAAATATGGACGTGAAAAGCCTTATGGGATTTGTCGCTTGCGGGAAAACAATTGTTTTTCTTGATAACGTGGTTGATTTACGTGGATTAGATCGGACAAGAGTGGACGGCTATTTGGTCCATTATGAAATATTGAGTAAACATTTAAGTTTTTTTATTTGTGAAACTATGATTGCGTTTTCCCACAAATTAGAAATTTTGCGTTAGTTCACTTTATTTTTAAACGAGCGATATGCTCTCAAACTCTGAATGAATTGCTTGAATTCGAATTGAGCTGCTAATGTAAAACTACAAGTCCTACTACTATTATAAATGCGAATGTTTGTGAGTATGGATGGATGTTTGCTACTCGTTTGTTCTCAAAAACGGCTAAATAGATTTAGATGAAATTTGGTACACAGTTAGATCATAACTTGTATATAGAATACTTTTTATCCTTATCTGCACCATGTTCTAAACTCTACGCGGGCGAAGCCGCGGGCTTAGTCTAGTGTTTTACAAAGCCAAAATGAAAATTTTACCTGCTGTTATAGTAACCGTCATGAGTCGTGAGCACAGATTATCAGTAGTAGGGATATTGTATACTTTCGGCCAATGTACAGCAGCCGAAAAAACATGCTGGACCAATAGACGACGCACACTGACGAACTGACGTTTGTCGAACCAATTGTGTGCACCGCAGCGCAGTCAATGTCAAACCGCCCAATTAAAATTCTGCTCACCACTCGTGACAGCAATTATATTTACCTACCGGTGAAGGAAAACATCGTGAAGGTTTCCTTACTGTGCTTCAAAGCGTATAATGTTCTCAAAGGCATGTGAAATCAACCAGCCTGCACTATTGCATTCCTTTGTACCTGTACAGGACCAGTACCTTTGTACAGGTTAATAAAACGTATTAATTAGGTTCAAATTGTGCCCAGGATTCTGAAATTGGGTGTAAATCAGCATATTAATGATATCAAGTGTACTCGAGAATGGAGTGCTCGAGTGTACCTATATTGCTTATACAGAAGTTCACTAGTTATGTGCTGTTATGCGATAAGTGATCACTTCGAAATTATTGGTATATTATCCGAATGGTATATTAAAGTTTATATCATTATGGGATTAAACATAGATTATCTAATTAAGATTACATTGATGTAGCCTAATATTGCATGTAAACGTAGAAATGTCTGATAGTTTTTATTTCAAAGTAGATAGTATTCAGTTTCCACTCAGTTTAAATAAAAATGGAGATCGGATAGCAAAATCGATCTCGCTGACAGGTGATTCTATCGGCTTTTGTTGGCAATGCACTATGCACCACTCAAGTATACCACTATTGACGTTGTTTGTCATTTACTTTAAGAAATCAGTGTGCATTATTATAGTATTATAGTGTATAACAAATTCTTACAATACGATCTAGGAATCTAGTAATCTAGGAATTCCTAATTTTTTCCACAGCAGAAATTAATTTTAATCGTAAAAATACAAAACACAAATCTTCTAAGGGTCTGACAGTTTATTTGTGCCAGCCGCAATTAAATTAAAAGTAAATGAAACAAAACAAAGAGAATAAGAATAAAACGGTCGAACTGTTTCATTTGTTCTCGAATTTGTCTTTCCCAATTTTATTTGGTAAGATGGAGATGACGAATTAGAATAGAAAAGGAAACAAGATTGTTCGTCATTTATTTCATTCAAGGGAAAAACGAACACTTTGCTCAAGCCTGCGGCTTCATCTGCGTAGACTCGAGCGAATGGTAAAATAATCCTATACTTATGTACCTATGTCAGTAATGTTTATACAAGTAATGTACGTCTCTGAAGGAGTTTTTGCCTCGAAAATTAGTAAACGTCTATCCCTTGTTCCAGGTCCTACAATGCCACCGCATCAGTGTAGTGCCAGTGCCAAAGTGTAGTGCCAATGTGACAATGGGTTGCACACCGAGCATGCTCCTAGATCACAAGAATCGTCGGCGCGACAGCTCTAGTTCCCAGGAGGCTGCGCTCGCGAAGATAGCCCCAACACCGGTATGCCAGAATAAAGCTGTTCAGGCAGCCAGAGCCCCCCGAGCCTCCCTGGAGTCCGATGGCTTCAGCATCCAGCTGTCCAGCAAGAAGGACAGCTATGTTTCCCAGATGGGGAACAATTTCGCGACTCAGCTTCATATTAAAAGGATATCTGGTAGGTCAACTGGACATTATGTCTTGTAGATTATTTGTGTCACTGTCAAAGGCATAAAAACAGTTGTTACTAACGAGTGTCTGTAGTTTTGGTGTTCGTCGCGGATCAACAATGTAACACGGGATTTTGTTCATATACAGGATACAGGTATAGCGTCGTGTTCCCATTAAGTTTCCAAAACTCGACGGTTTTCGGTGCACGGAGAAATTTGAGGTTCATTGAATGAATGAATGAATTAAAAAGCTATTAAATTTTAGAGTAATCGACAAAAACAGAGAAACTCTGTTCTTGTTCAGAAAAATCTAGGGTCCACGCGGATGAGGTCGCGGGCATAATATAAGTAGGTACACAAGATAAATAACAAAATCAATAGTGCAATTTAAATTTTTTAATGTTTTATAACGAGAAAAGTAAAAGGTCAGTACTAAAATAACTGAGTTTAAAAGCATGAGAGAAATTGTTTCTACTATTATTTGAACAGTTTGAGCGTTACAAAGAAACGAGAAGATGATCAAAGAGCCTTTCATCAGCTATGAGATCAAAGAATCCTCCTGTAGACTAAAGGCATCTCTATCTTGCTATGTAGGTACTCATAAATCTATACTAATAATTATACCTGACGAGTTTGAATGTGCTTAACTCTGTTACTATCAGTCTAATAAAAAAAAATTGAATACAAATTTATGATATCCACGTTCATCAGGGCAGAATAGCGTCAATAAAGGGAGGTCCATATCCAGCAGTGCACTACTAATAGCCAGTTTCCGTGTTTCAATCAATCCACATTGGAACCAGTACCTACAAAAGAAGGATGCTCCAAGACGTTCCCTTTTATGAGACTGTCCTAACACTTGTCTATCCATAATATATTGAGCTGTCTCTACTTATCCTGCAGACTAAAAAACCTTTGCTGAAAACGTTGGCTGACTGCCAACCAAAAGCTAAATAAACCAGTTAGTGGTAATACTGGAGAATCGATAAAAATCAATATGCCAGTTTTCCTAAGGAATAGAACTCAGTTATTCATATTTAACAGTGCCGGCTCTGATTGCCAGTTATTTGCTAGAGTGATTTATCGCCCACTGAAGTAAACGAAACTACGGCAAAATGGTACTGGCTTTCCCACGTTCTGCCTTTATTAATATTTATTTTAGAACCTATTTTTTTGTTTATTTTATATCCAATTATAGCGTTTATTGTAAAACTTGTAAGTGTTTATCATATAACGTATTAGTGTTTCGTTCGTTCGTAGTTTTGTTTTAATACTTATTAATTTTTCCGAATTTGATATTTTTTATTAGCGACAGTTTTTTTATTTGCAGTTTTTATAAAATACAATAATTTATTTTGTGAATCTATAAAGAGAGCCATAAATTTATTGTAAATGCTGGTTACTGTAACAATTTTTGGGGTTATCAGTATGTCTGGTATTGTAAAAAATCTCTTATTATAACCTATTACATAATTGATTGACTCTTCTATAGAATTAAAGGAATTTCATATAATATCTAACCTCAATGTTCTTAGCTGTCAGATTTATGTTACACAACAGTTTAAATAGTTAATCAAACATATCAAACAAACTTTATATTATATTATTTTAAATCCTAAAACGAGCAAACCTTGATAACCACTAAGATTTAAGTAACTTAGATCATAATCAAGTAAACTTTCCCTTGTAATTCGATTAGTATAAAGGCTTAAAGTTTTTTATGAGGAAAATTGAAAAGGGTTGTAAACTGTTAACAAGTTTCTCATCTTGTTTGAATCAGAGTTAATAAATTAATTCAATGAATATATTATCTTTTCATTTTTAACTTTGCTTAATCCTGTCGTAAGCTTCGTCCGCTTGATAGGTTCCTATTACTTATTTCTATATTCCTTTCTTTTTAAAAACCGTAGTCCAACCTTCAAACCTAAAAAATGTAGCAATTTAATATAGTAGTATGTATGCAATATAGATTCCGTTTTATTTAATACCTAAATTTGAAAAAAACTAGTAATGATCTAAGGCTTCTACGAACGGTTCGATTGAGGAAATGTAATAGTAGAGTTACTTTCGTATTGATAGAAGACTTCTGCAGTATAAGAAGCATATAATGGCAAGTAGGTGTTACACTATTACGCTAGCCAAAATTGCGGGTTAGTGAAATTCACATGCCTTTCATATCAGAACTTCATGCAGAACTTTCCGGCACGCAGGGATCGTAAAGATGTATTTTTCACTGTTGCAGTTGGTAAATGTTTTAGTGCACATAGCTTGTACGAACTTTTCCATAACCGGGGTTGTGTATCTCGACTGCTGTATCCGTATTGTCATACATTGAGTTAAAACTATTTCTAGCTTCGATAAACAGGAATTGGCAAGCAGTGTACGTTGTAATCGCATCTAGTTATTATCTGATGTATGCGTGTGTGAAAAATTTAGAGCATACTTATTCTAGAGTGCGTACTTGCAGGTATGAACTGTGGGCACGTGTATGATGTGTTATTGCCATGATTAGTTCGGCATTATAATTTGCAATCTGTACCTACTGATATTCTTTACATAATAACATTGAAATAAGAAGCTTCTAAGTAGCAAGAGGCCATAAAGTTTATCAGTTTTTTAGTGGAGACAGCAACCCAACAACACCCACGCTCAGTATCAAATAGCTAGAAATTCTATTTAAATCTGTAATTTGTTAACGGCCATTCAGTGTCCATCAAGGAATAGGAGGAATAATAGACCTAATTCCACCGCACTGGCCTATTGCATTGTACCGTCATAAGGCACTCAGCGAAGCTACTATCGATTAAGAAGGTCGCCTTAAATAAATTACTGCGGCTACCACAACTCTCTCAACGAGTCACAAGGCAGGAAGAATGCTCCTTCAAGAAACAGAGAGGCGGCAGTAAAGTTGATCTATTAGGCATTGAAATGTACGAGTAGTATGTGTTTACTCTATGATGTGTTTAGTTGTTCACTCTAAGGTCGGGATCGTCACATCGCAAGGTATTGGACATTCGCTCTGCCAACCACTAATTGAATTATAACGCCGAAAGCCATTTATATTCATTAACGCCCAGTGTCAGTTAACGTTTCAATATAAATACAAATTGGTATGCAAATAATAAATAAAATACGATTGCTCATTGTACAGAACACATTTCCTGTGTCTAACAAAATCTTAATACCAATTCAGAAAGAAGCGGGTATAAGACCCGCTTATTTGAGTGATCGGAGAAGGAGAATAAATAAGTAAAACAGGAGCAGAGTTGCCGCTTATGAGGATGAAAATCATCCAGATTTCGGCAACCAAACTTCTGAAGTAAGAGAACTGACTTGCTTCGCGGCTTAAATGAGCGTTTCTCTAAATCTCTCAATAAACGAGCCTGTAGGTCACCTGCATGTCTTTTATATGGAGAAATCTACCTTTGGTCACTTTCAAACATAACAATGGACAATGCCGGATTCTTTTAGAATAAAACCCCAAGTGACCCAACAACTGGAGTTGAGGCTCCCTTTCACATTCTTCCGCGACCTCACGGGTGTGGTCTCTTCCCCATAGTTCGACAGTTTCAAATACACCAAGAGGCCTTACTTTCCAGGAAGGCTAAGATGGTCGCCATAAATTAAGTATCTTTGGCGGTTTCGGCTGAGTTACCATCCGCTTTACAAGAAGATCCAAATTGCTTATCATTCGTAAACACAAATTGGCGTAAATCCATGTCCGACGTCACTGTTGGTAAGTTATGTAAAGTGTGATCGTGACGTGGTTAGGTTTATGACGATAGCGGAATGTCGAATAGTTTCTGATGCCAAAATTCGCTAATTACATCATGACGTCGAGATATATGTATGTGTTTTGAAGGAGTACAATGTTTGTAACAGTTGTCAGTATTGGTCGCGTCTAAGTACCTACAATATGTGGTGGAGTTTAGAATGCATTGGAATCAACCTGTAATTTTGCAAAGGTTCATTTGTATCATGTATCTTGACCAATACTTTCTCTCAGTCGTAAATAAATACGGAAATCATTCGCAGACCTTTCGCACAAAAGAAAACTTAATATTTTGTATTTATGAATTTTTATGACCAATATGAGGGTCGAAACGGTGGAATCCAGTCCAATCAATATACAAAAAATTGTCGACGATAGGCAAAAGATTCATGATATTTTAACTTAAAATAATAGGTATGGTACGAAAGCGATGCAAAAAAACTTTTTGCTGTGTTTTGTCTTACATAAAGCTAATTAGGGGATCAATTTAAAAATGTTAAACTTATGAGAAGATTTTTTACATAAGTATACAACATAAAAGCTCTTCAAACGCACCAAACAAAACAAACAAAAATAAAGTCGGTTGAAAAACAGAGACAGAATTGTTAATTGCGTGAATATTTAAAAATCGATATTAACAATTTATGCAACATAAAATAAAGAGACTCGCCAACAAATAAAATTTTCCGAACCTGTCTACTTGTCGATCAATCTCTTCAGTTGGTTGGTTCCATACTAACTACATAGGAAAAAGTGTATTGTCTAATTGCCTCTATATTTCGCGATTATAATGCTTGGTTAAATATTTTCTCATGTCTACTTTAATGAACTATGACGAAAGATGTGTCAGCCATGACGGATAAGGTGTCACGCTGTCACGTCAATAGGCACAGTGCCAAGAGAGCTACGTGAATGAAACTTCACTAGGAAAATGTCTGCTGACATGTACAGACACCTGCAGTAATTATATAAATAAGAGGTACTTATTTGTCCAATCTGCATTTTGCAATATTCTTTTCTATATATTTTACAATGTACAGTTAGTACAGAAAGCAATATCATAAGCCACTTCTTTTAAAATAGAGAATGTTTATTTTTTCCCCTACTGATAATTCATTGATTGAACACACTTATCTTTGAATTTGCACAACAATGTAATAAAATATTTTTGCAAATGTTAGCTAAAGGCTTTAAATTTTAATTAGGCCTTAAATTAAATTTAAATTTATCTAAACAGGAACTAAAGTTCTTTATCACCACACGAAAATGTAAAAAAATACGATATTGAAAACAAAAACTATAAACAAGCAAAGATAAAGGTAAGTATAATAGAATAAATGGTATGTATATCTTTTGAAAAAGAAAAATCGAAGCCTTTGCCTGTTGAAAAGATAAAAATGCTACTAGAGTCTCGTGGAGCATATTAAAAAGGAATACAAACAATAAGCAACAAAGTGAAACTGATGTCTCTGCTTTGCCTTTTTCCTTTCATTCCATTTAAAGACCGCGTACTTTTAATATCATTTTACAAGTAAGTATTGCAAATGTTTTACTTGATTTAATTTCATTAAACTGCAATATCAATTGCATCCTTCCTTGATACTCATAGATTAGTAGGTACTAAATCATTACCCATAGGCCCATAGGTATGGGTAATAATCTTGAATTTTAGGTTAGATAGATTTTTGGTATATTAAACTATATGATCGTCTACAAATTTTAAACTTCGTACACCTAGACAAGGTCGATTTATTCTTATAATGAAAAAACTCTACTTATAGTTTTATTAAGATTCAAAAAATAAAGTCATAATGTTACTCATTCTTCTTTTGAGCGTTCAGGAATATTCATTTATAACGTCTTTCATAATAACAATGATTGAAAATATGAAATGAAAACATAAACAATGCTTTAAACAATTTCTTTCAAAAATATTTCCAAAGCTTCCACACACAATGGAAGTATTGTGCTTTTGTGCGAAAAAATTCCATTAATAAATGGGATCAGGTATTATAAATCCAGATCCAAGCTTTAGTTTATGCCTTATATTAAATCTAAGATAAATTTGGCCGAAACCTGGATGGGTTGCAATCCTTTTCAAAAAATAGATTCTGCATATGCAATACTTGTGCTACTAAATTACGAAAGAAAATGCATGTCACTTGATGTTAAGTGGTCCCTGCAAGTCATGGACGACATCCGAACTCAAATAGAGAAATAAAATACTATCTGAGGTTCTATGCGGGTGCTTTCTACTCATGAGGACTAAGATGTCTTTTGTTACGGTTGGGAAGGAACGCTTGCTGGAGACACTTTGAGGCTCCTCATATGTAGCAACACACACACACACAAACGACCTAAGATAGGAATTCTGATTCCTTTTCTTCTGATTCCTATACGAAGTTGGAATTCGGTAAGGTTGGTGGATCTTTTCTATTGATCATTCTGAATCCATTTCTATGACTTTTGGCATAGGATCGTTTGTTACCCATTAGCCACTAAATAAGAGGTCGAGTATCCCCTCAAATGAGATGGATATAGCCTGGGTGAAGTCACGCTGGATTATTGCGGGATAATAAATTTGTCACAGATATCTCCTGAAAAGAATTATATGCACTACAAGGAATTTATGACAGCCAGAATGGCTTGAATGAATCAGATGTAAAATATTGTAAAGCGCCCCCTCTAGATATTCTAACTAATGGATTGCGTTAATTATTTCTGATATTTTCTTAACTTCTTAGAAATTGATCGGTTAGGCATTTGATTGGTGAGGTTAAACAAGCTTGATACCAAGTACTCCTTGCGCATTAACGATATTAAATAAGGATTTCACTGACGAAATTCTGGGAGAAATTATTTATGACACCTTTCAAGATATCAGAGTAGATATTTGCAAGCGAGATATTTTGAGAGTGATGTGACAGATGATAGGCAGAGGGCTTTGCCTTGTACTTATTTACCTCGTGTACTTTCATTTGAAATGTTCGGGTAATATCCCAAACGTATATTTGGAGTTTAAATTATATTTAACAGTCATTTAAAAATATGAAAGCGGAAAACGAGAGCTCAGGCCAGCATGCCAATATAACGAAGATAGAATAACTACTTTTGAGTCGGGGCCGACATAGAGTTATGCCGTACTCCAATCGGCCTAAATAACTCGGTGTTTCATTTGACACCAGTCGTCGGACCAAGTGTCCGTGTTCGCATGTTTCAATGAATGATAGATACATCCCATATATTTTGAGAGATGCACGGAAAACCGCGCGGTCACCTCGAGGCCTATGTATGTGATTCACTGAGGGGTGATTATCGCCGTCAATTGCCCTTTCTTAAGCCAAAAGCGAACCACATAGACAACTAACATCTAGACATCACATTTATAAACGCGCAATAATCGCACGTTACATTACACATTAAATTACATACTTTTTTCCACTGAGTAACACCTAAACACCTTGATTCCTTTTGAAAATTGTGCAGAAAAGAATTTAATCAAGTAGACAACAATAAAGCACCTTATCTGTTGAAGTTTCGTTTGTCCTTGAGTTTTTATACAGTCGTCACGAGCAAATGGTTATTTGTTTAACGGAGCTGCGATTACCTTCGTTCCGTACTTTCAGTCAACTGTTTTACACGAATCGATACGAATTCGAGCCATGGTTATACTGGGCCCTTGTGTCCTGATTGAACATTGAAAGTCGCGTAGCGTCGTAGCGTAGTGTCAAATAAACATTTTTTTGGTAAATATGTCGAATCGGGGCTGCAGCTCAAAAGTGCTCCAAAATTTTTTTCCATGTTTTTTATCATAAACCGATGGCTTCTTATGTTTTTTTTATGGAGTTTCATGGCGTCCCCCACCATAAAAATACATGGGCTACCATCGGTTTATGATAAAAAACATGGAAAACAATTTTGGAGCACTTTTGAGCTGCAGCCCCGATTCGACATATTTACCATTTTTTTTTATTAGAAAGTGATATGTTTAAAGCCTTGTCATAATTGGCTCACAACCGAACGACTATCAATACCAACTAATAACAGCTATCATGAAAAAATTTAAACCCATAGTATGGAGCTGCCGTATCTTAACGTGACACTGACTTGCAACAAAATGTATGCAGTGACGCTGTCGTACGAGCAACTTTTGCGTGCGACATGGCAATTAGGACACGGGGTAAGAAAGGAATCCTTCGTAGTTCACTGCTGGTACCTATTCAGATTATACCTGACCTTCCCTAATCTACCCCCTGCTTACTGAACCCCGCTCGGCTGTCTTCTTTAAGTCCACCTAGGCGGATACTGGGTACTCCATGCAAATTTTTCGCTTTTCTAATTTATTTAAATAACTATAATGTTGTGGACGCCTACCTTAACTTACCAAGTTTCGACGTTTCCGACGTTCTCGTCATAGATGAATTACTTTTTCTCGACTTCGGCTTCTTCAATTACTTTCTGTTTGCAAAATGAAGTTAAGAAACTCGGAATTTTATTTCTTTGGGACTTTGTTTTTATTCGCGGATGATGTCATTATTGTAGAGGCGTTTAGTGAATCTATATTCAACTTCTTCTGTTTGTCTACTACAACGAAGTTTTAGTTTTAATATAGTAGGCAACTTTTGATTAAATTCATAGCTATTTAAGTTGGGTTGTCTTTAACCCATCAGTGATTTATTTTAAAACCTTATATTATTTCTTAGGCAAGCAGGTTTTTTCGTGATGTTTTTTCATTTACTGTGTCATCACGGTAAGTAAAATAAAACATGAGGCACTGCTGCATAAAATAATTTCATCTACGCGTACCTATATAAATATTTCGATATCTGTAACTACTGGCATTTTCCACTTTAAATAGGTATTAATCATATACATTTCCTATCTATAGTCACTCATAAAATAAATTTATTTATTACTATATTTTCTTCCTTAACTATCATAGATAGATACTGATAGAGGATTATTAAAGCTACTGCTAGGGGTATAAAATCCTACCTATATGTATGTATATTTTTTTTTGTTTTGGTATGTTTTTATGTGTTAGCATGATTACAAAATAGGGAAGATAAGTACAAATTAACTTAGGTAAATTTATTTTATCCTACAAAAACCTCGTGTACAGTCGTAGGCAGTACACACTTAAGCTTATTCAATATTACAATGAAAATTCAATTTAAATCAGCATGTAACATTTACCTTCTTGTTAATTCTAATTTTCGGTTTGATGGAAACTTTTAATTGCCACTTTTCTTGTTTGGAAACTTAATAACGATTCGCAGACGCTTTCGTAAATGTAAAATTATGTCAACACTAATCATGGAAAATATCTTACAATTTAGAAATTATTTCAGGAGAATTCTGTTCTGTTGCATTTACAATTTAGTTAATCGTCGTTTCATCTTTAATAACTACCTACTATCTAGCTAATCCTCCTTTTTGTTTCACCGTAATAGGCGTAGGTACATTAAAATATGAAGTGGTACAATATTGGAGTACTAAGAGATATCTACATCCTCACTCATAGCCCACGCAAGTTAAAACACTTTTTCGACTCATTTCTTACTGTGTTTCGGTTCTAGCGGTATTTAATAAGCAGTTATCAGTTATACGAACTTAAGACTAGACTAAAGTCTTTTGAAGTTGTAATGAATAAATTTCCACTCACAACTTTTGAGGTTGAAAGCTATTGAGTTGCAGTGACGTTTAGAGAATCTGCTGCTTTTGTTTTATAAGAAAATGTTTACTTAACAGTGAAAGCATATAAACTTATGTATAACTTCTTAATTTTATGTAAGTTTAACATTATCAGAAGGTATATTTATGGCTGAATACCTACGATATTTTAGCTGTTATAAAAAGCAAACATACATGGAACGTGTCTAAACAGTTTAATAGCAGTGTCTTCTAAGCCGTCTTTCTCATAATGGAGCGTATTTTCTTGGTTTTACAAGCAAAAGCGAACAAAATATAAGTGACTGAGCTTCTATAATCCCGCTGAACCGACTGAAGTTTAAAGCAAGTTAAAAGTTCTATATTTTTAAAAGAAGAATATGTAAGAAGGATTATTTATCAGTAATTTTATTACCTTAATTGCGCTGTGATTTCCGAATAGGTATTTTAAGAGTTATTGATTCCTTAGATATTTAGGTATTTACTAACATTAATCCTTCAAGTTTATGGTTGTTTTCTTTTAAATTAATTGTAATTGACGTCATAAAGGCTTTCGGGCTTTGTAGTGCAGGTTCCAGGTGATTGACCTAAAATATAGGTGTAGCATTTTGAATACTTGGCTTGAAGGCGGAATTATGCTTTAGGTATAATTTAAGGTTTATAATTTAGGTAAGATGGACGACGAATTGTTAGTTTCGATGGCTTATTTTCCGCATTAGGTGATTCACCTCTCGCATTATGTAACGTGTAGCATACCTACACACTGAGCACAATAATTACTTCCAAAATTACTTACTAAAGCCAACACCAATATTATATGATAATATGATTCGTGTTCAATGGAAGGTAATTATCGCAGGCGTTAACCGAACACTGTGGTTAATCGTGTGAAATAATTTTATCGACAGCTGCCAAAGTTCTCTGTTCAAGCGTCCGTGGAGTATACCGATGGTAGGGATGCTCGATCCAGTTTCTGTATATCGATATTTGGATCGCAGTGGATCGTTACATAGTGTACCGATTCAGGTAGCGTTCCACTCCCTTACATACGATCGAGCGTGGAATCCATTTCAAAAATTAACCAATGGTGCTTTTTAAATGTAAGTCCAAAAGCACGACTTGTCAAAAAGGAACGAATGAATCGAATGCCCTTGTAGAATCCAGTTAAGAAGCGATACGGAGCGAGCACCCCTAGCCGATGTTGAAAACCATACATTTGTTAACAGAAAATTATCGTTCCAGATGAGTGAATAGCGATGGATGAATTTGTGGTTTTAGACATAGAATGTGTTTAGTTTATCAAATGTTTAGGAATTTACGTAATAAGTTTTTAAGCAGATTACGGTGAAGCAAAAAGGAGGGTTATAATTATTTGGACCGCTACGTTTGTAAGTATGATCTATGCCTTGAACTTACGCAGTTTTGTATAGCGATCGTATCGAGCTTCCATTAGTATGGGAAAATGTCCAGACAGACTGACATATGACATACCTACTAATGACTGCGAATACTTTGACGAAGTGTTCATGGTCACGGAACGATTCCCTCTTCTAAATTACGTATACATACATAATTAGGCTAATAAAGAAGCGGCTTGAGTGTTAACGCCTTTTTAGTTTAACTTTAAATCTTCAAAAAGTTCCTTAAAGCGAACTATCCTTTTAAGTATGTCATGATCATTAAACCCTTAACAGAAATAGCACGTTAACATGGTGACAACGCTGCGTCATCCTTCGAACCGCTTATCACTTCCATTATCGTTATCAACCTATGACGCACAAAGACACCTCCACTCAAATATACCTACACCATGCACGTCTACTTTGGTAAGTACCTACAGGATACAGAAGTCAATTTTCTTGGAAATTCGAAAAACATGACTATTTTTTTCTCGAACCTAAAATCTGGAAAGAAGAAATTTGTACGAGCACTAAGGTTAGACACTGATATACTCGTACATACATAGCGCTGAAGGCGAGCAAGCTAAAATGGCAATTGACTATACTAATCCGCAGCAGATTCGAGAAACATGCTGAGTAAGCGGCTATTAGAGTGACCAGAAGTACCTACTCTTACTATGACTTCCCTGATCCAATATTTGCAATCGATCAATAGTGTCTAAAAGTATAATATTTAATATCAGCTGCTGTAACGGTGAAGGAAAAGATCATGGGGAAACATGCACGCTCAAGAGTTTTTCATAATGGTTTCAATTGCATGTGAAGTCCACCAACCTGTATTCTCATTGTATGAGGGGACCCGACCCTGCAGTAGGTTATTAAAGAGTTAATGGGTTACAGTACAATGGTATCTAGAGCGCTAGAGCGTTGCTCGAGCGCGTACGTGACTTCTGCACTATCACTAATTTGTGGATACTCTCAATAGGAATAAATAACGCATGTACCTACCTATAGTAAAATAATGACGAATCAATTGTTCTTACATGAATCGTAATGAATTCCTTAATATAAATTTACGAATAGGTGTTTGAACAGAATTTGCCGCGACACAAGAAGATGTGATAGTCTTCGTTCCTGAACCAACTCCTTGCTCCCTTTTTGTGAACCGAAACCACTGTTTTCAATTTTGAGTTGTTCCGGATTTTCAACCTCATCCCTCCAGTGTTTGATTCTTTCCCGTCATCTCTGAGTGACCAAGCCGAAACCTTTAACCCTTTATTTGCCCTTTAATGTTTGGGTAATGTACCTAACAGGACTTCTACCCTCTGTTTTTTCTTGCCCTCCTTTTTCCATCCTTTGATTCCGTTGGCACAAAATCTTTTATAGAACATTGTATGTACTCGTATGTCGCATCACAAAGCTTGAGAAGAAATGGAGCACAATTTTAAGTAAAACTTTAATATCTAAAAACTGTAGTGAACTATTTGAACAATTTCCTTAAAATTATTCCCTAAAATTGCGTTTTGCTTTATCGACTGCTAGTTAATTGGAAGCCAGGTTTATTTGCATCTGTACTTACTACCCCAGTTAATATTGGCTTAGTTCTTCAATCATGGCAATTACTGAAGTTAAGCCCCATTTATTGATTCGACCTTGGGACGTATTTAATTGATCGGGACGAGCTAAACTCATTTCTGATTCAGTTCTACGCAGATCAACATTGTAACTTTGTTAGGTACCTACATGTATTCTACAATACAAATAGCCCTTATATATAGCCCTATTTATTTTGGGAGCTCTTGATAAATAATTTCATGACTTGGTTTATGATCTCGTAATCGACTACCGGTGTGACGTATTCTCGACTAAGCAACTGATTATTTACAAGGTATTTGTAAAGGCTCGTTCATATTGAATAACCAACTGATGAATGTATAAAAGTAAATCTGAGCAGCCACATTTTACAATATACACGTATTAATCACATCATGCATAATTGCGTGTAGAATTTTTAAAATTCTGATACTTATATTATTATGCTGAATTAAATGTAGGTACGAGTGTGTGGTGGTGATTGTGGCAGCCTTGGGGGAGGCCTATCTCTAGCAGTAGAAGGACACAGGCTGATAATGACATTAATGTTCATCATTAATTTCATTATCATTGATGATAATGATGCGCTGAGCGGTAATAGCCCAGTAGCTTAGAATTCGACCTCGAATCGAGGGGTCCGGGTTCGAATCCCAGTGGCACGCACCAATGACTTTGTAAAAAAAGTTTTGTGCGCTTTATAAAATTAAATATCACCTGCTGTTACGGTGAAGGAAAACATCGTGAGGAAACCTGCATGCCTGAGAGTTCACAAAAAAAATGTTCTCAAAGGCATGTGAAGTCCACCAACGTGTCATTAATGGGTTACTGACAATGATAATGAGCTATGATGTTAGATAGCAATGTTAAAACACTACAAGAACCTGCATACGTTCATTAATCTTTTGACTCTCTGTGTGCACATCCCAACACGGAAAGTCCACAGAAGGCAATTTATGACATTCGATTATCCGGACGCGATTATGTGTAATGTATCACACTGTGATGTCACACGGTATCTAATCGGATTAGCTCCATCGTAAACATAGCACAGTTTCAGTTTAGTTTCGTCAACCTTGTTCCAAATATCCACTGTATGCCCAAGCAGAATGCTAGGTTACAAAAATGTTTTATGTCACCCGGGGCAGGATAACCTCATAAGTGGAATAACTACTCTAGGAATATTAATACCGTGAAGGAATATGTTTTGGTTAGAGAAATGCGATTTCATTCGAGGCAACCAACTCATTCCTTATGGCTACCATATTTACTTATTTACAAGGTATAGATATTCCTTCCTTTCTTTTAACCCTTCGCAGATCACTGCTGGAAATGGGCCATTGGGCCTCTCCTAACCGACGCGACAACGCCGGATCCTGGTCCTTTAGACAAGTTGTAAATAACGCTTAAATAGAGAAGAAATCCTATCCGAGATTGCATACCGGTGCAATGCTATTACTGAGAATTAAGATGTTCGCTGCACGTAAAGCATATTCGGCAACCATACCTCTTCAGCCAAAACAAAAACACTGAAGAACTGCTTTGCGACGGGCAACAGAGCGAGCTAATATGGCTCTACCACCTTAAGTTGATGGATGATAGATGTGTTCGAATCTTTAAGAATTGATGTATTTGCGCTCTACCTTGTAATAGCGCACGTAGGTATATAATGTGTAGAAATCCAATAGTGATTGTTCATGATGTAGGATATTCTTTGAATACTAAACGTGTGTGCTGCCAAAGTCCAATTGCTCAGTTTCTCGTACTCGTATTATAGTCGTGACGTTGAAATTGCATAGCATTCATGTGTTAAATCGATCTTGATATAACTGTTAACGTTCTATATCGACTGTTGCTTCCTGATCTATGTTCATAGAATATATTTTACGACGTGAAGTAATTGGGTCAGTTTTTTTAATATGTTACATATTTTTGGCTATTATGTTTCCTATAGCTGTAATGTAAAAATATGTGATCATTCAAAATGTGGATTAACTTGAGGAAATAAATCGCCATAACCGACATTGAGTACGGGTATGTTCTCTAGAACATAAAGCTGGCCCTCAATGATCTATAGGTACTTGCATGCACAAAGCCCTCATTTCTGCCCACTGCTTCTGTCTCTAGCTATAAAAAAATAAAAGAAAAACACAGTTCCTACCCCGATTAACATACCTATACCACGTCACGTGGATGACAATAATAATAGTTAGCGAGTACGCGTGGTAGCAGCATGCGCGGGCGCTTATCAGTCTCCCTCGACCTCAGTCGTACGTAGTACGCGAATACAACGATAACACCACATTACAACACACGATACTCTCGACCATAAACAATTTGAAATTCCTACGAAACATGCCGAAAAACGCCGGGATTTTGACAGGAAGAATCCGCGAAAAGTGAATATTCAAATTAAGAACGCTTCCAATTTCGTTGTGTTGACTTTCCCGGTTGTGTACGACTTCTGTGCTGTGCATATTTCAATACTTTTAAATGATAATTAAAAATACTTAAATAGGTATACGTGCTTGATACTTTATTTGTGTTTTACGTGTGCAAGTCAGATGTTTATTCGCACATTTGTTAAGCGCACCTATCGCCGATTTGATCTTAACGCAAATAGTGGACTGCTTATGTGAAATCGTAAAATAAATCTTTCTGTGATGTGTAACGAGAAGTGGTGTTTTTACTAAAAACATTTGAAAATAGAATTAGCGCCGTGTCAAAATACCTTTCAGAATCAATTAGATTGTTGGCGATGCCTAAATAAACAGAACGCGATAGTAACGCGTGTGCATTAGCAGATATTATTAAAAATGTTGTTTCTACATTTCCTGCCACTTGTATCATATGACAGACAGATAGTGTCCTGTACAGTGGCTGTACTGTCTTAGTAGCCGAATCTGTGATATTGTAGTGCTTGATAACATACTGCGAAAGTAGCAACTCAAACGCTAGTCTAAGGCTACTTTTAACTAGACATTTGACGCATTTAAAATTCATCTGAATATTTCGATTAGCGCACTTCTATGTAATTTTTTACGAATGATAAGACAACATCAATTATATATCGCGATAGTTACGTACGAGTATGTCATTATATTACAAGGGTGCTTTGCTTGATTACTCACAGACTTCTAGAAAATACATCTTTCCATCATACAGCTTATTCACAAAAATAAGAATAACATTTTTTAAATCAAATGAGTACTTTCTGAGGCACGCTCAACGATGTCCGGTATCCGTGAATCGAAGATTCTATTCTTCTTAGATGCTCTGTTTGCTTCAGAATTAATATATAATTTAACTAAAAACGGATTTATTTCAGCAGCAATATCAGCAGCCTCGATAACATTTGTCTATTTATAAACGGTAGCCCTAGTCGGCACTCATATCAAATGAAACGGCAGCGTTAAAACATCGAAGCCTAGATACACGGATTGTTTTTATCGATGAAAATTGATAAGATTTCCTATTCACAGTACTCCATCACTTTATTCCAGCAGTGATTTCGATTTGGTCGATGAATGACTGTTTTGTGCACGATTGTAACTTCACGGATCCTTTCGCGTAAAGTATTATCGGGAAAATCAGTAACCGTTTTCAATTAGTTTATCGCCGTATAACACTGTAATTTTTATGTGTTTATTGAGTGTTGTAGTCATAAACGAGGTGACAATGATTGTGTATCGCTAATGAATGTGATAATAGGACGGACGTCACAGCATGATGATACCCGTTCCCTTTACGTGGAGTCTAAAAGTGTGATTTCGACATCATAATGGAAATCGACTTTGACGAATTTAGAGGTAAGTGAATTTAGTATACCTACTAGCTGTATTCGTGTTTGCCTAAATAAATTAACTTTAAGCATTAGGTACGTAGATCAGAAGTTAGGATTATTAGGGTCAAATGAACATAATATGTTAATTAAATATTACACATAAAAAATCAAAAAATATACAGTCATTAAAGTATATGGGAGTGGTACTTATAGGGGAGTCTGTAATAATAAAACGAAATTATACAACTTGTGAATCTTTTTTTATATTCCGTCCATTAATACATTGACAGTTCTTATTTTCAATATTCGTTTTCTTCTTTTTCTTCCCTTGCGCCCATCAGTCCTAGCTCTGGAATTGACCGTGAAGGCCATAGCTTCAGCCATCTGCAGCAACCGCTTACGAGCTCCAAACTCCTACACATACGTTACATACCAGCCTACGAATACATGCCGGCCAAAATCATAACCGTCCTTTTTGCTCCGTCGTAGTAGGAGAAAAATATCACCATGCTTTTTGAATAAGACACAATAAAAGTTAGAAGTCTGATTTCTAAATAATAATAAAAATAGTAAAGCAGACAAACTGTAGCTACCTAAGGTATCTATAGGTAATATACCTACCTTTTTCTGACTTCGATAAATATAACAAAAGTAGACATAGAAAACGTAGAATGAAATTTCGTAAGATATTCTCAACAAAACATCAAGTATGTTATTCTCCAGGGAGTTCAAAGATTCAGAGACCACATTACAGAAATGCGAAAACTCGGATTTTCAAGATATTCCTTTGTGTAGGATATTCAAAGATCTGTTCAATTCTATTATTACTCGTACCTACCTTGGAATGTTATCCCAATTTGAACAAATATAATAAGGAGTTGAAATGTCAAGAAATAAGTAACACTTACTCGCATTAAAATATTTTCCCGATGCAAATTGTTTAGTAGAAAAACTATAAACTATAACTATTTACTATTCAGTCGTTGTGATCATTATCACCTTTACTTTCCTACGTACTTTGATAGTAAGTACTTTGATAAATAGTATTTTTGGGTTAGCTTGCCATCGTACACGAGTTATGGGTAAAAATCAATAATACGTTGTTTACTCGTGTTGATAACGCCCTGTTGCTACCTAAACACGTTGCTTCTGTCTCATATTATTATGTTTTATCGTTAAACCAATATCATAAACTAACCTATGTAGAACATCTATCACTTAATTATCTATACTATCTAAAAAACAATCATTATAAATTATAAAAAACCCGACGTGTAATCCAGACGATGTATTCTTTATTATTACCAAACCATCTGACCCGACAGACTTCGTTCCTAAAGAAGAACAAATAAATATTTAATTTTATCTAGTATTAGGTAGGTACCTAACAGTAAATAGGTATTTATTATAATAAATATCTATTGTTTCGTTTAAAAATGACTTCTTTACTAAAAACAAGATGGTTTTTGAAACAGCTTGAGGCAAAATAACACATTTTCGCTTTACGACCGAGGCGCCTCAGCAACGGTAATAAAAGTTTAACTCTCTACCGCACCAGTAAGTTTCCTGCTTAGAGGAAGTAAATCTAACTTGCTCTTATATTTGTGACAACTACTAAGTTTAATGACACGAATAACCTCTAAAAAAATTTCAACACTGAATTGACAAAACACACTATGAAATTTTTAAATTTTATTCCTAGAGTCCATTAAATACGTGAGTTTTTAAGGGGGATTGGAAGTCAAACTGAACCTTACCTAATCTGACATGGGTTAGGGAAGGGTCTTGGCACATATGACATAAAATAAGAACATGGAATAATTTATTTATTAACACAAAAATACACATTTTATGAAAACTCGTTTATGAATATTTAATTTTGATATATCATTAATATGTATTGATATTATATTTAATTTATAGAACGAAATTAATTCCCTTGTTGCACAATAACAGCCAAAAATACTCGTACGTTATGACCATTTAATTTTGAATCGTGTTTAATTTTGGATCAACGTTCATTTCGAACAGATTATACAAAGATACACGACACGTAGGCATTTTGTCATCCCCCAGTGGCATCAATTAAACGGGCTATATCGAAGGTGCGTGACAGGAATATAGAACTGAAATAGAGTAGCTTCTGTCATTGGCTGCTAGCCAGGTATCGTAGTATGCCGTTTGTGATTCAATGCAACGTCAACTCACGCCAGGGTTATACCGCAAAAGTACTAGTTGCATAAATACCTACATGAAATAGCATCTACTGTATATGCCTGCCACGGACGAACTTCGTGATAACTAGTAACTACCAGAGCAATTGAAATACTAGAATAGGGCCAAGTTCTTGTTTACATATAGAAATCTTCGAATCAATTATTAGAATCCTACTTTATTTGAAAAATTACGAAAAATTTAACTTAACCAAAACAGAAATCACAACCCGACAATTAGTTTCGGAGATATGCAAGTACAAATACATCGACACACTAATTTTGTATAGGTATTTGTTAGGAAATCCTAATATATCAACAAATGTGAATATTGTGCAGTGCCGGTAATATTTCATACATACGTGTCGAATAGATAACCTCCTTTTTTAAGTCGGTTAAAATGATGCCATTCATCAGACAGGGTTGCACTTAACAGACAAACTGTGCAGCATTATCAATAACTGTTGTAACATATTTAACGTCTTTTGTGTTCCAAAATTGTCAGACATTTGGAAAATTTTTAACAACCCGAAGTATTTTTAGCTAGCCAAGGCTAGCGTATCTCTAAATACTATTGTTTATGAGCTATTACCTACACCAGAAAATCGCTCTGTACGTTGTGTAATTGTGTTGGACGCGTCTACAAAGAGATCTTTTTTTTTGTTATAAAACTAATTATACGAGATATTTCACACAACATTTAACGACAGAGGAGTAAATGCGAAAATGTTTGATGTGAATCACGATGCATGAACAATTGACTTGTTGGATTTTGTGGCCTTCTGCAATCCATTTTTTACTAAGGGAAATCCACTATGAACTGTTAGTTATCTATACAGCTATCCTCTTTACTCGCCGGTTTTTGGAGGCAAAGCTTATTTTGATTAGATCACAGTCATGAAGGCCACCGGGATGAATTATTTTTATTGGTACATAGCAGTGTTAGCAGATCATACTACAGAGATACACACTCTCTATCTATGATTAACATTATTGATGTCTACTTATTGTAATGTCATTTTTTACACCAAATGACTTAGGTTTGGTGTCTTTTTACAGTCAAAACAACACTACATATAGTAGATTATAGGAACTAACCTTGCTTTAATAAAAAATCTGCACCAAATGAAGTTACATATATCTTTCAATTAAGCTCAGGTTCCTTAAGTGGTTCATAAATCGCGAATGTTATTGACCTCATTTGAGTGATCCCTTAAATCAGAGCGGATTTTACGAGACTTTCACAATTAATTCTTTGTCGGTGTAGTTTAATTTTGAATTGAGAAAGATATTTTTATGAGCTTAACACGTTATGCGCTAAATCTTACGAATGGTGTAGATCATAAGCGATTTAACGGAACATTTAGTTTAATTTCTTCAAAAAAGGCGTTGAAAAGAGATTCTTTAGAAACCAGCAACCTCTATGCTTCAGTGTCCATAAGAGACGGTAGTTTATTTGTGTGATTTCTAGATCACCTCTTTCTCTGCAAACTGCTAAGTAAGAATAAAACAAATTCAAACACACATTTGTAAAGAGGACGTTAAAATGAGATACCTACTAACAAATAAAAAAAATATTTAAACGATAACTGTATTTAAGTTTAATTTAATGATTTTTTAACTTTGAAGTCTTAGAAATCATTAAATAGATAATTTTTAATTTTAACATTCCGCCAAACTTTGTGAAACGTATAAAATATCGGTTCCCTGCAACGCAGTTGTCTAGTGAGCAGAAATTTTACAATTTTTAAAAGCTCGTCCAAATCATATTTCCGATGTACGCCAGTCCCGTGATGAAATTTTCCCATATTTTCTCGTCACAATATTCGTTCCACGGGCAACCTATTTAAGTATTACCAACGGAGAATAGACCGGTACATCAATGCCGAATGCTGTAAAAGTATAGGGCAATGCAAATTGCAAATAATATATTTTATAAATAGGATTCAATATTATTTCGAGTAATAAAACCCTATTCTAATATAACATATCTAATAATTCGACCGTATAAATTGTAGGGTATTAGTTTGTTTGTGGTTCATAATATTGCAATAATACGCTCGCTAAACGGTATTAACTGTGACAGGGTAGCAGAATAATGTAACGATTATTAGCTTCTTGGCTAACCGCCATTAAACGGCAGTCGAATTAAAGAGAACTTAGAGGAGCGGGAAGCCGTAGGAGCGTTCATATGTAAATAGGATCCCATTTGAATAACACATTAGTAGTATAAAACGTATTGTACGATCATAGTGCTACGGTTGTAACGATTTATATTTGGTATGCAAAAAATGCTTAAGGTTAATTAAGTTTTAACTAAATATTAAGCAGGTGTGGTGAAGATAGCTATAGTCGCCCAATAGGCCTACCACATTTTAGTTGCCAAGATATTCTAATTAATTGCCTTGAAATAACAAATGTTGCCTGTTACTACAAAAGGGCTACTCGTATCGTAATTCAGCTCATATCTATAACAGTATATTTTTTGTTTAACAACCCGTTCATGATAAAATATGTCGCAAATAACTGATTTTATAACAATTAATTTTTTACATCATAACTAGACACAAAGGCGCAGAATAGGAATATTTTTGATACCATGCAAAGTTTTCGAGTTGCACTTATAGGTATAACGTGAAGTTGTAAGTAGGTATGCCTTAGGTCAACCGTTATTAGTTTTCCTATAGAGTTAAAGAGTTTTGACACGAACGTGTTAATTTGAACAAATCTTTAAATCTTGCAATATTCGCGATTTTAGTGTTCGTTACATATTATATGCTTTATATCTGTAACGCCTCCATTCGGACACAGCTGTGAATGAATCACTGTCTTCAAAATAAACATATATGCATCGCCACTAAATGTGTATTTGGGTTTGTTTTGCTCGCATTCGATTTGAAAACAAATTCAAATAACCAAGGAAGACGAATGTACGAAAATAAATGTATATTTAACTCAACATTCGCCCTGCTGTTTTGGCGCCGCAGATATTTTACATTCTGTAGAGCCATTTATTCATCCCACCCCATTCATTCATTTTTTGCAGACGTATTCAATGACATTTCCAGTTACAATACTGATCCACCATTTTCACTATCCAAAAAGCATAAATATGATCTGTGTTTACTCTACTACGTTTACTCTACTGGACAGTTCAATAAAAAGAAACAGATTCATAATGTCCCGATGACACCACATGACAGCATCCATTTTTTCTACATTTTATGAAACAGAATTCTACCTTTCAGTATTTAAATTGTAGTCAATGTTATTGACACGTCTACCAAGATCACCCGTTATCGCGAATCTACGTCAGATCGAGTAGATAACAGCCAGTCAAGGAGACTTGCTTGTTTTCCTTTTTTCAGTGTTTGTAGCGTGCGGAGACAATTGTGTCGAGTTTATGTAACAACGTGAGAAATGAGTTAGTGTTCAACAAAATCTTAAGGTCAACATGTATCGACCTCAGCATTTGTGGAGACGTAAGTAGATAGCAATTAGTCCGGAAATTAGGTTTTTGTTCGTGTAAATGCTTTTCAAAATCTCTATTTCTTACTAAAAATTGTGATTAAGAGAGTTTGAACGAGTGAAATGTGTTGAGTGTTACGCATTGTTATCTTCTTTCAAAAAATATTCTCGATCTTGTTACCAAATTAGTACCTACCTACTTTATACTTAAAAATAACACCCCTCTTTTTATTCAGGAATTATTAAAAAATTATTAAGAGTTAGGTATTAAGAGTGATCGCTCAGTAAACAAAATTTTTAATGCGATCTTTATTCTAAGAAGGAAAGGCAATAATATTATTGTGTACCTATTAACTCACCGTTTCCAGTGCCATTTTACATTACATACTCGTACAATTCGGGGAACAAAATGTAATGATAAATAAACCTCAATAAAAAATTACAGCCAAGTTACTAGTAGGCTATTCGTACAATGTGCAATCGCAATACAATGTTATATTTAAAAAGGTCATTTGCAAGTTTGTGCTATAATAATAACCGTATTTTGTGCTTATTAATAATCATAACTTTCCTCGTATCATGAATTTGAATGGGCATTATTTTATTAAAAGTTTCCATTCTCTGGACGCTGTAAAATTTATAATTACTTATAGTAACTGACTAAAGATGGATTGCATAAAATTATACTTTTGCCACCTTGCCGCCTTTTTTACGTTAAATATATTATACTGTTGAAACTGGTTGAATGGGAACAGACCATTATAGGAAGATCCCTATCCACAATTCGCTTAAAAAGTTAAGCGGAAGTTACCTATTGTTATCGATTTTTTACGATTCTTTTTTACCATTTTAATTACTTTATTAGATCCTAAAATTATGTAGGTATATGTATATCAGTTCACCACTGTTTCGTAACTGAATTTCCATCTGTTATCTTAAGGTTACCTATTTCAGGTTAGTCGTGATAATATTAAACCTTGCTTTAACCATCGCAATAAACTTTCCGTGCGAGCGTCACGGTGAACAATAAATCTCTTGCGTTACCAATCTGTGAGCAAACCATGTGCACCTGTAACTATCTACATGTAATGAAGTCGGTAAGAAACATCAGGAAAGGAATCGATCTCATGAAGGGTCAACATCGTGGACCATGTTGACTATTGGAATAGTGGCCCACGGTCTCCTCTTACAATGATAATGCTTGTCAATTGCTGGTTGGTGGATTTTACTTGCCTTTGAGATTATTATTAAGAATTCTTACACCCACATTCCTTACGATGTTTCTATTTGTATCACTGTTGGTTTAAACCCAACGTCATGAAGATAGCAACATCTTAGCGAAATTCCTCCATCGATTTTCGGACCAGCTTTGTTTTGTTTCCTAATGTTTTTATCTCACATCAAAGAGTCTAAAAGCAGGTGTGGAACACGTGGATCAAATATACTGAGTAACCCCGCTAACAGTCACAATATTTACCATTTAATGATTTATCTCCCCCAATGTACCCAATAGCGTCGTAAATCAGCCCGCCAAATGTTGACTTCATTCTATTAGCACGTTAAAAGCGTGCAATAAAAGGGACTAGTTTATTTAAACTGTTTCCATGGAACATTATTTTTAACTTAAATATTTTATTTGTTAATAACAAGCAAAACAAAATAATCACTGTAAAATTTCATATCGGATAATGCGGATTTTACAAAGTTTGTTGTAATTTATCTTTGATAAAATTTTCTTGAAATGATCGGAAAAAGAAGTTTGATATTACTTGCTTAGCGTGATGGTAACGTAACTTTGTTTTTGATGGATCGACCTTCGGTTATCCAAATAATCCTAATTATTATTTACTGTTGCCGCTTAATAATAATAAATGGATATCAATTGGGAAAGTAAACAAGGGAACTTCTTGAAAGAAAACATCGTAGAATAGTTAAATATAGTAGGATAAGTCATACAAGGCCACTAGATCTTAAATTAGGCGGAAAGTACGAAATAATAACCAGGACGCTGAAAAAATCTTACACATCCACGAACTAAGTGCACATCTACTTCAAAATAGGCATTCATATTAGATTGAATTAATAAACCCCCGAATATAAATGTTATGAACGAACGAGGTATAATTTTACATCTAGGTCCATGGATGGCGTAGCTACTTGACAGTCTGCAACTCATGAGTGACTTATTGCAAAGTCCGGTCTCCTCTCCCATAAGGAGACGGAAAACTCCTTGACCTAATTGAAATTATCGCTCTCAATGACAGCTTGTTACAAAAAGCTGTGTTTTAATTTTGTTGAATTGGTTGGTCGATCGTGGCGGTTTGTCACAGCCAAATAAGAGTAGGTAAGCATATATCGATAATTAAACGATGTTGCTCGCTACGTTACTTTCTTTCTACGTCTACGTCCTCTCGTAACCTCTTACACTAGATACGGTGGTTAGTAGTTATATATAGATCCACAGATTCCACAGGGATTTACTGACATCTCATATATCAATGAATGACGTAGGTCCTGAGACATTTACTACTTTCCGGCCTCATTTGGGAATTCAGTCGAAGGATCGGATCTCAGACCGTTCTACCAACGCTAAGACATTTTATTGATACGATTAGGTATACCAAAAGATTTGCATAGATATTTAAGCTCTAGCCTGAATCATATCAGGAAGGACGGACTATTTAAGGGCCCCTTGAAATAGTCCCTTTCTTTTTAGTCTTTCGTAGTTCACTGCACGACATGGGTCTCCCCTTATCGATGTCACTCAGCCCGGTCCTGTGGTCTTTGAATCCAACGGTTTCTCCTTGTCTTCTTCAGGTTATCAGTCTATCTGGTCGGAATTCGAGGATATTTCTTCCCCGTCGATTGTCAGTCACTTTAATTTATTATGGAAACGGCTGAATCAACCAAAAGATTCAAAGTCATGTTATAAATACGTATTTTCCACATCGATCAATTACATTACAGATAGATATATCATATATTAAGATTCTGCTTCCTAAACTATACGCTGAAAGCCTACTATTAACACAATTTCATGGGTCTCTTTGAAGCAAAATGGCTGTCGTTAAGCTTGTTGAAGCTGATGATTTGGGAGCATGATTCTTGTTACTTGTTGTTACCATAATTGCGAGCTCCGGTGACAGCTTTGGCGAAAATTATACACTAGCTTGGAGGCTAGTAAAGAGGACGATTTATATACGTATAAAGGCAGCGCACCTCCAATTTAACCAAAAATTTCAGCGTCATATAATAATAATAATGAATATCGATGGTCATCTCAAATACGGCTATCAGATCCACAACCGTAAAATCTTGACCTAATTGGCTGTCTCGACACAAGCTTTTAAAACCCTTCGACCACCAAACGCGACAAAATTTCAACGACACTCGCTAGACGACACTCATTGAATGAAGCTGTTCTAACTGACATACGTAAAATTAACATACTCGTATAACCAACTTGTTGCAGCTGCAGACTGCAACAAAACTAGAGAGCAACAATTCAATTAGATTGTAGTCCGTGTGCAGTTACGACTGCAAGTGAACTGCAGTTTTGCGGCTGAAATGCAGTGAGATGCAGTCCGTCTGACTACACCCTAACTGATAGTACCAACGTACATAAATACTCGGTTTTCTATCTAAAAATAGATTTCGTGCCAATAGATGTAAAAGTTCCGAAACTATGAAGAGTTTAAAGCATCTACTATTAACTTAAGTACTAAGCCTACAACGGCTGTGAAAGAAACCCTATTCCTTTGAAACTTTTCACTTTGCTAAAGTACTTAACGAGTTTTTCAGGTAAATATAAGGTGCCTGAGAAACGACGACTTAAAGATTTTTAACCGCTGCGGAGAAGCCTGATTTTGAACGAAGTAGGTTGAGTAGGATCGGATACGGGAGATAGATACTTCACATGACTACTCTTGCCTCCAATACATACAATAAAACCAGTCCGCCCGAAGAGGCATCTCCCACCTCCCTCTTTATATATTATATTTTACATAATATATAACAGACGGTTGTCACCCGTATGCTTTCTGCGCAGATAATCCGCCGTAAGTTCGCCAATAGTGTATTGAGCACGGAATCGGAGTTATTAAAGATTTGAGGAAATCTCAATTTTAGTGTTTAGGTTCGCTTTGTTACTTCGAGATCGTCCGAAACCCCCTTGGGTCCGAAATCCACGCGCAAGTAACTTAGATATTATGTGCGGTAAAGCAATACTAAAATGTTCAATGAATAATATCATACTAGTCAATAAAATATCGCTTTATTTTGACATCTTAGAAAAAATAAATAAGTAACTAAAGATACCTACCGGGATTAATTAAAAAAAAATTAAATTTCGACTCAGTAACCTGGTTCCATTCGAGTAATCGATTACGATCATAGAATGATAGTCCAATTCGCAGACCCTAACATTAGAGGTCATAACAATATCACTTTGAATAAAATGGTCGCCATGATATGATATTTTGCAGAATATAACTTCATTTCATACGTGAGAATGTTAGGACTCGGATAGTATTGTGTCAGATGGAGCTATGCATATTTTCAAGCTACCTACATAATTATGCCAGGAGCGTGAGCACCCTATCGTCAAAGTATTGCTACAGTGCCTAGAGTATCGCCTTCATATAGTTAACGTGTGCCATTAGTGTGGGAAGATGTCAGATAGACTGACATATTATGACATAGAAATATAAATAGTATAGATAGGTACATGATCTACCTATATGTAGATATAAGCAAAGTATAATATATTTTTCCTAGTGAAGTAGAACAATAATTAATGTTTAACTACTCTATGACTAAATGGCTAAATGGACATATTTTACTCGGAAAACATCTGAATTTCACACTTGTCATCTCGATGACATCTGTTACGTTCTGTGTCATGCGTGTCTAAATGTATTGTACAAAGTAAAGAAGAAAAAATACGAACACATTAACATAGAGCTTCTCTACATTTGAATGGTGAATTATGTTTTGAAGTATTATTTTGCAAAACGATGATCAGCTTAAAAAATTTTTGAGGTGTACATAACTATATACGTCTGCATTGAGTATCAAAATTTTGTATAAGTTCAAAATCCTATTCTATATGCGAAAATTTGTGAGGATGGATGGATAGATGGCTGTAATCCTTTTATTGCCCACTGCTGACGTATTTAGACACAGTACTAGTAATAGGCAAACAACTGTTCCGCTAAATTTCAGCTTCACAAGTCAAGTAAATTCAGTGATAATGTGTTTAATCAGTAAGCGAGTAAGGGATTTTCGCTTAAATGTATATTGACTTAAGTGGAGATAATTAAATGCGCAAACCACCTTTCCGAACTTTAGGTCAATATCCTTCATCGTACTCTAATCGTGCCTCAAACAATCCCAGGAGAAAATTCCACATGTTATTGTGGGCATTGTGACATACGTCGTTAACGAATTCTTTCAGATATCCAATCCACCTATTTGCTGATCCCGCCAGGGCAATGACCCTCGCTTCTAAGCTAAGATACGTGCTCTATGCCAATCTTGGGAAAACCTCTTAAGCCAACGACCGTAGACTACCCGAGAGTACTTAAATCGATGCGACGAAGCGATTTTAAGTCAGTGTCTAGAGGAAAAGAAAATGCGGGAAAATTATGATCGTCACGGATTATGTTTGGCGGCCAAGTCACGTGTAGAAAATATTTGTTGCTCTTATTGCTAAAGATGTTTCCTTGTAATTAAAATTTTTCTTTGTGTTCTTATTTCCTATACATAATGAAAATATTTAATTTCCCTATAGGTACATACATATATTGCTTATCTTCTTCGGTCGTTTTTAAAAAATAATGTGCGCTTTATAGGTAAAATTAAATATCACTTGCTGTAAAGGTCAAGGAAAACATCGTGAGGAAACTTGCAACTCTCAAAGTTAAAAAAAATGTTCTCAAAGCATGTGAAGTCCACCAGCACATATTAGGCCAGCGCGGTGTGAAAGGAGACCCGACCCTGCAGTGGGTCAATTATGGGTTACAGTATTTTCTACGAGGTTAACCAGCAAACAGGCATAGGTACTAATCGACTGATGGTCAGCGTCGCCTACTGAGCAATACCAGGGGAGTTGTCAGTGTGTTGAATAATTATAATTTAGCACTGATCTATCTGCTTATCACTAACCATCACAATGTATTCACAATGTTATGTGGAATATTTGCTTTGAAATATTGGCGCTTTAGATAGAAATTCCTTCATTAATAGCAGGAATTTTCGATAATTATGCCGGGATTCAACGTGAATTACGCGGATATATAAGAATGTATAGAAGCTCCGTGCTCCCTAATAGAAGATGACTGAGTGCCTTATGCCTTATGCATTTTTCATAACTCTTAAGATAAGTGACGATCCATTGAAGATTTCATGCTCGACTTCATTAGCGCTTGATGCATGATCCTGATGCTCGATTCTAAAGAAAATTTATAAAAGAAATGTGAGCATGTAGCATGAATGCATGGATTAGAATACAGGATTCATTTTCATGCTTTTAGACCTTATTCAAAAGTCAATGAGGCATAATCCATAGCAAAAGCAATAAAAATTGATGGTGAATTCCCTATTCACCTAGTAACGTACCCTTGCCTCGTTATATTACTTACCTTGCAATATTACAGAAAGGCACATAAAATATAGATTTATAAGGATCAAGATACGTGTTGTCACTTTGAGATAATAAATATCGCGTCGTAAAAAGTTATGACTGGCGGAAACATTGCTTAGTACCTTTACACACTCTCGTCTTTAAGATGAACGTGAGATTTCGTGGGGCTAACATTTCAGAATTAAATTATGGTTAGAGTATTAAAGTAATGGATCAATAGTAAATTTTTTGGAATAAAATCAGTCTGTCCTTCTTTGAGAAGCGACAGCAGACAATCAATTAAATTGATAATAAATCTAATGCCATCAAAAACATAACTTGTAAAAAACCCAAGTCTCGCAAAAGTATATTAAATTAGATTGTTAACTGCGATTACGATCGGGTTACAAATTAGTCCAATGTTCAACCGCAGATATTGCACAAGAGTGTAAAACAGTCCTTATTTTGAGACGGAATATTAAACTCTGGTAATATGGTGCTCTTTACCTGTATGTCTTTACTAGTAAAATGATTTTAAAAAAATGTGACCTTTATTGACTTGATACTTGAGTAAGGACATTATAAATTCGCATTTATTTACGCCCATTTCTTTACTTTTACAGTAAGGATTGACTTTAAGGATTAAATTAAAATTATTGACTGTTCAATTTTAATTTAATTATTTAAAAAAACATTATAATAAATTCATAACACTTACTTACAGACTACTATTGAAACTCAGCGGAGCAGAAATTTGAATTATTGCAAAACTTTTGTCCGTTTGTCTGAGTGTGTGTGTGTTCTTTTCTTGAATTAGGTTCTGGATTAGTAAGAGTTGTAACAAAATCGCAGAACTAGTTTGGGTTATAAGTGTGTAGCTTATTAATACATAAAAAAAAACCCCAAACAACACGATGAACGATAGATTTGACCGCAACGCAAGTCTTTCAACATACACGATTTGACATTTACAAGAGATAGATAAACTTAAACGAGTAGGTAATTACGTTAAGAACACGGCCTGTATCATAATGCTTGTATCACGAGTAACGGATAAATAAATCATTTCGTAAGAGATTAAACGAAGATTAATTATTATGCCCGTCTGGTCACACCGGTTACGGCCGAGTTTGAAACACTTAGGAGTAGTGCCATAAATACATTGAAAGCAGTGTTCTGGTCTTCTTATGAAACAAGAGATGTGGTAGCAATAAGTTCTTCTGCAATAAAGCGTTAATTCAAAAATCAGAGATAAATTACTATTGTAAGATGTCGCACCTACGTGAGTTTCTCTTGAGTCTTGAGTCTTTTGAGGACTGAGATGGTCGCCTCAAATACTTCATTGGCAACCATCTTTTTCCAGCCGAAACTTAGTAATGCTTTCGGAGGGTTATGAGACTTTCGAATAATTAAGTACTTACTTACCCCTGGCGAGCTTTAATAGCTCTGCTACCTTTTCTTTTACCTCAAATTTTAAATAAATGTAAAATTATACAATACTAGAAATCTAAAGAAAACTATTTCGAACTGTGGAAAAGAACGGTCACATTACAGCGACATTTGCACCGTAACTGCAACATTGGATTTAAGGCGCTGATAACATGTAATTCAGCAAATTTGCTATTCTTATATTTCATTTCCAGCAAAAATTACAAAGTATTTTACAATGGGAAAAATATATGTTATTCTAGACCGTATTCCGAACGACAACATAGTCGTCGAAACACATTTTGACAAAGTTGCCTCGATAAAAAAAAATTGCAAAGTTACCCCTTTTCTGAATTCTTATACTAAACTACAACGTTGTTTGTTAATATTTATTCAAATAATTTAACCAGTATATTAGCAGACCTTCGTTATTATCACATCATTGTGTTAATTTTTTTCAATAAGCTTATAAATATTCAGTAAATCAGTAAAATTTAAAACTTTTCTTTCGCGTGCTCCGCGCAATATTTTCGTATTTTGTATTTCTCGCTTACTATTATGGCAATTGACAGAGAGCGCAGAGGCGCGATGCTAGGTGGACGTGCGTCGCTCCGTCATTCCAAAATAATACACAGTTGTCGTATATAGCACAATTTCATAGCTTTGTCTGAGGCTTGTGTGGCGTATTAAGTAGGACGCCAGGCTGTATACGCTGGGGCGTGGGTTCAAATCCGCGTGTGCGTGACTTTATTTTCACTTTTATATAATTATATTTTTTATATAATACAAATTTTTACATCGATTATTGATTTTGGAAATTGTTGAATAAATAAGAAGACAGATTTTAACAAATAAATAAAAGTTTCAACGTCAATTTAATAACTTTTTTTTGTTATAAGCTATACAATTATTTTTGAAATTATAAATTTATCTAAAATTCTTTATTTTTTTTCGGAATTCGGAAATATAAATAACCATTAGATAGCATAATATGAAATAAAAAAATAGTAATACAAAAAACATTTCAATCCAGAATGTCTTCTTATATTTTGCTTCGGGTTCGAACCCGGGTCATATAATGTAGGATTCCCTCCCGTTTTCAAATTGTACGCCGCCGAAATTCGCGCGACGCGACGTTGCCAAACCGACAGTAAAGAAGACACCGCTACGCGCGGCGTTGCCGTCTAGAATTGTACCTATCACTATCACGGTAATTTTTATAAACGGTTAGGAGGAATAGTGGGGCCGCCGGCTAGGGCTGTGCGTCTTCGTGGATTGATAGGTAATAATACCTATTAGGTATAAAGGAAGTGTTCAATAAAAATGCGTGTTGTTTTTTGATTGGTAGATTTAATTAAAAAACCGTGTTTACGTTTGAATAACAAGTCGGTTTGCTAAATTTGCGACCGAGAAATATTTGCGCCTTTACTGAGACGTACGAAATGCTTTATTATTAAATATTTTGTGAATATTTCATGAGTCTATATATTTTTGTTGTTATTAATAACGAGAAAAAAAACGCATGCATTTAAGTTGAAGATTTGAGTTGAAGGCCCAATGGAAATAAACTGAATATTTTCAAACATAATACATACATCTAATAATATAATCTATAACACCTATGCAAGTATTTATTTTTATTACCTACTAGCTGACCCGGCACACTTCGTTTTGCCATTATAAAATATGTATATTATATCATTGCAGTTTGCATAATAGAAGTGGCATCCATAAAGAAAAATCTTGACGGTTCTAAATGCATGACATTGCCATATGAACTTATGAAGTATTCAATCTGAAATGATGTTTGACAGGTAGTACATGGGTAGAACAGTTTATATAGGAAAATAAAATTGTTGTTTTTATTATTTTCTTTACATTGTTTTCAAATTTTCTCTCCGTAAGAACCATCCTCGTACTTAAAGGAATATCCAAAAAAAATTAGCGAAATCGGTTCAGCTCCTCCCGAGATTTGCGCTTAGCAACATATTCATTTTTATATTGTACAAGGTGGAGATGACGTTACCTCATTAATTTAAACCACAAAGATCGTGTACTTAAGTGTGTTAAAGCATACGAAAAGGTTCAGGACCGAAAATAAAAAAAAATGCAAATTTCAAACAAAATAATTACACAAATAAAAGACACAAAAAGTAACAGGCTCAAGGTGAAAGGTCATTGACCTGAAACGAAAGGAAGCCAAAAGCGGCTTTTTTCAAACGGTAGGCATAGTACTGCGCCGCCGGCGCGCCGACTGATTTATGGCCTGTGTCGGCTGTGTAAATAGAGGGTTTTCAACAATTTAAAAAATCGTTCCTACTCCCATGCCGGGAGTCTAGGTTCGATTCCAGCTCTCGCCTTTCCTAAAACCACGTGATGAAACCTGTATGTCTCAGAATACATGTTTTTACATGATAGACGAATTAACTGGTTATACAAAAACCAGTTAAATCGTCTATCTGTCTTTTACTCGATCTCGTGACAAATCTACTTGCTTTTATGTGGTTAGGTATTATTTGAGGCCATCGAAAAATTTGAGGGTAATAATATGCAATAACATTATGAAGCTTGTTCCAAGCCTCTTTAATATTGTAAGAAGAAATTGAATTGTTGGTTGACATGTTTAGGTACTGCTGAATTATTGAATTTTTAATTTAATAGTGATTTAATAGCGAAACAATGGCATTCTGGGTACATCCTCTGAAAGAGAAGACCGTGTTTTATTTATTTTTTGGTGAGATGAATAGAAAACATAGGTATTATATGGACCTTTGATGGAGAATAATAATAAGAAGTTTTAGGTGTTCAATAAAAAAGCTCCGCGTTTTAAAATAGAGTCGTCCATATTTCTTTAAAACTGGAAACAGTGCCATCTATTGACGATGTTGTCCACATTTCTTTAACACTTGAAACAGTGCCGATTTTATCATTTTATTTAGTTCTCATAGAGTCCGCTCCACTAACAGTGGCGCATGAGGGGCATGGGGTAGGCGGGAGCCGCGAGCCGAAGATGCCCGATTCCTAAAATCATCGGGTGTTGTCAGGCTCTTAATCAGAGAACAAACGTAAAACCGAGGTCACGAGACACTATTCGGAGCGGAAAGCAAATTTAGAGGATTTTAAATTAGAGTGAGTCAGAGTTTATGAATTTGTCAAATAATATTAAGTTCATTAATTGGTGAGACAACTAATGTTTTTAGCCCCTGACTAAAAAGAGAAGTGTAAAAAATTTCACGCGTCAGTGACAGATAACTGTGAAGAAAGTAAATGATGTTTATAGCAAAAACAAATTGTTCTGCCCAAACCCGACTTTTTTTATTACAACGTTTAGCTCAGACGAAACGCTAGACAGCTATTTGTATAAAAATAATATAAATAGACTCATAAATAATGGAGAAAGATTTTTATATGACTGAAATATGACATCCTCATATAAAAGAAGAATAATATGATATTAAGAATACGAAATTTATGAAAACACTATAGTTGAATTTTTATTAGTGATGCGCCGAATAGTGGTTTCACCGAATAACCGAATACCGAATATTAGTCGGTTTAACCTTTACCGAATCGGATATTCGGACGAATTATTCGGTTGTAATTAAATGTTGACTATACTAACTATAGGTTAAGAAATAAATAATATGTTGACTTGAGGTTTCAAAATAAATGTTGATTCGAAGTCAAATTGCTTTTTGCTTCATAGCATTTCTTTGACTTATACAGGGATGAATTTTTACAGTGTGCGTGGATGGGGATATCCGAAACTATGAGGAATAGCGGCAAATGTTTAAAGGAGTCTGGGGCCCGATTTTTATGAAAACTAAAACTGCATCATTGGATTTTTGAAAAATCAATATGCCTAGCCAGGAATCAATCCTGCTGATTTTGGGAAAAAATCACACCCTGTATTATTACACCATTCGATAGTGTCACTATTAAGAAACAAATTCTGGAAAGTAATGACATACAGCAAAAATAAGGATAGACCTAATTTTTAACAAAATACGGTTTTTTTCCTTCAAATTTTAACTGATTACTAAGCATTCAAAATCATGTCTCATGATGTCTCAAGGATTGTGTTGCATTCAGCATTAAATTGGCAGAGCGAAGCCGGCCGGGTCGGCTTGTACTTAATATAAATACGCGAAGCATTAGTAAGTTTCGAGCTAGTGAAACCACTGCGGGATTGTACAATATATTCAAAATAAAAAGTGTGGTTATTGGAAGAGTACTTGATATGTTACGTTACCCTTATTTATGTATCGGATAGGTGTTTAATTTACATTGACACCGTGGTGTCGTCGAAGTTATACGATACGGAGTGACGTCAGAGTTACGTAGCGTCTTATCAACCGTATCACCGGTATCAATCACGTGTGTTATTGAGCTGTTTATTCAATGTTGCGGATCAATAGGCTTATTGTATTTGTTCTTGGAACCTTTGTACGCCCTTATAATATGCATTACATAAGTTTGTATTTTAATGATGGGTCAGTATTCGTTCCAGGGTTAAGCAATGTATGATGGAAGAGATAACTCAAATTTAAAACAATACGCATTAGCTTTCCCTCTGTGTTCGTATGCATTAGAGGTATACATGTGCATATCTTTTGGTACAATTTGCTTACATTAGAGGTGTTAAGGTCGTCCCCAACTCGAAACGTCCTAGTAGCAGAAGCATCTATCAGATGAATCTATTGTTCTAGATAAACAATAACTCAACTACGCGAAATACTTGTGATGTTGGTACGCGTGACGGGGTATTCCTGCCTTAATTATTTAGGGGATTTATCACACCATCGCACTCCATATATCCACCCGAGGAAAAAAATGTATAACAGACCTTCGATTCTTCACAATTTTTGTCAATAATGTGATTCATATTATAATAATAAGAATTGCAAGCACTTTCATCGACATTGAAATAAGTATCTACACAGTCATTATAAAGCAGGCACGTACCTTATTTGCAGGAACATTGTGTTTTAAAGTCAAGATAATAATCAGTTTCTATCGTACAAAAACGTCATTAATCAAGAACATCGACAACACTTCAACGATCACTTTCAATTTACAATGTTATCGTGAAGGATCATACTAGGATACACAAATCTACGTCACTGTTAAGGAAAGAAGGCTTTCTCACTATTGGTAAATATAATGATGTTAAGGGTGATTAACATCATTTTATCTAGCTCCGCGGAGCACTCACGATAATAAGAAAGGACCCGCGGGGGTCCACATTAAGAAAAACGCTTTTGCTTAGAACGTGTGAATTATGAATACTAGCATGTGAGGTTATTCTCACACAACTATGACAAAGAGGTCTTCATGAAAGGTTTAAAAACTTGTACTTCAAAGATAAAAGCAAACCAGCGAGCTGTTGCTCGTTACTATTCCCCTGTCGCTAATTTTAGTTGAAAGAGCAATATACAATATTAGTTTTTTTTATTCTTTTTCTTGCAACGATATCCCTGTGAAACCTCTTGACGCCGTGCATCCCAATATGAACTGAGGTACCTAGTAGTACCTATTTTATTTCTGTTACTAATATTACTCTCATTTCCTGTTCCAATTCGCACATGATCCATGTAAAAGGCATACTTAATGCTATAATGGCACAAGGTTGTCAGTTATTATCAGTGTTGCAACTAACAGATGAAACATATTATTATCGAAATATTTCTCATTACAGATAAAAAAGTGAAATAAAAAGACCAAGAATTGGCGAATTAAATGCGCACTTCCATGCTTCGGAGGCTCAGCCTTCAGCGTCGGTTCCTATCGATAAGCTAACAGTATTTATACATTAAAAACAAAAACAGGTATCTCATACTCTTTAATTACACCTGGAGGTGAGAGGAGGAGACCTTGGAGGTGGTTTGATCACCAGCCCGTAGGAATATTCCATCTTCAGAAGAGAAGCGGAGCGTAGTTGCGTAGTAATGTAGGGCAAAATGGGTTGCAAACTTGCAACCATACATTAAAATAACCTATTGTGCCCAATAGGGAAATTCAAATTACCATTTATGGCTCTCTAAATCATTAAGTTGGATGTCTTGCAGTGTAACAAGACGATATCAAGATAATTTGCTCGTGTTTACTTAAGTCCTTTGTCAATAACTTGGAGTCTATTCATTATGATTTTAGCGCCGGTATTTATCTAGTTGTAATACGGCTTACGCTTAACAGTTAAGATCATCTATGAATAGTTGGATCTTCAAAGAATTTAATTATGTAATGATATGAATGTCAATTATTTAATTCTATATTCTTGACTGTAATTTCAATTTATTGTTTTTAAACGACTTACATACGTATTTGGTTTAGACTGTAGTCCGGAGTGCCGAATATGATCGTACATTTTTTCTTTAAAATAAAAAATATCATTGCTTTTAGAATTTTTAGTTAAATCCTTTGGTATCAATGTTCCTTCCTTCATTTACATTAATTTAAATTTTACTACACTTGAAAGCCTTTGGATTAAGCCTAGAATTTCTCAACCAATAGACTGGTAAGTGATTCAATTTGAGGCTCGCAGCAAGACGACCGGTTCGCCACTAATTAGCCTAACAACCTGACCGGTGTCTATTGATCTAGTTACCCCTAACGATACCTCTAATGCCGGCCACATGTGTGTTAGTATTAAAAATCCTTCAAAAAAGTTTCGGTAGATGAAAGACGATGAACAATAACCAAAATGAATGTTTCATAATGTTTTATTCCTTATTTTCCTGAATTGAAGAATTTGAAAAGTCATATCCACCATATTGGATTTCAAATTTGATTGATTTTGTTTAATCGTCACTTATGGTATGTTGGCTGTAAGAATTTTAGAACAATATAATAAGATCGATGGGTTAAACTGCTTTAAGAAAAGCAGACCGTCAAATAGTAGGTACCTATCTAAAGTCGCCTATTGACACGAGCAACACCGGAGGAGTCGCCAGCGTTACCGGAATTGTACAAGAACACAAAAAACATCATTTTGCAAAAATACACCATCAGTGAAAACTATTTTAATTTACTATTATTTAACGTGCGGTTTAAAACGTATCTAATAGATCTACTCGTATAGAAATGTACGCGTACCTAAACCATGCATATTTTACGCTCATTAAACATTGTTTTTAGTTAAAAAAAGTTTCCAGTTTCTACAACTGCAATAAATTGCGATCTTAATTATTCTCAAAAATGAAATTATATTTTGAAATAACAAAGTTTAATTTTAATGTTCTACTCTTAGATGTAAATCACCGTGGAGTAGGTACGGTTTGTATTATTCTTTTTGTTCCCCTTTCTACAGTTGGGAGATATTAAAATAGTTTTACGAGTACCCCTGAGAAGATATAAAGCAACTCAAATCAGTTTTATTTTCACAATAGACTCATAAAATAAAACAAATATGTATTAAAGAACTTTGACTTTTAATGTATCGTAGGGTTAGGGTTTAACAGCGTCTCGTAAAGCTAGGTTTAATAAAGGGCAAGCTTCATGCTCAGTAAATTTTACTAGCATTTACTAGCTGGCCATTGGGCTGACTGCTAGTAAAATTTACTAGTAGGTCAATACCTCAATGCAATGTGGTATTCTGTCCTTTGTTGGGTGGAGGAGCCACAGTAGCTCCCCTGTGGAGCACATACCTAACATCCACCTTCCATCTTTATAGCCCGTGAGACAAAACGTTCTTCAGTGCCTTGTTGGGATTAGGAAGGTGTGAAGTGTGGTCGCGGACTTACTTTATAGGTATTTACAGTCAATGTATTTTTTTCTCATTTGTCCTACTATTTTTATTTTTTTATTTTATTTTTATTTCATGGAAAACTAACAGCTAAATGATTATCAAGTAAAATAATAATATATATAAAGAGAAAGCCTATTACAAGTTTTCACGTATAACTAGAACCGTTTAGAAAGGAAAATTGGTAGTTACCTAACGGTAGTTACATAACACATGGTCGTGATACACATGTAGGGACCAATTACGAACAAATCGCTAAAAATATGTATGTGTTACTCATAAAATCGAGATTTTTTCCCAAATCACAAGGCCCTGACGCGATCCCTCTCACAATCGAAGTCTATTTCGATAAGGAAAAATTTCTACTTATGCCCACACATAACTTACTAAAAATGACGTCATTACTGATTATATTAGGTATCTTATACAGAAGAAAGTTGAAGAGCGTCTCGCGACAGTTTTAACGTTGGCTTTTTCCACAATTCGGTTTACTTGGTGATTATCGCAAATTGTATAGTTTATGTTAAATCTTATACTAGAGTGCATAGTATGCACGTGACATTTTTGGAGCAGTTTTTTTCGATAGACAGTTTTGCTATAACGAAGAACGAAAGAACGTAAGTTCCGAGGCTCGACGGATGTGCTGGGGTCAGTTTTAAGGAAGCTGCCAATGTGGTTTGTTAGGTTTCAAAATTAAGTAATAAGTTATTGCTTTTGCCTAGTGAACTAACTTCTCAATAAACATGTGGCAGACAGTAGTCATATCAATCAGCAGGCAAAGCAAACTGTCAAAGATGCTGTTATGTATGAGAGATGTACGGCTACATTCCGCCGCGGATTATAAACTTAATTAGAATTAATAATGTAGTGTCAACTGATATTATGAGTTTACTTGACGTGTGTACCCCCCTGCATATATTACAGAAGCCAATGTTGAAACTGTCGCGAGACGCTCTTGAATGTTGTTAAGCGTTTGAGGGAGCGCGTGGGCGTTAAATTGACATGTTCGACATGTTTGCGGGGTAAGGGTGTGTAAAGCTGGGCGTAATGAAATACGAGTATGTATTTATATAGGTCACTGGGTCATGATGGTATCATGTCCCACAGCTGGGCATATTTCTTTCACATGCGGCCTCATTCGTGTGGTAGCTCCAATCTGTTATTTCTTATAACAAAGGAGAAACCACCACCACCACCAAGGAAGCATGGTGGACTAATTCCCTTATCCTCCTTATCATGAGAGAAGACTGTTGCAACCACATCAAAAATCAAATGTCGCATTTGTGATCCTTTGTTATTCCTCCTGAGGGCTAAGGCGGGTATCTCAAATATACTTATCTTCAGCAACCATACAACACTCCAAATACTCCAAATCTAAAAGCTCGGGTGAAATCGCGAAGAGTCTAGTGTTTATGCTAATAAACATTGTAAGTAAATAAATAAATAAATAATAAATAAATATCATATTGTATTTATGCTAATGATTAAACACACTCATGTCAACACCCTCGTTGTATCAAATGACATACAAATCAATCTTGCTGAGTATACCTACAATAAAAATTGACATTTGTTTGGTAACAGAAACATCATAATACCGTAGTGAGCGCGAATCAAACGACTATGAACAAACTGGTTCGCGCACAAAAGGCGACTAGCGACTAGTTGCGACATTGCGACAAACGCACCTCTGTATGGCGACTACAATGAACATGCGATCACGATTTACAAGAAGCGACAAGCATCTACATTGTATTCATCTAGGAATACTACGGACTTTTCGATTTTTTCCGTTTTTGTATGGGGCTGACCTTATTGATAGGATTTTTTGCGCTTTTTACGCACAAGTGCCATGGATTCCATGGACTCACACAAAAAAAACTCACACGCCTAAACCAGAGACAGAAACTTAAACTAATCATTAAAATCTCTGCTGTGCCGGGAATCGAACCTAGGACATTCCTAGCAGCGCATTGGTTTTTAACCACTGAACCCTTGTTGTCAAATTTGGTAGCTGGAAAAACCCTCATAACTCGCAAATCGATGTCATATTGTTTCGGTTGGGTTGTGATAGCCGGAGAAACTAATGTGAAGCGACATCCTACTCCTCAATCATCGAAAAACGTAAATTGAATTTTTAGAACAAAATTATTTTATAGTATATCAGAGTATCTTCTACTTACTGTCACTATTCACATTGTTTATAATGCTACACATTCTAATGTGGTTTTGCCACTCCTTTTTTTCTTTTATTTTACATACAATTCTGTTTTCCCTCTTTGTGCTCACTGTTCCCTATTACTTCCCTCTCTCAACTTTCCTTTACCTTCTGCATGGGTTGTCTGAAAGAGATCGCCAAGCGAGCTAGAGCGATAAGACCGCCCGTATACCATCTTATTTTCTGTTGGTGGTGTAAAGTTTTTTTTTATATTGTCTTGTCTTCTTTAATTAAATACCAAAATAAAATCAAGGATTTTAAAGTATTTTCCCTACTTGTGCCAGTTTACTTGAGAATCTACGAACGTTTTTCGTTAATATGATAGCACAGTAGCATGCAATGCAAGATCCCATGCGATGCATATAAATAAGGGAAGGTCCTACTTCCTTGAACTGTTTTGTTAGCCTTACTTTCTAGTACAGTCTCGTAAATCACTGTTAAGAAAATATACTAGAGTACAATCACTGCATACTAAAATGTATGTTTGAATAAATAAATAAACTGTGACTGATGTTTTTATCTTCATTAGTCTTGGCAGAAGAATTACAGATCGCCCTTCAGCTAGGCAGATTGTGCAGATGACCTAACGAAGAAAAATATTATGAGAAATAGCATATAATATACTATGATAGTTCTAGGCCGACCGGCTGCCGGTACTCGATTATATTTTTACGTAATTACTAAAGTTACTAACGTAATTACTAAATGTTATCGCTTCCAGTCAAAATAACGTGCTTACATGGCGTACGTTCGTCCTACATAACCCCCCTTCTTGATCAACTGTTGACTTGACAACCATTACCTAACCGGCCGCCTTACACACTCCCCGCTGCAACGATTAAAGCAAAATTAATGCAAAAAAATAAACAATCTTTATGTCGTCGCCTTAAAGCTTAATTTAAAACAAAAGGACATAAGTTGGGTGGTAAAAGTAACTTTGTATCGCCTAATACTCACAGTACGTTCGCTGTTTACACTCGCTTGTCGACGATCATCATTCAATTAATTCGATATTTGAACGCGGTAAAGAGCGGCCACGCTAACGCTTGCGAATTCCTATTTTGAATTTTAAATGCCATAGATGTTTCGTGTAAGCCAGTGATGTGTTGATATCAATGTATTTTCGTACTATTGCTGTGTACTATTAGTGATGTATTTGTGTGTACCAAATGAATGTGTTGTAAACAAATTAAGCCTGTGACTAATAACCAAACTATGAGTGTTTGAAATGTGTTTTTATCATGCTGGCCGGTGAAGAAGGCAGTATAGAAATAGTTCAACGATGGCTTCAAAGACGGGGCAGTGATGATATCGACACAGGTAGTTTTCTTTGGAAAAAAATTGTCATAAGTAGGTACATAATACTTCTCAGGATTATCAAGTGTGGTTGAAAAATATAAAAGTTTTTTGCATTGTTCAAAATAGCTTTTAACTATGTAAGTATGTAGAATAAATACTTAAAGAACATAACTCCTCCTTTTTTGAAGTCTGTTAAGAATAATCGAGTGCTCTTATTTGATTCTATCCTTGTAAACGTTCCATTAGGAATATAAACAAAAGCCATGTTTTGATACTTTGATTCATTATAATGATAATCTATTTGAAACATTGACTAACTACTTAACAATAGACATAATCTCATTATTATAATACATACCTACCTACATAAAATACAAGTCCACACAATCGCCCACGTACATAAGTCTTTAAGTACATAATTTTCCTAAAGAATTTTCCTATATCTTTCAGTCCCTATAAACGTATTCGTTCAAATTTAAAAATAAGTACCTATCCATTCTATTAACGAGTAGGTACCTACGAGTAATACCTACAATCCCAAATTTTCAGTAAAAGAGTTCTTGAGAACTTTTTTCAATCAATAAATTAATAGGTATTAGTGCAATTCATACATGCCAAATATACAGTGTAGTAAAATTGTGCGAAAATAAGAATGCCTCCTTGATGCTCTCAAAGACACCAAGAACACACTAGATCTTCTTTCTCTTTCTGAAGAATACCCGACCTTGTAGTGGGTCATAAGGAGATTGCACGAATGTATATCAAATTATATTTTACACAATATTGATACCGAATTTCGTTTTTAGCCACTCAAAGACAAATATCTAAAAGTCATATCTAAATAAAATGTTTATCAATAAAAATATTTTTTACGAAGGCACCTAAAAAGGAGGTTAATTGTATTCATGCTTTTAAAATAATAACACAAACCGATATGGAAAGTAGTTTCATTTATAAGCTTATAAAGTTATTATATAATATACAAATATTATGGAATCATGCTTCAAGCGGAATGCTCTATAGGTACATGAGTAGGTAGTTACCCAATTAGACAGACTTTACTCCTTCACGAGATTACATCATAAACTGTTTTAATTATAATTATACTTATCTTCACAAATTCTCTAAAATATTTTTTTTAAATTTTAGTTAGGCTTAGGTGCTTAATAACTGAAGCTGTGGCAGCCCAGTGGCTTAAAATTCAGCCCCTTACTCAAGAGGTCGGTGTTCGATTCTCAGTTGTACGCTCCTATAACTTTCTTTAAAAAAGCTATGTGCTCTTTATAAAGTTAATCATCACTTGCTATAACGTTGAAGGAAAACATCGTGTGGAAACCTACATGCTTAAGAGTTCTCCGTAATGTTCTCAAAGGCATGTGAAGTCCACCAATCCGCACTAGGCCAGCGTGGTGCACTAAGGCCTACATTCTTCTCATTGTGACAGAAAACCTGACCCTTCACGGGGTCGCTAATAGGTTACAGACCAGTAGAAACAGGTAGTAAATGCGCTCTTAAAATAGATATTCTGACATCGGCAAAGCCTGGTGATGCCTAACCTAATGTTAGCCAATGTGTCCTGTCAGGTACCTTTAGACAAGTTGTTTTTTGTACCATACAGTCTTTAGTTATTAACCATAAAATTAGTAATTAAAAACCGAGTAAGCACTGACCACTCAATAGATTGATAGCCAACCAACCGGGCGACCTCGATTATCTAATACGTGTATTTCTTGCGAGCTCGTAGGTGAACCAATTTCGTATCGCTATTCGACTTGTAAAGATATCAGTTTAAAATTCTTTAGATCAATCTCTGCGCTAATTGGACTATCGGATATGGCGACTTTTAACGTTGTTTAGCCAAATGGCGAAAATCAGACAAAAAAAACAACAGGTTGCAAATAATTTAACTGACTTCAAAAAAGTATGAAATAAAATTTGTTACATACTTTAGTTAGACTTACTATTTTTTGAGGTTGGTGTCTTTTGTATCGAATATTTTGTTTCTATTGTTAAATTTTGGCACTAACCTACAAAATAGGCCTAAAATTATGTAACACATTTCATTTCATACTTTTTTGATGTCGGTTTAAATTTTTTAAATTATTTTATTTTCGTAATTTTTAGCTTTAAGTCCATATCACAGAAACTACTGGACCGATTTTGATTAAATTTGTACCTTTCCTTAAGTTGAATGAACTGCAAACAAACAAAAACGACCACGATCCGACAATTAGTTTCGGAGATATGCGAGGACAAACATATCTACATACAAACATACATATGTACATACATACCCATGAAATTTGGTATTCTTGTTTGGAAGCCGTTACAGACTATGTAAAAATTATGCAGTTCTGAGAATATTACATACATACGTGTCTAATTGATAACCTTCTTTTTTTAAATTTTTGAGTCGGTAAAAATGTTTGTAGCTTGCAAAAATTATACTCTTACAACAATATTTATGAAAGATATTTTGGTGTAACTACCTACATCGATATATCATTTTTTATTGTTTAAATTTGCGTTCCGGAAAAGACGACGGTGAATTGATCTAAATGTGGATCTAAATGAGTTTATTATGCATTTTTTACTAAGTCATGTTCGTGCAAATAAACGGATTCTTTTTTCATCATAGAATAATGTGTTACTGATATTGAAGTTTTTTTTGTATAGCTACTCGTATAATATTGAAAATATATTGATATTGAATTGCAACTAATGATTAATCACTGACTGACAGACGATGATTGGGGTAATCTAGTAGACCTAAATATTTGACATAGGTTGAAATATGTTGAAGATTGATGGTGCGCGAAATAGAAGTCTTATTAATTAAGCTTTTTCATTTTTTTACTTATTTCATTTTACGCTACATATTCTTAATATTGAGGACATAGAGTTGACTCAGACATTATTTCACATAATATTATATGTACCGAGAACAAGAAGCAGAAGGTTTAAATTTTCGTTTAATGAGTTTAATCTGTGTATATTGTATGTTTTTGTATAGTTATGTGTATTAAGATTACTGAAAAACCACACAAAATGTGGCAGGATATTCAAGTATTTGGTAAAAAAATTAAGCCTTAAGTCCTTGTTCTAATTGGCGGACACACGCGACCGACCAACCAACACGACAAAATTAAAACACAGTAGGTACGTTGTACCTGCATAATATAAATTTTTGATAGCAGATTAACGGTTATTTTTAAACATCCATTAACATAAATGATAAAAAAAAAACTCATGTTTATTTGATTATGAATGAATATGATAATTGCTATAAGGAATAACTGTTGGGCATTGACCTTTACATTAAGGCGTCAAAACAAGCTTTACTGCCCTTTGGAAGTGTAACTGATGTCACTTTAATTATCTCGATACGGTTTTATCTCTGAAGATTACTGTGGTGTGTATAATATAACTTTATTTTTTAAGATAAAATGGTTTTACGATAATGCCTCAATTAAAGGTTTCAAATTTTTTACGAAGTGTTTACGACATTTTGATTAATTAATAAGTTGTAACCGTTAATCTTTTAATGTTACTTCGTTATAGTTATTCGTGCATTCAGGAAATGACTGAAAACTATTTAACGGCCCACGGGTCTCCAGCATACACCACCACCTCCAATGCGGATTGGTGGACAAAAAGGGACAAACTGCCCATAGGGCCCTATGGTTTGTCCAACAAGGTTTAACGACTGCTATCTTATCGATAACAACTGGAAGCGATGGCTTAACGTGTCCTCCGAAGCACGGAAACGCACATTTAATTCCCTACTAACAGTAGTACCTAGCAGTAGTACACAGTCAGTACCTGGATGGATATCCAGGTACTTACTGACTGCGCTCGACGTCGCTTAAATTTTTCGCTTGCGACCTACTCATGCAGCGGGGCTATGCGCTCTCATTCATACATACATTCTATCAATATCTCACATTTTCTATCTCAGGCCCGTTTCTACTGATATCCCAATACTCTGATAATTGAATCAGGAAACGCTAATAATGAACTGCTGTGCCCACAGGTAGCTCAAGTGGGTCGCCGGGAGCCCGCGCGGGCCGTCGCTCCTCCCTCGCGCTAACACCGGAAGACGAGCCGCTTGTCGACGTCGCCGTAAGTACTGTCGCATTTATAGTTCAATAATAGAATTTAAGAGTCATATAAAATGTCATATTAAAACGTGAGTTGTTGAGGGGGCAGAGGGAGAAGGTGTCAAGCTGACTCTCAGCGAATCCATGCGAATCTCATAGGATAGAGAGTTTGACAGGGCTATAAAAAGTATCTTAAGGAGTAAAAAATATTTCTTTTTGTTAATCCATTATCATACTCTACTTTAAACAATTTGATCTAAGCCTGTTTAGCCGTGAAAGAGTCACAAAGAGAGCAAACATCGATCCAACCATCCCCACAAGCTTTCGCACTTACAATAGTAGTAGGATGAGCAGGATGTACCTACGATACGTTAGGATAAGACTGTCCACATTGAATTTTTTCTGAAAATTAATGCTGAACTCAAATTCATGCAAGGTTTCTAATATTCTTTCCCATTACTATTAGGTGACATTATTTTTCCTACGCAATACCACTTAAACTCCATATCAATATCTCGATGATTTATACTACTCGTACATATAAATAAGTCCCTCTTGAGTGCCGCAATCAAAGTCCTCAGTAAGTCTAGGTGAAGTGACTTAATAATTCCAATATCGCATAATCTGTACGACACTGATTGATAAATTAAAATCCTTATCGAAATTATCCATATCACAATTGCTATTTACAGTCATAACTGTTTTAGTTTGTTCGTACCCGCGTTACAATAAAAACGTTGGTTTATTTCTATAGATACAACCACGTGTGTTATTTTCAAATTCAATTTTATTTGTTTACGTGTACAAGTAATCAATCAAAAAAGTTCTGTAATTTAAAATATTGCTTCTCTGTCCATCGGTGGATGATAAACCGAATATTTTCGATTTTGTGATAAAAAGTGAAGTGCCTATGATAATTTTAAAGTGCAATTTAAATAAAAATGCATTTTTCATAATCTCGATGACTATGACGTACTGTTATAGTAAATCATACCCATTATACGGAAGAAGTATTCTTATCAATCGTCATATTAGAATATCGTAGGTAATATACTTAATCTATCTTTCAAATTCACTTAGACCTAACGGTACTGATTTGAAAATATTTGATTATAAATGAAAACGAGGAAACAAATATTAAATTTATCATATCGGATTAAGAGATGATTAGTCACACTTCCCTTTAATGCCTGTGTCATGTAACAAATGAAGTGATAGCTTAATCCTTAGCAAAAGCCTTGAAAATGGATGTAAAACGTACTGCAAGGAATCATATAGTAGAACAAAATGATACTAAGAAACAGGGATGTTGGGCAAAATTTAAAAGCCTTTTTGATGACAGAGGATTTGATCTAGAATACGAATACAACGACAGACGTTCAGTAAATATTTTAGGTGATAACCAAACCGAGAATGAAGGATACAGACGAATCGAAGATAGGAACTCAATTTTTAAGAAAGACAATACCTCGACAAATGTGGTAAATATCGATGGCGATTTATCTGGAGTAATAAACTTTTATGAACAATTTGCATCTTTAAATGATGATACAAAAGATGAAGATGTATGGAAGAGGCCGAGCGTAAGGCATCGAGTATCTGTACGACCTAGTTTACTACTAACCAATATTGCTGAGGAAACGAGCTTGGGAGAACTTGAGGTGGACGACGTAGAATTGGTAAGAATCCTCGAGTATTTTATAAAGTATCAAGTATTTGAGACTTCATTGAGATACAATTACAAGTGTGCTTTTCATAGTTCTCAGTGATCGATGGCAATTTTTTTTACCGCCGCACAGAATTGCATACGTTTATTTAAGGTATTCGAAATATTTTCGTATATTATATATTGCTGTATTTTTTAGAAAATGAACAATTAAAATTTAGTGAAAGAAAAGCAAAACTTTCACGCTACAATGATGATTGTTTTTTATATTGTAATTAAGAAGCAAAAACCTATCTGAGGTTGTATGCGGTTGTTTTACTACTTATTAATATTTTAGTAGGTACCGGGCGAGTTTCTATGGCTTTTCCACCTAAAATTATAATATCATAATCTTCATTATAGGTTGCTGTCGAAGCCAGACCTTAACTGCTTTTAATTTAAAGATCATTTTAAGTTAAAAGAATTATGAAATACAAGTCACAATCATTTTGACTGATCGTCCTAATTCTGATAGTCTTGTAGATTGTAGAGAACATGATTTGTAGATCTGGTTCTTAGTATTTGTAACATCGTTTTCGTCAAGATCCAGGGGTTGATATGATAATGTAATACTAATTTAGATTGGTATCAGACTCAGAGCTACTGTATTAAATTAATGAAGGTGTTTGGTACAGCTGTCATCTCCTGATATTGAATTTCTAACCACCCCTTATTAAAAAGTTTCAAAACAAAAGACATTAACAACATTTAATATAATTATTGGCTAGAATTTTCATTTATTTAGTTTGTATAAGTAGGATTATCCGCGTGTGTTCCAAATATTTCGCCAGACTGTGTCAATACTGTATAATTAACTACAGTTTTCGGAACCGCCCGCGGAAATCTCTAGAGACCTTTCTCCCTAATTGAATTTCCGGGACAAAACTGACTTCACACACTCGTTTCTGTTATCTTTGAAGTAACCGCATAATTTTTGATTCAGAAATAGAATTCTATTTTACGTTTATATGCATCGTAAAGCTGATTTTTACTTAGTTTACGCTGGCATAATGAGGGTTGGTGGACTATAACATGCCTTTGAGAGTTCTTTTTATCCTGAAGAAGTCTCAAACATGTAGGTATGTACGTTACCTTATAATAATTTCTTTCATCATTACAGCACATGTCATTTAAAATTTATTTTTCCCACTAACAGTGCCACACGTTATACTTAAAAATATTGAGTAATTAATATGGTAGCAATCATAAATTATGTGAGACGATTTTGGCGATTTTTTGATCCCCTTTGGTGAGATGTGAGATTTTTCTCGATTCCGTAATATCACGTACGAACGCACAGAATCAGTCTTCCAACATAAAAATACACTAATCTATGCTTTTTCGGAAAAAATCTACTACTTACCATACAGGTATACTAAACAACTAGAAATATCAGAACCGCCTACGCTAGGTACGTGTCTCCGGTGGTCCAGTTCCTCGCTAATTAAGTTTCCGCCTCAAACCGTGAGCCCACATGGCGCCATTGTCTTAATTTAAATTATTTTAGGCTTTTGTATTTTCGCCGACGAATGGATGTAAGAAGTGGTATCACTATGATATTATTGATATTTGATGTTTATATAATTATAATAGTTTAATTGCATTATAAACTAATGTCATACACCATAAAATATTCTTTCAGGTGTTAAAAATTTTTACTTGTTTATTATTATTTCAGAAGGTACGTACTTTATAGTTAATAGAGATATCAAAACTAGCCTAGGGTTATATTTCTTGGTCCTTTGAAGGTCCTTAAGGTACTTAGGTCGTTCTATTTTATGACAAAATATGTAAAACAAGAATTCGTGCTCAGTCCTATATAACATAATACCAACATTCTCCCCTTTCACTCTCGGAGAATTTGAGCGGATTCCAATTTCGATCACGTCAGCGTAAGATGATTTGAATATGAATACAATAAAAATTTGCATAAACTTCGTAAGGCATTACAAAGCCTCCGCCGTTCTATGAATGCTTGAATTCACCGATTACTGTATCGAACAATATGTAGCTGACAATACCCAGTGACGTACGTTGAAATGGATTGAGATAGATTGTAAATAGTGTAAAGCCTAGAATGGATTGCGTGGAATTGAATTGGTTCTCAGTCCTCCAATTTCTATCACGAGCTATGTAAGTATAAATGGGAATAGCAATACAATACAGAGAAAGTAAGCTACATTTACAGAATTATTTGATACTCTTAATCCAATGAATATTAAAAAGCAAAAATAAGTTCAGTTTGAAGAGGACAAGAAAATATATCAAGTTGAAGTAGGTATCCAAAAGAAACACTTTGACATCAAAAACAAGTTCAGAATATCCGAAAATAATTCACCGAACATATTCTCCAATGTATCACTTCTTATTCATAAACCATTTTAACATTCGAAAAAACGTCAAAATTTATTTATCTGACTGACTTGGCGGTAAATTCAAAAGTGTTCTAAATAAATAAACACTTCCATTATCGACTTGTAAATATCGGGCAAATGTTAAAACCATCTGTTGACCACCCACCGCTTGTTATATTGAAATATAACATTGGATTCAATTGAAAATTAACCAACGCAAATATTCTTTTATCTTCAAAAAACGCAAATTTATGGTGTAATTATGTCTGCATTTCAAAGCGTGGCGAGACCAGGACGATACAGACTGTTACTTTTCTGTTCAATATTAACTTGAACATGTTACAAGAATTAAATCGTGAAGTCGTCTCGAAAACTCACTGCATGACTGACGGACAAACAACAGGTTCTACCATAGATCAATTAAAACAATTGCAAGATTTAAAAAAACATTACCTACAGAAGTAGGTACTCGTACGTTGTGTACTTGACGATTAGATAATTTCTAGCCGTATTTGAATTAGGAATTAAGAAAATAAAGGACAATCCCGAATATAATTTACAATAATTGTTAGTCAATGAGAAGTAGCATATTAGAGTGGACAGAAATATAGCATACATAGTAATATCACTATGAACGTCACACATACGGTATACGTCACAGATTACGTCACATTCTACATGTAACAACTGTAATATTGTTTTACACAGGGGATGCAAGTTAGTCACCTCACATGATAAGGGTCAATTGAGGCACTTTACGAAATGACAGGATGTCTAAACTTTTTATGATATAGGTATTATTTGATATATTATTTTATAAACAAACATTCAGTTTGATATAAAGAAAAACCTCATCAAGTATACGAACTACCTACTGTTCAACAAAAATGAATCTAATATAAAAACAACCAAAGAAAGAGATAAGCAATCTTTTCTGTTTCTTATAGAAAATATAAATCCTGCGAGAAATATTCTTATTGCAATTCTTTGAAATAAAAATATCTTTACGAATCAAAACAGGACAAAAAAGAAACGAACAAGTCTTATGAATAGACATGGAAGGCGATTTAGATGTTCTTCACAATCCAAACTGATATTTTCTAATATAAGTATTCAAATATAAGTACTTATTGAGATATTTTCTGGGCAAAGTAATAAAAAAACAATACTTACAATTGATTGATTAGTCTTTTTACAGTAATATTACTAAGGTTTTGTTAAGTGAGAAGTGAAGAGTGAGTAGTAATTTTTACTTTAGACTCAGTGTAATTGTACACACTTCAAAAAAATATATAGACGTGTTTAAAATAAAAATAAAAAAAATTTAAGTGTTTTGTACAGAATTTCTTATGTGCGTTAAAAAATTACACTTGGCAAGATTTTCTTGGTTCTACAGCCTATGAGGTAACTTTGTATCGGATCAATGTAGAGTTATTTCGATGTCGTTACTGTTACTATATCTATATCGAATGTATCCAATAAAGTACCTACTATTACGTTAGCTATTTACTATTGAATACCTTATTCATAATTCCAATAACAAAAGGATTACGTGCGTCAGTAGAGTATCTGACAGAGACGCTTCTCAATATATCTTCCTTACATGAGACAAGGATTATTGTTCCCAAACTTTAGGGTGAATTTCCCATTTCTAAGCGTGTTACTACGGAGAACGTGTTCCATATATTGTCCGGAAACTTCATATCTTCGTAACTTATTACTGCAGTAGGGAAGGACTACGTTTTCTAATGTTAAGTCTTGAATAGGTAAATTGGTTCAATTATACTAGACATATTATGTTACATAACATAGAAGTAGTACTTATAAGCAAGCATGTAAATAAAGTACAAAGTGATCACTGAAGCAGATATTGATAGATATTTTGTTTTAGTAATAAACGAGAGAATTTCTTTACCCGACACAACTTCCTCATTGAGTCCCTAGGGAGCATTTTACGCAGTTAAGGAACTATTTTCTGTTATTTTGTTCTACTGTATGAACCTAATGACAACAATTGTGTACATACCTATTATTGCTCATACTCTAATTATGCTCCTAAATGGAAAAATGTTTATTATTTCACTAGCTGATTGGAAGGATGTTTTACATAAACATATTTATAAAGACTATTAATTAGGAAACATTTATTTACATTATAAGAAATGCATTTGAATTTGTTTTTTTTGTGTTATGAAATTTTCCAGACAGATTTATTTTTTGATGAAATTTTACTTATGAATTTTTCTATTAGGTAGGTACCTAACTTAAGACCCGATTTGAGACCCCACTCAATTATATTTGCACACATTCGGTTATTCTTCCCCACTTTCACCCCTATAACTTTTAAACGACTCAACCGATTTTCATGAAACATGTCTAAGAACACTCGCCCGTAACTCACCTTTCATACAAAAAAACTAAATTGAAATCGCTTCATCCGTTCGCGAGCTAAGGTGCCACGACCGAATCACAGACAGACAGACAAACAGACAGATACGTCAAACTCATAACACCCCTTCTTTTGCGTCGGGGGTTAAAAATGTAAAACAAAATAAAAAACCGACCAACCTTTTTCTGTAGTTCGTCCATAGTTCAAAGCAAGTGGCAATATAGTGTTATAAATGTGGTTATGTCGCTGTGCTCTTGGCTCTGACATAGCCCTGGGAACATGCTGTGAATGTGAATCACGTCGCTTGAGACCAAAGATGCCCAAACTTTTGTTAAGCTATCTTAAGCGCTTTCAAAAGCTTAGTAAAGATGTATAGTTCGCCCGAATAGTTTTAGTAAGTGTATGGAGCCCAATGAATAGGTACTTAAGTAAGTGACATTACATTCTTATCCCCTAGACCTTTTAATACAGATTCAATTTAGTTTTATTGCGTTCAGTTACCGTAGTAAGTAAAAATAGCTTTTTTAATAAGTACCCTGAATTAGAAAAGTAGAATAGAATATAAAAATAGAATAGAAAAGTTTACTTTTGATTCGCGCAAATAACTTTAATGAGAACTACGCGAAAACCGTGTACAAAAAGACTAACCGAAATAAACACATGCAGTAAAGCCCCCGAGAGAAGTTTGAATACAGCTGTGCTGTTTGCGCTGGATTGAAATTTATTTGTCGTCGAAACTGCCCTGAAATACCTACCTACATACATATTTTATACTCGTAGATACGGTGTGACCATTTACAGCAAAGGAAAGACATAATGTAGGACATAGCTATCTTTTATAACTGGACTAGAAGAATTGTTTAAATCTTAAATAATCGCATAATCAAATGTAAGTGTAGCGTCAACAATTTACAATTTGCGTAATATATAAACAATGGCGATTTCGGTGTTGCCCATGTCAATAGGCAATAGGCAAAAAATATTTTTTCCAAGAAATCGATGGACAGATTTCTGACAGAGCCACTGAACTGCTGATATCGTTGAGAAAACGAGACAAGTTGGACCAGACTGTGCTTTTCACTTATAGAGCTCTTTATTTTTTCTAGCTCTGCTAATTCGCAAGGTTATGGAGTGTCTTATAGGCCAGACAAGCCCCTTCTTACCAGAAGGTAAGAGGTAAGAAGGGGCTTATCTGGCCAGGATTGCTTATGAACTAAATACGAAAATCTTACAGCATTCACATTACCTGTCCCGCTGCGAAGCACAGCACAATACATTATATCTATCGTTATTTATATACTATAACGTAGTACTTTTATACGTAACGTAATTTTATAACGTAGTAATTTATAGTACTTTCAATATTCCTAAAAAATCAGGTAATTCCTTGGCCAAAAATAAATAAAATTGATGCGTACGCTAGCGGAGTCCAGTAATCCGGGGGCGATTTATTCCGCCATAAATCATTGCAATATTGCCACGGCCTCATATCTCCCGGTTCACAAAAATTACGCCCAAACCCGCTCTCATTAAAAACGATGCGTAATTTGCTGCGGAAATAGAGCGTTACATCAATGATTTCTTTCGTTTCTTTTGATATATTTTGTAGCAATAAAAATAGCATAAACAATAATATTTTTGTTTATGTTATGGTATTTTTGTTCATTTATAGTATAGGTCTCCCCACTTTTGGATATGGGTGTCGTTTTCGAGATATTTGGTGATGAGCATTTTAAAAAATTATGACATTTTTTTTCTCTCTGGATCTAATTCTTATTTTCCCGCGGACGAAGGCGCGAGAAAAAGCTAGTGATATAATATATCTTGCAATTAAAACAACAAAAATAGTTGAAAATTATCGAATAAACCAATGCAAAAACTTACTGCAAATACATTGCAATGACATTTATTTTTACTTAGGTGGAGAACTCTGATTATTTATTTGTATTTAATGAAAGAGTATATGAGAGTATATTAAGAAAGTGTAAAAAAATTGCAATTGAATCAAACATTTTTTGTTTCAGTAGCCGCAAGAAGTATTTGTTTTCCTTTAAATTGTGTCACTTGTGTAGTGTTTTACGTTAATAAACGCTTTTGAATATTGAAATAATATGTTCCGTAGGCATCAATGAACAATAGTCGTTTTCTTAAATACGTACATAAACTTATCATGAGATAAACGTTTTCGTTTTATATAGTTATGCCACCGTAATTAATATGCAAATTTCCGAAAATTGTACAGGATTGTAAAAAAAATTTTAAAGCGTAGTTATGCAAAATTGCGGCTGAAAATGCTGAAGCATACGAAATACCTGCATATTTCGTAGAGGTGCATAGTAATTGCTGCCACTGCAGTCCTTTGTCATGCAAATGGCAGCACGCAACCGTTTGTTAGACGTCAGTCACGTCAGTGTCGCAAAGCTGATTTTTACCGACTTTAACGAAGGAATAGGTTATAATTTGTTTTATTAATTTTTTTAATGTGGGTTTGAGCATAGGTCCGTCGCTCTAGATGGGTTTGCAATATTCGTGAAGATCGTACGAGGTAGTTTTTTTAATTTTTCATGTTTTTATTGTTATGTAGGTCGCTATTATTGTAGGTACCTACTATAAAAATAAAAAAATAATATTTGCAATATTTTTACGGGTGGTGAAGTAAAATCGCGACTGAAAATATAGAAGTATAAATATTATATATATTTGTATAATATTAAATAACACGAAATATCTGCATTTCATAAGGGTGCATTTTAAGTGCACTAGAAATGCTAGAGAGTGCCTCCGAAGTCGTTTGTGGTGCAAATGGCAGCACGCAACCATTTGTTACACGTCGGTGTCGAAAGCTGAGTATACAAGGCACGCACGCTTTTTTGTTTTGTAATTCGGTTAAATTTGGTAGACAGTAAAACGCGAAAATTATGGTAATGAAGGATAACATAACTAGGTTAATTACTGACATAATATTGTTTGCTGGAGCGCGACAAGCCCGTCAGCGAGTGTACTTCAAATTCAACATTTATTAATATCAGGTAATCAATGGTTAATGCATTCATTAATACGAATACCTACATACCCATATAAACCTACGTACCTACCAAAATACCGTTAAAAAGGTTACTAATAAAAAATGCGCTTTTTCCTGTTGTGAGGGCACGTTTAAGTCATCTATAAAAGTAATCATCTGAGTCTAAATTTAGCCACTAGCTCTACTTCGTTTCTACTGTATTGAAAACTCCAATTCCACGTGTATTGAAAACACGTTTTGGAATATCAGACCTAGCCCTAATGTGGGAAGGACAAAAAAGGAAAACTTGACCTATTTTAAATATTTAATATTAATATAAGCACCTAATAACCTTATAATTAGAACACCATTAGATCGCAGACACTTATGTCATATAAAACTAGGTGATAAGAATGTAATTCTAGAGACAGATACTTTGCACAGGCACGCACGGTAAGTGTCCCTTGCGCTTATGTTTTAAGGTGACCGTGTTGACATACTAGAGAAGTTGACTGGTTGCGTTAGTTGGTGCGAATGTTATTTCAACTAATTACCAATCATTTCTGGAAACTGTTCAGTCCTTGTCAGACATAAATCTCATAATTTTCTCCTCGAAATAGCTTAAACAGGCTTAAAATATTCCTTGAATGCTTTCTAAATGCATGTAGGTAAATGAAAGAATATTAAAACACTTTTATATTATTTAACGTCACAATATAGAACAATACAAAATACTTACTGGTAAATCTTTTATAATATAAATTTTATTAGCTGTAGATTTAGATTGATTTTATTGTTTGATTTACATATCCTACGGCTTCATACGAATACAGGTAAGGGTAACGTTTTGAATGATAACATAGTTTCCACGTGATCACCATCAAATGGTAACGATTAATATAGGGTTTCCCACAACACTCGCATATTTTATGTGATAGAATCCATGGATCCACTATGTCACATCTGTTAGTGCCTTGTGAAATATTCATGCGCAAGTGTACCCTCGACACTTCTGTATAATATCATGTACAATATTGTTTAGGCTGTTTGTTGATATTGTTATTATTTCATCCGTTTTTTTAACCTTTGTTTAAAAAAATATCTTAACCTTGAGACAAAACTAAAAGGATTAAAAAAATTACCCGAAGATAACAGTCTGTTGTTGTGTACACACATTAGACAATCTGACTTTTCTTTGTTCATATATCTGTCGCAAAAAGTATGATTAAAATTTATTAATATATGAACTTGTAATAATGGATACACGAAAAAATCTTAAATTAAATTTATTTAAACCAAAATCGATTACCTAATAAAATCTGATGTGTATAATATTGATTAAATAATTCATTTATTCGTTCGTTTTATATTGTTGGTACCAATTCTTGCAAGTTGTTGATCTAATTCACTGATTTTTTTACACGTGTTTTGATCTGATAGCATTAGGAATCGCTGATAAAGATATCTATATCTGTATTGAAAAATACTTACAATTTGAACCTTTTGATTATATTACGACATTAAGATCAATGTGATTGCATTCATACAAAAAAGGATATGAATAGTATTAATGCAAGTAGATATGATTTGTACCTACTCGTATGGATATTTTATTAGCTGTTTTTGTAAACTTTTAAATCGCAACTATTTCTTTCCTTCTACTAATGTTTACTAATGTTTACTAATGTTTAAAAAAAACATTATAATATCAAATTGACGTGTTTTGCATAGATAGTTTGTTTTTCGCAGAAATAACGGAATACGGCTACTTTAATTTTTAAATCTTCCTTTTTCCTCCCTTTCAGCCCTTGGTTATTCACGGCTGGACATAGGCCTCCCCTAATCCAATCCTGGGCCCTAAACCGAACGGCGGGTCTAAATCCAGCGGTCCACCAAACCCGCTGTCATCGTCAGGTCGTCAGTCCACCTGGTAGGAGGGTGGTGTGGCCAGCCCATTACTACTTTAATTTGCATATAGTACTGAATACAAACATTATAATCCTAGACCTATAATTTCTTGTGCTAAAGCTTCCAAAGTTAAATCACACTATCAAAATTTATCTTTAAATTTATGTTTTAAGTCCATTTTCAAAGCAAACAAAGCCTGGAGCATTACTTGTACAACAATATCGGCACGTTCAGTTATAACCGCCTTTATGAATACTGATCAGGACAGGACGTTTCATGGTGCCGTACAATCCCTTAGTGTAGGGGTAGGGTTCAGAACTGGTAACAGTATTAAGTGCGCTACAACACTGGGATAGCACTATACTAAGTAGTTGTAGACTTTCTACCCTTGCTTATGTTTTATCCCATCATTTGCTCTCACTATTAATGGTCCACCAATTACCATCAGTACTACCTATAATAACTTATATGATTATAATATTAGTTTAAATTTAAATATCAAGTTAAGTTAAGTTAAGTATAAGTATTCTTATTTATATTGTTGTAATCTGTTTTTTTATATCGACAATACAGCGCATTTTTTCGTACAATAGGACCCAAAGATGAGAGGTGCCTCAATACAATAGTCAGCCCATTGTGACGAAATAACTTCCCTTTTGGAAATCAATACCCTGGGAAAGAATGAATGGGGAAGGGTGGAGGGGCGTTGCCATGGAATTTTCATTACTCCCGATTCTTCGGTAATAAAGTGATTACACCTCAGCATATTAGATTGTCTATCAAACGTCGAGGAACGATTAATCTATTTACCGCTGCTAGCGCTCTAGGAACTTTGTTTTTTTTATTGACGTGTGTCTGCAAGCAAAATATTTAAGTTAATATTTTTCTGGCAGAGTTTCAGCTGCTCAATTTAACTTTTAATTTGGACTATATTTATCACACTTAAAATAAGTTTATTTGAGCCGTCAAACTTTTTGAGTTTATTTAGATAACACAATAAACATTGTGAAAATCCAAATTCATCCGTCAACCTACCTACCTTAATTCAAAAATGATTTTGCCACAACTAAGAAATAGCTGTTATCATACCTAAACCAGTAAATTCAGTCTCCTTAAGGTTTCCAATTCTCAAGGCGTGAAGTTAGAAATCTTTTGACTTTTTCTTTTATAAACTCTCGAAAAGTCACACCTGCCTTAACTTTTCCGTTCATTTCCACTGTAGGCAGGTATCCGTTTATTAAGTCGATAACAGATAAAAACTTTCACATTTCAATTTCGCCGTGTTATATCTTTCAAGGCCGTTCAGCTCGTTATGAATATTAGAACGTATGTATACTGATAAATCCTGTGAGCTTAAAATGTAGATACCTACTTTATTTAATACATTACCTGCAATTTTCTCATAGTTCTTGCCTTTACAACCAACTCATGGCAACATAATATATTAGTAGAGGCTGTAACCACATTTATTAACAGGGTAAAAGAGCAAAATAATATTGTAGCATTAAGGTGTATTAATCATCTTATTGACGTCAGCCAACTGAGCCCTTTTGACTTTCTAGACTTAATAATTTGCAAAAAAAAAAAATATTGGGCACTCTACTGTGATTTTAAGGATTCATTTTAAAAAATCTGTCTGTCTGGTAATCACTATTACGGGTGGATTGGAATTTGCTGGCGTAAGGAGTTTATAAAGATAAATTATATTTTTATGCAAATTAAGTTAAACGAGCAAACTTTAAATGGATTTTAAAGACCCTTTAATTTTTCTTAGAAAACTAAAATCATAATTGGGTAGGTATAATAATGTTATTCATAATAATATAAGAAAAAGACAATGCTTATTAAACTATTCATATTAAATTATTATTATTGACAAAGTTCTTAGATTATCGTAAATCGCTCGCCTACATAAATTATCTTTTCTTCTGAGTTCCATAACATTTTTATTACTTTTTATAGAAATTGAGTAGCATACAACCACCTGATGCTAAATGGCCACTGCAGCCCATGGACACCCGCATCCTACCGGCTACCCCTGAGAGAAGAAATACTTCTGTGGTTGCTATGCGGGTACTTTGCTACTCATGAGCACTAATACGTTTGCTTCAAACGAATTATCTCCGGCAACCATAATTACTTTCCCAGTCGAAACACAAGGCATGAAGAACATGCTGCTTTACGATGAGTTAAAAGGCTGGATCTGCCACCTAAAACTTTGAAGGTATATATATCCCTGTAACCTGTACCCAAAGTCAACTATTAACTACGATAAAACTTGATCTCTAGGAAACATGTAGGTACAAATTACTATAATTTCGAGGTACGTGAAGGGTAACACCGCAGCGTGTAATTATACGGTGAGTTGGAGGTTCCGAGCGTCAGGGGTTCGTAAAACTTTAACATTTTCCCTCCGCTATTAAGTCGCTGCATAAAGTCTACAACTATTTGTATGCAAATTAAGTAAAACGGGCTTTTAATGGATTTTATAGTGCCTCCTTTTTTTAAATTATGGGCATCCAGTTGATGTTGCCTAATGCCTAATGTTGTGTAATCTTGCCTATTTTGCATTGTATAAAAGTTAATCCAACTAGTTTTTCTACTAGAGGACGGCGGTGTAAACTTGTGGGCGTCTGGGAAAGTTTAACAAAGTTCATTTATTTGCAAGTCAAGCAGTTTTCCGGTTCATAGTTTTGCAACAAATAAAATTAGCACTTTATGTTCCCACTTTAATCTTGATGTAACTATTTTATTATGGTTTTCAAAAGTTCTTTAGATCATTCTGGATTTCACAATGATAATAAAATAAATAAACGGATAAAAATCGTGATCGATCGTAAGTGTAATCGAATGCGCCGAAAGGATCAGTTATTTTAGAACCGAAGATTTTAAAACGAAAAGAACCTTAAAACGAAGATTTGAATCAGGGGCTTCTTGAAAAACATCTCTATTTAATTCTGATTCCAGCCCAATCTGACCTGTCACGGGATATGGCGTTAAAATTGGAATTAAGATGTGATTGATCAAGGACGTCACTATCCAAAGAGATTGGATAAAAACACATAGAGCGAGCGATAATATGTATGAAGGATAACAATAAACTATTAAACGTTCATATAAATTTCAAAAGACCACAAATAAGTATTTGCACCTTAAAACTATAAGGCGACCGCTACCCGTAAGATAAATATCGTGATCCGTCAATATATATATTGTTTGATTACGATATTTATCGACGTGTAGGGTACAGGGTTATAGTGTAGCATCTGACGGATCACGATATTTATCACGATATTTAATTTTATCTAACGTGTAGCGGTCGCCTGAAAATGCCCATTTAGTTAAGTGAAATAAATCATCCAAGATCATAATGCTTCCTCTATGTAGAATTGTAGATGTTGATTCTTTGGATCGGATGTTACAAAAGTGTCCCATCATTGTGTGTCAATGTCAATCAAAGTGTCATTCAAATAGATGTCAATCAATTTGTTTTTTATTTAGTGTTGCCAACTTAGGTTTCCCCCCAGATTTAGGGGGTATATAAGTGCGATGGGAAATTTTTAGGGATGTTTTCAGGGATTTTTTGACTCTTTAATTTTTGATATTTTGATTTTTAATATTTGATAATATTAATATTTATTTCTTGACCTAGCGACTTGTATACTGGCGCCACTGGCGGTCATTTTATTGTCTGTGCATATGGTGGTTATTGTTTGTGTAAAGTATAAGCCTATATTTTTTTAAACTTGAACGCATGTTTGACGTTAGCTTATGTAAGATAGGATACTGCCAAAAAATAAATTTAGAAATTTGAATATTCCTCTATCTATTAAAGTGTTGCTAAGCATCATGATGGTCCGATTTACATTAAATCGAAATGGTGGATCTTGAACAACATTTAATCCATCCAATAAAATGTTAAACTTATGCAATGTCAACATGTATGATTCCAAAAAATCTGAATCTTCAGATGAAGACGAAATATTTTATGTATTAAATAACTTATAATAAAAAGACTTTTGAAACATATTACAGCATATTATTTCTAAATCATTATGAATTTATATTTATATATTTTCACCCGGGCATACCATTAGTACCGTCATTGATTTTATTTTATTTGGAAAACATGCAGTGCTTGCATCAACTTAATCACTACTTATAAAACTATACACCATTTAAGTTCCCAAATGAGTTTCGATGTAGTGTAGTCATCTTGTTAGTGCGCCTACAGAGATTAATTAACATCAGATAGTCTTTACATCCATTTATTATACATATGTGTGTTTATTGTAATAAAATAAATAAAAACGCATGATTATTTTTCTTCGTGTGTTTGTTTAGACGTGCTAATCTTGAGAACTAAAAATCGGATTAAAAAATATTTTTGTATGATAGCCACATTCATGAGGCTTTAGACTTCCACTGAAAAGTGTTTGTATGTTTGTTCTTCTATTACGTTGAAATATTGCAGTGCATTGATATAATTTTTGTGCAATGATATTAGACCATCTAAAAAGTGTCGTAAGCTATTTCTTAAAGTGTTTTTTGTTCTTCTTCAAAATTTGTATGAAACTCCTCCATTTGCCACTGTAAATCTTGCTGAGACAAGTAGTTTTATGAAAAAGCAGCTTTTTTTTTTCTTGTCAGACGTTAAAAGGAAAATGTTATATAACTTAAAAGCCGACCAAAGCAAAACTTCCCACAACCGACAGCTAAATAAGATGCCGAATCCACCGAATTCGACACCTCATTAGCCTTTATGCACGGCACGGTTAACTTCGTAAATACAATTTGCTTTATCAGTCCGCAACGACCGACTACACTAAATTATTTTTCCGCCCTTCGCTTGAAGTGAACTGATGAAAACAAAATTTTGTTCTTACTAAAAATTCATGCTACCTGTTTTGTGGCTTGCCTCACAAGTCTACCTTTTTTATTGGTAGGAAAATACTACCTACTTTGTATTTATAAAGGGATTTCAAAATATTTTGATATACACAACACAACATCACAATGCAGATAGTGATAATATTGATACTGATATAAAAAAATAATAATGAGTATCGGTCGACTTTCGACCACTAGGCCATGACTAGTTAAAAATTAAACAAAATCCTATATCTAATTCTGTGTGTTTGATTGAACTCATTCTTAACAGCTAGACCGATTTTGAAGTTTTTTTTTGATAACTATACCTGGGTCTCTGAATGACTTCAAGTTATTGTACCCACTAGACGGCGCTGGGATCTAGTTTCAGATTTTGTCTTTTATTAGCTCATATTCGGGCAAGAAAACGTCTGGACTCGCTAGTATAATAGAGAAGTCTACGTTGAACAAAAGAAGGCTAAGTTTGAATACGCTAGCGATAAACTCGCCACCTTCCCTAACGAGAAAACACGGTTTAATAGCCGCGCTACCTTTATGGCCCAACTTGCACTACTACAAATTTTATGTTATCCTCCTTCACTTGTTCTACTCCCAGCGATTAGAATATATGGATATGGCCAAAGCTCAAAGCCGCTAAGGGCGATGGAGAGAGCTATGCTCCCAACTTACACTACTAAAAATTTTATGTTACCCTACCTTCACTTGTTCTACTCCCAGCGATTAGAATATATGGATATGGCCAAAGCTCAAAGCCGCTAAGGGCGATGGAGAGAGCTATACTTGGTATTTCTCTACGCGACAGAATCCGCAACGATGAAATCCGTAGACGAGTAACCGACACGACTCACAAAGTTAGCAAACCAAAGTGGCAATGATCTTGCCACATCGTTCGTAGGACCGATGACCGGAGGGGAAGAAATATCCTCGAAGTACCATGTTCAGCAGTGGACTACGAAGGGCTGAGAGGATATATCGTCGGCCTAATTATCAGAATGCGTAACTCCAAAAAATACGAAATCTAGCTTTTAATGCCATCTGGTGCCCTTTTTTGTAATCTAAGGAATAGAATAATTCTTATTTCCTGAAATAAATTGGATAAAGAGCTAAGAGTGAATTATAAGAATGCTTATATCCACGCCGCCATTTTGTATTAAGAAATGTTCCTAACTCCCGCGCTCAGTACGGTGTCGTTCGCAGTGTGGGGAGGTCCTGTTTACTTTATGAAGAAAAGGTACATAAATTCATTAAAATACTGTTAACGCATGACAATTATGGTATAATAAATAATGTTAATTAGTAATTTACGACGATATAACTTAAAATGTGAATCAGTATGCGATATATGAGGCTTAAATGTGTTTTGGGAGTTACGGAGTTTTATGTTGGTTGGTCAATGAACATGCTGTGAGTTTAAAATGGAGTTACGAAGTTTTATTTTCAGGTCGTTTAAGAGCTCTGAAATATGTTCCAGATGGAAAAAATGTGTATAAATTACGACATCCAAGTACGGTGTGGGAAGAACTACCAATTAGAGTTAAAAAACTTGCCTTCGTTCCTTCCTTCCTTCCTTTCAGCCCTTAGTAGTCCACTGCTGGACATGGGCCTCCCCTAATCGACGCCACTCTGCCCGCTCCTGGGCCCTCTGAATTCAACGGTTTCCCGCTGTCTTCTTCAGGTCATCAGTCCACCTGGTCGGAGGGCGGCCTGTGCTCCTTTTGCCTAAACGTGGTCGCCATTCGAGGATCTTTTTTCCCCATCGGTTGTCAGTCCTGCGAACGATGTGGCCAGCCCATTGCCACTTTAATTTGCAAATTTTGAGAGCTATGTCGGTCACCTTCGTTCTTCTACGGATTTCATCATTTCTGATTCTGTCTCGTAGAGAAATACCAAGCATAGCTCTCTCCATTGCCCTCTGGGCGACTCTGAGCTTGTGAATTAGGCTCACAGTAAAGGACCACGTCTCGGCACCGTAGGTCATCACTGGCAACACACATTGCTCGAAAACTTTCGACTTCAGTCACTGAGGTATATCGGACGTCAAGACGTGTCGTAGATTCCCGAACGCTGCCCAGCCGAGTTGGATTCTTCGAGTGACCTCTCTCTCGAAGTTGGACTTACCCTTTCGGATCGTTTGTCCTAGGTAAACGTATTCGTCTACAACTTCGAGAGCAGTGCCGTCAACAACCACCGGTACGGGTGTGACATGGACATTAGACATGATTTTCGTCTTGTCCATGTTCATCTTAAGACCCACCCGTTGTGAGGCACTATTGAGGTCGCTGAGCATAATGCTGAGTTCCTCCAGCGACTCCGCCAGGATCACTATGTCATCGGCAAATCGGAGGTGTGAGAGGTGTTCGCCGTTGATGTTAATACCACGTCCTTTCCACTCCATCAGCTTGAACACATCTTCCAGTGCAGCGGTGAAAAGTTTTGGGGAGATGACATCCCCCTGTCGTACGCCGCGCTGCACGTGGATGGGGCTCGTACTGTTGTCGTGTACTCGGACTTTCATGGTGGCGGCATTGTATACACACTTCAACGCCTCGATGTACCGATAGTCGATCTGGCATCGCTGAAGAGACTCAAGCACCGCCCAGGTCTCGATAGAATCGAAGGCCTTCTCATAGTCCACATACGCTACGCATAGCGGCAGATTATACTCCTCGGTCTTTTGTATAACCTGCCGAAGCGTATGTATGTGGTCTATGGTACTATAGCCTTTTCGGAAACCGGCTTGTTCGGGAGGCTGGAAGTCGTCGAGTCTGCGCGCTAGACGATTAGTAAGGACCCTCGAAAACAGCCTTCGTTCAGTGGGATATAATATACCTCAGTTATACTCCTCAAGGCTGAAAATTAAAAAAGATAAATACTTAGACCTTCAGGCGTTGAAGAGTACTATGGAAAAAGACTATCACAAATTTTATGATGACTTGCCTCACTTTTAATTTTAAACTTTTTTATATTTTTTAATTTTATTGTTTTTTTACGTTAGACGTCTTCAAAGTTTATTAATAATGCGTAGAGGCATAATTAAACCAAAAGTATTAATTTCTACTAAATATAAGTACGTACTTAATTTGAGACTGATTTTATATACTAAGATTTGTAAGAAATAAATGTACACTAAACGTTCTTAAGTATTACGAAGCGATTTTGTTTGTTGGGCAATAAATAATGTTTATTATTTTTTAAGTCTCTTCATTATTTTTCCATTGAAAACATACCATAGTAAAACTGCGTAATTTGAAAAATCAACTTTAATCTTAATAATAAAATTCGTAACTACATGCAATATTACGTAACTCCAAACACGATTGCTAGAAAAGTTCGTAAGTCCATTTTCATACTATATAAAACAAAATGTATATTAAAAAATCATAAAAATGCATTCCTAGACCAATTTTATACTTGCTTTCATAAAAACGTTGAAATAATTCAAATAGTAACAAAATTAAACAGTTTTATGTCTCTCCTGTAAAATATGGTCAAATGGAGTTCCGAATTCTGATAATTAGGCCGACGATATGTATGAAGCGATGATGCAACCTTAATTAAAAAAGAAGCTTGCTTATGAGGATTATGAAGGTCACGTAAAGCAGACATGGTGCTTCACTGTGGGGTGAGAGGGTGGCGATTTATCATTGGTTGAAAACTCAATTATAAAGACTCTGCATTTGATAGCTCTCATTAATTTTGTCTCACAATATTTATAATCTAAAGGTAGTGAATTTCTCTCTGTCTTCTTAGTATCAGCAACCTAACTTATACTGATATCTACTGAAAATCGCAACGATTCTCGTCATGCAGCAGATACCTAATTTTAGCACTGTTTTCCTAGATATTTTCATTAAAAGTTAAAATTATAGTATTCGAGGAAATGGAATTTTCTAAAGCTGCCTTGGTGTAAAACGAAATACTTTTCTAGACACTTTAAAGTTCAAAGCTTTTTATAAGAGTGATTTAACAGGATTGTTGTGGAAAGGTTTCCATTGGCTAAGCAGTTACTTTTACACATTTCTTCGAAAAACCGCATCGCTTTAAGCTTTATTTATTTTTTACTCCGTCCGTTATGAATATCCAAAATTTTCCATACAAATGGCTAATTTAGGGCCGATTTTCCATCAAACTTCGTTGCCTGCCAGCAATGGCGGGAAATAAAAAGTGCATTAAACTTTTATTGACGCAAATCGTTTAACCTAAAACGTTTAGGCTGTCGCTGTTCCACATTTCCTCGATAAATTACTTTTTAGCTTAAGATGATATAAAATAAACAATACTTAAATGCGTTTATTTTTCAGGTTATTTTTTTGTGTTCGGGTTCGCTGCAAACTATAGATAAAAACTATGGTTCTATTTCCCTTTAGAATCAATTTATTACTAGAGTTGCAGTCATCAATCGTTAGTGTTTTGTACCATTAAAGTTTAATTGAAGCATTGTTTCGATAAATGTATCCTATAATGGATCTGGCTCACTTCAACGACCAATGTTCAATCGGTATTTTGCAATGCTCTCAAGACTTAATGATCGGTCGATTGGAAGAAATATCAAGTACTACCCTTATACATATTATTGTATAGGCATACATAAATAGAAAATTCTTTCATCTTTTTAAAATGAAAAAAAAAAACGCGACAAATTTTAAACTCAGGGCTCTTGTATTGAGCTGTCCTAATTGAACACGACACTATGATGGCAATTTGGATACAAGGTTACGGTGGTAAAAAAAATAGATACTTTATTCATCATAGTGACAATTCGATGAGTAGACGATAGAAGTGACACATCGTTATATCTATCACTGTTAACACACTTTACTTGCTGATACGAGAATAACAATCAATCACATTTCCTTTACGACAGCAATTAACAATCGGAACTGCTTTCTGTTCATACAACAGCAATATAATTGGTCCATTAATATCATCGGCGCCGACGGTGATAAGTATTGGAAACATATCGCGAAATTGGAAACATTTATAGGTTTCTATTATTTTTTTATTAATTAGAACATAGTGTGTTATGCCCGCGAATTCATCGGGTTTTAGAATTTGGTTCAGAGACAGACAAACATAATAGTAACATAAATGTGTTGTGAATCCTGTTTTGAATAGCTTATTGAACTTAAGAGTTAATCTAAAATATATAGCCGTAGAAAAAGTAAAAACAAGTCTAATACCGTACATTTTTCGTGATAAAAACCAGACTGTAATCATCTATCTTTGTGTCACTTTTCATAAAGTTCCATTGATCGCTATTTGGAGATCTTTAATTCCCTTACCATCCCTGCTAAAAATGTTACTAAAAGCTAAATCAGATGTAAACACATAAATACAAATGTGTTCAAAACATCGCAGCTAATATTAGACTAGTACCAAAGTTCGCCAAGACATTCCAACATACACAACACATACACGGCCTGTAAACTAAACAAACTACAAGAAAACTTGATTTATGTGTGCATTGCACTCCAATTCAATTTGGGAATTGAGATAAGCGGACAACACCTGCCTCCCGAGTCTTCACTGGAATGAAAATGGATTTAACTCACGTTTTTGAGGAATTTTTCACTTATTTTGCATTTACTGCTATTTCCGCTTCACATATTTTGTGCATTGCAAAATATACAACTTGAAAGTATTCCAGTGATGCTTACAATCTGAGCGGTTCGTAAAATACGTTCTATGGCAGGGTTTCGATTTCCGGCGTCACAAATATTCATGCGACAGATAAATATTTGTTGCGGGCAACCCTACATTATCTGCTGATTGTGTGGACGCAAATTTATTTATGTTTCCACGGAACTGACCCTATTTCCTTGCTAGCTTTTATAATGTTTTGACCAGATGTTAAACAATTGCCAATACTTATTCCGTTTATACTCCTTTTCTAGTCCTAAAAATTGATTGTGCTACCTACATTTTATTCGTTATTTAATTTGATTACCTAATCGTATTTGAAGAATGTAAACTACCTTCTTACTGTCTATCTGATGTTTAGGTACTAATTACTGCTCTACGATGTATTTATCATTCAATAAATTATAATTTTAGTATCAATAACAAAATACAATATTCATAAACATTTACTTATAAACTGAAATGTTGCAAGATACTTAGACAACTTGAAAATGGTCCGAGAAATACGTTATTTCCTGATTTAGAAATTACAATGTCAGTTTAAAAATAGAACCTTTATCTTGCATGATTTTTCTGGTATCCAAGGTTTTTTGGTATTCAAGGTTAGTCAGTGGCATTCCAGCGCAGGACTGGAATGCTAGACTGCACTAATGTGAACGGGGTATTAGACTGGTTTGAATTAAATAAAGTAAACTGACAGTAGTTAATAAAGGGATACCAATCAAGTGTAATTTGCAACACCCGTGTGCAATTTTTTTAATCCTTTCGGGGTAGCTCACACAAAAAGATACGACAATTGAAATTAAAGGTCTAAGTTTGTTCTTATTGATCGAAGTTCCTCGTCCATTGGCTAGATGTACTGAAAGGCTATTTTGCCAGCTTTTGACTACGCGATATAATATAATTTAAATTACATCTTTAGATATAACATTTTATCGCTCTCATACATTTTGTACGTGACCGTTCACACTGCTCTATAATATATTTAAATTACATCCCATTAGATCCCAAACTATAATTTTTTGCAGTCGCAGTTTGAAGGGTAGTCAGGGTTGCCAGATGGGGCTATTTAGCCCCGATAGGGCTATATTCCTTACCGAGCGGCTATATTATTTTAATCAACAAATTATTTTTTTGTAGAAAAAAAGAACTTTTATAGCACCAATCAGTTTCAATAGTTTTTATGTATGTTATAGCATGGATTTTAAAACGTTGTCTATTTATTGGTATTGTACATAATTTTATGCCAAACCGAGTACTGTCACGAATGACACTGTCACTAACTAGCTTACTAAAATCTAAATTAATCTAATGTCAACTAATGTGTTATTGTTATTATGTGTTCGATAGTATGTTTTTTTTTTCAAAAATATTTAATTAAGAAATCACCTATCTCGGGGCTACACACGCGCTCCTGCTAGGCTATTCGAGAAAAAATAATCTGGCAACACTGAATTGGTAGTGGCCGAAGCTAAACTGTTCCAAAATATATCTTACAGTGTGAACAGCAATCGCGGGATGTAATATATAGTTCAAGATCATTTAAGATGTAATTTATATATTACCTCCCATGATGTATATTACACTGGGTGTTCTTTTTGCAGAACAGGTCGCCGCCGCCCGCCTACATCCCTGCTGCCCTGTTCTACGCGCCGCCCGAACCTTTGGAGGTAAATATCTATTTTTTTTTTCAATTTATAGATGAAAAAAAGAAACATGCGAAGGGATTTATAGATGAAAAAAAGAAACATGCGAAGGGAATAGGAGCTAAGGAGCAGAAGGTATAAAAATAATGGCAACTGAGATAAAAAAAGCCTACCGGAGTAAAGAAGGGAAGCTAGAGGAGAGGACAGTGCAAAAAGGAAAAGAAAAAAAATGAAATAAGTTTATTTGCACCAATATGGGATAGTGTATAGTTTTACAGGGCATTGATCACTCCATACTTATCTTTAGGAAATCACAAAAACGTAGATATCTAATAAAAATAATAAGTAGAAGAAGAAAAGTTAAATACAAAGATATCTGCCGGGTCAGCTAGTTCTGTAGTGGGAATAAAAATCGTTGTTTTTCTGACTGCGTCTTAAGAAGTAAAGTACCTACTTAAGAAAAGAATCTACCCGGCCATTCAGTCAAGTTGTTTTCAACAAGGGATTCCAAATATTTCATCGTAGTCCTAAGTAAAGCCTTGAGCTTTATAATCACTTGAAGTATTTGGTCCGTTAGAAGGTAAATCTGAAAAACTTTTGACTCTTATACACGTTACTGGTTGGGTATTAATAGTTAAGCTGATATTTCTTAGTGATGTAAAAATTTTTGAATGCCAAAAATACCTAGATAAGCCATAAAATTTTTCAACTATTAGAAGCTACTAAAATCTTGTCGAAAAGGTTATAAATTTTACGCAGACGGCGCTACTATAGATATACTTAATGCTGGGTTGTAGAACTCTAGTTGTAGAAGTCTAGTTGTAGAAGATAAATTTGAATAGAGGATTCCCGGAAAACGTTAAAAGACTAGTTGCTGAAATATTTTACAATTATAAGAGTCGGAGAGAGATCTGTCCCCTGCAGGGGACAGAATCGGGGGATAGATAGGAATAATCCGATGTTTATATGTCCGATGTTTATATATCCGATGTAAAATCGGAGTGTCAGGATATCAAAAATGGAACACCTAAAATTAGCATGCTTTATTTTACAAGCTTTTTTACTATAGGTGCATTTTACCCACTAAAATCTAGGATACTCTAGAAATTTTATAATTTCTCTGAGAGAATACTTCATCTAATATGATGACAGAAGGCATGTAGTTAGATATGTGTACATAATTATCTTTGGTAGGTACACCTATTATTATGTTTTACAATTGATTTTTTCACACAATGTAATTAAAATACAGTATTAAGGATAAACACAGTATCTTAAATACAAATTTTCTGTGCATTGGGACCGAGTGTCCTAAAATAAATTCGAAAAGTTCGAAAATTTTCCGGAACGAAGCTACAATGTAGATACTCGTAGCACTCGGTTGTAAAATTCGTAGATAAATTGAAGAGTGAATTCACGGAAAACGGTAACCGGAACGACTAAAATAGTAGTTTGACTTCTTTTCTATATAAAAGTACACTAGGAATACGAATAACAGAGCTTTCAGTTACGTACACAAATAATATTTTACGTTGTTGATGTTACGTTACGTTATATCCTTAGACAATTTACTTGTATACTTACTATAAAATATCGCTATATTATTCATTATTACAAGTATACCCATCGGTCAAAATACGGGTACTGAGAATACTGAGCAACCACAAGGTCGCTCATTAAAACCACCAACAAAAATAATGTGGTTATTAGTGTACACTCTACTCGACCACTAATCGTTTTTAATACTTATATCGTATTTAATTTTATCAATTCCCCTGCAGCTACTATGCGTGTTCCCGGAGCGGTCGTCGCGCGTTTGCGCAGCGGCGTGCGGCGCGGCGGCGCGGGCGGGTGGCGAGGCGCGCGCGGTCCGCGGCTTACGCGAAGCCTTGGACGCCTTCCGACGCGACGTGGACGCGAGGACGCCTCACGTCGTAGTCGTGGACGCACGGCAACCGCAAATACTTGACGCTATGGCACTGTCACGGTAAGATAAATATACATAGAACCTATAAAATATTCATGTAAGAAATTGTGGAAGCACGAGTATCCTGAATTACGCTATTGAAGTTTTATACATTGCTGACATGTGTAAAGAACTCCGAATTTACGAAATCGAAGAAATTTCACTCTTAAAGCATAATGAGCCTGGTGGGAGGTCTCACTTTGCCAAAACGTTATTGTTTTATAACAATAATGAAAACGCGCGCGCTGTCCGCGGCTTACGTGGATGCCTTCAGTAAGAAATAAATTAATTTGTAAAAAAAATCTTCGTGGTGCACGGTCTGCACCAGGCTACTACGTAATGCACTGCGATGCTAAGATAGTTAGAGCTCTTTCTACACCTTCAAGATAAGATTTAGGCTTTCTTATTTATCTCGCCAGAAATCTTTTAAGATGTGTAAATACTTAAGCGTATCACGGTACCCTTTTACAAAAGTTCCATCTACCGTTTGTCCCCTTATCCATCTTTGTTTACGTAATAGTTAAGTCCCGATCACTTTTTTGCCTAAATCGATACAAACAAAAAACCTTTTACTTGTTTTTTGTTTAAACAGGAGTAAAATTGAATAAATAATTTAACTATGCTAACTATACTATTAATTTAACTAATAAACATCCGTTTTACATCTCAAAATCCTTAAAATACGGGTGCACTTAATTAAACTGAGATTATAAGGGTTGTATCAACTCAATCTATACATAACTAGTCTTTGTAAGAGCACCTATCTTGAGCACAGACAGAAGATATTGCAGTTGCTCTGAACGTGTGAACCGTTAAGCTTTTAATCCATTCCATCTGTTGGAATGGAACAGTACAGAATTATGTAGTAAATATTGCTCTTAGATACCATCCAAAAATCGAGAGGTAAAGGAAAATCGTGCCTACCTCGCATTTTTAACATCAAACAGGACTGGCTGGTAGAGGATGCCATTAGACATTAAGTTCGCTCTATGTACCTCGTTCATTTTTAACCGACTTAAAAAAAGGAGGAGGTTCTCAATTTTTTTTTTTTGTATTTTTATGGTTCACTAGTTGACCCCGCAAACGTTGTTTTGCGATATAAGTTATCAAGCGTTAAAAATCGACTATTAAAAATAGGGGTTGTTGATAGATGGGTGAAAATTTAGGGTTGTATGTATTTTTGATGCCACATTATTGAAAAATAAAAATTAAAAAAAATGTCCAAAAAATAAAATAAAAATGTTAGGTGTGGACAACCCTTATCACTTAGGGCCATGAAAAATAGACGTTAGCCGATTCTCAGACCTACTGAATATGCATACAAAATTTCATAAAAATCGGTCAAGCCGTTTTGGAGGAGTATGATAACTAAAACTGTGACATGAGAATTTTATATTGTCAGTACCCATTAATGACCCACTACAGGGTCGGGTCTCCTCTCACAATGAGAGGGATGTAGGCCTTAGTCCACCACGCTGGCCTACTGCGGGTTGGTGGACTTCACATGCCTTTGAGAACATATTTTTTTTGTGAACTCTCAGGCATGCAGGTTTCCTCACGATGTTTTCCTTCACCGTAACAGCAGGTGATATTTAATTTCATAAATCGCACATAACTTTTATTACAAAGTCATTGGTGCGTGCCACTGGGATTCGACCCCGGACCCCACGATTCAAGGTCGAATTCTAAGCCACTGGGCTATCACCGCTTTTTCTATACCTAAAATGAAATTAAAATAAACAAATAAATATCAGTGATTTAGAAATAAACTGAGTCACTAGCCAATTGCGACGTCATCATTGACACAATCATTGACGAAGTTATAAAGAAACCTGCGAGTTATCAGGTAGGTTGGGTATTACCCTTTACTATCATTAAACGAAGGGATTGACATTGAATCTTAAAAAAACGTGAAATTAATTAGAAAAGCTACGACAAAGGAGATGTTGATATTGATTTGACTCGTACTCCAAAACAAATAACAGATGAATTTAAAAAGAACATCTGACTTCATAAAACTTATACTCGCAGTAAAGCCAATGCCCCGAGCATGAACATTATCTACAAAATTATAATTATTCGTATAGTTAACGTGTGCCATTAGTATGGAAAGATGTCAGACAGAATGACATTTGACATGATTGAGGTTTACTGTACAAATACTTTTACGATAGTTTTCAAGCTTACAGCACAGTGTGCCTAGTAGGTACTACACGTTAAAGCTATTATGTTTTACCACCCTGTAACAAGTGACGCCACATTATATAGTTGGATATCGCATGCACTCGCAACACAAAGAGAAGCGTTGGAATTGAATGTAAATGCCTATCACCATTGTGTGAGGTATAGGCAGAGAATCTATGAGTTACGTCATCGAGTGGAAAAGCTTTATTCATGTAAGAAAGTGTTAAATTTCGAATGGATTTCAGATAGATGATTGCGCGAATATTTCCATCTCGGCCACAGACTAAATATTTTATATCAACACCTGGATCTGTGACGGTCCGCCACAGTCCGCTTTTCACGCACATCCTTGCCTCGTACGTGTGGTTCGTATGTCAGGGAGTTCTTTTAAAAAGACGTAAACAGGGCTATCCATAAAGCCGACAACGCACAGGTGTCTCCCTCGGTCGCTCCCCTGGTGTCGTTCTTGTCAATAGGCGACGGCTACCACTTCACGTGGCCCGTTCGCTTGTGTTCTGCTGTTTTATTCTCATAAAGAGGCAAATGCGACTCGTAGCTTATGATAAATTCATTGATAGTTATGTGTTTTCTCCTTTTTTGTTTTACATATTAGGTATGGACCAAAGGGTTTTGAGAAATCTAGAGAAAGCTGTTTTGTTCACCAGATTGCCGAAGACAAAAAATTGAGGCGACCATCTAAGTCTTTTCAAATAGCAAGGCATCCTTTAGCCTTATTATTTTTTGATTTGATAAACAAAAAAGAGAACATACGTTTCACATATCCTTTTCGTCTATCTCGTTATAACAAAGTAAGTGAAGTTCATTCCGTTTTATGACACCGCTCTCCCATGGGACTGGACGCTGCATTCTGCTCTCGCAATACAAAAGGCGGCGTCAGAATTGAATCTAGATGTCCATCTAGATAATAGAATCGACCTGAGCTGTGGAATATCGTATGTGTTATTAAATTACTTTCTGTATGCTAGTCTGATCTGTTAGAGGTTTAATATTTTATAAGTAAAGTAAAGGTATAACCGACCAACCAACCACACAATTTAAACACAGGTATGGAGGTGTCCAAATTGAAATACGCATGGCAATTAAGACACGGGGTAAGTTACCTTGTGCTGTGGTATCTGAAGCATAGTAAACCACAATAATAACTAATTAAATAAACCTTAAAGAGAATCGAAGGCATATCTGAAAATGTCCTCGAGCGTATCCCGAGGACCAACGAGATGAAAAACATGCTCGTTACATGCAATTATAGTTTTGGTTTTTTTTCGAGAATTCCTAGAATATGGAATATTATTACCACACTATTATTTTTTATGGTAAAAAATAATAATGTGGTTTATAATTATAGCTTAATTTTTACCGCTTGTGAAACTGAATTTTTTGTACAGTTGAGGACGTTTTAGGAGACAAATTTATTTTTCCTTGTATAGCTTTTAAAACCAACAAAAAACAACTAAACAAATCTAACACTACTACCATATGTATGAAAAATAATTCTCCTTGACAAATACTCGTCCTCGCCGTCCCGAAAAAGGCCTCAAAGGGAGAGAAAATAAATATTATGCTACACACTTATTACGAACTAAATTTTCTTCTAAATCTCCACTCAAAGGAGAACATCTAATGTTGTGCGAAAACTCGAAAAATCCCTTTCAATCCGAAATATGTTTTTTTTCCTTTAAACAACCCCACTCGCCGCACAGGCCCGCGAAAAAAGATACAACGTCTGTCTGTCACTGTATTTAAGCGGGAACCTTTTAACAAAACTCCATCGGTATTAAATTTTAACGCTTTCAGGTTGTCGCCTTTATAAATTATTTACGTACGTCCAAATTTTTATACGAAAAGCTTATACAAGCAAGGGGATTATAAAACGCTGTGACGATTTTGTAATTTTACGTTTATTTTGTGATACATTGCCCGTTTAAAAACAACATTGTATCATTGATTTATTGCTCGCTCCTGTGTAAATCAAATATTTGGATTTAATAGAGATGAGATATTTTCTGATGTCTCATTTATTTTCGTAATTATAAGTGTGATGGATTATTACGCAGTGTTTGCCAGACAGAAAAAAATAAACAGATGAAAACAAAATTACGGGAGTTGTAGTGGATATTCATCTTATCGGTAACGTGTTTTAATAAAACGGTTTTTAATTGAAAGACATATTTTGCTTATTTTAGTGCTTACAATTTTTAGTGCTTAGTAACAAATGGCTAATTGTTATTCGTTTAAAAGACATAACTATACTTTAGTGAAGATACATAAAATATAAAAGTGTTATAAATAAAAAAGAATTTTTAAAAACAACCTAATAGAAATAAAACATTAAGATGAAAAACCAAAAACACTTCGTAAAAGTTGAGTAATTGAAAAACTTTAAAAAGTTTTCATTTAAACGACGAAATTTCGAGTCTAAATTTAAAACATAAAAAGGTGTGATGAAGGCTGGAAGTGGAAGTCGTCTGTCCTGGACAAATTTTAACGTCGACATATTTACAAGTAATAGATATGTCATTGCCGGACGACTATTTTGCATATAGATTGATAGCCCATTGATGTCGAACGATCCTTCGGGGAGCCGAAATGGGTTAGGGGTACGATCGTTCTGAATTCAGTGGATTCCCTGAGTAGATATTAAATATTTGTCAACTATTATTTGAGTTTGTGAATAATCTTGTTTTAGGCAGGATGAACTAAAATAGACTCGTCGATCTCGACTACGATTTTGTGTTTGCGATAAGGCAAGGGCTTTGAAGGGTTTCCTGAATTAAATAGTCGAAGTACTCGTATCTTAAAACCTTTTATTTGTCACCTTTCAGTAACCACATTTGAAATTGAAAGTTTGTAAAAATAAAACAATATGTTCAAAAAGTAAATCTTGTTTTAGGTAGAGCCAATAAAATTGTCAACGGATGGCTTGATTGATCCCTAGTCCCCACTGATATTGATTGATCACTAGTGCGTTCCCCGAAGTTGCAATGTTGATGTACGTATGTAGTTAAATTTTTGCTTTATTTTACTCTACGTGACTATAATGTATTGCTCTACGTAATAAAAGCTTCATTATGCTATTTAAATATCAGTTTTACATCCATGTAGGTACTTCTATAAAAATCAATCGCAATTTTTCACAATTTATCCCAATTTTGGTAAATTTTCCTTATTAGTAGTTTCTGCCAACAATAAAGAAATTGGAAACAGATTATTTTCTTAATATCATCATTCATTGGAATTAAAAAGAGTACATAGAGCTTCAAGCACTTCTTTTTTAATTCTTCTTCAATTTGACGTTACGTTACTTTATTGGAAAAGGGAAAAAGGGCTTTGAAATGTCAAAATGGCAAGTCAGTTTAGTTCTACTTCAATCTACATCAGTGGGGTTACTCTTGAAATAAATTCCGATCGATCGTCATTGGAATTATTGCACACTAGCGCCTTATTTTTCCAATGTTGAACGGATATTGCAGAACTAAATGAAATTGGGTAATTTCGTTGCAATCTTCTTAATGCCAAAGAATAATGTCAATTGCGTTAAAGAGTACCAAATCATGTGACAGTTCAGATTGGATCGGAATCGGCATTGAAATTGAGATTGTTTTCAAGAGTAAGGCCACAGGCTTCTACAAATAAATGGTAAATCCATGGTTTCTTTTCATGTACTTCCTAGTCCTCATTCTTTTACACTATTTAGGAGTACTTATTTAAAGCCGCAGGTATATAAGCATCGGTTGAATTTTTTTTTTCTTTTTCCTCTTTATTGCACCTACTACTGACTTTACTCAGTGTTAACTGGTTAAAAAAAGTAAATAAACAAAGGCTTTAAGATACTTAATGCTTAAAGCATTTGCTGTCAGTCAAACCGTTCGTAGTGTGAATCTAATGTAGGCAGCACAGCCATCACTCCACATTACCGCATTACGAGGCAGCCCTCTGCACCTGACGTCTCCGCTTAACTTAGTTAATCCCGTTAAAAGGATAGTCTTTACGAGTTTTATCTTAGTCGACACATTTTTTAGTGTGATTACTATATCTCTGTAGAATGCACATACATCTCTTTATTGGATTGGAACACTGCAATACCATTAATTGCAACTAATAGAGGCATACGTTCCCTAACGGTTCACTCTCGGTTGAACAATATACGTACATCTATGTGATCTGTTGCATTTGGGTTATTACTCGGCGACACACTCTCATTTATTTATACCTCTAGTTTAAAAGCCCAAAGTAAGTCTTAGCCTCCGGCATAGGAAGATATTTTCATCGATGCTGAGCTCTCATCAATTTTAAATGTTTAGTTTTGGCTGTTCCTTTACATGTTACTTTGCTTGTGTTCTTCAATATAGGGACGCCCAACGATCCTTCGGCCTAATGGTGTTCGATTGTATAGGCAAAGGGTAAATAAATCTTGCATACCGGTCGTCAAAGTCAGCTGAAAACGAGACTGCGCAAAGTGATTAATGCTCGCACGGAGCTGATTGGATGTCGGGATTCGATTTAGTTAATGAGCCAAAAAGCTCTCCAGTATTACTAGTTGTTGGAATGCAATCAACGTGTTCGGCAATCAGGGAACTCTATTCACTTACAAAAGTTTAATCGGTGGCCCAGACATCGTTAACGGTGTTCTTACTTTAACCCTTTAAAATTTATATTTCCTACACCTTCGTTGGATATTGAAGAAGCTTGCAAACCCACTGCCGAGTACAAATGTCATTCATACTCTATCGCTAATGTCAAACATAATCTATCGCCGCGGGCGTATGTAACTTGCTAAATAATGGTCCCTCCCGTATTTAATCCATTTTAGATTTGATTTTGATTCATCTAAATAGTGATGTTATGTTATCTATGGAACAGTTAACACAACTTATAGCTTATGCTGTATGCAAAGTCCGTGATGGTGTGTATATTTTTATCAAATGCAACTGAAAAAATTCACAAAACATTTTATATTATTTTTGGTATTTTGAAATCTTATAAGAAAGTTGCTAAGTCAGGAAAGTTTAAAGAAAATATTAATCTGTTTTTACACTACTTTATTCTGACGAATACTCTCTACTGTCGCTTCTACATAAATCACCTACTTACAAGTGCAACTTTAATGCTTAAAAAACATGACCAACGCTTCATCGCATTACGGTGAACCGTGGTAGTAGGTAACACGCGGCAGAAACTGTCACCCAACTCTCTACATACTAAATATGAACTACATTATAGTTCCAAATTATTCCAATAGCCACCAATTAATGTTAAATTAAATTATGGGGGATGAAGTTTTGGGTGGTTTAACGAGTTGCCGCTATGTTCGAAATACTTATGACCAAGTTGAGGGTTCAACTTGTGTTACAGATATTAAATTGAATTCTCTCCTGGGACGATTGCGACCTCGGGTCCTTCAGAAACGTTACCCTTTAGATTGGGTACGTGTATGATTAAGTATGTTATGAATTCTATCGGTATGTTTCGTACGTCCCAAAGTTTAGTATACTGAGGGTAAAATATTGAAATAAATACCTACCCATATTTCGGTAATAGGTATTTTATAGTAATTGAGTAGCAAAGAGGCATGCAGGTTGTCTGATGTTAAGTGGTCACTGCCGCCTATTGACGCTCACAACCAACCTCAAATAGATAAGAGATAGGCAGTATCGCATGCTTCTCATGAGGACTAAGAAATGTTCGCCTGAAATAAAGTATCCCCGGCAACCATGCCTCCCCAGCCGAAACACAAGACAAGAAGAACACGCTGCTTTACGACAAGTTTACAGGCTGGCGGTAACATCTATTGACAACAAAGGAATTATTGGTTCTTTTTACCACTGTGTAGGTTCTCAGTATCAATATAGTCGAAATAATTACTTTAATAAATAATCTACATAAATGCGCTTATAACCAACATTCCATCATGATTATTATCAGAATTACATGGAATTACACTCAATATATTAATTTACTTTGTCAACATATTCGCAATTCGCGTCATGTTCATTATAATTGAATACAACCTTTTGTAAGGGATACCATGATATGTATTGACAAAAATAGACTTTCTGACAGTAATAATATACTATATCATTATTATATAAAATCCTTTGTCCTGAATGACTGAGAATCAACGCACAGCCTAAACCGCATCGTACGGACCTGAAACTTTGAGAGCAGAATCATACAGAGAAGTCATACAAAGAGCACACTCTTTGTATGACTTCTCTGTATGATTTTAAGAAATTCTACCACTAAGGATGTGAAAAATGGGGACAAAGTTTATATGGGAAAACGTTCATACAAAAATTGGATTTTAAACAAAGAAATTTTTTTATGTTTGACAGACCTCTGTAATTTTTACTCTGTTGGTTAATGTTGTTGTACTTACGACGTAACGCTACGTCACTTTACTATACTATTCACGTCACTGGGCGTAGATGTGTAGAAAAAAGTGTAGTAGCAGCATTGCTAAAACTGAGATTAAGGGAACTGCATGCCTGGGAGATCTCTACAATATTGTCGAAGCCAATGACGCCAAATGACGCCGAAGCCAAACACGTAACGCCAATGTGCAGGGAGTCACAAATGGCTCTCCTAGGAAGCAGACCCTCCGGAAACCCTACCTCATGTATAAATTGTTATTGTGCCCTCCATTAGCGATCCGCGTTTTAATTAATTCACTTTGACATCGCATTATTGACTTTAGATAAATTTATATTCCAAGTGGAAATCGTAATAATGGAATGAAACGTTACACCTACACATTAGGTAAAGTGTAGGTAGGTAGGTAGTGTAGGTACCTAATGTGTAGGTGTAAGGTTACTTTTCAAACACGGAAAGAAGCAGGCGTTGTTATGTTTTCTTTTCTAAGCTTTTCTAAGTTTTCTTTAAAAGAAGTCAAATATAGTAAATGATACTATCTCTACATTTGCACTTTCCAGACGAATTCAATGAAAAGAATAGAGTTAAAAGACCCTTACGTAAAGGCAAACGATGATGCCTAGGGACTGAATTGATGCTTAGGGACTTTCTTATATTCAAAAGCAAACGTTCTATAATAATTTAGTACGAGGTTCAAAATATCCAAAATTATAAGTATCTGGATATTTTGCGTTACCATTTAGATAGAGAAAGGATTCGTGCTGAATTGTTGCTGAACATTATGCTATGCATTTTATCAAGACGAGCCTAATAGGATTTACGGATAAAGAGGTCTAGAACGGACACGTCCGAGACAAGATGGCGACTTTAATATATTTTGCTGAATATTAAACAGAACAAGCAATAGTTAGTAAAGCCATTGGGTAGGTACCTTATCGGCACCCGTTCAAACCGCCACCTGCCCTTATTGGCTGACATAGCCGACCTAGCAACCAACACGACAAAATTAAAACACAGGGTTCTGTTTTCCTAATTGAATGTGACACTTTAGTTAGTTGAGTTAGCTTTAGGAAAGATTTTCTTCTTTAGAAAAACGTTTAAAGTAAAATATTTATAGAATATAAAATACATCTTAGTTGTCGTATATCTATGTGGATTCAGTCCTGTGTAGAGCTTTGTCTAAATCCTGTTTGTTCTATTCAACTCTATTTAAAGACGGTATTTATTCGGATGCACTACAATTTATACAAAATATATCAATACTATTATATCAATACTACGTCTACCGAATAAAACAGAAAGATTTGCCGTGGAATTGATTATGATTGATAAGATCGTTTTTCTAATTAAATAAAGGTCTATTTTATTTTTAAGTTTATAAGACAAAAAAAATTTTTTAACAATATTGCGCTCACGCAGAAGAGTGAGGTTAAAAATTTGTCATCGTCATTTTTCGTGCCGTGCTTTCCATACAGTCTACATCTTACAAAAAAGATCCTTATGGTATCGGAACTTTGACTCTTCATACGTTCTAAACATGAATTCCGGTCAGAAACTAGACCGCGTAGACCCTGACATTGTTCAAATCGACACGACCTTGACCCAACGTTCTTGACCCGACCCTGTTGAGTAAATGCAACAGGAGTATATTGTTATTGCTTGTGATAAATGGAATATGAACGATTGAGGTGAGTTTTTAATAAAGAAAAAAAATACAAACGAACAAAATGAAGATTCACTCGATTTAGTCACGCACAAGCTGAGCTGCTCTGCCCTTAATTTGGCTGTATTAATGCCTAAAAACTCCCAAGAATTTTTCAAATTGTTACATAATATTATTTTCTTAATGAAGATTAACTACTTATTTACAAAATCCTGATATTATAGCTCAATTAAATTCAACCTTGCCCTATGGTTCCTATTTTTTCTCTGACCTTACCTTAAGGAAGTAGCGAGAACCCCGGGGCCTGAGAAGGGCTGAGAAGGCCCAGGACTGTTAAGAGTGGCGTCGATAAGGGGAGGCCTGCGACCAACTGTGAAGTTTTAAAGGCTGAATGAATGGAAGAAAATGTGAACAAATAAAACGAATCAATAGAAATGTCATTCCATTTGCGTTACCACCTTTGGAGGGTGGTGTTGGTGGTGGTGGTGGCTTACATTACTATAATAATTATAAGCAACTAGTGAAATGTGTAATGTTGAAGCGTATAGCCCAGGATAACCTTTGTACATTAATGTAATTACTTAAAATATAATAAAAGGTCACTGAACATGAAAATTGGACAAATAAGGCTACGGTATATGTACGGTGTATTAATAGTTTCTTACTGAAGTACCTAAATTACAATCGAGGAAAGTTTATTTGTCTGATGAAATAGGCTGAAATATAATAAATACGAGTACATACAATGGTAGTATTATTTCATTGATCAAACGTTGCTTTAATATATTGTATACTTATTCATTTTATATTTAGAAGACCTAATCTGATTTCATCATACATTTTATTAATTTATCGTATAATATCCTCCTCAACCAAGTATCTGATATATCAAAGCCTATTCGTAATTACCTACCCATTTTTGTTTAGAAATAAATTTTGTGTTTAGAAAAAAATATATTATTGATTAAAACTGTAGATATTACCAATTTTGTCTTGAATTTTGAATATGGAATACCTATAAGGAACATGTCGAGTACGTTATAATTTCATTAAAGTACAAAATCATGTATATTTATTAAATATAAACCATTAACCAGAGAAATCTTTGAGTGACTACTCGATCTTTGTTTTCACAATAAAAGCCTATCTACAAGTACTTAACAATGTTTCGTCGTCAGTCTCCCCCTAAATTATGCGTCGACTAAACGACAGACCGCTTATAGCGATTACTATGTTTATCGTTGTTTAAATGGTTCCGCCAAGAAGATAGCTGTTTTACCATTTTCAATTTACGACTGGAGACAAGCCCACCATCTAATGCATATCTAATCGCATTTACATCCAAGACCGTCGCTTCAATGTCTTGTTGACGCTTATTTGATCATTTTTAAATATCCTTCAACGTTAATTTAGTCGTACATTTAAATCGTGTTATTTTATTACGTTCTTTTATGACTTACATATATAATTTTGCTAAAGTATTTTTGTGCGTTGTCGAACACTATTGCACGTCACCTACATGGCAAGATAACTTTAAAAAAAAGAAAGCGTATAATATTCCACCAACTTCAACTCATTTCATCATGTAAATAATTATTGAATATTTTTCCTTTAATAATTTTCTAACTATTGCTTAAAACATTGAAAAAACACTCCTTATTTACTTTCCTACTTCATCAAAAAATTCCGACTGGTCCACATAACAATAAATAATCAATAAAGTTAGGCTGCGTTGATATGTTACTAAGTTACATTTTATTAATTTCCATCTCCAACATAAGATCAACTCAATTCCAGACATGTGTGTGTATCATCTAAATTTAAGGTATTCAAATGAGTGAATGTGTAGATACAAATGAAACCAACACATTTTTCCTAAACATTCCCTATCCGGCAAAGTAATATAAATATAATGTCTTGCTAAAAATCTTATATCAAACATTGTCGGCTGTCGTGACTTAACAATAAAACAGTGTGTGGCTTTACTCATTAGATTATAATAAGCACCTGTAATTAATATTACAGCGCCCTTCGGGGCTTTTGGCGACCTCATGTGTATAGGTCAGCGATTCCTAACCTGATTTCCAAAATAAGGCCTCTTACTAATTAACCTAAACAAAATAACTTTTTGAACTATAAAAATAGCAAACGGTGTTAAGTGGTCACTCAAGCTCATGGAGAAACACAAACAGCTTTTAATAGGGTTAAGTACTGTCTAAAGGTTTGCGTTGTTATTTTTGAGAACTTACGTATTCACGCCAAATATCACTACGGAAACCTCACCCGTCCAACTGAAACACAGAGAAATAGTGAGAGGCGGGTTATGAGAGTGGCCCAAAGTACCTATGTCATGGGAATAACGATTCTAAAACCTAGTTTTATTGTCAGTTAAAATTGAGTCAGTTACTTTTTCAGCCCTAACAAAAACGTAAGTGACTCAACAATTATAAAATTAAGATACACTATACACAAAATATACCCATCTTTGCTTTAACAGACTGTTATGTGCTGAAATATCGCCACCAGGCGAAGTGATTGAGCCTGAAGAGAGGGCGTGCTCCAATTACGTCATTTTAGTTTTATAAATTATTATTATACCAGCCATGAAGAGAACTTGGATACCGTGATTCAGGCTAAACTGTAACGTCATCTCTTGGTGAGTGACGGAATTCACCACAGAACCATCGTAATCGCCATCCGTCGAAGACTAAAATTGCACTCACTCCATCTCCACTTGTGGCAGCATGTAGGGTGTTTCTTCTCGATTCCATTAAATTTATTACAAAACGTTTAATGTAACCCGTTATTCTATTTCTAGTGACACACTCTAGACAAATAATATGAATTAGGTATGTGGGATTTGTATAATACCATGTCATACGAATGTGAAATGAAACGTATGTAGGTGGTACACCGGAAATTGAAAACAAGGTTCTAAATTGTTTTATCCGATTGTTCATTTCCTTCACGTTCATTATTTTTGTCAATAAAGTCGATTTCATTAAAAGTTTAACAAATCTGAATAATTATATAAATAGAAACGTTTTTGGACGTTTCGAGTATTACAAAGCGGGGATTGACGATAGTAAAATAATATAATTTATTCATGTCACGTTCTATTGACGAACTAAATAAGACAACAAACGGTAAAGGGTGTAGGAAAATGGAATGGGAACGGTATACAAACATAATGGAAAGCAAACTTTCAATTTTATTGTTACATTGAACTCTATAAAAATATTTTTTTCATAACGGCCTGCGTGTTTTCTCAACGAGACTATGAAAAATTCTATTTCGTTTCGTATACGATTTTTCGAGATATTGACGTATCTGTGTTAGATTTTCAAAAATATGTCACATCGTCCTCTTATTCATCAGAAATCAATTTTACAAATGTTACCCATACATATTGTATCATTGGCTATTACAATATTAGGCTGTGATATTATTATTTGCTGGACTAAGTAGATGTTTTTTGTTTCAGAACTATAAGGAGCATGAAGAACACACAGCACATCGTTCTCATAGCTGTTGTGAAGAAGAGGTAAGTTTTGTAACTAAACTATGGACAACTTTACAAAATAACTTATTTCGTTTTTAAGCCTCTCTAGGGGCAGCAGGGGCAGAACTTGGGACTAGTTATTTGATCACGCCATTTGTATAGAACGACTACTACGAGGACGTTACCCGCAATTTAAAAATTTCATAGTCTTTTGTTAAAGCTCAGCTTTTAAAGTTATACAATCATTGACAGAAGAGCATAGATGTCACTTGATAATTATGCTGTTAGTAGGTGGTTACACCCCATACATGGAGATTAGATATAACCCCGTAGTTGATAATACATCCAACCTCAATTAGGAAACATCCTGTCTGAGGACGTATGCAATAGCAATGCACCAAGAATTGCTAATTGGCTACGCATAGTCCTCATACTAAGATGGTCATCGTAAGTAAAGCTTTTCCAATAACCAAACTTATCCAAATGAAACGAGATATGAAAAAGGTTATGATTTTTTCAAGCCTATGATTTGTTAGAAAACTAGCGTTTTTGACTTCACGCTCGGTAAACATCGGATCACAAATCTGATAAGATTGTTATACACAATGGGGTTATCCTTCCCTTAATAGGATTCGAGATGAACTCTCTGACCTCATGCCTAAATCTGAATAACAATATATTTCGTTATTCACAATAGAAAATCTTTACAAGAGGTAATGCTGTATATTTCCTCAAAATATAAAAACGAACCCTTTATGATTTTCTTCCAACTTTCTTCCGCGAATAATAATAATTTTTAGTCATAAAATTCCGTCCATTAACTTTCTTCTTTGCTCCGTCTGTAAACAGTTCCCGCGCGAGTGAAAACGTTGTCTTTACTTTGTGTTCTTAAAGAGCAAATCCGATTATGGAGTCGGCTGCAGCGTAATCCTCGAAGCTACTTTAAGGCTGGAATTTTTAATGCATTTTAATTTTATAATAAGTAAAAGCATTTGATATTTTCTAAATAATGGTTTCGTTTTCGTTCTTGCAGTCATTCTTAAATGAAATAGGTACTCATGTCAAGGAGAAGGTGAACTTGGGCACTTTCCGAGTTAAATTCGGTTCGATTAGCAAACATAGAAAAGCAAATAACTAGAGCTTTCAATTCAAGAGCATTCCCTGTAGAAAGCCTCGGGATTTGTTCTGGATGTACGCAGAGTAAATCGGGTCAGGGACTGGTCCCGATCTAATCTCTGAAGTGGTCATAAAGTTGACAGTGCAGTTACGCTGTTCTAACGTCGCCCTTTGTTTAGGATAAGAAAGGGATATCCACTCCTTAATGCGCTTGGGCATTTGACATGCTATATTTAATTTTCTTTTGGTTCTAAAGTAAAAGAAGTTAGCAGAACATTCTCATATGTTAGGTACATATGAGAATGTTCTGCTAACAAGTTTTTTTTTTTGAGTAGTTACTTAGGAAGTAAGTGCAAGACTAAAAGCAATGACTGAACAAATTATCACGAACAAAAAGGGTTTAACTGCAATGTTGAAACTTACCTACTTACTAAAGGAACGTTTTCTCGTGAAGATGGCGCCAAATTCTCTGGGTTTTATTATCAACAACTTGAAATGGCAAGTTCGCGTATTGGAAAATCACGGAAAACTCGAGGGACTTCTAACTTCTTAAACTTTTTTGGGTGGACCTGACGCTACAGGGATGTAATCAATAGAATGTTCTAGGTCGTAAATTCTGTATAGCAAGCATGGCAAAAGGAGGGTAACGGACTCTACTAATATGATTTGTTTTAGCAAGGAATCAATTAAACGCGAATATTTCTGACTGATATAAGTAGATAAACAAATCCGCTGATACTCATAATTAGTATGTGTTTTACTAGTTAAGTTAATATAAAGTTAAAGGGGCAAGTTCGCCCCTATTGGCGAATCACGGAAAACTTGAGAGACGACGAATTTCTAACTTCTTAAACCTTTTAAGTGAACCTGAAGGATCTACGGGGAGGAAATGAATACAGACACGCTCTTAATTATAAATTAAATTGGTTGTTTATTAGAAAATTTTACTATTAGACAATTTGACGCCAGCTAAAAAATCGCTTGAATAGACGGAAATAGAAGTGAAAATGTTTTAGATTACAAATTAACAGTTTCACGAAAATCCAACTAATGATTGAATTTAAAAACTTTTCCTTAGCCTACAATAACCTTTAAAATTTTAATTTCAAAGCCATAATCTGTTTACATTTTTAGTGTAATACGATGAGTTAAAAAAAACATACAAATAACCAGGCTGTATGGAATAATATTTTGACACTAAAGTATCATTATCACATCATTACAATGATATGTTGAGATAGTTCGACTTCTAAACTTCTAAGAATGAAAGAAGTTCAAATATCGAACATAAACTAACTACATACCTTGAAAGGCATTTCGCGGAATTAAGTAACTAAGTATAACAACTGACAGACTCATTGGTAGGTACCTACAGACAATATAAAGTTTGCTAATATGAGAGTTGAGAAGTTATAGACTAAGTTGTGTACTAAATAACACATTATTTCTACTTAGCGTGATCGTTAATACAAAATTCGTGTTGACAGGAGTTGTTTGTTTAATTATTTACTTAGGTAAGTATTTATAAGTTGTATAAGTTTGCTATTGTATATTTTTTGATGCAGGGGTATCAGAGAAGTGCAAAAGCAAATAAATACTGTATAGTATTTATAGGTACAGTACTTATAAGAGCTATGATTCATCCGAAAACATGCAACCATTAAAGCAAACAGTTTCTTATATTTCGGTTAGGGAAGTAATATTAAGTAAATATTTTAATTTGTAAACTTAAACTTTTCACATAATAGAAATAAAATAAAACATTTTATGTTATACACAAAAGCCTTCAAAGCTTTTGAGATACTCAAAGTGTACGTTCAATTCGAGTTCAAAGGATGCTGTACGATTGTGACAGATAGGGTTGGTAGAATAAAATTCATGGCAAAGCTTTCCACGTGTTCGAATATTACATCACACATGAACAATACGTTGTGAATGAACTTGCATTTATTTTTAGAATAGAATATGTATGTCTATGTGTCACATTAAAGAGTAGACCAGGTACGAGAAAATTGTTTTAGGTCCGTTTTTCGAAACTTGCCTTAATATTATTGTAGTTAGAAGTAAATAATAACAGACACTAATAATAACAGTTACTTGCATTAATGACCACTTGTTTTAAATCCTTATAATTTATTATTGTGTGTCTGTTCACTATCATTGTGTGTTGTTTTGTCAGTAGCTTCCCTTGATAGAATTCATACATGTCAACAGTTTATTTGTTCAAATTTAAGGGCTGAAAATAGAAATAAGAGCCTCCAGGGTTTTGGATCTTTGTCTGTGCGCTAGCTTTTAAAGGACGAATAATGAATACGTTATACTTGTATTTATTTGCCCGAACAGATTAATATCCGACTTAAAGCGTCTAAAGCCCTGCGTGCTCGGCGCGTCCGCTCCAGAATATTGGCCGTAAATTCACTTATCTTCATTTCACCCGTTCCGAATTCCTAGCGAATCATCCAACGTGTTCACTGAATAGAGGAATATGAGGAACTCGACATGTTACTTATTACATCATATGAAACCGAATCTGTTCATTGCAAATAATATCTACTATACTTTCGATAAAATTTTCCGCCCCTGTAAATATTAGGTCTAAACTTAGTCGTGATATTTTGAACGTACCTACCTATACTGGGAAATAAAGGGTTATTTCATTTGACCTGTTCTGAATTACTAGGGAATCATTGTTCACCGAATATAGGAATATGTGAAACTCACAATGTTGTTACGGAGTTTTGATTTGAACCACACAAAAATGGATGCCGAATCTGTAAATTCATTTCATTTCCTTTGTTCCTTCATTTAGGTTTCATTGTTATGTTGACATTAACACGTTAAATCATTTTTCTGCAAAAGGTAATGTAGGCGTAGTTCTGCATACATAAAACTGAAGTATGATCAAAAAACTAAAAAAAAATATTGTGTGCAACTTTAATAAATACATTTTCATGGAGATAACTATCGAAATAATTGTTTAACAGTTTTTACAGTGCTTACTGTTTTTTTTGTAATAGTAGGTATATTCCTTATTGAATAATCTTTGCATCGTAGTTGTAGGAGGTTTATGTTTTGCCAATAATTCTTATTTCAATTTGGTGAAGGCGACGAATTTTTTGGAAGGAAATTCACTTACAGAAATTTATTACATCCGTCCTGAGTTAAGGCCGCTTCTTTCAGGCGTTCGATGAAATGGCGTAGGTACATAGACCGCGTACATGGCGTAGGTACGTACAGTATAAATATGTAATTTTTTTATTAAACAAATAAAAAATAGGTTCAGTTTTACTATTTTAGTATACATATCTTCTGTTTCAATTAACAACTACGTTGTACCTACTTATATTTTCGATGTTGTAGAAGTGAAGTTTTTTAAACTCACACCAGCATGATCTGGATAGTGACCAAACAGAAATCAAAATTTAGACACTTACCTACTTATTTATAGTAATTTATATAACTTTTATAAGCTATAACGAATAAAATGAAAACATAAAAGGTCCAAAAGTCTAACCGTAAACAAATACCGAAATAACTGAGTTCAAAGAAAAAAAACCCCATTTTTTTCTTCTTTCGCATTTTTTATTTTGTAAACTCGATTCCTGGGTTCGACCTGTTCATATAGGGAAGGAGAGGTGAAATGAAATCGTAATTAAATAATGTTACATAAAATTTTCATGGTAACATACTTAAAAGAGAGTTTGTAAATAGATAAAACTGTTTCGTGAGTATAGGTAGTCAACTGTTAATCTATACAATATATTATGTATTTACAACAACTTATATGCTGGTAACGCATTGCGCAAACTACTGACTACTTACATTTGCGTTATCTATTTAGATCCATATCAGTTGCCCCCACGAAACATGGAACCTATTTGTACATGTCTGTAAGGAGTCTGTGCTATGTAACCAGGGCGCTGAAAAACTTAAGTGTACAATTTAAACCAAAAACAATAGAGTTTGTTATGTGTCTGCTTAAAAACATTTTATATGTGAACTTTCGTAACACATTATTTTAAAAAATTGCATTAAAGAAATTCACCTGCGTTAAGTTACATTACAGCAATGTGCAGGTGAATATCGGCGGCGCGGCTGCTTATTTATGCATTTATATATCACTGCTAGTTATTTGTTGCTCGCATCCTTTCACTTGATTTATTCTCATTAATATTCTCATTAATGTCTCATTGGGATTTCAATAACGATGACACGTTTCCGTCTTTTTATTTATTTTGAATACATTTTAAACTGATTACGACCATGGCTGTCTGCAACCCTTTTATGACCCACTTTTGGGCATCCGCTGCTCTAATTCGGATTACTGGAGAAACGGACTAGTGGCCAACCCGTGTCGGATGTTTTCAAGCCGAAAAGGTTAAAGACTGTATCAATATACAGACAGACGACTTAACGCGCCGTCGGTATTAGGGAGGTACTGACCGCGCCCGGAGTTGCTTAACTTTTTCGATCGCTTGCGATCTACTCAGGCGGAGATACCCATAATATTTGGGCAATACTTTATTCAAAATTTCTTCAAAATATAGGATTTTTTAGGAAGAAAATAAGAACACGTTTACAACATTTCTCATTATTCCTTAGCGTTTATTGCATTCGTTTGTCATTTCAAGTTAGTCTGTAGGAAATAAATATTCCTGGGCAATTTCTGCCTCGCGTGATAGCAACCTATCTGCCATCTTGAAATACGATTCCCGACTGTCATGCACGTTTAGAATAAAGTGGTGAAAACTTTAAAATGATATCTTTGTATTTATTTTGATTTATATTACTATTAAGTATTTGACGCCGACCTTATTATTATAGGAGGTAGAGTCATAGCAGCTCGCTCGGGGTACCTTACAGCAATCCATAGTAAAGTTCTTCGTGTCTTGTGTTTCGGCTGAGGCGTGGTTGCCGGAGATACTTTCTTTAAGGCAAACATCGCCTGCTAGTGAGTAGCAACGCATCCTTAGATACGAATCTTACGAGAATGGGTGTCCATGGTCTGTTGTGACAGTAGTGAACACTTAACGCTTGCATGCCCGCTTGCTTTTCATATTAGAACCCAATCCTTCTTATGGTAAGAGGATACTTAATAGACCAAAAATGGGTTACAGAAAAGTATCTTATCGTACTGATATTAATTACGTAGTACGGATATTAGTTTATTAATTTCGCATTATGAGTTTCCAAAATAATATAGCAGAATAGTTATTCAATGTACGTAGGATTATTTCCCCAACGAAATATGTAATCAAACTTATTTTGTACCTCAGTATTCGCCCAATCCGCTTTGGCTGAAACAGAAAATTATTTTCTAGAGATCATTAACCATTTACGAGGTTTAAACTCATACCACTAAAACCTTTATGAATTTATATTAACTGTAAGTTTTCGCGAAATAATTTAACGTAGCTACCCCTTAGATTATCTATTGAGCAAATAAATCTGATCTGTTGTGTGATCTATGAAACCCATTGACAAAATAAAGTTTAAAAAAAAACAATATCTTTTCATTTTAATTCCATACTAAGAGGTGGCGAAATTCAAGTAGTTCTATAATTATCGTGTATTTTTTGAACTTCGAATTAATATCAATGTATGCGCAATAAAATACTTTTTATTGCATCCACAGGTAATAAAATTTCGGACAAAATAATACAGTGCTGTGAACTTAATAACCTCACGACGTTTTGGACATTAAATGTAATTGATTTCTGCAATTGACATTTCCAAATCTTGATACATTTCATTTGGCATATACAAAAGTGGCTCATCATTAACCTCCATAGGACGTTATCATTATACATGAGGGTTAATCAATTTTATAGCAAAAACACTGCTCGTTGTGTTTTTACAATGTAAGCTACACAATCAACTTTTATAAGAACACCCGAGGACAACGGGTTACTGTTGGATTCAGAGGGCTCAGGACCAGGTCGAGTGGCGTTCATTATAGGGTAGGCCTATGTCCGTGGACAGTGGACTTCCGAGTACCATCAGGTCGCCCGTATGCCTGTTTGCCTCGTCTATCTATAAAAAATCTAAAGGCTGCCAGATGAAAAGTGAAATAATCATACGCCTATCAAACTACCTCCAACATAAGTTTTTTCTATGTTAGTAGTTTACCTATGTTTAATCTGAACATTGTACAGCGATATTTTTTTTTGTTTCTTCTAGTTTAACGTAAGTCTGTGCATTATGATCAGATTTTAACGGGGCACATAAAACGAATCCACCCCGCGGGCGGACATCAAAAAGTTGTTATTCGTCGCATAAAGAGTCTGACGCGAAACAAGTAACATGCCTCGGTTTTACCGTGCTTCTGCGAGCAGTTAAAAGCTTTACTGTAGAGCCACGAGAGTTTTTTTGACGAGACTTTTTCTCGTATTTTACAAAAATATGTCTTATAAATTATAATGTATCATTTGAAAAAAAGTTTTTATAGTTTTTAATAACTTTTTCCCTTCTTCAACAAAGTGGCATGAAAATATTTTGTGAACTTAAGCTTTTTTATCTGTCTGATCATTAGAGATCGATTGTAGGGTCAGGTATCTTCTATGGAACAGGCCAATGCCTTATTACAATATCATATTGCCATGTTCAACAATAAATAAATTATATTATTTTATTTGGCTCATTTCGTAACAATTTTAGATCTATAAAAACCGTCATGCATCGAAAGTCCGTGTCCGAATACATTTTCGTCAAAAGTCAGTTTTATGGCCCAAATCTACATTCGTGATAAACGGACAGCGAGAGATTTGGAACTTGATCGCTCCTCTCAAATCGGACACGTATCATGACTTTTTTGATGAAACGAGTAATTTTTGACGCTGCAGCATCAGCTCAAAAAGAATTTGGAAAAGGGTATTTTCGTCACGGAATCAAACTTTGAATACGACCGAAAAGTAGTTCATTTAAAATTCCAGTAAAGTCTCAAGATCAATCGAAAGTTTGCCTTAAAAACCCTTAAAATTTCTAATGCCTACTGCTTAAAATAAGGGTCAAACAGTATTTACTATAAACACAACGCTCTAACAGTTTACTTTCGATTAACTTGCGAGTATACCTATGTATATAAAAATTAAGGTTTATATTACATTGTCCACTTTGTCTTCTAATGACTCTGACTCGCACTTATGAAGAAGATTTCCCTTGTGACTCACCACGAATCAGTCGAGTGATACCACTCGTGCCACTAAGCAAGTTGCATGGTGAGTGACAATCTAATTCTGAAGCAGCACTAATTTTATTTTATAACGCCAACGTCCAACCAAAGTGTTTACTTTACTTTAACATCAGACAGCTTTTCAATACTTTCTGGTTATGCAACTGAAACTTCATCAAAATCACATTTGAGTAGAAATTACACCTCTTTTCAGTAATTTAACTTGTAAAAAGATTTGCCTTGTAAACCTCTTTAACGATATCTAGGACAAATATGTATGTATATGTATAACTAGCTTTTGCCCGCGACTGCGTCCACGTAAACTTCAGGATTTGGTCAAGAGCGAAGTAAAAAGTATTCCATATCATAATCCAGATTTAAATGTTTTTATTAAAAAATCCCAATCTATTTTACGCGATGATGATGATGATGATGATTTTACGCGAAAGCATAATAAATATCTGCATCACTAAATCCGCCATTTTGTTGCGGCGGCCATCTTTGATTTTCATTTTTTTCATGAGTTCTATTCTACTAATTAAGCCCTTTCATTTGATATCCATATTGAGGCAGTTATGGAAACTATGGGATCCACTATAGAAGCTCTTTCATTTGGTACCCATATTGAGGCAGTTGTGGAGGCTATGGAATCCGCCATTTTAGTGCGGTGGCCATCTTGGTTTTTTAATTTTTTTCATAGTGAGCTCTATTCTACAAATCAATCCCTTTCATTTGATACCCATAATGAGGCAGTTGTGGAAACTATGGAATCCGCCATTTTATTGCGGCGGCCATCTTGGATTTTCATTTTTTTTCATAGTGAGCTCTATTCTACAAATCAAGCCCTTTCATTTGGTACCCATATTGAGGCAGTTGTGGAAAATATGTAATCCGCCATTTTGTTGCGACGGCCATCTTGGATTTTTATTTTTTTCATAATGAGCTCTATTCTACTTATCAAGCCCTTTCATTTGATACCCATATTGAGGCAGTTGTGGAAAATATGTAATCCGCCATTATATTGCGGCGGCCATCTTGGATTTTCATTTTTTTCATGATGAGCTCTATTCTACCAATCAAGCTCTTTCATTTGATACCCATATTGAGGCAGTTGTGGAAACTATTGAATCCGCCATTTTGTTGCGGCGGCCATCTTGGATTTTCATTTTTTTCATAGTGAGCTCTATTCTACTAATCAAGCCCTTTCATTTGATACCCATATTGAGGCAGTTGTGGAAAATATGTAATCCGCCATTTTGTTGCGACGGCCATCTTGGATTTTTATTTTTTTCATAGTGAGCTCTATTCTACTTATCAAGCCCTTTCATTTGATACCCATATTGAGGCAGTTGTGGAAAATATGTAATCCGCCATTATATTGCGGCGGCCATCTTGGATTTTCATTTTTTTCATGATGAGCTCTATTCTACCAATCAAGCTCTTTCATTTGATACCCATATTGAGGCAGTTGTGGAAACTATTGAATCCGCCATTTTGTTGCGGCGGCCATCTTGGATTTTTATATTTTTCATAGTGAGCTCTATTCTACTAATCAAGCCCTTTCATTTGATACCCATAATGAGCAGTTGTGGAAACTATTGAATCCGCCATTTTGTTGCGGCGGCCATCTTGGATTTTTATTTTTTTCATAGTGAGCTCTATTCTACTAATCAAGCCCTTTCATTTGATACCCATATTGAGGCAGTTGTGGAAAATATGTAATCCGCCATTATGTTGCGGCGGCCATCTTGGATTTTCATTTTTTTCATGATGAGCTCTATTCTACCAATCAAGCCCTTTCATTTGATACCCATATTGAGGTTGTTGTGAAGTAATAATAAGAATAAGAAGTAATCCGCCATTTTGTATCGGCGGCCATCTTGGATTTACAATCATAAAGAATGTATTTTAATGTATTGTCATCAAAATTAAGAGTGTGTACCAAATATCAGATCAATCTGTCACCAGGAAGGGGTTAAATTCCAATTACTTAATTTGACCCAAATAAACAACTAAAAAGGGCAAGCTAAATAAAATCGTTTAAAAAAGTCGTATCCTCCATCTTGAATTTAGAAATATAGTTTATTTCTCGTTCCAAAATATTCTATTAAAATGTCATGTCATCAATAATTAAAAGAAACTGAATTCATGATCTTGAATTTAATAGTAATTTATTTTAAATAATAACACATGATAATTCCATAAATTATTTATTACATTTTTAATTCATTAAAAAATGTGTCGGACATCTTGGATTTATTCATGGTATTTTCCATAATATATTTTATTGCAAAAAAAATCATCGAGCTAGCCGTAAGGCATGATGCCACGTCTGTCATTATATTCGAAAAATTAAAAAAAAAAACGTCTCTAGTTGTCATTGTTACTCACTACAAAGGTCAATGACCTAAGTGGACGTACATAATTGCGTGAAAAATGGAAAAAAATATTTGTTATATAATAAAATAAAATATAGCCTATGTGTTACCGACGGTTTTTCTCTATACAACAATCCAAATTTCATTCAAATCCGTTCAGCCGTTCGAGAGATGTTCGCGCACAAACAAACAGACTAACAGACTAACAGACAAACAGACTAACAGACTAACAGACAAACAGACAAAAATTGTAAAAAGTATATTTTTGGTCTCAGAAGCGTGTCCTGACTTGGAAAAACTTAATTTCACAAAAAAATATTACATGTACAGAATTCATAGCTCAAGAATTTTATTATATGTATAGAATAGAAGATAATATAGCTCAAATATGTTGATCTATATTTTACATACCTAAATTAGGTTTGAAAAATAGTATTTTTAAAGAATCTACAAAAGATTAAACCTTTTTTATTTTACCACCACATACAAACGCTGTTTGCAAAAAATGTGCCCAACAGTATTACATAATTGGAAAAAAAGTCAATTTAATTCACAAAACTCTCGCTACGCCATTCCATTTATTGCCGGTTTAAAAAAACATTTACGTAAAATATACTATTGATCAATATCTTACCTGAGTTCACACTAAATTCAAACAAAACTGTTGCTTTGTCATCTCTTATCTTCTATAAAACAGAACATAGTGCACAAACGCTCTTAGGAAACAAAGATATAATAATATCAGATTGCGAAGCGCAATGTTGGCGCAAAACTAAACTTTTGATTGCAGAGCCTTGTAAACGTAACAATGTTGTATTATATCAATGCTAGATGTTTGAAAGGTATTGCTTTTCCGCTATGTCCTTAACATTTTATTTCTGGGTGTTTTTTTGGATGCTTTTGTAGGTGGTGTAGTTTAAACGAAAGCCGTGTTTATTCGAGAGATAAACTTTGTTTTGGATCTCTCTTTGAAAAATCTTACAGATAAATAAAGTTGAATACAGTGAACTCTTAGATAGAACGTTAGAAATGTATAATAAGTAACGGTACAAGAAAAGTTGAATACCGAAAGAAAAGTTACCAAATTACCGTTACGAATAGTTTCTAATACTATTTGTTTTACTTCGCAACCTGTAGTAGAAATACCTACCATTTCAACTAGTACTATCACTGCTATTATGGTATTTCTATTCACTGGTATTTCTATTGTAGCTTGCGAGGTAAATTCGTCCTGCATATATGAAGCACAAATAACTGCCAACTTTTGACATACGGTCGGCTGTACTTATTTTTACAGTGCTTTTTAAGAGCCAATTGTTTTGAGTGACCTTTAGCGAATATGACGGTATTTTGCTACATTCCACAGAGAGTTTGAATTCATTTTAGGATTTTATGTAGGAATTCAAAGCAAGTTTTTAACATACTAGGTTTAGTTTTTTGTTTGTCACAGTTTAGATCTACTAAGCATTTCGTAAGAGGAGAGTTAACCCTTTAGCTACCTTAAAATATTTTACAGAAAAGACAATAAGTAGGTTACACTAGGATAAATTGAGAATTATATAAGTACCTACAGAAATTATTTTAAAGATTAATAATATCTGAGTCACAATTTCTGGTTTTCTCTTATGGGCACTATTACAAAACTCGTAAACCGTTACCTAAACAGAAAACAAAAAATACTTCAATATCTATAAAAGCAAGCGTCGATCAAAAACGTATAAAGGCAGTGCAATATCCTCTGCCTGTCGGAACGTCCATTTATAGAGCTGTCCTTTTTATGGCCCATAAAAGTTCCACAAATCATCCCAAGCGTACAATGCTTGAAGGAAACAACATGATAGGGAAATGTAGCTTAGGATCTAATCACATCGTTTTGTTTTTTAGAATAACTCTAAAAATCAATTTATCAAGTATTTTTAATCTAATAAAATAATCTTTTAAATAAGAAATAAGGATCGGAAGCCGAAGTGGTTCCTTGAAATGATGTATTGAAATTGATATTGGGAATCTTCCCAAGGTCAGTTGCTACCGAAGACATGAAATAAAAAAACTCTTTTGGTACATAAATACCTTATTACTTTGCAACATTTAAGTAAATGCATTTGCTTACAAGCATTATGTAAAACAGAACAGTAATTTATTACAAATCATTAAAATATTTTGCAGTGGCATTCTTTAGTACGTACCCCGTACATCCCTACTGTGTAGTTTTCCATTTTCAGTTTAAAAGCAAACCTAGAAGCGCTTACCAAGAAAAATCTAAAGTGCATTCTGAATTTCTTGACTGCAAGCAATTACAGACTGAAGAAGCATTACAATTAATAGAAGAAGAGAACAACTACTTTAAGCAGTTACATCTTGAAAAAAATATTACGGTTTGAATCAGCATAAATTAAGGACTAATTCGTCTTATACTTTTGGTATATCTACATAATAGTTTTGTTCCTTATTGCAATGTATGTCTGGCTGGCTTAATGTGTACATATTTGTAAATTTATCATATCACTAAAACAAATTTCATCAGATAATACATTACATTTACTCGTTACATTTAACACAGTTACATTTAGCAAGTTCGAAGGAAAAATAATTTACAAAAAAAGAAAACTCGTACGAACCACGAACGACCCGACCAAACGCTGAAAGTTGGCAGCTGTCAGGTCCACGCCTTCACTTTGACATGAGAGCAAAAGTTCGGAAACATGCCAGCCCTCGCTTCGTTCGGCTTTTTGGAAGTTTACAACACAGTTGATACTGCAGGCGGTTGCAACGAATACCTTACGTAATTAAAACAGAAAATCTACACGAGGATGAACGATATTCTCAGCTTGCGTGACATCACAGTAATGAAATTCCAACGTTTTCCTCGCAAGAATGTCGCAACGTCTTCATCTTTTCTTACACAACTTTGTGTTCCATTTTCAAGCTTACAAACAGAAACTAGTAAAATAAGTAGAGTTATTATTTTACTTGTTTCAGTTACCTACGTTCAAGTCTTCCACCCATTTTGTCCAATCATTTTTCATGATAACGGTTCATAATAACGAAATAATCGCGTAAAGCGAAATACATCAATGCGTCAACTTCTTTAGAAACTTAAGAATTTCATCATTAGTTTTCACTAAGATATACTTACTAAGATATATTTACATAATAATAATTATGTACCGACTTCTAATAAAGCAAGATGTGTTATTTTGCCAAAATTCTTTCGCAAATTAAATAAAATCAAACATCAATATTCGAAAATGCGGTACTCTCAGGAAGTGGGTCGTAAACAAAGGAAAAACAAATCTGTAAATTCTTTCGTTCACTACTATTTTGTAAGAAATCCGCAGATTTATTTTCCATTAAATAAGAGGATTATCTGCGGTTACGCTGACATGATGAAACGTCTGCTGTATTTCAATATATATTACGGCCCAGTAATCTTTCTTTATTGGATGCCAAAGAATTGGATGGTCATCCGACGTATTTGGAGTTCTGATTGTATTAGTAATAAGAATGTGTTTAGAATTATAAGTAGGACAAAATAATTGGTAACGGTTATAATTAAGTAACGTTGAACAACAAAAGAAATTCTTAGAAAGAATTTCATAGCATGATATTATCTACTCTGTTTGTTTTGATACAATTTTTGATTACGAAATGGAATGTATAAGAGTTTTAATAGAAAATATACATAGATTGAGCTTCAAAAATATGTAACATTTGAATAAATATTCGCATGTTCGTGCTCCTGAATAATCCGAATAGGTCCATTGATATTCGTTGCATCATAAAGCTTATTACTATGCCACCAAAGACTGGACTCTATTAGATGCAATTACCGTTGCCATATAACGGAAAATGTTCGAATTAACTTGTTTTATTGATAAATGAATGAATTAAGTCGACCTCAGATGTTTCAATCAATTATTTATTTATATAAAACTTTACTGATACTAAATACGGCTTAATGCTAAATAGCATTATATTCCAGCCAACCTCGGGAATGTTCAGATAAATGCAAAGACGGTGTGGAATAAATAAATAATTTAGAGATAGACATAGGTACAAAAGAAGTAGAAAAAGTACAATGGATTGCAGAGGTCAACGAGGTCAACAATAATAAAAAGTTAAAATAGGACAGATTAAAATATAAAATAAATACTATATAAATGTAGTAGATATAAATAAAAATGTAGTAGAATAAAAATAAGAATTAAAATACTCAAAACATTATAACATAAATACATATACACATACATGAAATACATATTTTTAATCTATAGCCTTATAAAAGTGAGCCTAAACTCTTCGTTTAAATGAAAATTTTGAGTTAAGTTTCCTGATGTGAACGAGGAGAGCATTCCAAAGCCGAGCAGATTAGAGAGTAAAGGAATTAGAGACAAAACTAGTGGAATGTTGAGGAAACGGTAGAGAAAGAGAAGCAGTAGAACGAAGATGACGTTCGTGGGAATCCGAAAGGTACTGAAATTTGCATTTCAGATCAATTAACTTGATTTACTTCTTACTCACAATGTTATAAATATACTCGTAAATAAGTTAACGATTAGATGTAAGAATGCCTATCTATATCAGCTTATTATTTTTGGGTCAAACTATAAATCCTAATTTCTCGTTTAGGTATATACCGAAAATTATGTCCAAATTAAGTAGGTGCTTTCATAACATAGACTATACATAGACATTGTGCAGAAAGCTGTGAAAGCTTTTTCAAACAGAGACAAATGGAAGACCCAAACCCAAATAATGCGAGCGAAACAAAACACCTTCCAACAATACGGAGTAAACATGTTTACTCCCTACACAATAGATCCTATAAGAAAGGGTTATTTGACAACCTCATAATAGCACCCTCAATACCACCATAATGCTGGAGACATTACAGTCACAAGATTGTGACATGAACATAAAAGCTTTCACCTAATGATAAGAAACACAGAAAATGGTCTTGCTATTCAGGTGTCATCTTTCTTTACTTACGAGTACAATCTAACTGACGAAATTTAAGCACAGCTTAAATAACCAAAACAAAAGTAAGCACGCGGGCATCACGCGGGAGGTAATTCAGCTTTGAGGTGAGAGCGACCAGCAAAGTGCCACCTGCAGAAAGTTTCGAATGGCGACGACGTATTGCCAAAAGGATTAACTTTACCACCAAATGGTCCTAACTTGTAAATACATATTATTATTTACAATGTGTAATGTCAACACTGCTACTTACTGCTTTCATAATACCTTAAACAATGTTTTTTAGCTTTAAAGTACAATCCTTAAGGATTGGCCGCGACTGATAGATAGATTACCAAATGAGTAGCTCTCCATTTTTACTCGTATTTTACTCGATTTTGCGGTAACTTTTATGTTTTGAAAGGATCTTCGAACACTAATTTATTAATGATAATAAAAAACAGTTTTCAAAGTTACTTTCTCTATTGTTTCAGTGCTTACCTCAAGGACGACTTCGCTGTCCTACCATATTTGGAAGCTGGATTTAACAGGGTATGTGTAGATGTTAAATGTTAATACATCTTTTAAAACATTTAAATTTTAAATAAAATCTTATAAGCCTGTTCGTATCACAATTGAAACTACATTGGTAAATATAACATTTTGTATTCGTTTAAAATGCAAGTTATTTTAAGGATTTATTTGTTTGCGAAGTAGGTATCTACTACTCTTTTTAACGCTTAATTTACATGCAAAAATTACTCTACTAAGCCCTAAATTTGTCATAATTTTTATAGGCGACTTAAACTTTTCCCTAGCAAATTAAAACATGCATGTTTCGTAAATCATTCCGCTTCCGGTAACTAAAATTCAGAGCGCCTTGTAAATAATAATAAATTTTAAATTGAAATACTTAATAATGGTGGAAAATAAAGGATGAAAATTAATTACTCTAATGAAACGGCTGAATTAAATGGAGTGCCGGCAACGCAAATACTCGTAATTATAATAAAGCCAAAACAATGGAAGTGGATTGAGGGTGATTTGTTTCAAAAGTTACAATGATTAAAAATAAACGTCTAATGATAGCTACACGCTCTACCAAATGAATATTTTGTCTCGTACCTAATTGATAAATCATAATATTACAATGGTAGTTACACTAAAATATAAAAAGAGGAATTGCTGTAGTTCCACCTTTGAAGTTACTACTTCATTCGTATCGTATAAAATAATATTGTAAAATATTGAACCCTATTAAAAGCTCCATGTAAATCCCTGTTATAGCAGCCTATTCAGTGGTAACTTCTAAAGATCCCGATGTGATCCATGAAACTTAATATGCTCTTGCTCGGCTTGTAAAGGGATTTATGCTTAAGAAGGTTAGGGTAAGCCACCCTCTAAGGGCGAGAGAGTACTTACGCTGCGGTCTTCTCGATGTGTCTATTTCAATCAATAGTTTATTTTTATATTTTTGTCATAAACCATCGGTAAATATTTTGTGGAAAATGTGAAAAGTTCTTATTTGCACGAAACGTACGAATGCGAATATACCTACTAACTAGTTTTAAGGGGTGAATATTAATGTGGACCATATTAATAAGGCCACATTTCTCTCAAGTCTTGTTCCTTTCAACAAGGTATTGAGAGAAAAGGCATGAGAACTTGGACATACGGAAAGGCTTGCTCTGAAGTAGGTACCTTCTCCTAACGTTCAATGTCGGCGCTCAAAAATCCGTAAACCTTTTTGGCGCGCTGTCAGCTGTCATTCAATAACAAAACGTGTGTAAGTAGCTACTATTTGGATAAAGGTTTTGGATTTTGGCGCGCTTTAAACTGTCTACACTAGCAAAATTGTCATGTCAGTACCCATTAATGACCCACTACAGGATCGGGTCTCCTCTCACAATGAGAAGGATGTAGGCCTTAGTCCACCACGCTGGCCTACTGCGGTTTGGTGGACTTCACGTGCCTTTGAGAACTTTTTTTTTTGTGAACTCTCAGGCATGCAGGTTTCCTCGCGATGTTTTCCTTCACCATAACAGCAGGTGATATTTAATTTCATAAATCGCACATAACTCTTATTACAAAGTCATTGGTGCGTGCCACTGGGATTCGAACCCGGACCCGTAGATTCAAGGTCGAATTCTAAGCCACTGGGCTATCACCGCTGTGGCAAAAAATTGTACCGCTCCACAAACCTAAGAAAAAACGTTCGCGTTCCACTGCGTGATCCCACTTCTCTTCAGGCATAAAGGAATGCAGTTAATTTCCAGGTGATGGTAGAAACGTTGGGAGCGACAGCCTGGTGCGGGGAGATCCTGCAAGCGCGGGCCGCTGCAGCGAGCTCGAGGGCGCAGGTGGCGGCGGTGGCTGCTCTGGCCGCGGCCACTGACCGCTGCAGGGACCTCGTGGCCGTCTCTGATGACCAGCAACGGATACTCGTAAGTGTATTATTTATTTCAAGTATTAAAAATACACTTAAAGATAGTTTAAATTTCGAACTTAGTTCAATACGTGTACCGGTAATCTGACCGATCCTCATCGATAGAGGAGGTTACCGGCGTTGATGAAGTACTTTATAGCGATAGCTAGATATTCCAGTACAATGGTACAGCTACTAACTTCCTACTAACTAATGGTACCTAATAAATTCTTCCCGCAGTTGATACCTTCCAGCATAGAAATAGCCATGTTGAAACTTTGTTTTGTATATGAATATAACACAAGAGTACATACCGCTTGGTTTCTAGATCCTATAATTTTGATCCAGTCAGTTTAGACACCACTACAATAATCTATCCTAAATCTATGAATAGTTTCGATTCTGCAGATTAAATTTTAACATAATTATAGATTTATATGTTGAAATCTAAGAAGGAAAGTTTTGATGAAATTATTGTACCGTTGTCGCGTTGCTACGTTACTCACAAATTAAGAGGTCAAATGTCGGTATAATTTCTCCTAAACAACCTTCATCGGTTAGATACCTTAATAAGGGCGATCATAATAATAAACATAATTTATTACGAAGATGAAAAGTTAAGAGGTATTTACAAGCTTGCTTATTATAACGTTTTCGTTAAGTCTTGTGTAATTAAGACTTACGGAAAAAACCGTGAAAAAACAAACTTATGAGCTTCGTGCCCCCCTCTCTCTCATTCTCATTGAGAATAGTAGGATTCTGTAAGAATCGTAGAGTAGGAATCTGTGTAGGGTTTCTATTGTTCCCTTCCTGTTTTCTTTCAATAAGGCTATCCATATCCGTCGATTGATTACTAAAATCAGCCATTAGCCACTGGGCTATCAACGTAATAACATAGTGAAGCTTCATGAAACCCAACAGCTAACGAACAAGGCCTGGAGCCGCGTAGTGGGGTGGCGCGCGGAGGACGGGTCGCGGCCGCTGACGGAGTGCGTCGGGGGCGAAGCGCTGCGGCTGGCGTCGAGCGGCGCCCGTGACTGGGAGGCGCCGGTGATGCTAAGGCGACGCGCCTCTCCCGACCCGGTGCTGCTGCCGTGCAGAGGCGCTACTGTTGCTCTGGCGAGGTGGGTGAATAAGGGCAACTAAATTATGTAGCTATAGGTCAGTACCTACTTGCCTACACCAGGAAAGTATCGATGGTGCTTTTTGAGTGTAAGTGTGCCGTGCAGAGGCACGGCTGATTGAGAGACATTTGAATGGTTAAACAGAGCAGAACAGATTCGAAATTGGCCATATAAGTTGTAAAGTGCTCTCTGCTGTTGAGGACGAAGCTAATGCCCGCGACTAGTGCCGCCAGGTATGTTCCGAAGGACGACAACCCCAAGACATCCAACCTTCTACCACATCTATCCTTAAATTGAACAGAACACAGTAACGTATTTCAGGAGTAAAAACTAATTATGCGTTTATATTGTTCACAGAAGCACTTCTCACGTAGTGTTCGTGTGTGAGTCAAACAATACCGACTCCGGCGGCGCCCGGGGCTCTCTCCACTCCATCAGACGAGGGTCGCTGGACGTGCGGTCGGTGGCCTCCGATGGTCTCCGGCGGACCTCGCTTGCTAAGCTTCAAGGTCTGCCTCTCGAAGCACCTATTACTAAGGTAAGGTATCCCCTAATCGACGCCACTTTGGTTCACTCCGCCTGGCCCTGGTCCTTTGAATCCAACGAAAATAGCGGAAAATAGCTATTTTCGTAGAACCTGAAGATACTGTCCACCAGTTCGAAGCCTCGGAGGGCGGCCTGTACACCTTTTATCACACGCTCGCCATTCGGGCACCTTATTCCACCTCAGTTTTCGGTCGATGATGTCGGCAAATCATTGCCACTGTAGGTACTTTGAACTTTTATTGTGAACTGTTATAATTTATACACTGAATCTTATTTATAATTATGTCGTTACATCCTTAAGCAAGCCAGGAATAGGATTTTACATGATTGAAATCCCCACGTGACCCCAATCCGAAGGAAGGGCGAGTTAGAGCTTTTGTTCTGGATATAAGTCACGCCTTTGTGTTGTCGGGACAGCGAGCTGACGAGAGTCGGAATCTGTGTAGGCGTAATCCGTGGAGCGGGGTGAAGCGGTTTCACGTTCCCTCGACACCTTTAATGCAAAGTGATGAAAATTTAACAGAAGAGTAAACACAATACTAAACAAATGAATGGTCCGTATGTACGGTCTAACTAATAACGTCGCAATTTGATCGAAGTGATTAATTATCACTTGAACACACGTAGAAGTCCAAAAAATTATAAAAACTGACAAAAGAAAAAAACTAAAGTTGTTTCTTATAAAATATGACAACCACTAACAACTGAAAAGTCAAAAGATGTAGGTACAAAATAAAACGATTAATTTTTATAGAGTTCGAATTATTATATCTAAGTAGGTATAGGTACAATAAAAATGAATCGCTATTCATTAGTCTCGAAAACGGCTGGGCCGATTTGGCTCATTTTAGTTTTGGTATGTTCATATAGGTCCAAGGAAGGTTTATACGGTGAGAAAATTTGAAAAGAATGAGAGAAATAAAGTATGATTTTCTGTATTTGGCAGAACGAAGTGTGCTGCTGGGTCAAATAATTGGTAATAAAATTCTTACTTTAACTTTTAATTAAAATTCGAAACAAATGATGAATTGAGAATGAGGATTTCTTTCATTAAGTTGTTAATTATGGAGCTATAAATTTATATTTAAGTTGGCGTTCTGTTAGGTAAATAAGAAAAAACAATTCGACCATGCGAATATTCTGGATAGTTTTTACTTATAATAAACTTCAAGTTTTTTCACGTTTTTATTACCTATTGTGTAATATGTGGCTATGAATTATGAAGGAAGAACATTTGAATGAAAATTAAAGTTAGATTTGTATTTTATATGGTGGACGCCTGTAAGGAAAATCTGACAGTTATTTTGTTTTAATAAGACAGTTTCTTACGTTTTTTATAGATGAGTGATGATGATGAATAGAGATTATCTTCCAGAAAAGGTCGGTATTTATTAACAATAAAAACTATTAATTTTACTGAAAAAAATATATAGTGGTATGTAGGAGTCATATTCGTACAAAATACTCGAGCATATTCGTACAAAATACTAAAGGAGAATTTTGAAAACATTTATAATAATTGTGTTGTTCTAGGTCATTTCACTCCTCTCTACGGCGACAGAGGGCGCTCCGCCCTCCACCGTGGCTTGCATAGAGAGGGCAGTAGACATGCTTCGCACCTCGGAGCTTTACTCCCCCCAAATGAGGGAGGACCCTAAACTTAGGGCCGAAGACCCTATAGCAACTGATCTGATTGGTGCTCTGCTATCGGTGAGTATTCCATATCGTTAAAAGTATATTTTATTATTCAAAATATCAGCTTCTGCTATCTTTTTGTTACTTACATTTGTAAAAAGATTATTTTTTATTACTTTCCGTTTTATTAGACATCCGTTCATTTAAAACTCATTAAAATACACTTTCAAGAATGGCGTAACGCTATACAGTTGTATCTCCCTGAGTACATTATCATATCTTGCAAACTTAAAGCGAGATTCTTCCAAAACGCAGTCTTCTGTTGAAGTTTCAATGTTAATAAGAAGTCAATATTAAAATATTGTATAAATTATATCACATTTAAATCTAAGAATCACAAAATTACATACATTCTCATCTATAAAAGATTGAAATGTAACATTGTTTACGAGATAAATTAACGCCGCTGCAAATCCCGGAGTTTGGACAAGTTTTCCCATTTCACGGCAAATTAGGACCCAACGTGACGTTGACGCTCGTTGCAGGTTAATTATCTTGTAGATGAGATCTGAAACGTTTTATTCACAGTATATAGGGATTTCGTCTGCCCGAATTTAACTTCAGATCAACAGAGAAATAAATAGCCCTATACATATTTCAGTATTTTACGTTAAAGCATTTAACGTAAATAGTAAAATGTTTTTACGTTAAATTCTTTGTTTATGGCACATGAAAATATTTATAGGCTTATTTTTTGTAATTGGACATCATATTAAACATATCTAATATCTTTCGCGGTGGTGGTTAAATATTGAAGTTTTAACAATAATCTAAGTATGTTTATAATGGTGATTATTTTTTATAATTTATTATTAAAATAGTTGGGTCTATCAATATAATATCATCACACAATATCATCGTTTCAAATTTATTTTTTATTAATAATTATCGCTTTATATCAAAATCTGTATAAATAAGATGAAAAACTGCATCAGACGCCAAACTTCTAATCGTAACTACATAATTTATGGTCCTTTTTTATAATATCAATTAGTGTTGTTCATCTACAGCTGACTGCTAAAAGAAAATATTAATTACTTAATAATTAAATTTAATTAATAATAATTGGTTTATTTATTCAACATTTCAAAAATGTGATGAAGTAATAAAGATTAACTCTTATGTTTATAAGGCAGTATTTAAGTATTACTATTTATATGGCCGAATTTCGGCAAATGCTTACTCGTTAAAATATAAATATAATATAAATATGAATATGTATAAATGATTTAGATTAGCTTAACTATGCAGTTCTGTGCCTTATGTATTGTTTTAAACGTAGTAGTATATTTCTGTATTGTGTGTATTTCCTATTTTGTGTACCTATTTATGAGTGATAGAATTAACATTTAGGCAAAATATTATAACGTATACTAATCTTATATATTTATTTATCTGTTCATGATCCTGTTTGGCTGGGAAGCGGGAGCAAGTGAACACAAACCTTTTTTTTATGGTAGGAGGTTTGGTATTACGTCTGTCTCTCTACACTATCTAGATTCTCTTGTCTAACTCATATATTATCTGCTGGCTAGTTAGAGCGATAATAGTATGTTATGCCGATGCGCTTGCTACTGTTTGGACAAAAAATCATTTTGATTCGTAAAACCAACATATAAATCATAGTTTACAATAAATTCAAAATAACGGTAATAAAAACGATATGATGGTAAATATCGAATGGTAGTTTGTCCAAATATCTGGTAACTAATATTTCTATTTCACGGTTGTGATTTCTATATTTCTCACTTAATTAAAAGCCAATGTTAAATAAGTACTTTGAAGTTCCTAAGGTCATAAATTGTAACAAATATTTATAACAAAATATTTATTATGAGTTTACTATGTAGGTGCGCTAAGTACAAATTATGATCTTATGTCTTCATCGAATTAAATCGAATATCTGCTGTAGGATCGAGCATAAAATCACGTAATATAACTAAACACAGCATAAATATTGACATTCAACGCTTTGTATCGGTTATGGGTAATCCAATATGTTTATAATAGGTTACTTTTGTAAATAAATCTGCGCTATCATTAAGCTATATATATAAGTAAGTATTTATGTACGCATGTGTTGTAAAAACAATTTAAACAAACAGCAAAGACAATTTAAGCCGTATTCATCATGTTCATAATGAAGGCATAAATTATATGAAATATTTGTATGTCAAAAATTGTATTGTATAATCTTTTCAGCAAGGACCTACCAACGTGCTGTCGTCTCGGAGAAGCAGCAACGATTCTACCGTCGTTAGATCACAAACAAATAGGACTAATATTAAACATAAGGTAAGCAGAAACAAATACAATACATTGGTATAATGGATACCTACCTACTGATTTCATTTTCAGTAAGCAATATTATTTTTTAGAAAATCTTAAAACTTGCAATTTCAATCTTTTGTGTGAGTATAAGGGAATACATAGTAATATATTCCATTAGCGTAAGCCGTAATAGCCGTTTCGGTAAACATAATTTTTTTTAAGTCCTAAACTTTCCAGTTGCTTACCCTATAAGTTTTAGTCAATCCCTAGCAATAGTAGCAATCCAATTCACCTCTCTAGCTCTATGACAACTAGGTGTAAAAAAGGATTAAATACTTCAATAAATCAATACAAAGGCAATCCTTATCGACTCTTACAAAATCAAACACACCGGCGATTTCCCTAGTATTACCGTGCCTTGAGTTGATTCGAACGGTAAACGTCAGTCTAGTGACTGACGTTTATGTTTTTCGTCAGTCCGTCTTGACATCTTCCCATACTAATGGCATCTGGATACGACTTCTATAAGAAACTGCGTAAGTTCATGTTCGAGCACAGACGGTGACGCATTTCGTGGTAAGGCATCAACATTTCCCTTTACTGAGTTAAATCACATAAAACTATCCTTTTCCAAACTTTCCAGACGTCTGGCCAACTCCGTGAGCTTCTGGACACGGCGCTGAACTGGGACTTCGAGATATTCCGGCTCGAGGACCTGACGCGCGGACGGCCACTCGCGCACTTGGGACTCGCGCTAATGGCGGGCCGATTCGATGTGTGCTCCACTCTTGAGTGTGATGAGAGAACGCTGCTGCACTGGCTGACTGTTATAGAGACCAACTACCACGCCGTCAACACCTACCATAACTCTACGCACGCTGCGGATGTACTGCAGGTGAATGATCAAAATTAATCTTCTATATCGGATGATCCAATAAAACACCAAGCATAGCTTTCAACATTTCCCTCTGAGCGTTGTAACCTTATGAATCAGGCTCATAGTTATAGGCCATGTCTCAGGGCCATGCGTCAACACTGCTGACACACATTGCTCGAGAACTCGACTTCAGGCGCTGAGGTATACTCATATCGCTTTCGCTTCCTCATTATGCATCTGGGGTTGCCACTAGTTGACTTGATATATTGGTCATACAAAATCTACGAAGTTTTTGCGTTTTTGAGCAGATCAATAACATCAATAAAAATATCTCAACCATCCCGAGTCACGACCCTATTCTGGGCCTTGTGTCCCTAAGTCCCATAAGATTTCGTGCCGATATCGTGTGACATCAAACCGTACGTCTTCCCGTAAGGAATCTATTGAATAGACATTAGATTGTTACGATATTTAACTTTTTAGCCTTTTTTGACTTTTTATCACGGGTAAGACACGACATTGCCGCGATACGAGTGTGCATTGTCATACAGAATCAGGCCCCTGACTTGCCGTATTGAAACCTTTCACAGGCAGTCGCGTACTTCCTGGAGAAGGATCGTCTGAAGATGCAGCTGGAGCCCCTCGAGGCGGCGGCGGCGCTGCTGGCGGCGGCGGCCCACGACGTGGACCACCCGGGAACCTCCTCCGCCTTCCTGTGCAACGCGCGCCACCCGCTCGCCATCCTCTACAACGACGTGTGCGTGCTCGAGTCTCACCACGCCGCACTCACCTTCAAGCTCACCCTCAGTAAGTTATTTCTGCGGTCCACCAGTCTTCCAACCAGTCCAACCCATCGACCGACCAGTCATTCCTCCGACTGGTCGTCCAATCAGCTCCAAGCCTTAAAGCCAACTTCGAGCTCACCCTTAGTAAGTTTTATCTAGTGGCGTTATTTTCCAAATAAAGTACCATTGACAATTACATTTCCACAATCTAAACACAAGTCATGAAGAACATGCTGTTCTGTCAGGTTGAAAACTTGGCGATAAGGCACTTTCCCAGGTGACCCTCAACGAATCTACCAACTATAACCTCTTTCTCATGTAGTTACAGGTAGATAAAGGTCCCCACTCTTCTCCTAAATCTAAAGTACCCACTCCCCTCCCTAACTTTTCTCCTCCGCCGTTTCACACAATCCTAGCAAACAATGTCCCGAATTCCCGATGTTACCATCAACTACTGCCTGATTACACTATCAGTCGTATACTATCATTACTTTAGTTAGAATAACATTTAAAAGTAACGAGATATCCTCCCCAGATGACGACCGCGTGAACATATTCAAGAATCTCGACCGCGACACGTACAAGACGGTGCGGCACAACGTGATCGACATGATCCTCGCGACGGAGATGACGAAGCACTTCGAGCACCTCGCCAAGTTCGTCAACGTGTTCTACGCCAAGAACAGCGGCAGCAAGGAGGACGGCATGAATACTGATGTCAGTGTCTACAGTTATTCTACCCTCTCTCTCTCTCCCATTATTGAAATTTATAAAAAATCTTATACTCAAGTCTTACTTTCAACCGGCGAAATGCTGGAAACATTGATCAATTTCATCATGCTTCAGGGATATACTTTCTGTAAAGTTCAACTAATACAAAAATATTTCAGAAATAGCTTGCGACACGATGAGTAGGCATAGGCAGGCACATTTAGGAGCGGGGTGAGACGCTTACTAGCGCCATTTCCATCAAGACCCACCAAACACGGTGGGGATATACCAAGATCTTACAGTAATCATATAACATTGGATCGTTCATAATTTCATAACTTAATCTTTCTTCTTTTTTAGGAACCCCTATCGCTGGACACAACTGCATTATCGCAACCAGAAAACGTAATACTCGTGAAGAGAATGATGATCAAATGCGCTGATGTCTCCAACGCATCGCGACCGCAGAAATTCGCTTTTGAATGGGCGAGGAGGTAAAGTTCCAAAACAACATTCCTATACCGAGAACTATTATCAGTCGTATGAAAGAAGTCCTTCATACACCTCACAAGCGCATCCAGCATAAAAAACAATCTTAGTTTTTATCTGTATTTTTGTACAGTGTATCTGTCGTATAACGATAGAAACCGTAATTCACGATTTCTATCATTTCAATATGCACAAAAAGCGTGTTGTTATTTTTCTCCTATGTTTGACAGCTTCATCACACTCTTCTCTATTCTCCATTTCAGAATCGCGGAAGAGTACTTCTTACAGACGGACGAGGAGAAGGCGAAGGACCTGCCGGTGGTGATGCCGATGTTCGACCGCGCCACCTGCTCCATCCCGCGCTCGCAGATCGGCTTCATCGACTACATCATCATCGACATGATGGAGGCTTGGGCTGGTTAGTGGATTTACCTATGTGTTATGTTATGTTATTATATAAGCTAGCAAGAGTTGCATAGGACTTAGTCCACCCTACTTTTAGCTTGGGATTAGAATACAAACTAAGGTATCACTCCCGCGTGTCTTAAAAAGAATACCCCATTCGTAAAAGGATCGCAACCGGGAAGAGTGAGAATTTAACCAGTCCGATCAGCTCGCTCGGGAAGTGTCCACTATGAACGTTACGCAGGGTACACCGGTTCGTTTCATTGGAGATCCCAGAGCCCTCCACCAGCGCTTACGGGAGCTAACTAGAGGTTTTAGTGGGAAAAAGCCCCACATAGCCCACGACCCATAATTGCGGGTGCTTATCAAAAGTTTCCCCCCAACTCGATCCACTACGCTTTCCCATTGCGATTTAATTGACTTGATATTAGAACTTCATGTAGAACTAGCTCAGGAATCCAGATATCTAGGTTTGACCGTTAACTAACTAACCATTTATTTGCAGCATTCATCGACATGCCAGAGCTAGTGAACCACGCACGCGCCAACCACCAGCGCTGGCGGGAGCTCGACGAAGCTGGCGTCACTACAATAGCCGATGTTCGACGCGCGCAACGCCTCACTTCCACCACCGCTTCCACTACCACCACCAACACCACCACCACCAGTACCCCGGCTAATACGGCGGAGCCTACTGCCGAGGACTAGGATGGATCCAGGTCTGGAAGTTATATCTCTGGAGAGGTATGTCAAGTGTAATAATAAGTGCTAGTAGACTTTGATTATAGCAGACTTTGACAACAGTGATTCTGGCCGGACTGCCGCTGAGAACTTGGCCACGTGGAACTCGACGAGCTGGGCCTCACTACACTGGCCGACTGGCCACTACCACCACCACCACGACCACTATCAACACTACCACCACTATTACTCCGGCTAATACGTCAGAGCCTGCTGCCGAGGATTAGTATGGATCCAGGTCTAAAAGAGATCTCTGGAGAGGTACGTCGACACTGATAAAAAAATCTGGGTGGTAGCAGACTTTGGTAATAGCAGGCTTAGACAACAGTGATTCTGGCCAACCAAGCCAAGAACTTGGCAACCTGGAGCTCGACGAGGCACTACAATAGCCGATGTGCGACGCGCAATCATCGCCCACCACCATAACCACCAATACTACGACTAATACTACTCAGGCTAATACCGCCAAGCCTCTGCCGAAGAGATAAATGAATGATCTTAAACATTGAACGAGTAAAGGTCCCGCCTAAATGAAATAACTTTGATAATAGCAAGTTTTCAAACCCCCATATCTAGGCCAGCGCATCGCCAACTACCAGCGCTGGCTATAGCCTGATAAAGCTGGCGTCACTACATTAGCCGATATACTACCAATAGGTACTATCACCAGTAACAAGTCCGAGCCTACTACCGAAGATAAGTGAGGTACCAACCCGGCTGATATTCACGACAACCCATTTGCTCAGCAAATCGCCAAGAACTCGCCAATTTGGAACTAGATGTTAAATCAACAAGGTTCATAGAAATAGACAACTTTTACTCTAGCCGACTACTGCGGAGGTATTATATCGTACCCGATCTTAAATCTGCTTATACTTTTGAGATAGGATATCCTGACTACCTTCAGTGTCCTTCAGATTTGATTAGCCCATCGCTAAGAACGCTGAACGACGGAAGGACGGGACCAACACCAACACTACCCATCAATATTACCCGATAAGCTTACAGCCGGGGAGTAAATTCGAACCAGGTGTAACCCTTACTTCTCTGGAAAATGTTGGAAATGCTAGACATAGTTAAAATAATCTTTGCTTGGTGAATACGTAAACAAGACGTATATTTTATAATCGGCGAAGAGATAAAGACGAAGAAACATGTAAAAGATGTTTGGTAAATAGAATTTATGGTGATGTATCTGAAAGGATAGCTTTCATGAATTTAGGGATCAGAGTATAATTATTAAACGTGTTGATACACAATTAGACATCTACCACCAGTAATAATGGTGTATACTTAACTGACCATTATTGCTAATTTTCTATCTGAATCTTCAGAAAATGTTGAATAATAAGGGGGAAAGGCTGTTGACTAGGCAGAAACGAAGGTGGCTTATCTTACAAATAGGATAAAGACAAATAAAACAATTGTGAAAGTAAAATACTGAAGCCATATATGAATTTTGTTGAAAATGTAAGATATGACACTTTCGTTCTAGGTCAGGTTCTAGGTCTAGCTCCAGAACTAGATTTGTTTGTGATATATTATTACCTAAATCTTTATTTTGGGGAGATATATCTGTCCATCAATGGGATACAAGAAGGGTTGCAGTCAACCCACGCATACGTATGTGTAACAATGCATATTTTCCTTCAATCTACAAAGTATTGTCTATCCTATTAATGTGTTGAGTGCATTTTGATGTCCACGTAAAAAGTCTGAAACGGATCATCGGCACGAAACACGTGCCTAACGGATGTATCCGAACATAAGTACGCTTATTTTATACTAATTATATCCGTGTTTGTGAGGATACCATTGGAATTATGATTGTTGATATCTACTTTTTAAGTAGTGTTTTTAGATAATATAAAATTCAAATATTTACTATTAATTAGAAATATCTATTAATTGTTGATTACATTTCATTGATGTAATAATTATATTGATACCTATGAATATGCTATTCGTATAATCCTCTTTATCTATAAATGTGTGACATATGTATATCTGGATATAAATATTGGAATTGATGCGATTGCCATTCAAACGGGTTATTATTTTGCAAACTTAGGTATTAAACGTTGCTTCGCAAAAATATTTTGACAAAATCAGTGCTTTCTCTTGTATATTTTTACAAACTCAAACCTGTATTATACAAGCAATGTGTTATGCCAAATTTCTTCAGATCATTCTTTCTTGTGGACAAAATTTTTATCTTTATGAAACTTCTTTTATGATTATATTTTTTCATTAAAGCTTGTAAGTTAAATTACTGAGAATTCGGTTTAACAGGCCTTAATTAACAGGTTCTAATTAAAAGTACGTAGATAAATATTAAACCAGAGACTTACAGCACCATAGGTAATACTTTACCTATTCCTATGTTTTTACCTAACCATTTTCATTTAAATACATTTTTATACCTAGTTACTATCAGGACCTTAGATTTTTTATCGTCTAAATTTAATGATTGGTCCACATATACACTTGAGCTTTCAGAGGATTCCTATTTTTATACTAACTTTTTATAATATCTATTAACGGATATTGGGCCTCGTCATATCAAAATTCAAAATTTTTTGAACAATTTTTCAACCTTTTGAAAATTTCAGTGATCTACTGACTAAACCTTCAACTCTTAATATCTGCGGGTTTTTATTTTACAATCTTTTTATATCTATCTGTATTAACATTATTACATATATAACGTACACTTAATATGCTTAACACTGTACTTTATTCGACTAAGATATATCATTTTTATAATGAGTATATTATTGAATGTAGTTATGTATTCGTCTATATGACGCTGGTATAATAAGTAAATTATACAGTAGATTTATAGTATTTGAGATGGTAAGAATACGCTTCCTTGTGCTCAATGTCAATACATAACGGTCTAAATTAAATTTGTCGTAGGCACTTCGGTGTTTTTAAAGTTTACTTAATACTATATAAATTCATTATTATTATAAATGTAATTTTTTATTACGTATTTCAAAATAAGTTAGATCATGATGTTCAATCTCATTAATATACTATGTTCCAACTACATACTCGTATTTTATCACTTGTATGTGTTTGTGTACCAAATATATATAGTATACACGAACACACGGTCCCAAATGCTAAGAAAAAGTTTTCAATTTATTTTGCTAGTTAGCTCAATTTATTTAGAATAACCGTTAATTACTTAGTTAATTATGTATGTAATTCGATGTTGGTTTAATTTAAAAAAAATATGCTATGGTGAATACGCACTTATATAATAATTAACACTTAACTGTTTAATGCTATTTCATATTTATAAACAAATCGCATTGTTGTGTAAATTAATTGTTATTTGATGTAAGTGAATTTCAAAATGTGGAGGATTACTTTCCTTCTTCAAGTTAAAAATCTCAAAAAATTTACTGAAAAATTGGTAATTCGATTTAACATTGTTATATGCCAAATTGGAACATACATTATATTAAAGTAATAAAATGGTGTCTCTTAAAATATACTATTTAGTCTAAGTTATAAACGTAATAAAAATGTCCCGTCTCAGTAAATAGCACAGAATGGTGTTCCTGCCATAGATATTGCATCTAGCTTATTTGCCATGTCTATGGTTCCAACTTAGGTATTTAAATCTAAACCTAACCCAATGTTTTAATTTAATTTCTGTTAACTTTAAGCAGTTTGATAAATTTAGAAGGGGGCTGGTCCCCGTTTTATGGTTATAGATAACATTGTTGTGAATTTTATGTGCGATGAATATTACAATTATTGTGTTATTACTAATTTAATTGAATAAAGATACCAAAATACACTTCGATCGAAATGAAGCTAGAATGTATCGCTCGTTGTTAGCAGTCACAAAGTCTGCACAAATATTTTATACTGTTAACATAAATGTTATTGAAACCCGACATGCATTTTATTCATTTTCTATACATGTAGCAAGCTTCTTATATTTTGTATTCTCGTCTCTATTGTAAAAGAGGAATGAAGCCCCGAAGAAAATCTTCCTGTTTTCTTATTCAGAATACACTCCAATATTAAATTTGTGCAGGCACAGTTAATTTACAGTTCAAAGAAGTATTTTATAAAATATGTAAATAAACAGGCGTTTCTATATTGTGATGATAGATAATATTCCTTTCTCGTTTTCATAGTAAGCTTTAAATCTTTATTTACAAATCAGTTTTCAAATTATATTTTGTAGTGAAATTAAATGTTCCAATCAAGTGTTTTAACAGATATTAATATAGGTACGAAAATTGTTTCCGATTAAACCTGAGCGTCGCCTGTAATTAAATCGAACTTGTATGAATGTTTGAAATAATAATTATGAATGACATTGTTAAGTGTTGTAAATAAAGAAATACTTACAAAATATTTCGTGTTTCTTAAACTTCCCGTCTTAGGCAATTAATTGGGCATCTTTAGGGCATTTTAACACGCGAATGAAACCATCGAGTTGATTAACCAGTTATTCTGTGTTAAACCGTGCGTATACCGTGTTTCTGTGTCTAATGTGCACTTTGTTTGGCTTATTGAAATTTCAAAACTGTTGTATAAAATTAAGTGGTCGTCACTACTGACAGTAAAACACATTGCTAAGACACACATTTAGAGTCACATTGTGACTCAGTCAAAATGAGACCATTATAAATAAATAGGTAAGTAAAGAGAAACTAAAATTTATGATGAAACATTTTATTATAAACAATAATTAAAAAACATACTTTATACAGGTTGTTTCTGAACAGAAAATGTATGGCGGAAATCTAAAAGTCCAAAGTGCCGACGAGGCATATTTTTATTCTTAATGTCAATTTTATAAGAACAATTATTATGAATTAAATAATCAATATTATTTGTGTGTCATTTTACATCCGATTACATTTTTAGATTTTATTTTTGGTCTTTTGATTGCAAGTGATACCAGAACTATCAAATTCAGATTAAAATTACATAATATGCCTCGTTAGGTGGACTTTTGATGACTTAACTGATATGAATTCCTTCACCTTTATTCATATACATATAAGGAAGATATCAAACATTTATTTTTTTACGTTTTAACCGATTATGGCATGTATATTTAAGTTTTATCCAATGTTCTACTGTGTGGAGAAACATTAAGACACCAAAATTGTTGTCAATATGAAAAAATAGTTAATATTTGCTTGATCAAACCATGACTTCTATAAATATTCATAAGTCGGTCTAACTAACGTGATCTCCCAACTATCACTGTGAAGTCACGACAAAGACAAAATAATACATCATGCCCTGATTTGTACTGGTTAGTAAATAATTATTATGGTTGATATTTTCCTATGAAATATCTTTCGTTCGCTGTTAGAAAACCACACGACAATCTGTTCCACTAAACACCTTATTCATCAAATCATCACATACCACACATTTATCCAAATTTCTCTTTAACTGAACAACAAATACGACATAATGCTGTTACAACTGTTTAAAATGTGTTCTAATAGTAACCTACTATTCGATAAATATTAATAACTTGAAAACTCAAGGCCAATTTAAATATACAAAATGTCATTGTTATGATTGCGCTCAGTTTGGAACATTGTTTCATACGAGTCCTTAAACTGGACCACGATCAAACATAAATGTTAACACATTAACTTTATTCAATTCAAGTTTCTTATAAAGAAATATTTGATAAGTGTGTGGAATACAATCTTATACCAACATTGCGTTATTATAAATGCAATTCGCTTGACCCTTCTTTCATTATATACCCTAAACTTTGAGACATATAAATAAAATTCAAACCATTAATATTACCCTTGTTTATATGCATTATGTTCTAACACAGTTATTATTGGAATGAAAACAAGTTGCATCAAAAATTGTATACATCATACGGAAATAGTTAAAGCAATAATTGTTTATTTCAAATGCCAAATAAGTACAGGATTGGCAATTGAAATGTTACATTAGTAACATAAGTACAAAATACCTAATCAAATCTGTCCCTGTGTCATAGTACTTTAAATTCATGAACCAAATTTTATAATAATAAGACAATGTATCAATTTAAAAAAATGCTATATTTGATAACCATTACACTGAGTATAGCTAACAGCAATCACACTGGTGAAATACACAATGAAATATACCTAGGCAAAGACTAGAAAAATTTAATTTCAAACAGCAAAAAACAAACATTCAGATTAGAAACGATTTCGATAAATTATTTAAAAAGCAATAATATTGTCACAATCAACTTTTGTATTTTTGCGCAACTTGTATATTTCCACAGTGCAAAGCTGTTATCAACAATGTTTTACTCATTTGCCATAAATAATGTCTACTATATACATATACATGGCGTCTGTCATACATTTCAGTGTTCAGCTTTAGAATTTTAAGATAACGATCTCAAATTGGTCATTATTTTTGTTTCTATTGAAATTATTTAGCTAAATAAACCATGAAAATTTGTAGGATTACTGATAAACAAGCCGTTTGTCAAAATCGAAAAACACGTTTAATATTTTTTTGCCCATCCCTTATAATTATAAAAAAAACCAGTAATTAAACTTTTATGGCCTTTTTCAATAACATACTGCCCGAAATGAGAGCCCTACTATAGTTTGGTAACCAAACAACATTTTTTTTTAAATCAATAATACTAATATCTTGGCAACCAAACAGTAATAGTCTATAGCCCATAGAATGTTATTGAAACTGACCTTTAAATATTACTTAAGATGGGTCTTTACCGAAGAAAAATTGCCAATGTTTGTGTTGCCAACATATGTATGTTGGAAACACAGAAGTTGCCAAGAATTTAAGTGGAAACGCACCTTGTTCGGATTTATTTGAAGTTTGTTATTTTATAGAAAAAAACAATGGATATGAAATGCTTGGAAATATACGCTTCCGTTATACTGTTGTGTTTGGACCATAATCGCGCTTAACGAATGTGTAAGCCCCGAGTTCGTAATGAAATTCAACAACCGGCTTATCTACAAGTACAACTTTCCCATAAAAAATATTTACAAAGTTGATATACAAATAATAATATATTTAAAATTGTGGCAAAGAGGCGGCAAGTGAACGTTTTGGAAGACGCAATACCTTATATTACGTATCGTTCCTAACTGCGTACACTCAGACCGAGACCTAAATATAACCACTTAACATTATATTAATAATAAACACACGGCCAGATTCACAAAGCACCTCGACAAATTCACATTTCAAATACGCTTGTAAATATGGATTCTATCTTTGCTATCTTAATCGAATAATCCTCGGAGTAATAAAATAACACGTGATATAAACCCTTTTTTATAATAATTATACAATGTTTATTTTACACACTACATAATACATAAAATACAATATACAGTTAACAATACAAAAACAGAATTATAACCCTGAATATCTATAAACGTGCACATATCGTACATAGTGCTAGGATTGCCCCTCTAACGTCAAGGTAGTGAACAATATAATAGATTTGATGATTTCTGTACAAATAGAAATCTATACATAACTACATAGATATATTTTATTACACATAATAATATGAAAATCTTAAATTACGCCTCCCGTTTTATAACATATGAACGTGTCTATTAAAAACAAGGCGGATGTACACTAGACTCCAGAAGGTACAGACAATTTCTGCTAACAAATGGTGGATTGACTCCAATACACAACTGAAAATTTGCTGCATAGAGATTTTAAGATTCTTCTATGCATTACTCTGTATTCAAGGCAAGTGTGTCACTCACCGAAATTGCTCGCTAAGGTTGCACTCGTTAGCGGGATCTATTTCAGTTGTTTTCGGACTAGTGGGAGAAGCAGTCCTCGGCACTCCTTCATTGTGTTCAATCGCAAATCTTCATACCGCCACACGTCACCGAGCCTCACCCAGTCAACTCGTCAAACTGCAATCAATATGATTAATATTTTTAGACCCCGCTTAAATTTTTCTCAAGTCTCCTAGGATCCAGCGACCAGCGATCGTCGGGAATCAAGCATGGTGTGAAATTAATGAATGAAACACACCTATTTTGAAATGAAATGTGCGTGTTTCAAATGCATTTCCTTTTTACCGAGAGTCGTGACCATGAACGATAGTATTTATTAATATCCTCCAGTGTAAATGCCTTTGGCACACTCCTTTAATTTTATGTGCGTTCCAGTTGGGGACAATCAACTTCTCAAGTTCATCCAGATAGGATCACCTGTTGGAGGCCAAAGTATTGCAGCACTCTCTGCAAGCAGATGGATGATAGGCGTGTTGCCGTGTTCGCACCTCATTTCGAAATGTCAGTTCTTGATGTAACCCGTGCTTTTAAAGAATATAGTTATAGTAGTCGGCAGGAGTCGTGAGCATAATCCTCATTGGTCGGTTTGACGTTGACTGCGGTGGTCGAGTGCTGTAATTGGGCGTAAGTGTACAATATCCCCACCACTAATCATCTGTGCCGTGAGCACAGATCGTGACGGCACAGACCGACTGATGACGGTTACTATAGTGTTTATGGTTTATGGTGTATGGTGTATGGTGGTTGAATTACGTACCCGTCGGGGAGGTGCGGGCTACATGGCCCCACATGGCGCTACATGGCGCTACATGGCGAGCGGCTTCCCGCGGCACTGGTCCACGACGTAGCCGGTGAAGCGCTTGAGGAACTTGGGGTACTCGCGCTTGTACACCGCGCGCAGCACGCCCGCCGGCGCCCAGCCGCCCGGGTTCACTGGAGCAAACACACCGATGTAGCCGACACCGACACCGACAAATATAACAATACTTTGGCCTTTTCTGCGTGTGACGTGTAGCAGACAGCTTCTAGCAGCCTTTACCTGCTTTCTAGGGCTTTGAACCCCAACTTACTGAACCTCATTTGTTAATGAACTGATAACATCGTTTTTGCTAAGTCGGAAAGTTTCAGAACAAATATAAATGTATTCAGGTCGATTTAACTACATGATAAATCCTTGATTAACCGATAAAATAAAGACATGCGATGAAAACAAACAATGAACTTGGGAATTCACAGAATATAAATTATATTCAGAGACTTTCAGACGTTTTGAATATTTCGAACAAGGTTTCGTGATAAGATACAATTAGAAAATATAGGCTCATAACAAATTACAGACTTTCCAGAGAATTTTAAACAAGTTTCCTATAGCTGATGGACCTGTTCTGACGGTGATTGAGATTTAATCAATAATTCCCCGTTCAAAACACAAGATCGAGTATACACATCGTGATATGAGGTGCTATATGTGTTAGTCAACCATGCGGCTTGGTGGACTTATGCCATTTAGAATATCATTTCCTTACATTACAGCAGGTGTGTATCAGTGTATAATGAACATGCGGCCAGCGGCCACAGTAGCACAATGATAGTGTCGCCCAGAGGGAGGGCTATAGACTAGATGGAGTGTGGCGGTACCCGTGCTGCAGTAGGCGATGCTGGTGGTGACGTTGTCGCGTGTGGGCGTCTCGCCGGGCGGGCAGCTGCTGCGGCACGCCAGGCACACCGTCACGAACAGACGGATGCACGCGCCCGTGTTCGACTGCAAACACAAAACAGTAAGTACGTTACGAAACAAGTGTCATCGTAAGGTGTGCCTATTATTGTACGGCGTGAAGTTAGCGCTTGAGCGGAGCGAGACGAGCAGCCGCATGACTCGTGAGTAGCAAAGCACTCACATACAACCTCTGATAGCATTTCTTCTCTTTTTGAGGTTGGATGTGGGTTTCCATGGGCTGCAGTGACCACATAACATCAGGTGGCCTGCATGCCCTTTTGCTACTCAATTACTACTTAAAAAAAATAAGCGACCGCCGCGCATCTCTTTGCCATATAAAAGAGGGCCACTTCGGAAACAATGCTGCCATTTCAAAGATGAATGTGGTGCCACGGTTGAAAGTTTTTTTTCATGGTATAGCTGTAACTGCTATTACAGAGTAACGAATGTTAACTCACGGGATAGTCCGGGTTTGTGGTGGAGTGGTTGATGACCGCATACGTGCTGTCGTCAGCGGCGCGCACGTGCGACCAGAACAGCGCGTCCCGCTGCGACGCCGGCCACACGCGCTTGAACGTCTGGTGGAACACCAGCGTGTCCGACGATATGGGTTCTACGATCGTCATCGTTTCTAGGGTCGCTGCGAAACGAACGTAAATGTTAACGACAAAACGTCAATAAATGTTAATGAAAAAGAATTTGAAATCTTTATACCTACTTTAATTTCCTCATTGGCCTCGGACACCTGGAATGTATTCGAGGTGTAATGAACTAATCCAGTGTATTGCAAGCAAGTTCTGACATTTTGGTAAGGTAGTGTTTTCAGAGCCTCAGAGCCGCAAGGTCTCACTTAGCATCAGACCAAACGTATTTTGAGCTATTGTTTGCTCCTGAACTTTTATAATAAAAATCGATTTTGTTCACACTCACTCTCCCACTCATATCGGTAGCGGGGGTTGAAGAAGTAGTGGCACATCTCGCGCGCCGACACGCCGCGCACCTTGTGCATCGCCTTCAGGGGGTCCATCACCATGCCGTCCACTTCCATTTCCCTGTGAAACAGAGATTAAATACGTTTTCGACGCGTAAAGGAACCGTCATGTCGGTATCCAGGTAGGATACTTCCATTATGGTTATGTATCTTCCACACTCAATCATTAATTATCAGTTACATTTGAAACAAAATAGGATTCAACAGGATTTAGGACGTAGGCCAATGACCTGCTCAAACGTAACGATCCCCAGAAAAATGAGTCACACACAAAATGATTGTTTGTTTGACGGGTCACTAATAGGCTTCAGAAAGCTAAAACTGTGATCAAAATATTCGTATACCTCCGGTACATCCGCATATCTCCTTCTTCAGCGAATAGTGACCAACCGATCTGCCCTCCCACGCCTTCAAACGCAGCCTGGATTTGCTCTGTTGATATCCTGTCAATCTGTAAACAATAATAACAAATATGAAGTAAAGCAAAAAAAGGTTTAGAACTACATAATAATATACAACGAACGAACACTATGCAAAGGATACCAGAGCAATTGAACAGAAGATCCGAAAAATAAAGCAATGAGCTACCGTTCACTTAGAGGCCCAATTTGACGATCGGGATTAGTAACGCTACTAATTAGGGGAGGTATGTACATGTCCACCTGTGGACTATAAATAATTATTTATGAAAGTAGTAGACTACGCGTGTTGCTTCTAACTTTAACCCTGTCGAAGAGACAGATAAGAGGCGATCATCTTATTATTTAGAAACGAATGACGAATAATTGGTTATTGAAATTTTCGGACGAATGTGTGTCCGAAAATATCAATAAACAATTAATCTTATTATACAATCAGTAAAATAATTATAAGAAATAATAATGATATTAGATAAGTAATAATGTTGATAAATTTTGAGTGACTATTATACTACACATTCTGTTAACATAATTCAATCTCAAACTAGAGCAGAACAACGGAATTGTCATTTATCTATGCACTCGTCGCACAGATTGTGATTATATAGTAAACAGTTGTGGACATTATTTATGATAGTTTTATCTCGTCGCTCGCGACTGAACGTATTGATGACTGTGTGTAATTTCTACCATCATCCTGACTCAATCTACTGATAATATAATAATCTGTCACTAAAAACAATGTGAAAATTAACTTGAATCTTGTATCTCTCTGAAGTAACATGTCACAAAAGAAAAAAAGCAACTATCCAAAAAAAACACTTAACTACTAGTTTCAATTTTCAAACCTGTACCTATCCACCGCATCGTACAATAATAATTCATCGTTCAGCAAAACGCAAGAATCTGTACCAATGGTTCATCACCCCTAGTCAAACCATCTCTTAACAGCTCTAGTTCTAATAAGTCTCTAAAGTGCGTAGCTCACCTCAGTTCATACACAGTATACCGGGTAGAGGACGTGTGTATGTGGTGGCAACTCAACCACATCTGTGACTCTCCACTGCGAGCGCCACGCGGGCACATCGCTCCTCCTTCATCTTGTCGAACCCTGTCTCGGCCGCATCAGTATTAGGTCAGTAAAGTGCGTAGCTCACCTCAGGCCACAGAGGGTGTACGGTGAGTCGGTTGTCGATGGCGGGCGGCGGCAGTTCGACCTCGTCGCGCGTGCTCTCCACTGCGAGCGCCACGCGGGCACATCGCTCCTCCTCCATCTTGTCGAACCCTGTCTCCGCCGCAGCAGTATTAGGTCAGTAAAGTGCGTAGCTCACCTCAGGCCACAGAGGGTGTACGGTGAGTCGGTTGTCGATGGCGGGCGGCGGCAGTTCGACCTCGTCGCGCGTGCTCTCCACTGCGGGCGCCACGCGGGCACATCGCTCCTCCTCCATCTTGTCGAATCCTGTCTCCACCGCATCGTAGAACTCATCGTCCGGCAACGTCGAGTGTGGTCCCTCCTGTTGACAAAATGAGAGTTGAAACATCAAAGAAAATGACTAACAAATAGTGAGGTTTGGTGAGGATGTCATCTCCATTTGCGTAGATCGAAGAAGTATGCCATGCCTTGTGGAGTGCAATTAAGAGCCTTGTTATAGTAACACAACGGCACTGTCGCTATTTTATATAGGTTTTAAAAAATTTAAATATTTTAAAAACAGAATCTTAGTAAACATTTAAGGGCAGGAGGAAAGAGACAAAGGTGGGGCCTAAACTGAAAACATTCACAGGTAGATAATAAATTCAAACTTTGTTGTTTCAGTAACACAAAGGCAAAATTATTATACCTATCTACCTACGTAAAAATAGTAAAAATATGAGACAGCTAGGCACACAACGGGCCCACTGAATGGAAACAATAATTATTCTGTGCGACGCGACTGTAACCTACATACGGGAAAGGACACCCGTGTAGAAATTTTCGTTGATTGCGTAAACATTATCAACGTGCTATGCGTGGTTAATTCGACTATTAGTTTCGCTGGCCTACTTGTTTTCTAGTTAATTAAATTATTTTCATTCTATAATATATTAGTTACCGAATAAACTACTTAATAAAAAACTGTTTTTATACCGCTTCACGCCCATACTTTACATTAGACTTCCTGTGTCGTAAATACCTATAGGTATATTTAATTTCTGGGGATTAAACACTATAATATATAAAACCTACCTGAAATAATATGTCTAACCACGCTTTTTCAATATTTAAAAAATATATAGCACATAAGCAAAATAATGCAACACTCGTTTTACAAATGAATTGAGGTTTACAAAAAATATAAATAGTTGGCATTTTAGTATCGTATCACAAACATTTTTGTTTATAGCTACAACAATAATAATAAGTTTAACGCCTATATCCTCTGAGAAAACGTGTATACTAACCAAACGGTATGAATCATTTAACGAATTGTTATTATAATCAGTGTATGTTCCAATTATCACCATTACCTATATTTTACCTGACTATTAACTTAGCGTAGGTAAGCGTAATTTGATTCATCCAAGTAAAGTCAAGCAATGAAAAACGTTATTCGATTTTTTTGTAAATTTAAACCGTTGAGGACGGATAGATTTTCATGTTAAACCGCAGTAATCAAGCAATTTAAATGAAAATATTATTTGGAACTTTTATAATGAAACCATCAACTACACTAGATTTTGACAGTACCTTCCTGTATAGTACAGAAATTAAATTACAAAAGAAAAGATCTATAAAACCGATTTTGGCCAAAGTATTTTGGTTTTATTACTTGGCTTCCTGATAAGTGTGTGTACCTGTGATTATTTTTTTAGCAAATTAGTTCAGTTGCTGTGCTCCGCACAGGCCGCCCTCCTATCAGGTGGACTGACGACCTGGTAGGAGGACCGAAGACGGGTGGAGTAGCGTCGATTAGGGGAGGCCCATATCCAGCAATGGACTACCAAGGGCAGAAAGGAAGAATAGAGCATGTTGGCTGCAAGCAAATCTGTGAATAAATCTATGAATCATCCGGATAGGTGGAGAAGATAAAATAGAACGATCTAAATCCATATAGGTGGAGATAATTTACAGTTTACATACGTTGAGCATAGCCTTACTAATACCAGAACGCAACACATTTAAAGCATGATCGCATTGTAATACACACAAAGTGCGCTTGAATTGTTCTATATCGGCTTGTTGTCGCTTTATTCTGTGAACACGTTGTGACGGTTTCACTTTCACTCTCGCTTGCTAACATTTTTTTGCTCCTTACAAGTATTATAGGCGACAAAATAGGCTTCTTTCAGTTGTGTAACATGTTCATTATGTCGATTATGCAAGTGATGTAATCAAGCTCCTCAGATAGTCTTATTTAACTAGATTGTTGAGCTATAGCTCGCCCGTAGAGATACTTTACCGTCACCCTCTTAACCCGCTTCGAAAAAGCATTTTGTTTTTGTCTTATGTGTGGTTGCTCAAGGCAGGTTAACGATTCGTCGCCCTCTTAACCCGCTATGAAAAAGCATTTTGTTTTTGTCTTATGTGTGGTTGCTCAAGGCAGGTTAACGATTCGTCGCCCTCTTAACCCGCTATGAAAAAGCATTTTTTTTTGTCTTATGTGTGTCAAGGCAGGTTAACGATTCGTCACCCTCTTAACCCGCTTTGAAAAATCATTATTTTTATTTTTGACTTATGTGTGTCAAGGCAGCTTAACGATTCATCACCCTCTTAACCCGCTTTGAAAAAGCATTTTGTTTTTGTCTTATGTGTGGTTGCTCAAGGCAGGTTAACGATTCGTCGCCTTCTTAACCCGCTATAAAAAAGCATTTTGTTTTTGTCTTATGTGTGTCAAGGCAGGTTAACGATTCGTCACCCTCTTAACCCGCTTTGAAAAATCATTATTTTTGTTTTTGTCTTATGTGTGTCAAGGCAGGTTAACGATTCGTCACCCTCTTAACCCGCTTTGAAAAAGCATTTTGTTTTTGTCTTATGTGTGTCAAGGCAGGTTAACGATTCGTCACCCTCTTAACCTGCTTTGAAAAAGCATTTTGTTTTTGTCTTATGTGTGGTTGCTCAAGGCAGGTTAACGATTCGATTTTGTCACTAATTGAACACTACAGCCCAGGAACTACAAAATTGTTTTATCTCTTAAAACCTATAAAATTTAATTTAATTAACACAATACATTCGATAGAGCCCAGATAATAATTGTTATAGGTATTTAATAAAATTCCTTCGAAAAGCTTTTATGGTCTAAAAGGTTTAATAAGTTTTTAATGACAAACATCTTCTAACATTCAAACGAATGAAGGTCAAACGGTGACGTTTATTGTATGTACTCATTATGGGACAAATGGGACGTTAGTCGAAGGACGTCATGTACATCCCAGGAGAAGCACATACGTACGTACACATACGAACATAATAATTGGTTGCCAAGTGAATTTCCCTCTCGATAGGTGTGGTGGTGACGTCAACGGCACGGGGTAAACGCGCCTAGCACGCCACCGCGGGGTGTGTCTGTCTACCCCGGCTAGCAAATGCCGAGGACAGAATTACGATACGCCTCGGAATGTTAACGACCACTTATTAAATAACTTTTTAATGTCACGCGCCGCCGATAATAATTATACAAAAATGGTGTTTGTGACGATTGTTCCACTTCGCTTTTATAAGGGTATAAATTGATATACTTGCATCGATATTCATACCATTTAGTTATAGTTCCGTCAAATGATTTTTTTTTCTGAACTAGACTTCGTCCGCGTGGATTTTATAACATGGTCCCCAGAGAGTAATAAAATGTATCTTATCTGTTAAGCCGATATGAGTAGCAAACATCCATCCATCCATCCACTGTCACAAACTTTCACAGAAGGAATATAAGGAGAAATAAAGGCGAGTTTTGAGACAATGAAAACAAAAATAGGTCTGCCCATAAGTACCTAACTTGCAGATAAAAGTAAATTGAAAGACTCACGGAATGTGCTGCCCATAATGTAAATCTCGAAACATATCACAGGAAAGCAACACATGCTCAGGTATAAACAACTGACAAGAGAGAACTAATAATACAGTGACAATAACTCACGGCCTATAGGTAACCGCAACCTTAGTTCCTGATTCGCGATCGAACTACTGATTAGTATAAAATGTAAACCCCCAGAGAATTTTGCCACAGGCATCAATATAATCAGTGTAAACATGACTTTGGTCAAATCACGTAACACGACGGCTAATTTCGCCGTAAATATTATCGAACTACACATCCCATAACAATGACTTATTGTTATGGGATGCTCTCAGGGAATTAGCATTTCAAAGCCACTATGACGTCACGTACGATTTGTACCACTTGGAGAACAAAAGGTCCATCGAAGAACCACTTGCCTGTTAAGTATTTTAACATTGATTATACAAAGCAAACATTTAGAAAACTAAGGTGCATTTAAACACGCTCTAAATTATGTGTAAAACTTATATCCATTAACATTTTCATAGCAGAAATAAGAGTATCGGAATCAAAAGTGTTAGAAAGAATTGAAAGAAAAAGGAATAACGAACACATATCAATTAATTGTAATAAACAAAAAATCGAACTAAAAAGCAATAAAAATTGAACGCATAATAAGCTCAGCACGATTAAATCCGCGAAATGAGGTCAGTAAGAAAAATGCTAAAAAAGTTATCTATACACACCAGTGTTACATTGTGAAACCATTCTGCCCTGTAGTACAAAAGGGACTCGTTAGTATACAAGCACAAAAAGTTCTGAGACTCGATAGGGAGTCGAACAAAAGGGTGACGTCATTCAGATTGCACTGTTTATAAATCTGTGTTAGGTTGTATTGTACTCCTATATACCCGTCGCGTCGGTAGGGGCGCGTCAATTACCAGTGGACTACATATGCCTCCCCAATATATTGACAATAAACGCGCGTGACGTCATCCAACCGCAGAGTGTTACTGAGCAGTAACCGTGACCTATCTGGAGCCTACATTATGATCCAATCAGTCTAAATTTAGCTTCCAACCGAATCCATGCAGGACTTTTGATTTAATTGATTTGTACCAGCAATACTCAGTAACGAACGAAAAAATTTTGCGGAGCCTAATTCACAACGGTACATTTACGTTATGAACCGCATTTCCCCTATCGTGTTAGTTATTTTAGATCAACTGTTGAGTCACTTCTTCTTGTGGCAGTCATGTCTAACTACCTGTATTATCATTACTTGAAAGTAGGAGGAATGTTTGGAGTGAGCTTTCATTAACCATACAAGTATACGGTATACCTATTAAAAGACCTGTCTGTTAAGCAGTCTGTTATCTGAATGCATTAAAAATCAAAATAGTTGCCGGACGATACCGCGCATACTACATTGATAAGCCCCTTTACTTTAACTACTCTTTAAATTTGATTTTACTGATAATCCTTATGTTAAAAGCCTTGTATAATAAAAAGCTACTGGTTTGTACTATGTTAATTTTAGTAAATAAATAAAGTAAAACTATAAAATAATATAAAAATACAATTAAATAAGTAAAACTAAAAGTACAGCAGTTCGTAAGAGATTTAAAATGCTCTTATTTAGGTATGTTATGGTTTCGCTAAAAACGGCTTTAAAATGCCATACATTTGAAAAATGTAACCTTAATAATCTTGTGATACCATAAAACCAATTTCGCGGAATACCCACCAAATCTACAATTTAAATAAACGAAAACTCGGACTAGATTTATTACAAAATACGACTCAAAAGTGTGCATTCATTACTTTAGCGCAACTTGTAAATCGATACCAAAATGCCCTTCGTTCTAATCACGACCGCCGAACGCACTTATCGATTGAGTTTTATAAAAGGGACCGAAGCAACCTGTCGCTTTCCCGACCGGATGCAAGGCTTTGCAGGTAAAGCTTGTAACCTAAAAATACAGGCACACAGCCGTGACCTAATTCGAGGGCTCTATTTCATTTTCGCCGAATTTATTCGCTAGAAAACCTGTTAGTTATATCGGCTTCTATTGCTGAAGGTACTATTACTACAATTATTTGTTTTATGCTTACTTTCGAGTCATTAAGACGTAAGTATTTCAGTTTCGACGTCTCATTTAATATAACATGTTCACGCTTAATCCCACGCACTAGACAATTTTTGTCGATCTTCCCCCAAACATAGTGTTTGTGAAAGAACCGAAATGTGAAAAATCCTCGCAAACATAATGCATCGTGATACATACGAGTAACCAAGCCGTAAGTACTATAATTATATGATCTTTGCCAGTCGCGAGGCCATATGCGTATTAAGTATACATACGGGTTGTAGCTGATATAAGCGATGAGCTCTTTCATGACTTCATTATTATTATTAAATTATCAGATAAATACACATGATTTTAAACCTAACCAATTAAAAACTAAACACACACTTAAGTGAAAGGATTACGAGTTTCCTGGTGTGAAGTTTGCGGATGGATGGAAGGAAATGTTCTATGAGCAAGAAGTATGATCATAACTTCTCCAATCGATGTTACTGGTTTGTACTATGTTAATTTTAGTAAATAAATAAAGTAAAACTATAAAAAAATATAAAAATACAATAAATCTTACGAACTGCTGTACTTTTAGTTTTACTTATTAAACTAAAAGTACAGCAGTTCGTAAGATTTAAAATGCTCTTATTTAGGTATGTTATGGTTTCGCTAAAAAGTTTTGAGTAAGGTTTTTTAAGCGGATCGGTAGTGTCCTGGAGTGTTCACTTTAATGGCATGCATGTTTACGTCCAACATCAGTCCGAGTTAATAACCTGTACACTTTAAACTCGCCGTTTACTATTAGAAAGTTCAAAGAAAGTTACAAGACGTTCATTTATTCTTTTACTGGTCCCAAGTTCACCTACCCCTATAAGGCCTATAATTTTATTACAATTAACATTACTCACGCTAACAACCCAACTAAATATCATTGCGTGGAGATATTTCAATCAGACACAATGAAATATACTGCTAATGGCATTTTAATTAGACCACCCGAAGCAAAATGTGAATCATTCATTAGTAAGTTCATTGTATACATTGGCTATTAGCCGATGGTATTATACGTATATGTAAGCATAATAGTATCTACTTATAATCAGTAGGTATGTATTGAAAGCATTTAGTAGGTTGTTCCATTGAAATCAAAAGCAAAACATTGTATTTAGCGGAATGCATATTTAAATCAGTATTGCCTATTTATTGAGGACACATTTATTAACCGTACAGCATAATAATAATATGTTTGTTTATTCTATTGTTATTGTATATGTTTATCCGTTGCAGTTGAAGCCCGAAATAAATATCTTTGTAACAACAAACTACAGCCTGTTTCTAAGTAAAATCATTAACCGAAATCTGACAGTTCTACACAATAAAGGTATTTGTTTAAAGTATGAGTATTAGAATTATTATTAGAAGCTACAACTTAAAGGGTGTCCTTTTTAATGCGCTGTGCGACATAAATATAAATATAAGAAAATATGGTAAATTTGAAGTGTTAATAAAGTTCATCAAGTATTTATGTTAATTCTAAGCGTCTGATTCTAACCTAATGATAAATATAACGAAAAGAAAATAAATATAATTCGAATACAATACATTACATCAAAAACAAAATAATGCTAAGGCCCCGAATATAGTGACAATAATCGTGAAATATTTACGCACGAAGTTAATCTATGGCACGCAGAGTGGTAGTAAGTGTGTCCATATATTATGTATTTAGGTTCTAAAAATCATCTATTATAATGACGGCAGTCTAACCACGATGTTTTATGAAAGTAAGTCTATAAGTCGTTATACATATATAAAAATTGTATCAATGTAATTTTAAAATTCTGGCCTGGCATTATTAAACTATTTAATTGATGACTTCTTCGTTCAAAATCTAGACTTACTTTTGAAGTTTTGTTGAAGCATTTTTATATCTTCCAAATAAACATTTTTTATTTCAACTCCCCAACATCTTTCAACTATTATAAACCCTTCGAAATTAAGGGTTACCGTTACCGTTACGTGGATAGGACTGTAAACTAATTAATGTTACCCACCGCTTCTAGTGTACTCTTACAGGAATAACAAACGACAATACAAAGATATTAAAAATAATTATTTCGTTTGATAATACTTCATATACACAATTTCATAAACTTTATTAATTTAACTGCATTTTTGAAGAAGCCTGGTCTGATCCGCTTCAAAACTATTCATATGATACAAATCATTCACTACGTGGTGTCAACGACAGTTTGGCAAGGATCCAAAGTAACGCCAAGTGCTTCGAACGCGTCGTCGACGGACATACCCAACTGGTTGACCTAGGCGGAGCGCCAGATGGAATCGAGTTCATTGAATACTACGAGTGCATAAGGGTACCACTTGCATCATAGGGCTGCCAACAAGCGATGTTTTTTGTGAATTTGTAGCAGGAGACTTTTTATTTGAAAAAGTAAATTAAAATTTGCGCTTTGATAAGGCCTTCAATATTGTCATAGTAGGTATACTATATCCTTACATACATACGCAATCAGAATTGCATCAAGGCAATTCAGTTCACAAAATGGTCAAATACCATAAGTATGGTAATCATAACATTTTTGCATCTGTCTGCGGCCTGCCGCCTGACCAACCTGCTGAAGCTTACTACGGTTTACGACCGGTCGTGGCCCGTGGACCATGCAATATCCGTAAAGCCCATACTGTACCGGAAAACAAATTTAATTTGAGGTGATGGAAGTTCGAGACAGCATTGACCATTGTATATCCGATGGCCTGCGCGCTTATTTTCTTCTTGTATATAAAAAAAGAAAACATTAAAAGAAATAAAACACGTAGCCTGATAATTATATAAGAACATCTAGAAAATATCTATATCGCTCAGCATAAATCAATAAATGAGTGTATAATTTATGTCAAGGACGTAATACATCGATCACATGTAAAACATAACTGACTCCCATTTACAGTACCTAACTATTGATTAATTAGCTCAACGTTTAGTTGGTAAAAGGTATTTGTTATTTAATGCAAAAAGCATCCTACTCCGTACTCAATTAGTGACCGCAAGATTCGATTAAAATTACATAAAACTTGTCGGCAAGTAGGCATATTATTCTTTTTTATTTTATAGAAGTAGGAAACAAGGGCCATCTTAATGTGGTAACAGCAATCCGTGAAGAAATAACCTTAAACCAAACTGAAGTAGGTACTGAGGTAGTTACTAAATGTACTTGAAAGGGAATGCTTCACCTAATGAGCCTTTCTATAGTTGAGATGCGTCTCATGCGTCGCCTCTAAATTATAGCAATTACAGCATCTAAGTCCCTTATCGCAATACACGAACCTTCTACTATTAATTTCTAGTTTGACGGCGGATGAAGGATTACCTATAAAATCCTATAATTAGGAAAATGTAACGTTTCTTGTTATCTAAATTTTAATTTTTACCGCGATAGAGATTTGCAAATAATATAATGTAAAAATGGAGGTGACACAGACATAATTACACGTGGACAAAGCTAAGACGTGATACCTACATATTGGGAGTATTAAAATTTCATGCAAAAATATTCATTAGCACATAAAGTGAACTGATCCATAAAGGTCAAGTTCCTACCAAGACAAGACTTATCATTTAGATTGAGATATCTGAGGAAGAATATCTGGTTTCAGAACCGGATGGGAGACTCGCCGGACAAATTGGAGTACTTAGATAAAACCGGCTTTCACCGGAGAACTCCATACAAACCTTAACAGTAACACAGAATGCATTAATGTACCTATAAAGATGTATAAAGGTAGGGTTTATTACCGCAAATGATATTAAAAGTTATACATTATAGATTAAAAGTAATACAAAAAAACTTCACTTCTGATTCTAGTCCAGCAGAGGTTGAAAATCAATGGCATTCCATATTGAATGAATACTTCCAAACAAAGAAAAGTCCACCAACCCGCATTAGGCCAGCGTGGTGGATTAAGGCCTACATCCCTCACATTGTGAGAGGAGACCCGACCCCGTAGTGGGTCATTAATGGGTTACTTACTTCCAAACAAGTAATACAGAAATTGATTAAGCTCAGTTTTGGGTCTGTTTAAAGTAACACCAGACTTTTGTATGAAGACACAATCGCAAAATCTTAACCTTTAACAGAATAAATGAAATAAGTTCCTAATGATACAACACTAAATATATAAATGAAATACGAGTAAGTTCCTAATGATACAGCGTCTGTGTTGTGCTGCGTAATTGAAACAGCCATCACATATGATTCGCTTATCGCGAACTCTTCATTAAATATTTAATATCAATGCAATGTTACATTTGATGTCCTCAATGTCTCCTAAGTCATTAAAAATTTTAACTAGGGGTGTAAAACTTGTAACTAAAAGTGCTAAACATTTAAAAGGTTAAAACAAATTACCGTAAGATTCCTACGTGTACGGTTAAATACATACTTGTTAACCACATAGCTTTGTAAAACTTTAAAGACACACTGTCTAACTCCACCATTATTATAAAAAGTAAAACTAATCATGTTAGCTTAGTCAATATTTTATTGATGTAACATTTAAAACGAAAATAAAAAAATTATAACTAAGTATAAAATTTAGAACTGTCTCATGGAGACAATCACATGAGTCTGCAATAAACATCAAGGCTTTAGCGATTATGACTATCTCATTTTATAAAAAAAATTGATAAATTCTTTTTCCTGCAATAAGAACATACTGCATAATAAACACTGCTTTTTTTATATCATAAAAAAATAATAACACTGGAATTAATCGTGTAACTAAGAATGACAAACAACTGATGCTTCCAATAATCCTCCTATCAGTACCTATCGCCAAAATTATTGTTTGAAGTGCAGTTAAGAAACATGTGGTTCAGGCGTTTTGCTTTACAAAATCTCCCAAGATGCTTATCTAACTCGTGATTATTAATAACTTGAGACAATGTGAAAATATTTGCAGAAGTATCTTCTATGTACGTCACTCTTCAAGGATAGCGATAAAACAGTTTAACTTTAAACACGATATTAAATTAAATTTTACACCGTTTAAATTCTGTCTCAGATAATTAAAGCGTTAAACTGCACCCAACCTTCTACACACATTCTTTTAATACTTAATTAATATAAATTCAATAATCGTTATCAATATTTTAGTAATAATTAGTATAAAAGCTGTAAAACTACACTTCCGATCGGAATTCGGCACTTTTGGGACGATCCATTATGAGCAGACATAGTTACAATATAAAATTGTTTATTTTGTACAACAAATATGGATAAATAGTATAACAAATCTATTTTATCGCCTTCAAAATAGAAGAAAAACGTAACAGGAGTGCAATAGAATTACCGTAGCTTAGATGTAGTAAGTAACTACCTCGAAATAAACCGCCACTACTAGTAAGATGAGATCAACAAAAAATGAGGGCACTGAACTAAAAAGGCTTTCTTTGTTCACCTTGATGGCACACACAGCGTAAATTATATTCCAAGGGCCGCTTTTTACCTTGCACTAAATACTATAATGGAATTCGCAGAAATCGAACCACATACACATTTGTATACAACAACATATTTCTTCTGTTTACGTGTACTCGTATGTGACTAAACTCCTCATACATGGCTGGACAGATTTTCATGAAATTTTGTGTGCGTGATTTAGTCGATACGAGAACTATTAAATTTGGACTCTCAATTTGATTCAGTAGGCGGCGCTGTGTTTTAGATTTTTTCTTACATTTCTAAGTATATCTTTGAGAACCGAAAGTTGCGATCGGATTCAATTCGTTTTAAATTTTTGGTATAATATCAGATTTATTTGACTATTCTTTCATAAAAACAGTACAGACAATTTAACCCCTACTTAGTTTATTTTATGAATACGACTACGTCTATCGAGTCCTCAAGTAGGTATAGCAGTTCAGATCAATGAGTCAAAATAAAACGAATCATGAGTCTGATTAGGACGTAAACTATATCTATGACGCAACCATTCCAATAACAGACCGTTCTCATGTTTTGGTGAAGAGGGCGTTCCATGAAATTCCAACGCCTCTTAGCACACAGATTACATTAATCATCGCTCCTGTAACGAATGATTCATGATGGTTACAAATTTTAATTGTATTGTAACTTACAATACAAGCCAATAAAATCTTCCTGTCGATGCTCATAGGTATTTCTAGACTGCTGATCTTTTTTGTCCAATCGGAATTAGAAATCAGAGCTTTGGGTTGAGAATGGGAACGCGTACACCAAGTATCTAGTGGTAAGTCTAAAATTTTAGTTATTGTAGTAAATTTTATAGAAATCGCATCTAAGCTGTTTAGCAGACATCTCAAAAGGTGTATCTACAATTCTAATTATTATAAAAAATTAAATACAAAAATCGACTGGTCGTTTCATTTAAATTAAGTTCAGGTAAAATTCTCTTAAAATTGAGTTCACGCGACTTCATCAGAAAAAATAATAAAAATCATTGTCAATTAATAGCTAAATAAGACGTGTTTAAAGTTATTTGTAAAATACATTTAGCTACATGGTACTACAAATTTGAGAAACCCTGGACTGTATGAAACTCTTTATAATAAACGCTATTTTATCTGTCAGGATAGTCTTTAAATATCATAATTAACCGATAGTTTCTTTTTTAATAATTACACAGACACACATGATCACCGGAAACACTTAAAAAATTAATTGTGTAGTACAAAAATAAAAAAAATTTCAATGAAAATATCGAAGCTATGACTGGTTAACGATTATTTCATACTTCACGCCTTATTACAATCAATTATGTGAACATTACACAGATAATGGCTCACTTATAGAAAAATTCAATAGCAAACTGTAACGAAGCACGTGTCAAGAGTTATTGAAATCTATAGAGCTGAGTGTGAACATTGGTACCTAATTGCAATAAATTACACAAATGGAAACGTGAGTGGCATTTAAAATCTGAAATTATAATAATAAGTTTTAAAGCTACGTTGTAAAATTTATTTAAGCATGGTTACTAATTACAAACTGTAACAGCTATACCTAATAATAAAAATACCTGCAAAGTAAAAAAAACTTTTACTTATAGTAAAGTTTTAGGGGAAAACAAAAATATGTTCTGTGTGTCACAAACAAATAAGGATAAAAAGAGTTGATAATTATGCACTTCAATGTGGCAATGTGTGTGTTTAATTGATGAAATTAAATAGATCTAACACACATTTTACGAGAAACGTTTATTCCTTGATGTTTTTTAAGTTACTAATTTTTGAAAAATTAACTATATGAAATACAATTAAAAATTTAAAATTTTACATGGGTACACAGAATAACACACAAACAAACACCATCTGAACAAACTTACCTGACGCTGACTTTTCTTGAAAAACTTAAACTTCATCCTGACACAGTTCGATTGAAACAAGATCTATTAAAACACCTTCACTATAAAGCAACACAACACATCAGAACAATTCGTACACACACGACCAAGGTTGAAGATAAAACCACTGAAATAGCTGAAAAGGTACTGGTACGGAATCGCGTAAATGTAAGAGTATAGGCGAAGCTAAACAGGCAACCGTCGGCCACGGTAACCGACTGCCATCTGTTTTGTTACGCGGAGAAATTTCAAACCATATCCAACATTACTACGAACGAAGATGCGAAACAAAACGTTGCTTGCTATCGTGTGACTAATAGATTTTAGTAGTTTATTCTATTATTTGTTTTCTGATACAATTATTTTGATATCCGTTTCAATTTTAGATCCGACGCTTGTAATCAGGTCATTGATCTAGATGTTATTGAAACCATACAGCAAGGGCGACGTGGAAATAGCATTTTACAGCGAAGGTCTGTGTTTTAAATTTCAACGATAGACTTCAATACTAGAAAGGATTTCGTAATGTCAGTACAACGAAACTACAAAATCGAAGTACCTATTTAAAGGAAATTTACGTTAACATATTAAAATAAGACTGCAATGTTTAGTTTATATCGTAAAAAACGGTTATTAACAAAGAAAATTTTAAAAAAGATAACAATAAAGAAGATAATTTTAAAATAGGCTTCTATTTCAGTTTTTTTAAAAAATAAACTTGTAACCCGCACTTGTAATAATTTCGTAATTATTACAAGTTGAATATTTTATTTATTTATTTGAGCCTTTGTAGTTACACAGAAAAGTAAATTCTTAGTAGAAAAAGCCGGTCAACGAGACAGATATACATTATCATACCAAAGAAGCCAAGTAATTTAAATTTTAAATATCACATTGTGAACGTACGATAGATAAACATATAGGGGTTCGATTAATTCACTTCTGCTGGTCCATATAATCACGTTTTTAAATTTCTACAAGTAGAATCAATGATAAGCGTCCGGATTTAGTCGGTCTTGTGAAGCTAATTTTAATGTACAGTCTAATCTAATATTTATATACAGCCCACCCCTATTATTGTACATTGTACGGTGTACCGCATCGTCCGCATAGTAGTAGATTGTTCTCATTGGAACTAGGTATTATCATATGTCTGGCTACGGGCGGGACGTATCACTTTTCCAAAATATAAAGGTACCTATTACAAGAAACATGAGAACTTATCGACAAAACAGACAAAAATCCAATGTTGTTTTTAGCGCGATTTATCGCCTATATTATGGGAACGCGGTCCATTAAAATTGATCACGTTTTGCTCATAACTATGACGTGAATCTTGATAAGTCTCACAGTGGAAATTGTAGTCAAAACTGACACGTAGAGCTGTTGAATGTTGCTATAAGTCTCAAATCCTGTCACAAACGCACATATTATAGGAACACGCAAAATACGTTATTTATATGTGGATTGATTCTTGAATACTTAAGCCACATTAAGTACCTATATCTATGGAAATCTATGGAAACAGAGGTTTGCATTCTAAATCTTGAATGTCAACAGAACCTAAAACTTCAATATACCTACATGTAAACAAATTGTGTCAGACTCCATTCAATTCATTTATAACGTACTTAATTGGTTTTGATATTGCATGGTTGAAGTATAGCAGGGTTTCTTAAAGTTTTTATAGTCACGGACCTCTTTCAAAGAATATTTTAGGAAAATAAAACAAACGTTATTTATATATTTATTTAAAAGTTATTTCACGGACGACTAGTCGTATAGGGCACTTAGTTCCTTTGGGTAAGGCGTTATTGTATTGCAATAAAAGTATATGACTCGACCTGCTACTGTACCTCTTAATTACAATAATTGAACTCGAACAACTTGAGAACTCGAGAAACTTGAACAGTTAAATAATTTCTTGATGTTAAGGTTTGCTGAGCTACCGCGGAATCCTGACACATACGTCACGGACCCCCAGGGGTTCCGTGAACTCCACTTTAAGAAACCCTGTAGTATAGGCCCCATACTACACTACTATACTACTATAGGGTAAAACTAAATTTTGGAGAGATATATCTGAAGTACATGTCGAGTTTATGAACATAATATGTGGAGCAAATGTAGAATTTTAGAGCATGTGTGGAGCGTATGTGGAATATAGAGCCCTTATGACTCCAACCAGAACCATACTATCCGAATACGACATTGACCAGTCAAGATTAATTGATATAAACATTAACTTACTTCGTGATCTGGTCCAGGTTTCGAAGCTAACCGAGCTTCTGTAAGTTGATTTTTCAGAGCCCTGCAACAAAAAGGCTGATAAGTACGCGTACATACTGTACATACAGTGTATACATACACGTATACACTGTGAATTTAAAAGCCGCCTTATAGAAAATATTCAAAATATGTCTCAATTGGTAGTGCCGGCTGACCAATGAGCCGGGGCTAACAATTTACCAATACGATTGATGTTTGTGCGCTGATCGTAAATATGTCGCGCGGAACGAAATACTAGTTACCCACAATACGAAGTCCAGGTTGGTGTACTTAGGCCTACATCCTTCTCATTGTGAGAGTGAGACCCTTCTGTGGGTCATTGCAAGTTTCAGACAACTACGACAACGTCGTTGCTTCCCTAAATTTGTCGCATATCGATACATAGGTATTTCAATAAGGACAGCTCCTTACAGAGCCCTGATTTTAAATGTTGTCGTGTTGGTTGGTCAGTCACTTACGTAAGCCAATTAGAAAAAGGCCTCGGTTTCAGTCAGGAACCCATTAATGACCCACTACAGGGTCAGGTCTCCTCTCACAATGAGAAGGATGTAGGCCTTAGTCCACCACGCTGGCCTAGTGCGGGTTGGTGGAACTAGTGTAACCGGTGTAACTGGACATAACCCTACGGGTGGGTCAGTGGGTCAGTGGGTCAGTGGGTGATTCTCACACTCACATGTACAGTTCCTCGGCCTGTCGCGCCTGCTTCTCGCGACGCCGCAGCAGCTCCGCACAGTGCTGCAAGGACGCGACGGTCGCACCGCATGTCGCGCGGAACGAGGCACTGGTCGCCCGCACTTCGCCCAAGTGCTTCTTCAGGTCCACGGCTGAAATAATACAATGGCTGTTAGTGATCAGAATAAACTTTCTTCTTTCCATCACTATAAGAACTAAAATTTAACCCACGCAACCTTTCAACTGTGGCTGAACCTTTCACGTTTTCCTCGCTCTTTTTCGCTGCTTATGTGCAAACTATGTATACTCACGAGTCTTTTGTTCTTAAAAAAGGAATAAAAAGAAGTCTCCTCCAAAGCTAGCGACGCACTGGTGACTCTCCTAGTGTTGATCATATCCTACCACCAATTTTATGATCCATTGTTTATGTTTATATCTAGCAAAATTCTAGGCCTAATTAACAGGGTTAATAATCCTTACCATCAGCAATTTTCACAGCATCTATAGCTTCACACGCGTCATCGTTGATCTGAGGGCAGGACGCCACACACAGGTCGAAGTACTTCTGCAGTTGGATGGCTTGCTTCGACAGGAGCTCGGTGTATGTGTCCACTTCTGCGATCTTCTCTGTGATACGACGCGATGTACGACCTAGAAAAGGAATCACCCATTTATAACACAATTAATTTCGAACCGTAACAATGCCAGAAAGAAGTTATAAGTTAAAAACTTTTTTAAAAAGCTTTTATTTTTTCGAGTTACTCTAAACAAACCCTTTCATTTGATACCCATATTGTAGAAATGCATTAAAAATAACTATTCCGATATCATATTATACATCCTTCTCATTGTGAGAGGAGACCCGACCCTGTAGTGGGTCATTAATGGACTTCAAAATTGAGTTCAAAGATTGAACCCGAACAAACATACCCACCCGAACAAGCATACTTACATACATTGCAAGTTAAATAAAAGCTTTTAATATCAATTATTTCTGATGTCAAATAATTGTATTTGTCAGAGTAGAGATGTACGACTATGACATAGCAATGTCAGCTGTCAACAGAGTTGGGATATATGTATATGTTGAAGGGCAATTATTACTACTAAACAAGCTCTTTGATATTCTTATATTAATAATCATGTCATTCAATGTCAAAATGAATATTAGATTATATAACTTCCATCCCATTCTTAGTCACCAAAGCACAATGACTTCAAGGGCGTCGCCAGCCGATGGCGCAGAGGGGGGCAAGTTGACTTTACATACTACAATTCATAGAGAATGAGAAAAGTAGGTATGAATTGTAGGTATTCTGTGACAGTACAGAGTCCAATGTGTAAAGCTACACGAGCACGAGCTCTTGACTATGCAATAAAAAACTTGTAAATAAGTTATAATAACATTTATTAGAAAAATAGAATAAAAAGGAGTTTGAATTTGAATAAGTGTACAGCGTACAGCGTATTTTTTTTAATTATCAGATTTTAATATTATAATGGTCGTTGTTTGTTTATATTAGGTTAATTAAAATATAATTTTCGGGGATTCATTGTAAACTTCTCGACCACTTTATTATTAAAATCTTGTAAGTTTCCATGTATAAGTTTTCGGTGCACACTCATCATGGCCAAACCATTGAGGCGATTTTCACTCATAGTGCTTCTTAGCCAGGTTTTTAGTCTCCTGAGGCTGTTAAACGATCGCTCTACCGTACACGTCGTGCATGGAAGAGCGATCAAAATTTTCAACGCTTTTTCCGTGTCGGGAAAGAAGGTTTTTGCTTCTTTTAGGATATCAACAACGGTTTGATCTGTTGAGTTTGGTTTATTATGCCAGAATTGCTGCCAAAGCTCGACTTCAATTTTTATGTTTGGTAAATTATAAAACTGAGCTATAGTTTCACAAGTTTCTGTGAGATTTTCGACTGACATCGTTTGCATTTGTACGGGGTATAATTTGTGTACGGAACTTTAAATGTACGGAATATTAAGAGTGGAATTGGTGAATTCATTCGAGTTTCGACGCACGGGAATGATTGTTCAAGGCTTGAACTTCAAGCAAATCAACTCAAATACTTAGGACTTTGGTTGCATTATATTTGGCAACTTTTTTAGAATCTCTAGGGGGGGCAGCTGCCCCTCCCTGCCCCCCCTTGGCGACGCCCTTGAATGACTTCATTGATAAAAAATGCAAGTGAGTTTTTAATTAACCATTATCATCTGTAAAATCCTAATACCCAGTACTGTCACTCACTATCTCAAGTGTTATGGGTGTGTAATTAATAAACATTGCTAAATGATATTGCCACTTTCAACTTTATGACTATTATTATACACATTGTTATCAATACTGTAATATTGTGGTGGTAAATTGTAGATAACTTCGCAGTAACTCAACAAAATATTGATATATTTACAAACAAGTAGAAGTGATTTTATCCAGGTGTTATGTTTTACACTGGACACTGTTAATCAATTGTACATGAACCCGCTAGGTATGGCAAAGGCAATGAGATATACAATGTTGGACTTAATGCAGGTAGCATTAGCTTTGCTTAAAGGATGTTGCAAGTGATCAAAATTTCAAGTGATGTCCGGCTTGGCAGTCGTTGAATGGGTAGCATAGTGTAGTCCACTAGTGGCAAATTACATGTGCTATTCCAGTTCCAGCTGTTTTTATTAAACAGAACTCACTGAACCTTATCTTAGGATCTATAAGCACTTAAAAAATATTGAAAAAAGTTTATTACTACCCAGATGTGCCACCAATCTGCTTTGTAGCATATTATTGGCAGGTTTTAAATATCAATCATTAGATATAAATAACCCTAATAACATTATATGGCATGGCAAATAATGTTATTTGCCATACTATATCTGTTATTTCCAATCATTTGAAAAGAGTATTGTACTGTGTGGCAGCCAAACAGTACATTTCTCTGGCCATATCCAAAAATGTATTATTTAAACCCACTGATAAGAGTAACTTCTAGCAATTTTACCATGTGACCCTGTTGACTGAAGTGATGTGACTGAGCCATGTCTCCGTAGGCCCCCGCCATTTGAACTACTGTCTGAGCTCGTTCCATACCCTGATTCTACCTGTGATCATTACAATATATGTTACATATACATACAAGAGAATGATTTAACAGATACTTTTTTGAAATTTTGAAACTCAGAAACATAGGCAAAGGAAAAAATAACACTTAATAGGTAGTCAACCAAGCCTCAATTAGCCAGCTTAGTGGATTAGGGCCTTACTACCTGGGCGAAATAACTTGACACCTGGCTCGAAACTCGACCTTCCTCCCCCTACCCCGCGCAAGGCCCCGCTCTCGTCCTTCAGTAGCGTTAGCATCATAAATGAATATAACATCCTTTTTTGTTTTATTTCCGTAAGAAATTAATTGTTTAACCTACTTAATGTATAACTACTTTAACAAGTGTGAACTTAAATTTATAAAAAAATATTAATACATTTGATTAAAAATATTGAAAATTAATCCCAAAATAGACTCCAAATAGTTTATTACTACTCCAAATCCTAATTAAGTAAAAAATGCTAGATTCGATATAAGTACAGATGTTTTATCTCAGTAGGAAATAAATTATAAATCGGTAATAATTTTCATTTCAAGACTCGCAATACGGTGGAATTTCAATGTAACTAAATTTGAAATGGAAATTATTATTTTAGTTATAATATAATACGGCCTGACCAGAAAAATAAAATTCAAATTATATAACCAAATTATATAACCAGAAATTTAAAATCAATTTATAAAACATTATCATGTCAAAAATTTTTTTGCACTCAGTACTATAGACAAACTTCATTTGAGCCAGGTGTCTAGTTATTCTTCATTCTCAATAGGAAAGGAGGCCTGACCCTGAAGTTGGTCATTGCAATTTTCAGACAATAACTATTTATTTATAAGGATTCCTTGAGCACATCTTATTATCATAAAACCTAAACCAGGACCTTCAAATATAATACCAATTTTGATTAAACAATATGGACCATGGTTCCTATCTGACATGACTTTTTATACTGTACGTAATGTTATCAGTTATAAGTCACTAAGCTGATTATATTCAGAATGTAATCGTAAATCTATCATGCATTCATAGATAACAAGTCTTAGAACTGGCTAAATAGGGTATTGTATGTTTATTCAAATTATTATTATTTAGTTTGAAGCAAAAAAATGTGGTTTGTTTTAAAAAAAGTATTTTGTTCATTATTTAGTTGACAAAATCTATATCTACTATTATAGCTATAGGGCAGTGATAAAGATGCAAAAGTTGAAAAAAAGAATAATTACTTGAAACTTGAGAGACACAACAAGACAGATGGAGGCCTTAGTCCACCATGCTGACCTATTATGGGTTGATGGACTTCACATGTTTTTTTAATTATTATAAATCACACTCACTTTGAAAGATTCCAATACATCAATCCATTGCTGTTTTTCCTCAGGGTTGGAGGCTCTCAAGTACCAGACGCAGTCATTAACTGATACATCAAATCTGCAGTCGTCAAACTCATGTGGCTGTAAGATGAAGAAAAATCTAATGTATATTTTTATAATTTAGATGTGAAACAAATATACTTAAGTAATAATGATAAGAGCATATTATATTAGTTTTTAAATTGAAATGGTAAGTTTTGTAAACACAGTTGGTGAATATTCAACAATGTCCCACTGTTGGGCACTGGGCTCCCTCTAGGCTTTTACAGGGATAGACAGCTTAACATTCCCTCTGAAGCAGCAGTTATTTAATTCTCCACTAACGATCGTTCACACATTCAGGCACTGTCTGCGCCCAACCTTACTTAACTTTTTTGATCACTTGCATTCTACTCAATAAGCACCCCGCTGATTGAGTTTATGTGCATGTTAAACTATATTCATGTAACAAGATTCTATTGGTCATAATTTCAAGAATATCACTTTCCTGTTTATGTATGGTTCTTAAGTTATACAGACTTACAATTATTTCCTTAAATCCTCAAATAAATTATCTTTTATGAAATACTTTATGAATAATTATGGTTTTTGTATCAATAACTCATAAATTTATTTATATCACTAGTCTACACAACATACATATTTATATTCACAACTGTAGAAGACTTTCATTAAAATATTAAGTACTTATGTAAATTGGATCAATCTCACTTTGGACTTTGGATAAATAAATGTCATAAACAGCATGCATTTAGCATGTTATGGATTGATAACATCATAAAAATACTCTGTAATTCTTAGATAGCAACGACAGAGGCTCGATAAGGATATAAAATGTAAGAAATCATTCGTCTATTGCAACAAATTTAAAAATATGAGGAAGATCGATGGACTTCACAAGGACAAATTAATTTTTTACACAGTTGACGCGAAGATTCGATGACAAACCACAATGAACTCACCTTGACTTTGGCTTTTTTTAGGCATAAAGCACCTCTGCATCCAAGATTACTCTCCAATTCGCTTTTGTAATATGATAAAGTGGAATCCTTTAATACAATAAATCTATCCTGCCAACCGTGTATGTAATTTGTCCATTTACTTAAATGTCCGCGAAGTTCAGGAGTACTACCATCTTCCAAATCGGAATTATCACTCACAGTTATATTTTCATCCGTCATATTCAAAAACTCAAAATTCAATAAAATCGTAACAAAACAAAAATAAAACTAAATAGCAAACACCTACTACAGTACAGAAACGTAACGTAGAATTGTCGGAGTTTGCTTTTAAATTCTTATCCTTTTAAAACTCCCTTGACCACTGTAGAATCCAAGGTTTTGGCCATAGATACACGGCACACAATTGACTTAAAGAAAGACTCAAATTTATTTATAAAAATATTATGTATATAAAAAATAACACAACAAAATTTGAAATAAATAAAAAAAATATAGTAAAACAAAATGCAAAAATTATAATATTAATTGTAATCCATAGATTGTAAAAATGTTACTTGAATGAAAATGTTCTGGGAAGTCTGCCTTAAAGTCTATTGATTTCTGGATATAGCGTTTGATTGGTCCTTATTCGATAACCGCCAAAAACACACTGTACTGCCCAATGGGAGTCGGAGATCCAAAAGTAACGCGCAATATCCGTTCAAGATGGCCGCCAAAACTATGCCTATTTCTGTTCCATCGGAAAAGCCTTTAAAAGTTGTAAAGTGGAAAGTTAAACAAGGTGCTTTTGTGTCTCATGGCCAACTTTTATTTTTGTACAGTGATTTGTCAGGTAACAGTACCGAATTAAAGAGGTTCAAGGCGGTACGCGCTGGCACTATTTTGTCCATCAAGGTGAAAGAAGGAGACATTGCAGAGCCTGGGTAGGTGACGTCATTACTCAAAAATTGTTTTTATTAATTTAAGACATAAATATTAATCTTGTAATTCATATTTGCATCGTATCATAATTATTAGCAGTAATGAACATTAGAAAGATACTTACTTTAAGATACTTTGTTGTTATTGGTTGGCCTTGTTTTAGGCGGAAAAATTCAAATTATTAATAACTTTAAAAAAGCATATGTGTACCTATAATGAATATTAGAAAGTACATATAAATTAATATACATCGAAACTATAGCTTGAAAAACATTAAAGATGTATACTTTTATGTAATTAACCACAAAATCGTATTTTCGGTACATCTATACATAATATTTAATACCCTCTGACTTATTTTTATTCTAATTTCATTGAAACATTCCTAACTACATCATCTTGTAAAAGCATATTTTTATTTATAATTGTTTGTTAGTAAACACATGTGGTATTCAATTTTCAGAGGATGTGTAGCAGATATAGAAGAATGCAGACATCCCACTGTAATGAAAGAAATGTGTGCAGAGTGTGGCACAGACCTTCGCACCGACGAAACTGTAAATCGGGATGTTGCTGTGGTACCCATGATACACTCTGTACCTGAACTTAAGGTATGCTTTTTACATTGAATGTAATTGACCAATTGAACAAACAATTTATGGCTTACTTTGTATTGAATCTCTGTGTCCTGAGCACAAAATCTCATTCATCTATTAAGATTTCTACGGCTGACTCTTGCAGTCAGCTATACAAGTCTATACATAGCCCACTGAAAATGAAGGTCTCTTCATTACATAGACAAAGACATAATAAATAAGCACTTGTAATAGTAATATTTATTTATTTCTTTTTTCATAGTTGATAAATTTTAGTGAAAAATGTTAGTTTATCCGATAATCTAACTCATAAGCTTTAAGAAATTATAAACAGAATCTAAATCGAGCCAATAACATAGGAGTTATGACAAAAAATGTAATGCATGGTCACAAACACTAATCAAAAAATTTAAATTAAATAACATAAAAAATATTGAAGATAGAAAATTAATTAAAGAATTAAAAATCAAGAAATTAACCTTAAAAAGGACCCCCCTTTTTAAGGTAAATTTTTGATAATATTTCATGAATATTCAGAAAATTATTGGTGGTTACATGCCCATACTTCCAAATTAAAAAACCTGGATTGACCACAAGACATAAATAAAAATACTTTAATTTTAGGTGTCCGAAGAATTGGCACAAAAGCTTGGCAAAGAGGATGCTGAACGTCTGTTAAGAACAAGGAAACTGGTGCTCCTTGTGGACTTGGATCAAACCTTGGTGCACTCAACCAATGATGATATTCCCCCCAACTTGAAGGTAATGTGTAACTTCAATACTTACTTATTTTAACTCTTATGAATAGCACCACCCTTGGACGACCTTGTTTAGAATTTCTATCTCATTTAAAGTATTGTATGTAGGTTGTATTTGAAGTTGCACTGAGACTGCTCCATGAAAAATTTTACGCTCAAACTAGGCTGAGGTTGAAATATATTAATATCGTTAATAAAAGTATTGCTAAAATTGTTTGCTGAAGTGTGAACACAGCTAAGTCCACTTCTGAACATAGAATTCTTTCCAGTACAATATTCCTTTTTCAAATTTTAACACAATTTGTTTGTATAATTAACCATTTCTATTCACATTCAGGGGGTGTTACATTTTTTCTTGCGAGGACCTGGCAACACTGGGAGATGGTGTCACACTCGATTAAGGCCAAAAACGCAGGAGTTTCTGGAATCGGCATCAAAAAATTATGAGTTGCATGTTTGTACATTTGGAGCAAGACAGTATGCTCACGCAGTAACAGAGTTACTAGATCCGGAGAAAAAGTTTTTCTCACATAGAATATTATCAAGGGACGAATGCTTTGATGCTAGAACAAAATCTGCAAATTTAAAGTAAGAATACTTAAATGTAAAATTTTCAGTTGAAGGATAGTTTCTAGTTGATTTTCATTGTGAACGATTAGTGACCCATTACAGTGTTGAGTTATATTAGGACATCACCATCACAGCTGGTTATGATTTATTAATTTTTGTAAAACATACATTACTTAGAAAAATCATTGGTGCATGCTATCGAAATTCGAACCTCTTGATTGGTATATTTTTAGCAGCAGGGATATCACCGCCGCATATAATAAAAAACTTCAAAAGCAAAAAAAGAACAGATTACTTATTGTTTGTATATTACGAATGTCATAATTGCATGGTTTATGTCTCATTGCTGTGAATTATGTGTATGAGACCCTACAAGTATCTTGTAGGACCTCATCCTTTATCAATTTCAATATTGTATTACAGGGCGTTATTTCCATGCGGAGACAACATGGTGTGCATAATAGACGACCGTGAAGATGTGTGGCGCCAAGCTGCCAACCTAATTCAAGTGCGACCATATTCATTCTTTCAATCAACGGGTGATATAAACGCTCCTCCTCTGTGTAAGTATTTTTACAATACTGTGTAATAGGCGACCTGTAGGGTGCAGTTGTAACATGTATTGTTTTTGATTCCCAGCAGAGAAATTTAAATTAAGCATTAAATGTGTGTATGTATTATGAGTTTGAATGTCACTGAATACATTCACAACACATTATTGTTATTTTATGATGCACACTGTGGGTTGAGATACAAGTTACAATTTTAAGCATTATTGTAACCTCACTTACAATCCAGAAAGCATCATGTCCTTCTGAAGACTTTCTTTGTTTGAGTTTTTAAAGAAAGACAGATACGAGGACAACATTCTCTAACCATCACATAAATTACAGTTTAAAAAAGCATCTACAAATAATACTTAACTCTGAATTTACTTATTGTAGCTGACGACAAGCTCAAGTTGTTGAATGTTAAAAATGGTTCACAAATACCTGTAAATAATCAGATGCCTATATTAGAAACGGAACCAGAACAAAAGGATACAATAGTTGATCAAAAAGAACAAAATGAAATCAAGCCCACTGAAGGAGATAATGGCAAAGTTGTAAATGACAAAGATATTAAGCCAAATAAAGTTGAGGATAAAGTTGATGAAGACCAAGAGAACAAAGATGCTACGCCACCGGAGCCTCGCTGGCTGGAAACAGATGATGGTCAGATTGAAGTAGAGGATGCTGATGACTATCTAATCTATTTAGATGATATCCTTAAAAGAATACACCAGTAAGTATAATGAGAATAGTCTTGAATTCAGACCTCTAAATGTAAAAACCTATATATTTTTAGTAAAATTTAAATGGACTTAGTGAAATAGTTAAAGTTATAATAAAACCTTTAAAAACATCACTTTAGTACAATTAAATTGAAAGATCCTAGTCCATTATCAGGTAAAAATTTGCAATCTTTTTTATCTAACTGATATTCACACTGTGTATTGTTTTTAATGATATCAGTAGATAAGGAAGCTGAACCTATTTTAACAATCAAAAATAATCTTTGTCATCCAATGCTATCAAGACAAAGAATTCAACATTGTTTTAACTTTAGCTTCCTAAGTAAGAAGTTTATCATTTTGTATTGATGTACAGACATCATTTTTGTATAACTTAAATTTTCAGGCACTTCTATGACTTGTATGATAAAATGGGAAAGAAAGATATACCAGATTTGAAACGTGTGATACCAGAGGTGAAGGGTGAAGTGTTAGCTGGTACAAGTCTAGTGTTCAGTGGCTTAGTGCCTACACATCAGAGGCTAGAAACATCCAGGGCGTATTTAGTAGCAAAAAGCTTAGGGGCAGACATAACGCAAGATTACACAGAAAACACAACTCATTTGGTGGCAGTGAGATCAGGTAACTGTTATTCACATTTTGTTTCTACATAATTAACCGGGTTACAGGTTAAGATCAATCAATGTGCTGTTTGGAGGATTGTGTGTTCAAGTCTCGGTAGAGCAGAGATATTTATGATAACTTTTCTTGTTTCTGGTGTCCTTGGGTGTATTTATGGCACCCACAAAACAGGTTACCACAGCAAAGACTACACATTTGTTTTGATGATACTCACTAACCATTCAGTAACTAAAAAATAATTTTTACCTTTTTGTGTGTGAGTTGGCATTTTATACTTTTTCAAGTAGGAAATCATTTTATCAAACCAACCTGCACAAGGCCAGAGTTGTGGACTAAGTCTTACATCTTTCTGCAGTGAGTCATTAATGGGTCACATACAATAACACTATACAAAACTTTATCTCTGTCTTATATCTCAAATATTTTGCAGGAACAGTAAAGGTGAATGCTAGCAAGAAGATAAGCGAAGGCAAATCTTTACACGTAGTGACGCCGGACTGGCTGTGGGCGTGTGCAGAGCGCTGGGAGCGAGTAGACGAGCGCCTCTACCCATTGCAAAGGACGGGACAGGTACGCGAACGTTTTATATGTGGTACTTCGTTGTATAACCCTTGTAAATGTAAAACGCCTGGCCGCTGTTTCTAAGATGTTGTGTGATGATTAGGGCTATCAATTTTTACAAACCCTTTCACGAACTTTTCACTTTCACAAACGATTTTATATTTTGTCTGATCAATACCCCAGATTGAGGAGAAGATTAGTGCGATCTGGTAGCTTGGACTTACCGATATATTTTTAAACTTATTGTACCTACATAACGTACATCATTTTTTATTGTTTATTAAACCGTTTAATTTGTATTATCTATAAAAATAAATAAAATTGGAGTGTCTGTTTGTAATGTTAAAATAACTGCTTTTTAATTGTGGATTGGATTTTGTTTTGTAATATTTATGTAATGAATGGTGAAAATTATGTGCAAACGTTAATATCGCATCGCAATAAGTAAGTAAAACAATGCGTAGTTTCCTCGACTTGAACTTCAGAGCACAACTGTTTGTCTTGATCACTCACAGTCAACAGAATGAAACGAAGAATAATAGAATATTATTTAATTAATCTTTCCTCTGTAAAAAATATCCTAGCACCAGACAGCAGGTTGACCGCCGTAAGCGCGTCTCTGCCATGCCCACAGAACAAAACATAACGCACGAGTTCCTAACTTATTACAAACTCTGTGTTGGAGAGGCTGGCAAGACACTCGCTTATTGGTCAGCATACCATGGGACGGTTGGTCTCTGGTATTACCAAAGAGGTTGTTTATAAATAGTAAAGTAAAGCTGTGTGGTTGTGTACAGAGCAGCTCGCGGCGGCCGCCGGCACACTGCAGCAGCCCGCCGCCCGCGCCGCCCGCCCCCGCGCCCTCGTTGCGTCGCCGCACGCCCTCCGGCCGCTTCATGGACACGCTCAACCCGCTGCTCTCCTTCTCCAGCGACGACATCGCTGACATGGACCGCGAGGTGAGCGAGAGAAACGCCTTGTCAGAAACTGCAGACTTTTCTAAGTCTGTGCTGTCAGCATGAACACCAGTGGCGTAAAGTGCCTTGGCGGGGCCGCGTATAATAATTTGTTGGGGGGAGAAATCTTTACCCTTCGTAAGGGCTTACGAAGGGTAAAGATTTCTCACAAAAAAAACAATGTTTGCATAAAATTTAAAGAAATGTTAATTCATCATAATTATCTATCTGTTACTTTTCCAAAATTTTAACAAACAATTCCAATTAAAAATTCAAATGATTTTTATTTTTGTCATTTTTGAAATTTATAAAAATTGGGAAGTTTTTATTTATTTTTGCTGACGCACGGGGGCCCCCGTGGCCCGGGGTCAGACAATCAGGATATAAATTAGTAACTCACTGAGTTGAAAGTAGTCAACACCCGATATGAAGGGCCTCAGGATGTGAAGGATCTCAACCAGCCGCACACCACTTTGTCATGTCAGCAGATTAGTGCTGTCCTTGGCTCCTGTCACCTATATACTTGTTCTTTGCTGCTTAATTTTATGAATTTCACACATTAATTATTTTCACTGTTATTAGGTTGAAGACATCTTCAATGAGTCTGATGAAAGCTCATCCGATGAAGAGATGGGTCCAAAAGATGACGACTTAGATGATGAAGAAAATCCACCAGAAGACAGATTATTATCATTAGAAGCAGAGGATTCACAAGATAGGTAATTATCAGATTTCATTTTGCAAACAAAGCTAACATTTTTAATTCTGTAGCATAATTTATGAATACTGTCCCATCCATAGTATGGATTTTACATTTTTATAATACTTTTTCAATATGAGATACCTATATTGAGTAATTTTAATCTCTTTCACAGGTTACAAGATAAGGCAGAAGATGAAAATTCCAGTGAATCAGAAAAAGGTACCACATATTTAAATATAATTTATTTTAATGTAAAATGATCTTAAAAAATTATCTATGGATATTACTTACTGGGGTAAGTAAGATAACTTCAGTCAGATTTGCATAAATATTGGATGTTCTCAACTTATAATTATAATTAAAATATAGATAGATAAGATTTTTCATTTTTACCACTAAGGCCCTATTAAAGTAGGTTTCAGATGACGCTATAATATAATAGCATATAGTACATAGCTCATAGCACAACAATATCGCGCTCCATACATTGTTATGGACACATTCACATTGTACTGTACTATATATTATGGGCTTACTATACGCTATAAATTGGTGCGATGCGCAGAGTTCATGATATGCTATATCGCGCGCCGCCCTCTTCCTCTTCCCTCACCTACAACCGTTCCGCAAACTCTTCAAAGATTGCGGTCCACTGAGCTTGATATATACCCACTATGAACGCTTGCGATACTATCGCGTATGTGAACGTCATGCTATAAAGTATAGCATCGTCTGAAATCACCTTGATGGACATACAAGTAAAACTGTGGCTTTTATCATTATCATAAAATAATATAATTTATGGCTTATTGGTAGAGCTCGGAAGTGTATAATTGCAAAACTGTTAGACACAACTGTTGGAGCAAGCAAATCAATGAACACTATAAGCAGTGAAAAAATCTGTTTATGGCTTATCAGTAATTGGTCTAGTATACGCTTGAATGTCGATCACTCACTAAAACTGAAATCTATTTCCATGTCAAAAGTTAACGAATTTTTTTTACAGAAGATAGTGAGCGACCGAGAAAACGGCCAAGACCTTCATCCCCTCCCCCAGATGACGATGACAGTTCATGGAACCGATTAGGGGCTGCCCTAGAACAAAAGTTCTTAGAACAGGATTGAAAACTACCAACAAATTAGAAATAAACTACTTAATTTTATTGGTTTTTTTTATAACTCCATAGTCTAATTCTTTATGATAGAGAAATTGATGATAAAAATTAAGAGAGAACAACAACATCAGTGTTGTCACAGCAGCTCATGGATGGCTGTGGCTTGTTACCTCAAATAAAATATCCCAATCACACCTCCCTAACCAATCACTAAGGCAGACTGCACAGATGCCTAGGCTGTGCTGTTTTTTAATAAAGGAAAAATCGTAGGTACTTAAAAGTTAAGTACTTATAAAAAACTGAAACAACTATGGATCACAGATATTATTCTCTAAAAATTATAATAATATACAGCTTAAAACCACAAAGGTGCCTATGAGGTACTCGCCTAGGGCACTCTTAACATTCTTGTATAATTAATTCTCTATTATGTTAGTCTACCACACTGCACTCTATTGCAGGTTGGACACTACATAATGGAGAACTCACAGGGATGTAGAACATGACCACCCAGACCATTAGTTTTTAAATTTTTAGCCTCTGTTATATACTTGTCAAGTCCAATCTATGAATACATACATACCTACATGGATCTCAACTTTTTATGGTGCAAGAACTGAGTTGCGAGACTTGGGTTTTTACAACTTATGTTTTTGATGGCATTAAAATTTACAAATCTTGGCTTATGGGTATGCACAGATTGATAATATAAGCATATTTTCAACTTGTGTGAAGGGGTTGGACAGCCTCATACTAGCTGGTCACAATAGGCTAAACACTTCATTAGGTGTGTTAGCCCTCTGCTTTTCAGGTTTAATTATGGCTTAATTTTATTAGAAAATTACAGATTTTGCTACTATTTGATTGTTTAATTACTAAATATTAAACACAAGTATTCATGTCCAGCAGTGGACTATTAAGGGCTGAAAGGAAGGAAGGAAGGAAACACAAGTATTAATAGTTCCCATAAAAATTATGAGTTGTAGCTATTAAGTGTACAAAAACATATTGATAATCCACTTTATTATTATTAAATAAAACAAATAAACTAGAGACAACACTATCTATATTTTAACTAAACCTAACAATACAACTAAATTAAATGGCATAAGGATCATTTTCATCAAAGACATGGTACTTGGTGTATGTGGGTTTTGAAGTGAAATCTTTCTTCCCATCTTGCCAGCCCCTTGGAGGAGCTTTATTATAATCGAACCCTGATTTTAATTTTCCGTAAATTTCCGCTTCCTTGTCAATATCCTCTCTGTACCTCTCTTTGGCTACTTTTTTACCAGTCACTGGATCAGTTATATCACCAAAAGGGTATACAACTTCTTTAACCTCGTGGGTAATAAGTTTGGTCAATTTACGGGGAAGCGCTTGAATCAATACAATATCTCCGGTTTTACACTTCTTGTCTGGATCAAAGCAATAGTAGAAGTCATCTTTTCTAAAATACTGAAACAAACTTTAAGAGTAAATATTTTGTCGATTTACTATATACCTAGTTGTAATTATGAATATCGATTAAAAGTTGCAATACTAACCATTAGTAAATTTTCATCTAATTCTAACCTCTTGACTCTAATTTTCGCAGCATTTTGCTTTACCGTCGGAACACATTGCCCTAGCAATAAAAACTTTTTAGCAACTTCACCTACGTTACGGGCCATCTTCCAAGTTTTAATTCAATTTAATTCAGCTCTATATTATTTTTATTTTAAATTAATTAAAAATAAATAATTGAGGCGACCTAACTTTAGTGTTGACAATGTGATTCTGACATTTCTGATTCTGACTGACCAGTGTTGCCACCCACCTAGGTTTTTGAAAAGGGGCAGTCGGACAAGCTATCGAGCTAGATTTAGCAAATGTTACTATAAAAAGAGGTGGTAGAAAGGGCTAAAAAACAAAATCAAAGGGTTAAAATTATTTATTTGAAACTCAAGCACCTTAAGTATTTTTGGCAGATTCTGTATTTTTTTTTATTGTAATAATCAATTTAAAATCTTTTATAATTCTTTTTACTTTAATAATTAAGTTAAATTATCAGATTCTTCATTAGAATCTTCCACAATCGTAGCTGCCGAAGTAGTAGAAGTTGATGGCTGATTGATAACTGTGTTTTTAGCCAATTTGAACGAGTATTTAAAATTAAATAAGAAGACTACGATGAACATTGTAACTACATCCTAAATTAAGTCGGTTTATTCTTAGAAACAAATTTGGGGAATTCCCCAGCAAAAAGCAGAGTGGTTAGGGTTACCAATGTTACCATAGCAAAACTAAAAATGTGTCTACTTATAGAGTTTATTAAGTCTAGTGAGTTTATTAAGAAATCTATACTAAATGTCGAACATTTTTATAACTTGGTAATCGCAGTGCGAAGTTTTCATATCGCTTGAAAAGGGCTAGATTGCTCTTTTCGGGCTGAAGCATGGAAAAATTAATTGACCTATCTACCCTAAAAAGTGCTAGATCTAGCCCGAAAAGGGCCAAGGTGGCAACACTGTGACAGACATTTTCACGGCTTTGATATTGAACCTTTCAGCCTATTAAATTGTAATTTCTCCAATTCAATTTTATCATCCAATTCCTAATGAGATAAACGAAATCCCACTTGTCCCTGACTTTAGGTTAAAGCTGATCTATAATAATTCTGTCTCATTACTAGATAATAAATATTTAATTATCAACTTGCCTGATAACTCCCTGACACACTAACAGAGATTTGGAGAAAAGGAACGAAGAAAGGTGCAAATGAAAAATGAACAATAAGAATTATTAAGATAGGTACGTGAAGTAGTAGAACAACTAATTACGTTAATAAGAATTATGAATTACATACTTTGTTTCAACAATTTTATTTATGGTTACAAAAATATTAAAATTCGCAAAGAATATAAAATTACATATTACCATACAATAGATATTATTATCAAAATGCCATCATATAAAACTAAATAACAAAAAAATAAACAATAATTGCTTATTGTATCATCACTTTCACCTATAATATACCGATAATACCAAATCAAGTAAAAAATTACCACATAAAATTTCAAATATTACGCTAGGGGACTTTACAACCATATAATAGTAAATAATAAATGCAACCCGGAAAATATAATTTCTTAGAATAATACATTAATTTAGGCAGGCACTAATTTAGTAATAGGTTGAATTATTGTGACTAATGCAGCAAAAGACGATATTGCACCTAATGCCCCCACTGCACTTGGGCTTAACTTCGTAAATCCTAATGCTGTCAATGGAATGAATAAATCACAAGAATTTTTTAATGTATCAATAAATACATCTTTGTGACAGTGTACAATAGTGTACAAATGTTTCATTGAAACATAAAAGTCAAAATTTTTAAGTGAACCATCAATGAGATGTGATGGTTTCAAGAATGTTGTTCTATTCAACTCTAGAATATGCAGAATCTCATAGAAATCTCTCGCTAAGTTGGCAATGATAGAGAGTAGCCAGAATCTATTGGCAGTACGATTCCAATTATCTGAGTCAGTTTTTAAAAATCCACTTTTGGCCAGCCATACAATATGGTCTGCAAAGAGATATAAAGCATGAGCCAATTTGCTAGTAGTCAATGCTAATCTCAAGACTGGGTCATCAATGTGCATGGTGTTAAATGCTGTGTAGCAAATGTCAATACATCTTCCCAATCTTAAAACTGAAACAGAAAATTGATCAATTATATTATTTATGTAAGTACCATATTCTGTAAATATAGCAATATAGAATTTAATAATGAAAAATTTTGCAAATTTGGCAAACACAAACTGGATGTAGAAATTTTTCTTAAAAAAATTGCAACTCTAATAATACTTTGATCTTGTTTGAAGCTGGATATGACTATACATGGGCTAAAACGGCAACGTAACACATGGTAGCCTGTGTGAAAAATAAGAACTTAGGTATAAGGATAGCCAAAAATAAGTCCGCCTCATGCTAGCAATTTTAATTTTATTTCATTCCAATTTATGATTTTCAAAAATAGCAAAAACAATTACCTTTTCTAAATGAACTGAGAGTATTTTCTAAACTTTTAATTCTGTCAACAGAATATTTATTAGCATTTCTGGACTCCAGCTGATGCCACACTAAGCGGCTAGCATATTGCATCAACCTGGAAAAAAAGAAATATGTTTCAATAAATATAAACCACAATCTTTTAATGAATGATGTTTGAATTTATTTAAACTTTACGCCATACATTTTTTATTAACATACAATGATAGCAATATTTAACATATTAACATGACATAACTATGACATGTCATAGAATCTACCTTTACAGGAATCTACCTTCGAGCTACAATGCCTGTTCACTTAACTAGGTTACAATATACAATATATAAACCATCAGTTATTGACATTTGTATCAGGTTAACAAATTTTTATCTCGGAGATAGAATTTTATAATATAGGATATTTCATTTTTTTTTCCTTTCATAAAGTATAGTCTGAACACAGATTTTGCACACCTAGCCATGTTGAGGAATCATTTTGAAATAATTAATTTTAATGGCAACTGCTCAAATAGTGAGAATGTAATGTTACTGAGGCTATAAGTATATATTACTATATTAAATTTATACATACAATATGTCTGTTTCCATGGTAAAACAAATCATTACTAGTGCTCCTAAGCTTTACATGTAGTTTTGATTTACAAGATAGAACTATATTGTTGTAGTTGTTATATTGTTATAGTTGAACTCTATTGTTAGAGTAACATATTCCATTTCTGCTTTTCAATTTAGTAATATATTCAATTGTTTTTTCATCTTTGTTATTGAATTTTAGCAATCAATTGACAGGTACAAAGTTCAGAAAACACAATATGGTTTGGTATATAAAATGTAAAATTATTCATTAATATATGAATAAGCAAAGGTGACACAATTCAGAATCTTTTTCTGAATCTTTTTGTTGAAGTGTTTTAGAATAATTAATTAAAAGATTACCCAAATTACTTAATCTCAACTTAATCATCTCAGCCCTTTGTAGTCCAGTGCTGAACAAGGACCTCCCATAATTAACGCCACTCCCCAGGTCCTGGACCCTTTGAATCCAATGGTTTTCAGCTGTCCCGGTGGGTTTTACATCCTTTGTGGACATGTGGTTGCCATTTGAGGACCTTGCCACTTCAGTTTGCTAACTTTCAGAGCTTTAAATAATATCCTTTGTCATAATTATTCAATAAGTTTAATAAATTTTATCTATTGATATTCTATGTGTGAATTTAAATATTAATCATTATGAAAAGTATATAAACACAAACCTTGCTAATTTATCTCTTCCATTTGATTGGTTGTTGACTTTTATCACAATATCCATTTCTAAATTCGATTGTTGAAAGAAATAATCAACTTTGTATCCAACTTAAATGATATACATGGGTCTTATATTGTTAACATCAAAGACATTGGTATAAGTTGTTTATACCTGTAATCAACAGCAACAAAATAATTTTATTATTTAAACCTTACAGGATTGTGGGAGTATACTGCGTGGGTCTATTGAGAAACTTGGAAACGACACACAAATCTCAGAATAAGGAAAACTAGGACGGTAAATAAGTCTCACGTTAGTCTTCGCTAAAGCATAACAAAAAAATATAAAAAAATAACATTATCACATTCAAAAGTGTAGAAATAGAAACAATTAAATTGAAAATACTTGCCTATCTAGAATATAATTTTATTACTATAAATAAAAAATAATTATTAAACGTAATTTCAATATTATTTTTTTTATTAGGTACTAATAAGTATAATATTTATTGTCAGACCAATCACTGTCAATTGTCTCTTTCTTGTTTATGGTTAACTTGTCTTGTCAGAGTTGTCATTGATGTGTCATTAATGATGTCACTATTGCATAGTATCTCATATACAATAGAAAATTGAAAGTGTCCCGCTGTGAGCTATAAACAACACTTCCAAAAGCGTCCAGAATGGCGCTGGTGTAGACGGAGGTATGGTATGAATGTAACAATTTATTAGCAACTAGCTGACCCAGCAGGCTTCGCTCTGCCAATGAATTTTTTTATTTTTATTTTTTTTATTTAATAGCCTATGTTACTCAGGCTGAATGTAGGTTTCCAATGGTGAAAGAATTTTTGAAATTAGTCCAGTAGTTTTTGAGTTTATTCGTTACAAACAGACAAAAATACAAATGTTTCCTCTTTACAATATTAGTATAGATTGTAAACGAATTAGATGGCGCTGGTGTAGACCTACATAAGTTAGGTATGGAATGGATTTGGTATGAATGTAGCAGGCTAGCAGCTAACGAATTGAAGTACGCCGAGTTAAAAAAATGTACAAAATAATGTAGTAAATATAAACTTAAGAGTTATTATTCAATTAATATAATGACATACATTTTCAGATATTCAAAATTGGGCCCTTCCTTTAAAATTTATACCTCGCGCTAAAGTGGCGCCACACTACTTTAGTGCATATCAACAGACACTTTTTCATGTTACAGAAGCTGTATTCTCCATGTGACACCTTAATAAGCACTGACTATTAAAATTTAATCAATATATACTACATACTTATCATGAGTCTGTAATTTAATATTTTTATAACTTGTGACCTACTTTTGCTTACCTCGCGGTGTTCAACCTAGTTCAACCTACTCTGTCGCGCATATCCGTATGTTGCGAATAGCTTGTAAACTCATGTTTTTTTGGTACATTAAAACTTTTTATTAAAGAAAAAAAACGAACGAGAGAAAAAATTATTGGTAGGTAGTAAAACATTTGAATGATATAATAATAAATATTGTTGTAATTATGTTTTTGGTAAAAGTTTTTTTAATATGTTTGCTTCGATATATTTTTTTAGGATTTGTTATTACATTTTTTAAGACTAAAATATTATTATAATTTACACTTCATCGGGGGCAAGCTGTTTTTCAGCCAAATTTGCATTGCTGGGTTCATGCAGTTGAGTTTCCGCTTCAGTTGCAGTAATAAAAGAAGTAGGAGGTAATTCAGGGATTTTTACACCAGCATCTCGCAACAGAGCCATTAAAATGGCTAAAGAGCTCGCCAACTGAAAAGTAAGGATGAGTACATTTTCAGTACCTAAGGTAAGGTTTTAGTCAACTACTTACCACAAAACCTAATAGACATCGCATGTTATAGTTTTTACAAAAGAAAAAATTCCATCAAAGCATTGAGTGGAAAAATAAAGCAACGTAATTGGATTGATTTCCCATTTGTTTCTTTTGTTTGATGTTTGTTTCGAACTAGTAACAAGACCACTGTTAGATGAGCTCTAAACAAATAAACTGCCGTGTTTCTATTGACACATTCGAATAACTTCCGATCGAAGGAGATGTACAAGTTAAGCAACTGGTCGATACTAGCATAGATTTTGCGAGCGTTTGCCTGGCATGAGGCATCTATTTGGCTGTTGTAGTCGTTGATTTTAGTGGATGTCTCAGTGTCTTTAAAACATCAATACGTTTTTTTATTGACAACTAACTCAAAAAATTCTGTTTCACTTTATTACTACTTTGTTACTACCTGTGAATCGACCTTATCTCCACTTAAAAGCTCTTCGGTTACTTTAGCTTCTTTTAGAGCTTTTTCAAAACGGCCTACGCGAGCGTGTCTTCCAGCCAGATTTAATCTTATCAACGGATCATTAGGAGATAAAGCTGCTGCTCTAAAATATGCTGAATCAGATCTACTGTCCTTCAAACGTTCTAATGCCATACCAATCAGCAGTACCTGTGTAGACCAAGGATAATTATTACAGATAAGCAGATCACAACATTAATTTGACTTCTGTATGGCGAAAGTCTTTGTGCTTCATTTGTTGACCCTAAAATCACACTGAAGCAAAAATAGTAAAAAACAATCAGCAATTAAAAAAAACACTGAATGTTATCACCGTGTAAGGTTGCATAGGCTGCAAAGCGGCAGCGCTGGCTAGACGACAAAATGCTGAAGCTGGTCTCTTGCAAATAAGCAACACCAAACCTAAGTCATGATTAGCTCTTGCACTCAATGGGGCTGTCCAAACCGCACGTTGGAGGCAAGTCAATGCCTGTAAATATAATGAAATTAAATTAATACACTAGATAGGTAAAAAGTAATAGGAAAATAACAAAATAATAACAGGAGCATAATTTTAACAAAATTAATTAACAAACAACCCGTAGTGCGAATGATTGATTGACGTAGCACTACTAGTGCTCTTCACACTTTTAAGCGCGTAATCCATTTACGAGATCTGCTTGCCACATGGCTGTTTGCAAAAACAGTGCTCTGACCAAAGTATATATAATAGAACGAACGTAATTTATGAATTGTGAAATTTTACCGCAATAAATTTCTTCTTTGCCAACAAAGCCAAACCAAGGTTTGCGTGAGCGGCAACACAAGTTGGATGTGCAGATAATGCTGCCTTTAATCTTGCTAACCCTGCGTCTACGTCCTTATGCTGCAGCATCATTGCAGCAAGGGCAAGTGCGGCGGCGTGTTGGGTTGGCTGTAGAGACAGTGCTGCTCCAAGAAGCTGAAACGCATGTCGGGGATCCCCAGCTCGAAGACGCAATGCACCAGCCGCCGCTAATGTGTCTGCTCCACAAGTATGCTGGCTATTTTCATGAAAAATATGGATACGTTTAAAAATTTCATAGCTACTGTTAACTGTTAGACAATTTATATCGTAAAAAAGCTATTATAGTGGCAACAACTCTTACGATAGAGCCTCATCATACGCTGCTAGAGCTCCGTCCACATCCCCATAAGCCTGTAGCAGCCTGGCCAACAAAGCTCCAGCACGTTCACCACCACCCGCTTGAACGGCTGCTTTGGCCCACACAACGCCATGTTCGATATCATTTAGACTCCATGCAGAATTTGCTAACAAATATATACGAATTATAATAAGACAGATAAAAAAACTGAATTAATAATAAAGATATATATTTTATACCTAAAGCGCAATAAATATCGGCATCTGGATATTTTGCTAATTTATCAGCTTCTAGGTATGCTTCCAAGGATAATTGGAAACGACCCTGTCTAAACCTGTAAAGTGAACAATTGATAGTTTTATCAATAGTTTTCATTGGTTACAAAATAAATACTAATTGTCCACGATACTTACAAACAATTAGCGACCTGTTTTAATGGTTCAGGATCCTGCGGCCGCAACCTTATACAACTATGAAATTTATCTAAGGCATCTTGGTATCGACCAGCGTCTGCTAGTACTGATCCCTAAAGTGGGTTATAATAATATTATTATATCAATAAAAAAAAAACAATGGGTTGCACTCCTGGCAGCAGAAGTTAAAACTTATAAGATGTTTTTTCTTGGTGTTCAATTAAAAAGTAAGAAAAGAAACGCCATTTAATTCGAATAATCAAGGAATAATCGAAATGTCGATTCCAAAATCACAATAATTATAATATTCAGCTTTTTTCTATAACAAAATACATACACTTATTTTCTTATGAATGTTTCCTTTTGACAGTTTCCATAGTTACCATCTAATTAGACGCACTTTGTTCAAACTCTCCCTCCTTCTTACGCATTTTCGCTTACAAACGCATTTTCGATGGTCACGTTTGACGCGAGTTTAATATTTTTTACCCATACCAAAAAGTGCACAGTGCCGCTAAAGAAGTTTCCACTTCAAACATATCACATGACATATCGCATTTAAGTACCTACTGTTAAAAACGCGTAAAATATTAAACAGTTTTATGGTGATACTACATTAATTTATGAACGATTAGTGGCTAATTAATACAAGATTAAGTATTCGTAGTACTTATAATTACAGGTTACCAAAGGTATATTTTTATTTCAAACCTTGATAAAGTGAGCGTATCTGTGGGTATTTTCAGTCTGAACCAGTAGTTCATCGGCCAGATTAAGGCAAGCTGCATGTTCTCCTCGGACATAACGCGCGTGTAGCAACCAATTTTTGGATCCTCGTTGGAATTCTATGATTTAATTTAATTTAATTTATAGGTTTATTTATCGATTTCAGTGGTTAAAAATCAATATTTTTGGGTTCTATGAAAGTGAAAAAGAGAAAGTTATACGGTACCAGGTTTTTGACAAATTGTTTGAAATTACGCCCAACTTAACAACGTTCAACAGTATAAAATTATGAAATAACTGGAAGCTTTCAAGAAGCAAGCATGGAAAATGGGTAAAAACGCGATTTCGAACAAAAAAACGTCCACAAACCACTGGTAAATTTTTTCGTCATCAAATTCAATCGTCATTGAATTTTTAATGAGCGTTCTGAATTACCCCTGCAGTGCTGTTAATAAATTCAATTTCACGCAAAGCTACGAAAAACCCTTCTGTTTGTAATATAATTAACTTTAAATATAATGAATATTAATAAAAAATACTTTTTTACCTTCTGTTGTTTTATTTAATATTGACAATTTGGTCATTATCACATAAATGTAGAATAAGCTACTCAGTACTCAGTGTTTGTTATTTGATTGCGTTTCCATAGAAACTTAGGTCAGTTACTCCTTATCGCATTCCTAGCAAAATACAGGGTTATCATGTCATTTTTTAATTTTGTATAAAAAATCCCAGGTGTGGAAAAAATCCTACAAAGTTTATTTTTTTTAATTATTATATTTTATTGTTTATAATCTTGTAGCTTAATATTTCAGCACTCTCTAAAACCTTGAAAATATAATTTGCGGGTATTTTGAGTATGGTATTCTTAATCAGCGAGTCAAAATCCATTATGTGTATCAAAATTCAGATCGATCGGAGGTAGGGGCTAAACGGAAGTTTATCCAAAAAAATTATTATTGTCGCCTAAAGTAGTTACTTATTGATAATTTCAACTACTTGCGTAGTACAAAATAATGTAGTAAATATAAACTTTAAGAGTTATTATTATATAAATTTTCAGATATTCATATTTTGGTGCTTCCTTTAAAATTTATACATTACGCTAAAGTGGCGCCAACCTAGTTTAATGCATTTCGACGAACACTTTTTCATACAGTTATTAGTATTTATCTATGGTTATTCCGCCTATGGCCATGACGTAATAAGAGATAGTAGTTCTAGTAGTACCTAGTCTATGGTTATGTGTCAAGCTGAGTGATCGATCGAGTCGTTCGTTCGTTTGCTCGTTCGTTCGTCCGTCCGCCATTTTGTTTTAATGTAAAATCTTTAGTGCGCGACGCTGCGCTAAAGAACTTAATTATTTTGAAATAATTATTTTCGAAGTGTTGCATATATTATTTCAAAGTGAAGCAGTGTTTTAGAGATAGCAAAGTGACTGTGGTCGCTAACTGTTTGTGGTAAGACTAGACTAATAACTAATGTAACGCCGGTGCTCATTCTGGAAAGGTGACGACATTTTGAAGTGACGTGTAATGTTGTGCATTTCAGATAGTGGTTCATCAAACTGAGCTTTCATGATTGGATTACCGCGTAGCGATAGAGATCGAGATCGTATTACGGTGAAAATTCGTAACATGAAGCGGAGTTCGTCAAGGGACAGTATGCCGAGGTCGAAAAGGACGCGTAGTAGCATAGGCAGGTACGATGACAGCTCGGACGAGCGCGTCACCCCTGAACGAGTGCGCCGTCGCGTCCGGTCACCCAGCCCTCGCGGAAGATACGTGTCTCCCCATCGTGATGATTATGTGCGCTCTCGGGATGTTCGGGAGGACTCCGTGCGTCCATACTACAAGGTTTTATGTGTTAGTGCCTTGCACCCGAAAGCCTCCGATGAGATTATTAAAGACACTTTGTACAGAGAGTACAAGAAGTTTGGTGACTTCAGTATTAAAATTTCACATGAACTGGACGAAAGGGTTGCGTATGTTTGCTTTCGTAGTGCTGAGGATGCGAGAGACGCCAAACACGCAAAGCCAAGAATCATTTTATATGACAAAGTGGCAATAGTGGATTCTGTGTATGAGCCAGTAAGAGCAGAGTACAGAAGTAGACCACGTAGTATTACTCCACCTGACTATGACCGTCCTTACACTTCATATGCTTGGTCTCCCGTTCCTGAAAGGCGCAGACCTCCTCCAGATGACAGGGCTTATGGTATACCCCCAGCTGTTCCGCCTCACCATAGGGATTTCCGTCCACCCATGCATGAATACCCAATGGCGGGCCCACATGGCCCTCCAATGCACCACCGTCCACCAATGCATCACCCCCCTCATCCCCACTATATGCCACGTCCATATATGCCTCGTCCCCACCATCCACCTTTTGAAAAAATGGAGAACAAGAAAGATAAATTTCCAAACTATTTACACCACGTTCAACCAGAAGATGACCCCTTAGCTACTAGGACACTGTTTGCCGGTAACCTTGAGATCAATATATCAGATGAAGAATTACGTCGTATTTTTGGACGCTATGGTATTGTTGAGGACATTGATATTAAACGCCCACCCCCTGGAACTGGTAATGCCTTTGCATTTGTCAGATACCAAACATTAGATATGGCACATCGGGCTAAAGTTGAGCTGTCAGGACAGTACATTGGGAAGTTCCAGTGCAAAATTGGATATGGGAAAGCCACTCCAACCACAAGAGTATGGGTAGGAGGCTTGGGCCCCTGGACATCTGTGGCACAGTTGGAAAGAGAGTTTGACAGATTTGGTGCTATTAAGAAAATTGAGTATGCTAAGGGCGAGGCACATGCTTATATTCTTTATGACTCAATAGATGCAGCTCAGGCAGCAGTAAAAGAAATGAGAGGATTTCCATTAGGTGGACCGGACCGACGGCTGAGAATTGATTTTGCAGATGTAGGAAATGGTGGTCCATTCCGTCCCAAGCCTTACGCTCCTCCTGTTGGTGAAGATGGTAGGCCAATTGAGGGCTATGAGGGTTATGAAGGGAATTGGGAAGAAGGTTATGCTTATGGCACACCTGGGTATAGAGGCAGAGGAGGTCATCGTGGACGTGGGCGGGGGATGTATCGTGGTGTTTACCATGGTACTGGTGATTATAGGGAAGATGAGTGGAGACGCCCTCCAGTTGATTCCGAATATGAAGGTCGTGCCCGCCATTCTGGGTCGCGAGAGCCAGGGGCTGATAGATCCCGTTCACGATCTCCCCGTCGTCGATCACCTGACAGTGACTCAGATGGCTCCCCTCGCCGAAACAATGGTATGCTGTCCTCTGCCAGAACATTACCAGAAGTTGTACGCAAAGCAACAACTATGTGGAATGGAGCATTAATCCTGAAGAACTCCCTCTTCCCAACAAAATTCCACTTAACTGATGGTGATTCTGAAATAATTGACAGCCTTATGAAAGATGAAGATGGTAAAAATCAGCTAAGAATTACTCAGCGTCTCCGTTTGGACCAACCTAAACTGGATGATGTACAAAAGAGGATTGCTACTTCAAGTTCCCATGCTATATTCTTGGGTGTCGCTGGATCTACCACTGCTGTGACTAATGAGGACACAAGTATCCAAACTCGCCCAATGCGTAATTTGGTGTCATATCTGAAGCAAAAGGAGGCAGCTGGGGTTATATCATTGTTGAATAAGGAAACGGAGGCTACTGGTGTTCTATATTCTTTCCCCCCCTGTGAGTTCTCTACTGACCTTCTGAAAAGGACATGCCATAACCTTACAGAAGAGAGTTTGAAAGAGGATCACCTAGTGATTGTAGTGGTGAGAGGTGGGGCAGCTTAGCACATGCACACAAGTTTTGATAACATGGACAACATAACTATATAGTTTAAGATGTATTTTTTAACTTTCATTTACTTCCAGATTATAATTTATACTTATTATAGATATAGATTGGAAATGTGACGTGTAGTGATGTGAGGTGTCTATTGTTACTTATTGTGAAGGTTTGTTAGTATTCTATTTTGTGCAAGTGCTGTGTCAGTCGCAGTTAGTGCAAAGCAATAATTATTATCATTGTGAATTATAAAGGTAGGTATAGATAGTTTGCTAGTATTCTCTGCAACATAAATTATGTGTTTACAATATAATGACCCTTGTGCTTAGTGTATGATCAGTGTATTTTAGGTGATGTGTAGTGTGTGTGTACACAATAATAGATTGTTTTATCTCATGTTGTAGTTTTTTTATACCTTGTGAATTGGTGAAGTATGAAGTGCAGTTACTAAAGTGAGTTGTGGGTGATTTCAAATAGTTCATCATGGGATCAAAAGTAAATAGTATTAAAGTTCTATATCAATCATAAATTAGTGGAAAATGTTTCTACTGCAGAAGCAGTCAGTGAAATACTGTGAAAGATGTGTCTGTGATAGTGATAGAATTCAGAAATTTAAAAGGGGTAATATTAGTGTTTTATACTTTCTATACAAATAATAATTATAGTGGGCTATATAATGAAGTTGAACTCAATATGTGACAAAACACTTAAAGTTGAACAAATATTAAATCTGTGATAACTGCAAAACATGACAGTATTAGTGGCTTTTACAATAACAGTGCAGTGGTGCTACATGAGTGGTAAGTTATATAACTTCAAGGTGAAAATGTGTAAGTATTAAATATATTTACCTAAGGCCATGCGTGGTTTAAGAACCTAATCATTAAAACGCTACTTGATGTTAAACCCCTTAATCAGAGAGAGACTTGCTATAGAGATCTGAACCTCTTTTAAATTGGAATTGATAAGATGGTAGAGACACCTATGTGTGTAGTGGTAGAACCTTTTTAGTACTAGAGAGGTACCTGTCCTCATAACTCACCATGAAATAATCATTGTCTGATGTTTTGATTGAGTTGTCAAAGAACTAATCTTTTGGTGACTTCGTAAGTAGCAACAATAGTGGCAACCTTTTTTTAAGTCACTGTTTCTCCCCATAATTGGGGAAGCATACTCATGCTGCTCCACATGCATTGGTGGAGATATAGACTTGTGGCCAACCTGTGTCAGATGTATTCAAACCACCCATTAGACCTTCAACAAGGTTAAACTGCTATCTGATCAATAAAAACTGGGAGCATGGAAGCGCACATGCCCATAAGTGATCTGCCATCCAGTTACTGACCACCAATTTTTTTGATTCCTTACAAAGTAGCAACACATTTATTTACAAACTCAGACAATGGTTTGATCGAGTGAAAGATTGTGTGCTACATCTCAATCAAATGCAAGTAAGTATCTGCTCAATTAAGTAAGATTCAAAAAGCCACTTTGTAGGCAATGCTTCTTTCCCCTGATAAGAGTTGGATTGTCCTGTTGATTTTCTTACTGTAACTAGTAGTTTTAAATGACTAAGCAATTAAAAAACCACAAGAGTTCAATGAAGTTCTTGGATCCTGGAGATCTGAGATATCCATAAGATCTACCAGAGGGCTACCTGTTGAATGTTTCACGATCTGTAACAGCTCTTCACAGCCACAATCAGTGGCAATGTTTATATAATCAGATAAATACAGCCTAGGCCATAGTATCAATGTTTGATAATAATTTTGAAGTTACTGTGGCTCTATCCATTACTAATAAGAATGTTTTTGTGACATTTGAAATTTATAATTGAGGCTTGGTTTTTCAAGCATAGCATCTACATGATGACTTAATGATAAAGTCTTAGGTCTCGGGTGAACTGAGACTGCACAGACCACTTATTTATTACTACCTACTAGCTGTATTTCATTGGTAGATTTTTCTATATTTGAGGGGGAGAACCTCTGTTGTATAATGAGAGGGATGTAGGCCTTTGTCCACCACTCTGGCATACTGCAGGTTGGGATTTCACATACCATTGAGATTTTTTTTTAAACTACACAACTGCTGTTACGGTACTGATATTAAATGGTAAGTAGATTGCCTACCAACCAGCTGTACCGCGGTCGCCATTCACGAAGAAATTCTCTTACATCAACCTTGATCTACCTATCTCTGTCCCTCTCGCGTAAATATAGTGCGTCACACTCGCACAGTAGCCATGACGGCTATCTTAAGGGATGGTAAACCTTTTACCTATGACACTGAAGTTTGATATTATACGAGTTTTTCGTAAGCTTTGTCACAACACGAATTTCAGATACAAGAATCAAAATATTTTGTGTAAACTCCGTAAACGTATCTATTATCAAAATTGCGAGTACAAAGTTCGTGATACTCTTTTTTTCTTTTCAATATTTTGATATTTCTGAAAACTCGCACTTGTACAAAATGTTCTCGACAACTGATAGGCCAAAAGGTCATTGGACGAAATTCTTTCTAGATGACGTCTGCCGTTTTGGCGACCTTTGTCTAGTAGTATAGGTAAGTGTATGAGTAAGTAGAGAAGCGAAAAACAATGTTTTGATTAAATGTATATTAAAATAATTGCAATTATGTAGTTAATTAATTCCTGAATCTGGATAGATTTTTTTATAGGTACTCTGAGAAATAAATTTTATAAATCAACCAAAATTTATCGTATTAAATTTCTTAATTATAAAATCAGAATTTGGTGCCAATAAATAAGGTAACTCGTATCGCCAACGATTTTTAATTTTGTTAGTGTTAGGTAGGCACTTATGTAGTAGGCAATGTACTAATTTTTAATTTATCTTATTTCAGTCTCGCGGGCTCTCTCTTCAGTTTTTTTGGTCTTAGGTTAAATTCAGTGTTTAATTATAATACCTATCGCCATAATAATATAATTTCCGTCAAATATAGATTGAATAAAAGTGGTGAGTTACTCTAAATTCGTGTATTATTTTATTTACCTTAAGAATATTGCGTACTCTAACTCAATTTTTCATGCACATGCATGGGATATCGAACATGGATAACATAGAAACCCACAGAAAACAGAACCGAAAAGCGGGTTATGCTACTCATATCGGCAACCCACGTTGTTCCTCTGAACACCATTTTCGCTACGGGAACACCTTTGCAATCGACCGTAGCCCCTTACTTTACGCCTTAGTTAACTGTGGAACCCCCGCGATATGAAGCTGGAGTTCGATCCATCCGCTTTGACTGAGTGCACGTGAACTCTTCGAAGACTCCATGTATGACGGTGGAATCCCTCACGTCTGCAGTAGACGTTACAAGGGTTACTATAGTCCATGGAAAACATCAAACCTCAGGGTAAAACATAATCATCATAAAAAAGGAAGGGGCAGACAAAGTTGCTAAAGCGATCTATCTCCCAGTCTTCATACGAGTAGGATAAAGAAAAATGAATCAAGGTAGAAGTGTACAGGTGGACGAAACAAAATAACAGGAAAATAGATTAGCTCTCCCGGAGAGGTACCTTACAGCCATCCTCTTAACCCGTCGTAAAGCAACATTTTCTCCACGTTTCGGCTGTGAGGAGGTGTGGTTGCCGGAGATACTTTATTTTTCCGTTCTGATGAGTAGCAACGCATCCACAATAATCCACATACATCATCAGATAGGATTTTTCCCTACGTGGGTGTCAATGGGCCGCAGTGACCACTTAAAATCTAGTGGCTTGCATTCCCGTTTGCTACTTATAAATGCTATACAATAAAAATACATACAAAGGACTAAAATGGTCAACTTAAAACTAATAATGGGTAATGAACTTAGTAAAGATTGTATTAATTATTATTGTTTTTAAATATCACTTCTAAAATAACTTGACTTCTATATTATGTTTGATCCTATATGAGAACTATTTACTAAAGATTCCCAATAACAGGTATATTTTGAAAGGAACGACAATTATTAAGACTACCTACTCGGAAAAACCCGTTACACACCTGCTTGGACCCTGTGCCAAAATGGGACTACGACGCTTTCTTCGGGTGGTGCAGTCGCGCACGGGTAGCGAAGTAAGTATGTATTTATATCGACAAACAACTACGTTACTACAAGCTCCTAAAACATTGATTTAAAACACGATGTTTTAATTTAAAACAAAACAAAATTGCTTTATGATGGTTTTAGGAGTGTGTAGTAACCCCCCTGAATGTATGTTAAACACGCCCCTGCCGCTGCCCTGTCACTCGCGCTGCTGGTCCTTTGGGGTGCGTTGGGCAGGCGAGTAGCAATGGCAGTGGCATGAGAAGTATCGGGTTTACATAGTCGTTCTGCCCACTTCGGCTGAATGTAATAAAAAGTAGGCGGTAGATCCCTTGTAATTTGCTCTGGGAGATAATACTACCGCCCTCATAGCTCGCCGTGGCGCAAGTTCTTGTTCAGTGGAGTTGTGGTCGCCTATCAACGATGCTAATATTTCATGAAACTATCGTAGATAGGTGCATTATTGTTATGAAGAATAATTCGAACTATGGAAGAGGCACGGTGTACTTACAAATATCTGTAATAAGTTAGATGTTTTGATGTTTACTAGAAAAGTTTGGTTTAAAATGAGGTCATTTGAGGGAAATGAACCTTGCTTCAATAAAAATTATCATTGAATGCAAACATGTGAATGACCGACGTGGGTTGATTGGATATTGTTAAATAAATAACGGCATTATTTTTAAAGTCAACTTTGACTTTATGCTGCAAACTAAGGTCGATCTGGGAGAAAAGTTTTCTGAATCAGAAGTCGTTGCTCGAACGATAATAACTCTGGGTAATCTTTAGTACAGTAGAAGATAGTACTTTATATCTTCATGTTTGAGGTTTAACGTAGGTGTCCATAGTTTGCAATAACTACCGTAGTCAAGAATATGACTATACTGTTGACATTAGTCATTACTGCGAATTTTTATTTATACCTTTATAAAATCGATAGCTTTGGCACGACAGACACAAGTATTAATTAAATTAATTTACGCAGGCGAAGATGCGGGTATAAGCTAGTTATTATAATAAAAAAGGAAGTTTTAACAATTTTATTTTTAATACCTACTTACAATAATTACATTATCTTAAAAATCAAGACTTAAATACATACAAACATGTCTTTTCATAAATTAAACAGTTCTGGAATAGGGCTGCCATAGTAACTGAACCGGGAAAATGGAAACAGTCAGACAAGACAGAAAAGATTTAAAGTAAAAAGTTGATGGCAAAGCTTAGCATGTAATCGGTTAAACACTCATGAGTTAGCTTACATAATTGATGTTCTTGGTTGGTTCGTCATTGATGACGTCATACATTGACAAACCATACTGAACCATAGAATAGAATAGATCAATAGAACACAACAGTTCATTGGAATCGAAAATAGAATCGTCGGGTTATATAGCAGCCCTATTCTAGGGAAGTTGAAATTTTTTTTTGTCAAATAAAATCTGATATCTATTTATTTAAACAATTGGTAAAATCAAACAATTGCTTTCAAACAAACAACTGGGTCAGATCAATCTGTACTATACTAATATCTTTTACCCCCGCCAATTGCTAATAGGCTGGAACCATGTCACATTATGCTGGAATCAAAACAATAGGGCTAACAAAATATTACATAAACAAAACACGATAGATAGTGTAAAAATTGACAGCTCTAGTCACCATACAATGTCACCAAGTAATGGCCAGTCGCATTAGCAATTTGCGATGGTACTTAAATAAATCATCGAAATGCAAAAACATAACAGCTTACTATTTAAAAATAGATAACTGATAAATAGATGATCAACTTACATCAAAATTCCCAGTAGTAAGTAATTTAAAAAACTCTGTGGAATGGAATATTTTTATCCAAAAATCTAAATACCTATTCTTAATTCCTGAAATGCTTATGGCTAACTTGTAAAACAAAATAGGTACAATTATTAGGTAATCCATATTAAATTTTTTTTAGATCTACATTTCACATAATTAAAGGTGCCAAAGGCATTTTCCTAATTTTTTTGAGTTCCAGCTCACAATTTTATACACATTCCATTATCAATACCTCATTACCAGTTGCTTTAATTAACATAATTAAATATAAAATTTCAAACACAATAGAGAAGATACAAAATTAAATGAAAGTTCATTTTATATAAAATCACAAATTCTTAATTTGAGTCAAAGACCTGCACCCTCAGGGTTCATTGTTACACTTTAAAATTGAAGAAAAATAAAACATTTTATTAAGCCTGTGATTTGTTTCTTTTGTTATTTTGATGGAATTAAGTGGCATCAGAGCAAATCACACATGAAAACATTAGTACCCTGAGGGTGCATTTTTTTTTTCATATAAAATACTTTCCATTCCTCATAACAACCATCAAGAGACATCAGAATAGTACAACAACAATAAACCTATTGTCATGTTTCAATAACATTTCTTCACATTCTTGAGTCTATGACAACAAAAAGTCTTTTAAACACTTTGGCAAAGGTAGTGATTTCACTGAGCCAATATTAACATATTGAAGAATTGCATCCCTGCAAACATTCTGTAGTGATTTCACTGAAAAAAGAAATTATCATTACTTCATTAACATTTCTAAATGCAAAAAGAGTGCTGATGTATCAAAATTGTAATCAATAGAGATATCACAAAAAGTTTTTAAAGCAATAAGCCAAATATCAATTAATCACTATTACCTTTGGCAAATATTCAAATACATATTGGATATATAAATAAAAGTTTATTCTTAAATAATATAACACTTGTAGGAAGTTGTTTCTTGAACTTATCATTTTTACTGTAATCTAAAAAACTTCTAAGATTATGAGAGAAGGAAAGGGGCTGATCTAGCACTGAAAGTGAATTAGGGCCAGCCAAACTTGTTGGTCAATAAAATTATTGCCTGACAAGTTAAAAATACCTATTGACAAAAAAGGTACTGGTATCACACATGCCTTTGGTTAATCTTTTGATTTTCCCCAGAATGGCAAAATATATAGGCCCTGCCACTGTCGCCGCTGTAGCTGTGAAATTAGAAAAATAACATAAATTTAAAGATATTAAAACAACTTCTACCTCCATACAGCTGTATTATTCTCACTTGCTTGGTTGTACCATATACATCAACTACTGCATGTAGAGGTCCTCTTGTATAAGGTATGGTTTTGGTACATGGTCCTTGGTCTTCACCGTTTATTATGAAATGCATCTCTGCAAACTCCTGTTCATTTTTGCTGGTGTTAGGAATAGGGACAAACATGACCCCAATTCGGCTGCCTGCATCCATGGGTAAAATACCTTGAGAATTGCCGTTGTGTGATAAATTTTGTGGCTTCAAAATCATTTTCGAAACATAACCACGAGGTGTTTTTACACTGTGACCGTCACCGAGCACAGACACTCTGGGGTCATTCTCTCTACGCCCACCAGTTCCTTGATTGACGATCTCAATTAGCACATTGTTCTGTGACTTAGAAATGGGAAATATCCACGACATACCAGTATTAGCTAGATCAGGTAATGCATATTGAGGAAGCCCCCTATCTCCGAGCGCCGCCGTTTGAGGATCGAGTAATGTTAGGCCAAGTCTCATATGACCACTCCAGCCACGTTCGGTCTTTTCAATTTCCACCAAAAATATTTCACCGGGCAACAGGGGCTTCTCACTGAAGGTTAAGCCATGAGCGAAACTGGCTTTTCTATATGCGACCGTATTTTCTTCAAATAAAACAATATTTGATCCGTGATATTGGTGAAATCTAGACAACATGTTTGTCTCTACTGCTATACACTTTCATTGGAACACCTAAAGAGTATTATTCGCTATGACACAGCACTGTGTACACTAAAACTTTTGAATACATTTAAAATCAAATATGAAATGTTCGTGTAAGTTACGGATGAATACAGAAGTTCATAATATATTTGTACGCAATTCAAATAAAATAAAATTTTGTAAACTTCACTTCACACCACAAGTTAAAGTTGTTATGTTAACCATTATCCACCCAACAAACTACTTCTAGATATATAAATAAATAATGACAGTGACAAATAGTGACAGCAATAATAAATGACAATTACGGCATTCAGTCAGGCTCAATTTAGATTTAGTATTAGTTATGGTTGTACCCTCCAAATAAAAAAATCCACTGTTCAATAATGTCCTTAACATTATTTAAAATGTAAAATAATTGCGAAATTCAGTCTAATAATGATGTGGTTTTGCTGAAGCTGGGGGAAACTAGAATATACTCTATAGTATGTTAACATTTTGTTTTATTAAATCTGTGATAGATAATACTTAATCTGTGAATCTGATTTATGGCAGTGAGATTAGCATAGTGTGGAGACTGCTTTAGAAATAAAAATCTGACATTGACAATGACAATTGACACGTAAAGTCGTAAATCAATCAAAGTTATCAAAGAAGATGGTTGTCATTGGCAAAATTGCAATTGCACGGCGTTTTCGTTTGCCAAGAGCTTTCACTAAAAACTATAGTGCATTTTCTGTATTAACCAAACAAACTAGGAACTATAAATTTGCAATCCCTTGTAAATCTAATTTTCATTGTATATCGGGACCAATTTTCAACAAATTGAGTTTTACCAACAGGTGAGCGGTTTCGATGTTTTTGTAACACAAATTTCGTCAAGTCCAAAGAGTTAAATAAAAGGTTTTAGGTAAATTGTTTATATAAATGACAAGCATTTAATTGTTTTGGCATTATTTACATTTACATTGTTCATTCATAGGAAGAGTATATAACCTCAATTCATTACGGGGTAAATAGGGATTATGTCTTGCAAAGGGTTTGCACTTACTTGTTAAGTGGGTATTTAGACATAACACAATAATCACCTTAATCGCTTCATCCGGGCTGACTATTGACGCAACAACAAAATTGTAAAAAACGAAGCAAATCAGGGAGCACAGTGTGGGGGTACACATCCATTTGTATAAAAAAAGCATCCATGCGCCTACATGCAAATGCATTTTCTGTGTGTTTTCTATACAAATGGCAATACTTACAATGCTCACACTATGCTCTTGTGATGTGGGGCTGTGTCTTAATCGCAATCGTTAAACACACTGCCCTGCATAGTGGAATGTAGTGCAAGGGTAGCGTCCATTTGCATAGAAAATGCATCCACATGCGTACATGTAGATGTGTTTTCTGTGTATTGGACTGTGCATGTTTTCTATACAAATGGAAATATTTGTTTGATTTTGTTTGATGATTTTAAGAATGGCAATATCTTTTGAATGGCATGTCTGATTTCAATAATTTAAAAAGTGATCTCTAATTATTGAACCAATCCTAATTATGATGTTATTTTTGGATAAGGATTAATACCTAGGTACTTATTAAGTTGTCTAGATTCTACTGCAAGTATTTTTAACTTTTAAGCTGGAAAGTGTCTGTCTGTTGTGACGTTTCTAGACATATGCCATCACATACTTTATTGTAGACCACATTATTTTGATCTATCTTGTAGGGTTTAGCCAGCGTTTGCAATGTAAGCGTAAAAGAAGTGTTTATTTTCATAATCATATTAGAAATTAGTATATTATGCATGTTATAGACATATAAACCTTGCTCTTGAATTACTATCTATTAAAAAATCACATCAAAATCCATGTTTTATACTATGTAGTGATATTGCATATTTAGCTTGTTTAAGAATATTAGATACATTTATGATTACAAATGCATGTATAAAGTAGGTACTACATGAATATGTATGTTCATTGCATGTTTTTAATAAATCAATTAAATTCTAGTCTTAACACTTTGCCTGTCCAATAAATAGACACAATAGTCTGTTAAACAATGGGTATGTATCACATGTGAATCATGGAACTGTGAAGTGGTTAAGGTGCATTACCTATAAAACAATATATTATTTTAAAATACTAGCTGACCCGGCAAACATTGTTTTGCCATATAAGTAATCAAGCCAGATGAAAAATTATTAGATTGCTAAAATGACTATTAAAAATAGGAGTTGGTGATAGAAGGGTGAAAATTTAGGGTTGTATGTATTTTTAAAGCCACATTATTAAAAAATAAAAACAAAAAAATCGATAGTAGCCGATTCTCAAGACCTATATGAATATAAAATATGCATATAAAATTTCATAAAAATTGGTCAAGCTGTTTCGGAGGAGTATGGTAACTAATATTGTGACACAAGTGACACGAGAATTTTATATATAAGAGATAAGATAAAGTTATATTTTAAGGTAATTAAGTAAAAAAAATAGCTGTGTACAGTTAGGTATATAATTGAATAAATATACATACAATATTTGTATGGAGACAAGGTATTATTTAAATGCCAGATAAATGTAGAAAAAAATAATCATATAACATAAATATATAATACTTATGTCCCATTAAAGAGCAAAATCACACTTAATGTTGAGGAATTTTGTTTATACTACACTTTGTACACAGCTTGTTTACTAATGTAAAACTAAACATTACTTGGGAAAGCCGCATGCAAGTTGTAGTATAATAACATTGACCTACACTTTTCCAATCTATTGCGTCAATTGATACAGTGATACAGTCCATTGTGCAAGAGTATTCTGCTATGTGCAGACTTGCTCTCTGGTAATGGAGGTTACGATTAGATTGATCACAAAATGCTATGTTTTGATTGTATATTTTGTGTGTTTCAGTCAAAATAAAGTCATGGGTGCATTAAGTCCAGTAGATCCATCCTCATATGCAAGACCTGGTAAGTATTTCTATTTACTCATGACTAAATTATTTTTCACTTCATAAGAACTTCTTACGGTACTTGCAGCAATTAACAGTAAATAATAGTCTAACTAATCAGATTTTTTGACGAGATTGAAATTTACTTATTACTCATTAATTGTTATGATATTTTTATGTGTAACACCCAAAAAGATGGATTAATTATTTTTTTTAATGGATGTGTCAATAACTAATGTTCCTTTTTTTAGATTTGGCAGTGATTGAGCATATAAACCTGGCACTTGATGTTGATTTTGAGAAGTTGGTACTGAAGGGAACAGCCGTTCTCGACATCAAGGTGCTTCAGGATATTGAAGAAGTGGTATGTTGTGTGAAATGATGAAGTTCATTCTTAATGCTTATATTCATATTCCTCACATATGGAAAGTTTATTTTTTAAAGATGTTTAGCCAATACTTTCACCTGTCTACTGAGAAGGAATTACTATAGAAACTATTATAGAGATTTATTACTCTTTAATTGTGTCATATAGATTGCAAGAAATGTGCATCATTATATTTATTCCTTACTTCAAGTATAAAAGTTATTAATTTCATGTGATTTTCAGATAAAATCTAAAAAAACAATAATAAATGAATTTGAAATTTAACTTAATACATAAGTTTTGGTATTATCACTATCATAAAGTATCAGTATTTACAGTTCACAGTCCTGTCATAGTTTTAGATAACAAATATTCTCAAAAATACAAGTGTTGATAATGTCAATCAATTTAATATTACAGCTTCAACCATATCAAAAGTTCTTATCTTTAAATAGTTTAATTTCAGTCAGTCAAAAATATTGATATTTATTTAAAAATATATAGCATTCAAGATCAAAAAGTACTTGAATCATATTTGCAATTTGATGTGGGTGTGCATTATGCAATGACTTTTTAACATCAAAATGCCACCTGCTTATTGGCCATGTCAAATGTAAAAAATATAAAACATTTATTTAAATTTTATATTATCTGTTTCAGATATTAGACACTAATGGGCTAGAAATTAAGTCCATAGAGTCAGAGGATGGTTTACCAATGAAATATGAACTAGGAGACGCCTTAGCTAATTATGGCTCGAAATTAACTATAACATTAGCCAATAGGACTACATCTAGTCAAAAGTAAGTCATATGATGTAAGATTCATTCATACAATTATGATTTTCAAATCTGGTTTGAGTCTATGCTAAGCCATAAACGCCCAGCGGTGATAGCCTAGTGGCTTAGAATGCGACCTCATAATCGAGGGGTCCAGGTTCGAATTCCAGTGGCTTTTGGCACACCAATGACAAAAAGTTATGTAAGTATGCTATAAAATTAACCCACAAAAAAAAATGTTTTCAAACTTCACCAACCTGCATTAGGCCAACGTGGTGGACTAAGGCTTGCATTCCTCTCATCGTGAGAGGAGATCCAATCCTGTAGTGGGTCATTAATGGGTTACAGACAAGCAAAAAACATGAGCCATAAAATTCCAAAATTACAGCTTTGTGTCTATGGGTTTGGTTTCTCAATAACAATGATTCATTGCACATAACTAATGGACAAATCTTAAAACATGCTTCAATCATTTGTTTTTATTGAGACGTTCCACTCTGTCATGTATGTCCAGAACCCCTACAACCAGATACACAACTTCTAATGTAAAAGTAATATTGCTTGACGCAAATACCCTGAAACACAGATTTTTATTCAGTATCATTCTATCCTCATAGTAGGTGTATTTGGGACAGCTTTTCATTTTTATGTATAAGAAGTAGTTCATAATAGATCCGAGATTATGCATTTGAATTGAATAGTTTGTAACATTGGTTACATAGTAATATTGAATAGTGACATTGTAAAATAAGATTTATAAGCAATTTCATATCTTTAAAGACTAACCTCTTAATCGAAGGACCAAAATGAGAAATGAAAAGTTAAAGAAAGTATATAAAACTGAGTCAGCTAATTCAAAAGTTCACATAGTGTATTCTGAATCAACACCAATGTGCTCTTCACTGAAGCAAATAACTTTCACGAAAAATACAGCAAATGATAAAGATGAAACAGATGCTATGTTTAGCGATTGTATTTGTGTGAACCAGATGGACAGCTACTTTGAAGATGGGTTAGCAGTTAGCTCTATAATGTTTTTTTATTTATTTATATAAACGTGAAAATAGTATGTTTATTAAAACTATTCATTCGTTCATATATTTTCAGGTTAAAAATTAAAATAAATTATACTACATCTCCAAATGCAACAGCACTACAATGGCTGGAACCAACTCAAACATCGGGCAAAAATTATCCTTACCTCTTCAGTCAATGTCAGGTATGTAGGTATACACCATGAAAAATGGAATAATTTTAAAAGTTATTATTTATATAAATTAAAAAGTGCACAGCACCACTAAAGAAGTTTTCACTTTAAACATTCTAAACTGGTTAGTTTTGCGCCTGGGAGGTTTCTAGCTCAATTTTTAGTTTGTGTAGATTAATAAAAAAATGTTTTCAGCCGATCCACGCGCGTTCGATCCTCCCTTGCCAAGACACCCCAGCGGTCAAGTTCACGTACGACGCCGAAGTGACGGCGCCCGAAGAGTTCACCGTACTGATGAGCGCCATCCGAGTGGGAAGCAAGAGCACCAAGACAACCTTCAGGCAGCCAGTGCCGATACCGGCGTATCTGCTGGCCATCGCCGTTGCTGTGTTGGAGTCCAGGGAACTTGGACCCAGGTATGACTATAATAAACGAGATACATTCTAAGTAAACAAGAATGAATCAATGATAAAAGTACTATATGGTAGGTCTCCTCATTTTATGATAATTCTTAGGCATGTAAGTTTCCTCATAATGTTTTTCTTTATCACTACAGCAGGTGTCATTTTAATTGTGTAAAACGCATAACGCCATTTGGAATTGAACAATTAATAGTTTTGTTTGAATTTGTAATTATTTGGAACCAATGTAAATTAGTCAAACATTCACTCCCTAAACAGCAGATTTTTTAAATGATCACTAAAATAGTCGTATCTACGCTGTAGTGGTTTTCTTTATACACACTGCTTTCATGTCATAGAAAATAGTATCTCCTTCAATTCAGATCGCGAGTGTGGTCGGAGAAGAAGGAAATCGAACGCAGTGCCTGGGAATTCGCAGAGACGGAGAAATATCTGCAAGCAGCTGAGAAACTGTGTGGTCCGTACCAGTGGACGCAGTATGACTTGCTGGTGCTGCCCCCCTCGTTCCCCTACGGCGGCATGGAGAACCCCTGTCTTACATTTGTGACGCCAACATTGTTGGTAAGCTTACAAACATTTCCTATTTCCTAGAATGGCAATTAAGTAACCGTGCAGTCTGTGCCTGTACTAAATTCTGCTGGTGCTTCCTTTTTACACGTTTTTATTAGCTTTACCCGTATGTATGTTTGTTTGTTTGTAACCAACCCTTTTGGGCGCGATTCTGACCCACTTAAACGACCAGATTTCATTCAAACTTTGTAGATTTACCGATGGCAATACACTAATTTGTTAAAATTATTCCATTTGTCAATTTGAAAAATGAGATTTTTTTTTTAATTTACATAATTTTCATCTATAGCCGATAAGGCAGGAATTGCTGTATATTTTAAATTCCAACCATTTTTGACGATAAATCGAACTAAAAAGTGAAAAATAAATATAGTTTGAAAAAACTAAAAAACAGGCTCTAATGATAGAATTAACTAAAAAGTACAAAATAATTTTTAATCTAGAAATCAATTAATAAACAATAAATAGTATAATAAATTGTGAAAAAAGTGTGGGGTGCTTTTCAAGAACTACAATAGAATTAAAAAAAATTAAACAAATATTTTTTACAGGCTGGTGACAGGAGCCAAGCGGACGTCATAGTCCATGAGATAATGCATAGTTGGACGGGCAACCTGGTGACAAACAGGAACTTTGAGCACTTCTGGCTGAACGAGGGTTTCACAGTGTTTCTTGAGAGGAAGGTTGGAGCGTCTCTCATCAACAACACTGCTGAGGCAAAGAGGAGTAGAGACTTCCATAGTTTGCTGGGGCTCCAGGAACTAAGTGAGACAGTAAGTTTGTCGGGACTCGCCCTTTTCATGTATATCATAAACAACATACATACTCTTTCTACCATTGGATTGGATGTTTGTTACTCTTTTTCGCAAAGACGACCAAGTTCTAAAGTCCACGCGTATTAAGTCGCGGGCATAGTCTAGTGCATTAATAGATGAAATGAATTGGGATGAAACATATTCATACTTATTATGTTAAATGGTTTGACTGGTTTAGGCTCAATATAGTGCAAAAGTACAAAATACCACGAAAAAACTTGCTCTATTTGTTTTAAAGCAATGTTGCACAAGTATATCATTTGGCTCTTCCACGTGATTTCTACTGAGCAAGTAACTAATAATAACTGCACATTGCAGATAAATAGTAACCTTGGTCCCAGCAACCCACTGACACGGCTAGTGCCCGATCTCAATGGGGTGCACCCGGATGACGCGTTTTCCAGAGTTCCGTACGAAAAGGGCTCGCTGTTCCTCCGGTATTTGGAAGACCTCGTCGGTGGACCCGGTAAGCTCATTGGTCTTCGTATTCTAGGTCAATGACGAGTTGGGGTCCAACAGTCCACTGACGAAGCTGGTGTTGGACCTCTCAGGCGTTCATCCCGATGACGCGTTCTCGACAGTTCCCTACGAGAAAGGGTCACTGTTTTTGCGCTACATTGAAGACCTGGTTGGAGGGGCTGGTGAGTAACCTAGTGGACTATCGGAGTTGCTTCAGTTGAACAATTACATATTTGTAGGGACTCTGATGTGATGCTTTTTAATGTTGGATGTGGATCTCCATGAGTTGTCAGTAACCCATTAATGACGCACTGCAGGGTAGGGTCTCCTCTCACAATGAGAAGGATGTAGGCCTTAGTTCACCACGCTGGCCTAGTGCGGGTTGGTGGACTTCACATGCCTTTGAGGACTTTTTTTTCTGAACTCTCAGGCATGCAGGTTTCCTCACGATGTTTTCCTACACCGTAACAGCAGGTGATATTTAATTTTTATAAAGCGCACATAACTTTTTTTACAAAGTCATTGGTGCGTGCCACTGGGATTCGAACCCGGACCCCTCGATTCGAGGTCGAATTCTAAGCCACTGGGCTATCATCGCTATGAGTTCATGAGTTGCAGTTCAAGAATGTGCAAATATTTTTTCATTTTTTGTAACCAATCAATAATGTGGTGTTAAAATTTCACTTATATTTTATCTATTTTCACATTGACCGGTATGATGGTGATAATGAGCATGTTATACGAGCAAGACTTCACTTGGTTTTGGACGTAAGATCATTCTGTATAACTTCAACTTTTTAAAAAAATGTCAAAGTAATAAATAATTGTTTATTTTTTTTCAGAGGTGTTTGACGATTTTCTCCGATCGTACTTGAATCATTTCCAAAGAAAGTCTTTAGACACTGAAGAATTTAAGACATATCTCCTGAACTACTTTAAGGACAATGAGAGCTTACAGAATGTGGACTGGGAAACTTGGCTACATAAAAGTGGAATGCCACCGATTATACCAGCGTTAGTATTAACATTTATTATACATATGTAGTTATTGTTTATTACGAAGCAGCAGAAGCAAGAGCGTGCAACCTATCTGCTTTTATGTGATCACTACTGCTCTCGGACAACTGCAACTCTTGTAAAGTGGGTGATCTAAGAGGACCAAAATAGTCTCACATTTGTCTTTGAAACAACCCACACCACCGTAACTGATATTTGTGTGAAATGCATCATGTTGTATGGTTAGTTTAGCCAGGGAAGAGCTTGGAAGAACAACAATCGTTTTTGTATTGTTTTCTGTCTGAAAGCGAATCTTGACCAGCATTGCTACAAAAAGCCTATTACAACTTTTCTTTCAACTTTCAAATTGCAGGTATGATCCTTCCATGACGAAAGCGGTCACGGCGCTGTTGGCAAAGATCGCGCAAGAGGACCACGTGTTCACTTACGACGACATAAAAGCATTCACAGCACACCAGTTGATCAATTTGTTGCAAGAACTTATTGATAGGGAACCGTTACCAGTGGAAAGACTGCGAAGCCTTGGAGACGCATATAAGCTTACAACCAGTAAAAACAGTGAGATTGAGTATAGGTGGCTCAGATTATGCATCAGAAGCAAGGACGATGCTAAATTAAACGATGTCTTCGCATTTGTGAACTCCCAAGGTCGTATGAAGTATGTGCGTCCCATTTATAGAGATCTCTACGCCTGGGAGGATGTTAGAAGCCAGGCCATCGAGAATTTCCTCAAACACGAAGTTTACATGATGCATGTGTCCGCGTACACTTTGCGTCAAGATTTACATCTGAATGAATAATAAAAAATGTGGAAAAACTTTCATATTTTTTATAATATTTTTCTTACCAATATGGTATGATATTTTTATGGTACTTATTATTATGCCGCGTGTCCACGTTGGCTATGGCTTGCCAAGCGATAGCAAGTCCCAAGCGTCCTCAAATCTCGCTTAGCGTTTGGAAGCCGTGTGACGCACGCTTGTGAAGGCTTGTGAGCATGGCCATGGACAACGTGGAAACGCGGCATTATGGTATCATATTTTGTCAGTGTTTCCTTGTACAGTGACAATAACGTCGACCTATTCGATGGAACGTTCATGATTATAAGGTGATTTAGACTGCAAATGCATTATAATATTATGTATACCTAATAATTTTATTGAATAAAAAATGCCAAAACATGATTTTTTTCAGAAACCTTATTATTATACTAAAATTAAATATGATTTCAGAATAATGTGTGTTATGTAATAACATTTTTCACTATACATAATTTTATGTGATAATAAACTAAAATGGGGAACTTGTGTGCTTTTCTGAAGCCGCTTATGGGCCATACATCGCTCACCATTCGAAGCTTCCTTGTGTGAGAAAGTGGAGTGATAAAAAGATTTTTAACATGTGAAAAAAAAATTAAAGCCCCGCCGAACATGTGAACAAAGACTCAAAACATTTATTTATTTGCAAGCAAATGGGTCACCTTAGGATATTATAAAGCATTTGATTACACACACATACATACATCCCGCATTAAAAAACGCTTTTGTGCATCTAGGCTGATCTAGGCCCTTACTCAGTCATGTGTCGTTCAGGAATGAATGCTTCAATTGAAGTACTTCACTTTTTCCCGTCCTTCCTTCACTACTTCAGTTACAATTCATCTCGTTCATTTAGTCCAATTGCTTCGCGAACGAAACTAACCGAAGAAGCTCGACAGCCGACGACGCGTGGCGTGCGCATATACTCACGCACACATACACATACTCACGCTCGGAGACATAAAAGAGAAAACAATCTTAAACCATCAAGTAAAGCACCAATGATCAAATTACAAATACTCTTATACGAACACTATTACATCTAAATACGTTGTCGTTAGAAGTTCTAGGAAACGTTTCAATATTATGAGTTTTATGTTAACTATTTACGGACTATTTTGGCTTGATTATAAATATAAATGATATTTTCTTTCATTTTTAAATTTAAATATTTTATAATTTAAATATTTTATTACTAGATATTTGATAAAATAAACGCACTTAGTTTTATTTTATTGTTTTAGTCCTTTTAATTTTTTTGTCTTTTTATCCTATATCTAATAATCTCAAAAAATTCAAAAGACTAGTAGAGATAAACGTTACGATACACGAGTTCATTATGGGGTATTTCATAATAATTTATCGAACATTTCATTAGAACTACTATATCGTAATGAACTAGTGAAGGAATTGAACTAACTGAAGTAAAAGAAATAGTATGGAGTGTTGAAGTAAGAAATAGGAAAGGATAACCTATCGTTTGTGAATGGTGAACTACATTGAACTACTGGACTAAAAGAGTGATATACTTCACAGTGAAGGAAAGATATGTTTCGTTCTTTTCTTTTAAGTGACACATTTCGCTCATGGCTACCCTTACTGCTTTTGTTTTGCAACAGTGCGCAACATGAACAGATACGTATACAAAAGAAGTATTTAAATCACAAAATTTATTATCTGTGCACTATCTAAAATGAAATGTCACATTGACAAATTTTGACAATGACTGTTTGACATTGATCAACGCTACGCTGGTTCACTTGTGGCTGGTTGACATTGACATAAGTAACTAACCTATGTAGCCTTAAAATCAAATATTATATATATTATTAATTATAATATATTTACGAAATAAAGTAAGGTATGATAGAAAGTTATTAGAAAACAAAAGCTTTATATCTAATAAAAAGTAATTATATCACAACATACTGTAATGTCTGCGGCGAAGAGAGTACAGGTATTGTTATCTAAACTTACATTTTGTGACGATTAAAATTAAATACGTTCATAATTAATGTTCTATTTTTAATTACAGCAATGGGCCACCTTTGCGCGGACATGGCATATATTTGATTGCAAATGGCAGGATCCTTACGAATCAGCTCATGTTATTAAGAAGTATTTGATGGGTTTACACAAACCCATCTACCATCCTATGAACGACTGTGGGGATGTTGTAGTGTGTATAAACAGTAGGGAGATTGCGTTAAGGGGCGATGAATGGCGAAAACGTGCTTACTTCCACCATACTGGATACCCTGGAGGAGCATCTTGGACCCTTGCCTGGGAACTACATAATAAGGATCCTACCATGGTTCGTATTTTTAACTTTAGTCACTTTTATTAAAAGTCACGGGTCTCTTTCCTGCAACTAGGGGATGCTTGGAAAATACTCCACCATGCTGCTCCAATGTGGATTAATGGAGAAACAGGCTAGTTGCCCACTAAAGTTGGTAGGATATTTTCAAACCACTTTTAACGCCTCCGGCAAGGTTTAATGACTTATCTTTTCACCAACAACTGAGACTGATAACTAGGAAACGCTCTTGTACTTCGCCATTAGCCCATCAAGGTACTGACAGCCAATGTTGCTTAATTTTTTTGATCACGTGTCATGTATTCATGCAGCAATCTATGTGTGCCCGCTGCTTGAGAAGATTGCATGTTAACTGTTAATTTACAATTTAGACAACTTATATGGCAATATTCAGTAACTTGTTATAGAAGTGGTACTTTTCCATTCCAGATAATAAAAAAGGCAGTGTACAGAGCAATGAAGGGAAATCTTCAAAGGCGGCACACAATGGAGAGACTATTCATTTTCCCATCCGAGCAAGTACCTCAGGACATATTGCAAAATGTATCAAATCAAATTCGCCAGCGCAGACTTGTCCCAACAAGACTTGACCACATACCTGAAGAAGAAGTCAAGAACTTCCCCAAAGTAATGGAATACCCAGAAGATTATGTGCTCAAATAATTAGTGTATTCATTATTACAAATTAAGTGTAGTTGGATGTCATAGTAAATGGTTACAGTTGAATAAAAGGTTTCTATTAATTAGCCAGTTGTGAACAAGCATGAAGACTTTAGTAATGACATATAATTTCTTGCATACATATTTGTTTTGTAACAGACCTGAATCTTGAATTATAATTATATGAAATATTCTTTGAAGTATTAATATGGCTTTATTTCTATTCAACTGTGATATTTACTATTGCCTAGAATTTACTGATAGTTTGTTATTGTAGATAATAAAAACATTGTACTGCAGCCTGTCTTTAATTTACCTTTGATTGTTTAGTTAAAATATAATTAGAAATTATCTTCAGTTAAGTTAGTTCTTCTTTCAATTTGTTGAGCATCAATTATTAAGTATGTGCCCTCTCATTGTGTGGTGAAAAAACAATAAAACCAACAAATATATTTTATAATTTTAATAATAAATACTTAATTGAATATTTTTATATGAAAAAATAAAGTAATGAATGGAAAAGCTCATTAAAAGCGAAAAAAAGTTAAACAACATATCAATACATTTTAATAGTTGGAAATTCAGTTTATGCTACATGTTTACTGTACAATTTATGTCCTTGGAATAATCAGTTAACGCCACATTGGATCACGTACGTAGCCATAAAGGGGATCATATCCTTCGGGCAGCTCGACCCTAAGGCTCTCAAGTTCAGAGGGGCCTATCTGTTGAAATCCTTCGTTATTTTCGAACACCGGGTTTTGGTCGGCGGCAAAGTCGGGTTGGGCAACATCAACAATTTGTACGCGTAGATCGTCCTCAAGTCCTAGATCAGGGAAGGCGGCAACATTCACATCCTCTACGTACGGGAGAGCTGGCTCCGGCAATTGAACCGGCTCAGGGTCCACGGCCGCGCAGACCACCGCCAGGAAAGCTAGCGCAAGAAATGCCCTCATTTTGCTGGAACAGAAAACTGTTTTGAATTTGATTGGAGAGTGCCAGGATTAATGCTGAGATAACATTAATGCCAGTGATAGCCTATTGAGGGTTTTAGATAATTAATGACAAAATTGAAAAGCAAATTATTTAAGTAGGCAGTCTTTGTTAGCTATTCATATGCATCATAGCCATTGTTAGTTGTTTAATAACCGCATTTGGCTCCGTCAATACTCAATATATCAAGGAGACTAACATAGTCCATCATACTACCTTGATAGATTGTGCCTAGGGCTTGTTGGAGGTTCAGTGTCCTCTACAGGCTGTTGGATTGTACCACTTTTATTTTGTTGAGCTTTTATAGGATCATGAATTGAAATTGTTTATTTTGCATTAATGATTTTAATGAAGAAGACAAAGTACTGTTTAAAATTAAAACATGCAGTAACTTAATCCTGTGTTGAGATTTTTATATTTGAACGCCTGACATACCATAATGGTAGTTACAGTTAAAATATAAATTAAAAACATAATGCAAACACCAACACATAAATTTAAAGCCACAAATAGTTTACACTGTTGATACACAACAGTGTCAGATCAATAAAAGAAAAAAAAGACTAAACAACTTACCAGTAGTGTTTACAAGCACTAACGTTTATAATATCCAGATAAAGATTTCCTTTTATATATAACCTATGATGAAACGGTGTTATCACGTGGGTATTTACAAGCTTATCATTTAGATTTGGTTTGTCCACGTATAGTCTGAATCATTTAGTGCTATATCTTTTAATCATTAATCGTTGGTTGATAATACTATACAAAGCCTATGTATTCCGCGAATGTTTTTGAAGTCACCCACTTGCCATTATTTCATCACTGTAATATCTTGATTGAATCATTTATTTTACATCAAAATTATAATTCATTTTATATAGGTATTAGAATTTAAAAGAAAGAGGTTCGTTTAAAACTTACGGAATAATAGTTGCCCTGGAAAGGGGATTATTGAAATAAAAATAGTTAATTATTTAAGTAATAATAATATAATTGGAATAAAGTACAATTTCTAGACTTCAAATCCAACATCATTTATAATTTATTTCAAATTATCTCTTCCATTACACACACCAAATTACCACTAAATATATTTGGCAATATAAAAAATAATACATTAGACTCGAGATTTTTTTTAATCATACTATCTACTCATATACATAAATAAAATTAGATTAAATGTTTGAGTCAAAGCATTCCAAAGTATTTCTCATGTTAAACCAGTGTGATATTTTAAAACCAACTTGCATTTTCAACACAATAATTCTTACAGTTCAATGGTATTAATAAACAACAGTCCACAGGCTACCTATAGACTACTATAAAGTAGTTTATATTTTAAGTTACAATCATATAACGATAACGAAAAGTAGAGAAATCAGTCAATGTAATATTTACAAGTGTATATTGAAGTGGGTGTAACACTTGTTTTTGATTGCAATGCATCATCTATTGATGTTGTAAACAAATAGGTAGGTATGTTATCAAGAATTGCATGAACAAATATTAAAAATCATTTTATCCATGAGTTGCAGGTAGAACAACAACTTTTAAATATTTTCACAACATAAAAGTTATAAGAGATATCAGGAATAAAAGACTATAATTTTTTTAAAGTAAATTCTCAGAAAATAAATTGAATATTTTTATCTAACACTTATTATACTGTGACTCAAACATCAAAATTTCAACTTAACTAATTTGGAATATACGGTCTAATATCTAATTAATACGTATTTACTTTTAGAAAAGAACAAATAACTAGAAAAATATATAAATAAAAGTAACAAAAACTATATAGACCTTAGTACTATTTAAAAAAGTGACATAAGGCTTAATCAAATAGAAAATTACAACAAGTTTCCAGAAAACAAATGAAACTTAGCAATATTCCTTCACTGTAACTTATAAGTATTTTTACACGTCATGTGCAACTTTCATATTAAAGTTTACTTAAATGCGACTTATGTAAAAATAACATTCTCAGCGAAACAGTGTTTCTCGTACATTTCGTTCTTGTAGCTTTAAAAATATATGCAAGATTCAACTAACACTTTATGTTCAAGACATCAACAGGTAGAATACAATTTAAAATGTATTAAATTGTCATTCAGGCTGTAACAATAATCAGTAATTTCATATTTTTAATGCAACTATACGAATAAAATATATATCCACTCTGTGAATGAAAAAATGGTATGCTGTATTAAGCTCAATTTATCTTCTTTGCTAGTAGTTCATAACCAACGACTAGACCAATATGATTTTGGTTGAAGAAATACTTCTTTGTTGAATCTTGTTACAAAATGTAAATGTTATCTGTCACATTTATGTGTCGTAAAACATCCAATAGCTCAGTTCGAACACCAATACACTACACAAGGATAATAAATATAATACATGAAGGACAAAACAGTCAAATTACTCAAAATATTAGCAGACTTGTTATACAATCAACCCACGATTACATATATCGTAGACACAGCCTAGGCACGTACACCCTTTCAGATATATCTTTTGTATGTATTTTGTTTCGCAGCAGTTTGGTTAACTACATATATATAGCTTTTGCAGTTCATGACGATTGACGATAGGTCAAAATAATTTATAGGAGTAGCAAGCTAGCTGTCTCATTCATCTTCAATAAGGAGATGTATGAGGTTGTAAGAGGATGTGTCAGTTCTGGTTATTTTGCGCCCTCTAATATCCGTATGGATAAACCACACTGGGCGGTTTGCAAGCTTAGTTGCTACTTCTATAATAATAGGTAAAGACCTAAAATAAAAGAATTATTTTGCTTATTTAACCTTGCAAAACGGTTTTGGAGGATTTATTTAATATATATATACATAAATTTAGAAAATATAGTGGTATATCGTACTTTAGTATAGTAGAATAATATTTTCATATTTACATAAAGGTTACATTATATTATTATGAATGTGCATACACTTTGTTCCAAACCTCTGTACATATTTTATATCCAATTATTATATTCATATATTTTTTAGAAATAATTTCAATTTCTTATTATTTTGCTTGCATAATATTTTGTTTACATAAACATTAATTTTTTTTTGGAAGATATTAATTAACCGCAACATTAAGTTCATGTTATGAAAATTTTATATTGATATGACTTTATTTATAAACAGACACAACTTCTGTGTGCCAAACGTGGGTCACTATATTGGTCATTTAAAAGCTTTCAATAGGGTCCTGTCTATCCTCCAAATTAAATTGGAAGCGGCGTGGTGACGTATCCTGTATCGAGTGAGTGACCCGACTAACGAAAGAAAAAGAGAAAAATTCAATGATATTGACTCACTATTCGTAAACATTTATGTAAACAAAATGAAGACTGACAACAGACTGAACTATGCAATAACTTACTCATTATATTGTGTTATTTTTTCATTATTATATACAACTATATTATGACATTTATACTAACAAAAAAAATAATTACATATCTTAAAAATTAACTACTCAGTGAACATTTTTATTGCTGTGATATAATAAATACTATGTTAAATTGTATCCTAAATTTCAATTGGTACATATACAGTATGAAATTGTGAGTTCAGGACTATTTTCAAGTAATACATTATGTTATATCAATTTATATTGCCACATTATTACCACATTTTAAGAGAATACAATTTAACATTATAAGTATCATAAACAATATTTATCTCTTTATAATATTTATTGTTGTGATATACATTTGGATGTATAGCCTGACGACGCTTAAAAAAGAATTTGAGAAGACCTCCATGCTTTCATTCTACAGCAACAAAGATTCAAACTTAGTTACTTAAGCCAGCATAATCAATTATAATGAACTGTCAGATCAGTCTACGTTTGGCTAAAATTACAATCCTCGAACAAAAAACAGAAAAAATAATTGCAACCATAATGATATCAGGCTAAAATTAACATGAGCTTTGCCTTAGATGCTCATTTGCAAAAGCGTCCAAGCAATAAAAAAATCTTAAAAGTGCTTCGTAAATTTGGCCTTCATAATAATTTAGTAATTAGATATACATTTTACGTTATGGTATCCTATCCTATGTATAATACCCTTATTTAATCCTTATACATTCATATATTTAAATTGGTACTAAACAACATAAACAGACCAATAGTGTTATGGTTAAATTATATAAGTAGATAAATGGAATATTATATACATTAAATGTGCCAATGTGCTACACATACAATAAATTGAGAGACAAAAGTTTAGCAGTGTCTTGGCAACGAAACTTTAGGTGACTGTAGTCTGTACCATAATGTTTGTAAAAGCATTTAATAATTAAGACTTAAGAATTAAACCATAATTTATGATTAAATATTGTCGCTAAGAGTTGTTAACAGATCGCGAAATATATATAGCGTTTATGGTAGCGTAAAACATTTAGAACTCGTTATGGATTGGATGGATAAGACTGATATTTCAACAACAGCCTTTGCAGTGTCTTAAATAATTTCACAATAAAACAAACCATACCCAAGAGAGATATAGTATAGTTAAATAAAGCTAACATGTTCAAGATACTTAGAACTTTGATAAATATCATATTTAATAAAAACAATGTGTATTTTATATTAGCGGTATAGAAAAGTATCACGGTAAAAAAATATCTGTGTAAAACAGATTGACAGAAACTATGAACCTAATATTTTTTAAAAGACAAATTATTCCATTAACATGTATTGTATTCTATGAACCCACACTGCATCGTGTTGTAAGCTCTATGCAGTCTTCTTACAAAATAATAGTAATCAATCTCTACAAATGTAAATATCTTGTATGTGCCAGCTTTAGACAAACCAATTTATACGTATATGAACTTGGTGATATAACGTGGATCATACCCAGGAGGTAAAACGCTAGGTGGCGCGCGAGGATGGTATCTGTTCACACTCATTTGATGGCGCGAGCTTCCGGCAGGAATGCGTCCCAGTATCTGATTGCCTGCGAGAAATAAAACAAATTGAAACTAAATATTTTAAGCCCAACACTAGTACGTCCACTCTGACGGTCATTGACATGCACAATGCAAAAACTCCCTCACAAGAAAAACGACTAGTCTGGGTGTCATGAAGACTACGAACAGACACTGACACTTATTCAAATTTCACCCACGGCCTTTTTCTCAAGCAGCTGGAACATGATATTTAATTTTTTTTAAAGATTTAATTATTTTAAACAAATTCCAAACTATTTGTGGCACATACACGGAATTTACAATCCCCGAATATGTGTTTGGCATAGACAACGTGTGGGTTGCCAATATGTAAAATAAACTACTGCTGACGTAATCACCATCTAGCAAAGACCCCCCGCGCCCCTATAGTGCTTACATGATACTTGAACGGCCCCATAAGTGGGCCATAAAAGGGTTGCAGCTGTACTGTGAGTGTTGCGTTACTGTGTTACACACCTGCGCCTGGTGCTTCATGTGCTCCTCGAGGTAGCGCAGCAACGCAGCTCGCAGCTCCGCCAGCCGCAGCTCCTCGAAGCGGTCCAGCTCCTTCTTGATGACGCGCGAGATCGTGTCGAACTCGTGCTGCCCGCGCTCTACCTTCGCCTCCCACTGCACACGGACGGTTTGTTTGTTCGCGGTTAAAGGCAGTTGGGATGATGATGCCATCATTCATTTTAACACATGATTTAAAGAAAATTCCATATCTATTTAAAATGAACGACCTCCCATCATTCTTGATGGTTACAATGTTTGAGAGGAATTATTTAATACTTTCGTGTGGACTAAGAATGACACGTGCCTCCTTGTAAATATTGAGATTAGTCTATTTCTTTTTGTTTTACATTTGCGTCGGTTACGAACAAATAATTGAACAATTTGATAAAAACATTCATACCTCTAAAACTGTTAATGAAATCAATCCATATTATGGTGATCCCTATCACTTTTATTGAAGCTGAAGTAATATAATTCTTTTGTTGGTTTTAATATATAAATCGTTTTATACAGACAGATCTATAATAACAAAATACTAAATGTCAATTATAAGTTGGTCATGGCTGTACCTCAACAATTTCGTTTGATGCTTGTTCTATTTTCTCCGGTCGATTTGCGAGTTCAGCCTTTGCTTTGTTTTCTCTCCTCTTAGTTAACTGCATTTGAGCATGTTGCCAGTTTTGGAAAACCTGAAAAAGAATTTTAAATTCAATTCTTTGCACATAATTATTGTCTGGGGTTTTGTTCCGGAGATGTACTGTGTCTGCAACAGACTTCGGTCTGCCAATCAGATGATGCAAAAATTTTCTCCACCAAACTACTGTAATAAGTTAACACTGGAATTTATCATGAATAATATAGTCAAATTATCACGTCTACAAGGAACATGTTTTTCCCAGCTTCTTTATGGACTTGATGGTCGATTTGGCAGTTGTTTTTAACAAAACATTTGACAAGAAATTGTTTTAAAAGCTGCAAGCTTAAAATTCTGGCAAAAACATTTTACGTTTTCATATGAGTATTTCATTCATGCTCCTCTATGATTGTAAAATTCCTGTCGAATCGATAAAGGGGATATGAACAAACCTTCACTCTTTCGTGGAAAACATCTTTGATAGCTCCGATTAATCCCAAGTAGTCTTTGATGTGTTCCGCCAAAACATAGAAGTCAGTGTTAGACTGTTCAACTCTTAGATGTTCAATCTGTAATCAATAGCAATTAGTTTTTATTACTGATATGATGTTTGTTCCCATATGATAATTCTTCTGCAAATCCATTGGTGACTATTGCTAGTTGCTATTGGTGACCTAACTGTGCGTAATTAATGTAAATAAGCATGGCTTCCCTGAAGCAACACACATGCTTTTCAACTCTATTACTTACTTACTTACTACTTGTCACATCTGTTCAAATTGTAAAAAAAATTCCTTGTTCATACAACAGTAAACTTGCTATAAGCTTTTCTAATACTCCTTATGAACCAACTACAGCTGATATTTTTCTATATATGGATGCGCCTAATAATATCGTCATATTCAGTGTTGTCGAATGTGTCAAAGAGCAAAATTAATGAAAACAAAAGTGTGCAATACGCTGTGGTCCAGTTCAGTGTGCTTGTATCTGGGCGCGTCAGTAAAACCTAGACCACGCTAGGTTACAGTTTTAGTGAAGAAGCCAGTAAATAAGACAATAATAAATTAATTTAACAAATGATCTTTTTGAGGCAGGTTTAGTTACTAGTAACGCGTCACTTTAGCTAAAATAATATCCTATTACGTGAACTAGGTGTAACGCTTGACCTCCGTGGACGGCAGGTTTTAGTGGTTTTACCTTCTCGTGCAGGTCGGCGAGGTGGCTGAGCGCCCTGGAGAGCGGCGGGTGCGGGTCGGCGGCGGCGGCGGCGGCGGTGGCGCGGGCCACCTCGTGCGCGCGCGCCGCCAGCTCGCGCCTCTCGCCCGCCAGCGCCTCGCACGCGCCGCACAGACGACGCAGGCCCGCTTCTAGGGCTTCGATGCGGGCGCAGCGCTCCTCGAACCACTGGAACGATCCGATTCTAGATATACAGAGTGTCCTGTTATCAGTGGACCTACGGAACACTGGTAATTGGAGGCACTGTTATCTATCAAAATCATTAAATTTGATCATCCTAAGCCTATTAGTTTAAAAGATATAATATTTTAAACATTACTTATATAAAAGTGTGAAATTTACTACAATATGACGTTTGAAAGAAGCTTGTGCAAAACATTTGTATTATGAAATTGTGCAACTTAATTGCAATTCACACCGATTTCAAAAGGTACCATTTACTAAGATTTTAAAGTAATAAAAAACATAATTCATATTTAGTCAAGACCAGGGAGCATTTTTTTCACAATATTTACACATAAAAAACAGAAAGATGACATAAGGAAACGAAGCAGGAGGTATGCAATGGACAGGTTTATGGCTATCAAATACTCACAGGGTCAGACTCATCCATCCTGTAGGTGATCTTGTTGACTGTCTCGCCGACCTTGTTGAAAAGACGCAGCATGCCAGCGCCGCTCAATGCTGATGTGCTGGTCGCTTTCGGTAACTCTGTGTCTGTGATGACAACATATGTATTCCATTAGCATTATTTTTACAAAGATACCATTTTAGTTACAAAGGGAATGATCAATGAATGCAAGCCTTGTGAAGCTGATACAATTATTCTTTACAGACTATCATATTCAATGTGACAACCTCAATTAGAAGTAGAATGACCAGTTGCATTACTTCGAAAACAGATACTGCTGGCAACCTCTCCTTTTCAATCAAAAGAAGAGAAATTACACACATTATGAACTGAAGAGGTACCCATTAAATTTGATATTGAAATGAGGATTGCATATTATTATGCAAATATATTTATCCAACAGTTGTTTTAGCATAACATATTTCTTACCAGACTCTAGAAACTCCCTGAAGTCTGGGTCAATGCAGAGCACTGGGTGTTGCGCCACGCGGTTCAGGAAACGTTCGAGAGCAGCGCGCCGTCTTTCCACGAATTGAGACTGGAGACTTGCTGAGGTACTGCTGCCATTGGCATTCTCAGTTGACGGTGTTGATGTCATCTTTAGTTTGGTTGTACCTGGAAAGAAAACAAGAAAATTAAATAGGTGATTTGTATATGGTGGACGCATACAATTTAATAAGTAAATGAATACTAAAATGGTGTGTGACTTGGATGCGTAAAAGCCAATAGCAAATTGTATAACCCTTGGTGCTTAAAAATGCATGTCAGTTGAGCAGTTTACTTAGTTCATTACTTAGTTCATTTTACACAGTTCATTTACTTAGTTATAATGAGCTTCAAACTTGTACAATTTGTGTCTTAATTTTTTTTTTAATTCTTCTTAACTTTAATATTGACACATTGAAACAAAGGATTCTTTGATGTCAATATTGTTTTTTTTGTTTAATGGCTGAATGATGACGGTAACTTACCTACAATACTTTTCTCTGGTGCAGGGGGAATGATCCTACCAGAGCGAAGATACTTTTCAGTCAACTTCTCATGTAAGCCTAGAAAATCACTAAAGCGTCTGAGCACTGCAAACTCGTGCCTGCTGAATATTGGCATGTTTGTCTTTGTTATGACCCTGTAAGCCACATAGGAGCTCATGCCCTCACCAATCTTCTGTGGTTCTGTTACTGTTATAATTATGTTATTGGCACGCTCTGTTGCTATCTGAAATAAATTATAATAGTTTATTGAGGGTTGATCTATTCAAGCGGCAGGGCTTTGTGTTATGTGTTTAAGACATGATACAAAAATGTGGCACAGGTTCAACGGGAGTAATGGACAACAATTAAGCCTAAACTTTTTTAAAAGATTATTATGTGCAGATTCTGCACAAGTTGATGAGACTTCAGATTTATATAGATTGTTTTGTGTAACAACACATAAAGGCACATGATTATAATTTTACTTTAAAACAAATGCATCATTATAAGTTATTTATCTTTTTTATTTTAAAACAATTGTATGTATACATGATAAAATGAAATGTATTGTTAATATAGATAAACTAAACAAACTTGAGTGATTAACACATGATAAACCAGTGTGAGACATTAAAATTTCATTTAAATAAATAGGTATAAAAATAGATTTATTAGGCCTTATTAGGCCGTATGGCATTGGGGGCATAATGAAACATATATTCCTAAAGTGTTGAGCTTTAATTGAGGTTGAGTAACAATTTCCAGATTTTATGAACATTGCTGTTGCAGTAGCGGACTACAGAGGGCTGGAAGGAAGGATAGAGGTCTCTAGTAAATCCAGGCTATAGATATATACCTCCTCCATTATGGGACTACTAATGGGCCCTGCAGCAGATACTGATATATCTCCAATGGTTGCCTTCTCTAGTTCTTCTTGGGCTCCATTTACATCTGGGTCCAGGCTGACTTCCTGAAATAAGCAGTAACTATAGCTCAGCTACTTCAAATTAGAACCTTAACAGTACTGACAGCAGTACAAATTTTTTATAGTGAATCAGTAGTAGACTGGCATTCAGGCACCTGATGTCAACCACACTTAAACTCAAATAGGAAACCCTATTAGTGTGTGCATTGTTATACTGTGATAGTGTTATAATCTAATGTCATTCTTTTTAGATTTGTTTGTCAGTAACCCATTAATGACCCACTACAGGGTCGGGTCTCCTCTCACAATGAGAAGGATGTAGGCCTTAATCCATCACGCTGGCCTAGTGCGGGTTGGTGGACTTTAGATTTGTTTATACTTTTAACAATCTGTCTTCTTTCTTACCATTGTTTCAAATCTGATAGTAACACAATGATAATTCTATAAAAGCTTATTTTTTCTCTGCAAGAGTATTCTAAAATAAAAATCATTTTCTCAGGAATGCAGTCTACATAATAAGTCTATAGAAAAGGAACAATTACTCATTATTAAAAAAAAAACAGGTGGTCGATATCATTTTTCTACAAACCAAACCTCATAAAAATATTAATATTTTTTCGACACATAAAAGTCTAGTTTGTAAACATGCAGATTGTGCATGCAACTGCATAATAAATAAGAAAACAAGTAACTAATTCAAGGTGACCCACCCAAACCACCACTTATCGGCATTATCATTTGAAATAAGCTACAAGTAGTAAGTAATTAAATTAATACATACGATAATTATTCATACGCGTACTTAAATTCTTTTCTAATTAGAAAAATATAGATATACTTGGTAATTTTACAATATGGGTACAAAGGGGCGTCAACGTTCGATGATGAATGCCGGTTGGACACGATAACATTAAAAACAAGATTTCTCTACCTGGACCGCAGAAGCAAAAAGATCTTCATCATCCCTGCTGGTGTTGTTAATGTCGACGTTGCTGAACAACGGTGCATCAGAAACTTCCGACATGGTTCGATAAACACAAATTCAGACACAACTATCAGAGGAACGAACGTACTAAAATTGCCTGTAATCAATGCAGTACAGAAGAAAATAGCGAGATAATTTTTAACAGATACTAATTTTACGTGACGGTACGGTACAGTTGACACATTGACATGCTATATCTAACTGATTGATTGACAGTCTGACAGATTCACAGTCACACAATAGTAAAAAATGTCGATGGTAACCACAGATAAACTAGTAAAACATTTTTTTTTGAATTTTTTTCGCAAAATGTTTGATGGAGGCTTATTCTTTCTTTCATTTCGGTTAGCCCATTTACTCATTTCAATGGTATAATCCTCATCATTGTGATTGAGACTTTTTTCGTTATTATTTAAGGATTTTTCGTTATAAAATCAGTGTTTATTTATATCTATGGTTTTTTCCACGTCAACAAATTACAACTTGACATTTATCAGAAGCAACATGTCATCAATTGAAAAACATTGAAAAACAGAAAACTGTCAAAACAAAAATAAAAATATCGGACAGGAAAACGTAAATTGTTTATCGTCTAAAACTCTAAATACTTAACGGTATGAACTACTATCTTTAGTTTGGTTAAAAGAGGAATATTAATTATGCTTGTTTATGAAGCTACTGTAACTTGTTTATGAAGTTTTGAGTGTCAATAATGGTTCTCAAAAGTTCCAGGCTGGCAGGATGAGTGGTACAGAGAAAAGAAGTAAGATCCCGGCGGCTCCAATGCCGGTCGCAGTACCTGGTAACTTGTTATCGAGTGTCGCGCCTCCAACTGAACTTCCTAACTTCGTAACTGCTACGCCCACGCCTCCTAAGAGTTCTACCCCTGAAGTGGTAAATTCTTTATTGTCCTATACTATATACCCTTTTAACTATTAGCTTCGTCGCTATGATTTGAAAAGGGTTACGATTCTGTAGCCTACAGAAATCATTTTGATTGAATCATTTGATTTGAATATGGTTTATTCAAATCATATGTGGACAACAAGACCTACAGTTTGTACGTCTTGTTGTCCACATGTTGTCCACAGTTTTACTAGCTTGTTCGATGTAATGTCAGTAACCCATTAATGACCCACTACAGGGTCGGGTCTCCTCTCACAATGAGAAGGATGTAGGCCTTAGTACACCACGCTGGCCTAGTGCGGGTTGGTGGACTTCACATGCCTTTTTTTTTTCCGAGAACTTTTTTTTTTCTCAACTCTCAGGCACGCAGGTTTCCTCACAATGTTTTCTTTCACCGTAACAGCAGGTGATATTTAATTTTTTATAAAGCGCACATAACTTTTTTACAAAGTCATTGGTGCGTGCCACTGGGATTCGAACCCGGACCCCTCGATTCGAGGTCGAATTCTAAGCCACTGGGCTATCACTGCTATTCGATGTAATAAAACTTGAAAATCTGTTGATTAAGATTAAAATTTGTAAATCCTGATTGATACCCATATTAGTAGTTCCTAAAATTGTATCATAGATGTTTTTTCAATCTGTATCAACATAAAAATAATATACTTTATTTGTTTGATTGAACTTTGTTTTGTTTTTACATGTATAGCTAAGGGTTATTCCGGCTATTGTACCTGGTCCACCTCCTCCAAGTCAACTGCCTCCGGGTCTGCAAGACCAGGCTCAACAGCACCAAAAAATGGAAATTTCACCACAAAGCCCTGATAAGTTTAGGTAAATAGGTTTCCTTCAAATACATTATTATGAACACATAATTATTCATCTTTTAGTTATCTTTTAAGATTTTCTTCTCCAAAGATATTGTTTGATGTTTTTCTTTTAATGTTTCGTGAGTTTAATGTATTTTTAATGTTTTATATTTTACTGAAGTAACAGTTCCAAGACTGACAACCAATGGGAAAAAAGGTCCTCAAATGGTGACCACATTTAGGTAAAAGGAGCACAGGCTGCCCTCCTACCAACCTGAAGAAGACAGCGGGAAACCATTGGATTCATAGGGCCCAGGACGGGTGGAGTGGTGTTGATTAGGGGAGGCCCATGTCCAACAGTCGACTACCAAAGGCTGAGTGGAAGGAAGGAACGGCTCAATGGTTCACACAAGCCTGACTAGTTTGAAAGTGTACTAGATCTTTGATCATGACCTCATGAGCCATTGTTTCATATTAATATATTTTCTTGTCTATTATTTTATGCAGGCTTCACAGGTCAGATTCAAATTTACTTGAAGAAAAAAGAGTACGTTAATTGTTAATGTTCTGTTCTCTAGTCCTGCAATTCCCTTAAGCAAGGGTCAGCCAACTCTACCAATAAGATCACCAGAAGATTCTCAAACCACAGAGACACCTGAATCTGTCCAAGATTTTACGCCAGATGTGGATAAAATTGGTAAGAGAAATAAACATGGCAACAAGCATAATCATCATCACTGAGGGAAATATATAAATTTATATAGAAATAACTTACAGATTGATAGATTTATGTTCTGCAAAGAAACTCATTTCTCACCAATACTAAGAATTGACTGGAAGAGAATGCCCCTACACATTTAGTCCACCCAACATAAAAACTAACAATAAATGGTTAATAAATAAATACAGCATTTGGTCCTCTATTAGAATGAGGGCTGCAATATCTGAGCAAACATTTGAGATACAAACAGAGAGAGACACCCACAAATAGTATTTGGCTAAGCCCTCAGTTGAACAAAGAATCCTCAGTATTGTAGTTTGGTGTGATGGGCACTACCCACAAGGTATAATACAATCAGATTGTCGTCTTCTAGGTGACATAATGCCAGGCAGCGGTCTGTTCACCTGGATGAAGGGTGCAGTGGCCAGTGGGGGCATCTTGCAGCGAGTTGCTGAGAAGGCGAAGAGCTCAGTTGACTCCATGATCACCACTCTAGACCCCCAGATGAAGGAGTATCTCAGTGAGTAAATGAATGAATTAGCTCAGGGTTTACTCTGGCTCAGTTTTATTAGCCTTTATTTTCTTAGTCTACACAGTCCTGTCATCTTAATTCTTACAGGGAGTGGGGGAGACTTGTATGTTGTGGTAGCATCAGATAAAGAAGTGAAGATCTCGCCTGTTAGGGAAGCCTTTCAAACAGTTTTTGGAAAAGCAAATGTAATGTAAGTATTTTATAAATATTAATTAATGTATGGTTATGTCCAGTAGATATGAGCGCCGGTGGCCGGTGGCGGCGCGCCGACTTTTGGAGGTCGGCGGCGGCGGCGTTTCGGCGGCGTGACCTTGATAAAACTACCTTAATAAGGAAAGATATTAAATACCTCAAAATACCAAACCAAAATAACATCAAAAATTATTTATAACATCAAAATCGAAAATCACTCATAACTGGTCGGCCAACCCGTCGTGCAACTTGGCCGAACAGTTGTGTGACTAGTCGTGCAACTTATCGGCCAACCAGTTGTGCAACTAGTCGTGCGACTCGTCGGCCAACCCATCTTGCAACTTGGCCAAACAGTTGTGCGACTAGTCGTGCAACTTGTCGGCCAACCAGTTGTGCCACTAGTCGTGCAACTTGTCGGCCAACCAGTCGTGCGACTTGTCAGCCAACCCGTCGTGCAACTTGGCCAAACACTTGTGCGACTTGTTGTCCAACCAGTCGTGCAACTTGTCGGCCAACCAGTCGTGCAACTAGTCGTGCAACTTGTCGGCCAAACACTTGTGCGACTTGTTGTCCAACCAGTCGTGCAACTTGTCGGCCAACCAGTCGTGCAACTAGTCGTGCAACTTGTCGGCCAAACAGTTGTGCGACTTGTTGTCCAACCAGTCGTGCAACTTGTCGGCCAACCAGTCGTGCAACTAGTCGTGCAACTTGTCGGCCAACCAGTCGTGCGACTTGTCGGCCAACCAGTCGTGCAACTAGTCGTGCAACTTGTCGGCCAACCAGTCGTGCGACTTGTCGTGCAACTAGTCGTGCGACTTGTCGGCCAACCAGTCGTGCAACTAGTCGTGCAACTTGTCGGCCAACCAGTCGTGCGACTTGTCGTGCAACTAGTCGTGCAACTTGTCGGCCAACCAGTCGTGCAACTTATCGGCCAACCAGTTGTGCAACTAGTCGTGCAACTTGTCGGCCAAACAGTTGTGCGACTTGTCGGCCAAACAGTTGTGCGACTTGTCGGACAACCAGTCGTGCAACTTGTCGGCCAACCAGTCGTGCAACTAGTCGTGCAACTTGTCGGCCAACCAGTCGTGCGACTTGTCGTGCAACTTGTCGGCCAACCAGTCGTGCGACTTGTCGGCCAACCAGTCGTGCAACTAGTCGTGCAACTTGTCGGCCAACCAGTCGTGCGACTTGTCGGCCAAACAGTTGTGCGACTTGTCGTGCAACTAGTCGTGCAACTTGTCGGCCAACCAGTCGTGCAACTTATCGGCCAACCAGTTGTGCAACTAGTCGTGCAACTTGTCGGCCAAACAGTTGTGCGACTTGTCGGACAACCAGTCGTGCAACTTGTCGGCCAACCAGTCGTGCGACTTGTCGGCCAAACAGTTGTGCGACTTGTCGTGCAACTAGTCGTGCAACTTGTCGGCCAACCAGTCGTGCAACTTATCGGCCAACCAGTTGTGAAACTAGTCGTGCAACTTGTCGGCAAACTATTGTGCGACTTGTCGGCCAACCAGTCGTGCGACTTGTCGGCCAACCAGTCGTGCAACTTGCCGCCATTTTGACTACGTGAACGTGTGAAAGTGCGTCCGATCAGCACCATTGTTCAAACTGAAGTTCAGTTTCTGAACTGACTCGTTCAGTCGGCGCGCCGGCCGCGGGGGCCGGCGGCCGCGGCGCGTGGTGAAACCGTGGCGGCGGCGGCGCGCCGGCGTGGCGCTCGTATCTAATGTCCAGATATCCTGATTCACCAGTTAGTAATAGTAGCATTAGCAGTCGTAGTAGTCGAAGTTGGATTTGGGTGCATGGCGGTGACCATTCATACCTACATCCAAATTCTAGTGTGTAAAATTAAACAGACATGACATATAAATTAGGCACACAGCAAAGTCATTAATGGAAATTGTGGGCTCATATATCTATGGACCTATGCTAGTCTAGCTTCTTTTTCTTTCTATAGCGCAAACCTACATACACACCATTTTATCTATTTTATGTTTCTTTCTAAAGAGTGGCTGGTGTGTACACGGAAAAACGTAAGCTCGTAGCTCAATTCACATATTTCTGCACATATCATGTACAAACGTGTTCTGTATTATGAAGAGAAAATAGTTATATCTCCAGTAATGCCTGTTATGTTTCAGTGGGTGTGCAGCCCACAGCGACGTGACAGCGGAGCAGCCGGTGGGCTATGCGGCGGCGTATGCTGCGGCTAAGCAACGCATCGCGCATCTGAGGTCCACCAACGGAGAGCTCAACAACAATATACCTGTCGTGGCCATTGAGAGCTTCTTGCACGAGGCTGTTACGGACCGGTAATTGATATCCTTAAATGCCTTTCAAAATGTTCCTCTTAAGCACACTTTAATCACATAACAATATGTATATCATGTGGACTTGTGGCAAATTCTATATTTTTACGCAAGTTTTTGCCACTTACATGCAATCTTATGAGTAGTTGTCTGACTGACGTAGTTGCCCAAGGATATGGAGGATATGGAGTTCTTTGAAAAATATATCTCCTTCAAAATCTGCAATGCTTCACTTACAATAATTATATATTATTATATTTTTGCTGGTGAATCTGTGATTGTGGCTATGTACCATTAGGCCCGCCCAGGTCATCTACCTGGACAACCTTACCACTGTATCAAGAATTCTAGTGAAAATTAAAGATAATTTTGTACTAACTTACTTTCCAAAAATTCTTTGATTGTCAAAAAAACTACAAATTCCTTCATCACATCCTCAAGGTGGTACGACATGAGTCTCCTGGTGCTCGCTCAGCCATCTCTGGGCATTGAGCTGCAAGTGCAGTCCCAAGGGACTCCGGTAGCAGCAGCTGCCGTCGCCGCAGCCCAGGCGGCTACTAGTCCAGATTATCCTCACACACAGACTGGCTTCAGCGTCACCATCGGATCTATCATGGCGGACAGCTTGCAGGTAAAACAATTTGTGATCTCACTACAATAAAACACTTTGTGATGTTGTAAGTTTTCATGAGAAATCTCTTTGATTTTCTCTCAGCTGTCATAAATAATTAAAAACATTTTATAGAAATCCAGTTATAGTTTAAGACATAATATATGACCCTTTTGTTAGTTAAAAAACATGAATAAATAACATTCTATCCACCATTACAGCAGATGATAATTTTATAAAGTACTTATAACTTTAGTAATGTGTATCATGTGTAATGTGTATTAACCTTCTTAATTAATTTTTCTATTAAATGCCAGGTCCCCCACACGCAATGGCAGGAAGCATCTACCGGTGTCTCCAGGCGAGATATATTACTGCTGGCATCGCGCTCTTTGGCTGGCTCGTATAAGAAGTTGTTGGCTGTATCTGCTGCGGAGACCTAATCTATTGGACTGTCAGGATTGGACACATGACTTAAAGTATCAATTATATCAATACCATTTATAAAACGTAAGTTTGTTTCTCTAAATTAAAGTGACTGTACATTGCAATTCATTAGTGAAATACGAGTAGTGTAGGTTGGGATCTTAGAATGAAGAGTATATAGGTACAACTGTGGGTTGATGAACTTCACATCTTTTTGAGAATATCTTGGAGAATACTCAGACATGCCAGTTTCCGCATTACCTTTTTATTTACCTTTGGAACCTTGCTAAATTAACATCTGTATAATAATAAAACTGTATAATTTCCGAAAAAATAGGTTCGTCAATAAAATATTTTTCATGGGTAATTTCATTATATTAATCACATTTTTAAAATATTAATCTTATTTGTTTCAGAACACAAAATCTACGAAGAATCTATAATTATGCTTAAGTTTTATTGTAATATAGTATAGATAATAATGTATATGAAAAGACTTTTAAAGTACCTATTGTATAGTATAGTATGATTAAATTTTAATAAAGTATAGAAAGTGTTTTTATGAACTTTTGAAACATTACTTTGTGCCTATATTTAATAAAGATAATAAAGATTAAATAAATTCACTTATATTTATGTGGCTTGCCTCATGAATTCGGCCGCGGGTGGGCTTTATCATCTTTGTCCCATGCAATAACCTGAAGTAGGTACTTAATTTTGTCTTATGGTTGAGGGTATAGTCTCGAAGCCTCCTTACGAGAACCAAATCATACACACTAACAAGCCAAATTAAAGCTCGAAGGATAGTTTCATGGAAGGGTCAAACCAGCACACTTTTATATTGGTTTTTCATCAGATACTATTGATAAAGTGTTAGATTGCTACGTAAAACATAGGGACATAATTATACTATTTATTACATTTATAGCATATGTGTATTATTTAAAGGGAGATTGCAGAACTTTTTATTATTGATATCAATTATCAGGTATTTAAAACAATATAACGCGTTAGTGTTATTTAATAAGCGATACGAGTAATAGGTATATTTGTACCTAACGTACTTACCTGCTTTCTCGTGTCATACGTATCTTTATTTTATTGGCCAACATATGGGATGACGTGTATATTGCACTGATGAATATGTATATTAAAACAGTAGTTTGGCATTTTAAAAAGATTGTAACAGAATTGATTGAAAAGTATACAGCCATGGAGGCCAGCAGTGGCCATCCAGTGGATGGTGCAGCCACTTCATAGTAGGTGGTCTGTATGCCTGTTTCCTATTCATTTTCAATACAAGCCACTGTTAAACCAATCATTGAAAATATGTATGTCTAAAATGTAATAAAATTGTACAGATAGGTACTTATTCTGTTCACATAAAACATTTGAGTGAAATTCAGGCAAACGGCAAGACTCGTTTCTAATTCCAAAGTAAGTATACATATATGTATTTTTAAATCTCGTCAGTGCGTTTATGCATGCTTATCGCAGAATGATTCCCTATTTGGCCCGATAGACCTCGGTTTACCGATGTAAGACTTACGTATGACTTACTAAAATAGATCTGTATTTGTGAATTTCATCTGTTCTGTTAATAGTCTTTCTTGATATACTTGGGTAGGTCAAGCTTGGTCAGGTTCAAAGTATGTAAATTAAAGATATTTAAATTAAGGACATAAAATTTATTATATGCGAAGATTATGATAATCTACCTGTAAAAATAATCCAAACAATAACTAGTCGATACCGTAATTTTATCATGATAACAGATTTAAGTATAAATGTAGACTTACTGCAAAACAATACGGAAACTGTCCGACGGAAAGGTAAGAAGTATTTTTATTTTTATTATATCGAAAATTAATAAAATGTATAATTCATTTTAAATTTCATAAAGAGTGAGTCAAATGTTATACAAGATGATATGTTATATAAGAAATTATAGACAGATATTTAAAACCTAGATAGTGGAATAATAACCGCTTTAACTGTTTTGTTGAACTGATTTGGTGCACTGACCCTTCGTTTAACAATTTCCGTCACTCTTCATTAGATGGAGCCACTAGTACCCTGAATTACGGTATCGAAGTTTTCGAAACGTTACTTATTCTCATTTATACTTACTTCGATTTGGAACATTCGGAACCAGACGTAGATGTATCTAGATATAAATGCATCGCCATCTAGTGAAGAACGGTGGAAATTATTGCAATTGGGTTAGCGGACCAAGTCATTTTGTATTGTTCACTAAGTATTTACTTTCAGAAAAAGTTAACAATGAAAGTCCTGGCTGTCTTCGTTGCCCTCGTGGCTGTGGCTGTTGCCAACCCGTTCACCTCTTACTGGACCCTGGATGAGATCTCCATGGCTCTCCAGAACCCAGACACCCACCCCAGCCAGATCCCTTACCTGGAAGAAGCTCTCAACAATATGATGCATGCCCTTATGTCCGGAGAGCACGTGGTATGGATAATATTATATCAATTTATGTCAAGAATTAATTTTTACATTTTAATCTCAATTTAGTCATAACGAATATTTTTGTTTGATCCCTAGGTAGGTATAGGTATGATAAACAACACAAATAAAAATAAAGATATTTTCGTAGGCTAACGGTCGTAGTTATCCAGATGGCGAAGTATAGAGTTCTTGTTCGATTAAAAATATAAAAATTGTATTTCAAGTCAATGTTATGATTGTGGTGAAGATGTAGGTATCTATGTCTATCATTACGAGCATAGATTCAGGTAAGCTGCTCTCGTCCTTTCCACATACCTAGCCTTTGAAAGATGCGAATTATCTTAGCTGTCGCAACTGCTGATTGATGAGTATCAGCTCATGATGATACAAGATTTGTGCTAAAAATAAATGTGATAACTGTAAGTAAAATATGAGGGGCTCTACCGTTTCATTGTACGAAAAACCATTGTTTTTCCCAAGTATTTCCCACGCCAGTGGTCAGCATGTCAAAGAGACATAATAATATAAAACGGAGTGGGAATGCATGAGGACAAAGATGTCGGGTCTCTCCCACACCAGGGGGAGGTCTGGAGCATACTCCACCACGCTGCTCTATTGCAGATTGGCGGAGAAGGACGAGCTAGTGGACAACCCGTGTAGGATGTTTTCAAACCAACCGCAGGGCCTTCGACAAGGTTTAACAACTGCTATCGTATCGATATCAACCAGGACGATTCGTTAACGTGCCCTCCGAAGCACAGAAGCGCGCATTTAATTCGCCACTAGTGATCACCCATCTAGGTACTGACCGCGCCCGACGTTACTTAATTTTTGCTCAAGCTCTCAAGCTGCGGGGCTATGCGCGCTTCACTAGTGGCTCTACCACCTATTAAAAAATTAAATGTTTTACGCAACATTTCTTTGATCAGGGTACCGTGGCACTCACCCTGCCTTCCGTGCATACCTACACTCTGCAAGAGCTGTCCGACATTATTGAGGACCCCGCCACCAATCCGGACCATCTCCAATACTACACGGACGCTATCAATGAGTTCATGCACGCTCTTCATGCAGGACAGACACCGGTAAGAAATGAAAAAGATAGTGGCGGAAATATAACCACAATGAAGCTGTTTAAACAATATTTGTATATTTATAAAATACTAGCTGACCCAGCAGGCTTCGCTCTGCCAATGAATTTTTTTTAATTTATTTTTATTTTTATTTAATAGCCTATGTTACTCAGGCTGAATGTAGCTTTCTTACGGTAAAAGAATTTTTGAAATCGGCCCAGTAGTTTTTGAGTTTATTCGTTACAAACATACAAAAATACAAATGTTTCCTCTTTATAATATTAGTATAGATGAGACTTTCCACACAATATAATACTGTCATCTCATAATTATGATATTCTCATATCTGTATGACACGGCATTAAATCAGAAATAAATGCCGAAATCTCGGAGTTATGATTTATTACTTTTCGACCAAAGAAAAAGCGAGATTTTCAAAAATGTATATCTTCGAAAATATGCTATATCGGCACACGGGTGTTCTACCCTAACACTTGAAACATTAAAAACTAATTAGATTTGGAATAAAAGCGACGTCCGTTTTTTAGGTCGAATACCACACTGTGCAGCGCTGACAATAATTTCTTATACCCTAACAAAAACATTAACTCAATTTGTATGCCCTATATTTTGTTTTTGATTTGACGTCATTTTGACGTTAATGTTATAAGTTATAATTCTTCGATTTTGAAATGAAATAAAAAATGAACACCGCTCTAAAATGAATTTAATTTGTCCTCCGTTTAACCACCTCTTTTAACAATGGTGTGTAATTGTACGTGTAATTTCAGCAATACATCACCGTCGTGATCTTCCCCACTGAAGACAAGCCGGAGAAGCCCGTCGTTGCCGAGATGGTCCCCGCCCCCGTGGATGTCGCAGCCGCCTCTAGCCCTCTCGTTCAGATCATCGTCAATGTACACAAACAGGGTCAGGTAAATACACGAAAGTCAGAATAAAAACTGATACTTATATCAGAATAAACGGTTCACGAGGTCACCAATAGATAGGTGTTGTGGCCTCCGAGTCAATTGAGACACTTATTTAACGTCAAAATGGCAAAATCTTCTATGACCCAATTTCTTGATTTAGTGTGTGATCAAATTGTTTTTTAGACCTTTCTGAAAGCAATCTTATTGTATTTAATTCTGAATAGTAGAGCCTTTCTGTGCTATATGTGTATGTCGTCATAGGTACCTACTAGGCTATTAATGGAAAGTGGTGATTGCCTAGTAGGAGTCATTGATAAAATAGTAGAAAGACTGATATCTCAGTGGATAAAAATAGGCCTCATATTAAAGAGAGGTGAATCCTAGTGGCACAGACCCAGTCTTTCTTAGAAGTTCTGTGAAGTTATGTGTGTTATTGAATTAAATGTCATCTGCTGTAACGGCGAAGCAAAACATAGTGAAGAAAGCTGCATGCCCGAGAGTTTTCCATAACGTTAATCAAGTAAACGAGACCCTTCAAAATGGATACTAACTTGATAATGTTATGCCTATCATTTTGTTTCTAGGAGGCTGGTGCGTCACCGGCTTTAGTTGATTTCCAAGAACCCATGTACTTCCCCGAAGATGCCCGAATGTAATTCATGTTATTTTTGATGTATAATTAAAGCCCCGTCGAAGTATCGATTAAATATTTTATGAAAAAGATATTTTATTTATTTTACTACACAACCACCTCAAAGAGTATACATATCAAAAATTAAAAATATAATGAAAAGTAAAAGTAATGACAATTATGAATTCATCATGGCTTTTTTGTGACAAGTAAAAGACATAAATTATTATTTAAGCTGTGCACATCACATGAGATACAATCCACATCCGATTAGATTACATACTGACAGTAGTGGCATAGGTATCGTATAACTATACAATAGGCATGATGACAGTAATCAAGTATCGCCAAAATATTTATCTGATCTAACGAAATAGGATTCAAAGATTTTGAAACATGTATTTATTCTCTTATTAATGTCGAGATTAATAATTTATTTGTTAAAATAAATCTACAAAATACAACAATCCGTCATGATAGTTTAAACACCCATCAGATCGAATTACGTCAATTTACGTCACGTCTTAGTAAACGTAATTTTTTTCGTAAGCATATTATACGCAATCTGGCATTTTTTACTGAGCCGCGACGCAATGACAAACGCCATGACACGGGCGAGCGTTTTGGAATGAATTTGAAACTTAAAATTTAAATGTACTTTTATTGCACAAAAACCTTAATTTTCTACAAAAATATGATATAATTTAGACAAAATAGAAACTTCTGAATATCATAGAAGAGTTTTTGAAAATTAGTCATCATGCCTATTATACCTTGATTATTAAAAAAAGAAAAAACAAACACGAATTGAGAACCTCCTCCTTTTTTAAAGTCGGTTAATACTTCGATTATGTCGAAAGAAGTTGGAGTTGAGTCGGAGAGAAAAGAAATAAAACTTCACTAACTGAATTCTTGACCATATTATGTATTTAACTTTTATTTTATTTATATATGACGCATTGAAGAGCACTGCTTAGTCGGCAACGCATTGGTGACCACTTAATTATACTTAAGGTGGCCTTCCTGTGTGTTTTTTTTGTATAAAAAGGTATAGCAGCAGCGACACAACAAAAAGGGTAAAAGTTCCAAGTATTGCTAGTTTATCTTCCTTATATTATCTGATATTTCAATATCATTCTCCTTATCTTTGTTGCATTGGTAGGTACCTATCTACGCAATAGATTCCCACGAAACTATCAAAAGTAAACCATGTCTTATCTAAATTTCGTCGTCCCATGCGAAAATTTCGCCACAACATTCGGAAATTTTGCAAACGCCGATAAAATGCGGCCAATTTATCAATATGTTTGACACGCCAAGCCCACTGCTATCTAGATATTTTACTGATTGTATGTGATTTATAAAACCGCACAGTTATAACGAGCACGCAGTAAGTGTTGAAGTCCCGAAACAGTCCTCTTAAAAGTAAGTTAACTTAACCTTTTTATATTGCGAAAGTATTAATTTCTCTAAAGTTGCTCGTTGTAGAGCTGTGATAGAGTTGTTTTCTTTATAATATTATCTTATTTATCTTTTTATCATTATAATTTTATTATTGATAATATGGCAGTTAATCGTTGTCTTATGAAAGTGCTTATAATATTTGCCGCTATTCATGTAGAAGGTGTCTATCCAGATATTATTAATTTATTTAAAGGTTAATACTTACTCCCTAATGTTAAGATAATATTATATCGTCATCGTACCTACTAAAACTTTGCTAATTTTACTTATTTCTTGGATAAGAAAATATTAACTTTAATGGCTATAAATAAATCATTCATTATTACTTAAGGGATACTTCATTTATACTTAAGGGATAGTCAACGTGCCTAATAGGTAGATATGTACATCTATTCGTACATTATTTTATATCCACCATAAAATTAAAGCCGTTACATGGTTTAACTTTATTGGTAAATTATTAAATTTAGATATACGTATCTACTCGTACATTATTGTGTATCATAATCAAAAGTTTTTTGTGTAGATAATGTGTTTGATAAGATTTATTCAAAGGCAAGTTTGCATGTCTAAAAGGAAAACATTTTTTTATATTATTGCGATTAGTCATGCCTACCTAAATAGTAAGTTCTTAGAAAATTTAATTTTTTGATAGGATAAAGCGGATTATCTCCCATAGACTAACTGAGATTGCATGTTGCATGAGTTGCGTACATTATAATAGTTAGAATATTAAATAGTAAATATAAATAAGCCAACCTTACCCTTTACCAATAGAAGTAAGCTTTCACACACTACCTTATAAATAGAACCTCTTATAGTAAGGAACCTTTCGGGTCTGTGCTCTGCACGCAGTTAGTTTTTTTTTAAAGTTTGTTAGTCATGATATATAACCAATTATATGTATCCACAGCCATCAAAATGTCTGGAGTACCGACCGTCACGATCAATGAGCTGTCGAAAGGTATCGAAGACCCAACGAACAGCGGAAGCGCACAGAAGGTTCTTGAAGGTGTCCTGAATGACTTCATGGATCTCCAATATGGCAAGGAGACTGAGTACACAACGGGCAAACGTGTCATTCCACAAGGCACTACCATTGAAGATGTAGAATCAGCTAAAGCTAGCGAGTCTACAGAAAAGAAATTCCGTGATATTTTCGAGAAAATTTCTGACACCTACAAAAGCGGAGATCTCACTCCTCAATCACAGAACGATGGCACTTGGGACCCTAAGTTCAAACCGGTCCTTGTCTTTGTGACTCCTAACAAATGATTTGAGACTGACCTCGATTGACCTTTAAAATTATTTTTTTATAACATAGATGTAAGATTGACTCTTATCGTGTTCATTGTCATTTTTTAACCCCCGACACAAAAGAAGGGGTGTTATAGGTTTGACGTGTCTGTCTGTCTGTGATTCTGTCGTGGCACCGTAGCTCGCGAACGGATAAAGCGATTTCAATTTAGTTTTTGTATGAAAGGTGAGTTACGGGCGAGTGTTCTTAGACATGTTTGATGAAAATCGGTTGAGTCGTTTAAAAGTTGTGGGGGGTGAAAGTGGGCAAGAATAACCGAATGTCTGCAAACATAATCGAGTGGTGTCTCAAATGAAAGCGCATCACGTGTACATTACAAAATAATACGTTCAATGAAAATTGTCGTTATTGTGTCGGGGGTTTTTTAAAATTTTCAATTTTATAGATTATTTATTAAATAATTTATTTCTGTCATAAATGAATTTTACCATTATAAACAAAGCAAGTACCTACTGGATAGTGTTTTATTTGATAAATCTATAATTGACCTTTACGTGATGGTATCATTGTCTTTTGACAAGACCAACACTAGGGGTCGGCTCTTCTCGACAGGGATAAATTATACATACAGTTATGCCTAGAGCAATTTTTAAACTAAAAAAATTATAAACAGTTATATTAATGTCTCACGGCATAATTGAAATGAGAAATATTAGTGAGATTATCCTAATATTAAATGTATCTTGTCAGTAACCCATTAATGACCCACTACAGGATCGGGTCTCCTCTCACAATGAGAGGGATATAGGCCTTAGTCCACCACTCTGGACTACTGCGTTTTGGTGGACTTCACATACCTGTGAGAACCTTTTTTTTGTGAACTCTCAGGCATGCAGGTTTCCTCACGATGTTTTCCTTCACAGTAACAGGAGGTGATATTTAATTTTTATAAAGCGCACATAACTTTTTTACAAAGTCATTGGTGCGTGCCACTGGGATTCAAACCCGGACTCCTCGATTCGAGGTCGAAATCTAAGCCACTGGGCTATCACCGCTTAAATGTATCTACTATTTCAAAAATAATTATGAACATCAGTTAATACCTTAAACGTACGGACAAGTTTTGTAAAACTTTTACTCTGAATTTTGTCGTGTAAATAAAGAGATGAAAACGATATCGGGCTCCGATTGAATAACACTTTTTATTTAGTTCGTATTTAGGTCAGACAGACATCAAACAAAGTATTGTTTGGAATGATTCAATCCGAGGAAGATTTTTCTTACTTCTTGTTTGCACAGCACAGATTAATGTTTCAGTAGTAAGTATATAGTAAAAGGGGATCGCTCAAATATTACCCAAAATTACGATCCCATGAACTAAGCATTTATTTATTATGTTACTTACTAAATAAAAAAACTTATTTATACCTTAGTTACTTTCAGACTGAAAAATATCAGTAAATATCATAGAACAATATAATGTTGTAAGGAACTATTTTTCGGAGTTATTTGTGAATGAAACTTTGTCAATTTTCTTTCCTGCCATTCGGCTCTTTGTAGTCCGGACATGATCTGCCCCTAATCGACGCCAGTCCTTTAAATTCAACGGTTATCCAGAACGTGCAAATTACCTAACGTTACACTATCAGTCTGAGCATATTTAAATTGTATGTAAAAGCGATGTAGTATTGGAAATAAATTGTTATTTAAAACAAATGGACTAAAAGCAATTTATTACAACCGTTTAATACGCTGAAAGCCAATTGAAATAGCAATGTTTCAGGTGTGATACAATTTATCACCGTGATGTTTTTTTCGACAAAAAGGTTGAAATTTATCAATTCAGCCAGTTTTATACACTTATTAAAATTATTCTATATTTGGAAAGTATAATTCTAAAATTTAATATTAAAAACATATCGATTTAAAAAAAATATCACATAAAATGTAAAATCGAAACAACAAGTGTTGCTATTTCTGAGAACCTACATAATATCATCGGTTAACCAAAATAATATTGGCAGTAAATCTTCCCTTTAAGTAAGTTACTGGATAGAATTGCTCCTCAAATATTGATAAAATATTTCATTGTCGTTTTACTGCGATATTTTTTCTTAAACAAATGATCTAATCTAATTTTATAAGGTTGTAAAGTATTACAATACATACGTATCTTTATCCGATTATACCTACATCTACTTACCTACATAAGGAGAAAACAGTAGTTTTAAGGAGTTTTATCGTTTATTGTCTATAATTTATTAGTTTTATTACACTAAATTTCCTACAAAAGTATTTTATCATTTATTTTTATTGACATAAACTTTATGTTTTGGATGTTACCTTGTGTTAACAGTATATCTTCGACCGTGGTCCAGGTAAGCAGTGCTCAATTATTATTATTTCCTTCATTAAATTAATTCATTTACCTGAATAAACACCGCGTGTGACTACATAATATTGGTGAAACTCAAAGGAGAAATTTTTATAAAACTGAAACTTAAACCACAATTTATCTTTGGTTTTGTAGGATCATCGAGAATGAAACTATTCCTATTAGCCTTGTTCGTGGCCGCGGCCGCTGCGTTGCCAGCTCCTCTCGACGAAGATGTTGGCGAAGTCGAACTGATTGTCAACGGTGTAGCTGAAGGTGAACCCCTGGAAATTGGAGAATTACTCGGTCTGAAAGTAAAAGAACACGTCGATGGACAAGTTGCCTCCTCCACTGACTTGCTTCATCCGCTGACTGCTGTTGGCTTGGCCGAAGCGGCGTCTGCTGCCGAATTCAAACCTGTTGAAGAGTACATACCGGAGATCATTGCAGTTAATCCTGTGGAACAGGATTCCGCCCCAGTGTTGCCCGACCCCGTCGTCCTGCCCCCACCAGTTCTTCCCGTGGTGATGCCCGAATCCGTTTTCCTGCCGCAACCCGTCTTACCTGTATACGTTCCCGAATCTGTTTCCTTGCCCGAGCCTGCTTTACCCGAGTTGGTTCCCGAAGCTGTGGTCCTACCTGAGCCTGTGCTACCCGAAGTCATTCTTAACCCCATCATTCTTCCTGAGCCTGCAGTACCTGAGGTAGTCCCCGAACCCGTTGTTATTCCTGAGCCTCTTCCCGAGTCCATCCCTCAGAACCCCACTGGTGAAGTATTCAACGATGGGGTTGTCCAAGTTACCGTCAACGCACCCGAGCCCAGCGTTCTGGCCACCGTCCAGTCTTGGTTCAATATGGTCTTGAACTACTTCAATGGCAGCGTACAAACCACACATCAAATTCTTTAAGTTTTGAAGTGTAAATAAAGGGATTTGGAATGCTTTTGTTTTCTTTAATTTCACACTCCGCATCACAGGTGTGACTTCTCTTGTGGTAGGTTTAGGATTTTTTAAATAATCCGGTAAAAAATTCTTTGAGACAAATATTTTTAAAATGCAACAAAATATTTGCGAGTAATGTAATATTTTCAGTTTTAATGTCAGATCAAATACACCACAATTTACTTTGGAAGGTGTTCCATTTCTTTCCGATAAGCTGCATTCTGGTGTAAAAATTCTATTTTGGCGCTTATCCAAATAAGTTGTTCCCAGTTGAGTCACTTAGCTTGTTTGTATGGACTTGCTACTTCCGACGAAATTACCGTTGACGTTTGCGAAACTTTCTTATTGTCGGCGCTTACGGGCTGATAAATATCTCTCAGAAATAAAGTCTTATTAATAACATTAAGATAAAAGAAATGAAGAGAGAGAGAATTTTCATAATAACCAGTTTAAACTATCCTGTGATTAGTGTACCTAAGCTTTAGCTTGGTTGAATTTATAGATTTCAATTTTTTTTTATAAGCAGAGCAAGAAAACAGACAGTCGGGCCACCTGATTACTAATGCGACCCGCATTAGTAATTAATGTTTATCTATCAAAAAACAACGGGTTGCACTCCGGGAGTGCCGGCAGAAGTGAAAACTTATAAGAGTATCAGTAATGACCTTTTTGGAACTTTCACTGAGGACGATAAGAAAACCTACAAGGGAAGCACTTCGTCATCTTTAAATACAGGCTAATTTTTTAAGTAGCTTTAGTATACTTCGTGTAATCCTATTCTACAACCCTACCTATTTAACTTGTTAAGGCGGCCCTTTATACAAAACTTTGGACAAAATGATCGCTAACAGACGAACTTTTGACCCCGCCCTTGGCAAGCAATTTTCATGAATGAGATGGATCAAAACGAAGCTGTCTTACACAATGAGTTTGTTTTGTAGCATCCTTTCGTGACGTTAATAACATTTTGAATATAATAGGCAAGGATCATGTATGTATGTGTAACAATGTGCGTATGTTCCAATGTACTGAATAATATGTCTTTAATATTTTGTAAGATATGTATGATTAACAAAATTTAATGTCACTCGCTATAACGGTAAAGAAAAACATCGGGAGGAAACCTACATGCCTGAGAGTTCTCCATAATGGCAAAGACAAGTAAAGATTACCTAGGTACATATATTTGGACGCCTCTTACGAGTATCATAACCTAAGACCTACATAACATTCTTTCATGGAGTATGACTAATTAACTATAAATTCTTGAAAATTAACAAACATAAGAAATAACAATCGGTCGTCTCCATCTTAGAAATAACTTCTCAGTCTAATAAATAAAGCTATAATCCATAATATCGCCGCTATCGTGAAACAATATAAATTAATCAATATAATCTCTACGTTACCAGAGTGCCATAAATGTCCGATTGATTTATCAGTACAAACATTCATAACGTGTTAATATTTACTCGCAAGACAGCCATCGAGTAAATCTATGAACTATGTACAGGCAATAGGGCTTTATTTAACTTATCAAAGAGTTCTCTGCTGAGTTTATGAGTAAAAATTCTATTGAAATAATTTGAATCTATTATCTTAGCCAATGATTTAATAGTTTCTGGGCACTTTTTTCAGTGTTTCTGTTGCCTGGTAGAAAATACTTATTACAAGTAGCTTATATTACATATTTTATAGAATAATAAAATAAAATATGCACTGAACTCTCATATCTCCGTTTTGCTAATAAAACCGTCATAAACTCCTATTGAATCTCGAATTACGAGTGTTATTCACTCACTTATTTAATAAATCAGTGAACAAAAAGGCTTATAAAATATTTAAAACGGTTATTTATTAGTGAAAATTCTCGATAGGCGTATAATTATAACTTTCGATAAAATTGTCTATTCATAAGAGTTCTATAAACCTTTTATAACTAACAATCGTCTATAAGAAAAAATGTTGCCATACAAGTTTGACGAACATATTGAATCGACCATAGATAAAATATGTGTCGATTGTCCAAATACGTCTGATTATAGACCATATTATGACGGTTTAAAACTTAGAAATCTTAGTAATGTAGGCTATATTAGATTTTCAAAAATATTAGGGATCCCTACGAAAACTTCAATAATGTAACCCAAGGTAATGAAAAATGGCCCTTAAAATTCCTTAGATCGCGTACGCTGCGAGAACTATTGAAGATGTAACAAAATGATGTACTACACTTTTGTAGAACACATTTATTAGAAGTACTTAGGATTGACAGTCTAAATTAAGGACAGGGCGTCGCCTGCCGGGTCGACTAGTACAATATAAATTCCATTAATGTTACAATTTCCGGTTTGCAATACTAAAGTACCCAAAATCATGGAAACTAGATGATAGTAATATATTTTAGACTCTACATGTAGTATAAATTTTGCTGAGTTTTAAATAAACAGATTTATTCGTTCTAATATGAGTTTTCTAAGTTTTCTGCTTAGTATTCAGGCTTAAAGTCAAGTTTTAGTTGGCGTCTAGCCAGAGTCCAGGTACCTTCAGCTAGAGTTTTTGCAGGATTAGCTGTTTGCTTCCGCGCTAATGTGTTGGGAAAAGTACCTATGGCTGTCCGTCCTATGAGTTGTTTCTACCTTTCCAATATAAATTACCCATAATATATTCCAGTGACAGTAAACAGTCGGTACTTATTTTCTTTTAAAATTGCCCTAAAAATGGCAATACTTTTATCAAACAGGACTTTGAATTTATCTCGATCCACTAACTACGTAGAAACGATTAGACTATACAATATTAACTACCTAATAGCGGTAGGATGTTAATGACAGATTGCTAATGGTACAAACCTCCAAAATACAATCATTAGCCTAAATAAGAAAATAAAGAATTCCACATCGGATTACCTAACAACTTTGTAATACAATAAAAAACTCTAGCTGAAGCTCTAAGTCCGCCCGCCCACTGAGGACGCACGAAATAAAATATGTCGGGCTCACCTCCGCGCGGTTGGGCTTAACATTAGTTGTGGTTTTAATAAGTTTTTTAAGAATCACAAACAAAGCACGGGGTAGCACGCACGGGGCGCGGGGGTCACGCGAGCACGTCACGCCACGCTGCTCCGTACTCCGTGGGCGATTACCGCAGTGGCCGCGGTCGATTCGGACACGATCACACGACCTGCCGGAAACCTGGTTGGCTTGTAAATATTTCGATTTTCTAAGCTGCCATGACAATATCCTCCTTCCTCTCACCATGCGCAAGTTAATTTCTTTAAAATGCTAGATCTGTGTCGTGAGCATGAGCAATCGTCAAAGTATTCATATACATAAGTCTGTCTTAACATCTACCCATACACATCGCAGTTCGATACGATTACAATACGAAACTGCGTAAGTTCATGCTCGAGGGAGGCATTGTATTAAACGGGACTGTTTATCTACTACTTAAAATAAGTAAAATCATAGTAAATTTTTCAATATAGTTCAATATCATATTTTGATGGCCGACGCTGAGAAGGTTTTGGAAGAGGAGAGGAGGATTATGGTAATCACACACCACCGACACATATGATGATCACACGACCGCCCGAACACCTGGTTTTGTCCAGTGATCGAAAGCCTATATACCAACTGAAAAGCTCTCAGGACAGTGGTTTGATAAGAAAATTGAACTAACAGGCTTTTGCGCTGTGATTGTATTTTTAATGATTTTCCAGTTTCAAAACAAATCTTTTACGATTGGATGTAATGTAACAAAAAATGCTTAAATATTTTGATCAATTTCTCGATTCGACTAATTATGGATTTCAAATGTTGCAGGTTGTTAACAAACGATGTTATGCAGAACTTCAAGGTACATATATAAAAATAACGGTCAAGGTCACATCACTGTTGTAATATCTGTAAATCTATGAAGATTATACTATGAAGTTTTAATTTTGGTTCTAAACTAGGGGAAAACAACATCCGACCAACCGGTGACTGTTGGTCTTTCGACTTGGAGTCGAAAGATGCAACCAGTTGTGACTTCTAAATTCATCAGCGTTCCGTTACTGATGTACGTCTATTCTATAAACTACAAAATAACTTATATTAATAATATATAAGGAAGGTTCAAGTCCAGTCAACAACCATGATAAATCAAGCCTTGGATGTTGTTATTAGGTAGTGCAATTTATAAAGCACTGTCGGAAGCTTTTGCTATTTGAAAACTTCCGGCTATTTGCCTAACTACTATACCGTATCATCAAAATTTCAAAAAAGAAAAAGCGACACAGTTTGTAGCACTTTCTCACAGAAATAGCTTTACCCATGAGATTTGGAAATACTTCAAAATTTATTTTACAATATTTTAATTACAAATAACAGATAACGAACGTACATGGTTCTTCAAAGCCGCCAACACACTGGCGATTCCCCTAGGAATGCTCGCGTTGGTAGGCGCTGGTGACCACTTACCATCAATTTTGCTTTTTTAGTACTAAAAGAATTATTAGAATATTATATATTTTTGGAAAGTTACATTTGTCGATGAAAGAGAAAAACTCTTAATGTAATAAAACAGTAATAAGTCACAAAGGAATAAAAAAATAAAAATCCAAAGTAGTTAAACAATTTAACAGAATATCACGAGAACAATCGTAGTGGGTGACGGAGTACTAAGTTTTAAGTTTTCACCACTTAAGTTAAATTGTTCGTCTCAGAGTAATTCTTTTACAAAAGTTCTGTCACATTTATGAATGAAAAAATAAGGTTCGAGTTTTCTTATATTGAAGTCAAGATTTCCTTTTCTTAGGAGAATATAACTTCGTATACTCATACATGTATACTGGCTTCGTCTAAGTATAAAGTATCGTGTGTGTTAATTCAGAATCTAGGCTAAGGAAAAAAGACGGGTTTCTTTAATCTCATACAACACACATTTTTAATTAAAACACTAAAGACTGTTTCTTTGTGGGAAAATATCAAATAAGTGGATTAATGATATACTAAAGGGTATCGTTAGTATATTGTTAAAGGATCTTGTAGTTGTAGGTATGAATTAAAATGTAACTCGATTTAAAGACTATAATTTTCCATGATGAAACTGATTGGAGGTACTCTTAAAGCACTATAAATCTATACCTGAACGCACCAGTTAACTGTATGAATTAAATTAAATTTCTAAACCTTTTTTATATCTTGTAGAATAAATCGGCCAATTAGGGCATTTTATTTAGCAACTCAATAAGGTAAGGCCAGTAGTATTATCTACCACGATAAAACTTGAAATTTTCATAAGGGTATATCGTAAATGAAACTACCAGCATCTGGATAATGTTAAAAGGATAAAAACTTAAATGATATCAGGAATCCGAGAAAATAAAATTTCGAAAACAATTCATGAGCAAATCCGTAGTTTTTATTATTCCGTATGCAATATTACCGAATAAATAAAAGATGACTAACACTTACTAAAATATGCCTGTGAAATTTTATTTCTGTATAAAATTACGAACCATAAATTTTATTCGAGAATATTATTTGATAAAGCTAAGGTAAGCTCCGTAAAGATATTTCGTCGTATGTGGCAAGTTATGAATAAGTGAATGCTCGTAGCGCTGTAGCACTGACGTAGCGTCGCGTAGCGCGTAGCACGTAGAGATGTCGTCACGCGTAGACATCACGTATCGGTTGGATCTGTCCTGCATTAACGCATTAGCATATTGCAATATACCCGTGATGTATTGCTGCTGAATATTCGAGTATGTTGATATTTATGATGCTTTACGAATGACGCCTAGGCGAATAAACTCTATCTATTCTTTATACTTTTAATTCAAGATTTGTTAAGTATTAGGATGCTTTTGAATGCATTTCAAATGCGTTTTTCATATTTTGTAGCTATAGAAATTACCGTACCAATATTTTAAACTGCATATTAACTAGAATTTGACATTAAAAAATTCTAACTCAAAGTGACTCGAATAGACAACAGCTTTTGTGCTTATGTTCTTCTCCGCACACGTCTAAATCGAAACTTTTCTTCGGACCTCTAACTTACATTCAGCAAGTTTATTTATAAACTCACGGCGTCAAGGTAAATAATCGATAGTAACTTTTAAAGTGATTTTGTGACCTAGAAAAGTGTGGGATCGCGTTACCCACGGCGTACGACTCCGACCGCATTGTATTCGATCGAGTTAACTTTTTACTTTCACGAAACGTACGGCGAGCGAATCGATAGGCTGGCTGTGCGGCCGTCGCGGTTGCAGCTACGACAATTATTGTGCCGCCCGTGTAGCGTGAATTTAGGGCAATGAGACGCGGCGGCGCGGCTCCCGCGTCGCGGCGTCACCCGGGCCAGTCCGCCTCGCGCCCCGCGCCGGCCGCCCGTGTCCTCCGCGTCGCCGCACCGACCTGCGCGCGCTGCTGACACCCGCCGATACCCGCCGACACTCGCGCCGCGTGCCGTTCGCCGCCTGCCGCCAGCCGCCAGCCGCCCCGCATCGCTCCGCTACGCGAACATGACACGGGTTACACTGTTGCGCGAGCCCAGGTGAGCGCTCCCCTGCTCTCCCCTGCGCTCCCCTGCCATCGATCGCGATCTATGACTTTATCGATGTTCCTAAACTGACTGTTTACGATCGCGTTGCCGGCGTCGTGCCGTAACTAACTTCGTGTCGCGTGCATTTCATAGTTTAAACGGACTTTTACTCGTGAAGTGATAATGAGGCATAGGGTAGTGCGAGATGAGGACCTCAGTGGCCGCTGTCCTGACCTACTTCAACATAAGAGATCGATTTCGACGCTCTACGTAATGCCGATACATTAGGACCTATAAATTCTTCGATGATCAAGTGTAGCGACGATTAAGGTATGTTTAGTATAAGTTTCATAGGCTGAACAGGTTTAAGAATAAGTCGTACAAAATTCTGAAAAGAATCCATCTTGTACGTATTCTTAAACTCAAGCCTTTTTGAAAATAAAAACTTTGTTAATAATTAAAGCGCTACAATGACACTCGACAATGAGTTCCTCGACCTATGTCGTTCCGTTATGAAAGATTAACGAAGTCCGCATGCATCGGTGGACGTGGTTTATGTTGCAAGCTTTAGAACTTTCTTTTATACCTTAAAACATTAACAAATTCGATAACGATTTTCTGTGCGAGGGTCAGCTAAATATTGTGTTATTTAGGAGTTCCTTTGTTGGTTCCATATTGACGTCATACTTTAGGGTCACAATACGACTACCCCTAACATTAGTTAGTCAACGGAAATCAAATCGTTACTAAGAATAACTTTGTGGAGCTACGTTTTTACTCAAATATATGATCAAATTATATTTTCACGATTTCACGATATTAGACCAAAATTGAGCCTACAACGTTACCTTAAAAGTAGTTAAGAAGATATATTATAACGAATAATTTACTTTGAAACAGTAAATAATTTTTTATTTCTGGACGTTACTGGGTAATGAATACGTTTAATAGTTCTAACAGCAAAAGCGTCAAACTTGTGATATATTCCAAAGTTTTTGCTTATAGTATTAACTAAAAATGCACATATTAATGTACATACGAGTATTTATAGATTCTACAGTTGGTGAATTCCTCTGGGTTGCAAGGAAAAACCGTAGTGCATTAGAATAGGATCCAATGGCGTGTTTTCTAAGCATTTCCTTCAATTTCCGTATGTGTTCCGAACGAATATCGAATAGTACTTTTACAAACAGCAATCAAAATATAGTATTCCATTATCGAAATGTAATTTCCTCGGACTATTGTGATACCAATACGAAACCTTGAATGCATTCAACATTACCGTATACTTTTGTGACATTTATGAAATGAAATGAAATTAAATGAAAATCATTTATTTGCACGAATATGGGTTAGTTATAGGTTTTACAGGGCATTTTGATCAATCCATATTCACCTTCTCAGGTATGCAAATTAAAAAGATTATATTTATAAACTGTCTAAAATTTGAAAAGTAGTAGGTATGTTTAATTGTTCAAATAGCTTGGTATATTTTGTTTACCTCATTGTACACTAAATAATAATTGAAGTAACAGACCTTAATTATGTTTGAACAATTATGTAGAACAGGCTGAACAGGTATTATTCAAGCTAAACTAAAACACTATTATAATATATTGTTTCTCTTAATGTCAACTGGTTATGGTTCTATTCACAATAGACAGGCTTTATTGTCATGGTTACAATTCAAAAAATTTAAAGATTGCCTAGATACAGTCGTCGTAAGAAATGAAATTTCAGTAGATTATCACATTTTTATGAAATTCAATTTATTTAGATATAAGATATAATATAAGATATAATTTTTACATTTAGATATAAGGAAAGCCATATTCAATTTCCCTTTTAGTACCTACTAAAAATGAAAATCATAATTATTGTGTTCCCGTTTAGGTTGTTCGAAGATTTATAGTAGCTAAAGATTAAACTTAATGATTATCCTGATGATTATTATGATAATCCAACAATCTCGTGAATACTGTATCTATCGTAGTTGTATTTTGAATTTTTTTGTGATTGTAAATTATCAGTTTGAACGTTACATAAAAACCTAATCACACATAGCCCTATCACCTCCTAGCAATGCAGCCCGCAGTTATTTATTTATCATTTAAAAATAATTGTAAAATAACTGTACCGAATATCACAAAGTATCATAGCAACTAGACTGTAGCAACGTAAGCTGTCTACGCTAAGCTACTTACGCCGAGGCAAATATGTGCTTGCAATTACAGGGCCTGTTTAACTTCGGACCTATATTTGCTCGCAAAAGTTTTAGCACCGGTCATGGACTTAAATCCTCGGGGATGTACATTCGTACGAGTACAGGCGTTTAAGCTCTACGTTGTATGAGGGGATATACCTATCTTGCTACGACTACGTTATAGTCCACATACTTAGAAGTAGTTCTTGTTACTATTATAATTGAACACATAAAGAAGAAACACACATACAATGAAAGTAATTGAGACACAGAACAATACACAAATGGCGGCTTATCGCTAAAAGTTTCTTCCAGAAAACAACGTGGTTAGGAGTAGAAGAGAAGAGTGAGAAGAGAAAATAGGTAGGGTGTACGGAATACACTAGTTGTTTAAATTTGTTTTATTTAATTTATAAAATTTATTTTCATTGAATAAAGTATTTTAATAAGAATGCGGAATTAAATAACTATTCGAGAATATTGCGCGCACGTAGAACTGTTAGATACTTTAAAGCTAAAACGCAGAAGAAGTACAGAAAGCTAATATTTAATTTTAATACTTTTATTTAAAAGCTTTTATTTAACATTTATTTCATCTAATATAATATTTTAGAGAAAACACGAAACGCGGCACGGAAAAGCAGGTAGTCAATTGATTTACCTATTGTTATCTCCTTTCTAAAGTTTTAGCACGTGTGAATGAAAGTTTTGTAGACAGAATGAACGCTTTCCACGAAAACCTAAAAAGCAAATAAAAGAGGTAGGTAGTTTAACGCATTCCCTAAAGCACAACTAAAAACAAGATTCGTCATTGTGCTTCGTTTAGTACACAAATTGCCCGCGTGACGATATGACCACGTAGTCATGTCTCTACATTAAGCTCATTAATCGAAACCATTCTGCCAATAAACCGTTAAAAACAGTTAATCATTTGTTTTACGAAATGGGTTTTTCTCAAGAAGGTTGTGCGTTAATATTTCTGGCACGTTTTCATTAGGCCTCCGGATGGGAGACCCTATCGCGATTTGTTAGAGATCCTTCGCCCAAATCTAATCTACTCGGCAAAATGGCTACGGGCGGTAAGATTCACCGTCTTTAGGATAAGTACAAGTAACCTTTCGCTTTGTTTATTAAGATCTAAATAAAAGAGAATTTTTACATCTTAAATCTTCATGCTGACACATTTCGTGATTTACTTTTTCTTTAATTGATTAAGGACGACATATTTAACATACAATTTATTTTTAAACATCCAATTTAACAAATTAAAGATGGAATGAGATGGATATTAAAATAAAGAGTCTTGTGTTTTCGTTGAAGAGGTTTCAGACATTTCTGATTTCTAGATAAAATCCAGTCAATTAGAGCTTAATTAAAATACAAAAAGTACAAAGGTACAAAAGGCTAGGTGAATCGGAAAGTTCTTGTTCTACACTAAACTACAGAATAAGAAACCAGTTTATGGTCACGCAAACTTGTATCATCAAATTGACCTACTAGATTTTCTTTAGATATTTATATTGACTAACTGATTTTGTGGTTAGCGATCCTAATTACCACATCGAAAATATAAATCCGATTTACGAGTACATCAAAATATTTGTGTGATGAGTACAAGCGTTTGTTTGTTTTGTGTCTGGTATATGTATTCGTATACAAGGAAAATGTGGAGAGCATGTATTAAGGAGTGTGGACGTTTATCAGCTGTCTGGTTACCAAAATACTGGCTCATCGCCTAATAAGACAAAAAAAACCCTATCCGGCTATATAAATAGGTTATATTATTAGCATCACCTTTTTCATCATAATTGTTTGTCTTTAACCCATTAATGACCCACTGCAGGTCTCCTTACTCAATGAGAAGGATGTAGGCCTTAGCCCACCACGCTGCCTAGTAGGGGTTCGTGGACTTCACGTGCCTTTGAAAACGTAATGGAGAACGTTCAGGCATAAAGGTTTTTTCATAATGTTTCCTTCACCGTTACAGAAGGTGATCTTTAGTAAAGTGCACATAACTTTTAAGTAAATAAGGAAACGATTGGTGTGTGCTATTTTCACATAGATTTGAAGCCGGACACTTCAAGTAGGCCAAATTATTTCCCGAATTCACTATTTTATAAAAGCATCACTGCCTTTTATGAGTGAATAATTAACGAAGAAAGTTGCAAATTTCGTAGCCAATATACTGCATAAGAGGATTTTCTCACTTCGTTGCGCAGTGACGTAGGCATCTCATACATTATTTAGTCCCCGAACTTCTTGATTTCTCGTAAGGCGCGTTCGGGTGGGATATTTTTCACGGTGTTTAAATATGCACAAATTACCTCGTTCGTCCCAACAGACATAGGAAGGTCAGGTAACGTTTTATATTGGATTTTGTCAATCTACTCGTAAGCTCTCTTGGTATCCTATGTAGTGACAATAGCTTTAAAAGTTATAGCGTCCATTCTTACAGGGCGTTTTAGTTTTTTAAACATATTGTAAATTTACGGTTCAACTCACGTGCATTTTTCGGGTAAGCCCGACTAATTTCGAACCATTACATTCTTCACCATGAAACCCCGCCGATTTCGTTTAGTGTATGAAACTTTTTATTCTTTAGTCATATTTACATTAAATTTCGTATGAATAGAGTATGGAAAAAATGATGAGTTACATATTTCGACGTTTTCCAAAATTCAACCCCAAAGAGGGTAAAATAGGGGATAAAAATTTTATATAAACGTAGTTGGCGGTAAAATTTATATAAGAAAAAATCTGACTATTTAGAGTTTTTTGGATGAGTATGGGTATCGTTTCGAGATATTTTCTGATGAGCATTTAAAAAAATTACAACATTTTTTTATTTCTCTCTGGATCTTATTTTTATCTTCTCCCGGACGAAGCCTCGAGAAAAAGCTAGTATCATCATATCAGTCGTGAGACATACGACCTCTAAAAGGACAGAAGTTTATTCTCAGGCGGTTAGTAAAAGCCTTCTAAGACAACTAAGAAATGCCCTCTAATCTTTCTCACCGATAAAGTACACCGCCCCAATCGAGTCGCAAGAAATTACTTGATTAAATACTTCCTCCATCTTTTATCTCATCTTGCTAATTAGGAATTCATTCTTTACTGATATCAATAAAAGATGAGCTTTTGTCTAAAAAAAGCTGATTTTTTAAAATCTACACAATCTATCAGACACTATGCTTAGTGTAGATAAAGAAAATAACAATATAGATTCAGCAAAAAGAAGATAACTTTTACATCAGCTGTAGGCGTGAAGTGGTCTATAACTTCTTTTTTTATAGCACGATGAGATAGCTAAAGGCGACGAATAGAAAATATTAAATGGAGAACATTTCTTTACGCGAAGGAAATAAAAGATCTTTATAAGAATAGAAGAAAGCCGTTATTAAAACGAGACAGGCGTATGTTTGTAGAAGCCTTTAGAATGACACAATTGTGTCAGAAAATAAAAGAAATAGATCTATACAGAATCATGTTCTCATTAATTCGTATCCACTTTTTCACATTTTCTATCGCTTTAAAATTAAAATGAAGATTTTAAATTTGTTTCAACTGCAATCAAAAACTGCAATTGATATTGCAACTAGAATAATAAATTGAATATTAATCACTCTATTAATCTAAATTCAGTTAGAATTCATTGATAGGTTGAATAAACGCTAAATCGGAAGCCAAAATTAACCATCTCATTTAAAACAATAGAGTGTACATGCACTCGTTTCACTGTAAGAGAACAGCGTTATATTTTGTCTCTTGAAATTAAGTTACTTATAATATAACACTATTATAAATATTATATATTATACATTAAAAAAAATGTAGTTGGTGGACTACTATTGCTTACCAATCCCAGCTTTTTTTAATTTTAGCAAACTCTTAAGCTGAAATTGTTTGCTTAGCAGTCCTCCAGAAAAACAAATCCTTAAACGAGACCGGAACAAGGCAATATAATGTTCATGCTTCTTAACTGCGGGATACGAGGGTGGCGGTAAGCTCCCCAGGTGGGCTACTATCGCCCCACCACCTGTAAAATGTAGTTAGCAATTATTGGTTGCCACACGTTAACTATACCTCGTCAACAGTTTGTTCTTATTTGTATAATACTTCTACTATCTATAAACTAGTCCGTTTATATTTTCCATCCCCAACATTTTAATAGGTGAATGCTGAGGGTTAAACCAGAACTTGAAAGCTCGATCGCCCCTAGCTGTTTAGTTTATGACGTAAATTTCAATTAATTTTAACGCTGTTAATACGAAAACTTCGCTGACCTAATTGCGCCGATGGCTATAACTGCAGGCGCTAATGATTAGCCAATAAATGAATTATTCTCGTTTACTCCTGTTAAAATTAAAAAACTGAAGTCGCCCTTGAAATGGTTGAATTTCAAATATTTTTCATAGTCGACGTCTAAACGCTAAGTCTAAACGTATAAATTTATGTACCTACCTTTAAAAAGTTTAAAAATAATGCCTTCATAAGCGAGATCGGGTATTTACCCCACTAATTATGACTTCCCTGTTCATTGTAGAAAGTAACTAATTCATAACATAGAAATAATCTTTACAGAATAAGTTTAAAAAAAATTCTTAATAAAAATCACTACCCTGCCCTTCATAAACACCTGAAATAAAAAAGGGAAAAGGAAATTTGATTATCATTTCGATATCATTTTTCAAACGGTAATCTGAAATGATAAGAATGGGATTATCAAAGCAGACTAAGGTTCGAATAACTTGTTTTTCTGTTGTTTGGCTATGTTTTATCGGAGGGGAGCAAAGGGCAGGGGTCGCGGATGATATATTATTATTTTTTGCAAGTTGTTTACGTTCGTTGTCTACAATTACAATCTGGTTTGAATAATGTGATCGTCGATTAGAACATTGCTCATTAGTTATTTGTAGAATACTTTATTGTACAGACATACAGTTTAAGACACTTAAAGAGCTATAGGAGTTAAGAGAAGAGAGGACCAATGAAAAGGCTATATAGGATAGGCGTATAAGAAACTTGTAACTGATTTCTTTGCTTATCTTTGTGCATAAGAAATGGAACAAAGTATAGATATAAGTATAATGCACTAAGGGCATGCTCTTATAGTCTACGTAATTTTAAGCTCAATTAATTTCAAAGCGGTAGTAAAGTAACGAGGAACACATTTTATTTATTTATTCATGACAAAAATACATATACAAAATTACAATCTATCTGCAAAACTGTAAAACAGTTTGTCGGCAGCAGTTTCCGTGCCATTTTTGTTCAATAAAAACAATGAACTATATACATTAATAAAATCTAAAACGAAGACGAAGATATAATAAAATTTATTTTATTTATTTATTTATTTAAAACAAACACAGAATGTAAGCAGTATAAAGCTAAAATAAGCTTTTTTACCTATTAAGTAGTATCATTATATCTAAAAAAAGATATGATATATCTTAAATGAGTGTAAGACTTACATATAAATATAGGAGACGAAGTTAATCTCATTAGAACCTATGCAACACGTTTGATTTTGATCTTGTAATGGAGATAAATAGAGTTCACAAAATCTTTGAGCATGAGTCAGGTCGATTGATCCCTAGGGATTACAGCGAGATTAGAAGTAGAGCCAAGTAATGTTTGCTTAGAAGCGGTACCTCTACCGCAGCTTATGGGACAAACTGGAATTAAACTCTGGAATTTATGTGTAAATAAATGAAATAATAAATTTAAAACGCAACCGCTGCTGCTACCCATGAAAATATATAATGTAACCCATTTTTTTCTCTTTCAATGAGAAGATGACACCAACACGCTGGCCTGCTGCGGCTTGGTGGACTTCACATGCCTTTGAGAACATTTTTTTTTGAACTCTCAGGCATGCAGGTTGCCTCACGATGTTTTCTTTCACCGTAAATTATGAATTATAACTAAGTATACAATAAATACCATAAATAGAAATTAATGTAATAAGTGTTCCAATTTTTTTGTGTTGTAACATGTGGCTAATACCCGTGTCGAATAATGGGACCTACTCGTAATATAAGTAGTTGGAACCAGAATTGAGAAGCGATGAATATGTAGATTCGGTAAGCTGTAGTGAAAAGTAGTTTTACAGAACTCCGAAAATACACATTAGTGCCTCACATCGACGGTAGGTAGTTTACTCATCAAAGTTCCTGGAAGTCGGGCGGAACGAAATCCGGATGTTCTCAACTTTTATAATTGATTTAAGCCGGACACAGCTATAAACAACCGTCGAAAGTTGGTAATGCGACTTGTTATCCTAATTCTTTAAGTCACTATCGCCCACTCGTCGCCATTTTGCTGAAAGCTTTTATCACTCTTCTTATTCCTTTCTTAGGCACATATGTTCCAAATTTTCTGAAAACCCATGCTTGTAATAATGTGGATGCATGTAATGCCGTGGATAGAGAATAGGTAAGATACGAGTATTTAAGTAGAGTAGATATTAAATAAATAGGCAAGCCGAAATGGTTGATTTTTAGCAGTTTCCTCGAATTTCCTATTAATAAAAATTTGAATTTTTTATTTTTCCTAGGGAGTGCTGGAGTTTTTAAGTGTCGTTTTGTCAATATTCTAAAAAAAATTTGAGTATAAATAGCTACGAAAATGCAAGTATATAGGTACAAGTACATGTAATTTTGTACAAAGCAGCACGTACTCGTAGGTACAGTTCGAATTCGTCGCGTTCGGTGTATCATTCAAAGTAGAATGTCTAAGTATTCAACGTCGCTGGATGTCAATACCGTGCAAGAGCCGTACCATCCCATAATCAAAGCATAGATAGGATGTGCTCTTTGTAATGAGCATGACGACACTGACATTTATGTTTATGCTGGAATTGCAATCTGCCTGCATCTGCCTTTAGACGAGTGTGTGTCACGTTTGTCACATACGGCAATTATTTATCATATCGATATAATACGATGTGTGCAATTTACGCAATTTAAAACAATTATATTTAATGAATTTAATTTAGTGATAATAGCTAAAAGTGACTTCCAGCGTTTGACGTTGACGCTCAGGGTTTGTTTATAAAACACCTACAAATACACCAGTGAAGCTAGGTTCTGACATGCACAATTGCACATGTCTGCAATCCATTATTGACCCACTGCAGAGACGGGTCTCCTTCCACATTGAGAAGGATGTAATATATGCCGTAGTTGAACTTTCACTTTTAGAGCAGGTAATATTTAATGTGTTGTTAAACATTGAAACCACACATAACATTGAAAAGTCGTACATGCGTGTCACCGTGATCCGAACCCGGACCTCTCGAGTAACTTAATCACATGGTTCACTTCAACTAGGAGGTCATTAAACGCGAACAAAAAGCGCCAAACCATTGTTGATAAATATTTGTCTACGTGTCGACTACTGCGCCTGAACACGACAGGAACCGGAAGTGACAGCTAACGAACGACATCCACGTCCGGTTTCGGCCCAACTACGAGTATTTCTATTCGTAATTATATCTGAGCCACTGAGTGCCACCGATAAAATGCCTAATAAAATCGTAGTAATAACTAACACATAGTAAATATATATATATAGGTATTCGTTATGAGTGTTTTATGTGGCAAAATTATTCCATCAAAACTGCCTATGAAAAATCCAGATATCTATGCTAATGCCTATTAACGTGTTTTCTCCTTAGAAATTCAACATTCCTTGGCGACAAATTTTTAGTAGCGGACTCAAAATACATATAATACGGATGAAAAGTAGAAACAGTTTTATTCGGTACTTATTTCGGTGTATATGTATAATGTTAACTCTGGGTCTCGTATTTCGCGTACCTTTTAATAAATTTGCCAGTCAAACGCGGCATCTTACAAATTGGGGGCTATTCAAAAACGAGTCCATATTTTTTTTCTTGGGTAGCAAGTGATCTTAAATGTAGTAGATATGCATCGGTCACGGTTACAATATAAAACATCATAAATTGATCAATCAAATTAACTTTAATTGGATTGATCAATTTGATAAAACAAATCATTTAGCCCTGTACAAACCCAAATGTTATCTTACTCCGAAACTTTGTAACCGACTAACGGTTTGGTGGTAAAACTTGATTCACTCTGTTAGAATATTAATGTAGTTATTATTAGTTTAGCTTTAATTTAATTAAATTTGAAAATGTTTTAACTATGCCGGGGGAATGAGATTTTTCAGAAAAACCTACCGAGGCTCCTATCAGAGTTCATTGATACCTTCCTTCTTCAATGCTAATCAGATCTTACTAGATCAATATATTATGATTATATAGATCAATATATGCTTGGATATGATTCCCTAAAAGTAAGACGGGATAGGGTAAGCTCTCGAACCTCTCAGTGTTAGAGTTAGTATCACTGAGCACCTCAGAGTAGATACACTCATGTCCGGAGGGTTGCCCTTTTTGGTGGCCGTGTTGGTGAGAGAGTCACCACTTGTTCGTGTACTGACAGTTGACACTGCTCAATGGCGTTCTGGCTTGGGATCCAAGTCTGGACGTTTTCATTCAACACCTGCTGTATAATTAAGCCTGTATTTCCCAGAACCGTCGAAAGATATGTAAAAACATTGTAAACGCTTTAGGTTAAGAAAAATCTTATGTTTACAATATATATAAATGTTTTTTATATAAATAAATATAATATAATAGAATACTTAATAAATAGAAGCTTACTTAAGCCAATATTTACTAATCCAAGTACTGACTGCATGTAACGTTGTTAAGGCCCGGTTTTTTATTGCATCAAGAAAGCTTAGCAACGTAATACACAAACATAGCTAAATAATGTGAGCTTCAACACCAACGTAAATCGTACCTATAGATAATTTAAACTTAAATACATTATTAGAACTGCAATAGTACGTAGGTATATTACTACTGTTCAAGCAGATCTACTTGAAGTATTAACTAAGATCTATCTTAAATACTAAGCCCATTTGGCTAAGTTGCTGAAAGGGCTTTAAGTCTAAGCTAAGATCTCCGAAAGTGGTTTACAAATCAGGAAGCATTCATTTCAGCTAACGTGCGGTACTGACCTCGTTGGTCACTTACGACTTAAAAACTTCAGAGTCTGAAAAACCTTTTAACCTTTTAACCGACTTTAAAAAGAAGGCTGATACTCTCGTCCTATATTTTGTACTGACTGTATGGTCCGTAAGCCAGCGACAGGTTTTTCTCACCAATTTCCTCCCGGCCAATAACTGTACGAAAAGAATACACTACAAGAAGTATATCAATTAAAGCTCTCGCTTTTGCTAAATTTTTACGACTTTCGATATAAATTTACTAATATACTATGTGAAAAATACTAATTTTATGGTTATGCTACTACAAGCTTAGGTAGCATAGGCAAAAAAATAAGCTTGTCGGATCAATTTGTTATAACAAAGATTGCCGACGGGGCTTAATGAAATAGAACAACTATATTGCTCTGCAATAATAGTAGAGTTGTATCAAAGATTAAATCTGCAAAGCCTGTAATAAACGATTCTAACGTCAACTATTATTGAGATGACTGTCATATTTATTAATGGGATCATTTAGTAGCCGTAAGTATAAATAATATTTATACTATTGTAACATTATGACTCACTAACGTCCCCGAATAGTTTCCATCACAGAAACTGGAAGTGGCTTGTTTTTATCGCAATTTGTTAGCTGAGATTGTTTAGTGATAATAATGTATTAAATTAGTGATTTATATTGCGGCTTAATGAACAGATGCGAGTAAATCAAACGTTATGACTGTCTATGAAAACATAGTGCCTAAACATTTTTAAAACAAAGGCCAAGTTCAGTTAGATTTATAGAAATTATGAATTGAATAAATAAAAATCATAGAATAGCAATAAATGTAACTGAAGTTAATTTGGGTGTTTGAAGAACAAAACTAGTATCATGAATAGAATAAAATAAAAAAAATTATGAAGTTTTGTTTGTCTTTGTTTACAGTTGTTCTTAAAGCTTTACTTATTTTCACTTACTCCTCTTTCTTATATCCAACTGTTAATATTGTAAAGTGAAAGTTTGTGACGATGATGTTTTTTGCTGTTAATACCAAAAGATAAAATATATATAATATATTGTATCAGGCGTGACTTGGCGGAAATCCATTATTATTTAAGTTGTATTTATATTTCTTTGCAACAATCCGCACACGTGGAACTTGTTTTGGTATGGACCAAAACCAAATCAAAATCCATACCAAAACAAGTTCCACGTGTGCGGATTATTGCAAAGAAATATAAATACAACTTAGATAAAATATATGTAAACAACTTCCATACAATTTCATATAATAATAGGTACTTACATTTTTGTTGTTATGCATACTACACGTATTCCGCGTTTGCACACTTCCTTAATTACCCTTAAAATGTATTTGTAGAATATTCCAGTCTTTTTTAAGACAAGTGAGTTTTAAACTCCCTACCGATGATGAGGCCGAAAGTTAAAACTTTGAAATGTCGGCATAAAACATAAAAAAGGAAAAATGTATCATGGGCAAGCCGGCCGTAGATTATAAAATTTTCCTTCCCCTGGGTGTTTCTTAGTAGTCGTTCATTAGTATGGCATAAATGTGTAATTTACGAGCGAAAGTAGTTATTTAAATTTCTAAGTAGCCAAATTTAAGGCCAAATGGTATGTTTAATGTACATATCTATATAAATTTTGTATTTATTGTAGACTTTGAAATGCTTTGAATTTTTTGTAGCAATATGTTTTATTATGACTGCTCCGTTATTCTACTCCTTTTTAATCACTCATCGTCTTCAAATTATTCTTCACATGACCACCCCTTTAGTACTTGTAATACATTGCAAGAAAATTACCACCTTATACGTTTAGGTTAAAGATGAAGTCAAACAAATCTGATAGATACAAATCTTTATCAGCATCTTGAAAAATTATTGCGGTCAAGAACATAGTAGCTTGTTATAAAAGTGCGGAACGAAGGTTATTTCCTGTTTTATGACATCTCTGTCAAGTTTATAGCTGAGTGGCAACCGTTGCACATAAAAAACGCGATAGGAGGTTGAGTGGCTACGAATAGTACCCGAAACAACTGAGACGACCGCTCGTTTGCTAGTCCTATATAAATAATTCACAGGATACATGTGTATATGTAAATAAAACAAAGGATCTTTTTAAAAATGAGGTGTCCCACTAGGCTAGATGTCAAGCCTGAGTGCTCCAATTACGACAAGTTGGAGTTTTGTAGGAGTTTGTTGGAGTGCAAGCGATCTAGAAAACTTCGAAAGCGTGATTTAGGATACCCGTGACGTCATCTCTTGATGAGTGACAGAAGTCGCCTCATCCACATATTCCTTTTGTATAACGTATTAATAGCAGATGGGCCGGCATGCCACTTGATGTAAAGTAATACAGGTGCAGTGTACGGAAACGTCGCGCCGTCAATAGGACAGAAATCTTATATGAGGTCGTAAGTATGTTCTTCGCTACACATAAGAATTTACCATAAAATAAGTAGCAATTATTAAATATTATTATAATTTATTATTAAATATTATTATAATTTATTATTAAATATTATTATAATTTATTATTAAATATTATTATTATTAAATTATTGGGCTGAACACATTTTGTTTCTTTCTTTGTTTTTGATTTAATTAAAAAATACTGGTTATATTATAGTGTTTTTCGCTCGCATAGTTTTGAGCGCCATTTAATGTAGATCGGAAGAGCTCTCAAAACGGAGGATATATAATACAGTATACGTATTTATGATGAATAAAATTTTAAGTCTTATATAAAGCGATAAATATTCTATGAATTGCCTTGATCTCTGCAAGGTCAGTTCCAGTTTGGGTCTGACCTTTACACAGACAACTTGGCAAGAGTGAGAGATAGTTTGTCACCGTCTCTGTGTAGAGATTTCAAGTTTAAACGGAAGTATAAATACATTCCCTGTTATGTGACTTAAGTGATTCCATTTTTATTTCTGTGCCAGATACAAATGGAAACGTTTTAAATTATATAACTATGAGACTACTAGCCATGTATATCGTGTTATGAGATGTGTTGGACGCAATTCTTTTCTATTTTATATTATTGATCTACTCGGCTAAGAACAGCGGTGATAGCCTAGTGTCGGCTTCTTACTCGAGGGTTCCCAGTAGCTTACTCAAAAAGTTACAAAAAAAGTCGCCTGCTGGAACGGTGAAGGAAAACATTGTGAAGAATCTTATATTCCATCTAAAACTCAGAAGCGCGTATATAATTTACCAATTGTTATGACCTTGCCGAAGCTGCTAAACTTATTCGATCGTTACTTTACTCGTTGCGTTCTTTACGTTACTTAGGAGTTCTGTCCCCAATAACCACAGATATACGTAGATCTAAACGAATAACCAATTAAAATTAATATCACGTGTGTAATCACACATATTAAGTTTAAGTTGAGTAATTGGGTTTGAAGAACTTAGACTGTAAAGTGTAGGTAAAACACGACAAAACCCATCATATAACGCAAAAGGTAGACAGACTATGATGAGAAATTAGATAAACTAAAATCCGAGCACTAAAAATCTGTCTAAAATGAATTAAATAAAAAATGTTGTAGGCTGAAATTTTTAGTGATTTTGAAAGTGCAGCCGTGGACATATCGACATCATAGAGCATCGTTGTAATAAAGTCGCTTTTCATTTTTACATAAAGCACATACATTTTTAATAGGTATTTGAAGTTTTGTATTTAGTATTTACATGAAAACCGATGGCTTATGCTAAATGCGCAATAAAAATGTCGTGTTTGTCGCAGTCGGATTAATTCGGAAGCTTTTGAGGACAAGCGAGCTTCCAGTCGAGCTTACCGAAATTTTTAACGAAATACTCGTAAAAAATTTTTTTACGAGTATTTCGTTAAAAATTTGTGCTTTGCTGGTGGTTTGCTACTCATGAGTAATGATGCTATCTTCTAATAAAGTATCCCCGGCAACTATACAGTCCCAGCCGATATGCAAGACATGAAGAACATGCTGCTTTACGACGGGTTAAGAAGATGAAAGTAAGGTATCTACCATCTAAAAGTTGGCAGTTGTTTCTTCTTCTAGCAAGGAATCGGCATTCTCCCATCTATGACAAAAATAGTGTTGAAATAGCTAAGGGGTATATTTATGTTAACGGAAACATCATAATTGGTTCTTTGCAGTGAAAGTAATCCGCTATAGCATTGCGGGCATACTAGCTTTCGTTTTGGCTTTTTGCGCTCGCTGAGTTAATACCCTATGTTTTATTTAAACCCTAATGAGGGCTATTTAAATTCTGAGGTGAACTGTTTATAACACACATCAAAATGGTTACTTTTAAGGTCAAGGCCGGACTAATTTTTCTGTCCACGTTTTTTTACTTCTACATTACAAAAATGCCTAGATAATGTTTGCATCACATTTCAAACAAGAACAGAGAAATACTGCCTGAGGTTTTAAGCGGTTGCGTTGCTATTTCAGAAGCAAAATTGTCGTACATATTAGATTTATCTCTCTCGAAATCAACTTTCTTTCATCGAAACATTGAAAGTAAAAAGAGGGAAGAGATGCGAGAAGGGAAGAAAGAAGGAAAAAGAAGAGAAAATTATTTAAATAAGTCTCACAAGTTTTTCAACGGGTTTTTTAATTTAGTTAATTTAGTTGATTCATCCATCAACTAGACTATAGAAATCCAATAATTTTTGCTAGTATTTTCACAAAGTCCTATTGTTGTTGCATCTTTTTTAATTGGTGATATATTTATAAAACAGTTACCTACTAATAAATTATTTCCTCGGGTGGATTCCTGGATATTAATACAGATGAATCTGCATGGTGGCACAAAAGATTCGTTATTCTTCAGCAGCCCATTACTCGAAAAATTAACATGTATATTATGTTCAGTGAAAAGAACGTACCCGCTCGCTTTCACCTCATTCGTAGCTGAAAGAGCATAATGATTACTTTCATTCGGAAACTCTCTGTTCCTTAATGATGGCCATTGTTTATGTACAGTTAATGGATTCCTATAGAGTTCAGTGACTCAAAAATCGGGTCGAACAGCGCTCCGACTCTGAATAAGCCCATAACAGCAGGTATTATAATGGAAATTTAATAACATAATCGTGAGTCAATCAATTTTTGGTTCAGTAATAACGCGAATTTCGTCGTATATTTCTGTTGGCGTATACTATATACGAGAAACAGCGGGGGACTTAAAAAGAAAAGGGATATTTTACAGCGTTAAAAGCACTTTATCAGGCGATATTTCATCTCTGAAAATATTGGGTCGTTTTTAACCTACTTACTCGGAATTCTGGCTGCATCCAGAGTAATGTTGGTATGCACCAAATAAATGGTAGGAATTTTTGAATGCGCGACATGGAATTTTATTGGGAAACGAGCTACTTGTCACAGTGTATTTGACAATATTTTGAAAACATGGTGCCTATTGAACTAGAATCTTAATTATGGTTTTGTCGGTTCGTCTCATGATTCGTCACCTTAAAATTACACTACAATACAAGTCTCCGTTTTCCTATTCTCTGCTCTGACTATGTTTGCTCTGACATTGCAGACGGGTTTCATCCGCAAATTTAATATGCGAATCGGTCGTTTGAACTATATCGAATATCAAGTAAATATTTGAAATCCATTTGAATTTTCCAATGACATCTTACTGACAAGTTTCCGTGCAGTCAACGACAAAGAACTTACGTTGTCTTCCGCAGATTCCTTTAGAAGAATCGAGGTGAATAAAAGAATATCTTCATGATGCGTTAAATGTAGATAGTTTTAAGCCACCCGATAAGCTTCTGACAAGGTTTGAGATTTTTTACTTAGGTAAAGTAATTTTGTATTAACATTAAGTGGCGACCAGCTAAATATAGTATTTTGCTACTTTTAAAATTATTCTCAGATTAGATGACGGCTTTCCTCATGTTTATTTTTGGGGTTGCGTTGATTAGTTTCTGTAGCGTAGATTTGGGGTTGAAATATTTATTTTACGTCGCATATTGATCGTTTCTTGTAAGTTAATAAATACTTTTTGTGTTTCCAAATTTTATTTATATACATCTATAATATAAAAATGAATCGCTGAATGTGTTGCTAAGCGAAAATCTCGGGAGGAGCTGAACCGATTTCGCTAATTTTTTTTTGGATATTCCTTTAAGTACGAGGATGGTTCTTACGGAGAGAAAATTTGAAAACAATGTAAAGAAAATAATAAAAACAACAATTTCATTTTCCTATATAAACTGTTCTACCCATGTTCTACCTGTCAAACATAATTTCAGATTGAATACTTCATAAGGCAATGTCATGCATTTAGAAACGTCAAGATTTTTCTTTTTGGATGCCACTTCTATATAATATACATATTTTATAATGGCAAAACGAAGTGTGCCGGGTCAGCTAGTTCTTAATAAATATAGATTATGTGGTAAGTGGTAGCTTAAAGGGGTAATCTCGTGGCGAGCATGGGATGTTACTGCCTGGGGATTATGATTCGTATGCTATTTTCGGACCAATTCTATACCTACATTATATGCTCAGATTCTATGAAACTTTCATAGCGCGATTGGGGATACGATTCTGATTGGTCAGTCTCGGTATGACGCGTGTGACGTGTGCTATTGTCAACAATATTCGATGTTTCCATCGTCATGCGGTCAGTATTTCTGTAGGTATCGCGCCGCTAAAGTATTATATAGAAATATAGTTTTAGATAGCAAGGCTTTACATATTTTTAAAGAAAATTCATAACCTATAACATATCAGCTCATATAATATAATATTTAAAATAGGCGACGTAAATTAGTAGAGCAGTAAGCTTATTTTCTGAGAATTGAATATTGAAGTCGAACAATGTCGTAACGTCGGAGCAGGTGATCGGTTAATGGTGTTTTAAATCAATAATGCAATTCCACTTCATATAAGCGACGGTGCACCACCGCAATTTGATTTATTTCTATCGAATAACTAGTAATATACATACAGTAACAGTACGTAATAAGTACAGTAATACAGCTGCGTTTACTTTGTCTTTAGCGACTTAATGAGAACAGCTATATCCATTAACATAACAGCTGTAGTGTAGCTGGTTTCCTACACTAGGAACATAAGAGAAAACGTTTAAAATGGTTCTCTTTCGGGCCCTGAACTTTTTTCAAAGCCAATACTTTAAAAAATATTGTAGTGGTCACAAAAAAATCCTAATGTAAGTGGTTCTGTACGAGTATTTATCTTGATTGTCTTTTTTTTGTAATCTACCTTTAAACTATGACCAGTAAGCTGGGTATTAAACTATTACTAAGTCTAGATAATTCATCGTAAAAGGAGGACGATCTGAAGTGTATATTGAAATTAGCTCATATACATTAACACTTTATTACTATCTTTACATTTTAATTTTCTAAAATATGTCACATGGTTTAAATTAAGTTTTAACATTTTTTAATTTAAAGTTTAATACATAACCACACATAGACCTCCTTTTAATACTTGCACAAATATATGTATAGAGTTATTACAAATTACTTTTTTTTAAGATTATTTTTTCTTATCAAAACAGTTAGGTAAAGAGCGCGTACATAATATGCTCATTATGGCCAATGAAGTCGGCATTTAGTGTAAACCTTTTTCAAAATAGTAGGTTACACGACAAGGCCACGGCGTCATATGTATCAACCTCATTCTAAGCCTAGTGCCAACCTGAATAGCGTAGCCCCACGTGGCTTTCTGTTTATCTAGCCGAGCTATAAAAAACTGGCTTGTTAAATTTCTCTAAAAGTTTTAGTACCATTTCAGAGCTTCGTATCTACATCCATTTTTTAAATTTTCCTTTAAAAAATACGCTCGTGTAGGTACTGAGCGGGGGGTCCTCGGTTCGATCTCATCAGAGCAGAGATTTTAAAAAGTTTCATTTTCTGTAAGTGTAACACTTTAATTTCCCTGAAAATCACTATAACAAATCAGAACATGCCATTTTAGCGCACCGTAGGTATAGTTCTCAACAAGGGACCGTATAGAACAGCCCACGAAGACTTAAATATGTCAGGGCTATCTTTCAGTTGGATGAAATTCTTCGCATATATTTATGTAAGGTCTCTGTCAAATTCGCTACAGTATACGGTAAAAATGCTTTGTGAGGTAACTTCTGGTTGAGGATGAGTGGAATTTGGTTCGAAGTATGTCATCATACAAACTTTGTTTTGTATTTTTATATTGAACAGTAGCAAACAAATATGTAGTCCCGATTCAAAAGAAACAAAGTATGCTGCTGAAACCATACAATTTGATATACGGTTAAAAATAGGTGTAAAAAGAACTCAAAGCCAGCAAAGTACTGAGTACTTGCTTGGAATCCTTATAAAAATGCTTTAGGTATTCGTTTAAAAAAACCGTCCATCTCTTCAATAATATTCTGTGCTTAGTACTTGACAATCGTTGGCACCATAGCACTAAGGTTTTGATATTCTTATCAAAAAATTTAAAAATTAAAATAGATAACCATAATTTTCTGCGACTATCATACTCGTAACATTACCTCTTGTACAGTATATGTGGTCTGTAGAAATTTAGTAGTAGCGTACAGTACTGCAGCAAGGCAACGCAGTCGGCCAGTGCGGTAGATGTCATTGGTATGAGTTATTTATAGCTTTGTGAAGAGGGAACGTCCACTAGCTACCCCTATGAGTCGACGTATGCACAATTGCACACACTATACGAATGGCTATAATTGCCTAGAATCTTTGTAGCTCGCGTACCAACCTACGCTACCACGTTGGTTCAAAACGATTTTGGGTGTGTGTTATAATGTAAATGTTTATTTTAATGTAATTTTACAAAAAAATATTTGAATACGGATAAAAATATTTTGTAAATTGGGAAATTATTGCGCATCCAGCACATGCGTTAATTTTTTTTCCATAGATATAGCCAGTGATCCTAATGATAGCCTTGTTAGCTTGTTTTATTCATGCATTTTCATAACTTTATTACTAATAAATACTAAAACTCTTAGATTGGATCACTATAAATTTTGCCAATGCATTTCATTGATACCTACTCGTATTTTTGTACATACATGTCGAATTCAAAGAATATCTCTACATTATTGTTTTCTGAAACAACAAAATATTAATTGGAAATAAACCAATATTTTTCTTCTATTTATGACTTTGCCAAGAGACTGCGTCCGGTCCCCATCCATTCACAGAATCGTACATCAAATTCACACCCACGCATTGAGTACACAGAAAGCGCAAATAAACTAGTCACTATATGAATGGCATTGAAAACATACGTAGATATTTCTATAGGTATTAGTCGTATAAATAATATGAAATATCGTTAGTTATGGTGCTTTGACATTTCATTTGAAATCAAATTGGAATCATACTAAAATTTTGCAATGATACTAAACTGATTTGATGAAAATCGGTTTTTTTGCAAATACATTTTGCACTCTTTTCAGGAAATCACATTTCAATATTAATAACACTAATTTATGTAATAAATAACTTCAAGATAAGATAAGATTGAAGAAACGAGACCAAAACTGTATATAGAAGCATTACCTGAAATGTATGTAACAGGGAAATGAAAAAATATTCTCATTTGTCTCAGTTGCATTTGCGATAAATCGGGTAAACGAATGGAAAGATTTGCGCTTCTAGGAAGACGCCAAAGTCGATGGAAAACACCTGCACCGGGTGTAGGACACATGGAAACCAAGACATCATGACATTGGTCTGTTTATAATCAATCATAAAAGTACTAATGGTCGCTGTGCTTTTACAAAGGTCATGTTTTTTTTCATTTAATATAAGAACGCGATATAACAGTATGAAATAAATACAATAAATAAAGGATAATTATAAATTCTTAAACTTCGTTCCTGAAAAATAAACATTTTTGCGTTCTATAATAAGTGAATGACTTTTTATAGTCGAACCGCACGTCGTCAAATAAGAAAAACAAAATTCTTTAAAAACCAGCTGCAATCCGACAGTAATAAAATCGCACATGAAATCGGACATCAAACTACACTACAGCACAAAGAAAATACTAAAACTGTTTTCAGTGTGCCAGGCCATTTTGTTAAAAGTTTCCAATTGCTGATAGAAAGTAAATTTGTCAGTGTCGAAAGCCTTTTTTAGCTGCTACACAGAAATAAAATTGTGGGTCAACGTAATTTAAACAGTTCATGTATACATTTTAAGTATAATACAAGTGTTCACCCATTGGTGACCTACTGCAGGGTTGGTTCAAAAAGAGAAAGATTAGTCTGCTATCCTTTGTCGGCCGCCATATTCCATTATTTAGCATGACGTAACTTAGACATTCATGCATTGTGGTCAAAACTTAACGCTAAATATTATATATTCGATTTCTATATGCTCAATTGCATCTCAATCGGTTAAGGATAAATTAGATAAGGATAGATTAAAATTGAGGTACTAGATTTTACCAGAAGAAACAATATACATACAAACATTGCAAGTTAAATAAAACTTTAATAAAATCTCATTAAATGTATTGGAAATTCTATAATTATTCAAGTTTAATTAAATTGTCTCATAATGGCATTAAAATACCTGCAAACAGACAAAGCGTAAAGCGAAACTAAGGTAAACGCTTGCTGCGTCAGGCACAGCTTGTCAAGTTAGTTCGCATCTAAACAACCCTCACGCTTCGACGCCAACTGAACAATTACACCACACACGGCTATCGCTCGCTTCTCATTAAACGCCTGGAATCGCAACAATTCTGCAAACAATGCTCACTTGTTTAGAGGAAGATTTAAAAATATAACAAATATTTTTCTTTCAAACATTATTAACCTTTGGACCATCACGTCATGTAACGAATATGATGCTTCTACACGCTATGACACGCCACCATACAAGACGTAATTTTATATCAAAAATAAAGATATACCTAGTAACGTCATGTTTGGTATAAAATAATTAAAAGTAAGTTTATTCTGCTTGAGACTTGAATAAATACTTGTGATATTCCGAAAAAGCGTACGTGCGTTATTGGGTATGGCCGGCTAAGGTGATCAAAAGGTTAACCTAACTTTTTAAGTTGATACGTTGCTACGTCACTGGACTGCGATGGTCCCTTCACAGCCCCTTCCGCGATCACTTCTCACTTTAAATCGATATATTATTATGTACAAAAACATTTATCAACTTATGACAGTGAATAATTTGAAATGAATTTGTTAATTATTATTTAAACATAATTTAGTGATTGGGAAAAAATGATTTTCAAATTATTGAGAAATTAAATAAAATGATGAGAATAAATTCCTCCTTCAGTCCGCATGAAACGCAACCAACATTCTTCTGAAGAGAAATTCGAAATTTTACCTCTTTGACTAAGCGTTCCCTGCAGATAGATTAAAAATAGACCCTCTCTGGAATACTTACCTCGACGTTTTTAACTATAATGACGTCAGGGATACCGTCGCATAAGCTGATCATTATTCTAGGCGAAATTTGGGCAAAAAAATTGTGTCTTGTAATGTGTTTCTTTTATTGAAGGGCATATCAAAGATTTTTTTATGTCAAGATGGAGTGTCAGGATATAAAAATGAGATATAAAAATTGCGACTATAATTTTTAGGTTGCTATTTTGGTAGGAACTGCTTAAGTCAAATTTAGTCATATACATATTTCCCAAATGTAAAAAATTTTGGCCTCTTTTTATTTTTCTTCGGCCACTCCGTCTGGTCATACAAAAGTATTTGGGATGTAGGAATCAACTTTGACTTCAAGCTAATTCAAGATACTTGCACGATGATAATACGGATCCCTAAAACGTGAATCTATATAACTTACTATGGTCTTAGAAGATGTTACAACGTTTGTGCCATGTGTCCAGAAACGCTCGACCGCGCAGTGACCGCAAAGGAGTCTGCGTACTACTCGTATGTACGAGTAGGTACCTACGTCTGTCTTGCATATTATGTATCACTACTGCAAGATTCTCTAATGTGCGTAGACACACTTAACCCCCTTTTTTCTAAGTGAGATTTTTAAAGTCAAACAAAAGAATTTTCACCCATAGTTGCCATGCTGTATTTGTATTATACGAGCACCATGAAGAATGCTATCCAATGGATTGACTTCCTGCTATTAAACTTGGATATTTTCTGTAAAAAATCTTGACTTTGGTCTTTTTTTAAAATATGGTGTATGCTACGGAGTATTTAATTTTAATTAATATCGATCCACTTAGATAAAGAAAGTATTCCATGGATTCTGAATGATTGAGCGGGTCATATGTGATTTACGTAACTTCTGGGTTTCTCTTTGAAATTTGGCTACAGAACTACTAAAATGTAAATCTATAGCTCTAACTATCGTCTTGAAACATGTGGAGTGTCGCCGCTGTTGTATAATTATGTAACTGTCTCAAGACACACTTAACCCGTTTTTTGTTGTAAGATTTTTGGTAGCAACTTAAGAATCTTATCTTGCTCTCTTTTTAAATTTGTGCAGGTTTCAAAAACTATTATTTTTATGTTTGTAACGCAATTTTTGATGTTTCATTAATTGTACTAAAACATCTTCTTGGAAACAAATAATTAACCTCTGATTCAACATACGTGTGTGTTTTTGCCTTATAACTAAGGTAATCATAACACAGATTCCGTTGTCATTTATTGTTTACGCAGTAAGTGATGACTCAATTAAAAATAAAGATTCATTCAATTGAAAAATAAATAAAACGTATTTTCAAAATAGTTTGCTTTAAAGCTGTTTAAATATTGTACTTCGAATTTGTCGTCCAATGAAGCCTGAGTGAAATTGTTTGACTGCACTTTTGGTCGAGAGCCAAATAGCTCCCGCGAACACCTGTGAACCAAAAGTTGAATAGAAGCTTGTTTCATGTCCTACAATCAACAGATGAAAAAATGTGCAGTTATAATTATTATTGTAGATGGTTTTTAAAAGTTGAGTTTTTAAAAATTCCTTATTTAATATATTAAAAGTTGAATTCATTTAAAAGGTACATGGAAGATAAAAAAGATAACAAAACATGGTACCTATGTTGTAAAAGAAACAAATAAAAAATAGGTACTATAAAACGTTTTCGTATTTTTTGCTATGTTCGCACAGTACCTACTCGTAGATGAAATGATCCTGCTTATAAGTGTCGACATCTTCATATAACCTAGTATCAAATTTTTATGTACATACCTATAATAATCTTTGCCTACATGTACGACGATATTATAGCTTCCCTATGTAGGTGTTTATTAAATGTCTTTCCTTTTCCAATAAAATTTGTGGCATCTGCACTGCAGTCACTTAGGGGAGTCGCCATTATCCGAATGTAATTATCTTAGGTTCCCGACGGGTCGTGGGATCGACTATATGTGTATACATACAACGTTGTAATGTTCCGAGACGGTTTCGGTTTACCTGGACTGCCTCACTGCAGACAAGAAGCTGTAAAATATAATGTTTGTCCCATTAGTGACCCCACCGCAGGGTTTGATCTCCTTTGATAATGAGAAAGATATAGGCTGTAGCCCAATTGCGGTTAGGTAGGTTTCGCTTCTTAACATGAGAGGTCTTCATAATGGTCTCAAAGGCATGTGAAGTCCACCAACCAGTACTAGGCCAGTTTAGTGGACTAAGGCCTACATCATACTTATTGTGAGGGGAGACCCGACCATGCAGTGCGGAATTAATGGGTTACAGATTTTACATGTTCTCGAGAACAACATCAAGAAATCTCAAGCTAGCAGGTTTCTTCTCGACAGTTTCTTTCACTGTTATTGGCGGTTTCTTATTTTCTGTAACACAGGTAAGTTGAAAGAAAGTCTTTGGTGATTTCTTGATTATTATTATACTTCCGTGGTACCGCTTTTGAAACCTCGAGTAAGATGCCGACTTAGGAAATCGCTTGCAGGTTACGTATTCGGTGACAATATCCAACTAGCCTATTGATGCAAGTACCGCTTGAATAATGTAATTAGCAGGTGACCCGACAGTTTCGATTGCCTACGTGTCAGCCCACACTGTAAGTGATAGCTTGTATGTTAATGTGAATAACAATTTATCGTAGAGCAATTTAAGACATTCGGGACATATTACATACAGTGCTCTTCTCTTCAGGTATTCCTTGCTCATAACCTATGGTATTTACCATGATAGTCCAGTGGCTAAGGATTCGGTTACCGCATGCATGTCTAAAGCTTGCACCAGTTGACTTTCTAAATAATGCTCATTTTACAAAATAAAATCTCAACTGTTGTAGCGGTGAAGGAGGGAAGAGTGGGACGGAAAGGGAAACCAGCAAGCTTGAGAGTTTCATCGGTACGATGAACGATTCTATTTCAAGTCAGAAGAAGATCAGTGTTCAAGCAAAGACTAGTATGAATATAAAAATGTCCCATTATAACTTTTATAGACCCTAATAGCGGACTGCAGGCACGTCCGCATTCGAATGCATGGCGTGACCGAAATCATATATCGTGATGCAATTTAAAGCCCATAATAGGTCTATTTTAATGGTAATAAAACCCCAATATGTATTTGGAGATTTAGCCCAGTCAGTGGGGGTTTTTGCCTTGCAAAAAGAGACGTATTTATGATTTTTAAATGAGATGTTGTTACGTCACGTTTTATGGCACCTTTAATCCAAGATGGCGGCCGGAATTTGGATTTTTCATCAGAGTACACACCAAAACTACAAAAGTCAAAATTATACACCACCTTTTGTAAGGCAAAGGACGTTTTTACGTTCCACTGACTGTACAAATTTACAATTTACAGTGTTTATATTATTTTTGCGGTCTATTCTGTATTTTTTTCAATTAAATTAGTTCCTTATTTCGCATCCATGTAACCATGTATAATACGATAGCAATGGATGACTTGGTACAGTTAGAGTAACAAAATAAAATACTTTATTTATAGGTATCATTTCCAACGAATTCAATAACAAAATCGAAGAGTAACTTCAACTTTAATAGAATCACGCGGATATCATTATTATTCTTGCAGCTTGCGTAAGTTCGCGTTGCAAAGTTTTATGAGGTTTTTGCTGTTCCGCCTACAAAGTTAGGAACCAGGTCATTAAATTTAGTAAAAATTCCTAGAACCTTTGCTTTGATTTTTATGCTAAGTATCGTAAGTTAAACTCATGTTACAATATGCACGCAATTCTTTTTTTTGTAGCTTCCTTTTTTGTCTATTCTCTTTTAACTCCAAACTCAGACAGTCACGTTGTTTTGTGTATACTGTCTGTTTGGCACATTTCTTTAATGATGACCGTCCATTGGTTTTCTTTAGTAGTATATGAGTAGCAAAAGGGTACTCAGGCCACCTGATTTTAAGTGGTCACTGAAGCCCGTGGACGCCGCATTCAACCTCAAACAGAGAAAAAGAAATAAAGTATTTCTGGGGTTGTATGCCGATGCTTTGCTACTCATGGGGACTAAATCGTTCGTCTCAATTGCATCTCTGCAACCATCCATACCTCCCCAGTTGAAACACAAGACATGAAGAACATTCTGCTTTACGACGGGTTAGGAGACTAGCGGTAAGGTCGGGGGATACCTTCTATGGCTACCGAGCTTCTATGACTCTACCACATATCCAATCCAATAAATAAATAAAATAAATAAAATAAATAAATGGATTTAAATAAAGTACTCTGAATATGTAAATTTGAAAATTTTCTAAAGGAGCAAAGTCATAAAAATAAATATATGCTGTGAAATGTTTACGTATCAGTAATCTGTATATTTTTCGACTGAAATCAGGTCAACCCTTGTATTTCTCACTGAATTTTAAAATAGGTCTGCTTGAAAAACGTGCGAAATATGGGCATATTATTTAACTTTATGCTTAATCGGGTTTCCTGTTTAGTATTTTTTGGCTACTATGTATATTACCTAAGTTTCTGAAATATTGATGTCTATGTACTAAATTGTATTCTTAAACAGGGTTGTGAGTGTAATGCAATTATGGAACGTAGAACGGAGACGGAAAGTAGAAGTAGTCGGGCAGTGCCGAGAGCATCGCCAACGTATTTGTAGGATAAACGTCAGACATTAGTATGTCTTATGTCATCCCATACTAATGACACACATTAACTAAACAAATACTTTAACTATAGTGTTCATTCTCGAGACACTATATTGTATTTATTTGGGCTACGAGTGCATTTTGAATTTTATCCTAAGATGCAATTTGGGACCTATTTAATATCCTATATAACAAGCAATCTCTTACGCCCTAAAACAAACTAAATTTTTTTAATTTTTCATGTCATTGCCTGAATAGGAATCTTGATTACTACAAATAAACAAGTTCTTAAAACGTCTTTATTTTATCTCATGTAATCAGCCTCAATCTTACAATCGACAGACCCTTCAATAGTTTTGTGGACAGTATTGTTGGAGGGTAATCGCGCTTTAGCCAACGTACTTGTAAGGTCACGGCGATCGATAGTGCCGCTACCTCGAGGTTTATGGCAGGGTTTAATGAAGTGGCAAACCATACCATGGTAATAGATGGAAATTGTATACACAATGTGCTTTATGAAGTCGAAATCATTTGGCGGATTTTTCTCATAATCTTTGGAATTAATTTTAGGTTTGATAGTGCCCTTTTTCATTGGGTAATCTAATTCTTTACAAAGGTTTCAGATCCTGGAAATCTTATATTCGTATGTACAGCTATGGAGCAGAAACCATCGTAATCTTTAAAACCCGTAGTGGATTTGTGGTTGCTAGAACACATATTTGAAGCGATTATACTTTTTCCTTCTTCCTTTCACCACTTACTATCTTTACAGTTATTCTGCTTTGTTTGATGATTATTCAAGCCCTGTATTTTGTCTCCTCTTAAAAAATGTAATGTCGTCAGGTTGTTATAGATGTATAAGAAAACAAGAAATATAGATGTGCCGATCCAGGGACGTATGGATGGAGTTTTACTTTGCGTTGATATTAACTTTTTTAAACGTAATCCGAGTGTATCCACGGACCCATGAAAGTTTATCTTCTTTATCTTTCTATAGTGCGAACCGACATCAGTTTTTCTGTTTTTTGGCTCTTTCTATTGCGCGGCGTAGTATGTCTTCAGACTCGTGTCGGTACGGAGAAACGATAGCTCGGATTTAATATCGTATTCCGGCGCGCACCATATACCTGTTATATAAAACGAAAAGAAAGGGGTTAAAACTTCAATATGGAAAGTTTGCGAGCGTTTATAATAAGAATGTAAGGAGGAAAACGAACTTCACATATTTTTGGGAGAACATAACATATAGGGGCCGCACGCATTCCGGCCCGCATGGATACATCAGACAAACAACGTATGGCACCGAATTTATATCCTCGCCGTTTATGAAGTTTCCATGTCCAAATATCGTTTATTTTGCAACTGACCTACTTACCTTACTTAATTACATGTTGGTATTTAAACTGCTCTAGCTAACAGAGGCCTTATCCTTGAAAAGTTTTTTGATGATGAGTGTATTGTACGAGAGGTTTAGGCGCAGGATTATAAATTAAAAGAAAACTTAAGTGTCTATTTAATTTTACATTAATGATCATATACCTACATATTTTTACGTTGTGGAAGAAATATTCCAGTAACTTAATGTTTAGCAGTCGCGGACTATTCTATAGCAACCATATCTTTCAAATAAGAGTTATAGACATGACGTTAGGTAGGCCTCTTCTGTCAAACTACCATAGCCTAACCACATTTGCCTGTAAGAACTGTATTTTGTGTTGTATGTTTTACAATGAAAAAAGAATGAAAATGAAATATTAGGTATATCATAATTCTGGTGTCCATTATATAAACACTTGAAGAGCAAAAAGCGATACCTTGCTACTATCTTTTACCAAGCGTTTTCTTCTTTCATGTATTTTCGCTTAGTTCCATTTGCTAGAAGCTTGATGATATCGCTCTTAATATAAGCATTGCTCGAGAGGCGATCGAACAAAAGGCATTGTTGCTTGTTGTTCCAGATTAGTGTTTCATCTCGCGTCAGGTATTGTTGTTCAAGTATCGCTCTGCCTAGAATCGTGTCAGTTTGGTTTTTTCTTAGAGCATAAATATAAAAATGATGAAGACAAAGTGTGTTGCATCTTTTATGACAGAATTAGGTTATGGATAAATTGACTGTTCAGTTTAACATAGTACTCTAATCAATACCTTTAATTTTTTTAAGTATTTCAACCCAATTTGTCCTGTAAGAGGTGTATTAGGTGTAAAAACTAAAACATAAAAAGTAAAAGTAACGAAAAGTAAAGTAAAACAAACACTGCTTTTCATAATAAGTCAACTATAAAGATAAAAACGTCGCTAGTTTTCCGCAAAATTTTCAGCGGGCCTACTTTAACAACACGTGTTATAATATTTTGTTAAAGTTTCTGTAAAGATATCAGGGCCACGTCTTGACTTGTTGCTCCAGTCGAGTGTTTTATCTCGAGGTCCGTATTGTTGTTCGAGAGTTTCTCAAGTCGACATCACGAAGATCTCAACATTTTAGTGTTCATTAAATAAAATGTGATTTTCAGCTTAATGAAGCGAATTTGATTGTTCATTTGTATTGCAACTGTTGCGGCCTCAAATGTGAATTTGTTGCTTATTTTGAAATGGTCCACTTTCAATATTGTTTCTACGATAAACATACGAGTATAATAATAATACTCTTTGTTGTGAACAAATAAACATCAGATCAGGATAACACAGTCGTCGGTCTTATCGCTAAAAGGGGTATCTTTCAGACAACTATCTAGAAGTGAGACTATCTGTAAGACTACAGAAATATAGAAGGTGGTAGAGTGCACAAGACAAAATACCTGAATAAATAATTAAAGTATTGAGTTTGAGTATTTCGACGACTAGATAGATAATTTATTTTCGCCCCGGAGTTTCTAAATATGGTGATAGCACTTTCTTGTGTGAATTATCCTCCTCTCTTATCTATAGACTGATGTAAAAATATCGGGTATCGAAAAAGGGCTTGACTTGACTTGTTGCTGTAGTGAAGTGTTTTATCCTGAAGTCCGTATTGTTGTTCGAGAGCGCCTCCACTCTACATCGCGACGATCTTTTGCAAGGAATTCTCTTCTGTTGATGTAAGCAGTTTTTGTTTTTATATAAACTCTCGTGGCCTGAGAATATAGATTAAATTCGTTGTAACTACTACTTAATTAAGTTTAGGTTTAGGTCATCTTTCTAGGACGAGTCGCAATGGTTGTGGTATCCAGTTAATTAATTTTCTAAATCCAGTGGATAGTACGTTTTTTTATACGTTTGAATATATTGATAAAATTATGTCGAAAATTTGTGTTCATGTAACGAAACAGAATAAAATACAACTAAGAATTTAGAAATCACTTATGAAATAAACAGCATTTTATTTACACAAACTACTGTTTATGCAAAGCATTTTCGAGTTTTTCTAAAGTAAAAACAAATATAGTTTGTCGCCCCTAATGACTATTGTTCTAACATGGCAATTGAGCGCATTTTTTGTATTTGTATGCTGTCGTTCCACATTGGCTAATACCGGCGCATCGGCCAATCAACTCTGCAAATATTGGCCGATTGCGGAGTATGCTGTATTACCAGTAATCCATTTATATTACCTACGAGAAAAGCTTTATGAATAAAGTAAAACTAGCATAAATAATGCAAGAATGTACTTTATAAAAAATTCGCCATAATATCGTACCTACCGTGTTATTAATTTTTAAGTTATTCATTACCTTCTTTCCTTTTTTGTGAATGTTTCAATGTGTAACTATTTGTATAGAATGTTTCATTCGTACGATGATTCGATTCAGTTTACCATGCTCAAATTAACCCATGGGTGATGTACCCTAAGGGTAAGGTTACAAAATACGGTACGGTTTATACACAGTTACATCCATGAAATACCGGTATAGGTAATTATAATATAGGTAATTTGGGGTTCGTTTGAGCCGACGATTAGAGCTACAAAAACATTACTAAAGTTACGTTGCCGAATGGTTATCGTATGCCAGTGCCATTAGTCTGAGTTTCTACAAGATGTACTTGTTATCGTATTTCAAAATTAAAAAAATGGACATAATAATATTATATATTTCGTAATTGTTTATTAAAATAATTTGTATTTTTAAATAAATATTCCCGTTATTATTACGTTCTATTCCCAGTCTTTCACTGTTCATGCAGTTAGGTTGTGGAACTCACTTCCAGCAAGCATAAGAGAAGCTAAGTCTATCGACATCTTTAAGAAGCATATTAAAGATTTCTTTCTTCGCTCTTCTTAATGTATATATTGTTTACAGTATTTATTTAATTATATATTATTATATTATATGTATATATTTATGTATGTATTTATAGTATGTATATATCTATGTATATATAGTTATCCCTTATCGACAAATGTTGATCAAACGCGACTTCACGCGAGCACTTTGTTGATCCAAAAACTTATGTTGATCCGGCGCCTTTTGTTGATCCAATATGCATCTCTGGTAACTAATGTGGCTCCAACCGGATCAACATCTACAGTCACGTGACTGCTTACTAGTTTTTGCCGATGTTGATCCGATATACAAATCCACCTTGCGATAGTTACGGAAAACGTTGATCCGATTCAAATGAGCCAATCAGAGCACAGCAAACGATCGGATTGGCTGAAAGCAGCCGCGACGTTGCCGCTCAGCATACGATCGGATTGGCTGAAAGCAGCCGCGACGTTGCCGCTTCGTATCTTTGACCCTACAAGCTACAGATTTTATTTGGAAGTTTGGAACGCACAGTAGGTACCTATACTGTGTTATACATTTCTTGGTATATTTCTTTGCCATCAATAATTGTAAAATCAAACGAACTTACCAAGTGAAGATCGATTGTAATTAAGCTTCATATCATCCCGTCCGAAGATGATGAGATTACTACCTGTTAGTATCCTGGTAGCATCCTCGAGCATCACACTTATTACTGAGTGGAACTCCTCAACGGATAAGAGTTAAGGAACCGGGTTAACAAATTATTATTATTCGTCACATTACCTTTGCAGAACTATATAGACATTGACCACCGTCGACTCTGATGATGGAGTGGAACTCGTTTTTCTTTATATTTCTGACCGCCGCATTCCGTCATTTGATAACCGATTTGAATTGATATTTTTTTGGTTTGGGACCTGTTATTGTAAATTTGGTCCCATATTAAGGTGATGATGATCTGATGAAGAGTTTCGGAGATACAGAATGGAACTCCTAAACCGATAAGAGTTAAGGAACTGGAATAAAAAATATTATTGTTGGTATATTATTATTGTTGATTTGAATTGATATTTTTTTGGTTTGGGACCTGTTATTGTGAATTTGGTCCCATATTAAGGTGATGATGATCTGATGAAGAGCTTCGGAGATACAGAATGGAACTCCTAAACCGCTAAGAGTTAAGGAACCGGAATAAAAAAATATTATTGTTGGTCACATCACCTTTGCAGAACTATATAGACAGAGGTCGCGCTTGACCCGGGGGGACAGCGGGTGCGCGCTCATTGCTTACGTAACTTACGTTTCTCGGTTATCCAGGTCCTCTTTGACTGACGTCGCAAAGACCACGTCCGCGGCCTCCACCGGCTCCGGGGAAGTTAACGGGGCCTTATGGTCGTAGGAGGCCAGGGCAGACTTGAAGCCCTCCCAATCCGTCCTACGCTTCGCGCGCGGCAATGACGTGCACTCGGGTCCCAAGCCAAGAGTGACCAGTATGGGGAGGTGCTGTTTGTTCATGTCATACCTCCACATAGACCGGGCACGGTAGATTCCCGTGGAGTACGATGTCAAGCACATCCGGACGGTGGTTGACGTTAGAGGGAATGTGAGTGGGTGTCTCTGGCCCTAACACCTGATACCCATTCGCCTCCGCGTCCACGAGGATTCGCCGTCCCGCGCTGTTGGCGACTCTGGAACCCCAAGCTCTATGCTTAGCGTTCAGGTCGTCAGCCAGGAGGGTGGGGTTCCCACCGTCGAAGATGTGTCTGAAATCTTGGAGGCAAAGATTACGTCCAGGCGGGCGGTATGCCGCAAACACAAGTAGTGCCTGGCCCGTCGCGTTCAGCTCGACCCCTGTGGAGCGCATAACTGAGAACGGCGGGATTGGCAAAACCGTGAGTACCACGTCGCGGCGGACCGACACCACCGTGCCCCTGTAAGGGTACCCGGAGGGGGCGATCTCATCGCGGCGGTACACGAAGTAATTCGGGAGGCGGAAGTCCTGGTTAAGAGACAAATTCGTCTCTCCCATGAGCAGGACATGCACGTCTTGCTCGCGGAGGAGACGGAGTTCCTGTCTGGACTGTGAGGACAACCCACCCGGGTTCCAGTACATTAGTCTAAGACTGACTGACATGCTGGAGCCCGAGGACTTTGGTTGAGACCCCTCTAATTGTCCCCACGATTTCCGGGTACCGCGCAATCGCCTCACTGATGGCCGATACGGCGGCTACCAGTTCATCGGCGGCGTTTCGAAGCCCAGAGCTTGTAAGGGTCTAGAGGGGGCTAGGCGTCCCGTTATCTGTAGCGGGGATGGAGTGGCAGGATAGGGTGGGGTCGGTGTGGGGAGGTGGGCAGGGACTGGTTGGGGTACCTGGACTACCTCCTCCTGGGTGCTTTGCGGCTTCTTCCCCTTGCACTTTGGCATGCGCTTGCGCTCGGGGGAGCCGTCCTCTGCAATGGCCGGCGGCTAAGCCGTGGAGGGGAGTGGAGCAAGGGCGGGCGCGGGGGCGGGCGGAGTCGCGACCATCGCGGGCGCTCGAGGCGTAGGTTTCGGCTTAGGCGGGGCGGAGGAGGCCTGCTCTTCAGCGAGCCCCTTCTCCCGCTTACGCCACCTGGCCTGGCGTCTACGGCTAGTGTGCGCGGGCGGGCCGCGTTCGCCAGCCGGCATGTTGGCTGGGGTTCCGGGTGGAGGTGGGGGGACGCTGAGACCCCGTAGGCGCGCCATCCGCCTAAGGTATGGGCACATACGGTTGATAGCCGTTCCTCAACGCTCACACGCTCCAGCTGGACGTAGTACACCCTTTCTTGCTGCCGCCGCGGGGGGCGATGAGCCGGCAGAAACGAGCCGGGAAGCCCAGGTCCTTAAGACCGCCGGTTACCCAGTTTGGGTCCATATTTTCCGGGAGGCCGCGGACGCTGGCCTTTGTCGGCCGCTCCTCCGTCAGGGACAGATAGTACCAGACTAGGCCCGGCTCGGTCTTCTGAATCTTGATCAGGTAGGCCTGGACCTTCCTGAACTCGTCTGCGGATTTAGGATGGAAGCGGAAGCCCTTTCCGCTTGCCACGGAGTGCGGTGGGACGCCGAGGATGTCCCTTGTCGGCCGCTCCTCCGTCAGGGACAGAAAGTACCAGACTAGGCCCGGCTCGGTCTCCTGAACCTTGATCAGGTAGGCCTGGACCTTCCTGAACTCGTCTGCGGATTTCGGATGGAAGCGGAAGCCCTTTCCGCTTGCCACGGAGTGCGGTGGGACGCCGAGGATGTCCCGCAGCGCTCTGAGGTCCACTACCCAGTTGGGTAGCATCTTCGCCACTATTAGCGGCGCGGGACGCTCGCCGGCCGCTGCAGTCGGGGCCTGTGAGGGGGGCGGACCTACCTGACCTCCATGGTGCGCGGGGTGAGTGGTGGGGGGTAGGTAGGCTCCTTTCCGTCTTCTTCAGTCCGGTCGCAGTTGCCAAAAGTGCTCCGGCGCGCAGAGGTCCGGACACCGCGACCCTTTTCCAGTGACCCTTTCCAAAAAAAGGGCGCGGTGTGATCGGCAGGTACCATGGATGGCCCCTGGTCTTCCGGCGTGACTTGAATAGTGAGCAGCGACACGCGAAAATCGCCCGTAAGCCAGCGCCAGAAGAGCGCAGTAAGAGTCAATTTTGTGCTCCGGCCGGATCAACTTAGTCTAAGCAAATGTCACATTTAAGTTAAATATACTCCGGATCTAAGAAATCATATTCAGTATGATTTTTGTTTTTGTTTCAGACGGATCAACTTAGTCTAAGCAAGTTAAATATACTCCGGATCTAAGAAATCACATTCAGTATGATTTTTGTTTTTGTTTCGGACGGATCAACTTAGTCTAAACAAATGTCGCATTAAAGTTAAATATACTCCGGATCTAAAAAATCACATTCGGTATAATTTTTTTGACCGTTAATGGATCAACGAATGTTGGTCAAACCGCTGACGAGTATGTTGAAAATGTGTGAGTGCAGATCCTCCGACGTCACAAGTATACTGAGGACGGATCAAAGTATATCATGTTGCGCGAAGCGGAGCTGAGCAAACACGTGAAATAGGTGGATCAACAATTATTATAACTTCACACTGGAGCAACATTTACCGTGAAAGGATCATTATATATATATATTCCTGTATTATCTTTCTTATTACATTTTGATTGTATTTTAATCTTTTAGTGTGCACTAAGTTTGCCTCAATCTCTCAAGTATCCTTTTGCGGGTCTGCTGTAAGAGATCCCAGTATGGGATAAGCAGTGCCCTTGTACGCTATTTTCAATTCATTATGTTTCCTACCATTATTTTGTGTACATTAATAAATTAAAAAAAAAAAAAAAAAAAAAAATATTAATTTTTAATTTTTAAACTAATATAATATTAAATAAATAATTCAATGTATGTTAGACAAATTATTCCATGTGTCGTTGATACGCTAAATCGTTTAAATTTAACCTGCCACTTACACAAATTTAGACTAAGGGTTCAGAAGTATTTTACGTCCCAGGAAAACCGTTTAGTAAGAAATGACGTCCATAGATTGAGGGCCATCCATGAATTTCACTTCAGAGCATGTTAGGATAGAGTTTTAGACAAAATGAATCAAAGGACTGTAGAGTTTCTCACTCCATTGGAATATCAAAGGCTTATAAATAAGGGCAGACTCCACTTTGAATACTTAACGATATTAAATCGTAAACAATGAGTGTTAAGATTAAAATGTAATAACCTGCCTTGGTTCGTGCATTGTTTAAAAGGGATTCGCGCTAATTTTCTAATCGTCCAATTTTACAGTAATTTTATACAGAGTTAATCTAGCAATTTATTAAATGTATTCTTTTTGTTTTCAAATTGGCTAGAGCACTTATTTATTGAATCGTTGATAATAAAAACAAGTTTTAAAATGGTTTATGTATAGAAACCTACGAGTAGTTATACACAGGATAGTTGATTTTTTTGGGTCACAAGTCTAAGTCAAAATGTCTCAATTTTAATTTTTAAGTAACAGCTTGTTTTATATTCAGTATTCATAGCAGCACATTACATTTTGTAGGTATGGGTCAGTGACCCTTTGTTCGTTCGGGTTATAAACGTTTTCCTCCAAGCTTTTTTTGACGTAGTTCCGTATACGAGTATTATACATGAGGAGAGTATCGAGGATCTGATTTATTATTGTTTCTATACGTTAGTAAGAAATTAATGTTTATTGCGCCCTATATTCCATAATATCAGTCTTCCTGAAATTATTTTAGCTATTTTGTATTTGGAAAATTCTGCTTTTGTTATGGTGATTTTTCTAGTTCATGGATTTATTTTAAAAGTTTGAGTGATATTGACATTTATGTTGTTACCGCAAATAAAATATTTCATTAAGTTGATGTTTTATTCTTGTGTGTTTGTGTTTGGCGTTGAATTTACGATCGGCAAATGAAATAAAAATAAATCACTTTTCACAACATTAATTACAGTCTTTACTCGACTCAGAAAAGAAATCCACTGAAGTCCAGTTAAAGAGCTAATTTCTTAAAATTGCAATTAGGAAATTAAGAAGCAAATCGCTCGTTCGGAATCTTATGGAGCGCAAAATTTATCTTTGAAAAATTTATAGAGGTCGGCTTAACTCATTCGTTTCAATTTTTAACTAATTGTTGCGGGCTTTGAGATTTGCCTTGTCAGTTTTGTTCAAATTGAAACGCTATGTGACTTGTTGAAGAATTTTAAACTCTAAATCTGCGCTTTAAGATTCTAATCGGAGTGGGGTTCGGTGCCGTTAAACACTTTGAAGTTGAAAGCGATTGTATTCAAACAGCATACCTAATAAACAAAGAACGCTACGTTTGCTCTTTTATTGTCGGTTAGCGATCTAATAGAAAAATACTTCAGCTCTTTTAATCGTATGAATGACATCGTTTAGCACAGGTTTTCAAGGGGTTCGTAAGGTATCCTACAAACTCATGATTATACGTACGGTTATTATACGCACGATTATACGGAGGGTTATACGTACGATAGACAAAGGATGTTTTTCATGTGTTATCGGACAAGGTGACTTTTGTAGCTGTCTGGCTACAACATAAGACAGTGCTTCGGTTCGGGATCGGTTGGTTATCCAGGGACAGTGATCACTCAACAACATGTAGCCTGCAGGCTTGTTTTATAAAAAATACACATTTGAGTGCAAAACATTTTGCGTTTATTACGTAACATCAACCGTCTAAAGGCCAGCTAATCATCGTTCCCACGTATTTATCTGATTTATGCCTCTGCGTGACTGCCTTCATTCTTGAAAAGTGATTTTATTGCCACTCATCTACATACAAATATGGACTGTAATCCTTAAATATTTAAGTTCAAATTATAACGGACAGGAGTAAAACAGTGTCATGTTTGCGCTGTATAACCCTGAAATTAGGAACGGCCAAACTAATCAAAAGAACATTATTAATTCGTTGATGGAAAGCAATAGTTTTACTATTCCCGCTGAACTGTCGACTCGGTTTTATATGTTGTGAATGTTCTTGTTACAAAAGTCTTTCAAATGTTTTAAGCTTCATATTGAGATTGTACGTAACCCATTGACGACTCACTGCAGGGTCCGGTCTCCTTTGACAATGAGAGGGATGTAGGCCTTAGTCCACCACGCTTAATTCGGGTAGGTGGACTTCACATGCATTTGAGATATTTTTTTGTGAACATGCATCTCAGGCATGCAGGTTTCCTCACTATGTTTTCCTTCACCGTAACAGCAGATGATATTTATTTACAAAGCGCACATAACTTTTAAACACAAAGTCATTGGTGCGTGCCATTGGGATTCGAACCAGGAACCCTCGATTTAGAGGTCGCATTCTAAGCCACTGGGCTATCACCACTTGAAGTTTAATTAGAGTATCGGAAAACGATTTGTCTCACATTAAATAGAGGCTCCATTCTCGGTAGGGCTGTGGTGCATCCATTAATGTAATTGACGTCACTATCTGTGACGTCACAGATACTTACGATAAATATAATAATTATTATTATCATTGAAACCCAGAAATAAGCATACCTACGAGTATATAAAGCATAGTTGCAACTTATATAGCTCGTTATTGTCGTATGGACGTCTACATAAGACGTTTTATTAGATAAAGGAATCCCATATACTCGGGTACGGTTTTAAAAGATTTTCCCCGTAAAAATCGGATGGAAGCAATCGTGTGTACTAATTGAATCTGCTTCGACGAGGAACAGAAATTCTGAAATCCCAAAGGTACACGTATTCGTGTCTACATGATGCTGCTGGTGTGAAAAGTTTGATTTTTATTTATTGCACTGACGCGCGTCGCTTTGTTTCGCTGGGATCGTTTGTGGGAGAAAAAAAATTCAATATGAAACGGATATCTTGCGACTATAATACTTATAAAACGCAATATAAATAAGGTATTTTTTTACGTTTTGAATAGATATTCTAGTGTAGGTATTCTTAAGGGTTTAGTATGAATTACCGTGTGTCCTAATTGTAATGTCGCCCGCAAACATTGTTCATACAACAACTTCATTGCATACTTTTTGTCGCATATGTGCGCAGTGCCTATTTCAATTTGGATAATTCCATACAGAGCCCTGTGTTTAAATTTGGTCGTGTTGAGAAGGCCTTAAGTGTACCTACTCAGCTTGCACGGTGAACTACTTGTACCTACGACTTCATACTATTTGTATTGTATAAAATCTTATTGCTCATTCTAATTAAACTTTTAATCAAGATATAAATTGCTTTACCAAATATTGCTAAAATTTGTGAAATAATTTGTGAGATGCCTTGAATTAATTCTATTATAAACAACTGAAATTTCAAAACGAATTACTTCGGAACGAATTTAATTGGTAGCATTAATTGAATCTACGACGAAGAGGTCACGATACCTCGTATATTGCGTTCATCCTTCATAATAGCTATCGATGTTTACACACAGCTGCATTATAGTTTTTATTTGTTTTTGGTTTATGTCACACAGTTTATACTCGTATTGTATGTGGGGTATCTTAATGTATCCCTACCGCAAATTAATGCATGGGCCCGCTAATGACATTTTTATTGATCTTTGGTTGGGACATGTTGGCAAGAAATATCCTTCGGAAGTTTGAGATATATCACATCTTTTTAGAGGATTTTATGCAGGATTCATATAAACTCAACCTACTTAAGTAGTAAAGTCTTGGAAAATTCCTTATGAAATATAAAATAAATTGTGAAAGACGTAGGTACATAATTCTTTATAAATTTATTTCCCGATCCAAATAAAAGAGGTAAAGTTGCTAGACAAATTTCAGATTTAAATACCTACCTGCTAATGATACCTGATGGTTTGAAGTACCTATAAACAGTTATATTACTTGTTGTAGTGTAAATTTTTAAGATATGGAATTGCGGGGCATATCTGCATTATGTATGTAAATCATTATTTAGCAGTAGATATGCCGCCACAAAATATAATTATAAAACTTAATGAAGTATTTTGTATAATATTTCAACGACCGCGACTTAATTACAGTTCTCTGTTTCGAATCGAATCTAAATATAGTCGTTATTGGAAGAGGCTTTCAATCAATTGTGAGTCAGCGGAAATCGTAGCTATCGCCAGGCGATGAAGCCAACCCAATATTGACACTTCAGCAACGCTACTGGCTTTAAGATAAGAACTTAGTGCTATTATTTATGAAGCTCAACAACAAAGCTAAATTGAAAATCGCTTTCTCCTTCCTGAATTGATAAAATATGAAGGAACAAACGAAATGTATTTGCTCGTTTAATACGTTTTGATATTATAACTCTGACCATACAAAGTAGTGTAAGAAGGAGTTTGGAGCTCGTAAGCGGTTGCTGCAGATAGGTGAAGCTACGGCCTTCACGGTCATTAATTCAAGAGCTAGGACTGGCTGACACAGAGGAAGAAAAAAAGAAGAACACGGGTATTGAGAATAAGAACTGTCATGATTGTAATGGACTTAATGTAGAAAGTATTGATAAGTTTTATAACATCTTTTATTTATTTCAGATTTCCCGAGAAGTAGTTATAATTACTGCTACCATTCATACTCATCAAGTCATCATATAGCCAATCATATTGAAAACAATATCAATGTCCTTTACACGTAGGTAGCGACGGTCGATATTCATACGAACCATAAATATTAGAAGCTATCGTTTCAAATATTTCCGTGGAAAGGAGTTATATTAGGAATATGAAATATCTAATGTTACGAGGGGAGAGACAAATGCCATTCCGAAAGTCTCCCAGGAGAAATTTCCGGCAGCATAGTGCAGCAGCGCAGATGGCAAAAGTAATGTTATTGGAACATTTACACAAGATACGTGCAAGTTTTGTTCTAAAAGTTGAAAGGCTAAAAGTTGAAGACACACTTTTTGAAGTGTTGCACAGCGCAGCGCACCATAGTCAGAAGATTACCTACCCTAACACTTGGAAAAATATGATGGTATCAATAAAAAGTATCAACAGAAATTCCCGCCAAAATGAAAGCGACCTAAAAGTAAAACTCCCCTACCTTTCGGTGTCACAACTTTCATATGCTCAATTTTTTGACCACTCCATCTTGACATAGTGACATATCTTTATACATACATACATTTATTTTATCATAGGACACCAGCAAACCTTAAAAATAAAATCCTTAAATCCCTGTTTCAAGTGGATTCTTGTGTTCCTTCCGCTATTAGCCGTTTTCAATAAACCAGCGCCATATAAAATACGGTCAAAATTATGCGTAACGACCTCTCAGCCGCAATCTGATTCCCTAAACAAAATTATGCTAATAACTTGAATAAAATTTACGGTTTTATGGTCTGGAAGTGTTTGTAAACAGACCAGCGTTACACCTGTGAAATTCCTTTAATAATACGAGAGGACTTGAGTAAACAGATAACGTACAATCTTTTATATCTCATTGTACCTTTAGGAGGTTAAATAACTGCTGTCCTTTGAAAACAACCGATACCAACGTATAACAAAAACACGGAAGCGCAAAATCGTTAGCGATTTCATGTATTTCTTTTTTCTATCTATGGCTGTAAAGATAGAAAAAAAGAAAAAAGCGCGATATGAATAAAAGTATCTAGGTACACCCCCACCAAGAATCCCGTTCACACATAAATGAGTTTTATAATAATTAGAGTCACCGGATAGTAAGTGGTTGTTAGGACACAGGACAGAGGACACAGGCAACACCAGTGCGTTACCGGCTTAGGAGTGTTTTTTTTATATCCTGTTTTAAGAACCCCATGTCACAGTCCCGCGGGAAAACCACGGGCGGAAGATTGTATTTATGATATTAGACAAATTAAAAGCCTAGAAAAATGTGTTTATTTTACAGAAATCATCGGTCGGTTAACATTCCTCTATTTTGAGACGGACCATTTATACAGCCGGCAACAAAAGCCAGAAGGGGTCAGTTTTTGTGGCGTGATCGCGACGCGGTGGCACTGGCCGTCCATCACAGTAATAAACACCTCTCACATTTCATTGTTACTGAAATACTGAAATACACCCGCAATTGTAGTTGTTTTGACTTTGTTTTGGCCTTTTTTGGGGTTTTAATGACTTTCTTCTCTGATTAGAAGAGGTATACGACTTGCAATAGGATATTAAGTTCTACGAGCTAACGATTTTCCGTAGAGACAACAGTCTGAACATAATCGTGCAACGTTGCGCTTAGGCTCGGGATTTGGAAATTTGAAAATCTTATCAAAATTAGCAAAGCTTCAAGGTAATTTCAACTTCGGATAAGGTAATCGGTAAGTGCCCCAAACATGAACGCTATCGTCAAAGTATTCGTACGGTAAACATCATTGGTCAGGAGGCAAGCACGTTTTCTTGTTCCTTATCATAAAAATAAAAACATTTTTTTCTGTCAATTCCCCCAGCGCCAACAAATAAACCACAGCAGTATTTAGCGTAGGCACGTCAAGTGTCTCTTGTGTCGCGAGAGTGCTAGAGCGGACAGCCGGTGTCAAGTGACACGCGCGTACACCGACGAATGTCATTATTATCTGCCTTATTTAGAAAATCTGCCTGATTCGTTACGCCGGAAACGTGCTATAACAGTGTAAATGGGTTTCAAAAAGATAAAAACAAGATAAGACAGTTTCACTTGGAAGGAATATAGGACAAGTAATGGAAGGAAAATTAAAATTGTCTTAGTAGTCCAAGGGGAGTGAAAAGAGCTTATTCACCTTCTATCAAAAAAGTAAATGTATTCTCCTATTATAAATGCAAAAGTTTGTAAGGATGCATGGACGGATGGACGTTTATTACTCTTTCACGCAATAACGCCTTAACAGATTTGGATAAAATTCTTTCAAACTTGTCACGTCATTAAAACAGCAATTTGAACCATTAAGCAATTCCGGGTTATAATAAGATATAAGTATATCAGTTCCACACACGATCTTAACCGGCCTTTGAAGTTTCACTTCTAATCGACCGCACAAAGGAGAGTAGTAAGGGCCTGTAGCATCCTACAAAAAGTCGTTTGGCGTCGATAAAGAATCGTGCACTTTGTCAGCTCGGTGCCGATCAGATAGGAGGACTGCTTTATGCTCCTTCTGAAACGGTAACTCTTGGTACGGTAAAATCTTGATTATATTTCATGAGGTCATTATATCATTTACAGGAATTACAGGGCAAATAACTATTGGGTCAGAAAGATCCTCAAATGACGACGACGTTTTGGAAAAATGAGTAGTTACAGGCTGCTCTTCGACTTGGTGGGCTGATTACCTGAAGAAGACCAGGGGGAAACGGATGGTTTCAGAGGGTACAGGACCGGGCGGAGTGGCATTAATTAAGGGAGGTACATGTCTAGCAATGAAGGAACAAAGGATCCCATAGATTTCCCTATTTTTGCTATTTTTGATCAGTCGCCAAATCAAATCGGGCTTCAACTCAGGTCGTAATAAATATCAAACCAAGCATAATGGAAACTGCGTCATAAAGATTTCCACTTGTTTAATCTTCTTTTAGAACCAATCACTGTGAATAAATTCTAGCGCTAAAAATTTAAAGTGGCTTTTCAAATAAGGAGCTTATTCGTGACATCTGAAAGGTCAATCTTGAATGACTCGATTGTGCTTATTAGCGAAAACTCGCCATTTTCAATCATCATTTCAATTTCTAGTGTTCAAGTTTTGAGAATGTCAAGAAAATTAACCGCTTTAAAAATATATCAAGAAGTTTCTATTTACCACAGATCTCAGATCGTTGTAGCATTATGTTGTGTTGAAGTTTTGTGGGAATGTGGGAATGTCCATAGAAGATTGGTCATTTTAAAACGGTTACCTGAAGTTAAACCGAAGTTAAAAATAATCTAAGTAATAAACTATTGTACCTATAGACTGTAAATGATAGTAACTTAGTCGTTTTGCAAACTAAGGATAATTTTTAACAAACAAAACCCGAAACAGCAAACTTAACCAGAAATGTAACTAAATTACAGAAGGTTTGACGTCTGTACTGATTAGAACTAGCTAACAAGTTCCAAAGTAATTTAATAAAACGAAAATGGAGGTTACTATCACACGTTCTCATTTAAATTCCAGAATATTCGTGGGCACGCCCGGGTCGCTGTAAGTAATGACGCCCACCACTCATCCGGGACACAGCCTCTGGAATTGTGATAAACTAGCTAAATAATACCCCGGGACACTTGCAAGATGTACACTGTACCCTATAAGTTAATTGGGTTAAACTTTGAAATGAATAACGTGACTGTACATATTTTATTCTATTAGAATTATCGTGTGAAAAGTGCTGTAAAGTTTTCTAAATATAGTCCATTTTTTTCCACTTGTCCATTTTGGTAAACAATCCAAGATTTGATTTACAACTTAAATTGTCATTTAATGCTGAAAAAAAATCTAGTAACTATACCTAATTTATTTTTTAAATAAAATTTTAAATTTTTTTCAATAAAAAGTAGTATCTACCAAGATTGTTTAACAAATAAAAATAATAATAGAAAAAAACGGAATGTAGTTTATGTTTTTTTGGAAAAAGAGCTTTTTATCCTTCCAATTTGTACCAGCGATCAGCGTCAAAAAGCGAAATCCCTAAAATAAATCGTCACAAACTTGAGATGTAAATACACCGAGATTGTATCTCCCGTGGGTCTGAAGACCTTGTTGAATTAAGACGCTAAAGCGTTGGTATCTTTTGGATAAGGACACTTCGTGTCGAGTTATTCTGTTCTGTTTATTCGCGTTATATCGCGTATTCTCCTTATCTACTTTACCCAGCTATGTAGGGCATGATATTACGATCTCTTTTTATTTGTGCTGATATTGTGCGTTAATCTTTGGTTTTTACAAAAATTCTAGCTAAATCGCAGGCATCATTCTGACACGTCATAATATTTATTGACATTTTCCTGAGACAAAATAAAACCCATATTTAAGCTAGACATAAATTCGGTGCATTCAATTCCATGCAGTAGTATTTGTTAGATGTGTGTACAAACAGATATTTCAATCGCACTTGCGTATCTATATATTAAGTGATGTTACCGGGCGATACCGATTGTTATATTTGTAAAGAGTTAGTTATACTCATTTTATGTTATTAATGGTATTTGCTAAATTACCCATCAAATTATCTTGGAGTTTGAAGGCGAAAAATCTCGGCTCGCTTTAATGCGGCTTAAAATATTCCAGCGCTGATTAATGAGGGTCTGCCTTGGGAATTTATAGGATCATATTATACCAACAAAAAGAAAACAGGAAGGCCTTAATGAAGTTGGAATAGTTTTATTCGGTATTGGGGCACAAGAGGTTCCCTGAAGCTTTGTGCTTGATGTTGCTTCTTCGCAATTCGTTAAATTGTGGACGCGATTGTATTGAGTCATTAAAGGTTTTATAATATTGATGAAATTCTTCATCAAATTATTTTAGACATTGCAGGCCAAGAATCATGGCTTGCTTTAATGTGTCTTATAATATTCCCGCATTGATTGATGAGGAAATTTATAGTCATAGCATCACAATTATAGCAGCATACCCGCAAAAGGAAGCAGGAAGACGTTAAAGAAATTCGTTAACTAGTTTCATTTAGTGTCGAGTCACGAAGGACTTGGTTCTCAGAGGTTTTGTTCTGATCGATTGTTTCACTGTAGTTTTGGGTAAATTGTGAACTTATTTCTATTGGAACATGGTTTGTGTCACTGCGAATATATGTAGGTGTATCAGATACAACATCTTCATATGAGAAAATTGATGAAGACAGGAGGATTTTCAATGAAAAATTAGAAAATTTATAATATTGATGAATTTCCTCATCAAATTATCTCAGCGACTAGAGGGGAAGAATCTCCGTTACCTTTAATGTGGCTTTTAGCCATGTTACCAGATGTTACTAGGCGATAACGATTGTTATTGTTGTAAAGAGTTAGATATACTCATTTTTATGTTATTAATGGCATTTGGTAAATTACCCATCAAATTATCTTTGAGTTTGAGGGCGGAAAATCTCGGCTCGCTTTAATGCGGCTTAAAATATCCCAGCGCTGATTAATGAGGGTCTGCTTTGGGAATGTATAGTTGATAGTTATAGCAGCGTGTCGGCAAAAAGGAACCGGGAAGACGTCTACGGTGGAACAGTTACATTCAGTGTCGAGGCACAAAGCAGTTCATTCCCTGAGGCTTTACACTCGCTATTCGCTACTCGACAATTTGGCAAATGTCGACTCGATTCTATTTTCAACGGCGATTACTGGAATGGTTGTCGCGTGCTTATAGTACAAAGTATAGATATCAGAGGTAAGTTCGTAACATGATTATTTCGATAATTGTACAAATTGGAATGAATGTATGTGCCCTTTTTATATGCAAAAATATCTTTTTCTTTCATATAAGTAATACTTTTTCATAATAATAATAATATTTATTTAGTTCACAATAAATACATGTTTGACAAATAAATTCACTCTAGACCCCATACTAGGATTCCCTGTGTATAATACTTAAATTTACATTGGAAGAGAGTCGACACAAAAAGGTTTGTTTGACCTATTGAATTGATTACTGAATAATTGGACGAAAAAGATAGATTATGATTCTGAGACCCACACACTCACTTAAGGTGGTTGGTTTAACTTTAAGTAGGTACTCATTTAGTTAGGTACATTGATTTTTCATTGAAGTAAATATTATTATTAGGTACACAAAAAAAATATAGAATTCACTCTATGTCTCTTTATAATACTGGTAAACAAATATCTAGATAATAAATATCATGAACCTACAACCAAATAATATTTCTACTATGATAAATGGGCTGAGTCACAATCCTCTATTGTTTCTCTGTCTTGGGATTTGTACAAAAGGGGAAATGAAACGCTAATTTCTTGTTTATAGTGGCGCTTTTCGCTCATTTTCTCACTTTGGGAAACATTATGTCACTTTACTAAATGGTTGTAGTATTGTCTCGCGGGGGCCGTTGACTATTTTCAAGGCTTTGTCGCGTAAGTTACATATATAACGTGTGATATAACGAGAATTTATCAAACATTTATTTGCGCGATTCACGTGTCTGGACGATAAAATTTATGCCTATTTTACACGTATCACGTCAGGTATCTATATAAAAGCTTTACAGTACATAATAACATAGATTGCATGTTCGATGTCGATGGCCTAGCAATTCCTAGTGGAGCAAAGATTTATATCATGAGTAATCTAGGTCAGTAGTTTCTATTACTGATCAGAGTTTTATATAAGTAGTTTTTATTGTTACCTATTATAGAAGAAGTGTTAATTAGATGGTCAAACCTTTGTGGTTCGCTCGGAGACCTCACCACCATCATATTTCTATGTTGAACGTGGTTGTCTATGGAAAACAGAATCCTATTCAATACAATTTAACTTGAGTGGCGCATGTAGCGTTTTCTTATCACATAGGTAGGGATTATTAAAAATCAGTTAAAGAACTCCCTATGAGTAATACTGACATAGTTTTCATGAATACTTTAATGACAATTAAATACCGAAAGATATTCAGATTTGTCTTGCCGTAAAATGAGACAGGTTAAACTCATTTCTTTATCAAGGGAGCTATAACGTCAGTTTGTTTAATAGAAAAGAGTCCTTTGGGAGCCTCTGGGCTATTCGCAGCCCCCTGCCGTGACCGCTCTTTGCTACTTAGTTCGGCTTCATTTCCTCTAAAGCATTTAAAATAAGCACTCACTGCCTATCAAGCCTACACATCTATTTGTATTTTTTGTTAGATTGGTAATCCAACAGCGTGTACCAAAGTAATAGGCAGTTAAGTGGCATAAAAAAACACTGTATAATTTCGGAAAAGTTTCATGTACCGAGTCTATAGGACAAAATAAAAAAAAAGAATAGCAAATAAGAAGCCGAACAACAAACTTGAACTCAAATAAGCTTTTAGAAGGTAGTACCTTCGTTGAACGCTAAAACACACTAACTAAATATTAATTTATAATCCCACCTAAACTGGGTTAAAGTGCAAGAGCGCTTTGCGAAAGTCGAAAAATTTTCAAAGGACATAAATCCGAAAAATGTTCATTCTGTGGCGTTGTCGTTGGAACCCTCTTATGCACCATAAATTTTAAAATCCCAAACTCGAGATGAAAAATTCTTAAGTGCATTAAGGGAGCAGAGTAGTCAAATTTTATAGCAGATGCCTCCACATCAGCACTGGACTAACAGCATTAGATTCATAACCTGTATATGTAGGTATGTACTTATAGTGAACGTTTTTGACAGAAGGAATACTGACCAGACCAGCTACTGAACCGTTGATTCAAAGAATACAGCGGAAGCCGATAAGTGGATGAACAGCCAGGACTTTTTGGTTAACTTTCCTCATCAGGTCTATTCGTTGCACAGCGTCATGCAAATTTCTGCCGTGCCCTGCGACTGCCTTGGCTGCCTCAACATCAGCTCCTCGCTATTCTAGCTACGAGCCGCCCGATATTGGTTCTGATCACCTCCCACTGCGTATAGCTTCGGCTACTGCAGGGTGTGCTCTCCTCTCACAATGAGAAGGATGAAAGCTGGCCACGTTGTTCTAATGCGGTTTGGTGGACTTACATGCATTTGAGGACATTTTGGAGAACTCTCAGCCACGCAGGCTTCCTCACGATGTTTTACTTCCCCGTCTCAGCAAGTGATATTTGATTTAAATAATCGCACATAACTTTAAAAAACGTCATTGGTGTGAACCCGGAAATCTCGAATTAGAGGTCGTATTCTTAGCCAGTGGGCTATCACCAGTCATTACAGGTAGTTTTGATTAGGTGGAAAATGAAACGAACTGCCCAGCAGGTCCCTCCGTGGTTATACTCGTACTTGTTATCGGACCGATGGCGTCCAGCACTGTTTGGACAAGCCGCAGTTGTTAGCAGCTGATAACAACGCTGTTCCTTCCGTCCGTTCCTGTCACTTTGACGCTTAATCTAGAGATAGACAATAAGTTCGTGACAGCGAGTTGATAATAATTTTTAAGATTAGTTTATTGGCGACTGTACAATCTTAATTGATTACACAAAAAATACATTCAGGTTTCCATTACAGGTTTCCATTTAGGTAAGTATTACCTACGTAATAGATAATACAATGGTAAAACACACCTGATTACCTATTTTTAAAAATTAAATAATATTTAATCTACATCCTAAAAAATAAGTACTATTTAAATACAGTGTTATTCACACGTGGAAATATCCGTTTATGTATTTTAGCGAAAATCCGTCGTTGCTTAACTAATTAGCGATCCACTCGCCGGCTATGTTGAGCTTTCTGAGAATTTTTTGTTTAAATCAGATTAAGGCTGAGATTTAGGATAAATTTTCTGCGAAGAAAAGAATTTTCGTTTATTTTTTCTATGGGATTTAGTTAATGGGAACGTGCAATAAATAAAATGAGGCATGTTTTATGATCTTTTAATTTTAATATTAGTAACTAAGTATTTTTATTGATGACACGAGCTGCTGCTGCTGAGTGGTCTCCCACCAGTTTTTTGGGTTATGAGGTATGGACACGAGTACAGGTCTCTCCCCTCAATGGATTATTTTATTTTATTTATTTATTTATTTAATATTTCTGTACACAACACACAATTCAATTAAAATACATACAAGAGACAATGGTACATAGTTCTGCTTACTTCAATCTGAAATTTCTTCCAGCAGACCTGGAGTAGGAGAAATAATACTCGAGAAAGGCAAATTTACTGTGTACATGACTATTTTATACAATGCTAATACATATATGCAATATAATACACACAAACTACATAAAATATACCTATATCTAAATAGAAATATTATATAAACACTGCTGCGAACACACTATGACACTGGTACACTTCAGATGACGATATTAGTCCAATTACAACGTATTTGAATACATTCAGCTGCTAAAAGTTAAAATGACAGATTATCGTAAGGTAGTTCGCAGGCTCGATCGCTGTGTATGCAACAAAAATAAATGCGCGCTTCGGTGTGCAGAAAGTGCAGAGTGGCAGAGGAAGCTTTCAAATTTCTGCTTGGATAAAATTGAATTCAATCGGTGTACGGTTTGGATTTCGCTTATCTCAAGTAAATCCGATTGCCAGTATCTAACAACTGAAGATTTTTATGAAGACTCTCTAGGATCTTTATACTCACTCTCAAAATGTTTAAGTAAAGGCTCAAGAACATACAAGGGAGAACTAGATTTGTTTTACACACACATGAGGCAAAAAACACGCACACAGAAATTTAAGCTTAAAGGTAAATGATGGAAGTATCTACTTCATTAAAAATCGCACCCAGGACCCAACCCAGGATGCGCCACGTAAGACCTATCTAAAAGAACATCTTGAACAGAATTGATATTAGGTACTATAATAATGTACAAATGCGCTCCACGCTCAGCAAGTCCTTATCAAGCGTAATATTTCCCTACTTTCACATATAAATACTAAAAATCTTTTATATTCACGGAAATGTTGCGACGTATACATGTACTTAAGTTTCTTTAAGAAACGTTGTGCCGGTAGTGTTTTCTTGATGGAATTATGTAGTCTAGCCGGGAAGATTACGATATTTACTAGTTGTGCATACAGTTTCAATATCATGTTCTAGGCTTTTTAGCCTAATGCTTGTATAAAGTCAGTAAATAACATTATTTAAAATAACTAAACCTTAAATAGTCTAAGCTCTACCTTTGGATTCCTTCGGTAGAACTTGGATTGGATACAGAGAAGGTTGTGCTTCGTGAATCGTGCGTGAGTTTCACGCCGCTATCGTAACACTTCATAATTGTTATTAGGTTAGGCATAACTAATATTTCGGTTAGGGAGGTTTTGTCGTCGAAGTGGCTCGTTAAAGTACAGTACACATAAAAGTTCTTTGGAATAGCAACTCAACATACAATCTCAAACGGAGGTACCTTCGATGTCTAGTCATCGAACTAGTCACATTCAATGTGAACGTCAATGAAGAAAGCAAATAATCTACGTTTTATTTCCTTTCTATTTTAAAAGTAGGATGCTTCGTTATACCGTTTCATGTTCTTGAATAGTGCGTGTAATACTCGTAGACTTATCGCTGCGCCACGCTTCCGACGCTGCCACAGCAACGAGTCGAACTAGGACAATGGCGTACTGACGGGTTGAAGCGCTTTCAATAAATGCGAGTGCGAGTGTACCTGCCTACACTTCGCGATGTATTCGTGTTAATGAGTTTTGTTTTTAAGTTTTAGTATTTTTTTAAATTGTAACTTAGTATTATACGTAGAATTTATTTCGATAATCGATATCTTAGAAGATAGACTGGAATAAATGGAAGTAGCGATATCTACGACTCTACGTATATGGTACGGATATAAATTTTAAGATCAAACGATTACTATTGTTTTATATTCATTTATGTTCCAGTAAATAGAAAATAATTCTATTAATCTTAATGGTTTGGGATAGGTATTTGAGATAGGTATCTACTTTGTCATTTATTTTAAGTAGATATAATATTTCAATTTTTGCTTCTACAATGTGTCAATACACACACACATGATAGGGTAATATTTCTTATAAAATGCGATTAATCATCTATTTGTTATCTAATATTTCACAGTTTTGTCGCTCAAAAATTGATTTATAAAACCAAATCTCAGGAGAATAAAAGTGAAATAGTTGAAAGTCAAGTTAATGTCGGTTCTACGTGACAGAACAATAAGAGTTCCGTTAGTACATCTGCCATCTGGCAGCAAAAAGGTGGTAGCAAGGTGCAATACCTCCTTAAGGGCGGATGGCGTCTATAATCGGCACGTAGGGAAACGTACATCTACGACTACGTGCCTGTTTCATAGTGCGATTTGTATGCAGCCTTGTATCTACGTACTTGTAATCTTTGTGCGAGACTTGCCAAGATTTTTACGTATACATAAAAAAAACAGCTTAATTTTCTGTTAAGTCTAATGAAATTACATACATTTTCATGGCTCAATTCAATCGAATTCTACCGGGGATACAAAAGGTATTCGAAATCATAACCTCGTATATCTTTTAAACTATACTTTCCCGTATAATTTTGTATGCTGTAGAAAAGCAAAATAATATCTATCAATTCATTGATCGTCACACACCTTTGCATTTACAATATTAAAGAAGTATAAGTAAGTATTAATCACTTTTTTCGTACGCTACGATCGAAAAGTTTTAAATAAAGCGCCTATACAATAACGTATAGAATGTTTGTTTTTCAACTCTAAATGTGTTCGCAGGTAAATTAAAACACGTTATTTATTAGTTAGCAGCGTAGAAACCGTGACTCATTTCACGGGTGATTTTTCAGAACATGCTTACAAAACAGATATCTGGAATTGTAAATAAATGGAGATTTACGCCGGCGTCTTTTCATGACCTCACGTGGTGAATTATAGTCGTAGAGATTACATTGGCAAGAATTCGTATAAGAACGTATGAACAGTAAGCACGTGTATGAATCGCCTTACAGCTATGAGAATTATGTGCAAATCGCCCCATAATGCCCGTTTACTTCACTTACCAACGATTGTAGTTATGTAGAACTTCTGGAGATAAAATTATACGGTCTTATGCCGTAGGATCACTCTATAGCTAGCTGTATAATTTTAAGGACAATGTGTATTAACGATTCTGAGTACTGATGATGTTTTGTTTCGTCTGCAGGTGGCAGTGTTGATCGAAGATGGCGTCAGCGGTCCGCAAATAGTGCGTGCTCGTGGGTGTGGGGCGGGGCGATGGACGGGCGGACGTAGCTGCCGGCATGGAGGAGGACGAGCGGCGGCTGTCTTTCCCGCCGCCGGCGCCGCTTCACTCGCCCGGGGAGGAGATAGACGGCTCGCGGCTCCTCGGCGAGATAGTGCGCACGCTCGAAGCTACCAACCCGGAGGCCGCGGCGCCGCTGGTCGCGTCGCAGTCGCGGGATGAGCTGGCCGAGTGCGAGAAACCGCGGCGCGAGGAGCTCCGGATCCCACTGGAGGGGGTCACGTTCTCAAGCGAGACGGTGGTCCGGGGCGAGGAGCCGCGGGCCGCGGTGACCCCCTTCACGCGGGAGTCCGCCCGGCGCGCGGGGTCCCGCGGGGCCCAGCTGGTGCGCGAGTTCGGGTTCATGCCCCGCCGCCGCCTCAGCGTCGAGGACGGGGCTCGCCTGCCGCGCAAGTACGAGCCCTTCCCGCCTAAGCTCTACGGACGACCGCTCGAGGAGATCGACAACTTCATCTACGATGAGGTAAGCTCGGTGTTTTATTAACTGTAACTACAGAATTTACACTTTATAATATGAAGCTGATTTATCTGCTGGCTTTTATGTTTTATAAATTCTTGATATTCTTCAAATAACGTAAATACAATATTTAGTCACAATCGGAATCTGTTTAACGTAGATATAAATTTATATTATGTCCAAGAAAAAGTTATAAAATCTCGGAGACAAAAGACGGGTTATTAAATTGTTACGACGACGTTATTTTAAGAGTGACAAGTGCTATTGTTCCTTACATAAAAGTTTAATATTGGTAGCTCTTCGTTTTATAGCTGCCCCGTCCGCTGCTACGTGCATAATAACTCAAAAAGTTGTAGGGTCCATAATCGTAAAATTCCGCGCAATTTTATGAGAATCCAAAAAAAAGTTACATAAATCTGACGTCAGGATATGATTAAAGTTTGCATAGTTTATGCTGGAATTACCTATCTATGCGTTTTTGTGAGCTATTCCTGGATACAGCGCGAGAAGTTATTTGGAAAATACATCAAAAAGATGGCCTTCTGATGGACAGTGACATGTCTTTCTAAATATTTGATATGTTTTACAGTGTTTGAAGTTTTGTGTAATACCAAAAATCATTGTAGATGACAAAAATCATGACTTTTTTTTTCGAAAAAAAGCAAGCACAATGGAGCACAGCAAATCGGCAAAAGTTAAACATAGTCTCTGCTGAATCGTTTTTATCCTACCTTTATATTTGTCGTCACATATGTAATTAATAATTGTTATTAGTCTTTTAAAAAATTGAAACGCAAAACAATTACACCACATCAAAACACCCGTGAAAGCATCATACGAGTGTAATAAAAATAAATGCTCAAATAACAAGCCGCGTAACAGTCTCCGCACTGACTTATATCGAATGAAATTAACGTCCGAAAACGTATAACAAGCCCATCAGCCCTACAGCCGTGTATACGTCATTACTTTTTATGACGTCATTCCAGTGCCACTTGTTACGCGAAAGGCACCTATAATGAATACCCTGTGTACGTAAACGATCAAACGGCTGTTAAAGTTGAGAGTTTCCGCCACAGACGTGGACAAAAAGTTTTAGAAGGTAACATTGCAATGCATTTAAGATTTCATTAATGTCTGTTAAGTATTGCGGTCGCTGACCTGGGGCTTTATCCCACCGAGATGCTATGAGCGCGTTGCCAGTTACGTACCTATCCCAAAAAGTCGTATTGAAGGCTGCAACCCTTTTTAAGTCCCACTGTTGGACACAAAACTCTTCTTTTTTTAACGTGGGTAAATCCACTATGGATGCCCTGTATCGGGCCGGGGCCGACAGAGGGTTATGCCGGACTCCTACCGGGTAAAACCCTACGGTGCTTCACACTCCGCCGCCTGTAGTAGTGTCTCTCCTGTAGTAGTGACAGGTCTCTCCCTACAACAACAACCGGGAACAACGGCTTCACATGCCCACCGAAGCACGGAAACGCGACTAGTGATCTGTGATCAACTGATCACCCATCCAGGTGCTGACCGCGCCCGACGTTGCTTAACTTTTTCGATCACATGCGATGTACTCAAGCATCGAGGCTAGATACGCTTTTACTACTCGTACCTCATAAACTTAATTTAAGGATTAACTTAAGCTTATAGGATTACTCTTATAAAATTCATGGCGGTTGCAACTCATTTCCGAGAGTTTAAAACTAAGAAATTGATATTCTATTTCATATTCAGTAGAGTGCACAAAAGTGGGTCAGATCCCAATAGTGCCATTAATGCAATATACAGTGGAAACAATAGGTACTGCAATAATGGGAGAGTACTGTGAGTGTATGTTGCTTGTGTGGGAGATCTTATTGCAGAGACAATAGCTATATTCTTAATCCAAGCACGTTTCGCACATACTTAGTGGTTCTCAAGTTTCTTACACTGACATGAAAAAGCTTTTTTTAAAGGGATCGGGGCAGTTTTGTTTGATACATGGGTGGTAAGTCACCAAGAAGATGACGAAACATTTTTTAAGGTTACACTTGTACGGCACTTGTTTGCATGGCAAAACTTCTTACACCACAATGTTGTGCAAGAATTTGTTCTTCGAAAAAGGTGGAGGAATAACATACTTCTAGGTACATTTTCACTTTTAATTCTCAACTTTAATTAATCGTACAAGTATACTCATTGAAAGAAGAAAGAAAGGAAGATGTTTATTTCCACAACATCTATTTCAATAATTGCAAAAAGAGTATTGTAAGTCCATCACAGTGTTTTGTTTAAGAACCAAACTCAAACTCAAACTCAAAAGCTTTTATTCATTATTAGGTAAAATTTGTGCACACTTAATGAAAGTCATACATATAAAGCATCTCTAAACATTAGAATTTTAGGTAAATCAATCTTCTAAGCTAATTTTCCATATAAGCCCACAAGTAAAATTTATAAAAAAAACTGTTAAAAACTAATGAAACAGAAATTGCTAACAATATTTTTTTACACTTTGATATGATATAGAATCCGTAGAGTGCAACAAGTCCGTCGACTGATCAGATAAGCTGCTCGGCTTAGCGCACCTGCGGACTTACCTGTTTTGAAATTAATTGAAATAGAATTAATTCCCTGCCCCTTGATGTGACATAAAATCCGTAAAGTGCAACAAGTCCGTCGACTGATCAGATAAGTTGCTCGGCTACTCGGCTTAGCGCACCTGCGGACTTGCCGTGTGATACAGAAGGCTCTAACACACTGGCTTTGTCACGGTTTAAATCTGATACTGGAATAGTAAGACTAAAACATTTGTAGTTTTTACTCTTTTTTCGTATAACACACATCTACGAGTACGACGCAGGCCGGAATAAGATTAAGCATTCGAGCTACGAGATAATGTTTTTCCGTATTCGACCAGTTTGAACATAGACATACAATGCTTTCCATAGCACGGATTGACAAGAACCAGATAAACAAGGCTTGTGGAATAGAACGACAAAAGACAATAGCGTGGGTCCGTGGGTATAGGAGCAAACATATACATTATTAAAACATAGACATTGACGACTAAAAACTCCATCGGCGTGTCTCTGGGTCGACGTTTTCTTACTTTTTTATTTCATTTCAGAATACTCTTTAGAACCCATGGAGGGGAGCGGGGAGTCCTGGGGCATACTTCAATGCCAATAGGTGTCAGATGTTTTTTTTTAATCACTAAGTCCAATAAAGTTTAACTACTGTTGAGAGACAATAACGATGTCATTATTGCCCCTCCGAGGCAATAATATTATTTGTCTGGAGTGGCGCCTGGCTGCGAGGGTATGCGCGTTTAAAATCAATGAAATTCCTATTGCATATCTTTTATACTCCTATCTCAGATACGAAAATTTACATTTATCTGACCCGAGTTGCCCAGTAGTTTGTCTTTATTTACACCAAATCTTATTACACAAAATCCTTGAATCCGATTATCTATTTGGCTTTTTACAAGACTCACACATGACTCTACTATAAGTAATCAATTTCATTTCATTCATGAACGAAATTATAATGTTTATGTTACTGTACTCCTAGTAACAGTGGAACATTGGCCAACCGCCAAGAGATAGAAAACAAGGAAATCATGCTTGTATTGTGAGAAAAATTAATTAAATGCGAATGAAAGAAAGACAACGTAGTATTGTATATACGTGAAGACTGTTTAATCAAAATAATTACATGATGGATGTATTATCCAAGGTTTTTACCGACTGAAATAATTTTAGAATAGAGTTTGTTGTTGAAGGAGAAAGAATTTTTTTTATAGTATTGAGTAGCAAAACCGCCACGCCACCTGATGTTAAGTGGTCACTGTGGCCCATGGAAGGCCGCATTCAAGGTCAAATGGAGAAAAAATCCTATCTGGTGTTATATGCGGGTGCTTTCATGAGGACCAAGATGTTCGCCTCAAATAAGTATCCCCGGCAACTATACTATAGCCAGAATATAGTAATATAAATGAGTAGCAAACAGGTATGAAAACCGCTGTTATACCTTATATAGTATAGAAATCCTGTGGTCTTAATATGTACATAAGTGTGCTGCTACTCATGCGGGCTGTGATCAACAAATTACCCCTCCACCAACCATCCATAACCGAAGCTTTGTATGAGGGCGAGCTCTGCTATTCAAAATTGATAGACATTTTCTATTAATTCGAGAACTTTATACATCTTGTATCAACTTTTCGCCTTGTCAACCGGCATTATCTCAAAATTGTTATCCATCAATAAAGATACTTGTTTTTATGGCATTGTAAATGTTACATAACGATTCTTATCCTTTTCCGTAAAAAACGTTACGAACAAAAATAGACTTGATGTGGAAAGGTTAAACATAATTACAGCTATCATTAGTTTCACGGCACCGAACGGCATTAGTCACGGAAACCGCAGATTCCGAAAAGTGGAGAAGCGGTCTCGTTATTCGTTCGTATCGTTGTTTTAATACTTAACCATTGCTTAACTATTATTGTTATAATAACAACTGTCAAACATAAAAAAATAATGTTAAAAATAATGACGAGAGTATTTTTGTCAATTTTCAAAATAAATTCTATCGATAGTTACCTATATGAACGGAGTTCTGAAATATAACAAACAATACTCGTACACCTGAACTTATTAAAGTCAAGTCCTAATGCCAACTCATTTGTGCTAGTACACAAAGAAAGGGAAGGAAACAACCCAGGTCGTTTTCATTCCATCACTGGAGCCCACTCGAGATTAGCGCCTCAATTACAGTAAATGGAACACGGCTGTAACTAAAAACTTTGAAGCGACACACTATACAGGTTCTTTTACTTGGACCTGAATATTCAGAACGGTTCTATTCAGAATCTCGAATACCACAGTGAAAGTGTATTTTGACAATGTCTTTCATATAAAATAAAGGAGAGAGGCAAAAGTAATATTTTTCGCTGTTGATAAAATATTGTTTCCTTAATATTTTAAGCTATAATTTTTTTAGTTCGGTCAAATGTAATCAACACCACGAAAAGGGTATTTGCCGGCAGTTTCAATACTTGTACTAAAATGTAAAAACTGAACATTTTTAATCCTAGATTCTGCATGATAAGGATCGACTATGACGTCATAAAGTTTGCAAATCCGTTGATCAAACTTTGTTTCACTTAAAGCATAATTAAATATATAATGCATAATTAAATAATTCTTTTACCAATACTAATAATACGTTAAAATATTTGTTATCAGTTGACAATCAACAAAACCTTCTACATTTCGACACTCGTCTTTATCTCAGTAGTTTTTACTGCTAATTTTAAGAGAGGTTAATAAAGTATAAGGTATATTTCCTTAGCAAAAGATGCTCACAATCGTATAAAGTAGTAAGTCAAGTTAGGTATTTAACAAAAAACATGTAATTGAGGCGTTCTAAAAGTAAAAAAAGCATCAAAGCATCAAAAATTCAGAAAGAGTGTAGATAAATAACAAATTGTCTTGAAAACGAACCATAATCACGAACTATGATCTGTGCTAATTGCTGTTTGTGTTTCGTGTATCGTGACAGCAACAAGCACTGATAAACTGATAGAGTAAGACATACCCCTCCAAGGCAATTTGTTCTAAGTAGTAGCTAAATGTTTAAATAGTAGAGTTCAAGGTAACATGAAATAAAGTATATAGTGAACACGTGTTAAAAAATGATTCATAAAAGCTTTGGCATTTATAATAAAAGGCATGTTTATAAAACGATTAACTTAAAATAAAGTAAAAATATCATATTAATTTGTGAAAAACCTTTTAAATTGATTTTTTCATAATCTGTAAATTGCAAGCTATCAATACGGCGTATCAGCATGATCCTAATATTTCTAATGCTATGCCAGGTTTAGTTCTATGACATGAAGCTTCAATTACCTTTCAAATGGTCGATTCTAGAAGAAAGTAATTGATTCACAGATAATGAACTGTTTTTATTAACACAGTGTAAAAGACAGGATAAATTAAAACGTTGCGATTCGACGCGAATTCGCCGGAAGGCGTTGGCAGACATTTACGAGCCCGTTTATTTATTGTGGGACGCTTCCTATTATATCCAACGTATTGATAGCTTCCAATTTATAGTTTATGAATGAATATCGAGTAGTATTATTTGCAACGTATTACATGTAATTATAACGGAGACGCGACTTCCTACAACTAAATGAAGGTGATGGATTATTTATGTTCAGCCTCAAGAAAGTTCCTGTGCGTTTCCCTAAGCAGATGGATTGAAGGAACTTCAGCTCCTGGAGTTTTCAGACGATCTCAGGAGTCTTCGATATCGGAGTTGTTAAAAAATTCGAGTGTAGGTATGTTCTATCGAACTTACAGGAACTTAGCCTTAACGTATAAAGTTACCATCAGTTTGAGAATAAATGTGGATATTATCTGTTTGAAGAGACACTTAACGTAAGTATTTGATATGGATGCTCGCAATGAAAAACGATTATGAAAGTCAATATAATGTCGTATTAGCTATTAAAAAGTAATCAGAATCCAGCCGGCAATCAAATGTTGTAAGCATCTCGTTAACTTGGCTTTGGTAGCCACAAATCTAGGAGTTTAGAACCAAAGTTAAACGGTTGCAGCCAAACAGTAATTAGACTAGTTCGTGACTGGTTTAACAACCAGAGTCTAAGTTAAACGGTACTCGTTTGTACAAACCTATCTGTTTCTTCAACAACCAATTGTTGTTTAGATAATCTAAAGGCGGCAAAGTGGTTAAAGTCCTACTTAATATTATTTTGTTTTTCGTAACCCAATTATTGATCTAGGGCAATTTTATCCATTAAACATAGACACAGTTGAATACGTAGCCTTAAATTGAGCTACGTTGTCGAAAACTCTCAACAACACAAAGAGTGAAGGAACAAAAAGTTCGAGTCACTTTTGTATGCCATATAGACTGGAAACATTTTGGAATAATTATATTTATTTCATCTGTAACTAATGTAATAATAAAACAGTATAGTTGCCACGAAATAAGGCTCTGAACATTACAAAAATAAATTTATGACATATATGCCACGATTAAGTGGCGGAAAATGCCATAGGTACGAGTATATTCTAAAATTAATAATGAGACTCCTTTTTTCTACGGCTTTATAACATAAGAAAGTAAAATAAATACTAAATATCTACTTGATTTTCTACCGATCAGTAACATTATTTTCTTTTTTCAATCGTACAAAAATAGGTCAGCGTAAAATTAAAACAAGTTCATCAATGTCACGTTATTTCGGGTCGAATTTTTCAATGTCATCTCTTGACATAATTATGATGCAAATTATATGCTTACTCATATAATTTATAGTGCTGCTGGTATGGCACTAGTTTTGTAGAAGGAGTAAAGAGATTGAAAACGGCAAAAAATAGTATTTACAGTTTGTATATTTATAGAGTAATTATGTACACAAAAGTATTTACAAGAAGAATTGCTATAAACGCATGTTATTAATAAAATATACAAGATTACAAAAATAACGAATTGAATGAGAAAAATTTTGAATAATGAATCGCTTGTTATTCCGTCTCTAGGCAACGCGCTGCTCGCGGTTGTGCACTAGAGACGGACGGATGGCTATGGTATCGATGCGATGCGATGCAATATTTACAATGATCGATGAATGATCGATAATGTAGCTGAATGATGAAATATGAAGTATGGCTACATCACCCCCCTCCAGAGACCGTCAAGGGCGATAAAAATTCGGAAAATGAACATGGCGTCCCGATCGCGTTGTCTTGGTCGTTGAAGTGGAGGGAGATGTGTCGGGTGTAGGTGTGGGTGCTTGTGTGTGCTGTTGTGTAGAGGCGACCGAGTCTGACAGTATGTAGGCCGGTTTGAGTCGATCTACCGATACTGTCAGATCTTTGCCCTTAACCCTGATCTTAAATGTTTTCCCAGCTCTCTTGACCACCTCGTGGGGTCCGGTGTAAGCTGGTTGAAACGTGCCTCGTACAGCGTCCTCTCGCAAAAAGACATGCGAGCATGTGGCGAGGTCTTTAAATATGAACGTCTTGAAGTTGGACGTGTGGTGAGAGGTAGGTACTGGCTTAAGGTTGTTGGCAAATGATCTGACTCGGGCTGAAAAGTCCGTGAGGTCAGTCGTGCACCTGCCATCAGTATGGCCGAAAAACTCACCAGGGAGCCGAAGTGGTTCTCCATAAACGAGCTCAGCTGAGGAGGTCTGAAGGTCCTCCTTGAAAGCCGTGCGAATACCGAGAAGGATGAATGGCAACGTCTCGGTCCAGCGACCATCAGCGTGACATGTGATAGCCGCTTTCAACTGTCGATGAAACCTCTCAACCAGTCCGTTGCACTGAGGATGATACGCAGTCGTCTTCCGATGTTTGAAGCCGATTGTGTTCGACAGCTGCTGAAACAGGCTCGATTCGAACTGTCTACCGCGATCAGTGACTATATCGGCAGGACATCCGAATCGTGCCACCCAGCCAGATAAGAAGGCTTTGGCCACGGTTTCCGCTGTGATGTCGGTAATAGGGACAACCTCAGCCCATCGCGTGAAGCGATCGACCGCTGTGAGGCAGTACCGATACTCCTTGGAAGGGGGAAGTGGTCCGATGAGGTCCAAGTGAACGTACCTGAACCGCGCTGAAGGTAAATCCAGTGTGCCAAGAGGTGTTACAGTATGCCTGGTTACCTTCGAGCGTTGGCAGGCTAGGCATGTTCGAGACCACTCGCGACAATCCTTCCTCACCTGAGGCCAAACGTAGCGTTGTGCCACTAATTTGGCACTAGCGTTAGCACCAGGATGGCTGAGTGAGTGCAGACTGTCGAACACAGATCTGCGCAAGTGCGATGGTATAAACGGCCTGGGAGTCGGTGTGCTGACATCGCAGTACAGTTGAATGCGACTACCAGGGATGTTCATTTTCCTAAGGTGGAGCGAAGATTCAGCGCCCAGATATTGAGCGAGCTCAGGGTCGGCGTCCTGGGCACCAGCTATCACCTCTAGGTCTACGGGTCGATGTAACTCCTCGACTCGGGAGAGGGTATCCGCGACAACGTTGTCTTGACCGGAAATATGACGAATGTCGGTCGAGAATTGTGCCACGTAGTCCAGGTATCTATACTGACGCGGTGAACAATTTCGTTTGCGCTCGCTAAAGGCGAAGCACAAGGGTTTGTGGTCAGTATAGATGGTGAAGTTGGTGGCCTCTAGCCAGTGGCGGAAATACTTAACGCTCTCGTAGATGGCAAGGAGCTCGCGGTCGTACGGAGAATACTTCCGTTGCGGTGTGCTCAACTTGCGAGAGAAAAAGGCTAGAGGTTGCCAGTCGCCTTCCTTTAACTGCTGTAGTACCCCACCTATTGCGGTGTCCGAGGCGTCAGTGACTAAACTTAACTTCGAGTTGGAGTCCGGATGTGCAAGCATTGCAGCATTGCACAGGCTCTCTATGCAGGCCGTAAAGGCCTTCAACGAGTCTCCGCTGATGTCGACGGGCTGCGAAGCTCGGATGGAACCGGTCAACAAGTCGTTCAAGGGAGCTTGGATTTGGGCAGCGTGGGGAATAAACCTCCTGTAAAAATTTATCATGCCCAGGAATCTCCGAAGCTGCCTTGCGGTTTTAGGGACCGGGAACTCCTTGATGGCCTGAACCTTGCCTTCCAAAGGTTTGGTACCATGCTCGGATATATGGTAACCGAGAAACGTAACCTCTGGAACTCCAAACACGCACTTGGCGGTGTTGATAAGTAAACCATACTCTTCCATCCTCTTGAAGAGTTGCCGTAGATGATCGAGGTGCTCTATCTCAGTCCTTGAAAATACCAAGAAGTCATCCAGATATGGGTAACAGAAATCTAGGCCACGAGTCAATTCGTCCACAAACCTTTGGAAAGTTTGACCAGCATTTCGCAGACCGAACGTCATGAACGGAAACTCAAAAAGACCAAACGGTGTGGTTATCGCTGTCTTCGGGATGTCATCCTCAAAGACAGGGATCTGGTTGTACGCTTTCACCAAATCTATCGTGGAAAAGATCTTACAACCAGATAGACTGTGAGCGAAATCCTGTATGTGCCTGATGGGATACTTATCTGGGATGGTCCTCGCGTTTAGTAGCCGATAGTCACCGCACGGACGCCAGCCATTATCCTTCTTGGGGGCTAGGTGCAGGGGCGATGACCACGGACTCTCAGATGGGCGAGCCGTACCATTCGCCAACATTGCCTCAAATTCGGCACGAGCAATTTTCAGCCTCTCCGGTGCCAGCCGACGAGGCGGACAAGAGACTGGAGGGCCTGGTGTGGTACGTATGTGGTGAGTAGTGTTGTGCTTAGGTATGCGTGGAGTGCCAGACGGTCGCGTGATATCCTGAAACTCAGAAAGTAAACTGTGAAATTTAGTCGGACCAGTCACAACCTTCACGCTAGATATGAGACTGTCGCTGCTGTCTACACTGGCAACGGTTGACAGTTTTGTGAGGTTGTCTACCAACCGCTTGCCTCGCACATCAACCATTAAATTGTAATGTGACAAAAAATCAACGCCTATGATGGCTTTCGTCACATCAGCTACAACAAATCGCCACACAAAGTCTCGGCGAAGACCAAAATTTAATTTTAGGTTAATATAACCGTATGTGGCTATAGCACTACCGTTTGCAGCGTACAGAACGTAATCCGTTTTTGTGCGCTGTTGCCGTACCGCGGTCCGTGGGTAGACGCATAGGTCACTACCCGTATCTACCAAAAACTGGACGCTTGAAGTGCGGTCGGTAATAAAGAGGCGACTATTAGAGTCAGAATGGGTATCACTGCCCATTACTTCCGGTCGCTCGTCGGGTTTCGGGCTGGGGGCGGGTCGTTCCCGCTGCGTTGGCGGTCGATGTCTGGAGGAGCTGCGTGACTGCTGCCTCGAAGTTTGTCGCCGAGTGTGCTGATCCACTTCCCGAGATAGTTGCCGCACCATATCGCTGAGCTTGTCAATGTCACCAGCAGTTGTCGCGACAGGTGATGATGCAGGAACAGCGGGGGTCGTGACCGGGCAGGACGTTGCAATCTCCTGCAGTCGGTCAGCGAGGTCCGCTAGCTGTTCGAGGGAATCGTGGGACAGCGTGGCCAACACTGGCTTGATGTTCTCCGGAAGACGGTCGATCCATATTTTCCGGATAACGTGCTGGGGAATGGATGGACCCGCCAGGTCTTGCAAATGTTGCAGGAAGCGTGACGGAGTCCGGTCACCAAGCACTTCGTTATTTAGGCGCGCTTGAAGTGTCTGCGCGAGCCGGCTGATGAGCGTGGTCTTGAGGCGCTCATAACGGTCTGTGACCGGAGGGCTGAGTATGAAATCCCTCACGGTCCGCGCATGCACCATGTCCAGGTAAGATAATGCGTGGACATACCTGAGTTCGTCATCTATAATGGAATGACTTAAAAACTGGCCTTCGAGTAGGGCAAACCATAGCTCCGGATCGTTGGGGCAAAATGGTGGAACCCTCAGTGAAGGCGCGCTGGTGATGGTGCCGCAGGAGCTGGAGCTGGATGTGGAGCCACGTGCCGTCCGCATGCGCCGGGAGTATGCGCGTGCGCGGGCATGGTGCGCGCCGCCAGCGCGGTCCGATGTGTCATGACCGCTCGAATCCGTCGATGTGTCCCGCGACGAAGAATTGCGATATTTTGCCGTATCAATACTCATAATTCACTTTTGTTCAAAGTTCGGGGTCACCACTTTAGTGCTGCTGGTATGGCACTAGTTTTGTAGAAGGAGTAAAGAGATTGAAAACGGCAAAAAATAGTATTTACAGTTTGTATATTTATAGAGTAATTATGTACACAAAAGTATTTACAAGAAGAATTGCTATAAACGCATGTTATTAATAAAATATACAAGATTACAAAAATAACGAATTGAATGAGAAAAATTTTGAATAATGAATCGCTTGTTATTCCGTCTCTAGGCAACGCGCTGCTCGCGGTTGTGCACTAGAGACGGACGGATGGCTATGGGGTATCGATGCGATGCGATGCAATATTTACAATGATCGATGAATGATCGATAATGTAGCTGAATGATGAAATATGAAGTATGGCTACAAGACTCCTTTTTTCTACGGCTTTATAACATAAGAAAGTAAAATAAATACTAAATATCTACTTGATTTTCTACCGATCAGTAACATTATTTTCTTTTTTCAATCGTACAAAAATAGGTCAGCGTAAAATTAAAACAAGTTCATCAATGTCACGTTATTTCGGGTCGAATTTTTCAATGTCATCTCTTGACATAATTATGATGCAAATTATATGCTTACTCATATAATTTCGTGCCCACACGATGCCCTGCCGCCCTTATTGCCTCATTTCATGCGACAATCAATCTTGTGATAGTTTTATAAATGGTTAACATTGTCTAGTTCCGTAGTAAGTTAAATACGTTGGCCCTTTTATAATAACAGTAGGTATTTCTGAAATAAACACTTTATTTCCTCTTTACTAAAAAGTTCTGGCAATAACTAGGTATATTTTTGGAGCTTTTACTCCTTTCTTTTTGTGTATTATTTAGTATTTATTTTTGTACATTACAATTTACATTATAATATTCAGATGTATGTTACTTTTACACATATAATTACAGTCTTTTACATATAATTTATACGCTTCGTCCGCGTGGGTTAGAATTTTATCCTGAGGATGAGTTTTAAATTAGTTCATGTACCTATGTATATCGAAAGAGTACCTACCAGACAACCATCCATCCTCACAAACGATTACGAACGAAACCTTAGGAGGAAGGACTTGGAAAAATAATTCGTGGTTTCGTTTCCCGCGTGAAACATAAACTCTTGACAATTTTGTCGCCAGCCTGACGGAACTGCTATATAATTATCGGATATCGACTTCGACAGTGTGGAAATCATGAAGTTATAGTACGATATAAGGAAATATTCTATCCGTCGCGTCACCATTAAGTGCCGGATTTGTGGGTTGATATCTATTGTTTGGTATCCAATTTCGTGGTCGACGTAACGCGGTTTGGGAGCATCGATTGGAACGTATACTACTATCATCTACCACGCATAACTCATTTTAGGCTTATTCTATGTGCCATTTTTGCCTCCGAATATGCCTAAATATGGATAAAAATCCAAAATACAGTACGTCAAAATACAGGCTTATTTTTGTCGAATAATGGCGAGGAATCGCATCATGAGATGGAACATGGAAATGAACACAGCCATTAATTATTATGCTCTCAGCGTAATTTCATCAAACTTAATTTCATAAAACATATTCATTACTTATTGCACTTTGTCAATACGATGTTATTATGAAAAATATTTGGTTACATAATTTGACAGCGAAATATGTTATGATTCATATTATTCCCATTGGGTTCTGATTGTGTAACACAGAGATGATCTTGGTCTGCTTTTACTTAATGCTTGGGTCCCTTGCCAAGATGACAAACACGTGACGTCGACCTATGTAGAGACGACGCTATAGATGGTATAGATATCTTAGAGCTTTGACTAGAATAATAGAAAATGCGCATTTCAATGCTGTGCTTCTCATAGCAATATTTTATGAATGAATAACTAGAAAGAATAAACGTGTGCACGGTTGAACTCATTTAATATACATATAAACAGAAAGGGGAAATGTTACCAGATTTATATGACAATGCGAATTAACAATACGCCGTGAGGTAAAAATAAACAATTTAGACTATTTAGACTATTAGGCACCTTTCAATTTATTAATCACGAATAAATCAACGTCTTGTAATGAAGATTTGCAACAAAATTGATTTTTAGAATATTTCTCGGGGAATGAAATATTGTAACAGTACTAGAATCTAATGAGCTTTTATAAAGAACCCAAAGATCTAAGTCCCAACAAAAATTAAGAAGACTACCTGCAGTTTGTTTGCAAAATACCATTAAGTTTCAAGAACTATCGTGCGATTTGTTAGCTTTCAGGTACGAGTAAGTGATAAAGATGATCGTAAAGCATGTGACATCCCAGAGAAGTTCGTGATAATCACTTCGTCACTACGGTGATAACGCTACTAGTCGCACGTCCAATTTTCCCTCAAAGAGCTCGACTTTGTATAGCTTTCCTGTAAAAGCACGAAGTTATCTCCTCTTTATAGCGGCACATCAATTTTCCTTGTTGCTGTAATCGGTGTAAGGCTTGTTTGGCGGTTCAATGAGTCGACAATGGATGTCTTTGATAAAATAGCTCGTGTTATTAGAGGGCCAAATGTGTATGAACTATAACACTAATATAACACTAATATGTGATATGATATTGAAGAGTGCTTGGCCTAATATCCACGTCTATAGTCACTCAGATGATCTACTGAGAAGTAAACAAGTTCCTGGTTTTTAATTTAAAAAAATTAAAAATTCTTGAAATGCAGATAGTTTTGTTTTTCTCTTCTAAGTTGTGATTGCCAAAGGTATTCGGAACTTGTTCGGAATTCAAATGGAGAAAAAACTTCTATATGAGGTAGTATGCGCTTGCCTTGCGACTCATGAGGACTAAGATGTTCGTGTCAAATGAAGTATCCCCGGCAGCCATACCTTACCAGACGAAACACAAGATATAAAGAATATGCTGCTATACGACGGGTGAAGATGCTGGTTGTAAGATCGTGCCGGATGAGTCACTATAGCTCTAACACAAAAAAGCAAAAGCAAAAGGGTAAAAGCGAATAACATTATTTATCAGCAACAATATTACCGCGGTGCGGCCTAGGTGTACAAAATAGAAATATGTGTGTACGTTCATTATTAATATCACCAATAACTTTCCACCACCCAAATGATCTGCGCCAACAAATTGCCCAACATTACGGCACAAAGAACGAATGCGAGGTGAATTTTCGCTATAACATTTCATCGGGCGAAACTAATTCGTGAAATATTACCGCTATCGAATGCAGGTAAACTTTCTGGGTCAAACGAATTATAATAATGTGCGGGAAATATTAATAAAAAACATATAGTAAGGCGATTAACATACTGCTCCGCAACACGCAGCGTAGTGCGGGGGTGCGCGTCCATTTGTATAGAAAACGCATCCACGCATCCACGCAACATAACCTGTCCAACTATCGATCATAATTTCGTTCGTTATAGTAGTGTAGTAGTGTTGTTAGCACGAAAGTAGGTTATGTGGCTATAAATAAACTACCTACTTACCTATAACTAAGTAGCGTGGTACAACAAGAGTCGCAGATTTAATTAAAATTTAAAACTGTTACAGTAAAATTTCATAAGCACATATTGTATGAGCAACGCAAAAGCATTTTGAAACAAATTGTGTCAAAAATATGCACGGCTAATTAAAAATATTTTCCGAACATGCAATTAAAATTAAATGCGTTTCACCAAATGAGTAGCTTTTTTGTAACCGGTACGAGTTTAAGTTAAATTTTTCAAAGCGTTTCTCAAATATTTCGATGAGTCATAAAACGACGGTAAACGAATAAAATCTCGCTTTGTAATCACATCCTAATATTCTGTGTTGTAGATTTCATACACACTAGACAAGAATACACAACACGGACGCATTTCAGTATTTTATTTGGCAGCAATACATCATACCACGTACATTACAAATTAAATTTACAATCCGATACAATACAAAATTAACCTTTATTGGAACACCAATAACAAATTAAATTAACAGCACTGGTTTAAATTTATGTTTTCACATTATTGAAGCGCCTTGAAATTTAACTTTTTAACGTGATTTAAGGTAAACCGAAAAGCGAAATATTGTGGCGTTACACCACGCTTGACCACTGATCGTGTTCAAAGCCTATTAAGGCTTTTTCACACGAAACGGGCCAGAATTGTTGCCAACAAAACATAGCATCTGAACGCCAAAGCGAAATGTGTAAATGTGAAAAAATACTTTGCTGTATGATCGCGTAACCTCGCTTAAACTGTTTCCATTGCAACACGGGCATTTCATCGCTTAAATCCGTTTAAGTCATGATTATGTTCACTGATGTGTACGACAAATGTGGTAGTGCCAAATAAAGTGAAGATAACTACGTACATCATAATTATTATCATAACCATCATTCGCCCTCAGAGTTGCATTTGTTGTAAAGAGCTACCCAAAGTGGGACAGCAAGGTATTTTTCTTCGTTTCAGGTTCTCGCAGTCCATTGTTGAACTTACTCGTATGTCTCCGAATGAACGCACTCCACTCGACCTCGGCCTTCGTACACTGATAATAACACTATTCATTTGTGTTCATATTTTAATATGCGATATAAAAGACGAAGAGAAAAATCGTAAGAAGAGTGAGTGTGGAAACAAATTTCAACTCGTCCATGTTCCGCACGGAGTCCGCGTTAACCGTCCGCTGAATACATACTATCATTGGTCCGCTGTTACATTTTAAATTCAAAGGAAACGAACAAAACGAAACGAAAACGACATCGCAGTTGTGAAGACTAAACTACAGCAGGAGAGAAATAAAACTAGAGAAAGAAAAGAAAAGAAAGAAAAGTAACATTAAAATGTTACCCGTTTTGATCGATTTAAGATGAACGAAACATTAAAGGTTTCATGTACTGTATAAATAAATAATGCGGACAAAAGGCCAGACTCGCTTATAAGCTGAAAAGGAAATTATTCCCGGGCCTTAGGCAAATTACTTTCTATATGAAGAGAAGGTACAACGATTTCTATGATCGTTTTGGAATGTTGAGTATTTTAATTATGATTTGGTGCAAAATACTTATACCTAATTAATGTAACTATTGTGCGTAAATTTCAGTGTCTAACACAACTGCAAACTGCCCTAACGGCAATTAGCTAAACCGTTATTTTCTAAAAGGAAAAAAGACCCATACTTTTTTGTTTTTTTACAAAACGGAAAATCGGAAGGCATAGCGGGGTAAGTGCACATTTAGATTCCATTAACATTTTCAAGAGTTTATTTTTACGACACCCCGTTTTAGTAATTAAAAATGCAAATAGATACTATTTTAATTATGTCTTTGTAAGGATAGGTTGTCACATAGCATAATTATTTTTTCTCTTTAATTTTCCATTTCCTGATATGCTAATTGAAAATTTTGTAAAAAGAAAAAAGAAAGTAATTTGAAGGGCATTGTATTGAGAATATAATATTTAAGTAGGTACCTTTTATTTTATTGTACTTGAATAGTGGTCGAATATTCGTGATATCTCGTTTCTTAAACGCATGTAAAATCCCGACTTATATAATGATAGATTTTACGTATACTCATTTTTCGGGCTACACATACTCTCGGGCCAACACTATATTGTTTTTTTTGAATAATTGAATTTCGAATGATTCCACTCGCCATTTTCACTCGTCAACTTTAGGGTTAAGTAGAATATGTAGCATAGATTAGCTACTCGTATGTGGGTATAATTTAAACTATATTTTGCACCTTTCATGGCGTTATAGGGGAGCGATGACAAACTTCAATTTACCTATAAAAGAATGGCTATATTTAGTTACGCCATACCTAAAACCAATTTGAGAACTAGAGCTTTGCGAAGCGAGCAACTAAAGGCAATTTGTCACTGTTTACCAACTAACTAGCTCATATGGCTCCTTGCTGGCTCTAAGACAGATTTATAGACTTTAATAAGACAATGTTTTCTAAGAAAGTACTGTACAGCTAAACGGAATTCCCGTTAAATTAATATTTAACAGTAATAGTTGAATTATAAAATACTTGCGGTTGGCACTATTGCGGATTTCAAACCGAATATAGGGCCTCCGACAAGTATCGGACAACACTTATCGACCGTCGGCATAACGTACCCTCCACGGCATGAATGTGCGTCTGGTGTGAACTTCAATCGCTATGTGAAACCTTACCGACACCCTTTAACCCACCGTGATGCTGCATGTTGTAAATTTCATGTGTCTAGCTCGGGGAGGCGTGGTTGCCGGAGCTATTTTATATGTCGAGATCATCTCCGTCTTCATGAGTGGCATCGCATCCACGTACGACCTACCTTATATGAGGTTGCACGTGGGTGTCCATGGGCTACAGTGACGGCTTCAGTCGGCATCATGTAACCTACGCGGTCGGTTGCTAGTCATAGACAATAATAGCGAGATAAGAACGCTTCTCGATGGTTCTATTATATATAAAATGTGTGTATTCAAAGCTTCCTTTGTGCGTCCGTTTCACTTCAGTTAGTAGCGCAATGCGCTTGCAGATAGAGGTGCGTCAAAATTAATAATAAATGAAGAGCGCTTTGATTAAAACTCGCTCCGTTTAGAATTTAATGAAAGTTCTTGTCTCGAAATTTACAGATTTTATGCCGCTTAAGACCTTGACTGGGAAATATTTAATTTTTGTTTGGCCGCAAAAGTTACTTTTACTGAAATGTTTACTTTGCAGTGTTTGAAATGTAAAATTTTAATAGGTATGAAATATTAAAACACATGTACTTACCTATTTAATCTGAAAATAATCTTATTCCCAGATACTTGTTATTGTAAGTAGATTTTCTAGTAGTTCTCTTCCGACAAAACAATAAAAAAACTTTTGTTTGTTCTGGGGATAAAATTTTTGTTTGTTAAAATTTTAAATACCTATTTAACGACAAAAGAGCAAGAAGAAATCGGGCTACTTACCTACAAGCATAGTAGGTAATCGTGGCACTTAACATCGGTACCAAGTTTGAGGGTAACTTGAACCTTCACTTCTACTCGAATATTATGGAAATAAATGAAGCTCACCTTTATTTTACACCTGTATATATATATTACGTATAATGCTTGGCTATAGTACCTACTCTTACTTAAAGAAGGGAAAATTCAATCACCGTTTAAATGAGAATAATTTCGACGCTGTTTAAACTCTCCCCATTATTTACGATTTACACAACCCACATGTATATTTTGTACTCAGTAAAATCGCAATAAGAACAAAATGTTTACCAACTGGTGCGTGCAAAAACGGAAGTATCGATTCGAAACATTAATTTCAGTTTTGGTGCGTTATATGTAGAGAACACGTATGGTCGCATATTTTGTTTTGTTTTTGGTTTCTACCAGAAACCATTTCTGGTTATCTCTAGCATCTTTTTATTTGGAGTTCGTTAAGTGTGGTTAATGATGATTTTGTTTAGCATCGGTCGGCATTCGCAGGACGGACGACCGATAGAAAGGTCATCGTATAACGTCCACGTCTACGCATAAGGTGCACAGGCCGCCCTCCTACTAGGAGGACTGACGACCTGAAGAAGACAGCGGGAAACCGTTGAATTCAGAGGGCCCAGGACCGGGCCGATTGGCGTCGATTAGAGAAGGCCCATGTTCAACAGTGGATTACCAAGGGCTGAAAGGAATGAAGGAAGTATGGCTTTTAAGATTTATACAATAAATTTATAATAGTACCCATAAATTATAATAGTCAAACATATAAACCTCACACGCCTATAATGGTTCAACCATATAACCGCACCTGTGGTAAGCCGCTAATGCCTCACACACAATTTATGGCACAATTTGTGAAATATCTGTTATATTTTGGACAAATATTAGGTGTCAATATTTTATCACAATAATATAAGATCTCGATAGTGATCAAAAACGGAGAGAGAAAATTGTTAACAAGAACAAATTACAAAGAAAAAGTCAGAGCAAAGTAAGAAGATAATTTTAGCCTGAAAACTATGATAATCCCATTAAAGTCAATCGATCCACATTCAATTCCGTCGTTAGTTACGTACTTGAGCATAGTCATTAGTTTAGCATCAAATAATGAATATCATTCATAGTAAATGACCGGTGTTTTGACCTACATACTCGTATGTTGCTCGGGGAGTGGCATCCTCACAGTTAAGCATAGCCACTAGCTAAGCATATAAACTACCTACCTGTTTTACGACGGGTTATGAACCACGACCGCAGTCCTTATAATTCGACATGAATCACGTATTTTAAGATTTTTTTTGGATCAGTTACTGTTGATGTAGCTTATTTGCATACCTAAAAATGGTAAATATAGATTGATCTAAATAATTTGTAACAACTCTATACCTATATTTGTGGAAATAAATGTTTTGTCTTTGTCTTCAGTGTTTAGGTTGGCCGTGGGCTAATTAATTTGTTATATCTGCTATTACTGTAATAAAAAAACATATATCACTTAATTTCCCAGATTTTACTCTCCAGTTTTAATAGGAGTAAAACATAAAAATCCAATATTCTCAACGCATAATAAGGGTGACGTTTTTCCAATAAAGTTAGTTGTGCAAAAAGAAAAAGCGTGTTGAAACGCTCAACTCTTGACGGGTGATAAAATTGAATCATAGTTCGAGGAAGTGACTGGAGTACTCTCTGGAATATGGGGAATATCGCGTACGTCAAACGCAAAGGGAGCTAAAATTTCCTTGATTTCTTATGTTAGGAAAAATCCTTTAATCATAATCTTGCTTATTTCTGGTTTTCTTTTTCTTGTTCTTTTCTCTTTCTTTTTTCCATCTTATTTTGTATATATATATATATATATACCCCCTACTCTGTCTTAGAGTCTTTTACTTTTACTTGAGGGGTCCAGGCTCTTATCCCACTGGCTCGCGTCAATGTTTTACCTAAAAAATGATGTAACGCGCATAACTTATACATATGTATGTGTTATAAAATTGAAGGAAAGCTTTCCATAAAATGTAATCAAAGGCATGTGAAATCCACCAAGCCGCATTAGGCCAGCGTGGAGAACCAAGGCCTAATCCTTCCAATTCGAGGACACCCGACCTGCCGTGGGAAATTATTGGGTAAAAGACATTTAAAAACACACTCTAAATTCAATTAAAGCACTTAAATGTCGCAAAAGGTAGGGATTTTATGATGCTCTCAAAAATGCTTGACATCTCTCTGTAGAATGGCTAACTAATTCCTGACCCAGATAGCACCCAGCGCTTTGACCTTTTGTCTACTCTTTTAAGTGACTAAATGCACTTGACATTAACTCGAATATTTAAATTAAGGTTATTTACACCAATTTATATTTCATTTCATCCGCGAGGATTTTATTTTTGGCGCACGGAGAAATTATAAAGTTAATTTTAATTATGTTAATGATGCTGTAAAGTTCTCAAAGGCATGCCAATCAACCGACCCGCAATCGGCCAGTGTAGTGGACTGAGGTCTGCTTCCTTCAATTGTGTAAGGAGACTGATCACTGAAGGACTCCCTCATGAATACTCATGATACAAATATACGAGTTAGTGTATCTTGACCAAAGTATTATGTAAAAAATTTCATTTTGATTTGTAATTTATGTTTATATGATTATGTTTGTAGTATGGATTTATCTTTCTTAATTTTCTAATTGTTAAAGAAGTTTTTGATAGCTCGAACGACTTAATGTCATCTTATTTGCAAACGATTAAGAGATGGAAACCAACGTAACGCCTTAGACCACTTGTAGTAAATAGTGCATTCATTTTTACATGACTCATAAGATGTCAACCATTAAAACCATGTAAAGGTGCCTGCTTCAGCGAAGGTACGAACTAACTGAGGTGAAGAAAGTAAAGAAAAGTTTAATAGCGGTTTTTATACTTATTATACTTAACTTCATACATAAATTGCCTCAGTAACTGTAGTTTAAAGGCCAGACGATAAAACTAAAGTTCGGTTAAAGTTATCACCCAGCAGTTTATTTAATGCCAAGAATAAAGTATTTGACACATCGACCGATTCCGTGCCCTCCTGCTAAATAAATAAAGCTCAATATTCCGCAAATCATTTAAATTTGTCTGAGGATGTACGACTTTAAACTTCGAAAGTAGTTGAAAGTTTTCTTTAATTTGAAGTTGTTGCTATGGCTTTCGTCCGGAAATCTTAGAAATCGACCTGTGGCGGAAATTCCGTCGTTGAGAAAATTGAAATGTAATTTGTTAGATTGTTTTACTGTGAGGTTTTTATCTTATGACATATGATGAGGTGGTCAAGTGAAATTGACAATTTACGTTTACAATACTCAATCCTTCAGTACTTATGTGGAAATTCACTACTGGATATACTCGTAGGCTAATACCCTAATATCAGCTCATCGCAATTTTAGTTTTCAAATTTTGAAAGCTCCATAGGTTATTTTACTTCCTTTATAATTTCTATAAACAGTAGGTATATGTAAAACAATCTAGTTTAGAATCGATTGAAGTAGACGGTTTTTTTAATTTTTAATTCAATGTAGTTAATTCTGTAAAATATGTTAAAAAAGAGTAAAAATAGCTATAGTTTAGGAAACGATACGGTAATGTACCTACGCGTACTGTCGCAAACAATATGGAAAACGGAAGCAACTACGATTGGTTCACACCTAGAAATGAAAGTCAGCGGATATGCAATTCATTCCTTTCCTTTGAGTAGCAAAGTCGTTTATTGATTTCCCTTCTGCACGAGTTTATGAATAAACTTGTAGCAACATGATGTACCCTATCTACCTACTTCCATCAATCGGAGGTGTCGTAGGACATATTATAAAGGCGTCGGTTTCGGTTGTCACAGGCTACTTACTATACCTATGCCATAGATAGAAGTCGTTAGACCTCGCTATATTACAGCAATGATTGAGGGCCTTCAGACCAATTCCTGTCGACAGGTGGACCTAGAAGTAGGAAAAGCCAAGCTGAGTCATTTTATGTACTAGATGTTATCGTTTAAACACCAGCTGTAAGTTATAATTAAATACTGAAGCTCTGCCTGAAAACCGATGAGGATATTGCACTTTTGACCACATGAATCTTGCCTGCCATCTATATTGCAATAGTATCATTGTTATCTCTGCTTGTGCAATTAGCGCAGTTTGTAAAAAGCCAATTTTAAAAGAAATTTTTGTCTAGACAGAACGTGTGTCAAGTTCACTGAATTTAATCATCAGAACGGTCTTCACATCTTGCCACGCTTTAAAGAAGCAAAGACCTCAGAACGACCTTACTTCTTTGAGTATATTTCCAACTCTAAAACACAAAATACAGGAGGCCAAAAAGATCTCCCGCTGAAATCTTTAGAGCCGTGTAAAGCCGCTAAATAAGCAATTATATGACACAAAAGATGATGACTGAGGGACCGTGTTCGCTGGTTTTAATTCATTCGTAAGCACTGGAACATAAAAGAGAAACGCCTATTCATACGTACGACCCAGATAGCTCCGAATTCTCATTAATAATACTATAAGTGTGATGGATTTTAAGGGGCCTCACTGTATGCAGTTGTAATTAAAAGTTACGTAAATATTACCTATGGAACTGTCAACTGAAATGTATTATTCTCGAAACGTATATGTGTACATACGATAGATCGTACATAGATACAATGGGTGTGTTCTATTGTAGAACAAAGATTAATTGTTTTTTTACTTATTTTGAACGTACATGTTTTGAAAAAGAGTCGATTGAAAATCACGTTAGTTACGTACAAACTCAACTAAAATTTGTTTTAATTCAAGTGCGTAAAAATTTGCATTCAATTAGGTATCTACTGCAGAATTTTAGATTCTTCATTCCGTTGAAGAATATCAAAAAAAGGTGACCTAATTATTTATTTATAAATGTCATATTGACAAAATCTACAAAAGCAGTCCGTATTGTGTATTTAAAAAAAATTGGTTTATACAACTTATTTAATTAGCAAAATTTAATAAGCTCCAGTCAAGTCGCGCGCATCTTGTAGGTACTTACCATTCTTAGTGTAAAAAAGAAAATTACGAAAAGGACCGAATCAGATATTTCTGAAAAATTCTGGGTGGAATACAAACAGACCAGATTAGTCACGTAGACGTTATACGACGTGACAGTACATGTGCCTATGTAATAGGGCGCGAACAAAGTTGAGGCTCATTCAGACATACGAGTAAGTGTCATTAAGTGCTTCAGGTAGTGAAAATAACGAGCAATAAACGCTTCACGTGCATAGACTCACATTAGGGTGCAATTAATACGCACAAGACAAGAATATTCAGACGCAAACCAGAAATACTTACATATTTACACTGATCATACAAATCTGTGCTCCCTGTAATTATGTAAATCTGAGAGTTTTACATAATGTTCTTTAAGGCACGTGAAGTCCACCACCGCAATAGGTCAGTGTGATCTTAGGTCTATATCCTATCTGCACTAATTGTATGAATGTGACGGCGTGCAAGTAAGAAGTCTGTCGAGGGGATGATTTTACATAAGTTTGTGAAAACACGTTAAATTAGGGAAATATGTATAGTATTGTTAAGTGTAGATCTTTATTGTATGAAACGTTATTGTTACATGTAATTACTTACTCTACCTACCGGTTACCTATTGTATGCTTTTCTCCAAATAATAAAGACACGCGATATTCTTCACAACAACACAAAACATTTCTGACAATCAAAAGAATTTTACGTAAGATTAAATAACAAACAAAATTGTGAACTCACGGATTTAAAGCATTATCAATCAACTCCTACTGACTTGTTTAAATGCGAAATTCTATTTTGGAGGATAAAATATTCAATAACTTCGTAAGATATTTGACGCTGGTTCTATACGACCGTCCAAACTTCCAACTTCGAACTTTTAAACACACCTCAGCAAACTCATTCGATTTTTAAACCAGTTTATATACTGATTTCGGAATTCGATTACGAATTTGGAATATGAAACTATTGACGGTTCATTTCAGTAGAAATCGAATGACGTTATAATGAGGCCTAAATATCTTTAGCTACATCTACACTAATATTATAAAGAGGAAAAATTTGTATTTTTTGTGTGTATGTTTGTAATGAATAAAGTCAAAAACTACTGTGCCGATTTCATAAATTCTTTCACCATTGGAAAGCTTCATTCACCCTGAGTTACATAGGCTATATTTATTGCTAGAAAAGATTAGGGATCCTTACTAAAACTTAATTGTTTTCAATTGTTGAAGCTTTACGATTCAAGTTGTTTGGATTTTCGCAACGGACTTGGTGGTGAAAGTTTGTGACTCAAAAAACTTTGGATATTAGTCAAATTAATTAGGAGAGCGAATCCTGCCGGGTCAGCTAGTAATATCTAAAAGGAAAATTGAGCCAGAGAAATGACAGAGAATTTCAGAATTTATTTAATTTATAATTGATTTATTGACATTTAATTAGCCATGAAGTTGTATCGACTACAATAAATCTGACGACGGCGGATAGAAACATTGGGAATAGAATCGAAAAGAGTAGAGCCAACAAAATGGTGCAAGAAGACAGCTTCATAGAATGTTTGCACAAACTTGACGAGTCCGCATAATGACTTAGCTTGAGAAGTCGAGTTCAGTGTTAATCTAGTGTGAATAATCCTTTGTAAATCTACTTTAAAAAGTTTCACAATTTACTTTACTAAAGCTGGTAAAAACTCTCATGGAGGGGCAACGCCCCGATATATATACTCATTTAGGACCATCATATTACAAGACGACTGTAAAATAAAAATAGGAATTAAAACTCAGCAATCGAACCCAGGACCTAGAATGTATGTCCTACCCTAAATTCGATTTCGCCAGTATACATTAAGAAATTACTGCAGATATTTGCAGTACAGTGAACTTCCTCAAAACTAGCGCATAACGAATGTACCTATGTGTTCGTACAGTTGTGTTCATTGAAATTCATTAGTGTAAACTACGAGTGAACTTCTAGAAAGTTCTGTTGTTCTGTTGAAAGTGCTGGCTGCATTGTAGCAAGGTATTGTTTGTTAAATTCTCCTACTAAAAGAACAATAAGATATAATACGATAGCTATGAATTTCATAGAATGGCAAAATTTTTAATTGGTACTTTCAGAGTAATGATAATTGTGGCTGCTTGTTGTTAAGTTTACAGGTGCTGGTGTTTCATCAATGTATCTCGGAACTAGAATATAAGCTGTCTGCAACCCTTCAGTGACCCAATGCAGGGTCCGGTCTCTTTTCACAATGTGGAAGATGTAGGTACACTGGCTTTATCGGAATCCACAGACTCCAAAGCAATACGTACAAGCATTCCAAAGGAATGGTTCAACTCTACGACAGAGCGGCATTCCTTAAATACTTGTACAGCATGCATTCTTATCTTACTTGTCCAACAATTAATAGACACTCCTACCCATTAAGATCGCTTCTCCCGAATTTTCGAACTATTTTCCATCCCCAATTTGAAGTTCAAACTAAGCTATGAAATATTGGAGCAGAAAAATAGAGTGCAGTTTGTTAAATCTTATCCGAATTTGCATTTCTATGCATCGTCCACTCAGACAAAAGGAAAATAAGAGATCACGTAGACGAATTGCAAATATATCTCAAGGGAGTTCTGTGAAACAAAAGAATTGCTCGGGGTATTACTGTAACATCACAGCGTTTTTACAACAAAAGCTTAAATGGTGATAAAGTTTTATTTTTACCGACATGGCCACACCGAGTTAGAGATTGGCAATGTGAAAGAGAAAATACTAGTCCCTAGTTGATACGTCATTTTTTTAAACAGCTGCACAAAGATTTGGGGTTATTACAAACAATGGAAGAAAGTTCCTCGAATGGCGACCACGTTTAGGTAAAAGGAGCACAGGCTACCCCCGACCAGGTGGACTAACGACCGGAAGAAGACAGCGGGAAACCGTTGGATTCAGGGGGCCCAGGTCTGGGCGTAGTGACGTCGATTAGGGGAGGCCCATGTCCAGCAGTGGACTAACAAGGGCTAAAAAATATAATAACCTTTTAACGTGAAAATAAAATGTTCAATATAAAATGTCTACAGATTACAGTCGGCAAACCTACATGCCGTTTAGACCCGAAGCAATTAGGCCAGCCTAAAATAGAACCTTTTCAAATAAAGGAAAAATTCGCCTTTGTGGTTTTGTTACATTTAAGAGTCCTACATCTGTCTGTGTTCAGGCTTTCAGAAGAGTTTTAAAGTTTTAATTGGCATAAAGTAGGTAAATCTAACAGAACTTCAAACAAAATAAATATCTACTGAAGTACTTTTTGTGCGTTACACGGAAGTATTCATAAAAGTGAGTTTATTTCTCCAAAATTAATTATCTTATAGCTAAACTTCAAATGTTTGGCCTGAATAAGTAAGTTCAAAGTTAGACATCCGTAATTTTCTATAAGGGCTTGCTGCTGAACTTCTGGTTTTGTTTTCTAGATTCCAGAGTCAGTCTCTACACTCTAGCTCAACCTTAGCAATTAGTTACATCTTTTTGAAAGGTGATAGTTTATTGTAGTTGCGACTTCTAGTTTTGTGTTCCAGCTGTGGGCTCCCCCACTCTAGAAACAGTTCCGTCTAGAAACACAACGTCACGGTAATTATAATCAGTCTATTGCCACCTCAGTTTGTTAGTCTACTAGTGAACTAAACAATCGTTGTTGGTAACTGTAGTCCTCATTACCTCTTATCTATCCTACTTCTATTTATCCTTAATCTTACCTTCTGGGTGCTATCGTTGACAAATCAAACAAATCTATGTAATGTTATGTAAACTATGGAGGATCTCCTCGCTAGTCTCCTTTGAGCAAACAGACTTATATAAACTAACCTCACTTTCTGTCAATGTCTGTTGGAAGATATTTGGTAACCAAATAAATAATAATTTTAAAACGACATATATATAAGCGCAATAGAAACTATAATTAGCACTTGTCTCAGTAATTAAAACTGAAAAAAATATATACGCCTCTTCCGTTAGTTAGTTCTAGCAATTTTAATGCACTAATGGATTCCAATTGCTTTTAATTTGAAATATTGAACGTGCATAAGTAATAGGTTGGTTACGTTTTAATATAAATAGAAAAATATTGAATGCTTGCGTATAAGTTTCATCTATGTTAGTTATATAATAGGTAACACCATTAGACCTACTATTTGTTTTAAATAATAGGTATCTTGACATCTATTTACATAGCTTTACCACTACATTATTTACGTAACATTTAAATCAGATCATATAGACACACATTACAGAGTAATGCCTTATTTATTCCTACCTGAGTTGAGATATATCCAGTGGTTTATTGTAAATGTTGTATGGACCATGGGATATGAGGGACTTTTTATTACCACTCATTTGTTTTTACTGATTGGATAAAATTTCGTCTTTTTGATTTTGGAATTATCATGCTACTCGTAATATGTGTTAAGTAAGCTGGTATTAAAAAAATAACTAAACCAGTTTTAAACTCATACTTTAAATAATTAAACATTTTGTTATTATACTATTTACTTTGTTCTGTTTAGAAAGTTGAATAACAGTTTTGCCACCCGATTTCGGACGTGATTCAGCGGTGAGTCAGCAGAAAAAGACAATGACGTCAAAATTGATGAACACGATTCTGAAACTAATTCTCTCCGGCAAAACATTTTGGTTTACATAATGATGCTGAAAATATCTTTTCTTGATGTCAGCTCTTTAATAAACGCAATTTTTTAGACTAGTAGGTACTGACACCAGTAACTTTAGGGGAGTAGGTATTATGTAGCTATGTCTTTTCAATGTAAAGTTACTAAATAGTTAAGGGAATAATGCGTCTTCAATAAAACGTAATTTATAGATAATAAGGACTTCAAAATTGCAACTTTATCAAAATAGTACATTTGGGCTCCGTGCGTTAAAAGTAAGAACACTATACCACTTTGTAATGGTTTTACCAATGACATAATATTATACACAATAAATTACGCCGGGAAGCAACTAGAAAGGAAGTTAGACTGGAGAGAATGAGAGAGAAAATGAATACGTCAGTTCTTAATTAGGGCCAATAAAACAGTTTTCCTTATACATCTGACGATACCATAATGCTTTTTATGTTCTTTATAACGAACCTACAAGTTTGCTAAGAGCAAACGATTACTTAGCGTGTTCGAGCGATTTATTGCATGCCCCCCACAGCGCTACTGCTTTGCTAAACAGTGGTAATTTAGTGCAGACATTCAATTCAGATACTTATTTAGGTGAAATAGAGTTCATTTTTCTAAGTTACAATCCTGAATGTGTTACAAGAGGGGGAAATGTGGGAGTAAAGCGACATACATTTGCGTTGAGACGTGAACTGTGGAATACAGTAAGCGGTTATCCATCATATCTAAATAAAAAAATCTTGCTGAAAACTTATAAGAAGAACCAGTGCCGTGAGCCATGACTAAATTAAATATAATTAAAAATAATTATCAATGAGGGAGATGTCATATTATTAATTAAGATATACATACGATATAATTAAATAATATGAAAGAGATCCTCATTAGTTTTTATCGTTCATGGTGCTATCACATAAATACGAGTATGATTTCATCTAAGTGACTTGACTGACGTGAAGCGATAGCTCGTTCTCAGGAGCTTCTGACACGCAACTCGGGAATAACATGCCATGTGACGTCAATCAAAACAATTGACGTATCATAAGTATATGTGGTTCCCACCTCATCTAACTCAAACCTCAAGAATTCACTCCGAAATGGTCTCTACCATCACTCTGATTTATGTCCATTTAACCCCATTTAAGCCCATTTAACACAGTTTTCTCTTTCATGAACACCCCTTGCTTTAGTATTTTTATATTCTCGCATTCGGAGAAGTTGAGCTACATCGGACACTGAGTATTACACGGTGTACTGTGTCACAGTACTTGGATGAGTCTTGCTTGTGGGTTTCCAAACTTCGGATGGCATATCAACCCGTCCCTCCTCTAGTTATTAATAAATAACAGTCATGATACCTTGTAAGAGGCTTTATACTATAAAGGTAACGGAAAATAAATGGGGAAACGTTTTGGTTCAGTACACACTACAGGTTCCCTACACTACAGATACTCTAGGGAAAGAACAAGCTGAGGTGAGGATCTATGTTCAACAGTGACATAAAAATGAACCATAAGAAGAGTTGCATCCGATTTAATAAAAAGGGTTTATAAGAAAATACTGCACGACATATCTGTGTTACGTGGTCTTGATCCACAGTTAGTACATACAGCGACTGCATTAGAAGTCAAAGGGCGAGTGTAATTCTCATAGCAACGCTTAGTGCAGTGTTGCAGGCAGCATGCATGTTTCATACGTCTGCAGTAAGTTGATCTACGTAATGCTTTTGAAGCGCCCGACTACTAAGCGAGTTCGCTAAGTATTTAAAGTACACCGTATAAGATCGTACATTGATCTTACAAATTACGGACTTACTATATCGTACATTTTTCATTACCATAATGTACCATATGTATAGTAGAGCCAGAAGATTCAGCGTGTCTACCTCATGATTAATTAGTTTATAAGACGAAGAGTAGGTATGTATGAAAAACGTTCTGGTTATCAGGCGTATTTAATAGCAGGAAAATTAATCAACATAGGTATCTCCTGTCGAACACTTAAACCTCCATGAAAAAAGCAAGTTCTAACGTCCTTAGGTGGTGTAGTTATTAAATGTAACATACTCACACAACCTTTCTGGACTATTTAAGGTTGGATGCTTCATTGGCCTTTTTTGTTTGTTTGACCTCTTTGTTATCTTTGTTATGTGACAGGGTTTTCTGAGGCGCTTTCGCCCAATAACTAAGGGTTAGGACGAGCTGACATAACCGTACGGTCGATGCATTCACATGACATCGACGTGTTATAAATGTGTGTATACACGGGAACATGCAGTGTCGCGTGGTAATGTAAACATGTTGGGCTTATTTTGGTGGGAGCTTGTACTGCGCAGTCATATAAACTCGGCCTAGTGGTTACAAAAAAAAAGGATCGCTCGTTTCACCCTGTAGCGAGTTCGACCGAATTTTCCCACTTGTTACGGAGCTAGCGGTAAAAAATTCAATTTATTCGAACTAGACACATGTCGAAGTACTGCGTCGAAATTCGTTTTCGTAAAGTCTATTCGATATTTTAACCAATGCCGCAGTCTCCTGGGAATAAATTATTTGGTACATTCTACCCACCCGTAATAAAATAAACAATACCTGTAGCTGCCTACTTCTTACATTTCAGAGGGATACTATTTGTCTGAATCCTATGGCTTCTGCTGTCTTAATCAGGTTATAAGTTCACCTACTCAAAGAGTAGTCTCTCCTTTTTTGGAAATATATGATCGATGAACTTTCTTTTCGATCGGTTATCTCGGTCCTACAAACTTTAGAACCCTTTAAAAATCAGTCAAGTATATTAACTGTTAAAAGAATATAAAAACAGGAATTCACTTAAAGGATACAAAAACAAAGATAATATTTAAACATAAAATAAAATTGAAAATAAAAAAAAAACCACCGACGGCACCACGGGATGCGCTGTCATTTGAGACCCACACACGATTATATTTGCAGACATTTGGTTATTCTTCCCCACTTTCACCCCCCACAACTTTTAAACCGATTTTCATCAAACATGTCTAAGAACACTCGCCCGTAACTCACCTTTCATAAAAAAAAAACTAAATTGAAATCGCTTCATCTGTTCGCGAGCTACGGTGCCACGAACGAATCACAAACAGACAGACAAACAGACAGACAGACTTATAACTTATAACACCCCTTCTTCTTCTTTTGCGTCGGGGGTTAAAAAGATACCAACACTCATTTGTCATCCGTTTGCCGCAAAAGAGAAATAGATTGTGAAATGAATAAATGACTTGAATAGCTCCATGCCACCCAAAAATTTTTATTCGAAATACTTAAATATTTTTTATCACAAAATATCTTTAAATATAAATGTCACCTGCTATAAAAGTGGAGGAAAATATCGCGAAGAAACCTGCACTTAACTAAAGTATAGTTAATATTTAACGCATACATCAATAAGCTGTAAGAAAAAAAAATATTAATGTAAATACAAAACTGCTGCGTCCTGTTAGGATTCAATATTATATAATATTTCAATGAAAGTGTAGGTAAACCTAGAAAAGTGTTAACATAAATAAGTTCTATTAAATACAATTAATGTATTAAATATTAAAAATTTAACTTTATTAGGTGCTCCATTATTTGATGATGCTTTCGTTCCCATTATAAATTCTAAATTAAACAATTTTAATTTGATTTCGGATCGCCTTTTTGGCCTTAAACCTCACATGGCTGTCTACATTCTACGCCTTTGCTTATTCGCTCCTAAATTTATATACCTCCTAAGATGCTGTCCTTTTTGGAAATTCCATTCTGTAACAAATATTTTAGACTCAACATTAAAAAATTGTTTGTCCCAAATTCTAAATTTAAGTTTTGATGATCGCTCATGGATGCAGGCAACGCTACCGATTAAGTTCGGTGGCTTAGGGATCCGCAGAACGGAAAGTTTGGCTCTACCTGCCTTCATAGCCTCTTGTCATAGTACAGTCACCCTCATCGCAGATATCTTAAATTCGAAAGATGTTCGGGTGGCGTATTTGTCGGAGGCTGTGGAGACATGGAGAGCTATCTTTCCCAGCGAGGATTTAACGGGCATTAATCCCAAAATTCAAGCTGCTTGGGATATGCCATTCGTTAAATCTACCTATGCCTGTCTTCTTGACCGATGCACAGACAGCACTGACAGGGCCCGTTTACTTGCAGTTGCCCAAAGTGAGTCGGGTCATTGGTTACATGCGCTTCCATCGGACAATATAGGCACCGTGCTGGATCCTGTAACGCTGAGAATCGCGGTAGGACTCCGGCTCGGTGTCAAAGTGTGCGAGCCTCATCGTTGCCCATGTGGGCAGGGGGTGGACATCTTTGGTCGACATGGCTTGTCCTGTACCAGGAGCGCAGGCCGCCTATATCGCCACGGTACGATGAATGATTTGATCCGTCGGGCTCTTGCCACCGCTTCTATACCTGCTATATATGAACCTCCGGGTTTATCCAGAAGCGATGGCAAGAGACCAGATGGTTCTACTTTAGTGCCGTGGTGTTTGGGCCAATCTTTGGTATGGGACGCGACTTGTGTCGATACACTGGCCCCATCACACATCAGTGTTACTGCTGTTAGTGCTGGGGCCGCTGCCGACCAGGCCCAATGTCTGAAGCGCCGCAAATATAGTAATTTATCAGAAAATTATATATTTGTGGCGCTTGCAGTAGAGACTATGGGTCCGTGGTCTTCCGACATGAAAAAGTTCATGTCGGAAATGTCGACCAGATTGGTTCTTGCCTCTGGTGACCTAAGAGCTGGCGGCTATTTCGCTCAAAGGCTGAGCCTGTGTGTTCAGCGTGGAAATGTCGCCAGCGTCTTGGGAACGATGCCTCACATGGGCACTTTAGATGAAATATTTTTATTATGAGTAGATTTATTTAAGTTTCTTTTTAATTATTTTCTGTATAAAATTAAATAAAAAATATACCTATGATAAAATTGTTGATTAATGTATATCTCCAATTAAAAAATTTTGAAATTTATCTCACTTATTAATAGGAGTCCCAATTATAAGTACCTATCAATGGCGAAACCAAAAAACAATTACTCATTATAATGCTTTGCTTTTATCATCAATAGTCCTACTTCCAAACAAACTGTATTTTCAATAAAGTGAATTACGTAGCGTAGCCGTATATGGAAGCAAAGTTGCCGGTGCGGTGAGTTCGCCGAGGAGCAAACTGGAATAAATAATAGAGCAGCTGTGAGAGAGATTTGATTTGGGTTTCTTTGTTCCGAGCGAGGCGCCGTATTGATAGCGCATCTTCTTCGCCTTTCAAGCAGGAGGTCAAAGATTAAGACTAGGTTGGACACGATTTCGTATAAATTCAACTTGTGCGTATCCTACTCTATACGCGTGCGACTCCTAAGGATTTACAGTTAAGTTTTTTTTAAGTTTCTTGGGATTGGGTACCAAAAAGAAATAAAAAATTCCATAAAAATAAAACATTTTTTAGCACCAGTAATTAATATCGGAAATAAGTTGTCAATAATAGAAATGCCATCATTACATCCGGTTGGTTGTAATGATGTCATTTTGTCAGGTGGTAGATACGTCTGTTTACTAAAATATGACTCTAAAGATTTTGAGACACGTAAGGAATTTGTCCTTTTGTCCGTCTCATTCTGACTTTTTTCATTAATGTTGTATTAAAAACAAAAATTCAGTAATATTTCGAAAATAATCACGTTTCTACACAAACCGTTATGAATTACGTAGCCCTTTACAAGAAAGCTTAGCTGCTTTAGAAACAGTCGCAGACAGACATGTCAATTTACTAAAAACATGAGCTTAATGCATCGCGACACAAGGAATTATTCGCGTCGCCGAACGCAATCCGTTTAGACGTGTGATCGGCTTACGGCGCGAAAAAAATGTTAACAATTCTCTTTCCTCGTTACTTTCGTATGATAGCGTTTCATATATATCTCCTTTCTATGTCTCTTTATATTTTTCTGTAATGTAACTGCAATCCGATTGAAGTACTCCACTGATAAGCAGAGGTCACTCTCGACAAATTGGAGAATATTCCATAACGCTGCAGGCTGCTACACCAATGGAGATTTGTAGATTTAAGGGCTAGTGTTGGCTGGCGAATAAAGATGGAGCTCTTCCTCTATTTTTATTCGCTACCCATTCAGATGGCTGATAGCGCCAGGTGTTACTTACCTTATGTACCTCGATCTCTTGCGATCTAGGACATAAGTTATTAGATTGTGCATTGACGTCAAAATTATTTTAAAGTATGCAAAATAATTTAATTGAAGATTTCTATTATAAAAGTATTACGAGCCGTATTACAGAACTCCGATTCAAAAAATAGATACATTCCCTTCACTAAGCTCTCCGAAATATCTTTATAGCCTTATTTAAATTAAGATATGTGACAGTTTGGATGTACCTATATTAACAGGTTTGATCGGTTTTCTATTTAACTTTCACATAATCTATTCCTATCGATGTAGGTAATCAATGAGTTCTAAGTATAGACGTTTACAAGGGTATGGAGTCAAGGACACTTGAGGTTCTATTCAATACCCTTTAGATTACTGGCGTAAAGGCGGGCCAAAATATGTAAAATTTTTACACAATATCGTTTTTTAGGTTTATTTTAGATTGAAACCTTTTTCTCGTTATATTTTCAGCTTTCGCTATTTTAGCCAGTATTATTAATATAAATGTACATACATATATAAAACAGTTTTTTTTATTAAATTTCTGTTTTCATTATGTTAACTTAAAAAAAAAGATATAGATACAACGAATACAAAGATACTTGTATAGATTTGAATTATAAATTTTAATGATCTCAAACATCTCTCTTCGTCTTGGTGTTAAAACTGAAAATTGCATCAAATCAGAAAGTAGAATTGTAGAAACATTTTTATATATACATACTACATTAAATTAATTGCCTTAATAATTTTTACGTCACACTCGCCATTTACCCCAAACAAAATAATACGGTACTCGTACAAGCCTAAATTAATATTACTTATGTCTTCATCCTACTAAGGGCTGACGAAGATCGCCCGAAGTGTAATTCTTGTCCGTAATATATCTCAGGGGCGTTCTGTAACGAAATAATTTAGACTCTCGTAGCCGGAAGGCACACCCTTTCCCGTGATAATGGTTATATTGACCGTGCGATTATACCTTTGATAACTTATTTGCCTACAACGGAATAGATTCAAGGGTTTTGCAGCTTGATAGTTTTCTGAAATAGTGGGGAGGTGCCGTGCAAGCCACCTGCTGTTACGTGGTCATTGTAACCCATAGGCTTACAAGTCATAGAGTTGCTTATAAGGACAAATGTGGCCCAACGAAATATTGTAACTTCTTTCTTGTCTTTAGAAACAACTGATACAACAAAATTAAGATACACATAACTTATGTCACAGAATACATAATAGTACCTACAAGTCTTACGCTTTAAATTCATTGATGGTACTATCGAGCCTTACTAAGTAGGTGAAGTTATAGCTAAAATAGATATTAAGACAGGTAATCTTAAAAGGTTACAATTTAACGGCACAGAAGAAGGTTTACAACGGTAGAAACTTAGTTTGCATTTCTAGGTGAATTCTTTTAAGTTTCGAGCAGCGTAAAACTAGTAATCGAGTTTGGAAGTTCTTCGTTTCGTACTAATTTTCTCCTTGCCAAGAATACGTACACGCGTTTACATGTGGAGTTTAGTAAAGATTTAACTTTTGTTTCCTAGCAGGGATACAGCTATACCCAGCTGGATCGTGATCACCTCTTTAATGCTCTTAATGCGTTCTCAGATCGGATTACAATCCTATTTGAAGTTGGAAATGGGTGATGGGGGACGGGAAAAAATCTATAATACCATCATTATTTATATTTTTCCTTAGTTTTCAACACTTTCTAGCAACCTACATAATTATTATCTTACTACTTATATGTAAATGTGAAAGTTTGTGAGGATGGATGGATTGATGGGTGTTAGTTACTCGTTCACGCAAAAACGGCTGAAAGATTTGGATGAAATTTGGTATGCTCGTCGTTTATAACCAACTAACCAACAAAAAAATAAAACAAAACATTATTGCTTTATGATGGTTTTAGGAGTTTGTAGTAGAGACCAACCCTAGACCAACATAAAGAATACTTCTTACGCATTTCTGGAATAAGTTCTAAAATCCACACGGAAGAAACCGCGAGCAAAGTTTAGTTTAATATCATGACGTGTTTCATCTAACAGTCTTGTTGTATCAGGGCCAGCATGCATGTCATAACTTAGTGGTGTCCACTGAATTAGAAACAACATGGTGACCCCATAATAAATGACGTCACCCTGTCGCATTGCCGAATGTGACGCGCCTTTAGCTTCTATATTTCGTAGTACAAAACGATACTAATACATAGGAGGAAATTCTGTAGTCACATATGAACTTTATACTTTTTACATTACTTCTAAGTAATTATTTTCTACTTAATTTAACTTCTAAACAGACTTTGGTCCGGGAATTGATGGGCTGTCCTATCTCAAAAATAACCTCCCGTTTCAAATTGGGTAGCTGGGAGTTAATACAACTTACACATCAAAATTAAAATAAATTAGATAATTTAAGGAAATGATTTATAGGAAGGCCAAGTTAACAGGCTAATGAATTATTGAATAACCGGACTAAAGGTACCTGATGGTAAGTGGCATAGTGGCATGATGACACGAGCAACAATAGTGGAGTATCCAATGTCCCTTATACGCCGATCAGCCGCTCAAATTAAAAAATACCTAATGTCACATTTTAATACGTAGGTAAATAAATATAAAGTCTCGATAATATGACATACACATTCTCCTGATACAGCGCACTCCGTTCCGAAGCTGGTGAAATAGATATTATAGTTTTCTCATACGTATTTTACAGACAGAACTGAACTTTTCCATTACACTATAATACTGGGCTTTACAGCTCCCTAGGTGCTGGCTTTTTATATTCCTTTGACTGGAACCTCCACAGAATCAGGCAAGTTCGTAAATAAGCTTTCGAAGCGCTCAGGCGGAGTTTGCCCGTAAATTGTGTAGCCATCTCTTTCATGTGACTTTAATGTTTATAAACAGGAAAGGGACGGGGTATTTGGAATAAGGATAAGGCAGGCCTCATCTATTGCATCGCAAAAATGTATTCCCATAACAGAATTTATCTGCGCCGTAAATTTTATTCGGACACGAGCCGTAGCAAAATGAAGACTTCTATGTTTGGAAATGGCGGTTGGCAACTCGTACCTACATGTATTGTAAATTTTATTTTCGCGTTTAATTTACCGTTGTTGCTTTGGGGGTTTACAAATATTGGAGCTAACCGGCATTTAAACCATGACGAGCCTGAATGACAAGGCAATGGTTTATTAGTTCTACCCCCACACCTGGTACGTGCAAACTTTGGAATGGTCTTGCGGCTGATGTATTCACGTAGGACTGTGACTTGAGGTTCTTGAGGACTTGAGGTTCTGGTGTTACACGTGTCAGTAGGCGACAGTTGTCACTTATCATCAGGTAGCCCGTCTGCCTGCTCTTTTTATAATAAAGAAGTCTCTGAGTATTAATTGCAGTAACATTTCCTTTCCAGCGTCAAACCAAAAATAGATAGATTAGGTATTCGCCACACTCCTCTATTATGATGTTGTTAAAGCGCAAATACTAGTGGTGACAGAGACGCATTGCTCGCAAAATGCTCTTAGAGGAATCCTCGATCTGGTTCCTGCAAACAGGAATGCTATGCTATTGTCTATGCTAGACGTCAATGACCTCAATTCAACAATGCAAAATTTTATGACATGAGAGCTTCTAATCATAGTAAATAATACTTTCAATTATAATGAGTAATGTGCAGGAGTGTGAATATAGGGTTTGGATCTAAAAGCATCCCAAATCCGATGCATCATAATTTGAGTCGAGTAGGAAATTATTTTCTTTTCAGTTTTATTTTTAAGCTGCCAGTCGTGGGTTTTATTGATAGAAAATAGGTAATGTTCGTTGAAGTTCGTCGGATACTGGGATGGTATGTATTTAATCTGGAAAAAACATTAAAAAAAACTAAGTACCATTTACTTACTTTCAAATACGAATAAAAGTTACAAAACTAAAAATGAATTATTTAATATGGCTGTCGTCATGTGGTACCTATCATAAAAGGTTTCCAAAGTGGCACTCATCTACACTCTAAATAAATAAAGGGAAAGAAAATATTTTGAACTTAGGTGGTGTTTCATGCAAGTAACATTACTTACCCGAAGAACTGTAAAAAATATAAACTGCAATTTTCAAGCTCTTCTAAAGCCAAAAAACGAACGAGCGAACGAGAGAATCATTTTCCCTCTCATAAAATTTCCGTTTTAGCGTGAAATCTACGTTCAAATTATGTCAAGAAGTTCACCAGCCACGGCTGTATTTAATATAACTTTTATCTGTTTTCAATGTAGGAGTTTCATTTAATTTTATATTAACAGCGACGTTCTGGTTTGAATGCGCGGTGACCTATGCAAGATAGGGCAAAATAAATATAGGCAGAGGGATATTTACTTACCTTTATTTCAGTAAATAAATCATTTTCTCGATTATTGTATCTGTATCAGGCTGCTTTTTGCTATTTTCACCTGGTGTTTAGTGTGTCCAGATTTTATTCCCCATTTCGGGAAAATCTTTCAGATCAATATTCAAATGCTTTGTGTGTATTAAAATATTTAATTAATTTACAGTTCTCATTCCTTGGGTCTACGTGAAGAAGAAAGTACAATAATTTTCCTTCAAGTTATTTTATTTGTCTTATTAAAACATATATTATGTTAGAATCAGTTCCCTAGTCTTAGGACCGCTAGAATCTTATTGAATAAACAGAATTTTCACACACTATTACACACAGGTAGTAAATAATAATTTTACACATATTGTGTAAAATATTACAGTACCTTCATAGTAATTTTAAGGGTTCAAAAATGTTAAATAAATAAAAAAAGTCTTTCTTACTCATCATACGTCAGTAGGTATGTAAAAGTAAATTTTGCAGGTCTCTTGCGTGACGAAATGAACACGAAAACACATCTTATAAGTTTTCACTTCTGCCGGCACTACCGTGAATTTTCGTGGCTAAATAAAAGCAGCCTAATCAAAAACTAACAATATACTCTGTTATTTTGTCCATACAAAAAGCTTTTTGCATACCAAAAAATGTACGTACAAGGATTGGAAGCAACCATTCTCTGTTTGCGACATTAAAACAGGTCTGAAAACTAAAAACTGAACTGTTTATGCACAGAAGCGTCCAGTTATAAGAAAAGTTTTTGTTTATTCAGCCACTTGTATCATGAGCTAGATTCCCAGCCAACTAGGGTTCCTTTTTTGAAAAGTTTATGGTTCGTCAAAATTTTTATATGGGCTGTATGTACTAGTAGCCTTTCACATATTGACTCAAATATTGAAACAAAATTGGAGTACCCACTCTCTAGGATGTTAAGCCGATTATACTGTGTCAGATCTATGGATTTCTGTGATAATACGTCGACAAATGGTCGGTCGGTCGGTTAATGTTATAGATGCCAAAGCTTTCAATCCCTTGTGTACTTCAATATTACTTAATTATAATATATTTATACTTTGCTAAGCTTGAAAAAAGTATCTTTATTGAATCGGTTCAAACATATAGTAGCTGGCGTGTCTCCAGCAATATTACAACGCTGCGGCACGTAAATGAAACATCATATTTTCATTTCATACACAGCTCAATGCAACCGCTCTTTGTGGAGTGCATATCGGTTACGTTGTGAACTTCGACAACCGCGCTCTATTCTGTTCAAATGTTTTTTATTGACGTGCGTAGAATTTTTTCTAATCGTCTGATATTTGGCTTACTGTCTTTTATACCTAGGATCACATCGTGAAGACAGTATTTGTCAAACTGTAAAATGTTTACTAGAACCAATGTAGCCCACAAGTGGAGGAATCTTACCGCCAACCCTTAAACCCGCGGTGTAGCAGCATGCGCTTCACATTTTGGGTTTTAATTGCGGTAGTGTGGTTTCCAGGGATTCTTTATTTGAGGCGATCAATCGACTATGATAGTTAAGTAGTTTAAGTTGCAACTTGCAGCGCACCACTATATGGCGTTGTAACAAAGTTTTTTCTAATTATTACGCTTTACTTGTTTTATACTCTATTTAATAGAGTTGTAATTATTACGCTTTACTTGTTTTATACTCTATTTAATAGAGTACAACTGTAATTGTACAAACTAAAGTTATTAGTGAACCAGTCTTAACAGACATTCCAATGCAAGTGAGAATTGGATTGCGAAGATTCCGCTTTCTGAGACTAAATTGGAATTTGTGTTGTAACACTCTAGCTTCTAAAAGCGCTTACTATAATTACAATTAATTACTAGTTTCGTTCATCGAAATCGGTAATTTTCTCATAAAAAATTGGGAATACGTATATAGGTACTAAAATATTAATTCAGTATTGAAGGGGCCCACACAGAAGTTCCAAGAGTTTGTGTGTGTGTGTGTGTGTGTGTGTATGTAAGCTTGTGTGTGTGAGTGAGGTATTTTATTTCATAAGATAAGATTTGGAAACATTTCACTTTTATAGGGGTCTTCGGATAATGTTGAAAAAAGTCACGTAAGTTAATAAACAAAACGGTTAATTTGAATAAAAAGAAGCTATTTAAGTTGAAATATGAAATTCTTTCACTTATTTTAATATAACGAAGGCAGTTAATTAATTTGTTAGAAATTCACTCGACTGCCAAGAGGAGTCGGGGTCCAGTTAACAGTTGACTGGCGAAGCTATTCTTAGCTAATATGCTTAGATAATAAGGAGGAAGTGGACGCTATTTAATAACGCACTTATAAATAGGTCAACTAAGTTGTTTAATTACGAGTACCGGGCATTTGACTCTAATTTGAAAATAAATTAATATACTTTATAAACGATATATTTTATAACACATATTAATAACATTAACAACATTTTTCTCGTATGGTTAAATCGTTTAGCCAGTGGTTGGTTAATTTTACTCACAGATGAAACATCTATTAAATTCAAAGAAAATAATGTTTTGTGTACAATGGTTGGAACACAACATTACACGATGCCGGAAAAAATCTCGAAAAGCGAGCCTCGACCCGCGGTTCAAAGGTGCGTTCATCCCAGTCTTTTTAAAATTAGAAGCTCTTCCTGAAGAGGGCGGATCTCTTGAGGTGACCTACTTGCCTTATGACCCCCTAGTACCGCGGCGTTGGACAAGTATCGGATTTTTGTTAAAAATGTTTCTAGATTTTTGTGGTGCTTGTAATAAAGAAGAATATAATGCGAATGGGTGAAGGATATGTAAATGTCTAAATTCAAGTATGACTTACGTAATTAAACAATTTTTGGCTGTTAATATCTTAGAACAGAAATATAACTTTTTGTTGTCCACTTTACTTAAGTTATTTCGTTCATTATTAAACGAATAAAATCATCAAAACAGGGAAACGCGCTGTTTTTGTGAAAAACAAAATTTTAATGTTAAAAACTGCTGCAAAAGTTTTCAATGAATGCAAATCATGCATGTAAATCAGAAATAAAATATTTATTTTGTTTGGAAATCTATTTACAGTAATTCAGAGCTTTATTTATGAATCCGTTTTATTCTCACTCCATATGTTTTATTTTTACTAAGTAGGTACCAACATTTTTTTGGAAGGTCATGAAAGTTAAATTTTTTCGTTAAATAACTTACCCAATTAAGTACCAAATAACCAACTACCAATTAAAGTATATCATACTCTATCTACTTAAATGTTAATATTATCGAAATAAAACTTTTTTGGTTAAGCTAAAATTAGGTTTGCTAATATTACAGACATAAATAGACAATGTTAAAGCCTACCTGAAAAATTGCGAACCTTGTTTGAAATAAAAAAGATAATGTGATTTTTCAAATGCCAACTAAATATCACCTCAGTAGTTTGCCCCCATGTCGAAATTAAATAAGAACAAACAAAATAATTTTCTATGATAAAAATTAGCCTTTCCCACAAATGTGGCTCACAAACAAACAAAAAAAATTTTTTGGTTCATTATTTTTGTATTGATATTCACCCTTGAGTGCTTTTGCACTTAAAAACTAAGCAACTCTAGCGAAATGTTCACGTGGCGTACAATAAAGTATATAAATAATGTACACTACATTTACACGTGAAATGCATTCGCAGCACTGCAGTAGGTAATTGTGAAGGTACATTTTCCGTTTGCAGTAGGTGAAACTTAATATGTCTCCGGGCACTACTAAGAAGGAATTTCGAGTTTCAATATGCATAAGTTAAATTTTTCTTCTGCAGTTAGAGACGTTGGAAAACCTGGAATTTCTTCATTAAATTTGATACAAACACTTTACGTTTTATCTTATCCTAATGATGTAGAGCGAGCTAAATAGTTTTAAGTTAATTGGTTACACAAGAGAGATGCCCTGATCAACAATAAGCCGTAGAACTCTTCAGCATACTGGATGTATGAATTTTTAAATGTAGATTAAACGTATTATGTATCGTAAGTAAAAGCAGTTTAATTGTAGTAACAAGCTCAGTATTTAGCTCAACAGACAGATAAACATCTCTTATAAATTTTCCTACCTGTATATCACCTCAATTTAAGAATTTATGTCAGAAAGTGGAAAATTGTGAAAATTAAATTTCTTAGAATAGCAATACAATAAACATACTCTAGTAAGAATTGACGTCAGGTTTCATTAACATTAATCTCAATTTATTTTCTGACGTAATAATTTGTATCTTGGGATAAGCTTTACAATTTACGTCAAAACAAATCTCCAAGCGTACGCAAGAGTAGGTAATAAAGATGCTCAGATTCTGAATAACGTAACGTATTGATATGTAAATGTTATCTTAGTATTTATAGATCTTCTTTGTGCTCCAAATTCACACGCCAAAATCGATTTCATTCGATACAGTTGAAAAACTGTTGCGAAGTGTTGAGATCAACTGTTAAGGAACACAATTTATTTTGCATTTAAACCGCTAGAGAAGTGTCTGAGACTTATTGCACGTAATATTGAGAGTGGGGAATAAGAATTTCGTTTAGTTTACTTACATTTTTTTCTCAGGCAAACTCTATGCGTTTTTTATACAGAAAGAAAGTCCTTGCTACCGAAAGCTAGCTACGAGTGGCTTCATATTTAGGTTAGGCCTTGCCCTAATTGTGTGACATAACCGACTGACCAACCAACACGACAGAATTTAAACACAGGACTCTGTATGAAGCTGTACTATAATTGAAATACGCTGTGATATGCGACAACATGTATGAAATTACGTTATCATTAAAGTCACTTTTGTGCGCAACTTGGCAATTATGATGCGTGTTTACATCCATTTATTAAATGTCCATCGTTATTATATTGTGTTAAACCGATGGTTAAAATATTTGCAAGTCTTGTAAAATAACGTCTTCAGTGCACGACGTTCACATTATTCGCATTATTGTCATTAAATAAATTGTCTATGTTTTATGTATTCTTCATATTATGGCGAACTCTAATATTTCTAGTCAGGCATTATAAAGGTTATAATTTAATATATATTTTAATCGATAAAGTTAAATGAAGGAATTATTTTTAGCACTCTTTTGTGTGTTCGCGGTAGATTTCTGCGCTTTAATGATTTTAAAACATTCTTTTTAATACGTACATACAGCGCGATGCGGCAAAAGTAACTCAGATATTCCATCTGTGCGTCGAACGTTAGGTGTATTGATTTTTATATTTTTCCGCTTAGTTACTCCTCATGTTCCTTATATAATAAGCGACCAGGGTCTGAGTACTCTCAAATGAAGTACTCATTTGATTTCCCTGAATTTGCTCATTCCAACCTCTTAATGTACTTAGAATAAATGCCGTAAAGAAAGTTTAATTTTATGCTCAGATTTTTATGCTTCATTTTATTTTTTATTCAGCTGTCTTTTCACATTTTTAAATGAGAGACTTTACTTCAGAAAACCGTAGAGAAAAAAATATTGAAGTAAATCGCAAAAACCTAAAAACTAGAAATTTGTCTTATATTAAAGTTCATTCAGCAGTTATGGTATTGTTTAGAATAACAAGTTGTGTGTAAAATATGCTCTGATTCATACACAAAAACTTACACATGTTAAAGTGTAGAGATTGTTAAAAAATGTAAGTAATAAAGTTTGATATAATTAAAAATTCAAATTAGGAAATAAAAAAATCCCTTTTCAGTCTTTTTAAAATACGAACAAGGTAAGTCCACCACAAATCAAAAAACACAACAGCCAATGTTTTATCCGATCCCAAATCTGCTACTCGTACCTGTCGCGCACGACTGAAAACAATAACTACATCGGGAGGGACATCTCACTTTATCACGGTCTATTTGCGTAATACCGATACGTTCATCCTCCGAACGGTTTGTTAGTATCACACGCAGCTCATAGGGTTGTCGCATACGAGTACGTATAATAGACAAAAAATAAAGAATTTAGAGACATTTTTTTCGAGTCATTCATTTATATTATTTTAGTAACTAGAGAAGGAATACGACTGTAGAGCAAGCTCTTTGTATTGTTGCATTAAATATTGTAAAAAATACGTCCAAAATCCTTAAGTATCGTGAGAACTATTATACCTCTGTTTTTATACAATACAATTTTTTAATACAATATTTGTTGCAATTCAGGTAGCCATGAGCCTTATTTCGTAAAATAACATTAAACTATGTTTAGTTGGATTATATATTGTTCCGATTTTCAATGGTAAATGGTAAGGCAACACTGTTTTGTCTCAGTCTCTTTGTCTCCCCCTGAAATCGTGCGTGTGCTGTAACCCTTTTAACAATATCAATTTGTATTGCGACCCTCGTTCCATACCATTTACATAGATACCTTCCAGAAGGGCCCATTGTCATAACACAATATTATATCGTAGGGAATAAACTGAGATATATTCTTCACGTTGTGACGATATTTCGGGAACCTTTTTTAAGAAAAGTTGGTACAACTGTCTTTGAAGTCCTATAACCTGCATGACTTTAAGGTGTTAAACTAAAACAGCATTCCATTCCAACTAATTCCATTTCGTTTTATGGATTTTGAATAAAAATGTTGAAATTTAAAATTATTAAATGTGGTACAATAAGTTACGAGCGATTTAAATACTATGTGTGTTTTAAAACAAAAGTACCTATTAAGTACGAATTACTTTTGCAATTCAACATATTCAAATATAATAAATACGGATACTTGCCATTTTGGCAATGAACTGCAACTCTATAGAAAATTACTTTTATGAAGTACTATATATTCATAAGAACGTCTGAGGACAGTATTATTGTATTATTATATATTTGAAATTTTAATTTTATAATTATTGCATTGCGTCACACTATTTGCATTATCATACAAGTTTCGTAATTTTCTCGATAATAAAAGTGTAATGCATCTATTTTTATGGGTACCTTATATTCTGTTCTCTAATACGAGTATTAGATTGAGCTAGTAGAGAGCATTGGTAGCGCAGCCAGACCGGGGTTTAATACCCTTCAGAATAATGACGGGATGGATATCAAACTGCCATAAACTGGAGGGCATTACTGGAGCGGACGGGACACCACCGATTGCTATTAATATGCTATTAGCTAACTAATTTATAGGGCGATAAGCTTCGATACTCCATGATATTCCATACGAATATTTCCGAACGCGGATTGCCCATTAAATGGACGTTTTACTAAAAGATTTCAATACGCAAAAGTAATTAGTATCCATCCATAGAAAATTTTTTTTGAGTTCCCCTACTCGAGCTATGACCGTCCTACGCTTTGTTTTATAGATGCTTTGCCTTCTAAGTACTTCTGTCATTTCATATAATCCATTTAATATAGTAAAGCTAAATAATTAAATTTCAGTCGAAAGAATTACTCCTTATCGAATTTTGATTTGAGTTTGTACCTAAGGTTGAATTATAAGTGCCTCTTTGGCACAAACTTTACAGTTTCTGATCTTCGTAAATGAAATGCATGTACATGGTTTTTTTTAATTTAGTTACACAAAAAATTTCAGAAACTAATGAATTAATGAGACAAAAGCTATAACAAGTTTAAATTCGGAGCCCAGTTCTTTTTAAGAGTGTGTTTCGGTTAAAAATAGAAATCTTTACAAAGAATATTAGGTGGCTGCGAGCCCGGCCATTTCTTTTATTCCCTTTCTTTTGTTTTCTTAGTTATTTCGCTTTGTTATATTTCCCGCTTCTTTTGCATTGTGTTTCTAATATCTATGTTGTAGGACAATGGAGATATCGGTATCAATGTCAGAGTTTGAAGAGTATTGATATGGAACGTGTCTTGTTACAATAGTGATTATGTTACATTTTGCTATTATTATCACTTTTATCCTTCTAAAAGAATTGAAAAAAAAATACTGTCTAACGAATTATAATCGTTCTATCGCTAACATAACAGTTTTTATATTTTTATTTAATTATACACATTTTATTTTACTAGGATTGTTAGTTCAATTGTTTTCTTTTTATGTAATTTTGATTATATCATAGCTTTATGACACTTGCCACTATTTCTTCAACTTCAACCAGGGTTGACTGGTCGAGACTGCCAACCGGCATTAGGTCCTATTGTGTAAAACAAAAAGGCAGTACATAAATAAATAACAGTTAAATCTTCTGCTGTAGTCAAATATATCCGGTGAAATCATATGATCCAGTTAAAGAGTTATGTTGGAAAAAATATGAGGTTGTTTTTTTTGTCCTATTAAGAGGTATACCTATATTCACTTACCATACCGTTCTATGGTCGTGTTTGAGATACTAGGTCGTTATATACGTAGGTATCGAAATGACCATATAACTACGTCTATTTTTGTTCAAAAATGAATCAACTTAGGTGCATTAAATCTCAGCAAAATAATTCTGCACAGATTCTAACCTCGGAATTCTAAAAGCAAATTTGCAGTGAATATTGTTCAACCGTGTACAAATATGCAGGCCAAATAAAGCCGTCGAAAGTTATAACTGCATGCAGGTGTGAAATAAAGCGAAATTCCCCTACAACCCGCGGATAACCAGGCGTGCATAGATACATTGTACGCGTTGTATGACCGTTTTATTTTTCTAGCTTTTAATTATCATCTATTAATGATGCAATGGAAATGATTGTTGTTGTTGAATGAATTTACTTTTGATGTTTTGGTCGATTCAAGACATCTTTTGAAAAATTTTAACCTTGTTGTCTTACACGCTGCCATAAAGTTTTTTAGTTTGTATTTTAGCGGATGATTTACAAAATGTAGTGTGAATAAATTCAAAATGGAATTTTCGGGGTAATGACTCTTCTAAAAACCATTAAGTTAAAAAATTCTTTGTTTGCATGCCGAATTTTGGTTCGTACCTATTCGTTACCTTTGTTTCGTTTAGACCGCAAAGAGAATTTTGAATATTTCAAGGCTCGAAAGAACCGCAACTGTTTGAATTATTAAAGCGACATAAACATAAATAAATACTACATAATTGGCTTAGTTTAGCTGTCGCTGCAAACCGTTTTGTGTATCTCACTAACGACATTGTCGGTGCGGTGAATTAAGAACATTATATATATCTATAGGTAGGTAGGTATACCTATAGGTAGTATTAGTTCCATAGATAACTAATGATAGTTTTTTAACATAAAATAAACAAAGGGCACGTCAATTTATCTCAAATGAGTAAGCTTAAATCTTAATTGCGTTCCAGATAATTTCATTGTTAGTGAAGCGTTTAATTAACTTTTAGGATAACATGAATGCTGGATGCCAGTAAATAACTGCTCTTTTATTTTTGTTGTTACCTATTTGTCCCTCCAACGACACTCCACGTTTTAAAAGTAAATAAGAAGCAAACGAGCACTCACGAGCTCTGCTTTAAGCGTGAGATTCCGCAGTTTCGTGTAGTAATTGTATCGAGCTGCTATTAGTATGAGAAGATGTCAAGACAGCATATGATATACTAATGACTGACGTTTACTATACGAATACATTGACGATAGTGTTCATGCACACTGCATCTGTGCAATCCCTTGACAACCACGTAAAACCTCGTATACTCGTAGGATAAAAATAATAAGGTCATATGCATAGGTATTAAGTGCGTTGTTACTCCTGAGGCTTGAGATGGTCGCCTCAGATAAAGTACTCCTGATAGATTGTCATACTTCTAGTTTAAGTACGTAGCGACAGGTACCTTCCAGTTAGAATAATTTTATAGTTCTACAGCCTCTTCAAATAACTAAACACTACAAACTCATAACGGTTTCATATGCGGAAACCAAAGTTGGTTTGTGCTTGCAAAGTTCTTGTAATAGGTGGAGTTTAAATCTCAGTGAAACGTGGGTTTGTACAATAATCAATTATTTCCGACTTATTCTTCTACAATATGAGTATATCCATTATGTATATCTATTTTATTTGCAGTTAAGAATCGGGAAGTTCCTCACCATGGTTCTTCCATGTCGATTGGAAAGTAAGTTTTTTATATCAGTTATATTAAAACGGCTCATAGAGTCACCGACGAGTTTTAATGACGGCTATTTATCGATTCCAATTAAGAGTGACGTGTAAACGTGCTTACCAAAGTATGGAAGTACGCATGTAATTTCCTACTCGCGTTCTCGCGTGAGTATGTTAGGAGTGTTCAACTAAGGTTAATCTCCACACTTTACGAGTATGAATTTCATGATTAGGTTAAATTTTTTTCCATGGTGATGTAATCCTGTACTTTGGAGTATGATACGGGATTCTTCAAAATTGTTTTTATAAAAGGACTCCTTCAAAGCCACCAACACACTGGCGATGGCGGTTTCCCTGACGTTGCCCATGTCAATAGACAAAGACGACCATTTACCATAACCTGATACTGGATACATCTAAAAAGTTTTTCACATAATAAAACAAATAACACGGTATGTATGGGAAAATAGTTGTTGCCATTCGGTATTCGCTAACGAATAATTCTTGTAAAGATTCAAACTAAGAACTCAGAAGTGTAATCTTTGATTGCGGCGGTAAAAAAACCAAGAACCTCAATGCCTCATGTAAACATGTGGGGCATGACCCACTGAGCTCGTTGCGGCACGCCTCTTTCATTTTTACGAGTATCTACAGCAGTCATGTTCAATGCGGAATTTAGCAGAGATGTTAAATATTTTTGCATTTTAAATGAAAGAAAATATTGCCTAGATGGGCATAGATTCTTTATTAGTCAGAGATTGAGAACATACAAATATTTATACTTAAAAATATTTTTTATTCGTCAGAATAAATAATAAGTACAATTTAGTTTTTAATTAGTTTAATTAGTTTAGAAGGGACGAATATTAGGACAAATTATTTTTTATCTCCTTCTACCTAATGGTATTACAAACTACCTATTACAAACTTATAGTTATTAAACAAAAACTACCTATTACAAACTTATAGTTATTGAAAAGGTAAAGCTTAATATAATCCTAAATAACGAGAGAAAATAAAAATGACCTTACTTATTACTTTTTGGCAAGTCAAAAATTTTAATTTTTCATGAAATAAAATTAAAATTTTTTCATGAAATAAAATAAAAATTTTTGTTTCGAGTAAAAGTCGTTAATAATATATTGCAAAAAAAAAAAAACACTTAATAATGGTATGTTAAGTATTGAAACTGGGTTGTGTTATTAAGGTGCGATGAAACTGTGTGAGGAAACTTTAAAACGCACAGCATAATAATAAAATACCACTTTGCTTAAGAGGCTACGCCGTAGAGGTGCTACGAGTGAATGTCGTATATTATTCCGTAGCACTTGAGCAGCTTAGTACAAATATTACTTGGATCTCTGTACATATGGAAATATAAATTTGTTTCTACTTGCAACGTTGTTTGTATGAACTTAAATTAATTTATTTATTCTGGGGTTTCATGTTTTGACGCTTCCGGATGAAAAACCTCAAAATACTGTCGTGGATTGGTGGATTTCCTTTAATTTTGAGAAAATTTTAAAAAGCTCTCAGGCATGCATTTATCATTACTCTGCTCAAAAGTTATTGATGAGAAGGTTACTATTAAAGTTCTCAGTGTACTCATCGTACGTTATGTTGGCCGTGGGTGTAAATCCATGGTTTACAGTGACAGCTTAGCATCATTTGACCTGTATACCCGTTTGTTAGTCATTGTATGAATTTTAATTTTTTTTATAATTTCTTATATTACCTATATTTCGTAATATAATATTCTGATCCACATCTGTACTAATCCGTTTATTGTTTCAGACATTCTGCGTGGTATCAAAGCGGTTCCGAAAGAATTACATCCACCGTTTCACCGCGACGAGGTCTCTGTTCTGGTGGTCGCCGTGGTCCCCCGTCCGGCGCGCGTGCGTTTATTTTTCCACCAACCAGTACTTCGACTACTTCGTCATGGCCACCATACTCCTCAACTGCGTCTTCCTCGCCATGTCGGAGACTATCGAAGAGGCTGAGTGAGTGTTTTTCAATTTTTACTAGAAACCCGCGAAGTTAGTCGGTGAAAATGTGTCCATCTTTAGGATCGATTCAAACTAGAAACTAGAACTAGGCAGCGACCAGCAGGGACGCGGCGACTACTTTAAAATGTTTAACAATTTAAAACTTTATCTACATATTTATAATATTAGTGGAAAAGCGTGCAAATGTCGCTCAAAAGCGCCGCGGGCAGAAGACGCCTTCAGCCGATGTTGGCATTTTACGTCCGAGTGTGTAGATAAAGTTTAAAATATTTTGACACTGAAAATGCTCGTCGCGTCGCTGCCATCGCATTTTGAATCGTCCCTTAGGTTCCTAAACACATTAATGATAGTACTCAGTGTCATATTCAGTAATGATATTCCATCTTGTCAGGAGAGATCGTTTGTACGGGGCATGTTCAACCTGCTTGTATGATTTTTTTGCTATCCACTCGCTGAACGTGTATGGACTAAAAGGTTTCCATCTTAATTGACTTCCCATATCTTCAAGCCAAATAGAGCAGAATGAAATTTAATTCACCATACTAATGTTTTTTTCCTGATTTAAACAAATAGGTATCCATTTTAGATATATTTGACCTCTAACTAAATTCAGGACGCATGACGACTGTAGCCAACATAAGATCTGAAATTAGCTATTTCCATACCTATTAACCTTCAAAGTGAGGTATTTTACGAGTAAGTCTATTAAAACTATACAGCAGAGTAAACTCGCATTTGTCATAGAAAACTAAAATAGAACAGCGGAAGAACCACTATAAATATTTTCTTACTTAACGAAGACTGAGACATGGACCTTAAGCTGCGCTGTGCTAGAATTTTCACATACTCCTAATATTATTTTATACTAAGTGGACATTCTCAGACAAAACGATTTTATCAACATTCCGAAACATAAAAAAAATCTAGCTGAACAAATAGACTTCCACTAAAGCGGTCTGATTTATGAACGAAACCGGATACGTTTTAACATCAGTCATTGTAACTGTGACTTTTATTACAGTTTGCTGTAAACAGAAATACGCCATTAACTCTTAACTGGGTTTGATCGAACATGAATAATAAAACTACAATATGGGAAAAAATAACTTAATGATAAAGGATTTGCGGATTTTGTTTTTATGACAAAAACGAGTCTCATCTCCTGAAATCAAGTAAATTGATAAATAATAATAGGTAAAGTAAAGTGATAATAATAATCATTAGAATATAATATGCCTTAGATGACACGCGGCGTTAATCCGCCTTCAACTAAATAATCTTAGCAATTTCTTGTGTTTGATGTAAGTAATATCTGAGGTCTGTCTAACAAATTTCACGAATGTATGAGGAAACCATTGTAGTACAATTAAGTCGTTTTAAATTTTGAATGTAGGATTGCCCTTATGAACTCCTATTTTTTCACTTCCTTGTATTAGTAGATTCATATAAGAAACTTATATGAACTCCTCATTTTATTCCCAAGCTGTGTCGATACCACCCAAATAACATCAGAATTTCGCTATTAGTACTTAAGAGGGCACCGAGCATATTTCGTTGTCACGAAACTGTCAAAAGTGTCAATGTGTGCGTGCAAAAGCTCAGTGTGCGTGCGGCTCACACAAGTCCGACTGCCCGCTCGAACTCGCGATAGGGCTGCCGCAACAACTTCTTTAGTTTGTTTCTAATTCTGAGATTTTTTAATATTATATTATGCTTATGAAATTAGTTGTATGTAAATGAAAATGACACGTCAATAAAAGAACATGTTGTGTTTTTTCATTACTAAATTTAATTATAATCTTTATAAATTTGAAACTAAAAAATATTTATAACTCAACTTAAACATACGAACAGCTTTATTAATATAAAACATTACTCAAATCGGACCGACAATCTAAGAGCGTGTAAAGGAAAAAGATTCATTTTTATATAGATTCCTTCCAGTATTATATTTCTTGGTCCACACAATCTATACATTAAAAATGAATCGCCGTTCGTTAGTCGCGCTAAAATTAGAGAATTGCTAGACTGCTGGGCTAAATTTGGATTTGAAATATTCGTGTAAGTCCAAGAGAGTTAAGTTTTTAAGATCGGTCCGATGTTATACAAGCCTATCTGGGGGCACGGTAGTGCCCCCAACAAGTCAAGCAAAAAAGCGGCACGGCCGTACCATCCTTTTCTCTAAGCAATTCAGGCCATTTTCAACCCCCTAAAACTCCATTGTGGATAAAACTAGGAACCTGAATTTTAAGTAGCCAGGCAGGTACTGTATAAACACAGTATTTTTAAAATTTCATTCAATTTGAGCTAGTATTTAAGAACTATGACTAGTCAAAGTTTCTTAATTTTGTCACTCACTCACTCACTCACCGATCAACAAAATTCTAAGACACTTCTAGCAAATATAGAAGGTTCAAATTTAGAATATTTAGTAGTGTTTAGTGTATAAGTGGAGGAAAAACTAAAAAAAAAATCAATTTCGGTCTAGTTTTCTAGATACACCAACTGCATAACTAACTTTGTAAACCCATACAAATGTACATAAAATAACCCAATTCTCGCAACTCAGTTCTTGCACCGTAAAAAGTTATGAGATCCATGTATGTATCCATAGCTTGACTTGGCAATCGCAGTAAACAATCTAATTTCATATAATACATAATATTATGTGTGAGATACATTGTGCTTTTATGCGATGGTTAAGTCAATCTATGGATACATATGTACAAGGTTTTTTTACAAGTATTGTTTTTGATGGTATTTCCCATTACAAATAAACAAAAAATAAATTCTTAAAGAAAATTTCCAAATATCAATTTTTAAGTACCTATATACTTTTTCCTTTACCTGTTGAATTTTTCAAGTATGCGTGGATGGGGAAATCCGAATCTATGAGAAATAGCGAAAAATGCTGAAAGGAGTCTGGGAACCGATTTTGATGAAAACATCATTGAATTTTTGAAAAATCAATGTGCCTAGCCACATAAAATCGAACACGTTCATTTTAAAAAAAAATCACAGCCTGTATTATTACATCATTCGATAGTGTCACTTATAAGGAACAAAATCTGGAAAGTAATGACATATGGCAAACTTCAGGATAAAGCAAATTTTTAACAAAATACGTTTTTTTCATACAAACCTTAACTGATCACTAAGCATTCAAAATGATGGCCATTGTTCCCAATAATTCACATTCAGCATCAAGAAAAGTAGAAAATAGTTAAATCGACTTGGATTAAATTTTGTACGCAGATAGTTTATAACTTGGATATAAATCCTAAAACCCACGACGACCAAGTACGTACTTATCGTGGTTAGACCCGAAAAGCAGTTTTAAAATGAATCATCAAATAACTATATCGTGAAAAAAATATCAAATCGACACGTATGTATGTAATGCTCTCAGAACTGCACAATTTTTACATATGTTGGTCTATTACGGCTTCCAAACAATACCAAATTTCATGGGTGTATGTATGTATGTTTGTTTGTATTGTATATATATATATATATATATATATAGTTATCCCTTATCGACAAATGTTGATCAAACGCGACTTCACGCGAGCACTTTGTTGATCCAAAAACTTATGTTGATCCGGCGCCTTTTGTTGATCCAATATGCATCTCTGGTAACTAATGTGGCTCCGACCGGATCAACATCTACAGTCACGTGACTGCTTACTAGTTTTTGCCGATGTTGATCCGATATACAAATCCACCTTGCGATAGTTACGGAAAACGTTGATCCGATTCAAATGGGCCAATCAGAGCACAGCAAACGATCGGATTGGCTGAAAGCAGCCGCGACGTTGCCGCTCAGCATACGATCGGATTGGCTGAAAGCAGCCGCGACGTTGCCGCTTCGTATCTTTGACCCTACAAGCTACAGATTTTATTTGGAAGTTTGGAACGCACAGTAGGTACCTATACTGTGTTATACATTTGTTGGTATATTTCTTTGCCATCAATAATTGTAAAATCAAACGAACTTACCAAGTGAAGATCGATTGTAATTAAGCTTCATATCATCCCGTCCGAAGATGATGAGATTACTACCTGTTAGTATCCTGGTAGCATCCTCGAGCATCACACTTATTACTGAGTGGAACTCCTCAACGGATAAGAGTTAAGGAACCGGGTTAACAAATTATTATTATTGGTCACATTACCTTTGCAGAACTATATAGACATTGACCACCGTCGACTCTGATGATGGAGTGGAACTCGTTTTTCTTTATATTTCTGACCGCCGCATTCCGTCATTTGATAAACCGATTTGAATTGATATTTTTTTTGGTTTGGGACCTGTTATTGTGAATTTGGTCCCATATTAAGGTGATGATGATCTGATGAAGAGTTTCGGAGATACAGAATGGAACTCCTAAACCGATAAGAGTTAAGGAACCGGAATAAAAAATATTATTGTTGGTATATTATTATTGTTGATTTGAATTGATATTTTTTTGGTTTGGGACCTGTTATTGTGAATTTGGTCCCATATTAAGGTGATGATGATCTGATGAAGAGCTTCGGAGATACAGAATGGAACTCCTAAATCGCTAAGAGTTAAGGAACCGGAATAAAAAAATATTATTGTTGGTCACATCACCTTTGATGACGTCCTCTGTCTTACGTTTCTCAGTAATCCAGGTCCTCTTTGACTAACGTCGCAAAGACCACGTCCGCGGCCTCCACCGGCTCCGGGGAAGTTAACGGGGCCTTATGGTCATAGGAGGCCAGTGCAGACTTGAAGTCCTCCCAATCCGTCCTACGCTTCGCGCGCGGCAATGACGTGCACTCGGGTCCCAAGCCAAGAGTGACCAGTATGGGGAGGTGCTGTTTGTTCATGTCATACCTCCACATAGACCGGGCACGGTAGATTCCCGTGGAGTACGATGTCAAGCACATCCGGACGGTGGTTGACGTTAGAGGGAATGTGAGTGGGTATCTCTGGCCCTAACACCTGATACCCATTCGCCTCCGCGTCCTCGAGGATTCGCCGTCCCGCGCTGTTGGCGACTCTGGAACCCCAACCTCTATGCTTAGCGTTCAGGTCGCCAGCCAGGAGGGTCGGGTTCCCACCGTCGAAGATGTGTCTGAAATCTTGGAGGCAAAGATTACGTCCAGGCGGGCGGTATGCTGCAAACACAAGTAGTGCCTGGCCCGCCGCGTTCAGCTCGACTCCTGTGGAGCGCATAACTGAGAACGGCGGGATTGGCAAAACCGTGTGTACCACGTCGCGGCGGACCGACACCACCGTGCCCCTGTAAGGGTACCCGGAGGGGGCGATCTCATCGCGGCGGTACACGAAGTAATTCGGGAGGCGAAAGTCCTGGTTAAGAGACAAATTCGTCTCCCCCATGAGCAGGACATGCACGTCTTGCTCGCGGAGGAGACGCCAAGGTTCCTGTCTGGACTGTGAGGACAACCCACCCGGGTTCCAGTACATTAGTCTAAGACTGACTGACATGCTGGAGCCCGAGGACTTTGATTGAGACCCCTCTAATTGTCCCCACGAGCTCCGGGTACCGCGCAATCGCCTCACTGATGGCCGATACGGCGGCTACCAGTTCATCGGCGGGCGTTTCGAAGCCCAGAGCTTGTAAGGGCCTAGAGGGGGCTAGGCGTCCCGTTATCTGTAGCGGGGATGGAGTGGCAGGATGGGGTGGGGTCGGTGTGGGGAGGTGGGCAGGGACTGGTTGGGGTACCTGGACTACCTCCTCCTGGGTGCTTTGCGGCTTCTTCCCCTTGCCCTTTGGCATGCGCTTGCGCTCGGGGGAGCCGTCCTCTGGCCGGCGGCTAAGCCGTGGAGGGGAGTGGAGCAAGGGCGGGCGCGGGGGCGGGCGGAGTCGCGACCATCGCGGGCGCTCGAGGCGTAGGTTTCGGCTTAGGCGGGGCGGAGGAGGCCTGCTCTTCAGCGAGCCCCTTCTCCCGCTTACGCCACCTGGCCTGGCGTCTACGGCTGGTGTGCGCGGGCGGGCCGCGGTCGCCAGCCGGCATGTTGGCTGGGGTTCCGGGTGGAGGTGGGGGGACGCTGAGACCCCGTAGGCGCGCCATCCGCCTAAGGTATGGGCACATACGGTTGATAGCCGTTCCTCAACGCTCATACGCTCCAGCTGGACGTAGTACACTCTTTCTTGCTGCCGCCGCGGGGCGCGATGAGCCGGCGGAAACGAGCCGGGAAGCCCAGGTCCTTAAGACTGCCGGCTACCCAGTTTGGGTCCGTATTTTCCGGGAGGCCGCGGACATTGGCTTTTGTCGGCCGCTCCTCCGTCAGGGACAGATAGTACCAGACTAGGCCCGGCTCGGTCTTCTGAATCTTGATCAGGTAGGCCTGGACCTTCCTGAACTCGTCTGCGGATTTAGGATGGAAGCGGAAGCCCTTTCCGCTTGCCACGGAGTGCGGTGGGACGCCGAGGATGTCCCTTGTCGGCCGCTCCTCCGTCAGGGACAGAAAGTATCAGACTAGGCCCGGCTCGGTCTCCTGAATCTTGATCAGGTAGGCCTGGACCTTCCTGAACTCGTCTGCGGATTTAGGATGGAAGCGGAAGCCCTTTCCGCTTGCCACGGAGTGCGGTGGGACGCCGAGGATGTCCCGCAGCGCTCTGAGGTCCACTACACAGTTGGGTAGTATCTTCGCCACTATTAGCGGCGCGGGACGCTCGCCGGCCGCTGCAGTCGGGGCCTGTGAGGGGGGCCGACCTACCTGACCTCCATGGTGCGCGGGATGAGTGGTGGGGGGTAGGTAGGCTCCTTTCCGTCTTCTTCAGTCCGGTCGCAGTTGCCAAAAGTGCTCCGGCGCGCAGAGGTCCGGACACCGCGACCCTTTTCCAGTGACCCTTTCCAATAAAAGGGCGCGGTGTGATCGGCAGGTACCATGGATGGCACCTGGTCTTCCGGCGTGACTTGAATTGTAAGCAGCGACACGCGAAAATCGCCCGTAAGCCAGCGCCAGAAGAACGCAGTAAGAGTCAATTTTGTGCTCCGGTCGGATCAACTTAGTCTAAGCAAATGTCACATTTAAGTTAAATATACTCCGGATCTAAGAAATCATATTCAGTATGATTTTTGTTATTGTTTCGGCCGGATCAACTTAGTCTAAGCAAATGTCACAAAGTTAAATATACTCCGGATCTAAGAAATCACATTCAGTATGATTTTTGTTATTGTTTCGGCCGGATCAACAAAGTCTAAACAAATGTCGCATTTAAGTTAAATATACTCCGGATCTAAAAAATCACATTCAGTATAATTTTTTTGACCGTTAATGGATCAACGAATGTTGGTCAAACCACTGACGAGTATGTTGAAAATGTGCGAGTGCAGATCCACCGACGTCACGCGTATATTCAGGACGGATCAAAGTATATCATGTTGCGCGAAGCGGAGCTGAGCAAACACGTGAAATAGGTGGATCAACAATTATTATGACTTCACACTGGAGCAACATTTACCGTGAAAGGATCATTATATATATATATATATATATATATATATGTAGATATGTTTATTATCACTAATTGACGGATCGTGTTCGTTCTTTTTGTGTTCGTTTGCATTTTGTGCAACTTAGGGAATGGTAAATAATTTTCATCAAAATCGGTCCAGTAGTTTCCGTGATATGAAACTAAAAATTACGAAAAAAAATAATTTAAAAAAATTAAACCGACATCAAAAATGTATGAAATAAATTACCCTGTAAAAATAAAAAAGAAATACAGAGGACGATTCAATTCTATTTAAAGTAGGTAAATTTCATTCAGTAAATTTTTCCCACTAAATAGGTAGTAGGTATTGGTTGGTTATCGCAAAGCAGCGTAGGCATGATTTTTATACTTAAGTACGAGTCCGTGGTTCTTCCAAATTATTGACTTCAAAATCATTGACTTGTAGGTGCATTAATCTAGTTAGATTAATTAAACTGTAAAACATTATATAAAAGTAAATATATATTTCTACCTATACTTGCACTTGCACGTGCAATACGTACACGTTCGATGTGGACACGATGTAAACAAACCATAAAATGTATTTTTAGGATTGTCGCGAAATGTCCGTTGCGAAAATCCAAAAAAATTAAATACATAAAAAAAGTTTATAATGTTAAACGGTTTTATTTACAAACTATCAATCTATTGACTTTATTTTTTAATTTTCTCAGAATGAGCTCCATTCTACTAATTAAGCCCTTCCATTTGATACCCATATTGAGGCAGTTGTGGAAAATATGTAATCCGCCACTTTGTTGAGGCGGCCATCTTGGATTTTCATTTTCTTCATAGTAAGCTCTATTCTACTAATCAAGCCCTTTCATTTGATACCCATATAGAGGCAGTTGTGGAAACTATGTAATCCGCCATTTTGTGGCGGCGGCCACCTTGGATTTTCATTTTTTTTATATAGCCTATGTTACTCAGGCTAAATGTAGCCTTCCAATGGTGAAAGAATTTTTTAAATTGCCACAATTGTTTTTGAGTTTATTCATTACAAACATACACACAAAAATACAAATATCTTTCCTCTTTATAATATTAGTGTAGATGCAGATGTAGATATAAGTATCATTACTTTTTTTTAATTTAAAAGTACAAACTGCAACTTAATATGGTCAAACCGATCAAACAAAAAATTAATTGCTAAACTTATGATGTGACAACCTTATTACCATGAATCCATTTCAACTAATAAAACAACAATGTTGCGTACTCTTGACAGCGCTGCTTGACAGTGGTTGCTAGGCAACGCTTTGTCCACAAGCGACACAACCTCCCCGTCTAAACGCCGAAGCGGGACTAAAGCGGACATGGGGGGAGCGCGGTAGCTCTGCGTAGAATGGGCGGAACGCGCGATATTTTAGGTATTTCCTTCTTATTATCAAACAAGTAAACATTTTGAAAATGTACAACGCATAAGTTATAGAAAACATATCGTTTTATTATTATTCAAAAACTGATAACCTTCCGTGAAGTATTTACGCCATACTATACTTTTATTTAACTTTTAAGAGCTTACTTTGGATTTTTTTTCTATCGAGGAAACTACAAGTAATCGTGTTTCTGAAACACATGATGTATAGAGTATATCCTTAAGTTTCTTACCTAGTAATTGCATAGCTATAGCTTTCGTAATAACGACACAGCACGACATCAAACTAACACAAATTTCATATAAAAAGCTCGGTGCCCTCTTAAGTCACGTATCATGCTTCCGACTCGCAATAAAATGCAGTGAAAATACAGTCATATGTTTCTAAGTACAAATAAATTTGCGAACTTCCGTATCATTTTCTCTACATTGCTTTTGCACATTTTCTCTACATTGTCTTTTATTCACCTCTTACAAGCTATTTTGGAAAGTACTTTGGGCTAAAACAGCTTGGTGGCACGAGTTCTTTGTAAATCGGTCACGTGCTATTTCGCTCACTTGAGGAGCTAACTACATTTTATTTTTACTATACTACAGTTTATTTTCTGTTACTTATATGCACTCTCCTACTTATATGTAATCTCGTATTTGCTAGCATTCGGAATTAATTATAGAATTATTATAGAATTATAGAATAAATATAAGATAGCAATAAATTAATTTTGAAGTTCGCGCTTCGTTTCGCGTTGTACCTAAGTTTCTCAGTATTACTATTTGGTGCTTTTACCAGTGACAAAATCGGCCGCTTGTATTAAATTTGTTGTACGCCTTAAGGTTGCATTAAGAAAAGCCGTAACTTCTAATAAAATGCTTAAGTACACATTTTTTTAATATCGAATGCTTACAATGATGAGTTCGGCGATACACGACAATTGTAATGGATAATGTTCTAAGTTTAGATGCGTCAGATAAACTCGTACTTACACCGGCATGTAATCAATCACTGAAATATACCTACTCACGAGTAGATACACGACGCTTAGTACGCACATTAATAATATATTTCTGCGACACGTCTTCACGTTTAATCGCATGGTAAAGAGATAGACGTCTTACATGTCTTGAAGAATATTTATAGCATTCTCTGAAGATTTGAGCATAAATAGAAGATAACAATTTTGCCGACAGTCGAATTATTCGACTATTATTTTCCTCTTATATGATTAGTAAAGTTTGGTGCGAGTAACATTCATCATGCGTGTGACTGATCGAATGATAAATAGAAGGCGGTGTGTTTTGTAGTGTTTAAACTATAATTTATTTATGTTACAAATTAGGTATAAAGGGACGTAATTAATTTTCTTTATATTAAGTACCTACCTCAAAATTGTATAGTGATTTATTAGTGTCAAAATTGTATTGTGATGTTGGAATTTTATTTATAAGATATGATTTAAATAATTTTGCTTCTAAAACTAATGGCTGATTTTGACTACGACACTTTAAATGGTACAACTCGTTTAAACACCGAGTGTTTATGTGTGAATACGAGTAGCACATTTAAACGTAGGTGCTTTAACGTAGTGTTTATGTATGCCATTCGCGTTCACACATAAACACTCGGTTTTTAAACTAAGTGTAACATTTAAGGTTCGTAATATAAATTAGCCATAACAGTTTTAAAACCATTAGGTAAATAATTTGAAATTAGAATCGGACTTTAAAGTAGAAATAAAATTCAGACTCGATACAATATTGTGTTAGGTAAGTATCTTATTTTATGGTTAGTAACGTACAGTCCATTATGTCACGTTCAAACTGCAAAGGTGTCACAATCATGAACGCAAATGTTTGATGGCCCGCAACCATAAATTATGCGGTCGCGAGTCGATCATCTGCATTAATTATTGGCGTTTCCCAACCATTTTCCGCTAATGACACCGGCGCCATTCTTTTGCCATCTTCATCCGCAAACTAAACTGTGTCGATATTTCCTAATGATATACTGAAACAGCAACAGGCATTCGACAGAATTTTTCAGATGTGGTTATCATGAACTGCAGTGACCAAAGCTATTTCTATAAAAGTCAATCAATAATGGTTTTCTGGCAATATTCTGAATTCAAGCGAGCCACCACAAAGTTTTTGAAATTCGAACGTCGATACAGAATTCTAAAAAAGACACCAGCTTAGAATCTCCTTTAGCGTATGTTTATTTTTCAGACATAAATCAACACTTATAAATATTTTTAAGCTGAAGAGATTTAACAGCGACCCTAAGGCTTTTCCGGATCGATTCATCCATCATCCCGGGAATACTCCTCGGGGCAGTAATTTATAGCTGCTCCCACTCTCGACTCTGTGACGTCACTTAAAAGCGTTAGATATGAACTGTTGGATTCTTGCGAAATTTAAAATGTTTGATTCAATTTCGAGGTCTGTTAATGCTATTCCTTAAAAACTTTTAACAGCAGCATTTGAATTTAAATATAGAAAACGTTTTAGTGTTCTACAAAAAAGAAAATTTCTTTGCATTTATCTAAAGTTGGATGTTACAATTTTCTTTTTTATTTTTACTAAACAGATTTTACGCATTTATTTTTAATAGATATATAAATTAACGTTTAATAAAAATGTAATACAAATAAAATAAACCAGGGATTTTTAATGAAAAAATGTTCTTGACCGGTTGAAAACAATTTTTGCTTCTGTTTATGAATTAAAAAAATCCTCTATAAGGGCTTGAAGCTATACATTTTAACTGGAAAGCTTAATACCTACATTTTAATCGATCCAGGATTTGTAATTTCAAAATTCTTGTTAAAGTAGGTATAAAATGGTTTGCTCTGACATAATAATATCATTTCTTTGGAAGGCGGGTATCTCGTAAAAGTGTTCGAAGAGCTACGAAAATAAATTTTGGTATTCGGGGAAAAAGTCGATTCTACTTCAAATGCATGAATTTCCAGTCAAAAATTAAAAGTAGTTTCTTGCTTTTGAAAAAAATTCGAGACAGCAATTTCTGAAAAATCCTTTCAGATGCTTAAAACTAAATACATTTTGGAATTGGGCAGACTTCGATTCTAGTTAAAATGTATGAGTTTCCGACTACGGACTACATTGAATTAAAGCAGGCTGTGTTTCTGTTACGGAGGCGGGAAAGCCTACAAATGTACGAATTGAATAAAATTACACGGAGCTCAAAATGTAACTTTCTATTGTAACAATTTAATGAATAAATAAATAATGAACATTGGAAGGTACACGTTTCATTATTCCGAAAAAAGCATTTATTTATATTTTATACGGACTCTAAAGAAACGTGTGAATCACAAAATTAAATGTGAGCGCATGCGCTTTGAACCTTAGTCAATCCTATTTGGGGTTAGATTTCCACCAAGTCGTACTGTTTACTTACAGAGATGCTCAGAAATTCCTATTTCTACGATAAGATGTTAGCTTATTAATTTCTTAAAAAAAAACTTAAACCCAACAAAACCGTATCTTCATACTTCCACATTATCTTTCCTCCTAAACAGTATGCCGAAAATAATGTATCTTCATACTTTTACAGTTTCTTTCCCCAAACTAAGCAATATCCGGAAACCATATCTTCATACTTCTCAAAGTATCTCAACAAAGACGGATTTTGGAGGTAAATCACATTTGCATTCCATTGAACACGGTCGCAAAGTTTGTTGGCGTCGCGCCTAAGTATCCCGGGATTGCCTTTATCAATGACCGTTCTACCGAAGATCGTGAACGAGGTTGGGTCTCGTTGGAATTTCTATTGTTAGTGAAATATCAGGAAGCTAGCTGCAACAACTGGCTGATTCATTTTATTAGCTATGATTTTTTGCAATGGATTTATTTTCAGTAAGTTTTCACTTCAATAATGAAAGTATTTTTTAATAATATAGGCCACTTCATCATTTCGTTTCATCCAATCATTCGATGTAGTAGTTATCTCGTCTATGGAACCAATTCACCTTCTTAAAGTATTAGTACCTATACATATTCTAATTAGGTACACTTAACTTCAAAAACATTCTTCCTTATTTTTAAAATGTAACACAATCAACGCTATTGTAACCAACAATCGTTTTGATTACACTGAAATAACCGTAATTACTCCGGTTCTAATTGAGTTTGTAAACTTTGTTCTAAACTCCGTCTTACGCATGGAAATGATTTGCATTACGGCTGCTCGATTAGTGGATTGAATATGTTAAATGAATCTTTAGACGATATTATATAAGGGTATTTAAATTATTTCAGGATCAATTACCGGCTTCTCTAGTGACATGTTTCTTTGACGTATTAAATTTTAATGTTGGTTCTTTAACAATTTAACAGACAAAATTATTATTTATCACTTGTTCACAAACAATATTAATAAAAGAAGAAAACGGTAATAGAACCGCGAGATCTGTGCCGTAAGCATGAATGCTAGCGTCAAAGTATTCGTATAGTTAACGTTGCGAGTATTCGATGAAAATGGTTCGTAGTCATAGGTATGGATGGGTATGGATTACCAGAGATGATACAAAAATAGGCACCGGAGCAGCGTGGTGGAGCATGCTTCAGCCTTTCCCTATTGTACCTGTATTCAGTAGCAGAACATTTTTGATAATGTTTGATTTAACATATTTATTACCAAAAATATTGTTCTAATTTATAGCCCAATTTGAAACGGAACACAAAAATTCCACATAATTATGACCACTCACAAGTCTGGATAAATATATGTACGTATAGGATTGTGGAATATCACTAATACAGCTGTAGAGCAATCAATAACCTGTTGATCCCTTGTGTTAAATAGAGTTCACTGCTGTTCCACACCGTTTATCTTCGTTATCCGAAATTATTCCAAGTTATTCAACATTTTGTGGTATACTGACACCAGTCTACTAGTCTACCAACAAGTCAATAAGTTGACTATTTATTACATTATTGTAGACATTGCTTGTGGCTTCGTCCGCGTAGATTTCAGAACTTGGTCCAGAGAGGGAAATAGTATTTTATAATGTTGGTCCAGGTTATGAGCTACGTGCGTACGAAATTTCATCCAAGCTAACAAAAACGGCTGAACAGAGCCGTTTTTGTGTGAAATTGTAAATCATCCATCCATCCCCACAAACTTTAAAATTTCAAATAGTTATACATATATGTTTTCTCAATACGACATGGTTTTTGAAACGATGTAGGAATGATAATCTAGGTACTACTCATTTATAAACAATGAAATAAAAACTCATTGTAAGTTTACTTCGAATACCTACGAGGCGACCATCGTGAAAAAAACACTGGGACCTATATGTTTTTGAAATCGTTTCGCCAAAATCACAAGAAAGCCGAATATCCGTTTGGTAGAGCGGTTATTCATTTATGCGGATACGTTTAACAAAACTGAATATTTTATTCCAAAATCGTTTTGTTGCCGTTTTATTTTAGGAAGTTGAGTCTGTCGTTGATAACCAGTTATGACGCCCTCACAGTTATGTCGCCGAGCTGGGTTCGTTCCTGGGTAAAATCCAATGGTAGGAGCAAGTCGGTGGAAATCTATAGGAATTACTTTTATCATCTAACTAAATCATAAAATAATTGGACTAATATGTTTGAGGAAAATTTGTATGCAATATCCTTCCAATAGAGCTTTAATTCAATTAGCCGATACCTAAACCTTAAAAAAGCCAAAATTAAATACATAATTTCTTCAGAAACGTTTTTATACCTACCGACGTTTATATGATTGTGCACAAGGATCATGGATTGCAATATCTTATTAATTAAAATAACCTAACAACTTCACTAAAATAAACACGCCTTTTTTAGCAATAAATTAATGTTAAATTTCTACCAATATACTAAGTACCGCCTGCTGATACAAAATCGCTGGCCCAATTTATTGTAGTATGTTTTGGAAACTAGCGGTTTCCAGTTTGCACCGGAAAGCCGGATATCCGTTCGATAGAACTGTTATTCAATTATTCGGATAGCAGACGAGTCGCGGGCCTACACTAATCCGGCACTCAGGTGAATTCTGTTTCTATGCAATTTAACCGTTAAATAAAATGTTGAAGAACTGAATATTTTATATATAAACACTATATCAGTGTGTTTTTAAGCTGACTTTTTTAAATGGCCTTCAGAATAGGCTAGGTTTTGCCATATTTTGCCATATTATTTATACGATAACAGACTTTCAATTGGATGTAGGTATAAACCGGCACAGACAAAACATCTTTGCCGGTGCCGGACCGTGTCTGCGCGGACTGTTAAATGTAATGGAACGCAACCATTTTAGTTTAAAAAAAAACAAAACCACAATCACGCTAATTTTCCTTCACGGACAGGCTGCGTTTGTGTAGGCTACATACCCATAAACATTGTATGAAAGAATATTTTTGTCTGCCATGATGCGTGTCTGACACGCTCAAAGCCTGTAGAAAACAGAGCTTTGGCAGATACAGTTTTTTTTCAACTATTCGGGTAATAGCAGTCGAGTCCCGACCCTGCACTGAGCCCGTACACTGGGGAATTTTGCTTCTATACAACGTTTAAATAAAATGTTCAACACAACTGAATATTTTATTCAGAAACGGTTTTTACACAAACATTTTTAGGGTTCCGGACCCGAAAGATGCCAACGGGACTATTACTAAAGCTGCTATATCCGTTCGACCGTACCACAGAACTTGTTTTTTAAGCGACTAAGAAGATACATGAAGAAGAAGATACATTTGTATAATTACCTTATTTTAATAGAATAAGGTAATTATACAAATCAAACAGACAGGAAGGCTAATTTTTTGTTTACAAAACATTAAAACTTCAAATTCAAATGTTTGCAGCTAACCGGCTTACTCCGGTGAAAATAATTTTTTTTATTCATTCAAATCTCCAATGCATTCGTATTAAGACATGTCATGATTCGAAGATAAACAATATTATAACACAGATCACGTTTCATTCATTTGGTAGGGTGGGTAATATTTTCGTTTCGACTTATAATTCAAAACAGGAATACGAAAATATGTAAGAAAAGATAATACCTTTTATATTATTAATATTTCAAGTACATTTTTGGATTTCGAAATGAAATATCGAATATTACATTACAAGCCCGCGTATTTCATGATTTCTTCGGATTAATTTGATTTCAGACTATAAAATTCTACTTTGGAGGTCCTATTCGATGTATCTTTGTTCTTTAGAGAGATAAGAAGTTATTCTATACAAAAATTTTGATAATAATCTCTGTGTAACAAATGAACAATAAATCATCCTTCTAGGTACTAATTCTCACCAAGCTGTGCATTTTTAATATCGTAGTATCTTAAATAAAGATATGCTATTTTTTACGACAGATACACTTAAATCATTGATTATATTAGCAAGGATGATTGCCATAGCGTAGCGATACGTTTGAATGACATGGTGAGTACAGAAACGTGACCGGGTTTGACACGTGTCAGGTCACGATTATCCCGACACCTGGGACCGTCAGATGTCAATACGGCATTAGTGTTCGGATCCGGTTGGGATTCGGCTTACTATTTTTTTCTACGGCATAGTTTATAGGCAAAATATGTTAAACAACCTTTCGATTTACGTACAGGTGTCCGTTTTTTATTGTGGTATAATTAAGTAGATGTCCGCATGTGGCTGACACTTTAGCTTTCTTAATTTAAAGAGTTGGCGGTAACCATAATAATAAGGCTATAACGATAGGTAACAATGATCCCCAAACGACTACGTGAATCGAATGTTGGAGGAGGTCAAGATTGATGATTTTAAGAAGATATCGTCTGGAAGTTAGATTCAGAAGTTCTAAAACTGGGTGGAGTGGCGTTGATTAGGGAAGATATACTATTAGATATACATTCAGCAATGGATCTCAGAAGGCTAATAAAAATGCATTGCTGCAAGAAAAACATATTTCACATATCTTCAACAATATGACACGAGTTATAATTTTCCTGATAATTCCCAGGCAATAGTTATACAAAACCTATTAAATTTTATAAAAGATGTTTTGAGTATTCGAAACCTACGCATGTCACGTGTCCACGGCCACGACATCTCAACCCCGGGCGTCCGATCGAACGTCATAAATGTCAATGTGATATTAGTGTTTAGACCCGGGTGGATCGAGTTTTTCTGTGTGATACTTTTTCGTAGAATAACCAGTAGCAAGGTTGTTCTTTCATACAAAATACTATAAAATTGCTGATGTATCTTTATCTGTATAAAGAAATAATATCTATGTAAATATCGTGCGGTGTTTTTCGCGACTCGTTAAGAGATGGCGCCACGGGTATCTTGAATCACGCTATTGAAGTTTTTTTCCATCGCTAATATTACAATCATACAAAACTCAGATATGACGTAATCGGAGCAAAGCTTTGACACGATATCCTCGCCTGATGGGAAATCACTTTTTGCAAAAATCCTGAACTCTTTTTTCTTTAACCTATGAGGAGAAAAGTCAATTAGACTATACGTATCAAAAAATGAATATATTGTTATAATCAAGTCCAGTTTACCTTTGTTGGCTAAATCAAACAGAGGTGGAACAGTCCTCTGCAAATACAGTGTCCGAAAAAAAAGCCTACACGTCCTCGTGTAGTACTTGTACATACCTACCATGTATTGTGTTTTTTTATGAAAGTTAATAAATAAATAAAAACAAAAAAAGTTCCAGCACAGATCTCCCTTGAAGCACGAATACCATAACCCTTAATCTCTTCAGGCCATCTTATTCTATCATGATGTAATACACCACGTTTAGATTATTCAAAAACATTTTAAGCGCAAATTCAGACCGCTTGTTCCACTAAGTTAGTTTACAATTCATTCACAACGATAACACTATTGTTTGAAAACCATTTGATTTTGATGAAATTTAGAGGAAGGGGAAATTTAGTAAGAAAATCAAAAATGCAACATAGATGTGGCTATTATACTCGGATGTTGCCCCACTAGGTAATTACCCATATTTATGAACTAGCTGTTTTATATTTTCTCTCAAAAACAAATACTTAAAATTATTCGATTTTAAATAAAAACTTTGCTAAGAGAAAAAACAGTTAACCTCGATTACATTACCAACACAGCCGTGAAACGAGCTCGACAAATAGAGAAAATGTAATTAAACCTTAATCATATACAACTGTACGGTAAGCTCCTTTATCTGTTGATTTAAAATATTTTAATGAGTCTTTAATTTTAAATTGTAATGTACCCACTTCAATGTTATCTGAAATCAGAGTTAGGCGTTACATTTGTTTACTTTTTCATAGGAAAGAACTGAATGGTAATTAAAATTTTTTGTTGACACCAAATTTTTGCCATTGTGCAACCATAAATCAACCAATATATTAGTAGGTAGTTAATAATGCGTTTTCTACAACATGAAGAAGTGTTCAAAAACTCTATTAGGTACCAACTAATATGTACTAGATCTGCGAGATATTGGCCATGATGTTAGCTTTTTAAAAGAAAAAAAATTGGAATTAAATATGTACGAATTGATACACAGATAGGTATGTGCAACCTTTTAACGCTTTTCTTTTTACTCGGGGTTTAAAAAGACGATTAAACAACAAAAACACCACTATTACACCTTTTATTCCGAATTTTTAAAACAGTTTTGGTGTCAGCGCATTAAATATCTAATTCGCTTTTAAGCGCAGCGGCAACACCCAATGCGGTAAACCCAGCCAGCAGGTACTTGTCTCAGTTATGCCTCTAAGTAAACACTTGTGTTGAAAGCAACAACACTCTGCCACGAGGATTTAAAGGCGAGAATGCATACTTAATGAGATCGCAACCTTTCTGAGTTTCCACGAAACGACCGCCAGAGACTCAGCATAAAATATTTTAGATGAGTTTAACTACCTCTCGGTTATTGTTCACAGCTGCTACTTAGTGCAACTAGACATAAGAATGAAAAACCATGAATTTGCTCACTCACTGATTAAACACAACCTTTAAATCCTATAGAGCTGAGCTATAACAGCAGTAGAAAAACTAGAAACGAGTCGTCATCCAAGGCTATGAAAAATAGATAATATAAGAAATTATAAAGCACCCCTCTTTTTAGTGGGGGGTTAAACGCGCATAAACAATATTTTATTGGCAATTAAGAAAAAAAAAAACATTTTTGTGATGGTGCATGTTAAACCCGGTGCTCATTAATTAGTTATTTACAACGATCAATACAACTAACTAGGTAGGAATATCTTGGATAGCTGATAGCCTGTACTGCTGACTTGAATTTTACGGTAATCAAACAATTTTGCAAGCAGTTATCATGTCTTTGAGTTACACCGGACCAAGTTAACTAACTTCGTCACGGCAGAGCAGCTCAGGCGAGGGGCAAACGCAATTATCGTGTCAAAGTGGATATTAGGCTATAGAAGGCTAAATAAATGTTAAGCTTGATAAGCTTCGTTTGTTTCTCTTTACTCTCTGTTTAAATTTTCTGGTTTTCTGGTTTTGCTTCTTAAAATTAATGAAACTTATATCGCTGTTTAAACTTTTCCCTCCTAAATTGTCGATCGTGATGAACTTTCAAAAGTTAGTAACCGGTTTATGGAAAATAATAATATAGTTATAATTTAAGAGTATTAGAGTAGAGAGTATTAGAGACTAGGCATTTGCTGAATTTGAATAACTAGGATTTATTTATCAAACATATTTTCTATATTCGCCTATTTTTATTTAAACTGTTTTTATTTCGTAATTGAAAAGTATAGTTCAGGGGCAACATTATTTAAATATCTATGTACTTGTATATTTTCCGAAGTGTAAATACACTTTCGTGAAGTTGCAATTGCAGCAGAACTGCAATTGTAGGACAATCGTTTTAGAAGTTTCGTTTCGTTAATGATAGCATCGCATGTTCTTTTCCGTTGTTATCGCACAGACTATAAAAATAGGCCATAGGTTGTTTATAGATAGTTAGTGAAAACTGCCATAAACTGGTACCTTATGAAATACCAGCGCCAGATGGGCTAGAAAGGCCCTCGATCTTAGCGAAAAGGGTACAAGCCAGACCAAGTGGACTGATGCCCTGAATGAAACACTGTAAAACCGTATGATTCAGAAACAGGACAGAGTGATGTCGATTAGAAGAATTAGAAGCCCATGTCCATTTCAGCAGTGGACTAAGAAGAGCTGAATGGCAGAGAAAGAATCTGAAATTGATCAACTGACACTCAGGAGAAAAGTAATTTGTAGGCGGTAGAACTACGTTGTCGGATGTCAACCACGCCTCATAAAGTACATGATTGTATTACGGGTTATGAGGGTGGCCTCCAGGCAAACTTTAATTACCGCACCGCTTATAGAGTTACGATTAATATACCAGTAGTAGGTAATAGTCAATAAAATCACATAATAAAAATCATTGAGGCAGAAATAAACAAGCACGAAAATCAATTAACACGATTTGTGCCATTCAACCGTTAACCTCAAATAAGTACATTCAATAAATATATTATGACCACTTATCCGCATAAAATATTGACGCACATGACAGTCATATTAAATACCTGGAATTAATTCCAATTACGCAGGAAAGGGTAAGGTTTATTTGTTGTAAAATTTTATTGATATCTGATGGGAATCGTATTTTATGCTTTTGTGGTATACTTATTGTGGTAACAATGATAAATTCGATTAGGTGTAATTAAAAATTCGCTTTATCTCTTAATTCGCTTAAAATTGTGGTCATTTAAATGGCTATGCTGATTTTATGTAATATTTGAGATATACCTTTTAGCTTATATGTATAGAGTAAGAAAAACTACAATACGTTTACCTGTGAGCTCCATGTGTATCTGTTAGCTCTGCATACTTACATAAGATAGAAAGTACGGACCTAGGGCTAGCTGATTTTAATAGGTTTGAAGACACTGTTTTGAATTAATCGGTTATTTTATTCACTGTTTGGATTTCTTCAACATGAAAATATAAAGGGTTAAACTTTTTCCGTTCCACGAGGTCTTAAACTTTAAATTTATTCGTGAATAATGCTTCATAGAGTCCCCAAGGCATTTAATAACCCGGGTGAATCGTGTCGCGCACAATGTCGTCGTCTGATTAATGCATTGCCCAAATATTCTTGTCATTTGAGACACTTTATATTGATTATTGAAATTTAATAAAACCCTAAGGCACTAAATCATGTAATCTTCTTCTATAATTATATACTTGTAAAATCCTTTAGTTTCATTGAAGAAACGATTTTTGTAAACTTGAACTTTAAGTGGAGAGGTGGGATTCATAGAGTCCCCGAGGCATTAAATAAACCTTTTTTAAATTTTATTTTAATTTTCGGTTATAAGTTCTTTTTTGTATTGTTTTTATAAAATCTATTCTTATAATGTTATGCAAAATAAATGATATCTTATTATGCGAATAAATGATAGATATATCTATAAGTATCTTAGCTCCAGTGTGTAACAATCAAATTCATGATTAGTAAATTGATAGCCTGGTTCGTATATTATAAATATATTAAATATAGTAGTAATTTAATGCAGCAATTTAGCAAAGTAAGTTATACTTACATGATAGTACCCACATCTAGAAATAACTCGGTTTCTCTGTTAGAAACTCTGTAGTTAAACCTATTAACTCCTTAATTTATCAGCGAGCGATGCTTTTTACAGTCCCCGAGGCAATTAATAAGGCGCATCGTGTCGTGAACATCCTCAGATTAATATTTTGTCCCAACATTCTTAACGTTCTGTATAATTTATATTGCTCATCGAAATTTATTAATCATAATAAATCTCGTACATTATGCGGCGTCCTCATATCTTGACAAACAATAAAACTGTAGATGTTTCTGAAAAATTAGTAGGTAGGTACCTATTATGGCCATTAGTCAAGAATAAAAACGCAAAAGAAACTAGGACAAGTCTTAGGATCTTTTGTCTGTCTTTCAGTAGCTTGTTTGTTTATATTGGCAAACTTAAGCCGTGAACTACGGCTTCAAAACATTTACAAATTTGTAAATAAAAAATTCAATCGACAAAATAAAATAAAAAATGTCTAATTCATGTTAAATTTAACTTCTGGGGTAGACACAGCCATTGGGGTTACTTACATTAAGTTAGTGCTTGTATTAAATAACTTTTCGCTCTTCATGTAAGTTTAAACTTTACTCGTATAACTTTGCGAATATACCTAACAGCGAAAATGAGCCAAATGAAACTTTTTCAAGTGTTAATTTGCTCGTATGTGCATAATATCCTAATTTTCACATTCAACGGCTTCATTCAACCAGAACAAATGTGTACTGAATGAACTAAAACAAATCTTTACTTAGTTTCTTGGAGAGTACGGGGTCGTGGCTTCTTTATATCAATTCTATGAATTGCTATCTTTTTAACAGACTTCAAAAGGAGGTGGTGCTTAATTCGGTCGTATTATTTAAATGTTTGTAATCGTGTCGTTCCAACATTTTATAATTGACTGAGTGAACTTCTTTTTCGTACTTATGGGTTAGAAGTATTCAACAGATGAGTGTACTTGAACTTTGTTTAAAGATAATGCTGTTTGTAACTAATATTATTATCGAGAAGCCAGTCTACCGTCGCTGATTTCAGGCCCTCTCTCGCCGTCCTAGCGCCGACCTGAAGCAAGAAAATTCCGATTCGTCATGAAACCCGACTGTTAAAATTGAAAACAAACAGCTTTTTTTCCGGCGAAAAATAATTTTTGAGAATAACAAAAAGATATTGAAAACTCAAGCCTGTTTTTCATCTTTCCAGGTACATATTCCTAGCGATCTACACGGCGGAAATGATCATAAAGTGCATAGCGAAGGGGTTCATCCTAAACAAGTACACGTACCTCCGGAACCCGTGGAATTGGCTGGACTTCGTCGTGATCACGTCTGGGTACGCAACCATCGGCATGGAGGTCGGCAACCTGGCTGGACTGAGGACCTTCAGGGTCTTGCGAGCGTTGAAGACTGTTTCTATTATGCCAGGTAATTGCACAACTTTTTTTTATTTCTCCACCAATCCGCATTGGAGCAGCGTGGTGGAGTGTGTTCCAGGCCTCCCCTGTTGTGGAAAGAGACCCGTGCCCAAGAGTGGGCCATTGAGGGTTGCCACCATTATTGTATTCATTCTGTTGATAATGAAGGATACCAACCTGCTAGGGGTTACAGCATGCGGTTAAAAAAGTGTTAACCGTATTGTTTGTGGTGTACGGTAACATAGCACAGCCGTCAGCCATTGGTATGGAAAGATTTAATGCACACTGACATTTGAGTGACTATGTGAATATTTTAACGATAGTGTTTATCACGGATAAGTCTTAAAAGATTTAAAAAACATGATCTGGGTAAATGCTTGTAATAGTTGATCTGTAAAGGAGTATTGTTTATCCAAAAACCCAATAGATTTTAAATTAACAGCTATTCATGGTTACCTAGTAGAACTGTGGATATACCGTTCAAAATTGTGAAGACATTTCCCAAAAAAAATAGTAGAGTCGTTTATACAGAGACTTTAACATTATTGAGAATTCGTGATTCAATCTTCAAGCTCGATTGGATCCAGTGTAATGTTGTGAGGCTGGGGATAATGAGGGTAGAGGGCTGACGGTGAGTCAGCGCGGACTATCCATCAGTAGGGATTAGTCGGATAGTATTTTATATAAAGTTGTAACCCTAAAGTTTTCAACAGCAATTTAAAAAAAGTAGTGTTATCTGTATAAAGACAATGTTTTATCGACATTGTGTATCAAATCGGATCCAGAGTAATGTGTGAGATATCGACGATCGAGTTTTGTCAGACGGTCATTCAGGACAAATTATAAATTATGGATATTTCATCGGATCCTCACGGATAAGTCTTAAAGGATTTAAAAAAATGATCTGGATATATGCATGTTATAGTTGATCTGTAAAGAAGTATGTTTATCCATAAACCATCCCAATACATTTTAATTTAACAGCTCAATCATGGTTACCTAGTAGAATTGTAGACGTACCGTTAAAAAATTAGAAAGCTTTTACAGAAAAAAAGTAGAGTCGTTTATAGAGAGTTCAACATTATTGAGAATTCGTGATTCAATCTTCAAGCTCGATCGAATCCAGTGTAATGTCGTGAGGCTGTGAGAAAATGAGGGTCGCGGTCTGACCGTGAGTCAGCGCGGACTATCCATCAGTGGGCATTAGTCAGGTAGGATTTATATGAAAAAGCTAACTAATAGTGACCAAATAGACTATGCCGATAATTTAAGTCAGCAAAAACATTATTTCTTTTTTGGTATTATTAGTTATTTTTCATTTGGTATTATTATTTTAGGTACACAATTCTATTTCTGCAATTATTTTAACTACAAAAACTCGTGTAGAGCATAATTACTTTGTACTTTATAAAGTCACTTTCAATGAATAAAATAACATTAATGTAAAAATTCATAATCAGGAGAAATTTAAGTATACTATGTTAATATAACCTCCTCCTCTTTTGAAGTCGGTTAAAAAGGTTAAGGTAAGTACCTGTATCTTCATAAATACTTAAATACCCAAAATTTATTTAGCCTTTACTGAGTTAAAAATTAGTGTAATGATTTTTCCTAAAACGTCCGTTACCTACACAATGAAAAACAAGAAAGAAATGGAATTAAGAATAACACGACTAACTTTTTAAACGTTTTTTAATTCCTGATTAACATTTAACATACTTCCGTATAATACGATCAATATAAGTACGAAAGAACATAAGTAATTAATTTTCTCACCGCCTACAGGATCGAATAGGAAAGAAATTTCATTTTCTGGTCATTACGACCTTCGGCTAAGATTTATTACATCAATTTCGAACTGAAGTCTTCTTTCACTGGACTTCTTTAATTAATTCCCGGTAATTAATCTTGTGCGAGTCGATTTTTTATAACCGGTAATAGATTATTAAAATTTCAGGTACTAGAAGCCTGTAGTTCAGTAATGTAGGTACTATTGAAGTGCTAAGTTCTATAGAGAATAAACAAATATGATGAAATAATGGCAAGTGCTACGTAATTTTCATTGAAGTCAAGCTTCGATGTATCTATGTGTTTTGAATCATTAAAAGGTCTGCGTTCCAGTCCATTGGCTAATGTACATTGGTTACTCCGACCGCTAACAGCATGAGCTACAAATTGAAAATTTCAGCAGAATTCAACTGGGAATAGTACCTATTCGAGTTTAATTCAGCGCAAACTTTACCGCTGTTTTTGCTTGTCAGTGAAATTTACCTGCTATTGGATTATTTGACAGCAGTATTAATCACATTAATGCTTATTAATTAAATGTTGCGTATTTAGTTATGTATGTGAAAAATACATGATGACATATTTTGGTATCGTGTTTGTTTACTATGTTTCGGCAATTACTATTAAGATATCCAGTAACTTGCAGTAGCATCCTTGTGAGAACTATTAAGTGTGTATCCACCAAAGTACCTACTTCTATTTTATGACAACATAGACTTTGAAGAATTAGGCGCATAAGTAACCACGCTCGGCGTTCTTTCCATAGAGGGTGACCCTCCGGATTTTCAAAACTATTCCTATTTTTGCTAAATCTAGCAGCTTTTTTATACTTTTCCCAGACCTTTTACAGCTTACCCTGCATAAATCCCTTAACTATAAATCTATAAATCAATCTTGTAACACTTTGAGGTGTTGACAACACAGAATATGGAGTTTTTACGAGTTGTTATCATTCGCAGGCTTAAAGACCATCATCAACGCGCTGCTTCACTCCTTCAAACAGCTGGCCGAAGTAATGACGCTGACGATCTTCTGTTTGATGGTGTTCGCGCTGTTCGCCCTGCAGGTCTATATGGGCGAGCTGAGGAATAAGTGCGTGAAGAACCTGGTGGTGAAGGATGGAGAGAACTTCACTGATGAACTTTGGTCGCAGTAAGTTGGCTTATAATTTTTTGAAATTGACAAATGGAATCTACTTACTTAGGTATACGTTTCATAATAATTTATGTTAAGTACGTTCTTATCAACTCTGGCAAACCCACCAATTTTAGAATGACCAATCAGAGTGACGAATATCAGAGCGGCATATTAATTTGAACCCGTAATCACTTATCAATAATTAACCATAAATAAATAAGTATAAATAAATATCTAAGACTGCGTTCATTCGTTTACGTTATGTTAACGCAGTCTTAAGAATTTCTTAAGCATTATCTAATATAGGCCTTAAATATATTCTAACACTTAAATGTTTATCTTCATCCAGGTGGACTAAAGATCCATCGAACTGGATAATGGACACTGAAGAAGAGGTGCCTATAATCTGCGGCAACCTGACCGGCGCGCGGCACTGTCCACCGGAGTACACGTGCCTGTGCGTGGGACCCAACCCTAACCATGGGTACACGAACTTCGACAACTTCCTGTGGTCCATGCTCACCACCTTCCAGCTCATCACTTTGGACTACTGGGAGAATGTGTATAATATGGTGAGTCACCCCTGGCTGCAACCCTTTTATGGTCCACCGTTGCGCACGGGTCTCTCTCCACAACAGGGAGAGACTTGAAGCATACTCCACCACGATGCTCCAATGTGGATTGGTGGAGAAACGGGCTAAAGGCCAAACCGTGTCGGATATTTTCAAACCACCCATAGAGCATCCGACTGATGATGGTGTCACCGGAAGACACGTGCTTGTACGTTGGGACGAATCATGAGAACAGGAATTCCTTAGAGCTCATCACCTTGAAGTACTGGGAGAATGGGGAGTTACTCTTGTTTCAAAACCGTAATAGGTCAGCGTGGTGTAAAGGCCCAATTCTCACAGTGAGAAAATTGTAAGACCCTTGCCTCTGATAAGCCCAATAAAAAGAATAATGAAGATGAATGTAACACACAAACATGATTAACGCACATCCAGAAAGAAATTTCATCGTTTTTTGTCATTCTTTGTGTCGCTGTTCGCAAATGTGTAAATCGCGTTCATCGTTAATTTGATGCCAACAGGAATCCACAGAGTATCCAGTAATTCATATTCCAAAAGGATGAAAATTTCCAAACATACTCGTAAATTTCTTTAAAAATATTGCTTTCTCACCTCTGCAAGTATTAGCCGATGTTGCTAAACTTTTTCATTTGCTTGCTTTGCTACGCGTACTTTACTTGCGCTATTTGCTTGGACAGCACAGTTCTCAGTGCTAATTGTAAATAAAATTTCAATCAAAAATCACGTACTGTACAAAGGCAATCCGCCTACCAATCCCTTATGGAAGCAACATTCCAAGATTGATATCTGCCCAATTCACTGACGCGTTAGTCAGAAACTAGGCTAGGAATACGTACGTATTTATTAGTTTGAGTAGAACCGCAATCCTCTCGAGAATCAGAAGGTAACAATTTCCCGTGTGCTAGGCATGGCATTGTTGAGCTAGACAACGAAAATGACCTGTCACTCCAACTGCGAGTGGCTATATGTTGAGTTTGATACAACTAGAGAGCCTACGAACATGTAAACGATAACGGCGTTTGCCATTCTTTAAGAGATAGCACGCGCATATCATCACGCTAACAAAGTTATCTAAACAACTGGCATATACAATTTCGAGTCAAAACAACTAGACACAACCGCTCTTTAGAGATGGCCAGGCAGGAGATCTCCCTATTTTAAAGAATTGATCTTTATGAGTAAATAATGCATCGCTAATCGCTTGGTCGTTAGAGGTAGAGCAGGTAGCTGATATAGGCGGGAATATAGCGTAGAAGCTACTAGCGATATTATGTCATTGTTATTGCAATATTAATAACATGTAACGGTGGCACTAATGGCATACCTCTTTTAACTTATTCGTAATATCTTCGGTAAACATTTTGTATATCAACGGCAAACATTATTTATATAGGTAGTAATTTAGACGACACAGTAGGTATTATCATAAGGTTCGTAACATAGTAAGAACATTCAATCTCTACTCTTACCTCACCGTTCCATTTTTTTATGTGTTCTATAAGCGTAGATAATAATATTTTACGCATACAATTTTTATGTGGATCATTTTTTGTTATGTAGTATTATAGGTAAGATTAATGATCAGTACACTAATCAGCTCATTGTTAAATGTTTTCAACAAAATTGATTCATTGATTCTTCTCGTAAATTGAATGAATCGGCAAGAAGAATCCAAACATTATATCTGTCATTATACGTGGGAGGTCTTATTACGGCAATTAACTTGCAATTCGTTTTGGCGTTAATGGATTCTGCCGTTAGACGTTTGAAGGCCTGTTATTCGTCACTTTAATAGAACACTACATAAATCTGATTTATTTTATTATTCAGTATGTACCTCGTTTACATTCTTAATGCAGTCCTATCACAACACCATTTTTGAGATTATAGTAACGATAGGTAACCCTGTAAGAGGTCCTCAGAAAATTAATTAAGGGACCACCGACGAAGCAGTACCTATATTACCGAGTATGAAAACACTACGCGCACACAATTCCACTTCTAAGGGCATTCGGCCGACCCTCCGGTGCTCCAAAATCGAGCAACCCTAATTATATATCCATTTGTAAGTCTATACTAACCTTATTTATAAATAGGGACAAAACTGATTACATCTATAGCCTCAATCTTGTAAAAATGTTGAACTGAAAATTATTAAAGGACCATAAGTGTTTCATTTTGGCAACCACGGTTGGAGTACGAATAACTTTTTATTGCCTGGCGGATAGTAATCGCATTCTGTGAAAATTATAATAATATAAATAGGTTGGGTGATAAAGGACCATTGTTGAGGGCCTAATAAACAGGCCCGACCTCGCTCAGCGAGTACTTTCTCTGCGTGACACGAGAGTCCGAAATGACTAAATCCGTAGAAGAACAACGGTAACCGACGTAAAAGAGGCAATGAACGCATTGTTCAAAGGATGACATTAGATGAACGGACGATGACCGTGGGGGAAGAAAGTTCATTGAATGTTGACCACGTTTTAACAAAAGGGCTGACCGTCCTTCGACTAGGTGTAAATCCGACTGGGTCTTACTAAGCGGCATGGTCTGTGAGCTTCTTACTTATGTACCTACACTTCTTACATTGGCGTAACAAACAAAACATTCATGACTTTACAATACATAAACTTTATTTATAACATAATGGGTCGTTTACAGGATTTAATTTTCTCGCTTGAACTGCGTCGTTCAAGAAATTACCGACAAATTCTAAAAGGATACAAATGTACATATTGTTTAGATAGCCATGTAAATATTTCCCAAAGGAGGCAGTGTAATTAACGATTTGATTACACAATGGATGATTCTGTTGTACAAACGTACCTACCCACATATTTAGTTACTCAGTGAGTGTAATAGTCTGTACATGATCATTATAATGTATTATTGTCATAATTAAGAACTAAAACAGTTTCTTTTTTACATATTGATACATAGCTCTATCGATCAATAAATAAATAATCATTGACTTTCTTCAGGTTCTTCGCAACTTATATTAATAACAAATTCATTGTAGGTATAACCCATGTTGAGACTTTTAATAAATGGCCATACAAATAATAGTAGATTTTTAAATAGTGGGTATATTACGGTCTACATTACATCTATCGATTTATCTGCCCGCTTTACTTCAAAAAGTGCAGACTCTAATTACCAAATATTGCCCACATGTTTCTTAACACACTTCGAAGTGACCTTCGCATCACACGTGCCTTAATTTTCAAAAACATTATTTCACTTTTCGAGTTCACCACTCTGGCATTTACGATTATAAACTGGGTGTAATTACATTTGTAAGCAAATACTTGTATGATTATTGCAGTTTAATTGGAATTTCAATAACGTAATAACACTACGTCGCGGCGTCGAGCTTAAATCGTTATTAAACAGGTGGAGGGACTTACTACATTTAGTCCGCTCGATTCGGCAACACTTTTGTTGTAAGAAGAAAGAGAAATGTCTAAATGTGTATGTAAGCCTATAGTTGATAACAGGATTCAGTATTAAATAGGCCTAAGTAAACCATTAACACTAAACCCCTTTGTACACAAGGCTACGTACTCGTAAGTCTCCGATATTAATGTTGTATACGACATTAGTATCGACGCCGACGACGAGTACGACGCGGGCCGACTAATGTCCGCCGACATTGTACGAACCTTCATGGATTTGTATGGCGGTAGACGTATGGAGATTAAAGTCGTCGAGTATCGAAGACTTACGTAGCCTTGTGTACGAAGGGGCTAACAGTAACCAATTCGGTGTCCGGAAGAGTTTGAAGCGAATTTGAAGCTGAATTGATGTAGTCAGTCCCTTAACTCAGCTCCAGTACAAATGTATCAGATTTGTTCCACTTTGTTCAAGTAAAACTCATTAAAATTAAATATTACGGTGGAATAAAATGCCTTATTTGTTCAATATTATTCCAAATAGAACTCATTAAAATTAATAAGGTAGAAAATGATATTATACCTAATGATAATGACTAGGCCTAGAATAAGAATAAGATAAGAAACACTTCTAACTTTTTTTAGTATAATAATAGTTTTAATTAAGGTTATAATTTATTTTTATTGTACGTACGTAAATACGCATACCTGTAAAACCTGTTAAACTCATATTCCATATTGGAGAAAATAAAGGTTTTTACTTTTTTAACTTTCGCATTTTTAATAGTAGCTAGTAGGATGGTAGGAAAGATTAATTAGGTACGATATGTTGTAATGATTCTAGGTGCTGTCATCGTGTGGGCCGATGTCGGTGTCTTTTTTCACGGTAGTGGTGTTTTTCGGGTCGTTCTACCTCATAAACCTGATGCTGGCCGTCGTGGCGCTCAGCTACGAAGAGGAGTCACAGATTACACAAGAGGTATAGATAATAATTATTTCTTTTTTTTACTCGTCAATAAAAAAACTTAAATTATTTCCTTTTTTAATTAATTAACATAAGGAAACTAACAAAAATTTATTCTATTCGTTCGCGAATGAAGTTTCTGAAGAGTTAATTAAGACGTTACTTATTAATAAACTTCTCGATTGTGTCTACATCGCGAGTGCAAACTGTAGAGTATTTTTGCGAATAATCCCATGAGCTACAGAATTATTTAAAAAGTTTAAGTAGATTTAGAAACTGATTTGAAATAATTATCTCCTTACAACTTTTTAATCGGATCATCTGCATAATCTACGCATCGATTTGCTCTCATGGGTTCATTTATTTATTATGAATTGTCTTACGAGTAGAAGATAACTTTTCATGACAAGATTAATGTTTTTTTTAAGTTTTGATCACGTTCCGGCTTAATATTCTTTAAAAATTTCATTAATTCATCTAAAAGGAAGCTTTGTGAATACATTTTAATACGGAAAATTTTATTAAAACGTCAAAGAAGTGATTCAACTGTAAGCACTTTTCATTGGAATTCGAAAGGATGAAACGAGTATTGCTTTACGTTTTGAAGTAAACAAATTTATTCCGCCCGACCGTTGCGTAGACCCAACCTTTTAACAATTTGTGTACAGCAGCACAGAGCACAACAGAGGAAGGTTTTTCCACCACTCTGACGCAATGCAGATTGGTGAATATACTTATTTATCTACGTCTTATTTTATTATCCCTATCTTTCTTTTCTTATAAAAAGAGCATGTAGATAGGTAGACAGTCCATAAAGGAGTTACCGTCGCCTATTAACACAAGTAGATTTTTAGACCCTAATTTTATAGTTGTGCAAAAATACGTCAAAATCGTTTCAAAATCTGCATAGGCCAATGAAAATGGACTACATAGAAACACCAAAGTCAATGACAGGTCTATGTATTGGGGGTGAAATTTGCGCGTGCCGATTTATACATTGCACACCTATTCGTACAGCGTTGAGTTAGTGCTCTACTTTTGCGAAATCTTCAATCCAGCCATTTTTTCTTGTATCTGTAACAGGAAAGAAAGAAAGACCTGAACGAACACCGCGACGACTCCACATTCAGCTTCGACCCCACTTCGTTGGCGGTGCGGACGCTGGCGAAAGACTCCAAAAAGCGAATCGACGCCAGAAAGGGGCTTCTTCTAGCATCGTATTCGAGGAAGAGGACGAGGCGACGCAAGCGCGGCAGAAGCGGCATACAGCATGCAGCCGTCGCTGCAGTTGCAGAAAGGTAAGTGACCCCTCGACCACGTCTAGGCAAATGAAGCACAGACCGCCCTCCGATCAGGTGGATTGGCGAAATCAAGATGACAGCGGGAAACCGTTGGATTCAAAGGAGTCATGGGCGTGCGGAGTAGCCGGAGTAGCGTCGATTAGGGGAGGCCAGTGTCCAGCAGTGGACTATAAACATATGAAAGGAACAATATTGTTTATAAAACATTATAACCGTGATTTGACGTCGTTCATATAATGGCGTGATCAATATTTATGACAAGTTTTGTTTTAAAGACTATAATATCTTGACTTATATTTTCCTTTAAACTATAGGGAAACAGATTGTTTCCCTATAGCAGCCTAAATAAAAATTTCAGTGTCTGTCAATAGCTTCATAAAGTTCGTGATCGTGATTATTGGAGTAAAATAACAAAGTAATAACATTTTACGATTCGTCAGACGTGATCTTGAGGAACCTTCAAGGCTGTCTGGTTTAAAGGGCTTCAATGACCCCAGGGGGCTTACTACTGAGTCTTAAGTTGTTATTACTTTAATCTTTCTTTGGAATTTTAAAATAATGATATAACCTGATATCGAAAAAAATGTAACGATGCTAAAAAAGCATGAAATCAGTTTGAGTAATTTACACAGTGATTACTGATTTTGTTTAAAAAAATTTTGTTCTAGGTACTAGCAAAAAACATTTCTAATTTTTAAAATTGGTTTTCGCTCAAAAGCATGAACTTTACAATAAAATTCAGCGTATCACATTTATTTGTAAACCAATTGAAATATGTTATCCTGACACTAAAAAACGTTTAGGGAATTCAAATTGTGTCACAAGAGACATACCTAACGATAGAAATTCATACAACAAACGACTATGTGAAATCTAACTGCTTTTAAATGTACTGTGTCGCTTTAACTGCTACAATATATCACAATTTCATGAATGTACAAGGGGACATACTCGTAGAGTTATTTTATAACAAAAATATTGAAAATATTTCTATAAACCGATTTTTAAAATAGAAGTTGGAAACGAGCGTACCTTCAGGCCGCCTGATGTTACTCTTGTAACTAGAATCTACTATAGTCATGTCTGTCGTAGTTTAGGTGGCAAGAGTCGGAACTTAATCCGTATAGCTAGCGATATAGGGAAGGCTGAATTCATGCATACATGCAGGCCGTGTTTCAAAGAACTTTCAACATCAAATAGGATTTATTTTATTTTTTGCGATTATTTTATTTTTAGGCAAACGGGCGTCAACTCTGTTTCTTCGGTGACTCAACCAAAACACGAGATTTAAACAAGCAGGCGCTGGTACAGCTATTCTAATTCCTTTCGAAAGACGTCGCGTCCCTCAAAACCCACCGCGAAGGAAGAAAGACCTTGTGTTTTTGTTAAGGTTTTTGGACATAATAAAAAAGGGCTACCTTAGCCATCACCAGCAATAAAATTCATCTCCTTACCTCCTCATAGTTTCGGATTTCCCCATCCACGCTCACTTGAAAAATTCAACCTATCGTTGGCCTTATTTGCAATATGATATGGTTGTACTGTCCGAGTATGTTACCTAGTAGGTATGTACCTGCAGTGACCATTTAAGTAACATCTTTAGCTACTGATCACCCCTGTTCGCTGCTTCTTTATAAAACGAACGTCAATGTAAATTTAATAAAAATGCTTGAATATGCTTTGATTCCATTTAGGTAGGTAAACTTAAACTTAATGCCCTTGCCATACCATCATCGTTACAAATACATTAATGCAAGGCACGAGGTTCTATCAGCAATAATAAAGGAGGCCTTGACCCCGACGCGCACACAGGTCAAGATTGGGTTTGCTCGAAACCGCTTCTATATTTTTTGCGAAATCCCAAAAAATTGAATTTTGCTAAAATACTCTGGTTAAGATTTGAATTATTTTTTTTATAAATAACATTTCATCGCGCCATTCTTTTACGTTACGTCTATATGCCATGAACATGCTAAATGCTTTATTAAAAATAAATATTTTTTTTAATTTATGGGGTACAACTAAGTGTACCTACCTACTATTGTAGTTGTTATTGTAATATTAATTGTTTTAACCGTCTTTCATAGATTGAAATCGTTGTTTCTTCTTTAAAAAAATGAAAAATTGAAGCACAAAACCTATGTGAGTGGAGTTTTAAGTATTTTATGAAACTAAGATTTCACGGTCCGACGTTTTGAATGATTGCTTTGGGATCAAACTGGGTAGTGAAGCTGTCCTAATCGATCACTTGTCTGTGGGGAGTTCCACCTTTACGGCTTGTATCAACACGGTATATCAATACTGAGCTTTATTGTTACTGTTTCAATATCTGATACGAGGTTTAATATTTGAATGGTGTGCGCTATCAGCTTCAGAACTTTATTATTGATAGTTTGTTATCTTTTATTTTTGTTTATTTATAGTATTATGTTTTCGTGTGAATGCACTCTAATGACTTTGGTTTGTTTAGGTTTAGGAGGCACAGTCGTGTTTGTTTAGTGTGATCTTGTTCCGCGCGGTACATGACAGCCTGGCCTAATGCTAGTTAAAGTGATAATATAATGAATAAAAAATGAAAGTTAAATGATATTGTTATACCTCATCAATCTCTAGATAAAATAATCACGATAATATTTTAAATTATCGAGTTATTTGTAATATTCAGAAGTAGGTATCGAACAAACAAAGGTAACGTTCAAATGCTCTATAACGCGTGCTACGGCGTAGCTCGTAGCTCGTATTTAAAGCGATCATTAAGTAATAAAACCCAAAGTACATACTGTAAATGGTTATTTATGTCCTTTGGAATTTTATCTATTATCACGAATTGAATGGTGAATAGCTACTAATATGTCAGTCTGTGTGTGAAGGGTCATCCAATAATAATAAATTTAACCTGCGTCACCAAAATCTTCGGCTTTATTTTTCATGTGCTGAACACATCTTCCTGGAAAACAATCAAGTCGTTCCTGCTTTGCTTGTGTTCAGTACTTGTTATCCTTTAATCATACTTCATGTTGCTTGTTCTCATGAGACTGAAATAATTTGATAAGCCGAAATTTGACTCGTAAACGTAAAGGTTTATGTTAAGTGTAAATTTTGTGGTATGCGACATTGCGACTAGGTAATCGAGATTTAACACGTAACAATGTGAAAACACGGCGTAAAAATTTGACAGACTTTTGAACCTTAACAATAAAATAATTATAATGATTTTTGTGTCGTGGGTGCCATGGACACACACAACCAGACCAGAAACAGAAGTCAAGCATTCAAATTCCTGCTTCATTGGGAACGAACCCACGACTCTCCGCCTAACGCACCAACGTCTTACCCACTGTGCCACTCAGATTAATATATTTTTTATGCTTTTGCAAATGTTAACAAGTTCTTATCGTATTTTTTACAGTTTGTATGTGAGACTCGTTAAAAACGTGTAACAAAAAACCAATGTTGAAATTTTCCGTTCGCAGACATTATCATGCAAATTCTGTACGTGTTGAAAACGAGCGGTGGGGTTAATCTGTAATCATACAGGATTGACGGACGAAAAACAGCGTCCTAACACGATATATCGAAATAAGTACAACATAACATCGAACACGATACCTCGACTAATTATATTGTATCGATCTTTAAGTAATTTGAAAGTTTATGAGATCAAGCCTTTATAATGCCGACACATGCAGACATGATAGGTAGTGAACTAAAACAATGATGATCTCAATCGTAATAATGGATAATCACCTTTTAAGATTATTTATCGCTACGTGCTTAGCTAAACGGTACTTGGGCCAACTGAATAATCTCACAGGCGTAGAAAAAATCCTCACATCCAAAGCTTGCACGACTTATTAGCACTCAAATGCTGAAAAAGTGTATATCACAATATTTTAAGCAAACTTAACCTAAGTTTTAGCATTCAACGTTAAAGAGCTGTGAGCCCGGGCTATTTTCGTATTGGAGGCACGTACCTCTTTAGGTGTTTTTTCTCGCGCGTCATTTTTCAGTTATATGAAATATTGCCGCTACTTTTGTAAAGGAAAAGCACGGTCAATTTGAGGATTGAAATGAAAAGACCAGAGCTTTTTTATTAAGGTACGTACCTATTATCTGCACAAAACTGTTTTTATCCTTATACAGTTATATTTTTCTTTTGATAAGAGTAGCAGTCAGGCTGTTGGTAAAATTTTACCAGTACCTACATGTCTGTGGAAATCTGTGGAAATAAGTGAAGAAACAAAGGGTGTAATCCAGTGATTCGCGTTATAGAGCGAGCAAATAGGCCGAGCGGAATCGAATAAGCTATTCGATAATTTTTATAAAATCTTTTTATATTAATTATTTACTCATACAGATTACTGTATCATTTAAGTACGTATCTATAAAAATGCTTATATTTGTATTTTCAAAAAAGAGCTCAGCCTGTTACCGAATAGGTTAGTTTCTCATTTAGTTTAGGTATTAAATTTATTCTACTCGAATAAACTAAAAAAAAATTACTATTTGCAAAAATTGACTTTCGTGTTTAGAAAATTATTGATAAATTGAAATCAAAGAAGGCTATGGGTGCCCGTTAAGAAAGCGTCTGTTTCAATTTAATCAGCAAGAATACTATATAGGTATATATTCAATTTAATCAACAAGATACTAAACCTGTTTATTACTAAAGCCCAATTGGCTACGTTGTTATAATGTGGTATTAGACACAGGTGACGAACTCATTGTAGCTTGCCCAGAAGGGGTCTAACCGCCACTCTCTTAACCACAACCATCTTTATGACTTCTATGTTTATGACCATAAATTAGCAACGCACCCACATACGATCTCTTATATGATTTCTATCCTATTTGACGTTGGACGTGGTCCATTGCAGTGATGATTTAACATCAGTTGGCCTTTGCCCGTTTGCTAAGTCATGTTTTTATTCAGTAAATGCTGAATAAAAAAAATGTGCCGTTTGAAACCCAAGTTCCAATTTACGCTCTCGACAAGTAAAGTGCTTCAGAAACAAAGCGCGGTATCCAACGATTGGCCATTGAAGAACGAGCAAATAGGCCGAGCGTATAGTTTACTAGTTTCACTAGGGTTGTAACGAATTCGTGTTAACGGCTGGGGAATCTTCGCTGGAAATTTACTTAAATTTTACAATTGAAGAGTATTCGAAACTAATAAACGAAAATCCTTTAAGCTAGAATAATACAGTTCAAAGATTTTTTTAAAATTACATTGTAGGTATACCTACGAGTAAACGACTTCTAACTATATTTTCTTGTATAAGTATAATGGATGTCCACGTAAGTAGTCGATCAACGGAAGACTGGGATTTTAAAACCGACGCTTTCTGACTTCCGAACGACTTAGAGAATAAGATACGAGTACTAAAGTTATTTTAGTGTCAAACATGTATCTTGTGGGACGAGAATGCTCTTTAGATGTTCGCGCTTGTGTTTTTAAATAAGGCTTTAAATTATATTAACTGCCAATTACAAAAAAATGTAATATATGAGAAATTTCCGGTTCAAAAGCGTCACTGAGACTCGGTCCCATTGAGTAACTACAAAAGATATGAAAGATGGTCGGAACTGCGATCTAGGTCGGCGCTAATGTAGCTCACAGCGAATCACTCGCTTCGATACACACTGAATAACAATGAGAATGCTCATTAGATGGTCGCGCTTGTATTTTTAATTGAGTCGTTTCAGTTAAATTGATGGCCAATTTTACTATTATGCATCGATACACGAAATGTTTATATTGGTAATTCTCTTATATAACTCTTATATTGATGTTAAAAATTTGAAGCAAACTTAAACGACACTTTAATGAGATGTTGTTAAAAGTCTTAATATATATAATAATAGATACGCGATGCACTACAGTGTGGACTACACCAACATAATTACATATCTTCAATACTCAAACCCACTAGTAATTGTTTGCTAGTTACAAATATTTAGGCATCCCTATATTAGACTATACTCAACACACGACATAATGAATTAAATATAATAATCAATATAATACAATAATAAACAATAATCAATATACTTAATAATATTAATTAACACAACTTTATCGTGTTAATTGCTTTCTTGGTACGCGCTTGCTCCACGAATTTTACTGGAACAACAGGGGTTCCAGAGATCCTGGTATAAAGGGAGGTAAATTTGAGATAAATCTTAGTTCCCTAAAGTAACAATCTATACCCTTTGACAGTATTTTGGTAAATACATTAATTTGTATGTTGGATGTCGATTGCCAATGTTTTTTGACTAGATGCTAAACTGCAATTTGCTTAGCAATATAAAGTGCAACCTCATTTGCGGTTTGTTTATTATTATTAAAATCTATCTATTTATTGCTAAATTGGAACAGCCCTATGAAAACACTACAAATTAATGAAACGATCCATGTAACCTTTCCAATATTTGAGCTCAAAACATTTTAAATTCTGTAAGTAATTTAATTTATTTCCGCACCAAAAATTACGGTTAAGCGCAAAACCCTTATTATGATTCTGAAACCGCATGCCGGTAAACCTACCTTTATTTCGGCTTGCTAATTTGCTAGTTAGCTTCTTGGCTGGCTACCGGCATTAACGTGATGAATTTTAAATTGCCAAAGTTTATTTTAAATCGGCTCAATCGCGTGGGTAACTAACTTGGTTTAATTCGCTCTAGTGAAAGCGTGCTATCGGCTTGGGAGTTAATCTTCACTGGGGATTGCGGGACAATGAACTTTAAACTAATTGTGTTTTGACTTTTAATTAAAGCCAAACTGCATGTCGGCCTACTTTTCTATACTCTTTTCGCCGCGCAGAAACCAAAAGCTGAAAACTGGCAACGTGTCCTCCATCTGCCTCGCCCCAGGGTCCTGTAGTGGACTAACTTTGATGGGGCCGCAGAGCTCTTTTTATTGGTAACAGAAGTCTGTTACCGTGAAGTAGTTGCATGAAATGAAAACGTGATAAACATGGATAAACCTTTCGATAGTTTTCTAAATACGAATAGTAAAAAAATTATACGAACAAATATTGTTTGTAATATTTCTTATGGCAACGTTTACCTTTCTAATGTTAAATTTGACGAGTAACATAACTTTTCATCTGTCGTATTAACTTTTAACGTTACGACTTGTAGCGGTTAAGTTGCCCAATAAAAGATATGCCATATAAAACACACCATTTTTAACGTCCATCAACCTTATTGTTTTTTATATTAAGGGCATATATTATATTGAATTGCTGAATTAAAAACAGGAATCTTTATGTTACTGCTCGGCATTTATTTTAAGTAGTACACATATACATTAGATTGTGTTGCATACTTACACCATACAGGTCTACGTGTAGGTACATTGTATGGTATGAATATTTAGCTAAATTATACCGACTAAATAAAATTTATAAATGCTAATACCAATTTGATGCTACTCAGCTAAATAATAAGGTTTTTCTTATAATTTATATACTTTTTTCTCAGTTTCTTTGACAAAAAGTGCAAACGAAAATAGATAATTAAACGTTATCTACATCCTAAAATACAAAGTGTGTCCCGAAATTTTGCACTTTATGTAAATTTTCCCTCATGACCTCAATAATTCGTAGGCTAGTTGATGGGTTGCTGCTGAGGATTAGGATGGAAGGAACAGGAAGGTGGCATTAAGAGATTTTTCATTTTGTGTCCGGCTCACAAACTTTGTAACTCTATTTGTTGGCTTATCTCCAATCGTTTGCGGCTATTTCGGCGGCCTTAATGACAACTTGCCGAATTGGCGTTAGTGCCGATGCTAATTTTCCCGCCCTCGATAAAGCTCACCAATTTAGTTAACAACGTTCATTGAGGTGAACATTCGAGATGTTCATTTGAGCTATTGTTCGTTAGTATTTATTTGAAATTGCACATGCAATCCTTGCCGACTAGACCGACTAGTTAGAAAAAGTGTAGGATCTGCGCTCTAAATCGACGACCGGAGTGGCGCAATGGTTAAGACGCCGGTACGATTCCCGGTGAAGCAGAGAATGATGTGTCTGTTTCTAGTTTGGGTGTGCGTATTCTTGTATTGTAGGTGTCCATGGCAGCCACGACACAGAGAATTCTTTTGCGAGGCTGAGTGTGAAGTGTTATTTCTTTTAAATGCAGAGATGGCGTACCAGCACCATCACCATTATCTGCTATCCGCAATACAGCATATAATCCCTTATAAAATGCTATCTTTATTTATGTTCACATAATATCCGGTTTGTCCCTCACTTGTCGCAGAAATACAAACAGATTTATCCACTAGAACTCCTCAGCGAACAAACAGTTCATCGTTCGACGTTTCCCCGTATGCATTAAGACAAATCGGCAGAACTTTCGATAACATATTCAGCCCACGCACGGAAAAGGCGGAATAAGGTCCAGGCCGATCAAATGCGAAAAGGAACAAACGATCGAGAATAAGGATAAACTTTTATGTAAGATCGCGAACCCTCGCGTTTCAGTCTGCGTGCTTTTTATCCTTACAAAGACGTGAATTGAAAGGGTGTAATGCGAATGTTCACAATGCTCGTCAATATTTTAAAACGATTGGTTTTCAAAGGTCTTTCTTTATTTTAAAACCTGAGTGGCGCAGTGCTACAGATGCGGTGTGGAGGGGCCATATGTGTCCATACCCAAAACATAAGAAATCTTAGTGTAGGGCTACTAGTTTGAAAGCCTTATTTATTTTTACTCGTTGAGATCGCTAATTTTAGGTGTTCCTTTTTTCATATCCTGGCTATTCATCTTGACATACAGAAATCTTTGTGACGTAAGTACTTTCTATTTTTGTCGCAGGTCTAGATCTCGCTCGCGGTCGCGGTCGGTGACCCCGAGCGGGTCGCCACCGCCGCCGCCCGCACCACCGCCTCCGCCACCACCACATACGCTGCACCCTGACAATGCCCTAGGTAATTTAGTATTTTTTATGAAGTGAAAAACAAAACACACCGCCAACCAATACTGAACCAATGGGCTAGCGGTGATAGCCCATTGGCTCAGTTTTCGGACTCGGCGGAAATCACGAATTCCAATTTTAGTGGCATGTACATACCGGTGAATTTTTTAAATTATGTGAGTTTTACAAAACTGAATATCACAGGCTATAACGGCCAACAATGAAGCGATCCAAAAAACGGTAACCTTCATGGTAGACTCAGATCTTTTCATTTAGAGAGCATATGTTAAATAATGCAAATACAATGAATTTTATACTCAATTGTACACTTTTTCAGGTCGGGGTGCTCTAAGCGTGGCTGGCCGCCAACTGAGTGATCACAGCAACAATAGGGAGTCGTCACTAGACGACTCGGGGGTCGTCGACGACCACGACGACGGAGAACACACGTCGGACGACCAAGCGACGACGCATCCGCGACGGACACATTTACTGCCGCCGGCGCCGCCGCAACCTCACCCACCGCCTACCACACTACCTCTTACAAAGCCAGTAAGAAGACTTAAACCAGCTACTGATAAAGATTCTACGAGCAGATTAAGTTATAAGGAGCTAGATATAATGAATTTATCAAACGAATAAAAGTCGCTATTAAGTTGTTCTGTCGTCCGCAAACTTTGTTGTAATTCCGATAAAGGCCACCATATCCACCCACAAATATTCGCAAAACTGTAAAGCGTATAGTAAATGTTTTTTTGAATTTTATTAGTTAAGTTATAAAATTGCACTTGAAAGTTAGGAATCAGGAAAACCCCCAGTTCTTAGAACGTGTTCAGTGAAAACGAAAACTTAAGAAGGATTCAGTAGCAATCTGTTTTTGCTAAATTATGGACGAATATTGATTGTTTTTAATAATGTAAAAAAAAATTTGCAGGAAAAGAAAAAGCAGGAGCCAAAACAAAAAAATGGATCAAAAACAGAAAAGCAAATAGAGAAACCAAAAAACGGAGACAGGAGCAGCATTCACGAGAGATATCCACTTAACCCAGACTACCTGAATCAGATCGTTGTGCTAGGTAAAACAAATCCTTTATTACAAATTAGCACTATACTAAACTTTAAGACAATAATTATGTAATGCAATCAAAGATATCTTAAAGTAAGACTTTCTCGAGTTTGGTTGCATTACATGATACAACTTCTTGATTGGCACGGCTTCGACACAGAAGAGCACAAGACTTATAACACAATACGACGCAGCCATTATTTCAGAATGAATGCTTCGCAAACACGAAAGTATTTGAGATTGTCAAGAGCTTTCAATCAACAATTTTCAACCAATCTTTATCTTCTTTCATCGAGTAGCTTAGAATTTATAAGGAATGTAAAATATTATTTGATATGCGGCAAATGACGTGCATGTATACACTTTCTATACTTTTACCAACACACAGGACATTCCCCCTAGGTACTTCTTACTAATTTTCAATGCTTGCGTCCTTTGCAATTCTATTGTCATCCAAAATAGTGTACAGACTATGCAAGTATTTATATATATTTATTTTACCTTATACTTATATTATCTACCTACTACAATACTATGTAGTTGTTGCGTCATCATTACTTCTTGACTATTTTTAATCTCAAACCTAATTAGTCACTCTTTTTCAATTTGCATTTGCAAACAGATGATATTTTCTTTGGATGTCTGAAGCATTATGTAAGACTTTTTCCTTAACTTTAAATATTTATTCTTTTAATAAGCCGTTTAAATCCAACTTAATTAAGTGCTTGAACCAAATCGAGCTGTCTTTGGTAGCTTTGGATAATTTAGTATTACATAGATTTAGTAATGACTTGCACAGAACTCTCTACTAAAAGCTACCAAGATGTAGACTAAGTTTTGTAAAAATGTAAGCAGCCAGTGTCAATAAAACAGCCATTTGTCTCTTGTTTATGACCATCCTATCGCAAATAAGAGTATTTTATAAATAAATACGATTTTTCAATTTGTTGCTTGATATTAAATGTGAAGACTTAAATGTTTGTTGACATATTTTATGAAAATGTTCTTAATCTACTATTCTAAGAAATTGAATTTCGTCACCGTGATATTTACTGAACCCACGATGACGAACTTCATGAGTACTATACTAACGATAAATGGTTGTCTAGTGGCTGATAAGGTTCACCATTAGCTTCACGTCACAATGGGGTGACGCCTCATTGGGCACTCTTGTACGACACTGTTGCAATTTCGCTTCTACCCTCATTAATATCGTCAGGGGCGGACTGGCCATACAAGCGCGCGCCCGACCTCCCCCAAGCGGAGACGACGAAAATTAATGAGCTCAGTTTATTGGCAGCCACGCACAAATCTCATATGGGCAATTACGAGCAAAATTGCACTTACTTCACAGGTTAGTAAAACACAGACGCCAACGCTTTTGCCCCCCAGTCCACCCCTGTTCCTTACGGGAAGACTGCAGGGTGATTTTGCGATTGGTTGATTTGCTGTCGACTGATCGTCGAAGGAATCGCATTCAAGTCTCGTTTGCAGGAACACCCGATTGTATAATATTACTATTTAATCATAGTACTTTAACGGTTACTTTCTACAACTTTTATGCGATTCAATTTGGGATCAACAAAATTAAGTATTCCAATTTGGTCAGTGTTTTTCATTTAAATTTAATATTGGCAATTCTAAAAATTTTTACCGTGCATTTTTCTGCGTTTTTCTACTTTGTCCCAATTTTCCGCTTTCAATTGCATGATTAATTTTAAAGGTTAATAACATTGATGACACTTTAGTTTAGGTAAAATTACAGACAGAAGCTTTGCATTGAAATAATCTATGCTTTATTCTGCTTTCGCTACTCTTGATTACTTCTTTTCTATTGTCCTTTTTTTCTCTTTCTGTGGTACGTGTTGCTTGTGTATTTGATCCAATGTCACGACCTCTACTGATCTCAACAATTGCTCACAGATGAACTCGTGGACAGAAACTGCGAATGCTGCGTCACCTGCTGCATAGACTATGAAGGCTGGCTACAGTTTCAAAACTGTTTATATGGGATCGTAAAGGATCCTTTGTTTGAATTGTTTATCACAACGTGCATAGTTCTGAATACACTTTTTCTTGCCTTAGAGCATCATGGCATGAGCGAAAATGTTAGACAGGCGTTAGACATAGGAAATAAGGTAATATATTCTCTATATTTTCACTTTTGCGTATTGATTTAAATTGTTTTCGAGACGACTTTTACTCTTTCAGGTGTTTACGTCAATATTTACGTTGGAGTGCATGATGAAAGTGATGGCAATGAGCAAAGACTTTTTCGCATGTGGATGGAATATATTTGACTTAATCATAGTATCTGCAAGTCTTCTTGATCTTATTTTTGAACTAGTTGATGGCCTATCTGTACTACGAGGTCTTCGTTTGGTAAGTAATGGTCTTCATTATGGAGGGTAATGAGAACATAATTTTGAAAAAATATCATAGATACCGACAGATAGATTGGGAATATAACAGTTTTTATTTATTTTTCAGTTGAGAGTGTTAAAGTTAGCTCAATCGTGGACTACTATGAAAGTGTTGTTGAGTATTATTATATCGACTATAGGTGCTCTCGGTAATTTGACGTTTGTGTTAGTGATAGTTATATACATATTCGCTGTTATTGGTATGCAGTTGTTTTCAAAGTCTTACACACCAGAAAAATTCTACCCAGATCCTGTTCCCAGGTATGATTTTTTAAGTATTTCAATATTTTTAGTAAAATCATCAGTTATAAGTTTCATCTCTGCTGTTTTTATTTTATTTTGATAACATTTTACGTATTTCTGATTAATTTATAAAGCACGTTTTTAATTATTTTTAATCTTATATATAAAACTCTCATGTCACAGTTTTATTTACCAAACTCCTCCAAAACGGCTTGACCGATTTTTATGAAATTTTATATGCATATTCAATAGGTCTGAGAATCGGCTACTGTCTATTTTTCATACCCCTAAGTGATTCGTACATTGTCCACACCCAAAATTTTTATTTTATTTTTTGGAAATATTTTTTAATTTTATTTTTCAATAATGTGGCATCAAAAAATACGTACAACCTTAAAGTTTCACCCTTCTATCACAACCCCTATTTTTTAATATTCGATTTTTAACGCTCGATAACTTATAAGGCAAAACAACTTTTGCGGGGTCAGCTAGTAATTTATAAAGTTCAAAGCGATTATATAATGGAATAAATATTTACACTAAGAAATGGCTTTCATCATTATTTTTTGTTTTTATCAATATAGTATTATCACTTTTTTTGACAAAATTGCTATTTCATCGGCAATATTTCCTTACTTTAACATCCACGTTTGCGTATTCTAAAATTTTTGCCAACTTAAGGTGGAACTTCAACGACTTCTTCCACTCGTTCATGATGATATTTCGGATCTTATGCGGCGAGTGGATAGAACCACTGTGGGACTGTATGCGAGCAGAGCAAGCTAGTGGCGCGGAGAGTTGTTTCTTCATATTCCTGCCCGCGCTGGTGATGGGTAATTTCATGGTGCTCAACCTCTTCCTTGCCTTGCTGCTCAACAGCTTCAATAGCGAGGAACTTAAGAATAGAAAGGAGGTAGGTACAATAAAGTAAAACCAAAGTGGGTACACAGACTTTTAAAGAGTTCGTAGAGCTTGGAACGCAGAATACAACGTTATCGAAGATATGTAAAAACATTAATTTGTTAATTTTTGTATCAATGCATTGAGCAAGAGACAAGTAAAATGATGTTAATAATAACTAATCCGTATTTCAAAATATTTCTTATTTTATTTTACAGGAAGTAGGAGAAGATTCAAAATTAGCTAAAAGTTTCGATAGAATACGTTCTATAGTAAGAAAAAAAGGTTTCCTTATATCGAAAAGCAAAGAGACTGAAAAAAAATCTAAATTAGAAGAACTAGTTAACGAATTTATGATACAACATCGTGCCATGAAGGAGCACAAAACGTCAATTCCAAGTGAGCAGAGATTCTCAGCATCTGTGCAAGAAACCATTCTGTTCCCCCACGACAATATTTATAGTCATAGTTATCAAGAAGCATTAAATAGGTATATTGAACATGGATCTTTGTGTGATAATGATAACTTACTATAGATTCATTATAATATTAAACTACGTTCTATCTTTTTTAGGCCCATATCCGTAGGTTCTGATTTCGCATACCCTCATCTGTATCAAGCTACCAATAATTTTAATCATGGTAGCCAAGAAACTTTAAAAGATGTACGAGATTTAGCAACGGAACATAAAATTACTAGCATTCGAGAAGATTCTAAAGAAAATTTAGATGAAACGTCATCAACAGAGAATCAGGTTGTAGCCCAAAGACTGTTAAATCAAATGTCATCAGGATATCATACACAGCCATCGGATTCAAGAGGTAATGCCTAAAAATCTCGTTATTATTATCAAAATCATTAAATCCATACCTAATATGTTTATACCTTTTCAGATGAAAATGAGCACTACGAAATGGCCCAAATATCAAGCCGAACAACACCAGAAAGACTCAGAAAACAGACCCCAAATATTTTATACAGCGATCCGTTATGTAGACCAGGTGAAGAAGACATGAAACGGCCTTGGCAAACTTTAGTTTCTTATGTTGATGAATTAACTGTTGGCGGAAGAAAAAACTCAAAGGGGCAATACATTGACGCGATGGGAAAATTTCCTGGGTTTGGAAAGCAAAAAGAACCCAAAGTTCCACAAGATTGTTTTCCGCGGCAATGTTATAAAAGGTAAGGTTTAATCAACTAAAAATGAACTTTTTGACGCTAAGATACCTTTTTAACGATCAAATTTTGTTCCAGTTGCTCATGTTGGGACGCTTGCATTCGTACTAGACTAGGACAAAAATGGATGTTTATCCGCACGTTTGTTCTTCGTTACGTTGACACACCAGCTTTCGAGTGGTTCGTCCTAGTTCTTATTTTTGCGTCCAGTATAACTTTGTGTTTCGAAGATATCCACCTCGAAAAGAATAAACCTCTGAAGAAAATACTATACTGGACCAATCTGGGATTCTGTATGATTTTCGTGATAGAGATGTTTTTGAAATGGATAGCTCTAGGTTTCTTCAGATATTTTACAAGTTTTTGGACATTACTTGATTTTACTATAGTTTTTGTAAGTATTGATATTATTATTATTAGATGTGTGCTTATGTGTTAAACATTACATACCTAACTCTCTCAAATGTTTTAGGTGTCGGTGTTTAGTTTGTTAATTGAAGAAAACGAAAATTTAAAAGTGTTAAGATCTTTAAGGACGTTAAGGGCATTGCGGCCTCTACGTGCAATATCGCGATGGCAAGGAATGCGAATAGTGGTTAACGCTCTTATGTATGCAATTCCTAGCATTTTCAATGTGTTACTAGTGTGTTTAGTGTTTTGGTTAATTTTTTCTATAATGGGGGTCCAGTTTTTTGGCGGAAAGTTCTTTAAGTGCATCGATGAGGATGGCGAGTTGCTACCTTTAGAAGTAAGTTTTTGGATAAAAAGTAGAAAATAAAATGCATTTATGATTTATGACGTATTTATAACACCCATAACACTAATTTTGTTTCCAGATGGTAAATGACAAGTGGGAGTGTTATTACAATAATTTCTCTTGGATAAATTCCAAGATATCGTTCGACCATGTTGGTATAGCATATTTAGCATTATTTCAAGTAGCTACATTTGAAGGTTGGATGGAAGTAATGGCTGATGCTGTGGACGCTAGAGGAGTAGATTTGCAACCAGCCAGAGAAGCAAACCTCTATGCGTACATTTACTTTGTGATATTCATAGTTTGTGGATCATTCTTCACATTGAATCTATTTATAGGAGTAATAATAGATAATTTTAATATGCTCAAGAAAAAGGTAAATATTTAACACAATTTGATACTTTGTTTTTGGAATTGCCCTGATGATTCTTATATTTATAACTTTTATTTTTAGTATGAGGGCGGTGTATTAGAAATGTTTCTGACGGAAAGCCAGAAGCACTATTATACAGCGATGAAAAAACTAGGCAGGAAAAAGCCACAAAAAGTGATAAAGCGGCCAAGGAATCAGTTTTTAGCGATGTTCTACGATTTATCGAATTCTCGTAGATTTGAGATAGCAATATTCGTTTTAATTTTCTTGAATATGCTCACAATGGGTATTGAGCATTACGACCAACCGCATTCCGTTTTCTTTATATTAGAAGTTAGTAATGCATTTTTTACAACAGTTTTTGGCTTAGGTAAGAGTACTGTTTCATTTGTGTCTCTTTACACACTAACTAAACATTGTTTATTTTATGGCTAATTTTTGAATTTTAATTTCAGAAGCAATAGTTAAAATAATAGGTCTACGATATCATTATTTCACGGTACCGTGGAATGTTTTCGATTTTCTCTTAGTGCTAGCGTCTATCTTAGGCATAGTGATGGAAGATATTATGATAGACTTGCCCATTTCTCCCACCCTGTTACGAGTAGTTCGAGTATTTCGTATAGGGAGGATTTTAAGACTGATTAAAGTGAGTATGAACTGAAGAACTTTTGTGTATAAACATAAAGAAATATTGCAGTAGATAAAGGACTCAACTTTACAAGTTTGCTTATTATATTTTCTTGATTGAACGTTTATTGATTTCATTTTTCAGGCCGCTAAAGGCATTAGGAAACTGCTATTCGCGCTAGTGGTATCTTTACCAGCCCTCTTCAACATCGGTGCCTTGCTCGCGTTAATTACATTTATTTATGCAATAATTGGAATGTCCGTGTTTGGACACGTAAAGGAGCAGGGAGCTCTAGATGACCTGGTCAATTTTCAAACGTTTGGACGAAGTATGCAGTTATTGTTTCGGTAAGGAGCTTAAATGCACAAGTAGCAATAAAAAGGTAGATACTAATTAGGAGCTATTTTGTCTGTGATAAAATATAATTTAATCAAACATTTGTTTTAGCTTAATGACGTCAGCCGGATGGAATGATGTATTGGAATCGCTAATGATTCAGCCACCAGATTGCGAGTTGGGCGATCATGGGCACACGAATGGAAATTGTGGGAGCCCTCTATTAGCCATCACATACTTCACTTCCTTTATCATCATTAGTTATATGATTGTGATCAACATGTATATCGCCATCATTCTGGAGAACTTCAACCAAGCTCATCAGGAAGAAGAGATTGGTATCGTCGAAGATGATCTCGAAATGTTCTATATTAGATGGTCGAAGTAAGTAAATTACACTATGTAACATTCGAAAAGATTTTGTATTACAAATGTGAATAATGTACAATTAATTAATAAACAAATTTATTCTACAGGTACGATCCACATGCAACACAATTCATAAGTTTTGCTCAATTATCAGACTTTATAGCTTCTTTAGATCCCCCATTAGGCATATCCAAACCAAATACAGTAGCACTTGTAAGTTTTAATCTTCCAATAGCTAGAGGAAATAAGATACATTGTTTAGACATTCTTCACGCTCTTGTTAAACATGTTCTTGGGCATGTAGAGGAAACAGAAACGTTTAGGCAGTTGCAAGAGCAAATGGATATTAAGTTTAAGAAGCAATTCCCAACGAGGAAGGAGTTAGAAATAGTTTCTAGTACTAGGATATGGAAGAGAGAGGATAAAGCAGCTCGGCTGATACAACGGACCTGGAGAGAATATGTCAAGTAAGATAACATTCATTAACTGTCTTTTGTTTGTGCACGTTTTCACAGAGACCTGGTCAAGTGAAACTTCGCAAAATCTGATCAAATTTTTGATCATCTTTGACGTACCTCGCACTGATACCCATTTCATGAAATCATATCATAAAATTGACTGAAAATTGGTATACCATTAACAGCATGTTAATCCCACAGCAAGGTGAAGGCCTCGCCTTCTTATGACAAGGTAACTCATCAAGCTGCTCCAGTTCTTAATAGGTAAATGTATCATTATTTATCACGATCACCTTGACGCTTTGCTTCACGGACGAAGAGAAGTTATTCGAAGTTATTCAAATTTATTGGCACAGTTCTAGTATAGAACAGAAGTCACGTATCAGGCGTCGCGTTCACTTCTCTCTTCTCACCCGGTCGTCGATAACATAAATTTGTGTTTGAATTTTAACTCTTGGGTGTTCCAGGCGAAAGAACCGTAGTCCCTCCCAGGAAGAAGAAAGCACGAAATGGTCGCCGGGAGGCGGTTGGGGTGGCCGCCTTAGTGCCTTGTTGCATGTGCGCAGGAGCTCGCACGCTTCTAGTCGCAAGTCGTCAAGAGCTTCAGATGCTTCCGATATTAGTGAGCTGGGTGGTGCCTGGCTTAACTTGCCACTGCTGTTACTGCCGGGCGCAGCGCCTGGAGAACAGGTTTTATATTATTCCATTCAGTAGTAAATTCTGGCCAACTTGTAGACAATTTATCGACTTGAAGTCACTGTCATTATTTTACATGGATTTCCGTTTGCATTGATTTTTTGCACTTCAACCCATATACCCCAACACTAATCATCTGTGCTCAAGATATTGACGGTTACTATAGATATCTATCACTTTTATTAATTTCAGGGAGCGAGTAGTTCAGACGCACCGCCGCCTAGACGACGGTCAGCATACGGTCTGCCGCTGTTCTTACGGCACCAGGATGCTGTCGACGAGGACGTTGGCCCGAAACGCGCAGGTTCATATGTAATGTTTTGCTTTTCGTGTCTCTTTCTCTATTAGATAGTGCCCTTTCTAGTCCACAAACCTTCACGTTTAAATCCACATTTGCTCATAACCGGAAAACACTTTTTTCTCGGTTATTTTGACAAGTAAAGATAAAGTTTTGCTTATCTTTGTAGTGAAATTTTGTGCGACGCTCCTGTACGCATTTGTTGTTTGGCGCTAAATAAATTTTGGTTTTCAGGGTCTGATGTGTTTGAATGTACTGTGACTACACAAGTTGTTTCGGTGTTTTCTAAATGTGCCTTTTGAACCTTGCAGGAAACCACGCGATGCTTTGCATGACTGCTTGATTATACTGTTTTATTACTTGTTTATAATCTGCATATTATTATGTGTTTTGAAATTTCGCATGATTTGTGTGACTTTAACGCAGCGTAGGTACCTATGTTGCTGCATGTTCTGATTTGATTTAAATGGTAAGTAAATTCTGTGACATTTACACAATAACACTTGCAGGTAAGCAGTATAAGAAAATTCATACATATCAATTTTTTTTCAAATCTCGTTACGTTTCTATACGACTTTTCATACAAATCTCAGTTTCCAAAATTAGAATAAACAATTGTTCATATCTTCTGGAGCTGGATTCCGGCATCAAAAACGTATATTCCATATTTTTAAACGGTTTCAGAAACTTCGATATGTCTCTTAACGCTTTGCCTGTCCGGTAAGTAAATACAATAGTTAAACAATGGGTACGAGTCCCTTATCTTATGGGACTCGTACTCATGAGTAGGTACTCATAATCGGACTCGTACCCATGTGTCCCGTGAGCCACATGGGAGGTGTTTAAATCACTATTTCGGTGGTGAACTGACGTAGATATTCCCAACATTCCAGGTTCACTTCGGCTAAGTTCGCGCCGCAACTCAGCGCGCCGGGTGGCAACACCGGTTCGCGCTCGGACGCCCTCTCCGCACGCGAGCAGCGCCGTCAGCATCCTCGTGACCGAGGCTTCCCCCGACGCCGCCCCTCCCCCCGCCGCACCCCCCACCGTCGTACGAGTCCTCGTACACCGAGAGAGCGACGAACAGCCCAGCTGATCCGCGACCGACGAGCCCCCCCAGGCTCCCGTGTAACTCGCGTAATGACACGCGACGTGTCACGAACACTTAGTGTCCAAACGATCGATTGTGTTCAAACACAGCACACGGTTATCCCGGTGATATAACGGTTAGATATTACTGTATTATTGTGATTACGAATCGACGTAGCTCATAGGTTCTATAGACATTAAACGAACGATAATATCAAGCTCCTAATTAGTATCTAGTTAATTATATGTATTCAATAGAAACTGGGAACTTCCATGTCACAATAAAGTGTCATCAACTTAATAATAAAAATAGGTTATCCAAATTCAATTGAACGATAATTGTGCAACTTTTATTGTACTTATTATTGATTGAATACTTGTCGTTCGTTTTTGGCTTTACATAGCTTGTTTAGAATGCAATTTTTTCTATTGTACAATTGTTTAATTAGATAGCCATAATGCATTCACTTCGTCTCTGACGCTGTAAATTATAATAGTTTGTTATTGTAAATAATGGTATTCGGCGGTAAAGTCAACGATTGTATGAAGCTGTATATGAATGATTTATAGGAAATTGTTATTGTACGCTTATATTCTATGCAAACCTTTACAACAAATCATAAACAAGATATTGATTACAGATTTAGTAAGCAGAAAGTGAACAAAGATGGGTTCGTTATCTGGGCAGGGCTTTAGGTATTGATTTGATTTCTATTCGTTGCAAATTGAAGGGGAGTCTGTTATTTGAGCATCTGCATTGTACAGAGCTTAGAAAAAAGCTTAGAAAAAAAGTAAAAATCAATTACCACAACAGTAAATACTTTCAAAGTTCCAAAGTTTTCATTCAGTTCATCAAAGTTTCCAAGTCTTCCCTTCTTAAAAGCTAAGCTTGCGAACGATGCTGGTTAAAATATAGCAGAGTAATAAAATTTGTCATCAGATGCGTCCAACACAGACCACATTTAATTTTACGCATTGCCACGTTCTGCCTACAAACCTGACAAGTCAAATTGAATATTTCGATAACATCGGAGAGCTAGCATGGTCTTAAAAATGGTCTTTAAGAATGTTAAAGGTTTGAAAATGTATTTTAAGGCGTTCACATACAATAATTGGAGTTATGATTTGATTTGTTGTTTAAGCAACAGAAAGTTTATTTTGACTCTTCGAATGGAAAGAAAATTTGTTGACAATACTGGATTTGTTACTTTTATTCCATTTTTATTGTATTATAATATATCACTTATAAAATCTGTAAAGTAACAGCTAAATTGCTTTAAAAATAGAACTGTTTCTGTTAAATTATTTGATGCTTGTTTTCACAACTATAGGTATATTTATCAAGCACACAAAATAAATGAAAATCTTATGGTGCTCAAAGGATATATTAATACATGATAATAACATTCATTGTTGCAACTAGCTTCGGTGCAACTTTGTACATACAAAATATATTATACAACTGCATGATTGCATTTAGATGATTAAAAATTTTAAATAGTAAGAAAATATTGAGCTACCTTGAATAATAAATAAATTTGCCAAAAAGGATAAAGAACACACTTTAAAAGATCCCATTCATATCATTGAAATTTAGATTCGGATAGATTCACAGATAATAATAATATTGTATGCTAAGAAGTTAAGAACCTATACGTATATTTAAGAATAAAAAACCGGTTTCTTAAGAAAAAACTCTATGATAGATAAAGATAAATTAAAAAAGAAATACCAAATTTTAAAGCAGTACGCCATAGGCACGCACAAAAAACCCGTTAAACTAAACAAACGTCATATTGTTATCGTTAATTATTAGGTATTTGTTCAGTATTATGTGACACAATAAATAGATTTGTTAATGCATTTAATACTTCTTGGTAGGGGATGGGTAGAAATTTGTTTTAGGTATTTAATGCTTTAATATAATGTCTGTTTTTACGATATATTACGAGGTTGTCTATAAAATGTAAGAATTATAGATATTAACTTATACAAACTCGTAGTCAAATATTAGTATGCCATACTATATTAGTAAGCTCTACACAATTGATGCGTAAGGAGATAATTAATTATGTAATTGTACATCATTTCATAACTGAATCAAAACTTATAACTTACCTATTTAAACAAAAGAAATAAATTATATACTAGATGGCGCTAGTAGTTAATATAGAAATATAGTTTTCTGTCGAAATTCGGCAGTATAATACAGATAAAACTTTTTTTAAATAAAAATTTTCAGACTGAGGGTACTGTAATTCACATTACGCTAACCAATGATAGTGTATTAAAAAAGAGGTAGATATGGTATCTTCTAACGCGCGGCGATTAGAATTTGATCCGCCAGCTACACATTCAAACGTGTTCTTACGTCTAAAGGTATACATGTGTTTGCGACATGTGAATGCGAAAGACATATACGAAACTTAACGCTACACGAAAGAGATAGCTAGAGCCCGCGCCACGACTCATATCCTCTGATATAAAGGATTTTGGTCCTTATTGAAAGAAGCATAAAGATCTATCTATCTATTTATCCCTTTCGCACTACAACGCGAACATATTCGCTATCCTTTTTTGCGATGTTTAGAAATAATAGATAATAATCTTTTGTAATTTAGTAAAAATTTAGAAATAATGTAAATTATTGAGATACTTACGTGATTAGACACTCCATCGACCTTTTTACTTTACTTTAGTAACGCAGTTTTTACACTTTCGAAACACACAATTCGGCATTTTGATTATTTTTAGTGCGCAATACCCACGTGCTTCACCAACCGCTGATATTATGCGACTAATTTGCATTGTGTCAATTGACACAATATAAGCGGTGCATTTTCCGCGCGCTAGTGCTTGTTGACGCTAACATAATATTTTATACGTACAAAAATTATATGTTACTAGCTGACCCCGCAAACGCTGTTTTGCCATATAAGTTATCGAGCGGGATCATATAAATCGGTCAAGCCGTTTCGGAGGAGTATGGTAACTAACATTGTGACACGAGAATTTTATATTTAAGATATTAATTAAAAATTCCATGTTGTATTTAGTTAATATTTTTGGTAACATCATTATTATCCGAAGTATATTTTATAGACGACTTCCGTAATCCATGAGGATAGACTTTTGTTTACATTTAAAGTACAAGTTAAAATAATTCATTGTTATAATATTACGCCCGTCCACAACATTGCTTTTCTGTTATATGGCTTACGAGCTTTTACATTTAATGAGGACGAATTACAATAAAACGCTTAGTATAATATTATGCGAACCGTACTTAGTAAATAGCTAGAATTCGTTAAATATTAAATTTAAATCGTTGATCAACCGTTTTAGAAAGTGATTTGAGCCAGTAGAGTACAGAATTAGATTTTTCTAACATTTTTATAGAATATTTCAATTTCTGAAGTTAAATGTAACATTCGTAATCTACCTACCTTACAATCTTTCTTATTCGAAGGCCTCATTCGAATGTATGCTTTCTGACGAGCGTTAAAGTCCAAAACAAATGGGAACGTTATCGAATATATGTTTTCTATCAGCTAAATGCTTAATTGAATGAAGAAATGAAATTATCTAAGAAAATACATAGAATTTAATTTCGAAAAAATTTCATCTGTTGCAACAATATAGTACGACTAGAAATATAATTTTTTTTAACATATTTAGGATTTTTTGCAAAGAAATTGGACAAAATGCTTCTTGTTGAATGGGACAGAATGATGGGAAAGCATCAGTCTATATAAGGCCTTTTTATGTTTCTGGTTGTAATATAACATTGAATTAAACAGTCTTTGAAAAAATACATTCTGACGAGGCCTAATAGTTTCTCGATATAGTATGGACCAAAACTATTGATTTTTTTTTCATCGGTTTACAACGCCTTGACCAAATCCCCTTTATTTCAGTTTTTTATTATGTTTTCCTTTTTATAATATCTTCCTTAGAGAGTTTCAGAATAATTTTTACTTTATACATATCTTTAAACTCGTACCGCTTGCTTTATCTCAGTTTCAATTGTGACAAAATTGAAATTGCCAAATCTCAACAACAGGGCACTTTAAAACATTTTTCAATTGATGAGTTCTTGGTATCTCACACTTGTATGAGCTATGATCAATTGATTCTGATGCCTGTGCCATAGATATAAAATACTTAAGCTTTTTAATGAAACCCTCTTGAAACCTTTTATGCCCAAGTTTCTAACTACTTTTCACGGTTTCCTTTTAAGAAATGTAGGTACTACACACATTCATTGACATTACTAATCATTTAATACGAACAGGCTATGGAACTAAAAACTAACGGAATAGACAAAATTCGGGCATATTTAAGGTTAGGTAATGTCCTCGAATACGATTGTACAACCTATCATACTTCACGTCCGCTTACGCTGCTTTGGTTTGAACGGCCCTCAAAACGAGCCACACCAATGAAGAGTTTTAAAATCATAAATTTAAACTGCATAAAATTATATAGCATAGATAATTTTTCTATAAGTACTGTTCATTATAATGTACATAAGCAAAAAAGAGAACGCAATAAATTTTCATAATTTTACGTAGTGTTATCTAAAAGGTTGTTAGACATTAATTTTAAACTTTATTACTTACAAGGATGTACGATGTACATTTAAAACTATGGTAGCTAGTAAAATCGCAATATCTAAGTCATGCCTCGAGCATGATTTTATCTTGTGTAACTTATTTAAATAATTATTAAAATTGTATCATATGTAAATAGAGAATTTTAAGTGAGGACCTGCGATATATAATTTTCTTCCGAGGTACAAAATATAATTAACCATGTTGAAAATTATGATTAAACAAAAATACAGCATTTGCATTGTTTTATTTTTCCTATGAATATGTTTGTGAAGATCTAAATATCATTATCAAACCTGGGTCCTATCCATTAGATACTTATACTTAGTCCGATAGGAAACTTATGTCCAGTATAAGCCATCTAAGAACTGAAATTTTTTCACAAGTTTCACAAAGTTTTTCTACTTTAGGTTCAGAGTATAGCAAGTTTGTGTTCTTTCATAATAGACGCTTTTATTAAAAAAAATTGCAAATTTATATCAATTGTTAGTAAATCATAATGTTAGGTTTCAGTCAATAATCAACAACATAAACTAAACAAAAATTATATTTTTTAAATTGCTATTTGGATTAAATTATAACAATGGTACTAACATCTTTACTTTGTTGAGACCCTGGTGCGTCGGTTCCATGCGAAGTTGAGGCCATAGCTCTTGGGCTTCAGTTCCTTCTCAATTTTGGGCACATCAAGGTACCACACCCAGCCATTCTTCTCACAGTGCTCAATGGCCTCATCTGGAGAAGAGAACTGGACCTTCAAATTGGAGTGAGGGTCTCCGGAGGAAGTCCAGCCCATGAGAGGGTTTTCCCAGCGCTGACGGGTGTCAAACTCCATTTCCCAGTGGTGGATGTTGTTGGTGCCACTCTGCATGGCATTCTTGGCTGGCTGGTAGATGCGTACACGACGTGTCTTAATATGCTCCTCTGGAACACCAGTTAAGGGTGTCAGGTCAACCTGAAAACCAATAAATACAGATGTTATCAAACTGCTGTAGAGCAGCAATAGAATGATGAAATTAAAATGTTGACCATTTGAACAAAAGAGGAACCCCAAAGTGAAAGGGTTTTTTTGTCGATAAATTAGGTATGTTTCATACCCTTAAATATCACTAGTTAATGACTGCTATTGACACTGCTTATTTTATAACAACAAAACCCATAGACAACCTGGTTGGTGCCAACAGGGGTGATACTGGACTCCTACCAGCAAAAACCTCACTTGTATTTTTTACACTAATAGGATACCTATAGGCCTTTAACCCAACAGTATACAGCTGTATTCTTGAAGTCATCCACCTGGTTGGAGTACAGCCTGTACTGCTTTTGAGTTGACACAATCACCATTTGAAGAAATCATTATTATGGAACTAATTACAAAGTACCTTAGTGGGGACAGCAATAGTGGCTTCCAGAGCTTTGTCTTCAACAGACTCTGACAAAATTGACTCGGTGTCAATTTGTGGAGCTTCTTTTTTGCACACAGGATCCACATTTGAAGCCAAAAGGCGAGAGCTGCTGGTAGGGAAGGCTGGCAGAGACCTAAAATATTCAAGATTCAAAATTTGTATTCAACATAAAGGTAAATTTGTATCAATCACATACACTTGATGTTAAAATTATATTATATAGCCATTATATTATTATTCCCTGTCTTGTGGGTGCCATGGATGCACACAAGACAAGACCAAAACACTCCCAGATCAGAAACTGGAATTAATATTCATAATTCAAGTCTCTGCTCTGCTGGGAATCAAACCCAGGACCCAGGACACAGGAAACCAGTGTCTTAGCCACTGCACCACTCAGATTTAATGTGGAGTATTGAGCCACAAGTTTAAGATGTAGGTATGACTTAACAGACTACTTCTGTACATTATTTTTCAATAAAATGATATTTAAAGCAAGTTCTCAAACATGGATCATAGGGACTCCAGCATATTATAATAAAAATAAACGCATTCTCTAGAATCAAATAGTTGAATTTCAATTTAAATGAGGTAAAGTAAAAAGCAAAACATAACACCTTATATTCGACTATGAATGATGAAAAACGTTTTGAATTTGAGAAACTTTAAAAAAAATAGATTACCTACTCCTACACTTAAATGAAAAAAAATGATTTTCTCACCTCTGCGAAATTAAATTCTCAATATAAAAGAAAATTGTGTAGACATTCTGATATCGCATGAACTTCGGAATAATAAAGATTAGCAACAATATAACTATCTTACCTGGACACGGCGGTCCTAGTCAACCTTAATACCTGAAACATGGCTCAATTCGTGGTCAAACCAAATCGCAGTAAAATTATATTTTAATGTGATTATATTGATTATCCAACAACTCGAAGTCTCGAACATCTATTTAGAGTAATTTAGACAGGTTGCAGGTTGACAATGGTTTGACATTTGGCTAAGCATGACGTTTATGATTCTAACGTTTACTAGACATGAAATGCCCAATGATAAAAGAAATTTTAATAAAAACCTTGCCACAAGCGGGGCTATCGGAATACTACACAACCTTTAAAATTATTCCTGTTCTCTTTCTCATTATTATTTATTTTCAAATATTATTTTTGTCTTAATTTTACGTTTACAAATAAATAGTTCTTTCTTTATCAATTTTCAAAGAACCAACTACGAAAACGACACTATAATAAGTGATAGTTTTATTTTCCCAAACACCATTGAAATTCTTCGTCAAAAACATGGAGAATAGAGCTAAGGAGGAACACTCCATACAGGGAATGTAAAAGTCGAAATTGACATATCGTAGATTTGTCTAACAAGATGTCAAAAATCTCAAAAATCCTCTTGTATTTACATACATTGATTCAATTGATTGAATTTGATTGACGTTTAGTCAAGGTGATCTTAGGAGAATCTTGTAGCTTTTAAATTCTGCTAGAATTATATCATATTATTTTCATTTGAATTTATGTGGTAGCATATTTTATTCGTCATATGTACATAATAAAGGGATACTTTACGTGAAATATGGTATTAATCGTTGTTTCTGAGTGCCTGAGATTGAGTACAGCTGTTTACATGTAAAGGTAGATATTTCATCTATTTACATATTATCTATAGCATATCTGTAAATCTTAGACCGGTTACTAATTTTTAATAATACTCTTTATAGATCGTACTTTAGATATTGATTTATAATTTGTATTACAAAATGAAAAATCAAAAATAATTGATTTGCACGAATATGGATTAGTTATTGGTTTTACAGGGTATTTTGATCAATCCATATTCACCTTTTCAGGTATGCAAATTATATAAAGAAAACACATCTTATAAGTTTTCACTCAACCCATTTTTTTCATTTTCAGATGCAGGCTTAGGCCTCTCCTATGTATAATTGCTCATATTTTTAATTTAAAAGTTCATATCTTTGTACCTGGGTAGATAAAGAAAATAGAATAGTTATAAAGTTATTGACGTATATTTACTTATATCAAGAAGACAACAATTGTTATCATGAATAAGGCTAGTGACGTAGATTGCACAAAAAGGTGCAGGTCGAGAAACCATGGTCAGGCTCTGACCAGTGCCATAACAAAAAGATCTGTGAAAGATGAATCCCTAGCAAGTTTTATTAAGTCCACATGTGCAAACTTCTCTAAGGCATTTGATTTTGAGGTAAGTCTGATCTGATTATTACCTATATTAGAGGTCAGTGAGCAGCAATCTGTGAAAGTGACCAACACAAAGAAAAAGTAATAACAAAATATTCAGCAGGACTGAGAATCGGCTACTACTGCCTACAAAGGGTCTAGGACGAAGTGTGGGTAGGCTCATAACTAGCAGTGAACTACAAAGGTCTTAAAGGAAAAAAACATATATTTTTACAGAGTCACATGTTTGATTTGAGATTATACTTCTCTTGTAAATACTTGACTCCTGGTCTAAAATTTCTGACTAAGGGGATGCTCACCGTTGCAAAAAGTAATGATGACATCATTTCAGGGCCGTACTGCCCTCCACATGACTGCATCTCGGGGTAGAAAAGGGTTAATGGAGTGGCTGGTCCACCACTCGTCTGATGCATTTGTGAATGCTCGGGACCGTGAGTCCGGGTACACACCACTGCATAGAAGCATATTCTATGGCCAGATTCATTCAGCTGTGTCTCTGATGAAACTGGGTAAGTTTAATGGATTTTTAGTGACAATGTGACTTAGGATTAAACAACTCTTGTAGTCAAAGAGTTTTGTTAGTATTACACATTATTTTTACATTCTACCTCATATCCTACAAGATCTCAATACAAACAGGTTTCTGGTTATAAACAATAGCCCACATGCAAACTATTGGGGATGAAATCGGCTAACTATTGTGAACCTCTAGTTCCGGTTTCTTACTTCCTGATATTTATTTTATTTTCTTTTTATTTCAATAAGTTACTACACCTTTTACAGATTAGGTAAAGATATCATCTTATATGTATTTCGCAATGACCCTAAGAAATGCAGTTTTAAAAATGTTTATAGGTGTAAACACTGAAATAGTAGACAAAGATGACTACAAAGCTTTGGAACATGCCATGTTAGACAGACACTACATGTGGGATCAAGTTGGAGGGGCGCCCTGTGATGTGTACGTTTGGGGCGCTAACACGAACTACACGCTTGGGACCGGGTCCCAGCAGTCCCGTAGCGTGCCTGAGTTGCTCACTTGCTTCAGCCGGACCAACACTAATGTTAAACAGGTAAGAAGAGAATCAGAGATTAGAGGATTAAATATGCACACGAGTATCCTTACAATTGCAATCCACTAGTGATCTACTATTCAAAGAATTATTTATAGCCTCATTACAGTCTTCAAATTCTTTTAGTAATTGGCTATTAAAAGTTTTGACAGAAATATAAAAATGACAGTCATGTCCTTGTCTCTTGTCAATTACAAAATTTGTAATTAAATAATATAAATAAATTAATTATTATATGATTATTATTTTATTGATAATCAATGTACACTGTTGGTCTGCCGCGAACATGCCTCAGCTTCACAAATATATTGTTTTTCATAATAGGTCTGATTGTTTGCGTGATTTGTGTGTGGTGTGCGATCAACACTGAGTTTTTCCGCGAAGTCAATTATACAGTGATAAGGAGTTCATTCGTGTCATCCGTAGCAAATTTTGTGAATCTCAGACTGTGGGTAACCCCTGTAACCACTATCCTGATACCGGTAGCAGCGTTAACGATGTTGACGTCTTGCTGCGGCATTTTAGGCGCCGGCTGCAAGATGAAATGTGCAATAAAATCCTACATTTTCCTCGTGACAGTCATATCGACAGCCGCCTTCTGGATATTCTTCATATCCGGCATGTACAACATTCAGACGGGCGATGAGAAAACCCGAAACTATTTGCGCACAACGATAGAGAAGAGTTATGGCAGAGAAAACGATGTTATCACGCACTTTTGGGATTACCTCATGGTCAACTACGAATGCTGCGGGGCTACGAGCTATACGAATTTCATAGATTCCGACTGGCGTAAAGCGAATCCAGATTGGATTTATCCAGTACAATGTTGCAAGTTGGAGAATAGAACTGGCCTGGTGCCAGTATCGAAAGAGTGCGGTAAAAGCGACGATGCAGACACTCTGACGCATAAAGACTTCGGTTGTATTGACGCATTACAAATCGCTATCAAGAATAATAAAGGAAAAATCGTGTTCTACATCATTTTATTGGCACTGTTTTATTCGATTCAGATTTTATTTGCGTATTGCATTATACGAGGGGAACCGTTAATCAATGCTGTGCCTGGAGGTCTTGCGTCATTGATGTCGAAAGGTAAAGAGGAGACAGATGTGGTGTCGTCGAATTCTTCGTTGGATAATATGATATTTGTTGATGAGCCGCCGAAGAAAATCGTTAGAGTCGTGTCGGCATTGAACCCGAGCCAGTCGTACACGTTCACGCCGAATGCATTCGCTCACGGTGACAATATATGCCCGCATATGATTCATTGAAATAAATTGGTGTATCTAAATTTTTTGCTGTTTTTATTTTATTTTTAATGTCAAAAAACTAACTTAGAATCTTAGGAGTGTACGAGGAGGTGGGGAAATCTACATTTTTAAAGGTTCTGCAAATGCATGTTCTCAAATTAAAGTCCACCAATCAGTTCAGTTCAGTTCAGTTCATTCAGTATATAGCGGTGATAGCCCCGGCTTAGAATTCGACCTCGAATCGAGGGGTCCGGGTTCGAATCCCAGTGGCACGCACCAATGACTTTGTGAAAAAGTTATGTGCGATTTATAAAATTAAATATCACCTGCTGTTACGGTGAAGGAAAACATCGTGAGGAAACCTGCATGCCTGAGAGTTCACAAAAAAAAATGTTCTCGAAGGCATGTGAAGTCCACCAACCCGCAGTAGGCCAGCGTGGTGGACGGCGGCCTACATCCCTCTCATTGTGAGAGGAGACCCGACCCTGTAGTGGGTCATTAATGGGTTACTGACAATCAGTTCATGTTAGCAGTGGCCACTTAACATAAGGCGGCGTGAATGCCAGTTTGCTACTTAATAAAAAACCAACTACATTAGCTACAAAATTGAAAGCCCAATATCTGTATACAAGCCAAAGACTACCATATCCACTATATTATTATGTTTCCAGGTATGCCTGGGCAAGTTCCACAGCGTGTGGCTCTCCGGTAATGAGGAGGCGTGCGACGCCTGGTGTGGGGGGCAAGTGGCCCGGGCTGGGGGACCTCTGGCGACGGCGCTCCGCCCCGTACTACTATCTCTCCCAGAACCATGTGTACAGGCCGCTATCACTCTCAATTCTACCGTGTTCCTGTTGCAGACTGGAGCGGTGAGACTTTTTAAAATTTTTTACACGCAATTTTTATAGCGAGGAAACCTGCTTGCCAATTTTGTTTGAATTTCATCGCGTTAACTTTAACCTAATGTATTTTGTTGCTTATTACAGGTAGTGCAATACGCATTGAACAACGAAAACGTAAGCGCGTCTGCAGCGAAAACGCCATCTACAATCAAGTTGCCCGCAGTCAAACCGGTGATCAAACTGTCCGAGCCGATAGGGCTGAGGGCTGGGCGGTCACATGCCGTTGTGTGGAACTCGAGAGGCGTATACACCTGGGGGACAAATATAGGACAACTGGGACATTCGCAGGACGACAAAATTGTACAGTCACCCAAAAAGGTAAGGTGGATTAGTCTGTAACCCATCAGCCAATTTCAAGTTTGGTCTAGTTTTGCAAGCTCATTGACACAAAAACATGACATTGTCAGTATTCAGACTTTAGTTCATAATTTTTCCGCAACTTGGCGAAGTGCGCAAAACCATCGGTCATCTTGATATTGATATCTATCTGACCTGAGTACTACCTAACAGACAGATGTCAAATTAGACTTTCTTGAGCAAGTTTTTCTTAACTTTTATGTTACATAATCATTTCAGGTGGCGATATCAATGAATACCAAGGAAGAATGCACGCTGCAGTTGGTGGACGCTGGCGACGCGGCCACAGTTCTGACTACTAGTCGAGGAGATGTTTACTTACTACACAAGCATATTTGCAAGAAGATTGCTATCAAGTGAGTACATTTATCCTCGAAATGGGGCGCCTTCTATTTATCTGCCTACGGTATGGTATACATGGTATGGTAGGTAAGCCTTGAGTAAAAGGCCAAGTTCTTGCCACTGGAACTATTGTCTTGATTACAACTATTGTCTTGATTTGTCCATCTTCGTATATATTCACTAAATGCTTCATACAATAAATGTTCTATTCATTTCTATGCTGGGCTACTACCACTTTATCTACCTAATGAGTGTTCCTATTCAATAACTTAATCAATATTATTTTTGTCACAATCAGGCAGATAAACCTTCGGCAGGTGTGCGTAGAGGCGAAAATGAGTGAACAAGGCGTTTACTCGCGCGTCACCGTTCTGCTACTGACCAACGTGGGACAACTGCTCATTTGGCAGGACACAACCAACCGCCTTACCAGGTAAAATTATGAGGTATAGCTGTACCAGGCTAAAAAACTTTCAATGGCAACATCACATTCATTGTTATGTGGCCACACCAATTTTTCTGTTTTCTATAATGATGTTGATGTCAACTTTCTCATTATTTTCATTATTTGCACAGTTGTCAGTAATATAAATTATGTCATATGTTTTCAATGACATGCCCAAACCTTTACAAAAATTTCCAATAATCCATATTCAAGCGCCATAGTGGAGTATGCTGAATAGTATGTTGTGACAGCCCTTGACAAAAGATCAACACCCAACAGGAGATAGGGAACTTTATAAAAAGAGTTGTTACAGTTGCCCTAGCCACCATATCGAAAAATTAGTGTACAGTGTATACAGTCATAGTATGGATCGTGGCCCCTGCACTCCTACACTGTTATTTGAATGGGAATGAATAGTAGTGGCTAAAGGACCAAGTCCAGATTGTAAGGTGACAGCTACAAGAGTTAATCAAGAAATTATAGCAAACCTTAACTTCCAGGTGCGTATTCGGTTTAAGCCACGAGACGGTGGTGACTCACGTGGCTTTGACCCACGACGCGCTGTACTTCACAAGCAAGTTCGGCGAGGCGTACATCGGCAACATCTCCCGCAAGAGCACGCCCACCGCCCCCCAACCCGTCAAGAAGGAAAGAGACAAGGATACCACCAAGTCAGCCCTGGTCAAGTTTCTAGAGAAGGACGACTGTACTAGTGTCAGGATCACCAAGATTCCAAATGTGCACCGGGCTGTGTCTATCGCTGTGGACAGCGAGGGCTTGAACTTTGCTTGCTTGCAGGTATAGCTTTAGTTTTCTTACTATGTCTGTAACCTTTTGGTGACCCGCTGTAGGCTGGGGTCTCCTGGCACAATGGGAATGCTGTGGGCCTTAGTCCACCACTCTGGCCTAAGGCGTGTTGATAGACTCCGCATGCCTATGAGAATATTATGGAGACGTCTTAGGTATGCAGGTTTCACGACTTTTATCTTAGGCGTTACAGCATATGATGTTATATTTTATGAACCACACTTCAGTTTGAGGAAGGCGTTGGTGTGTGCCTGCGTTGCGTATTCGAAAAGGACCCCTTATGGAAGAGAGGTTAATGAAACCTGTCATTAGTATAAAATATACTTACACTATAGTAAATTTTAGTGTGATATAGTATTATGCCTCATGATATATTTACAAGCATTGATAGTTTAATCTTATTTAATTTTTTATTTTTATTTTCAGGTTAAACCCACATGTGGGCTGACATCGCTACCTGATTTGTCGCCATCCAGTTTCTCCAAACACATGGAATCTTTATTGGAGACTGCTGCAGAGGATGATATACTACATGATGTTGTATTTAAGGTACTGCTTACTTTAAGCTGGCAGGTTTCTAACCATAGGAAAAAGAAGCAAATAGAACAGAAATAATATGTTTATTCCGAACCCACTGTTGCTAGCACAAATTCATTTTATCCTGTTGTTAACACATGATAATTGTTTTCAGGTTGGTGCGAAACTATTTCCGGCTCACATATTCATTGTTGCGTCAAGTAGCAAGCATCTCTACAAACTATATCAAGACGCGCGTTCTACAGAAGACCACAAGCCACTAATAACGTTGGACAATGTCCACCCAGAGGTATTTGATAGAGTCCTGAGATACATGTACACTGGGTCCTGTGATGTTGCTGAACTAGGACCTAACGGACTGAAGATAAGGAAAGAAGATCTGCCTGGCATAGTGAAGAAAGGGACAGAGAACAATGTCGATTTGGACGCTGATATCATAGGTGAGCTCTTACAATATTATAGGTCATTTTTTATACTAAATGAATAGCAATAGGGCATGCAAGTCACCCAATGTTAAATTGCGACCCACACACACTCATTCAATAAGAAGTAAGTTCTATCTATGTTGAATATGCAGGTGTGTTGATATCCACGAGGACCAAGAGTGTGGCCTTGAATAATGACAACCAGCATTCCTAAACCTATGCATAAGGCATGAGAAAAGTCAAAGATCCAGGATAGGTTGGTAGTGTGTTGCTACAAGGACTCTTATCAACTAAAGTACAATTAAGATTAAAGTTAGAGGCGAGAGTTAAAAGTGCGGGGTGCGGCAGGGAACGGAATCTAACCAATATGTTAGTCCCTTGCCTGCCGCCGACCAACCCTGACATGGTACAAAACAAAACGCGCAAGTTCGTATTTCAAACTCTGTGTCGGCGGCCGGCAGGAAACTTGCTAATTGGTCAGTTTCAATCCCTTCCGCACATCGCAGACTTAGAGTCGTGCTTTCGGCGATCAACCTCCAGGACAATGTAACCTATATAAGTGTTTTTCTGTACCTTATCATTTACAGAGAACCCAGCAGAGATATCGGCGTTCGAAGTATACAAGCAACAAGACAAGAAGAAGAAGCGGCGTAACACTGAAACGCCACCACGCACACATCAGTACTGTGATCCTGTTAAACTCGTGCAAGCTACCGCGAAAAGGCTACAAGTTATGGGCTTGCACAAACTGCTTGAGAAATTCTAGTAAGTGAATTAATTTTTTATACTAAGTCCAAACAAACAGCCTAACACACCATCTCATGGAAAGTGGGTACCATGTTTTCGAAGGACCCGTGCCATAGTCCTGTAGAATATGTCAGCTGGAAGCTGGAATTCCAAAGCATTGTTCTGCAAGGTAAGAAAGTACATGGTAAAGGTCAAGGGAGTGAAAAACTTTGTAAACTGCCCGGTTTTCAAAATGGTTGTAACAAGGTGGCGCGGCGCTTGTTTGCTCTCTTTCCAATTACACAGAAACCGTAATGACTTGTTTTAGCAATATTTTTACAAAGTCTGGTAAAACATACCAAAAATGCCTTTAAATCCCACTCTTAAAATGCTTTACTTACATTCACTTACTAAAAATTATTAAAAAACTATAACTTTAATTGCATTTTAGTTACAGAGACGGCACAGTATATCTGAAGGAGAGTGTGACATACACGAAGACATCTTTGTCGTGGGACCGTGAGAGTTTTCCAGAACTGGTTGATACTAATGTAAGCTCCAAGGATGGAATGCTGATATCAGCCCATAAGTGCGTCCTGGCTGCCCGACTGGAGTACTTCCAAGGCATGTTCATGCATTCATGGACTGAGGTGAGCTAATGGAAGAATTGTGATATTTTCTTTTTTTTAAATAAGTAGATATAGTCCGGGAGCCAGGTGCATTTTCGGTCAATGTTTCCTCTCAAGCGAAACTTCGTAAAATGCATAAGGGACTGGAAGGGAATCTGGCACTGGCTCCTGGAATAATAGTTAGCACTTAAGCATAGGTTAATTTTAACCACATTTCTTTTTATTACAGAGCAAGCTGCTATCGACTGTGACTCTGCCAATAAATCACGGAATTCTACTGCCTGTGATCAACTTTCTATACACAGACACATGCCCAGACGTGCAATCCTCTGACAGTATTGATTTCATCTGCAGCATGCTCATTGTCTCCGACCAGCTGTTCATCAGTAGACTCAGGGAAATGTGTGAGGTAACATTGGCCAACCTCATAACACTCAAGAACTGCACAGAACTGTGTCAGTTTGCTCACACATACAACGCATCCCAGCTCAAACAGTGCTGCATGGAATTCATATCCTTAAACATTGGTAGTATCCTCGAAAACCGATCCCTTGATTTATTAGAAGACACTCTTCTAGAAGACATAACAAAATACTACTGCAAGTTCAATCCTATTATGTCTTCAAGGATTATTACTCCATTCTGCTACTGCCCAGACGATGAAACAATAGATGAGTGTGCAAAGAATTGTCCAGTTGATCTCCACATTATAGATGAGGATATGAAAAGAGATGACAGTCTTACGGAGATCAAAAAAAAGAGTAGGACATCCAAGAAGATAGAGTACACTGAGAATGAAAAAGCCAGAATGTGCTATGAGTCTGTCAGTTCTGTAACTTCTTTAGACTTGTCCAATGATTCATCTGGGGATGTCACACTGTCATTGAATTCAATATCTAAAGAAGAGAAGAAATCTCCGCACGAGAATGAGAAATGGATTGAGGTGCCATCCTCACAACAGAAGCAGCATAAGATAGTCCAAGCACGACTGAAAGTAATAACCAGTGCAAATGAGATTTTGAATGAAGCTCCAGTTGAGTCATTTGTAAAAATTACTAAAAACAGCTCTTTTGGTGCCATTGCAAGCCAAGAGATAAATGTGCCGATGACGTCACGTATGTCTGTATCGCCCCTAAGCAGCCCAATCAATGAAGTTGCTAGAAACACAGGAAGTGTGCTCATAAGCCACGTTGGACCTAAACTCTCACAGAAACAAAGAAAGAAATTGGCGATGCAGGGTAATGATCCATCACCACAGAATTTAGATGAATATTTTACAAATAAACTCAATATTTGCAGCCCTCCTGATAAGCCCAAGAATCCATGGAAGATTTGTGAAGCGCCAGTAGCTGCTAGCAGCCCCAAACAACAAAAGGCTATGGAGTTCAATCAGATTTTGGCAGACCAGAAAAAGCAAAAGGACGATTCTTCAAGGATTATGACCAAGCCTTTGATGATGACTCAGGTAAATTGACATAAAATACATTTGGAATAATTGCTGTACACCATGATTGAATTTGTTTCTTTTTTTATATTCAAGCCCCAAGACAAGTCAAGAGCCAAATGTTCAATATTCAACCTATAAGCATTGTCTGAAATTATTTGTGAACTTACATTAAATATTTTTATTTTTCACTAATTTAGTGTCAACAATGTCTGAAATATTTCTGAAGTCTGCTGGTAGCTGTTTTTTAGCATTAAGGTGCAAGTTGGTAGCGGGCGATGTGAAGCGGCAGTGGACAACGTGACACTACTGGTTTCTATGTATTTCTATGAAATTCCCTCCTTAGTTAGCGACACGAAGCTAGTTACACGTTGTCGAGCTTTTTCATAGAAATACATAGAAACCAGTAGTGTTGCTGGCGACATGTCGTCCGCTGCAGCTTCATGTCGCCCGCTACCAACTTGCACCTTTAAGTTTGCCTTTTGTGCCACATTCTTTTGGGTAGGTGGATGCAATATAGTTTTTAAACGAATATAAAAGTTATTACAAGCCTGCTTATTTTGTTTTTCACAGCTGGAAGACAAGGCCATAGAAGAGTTGGAGAGGTTCTACAATATACATGAGGTTGATGATGAAATGATCACAGTGAAACGCATTGAGCTTACTGTTTCTTCCCCACAATGGATCCACACTGCCTCAAAGTGACACTGTGCTATTTTATATGTTTTTATCTTTCTTATAATATATTATGACTAATTGATATTGATATTGTTTAAAATAAATGACCTAAGGTAAACAATTTTGCTAATTTCTTTACCCCAGGATTTTGAATTTTAGGACTATGTTCACATTAAGAGAGTGAAGGCTTACACACACACTAGATTGGATAGCGAATAAAACAAGTGTATAAATCAACTGGTACATAATTTATTATTTAACTACTTACTACTATTTACAATACTATTTCTGGGGCGGAAAAGCTTTCAACAATTCGTTTAGTTGTCTATGCGTTAGTTTCTTCTCTCCTGGTACCAATATACCCTTTTTTCCTTTTTCTCTTTGCTGGGCGTATCGCTCGCTGAACTCCTTATAACAGCCTTGGAAAGCTGCCACTTCTTTCAAACACTTTTGCTGATCAAACTCAGCGTTTTTAAAACATGCGAACATGATAGCCATCTCCTGCATACAAGCTGCTTCCCTCAACTTATCACTTTTGCCTGAAACTGATTTTTTTAACTGCAGGGGAAGAAGCATTTGGAAAGGAACTGGTTCTCGCTGCGGTCTCCTTGCGCTTTTGCTCGACGGAGCCGTGAACAAGGTCGGATGCAGCCTCATCTTGCTAACGGTTCAAAATTTAATCGGAATTACATAGAGTAGAAATTGAATTGAAATGTAGTTTTGTTTGAGGTTATATTACATTATTGTTGAGTGACTGACATTACAATTTACAAGTTTAGTGACAGTGAGTGACAGCAGTGACAGTGACACATAAAAATGAAGTTTGTTAAACGTTCAAAAAATTATACAGCTCTTAATTTTTTATATAGCAAGAATTTATTTATAGTATGATAGTCACTATCAATTTTCATTGAAATTTCGTTACGTCATATTTCTCGTTATTAATTTTATTAAGAATGGTGATATTATAAAAGCAGAGATGTTCTAAGAGATAATAGGGACAAAAAATCATAGACAAAATAAATGAATACTGAGAATGAATTATAGACATTTTGAATGAATGCGTCGTTTTGATTATAATCCTAAATTCCATTTATCTGACACCTGACATTGACAATTTGACAGTTGCGATAACCTAAATTAAATCTAACCTCATCAAGTCTTCAATGCAATCGAAACTCGAAAGCCTCCAAAATAACTTTTAACAATAAACTTAAACTGAACTGACTACATAAGCTAAAAAATACAGTTTTTATGTAATACACAAATAAAATGTCCAATATTATGAAATCTTTTATTAAAATATCGTCTAATTTCAATATTCGCCTGCTTACACCATTTAGAAATCTTCATGTTACACAAGGTATTATAATGTGATAATGTATTAGTGATACTTTGTAAATGTAGTCGTTATAATATTATGAAATACGTATTTAAACCATTTTTTTCCTATTAGTGAGTAATTTATATTCTCCCACTACGCTGGGCATCGATGGATACCTTCAAACTAGAAAGAAAATCAAAGAGCAGTTCACAAATTTCTCCGAAAAATTTCGCACGAAAATGAATGAATTTGTATCAGACCCAAAGAATATGATTTTTACGGAGGACTTAAAAAACATGGTGCACATGGCAGAACCAACTGACTTGGAATTGGTACTGAATATGATTCAAAAGTAGGTATTTCCTTCTTTTTTTAAAGTTGACTTGCAAATGTTTTTAGCATTGTTCCTTAATAGTATATTCACCTCCCCTCAGGTTAGTTGGGTATGAATTTATGAAAATTGTCCATGAGAAGGAAGAAGGCCTTAGTCTAGCCTAATGCAGGTTTAAGGCCTTCTTCCTTCTCATTGTGAGATGAAATCTAACCCTCATTATCAGGTTATGAGTTAAAAACGGATATTGTTATTAACACATCACAGTGTCAAATTTCCACAATCAGGTTCACATTTTTATGCCTACTTACGTTTAGAAGAGTTAGCTTCTCAAATCTATTACGGTTGTGAATGGCCCATAGAAATTGTTCATACAATAAAAACTATTTTCAGGTTTAACAGTCAGAAAAATGAATTTAGATTTGGATCCTTTATCTTCGGTCCTGTAGTGATGAGAATGTTCCATTTTCTAGATGCACCCAATGAGGCTTTACAGGTAAGATCCTTATAAATTATCAATATTTGCTTTAAACTGTCCTTTAATAAGGTAGAGGATTTATTCAAAACCAGATTTAGTAGCAGATTCTGGATATGTTAGAGCTGTAAAATAAATTTTCCAAATTCATCCAGGACTTGGACTTCCTGGACTTTTTTTTGTTAGGGCAATGACTAAGTTTGCTGTAATAAATAAAAGGTTCCTAAAGGTCATTACTGATGACACCCTTGTCTATAGAGCTGCAAATGGCTTGATATATTGGACTAGTAGATAAAGGTGACAAAAAAAACTCTGCAAGACTAGAAACTTGTTGTCTACACTATGTCCAATATCCTTCTTATACACAGAGAAGACCAACCAGGCAGTCAATAATGTTTTGTTTTTTTTTATTTTTCAGTGTTTTGAAGATCCCAATAACAATGGATTTTTTGATCAATTAATATCATATCAAATACTGCTAGATCTTCTGTACAATCATGAAATGTATGATGAGATGTATAGAGTGTTTGAAAAGGTGCAGGAGAAGCAAATAAATATGACAAAGTTCCCCAAGTATCCTGTTGTATTGATACTTGCAGCATGCTACAAACAAGTAAGTAATGGTATAATCAGTTACCAATTTATAAAATTATTAATTCTAGTATTTTGACAACCAAACAGTTTCTATCTGAATCCATATTATAATTTGGTTACTGTAATACAGGCTCAGAGACTACTTTGGGATCAGAAAGCTGTGTGTGAGTTTTCCCACAATATTTATTTATCTGAAGATCATTTATTAATTTCGGATGTAAATCAAGACAAAAGGACACAAATTGGAAACATTAAAATTGGTGGAAGCATTCTTTATGAGACAATCAATACACCCAGGGCAAATGCCTTTCAATAATTTCGTCTTATTGTAAGCCTTGTATACTAATTGAAATTAAATTTTTTATAGATGTTCATTGTTACAGAATACTCCACAAAGTCTAGAGTATGCAACAAAATTTTGGGCTGAAATGACAAGTACTGGAATAGTACCTTTGAGGAGATCCTGTACATACTTTGCAGGTTTGTAACAACATAATAGCATAGTGAAGTATTCCAGGCTTCCTGTTTTGGGACCAGACCCACGTCAAGTTCTGTTGCCCACCACACAAGAGTTGTATAAAGTAAGTTAGACTACCAGAGGAGCGCAGTGGTTAAAACAGAAGTTGGGTTTCATTGCCAGTAGAGCACAGATTTGAGTAATGCATTTTAATTTCTGTTTCTGGTCTTGATGTGTGTTAAAGGCACTCACCACAGGAAATCCTATGTTGTCTAGCACTATAGATTAAGAATAATAATGGAAGCTCTAGCTTGCCATCTTTAATAAGTTTGATGTTATGATTTGAGTGGTTTATTTTATTAAATTTTTTTTACAAAACTTCGTTTTTATGAAAACATTTCTGCTGGTGTATTATTGTTTAGTATACAAATGTTTTTTTAAACCCTGTTAATTTATTTTCTAGGGTTGGCATTGAAACAAGGGGCACCTCACATCGCTCTTGAGAGCATTATTTTACAAAAGCAGCATTATGTAACAATCAGAAATATAAAGGTAATCTCCTAAATTTAACTTTTCTCCTAAACGCCCAGGCGCCTGCTTTCTACCCACAAATTAGTTCATCAAATATGCTACTGTAGCTCTTCTACCTACAGTATGGTGTTTAGCTAATTTCACACCATGCAATAATAGGCTACTTAAGTCACACACATTGTAATGTACAATACTTGTTTCTTTTTGACTGCAGGCAGTGGCTTTAGCAGAAATGGGTCGAGTGGATGATGCATTGCCGATTCTAAGAGCAGTATTAGAAATAGATGCACCGGAGCAACAAGATAAACACACATTCTTTGCAGAAACTGTAAGTATTTTTAACCACATACAAAAAAAAATGGTGTTATAATTCCATGTTGGTGTCTGTCATATAGCTCTAGCTCGAAATGAATGACCAATTTTAATGCAGTTTGCACAAATCTCTAGTAAGGCTTTAATAACTTTACATAAATACAATACAAAATGATTTTGGTTAATTTCACAAAGTTTTCATTATGAAAATTCCAGATAGCTAAAGTTCGTCAAGCAGTAGAGAAAACCAAGGATGAGGACATTAAGAAAGAATTTGAAAAAATAGAGAAATCACTAAAAGATCGTGGCCTAATTGATAACCAGGTAAATCTGTTTTTATAAAAAAAATTATAAGAAGTTGCAATAATCAGTTTTGGTTGCAAGTCTATCAGTACTACAGTTTAGTTGATGTTGGTTAGGTAACAATTAATGGCTTTACCTGGCGCACGGGACACCTTCGGCACCGTCGTCCATTTGAATGGAGAGCCATTTTTGAAGAACCGCATGACTTAGTCCGGTCATTTAATTAAAAAACTTGTGAGCTCCATGTATTCCGGATAATAATTATTTTTATATTTTTTCAGACATTGGACATGTTGCTGAATGCGGAGATAACAACCAAAATGCAGAAGCCACCTCCGCGGACTATGCCAAGGCTACCATTCGGTCAGCGACAGAGGAAGAACTTGTAGCATTTTCAAAATATCGTCAGTGTAGATCACTACCTCAACGCTACGCTCTTCGGCGTGCAATAAGTGACCGTGGGCATAGATTGGTCTGTTTTCTGGGGTGGGTGAGGCACCTGTAGGCAATAAAAAAGTAAACAAATGATTAATATGTGCGACAGCTCGTACACAGCTTCCTGATCCCAAACTAGGCTGTGAGTAGTTTAACCCAAGACATTTTAGGGACACCATAGTGAGAAAATTATCCTAATGGTGAAAATATTTTTGTAGAGGATATGTATCACAGTCATGGAAGCGCACATAGCCCCATAGCTTTAGTAGATCGCAAAAGATCGAAAAAGTTCAGCAACAGTACCTGGATCGCTAAAATAAAAGTCCCCTAATTTTAGGTGTCTTGACAATAAAATCTTTGCTTACAACGATAATTTACACACAGACGCTCATTACACGAATATTATCACGGATAGGATCGAACCCACGCCCTCGACCTTGGGCATCTCTACCAAATGCAAGCTACTGGTGCTGTGTTGGCCCATCGAATCCTCATCGAACATCATGGGATACAAATCCTAGCCAATACGGTGTGTGAATGGTCCATCTATTCCGTACCCTTCCTACGCCCCTGCCGATGACTGTACCTAGTAGAATAGCCTGTGGCCTATAATGTACATAATTTTTTGAGTATTTATGTATCGTGTCGGATGAATGAGCGAGAGTCATGTTGTTAATAATAAAATAGACATTTTGAAGTACTTATATATTTTATTTCTGTACCTGAAATACCTACCACTTCAGTAAACTGAATAGAACGCAGCCCAAAGTTACTAAATACCTGAGAGAAACGTTATTCTCATATAATCAGATTTACAAGTTTTAGGAACCTTTTAGTTTCAAAGAAACATCCGCAACCCGTTACCTTTAAGTTTGGGCAATATATTTAGGTAAGTAGGTATAACTTCCTTGTATATATTCTAATAGGTTTATTATACCTACGAGTATAATGAATTTATAGACGAATGGGATCTAAGATAATTTAAATTTAAATTATATAACCTCAATAATAGGTGTCGGTAATAAGCGGTGATAGCCCAATTGCTTAGAATTCGACTTCGAATCGAGGGGTCCGGGTTCAAATCCCAGTGGCACGCACCAATGATTTTGTAAAAAAGTTATGTGCGCTTTATAAAATTAAATATCACCTGCTGTTACGGTGAAGGAAAACATCGTGAGGAAACCTGCATGCCTGAGAGTTCACAAAAAAAAATGTTCTCAAAGGTATGTGAAGTCCACCAACCCCCAGTAGGCCAGCGTGGTGGACTAAGGCCTACATCCCTCTCATTGCAAGAAGGAGACCCGACCCTGTAGTGGGTCATTAATGGGTTACTGACAACCTCAATAAAGATTTTACTTACCATCAGGTAGCACGTGCGCTTATTAGCTAGTTGTTGTTCACGGAGGCCAACGGAGGCATATCAGAGCTTTATAGATGCCTCATTATAATTATGCTAAACAACTTATGAAGCCCAGCCTACTCAACTCTGTACACGACGCGTACCTACTGCACGCGTTCGCGGCTTACGTTTTTAATCATTAAAACTTTTGTCCCGCCCATTTTACAAAAGTAATTTCCCGTGTACATACACTAGAGTTCACTAGAAGTGGTTACGCTACGGCGTATGACATGCGGCACTGTTTGTTAAAGTTTAAAATTGGTTTAAAAAATAAATTAAAGTGAGGAGGAATTTGTTTTAACATTAAAATACAATTTGTTTTTAAATGTTTGTCATTTTGGATCTGCGTTATTTTTTAATCGCAAATTAAAATATAAAGACATGCTAAGATTGTTTACCAAATAGGACATGTTTTTTATAGCTACACTTTATACCTAACACATTAAAAATATGACCTCGTGTTTTGTCTCCTACGTTCATGCCCTCAGAATGCCTATGCGAGCGCTTTCTTCGTGTTACCTATAAAATCGTAAAGCGTGAACCAGGAACACGGAGGGCTGAACACCGCTAGAGACAATTAACTCGCACGATTCACCCCATTACCGATTATGACGTAGGAAATTAAACATTTGACGCTCCAAATGCCGCCCTCTAATTTCTACGTTTTGTAGAGGCGGCAGAAATTTCTATTTCAGATATTATTTTTTTGACGAAACCGACTCATTGGCAAAGTTAACCAATACCTTAAATCTATGTAGGTATCTACCATAAATATAATTGGAGTTTTAGTAGGCATCATAGGTATGTAAGAAGAATTTTCTATCACTCACTACGTTACTTTTGATAGGTATTACCTACCTACGACTTGATTGCTGAACTAGGAGGTAGGTAGGTATCTATCTACCTTTGAATCTCTACGAATTCCCCAAGCGGAGGTATTCAACAAATTAACCAGCCCTTAACAACCGCGTAACGGGAAGTTCAAAGCTGAAGTTACTTGAAGATTCCTGCTAACACTCCCCGATAAATAGCATAGAATTTTTACACGATTTTCTTTTCAAAAGTTACCTAATGAAATGGGAAAACTACTCTTAACTCTCGTAATCCAAATGAACTACAAAGCCGTCTTTGTAGAGTCTAACTTTATTGTCAGTGGTTTTGTAAACTTTGAATACTCCGTGGAATAACGATGTTGTGGGCGACGCGCGACGCTATGTCTAGAAAACTTATTAAACTTTTCGTTTGTTCAAAGAAGCGAGTGTTAATTTTGTACTGTAGGTATACTAAAGTATATCATCATAATATTATTATAGTAGGTAGGTATCTTATTATCAGTTTTGCTGTTCGGTCCAAGTATCACTAATAGGGTACCTGGTCTACCTCAGAAATTATAGATAAGTATAGTGCGCATTTGAACTATATTTATGTATATAAAGCCTGCGTTAGGGCATTTTTGTACCAGAAATAACATGCTTTGATGATCAACAGTTCAGACTATTAACGTACTTTAATGTGTCTAGACGACATTCCGGCGTTTACAAAATTTAAAAAACGAATGCATGGATTAATTGCGAATATTACGATGCGTGTAGCCCTTAAATCACGCCTTTCATAGCGTCGTAGGTGAAGGGAGATCGTCAATTCAATATTTACATTCAAAGCAGTAGATTGTATCTCTAATAGGGTTTGGGAGCGATATTGGGCCCATTCATCGGAGTTCCAAAGTCTAACTAACTAAATTTCTATATGATTTGAGCCCTTTCAAGGCGTCATGAATCGAACACAATGACATCATCGTATGTAGATATGCCTCTTGTTAATTTAGTTATTGTTAGAATAAACGTATTTTCCTGCTCTAACTTAATGAAGGTAGATAAGTAAAATTGAGTGTTTTAAACATAGACCATTGTGAAGAGAATTATAAGAAGAACACGAGATTATCTATAGAACTCTATTAGTCCACTCATGAGAGATCTAAAGTCCTTAAGTTTCATTTCAGATTTAAGTTATAGGTACTGGGTGATTTATTATGTACCTATAATCATGTACACATTGATATTATGAGAAAACATAATAATATCTACAATCTGAGAACCGTCATCGATTGTGAGTGAAAAATGATAAGCACATTTTATCTAAGTGCGGGAAATCTTTTCGTGAAGTCGGGCTTTAGACTTCAATAATTTGCTCAATGGGCAATATATAAGGGGTCAAGAATGATGGGTTCTGGTCAGTTCTGGATTATCGTAGGGAATAGGGACCTATTAAATTTAGGTTTTATTGAAGATGTGTAATGGGTATCTCATATTTGACAGTAAATTGTGTTACGTTAAATTCAGCTAGTATTTTTTTGTTCTTGAGATTAAAGGGCTGGTTTACATTACCCAAGTATTGGTAATTTAAATTAAGTAGTTTCTGGAAACAAATTCCTAAGTATCACAGATAACTTATTTAAGTTTCCGATAAACTAGGTATCTATGTAGGTATCTGTTATGTAGGAATATCTAAATAATTGTTTTTTTGTTAAATTAATTTCTTTAATAAGCGCAGCTAAAGTGTAGTCCTGAGTATTGTATATCAAGCACTAGACAATATTTTTGATTCAAAATAAATTTAAATTTAATGATTATACATGCGCAGTATGCCAATAAATTTACCTAAGAACGTTAAGGGTTGCTTATGTACTAAAATTACATTTTTTTCCTCTACGTTGGAATCCCTAATTTAAGCAAATAAAACCCTCCTCACTGAGCAGTGATAGTCTTACTATGTAGATAGGTACGTAGGAGTGAAGATAACAGTGGCGGATTTACCACAAGCTTGAGTAGGCTGGAGCCTAGGGCGGTAAAATTTAGCGAGAGCAAATTTGGCCCAAAAACTTTCTTTGTCTTATAAAAATAAAAAAATTAAATTATTTATAGGGAGACACCGAGCCTTGGAAATTTAACAATAATTAATTTTTTTATGTATTCGAACAAGTAGAAGATCAAACATCTGTTTCCAAATTTTAGTGATATTTGTATTTTAAATTAGTTGAAAACGATCATATCGGCGTCGTAGAAAGTAAATTTGGAGCTGTAAGTCTCGAGTATTGAGATATGAAGACAAATAAGTAAATTGCGCAACCTCTTAAACGTAGGGTCCAGCTCTAGGGGCGACAAACTGTAATAGCCTCATGGCGGCAAATGTGCAAATGCGGCGCTGGAAAACAACCTACGTATCACGCGCACGTAACGTATGAATGAAATGTATCTAACCCGGAGTAGGTAGCTCTCGATGTAAATTTTGTAGTTGACGTTCCTAGTGCTCAAAGAAACCTAGATTTAGTACTAAATATACTGTTTTTATGTGTGATGCAATCTGTGATTCCCTTTATGTATAACAAATTAGTTTGTAGTATTGGAGGGAGGGATATTAGGGTTACAGTATATACTCGTATTAGGTATTTGTGTATGTTTTGGAACGGCTTCTTCCGCCACCAGTGTGTCGCTAATCTATCGCAAAAGCAAGCAAGCTCATATGGAACGTAGAATTCATATAAATAAACGCTTCACACACATAGCCCATCGCTAGGATTGTGGCATGGACACACACAAGACAAGAACATAATCATACAGACTAAATACTAGAAATCTTTGGGAATCGAACTTAGGACGCTACGCGCACGGTGGTGGCTTACCCGCTGCGCTACGCAGGTCGTCGAAGTCAGGTTGATTTGTAATATTTTTAATATATACCTACTTGTGATTTTTTAACATAATTATGTAATAGTAGTGATCTATCTCTTTTATCATTTATGTGTGCGTTAATGTGTCTATGTTTGTAACCAGTAGGTATAATAGTATGGTATAATATATTATTACTATGGAGTTAACCTTTTGTTATTCTTAACAGTATAAAAAGTCTCTTATTATTATAACAAATTTAAAGAACTTTACTTCTATAATTTCAAACTTTCGTTGTTTTCGTTGAAATCATAAAGTTTTGTAAGTAAACTGAACTCTGTATTTTGGCTCTATAAGTTCTTTGATATTTTTAAAGACTTCAGAGAAAGAACACATTTAGACTAAAATTGAAATATCACCAATTCTAAACCTGTGCAGCCTATCATTAATTTTTTTAATTTAAATTGTATTTTAAGATATCTACATATATCATAAGTACTCAAAATATCATGAATTTCAAAAACAAAATAGCTATCTACATAGGTGGGATAGATAAAGGTAAAAATGCGTGTGGATAACCTACGGTTAAGCGACTGTTATTTTATTTAGCGTGTTGACGTTAACTTGGTCATTACCTGCATACTAATACCGCCCAAAGTTGTAGGCAATGTTTTGAGCGGTTAAATATTCCATGTTTACGCACTCTGAAACCCTCTAGCGGGGGAACAGAAATAACAAACAGTTCAACTTTATTATTCAGATTCGGACTTTTGTTGTTATCGTTCGTAGGTATGTAGATTAGTTAAATTACATACTTGCGTTATAAAAAGTTCCGACTGCTACCATATCGATACGATGGCAGTCGTTAAGCCTTGTCATATGGCCTTGACCTATGGTTCCTGTGGTCAGTTTGAAAACATCCGACACGGGCTGGTCACTAGCCCGTTTGCTCGTGGAGTATGCTCCTGGCTTCCATCTGTTGTGTGAAGTGACCCGTGCCCGTCTGTGGGCCATAAAAGGGTTGCAGAAAAACATAAAATTCTTGTATCCGCTCAGAATACTTACAATTAATTATTATTTAGCCACACTAAAACTGTCAGGGTATCTTGAAAAACGGCATCTTGTTAAAAAGTCATGTTGGCGGCATCGTTTATCATCCGGTATCCTTTCCGATTCAAGATGTCAGCGTGGAAAAGTGTGCTGTTTCATCCTTTTAAAATCTAATAAAAGAATAAGGATTTTGTCCGTGTTACTTTAAGCTTATGTACAAGCCGCCTTATGTTAAGTAGTCTCAGGCCACCAGGGCTGGATTTAGAGGTCTGGAGGCCTCGGGGCAACAAAGGAGTGGAGGCCCCTTGACCCTAAATTATTTTCCAAATAAAATGAACAATTTTATTCAGTCGACTTTTGGAATAAATAATTTATTGTGAAACCAAGTACCTCTATCTATAGGTAAAGAATCTTCTTTTATTATTTATCGTACATATAAATAATTATAACGGGAAACAAGAAGGTAAAGGAACGACGAAAAAAAAATGAAAGGAAAAGTTGTTTACTAGTGTTTACTAGTCTGAATTTGAATTTTTTTCCGTAGTCTCTATTTTGGGGGCCCGTCTTTTGTGGAGGCCCCGGGGCTGTTGCCCCGGTTGCCCTCCCCTAAATCCGGCCCTGCAGGCCACCCACGTATTCTTCAAAATGATAGAAGTACATAGGTACTATTGAGGTAGATATTGGATAAAGTATAATTTGATAGGTGGTAGAAAAATTAAAGATCGCCCGGGCCTGGACGAGTATCTACCACCGTCCTTCTAACCCGCCACGTAGCAGTCTGCTCTTAGTGGCTTGTGTTGCGGTTGGGAAGGCGTGGCTGCCAAAAAAAGAAGCTATAATCTAGTTATCATATCTACTTACTGCTATTCTACCAAAAACAAATTAAGTAGGTATTTACTACATATTTCATCTACAAAACACAAGTAATCACTACTACTTACACACTTTGAGTGATCCTGAATCATCTTTCTCCTGAATCATAATGTATGCTAACACAGGAAATATTAAAAATATTTTCATCAAATATAATACCTCACTAACATACATAGATATTATATAGTACAGACTACGAGAGAATCTCGTCGTTTATAAATAAATCCAGGTAAAATGTCGGTTCACTTTACGGGCTCGGTTTAATAAAAGTGTCAACTAGGCTCTCGGGCTCCATCGCGAGACCGTCGTATGAATGTATACCGTCGTACCATGAATATCTAACTACGAAAAAAACGACGACCCCAATGTTTTAGCCGACTACGATTAAATTTACTTCCTTTTTCAATTCTAAAACCAAACGAGAATCCGGCTCTGTACATGTAAACATTAGATTCTAAAGGGATATAATAAAATTCAGAGACTTATACCTATATGACCAGACGAGTGATAGTATATCAGAGAAAATTAACTTATTAATTATAAAAATTACCTTAAAATTTTTAACTTCAAATGCTTCAAAATGACTACTAAAACGTGATATAATAGTAGTTCCCGATTTTATTCCATTTCAATTATTTTCTGTAATAATTGTATTTAGTAAGGTAATTAAATCAAAATTATTTGTGAGGCAAAATAGAATACTGTCAGATTCTAAAATACAGGCACTTAGAATAATATGAGAATATGATACGTTATATTTATCTAGAAGTTATATTTCCAATTTGGGAAAATTAGATTGGGTCTGTCTCCTGAACGCGATTGGAATACGAGATAGGCAGCCCTAGATGTCTATAGACTAAGATTTATTGTCTGTATTTCACGAGTTTGGTGATATCCGATCATAACCAAATATAACAGAAGGCTTATAAAACAAATGTTGAATAAACTACTTTTATCATTATTATCATTTATCTCCTCCAATCTCCTATTGTGCGGAACTAGTGTTCCGTCACAACATCAGTTAAAATATCTGTATCTTCTATGCCATGGATTTTTTCCATTGACCTTTTAAATAATTTATTTTTATTTTTTGTTTTTTTCTTCTGGTACATTCGAAACCAATATATTCTACGAGAGGAACTAGGTATCTCTCGTTTTAAACGTAAAACTTTAAATGGGTTTTTTCAGGCTTATAATAAACAAACTACTTTGTTACAATAAGCTATAAGTTTCATCATAAATGAGTAAATACGTGTAGCTGTATCAAGCGCTTCGTTAATCAAGTATACTTACGATATACCTACTGCATTAGGTAATAAGTTGTTTGTGTTGTTTTCGACATTTCTTAGCACATAAATTAGTTTTCCGTTTGTTATTTGTACGAATGGTTTGTTTTTGCATTTCGGATAAGGCTAAAAGCGTTGATAAATGAAATGTTATTGAAATTTATTCGCTTTTTTATTTTAATATTAAGTGTAATGTTAAGTTTTATTTTGTAAACAGATACGCAACAACTAGATTTACGCCTTCATAATGGTCTTCTAAGGGGACTTTTCCTAAGATAAATGATGTTACCATAGGCTGCTTTGCCTCCTCGCCTAGTTTTTAATTAAAAAATTGATATTGATTCATCTTTATTGATTTCATCTCATAACCTTGGTTTGTTACTCTATAACAAGTAAGCCATAATTCCATTGCTATGATGCGTTTGGAAAATGATTGTATCCGAGTAAGCAGAGTAATGCAATTACTGCGTTATCCGGAAGGTTATTTGCCCTATTTCTCTTGCAGGACTTTTCTTTATTAAAGCCCCAGAAATAGATGATACCTAACCGTTGTTTGTTATTTCCTTTTAAATATTAAATTCTAAATTAATGGTTCGGAAGACGGGGAAGAAAGGTAATCGAATGGTTACCGCCTTTTGGGAAGAGATTTTGGTCTATTTGAGAAGAAATTTCTTTAAACCGGAAATGACATAAGTAATTTTTAAAGACGCCATATAATTCAATTGTTCATTTTCCAATAGTTTTAAATTAGCCATATAATTATAATGTAATACTGATTTTTAATTTCATTCGCAACCGCAATGTTGGAAATTCATTAACAAACGAAACTCGTTACTAAACGAATTAAACTTATACTCATTCATTACTTTCGTTAATTCAAATCATTAACTTTCCAATTATATTAAAAAGTGTTATGCGATTAATTGTTATTGTGTTGAAACGCTTTGTTGAATGAAATATTACATTTTCAAATTCAATACATTAATAAGAAAATTCCATAAAAGCCGACCGACTGAGCTATTTGGAAACTGCATATAGGGCAATAAAATGGAATTTTATTGTTTGTATTTCAATAGTGGAGACTATTCTTTTAGGTTGGATATTGGAAGACAAGTCCAGTTGTCTGAGTATAAAAATAAACGAGATTACGTTTGTTGTCTTAGGTATTCTAGTTCGTATTTTTTTATTCTTATACCAATTCACTTTTCAATAGCTAGTACAGCAACCACACAAACCAAATGAAGGAATATCAGTTGTCATAGGGCAAAGAGCAAAATGGTTTTTTGCCTTTGCTTATTTATATTACGTAGTCTAGATATTAATATTACGGTCTGCATAAGGTACCATTATGAAATTTACAATGATTTCAATTTATTCAAGGTGAAACTGCCATAAAATAGGTAGTCGAGAAAAAGCTAAGTGCATCGTGAAGAGTGAACGCGTGCAGAATATTAAACCTCACTTTACAATTTCAATAACTTATGCATTTTGCAAAAAAGTTTATAATTTTTTTATACGAGCCGATTACACATACTAACGGCTATTGACCTCTGGGATTTGCTCTCTTTTTGTCGCTTCACATTCGATGTTTAGAACCTGAAAAACGTGTAGGTATTCCGTGATAATAAGAAACTTAGCCGTTACTCATTTTCTACCATTTTTTCTCTTCGTCTTTTGTAGGCTGTAGACCTTTCATACTTAGACGTCGTACACTTAGAATTCTTACAACATTTCAGGAAGCGACAGTCAACGATGACACATTTATACCTACATCAGTATTTCGCTTGAAAAGTTCTTAGAAAGTGCAAAGTAAAAGACTTTTTCAAGATAATAAGCCGACAACACGTACATAATAGGAAGGTTAATATTTGATATACAAAATATGGGTCAAAAGATAGCCGGTCATACCCGGTTTTCATTATTTTTATTATAAAAGTAGATACAAGTATATAGAGAGCTATGCTTTTTGCAAATGTTTCTGTGATATAATCTATACAAAATAGGAAAAAACCTTGATAGCATTTAGTATTGCGTATTTTGTTCTAATTTTCACCTGAGGTAAATCTGATAACTAGCCAGTTCACTTATCTCTATCAATTCGCGATAGAGCAGCGTGTATGAGTTTAGTCCAGGCCTTCCCCCAGTGGGCAGTCATTAATTACTGCAAACATGTCCTTAACGCACTGAAATTAAGGTTTAGCAAGAAATAGAACGTCTAATCTTAAGCCACAGGCTCAAGCACTTCTGTGAGGCTAAAGGCCATGTTTGTTTCTCTAGTTACATTAAGCCCCTAATGATAAAACCTTAGGTGCACGTTGATTTATGATTCATCTACGCCCATTTACGGTTGAACTTCCCGAAGTCCCCTTCTGATGAGAGAGAATTTCCTCTTTTCTTCTTCTCGAGGATTTCCTCTTTACCTGGGCAATTCTCTCACAGGGTACACTGCCCTGGGTGCGTCTCTGCACTTCTACAGCGGACCCGCTGAGTGGTGCAGTCCTCCCCGGTTAGGCAGGAGAGTCCAGTCCCTCGATCTCTCGAGGGAGTGGGCGTCCTTCCGGGGGCCGCGCGTGTCTAGGTGTATTAGTATTAGTGTATTGGATAGTTTTACTCTTAGGGAAGCCTGTAGTTGGTCAGTTCTTAGTTACTCAATCTCTTTTTATAGTCAGCGTGGTAAATTTTATTACTTTAATAATAAAAATATTATCTACATATGCGAGGAAAGTTTTTGAATACGGTCTTTTTTCTTATATGTATATGCATGCATTTATGTATGCGTTAATTTTATCAATGTATGCATCCAGATTTTAATGGTGCTCAATAATTTGGTAATTCGTGCAACGTGTATAAGAATGTTGTTAAATCTGATTTTTCTCCATTAGGACTAAACATAAACAGTGACTACAGTCTACTTAATAGCTTTTGAGTGCGGGGAATGTTGTGTAAAGCGGATAAAGATATCTTTACGAGCGAGTAGTAAAACTCCATGGTCGGAAAGTGCTGATAGTTTAGCACGCCGTTACTTTTCAGTTTTCCCGGTCTTTATTTTGAGGTAATATCACATTTATATATGGTTTTTTATTAACACTCACCGTGCGGGTATTAGAGTGCCACGAGAATGCCGAATTAAGAGAATATTATGTGCGCAGTAGCTTCAAGGTCGCGAGAAGTATCTCTTTGGCGACCATAGAAAACAGAATAGTAAATTATTTTTTCTATGGTGGCGACCTCTAAGCCGTTAGGAGCTTATTAGGTTATTTAAAAGAAATTCTGTTAACAAATGAATAGTGCAGGCCACCTGATGTTATCTGCACGGAGAGCTTTATGTTTTTAAACCAAAACAGAAAACATAAGGTTTAGGCATTAGTATTTTAGTTAGCCTGAATATTTTGAAACATTTGGTGGAATTACTGTTTCAAACTACTAAAACTCTCCATTACCTAATGATGCTCCGTTTCGGGGCGAAACCTGTTTTGCGGTATTATTGTCATAGGTACTCGTATGTGATGCTATTAGTATAACCTTGCCTGGAATCAAAGAAAGGAGGAAGGTCTAAAGTCTATACTATTGCGCAATCCATATGCGCAGATTGTTAAAAAGTAAATCAAATACGATAGACATTAAAACATTATAATTATTATTATGTACTTCATGACTGATGAACTGAATTACAATGGGTCCCTCCAAGGCTGATTCCAATAGTTCTATCACCTAAGAACAAAAATATGATAGGTAAGCATCGTAAATAAAAACAGTACACAAATTGTATTATTAGTCTGAATTTAGGCCAACCACCTCGAGAATTTGCGGCCCGAGTGGAGCCTCTCCACTGTAGGGGCGATGGAGTGGACGTCGCGCAGACTTGCGGAGACAGCATATTTTACCATCGAAATGCTTCGTTTGATCTTGAAATAGGCCTCTTATAATTTGGAACATGAAATACGTATAACGGATACAATTTTATAGTCGGTATAGCACGAGGAGGTACTTAACCTCTTAAATAGCGTGAAGTAATAGTTCTTCAAGTCATATGTCACGGTTGGCGTGGCTTGGCCGGTGATACTTTTTTTAAGAGAACAAATCAGTCCCCATGATTAGAAACGCATCCACATAACACCTCATATAACATGTCTAACTTATTAGAGATTGGCCGTGGGTATACACGTGGGTGTAAATATATAAATCTACGGAAAGACTACCTACCTCTTTTGGATAACGTCTCAAAGAAAATTCAATGCAACCCGATAGAGATTTCATATTATTATGAATAAGGTACTAATGTATGGGATACTCATTGGATGGACTGCTACAGAGCCTTTACGCATACCCTAAATACAATATCAAATATCAGTCCAAACGCTACCTCTGACTCAAATGTCAATTACCTATAATCTACTAATTGACCAATTCCGCCTTTGACAGAAGATATTCCATTCAAACCCTTTGACAGCATTATATATTATAATGTCATGGCCACTGCATAAAGTTCAAAGGGAATATCTAGTGGGAATAACTTTATCCGATTAGGACTGCGCTTGAAAAGGGGTTATGCAGTCTGTTATTAGTTTATAAACCCTATTCATACAAGGCTAACGAAGATCTCTGTCCTTCATATTTAATTAAAAAGTTTATTCAGATGATCCTTTGAAACGCTTCTCATAATTCAGTCTGCATAACTTTCTTTAGGTATTAATATCTAGCAAGGGCTGTTAGGTTACAGCAAGATGAAAAGAACGATTAGAGTTCGTTCTTGGAGACTAATGAAAAGTAAAATAGAGTATGTTTAGACAATAACTGACACTACTTTAATATTGGTATGTATAATTGGGTATTTCACTTTTTTTTGTGATAAATGAAAAGATCATATGTCTTTTTAAGTTTTTTTTTGCATTAAATATCAATATTATTAATAATAGAGTTTTAAAATACATAAAAAAATCAATAATTTTTTTTTGAAATACCCAATTACTATATGTATATTTACGTTGTTATTATTTTTACGTAATTGTTTTGTATATTTTTGTTATTTACGTCATGTAGGATGGAGTGTCATGGCGAGTGGATGCATTACTCTCGTAACATGACGTGGCGGTGAAAAAGAATATGACTGTATTAAGCCAGCAAACAGATAACTATACACAAACTATACAAGCTATAGTAAGTGATTATCGTCGCATTTTGACTCGAGCATCACCAGGGGAAGTATTTTTGCAAACTCAAATTTTGAAATTCGTATCTTTTACTGTGTTATATTCTTGAAATTAGCTACAAACGAAAGCTTAAATCCATTACATGTTTTTGTGAGATTAGATATTGTGGATTCTTTAAACTATTAATTTGCATCGAACCACTGGTGGTTTGACTGCTATTGTTTAACTATTGTGTCTGTTTACTGGACATTCAATAGGTTAAATAACCGAAATTACAAATGATCAAAGGACAAAACCGGGAGATTCGAGCAGTCATTTAAGATTCCAGCTTTATTGGGTTTCCCTTACAGCGCTGTAAAATTTGTTTGATAGTCCGATTTTACGAGATCCGAGCAATAAATCCCACGTCTGGAGTTACATCAATTGTGTGTACACTTGCTTTAGGCTGATGTCCTTGGTTTTATCTCAATTACGTCACATTACTAGATCTAAGTTTTTATACTTTCGTATTATACCTATTAGCACTTTTTCCTAAGAATCGTTGATACACGCGTGATAAACGGTTCCAAGCTACGCAAATGTCAATGTTCTAAAAACAATAACCGCGCTCAGTTTGAACGCATTTTCATTCGAATGTAACTCGAGGATAAGTATACCTTCCCACGTATCTTCACCTACGAACAGTCCCGACCTACTATGGGAGCGCTGAGCGCGGCCTAATGAGTTATGTAAAATTAATTTTTGGAATTCACTGTAGAAACCTCTTGATCTATTGCGTCGAGTTGTAGAAATGGTATAATTATTAATTGGGAAAGTAAAGAAAACACGAATTTTCAATTTTTAGAACAGTGAAATTTAATTGATTTCAAGATACATAAGTTAAGAATAAGTTTATACCTATTATTAAAATAATTAACTTCAGAAAGTTCCAAGAAACAAAAGGTCTGCAAAGGTTTTGGTAGAGCGTAAAAATATACGAAAAAGAAGAAAATCTTTTAACAAAAAACCATTTGAAATAGGAGACGCGGACGGAAGCTTTTTTCAAGTTGCCGATTCATTGTCTCGGAGGCTGTGATAAGATCATTCTATTTATAATGTTGTTTACTCGAGGAGTACTCCTCTATTTTGGCGTCTTTGATGGATGGTTTATTTAACTTTTGTGTTTTCAACTGAAAGTATACGGTGCAGTTATTTTGTTGTTATAAATTTTATGTAGACCTCCGCACAACTTTGTAATTTTGCTCTTAGGTCGTTGAGCTGCAATGTTGTTTTCATAATAATACTAATGATGTTTTCAGCTAAGTAGCTAGATTGGGGAATAAACAACATTTGAGAGTTCATGAAATTAAATTTATTCGTTTGTGGGATTAGCAAATATTAAGTAGTATTAATTTTTCAATGTAAAATAAGTCAAGACCAGTGGTCGCGCGACTGGGTGCAGGTAATGTTATGAATGGATTGTCCGATTTTACTAATTGAAAAAAGATTAATATCTACGTATTATTACCTAATAAAAAACAATAAAGCGATCGAGATCGTATTTGCAACTTTGTTATCTTTTAAAATTGAAACTCACAAAGTTACCTTCATTTTGTAACGAACCAATGTAAACGAACCTTAAAGCAAAATTGAATAGATGTTTTCTTTCTATCGGTTTCAAATTACGGTCCAGCTGGAATGTTCTCGGTGTTGTATTTTTTACTTCGGTAATAAAATCTGAAATATATGAGGTCCATAATGGATCCATTATATTTAATAACAGTGGAGATAACTGGAATGTATTAATGTGAAACGACAAAATATGGAAAATAACCCTTGAGAAATAACTGGACATCCATTAGGGCTGTAAAATGTGTTTTGACGTTAGGGCCAGAGTAAATGTTATCTGTAGAGGCGGAGATATATGTATGTCATTTAATATAAGTAACCTTTGTTATGATATTTTCACCATTGTTTCGTCGACGAACAGGAGTAACCGATATAGCTAGACTAGCAATCTAAAGTGACAATCGGCTGGCCACATAGTTCGAAAGAACGAGAACCGGTGGGGAAGAAAGGTTCTCGAATGGCATCCACGTCTTGGCAAAAGTAGTACAAGCTGCTCCCGGCTAGGTGGATCTGAAGAAATCGTAAGAATTAAAGGGACCTGGTGGAATGGCGTCAATTAGGAGAGACCCGTGTCCAGCAACGGATTACCAAGGACTGAAAAAAAGAATGAAGAAGAAGATGAGACTTTTATGGTATAGTCTTTGTTACAGCTTTTTTTAGCTCAGTCTTTGCTCTACTCAACCATTGTCAAATTATGATAGGTAATGCTTTCTTTGTAGAGAAAATTTAGTCTATCAGCTGATTTCTATATCGTTTGTTCTGCAGCATTACAGAGACCAAATCGGTTTCTTCATTAACCTCTAACGTTTACCCTTAATATTCGGGGTCGAAATTTTAAGTAAAATCGCTCATCATGCCGTGCTACATTATTGGTATTAGTTCAACAATTTTCCGGAAGAGCGCATAATTGATGAAGCCAGTGGTGATTATGAAAACGTCCGTCACGTTTATGCAGTCTCAGAATGAGACTGCTTGCGAATTCTACCTCCTTTTGAATACGGCTATGTTCTCTCAACGTAATTATTTGGTACATAACGTTAAATTAAATATTACCTGCTGTAAAGGTGATTTTTCCTTCACCTTTTACACCAGGGAGTAAATCGGATACTGGAGTGGATTATTAAGTAATTATACATACTAAGTTGTAAACAATTGATATTCAATTATATTAGTTGAAAGCTATATATGTAATCATTCATTGGCTGCAAAAATAAATTGCGAATATTAGGTGATCCACACGCGCATTTGCTGTCACTATAATATAGTGACATATTATGATAAACAATAATAAAGACGTTTACAGTTGAATAATTTATTTATTAAACACTTGTTAAGTAGAAACCGAACATTAAATGCATTTACGAATCCATGATGCTATTGTCTGTTGTATGAACTAATCCGAGTAGTTCTGGGCGCGGAGCGAATTGCGTCGGCGGGATACCTGTCGGTCACTGTCGCTTTGGTAATTAATTGTGTCTGCCGTTTTACGGAAAATACGCGCTTGTATGCTGTTTCTTTCTTAATTGCCCGATCCCTATAACATGGATTACAATGAAAATTGGTGTGCTACTTCATATGCAGTCTTTTAAGCACACGTAAGCATTTTTGTTTTGACTGAAAACCATTTGTTAATGTCGTTCTCTTATTTAATTATAATTGTTGATGTGTCTGTTTCTTGTGTGTCAATAAAGAGTATTTGCACTGTAATTACCTATTTTGTGTTAAGAATTACATATTTTTATTCAAAGTGCGATAAAATTTCTGTGTTTTACTCTGTTAAATCGTTCGCTGATATATGTATTAGCTACAAAACATCTATAAACCTCTCCCAATCTGTCGTTGGGTGCGGCGCGGTTTGCCGGCTGGGACATCTGTCGTTCACTGTCGTGCCGGTAATTGATAAAGTACGTATATCAACCTCTTATGTACAACAATATAGATAGATATGTGTTGGGTATAGACAAGGGTGGTTCTGATACATTTAGTGCAAAATAGAATACAGTATAACATTCGATGCAACCCTTTTATATCGGACGTTGGCCCTTTTCCAATATCGTGCAGCAAGAGACATGCCATATTAGCTCACCCTAGGTATGTTATCTTACCTTCTAACGTAACGCAGCATGTTCTTCATGTCTTTATGTTTCAGTTGGGGAGGTGTGTTTGCCAGAATATATTTATTTCAGGAACACATCTTTGTCTTCATGATTCGTAATGCCACTACGGGCCCCGACGTTGCTTTATTTTATTTTAATTGCTTCACTTGAAATCTTTTTGTAATAACTCGGAATTACTAAACGTTAAGTTTGTTTTTATGCACTGTATTATTCCCTTATACCGCATTTACCTACTGCAAACCACCATCGTACATTATTTGCCTCGTAGCTCGTAGCATACCTTCGTAGCTCGTAGATCTCGTAGCTCGCTCACTATTGTTCCGCTGCCGCTGTCATCGTAGACATCCGTAGCCCTCCCTCACTTTCATACATCTCGAAGATTAATGTTGGCAAAATAAATTAGATAATTGTTTGGGTGTGGCTCTATCATTATTATGGTACAATTGAAGTCAGTGTCGTCTATCAGTCTGATAGGTTAATAGGAAAATTAGGTTCATAATTTTTATCCTTGGCAGAGACTCACAAAAGCAATTATATTGAAGCCCGTAGCTTTTTAGTACATGGGAACCAACAGGATCGGATGCTGTAAAGAGGTTTAAAATAGTCGCTTTAAATAAATAATCACCAGATTTAAAATATTTTATTTTTAGGTTGTCTTTGCTGATTGTACTTCATTTTTATTGTTTAAAGGGAGTCTGAAATAATAAAAGAAAATTATAAAACTTATGAATCTTTTCTCTATTACGAACATTACAATAAAGACAGGACCTATTCTCAACATCCGTGTTCTTCTTTTATTTCCTCTGCGTCAGCCAGTCCTAGCTCTTGAATTGACTGTGAAGGCCGTAGCTTCAGCCATCTGAAGCAACCACTTACGAGGTCCACAAACTTACAATAGTAATTAATAATGGTGTAAAAGTTCAGTAGGTATTCACACTACTATTACCAGTTAGTCCAGATGATTGTGTCTAGTTGCTAGTGTCCCGGCACGTCTATCAGCGGGCTAATTTGCGGGAACTCAATGCGCGGCACTAATTGCCGCATGCTCGACACGTGTCCCCTCGTTCGTGCCCTGATTAATGTTTCCATCATAGAAATAGGAAGAAAATAGAAAGGCTATGTAAGCGGGGCGTAACCTATATTCACTCTCAACGCGATTGAGAGTGAGACTGATAGAACGAGTTTGGGACGCGAATGTCGCTAGCCACAATGGATACGGGACAAAATATGTTATTAATTGCCGTTCTATTTACTTCCTTTTCATATGGTTTTCATGAAGTCAGTTAAGCTTTTTTAACATTCGTGTTAAATACCTTCTGGAAAATTAAGTGATTATGTTTGAGAATAGTAGATTGTATGGCAAGGGAGCAAAATGATATTTTTACGGCAAGGGCGTTTTTTGAATCCACGCGAAGTGAGGGATTCCAGAGTAGAATCACGAGCGTAGCGAGGGTGTTTTTTGTAGAATCCTGAACGTAGCGACGAATTCAAAGTACGTCGCCCGAGCCAAAAATATATTTTGTCCCGAGTGTACATCTCATCTCATCTCTCTCATCCAACCTCAAATAGAAATTCTATCTGATGTTGTATATGGGTGCCTTTTTTCTCATGAAGACTAAATGTTAGCCCTAAATAAAGTATCTCCGGCAACCTAACAAATTAAGCAACTGGTGTTGATTACGTTGACACATATCATGTGGGATCAACACAAGTAAACAAGACCCTTGAAAGCGTCTCATACGGCAAGTGTTAACTATTCAACAGCGCGCCCACATTACTCACACACCCTAAACAAATCGCCACTAACTTCTCTGACGCCTTACTACTTTGAAAAGTTATCGCTTTTAAGAATTGATGATGTGATGCGACGTACAATTTCCTGGACTCTAGGTCCGTGCCTTTTTTTTGCATTAAGTTATTTATCTGCATTTCCTGTAGTATATTGCTCCAGAAATTTTTTTTGTCAATTTTGGCCCGGTGTCTCCTTGGATCGTCCCGGGCATTCTTTTAGAGTTTCTGCTATGACTTGGTAGTCTCTGTGGCTGATAGCAGTGGCCAGGTTGTACTCTTCAATAGCAGCTGTATTCGCCTCTATGGCCTGTTTTATGAAGATTGCGATGGCGTCCTCACTGACATCCGAGTAGTAAGTACAAGAGCCTGTGTGTCTGGTGATAGTGACGACTGCATGAGAGACGCTATCATGCACCTTTCCTTTTTGAGGCTTTGTATTCACAATTACTACATTTTCGTAAGTCAGTCCCTGGGCTTCGTGTATGGTGAGGATACGTGATCCCTCACCGGATCCACAGCCCGCGTTTCGAAGTGATGTTTTCTCTGCTTGGGTGTGGACCAGGAACAGGGTGTCTTGCGCGGATGATGGTATTTGCGTGCCCGTGTATCTTTTCATTTCCAGGGAGCGGGTTTTCTTGCTAGAGGAGTAGATGCCATCGTAAACTCCTTTAAGGGCGTAGGCCACGTCCTTGGGGTTTCTGTTTGTGCAGAGGAGTTCTTGACTTATTTTCGCGAGGAGGTGGGGACGTCAGTATTTGAGCTCGAAGTGGTTTTCTCGGTCGATGTAGGGTAGCTGGTTGATGTCGCCTATAAGAGTAATTTTATTGGTTCCAGATAGTCGAGCCGCCATGATGATGGCGCCAAAATGGTTCATTAAGGCTTCATCAACCACCAGTCGCATTGCTGGCTCCTTCACCCCGTTAACCAGTATCGAAGCCATGGTTCTTATTTGCTTCTTACAGTCGACTCCTTTTCGTTTCTCAAATTTTTCCCTCAGATCTTTTGCTCCTTCGCATGTGGTGGTCACTATGAGGTCGCCTTCCTCCGGTTTGATGTTTTTTATAATCCACGTTGTCTTTCCGCAGCCAGGTACTCCATTTACCCACGTTATTTCGGGTACTGTCCATGGTCTGCCAGATCTGCTGTCCTCTTCTAACCCTTCAACTGCTTCGGCCATTTTTAGGATCTTACTACCTAGCATGATCTCAGTGCATTTAGCGGTGACAACTATGGGGTCATTTGGTGGGGTATCTTCGGCGGTTCCTCTTTTGATTTGTTTTCGTCCCTCAAGACCACGAATCCACCAGTACTACTGAATGCTGCCATGTGGGTGCCCATTGTGCCATGAAGTATTTGGCCTGTCTCGTTGTTGTATATGGCAGCACCGGCTTCTTCCAGTAATACGTTCAGCAGTCCTCGATTGTCATTTTTAAAGGCTTGCATTATTTTCCCACACAACTCAAGATGTACCTGTTCTGTTGCCCTTGTTATGGTGAGGAACTCTTGAAGAACATGGTACATGTGTTCGAGTGGTGTGGAAGCGGCTATCAAGTTTGAAGTGAAGCTCTTTCGGGTATGTTACCGCCAACCTCTTAACCCGTCGTAAAGCCTTGTCTTATGTTTCGGCTGGAGAGGTATGGTCGCCGGAGATACTTTATTTGAGGCGAACATCTTAGTTCTCATGAGCAAATCCTACTTATTATATTATTATTATAAATACGAATATTTGTGAGTATGGATGTTTGTTACTCTTTCACTCAAAAACGGCTGAACAAATTTGGATGAAATTTGGTACACTGACAGATCAAAACCTGGATTAACATATAGAATACTTTTTATCCTTCTCTGCATCAAGTTCTACGAGTAAAATCTACGCGGGCGAAGCCGCGGACACAGTATAGTAGCATACATATAGCAAAACTCCCGCATACAACCTTAGGTAAGATTTTTTCTCTATTTGAGGTTGGAAATGGGTGTCCACGGGCTGCAATGACCACTAAGTATCAGGCAGCTTGCGTGCCCGTTTGTTACTCAATTACTATGAAAAAATAAGAATAATATCCAGGGAGTCAACGTGCGATAAATCGAGGTTTACGTCTGTAAACGACATGCATTGGTGGCGCCAAACTGTGAGTGACACATTGTTGACACACTAAATTGAAATCTTAATTAAACTCTAACACGGCTTAATGTGTTTCGTCGGCAGCCTAGTTACTTTAAGCGAACAGTACAACCATTACGTTCTTGCCTATTATTACATTTAAGAGCTTGAAGTCTGAAGACAGCGTAAAAGTGTGAATTTTGAAAAAAGTTATTAGTAGGTACGATATTTGAGAAAAATAATTATAAAAAATGTATATTAAAATAATAAATAATTACTTCGACGATGAGGATTATTTAGGTAAAAAAACTGATGAGTTAGGTAAATGAAGAATAATAAACAAATGAATAGTAAATATTCGATCGCTTTCGAGGACCAAAACGTTTGGCTTTTAATTATGTTCAACCCGAAGTGACTCTTTAAAGCACTTAAACAATCAGACCATAGTTCATTTAAATGATACTATCGAAACATTAGGTAATCTCTAACAGAAATCTGGGTTCGATCTTTATCAATGTGCTTAATTGTTACCGATCGGTACCTAACAATTCACTTTATTTTTATGGGTGAATAAAAAGTCACTTTTAAAGGTAGAATATTTTATTAAAGATACAAACATTTATCATCATTTTCAAGGGAAAATATAGAACTGTGTAGGGCATAGAAATATAGGTACTTTGAGATTCCACAGTAACATTAATACAACTTCGTTATCATACCATGAATTCACACCAATATTATATTATATTTTTTAAGTTTAAAAGAATTTATTTCAATAATTTACATGGCCTTTAAATACTTATGTGTTTCCGTAAACTCGTAATTATACAAACGTTCATTCAATAATTTAACAATTTATTACATTTTTACGATATGCTATATTTTATATTACAATCAGCGCTTTGTTTCCCAATTTCTTTTTTTAAATGCCTAATATTTATACCTAAATTTAATTAATGTAAAAGTTTGGCAACATTTAGCTGTAGAGATATACAAATTAAAATTAGGTTTATTGATCTTTAACAAAAAATGGATCGTGAACCTAATAAGATTTTCTATACAAAATTTAATTTTTATAAACATGTATTTTTGGATTATAAATACTTAAATGGCAGTAAGAAAAGTATTTGTTTAAAATCTGACTTCACATAGTCTAAGATTTTTTAAGTTTTACATGTTTATGGCAGGTTTTTTAATAGTATTAAAATATATATCTAACTGATAAAGAAATATAATATTTTAACATACGAATATGAGTAGATTAACACAAATCTAATATTAAATTTATCTACCTAATAATTACACCAGCAAAGCACTAATTAATTCATTTATCTAATTCGCTTTTTAAATTATCGACAATTAAAAAAGACATTTAACTAATTATAATGCTATACACTGACTTTTTGATTTAATATTAAAATATGAAATATTTTGTACAATATTATAAAATATATTGATGTGTGGAGAGTCACTTGCAAGCTTGTTTTTCTTAAAGCAGAAGAGTGTAATTATACATTTTTAACTTTTTAAATTATTATATTAAATATTATAATTTATACAAAGATTTTATTACAACAGTTTAACATAGTAAACTGTAGGCAATAAAGATACAACAATGCGAAATTCAGCTATGGATAAATATATAGACTTAAGTGTTTATATAGATTAATAGTATAAAATAGTCAGGCATGCGATTTGATGCTTTTATTTATTTATTTACACTTTAGTTCCACAACTAAACTAGGTTGTACAAAGGGCGGACTTAATGCCGATAGGCATTCTCTACCAGCCAACCCTGGTTGATGGTGAGAATTTTTGGTAGGTAGCAACAATAAATTAAATTTTCGCTACTCTAAATAGTATGTTATAGATATTACTAAGTATAGCTTATTTACTTCGGACGTGACGCGAATAACTCAGCACGATACACTTGTACCCGTAATCTGATAGGTTAACCTAAGTATTATTTATGTAACCTACATTCGAAAACTATTGGATGATATAATACAATGAATTCTTATCATTTGTGTAAGCAATATAAGTCAGTTTAATGTTTCGTTTTAGTTTGCGATATACTACTTAATTATTAAGAGACATTTTACGTTGATGATGGTGTCGTAGCGACTGACTACGACTGTCGAAGATAATCGATAGTGGTCGCTGCGACTTTTCAACACTAACATATAAATAGAGTGATTGGACAACAGGCGGCGATTGTCGTAACTTGTGCTGACCTGTCATCTTTGGTAAATCTACATCTAGAGGTCGACCACCGTACCGTAAGCGCTCCCACGGTATGCGGGGGCGCGGGAGGGGAACGAAACTGACCAATTAGCTAGTCTCCTTCCGGCCGCCGACACAGTGTAAGAACTTGAACGTTCAACTTCGTTCCACGGTTCCTCACGCACACCACACACCATGGGAAAGCCGCGCTTAACGCAATCGTCGGCTTTGTGAAGTGTCGTTAAGCAATAAATCTAGTACTTATCTACATTACTCAATCGAAGTTACAAAGAGTCCATTCAAATCAGCGTGTTTACGGTCACTAGGGCGCGTGAGATCATTGGTGCTTGAGGTAGAGACTTGCTCGACGGAGACATCAGATTGGTTGAAGCTGACGGTGATATCGCGGGTGTCCTGGCAAGAGCTTGTGATGGCGAAGGCGGGGGAGAGGGGCTCGGGAGGGGCGTCCTCCTCGGGCAGGGTGCGCAAGCGCGAGATCCTCCCCCGCCCCCCACCTCACACCGGCGATTGATCCCCGCTTGCGCTCCCGCTGGTGATATACTCCTGGGCAAGGAGAAGTATTACTAACGCTTGGTCAGCCGAACTCTTTAAAGTGGAAAATGCAATTAAATAGTATGACTGTGATGAACATTATATTTAATTTTGTCAATCAGTTCACTTTAGCAAATACATTTTGAACTGAAATCGAGAATTTATTTTGTTAATATGAGGCCGTGTAGTCATTTGAGTCTTTGTAGGTAGGTAGATTTTTCCGTCTTTCTAGGGTAAATAGGCGGAATTGCTTGATTTTATAAGAGGGTACGTTAAGATGGCCCTCATAACAATAAACAAAACCTATCTACGATTATCTAATTTCGTGGCATCTAAAGGATTAATATCTCTGTATAATACTATATGTACCTATAATACTCTGTATAATAAGATAATCCTACAATTTTAGCCAACACCTAGTTTTCAGGATACTTACAGCATGAAGATGTCGTCCATCATGATGGGGAGCAAGGGAGGTCCTAGGCACCAGTAGCGTCGTGGTAGTGGTCTCTGAAGCCGCTGATTCCCGTTTCGAAGGGTGACTGTACAACCTGTTCCATACCGCTCTTGTGTTAAAAAACAAATTATGTAGGTATGTAATATTCAAATTTAAATATCGAAAATATCTACTAATTTGTGGTTTATTCGATCAATTAAAATAGGTTACTTTAATGTGTGCGTTGTAGAAAGTCTTACCGTAAACGTAAACATTAATTAGACTGAGGCAAATAGCACTACTTATGACAAATATTTGCGTTTTTTACCTAATAACAAGTTCTTTTTGTAATAAAATTGATATGAAAAATTAGAAACAAATTCGTAAGGAATATTTTATGATTACTTAGATATTCATGGGATTACGTGATAGTTTATGATCAAAAAAGGTTTTGTGTTTACTAAAAGAAGGTATTTCTGGGAAACTAAAAATTATGCACGTATTGTAAAATTAAGACATTAGAATGATTGCGAGTAAAAAATAAAATGACAAGACATTGTGACTCAAAAGTAAATAATATAATAATTATTATAATCAGAGAAAAAGATTCAAATTATAACTTTAAGTACTGGAAGGCAATAACTACAAATTATTAATTAATACAACCTACACAATATGATTGGATAGTGCCAATATGTTTACCAATTAAATTCGCTATATCACCAACTCGTTATTTAATTCCATTCTGTTTACCTACTACATCGAAAACCTACTATTTCAAACTATGCGATATTGATAAACTAATTCATAATTTTTGCATTGCAGTATTTAAAAATATAACATAAGAAATAAGTCATGCTTACCTCAAAAGGAAATTTAAATCATGCAAAACCATTCGAAATAGCAGACGATGAAAGCGAAGAAATAATTAAAACCACTGACATAAAGCAGCAAAACATCAATTTATTACAAAGTAACAAAGGATGCAGTAAAAAATCAACCAAATCCACATTGTTTCTTTTAAAAAATCCATTAAATTCTTCATAAATGCAATGAGCTTCTGTAATCACTTTTGTCCAGAACCGAGATGCTTGCGTCTTCATACTGTGAGCCTATGAAGAAAAAGATTGCATCAAATATGGATTTGGAAATTGAAAGTTATTTATCCATCAACATTGAGTGAAAAATTTGTTAAGGCCTCTACACCGAATCTAATTATTCACCGTTTCTTCGATGCTGTACCCGTGTATGTGTTTTTTACACTCAATTTAAAAAAGCAGCCCATATCTTATTATCAGACAGATAGCCCAGAGCGCGAAAATTTTATTTCTAATAATTTCTGTTAATTATTTCTAGAATAGGTATATGTATTACGTAAAAGTGCAAAATGAATGTACAACTTGAAACAGTTTTGAGGTTCATCAGTAAGACAGTAAAGACGCGATTATAATGACGTAAAGAAAGTAAATACAGTGCTTTTAGAAATATCATGAATCATGCATCTTGAAATGATTCTCAATCTTAAACCCATTTTGGTACAGCATGTAATATCCAGGCAATCGATTACTGAACAGTTTAGGTATGCAATATAAGTAACAGCTTTGGCCCGGATACAAGCAAAATGTTGGGTATGACGGTCGTGAAGTAAAGCTTTCGGTAGTAAAATCGACATAAAATGGTGGACTTGATCACTGAATAATAAGGACAAAATAATAAAGTAAACGCTAAGGCTAAGGATTTTTGTGGTGCCTTTCATAATATTAGCATGAAGTCATACACAAGTATAACTATTTATTTATAGGTTGTTTCAGTAAACCCATTTCAGATGATATCGAGGCTTGTCAGCCAAAAATATTTCATATGTGTGTTTAAGTCGTGTTGCGATTTTTGAACTCTTTGGCTACATTGCAATTAGTCAGACTTGAATTAGTAGCCTGATCTTTTCAAGCATTGACAAATGGACAAAGAGTCTAGCTTCAAACAAGAAACATATTTTTGGATTTTAAAATAAAGATTAAATGTGCAAAGAAAACAATAATATACTTAAGATGATAAGACTAAGAAAATATAAAATGAACGAAATTGTCTGAAAGTTACGTGATGGTACTGTACCTATTGAAAACACGATGACATGTACGTTTACTAAATAAAAGATGCCCTTTCAGATACTCGTAGGTGCCTTGCGTGCCTTTTGGACAGTTGACCTCGAGATAATATCATACCTACTAGTGACAATATTTGTACTAAATATATGAATATTTTATAAGATACTGCTGAAAAATATACATCGGTACGCTGTCTAACATAAAAGTTGTACTCATAAAATTTATTCCCTCCCGCACCAAAGATGTATTGCTTGAACTGTACTTCACTGAAACTGTAGAGGTCTAATACTACACGCTGTGAAGGTTAGTACCTAATGTGTCGAGAACATCTGTGTCGCTCATTTATCTTTGTCGACGTTTTATCAATAGCTCACACATTTTTGTTCGGCGAGTATGAATTTTCTTTTACTGGCGATAAACAGCAGCGCGACACTTGATTTACTCGAACAGCTTTAGAAACGTGCGGGTAAAAATTATTTGTATTCCTATTTACAGGCTTTTTATCTTTTACATATAAGGTTGTATGTAGTGATATTTGAATGAAATTTTGTATGAACGCAGTTTATAACTTTATGTACTTTCTGGGCCAAGTTTTAAAATCTACGTGGGCCAAACCGTGGTCAAAGTATAGTATAGTATAATGCCAAAATCATGAAATTGGGGTCTTTTGAAAACAGTAAATGAAAAACAAAGTTAACGTGTATTTAAATGTCCCATTAAGCAATAATGCATATTGCCGTCAAATACGTGTCTAGAACGAAGTAACGCCAAGAAGTCAAAAATTAGTCATGCCATTTGCCATCACAACAAGTGCCGTAGTATAAATTTCACAACAAAAACGGGGTAAAAAACAACGATCCCATTAAAACTTTACAAAACGACTGGTCACGTAAAATATTATTATATAAAGTACTGGCAAGATAACAGGGGAAACAAGTAGGTTTATTTTGAATTATCTGAGGCGTTAACATCGGGAACTTCCTTCCTCTCTGTGAGTTCAGACAAACTTTGAGTTTGAAGGCTGCGTCGCGTTGTCGACTTTTACCCATTGCTTGTTAACTGTTATTGATAGTTATTTATAGAAACCTAGTTATTCATAGTTTACGAGCGAGTTTGTCTCTCTTTAAAATCTACTTTTGTAAAATTTTCGATAATTTAGAAAATGTTGATTGTAATCTTAAATTCACAATTATAAAAAGCAATGAAATTTGCTATTGGCATATCTTACTATTAGAACTTCAACAGAAATCACTCAGCACAGCAGAAGTTAAACAAAATACATGGCAGTTTTACGCCGTGTTATTAATAAAGAAAATTTAGTACAAGCTAAATAAATTCATGCAAATTATGCAGCTATAAATGCAAGTTACATATAGCAAATGCTTCTCTTACCGTATGCTCTCGGTCCTGGATCTTGGAGACCAGTCCTTGGAGTAGGAGGCGCCTCGTCGTCGCCCCCCACCAATGTTTCTGCCGGTCTTCCACCGTTCTACGTGATTCCTGATGGCATGACGCACTTCCGTGTTCATGAAGCAGTAGAATAGCGCTACTGTGAAACCCTGTGAAAAATAATAGAGATTCAGTTTGAGTACATTGACATGCACACATAGATAAACATGACGTGTAAGATGTGTATGGATATTCTGTTACGTCTCAAATTAAAATTTTAATAAATGATAGTCGAATTACGACTACGGCGGTCTTTACAGTATTTTTCAATTGTAAATGAAAATAAGTTATTTATTTCAAAAATGAGCCGTTGCCGAAAGTAATTTGTAAGTATGAATTTTCTTGACAACTCGCTATTTAAAGATCTCAGAACAGTTTTTTAGATTATGTAACGTAAATAATTTATTGCGAACGAAAACAATCTCAAATCTTCAGAAATAAAGCCTCTGTAAGTAAATGTTGCATCCTCCGGGGATTTAAGATTAGATATGGAAATCTGTATGATACCTATTACTTTAAAAATACGTTACACAGAAAATGTTGTTATGACTATGTTATAATCATTTTATCAAACAGTAATAAATGCACCAGCAAATATATTTGTAGTTTAATATAAATCTAACGGTATTTTAAACCTGCCACTTTTACCTACAATACATGAGTGTTTTCGTTTATAGTCATCTTAAAATTATTTACCTATTCTAAAAAATATTTTAGTATCCGAGAAATATAGGTACAAATATAATCAATTTATTAAACAGTCTTTAAACCCCGCTGCTTGAGTAGATAGCAAGTGATCAAAAGACAAGCGATGTCGGGCGCGTTTAAGACTAAAGGAATGTTTTGGCGCTACGCGCTACGTCACTTTTCTATACGATTCATTGGCCGCAAACTACGATACATCGGTGTGCGGCATTGCTAAAACTCAGGCTAAGGTTACTAGATGGGTGGACCACTAGTGGTGAATTAAATGCACGCTTTCGTGCATTGGAGGACACGTTAAGCTGGAGTGGTGTACCGAGCAGTAGGCTATAAAAGGGTTGCAGCCATTAAACTTCGTACCTACGCTTTTTGAGTGTCATCTATTTCCGAAACCGTTAGGTGTTTTTCAATTTGTTTTTAAAACCCATTAGTCACCATCGTTCTTTGGAAGTATGATGGATGTGCACCGCGTAATGGATTTGACGTGTACCAATGAGTTTTCTTTTTAATCAGTGCTATCGGCATTCAGAGAGATTAAAAACTAAGATTAAATAACTTAACTTATGAAACGGTTCTAAGGATTCCTACGTAAGCTTTTTGAGTATCATCTATTTCCGAAACCGTTCGACGCCTTCAATTTGTTTTAAAACCGATCAGTGCATAGTCACCATCGTTCTTCTGAAGTATGATGGATGTGCTCCGCGTAATGGATCTGACGTGTACCAATGAGTTTTCTTTTGAATCAGTGCTACCGGCATTCAAAGGGAACTAGGGATTACTTTCTCTGGAAATAAATTCAGGATGTAGAAAAAACTGCATTTTGAACATATTTTTTAACATTAACAAGTTTTTTTATAAACTGTACGTCTACTTTAGGTTATATTTAACTGACTTCAAAATTTGTATTTAACCGCAAAGCCTCCTCATTGTTCAGCAATGGGTTACAAAGAGTTGAAAATAATAAGGCTACCTCAGATTTCAAAAAGCGTTCGTAAATTTTAAACTGGAATCCTCCAGGCGCGTTAACTGATGAAAGCTATAAATCTGTGACGAAAGCTTACCGAGGACCTTTTCTTGAATTTGTGAGTAAAGGCTTAAGTTCTGTCCAAAGACCTATGAGCGAAACGACTTAACAATACTTAAAGAGACTTACGTTTGAGATTAATTCGGTCGCTGGTTGGAAATGGATTAGAATATTCAGTATTCTGTATCGTAAGTAATAAATCACAAAATTTTAGAGTATTTAATATATTTTAAAATTACATTTTGTAGCTGTAAAATTTTAATTCAAATAATGGCAAAAAGGTGTAGTTTTGTGTGTGGATTTACGAGTAAATTATCTAGGTCTATAAGAGCCTGTATTAAAAGTTCTAATTAAAACTATACATTTATGTTTCTGAAATGTTTCTTTAGAGAGCTGTATACGAATGGACGGACCTACGACATAACAATTTATATGCATTTTAATAATCTATTCCTTTAGAATTAATAATCGTCATTGATTAAATCACCTAATTTTATTGTTTAGCACCATAATTAATAACCAAACCAAGATATGGATTGAGATTGATACTGTTCGGTTACCAAATACTTATATTTTTTTTTTCAAATAACAGATGTAGCTGAAAATAATACATCATTTATGCGATCCATATCTGAACCATATCAGTTTCTTTTGTAATGTTAGGTTTAAATTGGATTAACCGACGTCTGTTGCAACGGTTCAAGTAAAATTAGAGCGGTGGATGGGAAGATTTATCACTCGTCCATCTATCGAGGGTCTCTGGTTTCTATGCAAAGGGTCCGCGTTAATTAATGGAACGAGATACAAGGCTACGGAAGGTCGTAAGAGCTCGTCTGATGAGAAAATATTGAACGCGTGGATCGTTCATTAACGAGATAAAAACATTCCTCTTCTAATAAAGGCTTTCAAATTAAGTACAAAAGAAAAAGCACAATTTCGGTACAATGTTTGATTGATACAGAAACTAAATTGTACGATATTGGCAGAATGTTGCAAAAGATTGAAAAAAGAAACAAAAATATTGGAAGGTGAAGAAGTTAATATGGCAAAGTAGACTAAAGCATGTATGAGAAATTAAAGTTAATATTCGCACAAATTCTTGGATAATTAAAATTTAGGCTTATAGAGGTTTGATGGAAACATCTTAGTTCCCGTGAGAAGAAAATGTGGGCGACAATAGGCTCCAGAGACCACTTAACATCAGCTGGTCTGAATGACCATTTGCTACTTCTTAGTCACTACTTTACTAATCCTTATTAATTCAATCAACTTACTTGTGTAGACAGCATCAGAGCTCTCGTGTAGTCGAACGCGTGCGCGAACCAGGATTCATCGTTGGGCCCGCACAGTACCAGCAAGTTGGTGATACCCAGCAGCGGTATCAACACCAGAAGGGCCTTCGTTGCCTTCCGATACTGCTCTGTTTCTAGAGTGTTCGCTGACCGGAGTTTTGTTATGAGAACCTGTTGGATGGAAAAGTAGACTCAATATTGGTAGTTTAAAGGATACTAAAATGGAATACTTAATATGAGCATCCTTTTATATTTAGGTCGCTTTTATTTTGGCGGAAACTGCTGCTGTCACTATATAGTGATGTAAAACCTACTAACCAGGTGACGAAATCCAACCTGGGACACGACCTTCAGTGCACCTTTAGTTCAGTTGAAGAGCACAACAAAGAAAAGATGTCCTTTTTATATTCATAAATTTCGTAAGGTAGTCTATGGCTCAATTTAATAATATTCCTAAGTAATTGTCAGGCTCCCTTATTACTTCATAGCCTTGGAGAGGCTTTTAATCTTACAGCATCAAAACAAAACAATTAAGTGAACTCAGTAGATGTGAAGGAATAACACAAAAATATTAGAAATGTTCTTAGAAAAGGTTTCTAAGATTTACGCCGCTATCATCAATAACAAAGACTAATTATTTGTCTTTTTTGTACATACTGATATATATCGCAAAGTTGTATGATTCAAATAATTTATATTTATTAGGTAAGTATATAAAAATATATTAAATGAGTTTACAAAAAATATCTATTGCTCTGAGTCCAAAATAAAAACTGATTTGCTATAGTCCGTTAAACAGAGGTGAAGGAAAGCAATGAGAGGATGTCTGCATGACTCAAAGTTGTCTATAAATTGTCCAATTTAGTCAAGGTTTTGATGAAAAAAAGGTTAAAATTGCTTTAAAATATTTTTTAAGCTCTATAATTTGGTGTCTGCTTTATTTTTAAATCGCAAATTAAAATAAAAAGACACATTAAGATTGTTTACCAAATAGAACAAGTGTAAAGAAATGGACTATACATTTGTACATTGTACGTACCCACATAATCCTAATGAGGAAGAAAAGGTTAAGCGCGAGTCCCACCAACGCCGGCGCCTTATGGATCCAGTCGACTTGGTGCTCGTGTATCCATAGACACATCTTGGTGTCACTCGATATCGCAAGCTGCACAAACAAATAATACAATGAAATTATTATATTTTTTAATTTATATTAAGTGGTAAGCCGCTTTTATGTAAAACCAGGCAAACGGACCACTTGAAGGAAAGTGGTCACCGTTGCCTATGGACATAGGCAACATCAAAGACTTGGTCAGTGCGTTTCTGGCTTTGGAGGAGCATCCTTTTCACACTCCCTTTTCAATTTGATCTTGTACGGAGAATCCGGCTTATGACGTCATCAATATTTCAAATATGTACCTACTTATCTGAATCATTATTATTTTTTTTTCCAAGATGCATTTTATTTGATGCATTTTATTGGATGCATAATAGTGAATTGTGTACATAATATCAAATATTAGTTCCCCTAACTCAGTGTGTTCGAGCATTTATCATAATAATCCTATTTGTTTGTTACGCGAGAGTAAGAATTGTGTCGAATGAATAAAAATTATCCGACTTAGAGAACAGGAGCCAAGGGACTCGTTAAAAGTATTTTGCTAACCGCAGCAATTATTACGCAGCCCAAAGGCCTAAGCGTGAAATACTCGAAAAAGTTTCCCAAGAGTTTGTACGAACAAGTTTCTTTTACTAAAGTTTCGAGCGGAGTACAAAGTCGTGCTTTATCGCGGTTTTGTTTTAATGATTCTTTTGCTATCGTTAGCTTATTGAAAAGTTACATTTGGGGTTGCTTCTGTAAGAGGCCGTAAATTTTTAGGGAGTTAGATGTTTTAATGTATGATGAATGCAAATTTAAAAGATCGTGACTCACGGTCGCCATTACATCCAAACAAGGAATGGGTGTCACTTTGAATACAAGCATAGTGTGGCACACTCTCGGAAGAGGTGTTTAGTAAAAAAAATCATTTGTGCACACTCAAGGAGCGCTAAACCAATTTGAATGCAATATTTACTGTTGTAGACTAACTTGGGCAATATATAGGCTGTGTTTTATTGAAATTATTGGATTCTTACGAAAACTCCAAAGGAAACAATTATAATGGTAGTTCTTAGGTAGATAGTCTATATTTAAGACGACCATCGTGTCGCCTGCTGGGTCGTCTACTACCTACTAAGATGCAATACTAGTTATTTGCTATTGCGTCCTTCTGATTGCTTGAGGTTGACATTGTACGGAGGATCGGATGTCCTACGATAAAATATATTGGTCAGTTCCAAAACCTTTCTGAGTTCAAGTTACCTCTATAAATCTGAAGCACGGTACTGATGTTGAAGAGGTAATTTATTGCTAAAGTTGTATGAGGATTGTTCTAGAAACTTAAGCGGATGTGCACAGAATATATGAGAGTTAACTGTTGGCTTTATTTGTGCGTTTTACTCTCAGAGATAAAAATGGTCCAGATAAGACTTGATATTTTTATATTGGCGTGTGGCTCAATTATGGCTGGGATGGTATCTAGTATGTATGGTTATTTTTGTCTAACTATGTCGTAGGTACAGTTCAATACAACGTGTGTCTGGGTCCATGACTGGATATTTTACCTTCCTCCACGGTTAGTTTTTACAATGTATGACATTTTGATTATTTTCAATTTTGATTATTTTGGGATCACATAAATACGAGTAACGTTTTAGTATTATTTTAAGTTCAAAGCTTGCTTATTCTTCATACAAAGAGGAAATCCTATAAAGGTGTCCCCATTATCGGATAAGGTTTAAACGAGGATATTCGGAGCCGGATCCATGCAGTTGAGGCCACTTTGTTATTCAAAACACCCTTGAGGGTTTTGAGTAGGAAGCGATTTTATTGCCTTTTGGCCCATTTCTTTTGTAATGCCTTTAAATTAGGACACGGGAAAAATGTAGGAAAGTAAAAAATTTTTTAGCGGGAATAATATTACTGAGAAGGTAATTATTTTTTGTTTTGTATCAATTAGGGGTTTGGAGTTCGATAGCATTTTATTACTTTTTTGGGATTCTCTTTCTTTAGGCAATGCATTAAAAAAGAGAATAAGAAAATAATTCAGTTGAATACGGAGGTTTTCATAATGAGTGGTAGACGTCTGAAATTAGGTAAATTACAATAACATTTGGTATTAAAATATGAAATTTAAGAACAATTTTTAACTACCTCTAGACCAAATCTTGCAATTTAGGAGTGGAAGGATTGAAAATAATTCGTGAACCTAAACTCACTATGAAACAGAACAATGTATCTTATGAATCTACTTTTAGATGTATACATTAATTCTAACATTCATTTCTAACAACCAAACACAGCGATGTTTGTATGATATGACCCGTACGATGGTGTGAAAAGCAACCCAATGTATGGGTATATTGAGCGACCCTATCCTAATGTATGGATTGTCCCCATTTCAGTAAAAGAGATACAAAATCTAATATCGGGGACGGATACAGCTTAAATGAGAATATCCGAACTGAATGTACGGAAATGCGAAAGCGTTAGTTATTATTCATGACACGCTGTCTTAGGGTTTAAGTGCTTTATGTAGTGTTAAAAGCTACACAAACTGCAGTGGGATTTACCTTATGTTTCGAGGGGTTTATTAGTGCAGTAAACATTTTAGAAAAAGACTTGCAAAGTGCTCAGTTTATATGTTTACGTTTAAGTGCCGACAGTTCTTTTTTAATAAATGTTTATGTTTAAATTCGGATGCTTCATTAATAAAGGTTTCTGGCAATTTATTGCTACAGTTGTTAAGCAGAAATATCCAGAATACAAACAGTTTACAAATGGGTAGAAAACTTTCGTTGAATTATTGTAATCCTTGCCCTAAAATTTTAATATACATCGTTAAAGATCATTATTACAATAAAAAAAAATCCACATAATATTACATTAATCGATGGATTGATTTGAAACAAAAGGTGGCATTTCTATATCTGAGTGATTTTATATACGAGCAAGTAGTTAAGGGATCGTATTCATCGTATCAGTCTGTTTTACAATAAGGGGACTACCCAGTCTTGTTCCATAACTTTGAAAATGATTTATCTAAGCTAAATGTCATAGTAATTACCTAATTGTTATTACTGTAATAACTAAAATTATACTTGTAACTTACTGAACAAACCAGGCTTATACATCTTAATATAATTATGTAAAGTACCTATTCTAAATATGGAATCAAATTCGATCGACGAAGCAGAAAATTTATCCAATCAGATATTACAATAGGGTTGTCAGACGTGTAATTTTGTGAGAACGGAAATTTTCGACGTGTATATCCTTTTTTTCGTATTAGTTAGATCGTAAGGTCTTATAAGGATAATCTAATTAAAACCAGTGCCTCATTTTTATGGAACCTACTTATACGTCACGACATCCGTGAAATTTTTAAAAATTGAAATAGTCTAACGTTTGGCTGTAATCTTACCTGGTGGAAAGATTTAACAGAATAACAGAGAGAGTTATTCTATTAACTAGTTAAAAGAGGTTACAATGTTTGGCTATTGAGATGTTTTGTGTCATCGGACGTATCTGAATGAGAGACAGGGACAGCCTAGCAGTAGCAACCCTATTTATCTAAGGGCGCCGAACATTGTCACTTCGCTTCTTATTCAGGTCACGCGCGAAGGCCCTACCCGTTAATGTGGCCAATTTGTGAAGGGTTATGGTGACATTATTGGAGACCTATTAATTTTTCCATTTTCACTTTTCTAATTCATGGATTTAAATAATGAGGTTTGTATATAGTGAGTGCGTATTAACTCGACTACCCAACTGATGATAGAGTTGATAGTGATTCTCTTAGCAATCATTATGAATGTAATTAAGAGATTCTTAATGGACGTAGCCTTCACACAGAGATTTGCACAGATCATACCTTTTAATTAAGGTGTTTTTTCCATCGTTTTTACTTTCACGTCACCTTTATTAATATTTTATGGAGTCTCCAAAACTTACCCCATCAGGGCCCGTTGATGGGACCACTGCTACCAGGCATCTCGCTATCACCCAAATTATTATAAATATGGCCGGTGCTCCTGTTGAAAATGATAACATTAGATACATACGAGTACATTGGGTAAAAATCTTTTGCCATCAATAGTAGGTAATGTTTTCGACAGCAATCTCTTAGAAGACGCTCACTTCTTCATTCTAGTAGTAGGTAGTGTTTCTAATTTTTAGTCTCTTTTTGATATAATTTCGAGTAATTTTTCAGAAAAAATCCTGGTTTGTAATATTTTGTGTGTGTATTTGTGACTTTTATTGAAGTAAAAGTAGTTCCGTACTCAAAATAAAATATCTGTAATAATCCAAGTAAAGTTAGATATTAATTAACATTTTTTAATTGAAACATCAACCAAAACGCACGAACGAGGCTTTGTTGTCTAAATTGCAAAAGTATTTTTAATACTTCTTTAGTAAATAGAATAGGTAACAGCAAAAGTAATTTTCTTAAGACCGAATAGTGACTTTCGTCTTGAAAGTTCGCTTGAAGACAAACAGCAATGGAAAATGAAATCCAATCTTACATTACAATATTAAACGCTGATTTTAAGCAACCTTTTCGAAATACAAAATTTCAATTAAACTCGGATGTTTTATGATTTGCACTGTTTATTTGACAAGAGTTTCCAAATGGCTGAATTACTCGTATGTATTCAGTGTGGTAAACAGCGTGTAAGCTCACGTTAGCATTGTGGTTAAATTAAGTTCGTGGCTACAATATATGCGATATTTCTATTTCAAATACATATTTACAATGTTGTATATTAACTAGTATAAATATTTGCTGTGAACTTTTAACCCCCAAATTTACAGTCTGCAAATTTAAAGCTGTATAAACATAAGGCTTTAGGTAACATACAGGTATAAACATACCTACAACTTTTTTAGCTTTAATAAACTTATTTTCATATCAACTATGATATTTATGCAACAGAAGAAATTTGGAATGATAGTGAAGTGTAGTTGAATACTCACCCCAACCTATTGTTGTGTAGACCTTAAGTTTTATATTCTCAGCGGTGAACGTTTCCACGACTAACATATAGAGGTAAAGACCTGAAAAAATATGTGGTTTTATGTAGAGAATTTAAAAAAAATCTAAAATTCTGACCAAGCGTTCGTCATGCTATCAAAGATTCGACTATCAATCAGTTTTCAAGTAAAACATCTAACAGTTATATCAACGTCTAATAAAAAAATGTATTAAAGGGGATCCTAGAAGTGTTAAATTTTAACAAGAACAAAAATAAGCTAAGAATCCAAAAAAATAAGTTTACGCTGAGTAAAAACGATAAAGATTTTATTCATTTCATTTCAATTCTTGCGAGTTCACACTTGCAAGTATTGAAGTCCTCTTTTTACTTCAACATACGACATAAAGATATTGGATTTTAAAAGCATTTATTTATATTCACTTGTATGCATATCACGAAACTGCTATCAATCTTAACTTTAATAAAATAAAATATCAAAACATAATATAAAGTATGACAATAGACCTAAGGGACACTGCCCTTGTATGGGTTTTACGCATAACGTTTCTCTATTTCTAGGAAGAATACCATAACTAGGTAATCGCATGCTTCAAAAGCTTCGTTAACCTATTGTTGTACTTGTATTATTGCGTATTTTCATTGTACGCAAATAGATAGAAATTAATATTGTTAGCAGGAAAAAGACCTTCAACTAAGGTATCTATAGTCGGTTCCGTGAAAAATTTTTAGCCATATAGAATAGAAGATTAACGACTTTTATTTGTTAAATTTAATCTTTCTTTATGAATATCAATTGTATTGGATGTAAATTTGAAATGCCCAAAATATTAAAATCATACAAAGAACAAGTTATTCTGCGAAAAGTGTCATCCAAATTTTCTCAATTCAGATTTTGCGTGGATTCATGTGCGTCAAATTTTATCTTGATCAAATGGATTACATTGGCTTTTGGAATCGAGACGAAGTTCAATCTCATTTTCAAATTTAAGTGCTTTGACACGAAAATACTTATTCACAACGAGATGTGCCCGCGATAGCATCCGTTTCTTAAGCATAAGCAACACTCAATTACATTTTCAATTACATCATAAACATAGTATAAAAATAATAAACGTTTTTTACCTTCAACTAGCATCCAGAAAAAATTAGTGAGGTAGAAGTAGTGCATGCATATCACTAGAATCACACACGATGTCTGATCCTGCTGCGAATCGTCTGACCAGTTCTGTGGAGAAAAAATCATACAATTAGTTCTTTTTACTACTACGCTTATATACATCGATATACATCGATAGCTATCTAAGTAAACTTTCAAATTATGATTTTCACTGACTTATTTTGGAGAACATACTCGTATTATTGTTGCTTCAGGACGGAGTACGTAGTAATTTGGCTGTAAAGGACAGGACGCGACACCGTTTATTTTTTTCTATTTTTTACGGCCTTTATGGCCAAATTCCTATTGATATAACACTAATAAACCATTTTAGCAACGCACTTATATGGCACGTGTTTAAGTCGTAAACCAAATAAAAACATTTAATATAGCGTAATTCAAGTTGTATTTTAAAATGATAACCTCCTTTTTTGAAGTCGGTAAAAAAAAGAAGTAGGTAGGTATACATCTTTTCTTCTGTATGTAACTAGATATACATTAAATTCTTCTTAGTCGTACACTCTTGTGCCATCGCGCGTCGTGGTCATGAGTAGGTCAGATCTCGTACATACTACTACGAGTATTTCTCTTACAATGCGTCGCCATACCTCACGGCTGAGTGAGAGCAATCGCGTACGGAAGAGTGCGGTTGCCTATTTTATGAGGTCTGTCCATACATTAAATTAGATATTACCAAAATTCCTTTGTCGGAATTCACGTAAAATAAACGTGTAAAGGCAAGCGAAATTACCCGCAAAATGCGGTATTACTGCAAACGAGCGACCTATTTCATTTTCTATTGTTCTGGTTTTGTTTAGTTAAGTTTAACAGGGAACATTAAAAGACGAACAATGAAATATAGGGCACTTGCCAGTAATTAAAAACTCTTATATAGGTACCACCATGGATTCATACTCAGTATCTCAAATGGCTTACAAAATAGTTTTTCATAAATTCACAGCATTTGTAGTTCACTTTTTTTTCTTGCTAGTAAACAAAGTAATTCTTAATAAAAATTGGTAACACTCTACCTGAATGGCTTGAACGCGCCAGAAATATCTCCCAAGAACAACTTTTAAGGTATTTACTATCAAATAATTTTATAATTTATATTGCTTACAATAAACTCATAATTCTGTACTCACTTGTAAAGCTAAATTTAACATCCAACTGCAGGCTGACAGTATGTATGTTGACATAAGATTGGTGTGTATCGTATTTCTAAGACATCTGAGATCCCTGAAAAAATAAAGAAAATATTAACACACGAAAATTATCTAACATTCAAGTATAAATAATTTTCAGCTGAGTCGAAAATTCGAAACATGGCAGTGATAGCCCAGTGGCTAAGATTTCGGCGTCTTGGTTCCAAGTTCCAAGTTCCAAGTTCGAATGACATTCGAGTGGCATCCACGTGACGGACGATTGATTGATTTGATTGATTGATGCATGACTTTCTTAAAGTTATGTGCGCTTTATAAAATTAAATATCACTTGCTATAACGGTGAAGAAAAACATCGTTAGGAAACGTGAGGGCCCTTATTCTCTATAAAGATTTCAAAGACATGTGTGAAGTCTACCAACTCGTACTAGACCAGCGTCGTGGATTACGGCCGACATTCTTCTCATTGTAAAAAGTGGCCCGATCCAGCAGTGTATCACTAAAGCTTAGTCACGATTATTATTATGCTAAGAAGAGGCCCGGAATCATTCCACGATTTTGACCGACTGAATTTCAGAATTTTTATGTTGGTACAATAAGATAAAACTGTCAGATATCTGCACAAAACTTATTTTTTTGTACTTTAACTTCTGTCGTAAACACGATTACGTAAGTAGTAGTCCACGTATACAAGTACGAGGAGGTATTTACAGTATTTGCTTGGAGTATATGCCAACCTGATAAGAAACATAACATAATATATTCATTTACACCAATTCTGACAATGTGTTATGGGTGGGTTCTATTAAATAAGATCTTGAAGCCTAAAAGCTTCTCAATCAGAGAGGCCTCGAGTAACTTTATAGACCTCCAGTACCAACATAACACAGGTATTAAGTTATCACTTTATAACTTCTGCAAAGTGTATTTTATAGTACTGGCTTAGCGGTAGCTACTTCCCTCACTACCTAGGAACGGTTTACGGTCCCATAAATATATTTATGTAGCTACTTAAGATCCTTTCAGGACTAACGGAAAGTACAGGAACTTGATGAGAAATGAGTTAAACCTTTCTTTCTTACTAAATCAACTTTACTTTTCTCTTTGTATTGCAACAGAAGCGAAAACGCTTATTTGCCGTGTTATTTGCCGGCGTAAACTATAATGGTTTTAAGGTAGGTACCCGTTCATCGTTAGCTTCATAAAACAGGGCACAGATTCAAAAACAGCCACCACTGAAGACTACAACCTGGCTACTGCTATCAGCCACAGAGACGAGTAAGTCACAGTGGAAACTCTGAAGCAACGCCCGTGACGATCTAAGGAGACACCAGGCCAAAATCGGACTTCAAAAACTGTTTAACACGTTAAGTGCGAAGCGAGGCCTAAATCACCCCTGATCCAACTTCCCTGTGGTGCGGCAAGCAAAAAAGTGAATTTCTCTGTCGTGCGAATGGCATAGCTTTGGTTTGGTCCAGTGTAGGAAAGAGATAAATATATATTTGAGATCACTAATGGTTCCGGACTCGGTGGTGTACCTACCTTGGTACCGGATGTCTTAGGCCTCGTGCCGCACTGAATTAATATAATTTTAATGCAGTGCGGAACGAGGCTAAAACGTCCCATATCCCCCCTGACCTCGTACCGCACTCAACGCGAGCTTCCCGCGACCAGTGTTGTGCATCACGTCGATTGGACAGCACGTCCTTTTACAGCGCCGAACATGTCTAAACGATGTCGGAAGAAGTTAATTTTAAAAAACCCAGAAACAGAGCCAAAACAAAAAAGGGTGAAAAAAGGAGAAGATGTGTTGGTTGTTACCAAAAACTACGCACATTTTTACCATCTCGTGAAGCTGATAAAAAATCCAAAAAGATTTTGACTCAGTGCACTCAGTGCAAAAAATCTTATTGTCTACCCTATTTCAAAGAAAAACACTCATAAATAAGTACAACATATATATTGAGATTTTTATAAAAAAGTATATTGATACTGATTTTTTAATGTTAATTCAAGTTCTAATAATTGTATTTTTAAAGCCCGAGGCAGAATAAATAGGACAGTTTCTTTTCTACTTCTGGTTGCCTTTTTTTTCTATTCTGTGAACCGCATTAAGATTTTCATATACAAATAGAAAGATAAACCTTATGCATAAACCGTAATCCATTATTTTCCAATAATAAGTCTGTAATAGGTGCCTCTTAATGGTATAGAATGGAACGCTTCGTGCGCGAGTCCGACTCGCACTTGACCGGTTTTTTTTTCTTTATGGCGCCTTCAAACACAATTTAGATTATTTAAAAAAAAAATGTATCCTTTGATAGCTTTGTGTTGTTTTGCCAGGTTTTGCCCTTAAAACCATCTAATGAGATATAATTGATCAAAATCGGTCAAGTCGTTGCGTAGTTAAGACAGTTTAAAAACGTCGATATTATTTTTCCCATCACTAATCGCAGCGAAAATTTGCCCTATTTCAGTGCGTTACGAGGTGTATAAGATCCCATATTTTGTTTTGCTAATAATTCCTAAACTAGCCATCAGATCCCGGGGCGACGGTGGATTAGGGTTCATCTATTCACTGTCTATATCAATAAGGACCAAAATTCTCATTTATCTTTGATTTCGCGCCAGAAAATGGATTTTGGTCTGTAAAAGGAGGTGGGGTCTAATAGACCGCGTGTCGCCCTAACGTCTGGTCACGGTACGGGCCGATTATACCTCGTGCCGCAGGAACGGAAAGTATGCAAAAATTGGTGCCGCAGCTAACGTGTTAAAGAGAGCTGGGTATCCTTAGGTTGGTGGACTTTACAATACTTAACATGTCTTATTTACTCACGATGTTTTACTTCACCATTATAGCAGGATAGAATTATTTATTTATTTATGTATTTATAACATTAGAAATAAGATAGAACAGCAATTTGGGCGGGGCTGGCGTGCCCCTAAATTTTACTTAACTGAGCGCAATAGCTCATTCTATGCCTCTTATCGCGACTGTAAGTGCGTGTGATAAAATGAGTTGGGCGTGAACGTCGTCGGTAATTGAGCGAGCTAAAGTGAATTCTTAACAAATATGTTATTATTGCCGTACTTAATTTTTCTGTGGATCTATCTATCAAATAGCTATCAGCCCTTATCAGTGCCCCGAGCATGAAGATTATCGTCAAAATATTTGGATAGTTAACGTGTGCCATTAGTATGGGAAGATGTATAGATGCTCCCACTTTTCCATACTAACAACTGACGTTTACTGTACGAATACTTTGACGGAACTGTTCCATTGTTCATGTTCGCACGACAGGTCAAAAAGGTCGTTCATACTGTTATTCTCAACATGGTTATTTGTTACTGCCAATTTTTTTGCCCGGACACAATTTTCCTGTTTACAGTAAGCGTTATCTTTAAAACACAAACAAGAGTTTGACAGAAAGAAAACTCGGTTCCTTTGTGATAATCCGGTAATTGATGAAAGTAAAGAGCTGTCTCCAGGGGTTCACAAATATTTGTTCTCGTTCTCTATTGTCGTTAAAGAATGTGCTTTTATTAGTTTTTATTATATTCTTCGTTATTCGAAAGCCTGGGACGTATTTTTAAATTTAAAGTTTTCAGAATAACTGTGTTTTTTACTTTATTTTTATTTAAACTTTACATACATACATAATATTGTTATAACGGTCGAATAAGCGGGAGAAATATAGCAGCACTCTTTCTCTTCTTATGTCAAATTGAAGCTTCTTAAAAAGTTTAATATTTATTTGCACATATTTTCTCCTCAATTTTAATGTATGTTTAAAAAATATGAATTTTGGGAAGTTCGGGTACCTACAGAGTAGGTACTACTATCTATTCATTTATTTTTAGAAATGTTACGGAGACCCTTTGAGTGCCTTTGAAATTTGAATTTGAATATTATCTTGTAAAGAATAAATTGTGACGCAGCCTACCCACTTAATGTTTTTGTGGAACGTACGTTTAAAAAAATAACATAATTTTCATAACACACGAAAAATTTAAGTCAAAGTATTTAAAAAATATTATACTCGTATAAGGTGATTCATAAATTGCACAGAATAGATTGTGAATGTTTTTAGTAGTAGGTACTAGTAGAAGTGATAGTTCATTTTTTAATCTTAAAGAATTTGAAACCCAAGTCAAGATTATAACGAAAGATATATTATGTTATAGATATACAATATCAAAGTATCAATAGCTAACTGGATTAAACGATAATATGAATTCAGTATTCATTAATCTATTGAGCTGTAAGTAATTCGATGCGATGGACACAAATTTACAAAAAACATCGGAAATTTTTTCTTCCCCCTGATTATGTTTATGACCTTAGTTCATAATAATTTGGTTGTATATCAGATTATAAAAACAAATTAGAAATCAGTAGCTTAATCGTCGGTTTGCAACAAGCAGACTTGCTCCAAATTACAGAATTTAATTCGCAACTAGCGTCACACATTCGATTAGAGAATTTTAATATCTTAAAAAAATGATTTTTGCCGAAAGTTTAGACTAAATAAAAATTGTTTACTTGAGAGTATAGGTTACGCAATGTATCTATTAGGTACACAGAGAGTTTCTACCAATCCATATTAAAGGAATGCAAAAGAAAACTTTGATTAAACGTTAATGTTTCGTGAACTAAAGCCATCCTTGTGTCTTTGTGTCAGTAGTCAGTTCGACTTCTGCGTTACAAGAAACCTACTTAAATATTGAGAAATGTACGGTCAAGGTTTTGTAAACCATAACAGACTATGGTTCGTTCAACGTTATCAGTGTAATGCTCTCTAATTTATGATGTGTTCGAGTGATGTTCACTTTAATTTATAGGTCGTAAAAGGAGGAAATTTGTAAACATCCTGATTAGATCTTAACGTTTAAGTGAGCAATTAACCTACATATACAAACATACATATATGATGGAGCGACATGTGGGGCCGGAAATTAGCTTTATGTTGTCAGGAAGCTGAAAGCTCAATCGATAAAGGGACGCCAGTAATGGGTCAGTAACTGTATGGCACCGAAGGTTACATGTATTAGATATGTAATAAATTCGAGTTTTGTGTTTTTAATTGAGGAAAAAAGCGAAGAAAGTAAACAGACCAATTTTTCCTTGTGGGGTTTTATGTTTAAGTTTTATGCACAGTACATGGAAATGTTTGTCATAACAATGTAATAATTTGTCTTTTAGGCATTAATTAATAATAACTACTGTACGGTATTAGTTAGAGTCAATTCGAGTAACTTTAATAAACATTTGAACACTTAAAACGTTGTTAAAATTGAAACTCAACAACGGATTCTAGTTTTTTCGCCTAATAATTTTTGTGTTATGAATTTATGACTGCGACAAACAAATTTTTAATATCAAAAATTCAATAAATTCTTTAGGCTGTTGTCATAGATAGAAAACCATGGATTTGAAATTACCCAAGTTGACCTTCTAATGACTAATATGGACTTACATATATGTGATACTCACTTAAAGTACAAGAAAACGAATACAGCTAGGGAGAGCACGGCGAGGCTGAGCGAGTACCCCGCGAGGTATATCAGGCTGGTGACGTCTGTGGGCGACACGTTCGCTATCCTCTCTGTGCAGTTCACGTAGTTGGAGTAGTTGTGCCACTCGCCTTCCAGGCAGAGGCGGGAGGCATTCTCTGTGGATGAATTGAAACATTAATCTGTGGCATTAAGTCTGCCTTCTCATGGCCGGTAATGTGAACTATTGTGCTTGTTTTGGTGGGATCTTGTACCGCGCGGTAGGGGAAACCGCGTGGTGCCGGCTGCGCGGTCATGAGAACGTGCCCTTATGTTAAATTTGGTTCTGGTAGCCCCATCGCCTGCGTAAATGGAAAGGTATAGAAAATTGGGCAAAATTGGATAAACTTTTTAATGTTTCACTTGGGAATGTCTTACTATCGGGAGACATAGATTATTGGCGACCATCATTGATATCATGAGTAACAGCCAATATTACAGCCGCTAACCGGAAAGAAAGACAATCCCATGGTCTCAATATAGAAACCTACTTCCGTTTTCTGTGAAAGTATCATTATAAATAATTCATAATTCACGTTAGCCATCATTAGCTGGCCGTTTCTCTACAGAAAATATCAAAGGGGTCCTGTATACTGTTTCTAAACATATAAATCTCGTATCTCGTTTGTCTAAATGTCTAACATATAGACAAACGAGATTACGAAAGTATCATCCCGTTTCCTGAAACGTGAAATGTTGGTTCCGAAGAGAATGTAACGGACACCTGACAAATCCAAGAGAATAGAGACGGTTACGTACGCAATCCGTCCTACGGCGTGTTAATTACTAATTGAGCGCACACATACGTCAGTGTTTAAATGTAAATGGCGTGTCACACGTGTTGATAATCGTATTCGGTTTATGGGAAATGTTCTGGCCACCTGTCGCGGAATGACGGGTGTTATTTGGGTAGTTGCGTTAGGAAGTACCAATTACTATTAACTCTTTTGTATTGACAACAAAAATAACATAGATTAGAAATAGAAAGAGATTAATTGAAACTAAATTTGTAAATACAGGAATTAGAACTTACTATTGAGTGTTTCCTTAAATATAATGTAAAGTATCTGCCGAAGTATTGTTACAATGGCCAAAGTAAGATAGCTAATAGAGGAGAGGCCGGTGACTAAAAACTGCAAGAATTTTCTTAAATCTGATATTTTAACAACAAGTCACATTGGTGGAGTTGAGAAATAGCCCGTCAGTCAGCTGGATTCTATAACGTTTAGTGGGCTATATGGCTAAGACAGTATTAAGTTTGGAGATCCCATTCTGTACCGTTAGCGACACCGATTTATATAGGAACAGTTAAAATTTTATGACTGCTATCTATCAATAACAGCGTATATGATCGGAGCTCTTAATCTGTAACGGAGACGTGAATGAACTTTGTTAAGCGGAACCCATCCATCATGTGATCGTGATGATCGCTTGCAGTCTACAATATTATGTATATCATCTGTGAGTTCAAGTTCAATATTGAAGACTATGGAATAGTTAGCTCCGTACCTGCTGATATATGGTAATATTCGATTCCATACCAACTAATGTGGTATTAAGTCTTTTTTATTCCAATCGCAATTAACATCTTAATGTTAATAATGATATTGGAATTTGTACGTCTAGTCTTGGCTACTTTTCTGTTTTTCTGTCCTTCTATCTTTGCATTTAGGTCATTACGTTAAATGACGTCTCTCATTGCGGCCGTAAGTATCTTACAACAGTAATTTGGGATAAATTCTTCATGTGCTTATTCAAGGAAAATCTAGTAAAGTATAATAAAATGCTGTTGTTTATTTACGAATTGTTAGCCATAAAAGCGAATGTGGGTAACTTTGCAAAAGTTGTAAGAGCAAACTCGTTAACAAGTATCTACAATTACAAGGTCTCAGAGCATGGTCAGATTGCTTGCTATAAACGAAGAACGTTGGGATATAAAAGTACGGCATGGCATTTTTGGAGGCAGTGGAAGTTAAGACATGATTTCTTGATAAATTTTATCTCATTACTTTGAGATAGGTATGTTGGTTCGTCTGTGTGTCTAAATATATGATAGTATAAGATAGTAATGTTGGTTTGTCCATCTACTTAACCTCCTGCAGCCAGTAATACATACGGTAATAAAGTTATGGAAAGTTAACTCTGAGTGGATTCTGCCGTTTCAAAGCAATTAATAAGGATATCGTGGCAAATAAACCGTAGTAGTACTATCGACACTGACTATTTGTTATTTAATCAAGCCATAAATGATAGGGACTGGGAAGCTGGGACAGTTTACATTGAAAATAAATTTGTGAGGGTTTGCTCTATATATTTACCTACATTTGCTGTCTAGTCGCACCGATTATCCCGTAGGTATATTAATCTACAATTTTTCTGTCAATATCTTCATAGTTAACAGCTCTAAATTCGACTGCAACCTTAGGAATCCAAAGCACCGGTAACAACAACTTGCTGGTGAACGTGGCTTCTCGAAATTCCGAAACTTTGAACAAAAGCTTTGTGTTTTGTACACAAATACAAAATAACTGTTGATTACAGCGACATTCATAAATATTCATTGTTAGGAAACTCCCTTTTTTACTGAAACTTTTTTTGAAACTAAAACTCTATAAAGAAAAACGGCCGAGTTTCATAAAACTGATATAATTGTTGAGGTCAATTTGTGTGAGCTAGAAATCAGTGTAAGTCTCGGTATCCTAATTAGATTGGTTAAGATACAAAGTTGGTTCGCTACCACTAATATTAGACAAGCACAAACTTGCTCCAAAGAGAATAAAGTTATAATGAGAGAAACTTTTAATTATTACACAGAAGTTACACACTTAACTAGCACTAATGGGTTGCAGCAACCATTCACCGTGTCAAAACCACAACATTCTAAATTATACAAAAGTTACTTACTATAAAATCGTAACCATAACTCCATCATAATCACAATTGTGTGTCGCATGTTGATGCCTAAACACCCAATAACTCAACTGCTGAGTACTAAAATAAACCAATAAATGTCCTTAATTACTAACCCTTCCATTAGGTACGGTTTACGATTTGATACGGTACATTTTTTAGGAACCTTTTTTTACTGCATGACTTTATGTCCTCTAGAGGGCGCCATTTTCAAATTGAATGTACGATATAATAATATGACGGACATATCCTGTAACCCTAAAATTAAGGTGCTTCCAGTGATACCTTGATTATCAAATCATAAGTAATTTAGATGTTATGAGGGAACATTAATGTACGTATACATTACATACATTACACACGTCAAAGATAACATACCCTCATTTTTGATTTGCTATAGTCGGTTAAATAGTAGAAAAAACATTCTTGCCTTACCGATTAAAACATAACATAACTCGTTTTTGTTTTGCTTGTCGGTTAAATAGTACAAATAAGATTCTTACGTGTGTCATCGTAGTAAACTCCATGGAATTCGCTGAAACACTTCTGCACGGCTAGGGTGTTCCATGGCGTGGGGTCCCAGCACAGCAGCCCGTCGAAGTACGCCGGGCAGAAATCACCCACCAGATTCAAGTTCTTCGTCAGGCATTCTTCGCTCGCATCCTCGCCCGCGACTTCTCCGCTCTCCAAGGTCTGTAGGTCCTCCAGCTTGATGACTCAAAGTCCGCTCCGAAAAGAACTACGCCACTCTTTGGTTTGTTCTTTGGCTTACTTTATTTACACTTATCACTATGGTATTAATTAACTTTGCACTTATCTGGTGTTTACCGACAACACCACGACTTCCATTACTGTCTTGTGCCTTATCATCGAAATTCGATGAAGATATCGTTGTAGTTTCACAAGGTTCAGGTGTTCGTGTCACGCCTGACTGCAACGGATTCTGCGGAGCGCCTGAACGTCCCCGGCAAGAACGATACCATGATAAGGTTGTTTGTACGAGGCTTGTGTTCTAACTTATCAAATGATAAGGCCCCGAGAACAAACATCGGCAGTCTATAGGAGTATTTGTGTATAGTGCAAAGAACTCGTGTTTTTTCTGTAATTGCCTTCTAACTTTCACCTTTGCGCAATCTGTAAAGAGAAAAACGTTACTTATTTGATGTTTATCGGTAAACTGATTGCATCATGATATGAATCGTTATTTATATCCAAATCGGCATAAATTTTAGTTATAAAAATAAAATAACAATAGGCGCACTTATAAGGCATAATTATAATTTATAGCTCTAACTAAGAATGTCCTTAGGTTAAATTAATTTATTAGTGCTATAAAAATCTTTTGGGTTTTGCCAAACTTCATGTTTAGTTCTAGGTTAATTTTAAATACTCTATTATGGTTCTAAATACTACTCTACGTATTATAAGTACCTACATAACTTGCATTTACGTATTTGAAACGGCATCTCGTCTGTCTCGTGAAGAGTTCAACTAAACTTGCGAGACTACCTGATACGGATTCCCAGCAAGTCGTCATACTAAGATAATTTAGTACTAGCGCTGTGAATCTCGATAAGCTAGGACAGAGTTTCTTAAACTTATCTAAGTTCACGCACAACAATGAATCGCGTCGAGAATGTGGGCTCCCCCTATATAAATACCCTTTTATATAGGGCTCATGATGAGCAATTTTTCCGTTTTGTATGGGAAAGGAAAACCGTGTACCTAATCGGGCCTCTTAATTAGTAGAGAGGTCTAGTTTTTTTTTAAATAGTTTTTGTTTTCACACTTTCTAATCGCAAATTGAATTGACTATTAGAACTGACAGCTAATTACAATTACATTTAGTTTAAGTTAAGCTTTTACGCTATTTTTAATATTTTTATGACGTCGGATATAAAAAGGACAGACTTTCTTAAAGAGAACAATAATCCAAGGTGCCCAAATACTTCAGTTTGAGAAGCGCTGATCTAGAGAAGAAGAAATTATTTATCACCACTCTTGAAATGTCCTTTTTCTGCTTGTAATATGCATACCTACTAACGTGATTTTTTCCGGAATACTTATTTGATTTCAACGAACACGTGTCGCATCTTTGCAGGTATTAGATACTTAAATGTCAAAAAGATTTCTATTTTCGATTTGAGTCCTTGATACGATCTTACTGATGAACCTACCTATACAAATTGTTCTAAATCTTAAGTTGATTGTTGATATAATCTTACTGTACCTTAATGTACCTGTAAGTATAACAAGTAGGTACAATAAAAATGCTTCTCATATTTTCATATGATAAATTTTATTAAAAAACAAAGTAATTATTAGACTATAAATTTATTAGAAACTTCTTTTTATATTGTTTTCTTTTTTATATTGTTCAAAATTTGAATCAAAAAAATATAGATCCCTTCGTTACATCTTTTATGTTCGTATAGTGCTTCCATAAAATCAAAACCATTAAAAGTGAAAATGAACATCACAGCTTACGTGCTATAGATCTATGCTTATAGTAGATATCTAGTACAAACGCAAGCTACATTTATGACGGTAGTGTCAACTGCATCCAGCTAGATCTAAAAATCTCCGTTGCATTGTTGTCATGCCCAATGTGTGCGGATGACAGCGGGAGACTGTAGAGGTTTTGCGGCCTTCGTTGCCTGTGTGTCTACATGGAATAAACTTACGAAGTTTACTTATGGGATTTGGATGAACTCTTGAATGTCGGCGGATTTCAAGGGTGACGGAAAGCGCTTTTGAAATGATCTACGAGAGTTCTGACCAAGTTCTGTCTGACATTAAAAAAATATGTAGTAGGTTTTATACAATATACCTAAATAGAAACGTTTGTAACAATTTTCGTTCCATGATCAATTTCACGACATAAATCTTTGTCATGTATCACTCTAGTAATAATGTTTTATTGTACTCGTACGTTTTCCGAGAACCCGTAATATCGTAATGTTATGATAGTACTGTTTTCTTTGTATCTGTTACCATTACTATGCAAACATGTTATTTTGGGAATTATCGAGGACGGAGATATGTAATGCAAATAGTTATGTGTACTTACGGATGTCATTGGGAAGTTAATAGATTAAGAGGGATGGAGGCAATGATAGTCTATTAAAAAAGAGGGATGGAAGTTATTAAACGAAATTGAAAGTTGAGTAATTTAATTTAATTTTTTCGTGCCTCTGGTGACCCAAGAGCTGGCGGCTATTTCGCTCAAAGGCTGAGCCTGTGTGTTCAGTGTGGAAATGCCGCCAGCGTCTTGGTAACGATGCCTCACATGGGCACTTTAGATGAAATATTTTTATTATGAGTTTTCTTTTTTTTTATTGTATTCTGTAAATAGATATTTTTAATAGTTAAGATTTATTTAGGTTTCTTTTTTGTTCTTTTTAATTACTTTCTGTTCTTTTCATTTCCGTCGAATAAACTCTAGTATTTAATTCTTAGGTAATAATATATCCAAGGATCTTATTGTTACAAAAGAAAACCGTATAAGTAGGTAATGTACCTTTCTGACGACAAAACTTTAATTTTTAACGAGAAAAGATTTTAGAAGGTAGGTACTTGTCGATTAAAATATAAGATGAAAATGAACATGTTCATATCACTAAACCTGACGTTGTTTGGGTTGACCTCAAACAAGATACTTTAATAGTATTTGCGTCACTAAATTACAGCAGACTTCAGAAGTATTTTGATGTTAGTAACTACCTCCAAGGTCTCTAGGCCAGTTTGATTGACTTGTTTATTGAAATGTCTAGCGCTGGCCAAGTTCATGTCTAGGATATTTATGACCAACGTTCAATGATTACTAAATGCATAATAATTTTGAAAATTCCTTCATTCAATCGTTTATTCCTGGGCCGGGAAATAAATTTTAGTACCTAACGTATTTTGATACAGCATTTATGCGTCAAAGTATTTCAGTGTTATCCGGTAGGCGGAGAAATGGTGAAATATTTTATCAATTGATACAATATTCGGAGAATAAAGTGGTCGGGAGGGAGGCATAAAAAGGGAAGTTTGATCGCCGAAGGGTATGCTTTATGGGCTCACCGGTTTTCGTGTGTATTTTAGCATTTTTACCGACTTCAAAAAAGGAGGTTTTTAATTCAATACGTATGTGTGTAATATTCTCAGAACTGCACAATTTTTACATAATATAATTCCAAACAAGCATACCAAATTTCATGATTGTATGTATGTTTTATAGTGGTGGTATTAATGATATAGTCTTTATACTATGTAGGTATGTATGTAGATATTAAGTATTATGTTTGTTCTAGCATATATGCGAAACTAATTGACTTAAACTCATTGACTCAACTGAAAACAGAAAATTAGAAATCAAAATATTAAAAAAAAATCGACTTGATACAAATCACCAATCTCAAAAAATAGTAAGTATAGTACTTATGTAACCAATTTTATTTCATACTTTTTGAAGTCGGTTACTTTTGGAAATTATTGAAAGCGGTAATGGCTCTATTCAATTCGGTATCTTTCTGGAGAGGGCAGGGTTTGAATCTCAGTGGCACGCACCATTGAATTTTGTTAGTTGTGTACGTGTTTCTAAAAATGTCACCTGTACCTGTAACAAATCTTTCTCATTCAAATTCAAATTCAAAAGCTTTTATTCATTATTAGTTACAATTTATTCACACTTAATGAACGTCATACATTTAACATTATACAAACATCCGCTTTGATCGCCCCTCAGGCCAAACGTGGACTAGGAGAAAAAAGCGGGCGGAAAAAAACTCCCAGCACTCTTTTAAAAATAAGTATGAATTATTCTATGGTGCAGTATGACTAGGCCCAATAAAGGAACACACGTGACAGCTATCGTGTGTGTCAATATCGCCCCATTGTCATCCGCTCACAAATGAATATTGATACATGGTGTATAGAAATAGCCTAGTGAAGTTATTCAATCCCACGCTTTCTTATCGTCTAAATAGTCCTTAGTTTCATAATAGGCCTTTCGGCACAGGACTGATTTGATAGTTCTTTTAAATTTATGAAAAGGCATTCTGAACGAAGACCGTACAGTGGGTCACTAAACGGTTGCAGACAATTTGATTGCATAGAACGCTGATATAATAAAAATACGAGAACGTAAATTTCATCTCAAATGAAATTACGGAAAAACAGTTTCATTTCCATTCTATTGAATACTTTGAACATGCGTTTCAAAGTGCATTGTTTTAGCTTCTACTAGTAGGTAGAGTCTATTGTTTTAATCAAGGTAGGTAGGTACAAGAAGTTCTTTGAAGTACCTCTAAGAATTTACCACTCACGGCCACAGACAACCGACCGTTAACTGTCGATACCGACCGGGACCGTTGGCTCGAAGGAACTCTCATGTAAGTCTCCAGTAGCGGTCACCAAACCAAGCACTGACCGCGGCCGATTTTGCTTTATTTTTCGATCGCTTGCGATCTACTGAAGCAGTGAAGCGATGCGCACTTCCAGGTACCTATAGTTACTGAATAAATATTATTTACTGATAAACTGATTCAATTAATCACTATCTAGTTGCTCGATATCAGATATTCTAAATGACCTGTCAATTAGTTCGCCAGGATCCGTTTACGGCGCAAATGATTTTAAAAGGTTGTGATAATATTTTCTCTAGCGTAGGTGTCTTGATGTGTAATTTACTCCGTTAATATAATATTCACTAGGGACTACCTTACAATAAATTAGGGATAATTAAATAAGGGATAATTTCCACGTATTTGAAAGTAGGCTATAAAGTCATATTATTTCAATATCGCACTGATAAATTTGAAACACTTTATTTATCCCATATTACTTCCCGACTCTCGCCCACCCTATAATCTGACCATCCTGTACCATCTTAGGTCTGACGTCCATCTACCCATTAAAAGGCTGTCCCTTTCACTATCAAAGTAGCAAACAGTACTCTGATCACATCTATAGACCACAGTTATACGGTGCTGATGGTCTTCGCCACGTAGACAATCCTGCTGGGTAACTGTCCTCTCCACCCTTCTGCCCTGTCACCCATCCGCTCTAGGGACAACGATGTAGTTAATTTCTATTTCCTTTCTCACTATTCGAAGGTGCCGGGCTCTTGCGCTATACACATATTCAATAACTCCTAGTGTGTGTCACATTAGACATAATTAATGACACGAAGATAAAATGTTTACCCAAATTATATATCCGCAAACATAATCATAATTAATTAAATGTTCCCACTCATAGTAGCGTGGGCGGCGCCTTAGACTGGGTAAACGTTGACCCGAATTTATCGTCTAATAAGTAGATTATGATAACATGATATTATGAAAGAAGTCTTTACTAAATTTTCACTGTTTTAAGATGTGACTTGTTATGGTCAACGGTTAGGCACCGTAAATGACAAATTATAAATAAAAGTGATAAATTACTTTAACGTATAAGCTGTGGTATAAGTCCGTTGAGCCCGCTCGGAGAAGACGCCGCCGGGCGTTGCGTAACAATGCTACCCGGCGCATACTCCCCTGAAATAAGGGGGTTTCAGGGTTTCGGGCGGGCGGCAAGAGTGGGAACTCGAACCGTCCGAAGATGTAGGGGAGACGATACGAAGTCGCCCCCGGGATGAGCCCGTCAAGGGCGCCGCGCAAGGGGGCACCGGTGCGTTCCACCGGAGATCCCGGAGCCCCCCACATGCGCAGAGGCAGGCCACCGAGGGGGTTTTAGTGGGTAAGAACCCCACATAACCCGGAGTCGCATCCCACGGCTCTCGGGAACCTATGAAGGTCCCCCCCCGTCTTAAAAAAAAAGGTTGATATACACCAATGGGGTTTAAACATACTCGTAAAATAAATTTATAACTTTAATAAGGCTTCATTCTGCTCAAAGGTTGTATGTTATCCTCCGAAATAACATACCAAAATACAAGTAAAGACAGATAGGCACCTGTGTGTATAAACATACTTTGACAGCCCTTCCGTAATGAAGAGAAGCCAAGAAGTTTTAATATAGGTAAGTCGCGTACTGTATTTCTTAACAAGCCAGTAGCAAGTTACTAGAGAGCTCCATATAAACTTTAATTGTGCCAAATTTCAAACAGCGCCGTTCGCGTAGTGAGCTGTAAATTGTGTCCAAAGTTTTTGCTTCACGTTTTATATAAGGTTATTTTTAATCTCACACCATTACTCTGTTCAACAATACGAGTAGTGGACAGCCCTTGCTCGATCGTCAAGCGTAAGTATATTAAAATTATGTACATATACGGGTATATAAGCTTTACCTTCAGCTCACGGTGTTTATGTCTTGCGGGCATTCCGACCCACAATACACTGAAACAACGGCTCGAGTACATCCATTATTTAAAGCCTTTTGAACCCCCACCTTCCTGATATTCTGCGTAATAGAAAACAAAGTTTTAACGGTATTTAAGATAACAACTGCTTGGTAAGGTTTCGTTTACTTTTCATTTTGTAGGTTGTTACAAGAGACCGAGTATAAATTAAAATTAAATCGTTATCTCTGCTAATGGCAATGGTGCTCAAATACGCAAGTCGTGCTTAAACAATATGTTGTTATATACTTTTCATGCAATTGACGACTTGAGTAGCGCAGTGGTTAAGGTGCCGGTTCGCTGCGTGGAGGGTTCTGTGTTTGATTCCTAGCGGAGCAGACAACACAACGCATATATATTTAATACTATAATTTATTTAAGTAGTAATTTAATAAGTCAAGGTCGTACTTAAAGCCTTTGAAATATGTTCAAAATGAGAGTTTTCTCATAGTAACATGGTCTCTATAGATTAAAACTTTATATATATAATATATATATTCTAACAAGTGCCCTATTATTTTTTCATCTTCACTGTGTACCACACCTCAGGTTATAAGGCGACAAAATATAAACTCGAAATATTTTTTTATGTTTCAGTGTTTCATGTTAATAATATCTCGGAAACTGAAAGAAGTACGCGACTTCAATAAATAATAAAACGAACAACTGAATTATTGAATAGGGAACTTAGTTATTGTTTGTACTCAACCTTTGCCACGTGTACGTGCAAACGCAAGCGTGTTTATTTTGTGAGTTATGTTTTTAGAATTTTATTTTGTTTCTTGGTTGTTGTAAGAAAGAATCGTGAACAACATGTTCAATTTTGAAACTCGATTTTATTAGGCTTTGGCTTTCCATTACAGTAATCTAGTTCTTCTGTTAGACTAATTAAATAATAGAAAAAGTTAACTAATTTCAGTTGCCGCTTTAACTTTTAAATTAACATTTTTATTTATTAGTAAATGAATTCTAAAATTGACTGGTTGCTGCTTTTTAAAGTTTTGTTTAAGCAAAATGAGTAAAAATATAAAATAAATAAATATATTAAATGTACATAATGATGGTAGTGTTTGTGATTAAAGTATTAATAACAAATGTGTAGTAACCAACCTCAAATAGGAAAGAAGTTTAAAGTCGTGTATTCACTCGCGTTCAATATACTTAGATACATGAGGGAACATATGGGTGCCTCAAAAACATTCAAAATTTCCTCACATGTTCATTACCGCTTTCAATTAATAAAGTCTATAGATGAACCGTTACATCGGTATACATCACTCAGAATCGACACTTGATTGGGGAATTTCATTATAGCCTCTGACTAAGTTCACAAAGTTTGTTGCCATATCGGAAATGATAATTAATTTCAGTTTGGGACATTTTAAAAATTTATTAAAAAAAGCCCTTTTTCTCATAAATTTTGATACTGAAATTGTTGAAAAAGTGAGATAGATGAAAATATATTGTATGTATAATATGCTAGTTGTAAAATTTAAAAAACTACTACGGCTTTATTATTAACCAGAACTTAATGATATAACTAAAGATTGAGTAACAATTTACAAAATGAGTAAATTTCAAATATTTATTTAACTGCTTAACAAGGTCAGTCTTTTGCATATAACTTAACAACATTACCAAAATTGTAATTAATATAGTAAAACTGCGACATTTCCCGGCCTATTTAACTTTAATACCGTCCCAATCTTCGTTGTATTGACCAATGTCTCTTCGTCAATTACTCGCTTAATTTATTGAAAGCTATTCTTAAAATCTCATTTGAATTCGGACCAACCGTCCTTGTGGCTTTATAATTTTAATGCCTCCTTATCAAGCTTCTTATCAAATTAATTTAAAAATATATATTTTTCATAAATGATTTAGCGCCACTGAAAAACGCTGAAAAAGCTTTTCTGTAAAAAAAAAATCATCACTTTATCATAACATATATATTTCGTCTTAAGGATTCTTCTTCTGCAAAACAGTATTGCAATAAGGCTTACGTCTGACCTTAAATTGACGTCTTGAATAAGTTACGCACCACACCATGCAGTTAACATTAAATGTTTTACCTTCGTAACAAACGAAAGGGTAGGTAAAGGTATCCCTTTTTCATGACGATAATATTTTTAGGAAAGAACATGAAATTGCCTAAACACGCTACATATTGAATTTTCAATTTACTGTGCTCTTGTCAGCCGCGACCGTTTGGTCCCTTCAATAAAATATAAATTCTGGGAGTCGATTCAATTACGAGGCTCATAAGATTTTATTTGCCTACATATTTGCCACAGTGAACGCTGATTGATCGGAATAAAAGTATTTTAGAGGACATCTTCAGAGCCATTCAATTTAGAAGGTATCAATTGGCTTGTTTTTTCAACAGTAATTTTATTGCCAGAATGGTTGGACGAATCATCATGAAAATAAATTTAGTTACATTTTATGGGATTTTGCAATTGATTAAATTACGTAATGGCTAATGGGTTGAAAAAGAAACTTTTTTAATCAGATTCGTATCAATATCTTTTAATCTGTTGGTAAATTATTATCGCTACCAGTCGTTCCGTAACGGATTAGGATTCTAAGTTATTTCTCACCTATAGTATAATTTATTTATAAATATATCAACTAACGGTAATTGATGCTAGTCCTCGTAAAATATATTTCCCCCTGGTAAATATTGGCAGCCGCTCACCCCCGGGTCTGTTTGTATATTCTGATTTATTGGGTGATACGATCTTAAGACGCACGAGTAAACGGCAATGCAGTGCAATAACGTGCAATAAACTACCTGAAGTTATGTCTTCTGTGTAAAAGATGAGATAACAACCAAAATGTATATCTGTGACTTGAAATTGTAATGAAAACTTTGTTTATAAATGACGGATAAATTACGGTTATCTCTTACATTGTCCTTAAACGGATATACAATAATGAAACCTGAAAACGTTGAACAAAGTACGAGTAGCTACGGGTATGTAAGTACACAAGTCACGATCGTACATAATATACAATATTGTACAAACATATAATGCTTATTTGAAATTCCTAACATCATTTCGAGAATGTAGTTATTAAAATTTTCATCGGTTTCCGGTGTCATTGTAGTATATTGATTTACGCCCAGACGAATCGAGGTCACAGATCTACGAGTAAACAAAGGTTAGAAAATAAATAAGACTTCCTGCAAACTACTGAAGAAGTTACGGAAAAACTCGTTATCAATATAAAAGTTGGCACTTTAAGCCTTGTTTATGGAGAAAAACAACTAGTTTCTTTTCGCTATTTCAGTTTATTATTGATAAATTAGAGAAGTACCTATTCGAAATATATTGATGCCATCAAAAACCAAATATTGTCTTGTAAAACCCGTCTCGCAACTCAGTTCTTGCACCGTAAATAGTTGTGAGATCCATGTATGTACCCAAAGATTGACTTAGCCATCGCATGAAACCTTAATACATAAAGCTTTTATAAACTTTTATTATACCATAAAGAAAACATTTTTAAGAAAGTGATTGGTGCGTGCACTGGGCTATGATCTTCATTCGTGCCTTACTACATTGTCTTTAACACCTAGGCTTTCCTAGGTATATGTTTAAAAGTTGGTGTATAACTCCAGGCTTCATATACCTACGGTACCTATCGCTGTTAAATTGGCCGACGAAGCGTAAGCGTCGAAGCAATCTACTGGCACAGAAGTAATTCCAATTTTATATTTCGTTGCGCTGAAATGTTATCTTAAAGTTAATTACGATTTTCCTGGACTTCGAATCGAAAGCCCATAATTTATTCTTTAAGACATTTTCGTTGAGTATGTTTCGATACCTATTTAATATTAATTGAAATTGAATACTTTGGAAATGAATCTCTTTTAAATTGGTTTAGGGTCCTGTTTACATACCTACATTAAATGTATTAAAAGTTGAGATTTTTTGTTTTTACATTGCATTGCACAACGACATATTGCAACTTCCTTGTCGGAAGTAGAGCCTGATAGTTTTGAAAAATTATTTCATGCTTTCTTTCGTATACCTTATATTTGTATCTACATAGTATTATTATTGTGATTAATCATTTTCGTGGTACGACATTCTTGCGCGTGTCCTATACACCATTGTCCTGCTATTGGAATGGATTTTTTTAAATTAATAGAAACGGTGGCCAGGCGCATTAGCAATTTGCGGGGGCTAAAGCAGGCGGTACAGAAAACATGCGGCAGTGGTCCACCATGAAACGTCCAAATTGAAGAGTGAGCGAAATATATATGCATGGTCAGGGTACATAAAAACATACATTATATTCGTGAAAAACTGAGGTAAACACGCGAATTTAACATGTTATTGCGGCCCTGCGGCAATAACATGTTAAATTCGCGTATAGTCCGAGGCGCGGTTGCCGCTAGGATGTTTGCTACGGAGGCGGGACAATGGTAACCATGTCTGTATTGAGACTTAAACTTTGATAGCGGAATTTTTGCCTTAGGTATTGAAAATTGATTTAATACCAATAAATTAAATTCGTTCGGTGATCTCTGGATATTCTTAAAGCTTGCATAAAAAGCACGTAATTGAATTTTAGTCTTGGCACATAAAAAAGTTTTCAATGTCCAATTGATTTTTTGCTGGGATTTAGGTAAGTATAGTTTAATAACAAAAATAAAGGCATGTAACAACAATAGGCATATATAGAAAGAATACCTAAAGCAAGCAAGCAAGAAATATCAAGGAAGCAATCAGGTTGAATTCAACACTCAGGTTTAATAAAACACTCTCTGTTTCAGGTCGTTTGTTGCAAAAAAGAAAAAATCCATGTATAAACAAAACTTGCATAGTCCCTAACGGCGGGAAAGGTAGAATAATGTGTTTGTATTGGCAGAATATTGAATTTTACCACAGATAAACGAGATAAACAAGGTTTTTGGAGTTCCAATCGTATCTGTGGCTGAACTGAATTTTTAAATCGATTCTGTTATTTTGAAAGTGAATAAAGAGCTACAAGAACCGAAAACAATCATTTAACAATAAAATGATCATTCCGTGGTGAAACCTTTATTTGACTGGAATTATTATGAACAATACGTACATTCAAGCGTATGAGTAAAGGTCCGCTTCTACAATGTTATAATTAAAAGTTACTAGGTACTTATATTACATTAGACTGATCTCTGATATTGAACGATATATCGAGAAATAACTTAACACACAATTTAATATAATGTTTGAATAGTAAACCAACCTTATCGTGAACCTACATTAAGCTGATCTCAAAACAATAACAGTGTTTAATTTTGATAATATCCTCCACAAACATAAGTTTACTCATTAAATACATATGTGAGTGAACACAGTGTGGAAGGTACGAGTATGTACTCGTAATTGTATTGGGTATTGTGGGTACTACAATGTTATGAATAAATTTGCTATGATTAATTTTACCTTTAATAATATTATCAAACTAGTTTCATTCGTGGGTGGTACACCATATTAGACCAAAATTACTTTGAGAGAAAATTATTGAGGTCTATTTCGACTTCCATCACCATATTTCATACATATAAGGTTAGACTCAGATATAGTATAGTAGGTACTTATCTTAAGTAGTGGTGATAGAGACACATTATTTTACAGTTAAGCATTTATTAGTTAAGTATGTTAACAACTGTCACAGAATAAGGTTTAAATAAATAAAACAAACATTTTATTTTTCTTTGTTTTTTTTTTTTTTTTTTTTTAATTTATTAATGTACACAAAATAATGGTAGGAAACATAATGAATTGAAAATAGCGTACAAGGGCACTGCTTATCCCATACTGGGATCTCTTACAGCAGACCCGCAAAAGGATACTTGAGAGATTGAGGCAAACTTAGTGCACACTAAAAGATTAAAATACAATCAAAATGTAATAAGAAAGATAATACAGGAATATATATATATACATAGATATATACATACTATAAATACATACATAAATATATACATATAATATAATAATATATAATTAAATAAATACTGTAAACAATATATACATTAAGAAGAGCGAAGAAAGAAATCTTTAATATGCTTCTTAAAGATGTCGATAGACTTAGCTTCTCTTATGCTTGCTGGAAGTGAGTTCCACAACCTAACTGCATGAACAGTGAAAGACTGGGAATAGAACGTGGATGTAAACGAAGGAAAGCAAAGGAGGGTTTTAACGTTAGATCTACTGGGGACATCAACTGGACGAATAAAGGAGAAACGGTCACGAAGGTAAGATGGAGCAGATGGATTGTGAAGTATGTTGTAGAGGAGACATAATATTCGAGTGTTACGCCGAAGACGGATCGGGAGCCACTTGAGATCTTTGCGAAGTTGAGACACACGATCAAATTTTCTAAGCCCGAAGATAAAGCGAATTAACAGATTTTGCAAACGCTCAAGTTTGTTTAAAAGCTCCTCAGTGGCATCTAAATAACAGGCATCAGCATAGTCTATAATAGGTTGGATTATAGTTTGGGCAAGAGTGATCTTGGTTTTTAAGGGTAGGAAATTCTGAAGACATCTGAGAGAATGCAAGGAATAATGAACTTTCCGACAAACTTCACTAACGTGGGCATTCCACGATAAATGACTGTCGAAAATGACCCCTAAATTCTTGGCAGTATCAGTGTAGGCAATAGGAGTACCATCTAGTAGCAGAGGTGGTAACGCCGTGAGATCAAGTTGGTTACGGAACCATTTATTGCCAATGACAATAGCCTGCGATTTAGACGGGTTGATAAGCAGACCACAAGAAGCAGCCCAGTCATTAATATTAGCTAAGTCCGAATTCATTTCCGCAATGACGAGACTCGCATCTTTTAGCTCGAAGTGACGGTACAGCTGCAAGTCATCCGCATAGAGATGGAAGTTTGACGAGATAATGCTCGTGACTGAGTTTATGAAAATAGAAAAAAGAAGAGGAGAGAGGACGCCACCCTGGGGAACGCCCACAGAGAGGTCACACCAATCGGAGAAGGATTCTTCATGGCGGACACACTGTGAGCGGCCTCGAAGATAAGAATCAAACCAAGAAAGAGTAGAAGAGGAAATATTGTTGGATTTAAGTATCCGAAGGAGAATGTCGAAATCTACTGAGGTGAAAGCACTACTGAAATCTAGAAGGACCAAGAGGGTAAGGGATTTGTGGGCCATGGCATAACGGATGTCGTCGGTGACTTTCACTAAGGCAGACACGGTGCTATGACCAGGTCTGAAACCTGACTGATGAGGGGAAAGGAGCGAGTTACAGGTTAAGAAGATGGAAAGTTGTTTGTGGACAATGTGCTCGAGAACTTTTGAGAGGAACGGAAGAATAGATATAGGACGGAAGTGGTTTACGGAAGAAGGATTGGAAGCCTTAGGCAAAGGGATAATATAAGCTTGCTTCCAGATAGAGGGGAAAGTACCAGTAGATAAGGAAGAGTTGAAAATGTGGGTAAGAATCGGAAGGACTAAAGGTAAGATAGGTATTATCATTCTCGAGCAGACATTGTCGCAGCCGATGGCGGTGGATGTAATGGCCAATATTGACTTTTTAGTGTCGTCCTCAGTCACCGTAGAAAAGGAAAAAGGAGTGGTATGGGGATGTGAGGTCGGCAGCATCGATAGTGTCTTCAACGTTTGCGATTTTATGCTAGGGTCAAGGAATACAGGTGGAGCAGAAAAATGATTGTTGAGGGAATTTAAGGAGACATTGGGACCGCTAGAGACTCGATTTTTGCCGACCCCAACAGATCGTAAGAATTTCCACATCTCAGTAGAATTTCGATCAACAAGGGAGTCATGAAAGTAGCGTCTTTTTGCATCCCGACACAGACGACTGCAGCGGTTACGTAAGATTTTAAAACGAGCCAAATTTGATTCGGTAGGACTGCGCTTAAATCTCCGTTTGGCTTTGTCCCGGCGGTTCATTAGATCCCTGATATCAGAGGTGAGCCAGGGAGCCGGATTTCGCCTCACTCGAATACGCTTTACCGGGGCATGGTGATTGTATAATTGTAAGATAATATCATTAAAAGCCCTAACTTTATTGTCAACACTGACACTGTCAAAAACCCGTGACCAATCAATATTACTTGCATCTCGTTGCAACGCATCCAGATCCAGACCCTTAAAACTACGAGTGAAGAGGGACTGGTTCTTACGCTTAGGAGAACGAAGGCGGTATGAGAGATAGAGAAAGTCATGATATGAGAAAGAAGTCGTAATTTGACCATGAGAGGTGACGCTAGAAGGAGAAGAAACAATGATAAGATCCAGTAGAGATGGTTGGCAATTTGGAAAGTGGTGGGTAGCTGAAAGTGGTAAAATATGAAGGTTAAAAGAGGAAATTAAAGCCTGGAGCTTATGGCAACGTGCGTTATTCTTGATGAGGCAAGTGTTAAAGTCTCCCATCAAAATAATGTGTTCATAAAGAGGGCGAAGATCACACAACACTTTGTCTAGCGAGTCAAAATAGTCAACTAATAGATTGGGACTGTAAAACACACCAAGCATTATTTTAGTATGGTTAAGTGTAATTTCAAGAAACAAAAATTCGGCAGACTCAGAGTAAAGGGAGGGTGAGGAGCAAACAATCTTATAAGTTAAGTCACAACGGAGATATATAGCTACCCCACCGCAACCTTTACCGATTCTGTCGTTTCGAATCAAGACAAAGCCTGGGATTGAAAACTGAGTGGAAAGCAGAGAGGGTTTTAAAAAGGACTCAGAAATAAGCAATGCATCTATGTGTGCACTGTTAATTGAAGCCAGAAGATCAGGATAATGGCGTGGAACACTCTGAACATTAATATGAGCAATATTTAAATTATTAGGGTGATTAGAGCGTAGAGAGGAAAGTTGGTCATACAAGGGCAAAGAGTCGGAAGAAGCACTTTCAGCACTAGCAAAACTACTAAGTGAAGATGAGCATGAGAAGAAGCTATCATCAAAAACATTAAGAGCATCCATAACTGAATAGAGAAATTTAAGTATTAAATCTATGTGAATAAATAAATAAATATATAATTATAAAAATAATATGTAAAAAAAAAGAGTTTATAAATAAAGTACAATCTGACCTCACCCTTCACGAGTGCACTGTAAGAAATACAAATTAAATAATTAGTTTGTTTTTATAACAAAAAGATGCTTCGTACAAAAAATGAGCAGTTTTATACTCGTATTACGACTGTGCAACCCTTTTTAGCTCTTATTTAACGCAAACTAATTACCGGACTCGGGCCAGCTGAGCCCTTATCAGAGGCTGCTAAAGCAGCATACCGGAAGCCGAAAGTTTCGCTTATGTAAAGGCATAGACTTACTGTTTTCCGAATGCAACAACAACATACGAGTAAAAAGCAGATAAAATCGTCGATGCCTACAGGGAATTACAATTAAAATAAAAGTTATTATTTCTACACAAATACCTTTGTGTAGAATTGCTGATAGAGAGTTCGTTAAGATGGATGGATGTTTTTACTGTTTCACGCAGAAACAGCTAAACGGGTTTTAAAACATTGATTGATAGGTATTTAAATTTTTTTTGAATAAAGGAGGCTGTAATTGGTTTAAGAATATATATTAAAATCATAAGCATATTAAAAAAAATAAACGCTATAGTACACTTACACCTGTTATAGATAGAGATTGTAACAGAGCTCAAACTTGAAAGCATTTCAATATTTCCGGAGTAGATTCTTATGTTTATGAAACGGCCTTAAGAGCGTGTTCTGTCTTAAGCATTGTTTATTAATACGATCGTTCGATGTACAGACAAAGCAAGATCTAGCTAATATTTAATGACATCTGGAGTTCCATTTGCCTGTTAAATGTCACAGTTTCCCAAAATTCAATTTCTTGAATTTGCTTTTCTTGAAACTAGTTTTTGACACAATGAATACCAAAAACTTACTGATGCTATAAATATTATGAATACAGGTGCAGTTAAAATGGTGTCCCTTTTAGAAAAAGAAATATTTTCCTTTTTAGTGCTGTGATAGTGAAAAAATATAAAACAGAAATAATAGTATGGTGTGGAGTATGTCGGTTGAATCTGCGACGCTATGGCACTTGACCTAGTAAGTTTCGTAAAATTTGGTTCGTAAAATATGTTAAACATGACAGCTTCTATACCATTAAGGTCCTGCAAACGTTGTCGCGGTATAAATGGTATATAGTCTTCAATATAATTTGAAACGATTTGGATTCAATAATGTACGTACAAAAGAAACATTGTATACGCGTCATTCCTCTGTTTTCCTTAACTCTGTATTTCATCCAAGAAAAGCACCATGCCTAGTTTTGTCCGTAACATAAAATTGAGCACAATTTTCCGAACTTTCGAGATGTTCTTGATACATCAGGAGCTGGCCGGGTTTTTATGAAAGAATATCTTTTTGCTCTTCGCAATTTGGGCGGTGAACGATCCTTCTTATTCTTATTGGAGGATCATCTCCGACCCTCGCAATTCTGTGTTACAGTTCAGAAGTTTTGACGTTCAGACGCGTTGATGAATCAAACAGAAACTTTACTTGGTACATGTAGATGACAACTGAACTCGGACGTAATCACAGGTAGGATTACGACTGACTTTTAACTACTCACAAATGCAAAAATTTGAATTCTATAAATGCTTTCCAAGACAATAATTTTTTGTACCTACCTCTACAAGGAAATAAATCTTGTTTCTCTCCGAATTTTCATAAAGAAATGATAAGTGTGAAGATTTAGGTTTGTATATTTAGTTCATGTCTTATGAAATTTTCGCTTTAAATGATCTCATTTATTCACCCATTTCTCAAGTACCCTGAAATTCGTATTTTGTATGTTACATGTTCATGAGTGCCTTGATGTGTTAAAGGAATAATTTATAAAACTTTCAAGGTTTCATATATGAATACAATATTTTTCTTTCAATATTTAAGTAACTCATGATTTGTATTAATGGAATATAGTTCAAGTTATGTTTATTCATCAAAAATCTAGAAAATCTCTTCTCTAATGACAAATTATTGACGAACTCCATTATATTTATTATTAGCCCTGGACAGGCGTGTATCAGAAAAAAACATTGGTTTTATGCATAATATTTAACGAAATTGATGTAAATATAGCCAAGAAAATGTCTGCATTCAATATGGTATCCAATGCGGTATGCTTTCCCTTTTCATTTGAGTAAAAACATGCACAACACAGCAAGTTAGAGAAAAAGACTTAAACATTCTAACTGCATGCATAGAATGGAAAAATGTACAAGTGTTAAGGCATTCGACTATTGCACAGTGCGATTTATTTTGTTCACTAACCCACATCACAAAGGAACCTTTTTCAATATATTTTTTGTGAGCTTAACTATTTACGTATTCCTTTGTACTCCGTCAATATACTCGTTTGTGTCATATCATTCATTCAATTATTTGAAATGAAACGGAAATTGTTTTTACGAATATATTTGTTCTGTCTGTAATCCATTATTGACCACTGCAGGGTCGGGTCTCCTATCACAAATAGAAAGAAGTAGGCTTTTGTCCACCAAACTCGCATATTGTGGTTTGCTTCACGTCTTTTGATAACATTACGTCGCATGTCTTCGAGAAAATTATGGGGAACTCGAGGCGCGCAGGTTTCCTCAAGATATTTTTCTCCGCCGATATAGCAGGTGACATTATAATGCTGTAAGTTTTATCAATGTCTGATGAATTATAGAATTGTGATGAATTATAGAATTATAGAAATATAGAAATTGTGTGAAATATAGGTAAAACATCAATAGCATACTTTTACGTAAGACTAACTTCACTGTATGCTGTCAATAATGCGTATTGAAAAACTTTTCTACATGAGCTTGACTTTAACTCTGGTTCTATTTCAATTCACTTTATATGAAACTTCATAGTGTTGAAAGGTTTGTTTCATGTCAACTATTATAAGAGTTTGCATTTGAGTTTTACCACAGTTTTACTTATTTTTAGAAGTACTCGTATCTTGTAAGTTTTACTATAGCCTCACTTCTTTAGTACTTAGTGACAATTAAAAAGTTCGCGTGAAGAATTTTGTAAGCGTTTCCGTGCTTGGGCACTGCATGGCTTGCATTGGCCTCAGTTAAATCAATAATTGATCGAGTGTGTGCGATTTGAAAATGTCTTTTTGTTTCCTTTTATGTCTCTCCCTCTTTTTCTATTTTCTCTTTCTTGTTTTGATCGTTCTGTCATCATATTATGGTGTACAATATTTTTGTAGCGGAGCTCTTACCTAGCCCCTGGTGTGGGGATATGCATGATCAATAAATAATGTTTTATAAAACAGAGTATGTTCAGAGAACAATGCTCATTTACTGTACTTCATTTATGTTTAATTTAATACAAAAACGTTTAATTTACAGCCACAGTTCGTGCTTATTGTGTCTCTAAAAAAATTAGCTATCTTGTTCAGACCGCAAAGCCGCATCACCTGATGATGCTCTGTTTTGGGGCGAAACACATCTTGTGCTATTGGAATAAGTTGTGATGGTTGTGACCCTGAGGTCTACCGATTTTCCTGTTTTATGTCTTGTTTCACACGAATTGCAAAATCACCAATTTGATAAATTGAAGTAAATAAATGTACTCGTATGTATTACTTAATCGATTTGTTACGTCATAAGTAGCTTATCTTATTATTTACAAAAATCTAATTAAATTATTTTTCCAAAAGGTTTCAATTATAAGGTTTAGTCGGATTAGCTCCTTCAGTGCTGTCTGAGAAGCTGAGTGCGACACAGAATAGTAGATAAGTCCTTTGAGAGTACCTACTGGCTTTCACACCGGCACTAAGCTCGAGTTGACCCGTTTATGTCTAGCATCCATTGAAATTTTAATTCGAATATTCATTCCTTTTTTCGCTAGTGATGAATCAGTGGTTTGTTTCAGTTTGAGAAAAGTATCTACCTACAACTAGATATAAAGATTTACCTTGAAAGAAATGGCGTGAACAATGACAGATTCTTAACACAGAACCTTCTTTGATTGATAATAATAATATGTATTTTCAGCCATTTTCAAAGTTATTTCCTTGTTCGAAAGGCTTTTGGCCCTTTAGCAATGGGAGATCTCTCACCGGACAAGGAGGGCATGCCTGGAGTGGCCGAACTCCAACGTTATGACAGAGTTCTGTATATTTGCCAGCAATGGAAAAAACTTCAATAGCATGATTCACGTTCACGTATGCACGTTCGCCATCTCTTGACGAGTAGAACAATTGAACCATATTTAAATATATTTCCTATTGGTAACATTTATTTTGGAGAACCCTTCTGTAAATACTTTAATTTGCAAAACTGCTGATTTTTCTCACAGGCTTAACTCGGCTTAACATTTATAACCTATATTAGTATAGATAGAAGGTTATAACTTCAATGTTTTTAACAAGTTATTCCTATATATAGTACCTATTTTAATTCGATATACCTAGCACCCAGGTGAGCTCCAGAGCTCAGCTTATAATGTAGCCTACATATCATCGTATTGTTATGTTGTACAACTTTCACAATCCGGGGAGTTTGGAGAGCCGCCGGTAGGGAGTTTAATGGCTTTTACACGAGTAATGAAAATTAGATCATTTCGTGCGATCTCCCGTGCTTTGAGCTCGAATTAAATAATCAGCGATACTTTATAAACGGTTTGAAAACATCCAAACATCCAAAAAATTATAGTCAACTAGCTTATGCCCGTGGTTTTGTCCGCATAGGTTTAAGAATTTGATCCAGAGAGGGTTTCATCTAAATTATCATAACTACCTGTAGATATGCTATTCATCGAAATTAATCACTTGTTTTCGCATTTATAAAATAGTAGTGGGACGAATTATGATTAAAGTGGGTATAGCATAGCTATGAATTCGGTTTATTACCAGTGATGTTCAGTTTAAAATCCCAATTCCACCTGTTATTAGCCTTTTACAAAAAAACATGTAAGCATTTAATGTAGATAACTATTAGTAATATTTTTCAGTGCTTCGGAGAGCATGTCTTGTTTAGAAACAGCAAGAAAATACTGATTTAATTAGTTATGTGAATAATATACATAATATCTAATTGGAAACACTTTCTATGAAGAAAAATTAATTAAAAATTGCAACTCTTTAACTGTAAAAATGTTTGCCTCATAGAAGTAAATGATCCAGTATTAATTAAGGAACGTTGAAAGCTAAAATCAAATGCAATCATAGAATTTAACGAATGTTTATTTTAATAAAACTTAAAAGGATTCGAATGAATACGTAAAACAAATTACTCTCTGGATATCTCTTTGGATAATAAATAAATAATAATATATAAACAAATAATAAATAAACTCTTTGGATATCTGTGAACCAAGCATATAATAATTGAATTCGTAAAATCTGATTAATTGAGCAAAATTTAAAATAATACATATACTTATTTGATAACACTTTAAATATACTTCGTCTAGGAAAAATAAACGCAATGGACCTAAACATTTTGAAAAATACCATGGACCATTTTTGTCAATAATTTGTCACCTACCGCTATTTATAGGAAGCTATTATTGTTAATCAAGCCGTAAGTACGAGTATTGGAGACGCAAATAGAGTATCTTCCGGGCCCCCTGTTTTCAAAATCAAAACAATGGTTCCATACTATCGCATCACCATTAAAGGGCAAGTTCTATGTCGAAGATATTACAAAGCTGATATTTAATTTGTTGGAAGGTACTCGTCTTAATATGTTTCCGCCTTAACCTCCATGCATAATTAGTATTGTAATTTCACAAAGTGAGGCCAGAACGAAGGTCTCGGATGCCGTTAAGTATCTCAACTCCGAATAGTCACGTTCTGGCAAACGAGGCTGCGCCGGTATTTTGATGTCTTCGCAACGAAATAAGCGCCCTTAAGACGCTTAGAATGGCTTTATTACGTCATTTATTATTTACGCAGATTTAGACACGTATTTTGTCTACGCGAATTACTTTGGTTGTAAAAATAGTCATTCGATGACGTTAGTTCAGTAAGTCAATTATACTTTAATAAAGGAAATCCTATGCGAGATGATCGTGCCTAGGATGCGGCCGTGCTCCGATAACCGTTTTGTTTACATAGTAGCGATGTAGAAAACTCCAATAGTGCGATTCAGGATACACGTGTCGCCATTTCTTGACGAGTGTGGAAGTCAGCATACTGTAGTAAAGTCACGTGCACAACTGCACATCTGCTGCTGATGTGGAAGCGCCCACAATCGATCGAAAGTTAAATGACGTAGACCTTGAATTAATACTAATATGGGAAGGAACACTAGTAGAAAATAACATAGTACTTATTGAAATTTTCAGATACCGCACAATCTTTGCGTGACGACTCACGACGCACTATATGGCGACGGGTAAATAACCATCATTTCTTTTTATAAAGAGGGTTTCAAATCTTCAAATAATTCAACAAAGAAATTTAGGTGCCTAGTTGTAGGAGGTTCATGTGCGAGGTCTAGTGATGACCTCCAAATCCTCCAATATAAAAGTCTTCCTATGTCTGTCATACATTCTTATCAGGTCATTCCAAGTGCGAATTGTCGGCCACATAAAAATTCCATCACAGCGTCTACGGCGATGTTATAAGTATAGATAGAGGGTGAATTTTTCAGATGTGCGTAGATGGGGAAATCCGAAACTATGAGGAATATTGAAAAAATGCTGAAAGGAGTCTGGGGACCGATTTTAATGAAAACTAAAACTGCATCGTTGGATTTTTGAAAAATTAATATACCTTGCCAGGTATCGATACCATTGATTTTGAAAAAAAAAATATCACACCCTGTATTATTACACCATTTGATAGTGTCACTAATTAAGGACAAATTCTGGAAAGTAAATGACACATGGCAAACTAAAGGAGCTCATTTTTAACAAACTACGTTTTTTCCCATACAAATCTTAACCGATTACTTATCGATCAAAATTATGACCATTGATCCCAATTCATAGCTGGAATTGACGTCTGAAGTAGTTATTAACTATCCGTATACAAATTTCATCCAAATTCTTACAACTGTGTTCTTCTTTTTAATGCTAAATGTGAATTATTGTAAAACTGAACTGAAAAAAAGTTAACAACAAAATAGTTCTGAGACACGCCCAATGCCCTTATCTGAAACCTATTAGTGACCCACTGCAGGGAAAGGATTTAGGATTCAGTTCACTACGCTGGCCTAATGCGAGTTGGTGGACTTGGTGATGGAGATTCCCAACCATGCAGATTTTCTCACGATACCTTCACCGCAACAGCAAGTGATATTTAACTTTATAAAGCGCACATGGCATAGCTTTTTATAAAATTCTTTTTATTTCTCACGATACCTTCACCGTAACAGCAAGTGATATGTAACTTTATAAAGCGCACGTGACATAGCTTTTTATAAAATTCTTTTTATTTCTCACGATACCTTCACCGTAACAGCAAGTGATATGTAACTTTATAAAGCGCACATGACGTAGCTTTTTATAAAATTCTTTTTATTTCTCACGATACCTTCACCGTAACAGCAAGTGATATGTAACTTTATAAAGCGCACATGACATAGTTTTTTATAAAATTCTTTTTATTAAGTCATTTCAAAACATCGATATAATACTATCGATGTGTAAGTCTATTAACATTAAAATGCTACATATTTTATAATACAAAACAATTTCTTAATGAATACTGACCTGGTTAATTTTCTGTGAACAAAGTTATGACGATAATCCCATTCGGCTACAACTGCTTTGTTCGACGATTGCCTTATACATATTGAACGCTTATTGTACAAGTTTTACCTTTGTTTTCAGTTAGAAATTGAATTACTAAGTATGTTCCGCTTTAACAGAAAAGATTTAACTTGTTATTTTCTTAAACTAAATTAATCCATTTCATAATTTTGGTACACAGACAGTTTATAAAATGTACTAACAACCAGTGTATTTGACATTATTTTATTCCTTTCAGAGTCAATCAAAAGTCCACAGGGACTACGCTATGGGCCGCAGACAGTTTATTGGAAATCTTAATACTACGGTAACTGCGAAACGTGATTACCTACGTTTCCATTTTTAACGGATCACGCGATGTAAAAATGACCCTACCGCACCTTCGCCCTGATATTTGCGGTAGGTACTATCGATTGTCGTAAAGTGATTTCGTATTAATTACGGTTGAGGTATAGGTAAAGTGACCTACTTTACGAAAAGGAAAGTCTTCAGTTAATTTTAGGTATTGACATTTACCGTATCCATTGTTCACTCACCTTTTCGACGGTTTTTCAATGAACTTTATAAAAGGATATTTTATTAATGAGATTAAGATGTTCAGGATAAGAATAAAATTTAAAAATGGAAATATGCTTAAAATACTTATCAAGGAACCGTTTCAAATTTCATTTATATCTGCCTAAATATAAAATCCGATGGTAAAACAGTTTAGCACCTTTTTCTCCTTTATTTATAAGTCATTGTTGACTGAAGTATGTTGTTTTGGAAGCCAAATACATAAGTAGGTTAAGTACTACCTATACATGTTCTGCTAGCTATTCAAATTGTGACTTATTTCAGTCTGCGATTCTTTTCTTTCTAGACAACATCTTAACTTAAACGTTAAGATTTCCACTACTTTTCCGCCATAAAACATACACAAGACAGCTAAGAGTGTGAATAAACGTTTTATAGCTACATTAAACGGAGCGGCGTTAAATATTATAGAGATTTTCTGTGAAGATACAAACAAATCCCGATATAAATTGGTGGTATCATTCTTACATAGAACGTGAAATCGTCTTTAAGATAGTCGGTTGACGCGCGTGGTAGACATAATAAAAGAAAATCAAAGCTATTGTACATTTTATTGCCCCTAAATTTATTTTACGACTGTAGAGGTATCTGCCTGTTACTCGCAGTAGGTACACACAAATCCGTTCCTTAGTTCTAAGCGAAAGCGTTAAGTTTAGTGCTGGTAAAAATTTACAGCGCATATCCGTCCTATTCTATGTCTGATGTGCTTTGAAAGATTGAACGTTTGATTTTAACGTCGTTTCATGTGCGATATGTGCAATAGGCTTATAAATACAAAAAATCATGGTTAAATATGGCAGCAATATTCGTTTAGGTATAAATAAAAGATAATTGATCGCCTCTAATTCAAATGATCGAAAATACCTTTGAATCATTATTCTTTTTATTTAAAACAAGCTTCGAGCTGGTATAGTGCGGAAAAGCTTTAAATGTTAACTGGTAACGGTTAATTGTTTCCTAATACTATGAAAGCTTTAAACGTTTCATATATAAACCTGGTAAACTGAATATTGTATCACATCATATAAATAAGAGGATTCTGTACCTAAAAGGCCTTTGTAGGAACACGTCCCTCATTAATTTGAGTGTAACAAGTAAATTGGTTGGTTAAAATTACACAACGATGGCAGGTAAAATTAACGTCTTAATCCTCACAAGAAGGAGGACGGAGAATTTCTTATGAGCCTCATGAGTGAAAGAAATTGATGAGTTATTTACATAAGAAATTTGTATTTAGATTAATTAAAACCAAATTAATATTTTTCACGCTGGATTCTATTACATTGTCGTTTTCTGGCTCTGTCGAAACCATTGATTAAATTGTAATCTTAGTTCTTTTCAAAATTTATCTGCAACATAAAACAACTTTTACGAGTATGTTATCAACACGTGTTGAAAACACAGAAGTTGTCAACAATTTCAGTTGAGATGAACCTTTAAATTATTTTATTTTTCAGTTCCTTTGCTGTGACAAAGAACACATAAATATCCACAATGTTGTAATATTAAATTTACTTTAATTCAATATACGAGAGCTGTGAGGTGTCTGGCAAGGGAATAAGGGACCAGCTCTACTTGTATCTTCGTGGAATTAAATTAACCTGTTGATGTTCTTCAAGTGCAATGTATTTCATATGTGAAATTTTGGAGGAAGTTGTATTTCATACATTAAATTTGGGAAAAGTATTGAACAGTTGTTTTATTAATCAAATTAACCACCATTCAGCGAATTAACCTTAGTACAAAATTTGATCCAAAATAATAAATAGTACTTGCAAACTTTGGAACGATCGGCTTTTCTTGTCGCAAAAATAGAGTTCTTCAAAATTTTCATAAAATAAGAAGATCTATCCTCCAAGGATGACAACGAACTGGAGACTGGCGCCTCGGGAGTTTCCCGTGTCAATATACGACAGAGTCCATTTACTATTAGGTCTTTGGCTACTTACGTCTCGGTTAGGTATAAAATTATTTTTGTTCAGCAGGTAGATTCAGCTTTACTACTGTAAAGTCTTTTGTGTCTTGGTTCGAGTTATTTAGTTACTGTAGAGATAAACAGTCGACCATTTTAGACCTTTTAAATACCCAGGCATCTACTAGCAAACTTGGCCAAAACTTCGCTCTTATTTAGGTGAACCCTTATAGTTGCTACTTTACATTACGTCAAGGTATGTAGGTAGATTAGTATCTATATAAAATTTGGTGTTTGTTGTTCGCCAATTTTTCAAAATTGAACTCATAATTTACCATACAATTGTTCGTTATCTCGGAACTAAAGTGTCATGGGAAAATTCAACATAATTAGATATTAGATATTAAATTCGTTACAGTCATATTTTGCTATATTATTTCATTTTCAAAGCCAGCTATACAATTCGGTTTTTATAATTTTCAAGGCCGTTTTGTATTTGCAGCATAAGTCGCGTAAAATCAAAGCAGAACTTTGGGCGCTGGCGCTATACTTTTTGCTGTGTGTGGCTTAATATCAACACGTCGCTTTGTGAGCGACCACAATGGCTTATTCGGTAAGCCAATGGATATTTATAGCAACTATATTGCACTATATATTCATATGCATATCATTAAACACTATATTTCACGTGGAGCCATGCCAGAACTATAAACTCTACAAGGGTTCATGCGAAGTTATAGACTAAGATAGTTTAGTTTACTTATGTTATGCGTGTCTGCTACCTACTGGAGGCCCATAGCACGGTAGAGTCTAATCTTAAAAGAAGTCATGTTTTTAGCTGCTGGTCTATTTTATATTAGTTATCTGTAACAATGTTTCTTAAATAGGTAACATAATTTGTAGTCTGTTCTTCATAAAGGTACTCGAGTCTCGCAATCTTGCTCTAATAGATGTTCCCAGGGGATATCCCGGTGTTAATGATATTGTTCCATTCCGTCTAATGTGTAGGGGACGCCGACAGGAATTCAACGCTATATCATTGTTAACCGACCTTCTGTAGGAAGGGTTTCAAGACGCGTGTGTTATTTGTTGTCTTGTGAAATTAAATAAATTTAATTCGGTGTGAAAATTATTATCCATATGTTAAAAACCAAAACACGCCTCGTTTCTTTTCATCATCGAACCATTCAGACGGGATGAAGTGATTATCAATGTTTGATCATTTTAAACTGATAATACATTTTACTTACGCACTGAGGAATATCGGACGACTATACTCCTTGTATACTATACTCTTTGCATTGGTAGGGCCTTGGAGAAGCATATGCCCAACGATGGGCGTCATAAATGCTGGCGAAGAAGAAGAATAATACTCTGGGTAATTTCGTCAGCGCTGCCCTCTAAGTTGGATTTGTAATAAGATATTGAATTTCCGAGAAATCGACAAACTTTTGTTGATATTTGTTAATTTTCGGTAACAATAACAATTTTACGCTTTGCGACATCCATCAAATTTAATGAAAGCTCTGTCAACCGAATTTCAAAACGGCCCTATTATTTACAGGGTTCAAGCCACGGCGGAGTGTTATTTATGTTCAATCAATTCGATATAAATCAGGATCACCTTGTTACATTGAAAATTGTTTTCGGGTACAAACGGGCTTAGGTTGTCCGTAAAATGTGTTCCGATATCCAATTAATATTTGTGCCGGTAAGCTGGTTGAGTGAACTGATCCGGACCCGACCCGGGTACCATCGAGTGGAAAATTTTATAAAGCTGCAACAAACGCCCCTGGTGCTTACCTGTTTTATTGCCTTCCCTTTGATTTCAGTGCGGAAGCTCGCCAAATGCTTTTTGTAATGGATTGAAATGGAATGATGTTGGATCTTTATTCTCCGGGTTTATTGATTGTTCTATTTATAAATATTTGGTTACCACGGTTGTGAGTTGTGAAACAAATAAACATAAAATTGAAAATTTAAAAAACCCCCGACACGATAATGACAATTTTCATTGAACATAATATTATTTTGTAATGTGCACGTGATTCGCTGTCATTTGAGACCCCACTCGAGTATATTTGCAGACATTCGGTTATTCTTCCCCACTTTCACCCCCCACAACTTTTGAACGACTCAACCGATATTCATCAAACATGTCTAAGAACACTTGACCTTAACTCACCTTTCATAAAAAAAAAAACTAAATTGAAACCGTTCACGAGCTACGGTGCCACGACCGAATCACAGACAGACAGACATACAGACAGACACGTCGAACATATTATAACACCCCTTCATTTGCGTCGGACGCGTTGAACATTAACTTCATGTTCAAAACCTACAGTTTGAATAAAAAAAGATTCATAAGATTCAAAAGACTTTTAATGTTATTTTGTTAGGCTTTTTGAAAGTTACTTACCCTATTCAAAACCGTTGAATTCGCTTCAGTTCAAATGTATCAAAGCGTCTAAATGGCCTTACTTCCGTCCTCTATGGGTATGGCTCTAAGCCAAAGACGAATGCTTGTGGGTCATACTCAGTAAATCTCGATTTAAAAGTTTGAAATACGAATGCATTAAGAGCCAATAGGTTGATTACATTTCCAAAATCTTGTTTAATGGTGATGCATATACAGTATTACCGTAGTATATTAAAACATGAGTAACCATAGTAAACCTGTATACCGCAAAAATGTAAGAATGACCTTTGTTTTTATTTTCTGGGTGAAATGAAAAACTCATTGAAATTTGTCCTTTTTCAGAAAGTTACACCGCTCTGTTATTCAGACTTACATTAATTACATTTTTCAAATTCATGTCTTTCATTAGAAACAATATGAGACCTAACACTAAACATTTGTCTGCAAAATATACCACCAAATTTCATACGGGCTTCTAACGTTTACGTGATTCACTACATATTTATTCAGAAAAAGCGTTGAATTCAGTATTTATGATCGTGAGTATACATATATTTTATGTATTGGGTGGGGGTTAATTTGAGCCGATTTCGTGTTGGAGAGTCTCGCAGTTATCAGAGTCAAGTGTCGTTTATCGCGATCGTTTGAGTGCCCTCTTCAAAGAGATTTGGCAGGAGTTCCACTTTCCTTGGAGTAGCGAGAAATTACGGTACTGTATACTTTAACGTACAGATATATTTACAGTGTTGAGGGTTTGTATTGTTCAAGTACTTCCAACATATGTTGTTTTCTGTGCGGTTATTTTTTTTTTGTTTTTTTTTTTAATTTTTTTTTAATTGTACGTGAGTAGCAAACGGGCTTACAGGCCACCTGACGTTAAATGGTTACTGCGGCCTATAGATAACTTGAAACAGAGTAAAAATCTGAGGTTGTAGTTGGATCCGTTGCTACTCATGAGGACAGAGATGTTCGCCCCAAATAAATATCTCCGTTTCGTAAATATCAAAAAACATTATTACGTTAATTTCTGTCTGTAGTTAGGTATATAGAAACTTATGGAGATGACCTTCGTAAGGTACTTGTTTTAAAATTAGTCCAATATAAACTCCTTCACAAGATTTTTTTTAATTTAACATAGGTACATGACATATCCAATAATAGGTAAAAAACTAATAAAGTAGACCTATAAAATTCAAGTCTTGAAACAATCATCAATGTCCTTAGAATTTGGTTTAATTTAAAATTTATTCCAAGACTGTTATTTAATTCCTAAGCGTGACCGTATATCCTGCTGAAATAAATTACCCGGAACGGCAAATATCTGTCATTCCGTTTACGAGTAGAAAGGCGAGGAAAGACATTGAAGATTAATAAATAAACAGCACGGTAAATAACATTTTCTTCTTATGAGACAGTGTGTTCGACTTATAATTTGTATGTATTTAAATTTTAAAACACAACATCATGTTATCTTAAAGACTAAAACCATATTAGTTATTACCATTAATTGTTCCAAATTTCAAACCTACATGAAATATATTATGTTTTAAAGCAGTTGACATCTACATTTGGGATGATAAGGGATGAACTGAAAAAGAAAGTGGATCCATTTAAAACTTTGGAGAAAACATTGCGCGTAAATAAATAAGCAGTACAAAAAGTAGGATTCCCTTGTAAGGTGATAATGTAATAAATTGTACCAGAGGACATGTTAAGCCACACACAATTTATAAGAATGTACTTTTTTTAGCTAAGAGCTACAGCTACCTTAAGAACCTTTTAGGTTTTAAAAAGTAGAAATACCATTAAGTGTTTTTATACGCCTTAGATGAAATTCTCCACAAATCCAGAACCGATGAAAATACAACATTCTAGTACTTTGGCAATTCTAGTCATTTGGCAAAGAATCGCTTGGGAGCGTCGTCATCTCGGAGTTTAGAGTAGTACCTACAGCTACTTGCATAATTTAATTCTGTATTTTTCGGTGTACGCATAAATAATGAAATAAATATATAAAATGAAAATCAATTCGGACTAATCGTGTTTTGACTAATTGCATTAACTGATTGCGTGATGAAGTTGTAAACTTTATGATACCGTCTGAGTGGTCTGATTTTTGGCGTGCTTTTCAATTTTTTGAACAATAAATAATTATGTATGATTTCAAATTGAACCTGATCGTTCTTATCCACAAGTATTCTCAAACAGAATCGAAGTACTATCTGAGGTGAGCGTTGCACTCACATTATGGTTGTCACTCTATTTTGCGCGGAAACACATAACACGTTTGTTACTAGATCATCAATATCTATTGAAATTGCAATTGCTCTTATATCGACGTTGTTCAAAGTGAACTTGAGCCCTGAATATCTTCAAATTGAACCTATGTAGGTACTGTATCAAAGCGTAGATGGTATCTATCCATATTTTACGCTAGATTTTCTGTTGTAGGCTGTCGTTATCATCGAAAATGGTCGCATTGGCTACTGGTCCGTTCTTTTATGACTCATCCAATCGGGATCCATAGCTATTCAGAAACGCCATTTACCGATTATAATGATTATCTAACAAAGGGAGCTTTATAAAGCGAAATAATGGAAAGCGTTTCTAGTTTTCGGGGTCCTGTATGGCAATACAGGATTAATTCGTTTGGGAACACCACGGAGATTCAAATAACTGTAATAAACGAAATATTGTTCGTAATAAATACAACTCTTATATACATAATGTGCTATGTATATAAACTGGTAAAATCAAGTAATAATTTTTAAATTAAATTTTAACGAACAAGAGATGTTATTTAAAAAATACATTTTCAAGTCATTTTCGAAGCTGACTCCGAAAGGTATTGAGACAAAAAAATTGTTGAATTTTTGCAAAGTCCCATGAGAACCGGAGTAAGGAGGCTTTAAGCTGCCATATTTTTGTGTAAATTATTTGAGACATTAAATTTGGCGAGTAATTAGGAATAAATTTAATGACAATGAAATAATTTTAGCATAATTATAATTTAAAAATAATCATTGCTTAAGACAACAAAAAGGTGTAACAGAAAATTTTACACAACGTAGATATTTATGTTCTATATATTAGACGGGTATATTGTCTTAAAAGAATTTATAAACAACATATTAATCAAGATATTGGATAGCAGATACATCACTATTCTTGTAGGAGGATAATATCACTATAGACGACAATGTCCGCTGTATTAGATTTTTATGTACAAATATTTTGTAAAATCTCAATTCATTTTTAGTTGCAAAATTTAATTCAAATTTTTATTGAAAAGGCTCTGAGCAAGGCTCGAGCTCAAATGGACTACATTTTTTCATCTCACGTCACGCGAAAAAAAAATTGATGGACGCTCGTGCAATATGCGAGTAAACACATTTTGTCCAAACAGGTCAACAAATAATATTTTATTACAAAGCCAGACGTTTCGTAATTTAACTTTTCCAACTGTTAAAATTAAATTGCTGAAGATTTTTTTCAAAAGAAGGCTGTAAATTTATAATGTTGAGCGATTCTCATAGCGTGTACCGTAATATGCGCAATAGAGACTTTAAATTGTACTTATAATCCAATTTCATCATTGAGATTTCCGTGATAGTAACCAATACAGTAATTATGTTAGTAGATATAGCCATAGGCTTCCGTTACGTATCAAATGAAAGAAAACTGGTCCTTAAAAGTCATTAAACTGAAAATTTTCACACACCCCTTAAATGCTATTTGGGACCAAGACAATCGGATTATTCAGACCCGTTTGAAGTTATTCAAAGTTCTTGGCTGTGAGCACCCAATATTAATAAAGTTGTAATGTAAATCCTTGTCTTATTATTTTATTGAAGAAAATGTCCATAATTTCCTCTTCTTCCATTCTTCTTCATTTATTTTCCATTTTATTTCATTTAAAAAACAAACCGCATAGTTTGCTTAAATAACTTAACCTACAGTCCTACATACAACATTAGCTAAGTCCAAACAAATCGCCGGCCGTCTGCGGGCTTCTTAAATAACGAATTAACCTGCCGTCGTTCTATTTCGAAGAGGCTTTTGAACTTTTTGTGTTCACAGGGCAGAGGGAGAGGAGATGCAATTATATTTGTGGGTAGCCGAAACGATATGGTAATATAATTATCTACACAGACTACCGGTGCTACATAGTAGGTAATAAGATTATTTACCAAATAGGACAAGTGTAAAAATAATTAACTATACTTGTACCTACATAGTATACATAAAGATAATTATAATAAATTGAATAACAATATTAATAATGTAAGTTTGTATAATTGTAATTAAGCCAAATTAATATTATACAAAGATACATATATATTTTTCGTTCCTCGTTGCTACGAGCATGCATGCGTTAATTAAGCCAATATTTGAATATGAATTAGAAATACTGGATGTCATCCAGATAAATTTACCAGTAACAAAACAAAAATTTTTTTTTCAAACATTGGATTTAATTTTTATCACATTACGTCGTCGTTATCGTCCGAAACAGCTGTTTGCACGAGGCTTTAGTTTGATTACGTAGGTACTTAGCGCGGAGATTATATGACGACATTATGCGGGTGTAATCCCTTTGATTTCCTTTGCGAATAGATTATTATCTACATTACATTAACAACCGCAGGTAATCTAGTTATGGTGGAGAGTGTTTCCGAGGGCCTTGGCGCATATAGGTAGATATGGAAAACTTAAAGCTGAAAAAGGACAAGATCTGCACAGGCAAAGATAGAAATAAAGTAAGACGTTTATTAGCACTGATATATAGGACAGAGTTGATACAAATTATTTTGAGCAATCTCTAGAACAACAAAGAAGTAATTTAAGGCTATTTTATTCAAAATGATAATTTGTTACAATTATTTTAATTTTAAGTTATATTAAATGCTTCAATGTGATAAGTAGGCCTTCAGCTAAAATAGACTTTTTTTGTTTTAATGCCTACACAGATACACATGTCTATCCAACCTTTTTTAAACTTGGCTGTCATGCTGCCTTGTATCTCCGAGATACATTATAAGATTTGATAGCGAAGCTCCCGTATGAGCACCCACCGAATCCAACGTGCAATATATTTAATGAAATTCCACTGATTTTTACGGTTTAATATTGGGAAACTCGGTATGAAATTACTTATGATGTTCTGAATTAATATTAAACACAGTCATTTTCTATCTATATTTTACTCAAATATAAACAACAATATAACAAATATAAAACACTACCGTTGACAAAATAATAACATTGGTAGGTGAAGCGATAATAGAAAGTATATTTTGTATATTAATTTAATGTACTTACTAAAGATATTTCCTTTAATATAATTAATCGCAGTTAGTCTTTCTAATGTTTCAATTCTGTGCTGTTTACGCAAGCTTAACGCAGCTCTACAAACAGCTGCGCACGCTAAATTCATTTCTATGTTAACTAGGTTTAAAGCTCAAAATGCTATGTAAAATATCCTCTAGATTAACCAACGAAACCTCTTAGTAATGGATAGGAATAATCTAATTACCGAGCGATCGGAAGCAAGTAGGGCTACAAACATTATCTATTAAAAGCCGGTATCTAATGCAAACTTAACCTATTTTCGGATTATAACGTTTACTTAGATATACAGCAATAGTAATTCACATACGAGAAGTAGGCTTTATTCAAGTGTTATTTGTTTAATTTTATAAATGGCATAAGTAATTTGTGGTTGCCACTGGGATTTGAATCACGAGTAAGTTCCTGTGGGCTATGATGTGGTACGGTAAGATATAAAATAGACATTATCGCCTATAAAAACATTGTATTTAATTGTATGAGGCGAAATGATTGATTTAAAGATAGAATGTTAGTTAAATTAGGCTTTGTGCTATCGTAACAGCTGCTAATCAAACAATGTTCATACTTCTTACCGAGTACCTATAATTCCAATGATGAAGTTTCCATTCGTTCAAGATCTGAAAAAGAAAATAATGACTATCAATAAATCACTTTTTGATCATGTTGAAATTAATATTTCACTATGGTGAAATATATATTTGTACATGGGCTTATTTTTTAAACGCTTTCGATTTTGAGATTTTAAGATTGTTATTTATTTTTCTCAATCAGTAAACCCTGTGTAAGTTATTTTTTTACAAATTGTTTTATACTGCGTTCACTTCCTCATCATAATAAAATCATGAGCAAATCATATTATCACATAAATCCGCCGCGGATAGTAAGAAACCTGCGCTGCTTATGAATAACATGTTGACCTATTTCTTTTCTCCTTTATAACGTCCCTTGAGACATGCTTGTTAAAGTATTTTAACGGAGTTTCGAGATTTTTACCTCGTAAGAATGAATTCCTATGTAAAGTACTTCAGTCTGTTGTTTTGAAAAAGTTTCACAAAGCCTTCAAGGGGTATTTCAGTTGTTTATTTTATCCCTGCCATTTGTATTATTTCTGCCATTCCTGCCATTGTAAAATTAGATTGATTATTTATTGTTATCGTTTATTATAAATGTGATAGGTACTTATATTACAACAACAAAAACGTTCCCTCGAGGATGATTGCAACGCAATTACATTACACAGGTACATCGAAGTAATATTTTTATAACAAATACCAACATAAATGTAGACGCAATTACATTACACAGATACATTTTACCAATATTTTTTATAACAAATACGTAAATGTAAACACAATTAGGTACCTACATTAAACGGGTACATTTTAGAAATATTTTTTATAACAAATACATAAATGTACACGCAATTACATTACACATAATAAGAAAACAAATGTATAGATTTTATAAATCTTTGCAGAAATATTTTACGTAAAGGCCTGTTTACTATTAAATCGTGAAAAAATCATCACCTCAAACGAAAAAAGTAGGTTAAGTAGCCACTCGTGTACAATTAAAGAAATAAAGTATGCATGCCTACTTATCGCAGAATAAATTTTCTTTTGAGGGAGGTAGAATTTCTTTTGGTATCGATGCATACCGCTGACTCAAGGTATTTAAGAGGTTACCTCTCGACTAAAGTGCTTCTGTAGGTACTGGTGAAATAAGATCACGGTTAAAAATTAGCGTAATGCATACAAACTGGCATATAAAAAGAGTATAAATAAGTAAATCAAGGTTTGTTAAACTAAATTACTGACATTTATGAATTATCTCTTTAATTATTATTAATTTAACTTAAGATTCCAAAAAAACATTATATCTCACAGGAAAAATGTTAGTTAAAGTAACGATGACGAGTAGGAACGCACCACAGCCATAGATATAAGTAAAGACTTCTTTAATTTGTTTGCGTTTTACAAAATTACTTAATTGTCAACTACTATGGTGAAGGAAATCACCGTGAGAAGATCACGAGGGAACCTCTATGCCTCCTTATTTTCTCTATAATGTTCTCAATAGCATGTGAAGTCCACAAACCCGCAATAGGTCAGCATGGTTGACAATGTGAGAGTAGACCCAATCCTATTGTAAGTTATTAATAGGTTGCTTTGTAATTGTTCATAAATCAAATTATTATTTTTAAAAGTTCACATTCTTGCGCACAATCGCGCTTTTATTAATAAACTGAGAGCTCTTTAAAAATAAACTGATCATAACTACAGCGAAGGTATTTTATTACAAAAAAGCTTTTCAGGTGAAACCTACGTCGACGTAAAATATTCTATAACAAGATTTACCGTAGCTCGTTACTTTGATCAATAGTGTGTAACTAAATTAATTATGACGCACTGGCTATCTGACAGGTCATCTCGGTTTAGTAGCATCATACACCGAGAAAAATTCAGTCAAGAAAGGGATCAAAAGATGCTCTCGACTGAAAAACGATGATCCGACCACTTATTCAGATTCTTAGTGCCGTGTCATTAGTACCTTTTATTTGCCCCACCTTTAAAAAGTAGGTATTTAAGATACTGTAAGCCCTGGAAGATCTTTCAAAGATAGCTCGAAATGCAAACTTATAGCAGCCCAAAATATAAAGCTGCATTTTGTACACAGTTTTGGTGTAGCTGGAATGTTATTTGGTTATTTAACAAAAAGTATCTTTCTGAATGTGCATACTTCATTAAAGGTCACATTTATTCTAGAATATAGAGCCAGTACCGTCCCGAGTGTGAAGAGGCCTACGTTAACTTGTCGGCTGTACCGTGTATGCTCATTAGACACGAAGCGGTACTCAAGTAAAATGCATGGGCGGAACTTAAGTGCCACTTAAATGGAGACAGTCGTTTCATTAACTAGGAATCACAACATATTTATAGAATTCTCTTGAAGACCTTGGCAGTCTGTAGACTGAGAAGTCGGGCATGAATTTACGACGTAAATTTTGTTGTAGTTTTCTGACAAAATTAAATGGGGAAGAAATGTTTTAACATTTTAACCTCGTAAAGAAATTTTATCAAAACAATAGAGTACCTTTTAATTTACACTTTAAATTAAACCTACAATTTAATTTAATATTCAGTAAAAATAAATAAGCACTTTTAAAAACTCTTTTACTTACGATCACTTTAAAACTCGGAATTCTAAGAAGCAATTCAATTTTAATTTTAACCCCGAATTCGTTATTAGGACTTCATAGCTCTTCTAAATTTTACAAAGGAATTTTAAGCTACCGAATCGAATAGATGAAGACGAGTTGATCTTCAAAGGAATATATTTTCTTTTGACGGACTAAAGATTCTGTTCATGAATGACCTATTTTTTAATTTGAGCACTAAGCGGAGTGAATTCTTACGTTTTTACGTTTTTTATATATTTTGTCGCAGTGAGCTCTACATTAAGTAATACTACACCCTACAATGGTTCATACCATTGTCCTTTGACCTTATAGGTCGGCTCTCAAACATGGATTGATAAATTATTCAATTAGTAGACTATTAGTTCAGCTGGGCAGCATTCGAGAAGCTTCGTCATATCTGTCATCACCAAAACCAATAGAGCTTGAAGGCGGATATCTTCGATCAGTGCATCGTTATGATCCATCATCACATCTCGGCAAACGGCATACGTCACCCTCTTCGATAGCGTTATGACCTGCCCCGGTTGGCGGGAAACAACTGGGTGAGAGACGAAGACCGGAGAGAGTGGAGTTCGATCATTGTTTCCCTCAGTCGGAGATGACCAGAAAATATTTTAAACCAATTCAGCCACGGCAAGTAGAACTTTTCACCATGAAATTAACTAAGGGTTTCATCTTAATTTATTATCAGCGCCGGCTCATTATACTTGTAAGCCAATGAATAATAAAATAATAAGTACAAGTACACCCTTCATTACCTGAAAACCCTTGTACGGCGGCTTTAGAAAATTAATTAAAAACGCCGCAGTATAATATTGTTTTACCTATAGCCTAATAGCCCTATTGTATCGTACGCGTAGGGAATGGAGTACGATCGTTGCTACTCGTAAATTGCGGTAGTTATATATAGTTCCCTGTTGCTGTCATTAGGTCAAACCACAAGCATAGGGCGCGAAGGCCATAATAAACCCTAAAGACATTTAAAGAGACATTTAGAGAGAGTTATAGAGTCGATGTCTTTTACATTTATTTGTCGCTGCATACATAATATTAACACGGTAACACTGAAACGAGTACTGAAGAACAAAACAATTCAATCACTTTTATTTGCTTCTCGCGGCGGTAACCGCAGCACAGGAATTGTTTCCAACAATGCAAGAGGTTATCTGAGTCTTGAGTGATAGATAAGATAGTTATGGTGTATTGGATTTTTAGCTCCTTCCTTTTCGTATTTTAGAATTGAATATTGAGTTCGACGTTGAGCTTACGTTTCCATATTAACACCAGTCTGAACATGGGCATATTGAAACGCTCTGCTACAGATATATTCTTGTGTGTCAGTACCTATCTGTCTGCTGGGTGACCGCTAGTGCTTTAATAGCTTATAGTTAATAATATAATCTATTAAATAGTTGCCTTAATAGGTGCTGTTTATATCGAGGTTCAATAATGATAATTAATCACTTTCAGTAAAAGTTGGTGTCAATCTGATTTGAATTTGTAAAAGAAAGTTTTTATAATTCCTTCTCACAGAGTTTAAACATTTCAATAGTTTTTGTCTTATTTCTTTTTACGTGATCAAAATTACTACCTTCCATGGACACGTTTGACATTTTTTAATTCCCTAAAAGTAATGAGGGATAAATAATATGTAATATTGTATGTATAATAATAATAAATGGGGGACAAATAACCCCAAATATTAGCTTTTATTTTACCTCAAATAAATAACCTTTATCTATGAAAAAATCGATCGCGTTTGCTCGACGAAAAGTGCATGGACAGCGTTCACTGTTTGCTCGACCTCCATTAGCTAAAGGTTTCTGTCGATCTCTTTTGAACTTTGAAAACGGTGAGGTTTATTTTTCAATTCGTTTTAGTTTCTATTCTACATAACTACGCTAAGATGCAGTCAAAATATTTATGATTATATCATTGTATGGGCCTTAATGAAGGCAAAATTTGCTTGTACGACGGTGTCATTGCATACATTTTGTCGCATGTCAGTGCGTAGGTATTTCAATTAGGACAGCTCTATACCGAGCCCTGTATTTAATTTTTGTCGTGTTGGTTTGTCAGTCGGTTATGTCAAAAAATTTTCAGATTGCTGGTATTTATTACGGTACATGTTACAATATACCTAAAATATACCAAATAATATATTTGTACCTATGTTTGAGTTTCCATGTGGTTATAAAGTTAAAAGATAAACATGTAAACAAAGCTAAAGGTTGATATCCTAATCATCTTATTTACCATTTATATTCCTCAAAATAATAGTACCTATCGCAAACCTAGACCATAAATATAGTAAATCTATATTAATGGCGCAGCTAATAACATTTCATTTCAATTTAGGCTCTCGCCTATGTGTTGCCTACGTATAGGGGTCTCGCTCCTATATAAAGCCAGCTTTTGACTACGGGATACAATAAGTATAATTTAAATTACACCTTGAGATATAACATTTTATCGCTCTCATACATTTTGTACGTGACCGTTCACACTGTGCTATAATATATATTACATCCCAAACTATATTTTTTTAGGTTAACAGCAATCGCGGGATGTAATAATAATATATAGTTCAAGATCATTCAAGATGTAATTTATATTACATCCCATAGTCAAAAGCCGGCTTAAGACGTAGGCGGTTAATGAAATTATAGACAAGGGAAATGTGTGAAACCCTACGAGGGAGGGACCCTAGTACAGATATTTTCTAATAATCGTCTATCCTAACACCCTTTTCGTAGCTTCACCTATAGTTAAAACATTATGAAAACGATCTTGAATCTTGAAATACGAAAACCAATTTGAAGAACTTTAACAAATTGCCGTCTCGATAAAATCGAAACTTAGCGAAGTGCATGAATATGTAAGCAGCAAGTTACACTCACCTCATCACCAGATTTTTATTAAAAAAAAATCTTTATATTTTCCACTGATCGCCACCGTGATGTTCCTCGAAAAAAAAACCCTGAAAACACATCATGCGAACACTTCGGACCTTCTTTCTTATCGCAACTTTGTTTAATACATGACAATGTGCACTATAATGTACATAATATAATTTTATACATATTACATTGGTATTATTGTAAAGAGAAAGGATATTAAATATAAATTTATATTTGCTTACTCTTAAAATTAGGTAGTAAAAACGAAGACTAAAATTAGTCAGGTAGCACAATGTTTCGTGGGCTAAGATGTTTTTCATAAACACGCACATTTCATTCGAGAAGATCAATTCATTGCGTATTCATGAGACGTGAGAGGAACTCTGTTTCCACTTTATTAAGCCCAGCTGAAGTTGGGATTACGACGCGATGACGTAGGATCACGAACAAAACATTTACATCGGCCATTTTTGTTTGGCAAGGGACATCTTAATGCAAATTTTGGCCTTAGATCGAATTAGCGGTCAAAGTTTGATGAAAAAATTACAGAAAAACATGGAAGTTTCTTAATACGCTTTGTTTGGAATTAAGCTTAGAACTTTAGTAAATAATAAGTTTTCTCAAAAGATTGTTGCGCAGTGTTTTAAAAGATTTTTAGTAATTTATTTCCAAAAAATACGTCAACTGGACATCAAGGCACTGCCGAAGCCATAAATTTCGAATAGCCTTACAATTTTTAAAGTAAAAGTCCGCTAAAGGGATTTTTTGTTTTGGATGTCATTGTTTAAGATTTTTGTTTATCTTTGTTTTTTAGAATCGATTAGCCGAGCTTATTGAAATTGAAATTTATGCGTATTATTTTTGGATATGACACACCTTAGGTATACATATATATCTATTTACCTACTCGTAGTTTTACCATTGGTTTATTATTCCGTCTTGTTTCTTTAGTTCTATTGACCACCAACAAAGCTACAAGCTAATGTGAGATGTACATTCAATCTTTTTATATCAGACCTTTTATCTCACAAATCCCTCACAAAATACAAAGGCTTTTTCTGAAAACTAAATTCTAAAGAGATATTACATAGCTTCGGTACAAATAATATGGGTCAATTGAAAAAAGGGATAGAATTTTCTATGCTTACACGCGTTTCGTTTATAAATCTACCGAGCACAATATGATTCGGATTTTTCAAGACTCACTTTAAGTATTTATGGAAAATCCTTTTAGGAATCTGCGTACCTACCGTTTTCTTCATAGTGGTTATTTTTCGAAGCCCTATGAACTTCTAGGACGTACATACTATATGGTTTGACGGTATATGAGTTAACAGCTGGCGCTAATTTCTCGACCCTTAGTGAGGAGAAGCTGCAATGATACACTAAAGACTTTCATTTAATTGCTTTTGGATGCCAGTAATAAGTATGAAAAGCAGTTATCATAAAAAAATTGGGATGTTATAACAAGGACATAATAATCAATCTTGGTTATCAATCTTGGCACTACTTTTTACTGAAAAAAAGTTAAATTGTATTAAAATAACAAATTATAATTACTAAAAAACTGTTTCAGCATTAAATAAAAATTTATTTTAAATTTTAATTTGCAATTTTGTGTCCAAATTGGACTAGGGTACCTGTAAACTCAACTTCCTACGCGATTTTGACCACTATAAAAACCGCGCCAAGATGTGTTATCTTCAATCACCTATTATCATTGCTGCTATGACCATTTATTGCCCCTATATATTATAGGTATCGCAATATAGTAGTCACTTTACTATAAATAACCTAAAGTGACGCATCAGCAACGTATTTACTCTCGGCATTAGATGTCAGTATTTGTTGGCACCCGGAACTCCCGTGCCCGCCTGGGTGGTAACGTTACCAGTAATCTGCTAAAACACGGCCGCACCCGCTAATTAATGGACTGAGTGACACCTGATACCTTAGTAATTTCGGAAATAGGTTTGATGACGTGACGGTGATTTGACTATCAGAAACATGATACATAATATATTGGCTGATATGAATACCGACCTATTAATTATTATCTATGTATGTATTTAAAATTTGCCAAAATTTTTAAAATTTTAGAAGTTACTTTTGTCAAATAATATATTGTTTCTCGGGCGTTTCTCAAACCACCTACCAACCGATAGCGTACCGTGGCACAGTCACACATAAAATTCTGTAGGTAGATATTTTGTATATTAGTGATTCTGGCACTAATTTAAATGTTAAAATCCGATAATGACGAGCAGGTAACTACTTATTAGAAAAATAAATAGATGGCTCTCAGACGAGATGGATTGATGATTTTGGAGATGCCAATGCTGATTCCTTTCAGGGGGAATTCGTGGGCGAATCCCTAACAACTTTGCTACCTAATGCAGGGACGTCACAAAGAAAAGCTAGTAATTAATTAAATATCTAATAGACCTTTTCCTCTTCTTGCGAATAAACACAACTCCGGTATATAATTCCGGTAGTGATATGGACTGTGACACATAAAACGCTATCACCCAAGTGTTTGGTATTAAGTACCCATTAACATTGCTTGTTTGTTTTTGATGTCTACATCCTAAGACAGTAAAAAGTTAAGCAATTAGTACCCTGTAATTAGTTTTACTAGTCTTAAAGCGCGAATAGCTCTACTGCTAGTGTGGATCGTAAGGGTTTAAAAAAGTTAAGGAACTCAAGCGCGGTCTGTATCTGGATGGGTGATTGCTACTGGCGAATTACATGCATCTCCATGCTTCGTAGGGCACGTAAAGCACGTAAAGTCTTGGTCACCTTGTCAATGATTTGAAAACATCCGTCAGGGTTAAACCCGTTTGTCCACCAATCCGCATTGGAGCAGCGTGGTGGAATATTTATACTTTTTACTTTAGGTGGAAACCGGAACATAAATCTTATTTTTTCTTTCCTCTCTTTACCTAATCATACTTAGATGGGTTCCAGAGCTAGAGGTGAATTACAAGCCGTTCGTCCCTGTTGTTATTTAAAGACCGTCGTTAAACCTCTTCGAAAGCGACCCGGGTAAGCCCACATTACCGCTAGTATACAAGGTAGTAACGGGAACAACAAAAAAGAACATTATCCACATACTTCAGGCCTCCCCACCCGTTCCTAGCAATGGGCCATAAAAACTAATAAGTGTGTTGTAACTCAACTAAATGATGTCGTTAAAAATGAAATAGTGAAAAACTTAATCGAAATAAGAAAATTTAGAGATTCCAATAAATACAATACTAGAAATATACATAAAATATATAAATATTACCTATTTAAGCTTTTTCTTGTAAATGAAACCAAAAAATAAGTTCGCTTTACACACGTTTTTATTTTAAACACACTTTTTTATCCTAAAACAACGTTCTACATAATAATAACTAATATCGTTTATAAATAAGAAACTTGAATTCACAGCTTGAAATAATTCAATACCTCCTCAGCAAAACAAATGAATTCCATAAATAAAAATTGTGAAAGTAAATTAAAGGTCAGTAAATCTTCGTCCTATTCAATTGACTCTCTCCTGGATGATAGATACGATAGTCATTACGATTTATTGATTCTCGACGACCTCCATTAAGGAAACAGATGGTCAACAGAGGAGATTGAAGCGCTATTCTTAATAGAATAATTAAAATTAATGGCAATTGAAACGGAGTATTAATGCAATTAGCAATTAGTCGTTTGCGATTCGTAACAAAAATAAGCATAAGTAGTTATAAGTCAGCCACGGTTTTCCTCTTATACTTACATCTAATAGCTCAAGAGTTGTCAAACATTATTTGAGACGAGTTTGAGGGATCATAAAAGCATGTTAAATGGCTTATTTATTTATTCAAACTCAAAAATGAGGACCTGGCTGGCGGATAATATTAGAGAGTTTATTGTAAAAATTTCAAACGACTGAAGCACTTTTCCTAGAAATTGGCTAAACTCAATTACCCATTTGAGACATTACAGTCTGGATAACAGTCGGATATTACAAATAATCTAATCAACATAATTTTATGATGGCTTTACACTTCTTCATCACTTCACACTTCACTTCATGCTTCTTGAAAACTATCTGCCCGCTCTCCAGCTTAGAACACGTTCCATTTTTAAACGGCTTAGTGATTTTATTCTATAAACTTAAGCCCACCTCTCTCCTGCTGAATTAATTCCACCCCATGGGACTACACACACGTATTTATAACCCTGTAACAACCTCATCCGACCTTCTTCGTCCATTAGGATTGCATTTGGACAGTTGAAAAAGCTACAGACCTTTTCTTTGAAAGAAAATAAGGCGACTGTATTTTGAAAATCGAAAAGTGATTGAATTATATTTTTATTCAAATTGGTGAGACCATGCTCTAGAATAGGACAAAAGTTTACAACTTATTGCAGACATGATGAGTGGTAAATCCGTTCAATTTATGTAGAATTTTGAAATTTTAGATTAAATTTAAAAAAGTTGAAATAAAACGATGTGACGCCACTCATCAAGAGATGGCGCCGCAGGTATCCTGAATCACGGTATCGAGATTTTCTACGTACGATCACCTCCCACGTATAATAATAGTTCATTTGAACTTTAGTTTCAAGCTTAAACTTATATTTATGTAATAAAACTCAGATTTCAACAACAACAAAATCAATCGTTAATACCTTAGGTATATACCTTTTAGGTTTATAAGATACCGGGGCATCTAACGGGAAAAACACCGAGAGACACAATTTTCCGTTAGTGAGCGAGGAACGTGACTCAGGTGATTTCTCACTGCGTTTTACTCCTGCTGATAACTTCCGGGCTCTGTGTAATTGTGAGCTTATAATTAAAATGTCTTGTTGAGCTCTGGTTTTTAAATAAGTTAGTTGGACGGGAATCTACCAGAAAAATTCATTAATATTCATTTAAATTAAAGGAGTAGCAATCTACCAATTTTTTATTGTTTATCAGAAGGCTCATGTCCAGCAGTCCACCAGACCCATTTATTAAATTAAACTACCTTAAAACTAACTTCAAAGTACGTAGACTCATCACAAGCTTTTGTTAACGCACAAAAGGCTACAAACAAATTGAAAACATATTTTACTCACAACTCTCTTTGAACTCTCTGGTCTAAGCAAAATAATCCCTTTAGTTTGATAGAGTTTTAAGTGTTGGAACATTTGAATTGTAATTTAACTTAGAGGCTCCATGTAATTATTCCAAGCCTCGATAATTCTCACTGAATTGTACAAGGCATAAAGCTTTATCTTTCGTGTTGAGAAGTTATAGCTTATCTTTAGCTTTAGCTTGGGAAAGCGTGGTGTTAAAGTAATTCCCAATCGTACCCGCATGCAGATTATCTAGTTAAGTGATAAGAAAGTTCTGATATAGTTTGCTGCAGAGGTACGATAGGATGCTATTCGCTTTACTTGTATACAAAGAAAATGGTATTAGCCAAAGTAGGGCTGTAATAAATAAAGGGTGTAATTCGCCCCTTATCCCCGCCCTCTTAACAAGGCAATCATCGTAGTCCTCATAAATAGTGAGACATCAAGTGAGCTGGATACTCGTTTACTATATTTTCCTATAATTTATTGTGACTATGAGGATTTATAAAGTAACACCAGGTAACGCTACAAATGCAAACCAAATTACCACGACACGTGTCTTCAAAACTAACCGTTGTAGAATCCACATCGCTTGTTCCCCGAGCATTCACACTATCATGTAAGTTTAACGTGTGTCATTAGTATGGGAAAGAGATAGCATCTGTACCTACATCTTCCTGTACTAATGACAAACGTTAACTATACGAATACTTTGACGATAGTGTTCATGCTAAGGGCACGGATGATGCTTCGTTTTAGGGTAAAGTATTTGTCGTGGTATTATTGGTATACTGTGTAAATGGTATAAATATAGGTACCTCACCTGGAGTCAAGGGTAGGGAGGTAGCTCTACACCATTACACAACCATATACTCCGATTGTTGTAAAGTAATAAAAATATAAATAAGTTACTCTTTTCTTGTAAAAATAAATCATCCATTTAAATTTTCATTTTCTGCCTAAAGATATTAAATTTGAAAAAGACATTACCCCCATCATCCATCATTCTGCAGGCAGCGTAAACATACCGAGAATTTTCATCCCCTTTAATGGGGCTTCTCTCGGCTTTATTTTAATTACTAACCAAATGAACTCACATTACAATGCTTCTTCCCCCTCAGATTTTGGGATTCACCGTCCACTTACTTGGCTATACCCTTGTTAGCTACTACTACTTCTGTATTATAAAACACCTACCGAATTTATATTTCAAGCGAATATCTTAGGCGGTATCTTTTAAGTAACTGTATTAGTGGTCCCAACTTTGTGGAACTTGCCAAATAACATTTTTAAGTAGGGGCTTTAATAAATAAATATTGGAGAGCATCTGAGGTAACTTCGAGATAATTTACTATATAAAAGTTACTGAGGTCGCGAGATTGGCTAATGGCGTCGCGACGGTTGGCCGGATACGCCGAAGTGCCTTCTTCATCTTAATCCAAATCATACCGATTTACAGTGGAGCATAATTATATACATTAGATAGATTCTAATTAAGATCCTTTTTTTGCTTAAAGATGGATTCTATCTTCTGTCTTATGTTAGCTTCATGTATGTGTCTACCTTTGTTCCATTTGATTTAAGTGCCGTTTTCAATTTTCAATTCAAGTTCAATTTATTTAGTTTTACTTTCTTTCTGACTTCATTTCAATTTGATTTGAACGTATCTATTGTTTTCATATCTGTAGAAATTCATATGTATGATTTTAAAGCTGCAAATAGTTGTAGCAACAACAACACTTTTAGTTCAAACACAGCTTTCTCAAAGGCTTTATTAAGATACTGTTAAACGTGAGACCTTGTTATTAACTCATATTAATTTTGAACATGATTTTCATTATACTTGTTACAGAAAATGTTAGGTAGGTGTGCAGTGCTGTAATTATCTTAGATACAACTCACCTTGAAGATGCTAATAACTTTTATATACCTGGGTATATTTTAATAATCTAACGACTGTATGAACGAGTATATAATATACCTAATTATCATGATTTAGTACCATAATATAACGATTTGAGTAACGATCTTTAAAATATTAGGAAAGCTTTAATTTATATCCATTTAATTAAAGCTTTCCTATTATTAGCCTATTATAATATGGACAGCTGTCAAAACATTTTACAAGGCAGAACTTTGTCTTCCTTAAAGAGTTAATGCATTTTTCTAAAATTAAATGATGATCGAAGACTTCATGTCCTAAAAGAAAACTATCGATGTGGATATAATATAACAAGGCGTCTATACAAATATTATGTCATCGAGCATGATTTAGTAGGTTTAAGTTACATGACCTGACATCTCCCTGAAGAGTTCATGGGTATCGAATTTAAATAAATTCTCTCCTAAACCAAAATTTGTATCTAAGTACGTAAGGTGTTTTCATGGTACACATATATTGTAGGGAAGACGATCTTATTTTAATATCTGTTACATATTGACTTGTTACCTTGGGTAGTTACGCTGAGTCTACGGATTAAATTAAATTTCGAATATACAGTTGAATGCATAATGCAATATTCTAAGGGTAGACGGCTCATACATAATTATGTTCTTGGCATAATCTTATTTGCTGTGTTTGCTTGGAGGTGACCTCACTGATCTGGTATGATATTGAGGTATTATAGACCACCCAAACATTTAAAATAAAATTGTTGATATTTAGATAAGCTACAAAAAATATGTACCTAATAGTCTCTGTGTAAGTAGAATACAATATAAAAAATATAGGACCGAATCTGGTTTCTCGATATAAAGATATTTTGGGTTGTGATTTTGGACTAAAGTTTAAATCTTCAGATCTTGAAATTATCTCACAGGCGCCTATAGGCAAAGAATATTTCAAATGAAAAAACAATATTCAAGAAGAAAATGAGTGTCCATCAAACAACAAAGGACAAATGTCAAAGAGTTCTCGCACTAAGTAGCTTTTAATTAATGAGGACGAACTTAGTCCATGGTAATAGTATTAAAGCTGTCTGCTTCTTGTGATTAAGTACTTGGAAGTCGACAAGAAGTGTAATAAAGAAAGCGGCAGTTCCAGCGAAGTTGAAAGATACTCATATTGATTCTTAACTTTTAATGTTGATGAGTTTTGCTTTATGTTTTTTAAATCCGTCGACATTGGACTACTAAATTCAAACCAAAGCAGGAGTCACATCTTGCTTAAGTACAAAAGCATTAATATTACTTTTATGTTAAAAAATGCAAATAAAAAGGTAAAGTTTAGCTGGGTAAGTGTGATAATTGACTTTAGGACACATCCGTATTCCTGAAACCTCCTTGACCAAAACACTAGCTTGCTTTTAAAATTAAATATCATCTGCTCTAACGGTGAAGAAAAACATAAGGAAACCTCTGTTCTCTATAATGTTTCAAGGGCATGATATGTCCACCAACTCACATTTGGCCAGCGTGGTGGACTCAGGCCTTCAGCCGGCCTGTGAGAGCCGAACTTGCAGTGGGTCACTAAAGGATTATAGGTACGTTATTTTTGCCGTTCTATTTACTTCCTTTTTTCATGATAGTGCCATTGGGTTGGAACGTACTTCAATTAGTATATCACTTTGATGGCCGCGGTGCTAACGGCAGCCAATGAATGTAATGAAGTGTTATTTATCACGACGTTATGATGAATTTTCGTCTCAGCAAACCCTTGCCAAGTTACCATGGTTCTGTTATCGGCTATTATAATAATCGTTCAGCAGATTTTTCATATAGAAACGTCGGTAAAATTTATATTGAAATGTCAGGCATTGACGAATATCTAGGAATTTCTTTTCATACAGCTGTAGGTCTGTGATAGAGCTATAATGTAGTCAAATTTATTTTTTGACATTAATTCATAGTAAGCAGCTTGTATTGTATCTAGAAAGTCCTCTAATAGCAATGCTTGTATGCAAAGTTCAAAGTGGATGACCACAGGCTGTATTGCCTATTTATACCTACAATTAATCTAAATTTAAAAAGCACCAAAAATTCACGAAATAAACTACGTTATCAACCCTTTCACAACCCACTGCTCGGTAAGGGAGGCCTCACAACAGACCTGGAATAGGCCTGGAACATACTCCACCAAGCTGCTCCAATGTGGATTGATGGAGAAATGGGCTAGTAATCCGTGTTACTAGCCCATTTGGTTTTTCAAACCACTCATAGGGTCTCCAACACGGTTTGACGACTGCTATCATATCGATAACAACAACCCGGACCGACGCTTTAATGTGCACTCTGAAGCACGGAAGCACGCATTTAATTCTGCACTAGCGGTCACCCATCCAGGTACTGACCGCGCCCGACGTTGCTCAACTTTTTCCATCGCTTGCGATCTCCACAAGCAAGCACCCTAATTAGACTAATATTTACTGTGAAAAGGTACATAAAAATAACAAAAATGTGCACCTACGTATTTCATGTAGGAAAACCTTTTCGATAAATGTTTTTATCTAGCCATTGCCATATAAAATTAACGACATTGTGACATTTCCGGCGGCCCCTATGCATTAAATATTTATTTTATAGTAACGACCAGTGAAATGTCGGTTTTAATCTGGATTCGTTACATAGTCAAAGGGAATTCTATGTAGGTAATGTATATTTTAACCTGTTTCACCTTAAAGTTTACCTAGAACTTTTCTATTGAGATACGACAATTTTAATGTGTAAAAAGATAATTTAACTCTTAACTTTAAGGGCTGGTAGGTTGTTCGTCGTCTGTTGAATTCATTTAACGTTTTCCTATGAAATATTGTAAAGATCAAACTTGTGAAACCGAGAATGAGTGATTTGATATGTAAGATTGAAGCCAAACAAATCTTAGAAAAGAAAAGTTTATTTCCTGTTTCTCGACATCTGAGACTACTGTTGAACTTATATAAATTTTAAATATGTATTCAGTTACGTAATGTTATTTACGTAATGTTATATCAAACTACTTTATATAATCATAAGATATAATCAAAATAAATAAATATAAAATACTTAAGTTGTATGTATGTAAGTAGGGCTAGGTCCTCCTCAATGAAACTTTATACAATAGGTATACCTATCTATTTGGTCTAATAGTCAAGGCTTGTTTCTAGAACAATTATAATACCATAGTAAATTAAATAAAATATATTTCCAATTTCTCGACCTTTCTCTAGATTGTTTAGCTTCTAAATAATTTAAATTTCAATGAAGATTCTTTGATGAATCACCTTAACATTCATTGAAAAAAGATAAAAGATTTTTGTTAGGTTCTGCTAAGTACAAAAAGGTAGACTTTCAATCTTATTGTGATTGTTTTATTCATTATTCGTTATCGACCATATATTGCAGAAACTAGAAAGTATCTCGTAAAGATTTCTCTACAATCTTGGCTGAATGTAGTGATTAATGTCCTCTTGGGGAATAAGGGACAAAGCAAAGATCCTGAGAGGTAAAATTGATTTGTGTCTTCTGTAAAACCTTCCTTTAAGGAAAACGTGTAAAGTAAAGTAAAGAGTAAAAAATGTCTTCCAAGGCAGAATTAACGTTACCTACAGTGAAAAGTTTATATCTGTTGCTAAGGTATTTAAAAGTCATTATGATAATGTAATCTCTCACGATGGGGAAGCATGGAGGTCGCTTCGGGCACTAATTTAAATTTTATTTGCCTTATTCCTACTTAAGGAACTTGCTTCATAACAATAAAGAATTAAAATTTTCCTTTGTAGTGGTTATAACAATGGCCATGGTTTTGTTAAAAAGTATAAAAACATCTCTACGAGTATTAAAAAGTTCCAAACCAGCCTTGTCAATTCCAGGAATCGGTATATTAATAGAGTTATTTTGTGGAAAAACTTCCTCTAAACAACTTAATTAATATAATTATTAACCCCGGCAGAGTTCGTTCGGTTTGAAAAATAACTAATAAACACTTTCAAAAGTATATAAAGTATCTCCACACAAAATATAAATGTGCAAGTTTGTATAAGTTTCACATCAGTATAAGTGCATGTAAAAAGTAGCTTATAATTTTTTCTATCCACTACAAAAAGTTAGTTCTACCCGTCGTCCAACAAAGAGAAAAAAAAAACATAGGTACAAATATTTAAAATTTCTCGCAGTAAAAATAAGCTATTCTCATGAATGTGGAGCATATCAATGATATCTAGAAATATCTTTAAGATTCTGACCAAAATATAATTTCAAATCCTGGTAATTCCAGATATTAGCACCACAAATAAACTCTTAAGCTGTGTCATATGGGTATAGAATTTAGAGCACAGGGTTTTATAATATAAATACTTAATTTTACTCTCAAGCCCAAATAAAATATATTTGTTGAACTCTAACAGAAATCCAGAATATCTCCTGTTGCCGGCGTATTCAACAGGTGTTATCAACATTGAAACTGCAAACAAGTAGTTTTTCATTTTTATTTTGTCTCTAGGCGCGTTAAATACCTAAAAATGAAAACTTATTGTTAGCCAACATTAATATTTCAAGTTTTAAAAATAAAAAGCTATGTAATAAGAAAATGGTTAATAAATTAGTTTTGCTCCAAAATTATTTTTGATCCAGTGGAACAGTTGATATCTAGTTCGGATTACTTCGGAGCCATTCTATTTTTTATGGATTTTAGTATCACTATTTTTAATACATGGTTACAGTTTACGTATTGTTTTTCTATTATGTATTCTCTCGGTTTTATATGAAATAGACTGCCATGTTTTAGCAGTTATAACGAGTTTCGATCAAATCAATAATAATAATTTACAAGTGATAGTCTCGTCATAAGGAATACTTGTACCTACACTGTACAGCAACTACACGTTGCAGACCTAATGCAACGGATCACAATAAAACTATGAGTTGTCGATGCGCCTATTTTGAGGGATCTCTCGAGATGGCGGCTGCTGGCGTGGCTCCAAGAATTCCTAAATGTGTAGATCAACGAGCCGTCGATCACACCATATCCATACAAATCATCGATTCGTACAAACAACGTATTTCCTAGATCATAAAATTGAAACCGAGCTAAAACATCTTCATCATATTCGTATTTATTTTTGGGTTTCCGCGTAATCAATAGTTTTATCTTTTTGTGAAAATTGTATGTAATAAATATTCTACTACTGTTTTAAATGGTACAGCCATTTTCTTCATTATTACCATTATAAGCGATCCAACACTTTAGTACGTAAATAGGGAATACGTCGCTGACGGGCTACCTCATGGTCACAGGCACGTGGTCACGTGTCATAGTCGTGCGTTAATTACCCACTGTAATTAGATGACGTTGTAGAATTAAACGTACATAAACGGACATACTTACATTTTATTTCCTAATATTTAAAATGTAATGTATTGTAAATGTATTTTATTGCTCTCAGATAAAATACGATTCGAACAATTTTTTTTGGATTCGTATCGATTTAGATCGATCGTTCCCATTCTATTGTAAGTTGTTTGTTTTATGCTCTTAAGTCCAAGGGAAGCCTTGAAAAGCCGCAACAGTCTCGATTAAAGTAATCGATAATGCCGCAGACCCAATGACAAGTGGCACTGACCAGTTGAAAAGCATTCAAGTTTTCTAAGCATGGTTTTTACATGAATTTGACAATTCAAATTTTAAAATTTTTTCTCGAATTTCGACAACTTGGCGGCCTCTAGTTCGGTTACTTTTACCAACACACTTTTAGATGGGCGGAACCATAATAAATAGAGAATCTATTTACGCTACTAAACCAATTACTGTAAAATATGGTGAGAGCGTCGTAAATATCTATTTGTACTGGAGCTGATGTAATGACTTAATTATCAATTAGCAAATTATTCACGTCCGAGTAACGACACATCGTTATTAACGGTACGCCCTAGTGTTGCTAAAGATTTAGTGACGTGAGATTTTATTAGCGATACGCCACATTAAGATTGTAATTTATAAAGTTGCTGTTACGGTGAAGGAAAAGCTACATGCCTGAGAGTTCACAAAAAAGTTCTAAAAAGTATGTGAAATCCACCAACCCGCATTAACCAGCGTGGTGGACTAAGGCCTTTATCCCTCTCATTGTGAGAGGAGACCCGACCCTGTAGTGGATCATCAATGGGTTACTGATAATTTATAAAATGAAGCGATGATAGCCCAGTGGCTAAAAATTCCTGACATTTTTTACCCATTAGAGCTCAATAATTATTGAATTAATCAATGTTTATTTTTTTTTTAAATTATATCGTGGACGTGCATTACTCTATTGCATTAGTTATGTTATTTTAAAATGACTAAGTAGGTAGTAGGACCTTCTTATTATAATATTCTATCAATTATAAACCTGTACTAATTGACAAAGAAATTATTTGATTTAATTTGATTTCGTCTCTTTCTTAAGAGGTCCGGTTTTGAATTGCTGTGGCGCGCACCAATCACGCAAAGTTTCCTAAACTTATATGCGGTTTACAAAATTTATTTGCTAGAAGATCTTTTTGGTCTCTTGTACGCCAAATAGGTAAATAGTAATTTTATCTCAAAACAAAAAACAGCAACTACTAAACCGAACAGTGTCAAATCACAAAAAAAGCAGTGTTATACAACAGTATCGCACTGTAATACTGGAACATATTTAAAATCGACTTGTCAAAGATCAGAGTAGAGTGATAGATACTACATTGAAAAGAAACCACCTTCTAGATTTTTCTTACATTACAATTTATTTTAAACCAAAGATTTTTGTGTGGACCATTATTTTTATTCTACATTGAAGTTGTTTATTACTCGAGTTAAATTTTGTTTCTTTTGTATAAAATGCGGACAATAAATTTGTACACATGTACATATCAATGTAGTTGAGGTTTTTGGTATGTCGTAGGTTCCAGTGAGCGAATTCCCACACGCAAAATTTTACAAAGGACTGTTCCAAGGTTCATGTCACAACCCACACGGAATAAGTTACTTAGTTTACAAGCATATTTTTCGTGTAAAAATACCACGGACTGAATATAAAAACATGACAATGGAAACAAAAAATACGAGTAGGTACGTACCTATTTGAGTAAGCCGCGCGTATTTTTATAGAAGCTAATTAGAGAAAAAGTCTCGTAGCTTTAAAAATTTTAAATGGAAGATAGATAAAAAGTAGAATTCCGTAATAGTCCATTGAAATACTACATTTTTGGGCCTAGAATGAATTTATCTGAGGACGCAATTTTAATTTCTGCAAATTTGTTTTAAGATACACTTTAACCATCACTGCGTTTTGGTTCAACTGATTATTTATTGAACATACTCGTAATTACTATAAAGTAAGATCATAATATACAAATTTAATGGCTTTTTTAAACTAAGTATAAATAACCATTAACAATAATAAAGACAGTGGATCAACCGGCCCTGATTCTAAGCCGTGAACGAGATTTTTGATAAATTTTTTGTTCTTCATTAGAATGAGCGTGATGCACATGTCATTTGGAATACTTACTTGGAATTCCTATACCGCATTGGGGTAACAAAGTTCATAACAAAATAAAATGCATGTCGCATACACCGTGAATCTGAAGTATGTACCTACATCATTCTGCCAAAAGGGGTTAATTAAGCAAATAATCGGCGGTTACAACTTTGCTGGTTGTTTGCCAACCAAGATGTGGGAAAGGGCCAGTATACATTCATATACCGTTTATGTATTTGAATATAGTTACATAGTATTCCAAATTATTCCAACTGACATTACGTGGAACTTTGCCCCAATGAAATCCCGTTGTGTATGATGTAAAAACGAGTGGAAATCCAACATGACAGTCAGAATGCTCTCAAAACAGTGTTCATTCCAACATAATTGCCTGGCTACGGGTGCAGTCCCAACAGAGTTGGTCCGAAAAGAACGCGTAGCAGGATTTCCAGGAGCAAAACGAATTTGAGAAGAATCTTTTCACTTTTAAGCCTTCTTTTTGCTTCGCCACAGCGCTCTATATTGAGTGAATTATTATCAGACACTTTATTAGATATATGTATGAACAAAAAGAGCATGACAACGCACATTTAACTAATCTGATCGAGCAAACAGGATCTTCTGGAAAGGTCTTTGTTGGATCTTGGCAAACTGCCAAGAAGAGACTGTATGGAGGAAATGCGAAGTAAGAAACGCTAAGTTGCAAAAAACGCCACCATATAAAACTAAAAATGTATCTTGAATATTCTGCATTGAAATTTATTACAAAACGCGTTACAAGTTTATGAAATAGACAGATTTTTCAATAAGACGTGGTATCTAAGTCTGTGTACAGTCACAAAATAGAACGTCTTGCAAGGCAAAGATTAATTTAACAAAAATATATTTATTGCCAAATCCACTTTCACTTGAAATTGAATAGGAATATTATTCTTTGGTTACATTTTTATGAAATAGCAACTATGATCTTCGTTTGTTGTCCACAGACTCTAGGTCCGTGCCTTTTTTTTTGCATTAAGTTATTTATCTGCATTTCCTGTAATATGTTGCTCCAGAAAAAATCCTTGTCAATTTTGGCCCGGTGTCTCCTTGGATCGTCCCGGGCATTCTTTTAGAGTTTCTACTATGACTTGGTAGTCTCTGTGGCTGATAGCAGTAGCCAGGTTGTACTCTTAGCAACTAAAAACAAGACTTTATTTTACTTTACACAGACCCTATACCGCCTCAAACCTCAACGTATAGGTACGTAAATTGAATCTGCGTATTTTAACGCTTCATCTGTCTCTTTTAACGGTTTATCTGATTCTGGTAAAATACGCAGATTTAAAAGTCGTACAACTCCAATCAAGAATGCTTCCCCACAGTAATTTTATTAGATACAAACTCGGCAAGCTTTTTCTATTTCCTTAATGAAAATAAATTGAATTAGATGGTGTGCGTTGTTCGATTTTTAAGGGAGTTTCCTTGCTTTATCAGCGTTGCTTAATAGAGCAATTTAATTCCTCTTTTTTATTTATATTTTGGTGTTCGCCGAGAAAAGCGCAGAATTTTGTTTTAGTTTCCATATTCCCTACAAAATAAGATAATTTACTTTTAGTCTATTATTAAGGTAATATAATACTTGCTTCACATTTATAGCCCCACAAGACAGTACCACACACCCAGACCAGAAAAAAAATATCGTCATCATTTAAATCTTTGCTCCGCTTTGAATCGAATCCTAGATCCTTTGCGCAGCGCACTGGTGTCTTACACACTGCACGATGAAGGTAAATATGGATTGATTAAATGCTTTGTTAAATGTTAAACTAACCCATATTCGAGCAAATAAACGCTATGTTTTTTTGTATGTCATCTATCGACGGTAGTATCAATGACCTATTTCTAAACTTTGTTTGGTTCTTAAATTAAAGCCGTTACAAGAAATCTTTTCTGTAAGTACTTATAATATGAATAAAGTACTTAAATGATAAAAAATAACAAGAATCACTCTGACAGAGAAGTTGAAACTTATACGTTCCTCGGGACACAATATTTTTTCTAACTGAGAATGTATTTGATGAAACTAAATATCTGAAATAGTATCCTTTTCACTGTGATCCATGTCTTTTATGTTTGCCCTGTCAGTTGATGTTAGGATTTGTATTACCAAAACAAAAAAACATTTGTAGAATTTCATTCAATGGAAATATTTGCACCCTGAAATCTATCAGAACGTGTATTTCTAACAAAAAAATGTAGCAGAAAATCTTTGTAGAACGTGAAAATAAGAATTCACGTTGCCTTTCAAAGGCATCTTTGTTATATTTTTTATGAAACGAATATTTTTATTGAATATTGGAATTTGTAATTCGGCCTCTTAATTGAGGGGTCCGGGTTCGAATCCCAGCGGCACGCTAAGTGGTGCACCAATGACTTTCTTGAAATTTATGAGCGATTAATAACTCACATATCACATATCACCTGCTGTGCCTAACGGTGAATGAAGATACCGTGAGAAAACCTGCATGGCAGAGAATTCTCCATAATTTTGTCAAGGGCGTGCGAAGTACATCAATCCACTTTAGGTCAGCGTGGTGGATATCTAAATCTTTCTCAGCGTGAGACGAGACCCGACCCTGCGGTGGGTCATTAATGGATTAGATAAGCCATACCAAAAGATTATCAAAGACTTTAAGTAAAATCGTAGACGCATAGACATAGGTACATGTATAAACACAAACATAATAAAAGTGCTATCTGAGTAAATGAACCTACTATGGCGGTCGCAGTCACATAAAAAAGGCACACCCAGCCATCCAAACCTGCCAAACAAGAATATCACATAATTAATTGACTGCCAACAAAATAGTGACTGTATTTATTGGTGACATTATGGCGGGTTATGAGGGCAGCGGTACGTGAAGAAAGTCATTTTAATGAATTAAGGGATAGTATTAATACTATCCCTCCTTACACGTCATGACCACAGTGAATTATATTGGTATTACTTACAAGCACAATAGGAAATTTACAAAGTAATTTACTTCCTATGGCAGTGCCAAGTATAGATATCGTAGATCCATCACCGTTTCCCCACTATTCGAACTGCGGGCGGTCAATATGGAGGCGCGTATCGATGACACTGACATATCAAGCGCCAAGAGGGGCTGATATCCATCCTACTTCTGTAGTTAATGCGAAAGTTTGTGACGATGGATGGATAGTTGCATGTTTGTTAGTAAAAGTCTCAAAAACGGCTCAATGATTTTGTATGAAATCCGGTAAACCTACATGTAAATTTATGTCTCTGTAGTCCAAATTCTAAAATCCGCGGGATGGTGGCGGGCTGGAGCTAGTTTTATATATTAATTACATCGCGAATTGTAATTATTAATTAAGTAAGTATGTATGTACCTATTAACATTTTTTTACATATTATTTTTAAATAATTAAACATGTTTAGATTCGGTTTTCTTTTTTCATTTTTGAATATCAAATAAAATTTTCTTCCCCGAGCCTTTTTATTCATAACGTTATGAGCATAATTCAGTACACTTGGAATGTAATGAATAAGATTTTACTGTGAGACGATATTAAACATCTTACGTAAGTACCACATCTGTGGTCTTTTGCTAAATTGCCTTCAAATTATTCAGAATTGTACAGACAAATGTTACATTTTCATTTCGTCGCCTTCATTACTACAGAATTTCTATTTCAGTACAGACCTTCCTAGAATTGGCTTGAAAAGCGGAGGGTATAATATTTCATCATAAAATCCTACACTCGTGTTATCTAACTTGTTGTTTTGATTTTGGTAACCTAATTTGCCTAAAATAGACGTCAATTTTTCTCGACGAATATTTATTCAGTATGGAAGTGAATGAACACAATACTTACAAGGTATAGTTATAATGTTTGAGATTTAGAAACCTCAAGCGTGTAGTCACTAGGCAAACTCTACCTACCACATACCATATCACCTAACATACCACCTACCATTTATAAGAGCATGAATTATATCTACGATCTACGTCTACTCTTTTGCATGGGAAAATTTGAGTCTTACTTACCCCTAGAAAAAAATTACAGCAAGACTCATCGCTGACTAATGACCTAAAGAAGCATTTTATGTAATGTACGATAGGATGGAGCTTGGAGCGGGTGCAGATTCCTGCTGCAGATGGCTGACGCTACGGCCTCCGGAGTTAATTCAACAGCTAAGACTGGCCAAGCAGTTAAAGAAGAAGAAGAAGAATAATAACATGGATGTTGAAATAAAAACTGTCATTATTGTAATAGACGTAATATAGGAAAGATTTACATATTAGTTAATAGCATTCTGTTTCATTATCTCAGATTCTCCTAAAAGTAGTTAAGCTGTTTGGTCGTTTGCTTAAAGTTATGACTTGAAAATAAGATCGTAGAGAAATTTTTTTGGAACATTTGCGAGGCCATCGTAATTGCAAATGAGTGTGATCATGGCGGGAACGATTAGAGATTTGGCAGCCTGTAGGGTTATTATGCATTTCATATACATTTCGCTTAAGCTGTTCTGGCCCGTAAAAAATGATTTAAATTGCTAACTGCATTCATTTTAACAAAAGTTTCACGCCTTTAAATAGTAGTAATACTGTCTATTAGGCATCACCAATCATTCCACAGCAGCAGCGCAAACGTACTAGGTAGGTACTTAATATAACACAGTATAGCGGTACTTCATATTGCTCAGTTTAGCACCCTATAGCTCCTAGCTCCGAGTGGATTAGAGCTCTAACAAGTTTTGTAGAGAATAGTGTCGCAAGATCCGTAGCTTCACATCGCGGTCGCAGCGATAATATCTACATGTTCATATTATTGGGAAGATTCTTCGTTAATGCTTGAAACAATTAATGAATGAAAATAACAAAATCGTTAAGTAAGAATGAACGCGCAGGCCAAATTAGCGCCAATTCATACAAAGCGACAACACATCTGATAAACAAACGTACCTGCTTATTGGTGTGCTATCATACCTGTACCCTTAGTCTGAGTTTTAGCAGTTCCGAAACGAAACGCACACATACACAGCTTACCAGACGAAAATGCACAGTGTAACAACCAACAGAGGAAAAAGATTTTTAGAAGAGTTAAAAATGAATAAAGCATTAGATAAATCATCACAAAAAATTGCTTTATTTTTAATTAACACTCTTTCAATGTTTAATAATATTTATGAAACATAATAACCGTGAATTGGGAGTAATGCACTGTAAAATTTCGAACTAATATTATCCCGTAGGTATTAAATATTTCTTAGTATTATAATGTCTAACGATAAGTATTCATATCTTTCACTCCATACAAAAATTTGATTTAAAATTTTTTAACTGCTCTAAATATCTTTTACCTCTATTTGTTATTACACTGTGGACTCCTGTATAGTAAGCTGTGTATGAATTACGTATCTATCCGAAACGAAACGCACAAACGTTTCGTTTCGGTATCGCTAAAACTCAGACTAAGGGTACTGGTCTACGTGTTCAACGATGCCTTTTTTATTAACCCGGCAATGGCCAGCCAATGACATTCACTCCGACTGGGGCTCCGCGACCCATCAACGGAGAGATATGAATTTGTAATGGCGACGCGTACCTACATGTCAACGATAATTACAACCACCCGGCTGGCATGTTAACCGCCATCAATTCGATTACTGACGCAACTTCGCGAATTCTTTATGCTAATACAATTTGAAACATTGAATTAGTGGACAATAATGCTTAACATTGCTTAAATGTTTCGTTGTCATGACGCAAGTGATTTTTCGTTCATCCTTAGTGGGCAAGATTAGATTGAGTATCTATTTTAAGCTGTTGAGTGTTGAACGACGCCCACAATGTTTACAATGGAAAAAGGTTTAATTGAAAAACGTATTATGTGACAGCAGGGCACGTAGATACTAGAAACTAAAGGAAATAAATAAATCTTAAACAGCAAACAACATAAGGACGAGTAATGTTTATTACAAAATTGTGTATCAAATTAGAAAATATTTGATGAATTACTATTAAATAATTATGAATGTGGAGACTTTTCTAAATAAATTTACAAATTAATCTTTCTTTATAAGTACAGTATATAAAGGGAAATTAAAATTGAGATTTATATTTATTTGAAAACATCTGACACGGGTTGGCTCTAGCCCGTTTCTTGACCGATCCGCATATTATGAGCAGCGTGGTGGGGGATGCCTCTGGCAGTTGCAGAGTTGGAGCTATATTTATTTTGATTTATATTGAAGGCTACACCTTAAGTAAACAATTATACAGGTATACATTGTAACTGTTCATGCTTCCTTCCTTCCTTCCTTTCAGCCCTTAGTAGTCCACTGCTGGACATGGGCCTCCCCTAATCGACGCCATTCCGCCCGGTCCTGGGCCCTCTGAATCCAACGGTTTCCCGCTGTCTTCTTCAGGTCATCAGTCCACCTGGTCGGAGGGCGGCCTGTGCTCCTTTTGCCTAAACGTGGTCGCCATTCGAGCTTGTTCTGTACTGTTCATTCTTACTAACCTCAAACACATGTCATCAAAACTGCGATGATAACCAGCTCCTAATGAGGATGGGTAAAACACAAAATTGTGGATCATTTTAAACCACAAACGAGAAAATTTAGATCCCAAAGTTTGCAAAGTTGGTAATGTTCTGGTCACAGGGGAATGAAAGTTTATAAATTCGCCCTCTGACCATGTGGACTGACGACCTGAAGAAGACAGCGAAATCCATTGGTGTCAAAGGGCCCAGCACCGGGCGGAGTGACGTTGATCAGAGGATTCATCAGCAGACTACGAAGGGCTGAAAATAATAAGTTGAGTTGACCCGTACCCTTAAAATTAATGACTATAGGTTAAAATCTTATTCCTTATTTTTATTTCTAAAAATCCAAAGATTTCAAAACTGATTTTCATATAGAATACTGTAACAATGCGAAATTCTTCGTAGTAAGTACATATTCCATAGACGGGCAAATTATTAGCGAAAACCTTACCGGTAATACGCTGTTATATGAGCTTGGAGTGCATGTTTCCTCGAAGCTACACCACCTGTTGTGGTCTTAAGGTTACTGCAGTTGCTGAAACTTCAACATACAATCCCGTGTAATTCAATGATGAACTCCAACAAAACTGTTCGTAAGCTTACATTATTACATTTAAAATTAAAACATAGCGTAGGTAGTGTATAGATGGTGGAGCTATGGTAACAATTCCTATTATATCTACCTATATTAATATCTACACGGTTGAAATTTCAGAAAAAACTTCCATAATTTTTTTTTGTAAAAGTAATCTTTTTATCGTCAGTATAAACTTCTACTGAAAAGGGCTTAAATATTTCGTTTTTTTTTTTTTTTTTTTTTCTATGATCTTCGTTTGTTGTCCACAGACTCTAGGTCCGTGCCTTTTTTTTTGCATTAAGTTATTTATCTGCATTTCCTGTAATATGTTGCTCCAGAAAAATTCCTTGTCAATTTTGGCCCGGTGTCTCCTTGGATCGTCCCGGGCATTCTTTTAGAGTTTCTGCTATGACTTGGTAGTCTCTGTGGCTGATAGCAGTAGCCAGGTTGTACTCTTCAATAGCAGCTGTATTCGCCTCTATGGCCTGTTTTATGAAGATTGCGATGGCGTCCTCACTGACATCCGAGTAGTAAGTACAAGAGCCTGTGTGTCTGGTGATAGCGACGACTGCATGAGAGACGCTATCATGCACCTTTCCTTTTTGAGGCTTTGTATTCACAATTACTACATTTTCGTAAGTCAGTCCCTGGGCTTCGTGTATGGTGAGGATACGTGATCCCTCACCGGATCCACAGCCCGCGTTTCGAAGTGATGTTTTCTCTGCTTGGGTGTGGACCAGGAACAGGGTGTCTTGCGCGGATGATGGTATTTGCGTGCCCGTGTATCTTTTCATTTCCAGGGAGCGGGTTTTCTTGCTAGAGGAGTAGATGCCATCGTAAACTCCTTTAAGGGCGTAGGCCACGTCCTTGGGGTTTCTGTGCGTGCAGAGGAGTTCTTGACTTATTTTCGCGAGGAGGTGGGGACGTCTGTATTTGAGCTCGAAGAGGTTTTCTCGGTCGATGTAGGGTAGCTGGTTGATGTCGCCTATAAGAGTAATTTTATTGGTTCCAGATAGTCGAGCCGCCATGATGATGGCGCCAAAATGGTTCATTAAGGCTTCATCAACCACCAGTCGCATTGCTGGCTCCTTCACCCCGTTAACCAGTATCGAAGCCATGGTTCTTATTTGCTTCTTACAGTCGACTCCTTTTCGTTTCTCAAATTTTTCCCTCAGATCTTTTGCTCCTTCGCATGTGGTGGTCGCTATGAGGTCGCCTTCCTCCGGTTTGATGTTTTTTATAATCCACGTTGTCTTTCCGCAGCCAGGTACTCCATTTACCCACTGTAAATATTTCGTTGTAAGTTTCTGTTTATCGAGAGATAACTGCTCTTTTTTTCTCATATTGGTCGCTTCAAATTAAACGAACCATTCCATTCTTAGTAAAAAAGAATTTAAAATATGATTGAGTACACATTGAAAATGTCTGTAGAAGTTTGATAGAGTGCTAAATTTAATGTGAAATCCGTGAAAATTGGTTGAACGTTAGTAAGATTTACGAAGACGTTTGAATAATAAATCAGATGGCTTCTTTTCCATTGTTTCACAAAAACGGTATTCCTTTTAATGCTATTTTATGTACGAGTAGAGGTAAAAGGAATTCGATGTAACGTACATATATTACAACATAAACGAGTGTCAGTAGTTACATACTTTTGCGCAACATTAGTTATTCGGGAGGCGGAATCCTTTTGTAGTCGTAGTTTTAGCGTATCTTTTTTTCCTCTTTCATATTTTTAGAATTTTTGGCAAAAAGTTAACAATTCATTTTTGTTATTTGTATTTATATGTGCCCTATTAATGCTAAATTGAGATAAAAAAATTCTTTTAAGCATATTTAGACTTTTTATTTTTACAGCAAGCAAAAAATTCAAATTTTCAGTACGAGAATATTAAAACATAAATTCTTAGAAAAAAAAATGAGAATTTCGACAGGAGTCTAAGTCTGGCTATAAGAAGTGGGACTCTCGAAGACACGGCCAATATTAGTTTAATGTACGTAAGTTAGATTTGCGAAGGCGTTAGAATAATAAATCGCCGGCTTACATCTTTTCGACTGTTTCACAAAAACGTTATATTCCTTAACTAAAATTTATATATTTTTTCACCGTTACATTGAGGTAAAGGTATTCGGTGTAACGTAAATACATCGAAAATGCGAGTTTCTCGGTGCCATATTCTTACGCAACATTAGTTGTTTGAAAGGCGGAATTATTTCGTAGTTCTGATATGGGTAGTTTTTCATTTATAAAATGGCATTTTTTTATTTGAATGCGTAAATTCAAATATTTTAAACAAATACTTAGTAAGTTTGTATATTTATTTCTGAAGATTATTTTTGTAAAAAATATAATTGCAGTATGCTACAACGATAAAATGTTTTACTAATATCAAACGAAAAGCATTTTATATTAGAAAATCACTTTAAAATAATAATTATTAAGTCTTTCAGAAAAAAAACTTTTACCCCAATGATGAAATAACAAAAAGATTATAATATGCTCCTTAGCGAGAATTAAAACAACTTGGACACAATAACAGTTAAAAGTAACACAAAATATATTATGTTCTATCCTGTATATGTTTTCAATTGTTTGTATAAAGAGATACGTGATGTTATGACAAAAACTGAACTAACATTATAGTTTAATTGTCTATTGTACAATATATAGTGTCAAACAAGTTAAGTTGTTTGCTTTTATGATTAATATGCAATTTGCGTCCACATAATAAGTACGCCGCATTTACACGTAAATTATGTCATAATTTGCACTTACATCACTGTTATCACATACTCACAGTCTCACATAACGCCACTGGTAGTGTAAATCAATTCAAAAGAATATTAATAGCGTAAAAAAACTTAAAAAAAAACACGTCTTGGGGAACGCATACTTAAAAAAAGAGAATAGACAACTACTCGTTCCTTTATAATTTACGGGTACGTCACTGAAATAAAACAATAATATTATCATTGATTCTAAATTAAATTTTGAAGAGAAAATCTAGTAATCTTAATAAAATCTTAATGTAAATCTTTAAAAAATATTCTAAGACACGTAGGTACGCATTTCAAGAAATGCAGTTGTAAAACTTTTAGTAGACAGGGCACGTTTCGGAACAAAATTGTTCGTGTCATGGAAATCTGTCGCAAATGTCACCCTATCACTTTACATGGATTCACCAAAAAATTGTATTTTCGATGGGAAGCAAAGTAAAAAAAGATACTTAAGTTATGAGATTGGCTGCAAAGCCAGAAAAAAGCAAGGCCTTCGCCGGAAAGTACTTATTTTTAACGTTAATGACCTGTATGACAACGGAAAAAAGGCTCTTTTTATTAGTTTAACCGCTTTGTCACAAATTGTGACAGAAGGGTTCTCAACCCATCAATAAAGGCTTTAATTTAAAATAATAAAAATTGTTCGTAGATTTTTAAGGTTTATTTTTTGTTGTGACAATTTTAAATTTTCCATATAAAAAGTTTTTTTTGTAAAATTTTATACGCAAGAGTTCGATACTTTTTTATTAAGTGTACTTAAACCTAACTGGTTAAATGTTGCTGTATATTTACCCAGATTTATAGTTTTATAGTTTATATTTAAGGTTTTATAGTTATTAGTTATTCTCGTTATTGTCGGTTCAATTAACTCAAAAACATGAATAAATCAAACTAGAGAGGAGCACAAAACACCCCGTACAGCACTTAGATTAGTCTGCCTGGCAACTATTCCTCGTCTAAACCACAGCAACTATGCTTCATCGGGTCATCAAATCAAGACTGTTTTAAGCCATTACGATAAACTTAAAAATGTCACAAAAAGTAGGTACTATAGATATGTGGTTATACTAAGAATGCGAATTATAATCTAAGAAAAACCACCTTCTTATCGTTAGTGATAACCTCACGGCCCCGTCGCAGTATAACAGTAACATTACATAATAATGTTTATGTTATAAATGGTTCTAGTAATTGTATGTATCAGTCTCAGTAGTTCATTGCTTGATGATACCAATTCTGTTAGCGTAATAAATTTAGTAGCCTTGCCTTGAATTCTGGTGTGTGTTGGGTACCAGGATTTATTGCCAGAGAATTTCCACTAGCTTTTTAATCTAGAAATAAGTAATTAATATTCACCCGTATTATGCCAGTCTCTACATACGATTTACGAGTAAAAACTAGATCGGAATCCCAGATAAAAGTTTGTTGGTACAACGAATTTTGGGTAAAACTTTTGTGTTGTCGACGGAACAAATGTGGACATCTAATGAAAGTTTATTACGCGGACCAAAGAGATCCTCGCATCTTCTCATATTATATTAATGGCACACGTTAACCATACGATATTTTTTGTCAACTAGCAACTGATATAGATTGCTTAGTATCTGAGTACCTTTATATTTTTATGGATTCTGTCAGCCCTTTTATAGATCCGTTGCGTACGGCATCGTACAGTAATACACTTGACCTACATTTGAGGTTTTGCTTTTTTGGGTTGTATTTCATTGAGTTTATACAATTTGTTGAGGTTTTAGGTATCTATGAGCAAACTAAGTGATCTAAACAACACTGTTACTGCAACATGATTTCCAAGAAATAAGTTGAGTAAAGAGAGCCTACTGATTAAATATCCGCTAGTATGTCAGTAACCCATTAATGACCCACTACAGGGTCAGTACTCCTCTCACAATGAGAGGGCTGTAGGCCTTATTCCACCACACTGGCCTACTGCGGGTTGGTGTATACTCGCTCGGTCCGATAGTATATTCTCGACATTTTATGGCATAAGCCACGTAACTATGTGTTTAGGCTGTTTATTCGATAAAATGCTCATTAAAAGTTGACAACTCACACTGGATAGGATCAACTTAGGTAACTTTAAATCCTTATGGTAACTTTGAACCACAGCCTTAAAATAATAATTCAAGTTTTGTTGTTAAAATTTGTTAGTCAAAGCCCTAAAAATACACTTATTAGCAGAAATAACCTTTATTAAAGTCAATAAACAATGTATGAAGATAAGTTAAAAAACCAACGGGTTGCATTCCGGGAGTGCCGGCAGAAGTGAAAACAAGGTCAAAACTTATGAGGTGTGTTTTCTTGGTGATTTGGACGACAGTTCAATTAAAACACAATTGAAATTGTCTGTAAGAAAAGAAACGACATTTAATGCTAATAATCGTAATGTCGAATCCAAAATGACAATAAATATAATATTTAGCTTTTTTATAATAATATAACAAAATACACTTATTATTAAAACAGTTTTGACAGTTTCCATAGTTACGCATTTTCTTATCTTACGATCAGTCAAGGGTTTTGTCACGAGTGTAATTTTTACCCATAACAAGAAGTGCTCAGCGCCGCCAAAGAAGTTTTCACTTCAAAAATTCCCAAAATTATTCAATTTACCCAAGCTAACCCTACATGAAAAATGTACGGTATTTTCAGTAATCAGCCGCAATTCCGTTAAAAGTTAAAGTTAATCCTGTTTGCTTCGTCGTCGTGATGTCACAAATCTTGTTTACACCCTTGTGTCAAGGTTTATAACTCCGTGGCAAATATTTGTAGGTGGTGACGAGGCGTAGGTAACCGCGACATCGCCTTAATGGATTGGAACTAGAGATGGGCAGATTACTCGATTATTAGTCGGCACTCGGTATACGTTATAACTGATTTCTGATTCGATGAGAGTTCTGTTCAGAGAGACGAATTAGAAACGACCATCCAAAACAAATACAGAAAGTTATGTGATTCACTCCGACACCGAGTACAAATCAAAATATAAAATAACAAGCTATCAGATAAAGACTATCCAATGTAAAATATCAAATGATCTTTTTTCATACTCCAACTTGGTCCAAGTTTCAAATAAAGGAATGATACGAGTAGATACTGGAAATAAGTAGATTAAACGCTAATAAAAACGCATTGAGGTTGAAGAGGTATGATGACCACTTACTGTGGTTTTCCAGAATGTATATTTTTTAATTATTTAAACACGCATAAATTTACCTCCCAAAACATTTTACGTATGTTTGTGGCATATAATAATAAGTATGTGGCATATTCTTGGCAAATCCCATACAGGGCACTGGGACGAGAAAATTACACGTGCATCATAATTATATACCTACCTTCTTTAATTCTTATCTTTTCACGTGACCCTGAATATCTACATATACAATTAATAATTATGAAAATGATAAAAATTGAAGTTTCCAGCTTTTAACGAAGACTGGTTTTTTTTCAATAATAAATACAAGTTTTCTTTAATTTAAATTTGATAACTTAATAGCACGAGTTTACTTACGAAGTCATATTGCGTACCTACTCGACCGACGTTTTAGATCAAAACAAAAAACCTTGACTCTTCCCATCTCTAATTGGAGCTCAAACACAATAATCTATTTTACACATAACAATATAACGGTCATGCGTGAACTGAATTGCTTTACAATAACGGTGAGTATGGTTATCGGCTGTAGTTAAGCCTAGTATACAAGTATGCTAACGTATGTTTTTCCCTTCATTTATGATGAAAGCTGAGAGTACTTTTTTAAATAGTATGTACATATAAAATAGCAAAGAAATATGCAAGTTCATATTATTTATTGGTTAATGCAGCCCATTTTTTTTCGAGTATAGGTTTACTCAGAAAAAGAGAAGAGCTGATTTCCCGCCGTGTTTCTCTCAACTTTTCCTTCCTTCCGCGGCGAAACTTCTCACTTTCATCGCCTAGGCCAGATTCACGGAGGGGGTTGTGTTCTTTCGGGAAAAGGTAAATCCTCCGTTCCAGACATTCTTCAATCCGCTGATTGGGACGTCAGATGGCAGCTATCACTTAAGGCAATGGAAGCACTTAAGTACCTATAATTATGATGTAAAATACGAGTAAACCTTTTAAAAAGGAACATAAGGCGGGTTTGTTATTACATAATATCATTGAATATGAAAAATCACCGTAAATCAAACGTCCACTGTGAAAACAAAGGTTCGTTTTTCGGGGAAAATATCCAACAATCATTTCCGTAGGCAGTATCCATAAGAAGAAAGCATACCGATGTATAATTTCGTAGAAATGGTTTTTTGGTGTACGTACAACATGTTTTACAATGCGGTAACATGATTGGCACAAACAAAATTATGAAGCTACTTACTCGTATTTATCGTTAAATACATACTTTTGATATGCTTACGTGCCTTAATTTTTTTTTTCTAAAGTATTTAGCTGACGTTTTTTTCGCACGACCCTTACCTACGTGGACTTGATGTTTTATACGATTCGTTGGGTAAACGTCATAATATCTGTCTATCTGACATCTTTCCATACTAACGGCAGCTCGATACGATTTTTCTACGAAAGCGCGTAAGTTCATGCTCGAGGCACAGACATCAAAATGAGGTGAACATGTATATTACATGTAAGTATTTAATAAATTTCTACAACACGTTCAGAAAAAACTTAAATAAAGCGTCATATAAGTAAGACATATATATAACGAGATGGTAGTAAGAATATAGAAGTACAAAAAAATTGATCGGAACGAATTGATCTTGTTTAACTAAAATTAAGCGTATCTACTAAGCGTGTAGTTTTCCTTTCTTCCCGTTTGTTTTCATAATACGAATTGGATCATTCAGCGATTAATGCAGAAGAACAAAAACAGTTTAAACTTGTTGCCAACTAGCTCTTATCTCTCAGGTCCAGATATCCAGGTAAGTTTTGTATGAACTAACTTTGAACAAAAAGCATTAAAGAGCTGATTACTTCGCATTAACGTCGCAGGTTTACCAGTATTAACACACTTTCTGTACCTACGTTGCTTACCAAAATTTCTGTATTTAAAAATTTATAATTATTTCCATTTTGGACTTTTGACAATATTTATTACAGACATAAGTATCGAATTGATAACTTCCTATTTGAAGTAGGTTAATAATGTTTAAATATCTCGTTACATAGCTACAAATAAAAATAAAAAGCGAGTTTGAAATTTATTTACTCTGTTTACTCCTGACATTTTACTAGATTGGCGGCAAGACGAGGCACTTACTGGAAAGTTCCACATCTGTGATTCCGCGATTTCTTAGTTTCTCTTTGATTTGCGCCATAAAAAGCTTTAGCTCTTCCTAAGTAAATATGACACCAATAACCTCTCTAAATATTCAAAGAAGCCCTTTGTACATCTTGTTAGTTTGTATACACAATCATTATTTTCGGCGTGGGTGTTTGAAAGGATGCAAACAGATTCTTGAGTAGAAAAATAGCTTTAACGGGAATCTTTTGTGCAGTTCTTGCTCCAAGCATAATGTAGTAATTTAGCGTCTATTTGTGAAACTTACACTTAACTATTATGGTTGACCACGAGTTTTCATATCTAAAACATGAAGAAGAAAGAATTAATGAATGAAGACGAATTGCTCGATTATGAATTTTATTTGTATTGGATATGACGAATAATATAATGCTCATTCATAAGTATCAAAGCATCCATAATTATGCGACTTCTTTTTGATCCGTATTAGGTACTCGTAGGTATTGGAAACAGAACGGTGAATCGTTCTAGCAGACTTATTATTTGTAGTGTCTTTTTCGAGACCAATATAACCGTGTTATACAAGCAACAATGTAATATGTAGATGTACGATGACGAGCAAAATTTCGGCAGGCAATATACCGAGGATAGATTATGGCATCTCTCCATCAATCAAAGGTAGGTCATACTCAAATATCAAATGGCTTAGTAGAATTTATGCAAGAAATAACTGTCAGTTTCTCAGTCTTCCGTAACTTTTTACGGCGCCAATACCTATTGAATTTAATCAAAACGAACGAATGACCTACCTAGATGCAGTATTTTGCAGTGAACAAAACAAAAATTTCAAGTGTTTATAACGTCCAATTAATTCGGTTGCTATCAGAATAACAATATTCTTGCGGATATTCGATAATTGTGTTGTGGCAATTAGGTAAGTATCTGAGTCATTGTTGTTTACTTGTGTTCTCCGGTTTATCATTGAATTTTATATTGAACATTAAACGTTTAAAGTGTACGTGAAAGTTAATTCTAGACTGTTAAATTTAATAGCATATTGAAGTGTTTATTTACCTATTGGTACTTAAGACTGCCAATAGGTAGACAAGTGAGCGAGCGAATTAATAAGATAGAAAGAAATAAATACCAACAAATTAGGTACCTACCTACGTTGAAACTATAACGTAAATAATCTACTGATTGCACAAAACGAGTACAAAGATTTATTTGGTCCCGGTGCAAATTATAGACACATCAAGCTTAGACCACACCACTCTTAACACTAACACAATAACTGAACGGATCTTCAAATAGATAAACATCGGGCCCATCAAACTAACTATTTATACCAAAACCATCATATAGGTAACAATACCTATACGAATCCTAAGATAGTCTTTCCAGTCATTCAACAATGAATTGGGATATTTTTGTTCCAAGCTATTCGCTATGTCTAGTTAGAACTTTATGCGCTGCTGTTATAGGTAGGTACCTACTCGGGACTTGGTGTAGGCGTCTCATAAATATATTTTTCAATAAAATTTGATTTACGAGTTCGGAAAAACTAAGCGCATGTAGCTGCTGAATTGTATCACGTATTTTATTGCTTTTTCGATTTACTTGACTATGAACAGTTACTTTCAACGTTCGACTAATGTAACATTTATTCTGCTTATATCTTCTTTTTCGATTTCAATTTGAACTCGACTTTTTCAGTTATTTATTATCACCGCTAGGTATTTACTAAGATACAAACGTCTAGTCATCTTTTATACTTACAAACACGAATAACGGATAGTATGACGTTGAGCTACTTCATCAATAACATCCAATGTTATCTAATATATAAAATTCTCGTGTCACAGTTTTCGTTGCCATACTCCTCCGAAACGGCTTGACCGATTTTGATGAAATTTTTTGTGCTTATCCGGTATCTATGAGAATCGGCCAACATCTATTTTTCATCCCCCTAAATGTTAGGGGTAGTCCACCCCAAAATTTTATTTTTATTTTTTAGACAAAATTTTTAATTTCTATTTTTTTATGATACAACATACAAAAATACATACAATCCTCAATTTTCACCCTTCTACGATCAACCCTTCATTGGCAGAGCGAAGCCCGCTGGGTCAGCTAGTTTTATTATATATATAGGTTCGTAAGAGTAGATTAAGCGTGTTAATTGCATTACGTTGTTATGACCGCGGCCAATTAAATATTGACTGGCGATCGTTTGCTCTTAATGGTGACACAATGAGTTTCAAACTAACTAGTTCAATCCGCGCAGCTTGGATACAATGTAATGGAGACTTTTTTCGTTTCCGGTTCCTTATTTTAAAACTTTTTTACTATCTTAAAACACTTTTAGAATCAAAATGAAGTGTCAGGATATCCTGATCTATATGACATCTATATTAATATGACATATAATATGACATCTAGGTATATTTAGTGTCCATGTCACTCTTAAGTGATACGTCATAATCTCTGCCAACATATTTTCCCGAGTGTTAGGATAATTTTCTTTTTATGACGCGCCTAAAACGTTTCGACCTTTTTTGATTATTTAAGACGCCAATAAAGTTGCGTCTAGCTTTACGTGTTTTTAGAGTTGTATCACTTCCACTGTTTTTTAGTTTTTGGTTTTCGCAACTTCGTAATAGTCTTGGAAAGTTGTAAAAAGATTACGTCATGTCATTACTTCTACCCATAAAACTGTAAAATTTATTTAAACTTTATACCACATAGGTACATATTGACTAAAGCCCTCAATGACTAATCAATATAACTGATACGCAGATAAGAATGGTGCTTGAGATAAATTAAATATTGAATAATAAAATTGTGTGTATTATAATAATATTTTAATAAATAACCCATGTCACTATGTGGCATTACACTTGGCTATTTGTATTTGCGTATTTGGCATATTTGGTAAACAAAACATTCGCCAATTATGCGCTTGCTTTATACTTACTACAAAATGTTTTCTTTATATTGTATAATCTATTTTTTTTTGACGCAGCAATGACATCTCCTCTAATACGTCTCAATGAGTAAATGTTTTGTCAAATATTATGCAATGTTTGAATACAAATACGCAAACACCACATAACCAAGTGGAGTGCCACCTTGACGCCATGTTCCGCCGCGTTGCTATGCCACAAATAATGTGACGGGTTATGAGAGTGTGGTGGTATCGCGCCAACCTACAAATAAATGGACATCCTGATGCATCAGATAAACTTATTCATCGGCTTTTCAATGTCCGACGCGTAAACAAATATAATTATACACAAATCGTTAATAGCACAGACGGTTTATTACGTAAATAGTTTACGTTTGTTCGTGTTAATATTTATTTGTGAGCATCAGAAGACATGTTAATTTTTCAAAATTTTATGTTTCTTACTTATAAATGCTTTGAATATCTTCTTAAATAATCTAAACTCTTACCATCAGCTATCAACTCTAAGTAGTTACAAGCGTGTAATTATATAACCATGTATCTACCTGTTTATGCCTTCAAGCTTGGTGGATAAGTACATGTTTAAAATTTTATAAGTATTCATAATACAGAAGCAGCAAAAACCGCCAAAACAACCGAATATGAAAATAGTTAATGCAAAAACAAACATATTTAGCTCCTAGTCACAGATGACCCCATGATTCATGATCCCATGACAGAGATAGACATTGTAAGCAAATCAGAGGACGACATAAAAATTTTCTTTCTACTCGTTATACAGCGAAACCACTCTGAATTGCGGTTAGAAGTTAAATATAACACCACCATATTACTATTTACTACTGCATGTGTGCTAGGTACTCGTATGTAGGTTCAAGGTTTTCCGACGCCGGGACAGAACAAACACTCCTGCAAAACACACACTGGCCTCAACTTCACCTGTATGAGGCTCTCACATTGTTATTATTCTAACTCTAGCAAATTATGATGAATTGCATTGCGGCAGTAAAATCGGTAACTCATTAGTGACCCACTGCAGGGTCGGATCTCCTCTCACTATGAGAAGAATGTAGGCCCAAGTCAACCACAACTTTTCTTTAAAAACAATAGACATCAATCGATAAAGAACACCCAACAACCGTATCTTTAATGAACCACGCCGAAGCCGAAATACTTGGAAGAATCACGACTTCTTTATTTCATTGCTGTAGCAGATGCAGTAAAACTTTAGAAAAACTTTTAAAGTCTGCTTTGCGTATGATGTCAACATCATCAAATAGTTCAAATTAATATAAGCACAGTTTTTCCAGTGCAAAATAGCTAACAAAGCAAAAAGTGCTTAATCCTCATAACCACGCTGCTCTATATTAAATGGATTTAGGAGTGATTATTTCAATAAGTACCTTTATTGTATCGCGAAGCGTCGTAACGAGGCTTGAGCCCACTTTATGGTCGTTTTTACGGCGGACCGCGCACTCACTGTACACCGACCGACGTCCGGAGTTCATAATTATTATATACGCAATACGCATCAATGTTTTATGTAGTTTAGATTTTGTTTTTTAGTAAACTCTTTGCTCTTATTGCGCTGTTTTTATGTTGAAGGATAGTAGTGAATTATAGTTTTCTTGGAGGTACTTTCTGCCACCTTTATACCCTGCCATAAGCGGGTGGGTTATTTATTAGGCATAGTTACCGGAGATTTGAAACAACCATCTTATCAGGCATCAGCATCTATGGGTGTGGCAACCACTAACACGAGGTACCTTGTTTAATATACGATATTAGTATGTAACTCAAATAACAAGACAAAATTTTGAGCAGAAATTTAGCTAATAAAGCAACGAAATTTCTTAATTATGATAGCCCTGCACTGTAGATAGGAGTGATTATTTCAGTAAGTACCTTTATAGTATCGCGAAGCGTCGTAACAAGGACTGAGCACATTCTATGATCATTTTACGGCGGACCGCGCACTCACTGTACACCGACGACCGGAGTTCATAATATACGCGACAAAGTTTTATTTACGATCTTGGTTAGTGAAATTATGTTGAATATTTACGTTATTTACACGTCGAAAGATAGCACAATCACTTGCTACACTACACAGTTTGCTTGAAAGTGATTGTCAAGAATCAGTGTGCAGTGTCAGAAGTGTTGCTATTTGCTACGATTGACCTTATCAAATAACTTTGTATTACGCAATAAAATTTATAACCTGGATTAATATATCTTTTATCCCTTTCCGGACCATGTTCTAAAATCCACGCGGACAAAGCCGCGGGCAATGTCTAGTTAAATATAATGCAACTCGTTGATGGAACAGCAAAAGAATAATGTGTATCAACTTATGATATGGAATAAAAAGTATTTTATTACTTTTAAGTAAGTAGATCATAAAATACTTACATTAAATTGAAATACAAATAAAATACATGATATAAAAACCAATTAGGCACATACGGTAGGTATTATGGAAAGGTACTACTACATAGAATTCAATTTTTCTATGAATTGCAGGACAAGCGAATTTCCTAGAATAATAGTACCATTATGATGGAATTGTAAGACCAACTCAAGATATGTTTTTATGAAAAACACGAATTCTATTCTAACCTATTATTATCTGGAACGGAAAAACATAAAAGTTCTTATTACCTTCATGATAATATTTTTCATTTCAAAGAAGTTTAAAACAATAAATTTTGGTCATTAGTCAGTAGCAAAACTGGGTAAATTAAATATGTAAAACAATCATTAACGTTTTCAAGCATAGACCCATGCATTTCCTATGTTGTGAGTACTATGGACCACATAAGACACGACTACACGTACACACACATTAGTAATTTTAAACACAATTAAAATCTCTAAAAATTTTGTAGTTTTCGTGTCCTTAATAGTGCCCCAGTAGCTTGGCGGGAGAGCTCTTTTGTCAAGCTTTAATAACATTAATGAATTTTATTTTTCGTTTATCTCGATAACGACATCAAAATTCTTTTTAAATAAATGAACCTAATCACACACCTTTAAGTCTAGTCGGGCAAGGGGTCTAGGGCAAGTCAAAGTTTGCGCAAATATGCACGAACCAGTACGGTACATACGTGTGGGGCAGGCATAAGACATTACTTAATTACATGCATACCTGTAGCTCCTTCTACCACGAACGAATGAACGTTAACGACTCATGAGCATTAGAAGTTATCCACTTATCCCTACCTTATAGGGATCAACTGTGCGACGTTCCATGGATATTATAATAGGAGAACTTTGAAAGTTCTGAAGTTACGCTGCACTGCATTGCACTTAACGAGGATATCGGGTTATATGTTTAGAATATTAATTCACTGTTAAACTTAACCCATCTTGGTCCGTTATGACACGTTATGAGAGAAGTACGAAGGTTTTGATTTTATGATGGAGTTACTCTGTGTGACTTCGTTCACCTGGATTTACATTTTATTCATTCTGAGAAAGCATTTATAGGCTCTAGATTTCCGGTGTAGGTAGTGTCTTTGATGAGCACGCGTGTATCTTCACAACACGGGTAGGCCTGAAGCACCGAAGTCACCTGTTACCACTTCTCCTTTTATCTACACGTCATGTGACACTTATTTAGGTAGGTAGGTACCTACTAGATTCCGCCGCGAGAAGGCTCTGATGCGTCTTAGCTGCGATAATAACTCATGATTAAGGACCTCGAAAGTAGTCGGGCTACCCCGAAAACGTACAAAAACTTGAGTAGAGCAGTTGTTTTTAAAAAATTATAGGGATACTCATAAAACATTTAATAGTAAAAAATGGGACTAGAACATTACTAGTCTGTTACCAAACTTACTAGTTCTGTTACTAAATTTTTGTAAGATTAAGTCTGTTAATATATTATGTTTGTAGCTCTTAAAAATTCTGGAGTTCACTATAAAATCAATTTTCACAGATATTTTAAATGCTTATAATTTAAATATCATAAAAGGTGCCCTAATACCATTGTTCTGAAAAGAATACCAGGGAAAGCATTTTTCTTTTACCAATCGCCCAAATCTAATTACCATATTATATCATGGAGGGATTCCTGAACAGCTACTTAACTTAATCTGTTGCTTACTTAATTTGATCCTTATTCGTGTGGATTTATGGCTGAAAATACATTGTAACATAAGATTACTCATAAATAACAATCTTCCGTACTTCGCAGTTTTTTATGCTCGTATGATCTTTTCTTCGCCTTATCATAATATTGTTTGAACCTTAACATTTTAAGCAATTGTCTAATAATACTTGTTTAATTCATATAGTACCCTCCGATTCACGATTCAAAATAGTTGAAGCATAATTAATAATAAACATTATATCTCTAGTTAATATTTACCTATCTTTCTCAACTGGATATTATAATATTATGTTGTATGCCATAATTTGAAATCGAGTAGTGTAGTTGTCACGTTGTCCTTTAAGTCACGTGGCATAGAAGAGAATCTGAATCTGTCACAGACATACATAATGTTACACGTAACAATAAGAAACACGTTTCTATGTCCTATATCTGTCATTCGCATAGCTAAGTTTTCTGTTACAGATTTAAAATACTTTAAATATACGCTACGGGTTTCTCTACATTCTTATTTTACGGTTACCTACCTACAGCTATTCTATAAGATTTGGTAATCACATTTCCTCAATAAAACAAAAGACAAGAAGGTTATGCTGCTTCTCTGTGTGTTTAGAGGGCGGTTAGGTACCTCTCCGGTAGAGCTACTATGGCTCTACCAACTGTAATTTATGTATATATTTATTTTAACATACACATTTGACTTATCATTATAGAGTTTATCACCAAAATTAACAAAAGATTCTTCGAGCGTGATTCGCCTCTTAAGGTGTATTCAATTCTTATAGTTTAATTGCAGCTGATTACAAGAGGTTTGAGAATCTTATAATTATTATTAATACGTGAAGCGAAATTAAAGTTTATATTGAGAGGAAGGTACGATTTTTTTTTAAATTAAATGTATTAGAAATACCTACATGAAATTTATCAAAAAACACACCACACACATTACCATAAGTTATGGCGCTAGTAGTACAAAATATTCCCAAAGACTTATTAATGCCATAGTTTACATATTTCTGGTACAGACAGGTGGGCATTATCTAAGAACGTGCGAGCCGAACGATACTTGAGTTTACCGTATCTCGATGGTCAGTCTCCTCCGTCTCTCTGTTTCTGTACTTTTATCGTTTTTCCTAGTTTATCGTGTTACCACGCCTTACAATGAATTGTTTCTTTATTAATTTTTCTCAGTATCACTAATAAATAAACCCACTAGAGAGTTCCGGGTTCGAATCTTTCCAAAGTCATGAAATACAAGTGATACTACTACTGATGATAAATATGTTTTCCTCGGGTGTTATATGTGCCGTAACAATACAATTTCACGGGAGATATTTAGGCCAGAAGCACGCGTGAAAAATTTACCTATTTCAAAGGTTAAACTGCTTATCTTCGTTAATAACTTAAATGTATTAGCTGCAAAATACATTTAAGTTATTGAGGCACTACGAATAAATTTGCTGTGATAGCCCAGTGGCTACGAATTCGGCCTTACTCGAAGGGTCCTAGTTCGAAACCCATGGGATGCACTATTGACTTTCTTAAAAGTTAAGTGATTTATAAAATTAAATATCACCTATTCTAACGGTGTAGGACAACATCGTGGGGAAACCTGCATGCCTGAAAGTTCTCCATACTACTCTCAAAGGCATATGAAGTCCAGATACTGCGAATATTAATATTTCATTAGAAATTATATCACATCAAAACAATATGAGGGCTAGCAACCCATATCTACTTGTGTACAGGAATTTGTGTACCCACAAAAGATACACATAGGTAGGGCGGTAAATATTCGTTCATGACCGCTAATATCGTAGTTTGACATTGATGTAGTTTTACATGTTTGTTGCCCTTTCAGTGAGGTGACCCTAAGCTAATATTCCCTTTTTGTGGTTCAGATAATTTCAGATTTAGGTAATAACTATCCGTGGTTTTTCAATAAGTGTACTATGTGTAACCTGTTAGTGACCCATTGCATTGTTAGGTCTCCTCTTACATAGAGGAGGATGTGGGCCTCAGTCCACCATGCTGGCCTAGTGTGGGTTGGTGGATTTCACACGCCGTTGAAAACATTATGAAGGCATGGCATGTACTTGTAAAAGGATCTTAGAGAGATACTGAAGACTGGATACTTTTCCCGACATGGGGTAAATATTCAGCTCGTTTTTGATGACGATTACAAAATTCAGTCCAAATTTTGTAAAATACTCAATGCATAAACTTCTACAGACGTATCAAAATAAATACAATCTTATTGTCAAGATGTAGATTGAACCATTGAAAAGAAAACTGTAGCAGTCAATATGTTTCTCTATTGAATAATTGACTTTACCTTGCTAAAGTGACCATTATCAACATAATAAACAACTAGCAACACTTTGTTATTGTTTTAAACTTGTACCTACTTCTTTGATAAGTAAAAGCGATTGTTGTGTATACCATAATAGTTAATGTAAAGGTTAAATTTATTTTTAATGGCAATAAAATGGTAATTTGCACGTCTTCAACCAATGTTGCGATATGTATGAAATGTAGGCGCGGTGTTAACGAATTGTGTAAATATCGCTCTCAATGTGCGGGGTCATTCGATGCATCAACATGCCTAATTTTTAAGATAAATAAGGAGAATTGTCATTTTTTGATACAAAAAGAAAACTTACCTTCTGAGAAAAATACAGTCCGTAAACTTCATGAAACTTCACTAAAACTTTGTCACTCACTTCATCGCACTAAACTGCATTTTCTTAAGCGGTAACATGATTGAAAAAATGTTTTTACGTATAATTTTATGTACTAACTTTGTTTGACTTATGTTAAAATATATTATCGGGAGTTAGACGAGTGCTGAGTGTACGCTCGCGTTCCACGGCGGTCGGGGCTGTACTGAACCGTACCTACGGCTCTACTGTGTACTTGTTTCAGAACTTCAGTTATCTATTACCTACGCCCTACGGTCAAGGAACTCCTCCTTTTTATCTAAATTGAATAATACGCATCTGCTTTCGATCTCATCAATCAGTGATAACAGTCTTATCTAGAATCGGCTGTACTTGAGATTCCGCGAATTGGATTACGCTGTTTTGGGGAAACGTGCCTACACTGTATTTGGATTACTTGATTAAATATGGTTCTCTTTTGTATTTGTTCATTGATATGATTTGGATAATTAAATTTCTATATCCCTACAATCAGGTTTGGTCAAATGTATCCACAGATGATTGATCGTAGGCATCGTAGCGTTATGAAAACTATACAAAAGTAACCTACGAGTATGAAAGGGATGATTTTGCTATAATTGAATTTTACACAATAGACATAGGTACCTACGGTAAGTTTAACCTGACCCACTGCGAGTCTCCTCTCACAACGAGAAGGGGTGTAGGGTTTAGTCCACCACACTGGCCTAGTGCGGGATGGTGCACTTCACACGCCTTTGATAAAATTATGAAGAATATCTTGAAGTTATAAATAATTTTTTGGAATTTGCAAGGCTGCCAGTAAATTCACGAACTGGCTTATATAGGTAAGGACCGACAAACAGTAGTATCTAAGAGGACCACCTCTTAGATACTACTGTTTGTCGTATTTCACAGTTATACTGGATGCTATTAGAGACATAGCAATCATAAACTTTATGCTGATTCTACTGTTTTACGGTATAACAAATATTTTAATAGCTCAATGTTGGCTGAAAGAAATTAACAGTAATTTGCTAAGCCGTCAATATTTAGGTATGCAAATTACTACGGTTACCCTTTCTAATACCTCCCCAACCATAAAACGTTACTACTTTTCTTGTTTTATTATTCTGAGCCCACAATATTCCGAATCAGTGCGCTATGAAGTCGGAAATGAAAGAACAATACGTACTTTACTGCCTTTTAAGTGTAAGGCGTAACCTTCAAACTTTGATAAGTTTTGATAGAATTTTTTTGCAGATACAATTTTGGGGTTTTGAATAGTCGCCAGGGTAATTTTTTCAGTCCAAAACACGCTTTTGTGGCGAAACCGCTGAGCAGCTTTTGTTGAGCTAAGCTGCTAAATTCAAAAAAAAATATATCGTTTATTCCATACATATGTTTTACTTTTTCCCAATGTTTTATATAATTTATCATTATTATTGTGCTTTTCTCGTAGCTTTATTTTTTCTATATTTGTGCAAATAAATATTTTTACTTACATAGCTCTTTCTTTATCTAAGACAATAATATTTAGATACGGCAAAACACTATTTCATAATAGCCGTTCAGAGATATCTGATATTAATTTGATGAAAACAATCGGGAACTTACTAATTAATAGAATCGCTAGTTTCTACAACAAAGCGAGATACTCGTACTACTGCAAAGTCGTGTGTCTATTGTCTTTAATAATAAGAGTTTACCCAAGGCAATAGGCAATCATCAAATACAGAAGAAAATACTTTTCTTGGGCCTAGACGAACACTAGTGAATAAGGGAAAGACAATTGGCCGATTTATCGCTTTTGCTTTGATACTGTACCAAAGAGATTTCATTTTGGATAATTTATTATTAATCACGTCGTATATTGGTCTTATTAGGACGATGGTTTAAGATTTGTATTACCTTGAAAAACTTTATATTAATACTCTTTTATTTATTATACACTCTAGACTTTTCATCGCGAGATCGTACGTGTATACGTACCCAAAAGGCGCTGTTGAATTTTTCTTGTTTTTAACACAGTAGGTATTGTTTACTTCACTTAAACAAGTCTGTTGCAAACAAAGTCCACAACAAAGTTCAATTTCAACAAAGAATCCTTTTCACGTCAAGAAAATGCTACGAAATTTTGCTACGAGTATGTTTTCGTAAAATTTTGTCACGTTGAAAGGGCGTCGAGAAGATCTCCAAAGCGAGATGACGTCATTAGAAGGTATACTATTATTTAAGGGCATTATTACTGACACGGAGAGGCTCTCCACAGATCAAGAGACCCCAAGAGGCTCTTGCGAGCAAGGACGAGCCCGAAGTCCGCGGCAAGATTTTTATATTAATTCCTTGTGTCATCAGTTTCAGTTACGTTCTACAGTTTTGAATTAGGACGCGCGGTGGTTTAAAATGTACTTAAGGGGTACATTTGTTGTAGTTCGATAATAATCTACTACGTACTGCTTGAAACGAAACACATAATACAAGAAAACTTTAAATTTCTGCTCTCATGGAAATGAAACCTTGGACTTTCCTTGGCGGATTTTCGTGGTTACGAATGCGTCACATGCGTGGACACTGAAATATAGGCCATAGTAGTTACAATTTATTGTAAGGCGAGTAAAGTTTTGGAAAAGTTAATGTAGAATATAAATTATTCACTATAAGTAGTCTGTAATTGGTACCATAACAACTGGATGTTTTCACCATGGTTTAAGGAGGTTAGTCCAAACTATAAGGAAAGCGTTGTATTGATTTTATACCTCATTGAAATATTAATCAAATTCTGAGCCCTTTCCTTGTAACTTGCCTGGAAGGGGTAAGTTTGTATTATATTTATCGATTACACTAAAAGAGACCTTATTGAACGTTATAGTATTATAAAAATTACTATACTCTTCGAGTTCACCACATACATAATCACACCACATTTTTGGGTTATTCCGTTTCGATTGACCGAAACCGATATCGCCTGACTGCCTACATCACATTTTTGTTGTCGTTTAGTTTTACTAGCATCAGTTTTACAATATATTTCGTAAAACATTGCTTTAATATTTATTTTAGTATTTTTTTGGTATAAGGATTAAACATTGTGTTATGAACAATAAGAATTTCTAACTTCTTGATACTATAGAGAAAGATTTCCTATAAGCCTTTGGACGTATAAACTATTAATAGTTCTGGGATGTTAGAGAAACGCATCAATACCTTTCCCGTACCTATTCGTATATATGTATTGGAATATAATAATGTTAGCTCTTCGTCTTAGCTCAAGACTGACTACATTAACCATTTACATTTACATTTACTTTACTAGGTAGCTATGACGGTGTCAAAGTATAATTTTCCAAGAGACAAGGTAGCTTGGCATTTTGTATTAAATGATGAAAGAAGATGTTTTATTATACCTTAACTTTGATTGCGTTTTCCAGCTTAGATACTAATCTTCTAATAATATTGTAACCTTGCTATAATTCCAATAAAAATCCGCAATGTGTATTGATTTTCGATAAGCAAATGAGAAGCCGAAATTCTGTAATCTCCCAGTTCCCGTGTAATTCCCCAGCGCTACCGAGGTTTCCCGATTACTCACAGGAAAGTCGCAAACTCATTATATTGTTTTGCTGTTATGTGCCAAATTACACGAGTTGTTTTATCGATAGTAGGTAAGTTAAAAGCGGTGATAGATCAGAGAGAAATCGGCCTCTTACTCGAGGAGTCGGGGTTAGAATCTATATTAACTGTAACGGTGAATGAATCCTGCTTGCCTGAGTGCTCTATAATATTCATAAGTACATGTGAAGACCGCAAACCGTCCGCCGCCGTCCGTAGGTATTGTACATGCTTATAGAAAGCGCAAGTCGTGTAGAGTATTGAAGACTCTACAAGATACGTTAGCTCTAAATTTACATTTAGTCACTGCGAGTACCTACATCACTTCTGACTTTCAGTCCGATTCACAATCACATTGGATATCGGTATATACCTACACAAAATTAAACAGTAAAAACAATAATAAAATATTTTTTAGAACGGAATATCATTATCAATAAACAGTCATTCTACCACCTTGCCCATAAATCATTTAGGTAGCGGTAAGGTAACGATACCTACTTAACCCCCAAGAGGGCGCCACAATTTTAGAATCAATCAAAGCTTCAAACCAATGTTTAACAGTGAACACCGCAACGAAAAGCTGTTCAAATCCAATAAGGTGCTTGTCGGGACTGTTGATATCTATATATTATATATAACTGTGCATACACGAATACATAATAATACAGCAAAAATAAAAAAGTCAACCACATAAACATACCACGACAACCTAAAAAACCAACGCCTTTCGATACTGAAATATGATTATCGTTGAGCATAATTTTCACTTTTTCAACAGAAGCTAGCACTCGAATACCTTCCCAGACGGGGAATCATAATAATATCGTTTACTTTTCATCTCAACCCATGATTGACAAGATGCGTAGGTACGTGTGATCTTCACAGCCGATGCGTGAACAAGGCTACTCCAGCTACTCCAATGAGGAACAAGGTTACTATTACAATCGGAGATTTCATTCATTTGATTGTTACAATGAATACTCCCTTGTTATCTAATGTGTTTGCTATGTTTATGAATAATACATTTCATTTCTCTCTTTTATTTATAGCAATAATACATTGCTATAAATGAGGTTTTAATATTTATTATTAATTAGCGCATGAAATGAATAAAATACGCGTAGGTAGGTAGGTAGTCCGGTAGTCCGAAACCATAAAAACATTTATCATTAATTCGTATTTTTTAAATTTCAATGCAATATATAATAATATATCTACACTCGTCATCAAATAATTAAGTAGTCGTTTCGATTGTTCTTTCTTTTAAAAAACAGAATTTTAATATTCTAAAGAGACAAATGTATACTTTCAATCTTAAATGAATATAGATACTGCATACGTTAGATTCATCAAAAACTCAATAAATCTTAACCTATACTTACGTTGAATATCGAGTGAATTCAAAATTGGGTGCGATCTAAAACAGAACTGTACTGCCAAAAACAACAGAATTCAATCATGAATTGATCCCATTCGTACCAGTAAGATATTTACGCCAGAATATCTCATTTTCAGTTCTGCATTTGACGAATTTTTGAAATTGGATTGAGTTGAAAGAAAATAAACCCTGTTCTCCCAACTTCAGTAGGATGGGATTAATTCCACACAAGTGTGACATTCTGATTAAACACGAACTGCGTTATAAGGTAACTTCCATGTACGTACCATACATTCATCAGATGATTTTTTCTATTCGGGCCGATCAGTTAGAGCGTTTCGTCTATTCATCATTACAGTGCACATAAATAAAAACGCAATTAGCGCAATCATAGCGATTAAATGACACTAGAATGTACCTGTACCAATTTTCACGCTTACTACCTAAACTGTTTAAACTTTTTTTAGAAAACACTAACGTGGCCAATATTGGTTTTTCCGGATAGTTCGTTTAGTGTAGGATCTGACCGAGGTTCTTATTATGTTTAAGCTTGGTTGTAATTAGGTTTAAAACATGGTAAAAATGGTCATTATTTTTAAAATTTATAATAAATACATATAATAAAATTTGTAATATAAATTAGATTTATTAAGTGAGGTCCAGACTCCATGTTCCCCCAAACTTTAAGCGAATTTCTGAGGTCTTTACAATATACCGACAGACGGTAACTTCAATTCAAAATATGTAACTAGATAATCTATTTAGGTAGGTAAGTGTCCTGAGAGACTACAATAATTGTCACGTTCGAGTGTCGCGTCGACAATAGTTCGAGCGCGACAATTGATTCAGGAAGCTTGTACTTACAATGATTGAGTGAAGCGCAATTTACTTTTGCAACAAAGTAAAAAAAATAATTTGAAATTAGTGCATCGACCCAGGGACGTTTAAAGTTTTTAGCTCTGTGTTGTCAATTTATAAGTATAAAATAAACCCAAATACGCAGCGAAATGATTAATGCAAATTGTATGCTCCTATTTCCACGGAATCACGCCAGTCTATCTTAGTCTTTCCTAGGTTTTCTTCTTCTATGCGAGCCTAAATTTACACCAGTTTATCTATTTTCTCTTTACTTTAATAGCCATGTCCCATGCTCATAACTTCAATATCACAAAAAGAAAGGAGTTAAATCTTCAAAAACTTTAATACGATGATGATGATCGCTACATGGTCCTTATTTATACATAATAAGGACCATGTAGCGAGATTATACAAGAATGCTTCATAACTTTAAAAGTAGAGCGTACAGAGTGGTCGCAAATTGGCGCGTTGGAAGAGAAACTAACGAGTGAGTATTAAACTGGCAGCTCCGTTGAAGAGACGCGTCAACGAGGCCACAAGGCAGGTCACTGTCGAATGGAACATTTTTTTTAATTCTAGCTGTCCCGGCACACTTCGTTATGCCAAATAATTTTATCAAAATAGTGTATTGTCATCGGTCCTCAATAAATCTACAAAGTTTCAATGAAATCTGGCCTTTTAAAGTAGGTCAAAATCGCGGCCAAAGAAGTCGGTTACAAACAAACATACCTGACAGGTGAAGCTAATAGAAAGCGTGTAAGAAAGTTAAGATATATTATGGAACTAAGCTCATACTCGGAGCTCTACACGCCATAACACTATAATTCTTCAGAAACAAGAACCTTAGGTGTAGAATAAGTTGTTTGTCATACTTCCAACTGGCGCGTGTTCATCATACGATCGTGTCTACAATTTTATATAGCTACTATAAAAATCTTTTTATTGAATATTTCTTCGAATGCTATTTATTTTCTGTGCAAACGATCCGTCTGCAGTATGTTATAGAACTCGAAGAAAATTGGATTTACGCTTCCATAACAAGAACGCAAGTATCATATTTATTTCTCCAGTCCTCGTGTTTATATAAGAAACACTAAAAAAGACTACATGTCACTCTTCGTAATAAAACTTGACGAGCAAATAAAGTTTATTGGTTGAGTGCTTCGTTCAAGGCCTCTCCCAAAGAAAACTTTCCGCTATCATATTTGTTACCTGAACTGTTTTTAGAAAGAAAGAAAAAAGGACAGAAAAAAGCTATTATCACTAATATAGGCATATATGTATAAAGATGATACAAACTATTTTATTCCTAGAAAGATCTATGCGCATTTCTTTCATCACGTTAATTATTATTTATTAATTGAAATATTAAAAGTGGTGATAGCCCCATAGCTAGCACCTCAACCTCTTAATCAAGAGGTAAGTGTAGATCCGTGTGCTCATTAATCATTTTTCAAGTTATGTGCGTACAAATTACATTATAAATGTTACCTAATATAGCGGATAAGGAAACATCGTGAGGAAACCTGCTTACTTGAAAGTTTTCCCTAAAGTTCTCATAAGCATGTGAAGCCTACGAACCCGCAATAACTAATAACAGTAATGTAACAGTAAGTAGAGACCCGATTCTGCAGTGAATGACTTATATATATGTTGCAGGCAATTTCAAAATTAACAAAGCTTTTATTACTTAAATGGCGTTATGGTGCGTAAAGTGCTGTTATCGCAAAAGGTTTTACTAGCTTTGATCTAGCTTTTATGGAAGCTAACGCAATTATGCTCGCTTGCATTACTAACCTCTTTTCCTAGTTTTGTGATAGCTTTTAAAAGAAAATTTTGAAAGTAAAAAATTATATATGCACACTATTAAATGTAAATCTTTATTTCGACAAAAGTTTCTCAATTCGCTTCTGTGCTTCCTTCATGTTATAAGTAAGTACTTGTAAGTGTAAAAACATTAATAATTAAATTAAATAAATAATAAATAAGGGTCCTATCTACGTTTTACTGTTTCTATAAGAAGTCTGTGGCATAAAATCAGTCCTATAGAAGTTATATTTTCATCCTCTTTTATCTTTGAACCATTATGAGCAAATATTTTCCAAGAAGATATTACATTTGTCGCAATTTCCATCACTTCAACGAATATCAGAGTGATAAATCTAATCAACTTCAAATTTTGAAGGTCGCATTTTGGAGGTCGCAAATTGGTCCCCCATAAATCAATGCAGGAATTCATTTTATTCAAAACCGGAAGGAACTTCAAAAATTAAGTGACATGATTTCCATTTATCCAAGGCATTTTTTTAGGCCGGGCGCTCAATGTGACTTCGCCTCGGTGACTTTTTGTCACCATGTCGAAAAGTTACGTTGCAGTGCTGCTGTTGATTGTTACAGGGACCCGACGACACTAGGAGACAAGGCTTTTTGTCACTCAATCAGATGTCTTACTTGAAAACTGTACATAATCAAATTAAAGAATAGGTTGATAGGCGATCTTCAATTAAATATGAATCTACGAAGCTTCCGACAATTTTGTGATGAAGGATTTAGTCATGAACATTGCTATCTAGAAATTTTTTACCGCGACTATTTGAGGTCAGTTGTGTATTGTAAAGGTTACCCTTGTGATTCATGTAATGGTTATGATATGTAAACTAAAATACCAATACGGTTTATTACCGAATGTTATTCTTATGAAGACTACATCAATTTCATAGCATTTCGCAGATGCAATCTCTATTGTAATATGGATTTATTTTACTACAACAAAATGGATAGCTGTAAACACAGCACCCTATTACGAGTATGTTTGTTGAGAGTTCCAAACCTACTTTTTTTTAGTAAGAAAGTGTTACTGACTTTTTGTCTTGAGTTCATCAATAAACCTCTGTCAATGTGTCAGGCTGTACCTGCTGTTGTAACTAATGGAAGTGACCGTGAAAATAAATCACCTGAAGCAATTGATCGCCACCTGAACTAGTCCTAAACAAAACATTTATCAAGATAGGCTTCAAAGCTGAAAGATTTTTACCCCGAGCTTAGGTTCAGTTCAAGGCAATTAAAATATTACATAACTTTTTTAATCCAATTTAAAATTATGATTAATGTAGGTTAGGCCAATTGTTATGTTTTCTATGTGGCTTCTGTGTGAGTACCTATCGAAGTGTGTACAAAATAAGAATAATAGTTGACAAATACGTAGGTTAGCATAAAAAAGAAATTTATATGCAGGAAAATTGCGTGAAAACAAATAAATTCGTAATTGGTAATTTATACTTTATGAACTAGAATTATGACGATTTATCGAAATCGGGCATTAGTTTGGAAGTTTTCTCGTTAAATACGGCTCATCGGAATGTGTCTCGGAGGAAACTCGCCGTAAAATCACGAAATTAATCTCCGAAATTAAACTAATAGGATATGAAAGCATATCTTTTTTATTAAATTTATTAAGGGTTTTGAGTATCATGATAAGTCCTAAAATGGTGGCCACGTCTTTATAAACAGATAAAGCCCCCAACACCTGAAGGAAATAATGGAAGAATATCCTGCCGTCTAAGACCGATTTACCACTATGACCGATATACCACGTGTATATCGCCAGACCTCCGGCCAGAGACAAAAATAACCTTGAGTAAACAACGGTATTCTAGAAATCCTGGAGCTATATAGAAGAACTATGTATCTTCTTAATTTAATAAGAATTAATGCACAATTATTAAAGATTGTTTTTAACAATCTAAATTGAAATTATCAAGCAACTGCCTATAATTTGTACAGTGATATTTAATCAGAGTTACTGATCTTGGTGATAGCCCAGTGTCTTAGAATTCGACCTCGAATCGAGGGGTCCGGGTTCGAATCCCAGTGGCACGCACCAATGACTTTGTAAAAAAGTTATGTGAGATTTATAAAATTAAATATCACCTGCTGTTACGGTGAAGGAAAACATCGTGAGGAAACCTGCATGCCTGAGAGTTCACAAAAAAAATGTTCTCAAAGGCATGTGAAGTCCACCAACCCGCGGTAGGCCAGCGTGGTGGACTAAGGCCTACATCCCTCTCATTGTGAGAGGAGACCCGACCCTGTAGTGGGTCATTAATGGGTTAAAACAACAACTGATCTTGGTATAAACCGGTTCAGTAAGATCATTGAAGTTTTTACTCACAAATGCTAAATAAATTTTCCCAATAATGATTCCATATGTTTTGAACTTAACCACCGCACATAATAATTATAAATGTAGCATTGTTGGTCGAGTTTGCACCGTTAGGATTCCCATGTCTACAACCACAGAATATTAATAGCAGAACTAACGTAGTACATCAAAGATGTGGTCATAACTACGTTAGTGGTGGTTGAGCGACTAATTTACGCTCGGATATTGCATCCCCATACTGTACGAGTAGGCAGTAAGGCAAAAGTAAATGTCGATAGTTGCTCCTTGCGTTAAGTAATGCTTCATTTCATACCGCCTGTACGTTTTCTACTTTTCATAAAGTAAGACTGACAGTGAATGTTTCGATTACTTTTAAGGCCACTTTTTGTACCATTATGATACTTAATTCTGTATAATAAAGTGGATAAGAATTGGTATTCGAGAGGTTATGTGCGCTTTACAAAACGTCACCTGCTGCAGAATTACCAAGCTGCTCGAGTCCCCACATGACAAAAATAATCATGCTATTTAAAATCACCATGCTACTCGAATCACCACTTGACTGGAGTCATCATGGGATCATCATGGGATCATCAAAATAAGTCATAAGGCGACATAAAATAAGTTTTATTTCAGAGATGTCAAAGTTTTCATATTGTTTTTGCTGACATCTTAATTCATCTCACCTATTTCTGTGGACACAGCTTATTATTGACTGTTATTATCTTATTACGGTCTACACCCCAGCATCTTCCCATAAGGGGAATTGATTTAATTACAGGCTGTGGCTAACATTGTTACTGCATGCAATTTCCAGTTGACGGGATGTACGTGGACCCAGAGAGGTACCGTAATGCAAGTTATTTGTGTCACATTTCCCGCAGATGAAATTACATTTCGCGTTTAATTATCTTCTCGCCGTACTTACATCACATCAAACCTTATTTATAAAGTCGAAGTTGGTATTTGTGGCATGGCAAAGATATTATTATTTATGTAGTTAAAATCAAAGCGCTATAAAGTATCTATTAATAGTATGTTCGTCCTTCAATCGTGCAATATTTTTTGATGTTCTTCGGAATTTTCTTTTAAACACATTTAAATAAGACTGTGAATAAGTACTATAACCCCCTTTTTAAGTACTAAAATTCTACGTTTGAACATTATAATAATTATGTTTCATTTAAACATTCACACACTTCGTTTTTTAAAAAGCAAAAAATCGTATTCAACTGGAAAAATTGATACTTATTTTGCCGGTTTCCTACCTTTATTCATGTGGTTGCTAATGGTTGAAACGCAATTCCAAATATCGTTTACTTTTTTATTGATATTGAGTATTGAAGTGTGGTTTACCCACTGAGAAAGGGCTATTTTTTGCATTGCTTTAATGACTATTACGTTGTCCACATAAACGATAGCGACGTCCAATTAAATTCTGCGGTTGGCGGTCTATTTACCCCCTATTTTAGATTCGGAGCTTCATTTTTCAAGTCTAATTAGTTTTTTGATACGAATTCCAAACAAATTCCATTTTAATCGCCTATTCAAAATCAAAATCATAATAAATAATAGAATACTATACCTTGAAGGTACGTAAGATACGTAAGAACCAAAAATGATGTATATTGTATTGAGTACGCAATCGAAAAGGTCGTAAGACTCACTTTATCCTATTTACATAGACTCGTATAACGGGTCATCATGTTTGAGCCGTACTTATTCATACTTCAGTATCATGAAAATTCATATTAGTTTCACGATTTTATTAAATCTGAAGGAGGCTTGGAAGTTGTTCAGTACACACACTGTGCCAATAAAACTACGAGCGGATGACGAAGTTTTGTTATATCACGGAATGTCGAGCAAAGAACCTAGTTTATCATAAAGGATCTTATCATGGAAAGCCCTCTTGAGCAAATTCCTCTTTTTGCGCTCAAACATCTTTTTCATGAATAAATGGGATATTGAAGATGACAAAGTTTACATATATTATCATGTTATAATGGTTCTGATTTTAATTGCTTTTGTCCCTTATGTACATGAAATACGATGTATTTCATGTTATTTTTAAAAAATAAAGAAATTGAATTTTGATTTTGAACTCACAGAAATAAAAATTAAACACTGGCCTTGCTCTTGATATGCCGCCCCTTGAACCCGTACCCTCGTCACAGTCAGCTGCACATAAACAAGAGTTTCCCTACCTGTAGCACCTATGGCGAAAAAACAAAACAAAAATAAAATTAAAAAAAAACTTTTTATCATTGGTGCAGCGTGTTTAAAGTTTGTTTTTGTATTCGACTCAGTGGGGTTGGGGCTCCTCTCATAATAGGACCACGTTGATCTTATGATGGTTTAGTGAACTTCAAATGCCTCTGGAAACGTAACGGTAAAGCAAGAGGTTTCCTCACGATATTTCCTTCCCTGTGTACTACATACATAACTTACAAGTACCTACGTAAGTCATCGGTGCGTGCCACTGCCAGTCGAACCCGGTCTTCTGTAATAAGTGGAATAAGAGGTAGAGTTTATAGCCACTGGGCTATCACTCCTTTCATTTAAAAGGATTCAATAATACTGAACAACTAGGCCGCTATCGACTAATAAGATTTAGCATTACAATAACTTACAAACACAAGTATTATTATAGCTGTCAGTACTTCAAACACCCACGCAAAGCAATTTATCAAACTACATCCAAAGTTTCCATCATCCATCAAAGTACCTGGCAACACTGAAACAATTTCATTAAACAAGTATTTCCAATAACTTAATCCTTAACTTCGAATTAGAGCTTGTTATTGTATAACCGAGATTAATAAGTATGATTTAGACCCCTTGTTGAACATTCGCGTAGAAAGCGATAATATGCTTTTTCGTAAACATGGTGAGCACACAATAACATCATAGTACGGTAAGCGTCAGTGATTAGTATGTGATAATTATGTCAGTCTGTCTGACACCTAGCCCATACTAATGGCATACGTTAACTATACGAATACTTTGACGATAGTTCTCATGCTCGGGACATCGTTTCTAACGCGATTTAATACCAGATACATAACTATTTCTAAGGGTAAACTTCGAATAAAATTTGTTACAAAGAGAGATCAAAAGTATCTTAAACCCCCTGATATTAAAATGTCTATGTAACAAATTGCACCCGAAACAAACGGTCTTTTGATTTCCGTTGAAAAGTTAACAAACACCCATCCATTCACACGCCTAGAATTTATAGTATAGCAAAGATTTTTCCCTACTCATTTTGTATTGCATTCATTGATAATTTAATCTGTAGAAAATTTTAAAATATTTCATTTCACTCAGCGCTATTACCTACCTTCCGTAATATTATAATGTAAAATGTTTTTATTTTTAATTCTTAAATAACTCAAAGAGGTCATGCATGGACTAACGAATACAGTAGCGATTTTTCATTAATTTTGCTATAATTTTCTGTTTCTAAGTTGTTTAATTATTAAAAGGTCTAAGTAGTGAATTAATCTGCTAAGTTATCTTGAGGAATTAAATTAAAAACAAATTATAGATGCAGTAAATATTAATTTATAAAAATGCTTCCATTTTCCTTTTCCTTTACAAAAATTTTACATTAAAACAGCCATTTATTATAACAAATAGAAATTTTATTAGGAATAGCTGCAACTATTTTTATGAGCCCACTTTTGGATGTGCTATGGGTTTTCTGCTCCACAAAAATCCTCTCATTCTCTTAAATCAAACGCGTCAGAAAATCGAATAATTCACAAAAATATACAGAAAACAACGAATTTTATTTTTTAAACATTTTAAAAGCACTTTTTTTACTATTCATCAAATAAGTATATCAATAAATAAATAAGTAAGTACTGACTAAATATCTCCTTTTCTAAATGCAAACGGAATGCATTTGCTGACAAGTAGAGTCGTCCTAAGATTTTTATATTATAAAGCTATTATAAGACAGTTGAATGTTTATATTCCTACATATTTACATGTTGAAATACTTCACTAAATTATGATAAGTACGAAAGAATGCTTTTATTTGTACACAATGGGTAGATAAAATTATTAAAATAAATAGGCAAATTAAGATATAAATAACAATGAAATATAATATAACAGACATATTTAGGAATATCACAATCTTACTAAAATTATATATGTGCGATAGTTTGTTAAAAAAAAATATAAACACTATGACCCTATATTTTATCAATTTACAAATATACAAAGCAAAATACATAAAAATACATCATGATAGATACCATTAGTGCAAATACATGTTCAAAATTTGTGAAAAGCCAAAAATAAATTGGTAAGATTAATGAAATTTACACAATTATAATTTTGTAGTATTTTTTTCAAAAATTTCATTTATCTTAATTTTATTATAAATTTTATTATATATATTATAAATTTACCTACGTTATTTATGTTTTTTATTACGTTATTTATAATATATTTTTTATACTTCTATACCAGAATCGTTTCTGCTTCTATCATTTTGAATTGCATGTGTATTTCTTCCTTTTCCCTCTTTTCTTCTTTAACTTTTTCTATTTTTAATTTTTTAATTCCTTTATTCTTTATTTTTTCTCTGTATAGATACCTAATAGCAGTTGATTCCGATAAAATTCGTTCGTAATATTATAATTATATCAATTCATTTCAGTTCCATCGACTGGACAGATCCATCTAGATATCCAGGTAGATCTAATCTTAAAATGATAGCCCCTTCAGGTCGTTTACGAACTTGTTACTTAATAAATTTGATATGTTTAAAATACTGGATCTGTTGGCCAACTAGTCTATAATTCATGCGAAGGCAGGACAAATCCGTCGTGATGTCCCGTATAAAACCCGCGTTTCCCACCATGTAACAATTGAGGAATGAATTCCACGTAAAAATCACCGCACGCACACATGTAAAGTATTACAATTAATATTTTCTCCCACACGTTGAAACCATAAAAACGAGTGGAGGGGCTTACATTCTTGACATTCTTGAACTAAACGGTTTAATATACTTTATCGTCATTCTTCTTACTTTTTTGTTTATCTTTTTTCCTTTGCTTTATTTTCCGGTGTTAAAATCTTGAAACTTCATTAGATCGAGCATATTCTTGTTTTCGCTCCGGATCCTTCACTGTGATGGCTTCTCTTTTTCTTACCAAAACGTAGATATTCCTAAAAACGTAATATTATTATATATGTATTTTTCGTATAATTATATTTTTATATCATAACATCTTACTCAAATATAAGTGAACATAAAAAAGAAAAAAATGCCATCGACTCTTAAAAGATTAAAATGTTTGTATTCTAATGTTGTTGCATACCTAATAAAATATATTTTAAAAAATGTAAGATATCATTTTAATATGACACAACCCAACACAAAATATTTTGATTTAAAAGTGATAAAACTTAAACAATGTGTTCTAAAGTAAATAACTTTTTTGGCAAAATAATTGTGTACTGCAAAATTTTTTTATCATGCATTAATTATGTTGTCAAAATTATGCAAATCTTTTGAAATCGTACGATATGGGCTTGTCAAATGATTGTGCGAAGGAGAAAGCAGCTGTTGCTTGATTTATTGACAAATAAAAATACAGCTTAAAAGCCTAACCGGTTACTTATGTAACCCTTGTAAGATACCAATAAATACCTACCTCCTGTTATGATATTTTATCGTTGCCGATAGTTAGTAAAAAGGAACAAAATGACATCAAATTTCTTCATTTAAACATGTAGGTACACACTGTCACTCTCATATTATTAAAATGTTGTAATAAATTTAATTAAGTACAACGAGTATCGTGAATATGGCTCACAGTTATGGAAAATGGTTTTTCAAATCCTAGTGGTAGCTCTAGAGATTTACTTTAATCATATTAGAAGGAAGTAAGATCGCATTTAATTTTTAATTACTTACATGAAGAACACCAAAGCAATGACAGTTAGAGCTGCGTCGAACATATAAAAGGCGCCTGGAAAACTTTCTATTGTGGAAACGTAGATATAACTTGAAGCTGGCATGTATATGGATGGCGCTATAGCCTCCGTCACACCCATCAAAGAACTAAGCTTAGCTGAAAGAAAAGAAAATGTTTTTTAACCATTATTATGCAATTTTTTTATTTTAGCAGGTGTGGATATGGATAGTCGTAATGATGGCTCTTCCATAGTACCTATACGTGGAGTGCCGGGGGAATGAAACTGACCAATAAGACAAAATTTTAACGCTTTGGGCAATTGTCCGGCTTGCAATAGATTGTTATCCTGCAATCCACCAGATTTTAGGCGTTCGCAACCCGTAAACGTAAACGTACAAGATAAAAGAAGAAAGGAATATTGATTTCGATTGGGTGTGTTTAGATGGATGGATAAGTCCAAGGTGATTCCTTCTAAGTATCTCTGGCAGCGACCCTCTCCGAAGGAAACATACTTACGACATGACTGTATCCTCCTCAGATCTCCAGGTGCCAGCACCTAACTCTACTGATGGTTGAGAATAATCCCAATATAATCATTATAATCCGCCCATCCCAAAATAACTTAAATTCAAGGCTCTGGTCGACTCATCTTTATGACTTCTCAGACTCACCACAAAAAATAGTCCTTTACTCCTAACTATATCAATGATGCCAATAAAAGTCATTAGATCTACTACTTTTCTATTTGTAACTTGACAACTCGTTAAGGTGTAACAAAATTTCATCGGCTCGGATTCGCGTAATCTTCTTAACAAGTTGCTTTCATCGCAATTGTATAACGTAAGAAATTACTTGCGAAGTTGCTGGGGACAAGTTGCCATTACATGCCATTACCGATATGATTGCTTGGGAATATCTACATACTTAAATCCGAAATCTTTCATGTATTCACTTATTATTGCTAAATACCAATATTTATACGACTTTGTAAGTCGTGATAAAATGGGTGACGGATCTGTATAAAATTAGATAAAAGGAGTTTATTACTTTCATTAACATTTAGGGTCCGTCGAAGTTACTGGCAAAAGCTAGACAAAAATATTTTATGAACATACACGTTGATTTAAGTTTCACGTCGATTTGACTTTTGCAACAACACATTTCAGTAGTGACCAACCAAAGTCGTGCGACGTATCATGAGTGTAATGCCTACCACACCCGTTACGAGAAATCGTTACGATCGCACTGTACCGTTTAAACTGCACCAAATATTCGAAACGTGTGTGTGATAAAAACTTTACAGTTTTTACGACTTTTCATCGTGTGGGACGTATGACTTATCTGTACAGTTCGACTGTACTGTACAGTTTTAAGCGACTCTATGTAGTTAGTCCCCAACACACAAGTTGTCAAGCCTTCTAATTGCTATAACTCGCTTTGAGGCAAAGTGAATTCATTAGTCGAAATCATACGCAATTGGGACCAGCTCATTGAACCACAATCCTTATTGTACTTAATCGTGAATATCTAATTAGGGCTTTTTTGTAAATATGTAAATAATGTATTTAGTTTTTGTTAGGTACTTTTACTGTTATTTTTCTTTTTCCTTATTGATTGACACCAATCCGCTTGGAACATGTAGAACGTATGTTGTAGGCCCACATAAGTGTACCTGGCCAGAAGGCAGCCTGTGCTCCTTTTCCCAGACGCAGTCTCCGTTTGAAGACATTTCTTCTTCGATTCGGTTATCGGGCCTTCAACTATACTACCTCACCCACGATGTTTTCTTCCGCCGTTGAAACAGGTGATATTTTTGAAAAGCGCACATAACTTTTATTTATTGGTGTGTGCAACTGGGATTCGAGCGCGGACTAACCGCTGCTATTTAAACAACTATACCTACTAAACCTTAACAACCCAACCCAAATTTTCGTTGTATAAAACTGAACCATACCTACTTCTTCCGGCGACACAGTCTTCGTAGCAATCGACCTGACAGCAGTGAGACCAGTGTGGCTGAAGATGTTAAACACCGGGGCTGTGTAGAACCACCATCTGTCTGGAGCGAACGCAAACATGAAACATGCTGCTATCCTGCTCACTCCTGCGAGACATCCAATGACGCTGTCCTGCACATGGAACTTCTTTGACAGGAGCGCGATACAGAATAATGTACCTGGAAAGGGTTAGAGTAGAAGAGAGTTTATCTATAATTTTTAGTACAAATATTAATAAAATTTAAGTGTCTGTGATTTAAAAACAATGTGTATTTATGTTTCTACACAATACAACCTTTACAATTATTTTTCTGTCTTTCTGCCGTTCTGTAACTTATTATTAACGATCTACTGTAGGGTCGGTTCTCAATGTGAGAAGGATGAAAGTGTTGACGATGTTTTTCCTTTACCATTACAGCAAGTGATATTTAATTTTATCAAGCATACACATTTTTAAGAAAGTTATTGCCAGTAATTACGAACTATGAATACAATTTTCTATTTCTCTCATAATAAAACATCACTGATTGAAAACAGCTGGCAATGCTAAGAACACTATAATAAAGTCGAGGTGAAAGCGAATTTGTTTCGTACACAATAGGTACCATTTCGAGAAAAAGTAGAAGAATTGAAAAATCAGACTCAATGGCTAACAATCAATGGCTATGATCAAAATCTAGTCTATCAGAAACTATGGACTGTTAATGATGATACGACTTAATTTGTTATGTGATACGTACCCTCACAATACCAAAATAAACTAAGCTAGTACCTAACTAAATAGGTATTTAATTGATCTAACGGTTCAAACGTACATTTAGGTCGACACGACTCAAAACACACTGATCATAACTAGGTTCTTAAAATCAGACTTAAAATCTTTATTTAAAAATTAAGTAATCGTGCTAAATGCAAGAAAAACATTTTATCGAACTTGTGCAACTGATAAAGTTATACAAAAAGTTTTAAAAAGGTTATCAATACGCCTAAATGAAGTTGTAATAAACGAAATCATAAGATATCCAAGTATGTTCTTGAATGCAATATATTATCTCGAGCCTTGACCTAGGTTAACATAACAGAGATTGTCGTAAATTGAGATTACGTGTGCTTGAATGAAATCATTCACCGTATTACGTTGATTGAGATATTTCTTTACAAAAACAGCCAATGGTTATGCGACCTTTGTCACTGTGAAGTCAGCTATTAGACAAATGGTATTAATGAACTTCTGTAAGCTATAAATTGTGTACGAGGAGATGGATGGCTGCAAACCTTTTCATGATAAGCACAAATGTATGCCCACAACACATTCAAATTTACGTTCATTACGGGCATTATACAGGCATGCAGGTTTGCTCACGAATTATTGTTTTCAATTTTTTACCACTGGGCTATAGGTGACTGTTTTACGATCAATAAAAGTAAAAGTTGACCAAGCCATTGGGCTGCGTGGAGGGTCATGGTTTTGATTTCCTATCAGGGTAGATATTTGAATTACGAATTTAAGTTTCTAGTCTGGTAGTGTACCTATGTTCTTTTCTTGTGTGTGTACATGGTGTGTACATGACACATTCTAGTCTGGGGCTATGAAAAAGGAAAAGGCGTTATAATAGGTAAAATAAACTTACCAAATAAACCGAGAACGATATTGATAGTACCGTAGATGCTGTACTCCACTGCGTTGAAGTTGAATTTTCGTATCGCATATAAATAACTCACTTGTGAATCACCTGAAATAAAAGTTAAAAGATTAATTGTGTAAAAACCAGTTGAAGTTGATAGGAAGGAAAATTCTTGAGTATGTAAATAAACGCTACCTGTCTGAATACCTGCGATCAAACCGCTTTACGGCTAGTGATAAAATTTGACATGAAAATACCTGAAACACTAAAATGTTTCGCCTCTTGCCTATTTTTCCGTTTCGGGCTGATTGCCATTTAAAATTTCATTGACAAGCAAACCAAACAATAAGCAAATTTTAGAAATTCTATAAACAAGTCACTTTCCGTTAAACTATTAAAATTTAATAAAATGCAAAGATCCGTATTATGTCTGTATTCAATTATGTTGTATTTATATCTCACACAGACACCCGTGGCTACTAACGAAACCTAACAATATAATTTATGAATGTGTGCGGTGTGCGAAGTATGGAATATTCAATTACATTATTTTATTAACACAAATAAAAGTAGTGCTGCTTTATGAAATATGTGCTAGAAATAAACATCGCATTAAATTCCGTATCTACTATAATATGCTGTATTTCTTTTATTTAACTGTTCTGTTTTTCATTATATTTGCTTGTGACGCATTACTTTTGTGTTAGGTCATTAACATCTAGCCGTAGCAACTCCTTTACAAAATGCTGGTATTCGTTCTACATACCGTGTAAAATTAATGTTCCACATAATAACTTATTATCATTTTCGTGAAATATTTAGTTGCTTTAAATAAATGCATGCTTCTTCATAAGTCTGTATGGCAACGTGGCTATAATGCTTATGTGATGTTCCTGAGTCCTTATGACCATCAATTCACAATGAAGCGAATTTTTTTTTTTAAGAAGTGCATAGCGTGCATTCAGAAATTCCTAGTACAGACACAATCAGTGTGAAAATAAAAAACTCTGTGTAAAAGTATGGTGGTGATGTCGAAGTACAGATGGTTTATTATTAACATGAATTAATACGTAATTAACCACAATATTTTACGTAGTAGAGCCATTAGAGGTCGGCCGTTGAGGTGTCATCTGACGAACCTTATTTTTTTTAATTTATCTACGTTTTCCATCATCCAATATCAAAATACCCTAATAATATTTTAATTTTGCTATATTGTCTTCTTTTCGACTTAACAGGTTTCTATTCCAGGGATCTGTACCTACTTAATTTGGTACTATTCCTCTATTCCTTTCTCAAAACAAAACATAAACTGTATATCAACTTATTTACTGTATACCTACCTATTTCACTAACTTACAGAACAAAGGTTACATGGACATTCTCGGTGATCCTAGGAGCATTATGTCCAGGCATCCATCCATCTGCATAATCGGGCTAATCTCGAAATCCATCCTTTGAGATCCGACGCGGTTTCAGCCATTAAATCGTCCTTTGAAGCAACGAAGGCGTCACTGTTAACCTTTTGTCATAGGATTACCAAGCGCACTTACTAATGTAACATATCATAGCGCTGTTTAGTCTTTGCCTACTCTTTTATTTACTACTGGCTGTCGGATACTTACAGTTATTGCAACACCTTTTGCTTTGTTATAGCAAGCACGCAATTGTAGGTACTAAATTTTTATTTTCTTGGAGGACACTCAAGTATTTTAATAAACATAAATATTGTATTGATAACAAAGCAAAAAATAGTTTTAAATCTCTATCAATCACACCTCCCCAACAAAAGACACCAGCTTGCTGTCATTTATTATCAGCTCTACTATAATCTCTACAACCTAATGTGATAAAAAAAATTTAAATCATTAGATCGAATGCAATTTGCAAACGATTAAAGGTATTAATCTCCATACGCATTACCAGCGTAACTGTGCAACTCGGGGCCGCCGAGTTGAAATTGTGTAATGCAAGCACTTAAGACACACGCAACATTCCTTCTAGTTGTAACTCGTGTAATGGTTTGCTGCCATTTCTTCTATAAGATTATAAACATGGATATTCGCTACTAATCAGTATTTGTGATAGCCATACCTCCCTAACATTATCATAATATATCGTCGGCCTTTCGGGACGATTAATACCCTAGCGAGCAATCAGTATACCATCTTCATGAAAGTATCTAATGCAATGTCGTCATGAAAGTATCTAATGCAATGTCGTCACTCGTATATCACACCCCCAATACAAAGTCGTAGTGTGGGGCACTCGGGTATAATTATCTAGGGATAGATACTCATAAATTCATAATTATCAAGATATTTATTTATTTAATGAAGATGAGTGCGAGCATTAACGATCACAAAATCTATATTTGAAGTAATGATAACACGTGCTCATGATCGTTTGTTGATACCAAATGTTTATTTTGCAAGTAACTACATAGGTATTTGTTTTGCCTACTGGAGGGTATTATACCAGTTTTTTTAATAATAACTTGAACTAAAGAACTATACTGATATGAATGATGAGTATTTATTTAACTACTACGAACAACTGAAAAATAAACTGATCTTAAATTTTATTGCGGCGGATCTGTTTTACCTGTAAATTATTATAAATAGAGATAATAGAATCATAAACTTTTGTGGTGAACTACACGAGAATTTCTAGGACATTTCGGTAAATCGGAAAGCCTACCTAAGATGTTAAGTACTCCAGATCAGGGAAAATTTTTACGGGAAGACTTCTTTATTTCAATAGTAACTATCGTAAAATCTAGAATTTATTTCGATTGGCTAATATACCATGTATGAACTAAGAAGGTCATCATTAAAAGTCAGGATGGCATTTACTCGCATCGATAGCTTCGTCATAAGACGAGTCCTGCATGCATTAAATCCAAAGTCCCAATTCAAAAACGTTGGTACCTACATGTAATACGTTGTACTTGAATACTATTGTATAGCTAAATCTGAGAGTCCGCGCTACATGTAATAATTTATTGCTTTGGGTTGTTAATTGTTATCGATCGATATTAGTCCTCAACCTGTCTCTGAAGCCTTACCTGCAATGAATTCAGCGTTGGAGCATGCTCCAAACCCTGATATAAGAGATACACGTGTGTTCAAGGAGTTGAAAGAGTTGCAGTCTGTGAGTGAGCCAACGTACACGCGAGTGTATTTCTCATATTTAAATCAGATTTAATCATTTTATATGTAATCCTTATCTTGTCCCTTGTTTTTGAAAAAATAAAATTAGTTATAATACGATTAGCTCAATCATAACGTTCAATTTTAATAATAATTAAAATAGTTCATACCTAGTGTCATCATTAAAATCAAATTACAGACACTAATCCGACTTAAAACCTAGTATTTGGACGATAAGGAGAGGTTAAGTATTCTAAAGGTATTTCAACAATGTGTACATCCATCTCTAATCCACCTCGCAGGGTATTATGAATGTTAAACGTACAGGGGAACGAATTTACTAATTTGCCACTATGACGCCGTTACAAAACCATCGCAATTCAATCCAAATGACATTATGTCAAACTGTCATTACCATCAAATCCAAACTTAATTTCAAGCTAATACTTATTCAAAAAAAATCTGACTTATTTAATATTTTTTTGAAGTCGGGTAAATTTTTTTAAATTATTATTTTTCGCAATTTTTAGTTTTAAGTCCATATCACAGAAATTACTAAACCAATTTTGATGAAACTTTTACCATTCCCTAAGTTGGATAAAATTCATACAAACAATAATTGCGAAGACAAACATAGCTACATTACATACATATACACACATACATACATACATACATACACTCATGTAATTTGGTTTACTTGTTTGGAAGCCGTAACAGACCAACATAATACGTTTCGAATTGATAACCTCCTTTTTAAAGTCGGTAATAAACAATAACGTTATGTAGTAAGAATAAAAAAACGTCTACATGAAACCATAATGAAACTTTTATGAAACGATTATGACCCAATTGTAATACTGAGACTGGTTGGACGAAGCTTAAGGTCCGGTTTTCTGTCATTCGTCCCATAGAGCCCTAAAAACGTTCAAAATTCTCATAAAAACTGAACCATGTCACAGTGTGGCGTAGATCTCGCGTGATACAATACTACGAGTAGTTTACCTCGATCGTTTGAGTGGAACGACCTACATGCAGTCATACATATTCGATTTATTAGCTATACACTAATGAGCTAAAGTTCCTTGAAAATAATTTTATCGCAACGGCGGTTTTCACTTGTTAAACTTTTTATCTCTAGTTTCTTGGTGTTTGTGTTGGAATTTTATTTTAAAAGTAATGTGTTTATAGGAAGTGAATTGATGAGAACCTAGGTTCATAGATTAAACGAAGGAATTATAAAGTTTTATGAGCATATCGTTGCTGTTATTTATTTTATATTATAATGAGCCTATTGTGAATGTTCACTGCAGCTCATGGACACCTAGTTATCGTATCTTGCACAAACTAAGAAGAATATGCTGTTTTACGGGGGGTTAAGAAGGTGGCGATATCTCTTCGGGCGAGCTGCTATACGAGTAATTCTACCTCTTATAAGATACTTGCAGATACCAAGTAAACGCAATAGTTAGGCAATATCAGCCGCTTCAGTAACTAAGTATTTGGATTGACCATTATTAGCGATACATCTTTTTCATTGCGAGACGAGACTGTAGGTCACTAAGAGCGCTTGTACACGACCGTTTTTTTCACCGGATAACGGACCGTCAATAAACGGATATCCTTGTATTCATATATTATAATTTTTTTAATATGCGCTAATTTTTTTACTATGCGCTAGGCGGCACTCAAGTTACAGAAAACCGACAGTAAGTCCGGCAGCGTCAACACGCACCAATACAATGGCGTGGATGACCGCTCTTCTTACGCCGGACCGGTGTCCGTCGTGCCGAGGAGAAGCGGTGGTGCATCCGGCATAAATTGTTCGCCGGACAGATGTCCGGTGCATGTACACACTTTCATTATGTCATACACCACCACGAGTCCGGCGAAAAGAACGGTCCGTTGTCCGGTGAAAAAAACGGACGTAGTATACAAGCGCTCTAATGACAACACTGTTGACTCTCTCAGTTATTAACAAATGTGTCTGTAAACATGAGTTACCCACTGCATTCATGGGTATCCTCTCACAACTCACAATGAGACAGAACAAGCCCTGTGTCCAACACTTTTGCTAATTGCGGATTAGAAAACGATTGGTGACCTTTGATAAAATTACGGCAAGCATGTTTTCATTTTTTTTGTTTTAAATGCATATAAAAGTTGTTGGTCACTGGATTCAAACTTGAACCTTTCGAGTAAGAGCCCGTTTTCTTAGTCACTGGGCTATCACAATAATGATTTACATAGTTGTCGTTTAGCTTGATTTCATCAAAAATAAAATACTAAATAAATAAATGGGGACAAAATTATAATTTTATACAATTTGGAACTAAAATCTTCGAATTTCTCTGAAGACTCTACAAGCGACCGATTGTTTTACTTCCACTCTAATAAAGTGTCCCAGATTTTTTGTGTTAACCAACAGGTGGTATCAAACCAAAAAAATATATTTTGAACAGTACACCAAAATTATTTTGAAACTTAAGTTCAAATAAAAGTCGAGCAAATATTTTTATACCTTTAACCAGTTTAAGAACTACATAATAATATCTTTTATTCCTGTTTTTGAAAGCCGTATTTCTGTTTACGTACGTACTCAACGTAAAAATCAACAGGTTTTACAATTTAAACCTTGTTACTACATATTTGTTGAAGCATGACTAACTTAACCGATTTGAGGTTCCTGACACTAGCATCTACAGTGATAACAATTATCACCATAGTTACTTACGTAGAGAATTTATTGTGTGTTACAGATAAGCTTTTATTAGTTTTGATACAGGATAGTGACTTTCACGTCTTAAATTAGATTGTTTGTATGCAGAGATAATAAAGTATTTACTTTAATTTAGACATGGCTGTGAACGTTCAGAATATTTTGTAAATTCTCAATTATATACTACTCACCATATAAAGGTCCAACCATGATAATGTATAAAATTATCACTGAAAATATTTGATTCCTCAATCCAAACGCGCGAGGTCTCACTGCCACCATTATGGTATTCGCTACTAGTCCAAACACTTCTTGTAATCTTTTTTTCACACCATTATCTGAATTTTGAATCCAACCAGTCTTAGTTTCCTCGACTGGAAGCACATCCTCGAGTCTTAAAATTCCGTACACTGCCGAAAGTATATGTAACAATAATAACAAGGAGAACATTCCGTAGTAGCCCAACGCGTTTAGTAAAATGCCGCTCAGTAACGTTCCCGTGGGGGTTCCCAAAGTAACACATATGGTAACCAGTCCCAGACGAAACGTCCTATTTTCCACCGTCGTCCTGTCTGCCATGAAACTGTACATGCCCATAAATATAATAATATAGCTGCCAGTAAACGCCGGAGGCAACGCTTCGATTAATGCCGTTGCGACCAGCGATAATTCATAAAAATAGTACGTCGCTAGCAAAAGACCTATATTCGTGATTATCTCTCCAATAAACGGAAACAATATGCATATTTTTCGCTTTTTTGTTCTATCGCTCCATGCACCGACGAACAGCGTCATCACGGCTGGTATCAATGTCTGCAAGGGAAACTTCCATGCCATGACTTTAGCGACCAACGATTGCACCTGGTTCAACTCATTCTCCAACCCTGTCGTGTTTCTGTCTCTGATACGGTCGCAGATATCATCCCCGAATCCGAGATTGACGCGGCACGATTTTTCCAAGTGCATATTTTGTACCGCCAACGACGATAGAGCCGTGCTCATCATGTAAGTAAACAAACATGGCTCGACGGTAGTCTCGCGAAAGACGTATTTAATCTGTTTTATAACACCTTTCGATTTTTCCCGCCACGATTTCTTCTCGACGTTATCCGTCAGACGTATGTTCGATTTAGTCAGATCTGCTGTGCTAACTACATTTACACTGGAACTCATATTATACGCGATACTAAAAGTGAGAGTTAGTAAAAGTGGAGACACTGTTTGTAATTCGAACCGCGCACAACACTGCACTTCATACGAAACATTGGCGCCCAGTACTGTCTACTCGCTTAATCCGAGGCTTTCGACTGTCGTTTCCAAAAACCAGAGTTGTTAATGTCAGGTTGTAACCGAACCGCGATAGGAGAGCCGCTACACGCGAGACGCTCGCATCTCGGCTCCTACGATAACAGAGGTCTCGCGGTACTCGACACTACTTTTAATAAATAGCTTATTTATCTGAGCACCTTGAGTTACGCATCAGCCAACATTCTTCACTACATGCGGTTATACAATAACTTGAAATAATGTTAACAAGTGTGCGGTACGTGAACGATGAATGTTGTTCAAATACTTCTTTATCAACGGAAGGTTAATCTCTGTCACGAAACTAAGACTATTTGTTAAAGTTTTGAATTACTCGTAATTTACTAGTCCGCTTCATGGTGACATAATACAAAATTATCATTTTACCCTATAAGTAGTGTGATTTATGTGTAGAATTTTTAATTTTACACGTAAATTTTACCCACAAAATATAAAATACATAGATTTATACTATGTATAAAAACATAGTATATATCCATAGATTTAGTATTTTATTTTTCTTTATTAGGAAAACATACAGTGAAAATAAAAACATAATATATAACTAATCACCAATTAATTGTTTTCGCATAATTGATATATATCGCATAATTAGTATATAGGTACATATATGTCGTATAAAAGGCAAAGCTGATTGACTGATGTATCAACGCACAGGCCAAATCCCTTAGGGCTAGAAACTTGAAATTTCGCACACGTATTTCTTTTATGACGTAGGTATCCACTAAGGAAGGTTTTTTTTAAATTCAACCCTTAAGGGAACGAAATAGGGGATGAAAGTTTGTATGAAACTTTTTATTCATTGGACATACATATTTTCACGAAATTTTGTATGAATAGAGTATGACAAAAATGATGAGAGAGTATTTCAGCGTTTTCAAAAATTCAACCTCGGAGAGAGTAAAATAGGGGATAAAAGTTTTATTAAAACGCACTGGTCGGTAAAATTTATATATATATATGAGAAAAAATATGATCTGAATTACATGAAACATGGTATTTATATTTTTCATCTATTTAACTGGACACGTGTTTGGGGATTTTCCAAAAATGAAATGCAAGATTGTATGGGGAACCAAATACGAGATATGACTTTTTACAGTTTTTGGATATGGGTGTCGATTTCGAGATATTTTGTGATGAGCATTTAAAAAAAATACGACATTTTTTCATTTCTCTCTGGATCTAATTCTTATTTTCCCGCGGACGAAGTCGCGAGCAAAAGCTAGTAAGATATACTCGTATTTACCTAAATAACAGGTTTTAAAATATCTTTACTGTCCTTGATAAAACGAAACAATAATTGTCTTTAACAACAGAATGTTTATTTAAAATGTTGTTACTTTTTGTCCTCAAAAATTAATGTAAATAGGTTAATTTATCAGCACATTTTAACTTTCACTTTTGTTTTCTCTTTCTAATCGTCTTATAACCAATAACCTTTAGATGAGATCATTCGCTTCGTTTTAACGTGGAATATAGGTACTTAATTACTGAAATAATAGGATGTGAATAGATTAAATACAAAAATGACAAAGAATTTTTATTATTTCTAAATTCCTTAATAATTTCGTTACTTCATAGATTTTAGAACAAGTATTATAATGTAGAACCGGTTTAAATAATATTTGACGTTGCTAAAAGGTCGTCTAGAGCTAAGTTTTTACGGAAGACCAGCTAAATAGTTGAAATTTAAACTTCAGTATGTCCTGGAGTATGCTGCAGTACTTCCTTTGTAATAGGCATTGAGATAAAGTACATTCAGGAAAAACACCAGTATTTTGTATCGAAAGGCTGCTATTTTCTTGCGCGCTTTGGAAAGAGCCAATGAGACACAGGTGCAAGAGTGTTACTGGTACGGTCCTACGTTAACGATTAGAGTTCCCAATTGTGATTATTCGTGGCATCATAAGTCATTGCTGATTGACACGATGACGCAACGGATTTTTTGACTCCCAAGCAACCTTCTAGCATATCTACCACTGCTAGCAGAGATTCCCTCTCAAAAGTACTTCATATATTTACAGTCCGTTTTTATACTCTTGTCATACTCATATTTAGTAAACAATCTTGGTTTGCTACTAACATTTTTATACGTAGCTTATAAGTATTGAAGAAATAAAATGATTTTATTATTTTGACAATCGCGAATATCGTGAGCAACGATAAAAATATAATAATTGTCATTGATTGTAACAGTAATGATGAAGTTAATTTTTTAACTTGTGAACTAGACTAATTACCATTGCCAAGTCAATTTATGGATACGTACATGGATCTCACAACTTTTTACGCAGCAAGAACTGAGTTGCGAGACTTGGGTTTTTGATGGTATCTCATTTCTTTTTGTGTTGTCAGTCTAACTGCAAATGTAATTTTGAAATCCTGTACATTTGTATGGGCTTAATTAAAGTTATTTATACAGTTGGTGTATCAAGAAAACTGGACCGAAATTGCATTTTTTTTAGTTTTTCCTCAACTTATACAATAAATACTAATTGTATTCTAAATTTGAAGCTTCTATGTTTACTACGAGTAGAAGTGCCTTAGAATTTTTATAATCGGGGAGTGCCAAATTAAGAAATTTTTGACTAATTATAATTCTTAAACTACTGACTCAAATTGAATGAAATTTGAAATACGAGTTTACCGTGTTTAAAAAATACCTGCCTTGCTACTTAAAAATTTAGGCTCCTAGTATTATCCACAATGGTGTTATGGGGGTTGAAAATGGGCTGAATTGTTTCGAGAAAAGGAAGGTACGAGTATGGCCGTGCCGCTTTTTTGCCCGACTTGGCGGGTGCACTGCTGTGCAGATCTACATAGGTAGAAACGTACTCGTAAGTGGATAGAAAAAGTTTTCTTAGATGGTAGAGACCCCGCTTACATCCTCAAAATTCGTCAGGAAGCAGCATATCCTTGTATTTTGCTGCTCTACTATGCCATAATATATACGACATATTTATTACAAAAAGTGCCTGTTAAAGTAATGCCTAATCATTGCTGAGAGTTATTGCAGTTACAAAAATTCAGGCGTATGGTTTAGTTTAAGGCTTTCACCTTAGGCCTCTAAACTGAAAACTGGCACCACTTTACAAGAATCTTTGTTAAGCAAAAACTTTTTTTGTTCATGTGAACTACTTATTATACGAGCTCCAGGCTCTTTAAGAATTATTATAATAAATTAATAAATAGATCTTTATTTACATTCTAAATTTGAAAAATAAAGCATCTGATCTAATATTTATTTCACTATTTTTCAATATTTATACATTGTTTTAAATTGCAGAATACAGTAATTGTCCCATTACTAAAACTGCATTTGTGCTGCACGTTCTAATAATGTGTTTTATGTGTGAATGTGTTAATGTATGGGATTTTATGGTACGTTCATACCTATGTATAAAAAATAATGTGGTGTCATGGGACTCGTGGGATACCAGGTAGGAACGAAGTTCTTCCGGATAATATAGACCACGTGTGTATCTTTGAATGAGAAATCCTTGGGTCCGGACTATGAGAAAAATAAATTGCGACTTCGTAATTCGTATAATTTAAAAATGTTCTACAAAGATCGATAGAGCTCTTTATATACATTAAATAGGGCGACATCTGTGGGGAAGCAGTTGAGCCACATTAATAAACCAAATACAATAAATCAATCAAATACCACCAAGCGTTGATAGATGCTACTGTTACAAAAATAGTTAATGTCTGTGACAACGTGCTTAGACAAGAAGGCAGATACGAGTAGTTATCTACGTAATTTATGCATAACTAGATATTATCCAAATATTATCCAAATATAAAAAAATAAAACAAACTTGTTTCAATACCAATTCTTTATTTTCTCATCAATATAAAACGTAAATTACCTTACAATAAACTAACAATATTTACCTACAATATTGTTGTACATCAAAGAAATGTACACCAAACAGATATTCAAGCATGAAGTGTCGCAATTGGTAGTTTTATATCGAATTTTTCATTAGATTGTGTCACTTCCAGACATACCTTAGACCAATGAGAAGAAGCAGTTCAGTGGCGTATAGTGTACACAATAACTGCTATACCCGAAACATAAGACATGAAGATGTAAGATGTCGGGGTAAGGTAGATACGACAACGTCAGGGCGTATTTAAATGAGGACAGCTTCATAAAGATCCCTGTTTTTTACATCTTTTCGTGTCGGTTGGTCGGTCCGTATTGCCAGCCTATTAGGACGAAGCTTAATATTATATGTCTCTACCTAAAGCTACTATAGTTCGTTAATGAGGATCTTTAGGGATACAGGTTGCCTCATGATGTTTTCCTTCACCGTTAAAGTAGGTGACATTTTTTTGATCATGTTAATTTAAATTCTATTTTCATAATATTAAGTTATATAATAAATTTGTAATCGCCATTTCCCTACACGTGTCGTGCTATGCTACTAGTGGTTAAAACCTTTAACATAGCCTAAATTACAGTAACTTCATTGTCATGGGCATATGCTTCTTTCACTTCTGGGTTTGTCACTGTGTCTCTTTTATGTTTTCTTTCCATGTAGTACAGGGCCCTGAAATATAACAATTATAACCCATAAAACGCTTTCAGTTTAAAGGTACGTTACTTGAGGCGACAATCCTCATTAGTAAAATTAGAACCATTAGTAACCTTAGCTTTTGATAAGTTATCGTTTGACAGTGCTCTCATAATTAGTATAATCGGCACCTAGTGCGATCTAGATTTAAGTACAACGATGAGCATTGAATATTGAACATTCAGGTCATCCTGATTTTCGGAAACACTAAATTCATAGTTAAAAGCAAAATAATTTAATTGTATGCTCCTGCTCAGCAGTGGTATGACTCGTTGCATTGCTGGATTTAAATAATGAAAAGCAAGGAACCTTTCAGTCCAAACAAATACAAAAGATTGACATTCTTGGGCATTGAGCTGTTGTACAAATAATAGCGTAAAGATATTCAGAAATTGAACCTGAGGGATGGGCTAGGAGGACTAATTAACATTAAATGTCAAAAAATGTCAATAAGTTCCGCAAGTTCCTACCAAACATAATTCAAGTTACAATCTCATGTATTTTAAGCAATGAACATAACGACAGTGATACAAAAACGCAATCGACCCGCAAATTCCGACATGTAGCTTGTGTGATTGAAAAAACGGCCTAGACCTTTAATAGTATACACCAACAGCTGCTTTACTATCAACGCATTATTACTGTAATTGTGCCCATTTATATTATAAAAGTATTTCGAAACTGTGCTATGGTTTAACAAGTAATTTATTCGACAATGCCTTTCTCAGGGTTCTGTAGCCCAATGGTGCCACCTTAGCTTTAGCAACAAAGAGAACCGAATGTTAATTTAATTTACACAAAGTAAGGGTTGCATGGCAATTAGCATTACAATATTTATAATTTATTCATTATAATTTACCCGTACAACCATACTTCTAACAACGTTATATTGCCCATATTCGCTAATTAATCGGACTACCGCTACTGGCTAATGTAAGTCTTGTTTCAATTTCTTTCGGAAGTTTTTTCATTATTATTGAATATTGGTTTTTTTGAAGTGAAACTTCATAGGCGACTTCCAACAAGGTTGCGTTAAACGTTTAACGCTCTTGGGGAGGGGGGGAGTCAAAGTAACTATGGAAACTGTCAAAAGGAAACATTCATAAACAAAATGCGTGTTATTCTATGGAAACAAAAGGAAACATTCATAACTAGAAAGAGACAGAGCGAGAGTGAATGCGTGGCACTCGAACGCATGCGCGTAGCACTTCCGCGCGGACGGACTCCACACTAAACATTTTTTTTACATTTATTTTTATGTATAATTTAAGTATGATAAGGCAATCGCCATATGCAATAATACGGAACCATCTACCTACTTGTAGCTTGTTGTACATAGCTAATTGATTTTATTATTTGCTGTTATAAATTATATCTCTGACAACAATTGCACACAACTTTTTGTGGTGACACAATGGTGTTAATAATATTATAACTACGATGGGTTAATTTAATAAAAATTAGTCATTTTGAATTGAATATGAATTTCAGATACAATGCCGGAACAAAAATGCCGTGTAACAGCTTCATGTTTCCATTCAATGGAAACTTTCTTTATCATGAAAAGAGACTTTATTGTGAAAAAAACTGAGCAAGTGTGAACAGGCCACCAAAGATTTCGGTTCAAAAACGCTGTAAAATACATTTCTTGTACGTTACGACCAATAGTTAAAGAAATTAATGTAACTAACTGACTTTATTATTTATTTATTTATTATATTTATTATTGCTTATCTAGACACGCGGTAGCGTGTCAAGCCAAGTTCAAAGAACTGGCGAGCAGCACCGTAAAGTTCATACAATAAGTACAAAAAGATACATACAGATACAGTACCTATAATTATTGGTAGGTAGTCTTATCGCTGAAGAGCGATTTCTTACAGACAACTACAATAAATAGGATTAAGACATTTTTTTAATTTATGTTTTAATAAATTTTTTTTACCTAATTTAAAAGTTTTTTAATTTATATATTTAACATGATGGAAAATGAAGAAAAAGTTGCCTATTTTTTTAGAATCCCTTGTTAACTTCCCTTAGTAAAGCATTTAAATTAAGAAATAGAATTTATTTTAATACAAAAACACAAAGTTCATATAATTTTATTTTTATAGTGGTATTAAACCCGTGACTAACTAGTGCAAAATTTTGCGATTTTGCGAAAAATGGAGTTTCCGTCCCTTTTGGGGTGTATCAATATGCCGTGTGCCTGAGTATGTGTTTTGCGTAAACAGGCTTTAAAACTCACACAAATATGAAAAGCGCTGGAACCGTCATGGTGCCCCCAAGAATATAGAAAGCTCCGGGAAAACTGTCCAATGTCTGTGCGTAAACGTTGCTGTAGATCGGAGAGTATACGACAGGAACCACAGCCTCAATGAAACCAATTAGCGAGCACATCTTGCCTGGAATTGAAAGAGAAGATCACAGTTTTTATTTTTTAAATCAACGACGAAATTTGTTATGATCCGTCGAAGAAGCAGTCTAGTTTTTGTTTGAAATTTGTATTGAGATGACAGAATGGAGTTCACCTCGGAAGGTCATTATGACCCAACATGGGGCAGTAGAATGTTCTTTATTTGAGGCGACTACCTAAGTCCTCATAATTTGCAACGTATCCATACGATCTTGAATGGATATTTTTAAGAAAGACCTAGCTAACAGGCGAACGTACCAACTGAGTTTAAACACGGATGTTAAGATGAGTCACTTTTTAAAGAGACTTAGAGATTTAGAAGAGTTCTTTCATACCCTTTTTTAAGAATCTTTATCTATAAGAAAACCTACTTAAGGGTGGTCATGGGTGTCCATAGATTGTAGTGATTATTTAAGAATATCGCATTTGCTACTCACTTTTTCACAATTCAAAAAACACATAAAACTTACCAACTCTCTCTGGTGGCACGATCTTAGTGCCCAATGATCTTATGGCAGTGGAACCAGTATTTCCGAAGAAGTCTAGTACTGGAGCCGAATACAGCCACTGCTTAGTTGGTGCTAAGGCGTACATAAAGCTGCCAATGACCCTGCTGGTGGTGGCTATGACGCCAATGATCGAATCTTGCATCTTGAGGAACTTACTAAAGACAGTTACTGCCACTGCTGTGCCTGAAAATGTGAAAGTCCTCATGAAATAATGTTTAGTGCTGTAGCTCTATTTTGGTCTAAGTGAGGTCAGGATCCATTAAGGCGAATAATTTCATTAGGTATTGCTAGGTATTAAATATATCCAATACTTCATTACATCGGTACGGTAACTCAGTAATAAGTATTCTATTATAGGGAGGTCTCATTAGTGGTAAGTCTGACAAACCTGTATTACAGGCACCTTAAGGCTTAAACTAATGAATGTTACTGTTGGTGAAACATTTAACGTTGATATGTACAAAACAATTAAATAGCTTCACATCTCATATGGAATACGACATTTATAAGTAACCAATTTAATGATACTTGATAGCCAGATGATTGCTAAGACAACGAGACCTTGAAATTGATGACGATATATGTTGGAATGTCGACCATCTCCGTTTTTTTTTATCTTATTTAGATATCTGATTTTAATGCCCGTATACAATATTGTATAAAATTATATTATATAGACCTCCTCATCATTTTCGATGAATGAAATTGCTCATCATAATATTAAGTGGTACCTATCTAAGTAAAAAAACATTTTTTTCCAAACAAGTTTCCAAGGTCCAGTCTACCATTACCTTTGTGTATTTATTATTTGTTAGTTTTATTTCAGTGAAAATTTTAGCTGTTATAAATACTATTAATTATATGGATAAGCATTCCTTATAATGCGCAGAAATGTTTCTCATCAAAATGCATCAGTAATTGTAGGGAAAATCCGCTATATATTTTTTGTTTAAAATAATTAGGGTTTCAAATGCAATCTATAGATTTACCTGCGAGTCCGATTAAGACGGTATATGTTGAAAAGAAGGTGAATTCAATAATGGTCATGTGGTATTTGTTCAGCAAATACAGAAACAAAACTCCTCCTTCTCCTGAAAAAATAGTGAATGCAGTTTCAATCTCCTGAAGTTTATTCGTAGTTACAGTGATGAAAAGGATAACTTTTATGTAGGCCTCAGTCAATATATTATGTAGGCCCATTGTGGGTAGATAGACAGAATATATTATGCCTTTAAGAAAGCATGTATATTTGAGTTGCATATTTCATAATGTGCCCTTATAGTTAAGAAAACGCATAAGTGCGTGCTGATGGGAATCCATGGGAATCCGGACCTCGCAAGCAAGTACCGTTGTAGTGGTAGGTAATGTAAAAAGTATTATAGTCTATCGTGTTACTTTAAATAGAGCTAATGCTGTAGATATACATTGATTAACTATTTAACTGCTTACCCGCTTTGTCAACACTATAATTTGACTCTCATAACCCACCACAAATTAACGTTATTTGTGTTACTATTGAGATTGTGTTGTCAGAGATAATTTATGTAAGCAACCATCTTAGTCTTGAAAAAAAAATTTCGGGCCAAATTACTGGTCTAACATGAAATTGCAACGTGACTAGAACGACATTAGCGCAGAGACTCTTCCATCTAAAAATATAATAACAAAAATATTACTTGCCGAAAACCGGACCAATGATGACGATGTGGGCCCATATTACTAACATAATTTGAATTAATTGAAGCTGACGCGACATAAATAGCAATGATAAAGTATCCCATGCGTTTTTTGGATGGAAAAAATCTATTAGTTTATCTTTCAACGATCCTTCTATTGGTTCTGATTTAATGTCTTTTATTCTGAAAATGACGTAAATCAATCCAAGTCCATACATTATGACATCAATACCAAATATGCCAAAATAACCAATACTCTCGGTTAAAACCCCGCTTATCGCGGTACCTAAAGGAATCCCAAGAGTCACAATAATAGCTACACAGCCAATACGAAATGTACGTGATTCAATAGTAGTAACATCAGCAATAAAACTATAAGAGCCCATTAAAGCTACAGAAAAACCACCAGTTAACGCTGTTGGTACCGCTTCCATCAATCCATTTACAAACAGAGGCCAGTGGAAATAGTGCGTGGACAAAATCAATCCCAATGTAGATATTAGTTCTCCTAAAATCGGCATCAACATTAAAGCTTTTCTGTTGCCAGTTCTGTCACTCCAGGCGCCGATAAAAAGTATAGCAATAGCTGGAATGCCACTTTGGACTGCGGATTGCCAAGCCGTCATTTGAGCTACTAGAATTTGTGCTTGTGTCGAGGCAGTTATCAGATCTGTATCATTCTCGCCGTATTCGCTATTGATTATATTAGCACAATCATTTTGGGTATAGCCTAAATCTGAACGGCAAGCCTTTTCTAAGTTTAGTTTTTGCACTGTCACCGCTGATATGACTTTAGGTAGAAGGTACAATAGCAAAAATGGTTCCACCGTGAAAAACGTTATAACACTTTTCAGCCCTTTCAACACTGATACAGATTTCGATTCATTTTGCACTTCACTGTCAGGAACATCATTCTTCACTTCATTATCATTACCACTTTTAACTTGAGTTTCAGCGAGTTCAATCTCAGATGAAATAGCTTTCGTCATTTTGAATCTGAGCAAACTAATACGTAAATCTTTGGTCTCATAAAAACTTCAAACTTGTTTAAGTCCATTTATTTGTAAACACGAAACACAACTGACTTTGTGCGGCTACAGCGCATCGGAAACTTGTTTTTCATCTAATTATAGTGTTGATACGAGTTAGATTCTTAAAACTTTTGTGCGGTTGAAGCCATGCTTATGTTCCCGATTAAAGTCAAAGTTCAAGTACATTGCTTACTAATCGTGTGGGTTTTTAAGTTTAATATCATCTTAAATGTATTAAAATTTGTCAAAGCAGCTATCGGAAATATGTAAATACCTTGCTATTTTTATAAAAGTCCACGTTTGATCGGATCGGGTCCGGTTCAGTGTGGGTTCACTCTTTTGTAATGCGATTACTTACTTGTAGCTAAACTTCACCTATAATATAAGGAATATTATTGTAGTCATCGGAGAACTTTTGTTCGTCGGGTCAATAATATTAATAAGACAGTTATGTGTAATTCGGATGACAATACTCATAATACGTTTGATTGTGGTAAACCTTCGGAAAGCAAAGATTTTGTGTTAATAAAATTGTAAATAATAAATTTAATGTAATTTTATTGTGGTAATATATTATAGTGTTAATTTATGAGATTGGGCGGGGCGAGTACGTAATAAAATCTCTAAATAATTTGACAGGCGTTTTTCAGCTATACATTTTTTTTACAAAAAGTGTACCTATAAACAAATATTTTTATAATAATATCTTAATTTCATTACCATTATGATTTATTTTCAGATTCTACAATGCTCTCAGCCTTATCACTTTTATCTAATCAGACAAATAATGCTCTTTTGTGTATTTGCTATTACAATTTAATAGGTAAAATAATCAATCAATTGCTATTAAAAATATTTGGAATAATGAAAGCAGGAAATATTAATGTTCAGGTTTTGAACACATTATATCTAATTATATAGAAGCGGTGATAGTGCAGTGGCTAAGAACTCGGACTCTTACTCGGATTCGAATCCTAGTGGCACGCAATGACTTTCTTAAAAAATATTTGAACTTTTTAATTTTAAATATCACCTGCTTTAACGGTGGAAATCGTCAGAAAACCTATGTTGGTTGAGAAACCCCTGAGAGTTATCCATGATGTTCACAAAGGCGTGTGAAATCCACCAACCCGCATTATGCCAGCGTAGTGCTACCTACACTAAGGTTCTACCTAAGGCCTACATCCTTCTCATTCTGAAAGGAGACGCAACCCTCCAGTGGCTCACTAATGGCAGCGTGCAAAAATGCACGTAGAGCGTGCAAAAAGAGCACGTAGAGCGTGCAAAAAGAGCACGTAGAGTGTGCAAAAAGAGTACGTAGAACGTGCAAAAATTAGACATCGACAGCGTTATAGAAGGTGGCTATATCAAAGATTATTGTAGCGCCGCTGTCTCATAATAATATTTTTTATTCCACTAATACACCTACTTAATTATTACGTAAAATAGCTTACTTTGTAAGGAGACCGTAAACAATATGAAAGAACTGGAACTATGCAGACTTAGAATAGGTTATTTAAAATCTTCCACTTTCTAATATAATTAATGCAAGTCGTTAATGTAACATTTTGTCTATACATATCTATCGTAGTAATATAAGCTCATGGAACATACATGTATCATTGGATTAGAAAAGAATAGGTATGTATAATATAAACCACATTAAACGCCTCAATACGCGGAGCGTTTGATGCTTTACTTCAATGAGTAAAAGTTGCGCAAATTTTTTGATTTAAATTTTATTACTGTCATCACATTTATGAGTTCCCGTTAGTATATCAAGAGCATTTTTTTATTTTACCGTCGCCTATCGTATGGCAGCTGTTATCTGGACGAAGAGAGCGTGGATTTTCAAATTTAGTCCAGATTGAATAAAAATATCCTAAATCCTGCACCAACTTTCATAATAAATGATATTGGGAAATGACTGGATGGATTCATTCAATGGAGGCTATACAGTCCCATATAACCCAACATTTCAATTGATGACCTGAGTGGCGACGTTAAGTCCTGGGTTCGATTCCCAGCAGAGCAGGGGTTTGAATGATGAGTTTGAATTTCTGTTTCTGGTTTGGGTGTGTGTGTTCTTGTGTGTGTCCATGGTACTCACGACACAGGGAATCCTAGTGTGGGGCTATGAGTGTGAAGCGTTATGAAGCATTAAACAAATGGCCCTAGTTGTAGCAATGATTCCAGATTATGTAGAATTTGTATTCTTTATAGTTTCTTGTTGGCCTGTCTTAGCGCTTGTGAAGGACTTTCGAGGTCTCTCGAGAACAAACAGGTGCCCTCAGCGCCTCCCCTGATGAGAAGTCTTGAGAAACTAATGATGGGCAGAGTCCTCAGACACACGTATAGCTTCGTACTACGCCAACCATCCAAGCAAACAGACGGATGGACCTGATGGACATGTGCCGTGAACATTCACCTCCACCATTGCCTATTTACGCATGAATGACACCAGAGGCGTCGCAAGTAATCCTGCATGCTTATTTCTTACTTCTGCAATAAAAAGTACCTATCTAAATATTTTTGTGAAGTTAGTAAATAGGTAAGTATTTTAGTGTGGTAAGTAGCTAGGTAGTATTATTTTCTTTCTCTTTAACATAATATATTATTATCTGATATTTAACTCATTTGAGTACGTCAGTGTTACCTACAGCCTAAGTAACTTGTTATTCGTACTAACTAAATTTACGTTACAATAGGAGCAAGGTTTTTTATATCGAGCAAGCATTGTTTTAAATCGACAAATAAACTGAATCAAATTATATAACAATAATAAACAATGGTGAAAAAAATCGATTTCGTAAATTGCGTTTACGGATTTGTTGATGTTAACGTCACAAAATACATCGGTTAGATACAGCGTAATAAATCTAACTTATTATTGTGCGCAGGTAATTAATGTAATTTAACAATGTGTCATTGTTGCTATGCAATTAAACGTGTTTAATTAGCATCTTCCTGGATGGAACTGGATATGAAATGCTGCATTATTAAATATATCATTGTATGGCACACGTGTTCTTATCAAAACTCTAGCAGCAAATCTTGACTTAGTAGATGTGAGTAATTAAAATGTGGCCTCATATATCCATCAAAAGGCTAAAGATTTATGCGTTCTGAAGGTGATAGCTCAGTGGCTAAGAATTCGGCCTCTTACTAGAGGGATCGGGGTGCGAATCCCAGTTATCCCAACCAATAACTTTCTTAGAAAAGTTGTGGTTTATAAAAAATAAATATCACTTGCCGTAACGGTGAAGGAAAACATCGTGAGGAAACTTGCATGCCTGAGGGTTCACAAAAATAAATGTTCTCAAAGGCATGTGAAGTCCACCAACCCGCAGTAGGCCAGCGTGATGGTTTCAGGCCTTCATCCCTCTCATTGTGAGAGGAGACCTTACCCTTTAGTGGGTTATTATTATTAATGGAGTTACTGATACGTACGTCCAAAACACGCGACACAAATGGAAATTTAATTAGAAATGATTCTATTTAGCAATCCTCAGTCACATAGGTGCCGCTAGCGTACAACGTAATAAGTAAGTAGATATTATTATGTTGTTCAAAAATCTGCGGTTTCTGCAACTATTAGATACTTACTAATTTGATTTTAAATGTGTGCATTTCCTCATCAGTTGCAGCCTTGTTACACAAGTTTTGATTGCTTATGTGAGTTTGTATGTGTCATTTATATTACGCTTTGGCGCAGTTTCTCAAAGTATGTACGTGTGGTGATTTTAGGGGATACAGATAAAGATTAACGTAAAGTAATGCCTATATACTAAAATCTTAACTAAGGTAAATATTTCTATACCAAAGGTAGACTAGTAAAGAATGCTAAAAGTAGCAGTCCACCTATTGTTCTGTTATTATTGTAAGTACCTATGAATATAAAGGAGAATTTAATAAATATTTATTTAATAAGGATATTTTTCGTTACTTTATCCTTCAAACCCGTGGTTGGTATTATAGATAACTACATTATTGAGCTACATAAAAGATTGAGACACTCAGCGAACCCTGCTTTAGTATAGAGATACAATTATTCGAAGCAGTCTGATGATAATTTATATAACCATGCCTGCTTACATACCTGTTGACAATCCAACGCAATTGCAACGTGATAAAAAGTTACTAATAGTTAATAAACAAGTAAAGGCAAGCTCAAAATCATCTTTATAGAACCGCTCATCACAAGTTTTATAGGCGGTGCGTGGTTGTAAGAGGAATACTCGTAGTATACCCACTGCCCCGATACTAGCATTGAACCATGGAAGTAAAACCAGCAAGGTTTCGGAAAAAATTGCCGTTAAGTTAATTTGACGAAGGTTATATTATTTATGCTGTTTACTTACACGGTAAAAAAGCAGCAAAATTGATGTCTTAATCTATTAGCAGGGTTGAAGAGAATCTACTGCTAACAATTCCCATGAGTGACGTTTAGGCGGTGGATGAAAGGGGGCCACTGCCGAATAAGATAGCCTTACTTAACTTACGTAACTTCTTAAAACTTACCAGTTTCGAAAATTGCGAAACTATACCCGTGGCCAAAAAGTATTGTACTGAGTTTCTAGGTTTTTCATTCATATTTCAGTGGAAACTAGTGCCAGATATAGGTAGGTTACATTTCAGTGGAAACTAGTGCCAGGTATGAACGGAAAGGACTGCAAGAGAATGTCTACGATGATTTTTCCCAGATAAAGTTATGTCCCTAAAATGTGAGACGTGGTCGAAAATTCTGCACAATAATAAATAATTAGTATGTTCTCTAAATAGTATAGAGCAACTTATGCTCTGCGTTACACCTACTTAATTATTTGTGCTAAAGCTAAGTAACTTCGATTTAAACCTTGGAACAAAAATTGCTTTTTGATTGTGGACTCATTCATAAGTATGAATATTGTCAATGGCATCCAATTACCTACGTATTACACAATATTCATCTTGACCGACATTATGGGAAAAAATTGGGACGTTATGTTACGTGATATTCTATTATCTATATTGATATAAGATTGTATGGCCGTGTCTGTCTGAATATTTTTTCCAAACTATCATCGTCTCAATAGAGAAATATTTTTTTGAAATCAAACTACGGAACTTGAAAAAATGCATCTCAAAAATGGAGCTGGGTGATACTGCCTGTATAATTATGTTGCGCTTAGTTATACAAAAACCATGGATAGTAACTACGCTAAAAGTCTGGGTTTGTACCCCGATAATGGAACTAAAACTACATAATTTATTTCTTACGTAAGGTGCGTTTACAAAAAGTACAGAGATACCCCGACCTTAATGGTTAAACACAGTGGGGGTTTTCAAACGGTTGGAGACCGACATAACCCTTTGTCGCCCCGACTCAACAATGGGTACCTATCCACGATGGATTTCCCCGCGAAGAAATAATGTATAAAGTAATATTAAATATAATACCATTCAAAAGTAACGTTTAGATTAAGATATTTCTAGGGAGCATAAACAGATGGAAAATTTAATATAGTTTTCGCAGAAAAGTAATTTGAAGGGAGTCTATTTTTTATGAAATAGCGTTGTGCGTCAGGCTTTGTAATTTCATTTTCATGTTATTAATACTTTAGAATCATTATAAGACAGCGTACAATGTAAAAAATATTGTGTACGTATTTAAAATTAAAATATTAAGAGAGTGACGATAAGGTACCTCCCAGCGCGCACTACTCTACCACATAATTATAAGGTCTGGTTTATTGTAATAATTAAATACACCTTATACGTTATTTTAATACTCTTAAATTGCAGCACATATTTTTTGAAAATTTTCTTGAAAGCTTCCAATGCAACTGCGATTTAGTGCATTTGACGTAAGCATAGTGAGAGAAATAAACAAATAAATAATGAATAGGTAACTATTTTGTGGTCAGAAACAATAGTCGATGAGAATTTAATTTCGAAAATCGACGTGTTGTATAGTAGAATTATACATGGTACAGGTAATTGAAAGAATATTGAACTCTCTCGTAGTGGGAACGCAAATAAAAAATGTGCTATTTTCGTATGGCAAGTCAATGGACTGTATTATTTTTGAACCAAACACAATGACATACAATGTATACATATTTTATAAGCTACGTAAAAATAGTTCTGCCCCAGTTTTTTTTTGACTAAAAGACATTTTCCTAAAACAGTCGTCCACACACTCTACATTTTGCAAGTGCCTCATAATTCTTATTAATTATTCAATTTCAATTGTTTAGTTTATAAAAAGAATTATATTACTATTGATATTAAACACGACTATTTGTAGTTACAAACTGTATATATTTACCTGGACGTGGACGTCAAAGAAGGACAGAGGTTACTGAAAGTTACTTTTTATTCCAAAAAGAAGTAACTACTACAGATGTTAATATCCCAAAAAAGAATAAAACGTAAAATATAAGTGACCAGATTGTCCCCAAAAATGTCATTTGTTTATTAATAGTCGTTATGAATTATAATGTTATTATACTTTTGTTTTTTATACAAGATTCAACCGTATTAAAGTAGCATGAGATTTAAGTCAATTAAATTTCTCTCGCGTTTTTTTCAAGGCTACTCATGGGAGGCTAGATGGTGATTCAGATACGCCTATGTTATTATTGACTCACATAACAGCGAGAGTTTTGTGGAGCCACGTGATAACATGATAAAGTACAAATTAAACACTACCAGCAGCCAGCTGATATGCAGTAGCCGACTGGGAGCCGATCTAAACAGCCGCGACGTTACTACTTAGTAAATAATACACCGGCGCACGCGCACTCGGACGCCAGCCCGCCAACGGACTCACCTAATTGTGAATTAAAATAGAAATAAAAAATAAATATTAAATCGCAAAATAAAAATATTCATAAATCAAACAAATCAATAAACAGTTTCACAACAAATGTTTACAAACAAATGAACTTTAAAGTGTTAGTTCTTTGCCAAAATGACGTTGCGGGTCGAAGTACCCGGAGAAAAAATTGTGACTGTGGACACATGCAAGTGCAATAAACCTTACCCCGATGTAAAGAAACAGGAAAGCAAACTGAGCTTACGACTAAAAGAGATCCTTAAGGACTCTTGGGCGTTTAGAACGAAGATAACCGTTGAACCCTATGTTGTTTGCTACGTGTTACCGAGTGTGTTGGCGGGATTAGCGGTGCAGAATTTGTGTTTAGAAAAATCATGTCTTGTGAACTTGCAATACGACGAGCGGACCTGCTCGCACATAATGCAGGGTCGGACACACAACTACACGGAACAAGAGAAGAATGTACAAACAATGGTAGCGAGCATGACGGCGTGGAGCTTTCCCCTACAGACCGCACTGCCCGGGATACTCGCCCTCTTCATAGGCGCATGGAGCGATCGCACCGGGAATCGCAAAGCATTCATGGTGCTTCCCATCCTTGGAAAACTGATCTCGGTCTTAGGCATCATATTAAGCACAGTTTTTTTTCTGCAAGTCGGATTAAACGAGACTGCGTTGATCGAGGGTTTGCCACCAGCACTAGCAGGTGGCCGCGTGGCGATGACCACTGCAGTTTACAGTTACATGACTGATATAACGAGTGAATCCGAACGGACTTTTCGGTTAGGGATAATCACAGCGATATTGACGCTCAGCAGGCCCATAGGGCTTGCACTTAGTGGAATAATGACTAAGCGTTTCGGCTACTATGGTGTGTTTATCGTCGCATGTGTTTTCTATATGACCGGTTTCGTTTACATCCTCTTAAGGCTCAAAGAGAAGAAGAAGAAAACGGTGGACGATGAAAAATCTGAGACGATCGGTTCGTTGTTCTCAGTGAAGGACTTTATGGCTACACTGAACGTTGCATTCAAATCGCGCGATGGCTCGTGTCGTCTACAAATAATTCTAATCATGTTTGCTTACATGTTCATCGTTGGACCAGTTTTAGGTAATGTATTTTTATTTGTTTATAATTGATAAGCTAAGACACGCTGTTGGTTCCTGTTCTTTGTGTTATCATTCAATTTAAAAGTATCTTCTTTTGTTAGGAATGTTATAGCAATCCTGCAATATTATTTTGATCGTAAAGGAGAGATTGAGTGGTTGCGTACGGCTCGGTTGGTTTTATTAACATTTTATGGGCAAATGTAAATTTGTTTTTAGGGGTTTTTGATATGAGGTTGTGTTCGGAGTACGACGCGCTTGAAAAATAGATGCAAATTTATCTCGAAAGTATAAGACATGGAATTTATTGGAATCGCATAATATATAATCGCGTAATAATTGAAATTTTATTCATTTTAACCATTAACTCTGACCAGACCTTGTAAATAAGACATGTAATTTTTCACGCATAAACTCTTTATTTTTATTTGAACTGCGAATAAGATTTGTTATATTTTATATTCATCTATCAACCTTATATAAATTACCGATGAGTTTTAAATTAATTAATTATGTAGTCAATCAAATCTTCAACCTTTGTAGGAAAAATACTGATATCCAACCAGAACTTGTTAACGATTGTATGCAGTCGATAAAGTTAAGCAATATTGATTGTATTCGATGTATAAAAACGATGCGTTGGTTACCGCAAACCACAAAATAAAATTGCAGCAAATTACATATACCGGTCTATTATACCGGCCCTCTTTCAGTTACAGAGAGGAATCGAGTTAATACGAGAGCGCAAGAAAAGCTCTCGTTTGAACTCTCTCTTTCGGTATTGCTTCTGTCAATAGGCGAAAGTACACATAACATGGGGTGGCATATTTGTCTGTTGGCTTGATTCCTTTAAAAAAAACTTAAATATAAAGGTATATTCGAGTACAATGAAACAAATGCTCAAATCTTGAAGGAGTCATTTTCATTTCCGATCGCACTCAAAAATTAAATTAGCATCTTCTTAACGAGACAACAGGGCTTGATGCAGCTTTTGGGTCCAGACAGTTTTCTGCCTCTGTTATCGTCGTCACGTACCCGTTCGGGTTCAATTCGATAACTCAAGATAAAACGGCCAAAATGTGAATAAATAATACTCATAGATTATATTATTATTGAATACCTATACCTATATAATAAATCCGGAAATGTTTCTAGGCACTCGTAGTTACAATATAAACAAGCGCCAAAAGGATCCACAATGTATAGTGAAGTACGACAAAATTGATAACATTTGGCCCACATACACTTTGATCTGCCCTTTGTAGTTAATTACATATAATACTAACATACGTGTTTAGTCGCTAGGTTTAATCTTCTTTGTCTGGTGGGGCCATTTTTATCGCAATTCTTTAGACTAAAGTTCAATAAAAACGTTGACATGTAGAATGCGTTATCCGACTTTACATTGTAAGTCATAGATATAGGACAAAATGGCGATAAAAATGTATACTATTACCAGCATCTTAAATAAACATCAAACTAATATTAGGAATTCAGCACAAGTGTGGATTTTAAAGAAAGCTCGATAAAAAATGTTTGGGATTGTTTGCGCTAAGGAAGTTAGGTAGTTATATTGTAGGACATGTCATCGCGGAGGTAGCTGTTTCTCACAAAGGGTGGAAAACTACAATGATACTACTACATGTATCGTACGTGTAGCATTTTGACACTGAATATTTACGGGGGTTCGTGCGCTTTAGTTTTTAAAGCATCAGGATTTATCATGCTAAAGTACCTGACAGCTACTAAGACCAGACAAATTTTTCTTGCTAGTAAAAACTAACTAACATAAATTTTCAGCTCCAATTTATCCCAAAGACTTCTACAACATTGTTGTTTTGGAAAAATTAAGAATTTAAGTTATAGTTTATTATCGTCTGTCGTTATAATAGAATTTCAGGATTATCTACAGACCCTGGAACCCATTCTGATCTCAATTCTTTTTATCAGCGAAACTGTACTTTGCTCTTTTTTCATATTCACATTTTATGATGGGGTCACTATCTTTAATAATATTAAAGCATATTATCCGGGTGTTTAGGGTCAGAATGCATTGTTTAACCATGCAAATATAACAATTGTTTGTCACAGCTTCGTAATTGTCTTATTGTAGTTAACTTAAACTTAGGTGATAGGTTGATAATTTAGTCATTGGTGCACAGTTGCCATGTACCTCGAAAATAAAAAAGAGATATATACCTACTACTTATTAGCACATGCGTTTAAACTAAACACGTTTTATGTATTTTTTTCTTACAACGTGCGTCGCAGCCTAAAATGTAGACACACTGGATTGAATTGACATTGACCTTTTTATTGGGTTTAAATATATTTTATGATACTCATTATATTGTTAGTTTTTTTCCCTAAGAAACAAGTTATTTGGTACCTACACCCGAATTGGTTGGGACGATGACATCATGTTACTCGAATTTGAAATGTGACTCCCTTGGGTTTAAAAAAATGCGCTACCACTTCACTATAGAATCCCCAAAAAATCACATAATTTTTTTACTTACTTTATTATTACAAGTACTTACTTAAAATATAATTTTTAAAACCAATAAAGAAGTAGTCAACGTACTAAATTATGACGTCACAACTGATATTTTAAAATATTAGTATATAAATATTAGTATATTAGATATTTTAAAGTATTTCTACTTATACTTAAAATTGTTACTATCATCTTTGTATCAATAGTCCTTTTCATATCGTCCTTACTATATTGTAAGATTGTTTACAAACTAATAATTCGTACACAATAATCTGTTATCAATAGAACGTGTTGACGAACGACCTGCACGTGATGACATTAGACGAAAGGTTGCTTTGTTAATATTAAATCTAGCATTAAAATTAATTAGTATAATTAATTCGGTCGCCACACTGTGACAACTGTATGTTGCGTTTGATACGCTTTTGGCGGTCGTAGCTTAGTCCTAATGAATAGCGTAGTTGGTATGGCTACAATCAAATTTACCCGAATTTTGGCCATGAATTGATTTTGAATCAACCTCGTAAATCGATTCATCATACAATACAATAAAACACCTTCACACTACCATTACAGAAAATTAAATGAAAAAGAAAGAAAAAGTGAGCCTTTTACCGTCTTTTGTTTAACCAGTCTTTCATCTAGACAACCTGTAGGCTGTAGGTAGTTGTGAGGAATGGAACAGAAAGATAGGACAAAGGCAGGGGCGTACGCAATTAAAAAACACTCTTAGTCCGTCAGTAAATTTTCTCATGTGGTCTTATGGGCATCGATCCAATCTGGATGAATATAGCATCCTGTTGAATTGATTGAGAAATCGGTAGATTGCATTGCCATAAATCGATCTTCTGGATAAATCGATATCTTAAGTGGCATTTACCTGATTGAATTTCAACATACTCGTAATTTATGTTTTCAGTATCTTTTATTTTACATGGACTCATATTTCATTGTACCCAACAGACCCACTGGGAACAGTGGGAACAGACATAGATGTGTAAACACATAGAAACATTAACATCCTCAAGAGAGAAATTTTCTTATCGAGCATCAAAGTAGGTACGTCTCGATCTAGAATATCGATACCACTGAGATCGTTTTATACGTGACCTATCATCGAAAAGAATGGAATTCTCACGATTTTCAATCAACTACTTTATGGTTTATCACATCACTAGTACGTGACATGCGCCGAGTTACATAAACTTAGATATCAAATATAAGGGGATGTGACAACCGATATACTACATGCAAGAAAGCATATTCATGTATCGGAAATCTACTTTTCACTAGATTTAGTTACATTGTACCGATCTTATAGGTCCAAGGTTGTCAATGTCAATGTAATAAACTGAAATGCGTCGTACTATGTTCGTAAGAACAAACAATCTGGAAAGTATTTCCGGAAAGAACGATGAAAGTACAGGTAGGTACTTTAACAAAAATTAACTCGTCTTGGCACATGGCACTAGGTATCTGTCTGTATGTTAGACTTGTAAATACACAATGCCTGTGTTTGCGTGGCAGGAAGTACTGACACTTTTATGTATTAAGAATGTGTTTTGTTTATGTTAAAAATAATACAATGTCTTATTTACATACATACAATTACATTTATTTTGTGTAGAAGTATGTCGCGTTTGTGAAGAAGTAAAAATTTCAATATCCATAAATTTGTGAAATTGTTTTTAAAAATTTTTGCGGAATTTTCTGTTTCAATTTTATTATCTGAAATTATATTAAAAAATTATGTTACCTGAAATTAGAAAAAAATACAGCCAAAACCGTTGTTCTACAGCTTAACAGGCAACGTCTTTCAGTTGAAGAATTACGCTTGTTAGAGATAGAATAAATGACCATATTTGTTTTCTGAGAGTGGCAAGGTATCAACTTACAACCTAAAATAATTATTTAGTTTTGGTCCTGTTCTAAAAACTGCAGTAAGCAGTGACTCTATGCAATGATAATGATCAATGATAATAATGCAATGATCATTTGAAATTTATATCCATCTGATGGTCTTCTATCTTTTATTTCAATTTTCAACGTTTTAAGAAAAACTAGCTTATACCCGCGACTTCGTCTGCTTTAGAATTTGGTCACGAGGTAAATTAAGGGTTGAGAAAAGATACATTTTCTACACCTTTTTAACCCTGTTAGGCGATGAGTTTCAATAAAATACGAAAATTTGATAAAGAATGTTTAAGCAAAATTTGAAGTAGATTGGACCAAGGAATCACGTTGTCCCATACAAAATTAGCCCCCGTTTTTCACCCCCTTATGGCAGAATTTTGGAAAAACCTTTCTTATCGGATACTTTAGTCACATAATGAACACACCCTCTAAGTTTCACTTCTCTCCGATCAGCGGCTTAGCAATGACTGTGTCGTCAGTCATTCGGGTCAAATTATAATTGTATAGTAGGTTCATAATAAGAAATAGTGCCGATTTTATTGTCGTTCTCAAGAACAACTAGAGTTCTAGGAGTGAGTTTAACACACGATTTGTGCTTGTTGATGTTTAAAATAGGCTCGTAAGCAACACATGTGGGCTACAGATAAGCTAAGTGGAGCAAACACGGAGTTATCTGAAAATATATACGCACTTACTTGGCCAAAAATTAGCACTTCGGTCAACGTTCAACAGTAAAGGTTTATAGGTCGAATCTTATATCTATCCAAATTATTATTTTTAATGTAGTCACTAAGCGTAATTTAGTACTATTAATATGTATAAGCTATAAAAACCTTATTTTATGTAAACTTCCTGATGTCATATATCTATCCAAATTATAATTCGTTATTATAATTACTATAAGCTGAAATATACGATAATACATACTACAAGCCGCGATAACCTAGTTGGTCAATATTTTTTTATTAGGCCAGTGTGGTGTACTAAGTCTTACATCCTTGTCTTTGTGGGAGGAGACCAGATCCTCTGGGTCACTAATGGTTTACACAGATGTACAGTGTGAAAACGGGTGAATGTAACCCGACATTAAGTGGTCTCCGACCCTAAACACAAGTAATGATTGAGTCTTGAAAGGCTCTATAAAAATTTGCGCAAGCGACGCCGGGTAAGCAAGTTTGTAATAAAAAATCGGTAATTTAAATGCCCACTTAGTGCATTTATCCATTCTGGAAGGTATTACGAATTTATTGTTATTAAAATTGGTCTACTTTTGGTAGGCGTTTATACAAAAGCCATAAAAAAATGTCTCCACCATAGTCCCATAGTCGAGTCCATTCCACTAAACGAGCTTCCAGAGAAAATTATTTGTGTGCGGCTATTGGTTGATACGCGTGATCCCCATTAGCTACAGCCAATGTTAACCTTTCGTTTGTTTCACTTATCTCTATCCTCATGCATGACCAATGAGCTGCGAGTATTTTGTTCCTTGGAAGTTCGATTCGTGAAACGGAGTTTTATTGCCTATGCATGATTGCAGGGCGTCCGATGGGCCATGGTTGACTAATCGATGTTTCGTTTGGGATAAAGGTGAGGCGCAGATGACGTACTGGTTCACGAGATACAAATTCAAGTTCACCGAGGTCGACTACAGCTTGTTTCTGACCTACTCCGTTCTCGTTGGGAGTATTGGTAAGTGTCTTTTATAAAATGTTATTAATTCAATGTCTTATTTATGCCAATGTTAATTTTATTTACATAATGTTTATAAAATCAGTATACTCGTGTAAGCTTAAAAATTACCTTAACAAATAAGAACGAATATTAACAAAATAATAATAGGTATGTACTTGTATGCAAAGAATTAAAAATCCCAATAAAAACTATTCCTCTAATCCGCGTGTGTGCCAGTGTTGTGAACACTGAATACTCATTAGACACCTTGCTGAACACAAAAGGTTTAATCATTTGAGCGAAACAGCTAAATGTAGAGTTTCATAAAAGCGCGCATAGGTTCGCCTTCTGAATAGATTCGATAGACTCAAGATTGCCTCAAGATTGCGATCTACGATCGAAATCGCAAGTACCTAATCGGAAAAGTTAAGTGACGTCGAACGCGGACGATATTTTTTTCGGCGAATTAAATAATCTCTTGTCCCGCCGTAAAGTAGCATGTTCTTCATGTCTTTAATTAGGTTGGGGGACTTGGAAGTCAGAGATATCTACTTCATTTAATGCGAACATCATAGACCTCATGAGTAGGAACACACCCACAGTACACTTATGTTGTTGTTTGTTTTCTGCTCCTATTTTACGAAAACGTATATTGTTTTGAGAAGAGGAGAATTTTTATCAGGCTTTATTTTCTTAAGTTGATACCGGATAAATAAGTCATATTACGGATATTTAAATATTAGAATGTTACTTTTAAGGAGCACCGCTCAAATCGGAAGTGTTGTGAATCATTTCGCAATGCTCGCAATCGCAATTTCCATGCAATTTAACGGTACCTACAGTACACTGAAAACGACATGCTTGCGGAAATATTAGTTTATGCTATTAATCTGAATTATTTGATAATCCTGAATCCTAATTTTGACTTCCTCCGTCGACTCTTCAAGTGTGCCGAAAAGACTTTATTTGAGGCAAATGTCTCATTCCTCATATTGTGTAGCTATGCAGAGATTTTTTATCATATTTGCGGTGGGAGTTTACTGCGTTGGTACAATAATTATTATGCAGTAATATTCGTTAAATGAATAAATGCAACAATAATGTGGACAAAAATACTAGTGGGTTCCAGTCACAGAGAGACAGAATGAACATAAAATAATTTTAAACAAAAATGTGAACCGACTTCGAACTAAAAAGTAAGAAATAACTTTACAAACAGACTTCAATAATAAGGTATTTTTGGAGTCTGTGCCCAAGTTCATCCTCAGTTTAACCTCAAGTAACCTCATTTTTACACATACTCCAAACATATCTTATTAAGTATTGAAGTCTGTTTGTAAAGTTATTTCTTACTTTTTAGTTTGAAGTCAGTTTACATTTTTGTATAAAATTATTTTATGATACAACAGAAAGAAAGTCTCTTTTTCTATTGTACATTATTGTACGGTGCAACCGTACACCAACCGTCAGCGCGTTTTTCGTATAGCACGCGCCGGTCACATTTTCAATTTAGTATGCATTTGGGATACGAACATATCGCGCGCGTACTCATAGCAACATCATTATCATACCTACAGTGTACAACAATAAATATTATAAACTTTAACAACATCTTTTCTTTGACTATCGTATGGTGTCGATACTAGCCCGTACAATTATAATAAATGAATAAAATATTACCTAAGTACATATTTACCTACATACTTCTTTTTTAGTAAAATATATAAATTAGTAAGTTTTATAGTAAAACATATCATGATTTCTTCATGACTTTAAAACTCGTCTGCAAAAATGAGGTTACTTGAAGTTAAACTGAGGATGAACTTGGGCACAGACTCCAAAAATACCTTATTATTGAAGTCTGTTTGTAAAGTTATTTCTTACTTTTTAGTTCGAAGTCGGTTCACATTTTTGTTTAAAATTATTTTATTTAATGCTTTTTAGTTGTCATAGTTTCACTTCTACTCTATTATCTGACTCTGGTATCTTAGTTTTAATGCTTCATCATAGATTACGGCAACTGGCTACTTAATGGTAACCTTACGGATTACCATTTTTAATGTTTAAATATATAATTTGTACAGTTTATTTAAATTAACTTGCTTTAAACACGATTTAATTATTCCTATTTTATAACGAGTTCCGCTACATCATTAGCATCGAAGGTGGTCAATGTTTATATAGTTCTGCAAAGGTAATGTGACCAACAATAATAATTTATCAACTTGGTTCCTTAACTCTTATCCGTTGAGGAGTTCCACTCTGTATCTTCGAAACTCTTCATCAGATCATCACCTACTTAATATCCGTTAAAGAGTTCCACTCTGTATCTCCAAAACTCTTCATCAGATCAACACCAACTTAATATGGGCCCAAATTGAAACTAACATCTTCCGAACTTAAAAGAAAAAAATTCAAATCTGGTAACAAATTACGGAATGCGGTGATAACAAATATAAAAGAAAAATAGGCAAGTATACTAAAATTCTGAGAAACCGGAGGCCGGAGGTATCGCCGTTCGGAAGTAGGTAACTACTGCATTAGATTCGTTTTCGTAGGTACTTGGGAAAGTCGTGGATACCCGTCGCTAGTATTTGTTACTATACATGGCAGAACTATGCGAAACTTTTACAGTCTAAAAACGCCAGTGGCAACTGGCTTCTCAATGGTAACCTTACGGACACCATAATTACAAATTAAATGTAATTATAATTTGTATGGTTTATTTAAGTGAACTTTTAAACACGATTTAATTATTCCTATCTTATAACGAGTTCCACTCCATCATCAGATTCGAAGGTGGTCAATATCTATATAGCTCTGCAAAGGTAATGTGACTAACAATAATATGTTTTTAACCCGGTTCCTTAACTCTTATCCGTTGAGGAGTTCTACTCTGTATCTCAGAATGCGGAATGCGGCGATAACAAATATAAAAAAAAATAAAAAAAAAAACATACAGACGAATTGAGAACCTCCTCCTTTTTTTGAAGTCGGTTAAAAATAAAATTAAACTTTAATTATGTATTATGTATAAAAAGTGTAATTAGGTATGATCAAATTGTCGCTGTAACGTGTTATTGAATCGATAAGGTTTATAATTATGCTTTAAATTTAATAGAACTAGAATTGTTTTATGCATTTACTAAGTAATTGCCAGTTAAAGCTATATTTGCCCGTAAAGTTTTTTAACACAATGTTTTCACTTTCACCTTGACTTCCTACTGCAGACAGTAATGATTGAGGTTTTTGCAATTCAAGTTTTTTTAGGCTTTATTTAGACAATTTTTACTGTCTTATCAACATCTCGATTATATAATTAGGTAAGCCAACCTTACTATGTGACAAGCAAGCAAGCTGAAGAATTTAGATTTGAAACTTAATATTAAATGGATGTATTTGAACAGACTTAATTTCACACCACTTTTTGTAAAGGTGTACAAGTACATGGCATTAGACTCTATGGGTCGTTGAATAAAATATAAAAAAAATAATTATCATGGTTAAGTTTTCTTTTAATTCTGTTATGATAATGATTTTAGACTCATAAATTTAAATAAACAAAAAGTTGATCTTTTACTTTTACAGAGTATTATTAATAAATTTTATACACAAACAGCTACTAACTTTATGATGACTTTTTCTTCCTCTAGATCTAATCCTAAAACCTACATCAATAACGTTGCGGGCAAAGCTAGTGCAAGAATGTGATCAGTCTTATTTATGCATAGCTGAAATTTTATTGAAATCTAAAATCTAACCTTGCACCGATTAAACGACATTAGATATGTAAAATTTTCCGCTGTACAAAATGTTTATTTTCTGACACGCCACTTGGTACTCTTTACCAAAGCTGAGTGATAAAATTGTCGTACTGGCAACCGGAAAGAGATCTTACACACAAATAAAATGTATGCAAACTATTAAGATACGAGTACATGGAGCCACTGTAAATATTTACGACAGCGTGCGAAATTCAGTTCGTTTACTAAGAACTGTTTGTTCACACATTCTCAAATAGTATTTATTATGAATGGACGGAAGTTGAAATCATAGATTATAAAATGTTTGCTCATCAGAACACAGCTTCGCTTAGAGCAAAATAATCAAAACTAAGCGAAAGTGATACGACTGACGACAATTAATTCAGCAGTGTAGATAAGTCAGCTTCGGCATTTTTCCGGGAAACTATTGTGTAGAGTCTGGTCTATATAATATTTTGTACATACATCATTAAAAACAAAATGCTTCTCAAAAAACAGCTACTGAAACGTAACAATCAACATCTGTAAAAATACGTATATTGTGTGTTTACATTGATTACGTTTTGTGTATTTAGGTAGATCTAAATGAGCGAACATACGAGTACATAATTATTTGAATAGGTATGTGAAAAAATAAGCGTCAAAATTTTTATTACACGCCTATCTGTGTACCGAAACCTTAGTGTGATGAAAAACACTGTATAATTTAGTACGCATTAAAATTTGTAAGTTTTTACCATTTTGACGATTTAATATCATTCTAAGGGCATTATTTAAAGTTCAAGGAAGGTTTCTTCAACTACGCTATTAGCGGTACCTAACTATGCCTAAATTAGAAACTTGCAAACTAACTTTCTTAAAATTTATTTTGTACACATTAAATTCTGAATAAAAATATTTGTAACGCCAAACATACAAAAATTTTAAACAGCTCGAATTATTTCGCAAACAAAATTTTTCCACTTCTTTCAACGTCTTTTTTAACAATTCTTAAAGAAGAAGAAAAGAAGTTCACTTCTTCATGAAGTAGGTATCTCATCATGCTTTTCACGTCTTTTGATGGTGTGGTTGCCGGGAGCTTTTTTTGAGGTTACATCCACATGAGTAGCAATGTTCATATTTAACCTCTAAGAGAGCAAAATAGGGGATGAAAGTTTTATATAAAAGCAGTCGCACAGGCCAAACCCTTAGGGCTAAAATCTTAAAATTACACACAGGCATTCTTCTTATGACATAGGCATCCACTAAGGAAGATCATTAAGAGGGTGATGAAGAGAATTGGTGGTGAAAGTTTTTGACTCAAATTTTTTTTGGATAATAGTTAATGTAAGTAATTGGCAGAGCGAAGCCTGTCGGAGTGTGCTAGTCTACCTACGTAAAGAATCCCTATAATGGTTCAATACAATTCAACACAAGTTTATGGTCCAACTTTTTGCGCAGGTTCCTTCATAACAATATATTTGTTCAGCAAGAGATGGGAGATCGAAGACAGTGTGATCGGCGTGGTGGCGTGCTTGAGCCGGATCGCCGCCAGCGTGGTGTACGCCATGGCGCCCACCAGGACGGTGTACTTCCTCGGCCCGGTGCTGGACATGTTCAGCTCAGCGGGCGCCACCTCACTACGGTCTATTGCCACTAAGCTCGTCAGCGGGGATGAAGTTGGTAAGTTAACGTCTTCAAAGTTTTGTTAAGCACACAAATACGAGAGGTTCCCATTTTTTGTTTACCCTTAGGCATTAGATAATTATATTAAAAAGTAATTAGATAATTCATAAATAACGGTCGAATTTCTAACCCTGCATTAAATTAATATTGAGCAACAAATGCCAAGCGCAAGCCATATTCAATTCAACAGGCGGTACCATTTTTCTACATTTTTATTTATAGATAAATAAATAAACATTCTTATTTTCAAGACTTGAACTGATATCATGAATATCTTAAAACCTTTATAGCCCAACTTAACAAAATTAAATTATATTTGTTGAAAATTAAAAAATGCTCAAACATTACTGTTCTCACGGTAAAACGCAAATTTACATGTAAAAGGTAGGTACTTAAGTACACCTACATAATTATACCTAGTGATTACATTTTATTGATGTTGACGAAGATTTAAGTAGGTTACCTTTATTACATTATACATAATTAGGTAATATTACCTACATTTGTTGCCAAATCTTATTCGAACTCTTAAATATTTTTCTTTAACTGCGAATATAATATATTGTAAATTGAAACTGAAATCCATTTCACATTTCGAAAACATCATAAAACAAAATTTCAAAACAAGTATGATATTTCTCGCAGAATTTCACCAAAGCAATTTGATTTAGTCCATGGCCACACCGTCAGACGTCCTGTCTTCAGAGATGCGTTGTTTCACATGTAGCATGTTCGGCGTTCGCCTTTAATAAAGTAACTATCTCCTGCAACCGTATCTCCCAAACCGAATCCCAACCTTTCCTGGCAGGTTTACTGACTTTACTACCTTAATGGCCAGGGGAAATTTTTCTCAGTTCTGATTCGCAACGCACTTACGACCAAAGACTTAACTGCTACTTGAAATTGTGTGTCACTGTGTTGTCACGTACGAGTATTAACTAGGCTGCAGGACCCACCATTCAGGATAAAGTGATCCGAATAAACGAATAAATTGCCGATCGTAGAACCTTTCTTAAAGTAGATAGATCTAGAAATAATTTATAAAAAATGTAATGAAATCGAATTTTTGAAACAGATTTTAGTTTATTTGCGGAATCTTATAGCGCTTATTCTTCGAATATTGAGCAACGGTCTAATGTTATGCGATACTTGCACCTATCGATAAACAGAAGTCCATAAAGTGTTCATACAGTGGTACACGCCAGTCGAGATCTGCCAACGATATCTCTTCAATATTTTATAAATAACGACCGATACAGTAGAGATTCCAGACTTCTTGTCTTTATGAGAATTCCGACCTTATTCGGCATTAACGAATACCAATAAATTAAGTAAAAATAGTGTCTTCTAAACTAAGTTCTTGGCTCCGTGTTAAAATTTACTAAGTTAGTTCATAATATAAATCTGTCAAAGATGTTACATTTGTAAATTTACGTTAAGGACAAGTTTGTTTACCCAGGATACGAGAAAAAAATGTCAAGGCTTTAATATGTTAATAAAAATAATTTTAAGACAAAATGATTTTATGTCAACAAGAATCCAATGGTTGATTTCAATATATAAGTATTAATTTATTGAAGCATTTCAAGATCGCATCCCAAATCGTCATTGTTTGTAAAGGGAGGCTGATAAGTGGTTATAACAACATATTGAACGAAATTATTACGATTTGGTGACGTCATCATCTAGATTAAGTAGATGACTACTCATACTACGTATTATTCACACGTGTACGTTAAACTACGTAATAAACCTAAGGTTTAATCGGATTTACAAAAACGTGTGCGCTTAGTGACATGTGTGTAACTTAATAACCTTGCCGTTCCCAAATGAATTAACGCGTGACATGCTCTCAGTTCCAAAAAATTGTAACCTAGGTTACTCACATTTTTGATTCACCAAGGATACTAACGTAAGGGATGATAACTCGTTTTGCCCCAGATATGGATAAAAGCACCCTATATGTTAATCCAGGTTATAATCTATCTGTGTTTGTATGTATCAAATTTCATCCAAATCTGTTCAGCCCGCGTGGAAGAGTAACAAACATTCATCAATCCATCCCCATCCTCATAACTGTCGTATTATTAATGTAGATATTATGTAGATATAAAGAAGATATAGAATGAATAGTAAAGTGGTAAAAGTTTCCCAATTAAATTGTATAGACCAATTTTGAGGACTCCAAGATCCTTGGCCACACTACACATTAGATTGCTACCCTATCCACTAGTTTCTGTGCCGCATCGATAGCAACATAGGTAGAGGTACTTGGTAACATTTGTTAGTACCTACCTACTATAGGTACAGTATTTTTAATCTCAGTTTATTCACTATGTCATTAAGTAAAGTATCCTTGATGTGAACAACGCATAACGTTTACACAACAGATAGTAATGGAACATACCTATATCACCTTATATTTGCTAGCTTATATTTTTCGAGCTCCATATTTAGACGTTTACTGTTTTAAAAATTATCTGCTCCAAATTAAGGAAGTTAGAATTTATTAAATTAACATCTTCATTTTTCATCTTGAATCGTAAGGTTTTGGGCGTTTAAGCGGATCATAAAGTCATCTTCATTAGTTTAGGTACTTGAATATTTAACGTTATTTTTAAAATTACATATATTATGATGTTAGAATCATACCTATGCGTCAGTAGAATATTATTATGTATATAATTACAAATTTAAAACGACCAATTAGTAGCCTATCAAATTGGAAAAATCATCATTATTTATATTATTAATAAACTAGGTACTACTTTATACGATATAAGATATCTGTTCTAGTCTCTATATCGTAATTTATTAGCCATTAACATTATTAAAATTACGCGTAAAATACGGGATTAGGTACCTACTACCTCCATAATATGGAAGCAAATTAGTTTGATCTAGAATTAAGTTTAAGCTTACTTAAATTTTGCACCTATTTTCGGCCTCATGAATTTTTTATCAAAATCGATGTTTTTTAATCAGCTATTGTTACAATTATTTCGCAATTAATGGGCACTAGACACGTAAGAGAACTGATTCAAGGTGCATTGAAACTCTTAAAAATAATTATGTATACCTACATTCCTTTTTCATATTAAAATATGCTTAAAATTTTATGTACAACCTACTCAAATAATAATAGCCAAGATCCATGATGTGTCTCTTAGTAAATAATGTTGTTAATTACTTATACATGATTCTCTCGGTCTTCCATACCAACGCTATTTTATTAGGTAGGTAGGTACCACCTTTTTATGAACCAACTCGTTTTGAATCTCGTTTTTTGGCGAGAGTGTTGTGAGTGGCGATTTAAAGGCCTTTTTATTTTAACGTGTTTTCTAATAACAATAATAGGAGACAATAATGGGAGTCTTGTTGTGTCCTCCTTAATAAAGAAAGATATAATTTTGTTATCGATGAAAGCTTGTTGATAGTAGAGATATCAATAAACAAGCTGCTGCAACTAAGCAAGAAAGTCTAAAGTCTTCGAAACGTAAACGTCACATCCGTTTATTTTAGTAAACAACACATTTTTATTCGAAGTGACTAATTAAGACACCTACTACATACCTACATGTCATTTACAGAAAGTTATGTAATATTAACCTGAAGGAAAATTTATATAATTACATCAAAACATTCCTACCAATGTATCTACGTATTATTAAATTGGCAATGGAGTTTTTTTACTTTCGAGTAAAATTTTTATCGCGTGTATTTGTTTTAGGAGCCATAAAATAAGTACCTATCTAGTGTATTATAGGTACTGCCTTGCTCTACCTACTAGGTATCTTTATCATTTATTTCTATGATATACTAGCTGACCCCTCCAACGTTGTTTTGCGAAAACCCTTATCACTTAGGGGTATGAAAAATAGACAGTAGCCGATTCTCAGACCTAGTGAATATGCATATAAAGTTTCATAAAAATCGGTCAAGCCGTTTTGGAGGAGTATGGTAACTAAAACTGTGACATGAGAATTTTATATATAAGATAATATAGTCTGTGTGAGTGGTGCAGTGGTTAAGACACCGGTGCGCTACGCGAAGGGTCCTGGGTTCGATTCCCAGTAGAGCACAGGTTCGAATGATGAATTTGAATTTCTGTTTCTGGTCTGGGTGAGTTGTGTTCTTGTCTTGTGTGTGTCCATGGCACCCACGACACAGGGAATCCTAGTGTGGGGCTATGAGTGTGAAGTATGTTATTTATTTATTCATATATCTAACTTACGCCCGCGTGTGCGTCCACGAGTACCTAAGAATGTGACTTCTGTTTTCTATGGTGACGACTGACGTTTGACCCAGAGAAGGATAAAAAATCCTACATGTCAATCTAGGTAATAAATATCTACCTGTGTACCGAATTCCCCCAAATTTAATTAGCAGTTTTTGCGTGAAAAGTAACAAACATTCATCCAACCATCCATCCTCACAATTTTTCGCATTTATAATTGTAGAAGGACTAGAAGCATTAAAGCAGGGTTTCTCAAAGTGGGGTACGCCGCGTCAAAGGGAATAGGTACGCGATGAAAATTACGTAATGGTTTCGGCTTAACTGGCTGGATTTCATTAAACAATGCAAAATATAATGTATATGTCATCTTTGTCTTCAGGTAAAACAAGCTCTCTAATAAGTATATCCGAGGCGCTGGTACCAGTTGTGTACTCGCCAGTATACAGCAAGGTGTATCTCTCCACGCTGTCATCGTTTCCTGGCGCTTTCTACCTCATAAGCGCGTGCCTAGCCATCCCTGCTATAATTATATTGATGTAAGTATGTTAAGCAAAAATACAGGCCGCTCTCCGACTGGACTGATGACTTGAAAAAGACCGCGGGAAACCGTTGGATTCAAATGCATTCAAAGAACCCGAGTTGCGTCAATTAGGGAAAATCCATGTCCAGCAGTGCGAAGGGCTTAAAGGAAGAAGTTCCTTTTGTAATCTTTTCTTTTGTCTACAGTATACGTAGAGCATTAAATGAGCGTAGATGACTAAGCTTCTAATTATGAGAGACCCGACTCTGCAGTGATCAGTGGTAGGACTAATTGGTTGCAGATTTTTTAAATGTAATTTATAAAAATGAGCGTAGGTTATAGCCTATTAGTGTAGTATAGTAGTTTTAGGGCGTATAGAATATATTCTACCATATCATTATAATCACTACAGTTTACAAACACAGTGACCCTCTGACAGGGCTAAACTAACTAACGTTCATAACAAGGTAATGTTCTAGAAGTTGTTTCGTCACAGATTTCTCTTGAGCTACGAAAAACACTTCATTTTTTTTTGTTTCTTCTGACTCATTTGAGCGACACGTTTGAGATGACGTGTTTAGTATACATAGGATTGTGAGTTTGACTTGGGCCCCAACCAAAGTTTTTATTTTATTTTTATTATAATGGTCCCTGAGTCAGGCGCAAATTTCGTCAATCATTTCCTCCCGGTCTATAACATCGGTTCCATGGATGAGCATCGGCAGCCTCCAAAGCATGGAGAAAAAATACTTCAGTAAAAAGTCAGTTGACGTTTTAATTTATTCATAGGAATATAAATAAACTATCACAGTGATTTCCTCTCAATTTTCAATTGAGAGGAAATCACTTATAAAGTATTAACAGGATACATACATATATCCCACTATTTAAAATTCAGGTGACTATTTTTTTCATTACTTAGTGGGCAAACTAGAATTTTAAAAAGGTATTTATTTTACGGACCATAATATACGTAATGTCGTTACGAAAGCACTATGTATAAGTTTTAAGTTGTCACGGCAGGTTGCTTACTTATAAGCTTTGAAGAATATTTTTGGATCTTAAAAAAGGCAGCATAATTTAAGTAGGTAGGTAGTTTTATTACCGGTTTCTGTATGAACTGGAGGATTGTTACGTGACTAAATTTTATTATTTTTACATCAACGATATATCTGAAAGATACGTCACATAATGAAACTTTTACCTGTGTTACTTGTGTTTTAACATGTGTTTCTTGTTTTGTCTATACTAATATTATAAAGAGGAAACATTTGTATTTTTGTATGTTTGTAACGAATAAACTCAAAAACTACTGGGCCGATTTCAAAAATTCTTTCACCATTGGAAAGCTACATTCAGCCTGAGTAACATAGGCTATTAAATAAAAATAAAAAAAATAAAAAAAAATCATTGGCAGAGCGAAGCCGGCTGGGTCAGCTAGTCCTAAATACAATTATAGAATTAAGGGAGAATTGAGGTTTGCTCTACATCTCTATAACAGGTTTGTGCTACATGGTAGGTACGAGAACCTACTCGTACCTAATTGATTTAAGTGGTTGAATCTTCACAACCTGCTCTTAAAAAATCATCGTTAACGATTTGGCACGTAGTAGTAGGTACCTTGTACCTTGCGGTGATAAACCAGTGGCTAATGTTTCGGCCTCTGGGGCTCTAAAGACTTCTCCACTTCTCACCTTAGTCACCTTTTCCAGCAAGGTGCTCGTTTATATGAATTCCAACATTCAAATATATTCTTTTTCTAGTTTTACATTAATTTTAATTTTGGTCAAACATTTTATAATTCCTTTTTCAACACCGAAAGTATCCTCTCTAAAATTTACCTCGCTATTTATAATAGGTGATTGTTACTCTGTCGTCTTATTGCATCTCCTAACCGCTCACCGTGACAGCTTCGTAACTTAAGTGTAATTGTTATAGTTTGGTACACATCACACAAAAACAAGACTTGCTATCTGATAGATTTGTTAATAAAATAGATACTTACTTACTCGCAGACATTTATAAAGTAGACTTGAAAGCGTTTTAGAAGCCTTTAGTATAGATTTTTTTAATACCTAACAAGATTTTATCTAAGATTGCATTCGTGTGGATTTAACTTTGTAATGTATTTCTTTCTTATTATTTTATAGTTTTTGTTTGAGGTCCAGATGTTGGCCGATTTGTGGCGGTTATCATTGCCTTAATTTTTGGAAGTTAAGAGCAATGCAAGCAATCTAATACTTAGATAGATAATAATTATATATTGACATTCATAATATTCATATCCAATATAGCAGACTATATACATTGTCCAAATATAAGTAGCAAACGAATACCTACCTAAGTCAAAGCGTCGTGTACCTGCTTTTAATATCCAACCACTGTTTGAGATTGTAAACGGAGTTAAATGTTTGCTTCAAACTAGTTCAAACTTATTGTTGCGGTTAATACACAACATTACACAACCAAATAAGCGTCAACGTCTTGGCGGATTGTGATGTGGACGTTCTCTAGAAACTACGATGGGTTTTATACCCATTTAAATCTCCTGAAGTCCTAATTGGCTGACATAACCGACCGACTAACCAACCTGACAAAATTTAATCACAGAGCTTTGTATGAAGCTATCGCTGACATGGGACTAAATGTATGCAAACACGTTGTTGTAAGTACGAGTCACTTTTGCATCCGACATGGCGATTGAAGACACAGGGTAACATTTGGTTTGATATGCTATAGGTTGACTAAACGTTTTTTCGCGTAACAGCAAACGCAGTACGTACCTACCTAACTACCTGCAGCCGGAGTGTTGGCTGCATTTCAACATCCAAACAAAAAGAGACCTTGCGGTCAACTCAATTTGCCCTTAATTCTGTAAATGATCGATTTCTAACCGCTAACCTTGAACTGCATTTTCTATTTCTGTATAAATCCAACATTAAACCTAAAACGACCTCCGCTATACCATAGAATAGTAATGGAAAGTTGAGGTGATGGACGGTGACCGCGACCGCGCAAAAAATGTTGAATGAATCCATTGTATTGAACATGGACATACAGCTATTGATAGGTAATCGTATTGTAAGTAGCATCAGTGAAATACTTAAAATGTAGGTATGTAGGTACTTATAAGGTGCCAAATTTTTTTCAGGACAAAAGGTTCCCGTTCATTATGCTCCTAACTCATTATTATGATTCGCTATGTCGTTGGTGCAAGGCCTGATTATCTCTATAAGCGACTCATCGGTTACTAGAGAAGTGTGATCCATTATTATAGGCTGCAACTTTGCAATAATAGGTATTTAGTAATAAATGGAATTCGTCTTAGGAGATACCTACCTTATCGTCTTCTTCTACGACCTCAGATACGAGTAGAAGTTCAATTCTATTTGGGGATAAACATACCTAGGGATTATGACCACTGAAGATAATGAGTCGCTTGCTCTTCTTTACAACTTAAAAAAAAAACCTTTGTCAACAAATTTCGACGAAGTGCGTCTTACCACGAAGCTACGCCACGTATAACTTCAAGAAAATGATTCATCATTCTTCTAATTTTGTTCAGCCGAACTGATAAAACTGAAATTATTACGTTCTACTTAATAAGGTACCTGCTAATAAATTAACTGCGTCATTAATGTGATTACTATGCAGAACCAGCGAAGTAGTAACACGTATCTTAAAACCGTTATCTTTTCAGTTTTTTATGCCATGGTATCGCAATAAGGATGCAGGCCGTAGTCCACCACGCTTGGGCCTTGGCTAGTTAACCGTATTACAAACGATATTACTAATTACTACTTCTTTATATTCGTACGTGATGTTTCGGAGCTTGCAATATTAATTCAATACATAGATAGGTAATTATGTTTTGAAATGTTTAGAAACAGTGATAGTCTAAATTTACTCAATAAGTAGGTTTCTTAACCATATCTGCATAACTACAGTCATGATTCGCTCGTAATATAGGTTACATAGTTGGTACGATATAGGTTTGTTATCTCTGTAGCTCGGTAGCTCAACACAAAACACTTCCTTCTAGTCGTAAGAGGATAGTCTAAAATATATAAATTAATAAATAATAACGCTTCTCACCCATAGCCCCACAATAGGATTCCTTGCACCCAGATTTTTTATGGATATTTTTGTTGATAGTTTTTAGGTGATAGGTAAACAGATAACAAATTTTTATCTTAAATTTTTACGACGTAACTTTTTAATTTTTTTGGACTTTTTATAAAAATGTTTTTCTATTGTTGACAGGACAATAACGGCTGTACGTAGAAAAGACGCAGAGAAGAAACCCCCTGCGACCCACACCAAGACGAAGGAAGACGAAGTAACTCGATTTTAAACAAATTGTAGATAACTATTATATTGTATTTATTATTAAGTTTAATGTTACCTTTAATGTACCTATCGCAAAATCTCAATTAAATTAAGATTTGTAGTTATTTAAGAGCTGTTTTATTTAACCCGACTGAAATTAAACGAAAAATAAGTATAATAATATGAATATAGGAAATCATATTAAGTAGGTATATATAGTATAGTATAGATGTAAGTATTATTATTTTTTCAACGCAGATAACTATTTAGGTAGGTATAACTACAGATACATTAGCTTGACTTCGAAACGAAGTAATTCGATTGAGGACCAAAGTGACCGACAAAGGCTCTAAAGGCTAGCAAGCTGAAGTGGCAGCGGGCTAGCCACATCTGTCGTAGATCCGACGGACGTTGGAGCAAACGGCTGCTAGAGTGGAGACCGCAGCTCGGCAAACGTAGTGTGGGACGCCCTCCTGCTCGATGGCGCGACGATCTGCGTCGGACTCGGGCGGCGGGAAGCAACTGGATGAGGAGAGCCGAAGATCGGGCTCAGTGGCGCGCCTTGGGAGAGGCCTATGTCTAGCAGTGGACGAATGTCGGCTGAAGAGAAGATCCACATTGTACAACCGACATAAAAAAGTATGAACTAAAATTTTTTACTTTTTTGATGTCAGTTTATTTTTTTTTTTGTTGTAGGTATTATTATTTTTTCAACGCAGATAACTATTTAGGTATAATTACAGATACATTAGCTTGACTCTATTTGAGTTGTAACATTCTTTTGTCAAATATAATCATCAACAGCTATTATAACTAGAAAACCGTTAACCAATTAAGTATTAAAAACTGGCTTAACCTGAATCACGATTGATTGAAAGGTATATTAATGATTAACATTTTGATAGTGTCACCATAACAAATTGATTGTCGATACAGTTAGCACTAGATAACTTCGATAAACAATACCGAAGCTAGATAATCAAACACGGAAAACTATAGGTTTGGGTAAAGCGATGGTGACGTGGTGAACCGAACTTACCTTCACCTATAAGATGGTAGAGCCCAAGCCCTCTTTCTCACTGGGCACTCTGGGACTTGCCCAGGGCCCTCTGGTCAAATGGGTCTAATTGTTGTCTAATTCTTGGATCTAATTCAAACGGATTGGTTCTTACTATCGAATCTTCAATGATTAGCGACATCAATCAAAAACTAATCTTATTTTTGACTAACGTTTGTTAATGTTTAGTGGCACATGTAAACCATAGACGTAGGTGCCCATAATGCTTATTTGCCCAGGGCCCTCATAGGCTAAATACGGTACTGGTAGAGCCAATTATTGTACTGTAGTTAGGTTTGTGTATTTGTCACCCACATAATTTGGTGTGAAGCGAGTTCGTGCGTTTCGGTTTAATCGAGGTCGTAGCCAAAAGCTTCCCGATCCACAGAAGGAATAGTGTCAGAGGAGAATATAGGTACCACACCGTCTTCCCATAAATCGTGGGGATTTATTTAATGTTACCTTTAATTCCCCATGATAATTATAATTTTACCATCAAATCACCATAAATCGGGAAACGCAGGCAAGTGCGAGATGCAGTGCGCCCACACAGCGACCAATGAGCGTTGAAAGGAACACCGTAAGGTTTTTGTTGGTGGTTCCAACATAACCCCTACTGACCCTAACACAACTGTGTATTTCCATGATGGGTTTCCTCAAGGAAAAAATGTGTATTACTCATTTATGATAAAAAGTTCTAGGTGACGTGTCCAAGTTCATTGGACTTCGACTGGTTCAGAAATGTTATAAAAATAACTGCCATTTACGGAAATAAGTTGTAAACTAAAAACATTAGATGTCATGTCAGTACCCATTAATGACCCACTACAGGGTCGGGTCTCCTCTCACAATGAGAAGGATGTAGGCCTTAGTCCACCACGCTGGCCTACTGCGGGTTGGTGAATTTCGCATGCCTTTGAGAACATTTTTTTTTGTGAACTCTCAGGCATGCAGGTTTCCTCACGATGTTTTCCTTCACCGTAACAGCAGGTGATATTTAATTTCATAAATCGCACATAACTTTTATTACAAAGTCATTGGTGCGTGCCACTGGGATTCGAACCCGGATCCCTCGATTCGAGGTCGAATTCTAATCACGGCTATCACCGCTTTTTATTAATAGTCGTTATGAATTATAATGTTATTATACTTTTGTTTTTTATACAACATTAGATACTAAACATAATAAAGAACAAAAGTTCATATTCTTTATGCGATAACCTTTTAAGAATATAAGATATAGCACGCAATTTATACCTAGCTATCTTATAATAACACAAAAACCTTGATTCATGTCATTCATTCAGTCATGTAAACAATAGGTAGGTACTTACATATTAAGTGGTAGATTTGTATTTGGGAAAAACATTATTAAAAAAAAATTAATAAGTAGTGTGGTGAATGCTGTTTGGTTGCTTAAATCACCTAGAAATATAGAAGCAAGGTTTGTTAGATTCTTTTAAACGACTCAATGTATAATTTCAATGCGAGTTGACACGGTTTTATGAATGAAACTAATTACATTTTCAACTAACAAGCGGATCCAATTCTAGTTATATTTTTAAAATTATTCATAACTCTTTCGTCACTATGCTATTCAACAAAAGTAAAATGGAAAATTACAAATTGTACCTATTTATTTCATCTGAAACTAGCTTTTCCTCGCGACTTCGTCCGCGGGAAAATAAGAATTAGTTACTTACAAAGAGAAATAAAAAAATGTCGTAATTTTTTTAAATGCTCATCACAAAATACCAGACATCCATTTCCAAAAAACTCTAAAAAGTCATATCTCGTATTCAGTTCCCCATACAAACTTGCATTTCATTTTTGGAAAATCCTCAAAACTTAAGGGTTTGGTCTGTACATTGATACATCAGTCAATCAGCCTTCACTTTATCTTAAAATCAAAAACTGTACCTAGTCTTCTTTTAAATTAAATATAGACAGAATTGATGAATTTCTATAGGATCGAATAAGATGTCCGTAGGAATTTCTCCCGTTAAAAAAAAACTGATAACTGATTTCAATCTGCATTATAACAATTTATTTTACAAATTTATACATTCTACATAACTATATAGTCGAGTCAGTCCTAAGATGATTTTATAGAAAATATTAATATTTGTAACAGGCGGTACCTATGTTGATGATTTCCTAATTGTAAAATTCTCAAAACTCTTAGATATAACAAAATTATTCCCGTCAAAATTTAATATTCTGCACAAACATATTGAATTCACTATCCAAACTTTAGCTCTGTCAGAAATTAAATTTAAACAATGTCTTTTAAAATGTTCTCGTCACCACTTTGGTTTACCTCCTTTATTAAGCTGTGGATCGAGATAAGCCCTGTGGATAGGAGTGTTCAGACCAGGCATTAGAACTTCAGGGTGAAATTTGGTTTGGGCACTGGCTTTCCTTCTCTATTGTTTATAAGCATATTGATGTATCTTCCTTGCTGAGATGCCGGCAGAGTCAGGCCCAAGGCTTCACAATTACGCACAATCTCCGTACAGCCATGCAAATCTCGATTTCTCACTGCAACAATACAATATGAGCAATAGTATGTTACAAAAAAATTAGGTATTTACAAAATATTTTCCTCGTGTTTTCGTACAGTACTAAGAGTATTTAAGAACAATAAAATATTAAACAACATAATACTTTAAGTCTTTTCAGATGTTTTCCTAACTTTTGTGATCAAGTTTAATTCTGGGGTTTATTAATTTATAGTCTGTGTTAGCAACTGTGAAAGTAGTGATAGCCCAGTAGCTAAGAATTTTATCTGTAATTCAAATCCAGGTCATTTTTGAGCCCTAAATGACTTCTAAAAGATATGAACACTTAACAAAATTAAAAGTCACCTACTGTAACGGCAAAGGAAAACATTGTGAGGAAACCTGCATGCCTGAGAGTTTTCCATATGGCTTTAAGACATGTGAAGTCCTCAAAACAGCATTAAGCCTGCAACTGCTCATTGTCCGAGGAAGCCCATCCCTGCACTGAATTACTTACAAGTTACAAATAGCTTGTTTTTATTTGTTTGTGACATACAATCATTATTATCTTTGAAAAAGTTTAATAATTGATTAATGAGATAATTAAAAAAACCTGTGAACTAACTCAAGTCTTGTTCTTAAAAAAACCTATTTAAAAATCAATTGGATCAGTGGTTCTCTGATGACGCCAGTGGACATAGAAGACAATGACTACTAATCATTGTGTGGCCAGTTAGTTGGATTATTGTTATAATAAACAATTGCTTTTCAAAGATTTTTTTGTACAAATTGTACATTCTTACATTTATAGGCGAAGAGAACTTGTAAAACTTTAACATATTCATCCATCATCTTATACTTCAGAAGATTCTGGAGAAGCCTTGTGACTGCATCATCATTGTATTCCTTAAGGATCACTATACTGAATGCTGTAGCTCTGAAAATACACACATTTGTTATAAGTACTAAGATCTTTAAGATAATTAAAAAAGTAAATAGACTATCAACTAACTATTTACTTTAAAATTACATTCTAATATGTTATTAAACATGAAATTTCTCAGCTGAAATGACAAATGTTTAGGGGATAGCCAGGATTATATACCACTTAATCCTTAAGCTATGATAGCTTACTGTTAAAAAAAATATTTTGTTAGGGTAGTATAAATGAGAAGGTTTATTTGAGGCTAATATTTTAATCCTAGTGAGTAGCAACAGCATGTGTAACTAACAGAAATTATCAACTGACATGACAAATAATAAGAGAATGAAACAAAACAATAAGACAACACATAGTCTTGAGACACACCAAGGTAATAACAAGATTAGTAGGCAGGTGGAAAAGATGTGATTTGTTTACATTGAAAGTTGATGCGACATTTTCTTGAGATAAATATTTGACAACAAATTTATTTGACTTGATAAGGTGTAAATATGTGTGGGAAATTCCACTGAAACCAACATTCCTCACTGAAGGAAAATATTTAGAACCTATTATTAAAACTGTCATTTTGTAATTGCGCTGTTTCAGATTGGCTTTGAGCCTCGTGAGCTCCAATGGAGGAATGTATATGGAACATGCATTATTATTGACGTTTTTGTAAAATAATGAAATTGTAAGTCATTATGGACCTATTATTTCCATTGCTTTATTTTGCATTGTAGCTTAGAAACCAAACACTAAAATGCTACTACGAACATACACTGAGAAACAAAAATTAGATCTGCAAAGTTTACCAAACTACCAATTAACTTACTTGTCTTTTACAATATTCTGTAGCTCCGTAGAAGATTCCAAAAGCTCATCTGCAAACATTTGATCAGAAAACCAAGAGCTGACCCAACAGAAATGCCAGAAGCAGACAAGAGGGTAGGGATCCTTATATATCTCATTTATTTCCAACAGATGTTTCTTGAAAACTACTAATGATGCTTCTGATCTATTCAATACTGTATCATGTATCAATTCCCTAAGTATTACTCTATAGAAACTTCTCAGTCCATCATATTTTGAGTAACATTGTTTAATTATCGAGAGACCTTTCTCTGCATTACCCTTCATACACTGGGCTTTTGCTACATAATGTAGGAACTCTCCATTTCTTTTGTGTAAGTATGGGTCCAATTTTGCAATATATTTCTGTAACAGTAATACTGTGTCTACTTTCCCGAGTATACTACTGCTTCTGAACACTTTTTTCAAAGTTCTTTCAGAGAACAGTATTTTGTTTTCATAGGAATATTCAATGACCTCTTCTAACTGCTTACCTTTTGGTTTTGTTGACAGTTCAAGAATATAATCATCTATCTCCTCCTTAGTCATTGTGGACACGTCTTTCTTTTGTTCGCCTTTGTCCATTTTAAAATATCTTAAGCTTAAGTCGTTTACATTCAAAGGGTTGTTTCGCCCCTTTTTTCTGTGTCCTTGAAGCAATTCATGAGTTGCGGTATCAAAAGCATCAATTGTTGCGGAGGTTGTGAAGTAACTAGCACTCAATAAGCATTTATGAGTTATTTTTCTCACGATTAATCGTTGAAGGCTTAAGGGAATTTTTAACGGAATCATCTTCATTGAATGTCAAATAAACGGCTTGTTACAAAAATTATACACTTAACTCGTGCGTCATCCTCAACACGAAGTGGAAAAGTTTAAGATGGAGTATAATTACTACATGTTTACGTAGTTAATATGAAATGAAAATAATTTTCTCTGATAATTTTCCTATGTAATTGTACTCCTAACCTAAAAATGTAAACAATTTGATTGACATTTTGTTGACTGACTCTTGCTTGACTTCGACAAAGAGAAATTTGACATTGACATTTAAAAAAATGCATTGCCGCTATAAAGAAAATTTCCCAAAATATAGGCGGTCAAATCGGAATATTCGTATACCCATCATGTTCCTTAATATCAAAGCCGTCAATTATCTCAAAATGATGTGGATTATTTGATACATGATTAATACTTAAACCAAACAATGTCACCTCAAAAAATATTAATAATATTTAACATTTTTCTAAAAATTCAATCTCAGTCTCTAATTAATGCGGAATTGGTTGATTCTATGCAGACAATGTGGGAAATAACAATTATTTAAGGATTTTAAAATTACGTCACATCTTAAGATATTTCGCAAGCAATTAATGGCAACACATCTCTTTTTTCGCTTCATACAAAAGGATTCATCTCTCTCTGCCAAGCAAAAAAATATGAATCATAACTATATTCAAATTATTAAATATCTCACGCACGTAAATTCTTTAAAATAATAATAAAACAAATAAAAATAAGTCTTTGGAAACAAATGGAAGATGTACGATGGAAGAAATACTTTATATAAAAAATACGCCATCTGTTTCTTAAAGTTAAACCTCTAAAATGCTGAAACTAAAACAGATGGCAGCAATATATGGTATCAACGCCACCTGTTATTGGTTATAAAAAATAGAGTTTGATGCTATTCCATACTAGAGGGCTCTAAATTCCAGAAAAGAATATTGGAAAATCGTTAATTATGCACGGACCTATTGCGCATTTTGAAACTACGTAATTTTCATAAACGCAAATGGAATTTGTCAATATTTTTAATGTATTTTACAGAAGCTACGATGGTTCTGCATTCTTTTTAGCAGAAAACTTGCTTAAGCTTAGGTCTTCTTCTCAAGGTCTGAAGGGTGGCCGGCAAGTTTGCTGTATGTCATTATTTTCCAGAATTTGTTACTTATTAGGGACACAATCGAATAGTGTAATTAATATTTTATAGTTGTGTTTTTTTTCCAGAAACGAACCCGTTTAGAGTTGGATTCCTGTCTAGAAATATTAATTTTTCAAAACTCCATTGATGCTGTTTTAGTTTTTTATCAAAATCGGGCCCGAGACACCTTTATACATAGTGAATTTAAGACTACGCAATCCACGCTTACCCACCTAAAAATCACCTATAGTTCCAGCTAGCGCTCCAAGAAATGTTATGTGTTCCAAAACTAGGCACCTGGATACCTACTACATTTAAAATTATAGGTACCTACATCCAACACACCAGTATCAAATAATTGTCACCATCCGCGTTGCCATCGCACAAAAAGCCGCACCAAAACCTCCGAAGCCAGCAAGTGGAGCGTGTACATCCTTGGACACTCAATACACGGAACGGATTACCAATTCCATAGATATCGTATGTCGCTCCAGTTTTTTTGGGAGTATAAAGTGACCGCCGACAACGATCGCCTGTCGATTAACATGCAGCTATTAGTCGTTAATGCCAACTGCTCAGCGGGTGGCGACAAGCGAATGTTTGGAGATCGTTTTTCTAACTCCACGACTACGACGAGTACACGACTACGACACGACTGCGACATGAATCACATCAAGCATATATAAGTAAAGTTAGTTTACAGTCGATGGATGTCTGTAACCTGTTACCTGTTAGTGACCCACCGAAGGATCGGGTCTCATCTCACAATGAGGACTTAGTCCACTTCACTGGCCTAGTGCAGGTTGGTGGACTTCACCTGCTTTTGAGAACATTACGGAAAGCTCTAAGGCATCCCAGTTTTTGCAGATTTCCACGCAACGTTTTTCTCCGATATTCAATGGATACCAAACAAAAATTTGATTTTGTTAAATATAGGTGAAGCAAACGAACGTTCAGGCCACCTGATGAAAAATAGTCACTGTGAGCTGAGGTATGCTATGTTAGAATCTATTATTGTTATAGGGGTAATATTAGTTTAAGAGTAACGTTGACGCAAGACGATCAAAGACATCATGTTGTCAGGTTGTTATGAAAAGACGTGTCACTCTACTGCATCAACGATAAATCGTGTCGATAGATATAAAAGTTAAGCACCACAATGCGTGTGCGCTTCAACGAAGTTCAAAGCTGGTAGGTAAAGTTTAAACAAGTTAACTAATCGACTGTTAACAAATCGTGATATTTCGACATCGAATTTGTCTGCGCCTTGTCTGCACCTTAGTAAAATAAGGAGTACCTAAGAACCTAATAAAGTTATTGCCGTAGTAAAAGTAATTGTGAAATGGAAATCTAACAAGGTAGGAAAACCTTAATACTTCATAGTAGGTATGTCCCGAGCGTTAGTAGGTAATCTATAGGGTTGCTATGGCCGGTCCACTGTTTTTACCATCTAGAAAAAATATAAGAAAACAAAAACGAACAAAAGAATAGAATTATTATCGTTCCGTGTTGGGTGCATTTTTTTTCTTCCCATAAAATCAAAATCATTTATTTGCACGAATATGGGTTAGTTATTGGTTTTACAGGGCATTTTGATCAATCCATATTCACCTTTCTTGTATGCAAATTGAAAAGTAAAGAAACAAATAAAACTAATGTTAGTTATACAAATTAATTAAAACTTATAAAATATTAAAACTTATTACTAATATACAATTTGATTGATAATATACAATTTGATTGATAATATACAATTTGATTGACATGTTTTGCACAATATATTTGTCAAGTAAGCCAAGTATATTAATTTTTATATTATTTAGTTGTTATTTTACCTACTCGACTAACAGAGAGAGGCCTGAAGTATTCTCGACCATTCAACTTCAATGTCGAGTAGTGTTGAAATTAGTATTGATGGTGTTCAACCGACCCGACCAACTGATTGTTGGTCCAAACTTATCACAGGGCTTCCAAAGCTGTAGGGCACACATGTATCACTAGCAAAAGTTTTTGCTGAACAAATTGAAACTCATTTTCTTCTTTAACATCAGCGTAGAGTTCAGAGCACAGCTCAGCTCAACTTCAAACCTTAAACAGTTGTAGAATTAGTGTAGATCAAAAACATTTGTAGAATCCGCTATGTAGGTATGTAGATCACACAAGTCGCGCGTCTATGCGCACTTCTCGTTATCAATCACATTGTAGATACTTGTACAGATTGGTCTTACGCATCCGCATGGAGGTTCGTATTATTTGCGGCGGTCATTGAATCAATCGCGGCTTGCCTTTATTGTTCTATTTTGGTGCCACGCCAAGATATAACGTATTTGGTATGTCTGTTTCGACAAACGCGAATTTTCTTATGCTAACAGCGAAAGTAGAACATCTTATCATCCGAATTTCTCATATAATGGCATATAAATGAGAGAGAACGTTAAACAGTTTTTGTTCATTTTATGAACTTTAAAATTTATATTCGTATTGTTACATAACTAAAACAAGCAAAAGAAAGCCGTCAATTATAGTCTCAGCCCTTCTGCTAAAGCAGACTATGCACATTTTTTTGGGCAAATTATTATTTGCCCAAAAAAATGCAACAGAATGCAACCGGAATGCAATGTCTAAAGATGTCTCAACCTCTTCGACTATTAACTCAACTCTTCATAATTTGAGTATCGTTATCGTATCGCCGTATTACCATATTTACGAAGCCCTATTAAGAACTAAATGAATCTTACCCATTTATCCACCCACACGTCCAAATAACACCGTACAATAAGCACACCGTCAATTTAATGCAGTAATTAGTCATATTAAAATAGGATTAATACTTTCTTGGCGTTACTAAGATAGCATTAGTGGTTGAAAAACTTGACGGTCAACCACTTAACGTTAAGCTCTCGTCGTTTAAATATAAGTAGGGGCAGGTGGATGGAAAGAGGTCGTCTTATAATGGTCGATGTTGCATCGAGGTCTATAGTTAGAATTAAATGGGCCCGCAGGCGCTTGCTGGAGCCGCTTCTTAATCGAATGAGTTATGCTTCGTTCGGTGCACGAATGCAGTTATCATCTCATACAATTTCTGGACAGGCTGGTTGCTAATGAAAATGTTTGCTCCCGTCATTACCCCACAATTACAAACGTGGCGATTGTTTTAAATTGGCTGCACGAATTGCTCCTGCTTAGCTCGGCGAAACGAAATTAAAGTTTATTTGGTATGAAGTGATGACAAGATAATATATTTTTGGATTTCTAAGATCATCTATAGACTATTACACTTTTACTTGTTGTAAGTGTAAGTGGAATCGTTTCCGTTGCGAGAGGTCATCAAAACATGACATGAAGTATATTATATTTATTCTTGGCTTTTCGATTCCTACCCCTTTCAAAGTATACTTAGCTAGCTCGAGATAACAGTGTTTTCATCACTTGAATAAAAGCCATTATCACACAACATTTCACAGCAATGACAATGGGTAGCAATTTTAATATGAGGCATAAATTGGCAGATGTATTCTCTACCACACAATGTGAACCATGGACAGTGAACGAGTACCTTGGACTCTTTATGACCATTTCCTTAGGTAAAACTGCCACAACACTATACATTAAAGCAATGGCTTTTAAACTTTTACAGCGCTGAAAAAGGAAAATTAATTACGTAGAACGGACCCTTGAAATAATAAATTTAAAACCTTTGCCTAGGTATCTTCGACTTGCGAAGCTTTTATGTGTTCAACTGAGCATTAGGTTCGGATCTCTTCTAATTTACCAGTGGTGTTTTGCTTATGGTGAAAACTGTTCTATGTGAATTAATGAAAAGTGCATCCAGTTGTCCTCCGCCAACATTTTAATTAAAATCAGTATGTAAGGAGTCCTTTGAGTAGTAGTTTTAAGAGTGCTTGATCCACACTTTGAGCATAGCTGAGCAAAGATAGAGTCACAATGGCTTGTCGTCATCGATAAAATCTGAATAGCTGAATAGTTATCGATTATCGATCCCGCAGTATGTTGTGATACCCTCATTGTGCTGTCTTCACCCCTATCATTGGAAGATGCTAAACTAGGCGTAGCTTTGGAACAATGCTCTTTATTCCACGCCTGTCTTGTTGCGACATTATCCTATCTCGAGATTCTGTTATTGTTTGTATCAAATGCCGCACCGTAAAGGTCTATTGTATTGGTTTTTTCGTTTTTGGTAATGGGGGTGGCAGGACATTTAAGGATAGTTGAGAATGTACAAATCATGGTTCAGATCCTGTAAAGAATGGTGTAGTGGGAATGGCTTAAGCCTTTGATACCGACTAATCAGATAGTATTTACAAGACTTTTGACACCGACTTATCAGATCATTAATCATACGGTAACATGGGATTCCCAATGCTGACTGAATGCAACAGAAACCTAACAACCTAATAAGAAATAATAAACCTCCAGGCCTTTCGATGTTAAATAGACCAAGCATGGACAGCCACCTACTCCGAACAGGAGGAATATATGTCCTGATCCATTTTCAAGTAACATCAGTTCACTATTGGACAAAGGCCGCTCTGAAGGCGTGCTACTGAGACCGATCTTTGGTTCTTCTCATCCAGTTGGAATTGGAAATATTTTTTTCATAAAAGATACATAAAAGAAATAGGTGGTAGAGCCATAGTGGCACGTCCGGGTAACTTGCTGTACTGCCAGCCTCTTAACTCATCGTAAAAGAGGACATTCTTCATGTCTTGTGTTTCGGCTGGAGAGGTATGGTTGCCGGGGATACAAGACTCATGAGTAGCAAAGCACTCGCATACATCCTCAGATAGGATTTTTTCTCTTCATTTGAGGTTGGATGCGGTCAGTTACTCTAAAGAAATATTAGAATTAGAAGACAATAAATTGGCGAAGATAAAATAAAAGCCAAGGCAGTCACGAATATTTGTCGCGTGGCAAGAAACGTCAGATTCGTGAAACCGAGCCGATATCACTTCTTCAATCGACATCGAAAACGCGACCCGAGAGCTCGCTTTGTAATCTGTTGCAGATGTGTTTCGATTAAAACTTTTTGGAATATTCTCTTGCAATGTAAATCACGAATGTGTCAGTGGTCTTTCGTAACCTGTTATCCTATAAGTTCATCACTTGAACTTGTCATCGATCTATGTCTTGCGATTTATTGTGAATATTCATGACGGCCAATAAAGTATGCTGTCTCTATAAAAAATGAAATAGTATCCTTTAGATTAATGGCTAGATGTAGATTATATGTGTGTGTATGTGTATTAAAAAATTTGAACATTACTTTAATGACTACTTGGGCTTAACATTTCGACGTTGTAGTTAACAAAAAAAAAGTCTTCATAAATAAAATCATTAAAATAAATCACCTCGCTGATATAAATCGGCTATTTTGCCGAGAAATAAATACAACAGAAGCTCTAATAACGTATGGGACGTATTATTAGAGCAAAGTTCTCTTCAATTGAATGTCATATCACTATAGAAAATGATGTTTATAATTAAGATATATGGAGCAGATTTGTGCTGTTTCTCGGAAAATAGCATTGCAGTTATTTTTCTGTGTCACTATTATGCATTGTTGAAGCTTCCGGTGGCGCAGATGTCCCTTTTATGTTGGGATGATGACGCGCCTAAGTACCCAGTCAATAGCCAATTTGTCATGTTAAATAATAAGTATACAATATTAGTGGACAATTCACGAGGTCTTAATATTAATGGAATTTTTAGATATTTTCTAGGTTTTATTAGTATGTAGAGTATAAATTATTGTATGGTCTGTACAGTTGACTTGGTCTGCCTAAATATCTTAAATACAAATAGAGATTTATTGCTAGAAAGCGGTAACAATGTTTCTGTCTGACACAAATGGCCACATCAATCCGATCTCATGTATAACTTTGTCATATTATTCAGCTCTGTAACCACAACACTGATCTTTTACTCGGATCTGGACCACGTTGGATCTAGATCAATGACCACTTATTGGTCTTGTTTCCCACTTAACTTAGAAAGGTAAGTTTGTAACAGTAGCCAAAGATTTTATTGTGACTAAACCGAGTGATAACATACTAGAGAAAAAATAAAAAAGATGCCAAAGTGATCAGTAACATCTAAGAAGGAAAACTACTAGGATCTTCTTAGTAGTTTCTTAGTAGATTCTTCCTTAAGGGTCGATGGAAACTTTAAACATTTCATTTACAAGTGTTTTCAAAAATATATCGGTAAAGATCATTTTCAATATCGTAAATTTACTTCATTTTCTCCAAACTACTTTCTAATCAGAGCATGGGACTCAGAAAAGTAGTTACCTAATTAAATGTACCAACGTATCTATAACTCGTGTCCAGCCCCCTTTGCCACTTATTTTCGCATTGGTATGCTAATCTAATGGTCGTCCTAGCAGTCCAGTGGTTTTGATTAATAGCCAGACTTCTGAGATATACCATTAGTATTTACATACATTTTACAATAACCACTGGCGGTAGCATTTCTCAAATGCCTGGCTGTTTGTTGCTTGTATGGAATTGAGCTTTATCTTATGCTTGCATAGAATTGATTCGAGTCTGATACCTATCGCTGTTATTGTCATTATTTTTTTATAAAGTAGGATATCTATAATATGCACAATATTACTCACAGAGCATAAGTAAGTAGAAATTTGTAAAAGTTCCATACTACATTTGTTCATAATAGATTTACACTGTTTTTTACATAAGTACCTTTCTAATTTTAAATTAATGATTGAAAGGTTTATTCAAAATTTGCATAATAATATCAACAATAAAGCTAACGTTATTCTTCAATTATAAGTGGTAAGCTTGCATACCTTGGCATATAAAAATAATAATTTCATACACAGAAACATTTTATTCAAGTTACAACGTAAACAAAAAAATCGTGTGTAAGGTAACTCCCAAAAAACAAAAAAACATTTGTTCAACACATCATCATTTGTTTCTCAAATGCTTGACCTAAAAGGCGGGCAATAAATCTTAATAAGACATGATGGATTATGATATGAAGCTTACGAGCACAGGGTAGAAGGATCTGGACTGGGGTTACTAGACTTGAGATTAAAATACGAACTGCACATAAAGATAATTAAAAAAAAACAACATATTTCTCTTGTTCTATATAGATTTTAGAACTTGGTCCGGAAAGCGTATGTTAGTGCAGGATATATATTTACTACGGGCATACCAAACTTCATTTAAATTTGTTCAGCCGTTTTCGCGGTAACGAGTAACAAACATCCATGCATCCATCCATCCATTTATCCATCCTTCCATACAAACTTTCACATTTATAATAGATAGTAGTAGGATGTGAATAATCAACAGTAGGTAAGGATAATATTGTCATTTGTAACTAAAAATGTAAACTTACAATTTTGTGTAGTTTGTTGCTAAAAGCCTTTATTGAGGACGAAAATAACTGTGTCTGAGCAATTTCACACACATTATTTTTCTCACGCAATATTTTGTACCTTCTTTTAATTGAAGTACCTACCTATACAATAAGTAGATAACAATTTAACACAAACAATCTCCTCATTTTGAAATTGCTTAAATACGACAACCTATAAAATACAAAATTTTTGGTCACCCTCATCACGACGAAATAATCAGGGGATATTATTAATTGAATCAATCGCTCCACGTCGGGATCAACCTCGATGGTTTTGTTTGAAAATAATTGAGTTAAATTTATAGAGAGTAGGAAGTAATTTGTGTGTCTGGAACATAGTTTGAAGATAGTGATCTTCCGGATTCTCTCGTCGAAAATACTCGTTGGTGCACCTAAGGTTCGCGGGTTGGTTGAATGCAGTTATTTCTCCACAACTAGTAAAGGCCTGATGACCTGAAGACAGCGGGAAACCGTTGGATCCAAAAGGCTCAAGACCGGGTAGAGGGACGCTAGTAAGGGAAGCGCCACGTCCAGCAGACTTAAACATACTTCACCACGCAGCTCCAATATTGTGCAAAGGACGAGAGAGTGGCTTGTATGCATGCAGTTTTGAATTGTATACCAGTGACGTCGTCCGGGTGTTCTTTTTGCTTTCCAGTTTCCACACTCACATTAATTTTCCGGTCACCCATCGACGTACTGCGATACTGCGTACTTTTTCGATCGTTTGTTATCTATTCGGAGGGCGTTCCCTAGATTTCTACTTGGAAATCCTTCTTTGAAATAATATAAAATGTTTTATAGAATGTAGAATTGTAGAGCCATCTCGAGCGACCTAACCTCACCACACACATGAAAACTACAGGACCGAGGTATCCATTGTTAAGGTTATAAGCTGTCTAGGTACACAGAGGACTAAAATGATAACATCTCGCCAAAATATTGCCAATCAAAGCAATGAACAGCAATCCATTCATTTGCCAACTAAACGATTCTGCGGTAAGATCATCGTCGCAAATAGCTTTTCTGGAATATAGATTGCAGTAAATAATAATGAATGGCCATTATTTACATTATCACTGATTTGGTTAGCACGTCGCGGCATGATAGTTGGTCTAAGGCGCCGAACACATAAATTGTTTAAGAAAAGTGACCGCCCACAGTCTTTCAATGCAACTGTGCGTGGTTAAAATGCCGCTTTTTGATTGAGCCTAAAATGTGTCTTTGGGGTAACAAGGAGAGTGTATTACAAGCTATTTACTTGTTAACTTTTGTAAACAACGATCAAGACTAAGAATATTATAGAAATGAAAATTATGAAGAGTTAGTTATTCAGACCGCGGGTATGAAATTTTTTCATTCACTTATAATACGAGTACCTACGTAAGAAAACAATGGAGATAATTCATCTCGGGTGCTTTAATAAATAAAATGTTTGTACTTTCAACGGATTTTGAGTAATTGGGGCGTCAAAAGTGGCTGCAAATACTCTACAAGGACCAAGGTTATACAAATTTTGAGTAAAGTTCTTATTATTTTATGAAATAAATGTTGTATATTAAGAGGGCACCGAGCATATTTCGTTGTCACGAAACTGTCAAAAGTGTCAATGTGTGCGTGCAAAAGCTCAGTGTGCGTGCGGCTCACACAAGTCCGACTGCCTGCTCGAACTCGCGATAGGGCTGCCGCAACAACTTCTTTAGTTTGTTTCTAATTCTGAGATTTTTTAATATTATATTATGCTTATGAAATTAGTTGTATGTAAATGAAAATGACACGTCAATAAAAGAACATGTTGTGTTTTTTCATTACTAAATTTAATTATAATCTTTATAAATTTGAAACTAAAAAATATTTATAACTCAACTTAAACATACGAACAGCTTTATTAATATAAAACATTACTCAAGTCGGACCGACAATCTAAGAGCGTGTAAAGGAAAAAGATTCATTTTTATATAGATTCCTTCCAGTATTATATTTCTTTGTCCACACAATCTATACAATAAAAATGAATCGCCGGTCGTTAGTCGCGCTAAAATTCGAGAACTGCTAGACTGCTGGGCTAAATTTGGATTTGAAATATTCGTGTAAGTCCAAGAGAGTTAAGTTTTTAAGATCGGTCCGATGTTATCCAAGCCTATCTGGGGGCACGGTAGTGCCCCCAACAAGTCAAGCAAAAAAGCGGCACGGCCGTACCATCCTTTTCTCTAAGCAATTCAGGCCATTTTCAACCCCCTATAACTCCATTGTGGATAAAACTAGGAACCTGAATTTTAAGTAGCCAGGCAGGTATTGTATAAACACAGTATTTTTAAAATTTCATTCAATTTGAGCCAGTAGTTTAAGAACTATAACTAGTCAAAGTTTCTTAATTTTGTCACTCACTCACTCACTCACCGATCAACAAAATTCTAAGACACTTCTAGCAAATATAGAAGGTTCAAATTTAGAATATTTAGTAGTGTTTAGTGTATAAGTGGAGGAAAAACTAAAAAAAAAATCAATTTCGGTCTAGTTTTCTAGATACACCAACTGCATAACTAACTTTGTAAACCCATACAAATGTACATAAAATAACCCAATTCTCGCAACTCAGTTCTTGCACCGTAAAAAGTTATGAGATCCATGTATGTATCCATAGCTTGACTTGGCAATCGCAGTAAACAATCTAATTTCATATAATACATAATATTATGTGTGAGATACATTGTGCTTTTATGCGATGGTCAAGTCAATCTATGGATACATATGTACAAGGTTTTTTTACAAGTATTGTTTTTGATGGTATTTCCCATTACAAATAAACAAAAAATAAATTCTTAAAGAAAATTTCCAAATATCAATTTTTAAGTACCTGTATACTTTTTCCTTTACCTGTTGAATTTTTCAAGTATGCGTGGATGGGGAAATCCGAATCTATGAGAAATAGCGAAAAATGCTGAAAGGAGTCTGGGAACCGATTTTGATGAAAACATCATTGAATTTTTGAAAAATCAATGTGCCTAGCCAAATAAAATCGAACACGTTCATTTTAAAAAAAAATCACAGCCTGTATTATTACATCATTCGATAGTGTCACTTATAAGGAACAAAATCTGGAAAGTAATGACATATGGCAAACTTCAGGATAAAGCAAATTTTTAACAAAATACGTTTTTTTCATACAAACCTTAACTGATCACTAAGCATTCAAAATGATGGCCATTGTTCCCAATTCATAGCTGGATTCGACGTCTCAAGGATTGCGTTGCATTTAGCATTACAATAATTCACATTCAGCATCAAGAAAAGTAGAAAATAGTTAAATGGACTTGGGTGAAATTTAGTACGCAGATAGTTTAAAACTTGGATATAAATCCTAAAACCCACGACGACCAAGTACGTACTTATCGTGGTTAGACCCGAAAAGCAGTTTTAAAATGAATCATCAAAATAACTATATCGTGAAAAAAATATCAAATCGACACGTATGTATGTAATGCTCTCAGAACTGCACAATTTTTACATATGTTGGTCTATTACGGCTTCCAAACAATACCAAATTTCATGGGTGTATGTATGTAAATGTTTGTTTGTATTGTATATATGTATATATATGTATGTAGATATGTTTATTATCACTAATTGACGGATCGTGTTCGTTTGCATTTTATGCAACTTAGGGAATGGTAAATAATTTTCATCAAAATCGGTCCAGTAGTTTCCGTGATATGAAACTAAAAATTACGAAAAAAAATAATTAAAAAAAATTAAACCGACATCAAAAAAGTATGAACTAAATTACCCTGTAAAAATAAAAAAAATACAGAGGACGATTCAATTCTATTTAAAGTAGGTAAATTTTATTCAGTAAATTTTTCCCACTAAATAGGTATTGGTTGGTTATCACAAAGCAGCGTAGGCATGATTTTTATACTTAAGTACGAGTCCGTGGTTCTTCCAAATTATTGACTTGTAGGTGCATTAATCTAGTTAGGTTAATTAAAGTGTAAAACAAATTATATAAAAGTAAATATATATTTCTACCTATACTTGGTGCACGTTCGATCTGGACACGATGTAAATAAACCATAAAATGTATTTTTAGGATTGTTGCGAAATGTCCGCTGCGAAAATACAAAAAAATTAAATAAATAAAAAAGTTTATAATGTTAAACGGTTTTATTTACAAACTATCAATCTATTGACTTTATTTTTTAATTTTCTCAGAATGAGCTCCATTCTACTAATTAAGCCCTTTCATTTGATACCCATATTGAGGCAGTTGTGGAAAATATGTAATCCGCCATTTTGTTGCGGCGGCCATCTTGGATTTTCATTTTTTTCATACTGAGCTCTATTCAACTAATCAAGCCCTTCCATTTTATACCCATATTGAAGCAGTTGTGGAAAATATGTAATCCGCCACTTTGTTGAGGCGGCCATCTTGGATTTTCATTTTCTTCATAGTAAGCTCTATTCTACTAATCAAGCCCTTTCATTTGATACCCATATAGAGGCAGTTGTGGAAACTATGTAATCCGCCATTTTGTGGCGGCGGCCACCTTGGATTTTCATTTTTTTTATATAGCCTATGTTACTCAGGCTAAATGTAGCCTTCCAATGGTGAAAGAATTTTTTAAATTGCCACAATTGTTTTTGAGTTTATTCATTACAAACATACACACAAAAATACAAATATCTTTCCTCTTTATAATATTAGTGTAGATGCAGATGTAGATATAAGTATCCTTACTTTTTTTTAATTTAAAAGTACAAACTGCAACTTAATATGGTCAAACCGATCAAACAAAAAATTAATTGCTAAACTTATGATGTGACAACCTTATTACCATGAATCCATTTCAACTAATAAAACAACAATGTTGCGTACTCTTGACAGCGCTGCTTGACAGTGGTTGCTAGGCAACGCTTTGTCCACAAGCGACACAACCTCCCCGTCTAAACGCCGAAGCGGGACTAAAGCGGACATGGGGGGAGCGCGGTAGCTCTGCGTAGAATGGGCGGAACGCGCGATATTTTAGGTATTTCCTTCTTATTATCAAACAAGTAAACATTTTGAAAATGTACAACGCATAAGTTATAGAAAACATATCGTTTTATTATTATTCAAAAACTGATAACCTTCCGTGAAGTATTTACGCCATACTATGCTTTTATTTAACTTTTAAGAGCTTACTTTGGATTTTTTTTCTATCGAGGAAAGTACAAGTAATCGTGTTTCTGAAACACATGATGTATAGAGTATATCCTTAAGTTTCTTACCTAGTAATTGCATAGCTATAGCTTTCGTAATAACGACACAGCACGACATCAAACTAACACAAATTTCATATAAAAAGCTCGGTGCCCTCTTAAGTTCAACGATTGATGAAAAATGTTGAAGCATAAAGGGTAACTTGTGGTGTTTGTTCTAATTTTTAATGAATCCATTTTACATTAGTAGCCTAATTTGCGCTGAGCAAATAATTTGCATAGTCGAATAATTTCCTTGCGATTGGCTGTACAAAGTTTGTTTATGATGCGGCAGTATCAAAGACAGCGATAAGATTTTAGATAGGACTTTTAGGTATAGGTTTCAGCTAGATCACAATAACTAATAAATTATATAGCGGAAACTATAATGCTATCACAAATATAGATTAGTTTTTTATTCAGTAATTTAATAACTCACTGCATGTAGGGTTTCTCCTTGCAATGAGATCCGCTGGCCTATTGCGGGATGGGTATTTCACATAACTTTGAGAATTCTAGAGAACTATGAGGATTGCGGGTTTCCTTACAAAGTTTTCCTTCACCGTTGCAGCCCTTACCGTCGCCTATTGACACGAGCAACACCCCAAGGAAGTCGCCAGTACGTTGCCGGCTTTGAAGGAGCACTCTCTACGCTCTTTTAAAGAATCCCATGTTATAGGCCGGTACTGTGCAGCGGTGTTCGAGTCATCAATGACCTACACTCTTGTGCTTTGTCAGTAACCCATTAATGACTCACTATAGGGTCGGGTCTCCTCTCACAATAAGAGGGATGAAGGCCTTAGTCTACCATGCCGGCCTCCTGCGGGTTGGTGGACTTCACATACCTTTGAGAACATTTTTTGTGACCACTCAGGCATACAGGTTTCCTCACGATGTTTTCCTTCACGATTTTGTTTAATAATATAAATAAACACATTGCTACTCGTCAGCGATAGACCAAGAACATTAGATTTCAGATAGAACTGCTAGGTCCCGCTATAAATCGTCACTATAGTAAAGAAAATAGAAATGCATAGAGCAGTCAATTGTGTAATTTACTCCGATAACTCTATTGCTCCTTTCAATGTAAATTATCCGAAGTGCGTTTGGAAATTGTTTTGTAAGCGTCAACTGTGCGATATCCTTATTTAGGCATTAAACATTTTAGCTTGAAATTTAAACAACAAGCGATTGAAAAAGGAACGTTTTCCGAGCTAAGAACCTATGTATCTCGGTGGGTGAGACCACTTTATTTACGCGTTGGACCAACGGGTTGATGGACTATGTTATGGACGGGTGAAGAAAGATCATCGCCTAATGAAAAAAAAAATAAAGGCCGCAGATAAACGCGATCGTAGTTGCTAGCAGAGCCAATTATCTATGTCATATTTGAGTCAGCTTCACGGATATTTTATAATCGCCCAGCAGTTCAACAAAGGGATGTATTTGAGACACATTAGAGGTTTTCCGCGAATAGACAATGAACAATGTGCACGATCGCCGCAGGCGGGGCAGAGACAATAGAATGTGCCCTTAACTTTCGTACGGTTATGCTAGTATCACACGAGGGCTGAGCATGAAAGCATAACAGTGGGACAGAACAGTTTGGATGGACAGTGACGTTTTAAGTAGCGTTTTAAGAATTGGATTGTCTGCGATTGATAGCCCAGTGGCCATGAAAGCGGTGATAGACCAGTGGCTAAGAATTCGGCCTTACGAAACACATACTACCGACTGTTCTGCCACACTGTTCTGCCCTTGTGTGAAACCAGCATCAGATCTGCGCAGAAACAACGGGACAGTGCCATATTTCGAATCCGATTTCGAACTGACTCGTATTCCATGTGACTATCTTCTAAATCATGAGCGCTTTATTACCGACTTCAAAAATAGAAGTTATCAATTCAACGCGTACACATACGTGTAAAACTAAAAATTACAAAAAAAATAATAATTAAAAAAAATTAAATCGACTTCAAAATAGTACCTAAGCCTAAAGATGTAATAAATGTTATTTCATACTTTTTTGATGTCGGTTTTGTTGCATTTTGCAATTGCATACTGTGGAAATAGGTACATACGGTTATCAGAAATAGATAGGAGTACCAGTTGGATGGTGTCTGTAACCCATCAAGGACCCACTGCATGGTCGGGTCTCCTCTCACATTGATAAGGAATAGTCCACCGCGCTGGCCTAGTGCGGGTTAGTGGACTTCACACAACTTGAGAACAAATTTTAAAAAGCGCACATAGCTTTTTAAGAAAGTATTTGGTGCGTGCCACTAGACCAAGACTAGCTTTGTCCATTTTTAAAACATTTCTCGTTAGTATATTATAACTAAGATGGTTTTATTAGATCACTATCGATCCTAAAATGTGTCACAAATTCGATTTGGTTGTAACGCGACGTCAATTCAATACATTTGCTCACAGCATTGCACAATTGGGTCGGTCGTACGGCGTCAATTTCACATCAATCGGCACATGTTTAGATAGGTATTCAAAACGAAGACCACCTTATATTTAATCTAAATTTTATTGCAAACAATTTAGAATTCCTTCGTCTAACATGCCACTTACCTACAAATCAATACTTCAAACACATTATTATAAACAGGTAAAAATACAGGGTAAAAATAAATAAAAAAATTATATGTTTCGATATAAAACCCATTGCAGCGGATTGATAAAACACCTGACTGAAAAAACATCGAAATGTATAATCTTGTATGTAATCTTATATGAAAAGATGTAGATATATAATGTATGATTTGTATGATGAGGTATATTATTATGTCAAAAGGGATTGTCAGGAATTGGTTCATCAAAAATTGGTTGGGAATCAAAAACACTTAAAATTTCCGTTATTTATTTTCCTATTATGCCACTTTTTAGGAATACATTATATACCTCTAGCAATATTATTTTAAGTGTAAGGGTAATTTTCATACTAAACGCTTGGGACGTCCTTTTTCCTACTTCACTTTTACTTTTTCTTTATTATCGTATCATTTCGTCTGTAATATCATGGCAATGGCATATCGTACCTATAGGTAATCTACCAAGTGGCCAACTGTTCCCTTTCGGAATAAGAAAATGAAAAAGAAGGAGTAAGGGCCTTAGACCACTTGGCTTTGTTATTTAGTTTAAGTGTTGTTTGATTGTGTTGCTACTTCTGGAGATTAAGATGGTGGTATCTAATAATTAATAAGTACCCTACAAGATTTTATTCCCCAAAACTTGTTTACTTCAATAAGCCAGGATCCGATAATTACCTGTTACCAGCTAAAAAGTAGATAGTCTAATAAATTGCACGAATTATTAATATGCAGCTGATGTAAATTAATAATTTCGCGTGTTCATTAAATAATTTGTACCGACACAACGCACTATAAATCGCAATAAAAAATTAGGTCCATTGAGACAAATGGTATGCAAAATGAGAATATTACTTGGATGTCATGGTCAATTACGAGTAAGTAGGTACTACAGTATGAAGTAGACAAATTTATCACGATGTTCCCAATATGTTGAAATGATTTTCTGCAGTAGGATTGGTTTTCTATTTTAATACCAACTATACAGGTAAGCGGTGCTAGCCCAGTGGCTAAGAATTCGACCTCGAATCGAGGGGTCCGGGTTCGAATCCCATAGGCACGCACCAATGACTTTGTAAAAAGTTATGTGAGCTTTATAAAATTAAATATCACCTGCTGTTACGGTGAAGAAAAATTGAGAATTGTGAGGAAACCGGCATGGCTGACAGTTCATAAAAAAAAGAAGTTCTCAAAGACCCCCAATCCGCATTAGGCCAGCGTTGTGGACTAAAGACCTCCCTCTCATTGTGAGACGAGGAGACCCGACCCTCTAGTGTGTCATTAATGGGTTACTGACATGACATACGGGTTGGTAGGTAGGTACTTGTAATACCGCATGAGGTACGAGATGGCACCTACCAAACCTATGCTACGACAACGTGGTGGACAAACGTTAAAGAGAAGTATTATTTTACTAAGTCATGTGGTTACTGAGTAATAAATAAATGTATTTCTTCTATGAGTACCTATCTAACACATCGCCTCCAAATTTATTCATTAAACAAATAAAAGATTAATTATGTCAACTTCCACGCGGACAAAATCCCAACGAGAGATAGATCAACGGTTAAAAAGAACTTCATTCAGAAGTAATTAGTCAATAAGTTAAACTGACGCTTAATAATGAAGTCACAGAAGTGAATTGGAAGTGGAAACAGTACCGAAGCTTACTAAACTGGAAACTTTAGGGTGGTACCAGCGAAGCCGAGTTTAGCCACAAAAGCCCAAGATTCGGTAATTAAGGTGATAAATGATATCGTTGTGTTCGGTTACCGGCGCACGGTGTCGGCGTGAGAACATCTTTGGATGTCACTGTTTGGACTGTTCTCTGGTTACTACTCGATTCCGAAAGCTACTGGAGTAAATTAATTATGTACTAGGAGCGTTTTTCCATGTCATGGTCCGTTGTGTCAAGATATGGAACGCATTGACCTATGATCTAAGATGGGCCCGCAATTCTATTTGAGATTTTGACTGACAATAGTGTCAGTAGATACAACATTGAAAATGTTGATACCAATTACACTGTTTGCTAATTTAGGTTAGATATGTAGTTTAGATGTATACCTACTATCTACAGCCAAAGAGTTATAAAAAAGCACAAATTGTTATTTTTTGTTATTATGCTCGTATAACAGTTTGTCTACACCCACGTGTTTGTTTGAGTTACGATGCAACTGTGACAAGCCTCCACTAATTTCATAAAAAATACTAAAAAGCTTGCAAAAGCTAAAATATAATCTGATAAGTTTACACTGCAGTGATATAAATAACTAAAGCAGTTATAGTTTTTAATAATTAGTATCTATATTTTGAATGTTTACTTTGATAATTTTTTCCATCTTTAACAAAACATCGTTAATGACAGTCCCATACTCCGTCCATAATAGATTTCTATAATCAATGAATATTAATAATCACATTTAGGTACGTTTAAAGAAGTAAAGTACTATAAGCGCGTAAAAAATGCAACAACTATATAAAAATGCAATAACAATAGCGATTAATAGCGAAAACGTATTTTGTAAGCGATTTATTGAGTAATAATTAAAACCGGTAACAAAAACGCACTTGATTATTTTGAATTCATTAAATGTTCGATGACATGAGAAACTAATTAATTGAAATGATTTGAGAAAAGGATATCATGATTTAATAAACACACATTGTTAAGTAGGTATAAGTACGTATCCAATTGCATACTTAGGTAGGTGAAGCATACAAAGGTAACAAGGAGCAACCAGCAAGAATTATTTGAAAGGACCAAAGGACACAGACAGAAAGGAAAAAGGAGTTTTATAACTAGGAGGTCATATACGAGGCTGAGAGTGGCTCTCTTCCCACATAAGGAGTGACCTGGAGTACGCCATCACGTTGCTCCAATGCGGATTGTGACGTTGCTTGAATTTTTCGATCACTTGCGACCTACTCAAGCAGTGGGACTATTCGCCCTTCATGCAGCTTCGTAGACTAAGATTGTCTGAACCAATTAGTCACTCACTGAAAGATCGGGTCTCCTCTCACAACGGGAAGGATGAAGGCCTTAGTCCAACATGCTGACAGGAGTTTAAATCCTTCTCATTCTGAGAGAAGGCCCGCCGTTTGACTTACCTCAAAATGCGATATACTGGACGCAAGCTACATACTAGTCTTATTTATCAGGGAAACGTATTGTATCTGTTGACATTCAATAGGCGCTACTAAGTCACAATAAAACCTAGTCCAAGATTTTTTGTGCCGTCTGTCACACATAACGTATGTATATATGATTGAGTCGTTATACGAGTAGGCCGTATTAACTGATTGTCACACGACAAGGCAAGTGACAGTTCCAGACACGGTATCAATGAAAAGTTCTTCCGCTTGTCCGATGTGATTTGATATAGAGCAGCTTAACCTGTTGGGCGACATAAAATATGTTTTAATTGGCGCTCAAATGATAAACACGCAAAAAGATTCCATCGAGCAATGTTCTTAGATGAGACGAAACAATTTATCGTAGGTCCATCGTCAATTCATTTGCTTATGTGTGGTTTTACGCCTGTTACGCAGTGATAGCTCAGTAGCTAAGACTTCAGGCTCTTATTCGAGAGGTTCGGGTTCGAATCTCAATGCCAATAAATTTGTTTGAAAAGTTACGAGTAAGTTCTATATATGCGCTTTATAAAATTAAACATCTCTAGCTGTAACCGTGCAGTAGAATTTATTTCAAATCTTCTATAAAAGAGGGTTATTAAATCCGCTTTAAAGCTCGGAATCCGTGGAGGGAAGTCCTTCCATTAATATTTATAATTTTTATAAATAAATAGATATTTCAATAAACTTCAGACATTTAGGAGATTTAGGTAGGCACAAAGGTGTAATCTCATTTCATTATTATTTGCTTCGACACACAATGGAGTTTGTTATAAGATTGTATTTTGTTCAATATTTTATGATTATTACGTGAGAGAAATTCCTTAAACACAATGAGGTTAGGTGCGAACCAATTAGATATTTGAAGATATTTTACGTATGTTTGGTTATATGCACCAATTAATTTTAATTCTTTGCGTTTCGTTACCTTAAACATTTTTATTATACTTAGAAGTAGCTGTTAATACTTAGGAACTTAGGAAGTGTTAAAACTTTATTAGCAGTAACTATGGCTTAATGCTAAGGAAAGTTGTATTTAAATATGCGAACTAAGAATTAATCAATTTAAATGACAGTCGAGTTAAGATCTATTTAAAAAAGCTATGTAATTATTAAGCAGGTATATACATAACATAAAAGTCAGTAAAACATCTGTCAGCCGATGAAAACAAAAGTTTTCCACGAGACTATTTAGAACTGTTATAACTTTTACTCGGTAATTAGAAGTAATAACTTCGCTTCTGAAGACTTCTATTCAGCTACTCGAGTCATTAAATATTTTACGGGATGTCCCATTTTGAATTTGCTTAGTTCAGGTACAGTATACAATTAGTCGATTGAATTTGGAGCATATTCGTATGTATAGGAGCGGTACAATAGTAAATAGTTAAGTACCGGAGCCGAGTTCACTGTTCAGTTGCTGGTATAGTCAACTTGAAGGCGCGTGCGAGTACGGTCGTGCCAGTCGACGGTACGATCTAAGTTCCACGCGGTTTTCCGTATTCGAATACGACAGCACCAACTTATTACACAATACAACTACAATTTTATAAACAAAAAAAAATTATATACCCCGTTACGGACCGAATTTTTGACATTGCAAAGTGTGGTTTTTCGTGAATGATTTTCGTGTGGTCCGTTATTTAAGGTCAGTATTTTTCCGCCAGAATTAACACACCTTTAGTTATATTTACTAAAAAAAATATATTTTAATTTTACGTAATTACCGAATACTGAGTTCAATGAATTAACCTTAACCCTTTACTTAACGTAATTTGAATGAGCCGGTGCGCGGCGCGTGCGCTAATAGTTACGTTGGAAATACTTACTTTACGAGCTTGTGTCAATTGATAAATAATTATGTGTTCATGTCGTAAGTCATATTATTATATTTGTGCTAAAAATCTTCAATAAAATTAGAAACTTGAGATACAAAGTAAAGGATATAAAAGAAAAATACCGTCTAAAGTACAGTTACTGAAATTACTACACGTATCAGAAAAGTAGATGTAGGTATTTTTCTTTTTAAACGTTACTTTAACCCGCATAATTATGACCGCACCCGGTGATCACAATTCAAAGGTACGAATGCCTATCAATTAAACAAGTTGTAAGACAACCAAAATATAAGGTCTCGGTACTTTTATGTTTAAATTTGAAATACGCGGTAATTAGTGGAATCCTTTTAGTTTACCGTTTTATCTTCAAAATAATTATCTTTTTATTATAACTATGTTTGCGAAAATATTAATTAGATACAATTAATTAAAATTAAATTATGCAGTCTCTATCTTTACATACAGTGCGAGTAAGCTTATAGGTTTTTGTTGAGAAATTTTTTGTGTGTCTCTTAATGATTGACAATACTTGAAATTCGTATACGTCGGTGTTTTTAAGTTATGCTTATCTTTGCGGCATAACTTGAAAGCTATCGGGTTGAATGCGCAAAATTTTGACATCGATAATACCTCAAATATATGCAGTCACTTATTTGTACAGATGGAAGATAGTAAAAAAGGCAATTTTTAGTAAAAATTGAACAAAATTATTACAAGCGCAAAAGATACTTCGTTCCGGAAGCCATAGGTCGAAATTAGCTAAATTTTTGTTTCATGCTTCAAAAAAAACTGTGACACAAATACTGAAATAATTCGTTTAGACGGGAGTCATGAAAGAGAGACATGAATTGGCATTTTTGACACGTTGTGAAGAACTTTACCTTATTTGTAGTATGCTCTATTTTTCAGTATTGTTTGATTCGTTTTTTTGTTACTTAGACCAGACCAGCATTATAAAAATATATTTAATTTTATGTTCCTTTCCCGTTAAAACATATGAAACTCCAAATGCTTCATTATATTCCATACCATAAGATTTTATGTGTTCTACATTAATGAAACGATTTTATGGATATAAACTGTTTTCATGTGTTATGTATGCATGTTAATAGGTTGGTGTATCTTAAGAGCTGTGGTGTGGTGTGGGCCGTGTCAATTTAGTTGTTCAGTTGTTATTACTTAATTGTAGACATAAAGGTTATAGCACGAAGCTTAATAATTTAAAACGATCATAGTTCACTGTTCTAAGAATTTGGCCCCTTACCTAAGAAGTCCAGATTCTCATCCCTGCGACACGTGGGTGTGCGTTTTCTGCTATCAATAAAATTAAATGTCGTCTATAATTACTATCGGAAATCATCATAAAGAATATAAACAGTTAATTACGTCCTACTAGGTGGTAGAGCCATAGTAGGTCGGATGGTATCGTACTGACAGACTCAAAGCACCCGTATACCATCTCAGATAGGATTTTTTTCTCTACATGCGATTGGATGAAGTACATCTGCAGTGTGCAGTGACCACATAACATCAGGTGTCCTGCATACCTGCATACCCCAAGAATTATTATAATGCTTACACGCGATAAAAAATCCCAAAACATTAATAGTTAAGCTTTTTGCGGAAAATTGAAAAGCAACGTATACGCGTTGCGTGACGTCATATCTTATCTCGATGACTCATTATTGGAACACTTTGAACCTATTAGCACATCACGATAAAAATGCAGTATGTGTGTTTATGCTAAGATCATAGAGCTGTAGCTTTTTAGACCTAATCTAACTGAATCAACTTCTGATCATTAGTATCTACTCAGGTCAATGACTTCTGTAAGGTAGTGTGTATGTTCTCGCGAGTAAACGATAGAAGATTACAATTTTTTGTCTCAGGGTAAACTATGAAACGGTATTTCACAGTTTTTATGCATATAATTTTTAAATATGCAGTTTTTTTATAAACATATTTCTGCAAGTATACTTGTTACATAATATGTTACCAAAACCTTGTTGAGTTTTGAAACGTTTAAAACTAATTTGAAACTGGCAATCAAAAAATTTAATACCTATTTTTTAGAGCCAATATCTGTAACTATAAAATTTATATTACAATATAATTAAACATTCTTTCATCAAAATATTTTTAATAATAATAAACACGACATTTTTCAAATCATCATTGCCAAACTGATTGCTTAATTCTTATAGTTACGAGAAGAGTGTAGTGTACTAGTCTCAATAATGTCGGTTCGCATAGCGCACTAAGAATTTATCGCTGATTGTAAAACCAATTCCTTACATAAATGTTATCAAGTCATGCGTAAATATATGGACAGATCGTGAAAGTTTTTAGTCGAAGATTCCTATTATCTGAACATGACAATGCCAAAGAGTTACTTTTTATAAAGCTGTAACACAATCGCAAATTAAATCGCAAGAACTCAGGAATTTATTTTGAATTTCTCGTTTCGATCTGGCTTTGTTTCCGGATTTAGGTATTTTAGAAATCCGGATGAAATAACTGGCTTTCTCAACGTTATAAGTAATTTTGAGTTTTGCAAATAGAATTTCGTATTTCGTACGATTTCAGAAGCAAATTTATTGGTTATCATTTAACTCTAAGGGTATTAAACAAATTGTGCTAGTGGACGGTTTGACAGTTGGACGATTGATAGAGAATGCCACTAAGCAATAACTCTATATTTTGTAAAATCTTGCAATAAATGGTAAATAAATATTTAATACGTAATGCCATGAGACAACAGCTCTCATTACAGAGAACGTTTTATGTTTATAAAGTTGTATTCTAAGTTTCAAACATGTTCCAAAATCAAAATAATGTTTACTTGCCCACTAAAACATGTTTCTTTTAACCTTACCTACACATTCTTAATCACCTATTCCACCAATTCGTCCACACGAAATCGAGAGCGAAAAAAGTAAACTCGCTGCAACAGGTGTATACGTACGTATCTGGTATCGTTGCATACAAAAATTACATCATTATAAATAGACTGTCGGCTGGTCATTCCCACTGGCTATAAAGTCCTGCGTGACACGATTTAGGGCCACACGATAACGCTATCGGCGGATGGTTTAACGGGTTCGATGTGTGATTTTTCTATTGGGCTCTATGTAGGTCGCTGTACGTAACGATGCATACGATAAGCCAACTCGCCTAATATTGTACTATTTTATTTTACGAGTATGAATAAGAATATCATGGTAATGCCATACCAAAGTCGTCTTCCACGCGCTCTTTCTTCCTTTCGGTCCTTTGTGGACTACAAACTGGACATGGGCCTCCCCTAATTGACGCTACTCCGCCCGGACCTGGGCTCTCTTAATCCAACGGTTTCCTGCTGCCTTCTTCAGGTCGTCAGTCCACCTGGTCTAAGGGCAGCCTGTTATACACCTTTTGCCGAGCCGTGGTAGCCATTCGAGGACTTTTCTTCCCCATCTTTTGCCAGTTGCCAAAAGTGTTGGCTATTGTTCAAAAGACCGAGTACTTTGATTTTATTTAAAAAAGGCTCTATGCATTTTAAAAACTAAAATCTTGGCTCCCTCTGTAATGAATGATGTAATGATGCAATTGGTTAAACCTTTATAGTTACACGTTGGTCGCAATAGGACATCGTATTCAAATTCATGAAGCTTTAGTGCATGAGACTGTCTAACTGTCCCAGGCGTTATAGCCCAGTCACGGAAAACCGCTTTAAGGACAAAAGGTGCAATATTTACCCGCCGAAAGCATGTAGGTGACCGAATTGTGCTAGAAATTCTTGAACATACCTTATAAAATTTACTCTAGAAGTATGTATATACCTCAGACAATTATAGGAGGTTATTACGGTAAGACAATTTGGCGGATTTCTCATGTGGTGGAGAATGTCGTGAAAAAAGGGTTTATCACAGTTGAATAAATTTCATAATTCTTTGTATATAATATTATGGTATAAATATAAGAAAAGTACTACCTAAGTATATCAAATATGTTAACCGTTTAATCAGCATCATTTCTTTCCGGTAGGAAATTAAAACCTAAATCTACTTTAATTTCGAACTCGGAAACGTAGATAGCGGTCATGATACTCTTATCAAGGTCCAATTACGAAACGTTTCGCACATATACCTACCTAGTACTTTTCATCTACCTATGTATATTATACGATTGTAAGAGTTTTGATTATCATTTTTACATGGTAATCTGAGGGGATTTTTACTATTTTTCGTCCCCTCCGCTCTCTCTAATAGCTCCTCTCTCTCTCTAATCTCACATCATGTGACGTGAGATGTAACAAAATATTTATTATGTGTAAATGTTAATAAATTAATTACGTGTTTTTAAGTGTGCTTATTGTAATTTTCTGAAGTTGTTCAACCTTAAAACTCCCGTAATTCATGGAATAATTCATTGTCTTAGATCTCGTGAATAATACAAGTCAAAAAGTAGTATTTCAAAAGTTCTTTTTTATTATTGAGATTGTAGACCTGGATAAGGGGTTCGATTACTATTGCAAATTTAATAAAACATGAGGCATTTTGAAATTCTAGCGAAAAAGTATCTACTCAAAAGTATTCATCAGCAACCCCAGGTGTTAAGCTCTAGGCTGTCTTGGACGACAGGGGGAAGGCCTAGAGCAATTTTGTGACCTAGCCCTTTAAATTGCCAATTAGTAACCTATAACTGATCAGCACTACACATATCGCATTGAAATTCCTCAAGCACTTTACACCTCTAGTGGTGTGAATACGGATTAGACTTGTTACGAGTGATCTATTTATGAGAGAACTTATTTATAGGTCAGCGTTAATCTCAAATGCGGATAGCATCGGAGTGGTCCAATTGACCGCTCACTTGCGTAACTGCACCGGGTTCATTCCTTTGTAAATCACATAAATCTTCATTTTTGTGATAATCTACAATACCTTTACATTGACGTACACACAAAATTCATAGGTATCGTATATAATATTGTAATGAAACTAACCGTATGCCCGTCTGCTAGATTTAGAGTAAGATGAATTGTTTACAATCAAAGATAACGATAAATTGGGCCATACATCTAAACAACATCTGTTGTTATTGTGAAGAATTCAGTAAACTGATAAAATTGGAGAATTGTAGTTGTGTTGTGGCATTCTGTGGTGGCATCCTTCTATAACTCAGTACTGTTACCATTGTTACCTTAAAATAAACAAAATTGATTTTTTAAAATTTTACATCGCGGTTAATGTCCATACTAAACAACCCTGCAAGACTACCTAAGGTGCTATACACTATTCTTAGTTCAATTCCCAGAAGTGAAAAAAAGTTCTCCGATATTGATTTAGGTATAACCACCACTATGAAGTAAGAGGCTATAGCCTCAGTGATAGGAAATTACATTTAACTGCTAACATACTCGTAATACAGATTTCATTTTTGTTCATCCATGTTCGTAATACTTACACAAAATAATTCACTTTTCTATTACTTGTATGGCGGAATAAGCACTGAGAGAGATAACCCAATTATGCACGCTTATCGTAACAGTTTGTTAAAAATTAATGTCTTCTTCGGGACTGGTGTTCTTACGACATAACTGTGAGACGGTTTATCAGTTTGTAACACAATTCTAACGCCGGAATTAAAAATAAAATGCATAATAGGAGTCAAGCTTGTCATAAATATTTATGTCAATAAGTATCTATTGTATATGTACATATGGAAATATGTGCCCTTTTACTTACCTTTTGACGAGTTATTTCAGTTCTTCGATAGAGTTTGTGGCTTAAAGAGAGCTCTCCTTCAAAACTGGCAACGCACTGGCGACTCCTCTGGTATTGCTTGTGTTAATAGGTGATAGGCTGCCATTGTCATTGCCTGTTTCTTTATTATTAAAAAACAAACTTTAATAGATGGTAGAGGCATTGTAGCTTGTTCGATATAGTGCGTTATCGTCACACGTAACCGCCTAATGGTTCGGTTCGGGAGGTCTGCTTGCCAGAAATACAAATTGTTTTATGCTAAACTGTACCCGATTATCCCGATACCTCTCATCGAACTTGCACAGAACTTAGCAACGCATTTTAAGTAGGTATGACAAACTCAGATAAAACAGCGACTTTTTATACACATATTGAATTTGCCTTTTTGCTTAAAAACCATTTAATATTTGGTAATTGAAAGTAACGAATTTAACTAAAAGGTTATATTCTATCCATACAAAAATATTCAAAAGTTTAATTCAACATGAGCGAAAGCAGCCACTATGAGTTTTATGTAGTATTTTGCCTAAAGTTGTAATCATACCTATAAATCATATAGGGTATACTAATGTAACCTAATCTTTGACATCAGTGTCTGGTGGTACAAATAACTCACGTTTTGTCCAAAAGTATTAATTTCCCAACGTCTCTATTTATAGCAAGCATTTAAGGAAACTGTCACAGCTATCACGAGGAAGCGATACGCGATATACCTAACGTTTAAATACACGGTATTAATACAAAAATGCTTATTAACCTCACACTCATATAATAAGGTGAGTTTTTGTGTTTATTAGTTTTACAAACACTTAACTTTTCTCATTTTCTTTCTCATATTGACATAACTTAAAAGTTTAAAACGACTAAAACAACTACTAAAAAGACAACTAAAAAACTACACGATTTTGTTGTCAAAGATAAATAATTTCTAATATTTTGATCTTACATAATACAATCAGTGGCGTTTACCAAGACAACAACATAAGTGAGTTCTTAAAAAACATGTCATCAATAGGTACTCATTGTCTATAACACTCTTTAGCAAGAATAGCCTTCTGTTATATCTTCTAAATGGTCGTATATTTGACATGTAAATTGGTTCATGGCAACTATGTATTTGCGCAGTTGGTTCTAAGTAAACTATTAGTCTGCTTGGACAATTGTTGTAACAACAACGATTTGACACCATTTAATTTCCTCTAAACCGGTCATGGCGAGGTGAAAAGGTTTTGGAGAAACCGAAATATCCAAATTATCATCATTATGTTACTAATAATGTTCATTAACTTAGAAAATAATACGACTTTACAGTGCCGTGAGTATATACACTATCGTCTAAGTATTGGTGTGGTAAACATCAGTCATTAGTATCAATCTATTCGACATCTTTCCATACTAATGTCACACATAAAATTATAGTTACGTATATGACTACTTTGCCGATAGTGTTCACGCTTGGGGCACAGTCCCACTTAAATGATATACCTATATCATTTAGGAGATCAATAACTGAGGCATTTAGGAAGTTTAGTAAGAAACTAGAAAAGTCACCATTTAATTTTGTAGGTCTTCAATATAGATCCTTCTTTTTATAGCCCTTTTAATCCTAAGACATTCACTTTTATGATAAGCTGAAATAATTATGCTTTAATTAACACAATTAATTTATTTCATACATCCTACATACATCCTTTCAACACCTAACGAGATGTCCTCGTAGTATTTCTCAGAGTAAGTTGTAAATTCATGTATGTATCCGTCACAGATCTGTTTTAATGAAGTATGTTAGTACTTCTGGGGAACAGGAATTTCTAATCCAGTGGCGTCTCCGAACGGATCGTGCAGATTTAATGATACGTTGGTGGCATTTTATCTTAATTGTCCAGTGGTTTCTCGGAGCCAGAATATCGTATCAGGCGACACATCACAACTTTGTGTGTCCTGGTACTTTTGTTATTTGTAACGCTTAACTACATGGTTATAGAATTTCTGAATTAACTCGCGGGTGCCATTTTCTGTAAATTAAACCAGCGAGTTTGTCTTGCTTCAGAGTTTTAGCTGTTCGCATGTCGGACAAATCCATTGTGTAAAATCATTGTAACTGGAACGTACAGGTTTAATGATACGTTTTTAGTGGTCACACATTTCACATGCAAAATTTAATTCCGTAAAACTAGTAACGTTATTCAGTCTACCTTTATCGACACATCAATTTTATTTAGGTACAAAATTGCATTAATTAATGTTCGTAAGGAAAATTTCAAAGGACTGTACTTTCGAAACTCAATCAAAATTTAACATGGTGATCACAATCAATTGGCCGATATCATTTTCAACATATCGTAGCAGCTTTCGGCAGCTTCGTTTCATTAGTAGCGATGTGATTAATATCTGTAATTCGATGGCGTGTTGATATACTCGTCAGAACAAAAAGAGAAGCACTATGAGACAGGTAAAGATTTATCGTTTGTAATGCACTGACATGCGCTTTGGTACTTGCTTCATCGACAGTGCGCGATGTACGAGTAAGATACAAGTTTGGCTACAGAATATTCGAAACGTCGGAATATTGCTTAGTTATTGTTTAGTTACATTTATATTTTGCAGAACAGCATGACGGTTTGTTCTGGTTACATATACATATATGCGTTATAATTTAAGTAGGTACTGTGGTAAATAGGTATGTATTGTTACTGATCTGTATTTTCTTATTAGTCAATATTTTCACGTAATATTATGTAACTTACAAAAAGAATTTAGAGTCAAATAAGACACTTTGCTTTGAAAAATTTTACTTTGAATTAAAATTGGTGCAATCCACATTATTTAATCAACCATATTACCAACTCCTAAAATTAGAAAAACTTTTAATAGTTATTCTGTTATAATCGTCAGGGACTTTATTTTGGATTAACGTCATCATTTATTGTTCGTAATAATTACGATGTCTACACAATACGAGATTCACTCTTGTCCCGGACGCTAACAAGGCGGGGATTGTACAATGTAGCCCGCATACTCTCTCCTTGACCGCGGTGAAACCTACACCTTAACCACAGATCGATACAATCCGAGAAATTTATTAAGACAAACTTCCAGTGCTTCCGAACTCATAAACAATACGAGAAGATTAAAAACGTGTCAATATACAAATTGAAACGTCAGTTATATTGATTTGTTACAGCCTTAGGACTCGAGGTCAGGGTATGCGTTGAAACCTACCTTGTTAATAACTTAGATAAATTGAGTTACGTTTACAAGCCAGTTAACGTTCCTTAAAATCTTGTAAATCATTTAAAATTAGTTTTTACTAACGATCAATGAGAGATTAAAATGATTATAATTACCTAGTGAACTGTTTGAAAGTTCAAGGTATTTTCCACACTGGCGTAAATTCGTTACGGATGTGATAATTCCTCAATTATTGCTTACTTACGAATAAATGTGATAATTGAAGATCTGTTGTTAGATCCTGTTTTAAACATTTACTTTTATTTTCCGGCAAAATAATGAATGCAGACAACGTTTAAGATAGACGTCCGATTATCGTTTAAACGGTTGGTACAGCAAACATTGAACCGTAAAATTTGCTTGCTAGTGCTTTTGAAAAACGTGAAATGAATAATTCAAATGGTTTACTGAGGTTGTCATTTCAATCCATTACAAATTACAATTAACTTGGCTACTGTTCGAAATCTCCTGATCGGAGCCGTTCTAGCTACGGTCTGGTGGGTGGCCGGTTTTAATGAGCCTGTTACTTTCCCGTAAATGGGAGAAACGATCATACGTTTGATTTGCCCTCCTTTATAGGATGCTAACTGCACACTTCTAGTACCTCGAAAGACAAGAAGGTCTTGACGTGAAGAACCTTAATGAAGTTCTCATGAGAAGAAACATCCACATACGGCATAAGGTCATATTTCTATCTGTTTGAGTTTGGACGTACCTACATAGGTGTCCATGGGTTGCAGTGACTACTAAATATTAGGTGACTTGTGCGCACGCTTTCTGCTTATTTACATAGGTAGGTACTAAAAAATCGCCATACCTCTATAGTGGCTAAAGCACGATTTCTCGTGGGTCCGAATACACACGTATGTGATTTGCCTCTTACGATCCTTTCACATAATTATGATCTCTACGATGTTTTTGGCATAATAAAATTCCTGCAAAATTGTCACAAAATCTATGCAATGAACCCATTTTTTGTGTATGTCAAATTTATGCGAAATGCTCTTAAGTATTCATTATGGATAAAATATAAAGACATTTATTGTAATGTCGGGAAAAATAAACGATAATCTTATTTTACGATATCTTATATTCTGATAGCTTTATATTGATTATATCAGGTTAGTTCTTAAATTATAATATTGTTGTCATAAAAGGCGCCGTTAAATTAAAGCGTGAAAAGATCGGAATCCATAATGCAGTAAAATATTTAAATTGTTACTTTAAAATAGAGATAAAGTATGCAAAATCACGAATAATAATCTAAATGATAGTATTCGCGTTTTTAGGAAATCACGCCAAAATCACTATATCGATTTGAATAAAACTTTCGCAGTTTAACCTAAATTGTACATTTAGAGGTTGCTATAAGTTAAATCATAATCCGATAAGAAACACTGGAGATACAGTTTGAGAGTTTTATAGACCCGCTATCATAAACTTACACGCAGAACGTAACAGTGCATTTTCTTATAGGTAGGATACAGGAGACAGAACCCCCTTCGAACATTAAACCAACTATAGTATAATTAGTTATGTTTCGGTTATGGCACATGATAATTATTTTAAGGGCCGTATAATACACAAACTTTGTCCTGGTAAAAGGTGTACAGTTTGCCATTCGACTTTAAGCGTGTAGCAGAAACCCTAGGGCCGGCAATTAATTGGATGTGTTCATACCTGTAGATTACATCTGTGGACTGATCTATGAGTAAATGGCTTAACTCTTTAGGCACAGCAATATTAACTGCACATTAAATTATTACTTCTACAATGTAAAACCCATCTATTATACATATATTATGAAAGTCGATTACTTAATACAAAAATCTATTAAGATGTGACGTCTTGAACTATTGACCGATCCAGTGATTCGGGTGTCATTAGTAAGCAGAAAGCTCGCGTGTCTTCGTTAATCTGACGTTCTTATGATGAAAAGAAATTATGATGCCAGTAAGAAATGCCCTCATAGTATTGTATATACTTTAGACCATGATATTTTATTTATCAGCAGTAAAAATCTGGCAAATGCTGAAAAATCTTAAAGAGAACAAAGTTAGGATGATACATTGATTGGTTAATTACTTTCTTGAAACATTCCCAAAACCTCCTAAAGCAATTCTATATGTACTATCTACTTACCTAGTTATGATACAAATCTGGGTGAGATTAAACGTATTTTAGTGACGTATTATTACGTATTGTCAAAATAATGATTTAAGTACCCACTAAACTTGGAATAAATATTTGGTGTCAGCAAAAATAAAAAATTCTGCGGGTGGATTATCAACCAAGCATCTACCCCCCGGAGATGGAGACAAAAGACAGATCGGTGGTGACATTACGAAATTTGGTTTGGCAATTACGTGGTGTTAATTATTAGCATAAATTGAGTGATCTATGGAAATTATCATGGTCATTTTGTCCATTGTTACTCGATTAAAGTTGTTTAAAATTTATCCGTTCCGGTGGGCGCAAGAGGGGTAAGTTATAATGCATCATAATGTTGATAGTTGTACATGGAATTTAAAACGTTGCATAGACGAATGTTTATGAAATTAGTGTACAAAATATATGTATGATTTTGTTGTAGCTTATCGAGATGCTCTTTTGAATGACGCCTATTGCAAATTTGTTGTCAGAAGTAAGAGAAGTAAATAAATCATATATTATGGAAATGATATAACTATCCCTGACGGATGTGGCTGTGGCATGGTTTTGGCAGAGTTGCGTTATTATTGAAAACCCCTTGTTGTCAATATAAGAAGAAAAACTCTCCTGGCGCCCTTATTTTGTTGTAGTTAGCGTAATTAAGTACATTGAACCGATTGAACAACCGTCTTGTTGTTAAGCTAAAAGTTAGGTTAGGAAAGAAGTCGCATGAAATACACTCTTAACATTACACCTGAAATAGTTTTTATTATATAGTACCCAAACCCGTAACAGTATTTATGTAAAAACTACTTTTACTTATATGTCTACCTAATTGTGTAATTCTAACAACGAAAGTTTTCTGGTGCACCCCTACAATCAGCAGCATTAAATTTTTCTCTCCCCTCACACCATTACACTTAAATGTTCCTTTCAAAGATTCTTTGGTATCGTCTAAGTCCTAAATTGCCATATCTGGAATATCACGCATTTAAGTATATTCATGTATCTTAGGTTCTTGACAGCTGCTCTACGAGTATGTCGATGTGAGTGCCAAGAATCGTTTCAGTCCGATGATAATCGGGTGAACGTGCGACAGGAGAATCGATATCGTGTCAGGATATCGTGTAAGATGTCGCATTTGCAATGCGAATCATTTGATAATATCTGACAGATGATAGGTACAACCCTCATTTTCGGAGTAACTTCAACTTTGCAGCTTTTTTCCTTTTTTCAAAATAAAAATAATTTATACAAAAATCCACAAACTTCAAAAGGAAACGGAAAGGCAAGAAATAATTTTATAAGAAATTTATAATCACAGTATGAATCAATGTCAATGAACCTGTATGTCTCAATAATCTAGTGTGAAAATTTATTTTATAAATCAACAACAGATGTAGCAAAATGTTTATCATAGTTTTAACAAAAGCTCATTGTTGACCATTAAATTTGCTAATTTATTACTGGCAGATGTCTCTAATGAAATATTTACAAAAGGTTAGTAATATTCTTTTTCTGAACTTACTCTATCACAACGAGGTTTTATTTGACTGTGGAAGAGATATGCCACTATGTCATACACATAGGGGTCTTGACTGCCAAAAAACATTTGAAATACAGAGGTGTTTAAAGGTGCCTAAAGGTTATCTTTAAATAAAAATGTAAGTCCATAGACTAATTTATGAATTTTGCTACCACAAACATACTTATGCTATTTGCTGTATGAATGGTTTGCTACATATCAATCACCAAATTCGCATTATTAATTAACTTTTTATGACTCGCTGGTACTGTGAAAAGCAGTAGCAATGTTATTAAAAAGTTAATGGTCACGTTCCAATAGTTTTCGATGAATCATGGGAGGTGTGGCGTTATAGTTTTTGTGCTATCGATACCTACGAGCACTTCAATTTAAGATGTTGCATCATTTTTGTCGTAGTAAAATTTTGCCTCTTTTAATCGTTTAGAGGTGACACCCCGTATGGGGAGGCGCGATTTTGATTCCCATTGCAGCACAAATTGGAATGAAGGGTTTTTTGTTTCTTGTCTATGGCTGTGCCATTTTCCTTCGTGTGTCCATGGTTCTTTAATCCACCGAACACTAACTTTACGAGAAAAATATAGCAAGCATCTCTCTAAGGACTCTACAAGCTTGCATAGAAAATTATATAAGTAGGTTCGCTATTGTAACCTACACAATTTTTGTTCAGGTTCAACTGGTCGGCGGTCTGTACTCCTCTTGCCGAGACGTGCCTTTCGAGAACCTTTATTCCCTCGATGTATCGTACGTACTCAATTCGTACAACACGCTAACTTTATCTCGCATAAATATTGCAATAAGCAGAATTGTCACTCGAGTCGCCAGTCTGCCGGAGAACCAAGAGACAGTAGTAATTAATGGCTCCCTAAAAGTGCTGATAATAATTAAACTGCATTAGACGTTAAAGTCCATTAAGTAGTCTAAAAATAACGGCTTTGTCTCTCTGACCGTCTGGCAAGGCCTTGACTTTACAAAACAGATGTACCTATACCTAGGTACGTTTATTTATTAGTGTTTTTTTTAAATACATTAACAGATTAAAACCAAAAAATGGCTAAAAAAGATGTGAAAAATTTGAAAATAATACTTACCTATATAAGGTTTCTCTTATTTTGTGCCAAATAGTAATTATTGTAGACTTAACAAAAATATTAAGAATCTAGCACAAATTTATTAATTAAATTTTATATTCAATATTCAAAGCATGAGAATAGGGCCACCACGTGTAACTAATTTTGATGCGGTTTTTTATCATCGCTTTATGTTAACATTTTATTAAACTTATCAAACTTATTAAACTTTTCTTCTTTTTTATGTAACTTTCTTATTAACCTTACACTTCCCTGCTCATAGTCAATAATTGCAATTTTAATATTTTTAAATCGGTAAGCAATAGCCAAAGCATATATTCACTAGGACTCCGAAGCCATTCAAATTTGATCGCCTCAGTTATTTGTTTCACGTCAGCCATTGATTGATCATTCTACTAAGACAACTCGTTGAGATTTTTCTACTTTTAGATCGCACGCTACGATAGATTTCAGTTTGAACGCTCTTGATAAATTAATAATAGATTAAATTAAATATTTCATATGATCAACAATTATTATATTTAATATGTCGGTATCATATACTTATCGAAATATTTTAGAAAACAGAACTATTAAGAAACAGGAACTTTTAAGCAAGTCATTATAATTATATAAAAACATTTTAAACGATGCACTAGGACACCACTTTATTCTACAGTGGAAGCTAAGTGCTGATGTTATACCTAAATGGCTGCGTATGCGTAGTCAGATCTTAGATGGTTTTATCAAATTCTATCCAACTACTACACCATCCTAACCGAAGCAAACGGCTACAGGTAAGAAGGTCATCATACCACAATGCGTTGCCAATTACGATGTCAATTTATACTTATTAGACATGGATACGCAGTTAACTAAATAATAAAAATTGTATGTTTCTATATCCGAGGATACATGACATATGTTAAGACTGATGTCGGTACGGAAAAACGTAAATCTCACAGCTAGAACTCAAAATGCGGCGCGGGTCGTAGATATTCTTGAAATAGCTACGAAAAAGAAGTTAAAACGCCAATAAATACCTAATGTTAATCATATTTTTTTACAGATCCTTTGACAGAGGAGCAAGATTAATAACAAATAAGGAAAATGGTAGAGGACGGTGTAACGTGATGGGATGAACAATTTCTCAACAAGTTTAGTATAGTGAAGTGAAAATGAAACGGTAAATGTAACTATTTAGTGCCAGTTTGTGTGTTTTATATGTGTCCCGAAGATTAATCACGATGTTACTACAAAGAACGCTCCATATTTATACATTCATGTAAGTATTGACTAGGTATATTTTATTTTCTTTAAAAAAATATAAATTTTGAGTAAATTAGACGAGCGAGGAAACATTTAATGGAGAAAGCATAAATTTAATGATGATTCTATGGTACAACGCCGCGGTCATTCAATAAAAAAACAATATAATTATCAAATAGGTCGTTTGTTTGACTATTATGACAGTATAAAAGCAATTAAAATCAGTAACTTAATTTTATTATCGAAGACAACAGATATCAATTTAAACTGCTCAAATGTAAATTTTGACTACTTATTAAGCACACTTACAATTAAAGTTAAATGTCTATTTATTGGTTAGTTTATATACTACTTTAACTGAGGTTTAGAAATGATTATTTATACGGTTTACTAATAAACGCGTTTTAATTAACTTGATCAGCGAGATTATTAATTAAACAACATTTTAACTACTAGATGAGATTTAACTGGTATTAACTCGTAATGTTATGTTCTTATCAGATTTAGACCGACATAAAGAAAGTGACAACCAACATGCAAAAACCGCGTTCATTTGTCTTTCGAAATGAAAAGGAATTAATTAGTTCGCCATTAGTGGCGTAATGCGTGGTCGATATTTATGAATGGCGAGCCGTGGCCGTGGGCGATCCGGATCAGAAGCTGGTCCGGTGATTCTGGGTTGGTATCAGCCACGGTGCCCAGGTACCAGTGACAAATTGCAGGAAGTGTTGCTAATTACATAATCGCGTGCATTCTACTAAGAACCTGACGTAGGAAGGTATCAGTTGGGGAAACTTGGAAGAATATATAAATTTTACAACAGATGGTACAGCCATTGACGATCACTTGAGGAGTTCCTCTGTGTTTTTTTATGCAGCAATTCAACTATGGATGGGCTTTAATAGTGGAATATGTCGTAGTATATCCTACTATAATGGGCTGTCAGCATTATATGCAACTTCAGTATAATAGTAGTAGGACTTCTCTCATGGTCCCGAACAACACCTTTTTTTCGAGGCACTCCTAAGATCCCTCCGTGAAGAAACTTAAATTTAACAATCGGTTTATAGGTACTCATAAATCTTTGATTCGTCAGCATCAAACAAAACCGAGACGCTTGTTTCTTAATTTTTCATCGTCATCTAAGGAAGGACGATCTAAAAGTAGAAGCTTAATATTTGGTGAGAAAAACATAAACAATCTTATATGTATTTCATTAAGGAAGGACAGTAGCAATAGAGTCCTACGTGACCATTAAAAATTGGTATTCCTAGTGCGATATCTTTGCTAACTTATACGAGAAATGTGCACTTCTGGGTGTCAAAATACTTGTCCTTACCTTATTTATTGGACTAGTCCATTGAGTTGGCGACAGATTGAGGAAATCGCTAGCGTGTAACTAATTGTAAAGGTCCGTTTTCACGCGTACCTATTTATTTCTGCAATGTTATCTACGAGTATATGAATTACCTTATGTTTGTCTGCAACCGATTAGTGACCCACTGCAGGGTCGGGTCTTCTCTTATAATGAGAAAGATATAAGCATTAGTCCACCACGCTGACCTAAAGTGGGTTGATGGATTGACTTATATTTGATCGTAACTATATTATCTACTGTTACCTATGTATATATTGCTTTTCACATAACAATATGTTATTGTTTTGTGGAATTCGTATTTGTTATTTTCTAACACAGAACAACACTTTTATGTATTTTGCTGCAAAGGAAACGTTTATTTATTTTTATTTACTTATTTATTTATTTCTTCAGTAAAAGAGCATTACTTAAAATTAGTTTCTGCCAAATTACATTGCAGTTTGTCGGCAGTCGGTTTATGGACCGTTTAAGCGAAATAAGTGGCACAAATCTAAGGACTCTACTAAAGACTCCGAATTTTTTATGAATTTGTAATTTACATTCACCAATATCAATAATGAATAACTGAACACGAGGGAAATTATTGCACATACACCCAAATAAACATGCAATTAGTACGTACCTACTCGTATATCGCAAGACGCGATCTGTAATTCCATATAAATTCGATAAAGACTTGTTACTTGTGTTAACGTAACAAGCTTCTTATCGGGCCCCACACGTAGTAATTACAAATTTAAAGCCGTATTCATTCATAATAATCATGTTTAATTTATATACAATTAGCAAATAAGGCAACAATATTTATCAGCTGTATCAAAGTTTAGAAGTTATTTATTGGTTTGCGTATTTGTTACGTCACAACTGGCATTCGAATTCAGATAAAATTTTCACTGAACAAGTTTACAGGTTCAGACACAGAAGAAGGAAGTAAGGATTACCTACTTAACTCGCGTTTTCTGTTCAATATATAAACAGGCATAGTAAATGATTTGTAATTTCAATTTATTTTTTTAAAACTAAAAAAAACCATAGCTGCAATTTTTTTGCATAGGTTCATATTTTGTTACATGTTACCTCGGTTAGTGTTCCTAGAATACCTAAAATTCTTCTTACAAAAGTACCATCATAGTGTCTCTACTTCACATAAGGGCCAATATAAAAGAACAAGGTCATAATGCATTAACATAGAATATGTAGGAACGTGTCACGTATTAATAAATTTGTGCCGCTCGTGTGCGGTACAAATTACACACCTATCAAAATTACTCAATCATTATTGATGCTAAAAGGCTTTGTCACATTGGCATTGAACTACCTCAGAGATAACATCGGGATTATTCAATTAATTCGGTTCCTCGAAGCGTACAATACACGATCGAATAGCTCTGCTTAGTACAGTAAGTACCTAGTATGAAGCACAGGAAGCGTAATCAATTACAACTACACAAACTATTATTGTATGAATTGGAACATATGTCAAACTATTGTAGGTTTCGTCAGACTTAATTTGAAGTGAGTAAAGGATATGAATGGTAAAATTAATGGAACCGATCACGATGAATCGATTTTGCAGACAATCGGGTATTCGTGTAGGTTACAATGGCAATTCTAAACTCAGGAATGTAAGTTCGTACTTAAAATTACCTGATTATGAAATGCATTTGAAAAGTCAGACTATCAGAGAAACGTTAAGAATTCAAAACAAAAGCACTGAAAAAAATATTTTACAGTTAAATATAAGTTAATGTTTGCGAAGTAAGGTTTTGCGTGTTGTCGCATTCAAACTCACTATTAGCAGTGGTTGGCAACCCGCGGTTGCTTCCCGGTGGGTAACCTCCCGCCCCACGGAATATCTGTTCTGTGTCCCGCACCCTGCACTTTTTTTGTAAATAAATTCTATTAAAATAAATTATTCTTAATAATTTTATTACAACGTATCTAGCGGTTAATAAAAAGCAAAAATCAAAATTATACAATCTGCTTCCTTCCTTTTTTTTTCTTTCGGCTCTTTGTATTCCACTATTGGACTTGGGCTTCCGATGTCATTCTTAACTTGTGCTGAACTTTTTGAATACAACGGTTTCTCGCTGTTTAGTGACTAAATGAAACCCATTAAAATCGTCATGGAGTTCAATGACACGCATAGAACGACATGGCCTCGCTACGAAGCCGATATTGCATTGACGTCCAGATGCACATGTAGAAGTCAAAATAACGTTAAAATACCTTTCAAACAAATTCGTCATGTTCTCATGTAGCTGGACGTGTTGTTTACATTGGTTTATCTGTTGAAGTGAATTCAATCGTCAGCACGCGTAATGGATCGTGAGGATATTAGTTATTATTAACGTGTCGTGATCATCGTTCGGTTAGGCTTAGAACATTATTATGGAGGACGTCGTGTTGGGTAGGTAAAATATAAAGAATTGCGCTTACAAACAAGGAAATTCTGTACCTCAGACAAAACCTCACAAACAAAAAGAAATAACAAATAACTTTAATAAAGTCTAAAGCTTTTCCTAAAACAAATAGGTACGTAAAGTTGTAAAATCCTGATTTGTATACCGTGGTTTAATCGTTTCGTCTATATCAAGTCATGAGATTCGGTTAACTAAATTTCGTCTACAGCATCAGATCAGCTTGCTGATACTAAATAAGTCATTGTTTAGTTAATATGTCTGAAGATTTTACTACGCGCAATTTTATTTTAAATTTTAACCCGAGTACAGCGAAGCAAATACGAGGGAGGGTTACATTCGATGACTACACGTAGGTAATAATAACGTAAGTACCAAAGTTTAGAAACAGAAGAGGCTTTTTAAAATGAAGTAAAATTATAGTGATAATGAACACGTAGAGATTTCCTTATGATTATCGCTCCATCTCTACCTTTGGGTGGCATTGCAACTATGTACGCAAGCTCCAAGTTGAAAAGCTACGAGCGGCAATAGCTGGCACATTCTAGGCCGTAAAACTCTTCACATTACGGTAACAAGCGGAACTGTACTGAGATTCTGCTCATTGACCTTACTACAAAAGCCCTGTGCGATTTTAGACACATTGTCTTCTAACGGTTTCTTTCATGCAAATTACTGTAGAAAGATAATTGCCATGAAATACGTAGTTATTTTAGAAGAGGATTTATTAAACAGATGGTTAAGCTTTAGTAGCATACTGAGGACGGCATGGTAATATTTTTGTAATTTATTAATATCTTTAGACAATTTTAATTGGCAATAACTTAACTACTAGTGCTTTAGAATATTACGAAGTTTTGACAAAATGATAGAATAGGATTGTATTGGATTGGTTTGGACGGTCACGGTCATCCTCCTAAGGGCTCCAAATTGATATACACACTGACATGCGATAAAATGTAGGTTTTCGTAAGAGCAACTAACTACAAAGACCTAAAAGCTATATAAAAGTGTAACAAAACATCCATCCAATTATATCGCTAAATACGACGTTTTAATGAATTGATAAAATTATTGATACCATAAATAACAGTTAATCACATGCAAATCAGTGATGGTCAAGGTTATTAATCTAAATTACTTTAACGATTCATCAGATAAGACTATTCGTCGCCGTCATCAACACTATCTTGTGTGAGAAAAGAGAATAGTAGTAATAGAACTGCCCGCAATATCATCTACGTGAACTTATAAATCTGGTTCAGAAAGAGAAGAAATATTAGTTATGCTCTATGCAATAATAAACTGTGCGTCTACTTATGGTTTCACTCAAATCCGCGATCAGCCATTAAAGAAATCATTTTTTTTTTCAGAATATGAGTAAAAATAGTTTTCCTGAAAAACTCATCTGTGGTCCAATTTTCTGAAAAAATGTTAAATCTTACTTTAGTCCTGAAATGTTTATGTTCGTATGTTTCATGATTTTAAAAGATAAAATGAACAAATAAAACTATTGTAGGTATATGTTAGGTGCTTCTGATCAAATTTTTTGGAAATTATCGGTTCTGGCAGTAAGTAAGTGCAATATTTCAGAGGATTTATAATTTTATTTAGGAACTTTACGGAAAGAGCGAAGATCTGAATATTATAAAAAAAGAGCCACTCATTACAAGATCATTTTTACAAATTGACAGATTTAATCAGAATTCATTAACAGAATCGATTTCGGATTTCATCGCGATCGTGATGCTGCGCAGGCGCCGGCGAGGTGATAAAATTATCAATTATAATAATTATTATTAGGTATAGGCCGAGCGAGACTTGATTAATGGTTCCCTGATAATACGAGTTAACGTTCAACGTAGGACGGTGGCATGCGTGATGAAACCAATTTGTTTGTTTTATAAACAGAATAAGTTTATTTAATAATCGACCTGTGAGAATGTTAATCGTTTTTTTTTTCGGTTAACATGCGATGGTTAGATCTCGAATTTTAGTAATTGTAATCTGGCCTTTATAAAAAAATATATCTACAGAACCATTTTTTTCTAAATGAAAATAGTACATGATAATTAAGATCATTATGACGAGTGAACTATAACTTCTTTTTCATCCATTTTCGATAACAATTTTGGGACCTATACTGAGATATTTGGAATTTTGGCGATTTTACGACTACTTTTGGTCTCGAGAGTCCTTTATAGGGCTTCTGTGCTGTTTGGTTGTATCCATGAGGTACTATGTGCGTAACATTAATTATTGGTTCTGATAATAATTATGTATAATATATTGTAATAAAGCTGGCTTTCTTTGGTATATGCACGACCACGTGAAGTGTAAAGGATATAATGGTGTTAATTTCGTAAATCGCAGCTTTGTTTAATACAAAGAGTTTACTGTTCGCGCCTCTTCAAAAGTGTGTCCTTGATTTCAATATCCGTTATGACTCGTATGTATTTAAATGGGAAATTAGTGATATTATTTGTGACACGATTCTTGTCGTGTACCTAATGTTAAGAAAGCTGTACGTTTTTAGTAAACTTAAATAAATGAGTTGCATAAAATAATATAATTATTATCATCACTTATTTATTTGTAATGTTTAATAAAAGTGATAATAAATTATTATAATAATCGTTATTAACTAATGATCTTTCATTCTGGTTTAAGGTTGGGAAGAATTATACAGAAAGCACCGGGTGGTTTCAATGCTCGTTTGCAAGTACTAAATTTCAAAAAACAACTGATACCTTATATTAACTCTTCCACATCGCAGCGATGTTTTTCATTTGTCATAATTTTAGTTTATTTCATTATGTTAGTTTATTAGGTTTTAATTTGATGTTATTATTATTTATTTTTAATTATTATAAATCGATGATTAATATCGATGTTAAAATAATTTGAGTTTGCAACCCTACTGATACCGAAAGTGTAGATCATCTTGATTTCCTATGAAATAAGCCTTGGCTAGCAGAAGACCTATACATTCATAAATATTATGAAATATATTCGCACGCCTTGTAAAGTTTTGCACAACTTGTCATAAATCATGATAATAGCCATATTAATAGGTACATGTGGTGAACCAAATATAATGAACTACAAACAACATTTCGGGAACACCTCGTAAAGTCTATGTTGGTTAAAAAAAGCTATAAATCTATCGGCGCTTACAGATTTAAGAGCACATACCAGAAGATAGCCGAGGCTGAGACAGGAGGGAACTTTTTATAAATATTCATAATATTTTAGATAATAATATAAAGATATCATCTGGATACCTGGCGTTTTTCTACAGTCAGATTTTCAAGGAGTTTTGCCTCGTACGTGCGTAACTGTAAACTGTGGAACAATTTACAACTACAGTTTTATCACAGGATTGTCATTTAAAGTCCATCGATACCTACCTCCTTGGCCAACACGCGTCAGTGACACGTCTAGTGTTGCAAATGTTCATGAGTGGCGGTGACCACTTACCATTAGGCAGCCCGTCCGTTTATTTGCCCGCCATTTGGCATTAAAAACATGCCTACGTCTCAGTAGATACTCTTGTAGTTCGCAAGACCGTAGCCCTCACGACCCGCCGTAAATCAAGTTATTCAGCTTTTTTTAGATTGATGAGATGAGTTTTCATACACAAAGAGACAATCAACCTTCTTAAGTAGCAACACTGGTTGATCGTGGGCGGCAGCAACCACTTAACATTAGGTGACCTGCATGCTCCTGCCTCCTTGTTGTTTCTTTCAGGGTTTTATATACGAGTGGTAGATTTTTTGAACCGATTTCGACTTAACATTTCTATTGGTTACAATTTTCGAGTCTAACTAAGAACCGTTTCTCGTGACATTTAAATGCGACTTGAACGCATAAATCCTGCAATAACAATCAAATCGAACCATTGTGGTTAAGGTCACTTTTACGCTAATTTGAATACCGCAGTGGGTGGTATGGTATCATGAGATGTTTTGAATACTCAATGTGTAGTAACAAATAGTTACTGAATTTTGAATAATGATGATGATAAATATTATCTACTTTTTTATCTATATTGAGTAAGGCTTCATTTGCGCAAAAAAGTGTATGAGATTTGGTTTATACTCGTCTGTGTAGTTTATATGGAGACAAGTTGAAACAATTAAAAAAAAATAAGCTGACAGTATGGAAATTTGTTTTTAGTTTAATTATCACGCCAAAGATATAAGGTTTGTGAAATAGTAGCTGATGAAAGAGTAAGTATTCGATTATTAAGATTCAAAAAGTGTTGAAAATAATTATAGACGGTCCTACACACAGCACATTTGTTAAATAATGGCAAGACTTGTAAAGGTGTATAGCAGTAATGTAAGTAGGTGTATAGTGTAGTAGTGGGAAATGAATTAATAAGGATATAGGCAGGCCAGATTAAACAAAATTAGTATGAACGATTGAACCTATTTTTTTTATTGATTACACACTTTAACTCTCCTATTGCAAACCTTCTTTTAATATAGGTGTAACCACCTACATCGTATTTCGTCTAAACTCAATAAATATTTCGGTACAAATGTTTGATCTTCAGAATGTAAATAGCACTTCTCACTTATAGCTCTATCAATATTGGATCTGCATAATTATATTTGCTGAGCAAATACAATAAAATATTATTGCTATGTAGGCCATAATTTTGATCTCAGCTACGTTGAGATATTTTTAATTTTTATGCTGCTCCAAATGTACTTTCAGGTGAATATTTTCGTATACGAGTAATTTGTATTTTTTACCGTATGTCACAGGATGATAAAATAATTGTGAAGATTGACATAATTTAATTTTTATTAATTATATCTCACTAACTCAAACATTTTGGGTGGCTCCATTGTCCATTGGCTGAAAAATTCGGTGTATTAGCAATATTTTTCATGTGTTTGTGACACACATAAAAATAAGGCCAAAACAGGATACCACAAATTAAATCATAAATTGTGCTAACATTTTTATTTCATTATTGCCAAAGTAGGTAGTGTACTAAATATAATTAACTGAGAAATAAGTTGAGCATTATGTGAGTGTCGTGTTGATATTTCGTTAGTATTTTACATACTTCTATACGGAAGCTATTTTCTTGGTCTGTTAGGAGTTTGCTCGCGCCAAACAATACCATATAAACGTCAAATAAATTGAAAAGACAAGCATCTTCAATGAGGCGTGTGAGAACTGCATCATGACTGACTTTATACTGCATTCAAATGTACTGTGCACGTTCTGCGTTCAATCGATATGAAATGCGGGGCAAGAAAAGTTTTTTATGATATAAACAAGGAGGACTCGTTAACTTCGAAGACGGTAAGGTCGGGAAATTTTAAAGGTTCATTTTAGGATATTTTATTTCTTTGCGTGAACACTGATATGACTTGCTTGACCGAACCTGACTTAAAATGCTCGAATACGTGGTGGATAATGTAGACATTGGACAATATAGGTACTCCTCCAGATTTCATTTATACAATCTTACTCAGAGCCTCACTCCAGTAAAGTACGTAACTAACTGTACGTATACAATTGATTTATTACTTGAAATATATTTGCCGAGCCACAATGACAATGATTGCGTTTACGACAAAGTTTGTGGACTCAACTCGTCGATAAATCAATGTCAGGGGACTCATTGCTAAATCACTTATATTCAAATTAAACATAACCACGAAATGAAATATTAACGACTTTGTACCAAAAAAAAGTCGGAATGTGCCAAATTAATCAAAGGTGGACATTGACATGCCAGCGATGCCACCTCCACTTGTAAATAGACAAATGACAATTCAAACCTTCGAAATTATGTGATTAACTGCTTTTGCAATGTGCATAAATTATTTCTCTGTTCTGGCGCAGGCAACAGTGATCAGGTGGCCCGTTAGCCTGCTTACTATACTATTTCTATATTAAAACTAACATACTCAGTTTTGATTTTTAATATTAATGTGTCAATAATAACAATTTTATAGGAGTTTCATAAATGCAGTTCATATGCGCCATTTGCTTATAAGAAAGAACTTACATTTCCGAAAAAACTACTTAAATATCTAGTGAAATTTATAGACGTCTTCTACTAGGATATGAATTCAACTCAAAACTCCATACATAACATGACCCTATTATAAACAAATATCAACACCATAACGCAACAAGTAAACAAGTTTAAGTACACTACATAAACAGTCCTTTGTTTATGGCTATTATGAGTAAAGTACATTTAAAATGGTCTCTTAAAATTCAGTGGAACAGCCGAGTCGCTCGAATTTTAAGTTCAACCTCAATTTGTGAATGTATGTTCCTTACTATGCATTTCCATTCATACTTTTCTTTACGTTTTAAGCAAGCGTGGGTAGGTATGGCATAGCTGTATCTCCTTTCAGGTAACTTTACCAAAATAAAAGTTCAAAGAATATCAAAAAAATGTTTTTAATAACTTATAAAATATTTTTCTGACTCATGTTTATTTAAATGCGAAATGTTTTTAAGTATGGATGGATGGATGTTTGATCGCAAAAAAGAGAAATAAATTTAGGTAAAATTACACGACAACACAAATTGGTATATTATAGTTTATTAAAAGTTAACGATTTTATCTTATTTTGGACAAAATTCTCAAGTATTCAGAAACAAAAGTCCCGGGAAGAAGCTAGTAGCTTTAAAATTGCTACGACGATTAAACCTACTCAAAGTTACTTTCTCAGAAAATATTTATTTCTATTAATATAAAAAGTAACAATTTTACGCTTATTATCATAATCAACTTTCCATTTATATTTATTTATTTTTCGATGTCTCGTGGGATGTCATTCTAAGGAAAGCTATAAAGTTGCCAATCATCAACATTAAGTAGAATGTTTGAAAAAAACATGATAATATATTCGTCTCCATAAGGCGAAATTATTCGAAGTGAGGTCGTTTGACCTTGGCCTTTTATTAGAATAAGTTATTTGAAATTAAAGCGAACACAATATTTTGTCACCATTGTTATGCAAAATGACTCATATGAGGCCAATGACACTGAACGAAGCACATTGTTTTTTAATATACGAAATAAAAAAACGCATTAGATAACAAACAAATAGCAAATCTTAAAATGAATGTACCTAATATAGACAAATTTTCCTCTAAAATTAATTCGCTTTTTTAGTAAAGGTATTTATAATCGTCAGTGTTTTACATGTTTGTTTACGTTTAAAGTAATTATATAGAAAACGTTAAATTTGTCAAACGGAAAACAGTAAATCCTTACACTTTGTAAGTATAAAAGCTGAAATTATCTTGAAAATATTACGGCACCATTTTCGTACTTTACACAGCAATATATTACCGTTTATGTAGTTTAGAGAGCAGCGCCCATTGTACCCCTTGCTCCTCTGAATGCATAATAATTTTAATGCATGCACCGTACGCCCGTGGTAGTGGTATGCCTGCTCAACAAAGTATTAACTACCGTAAATAATCTATTGTCACATCGCTACTGGGTATAACATACCATCTATAGATATTTAAAAACTAGTTCAAACAACATAATTATTTATATGCAACTACAATGAGAAACGTTTTCTTTATTTGTTTGGGATGACTTTTCACAGCTGTGTGAAAGAAGTGTAGATAGCTTGAGGATGATAAATTGCATTTTAATAGGAGTTGTAAGAAATTTCTCGATAGACTAGTTTTTAGTTGGAGTATTTAGTTAGTAGTTGGATTCAAAAGTAAGCGGTCAATGCCTACTCGTACTTGGATTTTTTTCGCAAATTTAACTATCCGATGCAATAATATAATTTTTAACGATTTATTGAATCACTTATCTGTGAAAGTTTCTAGTGGTTGCGTATTAAAAGGTAGATAGCACTTCGATTAGTTAGTAGAACCTAAAGAAAATCACTTAGTTTTATTTACAAACATTGGTAATGTAATGCGTAGGAGCTGTCCAATTGAACAGCATCAACCTACGATATATGGTATCGTGCCCGACTATTAAAATTCTCTACAAATTGATCCAACGACAAACTAGTTTTTACTTGTACTGTATCAATATATTTTTGTAAATGCGTGTGAGCTGAATCGTAGGAAAATTTATTATTTTTGATTCTTGTAAATTATTTTTAATGTTTGCTGTGTGATAATATGATAAGATGTTTGAAGCGGTCATGAGATCCTATTACACGTATAGATAGGTACTATTGGTGGTTGAACGTGTTTCCGCGGGTTGTAGTAACTACCTCACAGCATTTTGCATCATCTCACCTACAGCTCCTTTGGAACGCATTTGCTATTCATTTACTTAAAAAGGAACTTCATTTTCCCTAAAAATCAAATTATTCACTTACGCGGCTGAACGTCGGGAAGAGGCATATTACCTACACAAGCACTAGTTCAAAGAGGATCATTATGTCAACAGCCATCCAACACTGTTCGAGAGGCCCGATCAAATAACTGACAATATTTGTGTCGCTCATGAAAGACACTTCTAATTAGCATGAAACAGCGTCGCCTGAAATAGTCGTCTACACTGCTTAGAGAGAAAACATGCCGCGTTCAACCGAATTTGTGACAAATACGAACAAAATTAAAGCGTTTTCAGTGTATACATTTTAAATGAAATAAATATTATTGAGCTGGAGTGAGACTATATTTTGCATTATGTCTCAAATGAGATGCACAATGTATAAGATTAAATTTCAGTTCACACGCATAGTTCCACACTAGGATTCCCTGTGCCATGGACACACACAAGACACAATTTTGTCTTGTGTTTCGTTGGGGCTTTGAGTGTGGCGACCTGTGCCATTCGTAAAGAGATGGTGCCATCCTCTAGCGATGTTTTCTACATCGCTTTGTATATACAAACTCTGGCATGACGTAATCAGCGCACGGCCACACTGGGAGATCTCAATTTGCCAAATGCGGTTTCTGGAGAAACAATCCATTGGCTATCCATAGGAAGAGAGCGTTAAATAACAATGACAGAGGTCTCCATTTAAACATAAATGAGATCATAAAGCAATTACGGTTGCATTTATAGCAACAGACTGCAGGTCGCTTCAATATTAGTTAGACCGGTTCCGTTTTACTGCATCGAGTGCACACAAATCGATTTATATCTCCTGCACGTACTGCCTTTCGATTCTATCGGATTCGCGGAGATTTATCGGTACAATTACGGACTCTAATTCTGCATGAGCTATTAAATCTTACCGTGAAAGCTGAGCAACGTCCTATTTGTGACTGGCACGTGTCATATCCAGATGTTATTTATATATTCACAAGATGAGCTATTAGGCTTCCTAATTTGTAATATTTACACATTAATGGAATATTATTTTAATAGATATTTAATTTTATTGCATATGGAGAGTCTGTGATCCTTAATATTAGAACCAATATTATTTGTTTGATGTCGAGTAAAAAATACTGAATCCGTAGAAGTAGTAGACATAGCTCTCCGAGCCATAGCTCCTTAGCCAATGAATGACAATCGATGGGGAAGAAAGGTCATCGAACGTCGACAATGTTTAGGCAAAAGGCAAAAGGAGCACAGGCTGCCTTCAATAAGGTGGACTGACAACCTGAAAAAGACAGCGGGAGACCGTTCGCTTTAAAGAGCCCAGAGCCGTGCTATTTAAGGTCGATAAGGGAAACACGATGTCCAGCAGTGGACTACAAAGGTCAAAAATGAAGGAAGGAAAGAGTACTGACAACTTTTTCGCTTTCTCGAACGCTCGATTTCTAATTCCACTTTTTTGGGAATGGAACGTGTTAATTTTTTTACGATGTGCGATATTTGAAAACTATTCCCAGTGTACTCCAACTAACGCAACAGGACGCGTAGCACATGTTCGAAAGCAAAACTGATGACGTTTCTGTATAGAAATCACACTCGATACTTGTTCTCTACATCACATCCACTGTTGTAGATGCAGCGTGAACGCGTGGCCTATATCTGTGGCCGGTGATGCGCGACGGGACCACACGTCCGTTGCGAAAACTACACAAAGCACCATTGTCTCTTTGTCACTAAGCCTAAGCAAGCTTATAGGGTAGCTGCATCTACGTGTGGCCGGACATGTACACTTTTTATAGCTATAATTTCTTTATGCAGTGTTCCATAAACCCGTACTTAAGCCACGGGATTTCGTACGTAGATCCTTTTTGCGCCGTCTGTGGCGCATTTATGTCACACGTGCTTTAATAATAATGCCATAATAAATTATTCGCGTCTAAAGTTAGTCAATTATAATACGACTATAAGTAGGACGCTAACATCACGTCGGAAATGTAAAAAATGCTTTTTGCTTACAAACAGTGATGACACTGATGACACAAATTAATGTTGTATTTAAAAATAACAGTATTAGTATAAAAATACATTATAAACTCCATTTACAGATGTAATTTACAAATGTTTCTAAATGTAAGACAGTCAAATCCATACGCTACTAAAGTACTCGCACGTGCCGCTTTGAAAAATTAAGAGCCGCTTAGCTTACACGTAGTTTAGTGTAAAGCCGCTTAGCTGACAAATTACTATGTGACGACACGGCTATGAGCGAGGCTCGCTATGATTGATGTTGCAGTCACAGTTGACGACGTCTGACTTGTTACGGTAAGCTTAGTTTGAAAGATGTCGTTTATACAATGTTTAGAACTGCTTTCAATAGATCACCAACTTTAAGTATACTTCTAAGGCACAAACAATCCATTCCAAATTCAAATTATATCAAACCTACCCTTTTTTAAATTTAACTGAACACTTACTTTCTCCAGTCACTTGGACATTTGAAAGAAAAAAATTGTAGTACGTAGAGATTCCGAAATTCGGACCCTTATACACAGAAGGTACCTTCTACTGCATACGAATCACAAACATAGTAGTCCCTATAATAGGTCACTATCCAACAACCGACAAGAAGTTCTCGTTTCCTTGTCTCTAGTTGTTGCCGAAGTAATCACCATTATTAAAAATCGTCGCGTTTTTATCTTTCCAATTTATTGTCCCTAATGAATTCTTACTTAATACCTACACTATATCCAAAATGTACATTTTTTGCATAAAATATTGATCAGGAAGTATGTAAGTATGTATATGACCCCACCATATTGCAATACTACTTGATATATTTTACACAACGCGACGAATAGATAAGAATTTCTATCTTAAAATGTTTTCAGTGTTAACTTCTGTGCCAACACTAAGATAAGCAAACTAGAACATAGGGCTCTAAGCGCGAAAATCTGTCCGAGAGCGTAAAAGTAAATTTACTTTCAAATAAGCTATCTTAATTACTTTAGTAACATGGCTACCTCGTACAATGGAAAGTAGAGCCCTATAAAAGAGTAATGTTGTAGGTTCTTAGGTATAACGTTCTAATATTGGCAATACCAATTACGAAAGGGATATAATCATTGAAAATTCTCAATTTTTAGATGTATAATAATTATAGATTTAAAATTTAAAAACCACCAACACAATAACGAAAATTTTCATTGAACATATTATTTTGTAATGTGCACGTGATGCGCTTTCATTTGAGACCCCACTCGATTACATTTGCAGACATTCGGCTATTCTTCCCCACTTTCACCACCCACAACTTTTAAACAACTCAACCGATTTTCATCAAACATGTCTCAGAACACTCAGCCGTACTCACCTTTCATACAAAAAAAAACTAAATTGAAATCGCTTCATCCGTTCTCGAGCTACGGTGCTACGAAAGACAGACAGACAGACAGACACGTCAAACTTATAACACCCCTTCTTTTTCGTCGGGGGTTAAAAATGATGGAGAGCTAATGTTGGCCAGCCAAATTCAAAACTCAAAAAATTGCGGATTCTAAAAATATGTAAACTGGATGTGGCATTGTTGCCACATTGAATGGCTAGTTACGACTCTTTCTCGAAGAAAGAAACATAAGAGCTTGGGACTGCCGATTTAGGATGGTGGTATTAAATGATTCTATCGTCTACGTCTACTTTTAATATGAAAAACAGGCCAACAGGCATACGGATCACCTGATAGCAAGTGGTCACCGTCGCCTATACACACGGGCTACCAGGACAGTCACTAGTTAAATTAACATTAACGTGATTTAAATTTGGCCAATTTTCTTATAGGCTTTCCTCTGTTGTTAACGTTTTGTAAGTTATCACAAATCAATATAAATACGTCTCGCATCGCAATGGTTAGCAAACAAGCGATCCATGTTTTTAGGATGTCTAACGTTTGCTCAGCCAACACGGCGCGGCATGTCGGTAATGTAGATTTGTACTACGTAATCATTCAATGCACTTTATGGGAAAACCTGCACAACACATTATCCTCTGGAGAAATTTTAATAATGATGCTTAGCCTTATGCTTTTTAGTTTTGTGAAATTTGAGTTCTCTGATTTCAGCTATGCTATTCTTCACTGATTCCAAGATGTGAATACATCTTGGTTTTTGTGTTTCGGAAGTGCATTAAACCCCGGGTCGATTTTTTTCAAGAGAGAGAGATTTTTTTCAAGAGATTTTTTTCTCTTTCTCGAATATTGAGTATATGAACGAATTAGAAACCACCTACCTAAACACTGCTACTCTGCAATTCAATACAAAGATTGTTTGATGAAACTTAGTTATTTATATAATCAAACACCGATGATCAGGATTCAAAATTTAGAATTCTAGCAGCTATTCTTGGCCACATTAGCCTGCAAATGTAGCCAAGCTATAAAGGTCGTGGGAAAAATATTGTTACTTAACATTTTTGCATATCTCAGCTTAAACCCAGCATCGTTTCTAGGAAGTGCTTATATACTACTAAATTTGGCCATGGCAGTTTTATGCCTTCCTGTAACGAATCTTTTATTACTCGTCTAATATAAACAACGCACAGCGTTTGTGTCCACGTCTTGCATTACTGGTACGCTCTTTCATTTAAAAACACTTCAAATAACTCTTATATCGTATTGATGGGCACAGGATCGGAATTTGATAAATCCCAAATTCTTTCTCCCAAGAATTATGGTATCCCGTCATTTGATCTTAATAACTGTGCAAACATAAGAGGCAGTAACACAACACATCTCAATTATGTACTTTGTTTCCTTCTCCGTTTGTTTCTGCTGTCGGTAAAGAACAATAACAAGTAAATAAACGAGAACTTTGTCCAAGGCGAAACATAATAATATCGGATTGTGTTTCTCTTACATAGTTGGTTTACACTAGTTTATTGCAGGAAATGTGTTAATAAATATAACAATTAATACTGGCATCTATTACGTTTCTGAACTAAGGGATATTCTGTTACATATTGTCCTTGATAAAATATGGAAGTTTATTGAGACAAGTACATAGATTAGGTATTATTAAGCATTCATGTAGACAACTTAAATTGTAATAAGTAGTAGTCTTAGACATATTTGACTATGACCTACTGACTATAGCCATTAAAATTAAACGGTTTTCATGTCCTTATTTCTATCTATCGATTGGTCCTTAAAAGAAGAGATAAAAATAACAATAGATCAACTTGGAGAGTGCCTACCTGGTACTACCACAAAACACGTTTTTATGTACTAACTGCAGACTTAAAGTCAGACTTGTACCTATGCTTTGGTATTTTCTATAGGTGAGATAATTAACTGTTGACTGTCTGCAATAGCTGCATACCTATGACTGTGATTTTCGCCATCCTACGTCTGAAACCTATAAGTGACCCCCTGGAGAGTCGAGTCTTCCCTTTAAGGGGATATAAACTTTAGCGCACCACACTGGCCAATTCTTCGAGTTCCCATTACCTTTGAACATGTTATGAACGACTCTTACACATGTAGTTTGCCTTACGAAGGTTTCCTGCACCATGCAGCGAGTGACATTAAATTTTCTAAAATACAAGGTACCTATAATTATAATTAAAAAATCAAGTGATATGCAACTAACGCGCCCCCAACCTAACATGCGGTACCTACTTAGAACCTAAGACCTCATTATAACTAACTAGGTCATATGAGTCCCTTTACTCGTGTCTCAAGAAACGAGAGACATGCAGTGAAACAATTATGGGCCCTATCCCAAAGTATCTTACAGACCTTATCAAGAAACTACACGAAAACACATCTATGTTCATCGTTAGAACAAAATATAAGCAGTCGTTTACCTCATGATCTATTTTCTAAGTTATCTACGAACGTTATCTGGTGTCGTATCTAGTGATACAAAGATACAAGGAAAAGTTTCTTAACGTTTCTAGCGTGTATTGAGCAATGTTTGCGAATCGCACTGACTATTTACAGATTTAAAGCTTAGTAAGCAATAGCATGTGTAAAATTTTGATACGTAATTAATATACACTGTTGAAGCGATTATTGTGAGAATTCAAAGCTAATAATGAATTGACTCTGCAAAGGTAATATTACCTATAGCAATCATCTTTAAACAGGGTTCAAATATCATTCGTTCAGGAGTCTCACTTTATATCTCACCATCGTAATGGGATTAATCTGAAATCATACATCAACCAACAAAAAAATAATTTTGTAAAATCACAATGGAGGAATAATGAGAACATACATGACATAAGGTACCAGTCGAAAAAAGATCCTCATCGTTTTATAAAATTGGTTAAAAAAAGCTTTATTTATATATAATACACAAGAAATATGTGCTCATCATTGTTGTTAGCCTTATCATTAAAGTAGTAATTAGTAGTAAGAGTAATAAAAATTAAAAGCCATTTATACAGATGACCTCCTACGAGTATTGCGCCGTTAGAAACAGCAAAGTTCACAGCAAATTTACTGCATTACATAAAAAAATATACAATAATAAAATGGATACGTTGTACCTTCTGAGGACTTAAATGGTTGTTACATAAGAATCTTCTCGAACAAAACATAATGATGTTGATGGCGGGTTATTACTTATTAAGACTTCTATAAATGAACTCGTAGTTGGTAGTGGTAGAACACCAACCTATATTATTATAATGAATTCAGTTTTTCGAAAGCAATTATATAGAAAAGAAACTTAAAAAAAACATATTTAAAAAATTAGGGAAATTCAAATTCAAAGTTCTAACTTTTCCACTCACGCCCACAATCTCCAGACACCCACCTACATTATGTTAACAGTTCCCACAATTCTTCTCATAGCAGATATGCCAACAACACGATTTGCTTAAACAAAGATCCCATTTGGGTTGAAATGCTTTTATTGAAGTGTGTTTGTTTTACTGCTAGGAATAATGCTTAGATAGAGTGATCTCATCAAATAACTCGTGGACCTCCAGTTTCCTTTAATGTTAGTGGTAGAGCGAAATATTAATTGAATAACATGATAACGCCTGGTAAAACTCATTTTGGTCATTTTCCCCTGTAAGTGAAAATATTAAAAAAAACAACATTCGTTGGTATTAAGCATTTTTTAAAAGCGAAGTTATGATGATCTTAAATAAAACTGATGATAATCAACTTACCTGAGATATATATTTTTTTTACTTTGAATTGCTAATAAATACGTAACCAACGTTATTTTAATCATGATCTACAGTAGTAGTAGGTACAGAGAAGATGTAGTTAGTAAAGTTATGCACATACCTACAGGTATATTTCTAGTGACGAAGCGTCATTTAAAATTGATAAGGATCGTAAAATAAAGTGAGCAAAGGTCAGCCCATCCGGTGCTGTAGAAAAGAAAATATTTACATGAAAATACTTTACGATAGAGTTCCCGCGATTCAACTACGATGGATAAGTTCCATGAATAAAAAATCTGCAAAATCAATTTTTGTAACCAAACTCGAACTCAATTGATTTAAATCCAGCCAAATCCAAATCTCTCGATGCATTTTTTTGATACCATACCCCATGTTGATCATGTTTTACTATTGCTAACTTTAAAAAATATTTTTAGTGGAAACTTCGATAAATCGTATTAATAAACAGTCTTTAATAGAAATGCTATTAAGTTCAAGGTCATCCCACCCTTTATTATTACTTCGTTATGGGAAAGTTGTGCATCTTCACTATAAATTAATTCATCGCAAATCTCTATAAAAATGCAGGGCTCTCGTACATTTTTGTCACTGATTCTCGTTACACTTTTCTCAATACTCTTTTCTCGTAATGAATAACAAAAAAATCCTTTATCAATCACGACCATAAAACCGACGTTCCTACAAACTAACTTCCATTTACCATATTACGTATAATTCGGCACGCTACGGTTACATATTCAAACCAGACGATATATGAGGCCGCATAAATTAACGACACTCCAGTTACGATATATACACGCGGCTCGGTCGGCGCCTGGTTGGAGACCAAAAAGTAGTTTGGCGAAATTAATGGCTTCTCTTCATTAGCTAGGAATCTGACCCCGCTGACTGATAGGACTCACCTACACTTGAATAAAACATGAACTTTTCTAAACATAATAGTTTAATGATGTCACCGCATCACTAAAATACCTTTAGAAACTGGTGGAAAGACGAAAGTCATCGCCCTCTGTCAAGCGCCGGAGGAAACAAAGTAGGTATCTTTCTTTATACTACATAGATTATTTCAACATTTTGCTCACTCGTACCTACTTCCTATTTTAATCCAGCATCACTGAGTACTCGTGTGACTCTGCAGTTACACCAGTGAATCGAAATGTACTGGAACTCATGGTCTTATACAGCTTAAAATAGAGCTGATATACCGAGTTATTGCTGTTGTCGAAAGAGTTAAAGTTAAAGACTAGTTTTACATCTGTTTTCCCAATAATTGCGGTAGTGCAAAACAAGACTCAGCCTGTATCACGGCGTATATGAACGGAATTGTAAATTACAACATTGTCCAGAAGATTGCATTATAGACTACCCCTGCGACATGCCAGAAAGTATACGATAAACGGAATTACAATGCAAACATGACTCACATCTATTTCCGTCCACCAAACTCTTCCAAAACCGTGTTACATGATCGAAGCAATAACATAATGGGTTAACAGACACCCAGTATTCCATTGACAACTATATGACGCTAACGGTGCCTAGCACCCATGCAGATTCGAATGCATTGGCGCCATGCATGCATGCAATGAATGCATAGCGAAGTATCCATGATTTACGATTAGGATTCCATACATCTAACGATAACTGCAATAATTGCATTCAGCCATTAGCATACACTTCGACAGCCACGGATAAAATAATTCTGAGATGCCTTGATAAGGTAGGAAATTAAACTTATGCCATCGTTATGTTTAATTGATTTAATTAACGTATTTATTTTATGGTTTACTGAGTTTTAATGCAGGATTGCGTTTGAATAATTTCCCTAAGGTTTGATATAATCTTATTGACATGTGATAAGCAAAGATCACAAAAGTAACTTGATAGCCTTATACTTCTAATTATTATTTTTAAATTAAAAATCATTCACTTTATATTCAATCTTACCAATATTTTAACTATTATTTTAAATAATTTTCTCTTTCAAGCTTACGAGCAGAGATTTGGGGTCATGCTTTTCGGCACAATAATGACCAAAGCGTATCCACTTTGTAAAAACCTCTGCGAAGGTTTATTGACGTCTTAATCTTAATAAAAGAAATACTTTTATGAACTACGATATATTTATATCAAAATATATGTAAACCTAGTTTATGAGTCGGTCAATAGCAAGATTTTAAACGTAAATGTAAGATTAAAGTGGCGCGCCTGATTCATGCAGTGAAATTGAGCGTAATTGTTCACAGATATGAGTTATTTTACGAGTTTATTTGCGGCTATACAACGATGTGTAGACCTCTTCAAGACCCGATCTGGTTAATTGGAAAGTGGTCGCGCCGTTACACCTGTTTTGATTAAGGGTAGGTACAAACAGATAAAGGACGGTTAGATAAAGGTGACAATAGCCGTAGACTAGGGGTTAAGCTATGGATTTCAAAATGCTGATAAACTGATAAACTATAAACCCTCTTTTCCACTCTAATGTATATCTGTCCATTTAATCTGTCTGTAACCCATTAGTGACTGTCTGCAGGCTCGGGTTTCTCACAATGAGAAGAATATTGAAGGCCTAAGTCCACCACACTGGCCTAATGCGCGTTGTTGGACTTAATATAAGTTTGAGAACATATTTTTTGAACTTATGCCTTATGCAGGTTTTCCTCAGGATGTTTCCAATCACTGTTACAGCAAGTGATATTAATTCTAATAAAGCGCACATAACGTTTTTAAAATTAATGCGTGCCACTGGGATAAAAACCTGGTCCGCTCGAGAGAGAGGCCGAATTTTTAGCTACTAGACTATCACCGCTACTGGCTACTACCCTTTTTAATAAGCAACCGAAATTTAACCGAACCGAATAGTTAATTTTCCTTAAAAGCTACATGTAAAATGACGATAAGCTAAAGTTTGCATTCACCTTAAAATAACTATCAAACCGTCATGTCGTAGGCTGTTAGAAATTGTACCTTTATGGGGCGACTAGTTAAATGTCTAGTACAAGAGATGGAGTTGTAAAATACCTCATCGTAATTTACAGGAGAGTGCCTAGATGCCAGCGAGTGCAATGAGTTTATACTACAGGAATACAGGTCTATTCACTGCCCATAACGACAGGGTTAACAGCTTATTTAGAAATTTAGGATTTTCAAATAGAATTAAAAACAACGTATACAATTGCCGCAAATTGCTGTTACGCTTTACATCTTAAGATCAGAATATTACAATACAAATTGTACGATTGCTTTGAATAACTATTTGGTTTGGTAACCATTACATAGGTACTTGAAATTTACCCATTTTTAATTACGTTTGGTTCACCTGGTTTGGTAGCTACCTGGATAAGGTACCTGGTGCGGCAAAGTTTTAAAGGCACTTTAAAGGCCAAATACCGAAATAAGGTTGGTAGATGTTAATTTAACGCATCTAAGACTCCGCACGTACGGTTAAATTAAGCTACTTGATACTTGAATACAAGAATAAACATAATTCCCGAGCCGAAAACAAGACATGAAAAACATCTTGCTTTACGAAGGGTTAAGGCTTGCTGTGGTACCACACAGCCCCGGGTCCCCGGGCGAGCTACTTTGGCTCTACAAAAAGAAAAACATTAAATAAATAATTCAGATATTATAGTATTTATTTTAGTAACAGCTAATTGAAGTCCTTATGTACCTCTGTGTATGAATAAGTCAATTTTGTTCTGTACAGCTTTATGTAGGTTAAACCTACCTAAACTAGGCGCTAACCTACCTACCTAACCTAGGTTGGCTACTAACTGCCAACCTTAATTTTTTGTTACATTTAGAATAACTGAATTTAGTTTGTTTATCTATAGGTATTTCAAAAATCTTGTTTTGCTGAATAGATACTAAAATTCAAATTATAAACCTATTTACCTCCCGTAAAAACGCGTTAGTAATGAAAACGGCCATAATTCCCAACTAGGCACCGTTAATGTTCCTTTGAAGTCTAGATCTAGGTTGAGCTATTTTCTAATAGCGATGCTTTGAACAGCAAATTTTCTTAAAAATAATTTGAGACCCACCTACTGTAACTCGATGCCTACTGAACAATTCAATCGTAATTTTTTTTGACGTTCAATAGTACCAAATCTTTAAAAGCTCGGGAACGGCTGGACCGATTTTGCTCATTTTGATTTTGAAATGTTCGTGTGAACCCAAGGAAAGTTTACGGTGAGAAAATCAGAAAAAATGCGAGGAAAAAACTTAGCAGAACGAAGTGTGATGGGTCCGCTATTTAAAAGATAGGTAGATATTAGAGAACCTACCTACTTAACGCTAGCTTTAGTCATGCCAATTTTTTCGATCTAAACACAATCGACCGACCCACACAAGATATTATTATTTTAGTAATGACAGTAATTATTTAGGACAATGACAATAGATATGGTCTACATGAGCAATCTGTCATTATTGGCCGGGAGTGGCCACATTCGCGCCATGCATCGATCCCAATTGGCATGATGTCACCATTGCATCATACATTGCCGATACCACAAAAATATAGATACAAGATGCCCTCCCTATGTTCCCTTTTTTTAAACAAAAATGTTTCAAACTTTACAAATATAACAAAGATTGTGGCCTTAATTCTGCTTTATCAGCAATCACACTTCGGTTGCCCAGCCAACCGATAAGAATAAAAGACATTTTTTTAGTGAACCAACCAACGCCTAATATGTTTACTTTTACTTTTTAATATGGCCATACGCCAAGACTGGGGCTAGGAATGCACCATACTTTAGGGGGACTTTAATTGAGCAAAAACGCTCCAAATTTATCTTTTATCCTGTTATTATGAATTTTTAGAAAAGTTTCAGGTTTCAGTCTAGGAAACTTCCTGGGTAGAACTCAAAATACCAACAATACTGATAAATGCATCTTTGTATGAACGATTGATCATAGACATGTACCTAAATTTTCTTGAAGATTGTAGAATTGTATATATTTGATTCATATATTTTTCACAAGCTCGGTTGTCAAGTAACGTCATACATGTATGATACAAAAGACATCGTCATGCACTGGTGATTCCAGACAGTTTTAATAGCCACATTTATTGATTGTTATTCCTTGATATATTGACATACCAAAATGGCGTAGTATAAACCCAAATATACATAACTACTTTATAATGTAAAAAGGGTAGATATTTGTTATGGAGATAGGAATTAGATAGCACTCAAATACATAAATGAAGACCTAATATGTATAATTTGAAATAAATGTTGCTAACGAGCGTATATTTCAAATTTTAAAAAGTATTTAAAAAAAAATTAAAAGTATTTTTAGGCGGTAGAGCCATAGAATCTCGCTAGTGCCTCACTGCCAGCCCATTAACAAGCCATAAAGCAGCATGTTCTTCATTTCTGGTGTTTCATAGAGAGGTATGGTTGCCGAAGAAACTTTATTCGAGACGAAAATCTTAGTCCTCAGGACCATGCAACCTCATATAGGATTTCTTCTCTATTTGGGGTTGGATGTGGATGTCCATGGGCTTTCAGGGTGAAGTTGAAGAGACCTTCCCACCTCCGCCTGAATCAAAAGCCCTAGAAGATATGAAGCTGTTTAGCTTTACTTCAAAACATGCTAAAATTTTTCAATTTTTCTTAAGTAAAATGTGTACAGTATTGGAATTTCGAATGCAAATGTATGCAGATTGGCAATTTAAGTAGTCGTTGTCGAATCAACGAACCGTGTGATGGTTTATGACCGCATAATGGTCTAATATACGCTTTGGGAGAACAGCCCAATGCTTTTAAGCCACTAAAGCTTCTTTAGGGTTAGCAAGTCGGATTTTTTGGGTAGCAGTAACCACCTAATATCAAGTGACCTGCTCTGCTCTGGCCTGGTATGCTCATTAACTATACAAAATCTTAGGGACAACCCTACATGAGTGCCCCAATCTTGCTGCATAACCATAGGGAGATTAATTACGACAATTAATTTTATGAGCGTTTATACAATGGACAGATCTTATCTGCTGTGTAAACAAATTAGTTATTCGCCGCTACTGGTTACTAACTATGAACCGTAAGCAAATATTCAGTATGTTAACTTAAGTGTTTAACATAAGCGATTATGGCCCAGTGGAATACAAACCCTCAGTCGAAAGGTCCGGGTTCGAATCCCAATGGCACCAATGACATAACGGTGAAGGAAGCTGGCAAATTGGCTAGTATCTAGCTTATAGTCACCCAGTAACGGGTCACAAAGAGATAGATTGCATTGATCTAGCAAGGGAACAGATCATATTAGTTGTACCTTTATAATAGGTATGTGATTCTCACCAAACATTCAAGTTGAAATAAAACATGGAAGGTACACAAAAACCACGAAAGCAAACAGCAATATATCTAATTAGAGTAATTGAATAATGATTTCATTAATTTAAAAGCCATTCCGGTTAATTTATGGTTTCGGAGCAATTTTATGACATCTGTTCCCGGAGTGAGTGTTTATTGGACTGTAAAGTGGACTGCATGTTTGTATTGGACAATTGGAAATCCATTTCAATGCTCGCTTAAATAAACTTAACAATTTAATTGGTTGATTTATTTGGGTTTTAATTTATATTCATTTGTAACTAATGTTATTATTACTATAGCGTGGTAAAAGAAACGAGGAACTCGGCATCAAACAGTGACTATCCGCTCTAGTACAAACCCGCATGCTTAAATTCTTCGGCCACTTCTCTAGGCAATGACTCCATTGAGCCTCTAGTGGTGCAAGGCACAATAGAGGGTACCAGGCCACGCGGTAGATCGCCCATGCGATGGACCGACCAAATTAAATCTGCTGTGGGCGGTCCATTGCATGAGTGCACCAAAATGACGACCAACCGAGAAAAATGGCGAGAGATTGTGAGGAGAATGACATCTGCCACAAATGGGGGACTACATGACGACCACGACCGCTCTGCCAAGAGCGAAATGATAATAAGCCATGGTATATTTTTTCTTCACTTCACCAACCTATGGTGACCTAAGCATTATGATGACAATTACTTTTGTGAAGAAGTAGTGTTAGGGCAATAACCTAATACACTTACGAAAAGGTACGGTTAAATAAATAAAAATTAAAAATATTGCAAATGTGTGCTGAAAATGGAATTTGAAAAATAGGTGATGCATATGCAATTGCATGATGCAATAGGTGAAGCCTTCATATATAAACTCATGAGTGTTTGTTTTGTAAAGGATTAAGCCGAAATTAAATCCAAAGGTTACCCGGAAGACTTCAGTTTCAACCATGCAAGCGAAATGGCGAACATACCTTACCTTGTAGTCTCTGCGTTCGTATTGGAGATGTGTATCGTAAATGGTAGTAAGGTAATATTTATCGCCGCATCGCCGAGCGTTTACCTTTGATCGTGAACTTGACCCTGCCTCAAAATTCATAGCGGGAAGGCTACGAATATTTTATTTAGCACAGTATTTAAGTGTAGCTCCACACTATAGTATTATAATTATTTATTGTATGCAAAACCACGGGCATTTTAAGGCAATAAAAGCACACTATTTCGTGTTTCTTAAAGTTTGTAATCCTATCAGGTACGTTAAGTCATTAGGATTATTAGACTAAAGCTACTTTAATTAGATGACACGAATTATATGAATGTTTTCAACTGCTGTTGTTTTTTATTATTTATACACTACACAGAATTTGACGCCTTTGCTCCTTTGGTGTAAAAAGTGAAAACTCTATGTGAACAAAATTTAAGTGAAGAAGAAAGAGATTTAAAGGAATCCTCTTGTGGTGGATTTGTCGATAAAAATTAAAATCAGAAGTTAAAAATTTACTTGAGTAACGACAGTGCGAAAGCTTGAAACCGTGATTCCGAATAATTAACGAAACGAAGCACTTTGATATTAATGACTTAATAATTGGAGGTCTTTGGATTGAATATCGATAAATTCACTTAGATGGGCCGAGTTTTTGAGAAAGCCGAAGATCTCCTTTAACGCATGCAGTGGTGTGAACCTAACCAAGTAAATATTTTTAGTAGATTATAAAATTGCTAATTAAGTTTAAGCAGCCATTTACATTCCAAACGAAATGTAAAACAATTACATATTTCATAAAAGACACCAAATAGCCTAACTAACACTTTATTGTCAAAACAAAAATCTAGCAGGATGTCACACATTAAAGGAACACAAAAACAAATGTTACAGTATGCCATACATTAAACGTCTCGTCACTCGAGTTTTCATCAAAACATACTCTCGATGGTGGGCCAGCCAAATTAGGTTCGTCTTTCATTGGAGTTCGATTTAAGCCCGTGATCTCATTCCGATCCAGAAACCGTGGTGATTTATCGTCAGATTACTTTGTTTCGAAGCGATGAGTACGGATGCCACGCGTAATGCGTTCCGGAAGACAATCTGGAAAGGTAAATGATGGTAACTCGAAAGTAAAAGGTATGAAGAATGAAAGAAGACAGAAAGAAAAAAAGAAAAAAACTGTTGCATAATATGTATATCATTACAATAAATTGTAATCGGTATTCAATCATTTTAATAAAGCTTAGGCCCTAACACTCGAATCTAATCAGAGTTCTAGCCTTACAAATTTTGAATTTGAAGATCGTGTACAATTTCACACCACATCAATATTTAAAATTAATTTGAAACATCCCAATAATTTTATTTTGGCTTAGAATTTTACTTACATTAAATTAAATGCCAAGTTTAAAGCAGAAAATTAGGTAAATTCTAATGTGGCAGAATCGGTAAGCAATTTGGATAATAGTATACTTTCATGCAAATATTCGACCTCCCTCGACGTCAAACACCATTTTTAAATAATTTACAGATTATGTTTAATTAACATTCACAGCTGTGCATAATATTATTCTTTATTGGATTATTGATAACTTAATTGAGAGGTAAAATAAATTAATTCAAAAAATGTAGGTTAAGATTGCGTTTGTCCACTTTAGTAGGCTTAACATTGATTTTCTGTCTTTTGACTAAATTTAGACCTTAAAGTCTTATTTATATGTACATTTGACGTCACAATGGTATGCATAGTTGTATGATAATAATTTGCTTTAAAAAAAACTGGAGCTTGATTATCATACTTACGTGTGGGGTGCTTCAATGAGATCAAGTATTTTATGTGTAGAAATCCAGAAGTATGTAAAATCGGTTAAGAATTCCAATATCTCACAAATTCCCGAATGTTTGAACTACATGGTTCATTCGTCCTCAGATCCCATTAATCACGCGGCTGCTGGCAACACTACGGGTGACGCAAGTGGCCACCCGTCCGTGACTGTCGAACACTCCTTGACGATATACCTAACTTGTCCTATTTTTACAGATGCCCCACTCAAATTAAATCATACCGGCGTCAATACTTTCCAATGGATCAATGCCAATTGAAATTTTACAGAGCGATCGTAATAATCGAAATATAGTCGTTTAAAACAAAACAATATTAAACGTTATAGAGTAAAATAACATGTCTTTAGTTTTTGACTTTACTAAAATTCCATATTGCAAACCATGTCACTTAACTGTTCGCTGACGATTCAGACTATACAACCTTAACTGATAGTATGAGCTATCTTCAGTTAAAACAGTGCAGGTGAGATGACGCGGAAACAGGAAAGCCGCCTCAAATATTCAGCTAACATTGCGCCGCGATAAGACGCGACCCGGAACAAAGGCTTTGCGCACCGCAGCTTTTTTATAAGCGATATTATGTTCCATTCCATAGCAATAATATTGAATATAAGTAACTCTAAGAACAATAAATATTTGACGATCTAGGTGGCGCAGTGGTTAAGACACCGGTGCGCTGAGCGGTCCTAGGTTCGAATCCGAGCGGAGCAGAGATTTGAATGATGAGTTCAAATTTCTGTTTTTGGTCTGGGTGTTGGTGTTCTTGTCTTTTGTTTTTCCATGGCACCCACGACACAGAATCCTAGTGTGGGGCTATGCGTGTGAAGCGTGTGAAGCGTTATTAAGTAAGTAATAGTAACAAAACTGTGAAATGAGTCATTGCTGGTGTTCTTACAATAGTCTTCTTAGAATGGGGACTGAACATTATTTTTCGGCTGAAAATGTAGACGTTAATATTACATGTTATGATTCAGCCATTGTATAAATGTGTTTTACCCAAGCTTATAATTTCGACATGATAAATAACTGATATAACATCTACTTCTACGCAACGGATTTCTAAGAACTTAAGCTATGTTACAATGATTTATAATAATAGAGCCATAAACAATTTCTTCGTCTACAACCGCTTGTAATTCATGCTAGCCCTTCCGATACTCGCTATTGAGTATGCGAAAGGGCGTCTATCGGCGATATAAAGAACACGTCGGATTGTGACGGCAATTCTAATTGGTCGTTTGACACATGGTTAGTTTATGGAGCCCTTTGTTGCCAATATTGATAAGTTGCGCTACGAATTCTTATGGATCGAGAATAAGCCTTATAAGATGTTTTTTTGTAAGGGTTGAAAACTTTGATCTCTGTTTGTTTACCTGCGTCATATGTAGATAATTAGATATCGCTAAAATTCAACTTAGCATAAAAATTTAAATATTTTATAATTTTTTTTATTGTCCGAAATTTGAAAGTTGTTGGCTGCTTAGACCTTTTCGTTCCGTATCTACTTTGTTATTGCACAAAATAGGTACGGGACGAATAATAAGATTCTTTCATATTTTATCGTTTAATTACTAAAATTTACCTGAATAAAATAATATAACTTATCACTCAGTGAATTATCATCATGAACATTCATCACCAACTAACCCATGGCATCGCATAGAGAACAGTGAATTGATCTATTAAACTCCAAAATATTTATTCAATTCTTTATAGCAAATTAGACATACGCGGTCAAACAAAGAAATCGATCTATTGAACTGAATTACTACACAAAAATATTAAAAGCAATTAGTGGAATATGAAAACGTAGGGCCAAAAAACAAACGACAGCCGTTTATTGTTTCGCAGTATTTACCTTTCATCGTGAGCAGAGCAATCCTTTTAAGGTTTCTCTTTTTGGTAACATTATTCGCATCTCAAAGCTTTCATAAGCTGAGCAAATACCATAAATCTCGTCGTCTTTCAAAACGCTTATTATTATTCGAGGGTCTTGAACTTGGTGAAATGCTTTTGTTTCAGATTCACTACAGTCTGCCTAAGGAACCCACTCACATCTGCACAGCTAACGAATATCGAGGTTGGACTACCGGTGAGCGGAAACACACTTTTTTACTATGTACTAGATTTTGCCCGCGGCTTCGTCCGCATGGATTTTAAATGTAGTCTAGGGAGTCTAGTATAGTCTAGGGGATAATCCAGGTAACTATGTACATACTAAATTTCATACAAATCTGTTCAGCCGTTTTTACGTGAAAGAATTACGTGAAGAAACATCGATCCATTCATCCTCACAAACATTCAAATTTATAATAGTAGTAAGACACGGTTCAAAAAGTATAGATATGTATGGGCCGGGCCACCTTTCGTTATAACGATAGTACGAGTAGTACCATAAAACTATACATTTTAACATTTGTAGGAAGAGTGTTATTTTTCCGATTTCGAGTCGACAAATTGTAATTTCTTTGTAAAAAAAATTGGAAAATTTAAAATTTTTCGTTTTTTAAAATTTAAGTCTCCTATTTCAAGGATCATCTAGAGTTAAACTGAGTAAAAAAGTCCATTTTTTTAATACAATAACGAATACTCATGATTGTCAATGGGCAATAATTTAAAAACCGCAAATGTTGTCCATTAAGCGACATAGGCATCAAAGTAAACTTTCAATACCACGCCAAATGCGTGAATGATTATTATTTACTTACGATACTTATAGTAATATCTAGAGATGGGAATGGCTCTGTTACGCTATTCGACAAACCTGATCCTGATACGTTTGGTACAATTTTATTGTATAAAAAACAGGCAATCAGACGGGCCACCTGATGGTACATGATCGAATAACTTTAATTAAACGCTCAGAACTAATGTCTACTAATTATCATTCAGAAAATGTCAACACTATCTTATTCAAAGCCTTAAGGCCTTTTCACATACTTAGCCGAGTTGTGAAGTATCTTACAAACTTGCTACTCAATGTACGAGTAACGTACACTCAGTTCATCACTAGTTGTGTCTCTATTGTGAAGAGCGTGGCAAAATATTTGTATTATCTAATCGGATGGTTCATTTGTAATGCGAATTTGTAAAGAGGAAATACCAGTTATGGTGTGGTATATAAATAAGTATGAGTACGATGAAAAATGACTTTGAGGAAAAGATCTTAATTTACGTAACTATAGAAATTAAGCGTAAGGGTCATTGACATTAAAAGGTGAATTGACTAAAGGTGACTGTTTATCATTAATACCTATGTATAGGTTTTGCCTTGATTGATAACACAGAAAATAGTAAATATATTTAAAGTTTAGTGGAAAGCGTTATTTATTAATAACTTTAAGTATTCTTCTAAAAATATAATAGCCTGTTACCTGCAATAAAAGCATATAATAAATCATAAGTTGTCGTCTACAAAATGATTCTAAGCATTTCTTTATCATGGCATCTACATCTGTAGCATTTGAAACCATCACTCCTAAAATCTATTAACTATCTTACAGTTAACTTCTCGTAGCTAAAATTACCCCAATTTATTTAAGAAGAGGAAGACATAACTAACTTCATGATTTCCTCATAGTTTGACCAATATTATCAACCGAACTATGAGCAGACATTAAATGATTTATAGGCGAAATTTATTACAGCGAATTCCTTGACTCTGTACATTTTTCTAACCTTGACATTGTGCAGTGTGTACTGTGTATGAGTACCTACCTACGACGCAAGCGATGGATCCAAACGCGGACAAGTCAGACTGATATAAACGCGATCCGATCGTAATTAAATTGAAAATTTAATTACGAACTAGAAATTTCATCTTAATATTGATTCAATCCTCTAAATATTATTAGTACACGGGAAAATAGGCACTTTAACTATGTAGTTCTAATTTATATAAATTACATGTTTATACCTACGGAAAATTACATGTTTATAATTACTTTATTTCATGTTAAAATTCGGTGCGGTATTTCAAGAGCCACTGTGTTTGATTGCCAAGATAGAGTACTTATCTATACAATTTCATTCAAATAAAAGAGTTTGACTGGGAACCAAACAGTATCGGTCTCAATCTATATGCGAAGATCAGTTATTAATTTAATCGGGTAACGTTTTTTATCTTCTAGCAAACGATAAAGCATTGCTCTTAAAATGTTTCATTACGCGCAACACTCATTCACAATAGCCGTTCCGCGTGTGGTCGATGCGGTTAGCAGCATATGTGAATTATAATTCACTTAAATAACATCACAATAATTTAAAAGTCATGCTTACCATAACCTCTCTTGTTGGGTAATGAAACGTTGTACTCAAGCAGTGCGAATGGAATATGGAGATCTGATTTATTTTAACTCTTTACTTAAGTATTTAAACTTCATCAGACGTGGTGTTAAAATGTGATGTTAAAAGAAATAAAAACAATAATATTTTTTAAAAGGTAGGTAGGTACATAATAACTAACATGCATAATATGTATGAGAAAAATAACTATGTATAAACTTACACATATTATATACTTTGAATTAAGACGGACAATACGCGTAGGAAAGTTTTAGGAATTTATTTTAATGTAGGTATAAAACTGAGAAGTATCCAGCTAGTTCGAACCGTAAAATGATTAAATAATTATTATTTATTTGTGCCTTTTATTTCTATTGAGAAAGATTGGTTGGCGGAGTATTGAAGCGATATTAATTATTTATTGTAGTCTCCTGAAGTAAAGCTGAAAGTTATTGTTAATAAGCTGTTTACTACTTCCAAATTATAAATGGTATGTGAAAAAGAAGGTTAATTTTTATGGCACGAATTGAGCCGTTTTTTCTTACACGCACTCATTCAATTGTTCTAGTGTTTTAAATTTGCCGCGCGGAATATTTTACGAACGTCAATGACCTATCAATATCACCAATCGATCAGAACAAGTAGGCTGGTCAATCAGAGAAATTTGTAGGTGCGCATGTTGATCGATCATGAGTGATACCTATTGTAATTTTGGTTCGTTGCTACTGGAACATTTTCAATAATGAATAGATATTAAAAATATTTAAAGTGCGTGCACTTCAGACAATTTGTTACTGTAACCGAAACTTTTATCACTTAATAATCATGATTATTGCTTACTTTAATTATTGCATGACATTGCTTACTCGCTATTGATTCAATTTCTCGATACCGTCTGTGACTGCGCTATTTATTGTAATGAGCCGTAAAGGCTCACTTCAAGGGCGGGTTTAACAACTCTACATTAATTTATAAATATGCATTAGTTATACAAATAAACCTTATCATAGAATTATTTTGTCTATTGATGAAAACTTAAAATACCATAAAATAAGATTTAATAAATATAAACTCTCGTTTGTAAATTTAGATCTAAATCTAAAATATAATTAAAAAAAACTTTGTATTATCCTATGTAACGATTGAAGCAGACACAGATTTTGCTCTGCCCGCCTTAACTGCACTCAAAATAGGTACCTATCTATTTATCATTAGTACTTGCTATCTATCTAGCATTCAGCCTCGTGAAATGTTGTTTGCGAAACATTCCAGGTGCCTCAATCGACGCTGACACAAGCGACGCGAACGAACGTAACGACGACGCACGCGTGGAGCGCCTGGGGGGCCTGGGGCGCGTGCTCCCGGACGTGCGGAGGGGGCGTCGCCGTGCAGGAGCGGCAGTGCTTACCTAGAGATCCTACCAGGTAAGCAGACATTTAAGAATAAGGTTCATGTAGCAATTTTGTGGAGCTATTGGGGGCATGGAGCGTGTTTCTTCGGATGGGTAAAGGAGGCGTCAAAAAGGGGGGGGGGCAAAAGCGACAGGGCTTAACTAGAGATAGAGGCCAGCGGGGTGGACTAAGGCCTAAGTAGGTACATGCTTTTCACTGTGAGAGCAGACCTGCAGTGGGTCATTAACGAGTTATAGAAAAGAAGTCATTTATGAATAGTATCTATTACGTCGTGTCCAATAGTCGTTTAGGTATAGTTCCTTGCATGCTCCCATACCTATAAATGACAAAAAGAAAGTAAGTGTAATTCAACTCAGCTAGTAATTGAAGGTAGCATCTTAGCAATACTTGTATTTCGTTAGTCTCCTCTGTGTGGCTTTAAAGCTTTTCTTACTAAATCAATCAAAGAGGATACTCGCGGTACCCCAAAGGAATTAACATAATAATGAACTTAAACCATCTCACGTCTAACATCCTATTAACAATCTATAAGACATCTAACGGACACCTCCACAGATAACATGGAGATAGTAATCCGCTTTCCCCTAATCCCAGTTTAAAAACCAAATTCGTGTTTGACATAGGAAAATAAACAAGATGTATTGTGAGGAAGATTAATAGGTGTTCCTTTTTTTCCTATTGTTTGTTCGTATTGTCTTAATTGTTTCATTATAGGGCCGGTACGAGCTATTAAGATAAGATATCGTGTCGTAGGGTCGAGAGGATAGTGGTAGTGGGCGGGTCGTGGTTTTTCGTTTTTGATGTTACGTTTTAATTAGACAATGTAGATTATTTTTATAAAATTATTGATAGATAATTTATTATTTTTGGTTAAAAAAATATTATGAACTTAAATATTTCTTTTTATAGTACTTACTTATTTCAGAAGCAAACCGGAATGCAGTTCACTTGTTCACCCATATCCAACCTCAAATAAAGACAAAATCCTGTTTGAGGTTGTATGTAGGTGATTAGCTTCTCATGAGCACGAAGATATTGTTTGCCTCAATTAAAGTACACACGAGTACATATCTCTGCAAGCATACCTTCCTAGCCGAAACAAGACATGCAAAACATGCTGCTTTACGACAGTTTAAGGTACCAGCCTCTCGGCCAGAGAGGAAGCCTCCCCGGGCGAGCTACTATGGCTCTAGCGGCTCTACATACGATAGTACGCTCCACATAGAGATAGTAGGTACCGAGTAATTTACTACCTAGTCGCTGGAACTAAGGAATAAAATGAGCTCTAATTGAGTCTATAGAAAGTCATGAGCAATCGCTACACAAAGGTTACTTCAAGATTAGCCTGTACAGCTAGAATTAAATTACATTGAAAATAGATGAATTCTTCTCTTGACCTTTTTGTCAACCCTAGTCGCACCAGGCGATCGCAGGCGCATATTGATCATAGATCACAATGATATCTAATGATACGCCGTGATCGATAAAACGCGGCGATTCTCCTGGACTGGGTACCTAGAGGTTCCACTGACTTTACCCCTTACTATTGGTTTACGAAAACAGTTAAATTTGGTAGATAGTAAACAGAATTCGACCTCAATTATAAATTTTTAATTTTAGATTCGGAATTCCACCGCAGTCATTACATCTGACACTGCGTCCAAGATTGTAAAAGTAATAATAATGTATCATGACTTTTAACAATATTCAACACTTTAATTTAAAACTCTTCTGCATACATTATTATAAGTACTTCATTGAAAAATCAACTTCTATTTCCACTAGGTACATATTTTTTTTTATTTGTGACATAAAGGCAACAAAGTACTTACTTAAATAAAGATAATATGAAATATAACGTATAACATTTACGGGCAGTAAATTTCGGTAACTTAACCATTATTTTATGTTTGCTAAAATAAAATTTACGTGTGTTTTAAATGTACGGAATAAAATAGATTTTGCGTACTTGACTACTTAAATAAAAAAAAAATCATTTGCATCAATTCTATGAACAGCACTAACAATGCAATTTATCATTCACTTCTGTTACGTCTTTTTTCTTTTCGTCTGTTTTGATATCCAAAGATCGAGTTCGAGTCGAGTATGAGTGGTAGCAAACAATCACGCAACGGGACCACGCCGCGCCGGCAACCGGCTTTGTGTCCGAGACATCATAATTTACGTGTCCCTCCGAAGTCCGAACTCGACAAATAAAACAAAACTTAACCTGATTAACTTCAAATTAACTCTAACTCGGATATAAGGTTTAAAGAAAAAAGTAATAGATTAAGATTTATGTCTTTAAAAGTAATGGGGTAGATTAATTTATTAAACGCAGGGTTATCATTTAAGTCCGATAAAAAGACGTCACTTCGTATGAAGTGTAAGGAGTTCTAAGTATTGAGGAGATGTGTTCGCTAAATACATTTCATTATGCACACAAATAAGAGATTGTTAATTCTAGGAAGTTAGGAAAAAAGAATTGTCCACCTACCTCCACCTCTGCCTGCCACAGAGAGCATTGAGATCCTGTTTAAAATTGTAGTATGCCACGAGTGCTCGAGTTTAACTTTGAAAAAAAAAGTAAGTTCTCAGTGTTCTCACTGACAGAGATTGTTAGCGGTATCCGTAGTATCAGCAATCCATGACCATCCACACCCTTCCTACAATAGGTCGGGATTTACATCTGACATTGTATTGACTAGTGGCAATATACCACCACACACTTTGCATACACTTCTTGCTTTAAGACCTAATTTTTCTAGAACAAGGTCATCGGACCGGACACTAAAGTGTACCACATAATACCACAACTTTATGCTTATTAAGTTCAATGAATCCAATATTCCATATATTCCGTCTCATAATGAAAGCATAGCCGTAAGCTACCGATATATCATAAGTTACTGGAGTTACTAATTAAATAATATAATGATTTGACAATGACATGTATAATGATAATGATGAACCCATTGTGACTCGCCCGGGGATGCACATCATCATTTTCATGTCTTGTATACCCAAAATTGTATGTAATTTTTCGATTTGATGATATTGGAGATATTAGCTTCACCTTTTATCTAAATAAAAGACAGATTCAAAATTCTCCACCTATCGATCTATACAGATGATAACATTACCGGATTACCTGTATTTATTGTATATTGCACTTTATTTTATACAAAACTATAACCCTTTACTGGGACAAAGGGTATTTACTCACAAACATAAATATTATATTGAGAAGCCAGCAACCAGCAACGAGTCGGTTATTTGAAGCTTCTAAAACGCTCTTTCTAAATGTTAATGTACGTCTGGTCCTAGGAAGACACGCTAGATGCAAACGCTAGATTCTTAAGTGACAGCCTTAACGTTATTCCTTTATTAAGCTATTACCTTTATAGGGATAAGTCTTATGGGGATAATAATTATAGTAATAATAAAAGTTTCTTTCAAACAACCTTACCATATTCCTGTCGCCACAACTTATGAAGCCATCTGAACGTAAATAGGATTTTTAATGTACTAGACACGCAAGACGTAAGACCTAGCACATTTAACTCATGGGTATTGATTGTAAAATGACAGCAATAACGGAATAACTCCGTTAGCTTTAAAATTGCAGTAATCAAATTGCATTCGCGAAAGCGTGATATTTCCTTAGAGGGCAACGACCGCAACGGGATAAAAGTACGGAACCTGAATCTACTGGGAGTTTTAAACAGCTGTGAATTTACCAAATCCCTATTTCTAAGCTGGTTTAACATCGTCCTTCGATTATTTCGTTTTTGTTAGTTATTTTTCGTATAGGATGTATGTTTGCTTGATACTTGTTACTTGTGTGATTAACGGTTTGTTTTTTTATAATCATAGAAACTTTAAACTTTTGAGAATTAAACGCTTTAACACACCAACATAATGTTGAGCATATAGTATACTAACATGCGTCTTTAGTCTTATTAATGTATGTGGCTACGGAAAGTAAGTACCTATACGAATTTTCAAAATCAGAAAAAAAGAGAACCGTCCAGAAATTGGGCTTCACCCTATTTTACGTTTCTTTAAAGTTCTTTAAATATGTGAAATCATTTAAATTTACCTAATTGTTATATTGTATCCAAGTACTACCACTTATTGGTAGATGCTGTAATGGTCCTCAAAACGATGTAAGTATGATGTTGTAACACTGCATTGAAGAGCGTATATAATTCCCATCTCGAATCAATTGACTTGTTCACATCTCTACACGGGCACCATGTATATTAAAATGAAAACTAAGTAGATAGGTGAATATAACATATACTCGGTGTATTGTACAAATGTACAGTATAATTTTTTTTTGAGAAGAATATTGTTCGACTACTTTTTATGAAAAATTTAAGTCATAAAAATTTCAACTACATAAGTAAAGCGTGTCGTTAAATATCAGGAAAAAGAAGATGAAGATTATCTCTAACAGTTAGAAATGTTTGTGCTGCATTAAAAGTTATTTAAGAAATCTATCTTCCTTTTCTTTACTTTCGATCCTATTATAACTACCTATTTCGTATTGCATCAAAAACGAGAACTATTGCATCAAAGCTTTAAGTATTCGTGCTATAATATAATAGAACCCTTTTAATATTTGCCACGCGCCGCTTTTCAATGCAAGACAAGTCTAAGTGGGTACAAAACAATACCCTGCATTTTATTCTGGCCCATGAGCGTAATAGGTTTATCGATTATTCACATTTGCATGGATTTAAGTCTTTAAATAATTTGCTGGAAAAAATTGTAAGTGCAATGTAGGTATAAATATTAAATTCCTTTTTTTAAAACAATAATAACAAAATATGTATGATGTTTCTCTCAGTGGCCGAGGAAACTTTTAATTTTTCAGAATCTCGTGCAAAATTTCGGTCTCCAAATCAAATGCACTTAATTGTGTAAAATAAAGTGCATGCTATCAAAAATTCACTTAATTTTACAAACTTAACCGCATTCTTCCTGTCAAAGGCTAAATACAAAGGTATGTAGGTAAATATGACCCCGCCCGCCCTTTTCGCGTCGAACATACCAAATTAAGGTAATATTGAATGTTATACGATATACGGAACATGCGTTCGTGTACGGGATTACAAGTTACAACTGATTTTCGACAGGGTTCTTGATTGACGTACAATATTGTAAGGTGGTTTATGCACTGAGGGTCTTCGGGTTTATCTTAGCCAAAAGATGACCGCATGATCGCATGCAGATTTTCGCTTGTTTACATAATTATATTTTTAGCAATGAAAATAAAATTAGAATTTACATTAGTATACAATTGTATAAATACATTATGCAATTTGGTTTCATTGAAATGTGGCGTAAAATTATTAAAAATCAACGTTCATAATATCGACACTTAAGCAAAAAGCGAATTATTTTTAATGTTAACAATCGCTGAGATTCGCCGTGTAAAACTTCGTATAACAAATTAAACAGATTTAAAACTTGAAATGATTATAGATATCTAAATGCTTTTTGAAAAACAAACTGTAGCGGAATAAGGAAAAAAACAGTAAAAAAACTTGAGAGTTGTCAAGGGACACCCGGAAGGAACGAAGTTCATGACGTAAATGACAATGTCATTTACGACACTTTTTGCTGTCATGACGTAACTGAAGTTCATGACGTAACTGACGTAGTCATGAACTTCAGTCATTGTCATTTACGTCATGACTTACGTCATGACAGCAAAAAGTGTCGTGACAACTTTTCGTAAGAATTTTTTCCGTCTAGCCCCCTTTCACAACGCGCGATAAGGAACTTCGTTCCAAAACTTAAAACCGATTCAATTCTGAAGATGCACATATTTATAAATCAGTTAGATACATTTATTTTGTATCAGCGCTAACAACAATCGGACGGTGCATACAGAGCTTTTGACTTAGCTAATGCACGATTGTTATCTTTTTGTTTGCATCGGTTTTGGGATTTCTATATGTTTGTTTGAGCTATTAGAGGAATAGCTGACTCAGCGTATATCATTCTAACCCATAGACAAATGGCGTGGTAACAAGATGGCGAATAATGTAACAATACGTTACCAGTTATGAAAATAGATGTAAGTATTTGAGACGTTTAGTTTTGGCTCACAAGTACCAATATGGGTGGTATGTGGGTTTGAGCACAAAATATTTGATTTTTGGATCTAGCAATGCTTTTTGTACTGGAATCATTAGGAATGGAATAACGTTAAAGTTTTAAGTCGGTAAGTTTATGTTTATATCTTTTAACTTTAAAAGGTTATAAACTAGCTTTCAATTTATTTTTATCATAACTATTATCTATAAAGTAATGTTTGTTTATTCTCATGTTTTTCTTATGAAAATGATAGGTGAGATAAATTTGTGATTCATTTCTGTTGAGGTAATTTTGTCAAAATATATTTCGAAAATAACAATATAGGTACCTATTAAACTTTTTTAGATATTTCATAATGTTCTTAATTTAACTATTAGATTCGCCAAAACGAAAGCTGTAAAAAGTACGTACTGCTTTACGAGCGGAACAGAATGTTTCCGACGCAATTTTACGACTTTTGGAACATCGTCGCATGCGTCAGTTGCGTCAGTTGCGTGGTTAAACTAACGTCAAACGGTAGACTTCTTGACTTAGTTATTGGCGATGTTGGCACAGTACAATTATTGTGTTAACATACAACTAATAGTTATACTTAGAAAATTATAAATAAAATGTTTGTATTTAAGAATTAATCGATACAACTTACACTAATTATATTAATTTAACTGAGTCTAACATTAAAAGGGATCCTAGGCAATTTTGGAAATTTATCAATGAACAAAGAACTTCGAAACAGCTAAATGAAGACTTTGAATATTTAGGAAACAATGTCTCGGGTATTGAAGCTGCCAATGCATTTGCGAGTTATTTTAAATCGGTATTTTTACCTAATTTACCTAAATTATCAACCGCTACGGCGGAACGCAACACAATCACTTCTTTTTGCTCATCAAGTATATCTGTAGATAGTATCCACCAGCGAGATCTAGTGTTTGCGGTCAGACGTCTAAAAGCTCACTCCTCTGTGGGACCTGATGGAATACCACCTTTTGTGGTGAAGGACTGTATCGAAGCTCTGAAGTCACCGCTATTATATATATATAATCTGGCTCTTGAAACGGAAACGTATCCTACACAGTGGAAAGTATCCAGGGTCACTCCCATATTAAAGGACGGTTCCAGGTCGAAAGTGGAGAACTACAGGCCTATAGCTGTCCAGTCCGCGTTCGGCAAAGTATTTGAATCTATTATAAACCGTTACATTATTGCACAAGTAAAACAGCAGTTAAGTGATTCGCAACATGGGTTTAGGGTCGGGAGGTCAACAGTATCTAACCATATTAACTTTATTGATTACACAACTAATCAGATGGATCTTAAGAAGCAGGTGGACGCAGCCTACTTTGATTTTAAGAAAGCTTTTGACCGCGTCCACAACGACGTATTACTAGAAAAGTTTTCGGCCATGGGTTTCTCTAAAAAATTACTAAATTTTTTTGCTGACTATTTTCTAAATCGGGTACAGTACGTTCAATTGCATAACTACAGATCAGATGTCTACACTACTTGCTCGGGGGTGAGTCAGGGCAGTACGTTGGGACCAACACAGTTTCTTATAATGATCAATGATTTGCCGAACGAGGTCCGGACGGCTAAGTGCCTCATGTTCGCCGACGATCTGAAGCTGTTTCTGGGAGTAGACAGCGCGGCAGATTGCGAGGCGCTACAGCGCGATATTGACAGGGTCGTGGGATGGAGTGAACGGAACCAACTTGAGTTTAATATTTCCAAATGCAAATGCATCACCTTTACCCGCTCCCGTTCACCCATTTCCTACTCTTACAAGATGTGCGGCGTCGCGCTCGAGCGCGTGTCACAAATCCGTGACTTGGGACTGACTCTGGATACTGGACTTACATTCAATCCATATATCACAGAACTATGCAGCCGAGCCTATAAGTCTCTCGGCTTTGTTATGAGGCAGGCCGCACGATTCAACGATCAAAACACCATCTTAACGCTGTATTATGCGTATGTGAGGAGTAAATTAGAATATAATTCGATCGCTTGGCACCCTCACGAACACAAGTACACGCTAATGCTCGAGAAGGTGCAAAAAAAATTTGCAAGATATCTGTACAAGAAAATGTACGGGTATTACCCATATCTTTACCCATCCCTTTTCATATTCGGTATGGTTGGCATTGATACACTTGAGTTAAGGCGCAAGTGTACTGCACTACTATCTACTTCTGAACAACAAAGTAGACAATCCCTCTGCTCTAGAGCGTTGTTCGCTCGTTGTTCCGGAGCTGGGTCGACGGCGGCGCGCGCGCGCACTGCTGGCGGCCCCGCCGGCGCGCTCGCAGACCGCCCGCCACGCACCCACGGCCCAGGCCATTGCCTTACTCAACGCCTTGATTGCTCAGAATCCAGAAGTTGATATATTCAATATGAACACATCAGGTTTCTTAAAAACCTGCATATGTACCTTGTCTCGAATTTAAACTGATATATGTATAACTATATGTATAGATATTGTTGTATTATTATAATTATTATTATATTATTATGTATGGCTCGTAGTGCGCCTTGGCTATGCTGTAAGCACTGCGAGCATGGTTTAATAAATAAATAAATAAATAAATAAATAAACGCAATAATTGAACTGCGACTATAACGTCAATAATTAAGCCGTTTGACTAATGTTTATAGGAGGTGGAAGCATACCTACTGCATAACGCTACGGTGGCTGGCGCGCGCCAGTCTTTTAAGCAGTATGCAACAGCTATTGAATAAATTTAGCTATTAAACATGCAGAAACTCAGATGGAATAAATAGATACCTACTGGAGAAAATATAGGTACTCAGAAGTGAGAAATCTGTCACTCATAAATCAATAGTTCCGTTTTTAGGATTGAAAACTATATAGCTCATCGATCAATATTTATCTAAACCTTAATATACTCGTAGATGGTATCTAGTCTTAACATTTTATATAGCTTAGAAGACAAGGGATATCGATCTTTTACTTAACAACTTGGGGGGCTCCCACATATCAACACGTATCATTACAGAATCAATCAAAACAATGAAATGAAGCTGAGAAGAATCGATACAGAACTCGTATCATCGTCTAAGATCAACGCGCAAAGTAATTAAAGAAAAGCAATCGTAGGCGGCTCGTGGCATTGACTGCGGTGATACCTATAAGAGTCCATCTTAGTTTCATAATTTTAATTACGAGACAAAAGTTGTGTGTGGCGCCCCGCCGCGAAGGAAAGCGATGATATGAGGACTGAAACAATGCACTTGCATCAAATAGGTACCCACACATGTTGTTCATCAGATATAGCAATGATACGACGGTCTTCATGATTCAAGGACGAAGAAAGTTGTAAGGCAATCTACTTGTACGATTTAAGTATGACATTTATGATGTCCATCGAATCTGATTACGGCTATCTTTACCAGCTACGGATGCTCATGTATGGATCGTCAATCAATGTATCTAATTAATAATTGTTTTAACCCACGTAATATTTAAAATCGACTTAAAAAATCTACTCAAAACCTTACTTAACATATTTAGTGCATAGAGTGACATGACACACACACACACACACACACACACATTACACAGTACAACATCATCTGGCAGTTTTCGTGTTATTGCTTCTCAAACTCTCAGCAGCAAAAAAAACGGCGGAAACAGTTAGTAGCTACGAGATAGTCCGAGCACCTAACATTGTTTGGTGTATTTTTGTGACGTAAACATACCGTGCCGTCAACGGAACAATTTGTAACATTTGAACGTAAACAGACATACCTACTGTTCCATTTTCCCTGGTATGATCTTTTTGGAAACATTTCTTAACTCGACACGGAAACTTTGCGATGAACGATTGCATGTCTGTCATTGTTAAGCGCGAACAAAGAACGTCTTGCTTTGCTGAGAATACTTTTTCTTTATTCCCTAAAATGTATTTAAAATTGAATTTCATTAACATATTAGTTATGAAGACTTCAGAGTCATCGAGTCAGGAGACTATTTATGAATGAATAATAGGTAACAAAGTACCTGTTTATAATTTAAAATGGAACATGATTTTATGAGCTCATCTAATTTTCACCTAGAATAACCAAAACAAGAGAACTAAAGTCAATTATTTATGAGTAACCCTTTACAGGATCGGATCTCCTCTCGTAATGAGACGTTAGGCCTTATTACACCACAAATAATAGCCTATTGCGATTGGTGGACTTTAGACTTTAACAAAGTACCTACCTACAGTTTATCGTATTACAGTAAAAGCGTTTTATACCTACACGGCACTCCAATTATTCCATTAGCACTAACACGGACACTTCTCGGTACACCATTATTAGAATTTATTGTACCTGCGTATTACGGAATTAGGTAATTATGATAGTCCATCGCTGACTTCCACTGGTTGGTTTTTTCGGTGACATAAGAATGCTATTCTTAGACCTTTTAAAAACAAAGAGTCAATTTTTCTTTGCAGGTGGCGTCGAAGCAGAAAAAGAAGAAAGCTCGTAAGGAGTATAGGGCGACCACGGCGCACGCGCAACATTGGAGGCGAACCGGACTGTCCTGGCTTAGGGCGGCGGTACCACGAGTGTAATACTGCAGTAAGGATTCTTAATATTTTGCATTAGGTTTTACATTAGTATGTAAAGTTATCATTGAAGTTAATGATACATTTTAATAATAATATTTCGTAGTTTAAATAATTTCCTTTTCCTTCTCGTTTTAATCATAAAACAATAAGGCAGCAGTAACCCGGTAAATTCAGAAGGCAAAAGTTGTCTCTGCAGCTCATTGAATATTTGATTGAAGATACTATCTGTGAAACGTAATCGATTGCGTTGCTACTTGAGGAATGAAATAAGTAGTCGAAAATTTGTTGCTTCGGAAAAAGTTGAGTTATTAAAATACAATATCAAAGACCATAGCGTGACTGTTTTACTACTTATGTTTCTACCTACTAAAATCAAATTTTAATTTAATTAAGTAATCCCGAAAAATATAATTAATGCAACATTTATTATTTTGAATTCTTCAACTAAAGTTTAAGTGCGCCAAGAGTAAAACTTGTATAATAAATATCTCCGGCACAGCACATTATCCTTATTCATATCTTGAATGATATCAATGACCACCGCAAACAATAGCAGTGAAACCTCAAATCAATCTAGCTCCAATAGGTAACAGAACCAATAAGTAACTAGGCCATGTGCCATGTTCACAGCCGTGCCCGGGGCCGGTGCGGGACTCGCGCGGCGAGCAGTGCGCGGTGTTCGACCGCAGACCGTTCCGCGGACGATTTTACACATGGGTGCCCTACGTCGACGGTGAGTTTATTGTCTCATACACGGTGTTTGCCTGTAATCCATTAGTAACTGCAGGGTCGGATCTTTTTTACTTTGAGAAGGTTGGAGCCACCACGCTGGCCCAATATGGGTTGGTGAAATTTCACATGCTGTTAAGAACATTATGGTATGCTCTACATCTACATATACTTATATGTATATCTCTATATCATTATAATTATCATATTCCTCGCGATGTTTTTGTTCTCCGCTACGGCGGGTGACATTTTATTTTATAAAGTACTAAGTACAATTTATCTTTTAAGGAAATCATTGGTGCGTAGGTACCACTGGGATTCGAACCTGGCCACCGTGTAAGAGGCCGAATTATTTATAATATTTATCATCTTCATTGATTTAAGATGCAAAATCCCATTACGTGCGAAACTTTAATAGATGGTAAAGCCAGAGAAACTCGCCCGAGGAGGTACCATACCGCCATCCTCTTAGTCCGTCGTGAAGCAGCATGTTCATAATGTCTTGTGATTCCGCTGAGGAGACGTTGTTGCCGGAGGTCACAAAATGTACCGCCAGGCAATGTCACTGTCGCTGGTTCGTAATACTAACGGGTTATTGTATGTTTGCTCTACCATCGATAAAAATAATGAATCATGGCTATTAAACAAGCAGGCGTCTTAGAAATATACCGTGGATCACCCGTTGAGTCACCAAATACTAAAGTTAATCAGGTACACTTGAGGTCGTTTAACTAGCCCCAATACTAACGCGCTTCTCATAAATGCATTGGCATGCTAAAACTTAAGTTGGTGCTAATGAATGTACCAAGATGCTAAGTGTAATTTGCCAAAACCTACATTCATAAACAATTATTTGCAACATTTATTATGACTAGGTTGACATTTTATTAGCCTAGCCATCGATTTATGGGAATTTTATAAGTGTCTGTTATACCTAAGCTGTGTTTGTTAAGATAAATTTTTAAATAAAAAATAAATTAATGTGTGAATAAAAATAAATTAAATAAAAATAAAAACGTATCTTATGTACATGTACGACGTCTTCCTACCTCGTGATGTTTGCAATGACTACTTTCATAATCATAAAATTTGTCTACGTCCTGACGTCCTCATACCTAATAGCAGATGTTATACCTAGCATAGGTAGGTACCTACGCTATAAACATAATAATAAGCGTAGAAAACAAGGTGTAAGGAATTGAACTATTGAAATAATAAATTATTGGGTTACTCAAATGAAAAAAAAAATCATTAACCATGTTTGTTTTCGTAGGAAATGCGCCGTGTACCTTGAATTGCCGTCCTCGCGGTCAGCAGTTTTACGCCTCTCTTGCGCTGGTAGCTGACGGCACGCCATGCACCAAGCCAGGGTTCCGAGCTATCTGTGTACAAGGAAACTGTATGGTAAGTAGGTATATTAATAAATTTATATTTAAATTTTAAACTTTACACTATTTTTCTAGTTAAATCAGTTTAATGTTGAAGTTGAAGGTGTTTTTATAAAAGAGGATACAGCGCCACCTAGTATGAAGTAGCGTTTACTTGCGAAACGGCAAATAAGTTGCAATGTTGCGAGTGTGGATTGACGGAGTGCTGAACAAGCGCCATCTATTGACGAGAAGACGGCAACAGTTTCGCGCGTAAAATACTTCTTAATTTTTACAAGTCAAAGGATTTTTCGATTTATTCCGCAATAATAGAATGACAACGTCTGGAACATTTTAAAATATTCATTATGTATTATTTTTAGGTTTTATTATTATTTAGAATACATTTTATTTATTTATTATATTTAAAATTAATAAGTGTTACCTATAATATTATGTTGGCTGACCTAGTTTTTCTCTGTGATCATATTCAGCTCACAGATAGTAACATAATTCCATGCCCAACTAAAAGTAGGAAGAAAATAACTACGAGTACAAGAAAAGTAAAGCAGTGTGGTTAAGTGATTTTCCACTTTCATGCAGGAAAATATTTGTTAAATACCGTCATTCTTCTAAAGTTCTACTTTTAAGGTATAAGTTTTACTTTCAAAGAGATGCTTATTTCGTAAGGTGATCACATTCTGAAATTTAGGAAAATCAAATGAATTTGGATATGGGTAATTTCACAAAAATGTCATCCCACCGTTTTTCACCTGTCCCTCAAAATGAACTAATATTAGTCCAAATTACATTATTTAATTGTACGGTAATGATAACACAATATTATATTTGTGTAGATTTAGCAAATAAAATACAACCACAGTCCTTATTATTGGAAATAAAGCATTTTAAGCAAAAAAATATGGGTAAATTTGTACTGTCCCTTACGTGATTCTTCAGATACAACTGTACAAAATTAAGTTTTTTTGTTTATGAACACAACTTTTTTATTAGTTTAAACATAAGCTGTGATATAATATCATATGGAAAATTAATAATAAGAAGGGAACTGCTGAAACAAGGATATTTTAATCATAAATTTTTAAAGAATGTACCTATTTAAGTCAAAATAATATTTTTTTACGTCACGTGGAAAGTAGGTAGTTATTACATTAACTTACTAGAAATACAAGTAAAACAAGCAAAGATTAGCAATTTTAGCACCATTTTTAATATTGATTGGTCATTGGAATCCGTTCCATCAAAAACATAACTTGTAAAAAACCCAAGTCTTGCAACTCAGTTCTTGCACCGTAAAAAGGCCTGTGCCTTTGTTGGGATGTAACTACTGTTAGTTAGTGTGCTCGCGACTTACACACACACACACAACGTACAGAAAAGTAAGAAAATCGAAAATCGTTTGTCGTTTGTAGTGAAGCAAGTCTTAGTAACAACCACTTTCGAGACAAGTTCCATTTTAGCTACGTGTAAGTAATAATAAGGATGTCTTACTCAATGAGCGCCGCCGCTAAGTTACTAAACCTGCCTGCCTGTCTGTTTGTCCGCCCATCTTTCTGCTTGTTTGTGATCGGGTTGTATCCAAAAATGTGTTATTGTGACCGTAAAAAAATGTTTTGGTACATTTAAGTACAGGAGTCACATGCCGTGTTTTCGTTCACTGTCACAGGCTGTAGATAATACTAATTTAATTTTTGCCTCAAAAAATAATTTAAAAGTCACTGTGCGTGCTATTGGGATTCGAATTCCCGTGTTAGGTAACAAATTCTTCCTACTTTTTAGCAGTAGAACTAAAGTAAGTAAATAGGTAATTTTCTAGGTTATTCATTGAACTAGTCTATCAGGATTAGTTCTAATTGACTTTGATATGACTGCTTTACGCCTATCACTGGGATTGGCAATTTACGATATTAAGCTCTTAAGCTGGGATGATAGCCTTAGTTACGATATCCATATGAACTGATTAGTTTATCAGCCCCCGACATAAGGGTCGAATGCGAAATTATGTGGTGTAATGCCCTTGTGTAACTTGACGTTAATGGCGTTATATTCAAATACCTAAGGGAAGGTAGGTTACCTATGACTCGAAATAAGTTTAATATATTTAGTTCATTAATATATTTTCAAGTAAACCATTGCAACCAAAGATGGTAAGTATTTAAGTGCGCTGTTGTTCCTAAGATTCATTGTGCGTTATATTTACTATCTCCGAATACCATATCTTCCCCTTTGAAATACAACGTTCTTGAAAACATCCTGAGGAACCTGCATGCATGAAAGTTTTACATAATGTTCTGAATGGTACGTACGAGTCTCATTATAACAGGAGACCTTGTTATGCGTTATAGGTACTCGTACATACACAATATAAACGAGTACACATAATAATTATGTTTGTGGTAATATTTCACGGACGAAGTTAATGACCTGCTGCAAGGAAGCAGAGAGCAGCTATGTGCCTACATACGAGTATATCGTACCGGCGTCGGTCCCGCCCGGGGCGTCTGATCCATCATTCCACTTGCATCACAAATTGCATCTAATGCTATTTGCACCGCTCCTCGGTCAGTATGATGCTCATTATTCTAAGCACTTTTAGACGAAGGAAAATTAACAAATTGATGTAGATACGGTACCTATATTGTTTTTCTTTAAAATTCATTCCGTAAATGAAATGACATGCTAAACGTCTGCTAGCATCAAGAGGCATAGGACTCCGGAATTTCATTCTTATAAACTCTGAATTTTTTGCCTCATGGATTTTCCGGTATAAAGTTTCCATTTGTTTGCCCTTCTGTTCCAATCATTCTTTCATTTTTGTTAGCAATTAACACTGAAATTCAAAAATGTGTCAAAGTAAACAATTGGTCAAGAATTTCCAAACTCGATTTTTACCGCTTTAGAAGCAAATACAAATTAAATTGGTGTAAATCTGAGTTTTGAGTTTAAGCCTTGTACGTCAATATGAAGACAATAGGCATACACATGAATGTTTACCGCCATAACAATGGTTATATGTGAAAATGAATAGTGTCAGCTTATTATAGTTTGACTCCTACAAATCAACTCAGATAATGAGGTCTGAAACGTGACCGACTGCATTCTACTGTATTTTAGCTAAGTGATGTTAAACAAGCTGCTATTAACTAAAAGGTTACCAATAGATCCCGGACTCGCTTGGTAACGTTTGGCCACAGCCATACATACCTAGCTTAACACATAAAGTTACAAAAATGTTTTCAAAACAATAATAACTCTTTATAGGGGGTACACTTATTACAGCGATGTTCGTGTGTGTGTGTGAAATGTGTGTGTTTGGATGTGTGTACCCCTTGTAGGTATTAGTTAATCTCTCCCTCTCTTTCATTAATTAAAATGCAAAATTTGAGTAAGGCAGTTTTTCTGGACCGGGTTAGTTTATTGTTATGGTTGGAAAAATGTTAATGCTGGAATAACAAATTTTAGGCGAATTTCTCAGTCTTTTTACGTAGCATTTTTCTACAACCTCAGATGATGATTTTGTCTTGTTCGAGAGTCGAAGTGTCTATTCGTCCGTTTTAAAATATCCAGCAAAGTTAGCTATAAAAAGGTTTTGCTCTCAGCTTTACTTTGTAATAGAAAAAAAATAGCAAAATATCTCACTGATAACTAATCAACCACAACTCCTTCGTTGATTATATCTTTAAAACTAGTATCTAGATAGCAACCTTATCAATTACAAACCGCGAGTAGGCTTCGCTTGATAATCCAGTTCATACTTAATCTAGCATCTCAGTTAATTAATATGCTTCTATAGAATGAATTACTGGCGGACGCATCCTTCCTGATAGCACAGTTAAACGTATTGCCTCGACCACACTTGAGGGAGCACCGAACCATTCAAACTATAGATAAGATTTTTATATCAAATGAGGAGGAAATGAGTATTCCTCCACACTAACCATTATTTGTTAAGTGGTCACAAAAATCCACACTATAGAAATCCTTTATCAATAAGATCGTATGAGGGGCGCTTTTCAAGAGAACTAAGCTCAGATAAATTGAATATCTCCGACAAACCCACCTTCCCAAACGATACACAAGACATGATGCTGTTATGGCGGGATATAGTGGCGGTTTGTAGTGGAGGCGGACTGGAGATAAATAATTACTTATTTTTTAAAGTACACGCAAAAGAGAATAGGGGTACCGTTAATGTTTCCAAACCATAAAGTAAGTTACAAGGTTTAAAGCTTACAAGAGCTCCTACGAAGAAATGTCTTACGATAAACCCGCAAAGACGTAAGTAAAACTAAGTTCGCAAAATATATAAACTTTTAGATGGAAGCTAAGTAAAGTAAGCAAAGCAAAATAAAATTAATTTAAAACTGTATTAGTTACAAGTTTAGTTTGATATACTTAGTATTAATTTTCTAAGAAATATGACAAAAGTTAACGTTGACAAAGGAACAACGAAAATATGCAGAAATAAATCGGCTACTACTAAATTAAGCAGAACAGAGCAATATTGCAACTGGCCTGTGAAATACTTATAAAAACAACCCGCATTTGCAATTTGTATTAGACGAACATAATTTACTTCATTTAATCTTTTGTAGCTTCAGATCCTGTCCTCCTTAGATATATATTCAACTCCTTGCATATATTGGATAGTAATATATTGAATGCCTTTCCCTCTACGCCCTGGGCCAGTAACGGGATCGTAGATCGGTTACCTTTGTTTTGACAGTAATTGTAGTAGATTGCCAACGTTTGCAATCCATTGTATGAAGCCAGGTCGCTTGAATCGTTAAACTTATCTAGATAGGTGGTAAGTTTTGTCAAAGTTTTTCTTGGAAAATTATACGGAAGTGAAAATGGACATGTGTCCATTCTTCAAATTCCTGCAATAATCAGTACCTGCAATAATCTCGATAAATACACTTTTCTTGCTTCTTTCTCCACCTGTTTAAGCTTTAGATTAGCGTCAATGGCAACAGGAAAACCCACGCATTATAGCCGTTTATATTACAGCCAAATATAAAACATGTCGATCACTCCTTCTCATCCCGTATATTGGTCATTGTACAATATATCACGATAAGTATTCACTAACACAAATTTCCGTTATAGGTTGCACATGGGCAAAAGTTGCGAAAAATATCGCGTAGAATCCTGACTCACAGGTTGTTGATAGAAGGGTGAAAATTTAGGGTTTTATGTAGTTTTTGATGCCACATTATTGAAAAATAAAAAAAATTGTCCAAACAATAAAATAAAAATGTTAGGTGTGGACAACCCTTAACACTTAGGGGTATGAAAAATAGACAGTAGCCGATTCTCAGACCTACTGAATATGCATATATAATATGCATAATATTTCATAAAAATCGGTCAAGACATTTTGGAGGAGTACGGTAACTAAACTGAGAATAAACTAAAAATGAGAATTTTATATAGAAGAAGATTATCGTACAATCAGTCCGAAGTTAGCAGTTGGACCTCGTTCCCCAGGCAGTCACATCTCCTGACGGTAGATCCCAGTCCCCAAAGGGGAGATCCCGTTTCCTCCAATATCGGCATCCATGTTTCTTAATCCAATACAATCCTAGTCATAAAATTAAATTATCAACGCATTGAGTAAACAACCGGTCCAACCACATACCACCACAAAATACCAAGTAAAATGCATATAAATTTCCCTAATGAATACCTTATTTGGTCTTTTTTTTCCTCTATATTTACTTCAAAGTAGTTACATAGTAGGTACGATAATAATTAATCAATCGTTATGAACCCTAGACAGTATTTCAACAGCTTAATAAGCGGTCATTATTGCCTTATTGCTCAACATTTGAGCCCATTTAGTTTTATGTCGTCATTTCTCAATTCTAATAATCGGATATCCTCGGGAAAGTGAAACCCAATTACGTGAGCCGAGCCTTAAAATCATAGGTTCAGACAACGCCCTTTCTGCACTGTAATTTGGTAGATCAATCAACGAGTTTACTAATACAACGTGAAAAATAAGCTTTGGAAAATTCTAATAACGCTTTATTTTTAGGCGTGCCTTATTCTTTTTTTATTAAATATAACTAGTAAACTTGCTACGCTACCAAATGATACTGGACATCCATGTCCGACCTCAAACAGGAGAAATCATGTTTGACATTTTTTGCGTGACAATTTATGAAGACGGTAGATGCCAACAAAAAATCTCTGACAACACCATGTCAATCAAAAGACGCGAAAGGAAGAATACAACGCTTCACGACGGGGCATAAAATTACAGTAAATTATCTAAACTTACTTCTTGTTCCAGCTTCGATGGCTCTGCAGAACTAAGGAAATTGAGACGATATATTGCGTATATATATATTTCTTAATAATTGTACCCGTAGCTAAAAATATACTCACTTAAATTAAAGAAGTTGTTTCCGTCATGTTTTGTCGCCCATTCTATTCAGTTCGATCTAGATTCTATTTTGAGACAAGCCATAAGGTTGATGAACATAATGATATCGAAGATGCAATAAGTATGAGAAAACTTGCCTTGGTAGTGCTTACTGGACATGCATATAATTAAAATCATCCACGATTTTCTAATAATGATGATTTTCTCATGATTGGTCTCATAAAACCACAAAACCATAAAACTACCTATTAGCAAAATTTATAAAAAGCTACTACAAAATTACACAACATTTGGAAATATAAAAAAATCAACAATGCATGGCGAAGCGTGCTTTTTGTCAAAAGCTTGAAGCTTAAAGTCTAATGGCAGTAAAGAAAGTCACAGCAGGTATTTGTTATTATTAAATGTTTCAAATATTAATAGTCCAGAGAGTCGTTTTTCAAATTTATAACTTTTCCGTGCCATACCTTATTCTGGTTTATATGCCCTCTGAGGGTAAACTAGGAGTAAATTTGTTGTTTGAGCAGGTTGTAACTCATTTAGCTACCTACAACAGTGCCCAGGTAAATATTTTATTTACCAAGCAAGGTCTCTTAACTCGCCTACCTTTATTGACCTATATTTGTAGGTCAGGCAACCCTTACTTGTTCTAGTGTTCTGGCTTTCCACCTATCTGCATTAATACGGGTCAGTAATAGGTTTCTATTTAAAAGCACGCTCATTACTTTTACAAAGAGCTGTTTATAAAAAGAAAACCTGATTTTTTTCTCGACTTTTCATGTTTTGTGGGCTTCGGTTAATATTGACAATACATAGTATTCGAGTAGCTTGATTCATTTATAACCTATTAAGTATAACTATAAAGTGTTAATACCTTTGTCTAATGACAATCATAATGCCTACTTTTTAATAATTAGGTTACATTCAGTTAATTTGTATCGGTTATTTATTATTCTTCTAGTGATTTTTCGAATGTGCTAAGATTCAGCTAAAATAACATCGTTTTATATTTTTAACATATTCCTCAATTAAACTATAACCTTTGAAATCAGACATATCGTTATTATACTAATTATATTAGCGTTGTAACGAAAATGACATAAGCAAATGAGATAATTGCGGCTAGACAATAGTTATTTTTAAGCGTGTAATCGTAATTGCTAAAGGAAACATGAAACGTGAGAGCCGTCGCACTGACTAATTGGAAAATTACAGAATCGCCAATTTCATGTCGGCTGATCCTTAACCTGGCACATGTGCCGGTAGTATACTTCAAAACAACAGATTAACGGAGAATGTATTTAAAACCATGGGTAAAATATGAAGTTTATTTACAAAGTAATTTTAAGTCTTCTTTTGTATATTTTATACGAAGAAATAAAATATCATCGCTATTAATTAGAATCATTCACGTTTTAAAGTAAGATAAAGACAAAACATATTTTTGCACAAATATATAGTTTCAAATTATTTATATCAATCTATGAACTCGTATATTTACCATTTTTAGGTAGGTATGCAAATGTTATATTATATGGAGATAGAAACAATAAAGTTTCTAAATAACTTAATATTAAAATAATATAATATTCTTATTACTAATCATCAGAAAGTGGTGTGTTGAATTACCCCATATTACTCCATATTAATTTACTACCTATCTAGCAGAAAGCCTGCTACAAAGATACAACTTTACCAATAATTTGCACAAAAATATTCAAGTACACAATTTATAAGATCTTTATAATGAAGGTTGTGAAGGTTGGTGTTAACCGACACAAAGGAAATACGGTACCTGTTTTACGTTTCATATCGAACTTCTAATTAGCCAATTACAATATTAGTCACACCTGAGCCCCTAATAAACCCTGATTTATGTCAAGTTTACACGTATACGTGTTGGCCCGATACAATTGGGTATTAAATTACACCTTAATATTAAAAGGAAAAGTGGTAGATCGTGCGATGTGATATTAAGGCGAGAATGGGCTAGCTATAAAATTTACAATGAAATAGCTTTATTATAAAATTATGTATGTATAAAGGACAAGGCACAAGGTATAAAATAACGATTTCGTATTATTATAGGTCAAACTAAGTATTAAGTAGATCTCCCAGAAGAATATAAAACAAAAACAAAAGATAGTAATATTAGTACCAATACGAAATAAAATCTGGATGGATCTCGATAAATCTAACGTTAAACACGTTAATTTTAGATGGCCCAATTTTGATATCCTGAATCCTTGACAAGATTTTTTAGGTCAAGATGAAATAGATGCCTATTTTGAAGTATCGTACAGTGGCAAGGTGCGCCGTTGTTTGCATTCGCATAACGGGCGTAAATATTGTGACAGTCTTCGGCAAGTCAAACCGAATACATTTGCTTAACAATAGCAATCTGTCTCTATGTCGCTGTGTCTTCGGAAATTATGACCATTGTGTCTCTGCTATAAATCTCCGTTATTACCACTATGTAATACGCGAAACACGGCTGTCGTTTGTTAGAGAACTTATTTACTCTAAAAATATTGAGTACCTACTACAGAATGTGGCTGGTGGCAATTTATGTGTACTTATAGGCATAACGTAGGACCTAGCTACTGTTATTTTTTGTATTGTGGTGATTGACTACAATATGGTTTAGTTTATAGCAATATCACCACGACTTTAAAATTCGATCTTACTTGATTTTATACTCTCTTTCGATTTCTTTTGTGTACACAGTTATACACCAATGCCAGAGCCATTAAAACCTTGTGAAAACATAAATGATTCAGCGGCAGGAATTTCTGATGAAACTTTGGTACAATTAGTTTCAGTTCAGAAGTTCTCTGAAAATAATCCTTGTTTAAATGCTTAAAACACGTCCAATATTTTATTCAGAGTACCGCCCCCACCCGTCTTTGTGAAAATCGTGAAAGGAATTTAACGCATTGGACAAGACCGTTGGATCATTGACCTAATTAATCAGTCCTTGTAAACGTGTTATTATTTGAGTTTTTTTCGCTGTAGTTTTTACTTTCACACTTTTCTAAAGGGTAGTTGGTCGTAACAGTAGCCCGAGAAGGGTACCCCTAATCGCCTATCAGGAGGGGTTGGTAAAGTATTCTTCAAAGAGATACTTTACTTTATGCGCCAACCCCAAAAGACAGTAGGAAACCGTTGTATTTAAAGGACTCAAGACCGGGTGCGGTGGCGTCGATTAGGGGAGGCCAATTTCCAGCAAGGGATTACACCGTATTGAAAGGAAGAAGGAAGGACAGGACATGCTCTCATAATAAATAATGTGTTCTTCAGCATTTCAAACCCAATCCCTTCTAAACGTTTTGATAGCCCACTGGGCTATCAAAGCGCGAGAAATTAGGTCACTTAGCTTATAACAATATATAATGACGTAACATAAAACGTATTATGATCCAAATATATCATATCGCGCTCTGAGTCATTGCCAAACTCACAAGTGCGGGCAGTGGGTTCGATACGGATGTTCTGGCAAACGTTACCTCAGACCTCTTGTGCGATGCTGAAATCTTCACGACAGCTGTACGAGGATATCTTCGAGAGCGTATCCAGACTCGTGCGGCTTAATATTGACGTAGGTATGACATAATTGATCGTTATACCCAAGATGGGCTCAAAGCTTACAATCTGTATTTCATGACCTTAATTTAAACGCCTTAATAACCAAGGAGAGTTACGAAAGACGATCAAATTATAAGGTCATGAAGTACAGATTATAATAAAGCCAGATTTTATAATTAGTATCTTGTTGTTCGTACAAACATAGGTATTTTGGTAATATTTTTAATAAAAATTTTTGATTGTTCACCTTTATTCCTGAAATTAAGATAAATGTACCTACTGTCGATTATAGTGGGATTTGAGAGGATTTCCATATTTATACGTCATGTGTCAATGTAGCTGATTTTGTAAATTGATGGCTGAATGCATGGTTATAATAAACTGATAAAAAACTACTTGAGTGTAGTTCATTATCCAGATTTATTGCTTAAATCTAGTAGTGCATTAAGTACGTATAATAATTTTATTAGACTAGTCTTTCGCGTAAGTCTGTCATTCACTGCAACGTTGGCACTGCAATAAACTATGTGCATGAACTTTACTTATGGAGCATCAATCTATGTAAACAGCACATATATTTTCAGCTATGTCAGCGCTAAATCCGCTCTATGCTCATTGATCTCGATCAACTATTTGACGAAATAAATAACGTGTCGCTGGTGTAGAATTGCGTAATCTAAAATTCCATGCATAGCGGCAAGTCAGCCGTAAATCCGAGCGTGACACGATCCCGTGAAATACGTTCCCTGCTGTAAGTCTGTAAGCTCACCGATTCGCTATCGGCCACATGCTCGGGAATTTAGTTTCGCGAAAATATTGGAATAGCTTTTTAGCAGATTCTATAAAAGAAGAAATTTATATTTTCGAACCGTAGGATGGGTGGCAGCTCGGGGCAGACCATCTGTGCCCTGAGTATGAACTTACGCAGTTTCGTATAATCGTATCGAGTTGCCATTAGTATGGGAAGATGTCAAGACAGACTGACATGATATACTAATGACTGACGCTGACTAATGTTAAATGGCCATTATAGTCCGTAGACAATCTAAAGTAGGACCATAGCACTGAAAACGAATGAAGTGACGGTCGTTGTATGGCGGGATCTTATACCTACTATAAGAACTCTTGATATAAAAAGCAATGTTATTTGAATTGTTTTTCTGCGAATCGAGTTGATCAAGTATTACTTTATCAGTTGAATCGTTATTTAAATTTAACCAATTTTAAAAACTAATCCAATATAGCACCAGTCGCAATATTACACTATTCGATCGTAAAATCCATTAAGAAATAGATTAAAATAATCGTAATCATCAAATAAAACTTAATTGACCCCCCGCGTTTGCAAAAATAATAATCTACATTTTTTTTCTTTTCTCACAAAATGAGCTAATACCGTCTCTATCATGCTTGGACAAACTCGTTTAGACGGAAACTGGATTGTAAGACAGTAGCAGTTCAGAAAGCAGTGCCACTGCTTTTTGCTCAGATAAAGTTAGATATTATGTTTTATTTGCATGAACTGTAAGTATATAATTAGTATCAGAGTACCCGGTTGCCGTAAGAGATTGCGGACTAGGTTTAAAATGACAAATTCGCAAAGATAGAGATACATAATTAGCCTCTGACGTTGCATGATAAGGCAAATCAGATATCCTGGTGGTTTTAATATAGGGTATTACATGACTTTAATATGTACTTACGATATGATAGTTACCTACTGGGACATTATGAGAACATGTAATTATTTTGAATGCGCTGACGTGTGTGTGTGTGTGATGAAATATAAGTAAGAAAGACATAGGAGCTTTTGCATACGATACTTAGACCCTATTTTATGGATTAAGGAATCTTTGTTTATTTCTTTCTTTTTGTTTTAAACATCTTAATAAATTTAAATATTCTGATTTGACAAAAGCGTGTTAAATATAGGTAGTCATAGATAAACTCATAAATGTGACAAATAAGTATAGTATACATAGTAGTGTGAACGGAAAATCTGCTTGTGGATTAAATTTAAACCATTATAAATAATAGCGCTTACGCATTAGTAAGTACATACATGATTATCACACATTAAATTTGCAAATTAAACGCTGTAAGTACGGAAAATCAAAAAATCCTGCGCGAGACACGGTTTTAAAAAAATACACAGCTAGATACATTTGTTAAAGAATATAATTATATAATGTAAGGAACTTACGTTCTTACTAATAAATTAGTAATTAACTAATAAAATTCTATGGCATATTTACGAGTAGATGTTATTATCTTAAAGATTAGTTCCGACACCTTTTGTTATCAAAATAATTGTCTTGTGAGTTACTGACAAGACCCAGTTTATTGTGGTTACTCCGAATACAGTATATATTATATTATCATTATTTCTTCAAGATACTCGGTCTAATTTGCATGCATCTTGAATTTGTAGATTGATAAGATACGAATAGAATAATTGATAACACTTTAAATACTTATGACACATGATCTGAATACTAGGAAGCATACAACTATTTTTTGATGAGCTTTACATATTTTCTACGTATGTATATAGTGGCATCGTAGCATAGTTTTATGTGCTATATTAAACTGTACCTTTTTCAAGAGAACTTAAAGTGCTAAGTTTATTTGTTGAATTAGGTACGATCTATGGCTTGAGCTCGCGATTTCATCCGCGTAAATTTTAGGACTCGGTCCCCTTATGATAATGCAGATTATAAACAGTTTTTGAATGACAGAGTAAAATTTCGCATCTATAAAGTTAGGAATGATAATTATGCGTGCGATCTTAAGTATGAAGGCTCCTAAAAGATAAATTAAGGGTGGAGTATGTAGGTACAAGTAAATATTTTTTATAAACAATGATAGAAGGACGCAGCCAAATAGTCTTACTTCTGTCACTTCCACCAGATGATCGCGCCGTGAATGTTTCTGGACAACTGGCAGGGTCAATCAGGAACTTATTGTCTGTAAGCAGTAAAGTCATAGTAGCTCACCCGAAGAGATATTTATTTTTCCTTCCCAGACTCCTCCAATGTATTTTCTGTAATAGTTACCTAATTTTCCTCATTCAATCAAGTTCCAAAGATTATTCTTTTCGCACTTAAATTATTCGTACTTACTATGTTCTTTCTGTTCCATCATATTTAGGACACTTAAGGACACTTTCTGTACACACCTTTCTTTTACATACTCTCTTCCTCTTACTCTCTATTTCTAACTACGCCAGAAAAATTTACAAACACGAGTACAATGCACCGGTGCTTAGATCATGATATGGGAGAGTTTATTCACACGTATAAATATTCATAGGTCGTAAAAATTCATAGACTTTTCAATCATACCTCTTTAATAAGAAAAGTATGTGTTGTACAAAGATTATCTCAACAGTCTGAAACGTCAATTAATTTTTCAAGCATTCCGTAACGATCCTAACTAGACGTCTATACATCGGCGCCAAGTGTTAGCGCATTGACCGAATATAATCTTCTGAATCATCCTCTAACCGTACTCTAACGCATGCGGTGTTACTTAACATTCCTATTGGATGCTATTCACATAATTACTCAAATAAATCATTTTGTACATACGCGATATCGATATTCTTCAGGTTCAAACGATGGATTGTGACGTTGCCGCTATTTATAGACCAATGAACAAATGTAGTTTGATATTTATAAACGGGATATAGAAAGAAATCCAAATCATAGAATGTACAAAATAATACAATAAACAATGCGATTTGATTACCTTTGTTAGGTATATTTCGGTATAATTTAAGAATGGCAACTTCAATTTGTATCTTTCTTATCAAAATTGTATTTGCATACCTACCTATAAAGGTAAATAAGGAATGATTAAACAAAATACTCTGGAAAACCTTAAATTAATCTGTAGTCGTACAAATATACGTTTTTCATTTCATTTTTCAATCATTTTCATTTCATTTCTTAAACAAAGTTAGCTTTAAGCTCACGATGTACACGAAAACATTTAGAATTTTGAATGACTACTTATTTATTTATCAATTATTATGTAAGAAAAACGATTAACATTCGAGTAAGCATTGACAAATCAGTATGTTAATGAGCAACAGCTACCTGCATTGTTGTTTTGTGTACCTACCCTGTGATTGAATGGGGCTACGTACGATACATCGACATGGGAAATTTCGGTCATTGTGAGCTGAGAAAAATGCCGTATTGTGAGTGTACGCAGGAACCGTGAATCGAGATAAGCATTGAACAAATTTGTTTTTGGAGTCGTGCGTAAATTTGGTTAAATTCGTTAGGCTATTTCCGACCAAGGTCTCGGGTTCAATGCGCCGTATAGGGCGACATACGACAGTAACTGATGGTGTCATGCTAGTTGAGTTGTCAGTAAGATGTAATATAAAAATGATTTATTTTTAACATCTTCTTTTTTGGATTTGATTGACAATAGCACACTGCGAAGAGGTTGTCTAGTTTCTCAATAAATATTTGGCGAGTATCCCACGGAAGGAACAAATAGTAGTTACAATCATAACCCTACGTAGTAAACATAGATGCTACTTCTTACATTGTGTGTTCATTAAAATATTTACATTATTTAAATATTTCATTTACATTAGAATATGAAAAATATTTGATTTATGATGGCATATTTAGGTAGACGTAGTTTACACAAAAAGGTGATAATGCTAGTTATAGTACATTGGTTTTTTATCTAAAAAGGTATTGCTAAAGGAATTACCTATATTGCTAAAGGTCATTCCTATATTGCAAATCATCTTTATAAAGCGATTTATTCATAAAACAAATATGACTTCAAAGTTTGCCTATGACTTCAAAGTGCCTTTAGTTTTGTCGGTAAAAACCAATTTACATCAATCGTCTCCAATAATAACTGATGTTTACCGATATTATGACTGTTTTAACATTTTATGTTTATGTTTTGATATAAGTAGATATTTTTCATACTTTAACGTTTTTTACGCCCTGAATTTAAAAACTTCGTCTCACCCTGTGACTTACCTCTCTTTATTCCATACTGCAAACATATTGTAACATTACGTTACGGAACATGATTTATGAGGGAGCCAACTGACAGTTTGTTGACCCTTTTTGGGAAATCTTTGCTTTGTGATACCGCGATATTGCTACGCAATAAGGTTTCGTTCTCAATCATGCTCGATCGTCTTGAACAATATGGTATCGAGCACGTGTTTATTTATGCTCGAAGCGATGACTTTTATGGATCTTTAGCGGCGAATCAAGAATGTAAAGTGATTCAGTTAATGTTTCTGTTTGTACAAAGAAACTTAATGCGCCTCGAATTAATTCTCGAAGCAATTTTTTACGAAGCGAATTCGTTTTATTAAGTCTTGGGAATCGTACTTGGCGTTAAGGCGTGTTAATGTTTACACTTCTCGCTATGTAACTCATAAGTACAAGACAGCTAAATAAGTTATGTGACTTATTCCTGCCAATCGTGAGTGGTCAACATACAATAAAAGCGTGTAACTAAGACTAATATTCGTAAAGCAATAAAAACCAGACGTCGCCTTACTTGGCCAACAGTATTTTAATGCAAACAAGGTAGGTAGGTACGGATAATTCAATTTTTTGTAAATATTTTTAACAAAAACCGAACACTTGTTGTACTCTTAGAAAGCGCGTGCACAATTCATTACAAACTTGTGACGTTAATTATGCCAGAGAGGAATGCAGTGCGTAAACATTTTTATCATTGTTGGATGAAGGATTGCATAACATTTTGCTAAAATATTCGCAAAATTAAACATTATCTCCTAGAGATGGGCTGTGAAACCGTCTACTACTCGGTATTAGGAATTTTTTTAAATAGTTCAAACGCGACAGTTACTCATGGTTCAAGTAATTAGATACTGTATTTTGCTACCGTGCCGTGTTGTGTCGAATAGGTAGATACTCACTCGTATTTACTTATATTCTTACTTGATGTTTTAAATTTTTATATTTTATTGTAGCTTATCTTTCGTCAATTTAACTTTAAATATCATGAAAGTTTATTAAGTGTTTCTGAATTCATATTATTATTTAAAGATGAAAAGTTACAATTTTTTTAAGATTTGTGAACTACGAGTGTATTTAACTATAAATTATTACGATAAAAATATTTTTTACCAGCCAATCCGCATTAGGCCAGCGTGGTGGACTAAGGTACATACATCCTTCCTACATCCTTCCTTCCTACATCCTTCTCATTGTGAGTGGAGACCCGACCCTGTAGTGGGTCACTAATGGGGAAAAAATTTTTTTTTAGCAACCATGAACACTTAGCCGAGGTTTAAGATCAAGCAAGTCCATAGGAACTCGATTACCGATTTTAAGATATTATGCTATTGAAATTGTCCCATCTCTACCCAGCATCTAACTAACTATATAGTAAACATACAGCGTCCTTGGTCGCTGTACATCGCACTGTCATGTTATTACTAATTTGATCGGTGATACGACGATTAAATTCGCATAACTGTTCAATGACGCGCGGCAATGGTCCCGAAATATTAACACTTGCGTGTATTTTACAATGTTAGTTTAAGCCGTTTTTATAAAATAACCGTGAAATTGTATCCGTTACAGATTCAGTCATCGTACCAGTACTTAAACGTGTGTTTTTTTTGCCCATATTTTTGTGAAAAGAAAATTGTAAAAACACAGAGCTACGATTTTGACTTGGTAATTGGGTTTCTTTTGTTTTATTTGCGTATACATTAGTTTATCTATCTACTTAACCTGTTGAAAATACTGTTTGCCTTAAAAGCTACATTTGAGCAATAGCTTAAAATAGCGTATTTAAAACGAGCAACATTAAGAACTTTACGCTCGAGTACTCTAGTAAGAGGTGGTGCGTAAAGAAGCGTAACAACTGCCCACACTATTCACACCTAGATGCACGGCAGTGTTTTAGCTAAGTTCGAAAAAATGGGTAATAGCTAACCTTTCATTGTTAATATAATAGGTACACCAACTAGTTATTTGAAGCTACATTCAATACCTCCATGCGTCATAAACTATTTAATCTGGGTAATCTTAAAATTTGAAGATATACAAGAGGTAAATTATTTGTTTCTGTTAAACTCAATTTTAACGGAACGGATTTACCGAACTTGGTCCCTTTTTCACATATTATGTTAACCGTCAGGATTGAAAAAACTTTCGCAACGGCACTTAGCATGCGTATCAATTGTAGCTCTATCACGAAGGGCGTCGTTGTTTACTTCGACCGTCTCGCCCTTATCACCGCCGGTCCATTTGCCGGTAGTAATTACACCTGTCCGTCAAATTCCATTTATCTGAGAGGGTTTATCGTGCATTAACCCAACTAGACACATGTAATTATTCAAGATTTTGATATGAGATTTTAATCACTTGACAAAATGTTTGGATGACCGGCCTTCACAGGTCTGATTGATTAGGAAACTTGAGTTTACTGTTCATCTTCTAATTACGTGTCAAATATGTAATACATAGGAGGAAATAAAAAAATCCAATGAGGCAATACGGCGCTTACCTAGTAGTTATTTCACTTGCGTCAAAATGAAGAACTTATCTTAAAATAATGAGTAGGTATCTGAAAAAAAAGCTCTTGTTCCACATGTAAGCGTTCAAAGTTGTACGTTGCCAAAATTGTGCTGTAATTACCGTATTTTATCGTATCTCTACCGCATAAATAAATAAATTTTTTAATGTCTTGTTAATTAAGAGTTTTCTTCCTAATAATTTGATCTTCTTCGTGATTCTTTCGTACCACCATGTATAAGGTAACTTAATGTCCACGACACATATTGCCATGAGCATTCATATTCGTGACAACATGAGTACCTAATACTAAAGCGATTCTTCTTCACAGCATTCATCCATGCACATGGGAATGAAGTAATGCGAGAGATATTCATTAGGTAATCGCATCGTTGTACTCTAGCATTGCTTCTCATAAGCCAATGCCACGTAATCCGCTTTGCTATCAAACGTGTATCAGTGCCCTAATTATAATTATTGAATTTTGACTCACACTGTTATACTGATAGTATGACGAGTAAGAATAAGTACTGCACTTTATTTTTACTATTAACTCTAATTATTTTCTTGGTATTATTGCTTCTAATTAAAATATAGTGACTCTTTCAATGACTGGCCCATGTGAAGTATTAAAAGCCCTTGGACTAGGATAGTGAAAATTTCACTTTTTATTGATTGTGATCTCATTTCAACCCTTAAGGTGTAAAAAAGTGTTAAAGATTGGGGATGAAAATCTGTCATTTTTGATGATAAAATAGTCGAAATAGCTCAGTAATGATGTGATTAAAGCTTCAAACCAAACAAACGTATCTTAATAAAGCCTGATAGCTCATCTTCACAGTCACCTGATGTGCATAGGATTGGCATAGAGCGGAAAAGTTCATTATATCACGAATGAAATGCAGGCGTTCCTTCTAATTGGCCCTTGTCAGTGCCATAGAAACATGTGCCTCCATATTAATTACTGAATTGAGACTCATACTACATTATTGATTTTGAGCCTGATCTTTTGGATAATAGGTAATACAATCCCACTTTGGATTTTTTTATTAATTTTGAACCAAGCAATTTTTTTATCGTTTTGAAGAGTTTAATGTCATTCTGAAGATCTTTTGGGCCAGTTCTGCATTTCACTGCAGTAGATAATGTTTCTTGTCTGAATGTAAAATCTGAATTAAACCTCTTACTTTCATTATTATAAATCGTGGGATGGAACTACCAGCATTACTGCTACACAGCCCTTGAGTTCTGAATTTACATTTATGTATATCCAATTATATCGGTGTTGCTATTTATGATCTTTAATTCGCTTTAATTTGATGAATTGACACTATGTTCTAGATACACGGATCTTCTTGTAATTTATAAAGTAGGTATCTTAATTTCTTTATTTGCTTATAAAGGGATAAAATAAATTATTTATGTATGGATTATACGACATAGATACTTAACTTTAAGATAATTTATGGCTTAACATAAACACTATAGATCAGCTTAAAGCTGATCTTTCTTAATTAATGAGCCGTCAAAATACTTTACTAAATGTTTGTAAACATATTTTTATTTATTGCTGACAATTCATTGACAAATTGAATTACATTTCTAAGTGATTAATTATAAAGGTGGTGTTAATAAGAGTAAGTTCTATGTATTGTGAGGAAAGTAGTAGGGAAATTTATCTGTTATCTACTGATTAAAGCTTCTTTGTTATAAATTTATTTTTAATATAAATATATTGTAATAGAATGTACTGCTGACTAAATACGTAGGTATTATCTCGCACGATATTTTATCCTTTAGAAATGAAGATGTGATAAGATGATAAATTATTTGATTTGATTTTGTTTACACCCATTTCATCCAATCAATATCAATGTCTCTAAAGACTTTACATTCATTCAATTACACTATTTGTTTCTATCCGGACAAATACTTAATAATTATTAAGTAAATTAACAATCAGTCGCAAAGTCTTTCTAGTCTGATTCGCACTCAGCTTGTTTGTCACATACAAACTGTTGACAAATATTCACAGCATAGACAAATCAATTTGTTCATTGACAAATCTACAACTACAGCGCGTAATAACAGTGTCCAATGTAGTTCTAGTAAATCGCGGTACGATTTAACGCTATACCAACAGGTTGTACGCCCATCAGCTCCGGTAATCGAAGCTGGCTACTGCAATAGTAAATTGGCTCAATTTCCAGTAACTAGGGTAAACCGACTTAATTGGATTAGCGGTAAAGTAAGGACAGATAAAAAATTTCTATGCAAATGTTCGTTTCATTTTCTGTTCCGTGTGGATAAAAAGAGAAATGTAATTGTTTTGGATGAATAAAAAGATGCGGGAAAGATAAAACTAATTACTTCGAAAAAAACACCCATTGGAGTTTGCTTCCAACCTATCCAACCTGCCTCCATCCCACCTCCGAAACTTTCTTACTCCTTCGACAAGCAAATGTTCGTCATGCTTGGGGAGGCGTGGTTTGCTAGAGAAACAAAATAAGGCGACCATGTTTAATAAGTATCAAGCATATATTTTGCGATTTTCAAAATTCCTAATGACAATGTGACAAATAAAAATCATTTTTAGAAGTCGGTAATAAAATATAAATATCCATCAACTGTATGTTATTTAAATGAAAAATTATTAAAACATATAACATGTTTATTACAAATTAATCGTTAATCTGCATCAAACACAACATTGTTCGAACAGCAGTTAGTCTTAATCTACGTTCGCGAGGCATTGCTCTATCTAGAAGATGGAGCACGTGGTTGATCCCAGAGAGCACCGCAGCCGCTACATGTTGTAGATTTCTGCGTCACGCACATAAATCGTAAGGTAGTGGATGGGGCGAAGCGTGCCGCAGCACAGTCACAACTGAGAACGCGACCGCGCCACCGCCTAACCTACGACCGGCGGCCGCTTCCCGCGTACCGGAAAATTGGCGCGAAAATGCGGAACTGTCAAAACGCACGATTGGCGTTTTAATTTAGTTCTCGTCAAATGTGAAGTGCTATTCTGCCAAAATTAAGTTGCGGACAGCGATTTGTGAAAACGTATATTTACAATCTTTATACACATTTCTACTCATTGTTTTTTCAACATTGTTTTTATATTTTTTAATAATACAGAAATATGTTATTAATTGTCAAGCTAATGTCAGATTATGTATTATCATTATTATTTAAAACACGAATCATACGCACTAACATTTCAATGCTTTTCAAAAACTTACGAATTGCTTACAAGGGCGTCCAAACGTTTGCAAGCCTGTAAATTGGCAGTAATAAAAATTACATACACAAGAATCATAAAAATGAAGGCGAATAAAGCTAGCCAATTAGCGGCGTGTCAAAACGTGGAAACCGACTGTGAAAATATCATTTAAAGAATAGCACGTGTTAACTAATATACTAATGTTTTGACTAACCAAATGAGTGAAGTAATAATTTAAACCTATTCTTCTCTGTCGCCAGATTTTGATAAATCTGTGTCGAGCGCTATGTGAATAATTATCGTATTATAAGACTTGATACGACAAATTTATATTCCAATTCATTCACATTAAAACACTTAATATCTACGGTACTCAAATCAAGATTTTCACGAAAAGTTTGGTTGATATATTTTTTATAAATTTGTCATTGCAATAAAAGAATCTAAAACATTTGTTCATGATAGAGTGATAAAAAATTTAGTTGGCCGCGTTCGAAATTTTTGATATTTACGTATAATTGGATTAAAGAAGATTTAAATTTCGCAGCTGACTAAAACTTTAAATTAATGCGTCATGTAAATGAAACAATTTTTATTCTTAATGTATACCAAAATAGTATTATCTATACCAAAATATATTATTATCAAGTTTAATGAATCGACGAATTTTAAGTAAGTAGATAATTAATTTCACACGGTAATTGTAACTTCATACAAAAGTTATGCGTGTGTATATGCAAGGGCGGCATTCAGTATGCACATAACTTTATTGTCACAAATCCTTTCATTACGATATTGAGAACACACGAGGTAGACGTCCTAACTACAAGAATAAATTAATATCATAAACGTAAGTTTTTTTAATACGCATGAGATAATTCCAATTCGGATTTTGACTGTTATTTGAAAATGTTAGATTATTTTGAAATTTGGCACACTCATCAAGTGCAGTGACAATACAATATCTAAGTACCAAGCCGATTTGTCACTGGCAAATGAAAAACGTTGTCTAACCGTGTGTGTTGGATGCATTTTGACAATAGTAAAGGATGGTATACAACATTTTATTCTGGTTTCAAATAACTGAGGAGGAAGAAGAAAAGCAAATAACCGACAACAGCAGTCCTCTTTACCTCTTAAAAGGACAAACATAAGTTTTTATTAATTAAAATGTTTCATTGAGATTTATTCCATAAACTGACAAATATAAAACTTTAAAAACTCCTAACAAAGTTCGCTTACTCGACGAAAATACGATAATCAGCATTTACCACGAGACACGCAAAACTTGTACGTTTCATGGAGAATCACAGTACATTCTCCAAGGCCGCCGCAGCCCAATGTCAGCGTAGGTAAGGTTGTTATCAGTTTATCTACCTAATTTCCCTTATCGGCCCACAGTATGTAGGTTACACGAGCCTCTAGCGGTTTCCTATGAAAGGGCCTGCTCTGTTCTAGCCTTCTATAATCAATCTCAGATCTGATGAAGATAATCAAACCATTTATAAATATGAAAGTTATGTAAAATATCCGAATAGAATACGTACAATGTGAACGCAGGCTTAAATAATTTATGTATTATGTCTGAATATTTTTTTCATCATGGTGTTCAAAAATTTCTTTGCAACTTATCTCATGCTTATAGTATAGTATAGTGATGCCAATTAAGATATCTATGTTTTACTATAATATTAACGTTAACGTCTTTACAATTACCTACGTAATATGTTAGTTTTTTATTTTTATTTTATTACTCAATAATGCTTAATTGATCGACAATCGACAACGCAACAATCTTAAGATCAATCCTTAACGACACTACTATTTTTAAAGTGACTATGGAGGTGTTATCTCTAGATCAATGTTGCGACATCTTAAGAGATACGGTAGCAAGTAATATGGGCCAATTACAAAATATAATAAACGTAAAGGTTGGCATGTGTGTTAACCTCGTCTCAAGCATAATAGTTTACACGCCCTGAATTTGTGAAAAGGGCCGGTTTATCTCGCTATGATAATTTTTCCTCCTGTGACAATAGCTTAAAAATAAAAAACGAGAGAACCTTTTATACAATACAATAGAGTTGTTGACAGAAAGCACTGCGAATTCCTACCTATTTCGTGATGGTGAAATGGTAAACAACAACAGGAGATGAAAAGGCATAATTTACAAAACTAATATTTTCGGTATCTTGTTATGTGGCTCCGTTTTTATGATAGCATCAAATTGAAATATGTACCTCCCCTCTCTACAAAGGATGCGAACAAATCTAATCTTGTAGAGACCTCTTCAGTTTTGGTTTTATCGTGATAATATTGGATATACGAAAAAACTTAGATTTATACTTTGATTAAGTAAATTAAGAATCCTAATCTTGTTATTTACTCCTATTGATATTTTACATTTTAGTTGCTTTTAATTCTTCACATATGTTTTGATAATTTTTAAATGTCCATAAGAGGTGTCCTTTTATTCTACTACCTTTAACACGATATTTATAAATAAAGATAGCTTAAACTCATCTTAAACATAGGTTTATTTTGTAATAAGTAGATACTTTACTGATTTTATGACGGATTATTTTTGAAGCACTCTCATACCATAATAAATAATCATATTTAAATAGGTCATCCTGTCAATTTCAATTGTGTAAACAAAAAATATTTTGTAACGTCTTTTGCCATTAACGCTTTTCGCCAATACACAGAACATCTGTAAATTCAACGCCTCCTCTAATCTAAGTAACAATCACTTTGGCTTGAAACTTTGCCAATATGTAACAATATCATTAAACATCCAATTTGCCCTATGGCTGTGAGAATATAAACAATTGAAAGTGATTTTAATATGTACTGTAGATAACGATCATTTAAATATGCATTGCTACCTACATAAGTAAAAGACATTGGTTCTTACAACTGTGATCGTATGCAAGGCGTTATATCATTAACGGAGAATTTAAATGATTCAAATTCCTCGCTTATCTTTGTTTAAAAACAGCGGCCATCTTTAAGACTATTATGACGTTTTACCCTGAACGTAATCTTAACTAAATTGGAACATTTCGGTTGCAAACATTCAAATAAAGTTTTAATGTTATTTTTGATTTAACATTCATAATGTTTGTTTAAAACATGAATTTCTTAAACAAAGTCTCATTGCCTATAAATGTTGTTCTTTAAAAATGAAGTAACTTTCCATGATTCGAACACGCCCATACGAATTAAACGTTAAAAGATAAAATCGAAACATCTAATTCTTTGCCGATATAAACAAATTGCGACGTGAACAATAATAGCCGTGTCGTTCGCTTTTGGATATTAAGCCATTATCGTAATTTAAAAAACCATTACAGCTTGTCATTTCAACACCCGCAAGCTATAAATCTTTTGCCAAATTATCTATCGGCCTTAGGTACTTTAGGAAGCGCGCCTATAAATTTTATTTCATATAAATCTGAATGTAATTGTCGACCACACCTATCAGATTAAGCGAAATTTCAGATTGTAATCTAACTATCGATACGGTTATTAAGATTATTGATTATTGTAATTTTAATGCAAAGTGTTATTGACCAAAATGTGCTAAAAAATGTGTTATAATTTTAAAACTACGTTACTTGGAAGATTTTATTATTGATTTTGCATAGAAGGAAATGAATTCGATTTTCAATTGGATGTGTAGGTGTGTGTTTGTTTGTGTGTTTAGAAAAAAGCAGTAAATTAGAGATAAAAGTCTAGTTCGATAATTTTATTGTGATAATTTTTAACCTGTTAGTTTTAAAGGGTGTCATTTTATAGAATAACATCTTCATAAATTTAATTCTAAACGATGATAGAGAACGAGGCATTAATAAAGAATTCCCACTCGAGTAGGCAGTAAAAGAAACCACAAAAATGATTTCATAATAATTTTACGACCTCAGGAAAGAATGGAAGTCGCTTTAACAGCCACATCAAAACGTTGACTTGCAAACAGTTTGCCGCACCAATGAACATCTGATTTATGATTCTTGAAGTGCCCAAAATTAGTTTTTTTGGGTAGGTAACACTTTGGCTCCGGAAGGGTTTTCACGGAAGGAGTGACATATTTCTTTGTTATGGGCTTAATGTAATTAAAACGTTGACTTGCAAACAGTTTGCCGCACCAATGAACATCTCGCACCTTGAAAATCAAAACGTCACTATGCCAAATTTTGGTATTTTGAGTTATCAACGCCATCTACCCATCCTTATTGTAAAGCTTGCGATGCAAAGACACCTGTCACTCTAATTCCACTAGAAGCGACAGAGAACGTTAATGTCATTTTGTCGAATGGCGGGAATCGACGAGTGCGGCATTGGAACATCGACACATTTTCGGGGATGCCGAACATAATGCAGTGGTCTCTATGAAGAAGTCCGTCATATTTCGTTTAGGAACACTTTTCAATGAAATTTATCGGTTAGTACGATTATTTTTTATGGAATAATGTATCTATCAAAAATATGCCAGTTTTGATTTGAAAGATCAAGTACCATAATGAGATCTTAACTTAAAGCAATAGTGTTTTCTTTCGCTTAGTGTCAGTTTTCCTTAAGCACTCCTTAATATTTTTGTGTAGAATAATGATCTATAATTAACGTGTCACTTTTCATTTATAATTCACGAACTCTTAACGTAAAACAATGGTGTTTTTTTGCGTTTAGAGTCAGTTTTGATTGTTTTCGTTAATACTTTCGTGGGGAATAATGTATCTATCATTCATCAAAATAAATACCTAATGTTTGGTATCAATACCTAAGTAGTTGCAAAGTATTTGGCCGTTAAAAAAGGGGTATTGAATAAAATCAAACTACAGCCGAAAACAACTCGTTTGCCATCCAAATCCAGTACAAGTCGTTCCTCTTAAACGTCATCGTCGTCATCTAGTTCATCCGACTCATCCAGCTCAAGCTCAGAATCTGATTGTTTGGACGAGGCCGCTGCAACACCAACAAAACAAAAATGTTTCAATACGCCGAACATACAAACCAAAATTGTAAATTCTCTTCAAAATAAGTTGTCCCCCAGCGTGGTAGCGTGGTTTCGTTGCAACAGCTAGGTACCTCTTGGTTACCCCTTCGTCGTTTAGCTCTTCGTCCTCCGATGAGAACGAAATGGACACTTCAGTGGTGTTTGACTATTCGCAAGAAGACAGGTTGGCAGCAAACTGTTCTCCTACATCTCCAGCTAAAGAAATCGACCAAGTTCAGGATACTTCGGGAAGTCCAAACATGCATGCATGCGTCCAGCATGTCAAGTGTTAGATGATTGTCAAGTCGCAGTGTTTACCGACAGTGATTTGACAAAATATTGCGAGAGGTGTGTGGTGTCCTCAACAGAGCGAGGCGGTACTTCACTGAGGGGCAACTCTTTACGCTTTATAAAGCACAGGTAAGACCCGACATGGAGTACTGCTCGCACCTGTGGGCGGGGGCACCAACAAACCACCTTAGTCCATTTGACTCCGTCCAGAAACGCGCTATCCGAATCGTCAATGACCCAAGATCGACCGATAGGTTAGAACCACCACTGAGCCTTCGCCGCGATATCGGCTCTCTCTGTGTGTTCTACCGACTTTACTTTGTCGAGTGCTCCGGGGAGCTATACGGGATGATGCCGACATCGCCCTTTCTTCACTACACCACCCGTCGGAGACTGAAATTCCAACCTCATAATCTGGATTCAGTAGGCAACGGTGACCACTTACCGTCAGGTGACCCGTCTGTCTGTTTGCTTGCTCTATTTATATTAAAAGCAAAATTTTATGTTTTAATGCTTTTAATTGAAATTTATGCGTGCTTACTGTAAGTTTTTGGTACGTATTGTGATAAAAACTCATAATTTCTTAGTCAATAGAGACTAGAAGTTCATTATTCTTTGTCAAGTTATTTCTTAAATTTAGTTATGATATTTTTTATAATTTGGAGTAATTTGTTCTTCCATATGTATAAGTATAAGACAATAAATGTTCTTTAAAATGATAGGTTTTATTTATTTACTTTTATTTGCATTTATTTACTAAAATAATAAGTTTTTTATTCAAAATGATCTAACTCAGTGTCACTATTACTTCAAAAGTAGCTAAATTACGAGTAGATACATAGTGGAAAAGTGGCGTTTAGTGAGAATAAGTCGAAAAATGACACTATATTTTTTTTCAAAGTGAAGTTATGAAGTAATTACTTAAAAAAGACAAAAAAATCTGCATTTGGTAGTAAGCTAGGGCATTCAAGTTGCCAAGTCAGCAAAAAAAACGAATACTTTCATCTTAAATAACCATTTTTTTGCCGTCATTTTAATTTGAGAATTTCAAACCCTCGTATTCAAAAACTGTGTTTTTCGTTTAGTGACGTTTTGATTTTCAAGGTGCGTCTGATTTATGATTCTTGAAGTGCCCAAAATTAGCTTTTTTGGGTAGGTAATACTTTGGCTCCGGAAGGGTTTTCACGGAAGGAGTGACATATTTCTTTGTTATGGGCTTAATTCAAATAAAGAATAACGTGAAATGTCTTTTACATTTCGACTTACATCTTAAAATTGATTGATTATTGGAAAAGTAAACAATTAATTTTGAAAACCAAATATGGATGCTTAAAATAACGAGTTATTTTACTTAATCTTATTATCATGTAATTTGTCTTTTCACTTTGTTTATTTCAATAACGTAAATGAAATAAGAAATCACCCTTGTACTCGTATCTCGATTCAAAAACACGCACGTAAAAATACTATTAGCGCAGAAATGTATGAGAACAAAGTAATCGAAGATATTTAATATATTCCAGTAAATATTTCTAAGCCTCTGGCGCCCATCGAGTTCCCTTCTTCATAACGTACTAAGTTGCTTTCTTCCTTTCTTTATGGTCTTTATGGTTATAAAAAAATCCATCCTCTAGATAAACGTAAACTGGTACCTATATACATCAAATTTAATCGATGTTGACTATTTATTCATATGCTGTTCCGCATTTTTCTACAGACTTCTGATCTACACTAATTGAATTGTACAGGACGTCAATTAACCGGTCAAGGATGTAACTACATAATGTTACCAATCTCCATAATATTTACAGTAGAATTATACACTTTTAAAAAATCAGTTTGAAGAGATTCCTTACTAACTTTGGACTTCCCTATAACGTGACTTAACATAATTTAACGTTAATATTTATTAAATTCCTATTTCCATTACACTTTATCACATAAGAGATGCTTACAGCATAGGAATACACGGGTTACAATAAGAACAAATGACGCAAACTAATAAAAATGAAATCAATATAATAATAATAAAATGTCGATCTATTTGCAGACGTTTAAAAGTTTTATTTATACATTTGTTATAAAAATTGTTTGCTTAGACTACGACTCGCCCTTGGAAAGCTTATATACAGACAAGATTTTCCGCGCTGTTTACGAGTTTAAAAATACCTGTTCAAAAATACATGTTTGATTTCTGGCCGATAAAATATTTCTGTTTGATTGACGAGCCAAACATGAATGGCGTTCGAAAACCGCGTACTATGTTTTCAATTCAGAAAATAGAATGTTTTAGTTTGTGAAAAATGTGGCTAGCATAACGTCGGTATCGTCGGTATCTCAATTGCAACCGCTATCTTGCTGCGGTGTGTTTACTCTAGCTCTATGTTTTATTAACACATTATCTGTACACGAAATATCTGCGAACATATGAAATGGTGAAAGAATGTGGTTTTATAGCCGAAAAAATGTTTTTTTAATGCATTTTTCCCTTAAATGCGCAAAATCCTACTAATGTTCCATCGCCTGCTCTAAGGCGAACCTTATCTGAAAATATAAACTAACGGTTACTGTCAAATTTTAATGCAAAATCCTTGAAATGAACCCTTCTGAGTGTCACATAGTGTCAAATTCAGTCAAGTTAATGTAAAAGCACAGTCAAGTTAATTCCCCTGTCAATTAACATACATAGGTACGTACGTATACATTATTCAGTAAGACACTGATACCTTTGTCATTACGCTACTTGATAATTACATTATTGGCAGATATCGCCTGAAATAATTATAATATCATAACGTAGATATAGATAATTATGTAGATTGGTATTGGTTTTCGCTCGTTGATTAATATGGCCATTTGGTTTTTAGAGAAACAATAATCTGCAATTTACATTATTAATCATGAATATCATGATGTATATATAAATTATAATTATCGACTAAACGACATTGAGTATTCGATTTCATCCTTATAATAAAATTGTCCATTACATTTGAAGTTAACTACTCGATCACAAATTAGAATTTTAAATTGTAAATACTACAATACAATCATAGTATCTACGGAACACTTTCGAATGAATCATATAACATACTTATTAAGGTTATCATTTCTATTAAGAAATCGTAAACTTTCGTGTTATCGATAAATTTGTTTCTATTTTGATACCGAAATATAATCGCGAGTAACACCTTTGAGTAGAAATGTGCCATCAGATTTATGTTAGGTAAATAATTTCAGTATCAATGAAATACTTACGTCTAAAACTGTTTTCTATTGGATTTTTTTCCTGAAAATCTACATAGATGACTAGTGATCTGAAAAACAACGAACATTTTCTTTGCTGACAAATGAACGTTTGTCTTGTGAAAGAAGTGATTAATAGTGGGTCCAGATGCGAAATATGATGATGGCGAATATTCCTGTGACATTCTTCCTTATCGTCTTAACTGTAAGTATAATAATTTTCTTTCTTAGTATCTTATATCTCTTTCTTCATGTTATAGGAACTTTGTAATACTATTATTACATTGTTATGTTCGATTTGTAGTAAGCATTAAATACCAAAATCATAAGCATTTGGTTTTACATTTTGAAATGATAGGTACTCATTTCAAAATGTAAAACCAAACAAAAAGACAAAAATCAACAGAACACTTAAATGAAAGTGACAATCTTACTAGGATTTTTCATTCACCTTAACGACAGGTAGAACTCCAGGCTATTCGATTGGATAGATAATGTTGCCTTCATTAAATAATTTATTAATCAACATCAGATGTTTTGCTCCATCTTTTGCTACGAAAGGTGTATCAATTCGAAGACATTAGCCGCCCGGAACTTTCTGTCTCTAGCTGTCTAGAACTAGATCTTAATTGACAGTCATACTGATATAATTTTATGAAGTCCTGGTACTTAGCGCAGATATCAAACAATTTTTAACATTCAATTAAACCGACAAAGAAATGTCCTGAGTACCTATGAAACAATTTTCAAAACATATTCTGGGTCATGGTCACTTCAACTGAAACAACTGCTATCTTCAACACATCTTGCTCGTGTTAACCTAAACTTAAAACATTGGCTGGGAACATTTTTTCCGGCAATAATATTATAATAAGTACTTATTAACCCCGTTCCATATCGCTTTGATGTAGAGTCAAATACACGAAGCTATCATCGGTTAGGTGTAAATCAGAGTGAATTGCAATGATGTCTAGACGCTCAATTCCACATGATTGTTTTCACCCATTGTTGATTAGGAAATTTTGTCAACGTTCAGTCACTTGTCTTCGCTGTGACAATTTAGGTCGCCACTATCTGTTTCATTGTAATAACCTTGCTAGTATTCTTCAATGAATTCTATTATCATTTCTAGCACCTGTCCGAGGCTCGTTCACGATCACTTATCTCGCGAGTAGGTACTCTTTTTTTGGGATAAATTATAATATATTTGTACGTTCTTATCAATCAGATGACAAAGTAACAAACATATTTTTCTCCTTTTGTAAATATTAAAATGACATAAATATATTTATACATAGTCGTAAGTATGAATGAATTTGGAGGACAATCAAATATTAAAGTTAATTTAAATAACAATTCCGTCGTGAGCATAAGCAAACGAAAAAAGGTAAAAACGTTACTTTTATTTACTCATCAAGATTGAAAGAATCCGGTCATGCCTCTGTCTCGGTATTTACTTACATAATTATAGTACTATCGTCTAGATTCGAGACCTTCAATAACTTTGTAATATAAGGTAAGCTATTCCGTCCTAACGGATATTTTATTAACCGGTGCCCAGATACCGTTTAAATCCGCTAAACATTAAGTTATTTTTAGCAGCTATCCATAAAAGAGCAAATAATTTACTTACGGCTCGCATGATGAATGATTTGATGAATGAAAGATCTACTTACTTTGGATTATAATTTCCTTACATTATATTCATACCTAATTAAATTATGGTCCGCATAGCACTATTTTTTTTCTTTTAATTGACAGAATTAGGCTTTGATATCATTTAATGAACATAACGACTTGCTGCAACTTTGATCGATTAAAAATTTGCCTCTAGAGGTCGGCTCTCGTTACTTAAAGTAGGTATGGGATAAACCGCATGGGAAAACTGAATTACCATTGTGAACACGTAGTTACATTTTCACGCATCAACGTAGCGCGTAGTCGCGTACCTAGATCAATTTGGACAACTCCATATAGAGCCCTGTGTCGTGTTGGTTGGTCAGTCGGTTATGTCAGCCAATTAGGCAAAGGCCTTAGGGGTTCAAGTTGGCTAAATGACTATTTTTTGTTCTCAGCAAAATGCACATTTTTCATAAGGAACTTAATAATAATATTTTATGTCCCTCGCAACTGTTTTGGAATTCCTGGGAGGAGACCAAAATAAATATACATGCGTTGCTTCATTTACTGGTCGTAAACTTTGACATTGTGATTGTTGGTTTACATTTAGTACCCGGAAATCAACATTATCGTCGTTAAATGTCTTTGCGGTTATAGAGCATTAGTCAGTATTGTTTTACGAGCTGTACGTCCCTTGTTTAAAATTATATTGAGTGTTTATGTTTAGTAAAGCGGGCTGGCGCCACCCATGTCGCATGTGTTTAGTTTTCGCGGATATCACGTAGGTATTCCTTCGTGCAAACTTTCAATTGAACGCTCACGATTTCTTATTTGCGTACCTTGTGTAAGTAGTAAACATTCGCACTTTTTAAGTGTCGTCTTTGTAATTGCCGCTTAAACATTAATGGGTTTATAAGGGAATTTACAAAAGAAACACAATAGGGCTATTTAAAACAGTATACCTACTTTAATCTGTCTTGAGTCTTTCATAATAGCAGTAGTGCCTTTCTCTAAATATAAGGTTTCCAATAATTCTCCCTGAATAGATGAACAATTTCCACAACGAACTGAGAAAAAAGGATTGTAAGATACTGAAATAATCTCGAACGAAATAGTTCGAAACCTAGAATAATAAAGAACCTTTATTCTACCTGAAGCTGGCAAGCTACAAAGAATAGTCACTCGTAGCTGTAGCTCCTTCAAAGATCTGCATGTATCGATCATAGTTCGTAATAGATTATCCGCTTCTGTGGTACGAAAGGAGAATATAAATACACCTGACTGAATGAATGGTCGAGCACTACCCGATTTTGTATTCACACGGCTTGGAGTATATTTTTAATGAAGCAATAAATAAGCATAGGCTAATTGATTTTAAATATTGCCAGTTCATAGAATTAAAAAATCGTTATTGAATTATTGTTAAGTTTGAATGTCTACATACCAGGGCCAGATGTGTCACGTAATTTTTTAAGAAGAATGACAAAGAGGCAAGCACGCCATTTAATTTCAAGTGGGCCCTGCAACCCCACGTATTCAAACTTAAGCTATAAACTCTATCTGTAATAGTATGTGGTTGAATTGCTGCTTTAAAGCAACTAAATTTAACGTTGCAGCTCCTGTAGCAGGGACCTTCAGCTATGAACACTATCGTCAAAGTGTTCGGATAGTTAACGTGTGCCATTAGTATGGCATGAAGTCAAACAGACTGACATAATCCGTACTAATGTCGTTTGCCATAGGAATACTTTGATGAAAGTGTTCATGCAGTAATCCAATACGTGATTAGTAATAAAAAGCATTTGTCGCAAACCGTCTGACTTTATTATGCTGTCGACCTATCATTATGTAAGTACACAACACAAGAAAATGAATAAATTCTCTCATGCACTTATTAGTGTTTATTAAGCACAAGTATGTAACTCATACATATTTGCACATTTTCAATGAGTAATTGTATTGCATGATAACACGATGCGACCCAGTTGGGCGGCTGCACATGGGTGTTTGCATAGTCGATCCGACGCACTCCCTAGCCACCTTTGTCTCAGTTACCGACTGCGACTGAATAGCTAATTTACAATCCTACTTATCTGATTCAGTTGTTCAGTCGACCTGAATATTCGGCTTCATAAACTTCAGACCTGCGTCATCGAACGGAATTCCATTGTCTCGTCGCAGACTCTGTCAATACTGTCTGCAGTTTTATTTCTAGAATCTAATTTTGAAAGTGAATCGAATCAGATCCTAAATAATAGCCATAAAGATATCAGGCCTGATATCTTCCAGAAGTGTCGCCCGTGCGACGCTATTAGGAAGATGGATACTAAGCACGTGGAGTTGATTCATTCTGTTACATTCGTAGGTAATGATGAATATAACAAAGTTTATATAGCACGGAGCTGTATCAGGCGAGGGAGCCGAGAGTCAACTGCGCTAATAAATTTATAATTCCTGCCGAGCCAACCTCATCGCGTATGGTAATGAAAAGTCAACGGCTGGTCTAGTTACGCTAATAAATGAGAGTTGGCGTAATTATTTGCCCACCCATTGTTTAATTACCGTCTGCGTTGCTTTCCTGAGGCCTTCCCTAGTCCTAGTATCGCTTGACCTCGGTTTTCCTTCCATTTCGGTTGTTTTGTTGGACATGTCCTTGTTTGGTGTATATGCATCAAATTGCATTGCCCTAATCGCTCCAACCTTGTCCGTTGTTGTGAGCTTTGTGCCATAAACGACAAACAATTGAGAGTTATAAACCAACTTGTGCCAATATAGCCTAACCGCTGCTATAATTTAAATCGAGACAGCTGATTGCGTACGGAAACGGTGTACCTTTTTAAGTTCATAATTAGTATAATTTATTACTTTAAATCGGAGTTTTATGTTCAACCGATCTTTACGGCTTCTTTATGGCTGTGTTTACTTAAACATTTAATTTCTTATGGTTTTGTTGAATTCTGTTTATTTGATTTGTGATGCTTTAAAACAAATACTTAAGTTTTGCGATACAATAAAGAGGCTTCCAACCATGATATCGTCATCGCATTTGAATAAGAAGCAAAACACTTTAAAATACACCACGCTTTATTTCAAATTAAACTGGACTTTTTAAAAAATTACCTACATTTAATTTTGATGTTTCCAGACTGCGAAACTATATGCCTGTTACGACATCCTCATAATAAATAAATAACGCTTCACACTCATAGCCCCACACTAGGATTCCCTGTGTCGTGGAAGCCATGGACACACACAAGACAAGAACACACACCCAGACCAGAAACAGTAATTTAAACTTGTCATTCAAATCTCTGCTCTGCTGGGAATCGAACCCTGGACCCTCCGCGCAGCCCACCGGCGTTTTAACCACTGCGCCACCCAGGCCGTCTTTAATGTATTAAAGAAGATAAAAGGTTGACATTTTATTATAAGATATTCAATTAGTTTTTTGCAGAAGCCCCAGCAGGTTGATTAGCATATTATTTTTTATTATGTATAGTTATCTCTTTTATATTTATAACAAAAAAGACGTAAACGTATATTCAGTGACATTTCAAACATTTCTTTATGAGGTGTTAAGGATCTTGATAGTCGACTTGAAAAATTGAATTAAGCATGAGGAATTTCTATTAGCCTTCGGGCGGTCATCATAGCTTATAAAAAGTTCTGACAAGGGTAATATTTCAAACGTTTAACTACTTGTCTAAATTCGACCGAACAAGACAATAACGAGTGGGTTTTACGGGGGCGTAAGTATTGGTCACGTGCCGTACTTTAAGCGAAGCGCTACTATAATTCATTGTTACAAGCATAATATTCAAAGGCACTACGAGTTATTAATCGGAAACAAAGCGAGGTATAAGTAGTTGGCGATAGATATTATATAATCAGGAAGGTAAAATTTCACTGCACAATTAAAATGACATTAAAAGGGCAAAAAAGTTTTTTATTGAAAAGTTGCCGACAACCTTTTCCTTCTTTCTAGTTTCATTCTAGCTTTGTCAGTAACCCATTAATGACCCACTACAGGGTCGGTCTCCTCTCACAATGGGAGGGATGTAGGCCTTAATCCACCACGCTGGCCTAGTGCGGGTTGGTGGACTGCTGGATTCTAGCTTTAGTCTAGGTTAATTCTAGTCAGTATCTATAAGGGTGACGGTTTCGGTTGTTATCGATACGATAGCAGTCGTTAAATCTTGTCGGGAGCGTTACTGGCGGTTAAAAACATCCGACATGGGTTGGCCACTAGCCCATTTCTCCACCAATCCCAGTACCCAAAAGTGGGTCAAAAAGGGTTGCAGCCATACCGATAGTAGGTACTGCATTATTCTCGCTTCAATTCTATTCTCGCTTCATCTCCTTTGTAAGACAACTGCCATATGCTCCTGTTGTTACGACGCTTTCGATTCATTAAGAACTGGTTTGCGGCCGCCTTAATTGTGACCTTCCGTGACGTAATGTAATCGATATCAATTTCATATGCCAATCATGTGCTCTGGAGTTTGTTCAACTTATTTCCATTAATTGGGATCATGTTTTCTTGCAAGATCATAACAGTATTTTTTTCTAATTCACGTTTTTTAGGATTTTTCTATTTTTTGACGTTATAATAATCTCAGAGTAGCTACAAATAAATATTAAATGAAATTACTTACCTTCCAGGCTATACTTAAAGAAAGAGTTTTAGACTTATAAATCAAAATGCTGGTTATCTGAACTGGAATTTAGCGTTTGTATGAATGAACATCAAAATTGTTCACACACAAGAAGGATCTAAGAGAGGAAGGGAGATTGGGAACCTAAGCATGAGGATTCAGCAAAACAGAAGGTGCCGGTTTTATTATAATTTAGACATTACGCCCAAACCCTATCACCACACATAATTAGTATCACAGATAGCACATATGCTTTATATGGCATTTTAAACGACGGCAAGGTATTTGCCGCCGTTTTAACGAGTATCTTGCCTCAAAGTATCTGAATCGGGCTGTACAACCAGGCTACATTTCATATACTACCGTGTTACTGTGCGAACTAAAAAAATATACAAAAGCTACAATGAGTCATATTACACTCAATATCAAAATTCGGCGATTAGGATGATTCTCGCGCCGCCAATATGAGAATTAGATGTCGTTATCTCATCGGCGCTCATAAAATTGACATTACTATTCACTAATGTTCTACTCGCATTAGTGTCACATTAAATATTTCGTAATAATGTAAGCCCAGCCATATGCGATGCTTTGAAAAAGTTTTGCTCCATCAAAATTAATACTTTGTCTCTCAACCTTAATTAGGTCACCATTTGAAATCCGACTCGAAGATAAAGATAAACGAAGATCTTATAACAATTTTACGTTGTAAAACAAATAAATTGTTATATTTTTGCCTTTAATGAATCAATTAAAAAAACACGTAAATTTTTTTGTTTATGTTGCGTCTGGCGTTCAAAATGGCGTGTGGGGACTGACACCACACGAGCTTTAAACAGGACTTAAATTCCTTGGAGTAAATTAGATACAAGGGTTACTTACCAACGATGTATCTGCTTACCGTTTAAATAGAGTAACTACCGGCGGAGTAAGGTTAAATTTATTGTTAAAATTATTGAGTGGATAATGTGACATATTTTCAGACAATGTCTTAATACTATGGAATACTTTAGGCATCGTTCTTTTATTATATCATTAAAATAACACATTGGAAACAGATTGAGAAACAATTTTTAAAATGTTTCTGTTTGTTCGGACAGGCTTTTTAAAATAAAATATATGCGGTTGTAAACCTAACCGTTTTGCAGTTAAAGTGGACATCAAAACGAAGGGTCCTAAAAGTAGAGAGATGGAAGCGAATTGTTGTAACACTGGACAAGTATTTTTAGCTATATTTTCCTGTTAAAAAGAAGGTAAAAATAGAAAGTAATTTATTACGTCTATAACATACAAACATTAAAGAAAGAAAATTCAAAGAATAAATTAAAAAAAAAAACGATAAAAAAAATTCTGTAACCTGTTTCACTGTTAAAATAATTTTTAAATAGCAGATCGAAACGGCAAAAGAATGAAACTCCAACTTAAAACTCAAGACTTCAAAATGTCGTATTTGAAGATCGGTCTCAAATTTGCGTATTGTTTATTTCATATTATGCGCTTGCTCACAAGTAGTTAGCAACACATGACCTCTAAAATGTCTTCGTATGTATTGGGGGTCTTTGTTATCCAAAGGCAGCAGTTACCACATAATACATAGAGCCTGTAAGTAAATTAAAGAAAAGCTACTACGAGTAACATAGACTTGAAGAGGCATGAACAAGACAACGAACCGGAGTAATTACTTCTTTATTATTTTATTGAACTTCGTAAATAGTATCGGACATGCCGTCATCGTGTAATTGTCAATTAGTCAACGCTATAAACACCAGTGATAATCTAATATGATTTCTAATTCCCGATGGCTTCCGACTCGGGTACTTGACAACTCTCTCACGTATTCAATATTCAGTCGTTGGAGATAGAATCGGAGACTATTTTTAGAGTTTGGTTCGTCTTTTGTTATTAATAATAGGAATTTTGTTACATCTTCGTCATAATATGATTTATTCGGGCTGTTCCTAATAGAAGGCGAGGGAAAATAATTTTTTTTAGACAGCAGCACGAAGGAGCAAGTCGGCGAGGAATCGCCCTTTCAGGCCTTCGTAATCTTTTGAATCCAACTCCTGTATTTTTTCTTCAAGTTGTCAGTTCACTTGGTCGGAGGAGGCCGGTTCGAGGACTTTTCTTCTCCATCGGTTGTCAGTGATACACAGCTACACCGCTTCTGAAAAAATAATAAATATTGTCTACCAAACATGGATAATTTACGTAATCGTTTTTCAGATCGGTCCGGTATGTACCTACTTCTTAAACAAATTTTTACAAAGAAACAAACAAATTTGATTAATCTTTCTTTTTTATACTTAGTAGAATGCAAGAAGTTTTGTACATGCGGTACACGGTCTTAGTGATCTTTAGATTATAAACATTTTAATCAATAATTTATTACAAATTATGTCAACAAATACTTATTTGGTATTTAATCATAATATGAAGCCGACTCGTGAATATTTAAGAGAATTCAAATAGGTACAAGATTCCCTTCGTCATTGATTTACATTCCAGAGGAAATTAGAATTATGTACCGCTTAGATTATGTAGAGTAACTGAGACTTATCAAACATGAATATACAACATGTTAATGTAAAACGTTCTTGTAAAACAGATTGTAAGAAAGTCTGAAAGCTAAGATCCTGTACGCTCGACAACGACGCTATTAGCGTTATCAAGGCCGAATCTATTGAAGATAAAACGAAGCTTTCTTTAATCAGTTGGATTATTAAGATTTCCTATTTAGTGTGCTCCTCTTATATCAGAACTTTGTCTGCAAAGCTGAAGTCTACAGAATCGGATCAAGAAAAAAATGTGTCAATAATCAAATTTGCCTTACCTAGCCTTGGTAAGTTTGATGGTAAGAAATAACATAGAGAAATATGACACCTTCATAACAAAAAGATATATAATAAGTTTTGTGCAATACCCTAACCGAAGAATAACCGAATAGTGTGGTAATATCTGTTATTTTAATGTAAAATTAAAATAAAACCTTTGAGCCACACAAAAACAAATTTATTAAAATGAATGTGGAAACGCGCGTCTAAATAAATATAGTAGAACCAAAACTGTGCCGAGAGGCCCGAGAGTTTTCTCCTCCGGCTTTTTCCGGCAAAACATGTCAATCAAATTGTGTATTAGTAATAAGTTTTAATATTTTATAAGTTTTAATTTGTATGACCAACATTTGTTAATTTTCCTTTTTTAATTTGCATGCCTGAAAAGGTGTATATGGATCGATTAAAGTGCCCTGTAAAACCAATAACTAACCCTAACCAATAACTAAAAACTTTTTCATTTACTTCACATCACACAGTATATTATTACATTGTTTACGACATAAAAACTTACGATATCGATTGTACTACATTGAAAGTTAGAGATTCATTAAAGCTATTTGCGTTAAAATGATAACGTATATTTCTCGAATGAATTCCTAACTGAACTAAACGAACTTGTGTCTAAAACGAGCAATTGAGTCGATTAACTTGTGACACGTTATACGGGCCGGCTTGTCATTTTACAGAGCCTCACATAGCTCAATATTGCAAAAAGCAATTTATCAATGAACTTTATCATATAGTTACCGAAATTAGCAACATAAAACTTCCACTAATCAAATAGGTAAAAAGGTGAATAATGTCATATTTTCAAGTGTAGTAAATTTTTCAAAAAATACTTTAACTTTTGTGGTTCGCCAGAGGGAATAAAGTTCAGCGCTTCATATCCTTGTCCAAATTGTCACGTCGCTCGCAAAAGTTGGTCGTACTATAACGTCATGTAACATTTGTCGCATGTCAGTGTATATTTTAATTAGGATATACAGAGCCATATATTAAAATTTGGTCGTGTTGGTTGATCAGTCGATTATGTCAGCCAATTAGGGCAAGACCTTAGACTGTTAGAGAATGCCGACGATAAAAACTTTTGAAAAAGAAATATATCTACCAGGTCCTTCATCTTCAAATATTTGTGCGTATAGTTACACAACATTGTAACCCTGTACATACATATCGTATAACCTATACCAAGTGTATTATTAGTAGTTCCAGCTATCAGAAAACAGCATGCAAATCTGCAAGCCCATCGGGAACGCAATAGCAATAACGATATCGATGGAAATTAAATGCGAACTCCCAAGCATGTTCCCGCAATATCTGCAGTAATCGCGCCATTGGGAACGAATGTATTTAATCCTAAATTACTACAAGCTTCGGGACTCGAACTTCCATGTTCAGTTTAAATCGTACTCAGTTCCTTGTCCGTTACACCTACTATATGTTAGTAATCTCCTTTAACAGGCGGAGTTGCCGTTAGTACAAAGTTTATAACTTATTCAGAATCCATTATGTCTACTGCAACGAAACGGTCAATTACAATGCTTTGAGATTTACGTATTTCATTCATAAACAATACACTACATTACAGTTTTATATATCTCCAAAGTAACTTATTTAGAATATTCGCCTTTACTACAAATTTATTTAAAACATTTACAAAATAAGGTAAATAGGTATGAATGAGGTAATTCGATTTAAACATAAGTTTTGTTTAATAAAGATTCAAATAAAATCAAATACAGTATGTAAAGTTTAAATGTAGTCAAGCAAAATTTAACACGTTAAAGAAATAGTTTATTACATGTAGCGTGTAGGTAATGAAGATGTCATGATACAAAACACTAAACTTATGGACCGTAATCATTCAATTAGTTTTAGTTTTTAAGAGTGAGTATGCTAGATGATGCATAAGAGATGCTTGAAAGCAATTTGGTAGATTTTTCTTAAAATTGTGATACAATTAAATATTTATTACTTATCTTATTGTATCATATTATAAATTCTTACACGACTTTAAAATTTAGTTAGGAATTCTAAAAATACGGCCCACATACAATTTTAAAATGGCAGAGAAGGATACTTCTGTAGCGGTGGGCGGGAACGTTCCATCTTTCTTTGATGACACGTCATTAGTTCATTGTTAAAATATAGAACATTTCTAAAATATTCTGAGTGAGGCAAATCTTGAAAAGCGTAAGAGAAGGTAGCTCTCGATATTAACATTGCGGATTATAGAAATCGCTGTAAGTTTAACTCAAACTAAAGCTTTGCAAATATGTTAGAATTCTCGCTGGAATGACTTCATTTACTCTTTTTGCATTACATGCAGTAATTTTATTGCCAACGTCCGTACATCCGAGACAGATAGCAACATGTGTTAAACGCTCATTTCACTTGGTCGCTATAATTATGAAAACGTCTAAGGCCGTTTCCTCGCATTCTACGACATCCATGAAATGCTCTGACATGTTAATTCATATGCTCTGCGAATCTCCTGCTTGTGGAATATGCATTACAAATTTAATGTTACTTTTAAAAGCGGTGAATTTTAAATACGAGATAATCGCATCACTTTTTTTGTATGTATACATATAGCGAGACTGAGTATTTTGAAACGAATACTACTAATAAACTCTTAGAGTTTATTAGTAGTTTCGTTTTCGAGTATGTCGTATAACACAAAATATTAAATTGTGTACCATACCATGTGTATAGGTATCGGTCCATGGATTAGGGAAATCCCTAAAAATTATAATATCAGATTTAAGCCTAAATTCTTTACAGGTGGTAGGCCGAGAAGGAGTCCTCGCATCAGTAGCGACTCGAGAAGTTCATTGCGGACGACGACTGGTCTCCGGACTATTCTCTCGACCGCGGCTCCCCCTCGGCTACTCCTATGTGACGACAGTCCCGCGCGGCGCCTGTCGCCTGAACGTCTCTGAGATTGTTACCAGCGAGAATTATATAGGTCAGTATATTGTACAAATTTCCGCACTCTTTCAATAAGAATTCTTCTAGGACGGGGCGATGTCCCTATTAGAAGCGACCCGAGGAGGACACTGCAAACGACGACTGGTCTCTAGACTATTCTCTCGGCCACGGCTTCCCCTTGAATACCTACTTCTACCGCGCCTGTCGCCTGAACGTCTCTGAGATTGTCACCAGCGAGAACTAGTTCATATACTCGTAGGTCAGTATATTGTACACACTGTTTAATAAGAGATTTTCTAAGCTGGTAAAAGATTCTTGCATCATTATTCTCTATACACATACTAGTAATTTACTAAGAAAATAGGTAAGTACTAATGCATTTAATGTGTGTGAAGAATCAGTCCTACCAACTTAATGGATGTTCTGACATGTTTTTTCTATTAATCATTATGAAAAATATCATAAGAATAGAAGTAATTTAGCTGATGAAAGTAATTAGGTACTATAGGAAAATAAAGTGAATTATTTAGAATCATTATTAGTCCGTTCTTAACACAAACCAGTCATATTATTATTATCACACTTTAGTATTATTACACAAGTTTTGCCCGTTTGTTTATCTGTAACAATAATCTCATAGTTATTACTCTGTACATAAGTAGATGTAAATGATATCGACCCTTTCAAACAAGTAAACATAATAACGGATTTCGTACTCGTACAATATAAGGTAGTGTTAAATGTTCACAGCACGTTTACGCAATTCAGTAACTTTAATAACAGTAACTTACAACAATAAATAATGAAAATGATAATTATATGCAATAAAGCACAAATCAGAAGAATTGTTATTTCTTTTATATGTTTTCATTGCTATAATCATGCTAGCTTCATCTGCGAGTAGAAGAATTTCCAAGGTCTTCAATATTACTTTTTGATTAGAGTACGGTCAACCAATATGTGTACTCTTTATTTTTATTAGTGTTTCGGTCCACAAATGGGTCACGAGAGATCTTAATAGAGAGATGAAGTGCGCACTAGTGCAAAGATCGATGTCGAATCGATTAATCGAAATTGCACACGCGTAGCCAGTTTGCCGAACGCATCTCTTCAATAGAGGCGCCTACGCCGCAAATTGCGAGATAAATGGAGATAGCCGCCTTTACAATTGGCGGTTAATTATTTGCATGACGTACACCACGAAACACTTTGTTTTAGACCATTGATTCTTAAACTGTACATCGAAAATAGAATGAATTTTCTTATCGGCCATCGGGTGGATTAAAATATGTTGATGAAATTTAATAAAGGGTTAGTTATGGGGTCAATTCATCAGATCATGAGGGTCGTTCGTTTTTAGCGGACGCCCCATTTTGCGGACATTTTGCTAAAAAATGTTGAGCTAAAGCTCAACATTTTTCTACCTCAAATTAGGGGACACCACGTAGGGGAGCCGTCCATTAGAAAAGCTTAAGAAACACTCTTCTAGACTACAGTTTTACCGTGCAATCAAATCAAACGTGGGCCTATTTCAGAGCATATTGTAAGTGAATTTTGGTTTTCCAGCATTACGAGTGACGAATGGATCATACATCGTGAACGGCGAGTTCGCTGTGAGCGCTCCAGGAAGCTACGAGGCGGCGGGAGCGAGGTTTGTTTACTCACGCAGCGCCGGCCTCGACAGCATCTTCGCGATGGGGCCCATTCAACATCCTATTGACATCATGGTGAATATTTACAATTTGTTATTACGCTATAAATTGAACAAGATTTCGTAATCGCTTCAACGCAACATCTGCCATAACACGTCATATTATTTTTAGGTTCTTTATACGCAACCGAATCCAAATATCAAGTACGAGTACCTCACCGATTCGTTACCGGACGACACGAGTAACGATATTCCACCGGCGAATAACATAGCAGAACACCACCCAACGCAGCGACACCACCGCCACCACATGGCAGAATCTCACACTAGAGCTCTCGATTCGAAACCTGAGCCTTCGCTGTCGAAGCAACCAGAATTCAACTCATTGGAAAATCCATTCCTAGTCGACAGCAACGTAATCGGCAACAGAAAGTTTATTTGGAAGATCCTATCCTTTACACAATGTTCGAGAACTTGCGGAGGTGGTTTCCAGATTGGGAAATTTAAGTGCGTTGAAGTTGGGCATAAAGAGGATAAGGAGGTGTCGCCAGCACATTGCAGTGGAAGCCCACCTGCATCTCGACGTCGAAGGTGTGGTGCTTCTCCTTGCCCTCCACGATGGAGAGCAACGGCTTGGGGACCCTGCCCTGTTTGTGGACCTGCCCACAGAACTAGAATCGTGGGATGCGTGCAGGATCACGCTAGAGGTATCACAAAGGTAAAATTTTGCGAAGCGAAATTTATTCGAAATCTGAATTAGTAGCTTAAATGTTAAACAATACTAAAACTGACATTGCATTCCAGATCAGCGACCAGAAATGCCCTCTGCCAATGCCTCCGAGCAAGGAACTCTGTGATATTCCAAACTGTGACGGCAGTGCGGTCACGGTGAACCTACCGCGTCTCGACACGAGGCGACAAGTGCGCCCAAAGGACAGAACTGACACATTCCGTGAAGGGCCGGTTATTTCTGTCGCCGCGAACGCCTCGGATAATGAATTAAGTCCGATACCGGAACCAGCTTACAGCTTTAGTGCGGCTGGTGGATGGTTGTACACCGAATGGTCAGAGGTAAACTTTTTAATTATTTGGAACAACAGAAACTCGGCCAAAATGATTTAAATCGATTGCTTCTATTGCCTAATACAATGATACTTTCATGTTTTTAGTTTCTGATAAACCACTTAAAGATCCTTTATATTAGATAATCCAGCTTTTTCTCTCAAATTCTTTTGTCGAAAGTGGTCATGTTGTTATTTTTTATTTTCTAATAAACTGAATCCTTTTCTATTTCTTTGTTTCTTTTCTCTGTTTTCTTTTAAAACTTCTATTTCTTTCAGTTTGTATAGCCTAAAAACCTCGTTTACTTGTGATAAAAATTGACTCTATTTGTTGCCTATCCATCAGATGGCCCGTTCTCATATCCTTAAAACTCTCTCTACCATCGACAGTTCTTTTTAACCAACTTCAAAAAAGAAGGAGGTCACGTGTTCGGCTGTATATGTTTTTTATTTTTTTATTTATTTTTTTGCTTTTCTTGGAAGTGGCAAGTTATAATCTTTATTCCTCTTGTTCAGTGCGTAGGCTGGTGTGTTGGAGGCGGCGTGCAGTCACGCAGAGTGCGTTGTGCCGAACCAAACGGCTGCGCACCACATCGAGCACCGCACGCGTCGCAGGCTTGCAGACCGCGGAAGCAGTGTGATGATGCACAGTGGTTTACTAGTAAGACTTGAGATATTATATTACTTAATTTGCCTAAATGTGCCAATTTGCATTACATTAGGATGTAGTTCTGGTTACCAATATTTTGTCAGTGGAACATAGAGCTTAAACTGGTGTAAGGAAAAAAACAGAAGCAAGAAACTATTGACCTCAGAAGGGCCTAGGATTGGCGTAGATTTGTACTGCACAACAAGATTAGTAAAAGCGTCTATATTTAGTAGATTCTATTTAACAGCTTAGTTACGTTCGAAATTTAAAGATATGTTGGTATTTAATACTTGCTGTGTGTGTCAGTAAATTTACTCTCTTGTAACAGGTGAATGGTCACCATGTTCTGCGGCTTGCGGTGGTCGTCAGATTCGCAGCGTGGTGTGTATAGGAGACAGTGGTAGAAGATTGAGAGAGGCTTCTTGTCATGGTCCTAAACCAGAGGCAGAAAGACAGTGTGGAGGCCATTGCGCACCCTCATGGTACCTCAGCGATTGGGGTGAGGTAAGTGATGGTAATCTATGGTGATGGTTTATTAATTAATTAGATAGTAAAGTACATTTCAGCAAAAGGAGTATAGTCCGCCCTCCGACCAGGTGGACTGACAACCTGAAGATGGCAGCGGGAAACCGTTGATTCAAAAGGCCCAGGATATGGCAGAGTGGCGTTGATTAGGGGAGGCCCATGTCCAGCAGTCGACTACGAAAAGCTGAAATGATGATTTTGATGATGAGATAGTAAAGAGAGGTAGAATATTAAGGGATTAAAATAGTTACAGATACTTTAACTCATCTTGATACGTGGTATCATTTGTGCGTGCACCAAAAGCGATAAAATAAAGTGTTGCGCGCGGACAGCGTCCGTGCAATGCAAAATTGCTCACTTACAAGTACACTTATGCACAAGTCGTGCAAAGATTTGGACAAAATATATAAATAAATTATGTCAGAATATTTCAACACAAATCAATCATAATGCTACACTTAACATCAGGTCAAATCAACAGCAAGTCAACTACGACTTTTACGTTTGTCATCCAGTGTACGGGTCCATGTGAAGCGGGCATAGAGACGCGCACAGTGTGGTGCGCGCGCGGCGGCGAGGAGGGCGCCAGTGGGGCGGCGCGCGACACGGAGTGCCCGGGGCTGCGGCCGCCCGCGCGCCGCCCCTGCGTCCCCAAACGATGCTCGTCTCGCCCCACGCCGGCGCTCAACGCTGTACCCGTTGGTGAGTATCTATAAACGATGAAAATTATATGTGAATGGCATCCAGCAGCCCCGCAAACTCACTTTACAGGCACTGCTGTCAACCACGCGCAACGCCTGTAAGTCCACGCATTGTTCATTGCGTGCTATACGCTATTATGTGGCTGCCTGTAAATGGAAAATAAACAAAGTATGATGAAAGGCCAGCAGTAAGAAGGCTGTTGACTGTTGATAGTGCGACAGGCCGCATTGTTGGCCAGTACTCAAGCATATGTGAAGCAGGCATAGAGACGCGCACAGATGCTCGTCTCGTTCTATCCAGGATCTAGTATTTAGGATAGTGAAAAAAAAAACTAATAAATACGTCCGGTACTGTGGCTCTTGCCGCGGCTCTATTCCTACGCGTTCTTCGTAACAGACATCTCATTGGGTTTTGCGATCTAAGATTTTTCAACCCCTGTAAACTCACGCTTTGCTCCACACACCGTTTCTAACCTCTTTATCAGCTATTGCCTATTTCTACTCGATGAAAAGTGTAATACAAGATCTAAAGTAAACAAGCCGTGGCGCGTGACATTTGGAGTGGAATTCCGTTCATGGGTCCAGGTGACCACACTGCTTTTCAGCGGGTACTAGGTATATCCAGGATATAGACTTTAATATCTCTCTGTTAGGTTAAAACTCAGAAAACTTATTTTCTAGATAGATAAATTGTTTTGCAAGTAAACCGGTGCGCTCTGTTACTGATCATTGGACAGACTACAATTATGTCTAGCAACATCTTTTCAGACTTATATAACGTTACCCTGTGGTATAACGATAACAACTCCATCCTATTCAGTTTCAGACCCCCAACAGCGGGTAACCAGACACCAAAGTGAGAACACTCAAAACTTCAGAGACAGATCGCCCGGGAACGGTGAGTCATCTTCCATTAGTTAGCATTTCACTATTTGTACAGTTGCATATTGTTTTTGAATGGACAATTATGTTGGGCAATAAATTATTATAAGCAAATATTATTGTTGTAAATGCAATATTTGTGCAGCTTATTTGTGCACTCATGCATTATATGAGGTGTAGTTAACTAAAATGCAAATTGATCGCCTTGATCTTTCATTCGTCATTTTTACTTAAAATTTGACATGTTCAAAATGCTAGATCATTAACAGACACACATACACACATTCTGGAGCACCAAATGCAGTACGTGCTTATTGTGTTGGTGGTAATAAAAATAAATTAATGACTCGCTACAGGGTCGGGTCACCTCTCACACTGAGAAGTAAGTAGTCATTAGTCCACCACGCTGGCCTAAAGCGGGTTGGTAGTCTTCACATCTTTGAGATCACTTGATTGATCACCCGGACTCGAGCAAGAGGTTGAATTCTTAGCCTAGTGGCTATCACCGCTTCTTATAATTATTTATATGGTTGATTGCAAGCAAAACCGCGACCAACAGCTGCTAATATATACATATATTTTTTGAATGTGTTAATTAAGCTATTAGTTTGACACCCCACACGGTATCATTACAAAAAAAAATTAGTTCATGACTTAATGTCCTCTAGAGGGTGCCACATTCAATGACGCTTCTAACGATACCTCATTGTCAAATTCTGATAGTAGTTTAGACGTTATGAGCGAACAGATGAACATACATACATACAAATATACATACACACATAACGGTCAAAATCATAACCTTCATAACCTATTATAATATAATTAATATAATATTCACCGTAGTCGGGTAATAAAAATGAATAAATAATATTTAGGTGTAAATGTGGTTGCGACTGCGGCAGGTAAATGCGTGGACAAGCTGGTGAACTGCGCGCTGGCGGTGCAGGCGCGGCTCTGCCACTACCACTACTACGGCGACAACTGCTGCCACTCCTGCCGCGGACGGTAGACGCGCCCGCGGCCAGTGTAACAATCCTATAGGTACTTTGTGCTACGATTATACTTAATTATTATACAAGGCGAATGTGCGTGGATGGGTAAATCCGAAAGTACGAATAGCGAAAAATACTGAAAGGAGTCTGGGGACCGATTTTGATTAAAACTGAAACTGCATCGTTGGGTTTTTGAAAAATCAATATGCCTAGCCAGGTATCAAACCCATTGATTTCGAAAAAAAACACACCTGAATTATTACACCATTCGAAATTGTCACTTATAAGAAACGAATCCAGCTATAAATTGGGGAAAATGGTCATAATTTTGATCGATATGTAATCAGTTAAGATTTGTATTTGTATTTGGAAAAAACGTATTTTATTAAAAATGAGTTCTATCCTTAAGTTTGCCGTATGTCATTACATTTTTTCAATCAAATACGAAAAATTCTAATTTTCAATACATATATTAAAATTATTTTATTAATTTCAGGTACCGTTAAGGGCGTTCAAGGGCTATGACTCATAGAATTGTGATACAAATGGACTCGTAGTGAAGATACGCATTCTGTCGATGTAATTACGCCTTGGCAGTAGATTATCTCGTAGCGCACTTAGCTGATATTCGAATAAATAATCGATATGTATTGGCGATAAAGCTATTTGATCATTTTTATGTAAGACAAATTTATTTTATTTTGAAGTAACTCCCGCCAAGCCAAGCGATACCTTGGCAGTGTCCATACTGCGATTATGTCAACTCAGAGTTTTATACGAATGCCAAATTTTAATAAAACTTTGATAGCGTGATTCAGGACATTCGTGAGGCCATCTCGTATCAGGTGATGATAAGGCGGCTTGGTAAAATAAAATAGTTTGTTTTCAATTTTATTATTTCAAACACTTTGTTTCTGATGCTTTAATATGCCAAGTGATTATTTATTGGTTTACTTAAAAATGGTCAAGCACCTTCGCCTATTTTACTTATACCTAATAGAAGTATTAAGTAATTAAAACAATTTATAATTATGTTCATTATAAACACTAGTGACCTACTGTCCACGTGACCACATGGAGCAAATTTTTTGCTTGATGTTTCATGTTTGAAAGTATGAATAGGTATGCGTAGTGTTTTTCGCACATTGTAGCTTTCCTTTTCCCTTAAAAATCTAATTTTACCAAATTGCTCTAAAATAAAATATAATTAGCACTTAATCTCAGAAAGATTATAGTTTAGCATGTAACGCGAGGATATCACAGGCTGATTAGCAAAAAAGGTACCTATCATGGAAAATAATATACAGTTCCATTACCTACTTTGATGTTGACTGGATAGCGACGATATTTGCCACAAGTCTATGCAAGAAATAAAAGTTTAAAATAAATTCCAAGCTTCTGCTCTATTTTTGCAAAATACTGTTCGTTTGCATATTTGTAATATTAATTTACAAAACCACTTATCAGGTGGCCCTTCTGCCTGTTTGCCTGTTGTCTCTTCATACGTAAAAAAAAGAATTTCATTGCATGAATCAGTTTGTGATGTTGAACGGATGAGCAGTTCTTTTACAGTAAGTGTTAGGAATAGTTTTGTGATCTCCAGTCGTTAGTCGGGTTCCGAAGTCGGTTTTTTGGGCAGAATAAATCTCGCATTAACAAATATATTTTTAAGATGTTTACTTAATCTGTTGCACAATATCATATTGAATGCGGCACTGTAATTAAGGTAATTTTTATAAGGATATTATATAACTTGCCTCTGTAATAATCAAGTTTTATCAGTTTAAGTAATTTAGTCAATTTCCGTTATCCACGCTACATTTGATCTTTATTATTTCACTAAGAAGGTAATGATATCTTTAATTGTGTTTATTGTGCCCATGGGGTCTTTTTATTAAGCCTTCCAAAAGAGATGACGACCAACAAATTTTAAAATTAGTTGCTTATAAATAATCAACTTTTGATTAGACCTCAAAATTATCTATTAGTTATTACATCACTTACGCAATGCATGAAAACGTACATAACTTTCAAATATAGCTGCATATTTTTTCATTTTAGAAGATTTTACTTCGTAATTTTATTAGTTAGGTTATCCGCATAGGCTAGGAAAATGATAGTATTCAATGTTAATGATTGTAATTAAACAGTCCATTATAATTTGATAATTATGTACCTATGAGTAATTAGAAACTTTGACATAATGTGTTCATAATTAATTATTTATTGATTCTGATTTTAAACAAAGAGTCTGTTTTAGAGTCAAATTGTGTAAATAGTTAATTTAATATGTATAGTGCATTTATTTTACCGGCTGTTAAAGATATTTTTATTTATGTATTAGATTATATTAGTCAGCTTACTGTATCATCACAATTTTGTCTCGATTGGTTTGGATAGAGTAACACCGATTTTTACTATAATAATAAAATTTGTCTATACTAATAACGCATATAACAACGTACAAAAATAATAAGCTTTAAACACTGAATTATTTTGTTTTCTTTTACCCATCCATTTTTATACCTATGTATATCTTTCAGCATCTTCCTACTCTTCTGCCCTAGAAACGAGTTTTTGTGCCTATATGACTCATTGTTACCGGATACATAATATTTGTGGCTATCATCTCGGTCCTCAGGTATGCCGACTTAACGACTTAACCTTAGTTAAATCTGGTCTTGCCATTTTAATAAATAATTTGTGACAATCTTATTTATTTAAATCCAGCTTACTTAACGAAGGTAATGAAAATACCAAATTTCGTATGATCGTAATCGTAGGTCTCATAGATATTTAAAAATATACCTACCTATCTTTCCTAATAACAGATTCAGATTTCAATTGAAAAAAAAATTCTATTGTAAAATGAACATAATAGAAAGTAGGTAATTAAAAAGCAGTAAAGAACAGGTTTTCAGGCTATTTCTCAATGGAAGGTTTCAATTCAGCGTAGGTACTTGAAGAGTACTCGTGCCGATGTCATTAAAACGCAAATAACGAGCTTGCTTGGAAAGAGGAAATACTCGAAAATAGATTGAATCACTGCAATAATGTTTTCAGTGCACAAAAATGTACTTTCGTAATGACATTGTTATTGAATCAATCTGGAGTTGCAAAAATACAAAATGACGTAAAATCGTGTAAATGATTTTAATATTATGCATTTAAGTTTTGTGGGTTTGGTATTAAAAACACAAGAATTTTCTCTTCATACATATACTTACGTAAACTTTCATTCTGATTTCCAATGATTTTTACAAATTTCAAGAAATCTAATAATATTGTTAACAAGCAAAAGATAACCTGCATTAAATACAAAACAAACATTTATTCCAATATATTATTATTTATACTTCCTTCCTTCCTTTCAGCCCTTGGTAGTCCACTGCTGGACATGGGGCTACCCTAATCGATAACATGTATGAGCCCATCCTTTGAGTAGATTTATCGAAATACCACATGTGGTCTTTTAATCTTAGGTAGGATGTCAGTATAGGATGATTCATGAAGTACCTACATGAATCATTACCTACCAACTATAGAAATAAAGTAAATCGCGATAATTTTTATCGTCTTGCCTCGGAAGTAACAATTTATTATACTTATAGATTACTGATAAAAAAGATATTTCATAATATTCAATACTATTTATTACAAAACTGGATGCAGCATACTTAACAACATACTTTTTCTGAAATATTAGTCATTTAGTCCAGATGTTTTTGTTTTCTTTTAATTAGAATTAGGAATGTTAATAGCTAATAATAAAAAATCATCACTCAGTCATCAATCATCAATTGTAGTCTGTATGTAGATAGTAGGGATCGTGGTAGGGATATGTACTGATACAATGATATGTACGTATGTACCGATATGTACAGATACAATGATAGTCTGCGATAGTACGCAATCGATAACGCAATCGGTGATAATAAATCTGAGTATTTTGGGGAACTCAACACAATGCGACAAATGTAAACGATTCATTAGAAAATAAGATCTCCTCCATAGTGTTGTGAAATACGAGTTAAAGTAGGTCTACCTTACTGTACTATCGGCGTCCCGGAGTTAATAATATCTATAGCATATAAAAACATTTGAAACTAAAACTGAAAATGCAAGTCCCAAATGAAACAACAGAAAATTATCAAAATGTACATCAAACGCGTTTCGTTTTAACTATGAATATAATTAATACAATAACTCACTTTTTGCTCGGTGCCGTGGCTTTTGGTGCCATATTATTTGCAAATATCGTAAATCAACCGACATCCCTCAAAATTCACATATATTTATGTGTAATAGGGGTAAGTTATCTTTTCTATGAATATTTTAGCAGTTCCAAATTTTTTTAACTGCCTTATAGCTCTACACGTATAATCCTTTCATCAATGTTTCTTTTCTCTGTCTTTACAAACTGTGGTCAATAATAATAATAAGGGCGCGATAGTGGAAGTGCATTTTCCTGCTTGCTTCATCAATTGTGACTTTGGATGCTGCGTCATTTTTAATGTCATAAGAGTCGTCAAAAAAAGTGTCTTCCAAAATTTATTTGACGTTATCTGATATGAGTATCGAAGAAGTGAGAGAAGCCTGGGAACAGGGATCTAGTAAACTACTGTAGGCACAAGGCTTTCACAAGGAAGATCTTTACATATAACTGTGTTAATCTTTAAAGTAAATAAGATCTATCAAAATAATGAAATTTATTAGATATTATGAAATTATTATACCCTGGTTGTATGATTGTAATAAACTTTATAAATATTTTAAAGACTACTACATATACTACAGACTTTAGCATGTTTTTATAGTTGGTTGTTGGTCATTGCTCGACATGCAGAATCTTTCCTCACAACAGTGGGAAAACTACTGACCGCCTCTTAGTGTCTTAATGTGTACGATCATTTGCGATCGGTACTAGCGGTCCCGACGTCAGTTACTAAACAAGAGTGTAGGACATAAATATACAAATGGATAATGTTACATACCTAGGTACTATTAATTAATACTTGATTTAATTTTATGTTTCAGTACGTAATCCTAATGGCCCAGGCAATTCTCTCGTTGAACCCATACAACGGTTGGTCAAATGTCTTGACGTATGATGATAAGAAGATATGTCACTGGCTGATGCAAATTCTGGGCTCAATCTTGGCAATTGCCGGCAGTATTGTGCGAATCATAGATAGAAGATGGGGGTATATAAACACTGCTCATGGAATACTTGGTGGGTTTGATACATTACAAGTTACTTAAAATATGTAAAATTGGCTTTTATATACATAATATCTATTGACTAACTTTTTTTAACATGGAGATAAATCTTTTGACCGTGTTAAAAATCACGGAGTCTTTTGAGGTCAAGCTTCTCAATTTTCTTTAGCAAGACATGAAGGCTGGTATTTTTTTTAAACCATGGATATAATTTCAAATCTGTTTGAGCTTCAGTTTATTAAAACTAAATACATAGAAAAATTTGATTCGTTAAATTAAATTCTCATAATACGAACCTAACTAAGGTGAACACACTCTCAGATTATTTATTTATCAGTATGTTTCTCGTTGACACTCACACAGAATCCTATAAAACTCTATCAATGTGTCTTTGCAGGTATCACCGCAATGGTCTTGACGTTCCTGAGTTTAGTCGGTGGAATTATAAACATTTATAGTTCCAGAATGAATATTAACGTTACCTTTATGAGGATATGTCACGCTGGTTTGGGTTGTTTGGTTACATTCACATCATTTTTAGCATTAATGATCGGATTCAATAACCTTTATAGGATAATATACGGCGATGCAAACGCTACGTTAATGATTGCTATGACAGTTTTGGCTCTGATAGGAACTATCATGTCTGCTAGTGCGCGTCTTTTCAGTAGAACGTGTAATACCTGTAAACCATAATATTACCACTGGTTCGCATTGGAGCAGAGTGGTGCTCATCTCGTAGTCTTGCTGTTAGTTGAGCGCTCTTAGTTAATTGACCATTATAAATAGATTTTACTTATCGTGATTTGATCCAAATTGTGTATAAGTATTATGAAATTCAAAGGCCAAAACGAATTAATCAAATACTACAACTTATTTTAATTTCAATTTGATCTGTAGGTAGGTACTTTGGAAATGAAAATGTATAATATAAAAAAATATATTTTTAACTTAATGTTACTTTCTAAAATTGCTCGCTCGGAACTTTTTTTATGATGAGAAAAGTATTGAAGCATCTATAGCAACCACATGCTGTATCATTGTTCGATCGGCTTAGAATAGAGTGTACATTAAGAAGAATTTGTGTACAAAAAATAAAAATTTTGTAAAAAACAAGCATAAAAAGAACTATTCTGAATAAAACCGAATAAGTAAATTTGTATTCTTTATTTTATTTTTGCCGTGTATTTACATTAACCTTTATCAGTACAAAATATTATACATTACATCTTAATCAGTAAAGTAGAACCAACAGGATACTTATTTGTTAATTATTACAGTCGTTATTATCCCCTTGAAACAATAACTATATTAAGTCATGATTGTATTCTTAAATACGAAGCTTACCTTAACTAAATTCAATATTAAGTATATTTGTTACAAGTTAAGTATAATTAAATATCACACCAAAGCATACATAGTGTTAATACTATTTTGTTCCGAATCTTATCGAGTATAAAGCTTTCTGTTCTTGCACCTTCAAAGCCCTAAATTGAGTTATGTCAACCGCAGATTTAAAAGAGACAATAGACTAATTTAGGCTGCTTTTTTCAATTTTGAACCCGGTTAAAATTATCTTTCACAATCAATTTTAAAATGTCTCTTCCTATAATTTAAATTAAACTTACAATGCATAGCGTGTAACAGACTCTACACAACGAATCAGGTTATCCCTAATTCCTTCGCCACATCGTAATTCTCTCTCGAACTTCGTTTTTCTCGTAACTTGAAATTCGATGTTCTTTCAAAGGTATTTTAATCATATCTTTTCTACGCATTTTGCTTACAAGCACCAATAGTAGTAGGGGAAAAGTGTCATGACAGAGCCAGATTTCGTAAGAGCAAAACTGATTTCCTGTCACTCACAAAAAATAAAATATTCAACCAAATACCGACTACCGAAATAATCAAATGCAAGTGGCTCTTTAAAAGTTTGGCCCCTTCGTGCCATTTCTCACTTACCTACCTCGTTCCTTTACTGAATAAGGCTCTAGTCACGCCTAACTGGCACAGTTAGTAACTGCACGTATTGTGCAGATTCACTTAAGATTACGTCCGAACGATTAAGTCCACTTAGGGAGTGGGGTGGCTGAAAAACAGTGTTATACAGGATCATACTATCCTGCCAGCATCAGCTGAGACACCTCCCATCGCCCACCCACCGCCTTGTGTTGTACACCTATTTTGTAATTTAACTGTATGTTTGTATTTTTTTGGCTATAAACCATGTTTTTATTTTATTTACTTATTTATTATAGACTAGCTGACCCAGCAGACTTCGCTCTGCCAATGAATTTTTATTTTTATTTTAATTTAATAGCCTATGTTACTCAGGCTGAATGTAGCTTTCCAATGGTGAAAGAATTTTTGAAATCGGCCCAGTAGTTTTTGAGTTTATTCGTTACAAACATACAAAAATACAAATGTTTCCTCTTTATAATATTAGTATAGATTGGGTTAGTTTTTGTCTGGCTTGATCTAGCTAGCGGTGCAGGACGCTGTTTGTGATGCGAATACTATTGCCTGATAAGATCTGCCACGAATGAATAAATTATTTATGAATAAAAAAAAAAGATCTGCCACGTGACATCGTGGTAGACATGAAAAGAGCTTTACACGGTCACCTTATTTCAGGAAACTAGAGTATTCTACAAGAATGGCAACAATTTTGCGTGTAATATTTGTAGTGGCAAAGTCTTGCTTGCACCGCCAGCATGCAGTTGTTCAGCTTGTCCTCGCAGTCTCGCCGCCCACTGATATTCACCGGTTCCTGCTTTGTTTCTTGCTGGCTTATGCTTTCAGCAAATGTCGGCTTCCGAGTTTCTGAAATGAAAATATTTTCAGTTGATCTTTTATATTTATCAACAGAATTAATCTTTTTGTTACATGTCCGAGAAGCATTGGTTTAAAACCTCCACCTAGCAGTTTTTTTAAAGATACTTGGTACATTGTGCATTAATAAATATAAAAAAGTACAACTAAAAAGCTGATTGTAAACAATCAGCTGGGTAAAATAAAGCCTGATAACGTCATCGGAAGAAGGTTAAAACACACACGCCCAGACCATTGGAATTTTTATTCGTAAGTATAAAATCAAACCTCATATACCTCATACCCACTGAACGATTTTCTGCTGTCTCTACTACCGAAGTAACCACTGTATCAAGCGGTTATCTCAAACGGATGGCGGCTTCCGATTATAGCTGGAAATTTTTATATCCGCATATTGAGTGGTGCGCTGGCACGCAGCGAATAGTCGCCGTAGCGGTGCTGATCTCGTAATTACTAGATTTCATTAGTTTAATTACATACCTACCGCGTGTTCAGATTGCAGGCGGTACTCGTCCGTTAGTGCACTAATCAATTACCCACTACCTATATTGGGCTCAGATTGCAGCAGAATGCCAACCTGCTGCTAGGTCTTATTAGTTTGTTCACATACCTATAGCGGGTTCAGAGTGCAGCTGGTGGTGGTCGCAGCTGGGCGTGCAGGGGCGCTGCGCGGGCGGGCGCGCGGCCGCACAGTCAGCGTCGCGCGTCGCCCCCTCCGCGCCCTCCCCGCCCTCCCCGCGCACGCACACCACTGATCGCCTTTCCACCCCTACACCCACTGAGCAGTTGCTCGTGCACTGCACGTAAAACAGAATGACAAAATGTGTGGGTTAACTTGGGTAATTTTGAATCCTTGTTCCGCGCTCAATTTGAACGAGATTTTGTACGAATTCAATTCATGCATATATACGTGCGTCCACGCACGAACAATCCTGGACTTTGGATTTCTATGGGAGCGCTCACACTTCGCACGACTGTAGTTGTCCGTCATACTCGTAAGTTGAGGAAACTTCTAACTTGCACGCAGTGCGAGCGCTTCCACAGTATTTCTGGGGTCGGGATTATTCTTGCGTGTACTTACGAATACGCATGAGCTAAATTCGTAAGAAATCGCTGAAACAGGAAGTTACTGTACTACTAAAATACTACGAAAATTCATGTCTCTGATTAATCTGACCTTTTCCCTTCTTCCTAAAATACTAATACGAGTAAAACATAGAAAACTAACTCACCTGACTCCAGTCACTATAGAACCAGGTAGGCGGACATTCTCCACCACAAGCCCTCTCAGTCTCGGGCTTGGCGCCCTTACACGCGGAGTCGCGGAGATGGCGGCCAGTGCCTCCGATACAAAGCACGCCCCGCACTTGCTTACCACCGCATTCAGAGGAACACGATGACCATTCTCCTAAACCAAAACAATATTTTAGATGAAGACCTATGCAGACAGCTTGTGACTTCGCCGGCGGCGTGGGTTAAAAAATATGGCACAGATATAAAAATTAAGGTATAAACATAGATCTCAATCGCAATCTTTACGCAAGTTATGCTTTGCGGGCCGGCGAATCTATATTATTTATGCTTAAAATTCCTAGCAAAATAATCTATATTTCTATGAACAATCTACTTAATCGCTCGAACGAACATCTTCTTGCATTCCTTACAGGCGGGTTATGAGCATGATACTTTGTGTAGATCAACGCTATTTTCTGAATGAAATACCTGTAAACCACTGGCCATCATGAGGGTCGCAAGGAGCACTCGGTGTACAGGTGCGTGAAGCCTCCGGGGCCCTCCGCGGCCCGCAGCCCGACGGATCAGCGCAGCGCACGCTCCTGGTCTGCAGCCCTCCGCCAACACACCAGCCAACGCACTACAAGTACAAAATATTAAAGATTGGAAGGAAAGGAAAGAATTACTTACCGAAATAGTACAGAAAATCTGATGCTTCATGGTTATTGCAATCCAAGGACATTCGCAAAGTAACCAAAAGGTACTATGGAACTACTGGAAGAGTTTGGAGTCATGTTAACAACTCTTGAAAAAGGAATAAGGTGGTCGATAAATCGATTGCTACTGATAACGGTAAACATTAAGAGCTTGATTTATAAGGAGAATTACGATTTAAACATATTCTGGTGGCAATAAAAACAAAAACAACAACTATAGATATAAATAAAATAATGTTTCAATCTATATAAGCTTTAACCTAAATAATTTAAACTAGTTTTTAAAACTGCCTAGATTTAAGTAAATTTCCTAACATTCCACCTACCGCAACGTTTAATAAACTAGGTTTAATGATTAATATTTATTAAGCAATAATAAAACACCACACGACATAATGTCATTAATTGAGGAAATATCTTTCGCGCGCATCTCGTAAATTGAGCTTAGCCGCAGTAATATAAATATTAAATGCAAATTACATTTCCAGGCGAAACGCTAATAACCTATGAGCTTAATTAACTTGACAACCAGGTCTACGCTACGTAGTTTAAAGCCTGTTACTGCAGGTAATGACAGAAATACAAGTCGAAGATCGATTAATAAACATGTTATTTTAGAATGAGAAATATTCTTGCTGAACACATGCTGAACATACCTTCAATATTATTTTTGTTAAGAGAGGAAGAAGTCATAATTAAATAAAATGGCTTCTAAATGATTTTTAACTCTATAAATTTAAAGCATTTTTATTAAGTTAAAATGTGGAATAATTTCAAATACCATAGGTAAATGTTAACAAATCTCAAAAATGATTTTTACCTCAGACCAATCCGTGAAGAGCCAGCCAGCGGCTGCACTAAAACTATATTCTGGTCCAATATCATTTTCAGAGCTATTAACTGATAGAGTGTACACTGGTCCTTCTCGGAAGGTGTCTATGTGGTCCCGGGGTCGATGACGTTTAGATTCAACTTGTCTTATTTCATCTGAATTCGTTGAACAATCAGGTATATCGCATATTTCTGTAGTCAGTGGCTTCGGCATAGGACATTTTTGGTCACTGATCTAGGAGAGGAAAATTCTATTACTTAAATTTATTGCTGCTATACATATCAGTTTTCAAACAGCCGCACTCAGAGACGTTAAAAGATTACTTAAGTGGCTCCTTAGTAGAGACTTAAAAAGTTTACTCAGTATCAATAGAGATGTCATAAGGGATGTTTCTGAATGCGCAGTGAGAGTGAACTTTTTAAATCTCTACCAAGGAGCCATTTAAGAAACCATTCAACGTCTTTGATTGCGACTATAAGATATTTATAATCAACTCTATCGTGTACCTTTGTTATTCCTCTGGAATGATCTTGGACACAACCGACGATTCTTGTTCTGGTAGCTGGTCCACATTTAGGGCACGCTGACCAGGCAGCTGCTCTCCACCGAGGGGCACATGGGGTATTACCACAGCGTCTCCTTCGGCCAGCCGGAGGGGGCCCTGTACAGTGCACTGGTGATATCTCTCTATCAGGACCATTTGGACTCGTTTCCACACACCGATATTTGCCTACCTGAAAATTATAATTTGTTTAACAATGTCTTGTCGACACATTCATGATGACATTTTGACATTAGATTATCTTACCTGAAAACCACCGCCACATGTTCGCGAACATGCTGTAAACGATAATATCTTCCACAAAAACTTCCTTGAGCCCACAACAGTTTCTTCAATACTATTTTCCGAACTTGTTTGCTCTCTTGATAATCCTATTAAATCGGGGTGTCGTGGTATGTTAGGGCTCGGTCTGGAATATGGATCAAAACCATGATGTCTCCTTATATGTTTCGTAGGAACGGTGGATAAATCCCCCAGATTAGGTTTCGTTACGGATTCGATATCCATCTCTCCGGGTAATGATTCCGTAAAATATTCATACTTGATATTTGGATTCGGTTGCGTATAAAGAATCTGAAAACAATTTGAAACATCTGTGAATAGTCATAAATAATCTGAAAAGAATGAGCGGATTAAATAAAGCTTACCATTATATCTATAGGATGATGAATTGGTCCCAAAGCAAATACAGAGTCAAGCCCAGCAGCTCGAGTATATACAAATCGTGCTCCTGCTGCTTCATATGATCCCGGTGCACTTACAGCAAATTCTCCATTCATTATATACGACCCATTTGATATCTTCAAGGCTGAATAAAAAGCAATTTGTGATTCAAATACTGTTTAAAGCATATTATTATGATATGAAACCACAGATGGCCGACTTAAAGCTTGGAGTGAATCATTGACACTTTACATTACAGGGTAATTGATATTTCAAGGTTATGAACCCCAAAGTGTAGCACAGCAAAAGACGTTATAATTTTGTCAGTAATATGTATGGAAGCACAATTTAAAAGCACTGAGTGAACAAAATTGATTTGCACGATAAAAGCAAGGTGAACTGATCTATTCGTATTTGTCCAGAATAACGTGGGCGTCGCTATTGTGGTGGACGTAAATGATTTACGATCAATTCCATCAACAATGCTGATTGATAAGTAGATGACCATCCTCGTGTTTGCGGCCCATTTGCCTTCATCAAAGGACCATTCAGTACAGTGAATTAATGAATGAAGTCTAGTAAAATGGCAAGCCTTTGTCCATATCATTGCATCACTCAACAGATAACAGTAAAGAACTCTGCACATGGCATTAGATGAGTAAAAGTAACGGCAGGTATTATTGAATTAGCATGCATTTCCATATCCTGTGTTCGTATGTTATTTGTTGTAGTTTTTAAAACAGTTGCATCTGAAAATTTATCATGTTATGCTTTTAAAGCACATTAAATAATACCAGATCTGAATCAATAAATTAAAATGCCACAACTAAACGTGTTACCCACGTGTTAGCATACGAGGGGAGGTCCAAAAGTTCGCGGAATGGAGGGGATGGAGTGGGGATAGGGGCGCTCGCTTAATGTCATACTACTTGGGGACTCATCATTAGTATATAAATAGAGTTTCATTCCTTTAGCGTCATTCGTTTAGGAACACTCGCCTGATAAACAAGTCAATCCGGAAGAAAACTGAAACTATGGAGAAAATTGAACACCGTGCCGTGATTAAATTCCTCACCAAGCAAGGAAAAAATGGCCAAACCATTTTAAATGAAATGGAATTCGTTTATGGGGACGATTGCCTTGGTAAATCCATAATTTATAAGTGGCATAGTCTGTTTAAACATGGTCGAGACTCGATTGAAGACGACCCCCGCTCTGGACGGCCAGTTGAGGCCACCACATCAGACATCATTGAAAAAGTGGAAAAACTTGTACTGGAGGACGCCCGTTTGAAGAAAAAACAGTTATCTGCATTAGTTGGAGTATCAGATACCACCATTTTGCGGATCCTACATGACCACCTGGGTATGACAAGAGTCAGTGCAACATCGGTACCCAGAATGCTCACACCGCTTCAGAAACAGCAGCGCATCGATGCGTCAAAGTGCTTTTTGGAGTCGTGTGGAGACGAACCTGCACAGATTTTGGAGCGAATTGTTACCGGGGACGAAACATGGGTTCATCACTTTGAGCCTGAGTCAAAACAGGAGTCCATGCAATGGCATAAAAAGGGCACACCACCCCCAAAGAAATTCAAGGTGTCAGAATCGGCTGGAAAGTTGATGGCTACTGTTTTTTGGGATTGTGAGGGGATACTACTGATTGATTACAAAGAAAAGGGAAGAAACATAACCGGAACATACTACGCATCGATACTAGACAAATTAAAGGAGGCCATCAAGGAAAAACGTCGAGGAAAATTGGCTAAGGGTGTGTTGGTCTTGCAAGACAACGCACCGGTTCACAAGAGCAGAGTTGCAATGGCTGCTGTGCGCAGGCATGGCTTCGAATCACTAGTCCACCCACCTTACAGTCCAGACCTGGCCCCTAGTGATTATCATTTGTTCCCCAATTTAAAAAAAAACTTAAGGGGAAGGAAATTTTCCGATGACAATGAGGTGAAGGAGGCAATTTTGGCCCATTTTGAGGCGAAAGACAAAAAATATTTTTTCGACGGTTTAGAAAGATTAATTCACAGATCCAATTAATGTATTCAGCTTAAGGGTGATTATATTGAAAAGGAAAAATAGATTTTTTGTATCATTCCATTTAGAACCCTTCCATTCCACGAACTTTTGGACCTCCCCTCGTAAGTGCTTGCTTTTTGCACTTAGTAAATGCAATTACGCTATCGCACCATTATGGGCTGGCAATATTAATATTGATTAGAAAAGAGATTCGTGACTTAGTAAAGTAAAGATCAGCTAAAATAACCACTTAAATTAATTTTATTAAAAAATATAAATAGACATGGTGTACTATAACTTATGCTGATACAATCAGTTTTAATGAATTCAAAGCATGCAACGTTGATTGTCAAGCCCTCAATAGCAATACTATCTTCTCAGCAATCTAGATGTGCCATTGAGGATCCTATTACACCCTTTACCTTATCAGAAATCTGGTCTCGGAGCACTTACGGCTCTTTTATCAAAGACACTATCTAGATTTGTCATTGCGAATATTCTTGGATGTTTTTTGTCTGTCATAAACACGTCGGTTTCTCTCGGTCCTTTTATTCATGTCATACGCTCCGCTGTTTGAGTACTCACCGATGTAGTTATCGCTGGAAACGATCTCGGATACGTTGAGGCGGCAGGCGCCACGAGGCACAGTTGTCACATATGAATAGCCGAGAGGCAATCTCGGACGCGAGAACAAACCGGACACCAAGCGTCGACCGCAACGCAACTCGCGCGTCCCCGCAAGTGCGAGCACTGTCTCCCGTCCCACTACCTGCAGAATTAACGATTACGATGAGGAGCTTAAATTACATTGTTGAATAACACTATTTGTATGATAATGTTGCAGTCTCTTCGGCGTCAACGTCTGGCAATATCGTAGTTAGGGATAGAAATAGAAAATATGGATATGTGCGATAAACAGTGTTAAAACGTTGTTCAAAATAGAATGTATAGTTAAAAAAGATAAAACTATTTCATAACTTGTCTAACTTAACTAAATAAAATAAGTAATTCGTATAATAAACTAAATATAACCATGCCTGACTGACGTTACCACAACTGGTGTTGGGCAATGTCATTTTATATGCACTTCGGTCACTAACGAAAGCGTCTATTGAATACCGTATTGATGCCACGATAGCGTTCGCAGAAATCTGTTACGCGGGTCATGGGTTAATGTTGTCAACATAAATAACAGACGCCGAAGCAGTCATAACTCCAATTAGGCACCACAGAGTGTTTTATGGGGCGTCGGCTAGTCGCAATCGACACCGAACACAATAGTACATGCCCGTAACGGGTGAGCGCTGGGAGCCAAACTTGATCACATCTGGTATTGTGTGGCAGAACTCCCGATGTGTGATGCTGATTACGAGCCTTCTCCATTGCGAAGTCAGACGGTGAAAAGTGACAATTTCCATTTATAAAGCATGTCGCAAGCTACCCGAAGTTGTAGACGCAATAAAAAACAATGAAGTTTGTTTAGTTTCCTAAGACTGCCGCTGAAAAAAAATAGAATTGCATAGTAGATCATGACCTTTATGGAGACCATATGGAGATATTTTTCTGCGTTTAAGCAACTAAAATTTTTATGTGCGGGAATGCTCCTACATCTACTAATTTGAGTAGTCAAGTCATTATTCATTAATTGTATTATTATTTGATGCTGTGTTTTAATGTTTAATCTTTATAGATAGAGCGTGAGGTTAACTGTACCTACCTACACATATTTAATGAAAATGATATTAATTAAAATTAATGTTTTAGTGATACACCTTTAAACTATAGGCTTAAACTGAACGTTAAAATATTAATTTTGCTCAAAATGTAGAAACAAAAATTGCTCTATTTAACTAGATACCTTTATAAACTTATTTTGGCCATGCATGAAATGTTATTAAAAGTATTAAAGTTATTAAAAGTCTATTACTGCATTAAAATCCTGAAAAGCATGATGATGCATGTACAAATGGATCGAAAGTAGGCATATACGAGTATGGTACGACAAATGAAAAAAGTACCAACGGTGTGTTATTTAAAGAACATTTCATATCTCCGTCTGTTACACATAACCATAATATGGCCCAGAACATTGATTCCATAATGTCATATTCAAGGACTTCTTTAAAAGCTTCGGCAATATTTTATTTACATTTAATGGCTTTATTCGAATGTAAATAGCTTCCTAAATAAAGAATTTATGTAAAATCCGGCGCCGTTTCGCTACTTTTCTTGAAGCTACTCATATTTTGTAATTTTTATGTGCGGGAATGCTAATGAGGTACTAGGTATATTTTATTCATCCCATCATACGATAAAATGTCTAATTTACATGAATCCGCAGCGTTAATGGATCCCGTAAAGGCTTTTACATTTTATTTTTCACAAAATCGACACCTTTTTACCTGCCATCGCGCTGTTTGATGTTAGTAACCTTTAATAAGTGGTCGGCAGTCTTGATTAAGACATTCTCGCCTACGCATTTTTTAAATGAAGTAAATGACTTTAGAAAATGTCCCTTATCCTACGAGTACCTATAGTTATGTTCGTTTTGTTCGCTGAATGCCGATATTTTTATTGCTAGTTTTGGAATACCTGTAAAAAGTTGCGCTTTCTTACCTCACAAATATCACATAAAATTTTTGTTACCTTATAATATACTTAGTTTATAAATAGTATTAATAGGAGGTCTAAATAGGAGGTTATAAATATCTTGTAGAAATATTAATCAAACCAACTGGTAATTGAATGTGACTAATACTGTATTAATTAGAATTAATGTAACCCAAGAAATAACCCGACACTAAGGTAACTTAAAGGTATTTGAAAATAAATTAAATCTCTGTAATATGCGGTCTAAAAGGGTAAGGTCATTATAATTTGGAATGGATGAACAACTTTTAAAATTTATCCGTATTATAGGATTGTATTACAGGATTTAAATTAGGTATAGTATTTTGACATTTAACATAAATATCTATGTTACTTTAAATAGAAACACAAAAGTCCTTAGAGCATTGTTATCTTATATAAATCGTACCGCTTCTAACATTTAATTAAAATTCTATATTTTAAATTATGTAAATCGTATCGTATTTACATTTTGACAAATGAGTCTTCAGAGCTAAACGGCGAAATGTAATGAATCATGCACATAATTAGACAGAAAACTTTTAATTGGTCTTAATGCCGTTTAGTTAATCATCAAATGATCTGAAATCGTACAGACCATGTATCAGATCACTTAAAATCATTTAAAATGTCAACAGCTTGAATCATTCGAAATTAAACTCATATAAAATAGATTCCACAAGCGTTTGCTGTTAGGTAAACAATTTGAACTTTTTTAATATTATTATTGTCACTTTAAATATGTCATTTATTTCAAAGGTCCGTTGGCAGCATAGAGGTGAGTTATAGATTTCCAGGTTTTCGGAGTAGTGTTAATACAAAAGTATTTTATTAGAGAAAAAAAACATTGAATACGTATTCCAATAAGTAGGTAGCAACATTAACTTACGTCTAAAAGTCAATTAGTCATGTGAAATTAAGGCGGCAGCACTTACCAACATAACAAACACGTTCAACACACCGGAAATGGTCACCATCTTGTAAGCTCGTAATCCTCTTGGTATAAAATTTAATTTTTTGTCTCGTTTTTATTATTATCGTTCGGTAGCACTTTATCAATCACTTTCATGATTTTCTTTTTATTATTATTCTATTAACTGGTGGTTAAAGGAATAGATTAACCGGTCCTTTGATTAGCATTGCATTGCATTAGTCTAGCCTCTAGATTGTATGTGCGCAGAAATTTTATTTTTGGTGATTTCTTTGCAGGGCCTATCCAGTGGCCTATGAACCTTAATATATTTAAAAGGTTTATTAATAAAACGGTTTGAAATAAGTTGACGTATTTTGTATTTTAATTGTACTGTATCTCATGGTTTTTTAGCTTAGAACATTCATAGTCATTCAATAGTCATAATCAGTCAAAGAAGTAGTAGTGCCCTAGTCGTTCAAAAAAACCGCTTAAAGCAGAGACTTAGAAGTAGTAGAAAACACACAGGATAGATTACAATTATATGCGTTGTTTGTTACACTCTTTTGTCTACTAACTATAAAACTTTTTGTTTTGTGAAGAGTAATTGCATAACTTTTATGTCCTAGAAGCACAGTTGGATATCAAAACAAATATCATTTATTTTCAAGAAACAGTACCCGTGGCCCATATATCACGGTCCCACCACACCAATGTCAACAAGAAATATTTATGTCTCCATAGTAAAACAAATACCGGGCAATTTCAGCTGTAAATCAGATAAATGCCTGAAGGTTAAACTAGAAACTCTATGGCAATAAGTACGATAGATACGCATAATTGCATACAGGGCTTGTATTAAAGTATATGGCAACAACAGGCGTGGTGAGTATTTGACCACTAGTGATAAATAATAACGCTAACTTTTGCGTCTCCGTAGTCGGATGCGGCCTACGGAGGTGCTTCTAACAGAGCGTATGAAGCCATCCTTTGTTATTATTTTAAAGAGATAGCATTCCTTAAACCTTGTCGGAGCCCCAGCCTACGCAGAAAAAAATCAGATGTCAAAGTTGACTATTTTGTCTTTAATCGTCCTTAAAAACGTTAATTTAAAAACGTTAACTAGGCCTTGAACATATTTTCCTATTAAATATTCAACCACTGAAGAAAGAAAAAAAAATCGTTAACCATAACTTGGAATTTTGAGTAAGGAAAGTAAAATATACTTAATAATTTCCAGAACGCTTATTCACTTGTGACAACCCTGCTAATGATGACTTTATCGTCAGTAAATCGTACGCGATGCCAAGATTAAACTAGTCGCTTTGATCTAACATTATGAATTAGAGTAGTGCTAGTTGGATCCCCGTTGATAGCTTTATAGTCACGGGCTTAGGCTAGTTTTGACAAGCATCAGACAACATTTATCTGAATGTTTGACGGATTTTAATGACAATGTTGGCTCACTGGCTCACTTCGAATTCCATAAAATTAAAGAGGTGCCTGAAATACCTACAGAAACTTTCTTTATAACAGGATTTTCCAAAATTTGTAGGTATGTATAAAAAGAGCTGCTCTTTGTTAAATTGTTATTTAAAGACAATGCTGGCAGCATATTTCATCAAATTCTATAATTATGCTTTAAAATTAAAAAGAGAACTCTATACACCTTAAGATTATTGAGAAATATTATCGAAATAAAATGTAAAAAAAACTAGCCTGAAGCCTGAATTTTTTTCTCTTAAAAACCTATAAATATTTTCAATGATATTTCGTTTTGTTTATTAAAAATCAATTATGTTTTATTGAAGAATTTTATTGAAGTCCTTTTATTCAGTGCTTTCTATCTTAAATACAAAAATCGTCAGGGATAAAAAAACAATATTCTTTATCAATAATTACCTAATTAATGAAAAATTAAAAGATCAAGTTGACAACAGGGTGTCGCATGAATGATGGATTTAACACAATTCTAAGCAGCGTATAATTGAATATCCCAAAAGATCATTTGATCTATTTCAATGAAAATATTATTTGCATCTAAGATCGATTTTGTACGCATAAATGTTATGAATGCACTACTGAATGGGCTCAAAGCGGCATACTCCGCATATTCCTTACATCATAAAACAACAAATGGCCGCTCGCCAAACTTTTAAGTATTCAATGAATTAAAGACTGTTGCGCACTATCCCGTATTTTAGAGTACAATATATTTTATAAATAAATATTGCTCCACACTTATACCCCGGAAAAGCACTCGGGTTCCCTGCATTGTGGGTACCATGGATAAGAAACACACGGAAGAAAAACACACAGCTAGACCAGTAAGAGAATTTAAACTCAAAATTCAAATCTTCTCCGCTGGAAATCTAACCCAAGACCCTCTGCGCAGCGGCGTCTTAGCGACTGCACCACTCAGGCCGTATTTTAAGAGGCGGGACCGACTTGATGGTAAAAAATAAATGTTTTGTGTAAAGCACCTGAGTCAAAATTTTCCCAAGCAAATAAGGATAAAGCAGAAAAAGTTCCAATACCTAATCGTTTAACAATAACCCCTAAACGTAGAGAAAAAAATGGATAAGCACAATAATTTACGTTAAATAATAAAGACATTGAAGCATCTTCAAAGACTACGTCCGCCTATGAAAAACAAACTACAGGAGGTTAGTGCATTATATGCTTTACAAGTTTGTTTCGAATATTTCAATCTAAATACAGCTATTTGTTTAACGTTGGAAGGGCAAGGTAACAGTACCAGAGCGACATCGCTCTAGATTGTGAAATAGGAAATAGCACAGCGATCGTTTCTTTCGTTTGGGGACGTTATTATACCTTGAAGGTAGAGAACCATTGAAGTTCTTACTATTCCTACCGCCACCCGCATAACCCTCAATGAATGTTCTTGTTCTGCTTGGTTTGTGTGTTGTAACCGGCAATTACTTAACTTTACTCAACTACAGGCCATTAAATCTTATTTTTAATCAATACTCAGTCCTCAGTATACTAACAAGACTTATCGCTACTTCCAACCCTGGATTTCGAAAGCTAACCTAAAAATATCAATTAATATTTTTTTGTAAAGATACAATAAAGTTGTTATTACAACACATCGACCATATAAAATATTTTTTGGAAATTTAAACTAATAAACTCCAACCGCGCAATATTAATGATTATTTAATAATACAATTGCGCGATAAATATAACCTCACATTTAAGAGCCAGGTGTAAATTAATGCCTTTGTAAGTTCCAAGTAAATGGACACTAACAATAGGTACATTATCGCCAAGATTAGCATAACAACCGAAATTCACTCTGAAATCCTCTTAGATATTCCAATGACAATGTAGTTAAGCCCAACTCAACAATAAGTTAAGGAGACAGAAATAGACAAATTGAGTCCCTTCACCTATTCCAGAGTACAATATTATCGCGTCTAGGAGTATTACAGTAACGATATATTGCCGTCATAGACTTGGTTTAACTCCGTAGTCACGAAATTTCAACGAGATTGGAGTAGCATTTAACAGAATTGAGGTGGTGGAGTGAGAAGATCTTTTCCACTGAGAAATAGCTTCATACTCGTATGAACCAAGAATTAGATGGCATAATGTACACCGATTTGTTGCAATTTAGAGCGAAATAGTTTCCTAGTCTGACCACGATCTCGCTTGATTTATACAGCTACCAAGATATTGTCATAGATACTCGTACTCGTATACTGCAGGATTTAATCTCAATTAATGGACTCACAAACCGTGTATAATTTGTCAATTACTTCTAATATTCTAACAAGACTAATCATCTCGTGATTATTTTTAGTTCACTATATCGCTTAACTAATGTTCATTTTGTTTCTTTGATGATCTATCATGTTCGTTTTAAAATAATTTTCTGCTACGAAAATTGTAATGAAGCATTACAATCATCGATAAACGTATATTTTTTCTAACATCATCTATGTAGATAAAGCAAAGACAAAAAAATAAATCAACAAAAAATATGTACCTACTATCAACAATATTTAATTAATAACATCAGAACCGGCTTTTACATTACAATCAATTTGTCAAGACGTTAAATATTTCTGGTCGTTTGTCACTTGAAAATAGTGACTCTAACCCTAATTTGGTCACGTGCCGCCACTAAATCTGTCAATTACTTTCATCACAGTATCTCTTCCCACAATTCACTTTGTCATAAAATTTAACACCGAATCATGTAAGAGATTTATGGCCAAATAAATTTGTGTCCCGTTTAAAAAGCACTAATATATTGTTTTTATCACTAATAGTGACGTCGACGACGACTATTGATAATGTTAACTTACTTACTCTCAAGGGTTCCGTTGTGCTGTCTAAAAAGTTACAGTATTATTTTATGAACTTACTCGTATGTTTTTTTTAAGTAGGTAGAAGCTTAAGCTCTTAAAACAATTCATGGAATTATTTGTAGATAACCAATTTATCACGTTCTCAATTTTATTAAAAAAATTATTTTATGTTTTGCTCTTGCGTATAGAATCCTTTAAATAGTATAATTATAAAATTAATTACTTTAAATTTTATTTCAATTTGCTGATATTCTGTTCCAACTAGATTCCTGTATCATATTTTTAAAATCACTAACAATAGTGTCAAGTTCACCGCAAGTAAAGTGTTACGGGTCTATTAAATACGTAACATCCGAGATTAATGTACAGCTAGGACCTTCACGTCATAAATCTGTAGTGCTGGCATGATGATATGGGACTACTATGCCGCGATGCTGTATGTGAGGTTGTCACACCGCCCGAACTATATTTTATTGCCCATTTTAGATACCAATGGCATGAACTTAAAAATGGTCAGTAATGTATCTATAAAATTTATAGTAATTTGTTGTCACATTATTTTAAATTTTTAATACTCACGAAGTATCCCTAACATTCGGGACACTATTTTTATTTCAATGTCAATGATTGTTGATTCATCAACAGAAACACTTTCGCATCCAAAGGATCTTAATTGGGAGTAGTTCCAAGATAATTTTATGAATCCTGATATCATGATACATCGTCGTAGATGACATGCCTTGTAATCATGACTCTTTTAACGCAGCTAAGTGTTTCTTTGTATTCAAAAGAAGCCTAGACCACACTTATTAAGTAATCACAATGTAACCCAAATTTATAAAACCAATTTCAAGGAAGTACAGCAACAGTTAAATAACACTGTAAAATAAAAATGCCCTGTTTCTATACTACTTAGGGTTGACGACATGAAAATGATTTTTTATTGGTAGCATTATTTCACCACCTATCAGTATTTGTAATAACATGTATAATATACAAATTATAAGGAAAGGAGAGGAAAAGATTTGAAATTGAAACAAGCAAAACATGTTTTTTTGTAAAAGACGCATTATATTTAAGCCCTTTCAAAGTATATCCTACTACCCATGAGATGATACCAATCCACCATCAATCTGTCTATCAACCGTTGGGAGTCCACGTCAGTCCTTCAATGAGTCGCTTTGAACTACTTTTAGGATACACAGATAAAATACCCATAAATTAAATTTAATACATTTGCCAACCCTACCGCAGAAATGAATTCAAAGCTTTAATGAAAGTCGCAGTAACCCCAATTTGTAGACTGCTACTTGTAACTTTTTATAGCGGTCTACTAATAAAGTGTTAACGAAAAATTAACGCCAAGCTGTGCCGAGAATGACAGTAGCGAAACAATTACTTCTTAGAACGTTATTAAACAATAGACTTGATCAGCTTTAACATTATCACTTTAGGAATGAGGAATTGTTACATAATTTGTTACGCCAATAATAAAATTTGTGTAGACTTAGTCATTATTTATGTACTGGAAATATAGTCGCATATTTGTAGACTCTACAATGTAGATGAATAATTATAAGACTCTATCAATAAGAATATAAAATACCTGTGGGATGCTGCTGCCTATATGCTGGCTTTATAGGAATAAAAACTATAGATATAAAGACAGTATACTAAAAATAAATGTAGGTATCTCTCTTTATATCTCTACCCCTTTACAGCCATTCTGTCTACTTAAAGTAAATTAAGTGAATCATTATGCATATTCTTGAGGGAAAACCTGATTTCAAGTACCATATCAGTATCTAACTTTGTATAACACCTGCGCAAATTATGGGAAGCTATCTTAGGAAGCTACTCGTATTATTTTATTACGCATAAACGATACATTGCACATTTTTCATGTGCAATGTATCTTGAATCATCTATGTAATTGAGTAGTCGCGTAAAACTTCTATAAACTTTCAACAAAACTGAATTCAAAAGTTTTGTGTTATTGTTTTTTACATAAAATCTACAGACTAAAATCCAAGTTTCCAAATAACATTCATTTTACATTTAATTAAGTTTGTCAATAACCAAAAATAACCTTTATACCTTCAAAAAAAAGGCATTGAATTTTTATTATAAAAGACAGGAAGGGAGTAGACAGTTTCATTGCTACTTAAGTGATACATAAAACTGTGAACACAATGCTGAATTAAACATTGTTTTATTGTTGTTTAATTAGATGCACTAATAAAAATAAAGTTTTACCGCAACTCAAAGTAAGCCTGCCTAAATTCAATCCATAAAGTGAAAAGCGGCCACACAAGGTCTTAATGGAATTGGGTTTCACGTTACCGGAACGTTTGAAGTTAAATGCTACGAAAATTTATTCAAGTTGAATTAAGTATTTGTTTCAGCGTCGCCGAGTAACGAGTGCTTAACACGAAATAGCTTTTATTTTAGTCTATCAAATTTAAGTGGCCTTTGTCTAGATACACAAAATGGTGTTTTAAAGATCTTAATAAATTAAGAATAGAGGTACCTTTGGATTTGACAGCCTATTTGCAACACTCCAAAGGCGCTCTATAATTTCTATCTAATAATACTAAAAATGGTAAAAGACTCCTGAAGAAAAATCACAAATAACTTGCAATACTGGAACAAGGCTCAGAAACACCGATACAATTCAATCGATACAATTAATGCTTGGCGCCGCCATCTCTACAGTACGACACGTGGGTAAATTCGTACATGAAAGGCTTCAAAGGAAACACAACGTTAGTAGATAAGTGAACAAAATTACGTGAAGAATAACGCCGTTGTTAAATTGTTAGAAGCACATTTTGTCTCAAGAGCTTTTATAAATGAACTGACAATATAATCTGACGATTGGGACGATGGTAAATTTTTGCGATCTCATGTCATAAAATACCGATGCCTAAGTATCTAAATTGTATTGATGTATTGATTTTATATGTTTCATGTTCTAAAGTGATCATTATACATACATACATACAATACATTGGGTACTTAGAAAAATCGTCAATAGTAATATGGCATCGTTAATTAATAGAAATCAAACATTATTGAAGACTAGCACGAGGTTCTGAGTTAAACATACAGAACTTAAATTTCTGCTGTTTAAAGTTAAAGTTTAAAGTTTAAGCGCTGTTCCTACCTTTCGGATTCTGACTCGGACGCTTTAGACTCCACTATGTAAAGATGCAACTATTTTATTGAAAAAAAATAATTAAATTGAGAGAAGTAGGTAGTCAAAAAGCAATAAAACTGTCCGGATAGCAAACTAATTCATTCATTTCTTAGTATTTCATTGTTTACAACAGTTATATTTATTGGCAGCGACAGTGCTTATAAAATTTTAATTGTAAAGCAAAATTTACAAACTCCTACTTTAGTTTATTTTTCTATCTCAGTTTCCTGTTGCGCTTTAAACAAATTATTTTAGCACATTTGTTTACTCAATGTTATTGCACTGCCAGTAAAAACATTTAACACGTTGAAGATCTTTTTTATGTGGATCCGGTATAATGTTTTTCTAAAATGCAATACTTTGAACCAAATTGTTCGGCCGATATAAGACACTAATGTACACAGGTACGAACAACATTGATGTGTACTATAATATATTTACTTTTAAAGTAATTATTCTCTTTATTGCCGAAATCGGTTTGTATTAATTATTAACACTACACTTCATTGTTCGATCGGAATTAGTACTTAAAGTATTTCTACTTGTCAAACCTTATTTACTACTTTACAATAGTTAAACATAAAACTTTATCGTAATTTTTATTCATCTTCAATACAAGTAACCTTCGTTTTGTTTTTACTTAGATATTAGCACTTCAAATAAGTTATGGAGGATAACACAAATCAAAAAAATCAATATGCAATTGTAATGCACTTTATGCTTCTAGTCATCTTCTATTATATTAGTCATCATTCAAAGATCGCCTCAAAAACTTGAACAGTATTTAGCACTTCGTACTACACACTATAATTAAATAGTTGGCAACAAAAGATCTTTAACGGAAACCAAGATATTTTTCGTAGGCGCCCACCTACGGAATTTTAATATAAAGACACAATGTTCATAACATTTTTATTTATTTATGCTATTATGATGATATTGTCAAATACTTTTAGTATCGCTGAAGTAAATTTATACACAGGATTATTTGTATGTAATTACATACCTTATATTTAAGTGATAAATAAATTGGAAGAAGTGGAAAAGCAGCAATAAATTTAATAAATTGGCCTCAAGAATATCAAATATTCGTTAGATTTAATTTTTACTTCCGTTACATTTTCTTTGTAATATTCTTTATCGAATTTTTTTTCCAAATTCTTTACATCGTTTACTTTTTATGAACCTTTTTGAAACAGCGGATATTTCACGTCATAACACTTATTCATATATCATTAAGGCGCGTTCAAAAAATTTCAAAGGTTTTCCGAAAACACAGTCACATTTTCCCGAACGATTAAAATTTTTGATTAGAGAATTATAAAGAATTTTTTACTGAACAACCGAAAAAACGTTATATAGTCACAGTTTTCCGAGAGCGCGATTAATGTCGCGTGCTCATGTAGCACTGGCGTAGAACGAGCCTGCGCACGCTTTCATGTGGAAAATCGATACATATTACGCACAGGATCGCACATAATGCTTCAGGATCAGGAACTGTAAACTGTAACGATGTTTAGTTTAGTCGTTAGTAAAATAACGTAGTTATACACTTTTTTTAAATGAATAGAAATCGGTTTTTTTACTTATTAAATAATTATCTGCATAAATAATCAAATAAAAAGCGTTATAATATTTTTTTTATTTTTATTTTTTCTCTACGTTGAAAGTTTACACATAATTCATTAGGGAGTAATTAAAATCGAAAATTTTATCGCATTTATTTACGCGTGCTTCCAATAATATATTTGAAATGGAAAAGTGCAACCACGACTTTTTAATTTCTCTCTTCTACCACGCGCATTTAACACACGAACTTTACCGATACTTGTAACTTGTCGAGACTTTGTAGGTTGGAAATTTATTTTTTGTTTACGAAATTGTTTTTCTTGTTATGCAACTAGAAATGCGCGTACCGCGTCGCGCTCCCGTGCACTACTGGCTCCACTACGCTATTATTTGAAAAACCAACGCTCAAACTATACACTATACTATTCTATCAAGTCTTTAGCACACTGAGTGAAAATATTAAAGACCCTTTGTTACCCGAAACCGTAACTTATCATCATAAAAACATGACCTTTATTGACGTTGATAATAATAGGGATAATAACAAGGATGCATTACAATTACCAATTAAGTTTTAAACAATAAAGTTTTTTATACATTTATTACTATAAAGTAATTTTAAATGACACCGATGATCAGTAAGTTCCGAGGTAAAGTATAATCTTTTACATGTCAGATTTAGCTAGCTCAATTCTATGGCACAGACAGGCAATTAGTCTCAACAAGCTAATTAAATAAAGTTGTCATAGACCACCCAACAGACATATTCATTAGGTATTAGACATATTAGATAATAAAATTACCTTTATTAAGGGAGTCGCTTGGCTGCTGTCGAGAAACGATTAAACGATAAGGAAATGGCAAAGGTAACTATTGACACCGTGACAAGTTTATAATAAATACGCATCTTAACGTGCTTTTAGGCTAATTCAAATCATTTTGAGGTCAGTTTGTCAAATCTTTATATAAAATAATTGAACGTATTTTTTAGTTTTTCAAGTACATCTTAATAAACGTAAACAATGAATATTTATTGATTTTTAACTGTTACTAGTTTACTGTAAACTTTTTTGCCGTATATAGAAAGATAATGTCTAATTTCAATCCTGTTACAATACTAATACCATGAATATGAGCATTGCTTTTCATGCCCAGTTGCAATGGCCCACTTAAGGTCTTTTTAATCCCTATTACATGCATAGAAGACTAGCATATATCGCGTTAAGACAAAAGCCTGCGCTCAAACAGGTGGGCAAAGCGGATCGCATTATTAAAAGTTTAATCACTAGAACTCAACATTGAACTTTTGCCAACCAAACGTGCACTTTCAAAGACTCTTGGGAAACAGTTGGCAGTTTACCTGATGTCACAAATATTTGCTATTAAGAACCTCTATTTGTATGCCTAATAGCTTGCCTTTGTGCTTTCTAACAAGTTACTTTCTATGTTTAGTCGCGTGAAGTAATTAATAGTATTATGGCACGACTAGAATTCTTTTGTTAAATGTTCCAATAAAACATATTATCATAGACAATACTATCAAGCAAATAACAAAAATCAAAAATAAGAACAATATTGCCTAAACTACGTAACTACGTATCTACGCATTATTGTTCTACGAGTACCTGGTAATTGGGAGATACCAAAGCTACGTAAAGTGGACTTTGACAGAGCTTAATATATTTTATACAAGTACTTAACTTTATAACACATTTGAATTAGCACAAACAATAATGCATTTCATAAACGTATCAGAAAATTCAAAAAATATGATTTCTGGTATTTAACATCAATCTCAAAAGAAAAGTGAATATTTTTGTAAACATCTTTTAAGCCTACATAATATTCTGTTATTATTTCATGACATGTAGTTATGTAATATTAATATTTACTTTATACCTATAGAGTCAAATGGAACAAGATTTACTGTCATAGTATGCATTTTCATCTAATTGAAAATATTTCTCCCGTTACACCCTCATCCTAATACTAATGCACCGTTGAACGAACGTCATCGCAATCCCAGATTCGGTTTCGTAAAGCGGCCGCGCAATCCAATGATTTGCTCAGTTGATCTCCAAGTCACATCCGACTGGCGAGGATCAACCCTATAATCGATTCCAATTGATGCATACGACTCCATTACTAGACCATCAGATGTCTAGACTTGCAGATCATTGGCCGGAATTAACCTATAAGCTTACAGTGGTTTTCCTTCAAGTTGTATCTCAATGAAATTAGAATTAAAGGATCAGGGTAGTCCTATACCTTAGTTTAGTTAGTTTGATTCTCCAGGGATATCTTACCACCCCTTTTTCCTAGAATATGTTAGATTGCGTCCCTTTTTCTATAAAAAAAAGATACGTTAGAATACTGTAGATCGTCTATTTTGCTACTTTTAAGGTTATGAGTGTTACGATCCTCTTAAATATCATTATAATTATTTAAGGATGTAATAGCCGTGAGTTTATTTAAAGAGAACTGTAAGTTTATAACTATTCGCGTTTAAACATTTTCTTTGACAAATAAAATTTCCAAGGATAGGGAATATGGATCTATTATAAGACCACGAAATACTTAAAATAATATTTAGAAGTAGTTTATCGCATGACTTGAAACGAATTCTTTTTGTATCAATTACTATTGGCATATAATAAGTTAATTATGAGCATTTACATAAAACGTTTTTCAAGAAAACTCAAGATTTTGCACGGAAGCAGAATTTTCATAGTTGGCAACGCATCCGCATTAAAAACGTTCTTGACGTCATCAGACAAAAGGTGGAACCAATCTGCATAAATCTGATTCAATAATAACCTGTCAGAATGCAAGCTAAAAGTATTTAGTCTAATTCAAAACAGAATTTATATGAAAGTAATCACAAACGCCTCCATACCACTTAACAAATGATGTCGATAAGAGTTAAAGAAACATTTTATTGATGTATTTCTAGAACTACACTGAGGCCACTGCACTGCAATTCGTAATTTAGAGCTACACCAAATATATGAAAAAACCTTATCCACCAATATCTGTTGTCGATGTTAAGCTTTTGAAGCTGGAATGCTTAAAACGAGAGTATGATCATTCGCACAATTGCCAGTAAAAGAAATTACCTTATAAATTTTCCACAGCATGGAGAGGTCTCAAAATCTCTGGTCAGCCTATACCATTGTCGATAGTAGAAAGAAAGCAAGAAGATTTATTTACGCAAATATAAATATTACAAAGATTTTTAAAGTACTTTTTTAAATCAATATTACCCTTTTAAGGTGTGCAAATATTCCTAATTGTTATTCGATATTAAAATTCGTATAATTATATAACTTTTAAATATTAAATAGCCCACCTTCTGTTCTTTATAAAAACCAGCAATGCCGAGGCACAATGGTGTTACCCTTTTATCCTTTTTATATGGGATGTAGGTGTTATTGTAACTATCAACTTAGATAGTAAAAGAAAAGTTTATTATGATGAAGTCAACTAATGACGAATTTTGTAGTCACACGAAATAGGTCAAGATTACGATCGCACGAACAACACACGTAGATATCGTACGTACATGCATACGTATACGATTTATTATTTATAGCTGCTTGTAAAATAACTAATTCAAAGTCATCGACACAGATGCTACGACAGTAAGAACTTATAGATGAAACAATGGTATGTGATATTTACTTCCATGAACATATTGTTAGTAGGATTCTGTGCTATTCACTACCAACAAGGTACTCAAAGTTATTTCTTATAGTTAAAATCTGCTATGGATTGCACACAAAGTGTTTCAATCCGACAGTAAGTACTTTATTCGTTTAATTGATTGTAAAGAAATGATTTTTTATTCTAGATGAATAGCGGGCATCAGTTTAACTAATGTAAAGTGGCAATATCTGCGACCAGGCCAATGGTTATGGCATTAGCATGGTCGTCTCCACTAAAGTTTCACCGGCAATCACACCACATATCAAAAGAGCACAAGACAATGCTGCTTCGCGGTGGGTTAAGATGGTGGCGGTAAGATATGTACCATATCAGCAAAGTACCTATTATAGGAGCGTTACGAAACCTTGTAATTAAAATTATAACTAATTCGTCTCGTAACTTCTTCAACAAGGGATATTTTCCTAATAGACCTTAATAGGTCTTTACAAACCTTCTCAACAAGACTGTCGCAAGCTTTTAAACCGGAAAACCAACTACAGCTCCAACCTATAATTATGTTATCAATTTCAAAATAAAGTAATTGATTAAGGGCATGACCAGGCGTCACAAGCAATCAAAATTCTAGGCCTATAACTAATGTTTCTTATGTAGATAAATATTTTGATTATTAACAATTTGCAAAATGTCAAAGCAACTATACGAGAATCTTGCAAATATAAATTACTTGATACTCAACTAAACTTAAATATTGAATGTATTTCGACCACTAGTGATTTGGTGGTAGTGGTTATTGATAACGCTTATAACTCGTTTCATTGTAGAGGTTATGGAGCTGAAAACTGCCTGTATTATAAAGGATTGTTCATAGAGTTAAATAATCGTAGAAAATTTGTGATCTTAACCTACATAAGCATTATTATATTTTTTAAAATATCAAATAGATCATTCAAATTCAACACACCTGCACTCATATTTTAGCATTATTTGTAAACAGAAGCTAAACTTAGCTCAGTGTAGTGAGTTTGCCAAAACTTTGAATCTACAGGAATGCAGCCTGTCAGGTAGAATTACTGACATCTAAAACTCATCATTTTCCTGACAACTTTCGTGGCAGTAATTGGTTTTGACAGTTTGTTACGATGTTTTTCTCAAAGTGAGAATTGCATTTTAATTATAAACGCATAATTTGCAAGACAACGTTGAAATCCAAGTAAAGTCAATTAGGTATGTAATTTTTATCATTTTTCGTTTTGAATGATGCTAAAGAATTAACTTAGTTTTTGTCTGTTTTTACATCTGTTTCTGATTTTAATCGACTTAAAAAAGGGGTTATTTTTTCAGCGTTTAGAAATTAAAATTAAAACCTTTTTCTATGATAGCTAGTTACCTACCCCAGCACAGTAACCATAGAAAACAGAATAGACAGTAACGGTAGCATTCTGGAGCGGTACGGTAGGTGGCGTCGATCACTCGTCTACAATCTCTCACATACCGAGCGGCGCCGCACCGCTACAATTAGACACCTACTCAATTACACTACCAACATACTAATTAACAAATCTAAAGGTTTGTCTCACATATCTTAAAGTTCATAACAATATAGGTACATAGTTATTGGTGAAATCTCTTGTTCATTTATCTCCCTAACTTTTTGGAACCTACCCTTGGTGTTCAGCAACAGCCCTCGGGAGTAGCAACGAAGTTAGAACCTTATAATATTCTTAGTTCATTTTTGGGATTTATTGTGTTTTGTAGTTAGGGTACAGTATCTACAGCTCCAAAAACATCTTATTTTTGTTTTTATTCCACTAGCCCTTTTTTCGCGTGGGCTTTTTAGTGTTTGGGCGTTGTCATGAATATCAAGAACAAACAAATTTACTATTCAAAAACATAGATTGTCCTTATTCTATATCTTCCACGATTCACATGACCTACAACCTTTACGCTACCTAGGAATTATTTATCACAACAATTACCTTATTCGGCACTCAGTAATACAAAATATCTTCACCTTAGAACTTTTAGGTACAAAGGACCAAATAAGCTAACTTGATTTACACCATGACACTTTCGGATTTAAATTTGTTTTAGCTTTAATCGGTTGCATTAAATAACAGATGTATCAAAAGACGAACATCGACAGTTATAAATTAACTGCCGTTGTAAATTCACAGTTAAACCCAAAAGGAGTTAGTTCACAGGTGACTATCACGATTTACTATAATTGTATTGTAACTGCATGTCAGAACTATCCAGTTAGAGTACAATTCAAAGATTGTTGATGATTCATCGTGTACCGTATTTATTCTCTTTGGGTAACTTGTATTGTCTGTGATATGTTTGGTAAATATGATTATAAAAACACGAGTTTTCGTTAGATGATTTTTTAAAATATTTGGATAAAAAAATATTGGCAAGATATAAATTTTAAGAAAATATATATTTTTTTAATTTTAGGTGGCGAAAATGAGCAAAAAATTAATCTCTAGGCGAATAGCTTGAATTTTAACATGTTCCTAGGTTGCTAGGTACAAGACGTGGCCTAGAGCTAGTAGGTATAATTTGCAAAATGTGAGCAAGCGGTACAAATGGTACCTAATAAGTATATTACTATTCACAATAAACTACAGGCGGAGTGAACAAAACAAATTGCAACTATTATAAGTGTAGTGTTCGGCGCCAAATAAGGCACGAGTTCATAGGTGGCGCCACGAAGTCGGATTTACTATCAAGAGAAGCGTGATAATAATTACACTAAACATAACATTGCAAATAATTTGTATTGATGTTTGCATTGATTTAAGCTACAAATGTATAATTTTTAATGACAGTTAAAGTAGAGAGGGTGAAATTTTTCTTTGCTTATTATATTAGTACGATGGTGTCAACGACGAAAGATTTGATGGACTGCTAATGATTTGTAACTGGAGATGATACGTCGTTTTTTATTAAATAAAAAAAATCAATATTTATAATAATTACTATAATAAACAGGTGTGCTTAAAGAAGTTTAAAAAAAATCTTCTACTACTCACCAACAGATGGCGTGATTCTGTAGGAGGACGAAAATATCAGAAAAATTATAATTTTACAGGTTCAAATGTATATCTTATATCTTGTATATCTTCTAATAACTATGAATTTGTTCAATGCAAAAATCGTAATAGGTATCACATCATTTTAATCCGTGCGTTACTGCGAAATTTTGTTGTGACTTGTGCCTAAGGAACTATCTACATAATTTATATGGAAAAATCTTGTATTTTTTTCTGTCTTAAATTTATTTCACACCATAAAGCACTGATTAGTAAATTAAGTCTTTATGTTAATTCGAAACAGTACCTGCCTAATAGAAATAATAAAGAAATTATAATTATGAATAATAAGAAAAATAAAAAAAAATTAAAAATGCATAATACCTAATTTTAAGAAAAATAACGGTATTCCCACGGTAATATTCTAGTGCAGATTAACTTCTCTGAATCATCAATCCATTCTTTAAATTGATCGTAATACAAAGTAAGGTACAAAGTACAAAGTAACCGTATTTTGTTAAGTGGCAACATACATTTCTTACCTATGCAAATAACATTTGCTAATAGGTACCTATCTACATGAACGGTGATCTGAAGTTGAATGTTATTTACTCGTACATTTGTCAGAAGCTTTACGACCAAAACTACCGCAAATGACAATTTGTCATGTTCGTAATAATTTTCGTAAACCCTATTTACTTTACAATACAGCTACCTCGAGTAACATTTGTGGCATCGACGTCTGTAACATTATTTGTATCTGCAATAAAACTATTTGAATTGTCTATTGAGCGAATCTGCTCTATAAAGCATCCAATCGTTGCAACAGTGTATTCAAGGACGGTCGTAATCGTAAATTATTTAAAGTATTGTTATAACTCATAAGTTGTTATAACCGATAAATAATGGAATTGAAATCGGCGCCTTACATGACATACTGAATTGCTCTATCGCTCTTCGAAGTGTATGTTCATTAGTAGACACAAATTGCATGTCTTCTTGCCAGCTATTTGTAAATCACAAAAGGCTCAATGTGCGATTTCGTGACAATTGGTCACAAAAAGTAGATGGCAATCGAAAAAATTAAGCAATGTCAGGCGCGGTCAGTATCTGGATCTGGAGTAGACCACTAATGGTGAATTATGCGCACTTCGGGCACGTTAAGCCGTCGGTCGCGGTTGCTATCGATATGATAGCAGTCGTTAAACCTTGTCGGAGACCCTATGGGTGGTTTGAAAGGCATCCGACACAGTTTGGCCACAGTGGAGCAGCGTGGTGAAGTATGTGTCCAACAGTGGGCCATAAAAGGCTGCAAGCATGTTTCTTAAATGCTTAAGTGTTATGATTATATTCTTTTCACTGCAAATGGAGTCAAAAACCAAACCTAGACCTATCTCCAATCAATTTGAACTTTAATCACTGCAAGCCCGACTAATACTTGATTATGCAATATTATGTGATAATGTCCGTCGGGGGCGTATTGTAGCGTTGTTTACGACTTTGCGACCGCGCGAACATCTTGTAAGAAATTGTCGCCGTTTAGTACCATAAGGCTATAGCGGCTTTATGCTACTTCATTGTGGTATAAAATAACTTTACAGTCTTGTTCATTGCAAGAGCATATTCATGATTTTTATTGCAAGTCCCACGTTAATTCTTATGCAAATAAGTTAAGAATCTACACAGTTACAACTCTATTAAGAGGTTGTATCCGGCAAGTCAAACCTTACCATTATGACTTTGGGAAATTTCAAGTGTAGGTACCTATATAATTAAATTTCAAACTACACAAAAAGTTATAATAGCTGAGGAAATCTCAATATAATTAATTGTACCTACTATATAAGCTAAGGTTCTAAATAAATAGCTAAAGTTCACGCTCTTTTACCTACTATTTCTATATTGTATCTTATTGTATATTGATTCTTTACCGAATTCCGTCTTAACTGAATTCCGTCTGGTCATATAAAAGTCGTTGAAACTCAATAGGTAAGATTTTCACAGATTAATTCAGATGTTATTACAAAACCCATATTCGGGCAACTAGATAGGGAGCGAAAATCATACAACATTATATTTTCCTGGAACGTATTCAAATAACGTACGAGGGCAAAGTTGTAAATTACTTAGGGAATTAGCAGAAATAGCAGTTGAACTGCAATAAATAGAGGCGAGGTTAATTACAGTCAACTGAGGCTGATCGGGAAGGTTGCCTGAAAACTATAAACTGTAACATGAGATTCGTTGTATTTTTGTTTAGATGTCACATACTGTATGAAAACACTCTACAAATTATGGTAAAGAAACAAAAGCATCTAATTATAAGTCTCAAATCCCTTCGACATTTAAGGAAGGGGTTGAAGCTGAGTGGCGAGAAGTGATAACTGAGTTAGACCACACCCTTTTATGGCCCACTATTGGGCGCGGGTCTCTCCCCACAACAGAGGGGGGCCTAGAACATACTCTACCACGCTGCAACCCGTGACGGATGTTTTCAAACCGCCCATAGGACTCCCGACAAGGTTTAACGACTACTATCGCATGCAAATCGCATGCGATCTACTCAAGCGGCGGGGCTGTGCGTGCTTCATTCATAGAGTTAGACCACTACCAACAAATATACGTGCCTCAAAGACAACTTTTCCGGTTTATATCGACTGATAGCAAATGTCATACTTTTTTGGAGGTCCTAAGGATTAAAAACAAAAACTCGGATAGCCTTCCTAGGGATTAAAAACAAAAACTAAGTTAGCTTAGTGATGTAGCAACACAGCCTTACGATTAGGAGAGACCCGCATGTCTCGCAGTGAAACTTAGAAAAGGCAAACAAAAACCTAAGCGCCAGTGTAAATCAAAACATTAAAAAAAATATTGCTTACCTTACAAGACCCCTGTATACAAATGGCCCGGTACCCCGGCTTTGTGCAAGGAGTCCCGTCGGCAGCTAAGCCCAGGGACGCGTAAAAGTGCTGTCCAAGCGGTCTGCAGTTCAACAAGCAAGGAGTATCACCTATAATAAAAATATCTTATCAAAAACTTATCACGGCTTTGAAACTTGATTTCAGTAAAACTAATTACGCAGTTAGAACTAGGTACTATAATGAAAAAACAAAAGACTACCTACAGCGCTAGTCTTTTGTTAGCGGAAGCTTAGTTCGCTTTTTTTTTAATTTCAAATTTTGTTCGTTCAAGTCATTATTACAGCTTATCCGTTAGACACGTTTGTAAAATGACAAAACACTGATTTCCGAAGATAAAACAACTAATTCCATCGTCAATGAACCTTTCATTGCGAAGATCAATGAGAGCTGGTCGAAGTAAGCTGAGTTGCAATCAATATCAGTCGCACCAGAACAGATAACAGTAATTAATAGCGGACCTAATGCGTCTGTGATTGCAGATACATGATTGCTAATTCATAACTGGATACACGGTTTACGTTTCTGTAATATTTTGAAACAATTTCGAAAAAGGAAGACGTTCGTAATACGGCTGTATGTTTTGAACAATGTGCTTTTACGCGGCTTACAGTAGAGCTACCTGTCAGAAAACGTCAGGTAAGGAAAAAGTGTTACATTCCCTCCAGAAAAACAGATTTAGATGAAATTTAGTACATAGATAGGTGATTTATGACCTGAATTAAGGTACTCATATTGCAAATTGTAACACCCACGTGGACGAAGCGGCCAGGACATAAACAACATGCTACTTAATTAAACGACAGGTCTGAGATTACTCGATCTATACTAGAATTATACGAGAAATGAGAGAGAGGGTCTATAAAATAATGACATACTATCTACCTTCAACATAAGGTACCCAGGTGTAAAATCGTCCTCGAAACGGCCTGCGGTCATATGATGCGCACTGCTCTGCCCTCACGTCCCGCTCTCCTCCTATGCATGGCTGCAAAAAAAATAAAATTAAAATTTTCTAAACTTCCCAACTCGTTTTATGTCCCGTTGCGCATAACAACCAACTAAGGAGAAGGATCAAGGACACAGATCTAGACCATATACCAGACTAATAAAGTTGATCGCAATACTCCTATCCAACGCCGATTTTTGATTGAATAAGGGCCGACAAGTGTCAACCGATAGCAGCTACACCCTATAGCGTCTTAACGTGCTTTTTGAGCCGTATAAAGCGTCTGACGAATGTAACTTCGATCGCTTGCGAATCAATTAACTTCCACCACTCACCACCAAAAGAGATGGCACCACGGGTATCCTGAATCACGCTATCGAAGTTTTTTTGCATCGCAGTTGACATAACGGATTAGAAATACAAGCATTTGACTCCATAAAGTTTCAATTATTATAATATAAGTATGATATGGCTTTTAAGCATAAGTTTCATAAGCAAAAAAACAGATCATGTTATAATGTCGCACTAATGAAATCATTCTGAGGCCCTAATTCATTTTACGACTACTTAGCTCAACTAGGCATAAATCAGTACTTTATCAAAACAAACAACTTATAAAAGAGCATATAAATTGGAGGTGTAACATTTATTACTGGTTTTATTATCCATAACTCGTGGAGTAAGACGGAACAATACTAATCACGGAAACATTTATGATGCAAGGCTTTTAAATCAGAAATCATTCGTGCGAGTGGTGTGTACAACTCTACTTAAGGAGAGTTGACACTGAACTTATTCTGAATTCTATAGAGTTAGAGCTTGTTGAAAAGTTATAAGTAACTCAACAAAGTATAAAAAAGTATTCGACTGTGCGTGTATTAAAGGACGCGCAGGTAATAAACACATTATAGATGTTTTAGTTTACAAAAATTTGGACATAAAAACGAAGGTCTGCATTATCTTGGTATGTGTTGTGTACCCGAGCATTATTTACTTAAAATATCTATTGCTTATACATATTTACTAAAATGGGAATTTATCTGATTAATTATATACTTTGATTTATGACACTTATTTTTTATATAAAAATATAATATGTACCTTAAAACCTATAAAGTTAACTTTTTGTACTTCTATCTTTTCTTACTTATCTTTGTCAAACAAATACCCGTAAAATTGTGATTTTAACACTATAATATCACAGTTATCGTCGAACGAGTACTACGAACAGTAATTTCATTGCGTCCACACATTGCATTATCTCCTTTATACAGGGCGTATCGATTGAACCAATCATTAACTCTTATTAGCCTCGTACCTACGTCCTACGTGAGAAAATCAGTGCTATTAAAGTATTTATTTGCAAGTACGGGTTTAAAGGCAGAACTACTTTTCTACATATTAACTTTGATGCTATTCCGGTTTTTGAGAAACTATTGAAAGTATCTATACCTGCAGTACGTGAGAAAAATGTTAGTCCACCACGCTGGCCGAACAGAAAGAAGCCGATTACAGAAAAAGCCATTTAATCCACCATACAATTTTCAGCAACATAATATTATAATATCGTACAATCACTTTAGTGATATTTGGCATAAGTGCCTCGCGATATCAACGCCTCTACAGAGTTTGCTCCTTTGAAAGCTAGTGGCAAACCAAGTGTACTAGTGATTCGCCAACCAAGTGTACCAGTGAGCTCGCAAGAATCAATATGTTATAACAAATATGCATTTAAGCAGAATGATCAAGTATGCTCAAGATCCTTTACCGATAATCGTACAAAAAAAGCAATTTTCACTAGGTTTAAAAAAAATTTATACTGAGTCTCACAGCGGTATTACACTCGTGGTATCTCCTGGCGACCCCGAGGCAGCCCGTCTGCCGCGTTACCCGCGCCGTGATCCCCGCCGGCGCCGCGGTCCCGTTGCCTCGCGATCTGAAACAAGTGCCTCATTAGCTTTCTATTATGTGCGAACTAGGCGAACTACATCTGAACTATATTTATACCGGAGAATGCCTTATATTATAGTCGAAGTGCGGAGCCGTAGTTCTACGTCAATACTTGTAAACATGGAATAACATTATTTAAGGAGTTAAGTTATTTATATCAATGATCAGTCAGCGCGAAAACAAAACAGGCGAAAGACTAGGGTCGAAGTATAAGTTTTGCTACACACGAGTAAAAAATTCTTCACGTTTTTTTATACCTAAATGACACTACACTTAATGTATCTACAATCTTTACCTACTTTCATATTAATTAGTGTAACCACCAGATGTACCTAGTTATAAACTTGTAGGAGTCTGTAAACCACCAACGTTGAATATTTGTGGTTGTGGATTGTTTTCCTAAGGACTAAGTAAAACTAGCTCGTTAAATTTGAATTAAAACATTTCATAGACTTATCCCAAAATGTTGTTTACGACATTCCTTAAGTAATTGCACTTACCGAACAATAATTAAAATTACACGGGTCAATAAATCTTTTAAATTAAACTACAAAAGAACATACATCACAGTGATTAAAACTAGGGGCGGCACCTCAAAGAGTCCTGTAATGAAATTAACGACGCCGACTACAAATTACTCTAAACGTTAACCTAATTCGAAGGTGTAAAAAATACTTGATATATCATTCAAGTATTTAAGTGGTTTGTACGGCAATTTTACTTGTTATTCTAATAGAACTCTGTACCTCTGTACCATTTGAAACTAAGTTACTCTTAATATCAAAGGTAAATGTAAACCAACAAATTACTGTTAACATCTATCTAATAAATAGATAAAAATATTTTATATATCATTCAAGTATTAATGGTTTTATAGCAAATATACTCTTAGTGTTCTAATTAAACACTGTTACATTTAAATCTTATAATTATTATTACTACTCTCGAGAAATGAAAAGTTGTATGAATAATACTTGCAATACGCCTGAGGAGATAACACCGCCCTTGTTTAGCTCGCAGTTTACAGAGTTTAGTAACAAATCCTCGTTTATACAAATTATTCTCAAACAACTATAATATTAATAACAAAAATAATTGACAACAATAAATATTTATCCGTATAAAATACACTTACAAAATTATACATACATAGGTACTCACTACTCAGTAAGCAAAGTATACTAAATTATTATTTACATTTCTTACACTATCGTACGTAATGCACATCTCAAAATATTTTTCCTACACAAAGGTCGAACAAGTTGTATCACTAGGATTGGAATTTCTTTACAACAGAATAAGGGCAATATTTTATTCCTGCGTTATGACCCTACCAATACGCTACAAGAGCACCATGACAAATGGTTTCGGAGCTAATTTGTCGAGGTTGTTACATCGCCATAACAGCAGGATACTGCCACAGAATATCTTAAGTGAAGGAATACATTTCATATGTTCTACATTCTTAGGACAGCGCTATACTTCAAGCTAAGAAAAAACTTAACATTTTAAGTAACTCTAGTTACAGCAAAGTTATTACTTTTGTGGCGACTTTTTTGGGCTTTAATAAATATGTGGCAGCTATTATGTGTGTGTGTGTGTGTGTGTGTGTGTGTGTGTGTGTGTGTGTGTGTGTGTGTGTGTGTGTGTGTGTGTTGCAAATTTCTCAGTATAGGTACCTTTGAATGAAGCTGTTAGAGTGGTATCATTAGGTAAGGAAGACCCACACACAACAGCTGTCATAAAGAATTGAGAACTCTCCTATGATAATTTGAGCATCATCTGAAGATTAATTGAGATATCATCTGAAGATTAGTGGATTAAAAAGGTGAATGATATAAATGAATGAAATCAAAACCAAAAAGTTTCTTCCTGTGTGCGTCATATATGAACCATATCTCTCTGTTTCAACGAAACACAAGGACTGACAAGGAGTTATGATAAAATGCTTAATTACAGACTATGTTCTGAAGATACTGGATGCGTTGCAAAGTAGGTATACGCAATTGTCAATCGCATGGCTATTGTTTTGCACAGGAATATCGTCATAACCTTTGAGATGCGAAGCAGACGTAATCTGTACCGGCTGGTTCCATTTGATAGAAATGGAGATAAAATTATTTCCTAGCTTTACGCTTAGGTATATCTCTCGCAATTGCATGGGATTTTTTTCTTTTTAAAGACCTGCCCTATAAACATTCGTTTAATGTTATTGCTTGTACGTAAGGATGTAATTAACTAATTACTGACACATTAGTATATTTTGTATCGTAATAACAATTGATTTTAAAGAGCAAACAATCATGTACCTAAATGAAGAACTTGTAAGTTTATATTGCCAGTTACACATTTTTTTTTATAATAGGTACCTACTGCTATGGACTAAATCACCTAACAACCAAGAACCTTTAGTCTCCTACAAACAAGACCAAAGCCCAAAATGCTATCCGAAAACTTGTATCGTCGTGATGATAGTTATTATTCAAAGCTCCTGGCACCTTTCTCTAATTAAGAGTGACGGCATTTTAATTACCTACTTATACTTAACATGTGAGTTATCTTGCCCTATTAATCCTTTATCCCCCAGACGTAAGCTTATCGGTTTGAGCTTTCATTTGTACGTAAATAGCATCGTTACATGTAACGGTAACCGTTTCGGCCTTAGAGCATAGCCAAGCTATAGAGTAATCGTGCGTCATGAATTTATTCGATAACTTGTATATCGGAAGCAAATGGCAGCAAAAGATCTATACTTTTTACATTTGTAGTCATAATATTATGATCGTGATGCGTTACTAAAGATGAGCATTGTAACGTTATTCACAATATTTGTTTGTCAGGGATATAAGTAAGAAATTTAGATAAAAAAAAATAAAGTAAAGAGGCCATTACCCATGAACATGAAATTTAGTGGATCGCAAGGTTTTCGTGACTGCCATCGGTTTAAATTAATAATTTTAATTTTAATAGTTCGTACACGTGCCTCAGTTCATACCTGCTTACACGCACACCTACAAATTACTTTCTAAGGTTTCAGCAGTTTTACTAATCAGGTGTCTATCAGACACGTGGTAATCACTGTTTCATGAATATTGTATGGAAGTTTAGTCACGTGTCTCGGCTTGGATTTACATAAAAGGTACTTTGAATGTATTGTCGACGGTGTTGAGCAAAGGAAATGATAGTGGAACATGTGTTAAAGTAGGCTTAATAGAGCTTTGAATTTAGATGTCTTGTTGGGAAGATGTCCGTTATCGCACTTTATACTTTAGATTCTGGGCATTAAAAAGGAAAAAAATAATTTTCGTATGGTAGGTATTCCCCGACTTTTTACCTTTAAGTATTGAGAAATTGTGTAATAAAATGCACTCGAAAATAAGCTAAAAATGGATCCATTAGGTACTTGCGATATTAAAGAGGACAAAATGTGATATTAAGTATCCTTATTACCGTAATACAGGCAATCTGGTCAGATGATCGGGTTAGTCGCCAGGGCGTACTTGCCCTTTGATCTTCGAGCCTTCAACTACATTACTAAATGGTTAAAATTCGTTACGATCCATGGTTAACTTGGTTATCCCTTGATGCGTATCAATAAATTCACTTAAAGACTTCGTTGGAATATTATCTAAAAACATAAAAAATGTAGTTTGAAGTAATGTCTCGTATTTGAATTTACTTTGTGTACATAAAAATGTGTAGGTAAGAAAATAATTACCTATTAGTAGTATCTACTTTTTAGGGATTCTGGAAATAATAAGCAATTATAACTTCTTGTTTTTATTTTTCTCGACAACCATTGTCAGCTCTCGTATTTTAAATTTCCGTTCTCCTTTCTTCTATGAGCTGCCAGTTCCATTTCGGATTCCACCTTCATCAATTTGCATAGCCACTTACGGAAGCTCCAACCTTCTTCTAACACTACATAATTATGAAACCATAGAAACGATACCTTGGCAAACATTGTCGTTCCTGTACAGAGACACCTCCTCCGCAGGTCCGGGAACAGGGCCCCCAGCTGCTCCACGCACTCCACGCGAAACCTCCCGGTTCTTGTACCTAAAAAATATAATACATACTTACATTTAAAATTGTGGGTATGTGAAAAGAATAAACCTTATATTTTTAATTTAACTTCCCTCTCATTATCATCTCCACCCTTAACAGTAAATTTTACCTTCCTCGCGTGAAAACTAATTCAGTATTCCTATTAAATTTAATTTCACCTACGTCAATGAAGACACGTGGCGCCATCTTTTATTGAGTAGCGAAAATTATTCACAACACGCGTGCACGGAAAATAAGCCTATAATATATATATGTGCGGATAAAATAATAATATTATTTCTGGTAGCCCGAGACACCAGAAAAGAAGACTTGAAAAGAAGATAATTGTCAGCTCTATAAAAGCGTTGTTTTCATTTTTAATATAAAGTACATACCTACATAAGTATTAACTCGATTCTAAGTTCTCACCTGCGTTATGTTGGTAGTGACGTTCGTAGCTGTGGTGAACATGGCCAATTGCATTATGACAGCAGCCCTGGAAATAAAAAGCAACAATAGTTAAGGTTGATATCTATTAATTTTGAATGATAGCTATTCTAGAGATATTGTAGCTCACCGCCACCCTCAGCCGCCGAGATCGGAAGGTATGTATGTATGAGACCACATTAATCGACAGGGCTTAAAGTTAAAGCCTTAAACCAATTTGTCCACATGACTCACGGAGTGCTGACAAAATAAACAAAGTGGTTTAGAGAAACGAGGCTGCGTAACCCTTTATCCTAATTGCCATGTCGCACGCAAAAATTGCTCGAACGACAACGTCTTTGCATACATTTTGTTGTATTGCAGTGCGTATTTCAATTAGGACAGCTCCATAGAGTACTGTGTTTAAATTTTGTCGTGTTGTTTGATCGGTCGGTTATGTCAGCCAATTAGAACAAAACCTTAAACCAATTTGTCCATTGTACAATGTAGACTCTACATGATACGCGGAGTGCTGACAAAATAAACAAAGTGGTTTAGAGACAAGACTGCGTAAGATGAGTCCGTGGGTGCGATACGGCGGCGACGTTGCTTTGTCTTTCCAATTTACTACACTTTCTCAATTTGGCCAAAGTTACTAGGGTTGAAACATGCTCTCTTTTCTTCACATAATGTTTTAAGTCATAAGTGTGATACTGCAACACAATTAACCCTTTTAATATTTAATCTCACTCAAAATGTCACTTAATAACATTTGATTTTGTTGTTTTGAAATCAAAATGACAATCAAACTTTGTTATTGAAGACTTTCACTTAAGTTCACCAACCCGCATTAGGCCAGCATGATAGACTAAGGTCTACATCCTCCTCATTGTGAGAGGAGGCCCGGCCCGACCCGGCAATGTGTCATTAGTGGGTTACATACAGACTTTTGACGTCTAGAGATTGAATAGATAAAAAGTGTAAAAAGCAAGGATCGCGTCCAGGCGCCAACCTCCAAATTATATTCAATAACATCAGCATTTCCAAAAATTTAATGATAATAATGTTTTCGGTAACCTATTCAGATTTTACACACTGACGTTAGTTCAAAACATTCAAATTCTCTAATTAGTGTATATGAGGAGTCATGTTGAAATGTACCTACTTTAAACTAATTCACTAGCCTAACTTTACTCGTATAGGAACGTGAGAAAACAATTGTCCACCCAGCCCTACCCTGGACGCCCATGCAGTTCTCACTACGTTGCGCAATCTGACATCTCCATTAGAGTTTCAAAGCAGTAATGATACGAGTACGTCGACAGCACCCGCTCCACTCCACATTAAAACGATCAAACGATGAACGCCCGTGGCCTAATGAACGTCTTAAGTGGTTTATTGAGTGCCTATCGCCGTTATTTTTATGTTAAACATCGCCCTCCACCGCTGCACGTAATGCAACTTATCTTTATGGCACACCCATTCAAGAAGTTCCCAGAGCGATTGCTAAATTTCTCAGCTGTTGAGACTCAGAACGTAATCAATTATACACCGATATCAAGATCAAGTGACCTTTCTTTGAATGGGATCAATGACCTAATTAGCGCTAAGGACGCTCATATTACGATTCCCATCGTAAGCTTATCTTTATGACATGACGTACCCAATTCGAAAGTCGATTGCCAAATTTGGGAGCTATAAAATCTCTGTCAACTCTAATTGAATTAACAAATGGTTCTACTTTTCAAGAGCAGTATAGATAGTTGTTTTCATTTCGAATATCTAATTGTGAACCAGATTATACACAATGGTTAAAAATAATTAGGTAAATAATACTGAAATTCATTTCAGACACATGAAATTTTCACTCGAAAGAGTCAAGTAAGTAAGTCAAGTACTCGTAAGTTAATCTTCTTAAATATTTGCATAAATTTCAGAGCATATATTAATTACCAACCTAATTGATAAGTTACACAAAAATGGTTACAAGTGTTATTTTACAAGTTATCAAAGTGGGAATAAAGTCTTTCTCAAGTTAACTATTTTACTCCACAATACCTACATAACGTAGACGAATCAGACAGGCGACTACATACATTTCTACTTCCTGTACCTAACAGTATTAACACTTATAAAGCTGTTACTATAATAACATCAGTAATCATTATTATGATTCCGTACAATATTGCAAACTAACATCCATAAAGCTAGCCCTAACGGTCTTTTTTCAACAAGAAATAAAATAAAATTATGTCGCCAAGATGTGAAATTATGAAAATATTCGTGTAATATTATAATGTACTAGCTGTCCCGGCACACTTATTCTGACAAATATAAAAATTTCTATTGTTTTCATCGTATTCTTTTCAAATTTACTCACCGTATAAACCTTCCCTCCTTTTCCTATACGAACAATGAACATATCAAACCTAAAATGAGCCAAATCGGTCTAACCGTTCTCAAATTTTAACGAGACTAACGAACGGTGATTCATTTTTATTATACTCATACATAGATAGATTAGCGAAAATAAATATGACATAATTAAACAAATAAGTTGTGTTTTTTAACCGACTTCAAAAAAAGGAGGAGGTTCTCAATTCGTCTGTATGTTTTTTTATTTTTTTTATTTTTATTTTTATTTTTTTTTATATTTGTTATCGCCGCATTCCGTCATTTGTTAACCGATTTGAATTTTTTCTTTTTGGTTGGGAAGATGTTACTTTGAATTTGGTCCCATATTAAGTTAGTGTTGATCTGATGAAGAGTTTCGGAGATACAGAGTGGAACTCTTTAACGGATAAGAGTTAAGGAACCGGGTTAAAAAATATTATTACTGGTCACATAACCTTTGCAGAACTATGTAGACATTGACCACCTTTGAGTCTGATGATGGAGTGGAACCCGTTTTTATTTTATATTTCTGTCCGTCGTATTCCGTCATTTGGTAAACAATTTAAATTGTTTTTTTTTGGTTTGGGAGCTGTTACTTTGAATTTGGTCCCATATTAAGTTGGTGATGATATGATGAAGAGTTTCTGAGATACAGAGTAGAACTCCTCAACGGATAAGAGTTAAGGAACCGGGTTAAAAAATATTATTGTTAGTCACATTACCTTTGCAGAGCTATATATACATTGACCAGCTTCGAATCTGATGATGGAGTGGAACTCGTGATAAGATAGGAAAAATTAAATCGTGTTTAAAAGTTCACTTAAATAAACCATACAAATTATAAATACATTTAAACTATAATTATGGTGTCCGTAAGGTTACCATTGAGAAGCCAGTTGCCACTTCCTATGATAAAGCATAAGGTTTTTAGACTGTAAAAGTTTCGCATAGCTCTGCCATGTATAGTAACAAATACTAGCGACGGGTATCCACAATTTCCCCAAGTACCTACGAAAACGAATCTAATGCAGTAGTTACCTACTTCCGAACAGGCCATACCTCCGGCCTCCGGTTTATCGGAGTTTTAGTATACTTGCCTATTTTTTTTTATATTTGTTATCGCCGCATTCCGTCATTTGCCACCAGATTTGAATTTTTTCTTTTAAGTTCGGAAGATGTTAATTTCAATTTGGGCCCATATTAAGTTGTTGTTGATCTGATGAAGAGCTTTGGAGATACAGAGTGGAACTCTTTAACGGATAAGAGTTAAGGAGCCGGGTTAAAAAAATATTATTATTGGTCACATTACCTTTGCAGGACTATGTAGACATTGACCACCTTCGAGTCTGATGATGGAGTGGAACTCATTTTTATTTTATATTTCTGACCGCCGTATTCTGTCATTTGGTATTCATTTGGTAACCAATTTGAATTGTTTTTTTTTGGTTTGGGAGCTGTTACTTTGAATTTGGTCCCATATTAAGTAGGTGATGATCTGATGAAGAGTTTCGAAGATACAGAGTGGAACTCTTTAACGGATAAGAGTTAAGGAGCCGGGTTAAAAAAATATTATTATTGGTCACATTACCTTTGCAGGACTATGTAGACATTGACCACCTTCGAGTCTGATGATGGAGTGGAACTCATTTTTATTTTATATTTCTGACCGCCGTATTCCGTCATTTGGTATTCATTTGGTAACCAATTTGAATTGTTTTTTTTTGGTTTGGGAGCTGTTACTTTGAATTTGGTCCCATATTAAGTAGGTGATGATCTGATGAAGAGTTTCGAAGATACAGAGTGGAACTCTTTAACGGATAAGAGTTAAGGAGCCGGGTTAAAAAAATATTATTATTGGTCACATTGGTCAAGTTGATAAATTATTATTGTTGGTCACATTACCTTTGCAGAACTATATAAAATTTGACCACCTTCGATGCTAATGATGTAGCGGAACTCGTTATAAAATAGGAATAATTAAATCGTGTTTAAAGCAAGTTAATTTAAATAATTTAAATAACTGTACAAATTATATATTTAAACATTAATAATGGTAATCCCTAAGGTTACCATTAAGTAGCCAGTTGCCGCAACCTATGATGAAGCATTAAAACTAAGATACCAGAGTCAGATAATAGAGTGGAAGTGAAACTATGATAACTAAAAAGCATTAAATAAAATAATTTTAAACAAAAATGTGAACCGACTTCAAACTAAAAAGTAAGAAATAACTTTACAAACAGACTTCAATAATAAGGTATTTTTGGAGTCTGTGCCCAAGTTCATCCTCAGTTTAACCTCAAGTAACCTCATTTTTGCAGACGAGTTTTAAAGTCACGAAAAAATCATGACATGTAGGTACTTTAATATATTTTACTAAAAAAGAAGTATGTAGGTAAATATGTACTTAGGTAATATTTATTCATTTATTATAATTGTATGGGCTAGTATCGACACCATACGATAGTCAAAGAAAAGATGTTGTTAAAGTTTATAATATTTATTGTTGTACACTGTAGGTATGATAATGATGTTGCTATGAGTACGCGCGCGATATGTTAGCATCCCAAATGCATACTAAATTGAAAATGTGACCGGCGCGTGCTATACGCAAACGCGCTGACGGTTGGTGTACGGTTGCACCGTACAATAATGTACAATGGAAAGAGAGATTTAATGTGCTTTAAAAATGCACATAACAAAACTGACCTCAAACTAAAAAGTAAGAAATAACTTTACAAACAGACTTCAATACTTAATAAGATATGTTTGGAGTATATGTAAAAATGAGGTTACTTGAGGTTAAACTGAGGATGAACTTGGGCACAGACTCCAAAAATACCTTATTATTGAAGTCTGTTTGTAAAGTTATTTCTTACTTTTTAGTTTGAAGTCGGTTCACATTTTTGTTTAAAATTATTTTATTCTTAACAAAGATATTAATGTTATATATCATCATATTTAAAATCTATAAAATTTATTACGAATTTATGGCGACGTACCCGTGGCGACGCGTCATCATGCCATCAGTTGGTCTGATGCACCGCATAAGATATTTTACATCAAAAACAGGATGTAAGATGTTTTCCTATCAAAATATGTGAATGATAGAGACACATTAATGTTCCTAACGACGTGTCAACTTCAAAGGCATTACTAACAGATAGGGCGCCAAACAGTTATCTCAATTACTGTACACGTGACGTGACCATAGGTCCTTTTATAAAAGAGACTCTCATAATTGTATCATGGGATTTTTTTTAGCAGTCGGCTTCTCTCTTAAGGATTTTGTACGTAAGGTACTAAACAGAAGAATGTGTGGTGGTTACGCAGAATCCTTTATGAACTCGCACGTTTACTTTCTACGAACTATCACCCTCATAAAATAATGACCATTCAAACTGATTGTACACAAACCTTTAAATGTCACTAAATTTTGAAATTTACTGTTCAGTCAATGAGTGAATGTGGACGCGGTGCTACTCGTACTCATAACGACTACGACGCGACGTTCCCCTCAAATAAAGCATCTCCGGCAACTACACCTCCCTAGCCGAAATACAGGACACAATGAACATGCTGCTTCACGACGGAGTAAGAGGGTAATTGTAAGATACCCTCCTCGCGCGAGCTACAATGACTCCCCACTCATAATTGAATAAAAATAAACCTATTACGATGGAAAAAATTATAAAAATGTCCATTACTTAACCAACAAGAACAGACATACTAGTGTATAGGAGATATGAATGGCGACAATTTAGCTGCAAACAGTTATGGTAACGAGTTGGAATACCGTTCGCACCATGACCGTGGCTTCTGATTTATTTACTTGTTATTTGAATATAGTCATGTTCGATGATATTCAGACAGCCCAATACAAATATTTCTTTAAATATGGAAGACACAACCGAAGAACAGCACAAACCAGTAAATTACAAGGTTGATAAGAGACAAGATAACGGAACGAGGAAAATGCAATTTAGTCCGTAAATTTCAACTGTTAAATTGCTTATGTTACTAATGTAATAGCTTATGTGATTTTTCAACGACTTCTTAAATAAAAATTTCTTCTACACGATAATCCTTTATCAACTTAGTGTCTGGAAATAATTTGATTGGATAACTTGGCCATGTAAAAAAGAATACAATAAAAAGGAAGAAGAAGGAAGATCCAAAAAATTCATTTCAGGCATGATCAATTTACTCTTTGCAAAAAGACAACGTTTTCATTTCATAACATTTGAATTCACGTATAAATAACATTAAATTCCACAGTGCGGTAATAAAGCTGAGACAAGACAAAATAGTGTTGATAGAGCTATTTACACGACCCGAAAGTAATGACACAACATAACAGACATCACCACTTCATTACCATTTAAAAATATGTCGTACAGATTCAAACATACACTAACATTAAATTATTTTTACACCAGAACATGCACCGTTTGCAACGGTTCCCAACTTTAATATTGGAATTTCAAAATGGAATGGAATTTATTGTAACTCAACGGTTGTAATATGTTAATAATTACATTAACAAAGTACAAGATTTGCATTTTATATAGGTACACTTTCTAAGCGAGAATTTATTGTTTATTTAATATAATAGATAAGGGATTTCTCCTATTATTTTCCCATGGGATAAGGGTCTATAACTTAAATAAAAATAATTCAACGAACGCAATCGCAAAATAAATTACTTAAATACAACCTTTCTTCTTATTTTTCACTTAATGAAAAGATAGCAGGCTGAGGCAGCAGCAAAAGCCTTAAACAACATGGACAATTGAACATTATGCTACTCTTAAGTATCGGGTACCTTAAACTTTATCATTGTCAAATGGAATGATTATATCACAAAAGTTGATAATAGCTGGGTTGATTTACGTCACGTTCGAAGCAACCGGTTATTTATTTTTAGATTCAGGCAACAAAAAGTTCACATGGACTCAGGACATTGTAGCGAGTGCATCGCTCTTGACCTTATTTTGTTAGGGTTCAGTATTCTAGGTGAGTTAAGTAGTTTGAATCAGGCCTACATTTGTATTGGACTAATATGAAAAAGAGTTTGTTTTTTAATTAATTGTTTATTTCATAAATACTAGCAAAGTATTTAACATATTTATTTATTAATATACAAAATTATAAGTAATATAAACGCATCTCACTCAAATCAGCAACGGAGTAGCATTATGTACGTAAGTTAGTGTGAAAAGTGTGATTCAAGGGTCCTAAAATTATTAAAAAAAAATATGTTATGTATAAAATTAAGTTGAACCAAAAAAGTTTGTCACAATTATTCATCAAACGAAACAATATTTTAACTCGCGCTTGGCACATTATAAATCCTTAAGCACGTGCTCTTTTCTGAATGGACCGTATAATTTCTGTTTACTTTTACTCTCGAAGGAGTCTCGAGTAGTCATGAAAAAAGTTTACCGTTTGAGCGCATACACTGGTATTTGTTGTGGATAAACATTTCCGTGGCGCTGTAGAGCTGACGATGTATTGTTTGCCCCAGTCATAGAAATAGGAAGAAGATAGAAAGGCTATGTGGGCGGGGTAAGCGTACCTTATAGATTCTGCTAAACTGAGAGCATATAGCTCATTCTATCACTGTCTTCTCGACTAACTTACGTATTTGTAAGTAGTAAAGTATTTGTTGTGGATAAATATTTCCATGGTGCTGTAGAGCTGACGAAGTATTGTTTGCCTTAGTCTTAGATATATGAAGTAGATAGAACGGCTAAGTGGGCAACTGGGCAGTAGATGCGTACCCAACATCCTGCTAAAAAATGATAGAATGAGCTAATATGCGCTATATTAGCTCATTCTATCACTGTCTTCGCGATTAAAAGTGGTAGAATGAGTTTTGGACGCCACTAGCTGAGCAAGCTACAGTGGGTTCGTAACAAGTTTATTATGACCGCCGTTCTATTTACTTCCTGTTTCTACAGCCCTAGTACACGACTTGAGCAAACCAACGTGGGATTGTGGATTCATTCATTATGTGATTAGGGTTGCTTTATAAGGAGTGCATATGATAATTACGCCAGTGATGCAATAAAAATGTACCTATACACTTATGAAATGCCGCTGACAGTATTTAGGGTAATTCTTTTAAACATGCAAGCATGTTACATGGCCAATGGCCACATCAAACATCTAACAAAATTGAAGAACGATACAATAAAAAGCTAAACCACTATAAAAATGACGTGAAATAAATATTGATTAACTTACCAGAAGGACTTCGTCCACCGAGTGAGTCGCCGTTTTGCCATTTCAACCACTATACACTTACTTTACACTAAGTTCTTATTTTTTGCACGTACATTATAAACTGTTTTACAGTATTTCATAGTATCAAACTTAATTATACACAGTCATGTCACGCCTTTATTGATGTGCACCATTTTCAAAACTTCCCGTAAATCGCACAATTTCACCCTTCTGAAACAAAGAAAGTGATTATTTTATATTACATAATATGTATTTGAAAATGTTTGGGTATTCGTTTTTTTGTTTTGTGTGTGGCAGCCACGACACAGGGAATTCTAGTGTGAGTCTATGAGTGTAAAACGTTATTTCTTTATTAATCGATTAAGGTGGTAGAACAAAACTGTTAACGAGCGTTTAAAAAGTGTGAGAGACGGTCACGAAAGCCACCTTGCATTTTAAGCCAGAACAAAGTTTGAGAAGCGACGCTCTGTTGTATAAAACATGGTGGTCAATAAATAATTTTTACTCAATACCACCGAGATGTTTTGTTTGACTACTTGACAAGAAGGAAGTTATAAGATAAGAGGCGATCTCGTGGGAAACGCCATAGACTTACGAGTTTCAAAGCATGTTGTTTAAAAAATACGATTTACTGCAAGTAGGTATACTACCGATTTTCTAGGATAATCGCCCTGTAATTCTCATCACAGTCTAACTGTGGTCTCGTATTAGGTAGTTGGCAGTGGGTAGGTCACACTTACCTACGAATATACCTATAGCCAATTAAAAGGTTAACGATAAAACAATTTAAAAACATTAGTCATAGATTCTATATCATATCTTTATTCATATCTTGCAGATTACTGTCATATGTTTGTTTTGTCGAAAAACTACAGTCTAGCATTTTGACAGTTCAGTACCTAAAATGACTTGATATACATAGTTTAGTAATTAAATAAATAACGCTTCAATAAATAACGCATAACAAAAAATAACGTACTCTCCAGCACTAGGATTCTTTGTAGCGTACGTATGTGACCCCCCCCCAGTCGAAATACAAGACAGTAAGAACATCCTGCCTTACGACGGGTTAAGAGGCTGGCGGTAAAGTACCTCCTCGAGCGAGCTACTATGGCTCTACCACATACCACCTAAATATACCGACCTAAACATCGTTATGCATCTGATTCCTAAGATTTCACGTCTTCTTAAAATGTGAGCGTGTATGTTACATTATCTCGTACAAGAGTCAACAATTACGACAAACACGCTGCTTACGACATGCATGTTCTGTGTCAGTGTGCTAAACTGCACCTCTTATCAGTAGCTACACTGATTTTATTCCTTGATGTAATGTAGTTTAATGTAATATATTACATTTGCAATAATGCCCCGATCTTTACCTACTTAGGTACTATCTACATATCCGTTCATATGTATAGAGAGCACTTAAGGTGTACTTACAATTAGGTGGTAGAGCTATCGTAGCTGAACCTTAAAGGCATACTACCGCCATCCTCTTAACAGCTCTCCATTAAGGAGCATATTTTTCTGTCATGTGTGTGCATGGTTCTGGTTGAGAAGGTGTGGCTGATAAGATTATTTGCACGGTGTATTCTTGTCCTCATGAGTAGCAACGCACCCGCCTCAGGCCTCAGATAGGATTTCTATTGTATATGAGGTGAAATTGATTTGCATCTATGGCTTGTTGTGACCATTTAACACCATATGGGCTGCGTTTTCGTTTACTATTAATGAATCTACTCTTATTGCGATGAAAAGGGGATGACAATTTGTATGAAAATAAACCCATAAACGAGCGTCGAAATAAAATAAAAGTAGGCTCTTAAACATAATTAAATTGTTGTGAAAATGTAAAGCATCCGCAGGCCGTAAAAAAACACATTTCAATTATTATTGATGACATGATACTTATTCGAAAAATGTTACAATACAATTTAGATGCTCAATGATTTAAATAGATTTCGCTAGTAAATTAACACGTCTTTATGGCTTGTTTGCTGTCGTTTCTAATTGTTCGAGTTAAAAAAAATGATTCATGGTGTTAAATGCAGATCGCGATGGTATGTGCGTTATATTTTGTTTGTTTATAAGTTTATTTTCGTCACATATTATTATCATTGTATAAAATGGTAAAAAAATTTGAGAAACTCTCCACGTTAAGGTACTATTATTCGTGAGCACTCCAGCCAAACAGGCCCAGCAGTCAACCAAATGGGATTAAGTTGATAACTTACAGAGTTCTATTTATTAATATATATTCCGTAAAAAAAGACCTACCTAATGATCTAGCTATGGACATCTGAAACATTCGGCTAGTTACTGGTGTATTTCTGTTGGCAGCGGAAACACTATCTTATTGAAAGACTTCGAATCTCATAAAAAAACTTCAAATGGATGATCTGAAAAATACGAGCCAAGAAATTCCTGAGAATATTTGTACGTAAATCTTAACTATTGATGTAGTCCAATAAATAGTTTAAGTGTTACCTACAGAATTGCAAGTATATACATTTAACGTTGTTCAAAATTGTGCAATTTCTAAAGTCTCTTGCAATATATTTCTCGTAAAACTTCGTTAGATTCAAGAGTTTATATGTACGACTATACGCGGTTACAGCTGTTGGTGGAACAAATTAGGGCGTTTCATAGTTTATCATCGCGTCTGCACAGCTAAGGTAAATAAAGCGAGAGTGTAGAGTAGCCAGGATTTACAAATAACTTTGGATAGAAACAGATAACCTACGTTTACAATTTTTACGGTGTTTAGCGTTAAATAAATTCGCGATTAATAAAGTCTTAGATTGGCAAACGTTTTTTAGTAAAAGTACAACGACCCCTCTGATCACTTAATTAAACTTAAATTTGGGTCTTCCAAACAAACCTTTCAGGACTGAGACGATCGGGAATAAAGGAGGCCTATGTACAATGATGAACAACAAAGATTGACAAAATTGTCGATAACCATGGGTATTTATGAGGATACATAAACAGTGATTTGAAGATATTTGAAAATTTAGATAATTAGAATTTTAGTAGGGACTATTATGAGCATTTATTTATTTTAAACTTTTACACCTTAAACTACAGGTACGTGGGGTAAACTAATATGTACCTAGTTGCATAGGTATGTACATTACATGTTTCTTTCTAAAATTAAAACTTTATTAAAATTAACCAAAAATATTCCGACCTCACCTGTAGCACTCCTGAATTCTGCCAACTATAGGTAATACTCGCGCAACAACAAAGGGGCGCTATTATCAGATTACATGAATACGGCACATTACTCATTCGATATTTCCCGAACATCAAAGGGCACTCCCGGACAAGCGGCCGCGTAGCCAAGGTGCTTTAACCGACTGGACAGTGGTCGAGTGGTCGCTGCCTCAGGAAATTGGAATTACTTTAATACCACTCAATGAATCCTGTCGAGAAAATATCGCTTGACAAATTAATCGGCCCCTTGCGCTATTATTGATGATGAGCGCAAACAAAATTCTTGCCGTTTATTTCCTCGTAAGAATAATGAATTTTATAGTCTTATGAATGTTATTTATTGCCGAGTCTGAAACAGTTATTTGCCTAGCAGCACTACTGGTTCTATTGTTAGACGCACGTGCCTATAAAATTGTTTTGTCATTTTTTTATTTAATTTTTACATCAGGCAATTAATTTAACTTCTTATTCGTATTTTAATATTGACGTCTAAATCCCGTTCTATATAACGAGTCACCAGGCCTTTACTTCTAAACTAGCTTACTAGCTACAGTGTCCACTGTAATTGGTGGTAGGGGACTAAATCGTTCTAAATCTTGGTGATCCCGGAAAAAGATGACAATATGCGAGACTGCATCTCGTCACAGGCACAGCTACCGAAGAGTACCTATAAGTATATATACCAAATTGTTACTAGCTCCACAAGAAGCACGGACATTTTAACTAATTTAGTAGCACATGAAAAGCTGAGTAAACTCATTGGTTGTTATTACTTATGTATAAGATACAGAAGTGATCATAAATAAGGTTCTTTAGATGCTTACATTAAAGGCTTTTCATAACTGTTCATGCATTTATCCTTTTCAATAAATAAATGAAATATAGACAAGCTTTTGATTTCTACAAGCAATAGCTTAGTTTATTGCATTCATGACAGTTCAAGATTACTGATATGCACAAACATAATCGTACAATTATGTACAATAATCAAAGACATTTCAATTAGTAGAGATTGTTATAAATTGTTAATGGGGACAAGTCTCCCCCAATACAAGGCAGGAACACATCTCCGAAGAAGGCATTTACCCACTTACCGCGCCCGGCAAATCCTAATTTTTCGGTTGCTTACGATCTATTCATGCCAGGATACTATACGTTTACAATAGAGTGATATCGATAGAATTTGATTAATGAAAATAATTTACATCAATATGAAATATTAATGTTAAAATGCTTTATTTAGGTGTAACTGTAACACCCAAAATTACAACTCAATCTAGGTGGTGCGTTCTTATAGTACAACTTTACAATTCTGTATTTAAAAAAATGGTGAAATTGCGAAGTAAGTACCAAGATATAATATCGGACAACTACTCCATAGAGCTAGCAAAATTCGCAAATTATTTTCAATAGAAACATGATTGATATAAATTTCGGTGACAACAAAACGTATGATAAGAATTCTGTGCGAATAATTATTGAGAATCGATACGCAAAAAAGTCATTTGTCATTCAATTGTCGGAGAACATAAACGTCGATGACAATCAAGAATGATTATCACAAACGCACAGTAGATTTCAGCCTCTATCTGTGTAAAATAGTACTTTCCATAGCAATTTTATTACATAAATATTGAAACGGTACTATTAAATAAAATATTTGGAGTGTAAATAAACGCACGCATGTTTAATTAAAAATATTAACGTGGCACTCTCAATAGCTTCAGTATACCCTGTATCGTGCCATACAAAGTATCGATCACAAGGCAAGAACACATACTACAGTGACTAAGTTTCGGGTGTTTCTTAAACTCAATGTTGAAAATTTAGGGACTGGTCCAGCAAACATATTTGAAAAAGAATCTCCACGAGCAGTTAATAAAATGTATTGCATCGCGAAACTAAACGCGCGTTAACTGCGGAAAAAACTTGTTACTTAAACTGTTTTTTTAATCAAAATGTACAATACGTTATATCCAACAAAAGAAATTGTTTGTTCATAAGAATTCTCCAAGTCTTTAACAATTAAAGGCGGAAGTTCAAACGTCTTTCATTTACTACACATTCCGTCTCCGTGGTTCATTTGGGGCACAGAATTCCCAAATCGCGACGATCCTTCCGATAGCGGTCCTTTCACCATCGCGCCTGGTGGTCTAAACCAGCTATTCCCAAACTAACCAGTTTCTTACCGCTGAAATACTTAGGGGCTCCTTGAGTTTATATGACATTATTCATTATTCTTATTTCATTATTTATCATAATTTAATTTGTGTCCTGATGGATTTATGTTTGATTTAAAATTATAATTTAGTGAAATTATTAAAGTAAGTTACAAAATTAATTTTAAATACAATACGATTAGGGTAGTTTTCTTTTAACCGCATTTTAACTATAAGAATTTTGTGTCCGATTTTTAAAATCCTGCGAAAATTGGTACGGATGGATATATATGGATGGCATCCATCCATCCATAATTATATCCATCCTTACCAATTTTCTTTTTGACTCTTTGTCTAAGTATTGGAGGGTTATCTGTAATAATTTTTGAATCGTTGAGTGATGTATGGCATTAAAACTTTAGAAAACGCTGGCATGCAGTACCCACACCCGAATAGCTGTACCACCTCATTATATAAACTAGCATAGTAAACTTTTACTGCCCCATTTTACACTAGTTACGTCCAATTGATAGATTCTAAAACGACGTTTAATATCATAGAAAACAATAGTGTGTTATAGAGCTGAGTATTGTCTTATCTTCTTTAGCACTATTAGATTAATATGATTGTCATTGAAATTGAAATCGTTCACCAAAAGCTGAATAAGTACCTACTTATTCCTTTATCATTTAATTTCACTTAAAGCTTAGTAAAAGCAACAATTTACGAAGATAGAGCATAAAATCAGGATTTTTTTAAAAGATTTTTATTACGAGTAAACTACAAATAACTTGACTTATTTAAACGATTTGAGATATGACTTGACCCCTTTAGCCTATGTAAGTAATCTTTTTAGGTGTAAGGCCATTTTGAAAAGACATTGAGAAAGAAATACAAAAGTTCGAATTTCTTAATAGAATGTAACGAATGTTTTTATGTTTTATTGTGTGCAACTTCTAAGAGTATTTGTCGTTAAAACATAAATTAACATTGTTATCGAAGTCATAAAATTTAACCAATGAAGCGTCAAAAATCGAGCTTGAACGCACCGAGATTTATAATTTGGGAATGAGTTATGCAATAGTACAAACATTCATCAAATTTACCGGTACTAATGAGTTGGACTTTTAAATAGACATAATTAAAGAGAAAGTTGTCCTTGAGAGTTCACGGACATGTTAGTTCTTACTTGTTGTTCTAATTAAATTCAAGTACACACTTCTGATGCAAGGATTGACAGCCAAGTACCATATCTTCATAAGGCATTCTTTGAACTCCTTAAATCCACACGTAGGTACTTGATACTGAATTAAGTATTGGAAGTACCTCCTAATTTAAGGACTTTGAGATGTCTCACTTAAATGATGACGCAGAAGTTTTAGGAAATACGATAACAAACAAATTTTAATCGTATTTACTCGTATTTGTTTAAGTTACTACTGACCTTATTTTTGTCTCTGATAGAGAAGGAAAGAGAAATTTAATTTAAAGCCTTCAAGCACTTGATGATCACTACATTTTGGTCCTTTGAGAAGCGTCGAAATACTGACATCGAAATTTGATTTAACATTAGTTTTCATTCGTCGTAGCACTTATGTGACGGAAGTCAGCTAAAGATGTGAAGAAAATTTTGCTGAATTTTGTAGATATGTTGGCACTATTGAAGCAAGATTCACACCTACTTGCAAACACACTTTCAAGAAACGAACATTCCAAAAAGACAAGGAGTACACGACGAAAAACATTTTTACACCATAAACGCTTTGTAGGAAAATATTCTCGGGTTCCATGACAAAGGGAGCTTAATTTTGTATTTTAACAAAGGCTGCGACATGCAATGATTGCACCTAACTGTTTATACAAACACCATTCGAATTAGAAACATGAGTGGTGCAAGTTAGGTTCCAATTATCACCTGTTAGCGATAGAAAGGGCACCAACCTTTGACCTCAAATGATACACTGACCCAATGGTTCTAGAAATTATCGATGCAGTGCGCTTTGAAAATCAATTTGATTTGGGACTGACTTTTCTGATGTTTTGCGCTTGCAAAACTATACGCGGTTTGGCCGAATAAATAAAACTTTCAAAGGAAATACTTTCAATTTCCAAAGAAGTTTTATACTTGCAATTGTGTATTCGATTAACTACACATACAATCTTTTTTCTGTTTGTGTTGCAAGCAATCACGACTGGTAACAGATGGCAAGCTAGGGTCGTAGTTTATCAAAATCAAACGATTTAAGATAAATAATTATAAATTGAAATTGCATAATTGTTTAAGTGTACCCCAAACGGTAATCTAAGAACAGTATTAAATAAAAAGCTCAATAGAAATGTTGCCCCATCTCTAGTAGTCTCTGACGGTAATATAGTAGGCATTTACTATGTCTAACTATTCTCGTTTTATAAGTCAGTACATATTACTTACTGCTGCTTAACAAATATTCTTATGGAACAGAACATAGTGCAATAGTTTTCGTACCTATATTATAAAAATATTAAAGAAATAATATAGGTAATGCCATGATGGATTCGCTACTGGAAAAATGCGATGGACATTATCAAACGAGGAATTCTATCTCAAATATCTTCTAGTATCTACAAATAATAGAAGCAAGAAGCAGTGACCGCAGCAGACACTCGCATAGAATTCACAGAGTACAGAAGTCATTATATTCACAGAGCACGCTCGAGGAACGCAGATAAATAGAAATCATCAGTCTGAAATTCCTTCTTTTCGGAAATTTCGTTCAATTGATTACGACTGCACATAAAGTAACCACATTATCGACGAAGACCAAACATACCGTTGTGATTGATGAAATGAAATGATAAGTGCATGTCACGCCCTGTCTAAAACTAATGAATCCTAATATCTTGAGGCTATTTAGTAATTTATAAAGTAGTAGTATTGTTATAATTTTATCAGAGGATTAAATAATTGAAATGAGGAAAATAAAAAACGTTTGAATCAGGACGACAAAGAGGATGACCCTTTGACTCTGACCATTTCTTTGTCAAATTTCTGCAAGCTCATTCGCTCAAAAGCATGACGTTAGTTCAATCATTTACACTTTTGTCGGTAGAATAAATTACAAATTTTCGGCAACAAGACGAGTTGCGCGACTGGTCACGCTTAACATTTAATTGCAATATTAAAAACTCATAATATGGACTACTGCACTATCTACTTAGTTCGTGACACCCGGCGACCGCATATCACGCACAAGTGGGTAAAGCTACTGACGCACGTTCGCTTTTCCGCGGTTTGGGTAAAAGTCAAACCGCAACTATGCACCGTAGACTCACTTCGCTATTTAGTCGTAGACGACTCTAGGGTGTTGGGTTTCGCTGTGCAAAAACTTTCTAATGTTTTGTTAAGTTATGTTGGCTATGAAACTGAAGTATGTCGCGTTTAATGCAATTTAGCGCATTGCCTGCATAGAGGAAAGGTGCACAAAATTTTATACAAAATTCGGGAGGCAAATCAAATCCTTATTGATATCGTTGCGTAAACATTTTGAAAGTATTAATTTACAACTTAACTCGCACAATTTTTACGTTCTTGTCAGTAACCCATTAATGACCCACTACAGGGTCGGGTCTCCTGTCACAATGAGAGGGTTGTAGGCCTTAGGTTGTAGGTTAGTGGACTTCACATGCCTTCGAGGACTTTTTTTTCTGACTCTCAGGCATCCAGGTTTCCTCACGATGTTTTCCTTCACCGTAACAGCAGGTGATATTTTAATTTTATAAAGCGCACATAATTTTTTTTTACAAAGTCATTGGTGCGTGCCACTGGGATTCGAACCCAGACCCCTCGAGTAACAGGCCGAATTCTTAGCCACTGGGCTATCACCGCTTACGTTCTTAACTCGTAGTTTTCGCTGTACTTTATCAGGAAATCAGTTGTTGAATCCAAATAAAATCTTATTTCCTAGGTTGGCTGCACTCTCGTTTACTTCTCTTTACATACATTACAATACCTGTAGAAAATCTGGGACAAACAAAACGCCTGTAGTTTCCTGTGTAATTACAAGTTTTCTCTAGGATATATTATGGAACGCCACGATAGCAGTTACGCCCAATCTGTTGCCATTAATCAGGAATGCGCCAGTCGCCCTATTTGCTCGAGCCTCAGAGATTTCGTATAAATAAAGACGTTTATTCTATTGACTTGTTCTACGGTAACTCCGAACCGCTGCTGGCTGCAATTTGTATATCTTATCATGACATGGTACACTGTTGTTCAAATAAAGGGCTTTACGCATAAATTGAGTTTTTGGTCTTTCGGTTAATTTAATCCTTAAATCTGCTATCCATTTTCGTGTCCTCCTGCTGGATATTTGCCTCTTCCACTGCCTTAAGGATCGAATTTCCACAATTCTTCTAAAATTATGCTGATGTACACGCGTGGAATACATGAACACGCTATATTTTTAGTCGTCAAAAGTTATGCAAAATTTAATTTTGTTTTTTGTTCAGGTAACACATCAGGCATCATTTCTCACTTCTACTTAAATTCTCTTCTGTATCAGATTGCGTACATAAATAAATAAGTTTACTTTTTTTCTTGATTTTGCAGACTTTAATTGCAGTAACATAGTTCTATCGATATATTATTAATACTTATAATTTAACCATAAAGTTATCGGCAAACACATTCAGCTGTTACAAGTTAACTCCCTTATCTGCTTAATAGAATCCTAGCACACCGTATAGGAACATCCTTGCAATATCCCATTAATTATGGAACATGAAGGCAACCTGGCAACTCCTACAGGATGATATTAAGGAAGTCAGAATGTCTTAAGACCGTTAAGCCGCTAGATAAGTCCGGTTTTAAATTATTAGCTCAAGACTGTACACTATCGAGCATTTAATGCAGCATAATTTATGTGCAACTTCGTAATATTTCAAAAGTCCGGGGTACATGGACTTTTATGTGCATTACACTTAATCACAGCCAATCATGTCAAAATTTTTAATTTATTCCTGTATTACTTCATACCGAATACTGGTGTCCTCTTACCAACGAGATTATACCTACAATAAATAAAATTAAAAAAACTAAAACGCGACTACCTGAAAATACTTGCAAATCAGTTTAAAAATTAAATATATTAAGTAAGCAAATGTTCTGATCTGAAATTGTTATTTTAGTAGTCCTGTTTCCTATGGACTGCGTGCTTACACCGGTAGAGTCACGTATCAAAATTTAAAAAGTGACAATAAGTTCTATGAGGTCAATTGTCCAAACCCAGTTTTGTGGCTTGCAAACAATTGCAAATTGCTTCGATTCAAGGACAATAATTGGAGCAAACTGTAAATGGATAGACGAGCTAGTTGTCGAGTTGATGGGTCAACAGGCGACAACCGCCAAGTATTGGACATAATGATATAACTATTGGACACCCGTGATTTCACAGGGTCAACGACACCCCACATTGCAATGACCGCCGCACAGATAGACGTAAATATGACCGGCACATGTGTTTTCAACGCGTACGTAGGTACTCGCATCTCACTGATTGACGATTACCGATCTGAATGGCATGCAGTGGATATTTGGCTGAAACTTGTTTAGCTGAACCCATTTCTCAACCGACTCCAAAAAAGAAGACGTTCGTTTTTGTGAGCTGATAATTGTTAAACATTTAGGTACTCTGATTTCTCTGTCTAAGTAGCGAACGTTCGATTTTTTTTTTCATAGATCCCGCCTAGATCTGGAGATTAAAATCTACTTAAATAGTTTATTACGAAACTTGTGGCTTAAATAGCCCATTATTGCACGCCGTGAAGTTAGCGCTCGAACGGAACGAGAATGCTTAACGCGTCCTATAATTGGCCAACTTCAGACACAAGAATCTTATACTATTCTAGAGTACGACTACATAAACCCGCCAAAATTATGGTGTAAAAAAGTGCTTCTTTAAGCTCAAAAACCGTTTCCTGCGGGTTAAGATAAGGATGTACTTTTAAAAATTTTATTCCGCGGTTCGATTCAACTGATGATGCAGCAAAAAAACCTGAATCCTGAGCTACCTGAAGAAAGGAATTAAGAAGTGTGCGCATATTTTCCGTAAAACTAATCACGGCGCAGCGGATTATAAGGGCGCCAAAAATATATTTAACAAAATCCGCCAAAGATCGTACCTTCGCCAAGATCGTATCCGCCAAAGGTCGCCCTCTTTCGTACGGCCCCTAATTGGGGGCTAAGGTGAAGCAACAATGGATAGCAGAGGTCAAGGCGGTCGAACCTCACACGTTACATTACCCCTGCGTGTCGCAATTCAAAAATCACGAAATCTTCTCACCAATAAATCGGTAATTGTCACTGATTACAAAAGTTTGATTAATAGCACCATCGTTTAACAAATAACATAGAGGATGGACACTCGAAGCGTATGGAATCAACAGGTACTCAGCTTTCAATTTTGACAAGTCAAAGGGACGTCTTTATGTTCTAATACCATCTCGGTTTATTTATACGTGTCTCAATTGTGCATTGCTAGCAGACATTATAAAGCTCAAATCAAATCCTATTATCACGACTCTGTCGTAATAAGTGAAAGTCAAAATCCTATGCCTTTTATTAATACCGATGTTATTAATGTTTTGTATAAATTTTGTAGGCGATGATTAGTTGATAATATTATGTTGGAGAATTTGTTAAGCCTTTTTAAGGTAAGGATAATGCCGTTAACACGAATCATTGTTATTATCTCATAACAAAACTGAACTAAGTAGCGTATTATTTGAATTACAATAATATATTTTATGTAATTACTATTATATCGACAAATATTACAAGTTTTACAAATGTGTAATGCAATGATTCACCGATCTAGTTATTAAGTTCCTTTGACAAATCTTCAGAAAGCATCATAGTCCCATATGAGAGAGTACTTGTGAGGCTGCGATACTTTGCTGTCCATTTATATAAATTTATGTAAAAGCAATAATTCGTTACCAATGCATGTAAACTAAATTCCTCGTCGATAATGTGTCAAGTAACACAAAATCGGGGTTACAATTTGACGTCATTCCTGACGGCCTACCACAATGATTATAATTATTATGCGTCACGAATGTTTAATGGAGATATAATAAATTTTAATCCATCGCTCGCTTTACTTTACTGCTAGATATCCTATCCATAACATTTGTGTAAGTTTATAAGTGGTTCAGGTACCCGACGAACCGAACTTTGGGTTGACACTATAATGTGGAAGAAAGTGTGATTTATTGCACGTACTTACTCGTAGGAATAAATATTTACATCTGGATGCTACTAATTTTTATTACAAGATAAGGGGTTTTTTAAAACATAAGGGTGCGCATTTTTCATTAAACATCATTTTCTTTAAACATTAGTGAAAGTAACTTTTTTATTCAACGGTCCTTAAAATATTAAAATGACAACATCACAAAGTGTCATTCTACTATGATGAATATAGTTAACTACTTAGTAATTATGTATTCATCAGTTGCAGATTCATTTAGATGGAACAATGTCATACCCAAAATACAAAACGCAATTTAAAACTGAAATTGGATTTTGTACTAAATGGTTGATAATAAAAACGCATTATCCCTTTTAGGAAAGGTATTGTAACGGCTCATATATTTCCTCTTTATTTGGCAATGATACAGTTCATTAATTTCGATTTTTAACGATGGCATCTCACTATTGTGCCTCACTATCGTATAAACTTATAATTGTGTGCTGAGCATTATTTACATAACAATACTCAAATTCGTAAATATATATAATTATATGGCGATACATAAAATCCTGCTATATTTTAACTTGCCCATAACAAAACTACACGGCCTTTGGTATTTCTCTACGCAAAAGAATTCGTAACGATGAAATCCGTCGACAAACCGGAGTAACCGACATAACTCTCAAAGCTATCAAACTGGAGGGATGAAATCATAACAAAATTGAGGCTAGGGTGCAATTGAATTACTTTCAATAAACTATCAAAATGCCAATTACCTATATAGTAACGATTATTAAATTTCAAACAATGGAATATGACGGCATAGAATTTTAATTTAATTAAATAATATCACTACATTACACGTGTAAACTAATTAAGAAAAAAATTCAGAATTTTTGATCATTAGGTACGTGCAAACTATTGAAGGTAAATTAATAAAACTCATAAATATTTTCTATGAAGTATATTATCTAATGAACACATTTAAAATTCAATATGTACCTATTTCGGGTTATCACAACTTCCAAATTAATTTCGCTGTTTTAGGTCAACTTAATGTTGGTAATAATAAAAATACAAAAACGTTATATGGACCTATCAAAGTCATATAAATCATCCACCTGTCAACTTCAACCTGTCCTGTTAACAAGTATAAACAAAAAGCAGGCACTCATACATTAATCAATTAGGATGCTCATACAAAAACATGGGCTAACTAGATTTTATCAGCGGCCATTTAGTACGTTGCATGACTGCAAGAAAAAGTAAGGTCTCCCTCACACGAACAGCTCAATATCGAAAACGTCATCAGTATAGATACTCTAAATTAAGAATTAGGGGAAAATTGAGATGCAATCTCATGTTTTTTCTTCGTTTAAAGATAATATTTTTACTGATAGGATCTTCTTTAACAATTTACAGATATTGATTTAAAGGTGCAACACACAGAATGGATTACAAAGTATTCTAAATCAGAATATGGATCACGCTTTTACACATAATTATCAACTTCGTTGCCCATATAATAGTGAAAGTTGAATGGACAAGAAACAAATAGCTATAAAAACTTTACAAACCATAAAGCACTAATTTTCAAGTTACATAAGTATATAATATGTCTTATCACTGATAACTACAACTTTAGTGCCCGACTTAATAAAATTATCTACTACACCCAAATGGAATGTAGCTAAAACTTTCGAGTTTATGTCCATACATCGAGAAATCACTCTGTTTATCTGTATGTAAATAAATTTAATTTTACAGCGTGTACCACATTAATTCTCTCTCACTCACTAAGGAGTGCATGAGGGATACCCGACTCAGCACTAAATTACTAAAATCTAATTACTAAAATTACTAAAGTCAAATCTAAATTAGTTACAGACAAAGGTGTGCATATTCGACACTCATTCGAACTCGACGAGACGCCATCATTGTAATCAGTCACGTTATTCTTATGCGCGCGTAAAAAATTGGAAATCTCAACAAAAAGTAATTAGTCTAGCAAGTGAAGTAATCTAGTGCCATCTTACAATTTTACTTCAAGTTTGGAACATACTTTAGTGACAATTTAATCAGTGAAACAAGCTATTAAAGTGAAAAATGAGTGTCACATTACGGTAACATTTTTAGTGTGAGGGTAGTGACTAGCGCTAACATTACCTGTTAAACATATCAATCAGACATCGTCACAATGCGTAAACATTAATTCTGAACAAAGACTTAACAAAGTTCGTCGCTTTCTATCTGAGACAGCCGGTGTAGTGTCGCCGCCACATATCGTCCGCCATTCGCAACCGGAAGATTCTAGATCGATCCCCGACTATAGAAGTTTTTTTTTTTTTTTTTCTTTTTTTTTTTTTTTTTTTTTTTTTTTTTTTTTTTTTTTTTTTTTTTTTTTTTTTACTTTTTTTTTTTTTACTTTTATATTTTTTTTATCTTTTTATTTTTATTTGTTTTTTATTAACTCCTACATTTAAATTACAAATATGAATACATGTCAAGGTTGCAAAAAAAATTTAAAATCGACAGAAAAAATTTCGTGCACTCAATCGGGGTGTGGGAAAAATTATCATATATTATGTGTTAATTTAAGCGCAGAGAGCGCTAAGAAACAGAAAAGTTGGAATTGTCCGGACTGCACTGTGCGACTGCTCTCGGCTCAACGTAAAGAGGGAAATCTCGATTCAACACCAATAAAAATGACTTCATTTATTGAAGATTTGACGAAAACGGATGTCCAGAATATAACTCTCAGGCGTGCTCCGAACACCTCCGTACCAACTACTCCTGGAACACCGTCGGCGTCTTATACACATGACACATGTCAGGATTTCGTACGGCGCTCGGAGATATCCTCTATGTTGCGAAACGAACTAAGGTCCGCTATTAGGGATATTTTTGACGAAGAATGTATGAAGATTAGAAAGGAAATACAAGAATTTCATGAATCGATTTCTCATATGAGTAAACAATTTGATATTGCTGTCTCAGATATTAGGCTGTGCACAGAAAAGACAAAACAGGTGGAGATGGAAAATATTACCTTAAAAAGCAAAGTCCATGACCTCGAAGCAAGACTGGCCCAAGTTGAACAGGATGCTCGTCAAAACAACCTTGAAATTCATTGCTTACCGGAGCACAAACAAGAGAATCTCGTTAACACAGTAACACAACTGTGTAAGGTTGTTTCCTTTCCTATTACTGAGAACGAAATACTCTCCTGCAACAGAGTCCAAAAATTTAACTCCATGTCAAAAATGCCAAGGACGGTCATATGCAAGCTCTCAAGCAAACTTAAAAGAGATAACCTATTGGCTGCAGTCCTCTCTTACAATAAAGCTAACCCAAAACAAAAGCTTAACACCAAACTTCTGGGGTACGGTGACACAGAATCTCCAGTATACGTGAGTGAACATCTTACTCCATCTAACAAAAGTCTGCACGCAGCTACGAGAATTAGAGCAAAAGAGAAGTTATATAAATTTGTTTGGGTGCGCTCTGGAAAAATCTTTGTTCGGAAAGATGAATCATCGCCGGCGCTGGTCATTACCCACAAGGATGTCCTCCAAAAGCTCATAAATTAGTTTATTAGTTTCATTTATTTACCTTACTTACTTTTTACTCATATCTAAAGTGCTTAATTATTTGAATTTATGTCTAATCAACTTAGCATTTATTACCAAAATGTCAGAGGTATTCGTACTAAATTGCAAGATGTCTACAAAAATGCCCTAACATGTAATTACCAAGTTATTGTATTAACTGAAACCTGGCTTAATGAAACTGTATTTACTGCTGAAATTCTAGATAGTAGATATCAAATTTTTAGGAGGGATAGACAGTCTAATACCTTCAGTATGGGTAAAGATGGTGGAGGTGTCCTTATCGCCGTACTAAAATCCTTAAGTGCATCCCGCAATACCAACTTAGAAAGCTCATGTGAAGACTTGTGGGTCACTATTGACTATGAAAGCCAGTACAGTAGCACCAAAATACACATATGTGCTATTTATTTACCACCTCCTGTCAAAATTGAATGTATCTCACACTTCACTACTAAGCTGGCAAATAATATTAATGATATGGACAATGTTTTTCTCATTGGGGATTTCAATTTAAGTCAAATTGAATGGGTTCATTTACCGTCTGACACCCATGTAGAGCCTAAAATTTGTGATAATATCGTCTGCACAACTCTGATAGATTTTGCTACTTATGCCTGTCTTAAGCAATACAATAATATAAAAAACAAACAAAATAAAATATTAGATCTCATTTTTTCAAACACCTCCCACCCTTTAAGTGTAACGAACACAACAGATCAATTAACCAGTATTGACGGATATCACCCTCCAATTCAAATTGATCTAACAATAGGTGACCAAAAATCGCTTAAACCTAGAAGAAATTCCGTGTTACAATACCATAAGGCTGACTATAATATAATCAGAGAAAAATTATTTAATGTGGAATGGGATAAAGAATTAGATCTTTCGCAAACAGTTGATCATAACACAGAGCTTTTTTATAGTATTATAAATAAAATAATACATGAAACAATACCCAAAAAAAGGGCTACTAAAAATAATTATCCTGTATGGTATAGTTCTAGCATTATCAAAATATTAAAAGAAAAAGAAAAGCATAGAATGGCTATGAAGAAGTTTAATAATAAGTTAGATGAATACGAATATAAGTTGCTAAAAAAGAGATGTAATGTTTTAATAAATAAATCATATTCTACATACATTAAAAATGTGCAAAACAACGTCATTAAAAATCCTAAACATTTCTGGGCTTATATCAAAACTAAACGTAAGAATAAAAGTAATATACCGCAGAGTATGAAACTTAATGATGAAACAGCTTCGGATGGTGAGGGTATAGCCAATCTCTTTTGTAAACATTTTTCTTCTGTATACAAAATGCCTCAAACAAGTAGCCATAATCTCAAAACACCTATCTCAACCTTTGATTCTAGATGTCTTAACAATATATATATTACAAGATCTGAAATTGAAAGTCATCTGAAGAGGCTGAACATATCAAAAGGTTCTGGAAATGATTGCATCCCACCAATTTTCTTCTTAGAATGCGCAGAACCTTTATCTATACCTCTTCAAATGATTTTTAACAAATCATTAAATGACGGAGTTTTTCCTAACGTTTGGAAGGAAGCTATTGTAGTACCGATTCCAAAATCAGGTGCCAAACATTTGATAGAAAATTATCGACCCATCAGCATACTTTCGGTGCTAGCGAAAGTGTTCGAGCAAGTCATCCGTCGGCATATTACTTGGCATACGAAACAACTGTTGTGCGAACAACAACATGGCTTTGTAGTGAAGCGGTCGACAACCACTAACTTAATATCTTTTATTGAACAAGTGCTGTCTCATTTGGGTTCAGGGGGGGAAGTAGATGTTATTTATGGAGATTTAAGCAAAGCGTTCGATAGAGTGGATCATAATATACTTCTTTACAAACTAAAAAATCAATTTCATATAAATGGCTCATTATTACTGTGGTTTAGTTCTTATTTAAAAAATCGCAAATTGAGAGTTGTGGTAAATGGGTTTAGTTCGCATCCCTGCATCCCGTTATCAGGTGTTCCCCAAGGTTCAATTTTGGGACCAATTTTATTTAGCTTGTTCATTGACGACATTAAACACTGCATTCAATACTCAGAATTCCAGATGTATGCAGATGATCTGAAGATATTTAGGGTCGTACAAAATAAGATTGATGAGGAGTTGTTACAGAAGGATGTCAGTAATGTGGCTCAATGGTGTAAGACAAACTCAATGATTATGAATATTGACAAGTGTTTACACATAAAATTATCTAGGAAACGTAATAAATATAACTCTAAGTACAATATTTTTGATAAACAATTAAAAAGAGTGGAGGAAGTGAAAGACCTTGGGGTAATAATTGATTCAGAACTACGGTTTATTAGTCATATAAATCATGTGATTAAAAAAAGCTATATGATGTTAGGATTTATTACACGAAACACCAGAGAGTTTACATCAGTACTGGCTCTTAAGGCCCTTTATAATGCACTGGTACGTAGCAACACTGAGTACTGTTCCTTTGTATGGTACCCAGTATATCAAAACAATCTTCAGCGCATTGAAAAGGTGCAAAAAATATTTTTAAAAAGACTATCTTTTAAAGCTAGAAAACATAAAGAACTGAATAGCTATAATGACCGATTACATCATTTCAATTACCTTCCATTATGGAAACGCAATCAGGCTCTGGGTAGTATTTTTCTTTTTAAATTATTTAATCATAAGATTGACTGTCCATCCCTCTTGAATCGGATTAACTTATATGTACCCAAAATAGCATCAAGGGCGAGTAACTTGAGGATTTATAAGCCGTTTTATACATATCGTAATAAGGTAAAGTATGTTGATAATTCTCCGCTTAAGCTCATACAAAGAAATCTAAATGTAATCTTTCGCAATACAGACATTGACATCTTCGCAGATACACTAGGTCTATTTAAGAAAAAAATTAACATGCTGTTGATGGATAATGAAATTTAAAGTTAATATCTTAATTTTTATTTTTATTTTTTATATGTATTGCTGTACTTAAATTGTTGTCTGATTACAGTGTTTCATTATATAAATGTTGTGCAAACCTTTAATTTAAGTGCATAAAATAGTAAACACCATTGTATCACTAATTAATGTAAAATACTCTTATGTACTTAGTTGGTATGCCTATATTAAATAAATAAATAAATAAATAAATATTATTTTCTTTTCCATAAACTCGGTTGATGTCGCTTTCTACAATTACACTTATTGAAACGATCTACAAAAACCAGCACATTTATATTTATTCAAATTATAAAATTAAGAATTCAAATTAAGAAATTGCATTTTATCAATTACATTTTTGGAACAACTTTTTTCAGCAACCTTATTATGTAGTCTGCCCCTGAAGTCAGGAGCCACAGGTTGAGATTCATTGGTATAGGGTTTGATTAATTTGTGGCCACGATCGCATATAATATCAATGAAAATTGGACTACTCTTGTTAACGACCTTGGATTAGACCACCCAAAGTCAATATCACCAACATTGGCTACTTTTTGAAATAAAAGGATTTTCTAGAGATTTTTATAATCTTTTCTATATTTATAAGATGATTTGTTAAAAATCGCCCGTCACTTACGTGACATGTCTCTGCAACTTTGTGGGACAATATGAACATTTTCCTTCTTCACACATAGGAGCGTCACAATGCGACAAATCCTGAGAGCCTTAGATATCGCAAGCGACGACGCATGACGTCTCTCGGAACACTTAAATTTCCTGTTGAACAAGTCGCGGGACAAATGTCTATTCTGTCTACCCACTGAGTATAGTTACTGTGTGTAAATGTTAAGTTCCATTGATATAAAGAGGATATATTGTACATATAAAAATAAACATACGCACATGTCTGCTTCACTTACTTTCGTTATCGTTGCGCGCTTGCCAGAGAGGTGGTTTTCGTCAGAATTTATGACGTGACAAACATTTTGTTTCATAAAACTGTATGATTAACGGCATTGCGTTGGCGGCAGTATATCTTCCCAAATTTGACGTGTAATTGTTACTATTTTAGCTAAGCTCTTCTAAGAATGCAAATTGGCTGTTGTTATGCCAAGAACAAGCATAAACTGAATAGGTACTCTACATTTCGATTAACAGCAAGAGTTCTTATTCTAAAACCATTTGGGAGTCACGTTTGCATTTAACAATCATCTACCTCGGTAGATAAAGGTAGTTTTACAATGTACGAGTAAATCACAAAGAAAGAATAGTGTGGCTGGTGACAGCAATCCTTTTTACGTGTCACGTGTAGGTAAATCAGGTTGCGAAACTGATTTGATATACAGTTGCTATAAGACGATTTGGCAAAGAGAGATCTCCCTCTAGGCAAGAAGATCGCATCTGAGGAGTGTTATTATGAACGTAATCTAGGAGTTTTGTATAGGTATGTGTATGCCAGCGACGTAGAAAACTTCAAAAGCGTGTTTCAGTACACTCATGGAGCCATCTCTTGATGAGTGGCGGAAGTTCCCACAATGGCAACTAAAGCGAACATTGAGTTCACACATAAAGATTGTTAGAATAACATTGAGAAAAAGGGCGCAGTAAACAGTGTTCTGCGTGCAAGCGTGCAACCTAACACCGCGTGTAATGGCGCGCGCCACTGCGGTGTTGGGTTCGCTTCCCGTTCCGACCAACCGAGCGACTACTGCGATTTGTTTTTATTAGCATTATAAATAGGATCATCCTTTTATCTAAAACCGTATCAGTTTCGATAGAGCTAACTTTTGTTCTGGAGTAATATCAATGAAAAGAATCAATTTTTATTCAATTTATTTAATTCAATAAGGTAGATTGAGATTTGCATGGCTTTTGACTAAGTCTACTTTTTGATGATTTGGTTCCGTCATTAATAATTCAAATCTTAGCGGCTAATACCTAATGCCCTAGTATGAATAGATTTGAAATTCTTTTAATAGTGATGTCATCAATGAAATATACTCGTACCTACTCAATTAAGGCTCTACTAAAAAGCACCTAACAAGAGTGAGCTTCTTCTAGTGAGTCTTATACTAGACTATAACTCATTGTAGTTTCACGATATACCTACATACCTAGGAAAACTGTAAACTACACGAGTTTGCCATAAATTACTTGTATTACCTATATCAATCCAGTATCCATCGTTCGACTCAATTTTGCACAAGCGACGCCGACGAAGTACAGTTTGGTGTGTTTATTTGTTTAAATCTGTCGAATATCTGGTAACTTTTAGTCAACGCCCTATTCTGTGATGACGAGGGTAAATACCAGTCTATCTTCAAAGAATAAAATGTACTACAATACTCACTCAGTTCTATTGTATTAAGGCAAAGGTACAAGTCTGGTCTAAATAGAATAAAGATCAAATCAATTTAGCATAGCCGGTAACAGTGCGGTGCTCGACGATGTGTCGAGCGATATGCACGAGTCTGTCTAGGAATGTCCCGATAATGTCCACACAATGCTGGGCTCTTGGCTACATTATACATATTAGATTTGGAGCACCTTGAATTTGCATCGGCCTTTTTGACGAATTGCAGTGCTGTAAGAATTTAAAAACTTAGGTAATAAGTACTAACAACCCCTTTTGAGAAGCAAATAAGTGACTTACATTTGAAAATATGATTAATGTGCACAAATTAAAGTGAAAATACTCTTATGTCTCAACCTACTACGATTTCTTACACTGCTATTTTTAATAAATTACAGTAAAGTTTGGCTAAAATTTTCCCCCGATGCGCAAACGTGTACTGAGGTCTGCCTTAAACTGCTTAAATAATCAATACCCAGATTCTTTGTTGTATTACGTGTCCAGTCTATGTAGAATGAAGATCGGTTTAATCATTATTTTGCATAGCCGGTAGCGAACCACGATGTGTCGAGCGATATGCACGAGTCTGTCCAGCAATGTCCCGATAATGTCCACACAATACTCATAGCGTATTGCTACATATTTAATATCTGATTTGGAACAGTTTTAATTTAAATGAGACCCTTACTTTCCCACTTCTGGGCATCATTAAACACAATAATTATAGAAGTTTGTTATTAGAAGTTCTATTATAACATCATACGCGATTTTGTTACACTCAAAAAATATGCGTACGTATATATACAATAAAATCACTTCACTACATTAATGTGATTCATAGTAAAGTTTTTCGTACAAAATGTATGAAGAGTTTTATTTAATATTTAATATGTTGTGTTTTAGCAGTCCACTTAGCTCTGCTATACTCCACCAAACCGCATTTGAGCGTGGTGTAGTATGATCCAGGCTTCCGCTGTTGTTGAAAGAGATCCGCCTCCAACAGTGGGACATAGATAAAGGGTTGCAGCCAGCTCAATAGATTTCGTATCAAGTCAATTACAGAGACGGGTTTCTCCTGTCAATAATATTTTTTTACAATTTTTTAAAGTATTTTTATACATATTTTCACGTTCCCGCGCATTTCCTCGTACAATATGCATAGCGTTAGGCTGAATAACCTGTTATCATGCACGCGGCGCATAGTGCAAACAGTGCCCCGAGACCGACCGACATCGAAATAGTATCTACCGTCGACACAACAAAACGTAGGATGTTTAAAATTAACACATTTTTATTGCTAACAGAGATTTTTTAAATGAAAAAGATTTTTTTGGTTATTTGAATGTTTTAGACTTTATTAAAAATTTTAAAATATTAAAAACATTAACACTAAATATACCTTCGTACATAAATCATTACGACTATTATATAGCAGCAACTGTGCTTCTCCAGGGTTTGAGTTTCAACAAAACAAAAATTTTAATGAAAAGATTTTTCTGCATCCGGTCTTGGTCTAAATCGTGACCAAACAGTCCAAGACACCTATGACGACAATGATAATGAACAAAGTTTTAATTTTTTTACAATATACTAACATTTTTTCCCTATAAATAATATTCGATTATTTGTTTATTTAGTAATCTTATCTGTTTTGTTAACGCTCCTGCTCTTAGGTGAATCGCGTGACATCATGGCTACCTCCCGAACACGTGAACCCTAATAAGTTTGAGTATAAGATAAAAAATTCTATTGTTTTGATTGAAATGTTTGTTATTATGTTACTGATATGTGCGTAAATGTGAATTAATTTAGTCACCAGTCATTCAGATTTGAAATATTTATCTGCTGTTCAAAAACTTTTTTCTTGGAACAAAAACCAAAGGGACGTTACAAATTAATGTTTATTACAGGAAAAGCGTATATTATGACGCGTATCTTGCCTCGCTTTAATTTTTCGCACTTAAAAATAAAAATCTCATAAAGTAAATAATAAGCAAGTACGTACTTCGTGAACTCTTTAAATTATGCTTTTTAATTTGTTTATCTAATTAATTTTGTTTTTTTTTATATAAAGGAGAGTTTGTGGATTTAGTTTAGAAAAAAAAATCATATCTGGAAAATAAGAAAATGCAGAAATACTTACCTAACAATTCATACACACGCCAATATCCTCCACATCACACTTTTTAAATTTCGTACTTTATAAAAAAACGTAAACCTTACTTTAAGCCATACAAAAGTATCAGGCATTTATGAAACGCAAGAGTATTTCCACATGTACAGTAGGTACTTTTAAGCACCGGATTTTCCTGTGACGAGCTATGCGTCCGCGCACAGACTGAGGCGGCCGGCTCTTTGAAAAAGGGCCCAGTGGGTACTTTCAGTACGTTATTGCTTGGAAAGTAAAAATGCGAGTAAAAGTTACCTATAGTAATTATACGATAACGCCGCATTCAACGTCGCTTTATCGTAAGTAATCGTACTTGTTTCCGATTTATGTTGTACTGGTCTAGCTTGAATCATGAGCGATTTAATTGAAGGTGTTTATTGAGTAGACGCTTGGAGATAAGCGATATAAACAAACACAATTATAGGCCCAGCATCTCAATCCTTTCGACTACCAGTGCCACTGACTCAGTGACAAGACGGGCAGCCTCTTCATAGAACCACTACGGAACCTTGAGAGATGTTATATGGCAGGTTTTGTTCAAACCAAATATTAAACAAAAGAGATATTTCCTCGAGGCCTAACACGAACCAACAACTCACATTGTTAGAACAAAGGGTAAGTACTTCGTTGAATCTATTACGGACATCCATCTCAATTTATTGAATCTCCATTTTCTTGCACAATTACTTTCAAAGGTACATGATTTATTGTCAGCAATCTGAAGACTCCTCGTCAACAATCACGTTCCTATGTTCCCTAGGGATTCCAAGACCACTTACTCATTCGACACGGAATGGGGTGGACGTGCGAAATGACGGAAGATGATGTAGGAAGTGCTAAGATAAGTGCTATAATAAAGGTAAATACGATAGATAATATAATGATTCACACCGTTGAAATTGAAATCGGTAAAATAAGTAAGCGTTTTTAGGGGGGAAGGGAGTCGAGCTGAGCCCAAGCTCACATTGGGGACGGGAGGGATCTTGGTAGACACGTAATAATTTTTAAAATAACAATTTAAATTGACGACAATCATACATAATAATGTAAAAATAGAAAAGAAAGAAAGAAAAAGAACCGTCTTCAGTATGATAAAAATGCCGCCAGGAAAAAGTAACTGTCATGGAATGGAACGCTGTGTATGAGGTACCTATCCAAAAACTTTTCTAAATTAAAAAAAACATGGATTATTTTATTTAAATTCATATCATAGATTTATTTTAATCTCTATTTACATTTTTCTTATTGAAGATTAAGATTTAAACATAAAAGCTGTAACCTTTAGCTCTAGTTTTGATGAACGTTTAAAGAAACTATACAATGAGAATAAAGAAACACTAAAAAGTTACTACAACTAGATACTCATTTTCGTATTAGGGTTAAGAATTAGAACGTTATGGTTGTGATGTAATTTAAATGTGTAGATATATTTTTTCAGGAATTCTGAAATTCTCTGATAAACATTTAAAAACTCGCGATTAATTCAGAAGTACTGAAAAAATTGGGACGAAATTTGGTGTTTGTAGGTAAGTAGTAAGTAGTGGTTAGAATATAGAGTGTTATATGGTTTTGATATTAATATTCTAGGGAAGATAAATAAAGGAAGGGAAATAAATAAATAAATAAATTCTAGGAAAGAGTGAGATAAAGGGGATGGTGGCATGGGTGGAGAACATTTCTAGCTGGAAAAAATCCTTAGAAGCGATTAGGGGACACAGCCACAATTAAGGCAGAGCGGTGCCTGTCAGGTCAACAACAGTAGTAGTAGTAGTCAAAAATATTCATCAGTAAAACATACGTTTTTCTTGTTAAACTAGAACTAGAACACTTTATAAGTGTTAGTGTATCTGGTTCTGACATAAAGAAAAATGGTAATAGTCAGACTCCAAATTGAAAAACGATGAACGAGATAAGTACGTCTAAAGTCTTTTTATCTTTTCTTCCTCGGAATAAATACAGCGTTTTGCGCAACCACATAATTATCTCGCATGAAACATGTGGGTCACGAAAACAATTACACAGATGGCGTATAGAACCTAGTACTTAAGTTAAAAACACGACACGATGTTTTTCACTCTTTTCCAATAAGGTTTAGTGTTTGATACTGTTCGATAAACACAAGGTACATGGAACAGTCATGGAAGATTGTACCTACACAATAGGCATTGGACTAACGATTAATCCTTAGCTTAGTTCTGAAATGTAAGTTATTTATAATCTGAGATTCGTCGATCGATGCAATAGTTGAACCGTGGATAAACCGTACAAATATCTTACTGCTCTTATCAAAATAAATACAACCATAAATCGACGCACAAACATTATGCCTCAAACTTCTACTAACAATTCCTTTGCTAGTGTATTAGAAAAACTAGTGCAAATATCGATGAGGCTCATCCCTAGCGTCGACTATCTGACAGGACCACACATAGGGAGCGGTTATTACTGCAGCCCACCCTGCGCTGCCCATAATCTCTATTGCTTTCTTATTAAGATATTAACTACCGCTGCAAACGCCATATTAATTGCACGGACGAGAACTGCCGTGTAACCTGCTTTACAGCCATCATTCTATCCGATGAGCTTGTGTCTGCTCTGAATGTTTTTTCAATGGGATTTCTAATGGCACTAGGCATAATTTTTATTTCCTTCTATTTGATTCCAGTATTTATTTTTAAATTTCATTTCATCACACTATTTGGAAATCACTTTTGTCTACAACAGACTTGCAAGGTGTACGATTTAGAGTCAACGATATAGACTCTATATCATTAATTTGTCACCTAAAACAACCTTCATTAGGATACATAAAATTGTTGGTCACCGACAGACAAAAATTAAACATGATCGCCTTAGTCCCTTATGCTTCGAAATTACTTACAACATTATTTTAATATTTTTTATGGTTTACAATCATTCGTTTTCAATTTCTTATTCGTAGGTATCTATTAAATCGTATCTATCCTATATCACTCGTATTAATGTAATATTGTTTTCATGGATCAAATACTTATCTACATTCAATATTGAAAGGCAAGTTATACGCTAATAGAAAAATAGAGATATAATAATAATATCCATCGAAATGCGAAGGTATTAAAAGAGAAGAATAAGTTGGACATCAAATAACAGATAACATTTGCATCTTTTCAATTTTGATCAGCAATTTCACAACGCCTCCCATTCTCGACATACATGTTGGAATGTATAATTACAAAGATGAAACCGGGAATATCGGAGATATCATAAAATTCATTCATCAAGAATGATAAGATAGCGGTATCCAACACCTTATGACGCGTTAGGAACGCGTATTTCCGACTTCAAGAGTAATATTATGCCTCAACAACTGTTACCGTTTGTATCAATCATTGTTTTTATTCAAGAAATCCTGTGGTTTAAATTGCACTGATCGTCTTGTTTTGTCCAAGCTTTTTTGCTGTATTCTATACGTTTTTTTTATTAAAGAGACAAATAAGATCGAAGCTCACACATTATTGCGGGCTCTTTTCTCGAAGTTTGATGTCATTATTCATGAGCTAAAGCAAAACTTAGTAACTTCGTTGCCTATACGCTTGTTTCCATGTTTCTGAATTATAAAAAAAGTTTGTAACATAATAACTTTAAATGTAAATGTAATAAATCGTTTATCATTCGCATGAAAAGGGAAAGAAAACGTCAATGAACCTACAAAAACTACAAGTTAGATTCAGTTCTTAATGAAGCGATAAATTCTTGATCTTGCAATTTTCAAATTTGGTATCGTCTCAAAAGGTAACGAGTAATTAAGATCATGGATCAATTGTGTGATAACTACAAAACAATCACTTATCGGAGGCTTAGATTGCAGTTTATTGAATACTTTTGCCCACAAACTATACAGATCATTCACGTGTGGCTCTAACGATAAATCCAATGATAATAATCGAAGGGCCGCTGCAACCCGACGATTTATAATAACAACCACAGAATAACAACCATGTGAATGACGTGAGGCGTGCGCTAGCGTGATTTACTTAGCGAATCTTCAGAGGTCGTTGCTGCTAACTATGCCTCTACCTAGATGTTATAAAGAAATAAATTTTGTCAGTGGAAATACAGTTATTTTTCCATCAAATTATAGATGGATGAACAAATTTTCATAGCGACTGCCACTACATATTAACTTTGTCATGTAAATATGCCATAAAAATAACACATTAAATAACGATTTAACATCCACACTCGGACGTAACGGTAAGAAGGATAAGTGAATCAAGAAGACGATAAATCAAAGTTAATAATTGCTTGTAATGGTTTCGTGATGCCAACAATGAATTGATAGAACAATGAAGTAATATTTAGACCAGCTTTTGATCTATATTTTATGCCTTTTTCGTGTATAATAAAATATTGTACCTACTTGGTATTTCATAAAAATAATTATCGTCATCACTTCATTCCGACTAAACCCTGTTAAATATACCCAATATACCGTACAAAGCTTTTGGAAACCGATTCACTCTTGTCCGCTTTATTTTCTAAATGCAGTTGAGAATGTGCCCCCAAATCTCAACACTGCTCTTGTTATCAAGCTATGACAAATGGGGCCCGCCTCACCCCAGGCGAGAAATTACTAGCTCCCTTATTAATTAGAAGGCGGGTCAAAGAACGTAAGTATATACCATTACTGGGCTATAAATTTTTAACACGTGATTAATTAAATCTGAATAACTATGTAGTACAACCGTTACTAATTATGAAAGTAAAACAGCCTACTAAATTATATGTGTTTCATGTATTTATTGATTTTTATGCCATTAAATCTCATCATATACATGATACATATTAAGTCACGTAACTGGGTATCATACAGGTGGATAATACGATGCTTTCTGTAAGATACTACAATACAAAACGTAATGATGCAATCTGTCAACCAATAGGAGGATAACAATATCACGCAATAGAAAAATAGACTGTTCTCTGACCAGACCAGATGGTTTAATAATATTAAAGAACCATTAGAAGGTCTGAAAGTAACGAATAAGAAGAAAAAAAATAGAAAGCAAAGAAAACGGTCAAGAAATTTGGATTGAAATAAATTATTCACTTATCTAAATTAAGAAATGGATAAAGTAGATCTTGAAATTAATAATTTCATAGAATTTCAGAACCGTTTTGAAAATTTCTTACAGAAAATCATTCCTGTAGAAGCTAATTTCAACATTTCGTAAAGATAGAAGTAATCTCCAAACCCAACCTCAAGTCTTTCACTTGCAACATTACGCAAGATCGTAATCTCGAAGCTGTCAATCCTATTATGATAGCAGGACAACCGATCGAATTTTCTCATGTTATCGGAAACAAGAGTAGCGATAACTCGAAATCGGTCGCCAAAATATTTAGTTCGTAAGCTGTTAGGTTCCCATGTGACCGCGTTCTGCCAGGAACACCTGCCTGAAGTGGAGGTTACTGCCCAAATACGGTTCGTGGAGTGTATTCTGTTCAGAGGAGGTCAAAAATGGACAGACCCAGCACGAGCCAGCAGTCTGTGGAGAAGGTGGAGATGTTCGAAGTCCGTGAGCATGTGCCCTACCAAGCCGAACTGACCCGAGCTCCTGGAGCGTACGACGAAGAGAGTGGAGACGCGTACAGCAGCAGCTGGGACTCCGCCTGGGCCGCCATCTGCCAGCTGATCAACTTGCTGCATCACATGCAAGTGGCGATAGTTGTGTTCTGTTTGTGGCATTTCGCGCTCACCTCCGCCCCTAATGGAACCATCAGCAATTTGCAACTGCATATCGTGTTTGCGGGAACTGGCGTATGTAACTTTTAATTTTGTAAATTTTATGCAAATTTAACACTTTCACTTCAATTAATTGAGAGAAATAATTTCACAAAAATGTGCTTCTATGTGTACTGAATTTTTTTTATAATTTTTAATTGAAAATATTAAAACTGTTATCGCGTCGCAAATGTTACAAGGATATTATAGTTTTAGTATTAAGGGTAGGTATTATAGTTTTTGTTGTACCTACCAAAATCAGAAGTGAAACTACAATAAATTATCCGGTTTGCTACACAATTTCAATAAGGAAATAATAAGTAGGTAGTTATCTGTTATTATGTATACAGTATCATCAATTATCTACTTATTAATTGTGAGAGAAAATGACATTCGATATTAAGTCCGCTCATTGCTATACATAAGTAGGTATAACAAATTGTTATATATACCTAAGTAAAATAATGTTATAGTTTAAACTATAACAAATAAATAAATGTCGTGGTTTTGGTATTTCAGTATCAACTATTTCTGGTAGAAGCGGTGCTGACTCTCCACAGACACAACTCATGGTCCTTCCAGCTGAAGAAAGACAGTAAGCGCGTGGTCCACGGCTGCCTCCAACTAATCGGCTCCATATTCGTTATCGCCGGAACTTTCTTAGCTCTGGCCGAGGTGAACATGGTTATCAGCAGCGCTCATGGCATCTGCGGTAAGCCTATATTCTGTATCTAATCGACAGCATTGTAAAAATTGTCCGATATTTGGTTATCGTGACATGTGATGTACAGATAATTCTCAAGAACTTAATGTTATTTCTTGTTATATAGACCTACCTATTTACTCCCAAAAATATGAAATTATAGAGTTGTAACGGAATGTTTTCTTCTTTCAGGGGTGATCGCTTTAGTCTTTACTCTGATCAGCTTTGTCTCTGGAATTGTGGCATTATTCTCGTCAAAGGTGCGTCTACTGGTTAAGAGTGGGCCTGTAAAGATTCTGCACATGGCGGTCGGTCTATTCGCTCTCTCCATGGGCCTTATCACGATGGCAATAGGGTTCAACATGGATTACTTCAGTGCCCCGCAAGAAGGCCTAGCTACGGCGCTGATGATATTTGTAGTCATGATCTTGATGTATGTTATAATACAACCTATTCTCGACTTAATATCGACTACACGAAGCGTCATGTGACTAGTTAAAGTCGCAGGCTCAACGGATGGAGACAGCACTGCTTAGTAAATCGTATTTTATAAATTTATAACTATTTAAAATTAACTTCTTCTTTTAATTAATGTTAACATTAATGAAAACCTATTTCTTAAGTTGTGTAATTTTGTATAATTTATTGTAAAGTGAGACACAATGTTATAAATAGCACGAAAGAATTCGCATGCAGTTTTGTTAAGATATTTTTATGCGTATTTTTTAAGTATTACGTATAACAATTTCTTGTTTGTTCGAACGTATTCGGGTTCACTTTATCTTTATACGTCTCTCAGATTTATCTCCACAGCCTCGATATCTTGATCAAGAAATATAACCGCTTACAGCCTTCTTACAGCTGTCCAGATGTTGTAATAAATGTGTTATTAATCACTAAAATATTTAAAAGTAGTGATAAAATACAGGTAACTTTCAAAATGACACAAAATATTTGAACAATCACATGCTAAAATTTCCGTAATTGCATCAAACATTATCTATAGGACAAACGTAGATAGCTAATTTGTTTCATTAAGTAGCAGTTACTTGTATTGTTATTGTAGTATAATAATATAAAGTAGAGTTAAGTGACCTGTACGTGTGAGAATGGTTTATAATAAAGATATTTTTTTAACCCTCGAATTATCTTTATTATCGCAAAGTTTGTACTCAAAAAATTGCAACCCAAATTTATTCCCAAACTATAACTTTGCAATTTGAAAACGCGTAACCTATGTTTGCAGTAATTTTTTATACTCATTTAGACGTTAGCAGAATAGCTAAACCCTCACTATGCAACGGGACAATTAAAAACAATTAAATTAAGTAAGTTACGGTATCGCCTTTGTAGATCTACAGCAAACTGTAACTACTGTTTTCATGTTTGCTTTCAATATTTAGCAACTGCCTGCCATCTGTTAGCGAGTAGCATAACTTTTTAAACATTACAAAACAACGATTACTTATTATTATACAAAATAAATAATAGATGTCACTTTGTCCATTTTCTTAATAAAAAGAAAATAATATACATATTTTTATTTATTCAATACATGTATTGAAAAAATAAATAATATGATTTTTATTTACAATAAATTAAGGTGTTACATTATTTTAGTTCATTCAGTTTTATAAAAAATGATAACACGTTAATAACTACTTTAATCATCATAGTTTAGTTTCTGAACGAAAACATGACAACAAACACTCAGCAAATTTTTAAGTATCTGATCTGTCAGACTGTCACTCAAAACTGCTGTCATTCGTGTATGTCATTGTGGACTCCGGCAAAAATCAGGGATAAGAATCAAATAAAAGACTTAAAATTGTTAATAATTTCAAGTGAAAGTACTTCTTTTTCTACAAAATGGTGAGTGTAATCTTACGATAATAGTTGAAGAAGAAGAATTGGTACATTTTTTTGTATTATAGTACTCACTGCAGGTTAGCGACTAAATGCTTGGTCATTCCGTTTTGTATAATAACAAAAACTTTTATATTCCTTTATAGGCCCGCCGCTATGACACGAGAACGACTATATTTTCGCCAGAAGGTACTATAAAACTACCATTATTACGAATTTTAGATTTGTTAAATGTTTTACTAAAAAGTTTTTTTCGCTAGGTCGTCTGTACCAGGTCGAATATGCGATGGAAGCAATTAGCCACGCCGGTACATCACTGGGCATTTTAGCAACAGACGGTATATTACTGGCAGCGGAACGCAGGAACACCAATAAACTACTAGATGAAGTGTTTTTTTCTGAGAAGATCTATAAGTTGAATGATGACATGGTGTGCTCAGTTGCTGGTATAACTTCCGATGCTAATGTACTGACTAACGAGCTGAGACTCATTGCCCAGAGGTATTTGCTGCAGTATGGGGAATCTATTCCCTGTGAACAACTGGTTTCGTGGCTGTGTGATGTTAAACAAGCCTACACTCAATATGGAGGTAAATTGATATAAATAAAACTCACATGTTATGTTGCTTGTTGTAGCTTCTAAAATTTGATAGCAAGTAAAGCTGAGCCAACTTGGTTCAAGATAAACATCCTTGGCGGATCACTAAGTCATTCTGGAGAATGTATAGCACTCTTGATCCCTTGACTCTCAGACATAATCACATCTTTAATCTAAATTGATCATGAATTAGTTCATAACTAAGGGCTTCTACAACATTTCTGATAAACAATATTCTTATCTACTAACCTCGCTTTCAAATTATATAGGTAAGAGACCATTTGGTGTCTCAATTCTCTACATGGGCTGGGACAAACATTATGGATACCAGCTGTACCAGTCAGACCCCAGTGGAAACTATGGTGGCTGGAAGGCAACCTGCATTGGAAATAATAGTGCTGTAAGTATAATAAGAGTCTAAAGACCCCAGGGTTTACTAAATTGTATGTGATTAATAAAGTTGCCCATTAATGACCCACTACAGATTCGGGTCCCCTCTCACAATGAGAGGGATGTAGGCCTTAGTCCATAAGTGAGGATAGCCAAGTGGCTAAGAATTCAGCCTGTTACTTGAGGTGTCTGTGTTCCAATCCAGGCGGCACACACCAATAACTTTCTTAAAAAGTTGTGTGGTTTAGAAAGTTAAATATCACTTAATAGTTAAATATCGCTGTAATGGTGAAGGCAAAAAAACATCGCGAGGAAACCTGCATGCTTGAGAGTGCACAAAAAAAGTTCTCAAAGGCATGTGAAGTCTACCAATCCACATTAGGCCAGCGTGGTGGACTAAGGCCTACATCCTTCTCATTATGAGAGCAGAGCCGACCCTACAGTGGGTCATTAATGAATTACAGACAATAAATTTAAATGATATCGAGTTCTGTCAGTATTTGTATGGATTATGATGGGAGTAGTTATGGTTATGGTGGTGAGTTACATGTGTGGGCCTACACATAACACTGTGCCTACATCTAGTGACAACACACATGTTGTATGGTGTGATTTAGCCGCTCATGTTTTGCAAATAATCAATAATGAGGTTACACTTTAGCCCTCACAGCCAAAGTGTTATCCCCTTTATACAATTACCATCTTATAAACTAAATAATATAATTTATTATTACTCAGGCCGCAGTCTCAAGCCTGAAACAAGAATATAAGGAGAATGAAACCACTTTAGCTGAAGCCCAGGCCCTAGCAATCAAGGTGCTGAGTAAGACCCTGGACATGACTAAGCTAACACCAGAAAAAGGTAATGATTGTGATTTCTGTAATATTATTTTGGTCTATCTCAAAGTATTAAAATTAAATAAACATGAGGAAATGAGATCCATTCACAATTTATTTTTCAGGTAAATTGTGATTCATTGAATAATTATAATAATATTGAAAAATAATTTAAAAATATGTTATTTTACTCACTATGTTTGTCTTTTGTATACAACGGCAATAGCCCCGTGGCTAAGAAATCGACCTCATAATCGAGGGGTCCGGGTTCGAACCCCAGTGCACACACCAATGGCTTTGTAAAAAAGTTATGTGTGCTTTATAAAATTAAATATCACCTGCTGTTGCGGTGAAGGAAAACATCGTGAGGAAACCTGCATGCCTGAGTTAAAAAAAAATGTTCTCAAAGGCATGTGAAGTCCACCAACCTGCATGAGGCCAGCATGGTGGACTAAGGCCTACATCCCATTCATTGTGAGAGGAGACCCGACCCTGTAGTGGGTCATTAATGGGTTACTAACAACTTATAGTAAGTTTATTTTACTTCTTTTCTAGTGGAGATGGCAACCCTAACACGCAAGGACAACAAAACTATTATCAGAGTTCTTACCAGTGGAGAGGTTGAGAAGTTAATTGCAGATTTTGAGAAGAGTGAGGCAGAAGCTGAGGCTGCCAAGAAGCAAACCCCCAAATCATAATTATTTTTTGCATTCTCTTTAATTATTCTATGGATACATTAAATATTTTACATGGTTATTTTGTTTTATTTCTTATTTTAGTACACATGAAAAAGTGTCCGTCGAAATACACTAAACTAAAACTATGGTGGTGCCACTCTAGCGCGAGGTATAAATTTTAAAGGAAGCGCCAAATTTTGAATATCCGAAAATTTATGCAATTGTATTAATTGAATAATAACTCCAAGTTTATATTTACTAAATTATTTTGTACTCCACAAGTAGTTGAAATTTTCAAGAACTAACTACTTTAGGCGACAATAATATTTTTTTTAACTCAGCATACATTCCATACCTCCGATTACAACAGCGCCATTCTGGAAGGGTTTGGAACTATTATAAGTTTACTGTAAGTTTATAGCTTACAGCGGGACACTTTCAATTTTCTTCTATATTATGAGATAACACTACTATTATGCTGCATTGGCTGAATGCTTAAAAAATACCTACTTAATAATCAAATCTGTTAATGTAAATAATATGTCAAATAGTCTTGATTACTCTGGATCCACTTAACGATTTCAAAGCGACTTGAAAAATAGACACTTGTTTGGAGAGTAGCTGTATAAAATTATACTTTTAAATAATAATTAGACGTTTTTAATAGTCTGTAAGTAAATTATAAAGTTCTCGATGAGAATATTATTTCACACCTCTCTATTTTTGATTATTAAAAAAGATTCTTATCTTATGGACATTTTGTAACATTTATTCAATAATTTTGTGGGCCATGAATTATATTGTTTGATGACTTCATGCCACAAAATAGGTACAACGTGGACAGAGCCGTTATATCCAATCTAAGCCATTTAACGGACCAGTGGAACGAAATTTTTTGACGTTTGTTAAACTAAAATGTCAAGTCAATAAATCAATCAATCAAATCAAGTTTTTCAACTTTATTCAATGGTTTTTAAATATTATTTTAAAAAGGTAAACACAAATGTTCTTCATCATTTCATTTTCTATTCTGAAAATTGAATGAAAACTACAATACAATGGCCCATGAGAGATCCATGAAACCAGCACCAGCTGTGAAGAAGTCGAGATTAGAAATGAATGTACGTATGCTGCTCAACAAATGTGAGCTTATAGCTAAACAGGAGTCTGTGGACGGTAATACGAAGCTCAAGAGCTACGTGGAGTCGCTGAGTGACATGCTGGCCGAACTGAAAACGGGACCGGAGTAAGTTCTTTCACTTGAAAAACTACAAAAAAAATGACAACTTGGATGCTCCTTTATAAAAATATTTAATTACTTGATTAAATTAGTCTTCAATTACCAGATGGTGTGCTTGAAAGAAGAACATGAGTGTCAAACCTTCAGGGTGTCGTATTATTCTTAGTAAACTGTCACGAAAATTAGGTTCTATTTCATACCTGTAATATCTTGGACCTGAAAGGTTCAGAACAGGAATTTATATATATTTTTTTTTCAGCAAACCATCAAAGGATATATTAGCTGAGTACTCAAAAAGAGTAACCTTCCTCAAAGGCCTACTTAAAACAGCAACACTGAATACTCCTATGGAAAAGGTAAACACGGTATTTAATTCAGAACTGAACTCAATCTCATAAAGATGATTTAATGAAACATGTCATTTCCTCCGAACAACCTAAAGTAGTTAAAGAATTTGGTATGCCCAGCTGAAACCCCATGCCACCCTATGATAGTTAAAATAAATATAGCTTCACACTCACCACACTAGGGAATCTCTATTTATTATTTAAATTTGGAGTTGGGTACCTTAGACTCACACAAGACACTGTGTGTTAACAAAGTCACAAAGTCAACAAAAAACACATGCATATAAGATCAAACTTTACTGTCCCAGGTTTATAACCCCTTAAGATAGTGGTCATTGCTACGGTGCTAGTGTGACACACTATATTTATTCGGCAGTGACAGAATAGATAGATCTGGGTTGATGTACGAATTTCTTTGTGGATGGTGACCACAGTATATAAATGCTGACCCTGCTTCCTCCCTTAAAATCAGTTTAGCAAACTGAAAGGCCAATTTTATCTGACAAAGCGTACCATAAAAGATAATGTGCTGTTGCTGTATGTGAATTTGACCTAATATTTCAAATGTTTTACAGTTAGAAGCAGTGCAACAGCTATCTCATGGGGCAGCCACTGTTGCAGCTGATATATCAGCCCAAGAAATACATCAGAAAACTGTTGTCAAATATGGGGCTGAACTGAGAGCAGAACTGTTTGGTCAAGGTGATTTAATTGTATTTTTACTAGTCTGTTTTTAATTGTATTTTTACTAGTTTAATTGGATTTTTACCATATCAGTCTTACTGTTACTTAATATGTAGGAGATACTTAAATTGCCCGCAGTAGGCCAGCGTGGTGGACTAAGGCCTACATCCCTCTCACTGTGAGAGGAGACCCGACCCTCTAGTGAATCATTTATGGGTTACTGACATGACTTAAATCGCAAAACATTCGGTAAGAGCAGCAAGTTTATATAAAATTTCCATCATACACAAAAAGAATTGTTTGGAAGAAATTGTTCTATACAGTCCACCCTTCATAACAGTAATCTTCATAACCTGGAACTATCAATTAAAAGTCCAACATTTTAAACACTTGACCCAGTAACAAAACATAAGACTTTGCTTTTGTTTTGTTCTACCATTTGGTTATACAATCTATAGCTATGTATGTCTCCAATTCTTTCAGCAGACAGTGATGAGACCCTGAGGAAACGCAACATAATAAAGGCACCAAACTTCACCAGCAACAGCACCAGTCAAGAGGACATTGACTCACTGCTAAAATACCATCAGAACATGCAAGAGAAAGTCGCCGAGAATATGGTGCTGCTCACCAAGAGTCTGAAAGAGCAATCGCAGATAGCTAGCACTATTATTAAAGCAGATACCGAGGTAAGATTAGTAATTATGTTTATTCCTTTGTAGGCTCTGCCTGCATGTTGGTGGTTAACATACTTCACACTCAGCCCCATAATAGAATTCCCTGTGTTGATTTAAACTTATCATTCAAAAATAACTGCTCAGCTGGAAACCAAACCCAGGAACCTTCCCATAGTGCACTGGTGCATTAAGCACTCTCTCTACATGTAGTCAGATTTATGTGCTGGTCTTATTCATTTTTAGGTTGAACAAATTTGATGTGGAGGTTGGTTAATGTACCAATGCACTGTGCAGTGGGTACAGTGGCATAAGGAGGTCTGTGTATGTGATGTGTGTGAACTGTCTTTTTAGTCAGATAATCCTTCCGTTTGCTAGGTTGTTGGGTATTGGTTGGAGGTTTTTTTATATAATTATGACAAAGTCAACAAATTCACATTAGTAGCATCTTACTGCATTATGACGTAGCCAATTTCCCCCAAATAATATTTACATCTCTTTACTAAGATATGAATTTTTCCTACTAGGCACTAAAAAAAGCCTCAGATCTGACAGATAGAAACATGTCGTCACTGAAAGTGGAATCGGAAAGACTACAGGAACATAGTAAAGGAGCATGGAAGTGTTGGCTTTGGTTCATGCTGGCAGTAGTCATGGCGCTATTTATAAGTAAGTTTTTGCTGGTGTAAATATGATGTATGCAATGGACACTTTGCCATATTGTGTTAAATTGATACCCTGGTGTGGTTAACTTAACACACTAGAGTGCACACTAGAGTTTGAATCTTAATGGGGAATTTTATATGATTTATTTCAGAAAGCATAACTAAAGTATGTGTGTGTGTGTTATTTTTATGACCAAGTTATTTCCATCACGTTTGAGAATTCTAAATTAACATACATAGTTTAATTTTTATTGCCTAAAGAAGAGTGTTGCAGTCAACAAATCTGATTATTTTAATTTTGCTTTTATTTTTATTTTGATATACTTACCTACTTAATTTTTTGTTACAGATATGGTGCTGTTTATGAAAGTTACGAAAAAGAAACAATATTAATTGTAAGTGACCCTATTAGTTTGTTTTAGGAATTTATTTAAAATATTTAAATATGGATCTGTGTATGTATGTATTCCCTTATGGATTTGTGTAAATATAGCAGTGTTACGATCTGTTAGGTGAATGAGAATAAAAGACGATTTGTTACTTTACTATGTTTTATTATATTTGAAACTACAAGATAAAATATATCATAATGTTTTAATTTTACATGACTAATTTTTTATTTCTAAATAATAACATAGATATTCTTGAAGATTTTTTAATTGGACATTATTTTGGTCCATATACTTTTTAAACTATTAACTAATTTGTTATACTAAACAAATTTTTCTTACGTTATTTTGAAGCTGGCAACACATTTTTTACTATTTAAACGAATCCAAAATCAATAGACATAATCTAAATTAAATTTTCAAACACATACAGTGTTGTGTGTCAACAATTTTCAAAAAAAGGGCGCAAATACTGTGCGTATTAAATTGGACCTATAGGTTCCATTAAATACAGAAGGAGCAAGATTTTCAATGCATTTTTTAAATCAATGTAATTATAAATAATAGAACTAATATAATAACATATTTAATTAAACATCTAAATAATTAGAGATTTGCAAGGTTGCAAGTGATATAATGATATTTTTAATGATAATCACCTAATTATAATATACCAGTTATATATAGTAATTATAATACATCTAAAGAATTAAACACATCAAATACTGTAAAAAGAAATACTAGGAACTTTTCTATTAGTTTATCTCTCGACAGTTATAAACGATTAAAAAGCACAACTAAGGTAATATTAACTAAAAATACATCTTTCTTAAACATACTGCATAATCATTTTTTTAATTAATAGCAATACTAAGGTAGAACAGTAACGTTTAAAAATACAACAATGTCTTTAATACTATACCTAACATGTGATAAGTAGTAAATATTTTATTCCATTTTGATTTATCATTAGAAATGAAGACTACTAGTTTAACCTTATAACAGTGTTAAATTAAATTTTAACATTCTTTAGAATACATTGTGGTGTACCTTTATTTAGGTAGTTATATGTAACTTTGATTTATGTATTCATTTATGGGAAATCACGTAGGTAGATACTAAAGTTATCAATATTATTTAAATTGCTTATTTTTTTCGCTAGAAACAAGACTATCCCTTACTCATAAATCAAAATTTCATTAAACAGTGCTAAAATTGTTTTATCTTGAGTTAAAATCTAGGCCTGGCGGCGATGTAGGTATCGATATAATTATTGCACACACTACTATTTTGCATCTCATTTATAGAATAACCATAATGGTCACAGTGATATTTTTTGCCAAAATAATTAAAAAGCTCTTAGATTCATTGTGGCGAATTTTATTCGCTTCAACTATACTGCTGTATAGTTACTATTACTACTTGAAGCTCTTAACTATGATTTTCCATTATTCTTCTCAGGGTTGCATTCATTTTTTATCGTAAACATCAGTCAACTCGAACTTCCATATCTTGTTTGGTCCAATCTCAGTGACATACAAATGGGAGCCATTCCTGGTTAAAGCCAAAGAATGGGGGTTTGTAAATCCCTGTAACAATAGTAAAGATTATATAGATATATCCTATACTAGGTAGTATATGAAATTTCCTTTTGATTTATATAGTAACTACTGTAATGTAGAAGTTTAGCCTGTTTTTAATTTTACATATTAAAAATTATCACGGCAGTCTTATATTGAATTATGTTTGTCCCTCTTAACTAAGTTTTTAGTCTTAAAGCTCCGTATAATTTGCGTTATTGCGTTTCGTTGTAGTTGCTATTTGTGGATGTTGCATAAAAGTGGAGGGTTTTATTGTAATTATGTCACCTAAATATACTTACAGTGCTTGGTTCCCAAGTATCCAAGATATTTCCAGATACGGCGTTAACTGTAAACCCTCGAATTGCGATATTCTGAGAAGTAGGTCCATTAACAGCATAGATCATGTCACCGTGCGAGGCCACGGCAAATACTCGGCCTAGCGTAGGGTCTTCGATCACAATCGCCGGTTCAAGCATTTTCACGTAACTCTTTAAGCCGGCCTTCGGGCAGACGATCCTCATGTTCTCTCTGTCGGCCACGCAGACCATATCCAAATTCTCCAACAGGGTTACACTATGTGGGAGATTTAGCGTTAACGTATCCGAGAAAGATGGTATTGCTACGAGTAATGTTCCAGCGGCGTTGAACTTCAGTATTTGATTGTTGCAATAGCCATCGGCTACGAATATCTCGCCAGTGGTCGCCACTGCGACGGAGGTGGGCATGCACAGTAACACTCGGCGCCTGTATGGATATCCAGCCGTAAACGCTTCTCCGATTGTCAGACTGGGATACTTGTGGTTGTTGGGTGTATACTGTAAGTAAAAATATTGTAAGAAATAAATTAGATGGTCGGAAAAACAACCAATAACCAACGTTGAAAGGAAAGGCTTTGAAACAGATTTCAGAATTTGACATCTTAAAAGTTTTATACGACTTTTCTCTCAATTCTTATATCAATAATTTTCATTATTTGCTTTGCTAATTTGTTTTATTTCAATACGAAATTGGATTCAGTCACCTTGAACACTTGGTGTTTTGCCACATCAGTGACCCACACATTGTCATGGTGGTCTACAGTTAACCCATGAGGCATGTAGAATGCATACGCTCCCCAGCTATGTAATACAGATCCAGTATAGGGATCGAGTACCAATATCGTATCCTCAATTATTGGACCTTTATCCAAGTTTTGGTAGACATTGGACTCATTGAATGTACTGCAAAATTAAATTACATTTATAAGTCCTAATTTTGTGGTTAGAATAAAAATATCTAATAGACATTAGTTCGCTTGTAGGAAATTTTGGTAAAAACTTTTTATATTATATAATCCTTACCTCTCGTCCCAAACTCTTTCTGCCCTATGGAAAATGACCGGTTGCCCTAAAGAATTAATAGATACCGCAGTAATTTGTCCAACATTCAATGATTGTTGCGGCCAATCTTTTACCTCTTGTGGTCTTAGAACAATTTCTTCTTTGGGCTGTAAGGAATTGTTAATTACACCCTCTTAAAATGTTTCGATGTAGGTACCTACTTACCTAATGTTTCAGTGGGCCTATACAAAAACTCACCATATGGTTGTCGAACTTCTTTAAAATATTTTCTTCGTTAAAGCCATAGTAATCAAGGTTCTCTCTTACTGTTTCCGGCTCACAAAAAATACCAGAAGTGTAAATAAAGAGTAAAACTATTGTTTCCAACATGTTTGCAGCTATTGTTATGGTTCGTCTCCGGTGATTCGTACACTTACTCGTAAGCCGGAGATTTTATTGATTGTTGAGTATATCGGAAGGCCAGCCCGACTACGCATGCGCCCCAGAGGCTTACATATCTACTGCTCACTCATCAATTATTCTGCTACGTTACCAAGGTTATAAATCGAAGGACAGCGGCAAATGAAAATCTGTATCAACCATCGACTTTATTTCACATAACTTCAACAATCAAACAACAAAATTGGTCAAGGTAAAAGTAATATCTTCGACCATACCTAGTCGTGAAATCGAATCAAGCAAGGTGGTATCTTATACTACATACGAAAATAGAAGGCGAAATTTCATTTCACTCCTAAAGGATCAGTCTCAAATTAGAATCGTTGTTAGAATTTGGCACATTCTCCAAGTTTTTACGGTCCTCTTGTGTTTCTTCGCAAGGTTGTGGAAAGCTTTTGTCTTGTTTTAGCACACGCCTCCGTTTACTCATATGAACGAAATCAGGAACTAGGGGATTGGGACCTTAAAACTTTAATTTCGAGTGAACAGCTGTTCTATTGACCGCGCCATTGCGAATTGGGCTGATCCCAAATGTAGCCGGTCTCAGTCATGGAACACACCGCGTTGTAGTATTTTCCAGGGCTGCGGCAATACGACCACGAAGGGCATTTGCATCTAAAAAGCATTTGGAATTCCTCCTTGCAGACCTCATTCCACCAACAAGTCCTCTGTAACCAAATATTATAGGAACTATAACATAACATTATCAGTGGGGACGACGTTAATTCATTGAGAATTTTCCTCATATGTTAGCTCATACAAATCAGATTTTTTTCCGTATATTTTACCAACCTCGGTGATGTAACCTTTCACAGACTGGTCAGAGTAACTTCTTTTCGTGATAGACGCAGCCTCTAGCATCGCATTCAACATAAGTATACATACGATTGTGACATATTGCGCCTGAAACAACACTTTTCTGATAACACAGCATAGCCTACAACAATTTTGAATCCGGTTCCACATGTTATTTGAATTTTTCTCACCTTAAACATAGCAAGGCTTTCCAAAATAGTAAATGTAACCCCGTCGTCCTAGCTTTTCATTTAACACTTCGACTTTCCCCGAACACTTAAAGCTTTGTTGTCTGTATATATGTAGGTTAGATGTGGTTGAGTTTTTATTAAAAGTTACTTAAGAGCAATGTTTTGAGGAATTAAAAAAATGGCATTTTTTGGAATCTCTTTAAAATTGTATGGTATGTTAAGTGTGGAATAATTTTCGTTAGATTTATTTCGGATGGCAAATTCGAGAGATATGTCAGCTTTTGTGCCATCTAGCGGTACACCCTCGTGCGATAAGAGAAGTTCGTCTTCTTATTCTTCGGGTTCGTCTCCAAGATTTTGATACAGATGGCGTTTTTTGTATGAATACAGAGCGAAGCTATTTAAAATTATCCTTTCCAATTAATAAAAATTAAAGCCTTTATTGAACTAGGTTTTTTTTTCGAAAATTATAGATAGGTACATAGAGCTCTTAGAAGAATTTAGACTTTTAGGAAAAACAGATTCCTAAAAAACTAATTTTTGTAGTATTTTTGATATCATTTTGTAGGAAACTATTATGTTTCCCACTTAAAGAGTTTTAAAACAGTAAAGTAAAATTCCCAATTAAAATAAGAAACAGTAAATGTAAATAAAATAATTTTATTGTGTAACATCTATATAAACAACTTTACAAAGCACTAGCTAAATCCTAGTAGGTACCTACTTAGATTAAAAATGCAGCAATGTAGGTATTCGGTTTACTAAACTCCAGTAATTAACATAATGTGAGTAAATCGAAGAAATAAAATCTGCTTTGTTAAGAATTTAGTTATTAAATAAACTGGAATATCATAAACCGATTTATAACATTAAATAAATTATGAGAGATAAAATAAGACACGTACAAGGTTTATAAATATGTAACAACTTAAAAGAGAAATTAGTTTCCAAGATCACATACATTGCCAGTAACCCATTAATGACCCACTACAGGGTCGGGTCTCCTTCTCGTAATGAGAGGGATGTAGGCCTTAGTCCACCACGCTGGCCTACTGCGGGTTGGTGGACTTCACATACCTTTGAGAACATTTTTTTTGTGAACTCTCAGGCATGCAGGTTTCCTCACGATGTTTTCCTTCACCGTAACAGCAGGTGATATTTAATTTTATAAAGCGCACATAACTTTTTTACAAAGTCATTGGTGCGTGCCACTGGGATTCGAACCCGGACCCCTCGATTCGAAGTCGAATTCTATGCCACTGGGCTATCACCGCTATCTGACCAACTGACCAACAGGCATCGCTCTGCCTTCATCTTTCACACGATTTTGACACAACTTGGACCGTCCAAACTGGCCATTTCAAATGTTATTATTTTACATAAGGTGTTCCATCACCTGACCCTGATAATAATGGACTGGTGTTGAAATATTTGTGAAATGCGACTGTAAATTCTTGAAACACGATTAATTACTTTCATCCGTTGAGGAGTTTCACTCTACCTCCGGAATCCTTCATCAGTTCTTTTTACATTAAAACTATCAGAGAAAAGAAAAAAAAATATTCAAATTGTTCGAAAATTGTAACATCTAATCATAATTTGATTGTATGTGATCTTGAAACTAAACAATAAATAAATTAAGTCATAAGTACAATGTACAAAAGTTTGTAAAGTGCGAACAAATCGACTCTGAACCAAAGATTCAAATCGACATTTATTTGACTTTTCAACTAAGTTTTAGGTATTCAATGGCACTTAAACATTAATAGTTGGTTTCTTTAATGATTGCTTCCATTTTCATTACTTACCCATTCATTGTAAGTATTGAAAATTAAGCATGTGAAACAAAAATCGCACTAGTTACATTTCTGTAGAGACTAATTTCGTTCGACTTTGGTTGGACACTACCACTACATTTGGGATACGTAAGTGATCACACAGGATTTTTAAGATGTGAATCCGCATTCTACATCGCCTGCGTTTCAATTTCATTCTTATCCAAAATTTCTTCTTGTCTTCTATGCAATTCCTCTGCCTCTTTCCTGAAAAAGAATAAGTCATTATTTCAAATATCGAAAGTTTTGACTTTCTCCTTACGTTTAAAGTTAAAATTAAAGAAAAACAATTCGATTATGAGTTTATCAAAATGTTTGTCTATTGTACTTACGTGTATTTGTTAGGAGAGGGTTGGAATATGCTCTTTGGACAAAGCCTGAAGTATGGCCAGCATTCGCCAGACTCACCAGCGCGTTGAGCTTCTACATACTCTTGCAATAGGTTTGCATATGGTGATTTGCTTGGACTGTGGAAGGTAAAACAATTAAAACACGAATGAAAATTAAACTAATCAATAAATTTAATCAATATTGTCCAATGAATGCATAGGTAGGTCGGTGGTTTTAAGACCTAAGTATATTGTGTTGTCATCAGATCTGGTGTAAGATTTTCATTTTCAATTATGAAACAATCATCTTAGATCAAAATTCAAGGAATAGGTAAGTAAAACGGGTTTAGTTTTCCTGACCTTTCCTGTTTTCACATTAGCATTGCAGCAAACGGTAATTTTATCATTGACGCGGTACTTGCAGAAGCTATTAACTGCTTTCTCTAACATCAATTTGTTAAATGATCAAGTCATCCCCTATAAGAGATACTCACCTAAAAAACAGCTTCATTACTTCACCCAGAAGACCAAAATTTGTTAGGGGGTGAGCGTGTATCTCGCAGATAGCTCGTAATAGGCACTCTCTGCCTTCAAATCCAAAATTAGCTAATAGATCTTCAGCAATACCGTATAGTAGAGCTCTGTAAAGATTAATTTAATTTAAATATATAAATATTTATACAAAAATATTTTGACTCTAGCATTACAAATACGGGTATCTGTGCTTGTCCTGTATCCATCCTAGTTTTTGGCAGTGTTCCTTACTATTATGTCATTCACCGTCATTCACGACGTGCTCAGAATTATTGCTACCTTATTTTGTTATTTCATTCACATGGAAATTATATAACAATTAAATAGCGCCAAAAGAATTTCAACCCTACATTTGTAAGTGCACTTCCTTTTGTGATGTCTAAACGTGGGCCGTGCTCTGAATTTCCAATACGTTATAACATGAAGGTGAAAGTAACACCTGATTTTAGTGCCATATCGTTATCCTTGTAGGATTCTTGCCATAAACCCAAGTCAATATGTGCCACATTATTGTGAGGTCCCTTCACAGACTGGATTATAAGAAGTGTTTTGGAGAATAATTGAATTTTTTACAATACACTTTTATTACCATGTAGGCAGAGTTGTTTACGAGTTAAGTATCAGACTGTTTTGTCACTTTTTGCGGTCATCAAGGCGTCAAGAGATATTGGGTGATTTTATTGTCTTTGCATTTTGAATACTAATTTATAATTTTGTAATAAATTTGTTTTTCGGTGATATACTACTTCATTAAGAGTGTTAATTTTTATTGTTATTTCTACTGGTTCCTTAACTTTGGACTAAAAATATTATTTTCGTGACAACTGCATTGAACCTAATCAGTCTTAGAGCTAATAATATAGTTATACTAATATTGTATATTAATTTTTCTATAATCATAATAATAATAATATGTCATGTATGTCATAATATACCTTTCGCCTCCGTGAAATTTGTCCAGGATAATCTTTTCTACTTCTTCCGGTATCGCTTCATGGGTAGATCTCTTCCCTCGTCTGTGGTTGAGGTATTGACTAATGTACTGCGCCATGAGAGATGTTGCAGAATGTTCCAACGAGCGGCCAAATATTGGCGGCAAATCACCGTACGGATTCTCGTTGTCAGTTAATCCCAATTTATCGAAGTCAACTGAAATTTTTGGAGGAGGTTTAAGTTACACTTGTTTAAAAATATTTGTCTGAACACTATTTATAGATATTAAAGAAATAAAAAAGTTTTTGTTTTGTAACAAATAATTCTAATAATAACTCCGCGTAAAAGGTGGACTATAGGATAAATAAGGAACAATTAAATATGTATGTATGTATAAATCAAAATACACATAGAGTGTACATACAAAAATTTGCTCTTTTTCTCTATGTATCTACCGATTGAAGCAAAAAAATAGATAACAAAATAAAATAATCGGATAAGATTATAAAACCTATCGAATAAACCAGACACGTAACTTCATATGGCATTATTATTATTTACAGTATTACAGTGATGTTACCTAATGGTAATATAATGGCCTAACGAGGAATGTACCGCTATTATGATTTATTACCACATAGTTTGTCAGCATCGGATGTATTCACCTAACTGCTTCTGATTTTCAATCAATTCGTTAGATTTCAATTCAACGCTTTCGTTCTAGGCTATACACTATACATTATTATATTAGCTGAAGCCAATTCCTCCAAATTATGCAACAAAATTCTAAGGTTTCTATGCTTCTGTAGTTTTTTTCAAAATTTTTGAATGATCGAAAATTATTCCTTTTTTAGAAATTAAATTTTCAATTATGGAAATATATGCCATACTTGCAAGATTTTTTTAAATCTATGAGCAATTGATAGTGTAACTGAAATTTAAAAAAACGAGATTTTCGAAAATTAAAGCACTAACATCAGTGTGATATGATACATGCAAAAACATACAGACATTAAAAAAATCGATGTAAAGACAAATTTTAGAGGTGTTAGGCACACCTTCGTAGACTTAATTTAATTGTTATCTAATGCTATGTAAAATAATACTACGTTAATGTCTACTGACTTCTATTCTATCAATTTATTAACTAAGTTCTAACTTAAATACTCGTATCTAATCAAAAAAATTCTAATTAAACATCTCCTAACTTGAGTTATTGCTAAATACCTACGTGGCACTAAAAACAATAAGATACATGTTATTGTGTTAACATCTATTTAGGCTACAATATCTACTGGACCCTTTGAACCTGATAGTACTGACTTTTGAATTCCAATTCGTACGTCAGTTTACCTGTAACATTGTGAACAACATTTAGAAATAACATTTAAATATACATATTTTGCTTACGTAGTCCTATTAATAAAAATGAAATTAAAATCTGCCTAGGTACGGCGCCGTAAAGAGTTTTAAGGCGTTTATTTTATCAACAATTTTTTAAATTATTATATGATACGTATACTTACTCGTAAAAGGAAAGCTAACAGTCATATTTGAAAGAAAGCCTTTGGGCGGGTGCCTCACAAATGGCATCGATAGGGATGGTGTGATAGCCATCGTAGTACCGGGAGGTAATGCTAAACGACCATCATTCGTAATCCAGAGTATCCTTTTCTGTCTTGAATGAGGAATGTTCTCTTTGGCTACCTTCTCCTCGCTCTTCGGTGATGCCATCGGCAGGAAAGCAACAAGAGCTATGCTGAGGAGCACGCGGGGTATTGCTGTCTCCATCGCCAACCTATTAAAAAAAAACATTAAAATATAAAACGCAATATTAATAAAAATGTAAAAACTCCATGAAGATTCTTGGAATTTCCTAAATTATATAAAATACTGTAAAAGTAGGTTCAACTCTTTGTATGCTTTCATTCACGTGTTATTAAAAAGCTGGTCTTGACAAGACTCCATTGACGCTGCCATTTCTAAACACCATATGACAATTTTATGATTAAGTTACTAATAGGTTTATATTATAAAGTTTTACCAACAGAAACGTATTTATATTTGTATTATGAATTTATCAAATTGCAGACATATACGTATACGTAATGTTGGACATGAATATGAATCAAACTTAGAGGCACTTATAAAATCTGTTGAGTTACAGTTCAAGACGGACATAACATCTATACCCCATTGGAAGAATCTGTTAGAATCTATTGCTGATCAGAAACAAGAATATGTTGACCGTATTAAAAAAGCAATGCTCCGAAAGCTGCTTATCATTAAGAAATTACAAATACAGCAGTTTAGGAAGTCTCCCTTCAGTCTTACAGATAACCTTGCAAGAACAGCTCAGTTGTGGAAAGAAATTGAATCAAATACAAATCGAAAACAAAATGTTCCTTTATTTGATGGTAGGTCATGGTCTGATGAAACAGATGATCTAACAGGTGAAATAAGCGATATAAAATTCACGGCTCATCCCAATTCCGAAATAATCCTATCCGATGTTATAGCAGAATCTACTTGCCAAGCAGCTGTAGAAGTTGAAAGCAAATCAAGTACAACTCACTTACCTGTCATAATATGCACCAATCCTCATAAGATAATATCTCCACTAGAATCTGAATACAGTAATTTAAATAAAAAATTTAAAAGAGAGGATGAAATCGTCTCCGTACAAGGTTCTCAAGATAGGAAAGATTGGGAGTCAATGAAAAAAAGCAAGTGGATTGTTTGTAAACCACACGAAGTTAAGATAGATTTAACTGTTTTGAAAAGACAGGTTCTTAAATTTAGTTTAATAAATTCTTGCACTGAGGCGTTAAATGTTAGATTCGTTGCTGTATCGGATACATCTCAATTTAACAACGCGACCGTCCGTCCCAAGACTCCTATGAAGCTGTGTCCCGGTCTTTCAGGGAAATTTAAATTTGTTTTTAAATTAAGACCGAATATTAATAATTTAAAATCATTTCTTTATTTTCGGATTGGTCGTAATGTACTGTTTGGAGTCTCCGATGAAATTTTCAGTGTTCCTATTTCTGAAAAATCTGTTAAACTAGAAAGAGTTATATCTGTGACAGAAACGATTAATATAAAGCCTGTTTATACTTGGCAAATAAATAACAAATCTTGCTTTCCCAAAGGGATGCTAGAAATTTCTGTGAATAAAAGTGATCATTCTTATTATGTATATATAAGAAAAAGAGAAATTGATTTTTCTGAAGGATTAGACGATCAAGAAATATCTGTTAATGTTACTGGGCTTAATACTGAAAGCATGATGCAAAGATTGGATGATGAACATTTAGAGCAAAGCGCGTTATTCAGTCAATCTACTGAAGTTGTGCTTTTAGATACCATGGAATCTGTTAGTGATACCGAATTTATTTCTTTGGTAGTACGTGATATTGTTAAACTTGCCTTGGACATTTTTGTTTTTGATAAGACATTTTTGTCTTTACCCCCTTGTTCAAAATCTAAAATCTCTGTATACTTTTCTAAACCAGAACATGAAGGCTACCACCAATGCAGTTACGATTTAAAATTTTATGATACATATACTGAAAACTTAGTTACAACAAAGACTGTAAAAGTCTTCGGAGAAGTATTGACACATCCTGTTAAAATACAACCTATTATATTAGATATGACTGAATCGCCCATAAAGTTTGGGTATCGAGAAGATCGTTTTATTATCAATAATACACATAAGTTATATCCCGTGACATTAAAAATAAAAGTAACGGAAAAAATGAAAACCCTTTTTCATATTGCTCCAAAGGAACTAACCGTCCCTAATGATTCTACGGCGTCTTTTACTGTTAGAGTGTGTTCAAAAAATAATGATGATACTAAGGAAGACTTAGTTCATTTTACGATCAAAATCATTTTATCTGGACACAAATCTGTTTATAGTAACGTGCCACCAATATTCTACGAAATCATTGTTCCGTGTGCCAAAGAGTTTATGAAGATTTATCGTAACAGTATTATATGGTAATGTTACTGTATCTAATAATGTTATAATTTTTATAATGCAAAACAGTTTTGATTATATGATTTTTATGCATTTTAGATTACGTATTTATTTAGCAGTAGTTATCTACCTACCTTATGTAACCTTACCTAAGTATCTACCTACCTTTAATAAAAGCATGTATTAAAATCCAATTTTTATTCTTTTTGTTATTTAAGAAATAATTAGTATAAATTTGACTTTTGTTTTAATAAATTAAAATATAAAGAATATGTTTCCCTTAATCATCTTTAACTTATGCGAGCAGGTTAAGTGTAATTAAATTAATAGAAACTTTACTATTGACGAAAGTAATAAAATATAATGAAAAAGTTAATAAAAAGTCTATAATTATATATTTATTAACAATTTTTAAACATTAAACATTACCTATAGTTTATAACATTCGACATATTATATATATGATCGAGACTACCGATTGAGCTTGATTAATACATAGAGACTCGACATAGAAAAACACTGCGCGCTTACTGCTCTATATGTCAATAACCATAAAATTGAAAATTAAAAAAAAACCTGACACAATAACGACAATTTTCATTGAACATATTATTATTTTGTAATGTGCACGTGATGCGCTTGCATTTGAGACCCCAATCGATTATATTTGCAGACATTCGGTTATTATTCCCCAATTTCACCCCCCACAACTTTTAAACGACTCAACCGATTTTCATAAAACATGTCTAAGCACACTCGCCCGTATTAACTCACCTTTCATACAAAAAAAACTAAATTGAAATCGCTTCATCCGTTCGCCAGCTACGATGCCACGACCGAATCATAGACAGACAGACAGACAAACAGACAGACAGACACGTCAAACTTATAACATCCCTTCTTTTGTGTTGGGGGTTAAAAACAGCGCAACGTACAAAAAAATTTTGTATTGAAAGAAGAAGTTATAGAGAAGTTATTCCTCTACAATATTTATAATAGATAAATATAGCGAAAACCTGATAGATATTTGCATGCAGAAAAACATGCAAAAAGACGATTTTTTGACCTTTGGCCCTTAGGATTACACAGTTGCGATCCTACAGTCGGTAGGTTTTGAGAAAAGTTTTAGGATTTCAAAATAAAAGTTTTTACGAGATTACCGCTAATTATGTTGAATTCCGAGATTTTGTTTGTATTTTGGACAAAATGACTGGACTATGAATTTGAAAGAGTCGTGCAGCAATAAACCAAATAAACGGCTATCACTTGATTTTGTAGCGTAATAAAAATTGTACGCGGAGAAGTTTCCCGAGGAATGTCGTCCGGCAGAGGACGCAAGGACTAAACCTGTTAACTTGACCGACTTTTATGTATTACAGGTCAAGTGAGTTGATTGCGTACCCGCATAATATTCCAATTCAGACCTACAGGTCACACGAGAACCGGTTCGATACAATCGATTATAAATCAACACAAGCATCGATAATGGTGATTGTGTTCGCACGTCGATATTACGACTATATCGTTCTTGACGCCAATCAAGAGCGTAATACTCGATAAATCTTACTGGTAGCTCGCATGATACTCGTGTTTGATCGACGATCAGGTTGCCAAAGTTAAATGATATTAGTAGTTGCGAAAGGCTACGTGTTCAATTTTTTTATATTTAAAACACTGACAGATAAATTAACCTGAGTATGAAAATCATTTTGCGCGCTTTAATAAGTTACGCATGTAATAGGTTAAATTTTTTTTTTAATTCTAGACCTACATTTTCTAGATACAGGCCTTTCTTAATTATATAAAATAACCTGATATAATTTGAGCTTACACGAAAATGTTTTTACGAATTTTTAAAAATGCTACCTGATGATGCGTAGGTATACGTCACTTTGCATAGTCTGCCTTTCCCTACTTCGTTAAAGCACAATATTCAAATAAGTAATGCCTTTGTTAATTAATAGCTTATGCTTTATGCTACTTTGCAAGTATACCTCAACATAAATGACCATAATAGTCACACAACTGTACCCACTTACCTAATTTTAATAATAATGCATCTTTAAGAGTTCCTCGGAATATGTCAGTTTTGTTGACAACCGTTACACGCGTTGCCACTGCATTGTTTTCCAAAAACAATCGGCCGACTCGTCACGAATGTTGCATTTTAATATTTTGAACATTATTTACGCATATTTACTCATATTCTAATCAGTAACCATGTCCATAAATATACAATGTTTAGTATTGAAACACCTCACTAAATTTTCTAGCTGACACGCTTTTAAGGCATTGTTTTACGTTTTACCCCACTGAAGATAGACGACTGAAATATGTATACCTAACCAACACACTACCTAGCTGACCCGGCAAATATTGCTGTGCCCTTAATTTTAACAGTTTTCTCTCAGTGAAATTAATATTAAAATTAACGCTACATATTACAACGTTATATAATTATGCTTTCAGTCATTCATTGCGCGTATTTGACACAAAATTCAAGTAACTTCTTACTTAAGAATTAGGTTATTAGAGAGAAGAAGTTTAGAAAAAACAAAATAATAATAACATCAAGGTATAACCAGATATAAAACAAATTAATATAAACAGAATTAATTATAAGTATTAACTGAAAGATTCGTTTGAACAATTCAACTTCATCTACAGAATTTTCGAGCTATAAATTTTCTAATGGTTCCCTTTTATGTCGATGTCGTAAACCTACTTGAGATTCAGCCTGCACGTATGGGAATCGATTTGTGTATACTTATACATAGAGCGATGTCACTTGAGAATCGATAAAGAATCGATTTATTTCGGAGTGTAATCACGAAATCGCTTAGTATGCATTCCGGACGTTGCTTTCATGCTACACAAAAACATGCGCTCATTATAAAAAAAATCCCGGGAGCGTAGCGTCATTTTGCAGTTTTTCATTTGTTAATCGTAAAGGAGTATGGGTAAACAATTACACATACTCTTACTCTTGTACGGATGAAGTACCATTGGCTTACTAGTATGTAGATAGTCTGTATGCATACGATATAAGTTATCGTCAAATCTTGTAACAAATACAATAAGTCCAATTCCAAACTATATAACTACTTACTAATAATAAACTTAGTTTAGTGTAGGTATTTCAGCACTTTGGAAGTTCTATTATCTTTAGTTTATTGACATCAATCCTTGATCTTAAAGTAAGTCAAATAATCGTTCAAAGAATCCTTCATATACCATATTATGCAATTAGTCAAGGTAAACCTAGCTTTATGTCCTGAAATTTTCAGAAAATATCGTACTGATTTTTTATTTCCGATTTTTGAGATATTGGTATTACGCAAAAAAAAGTTCGGCAATTGTAGATATAAATCATTTATTCTATACGCATTCAGATGACCTGACCTACTACTACTACCTACTACGAGTTTCGATAAAAATCTTTGATTTGGCAATATTAACAATGAACAACATTCGAAACTTTGCGCGGCTGGATGAATATAAATTATAAATTTACCGGATGATAATAAAAATTGGATTCTAGTTGGATTAAAATAAAAATAGATTTATTACAAGCGATGCAATGAAAGTTCCATAAATATCTAAAGATACACTTCCAAATAGCGACTAATAAATGACGGTATCTACCATTCAAAAACAACTGAAATATCAACGATAATTTTTTTATCGAATGATCTTCTTTGTCCACTGTTGGCCATTTGAAATTAGTCGAATTATCATGGAAACGAAAATAAGGCAGGTTTCGCGATTAAATTAAAACAACATAGTAGAATACTATGGTACCATACCTATTTGATATAATATTTATGAAAATGTAGAGACGAATAGAAAATAATGTAACAATGAATACCGTATTTTCAAAGATCATTTTGAACTACTTATAGGTAGATAGTAGGCATCTACGCGAAGTTTCCATGCAGGCTGTAACGTTTGTAATTACAGTATTTAAATTATACTTAACTAGACTGTGCCCGTGGCTTCGCCCGTGTAGATTTTAGAACTTGATGCAGCGAAGGATAAAAAGCTCCTATATTAATCCAGGTTATGATCTGTCTGTGTACCAAATTTCATCCAAATCTGTTCAGCCGTTTTTCCGTAAAAGAGTTACAAACATCCATCCGTACTCACTAACATTCGCATTTATAATAAATAATACAACCTAGATTTGCCTCCGAAAACGCCGTAAATCAAGTATCTAATATCTCAGACCCAGAGCGGAGCCTGAATAGCCTAATATAAAAATTCTCACAAATATAATAATAACAAGGTAATGAAGCGATAAAATAATGAAATTGAGTTTAAAGATACATGTGCTAAAATACAAAGGAATAAAATATTCGCGATTCAGTCAAGTCGTACGTTGTCGTAGCAAAAAGTATACGAAGCGTAAAAACTTCCGACAGATGCAATTATTAGCATAATGAATGCGTAACAGCACTGCACGTAATTTGACACAATCCATTAATTTAGCTAGTAAGACTTTTTGTCAATACCTACTACCATAAAAGTTCGTAAGCAATACACCAGAAGAAACACCACATTACATACGGTACATTCAACTTTGCAGCCTAAATAATGTTTGAAATGCACTTAATTTACTGACTAAATGGTACCTAATGTTTGGCTCTCAATGACTTAATCAATCAGAAATAAACGGAAAGAAGTGAAGTTACATCTGATGTATTTTTTGGGCATAATTCATGGGTTCTTAATTTAAATCGTTATCTTCAAGTGCTTCAAACAATACTTTAAAAGATTTTTGACTTGTAGCTAAAAAAATTCGAAAAAAATAGTACATAAGTAATTGAGACCAACTTGTACCTGAAATAAATTTTTCCATTCCTTGTCATATTTTAGAATTCTTCGGAAAAATGTACCCGATACTCGTTTTGTACGGATCATGACTCCTAAGATCGGGTCGGTGTCTTTAGAGGCGCCTGCATAAGTAATTTCTAGCACGCATTCTGATTGTGCATGTTGCACGTTTAGCCTATTCTTATCTACTTGTATGTATGAAGTCGGACATGCATGTCAAAACTGTTTGCATTTAAATGTTTATCTCTAATTGTTCATTCTTGTTTACTTGCTAATTTACAACCACTTAGCGAAGATAATGTGTTTAAGATCGTTTAGTGTTTATCGCATACTGTTAGTGCTATAGCCTTAAATGAAGCATCTGACTTGATAAAAATATCTTAGGTATGTCATAAAATACACTCGAAAAATAAAATATTTTGAATCGAAGTTATGCGTTCAATAAGGTGTCAAATTCTTCAATTGAAAGTAATTATTTATAGTTAAAACGCAGATTACCTACATATTTTAAAGTTGCCTTTTTGACGTTGAACTAAAAATATTGCAGTAGATAAAAGGATTGCGTACCTAAATATAGCATATTTTCGAAACGGCGAATTAGAAAAGAATGTCACAACTGTATATTTTTAAATGGTTTCAAGTAAACCAACTATTACGGTACCACAAGTCGTTTTCAAAAGAACAAAACGCCATAAATGACCTCTGGAAAATCTAGATTGTTGATCTCTAAAATATTGTAAAGTGACAAGGTGGTTAGAATCGCAACACGTCGTGTCTCGAATGGCACATTGTTTTAAACAGTGGTCTGTTTGATTCACTGCATGACACAAATGCTGGATACCTTTTTAATAGCTTGTCAAAGGATGTAGCGCGGGCTGTCAGTGTCTCAGAGGTCTACAAAAATTATTTAAATAAAGCGAAACGTTTTAGTGGCTAGTGGCACATAAAGCCAGTTGAAACCTGATTATATATACTTAATATTACATGTCATGTCAGTAACCCATTAATGACCAACTACAGGGTCGGGTCTCCTCTCACAATGAGAAGGATGTAGGCCTTAGTCCACCACGCTGGCCTAGTGCGGGTTGGTGGACTTCAAAAACCTTTGAGAACATTTTTTTTTCTGAACTCTCAGGCATGCCGGTTTCCTCACGATGTTTTCTTTCACCGTAACAGCAGGTGATATTTAATTTTTATAAAGCGCACATAACTTTTTTTACAAAGCCATTGGTGCGTCCCACTGGGATTCGAACCCGGACCCCTCGATTCGAGGTCGAATTCTAAGCCACTGGGCTATCACCGCTACGCTATCCTAATATTTCCTAATATTATATATTATATTTTAGGAAATATTAGGAAACTCAAGATGCCATTTGTTATTCGCTAGTTCGTCCCTTTAATGGTTCATTGTTAACCCCCGACGCAAAAGGGGTGTTATAAGTTTGACGTGTCTGTCCGTCTGTCTTTCGTGGCACCGTAGCTCGCGAACGGATGGAGCGATTTCAATTTAATTTTTTTTGTATAATAGTAGATTAGGGCCGGTTTAAATTTGGTGATACTTGTATGGTAGGTACCTAAATTCCCAAAAAATATTCGGTATCGTAATATTTACAGGTAGTAGAGCTCTCGTAGCTCGCCCGGGGAGACAAATACCTTACGACTTATACGTACTATCTTGTGTTTCGATTGCGAAGGGTTTCTGCCAGACATTTTGTTGAGTCGACTATTTTAGTCTTCATAAGTAGCGCCCACTAAAAAAAGTTGAGTCCATTTTTACTTTTTCTCCAGTATAGTATAACTTCGTCTGGATATCCTTTACTTATGTGTATTATGTATATTCCTAATACAATATGATGAAAACACGGTAACCTCGACACTTCACAAAGTTTACATAGAACAAAGCCTCATGAACGGAGCAAGGCAATCAAGACTCGTCGCATTTCATCCGCCGAATGTGTTATTGTTTTAACTTGCGGCAGCTTTATTCTGTAGTTTAACTTAAGGGTGTCAACTATGTTTCAGAAGTCCATAGACAGTCACTTCTAAGGTTCTAACCCATAGGACCGAAACCTTGATATTCGCCTATGTATCTCGGTTCGATTCTCGGAAAACAACACCTTCCCCACCAAAATACCTGTAAGGTGGACTAGAAGAGTAAGCTGCTTCACAGCAGTTTATGAAAACTTTAATAGGTGTCACCCATCGCTAATGGGTTGCAGACATAGTCATCTCACATAATGAGAAGGATTAGGCCTAATCGACTACGCAAGATTAACCTAGTACTTAGTACCTAAAGTAATTAGTACCTAAATGTAACACGGTTTTGCGTGCCACTAGGATTCGAACGTGGATCTCTCGAGTAAGGGACTAAATACTTAGCCATTGGGCTATCACCGCTTCAGTGAGCTGAGAACTGGGTGAAAACTATTCCACCTTTTTCACTTGTTATACATTTTCAATTGGACAACCCTCACTCTACAATAGTGCGAACCTTCGACCTTATTACCGTTGTTGTGGTTTGGCAACTGCTTATAAGCGAAGATTTACTTACCTGTTTTCAGTCTTCAGATGTTGCCATAAAATTTAAATAATTTTTACATTTACGTGACCATCGGAATAGGTAAGGCCTAATCATCCGCTTTTTGCATACAAAACCTACATATTTTTTTCAATTTGAAGAAGCTTCTACCTACTTCTAGATGAAAGGAGTTATATACGTCCTTTAAGTTTAGAAGTATTATGCTTTCTTTATATTTATCAATAGGTTTGCGTTTGGGCCTTTAACTTAGAAAATTATGTCGTGTTCTAGTGTCTATATGCGATTAGAGCAAGTAGCAACGCAACGACAAATACGGTAAACAAGCCATCGGTCTGGTATAATTATAAGTGGTAATGATATTATTTATATCGATACTCTAGAACTTGGTTTTTTTAACGCCGCATCACGAAGATGGCTTTCTTCTAAGATTAATTAAACAAAATGATGAAATAAAAATTACTTACATAATTTTAAAAGTATTATGGAAACGAGGGTATCAAAGAAATTGAATATGAAATATATTAATTAAATTATCCGGTTGGAAGTATTGACATAAAATGAATCCTTTAAAGACAAGAATCATGTGAGTCATCCTGTACCTACTTTGTGAACGCGTTGAACTCTTTTCCTTGAGAAAACTTACTCGTACGTTGTAAATTATAATTTATTTATATTACAAAAATACCACTATATTTATATATAACACCCTATTACCAGTTTTCTATTGGTGCACTGATTACGAGACACCCTGTATATTCACAAAGTGTCAAGTAAATTGTCAGGTATCAATCTCAAAGTAGGTACCTACCTCACTTTGTAAACATTAAAATAAATTTTATAGATGAACTGTACGCTTACAACTTGTAAAATGTTTAACCATTCACCTGGTGAATGAGTATTCGTTGATGAAATTAAGCCGTAAAATTCATTCAAAAACATGTTCGTGAGTATAATCTCCTGATCTGATAAGTATATAAATATTTATGTTCGAAAAGAGATCAGTAAAAGTAAAGCGAATTGTTTGGGTCATTGGATTACGTTGAACCTGTTAAATTAAGTGTTACTTAATCGGATATAATATATGAGCTAATTGTTTTCTTGTTTTGGCGATATGAGCAAGAATAATATGTAGGTGCAGTGGTTAGAGGTCTCGAAATCATCGAAGGTTATGGGTTTGAATTAGTTCGATCTGTATTCGGGTTGATAATTATTTTTGTGATAAAATGATGAATGAATAATTTTGGAAAATTATATAAGTGCTACGAATTTGTGTAGGACTGGTTATTGCCTTATTTATCCTATAATTATCTCACATTATTTATGTGGTACTGTTAAAATTTTATGAAAATATTCGTAAAATTAATGAGTAATCGATGTATGACAAACATAATAAAACATAATAAACATGATAAGACATGATAAAACATAATACAATTATTTCTTGTGTTTTGTAACCTGATTTTTGAAAGATAGCAACAAAATGTAATGGCGGTAAATAAGCATGTCAACTACATGTGCTTGTTTCAAAACTTGTTTGGTGCGTAATTTTAAATCTTATGGAGCATATTATTGTAGCAAATAAAAGCATGCTTTTGTTTTTTTGTAAAACCTCAGCTAAATAAATAAGTTAAAACTATCTACATCATAGTTTCTTTTAAGTAAACCTACTTTAATAATCAAGATTTAGAATAAATTCAATTTTTATTCACTATAAGAGTTGGGATCCACGAGACATTTGCTTAAAAAAAGAATGAGAAATTTTAGATTTAAATGAAATGAAACCAAGTTAAAGAAAATAAACTCACCTAGAATTTACACCCAATAGGAATAAAATGTACGTCGACACGAAGACACACAAGGCAAACAAATGTCCTTGTCAATGCAACAAGCACTATCAATCACTTTGAACTGCGTCCTTCACGGTTGATCATCACAAGATGTATCAGCTGATTACTGTTCAGTAGTGCAACGTTTGCTGCTGACTCGTTGCCAAAATTTCGCCAACTTTCGGACACACGCACGCATATCAAACGCTATTTCATGAAACCGTTGTCCTCCTTCAAAATTATCCGCGACAAATTTCCCCTCGCTTCCATCGGAGGTCTTAAAAATTGATGTAGCGCGTCCTCGGGTCCTTCGACCGCGTCTGTAATTTGTTCACCGGCGACGATATCGATGACGACTTTGTATTCACTCACCGCCGAAACTCTCTTCGCTAATTGCGATGCACGGCGCGTCCTCCGCTTTCCTCTTTGTAAAACAATAGAGCGTCGACGCACCCCAGGGTGATAGGTGGCTGGTCGTCATCGTAGGTGATGTTCATTACGGCCGGAACGTCATAAGGTCGAATGTTTAATAGCGGCGCTTAGCGTGGTTCATGCTTTTCGTAATGAGTGCCTGTTATCTGGTTGCGAGCGGTGGCGCGGCGGTACCGGTATGGAATGGAGGCTCGGGCGGTGTAATCGTTCGACGTCGCTTCGCCAGTTGGCCACTGGGTTAGCGGTGTTCCTTTTCCTGCTTCGTCTCTTTAATAGGTAACACACTTACGCGCGTCTGCTCCAGAGTCCAATTAACTGAAGCGGTTATTTTACGACACATTTAAAGTCACGTCACGGGACGCTAAAAGGACATTTATTCGCAATGAATAAAATATTTCTACCTAGAATGCGTTGCGAATACAACGACCGATGTAGTTGGTCACGGTTGGCGTCCAAGATTCGACTGCATTTTCCTTTGCCGGCGCACAGAAAATAATAAATAGATTCCGAATGCAATTATCGCGCATCTCAATTCTGTGCGAGCGATCTCAAACTCCGGTGCTGTTCACGCAATGTAATGAAAGCGAAAACTAAAATAAAGCACTCTTACAACGTAACATCACGGCTCGTATCAAGACTCTACGAGATTGTAGATAAATAATTATGATATCATTACATTTGGAACAACATAATTAGGTCGGAACATGTCGTGCGGGACTTAAGCGACATTTTGTAATCTTTGTAATTGACCCGGTAACAATGGAGTTTTAGAAATAGTATTCGTATGTCCCCAATCATGAAGATATGCTATTCTTTAGGCTGCGTGTAGCACTTTTTCACTTCCTGATAATTAGTTTACGACACTCGTGATTTTCGCCCATAATTTGTAATTATATGTAATTAGATAGATGTTAAGTTACAAAACGAAATGTATTTATCATATTTAATGATATTATTAAATCTTATATTTCTTTTTAGAGCTCGCCAGTTTTTACTTCGATATAAAGCAGATATTACCTACTTTAAGGACCAACCGGACCTTACTATGTTGCTATTTTTCCCGTTCATTTCTTGCTAAGGTTGAATCAAGCTCTTGCTTTATTAGTTACATTTGTACTTGTGTACAGGTATACCCAGCTTGCGAGCTACCACCACAATCATAATTCTGTGTCATGTCAAGCTTTGAATTTGGATATTTTGGTTTTTGGACCTACTTACGTGAAAATTAACCTCAATCCCCTACAGTAGCGATGTCCACCTGTAATTTCTGATAAAGCCTTTTTCCTTGAACCAATATAAAAGTTACTAGTATGCGATTTGAATAAAAAGTACAGGTATTCAAAATTTGGTATTTGCTCTTAGAGAGTTGAGCCATGGAGCAAAGCCCGGGGGTATCTCTCGTACCAACTTCTTCTTCATAACCGGCCGTGATGTAGTTTGTTCTTCATGCCTTTGTTTTGGTTGTTTGACCCTGAATTTTGCGTACAAAAAATTACACGGCAACTTTGATCCTATTGTCCATCAGTGAGCAGAACAATTCTTCGGACACGTCTCCCAGCGTTAGTGACTCCATCGAGCGTCTTGTCGTGCAGGGCAGGGTCCTCCACCCTGCCCTCCGCACCAGAGGGCGAGGAAGGTTACCCATGCGATGGACCGACCAAATTAAGTCTGCTGTGGGCGGTCCTTTGCACGACTGTACCAGGCTGTCAGCCAGCAGAGAGAAGTGGCGAATGCTCGTGAGGCATATAACATTTGCCCTCAAAGACCGCTCTGCCAAGAGTGATACGACGAAGAAGAGAAGAGCAGAACAAAAACGTCGATAGGTCAACCTATCAAGGCCTACTATTACTACTTAACCAACTAATTTTGACATCCCTGTAGTTGACAGCTTTCCTTATTTTACCCTCATTTCAATTCCAATTCAGATGCACAAAATGCACATAGAAATCTCACGGTAACCAAGCAGGCACCCATACAAATGCTATAAATAATGCATTAACGACAGTATTGTCGTGGTAATTAGACGTTTAGTCCACCTGCATAGGGTGAAAACATCATTTATGTATTTTTTGACTGGGTAGGTTTGCATGTCTACGTTTTGTCGGTTGCTTACGAGTATGTCAGCTTACGTACGTACGTATAGTTGCCGTCACGAGTGTTGAGCAGAACTTTCATTGGTCGGTTTGACATTGACTGTGCTGCGGTGCACACAATTGGTTCGACAAACGTCAGTTCGTCAGTGTGCGTCGTCTATTGGTCCAGCACGTTTTTTCGGCTGCTGTACATTGGCCGAAACTTTACAATATCCCTACCACTGATAATCTGTGCTCACGACTCATGACTGTTACTATATGTATCTCTCTTGATACTAATGATGATGATGACTTAATAGTGAACTTCCATATCATAATAATCTTCTTCTTAATCGTTTCGCTCTTGGCAGAGCGGTCGTGGTCGTCATGTAGTCGCGTTTGTGGCAGATGTTATTTTCTTCACAATCTCTCGCCACTTTCCTCGGTTGGTCGTCATTTTGGTGCACTCATGCAATGGACCGCCCACAGCAGATTTGATTTGATCGGTCCATCGCATGGGCGATCTACCGCGTGGCCTGGTACCCTCTATTTTGCCTTGCACCACCAGACGCTCAATGGAGTCATTGCCTCTCCTAGAGACGTGGCCGAAGAACTTAAGTATGCGGGTTTGTACTAGAGCCGATAGTCGCTGTTTGATGCCGAGTTCCTCGAGTATGGAGGCATTTGTACGAAATTCCGTCCACGATACTCCAAGCATTTTTCTCCAGCACCACATCTCCAGGGCGTCGATCTTTTTCTTCTCCACCTCACGCAACGTCCACGTCTCCGCAGCATACAGGAATATGGGGAAAACGAGAGTTTGAGTAAGCCGGGTCTTAGTGGCCTTCGTGATATTCCGATTCTTCCATATCCTATTAAGCTTATCCATGGCGTTCCTGGTTATGGCCATACGTCGCTTTATTTCCTCAATGCATCCACCGTTATTCGAGATTAAAGTTCCAAGGTAAGTGTAGGATTGGACCACTTCACACTGCGCAATATTAGTTACTTCTGGCGAGTTAGAGTTGGCGCGGTCTACAATCATCATTTTCGTCTTGGTGCGATTGATCTTTAATCCGAACTCGAGGCTGACACGTTCCATCTTTTGGAGAAGTTCTTCCATGTGTTGAGCGCTAGAGGCGAACAGGGTGGTGTCATCTGCGTAACGCAAGTTAGCAATTTTGTAGCCGCCAACGGTAACACCGTCTGTCCAGTCCTCAAGGGTGATACGCATTACTAGTTCGGTGTAAGCGTTGAAAAGAAGTGGTGACATTATACACCCTTGGCGGACACCTGCGCTGGGATGAAAGTTGTTCGACAGGGTGTCTTCTATTCGCACTGATGCTGTTCCCCCTTCGTATAAGCGTCTTAAAAGGTGAACTAGGTGCTTTGGTGTACCCATCTGCAGTAAGGTGGTCCACAAGACTGGCCATTTCACAGAGTCAAAGGCTCTGGAGAAGTCCACAAAGCATATAAAGACGGGCTTGTTAAACTCCCGTGCCTTCTCTATGATTTGACGTACAATGAAGATTTGCTCCCTAGTTCCCTTGCCTTTTACAAACCCAGCTTGCTCTGGTGCAATCTCCCTTGACAAGTAGGCCTTTAATCGCTCATTGAGAATATGTAGCAGAATTTTGCTTGCGTGTGTTATGAGTGCAATTAGACGGTAATTACTACATTTCTTCGTCGAACCCTTTTTATGCAGAGGAGTGAAGATTGTATGAGTCCACTCGGATGGCCAAACTCCTGTCTGCCATATCTTGTTACATAGGACATGGAAGATGCGAGTACCATATTCACCCAAGGTTTTTATAGTCTCAATGGGAATTCCATCTGTCCCCGTAGCCTTCTTCTCCTTTAGGTGATTGATGGCAGCTTGTACTTCAGACAGAAGTATATCCGGCTCTAGCTCCTCATTTTTGGGTTCAGTTGGTGGGAAATTTTGCGATTTTTTGTCTTGAAAAAGAGACTGACAGTAACTCATCCACGTCTCCGAGACCTTTTCAAGTTCTGTGACTATCCCGCCTTCACTGTCTTCAATTGCCCACGATTTAGAAGGCAGAGATTTGGCGATAAAGCGAATTTTGCGGTATAAGTCTCTAGATTCGTGTCTTCCGGCGTGTCTCTCAATTTCATCGCATATGTTGTTAAGGTAGGCATTATGGTCCCGTCTGCAGTGTGCTTGGATTTGGGCAGATAGGCGATTCAAGTCTTTTACGTCGGAACCTTTCCCTTTCATCTCACGCCTCTGATCTATTAAAGAAAGAGTACCATCCGTCATCCAATGCTGCCTTTTGTTCTTTGTCACAGGTGGTATGGATTCTGAAACAGCATTTATAATTAGATGTTTTGCTTGGTCCCAAAGCTTGTCAGTAGTTTCCTCGCGGTGTTCTGCGGTAGTCCATTCTCCCCAATTGCGCTGAACAGATGCCAAAAACTTTGAGGTATCTTGAACAGCTAGCCGCTTTTGTGGTTTGTGAATTCTAGCGGCTCTCAATTTCAACCGTAGCTTCGAGACCAATAGTTGGTGATCTGACCCACAGTCGGCTCCAGGTAAGGTGTGGGTGTTCTGAATGGATGTTCTCCACCGTGCCCGTATTAAAAAGTAATCAATTTGGTTGCGGTGCATGCCATCGGGTGAAGTCCAGGTGTATAATCTACGGGGATGATGTTGGAATAAGCTATTTGTAATAATAAAGTTGTTTTCCGTAGCAAATTGTATAAGCCGTTCACCTCTTTCATTGCGCGTTCCCAGACCAAAGTTACCCACACAACCACTGAGTTGTCGAGAGTTAGCTCCAATTTTGGCATTGAAATCACCCAAGACTAGAAGTAGTTCTCTATTGGGGATTTTAGCAATAGTGTTCTCAAGCTCAGTATAAAAGTTCTCTATGGTTTCGTCGCTTGATGTGCTGGTTGGTGCATATACCTGGATAAGGTTGAGGTTGACTGGATTTGCTCTAAGTTTGACGCTAATTATTCGGTCACTCACAGGTTCGTAACCCATAACACATTTATTTTGGTGTTTTGGAATGAGGAAAGCTACTCCATTACGGCTGGTGTTTTCATTTCCGGAAAAGTAAATGACATGACTGTTGGTGGTAAAGTGTCCGCTGTTCTTCCAATGGGTCTCACTCAGTCCACAGATGTTTACACCACATCTGGTTATCTCCCTCTCTAAGATGGTTATTTTTCCTGGAGCAAGGAGGCCTCGGACATTCCATGTTCCTATCATCTGGATTTTCCGTAGCTTCATAGTGGTTCCAGTAGCAGATTTTCCACGAGGGGCCTGGTTCCCTACTGCCCCGTGGCCGGTCGCCAATTTCACATCGCGTGTCCCGGACACAGCGCGACGCCGGTTGCTAAGCGGTTCGCATGCAAAACTCAACCTTGCTTGTTGTACTACCATGACGATTTTCTTGGGAATATAGTTGCAGTGGTTTCCCCTTGCCTTCTGCACCGAACATTTTTGGGATTATTTGGATCCCAAGGCCGCCGAAGCCTCTTCGTACTTCTAGTCGGATGTGTGGTTATACCGCCACTGTTCGGTCGCCAGTGCCTCGTCTGTTATCTAGCAGGGGGACCGCGGTAGCAAAAAGACTACCGCCGTTGGTGGTTGAGCGGAACCACCAACGCGTGCAGGTGAGGATGACAATTGGGGCCGGAAATGATGTTGAGTCCGTTCTCCCCCATACCCCCCATATCATAATAATAGTAACTCATAAAAACTCAACGTCTCACTTTCATTACAATAACGTTTAATTTACCATTGTACTACGAGTACTTTACTCAGCTGCATACAACTTGAATGAAGTAACTTTCTAGATTGTAATTAGTCAAACAACATACCTGGGTGATTTGAATAGGTAATGAATGTAGGTACTAGAATTTCAGGCCAGTCCACGCCTCCCATTTCAATAGTTAAATCCTTTGAAGATTTCTAGTTCGATGCTTGTCGCATAGGATTCCACGCATATCAATCCAGAACCGGAATATTTAAAATTCTAATGCAACATCAAACTCCAAACTCATTCCTATCGATGTTTATCTATAACTCTTATTCTGAATAGGTACATCCTAGTACTTTTATAATTGCGAAAGTTTGTGAGGATGGGTGGATGGTTACTCTTCCACGCAAAAATGGCTGAACCAATTTGGATTAAATTTGGTACACAGGTAGATTATAACATTTATGATGTTTTATCCCTCACTGGGTCAAATACTTAGATCAATGTGGAAGAAATCTCGGATGCTAGTACCTACATATTTAAGTATACCTACACATGCCATTTGCCACCAAATCCGCGACTATTAGACGAATAGAATATTTTTTGCAAAATGTCGAGAAACTTTGCCTGGGTTAAGATGTTATCGCAATTGTTGATTTCAATGGTCATAAAATAAAGTCACATCACGTATGTTCTTATCACAAAAATGACGACCGCTGGCATGCGAAATCGCCAATTTAGACAACTAGTCACATTGTCTTGTACTCTTATAGAGGTCAATTCAAGATAAGGAATTTGCAAAAAAGAAAAAAAATAGGGTCTTATATATCCTTGCAGGTTGTTTGACTCCGAGATATCCACCAACCACACTTCTACGTGTGGATAAGTCCTCTCACTTGTAGGCACTAAGAACTACTTTAAGCGTGAATGTTTGTGAGGCTGGATAGATGTTTGTTACCCTTTGACGTAAAAATGGCTGAACAGAATTGAATGAAATTAAGTTTGCACGTAGTTTATTACCGAGGTTAACATATTAGCTACTTTTAATCCCTCTCGGGACTAAGTTGCAAATTCACGCGGACAAAGCTGCGGGCAAAGTCTAGTCTAATAAATATACTGAAAAGTTATTATGGAGGTATGTTATTTGAAATAGTTATATAACACTGATTGTAATTTAGATAGATTGTACAAAGAACACATCAACACATATACTATATTTTATTTGGTTTTTCATGTCTTTTTCATTCTCACAAGATCTTACGAATTTTAAGGCATTTATCTATTATTAAATGGTTTCTTTAAATTTCGTGGCTACTTGTTGCTATAAAATGTATTAAGGTAACGTCGCTTAAACCAACTTACCCTTAATTTCTCTTTTGAGCTAGCATGAGCAGTTTATTTCTTTGGATAATTTATATTTTATGGAATCTTAGATAGGTATCTAGGATAACCAGCTGCATTTATGAGTGTGATGGCAGCAGTCTGCTATAAATAGAATACCTGAAGTGTGACTTCTAAGGATTAACCCAAAAGCAATTACGCCCCGTGCTGAGTTGTTGACATACATGTTATTAAAATGTTTATTTTCTTCATTCCACACAACTTATTATTTAATATTCTTACCTGTTTCATTATCGCCAATTTCGTCCATGTGCCACGATATTTAGAACATCTCGAGGGCTAAACTGTACCGATTTTGAGATTTCGTTACAACGCGTGGCGATTTTAAGAAACAAATAAGACCTAGAAGTTAGTCTGTTTCTAGAACTTACCTATGGATAACGTTGAGTAGGTCTACTTTAATGAAAGCCAGTAATTGAGTCGAAGGGCAAAAATCGCCATAATCACCTCAGGAAATGAACTTATTTATTAATTAAAATGAAGTCCATAGTTATCCCAAATGTATAGTTTTATTTAAAAAAGAAATTAATTGGTGCATCGGCAAGGTATGTCGATGATCGCGTGTTAATAATGACTACACGGTACATTTCCTTAAAATGAACCAAAATTAAGTGTGCCCACTGTTTACTACAAACTGCAATGTAATGACCACGTAAATTATAAAACATTTTATATAATGACTAAATAACTTTTAGGTTGTAACTTTTTCTCAGGCCTACCAGCTTCTCGCGATATACAGATCTATGTCAAGCCCCCTAGCTACTAGGTACTACGACCTGAAGGAGACAGCGGGAAACCGTTGGATTCAGAGGGCCCAGGACCGGGTGGAGTGGCGTCGATTAGAAGAGGCCCATGCCTAGCAGTGGACTACCAAAGGCTGAAAGGAAGGAAGGAGCTACTAGGTTATGTAGGTACCTAAAAGGGACGAGGTCGTTTTTAATTAAAATATCTATTAAAATCTTGCCATGCATACCATTTAAGTACTTATATATCTACAAATATCCCGTAATTCCATTGTGTGTACAAATAGAGATTGTACTAAATCCAGCTTTATTAAAAACCTTTTATAATTGTCCCATCCGTAACATAGCAGTTTACCTAATTGGCAGTGCGAACCGTCGTAGTTCTAACTCGTTCACCCGGATAGGCTGCCATACACGACGCAATTTCATCGCGCCGAGATCGACATCGGTCCTTAGGCCGCGCTCAGTTTACTTATGTACTCGTACATACGTATACGCATGATTTTAATTCATACGAAATCGCGTCCAAACTCAGAACGGTCTTACGCTCTTTTCGTGCTCTAAATCTACACGTAAAAATAGCTTAAACACAAGACATGAGGAACTTGCAGCTTCTTTCTGCTGCATTTCTCTGAGTTCTTGCAGTGACTCATACCGCTAGATATTACATAGAATACGACCAATTATTGATTTCAAACCACGATTACATTAGGCTTTTATGACAATGTTATGTTACTGTGAATGTTAGAACGACAAATTTTATTCGCAAGATAACATTTTATCCGCAATATTATGATACCAAATATTTTCATTACGGTTTCATTTACGTGTAACATAACATTAAACTTCACTTTATAGATACTCGTACTACGGGAGATGAGGATTCTGTGCATTAAAATGCATGTTATATAGAACGAATGCCTACTTTTGGCTTTTATTGTAAAATATCTTAAAGCAAGTAGGTAAGTATTAGACAGACTTATTAGAGGCAATAATATCAATTTTCAAACAATGGTCATTATTCAATTCTGATACTGAACCCTCGTTTGCTTCGACCTTTCTTTAAAAAGAATTTCTCACGATTGTTGTTACATAAATTAAACACCTTGTAGGTAATTCATTTCAAATTCGCACGTTATTCGAATAGATAAATAATAGGTAAAAGGTGTGATCCTACGTCGAAGGGCGAAGTTCAAACCAACTAGGCTATCTTTATAGGTTTTACTCACCTTACGTCGAACCTACAGGTCCTTAAATTATAGTAGGTACTTATCCAATTGTGACCCGAGAACAAGCTTGTTCCGACACAATACCGTTACAATGAAGATTGCCCCTAAAATATTGCAACCTCAAAGCCCACATTTACTTTTCAAACTTTCTTCATAATACCTACATTGTCCGATATTCATTGGCGATCGCGTGCGATTATCCATAAATGTATTATTATCACTTTATTTTATTTACAGAGTATGTTACAAAGCGAAATAAAACTTAGGGAATCGAATAAAATGAAAGTTGATTTATTTTACAGGTAACCTACATGCGGTTATGTATGAAGAGGTTTATGTATACATTGAGTAGCAGGTAGGTATATGCATCAACCGCTTGCCTTTCATCATGGGTTAACTAGTAGACAATAACAAGCAAACTAAAAAAACAATAAATAATAGGTACCTATGTCAAAATACATGTGAGAAAAGTTATCTATTTCACCGAGGTTCTTTTATAGAATTGTACTAATATCGTGTTCAGAGATTTCACAATTAGTCGGTCCACGGATACTGACGATATCTTATCTAAAATACCGTAATCAAAAATTAAAATCGCGGTAAACTGATAATGTTATTATTGACGATTAGGCGCACAGTTCTAATCAGTCAGTGCAGCGGTCGTGTGTAAATGTAAGAAATGGCCGAGAAACCGAAGAAAAAGCCGTCGTCCTTTATTTTTAGGCGATGGAACAGTCAACACGAGGATACGTTCAAAAGTGCCCCGGTTCAGCCGCCTGCGAATCCTTCGTACATCAAACAAACGCCCATGGTAACTTCAAGGTCTGCAAGCATCGCGTCTGAAACCCCTAGGAAGTAAGTAGGAATACATAGAATTAGCAAAAATGCCCCGTTTCAGTCCTGCGAATCCTTCATACATCAAAGAAACTTTCATGGTCACAAGGTCTGCAAGCACCGCGTCTGATACTCTCCTACCTAGGAGGTAGGTAAGAATAATTACTGCCCCGGTTCAGCCACCTACGAATCTTGATTACATCAAATGTCTTAGTAATAATATTTTTTATAATTTCGGTCACTTTTACTTCTTAATTCTTCTCTTTTGTCTTTAATTGTTTTTATATTAATTGATATTGTTTAACTCTTCTCCATAGACTATCAGCTGGTGGGATCAAGGATTTGGTTCAATGTGCGCTATGTCTAGAAGTTCTGCACAATCCAAAAATGTTGCCGTGCCAACATACTTTCTGCTTGGCGTGCCTCAAGGTTTATATCGCTGGTTGGTATTAAAGTTTAATAGTTAGGTACTCAGAAGAGACAGGTTTCTCAATTCTCGCAAATACAATCATCCATTTTTTTAATCTTCATTTCGTTCTCGCTTCAACTCTACGAATTACTTTAATTGTAACTATATTATTTTTGCTATTTAACCCTTTAACCGCCAAGGTCGGATTAATCCGACAAACATAATCGTGTCCATTTCGCCAGCGTCGTATATTCACGACCAAATACACCATCTCGTTTAATCTTTATTTTTTATTTAATTAATCTGTATTTTAAGAAAAATATGTTTGTATTAGGTAAAAAGTTAATTAAATAATAATTTATAATGTAATACACTTTATTCTTTTTAATTAGAAGCCCTAAAAACAATGTCAACAGTTCGATAAATTACTCTTATTATTTCTCGAAATTTGCATTAACCTACACCGCCAGCGACGGCAAAACCCGACATTAGGGATGGGGCCTATGCCAAAGTTTAGTTTTTCATTTAATTCCTTTAAAATTGAGTAAAGGGTATTGGTTAACTTTGTATGACCCTGGGGCTTGATTTTTTTTGTGAAATGTTAGCAACTACCATAGATGTTTCCATACCTAGCCCGTGCGTTTCGCATCTTAATTTGACAGTATGCTCAACGCCACGTGAATAGTAAAAATACTAATTAATAAATCGTCCAAATCTGTAAAAACTTTGTTTTATTTGTTTTAAAGAAAACCTGTATAGGTATGTATATCGTAATTTGTACTTTGGTGTTAACATGAACAGGTGTTAACATGAACACATATTGTTACGAAATATCGATTTCCAAAAAGTGCACAGGGCACATCCCTTTTTTTTGTAGGTATTTATTTAGACTTTACTGTGCCTGGCGTCAGGGGCCGGATAACTGATACGAAGGCCGGCGGTTAAAGGGTTAATTAGGCGTGTCAAGTCTAATTTTTGAACTAAGCCTAATTTTTTAGAAACCTTGTTGAAAATAAAATGAACTCTACATGAATATGATTTTTTATGTATTTTCCTAATTTTAATTATATTTTCTTCCTTCTTTTATAGTACATTTTGTAATTCATTCATTCTTTTTTAAAATCTCATATTTTACAACATCGTATCGTATGAGTAAGCAGGGCACTCGTTACATGAAAAACGATAAGGATTATAGTGTAAAACGCAGTTTCTCAGTTATTTGTGTTGTCGTTAATACTTAGGCTGTGTCATCCATCGGTATTGCCGTGTTCTTCTTGAATTATCTATTTCAGACGAGCCCATAATCGATTGTCCCATCTGCAGAACAAGGATCCAAATTCTTGGTTCAAATTACGTGGAGAACTTACCTTCGAACCTGTATATCGATACATTGCTCGCCATGGTGGGGATTAATACGGCGACCAAATCGAAGAATCCAGAAACGCCTCCACCGACACCGTCTGCTAGCAACTTCCAGAGTGTTGAACTATTTGCTGGAGGAGTTCGATGCTCTCATTGCAAAACGATGTGTGACAGTCCTTCCATAACGTTCTGTGATCACTGTAAACTGGTAAGAGTAAAGTAATTAATGTACTGAAGCATAAATCGACAGTATTATTGTTGACGACAATTTATATGATTCCAGTAATTTTTATCTCCAAACAAAGATTGATCTATATTGTTTCTACAGAATTTTTGTCATGTGTGTTGGTCGCAGCACTTGGACGACATGCGCACTCAGATAGGATCTATTGTGAAGCAATTAGATTCTGCATCCAACCGTTTGGAACACAAAATCGAACATTACAAGGTATGTATCGTAACTTCACGACAACTTTTAAAATCGTACAAAAGTGAGAACTTGTAGCACCAAGAAATATGTTTTTGTTCTTAAGAAAGTTTAAAGTCACACGATATGCTTACAGGACCGTTGTGAACACATAATGGAACAAATAAATGTAGCGGCGGAAGAAAGGATAAATGAAATAAAAGAGAAAAAGATGAATTTACTTCAAGAAGTATCAATCCTGCAGAAGAACGGTGATTTGACGTCATTAGCTCTTCGAAGTTCTCTAAAAGAAGCTAAAGAAGTCGCTAAGAATGCGATGACAGTAATGGATGATGTTGAAGGCAAAGATAGGGTGAGTTAGTTGGAAATACTCAGTCTTTATTTTGTAAACATTGGCAAAGTATTTGTTGCGTCAAAAGTCAGATTTTCATTCTTTGAACCACCCCGCTAATATAAATTCCTTTATTAGCTTCTTATCAATATTTTTTCGTGCATATATGTGTCTGTATGTTTAGGTGGATAATATTTAAGTAGACAAATTGATTTTAGGTAAAAAAATTCATGAATCTGCATCAAAATACTTTGCAAATCCTTTCCGACGTATCGAAATGGGACGCCGAGAATTTTGTATTCGACAAAGAGAATTTCCGGATGGAATCGGATGCCTCAACGCCTTTAGACGCTGAATCTGATGATCCCCTGCCCGAGGGTGCCAAGCAAAACAATCCTCTTGAGAGCGAGGAAACCTTGGTTCAGCATTACAGGTTGGTACCCAATTAGGGACCAATTGTGTTGCGTCCGGTTGTGTCAAAATCTTTATGATTTTCAGCTAGCAATAGTAGCTAGGGCTACATACTGTGTTGTGTAGGGTTTAAACGCATTAGCTCGCTGATCCCATGATGCTGGGTTCGATTCCAAGCGGTTCAGTTTAGTTAGGTTATGATGAGAAGTTTTAAGATTTTTTCTAGTCCTTGCGTGTTTGGGTCTTGTGTGCAACTTGTAACTTGTGTTTACTCACGACATGCTTATTCTGGTGTAAAGATTCATTTACTTATCGTTTTATTAACCCTTGAGTGCTAAGTGCCAAGGTACATTAAATTGTGAGGTTGTTGACCTATCCGATGGTTTATGGGCGGCCTCAAAACAGCAACCCTAGTTAGACATTCACCATTCACCTGAGACAGACCAAGCCGCCCGAGATATCTCATCTCGCTTATATTTATTTTATTCTTCTAACTTAGCTAATCCTGGGCGAACTATTAAGCAACATCGCGACCGCAACTGTTATGTATTGTTATTATTTTTTTTTTCCATTTCGATTCGATTGTTCGATTGTTTTCTTATTTAATCGCGATAACTGACATGATATCGATTTATCTGGTTATGCATTGATTAAACTATGACGTAACGAGGTAGGTATAATAAGCTAATAAGAGCATACCTACTTTAGAATAACAAAAAAGGCTCTCGCTAACTCATAATAAAAATTAACGAACGGATACCAGAGTTGAAGGGCAGAGATAGCTGTGAGGATTAAAAGGAGCCTAAAACACAGTTTTCCGTAAAACATTAATAACAGCTTCTGAACGTAAACTAGGTTTAAATTAATATAAAACACATAGACATAATATTTTACCAATAGGTATGTTTAATTGAAATAAGATCTTCTAGGGCAGCGAATCCTACGTAGGTACTATTCTTCCATAGGCCCAATATCAGACCCATATCCAAAAATTCCTAAAAAATATTTATTTAATACATCTTTCAGGTCTAGAAACTTCGAGCCGCACTACATGTGGCGGAAGACATCGCGACCTTCAGGAGTGGGCATCAATCCATGGAACAACCATTTATACATTTGCGGCATGGACAGCCATAGCGTGCTGGTAGTAGAACGCACACACGCGAAGATTGTCACTCGGCTGTCGTGCGAGGAGATGCTGTGTCCAGTCCACATAGCTTTCATGAAGAGCTTGGGAGAAATCTATGTTACTGGTAAGCCGGTTTGAGAGCTATGATGGCTGTAGATAGGACGAAGGAGTAATTAGGAGCGGTCTTTGTCCATCAGTTGAGATCTAGAGCATCTTTTCCGAACTCTTTTCACAACAACTTCCTCCCCTCTCCTTTTATAATCCTGCACAAAAAGCGTTTTTTAATTCTCATATTGGTCTTTTGTCGTACCTATATTAATTAGTAGTAATAGAAATTTTTATTAAAACGGGCCTTAACAATTGCTATCTGATCTACCTATAGGTATTAGCGGGTGCAGCAAGATCTAATCGAGACAAAATCTAGATAATCTTAATTAGACTTCCCATCATATATATTTAAGGTAAACAGTGGCTATTTTTTCAAACTTGATATTAGACTGGTCGCCGAAATTTCCTAAGTTATAATGTAAAATTGGTATGATTTACTTAACTGCAATAAACTTAAATATTTGTTTTTTCTGTTTTAGATAAATGGAAGCATTGCATCCACGTTTTTTCAAAGGATGGAGCCTTCATCAGGTCGATGGGCCAAAAAGGGAGTCGGCATGGCATGTTCAGGTCGCCAGAAGGGATCGCTACTGATAACGCTCAACATCACATCTACGTCGTCGACACAGGCAATGACAGAGTACAGGTGAGTAGTACTCACAGATTTATTTCTACAGTAGGACTGTCCATAAAAGCATCAGATGAGCTTGCAGTCTAGGTACTGGTGTCAAATGATCACTGAAGTCCATTTACTGTGAGTGAATACTTTACTTTTGCGACAGTCGCCTCAATTTGCTATCAATTCGACAAATACCTACAAGTTTTGTGTCTCTTGCTTGCTTTACAGTGGAATATTGATCCGGCGGGGTGGTTACCGGACGGAACTCAAATCAGTTAAGATTTCGGTTTCTGTGTTTTCTTCCTTGTGTTCATGGCACCTACGATACCGCACACCCTGGAGTTACATGCGAATGTCAGTAACCCATTAATGACCCACTACAGGGTCGGGTCTCCTCTCACAATGAGAAGGATGTAGGCCGCCGTCCACCACGCTGGCCTAGTGCGGGTTGGTGGACTTCACATGCCTTTGAGAACTTTTTTTTGTGAACTCTCAGGCATGCAGGTTTCCTCACGATGTTTTCCTTCACCGTAACAGCAGGTGATATTTTATTTTATAAAGCGCACATAACTTTTTTACAAAGTCATTGGTGCGTGCCACTGGGATTCGAACCCGGACCCCTCGATTCGAGGTCGAATTCTAAGCCACTGGGCTACCACCGCTACATGCGAATAATATGTTACAATTCAATTAAATCTTTATTATAGATCCTCACTCACGACGGCAGATTCGTGGACCAAATCGGAGTAGCCACGCGGCCACAGCCGTTTGAAACGTCAAGCGTTTGGGAGACGAAAGAACTCCTTTGCACAGAATTCAACGCGCCAACCAGCGTCGCCCTCACCAACGAACGGATCATCATCCTCGACAGCGGAAACCGTCGCGTGAAGATATACAATAAGCAGGACAAGGGGAAAATTCTAGAATTCGGCTCGTTAGGAAGCAGGAAGGGGCAATTCCGGCAGCCCGAAGTGTTAACAGTTGATCCGATGGGTTTCATCCTCGTCGGTGACTCGGGGAACTGCAGAGTGCAGGTGTTCAAGCCTAACGGGCAACTCGTGAGAGTGTTCGGCAGACTGGGCACCGAGCCGGGCAAGTTTGGCTGGATATCTGGTATCCATGTCACTAAGCAATTGGATGTCATCGTTAGTGATACTAAGAACCATTGCGTTAGCTTCTTTTAATATGTTATAAATACCAACAAGCCGTTCGGAACACAGCGATTGTTCGTCTCGCTAGCTCGCAATCGACTAAGTGAGAAGGTGACAATTGAGCCATCTTCGGTGGCAAATTACCTAGTAACGAACAGCCTGCCTAGTGCCTACTATCTTCTTAGAGGTTGTTAGTCATAAAGCAAACAAAATAAAACATATTGTTAACAAACTGCATTTATTCAGATATGAAATAATATTCTGCTACACCACGTGTTAATGTCACATTGTTATGTTAAATAAGCCAAAATAAAACAAGTTTACCTAGTTTAAATACAGTATTAAAAATAAAAGTTCAATATTATATCACAATATTACTCAAAGGAGGTTAGAAAATAATTTTCCTATTTGAGATTCCGAATTACAGATAAAAGTTATGGCATTAATATTTACAGATCAATAACAGTAATTAATTCCTTAATTATACCACTAAAACCCAACTTCATGAAGCTTAATAATAATTATATTATTATCGAGATTATCAGTTCCAGAATTTTATCCTACAATACGGTGCTGTTGACTTTTTAACTTACCTATTCAGGTTAGATTATAGTCTCATCTGAGTTTCGAAGTCAATGAACGAAAAACTTATCAATAAATCATTATCACCTAAATAAAAATAAATAGTTCTATTTGATCGAATATAATATTGGTAAAAATGTCATAAAGTTGGTTATTGCATGAGAGAGTGATTAGAACGGTTTGAGTACTTATTGGATTCATATTATGGTGCCAAAGAGTAGGCTTTAAAAGTTTAATGGATCCCGAAACAGCCGACAGACTCAATGGAGGTAAAACTCGCATTTTGAGTTAAAAAAAAAAGGTTTAAACTGGTGAGTAATTAATTAGCACGAATTGCCACTGGAATAACAATTTATTGAAATTGGGTCTTAGTGTTATTAACACTCAATTTCAACTTTGATGAAATAAAGTCTTAGTACGATATAATTATATTCAAATAACAAACTATACACTGGAATCACTGGATACTTTTACAAAATGTCCTAGTTATGAATATCGTTAATTACGCCATCTACTTTGAATACTTTTACACGAACACCATAGAAACTACTTATTACAATTTTCTATTGGTCTTTCGTGTATTATTTAATTTTAGTGTTAAAAAATTTTGCCTCGATATTTTTTCTTGCAATTTTCCAACTTAGATTTTCATGCCAAATTCACAGAAAAGTAATAACAACTACCCACAGGAATTATTTTTTTAAGAAAATGTGTAGCCAACGAGAATGCAGTCCAAGTGATGTTAAGCTAACCATGGATATGGTTAGGAGTTGTAAGTAGATGTGTTGCTCGTGAGATGCTAGGGGCCGAGTCTACCATTTTAATTGAGTCATAATCGTATCATAATGGTTTAATTATGACTATATTCTGAATTTGGGGGTTCTGACAGTTTTACAAAATGTCAATAAGATTGAAGTGGTTTGGATTAATTGCGTCATAATGGCAAATTAGAAGACTTGCTCCCCTGATATGATCTCCCTAGATAAGGCACCTCTGGCACACAACTCTCAATGTCGTAAAAGTGGCGGAGGTCATCATCCCAAGCGAAATATTTGTTGTTGTTGTCACAAGTTGTGTGACATACAAAATGTGTCGGATAGACACATTATATGTACATAGCATAAGGTATATGAACGCCTAAAATATACATGACGTTTTAGGACAATTCTTTAATATACTTAATAATAATTATGCCAAAAATATTTTTTAATAATAGATAGTTTTTTACCCAAGACTTATCGGTGAGTTTATATTAGTCATTATACTAAATCTACTTCTATAAAATTTACCATCCACGAACACGACTATACCTGAAGCGATCTTTTTGGAAATAATATTATGTTGAATCCATCTTAAATTAGGTAAAGTTTCTATTCAAAGATAAAGGTATGATTTTTTTATTGGTTAATATTTCTTAATATTCCTCCATATTTCAATTTCTAAGACAATATAAAACAACCAAACTTTTTATGTCAGCTTTCGAGGACAAAATTGGTCGCTTGCTAAAAGTTGGTATGTTAATGTCATTACCATTTGTCCCTTGGCAGTGTAAATGTAGGACAACCCTATTCAAATATCTGTGTTTAAATTTTGTCGTGTTTAATTGTCGGACAGGTCGGTTGTAATACACCAGTGTGTATTTTATTTATTAAAAAGCACCACAAACTTTCCTGAATATAACCAACCATAACCAGTGTCGGACGGTTATATGTGTAAATCATAATTATATTATCATGGATAGTTGTTAAAAGTAACTATCTTAGATTAAATCAAAAAGGGAAGATACGGCACTAGCGTCTCATGAGTGCACACCTAAAATTAGGTTCATGCACACAATTTCACTTTAGTCGCAATTTGGCTAGCTATTAAACTACATGTGCGCTTAGAACAAAATAATCGCGGATTTTCTGTGTTTAAAAAGGTAAAACAATGCCTTCGTGTGCTTTTAAAAGGTGCACAAACAGCACAAAAACGAAAAACAAATTCCACGGCATCTCTTTTCATTCGTAAGTTTAAGTTAAACTTAATTTTTCTTCAAAATCACTGATGGTGTTAAATGTAGTTCGCCATTTTTTCAAGAAAAAGGATAACATTACAATTAGATCTATGTGTGAGCGAGACGGTCGCGCGCGAAATGACGCGGCACTCTCCGACTCGCTCCCGCTAATGATAAAACTTACCGCTCTGTCTCGCTCCCCCGATTGACACTTCATTTATAGGCGTGTGTGTGTACATATGTAGTTGAGTCGGACTAATTTTTTGATTGATACATGTACGCGTATGCCGTATCTTCCCTTTTTGATTTAATCTATGGTAGCTATTGCAGTATAAACTTACTATAAAAATTTGAGCAGAAGTGTCCCCTATAAATGTAATTTTATCCAAACTGCCAATGAAGCTGTGTGATTAACAACTCATACAAAAATTACAATGAACGATTACATCATTATAAATAAGTCACCATAGTGCAATTTTGACATTAATTACAAACGTAACATTTAAAAAAGTTACATTTTTGTTACATTCTTAAGGCAATATATTTTTAACGTATTTTATCATAATGCCTAGGTTTATATAACTTTTAACAAAATAGATATTTTTTTTCTACATTTCACAAATAAATAAATGGTTATTCTTAAAATTAAATATTAATCTATAACAATATTAGTAAAACACGAAGTACAACGAAGAAAAACCTTTAGTAACTAACCTATAAATTACAAGCATGGCTAATCTCAGTCTCGGAAAAAGTATTACAATGGATGGCTTACAATAGTTGGGAAAATAAAAAATAATTCCCTGAATATAAACCTTTAAAATAGTTGAAACCTTAATTAAAATAATTCTTATGTATTAAAATGTATGTTTAATTTGATTGAAATCTCAACAGGAAATTTTAATCAAAATTGTTTAAAATTATTATTTAAGAATTCAATAATAAAAATAAAAAACTGATCATTTTAATGGTTTTTTTTTTAAAGTTGACACTAAACTTTGGGAAGATAATCTAGGGTTATCCAGGCAGGGTGTTGTAAATGCAAAGATAATAAACCTGGCTGCAAAATAAAACATTTTTGCCACATTATGTAATTTTATTCTTTAACATAATCACGCTTTTTATAAATGTGAAGAAAAGCCTTTGATTCTCGATGACTATTCATTGCTTTTCTACGTAATATTTTTTACCTATAGATTTATTTTCCCTATAATTTTAATACTGATAGGCCATCGATTTTTCGACTTTAGTTAACTACTTACAAATGTTTTCGTTAATTATGTCATAGACATGGTCCATGGACCATCAGCAATACCTTAAATGTTATTGTCCATATTTTATGTGTCGAGAAAATATTTTATTGTAAAAAGAAAACTAACAATATTCAATATCAATCATGACCAGCAAGTGAAGAGAAGCCAATCATCATTGAAAAATCTGCCTATTCTGTGTATATTTCGACTATAGTTGCATTAGACTAGTTTTGATTCAACTCACAATTGTTATAAGCACCTTTATAAACATTGCAAGGACAAAACCATCCATCTAGTGTAAAATTTAATGATACTATCATTACAGTTAGCGACCTACAAGTAGTACGACCTAGAAACCGTACTGAGTATATTTTAATTATACTTATGGAAGTAACCATACATTCTGATGAAGATCACATAGAAATAAAAGATTAGTTATACAAAATTCATGGCCTTTAATAAAATTAAAATACTTAATGAATAGTTCCAATTTATGTCTTGTAGCGAAATTTTGTTATGTAAACCAAATAGGTATGTTGAACTTGATAGTAAAGCAATTAATTCATTTATGAAAATTCATTAAAGAGCCATCTTGTAGACTGAATGTAAGTGTTTTATTAATGGGTCAAAAATGCCTCCAAATGTAACAAGCTGTACTTACCTGGACACATTACCCCATGTCAAGATACTCTTGGGAAAAAACAATGCTGTGTGCACAATTGTAGCATAAAATCTAGATCTGCACTACATACAATTTATATTTAGGTAATATATAGAGCCCATCTATAGAAACTGCTATAAAATAGGAACTATCCAGAACAAAATTAGAACATAATATAATACAAACTTACATAGATGGCAGGTGGTATGATATGAGTATTGGTCTAGGATGAGCGGCAAGGTTGACATCTGCTGATTGGGTGACTCTCGCCGAGGACCACGGAATCTGACTCTTCTGGTGGACCTTCACTGTTATCATGCTGTCTCTGAAAGTAAATAAAGAAAAACGCTAATTACATTTAATTAGCCAAAAATAGCATGACCTACCTATAGTCCCTTCAAACCTGTTTGTGATGAAATGGTTGACCATTTAACACTAGATCTTAGGACTGGGTGAAATGTTTTCGATCAGGGAAGGCCATCTCCAGCAGTGGAACTAAGACCTAAAAAGGCAGAAGTGGTAAAACCCTAATACAATTTGGTTCGGGCGTAACTCATAATAGACTCCATTTATTAACTGAAGGAAAAATTTTTATGCTTGTATACTTTATTTATGTATGTATTTTTACAGGTATTTTCCGGCACACATTAATTATATCATAATAATTATTATCTTATTTACTTCAATTATAGCATATTTATCTTCAAAGATATAGCAATCCTGATTCAGTTTTTACGTCGCAGTAGCTGGCTGTCGTGTACACACGCACATGTTTTCTTCATTACTTAAATAAAAACAAACATCACACAAGCCTCAATTTATATAATTAAACAATGTTTGAACATCATTATTTAAAAACCACTATAATTAAATGACGTTGTTGACACTATGTTGAGGAAAATGGATACGAAAATGTTGGTAAAAAAGTGACTAATCTATATGTATACCTACAACATGTGGTAGGTAAACATAGTACATACCATTGTTTGGTTTCACCCAAAAAATAAGTATTAATACAAGGTTTCAGCGCACAATCATAGAGTTCGCAGAAAAATGACCTAGACAGCTTAGGTTACAGACAATAATACAACCTTGACTATGAATAAAGATAAATCCAATTATTACAAAATGAACATTTCGCTTTTACAGTCTGCCCTTTCAGTGGCAGCCTTGTTAGTATTACTGAAAGTAGACTACAATAAGCAAATGATAAATATGGCTCATATTTACATGAAAAATTTGTCAGGATTCGTCAAAACAATCATTAAAAGTATCTTGTATCTCTTATTACGCCACATGGGAACTCTACGTTATTATGGCCTTTAAACAGGGTTAATATTACTCTACTGTCTAAAAATTCCTTTTACAAACCCACCTTTAGTTCTGTAGCTAAGCTGCGAAATGTGTCCTCTACGTTTGTGTTATCCTTGGCCGAGGTCTCCATAACAAACATTATCTCGGGAACATATCTGCAAAAGGACTTTGGTTCGTCTGCCTCCACTTCTCTTTGGTCAGTCAGATCACACTTGTTACCTATTAAGGAGACTATGACATTTGATGAGGTGTACCTTCGTACTTCTTCTATCCACTTTTGTAATGACAAAAATGTTGACCTCTTAGTTATGTCATAGACTGAAATCAATAAGTGAAAAAAATTAGAATTATTATCTTTTGACTGCAATTATCATTGCATGTGTAAGACTAACAGATAACCCTCATATTATTCTGTTTGGATGTAAATATTATTAAAAATATTAATAAAAAACCTATCTTATGTTTTGTTTGTCTAATACATCCATCTATCCACAGTCACATACTTTCATATAATTGACTTGTTTTGTTGTAAAATATTACAGTAATATAATTGAAATGTGTACTGTACACATTACAATGAAAATGAAGCCAGTATTAAAACTATTTGATAACAATAAACATATCTCCTATTTATAGCAGTTATCTGAGCCTCATTGTTGTTGGCTAACATCTGACTCATACAGCGATCAATAAACACTTACTCCTACATACTGAATATTAATTTATAGGCCACTGGTAGGACAAAAGTTATGAAATAAAATTGTATTGCAATTAGTTATATTAATATTGCACACATATGTCATGCAACCCTTTGTGTCTCACTGCTAGGTGTGTGTCACTTGCTGCTGGAGCACCTTCCACCATGCTGCTCTATTTTTTTACTGTTTATAAGTAGCAAACTATCATGCAGGCCACCTGATGTAAGTGGTCTTTGCAGTCCATGGACACCCAGAAATAGAGAAGAAATCCATCCATTTGGATGAAATATTCTTCTCAAATAAGGTATCTCTAGCAATACCTTCACCAGCTAAAAACACAAGATATTAAAAACATAGTGCTTTGTGGCGGCTTAAGACAAGAGGCTGGCGGTAAGGTACCTCCCCAGATGATCTACTAAGGTTCTACAACCTAAAATGTGTTTGAACTGACTAGAGAACTTACCAATTATAACTCCATTGGCAGATCTGTAGTAACTTTGGGTTATTGTTCTAAATCTCTCCTGCCCGGCTGTATCCCATATTTGTAGCTGAAATTAAATGTTTAATAAAATTAAATATTAAGTTTTTATCAAATTCAACTTCAAGTACATTAAAATAAAAATTTCTGCCAATAGAAATAGCAGTTAATAGAAGCTATAATTTAAAAGCATTTATACATTGATTTCTAAATAAATAATTGCTTTGCTTGGTGGCAAATAAGCAGGAATCAATGCATAACATACTATAATGTGATATATAGACAGTAGACATTGCGCATTTAGGACTAAAAGAAAGATTAAAATCCTTTGTTTAAATTACTGCATCAAAAATCTTTGGGTTAATTAGTTACGAGCTTCAACCGCTATATTTTGAAAATTTTACATTTGCGTACATTTTAGATACTCGACTTTTTTGAATTACCTAACGTATGTAAGTTATGTGTGTTCACTATAATGAGATAAACTCACCTTGACCTTCTTTCCATCCACTATTAAAGTTTTCATTGAAAAGTCTACGCCTATAGTATTTCCGTGTCTCTCTATGAAATTTCCAGATTTTAACCTTTGTACAATACATGTTTTTCCAGTCCCGCAGTCTCCAATCAGCACAATTTTAAAAAGATAATCAAATTGTTCATCAGGAACGCTCATCAGCGTGCTTGGGTTGCGGCTACTCATCCTTAAAATTTAATAATTAAATTTATAGAAAACTTCTGTTTACGTTGATAGCTTGACAATCATTTTCTATTTTATAAAAAAAATGTAATTCAATGTCATTCAATGTCAATCACTCACAAATGACATATGACAATTATGACACCAACTGTATACTTGTGCCGAATTTTCATTATTTTTCTGAAACATGGCGAAAGTACGCAAAAACCCTGGTCAAGCTTAAGTGATCAATCTTGGTCCTTCATTTTATAAAACCCATTGAATAAAGTTTCAGTGAATTAAGCCTGTAAATTTTATCTATTATCTGTTATTACAAGACCATAAACGTAGCTTTTTTAAAATATATTTTTTTTTAAGTAATGTATTTGACATGGGGCGTGTTCCGATATGCACTGCGAGTACTGCACAGTGCAGAAAGTACTGTACACTGTAGAAAAATTCGTTCCGCTATGGACTGTCAGTATACTGCGCAGTACCCTAAGGATGACGTCATGTGATATATGACGTCATAAATCGCCACCATATTCTACTGCACTGCGGTTTTCGAGGTAAGGCACTGGCAGTACTTAGATCAGCGTTGCCAATTTAGGGAATTTGGTGACAATAAGTAAGTTGTTTTTTTTTTAGTAATAATTTATTGACTTTTCTTTCGTGCGTAGAACAACAATAATAATATAGAATTAGAGGTACGCAAGTCGCTTATGCGCGAATTATTTCGTTGCGCGCTGCTACTGAAGTACTGAAATCATATTTTAGCCACTTCTAGCGACTTTTCAACTTTTCAACAATGAAGAACAACAGTGTTTTTTACTTTTTATTCTATCATACAGTCTATAAAATAAGATAAAAGTCATCGAAAGAATTACTTCGATACGATAAGTAGTTTTCGAGATATTAATGTTATAAAGTAGGCTTAAATAGCCTAGAAACGCTCGACCGCACTCGCTTGTGTGACGTCATAAGGTATGAATCGGTTCGCGCCGCACCGCCTGCCCCCGACTCGCTCAGCTGTTGCCCTGTTCCTGTTGCCGTTCCTGCTGTTCTACGGCCGCGGCACGCACGCGACACGCTGCTCCTACGCATTTTTTCTTTAAAATAACAATTACGGTACAACAACAGATAATTATGTCAAATTCAAAGACTTACAAATGGTGTATAGTCCCGAAATGTGTGTCGACAACAGTCAGATCGCCAGAAAAGTTGTTTTTCAAAGTGCCATTTGAGCTCAAAATGCGAAAAAAATGGATGCGAGCTATTAAAAGAGATAATCCGCCCAGCATCAAAAGTGGTGTTTATTGTTGTGAAGATTCCTTTGATGTAAGTAATAGGTATTCATGTTATATTTATTTTGTAGATACATGACGTGAGAAAATATACGCATAGGTAATGTTTTAATAGGTTATGTCAGGGGTTTGAAACCTTTGGTATTGCATTTCAATATTTGGCTTAGCGGTAAGTAAAAAAAAATTTTTACTTAAGTAAAAGTAAACGTTCCAGAGGTTCTAAACCTTTAGTAAGTAATGCATGTTTTACTACAAAAGTATGCAAAGTAAAGATACCTAAAAATACAAATTTAAATTCGGAAATCGACGTATTCCTGATGATATTATGTATTGAAAATCATGAATGTATAGCAATGTGCCGTGCCAAGAGTTTCCGGGGAGTATTGCCCTCAGCAAAAAAAATGGTTGAATATTTACCAGTAATCGAAACTTGGGAGTTTGATGGTGTTCGTGATTTGAAATTTAAAAAATATACTCTGTTCAATTTTTATTTTTTTTACTTCAGAAACTACTTTACTAACATCACTCTCTAGTATTTTCCCTCGCTTGATAGCTGCAGTTTCCTTAAATTTTAAGGCTCCAAATACAGTTTCTACTAGGGAGCCGTCCTTTGTTTTGCACTGTGATGCTTCGTGCATTTTTGAAGCCGTAATGCGCCCGTAACGCATCTCGAACCACATATTAGACTGAGCTTGAGCTCAGAGAGCTTGAGAGATAGTTATATATAACTAATATATAACTATCTCTCGCTGATCTAAAAAAATAAATAAATAGGTAAGTAGTTAACTTAAATTTAACACAGATTAAAAAAATTATACTATTCTATGAAATGTTTAGAACCCCTGACAAAGTTCCAAAATACAATTTATAAGATCGTAAATATAGGTGTCAAATCTTGTGTTAATACATATCGTTACTAGGTTACATTTTGTTAGAGAAAAGAGTTTGGGAGGTACCATAGTACTTAGTAGGTACAGTGCTTAACTATGTTTCGAACATAACTTACCTACAAACTTACTTACGTACCTATTTGCTCATACAGTATTATTGTGACGCGTGAAATGGGAAAAAATAAATAAATATCACGTGATATACAAATTGGATTTATACTTATTTTTAGTCCTCGCATTTCAGCGGCAACGAAATCAGCATTATTCGATAAATATCGAACCACCATTAAACCGTCAACTCTAGGCAAGTTATTTGTTTGTCCTTTTTGAAAGCCTTCTTCCATGTTTAAAATTGAATACCTTACTACTAAAATCGGTCGGGAGACGAACTCGTTACCTACTCACGGTAGGTATCAGTCAGTCAGTACGTGTTCGTAGCGAACTGGCAAGCGCGCGAAGCACCGCGAGGTGCAGGTGGGCACCCGCTAGTAGTCTAGCTACGTCACACGCAAAGCGCGCGCTTTCACGGACATTTGAATTTTTGTTCAACTTCAAATGTCTATATCTTTAAAACTATTTCGAATTTTTGAATGAAACAAAAACAGATGTATTTCGTAACACTTAGGCACCATTCTTACGAAGTTTCAAGTGATTCTGCGAACCTACTGACGTTCCTCATTTTCAACAACTAAATTGACGTCACACTTTGCAGTGCTCGCTCAGTGCATATCGGAACACGGCCATGATGTCTGACAGCAGACTGAGTCCTGACACTCCTGACACTGACAGCTCAGCTCAGACAGCTCTGACAGCTATATTTTTATTTATCATTTCTGGTCTATTGAATTGAAGTTCTTTCTTTACTATTTGCTTGAAATAATGCTTGAAAATACTATATACTTGTAGTAAACCTACAAAATTAAATAAGCCTATCAACTAAGTTGTATACAATATTTAAGCTGTAAAAGTTTAACATCTAAGCATGAAGATTTTACTCCTTATAATATCAATTGCCGCGCCTTATAATGCCGCAGTTCAGGTAAATTCGTTATACCCTTGGTGTGAGACCTTTCTGTACCTTTAGTACAAATATTTAAAAAAACATCAACATTTCCAGATACCAGAAAAGTTCCAGAAATCAAATCACACGAATAACTGGGCCGTTTTAGTAGATACATCTCGCTTTTGGTTCAACTATCGGCATGTTGCTAATGTGCTGTCGATATACCGAAGTGTGAAGCGACTGGGTATACCTGACAGCCAGATCATCCTCATGATATCTGATGACATGGCTTGCAACCCTAGAAATCCCCGGCCAGCAACCATTTTTAATAATGCGCATGAACAGATCAATGTTTATGGTGATGATGTTGAAGTAGATTACAGGGGATATGAAGTAAGTTATGCTTTGATCCTTCTGCCCTATATAAATGTCCATACAAATTAGGGTGACCTAGAGCCTGAGTATGCTGTTGTTTGTATTATACTATACTGTTGTTTTTTAGCTTTTAATACATATTATAGAGATCCATTCGAAAACAGGGGTTCCACATACATCATCTTGACTTATGGCGATTGTGGCCCAAGCCTACTAAATTTAGAACTCCTGCCCAAGCTTTAATTAATATCATAGGGTTCTTCTAGAAAAATGAGCACTCATTCTAAACTGGCAAAACACTGGCACTAATGTACAATTTCTAAATTACAGGTCTCAGTTGAGAACTTTATCCGCCTCCTCACTGGACGGGTGCCCCCCGATACTCCCAGATCAAAGCGGCTCCTCACTGACGAAGGCAGCAACATCTTGATCTACCTCACTGGCCATGGTGGAGATGGGTTCTTGAAGTTCCAAGACTCTGAAGAAGTCACCAGCCAGGAGTTGGCTGATGCTTTGGAGCAGATGTGGCAGAAAAGGAGGTAAGATTTTTTGTTTGTGTAATTAAGAGAGACTCCAGAATCATAGAATTCTCTGTGTTGCATGTACAGTGATATTACCCACATCCTAAGTTAGGAAAATTAAATATTAACTCATAATTGATATTTCCACCTTATGCAGGTAGGTATGCAGGTCACCTGATCTTAAGTGGTCAGTGCAGCCCATGGACCCACATCCAACCTTATATAGAGTAGAAATCATACCTAAGTACCTATCTCACTAGTGTGGTTTTTTGCTATTTGCTTTGCTATTCTTAAGAACTGAGATGTTATTCTCAAATAAAGTATGTCTGGTACCTATGCCTGGTAACCTGTTCTTTATGTCTTCTAGTCTTCACACAAGACATTAGACCTTACTACCTTGTAAAGCATCCTGGGCTGCTACTATGGCTCTATTGCCTAATCTTCTAAATAAGGTCTAAAAACTGTATTGTGCATATACTTGTTACTGAACAGTACCCTTTTAAAACTGTTACAAATTATTAAGAAAATCATAAACCATAGAAGAATACAGAGCTATTTTTCTATCTTTTTCAGATACAATGAGATTTTCTTTATAATAGACACATGCCAAGCTTCTTCCATGTATGAGAAGTTTTACTCACCTAATATTCTGGCAACTGCTAGTAGCCTTGTAGGGGAAGATTCACTATCTGTAAGTTACTATTTGATATTTTTTTGTATTTCATTAATATTAATAAAAAAATAAACTGATATCAAAAAAGTATGAAATAAAATTTGTCAGGTTGGTCTTTAGTATCAAGTATTTTGTTTCTATAAAGTATACCTTTATCCTGAAGCTTGTAATACTTCATCAAATAAAGTTTAAAATTTGAATGTTTTGAGAATAGGTCTTTATACCTTTCCATTAATATAAGTTATATCTTCATATTTTTTCTGATGACAACATGTCTTACTTATATATTTCAGCATCATGTAGATTCAGCTATCGGAGTATACATCATTGACAGATATACATACTATGTACTAGAGTTTTTGGAAAATGTGCACCCTAACAGTAAGAAGACCATGTCAGAATTTGTAAGTTATGTGAAATTATATTAAAAATGTGCTTTATATATTTTAATGCACAGTGTGATAAACACATTTCCTTGTATCAAGTTCTTCATGTTTGCACAATCCCTATTTTTACATTTGGCAATACTTTTCATTTGCAAGAATTAGTTGTAAAAAGAGAAATAATTTTTATTGGCACTAAATGTCTTATTTATCTTTATTTTTTTTTAATTTAAATTAAAATATACAATTATATAAAATTTACAATCCACTAACTATGTTCATAAAGAAGCTCCCAGGCACGGCTCATAATAACAAATCAATTTTTTTCAGCTCGCTGTGTGCCCAAAAAGTGCGTGCCTATCGACAGTAGGTGTACGCAGGGATTTGTTCAAACGGGATCCAAGTAAAGTGCCAATTACGGACTTTTTTGGATCTGTCAGACCAGTGGTCATAACAACAGAGCCAATCAATATTCTAGACATTCCAAAGAGAAAGAAAAAAGTTACGGCCGTGTAAGTAATATGTATTCTCCTACGTTGTTTTTAAGTTATAAAATTATTTAGTTTTTCAATTTAGAAAATTGTAAAGTGGTATAATTGAAGTAGTTGAGTAGGCTAAGGCTATGCAGCCATTTTTACAACTTCTCGTCTCAGTTAATTTCTGTCACTGTCACCCACTGTAAACTACAATGATGTACCTCATGAACAGTCAGTGAGCTACAAATTCTCCCCTTTCTTGAAATGGATTTCGTACAGGTTGCTTAAAAAATGCTTAGGCTGAATCACAAAAGTTCCCTAATGTTCCCTAATCTCCTAGTATTTTACAACAGTCAGTGCATTCCTGTATATCTGCTTCTCAATAACACCAACTTTATAACAAAATCACTGATAAATAGTCACAACGAGTGTCATTCAGTCCTGTCCAATAGATATACTATTAAAGTTGTCCTGTCCAATAGATATAGTCTACATAGAACAGTAGAGTGTATAGTTGGGTTAATTATTTTATTTTTTCGTTTCAGAAATATAACCAAAGATGTAGAGAAAAGAAGCTATCTACCACAATTTCCAGTGCATTTATTAAAAAATGTTTAGAATGTTGTTTGTTTAGTATAATAAATTATGTGAACAAATTCAACATTTACAGTTCTTTTTATTTAGGTATTCTTTTAATTGTGGCTCCCATGGAAACACAAACTTAGTATTTTTGTCCTTTTTGTGTATTTTGAAGATGGTTTTGATTTGCGCTTATACCAATCCATGTAATATGTAAATACTTAATTACTTAACTACACTTATTGAGTCTACATTCAACAAATCTAAGTTCTGTATCAAATCTAAATAGCCTAAGTTACTTATTAAATACATTGATATACCTACGTAGGTATATGATCTTAGGAAAAACAAAAGGTAGAAAATAAAATCAGCGAGCAGTATTCAATTGTATTTATTTATAAGTACTAAGAATAAATTTTCTTCAACATTATGTAACACAACCGATACATTTATATTTGGAATCTATAACACAATACAATGCAATTACTAACATTAAAGCTGCACTTTAAAAGCCTGTAACAGAAATTAACGACTTTTTTATTTTTAAGAAAATGGGGCTTTGAAAGCTTTAGAGATGTCTTGCGAGACAATATTCCTTCAATTTCAATGAAGTATACCTACATTTTTTTTGTTGTAATACGAGTAGGTCTGTATGTAGGTATGCTATTCGAAAATTATTTCGTCATTTTAAAGCTACCCACATAATTTCAAATCGATATAGCTTATGTGCTTTTCAAATTATATAATTATTATTGAACTCAAAAACGGAGTGGATAACTTTTTACAAATAGGTTTAAAAATATTTAAAAAATGTGTTTAACTTCTGTTACAATCTCATTATGTACAGTTACAATGTTGTACGTTCAGCAACATGCACTGCATCCATATCTCACATTCTGATATGAGATCAACATCTAAAAGACTATAGCACCATTTCAGTTACTATCGTAGGCCATATCTTTTTGGTCTAATATTCATTCCATTACACTAAACATCATCCATATACAATTCAATACTTTACATTTGTCTTAATTCTAACTACATACAAGCAATATATTGCACTAAGATTGGCTTTACATTGAAGGGGAAATATTAGTTCTTACTTAAGTAATTCTTCTATTGTTGCAAAAAAACAGTTTTTTTGGAAGAGAAAATGTACAAAAATACGTAAAAATTTTCGTAACTGGGAATGTTACGCAAATTTTGGTAATTCATCTTCAAGCAGGAACCCTTACACTCATCATAAGACAATACCTACCTCTAACTATGTAAGTAACCAATAGAAAGTCCATTTCTTTTAAACACATGACCTCAGTAGGTATCTAAGTATATCAGTTATGTGTGCGACCAGAACAATAATCAATTATAGAGGCTTCTAGCCCATCATTAGTTCTATTAATTTATACAAACATACCTGCATAAAAAATTACATCAAGCAAGATGTATAGATATACATCCATTGCTTCCAACTAAATAAATTTGGTCTGTGTATAACTTCATGACGTCAAAAGTTCTTGACTTTAAAAGTGGCTTTTAAAAAATGTATACCTAACCTACAGTTAATTAGTTCATACATTAACTGAAATATGGCGAAATATTTTGTTTTGAAATTATTCTTAGCACTACAAAATATGCTTAAAAATACAAAAGATATGATAGAATGCTAATACTACGACTAGGCGTATTATAGACCGAAACAGAATAGGTCATAGAATTTAGAAAAGGCAACTTAATTTATTTTTCTACTTGGACTTTATGTAGACAATTTCGTCAAACTGTTAGATTTCAAAGTGTCACAGTATTGGCGTAAAACCACCTTGACCAATGATGATATTGATTTCATTGATGGTGCATCGATCAAAGTCGACTGGTAATAGTATCTATTTGACGTCGATTGAACTTCTTCGTAAATGTAGGTAGCTATATAAAATGTATATCGATAGTCGACTCGTTCGTTATTTAAGATTCACCAATATTGGCGTCATACTACCCTGACCGATCGATGATAAAATATTAATTTTATTTCGAGTAAGGTTATTTGACGGTCGATAGAGCTTGTTTGTAAATGTACATAGGTAAAATTTATATTGATTATGTGCGAACTCTCGATAGCCGACTCGTTCGCTCGATTGACGGACATTGTACTTAACATTGTACTGTGACTAACCTACTACTTATTGCGTGGTTTTGATAAGGCAAATGAAGTTCTATTAACAAATTAGCGGTTTAATTTATTTTGTACCCTTATATTATATAATTATATCTAATATATTTTCTCTATTTACAATAAATCTAAACTATTACCTTCAAAGTCAACATTGTTAGTTTTCAATAGTTATAATTATTTTACAACAAAAACCTTTGAATTAAGTAATGAACCTGTGATTTTGAATATTGGGATAAAATTTTCATTAATTACACTTAAAATAATAACTTTGTACTTAAGTTAGGTACTGGTACTGAAAACACCTTGTTATATTCATGCAGTTAAAATAATTTCAATTCTATGTAGTTCGTATTATTCTCCCATTAATATTAGCTACTAAAACATATTACTTATATAAATCATATAGAATATTATAGTAGAAAACTCATTTGTAAAATTAATGACCGAAAACAAAAACACCATGAAGTTAAATTACTATATTTATCTATTTTACTTTCAAAAACGTCAACATAATTAATTACATCTCTAATGTAACAGTTTAACATCAATAAAATAAATATCTATAAAACGAGGAACAATAAATACTTTAATACTTAATAACAATAAATACGCAGTAAGTTGCAAAAAATGCTAATAATAATGCACTTCAAAATGCAAACCAACTAATAAGATCCTAATTTACCTATATACCAAACGACTAATATTTTTAAGAAATATTAAATATGACTTCATCTAGCTAGTATGGCGTTATCTATAGGTATAATAGCAAATTATTCTTCCTTACGGGGTACGTAGTACCTACCTACTATCATATTTTATGTTATATTTGTTTCAGACAATAATATACCTAACAGGAAATAAAGTTTTGTCATATTGATACGGCGGCCGATGCACCTGAAGTGTTTTAGATTTTGCAATTTAAACACAGTTATGGTTCGGTCGTACGAATTCGGTTATAATCTAAGTTTACAATAATGCTTACCCTTATAAGTATTAAATGTAAGGCCCCAACAAACAGATAGAATTTGATAAGAAAGAAAGAAAGAAATAAAAAGCGAAACTCATTTTCACGACTAATACAAGACCAATTTTTCCAAAGATCTATTAAAAAATATTTCTTCTAATATCACGCATAAATCAAGAATCTGTTACGTAGGCTAAGGGACTCATTTCTTATAACCATTAGGTACATAGTTACGTACCTACGTAGTGAACTACTTTGGGATATCTTAAATACTTACAATTAAATCAGATACAGGTATTGTTCTATCGATTTTTATAACGTTTCAATTTATTTAACTACGTATTAAGTACTTACTTCTGAAAGCTTTTATTCGATGTTATAATAGGTGTGAAATATAATCAAATTCTTAATAAACATTGTATGACTTAAAGAGAGATTGTATTTCTTAATAAACCGGAGAAAGAGCTATGTACCTATTTGCAGAATATCAAAAATGTAGTAGTTACTGTATTGTAGAGTGTAAACTCGGCCTACCAGTTTGTTGTTCCTCGGATCAATAAACTTGTCATCAATCTACCCCACGATACCCACGATCAGTCTTTCCGGCTATGAATTATTTTTCCTCCATTCATCAAGTCCGAACAATTCATTGTGTCGAGTCTAATTTGGGATGACGCGCTCGAATGAATATCAAAAAAATTGCGGAGCGAGCCTCACCCCAGGCTACTTTTTTGATCGTCTTGAACAATTTCGTAATAACTGTCGATGGTGTAATTGAAGAGTGTGAAATCGTTCCTGAAATAAAAATAAATTTTATTTTGATTAAAAATGTCTTTAGCTGGTAGAACCTTACGGCCAGACTCTTAACCAATCGTAAAACGCGTGTTCAGTCGTGTATGGTTGCCCGGGATATTTTATTTGAGGCGAACATATTATAAGTCCTCATGAGCAAGGAAGTAGCCTACAACCTCGAATAGGATTTATTTCTCTATTTGAGTTAGGATACGGGCGGTCCCGCAGCGGTGATAGCCCAGTGGCTTAGAATTCGACCTCGAATCGAGGGATCCGGGTTCGAATCCCAGTGGCACGCACCAATGACTTTGTAATAATAGTTATGTGCTATTTATGAAATTAAATATCACCTGCTGTTACGGTGAAGGAAAACATCGTGAGGAAACCTGCATGCCTGAGAGTTCACAAAAAAAAAATGTTCTCAAAGGCATGCGAAGTCCACCAACCCGCAGTAGGCCAGCGTGGTGGACTAAGGCCTACATCCTTCTCATTGTGAGAGGAGACCCGACCCTGTAGTGGGTCATTAATGGGTACTGACAATGACGGGCGGTCCCTGGGCTGCACCACTTCACGTAGGTTGCCTGTATGCCTTATTGCTACTCAATTACTAGATAATAATATAAAAAGAATCCATAGCATGTTTAAGATTAAGCTAAGCTAAGAGGAACTGTCTTATAAGTGGTTAAAGTTCTATAAATAAAGACCTCTAAAATGAACTGTAACGGACCCACAGTGATGTTTTGTTTATGTTATGTTTCTGGGGTCAATAGTCTCCTGTGAAATTTGAGCCAAGGGTAAAAGCACTTCACAAGCAATCCTTGACCCCTCAGAATAGTTCAAACCAGATTATAATTAACTATTAAAAGGCCTATTCAATGATGCCAAACACAAAACAAATCAACACCTACTTGTACAACTTGTAAAGGCCGTCGAGCTGTGATTTCTTAAGCCTCGAATACAGATGATTGATGTTATGCAAGGTGTTGGTGCCCTTGCCGCTGTTTCGCCACTCCGGTTTGATGACATCCTGGAGACGAGCCATCTGGATCAGAAACCGTTGGTCCTCCTGGAAATTTAAAACGATATATAATATGTATGTACATATTATATACATATACTCGTGTGTATATACACTCAATCGAAAAAGGTTTGATATTAATAAGCTAATAATAGGTTTCGTCTAGGGACATGGTCCTCAAGAGAAGGAACCATTTTTGTACAATGAAAAATGCATGCAGCCTATATTCAGCACGATCAATGACTTAAAAGAAATTCGTAGTTGGTATTTGCTGAATAAAAGCCTTTAAACTTGGCTGACATTTACTTTATTCTTAACCGCGCTGGATTAGTTCTTCAGAAACAGATTTAACATACTTATTACTTATTCACTTCGCACAGGTAACCTATTTAAACCTTATCGATCGAGTTGAACCCCCTCCTGACAATGCCGACAGGTGCGTGAGAATAGGACATGATCAACTTTACTCTATTTTATACAACAATGATTTACCATAGATTCGTAACCTTTATTATATTGGATCTACGTTTATAATAGGGCTTCGGTAGATTACATGAATGGGTTATTGTTAGTGCGCACAACGTTTAAGTTAAGATTAATTATTTTTTGGTGAGTTCGACTTATTTCACAGTTCTCAAAGAGACCCTGTTATCTAGCCCATCCGCCTACATAGCGCTAGCTCACATCCGAAATTAATAGGTGTTTCAACTTGTATAACAAATTTTACCTGCCGATGTCGATTTCTCTCGAAGTCTTAGGCCCTACAGGCTAGGTTCCTAACTCTATAGTAGTAAACATAGCATCTACCTCTATCTATTCATTATCCTATGAATCTGATAAAATGACATTTATCGATAGTAAGACACTTCAGCCTATTAGAAACACTATCACCAACCTACGCAGTGCCTAATGAGTGGAGATATTTTATTCCGCCGGCAGCCTATGATGTAATTGCGTGATAATCTGATACCGCTGTCATAGAAACCGGGAGTGTACCTAATCCGATTTGCATAAGCATTTGGAGTTGCGTCTTCCTTATTGATTCCGTTTCATATGTCGTGGGTTCGATTTCACCGATCCGTAATTATTCTGTCATCACACGCTGTCTTCGTTTGAAATATGAGTAGCAATGATAGTTATGCATTTAGCTATCTACGAGATATTTCTCTTGATCATTTCGATTCTCTCTTTGACTTTGTCTCATATAATAAATTGATGCAGCCTGACTTAGGCCAGTGAGGCATTTTTGTTCATGACGGTTTGTCTGTCCATTATTGACTCACATCACATTTCTTTGAAAAACATGGTGAACCCTAGCATGCACCTTTACCACAACACCGCTTTTGGAGGACAACGGCATCTTCAATGACGTGGACCCCCAGTAACAGATGGCTAAATTCGCTTACTCACCCAGGAAGCTCGTTATAACCTACACCTCCAGGTCCTTAGTTACACAAAAGGGTCAAAAGATCAGCAAATATATCAAAATCAATACTTACATCAAGTGTTTCAAACTTCAATATAACATCAAAGTTGACTTTGCAGGGTGTGCAGAAGTCAGTGTAGGGCGTCCAGTGCATGTCCAATGTCCTTTTGTTCCTTGCCTCTTCCAGCACATAGGAGACGAACTCTTCGAACACTGGATACCTTTCAGTAGGAGTCGGTTGTGAATTTGACGACTGGAATGAAAGGCACATCGTTAAAATACATCTAAGGCCGATATCAATAACAAATTGTCAGATATCGATAACCGTATAGATAGCAGACCCTAACAGTAGTACTGCTTATTTACCAAAATATTCTTATCGATGGCTTTGAAATAACGGATTTTAAGAGCGTGTTATTGAAACACGCCATTATTAATTAAGAATCGCCACTCATAAAATTACAATCGCATAATACTTAAGTAGTACCTATACATAATTATGTGAATTGAATTGAAAACATTTATTTTCTTTAAAGATTACATAACAATCACTTACAAAGAAAATAAAAAAATTATAATTTAAAAGCCAATTAGCGTAGGTATTATCATTATGTGAGGGTATTAGTAAAAAATTTGTAGTGATACATATTATTAGCGCTAAGGCCCTAAATTATGTACTTCTGGTTTTGGTTAGATGTGATTGTCTATTGGTTGTAGACTGTAGGCTATTGCGAAAGTCTGAATAATAATTTAACTATGTACATGATAATATTTCACATTAATTAGGTTAGAGTACCGCAAATAGTTTTTACAGCATTAGACAAGCGTTCATGAATTCGCGTGACTGTAATTATTTATTCCACGCTAAATATAATTGGTGTGGAAAAAGGTCACATTACCTTACGATTTCTTCGTACGAAATAACGATGTGATTTAAAACAACGAGTATGTCTGCATACAATGACTTATGTGTATTAAACACGGCACGACATTCGGTGCCCATTATAACACCATGAATCAATAAGTTTCACCATCCAGCATAATAATTTTATGGAGCAAACTGATTAAGACTCAATAATATGAAGAGGTTCTCGATTGACAGGCTGTAGAAGTTCTACGTTCCGCAATATATTACAAGAAGGCTGCTTACTTAATCTAAATTCTAACCTATCAAAGAGCAGATGGGTTCTCTTATGGTGCATATCCTTCACGATCTGACACTGAAGGCATTAATTACATTGCAGTTACCTAAGGTTGTGACCGAGAGTCATCGCTACTACCTCATCAGGAATAGAAACGCATCCGCAACCACATACTGAGCTTCAGACCTGTTAACTTTTGGTAGTACACAATTGTCACCTTGAACTAGTATATACACTAATTTGCTCTTTCTGTGTCTGAAACCTACTCGTATTCGTGATCCACTGTAGGGTCGGGTCTCTTCTCTTGTGAGTATGTAAGCCTTAGCCACTGCCCTAGCCTACTTTGGATTGGTGGACTCCGCAATCCTTATTCTAATAAAATTTATCAGCAAATCTATTGCAGGTACTTACCCGTCTATACTTCCGTATAATTCTCTGACCCATTTTGTCGTGAAAGGATTTCGGCCACGCATGGACAATCTTATCGTTGTATCCTGAAGCTAGCCTTTCCAGTGGGTGTCGCACAATGAGGAACGTTAGGGAATCCGCTTGTGCTTTCTTAATCATTTCTAGAGTAGGCCGTGCGTACTTCTTCCTGGCGAGCTCCAGAGGGACGTCCTTCGTTTTATCCAGAAACGCAGCCGAATAGTTGGCCATGAGGTTAAAGTTGTACATCCAGGATGTTGACGCTGCTTTGAATATGTTGCACCTAAAAATAATAGTAATTAATGGATAAAATTCATTATCTCATATTCATCTCCTATCTACCTGTATGATTGTTATTACAGTAGTTACAACCTTAACTCTGGAATCGAAATATAAAAACTTATATGATAACTTTCTTCACTGTAGATTGTAAGATAGGTTTTAAGTGACGCCAAGACAACTATGGTTCTAGCAGGCCTACCAAAAATATAACTGATCGTTATTATTTGTCAGTACTAACATACTAATATACGACCGAAAAAGTAGGTATTAGTAACTAGTAGTAGTAGCGGACATCCACAGCCATTATCATAATAATAAAGCAAACGAGATTTTTCATTTCGACGGGAAAGACAGAATCATTCCCAGCTTAAAACATCTCGGAATATCTTAATATTTGAGCCCATCAGTAATATGCATTTTTCCTGTTTTACTGAGAATCGAACACAGACCTCCCTAAATGGCGAACCGGTACCTACATTGTACAAAAGCCTTCACAAGACTCTTTAAGTAATTTTAGTATTAAGCAATTTATACGACTGTTGGAAAGTAACAAACTGTCGATAAATCAATTTTATTCGTTAGGTAATTGCGTTAAACGGTTATTTAGTTTGTCGGTTGATAAAAACATCAAGTCACACTATATAAATAATTATTATCTTTAAATTTGTATGGGAAACACGTTATTTTTTTTGTTTAGTTCACAAGGTATGGTTTTCGATCCATTTATGTCAGATTTCCGCTCTTAATTCCCAGACTCGGTGGAAGCCCGTCCGGAAGAGTGGGCGCAGGGCAGCGGACGTCTACGGAGCATAGACTTTCATTGATATTCGTGTCAGCAATAATTTCGCTACCAGCTACCACTTAATATATCTTTAAAGTATGTCTCTAACCCATTAATGTAACCCACTGCAGGGTCGGGTTTCCCGTCACAATGAGAAGGATGTAGTAAGCCTTAGTATATTAATAGTGAGTAGGGTAGAATTTTTTTATTGACAAAACGTAAACAAATCACTTACGTGAGTAAATGAAGCCTTCACTAAATGATTCATGCTATTTTGCACAAATGCGTAGGCTTTTAGAACGTAATTTTCTAGAAGATATCTTTATTCTCTATCCTTGCGGATACGCGATAGGGCACGTGCGCGATAATTAAGTATAGTTTTTACGACAATATTATGTCACATACCAACTCCACAAATGCGGGTTAACCTGTGCCTACTCAACTACTCAATAATATGGTATGAAAATGGTAAAAGTGTCGTGTATAAGTACAGCATTATGTAATTAATAACTTTGAGGCTGCAGACTAGGAATTTCCCTTTGCGATTGTTGGGACATATACCTTCATCCGGACCAAAATGGAGCCCGGAACGCCTGCTTCGGTGAAAATCGAATGCAGAACTTTGTCCACTGTGTTCGCTAAGTGACGGTAAGTAATATTAAATTTTCTTTTTTAACTTACCAAATGACATGATACTGCCGATTTATGAGATATTCCCAAGCATTTGCCTTGTGACTCGAGTCATCCAGGCCTAGCCTTCGGCACTCCGTCTGCAGATATTCTCTCCTTGCGTCCATTCTGGCACCAACTTCGAGAAACTTCTCTTTTGGAAGAAGATATTCATCGTGAGTACCGTTCTCGAAAACGTACTGCAACAATAATGAAAGGACTATGTTAGTTGGAAGTCGTGGTTGATATTTAGAAGCGGGAACAGGCTATCGGACACGATCAGAAAATGGTAGATTGGGTCGGGTGGAGAGCGAGGGATATACGTATGCGGACGAGAGACCGGGTCCTGATGTTTCATCATCCATTAGGTGCGTTTTCATCAACTATTTAATTCACTGATATAAAAAGGTACATAATACCTATTCCCTCCTATAATACTATACCTATCTATTGCGCAATCTTAGCTTAAGACTAAGTTACCTATACAAAGCTGTTAAAATCAAACACATTTGGGAGACTTCTTAAGAAAGCTGTCACAATGTTCAATATATTATGTACTTATATTATATTCTTTGAATTCACTTAGTAACTTTATTATTTATTAGAAAATATGAAACTCTGTTTGTTAAAAATACTAAACCTGAATAGGTAACTAGATACCACAATGTAAGTTTCTTTAGAGAGTGGTGGCATTTAGCATTTAGTTGCTAGACACTCGTTAAGTACCAGAAAATTGGAGTAGAGTAATTGTAGTCATGATGTGCTGGTAAGTAATGACTACTACTCATACGCAAAACCATGCAGGATTCTTCGTGACAAATGTAATAACACTCAACGGTCACTATCAGCATTTGGATTTAGGAAACTCTTGTTTAATTGAATACTATGATTATAGACCTGCTAAATTCTAAACATTTCCTCTATTTTCTTCAGCCCAACTAGTAGAGAACTAATAGACTATTTCGAATAATTTGGCTAGGCGATTTCTTAATATATCTAAGTTAGGGTTATCTACGTCGGTTACTATCGTTCGTTTTAGGACTTATCAGTATTAAGTATTGATTTACTTAGAATAATAATCATGGTACGAATTTTTTTTAAAATGAATCGATGATTTCCATTTCGTTTACAGATTAAAAATTGTGCTATCACTAACCCCAAATGCGCGTTAATGTTTGAGTAACAAACATCGTTCTTCTATTAAAGTAAGTAATTTGATGTATACAGAACACACCTACAAAAACGTACACAAACATGTGTAACTTGATATGAATGTAAATTACTCATAATTGGCTGTATCGCGTGGCGAGCCAAACCCTTAATTAATGTAGGTACCTATATTTTTCATTTGTTAAAAGTTTATGCGCCCCTAATAAATGTGGCGTGACCGTAAAGCTAATTAATATACGTAAATATTTAACACCTTTTTAATAGAATTTGTACATACCTACCTACAGAGTAAATAAAGTAGTCAAATATTTTCGTTTGAAAAATTTTTTTGAAGTTTAATCTTGTCCAGTCTTAAACCTTTAAACAAAATTGTAAGTTCTTCCGACCCATAATTAATTAATGTTTGTCAAGTATTTCAACCAAAAAGCACCCTTTGTCCCCTTTTTTAGTCTTCAGAAGCACTTATACCAGTTATGAAACCATAAAAACGTATTAGTGTTTTTTGTAAGAAAATGATTTTCTGTTGTTTGTTTACCATCGTGTCAAGTGTGCACGTTCACTCGAGCTTTAAATCAAGCAGTCACATAAAGAGCTCGCCATTCTCTTTTAATGCTCCATCGAAGAAAAAGCCAGTCTGTGATTTTAAAAACTTCCTCATAATGATTCTAGGCACGTGCCTTAGGCAGGTAGGTAAAAGGTAAGTGCCCACTCCGTTTCTCTATGCACACTAGGGACGTTACCAAGGTGTTTCCATCGGAACCGAAGTCGGTTACAGTGTCGGATCCGAAAGACAGCGGAAAGACTCTTAAGTCTTTAAAAAATAATAATCAAAACACAATTTCTTTAAGTTTTTATTTGGCACAATTTAAAGCATAACTTGCTAAAGTTCACCGAGATGAAAAGCAACATTGCACGGCAAAAATGAAGCGGCAAGGCGACTACCACAGGCTAGAATTTATTCTGAATTTTAATTCTGAAATTCTAAATTATTAAAATATCGGCCTCCGATTATAGCCTCCGACTTACCGAAATCGGAAGCATACCTAGGTGGTACTTTTTCGGTAGTGGAATTAAACGATAGTGGGGGGATCTCCAACGAAAAGCACCAAAGCCCCCCTGGGCAACGCTCATAATGGGTCCTTCCCAAGAGAGCCTTTAAATTTCCTCTTGAGGCTTCCCTTAATTCGCGACCCCTAAAGCCTCTTGTTAGTCGCCTCGTCTGAGGTCGCCTCTTAAATAGCTCGTATTCTTATCCCAAACCACAGGGATATAGGTACTTATCAACTGGAACCTTTCGGAATCGGAGTCGGAATTCCGTAACATCCCTAATGTTCACTGCATGTACGCTATTGTGCTCACATCACATGTTCAGTTTTCCTTCAAAGCTTTCTACAACCAGTGCCTATCTATAGTGCATTTGCTTTGTGTCTAAGATCTCGCTATATTCTTTGGCAACAATGGCCTTTGAAAACAGCGATAATGTACCGACTATAATTATTTTTTTAAACCATTTGGTAAAGTATGGACGCTTTTTTTCTACATTACTACGCAATGATTGACTGGTGCCAGACAGACAACGAAAAACCAATAGATCCTAGAAGTCTTCCTTTCTATAAACGGAACCTTTAAAAGGCTAAAATGAAATGAATCCTAATTATGCTAAATAAGATTTACTAAAATCATTGTTGTACCTGTGCTAAAAAACAGATAGGCAAATACGTAAATGATTGCAAATCCTGTTTAAACGCTCGATGCATTTCGATAAAGAGTCTTTGAACCCCACACTGCTAGTGAAAGTTGATTAAAATAATACGTTTTACGATATTTAAACATTATTTACCAGACGCCGACGGGCTTTTATTGCATGTAAGAAATGTGTACTTTCTCTTTTTAACACGCTTTTATTCTAAAGACGGTGTTTCGGGTCGCATGTTGGTGTATTTCTTGGCACATCATGTAGATTCTAGCTATACATAATATTAATAACTTACTTAATTCATAATAACTTCACTCACGTATACTAACGTTCTCTATTCAGAGATTGCCTGAAAAATATCGCATCGTAAGCGAAAATGCCATCTTTTACACACTTTTGATACCTACCTATTATGATGTCATTTGCTTTTATTAAAATCAAAATTGTGTTACTTTTAACTTTTTCTCCTTATCTTTCATAAAACTACCTATCAAATACAATGACGACTCTTATATAGAGTCGTTATTACAACCAGAGATTTGATCAAAATAAAGGCACGTTTTTACTAACGCGATAGCGTGTCATCTAATGAACACACAACTGCACTGCAACACAAACTGAGTAACCGACTAACTTTGTAGCAAACAAAGGAAGTGTTTTAATGCAAACTTCAGCATTTTAAAAGCAGTTTTATTGTCATACAAGGGTAGCGCTTTTTAGAATTCCGCACCGGCTGTCAACGGTTTTTGCCTACGGTATTCTCTTTGTTATTCGTGATTCGAATTAGTGCTAAATTCTTAGTGTTAATAAGTAGTGCGCGAGACACCTTTTACCAGGGCCGGTTTAAGCAATCTATCTAGGCGCTCTAGGCGAATAGGTATTTCAATTGCCGCCCTTTTAGTTTTGATAATGTAGTTTAAAAAATATATTGCACCTATTTTTATTTTTTGCCCTAATTGATTTTATTGATTTGCAGAAAAAAATACAGAACAAACTACAGAAGTATACCTATTTAAGGTCATTAAAGGTAAGCTGAATTGATTATTTCTGCGGATAATTAAATAATACGGTTTTCTTGATTGTCACCTAGCTCCTCCACAACTCAGGGCTCCGTGACGCTTTTCTGAATGGTCCAGGTCCACCAAAGCCAAAACTGGTTCCTACTTAATACGAGCTTAATTTTGCAATCAGCTCACAAAGCAGCTACCTAATACAACAAGAGGCCACTCAATCTCTGGGGAAATTACGTCCAATGTTGAACAGGACCTAATAGTACCTATATTATAGGAAAGAATTTATGTTGGTGCAACCTCGGATCATGTGTATTACATACTGTCGATGAAAAAGTGAAACAACAATATACTTTCAATAAAAAATTCATATAACACAACACAAAAAATATGTGTCTATTTTAGGCTCTATATATTATGTACCTATGTTTTAAGCAATGTACGAGTAAAAAGGTTTACGCAAAAATAGTTGCTGCAAAACATAGCAACCCACATATTTTTAGGCTTTTAATAGGCAGCAGTGAACGACAAAACTATTTCGAACCATTCGTGGTCCCAAAGCACGTGAAACAAATTACGGTCACTGTCAGTTAGTGCCTCGATGGGGTTGTTTGGTCGACGTAAAATTTTATTTATTCATTCTCTGTAGGAAGATTGTCCAATAACCCTACAAGTAAAGGGTCCTGTCTATTCAACGTGTGACTATCTAGAATAATGTGTTTTTTACATCGTCGTAAAGACAAGTAACCTACCTCGATAGACAAGTCCAAAAAATATAAGTAAAGTAAATATAATAAAATAATAATATAATATATAAGTAAATAAAAACAATGATTCCATTCCAATAATTGCAGTAAAGAAATAGTTAAAAAACTACATCGAGTAAGTTATTCAATATGCACCATAAATTTTACTTACTTAATTAGTTTATCAGTTAAGCTCGTGGTTCTTCAAATCTAAACAATTGAAGACATAATTAAAAGAAAAGAATCGGATTGTACTCGTAAATAGTTAACTGTCGAGTAGATATACAATTATTCAAGAACTACTGACTGTTCGGAGATCAGATAAAAACCTGTTGTAGGTGTGCCAAGTAAAGAAATATTCTATATTATGAGTATTATCATCGTTTATTTGAACAAATACAATAAAATATTCATGAAAACATAGTCGTAAAATAAATAAAATAAACGTCTATGTTGGCAGAAGCCAACTGTCCGGTCCAAATATTAATAATATTATGATTCTCACATTAATCTCACTCATTTCTTATTGCATTTCTATTCGGCGTAAGCTGTTTGCCAAAAATTAATAATTTATGAATTAGTATCACATACTTTACTATGAATCTTATAAAATGTATGATATTAATTATAAAATATAAGATATTAATTACAAAATATAAGATATTAATTATAAAATATAAGATATTAATTATAAAATATAAGATATTAATTATAAAATATAAGATGAAATGAATTAATAAGTTTGCAGTGCCGAGTGACATTTAAAGGAAATGTTGTTATAATAATAATTAAGTTAATTCTTAAGAGTAAGTGCCTGAAACAATAAAATTTATAAAAAACACTGATAGTATAATAGATCGTTTACTTAGCAGATTATCCGTGATCATGGAATAAAAGCGGTTGATTTCCGTTAAGAATATTGATCTTTAGTTAATCCAGTTATTACAGTTACTTACATCAATGTTGAGGCCAACAGTTGTACCATTACGCATTTATAGAATGCCTCACTCTGCTCAATCACGCTGGCGATTTACAAATGCTTGTAACATACAATTAAACTATGTATTACAACTCTACCTATATATCATAATTCTAGAATAACAACTATTACATGTAAATATTAATGTTAAAGTAAACAAAAAAATACGAATTTTAAAATTAGAATATTAAAATTTACGTATAATTTATTTAATACTTACGTTTAATTTAACATTAATTATATTAGTAATTCCAATTTGAAATTTAACAACGTCGTAGGTTTGCTAGGTAAAAGGAGCGCACGACAATGTCATAAATTAATCTGATAAGATGTGATATTTATCTTCTTAAATCAGTTTAAAAAATGTATAAAATGCCACAATTAGTTGTAAGCAGCTGAATCATCTTTTTATATATATAATAAGTAACATGATCTAAATAGCTCAAACGCGAATCGAACCTTGAACTGCTCGGACAGCAGTGTCAATGTCACTGAGACCACGGCGCGTAAACCGGTTCTAAGTAAATCAGATTACGGTCAGTTAACAGTAATTATATCAGTTAAAATGGAGAATTGTTTTAGTCATTGTACAATGCCTGTCAAGCGTTATTGTTGACCTACGTCCTACATAATATATATATTTTATAATTATGTTACAGTTTGATGTATGAACAGTTCCGACAAATCGGAACTAAAAATAGTGATAAATACTTATTTCACTAGCCCACGAGAGACAAAATCGTTCGTAAAGTAATCATGAAGCCAGTTTTTGACTATGGGATATAATATAATTTAAATTACATCTTGAGATATAACATTTTATCGCTCGTCATACATTTTCTACGTGACCCGCAGTCGCAGTTTGAATGGCAGTTTATTTATTGGTAGTGGCCGAAGCTAAACTGTTCCAAAATATATAATATATCTTACAATGTGAACAGCAATCGCGGGATGTAATTAATATACATATACCTCAAGATGTAATTTATATTACATCCCATAGTCAAAAGCCGGCTTGAGTCGTTTTTATTCCCACGAGGGGACAAATTGGTGGGCCAAATTTTGTGTCGTAAGTATGTCAGTGCGTATTGTCAGTTAGAACAACTCCATTCAAAGACCTGTGTTTGAATATTATCGCGTTGGTTGGTCGGTCGGTTGTGTCGTTTTGTCCCAGCCAATCAGTAAAAGTCCATATTGCATGTTATTTTTAAAATATAATAAGTCACTAGTCTATATTAAGTACAACGCGGGTTCCGTAGTGACAACTTTTACTTCCCCGCAATTTAAGACATTTATCTCTCAACGTTCATCGTTTATGTTTCGCGGTTGAAACACTTTTTATGACTGCCATTAGTGTTTATGTTCGTTTTGTGGTTTTCTCGATAATTTGCGGCTGTTGAGTAAAAAGAAAACGTCTGAACTACATCTGAGATGTGATCTATGATTTATTGGCCGACTTCCGTGTAACTAGCGTTTTGTAAATTCTAAGTAATAGTTCAGTAAGTACAGACAAATTCTAAAAATTGTAGTTGCGGTATGAAGCGTTATTCTAAAATAAGGCAATAATAACAAAATAATAATTTCAATCCTACAATTTCGGAGGCAGTTTAGCAGAAGGTTTAGGAGTATTCTCCTATGTTTATAGTTTATTTTTATGGATACACAAGCATTTCATTTGTTGAAATATTGGTTTCAACTACAAACAAACAAAGTTGTGAGTATTAGTTTGAAACAGGAAGCATTGTGAGTAGGCCTGCCCGAGGCGTGGCCCTTCCGGAGCACCGGGTCGCATCCGTTCTATTGTTGCCAACTTGCCAATAACTTGGTATTTGAATAAACCTATTGCGACTGCGATATTTGCTACTTATTAAGCTGTTCAGTTCTTCTGTTTTTAATCACTCATTTCACTTATTGTTATTCATAGTAAAATAGATATTATAATGTAAAGGAAAGGGAAACGGCTAATCCAAATAAAATAAGTAATTCTAACAGTCATACAAGTCGGCTAAACCAAATTATTATTCTCTCAGCCATGCAGGTTTCCTCACCATCATTTTTTCCTTCACTATTAATAACCTTATTTTGAAATCGGTTGAAATGTGGAAGAAAAAGCTGTAGCATTATAGAATTTTCCACCTTACAAGGTATTTCTTTAAACTTCCTACTCCAAATCGGTTTGCAGAAAGTAATATAAATTTTTGAAACTAAATTAAAGAGAGTTTACCGCAAGATGTTTTAAACAAATAAAGAGTTTGCTATAATAGAGAGTTTTGTTTCTAAATACTCTAGAAAGCCACTCAAAGAGCTTATCAGAATAATTTAAAATTAATATCCCGTCAAAAGATACGAGTAGGTAGACCGAACATATTATTCCCATAGTCATAATCGTTAGCAATGCTGTAAAGTTATTTTATGGTCCATCATAAACTGCGGAACATACAAAAGAACATTATTACACTACATAAACATTGTGCTGTTACATAAGTATTTCAGTAATCCATCGATAGCCCTTTTATCAATGTCCGAGGCAAGCCTTACTTAACATAACCGATCAATCATCTCAGCTGTCATTTTGTTAAGAATAAGGAAAGCAAAAATTTATTTCGTAGCCAAAAGATGCGTAAATATGTGTAATTTTCGGTACCACGGAGCAAATGTTAGTCTTGTATAAGATAACTTTTTACTTTGGAAAGTGTAATATCAACCATCAATATCAAAAATCATTATTCGCCTACAACTCATCAGCGATGACAGGGTCGGCTCTAAAAAGTAATGTAGTAAGAAACGTCTAATGCGGTATGTGTATGATTGTAACTCTAATTTTCGTTGATAATTAACTGGTAATCAACTTAAAATCCTACGTATAAAAATTGTTAAAAAAACTAACGTTAACTTAACCTTCGAATATTAATCAGGTTCCTGACAATTGCAAACATAATATTATCTTGTGTTTGCATAACTTTCAAACTGAAACTAAACTTACTGAAAGTTTAAGGGCATCCAATGCCGTCCTAATTATAGAAGTGACATCAAGATATATACAGGCGTCCTTTGATGTCTTGTTAAGAATGTCAAGATCGTCACTCTGTTCTCGGAGTAGTAAAATTTGTATTGAATTATATTTTTATTTGTTTGTGTTTTCAATGTTAAATGTCCGTGTCCATTGAAGAGTAAAGGCAATGGAGCAGTATGGCGAATTAGTATGATGGAAATTGTATTAACCTGGGGTGCAGCCTAAAAAGCCCATAGATACCTATATGCAGGTCCTCCTCTTAAAAATTAACAGAAAACATAATTAAGACAAAAATGTTTCGTTTGACTAATGCTTCTCGAGTATATAAATTTTGGATTGCCATTTTGTGACTGAATATTTATATGATAGCTTATCTATCTATTGTTTTCTGTGGGAGCTGTGACTGTCCTTTAAAACCACATAGGTTACAGCCTAAAATGCTCTATACTTGTATTATATGGATCCACCTCTGTTTGCTAATTATGTATCTAGAAAATGATTACAGAAGTAAATTACGTGTCGTACGCAATACGATGGGTTATTGAGCACCCGGGGGTTCCTCGAAGCTCCACCGGGGTAATCGATTGCCGATGTCGACATGTTATCACTAATCAATAACATTCCTCGACTTTCACGTATCATCCAGTTACGTACGAATGATACATTTAATACATAGTGTTACAAACTTGCTGTTGGTACCGCCTTGCCGGCGTGGAAAAGGTTCTGACGAATTATTTTGCTGAAGGTTAAAATGGACTATTCACTCAAAGTTAAGTTTAATGAATGCTGAGCATTCCTCAGTGTTATCAATAGATCTATAGCATAAAAGTTAGTTAGATACAGTCGGGAATAGGCTCTCGTACAAATAAACCAAAAAAACTTAAATTCTGAAAACCAAAAAAACCAAATAAATATTTTCCACATACACACATTGGTCAGCTACAACAACATAGGTAGATACCTATCAGGTACTTTAGAGATAAATGAACATAAAATTACAGAAACTCTATCCACTAGGCTACCTTGATCCTGATCTACGCTGACCTTTGTTCAAGAACTAAGAAGTAGTTACTTTACTATTATGTCATTATAATTACATATTATAATGTACAAGTACATAAGTGTGAACAGTCGCAGGTACTCCATACTGAATGCAGTATTGTCGCAATGCGGGCTCTACTTTGCAAATGTCAATCATTCTCAAAGTTTTCCTAATGGTCAGCATTTTTGTAGAAAACTATAATAACCTATTTACTATTTATCGTGTGCAAAAGAATCAATTCAGCTCATGCATATTAATTGCTGTAGCGTCCATAAAGTTCCATTAACATTTAAAACCAGTATATTGGTTATAAATACTTAATTTTAACTTAAATACCGAAGATTTTGTATGTGTTTCATTACAAAAAAATTGTTTCCTTAGTCCTTGTAATTTTAGTCCTTGGACGTAACAACGACTCCACTTTAAACCTCAGATGGTGTCCACTTAATATTAGGTAATCTTCGCAATCGCTGTTACTTTTGCATTTTTTAAAGTTTTATTCTTTTTGTCATCACTAATTGTAGGTTGGGAAACATAGGCCGGAATGAACTTAAAGAGAAACTGTGCAGCTAAAAGTCGGCCTCCCATTGTACGATGAGCTAGATAATTCAGCCTTATTTTCTTCTAAGAGTTTCCGAGAGTGGAGCTTCTTTTGTTAGCAGGCAGCAGCTAATGCAGCGTAAACTTCTCCAACAGATCTTTCGCATTAAAACAAAACTGAGGTATTTTTATGCTGACTTTTAAATTGTTTTTATAATGTTTGCTTTCTTCGGTACACACATTTACGGGTTTTCGGCACATTTACGGGTGTCATCCATTCAAGTATTGGTCGCGCATAAGATTCGCTGAACTTGGTTAAGAGTTCATACAAATTATAGCAGTGCTGTTGTTACTCGTTCTGTTATTATCTTAATATTTACCTAGCGTTTATCATTTTAAACCCATTTTATAAGAAAAGGATAGGTACTAATCGACCTATTTTTCTTATTTTTTACTCATTTCTGCTGATTTTTCACTCACCAAGTCATTGCAAGTCAATCAGCTTTAAGCAACACGAATAAATGTAGTTTGCTTACTCGTGCAGTTTTATTGTGAGCAGACAATATTATGCAATTTGGCGGGAACTGGGGTAAGTGGCACTGTTGTAGCGCCTCGTGTTGGAGGTGGGAATGACCATGAAGGCAGCTATTGTATTCAGGGGCGTATTATAAACAATAAAATAATATAAAAGCGGTTGCTCTGGTTTTCATCGCTTCAATAGGCGACGGTAGCACTTATCATTGAGTAACCTGTCTGCCTGTTTGCTTGGTCTTCTTATAAAAAAGTGACCGTAAGATGCAGCCTGCGCCGCCCCTAGCAGTGTGCCGCCCCGGGCTATGGATCTTTTGGTCCCTGGTTTAAATACGGCCCTGATTTTATTCAGCTCAAAACCACTAGGTACTTCCAAACGTATTCTGTTTGTCACAGAAACAGAATCAGAGCAAACACAACAACAAAGAAAGTAGAGCACAATAGTAAACATAAATGATAATGACTTCGTAATGTAAATGCAGTGAAACTGTGAAAATGTAAAACAGTGAAACTCCTATAGGCTTTCATTGAGTATAAGCAATATCTCACGGATATAAAAATGTATGTGCAAGAATAAAGTTAAATTTGAATTGTGAAAGTACAAATTGATGAGACGTTTTCATGAGCCTCGTTGAGGTTGGAATAATTAGAGGTCCTACTTAAACATACCTATTCTTTACAATTATATGATATATTATTACGAAATGTTGAAACATACCACTAACATCATGGATGTTTATCATAATAAAAGGTGAATAGTTACGTAGGTAAATCAAACAGAAATACTTATAAAGATCGAAGCCCTCCAATTGCTATTGAAAGCGACTGATGATCAATTACGTAAAGCTAAAATCACTTATATTTTGTTACATAGACACACTACTAAACTTATAGTATCAAAATTAATAACATATCGATAAGAGTAATAGTGTCGAATTCTGTTACTTAAATACTAGTCCTGCTTGAAGCTGAAGCTCAACGAAGGGTGTAATAAAATACAAAAAGGCTGAATAATTTTAAAATAAACTCATTTCACTCAACACTACCTCAAAGTGCAATATTAATGAAATAAAAGCAATAAATACAAAGAAAAATGGCTGATTTGAGATTTCGTGAGAGTAGAGCAACGCTGTCGCCCGGCGTACAATTGTTTATATGGCGTTCATTAAAAATGCATAATTTGTACCTAACAATAAATAAGTTTGTAGTGGTTCTTGAATTTGGAATAGTTTGGCATTCTTTTGTCAAAACGGAGAAGTAAATCTAAGCAATAAACTATTTTTTATATCGAATGAAAAAAAAGGAAAGTATAACCTTGAATGGTCATAGAACAATTAAGTGACTGGAAGCCAACAGATATCAATCAAACATAAGACGCTTGCAATTCGCAACGATCGCGGCAAATCAACGCTGCATTTAAATGAATTAAAATGCAAGCACTGTAAAATCTCAACAAAAGAGTAACCTTATTTTTAGGATGAAGCATTCAGTTGAATAAGCAATTTATTGAGAACAAAGAAAAGAAATTGTTACAAAATACGTTTATTTATTGCTAGCTTCTGCCTCCGGCTTTCTTTGTGTCGGCTTTACACAATTCAGGAATTCAGTTTACAGAAAAATGTTGGTATCTGAAATGTTAATAAATTTCAAAAACAATATGCACCCCAAATTTCACCTGAGTCGGTTCAGCATTTTGTCTTTATTTTTGACTGCCCCCTTTAATACCGCAAAGTCCGAGCAGTAGCAGTAGACTGAAAAAGTCATAGTAAGGTCGGTTGGTGTAATCATATTATGTGTATACATACATACTTACATAGTAAATAATACTTTATATATTACAAATAATAAGTAGAATACTTTAATTAAATAGGGCCGTACAATTGCCAGTAGGTACAGTCTAAAGTTGGGTTGTATGTGAATCCGATGAGTTTTCCAACTCTCCAAGGTTTACTCTTCGCCGCGAACTGCTTACGACGTAAGCTGCAGATTAAAAATCTCTGAGAGAGATCGGAGAATCTCTCAGTCAAGCTACCCCGAATTCATACGTGTGGTGAGCCGTGGTTTAAATCGAACATTACTCATCACTTTACTATTCATTACTATTGACATAATCGTAGTGCGGTAATTGCTGACCTGGCAACAGTCGCAAATGATCAAAGATCCACAAGGTCATCGTCCTACTTTATTCCATTTGGCAGCTTGCTGCAAAAACGATTCGGTTCTGTAATCAATCGACCGTATTTCATTACGCGGACACGACAGCGATTTGTCGTGAACAACTTTTATGGGTTGACAGGGCACGACCATTTATCGTGATGATATTAAACCTCGATAAAAGGTTATAAAACATTTTTATTTCATTAGGTTATACATTTTTATTTTATTTCGTTTTCAGAATGTGTTGCCTTAGTGGGACTTTATTTGTATACTATATTTGTATACATAGATACCCTGGCCTCTAAATATTTGCGGGATATTTGCACTAAGGCCGAGGATGCAGCCGACCACGCGCAGTTTCTCAAGCGCCGCAAATATTCTTCTCTTACTAGAAATTGACATTTTGCGGCGCTTGCTATAGAGACTATGGGTCCTTGGTCGGCTGACATGAAGGAATTCATGAAGGACATGTCTGCCGGGCTTGTCCTCGCTACGCGTGGTCGATTAACAGTAACAGAACTGGTCCCAATCCATAAACTTATGTTCACATGATCTTCTAATATTCCGAAAGCGTTATTTTGAAACCGAAAATAGAGCCTAAGCTTTTTTCATGAGTAGGTATGTGTTGGATCCGAGCCATCCAATATTTGGGGCACCATTGCTCATAAAACCGCAGAAACCTAAGAGTAGTTGCCAATGCATTTCCGACTCTTAAGACGAATTCTTTTAGCCCTTTACCAACCCTTTGAACCGATGTCGGTAAAACTTATACCTTCAAGTTCGGTAAAAATAAGCGTAATGGCCTGATTTTATGTGGAAAGTGACGGAAAATATTACAATCTACAAATAAGCAACGCTCTTTCTGCTGGTGGGCTTTTTCATACTAACAATAACCTACATGGCTGATTACTTACTTTGTATTCGTATAATTAAAACTAATGCAATTTTTAGTGGGTTACTTATAATGAAAAATCGTTCACAAGTGTTTCTGGTCTAAATAAATAGTCCGTGATTTTCTGAAATCTACTATTTATTTAATCCCCTTCGATTCTGAAAATGAATGGATAGGTTATTACGAAAGTAATGTACCTACCTACGTAGAAAAACGAAATTGTTAGAAATGGTGTTGGTTTTCAGAAGCAACTGAGGCGAACAACTGATATTGTTTGAAGTAGAAAAGCATCCACTTCAACCCCAACAGTTCTGATTTTATTTGAGTCTGGATGGTTTTGTCAATGGCGGCATACGTTTTTACATTATTTGGCTCACTGGTTTACTACTTCTATATAGCAAATTGTAGGTTCTACAATTTGCTATTTGTAGGTTCTACTTCTATATAGCAATATGTATGGTGTAACTTGTAAGTAAATTTATATGCGTATAATAAGCAAAGCTTACCACTCAGCTCTTTTGTGCGGGCACTGTAGGCACAAAGAACTAATCATCTTCTTTGGGGAGTGCATACGTGGTGAAACAAAGTTTTATTTACTATTCAGCTCTTTCATACCAACAATAACCTAACTGGCCACTTCATTACTTTTGTTTCCATAACTGAAATTAGAGTTTTTTAGTTGTTAAACTAATTATCCAGCAGGAAGGTTGGAACTTCATAATGTAAAGATGTTTATGAGTGTTAGAATGTTAATTTGATGTGATTTCAGGAGAAAAAATAAAATTTTGAGGCGAGCATCTATCGAAGACATAGATTCAACTCAACCTCAATAGTTTTGATTCTGTTTGAGGCTGAATGTTTTTGTTCATGGGCTGCGATAGCAAAATTAACCATTCATCTCTTGTGTTGCATTGTGCAACCTCAAACACAAAGAACTAATCATCAGCTTCTTTGTGTAAGTGCGGCACACGTGGTGAAACAAAGCTTTCTTTGCTATTCAACTCTTTGATACAAACAATAACCTACTTGGCTAATTAGTTTTTTCATTCGTTTTGGATCTGAATTTTTAAGTAACCAAGAATGTAATGTTCCGTTGAAAACTTTTTCTGGAATTTTGTGTAATGATATCAGTCGAGTTGAATGTTAATATCAAATTGGAGTGTTCAGCCAAAATGCCGAAAAAAATTACACAATTGTTTCAACATACATTTTGGCTTGTTAATACCTGTAACATCAAACAGATTAATCTTATTGCGAATTACTCAATCTCTACATAATATTTATCTTTAAAATAATCTCTCTCTCTTCTCTCTCGCTGTTCTCGCAATGTATAAAGTCACAATGCAGAAGACGTGTAAGTATTAAGTCATGATTAGGTGTGTGACACACCGTGTGTCTATGCATTGAAACGGAAAATTTCGTTAAAAATATAGTATTACTCGCGTCCTCCGAAGCCACGTATTAGACGCAAATCACATACAATTTTGTGGCATTACAGTACGAATGTCATACATCACAATATCACATTGATCACCTCGCGTGCCATGCGTGCGTGACACCTCGTCTACATATTATTATATTCAGATTACGAATGTTTGTGTCCAGTGTTACAGTAGGTACTAAACTGAGCACTATGTCTCACTGCTTCAGATAATAGTTTCCCAGAAAACGCCTGAAATAGAGTTATTTAACAAAATACATTTAATTGTGAATACCTACTTACCTGTATGATATTTTAAAAAAAACCTGGTACCGATATAGTCAATCTTCTGGTAAACAAATCAATACGGTAGGTTTCATTATCACAAGCCACAAAAGACTATGCGCGCACATAAAACCAACAAATTATAAAAGGATTTTATATTTTAATTATAAGGTGAGACTTAAAGGTATCAGGTAATTTTCTCTGGTTATTTAAATAACAAATTACTATCATTACGGTAAGCTTTAACAACATTGTTGTTGATTACTGTAAAGTTAATTTTATAATCAAATAACTCGTAGGTACATGTCTCCGAAGTTCCGAACATTGATAATCATTTTATGATAAGAATAAACTTACGGCACGGAATCCTTAAAATTTCGAACAAATGGTCTTACCGACGTTCACCTTCGTTGAACGTAAAAATAAAACAATTTATTTTATAAACATCCATAAATTTCATGTTACTTCCAAAACATTGCTAAACATTAGGTACACTCTTCATTGTAAAATACAGTGTTCAACAACACATTGAACAACGCCCCAAAATCGTATCGTTATTTTTAACGTTTATTTGTTTAATAAAAATATTTTAATAATATGCAACATTTTCTTACATTAAAGGGGAGAAACATAAAATTCATTGTAAAACAGAAGACACGGAATTATAGGTAATCCTGATATTATTGAGTTACGAGAAGGTATGTCTAACTAGGTCCACCTAAAATTGATTTGAATGTTCGCAGTCATGTATAAAATAATGTCAATTGGTATACAGACTTGTTGACGAATTATTTATAACTGACCCCGTTTTCTTTCGTTATATGTTTGTTATTTTAGCGGAATATCGGCAAATAGTGAACTTTATTTCATTTGCAATACATAGTACAAATGTATTTTTTAATTTTGACTGTAATAATTCAGACTAAACTAATGAAAAAAATACTTAAATGTGCATTCTCTTAAGGCTTTTCGTAGATTTTAAACGTTAGGAGTCCAAATTTGGACGTGGTTAGTATTACTATTTAACTTAAATCTACTCAAGCGAACTTCGATGTATCTTTTCCATAATTATAAGTTTCACATTACTTCAAATTACAATAACCATTAGTCCTTAAAAATTAAAGCTTGGGCATTCACTTATCGATTGTGCGGCCTAAGTATTAAAAGAAAACATAGGATTAATAATGAGCAGGGATTCTATTACACATTTTATTGAGTCATCCTTTAACCCGCATTATAATATTTTGTTTGATTATGGTGCCACAGTCCTAGATGATAATACGAAATTAAGCTAACTGCCTAGAGGAAGATTTCCATGTGCTGCAATGACGTAACATCAAGTAGCTTAAACGCTCCGCTATCTGCTACATCTATAAAAACAATTAGCCATTAAAATGTTAGCCGCGGATTTAGCGGTACCGTTCGAAAACGGTCAAACGTGCAACTACGTCGATGTTTTTGTGGTTTGACAGCGACAACGGTGAACTTTTTGTAAGCCCTAAGCTTCGGTTTAGTGTTAGGTTTATCGCTTCAATTCGCCCTAGTTAATTTTGAAGTTGTGTTTTTGGTTATTACAATTTTTATGCCAAAATCATAAAAAATGTACTAGATAAGATACGACTTATTTATCGAAAAATTTCTATCACCGCAAACACAAATGTTTCCATCATTCCGTCAATATCCTAGGATCGTTGTACGTTTACTCGTACCTACGAGTACATACAAAGACTACGGTGACTGCACATATTTGGTCGACAAACCCTTAAAGAAATGCTACTTAAAACTTGTAAACCAATAAACAAATAAACCAACCGTTTTCGGGAATCGTATCAAAATCAATAACTGTCCATTTCTGTGGGAAATCAATTTCCATGGAAGCTATCGAAAGACGAAGCATTTTAAACAGGATGATTTAAACTGGGGCTGCTAATGAATGGGGGCCGTTGTGGGCGGTTAAAAGCTATTCAAATAACGCAAGAAGGCCTTGCCACTTAGCGTCAAAATTATTTGTGCACAACTAAGTAAACTCAATTGTAGGTACCGTTGAATTCCTCGTTATAATGTGAAATGCAAATATGTTTTGCGTGTCATATCAACAAATTGTGTCTCAAGAGGGTCAAATAACTTTAGTCAAGTAAAAGTACTTACTTATGTAAATATTTTTAGGTTTGCCAAAGAGTGAATTACTTGTGATTTAATTTTTACGAAAAAATAACCATTTTTTTTTCCTGTGAAGTTAATCAATACACAATTGGTATGGGATGTCCGTCTCGTAAGAACGCATCATGCATTGCTTACAAACGTATCCGGATGATCAGTTCCTCACATATAACTTGAGCTAAGGGCTGTCAATGTCAACGTTAGGAAATAGTAATAATATAGAGGCCTTACAGATTTTTTGATTAAGGGCATAAGAATAGTAGTAAGCATACCATTGGTTAATTTGTACAAAACAACTGTTTAGGAATGAGTATTAATTTTAACATGAAGTATAGTTAACTGTAGGTTGCGAATACAAAGCCCATCGAAATTTAATCACGAATTACAAGAAGAATCGTGTCTACTATCGGATAGTGTCTGCAAATACAATTAAATACATTAGTGCTCGTGGTAGAACGATCGATATGTCGATAAACAATTTGATGATCAAAACTTTATCGATTTTTAATGCAGATTTTTTAATGCAGATGCAGGTAGGTACCCTAAAATATCAGTCCATCACTGGGTCAGTCTGACAATTGAGTCGATTACCGATACAATCGCTAGATCGCGGCTTGGCTAAAATTTTAATCAGAGCGTTAAAAATTCAAACAAAAGCGACCCTAACCGAAGCGGAACTCACGTAATTCGTTATTATTATCAATACAGAAAATGAATATCAATGTGCGATTGCATTAGGCCTGACTCATTATGAGCGTCTGAACCAAAAGTTGTCGCTGTGGTTAATTGGTTATGTTTTACGTAAAGTTTATGGGTAAATAATTAATTGTATCATTAATTACAAAAAGTAGCGAGTTTGCGGCGCTTGCTGTGGAGACTTTGGGCCCTTGGTCGGCTGATATGAAGACATTTTATAAAGACCTGTCTGCGAAGCTTATCCTCGCTTCGGGTGACCAGAGGGCTGGCAGCTTTTTAGCTCAAAAAATTGATATTTGCGTTCAAAGGGGCAACACTGCCAGCGTTCTGGGCACCATGCCACAAAGTGATATTTTAGATGGTTTGTTTTTATTGTAAATAGTTTTTCTTAGTATTGTTATCTATTAGTTTCTTTTTTGTTCATTGAGAATTTTTTGATTTAGTTAAAACTTATTTTCCAGAAATGCAGACAAAACCTTAGGTATTGTATCATTAATGGTTTTAATTTAAGTAGCTCGTAACTCAGAAATGGATGATTGATAATTCCATCAATTTCTATTCATCAATATTCTTTTTAAAAATAAATAGCGTACAATAGTCTGCCGAAAAATTTAAGATTATTTATAATTTTTAAAACGTCTTACTCTAGATAGATAATTCGTAACAACTTTATCGCTGGTTGTAAGTTATTCTAATTTGAGCTCTATTATCACTGAGCACAGAGCAAAATAGAGTAGTCGTAACTTTAATTTTGCAAGTTCACAGTGTTACACTGTACAGATAGACGTCAGCTTCATATTGGCAGATGAATATAAGTACGGTGCTGACCGTACCGACCTCAGGGCACTATCAGAAGATTAGGGTGTTTTTTCTGCATAAAATTAAGAGCGTGCCATTTTTTGTTCAATAGTAGAAGTACATTAACGGAGCATAACAGGCCTTCAGAATTTGCATGTCATGCAGTCACGCAAACTATAAAAATACTGTTTGTGTAAAATATATGAAGGAAATACAAAATCTGATTTACGAATGTCGAATAAATCAGTCATGTGTTGTACTTCGGTTAATGCTTTCGCATTACTCATTTTCACTCTGAATTTTCGATTCAAGTACTATTTATTTTATAGTAATAACTAGAACATAGTCTATAGATGGCTGGAAACTGAAAATAGACCAATTGTTTGTCTATTACACGTTATTTTAGAATTAGAAATAGACCTACACTGGACCTATTTTCTAGCTGATTGCTGTTTTGGGATAAAGGATTCCTTCCACTTTTGTACTTTCTTAAAAAATTACCTCAATTTAACATAATTCGAGGCCAACAATTACTTATTCCTAGAAACAGTAAGAACTTTTTTTAACTTCTTCCCTTTTACAGTATACAAACATATTTTAAAAAGTAACATAAACATAATGAATAAAGTTTAATTAATAGAGTAAATAGAGAAAGTGAAAAGTGCATTGTGATGCACCATTTCTAACTAGTTCATGTTCAGTTCATTAGAGCTTTGCAAGAGAAGAGTGTGTGTGTTTGCAAGAGAAGACAAGAGTGTGTTTTATAACAAAGTACAAAACCGTTACAACTTTGACCTGTTGTTAGGCCATGAATACAGATTCCCTATTATGTTTTGTTTCGTTACGTTTTACCGTTGTCTGAATAACAAACAGAATAATTGAATTATAAGTAGGAAGTCGGCCTATACAAATACAGTTGACAACCAACCGTTGTAGCATAAGATGTAGGTACAGTCCACATCACCTGATGATGCTCTATTTTGGGGCGAAACACGTGTACTATTGGAATAAGTTGTGATGGTATATATACCTACCTGGAGATGAGGGAGGGTGGTGGGTCCATACCAAAATAAGTTCCACGTGCGCGGATTTGCAAAGAAATATAAATACCTACAACTTAACGTGACGCCTGATACAATAAATTAAATACAGTTGACTCTACCTCCCAGCTGCAAGGAGACTTACGTTATAGCATTTTATATGTTGTAATTAATGATATTCTAATTAATTTAAGATACATTCTTAGGCACACTTAGAGAAAATCATCCGAATAGATCTATTATATAGCTAGCATCATACTTATAGGTAGCATAGAGAATTACTTAAATATAATATATTTTGCTTTAGACATCATTGCATTACAAAACAATAGTAAAACTCTGTTAACGACGCTGCGCTGCACACTTACAGACCAATACTGTATACCACCTAGACAATTGTATTAGGTTTCTCTTAAATTAGCTCAAACCGAATCATACTACATACTTATACTCGTATTACAAGACATTTAATTTTAAAACATGCTTTTCTTTTCACTCACATTTAATACTCCTCTTAATTTTTTATACACGATTCTTTTCTCCCTCTCCCCTGAACTCCCCTCTTTTCAATTTGTCACTCTACGTCGCTTTCAGTGAGACAAGTTGAAAATCTAGTTCAAATAGAGACATATTTAAAGCGAAACGTAGTCTCCCTTAAGCCCTTAGGGCCACGCCACACCTGCCATCCTTTTGGAATAAAGCCCCAACTAAAATACAGTCTATTTGAGGTAAGTTATAGGTACAATAGCTATTTATAATGTAGGCTTAAGCTCGCCATCTGGTGTCAGTTATGATATTCAATAAAAAACAACGGGTTGCACTCCGGGAGTGCCTCAGAAGTGAAAACTTATAAGATGTGTATACTTGGTGATTTAGACGACAGTTCAATTAAAACACATTTGAGTTTCTCTGTAAGAAAAGAAACGACATTTAATGCTAATACATAATCGCAATGTCGAATCCAAAATAACAATAATTAATATAGCTAGCTTTTTTCCGAATCCGAAGGTTTTCCATAGTCTTCTTCAGGTTATCGTCGACTTTGTTGGAGGGCGGCCTATCCTTCTTTTGTCAAGACGTAGTCGCCATTCAAGGGCTTTTTCCCCCATCGGTCTTCGAACGATAGAATGGCCTATATGTATAAGTCCATAATTATATAGGCCATTCTATCGTGCAAAATAAATCATTAATTTTAGGATTTAATATAAAAACAATATTCACGGGATATCGGTCAGAGAATAAAGGTATTCTGTTGTTAATTATTATCGTTGATCAATATTCCCAAGCGGAAACAATGATTTATTAACGTACTTACTTACATTACTATGCCTACTCCTTTGTTTAAGATTTCAAGTTACCTTATTATCTGATTTTTCTTACAAAAATTGTGATAATTTAACACACTATTGTTTAAATAGCATTAAATATTACAAAACTTTTTATACTTACTTCTTGTAAAGTAAAATTAATAATTGAAAGTATGATTAATTGTGGTAGGTCAAGTATTGTAAGGCCACAATGAGACTATAATGATCGATATTTATATGCGACAGTATTATCGTTGTAGATTTTCAGAAAGAGCGCAAAATAATTTAAAACTAGGTACATATTTTAATTGAGATAAACTTTACACTTTGCAATTGTGGATCACATACCATAAGAAACGCAAGTACTTATTGCATTTTTTTTTAAATAATTTTCATCAAAATGATCCTTTCATTATTACCTACTGTAAAACGCCTTTGCAGGCACATCACGTAAAAAACTTGAGAACGGATTTCTAATTAAAGTTTCAACAGTCAAGCTATTTCAAGTTAGAGGAGGAGTGTAAAGTCGTGAGCGAAATAATTAACAATAAATATAGGTGGGTTGAGAAGCGCGCATAGTCCCGCTCAAGCGATCGGAAAAGTTAAGCAACGTCGGGTGCGGTCAGTACCTGGATGGGTGACCGTGGCGAATTAAAAATACGCGCTTTTGCGGTCCCGGCCGTCATCGATACGATAGCTGTCGTTAAACCTTGGCGGAGTCCCTATGGGTGGTTTGAAAACATCCTACAAGGATTGTCCACTAGCCGGTGTCTTCGCCAATCTCCACGCGCGTAGCAGCGGGGAGGAGTACGCTTCAAGCCTCCCCCTGTTGTGGGGAGAGACCCGTGCTCAACAGTGGGCCATACAAGGTTTGCATATAGGTAGGTTCAGGGGGTGATGCGTTATTATGCGAAGTGCGTTATTTCAAATCCAAACCATAGTCAGATGCTTCTTTTTCAAAGATTTTGAAGTAAATCCTGTCCCTTCTAAATAATGAATTATCAAGTTCAATAACCCGTTGAGTATCATATCTAGAACAATTTTACAAGACACATCCACAGGTAGAGTGCTCACTAACTACGTTATACACAACACACCAGCAGCGTCCACTTTATAAGTGACGTAGTGTTAGGACAGCTTCTTTGCGGTTCGTGCAGAGTCGTCTTTAGACCTTTGTTTGTGTGTGTGACCATAGTATAAACGCATCGAATGTTACTTTTTGGGACACCTCAATCTTAGTGCATTTATAAGCATATAATATGCAAACATGTACTCTAGTTTAGGTATAACGTGTAGATAGGACATACAACACAGGACTAATATCAACTTTAAAAAAATACGTATGGTCATTTTTATGTAGCAAAGAGGCATCCTAACTTTATGACTAGCATGTCACTGCATCTCTTTGACATTCTCACCGATGTAAGTACAAGACATAAAAATGTGTCAGACATTATGAGGGAGACGGTAGAAAACTAGAAATCTCCCCAGGTCTATTGGTACTTCAATCAAACTATAATAGCTTACCTAACGCGGATACCGTAGCTCATACAAGGTTGACTACCTTGTCTCTTACAAAATAGTTCGTTCGATTGGTCTTCAGTTTTCAACAATTAAAACAGCAGTTTTAAGAACAATCTGAACAATACTATTGCCGTACAGCTTTCTGCGTCTATTGAACTTTTATGCCAAACTGGCATAAAATGAGGGCAATCCTTGGCATTTTTACGCGAATTCTTTGGCATTCTGCCGCGTTCTGCTGGATAAGTAATAAGAATAACTAAAACTCGTCCTGCAAACCCAGGAAACCTAATAAATTGTTTGTCCCCGAGACGTTCATTTTCATTGTTCGGATCGTCCACACGATGCCAATGCTATTATTTCGCTGATGTTTTCATAATTTTACTATTGTTATCTTTCGCCAATTCTCACTGGAGTGGCATGACGTGGTGAAATATACTCCAAGCCTCCCTCATTTATGGGGACCGGACCCCCAGCTTTGAGGCCAGAATATGGACCTAATAAGGTATGCAGCCAATCTATAAACATTACTTTTAGTGTATTTAAAAATTATCTTCAGAAATCAAACGATCTGATATTCTGCGAATGTGCAAGACTCTACAATAATAATATAATAACTAATAATATAACAGAATAAAACAAGCTCTAGCTAAAATTCATTATTATGATTGGCTAAAAAAATTAGCACTTATTTAACATGTGGTGAAATTTCTTAGAAAATTGTATGCAAAATAGTTCAATGTGGTTATTCTGTCATCAGCGGTGTTTGCATCAGCATATCTTCTTACGAGTTTCGTAAACATTCGATGCGTGTTATACGCGTGGTCACACTTTACGAGTTGTTCAAACTAACGCGAATTGCGAGACATGTATAATTTGTTTATTATGTTAAATGTTATATTGGCTGCAGAGTGGAGTGGAGCAATGCAGTTATTGGAATTAGAGTCGGTTACGTGTAGACTTGTTATTAAATTCCTCGTGTGTTTAACAAAGATGAGCTTCTGTATAACTTTAAAATAAGCTCGATGACTTCCCTCCCTTTGAGTTACTAAGGATAACACATCTTTTTCATTTGTGTATAAATAATGTGAGGTAGGTACCTAATCTATGAAAGATTAAGGCCTATATTCAGCAATTTTGTGAGACTTGTGAGGACAGTGGAGCATAGATAAATAATCATAAAGGGTTTTGCTAGTCGCTGCTAATTCGCGTAATTTTGAACACAACTTTACTGTTATTTTGTTATTAAGCGCAGTGCTAGTGTCAGGTTAGCTCGGGTTAGGTTCAACATCAATTCAAGTGTTTTGTTACCTGCGTCCTTAAATTAGTGGGTGTTGTTATCGTGTATGCAGGCGCATAATACGTTCCGTTTAATCTATAGAAGTCACTCTGAAAAGAAGAAATTTTGCCTGAATTTACTTCAGCCGATTTGGTGCACCAATTGTTGACAGATCGGGGAACACGGTTGCAAAATCAGTCGGTTTTAACAGATCAATTCAACAGTCAAAGTTTTATTTGGTTAAAAGTGCGTTTAGTACAGTGCTTATTAGTTTACTGTGGATTTGATCAACTGCCCGTTATTTTAAAAGGTCATATGTACTGTATTCAAATTGATCATATTTGTAATTTTCATTACAAACATTACTATACGAAACAAACAGCGAATGTCTGCAAGGAAACCATACTATTATAATTTATAACACATCGCACTTCTTACTACTTACCTCTTGGTAGAACACCCGTTTGGAGTTATAGGTGAAGTTGTATTGCTGGTCAGCTACCATCAGGAGAATGGTGAATGGTAACAGAAACGCAGCCGCAGCCAGGAACGCCACACACCTCCCCAGCCTTATCATGCTGACGTTTCTTCTACCCATATTGATTGGCACTTCACAAACACTTGCACTGAGGAAAGCCACTTAGTCTACAACACATCATCACTGTTCGGTTCTCAAATAATTTATCTATGGTTCTGTTTTACTTTTTTTAATTGTGGCGGAGATGAGCTACTGCAAAATAATTCATGTTGTTAAGGACCGATGAACGTAAGATGGGAGCCGCGCCCGATTAATAAATTTAGGACGGTAAAATAAATCAAAAAATTTAAAAGGAAAGATCATAGTAGACTTGCTTATTCTTTTGGAAACGCTAGAGTTGATTTTACATCTTGTTCTATCTCGTATGAGTAGCATTAGATAATACTAATAGTCATATCTACAGATCATACAAAAAAATACGTAAAATATGATGTTGTTTGAATCTAATGTTATCGCGATACTCTAGATTAAAGTTCCCCTTATGGGTACATACCGTGCAAATATTATATTAGTTATGTGAAAACGGATAAGAACATCGAATAAGCAAACACACGTGTCAAATTTTAAGTATAGTTATGCAAAGATTGTATTGCTTTATGCCGATACCTTGTAGAAGATACCATATTATTTTATATGCAAAAGATGAATCTTAATATTGTTTGTAGAGATTGATTATAAATTATCCATACAAGGTCTTAAAGTTTAAGTGGGCAAATAAAACCAATAAAACCGTTCAAAAAGTTAACGTTTTTCATTATTATTTTACCAACTTTGCTACGTTGTAAATATTATCTAATATTTACCCACATTGTAATTGTACTTCCTATACAATACTACCAGCATAATAATACTAAGTACCTATATTTACAATAAAAATTATATACTGTGACATAATAATCACGAACACACAATAAGTGTTTATTATAATGTAGGTACATACATAACTTCAAAAATCAATGCGCTTGAAATCAGTCCTTGGGTCACTAGAACACACCATAAAATTAAATATTCCGTTATTTTTTCAGCAACTTCATGCAAAAAAATTTCATCAATCTTAATGTTTCTCTGCTATAAAATTTAAAACTACAAAATACAATTCAGCATTCCAGATATTTAATCCGGAATCAACATATTAAAATTGCCAACCCTACTGATCATTAAAATCTGTTAATTTTGTCTTCACATCTGTCTTCGCAAAGTGAAACTAGTAAAACCTGTTTGGAAATATTAGTGAGCAGTCTACTGGTTATTATTAGATAATATCTCACATAATGGGTATTGCCAAATTATGTATCAATAAAACAATGAAGATAGAATGGCCTTACCCATAAGTATCTAAGGTATGTATAAGTATGTTAAAAAAATAAAAACTTAAGATAAAAAATTAAGATTCTTAGTTTTTTTAACAATAATTATTTTTTCCAATAAACGTATTTAAATTATCATGTTGATATCATTAACCACAAACGGTACCTAATTAATAAATGTATATAGAAGGAATGTTAAGAAAGGCAGGAGTGTTCTTAGTGTTTTAGTCTAACATACTTCTACTAAAGTAAGGATACAATTTTGGAGAAAAGTAGAAAAAACCAAATTTATTGGGAGCGATTGGAAGGTCCATAATAGTTATATTTTTAGTTGATTTATTTAAATTAAACTACCTAGCGTTCATATTAAATTTAAACATACTGTCGTAGTAGTTATGATCTTCGTGTTCTCTTCATATGTGGTCATTTTTGCCAAACAAATGTTTGTTTCCCTATCTTAATAGAAACATAATATTTTGTTTAAATAAAAGCGATTTTAATTTAAAAAAAATTAAATAACCTACTAACTAGTAAAAAAATTAACAGTTCAAATTATGAACAGTAAAGCTACGTAATGCGATCCTTATGATGGGCCAGCGGAGTGAGGTCATACGATGGTATGAGCGAAAAACAAACACGAGGCCAAAATAATGAATTGTACCCTCATTACGGGTTCCCATAGTTACCGTTAACGAGCAAATATTTAGCTAAGCGGGCATTTTGATAGTACTAATTTACAATACACCATAGCAGATTAGGTTTATTACCGGCGTACCTAATAAGCGGCATCGTTTACTAGTTTAGACCGCATTAGTGATTGACATAACAATTTCGTAGTATTCGTAAACTCACAATAACGTAAATACATAAATTTATCTTCATTGTATAACGATATATTTATGTATAACGTAACGTTAGTGAGATGGTAACGCAAAAAACAACTACCATGGCTCAATATCTTTTATCCTGATACATAAAAGTAATAAATTATCTATACTAATATACTAATTTAATAATAATATTATAAAGCTGAACAGTTTGTTTGTTTGAACGCGCTAATCTTAGGAACTACTGGATCGATTTCAAAAATTCTTTCGGTGTTGGATAGCCCATTTATAGAGGAAGGTTGGCTATATTTTATTTTCAAAAATTAGGGCTACGTAAAAAAATTGAATCAAAAACCTATTTATGCGTGCGCTGCAAAAACTATTAACAAGAGAACAAAATGATGTTCTACGGGTTTGTAGGTCTTATTAAGATCTACAAAAAAGTCCGCGAATAACTATCATAGATTAGTCACAATAACCGCAAGTTATAAAATCCACGCGGGCAAAGCCGCGCGCAGTCTAGTATAATGTATAAGGTAATGTTAATGTCCTAGCTCGTTTCTTGGAGCAGCGTGGTGGAGTATGCTCCAGGCCTCCCCTTGCTGTGGGGAGTGCCTAACAGTAGGCCATAAAAGAGTTGCAGCCAAGCCGTTAACATCAACTGTTAACTATTGAGCTTAGTTTGCGAAGAAGAAAAATTAGCTCTATGCTTTATTACACACTATTATGCTTTATTACATTTTTGTTGACATTATTACGCCTCGTATGTCAACAAAAAGCAATTTTATAACTTTACAACCATCATTTGTTTTATCTGAAATAATGACTTGTCAATTTAGCGACTTGAAGATCAGTTACATCTTTTTATACATCTGACAGAAAACTTATACTATAAGCTGTGATAATTTGTAAGAGATTATAGGTTGCACTATTGAGCACAATCGCGCGCGTATTTTAGTTTTTTTTTTAATTATTTAAAAAAGATAGATGTCCTTTCTGCACTTATAAGGACCGACTTAAACTTCACCGGCAACCATAATTCTTAACCGAAACAAAACACATGCTACTTGGCGCGTAACGCATTATGGTAACCATATGGTAACTTACCCGGCGCGGCGGCGAGATATTACGGCTCTACCAACTATACTTAGAAGCTAGTTTATTATTCACCCCAAAATTAACGTCGTCAAAAAAGTAACAATCTATAATCACAAACATTTTGTTTCGAAACTTCTGCAAAACGGGAACGTAAAAGAACCATCTACCTACCCTACAAACCCAGAATTAGAGAGCATGCTTTGTAAGACATCCCTTATTGTGAGCCTCATCCTAACCTCAAAGTTATTCAACGAGGCATGTAGTGCGGGGACTTAGCTCCGTGTTGCTGCACAAAACGGAATTCGAAACCACTAAATTTGTATATCAAAGACGGGTTGCACTCTAAACCGAGAAGAATACTTGCATTATGCAGTTTAAACGACATAGTTTTTGAAATTTGCAATGTCAAGATCGTTTGATAATGTTTGCTCCTTGAGTTTACATGCTTCTAAAAGAGGATAGCTCACATAAGGAGTGACAACAGACAACACACGGAAGGGAGTAGAAAGCAATGGCATCCTGATATCAAAGATATACATTCAATATTTTCTATTTTGAAAAGACTTAAGTACCGACATTCTGTTACCTATGCATTTGTCATACCGTGCCTAATGTCTATCATCCGATAGACGATAGACATTAGGAATAATAATAATATGTGGGACAAACAGCTCACAGTTCACACACACAACGCTTTTTGGTTCCAAATCAGCTGGAATAAATGAATACAGTATAGGTACTTTCAATATGATTTAATCGATTTAACAGTCGGCACACAAGCAGGTTTCATTAATACGAGTAGGTACCTAGCTGATTACTTAATAGGTTCAGAAAAAAAGTGAAAACGAATAAAAAATGGAAAATTCTTAAACGAGCTTAGAAGGAATCGATTTTATTTAACAAGAAGATTACGTTTTTCCGAGGGAAGAAATCGAGTTTCGCTATGAAAGCGAAATTTCATGCTACGATGAATGCTGTGAATTATAGAAATCTATTCAAACGCAGTTATTTTTTAAAATTTTCATCTAATTTTATACCAATCGTATTATAAAAAAGGACCTTGACGTGTTGGCGATAAAATAATATGTGTTTGCCATCCACACCACCTGATATTACTTAATATTGACGAAGTGTTCTGTAACTTTACGTTAAACTAAAAGGATAAAATCCAACCTAAGTATCTTAAGTGAGTGCATTCCTTCTTTTAAGGATTAAGATGGTCCCCAATATGAAACAAGATAAATAAATAAATAACGGTTCACACTCATAGCCCCACACTAGGATTCCCTGTGACGTGGGTACCATGGACATACACAAGACAAGAACACACACACCCAGACCGGAAACAGAAATTTAAACTCATCATTCAAATCCCGGCTCTATTGGGAATCAAATCGGATATTCCACAACAGGCAGACATGAAGAACTAAGATTTTTTTAAAATTTTACTGAGCTCAAAAGAAAGTGTGTTTAATACTTAAACCATCGTGCATCGCGGAGAATATATGGAGTTCGCGGAGAAAATTGTTTTGCGAAATTGTAGCAATTTAGCCACAATAACCTCCGCATTCTTACGAAGTACGAACCCGCTCCAAGATTGCGTTTGAGGACGTTGCATAATAGATAAATACGAGCAATTCTCTCCTCTCCCTACACAACGAGTACCTATCAAACTATGTACAGAATCCATTAACATGCCTATTCTAAGTGTCCTTAAATGAATTCTGAAATGTGTTTTGGTGTAAAATCATGATGGCGGTCAATGTGTAGTAGTTAGGTCATATAACCTTAATTATTTGAATGCAAACTACTGTTAGGTAATATCTATAGTATACCCTTCTTTCTTGATAGTTGTAAAAATTGAACTTATAATGTAGGTAGTAACTAGTTATAATTAGTTTACTAATAAGCTAGGTGATCCCTGCTTTTCAGCCGACATTGATTTTTTAGAATTGTGAAAAAAGTCAAACAGTAAAAGTTATATAAACCTACCAACCGGAACATAATAAGAATAATCTAATATTGTAAATAACATAATTATTATAATCTTACTTAGTAAATATATCATATTTTTATTTTCAGTTCGGGAGTTTGAGTTCTTAACATTGTAAATGTAAATAAAATAGTAAATACTTATAGAAATATTACAGTTATACTTATACCTAATGCGTGAAATTCTGTGTAGGGCATCACAATTTTCACATATACGAGTAGGTATATTATATTTGCGTGTAGGAGTGTAATGAAATTTCACGCCCGCCAGCACGCTCATATTGCGACTTTCGGTCGGTCGGCATTTCGATTTTATTGCTTGTCATATTTCTGCCGCAACGACGGGAAGCATCTCGTTACAAAGTTTTTAAAACGATACTAATAATACGATAGGTACTGGTATTTCAATACTTTATAGCTTCATTGAATAGCTTAATAGAGAAATGCCTACAATTTAAAAAATCTTACATTTTACAGGTAAAAAAACTTGTTAACATCAAAAGTTAACAAGCCTTCGATAGTGATTCGTTGAAGAAATTTCTACTGGTAGGTAAATATGGCAGCTTTGAAATGCTATCAATATGCTGTGTTCCGTAAATTCGTAGCAAAACATTCAATTACAACCTCAGACAGTAGGTACTTCGGGGCACGACGGATTCTTATAAATATAAATTGTACATTCCTAATAATACTAACGGCTCCGAAGAATCCCCTCAAGTTGAAGACAGTAAAATAGATTTATTATTTTGCGGTGAAAGAGGACAACGACTGTAAAGCCTGTTATGTTAATCAAATTTTCATGTAATTTTAAATCTTATTCATCCATACTTCTAAATGACCGTATTCCATTTTATGCTGCGTAGGCTTCATTTGTATGAAATTCTTAGTAAAATAGCACTACAGCAAGTTTCTGAAATCCACCCAATAAGCAAAAGATATACCTATAAACTTTATTTTTATAATAAAATTATTATAATAGGTACAGACTACACAAGATTTTCTAGCAAGAAGTGAATACCTAGAAAACTCCGACAATTTATAACCGATAAATCAAAACACCTGACAAAATTAAACTTTCATCGACCCAACTACAAACTTCAATATTTTAAGAATTATTTTAATTACTCTTATACGTGCGTGAAATACAGTATTACTTCGACTAGCGGTCGTTGAACAGTGATGCAGTATCTTCACATTATAAATAGCAGAAGACAATATTCTACGCGATTCATTGACACATTTGGCACTTAAAGCCTAGCTTCCTCTTCGGTCCAATAAAATTTACGATGGTTTGACGTTTTGGCAGCACGGTTAATACCTCGATGAGTCACACAACAAATCTGAAGATGAACGGCCCAATTAACACAGCACTTAGTATGCAGTCATGAAAAAGAGGAGTTTACCGGGGATAGTTGGACCTGTATTTCTAGGTACCTGGTCTAGGTGAAGGGAAATAGTTAAGAAATTGAATGAAACATTATTGGAAATCGACTGAGATATACCTGTGATGGATGGTTCCGTGGCTAGCGTAAGGTATGTATAGGTAGGTACAGTACAACAGGTAAATTCATTGGGCTCGACCAGTTTTAGCAAATCTCCTGAATTCTCATGAGCGTAGAAGCTTAAATTTAACCATATAGTTGCCGAATGTATAGATTCTATTAAAAAACACAACAAGGATGTAAAAAAGACGATATAATAATATACTCTCTTCCTATAGAAAACTGTCAAGGGCACCACGTAAGGATAACTTGCTAGGCAGCAGATAATCCATAAGCTTTCAGGCTTTGACAGTATTGGCGAAGCGGGACAAAAGAAACAAAAGTAAAGTTCCAATTTCAAAAAATAGACAAAATTTCACATTTAATTTTTACTAAACTTGACAAACAATCGTGCACTAAATCAATTTCGTATAAACCTTGATCGCATGGAGTGCTTTCAAGTGCCCTTTAATCAAGAGGGTACAATTAGGTTTTTAATTATGCAGTTAGTAATTGCAGTAATGTTCTTTATTATGGCCCATTTACGTTTCCTCAAATTTCTATAATAAGATTTAAGAAATAAGTAATTTCTTTATGTAGGTACCTCGTATATTATTATGGCGTTTTCCTGGTACGATATGTCTACCAGTAGGTAACAGTAGGTAAAAGTATTATGTACACAACTAAAATTTTTACAGCTGTTTAAGCAATCCAATTTTAGTGCTAAGGAAATTATTTTGCGCATGATTAAGTTTTCCTTAAGTCTTATAAACGTGATCGGGCAAAGCTTCATCGATAGTTAGCTACTTTAGTCTAAGTACTGGTACTACTTATATTCATTACAGTAACATGGTGGAATATAAAAAAGTTATATTAAAAAGTGTCCGTCTTAACCATTAAGTAACCCATTAACGATCCAGTTCAGTCACTCCCTTTACAATGAGAACGAAAGGCCATCACGCTGGCCTAATGCGGGTTGGTGGACTTTTTTTTGTCAAAATGTTGTTTTGTTTAAGAAAGTTATTGGTGCCTGCTACTGCTACTGGGATTTCAACCCGGACCTTGATAAGGGAGAAAAAGTTTAATGCGTGTCCGAACTCCGATTGCGTGGTTATGTAAGTGACAGTTGACTAATTGAATAACTTATCACTTATACAAACCTTTTTTTTCTGCTGCCTTGTAACATGCTTTCATATTGTTTTCTTTTTATTAGAATATTTACTATATAATACAATTAGAATATTTTTACAGCAGTTATAGCTTTTTGCGGCATTCAGGCCGTTTCAATTGTTTTTTTCTTCGTTTAAAATAGTTAATTTTATTGATAAAATTTTTTTATCAAGCTGAACTCCGTATTTGTTTCTTTTATTTTCCAGCGGATAATGAAATAGAACACACATGAACACAAATAAATTGACTCTCAACTGTTTACAAGGCAATTGATGACTCAATTATCGGTTGTTGAGAAAACGTATTAACCTTGAAATTATTTTGTCTATCAATCTTCTTAACACAGGGAGGCAAAATTCCAACACTATTCTTAAAGCAATATGACAAAACATCTATTTGTTACATTATTTTGAATTCGTTCGTTAATGATGAGTGAAGGTATGTATGTGTCCACATGAATTTGGATGGAATCCAAGGTTTTGTCTTTTTATTATTTTTGCCGTTAGTTGGTATTACTTATAGTAAAATATTGAGAAGAAAAAGGTAGAAAAGGTTATCAAAGCGTTAGTTCAAGCTATGGATAGCCAGATCAATTCTTATACAGGATCAAAGCCTATGTTATGCTTGGAGATGAACTCATTGCTACTTCAGAGGACTAAGTTGGTCGCCTCAAATTTGTTTCTCCGGCAATCACACCTCTCCTCCAACGGATTCAACAACGGGCCGGACTATTGGGCGATGATAGGCTACTTTAGTCTAATTAACATACATATATAAAAGCCAATTCTGCAACCATAAGTGCCCCGCTGCTAGTCAGGTTTCCTCTCACAATGGATCTGAGGGCACGGCAGTGCCCCCGCCAAGTCGAGCAAAAAAGCAGCTCGGCCGTACCATCCTTTTCTCGAAGCAATTCAGGCCATTTTCAACCCCCTATAACTCCATTGTGGATAAAACTAGGTTCCTGATTTTTTAGTAACCAGACAGGTATTGTATAACCACGATATATTTCAAATTTCATTCAATTTGAGCCAGTAGTTTAAGATTCATCGAATTCTTGGGTCCACGTAGGTAGACGAAGTCGCCGTACTGTACCTATAATTCGACAAATTTAATAATCGGCCACCGCCTTGCAAAACGTCGGTTATTACGAGTCAACTGTATTTTACTGTATCTACAACCATTTCTATTTATTTTAAGATCATCCAAATGTAACGTTCCCACCAAAACTATTTCCATCGTAACGTTTCTGTGCAGTTACACTGCAGTGACCTTCACCTTCTTTGAGTAGAATTCCAGTGAGATCACAGTATGACCTTCTTGGCCCTTAGTTTTAGCAATCAGACCGGTTTGAAGTCGAAACAAGTTATTATTCTTGAAACTCCAACATAAACAATCATTATGTAACTAGGATCGGTCGCCCCTCCTAAATATCAATCTGTTCGATATTATATTAATGTTGTTTATGTCTTACATATTTGTCATTCACGAGCATTCAGTACTAGGTGTATAAGTACTTAAGAAGAATAAAATCCTGTTCAACTAAAAGCAACACGCAAGTGCGGTGAGATTTCTCTCTCAGAAGAAACCTTGTATGAATATGTATGGTTGCATAGTAGCAAAAACCTCGTAAGAATCGGAACTGAGAGGAAGTGCTGAGATTACTTGAAACAATCATCTAAAGATGGCGGTAAAGTATCCTGAAGTTTTCTGGACATTATCAAAAATATTGTGAACTCCAAGTTTTACCAATTGGAGCCGAACCCTTCGCGCAAACGGTTTCAAACATTTCATCAACCTGCCCGTGGTAAGCAAGACATGAGAACGAGAATTATCTCAAGTAATGTGAAAAAACATTCCATAGTTTTAAATAACAGATAATAGTGATAATGATAACCAACAGATCGATGAAAAAACATGTGTACTAACTAAGGCAGATATTAAGAAAACCGATGCGATTAAAAATAGAAACGGAACTTGCTTCGCTATGTGTTTCCGATTTTCGCTGTGGATGAAATGTTTTTCTATCCATTACTCATACAGCCGGATATTTAAAAAAAGATTACCAGTAAATTAATAAGCTGCCACTTACACCTATTACCCACACTCTCCTCCTTTTCACCAACATTGTAGCAGATTATAGACTGACCTTTCGTAGCTGCTAAATAATATGTAGTTTGAAGATGAGAATACAAAACACTAATACTACTAGGTTTAAAATTTAAATTTGTAATTTGTAAAATGGGACATAGCTACAGGGGATTCTTATGTATTCTTGCGACTCATAATAATAGATACTCATACCATACTATTGTCTGCAACTCATTCAGTAATCCACTGCAGGGTGAGGGTCCTATCTTAAGAGGATGGATTAGGTCTTGAGTACCTACTATAAGGCCAATTGGCGATTTTTGGAAATCGAAACATTCATAAGTTGCACTCATTAATTTTCCTGCTCATGAGTTTTTCATCACTTAAAGATAAGAATAATTATATGTTTGTATGTTTAAGTTTCTTGTGCGATTTAGCAGTGGTTAATCAGCTTTTGCAAGGGAACCGGTCCGACAAGATGTACTTGACAGTTCACGCTTTTTCCACAAACACCTGCATTTGATTCAAGGTCTAAAGAATCCTTTTTCAAACGAAACACGGACGTCTTGTCTGTCTTATTTTGTCACACGATGCGCCCTTTAATCTCATTGAACTGGTATATTTTTTTCGATTTTGGTCGAATAAAGAATTTCCCTAGAGTTCCCTGTTATCTTTTGAAACTGTAATTAAAATTTTAATGAATTTTGTTTTAGTAGGTAAATATTGTTTTGGTAATAAATTGGGAAAAATCATAATAAATTCGGAATTTTTTACTACTGACTTTCTTAAATATATGTACCTATTCGTTTCGTTAACATTTTTTACTTCGTCATTAATTTTCTCCAACCACTATTTTGGGGAAATATAGTATTTTGAAAAACTTGTTTTGTTCCTACCTGAAACGAACTTAACTCAAAAACGTCTAATAATACAAGTTAACAAAAACATTTTATTTTATCTATTAAGCTGCAAAAGCGTGCGAAAATTGCTCCTTTCTCAGCAGGTAGTGAAGGAAAATAGTTCCTATCGTGGGAGTTCTTGGGGCGGATAGCAAGCAATCTATAAATACTTAGCGAGGCGATAATGCAATAGAAAATCCTTACCGCAATCTAGTGCTGACCTATTTTAAAACTAACTGTACCTGTTGTAAAACATTGGAGCAGGGAGAGAATTTACATAACCTGTAACAGTAACATGTTTCGCGTAGTCGAGACTCTACATTGTGCTAGTCGAGTATATAATATCCAAGTTTAATGTATTTTTTGATTATTTATACTGAGCTTACAATCGTATGTTTTGCTAACGAGGACGAAAATGTTCCATTAAATTCTGCCCACCAACCTCCAAACTCTACATACGATGATACGATAGAGAGACGGCGGTCGGTGCTAGTAAATTTACGAAAGAACAATATATAGTATTTCTACAGCATCAAAAGATTAATAATAATTAGTACTAATTCTGTTTTTAATATGACAGATTTCAAGTATTGAATATTGAGTATTTTTACAGTTTTCCTACGAATTGAATACGACATGAATTGTTAAAAGAATTCGCCTTCTTGACATACTTCTTAGATGACTTAAGTAATCGATCTTTATGTGTGTGTAGAGATAATGTCAACTCGAACATCGGAATATTTCAGTGTTGTGTAATGGATGTAGACCAGGTATCTGAAAATCTTTCTGTTTTCCAATGGTTTTTCAAAATTGTTCCAAAAAAATTCTTACCATGTTAAAAATGATATAATATCTTTACTAAACTTTATAATTATTTAATTTTTGTGTTATTTTAAGTTAATCATAATTTTGTCAAATATTCTAATTAAGTATGTTATTTTTAAGCTTCAAACTGATAAATCTTCCTTAATAATACAAAATTCGAATTCCAATAAAATAGTTTATAAGGAGATAGATGTTTGGTGTAGTAGAATGACCTCGACCATAATTTGATTCACTGCATACGCAAATGTACGAAAGCTTATTTGGAAACATAATTGGATTTATTTTGTAATGCTAAAAATTTATGAGGACCATAGAAAAATTAAAGTGGCAACGGGCTGGCCACATCGATCCCGGGATCGAAAACCGAGAAAGGTCTTCGAAAAGCAACTACGTCTACGGCATAAAGAGCACAGGCCACCCTCCGACCAGGTGGACTGAAGACCTGAAGAAGACTGCGCGAAACCTTTGGATTCAAAGGGCCCGAGACCGGGCGATGAAGCGTCGATTAGGGGAGGTTCATGTACAGCAGTGGACTACGAAGGACTGAAAGGAAGGAAGAATGGAAAAAGTATGACTAGCCAAATGGAACTATAATATTGTCAACTAGCTTACGCCCACGAATTCTTGCTCGTGGACTTAAGAACTCCAAGGTCCAAAGACAGATAAAAAGTTACCTTGTATTTTAATCCAGATACATAGCATGTAATTATGCTATCTTTGCGTTAAAGATTAGCAAATATTCATCTATCCATCATTCAAAATCCATCTATCTTTAAAAACATTCGCATTTAATAGGATCAGGCGTAGGATAAGATTTTTCGCCTCCGGAAAAAAGCATAACGTTTTTGTTACTTAGGAAGTCTAGTAAGTTCGTAAAAAATTAAAATCTGACTTATGTAATTACGTTTGACTCGTAAAACGAGTTAAGAATTTAAAGAATCGCAACTTTAAAAGCTGTAGTCACGCAAACAGCTGCTGCTCATTCAAGTTTTTTCTTGGATGGGTAGCTATATAAATATATAAAAATAGAAAAACTGAGACATCGACTTTTGATTCATAGCAAACTATTAAGTATCTAATAAATGGCTTTTAAAAAATATATTATAATTATGTAACATATCTTTTAATTACTTAATTGTGAACCTATTTAGGAACGACATCTAGAAGCTAAATAATCACCATTTTTATTTATTCAGAAACATGAAAGTAAATATAAGTAAACAAAACAAATAAGGTTACTAAAACATTTCTAAAGGCATCCTATATTGTTTTCAATTTCAAACAGGTTTTCATAAAGTATATTTCATCCTTCATTGATTGTATTGTTATCTACAAATAAATAGGTAAATAAAGTAAATACGGAATAACATAATTAATTATATTATAATACCAAAATAGTAAGAAGACAGATAAGTAGTCACGCCTGTTCAAGCGGATACCTACCTACATTGTTTATGTGTAAAAAATCAATTTATTACCTATAGGTATTATATTATTAATATGTTATGCGAAAAAGACAATAAAAATATATTTGGTAATTACTTTTAGAGTAAATGTTAAATAAATATCGAAACGTATTTTTTCGTAAAATGTCAAAATAGGTAAATGTCAATATTGGGAAGTATATTTGTTACAATTACTTAAGAGTCGTTTTTTATTTTTTGTTAATTGTAATGACTTACAGTATCCTCAGCAGGTAACTAATTATTAATCTGAATATTCGCAAAGCACTTGCAATTTTTTTTAGGCAATAAATCTCTCAAATCTCGAATTCACACACGTGAATTTGTGATATAAACAGTGGTCTGGGGTGATAATGCGCCGAAATTCACTGGTTACCGTTTCTAGTCGTCGAGCTATTCAGGATTATACGAACTATTTGTTATTTATTGATAACTTTTTATGTTTTGTTTATCAATAAAAGCTCCGATGGCGTTTAAATATCCGATGTGCGCGGTTTGCGACCGGCGCGGAGAACCAAGGAACGACATCCACGCACGACAAAAGGCGCGCCGATACTGCCATACTGGGGGCTCCTCGTATCGACCTACGACATGACAATGAATGGAGGGCCAGCACCGCAGTCTGCTGCTGCAAGCTCGCTACTGCACTGCAGCTTTATTTTTGGCATAGCACCCCATTACCAGATGAAAGTCGGAGCGAAATGAGAATAGTGCCAAACGGCCCGAGCCTGACATGCAAACATCTGAATATGAACCACTAACCCGCTTCGTCTCGTCTAAATGCAACTTTCCGAATACTTAGGTTACTTACTGAAAATTGACACAACAATACAATCTGTACCTTTGGAATCACTCTGGAAATCGAATCGAATCGAATTATTGTATCGATACCGTGCTTTATGTCCTTTTGATGAAAGTGAAAAAAGAATTAAGTAGGTAGTTAAGAAATGAACTAGATGGCGCTGTATACACCTATTTGTAAATGAAGGTGATTTATGATATTCGAAAACAAAATCTTGTGAAAATTCAGCGGTCACCCTAAGGGTTCTCAACGAAATGAAAACAGGATGAATACTTACAAATTTAAACACGCATGCGTGACATTGCCGCACAATTGAAACGTCATAATATATAATATGCAGCAGATGGATTGACCTTGTTCCCACATTAATTGTCTACTTAAATATAAATAGAACAGTATTTTGAAGTCACGTCTCCAGAGTTAACGAAAAATTCATGACTACATATTATAGCAGTGACTATAATTAATTTAGAATCATATTTTAAATCCCTCGGACCCTCTTAAGATTCAACCACAAACAAAATACATCCGGGAGGTTTCGCTCTGTCTTTAATTGACTATCTATCCAAAGAGATAGATAAAACTGTGCAGTTAAATAAAACTGTACAGTTAAAACTGAAGGTGTGTAGCAAAAAGACTGCACAGTTGTCACTTTTTCGAAGTCGTTGGAGTGAGCACACGTTTTAGCGTTCTTGATTAAATGCCATGCCAAATCCAGGTAAATGGTTAGAAGAATTTATAGAAATATATCGTTCTGAACCTTGCTTATGGAAAATGAAAGCAAAAGATTACCACGACCTTGCCAAAAAATATAATATTAATTATTTATATATATTAATTATATATATTTTAATTAAAGCTGTTCTATTAAAAAATCTTTTTAAATGTCAATACTTAAAACTAATTATATTAATTATTATTATCTTAATGTTTATTAAATACCAATATTTATGTATTCTTATTTTTTTATTTATTAATATAAAATTATTGTTGAACAACCACAGTTTTTAAGAATTCGTGCTTTAATTTTTTACATTTTATTTAAAAAATACTATGTAAGAAATAAAAGTACAGCGCCAGAAATTGTGCAGGTAATTGGCTAGCTTCCAATTTTCTCAGTTCCTTGTAAATTTTCAAATTTTAACGGATATTTATTAAAATTATACATGTTATTATCAAGTTATGTAATCATTTCCTTTTACCAGATTTTTAATGTCAACGATAACTAGGTAAATAAAAGATTCTATATTTGATGGCAAATAATACTCGATATATCTAATTAGGTATGTATATTATGTTTAAGTTTCATAATTATGTTTGTAAAAGAATATGTAGGAATCTAAATAAGGCAGTCAAAATAAGGGACAGAACCACACCTGCCAGGTTAGGTTACCTTCATAATTATCAACTTATAATTGGGTAGGTTCTTAGGTATGTTAATTTTAAGGTCCCTTAATGTATCTGTGTTATCAAAAACTGTTAACTTTATCATTAGGTATTCGAACAGAATTGAAATAAAAACAAATATGACCCATAACCAAATGAGATATTTTAAGACCAGAGATAAAGGGGTTACGGCGGTCACATTACTTTGTCATTGGTGGACCGACGGGACACTGCCTGTGTTCCATTGCCATTTTGATAAAGGACGATATCCCCTTTCATTGATAAGTGTTCAAATTGATAGTAAACAAAATATGTTCGTCCCGACTGATTTATGAACAAATTATTTAGATACTCGCATTTCTATTAATCACTAGGTAGTAGATAAATCCTATACTTAACTAAAATCTCAGTAGATCTGCATTGTCGTATTTACGAGTATGTAGGTAGGTACAAGTAGAAGAAGTTTTGACAATACAGCTACGGTTTCTGCATAAAACCTTACACACTTTCTCAAAAAAAATTGTCAACTAGAGTCCATTTTTCTGCACTTTTTTTTTTCAATAAAATAATAAAAAGGAACTAAAGAGCTCTAATGAACTTCTGACTATTATGTCACTTAATTAATACCCTTAACCCTAGCAGCACAGTATCAAAAAATAGGCATACATTTTTGCTTATCGGTGAGTCTATGGAGAGCTTCAATGAATCTATAACCTATTTTGTGTCTGGTAGGGAACTGTGTTGTTACAAATTACTGATGTAGTGACTGTCACTGAGTATGTGATGTTCTCAACATCCGAGTGACTACGTGACTGGCTTTGTCTCAAACCTACGACAATCATTCGATTAGGTCTGACTGTATTTTTAGAACAGAGTCACGGGCATTTTTTAAATTACTGCATAAGCATTTATATTATTATAAGAAATGCCCGTCATTTCCTCATTTACGATCACTCCACACATAATGGATAGAGCATCAAAAAAGGAAGGCAGGAGAGAGCCGAATGCGCCTAATGTTATGGTAGGTATCTAGAGCTTAAATAGCAACATCTTTAAATATTTATGTACATATTATTTCCTTTACCTACCGGAATTTTTGTGGTTACGGTTCTATGTATACACGCCTCGTTAGAGTAATGTGTGTGTGTGTTCTGTGATACACGCGCTACTACTACGAAATACTCCCGTGTGCATCATCATCAAAGATTATTACGTAAACACCAGTGAATAAGTTTAAATTGTTTGTGCAACCTATAGCTCCTATTCTACATTCAAAACAGTCTATCATAGTGCTTACTCTCGCGGTATGGTTCTTGAGAAGTTTATCACTGTAAGATTTACTTAGCTATCTTGTTGGAATCGTGATATTATCTTATCCCATAATCCTTTAGTCGATTTTCGATGTAGTAACATCCGACTACAACAGAGGTATTGATACACCTCTGTTTTACGAGTAGTTAAACACCTCGTTGAATATTCTTGACATTCAACCAATTACAGTTATATATACATAGGTATACAAATAGTTAGTAATCCTAGACTTCCTAGAGTAAATATCAAGTAGATACATCACGAGGAGGCGGAGGAGGCCTTGACAATTTTTCTGTCTTACTACAAAGTATTTTATACACATCTACATAATAATCCATCGTCCAAATCATCCATTAACCCAATGATAAAATTAACTCACACGTTTCGCGCTATAACTTAAGTACTTATACAACGCGACATATGCGATGAATTGTGATGTGATGTGCATTTTAAAACATTTTGAAGAGGCGTTACCTATATGAGGCTATATGAATTTTTATATGTTGTCCCAGATTCTTTGTAGGTCGGGTTGGGTCACACAACTTTAATTTTACTGTCATATAAGCGCATGATGTAATGTCTTATGTTGAAATGAGATCTAGGTATCTGCTTACCTATTAAATGTAATTGCAACTACTTCATAGTTTTTGTGTTCTTTGTTACCATAGATTAAATCAAAAGGGGAAGATACGGCATACACTTGTATGCGCGCGCGACCATCTCGCTCACACATAGATCTTATTGTATTGCTACCCTTTCATGATAAAAATGGCGAACTACACTCAAAACCATCAGTGATTTTGAAGAAAAATTAAGTTTAAAGTGTACTTACGAATGAAAAGAGATGCCGTGGAATTTGTTTTTCGTTTTTGAGCTGTTTGTGCACCTTTTAAAAGCACACGAAGGCATTGTTTTACCTTTTTTAACACAGAAAATCCGCGATTATTGTGTTCTAAGCGCACATGTAGTTCAATAGCTAGCCAAATTGCGGCTAAAGTGAAATTGTGTGCATGGACCTAATTTTAGGTGAACACTCATGAGACGCTAGTGCCGTATATTTACTTTCTGATTTAATCTAAGTTTGTTACTTATATTAATTATTCGCTGAGAAAAGTTGAAACGGGTAGTATACGAAAATGTCTCGTGTAACCTAGTGCCTTGATAGCGAAACTGAAATATGTAAATACTTAAAGTAAGTACATTATTTACTATATATAAAGTAAGTACATTTATTACAAGTTGATAAATATGAAGAAGAGGAAGAATAAAAGTTAGGCACATTATGTATCCATTATTAACCATGATTTTTTTAAATTGCACAACGCGGCATGCGATAACACGAGCTACGGGAAGGACCGTATTTCCCCTGCAGCCTAGCCAGTACCTATAATTTATTATGTCCATCAGGTGAATCTCGAGTTAATTTAATTATCTAACTAAATTATTTCAATAAGGAACAGTATTTACTTTCGATTTTCTCTTTTAATGAAGCAAAACGTGGAGAAACTGAAGGGCTGGAGAGAGGAAAAATAAAGGATGTTTACATTCATACCGTAATATCTTTTTGCACGTAGAAGACTTAAGAAGACACTAGAGTTAGACAGTCTATGAGTGCCCATTTCGGTAACAATCGTCGTCGCACAAAAGGAAGTATGCCATAATGGAACTATTTTAAACCGCCAACCCACGGACGTCAGCGTAGGTACGAGTAACTCGAAGGAGGTCTGTTCAAAGCTACTTTTAGATTCATTGTTTTGCACTTTGCTAGAATTAGGTATGCAGAATTTGAAATGCGAAAATAAAACGAAGACTTTTAAGCCGTCTAACAAACTTCATTATGTATATAATACTTAGATACAATAAGATACTGAGTAACTGGGAGCCCAAAGAAGAAGTGAGAAGGTACAACGGAAGAACAAAAAATGTTGATCTTTCAACGCATAATATGCCGACTTGGTTAATAATATTAATTTTAACTGTTTTCAAAACACAGAATACGTGGCACCAAAAATGCCATATGAAGAGTATTAAAATAACAAAAAAGTGTTAAAAATGCGGCAACAGGTCGGTGGCCCAGAAAAATCGGCACTGATTCAAACACATCAGTGATTTAATCTAAAACCAATGAACCGCGAAGAGCAGTGATATAGCAAAACTAAACCATGTTAAATTGTGTGATGAATGTAGATAATAGGCAAAAACATATAATAAGGCCGTCAGATAATCCATTCTGTTAAATTTAGGTGAAGCAATAGCATACAATCCTTGAGACTTTGAATCCACCTACATTTATTTATTGTGTCAGGCGTTACTTTGCGGAAATCCATTGTTATTTATGTTGTATCTTCTTTGCAACAATCCGCAATCCGCGTGCAACTTGTTTTGGTATGGATCCACCCATCACCCTCCCTTATCATCAGGGTACCTACCTGACAACCTGACCTACCATCACAACTTATTTTAATAGCACACGACACGTGTTTCGCCCCAAAACAGAGCATGATGTGATGTAGACTCTACGACGGTTGGTTGTCGTCATCATTTTTAATTTTTAATTAATTAATTAATTTGTTTATTTAATATATTAAGTAACAGTTAAGGTTTGCAAGAAAAAAAAAAATTTTTTTAAAAATGAGCTCCATCCTTTCTTTGCTTAACTTTGCCTATTAGCTACACCATGGAATGGTATTATAATACATTCTTCTTCTTCGTCTTCGCCAGCATTTATGACACCCACCGTTGGGCATATGCCTCCCCATTATGATGCTTTATTTTTTTTAAATCAACTATAGGTTCGATTTCTGGATTATTGTTTTTTCAAAAATCTTATGCTGCAATTTCAGTTTACATTAAAATCAGGCCTGTCAGTATTTTACGCTTCCGTAATAGTTTCGGATTTCCCCATCCAAGCACACAAGTTGAATAATTCAATTGTAAATATTTATTCTGTACTATCTTTATTACCTGTAGTATCAACTGACAATTGACATGCCAACTGTCAAAGTCAAAATAAAAGTTTATAACCAACTTGACATAGGTATTTATTTGCTTGCTGGCCAAAATGTACATTATTTTTACTTAATTATTATACAAAATAAATAATTTTAATCATTATTATTAAACACTAAGGATTTTTAGAAGCCTGAAATCAATACATTGGATATTCAATCAATATTTTAAAATCTTTTTGCGTTAAGTATTTTTGTTTGTAAAATATTAAATTAGATGATAAGGAAAGACTTACAAGGAAACTGTATGAAATGTTGACTTGTTTGCATCAGTTTATTCCTCAAAGTGAAATACTTAAATGTGCGTGCTATGTCCTATACGATTGGCATCCAAGGGATGACAAACTAATAGACATCACGATTTGCTCCAGTCAAGGTGAAATACAGGAGTTTTATAAAAAAGATTTGGTTTGTTCTTTTAAAATAGGTATTGACACAGATTACAGACATATAAAAATATTGAGGAATTTTAAAGGTGAGCTGTTTTACATAGTAGCAACAACAGGTGAAATAATTATATTGTCTCGTAAAGAGACAATTCAGATTCATCGAACAATCAATCACGTCCGGAATTATTGTATTGATGACACAACATGTTCAGGAAAACCAACCTTAGAAATAGTGACAGCATCTCGATTCTTACATTTGTCTATTGATAATAATTTTGAAGAGATCAGAAATCATTATTTCCATCAAAGTGAGATCAGTAAAGATGCCAAACCTGCTATTGATATGTTTAAACAGAAAATACAAGAAGCCAAAGATAATTTACAGTCAAATGAGAATACTTACCAAAAAATTTTGAATTTAAGGCAGTTGGTGACTTATGGGAGTCAGGTACTTTTTGTTATCATTTCATTTATATTCATTAACTAACCCGGCAAGCTTTGCCCTGCTAAATACAACATTTTCAAATCACTTTACTTTTACTTTACTATAACAACGTAGAGGGTGAATGTTTGTGTATGATTATTTAAGTATATGTTTTTAATTTAAATTTTCAGCAATCTGATGCAGGAGACATGGTCACCCTTAAGCCAAAAGTTGTAATTTGTAATGAGAAAGTAGTCATCTTGGTGGAAATGGAAAACCATTATTCTGAGTATGTATTTGTAAGTTTGTGCACTTACTCATAAAGATTTTGTTTATCTGACAAATAAATTTATGTAACAGATGCAAACTTTTCATATCATTGTCACTTTTACCATCAATTGCTTGGGTTTAAAATTCCCAAAAGGTCTTTACTACATGCATTTAAAGTCAGTTCAACTAAATTGTGATAGCCCAGTGGCTAAGAATGCGACTTCTTAATCAAGGGGTCTGGGTTCGAATCCCAGTGGCACACAACAATGACTTTGTAAAAAAGGTGATGTGCACTTTATAATGTTAAATATCACCTGCTGTTGCGGTGAAGAAAAACATTGTGAGGAAACCTGCATGCCTGAGATTTCAAAAAATAAATCTCAAAGGCATGTGAAGTCCACCAACCCACATTAGGACAGCGTTGTGGACTAAGGCCTACATCCCTCTCATGGGAAGTAACTGGATGCAAAGGGTAGATGAGTATGTACTGGTGATATACTTATGTATACTTATATGAGTGGCATCTCTTAGGAATGTTATGTACCAATTATTTGAAGAGTGTTATTTTCATTTTCAGATCAATGGACAATGTGTGCACATTGATACACAACAATAGCTTTGACTCAATGTCCTACACAACAAAAATCTTTGAGATTTTGCCATCAAGCCCATTTTATGTAGAAATGGAATGTCAAGAAATAAAATGTGATCAATCCGTTGTTGTTGCTGCTGTCATACCCTTAGACCAATTCAACAGCTCTGTCAATAGCAAAATTGAGTTTAAATTTGTTATATCCTATCAGAGGAATGGGAATGTATTCTTGCAATCTAATGAAGATGTTTATGTATCAGCTTCTGAAAGGATGGGGAAGAATTTTGATGTCTTTGAGAATTTAATAAGTGAGTATTAAATTCGCTTATTTCTTATCTATACAAATTTTGACAAGGATAATAACGTTTTTGAAAAATAGAAGTTTCTAGCTGAAAGACATATAGCACTTAAGAATTGTTCTTTGCAAACTAAACTGTATGTGGATGGAATGTTAAAGAAGTAACAAACACTGTTTAAACTATGTTACCAGTGATGGAATATGTGTTGAACGATGTTCATGCACTTTGATACTTTTTATTTGTATCGGGGAGAAATCATCTAAAGAAAAATAAAATGAAACAAGCTAAAAGTTGCTCAGCAGGCTATGCCTTAGGTAGAAGAACAAAAGGCAATTTTTGTTTGCCTAAGGACTTTGCACTCAAATTTGGTACCACAAAATTTATAGTACTGAACTGATGGAAAATTATCTTTGAATACCAACTATGCCCAGGCTAAAGGAGTACAGGCTGTTTTCCAATCAGGTGGACCAAAGTTCAGAAGAAGACAGCGGGAAACCATTAAATTCAAAGGGCCCAATCCGGAGGTGTGTTGATTAGGGGAGACCCATATCCAGCAGTGGACTAAGACGAACTGGAACATTACCTTTCATTTATATTATTGTTTAATAGTTATACTTAAGTATACAAATAGTTACACTCACATTTAATTTTGGGATAGCCTCGGTTTTAGACCTATTTCAAGTGCTTGTTCCATGATCTTATGTAACTAGTTGGGTTAACCAGAAAATTATATATGAGTAAGCCAATTCTTGATGATGCATTATATAGAGAAAATTCTCTTTCCAGATGAACTCATTTGCAATGATAAACTTAAAATTTGTGCTTTATTATCAACCAGTGAAAAGACAAGTTTACGATTCAAAAATAATACACATGACAATATTGATCTATCAAATATGTTTTGTAAACATTTAAAGATGGAAATGTTGGGAGAAAACATTGCAGTTCTCAAGCATTCTCCATATCACATACTTTATGGTATGATGATAATTTTTCAAGATTCTTGTAACTTTGATGTTTATACACGGTATGTATTCATTTCAATTTGATTCAATTAATTATTAGTATTAAAAATTTGAAATTTTATACAAACAAATTACTAGAGTGGATACAGCATCTGGCTAAATGTAGTATGAAATGTTCGGGTGGCATGAAACAAGTGGATGGGGATCGGGTTCAGTGGCATGCCTTGGGAGAGGCTTGTGGCCAGCAGTTGGCTAAAGGCTGAAAATGAATGAAGATAGAATCAAATTGTATTGACTCCTTCCTCATCCACACAAGAATTACTAGAAAAATAAACTGTTGGTGTGTACACAATACACATGTATACTATGAATTCAGGTGAATTCAGCCTGGTTGAAGCATCTATTCATTGGTAGCAGAGATATTCATTTATATTATTTTATCAGGGCTTTTATTCTGGCGACACAGACAGATAATAAGATTCTCATTTTTGAAAAAAAATTCAAATCTTGGTTGGGCCCTCTATAAAATGGAGTAATACTACTATTGAGTATATTACTACAAACAGACATAGTCAAAGTTATTTCGTGTATTGTCCTACAATTACGTTTTGTGTCATACAACTTATTACAATGCATGTTTTACGTTTTTCAGATCTCCTTCTCAAGTCCTGGCCTTGATACATTTTATTTACGATAGCTTCCCTCAAAAGCTGATTGTGACTACTCCAAAAGATGAGGAAATGAATGAGATATTGCTGAACTTCGATTACGTTTCACATATGTCCTCACTTGCTAAACAAGCCACAATGACGTTAGAATACTTTGATGAATGTTTAAAAGAAATGAATAAGAGCAAAGATTTGCAATTTCAAGACATGATAGGCAAACAGATCGATATATTTGTAATGGGTTATGACAAGTATGCCGAGTACCGAAATAAAATGATAACCGAAGTTGAAAATTATGGGAAACAACAGAATGTTTTTACAAATACTGTAGAGGTAATGGAAGTAGAAGACAGTGAAAATTAGTAATTTTATATGCTTTAATATACCATTTACTAATGAAATGTTTATGTGCCTTGTTCTTAGTGCCATAATGTGCGGTATTTTGTTAAAACAGTTAAATATTGTTGCATTTATTTAAGTACAGTAATAGTTTGTATCCTATGTATCGTGGGTGAATTTTATTGGAGAAATAATGCTAAAAGCATTCTCTTCCATTGATCTTTGATGATTATGAATAGTTTTGAGGCAATAAAAGATATAGAATATATCAAGTGCCGAGTGATTTATTTAATAAGGCTAGGCTCTACAAACTGTATTTTACTTTGTTAGTCACTATTAATCAAATATATTTAAAAAACATAAAAATAAGTAGTACTCCTAATACTTCAAACAGTTTATTTGAATCAATTACAATTTAAAATTAAGAAAAAATATATTAATGACATTAAATTACATCATAAATAGTGTATGACAATTCATCAAATTGAAATCAAATCAAGGAAAGTTATATAATTATTAGTACTTATCAATACTGGCTGTAAAGAGATGATTTAAAATCTATTCTGAAGTAACATTTTAGTCATAGTTTAACATTATGTCATAAATAATAATTATATTTTTAGTTTTTACATTTTTGAAATTTAACATTATGTTATAAACAATATATTTTTACATTTTTGAAAAAGTTTTTTATTTGCTTAATTAATATAAATTATTTATACAGTAATATTTACTAAACAAAATATTTTACACAATTAATAAATCTCACATTATTTGAAAATTTACAAAAAATGTAAAAGAATAATTAAATATACCCGGTTTCTCCTTTAGTATTCCTTAGCTTAGCACCATTATATCAGCTTCAGTATTTTATACTTTCATAAAATGAACTAACTAAACGACTGAACATTTTTAAATATTTATAAACACTAAATAACCCACAACCATGGTATGCCCTTAACGTTGTCCACAAGCAATCGGGGAACTACCTACAATTGTAAAAATCTTGGATTATTTTTATTTTGGAACTATTCCATACTTATTTAAGAACTATAATGCTTGATTTGATAAAATTCATAGATAATTATACATTAAGGCCCACATAACTATGTAGCATGTTTTTCGGTCATGGACCTTGGGGAGGTATGGTTAATTGATGCAAACATTGCACTGATAACTTTGTTATCATAACACCTTAAACTAACTTAAACCTAATATTTACCTACAATTTTTTAAATTGTAAAAAATAAAAAATGTATAAGTAGGTTCAGATTGCTTGTAGCCAACATCGTTATTATTATTTATAATGTGATGCTCTTGAACATCTAACGGAGAGGGCTTTTTGGTCCATTAAACAAAATTTTATAATAGCTATTATCTTCAAAAAGAACAAAAACAAAATCTGAACTTATATGAAGGAGGACAGCTGCTATTGTAAGGTTTTTCTCTTGATTTGCGTTTTTATAGATTTATGTAGTAAATAGTAGTCATTCAAATTGATGAAGTTTTTTTTAATGACTGTCTATTTGTCTAATCCGTTTATTACATGATGTTTTCAGCCATCTCTTTTAATTGTCTCTCTGTCTTGTGTTACATGCATTTTTGGTACTTACCTTAAATTAAAAAAAAAATCTTAAAAATTACAGAGCATACTTATAGATGTTCGTTCAAGTATTAAAACACGTCATGTACTGCAACTGCCCTCTCCATGTGGCATTGAGGGGTTTTATCCCCTACTTTAGCGTAGATACCCCAAATAAAAGCTCTTTAAAAGAAATTTTTGATCTTTAGAAGACATTATATAAAATTTGTAAATTGGACATTACTTTGAAGTGAACATAGAAGCTAAATTCATCTCATCATCATTCGCCCTCTCTGGAGCATTATCGTCAGGTACTAGGAAGCTATTATGACGCCGCCTGACTCTTCATTTTTGTTGAGTAAGTACTGTCCGTGTATACCTAGATATTATGCCTATTTAAAAATAAAAACAAGTCATTAAAAGTGAAGATTAATACCATAAAACTTATAGTTATGCTCATATAAGGTAGTCCGGTTAAAATGATGAAATATAATTGGCCACAATTTTTTTAATTGAAAAAATTAAAACATAGATATTTCTTAAGATGTCCAGTACAGTTGGTACTGGAAAGCAATTTGTAATGTGTGATTTATTAGTTAGTATTCTTATTATCTTAAGGAGGATTGGAGTATATGATTGGCAGTCTTTTGAGTTTTCTGGCCACTTTAAATAGTTGCATCACCGCACGTGACATAAGCATTACATTTCAGAAAAGACTTATAAATAATTCCTGATTTAATGAAATTGGATGAAAATTAACCACTACATTAATTTTTACTAATGGACTGAATAATTTGCTTATATTATTATAACATTATTATTATAACATTAAGTTAATGTTAAATTATCTTATTATTATATTATTGCATTGCACTTCCGGCCTTAGTTAGTCATATGTATAGTATATACAATTCACGAACCTACTAACTAACATTTTCTTAATACAATAAATTTAATATTCATAAGTACTTTAGGAATCTTATAGCTTATCTATTTAGGCTTATTTTATAAAAATAAAATATCTTATTAAACATATTACTACAATATTGCACATATATTAATTGCACTAAAACCGTAACTAATTTAAAGCTCTATATCCAAACCTTTCAGAAATTCAAATAAGTAATAGATATAGGTTTGGAAACGGCTTAACTGTTTTCACTACTTTTCACCACGTTTCTTCTTATTCTATTACTATCCCGTATGCCACTAATATTGTTCATACACTTTTCAACATTTGGGTGTAATTTTCGAAAGCTTCCGAAGTAAACCGAATGCGTTTCTATACTCTCAGCGCCAGATTCACTTCTTGCTTCGTTTTCGGTGTCATCACTATCACTACAACTCACTATTCTAGCTATAACTAACTTTTTCTGAAATTTCCGTGAACTTGTCGAGTCACTACTAAGATAACCAGAGTCTTCGATACTGGATACTTTTTTACGTTTTAATTTCGTTTTATGTTGACCATCTATTTTTTGTCCTATAACAAATGTATTTGTGTTAATATTTGATTGATCGGATACATTTTTGAAAGATTTCCTGCATTTTTCATTGTGTTTATCGTCTTCATGTATAACAATATCTAAGTCTTCGTAAATCGAATCTCGTAAAACAGAAGCACTCATTGGACTGCAGGGTGATCCACATGATTCGTTTGACTTGCCGGGTAAATTGTGATTAATCGCTTGTGTTCTCGGACTGAGGCTTCTGCCGCTCACGTTTTTTGAATGAATTTCTGACTGACTTTCTACTCTTCTGGGTGGATTAATTGGGTTTTCATAGATCTGACTATCAGTAGGTGGTAGCGGAGGTAAAATGTCGGGTCGCGCTAAACTTTTTGTTTGCTTAACTGTAGGTGGAGTACATTGTCGCTGCCTTTTGGAATGTCGTAATTCTAAAGTAAGAATTCTGCCTTCTTCAGACGTCCAACTCGCATCGTTTTCCCACATAACGTCCGAGGAATCTTCAATTATTTTCGATTCGTTAAATGTATTCGGTGATAATTTAGGATAGTTATGAATATTTTTGTGCTGTGAGTGATCGTTCCTGAGACTATTATATTTTCTTACACAGTCACCTTTGCTTTCATTTTTCTTGAATGTGCCACTGCTTCTTAATTGTATACGTTGATTATTTTGGTTACCGTTATTGTTTATATTTTTCAAAATATCTTTGCGACTGAATTGAATACTTTCAAGGATTTCTTTATGTTTTGGGTGTTTGCGATCTAATGTATCAGGCTCGAATCCATCGGATTCATGTATTTTGATATAGTTCTCAGGAGGATCTTTGACTTCTATTGTTAAGCAGCCTGGTTTTTCTTTCAATTCTCCGTTAACTTCAATTAACTTTCTACTTCCCATAGAACATTCGGAACCACTGGGTGAAGTTGGAGTGCTGCCAAAATTGTAGTTGTTGTTTACGTATACTTCGCTCACTAGACTGTATTCGCGATTTTGATCACCTTTATTATCTATAGCAGTGCCTTCTTTCGCAACATTTTTCTTAATTTCTATAGTTTCATAGTGATTTTGCTCTATGCAGATATCTCTGTGTGGCGATGGTGTATTACTGTTACTGCTTGAATTTGTTTTATAAATGGCATTTCTCATTGTTAACTCTTCTTCCAAAGGCAACGCATTGCTTAAGCTCGGACTAGCTTGGGAAGAAGGAAGATCAGGATAATCTGCTGGTGTCAACATTCCCTTTTTGTTGGAAGCCCTCTCTAAGCTGTCGGTTTCATATTCATTACACGAGGGACTTTCAGATTGAGGTCTTATGTTTTTCCTGCTCTCTTCTGGATAGTTTGTAAACTTTTCTTCATCCGAACTGCTAGGGGTATACGATTTTGAAAAATTATCAAGGGCAATCGTATCATTAACCATATCGGGAAGAGTACTTTTGTTACAAAGTATTTTAGTTTTTCGATTTGCCTTGAATCCGTTAAAACTCCGTAAACTTCCCGAGCGGCTTTCTCTTAAACCAATAGGCCTTATGTCATCAACCCTGGTCACAGTTTGACAGCAGTTAAAATTGTCCTCATTACTTGAGTTTTCAAAGTCTGGTAATGGTATGTTATAATTTCGCATTGAAGGCTCAGATCTGACCGAACGGGTTAAAGTACGCTTTGTCGCTATAACATTATCTGGCAAATACATGGAATTTGAAGTTATCAAACTGTTTTGTTTGTTTATTTTACATTGATTATCTGGTAGTGACAAAAGAGAATTAGCCAAAGTCTGTTGATTCGTGTTTTGTAAGAATTCGTTCTGAAACAACTGCTGTTTTCCGATGGGAATTTTCTCAAGCCATTCACGTATACTGTTTTGTTTGTCGCCTTTGGTATGAAGGCAGTTGGAACATATTGGTATGTTATATCTCACTACGTTTTGGATGTCATTGCTGCTATCGGATTGACATCCGGGACAACCTAGACAGGTTACTGATTTTTTTCTACTATTTTCTCTTTTTAAGCTTATTGCGCTTCCACTCCTTTGGCTTCCTAGGCCCTGGTAAATGTCTAAACTGGTTCCGTTGGATGGATATGTTTCTTCCTCCGGTATTTGGTTAAGAACGGGTTGAAATCTTTTTGATGCCATCTTATGTTTGGCAATTGCTATGACTTCGCGTATTTTGGATAAAAATTCTAGAGCTGCGGCTGGAGGATCCTGAAATAGAAAAGGTGTCTTTAACTATAAAAAAATGAAATTTCATTTCATTTCATATAAAAAATATTAGATATAGCTCAATAATCACATGAGAATTAAAAAGCTTCCCGAATGAAATAAAAATCATAATTCTGTTTATATTCGAGCAAAAAAAATTTAATTAATTTTCAAAAATAGCTTTGCTCATTAATAAAATTACCCAATTGACCACATATTTTTTAAACTCGTAAATGTATATACTTACTGCCATTAGGTGTGGTTCAAAATAAGCTGGGTTAAAATAAAGTTTCCGCCTTGTTGTGCCTACTGGTCTTGCTATTTCGCGGTCATCTATTGTCTCCACAATAGAAACATGCTCGTCAGGTAGACGTTCAATGTTTGATTCATCGCGATGATTGATTTCTAGGGTGTCATTTTGATGTCTTAAGTCGCCGTTCCGTAAATGTACAATAGCTGATGTAGTCATGTTCTGTAAAAAAATAACGATACATTAAGTAATACAAGTATTTATTTCTGAAACATTTAAATTGAAAAGTGAAAATGAACTAACTTTGCAACAATTTTCTTCGCTGCGAGCGCTGCTATCTGCAAAATCTTCTGAATCTGACATTCCACTTCCAGAGTCACTTGTAAAATTTGATTTATTTTCGTGAAATTGTCTTCCGACAGACAGTAAAGGATTTTTTTTGATAACACCATCATCTTGGCCAATCGAAGGTAAAGCTTGGATTCGCTCATTGTTAATGCGTATAATATCGCGTTCTGTTATGGCTGTTCCGTCTTTCTTTTTTATTTTCTTTATTCTTCTCACAGTGTCTTCTTCGGAAGCAATCTTTCGCCGTTTGCGAATATGTAGGTAGAGAAATACTGATGCAACATAAACCAAGCCTAATAGTAAGGAACTTATGCCTATTGCGACGTATTCTGTGATCGTTAATCCGGACGAATTTGAAGCTTCAGAAGTCTGAGCGTTGGGCGCAAATTGAACTTCCGTTACATCTGAAATAAAATTAAAAAAAAAAACATAATTAGACATACACACAACAGTTGAAAATTTTTTTTGTACTTTCAATATTCAGTCTTTTTAAATTTCATCTATACATACTTAGTTTAATCAACATTTTTACAGTAGGTTCAGCCGTTTAAGGAAATAAATAAAGAAGCCTTGCGTTTTCAAATTATGTTTGATGTTATCTATGATCCCCAGTGAATAATCTTATGAAGATTCAGTCAGCCATCTTCATAGCTATTTTCAATAGCATGCCGTTTGATATGGATAATAGCCTTAGGCTCTTGTTTGGTTACTTAGCAAGGTCTGTTATTTTAGGCAATTAATTAGATCATTTTGCTAACCAACCTGACTGATACGCTTATTCATATGACTATATATTTATGCTAGTGAAATCGCTATAGTTATTACTCACTACTAGTATGCCTTGGGGGACTGCCTTGCACTCTGAAAGCTACACAAGGTGTGAACACGCCCCGGAGGTCCATGGGAGAGGAGGGCGTAGCGGCGACATCGCGGCACAGGAGGCGGACCACCATAACCCGCCCTGACATCCGTTTACGCACATCGTCTTCACCACTCCACTGCAATTTAGAGATTTCCATCGTATAGTGATTTTTACTATCAGGCCGTAACACAAAAAAAATCTGCGCTTAAACAGTTCAGCTAGAACCCACAGCTGTAGTCGAAATGTTAACGAAGTTTTACAAATGATTATTAACCTTTTATGTACTGAATCCTAAAATCATCATACCTGAAGGAACGTTCTGCCTTCATCGCGAAAGAGGCTGAATGGCACGTCTGCATCGAGAGTGTTTCGAAGATCCAAGAAACCTTTTCGAGTGAGGAATTGGGCGCCCGAGACTGCGCAAATAGGTGTCTTAACATCTGCGAAAGTTCAATAATGATTGCTATGACGGAACACATTCGTTACTATTAAAATAGGTGATCAAATATTGTGTCGGGAACTTTTAATCTTTTATTAAAAAAATGAACAATATGAAGTTATTTTATCTTAACGTTCAAGGAATTAGGCTTAGTCTTGAACAAACAAAGCTTTCACATTGGTAAAAATTGCTTAATTAGGCAATACTTTGGTAATACTTACTCTGAAAAGTAATTTCTCTGGACGGATGAATGATTTGCCCCTTCAATGGAAGGTATACGAAGGGTATCCTTTGTACGCCAATGCCCGTACCGAAAGTGGCCAAAGAACATTCTGTGAAATCATTTTAATAACAATTTAAAAGCCCAAAAACAATATGTATATTTGTCAACTTTGATACGCCACTAAATAATACTTGAATGATCCAAGTTTTTTAGTATTTATCTTTACAAAGCGTCTCATTTGTAAAGGTATTAAGAAAACTTTCGTAAGATTTGTATGATACTTTAGCTTATCGTAAATCCAGTAAATATTATGTAGGCACACATTTTGTTAGCAACTTGAAATTTTTACTAAGGCACAAATTTCTATATTGTCGCTTAATACGGTAATTGATGTGGGCTTGGAAAATTTGCGACCGATTTATTAAAGGATTTGCAAATTATGTGAAGTGCGAAGGCATAAAATGCAAGTTTTTTTTCATCGAAATGCCCGAAAGCAAACGTAGTGGAAAATAAAAGCGTAACAGACAGTTAGACGCTTATTAATGGCACGTATACGTGCTCAACATTTTTAAAAATTTTACGACTTCATGTTAATTTATTTAAAATTTATTAACCGACCCGTATCACAGGAATGTGCTAAAACTAACAGTACAGAAATTAAAATATATGTTGGCCGATGACATGCAAAATCTTAGTTATAGGTAGATATTAGGTATTGGTAAGACATTTCAAGAATATTATAAAAAGTAAATAGACACGATCGAATGGATTAAAATGTGAATGACCAATTGGTTGTTGGGGATTCAGATGTGCCTGTTTCACCACGGAATTAGGAGGTTGGCAGTAGGTTACATGAGCGCATTTCCAATATCTAACTTGTGGTAGCTTGTGCTAGTCCAGATTCCTACATCTAGGTATATCTAATATCTCAATTTCGTGGATGACTTGAACCCGTTATTCTCAAAGGGCTCAGGATTGGGAAGAGTGGCGTCGATTAGGGAGGCCCATTTTAATATGGAAGTTGGCTACTGTTGCGCGGCAGCCTCGGAGCTTGCAACATAATGACAAGGTACCCCAAGGTAACAAGGAGGATATTTTTACCTGGCAAGTCGTCAACACACAGCTCCCGGTCTTCCCTGAAGAGTGGCGCTCGCTGTGGACAGGAGCAGGTGCATCCATTGGTCTGCAGCTCACTCGCTGAACCCGCGCCGTGCTCGGCGCACTCAGCTGCGCCGCACTTCTCTCCTGAAGATAAATAGATTCGTATTCTAATACCCTAAAGCTTTTTGTAATACAAAACTATTTAGCAAAAAGACAGTAAATGCTTCAATCAGAGGTGGATTAAATATTGCGAGCACCTCAAAGACGCCCAGGAAATGTAGCCCTGTCGAGGTCGCGGTAGAATATGAAACTGGTCCGTGGCCCCCGTAGAATATGAAACTAGCGAAGCGTCAGGCCCACTCAACCCGGCACTGGGTGGGTAGCCATGATGGATTTTCCAACGTTGAAAGTGATCTGCAGGGACCACTTAGCATGCGATGGCTTTCACGCCTTGAAACATAATTCTGTTGAAGTTTAAAAGCACGAAATCACCGCGACGCAAAGCGTTGAGCGCTTTCCCACATGAAGGTTAGTTATAGATACATATATTGAGAAGTGGTAGGTACTAGGAGATCAATCATACTCGTGAGGGTGAAAACATCGCCGGTGTCGCGGCGCACGATGTCGCCGAGCGAGGTGGCCTCGGCGGTGGCCAGCAGCAGGAGCAGCAAGGCCATGCTAGCCCCCGCCGCCCGCGCGCCCCGGCTCGCTGCGCTCCTGCATGTCTATGAGCGCCTGGTAAACAAAACATAAAATTATAATGGCAACGCGTAATACTCATAACCCCACTAGGATTTCCTGTGTCGTAACTAAGTGCCAAAACACACAATACAAATACACAGCCAGACCAGAAGCATATTAAAACTAATCATCTCTGCTCTGCTGGGAATCGAACCTAGGACCCTGCGTACCGCAACGGCGTTTAACCAATCATGTCGTCAATAATGTAATTATGGTCACACCATGGAAAAAGGAAGTAGATAGAACGGGTTTGTGGGCGGGGCAGGCGTACCCTAGATTCTGATAATCTTTTAGCTTATCAGAATATCTATTCTTACCACTCTCGTTGCGACTGTCAGTGAGAGGATAAAAGAGTATGGGTATATGAACTAGCGACAATGGACGAAATTTGTAAGTATTGCTATTCTATTTACTTCCTTTTTTCGATGGGCCAGGCGGCGTTATATTACTAAGTAAATTAAAAAAAGCCAAACGTGTATTCTAAGTGAAAATTTGGACAAAATATACAATATTATGACTAATGAACGTAGTACTGAAATCCGTTTGCAATATACCCTTGATATTGCAAACGGACATATGGACTAATCCTGGAACGGGTTAAAGATTTTCACCATCCATCCATCTCAATGATTCATGCAGAATCATTAGTTTAAATTATTTTAATCTAACAAATCGTTCTATACAAACATTTTTCATTTTGAAATATTATTTTCTTATTTTTAACTACTTGCCTACAGGGTAAGTTTGATTTTTATGCCTATATTTTATGCTATGTGCGAGTCAATAGTTTTCAATTTTGCTTGAATTACAAAACTAGATGGTCAAATGCATCGAATCAACTGCCTACAGTCTACTTATCAAGATCATAGTGAAAGCTCACAGAGCAGTGCAAAAATACTTTTCATTGTGTTATGTTCGATTTCACTTAGTTCACATGATTAGCTGCGACACGCCGCGATAACCTTCAAGAATTCTTTATGAGAAAATATGTGAGCATAGGTAGGTACACCACTTATTAATAACAACAGATCTTATATGAGGGAATTAATGCTTAAGAATTATGGGGAATTTAGGTCTAGAGCGGACGCGAAGAGCGATGATCTGTACAATAAGGTACAACAGTAGGTATAAAGTACCTACATAAATACCTACTGGCCTGAAAGTCTAGGTACCTACGTAAATTTTGGTAGAAAATCACGTAGCACGAATTTGTCGCAGTTACCTATTTTATGTCTTGGATTAGATACGTTTGTAATTATTTCAAAGTTAAAAGGCATCATCTCCAAAATTATCATTTTGTTTCATCGCAAACTGAATGGATAAATCAAGTTTTGTACACTTCGCAGTTTCAAACCTCAAAGCTGTAGGTCCATCCATCAAAGATCTCGGCCATCGCATCTAAACCGCGGTCTAAAGTATTATCGCAGTGACAAATTGACAATGTTCGAAGGTGTAATGACACTGACAAACCTGCACAGTGGTGGGTCGGACCTCCCAGACACCTAGCGGCCATTTAACAGATAGATGAAGACCGATCATTACTCAGAATATCGTTTTCTGAAGCAAGATGAGAGATGCATGTAAACTATATTTGCTAAACGAATTACGGTTTATTGATGCACTTTTCGGTAGTATCCCTTAAGATTTGTAATTTAGAAAGTAATAATTATTTCGATTAATAATTTCAATGGATATCAACTCACCTTCGATAAGGAATTCAGTCAAATTAAACTGAAACGTGGTCCTTATAATAATTATGTTGAGTAAAAAAATCTATCCACCTATAAGGCAACTTATGGCAGTAGGTACTCTTTGACCGATGGTAAAAAGAACGATATTACTATTTCGTACATTACTTTTATTTGAAAATTGTTTCTCTGTTTTTACGTGACTTGATCGAACACTTGAAAATACAGAAGAATTTACCTATATAAGTATTCAAACACGTAAAGTAAAGCCTATAGGTAGGTACTCGTAAGTACAAGACAAACCAAAAATTTATTGTAGGGTCGAAGAAATTGAATGATACGTAGTAGTTTCTTAGCGCTGATATAATAGACTATTGTTAGTTACAAGAATCGATATTTTGAGTCGGCAAACAAAGGCCACACGAGTCTCATTTAAATTTTACTATCTTGACATTGCCGATGAATATTACGTTTTCAGGAAAGTCGTGGCTGTTTGCGGTGTAAATGCAGCTTTAGGGCGAATGTTGCCTCAGACGCTCACAATAGGAATTCGTAACTGAAAAATTAATAAACTGTAATAGAAAGCCATTCTTTAATAATAAAAAATTATATGCAAAGCTGTTCACCATAAATTGGTCTTGATTTTGTTGGTAGCTATAGGAGGACTCAGATTCTATGCTTCTTAGAGGAAATTGTGCATGCTGTAAAAAGTTTGGATGTTTTTAAATTACATTCGCTTGAGTCGCTTGCCCAGATTAAATTTAGTCAATTTTAATTTTAATTTTGAATTTCCTGAATTATATACCTACCTGCGAGTTAACTACGTATTATTTTTGTAATAAGACTTGTAAGTATTAATTACAGGAGCTCATTCCTGCAGCTCAGGAATTAACAGTGTTCAGACTGGTTAATTACTGACTATTATTTACTTGTAATGGCGTGCTCTCGTGTTTCCACTTATACCTACTAATGTAAATACCACTATCGGCGAACAACTGGAAAGCAGCCGACAACATCAGGTTCTCTTAAATTTTATTATGTATGTAAATGTATTTTATTATTGTTCACATTAAATTTTCCTTTTAATTTCATGAAATCCCGATCCTTCCTTCTTTATCCTCCCCTAATCATCGCCACTTCGTCCGGTCCGGGTGTCTTTGCTATTGCTATATCCAATAATCATTATCCAGTATTATATTTAAAATGTTACAATTAAGGTGAACATCATGAGCCTACCTACTGAACCTAAGGTTTGATTTGTGATTATATAACACTGTGGCTTACATGTTCGTCTGCTACTCAATTACCTAAGTTTTAAAAAAACGATCCAGTGTTTATCTGTTTAATATATTTAAGTAGTACTGACACGGTTCACAATTAGCTTGGGGTGATATTATACACCGTTCTACTTTTCAATTACGAGTATTATTATCAACGCTGCAAAATATTGTATTGTCGGCTATCATTTTCTTTAACTTAGCGTTGGTACAAACTTGTGAGTGATGCTGCATTAGTGTACCGAGACCGACTTGTGATTACCCTCTCGCGATGAGACATGTGACTAATACTTATGAAGATTAATGATTAGTAGGTTAAGGTTTTCTAGTCCAGAAGTGATTCCGAACGCCTAGAGCCACGTAATTAGTGCACAGTGGCTGTTACATAATTCGCTGTGTCTTCCGTTATTTACTGTCATTATTTTTGTAAATATATGGTTTATGCTCCAGGGACGATTTCGCCGCAGAAGGGAAATGTACATCATTAAAATGTAGGACTGCAGGTTCTAGACGTGAGCGCTTCTGGCGAATGTTATGGACGCTTCCGTGCTTCGAAAGGCATGATTAAAACCGTCTAGTCGCTGATGTTATAGATCAACAATGATATAGTTGTTATACCCTTCCTTCCTTTCAGCCCTTGTTAGTCCACTGCTGGACATGGGCCTCCCCTAATCGACAAACCATGTTAAACCCATCAGCAGATAATTTAATTGTTAAAATTAAATATTCAGATTACCAGTGGAGCGAAAGTTGAATGATGACTGTAAATTTGTGTTTTTGGTCTGATGTGTGTGTGTTCTTGTCTTGTTTTTGTCTTTGGTACCCATGACACAACAACACCTATGGTCGGGCAATGAGTTGAAGTGAGTTGTTTTTTAATAGTGTACGTAATGAAAAGAGAATTGCATAAATACTAGCCATGAATTTAATTAGATCATTTAATTTTATCTTATGCACGTCAGTTATGGAGTCTTATGCAGTCTTTCACATACGCTATATTTGAGTTTTAACGAAAAACTTGAATATTAACAGCTTCTAATATATCTTGTCTTGAACTAGTTCAGGGTGCAACTTCGGACCACTGCTGCTCTTTTACACCTATTTCCGTGCGAACCTACACTCGTAAATTAATGATGCTATCATTTATACCACTGACAAGTTATGACAGCTAGCAGATTTCCACGCTCAAATGAGTTAAAGTGATTTAAACCTATGCTATTTCCGCGATAAACTATGACTAGTAGCTAATTTATAAGAGTTTGAACGTTGTCTTTCCGCTACGGTGTATAAGATTATATTTATATTTTCTTTTAGAAAAGAGTTATCATTTGCTTTCAATGTGGAATAGAAGCAGTTACTTAGAGTTTTCCAAAGTTAAGTTAGTGTAATTAGCGGTACAGTGAAATGAGTGATACTAGGTTGATCCTAGTTTGGTGGCTTGTTTTAGAACATCATTTTTGTAACGTTTAATGTGTGTTATCTATTATTATCTTTAATGAATGTGTTGTAGTACTTAAGCCAAACATCTACCGTTCAATCCATGAAAAAAGTTTTTGAATAAGAATAAGAAATAAGCAACATCATACATACTCGTAGGTACACCTAAAGCAATTTATTTAGGTAAGTACTATTAATTTACTATTAATAAAAGCAAATAGAGTAGATTGGTCATAATTGAAGACCTTTAATTATAGTCTCTGTTGTTTACGTGAGAACCTGGAAACAAGTAGAAAACATGTCTTTTTGTGGTGAGCATCGGTAATAGCCGATATATCGTCTACTGCCGTATTACCATACAAGCGCGACCGAAGTGCAGTTATGCAGTAATCAGAGGCGTCGGCGTGTAACGTAACTGTAACTAATTTGTTTCAGAAATTAATCACATTACAATTTTATTTCAAAACTAGCTGTGCCCGCGACTTCGTTCTCGTGGTATTATGATATAAAAGTAGCCTTACTAGTTACTCCTTATTACATCAGCTATCTGCCAGTGAAAGACCCGTCAAAATCGGTCCAGCCGTTCCAGAGATTAGCCGGAACAAACAGACAAACAAAAATTGTAAAAAATGTTATTCTGGTATATGTAACGGGTAAACATACACCATTTAGTAAAAAGCGGTCAGTTTTATATTACAGACAATCCAATTTTATTTATTTGTATAGGCGTAGATAGATAATATGAAATTTTGTTAAGGTGGAATAAGCATCAATATTCCTACTTAGGTAATGTTTATAAGGGTAGTAGATATTAAAAAGGGCTCAGCATGAATTTGAATGATTAATTTTAATGTCTTACCTAGTTCTGATCGGTGCGGCCCGTTTGCTACTAAATTCTAGCAAAAATGAAACACACTCCACTGCACTGATATTAGGCATACCTATCTACCTACTCAATAAACAATTTTGTTACATTGATGTTGTATAAAATAATTTGATATGATTATAGATAATTTGATGTTAATTTGATTTGATTTAAGGAAAACAGCGGCCAGAATTAACGTTATTTTGAAAAATCATTCATCCATTACTTACTGCCTCTTTGAATAGAGGAGTAACCCGACTCTTGAGACAGTTAGGCCGGTTTCTGCACACAGTAAACATTCTTCTTTGAATACGTAAAGCCGACGACGAAGTTATGGTCTTCGACGCAAGATTAAGAAATGTAAACAACAAGTCTAATAAAATAAACAGCTATAGTTCTACCCGATAATTGCTTTGCAAATCCGTCATCTTAATCAGCAAACCATTATTGATTCTGTATTGAGTGTCTACCTACGGGTCTCTCCTATAGTTTCACTTAGAAGTAAGTATGTACTTGTCTGCAATTAGTTTTAGTAGTTTACAAATTATAAGCAAAAAACCAAAGACTACTTTTTCCCTCTCTTTATTTGTTTTGAGATTTTTTAATACCTATGCTAATTCACTTTTTTTGCACAATAATCTAGGTCATGATTCCGGAACGAATGAGCTATAGCACATAATTTTAACAGCATGTTGAATTAACACCATTTTCAACTTACCAACTAGACTAGTTATTAAATAAGTATAGCAGATTATAGCAAAGAAAACGAAAAAATAAATAAAAAAAATTAAACCGACTTCAAAAAAGTACGAAATAAAATTTGTTAAGTTGAAAAAATAGCAAACAAACAAAAAAAGAACGACCACGATTCGTCAATTCGTTTCAGAGATATGCGAGGATAAACATATTATCTACATACAATGTACATACATACATATACGGATACATACATATACTATACATACATACTTACACATATGAAATTTGGTACTTGTTTGGAAGCCGTAATAGACCAAATTATGTAAATATTGTGCAGTTCTGAGAATATTACATACCTACCTACATAGGTACGTGTCGAATTGATAACCTCCTTTTTAAATTCGGTAAAAAAATTCGTAGGTTAGGTAAGTAATAGACTCTTTTACGAGTATATCCTTGTAGTACTAATTTTAAGACCACTCTTTTACTAGTGGGTACCTATATTCTTCTAGTATTCATTTTAAGATTTTTTTCAAAGAGGTAGGTAGCTATAGGCAAGTACGAGTATATTGATTGCAATTTGTAACTAACAAACGGTTAGCGATGAAAAATTGCAAAGATAAGCAGGGAATCACAGGTAATGTATGCTTTTTACAGTTGTATGTAAAGCTAAAAAAGTTCAACAGTGCTCTTGAAATCGCACCTACCTCGTACAAAAGTGTAACACTCGAAACTTGCGCACTTCATCTAAATTCAAATTGTTTTTGAAGAGGTCTTTCGGATAACGGGCGAGCTATTTGTTTTTTACTAAAATTAAGTTTACTGTTGACTTAGTCTTTTGGTCAAGCTACTCGTAGGTTGTACAATAGCGCTGTTAAAGTTGTGTGTTAAAATTGCGCTGTCGAAATGTTTACACAGCTTTCAGAAAGTTGAAAATCTGGGAAACGTTTCGAAGGATATAAGAACCTACCTAGGTAATTTGCTAAAAATATATTATACCTACTATAAGGAACATAAATACAATAAGTATACAGTTGTTTATAATAAAAGAATTATGTTATTCAACATGATACCATTAATTAACATGTATCTACCGACCTAAGTAGATATTCTGATATGGTTTAATAAACTTTGAATTGATGTGCGAATGTAAATTCCACAAATGTAAATTTAAAATTTATCGTATACGTTTAAAGTGAATCAAACTACCGTATTATAACATAAATATCAGTAACAGATATATTACGGAGTAATTTTGGTGACAACAGCTAATTATAATGCAGTGTTATTCGATACTTAGCGACTGGGATTCGAGATCTTTGGAAATTCCAATAAAATGGAATAGCTCCATAAAGTTTATCGACGATATAATGTCGAATTTGGAGCGCGGTCGATGCTCTACTGGATCTTAAAAGCCCCGTGTCACTTCAAACCAAGTATTTAAAGATACTTAAATATTCTTCATACTACATGTGTCACTGTTCACGCTTGAGTGCGAGTAAAGTGAAGGTATAAAATCATCTAATTGTCAAAATTTCACGACCGTTATTCCATATTTCGGCATATTACTTCTTCCTAGGTGTGAATTCTAAAATCTGTTTTAAAAATTTGTAACAACTTGTTTATTTAGCCTAGAAACTTTTTGAAATTAAAATGCAGCCCTTGAAGTTTAAGATTTACTTACAAAAATTAGTTTGTCATGATTTTTTTATTATTTAAAAATGTAATTTACGCAGTTATAGGTATGTGGGGTACCTATACAGATATCAATTTCAACTAAGAATAACTATAAAATCAAAAATAAGAAAGTCCGTAATCTGTGTCACTTATAGCGTCATTTTTCACAAACACAGTATTAAGGCGTAAATTGAAGTTATCGGAATAGGATTTCCATTCATCAATCATTATTTATAGTAACAGACGTTAGTTTTGCACGGAGCAATGAAACGACCCGTTCCATCAATCATAGGTCGACTCGACGTCTAATTAACACTGCTTAGTGAGTTCTTATTGATTCACAGTCATCGACTGTATCTAATCGTATTCAATGTCACATTAAATTTGTCAGTTATTCATTTTGAAATTGCATTACAAGGTGCAAAGAGAAAACCTTTAAAGTAAATTAATTATTTGAACCTATTTGGAGGCTGTAAGTTCAGAGGCGTGAACTTATAGGCGTTACTTACAGCACGCCGTACAACATATACCTAAGGTGTGTTTAAAGACGAATAAAAATAGAATAAAATAATGAAACAGATTTATCTAGTAGAACTTAAAATGTAGGTAAAGACAGAAGAATTGAATCGCTATAATTTAATAAACGCTTCATATTCATACATCTACACTAGGATTCCCTGTGTTGTGTGTGTCATGGACACACAAGACAGCAAGATACACACCTCGACCGGAAACAAAAACTCATCGTTGTACCTCCGCTCTGCTGGGAATTAAACCCAGGACTCTCCTTGCAGCGCACCGCAATCTTAACCACTGCGCCACGCAGGTGCTTTGATGCTTGTGTCAAACGAATTGTGATTTCTATTCTACAAATAAAACATAAAACTATAAAAACACTGAGAGCACCAAATTATTCTTTCCTCTCTTTCAGCCCTTTCAAGTCCACTGCTGGACATGGGCCTCCCCTAATTGACGCCACTCCACCCTGTCCTGGACCCTTTGAATCCATTTCCGGCTGTCTTCTTCAGGTCAGTCCACCTGGTCGGAGGGCGACCTATGCTTCTTTTGACTTTATAATATTTTAATAGACAAAAATATTAATTGAGCAATTGTATTTTTGAAATTAGGGAAATCAATGACTTTACTACTGCCTGTAATACAAAACTACCGGTAATACAAAAATAGGTCACAATAACACTATCATGGACTTGGTGTGTGGGCATGTGAAGCTAACTTGATCTCCAAACGCTGACACTTGATACTTAACAGTGGTATTGACATTTTTACACGCCACGTGCTCACTGTTTGTCGATAAACAAACCGTTTGACTTTATCAAGTGAACCATTTCGTATAACTGCCGTTTAAATAGAAACAAAATTTGAGGGTCCCATACCTCCCGTACCCCTAAACTTAACTTAGCAATATATGACGAATATTGTAAAGAAAAGAAAATTAAAGATCTTGTAAAAAGGACAGATAAGAAAACTGTAGAGATCGGGTTTGCTTTTACCTGCAACCCGAACAATACGATAATAATTTAGGCTTAAAATTTTAAATATTTCAAGTAATTTTGTATAACTTAACGAAATAATTTGAAATGGAGATAAATTACTTCATCAGAATCATTCAACAAATTACTTTCAATCTCATCTGTACAATCAGAAGATTTTTGTCCGGTAGACATCTGATATTCTTTATAGAATATCTACATGTTTATACTTCAAAGGTAGTAATTAAATCTATATCAAACAAAGATGTTGTCTTAATATAACGGTTCTATAAAAAAGGGATTTTGAAAGAATATTCGATGCTCTACTAATTTCTATAGAGAATGTGGAAAAAAATTAGTAGCCTGACCTTAGTTATGTTTCTAACTGTCACTAATAATAACTGTAAAACTTATATTTAGCTTGCATATACTTAACTAGTTTTGATCAGTAATGTGATCGTAGGTAGGTAGTTACGAGTATATGCACAGAGACTACGTCATTGCAATAACGAAAACCAAAACTTCTAACACTAAGGTTTAAAAAACGTAATGAAATTTTAGTACAATAATTTATTTTACCGAGGTAAAACATTAATTACTTTCTATGCTTTTGTTAGCCGCAGGTTACAATAAAAATACTAGCAGCAATCAAAATAATTAAAGTTAGACAGATAATTAAAAAACACAAAAGGCGCTACTATTAAATTTTGACACTCGCTATAACTGTAGTCTATAATTAGTCGAGTATCGATACCTGGCAGCGACGTCTTGTAATCTTTTCAATTACTATGTTATTTGTCTACCGTGTGAAACTGTGAACGTATCATCGTGACATATGAGAAGGGTTACTGCGCTTGATTTGTTTGAAATCGGGACAGATAAAAAAAACTTGACACTTAAAAAATAATAATATTCAATAATTGACAAAATGCCAAGAAAGTGAAAAATACCCAATATTTTAATATCATAAATTAAAGATAACGGAACAGGACATTTCTATTCTACTGAATGCATAAATAACGCCAGCTTAAACATTTTCATTCAATTCATTCGTTACTCAACATAATTATGAATACAAAGAAGATGCTTTTTTTGTTATATTAATTTAATAAATCAAATTTGATTCAGTTCATTTCATTCCTTTGAAGGTGCAGATAAGATCAGTAGCTTCTGGGAATTGTGGTTTATCTTAGCCAAGGTCGTTCTAAATGAGGCACTTTCTTCGTATTGTGTATAATATTATACCATGACCAAACCATTTATAACTTTTCTTAACGAGACGCCATACTTCTTAAATGTTATAATATTTTAAGTGTCACCTCGAATTTTCATATCATACTGTCACAAAGTCACAAAGTCTTTTCATTCCTTTTTTAAACTCCACGCTTCTGAAATGTTTTCATTTTCTTATAATATCACTTCGGACGTTAGGATCAGGAAAGTCCGCGTATAATTGTACACATGGCGGCACTTATCGGAACGAGGGCACGTCAATTGTCAATCGGGTGCTGAGCTGAGCGCAGGACGCGGTTCCCATGCCGGCGAGAGAACTTCGCATGCACCCGACATTCATGCGATGACATGAGATCACTGACGAAGATGACGAATAATTATGCCGAAGAACCTATGTACATGGATTAAAATGCATAATATTATCTATTAAATTTTTAATCAGTTATGTGTGACATCGTCGAGGAGTATCTGTGACTACATGGATTGAGAGTAATTTTTTAGCTTATAATATTAAGCATCAGTCCTTTTATCATTTAGTTAACAAAAATATTTATACATCTTCCTTTTCTATCTTCCTTATATCTTCCTTTTTCATTCACTGAGATTTACAGCAAACATTGGCTACATAAATGAGAGATTATATTAAATTCAAACAAATCAATTGGCAGTATTTAAAATTCAAATTAAAAAAAATGATTCTGTCTGTAACCCATTAATGACGCACATAACATTTTTAATTATTTTTTTAGTGCGTGCCACTGGGATCGAACGTGGATCCCTCGAGTAAGAGGCAGAATTTTTTACCACAGGGCTATCACCGCTTACCTATCACCACGTACCTAGTATCTACTACTAAGTATGTATTATTAAAGGTATACATTATACGTTTTGTAGCAACTAAGATGGCACACATGCTGTTTACTTGTCACGAGCGATGTTCCCATGATAGAAATGAGATTCCTCAGTCACGTGTGATCAACGCGACAGCCATTACCACTCGGCACCGCAATTTTACCGACGTATCTCTGTAAAATAACTTTAATTCTCGTATCGTTATAAAATTATAGCGTTTAGCCTGCAATACGAATATGGAACTCGAAATGGCGAACTTAAGGTTATCTCAAAGTTTACGAGTATGTATGAATATTTTCAGAACGAGAGTTATCAAGAAATTAAAACATATTTTTTCAGTATATTGCGTTTCCGCCTTCAATTCGCTCTGAAGTACCTAGTATGTTAGTGTTTGTGTTTCGGTTGTAGATACACAAAAACCACAAAAAGAAAACACATAGAACTGAAAAATGAAAAAAAGTTATTTAAAAACCGGCTTTGGATTTGTTAGGTAAAATAAATCATTTTTGAGGCTGGACAGGTCCCATGTATTACCAACTTAATATCAAAACCTAATGATTGTGTGCTGTTATTTTAAATAACACACTCTCAGAAGCAGAGAGCTTGGCGTGTGAATAAAAACTATCAAAAGTTTATTTTATGATAAAAATGCTCAGCTATTGTATTTATGTGTGTATTGAACTGCCATAATATTAGCTTATAAAACTTCGGGTTTACCTACTAAGCGATTACTTAATTGGCCGCAAATCCAATAGTGGCCCATTGTGTGAAAATATTGCCACTAATAAAGTTGTAAATCGATCTATTTCGTCTTTGTTGTATATTGTTGTATATAATAATTTTAATTGTAGTTAAATATTGAAATGTGATAATAAGTATAAATACCTCTAACTAGAGTAAGTTAGAGGTATTTATACTTATTATTACTTACACTATCGAATGGTGTAATAATACAGGATGTGATTTTTTTTTTCAAAATCAACGGGTTCGATTACTGGATGGAGTTATCATCACAATCGGTTCCCAGATTCCTTTCAGCATTTTTCGCTATTCGTCAAAGTTTGGGATTTCTCCATCCACGCACACTTGAAAAATTCTAAACGTATTTTTAAAAACAATCTAAGTATATACAGGATACTTAGATTGTTTTAAAAAAAAAGTACAGTCCGAAAGATTGCAAACAACCAATTATTTGCAATGAATGATACGTAAAGCAATTAACAGTTAAATGGCACATCACTGCTAGGTTAGCTTCCCCTCTTTATGGGGTCGGATAATCACTTTATATGACTCACTACGAGTATCTTGCTTCCCCATTTAGTTTTATCACATGGGTTGTTTTTATAGTATAGAAATAGAATATTAGCTCGCAGGTAATTTAATGTGAAGTGATTTTAACAACCTACAAAACCATATCAATCTGATAATTATTTATTATTATTATGTTTTCTCGAATTCTCGAACAATCTCGTAAAATTTTCCTCCTGAAGAGTGAAAAATAACCACCTCCACATTTTATTACAATTTATCACAATGTTGTGTGTAACAATGGATTTGTAATAAATTTTATCGTTGATACTATAATAAGAGCTTTAAATCTGAAAGTAACCATAAAGTAGCGAAGGAGAAAAGATAATATTATCATGACAACCCCTAAATAATGTTGATGTGACCCATAAAAATTGCTGTTGCATGTTGTGAGGTAAGTAGAGTTACCTGCCTGAGAGTTCGCACAGAATAATTCTATGAACGATTTCAACGTTGATAGTAATACAAGAACTTATTACTGAAAATTTTGCCAGTATAATCTATCATACTGACTATTATAAAAGCGAAAGATTGTGAGGATGGATGGATGTTTGTTACTCTTTCACGCAAAAATGGCTTAATGGATTTGGATGAAATTTGGTATACATGTAATTTTTAACCTAAACTGACACAAATGAGACATTTTTTCCCTCTCTGGACTAAATTCTGAAACTGATGTGGATGAAATCGCGGGTAAAAGCTAGTAAAGAACCAAGCATAATAAAGAAAACTTACTAACGATGTTAGTCCGCGGCTGCCGATAATTTACGATGTATGACTTAAAACGGTGGAGCATTGATAAGGTGTAAGATAAATATTTTTTGCCTCCATAAACGTAAGTGACAACGAATTTTATTGGTCTGTTTACCGCCGTTATTAATCGATACGCTACTAAAAAAGTATCGATTTATTCGTTTTACAGCCTGACACTTTACTGTTGGCGCTTCTATAGATGCACCGAAACCGACTTATTTTTCTTTTTAGATACTATAAAACGATACGCTTTATATAAATGTTAGTGGTCGATGGTATAATTCAAGTTTTATATGTCGTAACATTATCAATTAATTTGTGATTTGAAAATCAAATGATATGAGAGAACTGCTTGCAGTTAAAAATTTCAGCCTGCTATTAGCTTTTGTACTTTTTATTTAGACTCTACAGCATTCAGACTATAACATAAAACCATTTTATTAAATCGATTTTTAATTACCGTCAAAAGTTGTACTGACTATTTTATTTCAATAGTTTTATTAAGTATTTACTCGGTATTGATGTACGAGAAATATTCTATTGAAGCTGATAAAGATTCTGTAACGCATGCGCTCAAAAGTGTTGCTTTTTACAGACAGTTTTTATGACTCAAAGAAAAACATAATTCAATTATCATTCAAAACTCCTAACAGTATCCTATAATTTTAATAGGCACGTCTCGTACGCGCATTCTAAGAAAAGTTTCTGAAGAGGCCGAACGAGCAATTCAAATTTGTCGCTATCATAAAAAATGTTTAAGCAATCACAAATTAAATTTGACACCTAATACAGTAAAAATTCTTTACGCTCGCCTCTAACAATCATACATCTGTCCGACACCTTCAATAAAATGTAATTTACAAATATAAACGAACACGCGTTTCAAGAGCATAACAAATGTGAACAACACTCCTCTCCTCCACAAATATTGTAATGAATTGTGAATAAACATAGTTAAAATCTTTCAATCAACCTTTACGGTTACAGGTTAAGTTATCGAGGCTCTAAATGTCATGTCATCTTTGTTAGAGTATTTCATGACTCGTGCCAATAAAAAAATAAGCAGTGATGTTTAGCTACGAAGAATATTTTTTATGGTATACAAAATAAATATTGATTGTAGTGTAATAATTATAAGAATTTGATTGTATATCTTTTTCTAATATAAGTTGGTAATATATGTAGAGCAGGTTGGTATTGGTATGTAGAGTAGGGCTCCATAATATATATATTTACAAATACTTATTGTACTATTTCTTTTTGTTTTCTTTCTTAAAAGTTTGGTTTCGATTTCGCAATTAAATCAATTTATTGGATTTACTTAGTATCTATGCAGAAATTCAAATTTTTTCATAATCAAAGTAGAAAATTAAGGAACAGCAAAATATCAAATATGTTTGTACAAACAGCAAACAAATAATATTATGGTTTAAGATCTTTATTATTCCTTCTTAAGACTTAAACAATTCACTTATAAAGGAAACAGTTTTACGACATAAATTAATTAGTGTAGAGTAAAATACCAATTTATAAAAAGGTTTGATTTATTAAATGCATTATTACTCGTATTATGTATAATAACGACCTTCATGGCGCAGTTGTTAAGACACACAAGCGTCGAAAGGAGAGTTTAGGCTTCGATTTGATTCTACCCAGCGAAGCAGGTATTTGAAATTAGTTTAAATTTCTCTTTCTGATTCCACGTCTGAGTCTTGTGTTATTAAGGTGGAATCTTATTAAAGGGTAAGGTTATGTTAGTTAAAGCCTTATTTATCATTTATTTATTTATATATACGATTCGAATCTTAATAGGTATCTATTTTGATATCATTGCTTTATTGAGGCAGTCACTTCTTACAATACTCATAGGACCACACAAGGATGCCCTGTGTCATTGGTAAAATACACACACACAGACTAAAAACAGAAAAAACGCATCATTCAAATATCTGTTCCGCTGGGAATCAAACCAAGGCCTCCTTACTCAACGCACCGACGGCGTCTTAACCACTGCGCCATTCAGGTCGTAGCGCTCACAAAGACCAGTTCAAGTTTTGTCAAACATGCAGTGGACATGCCCATCGTTAGATATTTCGGACATAACATGACGGCTACGGCGGCGGCTCGCTGACCCGAAGTTTTTTAGAACATTTCTTTGTATTATACCCTCGAGTTTTTGGAACGCGATCCCGGAACCTGTATGTACTGTTAAGGGGCATATTGTCGTTTGTGATACTGAGAATAGAAGTTTTATGGGTCTACGCCATTACAAATAGATACGAGTATACTCGTATGAGCAAAGAATTGCAGTCCATTAAAACTTTCGTGTGTGTTCCTTGACTTTAAACGAGACCTTAATATAAATGAAATTAATATTTCTTTAGATATATAATGTACACAATTACTCATATTGATCTAATAAGAATGATTTTAAAAATATAAACCAAGTAAAATACACACATTACGCGCAAATGGCGTGTACATACTAATATTTTATGATTAATGATACCAAATGAATAATTTAAATTGAAGAATGGTGCAGCTGGTGCAAATGGTTATCTATTCATTTGATATAGTTTTATAATATAAGTGTTCTCATAATTTTATATTATATAGTATCAAGATTGATTATTTTTAAGTTCGCTTGAGGCACATAATTAAATATTGCAAAGTTCTTCATAGGAAAGACATCAACGCATCTAAGTGCTTTTACAATGTTAACAATTTTTATCCGTCCTACTTAGTAACCTATTACAGAACGTTGATGTTTATGAACGTCGTAATACTTACATGAATATATTATTTTATACGTAGAGATTATACATGTATTTTTTGTCTATTGTATCAAATATTTCGAAAACCTTGACATGAAACGACATGATGAAAATTTGACATGAAAAATAAACAATAGAGAATAATAAAAGCGATAAAAGAAACTATTCTATAAACAATGCCGTAGCTACTAACGCAGCTACTAGACGCAGCAGGTTTACAGATCTTATCTGAGACTCTAAAACCACAAGTACCCATAATCTGATCGTGTACAGCAGTGAGCATGCAATTGACGTATTTATTGCTACTAGCTTAGACAAGAACATGATGTTAAATAGGTGAAATAAAACAGGCTTAGCCCTGCTTGTAGAGATCGCAGGCAATTGAAAAAATTTTTGGAGAATCAGTGGCGGCTAGTAATTATATAATATTTAGTAAGTACTGAATAGCTAAAAGTGGCGAATTTCATTTACGTTTTCTTCGACAAACCGTGTGCCCTGATTGATAAGATATAGCTTTTGGTAAACCTTGTTTCTGCTACAACTTTTAAAACTACGTCAATCTTGAAGTATGTGAGCTCTGGAAAAATCTATACAGCTCGGTCATAAGTACGTAAGCTTTTGTCCAAGCCTACACCAATTCTATCAGTGTGTCAAAGAATACTCCACAGCCCCTTGCACTTCATGCCAGGACTTAGGTCTTCCTTTATTATTGCCGGTTCAAAATTTCAGAGACTTTAACTTACAGGTAAGAGCTGTATCTGCTATATTACTCATTGTCAAAGACGCTACTACAATTTGAGACTATTTACTCCCTACGGCATATTTTGGATCCTTTACAGAATTTAACTTACACTGTACGTATAATTTGCCTACGTAGTTTAGCAAAATTGTTCGACAAATTGAATTGATCGATTCCAAACCGTTGTTCAATCCGCTAGCAACATTTTCCCTACGCCGTGTAGCGGCACCAACTAAAATCGATTGGTTTAATGATAAATTCGTTTCGCATTTGAACAAAGTTACGTGTTGTTATTAGTGTTTGGGAGGGTTTGGTAACCTTTCTGAAATTAAGTTAGTTATATAACAATTTTCGAAATAATTATTTTTAATATGTTATCAGATTTTATCATTGTTTGGATTTTTAAATATTTTAAGATAAATTAATAATACAACAATGCGTTAATACAACAATTTAAAACCTTGTGAATAAGAGCGTTCCTAATGTGTTAAATTTATTTGATCATAAAGAATTTATTTAACTTTCTTTGCTCCTGTGGATTTCGGCACTAGTTTTTAAAATAATTAAATTTCGTTGTTAACCCAATAGTTAATATCAATCTACTAAAAAGCATTAATAAAAAAACAATGATTAAATTACCAAAGGTTGCAGAGCCCATCATACATCGTGTAACGGTGGACGCGTGTCTCTGCGGACGCGATTGATCGCAATGCGGAATGCAGTGTAATCGCAGATTACGCACAGATCACCTCCAAACGTGACGTCATTTTCACTTTATTTAGTCTCTCTAAATATATAAATCAGAAATCTTTATTTAACTCTCCAAATAAAACAGAGGATTTGCCTGCTTACTCCGTGTCCCACAGAATTCGCAATGATGAAATCCGTAGATGAACCAGACACCGACATAGCTCTCAAAGTTAACAAACAGAAGTGGCAATGGGCTGGCCAAATCGTTCGAAGGACAGATAAGCGGTGGGGAAGAAAGGTCCTCGAATGGCGATCACGTCTCGACAAAAGGAGCACACAACCAGGTGGACTGACGACCTGAAGAGGACAGTGGGAAACCGTTGGATTCAAAGGGCCCAGGACCGGGTGTAGTGGCGTCGATTAGGGGTGGCCCACGTCCAACAGTACAAAGGGCTGAATTGATGAATGATGATGATGTCTTCGTGTGCTAATGCCATGACGCTCATTAAAGTTCCTTGTACAACGTCATTGCATTCCACTTGTCGCATGTCAGTGCGTATTTCAATTAAGACAGCTCCATACCGACCTCTGAGAAGCCTCATTTCAGTCAATTAGGATAAGCAGACCTGGCTGGTGGGTGGAAGAATTTAGCCAAGTCCTCAATGATGAAAGAACGATTCCATCTTGGGCTATCCTAGTAAATCCCATCTACATGATTTCATAGCAGACACTTCCATTTTAATATGCACCAATAATATTTCAATACCTTAAGTGTGAATATGAAACTAAAATTTTATACATTTATTAACTAATGGATGTAGGTACATATTTAACAAACTCATCGTTAAATCGAAACATAAAATATGGCTTTGAATCGCCAACATGCTTAAAAGCTTTAACCAATCACATGTCCGTCGGTGTGGAGGATTTAAGATCAATTTGTCAGAATTATTTATTTACATACAAGTACACACCAGTATGTCCTCAGCATAAATCTTGGGTGGGTTGTAAATTTCAATTTATTACCCATCAAGTTCAATTTGGATTAGGAGTTAGACTATTAGTATAAGAGGCAATGGTTAAACCGTGTTGGGGATGGAACCATAAGACTTGCAACAAGGTTTTACAGCTGCTTTCTATTGATATCAAACAGTTAAGTTTAGTTCTAAACATACAATTAAGCGCGCATTCAATAGAGCTGTCCCGGAGATCCCCTTCCTTTCCTGATAAAAATCCTCTCTGGAGATCGCCCGATCTAGGAAGTTCCTACCATCGTCTTCATACATTTTCCTTTAAAAGCATGTTCTCCATGTCTTTGGCTTGGATTAACGATGCTAGAAAACAAATTTGAGATCCTCATTATATTCCACTGAAATAGCAACAACGTATCCAAATACAATATCGGACAAAGCTTGGGTTTTGTGTGAGGTTTAAATTCCATGGGCTGCATGCATTCCTGCAATGACAACTAAGCATCACGTGTTTTCGCTACTTCTAGTTATAATTTAAAAAAGATGGCTAGCGGTCTCCGTCATCCTTTCATACTAACCGCATCACTTGTTTGCAAACCATTAGTGGCCCAATGCAGGGTCTGGTCTCCTTCCACAATGAGAAGAATGTAGAGCTTTAGTCCACCACACTAGTGTGGGGCTGCGGACTCCATCTACATCCCTTGTGAAAACTTTTGCTGTGTGTAGGTTTCCACACACGTTTTTGTTCATCGTTGCATCGGATGACATTAAATTGCTACTGGGATTCGATTTCAGACCGTTTTAGAGACTGAACACTTTGGCCACTGTTCTATCTGACTGATCACTTAATCGCTTGCAGACTCAACCAACCAACTAGGCAATCAACTCATATATGCGATAAAAAATTATATGTTTCTATTTCAAAAGTAAGTATTTATTATGTAGTCGTACACTAAACAGGTTTGGAATAACACTTAAGAATTATAGAAGATAGATGCGACACGGGTATGTAATGACGGATTCATTAACATCTAAATATTGGCTGGTTCCGCGCACGCGTCATTATATGAACACGTAATCGATGTTCTACATACGCCTAATATGTAAGTATTAAATAAAATAGCGACGAAACCCTAGCATTATCGCAGAGATATGATTAAGGTAAGATTGAGCTACCGGTTGCGCTATAAAGCTGTGTTCATGCTGAATATGTAACAGTTGGTGCGGGGATAGCGCAGTAAAAAGAAAAGAAAAGAAAAGAATGCGTTTATTGTTGACTGTTACACGAGAAAGATGTTACAAAAATTATAATAAGTTAAGAACAGTCTACCCTATGCGGGCATACAATAATTATATCTTATAGGTAGTTAAGAAGAAATCGAATCCCGTTTCAAGAGATCCGGGTTTGTGACTCAGGCATAAACTAATTAATTAAATTAAATTTCACCTGTTGTAACGACGAAGAAAAATATAGTGTGAACGGTCCATAAAGTTCTTAAAAGCTGGCGTAGTTCAAAAAAATACGGATAATATGATATCCGCATGTAATTTTACCCATATAAAAGTTGTATACCCACGAATGTCTTTCTTTCACGTTCGTTTCTATCTTTTACAATGTTTTTTTATTATGAATCAAGGCTTAGGTACTTTTTAATAAGAGACGAACACCATAACAGGACAGAAATAACAATGTGATAGAAACCTATAATTTGACCACCTATCATCCCTAGATAACAACTCGACAGTTACCATCATTTCCTATCATTTATAATTTAGACATGATTTTCAAGCGTATTTAACTTTTCTACGACTGTGAGTAATAGGTACACGAATGTGAGTGAATGCAACCATTCTGAAAAATGAGTTCAATCATAACTTATTGTTTATGAAATAAAAAAGACATATATTATGTGTAATTAAATAATACCTAATAAAATACATTCTTAGGGTAACGTGTTCACTTACGCTATTTATTTATTTATTTATTTAAAAAACTATATTGTTGTTCCTAAAAACCAGGTTTCACAAATGGCGAACTGTATGAATTCCACTTTGCAGCAATATTAACAAAAAAAAAAAGACATTGAAACACCTTCTCCAATGCTGTCGAAATGTAAATATCAAAGAATTTTTGTAATAACGCAACAAAATGCCGTCTAGCAATTCAATTATCACGTAAACCGTTAAAGTGGCGATTAAAATTAAACTACCATCAACTCGAATTTAAATCGAATCAATCATGCCCGCACGCGCGCTTGACGAAAATTTAGGGTTCTCTGAGAAGGTTGTAGAATATTCGAGTTGTAAAGACAAACAAAATTTCTATGATAATTTTTCATTAGCAACCCTAGATTTTAAATGGTTCAAGTTACAGTAAATAGCCAACTTGAAGAGGACTTAAGTTCTGTAGACTTGTAGAGGAACTAAATTCAACTTTTAAAGATGTGTGAGTTTGATGATATATAATTTGCATTAACATATTATGAATAATTTTGTTGTAATTATCACTATGATGATATGCGATATGACTATAATATGAAAATAGATCTCCTAATGGTTCTATATTAAAGTCAGTGTGTTGAAAACAATATTTCTAGAGATATCAGTGTGTAAAAGATAATACTTCTATAGACATAAACACGGAACCATTCGTGCACACACGTTGATTTAACCAAATTTGACTTCACATCATTATAGTATCGTTATTAGAATGTAAGGCGGCAACGCAGCAAAGAATACCTTCGAGTGAATGTCGATATTAACAAATCATTTCTAGTAATGATGTGCTCCATGATGTTATTAAATATAATTTAATCAAATTCTTTCGAAAGGAAAATAAAGGCCAAATATGTTATATTGACGCACAAAGCGTGAGCACGTAAGTACTTAGGCCTAGAAAAATTGCAAAGGGATATTATTTCGTAAATGACCGTTACAGTAAAGTTCGTTGCCGTTTCAATAATTCTGAGAATAAAGAGATATGCAGGTGCATATCTCGGTATGGATACTTTCGATGATTTGCAAGTAAGGCTTAATAGTTAGGAAAAGGTCTTTTAAAATTAAAGTAAAACTAGCGTTTGCAATCTGATCAAAGAACCAAGAAGAATAATTTATGTACGTGACTCTGTGTAATGTAACTCTACTTAAACCCTTGACATAAATTCTAGTAACGCATTTAAAAATGATAATCTATTAAAAAACATTTTGAAAAAACTTTTAGATACTATTTTTATTTAGAACTATAAACCCTTTCTTTTGATAGATACCCATATCATATTGGATTCAGAATGACGTCACTTGGACAATCAAACATTGTGTTCCAAACTAAACGAGTATGCAAAATTTCATTTCAATCGGTTAAGGATAAGCTTTAATATTCAATTGCAAGGTTTGACTCGAACATTCCTACAAACATTTCAAGTTAAAACCTTTTAAAAAGGAACCACAGAGACATAAACATCTGGATTGTGTCCATTACACTACCGACTAGCGACCTTCAGTGGGAAAATCAGGAAACTGGTGTAGTGGCGATTGTTGCAAGGATTCAGATTCTCCATATTCGTAGGCAGCATCCAGAAATGGGCGGTGGTGGACAATACGATAAACAAACGAGGTGTTAACATAAAGAGCACTATGCGACCCGTATCGGCTTAATTGGCGAACCATTCACTCCGGAACGTCCGGAACTGAAGTCGTAACTTTCTGCACTTAAATGCATATTGACGCTTTATAATTATGTAAATAGGTAGTCTATAAACATAAATTTTGGTTCAAATATTTTAACATAATTATGGAATCTGGATCTAATTAGATCTATTCAGATTTTATTTAATCGCAATACATTGTTGCTTAAATTCAAAAGTACCACAAATCAAAACTCTATTTTTTTAAAGGAGAGCAGATCAAAATGTAAAAAACTGTTTTTTGCTTCAAACTGCCTTATTTTATATCAATATGTATGTGTGTATACATTAACGATAGACATTCTTTAAAAAATGAGATTTTAGTGCTGCTGGTATGGCACTAGTTTTGTAGAAGGAGTGGAGATTGAAAACGGCAAAAAATGTTATTTACACTTTGTATATTTACACAGAAATTATGTACACAAAAGTATTTACAAGAAGAATTGCTATAAACGCATGTTATTAATAAAATATACAAGATTACAAAAATAACGAATTGAATGAGAAAAATTTTTGAATAATGACTCGCTTGTTATTCCGTCTCTAGGCAACGCGCTGCTCGCGGTTGTGCACTAGAGACGGACGGATGGCTATGGTATCGATGCGATGCGATATTTACAATGATCGATAAATGATCGGTAATGTAGCTGAATGATGGAATATGAAGTATGGCTACATCACCCCCCTCCAGAGACCGTCAAGGGCGATAAAAATTCGGAAAATGAACATGGCGTCCCGATCGCGTTGTCTTGGTCGTTGAAGTGGAGGGAGATGTGTCGGGTGTAGGTGTGGGTGCTTGTGTGTGCTGTTGTGTAGGGGCGACCGAGTCTGACAGTATGTAGGCCGGTTTGAGTCGATCTACCGATACTGTCAGATCTTTGCCTTTAACCCTGATCTTAAATGTTTTCCCAGCTCTCTTGACCACCTCGTGGGGTCCGGTGTAAGCTGGTTGAAAAGTGCCTCGTACAGCGTCCTCTCGCAAAAAGACATGCGAGCATGTGGCGAGGTCTTTATATATGAACGTCTTGAAGTTGGACGTGTGGTGAGAGGTAGGTACTGGCTTAAGGTTGTTGGCAAATGATCTGACTCGGGCTGAAAAGTCCGTGAGGTCAGTCGTGCACCTGCCATCAGTATGGCCGAAAAACTCACCAGGGAGCCGAAGTGGTTCTCCATAAACGAGCTCAGCTGAGGAGGTCTGAAGGTCCTCCTTGAAAGCCGTGCGAATACCGAGAAGGATGAATGGCAACGTCTCGGTCCAGCGACCATCAGCGTGACATGTGATAGCCGCTTTCAACTGTCGATGAAACCTCTCAACCAGTCCGTTGCACTGAGGATGATACGCAGTCGTCTTCCGATGTTTGAAGCCGATTGTGTTCGACAGCTGCTGAAACAGGCTCGATTCGAACTGTCTACCGCGATCAGTGACTATATCGGTAGGACATCCGAATCGTGCCACCCAGCCAGATAAGAAGGCTTTGGCCACGGTTTCCGCTGTGATGTCGGTAATAGGGACAACCTCAGCCCATCGCGTGAAGCGATCGACCGCTGTGAGGCAGTACCGATACTCCTTGGAAGGGGGAAGTGGTCCGACGAGGTCCAAGTGAACGTACCTGAACCGCGCTGAAGGTAAATCCAGTGTGCCAAGAGGTGTTACAGTATGCCTGGTTACCTTCGAGCGTTGGCAGGCTAGGCATGTTCGAGACCACTCGCGACAATCCTTCCTCACCTGAGGCCAAACGTAGCGTTGTGCCACTAATTTGGCACTAGCGTTAGCACCAGGATGGCTGAGTGAGTGCAGACTGTCGAACACAGATCTGCGCAAGTGCGATGGTATAAACGGCCTGGGAGTCGGTGTGCTGACATCGCAGTACAGTTGAATGCGACTACCAGGGATGTACATTTTCCTAAGGCGGAGCGAAGATTCAGCGCCCAGATATTGAGCGAGCTCAGGGTCGGCGTCCTGGGCACCAGCTATCACCTCTAGGTCTACGGGTCGATGTAACTCCTCGACTCGAGAGAGGGTATCCGCGACAACGTTGTCTTGACCGGAAATATGACGAATGTCGGTCGAGAATTGTGCCACGTAGTCCAGGTATCTATACTGACGCGGTGAACAATTTCGTTTGCGCTCGCTGAAGGCGAAGCATAAGGGTTTGTGGTCAGTATAGATGGTGAAGCTGGTGGCCTCTAGCCAGTGGCGGAAATACTTAACGCTCTCGTAGATGGCAAGGAGCTCGCGGTCGTACGGAGAATACTTCCGTTGCGGTGTGCTCAACTTGCGAGAGAAAAAGGCTAGAGGTTGCCAGTCGCCTTCCTTTAACTGCTGTAGTACCCCACCTATTGCGGTGTCCGAGGCGTCAGTGACTAAACTTAACTTCGAGTTGGAGTCCGGATGTGCAAGCATTGCAGCATTGCACAGGCTCTCTATGCAGGCCGTAAAGGCTTTCAACGAGTCTCCGCTGATGTCGACGGGCTGCGAAGCTCGGATGGAACCGGTCAACAAGTCGTTCAAGGGAGCTTGGATTTGGGCAGCGTGGGGAATAAACCTCCTGTAAAAATTTATCATGCCCAGGAATCTCCGAAGCTGCCTTGCGGTTTTAGGGACCGGGAACTCCTTGATGGCCTGAACCTTGCCTTCCAAAGGTTTGGTACCATGCTCGGATATATGGTAACCGAGAAACGTAACCTCTGGAACTCCAAACACGCACTTGGCGGTGTTGATAAGTAAACCATACTCTTCCATCCTCTTGAAGAGTTGCCGTAGATGATCGAGGTGCTCTATCTCAGTCCTTGAAAATACCAAGAAGTCATCCAGATATGGGTAACAGAAATCAAGGCCACGAGTCAATTCGTCCACAAACCTTTGGAAAGTTTGACCAGCATTTCGCAGACCGAACGTCATGAACGGAAACTCAAAAAGGCCAAACGGTGTGGTTATCGCTGTCTTCGGAATGTCATCCTCAAAGACAGGGATCTGGTTGTACGCTTTCACCAAATCTATCGTGGAAAAGATCTTACAACCAGATAGACTGTGAGCGAAATCCTGTATGTGCCTGATGGGATACTTATCTGGGATGGTCCTCGCGTTTAGTAGCCGATAGTCACCGCACGGACGCCAGCCATTATCCTTCTTGGGGGCTAGGTGCAGGGGCGATGACCACGGACTCTCAGATGGGCGAGCCGTACCATTCGCCAACATTGCCTCAAATTCGGCACGAGCAATTTTCAGCCTCTCCGGTGCCAGCCGACGAGGCGGACAAGAGACTGGAGGGCCTGGTGTGGTACGTATGTGGTGAGTAGTGTTGTGCTTAGGTATGCGTGGAGTGCCAGACGGTCGCGTGATATCCTGAAACTCGGAAAGCAAACTGTGAAATTTAGTCGGACCAGTCACAACCTTCACGCTAGATATGAGACTGTCGCTGCTGTCTACACTGGCAACGGTTGACAGTTTTGTGAGGTTGTCTACCAACCGCTTGCCTCGCACATCAACCATTAAATTGTAATGTGACAAAAAATCAACGCCTATGATGGCTTTCGTCACATCGGCTACAACAAATCGCCACACAAAGTCTCGGCGAAGACCAAAATTTAATTTTAGGTTAATATAACCGTATGTGGCTATAGCACTACCGTTTGCAGCGTACAGAACGTAATCCGTTTTTGTGCGCTGTTGCCGTACCGCGGTCCGTGGGTAGACGCATAGGTCACTACCCGTATCTACCAAAAACTGGACGCTTGAAGTGCGGTCGGTAATAAAGAGGCGACTATTAGAGTCAGAATGGGTATCACTGCCCATTACTTCCGGTCGCTCGTCGGGTTTCGGGCTGGGGGCGGGTCGTTCCCGCTGCGTCGGCGGTCGATGTCTGGAGGAGCTGCGTGACTGCTGCTTCGAAGTTTGTCGCCGAGTGTGCTGATCCACTTCCCGAGATAGTTGCCGCACCATATCGCTGAGCTTGTCAATGTCACCAGCAGTTGTCGCGACAGGTGATGATGCAGGAACAGCGGGGGTCGTGACCGGGCAGGACGTTGCAATCTCCTGCAGTCGGTCAGCGAGGTCCGCTAGCTGTTCGAGGGAATCGTGGGACAGCGTGGCCAACACTGGCTTGATGTTCTCCGGAAGACGGTCGATCCATATTTTCCGGATAACGTGCTGGGGAATGGATGGACCCGCCAGGTCTTGCAAATGTTGCAGGAAGCGTGACGGAGTCCGGTCACCAAGCACTTCGTTATTTAGGCGCGCTTGAAGTGTCTGCGCGAGCCGGCTGATGAGCGTGGTCTTGAGGCGCTCATAACGGTCTGTGACCGGAGGGCTGAGTATGAAATCCCTCACGGTCCGCGCATGCACCATGTCCAGGTAAGATAATGCATGGACATACCTGAGTTCGTCATCTATAATGGAATGACTTAAAAACTGGCCTTCGAGTAGGGCAAACCATAGCTCCGGATCGTTGGGGCAAAATGGTGGAACCCTCAGTGAAGGCGCGCTGGTGATGGTGCCGCAGGAGCTGGAGCTGGATGTGGAGTCACGCGTCATCCGCATGCGCCGGGAGTATGCGCGTGTGCGGGCGTGGTGCGCGCCGCCAGCGCGGTCTGATGTGTCATGACCGCTCGAATCCGTCGATGTGTCCCGCGACGAAGAATTGCGATATTTTGCCGTATCAATACTCATAATTCACTGTTGTTCAAAGTTCGGGGTCACCACTTTAGTGCTGCTGGTATGGCACTAGTTTTGTAGAAGGAGTGGAGATTGAAAACGGCAAAAAATGTTATTTACACTTTGTATATTTACACAGAAATTATGTACACAAAAGTATTTACAAGAAGAATTGCTATAAACGCATGTTATTAATAAAATATACAAGATTACAAAAATAACGAATTGAATGAGAAAAATTTTTGAATAATGACTCGCTTGTTATTCCGTCTCTAGGCAACGCGCTGCTCGCGGTTGTGCACTAGAGACGGACGGATGGCTATGGTATCGATGCGATGCGATATTTACAATGATCGATAAATGATCGGTAATGTAGCTGAATGATGGAATATGAAGTATGGCTACAAGATATTTGACTTGTGGTACCTTTGAATTTAAGCAGCGACTCGTGTTTTCTTAATTATTTTTTAGATAAGGGCTAGGCATGTTTTGATGCTCAGTGTCGTTCGGAACCTGAAAATATGTTATGTATAAATTAAGAAGAAGAAAATCTGGCGGTATGAATTAATTCGGCAGTATCCCGTTTGTAGCCATACTTCATCTTCTCTAAATTTCTTTATTTCATTATTCGGTTACATCATCGACTCGACATTGATCATTCATCGATCCTTGTAAATATTCATTCGATAGTCGCATCAATGTCATATCCATCCCCGTCTCTAGTGCACAACCACGAGCAGCGCGTTGCCTAGAGACGAGATAACAAGAGTCGTTTTTCAGAGATTTTTTCTTACTGTTCGCTATTTTATATTTTCTTGTAATATTGGTTAAATATAAGTTATGTTGCGGTGTTATTTTGTAGATACTTTTGTGTAAATAATTACGTGTAAATAAACTGTAAATATCATCAGTGCCCCCTTTCAATTATCCAATCACTCCTTCTACAAAAACATAGCGCCATCTCATCCGGCGCTATATTGGTGACCCCGACGTGATCCAGGGGTACGTTTTTCTCCATACCGGTACCCCCGAAGAACATGGAAGATTGGAAGGAGGCGCAGGGAGACGCGGCCGCCGCAGCCGCCGCACCCGCCGCAACAACCTCTAGTGATGTGTGTAAGGTTGGTATACGTGTACCACCCTTTTGGCCAGAAGAGCCTGAGATATGGTTTGTGCAAATTGAAGGCCAATTTAACATCTCAGGTATCACTAATGACTCCACAAAATTTAATTACGTAATCGGCCACTTAGACAACCAATACTCCAGGGAGGTGAAGGATATTATTATCAATCCTCCTCCCACTGGAAAGTACGAGAAATTAAAAGCAGAATTGATTAAGCGCCTCACTGATTCTAATGAGAAAAAAATCAAACAACTTCTCATGCACGAGGAACTGGGTGACCGAAGACCTTCACAGTTCCTTCGCCATCTGAAAGGTCTCGCTGGCAATAATGTTCCTGATGATTTTTTGAAGACTATTTGGTTGGATCGTCTTCCACAAGGCGTTCAGATTATTATTGCAGGCCAACCAGCGACGACACCTCTCGATGACCTGGCCCAGCTAGCAGATCGTGTTTGTGACCTAACACAGTCCTCACCAAGGATCGCCGCTGTGAATACCGATGTACCTAGCTCTATAGTCCAGGATCTGACGAGAGAAGTCGCAGAACTCCGAAAGCAGGTAGAAATGTTGAGTTCTTCTTCGGAAAATAGCAGGAGACCTCATTCACGGTCTAGCTCGTCTAGGAATAGATCCAGCTCGGGTTCAAGTCGCACTAGGAAGCGTTCACAGTCCAACTATAAACAATACCCTTTATGTTGGTATCATGATAAGTTTGGCGAGAAGGCTGACAAATGCATCCAGCCCTGCGACTTCAAAGCGGAAAACATCCGGGGCAGTCGCTAATGGCGACTGGTGATTGCCCATCAACCCCATCAACTGGTCGCCTGTTTGTCACCGATCGATCTTCGAAGACACAGTTCCTGGTCGACACAGGGAGCGACCTCTGTGTTTTCCCGCGGTCGGCACTACGTGATCGTCGTGCGCGTACTGACTATAGCTTGAGTGCGGCCAATGGTACTTCTATTGCTACTTATGGTTATGTTTCTCTTAATTTAGATTTCGGTTTAAGACGAATTTTTGTTTGGAGATTTATTGTAGCGGATGTAAATAGGCCAATTATCGGTGTAGATTTTTTAAATTATTACAATTTAATAGTAGATTGTCGTAATCAACGATTGATTGATAATTTAACTTCTCTTTCAACGTGTGCTACTGTAAATAATTGTAAAAATGTATATTCTGTAAAGGTGCCGATTGGCGATTCTTGTTATCATAAAATCCTTTCAGAATTTCCCGAAATCACCCGACCAGCCGGTAGAGAGCATCCCACACCTCATAACACAGTTCACCATATCCGCACCACACCAGGCCCTCCAGTTTCCGCAAGGCCTCGGCGTTTAGCGCCGGACAAACTAAAAATTGCTCAGAAGGAGTTTCAGTCCATGATCTCCAACGGGACCGCTCGTCCTTCTGAGAGTCCTTGGTCGTCTCCTCTGCACTTGGCCCCTAAAAAGAACAACGGATGGCGTCCCTGCGGGGATTACCGACAGTTAAACGCCCGCACTATACCTGACAGGTATCCGATTAAGCACATCCATGATTTTACGCACAGTATTGCTGGGTGCACTATTTTTAGTACCATAGACCTGGAAAAAGCATATAATCAGATACCTGTCAGCCCGGATGATATACCGAAGACCGCCATCACAACACCTTTTGGGTTATACGAATTCCCATTCATGACCTTCGGTCTTCGGAACGCGGGGCAAACCTTTCAACGGTTTGTAGATGAGGTGACCAGGGGACTCGATTTTGTTTATACATACCTTGACGATTTCCTTATTTATTCGCGAAATGAGGCGGATTGCATCTTCGCGAAGTTTTTAAACGCCTTCAGCATTATGGCATGCTTATTAACACCTCAAAGTGTGTCTTCGGGGTGAAAGAGGTAACTTTTCTCGGCTTCCAAATTTCAGAGAGCGGATGTAAGCCTCTTGAATCTAAGGTGCAGGCCCTAAAAGACTTTCCTCCTCCGAAGAACGTGCGTCAGCTTAGAGCCTTCTTGGGTATGCTTAACTTTTATAGGAGATTTCTTCCTCGAGCAGCCCAGGTTCAAGCCCCTTTACATGCCTTATTGCAAGGTTCTGTCAAGAATTCACACCCTATTGAGCTTACTGGAGATACCTTGAAAGCATTTGAGGCTTGCAAGGAGAGCTTATCTTCTGCAGATTTATTAGCCCATCCCGACTGCACTGCTACCCTTGCTGTTGCCACTGACGCGTCCGACAAAGCTATCGGCGCTGTATTGCAACAATTCAAGGATGGTGTATGGCAGCCGTTAGCATTTTTCTCCAGAAAATTGAGCCCTTCCCAGATCAAATACTCTCCTTACGACAGGGAATTACTTGCCATATATGAGGCAATTAAATATTTTCGGCACATGCTCGAGGCTAGGCATTTCGTCATCTATACTGACCATAAACCGATTAGTTTCGCCTTCAACGAAAGGAAGAAAAACTGTTCTCCTAGGCAGTATAGACATCTAGACTTCATAGCCCAGTTCTCAACAGACATCCGACACATATCTGGAAAAAACAATGTTGTCGCAGATGCACTGTCGCGTGTTGAGGAACTGGCGGCACCTGTCAGCCTCGAAGCATTAGCCCAGAGTCAAGCCTCAGATGCGGAACTTGAGAAGCTCTTAGAAGAAGGAAGTTCTTTGCGCCTTCAGAAGCTTCACATCCCTGGGAGTCCTTTGTGGTTATACTGCGACGTCAGTAACACAACTTCCAGGCCATACGTTCCGAAATCTTATCGGAAACAAGTTTTCGATAGCCTTCATTCACACAGTCACCCTGGTACCAATGCGTCGGCTAAACTAGTTGCCGAACGATTTGTCTGGCCAGGCATTAGGAAAGACTGTAGAGAATGGTCGCGCTCTTGTGTACCGTGCCAACGGTCTAAAGTCAGTCGACACGTGACTGCCCCCCTTGGCACCTTCAATCTTCCCAAAGCGCGTTTTAAACAGATCCATATCGATCTGGTGGGTCCACTTCCGATTTCGCACGGCTATCGGTACTGTTTAACGGCGGTAGACCGATTTACTCGGTGGCCAGAAGCAGTACCGATAGAAGATATAACAGCGGAAACGGTTGCGAAGGCATTGCTCTCATCTTGGATCGCTCGTTTTGGTTGTCCAACGCATATAACAACTGATCGTGGACGCCAATTTGAATCTTCTTTGTTCCAATGTCTATCCAAGCTAACAGGATTCGAACACAGACGAACAACAGCGTACCATCCAAGCTGCAACGGCTTAGTCGAACGTTTCCATCGTCAGCTCAAAGCTGCTATAGTATGCCATGGGAACGATAGATGGACGGAGTCGTTGCCTTGGGTGTTATTAGGTATTCGCGCCGCCTTTAAAGAAGACTTGCAGTCTTCCTCGGCAGAATTAGTTTATGGCGAGCCATTGAGATTGCCCGGCGAATTTTTCGAGCCCATTTCGTCTGGTACCACGGACATTTCCGAATTCACCGCCAGACTCAGAAATTTTGCCTCAAAACTTAGCCCTGTACCTACTTCTCGCCATTGCAAACCCAAAGTCTTTGTTTACAAAGAACTGGATACTTGTGAACACGTCTTCCTTCGAGATGACACCTTACGAGGTTCACTACAACCGGCCTACACTGGGCCGTACAAAGTTCTTTCCAGGGAAGACAAAGTTTTTAAAATACTTCTGAATAATAAGGAGGCTACAGTTTCCGTTGACCGATTGAAACCAGCCTTTTTACTTTCAGTTTCAGAAGATAACCCCGTTCCGGAAATACCTCCTGATAATTATGTCAGTCGTGCGGGGCGACGTGTTAAATTTCCGGATTATTATCGCCCTTGACGGTCTCTGGAGGGGGGTGATGTAGCCATACTTCATCTTCTCTAAATTTCTTTATTTCATTATTCGGTTACATCATCGACTCGACATTGATCATTCATCGATCCTTGTAAATATTCATTCGATAGTCGCATCAATGTCATATCCATCCCCGTCTCTAGTGCACAACCACGAGCAGCGCGTTGCCTAGAGACGAGATAACAAGAGTCGTTTTTCAGAGATTTTTTCTTACTGTTCGCTATTTTATATTTTCTTGTAATATTGGTTAAATATAAGTTATGTTGCGGTGTTATTTTGTAGATACTTTTGTGTAAATAATTACGTGTAAATAAACTGTAAATATCATCAGTGCCCCCTTTCAATTATCCAATCACTCCTTCTACAAAAACATAGCGCCATCTCATCCGGCGCTATACGTTCAATATGGTACTTAGTAAACTCATGAAAACTAAATAGTTTATTTACTTATTTATTTTATTAGAACCATCAACAGAATTACACGTAATACACGAGTCAACAAATAACATTAAGGTAACTAGCAACATTATAATCCCACTTAAAGGTAGTTACAACATGCTTTTAATAGTTAATTGTACAATGAACACGCTAATTGTCTATAAAAGTTACAACGGTTTCTATACATTGCTAATTTTACTTTTAAATGATTTTAATTTGTCACTAAACAGATCAATTGAATTATCTATGAGACTTAATTTATTATAAACTTAATCTAGGCATTAATTAGTGTCGACCAAGGTTGGTTCTGTAAATTTTATAGGTAAACAGTGAAATAGGAAACCAACAGTTAATCACTATGTAATCTTTAGAAACATTTTTTTTATAAACAGTACCGTAATATAATTAAATTTAAATGTTACCTCCTATAATGAGGTAATGTGAACAATTTGGTAATACCGTGATCATTAGAATAAGATTTAAGTAATCGCTTCCATGGTTACAAAAACAGCTATGCTGAACGCCTTACATAAAAGAGGGATCAATAAAAAGTTTGATCGGTGTTCAATAGTGGCTGATTGACTGACGACTGGGCGCATATTGATTTATCAGTACCTATTCAACACGTGGCTTTTTGTGATGCAATTACAGCGTGGTATGTATCTCTATAATGTCACTGTTGGATGTTTTTGTTAAGTTACACCGTGGACATGATCCAAGTCGGATGCCTATAATCAACAAGTTAAATTACGAGAAAAATAGTGATACCTCGTTGGATGTTGAATGATGTGAATGAGAAAGTATGTTTATGTTTCAATTTGTAGCACGACAAAAAGTGCAAAAGTTATTAACAAAAAGAAGTTAATAACTCCAAACCTAACCTAACCTAAGGTATCGTTCATATTTTTAGGAGCTTTATCACTTTATTTTTCTCGTTTTTTAACTTGTGGACTAGACTATAGATACTGTTGCCTCATTTCACGAAACCGGGTGATCTTTACTTGTAGTGACGTGTACCACTAAACACAATATTATACAAGCACTCTTGTGTGCATGACTTACCAAATGAAACATACACAGAATGCATGTGCGAATGCTTTGCGTAAATATGCAAACAATTGGATTGTAAGTAGGTACACGCCTTCGTCTCCAAACGTAAAGACGAAAAATTATAAAAATTATGCGTAGGTACTTATTAATATAATTTAGTCCCTAGATGTTATAGATTGAATTTAGATTTTAATCGCACCTGTCTGATCCCTTACTTTTAAAATAAATCATGAAATATCATTTCAATTCAGTTTATTTAAATCCATAAGTAGATTCAAAATTAGACAACATTAATAAATAGACTAGGAGCTTACTACTGTACTACTATCTTAATTATCTATCTGAATGGGATCTAATTTATCTCTTAATCATCTAGTGAATGGACCGAGGCAGGCAACTCTATGCGAAGGCTGCTTAGTTAACTTTTTTGCCCGACACAGTGTTCTGAAATAAATTACCCGACACAGACACCTTGTTACCTGATCACTTGGTAATAACGTCAATGCAAATTTTCTCACTGGAACCTACACACGGCTCAGTACGTTAGAGTTAGACCTACAGGGTTGCCTTTCATTTCAAAATGTTTTCGCACTATAATTACATGTTGACGTTTTCTGTATGACCGATAAAAATAATTAATTAAAAATATACATATGTTAAGATATACCTTGATTTTCATAATCTACATGTTGTTATCATTGGACAGGTTAATTTAAATGTTCGCAGATTTGACCGTCTTATATTACGATATTCTTATATATCCGTTTATTACAATTTTATTTAAATAATAATACTTATTATAAATGTTAGCGAACATAAAGTCAATTATGCGTAGATTCATTTCTGTCTTTAGCTAGTTAAAAAATAATATAAGGTTTGTATAAATAGTTGAGGCATTCTAACAACCCTATAAAACTGTGATAACAGACAAGATACAGTCATTAGGGCTTTTAATTGCAAATCTTACACGGCGTAATACGTTACTATAATATACGAGTATCTTACCTATATATGTATATGTAGTGTATAGTTTTAAACGAGTGGGAAGATTTATGTAAATTACTTCTTATGTTGATGCGACGCAGTGTCGTGTAGGCGGGTCCGGTGTGATTTAGTTAAGTGATTTTCGAGCATTGTTTTTTATTGAAAATAAGTAACAAACGAGCACGCATATCACCTATTGTTAAATAGTCTCTACTTCGCATGGAAACCTACAATTTATTCCTTTTTTATTATATGATATTGAACAGCAAACAATAACTTATTACTAGTTGATACTAGCAATGGCTTGGGCAAGATGAGTCAATCCCTCCAAGACTGTTCCTTGTGTGTAATTATACAAACAGTAATTAAAAGTTCCATCAACTATCCTTATTACTTTTGATTTATGAATCCCACAGAAGCTGCCTTCACTTTATTACCTACGAGTATCTAGGAACTGAAACCTCGTTTATTTTGACGCAATTTTCTGCATCTTGTTATCAAGATGTACAGGATAATTAATGTTTCTAACAAAGGCGTGAAAATATCGAACGAGCATAGCTTACCTAGTCGAATCGTTAAAGTTCTCGTTGCATTAATTATGAAATCGTGAAGTATATAAGAGTACACAGGTTTTATCGTTGTTAAGTAAACTATTTGATTGTCTGTTACGAGTTAAAGTTCTACTTCAGACTTCATACCTGAAGCTTATTAACTACGATATTTCACATCGATGTAAATAGGGATGCATCAATAGCTCCATAATATCTTATAATGGTGTAATAAAACAATTGCATCGGTGCTAAAAAACGAAACCTCTACAAGTCAATGCTTGTAGCGTTCTATAACTTTAGCAAAACTGAATAGAAAACACTTCACCAGCCATAATTGACTTGTCTCCAACGGTACAAAGCCTAGAACTACACGCTGTACATACAATGCCCCATTATTTATAAACTTTGATAACACGACCTTTGTGTGTCTGACGGAAATATCGGATAGTTTTGACGCTGACGTTATGAAGAAGAAAATATTACTAGCAGTTCTTCACATTTTATTCCACCCATGTAGAAAATGCTGTAAGAAATAGTTAAGTATACCGACTCCGAGCTATATATAAAAATGTTTGGTATACAACCACTGTGATCATTTTATTAGCACGAAGAACTTATCCTTTTCAGAGTTTAGGTAAATACTTGTTACCATCACTTATTACATTTTGAGAGCGGGAAGCAAGTACTTTCGTGGGAAATAAATTACACTTACTTTTGGAAAACATTTAAATTTAAAAAGAATGTAAAATCTGATACCTACCTTAAGAAAAAAAGCGTACAGTTTATTAAAAGTGAGCTGTGCCTACAACTACGTTCACGTTGCTTAAACAAGCTTACCTAGGTTGCGGAGGACAGTGTTTAGTTAAATACAAAATATACATTCTATCAGGGTAAAAAGTACCCCGTGTTTAAGGCTATGAACTAAACATCATGTCAAATTTTAATTATTAACACTAGCGAACAATGTCTTGTTATTCTTACTATGTAAATAACACGTACCCACATAGATGAAATTTGCGGTCTACGGTAATATTGTTGATTTTGCGGTATCAATGATTGGAAGCTATTATCCATCGAGCTACTTTAACTCTCTTGAACTAGATTATGCATTGACATTAATCTATATCGAGTGGATATCTGTAACTTAGATAGCCGAAGAACTAGAGATCTGTAACAAGCAATACTTCAATGAATTCTTGCTTTCTTAAATATTTATAAGATTATTCTACATTTACCATTCATATTATTAAGACATTAGCGTGACAGAAACAGTTTATAAATCCGTTTATTTACATTTTGGTACTACAGCTATAGATAATTTAATACATTAAAATACCTAAGAAATAAACATGTAGATGTAGTGCTTCAGTAGTTCAGTAGTGTAGTGCATCAATATGGCGGGGATACCTACTTGAGAGTTTTTAACTTTCTGAAATGCTCTCGCAGTCCGGCACGAGATATATTTTAATCAGTGCGGTAAACTATGGCTTGTGAGAAAACGGCCAATCGTAGAGAAACTTATAGGTATTATTAAACTACGCACGCATATACGGTAGCTTAACCGATAGTTCATCGTGGGTAACTAACTAAACCTAAAGGTTTGAGGTGCAGATCAGCTCATGGGTCACATCGCTGTGTTAGAGCTTTTTAGAGTCATGAATCAGCAATTCAGCTCAAGCAGCTAAACTGAGCTGCAACGAAATGCGTTCGTAACCGATAATAAGCTTAATATTTTTAATATTGCAGTAAACACTGAAAATATGTATTAAACCGTTTATCTTAGTTTTACTGGATACGTAATAAATCGCATGTAAATCAAAAACAAAGTACATAGCAAATACTGGCCATTTCAGGTACTTAATACAGATCAAGGAGAATACGAAAGATGCATCACCTGAAATTGAGCTGTGAACTATTTTGTTTGGGTTTGAGCTGCCTTCAGAGAGATTCATGTCGTTATAGGATCTCTGCATCTTTGAATCGGCTCAGAGCCTGAGTAACCCACCTTAAGTTAATGAGAGTCAATTTGTCAAGATACAACTGTCAACAACAAACACTATTCAAAGTCACTTTCATTCATCTCCCGACATTCGCGAACATTTCGGAATTAGTTCAATTGTATTGGTGAAATCACAAGTCTTTGTGCTTGACACTGAAAGAAATATAACAATGAGGCGTTTTACTTGAATGTGAATAGAAATGCAAATTGCGAAATTATAATATTGAAATCACTTAGGAACTGTGACATAAACATATTAATATAGAAGTACTCGTAACTCATTGCATGCCTTACTTTCGCGATGTTTTTGTTAAACTCCGTACATTCTACTTGAGGTGGTTACGCCTTCATAATTTCACTTTTGTTTTGCATAATCATATAATTATAATCGAAAAAATTCTTCGAAAAAACGTTCGATAAAAGATTGTATATTTAATAGTATGTTTACTTTTTTTAACATTAGTTGCCCGTCCCGACTACGCCCGTGTAAAACAATAATAATAATATTATTATCCTTAATTACGTACAACAAGAGTTCAACAAAAGGAAATACTTAAGTACTAGAAAAATTTAAACAGCGTTAAAATAGGTGGTCTTGCTAATAGCGACGTCTTCCAAGCTACCTAAGGGTAGAGGAAAGTATGAAAGTATATGTATAAAACAATTCTTTTAGTCCTATTGGTGTTGTTTCAACATTCTATCTTTTCTTACTGTTTATCCCTCTCAAATAGGAACAAAATTTTAAAGTAGAATAGTAATAAATAAGAAAGAAATTGATTAAATAAGAGGGCTGAAGTAGGCACTGCCTCAAGATGTGTAGGAATACTCTTAAGGAATAAGATAGATAGATAGAATAGAAAGATACTGATACCTGTAATCAGTTATACATAGGGGTCTGCCTTCCACAAGAAACTGAAAATGGCAACAGTAAATATGAAGGTACATAGTATGTAATACCTTTACCATAAAAAGGCCATGTGTTAAAACATTTCATATACGTACCTATCTACAGCAAACATGTTGCTAAGTTAACTTTCCTGTTACCTCCTATCCTAAATACTTCGATAATATAACCGCAATGATAAATTATGTGAATTTCCAAGTAATCTTTTGTGATTTTGCCAAATACACTATTAGTCGCGGCCTTCAATATCACCACTATAACCCCTGTCATTCCATACAAGCCGAACAATTATTGTCAAACATCAAATGCACAGTTTGAATAACAATAAAAGCATCGTAGACCGTTGGATGATATTAAGATACAATAAAGAGCTAAAAACACACAACAGACAATGTCATTGAGTATAAGTGGATAGTCTGTAACGCTTAATGTGGTCTTTGTTTAATATCTAAGATTTAAAATTGAAGTACATATGTATTATAGTCTTCAAACAAAACATCTCTCTAGATTATTTTATAAACAATTAATTTGTATTTCACAGGTAAAGAATATTTGTTTAAATGTAACTCATGGCTTTCTTTTTTACAGTTACAATATTCTTACAATAACCACGCGAGTATGAATGAATCTAATTCGATGATTATTTATGATTCCACGTATGTTGAAGTCTCTTTGTGAATTTTTAAGATAGCATTTGTGTATGGCTATACAGCTGTAAAGCTAGGCTTACAACAGTCTGGACATTTTATCAATATCTACTGATTAACACTTTTGTTGGGAAGTGTGTTAGTATAATAAATATGCATAGTGATTCCTCGAGCTTTTTTACCTAACGTGGCTTTTACACTGCCATGTGCAATAGATATACTTGATTAGATTATAACAATGTTATTTATAGTGGTTTAAAAATCTACATAACTCGATGTCTCTCCTTTAATCTCTTGGTCAATAACTTATACATTCAATTTTGGAACATTGTCCAACTTACTCCTAAATCCAAAATGTAGCTACAATAAATTAATAAATAACGCTTTAAACTCATAGCCCCACACTAGGATTCCCTATGTCGTGGGTACCATAGACACACACAAGACAAAAACAAACACACCCAGACTACTAACGTGACACACCATCGTCATTTGAAAATATCTTCCACATTGATATTCAGAATGGTAATTAAGTAAGGAGAAGTTACTAAAATGTTATGGCTGCAAAAAATTAACTGTATCTATTTTTACTGCCAAAAATAAAATTGAAGTTAAACAATTTTACATCCTGGTCCACAAAATTCTCAAAGTTCACACCTACTCAATGGCAAACAGCAATTGTGTGGTGCACTGGTTATTTCAATTTGTTTAAGCCATAAAACTGGAATATATAGAGTTAAGACACTTCGCGATTTCATTAGGAAAGTGTCGAATATAACAGTCATGTAGAGTTTCGATCGAGTTTTGTTTAGAGAGCGTTATTCGAGAAATGGCTTTCCGAAATGCGTGTCATGTAAAGTGTTTGTTATTCCTACGTATGACGATTTTATTTTACGTTTTAAAGAGATATCTCCTGTTTTCATATTATTTTAAGTAAGCGTTAGGGGTCTCTCAGGTATAGTCGTGAGGCCTACATAATTCTTAAGTAAAGACTAGGGGCTCAGCAAAAGCTAAATGACTGAATGAATGAAAATATTTATGATCCTATGATGAAATAAAAGCATGGCTTTGAAAGTTGAAAATAAGATTTTTATTTAATAAAAGAAAGAATTAAAGAAACAGGTCAGCAGACATAAAAACAGTTTGTTTAGCAAGATCTGTTATTGGATAAATCTATATTTTGAAAGGCATCGAATATGTAAACTGTTCACGTGAATGATGGTATAATTACGTTCCTATACATTCCATTGCGTGCGGCTCGTGCCCACCATGCGACACGCGGGATGCTTCAATTTGCCAATCTTCCACGCCATATGGGAGATTACTGGTACCTTTGATCGTTATCATACCGCAGTAGTAACTAGGAAATTCTTGGCTTTCATTCCTTTTTTTCTAAAGATCAATCAAAGTAACAGCGATCGTGGATCGCAAACAATAGAAAAAATGGCGATTTCGAGCAGGACCATTATCCGAAGCGCAAAGCTTCCACGCTTCGGAAGCGTCGGTCAAATCGATTGTAATCTATGGATAGTTAGGAAAACTCTTCACTCCCCTTTTAACAGCTCACGTAATAATGCAAGTGTGTGGTTTGTCACAACAAACGCCGCTTGTTATATAAAAAGACTCATGCCCAAGTAAGAATATGAAAAGATCCAATCCAATATATCCATCCAATCATTTAAGATTAAGTGATGTTCTCAATTTAAAAAAATATTATTAATAATTCTAAAAAAATGAGATTAAAGGTACTCGTATTTAATATATCCCAGAATTGGTTGTTTGATCATGTTCACGACTATTTATTCAGATAAAGTCATCAAAAGAGGTAATCATCTAAAAATAACCACTACCGTTCCCAGCAATAAATATGGTCATTAGGTAGGCACCGTGCACAAAAACTGAACAGTATAAGGACCTTCATAATAAAATAAGTGAAGATCAATATGACAGCAAAATTAGATTACACGGGAATCTCGTCTTATCGACGTCAATAATGACATGTTATCTAAGAATAATTTCCCATGGACAGGAGACCATCATTAATCAATAAGCAAGTCTAAAGAAGATTTTGCTTCAATAAGTTTCTTAATCAGAAAGCTGATAAAAAACTGATAAATACGCGAAGTGAAATCTTTGTACACGTTTAATGCCTGTATTTTTTATGCAACTAAAATTCATAATGAACTAAAGTGCCTAATTTCAATTTAAATAAAAACATTAATTTTTTTATTCATTATCGTGTTACAATACGCTACTTCGCTATAATAATATCCTAATAATATTCGATTACAAAAAATTACAACCATTATTGCACGCCTCCAACGTATTATGGTCTATTCTCACAAAACTATTACGATCGAATTTCAACCACTAGGCATATTCATCACATAAATAAATACATACATGGAAAATCATTTCGAGTGAGGTTGTAGGTACATAATTTAACGTTAATTTCAACTATGACTAAAGATGCCTATGAAATATTGCAAATGTAGGTACAGACATACAAACTTCGCTCGTTAAAGTTTTGTATTCGCGAAATAAATGGACCTAACTAAATAGCTTACGATTTGAATAAGCAGGTTCTGATTTATCACAGGTGTCTATCAAATCGTAATCAAAGATCCATTACCTTGATTTCATTATTCGAGAACAATTATAACCGTGCGAAAGTATGTCGGTGCCTTACGAAGATCTTTGACCCCCTTACACCCGTAGTGACCCTATGAATGCGGGGATCTACAAACGAAATAATGATTTTGCAAATCATCATCCAGTCGGAATTGGATTTACTATTGCCAAGTTTCGCTAAAGGATTAATTCTCGAGTTACCAATACTGACCATGTGTATCCTTGATTCTATGTTTTTTCAAACAATATCAGAAACAGATATGTGATTCTTTCCTTTCATAAGTCAAACTCGAACTAACAGATTTGCTGGACGTGGCTTTACTGAAGTAGACAAAAGATGTTTAACCAATAATTTTATTGGTTAGCTACTATTACCTTTAGTTTCAAAATACTAATTTATAGCAAATTGTATTAGGTATTTGAACACCTACACTGTATTGAGGTAATATCGTTATCGGGCCCCGAGTACAATCAAGACGATGTTCTGCAGCCGTGTACAAATCTGCGCACATCACGACGGAGCATTACATAATGGGTCGTAACTATGCGGACAGTTTGCATCTAGCCATTTCCTCTGGACGACAGGCATCGCGCCATAGTCGTCAATTATTGTCCATCCAACAGATGTATGAGAAAAAAACCGCAATCTGCGGTCGGCGGCACACGCCACGCATACCCTGTAGGGCTGTCGATCCTATACAAAGGAAAACTAACGGTGGAAAAAAAGTATCGATTTAATGATAGTGTCAAAAAAATCTTTATGCTTTTATCTACTTAATGTTGCAACTTTACTTAAAACCACATTTACAAAAGTTGCATGCCCAAATTACGTCTGAGGTTGCAAACAGATACGCTACAATTTATTTATTTATTTTTGTGCACCAAAAACAGAGCAAATGTGGACTTTATGCAATTGCTAATAAATTAATTCTTTTCCTGGGAATCACATTACCTAACATTTTGTAGTTTTACGGATGGTTAACGGTATCACCAGACAAAGTAACAATGGTAGAGTCTATTACTTTAAGAAAATTTCAGTTGTATCTCTTCCTCAAAATTTTTTTGTAAAAAAATAAAGGAATTTCAGTTTTAGAATCAGCGGCAAAATTATCAAACTAATAATCGGTTTTACCAAGTCAAATGTTATTTTAGAGGCAGCCCTGTACTTATTGTTTGCAACGCAATCGTGCAATGTATGACATGGCTCGCGTGCGCCCGTAGATGCACTATTTGTGGTTGGACACACCACTGTGGATGCAATCTAGGGAATGCGCCACTGAACCACTTTACTTAAATGATTGGAGACGCGTCGTTGAGACAAACTCTGCTGGGACTGGTAGCACCTGCACTTTAAAAGATCACAAGTAAATTTCCCATACATTTACAGATACGTACAGAACACTGTTTTACTCTGATTCGGTGTTTAAAAATGAGCAAAAGAAACTATATACGATACATTTTATGGATTGAATTGGTTCGATTCATTTTAATTTCAGAATTCTAAGTCCAACTAACGATCTTGCTCCATTTCCCCGCCTGAGTCTGAAATCAACCAGCAAAACTGACGACCTAAAGAACCGTACGAATACTGATAGTTTGTAAATCAGCATTGTAACAACTATAAAGATTACAACTAAATACGTAATAGCTAACATAGCTACTAGCAACGCCATCAAGCAGATTATAAGTATGCAATAAACGTTACACAACATAACCATCATTTAATGAGGAATTCGATGGGAAATTTATATCGAGTCACTGAATACTTCAGTAAATATTAAACGAGATATACAAGTAAGTGTACGCACATACCATAGAAGTAGGAAGTAGATAGATAGAACGGCTATTTGGATGTTCCTCTACTAGAGAGTCTAGATTTTGCTAAACATTTTATAGCTCTCATCGCGATTTGGAATGACTTTGAAGCCTCAGTGATGCCGTTCCGAATCCACTGTAATTAGCTAGTTACATTGAATATGTAATTAGTGCCGTTCTATTTTCTTTATTTTTCTATCGCACACATACATCAAATACTACTTGATCACGTAACTATGTGGTCAATTACTATTTGATGAGACGCTACTCAATCTTAATTAGCTCACAGAGAATTTAAACAAATAGATATCATACGATATTTTATTGAACCTTACTTCCTAGTAAAGTTTGATGGACCATCAATAAATGGCCTACTAAGTCCTCAACACAAAACACTTGACACACAAACGATATCTTCATACTTTGTAGTTGATCCCAGATCGTCCGATAACCCTTAGTATACTACGAGTAATTACCCTTTCACACCTTATACGAATTCATTTTTTTTAATATTCACGCTTTACATTTTAGTTTGTCTCCAAAATGACAATACATGGTTCATTGGGTTCACGTAGGTATAGTCATTTGAACTTCGTATTTACCTATTTACAAGTAAGTAATTAAATACTTTTATTAACATTATATTTTCTACTTTCCATTCCAATCTTAATAGCAAATTGAAGATAAGTAGAAATCTTTTCATTCAATAATTATTGATAGGTCAATGTTTGTTATTGTAGGTATAATAGTCTAAATAATAACATATTATGTATATACTGAAATCCATTTGAATTCGTATATTATGTGTGAATTTAATCTAATTTTATAATGAATAATTTCACGCTCAATGTATTTCGTTCATCTAATCATGAGAACTTTCACAAATTTATCGTAATAAGGAAATGTGTTGATGACAAATTGAAGTTAGTAAATACATGTTAAATGTACGTAAAAACGGAACGAGCGTCCAGTTGCGACATATTGATCCATAATGTACTCGTACATTCCTACGTTGATCGGTTGCATCGCATATTGTTATCGCATACTTGACGATGTTGTAATGTGGATATTGTCCTCATTAAAAATAAAAAAAACAGCAGTGTAGTATAGAATAGCTTGTTATTCCTTCATTTTTGTAAATATTTACAAGTAAACGCCTGTTAAATTATTCTCAAAATTTAATTATGTCTATTGAGACAAACTTGCCTACGAGTAGGTAGGCAAGTTTGTCTCATCCTTCGAGTTTGTCGATCCTTTCCAAAACAGTTAAAATTTATTCTTAGTTGTATATTTTATCTTTCATTCTATAAATAACTAGATTTTTAGTGTTTTTTCTTGTTTTCCTCATGGTTTAACAAATTAAACAAAATTTAAGAAATTAAGGCTTTAGTAAAAATGGGCAAGAACGAGAATATGTACACTAGTAGTATACACTGTAAATAAATAATTAAATGAATCTGTAGCTCACTTCACGTAAGACAAACAAATAAACAGTACTATAAAAAAGAATTCAGCTTTCCATAAAGATAAAAATAAAAAATATGTTTTGATTTCCTGTAAGAAAACAAGCATACAAACTGTCATGGATAATCTCATTTTAGTTTTCTCCAATTTTCTCTAAGACTGCTCGATTATTTTAAGGCGACACTCAGACGGCTTGTCTACAAGTTATGGCAAAGGAATATTAACTCTAAATGGTGTAGTAAACTGAAACAAATTTATTCATAGATTTAAGAAGCTTACTATTTTCGTAAGGAGATTATTGAAATCTAGTTAACTACATCGTCGGATTTAGTGTTCTTAAAACAATTTCTAGTCGTCATAATTCGGATTTGAGTTCGTAAGTGCAAGCTCTAGTTTAGCTCTAGCTGGCTGTTTTATTAACATGTGCAAAAAGCATTCACCATTTTTGTCTTAAATTGAATTTCAGTTGCGGCATTTTAAAAAGATAAATAATATTATGTAAGTGGCTTTATATGAGCTAAGAGTTACTAATGTTATTAAGTTTCAGATGTACATAAAATTCAATACATAGACAGTACACAAGTACCATAGACAGGATTAACGTGACCATCAATATTTGTAATGTGTCATTATTATTATTATTATTATTTCACCATCATAACTATTTAAGGTGCTATTACCCTAGCGCTATTACCTATTAAAATATCATTTGACACCCATAATTTATGTCGTAGTTATTTTTAAGAAAATCAAGGCACTTACCTAGACCTCCATTACAGTGTTATGGTCTCGCGTTGCGCCCTGCAAAATAAAATTTGTAATAAAAAAATTAAAATTGTGAGAATAGCACTAGCAGTAACACTTCGCGTTGGACGCCCGTTTCTTTATACGTGGTAGAGCAATAAAATTAGAACTTTGCTACTTTAGTCGACTACGGTGTTTGCCTCAAATTTGTTATCTCAAGGTATGGTTCAAACAGTAATCAACCTCTATAAGATTATGTGTAATTTTAATATATTTAATGATTATGGTGAACTTATGATGTAGATATATCCGCCAATTCGCTTCGAAGCAGCGAGGAAATACATAGCTTCAAACCTCGTCTTTAAAGTAAAAGATTCGAACCTAGCCATAAGATTGACCTATTGTCATAAACGAACGAATAAATAGTGGCCGGTTATTACAAAAGTTTGAGATCCTAGTTTTTTACACTATGCTCGACTTCAAAGAATCGTACAAAGTAATTGTTCTTGAAGTAAGGTTAACAGTTACTTCACTCGTGGCACAGTGGCTTGGTCAACTTTAAACTAACGTGACGAACTAACTTTATAAGTATTATACTTACGAGTAAGTTTTCATTCCAAAGAAAGTAGGGTATAGCAGTAGCCGTTTCACGGAAAGTCTCAGTCATAATAATTTTTTCCATTAGAAAGATAATTTTGAGTCCAAGTAGCTACTACTCTAAAGAGACTCATCATTAGATAGGTGTACTCGTATTATGTACAACTTGTATACGATGTAATTTCTAGGTTTCTCTTAGCGTGAGTTTAACGAAAATTCATATTCGATAGCGTGAGTTTATCGAATATTCATAGTTAATTAACTTTACACCAGCAAAATAATCTCATGTCAGTAGATAAAGTATATGGATTAACAATTTTTAACCGAAATAAAAATTGCTACAACATACGTGTAGGTATACTCGTAGATGTAGTAAGTACTTATAAATCTATAGTACAATTCATTTTTCCATCTCTCTTTATTTCAATTTAAAAATAATAGGTTTAGTTATGTTAATTTACACTACGAGAAAAACATAATTCAAAACATCTATTATCAACTTTATCTCACAAACATGCTTTTAATAAAATTTAAAGGAGCAGACCGAATAATTTAAATATTATTTTAAAAGAAAGGTTCGCATTACGAAATAATTAGCAGGTTAAAAATGAGGCAATTTATTATTATAACATGTGTAATTGAAATTTGGAGTTGAACTTGTATTGAGGCAGAGCTATTGCTTAATTTAATGAAATTTTAAAAGAGAAAAGCATACATATCACGAGAAATGTTTTTATTTTGACGACTGCAACATCACTATTTATGTGAAAAGCTGTATAATTAATCCACAATAAGGTTTGGACCTTTTTACGCTCTGGCCTTCAGGTATTTTTCAAACAAGGTGTTAATCCATTTCGGGAACTCTTGTTTAATCAGTCAGAGAAGCTCTGGCTGATATCTAGGGATTATGTACGACCGGGATCAAAATATAGTGTGCATTTAATTCGTCACTAGCGGTCACCCATCAAAGTACTAACCGCATAGGACTTTACTTATTTTTTGATTCATTTCGATTTTTATAAGTCGCGGGTTTATACGTGCCTATTAAGTATAATTATATTTTTATACTTATATGTATGAAGTTCACATTCCTAGACAAGCTAACAACAATAGAATACTTGCCGCATAATTGCATAAAAAACTTGTAGCTGTTACTTTGCTACATCTTTCAAGCGTGGAAACTTCTCATGCGTACTGTTTTAAAGCATCATACGCATAGGCCTACAAAAATAAGCTTACCTGTCAAGAATTATATCATTTGTATGATTACAAGCACAAACACCGTGCGCTTTGCGTATAGTAGTTCATTCACTTAGAGGGCAATTATTGTGTGGCCGGAGTAAAGCTGCGAAGTGAATCCATTATGATCGTTTATGAGCTTTATAACCTTGTGTTTAAGGGCGATACTTGCATGTGACATGTCAAGTTATGAGCACCATGTGCGATATGGTAGGATGGGAAGCGTTCGAGCGTGCCAATAACTGCCCAGAGAATCTTTCTTGCCGCGGTTTCTTCCTGGTTTTTACTAGGCGGAAGTAAAGTAGTTTGATTAATATTAATATTAAAAAAGCGCAGTATTCGAAGCAGAACTGTTGACTACTCATTAATACTAGCCCTGCGGCTACATCACATTGAGTTTTTTTTTATAGTTATAAAGTAGCAAACGAGCATGCTAAGTAGCAAAGGCCACCTAATGTTAAGTGGCCCATTGACGCATTCAACCTCAAATATAGAAAAATTAACCATGTATAATAATAAGTTTGTATGTTAAGTTTGTATGCGGATGCGGAACGAAAATGTTTGCCTTAAATAAAGTATCACGTTAGAGTTAACGTTAAAATTAAGAGGCTGGCGGTAAGTCGAGCTACTATTATTACTATATGGCTCTGCCACCTTTATAAGTAGAGGGATAGTAAGTAACCAGGACAATAAAATATATCATTGTCTCTAGCCCTATTATCCTCAATTTTGTAACACACACAGCTAAGAACTCACATTCCGACTGACTACCCGAACGCTTCTTATTCCAATGAAACCACTAAACATGATCGTCGCGGTCGTTAGTCAGTCAGACGTCGTCGAATACACGGGTGGTTTAAGCGTCAGGTTGGAAGGTGTTACCAGACGTATTTGGCAAGGCTGGGTGCATATGACCTTTAACAGGGTTTCTATTTTTTTTTAGGTGGGTGCCCGTAGACTGCAGTGACCAATCAATTTCAGGTGGCCTGCATGCCTCTTTACTACTCATTTACACGAAATACTCGTACATAGACATTCCGATTGACCCCAAGTAACCACCAAACGTGATCCTCGAGGTCGACAGTCTTTGGATCGTCGAAGTGTCATAAATCCTCATTAGGACGCGAACAGCATGGTTATTGCACGAGATTAGGCTCCATACGTCGCCCTTTGAATGGCCGACTGCGGTTTTGCGACTTCACTTCACTGTGGGAAAAGAGCTTCTGTTTACTTCTTACTAATAGGTACAGAATAAGATTGTAAGATACTTGCTGGTCCAGCTGGTTTCGCTGTTCGAAATAATGAAGTTTCTTACGACTTCTTAGTCCTAATACACATCTTTAGAGTGGATTTCGCAATATCCGTTTATACTTACATACTTTCCTACCTTTCCTACCTTTTCCTCATTCCTACCTTTGAATGAAAATATGATTTGAGTTCAAAAAAACAAACAAATAGCAATTATTCATTGCTATTGCAATGTATCGTTGCCTTATTAGATATGTTTCTTTGACAATATGCTTCATTAAAATTTCATAAAAATTCTTGGAAGCAAACAATACTTAATAGATTTTTATAAGAAAAAAACCCATGATAACTATATCGGATAAAATAGAGGATAGAGTTCATAGAGTTCCCACAATTTCGTTATTTAATTCGAAGTAAGTATAACCACAAGTTGGCTCATCACATCATCGTGGTCAGCGGTGAGGGTTTCCAACGAGCTTGAAATTTAAGATCATTTGTAATTAGGCGTTTAGTTTCTCAGTAGTACGTGCGTACTGGCTGACTAGACGAGAAAGCGGCGGTGTAAATTTCAGATAATTTAAACAGTCTAATGAGGTTATACCTATTTACTAAATGTATAAGGGAATCTGAAACTGTAATGTAACTGTAACAGTTAAATCCATTAGGCATTATATATGTATACAGGCATAATATTTCAGATTTTCCTGAAATAATGGAACAAAATTGTAAAACTGATGAATCTTTGCTATTTTACGTCCATTACAAATGATTGTTCTTATTTCAACATCCGTATTCAACTTTTTCATCCTCTGTGGAGCCAGCTCTTGAATTGACCTCGGAGGCTGTAGCCTCAGCCATCTACAGCAGCCGCTTATGAGTTTCAAAGTCCGTCTTATAATTTATGATATAGCTACACATTCGACCAAAATATTGTCTGGAATTGATAATTATTAACGTAGTTAATTTACAAAAGTTAACGCCTCAAATATGTCTCCGATAGCCACACTCTCCAAGATACAAAAAAAATTATTGCGTCACGGCTGGTAAAAAAATATTACCAATATTTTCCAGCATACATTGCGTCACACGTCCTTTCAATTACGCCACGAGAATCCACTAGCTACTACATGTATTATTTATTTATATCTCATTCATAACTTTAAAACACTATAATTATAACATAATACAAACAACGTACTAGTTTAAAATTTGTAAGTATGCAAACTTTCCAAGCCAAATAAAAATTCAAAACATCAGAGGATTTGCGAAAGTGCACTTTCTTTTTCGACTTCAACTGTTTCTTATTTCTAACTCAGCTGTCCGAATGTTGGAGAAAAGTTTAGACATAGCAATAAAATTGTAAACGCGTATATTTTATGTTTAGTACACACGATTTACAAGGTATATCTATGAACACTCCTAAAATGATCCTTATGAATGAAGACACAAAGATCAAATTTGATCATTTAAAAGCTGTAGAGATGCAATGACAATCTTTGTTTAGGAATCAATATTCAACCCACGAATGTGCTGATTAGGGATTATTCCAATGCTTCACGTTTCGTTAAGTCAGCTCAAATGCTATTTGGTCTGTAAGCGATCATTTGCTCTGATAGAGCTGATGATGTCACAGGGTATCTGCAAATTCCAACAAAAACTCAAATAAATCCATGGCAAAGAATTTCGGGTTTTTCGTAGACTATTTATGGCCAATTTAGTTTACTTATCAAAATTTAAAATCATTTTTCCTTTTCTGGTACTAATTTGCTTTATACCTAGTTTAGATTTTTGCCAGAAATTCACAAATGTCGTCGCGATTCTATCTAGAGTTGTAGTACACACTACACACATGGAGAATGTATTATTAATGTAATGTACAAAACCGTAATACCTACACGTACGTGAAATACAGTTTGTGCCATAAGTGTCAAAAACCAAAATCGTGATGAGCAGTTGCATTGTTATCAACCGACTTTCGTCTGACATGACTCCAAGCGTGCATTATGACGTTTTAGCATTTCTTTCCACAATCGTGAATGTATTTCACTTTTGTGTATGGCTCAATGTCCCGATAGTAAAAAAGATACGGTAGGTAGGTATATTTCATTTATAGATTTGAGTCACATAAAGTTAAGGATATAGGGTTAACTTAATGCTTAATGTCGTGTCAAACCGTCAATCCGGCAGTCAACCCATATTGTTATTAGACAAGTGTTTCCTTAGTAATTAAAGCATGATTTTTAATTTGATGCAAATGATAAAATAGCCAGTAAATTTAATAAATTAATAATAATGTCATAAACTTCATGTAAATTTTGGGTCCTTACAGTTTATTAAAAATACAAAACTCAATAATTCAATAGTAGTCATCTTCCCTTATAAAAGATAATTTTAAGCAGTGAAATGTTTTTCAACGTAGTATCTGACATTTTTAGTTGCAAGTTTAAAACGTTCCATGATAGTCCAGGAATTTTAGCACCAAAAATCGGTCCGCTCTGCATAAAATCCTTCTACGTGATTTTTCGATTGGATTATGTCAGAGGGTGCCCCCTAAGTATAAAACCGAGTTTCTGTCGCCCGAAACCGCGAGCGTTAGCCGCCATCTTGGAAACCGTTTTTTTGCATATATCTCGGAAACGGTAAGTTTTACGTTAAAAACCGAAGAGATCTTTTTTGCAGAGAACAAAATTTCCCATCTTTTTTGTACCAAACTTTTCCCCCTATTGTTGATATTTTCCGATATATTTGAGCAAAAAAACCAAATTTTTTGTTTTTGTAAAGTATCTCAATAATTTTCAGAGATACGAAAAAAATGTTGAAATTAAAGTTGGAGAGCATGAAATTTTCTACAAATTTTGTATAAAACTTTTTCTTGTAAAATGATTAGTTGCTGAGTTCTAGCTGAATAAAAATTGTCACCTGGAATCGAAAATCAGCGATGAGCGGTAATACGTTACTCTGGCATGCAAACAAAAAAGTATAATCGAAAAATTTTATCATGGCGACGGTAACGATTATATTTATCGTGAAAAGGAGGGAAATGAAAGATTAAAAAGGAAATTTTGCACAATAAAAATATTTTAACGAATTATTGGAAAAAGGAATGAAAATTTATTCATGTATCCAAATTCATTATCATTTGCGCGATATAAGTCGCTCTGTACAAATCAGGATCGCAGAATATTAATTTAATAAATTGTATTTCATAAATTTTATTCAAAATGGCGGTTTCCATAGTTTCCACAACTATCTCAATATGGGTATCAAATGAAAGGGATTGATTTGTAGAATAGAGCTCACTATAAAAAAATGAAAATCAAAGATGGCCGCCGCAATAAAATAGCGGATCCCATAGTTTCCATAACTGCCTCAATATGGATATCAAATGAAAGGGCTTAATTAGTAGAATAGAGCTCCCTATGAAAAAAATGAAAATCCAAGATGGCCGCCGCAACAAAATGGCGGATTTAGTGATGCAGATATTTATTATGCTTTCGCGTTAAATCATCATCATCATCATCATCGCGTAAAATAGATTGGGAATTTTTAATAAAAAAATTTGAATCTGGATTATGATAATTTTTACTTCGCTCTTGACCAAATCCTGAAGTTTACGTGGACGCAGTCGCGGGCAAAAGCTAGTTTACTAATACTTTTTGTTTGCATGCGAGAGTAACGTATTACCACTTACCGCTGATTTTCATGATCTTTTATTGCGCTAGAACTCAGCAACTAATAATTTTGCGAGAAAAAGTTTTATACAAAATTTGTAGAAAATTTCATGCTCTCCAACTTTAATTTCAACATTTTTTTCGTATCTCTGAAAATTATTGAGATACTTTACAAAAACAAAAAATTTGGTTTTTTTACTCAAATATATCGGAAAATATCAACAATAGGGGGAAAAGTTTGGTACAAAAAAGATGGGAAATTTTGTTCTCTGCAAAAAAGATCTCTTCGGTTTTTAACGTAAAACTTACCGTTTCCGAGATATATGCAAAAAAACGGTTTCCAAGATGGCGGCTAACGCTCGCGGTTTCAGGCGACAGAAACTCGGTTTTATACTTAGGGGGCACCCTCTGACATAATCCAATCGAAAAATCACGTAGAAGGATTTTATGCAGAGCGGACATCTAAAAATCTTGGACTATGATTCTACAAATTAAAATTCTTCATTATGCCAACATTGAAAATTAATAAATTATGCAAGACGTGTTCTCAGTACAAAATTACGACTTTACGGAGAGTACCAACGTAGGAACGTGTGCGCACATCAGTGTTGCCCGTTAAATACAAAATGTTTACTGTTTGTTTGTTGTTTATTTATTGTTTTATTTACAAATAACATTTAATGACACGTTTTGTTGTGTAAATGAAGGCAAGATTATAACAAACAAAATTATAAGTACGTTGCATTTAACAATTCTTTTCTTTGTGTGTATTTCTTACAATTAAATACAATAAAGTGATGTGGTCTTTGTATGTTTAGATATAAGTACCTAGTACCTACGTCAGTCAATTAAAAAAAACGTTAAACCGAAAAACTACATGTAGTAAAAGAATTGATGATTTAGGTATACCTTTTTCGTTGCCCCAATACAATAAGAAGCATACTCTACCACGCTGAAACCTTAAGTAGTATTCTTAAATTGTATTCATAAGAAATTACTTAAGTATCTACCTACTTTAAATAATGTACATATTTTGAAATAGTTGTTACCTAAACTAAATGATTAATAGAACTCTATATTTACTTATTCGATGTTATCATTCAAGCAGTTATCGTTTGAACTAGATAACTGTTGATTGATAGTAATAGATAATAAACTCCCATACATCATGGACGCAGACTATCTCCAATCGTATAACAGTAAACGGTGTGATGGCTATCCTATCATCTACGAGGGAGAATCTTCAAGAAGATACCCTATGCTTGAGTGATACATGGGTTATACAGGATTTTTATCTAAGTACTAAAACCTCTTCGCTGGTCCTTCCAGCGTATTTACGGAGACTCTGGGATCCCCAAAGGAATGCACTTTTGAATACGTAAGAAACGTTTACAGTGATATTATATTTTTCGATTCGATCAGATCAGAGTAATGTACAGCTTAAAAAGCTCGTGCAATGCAAACAGAGCGTGGAAGTAGTGGAATCCAAACAAACCAAGTCTTTACGTCGTTTTATCGGTTTTAAGCTAAGAATAAGTAAATCTCGCGGCATCTAATCACCGATTGAAATCCGGGCGTTTCAACAACCGTTGCTATTTAAAGCTATTGTACGAAGTATATGGCTGCCGCTTGCCGCCCATAACTCAAATGTTCATCAAGTATTAAATTCAGTTAAGCCCGTTCATGCATAACAATTGTTCATACGATGCGCCTCTTAACCCTCGAAGCAAAAGCAATGGCTACCGTTACTGAATTAATAATTCATTATGAAATGCAGAGATTTGATGCGAATAGTTGAGATTATTAGTCGGTAAACTAGTTTCATTCATTGTGCTTTTATAGCGCCGCTGTCAGTTGTTTATCTGAGGTGCCATACTGATTGCATTTATTTGTGTTTGTGAATAAAAAGACATGTTTAAAAAGAAATAATGTTTGCGTAGTAGATACTATAAAACTAATGAAGATGTAGGTAAATGACTATTCAACTGTGCAATATCGTCCTGATTTTGGTTGTAAAATAATTAAGTTACACTGAAAAAAACCGAACCTGCATAGTATGAAGACAAGTTATCAAATGTACACTATTTTCAAACACTACACGTACAGTCTGTTGTATGAAAGGCCCAGAAGCGGACAGAGTAGCTAGAAACTTAAGGGAGGGCTTTATTTAGAACTAGTCAGGTACCTAAACTTCATATTTAATTTATGCTATGTATGTATGGAACTAGTTAATCATTATTTGTATCGGATGATTAAACGAATAACGAAACTTGTTTGACACAATCCTCTATTCAATGGCACAAAACAACGTGTATGCAGTAAAAAAGAACTATTAGCGTGATATTCATGCCATCGAAATGAAACTGATTTTTCACAATACACTGTTTAGTTCTGCATTAGTAGTTTTATTACGTTTTAGTAATTTTTTTGTTTTATTGATATTTTTGGAGTCGGATATACCTATTCTAGAGGATCCATAAATTACTCAGAAACAAAGGCAGACGCATTTAACAAATAGATATTTTTTAAAACTGTTTTGAATGCTGTTAAGTATTTACTTTCTGCAAATGCATAAATTCTTCTGTAGTATTAACCAATATTATAGATAGGGAATTATGTTGCAAAGTCCAAATAGATAAATGCCGTAATAAAATTCTACCGGATGACACTTCAAAGCATAAATCAATCTTGCTTTCATTATTTTATATCACAAAAAATTTACAGGTCTATTGAAAAAATAATCCCGTTTCTTAATTTTAAAATGCGTTATGAAAGCATGAGATTTATTATGGTTTAGTTCCTGTAATCATTCATTTGTTTGAACAATTAAAATAAAAATATTACGTTACTAGTGATTAAAGTTTTCAACCCGCTCTATTTCCGTTATAACTTATACAATAGATTTATTGGAATTAATAATTATAGCAAAAACTGTAAACGTTCAATTACTTTTAAGAGGAATGATGGGGAAATATGGCATTTAATCGAACAAATACAGTTTTATTGATTCACTACTGCACGATTCAAGAAAATTATTAGTAATTATAAGTATAGGCTCACAATCATGTTTGGTTTTTATTTTTATAGTATAGGAACGGCAAATAAAACATGAATTAGTTAAGGTTTTACAGGGCATTTTGATCAATACTTATTTACCTTCTTCTTCATATCGAATAAGTACCTAGAGTAACAATAAAATAAAAGGAATATTTAATTAAAGTCCCATTTAACGGAGGCATTGTAGGTACATTTGAAGACTTAGTAAAGCATTTAGTTATATTAGCTATCGCATAATACTAGGTCATTTCGTCACATCGCTGAAACTATGGCGTCGCTTCCTTCAGACTACGTGCATTACAAAAGTAGCAATTTTTGAAAGCTCAGACAGTTGCCTCTTAAGCACATCTGTTCAGACGGACTTCTTTTCAAGGAACAGGTATTTTTCAGGTTGAATATTGTGAAGACCGATGGTTATGTTCAAACACGCCGATGCCATATATCTCTATGTACAAAAACTTCATAACATTACATAACAAAATGCATACCTTTGAATAATGAAAAAGAAAAAGCAAAACCCTTCCGTGATAACCATCAATATGAATCAGGCCGTTACCCCGCGTCTATTTAAAATCATAAAATAATTAAAACGGACTGTGCGCGTGCGCATCCGTTATATTTGGTACCTACTGCTTATGGCCAATTCGGTAACGGAACGACTTAGGCACAGAGTAACGGAAAACTCGCACGCGAACAGATGTAGATCAAGTGTTTGACGGTTATGTATTTATGGTCATTCCATTTTATGTGCGCTGTGTGCGTTATCTCCTCGTCGGGAGGAGAAGATAGTCATTGGTTTTTGATGTCTCTTATAGTAAGAGAGAGTTAAATTACGCATCATATGAAAGATACAATGGAAGCACGCGCTATATTAAAATGTTAAAAATGTCTTGGTAATCGTAATATTTCCAACAAGTTTTCACAAACCTTAAACTGAATGTCATATTCAACTGTTCCTGTTTAGGGTTATAAAAGGGTTGGATTCCTTCCTTTTATGAACTTACCGAAGTGGTAAGTACCTATACTCTGAAAATTGTAAGTATGTATATATGAATCACAGCCCCGTATTTATACTAACTTGCAGCTGAAAGTCTGAAAGGCAATCAACGCATTGACTAATTAGAGTTGGTACGAAACATAACAGAACGCACAACGACGTCAAATATTAATGTTAGACTACTGGCAGTACACGCATTAGACTTGATCGACATAGAAAAAAATTTGGTTAGTCAAAGTAGGAGGAGTCAGACACCTCGTTCACCGTTATGCCGGCAACAGTGGCTCGCACCGCCTACCAAAGTAGGCGTTTCGCTTTTACTAAATACGTCACTTCATCACAGCTTAGAAAAACAACAGTAGTTTGTTACAATCCATTTTTAAAGAAAGCTTAGAAACGCCAGGTCCTCTGATGTGGGTTCACTGTAAGCCTCCATGGCCCCAAACCCACGTTCAATTTCATATAGGTAGAATATCAATCATATCAGAGGTTTTATGTACGAATAGGTGCGTTGCTACTCATGGAGGCCGTAGGATCGTAATCCTGAAGAACCTCAGAACAATGTACCGCAATTATGATACATGACAAACATGCAGCTTCACAGTGGGTCATGACGGACTTCCTTAGCGGGCTACAATGGCTTTATCTGTATCTTGTCAGTGTCTCCTCTCACACAGAGAAGTATAAAGGCCTCCACCAGCTGGCCTCAAGCGGGCGGGTTGGCGAGCTTCACATTCTCTTGAGAACATTACTCTCAAGGTTGCAGATTTTTTCACGATGTTTTGTGATTTTATTTATAAAACGCACATTAATTTTAAGAAAGTCATTGCCACTGGGATTCTAAACCAGACCCCTCGAGTAAATACCGCTTTGCTTAATTTTCAAATACATCGATTTTTACCTGTGGATGCAAAATTATCAAGATAACTAACTTGAAAGTGACGTGTTTTAATAGCATATCTAACACGGGTTTAATATAGTGTTATTATAAATATTTATGCTATATTTATTTCTTCCAGCTGTACTCATACATAATTACCTACCTAGGTCGCCGGTCGGTGCGTTCTTTAAACTGAAACTTAAATCTCATTCTGTGCATAGTCTATACTTTAACGAATTGCCGGATGTGCAGAGATTTAAAAAGATAGTAGTGTTTAAGAGTGGCGACACGAGTCTATGTTTTAACTGGAAACTATCACCTTCATGACGCCAAGTTAGTTAGTTAGATATACTGTTTTTTTTAAAGGGCGGTTTTTCGATTTTTTTCTTGGGCTCGAAATAAATACATGTGATATAAATTTTAACTGTTAAATTATTATACTTGGTGTTATAATAAATAAAGGTACATAACGATAAGTCTACAATAATCACCTAACTTTCTAACATAGTTTACAAAATTCTAACCTAAAATCATGTTTATCGTTAAGTGTGATAGAGTCCTACGTTTTAATTATTCCATCCACACAGTAGGTAATAACCTTATAATTTCCATTCATTTTCCTTACAACCCATGGACCGCAAATACATCAATATCGATTGTAATGCCTATACAATAGGGTACCTATGTCGATATAATGCGTATACGGGACAGAAATAGCTATTATTTTTTTACTGTAGAAATCCTATATGCAGGTTTAACGTTATATCACAGGATATTATATACTGTCTGAATTACTTTTTGTAAATGTTCATTTGGCAGTGGCCATCTTTAAATTAAATGAATGAACTTGGCTATTTACTCGCAATTTACAAATGAAACACATTGATTTTGTTTGCGTCCAACCGAAGAAACAGATGATTTTTAAAATATTTTTTTTAAATTGATTATGTCTCAGAATTTTGTAAAATAGTATAACTTGAAAACATTACTTGACCACTCGAAATTGCCAATTTAAATCTTTTCCTAATTTCCTCAACCGCGTGGGTTATTTAAGGTTTGTATAAATTTTCCAGATATTGTAAAATAGAGTATGAAAAATACATGTACGCCATAATTAAACCCCTGTGTCTGAAGTAGTGTTGTGCACATTGTATGGAAAGTCAATTATCTATGGTTATTATCGAGAGCTGTTCTTTTTGCTGTGATGTGGGAAGCGACCGGAACAATATTATCGGAAGCTTACCTTCTATGTAGCTAAGTGAATGAGACCGCTCCCCGTGTGACCAGAATTAATTGGAATTTATGGAAGTTTATTGGAAAATGTGGACGCATGTCCTAAAGTCTGAAAAATCGTCGACTCAGGTTTTCTACGGCTTTATTGGGGGTGTTTCGATGAATTTCAACATCGCTTTATAAATTTATATGATATTGTATAACATGAAACTACTTACAATTAAAATATTTGTAAGTTTATAGCTAGGTAGGTGTCTTTAATTAAAGAATACAATGACTACGTTCTAATGAAAAGTTGTCATTATTTTATTAATTTTTTTATTACTTTGTGACAAACATAAATAGAAAAAAAAACATTAACCGCTGCCTTATAAAGGTTACACTTTCCTGGCATAGTTTAAAACAATCGGCTCATTAATATTCTTAGTAAGCATGGAAAAGAAAACTCGATTGTCATAACATGGTTAAAAAACGCGCTCTAAAGCATTTCTCTAGCGTTTTGTACTATTGTTTATGACAAAACGTATTTTTGTATGTAAATATTACATTGCGATATAAGACGTTTCTAGTTTCTCATGAAGGTTTCCGATCTTTTAAATGTATTATAGGAAAGTCATAATAAATTCATTTGAGTTTATTGCACCATTATAATATTTGTGCTTTGTGCCTAGTAATAAGTTATCTAATAAACTAATTAGTTACAAATCTAACTAAGATCATAACTGAATTTATACATTGATACTTATAGTAAATTAAAACAATTCCTAGTGTACTGTATGTAATAATTTCTTGGGTTTTAAAACAATTTAATAATAAGTAAAAGATGAGATAGGGGGGCTCCCTATGATAAATATTTATTATAAACACAGTTTAAATAAAAGGCTCTCTAAGAAAGCACATAGCAAAGTATCTTACCAATAAATAGCCGAGAGAAACCGCGCGAATTTTCAAACACGCGTGCGGTACATTTTCAGCAACAGTTCATTTACTCACATTAGTCCACGATCACTAAAATAGCTATACATTGAAAAGGTAATGTTTTTCATTTATATTCTGTTTAAAAAATGTTACGTTATCTGTCGCGCGTTCTATATTCGAAGCGGGGGGTTATTCCGAAGTGCGATGTCGAGATTTTATCGGCCGTTCCCGAGCCGACTCGCCCGCGCCGCGTGCCTCGCATAAATGGCAAGCGACGCACCTGTTCATCGCGACATGTGGTATCGCACAGGGCAGGGCTGCCAAAGGGCCTCTGATGCTGTGCGATATCATTTATATTTGTAATGCGAACTAGGTAATGAGAACGGTTTCGGATTGACTCGACTTTTTAAAATAAAAATTGTCATTAAAACTCGTGATTCATCGTTAACCCAGTAAAACATGAATTTTGTATTGGAAAAAAATGGGTTAAGAATTAAAATATTGAGACAAACTATTAAGCTTTGCTATAAGATAAATCATAGATATTGAGTAAAATTATCATTAAATTAAAGTATAGAGACGTTAAGTAGTACTAAAAGAAACAGCAGTATTATTATAGAAAACCTAGTTAAGAGTTATTTACCAATCCAATTATGTTGCTGTCACATTATTTATTCACCTTCATTTTGAAACCTCTAATTACTATGTTGTACCTACTTATTTAAAAAAATTATCGTTGCTTTCCATTTATTCCAAGCTTGAGAACAGCCCTAGTCAAGTATTCATCTCGGCGTAACTGAATTAAATTTAATTCATGTTGGCCCACGGCACGCTAATGAAAAAAATGTGCGATATGATAATGATTGATACGATGGATTGGATGGTTACGTTATGTATCTTTAGAGTGCAAGGCATATTTAGTAGGCAGGTAGATGTACATATATTAACCTACTAATGAGTAAGTGTTAATTGTTTCAAAAGGGCGTCCTACTATTGATGTTTAGTTTACCTTGCAATTATTATGAACAACAACAAAAATAGCGCTGTGTAGCATTTTTTTCTATTTATGTGTTTTCTGAGTCGACCAGGCGGAACGACGATCTTGATTAAAAATTATCCCACACAGGTATAGGTACTAGGTATTATTTTGATTCACAATAAAATTGACATTTGATTTCGGATGCTCATAGTAAAGTAGGTAAATCTAGCCAGTTCAAAGTTTGACGTAATCACAAACAAAAACTAGTCAAAATTAGTCTAGCGGTTCAACAAGGCTTTATTAACACAAAATAATTAAATATAAAACGTGTAAGAATCTCACAGTCTTATAATATGTGTAGATCTTATAATAAGAATGTTTTATGACACACAATGTTTTAAATTTTATTCATTCGAACAACAGAAGAAAATTGGCCTTTGCTTACAACCACAGATCATTTACCTATTACATGCACTCTGTCTCATTCTTGTTCATAGATATGTTTACAGGCAAGAAAAGGATAGCTTGTTCTATTTTAGATACTTGCACTTGAATCTTTTTTACAAAGCTTACAATCCAAGTTTTAAATCTTTCCAAAGCTCTTCACTAGGTGTCAATCAACAAAACTTTGATTACCTTTTCATTGGCTAATTTTTCTATTGTACAGAGACAATCGATTTTTAATTCGTCATTTTGTAAGATTTATTCGAATTAGCCGCATCGCTGCACATGCAGGTTAAGATATTTTTGTATGATTAAAAAACAATTTAAAAATATGGAAGTTTATTGCTGTCTATTCTATTTTAAATTAGTAGAAAAGAATAGGAAAAAATCTTGGCAGCGGTGGGATTCGAACCCACGCCTCCGAAGAGACTGGTGCCTTAAACCAGCGCCTTAGACCGCTCGGCCACGCTACCCTATGCACTACCGTCTGAATTTTTATAACAAATTTCACATTTTTTTTTAAATATTTTTATTTAATTATTTTTATATTACCCATCTATAACAAATTTTATTTCATCCTTTTTAGGTTGGTATTTTTATTTTTTTTTAGCATTCCTAAAATAAGTCACACAGACATTACATTAATTTAATCACATCCACCTCAAACAGCTTGCCTCAAGGAGCTGCAGCTTTTAAGCGTTCTCCTCAATTAAAAGTGGAAAATAGAATCAATAACACTGTGAGTTTCACGGTTGTAACGCACAATTTTAAAAATAACCAACTAATGTCGGTCACAAAGGGTTACTGTTTTGTTTCGTTTGTAAGGTATTTGATTGCAGCCAATGAATAAAATTAAGTGTCAACATTTCTACTATACTACCGTGTCGTTCACAAGATAAGATCAAAGAAGAGAAGATAATCAAGACAAACGAAATATATCTACGTCTCTTTTCTTGAACTCCACTTTTTATTCGGCGTTATAACAGCCATAGATTGTAGAGTGAACCAATATGGAAACTTCAGTCTACTACCTACTACGGCCTAAACCCATTTTTACTGAAGTCGATAAAAATTGAATTTTTAACGTAAACAATATTTAAAGGTGGATAAAATTTACCCAAAAATGGTCAAAATTACCCCTATACAAGTTGTGTAAATTTTAGAATGTCTGGCAATTACAATAAAAAATAATTTTGATAGACGTACGAACAATATTGTGTTAAGACACGCTGGCTCACTTTCGATGCAGATTACTACTTACATACACCACCGAACCTGTGTGTTTCAACGTCTTAGAAATAGATTTCGTTGAGATCCTTAGCAGTTTTTAGTACAGAACCCTAAAAACTTGTTACACTTCAATGTTTTCTTGAAAAGAAATTGTCTAAAAGCCATTACAGCAAGCTGCAACAATTTCTTGGAAGTGATGCACCGTGCATACCTAGTTGCTGTATTTTCCTTAGAAAGCTGTAAACGCCGGTGTTATTTTACGAGGCGAGCACGACGTGACTACTCTGCGACATACGAGTACGTTTATTATTAAATGAGAAATTTTGCAAAGCCGTGTAAAACTGTACAGTATTAAGGTACATTCAGGCTGTAACTGAATGATTTTTAATTCTTAATCAACTTTATGGTACTTGACCACAAGCACGTGAGAAAGTAAAGCTATGTCAGCATATTTGGATTGGTTTGATTGCTGGCCAATATGTCGATTCTGATTCAATTGCGATTTTTATTGAAGTATCAAACAGGCAAAGTGATTAATGGGCCGGATTTTCATAAACAATTATGTTTTGTCGTCGTCTTAAAAAAGTGAGGCTAACCTCTTGTCTTTATGGCCATGTCACTCGCAACATTTTTGTCGCATGTCAGTGACTATCGTCTAGTTATAATTATAAATAATAAATATTTAAACTTTGGATCTTAAATCTACGAGAACGAACTCACTAGGTTTTAAAGCACTAGCTTTTATACTATTTAAATGGAAAATGGGCCAGTGTGGACGCACAAAGCAAGGATTGTGTTCAGAGATTTGTAACAACAATACTATCTTTCTGTTACTTTTCACGGTTTACCGTGACGTGACAGTATGAACGTGGTATGAACCGTATACATTACGCCTGATAAACAAACAAAGAAGTTATGGTTAAAAGTGAGGTAAAGTCAGTTAGTCATATCAATTTTAAAGGATAGTAGTCCTAGGTAGACAATTGAAAACAACTGAAAAGTGAAAACTTGTTCAGTTTTGGACAAATTTAATTAAAAAAGTCACTTTGGTCAATATCCTTGTTTTTGTCTAAATTGTACCTACTATGATATCTAATACAGTTATTTACCTATTTATATTAATACTTGTCCTTGGTATGAGTTTTTACAAGATTAACAACTATGGTTGTTAATCTATTGGCGGTATATGTACCGCCAATTTTTCTTTTTCCCCCACATATTTTCATGCATATGACAAGCGACATCATTTAATTTTGTTCCTCAGTTCATGTGTCCTTACTCATTATACAAATTAGCGATTATTTGTATAATACTGGTACATTTAGTGAATATGTTGAATTTAAACTAAGAATTCAGGTAGCCTAAGCAACTGTTTGCCAGTATTTTTCTTATGTGACTCGGCACAACTTGAAACATTGTCAAAATAATCCAGTATAGTAGCGTTATAAACATTAAATATAAACTCGATCATATGGAAGATGATTATGGTAGGAAATGGTACCAATATCAATAGCATAGCTAACTTAATTGCACCTACGGTATAGTTACACAACATTGTATTTAATTTGCACCCGGCGGTGGTAACTGTTGGTGAATCTACCAAGGTTGTTTCAATGTAGGACCTACCTACTACGAGTATGTCTTAGATAAGCTTCTGCTAACGATTTCGGCTTAGTTATGTAGGTACATTTTATAAAATAAAGGTTAAGGAACATCTTGAGAAAACCCACAATCATAGAAAACAGAATTCACAGACTATTCTGTTTTCTATGCCCACAATCTGCCTACGTCTCTGAGTTCTCATTAATGTTCTCAAAGGCAAGTCCACCGAGCTGCAATATTATAGGCCAGCGTGGTGTACTAAGGGCCATATTTCTCTCATTATGAGAGGAGACTCGAACCTACAGTACAATAGGCACGTGTGGTAAAATAAGGCCTACATCTTTCTTATTGTGAGAGACCCGACCCTTCAGTTGGTCACTACTGATTAAAGACAACGCCCGTTTGTAACTAATTCTGTATTATAAATTTATGTATGTAAGCAGGTCGTCCCTTAGTCGAACTGCTTCTCCCAAAGATTTTATCGGTGTTTGATAAAAATAATGACTAGATCTTAATAATTATTTCATCCCAAGATTAAGCTCATTAGACACATACCTACCTACTCGTAAGTGCCGACTGCAACCATTAATTGAATTGAAAACAAAGACAAGTGAAATGAAATGATTCCCAGGCGGGAAAATAGTGTAAAGTATGCCACTTTAAGAAAAATAAGTGGAAAAAGAATATTTATTTGCTCTTAGTATAATAAACTTCACTTTTTATTGATTTATTTTCTTGGCTGGCACTTGTTACAAACACTCAGTATCGGAGTTCCCACGTGAGTTATATTTTTTGTTAACATATACTTAGATTATATTTTTAAATATTTTTAATAACGTTCAACATTTTTTACTAGATTACTTATTTCTGTGCACTTCTAAAAAGTTAAATAAAATACATTTTATATTATAATGAATAAGTGTATAACATGGTCAAGTAATTTAGGAATTCATTTAGGTATAGAAAATTCATTTCTCATAAACAAACAAGACGCTTTTATGGCCAGACCGCCTGCATTAACGTTCATCAGATAAATAAATTCAGATAATTATAATCGCTTCATAATAAAAACGTTTAATCGGCGTTGTGCTCTGAATGTAATAATTTCCTATTTGATTAACAAGTTGCGAACGTAAAACTAACAATACCTACTGTAATTACGGTCATAGAGAATTAAACTTTTATCACTGTATAAAGATAGTGTATCTCAAATAACTAATAAAACTAGCAACAGTTTTTTTAATTGGCCTAGTGTATCTTTACGTACTACATACTTAGTAACTATTAGGTATAAGAGAAAAGATTTAATTTTGTTCTTTTGTCTGTTTATTTGTTTAATAAAGAAGAATGGTGTCATAACTTTGATCTACTGATGGATACTAGTGATGCTCCGATGTCTGTATCCGTATCCGCGGATATCCGAGGGAAAAGAAAGATCCGTATCCGTTACTATTCTCGCTGATCTTTTACGGACCTTTTACCTTATTAATTTTTAATTGATAGGATTCAATTAATACTATAAGTGTGCGTGGATGGGGAAATCTAAAACTATGAGGAATAGCGGAAAATACTCAAAGGAGTCTGGGGCCGTGTGTGTGTGGATTAAGCGTTACAATCTACACATCTACACAATATTATAAAGAGGAAACATTTGTATTTTTGTATGTTTGTAACGAATAAACTAAAAAACTACTGGGCCGATTTCAAAAAATCTTTCACCGTTAGAAAGCTACATTCAGCCTGAGTAACATAGGCTACATGAAAAAAATGAAAATTCAAGATGGCCGCCGCCACAAAATGGCGGGTTACATATTTTTTTCTCACCTCTATCACCTCCTACATTTACAATCCTGTAAAGCTGCCGACTTCTAGTGCTTCCTTGTGTTTATATCAGGGTATAATCAGAGAGAATGCACTATCACGCTAAAGCTAAAGCTAAAATTAAAATTAAATTAAAATCAACAAAGCTATAAACTAGTTTTGGACGAAATAGAAAGTTCGCAATATATAATAATATCATGTTTAAAAAGAAACGTAGTAACGCGTGCAAAAATAAATAAATTAATAAATTAAAACTGTGTCGAGAGTTTTTTCCTCCGGCTTTTTCTCTCTACCCAGAAATGGGTGGCACATTGCATAGCCGATGAGTTCGATTAGGAAAAATATTAAAATAAACAAATAATTGGACTGTTAAACGATCACAACTTATTTTAACATAAATTATAATATAAAATTTAGTTTTAGTTATTTAAGATATAATTATTGTATGCCCGCATAGGGTAGACTGTTAACTTATTATAATTTTTGTAACATCTTTCTCGTGTAACAGTCAACAATAAACGCATTCTTTTCTTTTCTTTTCACACTCACGTCATTCTCACCTCATTCTCACGTCAAACTCACCTCATACTCACTTCTCACCTCACACTCACGTCATTCTCACCTCATACTCACCTCATTATCATCTCATACTCACCTCATTATCACCTCATACTCACCTCATTCTCACCTCATTCTCACGTCAAACTCACCTCATACTCACCTCAATATCACCTCATACTCACCTCATTCTCACCTCATTATCACCTCATTATCACCTCACACTCACGTCATTCTCACCTAATTCTCACGTCAAACTCACCTCATTCTCACGTCAAACTCACCTCATTCTCACCTCATACTCACCTCATTATCACCTCAAACTCACCTCATTCTCACGTCAAACTCACCTCATTATCACGTCATTCTCACCTCACACTCACCTCAAACTGACCTCATACTCACCTCACACTCACCTCAAACTGACCTCATACTCACCTCACACTCACCTCAAACTGACCTCATACTCACCTCATTAAAACCTCATACTCACCTCACACTCACCTCTGGATTTGAGCCTCTAGCTTTCTCCTACTATTCTATCCACCCTTCTTGGGGCTAGACAATAGACAATAGAGATTACAATAATCAATTTACATATATCATATGGCCTGCATGCCCATCTTATCTACACATATACACAATAATAATATTATCTACACATCTGTCTACATCTACACATCTACACATCTACATCTACACAATATTATAAAGAGGAAACATTTGTATTTTTGAAAATCCAAGATGGCCGCCGCCACAAAATGGTGGATTACATATTTATTCCACAACTACCTCAATATGGGTTTCAAATGAAAGGGCTTGGTTGGTAGAATAGAGCTCACTGTGAAAAAAATGAAAATTCAAAATGGCCGCCGCAACAAAGTGGCGCATTACATATTTTCCACAACTGATTCAATATGGGTATCAAATGAAATGGTATTGATTAGTAGAATAGAGCTCATTCTGAGAAAATTAAAAAATAAAGTCAATAGAATGATAAGTATCAACTAACAACAAAACTAAAAACTTGAAAATAAAAATTAAATTAATAAAAATGATGTGGAGTTATGGGACACCAGGTAGGAAAGAATAAGTCATAGAAATAGAAATGTGCATGTTATTCTTACCTTTTTATTAATCCTTATCCAAATAAATTATTTTGTATTCAACATTGTTTCGATACCCGTAGATTACTTTTTGCATTTTTCAAATCGTATATTTCATTCAAAAGATATTAGGAGAAGGGCGGGCACATCTTTGAAATAGGTAGGTAGCAGCGCGGCTCATTCGCGCGGTCAGCTCATCAAAAAACTTCGCGATACCATAATGGGCATGATGACAGTAATCAAGTATCGCCAAAATATTTATCTGATCTAATGAAATAGGATTCAAAGATTTCGAAACATGTATTTATTCTCTTATTAATGTCGAGATTAATAATTTATTTGTTAAAATAAATCTACAAAATACAACAATCCGCCATGATAGCTTAAACACCCATCAGATTGAATTACGTCAATTTACGTCACATCTTAGTAAAAGTCATTTGGTTTCGTTTAAGCGTATATGCGATCTCTGCATTTTTTACTGAGCCGTAACGCAATGACAGACGCCATGACACCGGCGAGCGTTTTGGAATGAATTTGAAACTTAAAATTTAAATGTACTTTTATTGCACAAAAACCTTAATTTTCTTCAGAAATATGATATATTTTAGACATAATAGAAACTTCTGAATATCATAGAAGAGATTTTGAAAATTAGTCATCATGCCTATTATGTCAAACTATTATCATTATGTCACAATAGCTACTTTTTACAGTTTAAAAGTTAATAGAAATACCGACCAAAATTTATTAGACCATGTCAGTGACCCATTAATGACCCACTACAGGGTCGGATCAATGTACAATGAGAAGGATGTAGGTCTTAGTCCACTACGCTGGCCTACTGCGGGTTGGTAGACTTCACATACCTTTGAGAACATTTGTTTTTGGGAAATCTCAGGCATGCAGGTTTCCTCACGACGTTTTCTTTCACCGTAACAGCAGGTGATATTTAATTTTTTATAAAGCGCACATAACTTTTTTTACAAAGTCATTAGTGTATGCCACTGGGATTCGAACCCGGATCCCTCGATACGAGGTCGAATTCTAAGCCACTGGGCTATCTGTTACTTCTGTTATTCATACTTTTGCTTAAATCCTTATCCAAATATTTTTCGTTGTAACTAACGTGTAAAAGTTGTTTGGTTTTCGCGATGGACTTGGTGGTGGAAAGGAAAGTTGACTGTGTTTCAAAAAAGCTTTTGATATTAGTCAAATTATTTGGCAGAGCTAAGCCTGCCGGGTCAGCTAGTAATTCATAAACTCAATTGTTACACTCTACGAATTTTCTCTGGAAGGATTATTTGTCTACTTACAGGATTCAGGTTACGCAACATTTCTTAAACAATCATAATCAATCACAAGAGTTCAAAAAATATTTAAATAAAGAATGGTGTCAAGCATAGACATTGGCACCAAATTTTACTTTATTGCCACGTAGTTATTGTAGCAGTATTTTGAGCCAGTATATCAACGGCCCATTAGCTCAGTTGGTTAGAGCGTCGTGCTAATAACGCGAAGGTCGCGGGTTCGATCCCCTCATGGGCCATACACCTTTGGCAGTATCTTTTTTTTGTAATTTTGTGGTGGCGGTATTGGTTTTTACGTAAAATTGTTTTTTTTACTTTATTTTTATTATTTTAATTTGTATACTACCCGTAATAACGTGATATGGATTGATAAAATGCCCTGTGAATAATTTATACTGACTAGCCTGTATTTGTGCAAATTAGCCCTTTTTTTCTTTGTTACTTTTTATATTTAAATAAACGTATCAGGCGCCCTCTTTAGGCTCCATGGGATTAATTCTCCTATATTAAAAATTAAATTAATTCTTGAAAACTAGGTCAATTCGACAATTTGCCAACCACGTCCGTGAAAATCGCGCGGATACGAGTTTTTTAACATTCAATTTTGAGCTATATGAGAACGTGAATAAAATAAGATATAGAACTGAATAATTATTAAATTATTATTTCTTTTTTAAGTATCGTATCGTACCTAAAATATTTCACTAACTTTAAAAAATAAGAAGACGGTAAATATAAAAATACATCTGTCTAGAACCTAAATATTTAGACATCTTGACGTCGGCGACATCAAAAGAAACTTTTTAAACTTATCAAATGCATCAAACTGTAAACATCAAATCTTTGGTTTGAATTATAATAATTAAGTAAACATTTTAACTGCAGCTTGAGTGTTAAAATTAAAATTAATTAAATAGTGAATAATTTTAGCATTCACTCGTACTTCAATCAACTTTGAAATCGCCGGCTCTAAAATTTGTTTTGCCGGAAACGATACCTTCCCAAGTCCCAACTAAAACACAAGTTACAACTTCATGGTGGGTTATGAAGGTAACGGGAAGTTTGTAATATACCATGTTTGGGTAGGCTTCAAGGTTATGTTCCCTAGTTAAAAATATTTAACTTTTGAGAATCAAACAGTTAAACCTGATGTTAAGAACACTACGTGGGCACTGGGCACTCTTGGCACTATAGATACGATAAAAGAAGAGGAAGTAAAGAGGTAAACAAAATCAAAACTTACTATTTCAAAATATATATTCAATACACAAAATAATTCCTGTATCTATACAATTTGTAGACAAAGTTTACATTTATAACAAATTTGTTTCTACTTTCAATTAATCTAACAAAAAAAAATAATAAACTTATCTAATCTACAACATACGCATTTATGTAGTTTTGATTTTTTAATAAATAAACTAGCCTCTTGGCGATAAGAAGTTCATATACGTTGGTTCCAACCCGATTTTATTAGCCAAAAACCTCTCTTGGTTTAATTAATTGCACAACCGGCCGGTCACAAAATTTACATATTTTTAATGGCATAATCTATTAATATTTACATTTAAAATAAAACGATATTAAGACAATTATAAGTAGATACACGTATTAAATACGATAAAAGATACAAAACATTATTTAAGAAATAACTTTCGTAAAAGCGCGTTCATCATGAAAACAAATCTTAATATTTACTGAAGAAATTTATAGCTTAATATTTCGTTTATTTCACAAAGTTGTATGTATATTAAAATATCTAAATTATTCTTCTCATATTCTAAAAATAATTTTCCATAACAGACCGGAATATTCAAACATAAAAGAAATAGGTACTAAACATTACTCATTTAACACCAAATATATCCCAGCCATTTCCATTTAAAAAATTGAACACAAAATTTTTACATATTTAAAGTACCCCACTAATAAAATAATTGTTAAAAATAAGATAACAGTAATAAATAAGAAAACTAAATTAGTGTTTAATTCGTAAATTGAGGTATAAATCGGTGGCTCAGAACCTTCTTCTTTTAAAAAATACTTAACTAAATTTTCATCATGATTCATGTATCATTCAGATATTTCTTTAACATTACTCTATAGATTCTACGTATATTTACACTTTTTAACATTCAACAGACTGTATATATGGCGAATCATCAACATTCTTAATTGACGCTGCGGACGCGCGGCCGTCGCGGCCAGTGATTATTGAAATAACACTTCTGTGTTCAGAATCACTGTCTCCACTCAAAATAATGTTAGTTTCTCCAACAAACCCCGAATCTATTTGATCCTGGTTACTTAACTTCTGTTCCTCAAAGGTTTTCAAACCCAATTCTGCATAAAGTTGTTTCGAATCGTCAAAATTTCCAAAAAATACAGAATCGGTTTCTACGCTCTCACCCCCTGATTCACTTCGTCCATCGCACAGGGATTCCAACTCATCGGTATCGGATTCTATCTGTAAGTTTACTGCTCTATTCACTGGCGCAGCTATTTGCTTTGGTATTGGTTCTGGGGGAACAAATTTAGGCCTCATTTGCATTAGATATCTAGCCCTTCGTTTAGATTCGTTTGAATCTGTACTTAAATATCCTGAGTCTTCTGTTCTACAAAGTTTTTTTAGATCTACGCGTCTAGATCGAGTTCTAGCAGATCGTCGACCCGAACGACGGGCGTTCAAGTTATCTGCCCTACTGTACGGTGGAAACCGATCTCTTTCTTCTGATGAGCGCTGTCTTTCACTAGGCGGACTATCTCTTACTGAATTATTGGTTTTGATTGAAAAATCTGATCCGCGACGCTGTTTTGGAGGTATCGGAGGCTTAGGGTCTTGTACACGCAGTGAATTCGTATACGAAGCTAAATCCTGGCTTCCATACGGAAGACTACCTCGCCTCTCGTAAAATCTTAAATCGTTATTTTGTGCTTTTGTTTTTGCTTCATAAATTTGTCTTAAACTTCCTATCTTTCTAGTGAAGACTTCCTCGGGTGGGCTTTTATTTCGTGTTGTTTCTGTTTCTGGCAGTTTATGTTTAAAGCTACCACCTGATTTCAACAGGATTTTCTCCACACTTTTCTTAGTTTCACGTTTAGGCTTCCTATCAAGTGTATCAGGATCGAAGTCTTCATTCACATTCCGTCTATTTTCCACCGGTGAACCACGCACTTCAATCGTCAAAGAACCTGGGTTTTCTAAGTTGTTATATATTGGTTCACTAGAATTCACAAAAGTGTTATTTGTATATAATTGATTTTGAATAATTGACTGAATAACAATATTTTGAGAATTAAGATTTTTAGCTTCTTCACTTTCTTTCAAATCACGCCAACTTCGTGATAATCGATCTCGTGATATTTGGAAACTCTGTCGGTAGTTTGAGTCTTGTCTTTGAATGAGTTCTGATCCGAAATCTAAAGAAAATCTTCTTCGCTTATTCATTCGCTCTAAGCTATCGCATTCAATGACATCTTGATTGTTAACGTCTTTTTTACGAGGATCAGACAGGACATTATCATCACTAAAGTAGTGTGAGTCGGCTGCCGCTACTGGAATTACGATCTTTGGAGCAAGGGGTACAATCGCTTGAATTTTTATATCGGGAGATTCATTAGCCTCGACACGCTTACATTTATTTAACTCTCTAATAACTGCTTCCATCTTCTTTTTTACTTCTGGTGAAATAGGTGCTTCGTCCTGATTTGATGTATCTACGGCAGGTGAATGATCTACTGGAGGAGGAGGTGGTGGAGGTAGTCGTTTTCTGATCCTCCTTGTTGCATGGTTAGATGGACTCTTTCTCTCTTGCGACAAGACGGTTGTAGCTTGATCTATATTTCCTTTTTGATGTGGTTCATCGTTATTGGCTACTTTAATCCTCATAAGTTTATCAGTTTCTTTATTTCCATGGAGCCTTTCTAAATATTCATTTTTATTGACATCATTAAAGTATTCCCTTAGAATATTCTCAGTTATTTTTAGAGTTTGTATTTCTTGGAGAATTGGTGTTTCTTTAACATCATCATGTTGTCGCTGCTGTGGTGATTGTGATCTATGATTAGATACTTCATCTTCCCTGGATCTTGGCTCAACTACCCTCGGTGTTCCGCTTACTTTGGCGACTGACTTTGAGGGTCGCGTAACAGTCGCTGTGGGTGATGGAACCTCATCTAACCATTTTTGAACTATGCTTTGCTTGTAATCATCACTTACGCATGTCTTACAGGAGTTTGATCTAGTTAATCCGGCAGATTTTTGTACTCTAACAGTGCTATCGCATCCTGGACAGCCGCCGCAATGGATTGCTCTACGACTATTTTCTCGTTTAAGACTTATAGCGCTAAATCTACGTCCTCGCCTTGCACATGGTATGTCCCATCCAAGATCTATCGTGTGATAGAGTTCTTCCTCGGGTATGTCCGACAATATGGGGATGAATCGCTTCGATATCATTTTCTCCTTCGCTATGGACATGACTTCTCTAAGCTTGATTAAGAATTCCACAGCTGCTGGTGGTGGGTCCTGAAAATTAAGAGTGATTTTCGTTTATTACTTATGGGTACAGAAAAGTTTTGGTATTAAAAATAAAATCTTTAAATGTTTAATGTCAATAATTTACCTTCAGAAGCTCAGTTTCAAAGAACGCTGGGTTGAAATATAGTTTCCGTCTGATCGCTGGCTCTCCAGCGGATGACAAGGTTGATGGTGCGTTATTTTCGATGCTGCAATCGAGTATAGAAAGGTCTGAATGCGGTGCTCTTTCTAATTCGGGAGAAGCAGATCGTCTTTGGAACCGCTCATTCAGCCGTTCTGGATTTTGTGCTCTTATTGAAGGCCTTACAGGTTTCTTTCTGCGAGTGTGTACCAAAGCTGATACAACGTTCGGGTTGGAGTTCTGGTACTACAAAAATAAAAAAGTATATTAACAATAATTCAAAATTAAAACTTAGAATTTTATGTCCAGTTTCACTTGATAAAAGCTGATAGCTTGTTTCAATCGTTGAACTCGTAGCTTGTCTGAGAAAAAAACAATTTGCAAACAGGGATATAAGATTCTTCAAAAATCATCCATATCGACAGGCGACATTTTTTCGTTAGATAGTTTAATTGACAAATGAAAACGAAAAACAGTTTAACGAAAGATATTGTAAATAGATTTGTTAATAGAAATACATATTATAATACCTTATGACCATTAGAAGGTGATGAGTCGAGAGTATCTTCCGTGTGTTCACTGACGTCTGACAAACCGGATTCGTGCAAATAGTCATTCCGCATACTGTCCAACTTTAATAATGGATTGGTTTTTAATCGCTGAAAAAAGTAGAAGAAAAGTATTTAGGTTACTAAGCAAAATTGGTAAGCATTAAAGGTCAATAGCCTTGCTACAGATTTGACCAACAATCAAATAGACAAGGCGCAACAGAATTAGACATTTTTTAATTTGTATGTTTATGGTCATGTTTGATGAGTGATATGAGAAAAATAACAGCTAATTATGACATAAATAAACAATATTATGTAATAATAGCCTAATAAAGATTGTCAAATCGTGAAACCCTTACCATGCTATCCATATCAGTCCTAGAGTCTAACGTCGATCCATTATCAGTGGACAGTGTGTTGGAAAGATTCATCTCAGGGTCTTTATTCTTCCTCTTCTGCTTCTGTTTATAGTGGATGTAGAATATGATTCCCGCTGCGTATACGAAGATCAACATCAGCACGCATACTCCGATCGCTAATGCCTCTAAAACGCTCAGTCCATGGCCTTGCGCCGCTGGTTCAGTCGTCACTGTTTCGCCAGCGTGGAAGGGGATCGAGCGGACATCTGCAAATAAAACATTTAGTGAAACACGATAGGGAAACTATAGCACTACAATTGATAATGACGAGATGCATTTCTGAGGATCTTCTTTCGCTGATAGAGCTGATCTTTTGCTACCCCTTGTCTAAAGGACTTTCTTTGTTTCTCAGTCACATAGTTAAGCATAAATTTAAATAGATTTTGTGCCAGAAACGCGAAATATGGTGACGCGAAAGAGTAGGCAGAGAGGCAGTCCTTTGAATCAACTTTGGGGGTCTTCATATCAAGCAAATAATAAGGCGTGGCGTTTGTAACGGATGGTGCCGATTACAGTATTCGGTCCCTTACAGCCGCCTTTTTGTGACTGTTGAGGTACATAATATGTGTCGCAGGGAAATGAAAGAATCCAGATTTCACTAAACACTTTAGGGATTTGATCAAATCACTGATTTTTTTAGGAAAATGAGTTGTATCTTTAACATCCTTCATGATTTAATCAAATCACAGATTCTATAATTTCCCTCGTACATACTTGCTATTATTCGGATATAAAACTCACCCAGCAAAGGATTGTGTGTAGCTCCAGCAACGCGGAACGCAGCGCAGGAGGCAGCCAGGCGTGAGGGGGTTGGCGCTGAACACAGCACGTGAGCCGCAACCAACCGCCCTTCCAGCCGCGCATGGAGGGCCGCTGATCCACGCCACTGTTGAGATATTCAAAAGTTATAGCCAAAGTTATATGACCAGATGGAGTGATAAGTATACTGGAGAGAAATTAAAGTGGGCTCAACTTTTTTTAACTTTTCAAAAATATAAAAGAGGTTCAAATCTTTTAGAGACATCAAAGCAAGAAAAACCAAACCTTCGGAAAAATATGTTGGTAGAGGTTGTTGGTATTTCAAAAGAGAAAGTAGGTATAACAGCAGGTCCTACCAAAATAAAAGCGACTGCAAAATAAAACTAATTTTACGCGTCCGATTTATCTATCTGATATCGATATATCTGACACTCCATCTCCACGTAAATCAAGTCTCAATCAAATCTTTGGTTATAGTACACTTTGTATTTTATAGATTGTAGAGCCATTGCAACTCACCCGGGAGGCCCATATCACCCTCATAGCGTTATGTCTGTCCTTTCTCTTGTCTTAATTCAACATTGGCAAAATATAAAGCCACGGTAACACGTGACTGTTGGCCTGAAATAACCGCTGGTTATTTCTAAAGTGAAGGCGATATTCGAGTAATGCTACGGTTTCACGAACGCTGATGTTAAGGCATTTGTAAACATTCACCCTTGGCAACCGGGAGTCTTGTTCGCTTTCGGTAAGGCACCGCCGTTCAGCTGCTATCAGTTCAAACGTATCTAAATGTTAAATACTCGGCCGGGCAGATAATACAAATTGCATCTTTGAGTCCGTTACATTATCTCTGATCAACTTGTCGCCTTCAACGCATACTAATTGCGACTTCCGCTCAATGAAAATATTTGGCTTATACCTACCGCTTGATAACATCTTTGTAAATCGATAAGAGAAAATAAATTGCATGATTAGGCTTTTATAATAATGTACTGTTTCATTTTAAATGGCAAAAAGGTCATAATTATTATTTTCCGCCCTTTCATTATTATACCGTCAACCGGAGACTGAAATTACGTTTTCACTTTCTGGACCTAGGGTGGGCGGTCATGGGTCTCCAAAGGTGGTTTTTCACACCCGTTCCTGCTTCCTTCCCCTTCCTTCGTACATGCAATCTTCCTAGCACCGCAAATTGCCTGGCTTTTATTTTAAATGGCTACTTTATTTAATTTAAATATTTAACGTTCTTTAGAGATTTTCAGTTCTTTCTTTACTAAGTATCTTACTCCTCTAATATTTCCCTAATACCTACCATATCAGTAAATAACATGTTTGCCATTACACACAAATTTAGGTACTGTTTTACGACAATTTATTTTATGAAATTAATGACATTTTTGTACAAGTAATTGGGTAATATAATTAATTATCTGCACAACGGTAATACAAACATTATAAAGGTACATTACTTGAGATATTGATATCGGTAATTTTAATTCCTTTGTCGAAGTTAGAATGATCAAATTGACTTTTTGAGAACTGTCCAGAAATTTTAAACATTTGTTGACATCCGATTATATAACTACACTATACCAATAATTTTATGGATAAAATCTTTTCTTGTATTAATGAGATATGCGTATAATAAGTTGGCTTATTATATTTTTGTAAGATATAAATTCTGTTTCTTTGTTACGATAATACCTAATCGCTGAATATACTAAACTATTTATACAGTACACAATCAATAGTATCTTCATGAAACTTACAAACTAACGTAACTAAGTTTATCCTTTCACGAAATCCCTGATATTGAAAATTGATAACAACAAAACATATGTTACGTCTCAATAATTTTATTATCAATCGGGTAATAAAGAACTGGTCCAAATAACCAGATTACACTAATAAGGTACGTGCTAAGTTTGCGGGTGGCTTTTATAAACAGGTATATTTATGTTATTTTGTAAATCGCTGATATTTACTTTGACATCGATTTACACTTTGAGGAAAATGTTAATATTGTTGATATTTAGTCGATTAATGTTTATCAATTAATATCAAATCAAGGTTTTTGACAGTACCTACAGACCTTTGGTTGGAAGATTGGTACAATGAATCTGGTAGTAAGTCCATCTATAGACATAGGATAATAATAATTATGTTGGCACTATGGTTGGCATAATTAAACGGAGTAGGTATGACTTTCTATGGCATTGACTATCCCAAAGGATTTAAAGTTATAGATGATAAATAAAAGCCTTGAATATTAGCTTAAAAGGAGCAATAACAAAATTTCATTTTCCCATTTTTATAAATTTTTATCTTGATAAATCGATTCGCAATTCTGGATAACATAGAGACCATAAATTATAACTGACTACTACTACAAAATATTAAGATTGTGATTATCTTGCGTTTCACTGTCAAATTGCCAATTCTAAGTATTGCAGTTACGAGTATTTTGTGGAAACATAATGGTCGTCTGTAAACTTACTGTCTACTAACTGGTATTACAGGTATGACGAGTCAACGCGACTTAAAATGTTTTGTTTTTGTTTTCAAGAAAAGACTTAGTTTAAAACTATAACAAAACCTATTATAACAGAGCAAATGAAATAACTCTTTCAAAATTCCCTTGAAATATTAAAAAATATAAAATGGTGGTCATAAATTCTCTTGAAATTACAAGAAAATAATCTGTGGATAAGTTAACAAAAATCTACGAGTTTACGTAATTCATTATTGTTTTAAAGCATTACAACTTAAATATCATACATAACTTTAATACAAGTAAGTTTTTATGTAAAATATTGACGCCGAAGTTTCTCCTTTATTAAATTTTTAAATCTCGCCCCTTTAAAAACTTTAGGTCACAGCCTTTTAAAAGGTTTCGATTATAATATTATCGAATAAGATGGGTCCACGCCATTTCGGATTCAAGGGCACTTCATTGAACTAAATTTCTTGTCATAAAAATTTGGTCTCAACTTGAACCCCATTTTGCTTCGTAAACCTTAAAGCATAATTTTCCGATATTCAATGACCCAAAAATGTTACTCGAAATTAGCTACAACTCCATATTAAACTCCCTGTATTATACAACTAGCTGTGCCCGTGTGTTCTCCCGCTTGGAATTCAGTGTGTGAAATTAGGTACTTACATGACTTTAAACTATGTATTTGTATATAAGTACCTATGTCAATTAATTTTGCCGACTTCTTGCAAAATCATGTTCTCATAAATTGAAGCTAATACCACTAATACTCTGCATTATCCTTCAATTTTTTACTATCATCCAGTTTTCACTACCTACTTACATAAAATTATACCGCTGAAAGTCTTGTAATGATTTTCCGTTAGAGATAAAATTTCTAACTAATAAACATACAAACTGTATTCGTATCTCAAATTTTCTCTAAAGTTTGACAGGACCCATATAGTTAAAGTACCCAAGTTAAACAGGTCCGCAATTGCTGCTGATCAAGGATAAATATTTTATGAGGCTGACTGCGCGTGCGCACATATGTATATATTATGATGTTACGAGATTTGACTTGGTATTTTGCGCTTCTATAGATTGCTTTCGATATAAGGCACACTGGATATGCCTTGGTCAGCTTTCCTCAAAATTGAAAAAAAAAGACTTTTTATGTATAATTATTATGTACCCAACTCGTCATAATTTTACGTCTTCTTATTCCTTCCTAAAGTTAGGAGGAACATAAATGATTAGATATCATTAAAAAACAATAAAAATCCCCATCCCGTATCATTCCGGTAAATTAACATATCCAAAACAATATTTAACAAACAATAATTTATTTTATTTTACTTTTACAGGTACCTACAGGTACCTTAGTATCAAAAAATAGTACCTATTAATATATTTTAAATACCTACTAATTAAATTCCAAGAACTCTAGCCTACAGCCTCATTTAAACATTATTGAGAATCGCAATGCAATTCTTGCGGCACTTCCAGATCAAGTTCCTACTAAATATTTTTGAACAATCTTTTTAGGCGGCAAAAATCTTTGTTTACTTAAAGCACGTATCTTTTATACACAAAATCTTTAATTACTCAAGTCCAGTGATAACGCAATCTATAAATATGTGAAAATAATCGGGTCGTACCACAATAATTGTATTAATACCGAAAGCATGTTTATTTGAGTGCTATAAAAACTGCTTGGGTGGTACGAGTTAGTGTAGCACCAGGGAGCCTTTAATGAAACCCGGTCCTTATGGTACAAGAGACAGCAACGTGTTCGAGAAAGAATTTCAGGTCAGCTGGTTTTGGGTATTATGTTACTCTTACAAATACAGGACTCTCTTGATTGTCCTCACTTTCATTCCTACCTTCCTAAATTCTAGTGTTGTCTAGACTTTCTAGACCGTCTAGTTTCTGGCTGTGAAATAGTGAAACGTTGCTAGAAAGCCACAAAAGCAGGGTTTCATTAGTTTCACCATTTTTGTAACTTTAGAAAATGATACCTATAATCATGCTATGCTATAAAAGCTTGTCGCATATATCGAATAAAAAAAGGTAAATTATATAAGTAAATACAACACACATAAATTACGTTTGTTATTTATGGATCTAATGTAGTAATTCTGTGGATCCTCTGTAATCCTCGATGTTAAAGCTAAAAACAAAATAAGCTTGCCACCTAGGAACGGTCACGTAGCGCGTAACCATACGAGTATAACTAATACCGTATACCTAATAACTTTCGTAAATAATTATGTTTGTATCCATACGACCTGTTATGTAGAAGAATGTTCAGTAATTTTTTATTAACATATTCGACAACGACGGCTACACCTATTTTCAAACTGTCGGTACGAAAAAGCGTTATATTGTTCACTTGAACTAGGTATATCCTATTCTGGCGTTCGTCCTATACTTGTTCTATAATATGAAAAAAAAAAGGAATTAAAACTCCAATAATGGAAAAAAGTTACCTGTAAATAAGTGCTCCCTTCATCCCGATAGAGTCCGAATGGCACGTCATTGTCGACCAGGTCGCGGAGGGTGACCCACCCTGAAGGCGACAGGTACTGCGCACTGGTCACTGCGCAAATGGAGTCTTCTACATCTGTAAGGTAATTTTTGTTAAATAAGTCGGTCCTAGTGGCGTCGTCTTGCCCTCAATTGAGACTGTCTAGCCTAGTACCGTCATAAGGATTTCGAGTGGGGTTTTCGTAAGGATCCCATTTTTTAAATAAAATATACCTATTATGTTACCGAAAGATTTCCTCTATTCAACAGTAAAAATTGCATTAATAAATATTATATAATCCGATATGATCTAGTGGCTAGGATACCTGGCTCTCACCTAGGAGGCACGGGTTCGATTCCCGGTATCGGAAAGGAACCCAAAGTTGAACATTTTTGCATTCCATTAATGTAATTTTATTACTTTAAAATGTATACAAATAAATATTTAAGTAGGTACTTAAGAAAATTAGAGACATTTTTTTTACTACTTACAAGCCTACCCTTGAGGAAAACCTCGGAAAAAACAGTCGACGATATCTTCGATATCCCTTAGGTAAAAACAGAGAGGACATTATTACTATTATTAATATTAAATGAATGTGATGAATTACCTGTAAAAATGATTTCCTTTGATGGATAAATGATTTGGCCCTTCAATGGTAAAAAAACAAAAGGAATCAGCGGTTTCGTAGCACCACGACCAAAACTCGCCATTAGGCATTCTGAAAAAGGAAAAAATTTTTTTGTTATACGTAGATAAAATTCAGAAATAACTTTAGTTGGAAAATCGAAAAAAAAATATTAGGTACATATAAAAACTTTAGTAATGTGTAGATGAAGCGGTGATAGCCCAGTGGCAAAGAATTCGACCTCGAATCGAGGGGTTCGAATCTCAAGAGGCACGCATCAATGACTTTGTAAAAAAAGTTATGTGTGCTTTATAAAATTAAAGTTGACCGTACAGTTGACTACGTCAATTGCTTACATTTTGTCTCATGTCAGCACGTATTTCAAGTAGGTTAGCTCCATCGGTATTTAAATTAAGTTAGCTAATTCCTATAGTCTACAGAAATACAAGTAACTCCTAACAGAGAAAAACAAATTCTCTGTTAGAAATTACTTGTATTTATGACCTACGTATTACATTTACCAACGCAACAATACCTTTCAAATCCTAATTGCAATTCAAAACACATGTCTTATCCATAGATGTCTATGGTAGCTTAATTACTATAATACGTTCCATGTCAAGTTTAATGGCGCGAAATTACACTTGCCAAACGTGATTTCATTATCAATTGAAGACATTATTCAACACAATTATGATTACGGCAATGTTGATTCACTGATTCAAATTAGTGTGAGATTTGCGTCGTACCTATTATCCTACTATTATAATCTTCGATCAACAATAGGTACACATTATAATCCACTCAGTGGGGCGAAAAAAGATCTTTGCCGTACCTACAAAAGATGTTGTAGTTACAATTTTGAAATAATAATACATAATATTTATACTCTAATGATAAATCCTTTGTGATCTTGAGGAGACACAGCACCGGCCGCCAGCTTGGATTAAGCCTGCCAAAATCTGTTTGCTCCAACGACAAAAGCGTTTAAGGCAAACTTGAAGAGAACAAAATTTCACACCTTTTAAATTTTTTTAAGTCCCTTATTTAAGTATTTATCGAGTTATACCTAGCATCGTAGGTATATATAATAAAAAAGCTTATAAATCGTGAATTTTCCAGTTCTCTGTATTGTACAATGTGTCCGGCCTCGAAGTAGCGATAAATTAAGGACATAAAATAGACCTAATTAATTCATCTACAAAACACCCCCCATATATGGGGTCTACCGATACAAAGGAATACGATACAGTTACGATGCGATATATCGATACAACACATTTTTGAGCATCCCTATTTAAATATTTTACGTACATATTTCACATGGCCGTAGTCATGGACAGAGGCTTGTATTAGATAGCAAAGTTATAAAGCACCGTTACTTGATAGCGCCAAATGCAAATAGCTTATACAATGTTCATTGTACTTCAAAATTTAGTTTAGTTGTAATAATTCTTGACCCGTCGCATTTGTTATGTCGACCTCTTGTAAAACTACTCGTATGGTCTCGCAGTTCATGTTTATTTAATGATTTCAAGTTATATATTGTAAATCGCATAAATACCCATCTGTAGGTCTTAGGGGTCTGTTGGCAACTACGGGGTGTTTTGTTGTGTCGAAATGTGTGTAAGTAGTAACTTAAATTATGATGTGTTTCACGATTTCTTATTTTTAATTTTGTTAATAGAATGAATTATATGAGGCAAAAGGCTTTGTAATAACCTACTAGATTCGGTACCCTATCCAACCACCCATCAGCTTTCTTGCCCGGAAAAGATGTGTAGCATTAATGTTTTAAAATTTTATTTTAAATAAGAAAAATAAATGATTACTTATGTATTTGACTATAAGTCCTGCTTTTTTCTATATTTTTCCACATACGACTCGATAGTAATATCATGCTAAAGCCCAATACTTGCCAGAAATTTTAAAAGGTAGATAAAGTTCTAGCTTTACAAAAAAAAAGGTCTTAAATATTCAGGTGTTGTTATTGCAGTCAAGATATAATATTGCGAGGTATGCGTAGTTACATTCTTACTACGGAACCTAAAAATGCATTAGTCCAATACCCACCTCACAGGTTTTTTTAGCTTTCGACTCTACTTTCTCTATTTGTAACTTCCGGACGTATCTTTATGTAAATTTAGCTGTAAATTATAACGATGTTTGCTGTTTTCTATAATACATAATAATCTATGTAGTATACCTATATGTAAAAATATTTTTCAGATTAGTGAAATATGAAATTACGTATGTATTGAGGTGATAGCTAATAAGTTGCGAAGATAACAATTTCGCGATTTTTATAATATATAATTATGTTGTTATGTTGCTGGTATTTAAATTGATAATATTAATAGATTGGAAATTTGTGATGTAGGTTTTGTTTCATTATTTTTTAGATTAATTTTGAAGTACACGTAGGTATGTTTAGAGTAGAGTTATCTTGATTACACTATTCATTTTACTACATGATAGAATAAAATAATTTAATGATAAATTTTCAATTCAACGTCCCAAATTATCCCGAAACACCTCTATCGATTACAGTGAATAAAAATAAATAGATTACACATGTATAATTGCAATGTTTTTAAATTTTTTAATAAATAAAAAAAAATTATAACGTTGTAAAAAATAAAAAAGTGGATTTTATAAACATCAATTACTTCGTGGGCTCCAATTACCCTGGATAACTCCAAATCACAAGTTTAATATTGAATATTATACCTAGTATAATATTGAATAGTATCAAATTAAAGGGGATTTTACCGTCAATGTGGTTGACACATGTCCTTTGGTCTTCGCGGAAGGCCGGTGTTTCCCGACGACATTGGCATGTGCAGCCATTGCCGGTTCCCATTGCTGCCAAGGCCGTGCCATGCGATATCTCCATACAACGGGTCAGGCCGCAGTCCGTTCCTGAAATTCAATTTTTTGGTTTGTTCTCTTCTTTTAAAGGACCCCTGAATGAAACGTGAATTACAGAATATATGTGATGGCCTTATGGAGTTTATATCTCACCATTACATGGGTTGACTGGTAAAAAAATGCCAATAAGCATTAAGTTCGCCCATTGTTATAAACAATAAAGAAATAAATAAGTAAATAAATGAGGGATATTACAATGTTGTCTTATATCACTCAAGTCATAGGTACTTGTTAGATAGCTGTAATATTACAGTGATCTCTCTGTACCTTATCAGTGATATAAGGTACAGAGAGAAAAACTAGTATATTATATTGGTTTATTAGGTAGGTACCCTTACTTTCTTATGGTAGGACTTCACTTGGCTATTTGGCCGTGATTTGGAGACAGATCTCCATAGGTACATTTTCTTCGGTCCGTGGAGTCAGTTATGGTAGTTATTATTTTTTTTAATTCTGTAGGTCTACAGTCGCTGAGTTTTTACCAATGATATTATATAAAACAAAAGTTTAAAAGATCATTGGTTTTTACCCAATCACTTCGAAAAGTCTTGTAAGAAAAACTCATGACACCTCTGTTAGTCTAAGAATCTATAATATATATACATTTTAAACCCGTTTTAAACCTATATTTTTATCATTAGGTTTATTAAAGAAACCTTACCAATCAAAGAAAAAAAATCTCCATTAGCAAATCTGGTGATATTTGCCAGCGCCATCTCATTTCTCGTATTAGTAGCACTTGCACAGGCGGCCATCATTAAAACCAGTATCCACGCCATCTTTCGTGTAACTATTGAACTAAATCGTAAAGAAGAGTTTCGTGTCATTTTGACAACGAAACCCAGATGTCGCTAGTAGCAATCAAGTGATTACAGTTATTCAAATCTCTACTATTCGTCATATTTGAATTTTTCACCCTCGCTCGTTTCGTCTGCTACTCAGGAATTGGTCGTCCAACAATGCTTGTGATATCTGCAAAAGAAAAAAATAGTTATACAGTGCTGAATAAAGGCAAAATAAATTTCTTGAATGTAGCTGCGCTGCGCGCTGCTGCGTGCAATGGAAAATAATTGTATTTTAACCGAATTAAAAAAATAAGAGGCATAATGTCGGATTTGGATTTTTTTTGTTTCGAAAGCTGTTTTCCTATTAATTACGAAATGTTTCGATCACAGCCTACCTAAACTCAACCTCGTAACATATAGGTAGTTTAGTTTAAAATAACATATTAACAAAGTAACTGCACTTCATAATTTAATATTAATAATTTAAGAAATTCAAATGTGCGTGTACATTAGATTGGATTAATTAATAATAAAAAGAAGATTTGATCTGGGACATTCCTAGGCAAATACCTAAAACCCCTATCAAGATAAACATCTAAATAAAGTGAAAGAAAATAATACCGCGACTTTCGAAACCGTACTATCAATTAATTATTCATGCTATACGAAAAGTCCGAAATTAATTTCAACCGGTTACACTACACATACCTGACACCGAAAATCTACATTTTACCGAAAATCTCACGTTTGAAACGGAATCATAAACGCAGCGGTGGCCCTTCTTTATTGATACGAATTTCACTATCTATTAGATGTATTAAAATACTTATGCCTTTTATCTCTTTATGATAATACGGTGCATACCAGTTTCACTAATAAACCTAAGTAGGTCTTCCCTCCCTCAGTAGGTCTTTCCCCTATATATCTACATATAGATATCAATTAAGTCGTTAAAACAACAAAAAAAAATTGTGATATCTAATGCCGTTTTTGTAACCATAGGATTCATAGTTCTTCGTTCGTAACAAGAATGATTATAATCATCTATTGTCTCCAGTGACCTTGTGTACACTTGAAATTTTTAACCCTTTCAACGAGACTATCGCTTTTCATCTTTATCTTTCTCGTGGAAGAGCGTAAATTTATAGATTCATAATTTTCTGAAAATCTGCATTGTTTGACATTTTATACAAAGCCCATCGTTTAGTTTTCATCGTAATCTCGTAAAATTACAGTGCACTTATTATATTGTTAAAACAATCATTATTCTTCGAGTTGCATAAAAAATATAATTCGTAACCAGATTATGATTCACATGAAGCGACGGATAGAGTAGCGTCTTACACAAATGTAAGCAAGTATAGTATATTCAAGTTAATTAATAACTGGATTATTTTGATGGATGTTCATACACGCTGTCTAAAGTCGTCTGTCGGTTCGTTTTTTTTTAATTTTGACCACTGAGGTCAAACCATCCTCACTTTCTAGTGTATGAACTTTGACCAGTTTCTATGAAGCTTTTTATTAACTAGGTACCCTTGTCTAAGCGCTTACACTGTCCGATCAGTATGCTTTGTAATGCGATCGACTACGTTTTTTTAATATTTTTAATATAATACATTTCATTGATTAACTCATTTGTTTCTCATTGTGCGCTATTTATTTCTTATAAGCAATTTATTTTCATGAATGTTTTGGGACTGAAAGCCGCAATCGTTTTGTAATTAGCTTGATGAGCTCTCACAGTTCGTCCGATAATGTTTATATATATTATGTTGCCGCTTTTCAAATCACTCTTTATGTTTTTATATATTTAAAAAAAAAACCTTAAATATACAAATATAAAAATGTTCTGAGACTTGAGAAAACTGTCCATACATCTCTATATTCTACGAAAATAAATTTTATTTAAGCATATTTTTAAACATTTTCTAAGCCACATACATTACCTGATTGGCAGTAGCATACAAAAGATAAAACACACAGTTTATGAGATTTACTCGTAGAGGTACGAACACTGTATGTACCTGTACCGTGCACTTAAATTGCAAAAACGAACAACTATTCCGCCTAAGTGATTTTCCTTTCGACTGAAAAACTAAAATAGTAGGTATATTTTGGCTGTCTTTTAACAGGCTACATAATCTCTAAGTATTTTCAGTATACCGTTTTCTCATTTTTCATCATCTCATGTTTGCCTACCGGTTTTTCTTCGGTTTAAGTAAGGTTTATTAAAGGTTTTTATGAAAAACGTTACTCTAATCTATATGTTCAAAAAATGGGAAGTACCCATATATCTATAGAAATTGATTCAGCCAAGAAGTTTTTGATTCAAACAAGCTAACGACTTGGCTGAATATCATGGCAGTTACGAAGGTAGGTAAACAGTATAATATATTGATCTACACACATTTCGATATAATCTGTCAAAATAACTTAAATACGTTAAAACTTAAAATTTTATTTTATCAAAATACATTGCAAATATCAGTGTGTGTAAGTGCACCACACTTACACACACAAAAGTAGAATATGCATTTCATTGTAAAGATTCACTTTATGTTCAACAGGGCAAGTGATAAATTAGTTTACCTTTATCCTATTCCATTAAGCCGGCATTTAGAAGCCAACAAAAGCCAAACAGGTATTCATTTAATTTTATGTTATTATAGCTATTTATAATGCTATTTAACTAATTTAAAATGCCATACATTTCGATGGGCTCTACAATATTGACGTAATGTTATCGTTGTCGATAATGTTTATTTTGTGTAAATTGCATTAATTCAGAGGGTAATGAAACTACCAATGCTTTTATTTCACTCAATTCAAATTTATGTTATTATCGAGTAAGATATTAAATGAAAGTTCGAAAACATTTATTTAGAATGAAGAACATATCCTACCTCAAAAAGACATCAACTTTTCGTTCTTAGGTATCGTGTTTTAGACTTCTAAGGAAGAGAGCATTGAGCATAACAAGTTATTAATCTTGTGTCAGATGTAAGTGCAGTCTTCGGCCAAATCTAAAATGAAGTTGATAGCTAGGTAATTGTTACGCTCGATTCCTGTTCTTTAATGATATTTCATGATACATATCTACTTGTTGACACAACTTTTACTTTCTCTCATTTATTATCTAGTACGTACAAAATACCTTTTGCGAACAAAAATCATCTTGCAATGCGAATTTGCCTGAAGATATACTTAGTGTAGAACGGACATTTAAGACCGGTGAAAAATTATCAACGGACCTGCCCTGCTGTGTGATTTAATTGGTTTGTGCAATTAAAAAAAACACTTCCGTAAAGTTTCGTTCCATCACACTGGAGAGTTTAAGTAATTGTAGATATAAATCACCGTTCACAGAATATCTAGAAACTTAAACGATAAGAAGGCCGGTTGTTTAAGATACGAAAAATAAAAGGTGTTTTATATAAAGCAATTTGTTATCTCGATAACTGTTGATTTGTGCTTGAATCATTTGCCATTAGAAACAATATTTCTTTTATCTAAATTGACACATCGTAGACGGATAGCCGAAGTTGAATGTTTTGTGCCACCAACTTGATTGGATGTTTAACAAATAGCTTTTCTACTGTGTTTTTTGAACTGTCTGAATTAACTATAAGGTTCAGCTTTAGTCGCCACGAATCTAGAACAATCTCTAACAAAATCCTGACCAGTAACAGGATTGGTTTTTAGTCTTCTTATCATTATTACCCACTAACTTCTCATTCGCACTTGCACGTTAATTAAAAAGTAATAGAAAATTTAAAAAATGCAAAATCATACATTTTGCACCAAAGTTAAACCAACAATGTTAATACAAATAGCCGTCAAATACCTTTAAATAGAACAACCGGATTTTGATGGAACGATGTAAATAAGACGTAACGGTATAGGTATACACGAATATGTTTTCATTTCTGACACATCATTTCTTCAAATTTGAGCCAATTTAAAAGCGTTTGTAAGGCTATAAAGTCTATATGTAAGGTCTTAACTTATAAAACACAGCACGCTGCACGGCACGTGGTATTCCGTCCCAAGACACAGGGGCAAAATGGCGGATAATGGACTAAATCGGCGGTTTTAGGAGTATATTACTACAGCGACAGCTGAATGGTGATTAATCAGTCAATCAGATCTTTAATAATAATATATTCATCGAAAAATTGTTACAAAATTGCCTATAGATGCCCCTTAATTTATCTAAAGGTGTACGCACACATACGTAAAATACCAAGTATGTATTTAATTGAACATTATACGACACCTACACGACATAAATAAATAGATCAGACTTTGTTTCCGTGATAATGGTAATGACGCTTTCCCCTACAGAAGACAATGCGGTCATTAAATTATGAGACAATACTTAAACATAACAAGCCATTGTGACAAAGAGCAACAAACTAGTCAGTCAGTGGCATTAGCGGAGACTGTAACAGATTTAATGATATTAGAAACACTTTATGTTTGTCTTAACAAAAGCAAAACAGGCTGTCGCAAAAGAATCCTAGGTAACGTAAGCTAACATAAGGTAAGAATCGTAGCTCGTGCAAAAGAATAATAGGCAACTGCTGTAAAAACGTCTTCGAGATCTAGGCAAAAGATGTAGAGGCTCATCAGGTGGGCTGAAAACTGAAAGGTTGAAGGAAGCGAGAAGCCAATGCATTCATAAGGTTCAAGATCACGCGGAGTGGAGAGATTTTGGGAGGCCTTGACCCAAAACTAAATTTCAAAACGGTAGGAATGGTCAAATAAATACGTCTATTATCAAAATAGGTTGGCTTACTACAAACAAAAGTAATATCATGACAAGCTTAGGCGTAGCAAATGCAACGAATTGCACCTAAATTGAGATGTCTTAAATAATACACGAACTCTTTAGATTCGAATCATAAACAGTTTTGTGTCACTAACCCGCATTAGGCCAGCGTGGTGGACTAAGGCCTACATCCCTCTCATTGTGATAGGAGACCTCAACTGTTGTTGGTTACCAATGGGTTACTGACATTTTGTGTAAAGGTTTTATTCAGGTTAATACGAGGCGACCTATTATTTATGATGGGTAGGTACTAAATGCCATTACCTATAAGTATTATAAGCTTTTGTTATTGAAACGATTACTGTAATCAAGTTGAGAAATTTGCAAAATAATTTCCGATAAAATGGATCACGACAATGCCCCGAGTCGGCCAGCATCCGGTAGGTAGATCACAGACTGATACTCCATAATTTATACAAAGTTACTTCATTTAAAATCTAGCTCAACAGAGGTATTTGCTACACAATGTTGACATACACTCTTCTTTGTATGGCTTTATTATGTTAAATAGAGTTTAAAAAACTTAATTGTTAGTGAATCGTTATAATTTATAACTATGTATCGTTGAATGAAGAGAATGTTGAATTGCACAAAACTCATTTTAATGTAGACCACAGATGCTGCAAGACGTACTTCAGAATTGTGAACAAAATTGAAAGAAGTATTTGCAAGGTCAATTATAAACTCAAAAAACTCTTGCTTTTTTAAGAGATCGATAAATTTTTGATTTGAACAAGAATACTGGGACTATCGACTGGACACTGGGTTTATTAAATGAAAAATAAGATGTGAAGTCGCTATCAATAGTTTATAATCAATTAGGCTTTAATAAACACTAAAAAATAGGATAGAGAGATACGATATACATAGATACATGTGTTAAACATTTATGATTAGGTGCAGGCACAGGTGCAGGGCAGCTTTTGGTTAGGTATAATATCCTACTATAATATGTATACATGAATTAGAGAGTAACAAATATACTCGTATTTTAATGTAATATTCATTCAGTAACGGAGCTCCAATAGATCACCGAATACCGGTACAAAAGGCATTAGGTATACATTTGAATATTTCGAGCGGGCGGCTTCTGAGACCCCGTTTACACGTCGTAAAGAATGGATTTTCGGCAAAAATTGCTGTCTCTCTTATTAGGGGACATTAAAACAAAGCGATATTTTTTCGGAGGCACCATGGACCTATCAATAAATCTATGTTTATTGTGACATTACAAATGATTATGCTGTTTTGTGAAAATTTTGATAAACTGGAGAATAAATTAAATCCAATGCAATACATACTAAAACTTATCGTAGTACTCGCGTTTCTTTCTTATTTTCTGTAATTATACTTATTTATATGTCGCAACACATTTAGATATGGTCCAAAAACGGGTTCACGCTAGGCTGTCAAAAGTTTTTAAAGTCGCAATCAAAAAACTACTCATCATAATTATTCTACATTTTAAATAGAGGTATGATATATTAATCTTTAACATTCCTATACGACGTATAAATTCCAATGTATCCGGAAGGTAATGCTCACGTATCTTTAGTGTTTACTGTTATTCTGCTCCCGCAAGAGGGATTTAATTGAACTGCCCCTTCGGCTGTCATTATACAGATACTAGGCTGGTTCTAAATATATTGATAACTTATTTCACCCTTCGATTCGTATGAAAATGCCATTATTATGAAGTGCGTCTTGTAATTATTTGCTGCTGATGCGGAATGCGAATAATAATGCCGGAATCTACGGTATCAATGGTATTAATTAAATTAGAGAAAAAATTTACGATTCGAAAAAATAAATCTTCTTTCTATTAATAAGTAAAATAAATGGGTATAAATTTTTGTATTGCATAAGGGTAAACAAGAAGCCATCGTATCGTAGTTATTTGATTACATCGTAGCTAATGGTGTAGAAATCCATTAAATGAATGAATAATAATAATAAGTCTAGATTCAGCTCCGAGTTGCTATTCATAGTGTAATTTCATCAGAATATTTTAGCTCATCAATAAACACATTATGAACTTTCTTAATCACCTCTATTATAATAATTAAATAGACTGGTGTTCAAACCAATTTAGTTTGTAATTTTATTGCAAACACGGAGCTTTTGTATGCTTTGGAACTAAAATGAAATGTTTCAAAGAATAAAGAACGGATATAATTATATGTCAATATAAATATCGTTAATTTTTAGGTAGATATTTATATTTATATTCTTTTTATTTATTTTTTACTAGATACCTTATTTTAACGACAGCGGTGCAGTTTTAAATTCAATTGAAAATGAAAGAAAAGAAAGAGTTAGGTGTTTTTAAATAAATCACTTCCAATTCCAAACAAGATTCTTTTTTACACAAACGATCCTTTCGTTTATGCTCGTGCAAAATAAATTTGCAATAAATTAGAGATACTCTGGGCATTAAAATAAATTGCGCCATTTTTCTGAATATCAGTGACAAATTACTTTAAGTTAATCTGTAAATGAATTTTATCGCCTCTAATTCGATTATTTATTGATTTGGCTAAAGAAATTTGGTAACTTTTATAACAATCAAATAAAATAACAATAAAAATAGGAGGATTTTAACTAATCATTGCAAGAAAAAGAAAAACTTTAAGATTCATAATCTTAAAGTTGCCAGAATGAACGAAACCCCTAAATTCAAACTGATTGCGGAACTGAAGATACAGCTACCGAGCACTTAAGGCAGTAACTAACTAACTTGTCGACTTGTCAGTCAAGTATACTCGACCAGTGTTGGTAAAAGTATAGCATTGCGTTTTTATGCAACTTAATACAAAAGAAACAACATTGAAGGCAAGAAACGCCCGCAAATTTGCTGCTCAGTGAAAACTTTTTACGGAAATAATCAATTAATTTCATAAATGAACTAAATTATTATTTATTATATAAATTAAACTAAAACATGGTTTACCACACTTTCGTTTGTTTCTTGCGGTTTCTTTGGCGAAGAAAGTTAATGATTAAGGACCTATACAAAACATACATAACCTCTTACGACTATCTACTGTAATATACGAAAGGTTTAAAAATTAAATTCGTAATTGTAAATTAAAACGCTTGCAAAATTTAAATATATTTTTAAGTCAATTGAAAATTTACTAATTAAAAAAATTAAGTTATTAAGATTATCGCAATAAATTGAATAAAGATGAAATGGAGAGTGATTTGATTGACGGTATAAAATATTTTAATTTTAAAGGTAGTTCAAAGTTTTCGAAAAATCTTCAAAGTTACTCGGATTGAATTAACTATTTTGAGTTATTTAAAATAGCGTTATTAACTAAAAACAAAATTTGCGTTTATAGAATTTGAATACATTTTTCACTAAGGAACTTTAAACTTACCGACCTGCAATTTTTACTGCTACGTGCATTGAAATAAAAACAAAAATATTGTGATAGGTTCATGAATTTTATATAAGTATTTCATCAAAATCTCTGCTGAATTTTAATTAATTACTTAATAACGTTGTTAAATGTGATTCATAATAACTAAGTTCTTTATTACATTAATTACATTTTCGATATGAGGCATTAAGATGCAAGTTGAAAATTATTGTGTTTCGAAAAATGTTTCATAAGTGTATAGTGTGAAATTTCTTTTTTAAAATCCAGCAGTCTTTACGGCCTCTGATAAAATTTATTCCCACTAACAGTTATGACACAAACCTTACGTTCAACTACATGTAGATAGATTCTCATAGGAACCCAGTTTTAATGTGCCAATATCTAGTGGAACCATCACGCATACCAAATTGGTACCCTGATGCGACCATATCTCTACTCGTAGTCATAGACGCTTTAACTCATATTGCCGTGCTATGCTATGTGTATGTATGTGTGTTTTCGTCTAAAGAACTATGCGCGAACGCGCGATATGTCACGGGCTTGACTTGTATACAAAATTAAGAATAGTTTTAGTTTATAAAAAAATTTGGCCACTATTTAATTAATACAGGAATAATAGATTTAGCGAATATCCAATTATGTTGAGTCAAAGATCAAATAGATATTTCTATGTTAAATGATTGAGATATATATATATATATATTTAGCAAAACAAAACTCTACATTTTTAAGCTCTACTATACCATCCTTCGTCGTCACGCTTATTACTGCAACGGTATGCGGAACCCATAATTGGTGCTTAGATGAGAACTCGGCGTAAAAACATTGAGATAATGGATTAGTAACACTTGAGTTTATTGAGCAAAACATTGATCCCCTTTCTGAACAAAAGATTCATTTACATTGTCATCAATTTTATTACGTAATAGGTGTGTAACGTATGATTTAACCTTTTTTAAAAGATATAGAAGAACCTAATCAAATACAGAGCGCAGTCAAGGCAGTTTCAACCTCAATCAGAGTCAAACAAGACGTATGCACAGTTTGACGGTGCAAGTGAATCCTTTCTTACTGCAGAAGGCTAAGATGGTAATCTCAATTTTTCTATTTTGTAACCTTCGATAAAGCAGTAATGATGGTGAATGAATTTTACTCTTATTTCATGATTTTATAGATCATGTTGATAATATTTATGTAGAGTCATGCTTATATCGTGCTTGGAAGTTATTAACAGCCCTATTCTATACTCTCATTTCCAAAAAAAACTTGTTCACAGCATCGCTACAAAAATATTGAATTAAAGTTCAAAATTATACACTTTCAAATGAGCTATAACAGTACAACAAGAAAAGGTGAGTGAGGCTATTAATTTAAATCACATAATCATATATTTACCAACGCATGTGTTTTCGATAGACATTTTTACGGGAAATATTAAGTTTTCTTAATTATAAAGCAGATCTATATCAAGTGAAGTCTATCTGATAGATACAATCACTGCTATGTTCCAAAGAAACCATACTATTTCTTAAGGAGTCTTTCCTGACACCGGGTTATACCGGAAACCTGCCGGTTAAAACTTTACTGTGAATCCTTTTCCGCGGCCCTAACTTAACCTCCTGTCTTTATCGCCACGCGTCGCACGCAACGCTGTCGTGTTGTTTGGTCGGTCGGTTATGTCAGGCGCTTAGAACAAGGCCTTATAGAAAGCAATGGACGCAGTAAAGCATAGGTAAATTGGACTTTTCAGAAAAAAATTAATAAAGCTAACCTTACTATTTTTTTCTGTGTAACTGTGTAACTATTCTGCTTCAGTAAGATCGATTACCGCGTATGTTAACATATTATTATTACATATATATTATTAAAACATTCCAATATCAATTTGCAAATTAAAAATCATGGTTCTGCTATTAAAGGTGTGAAATGGTATACAAGTAAAGCTTCTTTAACAGTTGTCAACCGAAGAAAACCCAGAGATTTATCAGATGAGAGGTCAATTTATTTTTATTCCTTAGCGACGCAACGTTCAAATTAAAATTCAAATATGCAGTTATTAACCTGTATTTGAGAAGTAAATTGCCAACACATATTTTAATTACCTACATATTATGTACAATACTTTTACTCATAGTAATTTTAAAATATTTATACTGGACGAACGATAGTCGTCCTTTCCCACGAGTTATTTTAATTAGTAATTATTTGTATGTCGTAGGTATGATAGAGCAGGCACATCGACCATTGATATAAATGAGTTTATTTCAATACAAATGAGTTTGTAGTGTTTACGAGCATTTATACTGCCTAAATTCAATACAAATTTTCATTTCGTGATGTTTAATCTTCTTTTGCTAACTGGAGTTTCACCACTTAGGTAAATAATAATTATAGAAAGTATATCTATAATCATTCAAAAAGTGCCATTTCTTTTTAGTCGCACTGTGTAGAATAAATACAACAAATATCTAATAGTGTTTTATTAAGTTACCTGTAACGATTGGAATGTTTGTTTATTGCCGTCTCTAAAGCGATAATATGCATATTTCTTAACTGTACATATCACAATCTCTAGATAAATTAGGATGCAATATACCTAGATCGTGAATTCATTTAAATATTTTGTCTAGACACATTTGCATAGTTTAAGAAACCGAAATATTGAAAAAGTAACATGGCTGACAAAAAGACATAAGCCTTTATGTCTTTTTGCCACGAAATTGTTTTTAAAGATTGAGGGCTGGATTTGTTTTATGTTACGATTTTTAACGAATATTTAATAAGTAGGTATCAATAAACTGTGGAGCATTAAATATAGCTATGGATTAATATGGAGTACACTCTGACTAATTTCAAGATTGAAAAACAATGTTTTAAACCTTATCAATTCTCATCGCGTAGCATACAGACATTAATTACTTAGGCGGACAAAATTTCTGGCACTCTACGTTCATAATAATGTTGTGTCCAAAATTTTGTTTTTCATTTAAGTCTTACCATGTTTATGCTTTAGATAACTTATTGACCCAACTTAAACTTGTAGAGATATTACCTGACTAAATCTAAGGTAACTTAAACGCAACGCTTATTAAATTAATGAATAATATATAGATATGCAATTTAAATAATAATTACTGTCGTATTTCATAACACTAGATAGTATCCTATAATTTAATCGTCCAATTCTATTTTATATCAACCATGTGAAGTGATACAAGAAAATAATTTTTAACCGAACCTATAGTTCGTCTAATTAAAAAAACATAAAACATACCCTGAAATCAGGACATATTTCGTGGTTCTTAATTCCAAAAGGATCACATACTCGTAGGTACCTATAACAAAATTTAAAATCCAATTGCACAGTTAAGTAAACACAACACAGATAACAAACGTTCAAAAAGGCGGCAAAAACGGTTGCCTCTGTCACGTTCAATATAACCGTTCGCGCATCTGTGGTTTCGATCCCGCAACGGTCGGGAAAGAAATGCAGACACCAACTCTAAGATAGGCTCTTGACAACCCGAGACCTTCAGCGGTATGTCGTCGAATCAACCACGAAAAACAAGGTCGGCGTGATATATTGACACAATTATTAGTATTAAAATTTATGCCCACCAGACTATACGGGAAATAGGGCTAATTGATTCGTTTCGTATGAGATATGGCCATTAATAAACCGAAATCATACATAGATATAATGTGCTACTAATTTCGAAACTGAGGCTGGACGATAGCAAAACATCGGCTGAGCAATCATGAATCAATTAGAAACGTAATCTGCAACAAAGTTCAGGCTTTTAGTATAAAAATATCCTTTCGCAAGTTGGTCGATTTCGACTGCAATATCTTCATTTGTCGCGACACTTTTTTGAATTTTTGCACAATGCTCAACTATAGATATACCTTATAATTTAAAGACAAACATACTTACTGTAAATAATACCGTTGTTTTGATATATACCGAAAGATATATTCCCCAAAACCTTCAACATTTGATCCCTTTTCAGTACGTATGCCATGACATTTTAACCCAATATAAATTTTCTTAGTGAAAATGTTTCAAATTTTCTTCTTTTCATATGATGTTTTTTCGTTTATTTGGAAGACAGTTTAACAAGTTTGACATACACACAACACAATTTTGATATTTTTTGTTGTGTCGGTCTATTAAATTAACCAGAATCATTGATTACCTATTGACTATATCGACTGCCTCCTCTAATGGATTCATTTTAAGATATCAGTGTCAATACATTGCAACTCGACAGCGCCTTTAAATAATGAATTCAACCTTATTCAACCTTATAATATCGCTAGGGAAATTCATCTTTTGAAAATTAAATTGTATTCAGAAGGTTATATTTATTGACCAAATACTGTTTCAAACGGGATTTTATGGAAATGTAAGCAAGCCTCTATTTACTTCTTCACAAAATTAGAAATATTAACATAATTATCTATATTTTTATATTTAATGACCTTCAAAGTGAAGCGTCTCTAATAACCATAAATGATAATAATTATTATAGCCGGTTCGGATCTATCTCAAACTTAGAGAAAATATAACTTTCCAGTTACAAATAGGTAAATTTTATACCTACATTCGAAAATTCCTAAACTTTCATTCTACCTTATTAAGGTTTTAAGGTTGAGAAATATGTTTTCAGTAATTTACGCTATTGTTCTATTTTTTATTCTATTCTATAAGTTTAGTATGTAGGTACGTATAACTGACCATTTTTACGTTTGCTTGGACCCGAGCACTATTGATCCAAAATCTCTCAGCTGGTGCTTTATCTTATGTTCGCACAAAGACTATTAATCTAGCATTTTTATTACCATGAGTAATCTATCAAACGAGTCATCCTGCCAAAAACTTTATTATACGAATCAATCGAAGGCTTTGTGTGTCGAATAATACCTACACGTTTCAAATAAATACGTATTATTATATACGTATTATTTTAGTTGGGTGTATATTAGCAAGGATTTTGATGATAAGTTTGACAGGTTGTACATCACTATCACCGAATCTCGAAACTGTATAATTATAAAATTTAAGCCATCGCGACTCTAATCCGGAAGTTGAAATTAATTTGGAATTTTATGAATTTGACTCGTGTTGACTATACCTTGGGGTCCGTATATGTTGTTATTAAATTGTAAAATAATAGTTTCGTAATATTTTGCCATAAGTTCCTCAAAAAGGAAAATGAAGTCGGTTAAAGAAAAGCTCCTTCAAAAGTACTCAAAACCCTTATGAAATGGCCTTTAGTGTTTGATATCATTTACATTGAAACCAAAATACACAATTCGTGTTTTTTTCTGCTATTTCAACTTGAGAGGTGAACAAAGATAATTATGACTACTGGAGTTAGAAATTAGGACTAGTAAGGCTTTCGGAGTTGCGAAAACATGCAATAATTTCGCAATACATTAGATTTTCCGCAAATTCTAAACTCCTTACTCATTGACTTATCATTTCTCTTGGACTTTTCACGAAAATGAAGTAGGTAAAAAAGGTAGACTGCGGATTCAGCATAACATAAAGCTTTCTGCTCGTATCCTACTTACTCGTATTTTATATTACAAAAAGTGGCAATGTTTCTGTAGTAATCTAGACTTTTTAGGGGTTTGAATACGTAACCCTAAAAGTTTGCATCTATAACATACTTGTAGTTCTCCGCAAGTAAATCACAAGCTTTCACTTTGAATATTTTTTTATTAATGAACTTCGAACCTTCATCGATCATAGCTTCTAATTATGAATTCGTTACCTACAGCCTATCATTAATGCGTCTCTAAATAATTTACACTCCTGTTTACTACCAAACTATTAGGTAAAATAAGTACCTTTTAGCTGTATTAGAATGGGCAACCATTTCTCCAATTTTTATGCATTCATAATGACTGTAGGTACTGTTACTACTTTTAAAAATTTACTATGTTATATTATGACGTGCATTTATAGTTAAGCGGTGATGTTGTAGCTTGTCGGAGGAGGTATCTTAGCAACCCTTTTAACATGCCGTAAAGGAGCATGTTCTTCAAAATGTTAGGTGTCATGGTCCATGTCACCTACGGTATGGCTGCCTCATCTGTGCATTTGAATTGACAATATTTAAAAATATATATAAAATCCTAGATCCTCGATCCTCCGCTTCCTAGATTTGGTTTATTTGTCACGGTGTATATAAAAATAAGAACCTAGCTCTTTTAGAGTAGCAGAGACTACTATTCATCGAGAATTCAAAAAGATTTTTGGGAGATAAGATCAAATATTAAAACCAGTCTCAACATAAATCGTATAAAATTTAGTAAACAAATGAATTAATTAAATTTAATTGACTTTTACCATCTTTCGATGACGTAGTCGAACTGTATTTACCTCGTAGTATAGTTGCAGTATAGCATATTTCTAATAGCCTATACGATGTAATAAGTCTATAAATCTTTTCTAATCCGATATTCATTAGCTATAATGTGATCTACGTAAACTTTCCAAGCTTTTCATTTTATAGAGCGATATCACTGGTGATGCTAGTATCTTGACGGCTGTTTTTTTATTTGACTAAGACAAGTTTAAAATGTTGCATTCCACATTGGCTTGACTTTCATACAACTGAGGCAATAAGTTGTCATATTATAATGTATTTAAGATCAAATATAATAAAACACATGCTTGTAGCACACACCCAGGCAGAAACAGAAATTTAAACCTATCATTCAAATGTCAGTTCCGCTGGGAATGTGACACACGATCCTCAGCGCGGCGCACCAATCTTAACCACTGCACCACTCGGGTCGTCGAAATAACAGAACGGAAGCACTGAGATTATACATCCATTAATGGATATATGGATGCATTGCTACTTCAGAGACTTTTAAATGAGAAATTCTTACCTACCTTTATAAGATAAAGGGACACAGAGTAATAAGTATCAGAGACATGAAATTAAACAAAGCGGCAAGATCGTTTGAAGAGAAAAGTGGTTGGTAATTTCCCGCAACGCTCAAGCGGATCCAATAATAGGCATAGCTCAGTTTTTGCGTTTTTGTAATTCTGTTCGTGCGCGCTTTTTATGTATGTAATATGATTGCTATCCTTCCTCGTAATTATGCGTTGTTTACTCGTATATGAGACTGGGCCCTACTTTATTTTAAACATAAATATTGTTAATGCTTCAATGGTCCACACAAGGATTTCCTGTGTCGTGGTTGCCATGGACACACCCAAGACAAGAACACAACACACCCAGACCAGAAACAGAAATTCAAATTCATCATTCAAATCTCTGCTGGGGATCGTTCGGAGGATCGGAGGTTCTTGTGTTATTAGATATAATGTACCTAATGAACTATAATATAATGAAATATAAAATAATGAACGATGGTCTACCAAATTGTAAAAAAGGCAAGAAATGGTTACTCTACCTTATTGTCTGGTTCATCAGTAGACAGTAAGTGGATACATAGATAAGTAGACCTACTTAGGTCCCATTTAAGAATAAACTTTGTAAGGCTAGACATTTTAATGATAGAATGCTTTGCATTTTAATATGATGACTTTCTGCTTCTGTATTATAATAAAAATATCAATAGTGCCAGAAATGAAGTATCTTGGTGAAAATACCACAGTATCAAATTGCTAAATAGTGACGTAAATCGTAAAAATAACGTTCTGTCTATAAATGCAGCTAGTCGAGATCGACAACACAATTTGCATAGATATTCTAGTCATATTGTCCAAGGTGTTATTGACTTGCACCCAATGTCTAATATGCATGGAAAGGGGATTACTACAGGACGAACAGTTAACAGTCCTAGTAATTTCTAAAATAATTTAAGTTGGTGGCTACACATTCAAATGAAAAGTTACAATCATCTATTTGTGAATGGTTCTATAAAACGTACGAAAGTTATAAGAATTAAGAATGTGTAACTTACGAGTATGACGTGCATGGCGCAGTAGTTAGTAAGAAGAAGAGTTCTTACAAAGAGCCCTGTGTTCGATTGCAGCACATAATAAATTGGAATGTCAAAATACATTATTGTACGGTCTGTGGGTCAGTATTGTTTGGTGAAGGTTTGCCTTTTGTTTGAAAATTACTACTATTCAGTAAATGACACTACATTTTCTTTCACCTTTACAATATATTTTAACCGAGTTTTAAACAGGCTTTTTATTCTGTCCACAGCAATGACGCTGCCCCCATTCTATATTCAAACAGATCTTCACCTCACTGCCTATAAGCCTCTAATAAAAACTCTCAACAAACCGGGCCTATGAAATTGTTGTCAAAATTTACGATTATAATATGATGACGTTTATAGTACGTATTTTGTATTTTAGGGATCACGGTGTTTTTGATTTATCACGACACAGCGGGATGTAAATGTCTGAGACGTTTAGTGAGAGTTCGTGGGCGTGGACCGTAGGTAGGTATATCTAATAGGGATAACGAGCACTTTTTTTTTGCTTTTTTAATACTTTTTGCATTTACTTTTTAACCCGCCAACCAAGACGATAAAAATTAAACACTGTACGGAGCTGTCCAAATTGAAACACACACTGACATGTGACAAACGAGTGCTAAGTATTATGTAGGTATTCTATGATTATGTAGTAAGACCAACTTTCATGAACGACATGGCAATTAGGACAATGAGTTACCCACAACAAATCTCCTCTATTATTCCACTCCACTATTTTAACAATCTTTTCGAAAAGGTTTGAAAGAAATACAATAATTACTTAAAGGAGAACCTTTGTCATGAATACTCTAAATTAACAGAAAAGGATGTCTCGATTACCTACATTGTAGTACCTAATTTCAATTGAATAGCAACACAGTAATCATACTCGTAGCAATACATTAATGGCCATCCATCAAGCTGCCTTCATCAGCGACCGGCGACCTAGGCAAATGACCATTCGCAAAAACATGCGACAGAAAGGAAAATATGTGTCGGGCAGCCCTTCTTGTCACTTGAAAGTACCCATGTACTTAATCTGTTGACTCACACTCACACCAATAGCAATAAGGCTTTTTGCAGTGTTGTAGGTAATAATAATATGTGCAGTGTGCGCCGTTAGGTAATAATTCACGCACCACAATTTTCACAATCTTGAAAAGAGGATTCGTGTCGTGTGTAAACTGACGATAATTTCGAAATATTCATCCTTGTAAATCAGATAAAACTGATTTAAGAAACACTTATCGATATTGTCTCTTTGGTCTGTTTGTAAAAGATATTTATCATATAATTGAGAAACTTTAAATTCCGTCCCCAGATTGGGCAGCACAATGCTACCGTTTTGAAACCTATAGGCAAATTTCCCGATACCCTGAATGTTTGTCCGATTACCTACTAATAAAATAGCGGGCTGCCAGTTATTAAGATAATGTTAAGAGAAACATGCGCTGCGGATATCAACTTAATCCGTATAAAAGTAAAATTCAACGTTTTACCAAGATTCCTAAACGAATCCAATATTGCGTAATCTGGTAAGGCGCTTACCTCCTAACTACTTACTAGTGATATGCGGAGAAATTTTATAGGTTTACCTAGGTTTTATTTTATGGCCTTTTAAGGTTGAATAGAATAGCATTTACAAAGCTCCTTTACACATTATGCTACATAAGTTAAAGGTTGTTAGTCATCCTTATTACCTGCTGGACAATATTTATGGTGAACAGTTTATCAACCTAGCTCAGTAAAGTTTTATGCCTCGTGTAAAATTTGTTAGTGGTCTAACATTGAGAATTTTATTTATTAGTGCCTACTAAAACAACTTGAGGAAGTAGTATATTTGTAATTTAAAATTACAGTAAATTACACGTAAGTAAACATGTGCATAAGTTTTTCACTCTACAGTCCATTTTTTACACTTGTCTTATTTAGCGTGTCTTCTTTTAGAGAGTTATTAATTACGTCATTTCCCCTTTTCTTTTGTGATGGCATAGTTCTGCTTCATTAAAGCTAAGTAAATTCTAACAAAGTAAATTCTAACAAACCTATATACAGACGACAACAGTTCTATCGTTAAGGAAACGTACAATATTTATTCTTGTTTCCGAAGTTTTAATATCCTCGACCCGTAGACAATGAGGCAATTCTGTTGATTGAAGTCTATACGTTCTCACTTCCCGGATGAACGACTAACTTCTCACAATATCGAAGGTGCGAGTACGACCACTTCCTTGCATGTAATTTAATGAACATGCACAAAAACGAAAATGAATAAAGAGCATTCTACATCTACTATGAATAACCGGCATCAACAAACATTTCTGGATTTTTACTAGCATTTGACACACGGCTTAGACTAATTGTTATATTCACCTACTTGGCTTTTCTGGGTCATCATCATCAATTCAGACCTTCGTAGTCCACTGCTGGACACGGGCGTCATGTCTAGTCGACGCCACTCCATCCGGTCCTGGGCCCTTTGAATCCAACGGTTTCCCGCTGGCTTCTTCAGGTCATCAATCCACCTCAGTATGCATTTCTTTCTAGATGTGGTCGCCATCGCTTTCTTCCCCACCTATTCTATGGGTCTCCCTCCAGAACTTAGGAAGGCCAAACATAATAATACTAACCATGCCGATGCTCTAATGTAGATCATTGGAGAATGGACTGGATGCTTATTATTAAGGATGACAAAACGTTTTGAAACTAGTGGATCCTGCTGGAAAAAATGCCAGTAAAGCAGTTTACTATAATATAAAGGAAGACTGTAGACTGATTCTAAGACGAAATGATTGAACAGTTTGAAGAACGAACTCTTCATACGCAGACCACAACATTTATTTGACACCAATATGTCAGTAGCACAAAAACCGTATGAGATACAATGAACGTCTTGCGTGAGCTTCTTTGGCAAGCTAATTGAGTCGTAAATATTACAATGGAATCGATAATCGCAGAGAGATTTATTATCATGTGATCAATCAAGTGGGCGGTCATTACAATCTTCGCTTGTTTCTTTTCACTTGCTTACTTTTGTTTAATGTAGTTCGAAGATTTGATTTAACGTTAAATTTTTTATTTCCAATTAAATATTAGGTACTATGGGTGGCAGTAACTACTGACTATATAAAATCAGCTGAGGCAGGCACGATTTTTTAATAAAGGATTTAAAATAAAAACTGAATGCAGTGACCTCTTTACATGTATGTATAACGCGGCTTCCACACTCGGTCCCAAACATCCTAAAAATACAAATTCTGTAGACTGTATAATTGTATATTCTATTTTGACAATCAATTAGGTACTGCTTAAGCCTTCTCTTGTTTCGCTCATTAATTAATACAAAACTTTTATTGGATTCGTATGCAAGCGGATGTAGACACGTGGGTGGGTTAGGAACCTACTGACAATTTTATGATGGTTATAAATTTTTATTTCCGACTGCATATATACATATTTAAATAAGTTCATTTTCTGGTGATACTCGTGCCGTTTTATCTATTTAGAGTATTCTAGTTTTTTGTAAATATGTATAACGTTGAATGTCTCAGTGGCATACAACATTTTTGGTACAAGCTACCTTAATATATTGATTAGATTTATTCTGGATGAAAAGACAGAAATTGGATTGAAAAAGTATTCTGAATCCGTAACTTCATTAGACACAAGAAAATAATATTAAAAAATACTGTCTAAATATGCACGGTTAGCTAAGGTAAATTTAAAGCCCATTCGATTTGATATGAAGGTCGTTAATCGGCAACCAGAGCCTAATGATTAGAAATCACACGGTAGTATCTGTTAGTGTGCCCTTCTGAAGGGAATATGAAATGAGCGAAAGTTTATTGAAAAATTTATACGTTTATGGCTTGTTTATCAATACGTACAAAGGCGTCGCCTAAGATTTTTTCGTTGTTCGATTAGTTTACATGTCATGTCGGTTGTCTTTAATCTATCCATAGAGCCTCCATACATGTTTAACGACTACTGCCCATCGACCATCGACAATAACTGGTACCGACGCCCATGTCAGCTATATGCAAGTAATTTTCTTCACCTATGGCCGGCTTTTGACTATTGGATGTAATTTAAATTACATCTTGAGCTATATATTATATCCCGCGATTGCTGTTCACATTGTAAGATATACTATATTTTGGAACAGTTTAGCTTCGGCCACTTCCATTCAAGCTGCGACTGCGTGCGACGCAGGGGGAGGCGCGGTGTCCGGGGACGTGAGGTAATATATACTGCTTCAAATATCGCTCAATGGATCGAAAAAATATTTATAGTTTGGGATGTAATATATCTTATAGCACAGTGTGAACGATCTCGTACAAAATGTATGACGGTCGATGAATTTTATATCTCAAAATGTAATTTAAATTATATTATATCCCATACAAAAGCCGGCTTAACAATTGAAGTACACGCATCCGATGCGGACCGGATGCGTGTACTTCAATTCCGACGCTAGTTAACTTTTTGATGCCTTGTATTCTACTTCTTATAATGATTGCAATAAACGATGCTATACTTTGTTACTTAAAAGGTTTGGTGCAATTGTTATACTCCAAATGGTTTTAGAATAATCGATTTTTTAACCACCTCTAAGATACACACACGAATTAATAAAGTAAAATAAGCTCTTCATTGTGTTATATGGTTACATATTGTGACGGCCCGTAAGACTTATTTTCAAATACCTACCAGGAATTACTGGAACTTTAAGGAGAGGATCACTAGTTTATTGATAATAAACTTTGAATAACTTTCACAAATTTGAACTATTGATCCTTAGGAAAATCTAGGTACTTCCTAACTACCCATTTACTTCACTATCAAATATTTTACGGTCACATGAGACTCGTTTTATAACCTGGATAGAAATAAAACCCTATTAATGTACAATAAAAGTTCATAACGGCCTGTTAGGTATACCTCAGTTTATATTTTACTTAAATATAAATTTCGTATTTATAGAGTCTGGAGTTACAGGGCGGTTTAAATGCATGTTTACTTTCCTTTTTAGAGAGTTTTTATAAAGTCAATAAAATTGTGTGTTAGCAGCACTTCGATTTTTTATTAAACCCTATTTTACTTTCTTAAGTAATATGTTTTAAAAGGTTTTAAGTCTAGACCACGGTACGGATAAATTTTTTTTTTAAAATGCAAGCTTTGCTTGTCTTCTAGGGAGTTAAAATAAAAAATATATTAAAGTGCCTTACCAACTCATTTATTGTTATCCATATAACACCAAAATTACTCATTTAAATGTAACCATAGGCGGTCAAGAAACTGCCTTGTCATCAATGACATGGCTTTATCTTTTGCAAGTGCTTGTTTATTACCTACAATGTTTTCTTCAATCAAACAGTATTTCCTGTCTTTCATAGAGAAATCTAATACATATTAAGTTATTTGATTACGAGGTTTCTACGAGATGCATTTGTAAACGTAGTAGAATACTTGTGTTGCAATTATTTTAAGTTTTAATGATAAGATACATCAAATTGTATTTAATCTATAGGTAGAACTGCATTAAGAAGTATTTCTTAATACTAAGAACCATGTTTGCTGTAAACACAAAATATTATTTAATATCGAATAGGTATGACTACTATAAATATTATTTAATATGATTGTGATGTCCATAGATATTCTTTCTCATCGGAAATAAACAGAGGTGTAAGCGTAACGCGAATATTCTAGTCTACAAGTATAATGTAACAAATTATAGATCAACACTGTTACGCATGTAATTACGTCTTTTCATACCAGTTCAGTTTTTTCTGCCAAAGCATAACATTGGTTGAGTAACCCAAAGCGTAAAGTCATAAACTTAAACTTTATGCAACATTTTCTCTTGAATTAATTACGAAGTTACGTTTATTTGAGGACATAAATGGTGAAGAAGAATAAGGAAAATTGGTGGATAATTTAAAAAAGATGTAGCATATAAAGATATTTAAGACGAATCTAACGACACCTGATATTCCTATCTTCTTACTCGTATGTCATTGAATCGGTCAAACTGTTTGGGCTGTAGACCACTGTAGAGCATTCCAAAGAATTGTGACGTTAACGTTTAAAAACCGACCTTAAAATATACGATACGTTTGAAAAACAACCCTTCCGCAGTGTAGTGAAAATAAAATAACACACTTCTTTTGGAATATTATTAAATCTTCAATAGCACGATTGTTGAACTGGGGTGAAGCAAGAATGTTTCGGTTAGAAAAGTATGGTTTCCAATGAAAGGCAGAATTTTGTAGTTAACCTGAAGTTTCTCCTGTTTAAGTAATTGCGTGCATGCCACCTGATAGACATACATTCGAATTCAAACAAAATCAAAAAGCTTTGGTATTTACCTACAAACGCTGAGAAGGTACATGTTGATGCTAAGATGAACCGGACGTTGCACCTTAATCTAGGTATTTGAGTTTTTGGATTAATTGACCAATAATTTGTGTCTGCGATTTGGTAATTAGGGTTCTCTAGCTACATGGGAAAACCTTTACAACTCGCTCTCTCCATTTCGTGCCATAAAAAAATGTCAACATGATTATGACCAGCCCAGCTGTTTAAATTTTGTTCTATACCTACTGTCTACATCTAACTCGCAATGGCCTTATTCACCCTTGACGGATTTTTAATAATAGCCGTGTTTTGTATACAAAATCCAATTTCTCCATGTAATAACGCTTAATTGGTCAGCAATTATTTCCTTTTGCATCCAAAGCATGGTTAGAAACCATTAGCATATTCTAACATATTCATAGAGGTCAATAGAAGGCAGACACACGGATCTCAACCAACCATAGTTTAATAATGCTTTTTATCGATGCATGTATTTTCTAATATCCATTAAGTACATCGCTTCTGTATAAATATACATAATATATCAAGTAGGTGTCTAGTACCCTATGCTGCATTTTTCCGGAATGCAACCGACATGAAATCGGAATTAAAGGAAAACACACATATATTTGCGGTTTTTCGAACATATTTTTTCTAACAAAATCTACATGTTAAGTTAGATCCCAAGCAATAAATGAAAAAAACTAATATTACATACACAATAATTTCTCTAGAAAATAAATATGGTATTAAAATCCGTAGCCTTAGTGTTACGAACTAGTTTAATAATAAAGTAACCTATAATCGCTATCAGATATCAAAACAATAGCCTAAACGCGTCAGTTTCCCTGAAAACATTCACATGAGGGAAGTTGATATCCAAACACCATTCTTTGGCGAACACGAATTATGAATACTTCCCTAACTATGGGAAAACACGTGAGTTGTTTACTTACAGACCATTCTTCGCAGATTGGAGGGTGTCATCCTTATCTTTGTCTTGATTAATGTGTTGATGTAATGGACTTTCTATTTAATAGTGGATTGATAAGAAGGTAGGCGTGTATGTCATTCATGGACAAAAATAGCAAGACAATCAGTATCAGTATCTTTTGTGTTGATAAGTGAATAGTGAAGAACAGAGTACGTTTCGGGAGGTACCGATATTCCTTTATATTAAAACTTCAAAATCCGTTCAAAATAATTTTAAGGTCTTGTGTTCCTGTTTGTGATAGTTCTAGTATTTCCAAACCACGTTCAAAAATATATATCTGTTGAATATTTAATTTAAATTTTGTGAATATTTTTTCATGATAAGTCCCGCATCCTTCTCATAATATGCTCAATAAAAACAATTTTTGTATTTCGTCTGGAAAAATGTGAAAAAGCTAGTCCAAGTTGGAAGCCACTGAGCGAGCGATCTTTAACCTTGGTGACTAAGTTTATTCTTCAAAGTGACCATAAACACTTGAACGGACATGCTTGCGTTGAAGTCTTATCCTTAGTATAAATAAGAAAAATGAGAGATTTAAAAAATGTGCTATTAACGTGGCCACATAGAAAAGTCTTGTAGATAATGGTTTGAGAAAGTCTCAGATAATTGTGCGAAGTCTAGGCTAATCTTCTTCTATTACCAAACAGGAAAATTCACCATGATTTCTATAACTGGTCACAAAATTTATAACGGTAGCTTTCTACGCATTTTCGTTTATGATTAACAGAGAAATTAAAAATCCATCTGCCTTGACCTGCTCTATCGCGGACGAATAAACGAGTATAGGATGTAATAAGAAACATAATATTACTCCTAATAATTATGCTTTCTTTAGTAAATCAGCAATGTTTTTACTTCTGAATTCTGTCCTTATTCAGGCAAATATTGAATGACCAAGATTGGTAAAGATTTTGTATTAATATACAATTGATATACAAAATCGGTATTTTTTGACATCAGTCAAGAAATTTTGTGCTACTTCTCCGACAAATTTTAACTGTGTACAGAATTACCATGAATTGTATCTCGTCCAATTTAAATAAATAAATAAATGATTGTACTAACCATCTATGATGCTTAACTCGTATACAGAAATGCAGATGCTTATGCAGAAATAGCTGAATTTGAAGAATAAATTTGGTACGCAGATATGAAACTTTTACTTCTCTTTCGCGAATCGCGAGCAGATACTAGTTAGGTTTATTCAATATTTTATAAGACTGACTGCCTTAGCACGTAGCAACGGTTCTACATCATAAACTATAACTCATGTGTAGTTAATATGGTAAACAAGACACATTGCGAATTTATCGTTACTAGCATTTAGTGAGACCGTTTTCCTAGTAGGTACATTTACAATTTTGACAACGACTTTGAGAAAGGTCATCGCATTAAGCATGAAATGTAAATCGTACCGAGTTTGTTTACGTTTACGTTTAAAGTTACATAAAAATATGTAAATTTTTGACGATAAAAAATAGTCTCCAGGTGTTAACATTCAAGTTAAAACAGTGAGTATTTTCAAAGAACATACATATTGAATTATGTAAATTCATAGAAAAAGTTTATTTTGGTTTGATAGAATCACATTTGTAAGATTTTTGTTTACGATTATACGAAATTCATTTGTAAGCTTTTCCAAGACGTAATCACTTCATTATTTACTTAATAATAATATCAACTGCATATTTAAATATTTATATTTATTTTGTATTTTAGTAAGTTTTTTAAATTTTTTTTCGTTCCTTTTTACTTAGGTATAGGTATAGAAAGGTATATCCATCTCCACCTGTAAACAAAGAGCAGGTCATCTAACGATTCGTTTACAAGCTCAACTCAAACATCATTACGATATTCCCGTCCTTCAGCGATATTCCCGTCATAGCATGTTGTTTGTGATTTATCTGGTAAATACAGTACGGTTTGACGGCTCATTGCCTTGGAGACCATGATTTATCTTGTACTTGTATGATGGTGTGGTTTTGACATGCGTTTTCTTGAAAATCGGTCGCTAGTTGGTTTATACTGTCTATTTTGAATCATAAGTCATCCCTAAGTATAAGAAACGTTATGTCGGTTAGTCAAATAACCTTTAAAACAATTGATGTATTAAGTACAACAATTGAAGTATTTTCTTACCCAATAAGTAGGCCGCGGAACTGCTAAAAGAACAATAATTCAACATTAAGAAGTTATTTCTTCAAGAAAATTTAATAGGATTCACCTGCAGCTAACAAGATATAGCTATAGATAGCAGTGAAATATAATATACGCTTGTATCCCTAAATATATTTATGTAGGCGCTTGCATAATAAAAATAGATGTCTGAATCAAAGACGGTGCGTTTTCATAAGTATGCATATTATTTCCGTTCAATTCAGTTAGTAACTTAAATGTAACAAAGTAATCCTTTGTTAAAAGACCTTGGCGTGAAAATGTTTGTAATCTTTACACCATTGCGAAAGATATCGTTGTCAGCTGTCAATCATATAGTTAAGTTTATGTGAAACATGAAACATTCGTTGAGCAAAGGAGCATGTAAACACGTAATGACCATTTCACAAATAACTTATAACATCCGACTGCACCAATTAGACCGGGGTATCGTCTTACGAAACATACGAATGTAGCGAAAGTCGTGATTTACTGTCAGAATCAGTACATATTACCCCAGAAACATCAAATTACCCTTTAATAACTTAATATTTTTTGTTCCGAGTCATCATTGACACTATTATAAGTATATGTACGTAATTGAATTTCGCATTAGGTGGGTGGGAACTAACTTTGATACGTTTAATCAACAAAATGACTGTTCATTTACGCTAGCTTTAAATGTCATCTCAAGAAATTAATCTTGAATATGTCCTCCAATGCAATGCAAGTAGCTACCTAATAATTAAAATTTATTTTATAACTTCAGTAAAAGAGTAATAATAGCGCGTAATTATAAAGTTGGTGGTCCTAGAATCCTAGTCTTTTGTTGTTTAGGTACACTTTACTGCAAATACGTATCACCAGCCCCTAAAATTTGAAGATAAGGAAGGTGTGGATATAAGTAGGCTAGGGTCGTTACTTAGGCAATAATAGAAGCAACATGTCACACAAATCTGCCACAGCCTCAATAGTCAAATTATTATCAAAAAAAGAAAAAAAAACAACTTTGCTGCAACATTTTTCCGATGAAATTCGAGTCTTCACTAATACCACTAATACGCTAAGCTTTTTGGGTTACAACCACAACATTTGGTAAAAAATAGCGATAGCCATAATGTCTACATCAGTCGGTGCTTGATAGCGAGATCCAGCGTTCCGGAAAGTTATCAGAGCGTCCCGCGGCGCCTAATGACAGCGCCGTCGTGATCGGAGACATCGTCTCCGTAGACCAGATAGCGGAGATCACTTTCTAGATGAGATAAACAACATAAACTGTGCTGCTAAATAAGATGTCTGGACACACATCTTTGCATACTTTTTAAATGTACTGTAAGATGGAGTTTGGAGCTCGTAAGCGGTTACTGCAGATGGCTGAAGCTACGGCCTTCACGGTCAATTTAAGAGCTAGGACTGGCTCGCGCAGAGGAAGAAAAAGAATAACACGGATATTGAAAATAAGAACTTTCCTTATTGTAATGCACATAATATAGAAAAGATTCATAAGATTAGGTATAACATTTTGCTTTATTATTTCTGATTCTTCTTAAAGTATTAAAGTACTTATATATAAAGCACCTACTGCCACCCTTTTATTTATTTATTTATAAGAACTTATGCGCAAAATTGAATGAGGGTGGTAGAGCTACTGGAATTTGACTGGGGAGGTACCTACTATCTCCTTCCTAGTCGAGCTTCACTCTTACCTGTAATGACTCATGACTTGCGATACTCGTATTACGACCAACTAGTTGGGACAAATTAAAAGATATACCGTGGGCTCTATGATCTCTACCATCGGGATATAAGATGGCTTGCGATATTAATTAATTAATGAATTGATAAAAATGTGTCGACCGCGTGCTAACCTATATTGGTAGCACTTCGTGGTCTATCTTTTAAAGGGACTATGAAAAACAGAAGGTTACAATTCACCGACTATCTATTAAAGAGGAAGCCTTGAGATGATAGTTTCACATCTGCCTTACTATGCTTAGACGGACTTCACATTTAATAATTATGCGGCAGTAATCCTACACTAAGGCACCAGTTCACATCAAAGAGCCCCATTAAACCTGTACCTTGATTCTGTAATTGATTTCAATAGCCGTGTTTACATGGACGGCCAAGATACAATTAATATCCGTTCAACAGGTGTACCTACCACCAGAAACTCGTAAAGGAAAAGCGTCTCTCAAAGCGTGCTATCAATATAATTATCTAAGTCATTTGTATGGCAATACCGTGGATAAAATCTTTCTGATAACTCAGCTGAAGATAAACTAATTGATTTATATATTGTAGTTGAATTTCTATTAATTAGGACACCCAGGAGAGACCCGAAAAGGAAAAAAATCAAAATAATAGAAAATGCACGAAGGGAGATCGTAGGGCACAAGAAATTTAATGTTAAAAGGCCACGTAGAAAAGGTTCTATAAAGTGTTTATCACATCCATTTATACAATATTTTTAATATCTCTAAAGTACATGTTGCTTTTTGTAGTAATACATATACTTAGGTACATGTCTTTCAGAGGGAATTAAATTGTATTCTTCTTTCACCTTTGCTTTATAGTCAAGTGAAATAACAAACGTATCAGAGATAATTATTTTTTTCTTGCTGACAATCGAACTGCCTACGATTAGTAACCTTAATTTTTAGACTGAGCGAGTGATCTTCGATAATATTTTATTAAGGACATCGATACAAATCACTACTAATGTCTGTAATTGTGCGCTATTGTCGGACATCTTAGGTTATTCATGGGCAAAGACATTCCAGATTTAGATTAAATTGTATATAATTTAGAGACATTGTCCCTTTGTTTCAATGTTGAAATCATCTATAGTGAAGCGTAGATAACAGCGGTTTTGCATTCATGTGTTTCTGTACTTTAATAAAACATTGATATTTAGTTATAGGAAACCTCATTCCAACATTTTGACTAATGATAAGCACTTTACATTCCTGAGCCAACCACAAAAATAGTCGTTTCTTAGGCTTTAGAAATATACCTACCTAGCTTGCCAGCTACCTATATTGCCTTAATTAATTAGGAACCATCTAACGAAATAACAGTACCTAATCTGCTCTGAACTGGTTTAAATATTTGCATTTACATAAAATAAAAGTCAGAAATAGCGAAAGAACTGGCGTATTTTATGATCATAGCACAATAATGGTCTTAAAGGCTACTGTTTTATCGCCGAGTTAAATTTAGCGTTCACAGTTATAATAATATAAGAATGAAAATAAATAGGCATCGTAGAAAGCTATGTTTTATAAGTTATTTAAACCTTTTTACTTTTATTAAGCTTCTATGAAGGTGAAAAATCTAAATTTATAGAACGATATTATAGCTGAACAATAGATACTACTGTACCATAACTGTAAAGCAGAACATCGTGAAAAACATGTATAGACTATTGTTAAAGGCACGAACACTGAACAGTTGACAAACCACAATAAAATTGGCCAGGGTGGACTCAGGGCTACATCCTGCTCACTCAGAGTAAACCCAAGCCATCAATGACTCACTAATAGATTATAGAGTTGTAGAATAAGTGATATAGATTTATCGTCATCACATCACGAAACACATAGCAGAAATTGATATTTAACGACGTAAAATCATTCTCAAACAAAACATTGTATCGAACAAAAGCTATTATATAAACATTAATCAATCAAACAATGGAAATTCTGGTATTGTTCAGTTCACTTTAAACTACATTTCTTTTATCTTCTTAACCCCTTTCTATCTCGTAATTACGATCAATGATTTACAGATTTCAATCTTAAGGCATTTTGCGATGGTTATTCATTATGTTTACGGTCGGTAAACACAAATGGTCGGACGTTCAATAAAAACGATAACTTTGCTCGCATCTATGTATGTAAGTTGATGCATATGCAGGAACGATCTTAATTATAACCAATTACCATATGACCCGTAACGCTTTTTATGAGTTGAGGTGATTGACATTATGTGACCGAAAACGGGTCTTGGTTGTTATCAGACTATAAAGATGAAGAAAAGACATCAACTGGAACAAATTTTATGGAAACAGATTTAGATTTCATTGGTATTCATATAGGGTAAATAGCAGATAAAGATACCAAGCAAAGACAATGCAGATAAATCTCTAGGGTTTGTTTATGAACAAAATTGCCATAAAGAAAATGTATATGATGGCATAATATGCATGAGAGTATCCATATCAAGTTACTTCTTATGATGACAAGCTGAATACCGAAGTACCTAATCGACTTTTATTTTGTAAATTTACAACTAAGTATTCAAGTTTTTATAGCTACGATCATGCGGACCGTAGCTACGTAGGCTGCAGCAGAGTTTTGTATTTTATTTGTAGTTGCCAGAAAAATGAATTGCCTCCGACTCATGGTTGAGAGACATTAAAGGTTTACAGACGTAAGAACTACTTAGTTAGAATTCCAGAAGCAGAACTCCAGAATAACTAAGTTATGGTACTATACGCTTGTTTGTTAGTTCAATATTTTTTGTATAAAATGTCATTAATAAGATACATACTTGTTTTACACAAAAAGCGCCAATAATATGTTTCCTAGGCCGTGTAACTAACACGTAAAGATTGAGCAACCAATTATCGTTAAAGGAACATCAGAGGGCTTCTAACTGCAAGAACAAATAGTTCTCAAAAATAGTTGTAATTTCTTTGTTCGCGTATTGTTTGTTCTCATTATGGGACAAGTTATAATGAGTCACGAAGCGGGTCAAGCCCTGCGGTTGGGGGAGGTCAGGAATAATGATCCAAACCGCCTCAAGTCGGGATTAAGCAGGGGTTAGTTAAAAAGTAACAGCATGTAAAACGGCTCTGCTCCTCCTAGGGTACAAGTCGTGGTAATGTAGGATCCTTATGTAAATGTAGAGTCTCTTAACAGGCTACCAGCTTAACTATTGGTAAAAAACGTTGTATAATATATATCTGACATGGGTTCATCATCTGTATATATGTAAATTAAAATGGGGCATTTAAAATTTGTACATTCCAAACATCCATCCATTTAACCTTTCACAGTCCACTCCTGGGCCTCCCGTACTAACCCTCCCGGCCTACTCTTCCGTTGGCCATTCCTAAAAGACGCCACTCAGCTCAGTTTTGGGCCTTCTAAGTTTTGGTAAAAGGAGAAGGTACAGGCCGCCTTCCGATCAGGTAGATTGATAACTGAAAGAGACAATTCCCACCAACAAATTTACCACCAACCATGTCCTTATTTAGGTTTCAGCGAAAAAGATACACATCTCATAACAAAGATATAGATAATATTACACTTTTTTTCAACGCGAAGATACTTATTCGATGAAGTCATTAAAAGCTGCTTACAACGTCATTAACATAATAATTGAATGACGATATTTTACAAACTATTTATAAAACTTCTGTCTTTCCAAGCTCATACTCAATTACATTAAACTAAGTGAAATTAAACTTTTACTACTATTACGCGTATGAGACCACATTTACATATCAATATGTATGGTAATTCTCGTCTAATGTACGCACCATTACTGCCAACAGCGGGTGTCACTGACCATTCTGCCATTTGTCAAAATAACAGATAAATTATTACGGAGTCATTATCACTCGACTGTGTATATATTGTGTAGTCAAAAATTTTATAATGTTTTGAATACAATTTAAAATTTACTTAGATACTCGTACAAAAGGCGAGGCATGAAAGCGACAATAGGCAGGTAATCATTTATTATTGTTGAAGGTCCATTTAAATTCCAAATAACTGATTTGTATGTGTTTAGAAGAAAGAACTTTAAATCTATGACAACTTAGACCTACTGTTTGCCACAAAATAGAAGTAATACTTATTCCATTTGCCGGAATTGCCATTGCTTAAACGGTGAATTCACTTGAAAATTATACATTTGCCTAATTTATGCAACCTTACACATGTTTCGTGAATTAATTAATTTTCTACGGCACAATTCTTAGGAACCAATTTGTCGATGATTTAGTACTATTGAATAAATTAGAAAAGTCATTCCCATGGTTACTAGTACCATCACATGGTCAAAAATGATATTTTTGTCGCACTAATATGTTTTGGAGTTGATATGAGGAAATGTAGAGTCAAAGTAACTTAGCAGTTTTTGTGTAGATACCTAAGCCTCAGGAAACTGTAGAAGAAGTTGCTAAGTACATGCACAGTAGTGTATACCTATATTTTATTGTAGGTATGTTCGATGAAAATTATGCTAAAAATTATGCCAAGCCACAAGATGGCTAGTGGCGGTAAACGGTGGTTGAAGGAGGAGGCGGAACTTCATTGGGTAAAACATTATGTTCTTCATGTCTTGTGTTTCATTTGAGGAGGTGTAAATGCCGTAGAAACTTACCCGTAACTTGACAAGATTACTTCAATTAATAATATTGAAGTCGTTCTTCTGTTTTCTAATCTTGGAAAAGATAATTAAGGATGTTTCATTTATTAGCTGAATTTAGTTGTTATCCCAATTATCGTGTAATTATTGTGTTGCGTTTTTTAACTGGATTAAAGGTTATTACTTTAGAGGTTATACTCTTAAATATATCTATATATGCATTACAAGGTACTTATTATTCTGGGAAATCTATAAAACAAAGGGTCTAACATCTTATTGGATGTAAATATGTTAATACAAATTCTCATCAAAACCTTTCCATATCCATCCACGCAGAATCGATAAATTAATGTTAAGAATCACTGTTGCGTTACCGTTATACTATGACCAACATGACTATTATTAATTATTAATATTTTATAAATCTGTCGTGAAGTTTTAATAAAGCATCTGTTTGCGTAGAGTTCTCATTGGGACGGAATTAATCGTTGATTTATTCGAACTCTTGTGGCTATGTTCCTAATAAAAGATACGTGTTTGTGTGTGTAATTATTATTGCATCAGGTGTTACTTTACGGAAATCCATCGTTATTATTAATAACTTATTAAACTTGTACATATTTATATTTATTTGCAACAATCCGCACATATGGAATGTGTTTTGGTTTGGATTCACCACCCTCTCTTATCTCCAACGGTTGGTTGTGAAATCCACGTTGTAGGTACAGTGGATAAGGGAGGGTGGTGGGTCCATGCCAAAACACATTCCAAATGTGCAGATTGTTGCAAAGAAATATAAATACATATAAATAATAGTGTATGTGTGTGTGTTTTAAATAAACTGACTAACACCTAATTACGTTTGCACGCAAACCGGTCTAATTTTAATATTTAAAGCAATGTTAAGCGGTATCATCACGAATTTCCAACTTTCTATCTCGGATTTCGTGACTGACCCATGCTAAATAGGAAGGTGATAGGTTTTCAATTCGTAGATTTGATCGTTACCCAACTTTCGGAAATAAGTAATCGTATTTTGTTTCTTTATTAACACGTGAAGGTCACTACTACTATTTGAAGGGCATATGTTAAGGTATACCCAGTACCCAACTATAAAGAACGGAAAGACATAAAATATTTTTTGAAAACAATGACAAACTATTTCACATATGTGCTTGGATGCATAATCGAAAATTAGAACGATCAGGTTCATATAAGCACGTTAGGGCTTTTACACTTAAGTATTACATTTTAGAATCATTGCAGTTAGTTTCTACATTCTTTATAACCCGCCGCTAAGCAAGTTCCGAGTAGGGTCCTCAGGACTAGCAACGCAGGTAGATACTTCCGTCTTTTACATAACTGGACCGGAATAGAGATTACTTTATAGAGTTCATGCACGATTATAAGGAAAATTTCTTGCAATATTGAAAAAAAAACGGCATTAACTATGAAAGTTTTAATAATGTAAACAGTTACAAACGCTTAGATTTGTAATAGGGATAGGTAGGTAGTTAGGATAGGAGATAGGTAGTTCTTGCACTTACCAATTTCATACACATTCGTTAGCAGCGGCAGTTGAGGTGAGAAATCACTTATTACAAGCACACACAATTAATTGTTTATATCGAAATTTCTATGCATTTAAGAATCATTGTAAACAAAGTCGAAAGTCTTTAAGGATCCTATTCATACACCTTGTTAGGATCAAAAGGTCTTCAAGGAACAAGATTATTTCACTATCCAAAAGTATTGACGCGATTTATACTTTTACATCAATTCAGGCGATTTAATCGCGGTAAATTTAAGTTTCGAAGTCTTGCTTGATTCAAAATATTTTTGGATTTTTAGAACGTTTTTTAAAACGTTGGTTATGTCGCACGAAGTTGCGGCCAGTGTGCGTATTATCTATGGCCAGTATCGTACTGACATAGTAGTGCAATACCTAATTTGCGACGTGCGCGAAGTATGATGCGCGTGCGACGTATGAAGATGCGCGCGGTCGCGTGCCTACGATAGATAAAGTTCTATGCACATTACGACTACCTAGGTGTTGCTACCTTTTTTAATAGGTAACCAGCGTCTGTTCGTCTCTTCGCGTTCTGTTGTCTACTAGTACAACTATGGCACAAATTAAAAAAAACAAAATTCAGATACCTTAATTGGGTTTTTCGCAGAACAGTGAACACTATTAGTTAGCCAGAGAGTGCACGGTTAGGGCGTATAGTTATAGGAGCTACACTCTCCATACCTATATCTAAGATTTATATAAAACAAACAATACGTAGATATTTGGCGTTATATTACATGAAAATGTTTATGACAGAATAATAATAAAAAAAATTGACGTCCCTGCTTCATCAAAAAAATAAGGATCGTACCTATATTTTATTACCAAATACCATTTAATATTTTATGTTTTAGGCGGCCACTTAGAAGAGCAGATTATTATGCGATAAGGGTATCGTGGTTATAATTAAGGGTAGGTTGCGCTAGTTCAGACAATGGATAGTGTTGTGCATTTGTAGTATAAAACAACACAGTCCAATATGCATACAGCCTCACAAAAGTCACAAATGACTCTGGAACGTTTTGCGTGCCTCAGTTACGTTACTATTATGGTATTTTACGAAAGTTATCCATTTTTTCCAGGGAGTTGAAAGCTCCGATGGCTGGTCTGGTGCTAGAGCGGTCGACGGTCGTCATAACGGTGACCACAGTTGCAGCGCCCGCGATTAGATACGACTCGATCATACGTTCGTGACGATACGCGAATCAAACAATGACATTGTAATAGTTATGTGAATGTTATAATCTGTGTACCGAGCATGAACACTATCGTCAGGTATTCGGATAGTTAATGTTGTGCCATTAGTACCTATAGGAAGATGGCTGACTGATTATATTATAATATACCTAAGTATTAATGAATGACTGACGTTTACCGTACGAACACTATGGCGATATACAGAGAAGTTTACCAAAAATAATCGTATCACTCTTCTAGACAAACAGTAGCAAACAAAGAAAAAACTGTAAGTAGGTAAAATACGTTATTCAATTATTAGTGGTTAATCTTGTATAAAGCCTCGCCATCTAAGGGAATTACAGGGAAACATTCTAGAATTGTCTTTATTGTACATTTTTAAGCTCCGACTAAGCTGAACTAATGTTTTTACCAACAAGGAACAATCCAGGGATAGTAATTAATCGCAACAAAATTTAAGTGATAATTTGGTAAAATGTGGAAAACTTTACTTTTTTTATACCTTTAAATAAATCTCTAAAATATTTAGATTTTTAATAAGATCATACACAGAAGATATAAAATTCGGAAAGGAATGAAATTGCTCTAAAATTATATGTGAAATCTCAAGCTCAAATACTTTTTCAAATATTTATTATCTATGAACAAAAAGGTTAATAGATTTTTTAAAATAAAAAGATACAAAAGAGACAAATCTGCATTTTCTCTCCGGCGGGGAATCGAACCCCGGTCTCCCGCGTGACAGGCGGGGATACTGACCACTATACTACCGAAGACTTCTCTGCCCTATTTAAAATATGAATAACGTTACGAAATTTATCAGTAAGATAGATACAATAAAATTAAACGTAATTATTTTTAATTTTATTGATACTTTTAATAATAAATTTTCCGGGATCAAGGATCAAGGGATTAAAGATCAAAGGGAAGCGATGTAAGAATGCAGAAAAAAATAAACTGCAAATAGTTGTATAAAATGGAATTTATTTTAACATTACTTAACGTTAACTTAACAAACTAATCTGTATGAAATGTATCTTCCCGCCGTTTCTGATGATCGTATAATTTTCACCACCTGTAAAGGGATAAAATATTTTATTTAACAAAAATTACAATAAAGGCTTTGAAATGTGTTTATGATTATGATGGGGGCCTCTAATATAGTTCACCACTAAATTTATTTTTTGTAGTAAATGAGTGTGCATTATCACTATGTAGCTTTAATAATAATACCTAGTCGTAAAGATGAGTTAGATAATACTTCAGATTGGTATCAGTACAATAAAGTATTCGATAAATAAATTTGTACAAGTCTTTGAACATTTAAAAATTAAAATTTATACTCACTTGTCCTCTCTTAAGTCCAAAATATCTAGCTACTGGATCTCCCGCTTGTATTCTCATTAACATGTTTTCCTTTAATTTACTGAATTTGTGCTAAAGAAATAATCTTGTTTATTTATTATTGTTTAATATGTTAATATCAATGGCCCACAGAGTTAGTCTCCACAATGTGTTGGGTTAAGGTTTCATAAAAAAGGTGCAATCACTATGCTATATATCTCCCCAACAGATTACAAAACATGAAGAACACTTTAACTCAAATGGGTAAAGAACGTAGTTAAGTCCCTAAGGTTTTATCACCTATTGGACCAACTGCATCCAGTCTGACTTCAAATTCCACGAATGGGTTATATCTCTCCGTGGTGTTTAATGATCATAATAATTAAACTATTGCTTTAATTATTGCTACACAAATAAAAGAATAAATCCAACATTTGTAAAAAGGATACTATCTCGCTAGCAACTCCTGCTTCTCATCTGGTGTGAGCACAATGTGTTCTGGCACCAATTCATGCTCAGTTATGTTGATAAGTAGTTCTGACTCTAGGAACTGTTCTAAAATGTACTTGGGTGCCATGTCGACAAGCGATTGCTTTGCTGATGGTGTCATACCTGAAAATATAAATTGCAAATGTTTTACAACAAAAGTGGTGAGCCCAGTGGTTAAGAGTCCGACCTTTTACTCAAGGGGTGTACATTCGACTGCCAGTGGCACTCACCAATGACTTTAAAAGTTATGTGCGCTTTATGAAATTATAACTGTTGTAATGGTAAAGAAAAGCATCATAAGGAATCCTGCATGTCTCATAATGTTCTCAAAGGCATGTGAAGTCCACCAACCCGCTTCAGGCCAACGTAGTGGTCTAAGGCCTTCTCATGGCGAGAGCAGCCCACCAGCAGGGTCACTGCTGTTAGTTATTAAGGGCAGGATTGTCGAAACGGACTGTTTTTTATTCAATAATAATATTGTTTTCTTTATCTGTGAAAAATATATGTCAAAGTTAGATAAACTTTATTGATTATTTTATGGTTCAGAACACGATATTTGTAACTTCACTCGATCGAAAAAAATCACGAAGATACGAAGATTTTGATTATTTTTCTGGTTTTACTTGAAGATTATCAGTTTTTTAGGTAAAATAATTACATGGAAAAATAGTTTACGACATTTAGAAGTTAGATATAGAACTATGCTTTCAGTATCGAAAAACCAGCCAAAAAATGTTCATAGATTATGTAATTGTGAAATAAACTAAAATAACGTAAAACATAGTAGGTACCTACAGTTTCACTACTGTTAGAATTTTACTGGAACGCTCGCGCATCCCGCAAGGTCAGAGAGTTCATTTGATCTATGCGAATCCGCGCGGCGCCACGCGGGGTGTGAGGTAGCGCTAAATACCCGCTACGCTCGACAATCCTAGCCTTAATGGGTTACATAAATACTTAAATTTTAATGGGTTTGGCTCAGATAAGGTTTTATTATGTTTCTAACAAAATATAACATCTATTGATTTATCTGCCGCGATCACCAGCACTTCTCATCCAATTAGTTTCCACCATTTTTCTGTTTGTCATGCCACCTTGCTACAGGGTGATTAACCAACTTTAAAACTCTATACCTGCTTGTACAACAACAATTGCTCTATGAATATTTTCCTCTTGCATTCTAGTACAGTAGGTCTTAATAGTTTTGATTCCAATTTTGGGTTCATCAGGGAAGAACACGAACATCTGGTCTGTTGGGTCATCATTGTGGGCTACAAGGACTATGAGGTCACTCCGGGCAGGATGCTTTTCACTGAAAATATATTTAATATAATATTTGAGTTTTAGAATATTAATTTAGCCATGTACCCATGAGTTCTGAGTTCAATACCCAGTGGTACACTTCAATGTATTTTCCAAATTATGTGTATGATATGATAAGGCCAGTTTGGACATGTTTTTCGTACAAATTTAACTTGTTCTCTCGCTTGAAAGAAAACATGTTCAAACTGACAGCGGCCTAAGGCCTAAATCCTTTTCAATGATTTTTTTTTATATTTTCACCCAACACCTTGTGAGACATCAATTAAAGGCATCCCTCTTTACAACACTGATTATGCCTAAAGAAAAGGTATTTATGTACATTCTTTTCTGATTCTGATAACAACTTTGTGATGTTAATGGCGACATTTAAAAAAAATAAACATGACATAAACTTCAAATCTTCAATTTACCTAACTTATTGAACTCAATAATTTAAAAAGAGTAGATATTATGCAAAATACAATGCAGGTTCTTGATGAGAAAATCAAAAGGAACATTATTGATCAGACTATTTCAGAGACTACAAGACTATACTTGGGTGAGAAATAAAATTAATTAACAACTCCTTGTTAAGCAGGAAGGCTTATTTTTCAGAGGTGGTTCTGAAGGGATACAAAAGAAGCAAATCTACCCCTCAACCTTTTATAACTCAGAAACTAACTCAGAAATATTTTTATTGCTGCTTCAATTCATAAGTAACAAATATCAATAATCAAAATCTCTCTTTTTTAAAGGAAAGCACATCAAAGAAGAAAAAAAATTTTTGGCTCAATCAACCTTATTTATGTGTATATTATATTAACACTGGACTAATTATTGATATAAAATAATATCAATGTTTTACATTTTAAACCCTAATTCTATTTTTAGCTACTGACCTTGGTTTGTCTCCAAATTGTTCTTTGAATTGCTCCAGAGTCTGATCCAATTCATCTTGAGTCACCAAGTATCCTCTGTCATGGCATAGCTGAAAAAAAGTTTAGAAAAAATGATAAGTTAATTCATTTATAGTCTTAATACAAAAAACAACCATTAGCCAGATAGTGTTAAATAGCCAAAATTAAATCATCATGTTATAAAAGCAATTACCCTTGTGCTTACTTTTTCTATAATATTAAAAATATAAAAGTTGGCGAGGATTAACATAGCAGAATACAATTATGAAAATTATGCGTTGAATTTCGTTTTCAAATTGAATTTTAGTTAAAGTTGTATATTTTTTAAGTAAAGTAGGTACAAAATAATGTTTGCTTTAAAAGTTATAACCTACGAAAACTAACCTGCATTACTGTTTTTCGAATTCGCCAAAGTTTGTATGTTTCAGCATCGTCATCCATTGTATTTTAATTTTTAATAGTTATTAATTATTAATAAGGGGGTGTAAAAAGCGGGAGTTCAATAATAACAATAATCATCAACAATGACAACAATTAAATATAAATAAGTTCAATCAACCCGTTCAACAAACAAGTACCTTCTAACAACAAGTACAACCTACCCAGTCAGTCAAGTCAACACAATGTAGGGAGGGATGCCCATTGCCCATTACAATACGAGATATCGAAATATCGATATCGATATTTAATACAATATTTTGACCAAACGATACGTTTCGATACATTACTTAAAAATATCTTATCGTATCAAACTACGACAATCTTTTACTTTTATAACTTGAAAATTCCTATTCCATCATAGGGTTTGGGGTGGGAGAGTGTTTGTGCAAAAATCTACGAGATAAGAGTATTATGATGCAGTTTTTAGTGATGTTGTACCTACTTAATTCTTAAAAATAGATAGTCCAATCATTTTATCCAAATTGTAAATCCAAAATGTGTATCCATAATTCTCCATGTTAACACAATGACAATATTTGTTCGTGTTAAGCGCTGTCCACACTATGCTAACCTTACTGCCTTAAAAACTATTTTTTAAGGCAGTAAGGTTAGGTCGTAGTCTACACACTAAGCTTACCTTACTTCCTTAATTCAGATTCACAGATTAAGTAGTATTTACTACTACAGATTAAATAATAGAAAATGTGAATATAATCTCATTTTTTAGAAAACATCATTACCCATGAAAAGAAAACTCTTGTTTTTTTCTCATACATATTTCCTTATTTATCTGCTTTAACAGCCATATGCAGCACATAAAATTATTTCTTCAAAAACAATCACTTAATTATAAAGTATTTTTCTGTGGTCAGCCAATCTGTCAAAGCTCTCCACAAACCTTAGGCTGAGCCGATAAATTATCAAAATGGGAAAAAAAAAAATCTATGTTGAGTGAATGAATTACTTGTACTTTGTAGGTAGGTACTTTATCTATCATTCAAATTTTAATATCATTCATTCAAATCCATTCATTTAATTTGAAGTTTTCAACTTTCAAGTAGCGATGTGCCGAGTCGGCTATTTATAGTATTCGAGTATTTTGGTATTCGTTAAAAAAATATTCGAATTCAGACTCGAGTCGGAAGACACGGACAGGTATTCGAGTACTGGCACGAGTATTCGAATACTTTAGTGGACTCGAGTACCTTTTGAATCGAACTTTGACGACAATAACATATCCTAATATTTCATCACAAATCATGTAAGATATTAAAGGATGTATTTTTTTCAAATGTTTCAGTAAATTTGTTGTGTTCCCAAAATTAACAAATGTTTTTTTTGCACTCTCTGCACTCCACTTTTTTACCTTCTAAAATGTTGAATAAGTTCCATATTTCCGATTTTTTTGGAGCCATCCTATCACAGACCTGGCTAAAAACACTTAAACTAAACACTCAATTTCACTATTTAACTGACAGACTAACAGTTTGACTGATTAAAATTATAATTTTCAATCTTTATTAAACTGACCGTTTGGAAAACATAAACACGTTGAAACCTGCAACGATTCATCAGTCACGCGGCGTGACTAACTTCACAATGCTCTTTAAAGTGAACGGGGCATTCAAAATTCGACTGTACGCGTAAAGCAGAAGGTTTCTATTAAAGTACACGACTTAGAATTCGAATACCGTAAGTACTCGAATCCTGAATTCGAATCCTGTGGATTCGAATACCGTATTTTATGTATTCGAGTACGTGAGTACCTGCTAGGTATTCGAGTAAGTACTCGAGTCAGTCTGACTCGGCACATCTCTACTTTCAAGTTTTGCACTTTTGCATTGCATTGTTGCATTGCTGATTGTTCATTTTTTAATACTTTTATCCAGATTTTATTAGAAATATTACCTAGCAGTAAGCGTACAAAATATTATAGATTAAAAGTTAGATATAATCCCAACAACAATCGCAATGGCTGGAATCAAAGGTATGAAAATCGGATTGGGTGAAATTTTTGGTTTGATTGTATGGGTTTTCACTGTGCGTGACTCATTTGTTCGAAAACTATTATTTACAAACAGTTTTGGTTGTTATTTATTCATCTAATTTTACCATTTTTCTTTTCATGTAATCGTCGTGGATTCAGGGTGAGTTATTCCTTTATTCTACAAAAATTCGTATGTAATGTACGCCATAGTAGGTACTTCACTGTTTTAATTTTATTGTTAAGAACTGTGTTTGAAATTTCGATTAGGTAGGTACAAAAGTTTTATTAAATTAGAATTTAAGCTGGTAAATACATGACCTCTAAATTGTATGATATAGAAATTATGTGTTTAAAACCCTTAGTTAAAAAACGAAAGTTTTAATAGTGTCTTACCTACCCTTACAAACCTATCAATAATCAATATGAACTGTTACAAAAATCTTTGAGTTTTAAATAAATAAAATTTGTTATTAAAATCATTACCTATCATATCTTTTCCACATTTTCTTTTCTCCAAAATTTTTAAAACATTAATTTACATAGAAATCTTATTCCTATTCAAACAAAAGTCGTATTTATTTCAATACATAATTTAGTTAATAAACGTTTTATTTTAAACAAGTCTTAACTGATGATCACTTTGATTAAAAATATTGTGTGGACCGTTTGTCATAAAAAGTTCTTAAATAAAAAATGCACCTAAATTAACATGATGATAGTTCACTAATAGCAATGAGTGTCAAAAACGTTCTTAAACATAGCCAGCTAGATGAATTTTCTAAACATTTGATGGACCATTCCTTTAAAATTTTATTATGGTAATATTATTAAATGATATGTTAAAACCTCCAATATATTTAGCGTTATGACTATTAGCCTCATGTTAATTATTTGGTTTAAATATTACAGCTTGGTGTCACTGGCGTTTGCAGGTTCAATTGGAATGACATTTGTGATACTGGCCTGTGCTATATACAAGTAAGTACATAGATTATTATTTATGATTAGAAAGTTTTGTTAAAACTGTATCATGCAGAATCCAACCAATCCTAACTATTGTCCAGAGTTGTATTGTTAATTTTTGCTTCTTCAGATTATGGATCATCTAAATCAGTGTTTCCCAAACATTGTTCTGCCATGTCCCAGTAATTTTCTCACTGCCCCTTCTTAACCCACTTAATACATTTACACCCAAACTGGTTCTTTGAGGTAAAATAATAGATTTATTAATAGTAAAAAGATTTTAATAGTACCACAGTACACACTTTGGTGTTGTCTATTTAGTCACTAAATTTAGTGTGCCGCCTGCAACATGCTTCTATATTTATGGGGACACAGTATTTTATTTTGATGGCCTGGCACCAGGTTGCGACCCACCAAATGGGACATGGTGGTCTAAATAATGTTTGGTTGCCAGGCAACATTCGTTTTTTAAAAGCAATTATATATAATATTAATGAGTATCTTGGCAAATATAAAGTATCCATGTCTCGCATATCTAAAGATTGTTTATTAATTTCGGGATTTAGTGTTTGTAACATGCATCTTTAAGTGGTAGTTTAAAGATAATGCGAAATCTGGAGCCGTGAAGTAGGTGGATTGAGCAGTGTTCTCATGGACTCTGGAGAATTGATTAGCTAGTACTTAATTATGTGCTAGCTACTGGTTTGTCCCATCCCTTAAAGAAAAAAATCTCAAATCATTTTTGAACCTACAATGGTAATAAAACACTACACACATAATAATACATTCTTATTAGAGTAAAGCATATTCTGTGACAATGACTTTAAGGACAATGAGTTCTGTTTATGTCAACTTTATCATTTTGATAGTTTGGCGTTGATATCAGATATTTGGTTCAATACACTGATTATACTGGCGCAAAATACCTACAGAAATGTTTGTAGTAAATAAAATAATTAAACTGTGCAGAGCAGAGTTTGAATGCAGTAAATATTAAATAAATAAATAAATAAATTGTATTAGTGTGACTTTGGGGTAATCTATTGTTACTTATTCATTCTGTGCATAGTATATCCTTCCAACCAGGTAAAAAAGACATACATACCAATAGCAGCACAACATCTACATTATAATATTATGTGTTTTACCCAGAAACAGAACATAGTAGGGTTTTTATGTGTTGTGAAACTAGTTTGTTACCGAAATAAGTAGTTTTCAATAATTCCTTGTACTGTTTACTTTACATGCATAGTGAGAGTGGAAACTCAAGGTATTTTAATATATTTATGCTCATCATAACAACCTATACATACAACAACATAGAGTGTCCTCCAGTACTAAAGACACAGTGTATGAATTAAAAAAACATAGTTAAAATTTTCATGTACTTGCTATGTGCATTAGTTGCAGTATGATATCACAATTGGAGAATAATAGTTCTAGTTGCAAAATATTGCAATACATTAATTTTAGTTGCCCTTGAAGTGCTTGATCACATCTTAATTTCACTTATCCCACATATTTTAGCATCATTTGATGTAATAAGCATGTTCAATTCGCAAGAACATGTTAATTACATCCAGATTGTTAGATTGGATGTGCCAAGAATAACATTTTCATCACTTGTAAAAGAAAACAGTTCATCTTTACGTTCTAACAAAACATCAAGTATAGAATAAATAACATGTGATACCTGTTACACCTGGACAACCTGTTTGGCTGTTTACATCTAGACAATTTTCATTCTTAATAGGTTCCGTCTATTTTTTTTATTGTATTTGAGTAGCAAACAGACAAGCAGGCCACCTGGCCTTAAGGGGCAACTGCAGGACGGACCATGGACACCCACGTCCAACCTCAAATAGGGTAGAAATCCTATGTGCGATGTGTTGCTACTTATGACGATTGAGATGGTCACCTCAAATAAAGTACCTCCATAAAAGACATCTCCTCAGCTGAAACACATGACATGGAGAACATGTTGCTTCACAATGGGTTAAGAGTATGGCTGTAAGGTACCTCCATGGGCAAGCTTATATAAGTAAGAAGGATGATTGGAACGGGTTATTTATGGATTTGCTCCAAAGTTCTATAATATGGTGTTGCTGTAACATGTTATTTTCATGTGACAGTAAATTTTTTTAATAGTTTTCTATAATATCAAATGTGTCAAAGGCTGTTGCTCTTGTGTGTCTCTCAAAAGTGTGTCACCTAAGGGACATTCCGGAGGATGCTTCATACACCTCCTTATATCTATATTATTTTATAGGCTAATTGTTGTAGTTAAATGGGTGTTTTCTGTATTTTAAAATGAAGCTATGTTAAAATTACGATAATATTTTAATTAAAACAAAATCCTTGTTTGTATGAGATAGGAAAACTGTCTCATATAGTTTATTATGTTATGGTTTATCATTTCGAGTTAACAGCTAGTGGTTTTGAAATGTAATACTGTAACATAAATAGTTTTAAGATACAGTGGTACATAATAAAGATTATTGCATTCTACTGTTTTGATTTCTTACTATAATAACTTACTTTCTATGAGTGTTTTTTAATAACCTCCAATATTCTCATTTACAGATCATGGTATGCATTCTTCGTAGTGCTGTTCTATGTACTCTGTCCCATCCCAACGATGATCGCGAGACGACAAACTGAAATTGGAAGCACTCACTCGCCATGCATGGAAACTGCTATCTTCATAACCATGGGAATACTTGTCAGCACGTTTGCTTTGCCTATCGTACTAGCGCGGTCTGCTGTTGTGAGTATACTTTTATTCAATTGGCATTGAGTAGCAAACAGGTACGCAGGTTATTTGGTCACTGCAACCAACCAATGGATACACATCTAACCACCTCATGTCCAAACAGGATAGAAATCCTATCTGTGATTGTATGTGGGTAGACACCCTAAGTATACCAAAATAGGACAGAAATCCTAGTAGGTTATAAGCAGGTGTGAGTCCTCATGAGTAGCTTTCACTAACATGTTCAACTCAAACAGGATATCTCTGATAACCTCCCTAACTGAAATACAAGATATGAAGAACATGCAAACAGAGAGATAAGAGGGTGGGGTAAGGTACCTCCTTGATTGAGCTACGACTGTAGTAGTTAATTTTGAATCATTGAAACAACTTCTGATCACTTCTGTTTGATGAAGATTTACTCTGAAGATTTAAACTGATGTTTGATGAAGATTTACTCCATCTTTATTAAAATCCTACCTTCAGAAACAATTTTCTTCATGACTAATTGACAGCAAGTTTTGTTAAGCAATTTTTATTATTATTATTATTGTTACATTTTTTAAAATATAAAATGTGTCACTTTATTTCAGATTGTGTGGGCTGCCTGTTACCTGACATTGGCTGGTAATGTTGTCGTGTTGTTGACCATATTAGGTTTCTTCACCATCTTTGACATGGATGACTCTGATTATGCAATGTGGTGAGAAATCTAAACATTGTTCTAATGACAAAGAGGACATTTTAAAACAAATAAAGCAGTTATTTTAAAACAATTTTGAATTGTAACATAGAAATATGTTGTGGTTATAACATTTGTTTAAGTCTGATAAATATGATACTGATAGTGGAATTTTTTGAGATGAATCATTATTGTGTTGTTATTTTCATTACAAAAATTATTTGTGTAAAATTCGATCATCATAGTTAAGCGCTTTTGCATTAAGCATTACTGAAATCTGAATTACCAAAATAGCAATACAGACACTGAGTAACATGTGTAATTTGTGACGTAATATATTTGTTTATATAGGTAATGTATTGTGGATTATGGACTTTCATTGTCATTTTAAGCTCATTTCTCAAACGAGAAAGGGTTCTTAACAGCAGCATAACCAGTCAATCTTTCATCATCTGCGTTCATTGTAGGTATTATGTTTAATGTTGCAGTTTAATAAATAAAATAAAATTGTGAAGCTACTTAGCTATTCATAAATAAGCCCTCAAAACTATGATAAGCAAATCAATTTTGTGCATGCTGGTTGTATATATTCAATGTCAACTGTATTATTATATGAAACACAAAATTACTTACATCAATTTGATAAGTGCCTATTAATTTTACAAAACCGTTGATATGTTTATCTACCCAATGATTAATTATTTATTTTTATGTTTTGTTCACTATCTTAGATTTTTATTGCTGCTAAGTTAAGACTTTAGTTTTAATTGATTAGCAAGCTGTTATAATTCGTGCTATATTTTTGTTAGTTACATTTCAATAGGCGAATTTTGGGGATTAAAAGAAATCTTATATTATTATTATTCTTTTGAAGAGTACACCATTGTCTTTCTGTGAGACAACTTGAATCAGAAAATATTGAATTCTGCTTTGTAGCCTAAGATTGTTACAGATCAGAAAAATATTTTTGTAAAGAATGGGTAATGTAAGTGACTTTCACAATAATAATGATGATTAATTAATTCTAGTAGTTTGTTGTTTTTAGGAGTTGGTGTAATTAATCTAACTTTAGAATGGTAAATTTATTTCATACCTATTTTAAATTGCATTGTTGGATCTTTAAAATGGCCTTTTTAATATATTTATAATTTATTTGTATTTTTAATAATAAATAAATCTGTATTGTAAAAAGCATCAGAATCAAACTTAAGCTGTATCAGCAATATTTTTTCACTATTTTAAAAACATCAGCTGTTTCTAAAATTAAATTATTTGCTTTAATTTGTCTAAAGTTACATTCCTGCGATGTATATTGTGTAAATATAGTAAATAGTATTAGAATTGGGTCACAATAAAATATTATTTGATGCTTTTATTTTTGTCTTTTCAATAATTTCCTTAATATTAATTATTAAGGCATGTTGGATTTTGCAACACATCACCATTTAGTATTGCATGTGTTCTTTAATGGTCTATTGTTGTATGTACTGTTTATCATACATTTACGTGTCACTCAGCATGTCAATAACTGAGAATACGGAATGCCTCCCTGCCCCGATCCAGTGTGGATTACTGTGGATTCCACACTGGTGGAGCAACATGTTGGAGTATGCTTTAGACTTTAGACGCCTTGTTGATCAATGGAAGACGACTGCATAGAGTCCTTAAACACTACGTTAGACGACTGGTAATATAATACACTAGTACATACCTACATAAAATATAAAATCTATGGTAGTAACAGTCCGATCGGAGTATTTGCATGACACCATATTTACAGACTATACGCGATGGAATAATGATATTTTTAATTTTTAGCTTCTTGTTTTCTGGCAACTGTCAACTCATAACATAATATTTAAAAAATAAAACAGCTATCAGCTAGCTAAATAATTATCATCTTCCGTCATTCCGTGACTCATCATGACAGATGACAGATAAGACTTGACAGAATTGCAGGGTTGCCTTTTCATACAATATTCCCCGAACTACATGGAAGTTAATATTATTATAAATTTTTTTGATAAGGAGTGGAACTAAAAGGTCTTATATTTAATTACCTCTTTAAATATATTTATAACGGGCATCAACAAAAGAAACTAACCTTATCAAAAAAAGAAAATGTAACTCTTATGTATGCTCTTTTAATCTAACAGATTTTGCTGATATTTGTTAAAAGTATATTTTTTTCTGTATATTTAATTTGGTAGTTCTTTTCAATGTATCTTTTTCGATATTGTGCAAAAATCAGACCATTATAAATATATTTATTTTCATAACTTATTACAAAAAAACAAAATTGTCTATGATCATTGTGGGTATGGGTAATAATGAACGATTATAAGGGCAGTACTGTATATTATGTGTCATACTAGTATAATTCTGCTTTGCCTAGCCTACTATTTTCTCATTTCTGATAATTTTACTAAAGCTATAGGGAAAAAGAGATTTAAAGTGCACTAAATTAAATCAATAGGTGTAAGTGTATTAAAATAAAATATATTAAACATGGGAGACCATCTACCTGCGTGTGTGATCGATGTTGGCACTGGATATACTAAGTTGGGATTTGCCGGCAATAAAGAGCCACAATTTATCATTCCGTCGGCCATAGCGATAAAAGAAACGGCCAAAGTTGGCGATCAGAGCACTAGGCGTATGACCAAAGCAGTGGAGGACTTGGATTTCTTCATAGGCGACGAGGCATTCGACGCGACTGGGTATGCAGTGAAATATCCTGTTCGCCACGGCCTCGTCGAAGACTGGGATTTGATGGAGCGTTACATCGAACAGTGCATATTTAAGTACCTGCGCGCCGAACCGGAAGACCACCACTTTCTGATCACTGAGCCGCCACTCAACACGCCGGAGAACCGTGAGTACTTGGCGGAGATAATGTTCGAGTCTTTCAATGTACCAGGATTGTACATCGCCGTACAAGCCGTGCTGGCTCTCGCCGCCTCATGGAAGTCACGTACGTCTGCCGGACGTACATTCACTGGCATTGTGGTTGATAGTGGTGATGGAGTAACTCACATTGTGCCCGTTGCCGAGGGCTACGTCATTGGGTCATGCATCAAGCACATTCCTATTGCAGGAAGGAACATAACATCCTTCATTCAGTCGCTGCTTCGAGAACGTGAAGTTGGCATCCCACCAGAGCAAAGCTTGGAAACTGCCAAAGCTATTAAAGAGAGATACAGCTACATTTGTCCAGACATCGCCAAAGAATTTGCCAAATATGATTCTGATCCTGGAAAATGGATGAAAAAGTATGCAGGCATCAATGCCATAACTAAAAATCCCTTTTCTGTTGATGTCGGGTATGAAAGATTTTTGGGGCCTGAAATTTTTTTCCACCCTGAGTTTTCTAATGCCGACTTCACAGTTCCATTGAACGAGATGGTGGACGAAGTCATTCAGTCTTGTCCCATTGATGTGAGGAGGGGATTATACGGCAACATTGTTTTGTCTGGTGGGTCCACCATGTTCAGAGACTTTGGAAGGAGATTGCAAAGGGATATTAAGCGCACAGTGGATGCAAGACTGAAGCTATCTACTATGTTATCTGAGGGGCGCATAACTCCCAAGCCAATAGATGTGCAGGTGATATCACACAACATGCAAAGATATGCTGTTTGGTTTGGTGGGAGCATGTTGGGTTCTACGCCTGAGTTCTACCAAGTTTGCCACAGCAAGCAAGCCTACATGGAGTATGGCCCAAGTATTTGTAGACACAATCCAGTATTTGGAACCATGACATAATGTTCTTATACACTGCCAGTATTCAATTTTATTCAGATCAACAATTTATGAAATCATTTACCTAATTAAGTTTGTATACCTTTAAGGTCAAATCTAACTGGTTTTACATAATACCTTAATGTAGAAGGTGTTACTACACCTTGATATAAATTTACTTTGCTGCCTTAACTTAAAACGAAACACATTTTGTGGAACCAGTTTGTGACCAGATCACCTTAGAATATTGAAATAAGTGCTCATTGTTATAGCCAAATTATGTTCTATTTAATTACTTATTGTATTGATTTTTGTATATGGCTGGATTTGCTAAGTAAAATCTATGCATTTATTGTCATTGCATTCCAGCATTTTAATAAGTAAACTCTCTTATATTATGTGTATGGATTTTTATTCACTATATTTAAAATAATTTAATTTAATAAATTTACAAACTCCTATTATTTAACTTGTCATGGATGAAAAGACTGTGGTTGGTCATCTGATAATAATTAGTACTAAACTTTCAGTGCCCAAAATCACACCCAAAAGAAATTAATTTCATTTTATTGATAAAAAATTTTTGATCGAACAATCCATTATTGAAGTTATTTAGACGAACTTTCAGAGTAAACAATGTTTTTATTCATGATTCAAACTTACCTAAAATGGTCAAAATTAGTTTCGGCAAAAGGAGTGTGGGCTGCCCTTGGGCCAGGTGAACTTTTGATTCAAAGTGCTGAGAACCAAGCAAAGTGATTAGGGACAGTTGTTCACAAACGCCTGAAATAGAAGCAGAAGTACATAGTTATCTGAGTTGACCATAGGGTCAACTCATAAGTAAACATAAATGAATAAATAAGGTCTGAATTTTAATGGTTCAAGTGTTAGCTGAAAGAAACCAAATAGTAAGTACTTACCTATCATTTTATCGATGTAATGTCTGGATGGAAAAAGGCAATTAAAAACCTTTAATAAACTATTGTTTGCACTATATTCAGAACTGCAAGTACATACTGAACGTATTTCAACACCTATCCTGTAATTCACTTCAAAAATATGGCATAGCAGACGTTTTGAAATTGTGAAAGGCTTCCAATTTAGATCGTGTGCTCTGTTCATTTCAATGTCCTCCAATTACCTAATGGTTGCAGCTGGGTTACATTGAAAGGATGAGATATCTATTGCAATGTAAGATTGCAGGTAGAAATGATGCTGCGTGTATGTTGATTCTTGAATACTTTCTTTAGAATTGAAATCTTCGAAAGATTGAAATACTTAACTAGGCATGGATTTGGTACTTACTCTTTTTTGTATTAAGTTTACGCTACTTTTTTATTGAAAATAAAAAAACGTAGGTAAACATATCCCCTAATGTGTGTAGGGTTTATTAGGTCCGTTAACCTGCATGATTAAACTAGATAAATGAGAAGAGTTCTGAGTTGTATACTTCCTGTTGACGCAGCCTGCGGTTGTAAAGCAAAAATCCTCAACGAGGTACAACTTTCAATAGCGACAGAAATATTCATGCGTTGCTGTTCGTAGTTCGGGCCCTTATCGGTGCTTCAGACGCAACCCGAAATTGATACTTGAGTTACAATATGGCGGCTTGCCGAAACTAGGGAGACTGCGTGTTTTCTCTCCATGCCAATTAGCACTTTTATGTCACATAAAGGGTTAACTTAGTAGAGACAGAACGTTCTAAAGTGTAAAGTGACTAATGAGACTAACACTCAAATAACTTTAAATAGTTGTATCGTTAGGTTTATCTAAAGCAAACAAGTAGTTTCTGTATTAAAGATTTGTGGTCTCCTTTTTAGCATGTAGGTACCTACTTCCTGCTTATAGTTATAACGTATCGTACGAAAAAAGACATTTGATGCGACCATTTTTGTCCTCTGGTGTATATTCAAGCAACAGTATCAGACAACACTTCAGTCCTGATTGGAATTGAAAATGGCTCCATGGACTGCAGTGACCATTTTTCATTAGATGGCCTGCGCGCTTCATTGGTTCTTCTACTTATTTTAAACAGACGATTGTAGGAACAAGTTATTTACTTATCGGTAAAACTTATGAGTCGACATAGGTAAATGCTTACCGTACTAGTTAAAGTATCTATCTGCCTAGGTATGCCTACTCAAAAGCATTAATGATAATGAGAACAAAAATACGAAGAAATTCCATTTCTACCTGACCTTTAACTTTAGCCCTTTTAAAGTTATCCACAGCACGATTCTTGTAAATCGGGCAAAATAAATTAAGCGTATTCGGCAAATAAAAGTTGGAGCAAGTCGGGAATCTTGGCAACTCAAAGTGCTTTAGGTACTATGTAGGGAACTGCTTAGGTAGCCCGTTTAATTAACCATAGGTAAATAAATAAGAAGCGGTGATAGCTCAGTGGCTTAGAATTCGACCTCGAATCGAGGAGTCCGGGTTCGAATCCCAGTGGCACGCACCAATGACTTTGTAATAAAAGTTATGTGCGATTTATGAAATTAAATATCACCTGCTGTCACGGTGAAGGAAAACATCGTGAGGAAACCTGCATGCCTGAGAGTTCACAAAAAAAAAATGTTCTCAAAGGCATGTGAAGTCCACCAACCCGCAGTAGGCCAGCGTGGTGGACTAAGGCCTACATCCTTCTCATTGTGAGAGGAGACCCGACCCTGTAGTGGGTCATTAATGGGTACTTACATACATACATACAAATAAGAAGGTTACCTTCAATTATAGGGAATTTCAATGTAAAGACAGGAGTCAGTCTTTTTAACAGCGTTTTAGTTAGTGTTGCTATTATACCTACACGCTTTAGATATAGCTACCTAAAGGTGATGCATAGAGTTTTGCTATTCTACACTCTTAATAACTAGTTTACAAGCCTAAAGGTGATTCACGGTGCATCTCAGCAATTAAATCTAGAATGTAGAAATTTGTATCAAGTTCAAATTCTTATTTTAACATGTCACTCAGAACAAGGGGCCTTCAGACTGGAAACGTCGGGACAGTCGAAGAATGGGGATCTCCTGCTTGATGATGCAGCTAGAAGTGTCGTGCCGCGTGCAGTGACTGGATGAAAAGAACCCAAGGCCAGGGTCAGTTGAGAGACCTTTTTCTTGCAGTGAGTAACGTCTGATGGGGGGGAGAGAGAGTAGGTAGTGCCTAGGTAGATACCTACTTATGATAATATAATACCTAACAGAATATTATTATAGCCCTTAACGTTGTACCATCGTGATACCTACTACTTAGGTAGGTTCCTACTAAATAAAGGTGATATAAGTAGCAAAGATGTAGCAAAAGTGTAATAAGTAAATTGCACTTTGCTACAGCACACCTTTCTCTTTCTCAGATTACAATTTAGATCGTGTGGTATTTATAATTAATCAGACTCTTATTCATAATGTTTGTATTTGTCATCTAATCATGAAAAAAAATGAAAAAATCTCGGTATCCCACATTTTAGTTTTTACCTACCTATCTAGGTAAGATATTTTTATTAAGTTAAGTATATTTTTATTCCTATTGCACGCTCAAGATAAAAACTGTCACTGACATCACCTCTTTTTTTCTGTATTCAACTTACTGCTATTCTTTCACGCAGAAATAAACAATGTGTCTTTAATTAAACGGCATAGGGTTGAAAATCGTAGAATACCTAAACCTAACCCTATAACCGCGACGGAAATGTATGAATGAGGCGTATGAGGGTTGGGGGTAATTGCAGAGTGCACCATTGTTCCTGCCCTTCGAGTCCTGGGATTGTTTCTCCCGTGCCGGTACTTGTGCCAGCGCAGGAAAAAAATTAAAGAAACTTCACCTTTTGTGCAGCTCAGTCGGTAGAACCCAAAGCGCATTGTCTTTGGCCAAAAGACGTTCTCACACAATCATGTTTTTCCTTAGCAAGAAAATCCAACGAAGAGAAAAATGAAAAAATAAATCTTGAAGTTTTTGTAATTTAATTTCTTTTTGATATGGTTTTTAAATATAACTAAGATAAAACGCACTTTTAGTACCTGTGTAAGTATGTAGTTTAATTTCATGTCGACTATAAACAACAATTAAATGTAGAAAATTTAATTAGAATGTCTAAAAAATAGCGTATAATTTGCAGTTTACAAAGAGCTTCAAAAAAATTTAAATAGGTACCTACTTATTGAGGAAGGTCATAATACGAGGAAATTTCATTTTATGACTAAAGTGTTAAAATCTAAGCAATATAACAAGTGTATTATGCAAACAGTATACGGTTGACCGAACACTGACGAATACTCATTTAAGCCGGTCCAAAATACCGCTTAAAATCAATACGGGCAGCCATGTGCACAGCTATGACGTCTATTATCCGATATAGTTATGGTTATACACAGGGGTAGTTAGGATTCTTAGTACTTATAATAAATTTATGTTCGCTGTTCATGTTCACCCAAAATTTGATACCTAGGTATGTAGTTAAACCAAGCTTGTTTGAATGTCTGTGTAGGGTTAAATGACTAAGATGTTTATGTTATTAATTTTTCCTCGCATTATGTACATAAGTAGCCATTTTTAATAAATGTAACAATATATGGAATACTTATAGTACCTCGGAGCAGATCACATTGTACAATCTATAACGCGATCTGCGTCGCGTGGCGGGAAGTAACTGGATAAGGAGAGACAAAGGTCTTAGCGAGCCTTAGTCAAGGCTAATGTCCAGCAGTGGGCTAAAGAAGATAGTAGGTATATCAGGCTTACTTATGCTTTTAACGCAGTAATTCCCATGAAACCGGCTTTTTATTATACCTATAGGTAAGTTTCATACTCACTACTTATGTAGGTAGGTACACTTAGAACTTACAATAAAACACTCACGTTCTTAAAAACCGAAAGAATTTGAAAGCTTGAATATCGAATAGAAAACTTTTGCTTACAAACTCTTGCCAGTTTAAAATTTTAGCACATTTAATTTTGCTCCTTTTGGAAACCGATAAAAAAGGACTAAGTGGGACAAAGTTTGCCGAAGTGTTCGTCGGTTTGAACTAGATCCTGGAATAACTGGAACCGTTGGAAATATCACTAGACTTTAATTGCATTCGTGGTTGTTTTCTGAACTTAGGTTCACTATCCTCGATTTATTATAGACTGGCTTCTGTTTGCAACTTCGTCAGCATAGACATTAAACTTTTAGAGAAAAGGATAAAAAGAGAAGTAATTTCTTTCAGTCCAGGTCCAACTATGTATCAGATTTAAAGCCTTAATTTCACTGTTATACACAATATGAAAGCTATTAATAAATAGTTTATTTTTTATGCCTGCAAATGACAATGTCTTTAATGAAAGTTGTGGCACGTAGGAGAACTTTGTGGCACGTAAATTTCCTCATGATGTTTTATTTCACCGTTAGAAGGCGCGGTTTAGTTTTGTGTAACGTACATAACATAGAAAAGACCTGCGTAATATTGTTCAAAGCTTTGCCTAAATACAAAATTTTCAAAGCGGTGTGATATATCCTGTGGCCGTAAATACGCCACCCGTATCGCTATAAGGGGCTCTCTACACGGCCATTATGAAGCGTGTTCGACTCGTAAACTGCGTTCAGTGATAGCAAATTTAATACTGCACTAACCCACTTACTTTAAATTACGTCCACAGCTCAACGTAACGTACGTTTTAGCGCAGATCTCAGCTACAAATATAAAAATTAAGCACCTTAAATAAATTGTTTTAATTGTGAAATGATGGTAAGCTATGTCAATAACATTTCATATACCTATATAATATATAGGATTAAGTTCTCCTCAGAGGGGTATCTTTTATTTACCTAAGTTTTTCAAAAACAAAGTTTCAATGTAAGATTTACAATATCCATAATGTATCCAGTAGGTTATAGAAATAAGAATGTTATATTTCTGTGATTTGACAAGACGACACATCGGATAGACTATCTCCGTTTTTTATTATTATTAGTATCATATAAGTACCTACTAATCTTTTCGTTATTTAAATTGGTATGTCTTTAAACCTAGGCATTTACGTGTTGCGCAAAATCTCCCGCATCGATTATTTATTGTTAAAACTATGTTACCTCGATAAGCTTTATACAGGGCTTTATTCAAACCTTTTGACTAGATAGTAAACGCATTATGCTCATAAACTACGTTTGGTGATGGGAAATTTAATAAAGAATCTGAAGCGGTTAATTTGCTGGAATTTCCAGGATCTAAACAATGCTGTTAAATTAACTTAACCAAAGCTTACTAGAGCTACTGCCACTTCATGGGCTTAATGCTATTAAACTACTCTACGTATTTTACTCTATCGAAGCGCTAGGAATAGGGGTTCTTACACGAGCGATCCGGGGTCAAACTTTCAGTGGTTGACTTTCTTTAAAGGCATGTGCGCTCTATAAAAAAACAAATAATTATGTCAGTCAGTCTACTTTCCGTAAACAATAAAGCATTTTTGTATGGCATTGTAGTATAATATGTTATAAGAGACAACAGTTCAACAATACTGTTCCCTGTTTCAATATTGTACGTAGGTACAATGTATTTTATCAGTAAAACAATAAAATATCAAATGCGGGTCGGAATAACACCGAAAGCAGGAATTTTCACACGGGCTGTAAGAACCTAAGTACCTACGGCCGTTAGGATAGGAAGTGTGTTTGGCTCATTAAATTTAATACCTTATGGATCCCAGATTTTACGGGAGCACGGCGTAGATTTTGTGCGGTTTATAGGCTTGGACCGCAAATGTACAGTATATAACACGTTATCAATTGTTGGATATGGGTTTGATTCGTTTCTATAAAATGACTAGATACAGTTTAAAATACTTATGGCCCAAATACAAACAAATAAGTAATTATACTTTAAATAATAATTAGAATTCAATTTTATATCTCTTGACTCATGAAGATTAGATAAGAAGATGAAATAAAATTTTAGTGTAATATTATTTATTATTAGTTACATGACAAATTAATGTTGTAAGAAGTTTTCACGAAGTTATCATTTAAATTTTAAATTATACTTAAGGCGTAGTCAAGTCTCAACACATCCTTAATACAAACATTCTCAATTGTAGCTATATTTTATGTGATTTGATGACTTAAGTACCGTCGTTGTTTATTCTGTCAATTACATACAAATACTCTAAGACAAATAAGTACAAACTTGAAAAATGTGGAAATACAATGATTTTCCAAATATAAATAGATTTTAATACCTAAAGAGACTATAGGTACATAAATGGATGACCTCTTGCCACAAACACCTACTGATCTCGCGTGGCTAGTTTTTAATCGCTGTTAGCGGACGTAGTATATCTCTTTACTTATTGGATTTTTATTAAACGTACCTAAGTTAAGTAAACTTTAATCCTATATAATTTGACAAATCTTTTTTCCATTTGCTAATTGGCCGTCCTCGTGGTTTGTCCTACACTATATTACTGCAGAAGTTTATAGCATAGTGTTGTATCTGTCGCCGACACTGTGATTGATGAGGCCCGTCGGAGTTCCTAAACAAAGTTCACTAACGATTACTAATGATCTCGAAGGATATCTTGACCGGAAAAGGAGATTGCACAATTATGGGGATTATATTTGTTTACGTATAATTTGTTTCTTGTAGCTAGGATGAGAAACTTGGTTTGGGTTTATTCAGATCTAGTATTTATCATTTTTTGTGCTAATAAATAAGTCATGTGGTAATGGTGGTCCTGTAATCTATACTTTGCTATCATATTTAGAGCTAAGTTCATAGAATATTTTATAGGCTTACTAGACTTTGCGATTTGTTTAAGAAAGAGTGACTTGCTGAAAAGACAAAAATTAGCTTCCCGGTATGGTTTGTTTTGTTTTTTTATTTATTAGTGATAGATCAATTATTGGTTTTTGTTGATTTAGCTATGGCCTAGGTCTTTAAAATTTTGTTCTATACACCGAGCACAAGTATTCTTTACTAACATTACATGGCCGACCTCTCTAAGGGCCGATTTATAATGTTTGCATTTTACCCTTGAATAGCCAATTTAGAAACTTTTGTTTACAAAATAATAACGTTATACCTATGTGTGAAATGTGTAGGGTGTGTATTCTGTGTGATGCTGTGGTGGCTCAGAACGAATAAAACAATGAACTGCCCGTCGGGGGTTCTGAGAGCTCTTGTGCACTTGTGAGTGCACGGATCCTTACGATCCGGTGACGAATATGCTTTTTTGATCCCTTTCTACTTTTTGTTTTACTATTGGAAAGGTCGTCTGGCGGACAAGTAACTAATAAGTGTTACTAGACATTTTCTATTAGTTCTTGTAGGCACCAAATCTTTTATCGATATCTTTTAACATAAATATCGAATCTTTCATTAATAAATATTACTTAGAGTTTATTTTTTCAATTATGAATTCGTCTTGTTTTATTTTAAATTACCTTAAATTACTAATTACTTTATCGCTTTCATTTTTTTATTGTGGTAGACCCATCAGCAATCATCCATGAATTGTCGAAGTAATGTGCTTCGAATAAAATAAAATGTCATTTGCTGTATCTTGAAGGAAAATATTATGAGAAAATCTGCATGCCTTAGAATTCTCTATGATGTTCTCGAACTCATGTAAACTCCACAAACCCGCAATAGGCCAGCGTAGTGGACTAGTGCATTACTCCTTCTCCGTGAGACGAGACCCGACAAATAATTGACCATGGACTTTACTAAGTTCCTTGATCCATTTTGTCCCAGTAGCATTTGAATATTTACTTAAAAAACGAAACAAATTCAGGACACTGTGCCCTATTAAAAAATTACACGTTGTCGCATGATGTGTAAGCTAGAGATGGTTAGAACGAATAAAACAATGAACTGCCCCTCGGGGGCTGTGAGGACCCTTTTGTCAACGTGCACGCGTCCTTACGTTCCGGTTATAAACAGGCTCCCTAGTTTTCCTCTACTTTTATCCTCTGGTCGACCCAATTTTCATTAGAGCATGTGATACATATTTTATTTTAATTTTAAACAGTTTTTGAACTAACAATAGACATTAAGTTTCCTTTTTGGGACATGGGCCTTCCTTCCCCAATCGACGCCACTCCGTCCAGTCCTGACTAATTAGAACGGTTTCCCGCTATCCTCTTCAGATCATCAGTCAGTTGGAGGAAGTCCACGTTAAAAGGTCGCCTGAACACTTTTGAGTTTTTTTATTAAGTACTAGTCTTAATTATGTTGACGTACTTTGCAACAAAAATTATTTGATTTTTTTTGCCTTTTTATAAGAATGTGTTAATGTATAGTTAGTTATGCATTATTCAGAAATTTTATGTAGTGTATGGCATTTCGAATAAAACAATGAACCGTCCCTTGGAAATTCCAAAGACCCTCTCGTCAACGCGTGTCCTTAACCCCTTATGTTCCAGTAACAAATACCTACGTTCTCGCTAATTAATATTTTAATGGATTTATACTCTTTATTAGTCTTGTGCTTATTGAATTAAATTATTTTATTTTTTCGGACACTTGCTAATGTATTCCTGAGTTTCCACAATACGTCAATTAAGTAAATATTTAGCTAATACAGAAATGGAATCTTGACATATTTTATTCTCAAGATCCATTGATTAGTTTTTCCTTTTTAATACTTACCACAATTTTTCACCAAAGCAAAGGGTCGACGGGCAGCAGAATTCCATTAAGCATTAAGTCAGGCTTTTTTGTAAAAAAATACAATAAATGGTAAATAAAGAAATACTTCGACCACATTTATGCAGGTACTCGTATCATGCTTATCCTACATCTACACTATTCTGTTATTAGTGCGTATAAATTCCAATTTAATCCGACTTTCTGCTCTCAATTCCCTAGTATTTTTTGTTTCGCTCAAATAATAATTCCAGTAGGCGACCCATTTTTCATCCTTTGTGTGTGACCCTCTTGCCTTATTACTTCGTTGTTGAGCTATTGGCTTCAACTGTGGAATTTATTAATTGAATTACATTCATCTTTTATACGAACCTTGTTTTTGTTTTCCTTGCAATAAACCGAAGCAATAATGGAAAACAGTTTTAAAAAATGTACCTATGACGGCAATTGAGGAGGTACCTAGTACAAAAAATGATTAAAATTGTGATTTGGATGTTATTTTTAAATTGTTATAAAAGGGGAAAATCGAAATCAAAAAAACCTAAGAAGATGTACCTCATGGCTCCAAAATGACAGCCAATCTGCGATACTCGTAGGAGAATTTTCAGTCTACTGCTGAATCTATATCAAATGTTCAGGTCAGGTTCAGTTTTGTGCTTTTTTGTTATTATTTTAAAATTTAAGAAAAAATACTATCCTCAAACGAAAATTTTATTATTTTGCTTTCAATGCAGACCGTAAAGAGTCGCATAACAAGTTATCCCACAGGAAGTATGTCATATGCGAGACGGAAAAAGAAAACCGTAACACTGCGGAAGTTAAAGCAAAAAAAGACATTTTCCTGGAACTATGGGTGATGCAGGACTATGCACTGTATAGGGTAGGCCCGACTGATAAAAAATTAGTTTTTTTAAAGTAAATGTAATAAACATCATTGTAAGCGGGCAAGCAGGAATGTTTTAAGTGGTCACTGCTATGTACGGACTATGTACCTATGTAACTGATAGCAGTTACATAAGTACATACATATATACATAGGTATACAATATGTGTCCAATTTAATTAAATATGGAAATGTTTGAAATAGATGCAGTGGATTACCGTCCACCGTTCACCATCCACCGTTGCCGTCTTAAATCGCCACGAAGCCGAATGCTCTTCATGCCTCGTGTTTCGAAAATATTACGATCCATAACAATGCTATACGTGTAAAGTTCTATTTTACCCTATTCATATGAACAATAAACAGTCTTAAGTATTATCATATAGTCGCATAACTCGTCTGAGACAGGAAAAGAACCTCGTAATGCCACGGAAGTTGGTAGCAAAAAATGTTATCCTAGGTTGCGGGTGGAGCGAGGGTAATCATTTCCCATGGCACTGTTTCAGCACCGTAGTGTATCGGACATATTGGATTTTAAATTAGTGTCAGTACCCATTAATGACCCACTACAGGGTCGGGTCTCCTCTCACAATGAGAAGGATGTAGGCCACAGACTTAGTCCACCACGCTGGCCTACTGCGGGTTGGTGGACTTCGCATGCCTTTGAGAACATTTTTTTTGTGAACTCTCAGGCATGCAGGTTTCCATTAGGTTTAAATTAGTATTGCATGTAAATTACTTATACTTTAAAAAGAAAGTATATTCTAAGCTTGTTTTTATGTAGTTTAATTTACGGACTATGGTTTATTAATTGACTATGGTTGGAGAATTCCTTCAACATTAGTAATTGCATTTTTTCTGATAAAGCCTAAATAAACTAAGAGATATAAGGGTTTTCAGCTAGTTTTATATTAAAGTTAAAAAATATTTATGTATTTGTATTTTATTGATGTTTTCTGAAAGATATTTCTTATTCTATTGTAATAAGCGGCGATAGCCCACAGTGACTGAATTTGGCCTAATTAGACGAGGCATCAATGACGTTATTTGAAGTTAGGTAAGTGTGGTAGACTAAGGCCTACCTACCTATGATGATGAGATGAGGAGACCCGACCCTGCACGTACCCTGTGCATTAAGTAGACACGATAGTGAAACAATGGGAGTGTTCCACATATGGGTCACTGCACAATGAATGGGTTAAGTATCATTCATTATTATTAAACTCAAAACTATATTTAGGCGGCAAATTATGAACGGTACTACAGGTAATAGGCGGGTTGTCATGGCAACGGCATGTCAAATTGAGTATCCAGATTGTAGTCGGGCGCGCGACTATGAGTCGTTGCATTTAAAAGATGGGCAAGTTAAGATCGGCACTTGACGTGGAGGCACCGCGCAGGCGCTAGGCGCAGGGCCGTTCCACGTGGCAAGGGAACTCACTTTTATTTCCCCAATTGAAAATGAATTTTTAATTAAGAAATCAGATATGGCCTATTAGAATTGAAGTATGCTTTTTAGTAGAAGAGGTCGAGTGAGGACCCTTTTGTTTCAGCTACAATATTATTGACGTTGTTATTTAGTACAACACTTACGCTAATAAACGCTAAAAAGTACACACGCTGAAAAAGTCTTTCGCATACGATTAATAGTACATCCTTCCTCCGTCTTCCTTCTTTCATATTATAATCATCAAATCAACAGAATATTGTTTTATAAAAACAAAGGTTTTCTTATTTGCTCTTTTATGTCGTATTTATTTCATAAGATAGATTTATACTTACTTAAATCTCATTACTTTATCCTGTTAACGTAAAACTATACATACTCATATAATTATAATAAGCATTGATAAATAACCTTCATAATTCTGAAACGATTTCTTAAGCTCAGCCGGCGTCGTAGCCGTGAGTCTACGACGCGTAGCACCTGCTACTGAAATATACTACTGCCATAATAATATAAATGGTAAAACATGTAATATCATTAAATTATGCGTATAAATTAAGGACTACTATTAATAAAACACATTTAATATTGGATACAGTAAAATTCCACCAGCTGTTAACTATCTGTACATATTTCGTAGATGACTACATCTACGGATCCATTATTCACATTTAAGTGATCGTTGAAGATGTCGTAACCCTACCGGCGGTTGGTTTGTCGCAACCCGCCGTCCCCGTCTCGAGTTATTGCCTATTGAGGCACTGTTATCTGAAGGATTTGCTAATTTACAATCCACGAATGAATATTTAATGGGAGTGTGTCACCCCTGAAAATTCGGCGTGTCGTAGTACCAGGCAGGGATTATGCGGTTGGATGTTAATTCGCAGAAGGGACAGTTCGTTTATGTATGAACAAAAGTTGTGACGCTTTAAAAGAGGTATAATTTAATTGGTATTTTCATTGCAGATCATTTTTAGAGCTGCTATTCCGTCGTATTTTTAGTTTGTAGATATGAGGTTGCCGTAGAGACTGATGAGAAGTAAGCAATCCTCCGGAGTAGTACACACGCTGGCCTAAAGCGGGTTGGTAGACTGCACATTGAGAATATTTTTTTTAAATCTCAGGCATGCAGGTTTCCTCACAATGTTTTCTTTAACCGTAACAGCATGTGATATTTAATTATGTTTACTAAAATCGCAAATAACTAAATAATTGAAAAACTACATAGAAAACAAAAGAAAATCTTTTGTACCGAACTCTCCCACTGCGTAGCGGCTGTATAGACTACGCGCGGGGCTCGAAGGCGCGGGGCGGGGGCGTCGAGAGCGACGCAGCCTCCCTTCCCGGCAACGATTACTGATTAGTGTGGCGGCGTGTGCGGCGGGATCCGTGCGGAGTTCGTCATGTCGCCGCCGACGCGCCACTACCACTCTCATCGTGTGAATGGCCCCCGAGCCGATCACCCACTATCCGTTACCGAAACAGCTCCCGACTCTCGTATCCGCGATTGATTATCCAAGAACAGCTGATCGCGACCGCGTGCCGGCGACACGCCTCTACATGTGCTCGCCACTATACGCTACTACGTTTGTGCAATGTATATGAATGTATTTTGTGGTTGACGGATATTATTCGTGCGTGTGTGCGTGTTTTGTGCTTCCCGGCTCGTGTTAGGTAAGTTTTTTGTCGCTGAAACTACATAAGTATGTCGTGTGTGGAGTTAATTGGATGGAACTGCGGGAATGTGCTTGGGTAGTGTTTTTATCGTGGGCATGGTGTAATAAGACACGTGACGCGTGTGGAGGCGTTGATGTCTTTATTACGACCGTTAACGTTGCTGTGGCTGTAGTTAATGGCTGTGGTCACTGCAAAACAGAGTTTGTTTGGTCTTAGTAAACGACCTCTAAGTAACAATCCCTATTTTATAGCATCTATGGCCTCCACATAAACGAGGATGTGATGTGGGGATGTAGCTATAAATTTTCTGTTAATGTGATTTTCATTTACTGTGTGATTAGGTATATTCATAAACATAAACATTATGTTTCTTAATAAAAGTTTGTGTTGGTTTTTATGTTCTTCAATTATAGTAAGGTATTGAGGTATACAATATAGTATACAATATAGTAGTGATTACATTTTAATTACGCTGTGTATGTTCTGCACTGAAACGTTAGGTCTTATAGAAATAAATAAACAGTTGTTCATAATAGATGTTTATTGCTTTCATTGCTTAAGACAAAACGAAAATAATATTTTTAGCTCATTCATTTTCATGTTCTTTCTATTCATACAAGGTATAATATTTCAAGAACATTGAAGGACTTTTGAATAACATTAAGGAATTTTTTTCAGATGGTTTTGAATAAATTATTTACTTAATTAAATAAAAGCTTTTAATAAAAGAGAGGTAAGTGTTTCAACCAGATTATTCTTAAATAATTTAAATCCCAGTAGAGCCTTAACGTAAATTCATAGGTAATAGTTACATGGTGGTGGGGGTTTTACATTATTTTATATTTTGAGTTATTTTATTATAATATACGATTATTGTAAATATTGTATATCGAGAAACTGGTATATACACAGATTAACATAAACTCGTGTATGTATCAATTAATAGCGATAATATAATAAGAATGAGGAAGGCCAACTATTTGTTAAAATTTGAGTAAATCAATTCATAGGCAAACACCATATTTTAATTCATTTTTTTTATTTATTTAATGGTTTTATACACTATAAATTGGATAAGATACAAGATCAGGATACTCCGTATACAGGTACTGCTTATCTCTACAAGAAATCTTTTCCAGTAGACCTACGAATTAAGAGACGAGATTACAGAAAAAAAACAAATTTTACTTTCCGTCGAAAAATTATAAAAGCTCCTGTTTCAGGAAAGATCGCATATTTGGGAGGTCTTAATCCCAGCCTTGTTAGCCAGCGAGACAGGTTAAATAAGTATGATATGATAAATTCCAAAATTTATTGTGCACATGCATAAAAATATGTGGAAGATTGAAACGAAGAACGTGAAATATGGAAGATAAACAGGCCCTGTACCGGCTGACACCCAAAAATACGGCCTCGTAAAAGCCGTGTGTGGATTTTTGCTAAGTGCTCCCTTCTGATTTTCCGTTCCGTTTCACCTCTTATTTGTACGAATAAACAAATCATTTGCTTTGTTTTAATGAAGGATATAATTAAATGGTTGGCCTGTTTTCTTGGCTTCGTGGATTTTTGCTGTTCAATGAAATAATAAAGAGAGAAAGAAATATCCTCTGTCATGCATACCAAAATCTTGAAAGGAAATAAAGCATAGTACTGGCAATACCATCCAACTAAAGGATTAACTTAATCCTATATTATTTCAGTCGTGTAGCTGAATTTTGCGATTAAAATCTTCCAACACCTTTTTCTACTGCTATTACTATACCGATTCTTATAAAACATTGCCTATTAAGTACAATATTTTAATTGGGTAACGAGGGTGTTGTACCTAATAGAGGGAAAAGTTAAAATGGAACTAAATAACTTTTAATCTCTTACTAGTAGACAATCCTTAATTATATTAAGTTATATTAATTATATTAATTATCTTAAGTTATGAAGTCCTTTAGATTTCGCAAGGCTATTTGGATTCGTAATTTTGTAAAAAATATTTGAAGAATTCGCTCCCAGTTCGTCAATAGAGCAACAACCTTTGTCGCCGCTGGAAACTATTTATATTAAAAGCTTCAGCGCAAACATTTCGAGAAGACAGGTGTTTTATTAAAGATTGTCATGTAATAAAGAAGTTGCGAAGCGCGCATAGTTCGGTGACTGGCGTCGGGACAGCAACTTACAAAGATATGAAACGATGGGCATAGGTAAGATGTAAACGGGTGATCATTATATTACATAGTAGAGCATCGGCTCAGCTACATCGGCAGCTTGCCCGGTGCTGGGGGTAAGATGACTTTTGGCGCTGTGCAGGATTTGGTATGGGTAAAAAAATTTAAACTCGCAACAAGACACGTGACTGATCGAAAATGCGTAAGAAACATAGTGCGCCTAATTAGATGGTAACTATGGAAACTGTCAAAAGGAAACATTCATAAACAAAGTGCGTCTAATTAGATGATTTATGGAAACTGTCAAAAGGAGACATGGGTAAGAAATGTTAAACTTGCGACAGGACACGTGACGCAGGGAGAGTGTTCAAAATATGGAAATTGAACAAAGTGCATCTATTAATGAAAAAAGTGACGACCACAGAAATGATAGTACCTAGTTACCTTTCCAAAATATTCAATATTAATGTTCAAGTTTTCACTTCTGCCGGCACTCCCGGAGTGCAACCCGTTTTTTTTTTTCATAGTAATTGAGTAGTCAAATAATGTCACTGCAGCCCATGGACGCCCACAGCTGGGGTTATATACGGGTGCTTAGCTACTCATGAGGACTAAGATGCATGCAAGATCTGCAAAAAACAATCTTATTTTTGGTAGAGCCGTATAAGCTCACTCGGGGAGGAACCATATCGCCATTCTCGTAACCCCCCGGGAATCTGCATATTCTTCATGTCTTGTGTTTTTGTTGATGAAGCATGGTTGCTGGATATACTCTATTAGGCTGTAAAAAGAAAAACATCCAATACATAATGAGAATATGTTTATACCTAGAGAAGTTTTAGGTAGAATCAAATTATCTGTACAACCACATAACAATTCTGGATTATTTCGACACAAAAGGATAACACACTTGTTCCACTACTTTGCTAAAATAAGCAACATTCTTTTTAAATATTGCTCGTTTATTTCACATTGATTCCTTAAGACAGTCGGAGTTTCAAAGACCTAACTTATCTAGAGAGAAACTAATCTATCTTGTCAAAACGCATGAATAGGAGTAGTTAGTGAAACGCTGACTCGTTGCAGGGTTGTAAGTCAACGTCCTACCCAGGCGCTTAGGCGCTTAGAGCTCGTTAAATACCGGCCAATTATCCTCATCTATATTTTTGAGATTAGGTCGAAATTTCAGAGTTAAAACCCATACGCAAAAGTGCTCAGCGCCGCTAAAGAAATTTTCACTTCAAAAGTATTAGCTCCGTTTATTGATTGTGATATTGGATAACCTATATGTATAAGTAAACGGCTTGGTCGAGTACCATGTATGGATGGGTTTCAAGGAAAAGTAACTCTAACCTCAAGCTAACTTTTCTTTCTTTTTGTCAGATTTTTTTTTCTGTCAAGGTTAGGTTAGGTTAGGTTAGATTGACAGGACACGACATCTTAAGACCAATTTTGAAAAATTCAATCTCTAAAGAGGATTGAATTGGAGTTGAGAAGGGTGTGATACTCTTTGGATCATTCAATTTCATTTAAAAGAGCGAAGTCTCTATTCTACTATTCTATATGAAAAGTCTGTTAACACTGCAAAGGTTAAACAAAAGCTTATATCCATCATGTTAAAATCTATGAATATGCGCCGTTAGTGGAACGTTCCAACTCGTAAGTCAACGTCCTGGCCAGGCGTTTATCGTCGACTAAATACCGGACAATTATCCCTAGCACCCTTCTTACCGTCTCAACAACTTTTTTTATTTTATACTAGTAGATAACACAGGCTACTACAGATTGTAAAGACTTATGTAACCTAACAAGTTCCTTAAGTAGGATCTAAGTACTATTAAAGGCTGTAAGTACAGCTCATTTATTGGAACTATTCAATGAATATTAAAGTAAATGGAAAGGGGATGAAATCAAAATATAAAATTTTCATGAATTTAAGTATCCAAGAGGAAAATTTAAGACCATCAAAAGGAGTTATGGAGTAAATAATTTTAATGGGCTTAGATACTTTCGGAAAGAGATTATACGGAAAAATGTAATTCGGATCCAAGTTGAGAATTAAATTAACTTTCGCAGAAATATCAAAGTTATATCATAACAATTAAAAAGCTTCTTAACTTACCTTAAACCTTTAGGTTTTTTTAAACATTGAATTCATCTAAAAATGATTACCAATTAATGTTATAACTGTAACTAACTAACGTAATCTTCCATGTTTTTTATCCAGTTCTTTACTTTCGGGGAATATAGATACAAAATAAGGTTCCAATTTATTTACCATATTATTTCGTCCAATAATGTTTCCCTAGGGAGCTCTTCTGGTAAATTTACTGAAACAATAGTTACAGTGTTGCCGGCTGCGGTAATTTCGGCACACAAAATATTCCTTTCAAATTCACGCGCCGAAACTGCAATTTCCAGTGATTGTGGGTCTCTGAAGTAGGGCGGCTAATCCTATAGGTAAAAGTCCTCAATCATTGTAATAATTTTAAAAATAATCTGGAACGTTCCACTTTTTCGGTTAGAAAGAATCTTCATAATTATTTTAAATTTATCAAAAAAGGCTTCAGTTTGTACCTTATTAAGAAAAAGACAAAGAGCAAAGACACCTGTGAAAATAAAAATACTTTAATATATTATTATGAATACTATAGAAAAATTGTGTCTGAATAGGCATTTTACGTTATAACTGTTACGTCGTTGGGTGTGCTGGAATTCGAAATACAAAGTAAGTATTCCCCTGAAATTCCAGTGGCAAAACTGCAATTTCCTGTAATCGAGGACTCGTCGTTGGGTGTAGCATGTGGCGGTCGTTCCATATTTGGGAGGCATTCGTATTTCCATTCGTTAGCCATCGAAAGAGAACGGTCACCAATTCCATTTTAAAATTTGAAATGAATATCTTTTCGTAAATTCTGATGGTTTGTGTTCTTAATATTGAAATAGAGAAAACTACTAGTCAATCGACGTACCCAATTTAAATAAGCAGTCAAAATGCAACAAATTAAATCATAGGTACTTAAATTGTATTTAAATGACCAGATTGGGAATGACCATATCTAGTACTATTTTACAAAACTAATTGGGTACGGTGTACGGTATCATGTTTCAAATTATTATTACTTATTACCAACAGCAATAATAATAATAAAAAATATTTTGACATTGAAAGAATTTTTAATTTCCGTCTCGAACAGATGTGTGATTGCTGCATACCTCTGACTCCTTCGTGTCTAAGGCATTCATATTGAAATTTAGGAGCTAGTTAGTTGCACCTAAGGTCCAAATAAGGTTAAGTATTATAGGTAAGGTTATTATTATACGGTAACATTAAAGAACAGAGGTACATATACAAGATTTTGTTAATTTTATAGGTAATTGTTATAATTTTCATCATTATAAAAACAAATTTCTGGTTAAGAGGTACTTTTACACGAGTAAGTATTATTATAAATTCTTAGTCATTTTAAACACAATATCCATCAATAAGATAGGATAATTTCCGCTTCCGACTGAATAAAATTCAAATTTAGCTTACATAATTCAAAGGAAGCCGACCTACTCCAAAAAGTTATCTTGTAACAATTAAAGACTTTTGACTTCCGGTTATCAAAAGTTTTAAATTATTAGCGTTGAAAACAAGATCTACGAGTAGGTATTCTCTAAACAGTGAATGACTCGGTTGTGTCCCCGGTTATCTTTTACATTCTACTGGGTTTGGTATGTATACTTATCGTATTACATTCTACAGAACGGAATATTCCTCAACTGCAGGCTAGTAATCTATTCGTGTTTGATGTTCTTCGAACCTACACCGTCATACATTACTGAACCGGGACCGTAAAATATTTTTTCCAAAGTGGCTTGACCTGAATGAACACTTACATACGTATCATGTCAAAAATATTGAAAAAGTTCTAAAATTCACTTTTTTATTTTGGGTCTGCCTTTGTCTTTAGTCTACAACTTACTCGTATATAAAACAAATTTGAAATTTTGTAATGAAGTATTGACGTGACAGAATCTCGAGATTTCCACGTTTGGTGTAGAAACAGGTAAAATATCTTCAAGCACCATTCAAAACTACGTTACAGTAAGTGACTTTCCTGCTTTTGAGTAGGTACATATTCCTCTGAACTCTTCATATCGAGTGCAATTTCCTGTAGACGATGTACCTACACTGCGTCCCGAAATGTTGGAATGTTTCGTATTTAGCTTGCTGGTACGTTTAAGGGTATCCTTTTTTCTGAAATAAAGAGATATTTATTTTAAAGAAGAATATGCTATTAAGGAAAATATTGGTTTGGATGGATAATAATTAATAAAATCGGACCTATGAGCTCTGGTATATAAGGCAATTGAAAAAATGACGTTCGGACAAAAGAAGAATACAGCGAAAATCGCTTTAAAAGATTTATTATTAATTTAATTAATTACGCACTTTTAAGCCAGTTATTTTAGTTAGTGGATCAGCTTAGTCGCAGCTAAGTAGTCGTTCCATACGTATTTTTTTCAATCAGTTTGATTGATTTAAATTCGTATAGCTCACCTTACCAAGCGGCAATAAAAAGTGAAAAGACAGCGTTTTCAGAAATATAATTATTCGCATAAATGGCCTTTCGGCAATCAATGCGGCTTCATTTTTCAGTCATTTATTTCAACTTTTACATGAGGTGAGGACGTTTTACCTTTGTAGCGATACGTACGTGATGTGCCTACACGATGTTATTATGATTTATTCGAGGCTGTTTGACGATTCCACTGAATTTTGTAAAGGGGCGGGAGAATTATTTGATAGAGTTGTGCAGTGGTTTATTTTGTTGTGTACGTTATGCGAATTGACGAAGTCTCGATGTCAAGTTTATAAGACAAACCGTATATTACTAATGCATTTGGAACTATATCTTATAACAAACATAACAATGCACTGAAAACAGAGCATACAGTTCCGTAAAAAACATCACTTTGATCGGTAATATGGACAGGGTAAATATGCCTGTCAATTAAGATATATTATAAAGAGTTATACTTTAATTTTTTATAGTAGGTAGGTTAAGCGGTCACTGCCGCCCATGGCCGTCCATATTTAAACTCAAATACCTAAATAGATTTGTACAGTGAACGAAATAAAAAAGATGTTCAGCATCCAAATCATACAAGTATTGATTAGGTAAATTTTTATATCTACTTTTTGGATTAATTTCAAGGCGTTATCAGTTCAGAGGTTTAATCAACTCGGTGCTTCCGGCTTTGAAAGCGGATCAAATTGTCAATAGCAGATGTTGAATGAAGACAGCTCGGAAATATAATGGAAACGGGAAATAAATACAAGGAAAATATTATTATTTTCCGGTCCACATGGATATTAAGCTCTTGTTCAAAGTAATTTTTGAAAATTGTATTTAACTTGCATTCTAAGGATATTCAGGTACCTAATTATATTACTTTTAAGTAGTTTAAAATTATTATCTAGGTACTTATCTATTTTTGTTTTTATTTCTGTATTATTAGCCCAGCTTAGATATATAATTATTCGTATCTATTAAAAAATTAAATAATCTTTTGATTTATAAAAGTATCTAAATTACGATTGGGCACAAGAAATGAAATTTGAAACTTGTCAAGGAACGAATTTCATTCTATTTTACAAAGAGTCAAATCATTAAAACAATGCTGCCCGTTGTTAAAATTAAAAAACATTGGGAACGCTGAAAGAAAAACAAAAATTGAATGTCATGATTGCATGGCGAAACAATAGGCTCTAAAATAAATTAGATCCTATGCTGGTTAAAGCGAATAAAAAAGGGCGAATTTAAATAAAGGAAGTGTCGACGCTCGCTCGTCAGGGCTCTGGCATCACGTTCCAAGATGGCCGCCGCGCTACTTTGCGCGGAAACGTGATGGCGCTTAGGCAAGATAATAATTTTATTACTTTTTTTATCTTCAATTTGACATCACATTTTTTTAGTTAATTTTATATTGCAATAAATTTTCAATCAACTTAAATGTGATAGGTGTTTGCCTTAAGCTTAAGTTATTAAGAAAAAAAAATTTTACAGGACATTTTGATCAATCCATATCACCTTTTCAGGTATGCAAATTAAAAAAATAAAACTAATGTTAGTAATACAACTTATTACTAATACACAATTTGTTTGACATGTTTTGCACAATTTATTTGTCAATTTAGCCAAGTATATTTTCATTTTATTTAGTTATAATTTTTACCTAATCGAACTCATCGGCTGCCTATGTGCCACCCACCGCTGGGTAAAGAGAGAAAAAGCCGGAGGAAAAAACTCTCAGCACAGTTTTAGTTCTACTTTATTTATTTAGACGCGCGTTTCCACTTTCATTTTAATAAAATTATTTTTGTGGGGCTCAAAGGATTTATTTTAATTTTACATTTAAAAAAATTATTCCTTTCATTAATTAATTCTGCAACCGAATAGTATGTTTTTTCGGTTAGAAACATTTTTAATTTTCGTTTAAAATTAAATGTATTATTAGTGAGTATTACTTTTTAGTGAGTTAGGCAAGTTATTATACACGCTGTTACTGTATTGCTTTCTTTGGAGGGTATTGCACACAACTTATTATTATGTCTTTTTGTTTTGAGGGTGTCATATTTCTGTATGTTGCTTCTCACCATCATGGCTATTTCGTAAATGTACAAAGAGGGAAGGGTCATTATATTTAATTTTTGAAAGTATGGCTTACACGTATCTGTTTGTCTTACTGACTGACGTCTGACTTAGTTGACATATGGATCTGATGCATTTTTTTTGAGCCTTAAATACCGTTTCCATTCCCGCCGCGTTACCCCAAAAAATCAGTCCGTATCTTATAGTCTTGACTCAACATATGCATAATAGGCGCTTAGTACCGCAGTTGTATTGTAAGTATAAGCAGTGAGTTACAGACAAAACCATTCCACCAAAATCATCTCTCATCTCTACACGCCCTAATTCTAATTCTAGACTTCAGTTCTCCACAAACCCAGCACTTAATCAAAATGTCCAACTTGGACGTTTCGTGAGAGTGACGTAGACTGTCTTATAGCGTACGAATGTACGAAATAATTCACTAACTAAGCGTTAACTTTGCCCAAAGGGTCCTTGAGTAACGAGATTAATGCACTGGAGTAAAGCTTTAAGCACACGTTACATATAGCTCCCAGAGTAAAGACCGCGGCTCAGCAAACGTAGCGTGGGACGCCTTCCTGCTCGATGGCATGACGTACTGCGCCGGGTGGCTGGAAGCAACTGGATGAGAAGAGCTGAAGATCGAGCTAAGTGGTGTGCCTTGGAAGAGGCCTATGTCCAGCAGTGGACAAATGTTGGTTGAAGGAAGGAAGGAACATAAAGCTATGAATCGACGAGCTTGTTTTTCCATTGGCCAATTTACAAAAACAAAGCGGATAATCTGAGTTGATGTTATTGTTGTAATAACGTTTCTGTTGTTGTAATCGGAGATGAGAAACAATAACACAGCGAACAGAACAATGTCCTGGGGCCTTTGCGATACATTACCGTTATCTCGCGTCCCAATTTACGATTAACCTTAACATAGCTTACAGATGTTGGAAGCTGATACGTCGAAATATATTTTGGAATGCCTTTGAGGTAAACTTACGTAGTTGCGTATCTGGTGTAGATTTCAAGACTACCCTTTAGGTTTTCAAGGGTACCAACGCCTACGCGTACGACCTTTGGAGGCATTTCGAGGAACATAATCTGTAACATTTATTGAAACTTGTGTTGTACCCAAATATGTGATGATGAGTGCTACATTGAAATAACTTTTGTAATTTGTTGTAATGGCACTTAAGTAGCGTGCAATTGGTTTGATAGGTAGGCACCTAGGATATGCAGGCCATTTGTTGTTGAGTGGTCACTGTAGCTCATGGACACCCAATCTAAATAGGAGAGGAATCCTACCTGAGATCGTAAGTGTGTGTGTCACCACAAAACAGCAGCTCATTAGGACTCAGATGTTCGCCTCAAATTTGGTATATCCGACAAGCACCCCAAACTGAAACACAATAAACGAAGAACATGCAGCTTCAAGGCGGGTTAATTCACTCTGAAATATACGACACAATCGTATTGACATAAATAACACCTTATATAACTTAACCCAATGCCTTTTAGTACTCCACATAGCTTGTTTGCGCTATGACCCGATGTATCTTATTAGGTTTCTTTATGTAACAATTGAGCTACCGTGCTCTTGGCGCCCAGCCAGGGACTATTTGACCGCAATTCGAAGCACTAGTTCCAGTTTTTCTGGGAACGATCGCTGTCTAATTTGTCCAAGTAATTAACCACTTAACTGAGTAAACGTCTTAAGCGCCCATAACGTTTTGTGTTGACTTAAATGGATCCAAAGAGGTATTATCAGGGGCGACTTTTATTTTTTCTTTTCTATTTATCCTATTCTACGAGTATATAGCCTTTTAGACTGGCATTCAATTTGAAGTAATCGCTGATTTCTAGGCACAACGACTTTCAATTTAAAATAGGGTTGAAGATCTACATTTTTGTTTCTCATGAGATACCAACGAAAATAATATTTCATGTGCCTATGTCTGCCCCTGGAACCAAGATTATATCTGTCGGAAACCACACTGTGTCAACGTAGTAAGTACCTCATCATCGCATCTCTTAAATCTTTCTCTTATTATGTCAACTTTTTGCAAACGTGTGTAGGTAGGAAGAAGCTACGCCGTTATTGAACTATCCAATTGGTTACAGTATTTAATTTAATTATTTAAGTTCATACTTAGGATCCAACGTTTTCATGCATTGATACTTATACAGTAGATATGTACTTATGTGTAATTATTTATAGTTACGCATATTCCGATGACAAGAATTACATTTTCAAGCGGCTTTCAATTTGCAAGGATTGCTTGATTGAAATTGAATTAATTTCTTATTAAACAAACCTCTTTTATATTCAACGTCTACCAAAGTTCCGAAGGCTAATTTAAAAACTTTACCAGAAGTACTTTAGCTTGAACCGTTTAAATGCGTAATTTCATTTGAAAGATAATTAGAACAAAAATATTTAGCATCCGTTGCAACCTGTAGGTACCTATAGTACCTATTTGGGTTAATAAAAAAAGTAAAATTACTATTTTTATTCTGAAACCTACGTTAGAAGTATAAGCCTGTGAGCCTAATCCACAAGCTTAGAGTCGCTCAGATGGCACTCCATTGCCATGCTCGAGCTATGCTCGGTATTTCTCTACGTGACGGAGTCAGAAATGATGAAGAAGAAGACAGCGGGGAACCGTTGGATTCAGAGGGCCAGGACTGGTTGGAGTGGCGTCGATTAGCGGAGGCCCATGTCCAGCAGTGGACTACCAAGGGCAGAAAGGAAGGAAGGAGGAACTTACTAAAGTAGAATCGAAAGGGTTACAAAGAGAGGAGGTCTGACACATTCTACGAGTATATCCTGATCTATCATTATTTTGTTTAAGCCGTAATTTCCTATATTGTTTTCCTCATTGCTAGCACATTATTTCTTGTTATTTCGTTAGTTATTTATAGATGAGTAACACTGAACAACATCGAACCAGGTGTTAGCTTCGGGCGATGGCTAACGAGGTTACGGGTCAGATGTCATTGAGACGCGCTAAAACGGAGCCTTACGAAGTTTGCAACCTTTTTGTGTTTTGTAAAAGCGATATTGTTACTGTCAGTAACCCATTAGTAGCCAACTGCAGGGTCGGGTTTCCTCTCACAATAAGAGGGATGTAGGCCTGAGTCCACCACGCTGGTCTAATGCGGGTTAGTGGACGATATCGTTACTATTTAGTTTATATTAATTATGGACGATATCGTTACTATTTAGTTTATATTAATTTGTGTATTAAAATTTATTTGAATATAATGATATACTTGTATTGGCCCCACCTCTCTAATATAGGTACCTACTTGTATTTTTGAATTCTTTTCAAAATTATCAGACGTTTTTTGGAAATGATCAGTGCCGTATGACAGTCGGTCTGACATCTTCCCATAGTAACTTGGAACACGTTAAGTTGTACCAACCTATACTAATACTTTACTAGATGATATATTTGGGGTTTATGTTTGGGGCGCGGTAGTAGCTTAAAGAAAGTTAGATTAACATAATTACCTAAACAATAGAGAATAACGAATTCATGCTCAGACATAAAAATATAGAGGATCAGTAAAGATAGACGACTTGTCAAATAAATACTGCTTCAGGAATGTCAGGTTTGAAGCCAATAGCAATAATATATTTTCCCTTGGGACGCTATGGATAGCGCCGTCGCTCTATTTCTAGGGTTGTGTCTCCAAAGGTAGATTCAATGCTATTTACACTGAATTGGGATCTCAGGCGCATGCGGTGTCTGTAAAATTTAACAGATTAATTACTAAGTTTTTGGAGGAAAACGGGAGATATCCCGCCGGGAGATGTCACTGCCTGTTGTGCGAGACCCGTGCCTAACAGTGGGACATAAAAGAAAGACTCAAAGAAAGACACGACACAACACACAAATTCAACAAAATATTGGCACCTTTGCAAAATGATCGTAGTAGACCTCAGAATTGCACAACCAACAAACATTTGATACGTAATTAGAGGTTGAAAGTTTATATTATCCCAAGTTTGTGAAGTTATATTAGGGTGACGGGCGAGTCGCTTGCCCCTTGTCAGAGAGATCTGGCGTGACAACTCCGAATGTTGGGGATTATTTTGTACATGTACATGTACAGTAAATTGATAAATAGATAAGTAATTGAATGCGTAGAGATGCGTTTGTTTCATAAAATAAAGAGTATCAAAGCAACTTAAAACCTGATGTTTCGTGGGCACTACAACAAATGGTCAATCAAATTCGATCACACACAGGAACTTAAGCACTCTTTAAAGTTTGAACTGAACTTAAGTAGCCGAAATTGTACCCTCGGATGGTCATTTCAAATTGTTATCCTGACAACCAACCACATTTGCCCATCGGAAGGTTAGGTTAAAATTAAATTAGGTATCTTCCCATACGAAATAAAATGGTTTTAATTTTTTTAATGTTGGTAAGTAACATAAAAAACTCCATAATAATATGTATTAAGTCTACCTCTGGAGGTAGACCTATGAAAAAAATTTGCGCGCTGATTCTATAAACAAATGCTTAAGTTATTGTTTCTTTCATATAGCAATAAAATAACCTCGTACCTTCTCTGAAACATATTGCTTGGAAGAAAGACCATAAATCTTACCTCACCTTACCTCCTGTGAATTCATTTGTACTGAACAGTTACTTGGTATCAATAAGTCATAAGAATGCTAAAGGGCGTTTATTTATAGACGAGCTTTTATTTTACTGTCTGCGCTGCTTGTTATTTACTTTGAATTCTTGAGGAGTTGGATTATTTGTAATTCTCATGGCCAAGTAGAAATATAAGATTAGGATAAGCCTTCGTGGCTCATATACCTAACTTCTCTCTTACAAATCCAACAAATCTATACTAATCTGGAAAATGACATTTATTCCTGTCGAATATTGCCTGAAAACCATTATTTATCTTCTTTATTATTTCGCAATGTTTCGCTAAAACGAAATTTAATCCGCTTTACTATTATTTATTTTCATACTTAAACTGCTAACATAACCTTATTTTAAATCTCCAATACACTTGATATAAAAATCTTATCATTCGAAATTATAAATTTCAAACAGAAATACGTTTCTAAGTGTATTATTATATTTCAAGTTCCGCTTGTTAGTTTAGTAAAAGAGTCCTTCTATGCAAGTACCATCGATATAATGCACTGCTTCAGGCACTGCATATTAGTGCATGCCCGCTGTATGCGTCATGCACACGCTTTCTGTCCTTCATACTCGTATCTAGGCATTTTGTTCAAATACGCATTCGCAAAATTACTGGTGTTTGAAGTCATGGAGTTGAAAGGACATTGTTATTTTTGAATGGAAATAGGGTAGGTACGTTTTTGCGTTGTAACATGGTACTTACCTACCTATATTTATTTTGAAAATTTTAACGTAAGAGAAATTTAAAAGACCTGTTCCGTATGTCTAATAATGGAAATTATACTGACTCTTCTTAACTATTTTGTCGATAACGTTAGGAGTTGTTTACATAATTTTAGTGATAAGTGGTAATTTTTAATATTACGTTGAGAAATTTCCGTCATGGGCACGGGATGTCTGAATATATTATTGGCACATGTATAATTGGTTGATGATAATACAATAACTGGTAAACAATCAATGTGTGAAGGCAAATATGGATTTTTGCAGACCAAAAACATGATTATTTTTTATTTAAAGACTTAATGTTAAGCTTTCACGTTAGAGGTACTCCAATTGAAGAATTATGGGTGTTAAGACAAATATTTTCTAGGTGAATGACTTATAATGTTGGGGGATTCTTCAATATCGCTCTCAAAGGGGTTAATCGTCGGGAAAGGGCGGCAGCTGTGGCTGACAGACCGAATTACGATATTATGCTTGTAATAGCGCTCGAATATTCGGTATAAAAACCATTACGTACGGGAATTTTTATGCCTAATTTAGGACTAGAATTAATACTTTTCCTGTTCAGTAAGTAGACACAACAGTTAAACAATGGGTATAAATCACATATGTCTCACGGGACGACAAATTCCGATAGAAGTAATTATTCAAACATAGCCCTTTATAACCAGACAAGAAATAACTTCCAATGAGGGACAAAATACTAAAGTTATCATTCAAATTTCTTTTTCGTTAGGAGTCGAATTCAAAAGTCGAACTAAGTCGAAAAAAACTCATTACAACCCACTCGCCTCTTATGCAAATCTTGATTTTTCCCGAAGTGGCGAAATATCTAGATCATACTCTGGTCATAATTGAATTATTTCAATAGCTTTGTCTCAAAAAACTCAAAATTTTCTTGAAAACTTTCATCTCAGCTCACTGAGTTTTAATTTCTTAAAATCCGCATGCGACGCATTGGAATACCTATAATGTGGTCACTCTTTTTGAAGACATACGAGTATTTATTAAACATTGCACAAAAACAGGAAATAATCTCTTACATAAGATTAAACCATAGTTTATTGTATTCAATTGCTAGGAGTCCGTGAATAATGATACCAGTATTATCTGAGTAACGATTATATAACGTCTATCGCGAACAGACATAAAAACATTCGGCGCGAAAATGCTTGGCTCTTCTTTACGTAATTCTATGATTCTCTTATTGATGACACTTTTTACTCCGGAGCTTAGTGCTGAATATTCGATTCGTAGTTTTAAAAATAAAAATTTATACGTTGAATAAACGTTCTTTCTAAGCACATTTTCGTTTTTATTCTTCATCAAATACAAAGTATAGTATACCTTTTGAGTTGCATCATTGCACATCAAGTTGCACGCACGCATTCAAATGCGTGCCAATTATAACTAATTGGCTAACTTCAGACACGAAAGTAGTTCATCATTTTATAGCACGAGTGACATAAATCTTTCAAAATGTCGTTGCAAAAAGTATTATTTTGCTATAAAACAGTTTAAATATCAACACACTATGTTATACATACATTACACTTACAAAATTAACTTTCATACAGAATCCTTGCAGACAATTCGCCTTTTGCACGCCGAAGTGCGCAGCATTGAGGTAGTGCTCTACACTCGTGAAATCTCAAATCAGCCATTTTTCTCCATTTAAATTGCTTTTCAGACATCTATTAAAGTAATAGAAAGTCAATGACTTACGACAATTTGAAAATGAAACGGCGGCGCGTATTAAACTCTGAAATATTTCACGGAATATTCTGAAAAATGTAAATATTCGGGTTGGCGTTAGTTAATGGGCTAATCGGCGGGTGTCGAGTGCACCTGCCGGCTGAGTTACGACATTACGCCAGTAATGGCGAGCGCGAATAAAACGCAGTCGGCGCCAACCTTCTATTTCCCCGTTTTTATTGCTGTATTATTTGTAATTTGGCGCCAACCCTAGCGCCTACCATCGTCTTCTTGTAGTAATTAACTCATTAATTTAATAATACAAAAAATCCTTTTCTTTGATGACGGGAGGTAAATCTTTACTTTGCATTCATGATCGTGACAATGGGAATGTAGAATATCTGCACTCAAAATTACGCGGTGGACTGTCTCAGGCTTTATGGAGAATCTCGGCATCTTCTGTAGAACGTATTATCTCAGGAGGCACGTAATGTAGAGTCTCCCCTAACACTCCGCTGCCGCTGGCACGACATCGAAACTCCAACTGAAATTAAACATTCAATTACTTTTTGACCGCAGAATCAAACATAGCAAACCGAGATGGTTATAATATGTCAAATATAAAATCAGTAAACACAATGTTTACAAGCTGTGAATAGTAAAACAAAAGTAGATCAGATAAGTAGTTGTAAACCCCCCTACTAGTTTGGGTTCCCAAATAATATTGTTATTCATACGTGAAAATAGCCATAATTCTGATTTGTTAGATAGTTGTTGTTGCCAACCAGATCCTCTCGTAAAGATGCAACAAGTGAGCTTAATGGCTTGGTTAATTGAGAAAGAGTGACTTGCACGTTAACAATTCGTATTTTATGTAGGTAAGGTTACGTAAGCAAAACGAATCTTACTTCGCGTCTTCACGTGATAGTCTCGTATAGTAACATGAAAATGTAATTTATAGGTATGTCCTGCGTATTAGTTATGTAGTTTATATGTTAGTTCGCAGTATTTAGTCAATATTTCTAATGTGACTAGTGAAGATCTCGCTATTTTAAACTTATGGTACGCATATTACGAGTATGTTTCGATCGTTATCTACCTTTTATTATAACTCAGATTTCAAGAGTCGAAGTTAAGTATATCGTTTACATTTACGTTTTCGATCATTATTAATGTATTATTTATAATGCATGAAAATCTAATTAGGTAAGGATGGCATCTAATTTCGATACAGACCTCTTTCATGTCTATTAATTTCCTATTTTACTTATAGGTGCTTTTAAATGTACTTAATAACTAAACATAATCAGCTTAATTAAACTATTTTGATCAGTGATAAATTAGTGTTCAATTCCACCTAATCGTCCCGACCTCTAATTGAATACGTGAACTATCTCGCGTACCTACACTTTATGATGTAATTGGAAACCATTAATATGTACCTATACATGTATAGCTACTTCATAATCTGCAAGACTGGGTGGTAGCTAAATAATCCTGTTGGTAGAGCACTGACAAGTATTATAACGTTTAGTTGTCAGATCAGGCGATATGCCATTAATAGCGGATAATTTTTATCGACTTTGTCAAAAATCTACGAGTCTAACTCTTGAATTTCGGAAAGCTAGATGCTTCTACCCTAATCTATATTGCAGCACCTTTATGAAGTAGCATTAAGCGTAAGGTACGTTTGTTGTGAATTGCGAGGAGGAACCTATGCCTAACATTGAAACTGTAGTATATTATGATGTAAAAGAAATTTAGTACCTGTAGATTTCTAGTAGGTTCGATGGTTGTTACTGTGTTGTTATGTACTTATAAACTAGAAATCGAAACGAGAAATAGTAAGAATATAATTATAATGTAGTAATATAAAAAGGATAGGTACTTTCCAATTTCTCTAGCAGCAGCAGCTAGTGTAATATAAGAGGGGCATTATTACTTTTGGGCATCAAATTATCATAGCCCAAGAATTTTCGGTGACGGTAAGGGCAGCTTAATGGTTCCCTGTCGTTTATTCGTCAAATATTTACATCGCCACAACACGGGTCTGACATTTTTCTCTCCATTCATATTGTCAATAATGAATTTTGTGGGCTAACATGAACGGTACCTATATCAAGGTAATATTGAATGCTGGGCAATCGAAACTGATATTAAGTCTTTTGAAATATGTTAAATTAGTTTGTAGCATTAATTCGTTAATTAATTCGTTGGTTGGTTAAGTATAATGTAATTATGTTATTATGTATTATACTAGCTGACCCCGCAAACGTTGTTTTGCGATATAAGTTATCGAGCGCTAAAAATCGACTATTTAAAAATAGGGGATGGTGATAGAAGGGTGAAAATTTAGGGTTGTATTGCATTTTAATGCCACATTATTAAAAAATAAAAAAAATTGTCCAAAAATTAAATAAAAATGTTAGGTGATATGAGAATTTTATATATAAGAGATATATTTGTATTCATGAGTTACCAATAAATAGTTTTCAACATTGTTTTTTCAATACTGAAAGATTCAAAATCGTATGTAGGTAATGTTAAATGTCAGTTTTGGTAATGGGCCAAACAACATTAACTGTGCTTGGCAATTTTAACAGGTGCGGCTTTAAATAAAGTGCAGAGTATAATTTATTATGACAGAGGACTCAAAGAGACCCTGAAAATCATTCGTGACGCAGGCGGGCATCCATACATTCGCACATTCGGGTGCTATAATTTTGTCTTCAAACATGGTATACTAGAGCCGGCTCCGAACTTAAATGTGAAAGAATACATGACATACACACAGCTACTTCTGTTTACTATATCGTCTGTTCTTTCCCTGGAGTTATCACAGACTAACGAATTATTCCTGTTCCTGTTCGACATCAACTTCGGTCTATGACCTCTGACGCAGCTAAAAACTATACCCTGAGCATGTTATCGAGTAAATAGGCGCTGGTTCATGTATTTTAAATAAACATCGCACCAGTCCCAAGGGGCAAAACATGCGCATAAAGTTGTGTCCGGAGTAAGTACCTACATTGTTTATAATCTGGTTATAACCGCATAAAAGCTGTTTTGCTTGGTTTTGGATCTAAATTTTATTACTTTAACACTTAATAGATGATAATTATTTACGTTAAAAGTTACCTATTATAATGCTGTTTACGTCCTTTGGATATTAAATTGAAATATTTTGGAAAATATACGGTATTTCGTGTAGATATTTTGAAGTTACCTTGAGGTACCTAGTTTTAAAGGAAAGTGCTATTCAAAGTATGCACTTACGGGCCTGAAAGGTCTAGTGAAAGCCTGCTTTATGCACCACCTCATATCTGCACTGACGTAGAATAAATAATTATAGATATGCATCAGCACTACAGTTTAAAAATAATTTAATAAGTTTATTACTGTTTGCTGTAGTTGTAAGTACGAACTTAATCGGATATAATTAAACTTAATATCTTTGGAAGTATGTTTTCTACACTTCTTGGACTGTTGAAAAAAATATCTTATCCAATTTCATAAAATATTAAGTAATATTTAGTATGTTCTAGTATGTTCTAAACTTTATTATAATTTTTGTAACATCTTTCTTGTGTAACAGTCATCAATAAACGTTTTCTTTTCATTCTTTACACTATTTTATGAGTACACATAGGTATGTAACTCATGTGTATAAATCATACGAATTTAAGGTCTGTACGGTAAGTATTTCAATGCTAAATTCTTTAGCTAATATATACATAACTTTTAAGCCATAACATCTTCTCCTTAACTCCGAGAAAGAAGCAGCTTTTAGATTATTTTCACTAGAATATAAAGTCTCTAGAGTAAAAAGAAGACAGGAAGAGCATGCTTCACCGATTCCATTGTGTATTTAAATGAAGAAATCGTTAAAACCTGGATGCACTTATTTTTTCCAGTTCCAGGTAAAATTCCAGTTAAATTATGCTTTGAGCTAAGATTTTATACGCCAAGATGGAAAGTCAGGATGTCAAAACGGGACACATAAAATTAGCGTTTTTTTTTGTTTTTGGGCCACTTTTATTTTGGCGGAAACTGCTGTCAGGTGATTAGGAAGTGAGGTATTTTAGTAATACATAACCTCTATCATATATTTTTCCCACATGTTAGGGTAATTTTCTTTCTGTGGTGTGTCTAAAATGCTCTTATTTATTTTTAAAGATTCCTTAAAAATGTTGAGCTCACTTTTGTTTTTTTTCTAGCGTAGTATAACTCCGTCTGTCGAAGTCTTTGGTAAAGATATGCTTTCAGATATAGAACTCCCGATGGTATTGACAGCGATCGAACACGAGTGCGGAAGGAACTCGACAACGGGTAACTTGTACTGGCAGCCACTTGGCGCGGACGCCGGTAGGGGTGACTGGATCTACTAATATACGTACACATACATTTACCAATATCTAAATATTAAGGGGAATGTGGGGAGTTGCTGGATGCGAAGGTCGTAGAACCGCGTGGAGTGGCGGGCCTTGGGTCCAACATTGGAGGGACACAGGCTAATCGTATGATATAATTAAAAATATTAATAAATTTTACCAAAAACTCGAATCTATATGACTATATTAATACGGCGGCATGGACCAGTGCCTCGAGCATGGACCTACGCAGTTCTGTATAGTAATCGTATCAAGCTGCCATCAGTATGGGAAGATGTCAAGACAGACTGATACTTATTACTTACAACATACTAATGCCAGACGTTTACCGTATAAACATTTAGACGATAGTGTTCGTGATACAGACGTACAAAGGGCACGTCTGTATCACGAACGCTTTCGTAACACTAGCGTAATAAACGTATAACACTAACGTAAGGGTTACTTAGTGTGACTTACAATAAAAAATCTTGTGCACGGGGTTTATAAATAAAGTAGCAAAATCTATCTCAACATAAAAATAAATCATTTAACAAGTAATACGCTATAACCATGGCATTCTAATTAGAGTTATCAATAACCACACCTAAAATTCAAGTTATTGATTGAAACAGAAATAGTTTTGAATATTAATTAAATACTTTTCGCGAACAAAAACTAAAAATCTCTTTCACGGTCCCCGACATTCTTGTGTAATTAGTTTTCAGAGGCAGCCCTGAATGGTGGACTGAAAAATGTAAGTAATAAAACGGGGTGATGCGGAGGCACGCGCCTTGCTAGGTGCAAGGACGCGAGCGCTGCATCTGTATGGTTATAGCAATAAATAAAAGCCTTTATTTCAGTAACTTTGGATATTTTTGTCATTTTTAAAATAAAATTATCGTTTTGTCTGTCACGTTCCTATAAAAGACACATTTATCTACCCATTTATTTTCTGAATTTCACAATAAGTACCTACTCAGATACAACGTTTGAAATACACCTGCACACAATGAAAATGGTCAAAACTCGTATTTTAATCTGTACATCCTATATCACCAATAGCCAATTTAAATTTTTAATTTTCAGTTTTTAATAAAAGTTTGAGTGTGACATGTCATGTAACAGAAATAGTTATGGATATTTTATATAATTTATTAAATGTCAAAAAATCCCGACATTCTTCTGTTATTAGTTTTTCTTCATTCTTTTGTAACCCGTTTTTCTCATTAATTTAATTTTATGAATATAGTTTAAAGTAAGTTTTTAAAAAATATTACACATACACTAACTTCTTACATACAATCATGTTTTACTGGCCAATAGGTTTATATCGTAAGCCTTTAAAATATGCGTTGGAAATACCTAGAGTAACTGTTATTTTGATTTACTGCCATATTGCAACGAAAAATACACGGTACAATGTAGGAGAAATAATTCTGAATATAAATTAAATTTTTGTCGGAAAAAACTCCCAATTTCCTACATTCTTTTGTATTTAGTTTGTCCCAGGAGTGGAATGGACTGAAAAATGTAAGTAATAAAACGGGGTGATGCGGAGGCACGCGCCTTGTTCGGTGCAAGGACGTGAGCATTGTAGCTCTATGCGGAGGTAGTATTAATAAATAAGTTATGTACCTCCAGGGTCCGCTTAAAAAAACGGGTAGTTAAACAGACGGATACGTAACAGAGGGTGTAAAGTTTTTGTTGATTTCAATCCCAGAAACAGAATTTAACTATCTGTTCCTGGTGTGTGTGTGTGTGTGTGATCTCGTCTTTGTTGTGTCCGTGGTACGCACGACTTAGGAAACTGAAGTGTGGAAATATGAGTGTGGAGCGTTTTTTATTTATTTATTTAATACAGGGCTTTGTAAATGATATGGTTTCTAAGGATTTAGGACGCAAATTCATACCACATGTGTGGCCTAGTTTGTTAAAAAAATACGGTTTACTGAATCATCTCAATTGAATTTCACTTGTACGAAAATTCAGCGTACCTAATAACATCGGCAGAGAAGTCACGACAGCCAGTAATTGTATTGTAATGCGCATTTCCAATTTCGTGTCGACTGCTCGCAATTTATTTGCACGCAAGTACTTACAAGAAATCCAAGTGGTGAAGATATTATTATGTTATGATACATTTACAATGTAAAGAACTAGGTAAACAAGAAAACGGGCCACTTAATACAAGTAGAAACTAGTTACCGATGAAATGAAATGAAATGAAACGAATCTATGTCCCAACGAAGAAATAGTGATAAAATTTCATACTTGACTTTTATTCTTTAACATTTTGCTAAGGCTTACATTTTCATATTTGTTTTTGGAAAACCACAAAGGCTTCTTATTGAACAATGTATAAAAATGCATTTGCTTTACGTCGGGTTACCTACGTACACATAACAACACTATTTGTCTTTCCATACCAAATAAAATAATTCTACTGTCTATTAAATCTGTAAAAATTGTATTAGATTGTATCATTTCATTTTAAGAGTCACTAACACGTAGTATCATCAGTCCACTGAAAATAAAGCATTGTTATTTCTCTAAAATAATTTAAAACCCAAGTCTACGCAGTAATTTGAATACATATTCTGCTAAAATATTAGAATTCAATACCACTAAAGGCCACCTAATAGCTCTTTCATGAAATTTTATATCAATTTATTCAGCGTGGAACGGTCCGGTTTTTGTTTGTTCAACTAGTTTCAGTTCAGTTGTTATAAAGTTATAAAACGTGTTTGCGGACTCTCGTTTTATAATAATATCTAGTTTATTTATAGAACTTGCTCGTTGTAGCCCTACGGGAATTTGAGTTTTACTATTGCCAGTAAAAAGGAAATTGACCCGAAAAACAAAACGAGTTGTCCTTTTTATATTTCATCGACGCTCGCCGCTATGCTTCTCAATGGTGCATTGTTGAAGATACGGGCTAGCGGCCTGTGTCGACTAATAATACCTTTATGCCAGGGGTAGGTAAGTTTAATTTGAGTAATAAAAAGTGTATCTACTTCAACTCACTATAAGGCTTACAGGATAACTACTATGAGCATGTAGATGGCCCGGGACTGCATCTGCGTGGGCTCAAAGATTTGGTCCAAAGAGAGATTAAAAGTATCCCATACAGTTAAGAACTATCGTAGGTAAATGGATTTTTTTTGTTCAAATCTGTTCTGACTTATGCTGTTAAAGAGCCCTACATCGGCCCTCACAAACCTTTGCGTTTATGACATTAAAATAGGAATAGTGGAATTGACTAACAGCAAGTCGCAGTTGAAACTACTTTCCTAAGGAACAAATTCGTTAATACGTACCTATTGACTTAACATTACCTATTTCTTTGAAGCAATTACTTCCATTGTTGCAAACGCTATTTATTTCTCGCTTAAATAAGTCAGTAAGGTTCCATGAAATATAGAAAAATCTGGACCTAAGTAGTATCGTTTAAATGCATAATCTAGTTTCATCCTCATTTGGAATTTACAAGAGTTTTATTCTGTCGCATGGGTTATTGTAAAGAGATATGTTCTTATTTCATGTATTCTTTATGTCTCGCGTATTCACGACAGAGTAGCTTTAAGCTCTTCAAAAGAATTCAAATGTAAAAGTATTATGATCCTTGAAATTGTTTCAAAGATATGCTATTTTGTTGTTACTCCGAGAATTTATTTTGTTCACCTGGCTTATTTATATGAACCTGGTCCTACTTATGACTGTAATTTATTGTTTGTTGTTTACATTTTATTTACCCTTGTTTAGTTTATTTGATAAGATTATGCTACTGCTTTAAGCTATTTAATAAATATAGCTTTTATTTTTAAATCTGATAAATTTTGCAAAGCAAATGCAAAAGCATACTAAAGGCTAAACCCATTTTTTTAAACGCATCAGTAGATCTGGTAGAACGTTTAAAAATCCACTATTATGGAGCACCTAAACTTATAACGAATTTTATTTTCATTTAGAAATCCCAAGAGTTATATTCTCGTACATGGGTCATTGTCGAAAAATATATGTTCTTACTGCATGAATTTTTTTATATCTCACGTATTCAGGACAACGTTTTAGAACATCCAAAATAATTTAAATGAAAAGTAGTACAATTTTGAAGATAGAATTTCTGACGTTCTTTACAACTCTACTTTGTTTAAGAGAACTTTTGAGAATTAAATTTTATTCCTTACTATTATCCTTACTATATTAAGGTGATAAAGTAACATTTCTGAAGACAGACAGCTGATGTTATGTGGTAACTATGTTAGGTGGTTCCATCATACCCGGATTGAAGCATTTATTTGGTCATTAATACATCGCTACATTAGTATCACTGACATAATAATTTCTTTAATATTAACTATTTTTTCGGTCTTTAGTACATTATGAGAACAGTGTTCAATACCATCGAAAGCAAACTATGGTAACCTATACCTATTTACGTCATTAAAAAATAAGTAACTCTGTTGAATATAATTTTTGCGAAGTGCATACTAACTTATTTTCAAACTTATAACATTTCCTAGAAATACTGATAAATACGTTAAATCCGAGTAAAAAAAATGTGGATGAAACTTTATTGTCTTTTGATCCGATAGGATTTATTCGAAGTCTAGCCAGTACTAAGAATTTTATCTGTAACTAGTACAAATGTCGTTTTCGTCCCACATTACCCTGAAAGGGCGAAAATCGTAAATTTGTTCGGGACCTCACTTACACAGGGTTGGGTTCGACCCGTTACCAGGGAACTGATTCATCGGCGGCTGATTGTCAAGAGCTACTTCCCAACTTTATTATTGTAGTAAAAAGATATGTAAATGTTGATTTCGCCTGAACCCGGGTTTACCTTTGAGTTATATGTTATTTGTTTGTGGCAGTAGGTAGGTATATTTTACGTTTGCATGATAAATTTTTATCTCCGTAGCTTGGTACTAGTTTATTAGACTTTATAACCGAGAGAAGGCTTGTGTTAGGTACTTCTTATCTTTAAGCTATCTTGAGCCTAAGGCCGCGCTCAATTTGGACGCGATTTTGTATCAATTCAACTCGTTCGTATACGGTTCACGCACACTAAAAAGGTTTATTCTTTTTTTATGATACGAGAATAAACAATATTGTGCATTTTTACTCGATTTAGTAAAAGTTTTAAGTTTCTCGTGGTGTGTATTACGTTACGTGGTAGGTACCTAAAACGCATAAACGAGAAGCATATTTAAGAGATCAGAATTAATTTTTGTTTAAAGTAGGTACACTAAGCTACAATTCAAAGTTTTGCGCCACAAATAACAGTTTAATTTCTTTCACAACTGTTACCTGGAAAGTTTTTATGCGCTGCATAGTTACTGCCAGTAATTTAAATCAACTGAAAGTTTGTGGCAGAATCCACAAAAACGTTTATATTGTTACAGTCATAATATTACTTACTGTCCTCCGCGATATTGTCTATACATTGTCTTCCCTCTGTTGTGAGGAGAGACTTGTCCCCAACGGAGGGCGATGAAAAGATTGTAGCCAGTCCCATGGCCAGCTATAGGTATGTACCTGCTATCTGTTCCTAACAGAAACACACATAAAAATGTTTGTTTCAAGGGGACCTGACATTGGCAGAGGAACCCCGTACCGTAATACAGCACTAAATCTTGTGATGTCTTCGCAATATCTAGAGACAATATCGTTTACCAGCGTTAATCCCGACTCGGTGCAGTTGCAATAGTTTTAAGATGATGAATGCGTTTAATAAGCGAGGCGAGGAAACCACGATGGCGAATGCTGGTGCAGCGTTTTCAGTGCTATAAACACGAAATTATTTGCTGGAGGAATAGAAATTGTATTATTTTCTAAACAAACTGAATTTTATTTCATTTGGATGGCCAAATTTTGAAATTCCTACAAAGCCTGCTATACTATCAAGACTGTTATGGAATAAGTGACGGTGCTCACATTGCATACTGTCAGATGGCTCAGATGGTCCCGGTAAAAAGAACATTTAAGACCACCAATCATTATTAAAACCACGAATTAGTTTCTGACACGCTTTTCAATGAAATTCGGTTAAATTCTGGTATAGGTAATTTGGATGGTTTAGTTGCCAAGATATCCTTATTCATTACTTTAAAACAGAGATAACTAAACAATGGTAGAAATGTTCATACTTGACGGTATATTACTGTGAATGGGCATTAGCTTACAATGTAGAAATACTTGTTATTGCACAGCAACATCGCATCCCAAACGGTAATGAAGGACTTACTCGTACCTAAGTGCTAATATTTCAGTATATTTGTTTTATATATTAAACGAGGCGGTAAAACTATAACAGTAAATGTTACTGCAGCTTTTCAGGCTATAAACCGCAGCGACAAACTGTGGGAAACTGAAATGATAACATTTAGAGAACAGGAAATTATTTTCTGAAGGCGTACAAACTGAATGTTATTTCATTTTTACTCGATTTCTGTACTGAACCATTTACCAAATATTTTACAAAGAGTAACCAGAAAAAGCTTCTGGCCATAACTCTGTGATTATATTACTTTGCAACACTTGAAAGTAGCAGAAAGAAACCCTAAAAATAACCTAACTGTTTCTATTTGCAAAATTTTATTGATTTTTATTGTTTGCGAATGAGTCGGCCTCCACTAACAAGTGCTTAAATGGTCGTCTAAAAAGTTGGCACCATTCCATGACTTCTTACAAATTTCGCCGATTGTTTTGCTTGCTTCAAGCGAAATTTATTGCCATAAATGTGAAGGAAGGCTTAAAAATTACAAGGAGACTCTAGGATTTGAAGTAAAACACGTAGTTAGTCATAGCCTCACACTAGGGTTCCTAAATGTTTGAGGTTTTCTCACTGGCTAATCATAAGTTAACCCTTATTATGCACTAGGTGCGTCTTTATACTCCACCTTGTTGAACCAATACGGATTGGTGCAGGTATAGGCATGTACTCTAGAAACAAAGGTAATGCTTTACCTAATGCTTTTCAGTAGGTATCTCGCCGCCGTCCTTCTCAGGGTTAAATTAAACCTTTCGTGTATTCTACTTGTATATATACGATACATATAGGTATAAAAAACTTATATGAGCCTCGACTACCAGCTACGTAGCTTCAATTTTACAAGCGATGTGCTTAATAGTAATTTTGGGTGGACAATGGATAATAGACTTATCTAAAAGTTAATACTAGGCTATAGTATGTGTACGGTGCGATGTAGGTATTGTACTCAAAATTGATGAGCAATTACGGCCTTATTGCTTTGTAACACTTTAGTAGTTACTGAAATTCTAGTAAATTGCTTAGTCAGATGTACTGATTTCTATTGACCGAACATTTCCTAAGGAATAATGTATGTTTGTAACGGAATTTACATTACATTTTAAGATGTTGCCCGTTTATTAATGATCGATAACAATACAATTTTATTTATAATTATGTTGGAGCTTAAATAATAAAAAAATCGGCATTAATCAAAAAGCCAGTTACATTTTTTTGTCTCACTAAGATAGTATTCATTTAATAAGATGAACTTTGAATAGGTATCAATGCATCTTAATGTTAATTTTTTCGCACTTATATCAAGTGCCTGATGGTAAATGAGACTTTTCCACTTAACTAAAGGTAAAATTTTAATCTGCACTTTGTATACATTTTTGTGTAGGTATATACCTATATTGGCTTAGACAGTAGACAGTTTCTGTTTGAGCGGAAATCGATTTCCGATACAAACAGCTGATGCGGGGTGTGCTGATTTAAATGTTAAATAGAGATTTCGGCTATAAACTTGCAGTGAAATAGAGAGAAATGTTTGAATTTCTATTAAAGGTTTTCAGTGATAGAGCCATAATAGCATATCTCACTTCGGTATCTTCCGATATCAAAGGTACCTTCCGCTATCACAGCCCCTTTTGTACTAAACAAGGTCGTATATTTTGGCTAGAGGTAGTTATATGATTGTCATAGGCACAAACTTGCTTCTCAAATAGTCCCTTAGACTATTTTAGAAGCTACTTGAGGTTTACATAAAAAAACTTTCGAAGAAAAGTATAAGGCACAACGAAAGCCTCGCGACATTATCTGCCTGAAGAACGGATGAGAATCAATAAAAAACATTATATTCAAAACGTAGAAAAAAATATTTTATTTATGGTTTGAAGAGTTTTTTACAGTTCAAAAACTACGAATATTACGCAGACGATATCTGTACTTATAATAGATGGGCAATTTTGTTGGTAGCTTTTAATGGTTTACACCACTATTTATAATTATGTTCCCAGATTTGGGTAACCTGTATGCCCTCGATGTAGTGTAGTGTCGAAAAAATACTTTGTTTTACGGAGTTTTTATGGTTTAAAAGCTAATCGCCTCTGCAAAAATACAAACTGGAAAATTTACCAGCGCAACAAATAAATTGTAGCGCCATAAAAGTTAATACGGGCCCCTAGGTACCCAGGGCTACATACCCGGGCAATATTTGTACTTATAATAGATGGGCAATTTTGTGCCCTAATGCGACCGGATTCCGCCGCCCAGAGCCGATTGCCTCATCAATATCCGGCCGCTCACATCACTGTAGATATCGACAGGGTGGTGTGACCATGTTTCGGGTCATTACTTTGTACACTCAGTTTGAGCCTTTGTTATGTTATGTACAAAATGAAGTTACATGGAATACGGACTAGAACAGAGCAACGCAAAATATATACAATTTAGGCAGAATTTCGATTCTGGTCGGATTGGAGTCGAGATCGGTTGCAGTAACTTCTAAAGAATAGTATCGAAAAAGGTTTTTATTATTAACATCACTGTACATCTGAACCAAGAATACACACAAACACATATATTTTTTATTGTGAATAATATAATACAATGTATGTAAACATACCTAATATTGTGATATTTTCCTTTGAACCCTAATCCTTTTGAAATTTATACTATAGGCATTTTCATTTAAACTAATAGGTACTTTAGTTATATGGGCTATGGCATAATTATAATATTTTAGCCTAATTCCTTTGAACTGTTCCTTTCATTCCTTTGAAATGCAAATCTATAACGAGAAACTTAGCTCAAAAGAATAATTTTTATCGTTAAAATGTTATGATAGTTTTATACTATTCGTATAAATTTATTAGCAGGCAGATTGAAAACAAAGTTTTAATTTGCTGTCGGTACTTTGAGGGAGTTGATTAACTTTAATTCATAAATAATTTTAATAACGCAAGCCGGTTGTGAGTTGATAGCTTTAGAATAATTAATGCGGTCCTAAATTTGAGGTTTACCCAAAAACTAATAGTTAACGTTCAGCTTTAGGTATAATTTATAGTAACCTCAAGACCTAATAACCCTAATCCGAGAAATGTATGTATAGTTTACCTAATCTTAAAATGAACGCTCCTTCGTGCTCCTTACGTAAGATTTTGTAAGATGTAAAACATACAAACTAAAAATCTTGATTGGTCTTTCTTTTACTGGTTACTTATTAAATTTTGATATGTTTAAGATGCTGGATCTGTTGGCCAACTAGTGAATAATTGGCGCAGAAACAGGACAGAGCAGTCGGGTTAATCCATAAACGAGTGATCGCTAAATAGGTAGACTGACAAGTATAGACTAGTTAAGTCCATACATATATCAAATCAAATATTTTCTCTCACACGTCGCCAACCTCGAAATGAATCCATAAAAATTTTAGATTTATCGTTTATTATGGAACTAGACGGGCTAGAATACTCAAATATCGTATCTATCTATGCATAGCTATAACTACCCAGTATCTAGTTATTTTTAGTGACTGGTTAAAATCCTCTTTCAATCCAATTCAAATCCTACTAAGTGTCACGGCTCTTTCTTAAGTATTCACTCTGAAGATGAGGTACATTTTTCTTCGTAAAAAGTGCCATAAAGTATTTACGAGTGTCTCAATATTTCAAGAATCCACTGTCCGTGAAAATGAAATTCGCGAAACATTTGATGAATTCTTTACAAGCAACAATAAGAGGAATCAATTTCATCCATAACATCAATTTATAGTCTCCAGACAAGGCACGTACGATGTAATACGAATAAATCATTGCGATAGTCATAAAGTATGTAGTTTCTATTCACTCGGAATATAACTAAGATTAATGTTACAACTGCATACTTCGATAGCTCCCTGAGAAAATATTATTTGTAATCCTTTTTCTTATTTTCGCCTTTCATCTTTGTTTGCAATTCTCCACGATGAAATGTAAGCTGCTTTTACTAATCTATACCTACATATAGGTACATAGGTACCGATATTCTGAGACATTCTGAGAACGGTGTGATTCTTTTGCAGGAATTACACGTGAAATACTTACATTTTGGCGACATTGTATCTGTTTTTTATGACTATGTCGTTCGACAAACACGGGAGCTATTGTGTTGGCGTCTATGTCTAGGCAAATTATTACGAGAATATATTATACATTAGGTATACTATACATATAAAGAGATGTCGTGAGAATCATCCGCCGGCTCTATAATTCGTTGTGAACTTAGTTCATTGTTGTGTACGGGATTTGAAGTCGAATGTGATTTATAGGACGATCTAATATATTATCTAATAATCTTTTTAGGCTTTATAAGTATATATTTGAGTAAAGAAATGTTTGTGACTTCAAAATGTAAGAGATGAACGCTAATCGTAAATGAAACCATTTTTGCCTGTTTGATGACGGACAAGATTGATATTAAAATTATTAAGGAAAATATGTTGAGCTAGCAAGGTGCGCGCTAGTCCGTCTTATCGCTTATAAATTATTTAAATAATCATGCAAACGGTCTTTTAATTACAGTCTTATCCACCTAACGAAATCAATAAAATGAATCAACTAAAGTGATTTTTTTCTGAATGTCTTTTTTCTGTGTAGGTACATATGTCAATATTACTAAGAGTATGAATTTAAACATAAAACCTTGCCACGAAGTAAATCCAGATTCACAATCTAATTTAAGTTCTTTAACGGGCTCTACTCTGTAGCAATAGTTTTTGTAACTTTAATAGAAACCGTAGCCCCCCTATTATCTTTCCTTAGTTTGTGAAACTTGGCATTACCACGGTATAACAAAATTATTTTCCGCAGGAGCAAGATTTCTTTAGCTTATTCGACTATTTTTGTAAGCACGAAACATTTTTCCTTGAGCGGAAAACACGCGAAAGCTAACTTTGCTTCTCTTTTTTGTGGTAAGTTTATTCGATTCTAACTTAACATGAGTAGCTATAGGTAAACATATCTTAAGTTGTGCGCTGCTAAATAGTTAGTTAGTACCGCAACTAACGTATTCTTAACTTTATTCACATTAAAAAAATTTAAACATGAATCAGCGTACTTTTACCTACAGTCGGTATGTACCACTTGTAAATAAAAACTTCGTGTCTTTATGATCAGTTATTGTGATTTATAGGTCGGTTTAAATTGAGAAACACTGATTAAGTAACGAATGTACAGCCCAAGGACATATCAGGGATCGTTTTACTTTATTATAAATTCCGAATACGCTATGGATGCGATGGATTGATCTACGAGTACGTGAATAGTGTTTATCATTTATCGTATTGCCCTTTCATTACCAACAATTACCAACCCACCAACCATTGACACCAAGAAACCACTGATATTTAGTTAAAACTGTGAGTTGGACTCTGTGGGTTTTCTCGGAAGTTTCCAGTCTGAAGGTAACTCACAATTAAGCAACTTATTACCCCACAAATCTCTATTAGCGTCACGCGGATAAAGCGAAATTCCCTCCTTTGTTTCGAGTCCCCCTCACATTATGGTGCCTTCGCCGGAAATTATATCACGCCGCTGTGTAAAGTTACTTTATTCCTGAACACCTGCGCTGTACATACTAGCATAATTCAACTTTATAGATGTTTCACTTTCATTTTCATGAAAACGTTTAAGCTAAAGGAGCACTCATTGGAGGTCCCTCCAATCCGGTGGACTGACAACCTGAAGAAGACAGCAGGAAACCGCTGGATTCCGAGGGCTCAGAGCTGCGGAGTGGCGTCGATTGGGGGAGGCCCAGATCCAGCTAAGGAATATCAAGCGCTGAAAGGAAGCAAGGAAGATGTTTCACAATTATTATCTACTAAAAATTATCATCAAAAGACTTGAAATCATTGTTACATATTTTAGCGAGGAAATAAAAATGTTTTTACTATCCAGGCGAAAACGTTCTAATCATTCGGTAACACCTGCGTTCACCTACTGTTAAAATTCAACTTAATAGATGTTTTATCTTAAAATAATTAATATCCACTAATTTTATGATCAAAACAATTATTGAAATCACCACATATTTACTTATGAGGAAAATACTTATTTTTAGGGGAATGTTTCTTTACTCCAGGACTGTCTTGGCGGAGAAATCAAAGACTCTACAGTAATTTCAAGAGAAAAACCCAGTGTTTAAAGAACATAATAAGAACAAAAAAATCTTGCACGGATTTTAAGCCACAAGCGAATCATTCACTGACCAATCTCAATGAGCTTCACGCAGATAACCGACTTTCCTTTGTTCGGGGTCTACTTTACGTCGCCTTGTCCGGGAATCATTTCGTACCGCTGAATAAATTTCCTCATTGCTGCTGCCTCATTTCAGTGCACCTGTACCATCTTCGCTGAACCACTGGTGAACTCTTGAATAATGGTGTGACTGCGTAATGAAGATAAATCATACCCGGAAATAGTAATGTTAGCCGAAAATAACACAGTTGTATTCGTGTTTAAATCTAAACCTTGATAAAATCTTGATAAACAGCCTAATAATACACACGACCGTCATTAACCGTCATAATCGATAAAAACGTGTAAATACCTTAAAATTCTTGTCTCATTCATTTACCAATCTTCAGCGGTCGCTGCTCTCTGAATCTCTATTGCCACGAAAATACGGAAGGCAACTTTCCTTTGGTTTGGCTCCATACTTCGCCGGAAATCATTTCGTAGGCTGTATAAAGATGCCTCATTTCGCCACACCTGCGTGCCATACTTGATATATTAGGAACTTGGTACACGGTCCTTTTATTTTTGGCGTCATCCTTACACGATGTCTATTGTGAATACCTAACTACATTTTCTATTCATTTACAGACACTATATACTAAAGTTCTCACACGATAATTAATATCAGAATGATCCATATATCGAGGCATGACCTGGTTTAGCTAATGAGAAATGCAGCTGTTTTGTTACCATTTAGTACGTAACACAAGCATCAGTATACAGCAGTCATTATTTACAAAAAGAATCAGTATTCAGCGTTATAAAACAGTAATTGCTGTTACAGTTCAATACGTTAAATCCGAATGATAGATTAATAACGATCCTTCCGTATATTCTCCAGTAATCTACTCTAGATCTGCGTCAGATTCCAGGATCTCATTGAAATTAGACCCTTTCAATTGCTACTTAACTGATTGAAGTGATCTTTGACCCGTACAGGATTACGTAGCAGTTACGTGCCACCGATTCTGTGCCACAACCGATGTATCTTATCTCCTTACTCTTAATTAAAATGTGAAACTTTGTAAGGGTGGATGGACGTTTGTTATTCATCCAGACAAAACGGAATTGGCTTTAATTAGGTACACAGGTAGCTTTTAACTTTGATTAACGATTTAAAAGGAAAAATAAGCTCAAACTTTTACTTTTCTGAGATTAAAAAGTCCAAAGCGAATTAATTCACAGGGTTTCAACAAGCAGTTTAAAATAATGTAAACTATTGCATCGATCGATTTTTACTCGACTTCAAAAATTAAGAGTGACAGAATGTACTTTAAAACAAATTAATTTTATACTTTATTAGAAGTTAATTAATTAAATTGTTTGTGAATACTAAATACTTCCAAAAGCTGCGTCTACATTATATTCAAAATGATGTTTACAATCCTCACGAAATTGGCTTTTAAACAATTTCAATTAACTGGATGTTAATTAAAATCGGTAAGATTGTGAAATTAAACAATAAGTGCCCAAGGACCTTTGCTAACACAACAACAAAACATCAATACAATGAAGATCTTGACAGTTGAATATTCTCCGTAGACTTTTAGTGAGATAAGAACTTCTTAAGACTTAGTAGGCCTTGCCCAAACACTGTCTCCATCCTAAATTGGTTTTTTCAACTTACTATTCTTGAAAGAACCGCTTAGTGTTGTGGACTTTAAAATTTGGTTCAGAAAGAGATAAAATTAATAATCCACATTGCTGTGTCTCTGTGTTATGCTACAAAGGAATTGCACTCAGCATGATGATGCGGTTAGTCTAGTTTATAAAATACCTATGCACCAAATTTAATCTAAATACACACTGCGGATGTTAAATTGCTCCACGTAAGAATGGGCTAATACGAGTGTAATTTTGTGCTTTTATAACATAATTTTTTTTTACCACTATATCTTTGGGAACGGCATACTTATATAGAAATAAATGTGTCATCAAAACATAATCTCTCCATCATGTATCAAGAGCCATATTGCGAGGAATGCTGCCTAAAACGCTGAGTGTTACATTATTTATTTACTTCCTCGTTTATCTCGTAAACGGAAAAAGGATATTAGGCCTCGGAGTGGAAATATCTTCTACATTATGATGTGTTCAAAGACACTCATATTAAAAGATTTCGTACGGATCGTGACGACAAAATAAAGAAGGTCCTCATAAATTTTAAATACGTTTTTCTTAGGATATGAAGTACTTTGGCATTGTTTTGTTCTTTGATACGATCACTAGATTGAATAGCAGGAATTGTTCTTAATATTTGTCGTCATACTATTGTAGGAAGAGATTTTATTTCTGTAAGTAAAATTTCGCTTGTTCAAAAGTTCAAAATGAAGCAAGGACAAAATAATTTGATTATTCCGTCACTTGCGAAGTACGTAAGTTTGAAGTATGTATTTTTTGTAGCATTTTTGAAGAAGAAATAAACTATAGGTATTTTATTCTTGTAAATTTAGATTATTGTAGATCATAGCTATGTACAAATTTGTAGTCTATTTAAAAATGTATCTATATTTTTTCATTTAAAGTAATATTGAATGACAGTAGCTGTCCACCACTAGGCCACCATTCGTTACGGGATCATCGATTTTGCTTCCTTCTTACTTCCTTTCAGCCCTTAGTAGTCCACTGCTGGACATGGGCCTCCCCTAATCAACGCCACTCCGCCCGGTCCTGGGCCCGATTTTTCTTAGTGGCTATCATCGCCCCCTTACATTCCCCCATAAAAAATCTCGGCACGATGACAGTCTCGTCGAACTAATGACTGTCATTCAGTTTTACGTGTGACACACAGAATATTAGACTCCATTTTGTTTCAACAAAACTGTAAGCTTTATGTAGAGGGAACTGTAGTGTAAATTCACGGCATAAATGATAAATTAGATGTAACACGTTCGCCACTTTACGAAGATCTTCAGCGCGAAATTAAATTACGATTCTGTTTCTCCGCCTTTAATTTTATTAAACCCAAAACGCTCAGATCATAAGAATCTACAGACTGAAAATAATATTTTTGATATACAATTTAATATAATTTCTCGTAACTTGTTTTCTCCTTGTTATCGATATTAGTTTTAAGAGTTCTTTAGTTTATTCTAAGTATGCGAATATCCATTATTCCGTTCCAGCCAGCCAGCGGTTGATATGGTTATCGTTGTTATAAAACCACAATCAATCATCAAAAAATATTTTCCCATCTTATCCCATTAAAGCCATTTTGAATAAAATATTCCAAATGATATTTTAATTTTAAACAATAAAATTGACGAGGATTTGATGTTAAAGCTACCTGCGGGTATTATCCTAAGTGCCGCCGTTTACCTGAACGACAGAGCGCTTAGCTGAATGGTTTGAAATGAAAGGGATTTTTCTGAATGGTAGAACATTATATTGTGATACAGGGTTACTGACGTGGAACGATTACTGTAGGTTTTCTGGAGGGAAAGTCATCGCCGCCCTCATAACCCGTAATAACAATTTCATATTTGGGATAAAGTTAGGATCTTTTTCTCAGGGGTAACTAGTTATAGATTGAGTAATGTTATGAACTGTGGCTCTTAACTTAGACGCTTATAAAATAACCCTAGTACAGATTTAAGGAATCCTTCTGAAATTGAATAAACAGTAAGACAATCTAAAAACGATGATATAAATACTTGGTCGCTCCCTATTTTTTTACCTCAAAATCATGACAAAACCTTAACATCTCGGTAAAACGTACGATGTAGCGGTCGTAACATTAATTCGTCTTGCTTAAGATTTAGAGATCCATTCCTAGTAGAGCTAGATAGAGTCAAATGGTTTTTGATTTTTGTCGTAAGTTATTCAAGGTAACTATGGTGCATAGTATCATAAGGCCCTGATCGACGTACGACGTTATACCGTGATTTTAAAAACTGACGGTTTTAGTCGCGGCTCGTTGGAGCTGATCGACCAGCGAGCAAAACCGTCGTTTAAAACCGCGGTATTGCAAAGATATACAGGGGAGCTTTACCCGTCGGTAAAGCTCCCCTGTATAGCTTTACCCGTCGGTAAAGCTCCCCTGTATAAACTCGCGGTTTTACTCGTCCGCCGATCAAAGCCTTCAGTGTCGAACTGTGAGTAATATGGTAATCATTGTTAATCGTTGACAGAATTCACTAATTCCTTCACAAAATGCCCACAACTCCTTAATTTAAGAACGAACGAATCTCATAAAGTTTTATAAACAATCCGAATTAAACCGTGTTTTTCTTTTGCAGGAAACTTGGAAAGATGAAGCTCTGTACATATTTGCTTCTAAGTTTCTTGGGTAAGTTGCTATTTATGTTTCGAATTTTGATGGATTTTTATTTTTATGAGCAAAAGTTTTTATTCATGTTGTTTTGGGGTTTAAATCCCACCATCTATATAACGTTGAATAAACAAGCGAAAAGTGTTTTGTATGCATGCATATTGTAATGATAAAGTTTACGAAGACAATGTAAGCAAATAGCAGCAGTGAATAGTGTAGTAGGTTAAGGTTTGAATTGGTAGCTGTCATAGTACCTAGGTTGACTTTTTGCACGTCATGTTATGTGATCATTCCATTTCCGTTAAATACAAATCTTTAATTTACCTACCCCATCATCTAAGTTATTATGATAATGTTTTACGCAAGAGTCGAGGTAAAACACTAAAAAAAAACAAATGTAAGTTAGGAAAACACCCTAGAAAGAGCTCTCTAGCAGTGTGAAGTTACATGCGGGTGCGTGTGTGTATCTCGGTTGTTTCAGGTCAAGCCTCTCTTTGTGAGACGTCACCCGCACAGCTGTTCTGTGCTGTCTGCAGTTATACTCTGTTACAAGCAACAAAAGAGTAGGTCAATAGAGTTTACAACGTTATGAACCCACACCTCTGTTTTTGATATAAGTGACAGGCCAACGATGCGATGTGGAGTCCTGCAGTTAAATTATCACTGCGCTCACTTAACACGCACGTCGAATATTGATTGAGATAGTTTTAGACATTGTGGATACGCTGATTATCTCCGGCATTCACAGCTTAATTAGCGTAATAGGTACACAAGTTGACGTACTTAACAACCGCCACGATGCGGCCACGCGTGTCCAAAATCACGCTTTAAGTTTTCTTCATCGCAGGCATATATACAGATCTCAACAGGAGCATAGCTGCTCCCCAGGCACGATTACATTGACTAGTAGGAGATCTTCCTGTGCAAAAAATTAGTAGCAATCGTAGTATGATAGACGGATAGGAAATGAACTGGGACTATTTAAAATAGGGTGACCTGCACCATTGCTACGTTAGCTAAGAGTACAGAAAAGACGTTGACCTCTGCTTTTGTATCTATTCCTGAAACTGACATACCAAGTCTTTTCACAGTTTGACATTAAACTCCGCTAACATTTAAGTTGAAATGTTACATTAGCGAGACATTTAGGACAAAGGTCAATTAGGATGTTATAAAGCTGGATTTTTACCAAAACAATTGCGGTCTCACGTCGTGGGAGATTGGTAGACGTGAAGTATCTAAACAACTTTGTACAGAAAATATGCATGAAGGAATAAGAAAGAAGTAAATATTTTAAAATCGATATTAAATTTTCCTTTTTAGGTATCAAATTAATTGTAAAAGAAGGAAACACTAACTCTATCGCTTTGCGTTAACGAACAATATTTACGAGTATCTTTACCTTATTTAAACAAGAAACGAATAATAAATAGAACCAAGTAAAAAAAAGGAAGTACGTATGCGCGTGGCGACGCGTCGCTTACATCTAACTGATAAATAATTTACATCAAAATGTTTGCTAATTACTAAACCCGATTCTGTTCTGCCACTACAAGATACCTTCTCCCGAGAGATCCTTAAATCTTCGGACTGTGATCTCGTGGGCGGGAAGCGCTGAAACTTTTGATATTATACAGGAGTTTTTCAGGAACTCTACTATCGCAGATTTCCTGGATAAAATACAATCTTAGGTACTTTTCCGAATATTTTATGAACATAGTTACGAAATCGAACTTATTTACGATAACTTATTAAATTGTATACTACTCGTAGGTATGTTAAACTATTTTGTATATAAATGTTTGTTAGTCGTTATAGAGCAACAACATACAAAAAAACCACACAAATACTTTGTATTGATAACATTGATAAGATTAATTAATGTCTTCATGATTGGCTTATCTCAGATTACTATATTGAAAAGATATCTAGCAAGGAATATCATATTGCACGCTAGCCACTAGAAAGTTATGGTGGATACCTACAGGTTAATGTAATCCGATCCGTGCTTTTTTTCATGCTTTTATATTATGGTGATTTCATTTTGTTTTTGTTAGTGTCAAAGGGGTCATTTTGTGCTTGCGATGTGCGTGTGTGCTTTTATGCTATTCATAAATAAATTTAAATAGGTGCTGTCAAGTCAGCCCTTAATTTAGAGAAGTGAAAAAATAATTGTCAATATCTTAATTAATTAATAATTATTATTTATACAGATTAAATGAAGTAAATATTATAATACCATTTCGTCAGGGTTTATTTTTTACAGTTTATACATAATTTCATATCCAACTTTATATTCTGAGTTATTATTTGGTAACACACACAATGACATTCTATTATTATTCCGAATAAAATAGGAAACTTAATAAAACCAAAAGCCATAAACAGTAACAGAACTTTCGGAAGCGGTCGCGCGTAAAATTTACTGACAGTGCTCAAACAAACTTACTCAGTTGTGGCCTGGTGCCGACTTGCTGAGTTGTTTTATGAACACAACCTACTCGTATATACGAGTAACTAAATATAGTAAGCACTTTATTATAAAGCAACTATTGTTAGTTTATTTTGAAGCTTTTCTGTTTCAGAAGGCACTGAATAATAATAATTACTTTTCCATTTTTATTTTAACCGGCTAAGAATATATATTGATACTTTAAAAAAATTGTTAACTAGACAAATTCTATCAATCAGTATGTGGCGACTTCCGCTACTCGTCAAGGGACGGCGCCACACGATGTCCATATAATAGATCACTATATCTATGTATACAATGTTTTGATATTTACATGCAAAAGAAAAGTCATAACGGGTTAAAACTACGAGGCTATAAAAAACCAATTTCAAGGGATTTAATTGCATGAAAATCATAAGAAATATGATACATTCAGGGGCAAAAGTAAAGTCTATAGAGTCTGTAGAGTTGACTTAGTGTTTGGTTTACATATAATAACAATTCATAAGTTAGTAATAAAGTTTGTACAATGCAACTTGTAGATCCAATAAATAGAATGTCTTAAACCGTCGTGGCGGTGCGGATAATTCACTGTGCGAGTATGTATCAGCTTGCAAACTAACTTCTTGTCAGTTGTATTCGTACCTACTACTTGTCGTACCTCTTATTTGTATTTACTGGTATAGTTTATATTTTATTTATCTTTCGCAGCATTCCATTTATAGCCTGCATATGTTCGTAAGTTAATAATAAGTTTGTACATCTGTCGCAAGTTGCGAGTTCAATCGTGTTACTTACAAGACTTGGTGTGACAGTTTCTTTACAAACAAACTTTCTGGTTGTCAATTATGGTGACTTGTGTGGCGATATATTAATATTATGATCCTAGATTCAATGAAGAATGCGTCGTAGGAATTCTGTGCCGTGAGCATGATCACCATCTTCAAAGTATTCGTACGGTAAACGTTAGTCATTAGTAGGTACGTCAAATGTCAATGTCCTGATATATACCCATACTAACGGCACACGTTTACTGTAGAAATACTTTGACGATAGTTTTCATGCTCGGGGCAGAGAGATCCAACTTTTTCTGTACAAAATTAAGCTAAAATATAAAAAGTTGATAAGCAATAAAGTTTTAGGCTTGACGTAGCAAAACTGTTGTACCTAATATGTAAGTAAGCAAAAGAACAACCAATTTACTAAAAAAGAAAAGGAAGCATTAGGAAAAGGAAACTTAGCGGTAACGGAAAAACTGCAAAATACTTACGTTCGTTCTCGTTCATAAAATATTTTTTAAGTCTTGAAAAGATTTCCGGGGAAAACATAGCGTAGCTGTTCGAAAAATAATATTTTCTGGAATAACACCTAGAATTGAGATAGTTCTAAAAGCATTTTTGACAGAGAATGCGACACTTGTACTGGAAGAGATCAAATCGGATCAGCAAATGCAATAACGACGAAACTCAAGAAAGTTTACGTTTTTGAGCGTTGGCGATTTCTTTGGAATTTGCAACACTTATTGATGTTTAATTTTTAATTCATATATCTAGCTCATTTCATAACATAATGTTGTAAAAAATTCACTGTAACAGTGGTATGTTGCAGTGCAGCATAAAGACATCTGAATTTAACAATATAATATTGCAAGTTGTTATTTTTAAGGAGTAAAACGATAGTCTATGATAGGTAACAACACCCCAATATTAAACACGCTGTTAAATAAGACAATTATTTATTATTGTATTCTCCATGTAAACTACTCGTAGGTAAAATAGTTTTACCACCAAAAAATGTTAGTACCTAATGCAAAATTAAATGTTACCTTCACTTCTGCCTTTAACGACTTTAGAGAGCAAGTTATAAATGGCAAGAAGTTATGTTAAATTACTTGCATTGTTATTTGCAGCTGAACACGCCGAGCTATGCAAAATATTCTCGCTAGAGTAAAATGTCGTAGCATATTGTTCCCAGAGATCTTTGTACATCTAAATAAAAGCAGCAAGTTACATCAAATAAAATGTAACGCAATTAAAATTTAACCTGCCAAAGGATGTGTAGGTAGGTAATTGCAACAAGGGATGTTCCAGTTGTTGCATGTTGTGTTTACAACATGTTTAGTTGAAAATACCACCCCATATTTTTAAAGGTTTGTAGATTCTATGAATTTTTCTTCATTTTTATCACATTATATCATTAAACAAGTGTGATATCCGATGGACACTAGACGTCAGACTTTAAATTCTTTATAGGCGGACACGGCAAGAATAATTAAATAGTAATAATTCTTACTTCTTAGAAACAGCCTGGACGTTGTTTTCTGATTCTAAAACTTTTCCATTACCGTTAAATAAAGTAACAGCTTCCTTCCAAGTAAAACTATCTCTATGAAGTGAATTCCTATGCGATCTGCATTTTGCATTCATTATTCATGAATCGAAACTTCGCTATTCACTGATACTGACAAGACGCTTGAGATAATACAAGTCACTCTAACCTGTCAAGGATGAATTGATACAATAAAGGGATTTCGTAGACAAAAGACGACCACGCGTTCAAATGCTGCGTTGGAGCATGCTGTTCTTGTCTTGTTTCAGACCGATACAGAGAGCGCTATGTATGTATGTGTACGAGTATAATGCAAGTAATAAGCACTAAAATAATGTGCATAGCCCCGTTGCTTGAGTACAATGTACCTAGTCAATGTAAGCGAGTGGAAAGTCAATCAACGGCAGGCGCGGTCATTCCTTGGTAGAGTGACCCATAGCAGAAAATTACATGAGCACTTCTAATATCTCTGTCACTCCCATATCTCTCTCAGTCTTCAAGAATGCTGCAGCCCTCGTTAGTAAACTGATTCAGTCATCTACTTTGTGAGTATCAAATTAATACAAAACGCAGAACGTAGAACAGCCTAATACCATTATGTTCAAAGTTATACAATAATAGCTTTCTTGCAATGATTTTTATTTCGGTATAATCTATACTATTCAAAAAATAATTTGGGCAATTTCTCATACGATCCGGGCGTTTTGTATACATTATTCATGAATCGAAACTTTGCTGTCTACGCTTAATACACAGACAAGACGTTCGGAATAATATTTCAGCCATCAAAGGCATATTGGTGAGAAAGCTTCATGAGTATCCAACTGCGACCGATTCACGATACAAATGATATTGCTGATGTCAAACCTTAATTTGTTTCTACGAGGCTACGTACGTTGTACGTATTTCAGGCTGTCCCGTCATACGTATTTCAGGCTGTTTATTTAACTAAATAAATATGTGGCTTGTAATGCATTTCAAAAATCCATTGAAATTAAAAGAAAACCCAGTAGGTAAGCATAGGTTCTAAAAGACTAAAATTGAAAAAATTACTCATCATCTTCTTCAACTCTAATAAAATTCTATCTTAAAGCTTCAGCAAACTGAGATTTGAGTTTATCATCGTAATAAAATTGTATAACTACATTTGTTTGTTTCTTAACAAATAGGTACCTGGTCTATAGTTACTTACTATATCAAATTCGGTTATCTTAGGGGTAAGCCACGACTCTAGAGACCTTTGGCGTCAACCTTGCGAGTTGTTTCGTTTCGTTAGGTATTCAATGTTATGTCCAATTTTTATTGATAACTTTATATCTTTCGGTTTCTCCGAGGGTTAACAAGATTTGAATTTGGTAGGTCAGAAAATGTAAACAATTTATTTCAGTACCTAATCTCTTTTGGGACTTAAATATTTTTCTTTGTATCATTTCTAAATACGAACATTTCCAAGTCAAGATTGGACTTTTATGTAAGTGAATAACATAATTTACGTCAAACTGTCATTGCAACTTGTCATTGTAACTTATTAGCTGAACGGGTGTTCGAGCTTCAGTGATTGTGAGACATCATTTAGGGAATCCATCTCCCAGTGACATTAGTAAATTAATTTAATCAAGTGCAGGAATTCCAGTCGGCACACGTCGAAAGTTTCAAACTAACTTCGCATGTTCAGCGCTTGGGAGTAGGTACTCCAGTCACTTTTAAGTTACCTTATTTCCTTGAGCTCTGTTCGCTAGGAACAATTTTCTCGAGTCGTTAAAGAATTTAACTTGTCTCGTTCGCGCGTGCCTATTAAATTCGGTGGAAGAAATTTAGAAATAGTTTACCTACAGAGTTTCATAGCAAGACATGATTTTGATTGCAGTGCGTCACAATAAAAGTTTAAATAAAAGTTTTTAAATACTTTAGAGTGGAACCTACCATTATTTTTCAGTCCTTCATAATTCAAAAGTAGGTAAATTAAATATCAAACGTAAAGTATAGTAAATAACAATAAAAAAACAGATTTTCAAAACTAAAAAGAACGTAGAAGAGAATTTCTTGTTTAAATAAGAAATGACTCCACTCGTACCTTTCCCGTTTTCGGCGCGTTCTGAAATTTGTCACCCAGCAGCTTATTTGTCACCTGTCCCTGCAGTTTTCTTATTACAGTGAGTAATGACTTCATCCCAAATCATATCTTCTACCACTCATCCATCTCTTCCTACACTCGGATGCTACTCGTATAATAACGGATATAATAGACTACGGAAACTGATAAACTAGTTGCTTTAAACGTCCAACGTTGGTTCGGTGGAGTTATGATTAAATTTTGCTTACGTATAGATAATTATGTGTGTATCCTAAATTTGTGCCTCATTGTACCTATTGTACCTCACATTTTATATCAGCTTGTCGACCTACACAATTAATATAGGCCTTTTTAATAGACATTATTTTGTCTTCATTTCTTACTTTCCGCTTTGAAATTTATAATTTGTTCTTCCTATATCGATACCTGTCCTGTCATGTGTCCTACACAGCCATGGTTAAAGGGACAGTAAGAAAGATTATAACCAAACCCCTAATAACCTCCACCTACGAAAAGAGGAAACAAATGGTACAGTAGCAGCAAGCTCTTCATATCTTTGAGTTTGGGTGATGTTATTACATAGATACGATGCCGTAAATATAGTAGCGACCTAAGACAGGAATATTCTATACTGTGAAATTTGAGTTTGGACGTGGGTGTTCATGGTTGGTACTCAGCACTTAAGATCAGGTGGACTGTATGCCTGTTTGATACTCATTGACGATATAAAATGTTGTACTTTCAATTTTACAACAGTCCCTTAAATGTACAAAGCGAAATGTTCCTGAAATGAAATAGAACTGAATACACTCGTATTTTATGAAGGGAAACTCAATTTTCTCGAAGAATTCGTGCCATGTTTGCTCTTTTCCAAATGACGCTTTCAGTAACTTATCACCTTGTCAGTATGTTTGTCAGCCATCGCTTCTGATCTCTTGTCGTAGTGGATTATAAGATTATCGCTACCTAGAAAAGTGGATTTAAGTTTATTGAGAATCTGTCATTAAGTATCCGTCCATTGGTTTATTGTAAGTCGATTAATACTAAATACAAATTAATTATTAGGACACACTCTTTTTTCATATTCCATCGTTATAATAGGTTAGGTACCAGATAGAACTGTGTCTAAATTAATGATCGTGGTTGTTAACCTCAACTATTTTAGGTCATCAAGTAAACTGAGAAGTAATAAATAATAAAAAATTAATGAAGGTATTCTTTAAATTTGTGTCTGCAATAAAAGTTTTTAAAAATGACTAAAAGGACATAAATAAGTCAATTTAGTTTTTGTGAACAAAACGGCTCGAATTCAATTTCATACACAATACGATTAAACTTCCCCGAAATATAAAACTGAGCTTGAAGGAGGAAAACTAAATTTTCCACGAATTCTAACGGAAAACTGGAAAATGTTGAAATCATGCTGTAAATTATGCTGTCAGCTGTCACTGTAGTTTTTTTGATGGATTCTGAACCTGAAGTAGTTACAAGTTTTAAGTCCTTTTTTATACCAGCACAAAAAATTCTGCGCATATTATATAAGAATATGTACGATACGTACTCAACATGTAGGTATGATATCTAAGAAAATATACTTAAAAGGAATTTAAAGAATCAAGGAAAAAGAGATATCTCAACACACATGTTTCTTTGATATGGTAATTCGAAACAAGATCAAACTTTTATTATTCAGAATAAGTTCGCAATAGTATCACTTTAAAAAAAAAAATTGTAAGAAAAATTTAATTTTTCATGAAAGGCGTACAAGCTATGCTGTCAACTGTCACTGCAGGTTGCTTTCTTTGATGAACTCTAAAGTATACAATAATTGTATACAGGATGTCCCAGAAACAATGGATAATCCTGAAACCTCTTATAGTAGGCCTCTTGAGTACCAAAAATATTGAATTGAAAAAAACCTGACTTGCTTGATTGACTGGTGGCTTCGAAAATTTTATTCATACCCGTATCACCATCTCGAGCATAGAAAACCGATTACTACAGTCTTTTTTCTATGACCTCGAGCGAACCGTACAGTACATGCGACCAAAGGAATTCAACTTTAAAATATAAAACAGAATTTAGAAGAAGAAAATTGAATTTTCCATGAATTCCAAGGAGGCAAGCTCTAACGCGACTGACACGGATAAAGAACTTTTACCTAAGTTATGTTGTCGGCTGTCACTGCAGTTTGCTGATGGATTCTAGCTCGAAGCAAAAGTTTATCTCGTTATTCCTTCACACTTTGCTTTTCAAATATATTCAAGATATTATCTTCAAATTTTAACCGATTTCAAAAAGGAACAGGATACTGACGTAGATGTGATTATCATACAAAGTTCGGGAATATTAAATTGAATGTTAAAGTTTTCTGATTCAGCGTACCTATCCTACTTTTTGCGGATATAATCGGAGTCAATAGCATTATGTGTCAATTTTGTAACATAACAAAAAGATGCTCACAAAATCTGCCAAACAACTGACCGTACTAGAGGTTGCTAAACTAAGTCATTCACAGCTCCAACATAAGAAATATTACGTGTCCAGTAATAAGTTAAGGAAAATGAGAGTAGTAATCAAGAAAGCTCCTTACATCTGTTTATTACCATTTGTTCACTAACAGCATTAGGATCTTTACCGTTACAGTAGAGAAACGTCATTAATGTGTGCCGTTGGGATTTGAATCAAAACTTTTCGATCAAAAGTCCCAATATATCTTAGCTTAGCTTAGCTTGATAGCAATATATCGTTAACTATTTGTGTTTTAGTGTAATTATTTATTTATATACATAGCTGTGCTATGATCAAGTAACCTTATTTTCTTTCTTTCTTTCTATTATCTATGATCCATTTCTAGTTTCTTTCTTGTCAGCCAATAGGGTATTTCGCACCATGCAAGGAAAAATCCAAAACTATGTAATATTGATAGATTTTGTTAAAAGCAAGTGAAAAATGGTGATTTCTGTTCTAAAAAATGTAGTATACATTTATTATTTCAATTATAAAATTCAGGTTTGTTAATCTGTTTTTCAAATCACGCTATACGCCATGAAAGCTATCGGCGTGACGTCACTAGCAGTGTAAATAAACAATGGAGTATAACTTTCTTCCTTTACTGAGATGTATTGTTTACACTGCGCGTGACGTCACAAGCATAGCGGCAGCGCCGAGACGGCCGAGACCGTGTTTTCGCGGGGATTTTTGAAATTTAAATTGAAAAGTCTTTGTTTACATAATATTTGTTTGCAAAAATTTTTTTCCAATTTTTTATGGGTTTTTATGACTTACGAATTCATATAAAAAGCTTTTTGACATAGGCCGTAATACCCTATTCTATTCTTTCATCTTCTTTGTTCGCTCGCAAGTTTGCTAAGGATGTTGTCGTGCGTCAGATGCCTGTTGCACTCAAGTGCTAATGCTTGTTACAAGTTTAACTGCTACTGACGGTTAAATTATTTCAGGCGTTCGGGACTAGGATCGAATTTTCAAGAAGTTAGTAGGTACTGAGAGTTAGTACCTCGGGGATAGCAGCGATTTCGTGACCTAATTCAAAGATGATTTCAATCTTATTGTGTGCTTGAGTGTTAAAAGGTCAAAGAACCAGGAGATATGGTACCGGACTTCAAATGTTCCTGACATATTATATATATATATATCAACTATTCATGTCTGATAGATGTGACAATAACCATAATTTTGTTTTCACAGTGTTTCACTAAGTACCTACTATAATTTTTTGCCCGACTACGGCGAAGCGAAATTGAGGATTTACATATTACAGATTTTTGATATAAAATAAGCGACAAATCTCATCTATCACCATGCCATTAACTCTCATTATACGTTTCGGATCAATGGAGTCATGTCCAAGATAGCGTGTGCTTTACTTGTCGAAACGTTAGCTAAGTGCCTTAAAATGTTATGTCAATTCCGTGTTCTCGTCGACATCCTTCCATGTGTATCAAAGACGTTCAAAGAAAGATTGGTATAATCTGTAATTTAACGATGTAAATTTGGCGTTGTTTTGTTGAGATGTTTATCGACGACACAGTAACTATATAGTAGTATAAATTTTATAACTATTATATTTAACTATTATAATTAACTATATAGTAGTATATATTTTCTTGTTTCTTCTTGCGTGAAGAAATTGATTGGGTCTCTGATGTGCAATTGGTTGCAAGTAGAAATTACTTTTGAGTGTTATTTAGTTACTAAAATCGCCACAAAACCGTTAGCTAAAACATTTTTATGCTGGCATCAAATCTCTGTCACACGTAAAGCATAATCCATCTCCATCAGTGTATCCTGGTTTGGACAAAGATGATTCTTAAGCATCATATTTTGAAATTTTCGTCCATTTTAGGGGATAATCCTTTACAGCCAAAAAACTCTGGCTTATTTCCATAATGTTCAGTGAATGCTAATGCATTCTGATATCAGAGCGTAATCACAACAGCTGTTCGCAACTATACAAGCATAAAGAGCAGCACAAAATATTTTGGAGTAGTGTTTACCTATCAACTAAATGATTTGATACAATTGGTAATGTGCGCTAGGTACTCCAAATGGAACTTTGGTAAATAAAAACTTTTTTAAAACTTTTTTTTGTTACTTGATGCAAAAGTATAAGGTTAATGGTCTCGAAAATGTAGGCATTCTTAATCGTATAGCAGATATCATGTCTCTCAGTCACCATCATCAACTGTTCGCGTTTTGGAATTTCCACATCCACTAAATATGCCAAAAAGTACCGATGTTATAAATGCAGTGCTTGTTACTCTGAAGATTTAAAATTCCCTTTCGATAAACAGCCTGGGAAAAATGTAAGCCTTTGCCAATAAACCCCAGTCCGTAGCTTTGTCCACTTATGTAACTAGTTTAGGTTCTCCCTACGTAAAAACCATAAGTGTAGGTTTCCTCGGCGAATGCAACGACCAAAATAATAATCTCAGCACTTCACCCCAACTATTATCTCTAATGTGGGCAAAATGCTAATGCGTTGATGTTCTTACGCTTATATGGTTTTAGTATAAGAGCGCCAACTACTTTGCATAAACTGGTTTCGTGAAATTGTACCGGTTAACATTTTGTACCATATATTCCTGCATATTCAGAATTTTTAAAGGTTTTCGCTTTGAGGAATTCAATCTAAAAGTATAAAAAACGCAAAAGTTGGTTGATCTTGCCGTTGCGCTTACGTTGGAGTAACTTATTTTTAACATAATTAACATATAGTAATCGTGTAGAGTGGACACATGATTGACTTCATCACTCAATACCACGAATTCCTGTATACAATTTTCCATTAGTTGCAATAGCCATATTTTATACGGTTACCACATTACGACCATTACGCTCTTCCTGATTTCATAGAATTATAATACATCAAAAAATAAATTGAAGTTCTGTAGCAAATACGAAATAGCACACGGGCTGTAGTCGCGGTGACGATTGGTGACAGTTTGATTGCGCTGCGGTGCTCCAATGGACTTGGAACATCAACTTGTCAGCGAGTTCCAAGTCGTTCGTATATACAATGTAGTTAAAGTAAGGCTTGGCAGTGGCTTAAGTAAAGTGAGGCAGTGTATTTTTTTTGTTGCCAGTAACCCAATTAATGACCCACTACAGGGTCGGGTCTCCTTCTCGTAATGAAAGGGATATAGGCCTTAGTCCACCACGCTGGCCTACTGCGAGTTGGTGGACTTCACATACCTTTGAGAACATTTTTTTTTGTGAACTCTCAGGCATGTAGGTTTCCTCACGATGTTTTCCTTCACCGTAACATCAGGTGATATTTTATTTTATAAAGCGCACATAACTTTTTTTACAAAGTCATTGGTGCGTGCCACTGGGATTCGAACCCGGACCCCTCGATTCGAGGTCGAATTCTAAGCCACTGGACTATCACCGCCTTTTTTGTTATAGTTGACATAATTTTGACATTTTGTATTTAACTGCCATATATCTCAGTTTAGTTACATAAAGCTTACGAGTAAGTTACTTAGATTTGACTCAAACCCTTTATGAAGCCATGAGTTAGCCACATACCTACCGATCTAAAACAAAACATGTAGGTTTTACGCTACTATCCTTTAACTATTCAAAACAAATCAAAAATAAACTCAAGTTCTGTAGCAAATACGAAACAGCCTAGCACACTGGTTGTACTCGCGTTGACGATCGGTGACAGTTTAATTGCGCTGCGCTGTCAGCTCCAATGGACTTGGAATATCAACTTGTTCGCGAGTTCGAAGTCGTTCGTACATTCCACAGTACATGTAGGGTAAGGCTTGTTCTAAAATAAAATCGATAAATATTAATCGATTTAAGGCAACTATTAATTTTAGTAGATTTAGAAGTTCAAATGTGTGTGCAAAATGCTCAGATAGCATATCTTCAATTAATCCCGCATATTTAGCACAATTTTTCGCAAATTAAACTACCTACCTACACTAATTGCAATATGCAAGTATTCAAATATACATTTTTCCGGGTTTAATTGTATTCACAACGATACACAACTTACACTAAAAAATTTCCCTGCAAAATTGAGTGATATTCTTCAAAAGAAAACATTCTTATTTAACATTATATGTACCTATAACTTAGAAGTAATATTGTGTGCAAGAAAGTAAGCGCATGATCTAATATCAACTCCGTTTGCCAGATAAATCTAGAAGCGATAAAATTGTAGTTTAGTGCTAAAAGCTTAGTCGTTTAGGGTATATTTGCATTTTATCGCCATCCCAGATTCTCAAATATTATATACTCTCATAAATAAAGCTGCTTTAAGTGCATTAAGCTGGAGCATTTTGGTACTTTGGCTTTATGAAATTTGTTAAAAATTGGTTCTCGAAAATATCTTTCAAAGCATATTGATTTCTTTTTTCAGATTTTCACTATGATTTATTAATGTGATAGATTTGACTAATTGTTTTTCTTGTTCATAATATGCGTAATAAATATTGCTTATGTTTGGAAGAAGTGTAGTTTCCGGAGAAAAATCTTAGTTATTAGAAGTCATATCCACTTAACAAATTGGACAGTACTTTGATTCTGTTTGAGAAGCAATATTGATGTCCATAGACTGCAGTGAAATGGCCTAAAGATATATTACAATGTATATACAACTATGTAACCACCTGGTTATAGTATCTCTCAAGGCAAACAAAGAGTCGTAGCTCTTTATAAAACATCAATGTTGAATATAAACGGAAGAGATCATTTGCGTAAAATGCCATTGCGAAAGTACTCGAGACAAAAAGATTTTTCATTTTATAGATACGTAGGAAGAGAAAGATGTTAAATCTTTTAGTACGGGCATTAACGAGTAATTTCCTGAAGTAAATTGGTTCTACGGAACTACTGTGGGTATTCCTTTTTTTCAGACAAGAATGGATTCTCTTTCCGTGGTTGTAAAAAATTTTTAAAATTGCTGTAATGATATGAGAAGGATCGTCGAAGACGACAAATCACAGGTTCAAAACGTAAACAAAAAAGGATAGACATAAGATAGCAGTGTAAAAAATTAAAATATAAGTAGGTAAACATTTTTCCAAAAAGTTATAGCACTCTTCCATAGGAACTCAACTTTAATAATTGACATTTTAAGACGTTTCTGTACTTACAATTTGGACGTCTAATAATGTATCAGACTTCTTCTTCGCCGGCCCTTGTCAGTTGACCGCTCTCCCAAGGAGCGCCACTGAGCCCGATCTTCAGATCATCTGATTCAGTTGCTTCTCGCAATTTGGCGCAAATCTTCGCGCCATGCTACTAAATGAATAAAACTATGTAAACTAACTTCTGTCACTATTGCAAACTTAATTTATATCTCGCTTGAGAAATTCTAATTGATTTTAAAGTTGTCAAGACTCTCCTAGAGCTAAGCAACTTCATGTGGTTCAGTTGGAAGGTGTGGTTAGACTTTATGTTTGAGACGGCTAAGTTAGTCTCATGAGACGCATTGAAGTTCTAGAAATGGTGTTCTGTTCTATTTGACTATTGTCTAATGCCCATGGGCTAAGTCGTTACTTAACAGCTTAGGTTAAGTCGTTACTTTACCTAGTAGAATCTACAGTATATATTCAAGAGATAACGAGAATTTGAGCTGCCGAGATTGATTGGTTACCATGAATATACTTGGGCAGTTCAGGGAAGGTGTTTCTGTTGGAAAATTCTGTATAAGATTATTTCTTTACTACTCAAACCACATCTCCTTACTACGCGATACGAATGTGTCGGTAGGTTATGTAGACAACGGCAAATCCCCCTCTGAAAAAACTTTCATTTTGCCAGACAGTGCACACTCTATTATAGTACAAAATTAAGGAAGGTAGGTATCACAAAGTTGCTAAGTGGATACCTATCGAGGTTTTTTGACAACGGCGATGTCACGACGGACGGACAAGAAATTGACTTGAAATTTTAAGGCACTTAGCCAAACTTCCCGACGAGTTTGCGAGTTCGTAACAAGGATTCGATCCTCTTAATCTACGATGTTGGATCTAAACTTGACTAAACTTGCCATTCTTTCATGTACGTAGTTACTTTAGGTTACATCAATTCGAAAATAACTGCCATCTGGTCTTTTGATTTTTCGTATGTAGATAATACCTAGTAATATGAGCGCAGGCAGTGACATTGCCTGGCGGGAGATCTCCCTTTTTCCTCCAAATGTTCTAGCTATGAAGTTGCAATAAGTACATCACTTACGAGACTCACAGATCAACTCAGATAAAAACTAGACTCTGCCATGTTGATTCAGGCCCTGCAGCCACCTGGCATCGGAAAGATAGGTTGTTCAAATTCTTTACTATTTTTGTTTTAAAAAAATGTACATAATAATCTCATAATGACGCATTTATTACATTAAACACGGAAGACAAAAATATTCTACACCTACCTGATGTACAGGAATTCTAAAAAGCTGATAATGCAGAAGAATTATAAATGGGCGAAATTTACGCTTCGGGCCATATTCCAGGAAGCCACGGGAATATGCTGAGAGCATGGGCCGATACGTCACAAAATTACGGAACATAGCCGTGTCAGATAAATATTATGTAGTTTTGTAGAACATAGTGTGTATTGAATACCACTATTTCATGAAAAGATGACGTGGACATAATATACGCGTAAATTATGATGAAGTACACTTGAGTGATTCAAATTTTACAATGTATGTACAATGTACATACTCGTACATACACACGATACATTTTACTAAAATATACACAGTTGAGCCGTACATTCATTAAATTCCAGCGGTTGAATAGAAAAATAATTGTAGCACATTATAGTTCATGAACTATAATATGCTACACTGAATTTAATGCACAAATGTGTGTATTATTTTCATATCACCACATGCACGTAAATAGTGAAAATATATTGATACGGGCATCTGTGAAAATTCTTAAAGCTATCCAAGAAATTTCAAAACATGTTAGGAGAGCGTGATTTACGGACGATGTTTTACGCCTCGGCCATGTTCCAGGAAGGCACGGGGCTATGCCGGGAGCACACAGGGCCGATACGTCACAGGATTACGGAATACAGCATGAATATAGCCACGTCGGTGATTTTATATTTGGAATAGATACAGCTTTATGGAATATTATGGTTTTGTCCAGCAGTGGCCTTAAAGGGCTGAAATATTATTCTTAGATCGGTACATACATGAAATATCTACAAAGAATTAAAATGTTTTCTTATTAAAAGGCATTAAATTAAATTGTATTTCATGGAAGTCATAAACTTGCGACAGGTACCTACTTAATTTTTAGCACATGACATTATGTTTAATTGATGACGTCTTCTAGTAGTTTCTCTGTCTTTTTACCACATTATGTCATTTTATTGTCGGCAATAGTATATATCAAGATACAATCTTGCAGGTATATCACTTACAATCTCCTACTAGTTAGTTGCACTTGAAAGTCAGCCACGGCTTATGCATTCGGATTATGAGTGGGCTTATACAGTATTGACAACACTTACCGTCTTCGGGTAAGACTCGAGTCTGAGCTGAGTAATATCAAGCTTTAAGAATTCTACAACGATATACAATTTATTTACATTTTCTATTTCCTTACTTTAATTTTTATACATACTGGTGGTCCAAAATAAACGTAAATTATTTTCTTCGTAAAAAAATGGATGTTCATGGGTTGTAGTGACAACTTATGCGGCTCACATTCTCTTTTCATTACAATAAGAAAATAAATTGATTTCAATAATATTACAATATGTAAACAAAACAACTTTATTTTCAGGAAACTGCGATAATTGACCACGTAGACCGTAAAAAGGCACAATGGATACACAGAGATTAAATTAAATACAAAAAGGAAGTACCCAGAAAAGTATTTAAGAAGAGATATTTGGTACCATTTTCACTAATTAGGCTCTTTGCATGTAAAGTAATTATCATTCTAAATTATGTACAGACCAAGATGAAAAACCCGAACGTGACCAGAATAAAAGCGACAGATAAATTAATTAACTCTCCGACCTTTTTATAATTACTTTTATTGTTCGTTCTTTAGGTGTACCTATATTAAGTGTTAAGTAAGATTTTGTCATTAAAAATTGGATTTTCTGTATGATAAGACAACCTCAATAAAACAGTGTAATAAAAAAATTGTTTTGACATTGTTTAATTCGTCGAATCCTAGATTTACCGAAGCACTTCATAAAAATAATCAAAGTAGTTTCTTCTTATCAATAACACGTAGATCAAAATTATTTTATCTAACTTTATCTAACATAACGATGTACTCAACAAGATACTGTAAAAAGTACGTAAGACATGAATAACATGCGGCTTTAGGCTGGCGGTAAGGCACGCTACTATCTCGCCTAGTAGATAATAATTTTTCTTATCTTTTCTTAAACATATAGCAACATTTTGTATTTCGTAACCTATAGATATGTGTCGACAATCTTGGATAAAAAGATAAGTTGACGTCACATATCTTTATGAGGTCATGAAAAACGGCGATTACCATAAATGTGACGTTTTCGTCTTTCACCACGCGTCGTTAGAGGGTGGCGGGGCTGCTCTAATGACAATACTTCTTGTGAAAATGTGCTACATTATCCCCACATATCTTTGTTGTTTGATGTAATAATTCAATAAGCACTCCATTATTCCATTACACTTGTGAAATGTTATTCATCTAGTTAGAACTTGGTCCAGAGAATGTATCCCTAATTTTAATCCAGGTAATAAACCACGTGCATACCAAATTTAATCCAAATCTGTTCAGCAGTTTTTGCATGAGTTGAATGAGTAACAAACATAATTCACAAACCATACACGGATAGGTTTCTTCAGCGAAACATTTAATAATCCAATTTTATCTAACGCTAAACGCAGTTTCAAAGCAAAGTTCATAAATGATGTTTCTCGCCGCTCTACATGTTGTATCATTAAAAGAGGTGTGAGCGCTCACAGGAACTATTAGACTTTATCAACAGGAGAAGTGAAGAGCCGTTTTACTCACTTCTAACACGTTTAAAAACTTGTAGGGAGCTGACGGTAACTCTGGAATCAAATTAATGTCTATAGATACTGGCAATGAATACTTGTCGTGAAGGAAATTTAGTATGGGAACGAATCCACAACAGTTTATCATTTTTTTGTCTTTATCATCATTTTGGTGTCGGTACGGAAAAACGTTAACTCGCAGCTCAAACTTTATGTCTGGTTCGGGCGCGTATCGTATAATACGAAAAAAGCAGTTCTGCTTTTTACGTGTTCATTCCTTTTGAACTCCAATTAGCTCGTACTTCACAGCAGATTATGGAGACGGCGTGGTGTCGCTTCCCTGGTAAATCCGGATAAAATACCGGGCTCTACATTTTTTATTATACTAACATAACGTATAATAAATGGTTAACACCTTTTGTAGGTACTCTAATGTTATATTTAATACTTTATTTATACAATAAAGTATAATCAGTAATGTAGTGTAAGCAGTATCTATAGGTAGGTACTGTATTCCAGGCTTTTTTAATAGTGACGTATGCACAAGCTTCTTACTCTCTTCATTCTGAGGGCTAAAAATAATAGGGATTCCAGTGATAAAAAGCTAAATGATTGGATCAGTGTACGAAGCTAGTCACGTGCGGGCCGCCGTAATAAAACGCGCATACAGTTGTGTACCTAATATTCAGTTAAGCTGGCCTTCCGATACCGCTACGTGACCAGCAACCTAGCGACATCTCTATTTATTTAAGGAAAAGTACATTTCATAACTTCCCTTTATCATTTTTGTGCGTATTTGTAATAGAGACCGCGTTAAGAAACTCTTATAACTAGTTTGCTTTAAGTTTACTCTTAATAAGTTTATCGCAATATATTAATATTAATAATTAGTTACCCACTTGATATTATTATTTTATAATTCCAAAAATATGTTTTCTTAAACTATGCGAAATACCTACCAAATATTCAGTTAAGTTCAGTTAAGTCGACACTAAAAAATCATTTTTATTTATATTTTATTTGTTCTAATGATACCTATATTGTTTGTAACCCGAATGGGTCAAATTAAATACTTTTACTATTCAAAACCCTTTCGCCCCTTCTTTCGTATTTAAGTAAAACGTCAGTACTTGCTACACTTAGGTACACCTTGTTTTGTAGTTTATAAATAATATATCAAATAATCACTAAGACATTAACTATTGCTCAGTAGGGCCCTAAAAATTGACTTAAATATCATAATATGCACGAACACGGATCCGTCACAATATTTTCGTGATTAAAATCTCTGCACTCACGTTTGGGATCACTTCTTTTCGAGAGCGACGTGAACATTCAGTTCGTAATTATAAGTACTGTATATTTCAATAATCTGGAAAAAGGAAACACAATAACACCCGCGAGGCTCTATAAGAGGTTAATGTCATCCATAATCCAGGTGGGTTTGCGCGTCTTTCATTTTACACGACACGAGAGAATCCCTGGCTCACAGCTTCCTATTAAATGTTAAGAAAGTAACATATTACTTAGTCTAGCGATCCTAGTAAGCCGTTCGTTGCTAATATATTTCTCTTAGCTAGCTAGTATTTCCGTTTTCTTTAGGAATTAAAAACGTTTTTTAGCTATTGATTTTTTTTCTACTGGAAGTTTCTAAATAATTGGGTTCGTTTTATTTCCGTTGCCTTTGATATTAGTAGCTAATAAACGCCTTAACCACTGCGCCATTAAGGCGATTTTTTTTTTTTCAAAAAATTTATCAGTTACCAATGAGATTTGATAAACCACTTGGCTTTTGCAAACCACTGCATATTTATGAAATTATTGCTCAATGACGAAGTTGTAGAAAATAAGAAACAGAGTATTATTATTACAAAAAAATATCCTTTTATTTGAAACCAGAAAGGTTAGTTCTAAATGGAATCAGGAATAAATTAAATTCGATCATAAATTTTACAGATGACATATTTGTTCCAACATGGCTACAGATGTCAACACAATGCATCCTCGCGCATTTTGTTATCCCTCGCGTTGGTTGTGACCTCGTAAAATTTATTGTCAAAGATTGACTACAATATGAGTTATAATATCTGTCTGTTTTTATTTATCTTAAAATTGGTACGTTAACATAGTAAAATTGGTAAGTTAACAATGTTAACATAGTTAAAATAATAATGTTTTTCTTAAAAAAATGGTGGCACAATAATCAGTGTTGATTGAGACAATAGCATCATAGCATACATAACAAAAGTATGGTTTCCAAATACTTAATTTTTTATTATAGATTTAAAAATTACCGCTCAGACAGCGACAACGCCCCACCCTCCTCCACCGAAGCAGAGGAGCGAACGATCATCGAGGGCTGATGGTGGACCACCATCGCCCGCCTCACGCTCAGGGCGCCGCGCCACCTCTCATCATCACGGCTGGCGACGTCTCACATGGTGTGATAGTCTCGTGAAGAGCTTACTATAGAAATGATCCTATGAAGTAAGGTCTTGCCGAAACTTGATTACGTGCCGAGGGTCATTCGGCAGTAAGATATCTTAACAGCGTGATGTAGAAGTGTATTTTGTAGCGCCATCTAGATCAGGACACTTCAACTATAATGTCTCCTACTAGCGCCATCTTTTGGAGAATTTCTTAAATTTTAACAGTAAACTACCCTGCCTGTTAACTGAAGATATTATATAAATCAGATAAGGCAAGTTTGTTGACATTGGTTACATATTTATTTGCAACACGAAATGATGCATCATTCTTTACCTCTTGGGTCACGACCCTTTCCTTAACGCAATAATTTTCTGTCACCATGTAGTCCTTTATCTCTTTAATACGACAATACGACACTGTGTTGAAGAATATCATGACTAAAAGTAGAACACAAACATAAGAATATATAATTATCTACATAATTATATATGTAGAAAAAATGAGAGGGACACACTTTTCTTTATTATAAATTGAAAAAAAAAACACTGCATTATCTACTTGAGTTATAATTAACTAATTATTGGGTACGTTAATGAAAATCGGCGCCATCTTGTGTCAATTTACTTCATGTTTTTCACATAATTGCGTTCTCGTGCCGCCCGCGCCGCGGTTTGCTTTAAATAATCATTAGGTAATTGATTGAATCATAAGTATCAAATAAATAATAATTAGATATGAAATGATATAATACAATCAAATCACTAGCCATGAAGTAGGATTAAAAGTATTAAAGTTTTTTTCCCCATTTATTATTGCTCCTCTAGAAAAGTAGGTACAGAAACCGAACCCTTGATATAGAAGATTTATCATTATTATCTATTTATTTATAAATCTCTTAATTATATTATTCTATGAAAGTCATTTATCTAGCTGTTGTATCGTGTTAAAATATAAATGTTTAATGTTGGACGTACCCCCGTCAATTAACTCGTCCTGTCCCTACTAACACACATACTTAGGTACTCTGCTGTTTATATAAAAAGGTCGCAAAGCGGTTTAAAAATAGCTTTGGAATTTTTAATGAAGAAATGGGTTAGGCAACCACATCACGTAAAGCGTTAACGTTCTATAGGCAAGTAACACTGAGTCGCATTTAACATTTTGACGGGTAATTTGGCACGGCACATGTAGATTGTAACCAGTGAAATATTGCCCCGCTCATATTAAACATTTCGTTCGGTGCCTTCTTTATACGGGTGAGGGAGAAAATGCCGAAGCTCAAGTTACGTTGGTCATCCCATAGGCGATTACCCGTATTTGTTTATAGACGTGGGGTAGGTGAGGGTTTGTTTTGAACTGCCAAAATTTGGGCTTTTACGCATCCCCTGAAGAGGCGGCGAAAGTTGTTAATTCAGTTGAATGCTTTACGCCCTGCCTGCCTTTAAATAAGTGGGTCATTGTTATGTTATATCTAAATAAAGTATAGATATAATAAGTACAATTGGTAATTGAATATTGAATTGGGTTGGCAATGAAATTTCTGAGTAAATAAAGTTTCTGAGTAGACAAAGCAAGATACAAAAAATACAAAAATACTTTGTAAAATTCCAATTTTAGTGATAATGATACAAATTGTGGGGGCATCCTTTTAAGTAAATTTACCTGTGCTAGGATGAATTATTGAAAAAAGTACCTTCTAACACTAACAACAATTTAAATTTTATGCTAAAATATTGAGATAGGTAAAGAATAAATTTTTTGTGATATATTAGGAAAATTTGGGGCAGGGGTAATCACAACTCTGTGATACCTATTTTATTCATCAGGTATTTGCCTAGTATAAGAACCAGACCAACCAGGCCACGTACTAATGTATCGAATAAGAATGACATCGATGTCTGTGTTTCCACGTGATAAATTTATGGCGCAAAAATTGGTCTCATGCCCATAAATTTTATTTACTCAGAACGAGATGAAGATGGATGTTTTCATCGGGAACAAGGAATCCCATATTCCATTTTGAAGCCGAAATCGGGATATCAATCATCGCCACGCATCGCTTCCTATGCAAATACGCGTTTCATGCGACAACACGCAGCATTTTAGCGAATATATGGATTTATTGCCCAAATAGGTTTACTCTTGTACGCTCCCATGGATTTTAGTAGTCGTAAATTAAATTATGACGTATTATTGGAATGTGAAAAAGCGAAAAATGTATTCCTAGAGAGCAAAAACAATATTTGCTTTGGAATTTTAGCATAATTTCAATACAGTTACAAACAGTTTATAAAGAAATAAATAATTCTATACCTACATTGTGTTAATTATCTGTAGGCAAGATGTTCATTCTTCTACCGTTTTTTCCTCTAATGCTTTGACTAGTCTTGTAACTAGTTATCTTTGTGGGGTCTACAAAACGTCAAATTGTAGAAAAGGCGTGTGTATTTTTTTGTGTAATAAAATTATATTCAATGTCACCAAAATGAATTGCCTTAAGGTGAAACGATGAAATAAAAGTCTTCCTTACGTTTTGACAAGGGCGGCAACAGAAAATAAAATAAGATGTATATATCTAACTAAATTTTAGTATCAGGGTTATACTCGAATGTAACTCGGGTGTTAAGCGCAGCTAGAGTAAGGATTTACGAGGTCTCAAATTAATTGCTTCACCTGCTTTGTTTATTACAGCTGTTTGCATTTAATAGTCCTATATGAAACCAACTGTAGGAAATTAAATCGTGTTGTTTAGTGGATCTACGAATATATCCCATTTCTAGCTAAACCCAGTGTTGCTTTATGTGGCTCGATTTGATATTGCATAACTGCTATTAAAATAGTTTATAACATTTTTAATGGGAGCAACTGGGATACTGAACGCTACACATACTCATAGCTCCAAACTTCGATCTCTGTGTCGCGGATGCCATGGACACACACAAGACAAGTCCGCAACACACCCAGACCAGAAAAAGAAATTAAAACTCATTGAAATATCTGCTCCGCTGGAAATCGAACCCAAGACCCTCGGCGCAGCGCACCGGTGTCTTAACCTGATGGCAAGCGATTAAAATCGTTGTGGTGGTCACAAAAATTTTTATCGCCGCGAGGGAAGATTTACAAATGCTTTCTCTTTCCCATAATAAAAACAGCCGTTAACTATACGAATACTTTGACGATAGTATTCATGCTCAGAACTCTATAAGTAATCATTTTCGTCAACTCACCAGATTCTCTCTCCCTCACTCAAGTATGGCGTGAACCGCGTGAAAGTTCAATTAGCATAATGATCCAAAACCTTGCTTACAATCAGTAACTCTGAATGATCCTCCTGGTTTTAATCTAAAAAATGGCCAAGTAAGAGTCGAATTAAAATACGAAGAGTTCCATAGCATTTGACAGTTATCTATTGTGAATTATTTGTAAAAGTTAAACTCCTTATTTCGAAATATTATAAATAAACAATAGACCAGATTTATTTAACCGCCTTGTAAATATTTTTTTGCACCACCACATATTTATTTAGCTTTCATTTGCCTATAAGTATATTTTGGAAAACTGAAGAGCAATTCTTAATAAAGCATGTTTTCGGATAAGTTTGACGTCATTTTTAGATTTATCGTCAATTCTTTTTAGGTTAGATGTATTGGGTTGAGACAACTTATCATACTCGTAAATAGCATCATCAATACTTCTACTTACATCCTCATAAAACTCCAATATTTCCGATTGGTAATGATTCTGGGTGTTTGAGTTGAATTGAATTGAATTTATTTCTATTGTATTTATTCACATAGTTTATAAAGTCTTTATATTTTGTAACTAAAACTCTAATGGCCGCACTGAGAGACGTCATTTAACTTAAGGTTCACAGTGAACCTTAAGTTAAATGACGTCAACAGTTAGTGAACCGTTCACTAACCAACAAATGAAATCTTCTTTATTCGTATTGACATAAGTGTCATCGTTATTTACAAAATGAACCATCAACGTTAATGTAGGTCTCTGAGTACGGCAGTAAGAGCCTGAATACGCTGAAATAATATGTTTATTTCTATTTTATTTGGATGTGGAACCCTAAAACATCCTACAGTGTAGAATAGCAGGACGTCACAACGCACCAGTAGTACCTACTTGCAACAAAGCATAGAGCATTTCTAATCTGTGCGTCGCGGGGTTGTAATTAGGGGTTGGAGAGGGGTTTATTCAGCACCTCGCTTTACAATAAGAGACACGCCCGATCACTCGAAGTCATGCAAATATTAAAGTAAAGAGGAATGTGGATCATTTGATATCATGCACGGAATAGAGTAGGGGAAACAGCTATTACGAGTAGTCAATACAAGTGTCCTTACGGAATGTCTGTCAGTGCACCGGTGTTAAGGAATCCCTACGTCTGTTAGCAACTAAAACTCCATGATGTTCCGTCACTTCACATGGGGTTTCACATTTGTGCCCTACCTCGGGTTCGTATATTTTGGCTGTCACGTTATGACTTTATAGGTAACTACGCGGCGATAACTAGCGGTCAGGGACTTTAAAAACAAAAGATTGAAACCCAAATATGTGTTATACTTGGAATAAAATGGTAACTCGTTGATTTTTGTTCCGGAAAAACATCATTTGCATAGCGAGTTCAAACAATCCGCTGCAAACGCAGGTCCAGAACGGGATTGTGACTGCACTGCGCGTGATGCCCTCACAATGGAATGCAAAATGAGCTAGCTTTTGTTTTAAATGACACAAAATTGGTCTTCTCTCGGTAAAACTCATTACGCCCGAAATAAAATACCCACTTACTTATAAGAGATTTTAAAAATTAAAATGATGAATATAGAATATTTATTGATGTTTTGCGATGCGGAGCGGAAATGATCTGAATGGTTTGGATCGATTACAAACGTATTTCTTTAAAAAAATACAAAGTCACGTGGCGTCATCTCTTGGCGAATAGCGTAATCACCACAATATGTCGTTAAAACACAATCATACTAAAATAAAACTCTCGCGTATAAAGATGATTTGATGATGTATAAATATTTTTTGTAGCCTACTAAGGCACAACACAAATTATTACTACAAACACTTACACATTTATAAAATAGTAAATAGCAGGTGGCCAACATTAAACTAGATGGCGCTACCTATGCGTTTGTAGATTTATAGAAAATCGAAAATCGTTATTCGACGGCAAACAAATCTTGGAGAAAACAAATGGAATAGTAACATAATGCAGCTCGAAATTTCAATTACATATTGCGTTCTGCAACACTGGAACGCTAAACAACCTGAACAAGGTTTCCACAAGCAGAAAAACAAATACTTAAATTTTGCTCAATCAAAAAAAAAACAAATATTTTCAGTTAGGATGTCTAAATAAAATATCGCCAATATAATATTATTATGTTTCATATACGATGTACGCTTAACCAAAAGTTTCCTATAAAATCGCAAAAATGTAAAACATAAAAAAGCCTGGCGCTGCAAAAACTTTTCTTTGCCGTCTATAAAATGTATTAAATTTGAGCAATGTTACGTGATCAAACTGCAGTCTGTCGATAGAAAATGTTGAATACATTTACGTTGTATCGGAGGGGCCGCATTATTACAAGTTGTACAACTAGATATTGTATAGCCTTTGTAGTTCGCGCGGATAACAAATATGTACCTAGTGTAATGACATTCTTATGGCGGCACTTCACTTCACTATTTGTATTTGCGTATTCGGCATATTTGGTAAAGAATCGCCATGTATGGGTGTGGATGCTATATACGAAAAAATATTTGCCTTATTAACATTTGTCAGTTTTTTGACGCAACACTGACATTACCTTTAACTACAAACACTTGTGTATTTGTTATTTGGCTGCCATGCGCGGACGATGTGTTTGTCAATATTTACATGCGTGAAATATATGCAAATATTTGAATACAAATACGCAAATATCACATAGCCTAGTGAAGTGTCATCTTTAACAGAAACTTTGTTACATTGTAATAATATAATGTAAATAAAATATTCTATCCCTCTAATTTTAAACCTATCATAACGTGCGTTTCTTCTTTTCGACTACATACCTACTTTGGAATTGCTTAAGCGTTAGATTTTCTAAATCAATAATGGGTTAATCTTTTTTATATCCTATTATTTTTTTCATTACCTAATATGCAACATTTCTAATGTGCAGAATCAGCTTGCACGCTTCCCAACGTTTAGTGAGCGGTAGCGGTAGCGGCGAACCCGTCGTGAAGTAGCTAGGAAATCCCTAACCTAAGGATGTCTAAGGTTGTATATGGATGAGGATGAAGGACTTATAATATTATGTTGGCCTACAATTTATTTCAGAGGCTTAAATTTTAACTTAAATGTCGTATTACTTCCACATTTATACAAGTACCGTATTTTATTTTTAAACTGGGATATTTACTCTCGTATTAACACAGTAGGGTAGGGCGGGGCTTAAAGGTCTGCGGGTAAAAAGGTCCACCGTACCTATCTTAAAAACTAGAAACGTGACGTTCTTTCTAATGGCACGAGCGTAAAGACGCGGGCGCGGGGGGTGTAACGCGCCATTGCCGACAGTCGGGCGACGTCGCTAGCAGGAGTTACACAGCCGCGTGAAAAAATATTAACGTAAGTATTTTTTTTCGTTGCTAATCTTTTTGGTTCCGACCAATACTATTTACTCAAATACTCTTGAAAATAGTGTTTATGTGTAGGATGTTTAATTGTTTTTCAATGTTTGTTGTTAATTTTGAGTTAGATTAAACGGTGTTTTTCGTATAACCTCCACAAATACTTACACGTGGTTGGGGTAAAAAGGACCAACTGGACCTTTTTACCCCACATCATTTACATACTGCTAATAATTTTTTCTTATTTGTTTTAGTATGCGGAATTATAAAAAAAAAACAGATCGTGGCACAAAATCTGTGGAGTTGATGCAACGTGCAGCACATTTAGTCTTACATGAAAAAAAACCATTAAGGGAGGTATGTCGCAATTATGAATTAAGTAAAACTTCATTATCAAGGTTTATTAAAAGAATGCAGAATGATCCAGAAAATTTAAGATTTGGCTATGGTACTCCAAGGCAGATATTTAATAAAGAACAAGAAGACAGTCTCACAGAATACTTGCTCAAACTTGCAGAGATTTTTCATGGTATAGGTCCTAAAGAAGTTCGTCGCATGGCTTATGACTGTGCAACTAAATATAATATAAGTATACCGGACACATGGCATACAAACAAAATGGCTGGTAAGGATTGGATGTCTGCTTTTCTTAAACGAAATCCAAGTCTCTCCATAAGAAAACCTGAAGCAACAAGCCTCAGTAGAGCTACGTCATTCAACAAAACTAATGTACAAAACTTTTACACGAAATTAGCAGAAGTTATGGATCGATTTAAATTTACAGCTTCTTCTATATGGAATGCTGATGAAACTGGTGTATCGACTGTCACCAAACCATCAAAAATAATTGCTGCTAAAGGAAAGCGAAGTGTTGGTTCCGTAACATCAGGTGAACGTGGAACTAATGTAACTCTGTTAGTCGCTATTTCAGCTACAGGTTCATCCATTCCACCTATGTTTATATTTCCTCGCAAAAAATTTCAGGACCATTTTATTCGGGATGGTCCTACTGATTGCATTGGTGCTGGAAATTCTAGTGGCTGGATTACTAAAGACGAGTTTTTTATTTTTATCCAGCATTTTATCAAGACCGTCAGGCCCAGTAAAGAATCACCCGTTCTGTTAGTTTTAGACAACCACTCTTCACACTTGTCTGCACCCACATTAGATCTAGCTAAAGAAAATGGTGTTGTGATGCTTTCTTTTCCTCCACATTGCTCCCACAAGCTACAACCGCTTGACGTCGCAGTATTCGGCCCATTTAAAAAATATCTTTCTTCAGCTCAAGATGCATGGATGCGAAATAATGCTGGAAAAACGATGACGATATATGATATCCCTGGATTAGTTCGCACTGCTTTACCTTTAGCTTTGACACCAAATAACATAATGAGTGGATTTGAAAAGACTGGTATATTTCCCTATAACGAAAATAAATTTACGGACGCTGATTTTGCATCAAGTTATGTCACGGATCGTCCTATGGAACATGACGAAACTGAACCACAGCCATCGACGTCATCTGCTGCTTTTCCACCACTATTGCCAAATACACAGCCTTCGACGTCATTAGATCCGCAACAAGCAACACCGAATGAAACAGAATTAGACACTGGTGAGACAGTGGTTGATACTCAGACAGCTTTTTCACCCGAATCCGTACGACCGCTACCAAAAGCTGGCCCACGAAAGTCAACTACCAACAGAAAACGCCGCAAAACTGCTATTTTAACGGATACACCTGAAAAAGAAAATCTTAGAAAAGAACAAGAAATTGCGATTAAAAAGAAGAAAAAATGTGTTAACAAGAAAACAAAAGTAGATAACAAAGTAGAGCAAGTTAAGAAAGCAATTCTACAAGAGGTTAATAGTGATTCTAGCTCCAATGATGAATATTTTTGTTTGATTTGCTGCGAAAGTTACAGTGATAGCGTTCCAGGCGAAGGTTGGATACAATGTAATCTTTGCAAAAACTGGGCCCATGAAAAATGTATTTCAAACAGAGGTTGTATTTACTTTGTTTGTAATAACTGTGGTTCGGAAAACGACGAGTCTGATTAAGATAAAAAAAGAAAAGACTACCTAAGCAATATTTCTATTAATTAATTATAAGAGGGACAGAAGAATGTTTTTCTTGTGTTATATTTAACAGAATAATAATATACTTTATTTTGTTTTCAGAAGAGTTTAAAATTTAAGTTTGAAATTATTTAAGGTTTTAAGACTCTGTAAAACGACGAGTCTGATTAAGATAAAAAAAGAAAAGACTACCAAAGCAATATTTCTATTAATTAATTATAAGAGGGACAGAAGAATGTTTTTCTTGTGTTATATTTAACAGAATAATAATATAAATTATTATTACTTTAAAATTTAAGTTTGAAATTATTTAAGGTTTTATGACTCTGTAAAACGACGAGTCTGATTAAGATAAAAAAAGAAAAGACTACCAAAGCAATATTTCTATTAATTAATTATAATAGGGACAGAAGAATGTTATTCCTGTGTTATATTTAACAGAATAATAATATACTTTATTTTGTTTTCAGAAGAGTTTAAAATTTAAGTTTGAAATTATTTAAGGTTTTAAGACTCTGTCAGGTTACGGCAGATTGCATTAAAGTGAATGTTGTTAAGGGTTACTTGTGTTATTTAACTGAGACTGATTAGCATTTAAATTGTTAACAGAGTTTAAAAAATATTGATAAAACGTTATGTTTTTCTAAAAAATATTTTGTTACTTAGTTAAGACTGATTAAAACTGATTGAACTTAAATTAAGGTAAATATTCTGATTTGTTATAGTTATAACTGTACTTTTAACTTTTTGTTTTTGGGAAAAATATATATCTTTTGTTTTGCAATACATCATTTTAGTTATTATTTCTTAAAAACCTTTTAAAATTGGAAATTATAATATTGGACCTTTTTGCCTCCTGGCTGTCCCTTTTTACCCCTACTATGGGGCAAAAAGGGACAGACGACAAGGTCTACAAAAACAGTAAAAAGACATATTTCTACAATCATGAACCAACCAAGATTTGAGCCAAACATAGTTCGATAGTTGCTTGTTTAATATGTGCTGTGTATTTTAATGTAGTAGTTTTGTTTTCACAGTAAAATTAAGTAATAGTCAAATTGGCCCTTTGTGCCCCGCCCTACCCTACCATGGCGGAAACTCGACCTATATTTAACCGGAGCGGGGTAATGATACGTCTGTCAACCCAATAAAACATTTTGCGTTTTGATTTCGCTCTTAATGGCTACATGTATACGTAACTATAGCTACTTGTAATCTGAAATATTTAAACGAAATTATACAACTTATGAATCTTTTCTTGGATTCCTCCTTACACTACATATGTACATATACTCAGTATATGCACTACATACGATATGTACGTATTATGTGTGCATGCAAACTCTGTCAATATAAGTGGCTGCAACCTTTTTTACCCCTGGTTGACTGGCTGGTACGGTTTTTACCTGCAGTACAAGGAAAACTGGAGGTGGCCTGGATGGCTGTCCCAACATAGTGTTCCAGTGTGCGTATTTTTATTAGTAATTGAATAGCAAAAGGGCTTGTAAGCCGCCTGTTATAGTTAGGCAGATGGTAACTGCAGCCTTGGCATCCAACCTCAAATAGAGCAAAAATCCTATCCAAGGTTGAATGTGGGTGCTTTGTTATTCATAAGGAATAAGATATTCAAAAAAATAATTTTTATTTATATTTTAATTTGATCATAAAATTGACACAAGAGATGTTTGGACAAGAGCAGTAGAGAAACAAGGTACGAATAATAAAATATTATGTTTGCTACAAAAACCAAACATTACATTCACTACTTACTTCACGTCACTAATAATATAGTTTTATTCGTTGTTTAACTTCGGATATTGTTTTATAATAACACTGTAGTAATACAGAAGGTTTGAAATCAAACAGAAGTCGGAACTACTCGGAATGGGAGTAGGTTAATGAAACGTCCCTCAAATCGATGGAGGATGGAATTTAATTGAAATTGTTATTATAATACACTTAATTAACAATATAAATATATAATAATATATTGTAAAAATTCCATTCCCAATCCATTAAGTCTCTGTACCTATAAAATTTCTCTATAGGTAATAAGAGGTATCAATATTTTATAATGTATTTTTTCAATTAGGTGCCTACAAACAAAGTAGCAAGCGAACATTGTATGGCAGCAATCAACCCAATAATTTATTAATTACCTACTTTAACCTATTTAAAAATCGAATGCTTAATTATTATCTAAATCACGTGTAAGTTTTGTGTGATTTTCTGTACCAAACTAATAGTTTTAATAAAAGTCTAATTTGTATCTAAGTGTAAAAATAATAATTATATATACTTACCTGAAATATAGAACTAAAATAGAGATTTGTGATTTAATAAATTATGTAGTCGAAGAAATGTTGACATTTAATTTACTATCATCGGACAATGAATCCGACATAATATAAGTACGTACTAACAATTTCTTCTATAGTAAATGAGAAGCAAACGGACACCATATTATGGCAAGTGGTCACTGAAACCCATGGACATCCAGTCGTCACTCACATCCAAACTCAAAAACGATAAAATAAAAATCCTATCTGAGATTAAATGTTACTTACGTACTCATGAGGGCTTAAATATTTGCCTCAAATATTAGGTAGATTTCCGGCAACTCCATTTTCTCAATAGAGACATGAGAAACATGTCGCAGTGTCTATACGGCGGGTTAGAGGGTAGCGGTAAGGTACCTACCACTACAATGGTTCTACCACCCGAATGAAATTCAGAAGCGCAACGAAAACTTGGGTGCACCGATGAAAGCAGGTTAATGAAATGTCTGTCAAAGCATTGGCGGGTGAATTTTAATTGAAATTGCTTTCGAACACCTCGCACCTCGGTGTTTGACTTGCGGAGTTCAGGGCGTTTCATTAGTTCTGCGAGCACACGCTGACATTCCTCATATGAACTAAGTTTGCTAATGGGACTAGATAGGAACAGGCTTCTTATTTAAAAACCAAAGTAATTCATGATTTTTCCACGTAGAATGCACCTACTTAATTTACGTTCATCGTAACGCAATTATACGAAATCTAAACGAAAATTATTTTGTTGTTCGGAAAAGTCACTGTTTCCTCGTCAAAGCTTTCAATCACAAAAATTTTATTAAAAAAAATCGTTATTTTCCAAATACGTTTTTACACCAAAATGCATAAAAAGTGTAAAAAAGCGTACCTACCTCAATTTGTAAATGTTTAAAATAAAGAAATTTTCCGTTGTATCATTAGTGTAATGTACGATACAATACTTATATTACAAAAAATACATCTTTTGGTTGTAAACACGATAAAAATTAATTGAAACGTTGTAAAGCAGTGTTTCTCTCACAGCTTAACGTTAATTATGCAGTTTTTAATCAGATAGTGCTTGAAGTGCTTTAGATTATTAAGAAACAGCGTACCAGGGCCAGGGGCTCAGAGGAAGACAATTACATTATCTGCATTAATGGCTCGACCTTAGCCGTGCGATGATGAATATGGAAGGAGGGAAAATGCAAAAAAAGAGCAACGTTGGTTGGAAAAAGTCTGAGGAAAATGAAATTTTGCCTTGATGGAGCCATAAGAGTCGACGAGAAAACCCGTTCAAATAGAGCCTCCATTACAACGAAATATTGGAATACAAAAGAAAGAATAAATATTCAATTTAACTGTTTTATCTCTTATATATAAAATTCTCATGTCACAGTTTTTTTCTGAAATTTTATAATAATATGCATATTCAGTAGGTCTGAGAATCGGCTACTGTCTATTTTTCATACGTGATTTTACATTACATACATTATTTTTTGGACAATTTTTTTTTTTTTATTTTTCAATAATGTGGCTTAAAAAATACATATAACCCTAAATTTTCACTCTTCTATCACCAACCCCTATTTTTTAATAGTCGATTTTAACGCTCGATAACTTATATCGCAAAACAACGTTTGCGGGGTCAGCTAGTTATTTATAACATTCAATTTCTTTTTTGATATTTGGTTGTAACACATGTGTTTTACTGTATGTATTTTTAGTCTATTGTTAGGTAGTATTGGGCTTTTCTAAATAAAAAAAAATTAAACTGCGTTATCACCATATTTTGTCACTTTATATTATCATAGCAATACCACGCTATTAACAAGATAATAAATAGGTATTTTAAGTAGGTACGCCAGTCTTACTCTTCAGCAGGCAAAGGTATTCTTAAATTGTGTGCTGTGCTCAATGCTCGAATTTGTCAAAATTAGTCTTGTGCTGCAACTGAAAGCTGCCATATTTCGTGAATATTTTACTACTGCGTCATATTTCAGTCGACGTATGTGAATCGTCTAAGTTAAAGTGAATTTAAGCTGTAGTTGTAGGTATATGAAAATATCTTATGGTAAAATTCGACGAAATTTGGGCTGCGACATGAAAAATCACCATAGTTTAGCTGGGAAAGTACCCCACAAGCAACCACGAAGAGGGTTAGAATTATTTTTCGATACACTTGATTTTCTGACAAATAAAACCGGAGTGACTACTTTTTTGTAGGTAAAATTAGAATGGCGTCGCTTGCATTTAAAGAGATAAATGACGTAAAAAAAACTTACACGATAATGTTATTATGCTTCAACAAAAAAGTTTAAGAAATACATGAGGTGCTCGATCTAAGAGTACAATAGGCGGATTATTTTCACTCAACCATAATCTTGACATTCCAAATGTTCTTATCTTAGCTGAGGGGACCAAAAATCCCTTGAAATATTCTTGTTTTTACGTGTAGATATACAAACAAATTCCCCGCTTTGTGTTCGCATAATATTTTTTATCAAAAGATCTGTTTTATTTTGGCATATTGTGAGCTAAGAATGGAACATTGTTTATTTCGTCAGTTTTACCTTTGTACCTATTCAATAAGGTTTCCAATGAATATAATAGGTACTTATCTAAAAAAGATAAAAAAACCCACAAAAAGTATTAAAGTGCCCACAATTTCTCTATGAATAGAATGCGTCCGTCTTATAGTCTAGTAGTCTTATGGTCCGAAACGAATTAATAAATAGAGACTAATCAGTCTCTATTATTAATTCGTTCTGACTCTCTTAGAGATGACTAATGATATTGTAGTAAATAAAATTACGAAAATTTTATTAGGTGGCCAGAAACTACGTTCTTTTCCAATCTGCTCTAACCTCCGCCCATTTTCCTAAACATGTCTGAAGCATTGCACCGCGTTTGAACAATATTACCGGCTCAAACCACCGGTATTTATGCCCCAGTGGGCACAAATCTTTGCCCACAACACAGAGGGGCCTGAAGCAAATCTCAGAACGCTACCCCAATGTATGAGTACCTAGATTAGTAAAAGATGATTCTCTTCTACCTCAGTCTGGCTTTACCAATAAAATAAAAGAGAGATGTGGCGAGTATTTTAAATAAAGGGATAGAATAGGTACCCTGTGTGTGCCAACGTAATACGTCTGTTTAAAAAGGCAGTGTCAATTTGTTTAGAGCGAGACGTGACGGGGGTGGCGGTCGCCGACCCCATCAGCGAGGTGTAATTAAGGAATTATTGGATATACGTTTTTACTGTCGCCTTTTTTCCTTCCATCTGCATACAGGTTTTGTGGTAGATAATGTAATCGGTGTCTCGTATACAGTAGTTAAATAAATTCCTCAGTTTATCGGCAATCTAAAACTTCATACAAACGTACATTATAAACAATTTGTAAATTACAGCGATATCTTAATTTTGAAATATTTTTCATTCAAAAATGAGAATATTATTAGAAGGTCTACTTTCACGAAAATTCCTTTCGGGGATGAAAGACTATTATCAAATTACCAATAGCCCTGTACATTTAATTATTACTATTCAAGATAAGTAGACCAAATATTAACACAGAGGCTGTAAATCATTTCGGCATGTGGCATTAATTATCTTAAGCTTTTATTGATACAGTGGCTGAGTGTGCGTAAGAAGAGGTAAGTACCTAAATTCAATAAAATTGTAAAACATAATAAAATGTCATAGTCACATCAATATATGCTAGTAAATAAGTGTAATATTAAGATTCCCTTACGATTTATGAGACGATTTCTCGTAAACATAAATTTCTGGAATTTATGGTAACTCTTACGGTATCTATGTTATAAAACAGCGCAGTAAAGATAAAAGCTCATTGTGTTTTGTCATACAAATACCGGAAGAGTTACGGTTTCCCCATAATAACATCAGTATACAGAACCAATAAGTACATGTATAGTTCGCTAGGTATGCATGCATTCCCATGCGTAAAATTCAATAGGCTTAATTGATATTTCTAGGCATATACGAGTACGGACATATATAGTGGTGATAGCCCAGTGGCTTAGAATTCGACCTCGAATCGAGGGGTCCGGGTTTGAATCCCAGTGGCACTCACCAATGACTTTGTTAAAAAAAAGTGCGCGTTTTAAAAATTAAATATCACCTGCTGTTACGGTGAAAGAAAACATCGTGAGGAAACCTGCATGCCTGAGAGTTCAGAAAAAAAAGTTCTCAAAGGCATGTGAAGTCCACCAACCCGCACTAGGCCAGCGTGGTGGACTAAGGCCTACATCCTTCTCATTGTGAGAGGAGACCCGACCCTGTAGTGAGTCATTAATAGGTTACTGACAACATATATTATAAATAAATCATATTAAAATAGTTTGGTACATAATATAAAATCCTATTTATATTATTGTGAATGCAAAAGTTTGTGAGGATTTAATGAATGGATTTTTCGCGCAAAATCAGATCGAACGGACGAACGAAATGTTAGACTCGTTTTCGAGCTGAAGCTACTATTACTATTAACAATACTTGTTGAATATTATATAAATAACATGATTGTCTATTGGATGCAGTAACCTTATGATGGTTTAATATTTTCCGGCTTTTATTTTATGATTTTTTTTACATAATAATAAGGTTGCCCATGGGATGCAGAAATCTTTAGATGACACAATATTTCACGGCTTTTATGAAAACATTGCTCTCATCAAAGATCTAAACACTACCAGACAAGTCGAGGCGACTCCTTTTTCATTAATCAGCCTCTTTGTCATTTGTCTAATGACTCTCACACAACAGCGCATGTGTGCTACGCGTTCTGATTTTGAACACATGCGATGTATGTGATAGAGTGAGTTATGATGTAAAAGTAACTTTCTTTATGATGTTATGTTGTAATTAGATAAATATGTAAATTAGATACGGGTAAATGTTTACTTAGAATATTGCTAGGTTGGTCTTTTTTGCGTAAAAACTAGTAAAACTGAAAACCAATTGATTAGGAGGCAACCAGCTTTTGAATATTTTGATCCTCTTTAAGATTGGATGTGCACGTGCAGTACTGCTTTGCAGCGCCTTGGTCTTTAAGATGTTAATTTTAATTAAATATATTTTATTCCAAACCGTGTTTATAGACTTGATAAACCCTAAACACTATGTTGGGTACATGACGAGTTGAGGCAACTCCTTTTTCATTAATCAGCGTCGCCGCGGTCTCTTTGTCATTTGTCTAATGACGCTCATATGTCACCGCGTGTGTGCTACGTGTTCTGATTTTGAACACAAGGGATTGTAATAGAGTGAGTTATGATGTAACCTTAACTTAGATCGTCGTGGTCTACGTTGCTCTTAGTATTTAATTTAAGAAATAGTTTTGTTTTCTCGCAGAATTTTATATTTAAGACTCCAAAAAATACAATATTTTGGGTCTTTTTGTAAAATGTTTCTCTTTTTTTAAGTTTAACATTCAACGTTACACTCCTTCCATTGCATAAATAGATAGCATTAATAGTGTATTAAAATGACAACTGGTACTTATTACAAAAGTGGTCTTAAAAGGTTTTCTTAAAATAATAAAGTTGAGTGGAATTAGAACAGAAAAAGCTTTCTGTTCAAAACGTTTAATCAGAAAACTGATTGGTTCAAATTTCTTTGACGTAAACGCTCACAATAGAGTTGCATATCAGGGCCGTGGTAAGTACATGAAAGTGCTTTGAAAGCTGAAAAGACTAAGATGTGTCCATAGCATGTGTAACCCAGTAACCTGAGTGTGGCGCCACCTAGAAAAAGAGGTCATTGCCCGCACACAATGATAGGTTGCCATTGTTCTAAGATGGCAATGCGAATAAAAATCGCGAACACCCATTGTCTTCAAGCTTCTGAAGCCGTTTAAATAGATTTTAATCTTCGATGTAACCTAAGGGTGTCTACTGCGATATTTACTGAGACTTACGGATGCTGTCATAATTGTTTTTATATTTATAATGTAAGTAAGAAATTACAAGTTATTTACTAATAAATAATCACGAAATGTTTAAATGAATTTTGTTAAAAATTCTTTTAAAACATTCGCAGGATATTATAAACAAATGTGTGTCTAAAAAAAATTGGGGGTAAATAAGTAATTTCTGACTATTTATCAAATTTATCTCCAAAAATATTGCAAGTAGGTAGGTATTAACTGTAAACTTTCTAATTAGGCATACTGCAAGATTAGAAACTCAGTTATATGTAATATAAATCAAAAGTTTTTCAGGATAATTAAAATGAAGTCATTAAATAAATAGCAATTAGCTGAGAGGTCAAAGCCTCGCGTTTTTAATTAAACTACTCCTAGACAAAAGGTCTGGCAATTAGACTCCTCCAAGACTAGAATGATCCACCTCAAAGGCGAAAATACAATTCCAAGGATAGGTAGATAAAACTTATCCCTAAATAACAAAGTGCTTCGAGAATTTTAGTATGTATTCCTTTGAAAGGTACTCAACTTACGCAAGCTTCTTTCAAAAATAGGCTAATGACTGATAGACTTGAGGTTTGACTTTTTATCAATAAGAACTTTGCAGTCTTAGACCATCAAATTGATATAAAAAAACTGCTAAGAAAAAAATTCCCAGTATTTTTATATTTGTTTATAGTAATTGGGTAGCAAAAGGGTACGCAGGTTACCTGATTTTAAGTGGTCACTACAGTCCATGGACGCCAACCTCAAACAGAGAATAAGATCCTATTTAAGAAAAACCTCATAAAAACCGCATAAAATGCGGTTGCTTTGCTACACATGAGGACTAAGATTTTCGCCTCAAATAAAGTACGCCTGGCAACAATACCTTCCCAGCTGAAACACAAGACATGAAGAACATGCTGTTTTACGACGGTTTAAGGGACTGTCGGTAAGGTATCTCCCTGGACGAGGTAGATCCTCTACCACTACATATGAAGCCCAGTTAAATAGGAAGTCCTCGAGGTCTGATCCCCTACCCTCCATGTGGCGATTAGGACGTCGCGGAGTAGGACGACTCGCGTTGTTGTTGTTGTTTTAAAATATTAAATATTTCGCAAGGAACCCTAGAAATGTAGGTAATCGAAATCGGCATATTTTATCAGTCAAGTTTTAAAGGGCCGTTACTCACCTTTACGAGTGGGGAGGCGTCTTAAACGAGTTATTGGGTAATCTTGGCCATTGCTTCAGAATTTATTTCCCGTTGGGCAATAATAATAATATGAATCGCTTTAGAAGAGGCTTAAATTTCTTAAGTACCTATACCATTTTAACAGACTACGTTTTGGCAAAATTGAACAATGCTTCAATTGAATAACATTTTAGGCGTTATTGACAAACGCTTCTGCGTATAACCTGATTAAAATCAATTTATCAACATTCTGCTGAAAAATACATAATTAAGCTTTTTTTTCCCGAGAGGCTCTTTTTTTAATATGGTACCTACTTACGTCATAATTATATACTATGCTAAATTACCTACTGTATTCCACTTGGCATTTTAGATGTGTATTGCGTATCTTCTTCAGTAGTCTTCTTCTGCGTTGAAAACACTATGTTATTCTACATATTATAAAAGGAATTTAACATTTAAACTAACTTTGGCTTTTGCTAAATTTGGCCACACAGTTTAAGGTCTCGCACCTAATCCGAATATTATTTCATGTTAATATGCATATATGTACATACCTACTTACATGAAATAACATTCAAATAGGTCGTTCCCCATATTCCAAAATTGCTTCAACTTTAAAGCGAACAATAGTCCAAACGCTAAGAAAATTTACACTCCAGTCTCGAGATTTAGTCGTAACTTACCTTTTCGTGAAGGAAGTCGTTTTTAACGAGTTACTGAACACGCAATCCTGGCGTAAAACAGTTTTATTTATGTGCTGGAAATAAGATTATTCTTTCTCCAAAGTTTAAGAGTATCATGGTTCTTTTGAATGACATTAATTTAATCCCATTTGACAGAGTCCCTTTTACAGTTTCTTTAAGAAAAGGAAAAGTTAGGAGACTTTCCTAACTTTGTTATGCAAATCTTTGAACATAGTCACGCTGTATTGGCAGTTGTATATAAAACATATTATATAGGTACCTATGTCTTGATTCAGATTTTTTTCCTAAATTTAACTTGTCTCTATCCGTGACTTCAAAGCGTAGACTAGAGTTTATTGCACAGAAAACATAGTGTACTATACGTATGTAAGGAGTACATTAAGTAATAAACAACTTTGATACCGAATATCGAAATCCGTTCAACCATAATATAATTTACTAGTAGTAACAAACCTTTACTTAATTGTTTATAATAGGTACTTATTACTGCAATGGTAAATTTTAGTAGGTTCACCTCGGCAGCCTCGGCTTCAACAAAGATATAACTAGGAGTGGTATATTCCATTTAGTGTGTTTTCATCAATTATTTATCCGACTCGCAAGAAACATTTTAAGGAACAAGATAGTGATGGCGTATGGTAACCCACAGGCTTTATAAAGTCAGGAGCAAAATGAGGAATTTTCAACGGTTAGCAAAGTTAGCAGACGAACATAAATTTCGTATTCGTTTCAGGGTCTGCAGTAGGTACCTATGCTGCGAACTTCCGAAGCCCAAATATTTGTCAAAATAATTTTAAACTTTCTTGTTTATACTATCCTTTAGCGTTGATCCAAAATTTAATTAAAATTTTGCGGATAGGTACCTACTGTTGGTTGGATACTCCGTAAGCAGTAAGTACTCCGTTTTGTATCTTTTAAGTTTTATTAATAAAAAAGTACTTTTTAGTAGGTATGTATACAATTGTATAAGTTTTTTAATTAACTAGGACCAAAAATTCTTGTTCCTAAACCAGATGTTAGGCTTAGCTGGCGTTTTCATTTACGTAAGTATTAAAATTTCAGTGGAATCTTATTATTTTAGTGGTTACCTTATTTCTGTTCTTAGAAAACATGAAAAGAATGAAATTTTAATTAAAAGTAAAACTTGAAAATTTTAATAGTCTTTACCTACATGGCCAAACTAATAGGGCAAACAAACGGGTCTCTAATTACCCTTTTATTTAAATTATGACGATTAACTTTATAGATAAGATTATTTTCTGTAAAATGTATTTAAGATGAGCTGCCACTCATAAGGACTAGGATGGTCGCCGAAACATAAGACTAAGCTATTGACATTTTGTCAAAAATTTGTAATGTAAGATAACAGTTAAGAGGTCAGAATGAAACCATTGTGACACAATTATGACTCAATTGTAATGGTTGACTCGACCACCACGAATGCACACACTTTTGTTACCATTACCGCTTATCTATGTGTGTCTATCTATACATATTATGTATGACCAGCTGAACCCATGAGATCACATGAACACAGTATAAATATGGAACATGAATCAGAAAAGTGCAGTCATTCAAAAACATTGTTGATTCTCTTCTTAATTAAGAAGTATTGGCAAAATGCTAAGAAGCAGAGTTGTTTCATGCAAATAAACTTTGGAGCGGCGTCCCAATTAAGTTTCGAGATTGGCAATGCATCTGCAATCAACTTGAGGCAGAAGATGTTAATTTGCTATCCGGAAGATTTTCGTTTGAGATTATAGATCGTTACTGCAATATGCATGAACACAATGGCGTTGATTCGTATTTGAATTTGTTTTAATAGTCATAATAACAGGAGTTTAAAAGGTAACCGTTGTTACGTGATTATTTTAAGAAAAATCAACCTTTTTCCGTGATGCATAAATACAATAATGTTTTAAAACTTCAGTATGGCATTAGTACACATACATATTGTTATTATCACGTAGTAAATCCGCCATTACTTATAAGCAGGCTATCTATTAGTAGTAAGCTTTAGTTGGTAATTTAAACATCATGATTCTACAACTTCAAATTAAAGACCTTCAAAACATCCGAATGTAACTTTTTAACTCACACGGAGTTTTCTAATTAAGGCCGAGGTTTACCAGACGCCTAAGCTTACAATTTGGGAGTTTGCAGAGCGTCGCTTGGCGCAGTGCACGAAAAATGCCAACGAACTTCATTTACTCCAAATGCGACCTCTGACCTACATCTTACTCTATTCATGAGCTTAAAAATTAAAATCTCCGCTCCGATAAACACAAAATTACACCTCGAATTTATTTTTAAGTGCAAAGAGTCTTGTGCACGAGAGTACTAAAAAGACAGTCGAGTCGAAATTTGTTAGCGGTAATAAGTTACAAGTGAAACCAAGGGAGGGGACGGATAAGTATCTACTTAGTCTTCGGGGTGTTCGTTTAAAAAACTAATATTAATTCGGAGCACGGTAGGCGGCGTGGAGACTGAGGCGTGAAATTCAATAAATGTGTACAACTGAGACGCGACCGTCGAGGCGACTTGTTGAGTGCCTCCCTCCTCCCTCTACAGATTATATAAAGTTTGCTCTAAAATATTTTGTACGTGGTGGAACTTGTATTATAGTTCAACTGGGGGATTTGACATCTTAATACAGAAAGCAAGTTTTTAGGTACGATTCAAGGTTAGGTATTCTAGGTTCTTGCGAGTTAATACGCGTTCCCGAGCGCACGGTGATGTAAATAGTCGTGCTTGTTTGGTGTGATATATCGGTCATATAAACTCGGCCTAAAAGTTTAACTTTACTTATATCCCACTCAATTAATACTACGTTGATAAGAGCCTGATTAATACCAACTACTTGAGTATCCTTTAGATTAGTTAAATTTGAGTAATGTGCTAGACGACTGACGTAAACTCGACGCGACCAGTCCTTAAAAGCTGATTAACGTTTAGCTTTCTAACATTAAGTATTACACAATAGCCGTTATTTCCGGTTACTCTTACAAGCACCTACGGAAAGAATCTACTTCTTCTGAAGTGGTACCCACCGCCGTCCCGATATCCCGCCGTAAAGCTAGTTTTTTGTGTGGTTGACAGATTATATATACACTTTGAAACGACGAACCTTTGAAAGAACAAAGTACTCACAATTTCAGACAGTCCTTCACTTTTTTCTTTTGGTGAAATGTAATTGTTTAAGGGCTGCAGTAATTTTTGATAAGACGGACCGCACGTTTGTCACTGTTTCAAAAAAGTATTTTATTGCTCTCAGTATAAATTTTTGGAATTAGGTACGTAGGTACAATTATGGTATATTATGATTATGGTATCGTGTACACCAATTTCTCCTGCGACAACTTGGTATGCACTACGTCTCGTGCTCAGCAGTGGGACATAAGAACATGAGTAGGTAACATGTTTGGTATAAAAAGTATGTTTTTCTACAATATAATCTATTACATAACAAGCGTACATACGTTATGACTAATTTTACTTACTAAGTTTACATACTACATTTCATGACAGCTTAAGTTTCCACTAACTCCCTGTAGAAATAGAAACTGGGTCAAACGGAAGCCCAACGTATTACTTAAGTAACTATTATATGCTCGGAAATCATGTATAAGGCTTTGCTTGCTGTAATCTCACACCTTTGAAATTAATTTCACCGTCTAAGCGCTTATGTTTAATAGCATCAAACGCCGAAACTTAGTATTAAACTTGTTTTGACAGTTAAATACAGTATGAACCCTATTAGAGATTACTAGAGTGTTTAATGGGTTTGTTACGAGTTTCCGAAATATTTAGCGCATTCTTTGTTGCTAAATGCCTAATTGGTTTCGTTTCTAGCAATGTTGTGTCTGAATACTAGAACATAAGATGATGTCCGACCCATTTTCAAACTGCTTAGAAGACTGAAAAGTTTCAGTTTCAGCTTCGTATCGATAACAAATTGAAAAATTATTATGTTATATGCTGAATTTATATTATAATGATTTTCAAGCTTGTTTAATCCTTATTTCTTATAACTAATAGTTTCGTAGCTGCGTAGAAAGTACGTAACATTGCGTAGCGAATTAAATATTATACTACATAATAACGTTATTGTATTTGTATTATATTATAATATAATAAAGCGACACACTTTGTTTCTCAACATTTATTTTGCTTTATGGTAGACAGAATAAAATATTTTCTATATAAATTATATATTGTATATTGTATCTAAAGATTAAAATTACGAGTATACACAAATACCTACAAAATTAAATTACTGAGTAAATCTTGTGTAATTATTAACTTTGTTGTATTTCTCTGTCTCTTCACTTTTATCCATCTTCGCCTACAACGCTTCGAGAACACCAAAACGTCACAATAGGAAACAGTATATTATTAAATTAGCCAACTGGTAATAAATTCCTCGTACTGCTAACTTAAATAAACATAACCAAATATTATTTATGGCTAAGTCAGTTTTTGCATTTTTGGCAATTTTTACCGGGCGCCGTAATGGCCATTGGCTTGGTAAAAGATACATTATACATTCTACGCGTTTATCAAAACGTGAATTTGAATAACTGATGCTTTTGCGACAACATTAAATGGACGTTACGTGTATGGAAAGCGCCGGAAAATGAAATATTATGTGCGATGATTGATAAGGTCTGGAAAAACAAGAAATCATTTTATAATAATGACGTACCTACCTACTTTGTGGTTGGAAGGGATATGCGGTTGTGCGGATGTGCGGACGCCCTTACAGTCAAATTATCCTTCTTAAAGGTTCTACCTCAGATTAAATAAGTTTAAATCTCATCTCCTTAAACCCTTTTCCTAAACCTCATCTCATTAAATGTAATTAAAAGGTTGAAGATTCGTTATCTTTAAGCCATTTCGTTTCCTAATAATAAGGAAAAATCGTCTTACCTATTCACCTGTTAGAAACATTTCCTACATTCAAAAATCTCGCGGCAACCTCCAGACGAAAAAAGTAAAACCTAAAAGTCTTTCAGCCTGCTTTTCGTTTTATTTTGTTTCTTTTTATTTGCCAAATATCTTCCAACTTCTCGTTTGTTACGAGAAGTCAAAATTAGAAGTCTGCAAACATGTTAATGAGACTGGTACGATTTGAAGAATTTTCATTGATGTTCTTAAAAAATTATGATTGATGTTTTTATTTAATAACATTAAATAATCAAAGAGTACTTAAGCACTTACTTATCACTGCAGCCCACCTTTAACGAACCCTTAAACATTTCTATAAACGTTTTTCAGTTCGGACATACCTAATTTTTTATACCAACTAGATTAATACATAATTATTAAAGTGTCTTTCACTCAAAGCTTGGGTTCAATATCCCGTTGAAAAATAAATTTTATTTTTTCTTTTCTCTATTAAATAAATCTTAAATGATTTTTAGATTTGTTCTTCACAATCAATCGAGGAACTACAACTTTTGAAAATAATTTAATTTATGCTCAATTAATTATAAGACGATCTAAGCAAATTTATCATTATCAGAAACTAGAGCCACTCTCCAAATAGACATATCATTGTAAATTGAATTAAACTCAAAGTTTTGTCTACAATCTAGGAGCACTTAAGAGTTATTTATTTAGGATTACGAACCTTCACAATCCCGCTGAAACTTAGTTTAAGTTTTAAACATTGATCCTACACCGTTGGAAGAGCAAGACTTTGGTAACTTATAACTACTGAGACCTTTAAAACCTCAGAAAATAATCAAACTTTTCATTTTGTTTCAGGTAAGAGGAGAATCTGTATGAATTCTTGGAGCACTACAAATCATTCATACGGTAACATAAATACATCATTTTCAAATAAGAATATTATTAATCATAATAACCATTCTATGCAGTGTCCAAACTAAGTTTTTCTTTAATGCTAAGTCCAATGTTTGGACTTAGCATTAAAGAAAAACTGTTCAAACTCCTAAATAACTACTTATTTAAACCACGATCCAAATTCATAATACTTACACCATCAAAATCAAATAATGCTAACCATTAATGCCAAATTTTATTCCGGCAAACATTTTTGTTTTTTATTTACGCATTATCGGATATTAAAGGTCCTTCTTAGACTGCTAAAATTAAAATTTCTCATGAATACTATATCTAAAACTGCCGACGTAGGACTACTCAAGTGTACTCAAGTACACGTTGGGCGCCGGTCCCTCGTCAATCCTTCAAGTCTCTGAGAAATATAACCTTATGATTCACAATATTGCAGCAAAAAGTGGAGTGCTAACTCGTGCTCTATCTATTTAAATCTTAACTCTTACTCTGATTCCTAAGCGTCCTGCGTGCCTGGAATATCTTTTGAAGGATCTCAAGAGCTCCTTGCAAGAATCACTTAACATAAAAAAAAACTTTTAAATTGCATCAGAATTTACCATTGCTAATATGTCATGGCTGTTACAAACAAACATATTTTGTAAAGCGTACATTAAGCTTTACACAGTTAAATTACACCTGCCGTAGAGGCGACAGAAAATATCGTAAGGAAGCCTGCATACCTACCAGAGAGTCCCTCGTACTTTTCTCAAAGGCATATGAAGTCCTACATCCTTCTCACTGTGAGATGAAACCAACCCGACCCTGCATTAAAGTCTCTGGAGTGTGTGTCTGTGTCAATACTACATTTTTGTTTTCAACGTGAAATAAAAATAATCAAGAGAAAATACGAAAGAGGGACGTTTATCATATTATTTAAAACCATATACCTAATTACCATTTCGATTGTGTCCGTTGTAGTGTAATCAATATAAACTCAAATGTTACTTAATCACTCGTATCTGCGGCTTTATGGGGTAAAGTTTTAACGACGCACACTGAAGCTTTAGTCGGCTCTTTGTTGAAGCTAGCGGCAGTTTTTAATTACGGACCGTCGCCATTGTCGAGCTCCTGACATATCCTCGACGAATCATATCGGTAGCTACGCGCACTATCGATGGCTACGTACTCTTAGCGGTATAATTGAGAATGCATACCACTATCTTTTAACGATACCGATGTGTTTTATAACGATATCGATTTATTACGATACATATTATAACGTTATGATATAAAGTTATATTTATTTTCATCAAGAGGCAGAATGACAGCACAGTTATATCACGGACCCCTCGAATAAGAGGTCAAATTCTAAGCCACTGGACTATCACTTCTCGTTAATATGTCCTTATTTTACGTTAATTTATTCTACGTTGTTGTCTCTTTTGTAATTAGTTATTAAACTAATCATTTTACTTTTTACCCTGTTTAAAATTTCCATTTAATCATAATTTGTGAATCTAAATGTAAATTTATCAGAGTTCAGCGTTTCTCACGTAGCGCGTAAAATGTTCCGAGGATGAAGGTAGTCCATTATTCACCAGACAAGAGAAACGTGCACAAAAACTTTGTAAACAACTCCTTTATATCCTAATAAAGAGATTATAAAATTGTTTGCTTCGAAAACCGAAAGGCTTTTTGTGTTATCCGTCTTTCCACTTAAAATCTGGTACGTAATTATGTATCTAGATTATTTTATCTTGTTTTTTTTTGTTTTTAAGTAGTAAAATGCCAGCAGACCACTATAAAGGGCGCTGCTATTATGGAGTAGTAAGAGCAGTAAGAAAAGTAATCTTTAATTAGTTCCTCCTACGTTAGCCGGAAACCCATCGGAAAGTAAGAACGATTTAAAATAAAGCATAAATGAAACATTAGATCTATTTCCTATCTCCCTATTTCAGGTGTACCATAAAGCTATACAAAAAGTCTGCTGAAGCACAGCCTGCATTGCTTACGTCTAGATAGCAATGAAAATTGACGATATAGGCAATTGTTACTATATAATAATTAGCACGCCATAGCTATCGTTAAATCACTGTCTGGATCCAACAAAGAAATTGAAACAAAAGCCTTTTCAGGCCAATAGCTGTAATCGTCGACGCTAGTTATCATTCTTTAATCATCTTTCTAAGGTTACTGTCCCATTACTAGCTATCAAAGGACGCAGTCAGTGAACGATTCAATTTTAAGCCGAATTTTAATAGAAAGAGTCTTATGAGTAATTTCCTACAACTCTTTATTTTAAAATTGCTATACATATATCATTTCGTGAAGTGATTTTGATCTTTCACATAATACTTACTCTAAGCGTCTAACACAAACTTTCCCCACTTATTAACTTTATACTTACACTTTATTTAGAGTCCGTTTTTATAATGTTTGCTGGTCTTAGCGATATTTTATAAAGATTTCTTATTTATAAATAACTACCTAAATTTTATTGGATTTCATTTTCAGATGACGTAATTACTGCATAAGCATTACACACTCTCTCTCAAGTACGAACACGAGAGGTTAGTACGTACGTCTCACAAAAGATTTTGGTAAATTCGTCAGCAGAAAATATTCGCGGGTTCTAAATTTAAAAGTGACGACGTAGCAGGATTACGCGGGAAAAACTCAAGAGCGTCTGCGCCATGTTGAGCCGCCGTCAGTCAATTACCGATTCTTCACTCTTTCCTTCGTAAAAAGGTGAAATGTTATTAATTAATCAATAAAATCATGTCAAACGTAAAATGTGATTTTTGTGTATATATTAATTTTTCGAAGGACGATTTTTTGTGTACATTACTGTAGGTATACAATAATTTTCTTGAGGTGTATATAATTAAATTGTTTTTGTATTCCATTTACTTGTACTACATTTATTTGGTACGTTGTACTACATTTGGTACATTGTGCTTTACTACTATAGGATCATGTTGAACAATCTATTCATTGTACATAATATATTATTATGTCCTTATGTCTCCACATCATGTCTCCACATTATTATCCTAATAAAGTGTTTTGTAACTAGGTGTGAGGTACGTCTATCCTCAAATGAGATACGTAATGCCAAAATTTAACATCAACGTTTTACCTTTATTAAACACATAAACAACTCTTTAATCTTATCAAAGGGAAACGAAGCGAGTTTCCTTCAAAACTGAATTAAATTTATTTCGGATTCAATATATAATTTTAATGAAATCCGACAAGGTATGATTTTAGGTAAAATATTTTATTAGGTCAATGGAGATACATAAATTTGAAACATGAAAAATATTTATCTATCTATATATTCCATTTATGTACAGCAAGTAGATTATTCCGAAGAAGGGGTGTCTTAATATGTTTAATATCTTTTGTGTAAGCTGGTACAGAAATTGAATAGATAGTCCACCACATGTATCTATAATACTGTAAATTCTTTGGCGCTGGCCACAGGAATTCGAACCCGGACTTCGAGGATTTAGAGACTTCGGCTATTGCTGATTATTTTCTGACTTTATATTTATAAACTTCTTTAATAACAACTGTTTTTTAAGTTAACTCTTAGTCAGGATCTTCAGGAGTCATCATTTTAAAATTGTGAGAACTCCCGCGGAAAGTGTAGACACTTCGAAGGATATATTTCACGATGCTGTTTTGTTTTCCGTTCCAATTTTTTTCAAACCTGAAATGAGACCACACCTTTGTAGATGACACAAAGAAGGCTTTGCTTTTTGGCAAGACATGTTGCATGCTAGCAGTAACAGATATACTGTCTTCCGGAATAAGATAAACTCTTTATTCTTGAAAATTTCTGACAGTATTTTATAATCCCAATAGGAAAATGACGTGAAGTTGACGTGACTGTTAAACGTTTTATTATAGAAAAGAGAAAATGTAAAAAATAAAATGGAAGTCAAAAGTGGTCTTAGATTAAATTAAAAAAAATAGTTTAAATAAGAGACAAGTTTGTCTCGTTTTGATCGAAATGACTATTATTGGACATGTCACCTTTATTTAAAAGTAAATATAGCATTGACTGCGCCATATTAAAGCGAATATTTCAAAGGAAAGTCGTTGTTTTTGCCTAATTTCAAATTCTGTCCTAATTTTCTTCTGTGCTCTGTAATATCAGTTTACTTGCCTGTGACGTTCTTACCGCACCGCAAACTTTTCTTCTTGTATCTTTGATCTTCGATTTAATTTACTTGACAGGTACTTTTCAACTCAAGGAATAACATTTTAAGTGTAATAATAGATTCTAATCTTTGCATAAAGTCATACATAATAATTTATTATCTTTTGTATTTTTTAAGACATCAATTTTGATGCAAGGCAGTTTTGGGCTGCAACGACTTCTTGATGTTCCTACGTACATAGTTATTCAATAAATAATTTCATATGCAATGATTTTTTTATAAGCATTTAATTTTGTATAAAGTGTTTCTACTGAATGTATTAAGATAAAATAAAATCAAAATCATTTATTTGAACGAATATATTGTGTTATTTGAAACACATAGCATTTTCATTCATTCATGAAGAATAACCTTTTCAACCATGCAAACAAAACAAAATGGAAATGTTTCCTGAAATAAATTGAAAACTTCTGCTTAAAATAATCTGTTTAAATTTAAATTTGATTTAAAATAAACACCAAACTACTTCCACTCGAGGTGCTATAATTTCGTCATTTCCCTGGCACCGCCAATTCCACTTCTATCGCTTATACTCTGGCAACATTGTAATCTTGCGAATAAAGCCTTATTAATAATTCCCAACACTTCACAGCTCACAACCAATGAAGCGAGAGCCGTTTAACTCTCGAAGCGTGCTTGTAGCTCAACTCGAAGGAACGCCACAGGATTAATGGCGGGGGTCTACGTACGCTGGATACTGCACAGCGCGTACTGAACCAATTGTGTGATTGCGCTTATAATTATAATAATGTTCTATTGTTTTTACGCCTCGAAAAGCTAATGTTGAATGCGAACTATTTTAAAGAAAACTCCAAATGGTTGTCTTACATACGAAAGGTCTTAAAGTTCCTTCCTTAATGTATATGGTATAATTGTAATGGTTTATTTATTTTCCACGTGTCTTCATGCCTAGAGCAAGGGGAGGAGGTCAAAAAACAATTGCGTTCGATAAGTTAATTTATACATTGGCACATTGACACCCCAAATCTCTAACAGAATACTCAACTTGTATAATGAACTGAAAGGGGAACCCGGGAAGTTGGTGTGCAGATAACAAAGTACGAGTAAATTCGTAAGTACACTTTGGAACATCTCGTGGTTTGTCAACTGGAGACGGATCCCTTTTTGGGGAACGCAGAACAACGGCGGCCGCAGAATTTCTAAACTAAGGTCCCAATATAGACAAAAATTTAATCTTGTTCATTGACAAAAATTTAATCTTGTTGCACGTTCGTTTTTCAAAAAGTATTTTCTAAAAAGGAATTTTTAATTAAAATTAAAACTCTTTTTTTACAGAGCCAACAAAGGACTTTCTTCAATCTGTCTTGCAATGAGATTACAATGAGAGCAATAAACCTTACACAGTAGGCACTGCCGTTTTTTTTTGCGAGTCAAACGTCATCTGCAAAGAAAGGCCGTTTTATAGACACTAAAAAAAGTAATTCGTCACACAAGTCTATGTAAAACGGTGCGTAATAAAAAGTCATTTGAAAAGAGACGTGAGAGCAACAATTGTAGGGGAGGCAAAATGGTAGAAAATGACTTTGAAATGAGGGGAATGATCACCAATGGTGGGGAGTGGCGGGGGTTAGGGGATTTGGCAAACATTCGACAAGCGGCAGGCCAGCAGCTATCATCCCCAATGAATTAGCCCATAAAACCAAATTGAACCAAATAAATCCGACATTACGACCGCATTTCTATTTGCTTTTTTGAGGGTGTTTGAATATAAGCACTTTCCTAATTTATCGCTACGTGGTAAAACAGATAAATACAAAATTAAGCTGTGTGGTTGGCTTCTACTTTGGAACCACCAAAATGAAAACCAAAATCCATAGAAAAGGCTTTACACTCTTAATCGACGATAATAAATTTGCTATAGGTAGGTGAACAATTTCAAACAAATTCGATGATCCTTGAAATTTATTCTTGTTTCCGTTCCGTTTTTCAGTTCAATAAAAAAAGGCAAATGTGAAAATAAAAATCATTCAGATCTCCCAGTCAAATTAGAATAAATTAAAATCTCTTTTCAATTTCGATCCCCAGGGAAACGAAAATAAGAGAAATAAAACCTCTGTTAAACTGATAACGCTGCTCTCATCACGTAGCACAAAGGAATACAATATTTTGCGGCTGCGTGGTTCTCGGCTAACTTATAAAATTTTATGAAATTACTTTATGTTTGCTGGCAAATAAAGTTCACTCAAAAGTGTGTGTTAACAATAGTTAATTAATTTATATTAACCCCTTCGATGTCCCGTGAGTCACTTGTGACCCATACCCGTTTAACTCGTTCAGTCGACGATTATCCTCCCTTTCCTTTTTTCGCATATCCTCTATATTTCCTTTTTTTTAATTTAATAATATCATTGTTATTTTTCATGCTTCGGTTTATAATCAATTTCTTCGTAGACTCAAACCAATATTACAATTTGTTGTAAAGGCATTTTCCAGAAGATAATTTCCAGAAAAATGAAAGTAATAAGACATCTTTGAACAAAGTCATAGACATTGGCGAAACTTTTGGAGCTTAAACTTTCCTAAAACGCTAGCAATGTCAGCTGCGAAATTTACTTTGAAAAATTATGAAGCACAGTATTCTCAGAAATAGTCATGAAAGTCAAAAACAAAATATCTCTAGTTTAGACACCACGAGACTTTTACATGGCTTTTGTTCTTCATTAAGTTATAATACTTACCACAAAAAAACAATAATAACCAACAATTAAATTAGCAGACGTCTTACGCAAAAATTAAGCAGATACCTACTATAATCTATTTCGTTACAATCAAGTTGACCGCTTGACATTTTCTGAATTTATAGACACACAGTCACGTGCACAAAGCGACTAAACAAAAAGGTCGTTAAATACACTTCATAAGACAAACTGAAATCTTTAACGTTATCATAAAATATAGTTGTAATATGAGCCATTCAACGTACGATCTACAAAATCGTACCGCGATCCGCCCGCATAGTTCGTATTTACCTTCGGCATACATTAGATCAATACAGCATGTGCAATCAAGGCAGGATGCGGTGTGGCTGTGGGTACGAGTGCCTATACTGATGAAAGACTGCCTATAGATACGGAATATTGAGGTCGATTAAAGTAGATACTTACTGCCTACTATAAGAAATGCGAATGTTTGAGATGTAAACATGCATGGATTTTAACATATACATAATAAAATAAAAGTAGCAAAATGCCGCCGATGAGAGCATGATTTTAACAAAACTTAGGCTAGGGACAGCTTATTAATTTTGGCACTTTGATTCCTATCGGAACTATTTATGTATCGATGTGAAATATAAAGGGTGAAATATATTAAAAAAGTTAAGTTCTTAAATTATTCGTTACTTGTACGTTCTATGTCACACAAAAACTGATATCCATAGCATAATCAATAATATTAATTCTCTAGACATTTATTTAACTTCTGGTAGGAAGAAACTCTGTCCCAAATTTTTGGTAGGTACTCAAAGTAGGTTGCAGGTCCTCTCACCTTAAAAAATACAGGAAAGCCACATTTGTGGCACAACACCGCACTGATTAAGGACATTCCAGCAAGTAGCCAGCTGCGAATAGGGCGAATCATTTCCTTTGAGCGGTCGCTGTGATTGCATTAACCCAAATTGCTTCGAATTGCAGAACTTGACACCCATAGCTCTCGAGTTGGGGCGCGGGCCAATCGCGTGGGAGCTGAATTCGAAAATAAAACCATCCATACTAATAATATTGCCTAAAACACATTTATCTTATAAATAAGAATTTCTTAATTATAGTAAAAAATAGTAACCAGTGGTAATATTGTTCTAATCGCATTATTCACATTTTATATAACATTTTGGTTCAGCGGTGATAGCCGTTAGTGGCTAAGAATTCAGTTACTTTATGTCCGGGTTCGAATACTTTATAAAATTAAAAATCATCTGCTGTAACACTAACGGTAAAGGGAAACATCGTGAGGATGCATGCATACTTGAGAGTTCTCCATAACGTTCTTAAGCGTGTAGTCCATCAACCCGCATCAAGCCAGCGTGGTGGACTAATGCCTACATCCTTCACACTGTAGCAAGACACCCGACCCTGCATGTAACCTAATTAAATATTTTGAAGAGACTGGAGCGTTATCACCCTTGCAATTTAGTAACGCACGGACATGTATGGCAACCGGTCCCAGGTGGGTTATCTTGATGTAAGTACGTATCGCTGTCCATCATACACAATATTACTTCTTTGTTGACAGTAATTTTAGGCACAGAACAGAGTAAGTACCGTTAAAAATAGATATCTTTGTATGAAAATTTGTGATGATGTGTGACAATACTTAAAGGTGCATTATACATATATTAACTCGTCGGGAAGCAACATTTTATTCATTTCCTGTGTAAGGGTTCGGAAGGTGTATTTGCCGTAGATCTCATGCCAATTCTTCTCATGAGTGCTTCTTCTCGCATACAACCTAGAAAAGGACTTTTATAATATTCTTATCCAACTCCTAAGTTTGGTTTTGGTTGTCCATAAACTGCTGTATAATATTGAAATAATTCATTAAAAAATTGGGGTCTTAATTCCTTTGATTATCTCGTGGCAAAAATAAATTTAATCTTTACTTTAACTAGATTTATGGAACATGTTTCCTAACTTACAACCAAGAATATGATCGGGAGCTAGTTAAAAGTTTAAGACCTACTAGAGCCGCCAACTCAAAACTCAAATATTCACAATCACAAACTGTCGAGAGTGCAATTTATTGTTGGACTGCATTTAAGTAGATATACTATGCTTATTTAAATTTCCACATTTTCACAATTCCACACAGAGAAAATTCTGATCGTTTGAAACAACAAATAGGAATTGAAATTTGTTTCTTCGGTAGGATGGGAGATGTTAAAGATACGTGACGTGACGAATTAAATCTCAAGATGGAATAGGTACCTGCATTTGATTCGAAACGATTTATGAGTCAAAGATGATTGTACTGATTTATGAGTCACGAAGATTCTGCCTCATTAAAAATATTAATCTGTTTGAGATCGAAGACTCATTAAAAACGCATTGGATTGTATGGACCTAAATTGGGAAACGATATTCAGTTCTCTGACTTAATAGTTAGTCCAACATTATTTCGAAGGAACATAGGAACCAATCATTATGGAAATATATGAGGCGTTTATGTTGACAAATCTGAGACATTTTCTCACTGGTGGGTGAATGTGTCCAGTTCCGACGGTGCTGGCTTACTCCGGGATTGGAACACTTCCAGCTGATAACTCAAAGGGGGTCACACGTCTTACAACTTCCACTTTGACATTATTCTCTTATGAATCTTCTGAATCTTTGAAAAGATAGCCTTAAACGACATGTCAATTGCCAATTAAGAGAAGTAATGTAGTTATGTAGAAATAGTTCTGTAGAAATATAGATGAAATATTACATTAAGTGAGTTTAATTGTAATATTTACGTAGTTTTACTTTGGTATTAGTTAAAAATATTATCATTATTTCCCTGCATAATGGAATCTTTTACTCTAAATTCAAATTAACTCTAGTTTTAAATTTATTTGCGATTATTTTGAAATGCTTCGGCTCATAATATGAACAAGATATAAAACAAAAACAAGAAACAAAAAATCGATTAGTTATTTATTAGCTACTCGAATAAAATTCTCTGAACTCTATCTGTCGTAAACAAAAATATTTCGTCGGTCAGAGAGATGAAACCAATCAATAATGTATTTTTACCATTTCAGCACGAGGCCTAAAACCAATATAGTTCTGAAACAGGACAATTTTCCGTACCGCAGATGGTCGTTCAATGAGGGAAAAGCGTACAGCTACTACTGTGGATTGTTTCTTTGTCGAGTTATTGCATTCAGCGCATCGATCTTCATTTGTCACTAGTTTGAAATACACTGTAGTTTGAATACATACGAGTTATTGGGTTCGTGTCGTTTTGAAGCGTTTATTAAGTTTCTACAGTGTAACCTAGATAGGCAAACATTTAAAGGATACGAACATTTCAAACCATAAATACTACTGCCAATACATTAGATATACTCCAGCACAGTTGCAAAAAATATACTGCTAAAAATAAAGCGCGTAGTTTAGAGGACCTACTTATCGAAATATAGGGCATATCTTTTTAGGAGTAATTAGTTCCAAGGGTTCCATTTTTGATCCTATCAACTAATAATAATATAATGTTTTATTGTAATATGCGCATAGGTAAATTACAAATCTTGGCACAAGATTTGGCTCAGACAGGAGAATTTCATGTGTTATTGATAAATACCTAGAAATAAAATGGAAACAAGCGTACCATACACACGCCGCCGAGCTGATGGACTGTGTATTGTTTCTTTGTCGAGTTATTGCATTCAGCGCATCGATCTTCATTTGTCACAAGTTCGAAATACTCGTACACTCTAGTTCGAGTGCATACGAGTTATTGAGTTCGTGTCGCATTTTTCAAGTATTTTCAGGCGTTTTATTAAGTTTCTGCAACTCCAACATTTTGTGAAAGTTTATCACTTAACTATGTCATGCGTGCATTAGCGCAATTCGCAAATTTCTGCTTACATATCTGTATGTAAGTTAATTTCTTCAATTAATTCACATCTATTAAAACAGTCAGTGCGAAAAAAGTACAACAATAAGAATGTAATAATGCTAAACCCGTGACATGTATGTATCAATATTTTGCACCCTCTTTTAATATGCACCATAATTATGATCTCTATGGGTAGGGGCGGTTGATTGTCACTATCCGCGAATTATTGCGCGCGAAGTATTCAAGATATACCCCGATCATTTGGTAGTTTTACCTGGAAACTTTTCCAGGAGATTTGAAAATTGTACAAAAAGTTTTTGTTTGTAAAATTGTACCCTTATACATAATATATATTATATAATATATAGGTTATGAATTTATAATGTGCTCTTTCCAAACTTCAAATTTGATATGTTTTTCGTTCTTCCAAATCGATTAACAATACAAACTAGGTCGTCAGCGAAATGAAGTCTTATTTATTTATTTGTAAGAAACATAAATAACATTGGTTTTGATAGCGTTCTAATTTACCATCAATTTATATGTTGACAATGAGTGCTCTATAGTTGGAGGCAGTTGATTTCCAGTATCGGTGAGTTATTGCACGCCGAGCATTCATCTTCATTTATCAAGAGCTATGCACGAATATTTCTGGGGATAGCAAATGAATAGTTTGATACCGTTCGCCTGAATATTGCGTGTATAAACATAAATATTCTAAACAAATTTTGAATAACTTTTATGAGTTTTTACTTTTATGATATCAATAGCAAGCTAGCATAGGAGAACCAACTGATAAAGCTAGATAGCATTCAATAATTGACTATTGTGTCCGATAGTAGACTTACCTTAATAGTAGACGGCCTTTTTGACTAAGAAAGCCTAGTCAAGGACTGTTCAATAATTTTGATAATAGCTTCACGAAACTCTTTACCAGATTTTAACCTATATTTGGTTAGTTTTTTAAAAAATCGTTTTGCGCTTGAAAATCTGCTGAAATTGGTGTCACTGTGTCGCGGGTAAAAGCGGATAGCTAAGCTTGTTAAACGTAACCTATACAAGTGTGGCGACATCGGGGCGTTTGACGTCGATTTTCATCGCTGTTTTTCAAAACGATAGCGACAGTTTGAAAATCTGTGAGGATTGTGCTATTTTTACAACGCTCCACAATAGGATTTCCTGTGCGGATGCCATAGATACATACTATTAAAAAACACAGGACCTGAATCGTAAAATGTTTCATATTTGATCATAATAAGCTCATAATTTAATTTTTTGTAATCGAACTATGATAATTCTAATAAAAATGCTCTCTTTTAAAGCGGACTAAGCACTGGCTACCCTGTACCCTGAAGTAATGAAACGACCCATACAAGGGCATGTTTGACGCCGATTTTCACCGCTATTTTTCGAAAAGATACTTTTTTGCATTTTGCAATTAATACAAGATTGTTTTTTTAAGGAAGTTTTTATACATCGCTTCATACAAAATAATAATCGAAAATTCTCCATAGAAACTAAGTAGGAAAGATAATATTATTAAAAGTACTGGTCTGAGTCTTAAAAAATATGTTTACAACCGTAAATGACTCTCTCAGTCTGCCCTAATAAATATCTTTAATTTCCTAAAGGACCGGAAGTGGGGATCAAAATATTTAAATTGGGGTTTTTAGGTCAAGTGGGGTGCTTTAAGAGCGCTTCGTTTGCACATTTGTTTTTTTGGCTCAATTTTTGAGTATTGTAAGTACTTAAAGTTTATACCTACAGCAAACAGCAAATAAATTTTGATTTCAATTTGGCGCAATAAGCGCACCTACAGTTTTCACGGTGCAACTACGAACGTGACGAATAAATGTACCTAAAACATATTTTTAATCGAATGTACCGTAACTGTTAAATTAATTGACATGTCCTGTAAGAGCTGAACTTCACAGACCTGATTTTCAGCCCCTTGTGAGTATGACGAGCCGAGTCGACTGCAAAAAGCATTTAATTGATGTGACGGATTTACTGGCACTCAGACTGGATAAATGCTCTTGTTATTACATACGTTTCCACTAACGACTTATAGCTGTAACGCTTCTATCCTATATCCTTATCCTATATCATTTTTACAACAAGAAGAGACCTTAAACCTTAAACATACCTAAACTGTGTGTCTGCCACGTGGAGGTTCTATGAAGTAAATAGAGCGGCAATAATAATTTGAAATTTGTTCCGATTGCACTGTAGCGTAGATAGCTCATCTAGCGCCATTCGCGTCCCAAACTCATTCTATCACTCTCACTCACAAATTCACAATCGTGATGAGAGTAATAGAATGTGCTAACTGCTAATATGCACTCAGTTTAGCGAAATCTAGGGTACGGGGTAAGAGGGTTCTAAGTACAAGTATTTTTAATATAAGTTTTTAAACCCTGCTATAAGCTTCCGATTATGCAAAGGCAGTATAATCTGTGGCATTACAAAATCCGTTTATATCCTATTTAATGTGGTATTTCTCCGAAACGAATATATAACGGGCGCACGTGGCTCTGACCAGAGGGTATTTAGCGCAAATAAATCAATTCCACACAACATTTGGACGTGATAATGCGATAAATTTGTTAGCAATGTAACGACACGGAATCACCATTAAATTGTTGCTGCATTTTTTAACTTTATTGGAAACATGATCTATGTTTTACATCATTTTATGTTTATTTTTATTTAAGAAAAGCTTTTAGACGTGAATTAATCAACACGCGAATGTAAATATTATTTTTTAAACGACGAATACTTAATCGCGTTACGAGTAGGTACCGTAGAATAGCTCATCGAGTCGTCACCTCGCAGGAACTTGACTGAGCTCGGGATTGGTGTACCACGGCAAAGTAGGTCAACGACTCTTGAGTAATTGTTCGATACAGACCAGCGGGACTCGTGCATGCGGGTGATGCCGTATTGAGCCGAGCAAATATGGAAAACCGATACACTTCGCTTTCATCGGCTCTTTTCCAAGTATTGGCCTGCTACCTTGTTCATGTTCGGCCGCTCTATGAAAGTGTAAATTAAAACTAGCAGGGTGCTTTGTTACGTCTCTTTTTAGAAGTAAAATTATTTGTTACAAAATAAGTTAATAACGTAAGGCTTATTAAGCTTAAGGCTCAGCAAATACTAAGATACTTACTGACTGACTGAAATAATAAATGAGTGTCGGATCAACGTACAGCCTAGACCGCTCATCGTACAGACCTGCAACTTGGAGGGTGTGTTATGTTGTGCAGACGAAATGGCGGGCATAAGCTCGTTGTTAATAAACTGTGAAGCCCAAACATGTTTTTTCAAAAGATAAACTCAGATACGTTTTTCTATGCTATGAGAATTTGAACAAGAAAATAATAAGATTACTATTAGGTACATAATTTGCTATTGATTGGTTGCGACTCAATATTAGAACAATATTTCAATATTAAAAATAGAACTCAACTCATATCTACCGTATATTTTTAAAAACGCTTTAATTATGGCCACACTTCACATAGTCTTATTCTATTCCACATAAATTTTAATGAATACATTAAAATTTATAAGTGCAGTATAAAATGAATCGTGATTAAATCAGTACAATCGCATATAATTTTAACAAAGCGATAGAGTAGAATAGAGCACTAAATCAACCTGTAAAAGTCCTTAGAGGACTACTGGTTCTGTATTGTTTTCTTTATTTATTGATTAAAACTTTATAGCCTTACCTTCATTGAACGTAAGTTTATGCTTCTTTTTTATAACCTAGAAGAAGCCCATGGTGGTTTAATCCTTAAGGAACACTACTTTCAAAAATTGTAAGTAGTTGCAACAACTTTTATACATAGGTAAATCAAAATGTGAAGTATCGAATATCAAAAATGGGACACATAAAATTAGAAACCATTTCAGTCCCTTTTATTTTTGTAAAAAAAGAAAAGAAAAGAGACCCAACTTTTTTATGAAAGTTGAGCGGACTATTACCTAATTTGTTCTTTTGTATATAACCTTTGGTGAATGGTGAATGGTGAAAGACTGGTGAATATGTCCTCTAAATTTCAATTTCACATTATCAATTAAACCGCCTTTACCGAAACTATAGTATGAAGAACATACTGCTTCCCTTTTTAGATATGGACGCACGCTACTGCGAAACATACGAGCTAATGTCTGAATCAAAATGTCCCACGTAAAACCATGACAACAATTTCCCGACTCTAAAACTCTAAAGTGTTCTATCCCCCACACACAGCGAGTTTTATCAAGGTTAATGAAGACAACATTGTGGAGCAAACATTCGGAACTTGGTTCATTCTGGCCGCTTCATGGCGCCATTACCCGCTAAGATTTCCCCAGATGTTCCGCAACCTCAATAAACTTCCGTTCCCACCAATACAGCCAGGCAGGCAACTGGCATTTAACTTATTTACAACTTCCCTCCGCACCAGTAATGTGCAACTTGGCAGTGTTAGTTATGTCCTAAATTAATACTAGTGGTGATAGATATCGTCATTCAAGATTCTGAATCACGCTATCGAAGTTTTTATATATTGCTGGCATAATAATATACCTATACAAAACTACATGGTGTCGTAATCGGGGCACGGCTGAACCCTTGGCATCATCCTGGCTAGAGATCTCCCTTTGCCAAGCATTGAATCATTCTTAGTTCGAAGTACAAATGAACCACTTGAACTACAATGACTAGCCAGATGAATTTGAACAAGCTCTAGTTTATAACCGACCACAATCACTAACTGTCGACTTGGACAGAATAATTATCGCCTAAAAGGCACTTTAAAAAAACAATTAATAATCCAAGTACTTAATCTCGCCAGTCACGATGATATAGACTAATGGTGAGCATTTCAATAAGAGAGACGAATGACATCCAATTTATTTAAAAGAAAAGAGATTTCCAGGAGGCTTTAAACTGTATATAGTCCTTAATTAAGAGTCATTAAGGCTAAAAGCTCTCTAGACAATAATTAATTATTTGCAATTGAATAAACTAAGTAGCGTTTTCGGACACAAAAAAGAAAAAGTGTTAAATAAAGAATTTTATTTGTGGTCGAGGTAATGTTGCCCTCTCGGAGAGGATTCGACTCCATTATAACCCATAAAGCAGCGTATTCATATGGCCTTGCTTTTTGGATGGAGAGCTCGCGAGAGATATCTACTTCATTTATAATGTAATATTATGTATGACGTTAATTAAATATCGACAAATTTTACCTGATAATGAATAAAAGCTTTGGACTTTTGATAAATAAAAATACGTTAGGCAAGGCGGCTGTAATAAATAAACCTGTAAAAATTTCAACTGTCTAACTATCTCGGTAGATACAGCCTGGTGAAAGACGAACAGACGGACAGCGGAGTCCTAGTAATAGGGTCCCGTTTTACCCTTTGGGTAAGGAACCCTAAAACCAATTTACCTCAGGGCAAAATACTCCTTAATTTGTACTCCCAGGGAGTAAGTTCAGGAGTCAGTGTTCTGTAAAAGGATGTAACTTAGTTTTCAATGAGAACTCCGATTCGTTTCTTCAAATGTAAGTCAATTGTTCTTTATAACTGAGTCAGAAAAGAAAGCCGAGTAAGACAACCCTTTTGAACGTATTTCATGCCTCAAAGTAGAATTGACGACGGGGAACTTGGATGAAAAGATTTTCATTGTGTAAGCTGTCCGAGAAAGGAATAGAACGTCATAGAACAGACTAAATGGTAAAAGTAACTTCTGAGATAAATGTAACATCGTTATTACATAAATTCACATAATCCACCTGGATATAGTCAAGTAATTGATTGTCAAGCTATTAATTGATCAAGTAGTTGTATGTGATTGTAATAAATATGTGCGTGTGTGTGCAGTTTTTTGTAATTTCTTGTTTCATTGTTGAAATTTTCTGTAATCATTTCAGCGCTTCGCATGGTTTTTTATTTTTAAAAAACCTTTTTGAAAGTTATGAAAATTCAGTTCCATTTGATCTTGTTCGCGATTAAAAATATTTTGACATGGAGTTCACGCTTCATGCATTAAAAAGTATTCGAAATAAACGATTTTATCGGATATTGACACGGATACGACACGTGTGCAATAATTTTAATACGAATTTAACCATGTACTTGCCTGGGTACTGAGTGGCAAAGAAACAAAATCGCTAAAAGTCAGTATCTAAACTGTCCACTCTGTATATCTTAACTTACATTTCTAATACTTCCAAAAGCAAAGCTCATATCCCGGTCTTTTGATGTTTAGTAACAATTACTGTTTAGTATCCAGTCCACACTGTAGCAGCGTGATGGTTGCTTTCAGGCCTTCTCCTTTTGTAGATCTTCCTAGGAACGGGAAGGTGCTTCTTTATATTCCTCCCGTAACGTGTCCAACAGTGAGAGATAAAAAGAGTTATAGCCATTAATTCAGTGCTGTTACTTAATTAAAATGTGTATTAACATGTCCATAAAAATAATCTGACCTTGGCTATGCGAAGAATTCGAGTCTGCTGAACCAAAGTATCCAAAGGAAGATTTAATGGCGAAAATATTATGAAAATTTCATGAAATTCGTTTGTTTCATTTAAAGGAGAAGTAAGAACGTGATGTAGTTTCCTCTTTTCAGATTAATTTCCGCACTGTTTACGGAAAGTGAAAAAGGTGTAGCTGTATGTACCTAGTTTATTTTAATTTAGAAGTAGAGGTCATAAATATTTGTAGAGACTTAGTGAAATTCTGTATACTCTACATTTTATGTTAATCTTCTTCTTTTTCTTACTAGCTTCTGCCCACGACTACCACGATCACCAAAGAATTTGAACTGACATTTGACTGAAGAATGTTCAGAGGTCTTAATAGTATATGAGGTATTTATCCATTCATCCTCACAAATTTTTTTTTTACAAACTCCGCGCCGTGTTTTATACTATCCGTTCAAAAATAAATTCTTAGATTCAACACTTCCAAAAGTCTGCGATAAATATTTTTGAATTTAAAGTTTACTTTTTGAGCTAAATTGAAAGACCTCACTGAAGAAAATATCGTTATAATAACAATTCTTGTAAAAAGTACATTACATCAAAACCTAAATGTAAAGTGTACATAGGTACCTACAACTATAAACCAAAACAAAGATCCGGGAAATATTCAGACACCTATAAACATAAATTTACTTGTCTTTTTACCCAAGCAACAAACTGGTTGAATTTACATACTCTGATACTGCAATTGAAAATAAAGTTTGCACTGCAAAGACCAAAGTTGCTGGAAAAGTGTTCACATGTTGATTTAGTGATACCACGGAAATTTAGTTACTATTTTGTGGCTCTTACGGTATATATTCGTAAATCAAGTTTCGCAGTACTTTATATTCGTAAGCAATTCGTTATTCATTACGTTTACAGGCAAAGTTTAATTACAGAATCCTCATGTGTGGTTTGAGCTACATAATAATGGCCACTTGCCAGTACCGACCAACTTTGTTGAGATTTAGTTACATCATTATGAAGGTAATTACGCCTGAAATGTAATGTTTATCCATGCAAATATAATTAATAAGAAATAAATAAGTTAATAGTCCGTCTATTTACGTGCATCTTGTCTGTCCTGTAGTCTATTTATTAGTCATGAAAGTTCAAACTCTGACATCATGTGACGGTAGATTGCAACCTAGGCTTAAAACATTACACCTACTAATATCTTGATTTGGGGTAAACAAGAATCCATGCAAGCTGAGGCAAAATCTTTAACTAGAAAAGAGCTTCAACGTATAGTATCTCTACCGGACCAAACTGTGTTTTAGTATAATTGACTCCTACTACTCGACACTACTTGTACCTACATGAGAAATGACGTCGCGTCGCCAAATTACAATGACTGCATTTCAAATCTACAAACTGTAAGAGATGTCGACTATCATTCTCAGTTGGAATACTGTAAATTCCATTCGCAATGAATGAAAGAAGTGCGGAAATGTTGGAGGTGGCTTAAATATTTTCTCAAGAAGATGAACACATAACGCTGGGAAGCCACAAAAGTATTCCGGGAACTTTAATATCTTTGCAGCGTCGCTCTTAGAATCAAATACTTTTACTTCTTGCGGTTCAGCCACAGGGTTCAGCACTGAAACTAATGAGTTCACCGCTTAGTGTTAATGCGTGGACGAGTGTTTTAGTTTTCATAGCATAGCAGCATAGTAGATTTTTTTATGAAAGCGTGCAACGATCGGAAGATCGAATGAAAATTAACGTTTTTATTACTAGTTATATTCCTTACTTGTACAGTACTTTTTTGGTAAACGGAACGGCCTGATTTGATTCCTAGCTTGCAGCAAAGACAAATTCTCATACACACACATAACAGCATTTATATACGTATTTAAAATCGTATTCTACCATTTCGCACCAAAACCACATACATTAACGTTATACAATTTTATTATCACACTGGGGTTTTTACGCGCGATCAATCATTTAGGGCTGATTTATTTTCGCGCGTAAACACAGAACTTTTACTCATTCATTACCAAACATTTACGAGGCTCACATAACTTCTACGACTTGGGAACAAATTCCTACTTTGGTAAAAATTCGCGGTTCTACATTGAAAGTTACCTACTAAGTTTGTTTACTGTTTATTGCATAGATGTAAACATAACACAAAGTAACTGTGATAAATATCAAACTGTTTGAAAAAGAATTAACCCACAAGCACCCTTAAACAGGACAAGCAATATTTGATGTCATGTGCGGTTGTTAAATTTATAAATACTCATAAGGACTAGTTCTTTGACAATTAGCTGCTTAGGTACTCCTTTTTAACTGAAACATAAGATAAGAAAAATTATAATATCCAGTTTAATGGCAGTTTATGAGGGACGCTATTGATACCTACTAATTTACAATCAATCTCTTACCTAAGTATATCAAGAAAAGATTGTTATACAATTCAAAAAAATGCTTGATACTATAAAGTTGTACTATAAAAGCTTGAAAGCGCGTATCAGACTCAGTTTGCTGAAGACTTTAAATGATTTATTATATGAAACATTTTACGATAATGGATCCACAGTAAATTGAATCAGCAAAAAAATGGGGACAGGCATTTACTGCAGTGGATTTTGAATCGCTCGGCTTAAACTACCAAGAAAATAGATTTTAACAGCTGAAATGACTCTGACGCCTTTATTCCGAGTGACTGACACATTTGTACGTCCTACAAACTAACAAGTGATAGATCATTTTCATTCCCTTTCTTTCTCCAAACAAGTTAATAGCCATCGAAATCAACCATGTTAATCTATATCATGTGGATAGCTATGTGTCAGCTGTTATTGCAACGATTTCGTTCTTTCTGCTCATGATTTGTTTCGTAAAAATGCTGATACCCGTATTAACCACTCGGCATTGTGCACTGTACTACAGTGCGATCGTTATAAATCTGCTGAAGAACGTATAAGAAGGTCAAGTCAGCATCAGGTTATGCTGTTACAATGCTACAATGCTGTTAAGGAATATATATATAATTTTTGCATTTTCCTTACTGACTTCAAACAACGTTTCGAGGCTCGTTTAAAATGCTGATATTAAACACAACGTGGTCTTGTATAGGGAGAAATAACGTACCAATATAAGCAGTAAGCAGGTCAGGTCAGCATCAGGTGCTTGGAGAATGCCGATATTGCTTACGAGATGATCCCGAGCCGCAGCCGCTTCCGAGCCGCAAACTATGGCGGGATTATAAAAGTTTTCTGATATTTTCCATTGTTTTTTATTCTTTTTTTCTAGCTATAATGTTATTACAATATTGTTAAGCTATAGGTAGATACTTAAAGGCCTGTATCAGTTTTTATAGCATTATAACTTTTTTTTACGAGAATAAGGTAGGTATCTTAATAATGTTCTTAATGACTTTGTATGGTGATCGTATAACGATGATCTTATGTAGCTATAGATAATAAATATTTTGCCACCGGGTGAAGAGTCATTCTTCACAATTAATAAAATAATGATCATTTATAGGATAAAAAGTAATATAATTTATACGTTTGTTTCAGGTAAGTTACTCGTAAGAGAAATGGTAAGTGGGTATGTTACACCGATGCAATGTACCTAACCAACGGCGGATTAAGAATTAAAACACTGACTTCCAAAATTGAAGGTAACATTGTAGAGATAAATCTTAAGTACCTGGATTTTAATTTTTAAGTATTTTAATTTTGTAAATGATGATTATTGGGAAAAATATTTACATATTTAGTGCTGAATAACAACGCCATCTATGTCAAGTAGCTGTAGTGTTGCTGCGTCGGTAAATCATAATTTAGTTATATTGTTGTATGCATAGATGGCGTTAGATGGTGCATATTTATATTGTTCGAATGTTCGAAAATACGAATAAAAACAGGTTCTCAAAGGTTTTTTAAAAATGAAACCTAGCTAGATAAATTTATTGCCCCCGAAACTCCTTAAATACCAAATTTCATGGAAATCGTTGGAGCCGTTTCCGAGATCCAGATTATATATATACATATATACAAGAATTGCTCGTTTAAAGATATCTCGGTCTTTTTATGTCACACTGCTGGCATCTATGAAATATGCTTGTCTTTTATGTAGTAAGCTGAAAATAACCGCTCCTTTATTAGGCGAAAAGCAGCTCCTTCAACAAGAGCAAAAAAGAAAGCTAATCTTAAAAAAATAACACGTACAAATAACCGGAAAGGTAGTTCGCACGTTTGTCGTATAGCTTGTGTAAAGGCATTCAATTTGCTACTAGGCAACAACAACATAAACGATTTCCTAGTTGCCGGCAAGTGAGGCGAGTGACAAAGAATGTCAAACGGACATTCTCCAAGTCCAGAGACTCTAGTTGGACAGTTTTGTAGAACCATCGGGTAAACATTCTATGGATGGTCATATTATTTGCCAATGTTATTACAACTATGGCTGCAACCCTTTTATGGCCTAGTTGGCATTGGGCACCAGTCTCTCTCCGCAACAGGGGGCCTGAAACATACCTACATACTTCACGACGCTGCTACTGACCAACCCATGTCGGATGTTTTCAAACCACCGTGCGATGCAAACGAAAGTGCGCTTTTAACTCACCGCTAGTGCACTAGTGATCTAAGAATTATTTATCATAGGTAGATCACTAGTGAGAGTCCCATCTCGCCTGTGTCTAATTAGAGTTAACATTTTGTTTTCGAAGAATACTCTCAGCCAGGGTTATGAATCATAAACAAATACTAAATCTCTTTGGTAGCACGACTTTTTCCAAAACACACGTTGAGCCCAATGGTGCCGGGGCACTCTTTGTGGATGACATGTCATGATATACGAAAAGTTCAAAGCTCAAAGGCAAAGCTAACAAACGGGCTACAGTATCCTTCTCTCAAAAAATATTTGACTACAGCTTTTGTCATCGGTGCGGCTGCGATTTGAAAAAGGCGGTGTTTGTACGTTCAATTATTTGAAGGCACCCCTAAAAAGGATTTCTGGCCCTACTATATTTAAGTCGTTTGTTCCGTTGTGATTAGTCGTGTAATTACGTTCATTGTTTCTTAGGTAGGTTAATGGCATGTGTACATTGCGTGCGCGACTCTCTAAAAACTTTCGCTCTTTAAAAATCAAACTATCTGATCTGATATTTTTATCATCATTACCTATCCAAATTCAAACCATCCACTAAGTAGAGATCGCAAGAGGCAAAAATCGAACTCTGTGTTCTTCACTTATTATTATCTAATCCATAATCATAATAAAATCGAGTTAAAGAACGTTTTACATACCCAAATATTCTACGACTCAAACTTATTGTTCGGGACGCGTAAAGCCGTCTGTTTATTAGATTTTTTAGCGTAAATATGAAGTACTTATAAAAGAGTATATAAAAGTATGTAACATTCCCCTCACTGTGGTTCTGATTTATCTCTTACGCACATAAAACCTCAACTCGTTGCCGGGAGAGTAAACAAAAGTTGCCTATTAAAGGCTGAGGACGAAATAATGCTCGGTTATACATATAGGTAGTTATTGATTTTAGCTATACGGTAGGTCCTGGGTTGATAAAAGATTATGAACACGCAGAAGTTATATTCGCATGATAATGGAATATTGTTCTTTCCTTTCGACTTGTAATCAAAACTGAATTGTATAGTACACCATGATGTATATCTATATATCATGGTGTACTATACAATGAGATGTGCTATATACCATGATATATAGCACTAAAGTGTAAAATATGTTGAAGTTCATTTATTCACTGTCTAAAAAATTCAGTATTCAGCTTGTAACAACTTGTTGAGTGGAATATTGATAGGTAGTGAGATTTAGTAAATGACTCTTGAAATACAATAATATTGCTAGGGTCTTGCAGCGCCATCTAGTTTACGTTTCTGAAAAGTAAAGTAACATTCAAAGCCAAGATCCAGCGTAGTATAAATAAATAAATAAAAAATAAAGTATTGTGTAGGTTAGTCATGATCGTTACGTGCGCATACAAATGTAATAAATACTGCGTTACGTCATTCACAAGCGTTCTATGAACTCGTTTGACAACAAGCAAAGGAAACACGTGCGCGTGGGCACGTGGTCCTTGCCAAACACTAGAGTTTTACAAAGTTTCTACTAGATGGCGCTGATTGACGACACAATAGTTGAAGTGTCCTGACCTAGATGGAGCTACAAAATACACTTCTACATCACGCTGTTAAGATATCTTACTGCCGAATGACCCTCGGCACGTAATCAAGTTTCGGTAAGACCTTACTTCATAGGATCATTTCTATAGTAAGCTCTTCACGAGACTATCACACCATGTGAGACGTCGCCAGCAGTGATGATGAGAGGTGGCGCGGCGCCCTGAGCGTGAGGCGGGCGATGGTGGTCCACCATCAGCCCTCGATGATCGTTCGCTCCTCTGCTTCGGTGGAGGAGGGTGGGGCGTTGTCGCTGTCTGAGCGGTATTTTTAACTATTCTTAACAATGTGAAATATTATTAACTTCATTTTCTAACTGCAAGGTTTTAACCTAGATGGCGTTACCGCGCGTGAATGATGAATAGTAGTAACTACCATTAATGACCCACTGCAGTCGGCCTCCTCTCACAATGAGAAGGATGTAGGCCGCCGTCCACCACCAAATAAGACAAGAGAATAAACATGAACTATATATCATTATAATATACAGTCTAGTATACTCGTTCGTTGATCATCATTGTACCCATGATATGAGCGATATAGAGTCTGCGAATGTTTTTGTAACAAGTTACTCAGGTAATCTACCCATACATTCTACCAATTTCTACAAATCGTATCTGTTATTAGCTCAGGTTATTACATAACACATTAGTGTACATCAGAGGCCAGAGCAGACATGGATTAGATTACGGAAAGTTTCGAGCTGGCTATAAGAGCTTTCGACGCCCACTAATCTAATTTGAGAGAAAACAGAACTTGTTCTACTGTAATCATTGCTAAGTAATGCCTAGGAACTTTGTTAGTTCGTACCAAAGATGATGTTACTCGTAATCGAATATACTATTATAAGATAATAAATAGTATAAAATGAATAAATTTCGTAGGATTTCTCGCACACGGCTTTCTGAAACCAAGTTAGGCGGTGAGCTTGTGTTATGGTAACCAGAGAGCTAGTAAACATAACATATTAATAATACTATAAATTTAAATACATAAGTATCGATAAATTTACACTAAAACACAGAAACAACACTTTATAAAATATTTTATGGAGGTTTTTCTGTTAAACGCTAGCTGTATTCATTTCTTTTTTAAAGACTGCGAGCCTAAAAACCTCAATTGACTAGATGGACATTACTCTCTAGAAGTGCACTTGTGTGTACTATCTACACAGTAAACGTCAATGTAACGTGTAACTATACAGATTCGTAATCAAAGAAGCTTCTTAAAAGCCCATGTAAGCTTCCATCTTCAAAGCACTGATTGCTTGTATTCAGCCCGCATTCAACGCTAAGCGATGTTAATACCTTTTTCTTTTGGCTATGCAAGTGTTTAAGTATGGACAATGTTTGTGATTTTGAGTTCCTACGCAAAAATTGTTAAAAAGAGTTTTCCCATATTGATACGTAACGAATAATAGAGAATGCATAGAAGATCAAAGGTGATCGACATAACTCTTAAAATTTGCAAGTTAAAGTGGCATTGGGCTGGTCCTTTGAACGACCGATAACATATGGGGTCATAAGTCCTCGAATACTAGGTCTTGGCAAAAGGAATACGGGCCGCCCTCCGACCAGGTGAACTGATGACCTGAAAAACAGCAGGAAATCGTTTGGTTTAAAGGGCGGAGTGACATCGATTACGGGCGGTCCATATCCAACAGAAGACTACCAACGAATGATAGGAACGAAGCCTGCTTACCTATTTATAAATTGATTTATATAATTTATTTGTTTAATACAAAACATCTACGAACTTAGTAAATATCTATGCTGACATGTACCCTGCTTAACGTAGACCATTTACCATAATTAAGATGGATAGAGTTAATGAAATCGGGGCTGGTCTGCAAAAACATCTTTTCAGTGGAGTCGCACTAAATATGGAGAAGTGCGTGAATTCTGCGATCGCTCATTAGCGGGACAATGGACCGCGCTACAATACCCTGCGAGAGTTATCACAGACATAAATGAGCATTAGGGCTGCCTCATTATAATGTGACTTTAACTTGAGTTTACTTGCATTTACCTACCTCAAAAATTTTAAGTCTTAATGATAGGATGTTATAATAAGCCCTTTCTCTGTATAAGCCATAGAAAATTGCGCGTGGAGGTATCATACCGTCACTCTCCTAATATCGTGAAGCACCAATTTCTTCAAATCTTATGTTTCGGCGTGGTTGTCAGGCTTTATCAGAGTCAGTCACCTTTCAGTCGTCATAAGTAGCAAAAAGTTAAATACCTGGACGGGTCATCACTAGCGGTGAACTAAATGCGCGCTTCCGTGCTTTGGAGGGCACGTTTAGTTTAGACGACGGTCCCGGTTGTTATCAATACAATAACAGTCGTTAAACCTTATCGGAGGCTCTATGGGCGGTTTGAAAACATCCCACACGGGTTTGCCACTAGCCCGTGTCTCCACCAATCCGCATTGGGGCAACGTGATGGAGTATGCTGCCTATGTTGTGGGGAGATAGAGGCCCAATAGTAGACTATAAAAGTGCTCCAGCCAGGTAATTAATTAAGGATTGAAGGCAACCCTGTGTGGTACAAGGGCGCACCCCTTCCACCGGCGCAATGCACAAGCGGTCGGCGCCGGCCTATAGTAATCTGCAGGACTAGCCAGCCGTTTGATTACCGGGATATTTTTTACCAAAGAAGGAATGAAACTACGCAATGACTTAAAACTGCATGGTTAATAAATCCTGTACTCATTTGGCATATTAAGTACTGTTTTCGTGCTAGTAAGGGAACATTTAGTTTTGTTAAATCAATTTAAAAAGAAAAGGTGAATCGTATTCACTGCTTCGAATAAAAATTAGGAATCAGATGGAATTATTTGTAGGTAATAGAATTATTTATTTCGTAATTAGAAGATGTCTTTTCATCAAATCTTTTACTAATTAACAGAAATATTAAGCTTTTCTAAGTTTATTCATGGCCATGAATGGCAGAGCCATGGCACAAGGTATATTCCAGAAGCCCATAGTTTTTAAATTACTTTTAAATCTGTTTACCAAATAAAAAATAGTGTTTATATGTATCTCCTATAACGCGAAAATGTTTTTCTGTATAGAGACCACAGATGTATTTATTTTCAGCCTTTATTAAATGGTAAAGATTGTATTCCTTATGATAAATACTATTATGCTATTATCTTACTCGTTTCTAAAGTCAAGTCACGTTTGAACGTTTTGTATTTCTCCGCAGAAATATTTGTTACAGTCGACTAAATACTTGGATGTTGACCAACCTAATGCCAGAACGTAATTTATTCAGGTAACGTACACATTATTATTTTTATGCGAAAATAGTATTAGGAGATTTGCGTCATATAATATAACCTAATTCAAAAAGCGGAGTTAACCCACTGGCTAAGAAGTCGCCCTCTGACTCGAGTAGTCCGGGTTCGAACCCCAGTAGCATGCACTAATGATTATCTTAAAAGATATGTGCACATTATAAAATTAAATATATGTCAACGGCCGTAACAGTGAAGGAAAATATGTATAGTGTATACCTAAGAGTTCTCCTTTATGTACTCAAACTCATGTAAAATCCACCAACCCGCTTTAGACCAGCATGATGTCCTGACATCTTCCTCATTATGAGACCCAACACTGCAGTGGATCAGCTTCTATTATCTTGCTATTTGCATAGTAAAATGTAATTTAAGATAACTGGAAACAAAACTTGTCTGAATTTAAACAGAAAACAAAACTGCCATACCAGAGGAACACTTAAACTTCGCTAGAGACAGTAGTTGAATTTCATTGCACATTCTAAACATTTAACGTTCAGCACTATGGCTAAGGGCATATGCAGACTTGCTGATTTAACTTTCATGATCAGCTATTTAGCTTCACTTGCTATATGTATGGAAAAAAATATGGCTTTGGACTGATCTGTGTATTATATATGGGTGGGTATACAACATGAATTTTTTGTTAAAAATATTAACAAAAAATTCTATTAAAGAGGATTAAAATGACTAATTCAGCTAAATCTATTCCAGTAAAGCAATTCACGAAGTAAACTACCTAGAACTCAATTTAGCGGCGTAACCATACATCAGTTTTCATTTGGCGGCCGACTAATTCGCAGTTTCCCAGTAATCGATATTTAGAAGGCAATTTTAGCGCGAAACTCGCGATAATCTGGCGGATAATAACAGCTATATTGCTTTCAAATATTCGCTTCGAAATATTTGCCTGTTTAAAGTAGATAACTTCAAGGGTTTTTCTTGTCGCCTACCCAATTTAATTTTAGTAAAGGGTAATTAGGTCAGGTTTTACTGTAACTAATTTTATATTTCGCAGCAATCACAGTTGCGTTTTGTAGACTAAATTCCTAAATCATACCTTCTCCAAACGCAGTTCTTCTTTTAAATCTGTATAGAAAGAAAACTTAAAGTAGGTTTCTTTAAAAAAATAGAACCTCCGATGAATAATAAAGTGTCTCCACTTTCAATCTCAGCAAGAGATAAAAGTTCATTTAAAACGGTTAGGGAAAGCAGATACACGGAACACCAATTTATCTTACATCTATTCTGGATGCAATTCGGTCAAACCAGTCCAGGACATTTTAGAAGCGTAACATTTAGAAGGGTTACATCACTCAGAATACTTCCCATGCGATATTTATTTGTCTTTCAAATATATTTTTATAACCAATTTATTTTAATCCAAATTGAGTAGTTTTAGAGTTTATCATTCTTTAATCGATTGTTTTGACTTTTCCGTGATAACTGAGGTTCATCTCGAAACAAACGGTAGCCTTAAGCCTGCTCTGGGTTATCGCTTATCACTGCACAATGTCGCATCCAAATCCCTTCAGATATTTCTGAGATTATCGTATACACACAGATTTTTTGTCTAAAATTGTACAAACCGTAGACTGGAATTAATAAAATATTGATTGCATAAGCCTCTGTAAAATATTTGAAATAAGCAAATAAATGTATTCGATGTATAGAATTTATGCCGTTATAATTTTTGAACTTGTATAAATTTTATACCTATTGGTATTTTCAACCATCGTAGTTCGTACAGTTTCTTAGTTTTTGCCTTAACCTATTTCAACCACTCTTTTTTGCAGAATATACTTCAACTTACTCCAATTAAGTTATAAAAAGTAAGCATAAATCCAGATTACAATAATGCTTATTTAAAAATATAAATTCCCGCAATGCTAGCTGAATGAGGCGGGCCGTCTGCCGTCCGTCCGGTCGTTACAAATGAACGTTTGTTATCCTCGTATTGACTGTTGAATCGCCTTTCATACTGTTTTCTTTGCCCAGACAATGTAGTCTGGCTGATTCATATTTCTATGTTTTAGTGACAAATGCAAAATATGGACTGAAGAGACTAGATAGGTGGGAATATTTGTTATACTCATACTGTGGTAGGTAAGTTATAAGTGCTGGTCACAGAAAACGAAAAAAATGAAAACTTTTATTTGCACCCATCCAAGTACCTACTAATCTTCTTACGGTTAAATTATCTCATAAATATTCTGAATTATACAGAAGTTCGGCTTATAAACAAATTCAAATTGTAAATATTCAAAACATCCGCCATGATAAGAAAGTTGACTTTAAACACTCTATGTAGTCGTTATCTCCTAACCTTAGTTTGCGAAGTCACCATTCAATTATACGAGTATTCTATATAACACTACGATTTATTGTACCTACACCAAAGAAAATATACAATTATAGAGAATTATAATATATAATATTATAGTAAACAGTGACACAATAGGCGTTGTAATTGCTTAGGTGACAATTTCTTCAATTTTCTTCCAGACATACCTTAGGCAGAAACCCACAAGAATAACTAGATACAACTCTAACAAAGAGATAACTAATACAAAGAGAACAGTCCACTCTTAACATTTCGCTGGAATTACCGCCGAAGTTTAATTACTTAATTCTTTGAAGTTGATTTGTCAATAGCAATCAGGGAAATGAACTGCCATTGTTATTGTCAGTTCCACTTCAGCTTGTTTATGTTTACTTCCAGCTGTCTGCGCTGCATTGTCTTCAAGATAAAGTGTGCTGATTTATTAATTAATTCAGAGAAACTGGAGTGATAGTTGCCGCTGACATAGTTTTGTTAGTTAAAGCTTATCGTGGTTTTTTACGCTGTAATTTTAATGTATCTGGCTGGGTTTTAGTTAATTTTAAATTTGATTAATTCAAAATTAACTAAAATTCAATTATTAACTTAAATAAAAACTTACTTATCTAATAATTTGAAAGTTTATCAATATTAAACATAATAGTTTGTCATTAAAACATTTCAATACAATAATTCGAAATACAGAGTTTTATCTATTAGGTAGTTATCTATTAGGTATATAGAATTTTATCTATCACTTAATAACCATTTCATATAAAATACTATCGCAGGTGTCAAAATATGTCCTAAAAAATTTTAAATTTTCTCTTTTTCATTACTTCCACTATCGCATAATTGAAATCACATTTTAACTCAAATAATGATAGTAAATAATTCATGAATACTGATGTTGTTACCCAAAACTAGAATATTAATGAATTTGCGTATAATTTTGTGGACATTATGCAGAATATCCCTTTATAATGTGTGTGGGTATGTCACCTATATGATTATGTATCTCAGTATTAGAATTTCATGAATATGAATATAGTAGTTGTTAGCCTTAAATGTTGCTCAATGGATGACGAGTGCTCGATAGCTCATTATAAATGTTTAATAAGGCCTCGTCCTAATTGGCTGACATAACCAAAAGACCAACCAACACAACAAAATTTAAACACGGAGCTTTGTCCATACAAAGCTCCGTGTTTAAGATAAGAAGTTGTCCTAACTGAACTACGCACCCACAAATGTTTGCAATGACACTTTTGCGAGCTTCATGGCAATTAGGGCACTGGGTAAGATACACAATCGTTCTAGTTCTCCGGATTGACTCTGCCTCAATGCAGATTTTAGGTACTACTACTACTACTACTAGGTACTACTAGGTACATGTAATAACTATTATAATATAAGTAAATTTTAGGTATGTAATGACAACCGGGCGAGGACTTAACCTATCATCTGAACGGGAAAATACAGTTTTAATTATTAGGTATGCAAAAGATTCAATAATCTGCTAATTTTTACAAAATTTCCTAATCTTTTTAAAAGAAATTAATGAGTAGCAAACAGGCATTGGGTCCATGCCTAACTTCCAGTGGAAGACTATATACAACCAAAAAATAACGCATTAACAACGAGGCGTTAGGAGGGTGGTGGCAAAGTACCTCCGGGTTAGCTACATTGGCTGTACTACCTATAAATACATATCGTAAAAATAATTTCATCAAACATATTGAAATTATTTTCTCTCGCAAAGCAACCAGTAATCACACTTACAACAGCTAGGGAAGGAAACATTCGAGACGATGTCAATGAACTATACAACTCGTCTGCACTGAATAAACTATACGTTGATTGTACAGAGCATACACTCTACTATACAACTGTAGGAACCTCGCACACGAGCGATTTCAGGACCCTGATCGGATCGGTCTGATCCGAACACTTGATAATCCAATCAACAAAACATAATATACCGTATGTTGATAACAAAAACAAAATAATCTAATATCAGTATTATTGTTCCTTCGTCCTTTCACTGTTTAGGGTCTATTGCCCATTACAAAAAATTAAATTAAATTAAAAAATCCTTTGCTGTAACAAAGTCTATACCTTTCTCATTGCAGATGATGTCGCAACTTATCATGAGTTTATTCGATTTCTTATCACCAATAACTAAATGAAGTCTGTTAGTTAGTTAGGTATAACAAATATAGATTTAGATGTTAGATTCTAATATATTATTTGTTATATTAGAACTATTAGTCAGACCAATATGCCGCTATTTCGATTTAAGTGGTGATTAGCTTTTAACAGAAAAATCGCTTGTGTGACAGCTGTCTTCTACATCTACACTAATATTATTTATTATTATTATTTTTATTTAATATTATAAAGAGGAAAAAATTTTATTTTTGTGTGTATGTTTATAATGAATAAACTCAAAAACCTCTGTACCGATTTCAAACATTCTTTCACGCTGCGGAATCTATTGATGAGAATATTATAGAACAAAAGTATGTTCTATAATATTAAAGAACATATCAATATCTACAAAAACTTCACGATATTAGTCAAGTTAATTGGCAGAGCGAAGCTTGCCGGATCAGCTAGTTATGTATAAAAACAGACACGGCCGCCTGAAATTAAACGGAAATCGAAAGCTGCGGCTTGCGGTGACACTGGCTCTAGGTAGAGGTAGTGAAATAGTGACAAATAGTACAGATACAAAGCTGCAACAGTGTTTCTGGGTATAGAGATATACTATAGTATCTCTAGCAGAGACATATTAACGAATATGTAGAAATGTAACTCCTCAGTTGTGTCAAGTCCGTTGTTTATTTAGAATACATTGAAGTACCTACTACTTAGTAGTAGATACTTCAATGTATTTAGATACATCAGAGAAAACACAACACCTCGAGCTCAAATATGAGCCACTTATTCTGCTTAAGCTAATTAATTTTAAATCTAGCATTAAAATCTCTAAGGCAATCATAATAACCGATAACTCTGGTCGCCTCAAAGACATTTGGATCATTTCCTGGCTGTAACTCTCTTTCCGGTGCCAAACTGCATTGCATGTGTTACAAAATTGCCTTTGAACGACACTGTTTTAGATGATTTGAAGCAACGATGAGCCAATACTTTTTCGTTTATCGATAACAACACCAATTTCTATAGCTATTTCTTTCTATCATTCTCTTTATTTAGACAAATATTTGTATTTTATGGCTTACCATATTCACGTTTATGGATAACAATGAGAATTATTCAGTATTTGGGTAACTGAACTGTGTACGTACGAAAATTATACGGTGCGGTAAAGATCTACGGTGTTTACCGTATTTTCCATAATCTCTCCTCGGGGACCTGAAATTTCGATAACCCGGAAACTTTCTTCGTATCAGCTTACGTTTACTGTTCGTACGATATCATTATGGACCATTTTACTTCTATGAATGTTAGAACTTTTTAGTATAGACATCGTTTGTAACATATACACATAGAAAATGTAAAAAATGCTAAAACACATGTGAGAAGAAGAGTCACGTGCTTCGTAGTTGACATAATGTGTGTAAAAATTTCCAACACAATCCAAAGCGTTACAAGACTGAATTTGTTGCCTACTCGTAATTACTATACCTACTATAAGACTCCCTAAAGTAGTGCGCCCAAGCGTGAAACCGCCTTAAGCTCTGTTTGTATAAGGAGCCACAGAGTAAATAAACGTATGTTTAAGGAACTATTAGCGCGTTTAAGGAATAATGTTGTATCTGGGTACCAATATCTACTAACATGTGAGTATAAGCATATTAACGGTGCTAACGTAGGTATATACGGAACTTCACGTTTGGACGATTTGACAGGGCGATTAAACATACGAAGTAAACAGTCAGTATGTTATATGTAATCTTTAGATCCAAATTGCAATTAGTGCTGTCTTTGGTCGCATACGGTCGCATACTAACTAGTATGCAGGATCAAAGGTCGTCTTAGAATGAGAAGGTATTGTGAAGACTTGATAAAGGCATATACTTAAAACTATAGCTTATAGTCATGTCATATACGTAGATACTTAGGAGGTTATTTGGAGATAATAGTTGCCTACTTACTACAGTACTTACTTACATGTTACCACGAAGTCCTAACTTTGCACTACCAGAAGCCGCCTTCAGGCCATTTTGTGCTTGTCTTTTAAACATCTTTAATTTTTTGAAGCCCAATATTATCTTTTACTTACTTTAAAAATATTAAATCAATGGAAATTATTTTGTTGCCAGCAGTGCGAGTATCACCGGAGCCCCGACGGCCGCCCACCCTGCAGGAGCCGCCGCACCACGTCGAGTTCACCAACGACACCGGCGCCCTCCTAAGCTGTTCGCTGCACGGCACCGCCCAGTATGAAGTAAGTTCTTAATAATCATCATCCACCTCCCTCCCTCTTTAAACTTCCACGTTCCCAATAAGAACTAACTTCACAACAAAATTCGCACCTGTGAAGTTCGATAAAGGTTAACCGGCGACGACCACACGACGGCATGAATTATGTCGACGCAGACACGCCCCTTACGTGCCGATCTGATTTAGTATTCACAAACCGCTCGCCAACTCAGATATAAATAAAGTTTTTCCATCCGACGTTGTTGGCTGAAAGTTTACGGTCGCATAGACCCTCCGGGAAATAAAGATATGCGCGCACTCTTACCAATATGAAAAGTGTGCGCCTAAATGGTTCACGTTGGTTGTAACTACACGTTCTCCATATTTGTTTCTTTAGGAATCTTTCTCTCGAGTTACCGTTAGTTGTAATTACTATTAGATTTAGGTGGAGGTAAATATGATAAAATTTGTACTTAGGTAGGCAATTTAGATGGTAAAAGTAGATGTCATTAATGTCTTTAAACAGGATACTTTGTAAACAACTGTAATTCACTATTTAGTGCTGTATACATTTTTTTAGAGTGAGAATTTGAATAGTGATTGTATTCAATACTTAACCTTAAATAGATAAAGGTTGCATTTTGGTACGATCATTATTATGGTGTTATGCTCTGAAATTTAAGTGTTCCAAAGAAACTACTTAAATAGAATAAAATCCTTTTAGGTACTTTGTAATCGTTAAACATGAAAAGTTACACAAAGTGAATATTCCCATAAAAGAATGCACGCAAAAGTTAACAATTAACGTGAAAATTAAAACCAAATACCCCGTCGCAAAAACTAATGCTCACAGCTGAACTGCCCAAAACTTTCTAAACAAACAACTCCTCTGTTCTGGATAGGTTAAAAATTAGTCACGACTGGAAATTCAGACAAACTTTACACATTTAGAGTTAGACAGCGTTCGGGCGGAGTATCCCGAGGGAATATACCTGCTCAACGTGTAGCTTGCCAAAATTCCACGATTAATGCCATAACTTGACATCCAAAACGTTATTTGTTGGCCTCCCGACCCCGCTCAAAGGGATGCTTAACAACAGATCTTAGGCACTTAACCGTCCCTACAGAGATATATGAACCCTTATAATAGTTACGACGATTTGCCTTTAAACCTTCAGAAAGTTCGACCCTTTTTCACATAAAACTTTTTGTTATTGGTAAATTATATTGCTCGGAAGGCGGTGATAGCCCAGTGGCTTAGAATTCGACCTCGAATCGAGGGATCCGGGTTCGAATCCCAGTGGCACGCACCAATGACTTTGTAATAAAAGTTATGTGCGATTTATGAAATTAAATATCACCTGCTGTTACGGTGAAGGAAAACATCGTGAGGAAACCTGCATGCCTGAGAGTTCACAAAAAAAAATGTTCTCTAAGGCATGCGAAGTCCACCAACCCGCAGTAGGCCAGCGTGGTGGACTAAGGCCTACATCCTTCTCATTGTGAGAGGAGACCCGACCCTGTAGTGGGTCATTAATGGGTACTGACATGACATTGATCGGAAGGTACTTGTATCTTATTTCCCTTCATATATTTTTAAACATACCTAGAGTTAATAGATGAGCACGTAGCACTTACCTGATGCTAATTACTCACTGTAGATGTAGGGAAAACTCATTGGAAACAAACTGGGGCCGAGGCCTTATCGAGGCACACCAAATAATTTTCTCACATCTCAAAAAAATAATTTACGTTCCACTGGGGCTTATAATCACGGCGGTAGGAAACACCCGAAGGGTCTCCTATTAAGGTTATTGGGATTTTTCTTCTTTTCAATAGATAAAAGTATCTTTATTAGATGGTAGATCCATAATCTTGTCTTCGTTTTAGACCTCATGAGTAGTAAAGCACCCGCATACAACTTTAGATAGGATTTTTTTCTCCATTTAAGGTTGCATGCTGACTTCCAACGGCTGCAGTGAACGATTAACGTCAAATTTTGCATGCCCTTTTGCTTCTCAATTACTATTTACCCTCAAATACAGCAGTTTTAATTTCAAGATTTTAATAGTGCGGAAGAGGTGTCAACGAATCTACTTAGTTTCACTTTTCTCAAGGGGCAGTATCAGAAATGGGAGAGCAATCAACCAGGGCGTTAAAAACAGCCCACCGTTTTCACGCCCCATTTAATTTTGTTGTGTAGACAACTTTTGGTGTTTTATTCGATGCTCCATTTGTACTGGATTAGTTTTGTTTCGAGTGTTCACAGGTGTTATTTTAACATGCCTACGACATCGTATAAAACATGGCATTGATTGGCAATGCCCATTTAGTACGCATTCTTTTTCAACAGTTTTACTCGTATTTTAAGGAGAATATTTAAAAAAAATCATTTATGGGGTGGTAGAGTCATATTAGATCGCCCGGGTATATTTACCTTACTACCAGCCCTTAAGTCGTCGTAAAGCAGCATGTTCTTCATGTCTTATGTTGCGGCTATGGTTGCAGGAGATACTTTTACTATTTGAGGCGTACATTAGTAGGACATTTTACATTAGTAGCAAAGCACCCGCATACTTCCCGCATACAACCTCAGTTATAATTTATTTTCTATTTGGGGTTGGATGTGGCCGTCCATGAGCTGCAATGACTACTTAACATCAGGTGGCTTGCACTCCCGTTTGCTACTCAATTGCTATAAAAAAGCAACGTGAAGTCAGACAGATCAGAAAATACCACCAGTAACAGACAAATACAAAGAAAGGTTTAAATAAACAGGTCCCATTAGCACCTGGGTATGGAATCCTAAATAGCAGCGGATCGGCTTTCAACCCGGATTCCCTCAATCGTTTGTAGGACCCGCACTTGGCTTGACACACTCCTCACTTTCACACGTTCGCTAACGTGACCTCTTTCAATAATTGTAATCCACTTCAGAAAAGGAGGTTATTGTCTTCAACGATATAGTACTTGACATGGTATTCTTCGAAAAGGGTCTAAAGGAGCTCTCCTTCAATACCGGCAACGCACTGGCGACTCCTCTGGCGTTGCCCATGTCAATAGGCGACGGTGACCACTTACCATCACCGTGGCCCGTCTGCCTGTTTCCCTGTACGTACTGTCTATAACAAAAAACATACATTCTACAGTTTAAACAATATGGTAGAGCCGTTGTTGGTACCGCTAAATCGAACTCCTACCTTGTCCGGGTCGGCAGTAGGTACATAAAGTCTATCGCCGTCGCAACCTAAAAACCCGCCGTGGATATTAAGGATGTACTCCTTGTTAATCCTAAATCTTTTCTATTTAATAAGGGAGGCATAGTTATGAAGGATTCTTTATTTCAGACACCTGTGACCATTAGTGCCATCGCAACGACGTTTTACGTCATATAAATACATATTACAAGATTAAAGTCATTTGACATTTACTACTTCTATGTATAAAACAAAGAAGTGAACTTAAGCAATATCTAGAGCATAAACATTTTGCAAATGCCTTTGTTAGCCCGCATTTTGTCGTTATTTAGGATTCAAGTTAGAAAAGTCACATTCTTGTGGTGTCGTGTGACCTCTTTAAAACACTTTTGTTCTGAACTAAGCACTGCTTATCTGCGCTGTTTTAGTTCTTTAGATGACAATAACAAGGTGAATCTATCTAGACTTGTAAATATTCCATCTACGTGACGATATAATTGTTTAACAAAACATAATTGCACATAGTCAGGTTATGTAATTTTATTACAACTACTTATACTTACCGTAGGTATAGTTTATGCTTAAGATACTTGTCAATACCCATTAATGACCCACTACAGGGTCGGGTCTCCTCTCACAATGAGAAGGATGTAGGCCTTAGTCCACCACGCTGGCTTACTGCGGGTTGGTGGACTTACAGTCACCAAATAATCAAACAAAAGAACTCTAGGTTAAAACCAACTACGATGAGCGACAAATCCTTTTATTGATTCTAGAGAATTGCAAGGAAATTTATTTACATTTGCAAAATGAACTCTAAAATCAAAATGAATACCTACCTACTCCATTTCGGCCAACCAAAAAATTAGGTCATGAATTTTATTTATACTCTGGTCAGATATACTTCTAGTAGACGTGAATAGTAACAAATACCGGAGTAAGTACTCTTGGAGGCTGGATGGAGTGCCTAATAAATTGAATTCCATCGTTCGTCGCCAATCAACACTTCAAAGAGATCAGAAGTTAGTGAAATTTCACATGATTGAATAGAACTTAACTTAGAACTCGAACCCGCTGAAATGAGCTTGCTGCAATAGAACATTCAAATTTTTAAAATAAATTTTCATAATTTATTCAGAGTAGCCCACCGAACCCAGTTGAAGCGGTGATAGCCCAGTCAGTGGCTTAGAATTGGACCTCGAATCAAGGTGTCCGGGTTCGAATCCTAGTGGTACACACCAGTGTCCTTAAAAAAAAGTTACGTGCGCTTTATAAATTAAATATCACCTGCTGTTAAGGTGAAGGAAACCGGCATGCGTGAGAATTCACAAAAAATATGTTCTCAAAGATATGAAGTCCAAAAACCCGCAATAGGCCAGCGTGGTGGACTACGGCCTACATCCCTCTCATTGTGAGAGGAGACCCGACCCTGTAGTGGGTCATTAATGGGTTACTGACGTTATAGTTAATCTTAAGATACATTATGTTGAATAGATACAAACAAAATAATTTAAAATGAAAACTGTTCTAAACTAAATTCATATTAATGAAGTATTTAATACAAAATCGATTCTTTCATTTCATCTTTTTATATCAAACTACGGCTTCTGACGAAAGGTAATATCGGCGAACGTTAGGCATTCATTATTCCTTTCACGCTTCTACTCGTAAAAGTAATTCTTGTCTGTACGATATTTAATAAGAATTTGTATTGAATACGTTTATTTATTTGAATAACATTTTCATTTATGAAATATCACGATCAACAAACTTGAATAAGTTTTACACTACCATCAACGCACACCCATTTCGAAGCAAGAAGGAACATTTGTACGTCTATACAAAAACGTATTATTTTTTGGAAACGAATTTCCCATTTCGAATCCTTTGAACATCTAATCTACTCTATATCTGCGGTCGCACAATTCCGCATCACTTCAGGGATATTTTCAGGAAAATAGAAAATATGCTCACTATTTGCATTCGAACACAATCCTCCGCAAATAGTAGGCACTACCAACTATCTCAACTATTCTGAACCCTGCTGTTGTCCTCTTCAAATATACCTCTTTCGCAACCTCCCTTTTCTTATCGCGACCCCAATATATTTTCCATAACCATAAAAAATTCGGCATAAATATACAGATAAGTTTCAATCGCTTGCTGACTGGATGTTTTGGTCCTTTGTAATATTTTAGCACAAAGAAAACGCTAAAGTAGTTCTGATACATCCTATGCTAATGTGGTTTGAGGTAGGTGTTAAGGTACGCGATTTTAGGTTCTTTTGTACTGTAATGAAAGGCAACGTAACTTTCGACGCTATTATTGTTGAGATAATAAAATCATTAGCATTTAAGTAAAAAAGAATAACGCCAACGTGTTCAATCTTTCGTTCGGAAAGCTTTTTCGTTCTATTGTAGAACACACACATATGCGAGAAAGATAAGATAGGTAGTATAATAGTACGTGGTAGTATAATCTTTGCTTGCTTGCTATGGTTTAAAAATTGTGGTAATCAATCAACAAAACAAAACTAAAGCGTAGTCCTGAAAATCCTTAAGATCTTATTAAGCTGTATTTATATGTATAGAGTATCTTCAATTAGCCTGTACGCTTGTTTCCCCAAACTTTATATTATATATATTAAAAATTATATTAAATCTCCACTTCAATGTTAAAGTCACCAATATTGAACTCGTACAAAGTCCTAGGTAGGTAATTGTGTGCATTAAAGTGTATTTTTTTTGTAGTATAAAACCGGCAGAAAAGAAGTGTTGGGCCAAATGCCTTTATAACATTACGTCTAATGCTATATTCCACTAAATGTTATAAATGGAATGAAAAAGGTAAGTCCTACGATCATCGGGCACTTTTTGGAAGCCAACTTCTAAAGCTCGGAGGGTTTCCTGATCTAACGGCCGTCCCAAACAAAGCCCAACTTCCATTAAAGTTTCAAGTATAAAGAATAATATAAAACTTGCAACTTTCAAAAGGGATCATCCCTTTATATTCTGATTTTGTACCAACGAAATAGAAAAACAGCAACCTAACTATTAACATTTAATTAGTAATTTAGGCGTTTCGGATCAAGAGAGTTGGCCTACGACCTAGGCGTCCGTTTTTCTGCTTAAATATAAATTGAAATATTTTTGCGGCTTCTCTGAAACATAGTCTGAGGATATAGTAGGATTCACCATTCGACCGGAGCCACTACAAGACACGAGTTAGGACACGATGGGAGTCAAAAAATAAAACAGCCATTATTATAACGCTATGAACGCTAGTATAATATACATATTTAATACATAATTAATTAAATTTGTTTGTTTTGGTTTCACGTAATTTGTAATTTAATTAAGCAGTAGCTTTTTCAGCCAGCACCATTAATAAATGTAATTAGAGCTTAGTGTGTATGAAAAGAATATGATCGCAATGATAGGTCGTTTGTTTTCATGTCATGAGTTATACAAATTTTATATGGAGATCACAAAGATAAATCTTTCCTATATGGCACTGCAGAGCTAATCTGTGCACTACTACATTATAAGCCAGCTAAATTAATTTAATCACAGTGCAGCAATCCTTTGAAGCTGATACTGGTATAATTAAGTGAGTTGCAATATAGATCTATACGTACCTAGATATTCGTGGTTATATTTTGCGTTTCTATGTGAACAAAAATAGATCAATTCTGTAATCTATTAGTGACCAATTGCAGGACTTGGAGGACTTTACATGAGATCTGAGAACATTATGTATAACTCTCAGGCATTCAGGTTTCCTCGCAATATTTTGCTGTATCATAAACTTTTCTTGTTACGTGCGCTTTTCAATGATTTAAAGGTAACAAACTAACTCATACTGAGAGGAGATCCGAAGTTACAGTGAGTCATTAATGAGTTAATATTATTAAACAATAATAAGCAAAGATATATAGTCTCCGTAACTGTTACTAAAAAGTTACTAAACCTATCTTTAGGATAAATAATTGGTATACCCAAGCACTATAAATCTATACACGATATGCCATGTAGTGCTTGTATTAATTTATAGTGATCAAACTGCACTGAACCTGATCTAATAACGCATGACTGAGGTAAATTTAGGAACTAATTGACAGCGATATATAGCTTAATTTATATCTAACGCGTAATTTGAAGTAATTCGTAGAAAGACATTTTGATACTGAATATCTAGTTACCTATCACATTAAAATTATCCTTATTGCACGCCGGGCCGGCGTTGCTCTGCGCTCACGAAATCTCAAATCAGCCATTTTTCTTCGTATTTAAATTTCACCGAATTACAGATAGTAAAATCTTCATGAATAATATATTTTCAAGAACTTCGAAGTCATCCGACCTTCATAATCATGTCTAAGGATCACATGATGATCGAAAGATTTGCAACAAATACCAAATAATAAGAATAATATATGTAATTAACTATATTATGTTACTATTTGTAAATAAACTTTTAAATTCGTACTAATAATAATTTAGAAAAATATGTGTAAAAATAAATCTTAACGACTAACTTTGTCATTATGGTCCATAAATTCATGTTTTTATCGCAGGAAACAAAACGAGGAAACGTCAGCTAAAGAAATTTCAAATCAATTTTGCAGTAGAAATCTTTCGTTTCTGCTGCAAGACATTCAATAAGAGACAATTTCGATGCAGAATAAATTTACATTCCACATTTCCACCGACTCGTCTGATTAGTAGAAACTAATGGAACTAATGGTAGTAAAATGTAGGCTTCAGTATTCTTACTGAAGACTCTTACATCGTCTTATCTGGTTGAGTAAAATGTCCTTCATAAATGTCTCTTTGAGTGACATAATCTCAATCTAAATAGGGGTTTGTAGTTAACGTTTCATTCATATTAATTAATGTTCCTGTGTTGTAATCAGACACAGGATTTAATTACTTACTGTGGTGATTAAGGAAAACAATAGGAAGACTTGGATTAATTTTAGACAGTAAATATTTATTGCTTATATACAAAGACCCCAGCAAAAGCATATGATACCTCTTGCTGGGTTAAAAGTTCAGGATATCAAAGAAGTGCAATGCTTCACAAAAACTACATCTGGGTAGTTCTCATTGTGAAGGAATTTTGGTGGGCTCAACTCATAGCTCCTTCGTTTTTAAATATTTCTAATTTATTTTAAATCTGGAATAAAGAACTGATTGGCTTCTATATGGGCACTGAAATTCAGCTAGATTCGAAAATAACTTTTTGGAGAAAAATGCATAAATATCATGAAAATTGTCACTTTCCTGTGGGGTGATTTTTCAAAATGCAAGTTTCCTACCGACATAATACGTAAACTAAGCACAAAATCAAAGAGATTATTACCTAATCATAGTAACAATCAATAAAACTTAGCTGAAACCTAAAAAGAAGCTGCGTATCCTCCTATTTTTAGTCGATTTTTCATCATAGAATAGGGGCGACACGAATTGTGTATCACATTCCTGTCAGCTATAAATATGTCAAGAATACCAACAAATTGAATAATGAGCGCTGTTGCCAGATTTCCGACACAAAGTACGTAGTAAAATGGACTCACTGCCGCTTAAAGTTTCGCCTAACTGCCAATCAGACAATCATGACAACGATCTAATCGACCGCAGACGCGTTCGGGACAGACAACTTCTCACTTGTATGGTATGTATTTACGTAAACAATGTTTAGAATTCTTAAATATTTTTTATTGTTTTGATTAATATACCTAGTGTAAATATACTATAAAGCATTAACATGTCATTCGAATACATCGTTTTTGTGTTTTTTATGAATAACCTCAAAATTATCACCTTCCTGTGTATCACTTGTCTGGATCCATTAAGACAGGAAAGTGAATACATTACAGGAAAGTGATAAAAAATCACTTAGATTCCTAATTTCCTGCTAACATTGTATGTATTAACCCGTTGAGGACTTTTTTCACAACAACCAAAATGCCACAACCTAAGAAAAAAAGAGCAGGGAAGAAATATTGGCACAAAAACGAGAAAAAGAAAGAAAACGTTATAAACGTAAGAAAAATGATCCAGACAAGATAGCTCCTTTAAAAGAACAGAAAAACAGTATTATTTAAAGTCAAGAACTACAGGAAAAATAAAAACAATATCTGAAATGACCGATCGTGAAAAAAGGCCCTGCAGGAAGTCGTGGAGGGCAAGATTTATTTTTGTACTCGTACTTAAGTATACGGACTCATAGAATACATTAAAGTTGATGATTAATGATCTCTTAAAGATAAATTTATACTATTAAGCTACACAGACCAAGTCATACTCGTAAATTGTTTCTAAATAAATAAATAAAAAGAATGAGAATTTGTGTTTAATAATCTCACTTTCCTGGTTACTTCTCATTATTCTGGCAGTAAAATAACATTCACATCATAATATTTTATAACGGTTTTCAGTCAATGTATAAAATATATATTGTCAAGTATATATACACGTCACTTATTATGCATTTTTATACATACTTAAAGTTAATTTTCATTTTCCTGTGCCATATAATTATCACTTGTCTGTCCTTTTTTAAAAGGCCTTTAAATTAATTATTCACCAATATTTTGTCTGACCCACACAACTTTAGCTTATTTAAGTAAAAACCTTGACCTCTGGCCACTTTGCATACTAAATTTAGGAAAAAAAGTATGGGACTAAAAACTTCCGTTATTATTCCTTCATAATAAGAACTAGCCATCTATCAGTATCTACTCTGAAACAACATGCTCTTATATAATAATTATCATAAACGCACAGAGGATTTTTATACAACGATAATTTCATTTTATTTAAAAACAGTTGAAACCGTTAATGAAAGAAAATTAAAATTGATTAATGGTTAAATTTGAGATTGTACATCATTTATTTTTGTGTTTTACTTTGCTAACATTCACCAAAGCTAGACTGAAATTCCGTTATATAGCCACATTAAATTTTAAGAACAGTGTTATAGACATACGAGTAAATATCATTAAAATTTACATCCACTCACAAGCTGATGAACTGTTCTTACAATACACGTATGTTGTGGTTAAAAGATTCCTGGAAACACTTTGATACAAACTTCACCCTTTGGTATGGTAATAAAACATTTAATAAAAGACAAGTTATAGCGAACAAGTCATTAATCAACCCGTCTCCCGGCAACAAATGAAACATCAAGATTGATATTACAGTATATAATGTATAATACATCAAACGATAATTTAGCCTTGCCTCATCTAAGATTACACACCTACTTGGACTACAATTAACTACACCTCGCCATATCCCTTCTCACCCCCGCAAATAGTATGAGAACCAGGGATAGTGAAATGCGAAAAAGGTGGAAACCATCATTGGATAAGGGCGTTAGGAAATTTGAGGTTGTACGTAAATGCGTTCGTACTTCAGCGGAGTGGCCCTTTCTGTTTCTCAGGTAGCCTTTCCCCACGTGTAACACATCCTTTATTGAAACAAAATTTATTATATAAAACAATATTTATTTTTGTAAACTAATAATTATAATCAAATGTTTAATTATTTTTTAAGATTTTGTCCAATTTTTAAGTTTTTGACACATTTTTGTGCGCTTAATGAAGGGCAACCTGAATCTTGAGTATGGCAGAAGACACCTCTCTGGGCATCCTTCTGTGGTCCTATCACCTACATTACCTGCATTGTGCAAGTATTTCGGGGGCATAAGCTCAGAGTCCTACAGTAGGTAGGTCCTGTAGATACTTAATATATCGTAAAACGTTGAAGCAATAGATTTCGGCATGGCATGCGTAGATTAAGCTGTAGTTCATGGTTCATTTAGTTCTAGATGAGTGTTGTAAATCCCAGCGAACAAAGGCGAAGCTTGTTGTTACTGAATGTAGCGGCAACATTCACTCTGGTGCGATTTGGAAACGAATGCACTTTGGTAGGTCGATTGCAAAAAAGGGCCAGCCGGTCAAACACAAAATGAACTATATGTCTTAAATGGACTTACTTACCTAGACTTATTTACCTACTTATTTTACCTTTTTAAAATTGCGAAAAGAACATTTTTAAAGAACAAGAAAGTTTTTATTTTTTGAAAACCGTTTTCCAAAACCTTCGCAGATGTTTAACTCAATTTTTTCATAATAGAAAATGGTAGATATCTAGATTCAGAACTTTTTCAGAACTAACGTTATAGTAGCGTTCAATGTACGATAGGTACCCTTTTGGAGAAACAGATGTGTCCTTATAATTTCTCTTTGAATTTAATTTTATGATTAAGTAATCTGACGAAGTTCCGGATGAAACGGATTGAAATTAAAAGGAATTGAAGGACTTAAATCCTCGCATTACAAAAAACTAATCAAGAACATGAGAAAGTTTTTATAGTCCACATTATTTGATTACATTTTTAAACGACTAGATATTGCCCGCGGATTTTAGAACTACCAGAGAGGGATAAAAAAATTTTACGTAAAAGATTTACAAACATCCATCCTCACAAACTTTCACATTTAAAATATTAGTAGGACGTACGACACATAAAGCAGATAATAACGATTGTCTTGTACGCTAATAAATTTAATATCAATAAACAGGTAAACATGGCAACGACAAGCAACTCATTTCATATTCTCCGCTATTCTTGTTTCCACTTAATAATTTGGTTCGTATAATCTTCGCTGGAATATTAATTCTTGTTAAGACACAAAATATTAGGGCAATGATTTATGTGGCAGTTGTGATATAGTCCTTAGAATAGAACCGGAATCTTGTGAAGGTTTTTCAAAAAGACATTCGAAAAAGTGGCCATAGTGGAATGTCTGTTTCACATGAGATTTTACGAGTAGATACATATTATTATTTATTTAATGCTCTTTATTTATTTATTTTTTACTTTATGATTTTGATCTTTATGTATTGGTGCAATATTGTCAACATGTACAAAAATGTACATTGTAATATGTTTCCCATATTAAATCTCAATTTTACTGTCACTTTTTAATAAGTTAATGCATATTTATTTACATAGTTGACGTTAAACTTAGGGGCAAAAAAGTCTTTGTAAGTTATAATTCAGGGAATCGACTGATTACCAAAACCTTTTTCAATATGTTTTATTCATCAATCCAATAAAAATAAAATATTTGAAACCAACAAATTGTATCTCTGTAACACGAATAAAATAAACAGAAACAGGAAATCCAAAATCATTAAGGAAGACGATAAGAAAAACCCTCGAGAACGCGGACTAATTAATTAAGAAAGTATTGATCTTCATAAAAACGTGCTTTGAATATAATTTTTATGTTAATTCCTTAAATTATTCTCAGTTGGTTGTTTTAAGTTAATGTGCTTCTGGAGATATTAATTAGCTAGCCGTATAATTATGAAAAAGTAAGACAAATGTTATTTAAAATCACATTGCTATAGAATTCTGCTTCCCTGTTTTAATCATACTAATTTGTAAGATCATTGTCAGATCTAAAAACTAATTGTGAGAGGAAATCTGACCCCGCAAGCTTTCACAAGCGCATAACTTATTGATTACATATAGAATTGCAGATTTGGAATACTGAGTGACACTGAGTGTGGAAGAAAGTAGAATATAATCTGCAGCGGCGGTGCGGATGGCAAATGGTGCAGAAAATGCAAATATGTGTGAGCATTCGCGCCGCCAATAAGCGCGGTTGGATTTGCTCGCGATTTGCATACCGACTAGGGCTTTTTAGTTCTATTTCTGTTTTAAATGCGAAAAGCTACTGGATTTATCATATCTATTTTTTGGAACATTGTTCTTTTTTTATGCAAGCGTGCATTTGCTATTCAAATAATTGGCTTTAATTTAGTGGATGAGAAGAGCAAAAGAGCAGGCTCAGTGAGTGCCCAACAAAGGGGTGTTGAAAGTTAGAGCCAATAAAAAAATCATGTCTTCCATTGTTTAGCAAAACTGAGGCGAAAGTATAAGCTTAGACAAGACAACGCGGAATTTTGTTTCATACAAGATAACTTATTTTGCACCAAAAAAAGAAAACATATATTCAAAGTAAATGTATAATGCACACAAACTTGATAAAACTTCTGCGGGTAAAGACACCCGGGAGAGCATAAATTCGATGTTTAGAACTTTTTTCTGAATATTCCCACTTGAATAATAAAAACGTTGTGGCTGACATACGTACGGACCTTTGTACCATAGTATATGTAGGTATTGGGTTTGCGTCTTCTCCAAACTAGAAGAGAGTAGGAGGGAAATTCTATAACAAATTTTAACTTTCTTACACTCCTCTATTCTGCAATCCCTTGACGTTTTTCCAGCTTGTAAAATTTTCCCCACTCGGATCGGACTAGTACCTAGAATAATTGGAAATGTGTTTTTAAACGATTTTTTCTTTTATGCCATTTCTGATAGTCTTCTTTTGAACGCTTAATTAAAGCAAACATACACCATCTGTTTCAGAGTGGTCCGACATCACGGGAGTAATAGGTACCCTATACTCATTGAAGTGGTTTAGCGTATGTACTTTTTAGACACTAGATAATCTTTTCGTGATTATTCTCAGAATATGTAGACAGCCCCAGAATTTCCAGTGGATCGCTTTGGCAGCCCCATGTATGGTTCCTTGAGAAACATTGAAGATGTTCTAAAAAAGTAATAAATCCTACATTTTGTTCCAGGAGTGTACGTAACAATATTTTGGTCTCAAAATGTAATCAATCGAGCTGGGTCCGAACCCACTTGTACACCTGTTTTAGAAATCAGATTCATTTCCCAAGAGAAATGTGTTGAACAGAGCAGAAAAAGCTATTTATAAATGTCCAACTAAATATCCTCCGACACTTCAATATTTGCAGACAAAATAAACTACAGTAGGCAAAATTAATGGCTTATATTCTGTTCAGATAATTCTGTAAATAACCTCGTATTTGTTTCTTATAGTTTCATGGACTTTTGAAGAAAAGTGTTTAATAAACATCTATATTTTTCCTAAAAACAATTGGTGAGCTCTGACAAATTAAGTGATTTGTGGCTTTTTTGCTAACCTGTTGTTATTTATAGGCATGATGCCTACCGAAATACCGTGTTAACAAAGATTTATTCTAAGCAGTTTTTATTAGAAGTTGAATAAACGTGAATCCAATTAAAATATTATCCTGACTAATAAAAATACAAAAGCTCAAACCAGTCTGCTCTAACAACAAGATTTTGGGATTTCGTTTGTATCATGGAATAGAAAGAAAAAATCTCATGTCTCATTTATAGGTTTTTTATAGTTATTGAGTCCATGAACTCCCGCATAAGGTTGTACGCGGGTGCCTTGTCACTTGTGGTCACTAGTGGCCTTCTCATGAGAACTAAGATGATCTCCCCATATAAAGTATCCCTGGCAACCAAACTTTCCCAGCCGAAACACGAGACATGAAGAACGTGCTGCGTTACGTCGGGTTAAGAGGAAGGAAGGTGCCTCCCCGGACAAGTTATTATGGCTCTACCACCTAAAATCAATGTTTCTTTGTATGTACATGCTTTTCTTGTTTCAACTTTTTCTTTGTTTCAGCTGGACTGGTTGCTGTCAGACAACGAGCTTGCGTCTTCTCTCGCGGGGTTGCGAAGAATTCTCTCCAACGGATCGCTGGAGTTCCCACCCTTCCCAGCTGACCGCTACAGGAGAGACGTACACGCCGCCACCTACAGGTGTAGGCTAAGACTAAGCAGCGGTTACGCGCTGCTGTCTAAGAATATTCACGTACATGCTGGTGAGCGAATAGGTTTTATTTTTGGAAATTGCCTTGGCAAAGGAAGTTTTTTTTTTGACGCCGAAATGTCTCAGTAAAATGAGTAGATACAAGTTGCCCTTCAACCTGATGACTGAATCAATCTGATCAGATCAAATTGGGAAAGCTTTTGTATTTAGAATTGGGCGGACTCATGTTTATTTAGTAGTAGGTACTGTCTCATCCTTCTCTCCACTCTGTCACTATGATTCGCTTGTAAAACATCAAGTAATTTTCTTACAGGTGATAGAAAGATTCAGGAAATAATAGCTTTAGTGAATAATTTCGTTTGGAGTTGTATGGTTATCAACAGTCATAATTTGATCCAGTTTCATAATTTATTTGAATATTCAGAGGCTTAAGGCAAATTATAAGAAACAGATCCTATACTACTTCTTTTACGAAGATCTAACGTAAAGAAGTAAATATTGTACAAAGCAATTCGATGCAAAATACATTATCCAGGTAGCTTTAGTTAGCCGAAGACAATCCGTTTAGCTTTCGAAAGAATATTCCTCGGGTCGTATATTTCCAAACGAGTTTAACCTACATTCCCTCAATCTGTAAATAATGAGAATGAACCTTAAGCCACTTATAACGGGGAGTCCGAATGGAAAATAAATCGTGAGATATTCCGGCTTCATAAAGATTTTCCCTACTAAATCACAGACGGGAAAAAATCTCAGGCAGGTGTAGGTAACGGACGTAAATCAGAATAACGGTATAGAGTGGTCATCCGGCCGCCAATTTATATAACAAGGGTTTTGTGGCTCTACATCAAAACACGTGTAAAGCCAACAATTGTGATTTAAGAGGGTCCCCTAATTCACGGTCGAGCTAGGTTTCTACTTCTGAGTATTAAAATGTTGGTTGGCTTAATTCTTCGTCAATTTATGTAGATTGTGACCTTGGCGTCGTGTTTTAATAAATGAAATATGAACTTGAATTAGTTCCTCGCAACAACTTCTATGAAGTTGGATTATGAATTATTTATGGCTCAGCCCATGTCCCAACTATAAGTGTCATATTAGGACGGTCGTAATACCGTGTCACACATACACACTCGTAAGCGCGCGCGCGCTCATACACGCACTCACGTTTTTTCATATTTAGTTTCTATGTAGGTTTAGTTTGTATAACACTTTATAAAACAATGTCTCGATGGATGAACAGAGTACCTACGATCTATATCGTCGACCTATGTAGACCTATGTCTTGTACCTAGTGTAGAGCACTTGCGACTTTTGATAAGTGAACAGGTTTGTTTGATGGAATAAAACATTTTTATTAAATTAATTTTTTTCTTGGATACCTATATTAATAATTATTAATTAATGCCTACCTTCTTTTGACAGTGGTAAATACGCCGTGGGAGGTGCACGTGCCTGACGAATACGTGATGGCGGGCAACGCGGCGGTGCTACGCTGCGTAGTGTCCACGCACTACGCGGAGCGCATCGACGGCACCGACTGGTTCACGGATGATGACACTAGCGTGTTTCATTTTTTAGGTGAGGACTGTACAATATTTATAACAATATTGTTAAGACGCAGACTCAGGTAAAACTTTCTTAATGGCGGGGAACGTGGCAGTGCTACGCTGCGTAGTATCAACGCACTACTTTGGCCATCGACGGTACAGACTGGTTCACATCAGTTATTTTTAGGTGAAAAGTGGAAAAAATTATTGAAAGATGAACACTTAGTATTTCTCGGTCGCGGGCAAACCAGTGGTGCTACGTAGCGTAGTGTACGCAATACGCGCAGCGCATCGAGACACCAATGAGACAGGATGAGGACACCAACTAGTTACATTTTATGTGAGAAGTGAACAAAATTGGAATATTAGATTGCTAGATACTGCACAGAACGTAAAGACATCTCAAATGAGTAAGAATTATAACGTTCCACTATAAGTTAACAATTTACACTAACACTGCGTTCCGAGACAGTACGAGCTTGGAGTGTTTATAGAACAAGGTGCAATAACAAGCAGTTTGTGGCTTTTGCTGCGTCGCTGTATTCCGCAATATATAGCGACAGGCACTGCAGAACACTGGTACATAAGCCTCACCAACCGGACAATGTGCTATTATACGATCCTTATATATTTGTCCTTTTTGTGCCACGGAAACTACGCGTTTTACAAGCTCCTTTCATTAAAAAAAGCCGATGAAAAACAGCGAGCCTACGGTAAAAGTATTATTTTGTAGATATAGTGTTCTCCGTAGAGGTAGGTAAGTCGGATTCGTATATAATTTTTAGGCTCAATATTTCACTTAAAATGCTAAAAGCAAAATCATATTTATTCCATTATCAAATTAAATTGAAATAAACAAAAGAAAAGTTAAGTTATGATAAAAAACAAACGCCATTTATAATTTCTAAAATCACTCGTAGTGTGTCAGAAGTCTTACAATACCTTCCTATAAGCCTTTTGTTATTGGATTTATTTGCGTGGGTTATGTAATAACAAATAACAAAATACACAAAACCGTTAAAAACAAAATTGAACGTAAATTCCGAACATGCTTCTGAAATCGTTTCCATTCAGTGGATATTTACGCAAAGCGTTTCATAAATATTCTTTCACTGTTTAAAAGCATTAATGTTTAAGGAATTATTATTTTGCGGGAAAGTGTTCCGAGAGAAATTTTTCGAATAAGACGTAGACACTATAAAGAGAGAAAGTATATTTGAACTCGTATTATTAAATTATCTACATACTAATCTTTAAAATACTTAAGAGCAGACTACGCTTAAAATAAGTTCAATCAAAATTAATTTACGAGGTCAAAGTAGGGCATCTTTTCAGTCGGACATATATATGTATATGTATTAATCGTTTAAACCACCACCAACCCGCATAAATGCCAGCCTAGATGGACTAAGGTTACAGACTGGAAACTGAAAACTTGATGTGCACTAGGATTAAGTTACAAATAAGCGTTCTACACAGCCTCCCAGATATAAAGTTAAATGTTTGTCATTTAACTTTACTGAATCAATTTTAATGATAGTTTTTACTTCACAGGGTCAAAGTACTCGCGGCTTGACGACGGGTCCCTGTATATCAGCTCAGTGAGTCCTCGCGACCGACACAGCGCCTTCAGGTGCCGGGTACGAGACCGAATCACCGGCGCTATGCACTCTAGCAAGTATTTTGGTAAGTGGATAATAAATATTTCTGTAGCAAATACATGTACAGTAACTATAAAGGACCCTAGGTGCAATATTTACCTGAAATACAAATAAAATACTTAACACAAAACAACAACCCCAAAAAATACTAAGCCTAAAACTATGTAAATTTATTTCATACTTTTTTAAGTCGATTTAATTCTTTTTCTTACTCCTCTGTTGGTTACCTTAAAGTATAATAAAAGTGGCAATAGGCTGGCCACATCGCTCGCAGGACTGACAACCGATGGGGAAGAAAGGTGCTCGAGTGGCAACGTCATTTAGGTAAAAGACTGACGACCTGAAGAAGACAACGGGAAACCGTTGGATTCAGGGGGCCTAGAACCTGGTAGAGTAGTATCGAGGAGTAGGTACCCGTGTCCAGCAGTGAAATAGTAAGGGCTAATAGAAAGGAAGAAGAAATTAGGTACCAATTTGATAAATACAAAAAGTAATAATGTTATTTCTTGTCTGGTTACATTTATTTGGGTATCTTTCACAGTAAACATAAACTAAGAAAATATTTTGGAAAGTTTTGGTAACTTGTGGAATATTTCCGCCATTCAAATGGAAATTCAACCAGGGTACGGGTAATGTAATGCAACCAAAGCAAAGGGGATTTTTGGAGAGGAGAATTTAAAGTATTTTGTTTCCAAATATTATCTAAAGATGCTATCGAGTCGTACGCTAGTCATGAGGCAAAAGAGTACCAATAAAATTTACACTACAGAATTTACTTGAAAGTTCTAGAATCAAAAGCCTCCTTAACCACCCGCGAACACAGATCTTAATAGATAATGCAAATTCACCCATTACTTACTAAGACAAAACAAAAACGTTTTGATCTATATCTGTGCCCGCGTGAATGAGATCAAAACGGTGTGCGGTGCTTAGTTACAAACATCCAGATTTATAAAGGACTGCTATATTTGATTCAGAAAGAGATTATCTATACCTAACTATCCTAGATACACATAAATTTAGATTTAACAATCTGCGTAACAAATTTTATTCAAATCTGTTCGGCCATTTTTGCTTTAAGGATATCATACAAGATTAAGGTTAGAGAATACCTTAAGAGTATTAAATAATCTTTTATCTATTACTCTTTATTTCACACAATTAATCTTCATACGCATATGATTCGCAACAGATAAAGGAATCTAGTATCATCTGCTCACAATTTCTTAACTTACTATAACATAACTTACATACCATGTGGCATAGAAATAACCCAGTGAAGCTTGTTCAAGCTAGCTTTCTTTTTGTTTATATAATGCATAATTATACTGATGTGAACTGAATGACTTACAAATAAAGTGTTTTCCTCCTCTTCTTCGTCAAGCTTATCGTGTACCGTGTTCATAAACAACAAGGAAACATGAAGAAAATCTAAGCCGAGTAGGACTTATCAACAGTAAAAAGTTTACTTCAGTGCGGTGGAGCACGCGAACTGTAGATAAATACCTACTTACATGATAACGTGCATTCTTGATGACTGTTTGAAGTTTTATGCTAAGTAACAAATAAGGAAATTCACAATTAAATTCTTAAAGGGGATTTTTTTGATTTATAGAGATATGGAGTTGAGTAGGTAAATATACCTACCTAAGTTAAGATTCCGTGATCGAAAAACGAAAGGTTCAAGTGTATGAATGTAGTTATGGTACGTCCGTTAATAACGTCCGTTGGCGGAAGGGGGTCGAACTGAACCTTATCCAATCTCAGGGTCACAAGGGGGGCCTTCTAATACCGCGTAATTTCTTTCTTCCTAAAAACCGTGTTAAATTGCAATATGTGTACGAAATATAACACGCCAGGATAGTCTTAGAACGCATCGAGGCAGTTGCTGGAAAAAATATTTTAACAGTCCGGACAAACATGAATTAATCTATACACCTACATTAAAAAATGGGATATCTAATCACACCTTACCAAGGAATGGTTAGAAAATCCTAAATCGGCGCACATAAATAATGGAGACCCTCTTAACCACTTCGCAAAAATGACAATGAGTTACATGAGCCACTCGTATCATATCCATTTTTAAGTATTGTGTCTGCCTACTAGATAGACAAACTGTTAATATAGATCATGTATATTGGTATCTTTTCCGCAGGTCACATCATAGTAACAGAACCCAAGGGCGGGGTGCGGCCACGGGTGGCGGTGGAAGCGCGGTCCCGACGGGTGCAGGCAGGCCACGACGCCAGGCTGCCCTGCGCGGCTCACGCTTGGCCTGTTCCCAGTTACAGGTAAGAAAAAATACCTTAGTACATCATTATTAAATTAGAACAACAGGTGCAAAAAAGCACTCCTTTAAAGCCTTTTTGGCAAAGGGGGTCTCCCACCAGGCGAGGTGATCATGCCTGGGGAGTGGCCGTGTTCCGATTATGTCATATCGGAGTTTTGTATACATGTAGAAAACTTCTATAACGTGATTCAGGATCGAACTACCGCCACGCCTTCAACGGCATATATCATAACGCTCAATAGGCAGCGGTGACCACTGTCTATCCATCAGGTGGCGTTTGTTTGTTTCCCTGTTTCTTTTACATAAATAAAGCCAATATTTTGTTAAAGTTCTGACTGGCCTTATTTATCTGCGTTTTAATTTAAGAAAGAACAGTAGTTCAGAGACATAATAATGCTCAGTATTATTAAGGTCATAAATATTTTCCCTTCATATTCCAAACACTGACTGCCTTAAGAGGTCGGTAACCTCGATTAAGGCTAATCAAGCTTAAGAGACGATAATATTTGTATTCACTAACATAGTGGTGTTACTTAAACACAGATAGATGCTTGACATGGTAGGCTGGCCTGAAGCCAAACCCCTCAGACAACTAAAACACTATTAATATATCAAGCACTCGAAGTCTGTAGTAAACTGTACATATCGTAACAATCTTTAAGGCTTTTCTACAAGAAATATTCGAATTTAATTCATATTTGTACGATAAATGTTATTATAATAAAATAGCTAATCTACCTAAGGCCTTGTCCTAATTAGCAGACATTACCGGCCTAGCGACCAATACAACAATGTCAAGAAATTTTGAGCACAACTTCTTTGACTCCGAGTTTTCCTTGTCACAGTATTAAAATATCAACAAGTAAAAGCACTTTACAAATACACTCTTATTATATGCTGATGAATAGAATGTGTCACAAAAGCAGACTTTTATACTCCACACACAAAATGGACGTTAAAAATTCTCTCATCGTACAGGACTAAAGCCTGGCTTAAGTCGAACTTCAGACTCAACTCGCAACATGAAAAACCATGATGATCATGATAAACATGGCTAAAATTCAGCCCGTGCACAAACTTTCTTTATACGTAGGTATCACAAAACATGCATTATAAGCGATAATAGGATATGCAAACTGTTTTCCAATCCTTTCTGAACATCCAAAAACGTCCGAAATTAACAGCTTTCTTCTTTCAGCAGTCTTTCTTTTTGTTGATTTATCCAAGTGTATATAATAATTTGGCAAGCCCTGATCTTATAGGTATTTAAGTATACTGTCACCATAGAATATGCACTTGCTACCCATAATCCTATGTCATCCAATTTTTTCAGAAAACGTTTTCAATCCTGAAACGCTTTGATTCTTGAAATCAAGAAAAATAGATTCCGTTGCGCACAATCCGCCCATTGAACACAAATATGACAATAAAATTTGCCGCGAAATCAGAAAAATATCTGCAGAGAGCTATCCCCTGTCTGAAAATATCAATTTGAATATTTCATTTTTGATATGAGCCGGCGTGGCTCTTTCAAATGGTCGTTTTATTTTGTCGTGAGGCCGTTTTGATCCTGTGTCGAGATTTTACCGCAATTTTATAATCCCCGCGCGACGTGATTCGTTTTAACTGCCAAGGAGCAATTTAGCGTGCGAAACCCGGCAAATTGCATTACACCCTTGTAAACGTATCTGCGTCGATTATACAGTTGTACTCGTGTGTGTGTATTTATAGCGCCTGTCAAGCCCGGTCTGAATTTTTTATCATTTTAAGCACGTCTCGAACACTCTTTTACCGCATCAAAGGTTTTCAATCATCAAAGAATATTTAAAGTATAAAATATGGTTAAAGTATATTATAATTATGGTTCATACTTTTGTATATTTATCGATAAATATATTTCATACTTACTGGATTGTGTAGTCTATCTTCCATACAACAGGCTCGAAACTTTAACTTCTTAGGCTATGTTTCAAGACAATGTCATATGTACCTCTGTGGAGATTGAACGCTCTAATCTCGAGGAAGATCACATCCACGAGGATGATCAATTGATTACGGATAGTGAATTGTGCCACCAATCCCTCACTATTGACCACGGTAACTCTGTCATGTCAAACATTGAAAATAATGGGCTTGTTTATTTCAATCTGTTTTCTGAATCCTTTGGGCTGGTATTGAGACACTAAGTTATTTCAGTTGAAACGATATTCTATAAACAAGTTGCTCTTAACGAAACAAACCGTAAGTAGCTTGTATTGCGATTTAAATCCCCTACTAAACCAAAATAACATCCGACCACAGAAGCTCTTTAGACGAGTGGAAACGAAACTTAATATATTTACATTTTGTAGGAAAAATTCAACTGTAGAAAACGCTTTGCACTTATATTTTGAATAGAGTTGCCTATATGTATAATTTAAATCTATGCTTATACTTATAGCTATATTGTAAAAATTTTAAATGATGTTTGCCGCCCGAGAGTCAAACTAGAATTAACTTTTCTAGTCTTCAATACCAATGTGTTAACGAAAAATCTTAGTTAACACAAACAAACAGGATGAAGTTTGATGTAGAGTCCTTTTGGGACAGGACCATAAAGACTGTGGCTGTCCTTGTAGTCTTTGAAGATTGTATGGACGGACGGCAAAGATCAATAACCTGCCAAGTGGCACAGGGTCTATCCCCGCACAGGATCGATACCTGTACCAAATCGTAACAAAACTGTCTTCCACTAGTGCATCAGTAAAGAGGAAACAGTATCTATATTAGTACTCCCTGTTAAAATGAATTTTTATAGATGTAGTCTATAAGTAAAAATATGACATTATAATTTTACCAGATGTACACTAGTTCTACACAAGGAAATGCATATTTATCTACGAGTAGATGCACAACTCCAAAACGCGAAACTCGACAGTGGTTGGCCAAACACGGAGTGCGCTTAACTCCAATGTTTGTCTTCACAACTGTTGTCACTAAGCAAATGGAACAGTAGGCAAATCTTGCATATCTACTATTATAAGGATATTAGTTATTGCAACAAGACCTTCAGCTTGAACTTGTATCTATATCTACAGCTGGTGCTGTTTTATACAAAATGGATCTTAATATTCCCAACATTAATTAAACACTGACACGGTCAATAGGTATTTGAATAAGTAAGCTCATTATATTGACCAGTTGCATCCAAAGCATTTTAAGGGAACGATAAACGTTGCAATCGTTATATACAAAGATTTTTAGAATACACATGAACGTAAAAAATTTCATATTATAACCAGTCTGCTAGTACAATAGTACCTATTACTAAAGTAATTCAAGGATTCGAATTATGTCGAGGTTTCAAACTTACGAAGCACACTGCGATCGATACCTAACTTAGAGATTACATAACAGATAGGTACATTATGTACCTACATGATAGGTAAGGAGACGTCGACTGGACGAATTGAATTAAAAAAACTTTGTAAAGTTAGTACCGATCCTTTTTACGTAACTGATTTCTTATACGCTCTAAATATAATTCTTCATTGCACTACGTATTGCACACGTAGCATAACCATATTTTTAGTAAGATGATTGATGATTTTCACTTATGATTTTCACGTCCTTAGCGTAAGAAAAGGTATGAACACAAAGTATATAACGTATAACAAAATGTAGGAAGGATTCCTTATGAATGCAAATGCAGCTTTCAGAAGTATTCCTTAAAGAGAACTTAACTCGAGAACATTGAAATCGCCACACAGACATTCCACGCCGGGAAATTTCACAGGATATTAGACGGCATTGCTTTCAGCTTTTCTAAAAATGGCCCAAGAGCCGAATGAGAAAATGTAGACTTACTATGTATATTTTGAAGAAAAAGTCAAGCCATTTAAAAAACTATCTTGTGGTATTGATGAATCCCTTAATAACCTGTTAAACATTCACGATATCAACAACACACAAAATAACTCTAACCGTTGAGACACCAAAATGCTTCTGTTACGCAAAAGTTACATACTAAAATTTTATCGTTTCCCAAATCACGGGCACATTACTCGCTAAATAGCTGCTAGGTACTATTAAAACTTTCTTAGCTTAGCTCACCGTCTAAAAGAGACTGAAAGTAGGAATGTCAGTACAAAAGTTGAATAGTCCCGTAGGAATAGGAAATAGATGGAACGGCTATGTGTGCGGGGCAGGCATAACCCTAGACGCTATCAAATTGAACGCAAATTAGCTAATGTTATCACTTTCATAGCAACTTTATAAGGAGTGATATTAATGAGTTGGGGTATGAACGGGTCCACCAACCCGCAGTAGGCCAGCGTGGTGGACTAAGGCCTAAATCCCTCTCATTGTGAGAGGAGACCCGACCCTGTAGTGGGTCATTAATGGGTTAAAACAACATGAATTCAGCAAGCTGAGCTAGAGCTCCACAGTGGATGTTATTACTGCCGTTCTATTTACTTCCTTTTTCTATGAACGGGGCGGGAGCCCCCATTGTCCGCCAGTCCGGACATTAACAATGGACGCAGATGCTATCCAAACTCTTGGAAATAGCTTCCAATCGCATTAACATAACAAAATTTCATTGTCAGTTAATAGCGTTCCAATATGAATACCCTATTCGAGTTTACGAGTTACCAATCCTGTTTGGAGTTTGTTCGACTGGAATCACTGCATACGTACGATCTGATGTGTTTGTGCATTTACGGTTTTGGTGTTATTTCTTGATCATGTTTAATGATAATATAAAACAATACAGAATACTTATAATATGCATTCGATATATTTTAAATATCTTTTTTCTAAAAATAAAAGAAAATTACGAAGTGATTCTGCTCAGCAATATTATCATGTTAGATTTTCTCTACGTTTGGCAATGTCCAGGTATGAGCGTCTATCCACAAGTGTATTCTCAGGACTTGACATTAAAGGGACGAGGAACTTTCTCCTTCGTCTTCAGCCCACATCAGCCTCATTGCTGGATACAGGGCCAGACATTGCAAGGTCTTTATCCAGTTACATCCCGCCGCCCGACGCATACATACGTTCGTTCTACGCAGATGGAACTCATCTCTTACTGTGTACCTACGAGGTATATTAATTGTGTACAGGATGTACCCTAACTGTTAAAAATAATTAAAATTTGAAAGCCGTTTTTTTCGTAATATAACGAATAACATTTTATTTTTACAGCCGAGCCGCACACAAAAAATTAAATTCAGATTTGTTTTAACATTGGTTAATATTTGCCACATTCAAATGAGCATTCAGAAAATTGATTCCGTACTTTTGGAGTACTCGTTCACGCTATTTAGTTTCCACAACGACTCAGTCAAAGCATTTACTAGGTTTCGTAAATAACTTCTGTTTGCAATGTTCGTATTATGCTTGAAATACAAAGGAATTTGTACTGAAAATTCTAGCGCTTTTCCTTTTGATTTCCGCTATTTGTTCCCTGCAACAGCTTATTTACTATTCTGACGTTAGAATCTAATTTGCTTTGAAATTGATATTCGCTTTAATTATTTACGTAATTTGATTAATGTTGCTACACAAGGAATGCGGCCAACTAGAAATGAAGCTGAGTTATATTAAATAGGTAGTCATTTGGCATTTGATTGTTGAAATATTCAAAACATTTGTGTTAATTTCTCCCACGCTTGAATTCCTATCTCTAAACATTGAAATGGAACATTTATTTAGCACACTGGCCTTGATAAGTATGCTAACAACAAAACAATTACTCGTTCGGTTAGTCAAATGGTTACTTTTGACTGACTCGCCGAACCAAACCGAGGAAGTAGAATGTGATGACGTGCCGAAAACACTTTATTTTTGTCAACCACCCTTAAAAATAGTACATACACGTAAAACCTTTTTCCATCCATCATCGCCGAACATCATTTACCGCAGGATTGTGTCCAGTAGTAGACTATTACTATTGTAGAGCAAATGCGAAGAGGCGTACGTGCGTAAGGAACACCATGGGGGTTTACTCCGTTGGAATCCATTACCCACAGTCAGGATTAACTGGCGATAAGATATCATGCATTTTCCGCGTTAAAGACGTGGACGTTAAATGTTTACAGCGATGGTTTTACACGCTGCACGATTGCTAGTCAATTAATATAAAAACTTCTTGTCCACAGGTGGTTTCGGGAGCACCACGAGCAGTTGATACCCATAGAGAAGACCGGCATGTGGCCGCGGTCGACCATCGTCGGTGGACTGCTGAGCGTGCGAGACGTGAGGCGGGAAGACGCTGGACGTCTCGTGTGCTGGCTCAACAACACATCGGCCGGCGAATCTGTTCACTTTACGTTAATTGTGACAGGTAAGGTTCGCAATTATTTTTGTTATTTTGATTAATGGTGTGCGACACACACACACGGCTATCTGATCCCAAATTGGTACTTTAGGATCGATACTTTAGGATCGGATTCCAACCTACTGCTGCTACCATATAACAAAACCATTTCTGTCAAAAGAGCGGATAAGCGAAGGTAAACTAAGACACTTCTTTGTTTTTTTGATGATGTGTAAGACCCATTTCGTGGAAACCTTTGCCTTCATTTACAAACTTATCAAGTACTTACGTACCGCAAATAAATTTAGATTTAACTAAGATGAGATTATCTTGAACACCAGGTAATCATCATTTGTGAACCTAACGTATTTCGTACATTAAAAATATCTACCTAAATCAATATTGATCACATCATGATTATTCGGGCCCATCTAAGAATTATTATAATTAAACCATGTCACAGTTACTACTGTAATATTAATCTCTGATTAAGGCGGCTGTTTCATTGTCCTCTTTTCTTAAAGACAACGGACTAGGGACGTCGTTATCGATTGATTTCCGACCGTAAAGCAGCAGACGTTTTATTCTATTGCGGACAATGCAGACTTTTGCTTTTATTCAAGCAGGAAACTCGCTTTGTTCCAGAACCAATCTCCGTCCGAATAAAACCTGAAATGTTACGAACGAGGCTGAATGTTGATGCGAGCTTCGATTGTAGGGTTTCTGGTCATCCAATAGAGGTAGTATACTGGGTTCATAATGGGAGGCCGGTGAAGCCGTCGGAGAGGGTCAGGGTATCGGATGATGGCCTGCGGCTACATATCAAGAATTCGCAGCAGAACGATGAGGGGTTCTACCAATGTTTCGCGAGTAACACGCGCGATCAAGCTTATGGAGTCACGGAGTACTTAATTGATGGTAAGTTTAAGATACTAATAAGCAAATTAGCTAGCTGATTGACTTGTCTTGTCAGTAACCCATGACCAATGACCAATGACCAATGACCATAACCAATGACCCACTACTTAAATCATTATTTTGACAATACGTAATACAGGGTCGGGTCTCCTCGCACAATGAGAGGGATGTAGGCCTTAGTCCACCACGCTGGCCTACTGCGGGTTGGTGGACTTCACATGCCTTTGAGAACATTTTTTTTTGTGAACTCTCAGGCATGCAGGTTTCCTCACGATGTTTTCCTTCACCGTAACAGCAGGTGATATTTAATTTTATAAATCGCACATAACTTTTTTACAAATTCATTGGCGTGCCACTGGGATTCGAACCCATACCCCTCGATTCGAGGTCGAATTCTAAGCCACTGGGCTATCACCGCTATCATTTAGCTAGCTGATTAATGAGAAGTAACATATGCATGAATAACATGAAAATAAATCATGTTTCATACTCATATTATGGTTCCTTGCATCGTATCGATGTAAGAACACATACAACATACACCCAAAGCGTTTACACCCTCCTAAGCTGGCAATGCTCTGGCGACTCTTTCGCGCCGAGCATAGTGTTCATCATCAAAATATTCCTATAGTTAACATGTGCCTGTGTGCAATTAGTATGAGACGATATCAGACTGGCGTTTACCGTACGAATACTTTGACGATATTGTTTATGCTCAGCAGCTCACGACATTGGTATGATGCTCCTGTTTTTATCTATGAGTGACCAGTTACAATGAGGTGACTTATTTGCCCATTTGTCTGATTCGTTCATAAATACCAGACCAGAAACAAAATTTAAAATCATCATCCAATTAATCTCTGCCTCTACAGCAATCGAACTCGGGACCCATTAAACGGCGTTACAACCTTTGCACCACACAGGCATGGTACAGCCTTTATAATGCACCTACAAACTAACTAAATGTATAAAGTCATACTCTTTCCAGCATCCACAAGAGAACAAATAAATTGTGCCTTCCAGTAAAATAAAATGCTATAGAGTGGAGGAAGATTACTTTTTCTAAAAGGAGAAACATTTCTTTTCAGATAAAAGCGTTGAACGAGAACATTTTTAATTTGTACCTGCAAGTGTTGATACTAAGTCTCAATGCTAACAGGATAATTCTCCGATCTCGCCGATGAAATGTCTATCAACATTTTATTAGCAGAATTTCAGCAAATGCAGTGTATTTTTTGTAGATCTTTCCATTACTTTTAAAATAATTCATCTAATACCTACCTATAAATTGTTTTATGCTGAAGATATTTTATGACTTTCACCGTGACTATTATGTTTGCTCAATACGTTACCTATCTGTTCGAGCTTTAGAGAGTCAATACAGGTAATTACAAGTGAATCCTATTTGCAGATTCGGAATCAACAAACAAAGCTGGCGGCAACAGATCTCGGCGCGCGCCTTACGCCCGAAGCGCGCACACACACGACACCGATTGGAACTTCACTGGGACCAGAGGTAAGGCTACCTGATATTTTTATAGTCATTGAGTCGCAAACTGGCATACAGGCCACCTGATGTTAAGGGCTGCAGTGACCGCCCATGGACACCCACATCCAAATCAAATAACGAAGAAATCTTATCTGAAGTTGTATACGGGTGCTTTGCTGGTCATGAGGACTAAGATGTTCGCCGCAAGTATAATATCTTACCGACAACCTTACCTACCCAGCCGAAACACAAAACATACGAGCAAAAATCATGCTACTTCACAATCGGTTAGGTGGGTGGTGGGCGTGCAACTATGTATAATAGATACCACCTAAATAAAAGCTGCAACCTCTTTTTTCTCCGCGCTTTAATTTAAAAAAATCGCTTTCGTGCATTCACGTTTTCAAACGAGCACGCCTCTTAATTAATTACTGCTTTTTGAGACAGCAAATAAGTATTATCTTCAATGTTTTCTAACTACAGTTAGTTATATCCCCTTATCCAGTTCTGGCTAGAATAATTGTCTCTCATACTTTTCGAATGCTATGAACACCTTCTGAATTAGGCCTTTTTGTAAGTACACCAACTACAAATTCCTCTTGCAATTAGCACCTCTTGTATTATTAGACTATAATTACTAAAGCTCACAAAACAGTGTTCTGTCAGTGGTAGAACAAACAGTGAACCCTGCCCTACTTCTGAGGTCATACAAAATTAAAACGTGCTACTAACGGCGCCAGGTAACTACTGCGCCCCCGAGATTTGACATCGCACTCTTGGCACCAAACTTGCTATATCTACTTAGGTACATGATTTTAGATTAGCAAGCTACCTTTGTATCTTGAAGATATATGTAAGGTATTCTTTTGTATTTTAAGATATTATAGCATGTCTCAAATATCACGTTTTGTAACAAAAGGCATTCAAGAGCCGAGTGAACGTAATAATTTATCGAGCGACATCAACTATGGTATAATGCCTTATCTTCATAAGCGTTGTTTTATCTTCTTTTGGACATACAATAGAAGCGTGTTTTAAGACTTTATTATCCTTGCTTGTTTGCTAGTATCGATGTACAACAATAAAGTGCACATACGGAATAAAGTTACAATTTACAGTCAGTAAATACAAGTAACATAAATTACAAGTGATACGTTACCAGACCTCTTCACATTCCTTATCAAACTCTCAACTGTCAAGAAATCCTTTTCCGTAATATAGGAAATGTGACATGCATTAACAAAAGCTCATCCATCACAGTTTGGTTCTGTACCGTAATAATTGAACGATTACCTACAATACTGGTTTTTCTGGCTTCCTACTTTCTTCCTTTTCAGCCCCGTGTAGTCCACTGCTGGACATGGGCCTCCCTTAATTGACGCCACTCCACCGTTTTTTTGTGACCGAAATCGCGGAGCACTCTTTCTAGATATGTAAAGAGCCTCTTTCGAGACGCGTCGCTATTATGTAATCTCAAACGAGGTCTGCTCCCAATATACAAAATTTATCCTTAACCAAATCCAAATTTATGAAATGGCTATCTGAACAAAGGGGACGTCGTATGAACTTTTCCACTTACATCCTGCGTCAGGCCGCCCCGACTCAGATATAAACAAAAGTTAAGAAAGTTCTGACAGTGGGCCACGACACGAACCCCGAGGTTCCATCAGAGCTCATTTATATCTTGGTCAAAGTTTCAGATAAAACAGATACCTACAAGTCACTTGTAATTTAGATTTGAATTACATTTTATGAGAAAGGTCTTTTAATTGCTTTTACAATATTTTGTAGAGTCATAGTTGCTCGCCCATGAAGTTTGTCGTCTTCATATATTCTTCATGCACATTGCACATGTATTGGGATGGTTGGGATGTGTGGTATTATTTCTGGCTACTTTATTTGACTGAAACGTCTTACCTATTCCTTAACAGTAGCTGCGCACCAACGTAAGATGTTCGGATATTATTCTATTGGATGTCTGACGTGACTGTCCTTTGCTTGCAGTGATCTCTTAACATTAGGTGACCTACATTTTTTATATATGATATAAAAATTGTGGCAGAGGAAAGAGAAGTTATAGAGAAAAGTTGAGAAGCTTTTGCTCAGTTATTAGTTCAATAGTAGTTATTAAGCAAGTACCTAGCGGGGTAAATGCTACGAAACTTTAACGAACAATTTGAAAATATACTGACTATTTTTAAACAATACGTTGATGAATCATAAATTTGCATAATGAAAATATTTTTTGTTTTTGCTTCATGAATTATGCGTGGCAATAATTTGTCAGACCAACTGGCAGATGCTTCACGAGCGGTGTAAATACGCCTTGTCATGGTTACTTAGCGCGTAATGCGTACGTAATATGCGACATTTTATGCACTCTCGTTTCCGACTTCTTCATAAAATATTTAAAAGTCCATTTTTAAGCGCGGATTCGCTGCAAGCTATTAGAGTCAGCTCTTCAGTTCAAACAAAGAGCTCCAGTGACGCAGGAACGGGTGCCGCGGGCGAACCCGGCCTCCGTGCTAAGTACCAAACCAGGAATTTGCTAATTAAGATCCTATCTCTTGTCGCATAAGGTCGATTTTACGGGTTTCCATCATGCGATATATGTCCCTTTGTCTCATTTCAAATTCGCTCCCCACTATTTGGTGTCGCTGCTCTTCAGGGAGTCGGTAAGAAGGGCCGTAGCTACGTACACGCGTTAGCTTTCGGAATATAGAAAACCTTTTTATGTACAGGGCTTAATTATGCGTGAGTTGCAACGCTTTTCATTTTAGACTTTAAATATTCACATGTGTATGCGAGCTAGTTTTAAGTACCTAGCGAGAATTTATACGTATGATGTTGGTATATTGAACATTTACGAATTTGTTATTGCATTCAACAAACCTGCATTATGGTTTCTAACTGATGTTTCATTCAGTCCACGTGCTATAAAAAGATCCTTAAAAGTTTTCACTATTCTGCCGTGATCTCGGACATAGAGTCGGTCAACTACTCCAGATAATATCAATCCTACTTGTACTATTATAAATGTTATAGTTTGTGAAGATGGATAGATGGATGGATGTTTATTACTCTTTCACGCAAAAACCGCTATACAGTTTTTGATGAAATTTTGTATGCACGTTGCTTATAATCTGGATTAATTTATAGGATACTTTTCATGACTAATCACTTTCTGACTATCATTATCAGTGTACTATGTTCTTAAGCCCACGTGGACGAAGCGGCGGGCAAAGTCTAGTATACATATAAAGTTGGTGAATGTGTGGTCCCTGGCGGCAAGTGCGAGTGTGTAGGTGTGTACATTGGACTCGATACATTATGCGAGCGCTGCCCTCCTGTTAACAGGCCTTGATGCCTCCAGCGACTTAGCTGTACAAATGACCCAATAAACCGCAATTTATTACTATTGTTTCGAAATTCCGTGTAACTTAGTTACTTGTGAAATCGAACTCTAATACACAGCTGTACTCGTAACTAATTTGGTGTTTTCTATAGATGTCCATGGTTTAAGGCGTATATTCTGATGAAAAGAATGATGAAGTTCTTCGCTGATAAATAACTCTGAAGATGAAGAAGAAGAAAAGAAAGATAGGCAATACATTGCTGTTGTTTCGGATATAAGTTATAACTAAGTATACACTTTGGTGTAACTAAGTTGCGGAATCGAATTCTGATACACAGCTTTAACTTTAGAAATTAGACGATAAACCGAGATTTATTCCTGTTGTTAATTAACAACGAATTATTAAAGCTATGTCTGAAATGGCAAAATATCATTTATTTTTCTGGTTCCGTAGAGATTCATCGATTGGTTTCTATTGATCTTGGCATGAACCGACGACAGTACCTACCATTCAAAAAGCTCATACTAAATGTTACCGTGTGTCGACCACACAGCCGTTCACTACTATACCTTACCCAAACAAATCCAATCTACATTCCACTCGTAGCTGATGCGAGCGACAGAAGCGCAGCGGTTCGTTCTGCGAGAATTAGTAAATTTAAGACCTAACACTGATTTACAACGCAGCAACATCATAAATCTGTCCACGCCCAGCTTCTAGGATCCAGTGGCTTTTGATAAACGACTATTTACGTTCTGCACTACTATTATTCATAATAATTAATGTTCTAGAAATAATGAAGCCTCTACAAAAAATAAGATCGTAACCAAAGACTATTATGTGACCAGATTAAGTGAAACTATAATAGAAAAAATAGAAAAAAAGTATAATCGGGCTCAACATTTATCTTTTCCATATTGAAAAGGAGGCTTTTTAGGGACAATTAAATGTTGGTAGATGTTATGATAAAAAAGAAATAACAGCAGTTCCCCACAAAATGTATGCTACTCGTGCCTAAAAATTAAAAGACATTAATTTTAAGTGTCTCATTTTTGATAACCTTACAATCCATCTTGACATAAGTACATAAAAGCTTTGATCGTAACTATGGGTTTGTGAACAAATACCGCCATTTATTGTGCGCTCAGCTAAGGGATCAGCCTGCCTCTTTTGTATTACATTTAAATAATAACTGAGACGTGAAAGCCTGCGGTATACAGTGATATAAATTCAATAGCAGTTTCCTTTTAATTCAACAATGTACGAACTAAATGAGTTTCGCGGTTAACCTGAACTAAATTGCCTTCCGAGGGGTTGAATCCCCAATCATTGTAGCTAAATAAATGATTGATGGATTAATTTGTTCAAAGGAATTAAGTAGAATTAGTAACATAATAAGATAGGATCGAAAATGACTAAGATGGGTGACAATAGATTTTAAAATAATGAAATTTGCCGTTTATATTAAAAATTCACAAATATTAATCTCAAATTCAAAATATATTCCTATGAGCGTTTTTGCCGTTCAATACGATTCCTCTATACATACCGTCGCTTTAAAATCTATTCAAAGGCATTATCTATTTCACTCGGACAAAGGGTGTTTTAAAAAGTAAAAAAAAGGCACATCAAAGCTTTGTGTAGGCAAACTGTTAATCCTAGATAGTGGGGCAAAAAGTATTCAATCAGGCGAGTTCTGCGCGTGCCGATGGACCGGCGGGCGGGATTCGCTCCGCCACCGCTATAATGCCGCACGAACTGCTTACCAGCAGAGCTTAGTCTGCGCTATTTTAACTTGATCTGTTTTCTGAAATGTCTCTTTAGAATTGTATCGATTTATCTAAAAGCAATTTATCACTGTGATATTTTCCTATTTTGATTTTCAAATTTTTTCCACGCTTTTCCGACCGGCAACGAAGTGTTTCAGTTAGGCCTAGATTCATTTCAAATAAGATACATTTCAAAAGAATTAGTAACTTCTTCGGATATTCTTTTTCTTAAAATAATACAATTTCGTGTTTATAAACTCCAACCGCTATTATATGGCCTCGAATTTCTACGGCAATAAATGAAACCGAAAAGATATTTTCCCTTTCGTTATTTTTGTTTGGAAAAATTCGTATCGAAAGTTTTACTATAAAATCACAGCTTCATCCTTAGAAGATTCAGTTAGAGCTTTTGTAAACACGTCAAAATATACTGAGGAAGGATGTTTCAGCGATAAACATTGACTTAGTTTCTATATTTTTATCTTGCTTTGGCAACATCCAATAAGTTCCGGTGAATCCAAATATTTGAGTGCATATAGATAGGTATATGTGTATACTTATATAAAACATAATGTCTATAAACATCGCCTCTTCTGGCAGGAGAATCTCCCTATGTCAACATTTTATATAAGATATGCATGACGAAATTGTTTTAAAATAGATGTTCAACTAAAAATATGATTTTTGTTTTGTCCCATAGAATCTAAACCTGAGCTGGTGTACTGGTTCTCGGAGCAGACGCTGCAGCCGGGCCCCAGCGTGTCCCTCAAGTGTGTGGCGATGGGGCATCCTCCGCCTCAGTTCACCTGGCTGCTCGATGGATTTCCCATTCCAACTAATTCTAGGTGAGCTACTGGAAACTAGACATTGTTACTAATTTAAACTTTTCAAGCAAGCATTAGCCACAAACGAATGTTATGCTCTAATTCTCACATTAATATTAATTTTCTTTCGAAATTTATTAACTTCTTAGGACTAAGGAAGGTTTACCGAATAAATCAGTCTTCTTTAGACCCTTTATTCAGCAACCGTTACCGATTTCAGCGGTAGTACTTTACAGCGTAGCAAGACTAGCAAGCAAAGTATGCTCAACATAATTGTATGGGTTGCATTTATATAAAAAATGCCTTAGCATTTCTCATTATAGTAGCATCACTTAGCATTTGTGCAGTTTAACGATAGAAATAATAATTCTTTATGCTAGAATGTTTTCTAGAAAATAGGCTACGAGGGCAACGCTAATTGTCATTATATTCTTTCATTGGCCGCTTAAAGCAAAGTTACTGATAAATAAACAGGTCAACCATAACAAGTGGAATAATGCCTAAGTTAATGGGGATATTTTGATGCAGGTTCGTCGTTGGACAACACGTGACGCTACAAGATGATGTGGTCAGCCATCTTAACATCAGTAGAGTGACAGAACAAGATGGCGGCGAGTACGCATGTGTTGCCAGCAACACGGCGGGGAAGGCTGTCCACGCGGCTCGGGTCAATGTGTACGGGCTACCATTTATACGGGAAATGCCAAAAGTGACAGCTGTTGCTGGCAGCGACCTAAATATCAAATGTCCCGTAGCTGGATACCCCATCGAGTCGGTTACGTGGGAACGAGGTGAGCTTAAAATTGTTTCGAAATTTAAAACGGTAATTTTTTTATAAAATATGACAGGTTGACATAAAATGTGAACTGCAATTTTATTCGTATTTGTTATCCTTTTTACATCCAAGGCAGCAACTATAATAATACTTTATATAGCATAACTGTTAAGTACCGACGCTACTATAATATTGTTGGTATCTCGTGATGCAATAGCAAGGTGGTACGAAATAAAATAAAATTTCAATCTCAATTATAAAAATGCCTACCTCGCTGACACTTCGGAGCCAATTTTGAACGTCTTATTTAATAGTGAAAAAAATTGACATGATTTCCGCGCCTACATTACGGGGTGAAATTGAATTGCCTCTGCGTGACTTCTTCAGAGATCATATTTTTATTTTCACCTCTTGACTTTCCACAGCTTTTTATTATTTCCGAGACTAATACGTAATACCTTGCGAAAAATGCAGGAATAAAATTAAATAGAAGTTGTACTAAATTCGTCGTATTTTGAATAATTTAATTAGTTCATTCACGCAAAATTTAGGACGCCCTACATTCGTCATGAATAATAATATTGCAATCATGATCGACGTAATTCATGATTCCATTAAGCATCTATGAATATTTTATTGATTTGTCATTTTTTCAATTACTATATTTAACCTTCTAAACTAGCCTAATCAGATGTAGGTCATCCTTAGCTTTATAACAATAGAGCATTTTATATGCTCTAATGCATATAGCATGTAAAATTACAAAATATAAAATTACGGAATATGAACTTTAAATGCTCTTACATTCCGCCTTATAATAAAGCCTATGTTCAAAGCGTTTTAGTAGTTTTGGCTAAACGTTGATACGAAGGACAAACAATTTCATCTGTTTAGATTTAATAACATTATGTATTGAAATTTCTACACGATGAGTACCATCAAAGGATTTTGAAAGAATTGAAAATAACTACTTAGATTGCTATCTCACAGCATAAAAGCAATTTAACCAAACGAATATCGGGACTTCGCAAAGAAACTCAATACCGCAACAGGTTGTCTAGAAAACTAGAGTAAGAAGAGGCTAAGAGACATGCTGAACTTTTTGCAAACAAAATGTTGCCTTACCTTGTTAGCCTTATCATAGAGGACGGTATTTTATTAACCTGCCGTAGAAATTTTAATGGTTTGAAAAGTAGCAGAAAAGAAAGTAGTTTTTTACATTTCAAATTTCACAATATAATAGCAACAACTGACAAAATTAATTACTATAACGATAGCGAATAAATTATAGAATATTACTAATATAAATTAGATGTTTAGATCAAATTTTAATGCTTCTTTTATGAATGCAGGAATAATTCCTGCATTCATAAAAGAAGCATTAAAATTTGATCTAAACATCTAATTTTATAGTTTGTGTTAAAAGATATCTTTAAAAAATAATTCCCAATTTCTTTGTCTAAACTTAATAACAAATGTTCTTCTGTCTTGGAACTTTTAAATTACAAACTTTTATTTCATTTATACGTGACATGCAAATGCGGGTATAGTACTCAACGTTAGAAATACACGTAGGACATAGCTAACTCGATTATGCTATGTAAAGCTTGTCCTGAGCTTTCTCGGCGACTTTTTGAGTAACCCACTGTTTTACTGAAATGAGTTCAGTTTCACAAAGACAAAAGTTACCTTTTATTTTGTTTACTAAAAGACAGTTGGGTTATTGAAAAAAAATACTGATTTTTAATTATATACATATATTTGATTTAATTCAATCTAGGTACCTACTATAAAATGTCTCAAAAATAACTGTTCTGCAAGCAAAGTATTTTTTTTCTACCCACTTCCCTAATAGCAACACTTAATATATTTCTAATGCACATTAGTTGTAGGTACCCTAACATTTAATGCATTCTGCAGCTCGAACCCGTATGCAAATAAAGTTAATTCATGCATACAGAGCTTTGTAACCGCCACGACCTTATTCCTCGTGGTCGTGGAGAAAATTCTACTTTGTTATGTACAAGTTATCCAAGTTTTCTTTTTACGTCAACCAGCTTTTCGTGTAAGAACTGCTAAGGAAATATGGAGTGCAAGTACCTAAACGTCAAAAATTAAAAGGTAAATTTAAATGTTTATCATTAGGTAATGTTATTTTTACTAAATACACACTAGGAAGGAATTCTGTTTTGAGGCAGAGTTGTGAAATAGCTTCTCCATGTTGTGGAGAAAGACACGTAGAGTTGCACTGATGATTAAGGATAAAAAGAAACAATTGTAAAGAAATAAATAATGTCAATTATTCTGCACTATGCAGGTACACTGAAAAATGTTAATAATAGGTCGGTAGAGTCGCGCAGTGACCGCAGAGAAAATTGCGCTCCGTAATCTAATAAACCGGATACTTCCGCGCCATCCAATTAGGAACTTTTAAAATTATTCTTTTCTAATTTTTCCACGGACAACTTTATAAACATAACGCGAAACATTGTTCAAAGTGAATCGTTAAAAAGTTAGCTCCCCTGCTACCAGCAACTAGTGCCAATGCAGAAATCTTGTTAAAAATATTACGATCTACTCCGCAGACAAAAAGGAGTGAGTGGTCCGAGTGGACCAGACTTGGCACTTTATACATTGTGGGAATGAAATATATGTATACTTGAATACCTCCTACCTATGGTGTTCTTATTAAATGTGTAACAGAGTCCATTCCATCGCTAGCAGTAGGGCTATTATAGCTAGCCCAGGTCGCGGTAATACGAGTACTTTACAGGGACTTATCGTATGATCAGTATTTGTTTTATATAAGTGTCCATTTAGTCCTCATTAGATTGCTTCTAATGCAAGCACACACGACCTCATATAGGATGTTTACCGTAAGTCGGATATGACTTGGGCGTTTTGGAGTGAAATGACTATTTCACATCAGCTAACCCGCATGTCTGTTTACCTCTAACGTAGGTATTTATAAGAAATAAAAAAGATCCCGTCGAATGTAATTATAATCTCCACCTTTTTTAAAGTTAAAAACTTGACGTTAATCCCTTAAATTATCTCTTATAGTTCTCTCGAAATGTAAACGAATCATGTTAAAAGGTCGATGTCAAGAGTCGTTTCTTCACATTTTACAAAATGTAACGCGCCGTCACGAACTCGCTCCCAGCCCCCTAGATCAAAGAACATAAAGAAAACGTTGGACCGTGAAATCCTTACCTCGTTTAACAGAATTACTGGTAAGATCAAATTAAGACTCCACGGTCACTCCCTCGTAATTTTCCTTTTCCCGCGACCCTTGTCAGCGGACGGTTTTATCTTTTTCATAGAGAACTCTCATTAAGCTGACCTCAAGTTTTAAATGGGATGTAAAAGGCGTCGTACATCTTTAAATCTAAACGCAGGTAACGAAGCTTTTATCGGATCTGAACATAATATTTTTACTTTATCGAAATCAAGGAAAGGTATTTGAGGTAGGGACAATTTTAACGCTTTTAACTTCTTACCTCCATGATTTATTTTAAGTAGGTATTTCATCTCTATGCGAAGATGAATTTTCAATAAACCGACTACATATATTTTGACCCTCTAAAGTTGAAGCAATTTCGCCAAAGTTCTAAAATAAAATTCCTTTTAATATCAGGGATTCAGGGTGCATGTTCCATAGTATAGAATCTATACGAACGTAGGATATACATATATGTATAATGAACGAATGGTCTTTGATCTAAAGTTTTATTTTAGGAAAATCGTACTTTTTCAAATTAAATTTGTTCTGAAAATTTCAGTGAAACTTTGGACTGTTTGCCAACTGGTGAAAATTTATTTTTCACCGCTTTGTTGGTGAAATCGCGGCCGAGTTCCGCCTTTGGGCGGTCACAGTTGTGCGAACGATTTCAAATTAGGAATATTGTATTTTTGTAACAAAACTCAGGGATAGTAAGACGATCCCCTTGCGAAGTTTCGGATTACACTTACAAAAATGAACACACGGAAATACAATAGAATTTCCTTCCCCTTTGTCGTGTTTGTGGTATTTTTATAAAGCGGTCAAGAATCCGATACTTATGGCACCGGGCTCTCCTGTACTCAATGCCTGTACTTAAAACCGATGTAGTTAGCCCGATTATAGATTCGTTCGTTAGTTTATATTTTTTCTTACTCTATTATCTTCACTTGTATTTTAATCATTTTCAATTGTTAGGTACCTGTTGCTTCATCCCGCTTCAAAAATAAGAAGTAGGTTTACAACTTACCTTACCCTACCCTGTTTAAGTCATTAGCTAATTGACCCGATATCATTAAACCATGATTGACGTGACGTCAGTTAATGTAATCAGGACAGCCCAAAAGGTCGGACCCGTTCTCAGAAACGTTAAATTGGGAGGTATTGATGATTAATTGCCAATTATTATATTTACGTGATGGTAAATGAGAGTGAAATATTTTTAAGTTTTGTTGAATACATCCATTTATGATAGAGTTAGTTTGGTTTTGAATATTGAATAATGTTAGAGATTTCAATAACTTCATTAATGATCGTGTTATTCTGGTAATTGAAAGTTGAATAATTGGAAAGAGTTCGAAAATATTAATACACAGTCTCGAATGGTCCCTTAAGGTTACTGACGCTAATTTCAGGTGTCCCAATATTGATATCCTGACACTACATCTAGATTCTAGATATATAAACATTTTTGAGTGACATGAGTATGGTGAGGTTTGGTGGGCCACAATTCTTTCGGTTTTCCCCCTTGTTAAACCAATACGTGTATTTGATGTCAATATCACGACAGACATAAAAAATATGATAAATTCGTAAATTTAGTCTTAAAGTGGCATTATATGTTTGCATATCTCTTCTTGCCAACAGACGGGCAAACGCTACCGTTAAACCGTCGACAGAAGGTATTCCCTAATGGGACTTTGATCGTCGAACAGACACAGCGAGGCGAGGATGCAGGCACGTACACCTGCCAGGCCACGAACAGACAACGACACGTCGCTAGACGAGATGTGGAGGTACAGATTCTAGGTAAGAATATGATTTTTTAATTTTTTGAACCGTCGTCAGAAAGTATTCCCTAACGGTGCATTGATCGTGGAGAAGACACAATGATGCGAGGTCGGAGGCAAGTACACGATCGATTCGATCTTTAACACACTGAAGATTAATTCAGAATTTTGTATGCCCATGAGCCTACCTTTTTCATACAATATGATACTCATATAAGTTGAATTATCTAATTTAAAACTTGAGTGACTTGTTTATTCCATTAATAAGTTCCATTGACAGGATCTCTTTCTATAAAGTTCCCATCGATAATAATTAATCTGCAAGTGCTTTAAGCTATAATAGGTATTTCTACATTAAAACAGAGATCGTCGCAAAGCCGAAAGCTTAATTAAAGCTAATGAGACGGGGAAAATCGTTGAAGCGTTGGTGCCCTGAGGACGTAAATGAGTCCAACGTCCAACCCTTTGAACGGGCTAGCAATGCGTGCACTGATGTTTAATTCCGAACAAATACTCGTACTTCCACTGAACATGTGAAGATTTTTTTTATCTCGCATCTATTAAAAGCTTTAATAGTTTACACAAATACGTATATTTAAAAGACACCTATACTATAAATTTATTGAATAAAGGGTAATGGTCGAATCAACAGAATGCTAAGTTTGGTTGTATGCAAGAATTGTCTTGTGCGAAGCCTTTTTTTTAATGTTATGGCGCGAAGACTGACACTTTTCGCGCGCAGCTCCCTATTATTACTTTTATTATTCAACTTATACAGGTAATAAAGAATATTTATGAACTTCACCTAAAAAGATCCGAAACAAGCCCCAGACAGGATTGTGACACCGAATAAGATCGTATATCAAAAAGTAAGTCATTTATGAGCTCATGCAAAAGTAGGCTAAATCCGAAATTTAGGTGTAAACTTTTTATTTTCTGTAGCAAGATTTAGAGCGTCATAAAATCAGAAATTCAAGAGGGTGAACTTACCCATCCGTAATTCATTAAACTTAGCGCGTTTTACCATTCTCGCGGCATCTACGAACCTTTAAACTTCCAACGTTCCCGGTTAATAGGGCAATAAAATAAAAATATAAAAAATACATAAATTGAGCACCTATTGCAGGAACCCTTAGGGTCCGTCTGCTCGAAAATATGCTATAAACAGAGCTTAGATATTTCACATTAATTAATCGTAAAAAGCAACGGTGCAAAATTCCTGCTACACAGAATATTTTTCCGAAAGTTATATTTTAATCAAATACGCAGATAATTAACGTCAAAGGCCCGGAAAGTCGCGTATTTTTTATATTAATTAATCTTTTTGAATATTTTCAGTGCAGCCAAAGATATTGCCTATTCAGCCTCTGACAAATTTATTGAGGGAAGGCATGAGAGCGGCCATATCTTGTCAGATATTGGAGGGTGACTTGCCAATAGCATTTCGTTGGGAGAAGAATGGGCAACCGGTGGCGTCATCTCCGTACGCACCCAGTGGAATAATAACGAGGAGGATGGATGAGTACAGCGCGTCGCTCGTCATTGAACACATAACGTCACTTCATAGTGGGAACTACACGTGCATAGCCTCCAATATTGCTGGATCGGAACGGTTCACCGTGCCCCTTACTGTGAATGGTAACTTTCTTATTTCAAATCTTTTACCTATTGATCATATTATCGAAATGAAAAATAATACTTTTATTTTACAGTACCTCCTAGATGGCGATTAGAACCCAATGATATAGCCGTTGCTGCTGGCCAAGATGTAACCTTACAATGCCAAGCCGATGGATACCCAAAGCCAAATATAACGTGGAAAAAAGCAGTCGGTGGGTTTCAATCTTCCAATTTTCATCAAGTTCCTTTAACAATTAAGTTCCCAATTTAATAATAGTCTTCTTAACAAAATCCAATAAGGTTTTAAAGTTTTAATTTTGTTCTGAACTTTCTCGCTTGTTACAAAAAGCCTGGAAACTTAAAAGATATCAAGAAACAATCCCAGGCTTTGCTGAGTGCTGAAACTAAAGCGCTCAGTCGCATAGGACGCTAGCTAACTCGAGAAAGGAAAATTAATGTAGAAAGGACTTTATAGAACGTAAAGGAAAAAAGGTTTTTTTAAAAATAGAGCCTTTGAGAATGGCTTGATTTTCTGAAAAAAAAACATAATTTTTTTTCTGAAAAGAACTGTATTAATAGCAAATCAACAAATCCTTAAATAAACTTAAGTAAATAAAATGTTATCAATTTAACTCTTTCTAATTTCCAACAAATACTGGTAAAATAAATAATCAATTATTATTATCGTTTAAAAATCTTCATTGTAATAATTTCATTGGAAAAGTTCGAATTCAGAATTTAATTAAATGAGATTGCACGATGTAAATTATTTTAACACAAAATAATGGATTAACTCCTCTGATCAGGTAACACGCCAGGAGAGTATAAAGACTTCATGTTCGAAGGGAGTTCTAGAGTCCTGGAGAACGGTTCTCTTGTATTCGAAAGAGTAGCCAAGGACAGTGAAGGCCACTACCTCTGCGAGGCAAGGAATGGCATCGGTGCTGGGCTGAGCAAGCTTATATTCCTCAAAGTCAATGGTAAGCCTATTTACTCAAACTTTGTCTGTTACGTTTTTGATAGAAGTTATATATTTAGTGATAACTCAAAGATTTAAGGATAAACCATCACAAATTTACAAATGAAAATGATCATAAACAACGAAAATAGTATACCTAAACTGTGTCGCCGTCGCCACTATTCACGCCCACCTCAAAATACAAAAACTAACAATCAAACAAATAGTCATACTTCTATCGACCACTTGTATCTTGTATATTGTTGTGTTTTGCCGTCTCTTCAATGGCTAATTAAATTCACCCCAGCCCATGTGAATGATTCGCTTTTTGCTCTTTACTGAAAAGATTTATTTATTTCCATTGCGAAATTGGCCAATTTCATTTAACATCTAAGAACATGGTATACACAAAACATGACAAAGATGATCCGTGCCGATTTATCCAATTGGATAACGGAAATAAAAAGACCACTTTTCCCTTAACGTTTATAGAAGATAAAGAAAAAGGTTCCACTTTTTATTTTCCTCTTTGAAAAGTTGTGGAATGTCTCGATGGTGTCTCTGCGATGAGTTTGGGACAGGCGACCGTGCTGAAATGAAAATTCTTCGCCGTCATTATTGCTTTGTATAGCGGAGCGGGAGTGTCCTTAGCGGTAATAGATCATTATGAGAGCGAATACTTCTGATGTCAAGCATAAGCCAGTAGCATTAGTCTGCTTTGAAAAAAATAAGGAATTTAGTAAAGTTTCAGAGATGACGGAACAAGGACGGAAGGACGAACGATGCAGGACGTAGATGAACTGGAATAACCTGTTATAACCATAGTATGCATGCCAAAAGGATTACAGCTGCAGTAGCTGCAGTCTCGTTTGTTAATTTGTAGTATAAAATAAAGATAATAACAGGCATTATGTACAACAAAATGATTATTTTGCATCTTTCCAATACTTTCTAAGATTAAGAAAACGGTTAAACGATTACCAAGCTTAAATGGTATTTCCATCCAATAAAGAACGTTATTCACGAGCTCCACTCGTCTTAGCTGGTCAGTAATAAAATATAAAATTCTTTGCTTCTAAATTGAATGTCGCCCCGGCCAATCGTGTACCTTGGCCATTCATCATTTCCAACAGCCATTTCTCCACGGATAACAACTTCCTAAGCAATATAGCCCGTTTCGATCCACTTTATTACATAAAGCTCTACTTAACTCTGATTTAATGGTTTCCCGTGGAAATTTATTTTTTAGTACCTATAAGTTTCTCGTGGATGTAATTAATGGGAACTTCGGCATTTTGAGTTGGACGTGAAATCGGTGAGGCAGCAAAGACAAGTGTCAGTGTTCGACTGTCGGAAGCGCGACGCGTCTGAGCAGAAAACTCAATGAGCATTACAATACGTCTGTCTCCACTTTATTGGAAAACGAGACAGTTGGCTTTTCGTGGAATAAGTTCACAGTTTACGTGTTCGAATGCAACTATATTGGAGGATAAATAAATGACAGTTGAACAAGCGACAACTTGTGTTTCGTTTCGTTCCTGTAGGAGGTAAGGGAAAGTGGTTGAAGAAACCCTGCTATGCAATTAGAACGTGAAAATCTTTATCCACATAGAACCTAGATTAGAACACGTAGCCTGCACGCTCCCAATTCTTGTGAGTTTCTCGAAGATGTAATTAATCGAAAACTTTGACTTTACGAGTTTACCTCGAAATTTGTAAGTACAAGTAGGTGAACACTAGAGATAAGTATTCGACAAATGGAAGCACGTCGCATCTGAACAGAGAACTTACTGAGCACATTGCAATACGTACTCAGTTTATTGGCAAACGTGACAGCTGATTCTGTAAGTTATCGTTTTCAACGATATTGAAGAATGAACTGCTGTAAAATACGTGAAATCACGTGTTACGAAGTAGGTTCACGATATACAGAGAGTCTGACAAAAATCAAGGTACTCGTAAGATTAAAAGATGATAATTTTACGTAAAACATATCACGTAAAACTTGAAATTAAACACGTAGTACATACATAGAATAAGTACCTTAGATTACCGTAAGCATCTATAAATTTCTCGTGGATGTTATTAATGGAAAACTTTGCTTTTTGAGTTTGCGTTCAAATCGGTGAGGTAGTAAATCCAAGTGTCTTCGACTGTGTCGGAATCTCAGCGCGTCTTAGCAGAAAACTCAATGAGGGCATGTCTCCTCTTTATTGGAAACGAGACAGTTGACTTCCCATGGGATAATTAGGTACATTGTGAACGTTGTTTTGACATGACTAACGGGTCACCTGATGGAATTTGGTCACACAGAGTAAAACTAGAGGGGTCCTCTGGTAGCACATTCTGCAACTACGATGTAGCAATGTTCTTAAAAATCAGACTGTGAACAACTGCCACGAACTTAGAGGTGAGAGTGGAATGTTAGTCTTCGACGTGTGGTGCGGTGAAAGAAAGGCAGCTAAGGCCTAAGACTAAGGCAGAATACCTACGCATATGGAGTCAATGTCACTACGTAGGCTAAAAGGCTCTAAGTGTTCGATTGTCGGAAGCGCGGCGCATCTGAGCAGAAAAACTCAATGAGCGCATGTCTCCTCTTTATTGGAAAACGAGACAGTTGGCTTCCGATGGAATAAGTTCACTCTATGCGTGTTCTTATTCAACGATATTGGCTTTTGTCAAGGGCACATATAATAATATATCGCCGTGGCTGCGAAGTTGACGGCCCGTGAATTGATATCCTTATATATATATTTACTTGTTTGCTTTGTTTGTTTTGTATGACTTCGTGCTGCGCATTAGAGAGAGAAAATGATACATAAATCGTTCAATAGCTATATTATAATGGAATTTTTTTCTTTCTATGTTTTGTTATTTTAAATTAGGAAAATACGTACATTTTATCTAATTTTAACTGAAACTTTGTAATATTGTGATAATTTTATGTTCGTACTTTATCCTAATAAGAACTTGGATCACTAAAGGCAATAAATTTCAAAGTTTGGGCAGGTAGGCACCGGCTTATCTGACTAATGACAATTTTAAAAACAACCAATATTACTGCCAAATCTCTTTCTTATTAGAGACCTTGCAGGTGGTAGATTCACTTTTACATTTGCCTCAGAGCACTTGTTGTGGAGGAAAACAATTGCCCAGCTGTCCAGCTATGGGAATTGTCCTGATTTAGTATAAACCCATTAGAGACCCACTCAGGTTCAGGTCTCCTCACACAATGAAGGATGTAGGCCTTAGTCCTCAACGCTGCCTTAATGTGGGTCGCTGGACTTCACATCCCTTTAAGAAAATCTCAGGCAAACAGGTTGCCTCACGATGTTTTCCTCCACCGTTACAGTGGGTGACGTTCAATACCTTTAAGCGCATTTAATTTTTTTAAGAACGTCATTGATGCGGGCCAAATTTTTAGCCACCGCTCTTTATTAATAAACATTTATACCACATAATTAGATAGGTATAAAACCCTTAAACTAATTCAAGCATAATCAGCAACTATTTGCACACATCCGGCCAAGCTGCCCGACTTTGAAATCCAATTTACTGGGTCACATTTTAACAGCTCGCGAAATGTTCACCTTGGGTTCCTACACTTTGTTAGTAATGAAAAGCATTACTTTCTATATTATCATTGAATTGCCAAGCGCTTATGTAGGCCGCCTTATTTTATTTTCTACTGACTTTGAAAGGATATTCACTAAAACACGGACAAAGGGACATGGTAATGCCCAAAATCGAAGACATGAGGAAATTACTAGAACGAGAAAGTGAAACTAAAAATTACCCTAACAATTGAGAAAAATAAATTAGGAATAAAGTGTAACAATCAAGCAAACTTCACAGCAAATACCTGCAGTGGGCGTCGCTTACGTCGGATGCAATCACGTTTTGGCCAGCTCTCAAACAGCTTCTTTTTTATTTATCCTTTATTCCTGCATTCAAAGAAAACATACTTGTTCACAGAGGCTTCTGCAGACGGTGTAATACTATACTGTAGAAAAAGTAGGCTCAACTTTTTTGCTGCTTATAAAGTAAAAAAAGATACCGAGTTTAAACATATCAATAGAAACAAAATTACTTTAACACAAAAAATACGTAAAAAGACCATTTGATATCTTGATACTCGATCTTGACATAAATTTTTTTAGATAAAACCTTCAAAAAAATTGCAAGTCTCTTCGCGAGACTAATTGTACGACTTTATACAAGTAGTATCCGTAATGGCTAACTTAGGTACATTTCGAACATGTTTCTCAATCTGTTGCCGTACTGTTTGTACCATGTTTGCTCCAAGATACTATAGTTAGGTATATATGAACCCAAGAAAGTTTATGTGCAAACATCCGTACATAGTTTGCTTACTTTGGAATGGACACCTCCAGGCTTTATCAAGTTGGGAAACAGTTTGGTTCACCCGCAATTCGATTTAGGGAGTTTGTTAAACTGACGAAAAGTTTAAGGATGTGCAAAGACACGATTTATAGTTGAAATAGAGGAGAAACGTACAAAAATCTTACACATTTTTATAATCTCAAAAATTAACCACCATCCATGCATCCTACTTTCTAAAAAGTAAATGTGGCTTATCCTTATCGAATGATAAAGTTGTGAACTAAATATTTAAAACTTTATGTTGGACAAAGTATATGTATTTTAGATAGACAAATGCACTTAGCCTAACATGATTAGACCAGGTCGTTCAGTTATCCATTATCTCCGGCATCAGATTGTATTATCAAACTTTCGATGCAACTCAGCGCAGATCATCATAGGTGAAAATTATTTTTGAAAAGATTTCATACTATACAAACTTTCAAACAATCTATTGTCACTTTAACTCATGGTGGCACGCTGTGCTATGTGTGAGTGTACCTGTAAGCATACAGATTTATGTAGCTTCAGGTGTAGCACAACGTTGTCCGCGCAACTCATATTTTTATCGCTTTCTACAAGTACACTCTCACTCTTTAAAAATGATTGGTAGTGACACGAGAATTTCTATCATCAGCTCCTGCCCGTTTCCCGATGAAGAGTAAAACAGTGCAGGTGACAGCCGGCGAAGCAGCTCATCTGCAGTGTGCAGCTTCGGGAGACGCGCCTCTAGAAGTCAGCTGGAGGAGCCCGCATCATCATACCATCGCTCACCATCTAGATCAGAGGTATGAAAAGAAGGAAGAACAAAAAATCAAAAACAATTAATTTTGGTTAAATGTGTTCCATTAAAGTTAGGAACATAAATAGAAAATACTTGCTAGTCAATCGGTGGAAGACCAAGTTGAGTTCACTCGAAGTGTTATCGCCACCCATACCTACCACCATATCACCATATTAACTGACGTGGTCTGGCTGCTAAAGATACTTTGTTTCAAACAAACGTCTTAGCCTTCGGAAGTTGAAACGCGACCACGTATTGCCTCAGTTTGGATTTCTGTTCTGCTTGAGGTCGTAACTACCCATTCCCCTGGTACTAAGGTACTTGGTTACTAAGAATAATCCGAAGTATGACCAAAAATGGCGTTCAAATTTTTATCGCTTTTTTTTCGTAACATTATTACAATTATCTTTTTCTATTTCTGAATCTCGAGTCGTCCCATCCCCGAATTTTCAGGTACACAATTAGGGAACAAGTTCTGGATGATGGCCTCGTATCGGAGCTGAGTATCCTTCAAACATATCGACAGGACACCGGGGCTTTGACCTGTCGAGCGTCCAACGCATACGGGCAGGATGAAATGCTCATACATTTGGTTGTGCAAGAGGTATTCACGGATTGTTTTTATACTTTTCCATTTATTTTGAGTGTAAACAAACGTATAAACACGCGTATTTATACAATGTGAAACTGTATGATGTTTAATTGAACATTCCAAAAGGTTGAAAATATTTTTTAATATCAATATACGATTGAAAAACGAATTATATTTTTTACTTACGTGTATAGGTAATGTAGAAATCCGTTGATCTTACGTTGCAAGCATGAAATAAAATGTTTTTTTCAATGATTTAACTAAATACCTACAAATTTCATCAAAAATTTGATTTTAAGAGTTAACAAAAATAACTTTTTAGGTTCCTGAAATGCCAAAAAACATAAGAATTATAGACCAACAGTCAAGAGCGATACAAATATCCTGGACGCAACCATACGCTGGAAACAGCCCAATAATCAACTACATCGTGCAATACAAAGAAGCCCCAGGTAGGTAGACAAAATAGAAACTGTAAAACAAAAATTTAATTAGTTCCCAAAACTTGTTAATTATACCTCTAATATAATTAAACTTATAATAAGTCACAAAGTTTTAAGAAGAACAGACGAAGACATTACTAGTAACAACGAAAAGCTCTTGGCTACAAGTTCCTTTATGAAAATATCAGCTTTATTTAAGTAAACTTGTTTAATTTAATTATTTCAAAGCCTAACAAGATTTGGTCCTCTTATAAAGAATCAAATTATGTTTAACTTTCTAACTCACAGATTAAAATTCTAATAATTTGACCAAAATTCTTACCTTATGTGGACAATATGAAATCAAACCATTCTTAAGAATTCTTTTTCAACTGTATCTAAAGTATGATTCAGTTAAATGTTATTTAACACTTCTTTTAGCATTATTAGCAACATCTTCCTAAATCTTTAATTCTCTAGATTCGTGGCCAACAACGCCTCAAAAGGTAATAGTACCGGGTAGCGTGACGTCAGCAAGCGTACAAAACCTGCAGCCGGCGACGTCGTACCATTTGAGAATAATCGCCGAAAACCGCCTCGGAATGAGTGAGCCCAGCCAGCTTGTGCAAGTTACTACTACTGAAGAAGGTAATCAAGCGATAATCTCCACAAGCTTAACGTTTATTAATGACTTAATTAAAACTGGAATGACTCAAAATTTAATCACTCAAGATTTGTGTTAAGAAGTGATGGTGTCGGTAATGTGTAACACATCAAAGAATTTCATTGCGATAAACTTCGCCGATACTTCAGGTTGAATCGAATGTAGCTCAGGTAAAAGAATCATCTGTGGTCATCCAAAATCGTAGACAATCTCTTTATTACGAAATTACAACTTAATTTCTTTTAAGTCTAACTTGAATAAAGTAAAATAGACTAAAATGACGAATTGACGAAATTCAGCGTTTTCATCGGCATGGCACAGTAGAAAGGCAAGTTTTTGTTCATTTCGGGCGGGTGATTTAATTCCCTTCAATATTTCAGTGCCAAGCGGTCCACCATTAGACGTGCGGGTGGAGGCAAAAAGCTCGACGGAGTTAATAGTCACTTGGGACCCGCCGCAACGGGATTTGTGGAATGGCAACATTCTTGGCTACTATGTGGGGTTTCGAGAAGTGAGTTCTGTTTTTTAATAGGTAGCTCATAAGACTGGATTTCAGGGCTTAAATATTAAAAGTAATTAGATTTTATATAGCTAATGTTTCAGCCTCTTGACATGCATTTGAATCCAAGTCTTTGGAGGTTGCTCACCAAGGTACCTAGGGCCACCTTCATAATCCGCCATAGAGCAGCATTTTCTCCATATCTTGTATTTTGATTCTCCTTTGGTGTTTGGTTGCCAGAGGTTCTTTATTTGAAGCGATGATCTAATGAAGTTTCATAATAATGTTTAGTCAAATTTTCAGAAGACCAAAGATATAGCAGTCATTAGATGTAACTCTTGATATTTTCTACTAATCTTTCTTTCCCTAGCTCAACAGCAACAGCACAGTGCTATCAGCGAGTGGTCCAGGTGGTGCTTCGTACACGGTCCGAACGGTAGAAGGCGTGGCTGGAGGCGGTCGGGCAAGAACTACTCTAGCAGCGTTGCAGAAACACGCAGCATATGCAGTGGTCGTACAAGCTTATAACAGTCGGGGAGCCGGGCCAGCTTCACCCCCGACTACTGCCACTACTATGGAAGATGGTAATGATATTACTAACTTTACTTACTTGACCATTAAACAAGATAAAACACACCCGACTCATAAACATTCAGGTGATGAAGAATTAAGCAAAATGAAAAACAGTAAACACACTATTATAAGAGGGAGGCTAAGCTGATAACGCGGTCGACAAGACAGTACGCATTGCTCGATTCGAGACGACACCTCTAGCAACATTATAAATATAGCATAACAAATGGTAATATAGAAGTCGAATAGTAATGATGATAATTTCAATAACTTGAATGGTCATTTTGAATGGATTTAAAAGGCCCAAGATCGGACGGAGTGGCATCGATCAGGGAAGGAGCAACCCATATCTAGCAGTGGACTATAAAGGGTTGAAAGAAAGAGAAGGAAGTTTAAAATAAAGTATTCTATCTATATTGTGTTTTCCAGTCCCCAGCTTACCTCCGGGATCTCTGCAATGTACTGCGCTCAGCTCTCAATCAGTTCGAGTCACGTGGGAGCCGCCACCGATGCGAGGACGGAATGGTGTCCTACAGGGCTATAGGGTAACTTATGCCCCTGTTACCGATTGGTATGGTAAGTTATACTGCCGTCATCTCAAACTATTTCTTGCTTAACTACTTACGTTACCTTATCACGTACGATTTAGGAGCTTCTCATTTAGTGCCTTCTTCCCTGATTTGCTTACCTCTGAATATGATTTTTTCCCAATTGTTGTTACTGTTTATTGATATAATTCTATAGCTACACCTCATTTTACAGCAGCAACTCATAAGTCTCGTATCTATAAGTCCCTTTTTATTTGGTGTACCCCAACGCCTGCAGAAAAAAACATTCTTTATCAAGCCTCACCTTTTCCTACTTGGCTGACATAACCGACCGACCAACAAACACAACAAAATTTAAACTAAAGGCTCTGTATGAAGCTGATTTAATTGGAATACGCACTGATATCTGACAAAATATACGAAATTACTATGTCATGTGAGCAACTTTTGCATGCGACATAGCAATTAGGAGACGAGCTAATGCAAATTGGTAAAGAAAAATAAATATAATGAATCATTTGCAGGTAGCGAAGAAGCAGTGACCAAACAGATATCTGGGTTGCATACAACATTATCAGGACTTCGGAGGTACACCAACTATTCGGTGACTGTGTGCGCCTTTACTGCTGCTGGAGACGGTGTGAGAGCGGCTCCTGTTTATTGCCATACTGAAGAAGATGGTAAGTGTAGGAAAGATAAACACGCATTAAGTAGCGAATATGATGATACTGTGATAAGAAATTCAGCTAATTTAATGCCTACATGCGATAAGATCAATGAAACAAACTCAAAATCTCTTAGAACGAAATTAAAGTGGACTATGATCTTGGCAAATGTACCAATTGCTATAAAACTGCTTCCATATGCAATTTGTGTCCTAAGGATCATTCAACAGTGGACAAAAGACCAATTGGTATTCAAGTTATGTCTTCTTAAATTAAAAGCTAAGCCTTCATCTCGAAAATGTGATGTTTTCTATTAAACATTTTGTAATACATGATACGGATATCGATAGATACTATTCCGTTGCCAACATACTCTTTTTATGGCTTTGATTTTAAAGCAACAGATGTTATTTAACAGATGTTGCCTGGCAGCCAAACATCATTAGGGATTAGAGCTAGCCATATCCGTCGATTGTTTATTGAAACTGGCCGTTATTTTTTTTAGTTCCATCTGCACCAGCCGACATCAAAGCTGTAGTATCGTCCCGTAATAAAATCCTCGTATCGTGGCTACCACCTTCCGCACCTAATGGAGTTCTCGTTGGATACACACTGTATATGAGCGTCATAGAAGATGGAAGAGAAGTAAGCACCAGTTTTATGTATCAACTCTATAAAATAAGAAAATTGATTGTAGATTCTGCTAGCTGAGCTAGTTCCAATGTATTGCGAAGAAAAATGTATCATTGATAAAAATTTAAGAAAATCACTTTATATTGGTGGAAATATGCAGAAAAAAAATTCTAAAACAGCTTTACGTAGATATTATATTCATTGTCCATAGGAGGGTACGCATAAAAGAATGCTGTCCCCCAGTACTCTGTCCCATGAAACGGCGAGGTCTCCGCCGAGGGCTGCCCATCAGTTTTGGGTTTCTGCATCGACGCGACTTGGCGAAGGCGATGCGACACGGGTTGTTACTGTGCTACCAACTGATTCAGGTAATTAATAAAATTAAGAACCATCCTAGGATTTTTATAAACCATGAATCGTAGTGACGAAGATGTCCTAAAATTTAACGTTTAGCTGAACGTTACATTTTGGCAGACATTAACGTTAAGCTGAAGCAAGTAGAAGTAGAACAAGAGATCAAACCTCAGTCACAAATCAGTCACAGAATATAGAAAATAGGATAACAAAATCAGAAACTATGAGGAATAGTAACAGTAGTAAGTACTCTGGGCCCGATTTTGATAAAAACTAAAACCGCATCATTGGATACCTACATGAAAAATCAACACTTCTTTCCAGGAATCGAACCCTTTGATTTTGAAAAATCTCACACCATGTATTATTGCACCATTCGATTGTGTCATGTGGCAAACCCTTTTAAGTCACACTAAAAAAACCGTGGAATAATTTCAGTTCCCGCAAGAATCACATCATTCAGCCGCAGCATAGTGACGCCATGGAAAGAGAACATCTCCCTTCCGTGCAACAAAGTAGGCGTGCCTTCCCCAACTACAACGTGGACAATGAATGGTTCTCCTTTGGAATCTACTTTGAGGAAGAACGTTACTATGGATGGCATGCTTATCATCAGGTAGATCTATACGAGTGGAATGTTTGTGAATACTTTAATTTCTTTGGACATTCATATAAAAAATATTACACATACGACTGTAGATATTTGTTTAGAGACATGGTTGCATAAACAGCTTGTTGGGTTGCTGTCAGCATGTCGCGGTCAACATTCGTGTGGCGGAGTTGACCACGCCATGTTGGAACATTGTTGCAAGAAACTTTGATGTTGAGCAGCTGTTCGCGACAGAATTTAACAGTGAATACGGGGCTTCATCTTTTCAATATTATAAATGAAGAAAAATCTCTAATGGAATCTACCATACATTACTATGAAAGACACTAGCGTCCATCTTTTTGACCAGTTGCAATAACTTTACGATTCTTTTTTGGCTATTTCAAGCTAGTAGGCGTGCCAACTCCCGTAGCAAAAGTGTCTCTTACACAAAATGGTAAGTTACCTTATCAAATAGCGACATGGAATCGTTGATACAAAACAGTTGAACAAAAACGTCGCTGGTACTTTAACAGATTTAACATGGAACTATTTCTACTTTATCAGTCTTTGCCAGTTAGTCGTTGCCAGATATTTTCTGATCGAAATGAGTATTATAGTCGTCAATTCAGTTTTTACCAACTGTTTATTGTTCTAGTATGACGCAGTACGCAGACAGCGGCAATTACACCTGTGCTGTGGAGAACGCCCATGGCCGTGACGAAGTTACGTACGGCGTTGAAGTGAAGGTCCCGCCGCAGCCGCCCGTACTTGCTGTTGTGGATTCCTATGCAGACTCCCTTCATTTGCAGTGGACCGACCAAGGCGATGGTGGTAGCCCGATATTAGGTAAGAATGATCACATTCCACGCTTGTCGAAAATGATATAAACTATGTGTACAATGAAAGTGATTACGAGCGCAGTTAGATGATGATACGATAGATACCTATAGCAAAAGATGAATGGAAAAGTTTTTGGAAAATCGGGAATCTTTTATTTTAAAATTCGGTGAAATCTTGCAGCAAATACCATCAGTCGTCAAGAAATCGCTCCTCGGATCATAATTTCCTCAATTATACTGTTATTAATGTTGCTAATGTTTTCTAAGCATGTGGCATAGAATACTCAGGGCGATAATGTTGGATCTCCCTTTGAAGTTAGTTTAGGAAGTAGATTCTTATAAGATTAGACTTCAATTAAGAAACTGTAATTAAGAACTTTTTCAATGTGAATAACAGAGTCAAATCAATTAAAGGACGTAATAAATAGCCCATAAAATAATACATATTTTTCACCAGGCTACGTGATAAACTACAAACGAGAGCACGGCGACTGGGAAGAGTTGCAAGTAGAAGCGGGGACATCGGAACACGTGTTACCCAATCTCTGGTGTGGTACCAGATACCAGTTATACATCACCGCCTTCAACCGCATCGGCACTGGCTTGCCCTGTGATATCGTGCACGCTTATACTAAGGGCACTGGTGAGTTATCATAAAAATGAAATTGGAATACCATGAAAGTCAAACTCGATTGCCATTGATTGAGTTGACCTATACTAGGTTGAATTACTCAATGACTCCGTCCGTCAGTATCCTATCCTAATCCTAAACAAATAGTAAATATTTGAAAAGGCCTGAAAGGAATATACCTTGATTTTTAATAAAAATAAAACTGCAGACTTAAATAAGAAGTAATAATTATGTAGTGCTCAGTTAAAATGTCTGATTATTGTTTACAGTGCCCGTGAAACCGAAGCATTCCCAAATGATCACCCTGAACACAACAACAGTTACCGTTTGGTTGGATTCGTGGGGAGATGGCGGTTGTGGAATTCTGTATTTCGTCATCGAGTACAGGGAAATCAGTCAGTCTCAGGTAAAACACTTTGGTTGAACATAAAAAGTTGAAGTAAATAGAACGTCTAGGGGTAAGGCATGAGTACCATAGATTTTGATAAACTGAGCGCATAATATAACATTCACAGTCTTGAAAGAGGAAGAGTCTCTCCCTCTTATCGAGGCGGTGAGTGAGAGTGATAGGATGAATGTGATAGTGATAGAATGATTTGAGTCGTGCGCTTAACTGAGAAGTAGCTGTAGTGGCTCGGAAAAAATACGTTCATTTTACCTTTTCCTTCCTTTTTCACTGTTACAGCCAACTAAACTGTTATCATTTGTTGTCGTTCTATTTCCTTCCTTTGTACTGTTACAGGCAACTAAACTGTTGAAATCCTATATATCCTGTCTTTTACCTGTGCAAATCATGATAATAAAGTGTTTTGTCTGTTACCAGTGGCGTCTCGTGTCCAACAGCGTGCAAGCAACCGAACGTGTGTTCAGCGTGCCGGGCTTGGCTCCAGCCACACACTACCAGCTGCGTATAACCGCCCACAACAACGCCGGTCACGCACTGGCCCTGTATAACTTCACCACGCATTCGCTTAGCGGCAGTGAGTCTTAATTTACTTTCTGATTAGTGAAATTAGATTAGATTTGACAAAAGAATACAAAGTACAGTCCACTCTACATCCGGATAGAATGTGAGCATCAAGAACTCAACTAGGAACAGTTGGATTTACAAGGTGTGGATAGAGTGGAGAGGTGTTGACGGAGATAATAAGAGGGGACGTACGAGCTCTAGCTCCATTTCCTTAAATATTTATTGAGGAGAAATCCTGCAGAGCCCTCGCTGCAGGAGTTGAGGGAAAATACAAATCTCTATCCGTCGAGTAAGGTTTTAACGGGTAGGAGTGGGCTCAGCTTTTAGAACTTTTCAAGAATAAAAGAGATAAAGCAGTTTAGGGACACTATAGTAAAAAAAATCATACTCGAAAGGTTTTTGGTTGAAGTTATGTATCACCAAAAAGTGGCATACCAGCAGATCCCGCTTATTAGCGAGAAAGAATGAAAGAAAGAAAAAAATGATATTTATTCGCAACAAAATAAAACACAGAAACAGAACTACATCTCTCTTTGACCCATTTGACATTATTGATAATATCGTCAGGATATCTTCATGGGATACTTACATCATGTCTTAAAACTCTTTAAAAACTAGATTCTCATTGCTCGTAATTGTAATACCTACATACATATAATATGTATTATGTAGATTCTCATTGCTCGTAATTGTAATACCTACATACATATGTATAATCGTCCAACAGTGGTGGAGGGCGAGGTGTCCCCGGCGGCGCCGGCAGCGGGCCGCGGTGCGCTGGGCGGAGCGCGCGTGCTGCTGCCCGCCGCGCTCTCGCTGCTGGTGCTGGCCGCGCTCGTGGCGATCGTGCTGCTCGTGCGCCGGAACAGTTAGTATCCATCTTGCTTCACTTGCGATCCTTGAGACCTTGACGCCCTGCGCATGCGTGGCGCAGTGGTGTAGGTGGTACTTGTGGGTAAATAGTGGATCTTGGATTTGATTTTTTCTGGGGGCACTCTTTTATTTCGAAATTAATTAATTAAGTTGGAAAGATGCATTGATCAAAAGAATAATTTCAATTCAAACTAAAATGGTCAATCCTAGTCTGTTAAATGTTTAAAGTTACCCAAGATGTCAATAAACGTAAAGGTGGCACTTCAATTGAGCATTGGGTATTTGCTAAGTGAACTGCCACCATAAACCATAGGTAAGGTGATAGAATGTGATAGAGTACCGTACGGGTAGTGAGGTGTGCTTGGTTGACGGCAGCGTCTGTGCCGGCAGAGGCGAGCGGCGCGGCGGGCGGCGGCGGCGGCGCGGCGGCGGCGGAGTCCCCGTCCGTGGCGCAGCTGCAGAACAAGGCCAACCGCGACCAGCAGTACCTCGCCACGCGCGCGCAGCACCCCGCGCCGCCGCACCACTACAAGCACGCCAGCAACGGTAACCTTACTTCTGTATACATTTTCATTAACTTCTTATGTATCTATACTATATCTCTCACCATCTCTCATCACCATCTTCATCAGACTGTGTCTCTTACTATCCTCCCGAGAAGCACGCAAACTTAACTAAATCCATCACTAAAGTTTCGCCTGTCTGTGTCATCATCATCACTAGCCAGTGTTCCTCCACAATCACTCTGCGGTCCTTCGCTATTCGCACTCCCAGTTATTCTCTTTAAGATATCAGTCCATTGCGCTGGCCGGCCGGCCATCCAAAACTGTGATCTAAGATACTCTAGATAAATGGACATAAATCGTTTATTAATAACTCATCACTATACAGTTATGTCAACCCTTGCATAAATCTAGTTTCATCAATCTAATATGTAGTCCAATCGTTTTTCAGAATACATAGAGGACATTTGCCCATACGCAACGTTCCAGCTGACGAAGCCAAGCGCCTACAGCGAAAGCAGCTACAGTGGAAACGTGTACAGCGGGCCCTACCATTCCGTCAGAGGATCCTTCGTGTACCACGACTTGAAACAAAACGATAAATATAAGGTACATACGTTCAAGCAACATGTTTTTTTTTATATAATTCAAAAATGTTTTATCTAATTTTACGAACTTTTGCGAAGCCTTTGATTCATTGAAAGGGGAATATTTTTACAGCCTTATTAGGATGTTTGCACCAGTAAATTGCTGCACAACCTTAAATTATAAGAAAAGATAAATTAAGTTACGACTCTTGATTATTACATGCTACATTATACTACAGCACGATAAGAGTACCGCAAGGCACTGTGTTAGGCCAAGTGACCCAAATATACAAACACTAATCTTTTAATATAGTAATAAATTATTTCAATATTTGTTTAAATGTGCTATTTCAGGGTAAAGAACCGGAATACACAAAGGTACGAAGAAAAGGAAACAGACTTCGGGACCCTCATTCAGAGAGCCAAGGTGAATAATTTTATCAAATCTGAGTTTGCCATACGGACTTAACCGAGCTTAATATAAGTAGTTAGCTACCGTAGTTTTATTTTACGTAGAATGCACCTTCTATTGATTAACTTTACTTTAACCCATTTATGTTTAAGTATTGGAATTTGAATTTGACAAATTGATCGCCTTTTATGCAACCTGATGGGAGCGTAACTGGTGTTGTAATTTATAAAGGTAAGCATGCACACAATGTATCGTATATACCTCCAATATCGATGTTAATTTCTTATTTCGTATCTAGTGGTTGTCTCATAATTGTCATGATGCTTTAGTATCTAATATGACTGCAGACCCGGTAAATCCCGACGCTTGTAGGTGATAATGAACTGCATTCCCTTCGCTATCTTTGTCATTGTCTCATAACGTTTCAGATATATTTGTCACACACAAAACACTCACACTTTCTTACATCACAACACGATCTTTACTACTCATGTGTCATGTGCTTCGTGCTGCTCCAGTAATTACACGAAAATGAATCTGATGAACCTAGAATGTTGAAATTTTTCAAAATTCAAAATTATTGTGTATTTGAATTGGTCTTTGAATTTGTTTATTTTATACGAAATAACGTAAAATATAAAGTTCGTTTACATCATTGAACATTGAAAATATGAACTTTATCTAAGTTAAGCGGAATTAAACCTTGCAATGTTCGAGTAACATCGTTTACATTATCATCGAGTACTTCGTCTCTACGTACACAATGCTGGACATCTTCAATAAATATTTTTATAAAACTCTTGTCTCGTCTCTGACAAAAGTAAAACGATATTGGTAACTGAACGATTTGAATCCGGCACTGTAGGTACGCCTACTCATGTAGCAATCTACTTCTTAGCTGTTTTATTTCTTCAATCATTTCGTTTCAAAAAAGCCAGTACAATAAGCCAATCAACAGCACAGAAAGCGCCGCTAAAACAGATTCGTTTCCGTGCAATCGAAGCAGCTTCACCAATCGCGCCGGCGTGTTCAACAAGAATAAGTGACGTGTCGCTTGCATTGCAGAGTCGGACAACTTGGGCTCCACGGACTCGGAGGTGAAGAAGATACTAACGCTGCACCTGCCCATTACAGAGTACGAGGACGACGCCAGCGACGACGCCAGCGCGCCGCACTCCGACAGCGAGCCCGCCGCGCGGCTGCGGCCCGCGCACCCCGCTGCTTGTAAACATTCCTTTGCTTTTAATCACATTTTAGTTTTAACTCAGCGTAAAGGATAGTACTTAAAATTTTAAAAAACCTTTTTACACTGATAAAATCGGTAAAATTTGCGAATTTTTTAATTGTATTGTTGACGCAACTGACGACGCCAGAGCGCCGCACCCCGAAAGCGAGCCCGATGCGCGGCTCTTGTAGTAAACATTCCTTTGCTTTTAACATTTTAATTTTTACTAAAGATAAATGCGTTGTGTTCAGTTAAATTTTTAAAGCCCGACTTAACTCTTTTAACTCTAAAATTAGTTGCGGACTTTTTAAAAATATAAATTATACATATTAAAAAAATTTAATAGAAGAAATAAACATAACAAAGATTAAAAATAAGATTGAAGAGAAAAAAATACGATAATATTCTGCGCCAAACGAAAAGGTGCTTAGGAGACGAATAAAGAATTTTAGAAACGCAGTAAAATATATAAATACCATTTATTCATCCATGAGTTGACTTACTAGTTACCATTCCCCCGATTATCCTCAGACCCGACCGTCGAGCGGGAAGAATCCTCGTCGTCATCCGAGAACTCGGTGGGCGGCGTGGTGCGCAAGGCGTTCCCCTCGCGCAAGGGCAAGGCGGGCGCGCTCGGCAAGCGGCACGTGCGCTCCTCCAGCGGCTACAGCAGCCACAACGACGAGACCACCTTCAGGTAACCACCCCCTTGCCTCCGGATGTATCCATCGATCATGAAACATCTTCATCACTCTTGGAGACCTTAGTAGGTGGCGTGGCGCGCACGGCGGCGGCGGCTCGCGGCAGGCGTCGCCCGCATTCTTCTAGCGAGACCGGGGGGTCGCACACGGACCCACGGAGCCCACGGGCAGGTAATGTTCTCGTTGCTTTATTCTGTACATTGGTTGGGATTGGGACTTGGGAGGTTCCAAGGCATTGGATTCGGTGATTGGTTTGTGCGTACTCACTATTGGTTTAAGATTTAGTATTTACATAAATTACTTAATTAGTATAATTTACTTCCTTAATTTAATCTAACATTAATAAAATTAAAACGAAAATATAACTCAAAATTTAACAATTTCCTTTATTAAAAAACATTAATTGATACAATTTTAGTATTTATTGAATAATCCATTCTTTGGTTATTTTTTTTTATAAACGCTTCACACTCATAGCCCCACACTAGGATACCGTGTCGTGGGTGCAATGGACACACACAAGGCAAGAACACAACACACCCAGACCAGAAACAGAAATGCAAACTCATCATTCAAATCTCTGCTTTGCTGGGAATTGAACCCAGGACCCTAAGCGCGGCGCACCGGTGTCTTAACCACTGCGCCACTCAGGTCGTCGACGTCGTCGTTTATTGGTTTATAAAATAAAATAAAAATGGAAACGTAACACATTCCCTTCATTTTTGAATTTGATTAACTTAATTCATTGCAACAATAATTACCTACATTTATCTACATTAAAATTAAGAACATTATTTTTTATATGTAATCTGTATTTATCGAATAAAAGTTACCGGCCACCAATTCGCACTTAGACCACTAAACGAAACTTGTTTCCAGTATATCCAACTACCCGTCGTTCAACGACCACATCCACCCGCCGTCGCGATTCTCCGACGACACGGAGTGCGAGAGCCACCACCGGCGGAAACGCAGTGGACACGCGCCGCACGCGCCGCACGCGCCGCACCCCACGCACATCGAGCCCAAGGTCGCTAGGGAAGCTTTCCAAATCAACGTCTGAGACCCACATTGATAATAGCTCAAGACTGACTGCGATCTCAGATAATTATGATATGCGACCTGATGGATCAGGTATGATATTACCTAAATATGTCTCGAGTCCCGCTTCAAGTGAACAGGCAAGGGAAACTAAGGGAAAACTTACTCTATATCATTTTTTCTGTAGGATACTGTGCTGGCAAAATTGATGAACCTGACTTATGAGACCATAATTTAGTAAGTCAATTTCAATGACGTGCCTAAATTGGTGAGCCTGACTTATGAGAACACAATTTAGTGAGTCGATATATTTGATAACAGTGAACCAATTCAATTTTTTTACAGTGAAATAAACATATCCCAGACAAAAACCTTCATCCTTGGTCAGTACCCATGACCTCCATAGATACTGACCAAAAATTTTAAAATGATATGGAGTAGTTCTCCTGTATCTTTGAATGATAATTTACATTATTGGATTCTCCAACACTAGGTATTTGATGTTACTACAATACGTACTGCTTGAAAGTACGATAATTATTGAATTCTTAAACTACATAGCATACATTATTATTGGGACATCTTATGAGAGTTATAGAAAAAACAGTCAATGATGTTGCTGGACAACGAATGACGAAGATTAAATGTGACGTTTACTGATTTTTTAATAAAATCGTATTTAATAATGTCTAGGCCTACGGAGAGCGCTATTGTTAAAACGAAATGTTAGAAATATTTACAAAGTACCTCGACGGTGGTACTTGCATTGAGTGTAAGCTGCTCATGCTGCGCTTTACATTTTACAATTTTCTTACCTGTTGCCAAATCTAGTCAAAATACTATGTTAACTATAGTCATGTACATACGATGTAGATAGGTAGATATAGCCGAGATAACTACGATTAACTTAGTGCCAAGTATAAAAATATCCTTTTTTGTACCGTGTAATCCCATGAGTATTCGTTATATGATGGGCAAGTTATTGAACTATAATTTGCCCATAATATGACCCACAAACGAAGTCTAGCTAGGTTATAAATCCGATGCTATCGCTCTGTAAATATCGTTGTAATTAAATGTGTAAACGTATCGAGTATAAAATTAAGGAGAACAATAATTAAAATAAATAATTATATATTTTAAACTTAATGCCTTATTGACCAAAGTCTTAAAACTAGTTATGGATACAATTGAAAGATTATATCCAATAATTAAATATGGATTGGTTGAATATTGTAAAGTTTATGGAAACTAGTAGTTTTCATTGGCAAATCTTATCACTGTCTATTTAATATTGAACAAAATATAAATTAATTATACATTCGTTACAGTCGAATGAAGGAAAGATGGTCGCGTTATTTTTTGTATCTCACAATTACTTTTGTGTTCTGCACAACTGCTTTTGCTTATAGTTTTGTCTTTTCATGAATTTGTCATGAAATATATGACTTTAACGCTTATCATCCCATGTGTGCCGTTAAAATTGTAAAGAAACATTCATCTACCAGAATAAAAAATACTCAAGAAAATATTTTAAGGTCATGAAAGAATTGTGAGATATAACACCATATTTTAAGGCATGTCAAATAATACGTGATATTTGCACAATAAATACTTATTCATATGTCGACGTTAAATTTTCCTTCATCGATATTTAATCTTAATCATTATAATCACAAATTGATGTTTTAACAAATAGTCAATACTTCGCAATGTTGCAAACAGATACAATTATTCTCTCGTTACATTACTGTCATTTTAAATGTCTACCAGATACATAATATCATAGTTATCTCTTCACTACAATTAATGTTAAAATAATTTACAGTTTTACAGTAATACGACCATGGACTGGGAATATTTTTTACAGTCAGAAACAAAAGTTAAGTGTGAAATTTGTTTAATCTTATAAACCTACACGTTTTGTTACTGACTGTACGTTAATAGCCAATTTATAGAACAAATATACACCCTTGTTTACTGGTACGGTAACCAAAAACAATAAATAATGGTACTGAATAATTAATTTAAGGCAATTGGTACAGTATTGATTGATATTCGCAGTAATTATTTCACAGTTGACATTCCTATGTACGTAATGTAAATTATTCAAGCGTTAGTAATATTATACAATCCTCAGTAAACAGTAACACAAGACAATACACTTACCTATAGTTTTTTGGTGAATACGGCAGAAAGTTAACTTTACAATGTACATTGAAACTATATCGTGTAGCTTTACTTTGAAGTGTTGAACACTTGACACGACTTTTTGTATTCGACGACACATATTCGATTGAATTATGTGTTTTTTAATGATTTACAATCGTTTACGTTGACTCACTTTCGTAATTCCAACGAAGACTGCCCTATATTTAATTGAGATCTATTTTATATAATCTAGTCACAAATATCTTATACTAGTCAATCGAACTTAAACATTATGTAGTGGCCCGTAGAGTACGATATTAGTTTGACTGGTGTCTTCATGAATTACAATAGTTCAGTTTGGCTGATAAGCGACATCCTAGAACAACACTAGGCCGGAAGATAACCGATAGGACCTCATAACTATCTGTATATCTCAAAGCTATTTTTAACATCTCAGTTTTTATATATCAGAGCAGATAGGTACGTAAAATCTTAACAAATTGTAAACATAGTGAATAGTGATGTCATTAAATCACATAGGTATTATTTCATTGCGATCTTTATTAATACATTGTTTTGAATTGTTTATTCTAATGTTTAAATATGCTTTAGTGACTGTCTTGAAGAAATCGGTCAAAAGTTCACTTCATGCACATTATTTGGGGTAGCCCAATTAATCTTGGATCTTTTCGAGGTCCTTAACCATAGAAATAGGATGTAAATAGAACGGCTATGTGGGCGGGGCACACTTACAACACCTAGATTTTGCTTAACTGATATATGTTAGCTAACATTCTATCACTCTCATTGCTAATGCAAATGAGAATAACAGGACGAGTGTGGGGCCTGAATGTCGGTAGCTGAACTAGGTACAGAGGATTCCGAACAAATATGTTATTGATGCCTTTCTATCTACTTCTTTTTTCTATGTATTTCTAAAAAACTTAGTCCGTATATAAACATATAGTTATGGTGTCCTGCTGGTAATCTTTGGCTAACGAAACAATAGAGCATGCCAAATCCGCTGAAGTCCATTAGAACGTTAGTGTATCGTTTAAATATTCGCATACCTGAGTATTCCTAAGCCAAGCCGCATGCATTAGTTCATAGCTCTGTATACCGAAACCGTACTACATATTAATATTATATCTATTCGCAACGTTATTGCTAGAAGGAGGTGGACACGATATGCGCGATTTTAGTAATAGTCAATAGTGACTGTACTTAAGTGGGAACTAAAATATTATTACATTTGTATACTTATTTAAAGAAACTACTAATAGAAGTCCAAATTTTGTTCATATTAAATGTAAGTGAATTTACAAAGGTCACAGCTTTTTCACTGTTGAAAATTTCACACAATTGAAATATGGATTAATGACTGAATATTCAAAAGGCTACCTGATTATCATCTACTTTTCACAAGATTCATGAGATAGAAATTGTTTAATGGCCTCTGTGTAAGTTTTGAGTTTTGAAATTGTTAATGACCTTTTTAAGTTAGCTCATTCTTGATGCGCTAATACCTGAACTAGTAATGTCGCGTTAATTGTCGTATCAACCTCCTTTTACTTGAAATATAATGTATACTCGCAACAATATTTTGATTTAATCTCAAACGTAACGTTATTGTTTCGATTCTAGTCAATGTACCATATCATTTTTAAAACATTTTGTTAACTATACATTGATACACGTACATGTAAGAGTTAGTTAATCATGTTGTTACAGATATGTTTTTATAAAGAAAACAAATGAGTTATTAGGGACAGTATGATGTGAACGAAAATAAAAATACATTTACTTGACTGTATGACCGTTTATTTAAGAAAATATCCTTGTCCTTCAAACTAGATTTAAATAACGGAATACTTGCAAAGTATTCAATGTTTATTTCTCAATTTTTTCTACTTTGTACACATTGTAGATTATTGGATTTGAGTGTCTGTTACCAGACAGATTAATGGATCTCTCAGCCTAGTTAGTGCTGGGAAAAAGTTTTATTTCTTATTTACGCAAATTAATTTTAGTACTTAAAAATGTACATACTCGTAATACACTTCTATTTACATCTTATTCAAATAAATTGAACACGTTATAATATCGTACTTATTAATTACATTACATTGTTTACAAATATTGCATATTAAAAAAAATTGAACAACATCTTATTTTGTTACTTTCAATTATTATAATATTTCGTGTACTACACACAGACAAGGGGCCGGCACCAGAAAGCATTCAATAAGAATGCTTTGTCTACGCCTGCGAGTATTAGGCTCATTGTTGTTTAGCTCAATCTATTCTCATTTTTAGGTGTATGTGAATTCAACACTTTTGTAGTATGAGCCACATTCCGAGCTGGAATAACATAACATGTTGGTAGATATGAATATATGTAGATCTTAAAGTTCCTTTAACCTTAATTTTAGATGTTGAGAGATTAAATACTTTTTGCTGCAGTTTCAGCCATATGTGTCGGACACGCTTTTAGATATGAATAGTAATAGACCTTAAATTAGTCACTATCACTGTCCTCTTCGGCTGTGAAGTCGAATGGCTGGAACTTGTTTCTGAACTGTGCTACGTGGACGTCCTCCTCCTCTCGGCTGAGCAGGCACTGCTTCCAGTCCGCTTTGTCCTCGCAGTTCAGGATCGGAGGGCTGGATAGAACATCTCTGTAGGAACAGAAATTTTGATTTCTACGTGTGATACATTGTATATGAGTAGCAAACAGGCATGCAAGTCGCTTAATGTTATGTGGCCACTGTGGCCCATGGAAACACACATCTTAATGGGTTGCAGATGACTGACCCGGAGATTGAAATAAATGCAGTAGAAAAGGGCATTTACCTTCCAAACTGTAGTGGGAAAGGTCCCTTAGACCTGGCGTATATCTGCTCCCCCGTTGGAAGTTCGGCATGGAAGTACGGCGCGCCGGGTAAAATCATCTGTGACAGCTCAGCAAACGGTGGAAGCACCTCCAGGTGAATACGGTTGATACCTGCCTCATCCTGGAATCAACAAAAAGGATAAATTAATTAACAATGTTAACATAGGGTATGTAATATAATTTTATATCATACAAAAGTGCACACAGCATCTCGACTACATTGTAAGCAATCAAAGAAGCTAAAAAAACTTGGTAATTACAGTGCCAAGTCTCAAAACCTGACGGAGTGACGGCTATTAAGGGAAGCCCATGTCCAGCAGTGGCCTATGAAGGGCTGAAAGGAAGGAAGCAAGGAATAGTCTGCTTATATAAAGAACCTGATAAGTAAGAAAGGTATTTTACTTGGAATACTTCTAGTATCTGTGGTTCGCTGGCGCGCGGCACGGGTATGCACTGGATTTGCATGTGCGAGGTGCGATAATTGCGCTCGTAAAACACGCAAGACTTGCCCAGGGATGCGTAAAATTTCTTTATCGCTTCTTTGAACTTCTTTATCTCGTTCGCCACTTCGTCTGGTGACTGTTGGTTTATAAAACATACCATTACGAGTAACGAAAATTAGATTAACATCAGTTCAGTTAGGGTCAACTTGGAACTTTGAATCTCTAGGGTAATGGTATGGTATTGAACAGCATGAAGAAAAGAAATAAGTTATTGTTATTAAAAATATGGTAGTCATAATCACAAGATGACATTTATTACATGAAATAAACAATATCCAACTTCACAACAAAAAAAAAAATCCAATTTTTCCTGTTTGAAGGCTGTTCAAAGTTACCCAAATATGCGCAACGTTGCCTGGGTTAACCCTCCTACAATAAATGAGTTATGTGTAAAAATGTTTAGTAAGTACACATATAATTTTAAAGACCAGAAACCTCAGTAAGTGTACAGAATATTTTGTAAATGGTTCAGTTTCATTACAATCTCATGAATGGTTTATGTGGATAGGCGCAAACAAACTCACCTTAACAACAGACTGATGATGCGCTATAGGCAAAATTAAACAGTGATAAGGAGTGAGAGGTCCTTTTGGTAAAGCAAGATAGCAATGGCTGCCAACACATATAACTAGATGCTTTTCCACACTGGCTGACGATAAACAGAACCAACATGTTTCTGAAACAATCAAAAAATATGTTACTTAATGTCACTATTAGCATATAAAATAAATAAAAGACCTAGTGTTAAACATAACAAAAAAAATGAACTAAAATGTTTTGTGCTGCACAAAGAAACAAGTAACAACACAAATAATGATAACATTTTCTGTTTTCATATTACAAAGAGAATAGAACTTAAAATGCCTTTTCTGTTATACTTTTTTAGAATAAATCACATTTAATGTACTTTATATCGTTCTGCAACGTAATATTGTGTTAATGGACATTATCGCTTGCTGCTGCCAAATATTACCTGGATCAAAGTCAATTTTCTTCCTTTCTCTGTGGTCACCTTTCCTCTTTCTCTTGCCATAATCATCATTCTGATCAGCATCCATATTAAAAAAGTATTGTCCATTTCCTGTTACCTATAAAGAAATAAAATTCAATTTCAAATTAGAAATAACCTTTCTATGTGGCCCTCCTACATTATGCATAACTATTATAAATGTGAAAATTTTATAAGATAGAATGGATGTTTGTTAGTCTTTGACACAAAAAAGGCTGAACATATTTGAATGAAATCTAGTACATATGTAAATACTTAGTTTTTAACCTGGATTAACATATTATTATATTATAAAATTAAATATCACCTGCTGTTACGGTGAAGGAAAACATCGTGAGGAAACCTGCATGCCTGAGAATTCACAAAAAAATATGTTCTCAAAGGCATGTGAAGTCCACCAACCCGCAGTAGGCCAGCGTGGTGGATTAAGGCCTACATCCCTCTCATTGTGAGAGGAGACCCGACCCTGTAGTGGGTCATTAATGGGTTACTGACAACATATAGGATACTTTTTATCCTCCTCTGGACCAAGTTCAAAAATTTACGTGAATGAAGCAGCAAATTCAAGGAGCATACCATTACTAATGAGGTAAGAAAAAATTCTTAAATATTCACCTGGACAACCTTTCCAGGGTGGTGTTGCATCAACATGTCTGGGTTATATGGGCATGGAGTCTCATCGGTCGTCGCTTGCAGTAGATCTGTCATGCGCATCTTCATTATGGGCTGCAGTGAACACGCATATATCCATCTCTCTTTCTCCTTGTTCCCCACCGGAGCTAGACCGATGAACCTCGTTGCACACTCCTTGTAGTCTTGATGTGCGCTTTGATTTCTGTAAAACAAAAAATGCAGAACATTTTACTATTCAATTTAAAAAAATATAATAAGCAGTGTAGAACAAATAATGCTTTTTACAATATGTATTTGTTGAAATTTAATAACAAACCTGTTAGGACAACAGGGATTTTATTTCTTTACTACATTTATTACCAGACTATACTATAATCACAAAATAAAAATAGTATTTTTGTTTTGTGCAAAATAAGGCAGGTAACGCATATATCCCCAAGGCTTTTACCCCAAGTAGCAATTTTTCTACATCAACAATGGGTTAGTCATTAGACTATATCTCCAAGTATGTACTAAAGTAACATGGTTATTTAGAATTAACTTGGTCGTGACGATAGACTTATTCAGCAAGACGTGAAAATGTTAGCAATTGGTCAAATAAATGACAGTTAAAAATTTACCTGTAAGGTTGGCGCTCATAAAATTTATCTGCAGATGGGACAAAATGATATCTAGGCTTTATATGAATAGCCAACCAGGCCACTAAGTCTGATAACTGAGTTTGTGGCACTTCAACCTGAAAATAGAAATATTTCACACACATAGCCCCACAATAGAACTTCCCTGTGTTGTGGTTGCCATGGACACACACGACAAGAACACACACACCCAAACCAGAAAAAGAAATTTATTCAAATCCAGCACCCTCTGAAGAGCCCAGGACTGCCACAGTGCACCAGTGTCTTAACCACAGCGCCACTCAGTTTTGCAGTTTACAGTATTTGTGCACATGCCCATCAACTAATCTTAATTTTTTTTTCAAATATTTCAAATTATAGCATACAGATACCTTCTGCAGATCATCCTGCTGTATGCCCGCAGGCCACAAATTCGTGACCAATACATCAACACCTCTAAAGTCAGTCTGGCCTCTCATGCATGCGTCTCTGACCGCCAGGCAGTCACTCGGCTCAAACATACACATGGGTATGTCCTTACCGAGTTCTCTTCTTGATAAACCACTTAAGTATGCTATTTTGATCTCTGAACTAGTTGTAAATATGCCCCTTCTGCCTGAAAATCAGTAGTATTAAGTATTTAAACACAAGTGACATAATTATAATAGTACATTACAATATGATATAATTATGTATCCTGCTTGGAGTTAAGATAAATGCCATGTTTCTAGACATTTTTAGCAGTGATAATGTCAGTACCCATTAATGACCCACTACAGGGTTCTCGATTCGAGGTCGAATTCTAAGCCACTGGGCTATCACCGCTGCAGTGATAATAAACCTGCCAAAAAGATTGTGTAAAAATGTGCAACTTTATGCATGGAATAATTGTAAGTGCAGGTTTAGTGCACACTGCACTGTAAATTTCATTTCGGACATACCTTGCACAATATTTAAAAAAATAAGAACAAGAAAGAATACTTTAAAAAATATTTAACATTAACTTTTTAAGTCTATTATTTATATATCTATTTGACTCGGAACATTTTTAGATGTCACTAAAAAATTACCCATGTAAATAATATTAGATGCAATCTCCCCTCCTTCTTCACAGTAATATGAAACATGGTCTGGATTTGATGGTCCAAATACATAGGTTGGTACTGGAACTGAAACAAAGTTGGTGATAAAGAAACTTTTCAAATTAAAAACTTGCAAATGGCAAATGTTTATATTTAATGTAAAACACTTACAAATTTTGTAAAATTATGCTGTTTATACATACCTTTTCTAGTGCCCATTTTATAGGCATCTAACTGTGAGTTATCTTCGCCAAAGAAGTTTCCTGTGCACAGAAGAAGCTCAAACGATCCCGACTTTTTCACGATGGACTCAACGCGGGAAAATAACGTCGAAAATTTACCATTGACATCGCCGCAAATTAGACTGGAACATAAAGTTAGTCAAGTGTTATACCCTGAAGCCCGAAATAAAAGAAGTGTAGGAAAATACCTGCAGATTGATACGACTTACGTTTTCTGTTTATCAGACATTGTGCCCGAAACTTTCTTCGTTGTATACTTTCAAGATTGATTATATCTCAATTTCCAAATAAAATAGGAACCAACTGATTTCCGATAATTTTTATTTATTTTGACACTTTCTTGACTGCTTTGGCTTGGATTTTTTTTGGAATGAATCGATCGAATATTGATTGTGATTGGAATATTGGAATGACATGAGCTTGACTTGACACACTTCATCACACTTGACACTCTTGACAGACTGAATGTAATGAGAATGATTAGAATGAATAGTGATGTGCGACTCGGTTTGCCAAAACGGTTCAAACTGATGAGCTAATTGAGCTACACGTTACTTGCAAACCGATCAAACCGATTTGGACGGCAGGCGTGCGTAACCGGTTTGTAGAGCGCTTAGTACGGCGCTCGCAGGTCGCGGTCTACGGGCGTCGCCGATTTTAAATGGTTAACGATTCGAATCGAGTTCTAGTTTACATGCATGAACTTTCTAACCGGTTTAAGTCGATTTGAAACATTTCGAGATCGTCTTGAAGAACCATGGAGAGGAAGAACTGAAGTTGACGGATATTAATCTATGGTTTGACAGTGGGACTAAGGGTTGCCGTTACAATTCAGCTATATGTCCATTAATCAACATGTTTTTATCATGATATCTGAATCATAATTATTAATATCAATATTATGACAATAATTAATAATAATGTATACAGTAAAGTTTATATTATATCATAAGCCATCATATCATTAAGCAAGGTCGTACAGCAAATTTTCAAGAAACGACATCAGCAAATGAATGGAATCGACAAATAAATAGTAAAATTAACATCTTCTAGGACTTACAATTAGAGAGTTTTATCTTCTCATACTAAAAAAGTGAGTTACTTTTAGTAAAATGGGTGAAAATTTTTTCTCATCTCAACATAGGTATTACCAAATATTTTGGGAAATATGTCCATAATGGCAACTATTTTCTTCAACTTTTTTATATAGTTTACCGGTTTGGGCTTTGGGTATAGAACCTTTTAATAAAGAAAAATAAAATACTTGACAAAATGAAATGTATAATATATATATTATTTGCATGTAGTCTATTTATATTTTGATAATACTTAGATTTCAATTGATTAAAAATAATAACGTAGTGTTTATTTTCTCTATGTTAAAAATCAAAAGGCCGAACGATTGAACACAAAAAATACCAGCCATTTTACAGCAAAGAATTTATAGACATTAGACAATAAAGAAAATTAAATGTCAATTGTCAATCATCAGAGCACAGTCAATGTCAAAATTATATTGTCATTGTCAAATGACATTGACGAATTGACGACGAGTACGTTACGCGACGCTCTGTCAAGAAAATTTTATTCATTTCATCCAGTAAATTTACGCGGCAATCTTTATTTATTATATACTAATTTGATAGTGTTTATTACTTTTTGATGGGAAACAAAAAGATTAAAATATCGTCATAGAATATAATTATTAAAACTATGGCGTCCTCAAGCAAGCTGCCCGGAACGGGACTGGAAGATGTTGGCGTGCCGGGCCAAACATTCCTGCGTGATGCTCTTACGAGCTGTACTGATCCTTTGAAAGCAATCGAAGAGTTTCAACTAGAGAATGGTATCTTATTGCCTTCATTAAGACCGATGCTTCCTCTTCTTGACCTGCATGGCGTCCGTCGGCTCGACTTTCACACTTCTGTACTAGAAGAACTACGAGACAAATTAATAGCGCACATCAATGAAGTGGGTGCTAAGGAAGGCAAGGAATTTGACAAGAAACTCAAAGAACTACTTTTAAAGAGCTTTCCAGTAGTTAGAGTGAAAGCACTGAGGCCGGTAATTATGAGCATCTTAAAAAACACTCCACACATAGATGACAAATTTCTCAGAGTACTAGTGAGAGATAGAGAGCTGTATAATGACACTGATACAGAAGTTAAAAGACAGATTTGGCAAGATAACCAATCTCTTTTTGGTGATGAAGTGTCTCCCTTACTAAGCCAATATATTAGAGAAAAAGAAAACATATTGTTCGATCATGAAAATCTGACAAACTTATTCTTTTCACCCTCACCCAAAGTCAGAAGACAGGGTGCAGTTGTTCAGAAATTAGCACATATGATAGGTAATAGTGTAAAGTTATATGACATGGTACTACAGTTCCTAAGAACGTTATTTCTTAGAACAAGAAATGTGCATTATTGTACTCTGAGAGCAGAATTGTTGATGGCATTACATGACTTAGAAATACAGGACATTATATCTGTTGATCCTTGTCATAAATTCACTTGGTGCTTAGATGCTTGCATCAGAGAGAGAAATGTTGACATAAAGAGATCTAGAGAACTTCAAGGCTTCTTGGACAGTATTAAAAGAGGACAGGAACAAGTGTTAGGAGACCTATCCATGACCCTATGTGATCCATATGCTATAAATTTTTTGGCGACATCAGCAATAAAAATACTCCAACATCTAATAAACATTGAAGGACTTCCTAGAGATAATACAATATTGATTCTTTTGTTAAGAATGTTGGCATTAGGATTGAGTGCGTGGGTCATGATTGATTCTCAAGAATTCAAGGAACCAAAACTGGACAGTCAAGTTGTAACTAAATATCTTCCAGCTCTAATGTCTTTGATGGTTGATGACCAAGTTCGCGCCTTGCACAACAAACTCCCACCAGATGAAAGGGAATCTGCTATCACTACAATTGAACACTCCGGACCTCCCCCTGATGCCTGTGAAGCGTACATGCGTGAGAGCTCAGTCTGTGGTGTTCTCGCTATGTATTACACATTACATGCAGCTAAGTTAAGAGACAGAGGTGCCTTACTTAGAATTTTGAATATTTTAGGCAGTTGCAAGGAAGGAAGGGCTTATGAAGATCCATTTTTGCATGCCTTAGTCGCACTACTCATTCAGTTACCGGATGAGTTTCAAGGGGAAGACTTTAGTACAGTATTATTTGATGAGTTCTTTTTTGCTGGTCTCTCAAAGGATAACGTCACAAGACATCTTTTAAAACTTCTATGGTATATTCACCCAAAACTACCAGAGACTAGAATCCAGACATTGATGAAGGCACTACAGCCAGGGACTCAGCATAATGAATCTGTTCACAAGTTACATGAAGCCTTACAACAAAAGATGACTTCACAGGCAGAACCAGCTCCTAGCACTAGTGAAATGGAATATTTAGATTCCCCTCTTATGAGTGTGCCTATGCCTACTCCCTCTCCTTACCACATGTAGTATAATTATACTTTTATATTAAATTAGATATTAGATAAAATAATAAATATATCTTATGGACAATAATGATTAAGTATGTTTAATAAAATCCAATACTGTAAATTTTAATTTAAAATACTACTTTCATATTATAATACCTACTTGTAGTAGAATCAACTCAGGTAATTTAAAATTGAATGTTAAATCTCCTCCTGGCTTTATGAATATTGATGAGGTTTTTATTTTGTTTCAATTTGTAAGGAGGTTCAAAAAATCAACTGCACATCTATTAATGTAGGAAAGGAATTAAATTACACAGGACTGTAAACATATTTATTAGTATTTATTCGTCTTACAAAATACTTCATTACTTATTAGGCGTTAAGATTTTTAATGAAGATGTTAAGTAAAAAAAAACAATATTTTCGGACGGAAAAACTGAGCACTTTCATGGCAGTTATGCTGAATTAATACTGTAAAAACATCAAAAAAATTTGTTATTTAGTCGAGACTTAATCCATAGACAAAGTCTATTTTTTATGCATGGTGATCGCGTCGTTCAGGCTTCAAGTCTAAGGAATGTAGGGAACGCAGGGAACGTGAACGTTCAAACAGTGAAGGGTCTGTATATATTGGTTCACTGCCATCGTCAAATGCGTTTGCCAGTCTGCCCGAAGATCCCGCTTCTTCGCCCATTTCGGTGAAGTTTCTTCCTAAGCCACTGAAAAATAAAATAGAAATCATTAGTGGATGCTTTGGTTTTTTGAGAATTAAGACAATTCTAGTTTTGAAGAGAAGCCATTCTGCTTGAGCACTTCCTCACGATGATTTCCTTCACCGTAACAGCAGGTGACATTACATTTTATAAAGCGCACATCAATTTTTAAAAAAAGTTATCGGTGCGTGCCTGGGATTCAAACCCGACCCCTCGAAAGTGATCAAATTCTTGCCATTGGGCTGTCACCGCTTGCATAATAATACTTATTGCATAAAATATGTAAGGGTACCTTAGCGAAAAGGGTTTATGCAGATGGGAAGCAGAGAAGAGCGACGGGCGAGTTGGACGCGGGCCGGGGGCCGCAGGGCGGAGCGCCGGCGCTGCACTCGACGCCTGAATGTTTTTACGTAGCACACGCCAGTACCGCCTGAAACACATAAGTAAATGATGTTATCAAAATCATCTTGTACGATGGTGATGCAAGGCGTCTGGACAACGAGCAACTCAGGGTTCTAAAATCGTTTCCCATCAAAGGAAAAGTTTAATGAATCAATGGTTACAAATCAGTCCCTAATTAGGGTTCGTATTAATAAGTTTGCTTATCCATCGGATCATATCTTTTACTTCATCCTATTTTTTATATCGTCTACCCGACAAATTCGCAGGTTTTGCGCAGTCGGTAGGCTTTCTTATTTCGTACTGAAGAAAAACGCCTACCAGAGCTACACAACAGTCGTGTTGTGGCTGAGGGTTCTCTCCCCATTAGCGATAGGTTTGGAACATACTTTCTCCACTCTGTTCTGATACGCTGTTATACTAACCTATAAATATACAAGGCAGCAGTCAACATCGCCAGCAGCAACGACAGCAGAGTACACAGGGCCACCAAGAGCGCGCGGTAGTGATAAGGCGACACGCACACACCGACGGACGCCACAACGGGCGAACTGTCCGCTGGTCCATTTTCTTCTAACATCTCGTTGCGGTTGTCGAATACCTTGAAAACATTTAATATTGTTCATGTTAAATGTTCACAGTTCATCGTAATGCACCATAAGTAAATATCACAGACAACAATATCACATCAATAATATAATTTGATAAGAAAGGAATCCAAATTTTTTAAGCGATATTTATTTTAACGGAAGTAGGTATGAGATAGGGGTTAATTTGTTCATTCGGCTGAGTACATGACATTGCGTCAAAAAAAGGTAGGTGGTAGGTAGGAAGTGGTAGAGAACAAGCCGTTTAATTAATTAACTTACTAATAACTGTAAAAGTTTTTAGAGACTGAAATTATACCGAATTAACTTTTATTATTTACGTTGTCTGAAAGTTGTCTGAATAATTGTGATAGATGAGTAATTGTAAGTACCTACGAGTAAGTAAACTAAGTAAGGTCTGCAATCGTCTGAAAGAACATTTTATTCAGTTACCAAAATTTAACAATCATTCTCACCTCAATCATTTTCCGTACGTGGCTGGGTGTTTCCACTTCCTCCTTCAGATATTTGTCCACACCAGTTTCTTCATATGAGATTTTGTACATTGATCCCTCGTTCTTATCATCATTTTTGTTTTTACTGTCGTCTGTGGAATTTGACTTTGATTCAGTAGTTTCAGTGTCTTCTACATCGATTCCTGTTGTTGTGTTCACGTCTCTTCTGCGACGGCCGAAGGATGGCTCCGAACGGCCAGTATGACTTGGACAATAGGCCTGAAACAAACAAGCGAAAAATGTGGTAATTTTTCTGCGCGTCCATTTAATCAAAGTTTACATAATTGTACAAATAGGTATAACTTAGCTATCTTAGTGTTTATGTCGGTAAGGTCCTATAAATAGATATAATTAAGAAAAGATAACAGCACCTTATCCTGCCAATTAATTCGTATAATGTACCTACCTATTAATAAAATATTACTCAGTTTTTGTAAACAAGACGGGACGTTCATCCATTGCAATGCTATGTCGTGACAGGAACTATCGACAAACAAGCCGATGCTCTAGGACTCTAGGTTCTAGAACCGCGAAATGGTTAAAAATTCTTTGGTCCAAAACAGATGATTATGATTTCGGATAGGCGCTAGAAGCGATTTCGCATGATACCTACCTACCCTTTGAAAGTTCCCCTTGTCACAAAAAGTCGGCATGGCCGATTTTATGTTATATCAACCTGTATATAGTATATTATATAATTATATTCCATGTTTGATGAAGGGTAGGTCCTACTGCTAGTAGGTACCTACGTATGTCTACTTGAAAATAATAAACAAACCATACTAAATTATCAGATACAAATAATTGAGCAAGGACATCTATTAATTAATTTATGTAAATACAAACACATCATTAACTTCTGCAAGATGACATAAGCGCCAAGTTACCTAATTAGTAATGTTAGATAGTGTTGTATTCAATGCCTAAGCTCATTTCAACAGCTTAAGATAACCCCTGTACCTATAACCCCCTAACGACATACTTAAGATAAGAGCCGGTCAGCTATTTCAATTTTTCTGCATTGACGCAATTAGGACCGATATGACTTTGTTTGTAGTAGTTGAAAATAAACACGGAGATGATAATATTATAGCTATTAATTTTATCTCAGATTTCATATAGGTATACCAATTACTTACCATAAACTAACGCGCGAGCCATAAAATTTTACATGGTTGGTCTCAATAACACAAGACCTACAGCAAAGTCCATCTTGTCCAGTACCATCCTGAATAAACTTTGGACAGTAGGTACCTACTGTCCGGCTTTGGCTGAGAAATTCTTCAACCTTCAAAAATTACTTGGAAACCACTCAAGCTCACATAAGCAGAACGGTGGCTGGTAGTTGGTATCAACCTTACCTTTCTCCTCGTGTATCTATGATAGGTACCTACGTCCTACGGTGAAGCACGTTTTTGTGTTTTCTTTGTTAGAGGTGTGGTTGCCGGGAAGACGTTTTAGAGGTGGCCATTTTATACATATAATTTTAAAGACTTATAATATTATCACATTAAAAATTATATAACGTGACGCGCATCATCAACAGCCGAGCCTCTCGCGACAAACAAGATGGCGTTAATAATAATCTAAATAGGTACACGTATCAGCAAATATTGAAGGTTATTCTAATAACGTCTATTTTCAAGAAATATGTTTATTTATTTCATTAGACGCTAATAGCATTGCAGATAAATAAATTTATTATGGGAAAACCAGGCTGTTACCTGTTTACATTAAATATTTTTAGATATAAGTATCTGTACTGCAAATAGAATTCCAATTACATAATATGTGTCTCAATAACTTTACTTGGTCATTTAACGATGATATATACTTTGGAGTACCAACTTTAATTTTACATAGGTTGTTCGTTTGTTTGTAAAAATAAAGTTTATTACACTTCTGTGCCAATTTAAATTAATAACCTGGATTAAAACAAAGGATACTTTTTACCTTTCTCTGGACGAAATTCTAGTGTGCTTAAGCTATACGTACATATTTTTTAAAGAGATACTTAGTATGCGTTTGAAGTAAAAGGATGTTTGCGCAAACTAATGGTGCTTTCAAATCTTAAAAAGTATGTATCTATATGACTTTTCATGAAATGACCGGTACAATTTGTTAAACCATACTTACCGGTTGACAACCATCTCGGCAAGTCCGTACGGTGGCTTCGAACACCAAGAAGTTAGATTCTGGGATTTTGAAGGCGTTGAACCTAGCTTCAAGGGAATCTCCATTTCGACCTTTGTCCAATTCAGGGAATACGTCAGGATCCACGGGACATCTAAAATTAAAAATTAAATTTTACTCAAAATCTCGTATATCCTGTAGTATTCCGTAGATATCGCTCATACATGTAGCCTTTTGAGACAACCATTCTGCTAGAAAAGGGCAAAAGAAAATGCTATGTAAACATCATCACATGATGAGTCATCCTTCCTGTGTTATGAAGTGATTACACGATCATAACTTCCAAAATAAACAAAACAACACTACTGCAATAATGTTATAGTGTTTATCACAACATCATAATAACTTAACGCTACGAGCAATTTTATTGTAAATTATAAGGAACTCGTTTGAAGGTGACATGAATTATACAAAATATTCTAAGCTTATAACATTATGTACGTAGGTACAGATTATGATAATGGAATGGATACAATAATTATTCAACATCTTTATTTATTTTTTCCCCAATACTTTGTTTTTTTTTCATTTGCCAGAAAGACATGACTTATCATCGATAAACCTGTTTTTTTCTTTTCCAGCGTTTTATTACATAAGTACTATTTTTAATTGTTGTTCTGGAATGATAAAAAAATATTCATAAAATAATACATACCCAACGCGATCAATCAACTGCACCGAGCGGCCCGAATAAGGATCCCTTGCGATCACATTAGTTGCGAAGATGTCGGTTGCGTAATTATATCCATCTTGGGCTTCCAGTCTGAAAGTCAATGGGTCTCCAACCGCAATGGTAGTTGTCGGTCGACCTTGGTATAAGATCATCAACCGCACTTTAGAGTTCAGAGAGCTTTCTTCAGGCAAGTATTCGATGGGGATAGGGCTTCCCGACCTGTCAATCGAATTATAACCGAGGCTACAGTTAGACTTTAAGTTATGTTGGTTTAATCAAGTTTTGTGACTTTGAATGAAACCTTTAAGGCTGTTGAAATGACACGGAAAAAATCTTAAAATAAACTTTCTTAAAATTTAACTCATTCAAGTTTCTGAAGTTCATTCAAAGTCAAGAGTTAGTAGCTGTTAGTGAAATAACAGCACTCAATAAAACATGACATATTCTATACCCATTGTTAATATTATAATCTAGATAGGATATATAAAACACACATCAACAACACAAATAAACACATTACACACTCTTAGTAACTGCTTAAAGACAAACAAAACTTCACACGCTTCAAACGTGGCCCATAGGTTCAAAAATTTTAGAATACAATAGAATTTTTAAAACACTCGATAAACAAATCGCGAAACTTGAGTTACCTACTAGAACACTGACACACAAAGCCAACGCACTAAATCACACAGTCACGCTACATTCTGTTAACTGTTAATCCTGCAAAAATAACAACAAAAGAAAAACAAAGGAATGTATAATGCTTATTTGAAAAGTGCATAAAACTTTCATAAACAACATTGTATCAGAAACTTTAACTCATTTTGGCGCGCGGTGCTATGTGTTAGTGTGCTTGTAAAAACCGTAAAAAACACGTGACGTCACTGCTACACAAAGCAAAACTGTAATCACTCACTAACATGTAACATCGCGCGCCAAGATAATTTTAAGTTAAAGCATGGGTAAATTTCAGTTCTGATAGGCGTTCCGAATAGTTACATGACACTTTTCAAATAAATGTGTCGAAAGCTATTAAAATCTCACCCGGCTCCGATGTAATTGGACGTAACCACCGCTTCGGCCGGTCCTCTGAACAAGCACGTGAGGTTGAAACGTTTGTCCCGAGACGTTTGCACATTGTCGCTAAATTGGACAACCACGATATTGGTCATGGTGTCGCCATACTGAAACAAACAGGCACTGAAGATTTGGAACCAGAAGAATAAAAAATAATTATAGGGTTTGATGACTTTAATTGCACTAAAGATTTTAAAATAGAAGAATAACAAAATATTATAGATTTTGATGATTTAGCAATAACGATTTTATCAAACGGGACTAAATATTGGTTATTAATTTCAATTAAGACTGGCAATTTTTCCCAGTCAACCCAGGTGATGGTGAAAATCTTCTATCTGTTCTGAAATTAAAATATCAGCAAATAACAAAATCCCAGAAACTGATTGTGCTCTAATTGGAAGTCATTTGTTTAGGGAAGATGACTTATAGTACCTACGAGTATGTTAAGCGTAGTGAACTTAACTTAAACTACAGCAATCTAATTTTAAACTTCTTAAATTCTCCTGAAACTTACTCTCTGTGTACCACATTCAGGATATCCATGAGCCCCCGTGATTCGCAACACATTTTGAACACCCCCGTTTCCACGGAAGAAGCACCGATCATAGAATCCATAAGTATACATTCTACCGTAAAATCCTTCGGGTAGACGCAGCGTGAATTCCATACCATCTTCGTTACAGACTTGTGATACTGAAAAGTATGAAATCTTATACATATACGTATATTTAGAATTTTTTGAAACGAAAACCCTAAATTTTAACACAAATAGTGCAAATGGCAGTTGCAGAAGGATTTTTGCTGCCATAAGATTTCTACTAGATTCTCCTTTAAATAACAGTAATTTGAATGAATTTAATTTATAAATGTTACCATCTAAGCAGTCATCGGCCATTCGACCCAGAGCCCTCTCGTAGAAATCGTATTCATTAGCAGTATTATCGAAATGTGCTGGATTGGCTGCATCTAGTTCTCTTGTATCACGATCACTCAGCTCGCAGTTATCGCGAGGTTCAGCACCATACGCAACATCCCTGTGGAAAAGTAAGACTATTATATTTTTCTTACTTTTTGTTCCTCGTTTTCCAGACTGTCTAACACCTCTCAGGCAAAAGTTCTGACAAGGTACTCGTAGATCATTGACTTTAAGATTTAAATTTTTTTCAACTATATTTTAATAAAGCAGAAACGGTGGTAAAAACTAATCGAAAAGCTTAAATTTGGATAGCCGTCTGTGGAACGTCTGTCGAATCAATTTGGGTCAAAAAATAAGGTTACCATTACTAAAAATAAAAATGTGTAGTAAGCATTACCTATAGTTGAATGACCGGCAGATGAAGTCACGAGCCTCAATACATTCCCTTTGGCAATGCGCCAGGGAGTGTGCAGTTGTGAAACGACGCACGAATCTCCTCTGCATGCGCTGTCGTCCGACTTGTCTGAAGCTGTCCTCCTCACAGCGAGATCCCTGCCAAGGTCGTTGACCAATCGGAGGTCTGCCAATAGGGCCTCCAATAGCGCCACCCAAAGAGCCTCCAATGGGGGCACCGATCGGTCCACCTATGGAACCACCGATTGGTGGTCCAACTGGTCCAATTGTGTTTCCTATCGGACCCCCGATTGGCCCAATTGGGGCGTCAGAATCATATCCTCCATAACCTCCTCCTGGGAATTAACAAAAAACATAAATGACATGGAAGACATTCGCTACATTCGAGAACCAATACTTCCCAAGCAGCCAATATATCCCGCACCAAAACAAAAGATGCTTGTTTTACGAGTTTTGATGATGGCTGTAGGTTTCAAACAGAAGTAGGTTCCTTCAGAAGCTGAATGATTACATACTTACCGACTGGTCTATCAAGTGCTGGCGGTGGATAACCCCCTCCTCGATAACCTCCTGGGCGATCTATTGGACGTCGTATTGGAAACGTCGGTCTTGGTTCTACTGGATATCTGGATAAAACGAAAAAAGCAAAGGTTTATAGTGCTCAAATGGAGGTATTAAAAGACGTAGATACACGTATCTTTAAGTTTCCGATATATGATTTGTGTTAATACCTGTCTGGCCCAGGCCTGACTCCTCTGTCTGGATAACGATCGCCGCCAGCATAATCAGAGCCGTAGTACCCACCACGTCCATAACCTGCTCAGTAACAATTGCAATGAGAAAAATTATAAGTAATTTACATTTACTAAAAAACATTTTTCTAAGATGTAAAAAGTCCTTCAAATCCAGGCAGATACACGCTGGCAACTCCCCTTGTGTTACTTGTGTTACTATATACAATAGGCTACGATGAACCCTTATTGTCACGTGGCGCGTAACTATACCTAATAGCTGTGATATTGATATTTGATTATTTGTTCAAATGTTCTATTCAGGATTATTTAAAATAATAACTAGAGCACTTTTCAGTTTTAATACTAGGGTCCGTTTGTACTATTTGGGTGCAAATGGGTGTACCCTAAAACGGAATCTAAATACGTTAGTCCAAGCCATGCTTACCAGGGAAAGAAGATCCGGTCGGCGGATATTTGTCGTAAAGATCAGGGTAGCGGTCTCCGCCCAGAGGAACATGGTCCCTGTTGACTCCAACAGGGTATCGACTGAACGGATACCGTCCCCAATCAATAGTGCCAGGATATCGGTCCTGATCGTATCTGTCAGGATAGCGGCCATAGCCGGGACGTGCAGGGTACCTCTCGCCACCTCGGACCGGGTATCTGTCAGCTGGATACCGGTCTGCGGGGTACCGCTCTGGGTATACGTCGATAGGATATCTGCTTATCGGGTACCGGTCAGCGGGGTATCTTCCGAGGTCGTTAGAGGAGTAGTCGTATGGGTATCGCCCACCGTCTACTGGATAGCGATCTCCAACGGGGTATCTCCCACCCGGGTATCTATCGACGCCTGGAGGGTAACGGTCTGCCGAAGGGAACCTATCTGCTCCGGGAGGATATCTATCAACTGCAGGGGGATATCTATCAACGGCTGAGGGGTAGCGGTCTGCTGGGGGATATCTATCAGCCGGATACCGTTCGGGACCTACGCCGGGCGGGTATCTATCGTCGGGGTATCTATCGGAAGGGTATCGGTCTGCGGGGTAGCGGTCAGCGGGATAGCGGTCACTAGGGTATCGTTCAGGATAGTCAGGTCCGGCCGGGTAACGGTCATCGGGGTACCGGTCCGGGCGACCTGGGTACCGGTCGTCATCTGCCGGGTACCGGTCGTCATCGGGGTAGCGGTCTACGCCTGGCGGGTACCTGTCTCGGTCACCGCCGTTGCTTCCCCCTTGAAATAAAAAGGGTTATTTTAGTTATATGAAAGATGCCATGTAGAGTACCTACCATAAATAATTGTAACGTAAATATTATTCATATTTTTAAAATTAAAATCATAAATTTGTTAGGACATGCACACATTAAAGAATCTGAAAGAATATGAGTTAAATATTGCTAAAAAAAAAGCTCAATTGGTTGCAGAATAAAATTAATTTTAAACAATTACAACAATTTACAACTATGTATCTACGTATTAAATTAAAAATAATATCTTCCTAGTTATTATAAATCAATCTTCAAAATTTAAGTTAATAGACACAGAAAAAATTTGAAGAAACTACCGAGAGAATAACAAGCCTATCTAAACTTAACCAATACCTAAGTATATAATACACGCAATCCCAAAATAAGGTAACGATTTCAACCTTTGTTCCATTGATTGCCAGCTTAAAATTTCAAAATTGACATCATGCATAATTACACACCCTATTATTACACACTCAAATAATAAAATTAATTACCTATTCAAAATATCCCTTCTAGCTCTAGATAAATGAGCCTTAATACCATGCAACTAAAAAACAAAGCAAATATTTTATTAAATACTCACTTATACTTATTTACTTAAAATAACAGATTTTCTCTCGATAAACAATCCTAATAGGTAACATGCAAATGAAACAATGCAGATTTAATAGGTTTGGCACTAACATGCATCACGACTTATGTATAAGGGTGCCTTCACACAGCCGAAAAAACATAAGCTCCTCCTTTTTTAACTTGGTGGCACGCGACATTATGAGAAAGGACCCTTATGTATACTTCAGTAGACCTCTTTTAACTCCAATTCTAAATCTATCTACATTTGCTAGATAAAGAATTCTAAAATACCATGCAAATAAAAAACTATTATATAACAACAGAACATGGATCAATTCTTCTTTCTACCATGCACCGAACCTGATGTAGTGGGTCGTCCCCACGGCTGGGATCCGCTGCCGGAGCCCCCTGCGTCAGCCTCACCACTTACTAGCTGATCTGAATCCCCAAATATAGCCAAGTTTATTGATTTATTTAGCTGCGCCAACCAATTGCACACTGATGGTGGGTTTCAATAATCGATCTTCGGATATGGATTGCGATTATCTAGGTGGGTACTACTTATCCCTGTTTGGTTGTGCAACCTTAAGCTATATCCGACGATAACTTCGTACAAATACGGTTCAATTTACTAGAGGTAAGTAAGTACATAAATATTTTAAATCATTTTATGTCAAATTTTCAATCTCTAGTACCCGAACAAAATCTTCTACTTACATAATATTCAATCCAGCTTTTGACTACGGGATATAAATTATAATATAATTTAAATTACATCTTGTGATATATAGCATTTTATCGCTCTCATACATTTTGTACGTGACCGTTCACACTGTGTTATAATGTAATTATACTACATCCCAAACGTAAAGGATGTAATATGATCATTCAAGATGTAAGTAATTTATATTACATCCCATAGTCAAAAGCCGGCTTCAGTACCTAGTTATTGATAAGGAAATAAAGTAGTCAGTCGAATTAAAGTGTCTCTATATTGTCAGTGACCAATCAATGACACGTGTATCACTTATTAACAATTTTATTGGTAGTCAGGTAGATTTGTAGTTTGAAGTACATAAAAAGACTCCTGCAGTCTTAAATCTTCTATTAAAACAAAAAATAAATACACGGAAAACTATTAAGTATTTTGAGATACTAATAAAGTTTCACTCTATAATACTAAGCACAGACTATATAAACGAACGTATTCTGTACTAACATACTTCTTTTACAAACAGTTCTTATTGCCCTCAGTCTATACAAGCTGACACAGTAATTTTTAATTATTTGTTATCTCATTTAGTTACGTTAAAGTCCACGACCATTAAAGTGAAGATTCTTTGCTAGAAGTGACCAATAATAACATTTTTTGCGAGAAGGTACCTAGACCTTCAAACAGTCAGTATTATAAAATTAAACCTAATTCTAAAGCTATACGATATGCCTACCTATCGTTAACACTAAAGATAGAGTTACAATTTATGAATACGTCTCATTGACAATGAGGTGACTCTATTTCTAGAGCAGACAACACAAACGTCGTAGGACGATGTCAATGCTACTTGATTCGACTTATTAGGGCAATTGACTACCTACTTGTAGTTTACTACTCATAGTAGTAAAGGACCGTAGCATACCACGACACTTTTCGCATCCATGATAATGTGCCTGCATAATGTGCTACATCGGTGCAATTAAATCTGATCATCGTCGAAATCAAAAGATCGTACTATATTTTAGCCTCTGTATAGTGTTTCGTCAAAATCGTTAGACTAGTTGGCTGCAAGTGACTGTTGCATTGTTGTGGTGATACGCACAATTTTAAGGCTTTTTAAAGCATTCGGACAGGAAATGAAACTATTTAAAAAAAGCCAGAAACGAGACTACGTTTAACGTTCTACGAGTGGTAGAACTAATTTGCTAAGTCATCAAGTCATCTGATTTTATTTACCTAGGTACCTACTTTGAAAAGAAAATTCACACTTTAATGATACTAGATAATTCATACTTTAATGATAGAGATAAATCCATGTTTTTCGAGCATTCCATTGTAATGGGAACTTTTTCAACAGTGTTACGTTTCAAAATCAAGTGTGTATGGTTTTATAGTTGATAAAATCATACACACTTGATTTTGTGTGCGTTGGCCTTTTATACCTCCGGTCCACGAGGCATGTGTACGGTGTTCGTATTTTGTATTTATGTATTTATTGACCATATCCTTTGCTCTCACATTACCTACATACTTAGTTACGTAAGGCACGCTCAGAATAGACCCTCTTATACAATAATTGTTTATTACGAATGTTATTTTTAACTTTAATTTAACTGTTGTCGCGATAGCTAACTTTACTGTCAGGCAATTCTATCAAATAAAAAACAATATAATTTGTCCATGTACGTACGAATTAATATATAATCGTAAGTATGTAAAGCCCAATTAAATGACAAATAACAAAAAAAACGAATGGCAATTTCTAACATATCTACATTATACCTAAAACAAAAACCTCGTATTACTTTTCAGAACGTTAAAGCCTTGAACTATTAGAACACAAATTAACGCAATGTTATGCAAATATGCAAATAGCGTGTGTCCAATTATTAAAATGATAAGGATAACACAGGGAAGTACTATTAGACCTTCCTGTTTACATTACACGATAAGTTTAAGTATCTACTTGTATTACTAGGCGTTCAAAACGATACTTACGCATGAGATTTTCGTAGTAGTCGAAATCGGGGTCGTAGAGCAGTCGCATACCATCCTTCTGATTGTATCTGCTCAAGCGGCATGTCCTTGCGCGATCGCTGTATACTGCAGATCTAATAAATAAGAAGCAGATTAGTTTATTATTTTTATAATCAAAGATTCCTTCAAAGACGAATTACCTCAAACCTCAAAAAGGCTGACTCACTGTCTTCAGTCGCATCGCACACAAAACTTTGCTACTCCTGACGATATAAGATAAAAAATTGCATTTTAAAGCGATTTAATTATTTTAAACATACAATAGCTCTGTGCTGCGTAAATCAATCCGTGCTTTCGTGCTTCGGAGCGGACGGTCGCGGTTGCTATCGATATGGTAGCAGCTCATGTTTAGCAGTCGTTAAACCTTGTCGGAGGCTCTATGAGCTGTTTGAAAAGTTCCGACACGGATTGGCCACTAGCCCATTTGTCCGATAATCCGCATAAAAGCAGCGTAGTGGAGTGTATTCCAGGCCTCCCCCCTGTGGGGAGAGACGCGTGCCCAAAAGTGGGACAAAAAGTGTTGTAATATTATCATCGATGCATGATATCATGCGACTGCATCGGATTAATATTATTATCACATGTATGTAAGTACTTATCAAATGTTTTTGTTTTACGGACGAAAATATAGGACACGAGTGATTAAAATGATGGCCAAATGTAAGTACACTATAAGTGCATTTAATTATTTTTTTTATTATATCCTTGATCCATTTTTAAGAAATGAAAAGTTTAAGAATACTTACTATCGACTTTCGACCACTGGCAACCATACGTACCGATATCAATTTCAGTTGAAACAAACTGAACTCCTCTTAACCTGACCTTCCGTAGTAAACATTGTAAAAATAGGCGCGCATTGCACTACATTCGCATACCTAATATGTATTACACTTTATCGTTCATTGACCTCAAAGTGTACGAGATAAGTCAAACAATATTCGCTGGCCGCAATAATATTGTTATGGTAGGAACATGGACTTTGTTTACGTTTAGCTAATTACGTAAACTGGTATTAATTATCAATAGCGACAAGAATAGAAGGAAAACAAATACGTGTATGAGTTAGTGTAATTAATTAGTTCACCTCATTTCTTCATAATTATAGTATGAAAATGAAGATTTTCGTTAAAAAAAATTAAAGTACGTACTTAGATATTTTCACTTGACCCGATAAGCCATTTTGCAGCTTAAACTGATCGACACAAAAAGCAGCGAAACTATTGTCTGTTGCAACTTCTGATTTCATTTACAAAATATCTATTAAGTAATCAGTTAGCAAGACGTGATTCAAAGTTTGCTTTTATTAGAGTTCATAATCGGTCACTTAAGTTACCTTGAATGTGTTACTGAAAGTCGTAACTTCCAGTAAGTTCCATGACAACAAGGTGTTACGAAAATTTCGCTTTTTGCAGTAGGTAGTAGGTAATGACTGTGCGCTTGCATGCGACCACAGCGAGCGAGTACGTTTTAAGATGCCCCAGCAAAGCAGATATTATAATATATCATAGGTAGGTACTTATTTTCAATATACGAATAATGTTTATTTGTTAACTAAAGCGTAGGTAAGGAATAGATTAATTTACTTTTTCGAGTCATCAATCATCGTGTTGGTTAGCAGTTTAGTAAAAAGAAATCGGATTAAAAAAGCATAATTATGTAGGTATTAATTATGTATAGGTCCCATCATCGGAAGAAATTAGTAAAGGTTTTACATGGCTTTTTTTCATGTTTACCTTTCTAAATAAATTCGTTCACGTATCATTGATATTGTTTCGTGGTTGCTTTGTAATTTGTACTTTGTTGGGTGCAATTGACGTACATAATGCCTGATATGATAATATGTTTTATTTTTACCTCGTGTGACAGTTAGGTGGCTGGTCAATGCTCCCAATATAAATTGCAGGTCGCGAATTTCAACGAATTGTAAACAAAAACTTGTAAATTACGATATAGCGGGCATCCTCAATTCAATTCTTTGTTTTGGTTGACTTACTTTGATTTTATTTTCTGTTTGATAAACTGGCAAAGAATGCAAGCAGGCTTTGAATCTACCGTTTTAAAAATTAACAAACAAATGTTAATGGTACTGGTAAAAACATACCTGCACTGAAAGCTAGTCTGCCTCAAGCACTCATCGAGGCATTCGCTGAGAGAACGGCCAGTGATCTCGGAATGGAACTCGCCCGTAATCCGGCTGTTCCGGTACCGTTGGAACGCCGTGTCCGGCCGCCGTCCGGGCGAGAACAGGTGTGACGTCACGCTGTTGTCCGGGTACTCGGTCCCGCGAGCTGTCACCCGATGAGAGACTGATCATAATCGTGAGAAAAACCTTATTGGGGTTTGCGCGAAAAGTATCGAACAAAAACACTCTAATGCCAATTAACTTTAGGAGAGAGAGAGATGGTCTTCATGTCTTGTGTTTTGGGGTAAAAGGTGCCGCGGCCGGTGCCTCATAATAAGCAACGCATCCACATTTGATCTCAGATAGCGTTTCTATTTGAGGTTGATGTTCAGGGATCGCACAGACCACTTAAAAAAGCTAACTAGGTGGCCTGTATAGCTGCCTGCTACTTAGGTATTTACATTAGGTAATTACTTAGGACTGAACAAAATAAAAAATATATGTAAGCTTGACAGGATTTCCTAAAAAATAATGAATATGTATTCGGAAACACCAACGTACACAGTATCAACCTAACATAAAATTTGAATATTTCGTATTGTTTTTCTTGTTTATTGTTTTGTTGTTTGCAGTTTTATCATCCATCATAATACCTATATCTAAAGCGACCTATTTTCACAAATTTGGACAGTGTTGTAGTACTTACGATTATCGAGACAAACAAGGTCGTAGAAGTGATGCGTGGGCGACGCACTGACAGTCACATCGTCCTTCTGGGAGACTGAGTCTTCTTCCGAGAGCACGCACTGCCGCGTCATAGCGTCGTGTTCTATCGAGCGGCAAAAGTACCTGTTGTTGAATAATAAACAGTGAATGTTTTTTAGAGATTTAAGAGATAAAGTAGCCCGTTTGCTTAGAATTTGATCTCTTAATCGAGGGGTACGAATTCAAGTGCACCAATGCCTTTTTTAAAAAAGCTATGTTACGCTTACCAACCTGCATTAGGTCAGCGTGGAGGACTAAGGCCTACATCGCTTTCATTGTGAAAGTAGACCCATCCCTGTAGTGGGTCATTAATGGGTTACTCACAGGAGTTCACCATAATGTCCACCAACCGCGCAAGGGTCCTCTAAGAGGCAGCAAACAAGACCAATAAATGTTTAAAGGTGGCAGAATCCATCGAACTATCAATCGCTTACCGTTGTTCATATACCAAATTATGAACCGATTTCACATGTTTCGGTCGTGGTACCAAAAAATCTTTATTCTTTCCATATTTGGATGTAAATTTATTTCAAGTACGAGTATGTTTAGCATTTACGTAAGTTTATATTGTATGCACCCGCTCGTTAAAAATTGATCTGATTGTACCTAGATCGCATCCTTTGTAGATGCAATGATTTTAGATGCTAAATAAATATAAATAAGAAATATGATAAAAAGATAAAATTCATGTCAACATTTTTACTTACTTTTCCGCCCTAACACACATAGATTGACATTCATCCAGGGTCATGTTGGAAAACACATCCGCTTCAAAGGGTCCGCCCAATCGCTTGTTTTCTTCTTTGATAAAGACAGCCAATCCATCGCACCTTCTTTCCGCTGCAAAACGTGAAATCATTCTAATATCATATTTCTAAAAATTTAAATATTCTTAATATTCTTCTTCACGAAAGTCACATACCTATCATTAAAGTTTGGGGAATAAAACAGGCTTAAAATTGTAGGTATCTAATTTTTAGTCTTACCATTGAGACAAGTGTTCTCCAAATAATCAGCGTTGTGGTCGTCTTCTAATAACTCTGGATGGGTCCGTCTGGTAAACCTGCTCAGCGAACAAGTTCTCAAAGCTGAGTCATACGTAGCTGAACGACAAACGAAGCTGAATTCACCCAAGCACTTGTCCTCGCATTCCGTGCGGTTGGCTACCATTATCTCTTTGAGGTCTGAAGGTGGTAACTTCAAGCGTTTTCGGGCATGACGTTCGAATACGTATCTTCGGGATGGGCACTCTCGTTCAGGGCGATTGGCTAGGATAAAAAAAAACAGAAAAATTAATGAGGTAGTGATTTCAATCGAAAAAAGTAAGACTAAAATTCCTATGTTAGAGGACTTGTTTCTTCTCATTGTAATGTAGAAATTAGTGGGAGAAAGCATAATCAGAGGATTGTTATCAAGCTAATGAGATTTGAATAGTTTTATATTCAGAATGGTACAAGAATCAAACTGAAAAAGGTTAATAACACTTGCATACAAATAAAGCGATCACAAGTCATAATAATTATAATATAGTCACAAGAGAAAACAATGGCTTGTTTACAATCATCTTAATACAGAAACGACGATGAATTAAATACTTTCTATGTTTCCATTATTCTTTGTATTACAAATTTGTACCTAATCCTGTGTTTGTGTAGTCAAATAATATGTTTATAGTAAAAAAAAAACAAACATGATTGAATACTAAATCGGGCAATTGACCGGCAATGAGAACAGAGATAAAAACAATCGATCTTACAAGTAAGGCAAATCTCGTTGAAATGGACGCTATTGGGAACAATCATGAGAGTCCCGATTCCTTCAGGCGCGGCCTGTTCTCTGGTCAAGTAGCAAGTGGACTCTTCGTACTCTGGTTCTGGGCTGAAGGCGGCAATGCGTGCTCCTGGTTGGAAGTCAATAGAGTTGCAAGTCCTAACCAGGCTGTTACCAGATCTGTCTCGCAAACAGAGGTCCTGGCATTTCTCTAGGACGCGGAATGGTGGAGCCGTTTCTCGTACCTAGGAAAAGAATTGGATATACGGACATTAGGTAAAGCGTTTATGACTTAACAGAATTGTTTTGGTACATAATTAGACTCACACATGTCCACTTTGTGTAGAAAATTATGTCGATGATACTGGTGTACAAGTTATTGAATTGGTTAACTGGCAAAATGCAAAATCTATTAAGAATTTCATAAAAAACTTACCACATCGTCATCAAAACCATGCAGCTGTTGGTTGGGCAGTCTCTCATACATGACTCGACCCATTCCTTGGTTGCACGTTGTTTGTGCTGAAAAAGTTTAATGTCAATTGTACAAGTTTTTCAGCAACTACATAATTGTAGCACCCTCATTAACTGGGTTGCTCCTTTCATATTTGAATATTTTTCTAACTATAACGAAACAAGATAAACACATCTGAGTGTTTATGATTAAATTTTAAGGTCAATGTGATGCCGAAAACCTAATGCATCTTAAACCTGAAAGCCATACCCAATAGTAAAGTATAATTTAGATATTCTTTTGTGTTTCTTGAAAGTCTTCTCTAGCGTTTTCTATTCATGCTAAAGAATTAAGTAAGCTCAAGTTATTTCTAGATTTATGTCTTTGTTGACAATAATAATCGAAATAAAGCTTGATCTCTTGCATTGTCTTTTTACCCTATTTCGGACAAACAGTTTCATAAAGCATTTTCTTCTCGGCTGTTTGCTTTAGGCATCACTTGAAGAGCTTAATAAAAAATGACAAAATACTATGACAGTATTTACCATTGGCCATAGTGAGCATGGTGAGTGCAGTGAAGGCGTGCATGACGCGAGCTCCCCGCGGCTTCATCTTCCCTGCTGTGTACTGTCCTCGTCACCGATCGCTCATCCGGCTTCCTAAAAAAAATACCTTTCTCATCGAAATTCTTTAATTTAAAGAAGAGGAACTGCAAAGAAACTTTCATATAGACATGCATGTCGACGTGATGTAGGTAATTGCTTCATTCATACACTACACCCAACCCCATAAAGGCAGAAACCATGAACCATTCTTGTTAAATCACCAATATTCAGCCAACGTTAGCTTAGATTTATAAACATGCAAAAAAAGAAAACGAGAGATTCAAATTTTCAAGTTTAAATTTCGAGTTTGCGCTCATTAACTCAGTTTGAGCGAGTCAAAAATATGACTGCTTTTAAAACTATAATAATATACCTATCTTAGGTATAGTAGTCGGTACAAGTACGATCTGTATTGGTTGGTTTGTCGTTGACTACTTTGCTAATTTACGTGATTGGTTCGTCAGTCAGTTCATCATCTATTGGTCTAAGGGGTGTTCTTTGATTGCTGTACATTGGCTGAAAGTAAAAAATATAGGTACCTATCACTAATCATCTGTGCTCCCGAATCGTGAGGATTACTATATCATTAGTTATTCTAAGGTTTCTAGACTTGTACCTAACAAAACAACTTTTTGCTTTAACAGTCATTTCTGGTCAAATCTTTACAAACTCTTCGTAGCGAGAAGGCTGTGTTTGTAACTTTTATAGTGTACACTGTACACTTTTGATAGCAATTTTAGGTACGTTCACAGCGCAAAATCAACGGTTCGTTGCACCAAATGAATATGATGAGACAATTGAGAGCAAGGTGAATAAATATCATATACCTATCATTTTGACCACAATAAATCAACGCAATGCTATTTTAAAGCGTTATTAGATAGTCCGCGGCCTTCGGTGGGAAAACTATGGAAATCTTTACATAAATGGCATTGATCGCATATAGGTAAATAGTGGACTTTCCATAAATGCCAGAGCAAGTGACATTATCTCGAAATACTCGTGGACTTTATAAATTCATATGTACCTTTCATAATATACCGGGATACATTGCATGGCATAACAATTACGTAAGTTTGTGTTTCTTTACCGAGTACCAGATATTATACGACACTCGCAAGCTTCGTGTATCTGCAACGTGTTAGTTTAGTTATAACAGTGGCGTAGGCTAGAGTGCCTTTGCCCCGTATAAAAATTTGCTTACGAAGGGTAAAGATTTCTCAAAAAATTAAAAGAAATATTTATTCATCAAATTATTATCTATCTGTTACTTTTTCCAAATTTTTTGATTTGAAAGTTTGAAACCATAATTTAAATTTTAAGAAATCTACTCACATTATGTGTGAAAATAAAAATTCATGAATTTTTAGGGTGCGTAAAATTTTGTTACTTCAACATACTCGTACTTAGTAAGTTATCGGGCAATTCGCTGTATACCATGGTGTAGGTATTTAGTAATAGTAGTAGGTACATCAGTAAGTACACAATTTTCCCTATTCGATCAAAGATAACGATAGCTTTATGGACAATTGTCTACTGACGTAAATATCAGTTTTATTGCCATATCACACGCAATGTTTGATCAAAGCTTTTGATGTGGGCATACAAAACTGAAAATAATATGGTCGGTATTAAAATAACTACAGTAATATACTGTTAGCTATTGATAGCTGACATTATTGAAACGAGCGCAACTTTGTCGTCTGTACCGTTAACGAGCACAGACGCGTGAAAAAGTTATTGAAGCATTATAAACTGGAATTGACATAATTATTAGAAACTAGAAAGTATAGAAACTACTTACAGCTTCAACCAGACTACAAATTATATAGTCGTATGGATCCAATCGGTATTTTTATGTATCCTTAGATTTACGCTTACTGATTTAATAAGTATCAAAAATATTAACTAATAAGTAGCCACATAGCTGCAATATTAAAGCAACTTTATTTGAAGCGGTACAGTTACTGAACATAAGATAATAAATTGTAAAATAAGGGAACAACAAAACGATTTCAGGTAGGTACAGGTAAACTTTTCAAACTTTGCTAATAGTATTTTTTGAAATAATGTAGAGCTTATATTGTCGAAAATATTTACTTTATACTTTGGTGAATATGACTACCTAAATATTTATGCTTTCTTATGCTTGCTTACCATGCAAAAACAACTGTAACCCTTTTTATTAATTAACTTATTATTTGAAATGATAAAAAAACCAAATTCAAATAAAACACTCAAGTACAAGATAGAAACTGGGACCAACAATCAACAATGGATATGAAACATCGAATCTACATTACAAAGCGAGATTAGGTAGGTATATGAAAATTTTGGCGTTTCCAAAAATCGTGCCTCGTCCACCGGAAATCTGCATCCGGGTCTTTGTGCGTGGAGCGATGTCCTCGTCAGAGCAATTCTGGTGATGACGTGCCGTAGGTTAGAACCTGTTAGAACAGTTATCTTTAGCATGAAATCTGGTAACTAAATACAAATTTCAGGACAAGAGATTATTGCAATAAATTGGAATTCGTCGATGAATACTGGATGTTCCATGTGAAAGTACTTTTGTAGGCAATGAAGACTATAAGAATAACGTTTTGGACAAAACAATAACAAGCTAATTTTTTTCACCTTTTTCCGGAAGGAATCAACTTCAGCGATAACGATTCCCTTATCAGTACCTGTAGTACCTAAAAATGGAACATAAATATGACATTTTAACGTTGCTTCGATTAAGAAAGTAATATATATGTATATCTAATGGTAATAATTTTACATCAGAAAACAAATTTCGACACGCCCATCATTAGATTATGAAAAAAACAAATACTACTAGTAACTGTAAGTAAAGGATAATTGTTTACAGCCTACCAGCAGCATAATTACAGACACGAAGAGAGTGATAGAGTGAGCTAATTAGCGCTACTTTAGCAGAATACCTGCCCCGCCCACATAGCCGTTCTATCGACTCCCTATTGCTATGATCACAACGGTCCTAATTTATCAAAAGCAAACAGTGAAAGTAAGTTCCGATCAATGCATTTCCTCAAATTGATAGCGGAAGCGGCTCGTTCATCCCATGTGACTTAACGGTAGGTACTGTTTCGGAGTCAATCACGCGCAACGGGATAGTGTGAAAACTGTTCGCTATTGTAGATCAGTGGGATGGGCTAGGATGGGCGCGTGGGAAAGGGATATTACGGAATTCCATTGGAACATCGTTTCTCAATCTTGTTTTGGGATTTGGGTTTCCTAGCTGACCCGATAAGCATCGCTCTATCTTTAATTGATATTACTCCCAGGTGATTTTTTTAACATTTCAGACGCATTTATGGATTTCTTAAATATATTATTTAAAATTTTGGAGCTTATGTGGGGATTATAAAAAAAATTACAATATGTGGTACTTTTAAGCATAATTATGTAACACACATGAAATTTGCATACAAGTGTGGAGCACATATTTAAATATTTTGATCATAATTATGTGAAGATCGTGTGGTAAATTTGAGCTGGAATTTTTGAAGCATTATGTAGAATTTTGGACTATCAGACGGTTGAGACGCCGATCAGATTAACTCTTAACTCAAGATTGACTCTTGATTGATAACAGCTGTCAAGTCAATCAAGAGTCAATCTCTGATGGTCCAAAATTCCACATATGATATGTAGTTACTCGTATGTTCATAAATTCCATATGTACGCTAAGTTCTTAGACTTCGTCGAGTCATAGGCTGCATTTATGTGATTGCTCCATATCCTTTCTCGTATAGGAACACAAGCGAAGAAAAAGATAATTCCAACATACAGTCATCACGTTATCTTCTGGGTAATAGAAAAGTAGTAAAATATAAATGTGTGTATATTATATTAACGATAACCTTGTGTTTATCAAAGTATACAATACTAGATAGTATATTTTGCTGTCGTAACTATTTTACTGCCTACCCATTAACGACGCTTGTACGTCCTCGGCGAAATGCATATTTTGCAAGTACATCCTTATAAATACATTTACATACACATGTCGTTGTATTTGGTTAAGGTTATAAGGTAAGTACCTACATTAAACTGAAAACACATTTGAGTCAAATTCATAAATTCAAAATCCTAAGTACCTAGATACATAGACATATTTACATGTACTATTACAATGTTGTCTCTTCTTTACATCAGAAGAAACAAAAATCTGAAACTTCCGTAGTTTAACAGGGTTGTTCAAATATTTACTACAATCTAATATTATTTTAACTGTTAATTGTTATTTTTTATGTTTATATTGTCAGCGTAAAGTATCTCCGGCAACCATACATTTCGAGCCGAAACACTAGATATGCAGAACATGCTGCTTTACGGTACGGCTGAGAAGCTGGCAGTAAGTGAGCCTGGGTGAGCTTCTTCGGCTCTATCGCCTAATAGATTGGGGGCGGCTTTAATTTTTAACTAAACTAATTGAGCTACCGGTAAAGCAACACCTCGGAAATGAAGTAAGTTATCGTATCGAGCTGCCATTATTATGGTAAAATGTCAAGACACTGACGTATGAAGTAAAGATTTGATCACAGTAATGACTAACGTTAAGATACGAATACTTTGACGATATGATAGTGTTCACGCTCACGGCATACGGCACTGCACTGGCAACACGTGCTCGCATGGCCGCACGAGTGCAGTTGCATAACGCGCACGATGCACGATGCTTCACAATGGCGCCGCCCTATCGTAAACATATTCCGATATAATGACTACTCGCTAATTAGGATAAAAATAGAACGGAATAATGACATGTTTTTAGAAGCGGCCTATGTTTTTAAAGCTTTTATTTTACTTGCTTACATGTACACTAATTTTTACATGTACATATATGTAGGTATGTAGGTACATATAAATGTATTCTCAGGTCAAATCTTGCAACTCAATTTTAAAGCAGTTACCCTTTGCTTTGGTCAATAAAAAATGAATAGAAGGGTTTTGTAAAAATGTTTCATTGTACATAGCAATGTAAAGAGGATAGCCAAGTCGTTACTTAAGGTTAAAATAAAAAATAAACTTAACGAGGAATAACATAGATATTTAAACTTTTGGTGGATATCAATTGAATTAATTGAAAGTAATATGGTTTACTGATATAAAATATTCCTTAAATAACTGTAACGTGTGTTGTTGCCATCAGCCGTGCAGTTAGCATAAATTAACGTAATTGTTAATAAACTGATATTGCATAATCGTATATCCTGATTTCACAAAGTTAAAGTAATACGATTATCAGTGGAAGTAACTCCATCCTTATCCTTCCAAACAATGTTATAAAATGTGTGGTATGTGGTAAGTGGTGGTTTATAGCTTTACTAACCAATAATAATTAACCTTATTTTTCATAACCACGAAGATCATAATTTAAGCTGCAGATTCTAACGTATGCCTTTGTTATAAGTACCTATTTCCGTCACAATAATCAGTCCAATTATAGTAAGTAATGAATTTATATTTAAAAATTGACAGATACGCATAATAAAATATAGCATAATAATATACCTACTATCATTACTCAAACATACAAATAACCGGTTTAAAATACATTCACATTTATAAAGTGAAATCGCACTATAGTTGCTGTACTTAATATTAGGTATAATAAGAGTGCATTTCTAAATATTTAAGAATTAAAGCTGTTAGTTACTACGTAAAAAAACATTAATGTAAAGTTAAAGTTTGGAAATAAAGTCCGTCAATTATAAACAATACCTACTCATACATTTTGAATACGTACGCTGTTTCGAAAAACTGACAATATTACGCAGTAGAAAAACGGTCCTTTGAACTTCCTTAATGAAAACCTCGTAGCGATTCTAACTTACTTGAGCTTTTCCTCGAAGCGCCCTCTACGCGTCGTAGCGAATCGTAGCACTATAAGTCCAATATAACCACAGGCACTCAAAGTTCTGGCCACTTCACCGTTTCGGCACAGCCTCACTACTGGACATCAGAATCCAAATTGTGGACATTTCTACATTATAATTCAGTTAAATCACGTACAGGGGGGAGCGACAATGGGAGAACATAGATGTGAGCGAATCACCATCGATACGCATCGCTAATTTTCCATAGCGTGCCCACTGACGCCGGTGACCGGACCGAAATCAGCGTGCCTCGCATAGATCAGCCTGGCTACGATCTGGTATAATTATTGTAATTACTGAACAAATGTATACGCAGCAAAGGCTTTAACCATGCTAGTTTATGAAGATTCGGAGTAAAGAAATTAAAAAATCAGTTACATATTCGATTTTATATGTAGCAGTTATGTAAAATGTTATGTTAGAATAAGATAGAATAATGATAAAATGAGATAGGTACATAATTATTTCTGAATACAATTTAATTATCTGCATTCACGACCGAGATCGTTGATCATTTATTATACTTAAAGCAAAATTACACTCCATACTACAGACACAGAAAAATGAGAACAATTTCGACTCAGATTGACAAAATATAACTTAATCCTTCTAAGGATTTAAAATTTCTAAATTTTATTGCAGCCATCAATGAATCCATCCTCGTACACTTTCACATTTATAGCATAAATAGGTTGTATTAATAAATAATTGGTAAATACAGTAAAATCAACGATAGCGCGGCATTCAGTGACCCCAAACCGGTCGCTTTTCCGGAAGTCAATTACAATGCGTCGCCAACACTGTTCGTATATTTCAAAATGGCGGCCTAGCGTTTGGCGGGAACCGGGCGGCCCCGCCATGTTCACAAGTTAGTGTAAAATATATAATTATGTATACGCACCTAAAAGCACCTAAATAAGGACGTGTTTTAACTTCTGAAAGATAAATTAGATATATTATGTGATATAAATTTAATAAGTTGTTCAAGTGTAATTTTATATTTTGTTAATAATTATATATCAGAATATGTCCTCGCCCATTCAACAAAAAAATCTTTATTCAGTAAATGTCGTTTACAAAAAAAAACTCGAAATTCTATATTACGAGTAATTGTGCAGAGTCTACAATAATTGCAAAGACACTGCACTTGCACTCACTTCGTACTCTGCAGTAACTCTCTAGTAAACTGCAAGATGATCATAAATTTACGGTACGTAAGATATTCTAAGTTCTTACCTGGCTATCGTATCGTATCTTATATGTAATAATAATACCTATTATTCAGAGCAAATTTCCGATTTCGTTCAGCATAGTGATCGAACCGCGAAAGCGTTACTACTTCCATACTTAGCCGGCGGCTTCGCCCACTTGGTCCAGAGAGAGATAAAAAGTATCCTATTTGTTAATCCAGTTTATAAACTACGTGCATATCAAATTTCGTCCAAATTCGGTCAACCGTTTTTACATGAAAGAGTAACAAACATACATCCATCATACATTCTCACAAAATTTTACATTTATTATTGTTGTAGGATAAGTAGGTATTCTATGGAAGACACTTTACTATTTACTTTACTACTTTACCAGACGAAAAACTAAGTATCTATCATTTTCATAATAGGATGCAAATAGCAATCAGAAAAATACTTAAAGTGTGTAAGAGCCCTAATCGAAATAACATTACGCTGGTGAATTAATTATGATCATATTATTGTTTTATCCCATGACCTTGGATGGGGTTGTCGTATGACCATCGTTCACCGCAGATACAAAATGGCGATTACAGGTTAGTACGTCGGTTCAGAGATTTCGCTCAATGAATTTGTTAAAATAATACAACATAATAATTATGATGGGAAATGTACCTTCCTGTACTATCAGTTATCAAAAGGTTATCTTGTTCGCTGGGAACCAGAGTGATAAAAAAGGTGTTAAAGCATACTGTCCTTTTCCCATACGCAATAGTGCGTCCATGTGTGAACTACGGCTATTTTGAATCCTTGTATCTTTTCCATTACTTTGTGCAGATATTACGCCATAAGCTCGTGAGTTTGTTTGTCCAGTACTTTATGATAGCGACATTGAAGCGTACAAAGCTAACGTTAAATCTGATATGTATGAAGATTCGTTTCAAAAATTTCGATTTTACAACTCATGAAACAAAGAAAGAAAATTCATAGATAGTCTGGTGAATGCCAAATTTTATTTTTTTGTTGCAAAGAAAATTTGCAAAATGTCGCATTGCGCCATAACTAATGCATTGTAGGTACATGCATTTAGACTTTCAAGTATTACTCGTACATACAGCTTCAGGCATGGATTATAATATAATTCAGGTTTGTTTTTGTAGGAGAGAACTATACCCAACAGTGGAACATAGTCAGAACTGTTTTCGGCCAGAATTCCAGGAAATGAAAAAGAAGTCACACCACGCAGAAAAATTTAAGGAAAATTTTAGTAAACGTAATCTATCTCTTTAATCCTACCATGTATTTACTCAAAAGGTGGCATTCTACCTGAAAACCAAATAACTAAATAAGCGTGTCACTGTCACATAACATTATCTTCAGATAAAATTTTTGTAATTAGTAACAGGCCTATCAGTTACGTAACGTAAATGAAAAAATTAAAACACATGTTTGACATATTTTGCTACCATTTTTATTTGTTTGTAATAGGCGTGTTGCTTTTTCGTTAATAAATTATTTTAGTTGGTCAAAATTATAAACATAACTTTAGGTAATACTCATTATGTTTTCAACTCGGAAAATAATATAAATATCGAGATTAAATATTAAATTTAGGACATCGACATTTAGGACATACTTAGATGACAGTTTTTGATGAATAAATACTTATTTTAAGTCAGTATTCATCGTTAGTATTACACATATAAATAGCTTTATATATATTACAAGGTAAGATACCATAATTTCTAACCATTAAAATTAAATACGAAACTAGAAAAGAATATATTTATGTATGTATTTATAGTATGTATATATCTATGTATATATACATATATATTCCTGTATTATCTTTCTTATTACATTTTGATTGTATTTTAATCTTTTAGTGTGCACTAAGTTTGCCTCAATCTCTCAAGTATCCTTTTGCGGGTCTGCTGTAAGAGATCCCAGTATGGGATAAGCAGTGCCCTTGTACGCTATTTTCAATTCATTATGTTTCCTACCATTATTTTGTGTACATTAATAAATTAAAAAAAAAAAAAAATACCTACTAATATCTATCGTAGAACTCAAGTATATTCACGTAAAATAAACGAAAAATTGAAAATGGAACGAGGTCAAATCGACAACGTTATCTGCTTTCCAATACTTAATATATCAATGTTATACAAGTTTTTGAAATATTTCTATAAATAATGGAAATGTCAATTATTGCAAAATATAAAAAAAACTTAAAAAAAAATATGAGCTCGACAAATGTTTTTCGATATCATAGATTGAATTATTTTATTTCAAAAGATAAAGGTCTGAATAACCATTTCTGAAACCATTAGTTAAATAAATAGCTGTAAGTATCATTGAATATTTTCGGGTGAAATATACAGGTGTCCCAGGATACAGTGCAACCCCGAAAGAGGGTGAAACTAGACCAAAAATTTTCGACGAAAAAATTAAAAAAAAAATTTTTTTTGATAACAACGTATAACTGGGATATTTTGTGACTTGTGACACACTGTATGTACTTTTTGAAATTCCTTATTTTCAAAAAGTACATACAATTTTGAAATACCAATATCGTCATGTAGAAAATTACCTATATGTATAGCTGATACTAATACCTTGATCTTGACCTCAGAAATACCTATATTTGCACGTTGCATGCGCGTGATTCAAGATACTACGTATCTGCCATCAGTGAATAGTAAGTATTCACATAATTTTATTACAGTGATACATCCCTGATAAGAAAAAGTTAACAGTAAAGAGTCTACTTCTAGTGCTTAGGTACTTATATAGTTATTTGATTACACCTTACAATTCCTTTCCTATTGAAAATAAAATCCCAGCATTAACAAATTATCAAATTTATATTAAGGTAGAACGAAGTTTTAAATAAAAATAAATTACGTAATATATTGTAGGAAATTAAATATTTGTAAATATTTTGTTTTAATTTTATTTACTTTACGTTATTGTAAATACGTAAGAAGTTAAATTGCTATTACATTGTAACACACACATAGTGTTGACAACTAAAATGCATAACTAAACTACTATGCTTAACTAAAAAAAGTAAAATATCTACGTAGGTAGGTAGGTAGGTAATTAGCAAACGAATTAAAAGATTCGAATTCGAATTTTAAAATTTTAACAGCCGTAAATAAACAAAAACGAGATATACAAAAGCAATAATATATTCTCAACCTATAAGTTTAATTATTCAAAGGTGATGCTTAAGTAGGTACGTTTTAAAAATAGTAATGATGAATTAAAAACAAGTTTTGTTCAATATTTTTTCCGGTAACAGCTCCAAATTAGCCAAATACAGGAAGAATGTAAAATTGACTTAACCTAGCATATTGAGGGCCATAAATCGTTGCAAAATACTGTTTTGCCCATTAAAGTGTAAAGTGGCACCAGGCACTCCCTTGAAACTTTTACTCTGCCTTCGTGCATACGTGATTGGATATGGATTGGATGGAGGGGAGTCGGCCGGCTGATCTCGCGATCTGTGTTTTGGGTCACGCATCGACGTTCGTCGCCGGGTGTAGGGTTACCAAGTGACAAATTATTTGAAAACTTGCAGTCCTGAGACTTTGTGATTTATCTATAACACTAATCAAGTGTTATTGATATATCCTACATCCACACTTTTTATGTTGCACTGACGTGTTAGGATTGGATGTGGATTGTTAAGAACTGCATATTATTATTATTTTCTAAACAGCAGGTGATCTGCATGCTCATTTGCTGTTTGCATAAAAACTAATGGTATATAACCAACCACATTCGTGTAACTATAGAACTAATTACGCGTTCATTTACAACTTTGCTGCAAAATAACATTGTAACCATAGTCGGGTAACTCGAGCCAGGCGAGCTGGGCGCAGCTAGTCTTGTGAGCTGAGTTCTATTAAATTCTATCAGCCTTCACGCTTGTTAGCTGTTTATTTCTGCAAAAAAAAACATGGTAACCATAGTCGGGAGACTCGTGCTCGGGTGGCCCGAGCTCGGCGCGGCTGTCGGCTGCCTCGGTTGTTCTCGGCTGCACCGCGCCCGTGCTTCGTGTCTACGTGACGTCGCCCGCGTGGCACACCGCAAGAGGGGGCGCCGCGCCGCGCCGGCCGGTTTCGGTTTAATGCGTGCGTGCGCACTGCGTGTAGACCCGTTGCAATTATCGATAATGTTTACGTTTCGATAATGTTACAATTTTTAGGGTAAATACTCCTGGTAGCCTACTTCGTTAGAAATCGTGGACATCGTGGATGCATACAGGACAAATAATATTGGGCAAATAATATTATGCTTGTAGAATTCGAGACTTAAGAATTTTTTCCTGGAAAAAAGTTACCGTATAGCTTCGAATAAGCAATGGCAAAATAAAAATATTAGAAAAAATTACCCAAACATTTTTATACTTGGATACGACACACCTAAATTATAATATTAGAATATTATCTATTCGTTCTTGATTTAAAAATGTCTTGATCCTTGAAATGTGTAATCAATATCGAGAAAAAATTACCTAGGTAGGTATGTGAACAAACTATAAAACTAAAAAATACTCAAAATGTAGGCCATCTAAATTTACATCTAAATTATTTCATGTTATCACATATTCCATCAATAATATTGACATTTGTATGCCATTCACGTCCATTTATATAAAGCAATGTACATCAAGCGAACATTAATGATAGCGTTATCGACGTCGATAAAACAAATGTAAACATTACAACGGCTCTAGTCCTTATTTTGATTCAACCGCTGGAACCGTGGTGTGCAAGAAGGCAAAACACAACAAAGAATCAGTCGGTCACACACACCCGTGGAGATCAGACGTTGCATTCCGAGTGCTACTCCGTTGTTACTGTTACTGCAAGAATTGAATTAGAGAATTATAAGATCAAAAGAAAGTAGAATTTTGTGAATCAAAGATGTATTCTACAAGGAAAAGCTTAGACAAGATTGTACAAATCTACAAGAATGAGATTCGCCGGCAGATCAGCAAGACTACTAGTGTCACCAACTCGGACGCGATGGTGCCTAGACTCGATCAACCGTCTCACAAATCCCCGCAATCAGAAGAAACGGGACTCCCGAAGAAATTGCTGAAGTTGCAGAAATATCACAGGTCAGTGACCTCTCGTTACTATAGTCTCTCAAAGTTTGCGCAACATTGGAAGCCGTACGGGCACGGGTTATATTACTTTGTCTGTTACTAAGCACATTAAGTGATTGCTGGTAATAAATAGCTCTTGTTTTGTTTCTGTCTATTAAAGCGTAATATTTTTAAATTATCAATAATACTTATAGATTTAACTTGAAATTATTTTTTACTTCAATTTCAATTAATTTCTATGCAATTGAGAATTTTAATGAATTTCACGATCATGTATTCTAAATGTCCATAATAATATGAAAAACAATGTTTGTACTTATAGTTACTTTAGAGAGTTCAGTGATTAATGCCAAACATATTTATTATTTTTTACACAACATACCGTTTTTACTTTTCAAAGAGAGTTCAGTGATTAATGCCAAACATATTTATTATTTTTTACACAACATACCGTTTTTACTTTTCAAAGTTCAATGTTCAATTCTTAGTACCACATCATAGCTACGAGATATTATTTTAGCACGTATTTTTTATCTCTAAGACATATTTATTACATCAGAAATAGCAGAGTTTTTAATTATTTAGTACCATATCTATTAGACCTGATTAGCTATTATGTGTAACAACAGGATGTAGGTATAATAGACAAGATTGCAATGTAAATTTTAATTGTCTAGATTCCTGTCGACCCTCACTCCGCAGCAAATGCCACTGGCGACCCGAGGACTGGCCGTGTCGAAGGACCAGTCCCGGGAATTCATGGCTTGCTTCCCGGACATCGTGAGGGACCTCACTGAAACTGGCAAGCATATTGACGTGCCGGACGCCAGCAAGTGGTTGGCTAAGGTACGTTCTATGTTTTTGTCAGTCCATAGACAGAATCATATAGAACTGAGCTTTTTTACCACGGGTTCACGGGCATAAACATTTCGTATTATGAACGAAGGAATATCAATTCCTTATTTGAGTTAATGTGTGGTAAGTAATTGTTTACGTTGTCATGCTTTCTCTAGCTGGAATTTGTTGTAGGTATACGTTGCAGTAAACCAAATAATTACCACGTTTGTGTTTTCTAAAACAATAACAATTATTGACTCATTTGGGTAAAATTTTTTTTTCTAAAATCATTAATGTACCTTCCTAATCGAAATTAATATTATTTATTGGATGTGTCTTAAACATGATCTTTGCCTATCAAGTTGTATTCAAGTACCTATCTAAAGCAGAACCTTTTATATTAACAACGCTTGGTTGACATAGAACGTAGAGCTATTTATACTCAAATGGTCTTTGCGCTGTTAATTTTGCACCTCCTTTTTTGCCACCGATCATAGAACATGAATAGCTTAAAAACAAGCTTCATTAAAATTTAAAAAAATCATTTACGTGCTTATCTTTAGCCACCGTATATTTCAACTTTTTATCATAGACCAAGCTATAATATAAACGTGTCACATGAAATATGAATATTTAGACAGCAGTAATTGTTATTTCTTTTGTAACTTTATTTAAGTAGCGTCTGTCATAACATGATGAGTTTTGATGGATTTACAAATATATAGTGCTCTTAAATATTTATTTTCGAGATTGTGTAATTGTAAACAAAGTAACGTATAAGCTAAAGTATGAGTAACTGTTAAGTGTATTTGCATGTTTATATAATATAATTATAGTCTCAACATCTAAGTCGGACACATTTACATGGTGCGTGATTAGTTTATTCAGACGTTATACTAAAACACTACAATAGAAAATTTAGTTAAATTAGCGCCTTCCTAATTCGCTTGGCGATAACTTGTCTCATACAGTCATGAGTAGTCACTCTACCAAACACGTGTTAATATTCATAAACATTTAGATGTATATCATACTGTGTTTTCATTTAATGGCATCATATTCACTAAGGTATTCGTGCCTCATTTGAATAAATCAGTTGCTTTTTGATTTGTATTCTGTAAGACGTAGTTCTTTACAATCAATATGAATGATCTCCAAACAATCGCTTCATACCAACAACCATGATGCATGAATCATGCGAACACTTGATCCAATAATATATGTTTGGACTACAACGTAATGTTTATTTTATCAAATTGCTTTACATTTTAAAATCTACTTATAAGCAAAGCTACACTTAAATTGTAGATAAGGACAGTTATTCTGAAGATTATCTATAAGTGAAATCACTTTTCATATTGGTGACAATAATAATAACTTTGGTAACAATTGTTGCAGCTATTGCAATACAATGTGCCAAATGGGAAGAAGAACCGTGGACTCGCAACAGTGCTCGCGTACAAAATGCTGGAGAAACCACAAAACCTCACCCAGGAGAACATTCACTTGGCCAACATAATGGGATGGTGTACGGAAATGGTAAGTTTATTTTTATACAAAGAAAACCAGACAAACAGGCAAACGGGCCACCTGATGTATATATAGACACAGTAGCAAAAAAGTTAATTAACACAAGAAAATAGATTCCTCACCACTTTCTAATATAATCAGAGTTACCTTATGCGTTTAATACCAAACATGTAAATATTTGCATCGTCCGTTAGTAATTTAATAAAATTATTTCTTAGCATACTATAAGTAGATATCTTAGTAAAAAGAAGGCAACAAAACGTGATTAAAAAAACAAGATCAAGCTACGTTGTATAAAATGCGGAGATTTGCAATTTAATTAATCTCAAATGAATATTACATTGTCATGTCAAATATGTATCGTATGACACTTAAACAAAGAGAAACCTGATTCCTGATTGAAAAAAAAACTAAGAATGGATAAAATGAGTGATTAAACATAACAAAGCAGTAGTTACAACATTTTTAGTAGCGTGATATCTGTCTGACCTTGATTTTATATTTTGCCGGTTCGACCCCATCGCAAAAAAAGAAACTAAACAAGTTTCTACTGCTCAAACTGATACAGGTTTACATAATTTACTGACGGCCTGTTCCGTTTTTGCCGGTGTCGACTACCTATTTCAAGCAGTTATAGATTCAAGTCAATCTGTAATCCACATGTGGAACGTATTGAAGAACTAAAGAAGATTTTTTGAAATTCTGATTGATTCTAAAATTTTAGAATAGCCATCACTCATGGAACATGTACCAAAATAGTTAATTTTCTATAATATATAACTTTAGTGATACTAGAAGAAAACAATACATAATAATTAAGATTACGCATTCACTTTGAGAGCCACTTCCATAGGGTTTTGAAAGAACGTAGGAACTTTCGTAAAGTCATTAACCCATTAATGACCGGGTCGGGTCTCCCCTCACAATGACAGAGGTAAGGCTCGATATAGGCCTTAGTCTACCACGCTGGCCTCCTAGGGATTGGTGGACCTTCAAATACTTAGGAGGAAGTACCAATTATTTATTTTTGCTTATTGAAATATTTCAACACACAAAACATTATTGTAGAAATTATTAAAATTAAATTTGTAGGTACCTATTCCGATGAACGGATATAAAATCTTTAAAAGTACCTACATTTTACCTGGATCCAAAGATCGTTATACAAATTACATCGGAATGGTGTTTTTATGAACCATTTTGTAATGGCTATTGAACAGAATGAATACAGTACGGTACTGTACGGTACTAATAGAACAGGTACGAAACCCTTATAAAATTCCATGCTTAGAAAATGACATTACCTACAATAATTACTAAGCTTTGCAACTTATCCTATTGAAATAAGACAATAAAATAGAAGTACGTAGAACAAGTACGTAATTGAATTTGTCTAGCTTTTTTCTTTGCTTGGTATTACGTACCTACAATAAAAGTAAAAAACAATCTCATACTAAGATGCCCAAATACCTACGTAATGTTGAGTTACCTTTGTTAATGAGTCCTTGCTTATAGTTGCCAGCTTATCAAACTGTATACCTACTTACCAAATTGCAGGTAATTATTTATCTAATAACGATCGACCATTGTGTTTCCATCGCAACTCATATCCAGCGATTGTTCAATATCCGACCGACCGTGGAGCGACAAAATAAACAGTTAATACCAATACACCAATCTATCAAGTTAGCTATGTACCTAGAAACGAGTAAAATTTTTGGACCTCTTTCAATTAACACGCTTTTATTAGCTTCACCTGTATGTTTTTTGTTTGTTTGTTTGTATGTAACCGACTCCTTTGGGTGCGATTTTGATTCACTTTAAACAGCCAGATTTCGTTCAAACTTTGTAGATTTATCGAGGAACGATGACAATACACTAATCTAATTTGATAAAATTATTCAATATTTCAATTTTCAATTATTCAATAATTTATGTAATTTTTTACAATAACTTAATTAACTTATGTAGAATATTCTACATTCTTCATATCAGTCTACACAGGAACTACGAATAGGTACTTCATCATGAGATAAGTTCAAAGTCCGAATATTAACTATGCAGGTAAACTGTTCGAGAGCGGAAAAAACGTTTTCTCACCAAGTTTAATTAACAAAGTAGGGTCACTGAAACTTGCCCGTAAGGGCGCTTACCCGCTGCTTTCATAACCCGCCGTGAAGAAGCAAGTCCTTCGTGTCTTGTGTTTTGGCTGGGGACGCGTGGTTGCCGGAAACACTTGATTTGAGGCGAATATCTCAATCTTCATGATTAGCAAGTTCACAGCTTATCCACATAGGTACAACCTCAAATAAGATTTCTACCCTATATTATGTATAAGGTCGGGTCGGATTTGGGTATCTGTGAATCACAGTGACCTTAATATCAGATAGACGGTAAACAATCTTGACGCTACTTTTTATTGAAAAAAATTTTAAAATGGCTATTAAAAATATAGTGTCTAAAAAATTGCTTCATCATTTAAAGAGGATTTGTTTTAAAGCTTTACAATTTTGTGACTGTGTTATTTTAAATTGCAAATTAAAATAAAACTACCCGCTAAAATTGTTAACCAAATAGGGCAAATGTAAAAAAAATGCCTATAGGTATAAAATTATTGTTTGGCAGCAAACGAATCTAAATTTAAAAAATATATTCCAGTTCCACACACACCAAATGCTGTTGAACGACGTGATGGAGGGCACCGAGATGCGGCGAGGCGTGCCCTGCTGGTACCGGCGGCCCGAGGTCGGCCTCAGCGGCGTCAACGACGCGTCCTTCGTACAGGCCGCCATGTACTCCACACTCAAACGCTACTTCTACACCAAGCCCTACTACAAGAACGTGCTTGAGATGTTTAATGAGGTACGTATTACTTACCTAATAGACTATAATTTGGATGTGGACACTTGACACCATTCACATTTATTTAATTAACAAAGTAGGGTCACTGAAACTTGACCGCTAACTAACTGCAGGGTCGGGTCTCCTCTCAAAATGAGGAGAGTGACATTATTTAAGTAAAGCCATTGACTGCTCTATAGACAATTCCCATCGATTAAAAATAATACTAATAAAATAATAAAAAAATTATATTCTGATCTCTCTAATTCTCTAATTCTAATTTAATGACTGATTTAAAAGAACATTAATTACTTTAATAAGTGGCTGGTGGGTAATTACCATTAGGGAAGAAATTAAATCATGAAGTAAGAGGAAAAAATCTCCCATAACTTATACATATAGCTGGGCTTAAAACGCAAACATAATTATATAAAACAAAACTAACACATTTAGTTGAGTATTCATGAAATCAGATACGCATACCTACATTGAAATGCAACGCGATTAGAATTTTAAAACACAAAAACGTGACTTGCATAGATGGTATTGGATGGTGTGGATTGTATGGATGCTACTAGCTCACTCGGACAGAATTTACTGCCATCCTTATATCCCGCCTTGACTTATCTTCTTCATGTCTACCTGGTCGGACGACGGTCTGTGCTGTACTCCTTTTGCCGACGCAGTAACCATTCAAGGACCTTTCTTCCCTACGATTGCTCTACCACCTATAAAATGTACCTAATCGGCGATTAAAATAAAAAGTAAAAAAATATTTATTTTCACACATCTTCGCGTTTATAAGTACGATACTTCACTTATGTGATGCCATTAATTTACAGATGCTCCTCAAGTGTTCGATTGGCCAGTACCTCGAGAAGCTTCTATCGAAGACTGAAAAACCAGACCTAACACAGTTCACGATGGAGAAGTATGAAGCCATCACGAAGTACAAGACTGCGTACTACACATTCCAAATGCCAGTCGGTCTGGCACTCCTCATGACTGGTGTCGACGACCCCGAGACCCACAGACAGGCAAAGACTATCCTGATGGAGATGGGGGAATTCTTCCAGATCCAGGTAATATATTAATGTACAAAATATATAGATAGGTACACAAAGAATTTATATTGGGTGTAAAGAAACCATAGGAAAGAAAGCAACCATAGGAAAAGGAAGTAAATATAACGGCAATAGTAACATTTAATTTTGTTCCGAATCCATTGTAGGTCGTTCAGCTAGCGGCATTCCCCAGGCTCGGTCTCTCACTCTCGCTTACAGTCGTAGCATGAGCTAATATTAGCTGGGTTTAACAGAATTTATGGGTATACCTTTCCTTCACACACAGCAGTTCTATCTACTTTTTACAAAAGTCAAATCACTTGTTCTTGTCAAAGCTCAATTGGTGATTGTTTCGTATAGTACATGTTACTTTCTTATGGCACAGTGAGTTACACCATTACTAGCAAAGCATTAGCTCATTACAATTGCCACCAATGATAGATTTTCTTCCCGTTCATTTTTCTTTGGCAGGTACCTTCCTATCGCATCTATAAATCTGAAATCTATAAGTGCTCATTATTAATTCCAGGACGATTTCCTCGATTGTTTTGGAAATCCAGCGGTAACAGGGAAGAATGGTACCGACATCCAAGACGGGAAATGCACTTGGCTGGCTGTAGTGGCGCTGCAACGAGTGACACCAGCGCAAAGACAACTCATGGAAGAGTGTTACGGTAGCTCCAAGCACGGCGATGCTGAGAGGATCAAGGACCTATATGAAGAATTGCAGCTACCTCACACATACTCAGTGTACGAAGAGGCTACTTACGATCTCCTTAGGACTCAAATCCAACAAGTCACACGAGGACTGCCTCACGATTTATTCTTCAAGATCCTGGACAATATCTTCAGGCGAAGCGTTTAGAGCTTTCAATTAGAAGTAAATAGGTTTACGAACGTAGTATTTTAGACCTTTGTATTTTTAAGTTTGATTTGTAATCAAAACATCTTTTGAATTTGTGAATTTTATCATCAAAATAGGTAAGGAATTAGGTTTAGAAAATATGCGATAGGTATATGTAACGAGTGACCATAAATAATGGCACAAAATAATAACGTGCAGAGCGTGTTATTATTACTAATCTATTATTATTATCGATCTCAAAATAAGAAACCTAAAAATCCTACAAGTAAATTAAATTACTGATTTGTAACTTCACTAATACTTCCAATTAAACCTTTCTTATATGATCTTACATTTTATGCTGAGTTTGTACTACATATTGAATATCTTAAAATATATCAGCTAAAATAATATAATTTTAATAGGGTTTGTATGAGCTGATTTCAAAAAGTTATCTTTTATTACATCGTGTCTTGTATTATTGTATATTATTTCTATAAATTTTGTGGGATTAAAAACATTTAATAATATAGCTCTTTGTATTTTTATTTCTTTTCTGCCCTGACGAATGTAGGTAAATACCTAATCACTAATGCATTAAAATTTATTTACGTCATAGATATAAAAAAAGGTTCGTACTCATCTAAGATCCTATTACGAATTACGATACACAAGTATTAGGCGTATCTAACTACTTTTTTCAAATTGGATTTAATCTGTCTTCTACACAAATGCAATAAAGCTATAGAGTTTTGTTTGAACTTGCTAATCCCAGGATTTGAGAGAAGGGTTTATACTGCCTACCACAGATAAAAGTTTGCTTTCTTTTTTCTTACAAGGAAATAAGTCGATAAAAGCGTCTTTTTAACCCCCGACGCAAAAGAAGGGGTGTTATAAGTTTGACGTGTCTGCCTGTCTGTCTGTTTGTCTGTCTGTCTGTGATTCGGTCGTGGCACCGTAGCTCGCGAACGGATGAAGCTATTTCAATTTAGTTTTTTTTTTTGTATGAAAGCTGAGTTACGGGCGGGTGTTCTTAGACATGTTTGATGAAAATCGGTTGAGTCGTTTAAAAGTTGTGGGGGGTGAAAGTGGGGAAGAATAACCGAATGTCTGCAAATATAATCGAGTGGGGTCTCAAATGAAAGCGCATCACGTGCACATTACAAAATAATATTTTCAATGAATATTGTCGTTATTGTGTTGGTGGTTTTTTAAAATTTTCAATTTTATGTTATTAGTACGGAAATCTACAAAATATAAGGACTTTTCGTCTACGCGAACGAGGTCATGAGATGTTGCAAAAACGATTACGATTAAGTATTTTAATTAATTATGATAAAATTCTGGTGTAATTACCGTATACTCAAAACCTCAAAAAAAAACTCTAAAATAAATTTCATTTAGATTTGGTTCAGGCCGACCGTTTAGGCTGTTTCTCGTTCAGTATTCGCCTTCAGAAGAATAAGTTTGGACGTGCGGTGCGGAGTGACATCTGATTTTAGTAAATTAAAATAAGAAGGTATTATGGCCCTCGGATTCCTGAACAAATCTGCTTGGAGAATATGTACGAGTAGATACCAAGCACGCATTGGGGCCAAAAGGTAAGATACGAGTACCTGATATACCTATTTTAAAATGCGTTTTTATATCTGACCTTATTTTTTTTTAATTTCCTTATATTTCTATTTCCTTACCAAAATTATCCAGGTAAGGTACCTTATATCTATTTCTCTATTTCTCATTGATAACTTAATTAATAATTTAACCTTACCAATTAGCGCAAGAAGCTCTTTTTATTAGAAAGTTTATAAATATATCCTTAAGTCGCAAGTATGTCATGTTATAGTAAGCATGACAAGTTACCTTATACATATACCCAAGTTAGGTATCCTATTTTACGCCGATCATTTTCTAAATTCTTATGTCCTATCTAATTTAGGAAGAAAACAATAATTTTAAACTGTAATCATTATCATAACGTCCCTAATATTAATGTTAATGAGAAAAAATTTAAACATAAGTATATAATAATACTTTTGTAAATTTTCGTAACTTATATTTAAATAAACAGTTAACTATTTATTACATTCTTAAAGTAATTTAATTTAATTGATTCCAATTTCTAAGAGATTAGATTTAAAACGACTATAAAACATTAAGTATACGTACCTAAGTACTTAAATGTTTAAATTTTTACGATGAAGATTATGTCTTCAAAAAAATTGTAAACTACAAACCAATGTCGACAGGTTAACTATATCTGGTGAATTAAACATGTTTTTGAGAACAATAAATGAGACCTCTGCCATGTAGGTAAGTAGGTTTTCTCACATTGTTTTACCATTTCAACTGGCCTAATTTAATTTTGTAAAACGCAAATAACTTAGAAAATCATCGCCACTGTTACTCAAACCCAGACTACCGGTACCGAGTACTGTGTTATCACCGCTGAGGAATAATCTGTGGGGAAGACAAAATGTCATTGAGTTCTTTGAATCTTGTATGTCACTTAGATGGATAGATGAAAAACTTCCAAAAAAATTTCCATCGCCTTGTGTTGTATTTTTATAAGTAAAGCAGGCAAACACACACGTTTCCGGCTTTGAAGGAGATCTCTTTTAAGTTATTATTTTTATCTATACTAATATTATAAAGAGGAAACATTTGTATTTTTGTATGTTTGTAACGAATAAACTCAAAAACTACTGGGCCGATTTCATTCATTCATTCAGCCTGAGTAACATAGGCTATTAAATAAAAAAATAAAAAAATAAAAAAAAAATCATTGGCAGAGCGAAGCCTGCTGGGTCAGCTAGTAGTTTATATAGATACCTCATATTTTTATTTCATTTTATAATCCTTCTTTCTTTCTTTTTCTTTCTCAACTTATAAAAGAAAGAACCCATTTACCCATTTAGAACCTAACATTTCGAATTGTTTTACAGGATGTTCACTAGTGCATCTTTTACCGAATTCAAGAATCAACCGCAGGAATTTCACAATGAATTAAATAGTATCATCAATTCTGTAACTACAAGTCGTTGTTTTGCAGAAGCACCGTCTATTTCTGAAAGGATGAAAAAGGTATCATTTAATGAAAATCTAGTTTCGTGGCAATTATGGCTTAGAAAACCTACCTAATATGACTGCGATGGTAAATAGTCATCTAAGTACTACTATTTTATATAGAGAGTAGATATCTAATACTTAGAAATTATTTTTATCCTAAGAGATATATATAGGTACTACAATAAACATTCGACTATGATTCGACAGTGGTCCAGCTGACTACACCTAACTTAGGTACTTAACCCTTGATTTTTTCAATTAGTTTTTTAGACCTACTTACAAAATGACAAATGAGCGGACAGATAACTCATCTTAATGTTTAAAATAAAGTGAGTAGGTACAGATCATACTATCACGAGTATGTCGTGAGTGCTTGTGATTTGCTAAATATTGTAAAAAGCACTTAAGAGGGCACCGAGCTTTTTATACGAAATTTGTGTTCGTTTGATGTCTTGCTGTGTCGTTATTACGAAAGCTATAGCTATGCATTTACTAGGTAAGAAACTTCAGGATGTACTCTATACATCATGTGTTTCAGAAACACGATTACTTGTAGTTTCCTCGATAGAAAAAAAATCCAAAGTAAGGTCTTAAAAGTTAAATAAAAGCATAATATGGCGTAAATACTTCACGGAAGGTTATCAGTTTTTGAATAATAACAAAACGATATGTTTTCTATAACTTATACGTTGTACATTTTCAAAATGTTTACTTATTTGAAAATAAGAAGGAAATACCTAAAATATCGCGCGTTCGGGGGGAGCGCGGTAGCTCTGCGTAGAATGGGCGGAACGCGCGATATTTTAGGTATTTCCTTCTTATTATCAAATAAGTAAACATTTTGAAAATGTACAACGTATAAGTTATAGAAAACATATCGTTTTGTTATTATTCAAAAACTGATAACCTTCCGTGAAGTATTTACGCCATATTATGCTTTTATTTAACTTTTAAGACCTTACTTTGGATTTTTTTTCTATCGAGGAAACTACAAGTAATCGTGTTTCTGAAACACATGATGTATAGAGTACATCCTGAAGTTTCTTAACTAGTAAATGCATAGCTATAGCTTTCGTAATAACGACACAGCAAGACATCAAACGAACACAAATTTCGTATAAAAAGCTCGGTGCCCTCTTAAGGAAACAGGTATCCACTTACTTTTTATGACGCTATTTCTTATATATAGGTACTTTAAATTTATTTTATGATAATACTCCTCAGCTTTGCAATACTACGATAAAATCAACGTATTATAGTGAAAGCAGCCACTTTTATTTTATCCTTATATTCCTCATACATGTGTGGTTAAGTATTGACTTAGTACCCAACTTATGTTGCCTGCAACGGTTTTTCTCTCAATGGCGAGGTAGGACTGGGTATTCTCTTTTAGTTGAGGAGCGTGAAGCAGTAAGTATTGATTGGTAAAGATACCAACTTGCTAATGGTCAACAAAATTTTTAAACAACCTCTTACGGGGCATAGCGACTGGTACCTAACAATTAATGTATACCGCAATCAACCAATAAACTCCTTCGAAGCACCGCGAAGCCCGAAAGCTATGACTGTGGAGTCTCATTAAGTTCACTTTTTATACCTTTATTGTTTTATATGGGAATAGTTAAATAAAAATATGTCAATGTTAGGTTTTAGATTACAATTTAACTGGCGGAAAATGTATTCGAGGATTAACGACTGTTATGGCATATGAAGTGTTCGAGACACCAGAAAATATCACGGAAGACACTTTAAAATTGAGCCGTACGCTGGGATGGTGTGTGGAAATGGTAAATACACCTAGACTCCGTTTCACGAATCGAACTCTCAAACAACAAAATACTCGCACCTCATTGGTCAATGCGCGCGGTTAGAGATAAGTGAAATGCAGAGATTCTACTGACTAATGAGGATCACGTATATTAACCAATGGGTGCACACAGATGATTTTCTTTGGGAGCTCGTTTCGTGGGACTTTAATCAAATTTATAAAAGAAGACTAGTAACCTTTAACAGATTTTCATTGTGACAAAAGACAATCCAAATCCAAATCTGCACTAAACGATAACCGGCTGTAGATTCCTGTTCTTAATCATTTAAAAAACCCAAAGCTATAAAAATAAAGAGGTTTTCATTCATTACGCTTTTCTTCTGTGTGATAGCGATCGAAACGGTAACTAGGTACGAATATGTAGGTATATATTACGCTTACCTCTGGTTAGTTAATATCTAATGCCGTTACAGTTTCAGGCTTACTGGCTTGTACTAGATGATATCATCGACAGGGCTGAAACACGTCGGGAAAAGCCTTGCTGGTACAGATTACCGAATGTTGGATTGGGAGCTGTGAACGATTGTGTTCTTATACAGGCCACGATGTTGGACTTACTTAAGACCAACTTTAGACATCTTCCTCGCTATTCCGATATTATTAACCTTTTTAATGATGTAAGTGGTTTTTTTCTATGATTATTTAAAAAACAACATTATAACATGATAGAAGGTGGATACCTATAGAAAACAACTTCAAGCAGGATAAAAGTAGTAGATACCTACTGTCTTGCGTCTCACTCGCTACTCTCGCTAGCGCTTAAAACATCTTATGAATTAAAGTGTCTTACTTGATTATAGAAATACTATTTGTCAGCATAGAACTACTGAAAGAATTTTGAACATTATTTCAGGCGTTATTGTTCACGTCTATTGGAGAGCATCTAGACTACACAGTATCGAATCAAAAAGAGAGGGATTATTCTCTATTTACCCCAGAACACTACTCTTTGATAGTGAAGTACAAATCTTCGTACTACTCATTTTTTGCGCCAATTTGTCTGGGAATGTTCTTAGCGAACAGATGTGATACCGAAAAAATGAGGAGAGCTCAAGTTATAGCCGAAAAAATGGGATTTTTATTCCAAATGCAGGTTAGTTGTTATTTACAAAATATTAACTTTGAAAAAAATAATGGCACCTTAGTGCAATTTGCGTAAGGACAGCATTTGACGACCCAAGTGGCGCAGTGACGACCCTAGTGGTTAAGACACCGGTGCGCTGCGCGGACGGTCCAGGGTTCGATTCCCAGCAGAGCAGAGAATTGAATGATGAATTTGAATTTCTGTTTCTGGTTTGGGTGTGTTGTGTTCTTGTTTTGTGTGTGTCCATTGCACCCACGACAGGGTATCCTAGTGTGGGGCTATGAGTGTGAAGCGTTATTTTATCTCCATTTATAGATTTTTTCTAACAGGATGATTTCATGGATGTCTTCGGAGCTGAAGCAGAAACTGGAAAGACTGGGAGGGACATACAAGAAGGCAAATGCTCATGGTTAGCCGTCACAGCCTTGCAGCATTGTAATGAAGCCGAAAGAAAGTTATTTACGACATACTATGGGAACGAAGACCCATCACACTTGGAAAAGATAAAAAATCTGTATAAACAGCTTCAATTACCCCAAAAATACCAAATAGAAGAAAGTACACGACGTGATGAAATCGTTCGTCTTGCACACGAGTTTGACGAACCGGCAAGGGCTCCAAAACTGTATATGACTTTACTTGATACCATTTTTAAGAGAAGTAAATAACCAATTTTTTAATTACTTAGGTACTTGAGAAAATAATTATGTTTTTAAACTTAAGTAAGTAGGTAGGTACCTACTTATAGCAGCAGGTTCTGAAACTAAAATAAAATACAAATAGGTATCATTCTTTAGCTTTTGTTACGACGGCCCAGTTTTTATTTTCTATGTTACATAATTTATACTTACCTAGATTACGGACATAGATATACTTTGATTACGGATAATAGTAATAGGAAGTAGGATAAGACAGGAGTATTTAGTTATTCAAATATCATTTCGGAAAACAAACATACGCTAGGCTTAGGCGTAAGTGTGCAACAATACTACATTTTTCACATTACCGTACCTACTCGTATTATGACCGACCGTTAGTACTTAACGTATAAATTTACACAAATTTCATTGCAAATAAACAGGCGAGATAGGGTAAAAAAGTCTGAGCCGACCGACAGTGACAGCCATTAGCCAGAAATGATAGTTCCTGACATGATAGATTCACCGTTTGAAATTGATGATTGGATATTTTTATATTGAATTGATAAAAAAAACACCGATCTCACCGTGGTCGCACCAGACTGTCGAATGTAAAAGACGGACTAACGTAGAACGTGATTTTGTAACTAATTAAATTAAATAAAGTTTAGTTGAATCTTAAGGTTTTTATATGACACTGGCTTAAACTTTTGAAATAAATACTGAATCTTGTTTATTTGAAAATGTATGAAATGTACATATTTAAAAATCTTTGCCCTACTATATTAAAAAAACTGTCGTCAATGTCAAGAATAGTCAAGATACATTGTCAACGTCAAGTCGTCAAGCTTACGTCAAGTCTTCCATCCATTCATTCATTATAAATCAAATCAATGAAATGGAATTCACGGAGACGTTGTTTTGAGGAAATATTTAAGCCGTTTAAAATATCGCTACCAAAAACAAGATTTAAAAATAATTTCAACAAATAAAAGCGAAAATATTTTATGGTATTTGACAACAGTTTCATTTAGCAATTGCCAAATTTGTGAAATGCACGTATTGCATTTTTTATGCGAATCACAAAAGGATAATTATAATTATTGATGATACCTTGAATATCCCGTTATGGTTATTTCTCCAGGTGAGTAAAGTATAACAACATAAAGTTTTCGTTATTTAGAAGAGATATTACATTCTGAGTTTCAACTTTTCGATTCATTACACTTAACCCGTGTAGGGCATCGAATTTCACGAGGGGGCTTATTTGTATTAAATTTCGGTTTAATGATGTGCTCATTCTTATCTAATTTCCGTTTCTTAAATTACTAACAGACACTTGGAATGATAGGGGTTTACCATAGGACATTTTTTAATAATTAGTAATACCTAACTGTCCTTTTTTAGTAGTAAAATAATTCCCTTGAACTAGGGATGACCAAACAATGTGTTTCATCAATATATCATAATAATAATTATATCACATTGTAATTGTATTGTATTCCTTTGTATCGATATATTGTGACCATCTGGCATGCTTTTTATTTTTTTTGCGATTTAATTAGTATTTTTAGGAAAACATGTATTTGTTATGGTATTCTTTAATTTTCTCATGCAAAAACCTTTTACATATATTCAAAACAAAATTAAAGCTAAAAAAATTATCATTTTTGTACAATTGCCACCAATCAACATTTAAACAGCATAATAACTAGTGCAAACATAACCACTAGATTGAATATATGTATTGCTGCTTTCTGAAAGTGTGGACCTATCCGAAGAAAACAAGGTTTTCAATGGAACTATTTATCATAATTTCTCTTTGATGTAATAGGAATTTTCAAGTTTTAAAAGTAAAAATTTTGGTTGTTTGATATATAATATGATATTTCAATTTTGATACAATGTATTGAAACATATCAAAACATTATGGTCAATATATTGTGCTAAATATCTATATATTTTGATATGTATATTGTATCATAATGGGCATCCCTACCTTAAACTAAAATAAAATGGGAATATCTTTTAACTAATGTAGTGTAGTGGTAAATGGTTTTATATTCTTGAAAGGTAAAGAAAATATACCCAACAAAACCCAACTGAAGAACTACAGGCCCATCGCGCTTCTGAGTCACGTCTATAAGCTGTTTTCGAGGGTCCTCACTAATCGTCTAGCGCGCAGACTCGACGACTTCCAGCCTCCCGAACAAGCCGGTTTCCGAAAAGGCTATAGTACCATAGACCACATACATACGCTTCGGCAGGTTATACAAAAGACCGAGGAGTATAATCTGCCGCTATGCGTAGCGTATGTGGACTATGAGAAGGCCTTCGATTCTATCGAGACCTGGGCGGTGCTTGAGTCTCTTCAGCGATGCCAGATCGACTATCGGTACATCGAGGCGTTGAAGTGTGTATACAATGCCGCCACCATGAAAGTCCGAGTACACGACAACAGTACGAACCCCATCCACGTGCAGCGCGGCGTACGACAGGGGGATGTCATCTCCCCAAAACTTTTCACCGCTGCACCGGAAGATGTGTTCAAGCTGATGGAGTGGAAAGGACGTGGTATTAACATCAACGGCGAACACCTCTCACACCTCCGATTTGCAGATGACATAGTGATCCTGGCGGAGTCGCTGGAGGAACTCAGCATTATGCTCAGCGACCTCAATAGTGCCTCACAACGGGTGGGTCTTAAGATGAACATGGACAAGACGAAAATCATGTCAAATGTCCATGTCACACCCGTACCGGTGGTTGTTGACGGCACTGCTCTCGAAGTTGTAGACGAATACGTTTACCTAGGACAAACGATCCGAATGGGTAAGTCCAACTTCGAGAGAGAGGTCAATCGAAGAATCCAACTCGGCTGGGCAGCGTTCGGGAGTCTACGACACGTCTTGACGTCCGATATACCTCAGTGCCTGAAGTCGAAAGTTTTCGAGCAATGTGTGTTGCCAGTGATGACCTACGGTGCCGAGACGTGGTCCTTTACTGTGAGCCTAATCCACAAGCTCAGAGTCGCCCAGAGGGCAATGGAGAGAGCTATGCTTGGTATTTCTCTACGAGACAGAATCAGAAATGATGAAATCCGTAGTTAACGAAGGTGACCGACATAGCTCTCAAAATTTGCAAATTAAAGTGGCAATGGGCTGGCCACATCGTTCGCAGGACTTACAACCGATGGGGAAAAAAGGTCCTCGAATGGCGACCACGTTTAGGCAAAAGGAGTACTGGCCGCCCTCCGACCAGGTGGACTGATGACCTGAAGAAGACAGCGGGAAATCGTTGGTTTCAGAGGGCCCAGGACCGGGCGGAGTGGCGTCGATTAGGGGAGGCCCATGTCCAGCAGTGGACTACTAAGGGCTGAAAGGAAGGAAGGAAGGAAAGAAAATATACCATAGATAAGTTAATTTAATTTATAATCCTGCACTAAGGTAAACTTTAACCAATCTCATGTGGGAGTGTGGAGGGGTCTTATCGGATATCATGTAATTATTTTTTGTGACAATGAAAGATTTCAATATGCATAGCTATGTGAAAAAAATATTTTTTAAATAATTAAACAGACTTTGCCTACTTATTTTACTTTTATGAAATAAAATTTGTTGAGTTGCATTTTGAAGTTAGTGTCTTTTGAATCAAGTTTTTTTCTGTTGTTAAATTTTGGCACTAACCTCAAAAAATAGTAGGCCTAAACTCTAAAGTATGTAACACCTAAATGTGACAACACCTAAAAAATATTTTGACATTATTCCCAATCCCTGCTCCTCTCCCCCAGATCAACCCCTAGTGGTATTAATTAGTTTTTCTTTAAATGTCTTTTGTTGAGCAGGTAGTTTATAACTTGGATTAACGTTTAAGAGACTATCCACTACCAATTTCATTACCAGATTCTAAATTCCACATGGACAATAGTTTTGAAATTAGTGTAGATCTGTTTGCAAGTACAGTTCATTTTTATTCTCTTGTCTTATTTGGATCGGACTTGTTAAAAAAAAGTTTAAAATTGTTTTACAAAAATAATTTATAGTTTCTAGAAATATTAATCGCAAATTAAAATAAAAAGACATGCTAAGATTGTTTACCAAATTGGACAAGTTTAAAAAAATGAAATATAAGCATAGTGTTATTATTCTACATATTGCTGATCGAAGTTAAATGGATATGTTAGATTTGCAGACTAAACGCCAACAGCTTTCAAATAATTAGTAAGTTTGTAGGTAGAGACTATATAGAATTGGTCATTATTGGTCTAATCGACCAAGGCCTTGCCCTAATTGGCTGACAGAACTGACCGACCAACCAATACAGCAAATTTTAACAACAGGGCTCTGTATCTGTATGCAGCTGTTTTTATTTAAAAACGCACTGACAAAGCTCTACCAATATTTGAAAGCTCTACTCTTTAGTTTGTAAGCAACTGTGTAGGACTATATTATGCAATCAAACTTATTTATGAAGCAAATACTGAATCCCAATAATATGCGTAGTTGTCAGGCAAACCCATTACAAACTGTCGCCAATTTGCCGTAGCGGAAAAATGTTTTTCGGACAAACCGTTAATTTTTTGGTCCTAATAGCATTTTTTTCAAAAAGATCGACTCGAGTAATTATATCGCCAAGTTATCAAACAATCTTTAAATTGTTTTATGTAAACATTCCTTGTTAACCAACAAGGGAGATAACAGCAAGGAAATGACATTCGATAAATAAAGATACCCTTTATCAGTGTTGGAGGAGAATGGACGATGAATAATTGATACACTTATCAGGCTGCCTCCCAAACTTGACACAACAGTGACTTTCGACCTTTAGGCGACTCAGACATGCCTATACATACAGCATAGTTCATTAATAAGTTATCGTTACGTAATAATAGCAAGTACATTATTAGTAGCTGTGCACTACGGCCTTTTGTCTTTTTAAATTAATGCATTTCCAATCAATAGATACTAGGTATCTACAATTATCTAGTGCACTGAGCAGGTGACCACATCGAAGTAAGAGCGTAGCAAACTTTTGCATTAGATAATAATACGCAACACATAAGTTAAGAACAGCCATATTCCGATAAGGAATACGATGAAAATATTGAAAGTATGACAGATTTATTGTGCTCAATGCTCATGTAGTAACTAGATACATTAAATTTATGATAACTAAATTATACTTTTGTGCGTAAAGAGTCATGAATATACGCGTGTTGTGAAGATATAAAGAAATTTAGAATTCATTGAGGCTACCGTAAATGTAGTACGAAGTTGATCGGGGACGAATATTGATCAAGGGTTGTCAGACGCGCCTGTGTGCGGCGCACCCCTCACACCGACGGGGCGGGCGTGCGCCAATGTGCGCGCGATCGGCCCATGTGCCGGCAGCCGTCGCGGCCGGGACCCTGTGCCCTCCCGACTGACACCATTATAAACATTAACGCGCTATCCGCTGCAATATCAACCGTTTATCCCGACTATCGCTTACCGAACCGACTCTCCAAAACGCAATCCAAACCGTCAAGCCGCCACAAACGCTCCCAGCGGGGTAACTATGCTACCACGAAAATCAATAAATCTTGTAGTGGATCACGTACATTGCATCTGACTTTGCTCACAGTGCCCTATGCATAGTATCGCGACCGTGTCTAGTGTTTCCAATAGTGTATTTGCATTTCAGTGATACCGAAAGGTCGATAGGGCGAGTTCCTGATGTTCAATCACAAGTTACCGACTGACTTTCCAATGCAAACCCTCCGTAAGAAAACCAGCCCTTGCAAATGTGAGTTCGTATGCTGTACAGTTCGATTCGCTTATCACTTACGATACATTTTTCTCTATTCTTTTTTTGTTTCGAATATTGTTATGGTCATGCGGTGTTTTAGATAGCGCTAAATGTATACGACCACATTAACGCATCCTAGCTTTGGACTGTATATTTTGCGTTTTCCGTTGTAAATTGCATGGTCCGGCTATGACATTCACCACTAACTAAGATGTCAAGTCACCCGTGCGTTCACGAGCTAGTCTCATATCATAATTAGTGAACCCTGGTTTTGAACAGAGGGTGTGTTGTGGGCCTTGGCGAAGGAGCGGTGGTGCGACGGGCAGTAACTAACTTTAATCGGTTTGTAAGGAATAATGCAGGTGTGTCATTTCCAGCATCTTCTGCGGCAGTTCGGTGAGTAGCGCGTTCGCATTTCACGCTTCAATATGTACTTGGTTGGTAGACAATTACTTATGAACTACTTCCTCCCCTATCTGCTACCCACTTTGTTTAATTTTAACTCTCGCACGTCATGCCGTGTTATAAAATACTATCAAGGTTTGTAAAGTAAATAAGTTGAACAGTTTGTACCTTTCGTAACATAGTGTGCATGCATTGACCTTGTTGCGTTGTTTCAGATGTACCTATACGTTTGCACTGTAAAAAGTGATGTGTGAAAATGTTATTTTTGTACCTAAAATTGTACTTAATATAATATGAGTATTGCGAAGTGGACGTACCATAGTGATTGCAGATGCGGCAGAAATGAACTCGTTCAATGTCAAGATGCATACGCAGTCTGATGTTGATTTTATCTTAAAGGCCAATATTATAATTGTGGAACATTAAACATCCTTTGTGCATGTGTAAGGAACTCTTTATTTAAGGTCTAACGTCTTACTATATTTAAACATTCTGTCATGTAGCGATTTTCTGGTAATTTTATTCAAGTGTTAAGTTGCGAAGGAAATGAACTGTTCAGCTCATCACGCGTGTTTCATGACGTCACGGCCTTTCGTCTTCTGTCACAGTGTGTCGAGAAAAAGCAAATTGAATAAGAAAATTTGCCCACGCTGATTTTCGCTAAACACTACTACTACACGACTACGTGCTACGATCTTATCTATCTGTCTGCATTTCTTATGCTTATCTTGTCTTATTATTTACATGTATATCGTGCTCAGCTTTATATGCAATTTTTATCATTGGACAATTGTTATACAAATTCACGACTTTGAGGACCTGTAACATAGGAAGCTGTACGACTTAATACGATATCCTCAACTTGATTGGCGTGTACAGTACATTCAATTACGTCTATCAAATAGTATCATACGCAGAGCAACGAATGCTACGATTGATTATGACAACGTTCCATTCTTTCACGTTCCTTGTAAGACATAAATTCCGTTACTAACAATGTTTATTACGAGACATCATGTCTATTTCAAGTTCAACTATAAAATATGATTTATGGTTGTTAACTTTAGTCCTACACAACATAATCACGAGCAATTCAGATGTTATTACGTTGCTCTTATCCAGTTGACCATTGTAAAGCGTTTAGGTACTTAAAATATCAGTCGTCCTTGGAATATAACATTGATACAATATTTATGGTCACCAGTTGAAGCTAATCCACCACACGTACAGGCCAGGCCATGGCCACCGCCAAAATGTACGTACTGTACTGTATCCGAGTGCGCAACGACCAATTGGCTGATCCCAGGAAATTAGACGTTTGCTCCGAAACAGAGGTCAGATAGCCTCAGGTACGGCTGAGACCCCGATTCAGGAGACTAAATTTAAAAACAGGAAATTCAATTAAACGGCCAGTGATGCACCGTAAACAGGGACCGAAATAGGACAACGGCGCTCACTTTTATTTCGCACTTCGTACCACTCACGTTCTCTATATTTCTCTGTGTCTACAAAAATGACTCCCAAAAAAACAGAAACAAAATCCCTATTGGGCAAAGGTACGGTACTCCTGACTGGTGTGATAATTAATCGTCGTTCTCGACGCGTTTCGTGTGTGAATTATTTAATTTTGTGTTTTTGCCAAATTGTTAAGCTTACAAATTTAGATCGCCTGTGTCTATACATTGTGTTTCGTCCATAGTGTTGTTTGTGAGTTCGTTTACAAATGCTGTCTATATTCACGATATCACAAGATAATGTTTGTGATTGCTTTCGATTCAAGGCTATTCAGCGTCTCTCACATCAAAAGATATGTTTGTTTGACATCAAAAAAGAATCTGCTATTAGTATTTTACAATGTTACACGTAAACCATAGCAATACATTTTAGTGCGACTGATTTTACAGTGACAATTAATTGCAGTAAGTAGGACACGATATAAGTTTGGCAAATGTGTTAACATATTTCACTAAAGATTGAGCTTGCAGTTAACTAACTAACAATCTTCTATCTCTTGTCTTCGGCTTTTGTATTTAACGTCATATATAAAACCTTAAAGTACATTAGGTAACTAATATTTTTAGTTTTGTTTTAATAAATCCATTTCTTTTTCAACGTAGTCATATCAAAATACTTCGATGAAAAGTTCAATACTGACAGTTAAAAATCTCAGCATGATTTCAATAATTGAAACTACTCGTAAAGCAGTAGTTACATAGTTGGGTCACCCAAATGGCGCCAGTGTCTTCATGCTTCTAGAACATTCTTCAAGATTAATGTTCAGTTGTGCGTCTCTCCGCAGACAAGAACGAGCCCGGTCGGTTCCTCGGCGAGGGTGTGTCGTTCCGCGCAAAGCTTATCGGGGTTCTTGAGGTGCCCGAAGCCCGCGGCGACAGAATGTGTCAGGAGGCACTCGCGGACCTGAAGATGGCGATACGGGCCGCCGGGGAACACAAGCAGAGGATACAAGTTCATGTCGCGATCGACGGGCTGAGACTGCGCGATGATAAAACGGGGGTGAGTTTGATATTGTTTACTTTTGATTTTTGTTATAGTGCGTCCTAGATTAGCGGTGATGGAATGTTTCTGGAGGTGATCGCGAACCTGCGGGTGGCTGTTCGAACTGCCGTGAACCACAAAGGATACAACTGCACTTTGCTATCTCCGGCCGAGACTGGCTGCGACTGCGCGATGATAAAACTGGTGTGAATTGTAAATTTTTGCGTCATGATAAAAATGTGGTGGAGTATTTTATGAAGCTGCTCAATGTTTATGAGATAATAGCTGTAATCGGCTAAGACTAGCCCATAATAGAAGTGAGGTTAGTTGACAATGAACAAATATGAACAACATCAAAACAATATTACATTATCGTAATAGCATAAAAAGTGTCTAGCATAAAGAGAGTAAAGTGTGCTTCCATGGCACCTTCACTCAGCGCTTAAGATTAAATTGTAGCAAGTAATACACGAAGCCATCACATCAGAATCTCTGAACATAAACTTATTATCATCTCATTAAACTAAGTTGCGTTATAATGTGCATTTTAATGGATTAATTCCGCAAAGCAAATTTGATTAGAATCCTTTATGTCTTGGCTCTTGGGAGTGCTAATGACTCCGACCCGTGGATTGTAAGATTTAGAAAATCCGCATAACTAGTGGGATTTTAATGGAACTGCACTTTCAGTGATCCAGCTGCTTTCCATTAAACATTGAAATCATTGGGAAGTAATTATGATACACGAATACACGTGAAATCTTTGATGATATGTGGAGCGGAGCGCATGTAAAACTTTTGCGGAACATGTGTGAAATTTTTGATCACATGTGAAGCGCATGTGCTACTTCTGATCGTATGTGTAGCACATTTAAAATTTTTGATGATATGTGAAGCACATGTGGAATTTTGAGAGCATGTATCATGTATAGAATTTTTAATTAAACAAATGTGAAACAGATGTCATTGTGAAATTTGGATAATACCTATGTAGAAGTGTATTGAAAAAAGTAAGTTGCAAAGAAAACTGTTTAGACACCTACGAGTACAATAGACGGCAAAGTAACATTAGTTCTTAAATCCTGTGTGTTTTGTATTTAAATAGCACGTGAACTTGAAATACTATAAATATTCATTATCGGTTAGTGACATTACGTGCTACGTAATCTATGTACCTATGTATGTAGTTATTGTACACATGAATCAAAATGTCCAATATTTTATCACTTGGTGCTGTCCTTATGTTATCAGCTGTAATTAATTATGTTGTCAATAGCCGGAAAACTACATTTAATTACTGTTTTTAAATAAATAACACTAAAAATAAGGACTTAAATGCATACTGGTAATAATTTTCAACAATCAGTGGATTTTAAGAAATTAACTTGTAAATAGGCGGTATGATGGTAATAGTTTTTTAAAAACTGGTGTAAATGTTTATGCCACAGTGGAACAAAGCACCCTCTCACTTTTTGGACAAGACATAACCCAGGCCAAGTTTTGGTCCCAATTCGGACTGGATACAGACAGGCCCATGAGCCCTTATATTATAAAAAAAAGATAATTTTTTATTAACATAATTATCTTCTTATGTGTGTATGTATTATGAATAAAGATGTGTTTTATCATAACTACCCAAGTGATGTTGCAGAAGTTTTCTAACCCATATTTTATCATTTTAATAGTAGGCGATCGCGTTTTCTTCAAACTTGTACTTTATTTCGACGTCACTCGGTATCGGTAATAACACGGTAGGGCTTCTTGTCAGACAACCATAAGCTATTACATTACACGAGATAGAGTTCTTTAATGAAGAAAATTATAGACAAAAATACAAAGGATTTTTTGTTGATGATACCTTGCGGATCAACGACTACATAGCCAAATATACGCCTCATGCTAGGGCTAGGCTAGCAGCTAGGCGAACTCTTTCATATCATACAACACATTAGAATTATAAGTCGTATCCAGCACAAAGAACGTGAAATCGTTCCTAGTTTGATCATCCTTCACCCGTGCACATCTACGATCGGAAGTAATTCAAATATGGAACGTGGCTGGAATCAAATTTGTTTAGAGCTCATCTTACATTGGTCACTACGCCTATCACTAACAAATGGGATAATAATAATATATCGCGTTTTTGAACTGCCAATCATGATGCTTTATTTTTCTTTCCCCGCCTATAAGGTTATGTGTTCGATGTTGCGGACACATTCTGTTCGCAAATACACACCCATACCCATATACACCATATGAAAGATCTTTTGGTCTGCCACGACACGTGTCTGACACCCTCTGTGTCTGTAGATATAAAAAGAATAATTTCAGTCTTGTGCTTTCCTTTCAGGACTCCCTGTACCACCACCCAGTGCACAAGATATCGTTCATCGCGCAAGACATGACGGACTCCCGAGCGTTTGGCTACATATTCGGTTCGCCAGACACGGGCCATCGATTCTTCGGGATCAAGACTGATAAAGCTGCTAGTCAAGTAAGTCGTGTATAGTTTACAGCGACTTAAGTAACATTTTATAGGTAGTAAAGCCATTGTAACAAAAATGTGCCTCACCATACCACCATCGTATAACCTAACCTAACGCGAAGTATTATGTTCCTCATGTCTTCTTTTTCTTTTAGCTTGGTGTGAAAGGTTAAAACACGAAAAGTAAGGACATTAACATAACAAAAATCCAATAACAAATAATAGCAAAAAATAACTTGATGCTTTTAAAGCGCTTAAATATCTTTAAAATTATCGTACAACGTTAACTGTGCTGTTGACTGTACTGGAAGTGGAAAGGCGACGGCGGGTATGCGCGCGGTGGAGCGGGAGGAGTGTAGAGTACAACACAGCCAGGTGTCATGTTGACTTGACCGAGTAGTAACATCTTTCCATACGAATATAACACGTTAACTACACGAATGCATTGACTGCGTATTGATTCGTTTCTATAAGAATAATTTCTATTGCTGCTCAGCAAATGAATATTGTTTTTTTTAACAATATTTACAGGCTTTGCTTTCTGGGCTTTTATATTTATAAAAACTCAACTAATTTCATAATATTTGCATTATCTTTTAAAAGAATTTGAATAAACTTTTTATTTCAGCCATATTTTATTATTTTAATTAATTATCGTAACTGGGGTATAGATAATTAATAGTCAAAAAAGATCCAACCAAATAACAATCGTAAAACTCGTATTTTATTTGGCGACACATAAAACGGCACCGGTGTGGTAAAATCGGGGCTTGCCAAATTTTCGACTACTTTGAGTGCATTAAATGGTAATGAAATCCAGATCTCTGCGGACATAACCATCTCGCAAAGACTAACTAACTTACACTAAAGTAATACGACACGTCGTTGAGCTTGAAAGTGAATCATTATTTGGAAAAGTACTCCTGGATTCCAGTATGGTTATTAGAATAAACCAAAGTGAAGACACGAAGAATGTATTCCTTCACTTTGAGTACGATTCAAACCTTTACCAGTTAAAGAGACTGACATAAAATATCAATACAACGCCACAGGACCAAGACCAATAATAATAAATTTATAGTAAAAAACATTCAAAAAATGATGTTTTTATTTTTTTGTTCTGTTCGCAGCGAGTCTTTTTATTTAATAGGTACCTATACTATATCATGGGAGTGCATAAAAATAACTAGACCGCTATCGTGGGCTTTCGAAGATCGGTTATTAATTTCTGGCGTAAGAAGAACATATACACACATAAAACAATGCAAATTAAATAAAAGCTTTTAATAGGAGAAGTGTCCTCTCTATTTCTACATTTATTGATTTTATAGAGCGAAAGAGTTATGTAACTATCACTAGGTATATAAACATGCACATCGTTGAGATTGCGTAATTGAATTGCATCGATTAGAAATTGATGTTATCAACCACTTTTAATCAGAACTAAATGCTTTGGTGCATTACGAAATTCCCTTGTGGTCCTATGGTTTTAATATGTTTAACTTAAACGTTTTCATGGTAATTGCTACCATTTTGGAAGTAGGAAATAGAACTTAATCGAATAATTTTGACGTTAATGGGCTGTTATACGAGTATCTGAGGGCGTATCTAGTAAACCATATTTTTATGATGTCTATAATTTTCTGGAATAAATTAAATTAATTATTTATGCTACCTACTGAGATATCTACTATTATCTACGTCCACCAACCCGTACTAGGCAGCGTGGTGGACTAAGGCTTACATCCTTCTGACCGTGAGAGGAGACCTTGACTCTGCAGTGGGTTACTAAAGGGTTACAGACTGAGATATCTGCTTAGCCCAAAGGGAGACTGGCAGATAATGGTCATTGAAGTATTAAGTCCACCTTTTTTACTTTTATTGTTTATATTGGTATAGCAAAGAATTCAGGTACTACAGTTAGTACTATGGTGTTTACAATATTATAGTACAGTGTGTTCTCATGGATATGCAAAAAAAATTTTTAGTACCTACGACTAAATTAACTTAAAATGAATCAATTATGAATATATCCATTCCAGGTAGTGATAGCAATGAGGGATCTCTTCCAAGTGGTGTTCGAGCTGAAGAAGAAGGAGGTGGAGTTGGCGAAGCAGCAGCTGGAGAGCAAGAGTGTCACCAGCAGCCTCGTCCGGCATCCAGTCACCACCGTGGCGGAGATCAAGGCGAAGGTGCGCTTCATTCATGTATGATAGCAACCCTTTTATGGCCCACTGTTGGGCACGGCACGGGTCTCCATCCACAACAGGATGAGGACTGGAGCATACGCCACGACACTGGTCCAATGCGGATTGATGGAATAACGGGCTAGTGGCCAACCCGTGTCGGATGTTTTTAAACCGCCCATAGGACCTCCGACACGGTTCAACGACTGCTATCGTATCGATAACAACCGGGACCGACGGCTTAACGTGCCTTCCAAAGCACGGAAGCGCGCATTTAATTCAGTGCATTTAATTCAGTGGAGGACACACGTTGAAACCATAAAAATTGGTGGAAGGACGTTCATTATAGGATTAAACAGCTTTTATGACAGTGAATACCTTATGTATCGTCAAATAAGCAAAAAACAGATCAAGCTTGTTATTTATGCTAGGTAAATTGAAAATCGAACATCGCATACTAGATGACTAACGCAATTCTACAAGTCGTTACGCTTAGTAACGACTTGTAGAATGTAGTCGGTAAACAATCTTAGCGAGTCTTTTATTTTATTTTGCTATTTAAAAATAACGCAGACACCTAATTATTAAGATTTAAAACAAATTGTCATTTAATGCTGAAACAAATTTCTAGTAACGATAATTTATTATACTTAATTTATTTTAAACTTTTTTCAATAGAAAGTAGTGCCAAGATTGTTTACCAAATTTGCATAAGAGCAAAGAAACGGACAGTAGGAGTAGTAGAAACCTGGGTCGTTTCTTTGCGCAGACCGTGAGTGCCGGTGAAAGCGCGGCAGCGAAACCCACTGAGAGCAACGCGGAGGGAGGAGTCGCGGAGTTAGTCGACCTCGAACAGGAGCTGTGTTCCCTGAGACGGGGGCTCACTCAGGTCGAGGGGCTCACGCCGTCGACGGACCCGTTTGGAGACTCGTTTATAGTGCCTTCTTCACAGGTAATGGCATGTGTCTGGTTCATTTTCAATAATTTCATTCATCTATATACGAACACTGAGAGAAACGCGAAGAGAGAAGTCACGGAGTTAGTCGACCTCGAACAGGAGCTGTGTTCCCTGAGACGGCGAGTCGCTCAGGTCGAGGGACCGTTGATGGAACCGTTTGGAGACAGCTTTATAGTGCCCTCTTGGCAGTTAATGTCTTGTTACAAATAACGTACCCAACATTACGTCTGTCTGGATTTGTGGAGTTTATAAACTAGAAAAACAAATTACATCACTATCCTGAATAGCGCTGTAAAATCGATTTTTTTAACAACTGAATTTTATCCCAAATCCCGAGTTGACATTAGGTCAGGACATCTCCCGGGCAACATTACCTCGCCTTAGGCGGCTTAAGTGCCTAACCCGAGGCCTCAATTTGATTTAAACAGAATTTCTTTCGCTACCAGATTCCTTGGGGGCCGTCTCATTATGTCTCAAGCGCCGCGTGCGGTGCTATTGCCACGACAATAGACTTGGAATCCCGTTATCAGAATGAAGCAATGCATATTTCATCACAATCTTACAGATAATAGATATTTTATCTCTATTTTACAGAAGGGCCTCCTCCCCCCGCCCCCGGGCAGCACAAGCCGGGGGCGAACTACCCCCGCGCGGACCGCTTTCAGCCCGAGCAAGCCCACTCTTGCCTTTGACTTGTCCGCCGTCGCCGGGGACTTCAAGCCGTCGCCCGCCCCGCTAGTGGACAGCTTGACCGAGCCTCCGGTAAGACTCATCTCATACTTCATACTGTACCTTTTAATCTCAGAGAGTTTATTGAACTGCCATGTCTTCCTATTTAAATTGCTTTAAGCCCCGTATTCATTATAAACATTTGTTGCGCAACTGTTGCTCAACACCAAAGTTTCTCAACATTAAAGTTTCTGGCGAGAATGTTCTAACATTGCGTGATCAACTCCGCAACATGCTGATACGTTTTGGTGGCTATTTTATGCAACGATGTTTACAACAAATACGGAGCTCTAAGCTCTAATGACATAAAACTGCGATTGACTATTGTTGCTTACGTAATCAATTCTCTCTGAAATTAAAAACAGGTTGTCCATTATCTTCTAAATGTACATAGATAAAATAATCTATGAATGCAGAATCGTCTTGAAAATGGTGTCTGTGTGTGCCTTTAAAGTGTTAAACAAAGTCACAAAACGGACTTTCATCTTAAAATTTCCAACATATTACATATGTATAATTCTTAACTGTTAATGTAACACCATTTTCAACATCATTCTTAAACCTTATAAAAGAACTCAAAGCTACTTTAAAATCTGTTGACCACCAAATTAGGAGTAAAATTTATTTACGACAAACAAAACGGCCGTCGAACATATAACGCTAGTATTAAGTTTCCAGCAAGATTTCTTTTAATTTTTCAAGCCATTTAATTATTATATTGAAATAATTCCATTTAAATCAATATTTCTTGTAACAAATAATATTAACAATAATTATATTGTATAATAATATTTAGTATTAAAATGTCTATATCAAAACACAGTTTATATTGTAAACTAATTTAGTGGTTGACATACATGTATGCTTGCTATCGAGTAGCTTACTAATGTATTTGTGTGTGCTATGACTGTAGTTCTTAGGATCTACGATTCAAGCATTGCAAAAATATGACCCTTTATAACGCTTAAAACTATAGTAAATATTTGAAATACAAAAAAATATCTATGTTAATTTTGACTGTTTTCACAACACCAATCTGATAACTCGATAAAAATTCTAATAATTAAATTGAAATTTCAAAGAAATTCTCCAATTTTCTTTGATGATTGTTTTGATATGATTGATTTTTAAAATTGGTTATCGTATTACTTTATGGTTTTATCTGTGAAATTGTTATATTGTTGCATGCTCATTTTCTTTCATCAATGTCATTATCATGGGCCTGACAGCTCTATACTGGATTGGGTAGGATGTGACTTACAAAAAATTATAGGAGCGGGGAGGGGTAAAAATCTAAAAAAAACCGAAACATATTTTCGCAATGCAGTAACTTATCGAATGCCCTTTAAATACGCATTAAAACATAAGCTCTACCCGACTTGTAACTCAAGACAGTGATCAAGTAAATAATCTGATCGGGTCAATACCGGCATGAGTACGATATCGCTTCGTAGTTGGTCCTTCCTTCTGTACGTGATTGTCCTTACTCGAACTCCAGAAATGTTTGTAATGCAGCACTTCTGTTTACAACTATATAGTTACTAATTATATAATCTCGCAGAATTATCAACTTATCTATATTATGGTAGTGATAGTCTTTTCGTTCTGCACATTACGTGTGAGCCCAAACCCACCGATGTTGACGTGATTGTAAAATTTTCTCATATGTTGCGAGCAGTCTTTCTGTTCACCAAATAATAACCTTTTCTTGTAAACGCTGAATCGCCTTGTGTTTAGTGATAGCGCCTATCTATGTTAAATGTACGCAATGTCCGAATGAGTCGCACACCGCACGTGGCCCCCGGGGCCAGTAATACGTACGCGCGCAGCATGCCGTGCCGTGCATGTCGTCCTCGCGCCGCCTCCGCCTCCCCGGTGTTGCAATTCTTCGCGAGAATCGTAATGTCCTACCTGTTCCAGGTGAGCACGCAGGCCGCGACGTCCGTCACGTCGTCGATCACTTACGACGTATTCACCGAACTAGACCCCCTCGGCACCGGCCGGAGTAAACCTTACGTTGACAAAAAACTCTTCTTTCAGGAGCTCAAAAATCCACCAAAGAAGGTGCTCAAAGACCTCGTCCCGTCGACGCATTCGCTCCTATCCGATCTGTTGCCGGCGGCGGCCGAGCCCGCGTACGGGCCCGCCACCACGCTCACGTCGCTGTCGCGCCACTCGGGCGGCTCCGTGGCCATCGCCAAGCCCACTCAGGGAACCGTTTTCTCGGGCGGCTTTTTCGCCTCCGATCCCTTCGCGGAGACCGATCCCTTCGACAATACCGACCCCTTCTCCGACTCGTTCAAGGAGGATCCGTTCACTAGCATGCAGGAGTTCCCGAAGCAGAGTCTGATCAGATCGGACGACGTTAAAAGTAAGCCACCGAGAGATTTGGTCCAAGACAAGCCGGAGCCGAGCGCCGAGACCGGGAAGAACGTGTTCAACGGCCCGCTGCAGGTCAGCCTGCCGCCCGAGCCCGCGCCCGCGCCCGCGCCCGCGCCCAAGTCGCCCAGGCTGCACCGACAGGTATGTTGACATTTACATCACCTTTTACATTTGATATCAACGACATCCTTCGTACTGCTAGTCTTAAAAGAATCCAAATAGCTAAAAACGAGTGATTCCCAACTGCGCTACTTACTTAGAACCTAGTTATTTCTATATTAATTCAGGAAACAAAAATTAAAAACACACTCTCCCTTAACTGTTTTTAATTATATTCGTTCAAGAAAACGAAATCATAAGTTTAGAGCTAAGAAAGAGGGCGACGCGTTGTCATTTCCCAGGGCACAGACACGAGTACGATTCGGCAGCGGCCCCAGCCGAGCTCCAAGCTGAGCGCCGACAACGCGTCCCCGCCGCCGCCGCTGCCGCCCAAGAAGATAGGCGACGTGCCCCTGGTCCCGCCGCCCAGGCCTCCGCACGACCACGACCACGAGACTGAGGACTCGGAGACCGGGCCGCCCTTGCCGAGGCCTGCTCGAAAGAAGGAACCTTTGGTGAGTGTTGTTTGAAATAATAGCTTCAAAGCCCCACACTAGAAGTCCATGTGTCGTCGGCGGTTCGGACACTCAAAATAAGACGCACACTCAGACCAGGAACAGAAGATGAAACAAATCGTGAAAATTTACGCTCGGCCTGGAATCTTAGACAAGAGCTACCATATTTAGACATATGAATTTCAGATCTACTCGAGAGTGTTTTCTGATCATCCGCACAGGTCAGTAGCATGTTACCCACACCACCATGCGGGTCGGAATATCATTTATGTTAATCCTTGTCATTGTCGGTTCCTGCTTCGCTTTAAACCATTCGCATTCGTATACGTTTTTTGATCGGCACCTACACGGTAACACAAATACCAAAAAGTGATTTCCCGTTAACTTCCTTAAGATTCCTTCATGATTTGTTCTCGTTTTCAGGCGGACCGTAGCACGAAGCCCCGTCTCCCTGTAAGCGTGACGGGCGGTGCGGCGTGTACGAGCAGCGAGGACGAATACTTGGCGCCCGCGCCGCCGCCGCTGCCGGCCGCCAGGCGCTTCGACATCACGCTCAGCCAGCTGCTCACCGCCACCATGGACGAGCTCTCCGCCAGGTATCCTTCACAATGGGTATGTCCCATCATATAGAATAACTCGCGCCGCTTTGACCTCACACTCTGATCGTCTTTTTATAATTAATGTTACCCGAAAGGCAGACAAGTCAGCTGATGGCGACAACAGGGATTCCCTAAAGCGTTGCGGACTTTGTAGGGGAGCTGTTTTTTGAAGAACGCCATGTCATCTGGTATCTGTCTGTGTTGTAAATATTTGCAAATAACTTTTCAGGTTACGAGTTCCTGTCGCGACGCTCTCATCCATGACACTACCTCAACTCACAGAGTACCTCCGGTCGTACCTTGCGGCGGATACCGACAGAGCAGTAAGTTCTATTTTTGACCGGTTTAACCTTTTATAACTTTTTTATTACATACTAATCATACATCATTTTGTTATATTTCTAGCATATCCATGTAGACCCAGCGATGCGGCCTGAAAAAGAAAAGACCATACCCACAGTGCCATTAACGCCGCCAATAATCACCGAACCAAAACCAGTCCCTCCAATGCCAAAGGCGACAGAATTTAAACCGCAGTTCGAAGACGACTTCGCGCCAACCGACTCGGCGGAAACGTTTGTAGCTAACTTTGACGACTTCGACAAAAAAGCCAACCCCAGCTACGACAGGTATGCAGCGTTCAGAGAAATACAGGAACAGGAACTGAAAGCGAAATCCATACTAGACCCCTTAGATAGCGAACCGAAACTAGACGCAGAGGACAAAGAAATGACCATGATAGACAATCTCATAAAAACAGAGGAAGACAAAGGCGAAGTCAAGGAACCCTCCCGGAGTCCACTGAAAACTCTAGACGAGCTGACGCTAGACTCTTTCAACATGTTCAGAAACTCAGTTAGCCCTAAGCCGATAGAAGCTAAGATTGAAGACGTAAAGACTGTTATGAAGAATTTGCAAATAGAAAAGGCGAGGCGAAGTGTATCGCCGCGCGACAACGGCTTACCGGAGCCCAAACACGAGAACACTAACGATAGATATGCAGCGTTACGAGAAATAACAATAACGGAGCCGCTGGACGAGTTCGAATCGCTCCCGCCCGAAATGCCGAAGGAACGGAAGAAGTCCGACGAAAAATCGGACGGTTTCGACAATTCGGACTTTTTTGACTGCATCGACAATAGTTCCCTCTCGTTCACGCATGTCGAAGATGCGTTTAGGAAGAGCCCGTGTCTGAAAGAGAAGGAAGTTGTTGAGAAGAGAATAGAGGAAAAGAAGGAGAGTCCAGTGGAGTTGCCGCCCGTGAGGGAGCCACAGCCGCCCATGCGACTGTCCACTGGTTCTGTTAGTGACGTGCCTAGTGGGTCTTCGCCGGATACCAAAGGTATGTTGTCAATTATAGATATATAACTCAATGTACTCTGTGGTACTATGAAAGTATCTATAACTTATTGTATTTAAGGAAAGGTCTCTTGATAATTAAATTATTATAACTGAATTTATAAACAGAAACAGTTGTATTTTTAAATCTTTAGGTTATCATATGTACTTGTATTCAAAATGTGGGTTGCGAGTCGCAACTGCGAGTGAGGAGAGAGGGAGGTGAGGTGGAGAGTCAAATACATTTTGAAGTTATAACTAAAGATTTTTCTTTTAGTATAAAAAAAGCATCAGACGTGAATTTTAGCTACTAGCTAATGTTTCTCCTTGGTGATTATGGTAACCATTGGTTTTATCAATGGTATCAAAGGCTTTGTCCGTGTGTCCCTGGGTCGACATAGTCATTTTTTAATGTAATAAATAACAGCAACATCGAGACCTTTTTAAAAAGATCTAAGGTTGTTTTTACATGAAATGAATGAAATGTTGCAACACAGAATGATGTAACATCCGACAAATGTCAATACTGAGTTAAATAGTGCAATGAATACATTGCAGACAAGTGTCCAGTGGTACCGAGTGTGGTGGAGAGTGTGGGCATCAGCGTGGGCATGCCGCCCAGCGTGGGCGTGGGCGCCGGCCGCTGGGCTGTGCTGGGCGGGACGGGCACGTCGCCATACTCCTCAGACTCCAGGGACTCTGAACCCCATGCGAGACGGAGAAGGCCTATGGGTAAGTACAAACTCAAAAGCTCTTATTTCATCATGAGGTATAAATTATGTGCACGTTAACTCCAGTTTCAACATTCCCAAAACGCCTAGTTTTGCAGGTGGGCTGTCAAATACTAACGACAAACGCAACAGTGATATTGTATGTGTATCCTATTGTGATAGGACGTGGCCTTGCGTTTTTTTGGTGTAACACATCATAATATGCAGTAGGATTCGATGCGGTACACCGCATGTTACAACATGGCGAGGTGCGCAAAAGCTGTGATTGATTGCAGTGGTGACGTCATCGTCGTCGCGCGACGCGTCGCCGTGGGAGGAGGAGGCGCGGCCCGTGGCGCGGCTGCAGCGCCCGCCCTCGCACCACCGCGACCGGGACTCCAGAGACTCCAGGGAATCCAGGTACTAGTTTTATACCGACTTCAAAAAAGGAGGTTATCAATTCGACACGTATATGTTTCCTAACAAGTATTTCAAATTTCCTGAGTGTATGTATGTAGATATGTTTATCCTTGCATATCTCCGAAACCAATTGACGGATTTTGATCGTTCTTTTTTGTTCGTTTGCATTTTATCCAACTGAGGGAATAGGAAAAGTTTCAGCATAATCGGTTCAGTAGTTTCCGTGATATGCACTTAAAACTTCGATCAACAATACACTAGATTTCGGGTCGGCGCAAAAAATACGTCTCGGTGAATAACAGCTCACTTGAAATGTGAGCTCTTTTTTTATTTAGTTCGCTTGTAAAAGAGCCAATATAAACACGTGTCACAATGCCGCAATGTACATTCAAAAGTTGCAAAAATAATGCCCGAAGGAACAATTTAACGGCCGGAGTGTCTTACTTTCGGTAAGTACATGTAGAATAAGTTGTATTTTATGCTTTAAACTAACAAATAATATCAAATTTAAATCAAAATTGCCGATTTTATATCACCGCTACAAATGTTTGACCAACGTTGGCGCAAAATTGTGTGTAACAGAACAATAGATGCATGGAGTAGATTTGTATTGTAATAATTTATTTGTTACTAGATCTTTAAAATTGGTTAATACAAACTTTGTGTCTGTTTGTTGGACTTTCATAAGATACTTAGCTTTCCTTTTTTTATTTTAGCTTTCCGAGCAATCCGTTTACGTGTGCAGAATGGATCTCGACTTTCTATGGACATCAGTTTTAAAATTATATATTGACAAGAATGTGTTTCCTGGAGGAGATAAACACAATCACGAAATTAATTTACTCAAATCAGTGGTTCAAAAATTTATTGACGTCAGGTTACATTATATATGTAAAAAAGCTACCGATATTTAATTATTATTTTGATCTAATTATTGCACTAAACTGTACATGTATTATGAAGATTGTAAACATGAATATAAAGATATTGTGGAATTTAGTGATATTTTTATTTGTGACAAAAAACTATTGTCGATTCGCACTTTTACCACCCTTTGTTCCCATTCATCCACATGTGCACACAGTATGTCTAAACATGACCGTACTTGCAATATTACGGTTTGTGATACCTTAAAACCCAAAAGAATCCCTTTGTTCACATTCATCCACATCTGTACACGGTATGCCTAAATACGACTACAATACTAAGGTACCTACTAGCCACAACAGCGATAGACACCTTGGCCAAAAACATATTATACATACACATAAATAAACATACACACAACAAAACGGTAACAAAATAAATAACATATATGTATGTATACTATCAAACATACTCGTAGATGCCCAAAATATAAATAATTTTAACTAAACTTTCGTGCATAATAATATACTAAATTATTTTTGTGTTCAACGCGACTCCATACCTTCTGTAGTTAAATTTGAGGAAGCAAACTGAAACGAAACCAAAGGATGTAACTCGCAAGGTAATAACGGGAAAAAGTACTTTATTTATAGCTTATTAAGGTTGATTTCACATAAAATGTTGTTTAACTTATGTCTTTTCATTTCTAAGTGACGGGAGTAATTTATTGCTTTGCTCGTTTTTCGTGACGAATGATTGTAAGAAAAAGAATATTTTGAAGAATTGCTACCTTATTGCTAGGCGTCATGGTTGTAATTAGGTTGAACTTACAACTGTTTTAAAACGTTTGTCTTATTTCGTTAGTAAACAAATGAAGATGTATAAGTATGTATTCACGCGGACAGTTATAAGTTTTGATTTTGTACGTGACCCGATATCTAGTGTATTGTTGATCGAAGACTTAAAACTAAAAATTACGAAAAAAAAATGAAATAACATTGGTGTTTTTGTATCAAGTATTTTGTGTGTATTTAAGTTTAAATATAACCTACATTGTTTTCAGACACAACTCATCGGGTTCAAGAGAATGTCTAGACTCGGGCAGCGGACGTGAGAAGGAGAAGATCAGAGACAAGAGAGACAGCAGGGACAGAGATCTCAGTAGAGACGGGAGGGACTCGGCGAGAGACCGGAGGGACTCGGGCAGCGGGCGGGACCGGCGTGACGTCAGCAAGGAGAGGGACCACAGGGACCACAGAGATAGGAGGGACAGACGCAGTAGAGATAGGAATAAAGACGCGTGGGACAGAGACAGGACGTATAGCCGCGAGAGGGATTATAGGGACTCGAGGAGCAGAGAAAGGGCTAAGGACTACAGGGACAAAGAGCGACACAGGAAGCCGAGGCACTCCTACGATGAAGATGAAGAGTAAGTGCATTATATTATATTTCTGATAAGTTATACTATATAATGATACTATATTATATCTCTGATAAGTTAGCGGTGATTAGTTACTCTTACAAACTTACTTCAAAAATTACACGTATATAGATAGGGCTGTGTTCCCATAAAAAGTACACTACTAGAACTTTTAGGAATTAATTAATCATTAAAAATCACATCCATCTCAGTTTTTGTTTAAAAAAAATCATGCGATATAACATTTTAAATGAACTGATTAAATCATAATTGTTTAAAACAATAGTTCAACTAATCCTAGAAAGGTATTCTGGTCTTAAATGTCTGCCCTAAAGCGTTGCATTATAAAAGAGGCATGTTTTAAGATGAAATCCATTCACGTCATTAGTCGCTGCTGATTTCCCGAATGTACAATTAGTTTTAGTATTTAATTTTTTCCTACTTTTCATACAGTTATAGTGACGGGTGCGGTTCAGGGCGGTCATCGCCAAGAGAGAGGTGGCCAGAACAACGGTGGCGAAGAGATGGTATGTTACTTGTTAAGTTAACTAAACTGTATTGTTAAGGTAAAAGTTAACGAATACGATATTTAGGTTTGGTTTATGCAGAGCAATTTTAAAAGTTAATACATACATGGAAGATCTTGATATTATTGCGTGGCGGTACGATTTGTCCAACGTAATAAATCTGTCTATTCTTGAGCGATCTATACGTGATCCTAGCATAAAAACAGTGGAAACTATTATGTTTGTTCGTTTTTGCAGAGAGAAATTACGGTTCCCTGGGTTGGCGCGAAACAAGACGTCGAAATGAAATGAGGCAAAGTGAAGATCCTAGTGAAAGAAGGTATACTAAATGAAAATTCTTACCTTAATTGGTCGTCGCTTGTTTTCTACTAATACTAATCGTAGCGTGCAGTGCACCCGATGTTAAATTGTCACTGCAGCCCATTAACAAATAGTATTCATTCCTTTTTACGCTCATAAGTTAGGATCACGTGGCATTATACTGCATGTTCAAAACAGTATTCTATAAAAAACGTTTAAATACCAGTGTTCACACAGCACATGTTAATTCGAAAACGCGAAGAGAAGATGCCACTGCATAGCAATTACATTAAAGTTTGTCAAAGGGTTTTACTACAGAAAACCTACTTAGCTTTACAGAAGATTTGATTTTAATACACGCTGCTGTTTCAGATATGGATCGACATTAGGCTGGCCGGGGCGTCGCTCCACCACAGGCGGGTCCCGCCGCGACCCCGACCGAGACTCGCGCGACTCCCGGGACCGAGAGCTGCGGGACTCCGGCCGAGACTCCCGCGACACGCGCGACTCCGGCCGAGAGTCGGGCAGGGACTCGCGAGACTCCGGCCGAGACTCCATCAGAGACGCCAGGGATCCGCGGCGGAGACGGAGGGAGGATCCGAGGGCGAGGCCGAGGGACTATAGGTTCTCGAATGACTTCTCGCCCCGGGAACAGGCGTCGCCGTTCGATAATGACTTCCAGGACACGCCCGCTCCTAATATCAAGAAGCGGGCGCCTTACACCAGCTTAGAAGGAACCAGGTAATTATTTTTTTATGTATGGCGACTTACAGAACGTCAGACCAAGAGAATTTGCGTGCGAAATAGTGCGAGAGGCACTGTCATGAAGTAATTTCTATCGTTTTGATTGAGGCCAGACAGATTGCGAGAAGATCTGTATTTGTTGGTTTTGATCGCAAAGGTTTTAGGTGCTCGATCTTAGTAGTCAGAAGTACGAGTAGAGCATTTGCAACTTCATTTATTCTGCCTGTTTGTGCATCATACAAAACACTAGTGCATAGGCTACCGTGACCACTGACCACTCAACAGTGTAGTGACTGCTCTTCATTTAACTAAAGATGGCAATGACCGACAATTGAAAACACAACAGATTATGTATACCTTCTTATTCACCCGTGGCACAAGCTAAACACGCCCCATTTGTAAACTAGGGATGTGCGAGTTTTTGTAATAAGTTGTTTTATATTTACCTTCTTTCCTTCCAGATTCGCGTTCGAGCCGGAGGACACGACCGCCTCCCCGTTATCGGGCAGCTCGGCGCGCGCTCGCGACGGCGACTCGCCTGCGACTCGATTCCGATTCGACTCCGACTCGCTCTCGCCTCGTTCCATGTTCGAGGACGACTTCACCGTGTCCACGCCGCGCGCGCGCACCGCCTCCATCGCGGAGGAGGACGAGGACGTGCCCCCCCTCCGGCCGAAGCCCCCCGCCCACCGGGATATAAAGAAATCGGAGTCCGTCAACATTTTCACTCGAGAGGCGGACCCGTTCGAGGGCGATTCGTTCTTCGCGTGCACGGGGTCGGACCGCGCTGCGAGAAGAGAGAACTGGCCGGGCGACTTCCAGGGATTCGATAACGCGTGAACGCGCTACGCACGATGGAAGTCCGTCCCTCCAGAGAAGCGTCGAGCTCAGCGAATGAGACGGTGAGGAGACACAGTTATATAATCAACAAGGCGCACGTCGTCAAAGCTTTCGTCCTGTAAGCGGTGTGTGCGTGAATGTATGAAAGCCAAGTCTTTAACTGTTGAACAGCAAAGTTAGATCGTTAAACGAATACCATTTTTTCAGACCTTTGAACAGATCATTGACACCAGACCAGCGGGTGTCTAATATAATATTTATATGAAATGAACCAATATATTTTTACTGTTTCCTTCGTGAAGGAAAACTAGGTGGTTGTTGGTCACTTCGTCAGTAATGTGACAATCATTATCGATTCCTTTTGCGTTCGCTGTGAAAATACAGTGTGAGAAGCTGTGAGAATAAATAATACAACCAATGGAAAAAATGTAAATGATAATCGAAAGTTGACAGATGCGCACTTTGTTGAGATATTAACTGTTGCCAGTTAAAAATTAGATATGTAATTCAAGGATCTCGTAAAAATATTCTACTTGTATTACATTTATTAACCCAGCTAGACGAATTTTATGTCCAAGTGTGTGTCCAATGTTAGCTCAAACTGTCAAGTATCGACGTACAGAATGATTAATCATATTATACCTACAAAAATTTAAAAAATATTTATATAGGATATATCTTATTCAATTATTATCTATTATTCGGATTCAAATTGTGACATTTAATTCACATTCAAATGATTCTGTACAGAAAGCGTCGCCATACAAAAAAATAATCGATACTCAATCACAGGTTAGTCTGTTATGAAATTAAAAAAGGATAATATTAAATTGCTTTCAACTATGATTAAAAATTGACATATTTTATACAATGTTAAGTGTCTTAACTAAATAATCATATTCGGTCTTTGCCTCAAACAGAGGAATGTCTAGTCTGTATATAAAACCTGTGATATATAAGCAACGCTCGTAGTTAATTTTTGTGTAGCTCGTTTAGTTTACATCAATTGACCTTAATTTTTTAACGTAAGGGTAAAATGCATGGAAATTTGTGACGTTGAAAAATTTAACAATTTATTTGTTTTTCCTAACTCCTTTTATATCGAATGTACACCACTATTTCAATGGAAATACAAAATCGAAATTGTGGCACAAAATTTTCTCATTTATAACCCAATATTTCTGTAATGATGATAATTACAAATGGTATGATGAGCATTTTATACACTACAATATATCATCTATTGTATAAATGCTCTTACCGTTTATGATCTGTCTATAAATAAAAAGAATCTCTGATATTATAGTGTTTTCATCAACGTAGTGTGCCTGCGAACAATTCAAGTGCAATCATAACAGAAACAATGGGACAAAAGATCCTTGTAGATCCCTCAATCAATGGAAAAAAACAATAAAAAGAGTGGAATACACCCACTGTTTACCCGTGAATTGACTTGATAACATTTGGACTATTGATAAAAATATATTGTGGAAAGAGAAATAACAAAATAACAATTCAAGTGCAATCATAACAGAAACAATGGGACAAAAGATCCTTGTAGATCCCTCAATCAATGGAAAAAAACAATAAAAAGAGTGGAATACACCCACTGTTTACCCGTGAATTGACTTGATAACATTTGGACTATTGATAAAAATATATTGTGGAAAGAGAAATAACAAAATACAAGCAATAATAACCTTTTACAAGTGACCTAGAATAAGAGTGTATTGCTTTGAACTTGTATGTATAATATTTTTTGTAGACATTCTGTAGGGAAATATCGGGTCACCATAAAAAATACAGAACAAAACTGATAAAAACATGCCTTAGTTGATAAATAAATGGTTTCTTGTATTTCTTAAAGGTGAATCGATATTTCTGCTAGTATAAATATGCGCCATATACATATAAAAACTTCTTATAAATAGCTAATACTTTTATAAAAATTTTGTAATTGACTAAAATATACAAAATTGTAGGAAAGAATGTACCAAAAACATTATGTTGTAGTTGTTTATTGCTTGCATATTTTGAGTCCATTTCACGTTAACTTATGATTTTAATATGGCACTTTCAAGTTCAATTAAAAACTTATATATCAATGATATTTATTTATTGCTTTATTTCACAGGTTAGTGTGATAAGAAAAATGTGGACATTTTTCTCAAGATGATGTCTTGTTTACATTTTAAAACAATAGATAACTATTAGAACAACGCTGCACAAGGAAATATTGAAAACAGTTGAAATGTTGCTCCTATGACCCTATTAATAAACTTGTGAAGCACCTCTGAACAAATAATAAAATTAACAACAGACTTGTTAGACCACATTGAAACTATTACAAACTTGAGCATTGTGTATTATGATGTGTCTTACAACTTGCCTTCATACATCAAACATAACTAAAATTATGTGACATAATTGCAATGTTAATGTTACTGCAAATAATATATCAAATTTCATTTCAAATTTCTTTGTGCAAGTTGCTATAAAGCCTGTTTTGATTCTTGCCATCTTTGGACCACATTATTAGGAATTTGAAATTAATATATTTACAAACGCCATTTTGTACTATGCTAAGCTTAATTATTTATAAATTTTAAGTACAAAAATCGTTCACTAAAATACTTAATTTCTTTATTGACCTTAAGGTCGTGCAGACTTTATGATTAGTTTAAAAAGAAATCATTAAACTTATGTTAAGGCGTTTTAATTTGAGTTAGTTAAAGTCTTCAATACATGAATTAACTATTGTGTGCCATCCAGCACCTAATATAGATTTTGGGCACAAAAATGACCTTATTTTTGTTTAACGAAATGTAAATATTTTGCGAAAAATCGATTAGTTGTTTAGCGCTTTGTAAATAATATCCTTTAAATGTTTGTATATTATGATATTAATTTATTATTTATATTTACGACATTATTTATGTAATCCACTACTACAATAATTTCAATAACTATATTAAAAGTGATGAGTTTAGTGTGTTTTAATATTTTTGTCCATCAACTCTTCATTTAGAAAAAGAGTGTCCACAAACCATGTATCATTCTCTCGTAAATAATTAAGATAATTTGATTGAGTTATCTAAAGAGTATTAAATTACATGACGAATTTGAACCGAGAATTTTTAGTTCATTATAATTAGTTATGATTTAATTATTTTTATTTTATTGCTGCATTTCTGTTGCATTATACTCCAGCTAGAATTATTAGTAACAGTAAATTATTATTATGTGATAGAATAGGTTAATGTTTGATAATTTCTGTGATATTTTTTTTTAATTAGTTTATTCATTAAATTTGATGAAAATATCCACGCATCCACAATGTTCTTGATGTATTTAGTTCAAGTGAATAATAAGGAAGTAATCTTAACAAAAACGAATCTTTATACCTTTGTCATTTATATTATTGTTACCTGCATAATCTAGTGATGATGATTCAAGTCAGTTTTGTATTAAAACATTTTTTTATATACCGTAGTTAAAAAAAAATGATGTGCAATTACTTCCACCTCTGTGGCGCTGTACCAAAGGTATTATTTGTTCAGTACCTAACTGTTATGTAAAATACTCGAAGTTAATAAATTGTAACAACATAAACTAACGTATTGTATATTAACCCTTTATTGCAAATTTAGAAGTAGTAGCAACCTACTATGACTCGAAACTGCCCCCCATGATATCCATCCCATGTGAATGGATAAAGTGTAATTCAGATTAGGCAGTCAAAGCAATATATTTTAGATCAGTATCTTCCCTTGCAGTTGGAAGTCCATTACTAAGAGTAATAAATAGCATACCCTATGCACATGACCTATCGACCAGCGTATTTCACTCAAGTAAATAAGAAATGTATAAATATTTCTAGGAAATAAATAAGAATGTGCGAAATCCCTACTGGGTCGTATATTTAAGTACTCCCCGTACACACTACTTATACGACCATTGCTTTTCCCTTAATAATCCATTGATACTCCTTAGCAAAAATTAGGTACATGATTCTAACTTATAATCTGCAATATTGTTTTCTTCCAAACCCTTCAAAACAATTTTTGGATATATATTTTACGTTTCCAATAGGTACCTTAAGCAAATTTAATAACATACCGATACGGATTGTCATATTACAGTTTCTTTAACAGGCAGCAGCTGTTAATTTAGACTTTATCAATCAACTTCTTATATTTGACCCAGAGAGGTATAAAAAGTATAGGCTATTTGACAATGAGAAAAATAAAGTGTCAATTACTGTAATCAGTATGTATTATGAGTTTAAAAATGATTATTTATCATCGGAAGTTGATAATAATAATTAATTTATGTAAAAATCCGTAAATAAAAATGCATTTTTTTTGACGTTTGTCACGTGACTCAAAACGCTCCTGATTGGTCGGGTTTATGTGACGTCACTTGCCAGTAAACCTTGTTCACCTACTTGCGCTGATAGCTTTCGAAACTGTTTTAATAATATTTTCCTGTGTTCTCCATTGTTTTTGTGTAATTTATTTGCAATATTCTGTCAGTTCTTTTACTATGGACAGCAATTTTGTAAAAGCAGACAGCAGAAACTTGCCTCAACTCGACGCAATCATATATTCGGTCGGATTATTTTTCAAAAATAATACCGATTTTTATGCTTCAGAGTTAAAAAATGTGAAAACAGCTAAGTAAGTATATTAACATTTTAGTGGTAACTTATATCATATCATAAGAAAGTGCGATAATGATGAATTTCCACAGCAAGCAAGAACTTTTATAGGTTACAAATGATAGATGTTAATTTGGCGCAGATCGTGAACACAAACGATAATTTGTTTACTTTTGCAGGTCTGCAAGGGATTCGTATGGGGATGATGCCATTGGATATGTGCAACTGCGTCGTGAGTCAGGTCTTTGCACAATCAAGTGTAAAATTTGTCCTGAGCACAAGGTGAGGAGCAGCTCTTACAACGTTACGATGGTGATAGACGAGAATAAGGGGGAAATTGTTCGCTGTAATTGCTTGGACTGTACAGCATCAGCTGGTGGCTTAAAATCTGGCTGATATTTCAAAAGTTCACAGTTTGTAAGTTTCCTTTTTTTTTGCCTCATGAACAAACTCTGTGAAGAGACTAGTATTAGTTTTACATTGTGGAGCTTGCTTGCACAACTGTTCCACAGTCACATATTTCAAGGTTGTACCTACTCTGGAGAGCCTTGGTTTCTTCCAGAAACATTTCACCTCAGTGCACGAACGTTCCTCTGTGTCGCACAGATGGATCCACATGAGGAATGCCACTGTGTTTACAGCATTCAAATATGTAATAAAATCTATCCAGTCTTATCTCAGTCAAGTCAAAATTTAAATTAAAATTATAAAAATGAAATATGTCAGCACCATTTATAATTTTATTATGGAAATCATCAATATTGTAAAAGCATTCAGTTATTCTAAAGTATTCAGTCATTGTATAATGTAATTGCCATAAAGAAGACATTTTGGATGAATAAAAATAAAATTTACTAAAGGGTTTCAAATGTTTTATTTCATAAATTATATAAATCTCCAAATATAAATAGAATGCGCAATTAAGTGATTGGGTACCTGTTTATACATAATATATAACAGTCCAGAATGGCAGGGCAAAATTACAGTTCAGATGCATTGAATGCAGTTTGAACAACTTTAATAACTACATGCTATTTTGCAGTCGGATTAGTTATAATGCCAGTCTAGAGTCCTATTTGTAAAAGTTATATAATAATAGCATATCCTAATCCTAACTAATGTTATAATAAAAATAAAAGTAAGTATGTGCAACCAGTGTACAACAGTGACATCACTCGCTCTGCCCCCAAATCCAGGAGAAATATAATTGATGAGACCGTTAGGTGTACATGATATCAAGTATTTCACAGTATTACCTTCTTATAATCAGACCAAGTCAACTGGACTGATTTTTCAACTGTTACAACAGATTCTGTTAATGTTATTTTGTCACATTTTTGTGATAAATCTGAAAAAAAAAAGGTTTATTATTTTAGGAATAATATAAATCTATACTGATATTATAAAGCTGAAGAGTTTGTTTGCTTGAATGCGCTAATCTCAAGAACTATTGGCCAATTTTAAAAATTCTTTCACCATTGGATAGCTGTTATCCCTGAGTGCTATAGGGCTTATAGTATAGGCTATGTATGTACCATGTGCGAAGCCGAGGAGGACCGCTAGTTATATGATATTACTGTCTTAGTTAACTGGTATAAGTGGAGTGTAGAAATAATTTCAGTACAATTTAGAAACTAAGTTTGCATACCTTCTGAACAAGCTTCAACTACAGTAGCAGTAGGCTCATCATTGGTTATTATAGGTTGTTGAATGTCTTCATTTTTGAGACATTGTTCAACAAGTTCCATTCTTTGCTGTTTGACAAATGCAGATCAAGAAGTACCAGTATCACACATTCTTTTATTGCGATCTGGCTAGCAATGAAATTTAGAAGGCAAAGCTTTATCTTCTTAATTCAAAATTATTTTCTTGCTGTAACCCATTTTATACTGATAGTAATTTGTCATGTCATTTTCCATCTGTAACAAACAAACAAGAAAACAGCGGAATTATTCGAAGTGAGTTGCAAGAGACATTCTATTAAAAACATTAGGGAACATTTTCTGTTAATAACCTCAAATTTATAACAAAATATTTACATTGTGAATGTAATAAATTATTAAAAAATATAAATATTATGTTTACTTACATCGAAATGGTCTTCACAGAAGAAAATATTTGAACTATTCGCTATGTCATTATGATCCCTACGAGAAAGTTGCAACCACTTTCGGCGCACTTCGACTTTCTTTGGAACACTTACAAATAGTTTTTCCGGAGTTTTTAACGACGTATTTGTACATTTTGGAACTGCACACCATTTGTAACTCATTTTATTACATAAATCGCTGTTATAATTATAACGTAGTGTGTATTCTATGTTATAATGAAAATTCAATCGCACTTTCGTTTTTCGGTCGGTGCCACTGATCTTATATTTACTGGCAGGTGACGTCACCGACGCCATTGCAGCGCGATGTTGTCAAAGTAGCGTTTTGGAGCGCTATTTAAATATTGAATTTTTATTTTGATATTTTTCAGTAAATATGTACCAGAATTAAAAAATATAACTTTTACTGCGTTCCTTAAATTCTACTTAATAATATAAAATGGATTTTGAAAACCAGTCAAATAGCCTATTATACAATATAATAATTATAATCAAGGTAATAAATCAATAAAAATAAATGTTTTTAGTTATCTGCATGAATGTGGGTATAAATTATCTGTATCTCCGTAAGCAAGTTTCATGTGGCAAATTGTCAATTTAAACGTCAAATCGAAAAAATCTCTCATTGTCAAACAAAAAACAACTTGGTCTTTGATGAACTAAGACAAAAAATGATTATTGGAAAATAACAGCTGTTATTGTGTGTTTTATCAATGTACCACTATTATTTTAATTAAAACAGGTATCATTGTATTTCTATTCTAGGTCATGCTAGTACCAATTAGTTTTAGTGTTGTATTTGAAAATGAAACAAAGGTAAGTCGGAATGTGGACTGGTTGCGTAGTATTATTTGTTGGTGTTTACGTGTTACTATTATTGTAAACTTTTTTCGTAGAACTCGTTCGTTGCACAGTGGAGATGACCTGAACGGCTACACAATGCTGACAAATAAGCACGAAGAGGATCACTTCAACGGCGAGATGCAGTTACACAGGATTAAGCCCGTGGAGCACTTCATTGAAGCGCAGGTCCAGGAAGGAGACACGCTCCAAGCTATTGCTCTAAGGTTCTATTGTCCTGTAAGTGATTGGTCATTCCCATATTTTGATGAATACAGTACATAAGTACCTATACTAATAGGTTTTTAATGAACCAAGAAATAAAGAGTATAAATTACCTAAAATTAATGATAGTATAGTCAATTGCGGCAAGCTACTGGTATAGATAAAGTTAATTATAAAAGATATATCATAAATTGTAATATTGTTTTTAAAAATCTATTAGTGAAACATTGATCTTATTGGCATGGTCTAAAATGGCCCATCCTTTCTCATTTCAGATTTCAGAATTGAAAAGGATCAACCAAATACATAAAGATAATGAAATCTATGCAAGGCGAACAATAAAGGTGCCTGTCACACCCTTCTCAGTGCTGACCGAGTTGATACCTACACAGCAGTCTCCACAACCAGTGCCTACTACTTCAGATGACAAAGCAAACCATACAATACACAATCTCCTACAGGATCCTATTCAGAACATTGCTATACATCAACAGCAGAATACTCAACAGGAAAGTATGGATAACAACGACTGTTCTATAGACTGCAACTCTATCGTACTGAATAGTACTCTGGCACCATCTGTTGTACCTTACACAGACTCCGAAGTGACTGAAACCATCTCAGAAGACACCAAGTTACTGCCTGATAAAGCTAAGCTTTCTGTGGAAACAGTTGTGGTGAAGGAACTGACTTCTCATGGAGCAGACTTTGGATTGAAATGGTTTCATTTGCTGTGCTTCGTGCTTATTCTTGGTGTTGTGATACCTCTAGTGTATGTTATGTTCTACTTAGAAAAACCGGAACATCCCTTAAATGCAACTTGATGATTTAATACTGGACTTTATCTGATCAAAAAGCTTTAAGTTGTGGATATGTTTTTAATAATCAATTTTACATCATAATGTATACATAAATTGAAGTATACATATAATCTAATTGTATTAATGTAAAGTAAATTACCTATTATAAGGGAACACATGTGATTTTCTAAAATATAATGTTTTATCATAAGACAGTTGTTTTTTTGATACCTAGCTATAATTAACAGTAGTTTGTTGTTTTAGATGATGGTAGATAGTAATATTGTATGACAAACTACTTATTGAACTTTAAACAATAGTCCTTTTAATAACATGTTCTTGTTGACACAACTGAACACGCTTTTTTATAATTCTTTTTAATTTGAAATTCAATTCAAATAAAGAAACTACAGCTAAAGAGAAATTGGGCTGTGAAAAAGTAACTGAAAATTCAGTTTATACATTTATAAATACCTATATAATAGTTATATAGACACATTTGTGATCGATTATATTATAATCGTACTATCTACTGGTTAAAGATTGGGAAAGGTTTATGTAATTATAAGGCATTAGGTGATTAACTGTGAAATAAACATCTCATCTACCAATAAAATTCTGAGTTATAGTGACCATCTGGTAACTGGTGATAGCAATACTGTATATTTTTGATGTTATTAATGAAATTTTTAGTTCTCTATCTAAAGAGGTTGTAATAGATTAGAGTGCAGATTTGTTGTCTTTTTTTCTGCAAAATGTAGCAGTGGCTGCAGTAGCCTTAAGGCTACTGCCGTGTGTTGGTAGGAGGCGCTCGTGGGAATTTTCGGTAAGTGATGCTGAGGCGACCGTCATCGTGTAGAGCGTCCATAAATAAGAAGAGCTGTGATGTGATCTTGGTTCAATAAGTTACTATTTTATTTAATATCGCGATGTTCTGAGCCACTGCCTGCCTCCTGCCTCCTATGGTGAGTTTCAATAATCTTTATCAGATATGGATAGCCCTATCGCAGCTTGGTTTCGCAACATAAACAGTAATGTTAAGTAGTGAAGAACTCGATCTAACTCAATTTGGGTAGGAATCCCATTGAATACATCCTCATTAATGGTCTTTTTAGTTACTGTTACAGTGGAGGGAAACTTCATGAAGAAAACCATAAAGATGCTAGTGTTCTCCAAATTGATCTCACTCACTAACTAGGCCTGTCTGTTAGACGATACCTGACTACATAGTTTGTCACAAATATCTGTGCCCAAATATAGGCACAGTAACATAACAGTTAACTGTTAGTTTAAGGCCCACACACTATGCGACCTGGCATGCATGAAGCTTATTCTTATGGTTCTATGAACAGTAGGGTAGAAGGTTGATAGAAATAAACACATAACTCCATAAAATAAAGAATTTATTCTATTCTATATTCACTTACAATACTTCATATCAGTAAAATTAAATCCATTAACCATAGACATAATCTTGAAATCGGTACATTAAATAAAGTGATAAATGCATTAACGTTTTATAAAAAACCACACCAATGAATTAATACTAAGATCAAATAAAAATATGAGTTATCAAATTTGGTTCGGCTTACAGATATTGATAAAAAATTAGCCTCAGAGCCATTATAAATACTTTATCTCTCTGGCGGCACTTTTCAAGTCTTATGATTTGCAAAATTCACAGTCACTTCTTGTATGGGAGCGGGGTAGTACTGTACAATATGTGGATTGAGGTGACTATGGTAAAGCTATCAGAAGTGAGTCAAATTGCTTTAGCAAATTGGTTAAAAATCAGAAGTTTCCACGACCGATGTTCGGATTGTTCTCGTGCACGCTGTAAAATAAAGATAAAAACACAAATAAGTAACAAGTAAATTTGAAAAGATGTTAAAAACGCAAATATTGTTAGAACACAAACAAAAACTGAAAAATTGTTAAGAACATGGTAAAGTTGAAAAGGTTAGTAACAAACAGGTTTACGTAGAAGATGCGATGTGGAAGGAATGATCTTCGCTCGATGAGTGTGCCAGTGCTTTGTAGGGAGATTAGTGATTTTTTGTTAATTCGAATCAAACAACAAAATCACTAGTCTTCCATACAATGCTTGGCTAGCGTGGACCCCGTTAGTTGGAGAGCTCACACCTAAAATGTTATTCACCACACAAAAATGTTAGACACAAAAAGACAGAATATCTAAAGATATTACAATCTACTTGTAAATAAAACAAAAAGTACTTATAGTCAACTTGAAAAGAATAGAAAATATCTGTTCATTATTTAATGATGCAATATGAAATGACAATTATATTTCAAAATTCACTACTGTTTCATATAACTTGTACAACTATTTATTTGTTTTCAATAATACACATAGTACACTCAATTTTAATGTAGCCCATTGTTAAAAATCTGATACATATACGAGTATCATGAAAATTTTAAGAGTTGATAATTGAGACCCAAGGTTTTAATGTGAACTACAATAACACTACAAACAATTTTTATATTTTACCTGAACAAAACTACGTCGTCACATGCCAACTGTACTATTTAATCTTAGTATTGTTTGGGGCCAAGTCAGGGAACTCTTCAAACATTCTAACCAAAACAAGCAGAGTTAGTAATGATGAACGAATAATATAATTCACGATCTGGGTAATCATATAGTAGAAACATTAGAATTGACTCAGCTGGTCACAATGAACTTATTAACCGAAGAGGTGATAAAATGCATTGTTAGGAGTTAATGACACATGATATTTAACATGCGATGTAATAGGAGGTACATTAACTTCTATTCACTTTAATATAAACTCGGAAAATTTGTTTAGGGTCATCAACTTATTAATCAACAACTTTTACTTTACTTTTGTGTTAAAATATCTTAATCATCATATCTTAATCGTCATAATTGACATTCAAAAGAAAATTTACATATGAATTCAATTGAGACAATGACAATAAATCATTTCACTCGTGAGATACAACTCAGTAATGACCTATTCCATGGTCGGGTCTCCTTTTACAATGAGACGGAGTAGGCCTTAGTCCACTACGTTGGCGTATTGCTGGTTATTAGGACATTTTTATTAATTTCTTTAAAGTGACACATGTAGCCTGGTATCCACAGTACAATAGTTATCCCTAACCAAAGTTATTGAATAGGGTGCCTTCTCATCGTCTCGCAGGCGAGCTGATCACGCCTGGGGAGAGCGTCCAATTTTGTATATACGCCATCGATGTCGAAAACTTGGATAGCGTGATTCAGGAATACCCTTAGCGCCGTCTGTCGACGAGTGACGGAGGGCGGTATAGGACAAGGACAAGCCAAAAGCGCATGGTGTTCACCTCTGCTGCAGCAGGTACTGCGCGACCTGGATGCGCTGCGGCGTGCCGGTGATGGTGATGATGCGGTCGGCGGCGCCCGGCAGCGGCTCGGCGATCTCGATGCCGGCGCCGCTGTCGCCGCGGATCTTGCGGATGCGGGAGCCCGCCTTGCCGATTATCGCGCCCGCCAGCTACCAATCGAATCAAAGGTTTTTTTAGTTATTTGGTCGAGAGTGAAATAAAAATTCCCCTAAAGGTTAATCCAGACTTTTAACCACAAAATTTTACGCAATATCATCCAAATTCAATTGCAGTGAAAAAGTAACAAACATATAGCCATTCTAATAAACAATCACATTTATGAGTCTCAATGTGGTACCCTGCCAAGCGGTGTTAGTCCACTGGCTAAGAATTCACTTCTTTGTGGCTTTGAATCCTAGTGGTACGAACCACAAACGAAGAATATAAAAAAAATTAAAACAGTTCTTGAAGCGGGTTGGGGCAGAATTTTAAGAGAAAGTATTCAAATATCATCCAAAATCCTCAGGTGATTTAAAGTAAAGACAACGTTAAATGCAGGTATACACATTTAAAACATAAAAACATTTTAAACATTACTACTGTTAACACAAAGCAAAGAGTCCAAAGAAATTTTACACCTTCTACCCTTACAAACTTGTGTGTATTCAAATCCTTGTATTAAGTTAGTGACGTATCTTAAAAACACTCACATCCTTCGGTATGGTGACCTGCGTCGAAGTCTCTTCCTGGTCGGCGGCGTTGTTGCCGAAGCCGCCGCTGCCGCCGCCCCCGCGACCGCCACCAAAGCCCCCGCCGAAGGGACTTCCGCTGCCGCCACTGAAGGACGGCCTCGGGGGACCATTAAAACCTCCACGGGGGCCGGGTCCGGCGAAGTCGTTGAACGCGGCTCGTGGGGGCGGGGGGCCACTGCGGCCTATCGGTGGGCCCCGCGGCGGCGGTGGGCGGGTTGAGGGCCCCATCGGCGGGGGCGCGCGCGGCGGCGCTCGTGGGGGCCCCCGCGGAGCACCCCGGGGCCCACCGCCGGATGCAGATCCATTGCCAAAGCCGCCGTACTCGTCCGCGTAGAAGTCGTCGTAGTTGTGCGGATCGTAGTTCTGGACGCTGCCTTTGATTGGAACCTGAAAATGACGGAGCCAGTTTTGAAAGTTTTGTTATCGTGGCGGAATGCGGATAACGATATCGACATAAGTGTACACTAAACTTGTGTAAGCAAGCCTAACGTAGTATCGTAGCATTCGATTAGCGCGTAGCAAGCGTAGCGCTCAAACAATCGTAGCATAACCTATATAGTAATCTGTGTGCGTAGTGCGAGTTGCACAAAATTGTTCGAGTAACTTCACCGTCGCGTTAATCGACTATACGCTAAGCGCCAATTCCGTTTGTCATCTTAGCCACAAGATGGCGCTGCTTCAATCCCATAGAAATCGACGTATTCGCGCTCGATTAACGCGACGGTGAAGTTACTCGAACAATTTTGTGCAACTCGCACTACGCACACTGTAGATTCATTCGCAGAACATCATTCTGTCGATGCATTCGCCGATGTGTAGACAAGCTAATTTGCTTGTTTGTGACAGGAATTTAACGTCGGCAGATGTGTCTGCCACCGGTCCGTCAGTTGTTGGTTTTTATGGCACGCATCAAGGGCTTCAGCACGAGCATCCAGCGTCTGCCCACACATCTGTTGACGCATCTGTATTATTGAAGTTTCGAATGAGTGAACACGAGTGCTTTTTGAAGTTGTTTTCGTTAGTCATAAATTAACTAACGAGAAAAAACTTATTAAATTAACTAATCTCATTCGCTGATGAAACATTTTTTTTAAACTTTGCATGCGTAAGACATACGTTTACCGAGAAATAACATAGATTGAGGGACCTAGAGATGTGGACGGCTCGTGGTTAACCACCTGCTGAAGCATATATTGACGTCCTCGGACGCGTCTCGAAATCATGTGTTGTATGTGTGTCATGTATCGTTAACCTTTTTCACGACCTTTTCAACCCGTCATTCGAGTAAAATACTAGCCTAGTGTGAAGCGGGTTTGAGTGCGCGACTCACCTGGCGGATCAGCTCGAGCACCTCGCGCACGCCCGCCGCCACCGCGTCCTGCTTGCCCACCAGCTGCACCACGCGCTCCGTGCTCTGCGGCGCCAGGTTCGAGAATATCTTCAGCCGGGCGCCGGTTTTCTGTTCAACAGTGAGTATGTACGTTGTACAACAATGAATAATAGGCTAGCTGACAAAATTTGCAATTGAGTTTAAAAATATAGCTTGGTATCTATTTTACTCCAAAAATATATTATTTTAAAAAAAATAAGCCATTTTACCTAAGAATTTTGCGTTTTTAGAAATGAACTCCAAATTGACATCGAAAAAGGCCAAGACTATTCGGCCATTGCGTCTTGAATGATGTCACGCCTCGCGAAACAAGCTGTTCACTGTATACGAAAATGACAGCAACAACATAACGTTTCCCGAGGCGTGACGTCATGCTTCTCTGATTTGTGTTCAATCATTTTAATGTCACGTGATTAAATGGCCAATTTTGCGGATTTTATTTTCCGTAAATATTGGTAATCTTTAATTATTTTAATGAAAAAAGTGTTTATTTGGTTACTACATAAAATGATTAATTACTAGAAACCCTATGCCAGCCGATTTATTCCTAGTGGAAACACGCCTATTATAGCATCCAACAAAACTAACCTACTCTCAAAGTTACAAACCTAAAGTGGCAAGGAGTTGGCGACGTAAATTGTGTGATCGACTTACAAGCTTATATCGTGGTTTTATGGAACGAAGGTTTCACTCGTGGATCGTTTGTGCTGATAACATAACAGTCGCGTCTGAACGAGCTTTCGGATGGAATGTAAGGCAGTTGATTACGTTTGCTCTCGATAACATAGCAGACGTTAAACCTGATCGGAGGACACGTCCAACACGAGTTGACCCAGCGCATTTTCCGACAATCCGCATTAGAGCAGCGTGGTGAAATATGCTACAGATGTTCCCATGTTAGATCCGTGCCTAACAGCGGGACATAAATATTGTTGCACCCAACTGGTATGTGTCGTACAAAACCTATGACGACTGCGTTTTTATTTTTATGTAGTAGGTATAATTATCTTAATTGTCTTGGTAATCATTGATGTATTAACAGATAGGTTTTGCCATATTTTGACATAGATAATAAATAAAGTATTGGGCTTATAGGAGTTAGAGTACCGTTTAAATTCGCAAGGGTATGTTGTGGATATTGCCAATTCCTTTGTTTTAGTTATTAAGTATAATGCGTGAGGTATGTCTGAATTTTGACAAAAAGTTTAATTTTTTATGTTTGACATGTTAATAATTGACATTTTTTTTTACTAAATCGAATTGTATTGTGTTTTGTGATTGAGATGTATGTACCTAATGACTGTAATAAATTAGTTAAATCGGGTAGCCCGTACTTATTAAATAAATAAATAATCAAGACTACTTACTGTGTATAAGAAATAGTGGTTTTTTGTGCAAGAAAAGGGATTGAGTCTAAAGAAGTGATTTATCATAAAATTACAAATCTAATATTTGTAGTGAAATCAAGCATTATATTGGCACTGAATGTTAACTTGCGAGCGTGTCGCGCTGGTAATAACAGCCGTTTAATCTTTCTTAGAAGAAAGATGCAAGTTTGCAAACGTAAGCATTGTTTCCATATTCAATGCAACTATTTAGATCATCTAATATTAATGCGTTTAATCGAATGAAAATGGTATGATCTGATGTCAACTATTCATGTATTTTATAAATAGGATAATTTTGTGGCGTATATTTCACACCTGATATTTATTACACAGACTTTACAAACATAGCAGATTAAATGTAACTCATAAATGAAGCGTCTTGAAATATACTATACAATGACACAGTGAAGGTAAGGCGAACTAACATAGATTTCCGTATCAGTAACCCAACTTTCGGACCTTTAAAGCTGTTAGGTCGCTAACACTGCATTGGTATTATATCATTGAAAAAACGTACTGGAGTCTGTCCATGCTTCCCACTTTAGATTGAAAATCTGGTGTGCAAAATTTTCAATTTTTCAACTAAAGTCCTAAGTTAATTGCTACTCGGAAATCGATCATGATTAGCCGCTAATGTAGGCCACTATGTAGGTCATTGCATGAACCGTTATCAATTTTATCAACAAGGTGTGTGATGCAAGAACTTGACGTGACAATTTTACAGGCGACAAGAATTTTTTACTTTTATTAGGTTCGGTGGTCGTCCTCGAGAGGCTAATTAGTAATATTTACTGAGGTAAATTGTCCAAAAATAATCAGTTTGTTAATATTTCGTGACAGACGATGGATGACGTTTGATAGGTTTGAAGGCGCATGCGCTAACAGATCGACCCGCGCACGTGGACCAGTCTGGCCCGGCCGGCCCGCCCGACACGCACAAACAACACTGTCGACGATCAACTAAACAACACTTCAACATTGAAAACATAGTTATTAAATATAAAAACTAACCCCAACACAAGCGTCGAAGATGTCAAAGCACAAATCAACACAAAGGAATGATCTTCAGAAGACATTTCACACAAAGAATATTACGTAAAATTATATCACAAACAGATTTAACTGTTTAAATGAAAAGAAAAACAATTTTTGTTTAAATTTTAAACCACTATTATTTGATAAACAAAGAATGCGATCGAAATATATTACGCGCACTAACCGACCGCGCGGATATGCGTCCGAGAGCGATCCGATCGGCAGGACCGTCGCGGAGGAAGGTGGACGATGAAGTGAGTTGGCCGGGGCCGGGGCGCCGGCGGCGGCGTGCAACACCTGCCCCCGCCCCGCCGCTGCACTTGTAGGGCTCCGGACCCGCGCCCGCACGCGCCACGCCTTCGCCACTTCAACCGTTCCTCGTAAACTTCATTCGCAACTTAACCATTCGGCAACGGTAACAAAGCACCCATTAGAATTTTAAGTTCCGTCTGGATCGCTCATATCTAGTATCCGAACGGCCTCGTTTAAAAACATAATTCAACGGTACCTCCACCCGCGTACGCCACTCGAGTTAATGAGTTTGTCAGCATTTGACTTTGGAATTTTGGAGACCTTCATCCCGCTCCCTGACCATTATTATTCGCGAAGTCTAGGTCCCTCCGCGTGTAGCAAACGCTGAGTGGAGTTTCAGTGCTACTTTTAATCGTCGTGACTAATAAGGCGAGTGGGCCACGGGTCGATATATGGGTAGTTCGAATTTGATGGTACGACGAAGCCGTACGAGCGCGAGGTTCGATACGAAACGGAAGCGCTCGCGTGTGCCGGCGGACATAATTGCCGGTGTCACCGCCACCAGCCGGGCGCAGGGCGCAGGGCGCTGGCGGGCAGCCCTCCGTCACCCACCAGGGACCGTAATTACGTATCGAAGACATATGCGCGGCCGGTTCAAATTACACCCGTTCGATTACAACCACTAATTAAATTCCAATTTCATCGGAAAAAAGGATATCGCTATCGGCGTTCTAATGACACGTTCTCCGTTGGCATTTACAACAGACAACAATGCGTTGTAAGCGCCGAAAGGAAAGCACGGAACGACAATCGATTTGATTTCAGGGAAATAAATTTCAGCCCCATTGCGACCATTCACCGCAGCGTTAATGAAGTTGTCGCATATCCGCCCTTCTGTTTTTTGTCGTTCCACATCTAGGGAGGATGTGAGGGTTCACAAAAAAGCCACAGAGGCGTCACGTGCGCGGCGCTCCGGTAACACGAGCTTCCGACGGAAGAAACCTCACCAACACGTGTCGCGCCTAACCCTCGACAACGCCATCGGCCTACGAGTGTTGCGAGGTCTTTGAACATTTTGTTTTCATAGGTTTCGAAGGGTGAGAAAGGTATTTTTAGAAAGTACAAATTTATCCGTCGATTCCAATAATTTTGTACGTAAAGCAAAAGTTAAGCATGATTAAGCAAAGATGCGCAGATTTTTTTAAACACCAATTTTTTTAGTTAAACAATCTCTATGGTATCTAACTGCTACATGTAGGTCTAGGCACTAACCGGCGGATAGTTACCATTCCAATATTACTTACTGTACTAGCAACAATCACAAAAATTCATATGAACAGCAATGTAATACTTTTTTACCGTTAAAGGTACCTATCAACAGGGGAGCGTAGATGTACCTGATTTTGGCGATCCAATGGAATCAATCTTGTTCATTCGAAAGCAGGCCGCAGTATTTGGGAGTTGATTCATAGGCAAAACTTGTAATATGTTTAACTTCAAAGGAGTACCCGAGAGAAATACTTATTTAGGCGTTCAAAGTTGCCTCCCTATGCCAACGGGGGAATTACGTCGAAATGAAACAACTGAGAGGAAACTGGTGCGCGTACCTGGCTTACTTCAAAGCGACACCACAGTATTTTAAAGGCTATACAGTAAAGTCGGGCCCTGTCCTTGAAAAAAAATTATAGCAGCGCCATTCTTTGTCATTACCTACTTGAGTTTGTTAGTATAAAAAATCCGCATTCGGATACAATGATAAATTCGTTCATTGCGGCGCATTCGCGACAGTATGTGTACCGAGTGCATACCGAACGGGACCGTTTGTTGTATGAAGATAGCACGAGAAACCGCAACGGCGACGGCAATGAACGCAATGACGAGTGGTGAGGACAATCTTTGCGTTGATTGCGCTGTTGGTTCTTTAATAAGTAATCTAGCAAGTGTATTTCGACTCCTGTACATTTGCCGAAAGTGTGCAATATCTAACTAACCTATACCTACCTGATTTTTGGGATTCAATACGAGTAGAACCCATCCCGTAGTGTTTGGGAGTTGTACTTAAAATATTAAAATTGTAATACATATGTTTAATTTCAAAGGGGTACCCTAGAGCTATACTTTATAAGCGTCCAAAGTTGCCTCTCCATGCCAACAGTGGAATGTCGAAACGACGAAACGAAACAACGAAGAGGAAACTGGTGCGCGTACCTGACTTACTTCAAAGCGATACGGCGTAGACGGCATGTGTTCGAAATTTCTATTTAGGCAGGTCGGCGAGAAGGAAGGCCTTATGTGCGCGAGCATTGTGCAAGTAGGGCCGGCGGTCGGTCCCAGGTGCGCGGGTTTTTGTCGGCCTTCCGGCGGCTGCGAGCGCACCTGCCGCCGCCGCGCCGCCGCAGCTGCCGCCCGCGCACGCGCACGCGCCGCCCGCTGTACTGAGCGCATGGTGCGCCAACTGGATGGACCCTAGCGTCGGCAACAGTGTCGTTCTACGCGAAAATGGCTGTCTCGTCCTCGGAAATGAACAACGGTCAATTTTTTTACGCTATGTCTTTGGAGCAGCTAAAAGTATGAGTGTGAATATGCCCGAGAATTGACGGTCGATGAAACTTAATTGACCCCAAACTAAAATTCCGAAATCCTTGGGTGGAAAAAATTCTGAGAGTCATTCTGAAGAGACCAGAGGCGTTTTATATTCGTTCTGATTGCGTCCTGCTATCATGGTGGAATCACAAAGTACCATTGCCTAAAGGCAACATGCAATGTTAGTTAAATAACATTAACGTTACTATTCCTCCGAGGTCATAATGAACCGCATTAAGAATGCAACTAAGTTCCGTTCCCAGGATCGGGATCAATCGGGATTACATAATTTCACACGATAAAAGTTTTGCCAATCTTTTGCCGAAATTTGTCAGGTCTAAAAATCTCAGCAAATTCCATGGGAAAGCAACCTCCTTTGCGTCTCACGATTTTTTGCAGAGCATTCTGAACGAATTTGGTTAACTCGAAGAATCTTACCTAGAGTAAACAATGACATACCAAGATCACATTATTGCATCTCAGGACTATTATTTTATTGCATTATGTTTCAGGTAGGGAAGAGTTTGGAGTCTATTATAGTTACTGACAAAGGAGGTGCATAGAAACAGCTGATCACGCACAAAAAATGTTCATTGATCTAATGCAAGCTTTAACCTTTAAAAAGTAAACTATGTATCGTCCCGTCGTCTTTAAATGGCACAGCTGTTAAGTACCAAGCTAGTTACATTGTGCACTCGACAAATTTAACGCAGCTGAGTCTCGACAGCTATAAAATTCTTACGATAACCAAGGTTTATGTATGCAAAGTTCGTTGCCCGATGCGTGTTAAGTCTGACACCTGTCAATGCACTGAATGATCAATATTGATGATATTGAATATTCTCAATATGTGAAGCACAAAATAAACGGATTTGGTTACCTCGCTTTTAATCATATTTGTAACGCCCGCAAGTGCTGCTTATTTTTACCTTACAAAAATTTCAATATCGATATCCCGCTTTTAATTTGCATATTTTTATGGAGGAAATAGTTTTTCTTCTAAACAAGCAGGCAAACAGCCTGTCTGGGCCACCCGATGGTAGGCCACCATCGTCTACTGAAACGAGCAACGCCAGAGTTGGAGGACAGCTCTTTTTACGCCCTTTAAAAAAAACTGTTGAACCGACTGAACTTGTTGAAATGCCCGTTCATTATCCGACCGGTATTGTAAGTTGTGAGCACATAGATTCCAAGTAAACGGATTCCCATACAAACACTCACTTACTTATTGAAGTTATAGAACGCGTTGCTCACAGAAGTTGCGGCATGGTAGTAAAACTTTGCCGGCGAAGCTGGCGCACTTTAATAAATCGACGTGCTCCGGAATGTCAACTATTTACCGAAGCTCGGAATAGGGTATTTTAGTGATATTTTAGTGTAGTAGAATGCGAAAGTGTACTCGGTCCCTGGTAAATATCGTAGAGCGGAAAATGTGAAGTGTTAGCCAGTAGGAATTTGACATAACCTCTCTCGGCCTCCATTCGGCAGTCGGTATCCATGATGGATTTCCCCAAAAAATATCAACGTCGATCTATTGAACTATACGCATATGTTACGTTAAGATTCTATACTGGATCTGGTCTTATTAGTACCAGATAGATATTTTTTGGAAGTTTTGAAATATCAATGGCAACATCTCGTCAACTCGAAACACAAGACAGGAGGAACAATTTATTTCCAGCATTGTGCCACCAATAGACCAAGTCAACAAATTAAATACATAAGTATATCATTACAGTGAACTCGTTTATCGAAGTTATGAATGCGATGCTCACTCGCAGTGGAGCCAGATTGCCGAGTTGCGGCATAGGTTTAAAACTTTGCCGGCGAACCTGCCGCGCTTTAATGAATCGTCGCGCTTCGGAATGTCAACGTCGTTAAGTCGTTGGGCTAAAGTTTAGCCGCTAAACTATTGCTGCAACCCAATGAGAGAATATTTTCTGGATCCAGCTTTAAACTTTAGATAAAATTTAGAATTTTTCATTTAGGATATTTGAATGGAATTGAGGAGAATTGGAACAGAATTAAGAAGAGTTTGAAGGTTAGCTTCTGAAATCTTAAAAGGGGGCGACGTTTTGGGAACGCTGCTAGGTTTAAAGAAATCATGATACTATTATAGTATTTGATTGTTATTGTAAGTATCATCATAAGCAACGAGGATACGTTCATATTTTGTTAGATACATTTTTAGATGGTTAAGTTTTCGAATGAAAGTTGCAGATAAAAAAAACAACAAATCTGCAGCGGTTGCTTTTATTAGAAGGAAAGCGGGCCACCCGATGGTAAATGATCACCGTCGCTTACTGACACGAGTAACACCAGATGACGACACTGGTGCGTTGCTTATGACGCTTGATATTTATGACAAAATCTGATTCCTGATCCGACTTTTTGACATAAAAATAATTTTAATATCAAAAACGTCCTAAGTGCAACACGCATGCTTGAGAAGAGAAGGAATTGATTTCATTCTAAAATTCAAACAAAATTTCGGCTGAGTGGGTCAAGATATCATTTTGTCGATTGTACATCGGAGAATTAGAATGGTCGCTTCAAAATTATCTCGCAAATCAACAAACAGGACGAAATTTGAGCTTTTGAATTTTTTTCAATGACTGTAACAGTTATAGCACCTAGTGTACAGCTTTGAGGAAAGTCTAAAGTGTTTACTACCTGGTAACCAGTGGAGTTTCTAACAAGAACATACAAACATCATGATAATGAACAATATGTAAAAGGTCGCGGTGAAAAATTATAAACGTTCTAAAACATCCGTTCGATTAAGATAAGACGCGGGTACGGCAGCTGCTCACACATCTGCCCTTCATCCGAGCACCGGCTCCGAAACGCTGCGGTAAACAATCTCTTAGTCGCCTCCACGGCAGATGAACTACGCGAACTATTAACGACCATCTGCTGCGACTATTTCTACCTGAAATTGTGCTTAAAATACGCATACGAACGAGGTTCTGTATCACGCTCTTGGCTTTGTCCGAATTGGCTGACGCGACCGACCGACCACCCAACACGACAAAATTTAAATACACTGTATATTGCTTCGTCCACATTAACGTCCTAAAGCTTTAAGTTACATATTAAACACAAATATGAACAAGGTTAACGTTCAAAATAACAAACGATTTTAGCGAATAATATAATATTTAACGAGTTGTTTAACGGACTTTAACGCCTTAAGACGCTGATGTAGTAGCAATCTAGGATGCTGTCCTACTACACTGATAAGCGACAAATGCATGCAATGACGAGGTCGTAATTTAGTAAAAAATTAGAAATACATCATGTAAATTATTGATGTACTTACGTGTGATAAGACACTCCATAGTCCTTTTTTGCTTTAGTAACATAGTTTTACACTTTCGAAACACACAATTCGGCATTTTGATTATTTTTAGTGCGCAATACTCACGTGCTTCACCAATAGCTGATATTATGTGACTAAATTGCATTGTGTCAATTTTATTGGCCAGTAACCCATTAATGACCCACTACAGGGTCGGGTCTCCTTCTCGTAATGAGAGGGATGTAGGCCTTAGTCCACCACGCTGGCCTACTGCGGGTTGGTGGACTTCACATACCTTTGAGAACATTTTTTTTGTGAACTCTCAGGCATGCAGGTTTCCTCACGATGTTTTCCTTCACCGTAACAGCAGGTGATATTTAATTTTATAAAGCGCACATAACTTTTTTACAAAGTCATTGGTGCGTGCCACTGGGATTCGAACCCGGACCCCTCGATTCGAGGGAGGTCGAATTCTAAGCCACTGGGCTATCACCGCTCACAATTTTATTGACATTGGGTAAAATGCAATATTTCGACTGACACGGCACTATTGCGTACGCCTGTTATCAGTAGTTGTGTAGTATACCATACAAGTCAGGTGCGTTAAGGATATTATATTAATAACATTAATTTTATTATTAGTTTATATGACTATGACTAACTAACAAAGTAACGACTAAAAATACTTGAGTACGTGAGACTCTCAGGTAGGTTTTCTTATTGAAATTTCTGGGCGTCACGACACCTCGACTATTTTTTGTTACTCACTATTTCGAAGGGGATGTCGCTTCGAATAATGTAATTACAATGAAATAAACTAGTTCACAAAGCGGTGATAGCCCAGTGGCTTAGAATTCGACCTCGAATCGAGGGGTCCGGGTTCGAGTCCCAGTGGCACGCACCAATGACTTTGTGATAAAAGTTATGTGCGATTTATGAAATTAAATATCACCTGCTGTTACGGTGAAGGAAAACATCGTGAGGAAACCTGCATGCCTGAGAGTTCACAAAAAAAAATGTTCTCAAAGGCATGTGAAGTCCACCAACCCGCAGTAGGCCAGCGTGGTGGACTAAGGCCTACATCCTTCTCATTGTGAGAGGAGACCCGACCGTGTAGTGGGTCATTAATGGGTACTGACAAACTAGTTCACTTACCTCGCGAAGCTCCTTGATTTTGGCACCGGCCTTGCCGATGACGCAACCCGCGCGGCTCTGGTGTATCAGTAGACGCACGTCCAGGTCTTCATTGTTCCCTCTCATTCCACCCTGACAAACACACATACCGTTAAAATTCGAAATAGCATAAAAAAATAAATATACCTTTCAGTACATCGAAACAGGTAGTAGACGGGACGGCTATGTGGGCGGGGGTACGCCCTAGATTGTGCAAAACTATGCGTATATTAGATCATTGTATCACTCTCATCGTGTGACTGTGGGTGATAGAATAAGCTCGTGGTTAGAATGCCGCTAGCTGAGCTTGCCAAAGTGGATTCGAAACAGATATGTTATGATTGCCGTTCTATTTGCTTCCTTCCTCCGTGAATCTAAAATTACAGCTAACTTAGTTCGCAGTTACGGCTAGATCACAATACTTACATCAGCCAAATTCGGCAGTATTTGCTTGACGATTTCCGTAATTGTATCCACATCTTGCGCAGATATGGATAACACCCTGAAAATTAGAACAGCCGTTTAGCAACTCCGACTAGTCGTCGTCATCGAGTGGAAATGTAAGACAGCACAATACTGATTACGATGTAAACAAATCAACGGTCAGGGAGGTCTGTTTCCGGGCTGAATATTTTAAAGCGTGATGGCGATGATATCGTTATCCAAATCCTTACAGGTAAAGTTGAATCGGTTGGAAACGTTTGTGAGGAGACGAGTATAATTCGTGCGAACTCGTGAGGGGAGGGGCCCTCGATGGGCGATACTTAGCGCAAAATGAGCGATCGAGGTCGACGCTGAGGTCCGGAAATCAGAAAGGCGTTTAAGGTGACGTGCATCTTCCTGCGGGGTCGTGATGGGATCGATACGGGATGAAGCGCCTGATCGGAACCTGGACATTCAAACAACTCCTGACTGTTGACGAGTAGAGCAAAAAGAGCCCGACTGGGGCGGTAAGTTGAGAGTAGGTTGGCGATATAGTTTACCGTTCGGGGCCGGGGCAATCTGGGACTGTTATAGAGGCTTTGTACTGCGTGGCGGGGCGGCGGGTGCGGGGCGGCGGCGTCCAGCGGGGCGGGACCGGCAACCAAGAGTCGCTGTAGCGGCGCGCCACGCACCTTATCTCCCTCGCTTCACACCATACCACATCGTTCCCAACACACGCTTCACTACCACACAACTATCTTCTATCAAATTATGCGTTGTGTGGCAGTATAGCAGAATGCATGTAAGTGGTGTTGGAAACGATGAACGCACACACGGGTGGTGTGCGACGGAGGTGCGTGGCGGGCCGCTCTAGCCAGAGGCGTCTCAGGGGCGTTAAAGACCTGCAACTGGCTGCCGGGGGGTTATTTTGTCTACGGAGTACGGACTGGCCGCCGACGCGAGCTGGATGGCCGAAACGACCACTCAAGGTGATTCTCTTCTTCGCGAGACATACTTCAGCGATAGATAGGTTATGTCATAGATTACATGTAGCAATAAATTGTAAAGGTATTAGAGACATGGATAGGGTAAGTCCCGTTTTACCCAGCGAAAGCAGTTTTTTTTTTTTTTATTTAAATGGTTCACACCTGTACCTGTGACGAAAAATTATCAAACTATTAAACAAAAAACAAAATCATGATAATGTAACAAAACTGAATTCATAATTTATCAAACTAAATACATCAAACATAAATACATCAAACATAACTGTTGTATAAAATATTTTCTTACTACATATTAAAAAAAAACTAGGAAGTAAACTTAAGATAAATGGTTAATGGTTTAAAATTTCATGAAGAAATTTATATTTCAACTTACTTTATGCAATTTGAGAATTTCTTTTAGATTAATAAAAAAACAACAACAAACGTTAAAGCATACGTTATTATAGTGCACTCACCTCGTTCCTCAGTTTTGATATATTGGAGCCACCTTTTCCAATGATCGAACCAGCCACCTATTAAGTAAAAAAAACATAACTTTAATATTGATTCAGTCAATCACTTTAGACTATCGATATTACATTTTCATAAATTACTTTTCTATAAGATTTTATGCGGGACACTGTTGTCCTTCTCAAAGTTTGACAACAGCTGTTGAGCGTAAGTTCTGCGTGTTTTATTTTGATTGAGATTCGCAGATTCCGGCGAGGCGGCGACTCCAGCGAGCCTGTTTAGTTAGAAATTTAAACAGCGCGCCTATTGCCTTTCAAAATATAACGTAAAAATTATAAATTTATAATAATAAGAATTTTAAATAATATTAGTAAAATTGATAAAATCTAAGGATGTGACATATCGTAAAAGATACTGACATTTTCGGTGCTTACCGAATACAAGCATATATTTAAATAAATACAAACCAAATTTGAGACAAATTACTATGTATTTGCCCATTTACAATTATTGCAGATTCTAATTTTAAATCTTAACATACAGTGATTTTCGCTCAATAAGTACCTATGATGTCTTTAGAGAAAATAATATTTAAACTACCACGTACTTTATCAAAGCCAAGTAAGCTTAATGATCAAAAATTGTTTTATTTAGTCTGACTATAATAATTGCTTTTATACAGTCCGGTCAGTAAAGCCAAAGCAATATAGAACCAGCAATTACCTACCTATGCCTATGTCAACTACGTACGCGGTCGGCGTAGAAGTCAGAAGCACTACCCCTGGAGCCCTCTCGAGGCAGAAGTAGTTTTCCCCGTGAGACAAAGGGCTTGTTTACATTTATTTACCGACTTCTCGAAAACTCGCAGTGTACACAGAGTACACCAGTGATCCTCAACTTACGGGTCGCACCCTCACGGGGATCACAAACCCTTACTTTGACGGTTTGACCCCCAATCACCAACATAAGCAACAAGTTTTAAATGTAGTTCAGAAATAGAATTTCATTCACAAGTTCACAGTTTTTATGCTTGAAAATTTTTCATAATTCGATTGCATTCGAGTTACGCGCTAGCAGGTCCCTTTATAAAAACATTTTTTGTCAAAAACATTATTTGAAAAAAATGATCTTCATTTAAATGGCTTTGCAATGTTCCGTTGGGTTTAAATTTATAGCTATATATATACCTAATGCAGTATATATCTCAGTAGTAGTATATATATCTGTGCTTACTAAATGCTATAAAAACACGGGTCCGTCAGATTTTTTACCTCGCTAGTCTGCCCCATAATAGAAAAAGGTTGAGGACCACTGGTGCAGACACATAGAGACTCTTCAACTGCGTGACCAGTCTGCTTGTAAAGATCACACAAGGCCGCATTAATGTTTCATCTATGTATGTTACGGGTCGGGAACCCGTTTTTGGCATAGAGCCCGTCGTGTATCAAAAAGATAAGTTTTGGGTTGTACATAGTATCGCCCGTAAGCAGTTTTATTTCTTTCGACGTTGCAACATGTTCATCATAACAAACAGGTTACTATAGTAGTTAAAATTAAAATATGACATAATATTTACTTTACTTTTGGTCTATAATCTGTTAACTGTTCAAATGATTACCAGTTTAACTAGTCACTAATTATAATGATGATGCCTAGCTGCAATCAAAATGGGTTGTACAAACCACTGTTGGGATCGGGTCTCTCTCCATCAGACGACGCTTGGAGCTTACTCCACGACGCTGCTCCAATGCGGATTGGTCGAAAATGATAATTGTGTCATGATAATAGGTAACGAGACCGACTCCGGTATTGATATAAGAGAGTCTAATAAAAATATTGATACTAAACCGGCGTGACCGAACCGAACACACCAGGCTGAGTAGATAGATACATACATATAAGTAAAACTCTGCACTTAACAATTCATCCCGTATCAGACAAGACGTCACCAAATCGAAGATAAAATCTCGTGTCACAGACTTTCGTTGTTAATGTCGTTAGCGAGGACTGCGTTGTGTCAGACAAATATTCACTTTATTGTCGTCTACACTTTATCTTTTACTCGTGTTATACAATGTGCCTATAGAAAGATTTCAGTTTTGATGACTCTTAACAAAATATTTACCAATGAATACCAGAGATCGAACTTGCGTAGTTATAGCCAAAACTTTAATAAAATTTCAAATTTAGCTTCGATAAAAAACTTCATACTTCATAGAAAGGAAATGTGCGGAAAACGAGTAGATACCTACATATTATGAAAATGATCTTGCTACAAATAGACAGTTAATTTTCATACTAGTACCATAGAATTAGGAAGATAGAACGGCGATGTGGGCGGAGCAGGCTTACTTTTGCTGAATGAGTTTATTTATTACTCTCATCGCGACCGTACAGTAGATTCCAAAGAAATGTGGTATTAATGCTGCTCTGTTTACTTCTTTTACTATGATTAATACACTAGGTCAACTTAAAACTTAAGGAATTAAGAGATTCCACCGCCACATGGGGACTCCATGTGACTTAGCTTGAAATCTTCATTTACATTTCTGTTTTCTATTAATGATGTATGTCAATGACTTACCTTGCTAGGAATGAGGAACGTGACCTCGTCGTCGGTATGTCGGTGCCTCTTCAGGGCAGGTCCCTCGTCGCCGTATGCATCCCGCTTCATCTTGTCACCTAATTCAAATTGATTTATCAGTGTTTGCGACTGTGAAAGCTATACAGTAGCACAGTACAGTACCGCATTTTGAGGGGAGACCCGATCCTGTAGTGGTCTACAGGATCGGGTCTCCTCTCACAATGCTGAGAATGATGTAGGCCTTAGTCCACCATGTTGCGCTAATGCGGGTTGGTTCACATGCCTTCGAGAACATCATAAAGAACTTTAAGGTATGCAGGTTTCCTCATGTTGTTTTTTTTTCACCGTTACAGCAGGTGATATTTCATTTTGAAAAGCGCAAATTTCGAAAATCCCATTGCAGGGTCGCAAGCGCTATTTCAATTCCTCACTAGATCGATCAGATTTTCAGGTTCGATGCAAAATTGATTATGCATCTAACCAGAACATTTTCTAACATCAGAAGTATGTATTTAGACCCTGTATCCCCAGTTAGACTCGAGCTTATTTAAGTAGACACATTCGCAGACATTCAATAATACTTAAAAATGTTGCAAAATTTGATATATCCTCTCGACTACCATAAGTAACTGGATTTGAATTTTTAATTAGATACTATCCGAATGTAAGTAACTTATCAACGCTTTACACTACACTGATAAACGTACTGAACTGAACTGTCATTTAAGAAGGAAACCTTCATACGTGGACAAAAATAGGCAACATCGATGAAACGAAGATAATTTTAAAAATGCAGAATAGATGTAAACAATTCAACAAATATGAGTTACGATAATGCAGAAGAATATTCCGTCGACCAACAAAAATATCGACCAAAATACAAAATATTTGATCGATACTTAAAAATTTCATCAATCAAACTGAAAAGTAAACCGCAACAACTTATTGCCTTTATCGCGTCGGTGCAAGTCAACTGAATCCAAAGTTTAAACGCTCCTATTAGTTATGAATGTCAAGTAGTAAGTTGAGTTGAGTAGAACTATATTGGAATACCTCACAAAGTAGTACAAAGGCATATTACATATTTGCATGCTCCGTGCGCTTTCAATTTTACCTCGTGATATTCTGCACGCGATATAACCATGAAATTTTATTAGTCCAACATTTGACTTTTTTTTAAATATTTGTATAACAAACTAAAGTGCTCAAATTAAATTTTGTCATAGTTAAGTATATAATAATAAAATAATCACGATTGCTATATTTTTTTAATACAAAATAAAAAAAACAAATTAAAATTGCGCTAGTTTAATAATTTATACTCGTTTTATTAATCAGTACACTGTTGAAAGTTAGCAGACATGGCTAAGCTTATTGAAACATCTACTATTTAAAGTTCAATAAAAGAAAAGAAACAAACAAATGTCATGAAAACAAAACAATAAAAAACCATACAACAGAACAAACAGAGTTACTAAGAGAAAATCTAAAGTTGTTTGACCTAAAAGGCTTTAATAAAAGCTGCCGGGGACTACTAAAAATCACTGAAGAATCCCGCAACAAGATTTCCGGCTCTACATCCGACGGCGCGCGGCGCAAACAATGCAGTCGAGCATCACACAAACTGTGTTACAATTATGCGGCGGACTCGCTTTTCATCTAGCCGAAGCGAATTATGTCAACTGGGATCAAACACGCATTTAAATCGAACAGTGGGTTAGTACCGTACGAGTCCAGGTCTCGATAATGCTAATGCGCTCGTCTGCCGGGCAGCAGGTGAGCGGGGTCGTTGACACCTACAGGTGTACGTACTATGTCGCGGGAGCCGGGACAATTCGCACGCATCAAACAAACATTCAAGGACTCGCTCACTAAAACCACTTCAAAGCTCGGGGTTGATTATACACCGCTCACCCCAACAACCCGTCTAGCTAGCCGAACTGTGTCTTGCGGAGTCATTAATTATACATTTGGCTCATGTTCTCACAAAGTACATAATGATGTGATGCTAAATCACCGTCCTGTGGTGTACGTGCCGACTCTAGAAGCCCAATTAGCTGCCGTCGCATTAAAAATAGACTTATTGTAATAAAATGCTAGGTTATCAGGATTATACTAAAATTGGTGGAAGTTAAGGACAATCGAAGGGAATATAATGTATGTATGTGAATAGAACAGCCAACTGGCTCGGAACCGCCCCGGCAGGTGTTCGATGCACAAAGGCGGCGTACCTACGGACCTTCTCGCGCAAAAAAATCATGAAAAAACAACGCTCCAAATGTCACTACCAGCTGTCTCACCTGCGCACCCATTCTTACTTAACGTTGCCGTCCGTCTCCTTTTTACTTTATAAATACCCCATTCGAAAACCAAATGACGGAGTACGAGAACGTAGCTGACCCACTTATTATATTTGTTACGCCGATTATTAAAATGTAGAGAAAGACCCAACAAGATCTCCTGTAGACATAAACGACGGTCATATAATACAGCATTTGGAACAAAACACAAATACAATAGGAGCAAATAAAAAGGTGCGATTTGTACGGGGCGGCTAAGACTTACCTACCTTTTTCAGTCGGGGCGTTCAGAACAAGACGGTTTGGACCTAGAACAAGGAAAAGAAACCAATTAGCTTTGTAGGAATTTTATTAATTTTTATTTTATTTTAATGGAATAATTTTTTGACCCTACATTATCGTAAATCAGGATGCCGGTCTGAAGAGATAACGCGATATGTGGCATATTTGTATCGATTGTGAAACGGAAGGCGTCCTCAATGTGAGGAGAGCGCGGTTCAACTGGCTTCGGTCGGGCTCCGCACGGGTGTTAGTAGGGCCGCGCGAGACTCTGGGGCGCCGCTGCTGCACATGCGTACCAACGACCACCCCCTCGATAACACCCCCTACCTCTTATTGTGCCCCGGAAACGACGACTTAACGACTCACACCGCAAGACGACACCCCGTTCCATGTCTCACACCGACATCCATACGACGCTAACTATCTTACACGCTATGGATGAACGAAAATTATAAATATTTTTACTAAACAAGATTTTTCCTTTTATCTACGCAAAATAAGTTCATCAGTTGCCAGTTGCTTTTAGTGTTTTTGTAAGAAGTTATTGAAACCTGGTGCTTTAAATTATTAAAAAAAACTACTGACCGACACTCTGGTTTCCGCTGAAATTTATGGCAACTTCCAGTTCTGTGGAAACGCACTTTAAGGTTGACAAAGAATATTATTAGTAAATCGATGGCTAAGTTCGGCTCGAATTTCAGTAGTTTGTGATATGGGTATCCATTTAAGAAGTCTTTCGTACATCTTGCTCAAGAACGATTTGATACTGTCCAAGAAAATTGTCGTGAGAAAATTGACATGTGCGGGGCGCACCCGCGCTAGGACATACATAACTTTATGAGGTCTCGTGCTTCAAAACACATGGACATTTTGAAACCTCTCCCAAAATTTTCTTGAGTGTAGAAGATTTTTTATAAGTACCTACTAATATACCTACTTACTTTACTTTATTTCTTCTAGGAAAATAAAATTAAGCGGCCTCTATCGAAGGAGATTATGGCGACTAAAATAAGGTTTTAGGTGTCGGTGTGGGCAAGAGCAGAGGCTCAATACGACCAGAGGGTTTGTGGATAGAAATTTAACATGTATTGATTGAAGGCTTCAATCAACATCGTCAAAATTAAAAGATCCTATATGATAAATACTCTAACAAATGAGAAAGTTTCTTTTGTAGTAAGTAACCAATTAATGACCCACTACAGGGTCGGGTCTCCTCTCACAATGTAAGGGATGTAGGCCTTAGTCCACCACGCTGGCCTAATGCGGGTTGGTGGACAGGTGTTCTTTTGTAGGCGGACGGGTGTTCTTTTGTAGGCTAAGAACAAACTCCAGGGATGAAATTAATTATAATGACATAATAAACTTAAGACAGTAATGTTATGATCGCATGCGATACAGTCATTAAGGAGCATAAATGCCTACATACGACATCACTTAACAAATTGATCGCAATGACACGAAGTCAAATATTGCTTTTAAAAAATAATTAATATTAGATTCATTACCTGTCATTGAATTAAGTTTTATTTGATTGTGCTATCGAAATTCTATCATTTTTATGATTAAAATCATATATTTCACAAAATTTTAATGTCATCTAAAACATATTTTTTTAAATATCACTGAAATAGACAATTTTGTGGTCATAGACTACAACGTATTAAACTACTCGTAGGTAAAGTACAACGATATTAATCAGTACAAGTTGAGAGGGGACCTACGTGGCGGTGGGACCTACATATTTAACCTTAGTGACAGTAATAAATAACTGTATGATAAACTTGATAAGATCAATCTGAAGGCCACTCAAATAGTCATAACGACGAAATACATCAAACATGAGCTGTACGTATGTTTGTCCTGGGGCATTAGGTATGTAGATACAGTGGCTATGTTAGTTGTAGATAGCCACCTATGTGTCAATAGTTAATAGACAATCGATGGCCCGAGGTGGACATTGAAGACAATTGTCTCCTAGGCGACGCGACGACAACAAAATGCAACTAACCACCTTCTATGATTTTCCAAGACACAATTATGTATCATAATATCATAACTAATACAAATATCTTCGATAGGAAAGAGAACGGGTTATAAAAATATGCCTTTAACTTAGCCTTGCTTGAAATCTTGCCGATCTTAAAAAATCATTTAGTTAGGTGCACAATACTTAACAATTGCAGTCAATCAGTAGAGTTATGCATGAATTCAATTTATAAGGCGATTTTGCTAAAACCAAATTTAAGAGACACTGTTACAAAAGTATGCGTACTCAACTGTACTGTACACGTCAATTGATTCAGAAATACATATTGATAAAATTATTGTGCGAACTTCTCCAAGTGTGCATAAGAAATCCAGAAAGACATCCATGGGAATATAGCATTTGTCGAACCAATCAAGTGGCTGACCCAATTACCGCTGTCCGCTTTTCTTTTGAAGTTCTATGTCCAACGTACAATTCTAGAAACTAAAGTCTATAATTTTCCCTTCGCGAGCTGCTAAAATATTCAGGTGAGAAAACAGCAGACGACGCCACCCGATCAGGCTTGTGGGTGCCTGGAGGTCTACCAGCGTCGCCGCACACGTGGCGTGAATCCACAGATGTATTTCTTCCAAACGACACAAATTGCCCTATTATCATCTACACTATATGTCACTGCAGACAAAGCTTTCTATAACTGTCTCCTAAGTAGTTCCAGTTACTGGTCCTAAACTGCGCCTCACTTTTTATTAATAGATAGAGCTTCTTTGTAGGCAATCCATTTTAGTTTGCTAAATGACAAACTAACATACGTGAGAACTGTCAAAGGGCACACGTGAAACCTAATCGGCTTTTATTGGAACTCTGGATATTTAATAAGAAAATTTAATGTCATTACATGTGAAAGTTCACTCGAGAATATGAAACGATAAAATACTTTTCTAACTACCTACATCCTCTTATTCCGTCGTCTAGAATAACGAAAGGGATAAAGCCGTGGGTTAAAATGAGAGTAAAATATGTAAGTAATTATTTATAGCGTAGTTTGTACAAGCAGATACTCTTATTTTGTGTAATATCTTGTTAAAGCGATACAAGTACGACAAATTTGATGACATTTAGGACGCGACGCCCATGCGTAGGATGGAACTTGGAAGGGTTCTAATATATTATTGATAGAGGTTCCAGTAGCAGAAATATCCGGCGTAATGTAATCGGTTACTTTTTCCCCTTTTAAACCTTTTTACCCAACTACGGCGAAGCAAAAAGGAGGGTAATTATTTTGACCAGTATGTATGTATGTATGTATGTATGTATGTATGTATGTATGTATGTATGTATGTATGTATGTGGGCATGGATGTTCATCTGTTCCCTCATAACTTCTAAACTAGTTATCATAATTCGACATATGATGCGTCGTTGGAAGCCTCTAAATTGTCCGCTGGTTATAGGCTATGACGTCGTGTTAAATTGACTAAATATTAAAAATTTACTGACTATTAAATAAACAACTTACTTACACGTAATAATTACATTTTAACGCAGTTTTTATACGTCAATACTGATAAAGATATGTTTAAAGAATAGCCAATATCGTATGCCTCTTTGATTTTATTTTATTATTTAAATGAATCTTTTATTTTGTACATAATAATTTCAGCGGAGACTATATCCTTGTTTTCTACTTTTTAGAACATTTTTAGTAGTCGGGTTTTAGTTTTTAATAGACAATGTTATTAAAAATACTGTTATTTATACATATAATTAAATCGTTAAAACAAGGAGCTTTATTGAACTTGCATTTTTTTAGTTTCAGAAAACAAAAGTTTTCCAAGTTTTAGTTAGAATTTTATCAATATGTCCAATACTGTTTAATCGTAAGATTCTTTGACGACCAAATAACTTATTCCAGACATTTAGCTACAAAATCTACAAAAATTTATTAAATTTTTGGCAACACTTAGTGACCTTAGTGTTTCGAATACACTTAGCATGTAATATGATTACAAGATGTAATATAGCGCAAATGATGTTTGTCGTAATCATACAGAGTCATCCTGACGCTGTGATTGCCACTAGACACAAAACAGTAGAGCTTATTTCACGCACGAGGACCCTCGCCTGTCACCCTCTGAGATGATACGCAACGAGCCGTGAAAACATTACAGCCTTACTTACAACACGGTACGCCTCACCTATGACACCTGATACACTCTTACAGGATACGTTTAATCCTTCTTTTCTATCAGCCCTTCGTGAATAATCGTTCTTTTCTATCAGATCTTCGTAGTCCACTGTTGGACATGGACCCCCCTTAATTGACGCCACACCTCCCGGTCCTGGGCCCTCTGAATCCATCAGTTACCTTATTCTTCTTCAGCATGCCACCTGGTCGGAGAACGGCCTGGACTCCTTTTGCCAAGACGCAGTCACCATTCACAACCAATATCTACAACTCCTTATCTTCGAGCTTTCAGACCATTGAACGCTAACTGATCCATGAGAACGTTTTGCTGAACTTTATGGTGAAGATCCTGAAGATAAATTCACTTCTCGATCAATCTAAGTACCATCAGCATCAGACGTACGAAATATAAACGAAACTTTTTCGATCGGTTATGACCAGCAGCAAAACTTTTCGTAATAAAACGTGAAGCACCTCAAGTAATGAAAAAGCAAAATCATAAAATATTAAAAACTATGATGGAAAATGGTTCCGATCTACCTACGCCTCCGTTGCTTTCATATTCAGGTAATTGAATATTATTCCTAAGTTAAATTCATTACGTAATTACGTACAGCATGGGGTACGTTTGGCTTTTCAGACAACGGCTATCTACTCCCTTTCCTCGTGGGTCGGCGCCGCGTAAATATTTGATGCTTGTATCGATCATAACTTCTTTGCAGCGCTCTATCGACAACACACCGCTGGCAAATTTTATACAGTTTACATTCCAATTGTATGTGTTTCCTGTGAAAAGGGCTGAGTGTAATTTGCTCTTTAAATTAGTGAAATGTTCCGAAGCTGTTAAACGAAACCTGTTAAGAAATAATATTCATAATTTTATTCTTTTGGTACTTTTAACTAGGAAATATTCCAGGAATTTTGAAAATTAGTTTTTTTTTTCAAAGTCAATTCTATATCTTAGGTTCCCATAATACCATTTGAGGTAAAAGTTTTAAATTTATGCAATCATAACTTAAGGTATCAGATTAGCGTGCAGCTAACTAACTACTTAATCAAAGAGAATACAAAATGATGCATGTAAGTACAAAGGGTCGCGTCCATAACTTATGAAGACGAGTATGTGGTTCGTCAGCAAAAATAGCCGGGAATAGTTAGAAATGCATAGGTTGGACATTTCGTGAGGGTAATTGGTTCGGCTTGGGCGTGCTGCACGCCATGATGCCGCAGTCAAGAGACATCTTATATGTCTAAGTATATATGTATAATAACGTATTTTGACCTTCTAATCACGAATATCATAACGAAATTTGGCGCAAACGCCATTTTGAACCTTTCTTTTTACGTGAGGAAACCCATAATGGATACCCTGTATCGGGTTGGTCGACAAAGGGTTATGCCGGACTCCTACCGGCTAAAACCCCACGGGGTTCCAGACCTGTAGACTGTAGTCGCCGCCTGTAGTCGGGACCACGGGTACACTTTCGCATTCTTCCACAAACGCCATTTTGAACCTAACCTAACTCATTGAAGGGAGTTCTGTGTTAGTTTTAGACTGTTGAGAGGGTTTTGAATTGTTAAAAATGCGGGAGTGACGCCCCGCAATTCCCTAATCTCCGCTGTACACATACACGTTTTCTGAGGAGAGCTAATCGAGAGATAATAGTCTAAATCGGTTAGCAATGAGCAATTATGCACACCGAACGAAAACAGGTTCCTTTTTTGCGTTTGCACCAAATTTCGTTATGATATTCGTGATTAAAAGGTCAAAAGACGTTATTATACCAAATCTCAGTTTCATCGGCGGTATGCGCTTTTCTGAAGCAAGGGAGAGGTTAGGGAGGTTTAGGGTGTACCTCCCTATGTATTTGCGTCTCTAGTAATTTCCCCGTCCGTCCTTGTATATTCTACTGGCGCCGTCCATCCATGGCACTCTCATGCATATGTCATGAACGGTTGCCCCGCGACGGTTTGTTGACGGTCGAACCGCGGGAACCGCGACCACCGGCCCCGGCCGACCACTGCCTCCACAGATAATTATTAAGTTCTACATTCGATTGTAGTGGCCATCGAAACCACCCAACCGCCTCGCCCACGGCCACCACTCGCCCGCAGGGATGAGGCGACAATTAGGTTCCCTGTTTTCTACTATAGACATCATAGTAATGACCGTGTGGTATATGTTGCATATACGTACAACGAAATTAAAAGGCGGTTACAGTAAAAGCAGTAATGAGTCAAATGCACGCACGCAAAGCAATAAATTTGGCCGAGCTATTTGTCTTTCCTATGGGAAAGCGGCGTCGATATTGAATGTGATCGTTAAAAGGTTTTAACTTTACGGTGTAGGGTATCATCAATTTTTAAAAACGATATAAATCTCGATAGTGATCTGCATAAAAATGCACATCAATTATACAATAGTCAAGGAAGCATAGATATCTTACTGTACCAATGCTCCATCAGATGGATTACGTGAAAGATTTTACAGTTGTTTGACTTTGTGATGGATTACCGAACCTACATTTTAGGGTGAGCCAGTGAGCCGAGGGCCGTTCATTAGCGGCGGATAAATAAGGAAAAGATGTTTTCCGTACACTTTCCTCGAAAAGGGTGCCGGGAATAAGTATACTCTTCAGAGCCAGGTTTTATAAATAATGAGCAAAGCAATCATTGAAATATTAAATAAGTAGGTTAACATAATTTCAATATTTCTAAAAATTTATGAATATTAAAGAGAAAAAAGGTTTTGTTTAGTTTGGGTACATTATGTTGTTTTTTATTATTTATTTATATTACCAATGGATCAGCTAAACACAAGATTGGCCCGAAAGCATGCAGGTACTATATAATGACAGTAGCAACAGCAGTTGCCTGCTGCTACAGCTCATCATTTAACTTTTTTATATTTACAAAAATTTTAAACATTACTCATGCTACAACTTGAGATGACTTCTATTTTGTTTCAAGATCCCTTTTATCTATCTTATCTTACAGCAGTGATCAGCACATAACACATCCAGCACATGACTTGTCAAGACAGCAGCTTTCATATTTCAGCAGTTCTAAGGACTACAGCACCCCTGGAACAGCACAGATGCTATCAGTCAGGTTCGTGGTGACAAGAGCAGCATTGCCAACCTGTGTCTGCCCAACCATGCTCTGTCTCATCTCAACATGCTAGATGTGATAGAATTCACTTCATTTTTTTATCTGCCACAGCATTTAACTACTAAGACACACTCACACCTTCAGATGGATGTTATATTTGTATAATTACTTCACCATGTTGTGGAATAATATGAATTAATTTCTTGTTGTAGCAATAACTAGTGCAAACAATGACAATTCATGTTTTGGAGCCAATGAGCATGCAAAACTTGCAATGGTCAAGTCAATCTATGGATACATACTTGGATCTCACAACTTTTTACGGTGCAAGAACTGAGTTGAGACTTGGGTTTTTTACAAATTATGTTTTTGATGGCATCTCATTTCTTTTTCTGTTGTCAATCTAACTGCAAATGTAATTTTGTAATTCTATACATTTGTATGGATTACAAAGTTATTTACGCAGTTGGTGTATCTAGAAAACTGGTCTGAAATTGCAATTTTTTTTAAGTTTTTCCTCAACTTATACACTAAACACTAATTGTATTCTAAATTTGAAGCTTCTGTATTTGCTCAAAGTGCCTCAGAATTTTGATAATCAGTGAGTGACAAAATTAAAAACTTTGACTAGTTATAATTCTTAAACTAATGGCTCAAATTTATACAATACAATACCTGCCTGGCTACTAAAAATTCACGCTTCTAGTTTTATCCACAATGGAGTTATAGGGGGTTGAAAATGACCTGAATTGCTTTCAAGAAAAGGATGGTACGGCCATGCCATTTTTTTGCTCAACTTGGCGGGGGCACTGCCATGCTCCCAGATACTATTTACTAACTCGTGTTTAAAATAATCAGTCTACATATTATACATGATACAATTTTTCCATCAATACACATTGGAACACAATGGTGGAGTATGCTCCAGGGCGCCCGCTGTTATGGGGAGAGCCTTAAATTTAATTTAATGCTGTACTTTTAATTACCTATGGGAAGACCTCTGTTTGACAACGATTCTATATCAACCCTTAAAAATATAAAAACGATTTTTAAGGAATAAAAAATTATAAGTGTAAACGCGTTCAGTTTTAAAAGACAAATAACATGGACCAACCAAATAGCTAGAGCCACAATTGCTTACCAAAGAACATCCAGTTAAGACATTAGGTACACTTACAAACTTACTTTTTAAAGTAATAAAAATAAAAACAACATACTAAGACTAGAAATTAAAATTTTATTTATGATCAAATATTAATGCTAATTTACGCTACTTTATAGAAACATGGTAGGTAGATGTGCTATTGACCAAACATACCATAACCTAACTCCTGCGTCTCTTACCCAACATTTAGTAAAATGTGTATTTAAATAGAGTTTAGGTACTTGTTATTAGTTTCTCTATTAACCTAACATAATAAGTTTTTAAAACATTCCCGGCGATAATCAATAGAAAATATCACAAGACTAGTTAAAAGAATAACTGTAACTCACCCGCAGCGGAAGAAAGAATTTTATCTTCGTGCACAAACGATAATAGTTTTTGGGAAAGTAAAAACAAACAATAGCTTTTTTATATTTTTGTTTAACTTAAATTAAAACAAAAAGATTAAGCTTGATAGATCTGAATCATAAAACAATAAAAATGGCGGCAAAAGCATAGATAAGCCTAAGCCCCTGAGCGGCCTGAGCCCATAGAGTACTTAAACACTACGTTATCCTGAGCCCTAGCAGCGCCGCGCTTTATTAGAGCCAAGGTAAGGTTGAGTTGAGCCATGAGCTATAGGTTGAGCCACTGCCAAGTATTTTTCTGACTGTTATTATTCAAAATGTACCTAATGAACTGTAAAAGTACCATTTATAATGAGCAAATTAAATATTGCTTGATAAATATATAATTATTACAATGTAGAAAAATATATACATTTTAGGTACCTTAAGTTTACTTTGTAGATGCTGATACATTTTTTCTAGTCGAGTACTTCAATACTCAAAACTAGTCAAAAAGAATAGAGGTCGTACCGTACTAGAGTCAAAATGACCGTTCAACTACTTGAGTACTCATGTTATGTCGTATTGCGTTGACAATCTTAGCATATTGTAGATATTCGAGTTGGCAGTAAGTACTTGAGGAGACCACCGTCAGAATCCGAATCATAATCATTTATTTCTTTCAGTAGTCGACACACTCGAGTATCTGAAACGAATCATAATCATTTATTTCTTTCAGTAGTCGACACACTCGAGTATCTGAAAGTACTCGAGTATTGACTCGGGTCGTTCTAACATCTCTAGTTCCATAGAGTAATCAAACATTAAACAGTGCCAACATTATGTAAACAATTCGATCGTGTCAATCATCATCAGTCTAGTCAGTCAACCGTAAGTCAATGTCAGTTGACTGACACAATATGGACACAATTGACAGTTGTCAACCTGTAAACCCTATAAAAATAATACAGAATATATATTAAATTTCCAATTTCTTTTGCAGTTTACCTTTTATTGTATTTCTTGAATTTTCTTATATGTTTGTTATTCGTTTGTGATTTGAGACGGAGAAAGGATTTTTATAGGTTTTATTTACTCGTCAATGAGATATCCATTAAAAATGTTATTTAACTTAACTACGTAGATGTATCTCACAATAATAAGATTATTAAAGGATTAATGAAAAATGAATAACAGTTCTGATAATATATATTGGTCTGAGCTACATTGCTCCAAAGATGCGCTAACGGACACGTATGGCTGGTTTATGCAGTTTTTACTGGCTGTTCTTGCATTTACATGTCTCATCGGTAAGTCTTTGGTTAAGCTTCTATCAAGGTCTTCGTGCCGTATGCGGGTACCTCTAAGCGGGTCCAATATTTCATCACTATAAAAATGTTACTATTACCTAAAGCAACAGGAACAAAATTTCAAAATTTCTATTTAGAATACCTACAACTCAATTGTCTGAATTGAACCACCTGTTTCTTCATATTCAACACAATTGCTACAGGATTTGCTGTCCTACCACAGACATTAAAATATTGTTCAGATTTTTTTTATAATGTAGAAATAATATGAAACTGTGAAATTACCTTGATGTTATATTATGACCAGTTTTTGAAATTGAAGTAGTGTAGTAGATGTTTTCATTTTTCTAATGATTATGATGGATGCCTGTAATTTGTTTCTTCCTTATTTAAGTTTTATTAAAATTAAATATCATCCACTACACCTGCATGCCTGAGAGTTTTCCATAATGTTCTCAAAGGCATGTGAAGTCCACCAACATGCACTAGACCAGTTTGGGCAACTAAGACCTACATCCTTCTTTTTGTGGAAAGAATCACCCAGACCCTACACTCTGGGTTGCGAATGAATAACACATTAGTCTTGTTAGTAATCCTAAATTAGTCATTTGAAGAAGTGTTGCATGGAGTGTATTACTTACAAGGGGTTAAGGCAACAGGAGCTTCCTTTAAACTGAAGTTTTTTTTATAGTAATTGAGTAGCATAAGGGCATGCAGGCCAACTGATATTAAGTGGTCCATGCAGCCTATGGACTTCCGCATCCAACCTCAAATAGAGAAAAAAATTCAAGTATTTTTTAATAAAAATAAAAAAACAAAAATGTATTTTCATATTAAATCTTTTATTGGAACAGGTAAAAGGTTTTGTGAACCACGTTATGCTAGACGTCCATGGCTGATTTGGTTCTATGATACATCCAAACAAGGTCTGGGAGCGCTCATCATTCATGCAGCTAATGTGTGGCTCTCCCCCCACCTCACTGGGAACCCATGCACCTGGTAGGTCAAGTATAGCATTATTTAATTAAATATGCATAAGAAAAAACTTCTATGAGGTGAGGTTTAATTTGAGTTTGAAGATATAATTATAGTTTCTTTTCAATGACCTAGATAAGAAAGTTTCCTTACTGCACCTGTATACAGTATGAACAATAACTGACAAGAATAATGTATTATGAAAAATCCTAAGTTTTGTATTAATGACATTTTTTGTTAGCAAATTTTATTTATTCAAAATTTTAAATAATATACAATCATTTGTTTTCATAAAAAATGATGTCAAATTCTTACATACATACAATAGTTTTAAAAAATTTACCTTTTATTTTGTCTCCAAATAATTAAAGAAGTAAGAAGTAAAGATGATTAATAATATATTAATCGTCTTTACAAACAGTACACCAAATCTTGTCTATTTTGTTGGTTTTTGCCTGATTATCAGTGTATTTTATATCCTCATATTTGTATGTGGAAATATGTTCTAGAGAGATAAAAAGTGTCCTATTATGTCAACCTTCAAGTTGTATTTTTGGGGCACAGTGTAGCAGGCGTGTGCATACCATAGGCGAAAAGGTAGGCAGTGCCTATCTTTACCCTAGCCTCTGGCTACTAGCCTCACTTTACATATAATTTTTCTATTATTATTTGACAAGGAAATCACTACCAATCATTATTATAGGTCAAACAAAAATTTAGATGTACCTATGACCAGACCTTCCTACAGTGCCTACCTCCAATGCATGCCACTGCCATGTAGTATGCTTTTTTCTAAAGTATCTTCCTATATATAAATACACATCAAAATCAATTCAATATTTCAGGCTTGAAAACATAACAGACAGATTTCCTCATTTATAATACTTCATTTAATTAAGTCTTATGTTACCTAATATGAACATCATGTATCTATTAGCAAGTGTATTAGTTCCCTTATGAATAATTAATGAAGACCAAATTTGCCATGTAGGGACTATTATGTGTTCAATACTGACTTTCTTGGAAATTTCTTTGTTTACATAAGTTGGAAGACTAATGTTTGTTCTAGTATCTTGTTTATAAATAGCTCTTTGCCTCGAGTTTGTCTAAATGCGCAATTTAGTTAATATGAACAGAATTATTATTCAAAAAACATATTTGAAGTTAAAGAAACAAAATTATATTTTTGACTAGGCCTTGCCTACAGCATCATCAGTGTATACTTTACAATTAACTCATGACAAAGAAAATTATACTTTATATCAATCTGTATACTTAATTTTCATTTAATGCATTTGGCTATTTGTGGAAAGATCCATCCAGCCATCGATATGATATTCGTATAATGATAGGCGTTACCATATAATGGTAGAAAAAGTAAAAGTATTTGAATAAAATTCATTTCAGTTCAATAAAATTAAAAATTCTTGGAATCTTAAAGTCTACTAAAGGAAGCATGTTCAGAATGTATACTTTGAATGGTTAACTTAGTTTTTTTCTATTTCTGTTTTACAGGTACATAGTAAATTTTATGTTGGACTCAACACTAGGACTTCTTCTTATATGGGCTGGCATTAGGCTAGCACAGTATTGTGCGAGGACCTATGATATACCACTCATCAATTTCGGGGAATATGGTATGTATCACAAATCGCGTTCGCTTTTAAATGAGACCACCGACTAAGAGTTATCTTGCTCTATATCAGACGAAACTGTTGTAACAATGATATTGATAACAAGAGGTCATAAAAGACGCACTGATAAAATTTAACTAACTCTACTTTTCTTTATTAATGCAGTTTAAAAAAAAGTATTGCAAACTATCAGTGAGTCGTCAGTAAGTCAGCAGGGTTGAGTTACTCAGACTATAAAAAATACCTAAGTCTACCACACTAAGTCCACACACCGCAATGGCGGGTTAGTGCACCTTTACGAAGAATATAGAAACATGCAAATATTTGTGAAATCTATATACTCATACATTAGGTACACTTATAAATGGCAGTCTGGATACTTCTAAAAGAAATTTAAGTCGATATCAGCATGCGTGATAGGTCGGCGCGATGCATTTCAACTCAGTTGGTAGTTGATTGACCACTCAATCAAAAATACCCTTATCCTGCCCCTTAGCGTTTCGAATCGGAAACCTAATCACATTGTTGTAGAACTATATACATTTTAACAAATATTAAATAAATATAGTGCGTAAATTTTTTGTGATAAGATATTTATTCAGTTATTGCACATCTACTTATTGAACACTGCACAAACATTGAGAAAAACATGTAAGAAGTAAAACCAAGTGTTATGACGTGACGTGGGCTACATGCATTAAAAGACGTGTGAAACAGCTATAAAATTTTTAACATGGTTTATGAATGTCACAGTATTAAAATAGTAAATAACAATTAATTCCCAATTCAGTTAAATCTAAAAATATTGACGATGACCTGAGTGGCACAGTGGTTAAACTGGGTACCGGGTTTGAGAAACGGAATTCAGCCTTAGGCTATCACCGCTATAACTACATTCTCACCTAATATGAACGCTCCAATCAAATTAAATTGTTCGCAGGAAAACCACCAATGTGCAGCGCGTGGATATGCCAGTGCGTTTTGTACGCAGCTCTGGCCACATTTGCCAAATCAGCGTTGGCGCTTGTGCTACGATTGCCAATAGCAGTCGCAGCGCTCTCTACATTGCGTCTGTCTCCAGTCTCAGACCCGCGATTAGAGCTTGCGGTTGTGATGCTCATCATACCGTTCTTTGTTAATGTAAGTACCTAACCACTCATTAAATATTTTCTAGAAAATTTAATATTAGTATAGTCTTAGTGTAATCAGCGTTAGCGCTTGTGCTACGATTGCCAATAGCGGTCGCAGTGCGTCTGTCTCCAGTCTCAGACCCGCCATTATTGCTTGTGGTTGTGATGTTCATCGTACCATTCTTTGTTAATATACCTAAGTATTGTCTAAATTATAGCTCCACCTTAACAATTAGAATAGTCATATCAGCGTTAGCGAAGATATGGGTTCCAAAATTTATAGCCTGAGCACGGATTTCTCCCACTTTATTTTATTTTAAACTGTTTAAAATAAACCGTTTAAATTTAAACTGTTTAAATTTAAACAGAGTCTTTCAATCTCCTCTTACTACAATGTGTTGTTTACAGATATTAATATTTTGGGTGACAGACAACTTCTTGATGTATCGTCCAAGAGGTGTTAGCAGTAAAATAAAAACTAAGGTTAGTGAATTTTTAATGACGCTGAATTTAATAAAGTGTGAATATCATAATATAACGTGTATGTTATACAGGTGTATCTACCACAAAGGGGGGTGACTGAGTTTATAGCATTTTTTATTATTTCGATCATTGATAAAATTATGTAACATAATTTTTGTAATGCAAGGTAAGATACCAGTCCATAAAGAAAGAGAAGTCCGGTTCAGAAGACGAGGAACATTCGGCGGATGAGCGGCTTCTGGGGTCCAGTGTATGACCCCACCGCAAGCCCGCTCCGGGCCTGACGCTGCTCCCACCACGCGTGATGAGAACATAACGATCATAGAAAACGGACACAATAACATATTTGTTTCGAGTCCACGGTAAGTAGCTCAGCTAGTGGCATTTACGCCCTAAACTGATTCTGTCACTCTCTCATAGTCGCGATGAGAGTGATAGAACGAGCTTATAACGGCTCAGTTTAACAGAACCTAAGGTACGCCTACCCAGCCGATATAACCATTCTATCAACTTCTTATTGCTATGATATGATAACGACCACGAAAACCTTTAATTTCCCGAGCCTCTAACATGAGCCGTAGCTAATTGACTAGTGGGTACTGAAAACCTTTTTGTGGAGGCCACGCAAGCCTTTATTGATCCACTAGCCACCTCCATACTACTAGCTACTTGTTACGCCTATGGTTTCTACTATGAGTTTTAATGTCGATGTCGATAAACTCGCTACATTATAATTATTACGATGTATAAGTAAACATGTGAAGCATCTCTAACGGTAATATGAGAACCTAAATTTACGAAACAAAACATTAGCAAGTTTTGGATAAAACATATGAAACTGTAATGGTTACTGCGAATATTGTGTCAGCAAAACTCATAGTACACCAATATCGAACTTAAATTTATGTAACTGGGTCAGACGATTATTTCTAAATCAACACTGTAGAGTTGAATCATCCAACATTGTATGTAGTGAAAACCTGATAAAATTTCTGCTGCCTTGTCTGCGTCGGTCAAGTCAAGTCTTTATAAATATTTTGTAATTATAATTATAAACACCTTCCTATATTTTATGCAGATCCATCTATAACATATTAGACTTATTTGTTTAAGTTATAATACTTAAGAGGACACATACAGATAAGAGGTCCATAACTAACACAAATATCTTATGTTTTATGATTATTATTAAATCAATAGTTTGATGTGTACTGCATTCTTCTATATCTAAATTTATGGTGCCAAATTTACTGCTGTTTGTTTCTTAAATTATTATCATTCTTGAAAGATAAATTAACTATATATTTTGCATTTTTGTATGGCTTTATGTAAATAAAATGGAATTGAATATTAGATATTAGGCTTTGGCCACATACTTGGCTGTAAATGTGATATTTTTAGAAATTATTGAGCGTCCGTTTGTGTATTTGTATAGTTAAATTATAAGGTCATGTGTTAATATATAAGACGTATGACGATATTAAGATAGATGGATGTTCTATTCATATGAAGTACTCCTTAATTCATTCTGTATAATATGACAAAGGCAAGACAGCGGGAAACATGTTAAATATTTGTTGTATTATAATCATGTGAATATATCAATATGAAGTCATTATCTGCTTATATAGATGATTATATTACTAAATTAGAATTAATTGTAGATTTGTTAATTTTTTAAGGATGATATAGACTATTTTAAACATGTATGGGGCTATTGGTGTAAACAATTTATGGGTCAAACATGTATGGTTAATGACGTCTGTGTTTCATATGAGACTAGTTCGAATTTATCCTATGAGCTTGTTCTAATTTCACAGGCGTCGTATAGTTTAGCATAACATAATTTTCTTGGGCCTGTACCCCCACATTACTCAAGGGTGGATCAGTACAGTAAGGTGTTCATTTATAGTAATAATTGTCTTCAAAGACACCTATAGTTAAATCATACAATGACCCTACCCCCCTTAGTTGAGATTGTCCATTTAGATGGTCCTTTTCCCTTAATTATGAGGCTTATTTATTGCCTTTATTTTCTAAAAAAAAATATTCGATATAACTAAGGGATGTACAAATGAGCTATTTCGCTTGTCAAAATTAGAAATGTATTTTTGTATGTTTTAATTTTACAATGAATTTATATATTATGATGTTCCTATGGCCATGTAAGTACTTAGATCCAAATAGTGCCATGTATGTATATTGAAAAAGTGTAAGCATCGAGTAAAGACTGAGAAAGTCAAAAAGAAGATAATCTTTATTGTACTTTATATTCGCTTATTTAAAAAAGTACATTCCTGTTACATTTAAACTTAAATTAAATTAATGTTGAATACCTGTTTAAGAAAATATGAATGTTGCTCGAAACTTATTCGTTTTGAATGCGATTGAGAGGATATTTTTAGTTGTTCTGATTTGGTAGTTGATATTTTATGTTAATATGTATAAGGTATTTCTGAATGTTATCACAAAATTTTGCTCCATTTTCAACTTTCAAACATCCAAATATTGTTAATGAATCCTTAACAACTATACTATTTATGAAATGACATATATAATATTTATAAGGCAGTTCAGATTTACATCGAAAATTGATCTTTTCATAACAATTTTCATTACTTTTCATTGTCAGGTAAAGTTAGCTTCATGGAGGTATTGGGTAATTGTAACAGGCAGATAGCAATACCTAATATATTTAACAAAAAGTATAACATTTAAATAAAAATTGCTATTTTACTCTGTAATATAACAACAAAATGTATTTAAATATTTTTTTGCTATTGTGCTCACAATATGAGAATACTATTGACCACCCTGTTATGTTATGTTATCAAGTATCTGCTAATATGCACACTGACATTATATTCATAAACGTTGCAACGTTCATTAAATAATGAATGTTGCAATTATTTACCTCGTTATTTTGTGTTTGTATTTAATAATTCTTTAAAAAATAACGCATGCGTACGTATAATTATACACTTGTTTGTTTGACATACTCAATTTAATAATTGTATTTGCATGTGTTTAATGTTCGAAAGATTTCTTTGTTGGATGCAGTTTGAAGACATATCATGAAATGTTTTAGATAGGTATTGATTTTCGTTCACATACCCTGGATTAACTAATTTATAATGTTGAAGTACTTTACATCACAATAAATTATGAATAGGAGTACTTAAATTGAATAAGACCACAGATAAATTACCCATTGAAAATACCTTTTTTCTAATTCAAGTCACCATTATTGCCTAGAACAGTTGTGATTGGCTTATTAAATATAATATCGCATTCACGTGGCATACCATCTTTAGTGTAAATTGTGACTTGTGATTGAAATGTTGCATGTGCTTGGTTAACACAGCTTTTTGGTAAACAAACTCACTTTACGCAAGTTTTTTCCAGTGGGTAATTTTTCTAAGTTTAAGAGCTTGTAGGTAGCTTACCTTTGATATAGTATTTATATTTACCGGTCGTCTACACGTTATGTTTATAGAAAGTAATTGGATAACTATGTGCTCTAACATAAGGACATAATAAGTATCTGTTCATTGTAAATTAACAGCTTCACGAAAGCGTAAATTTATTTTTTGATGTTGTTTTTCGCAAAAGGCCCTATAATTATCACACTGGTGAGTGCCGCCTAAAATAACCAGCCTTCTCGCTCTGCTTCAGTACTGCCGGAGTATGTTAGTCAACTATTTTTGGCAGGTAACCTAGTTTCCTATGTATGTACATATGTTTGGAATCCATTGAGGCGCCATCGCTGCGTCAGGTCCTCTCAGAATGAGAAGGACGAATATAGTTACATATATGCCTTAAATCATGCTGATGCTGATCATATGCGGGTCGGTAGAATGCCTTTCAAGGCATTATGGAGTAGTCTTAAACCTTTAAATACGTTTTCTTACGATTTTTTTCCTTGGCAGCAGTTTTTTTAAACGATGTGATAGGTATAGTTTTCTCAAATATGTTGATCTGACTAAGACTCGATGTGTTTCGTTTTTCATTCACACAATCTTTTAATATCATGTTTACTGAAATTGTGATGTAAATAACTAAATTTAAGCGGAAGTTTTGTAAAAACTTTGTGTATATATTAATTAATGACATATTAATGTTTGTGCATTTGTTTCTTGTTTTGTGCGAATATAATTCACATCGTGTTATAAAATTTGTTGTTTTATTTATTTTATAATTCCTTACCCTTGCCGATTTCATTAAGAGGCTCTAATCTGAGTATCTAAGCATTAATTTATCGTAACGATTTTTCAAACATTAAAGAAAAGCATTTTACGAGTTATCATCCGAGCTGAAATGATTGACGAAATTTTTACCTGGCACATAAAACAATTTCGAAAGGGTTATAATACTAACTAAATACTACTTCAACTTTTATGAATTTGATTGGTGTCATGCGATGTCGTGGTGCCATAGTAACCAGGCGTTTGTTTTTTCGCTCGCGTTCCCTTGTTAGATCAAAGTGAGGATACAATAATGTTAAATTTAATTATTTTATTGACTTAGTTCATTTTAAGGTGTATTCAAAATGGACGAAAGTGAGTTAAGGAAACTTTTGCAGACGAAGAATGGTTGTCGGATACCGAAGATGCGTCCCATACCGGACATTCATATGATGGATAAACTGCCGTTTGTGCCTTTACCGCCCTACAACCGGATCAAGGTAAAAAAATCATGTTTATGTGTTTTATCCGTATTATAAAAACATTGAACGAAGTGACAATTTGTACGGGTAATGGATGTATTCAATTTTTATTAAGAATGAATGGGATGATTAGCTTTTTTAAGTAGCAGTTTAGAACTTAATCCAGCCACTGTATGAATAACATAGTGACTATTAATCCAGCCACTGTAAATAATATATAATTATTTATCCTGCCTATGATTGTTTTGTTTTTATTTTATGTTTGAAAAAATAGCCGTATGATTGTTTTTTTTTTTTATTTTATTTAATAGGTATATTTAAATTAATAAAAATAAAAATTTGTCATTCGTTAAACGGACGAATAAATTAACCTAGTTGTCCGGTAAGCGGTTAGGTTAGGTTTTTTTTCCCGAGCGAAGCGAGGTTCATAGACGGAAGTCTAAATTCAACACAGAAATCCCTTCAGATTAGGTTAAAACTTTTTTTTCCCCGAGCGAAGCGAAGCGGAGCTAGGGTCAGTGTCAAAAGTCAAAATTTAACTCAGAAATCCCTTTGAAGTATCCGGACAAATAAAAATATAATTTATTCGTCCAGTACCCGTACAAATAGATTCATCCAACATTCAACCAGTTTTTAAATATATGTTCCGCGCGTTAAATAAATATGTTATAATATAAACATGTTCAGCGCGTTTTTGAGAACGCTGAATTGCATTTTTGTGACAATGCGTCTTTGTTTGTGAATGTCTTCATTTACAGAGTAGCTTCGTTAGAGGACACTCTTAAGATACATGGTAAGTTTTAAATCCCTATACCTACCTATTTCACACTTTTTTATCTCTGTTTATAGGACAAACAGGCTAAATTTCGAAAAGTACTCGAAGAAAAAGCAAGCAGTCGAAAAGTAAAGATAGCTAGACCTTCTTTGGAGCGTAAAGAAAGAGATCTGCTCGAAATATCACAGGACAGACATATCGCAGTCCTTAGGCAATGCGCAGAACAAGTTCAACCACCTCCAATGTTGAAATCTTGGGAAAAGAAAATAATAAATCTAATCCCAAGTAAACTTCGGAATGCATTCCCATCCATGACAGAGGAGTTGCTCAACGAAAGCAAAGAGGAATGGAACCGCAATCTACACGATCTAGCTGTCAAATTTGTAATCCGCGATGTTCCTGGGGTTTCGCGGAAAAGATACGAAGAACCACATTTCAAATTTATCGGTGTTACACCATATTACGAGAAGATGCTTAAATTTCGAAAGAAACTTCAGGATGGTTCTCTTCTTTTGCATCCTTTTATAAGATTAATTTTCGAATCATCCGAGAAAACCTTTCCAGAATTTATCATTAATTTAGCAAAATATCGAGCCAAAGGACCCATGAGCTTAGAAGACTTCCAAACTAAGGTTATAGAGGAAATTAAAAGAGCTGATTATCTGGTGTCCAGTACATGGTATTCGATTCTTGTTCACTGGCTGAAAAATCCTCGATGCTTGAAAGGGATGCGGCCCAAAAAAATACCTGAATTTGTAAAGTGCGCTACAAAGATAATATCAATGCAAATACAGGAATTGATGCGACGGTCTATAAATGCTATTATAGAATCTCTTAAAGATCCAGAGAGCGTACCTATTTTAAACATTGATCTTGACTTCGACGGCGAATTCATCTTTGATCCCTCAGTAGAAGTTATATGCGGAGCGTATCATAGTATTGCTGATGCGATCTCACAAATGTCCCAAAGACTCATGCCTATAGAACAGTACCTCAAAATTCCGTACAATTATGATGCTTTACCTGTTTGTTACAATGAGTGGTTACGAGCAGACGGCCATAATCGACTGCAGGAACAATTATATGTAGTATTTGCTCCCTTAGTGAAATATCAAGAAACGCTGAGAAAACGTTACAGCATGTTATATGGCGAGCCAGCTAAAAAAGCTTTAATGACATTTATCGAAGAAGCAACAGAATTCGAAGTATCTCGTGATAAAATAAAATATTTTCAAGAAATAGATTCTGAAATTACTGCTGTTCTTGAAAACGAATACTTTAACTGCGCAGTCGTTTGCCAATTAAAAATGATCGATGGTTTGAAAAGGAAGGCAATGGAATTTGTCAACGACATTATTGCTGGAATAGTCAAAACGCATATGGGTGAAAACGACTGTATTTGTGCAGAGTTTGAAATAATAGCTGCAAAGGCATTAAAAGAACCGGAAAATGCAGCTGAATTAGTCGAACAAGGTGTATATATTTTACATGCTAAAACAGTCCTCGTGGAAGCTTTGAAAGAAAGAATACTGAGACAAATAAACATCATATCAAATCTTTTAGAAATGACTTCCCTTTCTCCAGAACACGTGGCATCAAATACACGAACTGTAAATTGGATCTCTGATATTAAACCAATATTTGAGAGGAATGCAGCTGCATATGAAACGTTTAAAGCAGAAATGGAAGAACATTTACTTTCAAGAATCGCATTTCTTAATAGAGAAGTTATAGAAATGGTACCTTATTTAGAACTTCTTGACAACATGGATGATATAAATCATACTCTAGAATATTTAGAATATCTTAGAAAACTAGTACATCGCTTAGCTGATTGCGATAAAGTCGTAACATGGATAAATAACGAAGAAATGACATTTAAATTTCCCGTTACACAGTATCCAGACTTAGAGGAACTAAAAGATTATATAATTCCTTTTTATAACCTCGTGTATCTGCTTCATAAATGGAAGCGAAGCTATTATACATGGATGGATGGACCGTTTGAATATTTAGATCACGAAAAAATTGAGCAAGACCATGATTTTTACTATAAAGAATTTCTTAAACTTTCAAAAGCTTACAGAAATAAAATAAAACAACAGATCGCCGAAGGAGTCGAAAAAAGGTTTCAGGGACTTGTCGATGATCCTGATATGAATAATTTACCTGCGCCTATGAAATTATGTGCTCAAGCTGTTGTTGAGATTAAAGATTGGCGACCCAATGTTCAAATGGCACATATTATGTGTAACCCAGCTTTAGTCCAAAGACATTGGGATGAAATGTCAAACATAGCTGGTTTCGATTTAACTCCAACAGCTGGGACTACTTTAAGGAAAATTATAAATTTTAATTTGTGGGATGAAATCGATCAATATGAAATTATAAGTGTTGCGGCTACAAAAGAACTAGCATTAATTACAAATTTGAACAAAATGATAGCAGAGTGGACTGATATATGTTTCAAGACTAGTCCTTATAAAGATACTGGGATTTTTATTCTGTCAGGTCTTGATGATATCCAGAGCGTTTTAGATGATCATATAGTGAAAACAGTGGGAATGAGAGGCTCAGCATTTGTTAAACCATTCGAAGCACAAGTAAGAGCGTGGTACGATAAGATCATGCGTGTAAATTCTACGATTGACGAATGGGGGAAAGTTCAAAGCCAGTGGTTATATTTACTTCCAATTTTTTCTTCTAAAGATATTGTTGCTCAAATGCCTGAGGAGGGTGTTATGTTTGTAGAGGTAAATAATATTTATCGCCGCTATATGGGTTCAGTAGAAAAAGACCCTCATGTTCTTGAAATTGCTGGTGGAGCTGGAGTGCTGGAATCCTTTAAAGTTGCCTCTGGGTTTTTGGAAAAAATTAACGACGGTGTCAATAACTATTTGGAGAAGAAACGTTTATATTTTCCAAGGTTTTTCTTCTTATCTAATGATGAGATGTTAGAAATTTTATCGGAAACTAAAAACCCTCTTAAAGTTCAGCCACATTTAAAAAAGTGTTTCGAAGGTATAAACAGGTTAGTTTTCGATGAAGACTATAATATATCAGCAATGATATCTATGGAGGGTGAACAAGTAGAGTTCCTTGAAACTATAAGTGTATCAGCTGCTAGAGGTTCAGTAGAAAAATGGTTAGTTCAGGTTGAAGAGCAAATGCTTAGAGCCGTCAAATCCGAGACAGAATTATCTTACTATGACTATCCTAATTTGGGGCGAGTAGAATGGATTCTTTCCTGGGAAGGAATGGTTGTTTTGGCGATATCTCAAATTTACTGGGCGATAGACGTTCATGAGGCTTTAAATACTCATAAATTAAGCGAGCTTCATGCGTTCCATGTAGGATTAACAAAACAGCTAAACGAGACTGTTGCGGTTATACGTCGTACTGACCTGACAAAACTTAGTAGCATTACCGTCAAAGCACTTATAGTAATTGACGTTCATGCTAAAGATGTAATACAGGAACTTTTAGATAAAAATGTCACGGAAGTTACTGACTTTCAATGGTTAGCGCAATTACGATATTATTGGGAAGAAGAGAGAGTGTTTGTAAAAATAATAAATGCTGTTGTGAATTATGCGTATGAATATTTAGGAAATTCAGATCGATTGGTGATCACACCGTTGACTGATCGGTGCTATCGTACTTTAATCGGCGCGTATTATCTTCACCTCAATGGTGCTCCTGAAGGACCCGCAGGCACCGGTAAGACAGAAACCACAAAAGACTTGGCTAAGGCTTTAGCAGTGCAATGTGTTGTATTCAATTGCTCCGATGGCCTAGATTATAAAGCTATGGGCAAATTCTTTAAAGGTCTAGCTTCGTGTGGAGCTTGGGTATGTTTCGATGAATTTAACAGAATTGAAGTGGAAGTATTGTCGGTGATAGCACAACAAATTCTCTGTATCGTGCAAGCTGTAAGACAACATTTGGAAACTTTCGACTTTGAAGGGACAACATTAACCCTAAACCCAGCTTGTTACGTTTGTATTACTATGAATCCTGGCTATGCGGGACGATCTGAACTACCCGATAACCTCAAAGTGTTATTTAGGACAGTGGCTATGATGGTGCCAGATTATGCAATGATAGGAGAGATTTCGTTGTATTCTTTTGGCTTCATAGATGCCCGGAGTTTGTCTGTAAAAATCGTTACAACTTATCGCCTTTGTTCTGAACAGTTGTCATCACAAAATCACTATGACTATGGAATGAGAGCAGTGAAAACTGTTTTGTCAGCGGCTGGAAATCTGAAAAGGAGTTTTCCGAATGAAAGTGAAAGTATTTTGTTGCTTCGATCAATTACAGACGTAAACTTACCCAAGTTTTTGTCTTTTGATGTTCCCTTATTCGAGGGTATTATATCTGATCTATTTCCAGGAATAACATTGCCGAAACCAGATTATGAGAATTTCTTACGAGCATGTCACGATATGTGTGAGCAGAATAATCTCCAACCAATGGAATGTTTTTTGATAAAAGTTATTCAAACGTATGAAATGATGATTGTTAGACATGGCTTTATGTTAGTAGGAGATCCTTTTGCTGGGAAATCTATGACTTTAAAAATACTTTCCGAGGCTTTGACACTTATGGAAGAGCGGAAACAACCCGGAGGCTGTGAATGTACTTATAAAGTTCTGAATCCGAAGGCGGTAACAATGGGTCAGTTGTATGGGGCATTTGATCCAATATCATACGAATGGACGGATGGCATTGTGGCAACAATGTTCAGAGACTTTGCATCGGAAGATACCCCTGTAAGAAAATGGATCGTATTTGATGGACCTGTTGATGCAGTATGGATTGAAAATATGAATACTGTTTTGGACGATAATAAAAAGCTCTGCCTCACTTCTGGTGAAGTAATGGCCATGTCAAATGTAATGTCGATGATTTTCGAAGTTATGGATCTATCCCAAGCGTCACCAGCAACCGTGTCGAGGTGTGGTATGATATATATGGAATCGGCTTCCCTGGGGTCCATGCCTTTTTACAAATCATGGCTGAATACTCTTAATCCAATATGGTTAGAAGAAAATGAAGAATTTATTTATAGCATGTGCGAATGGTTATTGGATCCGTTAGTTTATTACGTTAAGAAACAATGTGTTCAGCTTGTCACAGCTGGTGACGTAAATTTAGTAATAAGCACACTTCGACTGGTCGAGATGCTTATGGACAATGCCATTGAAGGTGAGGAGGATACGAAATACACAAGAACATGGTTCCTTGCGTCTTTCATGACTGCTCTCGTTTGGGGTGTTGGAGGAATATTGAATACCGACTCCCGCGAAAAGTTCGATGATCTCGTAAAAGAATATTTTCGCGGAGAGCTTGGTATTCCAGCTAATATCGAAAGAATTGACGTATCGATTCCTTCTGAAGGTATGATAATAGACCATTATTATATGTACAAAGGTAAAGGGTGTTGGAAACCTTGGCCTGATGCTGTTAAAGCTGTTCAAATTAAAGAACAAATCAATCTTTTGCAAACCGTAATTCCAACACTAGAAACTGAAAAGTATATATTTTTATTAAAACTTCATACAACATTCTCGAAACCCCTTTTATTAATCGGACCAACAGGTACTGGCAAGAGCTTTTATGTTCAAAATTTTCTAATGAATAATATTGATATGGAAAAATATACTCCAGGATTTATCACGTTTACTACTACCACATCTGCGAATCAAACGCAGGATTTAGTTTTATCAAAATTGGTTAAGAGGCGAAAAAATAATTATGGTCCAACTAAAGGTAAACAAGCCATCATTTTTATAGATGATATGAATATGCCAGCAAAAGAAGTGTATGGTGCACAACCTGCCATAGAGCTCTTAAGATTATATTTTGACCAAAAACATTGGTATGATCTGAAAACAACGGATAAACTATACATTTATGATACATTTTTCTACGCCGCTATTGGACCTGTGGGCGGGAGCAGACAACTAATATATCCACGAATGTTAAGACATTACAATATTTATTCAATTAATGAATTCTCGAAAGAAAGTATGACTAAAATATTTACGTCGCTACTACAATTAGGTTGGAGACGTAATGGCTTTGGTCAAGATACGCAACCAATAATTGTAAACATTATATCGGCTACTATGGATATTTATGATCAAGCTACAGAAGGTCTAAGACCGACACCTGCAAAATCTCATTACATATTTAATTTGAGGGATTTCTCTAGAGTTATCCAAGGCTGTGCTCTGTTGCGAAAAGAATCAGCTGACAATAAAAAAACTTTTACTAGAGTGTGGGTTCATGAAATCATGAGAGTTTTCTATGACAGACTTGTAGATGATAAAGATAGGTCTTGGTTTTTTGATATTCTGAGAAAGTCTACTCGTGATTTTATGAAAGATACATTTGAATCAGCATTAGATACATACCAAAATGATAATGGTGATGTAACCCAAGAAAGTATTAAAAGGATGATGTTCGGTTGTTACTTAGACACCGATAGCGTTGAAGGTGAACGGAGATATGAAGAAATACCATCAAAAGAAGTGTTTTCTAATGTTGCTTTGCAAATGTTAGCAGAATATAATTCAATGCATAAAGCAAAGATGACAATAGTACTTTTTGACTACGCTCTAGAACATTTATCCCGAATATGTAGACTTTTATCAATGCCTTCAGGCAATGCATTATTAGTCGGAGTTGGTGGATCTGGTCGTCAGTCATTAACTCGTTTAGCCAGTACAATCCTGGGGCAACAAACTTTTCAACCAGAGATTACAAAATCTTACAGCGTCAAGGATTGGCATGATGATATTAAATTAGTTTTAAAAGAATCCGGGGGACTAAATAAAGATACCACTTTCCTATTTACTGAAAGTCAAATTAAAGAGGAGGTTTTCATTCAAAATTTAGACAGTTTATTGAATTCAGGTGAAGTTCCTAATTTGTATGGTTTAGATGAAAAACAAGAAATTTTGGAACTAGTGCGACTAGCGGCTCAGGGTGGAAATAGAAATCTTGACATTAGTCCATTGCAGATTTTGGCATTTTTTGTTGGCCGCTGTAAAGCTAAATTACATATCGTGTTATGTTTCAGTCCTATTGGAAGCTCATTTAGAACGAGGTTGCGACTATATCCATCACTAGTTAATTGTTGTACTATTGACTGGTACGACAGTTGGCCTGAAGATGCTCTAGAAATGGTTGCACATTATTATATGGTCAAAGTAAACGTTCCTGATAATGTGAAATCTGCTGCAGTTATCGCTTGTAAGCAATTTCACGTAGATGCCAGATATGTATCCGCAGATTTTTTTAATCAATTCGGAAGGAAGACTTATATCACTTCAGCGTCCTATTTAGACTTAATCAAATCGTTCACCACATTAACTAACAGAAAACAGAGAGAGCTGCGTGCGGCCAAGTTGAGGTATACTAATGGTCTTGATAAACTAGGCCAAGCAGCAGAAGCAGTTTCAATAATGCAACGTGATTTAAATGCCTTAAAACCGCAATTGATAGTAATGGCGGCAAAGTCAACAAAGATGATGGAAGAAATAGCAGTTGAAACTGCCATTGCTGATAAAGCCGCTGCCCAAGTCAGAGAAGATCAAAAAGTAGCTAATGTTCAAGCAGCCGCGGCCCAGGAACTAAAAAAAGATTGTGAAGCAGATTTGGCATTAGCTTTGCCTATTCTTGAAGACGCTATTGCAGCATTGAATACACTAAAACCAGCTGATATTACTATTGTGAAGTCTATGAAAAATCCTCCAGCAACAGTAAAATTAGTAATGGCAGCTGTGTGTGTCATGAAAGGTCTTCCGCCAGATAAGATACCAGATCCAGATAATCCAGGTAAGAAGATATTTGACTACTGGGGACCGAGCAAAAGAATTCTAGGAGACATGGGATTCTTAGATTCACTTAGGAATTTTGACAAAGATAACATACCCGTCGCAACTATGCAAAAGATTAGAAAAGAGTACTTATCAAATAAAGATTTTAAGCCTCATATTATTGCAAAAGCATCTACTGCAGCAGAAGGTCTTTGCAAATGGATAATTGCAATGGACATGTATGATGCGGTGGCCAAGGTCGTAGCTCCCAAAAAAGCTAAATTGGAAGCTGCAGAAAAAGAGTTTGCTGAAACTATGGCAATTTTAGAAGAAAAGAAGGCTACAGTAGCACGCTTAGAAGCTAAACTTGCCGAATTGAATGAGGCCTTGGAGGAGGCTAATATAAAGAAAAAGGCATTAGAAGATGAAGTACAATTATGTATTGATAAACTATATCGTGCTGAAAAATTAATAGGTGGCTTAGGTGGTGAAAAGGTTCGCTGGACTGCTGCTGCTGAGAATTTACAGCTATTATATGATAATTTAGCTGGTGATATATTAGTTTCTTGTGGTATAATAGCTTACTTAGCACCATATACTTTACCGGTTAGAACAGAAATTACTGAAAAATGGCGGAATTTAGTAATAAAATTAGACATGCCACATTCCGAGCACTATGTTTTTAGAGATGTATTAGGAACAGATATAAAAATTCAAAATTGGTATATTGCTGGTTTACCAAGGGATTCGTTTTCTACAGATAATGCAATAATACAAGATAACTCGATGCGATGGTCATTACTTGTCGATCCCCAGGGTCAAGCTAATAAATGGATAAAAACTATGGAAAAATCAAGTGATCTGCAAGTAATGAAATTTACTGACGGTAATTATATGAAAGTCATAGAAACGTGCTTAGAATATGGTAAGCCAGCATTAATCGATTGTATTTTGGAAGATGTTGAAGCCCCTTTAGATCCTGTTTTATTAAAACATACTTACACTCAGGGTGGAAAAGAATTTATTGCATTAGGTGAAAATGTAATAGAATATCACCCTAATTTCCGATTATACATGACGACAAAACTAAGAAATCCCCACTACTTACCCGAAGTTTTCAATAAAGTTACGTTGATTAATTTTGCTCTTACTAAAGATGGTTTAGAAGATCAATTGCTTGGGATAGTAGTAGCTAAAGAAAGACCAGATTTGCAAGAAAAAAGAGAAAAATTAATAGTTCAGAGTGCACAAAATCGAGCGGCCTTAAAACAAGTAGAAGATGATATACTAAGAACTTTACAAGAAACAAAAGGTGATATATTAGAGGATGAAAGTGCTATCGAAGTTTTGGATTCGTCTAAAATATTAGCCATTGATATAATGAAAAAACAAGAAGCCAGTTTGGAAACTGAAATAATTATCGAAAAATTCAGGCTCGGATATCGTCCAATAGCGTCTCACTCTGCCGTTTTGTACTACTGTGTCACTGAATTACCAAACGTAGATCCTATGTACCAGTATTCCCTAACCTGGTTTATTAATCTTTATATTTTATCAATAGAAAACGCCAATAAATCAAAGGATTTAGAAAAAAGGCTTAGATTTCTTAAAGAAACTTTTACATATAACTTATACAGTAATGTGTGTAGATCACTGTTTGACAAAGATAAGTTGATGTTTTCGTTTATAATGTGTTCTAAAATGATGTTGTCAACCGGTGAAATGAGTCATGATGAATATATTTTTCTTATTACCGGTGGTATAGCTGTAGAAAATCCTCTTAAGAAACCCGTGGAATGGCTTCCTGATAAGGGCTGGGATGAAATTTGCAGGATAAATGATTTGCCAGCCTACAAGGGATTCAAAGACAGTTTTATAGGTAATATAGGCGAATGGAAGGAAGTTTATGATGACATGGATCCGCACAAAAAAATCTTACCTGTGGGGTGGGAAGATAAACTGACTCACTTTCAAAAGTTGTTAGTAATACGAGTTTTAAGACCTGATAAGTTAACAATAGCAATTTCAGATTTTGTAGAAAAGCAACTGGGTCAAAAGTACATAACCCCGCCACCCTTCGACATAGGAAAATCTTTTGGTGACTCTAACTGTTTAGCACCACTTATATTTATTTTATCACCGGGTTCTGATCCAATGGGTGCGTTGATTAAATATTGCGAGAAAATGGGATACGCTCATAGATTTAATTCTATTTCTTTAGGTCAAGGGCAAGGACCCATAGCCAGGGCGATGATAGAAAGAGCCCAATTAGAAGGTGGTTGGGTATGCTTACAAAATTGTCATTTGGCTGTTTCATGGCTTCCTGTGCTAGAAAAAATTGTCGAAGGATTTGATTTAACGAACACGGATCTTAGTTTTCGGCTTTGGTTAACAAGTTATCCCTCTGACAAATTTCCACAATCCGTGTTGCAAGTTAGCGTTAAGATGACTAATGAACCGCCGACTGGACTACAACACAATCTTAATAGATCTTACATATCTGAACCTGTAAGAGAACCTGAATTTTTCGAAGGATGCCCAGGTAAAGACAAACCTTTTAGTAAACTTTTATATGGAATTAGTTTCTTTCACGCAGTTGTACAAGAGAGAAAGAAATTTGGTCCCCTAGGATGGAACATTCAGTATGGATTTAATGACTCAGATTTTCAAATATCAGTTATGCAACTTCAAATGTTTCTTAATCAATATGAAGAAATACAGTATGTTGCTATTAAGTACTTAACTGGGGAATGCAACTACGGTGGCCGAGTTACCGACGATTGGGATCGTCGACTCATTGTCACTATTCTGGACAACTATGTAAATCCTGATGTTGTCAATGATCCAAATTATCTGTTTTGTGACTTAGGTACTCAGTACGGGTTACCACGAAGATGTGAGTACCAGGATTATTTAAAGCATATTGAATCTGTACCAGTAAATCCTCCTCCAGAAGTGTTTGGATTGCACATGAATGCTGGTATCACTCGAGATTATTCTATATCGATGGCATTAACTGCGTCCTTAGTTCTCGTTGAAGGCGCTGGAAGTGGGGGAGAGGGTGGCAATACTGAAGTTATTCTGGTTCAAATGGCTGCAGAAATTTTGTCAAAATTGCCACGCGCTTTCGATGTAGAAGAAGCGCAGAAAAAATACCCAGTAGATTACAACGAATCAATGAATACTGTCCTTGTGCAAGAAATGGAACGATTTAATAAGTTGCTAAAGGAAATCAGAACTTCATTGTTAGATTTACAAAAGGCGGTAAAAGGTCTAATAGTTATGTCCCCCGCACTTGATTTACAATCTAATGCTATGTTGTTAGGTAGGATACCAGATAATTGGCGTAAGGTTTCCTACCCCAGCCTTAAACCTTTACCTAGTTACGTAACAGATTTTGTAGAACGATTGGCGATGCTGGAAGATTGGTATGAAAACGGAAAGCCCTCCACATTTTGGCTATCGGGTTTCTTTTTTACCCAGGCATTTTTAACTGGGTCTGTCCAGAACTATGCAAGGGCTAAAAAGATTCCTATTGATTTGCTTATATTTGATTTCGAAGTAAGGAGAGTCGATTATGAAGATATATCACCTGAGTGGGGCGTTTATGTGCATGGACTTTTTATGGATGGTGGTCGTTGGGATCGAAACGCTTTTGCGATTGGGGAACAGTATCCGAAAATTTTAAACGACAACATGCCTGCTGTTTGGCTATATCCAAAGCTTAAGCCGGAATTCAAAGAGGGATCTAGATACCGATGTCCACTTTACAAAACTTTGGAAAGGAAAGGTGTTTTAGCAACAACAGGTCACTCTTCTAATTTTGTATTAGCATTTTATTTGCCATCTGACAAACCTTCCGCACACTGGATAAAGAGAAGTGTAGCGTTACTACTACAGTTGGACAATTGATGCTTAAAATGTTCATGCACGAAGGAACACACCTGGTTTTTGACATATCTTTATATTTATCACATATTCTTGATGTATCATAATGTTGCGATAACTTCGGAGTTACTCATATGTATTGTCTACCTTAACCCATCAATGACCCACTGCAGGGACGGATGAGAAGGATGTACCTAGGAAGGCCCTCGTCCACCACGCTGGCCTAATGTGGGTTGGTGGACACTAATGTGTCAATCATAAACTTAGTATAAAACGTGGCCTAGTTTATCTACGTTAGTATTACTAAGTTTATGGTGTCAATAAGTTAAAAAGTATGACGGTGTTAATTAACATTGTTTAATGAATGAGTGAGTTAAAGTGTAGTGTCGATGCATGCAGATTGTACCTACGAATTATATCATATATTGTTCTAATATAATGTCACTATTATTATGAGCGGAATAATTATGAACTAATTTATTTTACTAGGTATTTAATTTTTTATACTTACTAGAATAGTGTAGTCTCAACAAAGACAATGTCATGTTTTTTGCTAATAAACGGGCAATAGCTCGACATGGACTACAGTTAAAGATTCGTAATGTAGACAACTTTATAGAATTCAGATTTTGATGAAATGAATGAATGAATATGGCGCCGCCATTGAAGGTTTTTTATAAACATATTTACTAAGTATTGCACTTTTGAGACGATTCGAATTAAATTGATGCTTTTTAGTATTAGTTTATTCTTTATCACGCTGTTTCGCTAATTTATATCAATAACTAGCTGACCCGACAAACGTTGTTTTGCCATATACCTACTTAATTATTACATTACTAAAATGACTTACGAAAATAAAAAATAGGGGTTGGTAGAATAGGATAGAAGGGTGAAAATTTAGGGTTGTATGTTTTTTAATGCCACATTATTAAAAAATAAATGTCTAAAAAATAAAATGCTAGGGGTGGACAACTCACCACTTAGGGGTATGAAAAATAGTAGCCGATTCTCAGACCTACTGCAATATGCATATAAAATTTCATAAAAATCGGTCAAGCCATTTCGGAGGAGTAATACCTAACTAACATTGTGACACGAGATTTTTTATATCAATGATGTATTTAATCGTGTCGTATAGTATAACATATTTTAATTTAAATAAAACACTTTCATTCAAAATATCATGTATCATTTAAAACGCTCAATTAAATCCTTAGTAATTATTATAACTTCATGTCATTAGCTAAGGTAAATACTTTACATACAGGTAAGTACTTTCGCTGTCTTAAAAAATGTAATAAAAAATATAGTATTTTCAAATTAAGTATTTATGAATTAAATGTGCAAGTGCAAAACGTTATTGCTACTTAAATAACGTTATTAACATGGAATTAATCTTAAGGCACAGATGATTCATAATTTTTCATTATCTCACGCCGTAATTCTTCAGATTCTACCAACTTGCGCCGCAGTTTCAGCTTGATGGCTTTGTTTCTTTTCTAAAATCATAAATAACACTAGATGAATACGTTTTCAATAAATATTGATAGGTATGCCCCCGGTTAACACTCCGCATTTATTTTAATCTAATCTAATGTAATTCTAAATTGAATATGAAAATAAAAGCAATAGATACGAAGAAAAATGGTTGATTTGAGATTTCGTGAGTGTAGAGCAACGCCGCGCCGTCGCCCGGCGTGCAATAATATTGCCGTTTCTGTTTGGTATTTCTGTTATAGTGCTTCGATGATCTTGGATCGTACCAAACGCGAACGGCGGCGAATGTAGAAGATACACTATTAAATATGATATGACCTACATAAATAATAAAGGGTGGCAAGGCTGCTAATTTTTCATTATGACACAATTACAATATAATTCAAGTTTAATCATTTTGACACTACGTTAATTTGACATGGTGACAGTTATAGGCCAATGAAACCCACCTAGTGTGACAATTGTGTTGTCAGAATGAAACCATTATGATACGATCATGACTCGATTTTAATAAAAGACTAGGCCCCTTATTTTTAATTACCTTAAGCACTACACATTCCTGTTCAATAGCTTCGCATTCACTTTCAATATTTGCAGCCTCTTTTAGTTGGACTTGCATTTTCTCTTCTTTTGCTTTCTGTTTATGTCTTTCTAACTCCTGCTCTGCTGCTTCCTTCTTCTTTGCCTCCATTTTAAAATACTCAAGTGCTTCATGCTCTGTTATTTTTCTGCATTATTAGGGTTTTATATTGGCTTGTAGGTGATGTGTATGAAGTTAGTGTGGAAATATTCGTTTATTAATAAATAATGAGACTGGCATATTTTAAAAGATTTACCTTTGCAAAATAATTCTTCAAAGCCATCTTTATGGTGTTTCATATTAAAAATGTGACTTTCTGTTTTAGATTTTTCAGATACTTCACATATTCCTATCATCGCTATCTGACATTGTATCTTAGAAATTTCACATTTGAGTTCCTATGTAAATGATAAATTAGTTAGGTAGGTACGTATGTAGGTAATTAAAAATTGTGATATTTTTTAAAGTTGCCGCCAACTTAGTCTCCCAGTTACCGATATAAAAAGCTTATCTGAGATGTGCGTGCGTTGCTAAACATGAAGACAATCGTCATAAATAAAAATGAAATAAAATAATGTTTCTGACCACACCTCTCCCAACCGAACGAGAAAATTCAAGAGAGAGTAATATTTTTAACAAAAATTAATATGACGATTCTCTTAAATTTCTATGGTATAAAAAATATACACTTCACACTTTATTGTTATTATTAAACATAATAAAATTTACTTCCAACTGGAGGCATAACATTTCTGACTCTGCTTTGATTGCTTCCAACTCCTCAGACAAAATACGTTCAGTATTTCGTAACGAGTATTCTGTCCGCACTTTACATAACTTTATTCTAGTTGCTGAAAATAAATGCATGTTTCGTACTACCGATCTAAACCACGACCAATAAATATTACAAATACATAAGACTAATTTGATGATTTTAAAAACAAGTTCTCCCTGGCAAGTAAGAGACTATACATGCCTGGGTCGCCGACATCACAAATTAATAATTTTGTCACTTAATGTAATGTGTAATTGCTTAATTTTTTGGTAACAAACCTGATTTTAATTTTAACTTTAAGCCCTCTGCTTTGTCTTGCGTCATTCTTTAAATATATAAATATTCACTTCTAAAAGCAAAACGACCCCTGGTTCTGACTTGTTACTAAATTGTATGTATACCGCCAAAATTGAAATTGTATTCCATCCCCGTAGTCCTTTTTTTAAAAGTTAAATTTTAATAGTGTTAAATAGGAAAGCCCTTACACTAAGGGCTCATACGCATTAGCGATTTTTAACCGAAAAAGTAGCTGTACATGGTAGAGCATTTTTTAAATGTTAAAAAAATGCGTGCGTTAAACCGCACGTGTGTTAGAAAAGTAAAAAGTTATTTTTTTTACCAAATCAAATGCCTTCGTGCGGGATCAGTCATACTTGTTTTATGAACCATGCTTTACATTCCTTAATACTCTGTAATTTTATGTCAGGTTGTGGATCTGTGGCTCTTTAAAAAGCAGTTTAAGAGTGAAATTAATAAATTGTCAATTGAATTGTCATTGAGCTGTCATTTTTGCGGCACGCGCTGAGTGCTGACTGACTAATAAATGCGTTGCGTTGTGTTACTGTTTTTCAAGAAAGTTCTTTGAATTAACGTTTGATATCTATATTTTGCTCATCCAATAAACCACAAGATGTAGGAGTCCAAAAACTGACAACGACTCAAAAATCAGTTATACTAAGGATTGATATTGGAAAACCGCATTCATGTGTAAGTCGTCGAAAATGGTTTCTGGCAGTACGAGGGTGATACAAGTCACCAATATCGCGCCCCAGGCGACGAAGGATCAAATGCAAACACTTTTCGGATACCTGGGTAAAATTGATGATATACGATTATATCCCACGATACGAGACGTGTCTTGTCCGGTGCAGTCGAGGATATGTTACGTGAAGTATTATGATTCTGCGACGGTAAACGTCGCTCAGCATATGACGAACACGGTGTTCATCGACCGGGCCTTGATCGTAATTCCGATGCAATCTGGCGAGATTCCGGATGAGCACAAGGCGCTGGAGATGTCCAGTAACGGGACTTTGGTTCCGGGCTTGAGCACAGTGGAGCCGCGTCTACCCGCGCACGTCGTCAACTCGCTGGAAGGTGTGCCGCCCAACCAGGTCATTCATACGTATGACCCGAAGATAGTGGCAGCGGGTCTCCCGCCATACCCACCTTTGCCTGCTGCCTATGACTCAAGAAAAGTTGAAGAAATCAGGCGAACACTTATCGTAATAGATGTGGGCCCCCTCACCCAGCAGCAACTGATTGACCACTTCTGTCAGGCAGGGGAAGTGAACTACCTGCGTTTCTGTGACAGAGAAGCTGACAAACTCAAATATGCCCTCATTGAAATGACAGAACAGGAAAGTGTGGTCAAAGCCCTTCAATTGAATTTAAGTACAATAGATGGTCATTTAGTTAAGGTAATTAATATCTTTTCACAAATTTTATTAACATAATTTTCAATTCAAACTGACTTTTAAATTATAAATCATTATATTATGTTTCATAACTAAAATATAGTTATGGGCACTTATTGTGCAGTAGTTCAGTGTTTATAGTATAATATTTGTCACAAACTCTAGCTCAAGACTCATTGCTGACTGGTGAAATACATCCACATAACTAAATACCACAAAACCAAAAATGTCCATCATAAATTTTACCACACTTGAGATGTAGATTGCAAACAAACAAAAAAAATGCCTTGTAAATGGCTAAGTATTCAGTCTCTTTTCCGAGTGTCTTGGCTAGAAAGGTTACAAAACTAAATGTGAAATGTCCTATCCTGCAGTGTAGTGTATTAGCCCTTAATAGCCCTTCCCTAAACAATACTAGTCTGCCCCCTGCCTATACTTTCGAGGACCATTTTGAGAAAAAATAACAATAATATCAATGTTTTAGTATCTACACTACTGGAGAGAGAAAGAGGATCAAACATTTTCATCCAAATTTTTCAATTGACCCCTTGTTTTATTGAGATTGTAAGATTAATATTTTTTCCAAAATCTAATGCATTTTCCTGTCTTAAAGAATATTATGTAGGTTCATCATCACTTGAATTTCTTTATAAACTTCCAGGTACATCATGCTACCCAAGCTATCTCCAAGCCACAGACTAAGAGCAATGAGGCGGCCCAACGTGAGATTGAAGAAGCCATGTGCAGAGTGAAGGAGGCACAGAACCTCATCTCTGCTGCTATAGACCCCGTCATAGGACTGCTTTCTAAGGACAAGAGAAGGTAAATACTGTTGCACACACCTATACTGGCGGTAGAGTGTGTGGCTTGTCCTGGGGAGGAACCATTTGTATGTAGCTTGTTAACTCTATTTACCTGTATTTACCAACCTTTGAGGTTGAGGTAACTAGTAATCACATGAGATTCTTCAACAAGGGTGTAAAGAGAGTTCTCTTTCATAGCCCGCAACACACTTAAGTAATAACTGTGTCATAATGGTTTCATTCTGACTACTTTTTGGTTTTCAGACTCGCAGGGACTCAGACAAGGAATAACTACTGCTACCCTATTGATAACAATTGGGACCTACTGTTTAACCTGCCCTCCAAAGCACAGAACTCACATTTTATTTACAATCTGCAGTAATTAGCAATCTCCAATCCAAAATATATTTGTTTACCATTGTTAATGTTATGTCACCCTGAATTGGTTAATTAAATAAATGTGTATGTCTACCAGAACCCGTTCCCGGTCGCGTTCGCGTCGCCGGTCGCGGTCGCGGTCACGGCGCTCGCGCAGCCGCCACCGCGGGAAGCGCTCGCGGTCCCGGTCGCGCCATCGCTCGCGCCGCTCCCGCTCAAGGCACCGCCACCGCTCCAGGTATAATGCACTTCATTCTACTTAATTTATCCACTGGGCTTTCACTAGCACTGCAGGGTCGAGCGTCCACTCACAATGAGAAGGATGTATCATGTAGGCCTTTGTCCACCATGCTGGCCTAATGTGGGTTGGTGGACACATGTCTTTGATAATTTTTTTTTGTGAAATCTCAACCATGGAGGTTTCTCGCAATGTTTTCATCTCTGTTACAGCAAGTGATATTTAATTTTATAAAGCACACACAACTTTTTTTAAAGAATGTTATTGGTGCTTGCCATTGGGATTCAAACACGGACCCCTCAAGTAAGAGGCCAAATTCTTAGTCACTGAGCTATTACCGCCTTAATTGCTTAATACACACCAAGTCAATCCTCTTACATTTTTAATAGGCTTTTATAAGCTTGGCAGCAGACTTTCATATAACTAAATATAGTCAAAGTAGATTATACTACTTTGATTACATTTCATTTTCTCATTTAAAAATCCTACCCCTACCTCCATAACTGATAAATGTAGGCTGATTGGCTGATATTAAATGATTGCTGCTACTTACGAGGGCTAAGGCATATAAAATTTATCTGGCTACTGTATGTGGTACTGTTTCATGCTCTTGAATCCCAGTATGTGTATAATATGACATCAAAGCTAGTAGAATTTTAAAAAATTTAGGTTAAATTTGATCATACTCGCAGGTCCCGCTCGCGCCATCGAAGTTCGCGTCGGTCCCGTTCAAGATCCCGCCATCGCAGTTCGAGATCGAAGCGAGACCGGTCCCGTGACCGTAAAGACAAAAAGGATTCCAATGAAAAGGAAAAGGACAAAGATAGGAAGGAAAAATCTAAGTCCCCATCCAAAGAGGTGGAAAAAGATGAAAAGGAAGAAATGAAGCCAGATTCAGCAGAAACTAATGGAACCGGATCCGATACTAAATCTCAAGAATCCTCAACACCAGATGATAAGGAAAAGGATCCAGAGAAGGAACCTGAAAAAGAGGACGTTAAGGAGAAAGAAAGAAAGAAGGATAGATCACCGTCAAAGAAAAGAGATCGCTCGCGCTCTAGAGACAGGGACCGCAAACGTTCACGGTCCAAACGCAGATCTAGATCGCGTTCGCGAAGGAAGCGCTCGCGGTCTCGAAGGCGGTCCCGCTCTAGGAAGCGATCTCGCTCGAGGGACAGGAAGCGATCCAGGTCGCGCGATAGAAAACGATCCCGTTCTAGGAAGAGGTCCAAGTCCAGAGATAGGCGACGGACTAGGTCTAGGGATAGGAAACGTACACGCTCTCGCGACCGCAAGAGATCGCGATCCCGCAGCCGCCGCTCCAAGAGCCGCTCTCACAGGGACTCCAAAACACCACACGATAGGAAATCCCGTGACCCAAGCCCTAATCTTTCCACTGTGGTTGAAGAAAAATACAATTCAATGCTTGAAGGAAATCTGGCGGATGAAAAGAATTCCCCCGATAACATGGACATTTCTAATTCTCCGTGATGAGAATACTAAAATTGTGTTGCTGACATTGCTTTACATTTACTGATTTAATGTGTCTTGCTTTGTTTCTTTCGGTTTTTAGTGTAATTAAGAACAATTAATTAATAAAATATAAATTTACTTATATGTTGCGTTTTATTTGTTAGGAACATAAAGGAATGTACTTTTCATCAGGTCTGAAAATTCAATCACATTCCTCGAAATGAACTGAGGGAGCCAATGAGCTTTTATTTTTTTCATTATTGTAGTATTGTCGGCGGTATATCAAAGATATCCCTAATGGCAAAACAATTAAGATGTAGCATTTTGAAATCTGCAGACGTTATTTTATGTTTTGCAAATGTTAAGAAACATTATGAAATTCCTATAGTAGTCCATTAATGATGCAACCATGTGAAATAGTAGACGCTTATACAACTATTCCCAGATTTACTGTTCATTTAAAGTAAAATATTAACTTATTACACGATTAAATCTCTACTGTAGGCTAGCCAAAACTATAGTTATATTGTAGACTTAGGCTAAGAACTCACGATCAGGTTTTTAGCCGCGCCCGGTGGCGGATCAGCCGACGGGAGAATAGCGTCCACTTGAATTTCAGACCGCCAACCGACCGCAGAGGCTGCGCGTGGCCGCATGCAACAGCACACACCGCGGCGGCAAATCGCGTCATGAAAATTGCTTTAATATACACACACATATACTGCAAATATAATACATACCTATTTGCAGTCTACGAAAGCTGCGGGCGCGGCTAAAAACCGTATCGTGTGTTGTTAGCGTTACGAAATCTTGATAACATTATATTTATAATGACATACAGACAAACTATCGTACATAATTATTTATACATATTGAATTGTTTATTTTGCTCAACATTATGCAATACCAAAATATTTCAATGAGTTGTGCAACTTTTTAGATGCATATACACACTGACTCGTAACCCGCACATTGTGCCTTAGGTATCACTTATGATTGGCAGTTGGTTAGTTGTTGCAGGCTGGTTAGTTATTGCATTTATTAGTCGAAACTTCTTTAAAAATAAAATCATGGTATCAAAGGAGGGGAACTGTGGAATGGAAAACTTTAACCAAACTGAAAACGACCCAACAGAATGTTTGAAACACTCAGTGTCACTTTCAAGATCATCCAGATGTGCCAGACTCGATGGCGTGAGTTTAAATACAGAACAACCAGGGAGTAGATCTACAACACCACTCAGAATCGTTTGCTCCAACCACACAATTGTCATCGAAAGCAATGGTAAGCAGAATGTAATAATTTATCATTCTTCTCTCAATGAAATACGAGGTGGACAAAGAATGTCGAATAATAGACCAGGCAACAGATCAAGGGATCCTTGTAGAAAGAAATCTAGGGATTGTTTGAGGATGTCTAGAAGACATTCTAAGGGTCACTCGAGAGGCAGATCTCGAGGACATTCTCGGGGTCATTCAAGAGGACATTCCAGGAGTAAATCCAGAGAAAATTCGCAGGGTCAATCAAGGGGATATTTGAGAGGTAGATCAAGAGCTCATTTCCGTGGTGAATCAGACCTTTCGAAGAGCAGGTCAAGAGGGCATTCTCGGGGTCAATCGAGAGGCAGATCTAGAGGAAATTCTCGGGGTCATTCGAGAGGACACTCTAGAGAATCTTCTCCGTGTCAAAAGGGTCTATCAAGAAAATGTTTGAGACACAGGTCTAGAGGACATTCTCGGAGTCATTCCAGAAGTAAACCCAGAGAACCTTCTAGGTATCGATCAGGAGGATATTCCAGAGGGCACTTTCGGAGTCAATCAACAGGTCGTTCGAGGGACATACTCGTATCAAGGGGACAATCAGGAAGACATTATAATAAATACTGCAGATCGTGTGAAAGTTCCGGGGCTAACGTGTCAACCTGTCCTATTGGATTTAACGAAATGCCTATCGACGGGGAAGATGAAATTTAATTTAAATCATAAATAAGGATCATAATCATAAATAATTAAGTGCTGTGCCACTATTACCTTATTCGTTATTATATTCTACGTTTGTTATCTCCACTTATCTATGTCAAATACAGCATGCCAATGTGCATAGTCACATAATTCTTGCATAATACTCATAGGTACCTATTTTTTTTAAGGTAGTGGGCCTGGGCGCACGTGTGCCCTGAGCACTTCAGCCTATAGAGACTGGTTGTGCCTAACCCTTGAGTGTTTAGAGCTCCGAATCTAATCCTGTTGCCTTGAGGAAGGTTAGGATTTTATTAATGGGCAGCTCTTTTGCTTCATCAATGTGGAGCACGTGTTTGCCCAGATGAATACTCCTTTTGTGCACAAGTGCTGCACACTGGAGTAATAGATGCAGGGGGGTTTCCTTTTCCTCCTTGCAGAATCTACATGTATCTGAGGTGCTTAGGCCCATATTGGACACGTGCTTCGCAAGCTCGCAATGACCAGTTAGGGCCCTCGTCACCACACGAACATTAGATCTGTTAAGCCTGAGTAGCTTATCAGTGTATCTACGTTCGTACCCCCTGATCATCATTTTGGAGTGATTTTGCCCAGGCTCAGAGGCCCACGATGTGCTGGCCTCTTCATGGCATTGGGCTTGGAGCAATGAACGAGTTGTGCTTCTGGAGATGCCACAGAACGGTTCCGGTCCTAGTTGGATAGATTGGGCACCCTTGCGAACCAGGGAGTCTGCCGAATCATTGCCCGCTATGGCCGAATGACCGGGAACCCATTTTAAAGAGACCTTGTTATGAGCGGCAAGCGCATTCAGCCTCTCAACGCAGTTTCTGACTAGTTTTGAGTCGATTACAAACGACCTAAGAGCCAGGAGTGCTGCGTAGGCACCTAAGGGAAACAAACACTATGACATAATGGTTTGAATACTTAATGAAATGAGATAAGTATCCATTTAGTTTCCATCGCTTTTTAATTCGTCACCCAATTTTCCGCACGGTTTCTTAACAAAATTACCGTGTTATTTACTTGACTCGTTGAGCAACTTTATGACGCTTTTAAAAAATGTTTGTTTATCAGACACAGTTCGATATCGAAAATATTCAAGTTAGTAGTTCTTTCTAAAATTCATTCAAACCGTAGCCTTAAATCATTGGTTCTTTATGTTTCAGGGATACCTGTTTCTTGTAGCCTACGTCCATTATTACAAAGCAGGGCACTTGAAGATTGAGACTGACAGGCTGAAAATCGATATAGGAGTGCTTAAGTATGTTATTGAATCTAATTTCTATGGTGATATGCTGGGAGCGACTAGGAGACGGTTGCAAGAAGGGGAGATGCCGTATCCAGGCTACTGCCGCGCCCCTGGCAGTGAGGTCTGCCAGCCAGTACTGTGCAACTGTGATATGTTAACTAAGATATGGGAGGAAAGAAAAAACTTGATACAAGAAAGGAATTCCCACTAGTGATTATTTTAAGCCTTAAACACTTCGATTCGAGTCAGTGATAATTATAATATATCCATTGCTTAACTATTGTATCTACTCATCGGGCAGGAAATGTATTATGCTATGTCATTAGAACTGTAAGTTAACTGTAAAATAAAAAAAGTAAATAACTAATATACATTTTTTATTATTACTCAGGCGAGTAACATCAGTGACTAATTTGAATTATATAATTAGATGAAATAAAAGTCTCAAATATGATAATATTGTTTTTTATTGTGATTATTACAATGAGAGAGTATACACATATGACTACTATACATAATTTTTATAACACAGCCAAAAGTACCACATTTTACACAAAAAGCTTACTATAAATATTTATATTTTTATTTAAGTAGAAAAGTTTTAGACAGCGAAATAAAAATATATTCCTTAACCATATCAATTATGCTGCGTTCATTACGTGTAATGTTAAATCACATAATCTTAACAGGTCCTTTAATCCTTAAATCTCTTTTCCATCCAACTATATACCCCTGCGTGCAGATACCGTTTCTTAGTTACGTTATAACTACCTCTAATACATAACTTATGATACAAGAACTATTTGCTAGGCTAATTATTTATTTACAATGAGATGAAGCCAATCCTTTTGGTCGATTTAAAACTCGACCAACGAGGTTTATCGAATGGTTTATACAACAACTAACATTGACACACTTTTTGGTGGAGCATTTAAACGCATATGTAATTCGCCACTATCAGGAATTCACCAATTCAAGTATAGACCGTGCTGCAAGTTACTTCAAATTTCGATCGTTACCTACATAACGGCCTCGCGTGCTTTGAATCTTGTTTGCTTATACGGCAGAGCATGCAACTGCTTCCATGCTTAAAACTCCGTAGGGGTTCGAAACTATCGCGTCCAATCCACGAATTGACCACATTGGGTGTAGTAGCTACAGGAACAGCAACACGCTTAAAGTTTGAGTCTTGTTTGTTAATAGAGCAAGCTGCAAAGGGCCTGTTATCGCTGCCGTGTCCTCAGTAGGGCAGTATGTCGTGCATGGCATACCGCCACGTCCAGCGACGAGCGAGCGCTTCGAAGCGCGCGCGATCCCGTACGTACATTTCGCCTAGTTCCGGCTCCATGCAAACCTGTGAATAAAGACACATCGGTTAAAATTGATATTCATTACAAAACAGTGCAACACAGAGAGTACACAACACTAAAATGAATATAAAAACTGTAAAATAAAAAGAAAAGCCCATCGCAAAAAAAAATAGATGTGTGAAACTTGAATATTTCAAGCCACAGACACACTTATCCAACTTGTAATTGGGTTATGTTCTTAATTAAAATAAATCACCTGGCCGCTGCAAATATATTATTATGTTCTCAGTGGCATGTGATGTGAAATCCAGCAACCTGAGGAGACCCAACTTTACAGTGGTTCATGCATGAGTTATTAAATTGAATTGTCCATCCAACAGGATAGTTGTAAAATAATGACTAAATTGAACCAAAAAAGCAACAAACAGGATAAGCTAAACAAAACTAAAACTCACAGCAGTGTATGGATCCGTGAGCAGGCTCTGTATGGAGATGAGCACTTTACTGAGGGTGAGCGCCAGCGACCAGTTGTGATGCACGGAGTCGATGCCCACGTCTCCGTGACGCGACACGTTCGGGTGTAATATGCGCGTTAGGAAACGCACCACCGGCGGACTCATCGGGTACCTGGGAATGGGCAATAATAATAAATTACAAAAAAAAAAAACTTTTGTAATTCAATACGTCGATATCTCTACAAATTCCGCAGAACTTTATTTGAGGCAAACATCTTAGTCCTCATGAGTAGCAAAGCACCCGCATTTATATAGGTGAGACTAACTCTGATGAGATTTCTTATCTACTTGAGGAGGGATGTGGTTGTCCATACGCTGTAGTGAGTGACCACTTAACATCCACCTGATGTCAATGCCTACATGCCTGTGGTACTCAATATACAATTTAAAAAAATATTAATGTTAAACTTATGAACTCAGGCCACACACCTTCCGGAACTCAAAAGCTTCAGATTAGATTGTATATCAGATTACATTGAATACTCACGAGTATGGTACTTGTATGTAGAGGTAGAAGACTCCGCCCTCGTAGGGCGAGCCCACGGGCCCTGTGACGCTGGCCTGCCAATGGCAGCACTTGGGGTCTAAGGGCGTCGCTGCAATCCCCTCTGGCGGGTCGTTACGCATCATCTGTAAATTGTACAGATTTTGGTTGTGCTTCAATTACGTCGCACATTTCTTTCGAGGCGGGAGTGTCCGAAGCACAAAATAAAAGACAAATTAAATCTGAGTCAACTTTATTATGTTAATTGAAATAATTGAACGAGGAAGCCACAGAGCTTGTTACACCACATTAGATGACTGCCGCGCGGCAATACCACCCACAAAATGCTTAAATAAATTAACTTTAAATTAAATTAAATTATTAAATTACTTAACAAAATGTATAAGGTGTGAACTGTGAAGCACCAAACACCTTCAATGAGCTTATTTCTTTGTGATCCTGATCAGTCCTCCTGCCAATACTATTGTTACTTGCAACATTGAAAAAGATTTACCTTAAGTTCAATCCTGAGTCTGTTTCGTCGCCATGCGTTCTCCTCTCCTGCTGGCTGCGCCTGGATGCACATCTGCACCAAGCAGTTGCGACAGAAGCAGGATTCCACAAGCGCTTGGTATTTCTGTGGATGTTTTATCATGGGTATCTTGACACCAACAACTTAAAAAGGCACAAGTAAAAAAGCACTATTTGTTGATTTAACCTGTGTTATAACACCTACATCCTATTCTATCAATACTACATCCTATATCCTATATTCCTATTCCTATTCTTCCATTTACTTCGTTCTCATTTTCTTCATTTTGATCTATGTATTTCATCCTTTGCCTCCTTTGGTTATCTGGAAGAGATAGCTCTTAGCAACCTCCTTTTGTGTACATTACTATTTTGTTTTACAATGGTATAGCATTACGGTCCACCTAGTTTCTTTATGCAGAGGCATGGTCGCCATTCAAGGACCATTTTTCCCCATCTATTTTACTGGTCCTTTGAACAATGGCGCCAGCTCATTTCTACTTCAGTTTGTTAACTTTTGTCCCTGTTATTGGTGTGCAATAAACAGATTTTGTATTGTTTTCTACCTTATGCCAGTCAATATTGGCGAGCAGCGGCCTGAACAGCGGCCAGCGTCTCGCGGCGAAGGCGGCCCAGCGCGGCGGCGGCACGCGCGCCCTCACCAGCCGTCGCCAGCGCGCACACACGCGAGCACACGCGCATAACGATAGGTCGTCCAGGTAGCTAAATATGCACAGCACCACTGGAAAACCATAATTATACCCTATAAGTTGACTTCTAATGTATGTATGCATGTATTAGTATATAATATTAGTATATTTTTAAGAATTTCTAATGGTGAAAACTATTTCATTTAATGATGTTCAATGTGTTATAAAATAAGAAATTTAAATTATTTTGTATTGCTTGAATGTTGGTGTCTTTTGAAATAAACAAAAAGTTATTGCTTTCATTGTGTTTCTGTCTTCAGTATTGCTGAAATTAAATGTTTTTGAATGTGCATCCATCAATAAGTTAAAAATTAAGTAATTTAAGTAACTAGACTTTTGAATGAGATTATACTAAAGGAAAACAAACTTTATGGAATAATTAAATAGCAGAGTTATAAGGTAACCAACCTTCTGAGGGCAAATGCTCAACTAGGCCAGGTGCAAGATTATCAGGTAGCCTAGGAGTGGACAGGAGCTGTAACGAGCGTGCCAAGCTTGGGGGCTGAGGTGGAGGCCCCAGGCCAGCTAACTCCTCAATGCCATCCCGAGGGGCTGACGATGGACCCGAACCACTGCCTCCACTCCCACTGCCACTGGCCCCTGGCCCGGAGTTACTCGCTCGGCTGATCTCATCTTCTGGACTTGTTTCACTGTCCAGAGAATTCTAAAACAAGATTTCTATTATGTCCATTTAATTTCATTTTAGTGGACAAAGAACACTAACTTTACTAAGGTACTTTGGTGCACAGTATATGATGAATTTCTCAATTTGAATATAACATGTGATTTGCATAATTGATTTATGAAATTTCTCTCACTTTTCAAGCATTCTCATCACACAATAATTGCATTATGTAAATCTTCTTATTTAAAGGAACCATTGTCAAATTTAATTATTTCAATTAGATGAAGCAAAAGCAAATTAAATATTTCAATTAACAACATAATAGTGGATGAATAAATTTATGTAATTAATGGAATTACTGGAGAAATTGATTGAGGCAACAAAAAATCCCCATACCTCTCTGTTATTCATGTAAAGCTATAAAAGGATGTTACGATAAAAGGACCTTACGATAATGTAAAACAAACTCTTACCTTGTAGTACCACCAAGCAGGCAAGGGGCATGCTTTATTCAGTCGTCGCTCAGAACTGTAGTTCAAATCCGAGGGCTCATCGTTACCAGAGTCGCCATCGTCCGTCTTTTCACTATTGAAGTATGAACTTGGCAAGTACGATGGAAAATCAGGAAACAGAAACGCATGACAGGTGACGCAGACGGGCTCCCCGAAACTCGGTCCGTAATACCCGTTGCACACATAGCAACTTGAATTCTGCAATACGAAATACTGTATACAACATTTGTCTTACATTTAAGTTTTAGCAATATTGTTTTAATGATAACAATACATTGTATTCAAACTCAAGTGGCTGCTCCACCGGGGATCCACATATCAACTTGTCTCCGCTGTCCTCCAATTTCTTGATAAAACTGTAAAACTCTGGCCCCATTACAGACATGTCAAAAACTTTAGTTAGTTAACGCCGGTTCTTTATTTTGCTAATAATATTCTGGTTCAAAACGAAAAACTAAGGAAAATATTATCTAGCTTATTAAATTTGAATTTCCATTGCAATAAATTCAATAGCTGTCAGTGTTATGTCAAAGTTGACATTTTCCGTCAAATCAACGACAACAATAATCATTTTAGTCGACGTGGATTCTACGCTTTTAAGATTATTTGTTACACCATTTAAAAACACATTTATTTTTTACCTGCATCAATTCTTTTGAATTTCTGATAAGTACCAAATAAATTTAAATGAGCATTAACTTCCTCGCATAAAAATTCGTATTTATATGTTAATGCAGCGATATCTGAGGCAATAAACACTCTGCCCCACATTACGCACAGTGAATGCGTTCTCTATGCAAATCGAAGAGGTCCCCACTCCCCCGTACTACACTGCGTGATTCGGGGTAGGTAGTGTATTTCGCCCAAGCCTCACGTCGTGACTTCCAAATACAAGGTAAAGTTTCTACTTTATTCACTGTTTTGTGAATCGTAACAATTTCAAATATCAAATAAGAGTATCTTGTTGCGAATTTGGAAGCGCCCCAGGGATCCAGATTTCATGGCTGCAAATATTTTTTTTTTGTAAAGTACGTACCTAACCTGTTCTTTTATCAGTATGTATGTACTACCAAACAAAACTAAAGTTAAATAGGGCCAACTTGTGAAATAAATAAAACAGCTAAATTGTTCTTAAAGTTATTTTTATCTCGAGCACACTTTATACCCATCATTTTCCTTTCTTTGTTGTTCAATTTTTAACGTCTTTTACATAATAATTAAACAGGAAATATAAGTGTACATTGTACTTTAAAATTCAAAGAATACTTAAGCTAGTGTCTTATAACACGTCGTCCGTCGCTATTCACGTGTGATCAGTTCTACTTTTATTAACTTATTACTAACTCCCATAACCCAGAAACTCTTGAGAGTTCGATAATAATAATATGATCTAGCTACATAAAATGTTTCTGTCTTCTTGGCAATGCCCATTAAAAATTGATTGAAACCAATAACTGGGTAGGTATGTGTAAAATAAAAGATTAACAGTCTTATGTAGGACGAAATACTGTGAAAATATGCAAAAACAGCTTCAATTTTTAAAGAAGAGACAACATAAATTGTATTTGAACACTTTTTTCCAATTTCATCTGATTTTTGTACTTTCTATTCGAATTTTGTACAGACGATTGTAATAAATAGAATCAATAATATATTACATTTGGAGCCTTGGAAACCTATTCCAATCATATTGTCCATTGCTTGTCAATAAGTAAAATGCAGATTATAATGAAGCCGATGAAGGCAAATATTTCGATTAATCTGCCCTATACACCTATACTTAAAAAAATTAATCGGTATCATATTGATCCATAAAGGTATATAGGTTAAATTATTGTACAAAGAAACACTTTAATAGCGTTTGAACATCGGGCATATTTTCAGTTTGTATAAGGTATTTGACAGGTTTTTCATCAACTTTTGATAGTGTTTATATTATATCATTTAGATCTAATCATTTATTATTGCTTGAATTTTTTGAATACCTAAATACACGCGTGTTCGATTAGTGACATCACATGTTACACGCCGAAAATACACCCAGCATGTCCTTACCTACATTGGCTTTGATACACATTCAAGAATTCTGGTGACAATATTATACCTATTTACAGCTTCTTGTTAACATAATAACATTGTATGATATAAAAAACGCGTGCACGATTTGTGGTAGAATACAGACGCAAAAATCATATTCGTAATTTTTTTTAACCTGTTAAATCTGGTGTTTCTTAGTAGGTACTTGTTATCATTGATTTTGTATTGCTTATGAGTTACACTTTAGACATACTAGATATTTAAATATCGTACGTGTATGTAATAAGATCTCAAAAAATATTCTATTTCAATATTACAATTCCGCTATCATATGAATCGGCTTGCATTCTACATTTTAGCGTCTATAATCTTCCTCTTATCTTACATTTCCTTTTTAATCATTCTGCGGTATTAAAGAAATGTAAATTAACAACAAAAATGCCGGATGTGGTGCTACAACTCCATCAAAATCGATCTTATAAAATAGGTTGAATTCATTGTTTAAAAATGATTCGTAATAACACGACGAACCGGTTGGTTGTCGAGCTCGAGGTTTCTTATGCTAGTTCGAGTTACAGGTAATGCGTAGTTCATTGCAGTGTCGGCGGGCGAGACTGGGAGCCACGGCACTACACGTTATATAACCGCACACATTGGCACTAAAGTTTGCGCGCCGCGGCCGGGGCGGACTCGCCCCTCTACCACACTCAGTACGGAGAGTAGTACCCTCCGCGTCTGATTCCTCTGTAAACAAATCACCACATTATTTTATAGGTGGTAGTCTTTGTAGTTCTTTCAGGTGGAATCATCGCCGACCATAAAGCGAGAGTTTGTGTTTCGGTTGGAGAGGCGGAGACTGATTTGAGGCGATCATCTTAGTGCTCGGGAGTAACGCATCCATTTTCAACCTTAGACTGATCATATTTGGGGTCCATGTACTACACCCCCATCCGTGGGTCTATGAACCTACGGCCTGTGGGTCCATAGTTCACAGTGAAACATCATATAATAGCCTGTAGTGACAACCAACATCAGCTAACTTAGTTGTCCATTACTAGTGTAAAGAATCTAAGTAAAACAACCAGACATTCCACTACATTAATAAAATTATACATAACATATATTACTCATTTTCTGGCAATACATTCTATATAATCCAATCTATGCACACAAAGTACCCACAAATATAATAAGAAGTAACACCACATTGCATTCATAGCCATGCCAACTACTGAAGCACTATCTCATGATAGGTAATATTTCAAATTCTCAAAAATAAAATAAAATAAAAGGTTCTGTATAAATACTTAACTTTTTCTACTCAGGTATTATGAAACCAGATTATGTGCTCAACGAAAGGAAACAGTAGAATGGTGGAAGGGGGTTGGAAACGAAAAATAAAATAAAGAAGAAAAACAAATACATAATTTAATCGGTAATAAATACTATATAGTATTGATACTACTTAAAACAGCATTTCTTTTTAGATACACAACCAGTTCGCACCTAACCAAAACGAGCATACAAATCGACTGAGTGGACGTAAATGGGGCTTTTGTTGCTAAACCTAACAACAAACTTTCATAACTGAATAGAAACAGAAATGCAAAAAATATATAAATAAATTATGCGCAAAACAAGCATCAATTATTAATCCTACAAAACCTATTTCAATAAAATATTATGCACTCATAAACTATGCAATGCATGAATTACAAATTAATGCAAGAAATGATCAATATTCAAGTTTACGATATAACTGTCGGCACCTTGACACAGGAAAAAATAGAGCCTCAAATGCCCATTTAGTGGATTATCTGTTTCTACAAACATTGCCTACAAACTTGTGCTTATAATCAGGTAATATATCTAGAATTTAAAGAATCAAATAAAATAAAAGCTATGCGCTCAGCATTCATGCTGCATTTCATGCACTTGATACTGTAGGTATGTTTTAGCTTTTGCATAAAAAATATTATAGTACCTGAATGTGGCCTAAAAAGCATATAATATGTAATTATTAAGGATAGTATTTCTTTCAATGGTTCCTCAAAATTTTCCAACTATCCACAAAAGTAATAAAAATTCAAAACTCATATTATCAGGACTAATTTTCCGGTCACCTGGATTGACTACCCCTTAAGTCTTTTACGCTATTACCTTGTAGAAATAGGCCTAATCCTAGTGTCCCATTATTTTTGTAGAGCAACTAGCTGGACTGTCGCCATTCCAGGACCTTTCTTTAGCATTAGTTATTGGTTTTAAGTTACGTATTTTTTATAGAAATGAAATTTAGCAAGGTTTTGGATCCAGTCTCTTCAAAAATAGTAATGATATTATTTGTAGCTTAAGTAGTGATATAGCCCGCCAAAGTAAATCTTTAGACACGAAAAACCGTGACATTATGTGCGTTTTGAGATTTAAGGCACACTGTGGTATAGGTATAAAAACACTAACTAAATTGGACGAACACGCTAGCGCCCTCGGTAGCCGGAGTAATAGGGTAAATAGTCGCCATGGAGAGGAATAAAATTTAACGAAGTTAGTGGCATAAATTGTTTCATAAACCAGAGAAACTACTACTTAACACACTGTAGCATATTTGCGTTTTAAGGTTGAGGGCACACTGTGGTATAAATCACTAAATAAACTGGAGGAACACCTTAGCGCCTCCTCGTGGTCAGTGTCAATTTCCCTATCTAGGTCTGAATTCCGTTGTGCGGTTAGGTGCGAAGATACAGTATGTCGGTCGCATCAGTACCTGCCGCGGCGCACGGGCCGGTAGCCGGAGAAGTAGGGCGAGTAGCCGCCGCGGAAGGAGCGCCCGCGCCCACGCATCGCTCGCGGCGGCCGGTTTGTTGACGACAGCCCTGGCTTGTTGGTGCGCTTTGGCATCACCTGCACAAGTAGGCACAAATCAGGGGTGGATCATCTGAACACATAAAAACTATGGGTGAATTATTATAATGCCTCGATCATTTGTCTCTATCGGTCCAACACCAATAAAACTGATCTTTAAATCGTTTTCACTGATGAAGGAAGTATTGCTAATGAAATTTGATTACTGTTATGTTTATACTAAACAGGAACTAGGGGCCTCCAATTTATCGCATGGCCCAAGGCAAGTGCCCAGAATGCTCAGGGGGAAGGAGTGGCCTGTAGTGTAGAGTATGTAAATAGTTGTAGACAAAGATTTACACATTTAATCTGAAACCCTGAGGCACATCAAATGATTAAAGGCAACTAATGAGGTGCCCACTGCCTGCCTAGGACAGGAATTTTAATAGGATGGATAGGACATTTAATCTGCCTCTACACATTTCATTAAAGTTTAACGATAGAACATCTTGCTCATCTTCATTCAATATCATAGCAATTTTGATTATGCTGGAAATATTCCACTTGCACCCAAATACCTATTACTCAAAAACTCATACCTTAATTTGACGCCCTCTAAATAGTGATTCATCCATAGCCATAGCTGTCTGTACACTGTCCTTATCACCAAACTCTATATATGCAAAACCTTTTGGATGTCCATCAAATTTATTACACAATATTGTAACCCTGTAATGATAAACAAAAATAAAAATTGAGAAATCCTGCATGCAAAGTTTTGTGACACCACCAACTCTCTTCCACCAACTTGCATTTCGACCAATTATAGACAAAAGCAATTTGCATGATTGTGTCAAGTACTTTACACTATGAGAGGAGCGGGTCACAGACATAATTATTAAGATGTTCCCCATGAATAAATCCCACTGCAGGACCTAAGTTGCAATCCACAAACTGACTGAGGACAACACTCCACTCAACTCTCTAAGTTTCACAAACATCAGGTTCCTATAGTTAACATTATCACCACTAAACTGCAGACGCGAACCAGAAACAATTTCGTCCAATGACCAATGAAATTTGTTTTGTGACAAAGCCAACAAATAACACATGTGTATAAGATCAAATTTTACTGTGCCAGGTAAGAGGTTTGTAATCCCTTAAGATGGCTGTCATTGCCATGGTGTGAATGTGTCACACTAAATTTATGTGGAAGTGACAGAGATAGGTAGATCAGGGTTGATGTATGAATTCCTTCATGGATGGCGACCGCAGTATAAACAAAAGCCTGTTAATCAGCTGACCTTTTAGGTATTGAATATACCTGATTTTCCTGCATGGTGGACTAAGGCCTACATCCTTTTCATTGTGAGAGGAGACCAGACCCTGCATGCCATTAATGGGTTACAGACATGCTTTAGTTGGCAAATTATTTGAATTGAACTTATGGAGAATTCTGTTTTAAATTTTAAATTACCTACCTGTTAATGGATCCACAACCATGGAAATGCTGTTCTAATTCTTCAGCTGTGGCACCATAGTCCACATTGCCTACGTACACTGATCTGTTATCAGCTTCTATTTTGTCCTCCAATGACATATTCAGTGGACTTGCTGCAAAAAAGAAATAACACACTTCAATGTATGATTAACAAGAAAACATCATTTAACTTTATAGTTTAGTACAAGAATTTTAAGCAATGTTAAAAAATCATTTTATCTCAGAAAATATAAAAAAAATATAATATTTTATTGGTTGAATGGGTCTTGGAAGGCACAAAACAAATTACATTAGCTTAAGAGTTGAGCTTCCTATATCTATTATAGCCTTTATAGGACACTCTATTCAACTTACTTGAGGGAAATTATTATTTGGGTCACTTTAATACTAAGCATGTGAAATATGACTTACTGAGGCCTGGCGGGCTGCCCATACTCATTTGTTTGTCAACTTCTGTTTGCATTTGTTTCAGTTTTTCTGCCTCTTCTTCCATTTCTCGAACCCTGGCCTTGATAGCCGCCAGGTCCGGCACTTCATTGCCGGAGGCTTCATCGCCACCCTAAAAAATAAACATAATTTTAACCTATTTTAGTATAACTGACTATATATCCGTTACTTTAGTTTTTTGTTTTTAATATATGATAATTTGATTAAATTTTTTACTGTACATTATTTGCACGTACAACTTTAAATTTAACACTGAAATCCCTTCAATGGGTCTGGTTAAATTTTTTCCCAAGCGAAGGTTAGTGACAGAAGTTTAAATTTAACACAGAAATCCTGTTAGTTGAATGGTGCTGTTTAGTAGAGGTTAGGCTGTTGATGAACAACATGATGAAGTGTTCAGATGCATAATTATAAATATAAATTATTCATACAGTATAACAATTTATCTAACCCTGCCAAAAGACAAATACAGGCTTACCCGTAAAACATGAGCAACCTCATGGCACTATATTTTTATGTATTGAGTTATGTTCGAACTCATAGAACAAAAGTTGCTCATGTTTTACGAGTAACCCTGTATATTAAAAAAATTATCAATAAATAATTACCAGACTAATAATAATAAGTAATTCATCCTGTTACTGAAATATTATGCATATTTATTTAACCACTTACTGGCAGAAAAGACTAAGCCTAATTAAACATTCATTTCTAAATATATGGTTAACTTTAAAAAGCTTTCGTAGTGGACACCAAGGAAGTACAAATTAACCTTTAAAATTATTGAAAAACAATTGTACAAACAACATAAGTCAAACATTGGAAAAAATAACAATAGTTATTTTTTTAAGAATTAAGCTTTAGAAACGAAACTGATTTACTACTACGTGGATATAAACTAGTTTTATTTTAAGATAACAGTCAATTATCACGGGAATAGAATACCATATAAAAAATCAGAAAAACAAACGAACCTACGAATATAATATAAGGATTAAATATAAATACTTACGCTTGGGCAATAGCTTGGGCTCTTGTCGGTCATATTTATTGAACCGTTGGTTCCGTCTAGGTGATTGTTTTCAATCGAGTCTAAATAATCATCATTATCTGCCATATCCACTCACTGCCACAATCATTAATTTTATGATTTGCAAAATAAAAACACCACACAATTCACCTAAAAATTAGCTGAATCTATATACTAATAAACGCTATAGAAATAAAAATAATTAGATAATTGAAAAGCTTTCTGACGTATTACCGGTAACCAATTGAATAGTGATGAAAGAAATTAATAACTTTTAAAATATGAGGACAGTTATAATCTTTGCATTATGTTAACTTGTAAAGTTTTCTACACTTTTTTAAAGATCCTAATACTAATATAATGTTTTTGGATTAGTATTTCAGATAATATTCAAACACCAAACAAGTTTTTGACAAACGTTGACGATGACATTTCTCATTTCTTTGAAAAAAAATTACTACAGAACAGACTACACTAACACTACAGCCCCTACAGGACATGCAGATAGATAATCATAGAGATTTTAAAAAAAGGATCATGTGCGTGGCCCATAATTCTTACCCATAGACAATAAATTCGGTCAGTCATCTTAAAATATTCAACTGACTTTTTAGCAAATAGTCATTGAATACTATAACGTAGATTCTTCAAATTCAAATGTGATAAAAATTTAGGTTAGTCTTCTCAAGTACCTTTTTTTTGTATGGCTGTTTAAATTTTCTATTAAGCCCTATTTACGCATGCCCTATACATGTACTTACCCGGAATTATTGAACTTTCACTGTCAGCTGATGTTGCTGTCACTGTCAGTGCTGTAAGGCAAGTAACTGTCACATTGTCGTCTTCACGTCTTGTAATATTTGTAATTTTTGTATAACAAAAAATAAAATAATTCTTTAAAATATATAAAGAGAAGAGTGTATCGTTACTATCGTTCAACTTCAGTTACTTGAAGTATTCTTGTAACTTTGTTTCATTTATGAATATGATATGTTAAAAGTTAGAACTGTATTTCAAATAGCATTGTTTGTAAGTAATTATTTCTTTGGTATATCTTTTCGTATTTGTTTGATAAAGTGAAAATATTGTTTGTATTTAAGTTATCATACGTGTTATTCGTGTTACATGTCATATATTGAATAATCCTGATCCTGAACTTATTGTAACATAATCTTATAATATTATGAATTTTCAGGTATTTGTGGGTATCAGTTGGTTTCATGTTGTTTACTTGAGCTTAAAGCTAGCTAAGATATCTGAGTGAGTAATGCCTTTAACAGCGGATGTTGCAGCACAACAGGTGCAAGTTAGTAATTCTTGTAAAATATGCTAAAGTACATACAAATATAACATTTAGAGTTAATATGTATTTATACCATGCAAGATCACTCAGAGTACCAAGAATCATGATAACCATTATACAAACACTAACTTTTAACTGCAGGAGCGCCTAAGATCTTTACACAGGCTGATATATGACATAGAAGGTGAGAGGGGGCGCAATGAACAATGCATTGACTCCATTCTGAGAGCAGAGAAGGCCACTGAGTCTTCTCAGTCTACTGAAGACTCTTCCAGTTCTTCACAGCAGGTATTGTAGGTTTGGTATTATCACTTACTGCATTTCTTAATTTAGTATGAACAAAAAAGGTTTAAATATGAGAGCTCATCCAACTATACAACCACAACTACCCTGCCACCCAAGAGTGAACACCTGAGAATAAGAATCAGAATGCAGTACCCATTAAGCAGCATGTAGCAGCAACTTTATATAGACTATAACTAGTAGAATATAATGTGTATATATATTGTGTAAATAGATATTTTTAATAGTTAAGATTTATTTAAGTTTCTTTTTAATTATTTTCTGTATAAAATTAAATAAAAAATATTGTGACTTCGGTAAGTCTCTATTTTAATAAAGGTCTAAGCTGTAGAATATATAAATTTTGTATTTCATTTGGGGATGTGGTTGTCAAAAATTCTGTAATAACAATTTCAACAAGCTTGTTTTACATAGCGGCAACCAAACCTTAATAGCAACTGACACACATATAACTTATTTACTAATTGATCTTGAATTTATTGTCAGTTTATAGTCAACATTATTATAAAATTTTAGCAACAGCAGTTGAAGACTTTGTACAAAGCTGGACTGACTGCAGCAGAACAAGAGGAGCGTGTGCTTCGAGCAGCTCTATCAAGAATATATGAAATTCGCGCTATTAAGAATGAGAGACGGATTCAGGTAAACTATATAAGGTATCCTGAATGTATCTATAATTTAAACTATACCTTTACATTCCTCTACTGCAACCATCAAAATAAAATAAGAATAGTAGTAAGAGAAGAATAACACACATAAAACACACAAGCAAAGCTCTTCCTTATGAAGAATAAAAAACAGGCCAAAATTGACCTGGATGTCATCTCACTAGTTATTGTCTCAAATAAAGCATTCTTGTTCTTGTTTAATTATAATAATTGGTACTTTAGACAGAGCATATTTGACCATGCAGTGGCAGTAAAAGACCACATCAAACAAGCAATACATGTGAATACATTACCAGCATTGTGGTTTGCTACATTTGAGAAAAGTAATTGACTTGGAGATACATCAACTGCGCCCGGTCATTGTCTTGTGAATACATCAATGGCGCCGCTGCATGATCAAATGGATACAATTTTATTATATTTATTTTCAAATCTTTTTCACAGGCGCGTCATGCAGGCAACAAGGAGACGATAGGGTGTGGTGCGTTGATGAAGATGCTTCTCAGTGCGGCGCAAACCTTGCCTCTACATGTGGGAAGGGTGGGAGAGCGAGCGCCACCACTGTGTGGTGCAGTGCCTGCTGACTCGGGACACATCGCTAGACCCGGTGATGCTGTGGCAGCATTGGTCAGGGTATCGGAAAAGGAAGAGAACTGGATCTTGGCAGAGGTGAGTCAATTACTTAAACCCATCATACTAACACTAACAAGACTGGATATTGGAGGACTCATGTCCAGTTCCAAAAGATAAGGAAAGTGACACTTAAAAGTATCTTTAAAAGTTTGTGAGCATAGAACATAATTGACATAAATATTTAATTATTTTAAAATGAACTAATTTCAGGTAGTCAGCTGGCTGCCAGCGCAGGGCAAATACGAAGTGGACGACATAGATGAGGAACAGAAGAATCGTCACGTGCTGAGCAAGAGGCGGGTGGTGCCTCTCCCCCTGATGCGCGCCGACCCGCGGATAGATGAGAACTCGCTGTTCCCCAAGGGAGCCGTCGTCATGGCCCTCTACCCGCAGACGACGTGCTTCTATCGAGCCGTCGTCAATAGACTGCCCGGCTCGGCGGCTGAACCCTATGAAGTACTGTTTGAGGTCAGTATAAATAATTTACTAGAGGTCTGCCAAAATTGACCAATACACTACTCTCCTTCCCTTCCCAAATACAGAGTTTGAAATAAAAACGGTCGCGTTTTGTTTTGTTGCCGCACCCTGCACACCACGGGACAGTCGCGCTTACGGCCGTCGGTCTCTATTATAGTAAACATCGAATCGTGCCTCAGCTCTCCCCCTGATACTATAAAAACAGAAATATCGCTCGCTTTCTTTCATATAACCTTTGAGTGGAAAACACAAAAAATATTATTAAGAGTTATTATGCAGGACTCATCGTACGCTGACGGCTACTCTCCGCCCGAGCGCGTGGCGCAGCGCTATGTGATCGCCATCAAGGAGGGCAAGGGCCGCGCCACCTGACCCCCGCGCCCGCTCCCCTCCCCGCAGCCCGATTCCAGCGAATAATCGGCTTATTCCCAATAGATCTGTTGATGGAACTACTGATATATGTAATTCATTACCTTTCTCGCTAGCTCCGATTCTAATGCCTGTATCTTGTTGATTTATCGTCAGCAATCATGACGCCAATCACGGCACATGTCTTGCAAAGGCTTCTTCACGCTGTCTGCAGTCCTTACCATGTTGTTGGACCGTCTGGGCTGCCGACTGCTTAGGTGCTTAGTCTTGATCATTGTTTACTGATATAAAATAGTATGTAGATGATATATTATTATGTGTAGTGTGTAAGGTGGGGAAATTTCAATTTTAGTATCTCATAGCTTTATGGAAAAACATTTAAAAAAATGCTCCATTGTTTTTATACAATAACAACAATATAAATCTGAGATGCAGCTATTGGTTTTCTTTTTCTGTTGAGTAGGTAGAGTAGAAATAGAAAACCTTAAAAAACATCTTAGTTGACAACCCTTTCTGGTAAATAACATTACGCAACACAAGTCGGCGTCAAAAATGCGCTTATCGAATGGAGGGTCTTTTGTTTTTATTAAATTCAGTAGGTACTATTGGTAAATTGTAAGCAAAAATTTCAAGTGTTTGTGTAAAATTATATTGTAAGAATTCTTTTAGATTATTATTTGTTGATTTAAGGTAAGACTAAAAATTATGGAACATAAACATGTGTTACTCCATTTCTGTATTTTTTTCGTTTTCACTTAAAAAAAATTAATAACATAAGGGGTTTCAAGACTTTTCCAAATAAAACACAAAATTTTATGGTGAAATATTCTTACTATTATTAAAGTAAAATCTACATAGAATACATGATACAATGGTTATGTCCGAAATATACAATCATTTAATTTTGATTATGTAGTTAAAACAAAATTGATTTCTACATCTTTTGTGATCACTTACAAACTAAAAATAGTAATTATAATATTAATGGAAGCAAATAAAACAGACTGATTACAGAATACAGTCAACATAATATGAGGGGAAACTCCTCTGGGTAACACCAATGTCACCAATCATGCAAATATTTACACTTTGATAAAAATAATTATGATTATTTGGACCATTCAGTATCAGTCAAGTGTTTTTTTAGAAAACTTGAGCTCATCACACTAAAAGCGAAGTAGATACATTACATCAAATAAAAATTTGGGTATCCTTAGTGTTCTTGTATATAGGACGCACTGTAATATATATGTTACAGTAACATGTAACTGATAACATTCAAACAAATGCATTACATTTTAAAAACAAAGCTTACCTATGTACTTGATAGGTAGAAATAAACACATTAAATTCTTGTTGATAGACTGACGAAAGTTACCAGATGAGTCGTGATATTATCAACACAGCCATAATACCTCTGTATAAGAACTTAAACCTTACATAACAGTGATGAGCAACTTTAGATTATATTATGGCATATCAACATTATAAACATCCATCATAAATAAGAAATGAGATCAATATACATTAGCAGCAGTCAAACTCATATTGCAGTTTTTCCTCCTTAAATTTGTTCATTTTTTAAATATAAAAAAGAATTGATTATTTGCTATAGTTGTGATTACAGTGTTATATAGTATTTTACACATTATGTTGGTTTGGTTGGTCACTTTTTATTTTACATTTTAAATTATGTTTTTTAAACTGCAATATTTAGGTTCAACTGACATGTTACATCTCCAAGGCTCTCACAATTACATAATGGCTCTAAGAGAATGTAAAGCTGCAAATATTGTGATTAACCATTAATATAATCAGCACCAATTCCTAAAGTTTTGGAACCAGCCAAAGGTTCTTGCAACAACTTAAATTTTAGTTTTATTAAATTGATTGATACTACATTAAGTTCGTCAAATATTTTGAAAATAGTACAATGAGAAACTTAGAGAGCTAGAAGCGAATTTTTGGTACTAAATAAAATAAATATGACTGATAGAAAATTCATTGACTTAATTTGATTGTTCCACACAAATATGGTGCTGAGATGATGGGATCTGCAATAAAACAAAGGTCAAATATTACCACGGGTCATTAGAAGCGTGAGGCTTAAAAAATATGAAAATCATAATATTTATGTACAACTCAATTACATTAAAATAATGAAATAAATCTGGTTGGAGGCCCTATGGGCGGTTTAGATAAATCCGGGTTGGCCCGGATTTCCACCAATCCGCATTGGAGCAGCGTGGTGAGAGTCCCCAGGCCTCCCCATGTTGTGGCGAGAGACCCGTGCCCAACAGTGAGCCATCAAAAAAGGGTTGCAGTCGAAATAGTTTCGAGTCATTAGTTGGCGTAACTATACCTAACCTAACCTAGTCTCATATGTATCGCTCCATTGTTCATCGATGTATGTGTATAGTCATTTGATCGTATTTTGGATTAGGTAAATTTCCGTCTTTCTAGTGTTAAAATTATATTACAACTTATTCATTTTAGTACTTTTACTTTAAATTTTATAACAAATGCTAGGTTACTTTTGGGCCCGCGGCATCTTAGACCGGGGCCCTTTAGGCTCTGGGGCCCCTGACATGTTGCCAGCCCTGCCACCCTTAAGCCTTATAGTTAGAGCACTGAGCGTGACTCACCTGCGCGGTGCACCGCCTACACCGCCTGGCGGTCGGTCATGAGGCCGTGCAGCTTGCGCGCCACGCCGGCGCCCGCCAGCCGCGCGCGCTTCACCACCTCGCCCTCCGCCGCGCCGCGCTTGTTCGTGCCCATGCCCAGCCCGCCCACAGCGCCCATGCCTCCCACCTCGCACGACACCATCGTGTTGATCGCGTGCAGATCCTGGGGTAGTATTTATGGTAGTTTTTAACATTTATTTGTCTTATATTTTGGGCACAATTTACAGCTCACTATGCGAATTTGATTTGATCACAGTTTGAAATTTGGCACAGTTATAGTTTGTATGGAAAACCACCAAATTCAAACATGATTGCAATAGGCATGATGACAGTAATCAAGTATCGCCAAAATATTTATCTGATCTAATGAAATAGGATTCAAAGATTTTGAAACATGTATTTATTCTCTTATTAATGTCAAGATTAATAATTTATTTGTTAAAATAAATCTACAAAATACAACAATCCGCCATGATAGCTAAAACACCCATCAGATCGAATTACGTCACGTCTTAGTTTACGTCATTTTTTTCGTAAGCATATTATACGCGATCTGTCATTTTTTACTGAGCCGTGGCGCAATGACAGACGTCATGACACGGGCGCGCGTTTTGGACCGAATTTGAAACTTAAAATTTAAACGTACTTTTATTACACAAAAACCTTAATTTTCTACAAAAATATGATATATTTTAGACATAATAGAAACTTCTGAATATCATAGAAGAGTTTTTGAAAATTAGTCATCATGCCTATTGTACGCCAATAAAACTCCATCGGAAAATCACTATGATACCATTATAAGGTTACATCTTCGCTAACGCGGAGCTGGAAGAAGCGGAGCGTGAATTGAGAAGGCAAATCATAACGCTTGAAATCTCCACTCTGCATTAGTGGAAGTAGTGTAATGGGTCAATTCACCAATCTCTGAGAACATTATGTAGAAATAGGGATTCCTGATACATACCTTAGCGGGACTACGGCTGAAGCGATACGTAAGGTGATGAGCGGGCGGTGCCGGCGCGGCGTGAGGCGCGGGCAGCGGCTTCACGTACAGCTGGTGACGCTCCGACACGCGCTGGCCGGCCGGCGAGCGCGCCGCCGCGCCGCGACCCGCCGGCAGGGGGGATAAACTACATTCCTAAACACAAAACGTGTTCTATGTTAATACAACATTTTAAATTAGGTTTGATTCTATATTTTCTAAATCTAGGCTAGATTAATAAAATTTAAATACATTTCAAGCTACAATCTTATCAGGTTGTTTCAGACCTGTTAATGGTTGTGGATTGAATTTTATTACAGTAAGATTTAATTTTTTTGACCTAATTACAATTTACAACTACCTTGTCAGGTAGTTTTCGCCCTATCCAGAATTTATTACAAATTTTTTTTTGCTTTACAAGACTCCTAATTATAAGGTCCTAAAGTAATTTAATTTTGTTACTTCACACTCGGAATTTTTTTAATAAAAATCTATTGAATTATACTTACATCTTTGTGTCTACCAGTAAACCTTAATGCAAAATTCTGCATACATTGCACATAAACCTTATTGTAGAAATTGATTAAATCTCCTCTTTCAGGTGATCCTGAAACAAACAATTTATTTATTACATTAGATTCCTCATATTATATCCTACGATATTAAATAATTTATATATAAAATATACGCACCATCTCCCATACTTTGTTTAATCAAAACCGATCTATATACATGATTATCTGCTAATGGCCGTTGCCTATAATATCGCATGATGTCCGCAAATGTCCTTTCAACTGGATTGCTTGGACTATTTGACACCTGTAATCAAAACATCGCTTGATATAGTCAAGGTACTCAGTTAATAATTGTCACATTGAAGAAACAATGGTAGAATTGATTTTTCAATGATTCATGGCTTACAAAAAGCACATTAAATTGTGTGACAAATATTCAAAATATTGATCAAAATTATTTGTTATGTCATGTTTTGTACCTGTGACAGGCAAAGAAATGATAGAACTGTGATTTGATTTTGATTCCCTAGGGATTTGTCCCTTAGTTACTCATTCTTCATTATTTGATATTCCGAGTTGTTTTTCACAGCTTTTTGTTAGGGAAATGACCCTACAGACGTATCTTAACATCATCTGTGACTTCATAGTGGAAATAAGAGGTTCTTTAGCCTTGACCCATTCATTGCTTTTTTATTGTACCCACCTTGCATATAACATAGACGGCGCACATGAGAATCTGGTCAAGGTGTCGGTCTCGCATCAGTTGTGTCTGGTGGACGATGGAGTGTTCGAGACACGTCCAGATTTTCCTCTTCAGCTCGTCGTCCGCCAGCCGCAGTCGTGTGCAGAGGTCGTTCATACGCACTACTGCTAGGCTGTAGAACTGTGAAATAATTTAATGGTTTAAATTTTTTATCTAACACCCTAAATTTTCACTTACTGTTACGAACCAGACGCAAATGTTAAAAATAGATAATTGTAGAAGGTGACAATAATATAAATAGACAATTTCCAATATAGATTTTCCTTTAAAACAAAACTTAAGAGCAAAAGTAAAAATATTGCATTTATCCTTTTTACTAGTATGTACTACCCCTTTATCTTGGATTCTGTGCATTATAATAAATTAATCATTTAATTGGGCCCCATAACGCGTAACGTATTTTTGTAGCATAATTTCTCAACTCTAAGGTTACCTAAGAGATTGCTTGTGTTATGATAAGGCGGCCTTTTATATACATATTGTATTTGCAAAATATCAACTTGTGATTGGTGTACAAATAAAGGGTATTTGTATTGTATTCATTTCAATGATAATCAGAATACTAACCTTTCTGAAGAACAATATTAATGAGTTATTCGCCTTTTTCGGCGTTGTGTTCGGCGTAGTCTCTCCGTTCGACGTGCTCTGCGATGGCTGCGGGGTAATCTGTTCTTGTTTCACTGTATTAGTATTGGTTTGCACTGAAAAACATACACTGTGTTAGCATTTTACGCCAGCGACACGTGTATTGTATAGTAGTAGTGGTACAAGTAGTGAGCGCATATTTTATTGGTCAGTTTGATGTTGACTGTGCTGTTGGTTCACGCGATTAGTTCTTCTGTCAGTATACGTTGTCTATTGGCTTGGCGCGTGTTCTTCGGCTGCTGTATATGGGCCAAAAGTGTACAATACCCCTACCACTATCATTTTGTGACGGTTACTATACTTTAAACTTGTAATGTATATTATAATTATGTTTCCAATGTTAACATATTTAGTATTAGAATGAGATATTAAATATCTTTGCAATATATTCTTTACTGCTCAAATATAATTATTAATTCTTACCTAACAATGATTGACCAGGTTTAACATTATCTTTGAACAGTTGCTTTTTCGCTTGATCTGCCAAAGGTATCAGATACCGATCGATGGCAGCGGAGACTGGCGACTGTAAACCACCTGCAAACATTTAAGTTAATCTATGATATTGTGCTCGAAACATAACCATATGCTACAAACTTCAAAAGGGAAAGTTCAAGAAAGCTACAATAACTTATTGAATATAATATGTCGTAAGATGTAAGATAATTATTTAGACAGTTTTGCGACTACCAAAATAATCAATGTACAGATTACTTATACTTTCACTAAAAGTACAGCTATGGTATCACTGAGTGACATAGACTCTATTTTTTTAATTTTCAATCCCTCTCCTCCTCCAAAAACTATTTGACAGAGGTTTTTGCAGTGCAATAACTATTAGTATATAGTGCCCCTGCCAGATCGAGTAGTGTGTAAATGTAACATTTAAAAAACATACTGTTATTACGCCGGGCCATTGGAGAATCATGCACATAGACCTCTGTAGAAGCAGGAACAGGGAATTTACTGAGCTGGTCCCACAGAGGGCTGTCAGATGTCCACACCAAGGACTCCAGTACTTGTTCTTCCACCTATTGAATAACAAAAATCTGATATTAACTCAGGTTAATTAAAAATGGGCAGCACATCATAGCAGATCACCATCACATTGGGAGGAAACTTTTAACTTTTCAAAGGCAAGTGAAGTCCATTAACCCTCAGTTACCTAGTTTCATTATGAGAAGAGGCCAGCAGTGCAGTGTCACTAATGCTCGCATAAATAAAAAAGCCTTAACAAAGTTCTGCTGAAATTGTGTACTTACAGCATTCAAATGCTTGATGACGTCTCTACTAAGTTTGTCGACAACAGCCTGAACAACTAACTCGATGATTTTGTAGAAGTGAAACGCGCTCAAATCGTAGATCTGCAGCACGCGCGGGAATCGCATTGAGTGTAAGCCGTACGCATGTAAAACAACCTCCGTACAACATGCGAACACTGTCAGCTGGTACATCTCTTGAGATAGCAAAACCTGCAAATTATGTTGTGTTAATTACATTACAGTGGGCTATAAAAAAGATTTTGCTTCATTACAACAGCTTTTTTAACTTTGAAATCAGTAACAACCTAACACATAACTCGTACGTAACCTCAATACTTCTACTAGGTTATGAGGGAAGATAAATATAAATTATGTAGGTACATAAATCACATTATAGCCAAAATATATTATCTTACCTGTAGTGATACCTGTGGTTTTTTCCTGTGCTCCTCTCTTATTATATGCTCAAAGACCTTAAAGTATAAACATGTGACCATATTACACCGTGATGCGATTGTCTCATTGCTACAGTTGCAGTCTTTCAAACTATTTGCAAACAACTCCTTCCACTGGTTGCAGGGCTTTATCACGTTCGTAACTATTGTTTCTTCTGATACACCGCCATCCCTGTGCAATAATTACAGGTTGTTTTTAAACTACGAATATTTTAAGTTCTGCTGAATGCTATAAAATTCTTAAGATCTCACATCGTGAAGTGTGCGTTGATGGCGATATCCGAAACTTTGAGGAATAACGAAAAATACTAAATGGAGCCTGGGGCCCGAGTTTGATGAAAACTAAAACTGCATCATTGGATTTTTGACTGGCAACAGGAATCGGACCCATTCCTTTTCCAAATACTTATTATAAAATTTCCCATTCATTTTGAAAAAAGAAAAATCACAATTGTATTACACCATTCGATAGTGTCACTAAAAAGGAATGACTTGTAGATAATTTGATGTGAGTTTTAATTTTAATTTGTAGGTCACACTAGCTACAATATACAATGGTCAACAGTACAAAATACTCACGCGAACAACCGTCGCAGCGTGGAAGATGGTACCGGTTTCGCCTTAGCCAGGTATCCGGCGAGGCGGGCGATGTTGTTGGTGGCTTCGGACACCGGCGTTAGTTCCTCGGCTCGGCGCGCGAGGTAACGCCGGCCCGTTAGCGGCGTGTCGGGACAGGCGCGACCTCCCTGAAAGGAAAATTTATAAGTAAATTAAATAGATTGTAAGAAGACCATAGAATTGAATGGGCCAAGGACCAGACGGAGTAGTGTTGTCCAGCAGACCAGCAGTGGATTACAAAGAGGTGAAAGGAGAGAAGGTTGTAGAGCTATTAAAACTAACCTGAAGCAACTATTATTTCTCACACAATCCTCAACATGTTCTTTGCAACATCCTCAATCTGCATGTGGTCATGTGGTCCTCAAAGTATGATGTGTTTGTGGAACACATATCTTTGTCCTCTAGTTTACAAGTATTGTGATTGTGATAGAAAAATTGTTTAGTCGTCCGCGAAACGGACTTTTCATATTTACGGATTTATACAAAACAGATATTTTATATCAAAAAATAAATTTCATTTTTCCCCAAATTTCCGGAATTTTTCGATACATCCTAGTAAGCATACCATTCCTAGAAGAATTAGATTTATTGGACGACATTTTATTTTATTCATCCGATAGTTGGACAACAATGTATTTTATCTATCTGTTTAGCGGACAACTAGCAACAGCAGTAACAAAGTAAAAAGTAAAACCAGCTTAATTTACTTACAGGTCCAAAGTTAGCAATAACTTGTGATATTTCTTCTCCTGTCACTGGTTTACTTTTTGTGCCTATTTGTTCATTGGCATGTTCACCTGAAACAGTTTGAAAATAAAACCAACTGGAACGAAATAAGGGTGACCTTTTGCAAATAGCAATATTTTTATTATACCCTTTTTTTTTAAAATGGATGAAATCAAATTGAAGTGATACAAGAAAGACATTGCCTTTTCTAAATTTCTTGTATATATTAGTATTTATCTATGGCTAAATTTCTCATTTGAAGTTTGATGAAAATTTTTTCTTTTTATGTCAAAGTTGCACATAAGCCTGGCACATTATTACAAAATAAAACTTTTTCATTTAAACTCACCTAAAAATATTCTCTCATCAAATTCACCAACACTTAAAACATAGGTTTCATATAAATTATTCAGTGATTTTAGATTAGAGTCAAAATTTCCTACTTCCAGTAGGCCTGTCAACTGATCAGTATTTCCTTTTAAAATCTGAAATAAATTGTTTTTATCTTATTTAACTAGTGCTTTTATTAAATTTATATGAAATTTACTTCGATCAACAATACACTAGATTTCGGGTCGGCGCAAAAAATACGTCTCGGTGAATAACAGCTCACTTGAAATGTGAGCTCTAATTTTATTTAGTTCGCTTGTAAAAGAGCCAATATAAACACGTGTCACAATGCCGCAATGTGCATTCAAAAGTTGCAAAAATAATGCCTGAAGGAACAATTTAACGGCCGGAGTGTCTTACTTTCGGTAAGTACATATAGAATAAGTTGTATTTTATGCTTTAAACTAACAAATAATATCAAATTTAAATCAAAATTACCGATTTTATATCACCGCTACAAATGTTTGACCAACGTTGGCGCAAAATTGTGTGTAACAGAACAATAGATGCATGGAGTAGATTTGTATTGTAATAATTTATTTGTTACGAGATCTTGGTTAATACAAACTTTGTGTCTGTTTGTTGGACTTTCATAAGATACTTAGCTTTCCTTTTTTTATTTTAGCTTTCCGAGCAATCCGTTTACGTGTGCAGAATGGATCTCGACTTTCTATGGACATCAGTTTTAAAATTATATATTGACAAGAATGTGTTTCCTGGAGGAGATAAACACAATCACGAAATTAATTTACTCAAATCAGTGGTTCAAAAATTTATTGACGTCAGGTTACATTATATATGTAAAAAAGCTACCGGTATTTAATTATTATTTTGATCTAATTATTGCACTAAACTTTACATGTATTATGAAGATTGTAAACATGAATATAAAGATATTGTGGAATTTAGTGATATTTTTATTTGTGGCAAAAAACTATTGTCGATTCGCACTTTTACCACCCTTTGTTACCATTCATCCACATCTGCACACAGTATGTCTAAACACGACCGTACTTTCAATATTACGGTTTGTGATACCCTAAAACCCAGAAGAATCCCTTTGTTCACATTCATCCACATCTGTACACAGTATGCCTAAATACGACTACAATGCTAAGGTACCTACTAGCTACAACAGCGATAGACACCTTGGCCAAAAACATATTATACATACACATAAATAAACATACACACAACAAAACGGTTACAAAATAACATATATGTATGTATACTATCAAACATACTCGTAGATGCCCAAAATATAAATAATTTTAACTAAACTTTCGTGCATAATAATATACTAAATTATTTTTGTGTTCAACGCGACTCCATACCTTCTGTAGTTAAATTTGAGGAAGCAAACTGAAACGAAACCAAAGGATGTAACTCGCAAGGTAATAAAGGGAAAAAGTAGTTTATTTATAGTTCATTAAGGTTGATTTCACATAAAATGTTGTTTAACTTATGTCTTTTCATTTCTAAGTGACGGGAGTAATTTATTGCTTTGCTCGTTTTTCGTGACGAATGATTGTAAGAAAAAGAATATTTTGAAGAATTGCTACCTTATTGCTAGGCGTCATGGTTGTAATTAGGTTGAACTTACAACTGTTTTAAAACGTTTGTCTTATTTCGTAAGTAAAGAAATGAAGATGTATAAGTATGTATTCACGCGGACAGTATAAGTTTTGATTTTGTACGTGACCCGATATCTAGTGTATTGTTGATCGAAGGAAATTTAACATAGAACTGCTATTTATAGATGACAATCATGAGGCTTATCTAATATTTATTAACTTTCATTTTTCAATTTTATTAATAAATTGTGAAAAGTATACTTTACCCCCTTTTCAAAAAATGATTTGATGACTGGTCTCCAACTGTACTCTTTCATTGTTGCGGCTTCCACAGCTAATCCTTCCTTAATTTCACATAAAACTGATATAATACAAGGTGCCTTGCTTGGCATTTCAAAATCATCTTTTAACCAATCTGTTGGTAAACCTGAAATTATAGCATTCAACATAGTACAATACAAATTTCTATTTATAGTCTACAAATTACAATAACATCATTTAACATGAAACAATAGAAATTTTATTTATTGTCGACTTGTACAGTGTAATACTAAATGGAAGGAAGGACACATTAAGGAGTTATTTGAACTATGGCTGCTTACAACATGTACACATTTAAACACACATTATTAGACTTTACAACTAACCACACAACATAAATGTGTGATGACTGATGACATAATTTGTTTTAGTTAAGTTTGCATACTCTCTAAGATAAGGTGTTGGCATACTCAAAAGGACAAAGCACTCAAGCAATACTACATCATGAAGCAAATATTGCCCCCAAGCTTAAGTGGTTAATAAAAATTTTTAGTTAGCCTTAGTCGTTCAATTTTGAGTAACAATGGGTATATCAAAATGTACAAAATAGCAATATTTAATTTTGTTCCAGTTGGGTTTTTGTTTTTACAGCAATTGTCTGTAACCAATTAGTGACCTACTGCAGGGCAGGTCTCCTCTCTCAATGAGAAGGATGTAGGCTTTAGTCTACATGCCCTTGAGATCATTACGGAGAGCTCTTAGGCATAGTTTTCTCACAATCACAAAGGTAATATTTAATTTTACAGCAACAAATTCTTATTTATGTAATGACACTAAGAGACTACATACCTTTGAATGCAGGATTTATTAAGTCAATTCGCCTGCTCATAAAAGCATTAGCGAACACAAAATCCAAACATGACAGCAAAATGTGGTACATATCTACAAGATCATCTGCTGAGTTGTGGAACTCTCCCTTTACACACACATAGAGACACCAAGAGAACTCAAACAGAGCATTTGTTGAGCAGGGTTGAAGCCTGTAATTAATAAGATTTAATTTTTGTATCAATAAGAGGAAATTCAAAAACAGATTATAGAATAAGTCAATTCAATTACACTAAATAATGAAATAGTGGACGAAGCTAAGCTTTGTTATATTAGTGCATAGGTACACCTAAGTTATATTAATGCACTGAGATTAAATGCAGGAAATTCCTAACATAATTCACAATTAAGACATAATTACAATAAAATTCTAGTGATTTTAGCAATATAAGTAATCTTTTAGATTTTGCAATAAACTAGTGCAATTCTTTCCTAGCTACTTTTTTAGTACTTTAAGATGTTTACTGTTTTTTTGTTGTTGTCTTTTGTCAGGTAACCCACTGCCAGGAAAAAAACTGAAACTAATATGTGAACAAAAGGGAAGAAAAAACAATCAGTATCTAGTTCAAACTAAATTTTAAAACATACCAAATTCAGTGATGCTTAGTTAAAGTAAGAAGATGAATTAATCTTCTTACTAAAATGGTGTCCAGAAGACAAGAAAAGATGGAAAACAATAAAGAAAGTTGAGGAGTTTTCAAAAGAGGTGCATAGTGACTATTATAATGATTAAATATGGATGTAAATTTTATCCACTTACTTGTGCTTCCTGCTTTTAGGATTAGTCTTCACTGGTTCATTAGTGAGCCCTGAGAATATCTCTTGGAAGATTGGCTGAAACTTCCTGAACAGCACAGTAGACACTGCAAATTTGTGCTCCAGCCTTGTAATTCTGTCTTTGAAGTCACTTGGCATTAGTGCCATGTCCATCCAGTTCTTGATTTTTTTGAAAAATTGTATGAGACTGAAAAAATATGTTATTTTATAGGAAGATGATTTTTGGTGGCAATGATAAGATTGGTACATAAAAAAGGTGTTTATATGTAAACTTACAGCTACACATTGAAACATATATTCATAATTAAAAAGTTTCAATTTACCTTATGTTACATAGCCTGAGTAATCGAGTCAGGCTGACACAATTTCCCTCTACTGCTTTTCCTGACTGTACAGTAGGCGTTATCGAAGTACGACAAGCTACGTACAGTGCACAAGCCATCCAATGCAACGAATCACCCTAAAAATATTAAAAAATTGTTTTTCTTTGATTTTCTATGATCACAAACAAATCTTGCCACGAATACCTATTGTTTTGTTTCTTTTAGTTCATGCAAACTTATGCACCTTATCTGCTTATGCTTACCGTTTATAAGCTACTGCAAGTATTACTGGGAAAACATGTTAATAAGTAAAACTGTAGTATTTTTCTCACCTCTAAAGTATAATTTTGTCTGATTTCTGCAAATGATTCTTTCGACTTTTTCGCAGCAACTGGGTCTACATTTAACTGTGAGCACAGGTTCTCCATAGCCACAACCCAGTTTTCTTCGCTTTCCTCCAGTTTCGACATTGTTTAAGTCCACTTACACTTATATAAAATAAATACTGATGATCTTAGATTTACACAAAACGATTTATACATAAAGAAAGTCAGGGTTGGGAACTACTTGTCCCGATTTTGCCTATTTTTTGACAGGTTCTTGGCGGGAAGAATATTACATTTACTCTCCCACACACGCGCCACAGTGACGTCATGTCTGTCAAGATATTGTTTTTCTGACATTACATAACAATATCAAGCGCAATTTACGTACGCAGCCAAGGTAATTCTACTCTACTTTTTTATTGACAATGTCTTGTGGGATGTTGGGAATGTTGTCCTTGTCAAGTATATTTTTTTACTAATCAGTAGACAGTAGTATTCAATTATTTTAAATGGCAATTGCGGGCCGATAACTTAATTAGTTTTAAAAATCTTATGAGGCATGATGGAAGTTACCAAGGGCTGAAAGGAAGGAAGGTAGTTAAGTTATCTAAGCCTACCGAACAAAAAAAAATTTTGAATGTGTCAAATAAATGTCAATTGAATTGTCAATGTCAGTGTCATATTTCACATTTCGCTGTCGGTCGAAATTTGTTTTGAATTTGATTGTTTTCATTTTTTTTAAAGCAAAATTTATAAATAAACATTAATTATAGTTATACTTATAATGTGGTACTAATGTTGTTATGAAGGTTATAATATTATAATCGGATTAGTTTCACTTACGACCTTCATAATATGACATAAGCAATTAAAATTAATTTGGACCCAAGATAAAGTATGAGTATCTCACTGTTTCATCGGTTATATCACAGTTCTAGTGTACTCTGTAGCTTCAAGAAACAAGCCCTGAAGCTTAATAAAATGCTCAATCCTAAGGGCAAGAAGTAAGTGCTTAATACTTTCCATTTCGATCTTCAATATTTATAAGAAAAATTGAGGTTATAGTTTGCTATAGGTAATTGAAAATGGCTTTAGAGTCTATTCATTGCATTATTTATTTTAGGAGACTTATTGATATTAATTGATTATTTAATACAAAAGAACATGTGGCCTTAGAGGCCTATCCATTGCTACAACAGCTTGCTTATTAAATGCACTTATCTGTTCCAGGCAATGGTACCCAAACCCAGTGCAAGATATCAACACAATGCCCAGTGTGAAGAGCTTGACTAAGACCAAACGTGAACCAGGCAAGCAGGGGGTCAAAAGGATTGCCATGCTCAATAAATTGTTTATGAAATATGTCACTGACATCATGTCTACGGGCACAGTATCTATGGATATTGTTGGACGTGGTATAGAAATATCTAAGGTATAAAAAAGTAACATATCACTGTTATAGTTGCTAATTAGAATTCTCTGTGTTGTGGGTACAATGGACACTTACAGGTCTTGACCACACACTCATAGATAAACAATAACAAAAAATGAAACTTATGATATAAATGGAATATTAAAAACATAATACAGTAAAGTAGTATGTTATGGATGGCTACGGCGAGTTAACATCAGGTGGCCAGTATGCCCTTCTGCTATTCAATTGTTATACAGTAAAGATGGAAACTGTTTGGTTGCCAAAATACAATTTATAATTGCTTTGGAATAGCATCAATAGCTCTATCAATATCCAACAATTGATTTTTGAATCCAGCCAATAGTTAATAATGGCAAAACTTTGAAACAACAATCTCTATTCCCTCACACAGGTCAGAATCACCCCAGATTTTCAAACTCTCAATGTTTTTTGGATCTGCAAAGGCAATGCTGGGGATGAAGAAACAGTGGTGTTACTGAACAAAACTGCTGGTGTTCTCAGACATGAGCTTTCAACACTTCGTCTGATGGGAGAGGTGCCCTATATAGAGTTTGTGAAAGGTCTGTTCATCTGTTCATCTGTTACTACTACTGCTACTACTACTACTACTACTACTACTACTACTACTACTACTACTACTACTACTACTATAATCTTGCTTCCTATCCTATCCTACTACTATTAACCTACTTTGAACTTTCCTTGTTATTCTATCCAATCCTACTTCCTATACTTACTTACTGTTATAAATGCAAAATTGAGGTTGGATGGATAGATGTTTGCTTGTAACAGTAGTAGGTGTAGGAAATAGGATTGGATACAGTAGGAATGATAGCCAGGGTTGCCAGATGGGGCTATTTAGTGCCGATGGGGCTATATTCCTTACCGAGCGGCTATATTATTTTAATTTAAAAATTAATTTTTGTGCAGAAAAAAATTACTTTTATAGCAACAATCAGTTTCAATAGTTTTTATGTATCTTATAGCATGGATTTTAAAAAGTTGTCTATTAATAGGTATTGTACTTACATAATTTTATGCCAAATCCGAGTACTACTGTCACGAGTGACACTGTCAGTAACTCGCTTACTAAAATCTAAATTAATCTAATGTCAACTAATGTGTCATCAATTGCCTTGCCATGATGGGGCTATCTCGGGGCTACACACGCGCTCCTGCTAGGCTATTCGAGAAAAAATAATCTGGCAACACTGATGATAGCCCAGTGGTTAAAATTGCATGTCAATTTGGTCTTTTACTCTAGAGGTCCCACTCCAAATCCCATTAGTAACCAATACTTGAACAACCAACACCAATGAATTTAAAAGTATTGTAAAATGAATTTGGCACCTGCTGTAATGCTGAAGGAAAAAAATATAGTGAAGATACCTGCATGTGCTAAGACTGCTAAGAGCTGTTCATAATGATCTCAAAGGTTTGTGGCAGTCCACTAATAGGCCTCCTTGGCTGACCAACCATGACCTCCTTATAAGACGTGACTGGACCCTGCAGTGGGTTACTTAATGCTCTAATGAAGATGTTTCCACCATTCACAATTAGTTTTAAAATGTATTTCTGCAGAAAATCTGCATTCATTCAAGATTATCTGAAAATCTAGCCCACCTTCCAAAATGTCAAAAAAATGAATATTGCAGCACGTCAAATAAAAAATTAGCCAGTTCTCAAAATACTATGATGTCATCCCGTGCGTTCACCAAACAAAATTTATGATGGGGTAGTGTTTATCATTGACAGTTAAAAGTATCTCAATTGACTCGTAGGACACAACCCTATTGCTGGTACTAAGCTGTTCTTTTCTTTAGAAATTCTTTGCTTTAGTTTAGCCTTTAAGTAAAAATTAAATGATTTGTTATTATAGATCGACAAGAGAGCCTGGCAGTAGACCTGGACAATAGATTATCAGCAGCGGATTATGGTGAGGATTACACTCCAACTGAGCTGGGACACTTGTTGAAATCAGAATTCACTTTGGATACAAAGTTGTCTCCTGAATTGAAGGTATTTATATAAAATAGTAAACATGTTGCAAATGGGCATGTAGAGCATTGCTATTGAGGGTTAACTGCAATCCATGAACACCTATGTCTAATCTCATAAATTTAACATGTTCAGTCCCTTCACCTAGTGGGTTCTCCTAAGATTCAGAGGTGCTGGAATTTAAAGGCGGCATCAATAAAGTATCCACAAAATTCGACAAGGCCCTGAACATGTTAGGGTTCTACTTGCCAGCGTGAATAACAAATGTCTCCATATTCTTGTGCTACAATCTTTTTCTGGCTTTAAGATAATAGTAAAGTCAAATCAAAAGTTTTGTATTTATGACATATCAATAATATTGTGCCAGAGTGAATTTGGACAGTATTCATGATTATGAATTTTTCCATGTTGTTTAAATATCTGATCCTGAATTACAATACTAACAATGTGCAATAATTTTAGGCAAAAATAAAACAGCTTGAAGATGATCTACCGCTAGTCGAGGAGCCTATACCAGAAATGACTCACACTGTGTATGGCCTCGACCACGCCAAGATTATGAGTCGGCTTCTCGCCGCCAGGAAGAAAACTAGGGACGCTTGGGAAAATATAGACAAGGAGAGTGATGATGTCATATCATATAGGGCGAATACTCAGAGGAGTGTACCACAGAGAGATCCAACGCAACAGAAGAGGGAATTGGCTGATTTCTTGCACAAAAGACAGGTACATATGTATAAGTATTAATTTTTTACGGCAATGTTTTATTTAAAAAAAAATTAATGATGTTTTAACTACTTGAGATATAAAATCCTTGGCTTTCTTCTTCATCTAAGTTGCTACACTCTTGACAAGACGAAGTTACTTTCTTATTTATATCACTTGCATTGCTTTTGTAAAAAAACTTATGCTTATGAGTAAATAGTACGCCGACGCACAAAACAGATATATTATAAACTTACAACAATGTTGTAATTTATTGTGCTCTTCGCCTTATCGTTCGATTGTTGTTATTTTCCAATATAAATAACTTCTGCAACGTTTAATATAACAAGCAAGCAAGTTGCTATTGTTTGAATTAATTATAATTTTATTTTCAATTCATTGGTAGTAGGTATCGATGGTAATGTGTATTTATAAAAGTTCGTTTTATAAATACACATCATGTTTTTTTGTCAGTTAAATCACTCATAAATCGTTTAGCTCTTACAATGGCCCTATCACATTGAAAAAACAGTCTAATTTGTATATATCTCTTTTTTCGGTTTTTCATTCAAAATATTTGGTTAGTTTAAGAACAAAAACCGTTGTCTGAATACTACCTAAAGTAGATTGTCGTAGCATGGGGTTTATTTATCTAAGTGTGGGTTATTTATATTCCTTAAATAATCTGAGGTATTCCAATATGTTCTCTATCCCACAATAGCGCCAGAGATGCAAATTATATGTTATAAGTCTGTGTTTCTCAAACTTGATACGTGAATTTTAAGTCCAATATTTGTTGTCTACACTAATATTTTTAAAAGTATTGCTATCCAAAGGGGGAATGCAGCTAGCATCTTGGGTACCCTGCCGCAGGACAGTGGTTTGGAATCATTATTTTATTTATAAAATTTTATTTTTATTTATTTCTATTCTATTCCTTTTTTTGTTATATGTTATGTAAATAGTTGTATCTAATATTATAAAGAGGAAAGATTTAATTGTTGTGTTTGTTTGTATTAAATACTAGACCGATTTGAAAAATTATTTCACCAATATTAGAATGCTATGTTCAGTCTGAGTAATATATGTATAAAGGCTATAAGTATTAGATTTTTAAAAATATTAGGGATCCCTTCGAAAACTTCAATAATGTAACACATGGTAGAGAAAAGTGTCTTAAAATTCCTTACTATACAATAAATACTACGAGTTAGCTCGGATTTTTGGAAATTTTGATTTTTAGGGAGAGATAGCTATCTTTGGGAGAAAGTTAGAGTGACTAACTTGGAGTCGTATACCTTAGAAGTAGTTTTTATTTAAATTAAGGGCTGGGCGACGCCTGCCGATTCGACTAGTATACAAAAAATTGAATATAACAAAATATTCTTTATCTTTTTTATACAATTTTATTTTATTTTTAAATGATTTAATCCAATTAATATTGATTGCAGGAAAAATAACAATCCAATAAAATGTATGTAGGTATAAAATTTAACAATAAAAATTGCAGTCCCTTTGATTTTTATCGAAAAACTGAAAATTCTTAGACCTCAATGCCGGTTGTATTAAATTTGCCACAGGTTGAAAATCGCTGGCTGTACGCCGCTGTACTCGTTATTTGCGAGTGCTACGAAAACGAATACTAGTAAAGGACAGAAAGCCGTAGCTTTATTTGTAGTATTGTAGACTACAAGACTGCTATACTACATTTGTAGTAGCACTTGTCTTGTTATCATCACTTTATTTCACACAACACAATTACATAATAACACTTCTAGACTAGGTATATACTAGACTATAACACTTATATATATAAGTTTTCAAGTGATGCAAAAGGCTTGGCCAGGTTAGAAATACGAATATCTTTATTTATTGTTCCAGATACTTCAAAATAAACTTGCAAAGCAGGAGCGCACGCCTCATCAGGACCTCCAGGTAGCAAACGAACTAACCCCAGAAGAACATTATGAAGAAGATATATATGCACTATACGAAGAGGAAGAATTAGAAGACTTTGACGAAAGCTACTATGATGATAGACCTAAATTTGTAGACGTTAATAGTAATGATAAAGATCAAAAACCTTAATTCAGTAAATGCAGTAGTAAATTTTAGAATAAGTAGATAATTAAGTTTTAAATTTGTTATCGGCGAAATAAAACATCGATATTGAATTATGACTTTTTTTATCTATGTAGGTTAAACAAAAGGATGGAACTTCAAATGCCAAGAGAAAAAGTGATTTTTTTCACAATCAAACATACAGTAGGTAAATTTATTTTTGATGTGAAATGAAAAATATTAATCAGCACCAATATTGGTTGATATTTAATTTTGTAATACGTACCTTACCTATACGATGCATTTTTTTATCAACTTTTTGTTTTTTTTATTCGACTTGAATAGCAAACGTTTTAAAATTGTAATTTAAAAGCGACTTTGATTGTTTATTCTCCGAAATATATAATTATTTCGGTTTACGGCTTTTGCTCTAGGAATAGGTTTAAGTATGAGAAGTGGCTAAAAAACGCCAATGCCCTTATATGAACTGCTGCGTAAACAAATATCACACCATCACACCTGTCTCAATCTGCTTCAAGGTTGACTCTTGACTGTGCACCTGAGCGCACCTGCACTCACGTAGACATATCCAGGTTGTGACAGGTGTGTGGGGATCATACATTATCCTCCTCTGTCAGTAGGCCAGGAACGTTTTAATTTGTTTTCCTTTTAGGTGAAATGTAAGTTGAGTTGTCTTTCGACAGGCCTCTTCTAAGCACCTAGTCCCAACGCGAGCCACTGAACCTTAAATCTCATTTTCTTCTACCTTGTAGCACCTTGTAGGACTACGTTTACCGAAACGGTATACTTATATATTCCTTCTCGTACTTATTATGATAATGTATTCTAGACTTCAACTGATAACTGCTATAAATTAATATTATTGATCAAATCAAGCGAAGTCAGGGCGGGCACCGAGCCCGCACACAATATATCTTCACAGATCGACTTGATCGATTGATAACCGTGCTGTGATCGCGTTCCCACATAATGGACCCCGATGCTATCACTTAATGAAATGATTGGGTCTGAATAAAGCGTAAGCTTAAGACCATTGTTGTCTAATTGATACAGTTTGTGCCCCCTGGTCTGAAGTATACAATTAAAATGTCAAACATTTTATACACATGGAAAAGACATTTGGATTATTTATAAGAAGCTAATGATGCTAAGCTAAGGGATGACATCCCGGCATCGTATTCAATTAATTTTGTAACACAGAATAATGTTGGGTACCTACCTACCCCTAATCAAGAGTGTGACTGAGTGATTAGATTAGACGATATTTTGACGTCAATGTTTTTAGAGCAGTGTTTTTATTGACCGTTCCTAAATACCTAGTATGACTAGTATCTAATTGTGGGTAAGTACCTAGTGTCTAATCAAAATGTGGGTATCTATTGAGATACCCAACCCATGACCCCGACTAGTCAACTAATTTACCTAGTTGCATAATATCAGTACGAGAAATTACACATATCTGCATGCACATATTGCACATCCATTTTTTATTTATAAAAAAACACTATTAATATTATGATTAACAAATTAAAGAAAAAAGAGTGCATACTTATTTTTTAAAATTAAGGTCACGTTGATAGTTGACTACTTTGTATGTTTGTACCCAATAAACAGCACCAGCAGGCAGCACTATGATAAAACGTGCGTTATCAACGGGAGAAAAGTAGAAGGTAAGATGCTTAATGAAATTTTTTTCTTAAGTAATTAAATTACCTAAACCTCCTTGAGAAGCGTACCTAATACCTACCTAATTTTGTTTACTAAATGTGTTTCTTACCATGCCCTAAATAACCCGAAAATTTAGAATTTGTTCGATGTTTAATTCATACGTTGCAAATCGCAAACATATTGTTCGTACATCGTAGCTATCGATTTCTTGGGCAAATACATCACATCGACGCCGTTGCCAAGTCACGTTCGGGGTGAGTGGAAGGTACTTATCAGAGCAAGTACGGTTTGGGCGAGTCGAAAATTGACGGCTAGGATACGTAGCTACTAGGATTTTTATGTCGGCCAGGGTGCAATAAAGTTAATCCAGGTCCTGTGTACTGTGTAGTGCAATATCGGGCGGGGCGGGAGGCGCGGAGCACTCGGGAGAACCGGCCGGCGCGCGGCGGCAGCAGCGGCCACCTGTTCGCCGCCCCTCTGCTTAGGGACGCCACACGTTTTTGTAGAAGATATTAAATACTTCTATCCATTTATAGCGAAACTCGGAAAAAATTGTTGTTAGGTACGTTTATTAGGTAAGATTATTCCGTATGTAAGTACCTAAATATTTTGTAAGGTAAGTAGGTAATCTTCGACTTGGCTTCGAATTATGGTTTCTAAGTATTATTGTAAAATACTTTTACTAGGCTGGAACGATTTCAAATACGGCAATATTCAATTAAATAAATTAGTGAATAAGGTGATTAATTTTGAAATTAGTACCTACTTATAAAGCTCTATTGATGATGATGAAGATGTCATGACGGTGGCATTCTATAAGTAATCAATGCACCAGTCACAGTTCTCATAAAAAGCAATTTTGTGTGAATACCTACCTACTTACTTAGTATTTTGTCTATGAAATTAGTAAGTATCTTACTAACATAATACATATTTTGAAAAGTTGTAGTTTATTAACCTAACTGTAGTTATAAAACGGGTAGCAAGTAGCAACCCTACCCTGCCCCTGGGCCGCCGCCCCCGCGCCCGCGCCCGCCACCACTCGCCCTCCGCCGGCCGCGCCGCGCCCCGGCACCCTCGCTGCGCGCGCTTCGCCCTTCCCTCCACTCATTCGTTCTGCGACGCGTCGTCTCGCCGGCCGGCTTCCGTTCCGCCTCATTCGCCCGGGCTCACTCGCACCGCGTCGGTTCACTGTATCGCCGAACACCCACCGCACACTTCAGACATGACGGAGAGCACGGAAACCCCGGCCGCCGCCGCGCCCGAAAAGACCCCCACGGAAAATGGAACCACCGAGACGCCTCCGGAGGAGACTCCCGAAAAGGCTACCGAGGAAAAGGAAAAGGAAAGCCCCCCTCCGAAGGAGATGCGCGCTGTCGTCCTCACCGGCTTCGGCGGACTCAAGACTGTAAAGATTTTGAAGAAGCCAGAACCCTCCGTCGGAGAAGGCGAGGTCCTCATTCGTGTTAAAGCTTGGTAAGCATTTTAGTTGTATTATTTTTTCTTAATTCGTTTTCATTTCTACAGATTTGAACAGTAATCTTCACTTTTGGACATTCCTTCGTTGATTATCCTACCGGCCAATTTTAAAATCTTCAGAGGGTAGTTTCATTTTTTAGCTCAAAATTAATATGACGTCAATCACGTGAGAGGATGCTTTTAACAGGCAGAATAATGAGGGGGAAATACTTCATACACCCTTAATGTTGGCAAATTGATTTAACGGACGACTGATTTATTTATTCACCTACTTCATAACTCAATGTCACGTCGGTAAGGGCGGATCCCGTTCGCTCGCAAACTCTTGCCTCATTTAACATCTGCCGGCATGCGGCATGGCACTCCGGTTCGTGTCGCACAGCTTATTTTATCGATAAAAATCTACATTGATACGTACAACCACAGTACATACTACTGGCAGTGCAACATGAGTGCAACGCATTCTAAGTTAAACGGGAGTAATAGGATTTATCCATAATGCCGCCGACAACGGCGCGGGGCGCCAGTTTACGACTACAGTAATGCCTTAAACTGCATGTTATCTGCATGTAAAACGATTTGCGTTATTAGAAGCCTATGTAATACCAAAGATATTTAAAATACTTAACATTTATTCAAATAACAATCGTTGTTAAAGGAAGTTTAACGTCCGCTGATATTAATGTCTTGTTATCCAAGCAGGCCGATTTCGTGCGAAAGGGAGTTTAAACGTCGACTGACATTGTTCTTTGTTCGTTTTTATCGCTCCAGTGCTTCAGATAATGCATCGGGCCCGTCTTGCCGACAGACTACTTACGACGACATACGATTTATCTGCTACTTTTCTCGTTAACGTTAACTGCCACTTCGTTACAGCCTTAACAAAGTGTTCACTTAACTTCACTTAACTGTAAAAGATCGCTTTGTTAACATGTTATGGGAGGCAAATAAGGCTTATCCCACTCGGGAGTCGCAGTCACGTTTATTGGTCGGAAATTATACCGGGAGCATAATAATTGATGTATTTGCGTTGATGTCTAATACGTTAGTTACGAGATAGCGCCGTTAGTCACGTACGATTGCACCTAGCATACTCCAAACAGTTTTTTTGCAGCTTGGGGTGCCAGAAAGTTTTGTGTAGCAGTATTGTGCAGAAGTTGTATTTGAAAAATAAAATAAGTCTCTATCTAACCATCCGACGCGAGGCTAAGGAATTTCCGGTGGTGCACATTTTTTGTTTACAACGGTCGACTTGCCGAATTCGGCCTTCAGTATTATTAAGAAATATCTTACCAATAAGGGTTTCATAATGCAGTCCAAATTAGTTAATGTAAGTTGCACTTATACCCTCCCACCCTCTTCAAAAGGGTGTTGCGGGAACTCCGTAAAGTAGTAGGTAAAGGCAAATTATCTAAATTCCTTTAGCTACAATCTGTAAGGATTCGCAAAAAAGAAACGAAACAAATTCAGTCATATCAGAAACTTAAATTTCTTTTCATAATGGCCAAACTTACAAGATCACCAAGTTTTTTTAACTTACGTTCCATACACGTTTCATTTGGGAGGAAACAAACTTTCTGCTCGCTACTGTTTAGTGTAGTATCGCACAGGAGGGTTGAAGGGCGGCTGGCGAAGCGTAGGTGTTTACGCTAGGTGCAAGGCAAGCTCAGAACGCATCTCCGCTGACGCTAAATATAGCGCGCTTATCGTCGACTTACTATGTAAATGACCGCGACATACCCGACACCACGACCAGCTGCCGCGAAAACGAACGACTGGACGCGTCCCGACCGCACGACCGGTACCAGATTCAAGTTTAGTTTGCAGATTTCGATGTCCAGAATTGATTTATACAGTTAACTTTTAGTCTTAAAACATTGAAATTGAAATCTAACCGAAAACTAAACTAAACTAAACCGAAATCGAATAAAATCACAATCACAATCGTAAGTACTTACCGTAATTTGTCTCGTTTACGAGAAAGTGAAATGATAAACAAGGTGTTAGGAATTAACTTATAACTTATACTTTTCCGCACGTGTAAAAATTTAGGGGCAAATCGCAGTCGATATTCGGTATTTGAGAGCGAATAAATCTAATAAAAGTTTGGTCTGGTTAGTTAGTACGAGCGGACGAGTACGTGACATCAACTCTTCCTCTAGTGCGGCATAGAATTTAAACAGCGAACTTCACCGATCTTCATGACTGATGCATAGTTGCATACCGAAGGACAGTCGAAACGCTAGCTTCAACTTACCATGATCTTTCTTTGTTAACCGCTATTTTTATTTGATTTTAATTCATAATTAATTTCAACGTCGAGTTAATTTACCAGCATTAGGTATCAATGAGAAAATACCCGCATCATAACGATCAAGATGTATCCCGGTCATTGTACGTAAGGATAAAAAGAACGGCAAGCATCTAAGTTACTCTGGTTACTCTAAATATAGAAGTTTGTTCCAGTTCAAGGGTAGCTGATGCCGTGTGTATGTACATATACGTAACATAAACAAAACAAGTTTACTACATGTTTAGAGTATATTGACCCACAATTATAGTCATTACGTAAGTCTGTCGCTACACTTGAGTGATAGCAGAGCTGCCTAGAACAGAATATTTATAATTACAGCATTTTAATAAATGACTCATACCTTGTTTTTATTTTTATAGGCATCTAAACATGTTACAAATGGCTCTAAATTTTAAGCACTCGATAAATCTATCGGTTTGATAGAACCGGAACATTAAATTCGGTACAATACGATAACTAATTAAAAAGATTTTAAAGCCTTTTGCAATATTTAATGATTTAGAATGATTTGATAACGTAAAAAACTATACTGACAGCTAAGACTGAGAATTCAACACAACAAAAATACTTTTCTGGTGAAACTTAATGTATAACACTTAAAAATGAAATCAAACTTAAGATAGACTGAAAGCAAACACGAAGCTTTAATGTCTTAAATACAATCGGCTATTGGTGCACAGCACATAAGAGCTCGTTGTTTAGTAGCGCTATTAAATTAATGACATGTAACTGTTATAAAATGAAATCCAACCTACGAAGCACGCATGGCGGACGCTCCACTCAATTTGTTTTTGTAAGACTTCACGCAGAGTTCGTACCCATGAATAACATACCATTATAATTTCAATTAGGTCAAGCAAGTGTCAGTAGAAGACGGTCTTCCGAGAACAATCGGGGTACTCACACCCTTGTACCCAAGTGGCTTTCTTTCTCCGAGTGATCTCGAAGGATAGAATATCATCATCATACTTTTCACTCATTCATAAATCTTTGTGTTGACAGCTTCACACGCGTAAAATTATGGTAATTTTGCAATTTGCTTTCTAGGTAATGTATAATGAAAGTAAACAAGCGATAAGGACAAATGCAAGTTGTGCTCACGTTTTATCGTCCACATTTCCACAAGTGTTTGCATTGCACACATTGCAGATTTGTTATGTTAAACGGTAATCTTGAATTCGACATTTTAATCAAATCTGTTATCAGCTTATCGCTTTTTATCCATATCGGGACATTTCGCCCGTAGTTCATGGAAGCGCAGAATAGTTCCATCACCATTTTCTTGAAGTTATTTGATACTCTTTACTTGGTTGGAGTCTGATGATTCATCGCCAATCAATTGATCGTTTACTGATCGTATTGTTTTAATATTGTAGTTGTCAGTACATTTTCATATTTCATTGCGAACAGACACAACTGGGGCGACCGTCACGTCGTTACATTCAACGAAAGTGTGTGTTAATTGCTCACATCCTTGCCTTTGTTGGTATATCAATTTAAATATGTACTAAAAATAGTATCTGCCCCTCGAGAACTGGGACCGGGCCTATGGTATAAAGTGCAGTATTGTGCATTTTAATGGGCTACGAAGCCACATACGAGTAAGATGGGAGAGTTGAATTTGTTTATTACCCTCTTCCTTATTGAGAGCGTCTGCGCGAGATAGCTCTCTTCCTATGAGTCACTAGAAAGTTATGTTCTTGAACTAACTCGGTTCGAATAACCGACTGGGGAACCTGACTGCAACCACGAGTGGGAGGACCTGCCTCCACAGCTCTATGGGATTTATTTTACATTACATGTTTGCAATGAGCATTAAATTTCATTACAGTCAGTGTCTTTGGTTCTCTGGTTTGTATTCATTAAATATCCTTTAGTTTAAGTCGGGTAAACTCGGGTATAACTATGATGTTAGATCTTCGACTTATAAACGTCAATTGAAAGTATAATTATGAAATCAGATAGTACGTCAAAATTCTGGCGTATGGTCTTCATGATTTGATAGCCAGTCCTGAGTCTGAACATAGTTCAATAATAGTTGGGTCATTCGCTCTTGTCTTAACTGGAAGCAGGATATTTCGCTAAAAACAAGGATATCCTATAATATCTGGCAAACCAGACCGGTCACGACCATCTGCCAATCCCACAAATAACAATGTGAAATGTAATACGAGTAACTGATCAGATAATAGCCGGATTCCATCGGTGTAGTTTTTCAAACGTCTTTCTCTTCATTATTGTTGTTTTCTCTGAACTAATTGACATGAAAATCATTAATAAGCAATTGTATATTGGATCTGGCAAGTGTCGCAAGCTTGTATTTAAATAATAATGATTAAAATTCTAAGTATATGTCGTTTCAGGGTTGTTGACGCCTACTTGTTGCAGGTGTTCGAATCGAATTTATCATCAAGTTTATAATAAACCATTGCCATCCATATCTTTTGGATAGAAAGCCTCTCGGTTATAGTTTAGTTTAAAATTATGCCAATTTAATTGATGTATCTATTTCCATTCGATATAACCGATATGTCGCAACCGCTTGAACACGCATGAACTCTGTAAAATCGATACCGTCGCGCGTAGTTATCGACTCGTGAAACATCAGCTTTCCCTGCGTCAATTAATCGTGCCAAGACAATGTGCCTTCATTCAGGTCATTGCAACAATATCTGGCATATTTCTTACATTATTATGGTCACTGTCGCCATACCCGACATCGTTTTAATTTGTAGAACAATCGCAAGAACAATTAGTATGACTATGGTCTATGCGTCACAAGCTTATTCTTACGTTCGTACTCTTTGTACGTTCGGAACTTCGGACCGTTGTTGATGAGTCAACCTAACTTAAGCTACTTATCGATATTGACTCAGCCAACCACGAAGCACGAGTACTAACCACGAAGTAACAACGATACACTCATATGACACCCTGTTTAATTTATATGGCATAATTTGATTGCATAGTCAAGGGAGTGTTTTTCAATAGAAATTATTGACCTCGCCTGGGGTGACTTGATTAGTGTATAAATCAATAGATGATTCACGTTCGCTCCCGTTGCGTGTCGTTTTAATATTCCTATAGATAATAACTATTTGTCGTGTCCATTCAAACATGATTCATTCATTGCTTCCCATTCTGATAAAATTATATGGATTTACAAATTTTATATTACCGCATCTGCCATCGATACTTGTCTAACATTTTTGAAGCTGAATTTTAAAACTTAATTCACTGCAACTCATACTTTTGGTTGTTATTATCGATTTAATCATAAGTGGTAAAGTTGCAAAATTAGATGGAAGTCGTTTGAGCCAGGACATGTGTCGCGGTCGTAAAATAAAATCCTTGATCGTAGCAGATGCGGCGGTCGCGGTCTCGCCAGTTCGAGCGCAGCCCGCGCCCGTGGGCACATTGTTCGCGAAGTCAATGAACTTACGAAAATGCTTCGTCGCTCATTGTGTCCATAATCGAATCAACTCACCACTCCGTATTCCAGTTCACATGGCCGTCGGCTCTCGGTCCCTTGTTTTTTCCAAATAAAAACCCGAATTCACGATGCAAATTCCTAAACCCGAAGTTCAATCGCAACTCAATCGAACCGGGAGTGTTCAGTTCGTAACCTGTACCTAATCGAGTAATTGCACGCGAATATCTTCGGATACGCATCGCGCCAGAAGAATATCTATACCGCATTTACGTAAATTGATTCAGGCCGATTCAGACGACCTTTCTATTTTATCGTCATCTATTTAATTTTGTCGATCGCTGGGTAAATTGAATTGGAAAAACCCGTGACTCGATGTTCGCATGAAAAAGGGGTGTGGTTGCCTCGCGCCGAGCGCGGGGTGTCGGCCGTCGCGTCGGCTCGGTGGTGCGTCGGGGTGCCGGGGGATGCCGGGGGTCGCGAGCGCTCGTCGGGCAATGTCTGGCGGGGCGGGGGCGCGGGCGTCAGATCAATACGGCGCGTCCCCAACCCCCCTGCGCCCCCCGCCGACCAATCTCCGCAGGCCCTACGTCTTTCGACGCCAATGCTTTTTTATAGCGCCCATTAACTATGCTCTTCGATAAATGTATAAAAGCATGTGTTCGTTTTCTTCTGCCTCTAGCGGTATTTTAAATGATTCGTGTGTTGTTTTAAGAATGACTGCTGAGTAGTCTCTCCATCTGTGGCCTGTGGCACATGATATAGATCAGATACGCTACGGTCTCACCAGTGTACGAAGGTACTTTCGTGCCGATCGATATTCGCGTGTGCTCAACCGTAAATCACCTGTTGAACGTTCTTCAGATAGCAGTTTGGATTTGATTGGCAATAAAAACTTTGTGATTATTTATTGAGAGGGCTTTATTGAATAACTTAATTTAGTATGTCATCAACTAACACTGAGGGATAGGTGAAATCTTGAGCATTTTCTTTATGACTTCCGAATGTTTTTTTGTAGGAAAATGGTATTTTTTTTAAATAAAACCTTTAAAAAAGTCTTAGTCAGCCTAGATAAAACGAAATTATTATACTCGTTTTCTCTATGGCGGCCGTAAAGTCTATTTTATGTCGCTTTCTTCACGAAAGATAGCGTCTAGTACTAAGTATAATTGTACTAAAATAATAAAATTCTAATCGTAAGCCACAAGTTGAATAACTACATTTTCGTGATGGCAGTCACCATCCGCCAGTGCCCCGCGTTGACAAAGCGTTGTCTCCATAAACAGATGCCGCTACGCTGCACTTGATAAAAACTCCAAAACCCGTTCAGTAGCCGGAGTATAATCGATACCCATAAACTATATTACACATTCCGTGCGGACAAAAAGTGCACTGGACCTTTTTGGGAAGTCTGTTAAAATGTATACCCCGGTCTTGAGAGCGCTCTAAGTCGCTCAAAGGGATTGGCGGTGGTACATCGCGGACGTGTTTAGAAAACAAATTCCGGTATAGAAGTCGTTGCTGATCTATATTTAGGTGAGAGGAAAGGCTGCCTTGTCCCGCGATCTGACGTGCGCCCTTATTTTTTAGTTTATGCTCCAACGCTCACCTTTTTTTGTACTCCTTGCCCCTACATTTGGGACGGACGTAATTATTATTATTATGATTCTGTTTACGACCAACTCCGTCACGTTGTGTGTCGAGTTTTTTTTGGTGCCCGCAGCGTCAGGACAAGGACTAGTTCCATTCACTGGGGATAATCATTTAAACATTGTGTGATACAAATATGTGGGGTGCTGTTTTTTTCTACGCCGTAAATGAGGTTACTAGAACGACCAATAATTACGTCACTCCTTTCTAGAAAATATAATTTCATTTTTTCTGTGATTCATATTTCTGGAAAAGGAAGATTTGCTGATAAGATTTGTGCATGTCGAAAGTGATAAGGGCTGATATCAAATCCTACCTATCTAGTAGTGCAAAATTATGGATATTTAATGATCAATGCATTGGATTTCGCATCCCGTACGTACTAACGTGAAATTTAGTCTGGCTAATATCTACATACTATATATTTGATTTCTATATCGCGAAGTTGTTCGGCTGTCCCTTGACCGATAAGCCGCATCTTAAAAAAATCTACTAACTTGACCGCAAATTATTAAACAAAATAAATAGGTACAGTTGAACTACTCATCTCTGCCAGATTGAAATGCAATCATTAATTTGTTTAAGACTTAAAATCAACCTGATATTATTCTACTATAGAAGATTATGATAAACATGTTTTTTGAAGATTGGAAGTAGATTTTAATTATTTCTTATTTTAATTAAGTGTTCCTATTAATTAATCAGACTTTATAAAGCTTTGATTATTTCAGAAGAAAATTCAGGGAAACCGCTTCCCGCTCTAATCACGTTTCAAATTTCGTCACCTGTTTAGTATGCTGGGCGTTCAAAGGAAGCACGACTAATTCGATTCACTGGCTACTGGCCCGGGGGATGTTATTATATAAATCTTGTTTGTGCGATGCCTTTAGAACCTAATTACTTTGCAGTGGAACGTTCAATTAGATTATACCTACTTTATTCGTTCTTTTATCATATTTTATCTCAAGCTTTTCGTTGAATTGCTAAAATAAAAATACGGAGCTCTTTTTTAAAAAGGCGATTTACTTGCTCAAAGCGAAAACAAAGAATGTACGGTGTACAGTCCCTTAATGAAAAAGTGCTGGTTACTTGAACCTTTTGAGTGTGGTGGGTTATTATCGGTTACTCTGTTGCTGTAGGCTTTCGAAAGCGATAATTGCTCAGTTATCAATCGAAGTCTTGTCTGTTTTATATCTGCTGTTACAAAGCGTCTATTATTATAGTTTTATTCTGTGTACGCACTTTCGAATGAAGTGCTCTCTTCATATCGCACGCTTTATTTTATGTGAAAGATTTGATGTTTTTAGATCTAAACTCCTTTAAACATTATCACAGTTTTTTAAGTGAATCAGTAACTGTGGTCGGCACAGATATTAAGTATGTGATTATTTATTTGTAAAATAATAATTCCGCTAAGTAGAGTGTAATGAATGATCTCACTAAAGTATTCATAGAATAAAAATGCGAGTGCGGTTTGTCAATAAATATCCAATATGGTGCAGGTTTAGCCCTGGAATTGTAAGCACGCAGGCACGCCTGCGGTCATTAGGTATGCAGGCATTCGGAGTGTCGCGCCACACATGGCTGGTCAGCATGGTCATCACCGCTTTGCTTGGCCACGGAGTAATAATCATTTTATTAAGTGATTGGAGCGATAGGTGTTTATTCCTGTGTTCGCATACACCCTTATTATGGTTATTTGAGTCATAAACGGCGGACAAAGGCCCCCACCACACTACAATGCAAGACTAGGGAATCTAAGTCATAATCATATGGGAAAACCTCGGGTGGCGTGGTGGTGGCGCAAGAATTTCCTTAAAAATATTCTTATTGAAAAAACGCCAGGTATATATTATTATATATTGTTGGTGGCGATGGTATCTGTTTTTGTTTCATTTGCGCAGTCATTTATACCTCGAGCATTTCTATCGAGCTATGAACTTGAAATAACTTCGTATCATCGATGTCTGGCACATTCAGTCTTCCAGACAGGTCCTGGTAGGTCAGTGTGCAGAACTGTAGACACTGAACCATACTGCTCCGCTGCCGCGTCGCAGATCGGAAGCCGATATCGGCCGTGTTGTCACGCGTCACATTGCTTTTCATTCTAACCGGCATCCAAACCGCTAGCCGGATACTAACGTGACTTTCCGAAAGCATCGCTTCCGAGATCTTTTCATCCAAAAGGGTAGAATTAGTTAAGGATTATTCATAATACTCGTTTTCTGTTTATTAACTAAGTAAGTAAAGTTTAAGCTAAGTCTAAAAAAAACTAAGCAGATAGTGCTTAGTTTTTTTTACATATTGTAAGTATGAGTTTATTTCGATCTCTTAATTTTTTTCTTGTGTCGCTTGGACGTTTGGAAAATGCTTATTAAGGCTAGATGGAAAAAGAAATGAATTTGAAGTTAATGAATAAGAGGTTTATGTTATTGTGAAAGTACTTAAATGATAATGAAAATTGAATGCGTCAGGCATCGTGTCAATTTCATTATTATGTTTAATATTAGAGCGGCTGCCTTTCTGATAAAAACAAACATTTTTATGGGGTACTTTAGAGTCACGCTATTACTTTCAATCGACATGGAAACCCAATTTAAATAGTACCTACACGCAACTATAGGTACCATGAATAGACCGTATGAGAATATAACACGTACCTAGGTACCTATCTAAACCAAGTCCCTCAAATTTCAGACGACAACGACGACTAAATTACAACTTAATTTCATATGACATTGGAAATATTAATTTGAAAATTCGTGAAATATGATCAAGATTCTCAATGCAATATTGTTAATTAAAATACATCAGGATATTATATTTATTAATAGAATTTAAACACATAATTATTGATGCTACGATTTCCTGCGCCATTCATAACACAGTAGGTACGTAGATAGTTCGCTAACTCATCGATGTATACCTACGGAATACAAATGAATCAGAAAGCACGCGAATAAGGAAATTCCATTCAGTGCGCGTGTACTAGAGTAAACGTATGTAAAACTAGCTTTTACCTATGATTTTGTTTGCATGAGTTGGACTGTAAATGAAAAATTATCCTAGTTTTAAACCTACCTTTTAAGTCTACCAAATTTCACCCAAGTTCCAAAAGCAGAGTAACGAACATGTGATGGTGATGAGATAATTATATCGCATTTATACCAAAAATATAGTACTAGAAGAATATGATAAATACGTTTCTCATAACAATTTATAAAGTAACTTGTAATGTAATTGATACTTTTAAGCGAGTAACGCTGAATTAATTGAGTGTGACAAGACAACGTCTATGCAATCATGACTACGAAGCCCGTGTATGTGTTTGATCTGAGTAGTGTCTAAGTCTGAGACGTAAGTATTCCTGTGAGTGTGAATCCTGTGATACAGTATGCACGAGACGGGGAGAGGGGAGCCAACATTGATCCGCTGCGAGCGTGCCTTAGTCTAGTAAATGGAAGCAGTATATAATATGCTTATGTGCAAAGTACACGTTTAACGCAGTCTTCGGTCTGGAAGAGATGATTCCAATGAAAAAATGCATTCGAGACCTTTACGTTTCAGATTTAAAGTAAGTTTAGACTTTTAAAACATAACAGATTTCGCTAGTATCTAACAACTAACATGTAAGTGACAAAAAGTAGTAGCTCTATAACCGGTTTTCGCATTTGCTTTTTTCAAAATGTAAGAGATAAAAATCGTCGAGTATAATCGAGCATAAGTATGAGCAACGTAAAGTGTAAACCACGTGAAACATGAGCGGTGAACGGAAGAAGTGCTAAAGTGTTGTGCGCGAGCGTCGCTCCTCGCATTACAATGACTACCACGCACAACTAGCTACGAAATACACAATCATGTGTCGATTTATGTTGTTGGAGTTTTGTTAATACCAAGTTTACATTTGAATTAGGAAACGAGTGAGTTGTGTGGACAGCCTAATATCAAGCGGTCACTCTAGCTTTGAAATATGTACACTCATCAAAATTAAATGTTCCGATTGAAGCGTTTTTTGAAATACTCGTAAGTATAGATTTTACATGAGAAGTGGGAAGGAGCGCACTAGCCACCTGATATTTAGTGGTCACGGTTCGGATTCGGAATACTGTTTGAGGTTGTAAGTGAAAGTATTCCTACTTGAGAGAACTTATGTGGTTGCCTCTAAATTACTTGTGTGTGGCCGCTCCAAGAGAAAACTCCTCATAATTCAGCTTGCAATTGTTTTGACCCAGACATTATAAATAACTACCTTATTGAAGAGATCTAACTAAAAACATTAAATAAAATGTGGTGTGCAATAATTTCTTTCAACAGTGTATGCTGAGATTAATTTTGTAAAATATGTTATCATACATTTAATTTATTTTATTTATTTATAAAGTAAATTTTTTTCATAGATTTTTATTATTTTTATTAATAAATTAAGCCAAGTCCACACGTGAGGATTTCGCCGAAGCGCACTGGAACGTGACGCTCAACATCCGATTTGCGCAAGTTCCTTGACAAGTCTGAACGCAGCATGAAATTTGTGGTATATTGAATTAACTACCAAAATAACTATATCTACTGTGAAACAGTATTTATAATTGTGGCAATTTAACCAATTGAATAATCAAGATAAAAATTATATTTGCTTTCATAATTGGAATAAAAAGCAAAAAATGTAGACGTGTAGTTAATACGGATGTAATAAGGCCAAACTCGAGAAAGCTAGATAATAGTAACCACTGAATACCTAGTTATTATTTAATTTTATCTTATAATTATATACATATATATTTTGATTTTTGATTTTGATTTTTATCTACCTATTCCATCAGTAGCGTCTCGTAAGATTCATAAAAATTAGGATTAGTAGACACACCTGACTACCATTGCAAAATTTTAAAAGAAAGATGGGAACATACATTGTATTACGTCAAGCTTCGAAGTCGTATAAAAACGTTTTAACTAAAACCTTCTTGATAAAAGGATTACAGGCAGCTATGACGTGAAATAAACATACTTAATCATAAAAATCTAGATTTCACATCGTGATTAAGTGAAAAAAACCTTAATCGCTAGCATTTATCGTGTACTTAAGTTAGAACTGCATTTTACGAGCGCGGTTCATCGAAACCGTTAGTTAGTTTCCTAGTTAGTACCTATTCGCGTGTCTGGCTTGAACCGACACCAGAGGGCGAGTCTACTGATTTGCCATTATGACACCATTAAGAAAACATTCCAATTCAATACCTACCGACATTATGTCAAACTTAAGATGTGGCAAGCATGGTTTTATTAGTTTTGTAGTTTTTACTCGTAGTGCCTATTCGCGTGTCTGTCGCGACACCAATTGTCGCCATCGCCGCGTCGCATCTAGATCCCTCTATGCAATTTTAAATCACACTGATATGCCGGTGCTGACCCCAATCCGCGTTTACTTAGGTAGGTACCTACGTCTATTACATTAAATAATTTCGCTACTAATAAAAAAGTCCCAGATTTCACATAATATTAAACTGAATAAACTTTCATCAGCCGCAATTATATTAGTCAGTTTTTCGAGCGTGGTTCATTGACGCTAGGTGGAGGTCAGCTTTAGATTCCTAGTTAGTGCCTATTCGCGTGTCTAAGCTGGCATCGCGTGAGTTGAGGCTCAGGCGTCGCGGCGCTGGGGTGTCGCGACAGCTACTGCCGCCGTCGAGTCGCCTAACTACAGCCCTGAATGCAATTTTAAATTACCCCGATAGGGTGCTGACTTCATTCGGCATTAAGTTTAATAAACGTCACTACGTGAGGGGACGCTAATGCGAGCTAAGAACGATTTATTCAGAATAATTCTAACTACAGCTACATACGTATCATTCGGCTGCTGGTTAATAAACCGGAAAGTTATTTGAATTGCGTGAATAGAAATCCCACGCAATGCATTAAATCGCATTATCACCTACATTGTAGGGTTGTGTTTAATCTGCTGATGTGTACGAGCCCTGATTCGATTTAAATAATTTAATTATTAGGTACATTGCGACATGTTTTTATTCTTCGTCGTAAAAAGCTTTGTTGTATCCATGAATATGTTTTAGCCGCTCGGGGAAATGGCAGGTAATTAAGATTATAAAAAGGGGACAGGGTTTTCGACTCTATTACGGTATTTCTGCGATTGGCGACTTGGGAATTTAGGTGCTGTTATCGTTTCAAGGTTTTGTGTAAGAAGGCTTAATGGCACGCAACTAGTTACAGGTGAATATTTTTCCGAATTTAACGTATTTAAACCGTGTAAAGTAGGTATGCTTTGCACGCAACAAACCACTAGCCTAGTTAAAAAGGGAGCCTAGATTAAATATAAGTAGGTACGTACCTACCAGGTTGGCTAATGTTTCGTTTTACGTGAAAGGTCTTTTCAATTAAGTTACTATAGCTATATTGTAGTGGGTGTTGTTTTGATTTAACGATGACGTCACAATTTAGGCAACTGCTGGACCAACTACCTGTTTTCGTACACACGCACTTTCCTTCAAATGCATCCACATTGAATCAGTTCAAGCCGTCAGGTAGCGCGTATTGTAAAATTCAATACAATTAAACTGTGCGGGTTCGTACGGATTATCTCAGCTTAACATTCCAACCCTCGGCGAAGAGGACCCGAGGAATAAAGTGGGACAAAGTTTTTTTTTCTCAACAAAACGGCAGCCCGCGTCCAATTTATCCAATAAAAAGTATGCGGGCGCTAACGTTCGAGTAATCGGGTGACATGGCGTGGCGACTACCGGCGCGGTGAACTCTCATGAGCGTAATTATTCACAATTACAGGCTTAGTACATTAATTCCATAGCCGGCATTGTGTCGTGTCGTCAGTCACCCGTTGACGAGGGGTTCGACTCTTCCTGACACCGCACCGGCGGCGACTCCCCTTCCGATGAATCAAGCGAATAAAGAAATAAACGTGTAAACAGCGCAGCGGTGATTCACTCGTTCATTCGGTTAAAGGTCGTTTTATGATTTTACGAGGATAATTTTACGCGACACATATGATTCATTAACTAAACATAATATTATTATGTACCTACCTAAATAATTATGGGAACGTAGTCATTTTTAAGTTAGTACTTGGCAAATACAAATAAATATTGCTAAACTACAGTAGCGTTGGTGTAGATAGTACCTAGGTACTAGTACATTGATTTGTTACTTATGCAATACAAAAATTGTAGATAATTCACCTTTAAAACATCGCATGCGATCAAAACTTATCTCATAAAATTGTACTTGAATAAAAAATATGATTCTTTGAATTATAATAATATTATGTATGAGTATATATAACAAAGCAGGATCATCCTTTGCAGCGGGAACCTGAAACAATAGAGGTTCGTTCGTTAAATGTAATGCTATTCACTTTAGAATTCTTCGTAAAAAGTTCGTAATCTAAACTTCGTTAGCGACGATGTTTTTGTTCGAAATAAAAATCTGGACAATTTAACCGAGTTTTCGTTTCATAATTGGAATAGCTACACTCTTATTTCTCATTCTGTGTATCTAAATGCGGAAGGTTTTGAGGACTCACGGTTTTATATTACCTACTCGAATCGTACAAAATTTGTTAATGGATTTTAATTTCTCAGTTATAGCTAAATAACTAAAATAATATTGTTAAATGACACGATAATAACTAATAATACCCAGTACACATTTCGCCCTACATTGACATGGTTTATTTATCTTGGCCGAAAATACGAGTAACTTACTTAAATTTTACTTTACCGTCATCTTTCAAAAATGTTAAATAAGTACTTGCATCACCTTTTGAATAATCTCAGCTGTGTTTTGTTTTTCAAAAGTATCTTTAATGCTTATCAATTGACCCACATAAAATTCGAAGAGAAATAAAAATCAAGGACTAAGTACGAGGCTAGGTACTGGAACATTTATGGTCCGACCACCCTGTAATGGTCCCTTGTTATTAAATTATATTTAGTGTAGCGTCAGTGCGATATTCGTATTTGTAATTTTAATTATAACCAGAAGATAAGGCCGGTACATGTTTCCAGTTGTAAACATGTTAACAAGGAAAGCGTAAACAATGCAGTGTATCGACGTTACAGTCGAGTATTGTGTGGTCGAAGTTACGCATAGTGTGACCGCATGTGCGGTACATCCCATTTTAAAACTTTTGATAACGAGCATACTTACTTACTCCTTTGGCGCATTGATCCGAAGTGAGCCTTGGCCTCCGCCAGGAGAACTTTCTTATCCTGTGCAGTCTCCTGCCAGTAGCTGGCTTGATGATCGCGCAAGTTTGCCTCCACTCTGCTGTGCTCTCCACCTCAAGCAATATTTTGGATGGGGGACTTTGCCTAGGTGCTAGTTATATGTAGTTTATGTGGGATTTCTATCCACTAAAAACCCGAGAGGCTTCCTCAGAGCAATAAAGATCAGCGTAATGAAGTACGCTCTAGACCTATTCTAGAGGAAAATAATCTACGATATATCCAACTTTGGGGTAGGTATAATAACCTTAATTGTAAAACAAAAACCAGAATAGTTTTAACATTCCGTGAATCCAGGACAACACAGTGAATCAACGATTGCAATTAATAAATTATCCTGATTTGCTAGTGGAAAATGGTAACATTACTCATTATACCAATACATGTAGACAATCGCGAAATATCGATTACCGCGTAGCGTACACAGTAGGTTCGCCCGCTGAAGGGCCGTCGCGCCAGACAGACTACATAACGATCATAGTACCTACCTAGGTGTATGTAGAATTAAATATTCAGACGGTTCATTCAAGCTCTATTATATTCCACATTTATTCTGTTCTATAGGTACATAAGTTCCATTGATACAAAGTGTCGACTATTATGTGATATTTATTTGTAGTAACGTGGCTGTTTGGTTAATTTCGTTTTATTTATTGAGACACGTTGTTCTTTGTTGTAAGTTGCAATTTCGGAACCTCTGCTCATTAGTGTGATATAATTATGGTTGAAGACAAAAAACCTAGCCCCTGCCTTACGAAGACATGTTCTATTAGGGAAAACCCACCCTAGTTGGTCACTTAAGCCCCTCGACAAAGCTCCGACAAACCTGCGATTTTGTAACACAGCACACGTATGGTATCGTAAAATAATTACATGTATTTGCGTAGGGAACAGCGTTCTACATACGTGCAATCGACATGAGTCACACTCAATTTGCATGAAAATGCTAACAATTAATGAATTCCTTTTATTCAGTGTTTGTAGTACACATTCATGGTTATCTGCAAATGAATGCACTGTTTGCGCGTATACTACAAAAATAACCGTAATTTCAGTTGCTACAAAAAAGGTAGACGATCTATAGAAAATAGACACATTTGACGCTAGAAAACGCTAGAAGTCTGAAAAGTACGCTGAAAACAGCAGTTGGTTTTTATTTTGTAGCGGGACTTAACTAATATTTACATAGCTTGCACTTTCAACTTGTACTTGACAACCACATAACAAAATTAAATTACTAACGAGTCCTATGAACGTATTAACTTTTAATGATCGGCCAAAACTTATGTTTCGGTAGAAGGGTACGATAATAACCTTATTACGGTGGAGCTTAACGACTATAAATGCGTATCGATCATCTGAATGTATAAGAATACACACAACATCAGATACGACTTGAATCCTATTCGTTGTTCATGATCATGTCTGTCCTTAATTTGTTTAAGCAAGCAAGCTTCTTTTATTTGTCCATAGCAACGTTGCTTTGACATAAACACTACAGTTGACCGACAGTTTTGTACGAAGGCACACCAACACCAACCTCAATATCTATCGGAATATCATCAGCATCATAGAAATATCTGTGGTCAGCATTAACGGTGAATTTCTGCGGATGCATCTCCTAATGCCTACGCATTTGGAGATCTGACGTCGGATATCTGGCTTTCTGATCCTCAACTACGAGTATTACTATCTTTATGACTTCCATTAAAATATTCATAGGTTTCGACCGAATGGAGATGAATGAAGGCGTCGTAAAACTGAGCTTTTTTTTAAAATAAAAGCGAAACCACCTTTAGGTTCTTTCACAGTTATACGAGGCGTATATAGCCTGAGGCGAGGGATTTATTCAGTTAGCTAAAAAGATAATATAGACGGTAAATGACACATTTTTATTTATTTATTTTCATACTCTGGTCAACAAATTGCAGGAGAACTTATTTAGTTTCAGTCCACGTTTGGTTAATAGCATAGTAAAGGGAAAGATATCAGTCAGTAGTTAAGTTAATTAATCATGTTCCAGTAAATTCAGATTTGTTGTTGTAAAGAACAATTACTGGGCATCAATTCACTTTAAAAATATCTTCAATGGGGTACGCTAATGCGACGTAGTTATGGTCAGGTAGGTCGCGCTCAATGCTTATTGTTACTGATCGATACATGGACGTGTCTTAATATTTAAATGTAGAGTTCTTTATGCCGATCATGTCGTATTCCGGCGCGTGATAACAAATGGCTACCGCATTCCAGAGCCCGCAGGTACTCCATTAATTAGGCTCCGTAGCTTTATTAAGTGGAGCTCGTTTTCGTTACCCAAGGAGGGTTCCGAAATAATAGTAATAATACTCAAGTTATAAGTTTACAGACACCCCGGGTTGAAAAATTATTTTAACAATGGACAATTCATAAATCTAGCCGATCTGACCGGCTTTACTTACCTACTCGTGCAAATGCAGGAGTTGCATAAAACTTTTCTTGTAGGTTTTTAGACCCCCTTGTAAAAATCCACTACGTTTTAACAATGTCTGTAGGAATATCAGTATTCAATCTAAACATTCTCAGAACATTATTCAAGTCGACGAAAAATATCCCATTCATTTTTCTCTCCTTCATTTCAACCAACGGTTGTATTAAGTAAGTATTCAAACAGGATGTTAAATGAATATTTTGTCTCGGGTACGCAATTGAGATCATTTTATTCTTGTCGGTGAGTTTTATTACCAGAATAGCCAGTTATTTTCAAAATTGGTTTATTTTAGCAATATTTCGACCTCAATTTTGCTACACGAAGGGCTATGTTAAAGCTGTTCTTTCAGGTTTATATCTGATCTATTTACCTAGGTAGGTATCTATTGTATAATATAAATATATTTGCAAAGCAATCTTCATCTTATATTCTTATATTTTTCTGGAATTTAATCTTTATCGTTATCTTGTGCCATATTTTTATCCTGGATTTCGCTTTAAACGGCCTGTTTTGTTGCAGCGGGCTGAATTTCCAAGATCTGATCGTGCGTCAAGGTGCCATCGACTCGCCGCCCAAGACACCTTTTATCCTCGGCTTCGAATGCGCTGGTGAGATCGAGCAAATCGGCGAAGGAGTTACTAACTTCAAGGTAACAATATGTAGATTTAGTCATGTTAATGTCTTTAACTCATTATTGACCGACTGCAGGGTCGGGTCCCCTCTCACAATGAGAAGGATGTAGGCCTTAGTCCATCACGCTAATGCGGGTTGGAGGACTTCATTTCACATGTCTTTGAGAACATTATGGAGAACTCTCAAGCACGCAGGTTTCCTCACGGTGTTTTTCTTCACCGTTACAGCATGTGATATTTATTTTCTAAATCACACGTAACTATTAAGAAAGTCATTGATGTGTGCCCCTGGGATTCAAACCAGAACCTCTCGAATTAGAGGCAAAGTTTTTAGCCACAAGGCTAAGATGCAAGATCCAATGAAATAAAACACGGTGTAGCGTTATAAAGTTAATCTATATCGTTGCTTCTTATTAAACCTTCATATTAATAAGGCCTTAAAGTAACCTACTTCGCTGTGCCGTGTGTCACACGTGATGCGTACTCATTGTTTAACTATGGTGTCTACTGTAGGTAATTGGACAGGCAAAATGTTAAAATTCCATAGAGCATTTTTAAAAGTCCAATATATTTTACCTTGCAGAAACTGCCAATTTCTTTTTTGATGAGATGCCTGATGTTTAAATAATTTAATTAAGAGATTTGTGATATAATATTGGAGACAATAATTACATATTAAAAGAAATTAAACGTTTTTTCTCTTTCAAGGCTTGTTTGTCTGCATAATTTTATTACGATAAAAGATGCCCGGTGTTTGTACCGAAAGTATTTTCATTTAATGAACTGCCCTATAAAATGAATGAATGATTTATGTTTGGGCTCCATTTCCTGTATTAATTAAGGCAATTGCTTGCCTGCTTGTTATTACATTAATCGGAGGTACCTTATAAAAAGGAATTGAACTGAAAATAATAATATAATATTACTTTAGGAAGGATATAACTAATAAATTCTTGCCTATCTTAAACTACTTTAAAGTTGCAAACCTACAATTTTATTTAATTGGGAATTGACCAATAAATCGTGAATATACAACTATGTTACAAATCTACCTAATGTAATTGCAGTAGGTACTTAGCCCTTTAATAACGAATTTTTGGGTTTAATCCAAACACCTTGCATATATTATTAAGTTGTAATTCCACATACCTACACTTACAGTAATATCCCTTTAATAATAGTTGATTTTGCAAATAGACATTGGTTACATTTTAGTGTTGTTTTGAAGTAATCATTGTCAATTGTTGTAACATTTTTTCAATAGAACTACTCAATAAATTAAATAAAGAGCCTATATAGTACCTACGCAATTCGAATATGAAAATAGAAATTTCATAACATTCCTTGAATCCATTGATTTATTTGTCAACTATTGTATTCAAAAGAAGCAATGGATTTCGAAATTTAGTAACTAAGTACAAACCATTACATAATATTTTTCCCAGTATTTACTTGCGAAATTTGGTGAATGTTTGCGGTTGACAGCTTTCGGGGTAGGGAGGTCCTAGCCGGAAACATCTTTTTACAGAGGGTGGTTCAACCGTATATTACTATCATTTCGTGCATAATTACACTGACTTTAGTTCTTACCCTCCAAGCCGGAACAAAGACGCGCATCACTGACTCGAGACTTGGGGAGAAAATCATGTACGATTCATCCTTAGAAGTACGATAGAACGTTCTGCGACGAACGTATTTAAAGGACAGAACTTATCTTTCTTTTTCATCTTTTACATTTGGATTATTTGATTTCGTGTGAATAAAAATAATATACCTCTTGACCCAATTCGTCGTTCCCTTTTAGACCAAGTTCAACGGAAGAAGTCCTGTCTTAGTTACCTCATTTATTTCACTATTATATTCGCCTATACCAGTATGTAGTTGACCTTATCCCTTAATTCCCAGGTCGGAGACCAAGTGGTGGCCCTCCCCGAGTACAAGGCCTGGGCGGAATTGGTTGCTGTCCCCGCGCAATATGTGTACGCGCTGCCTGAAGGCATGACGGCGCTGGACGCAGTGGCTGTCACCACTAACTATGTAGTTGCCTACCTGCTGCTCTTTGAAATGGCCAACCTCACTCCAGGAAAGAGTCTTCTGGTGCACTCAGCTGGTGGCGGCGTGGTGAGTAATCGAATTATTAAAAAATGTATATGGGTTGTATACAAGCAAGCTACGTTAAGTGGTCACTGCAGCCCATAGGCATTACGTCCAACCTCAAATAGAAAACCGTTCTGAGGTCGTATGTAGTGCGTTGCTACCCATGAGTCATGATGACTCATGTCATGTTTATCCGGCAACCACGCCTCCCCAACCAAAACATAGGATGTGTATGAAGAACATGTTATTTCACGGCGAGTTAAGAGGGTGGCGCTAAGGTACCCCCTGGGCGAGCTACTATGGCTCTTCATATTCTCTTAAAGATAATAGGATTTACAAGTGGAAGTAGAGAACGTTTAGCTGACTGATGTTAAGTGGTCACACACTGCAGCAAGCTTCCAATTTAAAAACTAACTGAGATTGCAATTGAATTTGTTGCTACTTCAGAGGACTGAGATGGTCGCTAAAATCTGTTTCTGACATACGAGTATGTACCGTTCATGTATCCGTTAGATACATGAAACGTAACTTCCATTCAGTCGCTGAAATTTTTAAGATAAATAAGCAGCAATATGAACTCACACTGAACTGTACTCTTTATGCACATTTTGTAAAATAAATTTAAAGTAAAATTCATGTCGGATCGGACATAAGCAAATAAATGAACCGCGCTAAAAATACCGACGTAGCATTGACCCTGGGAACTGTTCAATATCTACTTCTCGCAGCTTTGTTCATGTATGTAGTCAGTCGACGAGCTTTATAATGAGCGCGCAAACAATGTTACATATTGTCTAATTGCTGGTCTAAATTAGGTGAGAAAAATAGTGCGCTCTGGAATGTTCTTCCGTTTATTGCGTCACTCTTTCATTACCCTCGGTGTCAGTGACCCGTAATTTGAAACGTCTAGTAAAAGAATTTGGGTGGGGTTCGAACATACCACTCACAATTATTTCAACACATTCAAAATACAATCACGAAACGTATACAAGGGTGGGGATTAAGTCGCCGGTGCTGGATGGATGTTTCATAAATTACTTATAGGTACCATAATTACCTACTCCATCTTACTAAGGTATCATTTGTTACGCGTTTCATAAGCAAAAACTGGCTACACGTTTGTAATAGATGGCTGGCAATTAGATTAAAACAGATACTGTAATGTGATACAATAACACAAAGAGTTATTACTCACGGTGCACGGTGGAGAACCATTCTGAAGATTATAAAAGCTCGCCTTAATCTTGTACAACTACACTGATAACTAATCTAAGTGATGAAGCTTTCATTGTAAGTATAAGATGATACTATAAAAAATTGCGAAGTGCACGTCTTATAACGACTTATTTAAAAGGGGCGACGCACTTATCTACTTTTCTTTACTTTACTTTGGTTACCATAACACAGGCTCACTGCCTACTTTGGGATCAGATTCTGATCCTCCACACGGGTTTCTGATCTGAGAAAGCCGTGTGTGAGTTGTCCCTGTCCCACGATATTTATTTATTTATTATTTCTTGTGTCTTAATTTTTATCACTATGTATAGGGACAAGCTGTTGCCCAACTGGCGAAGACCGTAGAAAACGTGACGGTGTTCGGCGTATGCTCCAAGAGCAAGCACGAGGCCTTGAAGACCAACAACAACAACATCGATCATCTCCTCGAGCGAGGCAGCGACTACACCAGCGAAGTCAGAAAGTAAGTACCTACTTAGTGATGAGGATGGCAATATAAAACGGTATTTTTTGTCAAATATCCAACGTCCAAAGTGGTTTGCATTGGGCCTTCTGAGGATGAAGGCCGTTTTGGACAATACCTATCACCAAGGTGGCGGGGATATTATTTTCAGCTTAGCGTTTGATTATAATATGATATTACTATATTTATTTGATTAACTTAGCGGTAACTTGTTTAATATCAAAAGAGGTCCCTGTTCTAGGTACCAAGGTGGATAAAAAACAACTGAACAATAATATTGCCAAACGCATTGCATTTCGCAAAGGATAAAATGACACAAGTAGGTAATTAATCATATCGGGATTAATTTCATTGCAATGTAAATTCTTAAAATTAACAACAGAAATCGTGAAATCATAGCGTGTTAAAAATACACCGCTCGAGTAGCCCTTCGCGCTAATGGTTCCTTGTGTATATTACATGTGGTATGCGGGAATTTTATTCAAAGCATATTATTTTTACATTATAGCCGCCATAAATATTGACTTCGCTGTCATTATAGCTTTGTTTACGTATATTCGCCCTGATTATGGGAGCGTGAAATCTCTCACGTATGCTTTCCCACTTTCCTTTTCGAGATTACTTTTATTGACAGGGTGTTTACAGAGTGTCTTGTGGATGAAAGGAAATTTTGTTTGTAGTTTGCGCAATTTATTGTGTTCACTTGTGCATATTTAATGGGATCCGATTTGCATAATTTTTACTGACGTCCATCGAAAATTTTGTTCGTTTTTGTTTTTGCTACATCATTGTGCGTTTTAATTTTTCCGCACTTCATTAAATATCAACAATATTTTCGACGCTAGCCAATCTTTTTCTTTTGTGCTCTTATATTATTATTAGTACTTATCACTACATCATTCTATATCGTTTTTCATTTTTAATTATTATGCACGACGTAAACTTATTTCAGTAAGATTGCTTACGTCGTTAACTTTTAATGCAGTTATATTTAGGTACTGGCTCAAATGTAAATTAAGTAATTAAATTTTAAGTTGTCATATTTCTTACATCAAAGCATTTTCAATGTGAGAATGAATGAATGAATAGAAAAAATAAACACGTGTTGATCCACAACATCATTAAAGGGTCATTTTAAGACTCCAGCAGTTAACACTTGACACAGTCATAATGTATTCAAAACAGAATTCTGTTTAAATTTTTAAACATGATAAACATGTTTTTATTAATGGAACTCGCTGTTATATTTTTATGACTTTCTCAGTCACATGTGTCCCTTCCGCTCTTACCTATGTTTGACACTTTTCTAATAATATTTTTATATAAAATCTCACAAGCAAGCGACTGGGAGTATAAGAACATTCCTTAGATATGTATCGTTCTTTACGAGCAAATAAAGCATTGTTCCAGATCCCAAGCTTTGTTAATTGATAGTTATTAGAGTTACATATTTCAGTCCCACCCAAGCCGCTCGTGTGATCCTTTCGTGACCAGATTACTGAGACCTCTACGTTTGTAACTTAGCAACGACCACTTTACGCAGTAGGGAGGGTTTGAGGACGATCAGGCTTTAAAGTCAAGGTCCAGTTAAGGCGGACAAGTCATGCATTAATTGTACCGTTTATATCTTGCTTCTTAGGGCAGCTGCTTCGTACCAGCCTCGCGGCATTTAATTCTCGTAAATAGACAAAGATATTTTTATATCTGGTGAGCTCTTCCCAGCGTAAACAAGTTCAGCCACACAATCTTAATGTAAACAAATAGAACGGTTCTTATAACTCCTGGTGAAAAGGTGGCACTCTCTTTTAAAGCAGAGCAAGCATTTGCCAATGGTGCCAATTAACTGGCTTTCTTGTAATGATTATAATACTTATCTTTATTATTCCATTTGTTCGTTTACCTTTTTAGTTATGCTGTAGCGTAGGTATCTTTACCTTATAATGAGTCTTTATTGTTCATATTACAAAGTGTTCTAAATTATACAGAACGGCTTTTGCAGCCCGTGTTTATTCCTTTATTAAAAGTTGCATCTACGAAGTTTTTTATTCTGATGATTATTATTTTATGAAGAACTTATAGAAAAGTGTACCTTCTTTGAGTTAAGTAGTATAGCGTAAAACAATTGTTATTACCTATCCTGGAATATTTTTAATTTACATACTTAATAAAATATTGTATTTTTAAGCAAAAGTTAGTTAAGTTTGATAATTCATATATTTTTGTCAAACTACAATCTATAATCTTGTTAAGCGTAAATGCAAAAGTTTGTTAGGACGGGTGGAAGGACAAAATAGGTGGTGGATGTTTGTTATAACGGGATTCTTCAAAAAGGGCATAAAGAGATGTTCCTTCAGAAACAGCATCGCACTGGTAACTCCCATGGTGTTGCTCGCCTGCTCGTGTCAATAGTGCCAAAAAACTAGGGATAGTTGTTTTTAATGTCTTCAGCAAATCATACGGAGAGAAGATAAACGTAATGCATTAGTTTAAGGATATCATTTGTTCAACATCCATTCGGGGGTTTTATCACCTCGTCGAGACCGTTAATAAAATTAAGGGTGCTTATTATTTTGTAGAATCACTGCTGATGGCGTAGACATCGTGCTGGACTGCCTCTGCGGCGAAGAATGCAACCGCGGCTACTCGCTCTTGAAGCCAATGGGACGATACATTCTCTATGGTATGTCTACAATACGGACTGTTACTATGAAAGTTCAAGAATTTGTACAAGTTAATAAACCTGATAATTTGTCTTCTCTCAGTTTTGTCTTCGTTCCCAGTTTTATTACAACAGCATTGAAATCCCCGCATAAAACACGAAGTTGTGAAATTATTTTTTATTCATGAGATTTAATAACTGGAAATTCTTTAAAATATCTCAAAGCAAATCAAAAAGTAGTTTGATACCTACGTAGGACATTTACCTAACGTAAAGACATAACAAGGTGTTGCTCAATTAACATTCAAACTATGAAATAGGTAACTAGGTACCTATAACATAACAATAGATATTCAAACTATAGTCTCATTGGTATCGTAAGTAACGCATCACCATTTTCTTACTTAAAATCTCTTTACACCTCATTTTTAATCGTTGTCTCAAACTTCAAAAGTGTAAGCAGAATTTCCTAACAATGGCGTTTATCTCAGGATCATCTAACATCGTGACTGGCGAGACGAAGAGTTTCTTCAGCGCCGCGCGTGCGGTGAGTGCCTAATGTTTTAATTATCTGATTTATGAAGAATGCTGCCTCATACGTCCGTGCTTCAACCCTTCGTCTAGACCGCTTAAACTAGTCTAAACTTTAGGATACCTATACATAACTACGTAAGCAAGCATATACGAAGTTGCTTTTGAGCATAAAACCGTGTACTATATTTCAGATAGCCTTCAGGATGTTCTACGGAAATCTTTTTTGTATTTTCAATACTCGCAATCTTACAAAATTGCATTATTATAGGTACTTACCTACTGAACCAATTGAATGATGGAAATCAAAACATTAAATTTATTCTAGCTTTAAAGCTTGTAGATAAGTAAGATTATTGTTATCAACGGTCGGACAACGATTTCATTGAACTTCACATTACTTAACCTTTTAGCTGTCCTACGAGTCATCATAAGTGATACATACCTACCTATTGTTTTACATATTTACTTATTAGACAGTCAGTTTTACTTTCTGTAAGTGAATTATTCTGTAGGTAATGAAGTTATGCTATTGTTTTCTAATAGGTACATACATTATAATGTCTTCTTTTTTAAGGAGAATTTCTTTGATTTGATCACAAAATAAACAATACTTTGTTGATAATAATAATACTGTTTGGAACACAAAAGTACTTACTTATTCAATGTAGGACGTGTTTAAGCTTCTAAAACATGATCAAAGTATTATTTTCTTGGAACAAAATAGCAAGTATTGTGTAATTACAATCGGTTCAAACGATATTGTATTATATCAAAGTCCGTCTCAAAGTTATAGTTATCCTTTACTGAAAGAAACCGTAATAAAACAAAAGGCTATTGTTGAAACGGTATATAAATATGAAAAGATTCTTTTCCACGAACGAAACACAGTAGATTGGGTTTTTGATATGTTTACACAAAAGTCCAGCTGAAGGAAGAACATTACAACACCGGGACAGCAATCATGCTTTTATGTTGACATAAATAACATAAAATTAACCTTCAGATAAGAAATCATTATAATTATACATGTGCCTACAATTATTTCTTACATCGATATTTGCATATTGGTGTATCCACCAATCCCGTGCAGGTCGACTTTTTTTTCAGCCTTGTAGCCCATCAAGCCGTTCGATAGGATTATAATCCTTCCTCCAATATAAACAAGTGTCATTTCGTCGTGCAGTGGTGGCAGGTGGACAAGGTGTCGCCGATCAAGCTGTTCGACGAGAACAAGAGCCTGGCGGGGCTGAACCTGCGGCACCTGCTATTCCAGCACGGGCGCGCGGACTACGTGCGCCGCGCCGTCGAGCGCGTGTTCGCGCTGTGGGGCGAAGGCAAGGTCAAGCCGCTCGTCGACTCCACTTGGGCGCTGGAAGATGTAAGTCATTAACTAAAATCGTTCGCAGCACTCACAACCGATGGGGATGAAAGGTCTAAGGATGGCGGCCACGTTAGGCAACAGGAGTACAGGCCGCCCTCCGACCTAGGTGGACTGACGACCTGAAGAAGACGGCGGGAAACCGTTGGATTCAGAGGGCCCAGGACCGGGCGGAGTGCCGTCGATTAGGACCCCCATGTTCAGCAGTGCATTACAAAAGGCTGAAATGATGATGATGAACTAAAATAAGTATGTACCCCATCGGCGTTTTTCAAAATTCAGCACCCTGAGCCACCATCGCCTATTCGCCGTTCAGATTTTCAGTTCCTCACCTTCTCATGAGGAACTAAAATTTCAGATAAGACTTTATCCTATCCTATTTGAGGTAGGACGTCGCTGATCATGCATGTTGTTTGGTGCATTCTGGATACATAATACTTCTCATTGTATACCATAAATAACCACGTTTCATCATGGTGTATACAGTCATATCCTACACAGACAGCAATCAAATAATTACTTTGATGTCATTTCCATTATAAAGCATACCTTTACTGACACAAATATCTGTTTAGGTTGGTGAAGCGATGCAGAAGATGCACGACCGCAAGAACATCGGCAAGCTGGTGCTGGACCCGTCGCTGGAGCCCAAGCCGAAGCCCGCGACCCCCGCCAAGGGCAAGTCCGGCAAGGAGAAGAAACCGGCCAAAGAGAGCTCCGAGGACAAGAAGGACAAGGAAACCAAGGAGGAAGAGAAGAAACCCGCCGAAAACGGAGAGAAGAATGGTGAGGAGCCACTCACTAACGGTAACAGTGACGAAGGTCAGTCTCGAACTATTGTGACCAGGCATGCTTAGACGCGTAGACGCTTCATCGAACGTATGTACTTATTACAGTGTATTTTTGGCTTTATTTCGATTTACTACGCGCCAGCTAAACGCACGTAAGGCTTCCGGGGAAGCCGTGCCATCGATTGACACAGGATATGCGCAGCCTTTAGACCTGTCGATGCGAACGCGAACGCTTCATAGTTTCATACACTCACGCTTAGATGTAGATGCATACTACTATTGTATTGTATGATTATATTGTGTGACTCAGGCTCTTACTGATTTTTATTAGTCCAGTCATTGAAGGGGACTTTTTAATTCTCGGAACGGATGTTCCTTATCCTCAAGAACGATTTATTTATGTATTATTATTCAGTAATATACCTACTTAATGATCATTGTCCTATTTTCCTGCTTAAGATCCTGGGTTTGCTTTGCACTGAGATAGACGTCTTGATGATTAATAAAGACGCCCATTGTTGGGTTATTTTATCTTATAGTCATGTAGTATCTTTTTAGTACATTAATAACATTAATCACGCATAAAGCTTGAAATAATACAACCCCCTAATATATGCTTTCATAAGTTTATCAGTATTTAAAGCATCTAGGGGTTAATTACAATTATTCAGCTCACTTTAAAGCACTTTTTATTGCAAACTACACATTTTCTTTCACCAAACGAGTGCCCGAGTGGGCTTTCGCAAAAAAATATTCTGTTTTCTATTGCTTATGACAATAGCAATAGCAAAGCTAGTTTTTCTACTACATATCATAATATGAAACCATGCATCAAAACGCCAGTGCAACACGGGAGGTGCAACCAGGGTTCGTATCCCAGCGGAATTAAAATTATCTTTCTGGCCTGGGTGTGTGTTCGTGGTATCCAAAACAGGGAATCCTACTGTGGGGGTATAGGCGTTTAAACGCAAATTGGGCTGAATAGTTATGTGCTGTAAATGTTCTTTATTAAAGAAACGTAAAGCATGAGTCATTCAGTATTTAAGTTCAGTAGTTCATATAAATTGAGTAATCGTATTTTCAGTAACGGGCGCTAGAGGCTGCGCTCCTAACGTTTAGTCAGCTTGGTCATAACATGTCGGGTCTTAGGACCTTCAAGCTATGCCTTTATAATATCCATTTTTAGGATTCACTAGATTGTATTATAAACTAGGTAGGTAGGCATATACTACAATAATTTATGTAAGTTTATGCTAAATCATTTATCAATTAACGCACCAAATTATTCTCAACTTCCATGCATCTTCAGATTGGAGAACACATATTTTATTCAATTCAAGTATTTATGTACATTAGGGTGTCCCTTAAATTTTAAGTTTGATATTTTTTTACGCATACCTTCTTAAAAGTTTCGTAATGACCCTATATTGTCTAGAAAAAAATATTAGTTCGATTTATAAATGATAACCCGTGCCGACTTGCGATTTAACTTTGTCCATACAAGTTGCGTAAGTACTGCGCTGTGACTTGTAATTGCATGCTTATTTGTCATTTCATGTGTGATTTTTGAGATAATAAGGGCTCCATTGTTTAGTGCGTAAACATGTCGGTGGAATTAAGGAGTGATAACGAAATTTTTTCCCTATCGGAATGCCTAACTATCCAATAAATGGTGCAAAATTACCATCTAATCGACAAGTTCTCTCATTCCTATTTTACAATATTCGTGAAGTTAAACTGACTGTTAATGATAGTGAAAGTGCAAATCTTGTGATTAGGGAGTGTATCATAATATTAATATATTGGGAAAAAGCAATAATGGCATTTCCTAACTGCGTGAAGAGACTTGTTGATTTGTAGATATCACGTTCGGAGAGAGTTGCAAATTTTTTTTAAGAAAACCCAGGTGACGTTCAAGAGCCGTGAGAATAAATTGTTTGATATTGTTTGACATGCTGATGCTTTTGGGAGAATGAAAATAGAGGAAGATCAATTACTTATTTTTAATGAAACAGAGAGAGCCAGGTCGAACGGGATGCTTAGGTGGTGTAGATAAAAAAATTGGGGGAAAAAGAAGAGGGATCTAGACAATGATGATTGGAAGGAAGAGGAAGGGAGAGGAAAGGATTGTAAGACAAAGAGACAAATCTTCTATATATACTTTCACCACAAATTACTTCGAAAGTCTAGAAGATTCAGACGAAGCACAGATCTTGAATTCTGAAAAAATTAAAACTAAGGCCACCCGGAGCTATGCATCAGGCACACTGGGTGACTGGATGGAGAGCGATGGAGAGCGATCTATTCTATAAAAAATGTTTACTTCAGTCACAATGCAGAATGAGTGCGAAGGAAAAAGATTAAAAGACTCTACAAGATGGTTGCTTATTTGTCGTGATGTTGTATGTATGTTAAACCTTGGCTCGAGTGGCAACCAAAGCACCCAACCAAGATTTGTGCTTCTTTAAGATGTTAAAAGAGTACGAAAAAGTTGACGCAACAATTTCAAAACCTTCTATAAGCAAGTTTAGCCATCACTTGTGGTGTTTATGTGAGGAGACAGTCATTCTATCACTGTTTGATGACGAAGTTGATAACCAACCTAAGAAGAAAATGTTAACAATTTCAACAGGGACAAAACCTTAGATTTTAGCAAACGTTAACCCGTCGAAGGAAAACTGAAGAAGAACAAAAACAGTTCTTGCTGCGCTGTGTCCAGGAACATAGAAAATTGTATCCGGACTCTAAAAAAACTACTCTAAAAAGAAGTTACCCTGACTGATTGTTATTACTTCATATTTTTAACTAAAGATAAATGAACATCTTATTTATTTTTAACTTTTATTCACTTAATTTATTGCATTTGGACTGATTTTATAGCAGACCGAAATGTCAGGACAAAACACATTTTTTTCTAAACTTCGAAGCTCGGTCGGCACTGGTTGCGATCATGCTATAAAGATAAAATTTTACATTTGAGTATCTTATAGCATTAGTAAAAAAATTAGAGGGTATGCATTTCCAAATTCGAAAAAAAAATTTTTTTTGTCATATAAGGGACACCCTAATGTACATGCAATATTTTTATCAAATGCAATGCTAAGTACATATCATGCCTTTGGCCTTATTAGCTCCGAATTTAAGATACTTAAATCATATTATCTATAAATTAAATTTAACATATTTTGTAGGTATTAGAAAATATTCCAAATTTTTGATAGCAAAATTAAATAAGGTGCAATAATAATATGTATTAACCATTTTACTGTCAACTACAAAGTGTTCAGATCTGCTGCGATTCAACCAAGTGCTGATGACGCTGTAACATTTCAGAGTCGAAGGAGAAGGAGAAGGAGAAGGAGTCGAGCTGAATGGTTCCCGGAGGACTGGACAGACAAACCACCGCCAATACATTATTTTAGAGTTGAAGCTGCTCCCAGCGCCGCGCCGCTTCGCCGTGCTTGCACTCCGGCGCCGCAACCACATTCTGTTGCCTGATGTTTATTATGTTTTAACTAACGTACGGCTATTTCTGGTGCATCGTTTTTACATTGTTTTACGACGAAACGATATGCAGACTCGTATGTCGCATCAAGACGCCGTATCAATTCTCAAATAATTTTAGTTTTATCCATTCTATCATCACATTTTGTTTTAGATGGCATAAATTATAAAAATTAAATCATCGATAATATCGATTACATTCAACAGCGAAATCAGCAATGAATAATCATTTTTAATTTAACATTTTTATTCTTTTAATCTGGCCTAAGTTATGAATCGTTTCCGTACTTGAGAGTCTTATAGTTTAATGTTAAGACTTTATTTTAAGATGAGATATTTTAGTCTGCAGTTATTTTAAATGGCTATTGTATATCTAAGGTGCAGAGATGCTTAATCTTTATGTATGTTAAGCTTTAATATTTTATTAGTAAATGTTTAAAATTTGGCCCAAGAGACCCACACGTTACCCGCCCCGGGTCTTCACCCCCTCGCACTTCACTTCGCCGCATTTTCATCGTCAACGATCCACCAACGGAAACACTACGTGTGATATTTTGTATTAGGTGTGCTAGATGTTCGCAGCTCTCAATATGCTGCCCAAAAACATGACATTATTTTAATTTGGACTTATATTTCAATTGAGTATTTTATATTTATATTTTTTATACTTAGAAGTTTTGTAATTATTTTCTAGTTAAGAAGATATTCATCGAATCGTTTTTTTAGAACCCGCGGTCATTTTGTAGAACGTGAAATCGTTTCACGAAAATGGCTCGCTATGATTTCGTAGTTTTTTCTATTATTCGAGCTTAAAAAAGTGAAAATTGCGAAGTATTTTTGTGGCTTAACGTATTTGTGCAAAATTGAACTTAACGAAAGGCACCTTCGGTATAAGTCATATTTTTGTAATGTAAATGACTATGACGAGATCTCTTTACTATGAAGTTTTTTTATGTATCTTTATACACAAATATCACATATCTAAACATACACTTTCACACAATGTATATTAGGATAATATTTTGATACTAATATTCACTGCATTTCTTTTTGATATATGTCTAGCATATTATATTAAAATTAATCCCTGACTTTCGTAAGGTTGTTAGTAAAGTTTACCGCCATAGTGTACAATATGATAATAGGTGTATGTACCCAGTACTATTTAATGTTTATCTGTATTAACATATCAAGCGGATGTAAAATTAAACCCTGAGAGGCTGAACAGTAGTCCGGTACCGCCGGAGTAAAATGAGGCAATAAAGTTCCCAACTTTCTGCTCAAAATAATATCTACCTGCCGTAGCGTTGACGCGATGCATGTTCGATAAATCTCAATTTCGATTTCCAATTTCTTAGATTTTTTTACAAACCTTTACTGTTTTTGAACGTTTTTGCACGAGCATAGTTTGCGTTAGCGCGTGTTTAGTGTGTAGCCGTGGTGTAGCTGAACGGTTCGCTACCGAACCATCGGCTTCGACCGCCGTGAACGCTGACGTTCAACCTGCAACCCGCGATTATTCAGGATATTCAGATAGCTTTTATAAAAGAAGTGGGAGGCGAGCCGCAGGACCCCGCTTTGTTTGTCGTTCGGTGGCTTGGTGCTAGACGCGATGTACGCGGATACCGCTCGCTTCAGTGTCTCGGCTCTCGGACCAATATCTTTAAAGCTACTTAGTCTTTTTATCAGTAATCTTTGTCGCTTTATGTGTCAAATATGTGCGAATTTCTTGTAATGTAAACATATATTATTAAATCTTGTGTATATCGACCTGTATAATGGTTTAGATTTATCTAACTTTTCTCTTCTATAAGAATATCGATGGAATTCAATAGTAATCGTGCTGGAGTGACCGCGCCGTTTGTGAATGTGTCCAAATTGTTGTAGGTTAGTATCAAATGATGCCAATATTTATTACGTATGAGATTGCTTCGGAGATGGTGAAACTTGCGCCGTCGCTCCAGCAGCTCACAGGCTGGGTCGTTATTGTATTACACATTTATTTTTATAAGGGCGGGCCAGTGTGATATCTATACTATGAAATGGATTAATAAATATGTATGATCTGTAAAAATGCTTATAGGTGTATTTTTATTTCGATCCCTTATCCCTGTCTAGTTTAACTTCACAACTATAATGCTAAGAACTCACCATACGGTTTACCGGTGATCGCACACATCGCGACGCAAAACGCGCCACGTTGCGGACCCGCGGCTGAAAACCGTTTCGTGAGTTCTTAGCGTATATCTCTACTGAATTCAGTACACTAAACGATTGAACCTAGATAATAAAATCCGATTTCAATATGTTAGCGATATCGATTTATTTGAACTCTAACAATGACTAGTCCAAGTAGACCCCATAGACGACAGCGTTAGCGTATATGTGGCAGTTTTCGAAATTGTGGCTAGCGAAGGCGTCGCGCTCGTGGTCCCACAGGAAGGAATGAAACATTTGCACACTTTGTTGTCTCCTTTGACCGATAGTCACAGCTACTATTATTCTATACCTGGAACGAAAGAACACATATTTTAGTACCTAGTTAGGTTTCCATTATATATCATTACAAACTTGTAATATTAGCAGAGAAGAAGATAGGTACCTAGATGGTTTTGAATGAACATTGATGATCGCTAGAGAGAGAATTCGACGGCGATGGTTTGATGTAATAAACTCAAGGCGCAACATCAGGTATTTCTTAAAATGTTTATAATATTACCTGTTCGCTTAATATAGAAGGTTGCATTTACTTATAATTTATTAACACCTCTTTCTACAACAAAAACAGTACACACTGGAGAGAGCTGACACCCCCGCTAGTATCGGTAATATATACATCATTGTATAGAAACAAAAAATATTGAGTATTGAACTAAGCATAATATTCGTGGAAAATTTTAAATAGAAATTTGTAATTAGTATTTTATGAAACCATCTTTGACTGACACATATACCTACTATCAAAATGACAAATGGGGACCAACCTGTCGTAATTTTCTTCTTTTATAGCCGTCCGAATGCTATCAGTCAGAGAGAGACATAGCTCTGGGATAACTTTTTCACTGTACTCCACTTCCTCCAATTCTGAATCCAAAAGGCGCTTAAGAATTTTTTCAACATTTTCCACATTAAATCGTTTTCTGGGATTTAGTTGAAATGTTGGCTGATAAGTTCGCACCTGCTTGGATAAGGGATCCGGGTCAGACATTGTTGTTTGATCAATAATAGCAAAAAAAAAAAGACATGCTCATAACCACAGAACATATAAAAAGGTTAGAACGATAAAGTGGGCGGGGCCGGCGCGCCACTGATTTGAGCAAACGGGCATATGAACGTCAAATTGCTCAAACCTCCCGCGCAGTTTTTGCACAGTGTCATGGCGGTCTGAGCTCCGGTGCGAAATAGGAAAAAATGCCGAGCTGTGTAATTATTACGTGCCGTTTGCGTAGTGAAAATGTGAGCCTGGAAAAAGGAGGAATTTCATTTCATCGGTAAGTAATAATATTGGAAAAGTAACTGTATATCAAGGCATAATCACGAAATGTTTTATCGGCTATCAGTGTCCGGCTTAGACATAGTGCTTGCATGTTATCGATAATTTTATCGATACGTAGTTTTGTTCGTTGTTACAGTAGTCTGTCTTACAAGAATTGAATTCGGACACAATGTCAAAATCCATAAGTTAGTAAAGTGAACGCAATGATCGATACCAAAAAATTCCGATTGTATGTCATATCAATATTGATTCTGTGGAGTCGATTATTTTTTTTTTTGCATTATTATGAAATACAAATGGGAAACAATAATAATGTTCTAAATATATTACACTATTAAAAAAAATTCTGAGATTTAGTAATACCTATTTTGGTGCAACAAATTAAAAAGCAATGATAAGTTCGTTTATCGAGATATTCAAAAACACTATTCTATACTTTTAGTTCTCAACGGGTCACAACATTACGGCAAGTTACGTGGAGGTACATACAACATTGTAATATCGTCGAAGTCGGCAGCTTTACAGGATTGTAAATGTAGCCTCTGCCCTCCCTGAGATAATTTGTTATTTCATTTTATCGTCAAAAAATTATTTTACCGTATAGTAACCTTTCTTGACCAGCCACTGTTTTAAAGACTATTTGAATTTATTGATTGGTAATTTTTTTAGCCCTATAGGCAAATGATTATATATTCATATGGCAGATATCTGCACGTTGAGTTTGGGTCGTTAGTTTTACTTTCATCAGACTGCATTTTTTGATTAAAACTCGAAAGTCAAATCTGGCAAAACGTCAATTGTTAAATAAATATATTATTTTCCAAGGTCAATAAAATATTTCTCTGCTGTTTTTTATTATTTTAGTTTATTACTCCACATACCACTACACCTTATTCTACATAATGAGACAGAACAAAACTTGAAAACTGACAATGGGCAGTTTTCTATTATTGTTTTTTTCTCGTTGCTAAGAGATGGCGCTTGCGAAACTTTAGGTAGTCGTATTATTTTTATTTAGGTATATAGATTTAACAACACTCTTCTTCAATTGCGAAATGGTATAAATAAATAAATAAAATAAATCATTTTAATATCTTAACCCAACAGTACAAACAAGTGACCTGACTATCGATATCAAATTGTGAACAACACAACACTATTCCAGTGATGCCAGGAGCGTAAATTTTTTGCACAGTAATTTGAAAAACTGTTTTAACGCAATTACGTGTTGCGATACAAAGATTTTTATACTGAAACATGTTTTTTAAATGTTTGCACACAAACGAACTTAATTTCTACGCTTAAAATGTCGTACTTAGAACTGACAAAATTTATTGTGCAAATTTTCATTACAGTTGGCAACACATGCTTGTGTATTACAGTGAAATTAACCGTATTATTAGGTCAGTATAGACTACTTTTGCTAGAACTTTTTTTAGCCAATGATTGCATCACTCTCATTGTGTGCTGAATAGGTGACATTTTATGACTGTGTGAGAACCGGCACGCGCGGTCCTAGTACTAATGTCAGTACATTATCATTCTATCCTTATTATTTGTTCTGTGCTCATAACAACCAAGAGTATCACGACACACAACATCTCATGTATTTCGAGGGTGTATCTATCTGCAAGCGACTTAAGGTATTATTTATAAATAATTGGATAAACAGTCTAAATAATAATTTATAAGTTTGTTACGAAATAGTTTATAATGTGCAATCAAACTGAGCTTACCATTTTTTGCTTACTTAAACGATGATGAGGAAATAAGCCCACAACCGCACGTAACGATATTTTTCTGGTTTCTCTTGACATTATATTGGAGTGTTCCAAAATATTTCCAGAAAACAGCTTGAAATGGTATCACAGTCGACACCAAAATGAACTGAGCATTGAGCCATTGGCCGACTAGATTTTTGATAAGTAGGTATTTAGGTAAGTTTGTACTAGGCACCGAGCAATAGTTAAAGAGAAATATGGGTACTTTCCATTCAATTTGTAGGCAGTCAATGGAATACATAATTTTACTATTGGCATGCGAATGGGAACAGTTCAAAAGCATCCTCAAGACTATATCTAGACATCGTCAAACAGATTGCTTAAATGGCGAAGTTTCACAGGGAATCGTTCCATCTGAGCAAAACTAATCCTTTTGCTTTGTTCCAGATGTTTCTTTTGTTTTTCATTTGTTCGTTTCCGTTCAGTTCACGCTAAGTTGGTCCCTGAGTTGGTCCTAACAGTGTGATTAAATTTGTTTGTACTACTATACTATACGATACTACTATAGAACTAGAGTAATAGGCCTTTATTACGCTACAGCTGTGCGTGCTCAGAGTGTGGTGTAAACGTAACGCCCACTTAAAAGAAATATAGTCACCAGGAACCCTGTGACTTAGGTATTTCTCATGTAAGATAGAAACAGTGCGAGTTATAAACGACTCCAGCGATTTTTGTAAATGAATAATATAAGTATGTAGGTATTAAGTTTTCGAGCAACTTCTTTGAGGTCTAGATGCAAAAAAAAATTTATAATATTATTAATTGCATTCTCTATGTTGACCGAAATTACACTGTACATAATGTAAAATTGTAAAGTGTTAAATTTGACCGCTGTCAACTAGTGGTTTGCACCGGACAAAAATATTGCCTCCGGTATTTTTTCACCGGTTTTGACAAATAACCGGAGATTCTCCGGAGATTTTACCACTTAATTTAATTTCAATAAAAATCAATTGATTGATGTTATTAAAAATGTTTAATAAAAGATAATAAGTTACAATAGGTAACTAATGTAACTATGTATCCATATATCGCATCGTAACGGTATCGAGTACGTTTGAATCGAGACTCGATTTGCGATAATTTAACTCTTCTTCTTGTATCAACATAATATATCGTATCGTAACTAACGTTAATCATATTTGACGGCAACGCAAAGTCCAGAGATCCAAAGCGCAGTGATATCTCTGATCACCAACAGCAATAAATTCAATGTTAATAACAAATTTGTTATGTTGCATGTAATATAAATTTGGAAATTATATAAAAAATGTTGATAAAGTTTGATACTATACATTAATGCGATATTTTTATGTTAATATTTTGTATTGAAGCGTATCCTATAAATTATAATCTATAAAATATCGTATTAAATATTGATACACGATATACTGCTGTATCGATATTTCGTAATGTAATAATAAGTAACTAACGGTCTGACGTCCCTAGCAATACCACAGGCAATATAATGTTCAATGTTGCTATTTTGCATAGAAAACGTGCATGAGACATGACGTAACTGGACTATTTAATGTACTCTTAAGTTTTAAATAAAATGATTAAATTTTCGGTAGGTACTATTCGGAAAAATACTGCAATTTTTTCTCCGGTGATTTTAATAAAAACCGGAATTCACCGGTTTTGCCAATCTCCGGTTTTTCTCCGGTGATTTCGGCTCCGGAGCAAAGCACTACTGTCAACACCATGACTCGATTTTTATCATTGCATTTTTATTATTTTATTGTGAATTACTAAATGCACTAAAAAATGAGTGTGGCAACATTTGGTACTAGTTTGTCATTAATGTCATAAGCGACACGACAGCAATAAAATAACAAACAAATTAACAAATAAACAATTCAGAATCAAATATCAATCAGCCTGCTGAGCTGAATCAGGGCCTGATTCAGGCAATATTAATATGTATTATGTATTATTGTTTGATTTGAAATTTGAATTGAATGTTGACTTCGGTGCATGGATAGGTGTTTTAATAACGTAGTGCAGTAATAAGTACTCTATGGGTGTTTTTGTTTGATAAGTAAGGAAAATAATGTGGCTTGCTTAAAATAGCTTAAATAAATAACCATTATCACTGCAGCCAACCAATTGATATACCTATCGTTTACTTTGTTGTTATTGATTGCCGAAGTTTGGTTTTAGTCGAAGTTATATTAATGAAACGACTCTTGAGTATAATTTTTTAATATTATATTCAGTGTTTGTTTTTTTTTAAAATGAGCAAACCTTTGACTCACTATTTCAAAGTAAAAACTAAAAGAAGACAGCTCTCATTATTGAGAAAATCGCCTTTAACTTCAACACCACTAACGAGGAGGAAAAATAGCCCGGAAGCTGCAAATATGAGTGTCATAGACTTAGTAAGTGACGATGAAGAGTTATGTCAGGCTCTAGATAGTTTTGAAAAAGAATCAAACTGTAGTTTCAATACATCTGCTCAATCTGCGAAAGAAACAATTGAGGAAATATTGAATTCATCAAATTCCACTATTATATACACACCAGAAACTCCAAGGAAATCACAAACACCATTGAGTGTTAGTTCCAAAAGTCCGGGATCTCATAACAAATTTTTTTCGCCTGTTAAGAGGAAGAATATCAAAATAAGAACTCCTACTAAAGTGAAGAAAAATCTGTGTAATCTGATGGCTGAACAAGAGGATCCGGTTTTTGTAGAAGCTTGTGCAGGAATGGATGATAAAAGTGAGTTGGGCTTTATTTTTTAAGTATTACATTTTGTTTTGTAATATTTTGTAAAAACAAATGAGTGTGCATATGTTGGAAAGTGGTAGCTAGACCCCACTTGTAATTAACTTAAAGTACAAATTTTTGCAAATATTACTTCTGAATGATGTTTGCTTCAAATCTTTTTAAATCACCTAACTCTTTCATTTCACCATACTGTGTCAGCGTAGATAGCACAATTTTCTGGATTGGGAGTGGTTATGAAATCGCGATGGCAGGTGAATCTGCGTTGACTAGCCAAAAATTCAGAATAAGTAACCCAATACCCACACTAAAGTTATCTCAGAAAACATGAGTCTGTTCCAGTACAAAAAACTGTATAAGTGTCCCTGGGTTCTATGTCCTATCAGTGGACTTACATTGTTTGAAGAGGATGATTCTAGAATTCTAGCTGACCATCCTTTGTATGTCCGTGTAATACAATACTTGGAAGTCTTTTATCCTTGCAGCTATATTCCTGCTCACTATAATCAACAAGTACCTGAATGACAAAGAATTACGACCACTATTGAGTGAAAGATCACAAGATCTTTTGTCAAATTGCATGCAAATAAGAAAGCCAGGCATGAGGCTTGTCTGCAGGCTTTATTGGCGAAAAGAGGGTTGGTACAGGCTGGATGAAATAAAGAAAATTAGCACTGAAAAAAAAGATGATATTGATGACCCCACCATTCAAAACATGATTTCCGATTTAATTGAAAATTACCTTTTAGAGTCTGCTAATTGTGCAGGTAAGAAGTCATTTGAAACACATAAGATAAAATTTTATTATCAAGTGTGACAACCTTATTATTGTTTTTTAAATAATAAGTAATGACATAAAGTAAAACAACAATTTTGAAGATATTCTTTTTGAGAATTATAATAAACTTTGCTATAGCTTATATGATTGTATTAATATTAATCTGTACTTTTTCAAAGGTTCAAAGCATGAAATTGAAATGGATGATTGTCTCACTCTGTTAAAATCAGATGAGTTAAAGGCTGTATGCAAAGATTTAAAACTGAAGGCGAATAACAAAATGGATGCCACAGATTGCTTAAGATCCTACTGCCGCCAAAAGTCCAATATAAGTTCATATTTTATTGGAGCCAAAACTGACAATGCGAGTAGAGTCCTTAAAATGTAATAATCATATCAGAAGTTACATACTAGATCACATATTACACCAAGCACATCAATTTTAGATTTCATTTTATTTATGTAAAATTAAAAAAAAGTTAAATTTTTAAATTGATTTTTTAAACTTCCATTTTGTACCATGTAGCTTATACATAGTTAAATAAGTTACTTATACATAGTTAAATAAGTTAGTTATACTATACTATACATTAAACAGTCACAACTCATCAAACCATAAACATGCCTTATTTCAACCTAACTGTAACATTACTACATTAGACAACATTATAAACTAACAAAAACTCTTAATTTTCAGGCTCACGAGCAGAATAGGACCCTGTTTTAGGTTGACAGAGGCCATGAGGCAGACACTCAATGAATTGTACCTTTTGATGTACTTGGGCATCGACCACAATATATTAAGCGAAAAGAAGCTAGAACTGACTCTTATATATGACAAAATAGAAAGAGAATGTTATCCAGTGGATAAAGATATGCCAATAGATAATGCAAGTGTTGTTTTCAAAATGAGGGATGATTTTGAAAGGTAAGCTTAAATACATACTTACATTACATACATTTATTAGGCAGTAGAGCCACAGTATCTCTCCCAGGAAGGTACTCTTACCCGCCATAAGGCAGCATGTTCTTTATGTATTTTGTATTGGCTGGGGTGGTATGGTTGCCTGAGATACTAAATTAGAGGCAAACTTAACAAAGCACCTGCACCTCAGATATGATTTCTTCTCTATTTGAGGTTGGATATGCTTATAACATATTACAAGATGCAGATTTTCATACTTTGGTTATTTCCATTTCAGATATCTACAAGCTGGTAATATCTTTGAAGAATACCTGGCCACAACAAATTTAGAAGATAAGTGTCGAATTATTGGAAATGTTTACAGAACATATAAAGATACTGACAAACAGACTATGTTGAGGTAACACAATTGAATATTATTTATTTAATAAACCAATTAAACCCACAAATATTTTTACAATAACAATAATATTACTCAGTAAGAATATCTGTAAATAAAACATCTAACATGAAATGGCATGTTTTTTAATCATATATCAAGTAAATAAATATTTCTTTTAAATCCATTTTTTTGTTTTTTAGTTACAAAGAGCTACCACCTTGGCTTCAAAGGTTCACTCCGCCATATTTGTATGTGAAAATATTGGAAAGCGGCATACAAGAACTGAAAAAGATGAAATCTCGTGAAAACACTCAACTAGCAGTCGACATCTTGACTGAACTGATATCACAGAACACATTTAGACAACATAAGAAAGCTGAGTGGTACACGGAGAAAGCTCTCATTTTAGACAAGTTTATGTCTAGTGTTGAAGAGGTATGAGTATTGTATTATGTTGACTTGCTTGATTTATATCGAAGGGGTGGGGAAACAGGTTCTGTAAATAAAGTCTACCTATTTTTTCTGGTTACTATCACACAAACAAATGCGCAAAAATTTATCACATAATTAGATTTTCGAAAATCTGATTGATACCAATATATTGTCTAAAGATAATAGATAATAGATCTATGAATAAAATCTGTATCCTACATTTCATTGTAGGCTTGGGTACCCTTAATAGATATGCGGAAGATTCCCCTGTATAGTCAGTGTAGCCATGGTGTACACAGATTTTGTATTGTATAATTGGAATGTTTGGAATACTTCTTCTCTTGGCGAGTGGAGGTAGTTGAAATTAAAATTATTTTTCCAGGCAGCGCTAATATTGTTGGAAGGTTTCGAATCGAATATGTCAGAGGTGGCTAAAGACCACATGCGGCCTCGAGCCAGCAAGATTGCGGTTCGTCGTACTAACGGAGTTAGTGAGGAGCTCAGTCAGCGGCTACTGACGCATGCTACGAAGGACCAGATCATGGAGGGGAAATTCAACGCTAACCATATCTACAAGCTGCCTCTCGAGTAAGTTTCACGTTTCCAGGCGGCGTGGCGTCCATTAGGGGAACCCCATGTCCAGAAGTGGACTATGCGTATCGAGTGAGCATACAACGTATCGAGTGAGCATACAACGTACCGTGTGCTCTGACGGCGTGAGTGAGAAGCAGTCAACTAGCGGCTATTGACCCACGCCATCAAAACCAGAACACGCGTGTCTGGAAATTTTAATGCAAATTACAAGTAACATCAATGATATTTAAGCGATCCACGACCTCCAGTAGTTAGGGACGCTATAATGATATGACACTGTTATACTATTACAGTTCATACAAAGGCAAAGGCAAGATCAAGTTCGAGACTCGCACCGCGGACGGTCTTGTGGTCCAGGAAGCTGAAGAGTTTTGCATCAGTCACTATATTGCACAGGGGAAATATACTCATGGTAATTTACTTCATACATTACCTGTATATGTATAATCCATTAGTGGCCCACTGCAGGGTTGGATTAGGGTTAGTCCATAACATTACAAACTTACAAACTCAAATATGACCTTCTGTACCGATGAAGGGAAACATCCATCCCCATTGTAATATTCCCCATAACAGAACTTTAAATAAAGGCATGCTAAGCGAGATGGACAGAGACCTTTAGGATGATGGCTAGTAATACTGTATTTGAGGATTCTTTATTGTTAGACCTCATGACTTAACTCATGAACGGATAGGCTTTTGTACCCTATTAGAGGTTGGAGAAATGTGTCCATTCGTCCATATGATAAGCGGATACTGCAGCCACTTATCAGGTTGCATCTTAGATTAAATCAAAAAGGAAAGATACGGCACTAGCGTCTCATGAGTGCGCATCTAAAATTAGGTCCATGCACACAATTTCACTTTAGTCGCAATTGGGCTAGCTATTGAACTACATGTGCGCTGTTCGCACAATAATCGCGGATTTTCTGTGTTTAAAAAGGTAAAACAATGCCTTCGTGTGCTTTTAAAAGGTTGTGCACCTTTTAAAAGCACACGAAGGCTCAAAAACAATAAACAAATTCTACCGCATCTCTTCATTCGTAAGTACACTTAAACTAAATTTTTCTTCAAAATCACTGATGGTTTTAAATGTAGTTCGCCATTTTTATCAAGAGCGAGTGTGAGCGAGACGGTCGCACGCGAGATGACGCCGCACTCTCCGGCTCGCTCCCGCTAATGATAAAACTTACCGCTCTGTCTCGCTCGCCCGATTGACACTTCATTTATAGGCGTTTATAGGCGTGTGTGTGTAAGTTACATATGTCGGAAGTTGAGACGGACTAACTTTTTGATTGATACAAGTAAGCGTATGCCGTATCTTTCCTTTTTGATTTAATCTATGGGTTGCATGCATGCCAGTTGTCTACTCATAAAACTCATAGAACTGTTTTGTTGCAGGTGGCCACTGGGAGGGCAGAATAGTGACGACGATATTCTTCCTGCTGTTCTGGGACATAATTTACGCGCGATTGCGAGACGTGCGCGGCATATACCTCACGTACTACCAAGTGTACCCGCTCGATATGTTCATGGATAGTTTTTACGAAAACAGGAAAGCGCTTATAGACGACCGACTGAAGGAGATAGAGGAGTCACCAGTAGAAGACTTGGTGGCAAGGATGCTTCAGACGTGGGAGTGTCGACGTGAGAGTGAGTTGATTTTTTGTTTCGACTGCAATATTTTTCTGCGTGGTTTCCATCCGAACTTGAGAGGGCTTGGACTATATCCATGATGCTCTTGCGGTTCAATGGAATACAGCATAATTATGATTGAGGAATGAGATTTTCAGATTGTTAGAGACTAGTGTATATTTTCTTTTACAATGCAATTTATTTACCGGTTACTAGCTTTGTATCCATAGGATTAGGCTTTTTTTAAGTAGCTTTTGATAGTACTCTTGTATGGGTATTACACATTGAAATAAATCGTGGAAACATCCCTATATTTTTAATGGTATCTATTGTTTAATGTTTTCCAGCGGAGCTATCGGGTATAAACCGCGCTATCGGATGGGACAACGTGTGTGCGGTGAGCCTCAGTCTGCGGCCGCGAGCGTTGGCCGCCATCTGCCGCCGCCTCGCCACCGACTATCGCTACTCACATAGTGGCTTCCCCGATCTAACGCTGTGGAATGTCAACACCAATGAGGTATACTCCATATATATGAGGTTCAATATATGAAACAAGGCTTATAATTACTTTAATAGCGTGATTCAGGGTACCTGTGGCGCTATCTCTTGATAAGTGGCTGAAGTCGCCACAATCTATTAAGATGCGAAGAGGATGGCTTCGAAATACTTTATTTGCCTCGACGCGGTCAGGTTACTTTTGGGTTTCCTTTTGTGAAATCGACCCAAATAATTTAATTCATCTGTGTACATTAATGCAATAATGTATTAGTCCCGAGTCCACTGTAGTCAGCTGAGCTAGCGACTCCCGCCCAAACTTATTCTATCATTTTCACATGACAGTCTTAATGAGGAAAAATCTTCGCAGAAACATATTCGGCAGAGTCTAGCAGAATTAAGGGTTTCCGTTCTATCTACTTTTTATTTCTACGGATATATCAATTCAAATAATTAATAAAATTGTCTACAGATCAAATTCGTGGAAGTGAAAACGGATTCTGACAAGCCTTCAATGAAGCAGATACAATGGATGTATTACTTGCAAGAAAACGGTATTGAAACGGAGTTCTGTTATGTAGGAGTCAACACCATGAGGTGTAAAGCCCGAAATAAATTGTGTTAAATGCATATTTTTGTACAATTTGTGTGGTTATCTGAGATGGAGGTATGTCAGTTGTATTGTTTTATTCCTTCGAAAATATGTATGTAAACGTTAAATCAGTTTTATTTTACTTATTTTATATAAGCCATCGAATATTGTTTGTGAAGTGTATTGTGTTTCGGTGTTGACATAATCAGTACGCTTTATGAAATCAGCGCGAGATTCTAAAAATAATAAATGAATATCCCTTTAATTTTTAACTTCAGTTTAAGATTGTGTATGTTGTTTTATAAAGAGGCCTAAATATATATTTTTTTGATATTGACTTATTGTTTTATTTAGTAAAAGATTATTCACCGATATAGATCTAAATAGTCTACGCTAACGGAGATATATCCCGTGTCAAAATATTTGTAAAATTGTGCATTTCACAAACATCGCTCCTGTTTTCTTTTAAACGGCACTCCAACGTGGTTTCCATGGAGACTTCTGGCGGGGCGTCAATCGAATAATCCATATTATGGCTTCGCGTTGATTTACGATTCCAAACACTATTTAAAACGTTTTTGTTTCGGCTCACTTGGTAACAAAAGCAGCACTTTTGTTACCGCATGTTCATACTAACGGGCGAACTTACGTATCTATTAAGGATTATATCTATGAATAGGATAAAGTCGATTTCACACAACCGCGCAGGGCCATTGTAATTTTCAAAAAGTACTAACGCTACAGTGTAAAACTCGGTAGTTCACTTTCTATGGTGAAATGTCAATTCTTTAATGATGGTGACATCTGTCACAAAATCATATTTATTGAAATAAGGAGACCTGCAGTAATAATTGTTTTAAACTTATGTTATCGGCATACATACCATTAATTGCAATGTCTGCTGTGTCGGCTCTCTCAGTTCTGTACTTGTACTGCAAAAATAAAATAAACCGCCAAAAGGGATATATGGACGTCGAAGAAAAACCCTGATTTAGCGCCCACCATACATTTTCCATAATATCGAGAGGTTCAATAAATAAAATACGTATTTATGTAACAGATTATTTATTTTCTAATATAATAAAATCTATCAAAGTTTAAACATAATTATTTTATGTACACTTTCAACAATACACCTCTATAGGACAATAAGGCACCTTTATCATTGTAATAGTATTACTAAATCGCTTCAAACCCATCACAATACATGACCTGATTCCCTATAACATAACATTTCACCACAGTAAAGGCAAATTAAGACTACGTAACAATGATTTCAAATTGAGCATTTCACATTATGAATACATAAAATTTAAAATAAATACATAGTATAAAAGTAACAAATATTAGGCAATTATTTTTATATTCCAATCAAAATGTGTTGTTGATAATTCACGAGAAGCTAATTTTCCATATTAGCAACAATAACATTTTCATAAAAGGGTCGCTTATTTTAAAAGAAACATAACCAACACCTACATTTTACTGGTAACTAAGAATATATGAAAGATTAAAATTTCAACATTTAATAACACCCAATATTAAAAGGAAAACGCTGGCACTTTAATCTAAGGAGCTCCTTCTCAACAAATGTTAGAATTTAAAACACTGAAGTAAAGGAGCTATGAAAATCCAGTTTTCACTAAATAACTTCCCATTTTCCTACTTACATAACACCTTACATATCCGGAAATCACATTTGCTTAGTTTAGTTTTAGAACACATTAAATTCAACTCACACAGCCAAGCGAAAGTGGCAAAAGTCACTTCCATACACTCACAGACTACCATTACCTATATCTAAAATATAATATTAAATAGTCATGCATTTATAAGGCAGAAGAGTAGCACCTAAACACCATTTGTATCAGCTTTTCTTAATCTGACTTACCATAAACAAGTTGCCCTTTGTTAAATCTTTATCTAACCATTTATTATTTTATGTATAAACAATTTCAAACTTGAAATATGACCAAATGGTTAATTCAAATTAAGAAACGCTAAATTTAAACCTAAATACGCCATTTCACATTAAATAAAAAGGTATCCATCCTAAAAATAATTACAATTATTTTTTTAATAGCAGTATAACATTGTATAAAAATTTAAAGATTTTAAATTTATCATAATATAACCATAGATGCATATGACATTGAATAAATACATTTCAATAAGTGATGCAGTCAGATTATTATAATCGAACAATAAACGTGTAAACACGTACGAAATATTATCATTCCAAAGAATGATTATCAAATTATATGATCAATTATGCATGTTGCCAATAGCTATATACCTTATTGGTAGAATTTCGAGTCGAAATCAAGTAATAAATATTATTATAATCTTGCACATCATTTCAGACCAATCATTAACAAGAACTGAACACATACATAGATTTTGTGTCTTTTAAGTAAAATATTTAATGAGTACAAAAGTAAAACCAGATATAGCAATAATATTATACTCTTAAAAATACCCACATCCTTAAGAACATTGATACATATTGAACATGATATGTTTGATTGTTATTGATGCAAAATCTGCTTACATATTGTTGGAATCCATTGTCCTACTATAACATCGTAATGTCCGATGTCTTCAGAATTCTCGATGGATGCTCAGGGCTCCTGCTCAGAATAAGAAGTTCATTTACTAAGATAATTGATATTTATCCCCAATAAGCCATCACCATGTTCATCATAAAAATTAAATACATAACTGCAAGTTTTTTTATTAGTGCTTTGTTAAACACGCACAATACAAGAGTTTGTATCATTTTGTTAATAAAGTAATGTGTTAATAGAGTAATGTAATATCAATATTGTGTCATTGTGAATACCATGAACACGAGTCGAGATCTCCTATTTAAATATCAGTTTCTCACAATGATTTGATATAAAATATGATTTATATGAGCTTTTAACAGTCTGATGTCTTTGGTAAATAATTTGTTATTTAGTCAAAACTCATGTAATACATTTCTAGAAAAGTTCATATTATAAAGTTTATAAATATAACAGCCTCGTTTAAACTTCAATAAGATCTAAAAGACTTGAATCTATGATTTTCAAATTAGAAAGAGAAACATTGAAAAATGCTCACAATATTATAACAGCATTTTGTGAATACTTAGTGATTTTTGAAATGAAAAATCTTGGATGAGTTTGACGTTAGTACACCATTACCGAGTTAGATCTTAGGACCTCATTCCATGGATTTCAATGGTACAGTTGCGTCATTGTAAAGAATTAGCATAATTATATGGCTTGAATCGATGTATTTGCCCCATGTTTCAATGATACGGTAAAGAAACTTCCAAAGACTTTTATATGATCAGACAGAGTGATACTGCATTAAAAGAGAAAAATTGGCATTTTTTTTTACTTTATATAAATGGAAAAGCATTTGGACACCATTTAAAGCAAATTATCCCTTCATTTAAGAAAAATACGTTGGTAGTTTATGTATGACTAAAAAGTGACATTAAAACATTTCCTTTACCAAAAAATAGAAGTCTCCTAATTTTAGGTGTCCCATTTTTGATGTACCGACACTCCATTTAGACACATAAAAATCTTTGGTTACACCGCTGTAACAAAAAATTAGCTTACATGTTGGGTTCTTGCTTGAACGGCGCGGGGTCGAGGAAGGGAGCTTCGCCCGCGGGCAGTTGCGGCACTAGTGGGGGCGAAGCGCCCGACAATGGGGACGCCGCCCCCACGATCTCCGCCGTCCCCTCCTCCAAGGTGGCCTCTGCTGTCGCCCCTGTGGACATGAGCAAGCTGTCAAACGAGACAAACTGTTGCATTGGACCAATACCAAGTGTGTACCAATTACGTTTCGAAATTATCTTTTGATGTTCTAACAGTAATTTATGATGTAATGAAGAAGCAAAACATCGCCAAACATTGGCATGCTTGGAAGTTTTTGGTAATGTTTTCAAAGGCATGTGAAGCCACAACCTGTATTAGGCCAGTGTGTGTACTAAGGCCTACATCACGGATTTCATTCAAGGATCTATTATCACATGCACTTGTCTGGAGCGAGTCTATTTTAGTCATTTAACCATGAGAACTGTCACACAGTACCTCTTTCATCATCTGCCACGTGATATGCTAGATCATTTGCCACGTGATATTCTGCAGCAGGTCTATTCTAGGCGTCCAATAAATCTGTCCGATCCCATCCGATCAACGTAGCTGACGTGAATGTAACCGTTTGTACGTAACAGTAGTACAGTACCTCCTAGCAGCATCTCCTGCAGCAGGCTGTCGACGTGGGCGACTCCGAACAGCTTGGCGAACTGGATCTGCTCGATCATCTGCCACGTGATGCTCTGCAGCGGCGGCAGGCACAGCAGCAGCTCGCCGAAGCGGCCGCGGCCGTCGTACTGCCGGTCGCTGATGTAGTCCTCCAGGTTGATCTGGATCTGGTAGCGCAGCTGCTTGATCTTCTGCGGCTGCGAGAGGCCCTTCGCGTCTGTGGACGGGTGGGATGCCCGATATTTTCAACGAGTTCAATATATATTATGTGGAAACAAAAGCAAGTGAATAGACTTCGCAAGGGATCAAGTAAGGATTCACGAGCTCAATGAAATCGTATCGAGCTGCCATTAGTATGGGTAGATTTCAAGACAGCCTGTATGAAATACTAATGACTGACGTTTACTATACGAATACTGAAATCAGTGTTTGTGCTTGCGGCACTGAACAGTAATGGTTTTTTTAAAACTTTATTGTACTCCCTTAATACAAGGTAAAAGATGGAGTATGCAGCTTTGTCTTCCAGTCAACCTTATATATTGATTGAAGTATCTTGAAATAAAAAAGGAATAATACGTAGTTTGGCAGATGGTATTGATTGAATAATAAGTTTGCTTTGAATACACATGGGATCCCAACAAAGGTCATTAGCGACAGGGAAAATAAAAATTTTGTTGGTGATAAAAGCCATAATTATTTATGTAGCTCACCACGCGCCCCCTTCCTGTCGTGAAACAGGATGGTTCGTCCTGAGTGTTGTCTTGCGTCTTAGTTGGGAAGGTGAAGTTGCCCAAGACACATCTTAGTCCTCAAACCATACGACCTTTTGATTTACGTTAGATATAGGATTCCACAGGTCGCCATGATATAGCTTGGCATCAACCAGCTTGCATATCCGTTCAATGCTAATTGTTCCATATTATTATGATAAATGAAAGGACTAACTGGGATCAAAGAACACGATGGCCTTGAGGCAGGCGAACTCGGTGTCGTCGATGTCGATCTCTCGCAGCGGCTTCACGATCTCGTCCATCACGCGGATGCCGATCATGCTGATGTCGATGTCCATTCGCCCGTCTGCAACAATGTTTCACGATCAACATATTATTTTTTTAAATACACTCATGGCCCCTCACTAGGTGACACAGGCGTGACAGTGTGTGTCACACACGGCGTCACACACAGTGTCACACAGGCATAACTATACCATCTGGGGCCCGTGGCAAATTCTTTGCACTTGGCCCCAATAAAAGTTGTCACGTCATTGAAAATTCTTAACTTGGTTTTAGATATTATTACTTGTAATTTTTTTAATGTAAGGTTACTTCTGGTCTCGCTGCCTCCCGGGGGCCTCTTCACCTCGGGGGCCCGTGGCATTTTGTCAGCTCTGCCACCCTATAGTTACACCACTGCCTGTGTCGTGGGTGCCATTGACACACACAAGACAAGATCACAACACACCCAGACCAGGAACAGAAGTTCAAAATTCATCATTCAAATCTCTGCTCTGCAATTCCCATCTAACCCAGGACGCAGGAGGAGGTGAAGGACTAATGCCTACATTCTTCTCATTGTGAGAGCATTATGAGAAGAGACCCAACACTTCAGTGTGTCATTAACTGGTTAAAGACATCTACCATCTCGGATATATTTTTAATTTTTTTTATATCAACAGCGTGTGACAGTGTAAGATTAACAAGCATTTGATAAATTTATGTAACTTTTTTAGATATGCAAATATATTCTACTCGCGAATTTAGCAACCATGTGCTAAGATATCTGTGATGTAATTTTAGATGTTGTTATGACACGTAACATCTTAGATATGCTTCACTTGGTGACAAGAGCTTATTAATGATAATTATAATCTGGATAGCAAATATCACCTGTGCTGTCTTATCAAGATAAGGTTTGAAATTGCGGCTTCACTTTATTATTTTTTATCTGTATGTCCCTTACTTTTTTATCTACTTATCGCGTTTTCAATAATAACTTAGTACAAACACAACATATTTTATGGGCAAAATTGTATGTAATAATTCTAAGAAGCTATAAATTTATCTTATTAAACACGATGCCCTCGTTTATTATACATAAGCACAGCTGTAATAAAGTGACTTTGTATATTCGCTTTAAGAAAATAACGTGACAATGTGATAAAGAGCAGAACAGATTTCCATGATGGCTATAATTTGACTTAAGTTAGTGGCTTAAGTTTAATTTGACTGAGTGCAATGTTTAAAACACTTATTCGTTTCCTTCCATTCTTTCAGCTTTTCGTAGTGCACAGTAGTTTCGTAGACATGGCCACATGGGCCTCCCCTAATCGACGTCCCTCTGGCCGTCTTAGGCCCTAAGATTCAAAATCCAACGGTTTCTCGCTTCCGTTCTTCTTTTGCCAAGTTGTCTGTGTCTGGTCGCCATTCGAGGACCTTTGTTCCTGAAAGTAGCTTACCGGCAATGAAGAGATTGAAAAATATAAAATAAATTGAAGTGGTAACAGGGCCCGCCACATTTTTTGAAGGACCGACACCTGATTTTGTAAACAAGTAACAAAGCGTGAATTACCTAAATGGTGCTTGGTGATGATGCAGTTGTTGCCCAGCAGAAGGATATCCTTCAAGTGCAGCGAGCGTCGCGCGCACCCCAACAAGAGGTGTTCACCGGCATGCGCGCGTAACAGTGCCACCTGGAACATCACAAACGGTTCATGCGACTAATAATCAGTGCCGGAGTTATGGGGGGGGGGGTCCATGACGCGGCAAATTTGGGGGGCGCTCTGTGCATATCGTTAGAGACGGTCCTCGACCACACTACGTTTACGCTTATGATTGGTGGGATGCTTGCACCACCAAACTGATATGCGTGGTCGGCGTGGTGCGTGCTGGATTGTGGGGGTAGCTAAACCTTCAAGTTCGAGCGTGGCGTGGGCGCGAGGTCGCCTATTTGTGTATACTTGTGGTCCATTTTTATTCCCCTGTCTTATTTGTTAAACAAACATGGCGGGTTTCGCAACTCGCAACTCGTAACTCACATAGACTATAAATATAAATAAGGACGTGAATTATGGAGTGAACGAAATGAATTGAATGATATTTTTCGAAATCAAAATAATTATGATTTCAACAACATGATTTTGTGAGCATGCATCTTTATCTCAGTCCTACATAGAGGCCTTGAGCGAGTTATCAAAATGAAGTGGCAATAAGCTGGCCACATCGTTCGAAGAGGCAAAAACCTGTGAGAAAGAAAGTCCTCGAATGGCTACTGTGTCTCGGTGAAAGGAGTACAGGCCAACCCCCGACCAGGTGATGATGACTTGAAGGAGATAGCGGGAAAACAATGGATTCAGAGAACCTGAGCTCTTTGCGACCAGCGGAGGACCAACCGAGCGGAGTTGCTTCGATCAGGGGAGGCCCATGTCCTGGACTATGAAGGGCTAAAAAGAAGAAAGAAACAAGAAGACACGAAAGCGGCAGTAGTGTCTAAGAACTACGAGAACTATGATAGTTTGATGATGAACAGAGTATTGTTTGGTGTTGGTACCTGATCGTCCAGGTGTAGCTCCGTGAAGGCGGGGATGTACTTGGCCCACTCCACCAGGATGAGCAACTGCTGCTTGATGGAGTCGCACACGTCATTAATCTTGGCTAACTTGCGATTGTTGATCTCGGCGTCTGTCACGTTGTTTGTCTGTCAACAAGGAGGTAAATACTTAACGAAAAAGAAAACATTTTCATAACTGAAGCAATTCAGTTATGCTAAATGATGCTTGAATATAAAATATCTCTTAGAATTGATTAGTCGTTTAATATCGACGTTTCTCGGCGTACATACCAAATAGGTATTACCTATAATAAAAAGTCACTAAAACCTTAATAAAATATTAAGTATAGAGAGTGACGTCAATAAGCAACATGTTATAATTACCTGTGCATGGATTCATTTTAATTACTACGATATTATACCGATTATACGGCCTTGGTGTAATTTAACATCCTACTATAATGTTATACGTATGAAATATATTATGAAAATTGAATAAGTACGTATAAAATGTTTAATTCATTACAAGTAACCATTTATCAAAGAGAATGTCGGTTGTGATGGTTGGAATATTTTGGAAAATATTCAGCCTAATTAAACGTCTTACCAATTATTACACTGAAACTTTCAGATGTTACTATTATCAACAAAGAAAAATATAAATGCGATTGCTGTGCGCTTACATACGTGGACACTTACTCATATGACGAGAGTTCGCGAGAGTTTTCATATTTAAAAATGTTCTTTAGTCAATTTTATCTAATAGTTAAGTTGTGCACTAAATAAAATTACTTTCAGAGTTACTTCTTTAATATAATAGAAAATGAGGGTCACCAGTAGCTAATTTGTTAATCAAACAAAAAATTAAATTACAATTTTAGTAATTAATTATACAGTAAAATGATACAGTTAAAACCTTGAAAAGGGCGGAAATCATTCATGGTTTACTAAATATTTGATTCATTATCACGTGTATCTAACGGTAATATATTAATTGAACTAAAAATAACAAACAATCAATTATAATTTAACAAATATACATTTCTGTATTGTTTGTCCTAAATCTAAATGTATGTCACGTTTTGATCGGAAAGTTGGAAATGGTTAAACAATGTACAATATTTTCAGAAGGTGCAATTTTATTTTGTAAACGTTTATAATTTAGTAATCTGACCTCTAGATTTAGAGGAAATTTTGAGCATCATAGGCATTGGCCAAACTTACTCCCTCTTTATGAGAACACTCTACATAAGCAGCGCTTACACGAGTTTCAATAGTTCTGGAATTTTCCATCCCATATTTTACATTTTTCGTTAAGAAATGGTTGAGTGCTTGAATATCATCAAGCGTGAAGCTTGAATGTCATAAAAGTTTTTACTAAGAGACATTAAAACATGCACGTAGACAATAACAGGCAGGCAGGTAACTATACAATGCAAGTATAGTATAATCGTGTTGGTGTGATGACGATGACATAATGCAAAATGGTTTAATGCTTTAATGGATGTAATTAAGTATTATCCTCGTGGTTTGTTATAGAAACGTCCTTTTTTACAATTGGCTGAAAGCATGGAGTAGAGTAGAGCCATCGTAGGTCGCTTGGGGAGGTACCCTATCGCCACCCACTTAACTCGCCGTGAAGCAGCATGTTCTTTATGTCTGGTATTTCGGTTAGACTTCGAATATGGAGTGCTATTCAAATTTAAAAAAAGAAACAGAAGTGTGAGTATACTCACACATAGCACCGTGTGACCATGCGTTAAGCTTCTTTACATACATTCCTTTAGTATTAACCAAGGGGTCTAATTGCCAACTCAGTTGACCAGAAATCCGGGAGATAAAGGATTATTTAAAATTATAATTTTTTTACACTGCGAGCAGCTTGTAATACCTTTGGGTTGCAAACGACAAAATCATAAAATTCTTTACACGAGTAACTGAAATTTGTGCACACTTGAATTTCTGATTTTACATGACTGTGTTTGTGTTTCACTCAGTTTGTAGATTGCGACTTTTACACCACAGTTTATTGACTACACTAAAAAAACGTTCAGCGGCGGCGTTTGAAACAGGGATTGATAAAATTGATTGATAAAAATTTTAAAATCGAATGCCTTTTTTCCGGGAGAGTTGGCAACCGTAGGTCTAAACCAGGCACTCACCTCGTCGATGACCTTCCTGCTGAGCAGCTCCGCATTGAGTAGAGACACGACTGACAGCCCGTTCGCCTGCGTGGGCTCCTCATACGACGGCCTTCTGCAGTTGATCCGATCTCGTTCATTCTGGACGGCTGGCAAAAAGACAAAGAAAAATTAGACAGGTATAAGAGCGGTGTCCGGTGGCCCAGTGCCTAACAATTCGGACTATTAATCGCGGGGTGCGAGTTAGTATGATTATGACTAGGTCGGCATGATTTTTGTTAAGTTGCATGGTGTAACGGTGAAGGACAAACTTCGTAAGGAAACCAGCGTGCTTGTGTGTTCTCGATAGTGTTATCAAAGGCAAGTGCGATTTATCAGCGCCCTTGGCTAAAGAGGTGGATTAAGGCGTGCGTCCTTCTCATTGAGGGAGGTCTCCTCTCTTAATAAGATCCCTTAATAAGATCCTCTCTTAATAAGGGCCTGATTCTGTTTGACCCAAAAGATTTCGTGCCGATATCGTATGACATCAAACCGTACGTCATTTCATGAACTCGGCACGACAAGGAACCTTAATGTCTATTCTATAAGGCACACAATAGATTGTCACGTTATTTGACTTTTAAGCCATCAGGTGCATGACCTGCATGGTCATTTATTAAAATTTCCTTTCTTTCTGATGAAATATCAATCTTTCAGCCTTTATGGTCCGCTGCTGGACAAGGGCCTTCGCTAACCGACGTCACCTTACTAGTTAAAGTTTATGTAAAAAAAGGTATGTGTACAGTAAATAGCATTCATATTCAGCGGGGTGTTGGCTATTTAGGTGTACAATTTGTGGTGTTGAATTATACATTGTCATGATTATTATGGATCTATGATAACCTCGATTTTTTATGTTTATTTTACATAAACTGTATTTAAATCAAACTTGACTGTGTATGAATTGATGTTCAGAAATAAACATGATTTATTTCACAGTTCAGTTCATTTATTTGAATATGATGACTAGGACTACAATATTATAGAAGTAATAGAAATTACTAAGTAAAAAAAAGCAGTTTAAAAGAAGGCATTTGTGTGTAAAATATTACTTTCTGTTAAAGATTTTATTATTAAAGCAATAATGCATCTGCACTGAAACTACCTAAGTATTATTCATTAAATAACAATTCCAGTTAATTTTAACCCAGGCTGTGGTTTCCGAACAAATAGGACCTACCGATTAATGTGAATAGAATTTATTCTTGAAACAGGAAGCTAAATATGTAGGTACTACTAAAGTTTATCATTGGGTGGAATTCAGTGGTTCGAAATACTTATGAAATAAGTGTTAATCTCAAGTGATTCAGCCACAGTCTGTTATACCCAATGCAAATGTCTAAACATAATACAGTTACTAAGACGAATGACATGGGCCATTTAAAGATCATAATTATTTTTCAAAAAGGTTTAAGTATAGGTGAATATTGTTAAACAAATACTTTTGCATGTTGTTTAAAATATTTTTAAAACAAATTGTTATTGAGTCATAGTAGTCAGTATAAATTTGTTAAGTACTAAACACTTATTTTATAAAAATATAACATTTTTTGTATGTTTAAATAGTTGTTATTTAAAAAAGTATTTTTAAAATAGAAATGTTGATAGTTACTACAAGTAATTTTAGTAACTCTATTCCATTCTGATTCAGCTTCATTCGCGTACTACCTAATTATACATAATTTGTTTGCGTGTCTTAATGACTGAGACGTCGGGCAGTGTTAGAAATATTATAAATATGGCACTAATTAAGTTTGTGGAGCAATTATATTAACATTAGGAACTCGCTACATCCTTGAGATAATAACCGTTAGTTAGCCGCGGCTCGCATCTCTCTTGTTATTTACATACGTTAAATAAATAGATAATAGATAAATAAATATTCGTCTTGCTTGTGGAAATTTTTGGGTAAAGAATTTTGTCAATATATTAAAAGAAGAATGGTTATTCAAATGTTTTTATGGAAGCTAACAAATGATGTGTTAGGTATTTTTTAAATATGTATATAAAAAGGTATTCTTTTCAAAAACCTTTTTCGTTCATTTACTTCTTTACATTTTATGAGTAGCAATCGGGTTTGCAGGCCACCTGCTGCTTGAACTCTTACATCCAACCTCTAATAATTATAATATTGTCTTCACCAAATTGGTACATTGGTTTGGTTGGTTCCAACTGGTCGGCAAAAGGTTGGGGTAAACTATACCTATGTAGTCAAGATACATATTTATAACGACACACACTAAAGCTACAAGGTTAGTGTCAACCAAAAATATGCGCCAGAAATATTCATAACGACCAATAATTACTCATACTTTGCAAATTAATGGATCCCTACTTAAGTATTTTTCTTGATTAATTATAATTCCAAGAATAGTTCTCAGAAACTCACAACATTGTAATAAGAAGTAACAATTGCTGTAACACGACCCATATAAGGGGAGCATGGCTTCCTTCAAGCATACATTTTCTACTCTACATCCTTTCTTGTAAAACTTAAGAGTTGTTGATCGAAGGATAAAACAGTATTAACAAAATACAATAATTAAAATCGATTAAATAGGATTTTTGTGGACATTTTTTTACTTTACATAATTACCTAATCCTCCAACTATCATAAATGCGAAGATTGTGAAGATGGATGGGTATTTGTACTTATTTCACGCAGAAGTGCCTGAATGGAAGGGAATTTAGATAAAAATTCGTAAGCAGATAGTTTATAATCAGGATTTAGGGAACCTTTTATCCCTCTCTGGACTTATAGACGATATCGTGGGCACGAGTTAGCACTCTTTGCTGAGCTGAATAATAAAGGGCCGTGGTATACCTATAGTTTATTCTTTTTATACATACCTTCTTTCTTCATTCCAGCTTTGAAACATTTCCTTAGTCTACAATATCTGCACTGATTCCTTTTGTCTTTGTCCACCACGCAATTTCTGTTAAATCTGTAACAAATGACATTCAGTGAGCACTTTTGCAATTTGTGCGTCACCCAACGTTGCTGACTCTGGATGTTTACATATTATAATTACTATGAATCATTATTATCATGTTATGAATGACCCGTAAGTGTACTCAGCTGTAGGTTAAAGGTTAGGTTAGGTTGTGTTTTAAAATAATGTACCTACAATCATTGGGTCGGATAGAGCTTTGAAGGGTATTATTATGCTTATTATGTTCTTTAAAGCGTCTGTAATAAGGCCAGTCTGATAGTTTTCTGTAGAGTTGATGAATAAATATTATTATTCATTCTCTGCATTCGGTTGGCGGGCGAAACATTAACCGAAAAGTATACAAGTGGTTTTCGGTTTTTCCTAATGCTGCATCGGAAGACATCCTTGCATCTGTCGCAGGAGGAAGCGCCGTAGTGTTTACAGGTGGCAGTTGGCACGGTGTCACAGATCGAGATGTAGACTCTGCTAAAGGTAACAAAATGACCTCAGCTGAGATCACTTAAGACTTACCGACAAGTATATAGGTGGTTTTTCCTAACACTTCGTCGGAAGAAGCCCTTGCAGCCGTCACAGGAGGAGGCGCCATAATGCTTGCCGGTGGCGCGGTCGCCGCAGATCGCGCACTGCTGCGACAGCGATGTGGAGCTGGCAGCGCTCGCTTCGCTACTGCTGGTCTCCAACTGCATGTCACTGTCTGTAACAATAAAATAAGCATATTATTATTATTGTATAAAATCCTTTGTCCCGAATGACAGAGAATCAACGCACAGCCTAAACCGCTGATCGTAAAAATCTGAAACTTTGAGGGCCTTTTCTTTGTATGACGTAGGCGTCAGATAAGAAGGGATCTTTCGAAATTGTACCCCTAAGGGGGTGAAAAATGAGGCAAACAGAATTGGTGGTCTCTGACAAAAAAAAATATTAAGTTTGGATAGATAGTTAGGCAAAATTATTTAGGCAGAGTGAAGCCTGCCGGGTAAGCTAGTAATTTAATAAAAATAATTTGTTTTAGACTATTGAGGCCCAAAGTGTGTCATAATAATTTATAAGAAAGGTAGTTCTTATCCAGTAAAAAAACTATTTATCAGTCCAATTGAATTACATACAGGACAATCAGAGTGGTGACTTTCATTGATATATTTCTGTGATCATAAGTCTATCACAGTTCAAAACATACAACAAACTTCATACTAGACAAACTGAAACAACTAACTACTGGCTTGTTAAAGTAATTTTCTTCCCATCTATTCGAAAAATACGACTTTGCTCCCCTTTAAATGCGCCCAAAGTTGATGTTTTCTATTAAGAAACTTTTAGCGGGCAGGAATGAGTTTTTCCTCCCTCTTTTTAAGTTCCAGCGCGGCAATTAACTTTTTATCGCAACAAAGCTAAATAACCAGTTTTAGTTTAAAAAAACCTTAACGTTCTTTTATTCTGTGTAGAAGCAAAAACATTACATAAGTGTTGTCCATCTTGATAACTAAACACCGAGGGCAAGATGTCAGATAGGTGAATCTTACTTTGATTGCTTTATTACAATGTTAGCGGCTTTTATTGTTGCAGTGAATATCCTTATGGCATGCCTAGCAAGACAGTTCTAGAACACATAGACGGCAAGTTTTATTAATAATACCCAATATAAACTTTTTTTATTTTTGATTAATAAAATTAGAAAAATGTTTAAAAGTTTATTTTAACTTTTTAAAAATAATTTTATTGTTTTCAATATAAAAGAAACGAACAAGAATACATACATTAAAGTGTAATTTGTAAAACATTTGAATTTTTTTACAATAAAATCATTGATATCAATAAAAAAGAAATCTACGACGATACATTAAGTTGCTTAGTAAATTGTTTAACTATTCAACGTTTACACATACTTTTTTTATTTTACTCAATATTTCTTAATTCTTTTTTTATTTTTATCAAAGCAGAACTATTATAAACTAAAAACACCTTAATTACTTCTGGATTCGGATATGTTTAATCGCTATGATCGTTTCATTTTCATCACAGATATTGCGGTATTAATACATTTCAGAACGTCTTACAATTAAATGCACAATTTAATTCGCTATCAAATGTCGTTAGGTCATGGAAATTAACTTAATAGGTTATTTAACTATAGGTTCAAGTTGATACCTACAATTATAATATAAATGTATGCAAGAAATATGATTTTGCAGTCTATTTACTTAATTGGCTAGAGCCATTTCAATTAGTAATTTCGAATTTTCGAATTTCTAATTTATTATTTCTACTTATATTAAATCAAAAAGTTCTACTGCAGTATTCTCTCTACACAATATGTAGCCTATGAGATTTATGAGGAGCATGTACGAGGTAATTTGCGAAATCACAACAATAACAGAACTATCAACCAATAAGAACCAATAATAGCAATGAGCAATCGATTCCAAAAAAATATTTTGTCAGTGCTCAGGTGTTAAGGTACCCATAATCGCAGCAGGAGATCTCGGTCTATGTGGTGTTCTTAAAAGAATTTAGGTGTATAAAAGGCAGGATTATCTCCTAAAAATACTGTTTTTCAGCTATCCAAGTTGTGAAAACCTTTTGGTATGGTTGTGGAAAATCTTGGGATATTAAAGGGGAGCGATACTCAACCACAATCACAAAAACATTTTTTTTTAAATGATTACCGGCCACTATCGTGGCATGACAGGCTATCCGGCTCCCAAAACAAATTGTCAAGAGATAACATTTGACATTGACAACATTGGCTTTGTTTTCAGGGCTTATCGAATATCGGTGAAGGACAGATGATGATTCTCCCGGTAGTAGCCCTCTAGCAAAGGGATCCGTAAACATGTGACGCCAGATAAACAATGATTGACTCAGCGATGATTAGCTGATTTTTTACGCAAATTCTCATGATCACTAACTTTAGTTCTCAATAATATACCTTGGGTGGATTGGACAGCAAATAGCAGCTTACTTTTTGAAGGTGAGACCTTCATAATAATAATTTTACATATATCCTTAGTGTATTGTAGAAAATTTAACAAACAAATAGATAATTATCAATTTTGCAATAAAATATTTTCCGAACAAATGCATAAAGGATGTTGTATCTTTCCCAGATAAATGAGAGTTCCAAGTTTTTATCAATGGCGATAAAGTAATAAGAGTAGGTTTGTGGTCTTTTCGTAAAACATTGTCTATTAGATGACAATATATGAAATGGCGTAGCTTATAATTGTATACAACATGTCATAGTTTATAATGAAATGTCGAATGGAGTGTCAATTCCATAATAATACCTAATATGCTCGCATATTTAAAACATACTAACAATCCACTAGATTTTGAGGTGGCTAAATGTCTCGCATTCATTTCATAATTTCCATAATGCATCTTTCTCTACCAGGCAAAAAATGAACAACGACTTGCGTTTTGTTTAGTCTGTGACTCTGCACAGGAGTTCCATACTTTTTTAACATAGAAACACTGCTATACTTCATTAAAGTTGAAGTGATGAAAAATGGAAAAATCCCATCAAGCAAAATGCAATAATTTTTGCGATTATTTAGATAGTACATAACTATTTTTCTAAGTAATTCAAACAAAGGACAATATAATAATAATAAAAGTGAAGTAGTGCGTTGACTCGTGCGTGCGTTGTTATTAAATATAGGTAATATAGGCGGAGTGGCGTCGATTAGGGGAGGCCTATGTCCAGCAGTGGACTACTAAGGGCTGAAAGGAAGGAAGGAAGGATAGGTAATGTATAGGGTGACTTTTTAGTGTGCGTGGATGGCGAAATCCAAAACTATGAAAAATAGCGGAAAATGCTGCAAGGAGTCTGAGAACCGATTTTGATGAAAAATAAAACTGCATCATTGGATTGTTGAAAAATCAATATGTCTAGCCAGGAATCGAAGCCATTCATTTTGAAAAAAAAATCACACCTGTATTATTACACCATTCGATAGTGTCACTAATACGGAACTAATTCTGGAAATTACGGCAAACTTAAGAATGGAGCAAATTTTTAACAAAATACTTCTTTTCATACAAACCTCAACTGATTACTAAGCATTAAAATTTATGGCCATTGTTCCCAATTCACAGCTGGATTCGACGTCTCGAGGACTGTGTTGCAATAAGCATTACATTAATTTACCGTCAGCATTAATAAGAAGAAAAAAGCTGTATGGATTTGGATATAATTTTGTACGCAAATAGTTTATAACTTGGATTAGCATAAAAGACACTTATTACATATACAGCCCGTAAAATATCCTGAATATCAGTTGTGATAATTATCTACATTTCATACACGGATAATGCCAGAAACACATAATGTTTTTTAGGGAAATATTACATTACCTAGTTAAATGTACTTGTGGAATCTTCCGATCCAATTCAAGTGTACTTAAACCGCGGCAATCGTATGTTTTAATTAATATATTATAATAACACATAATTAGAATTTATTTTTTTATTGTGACTAGATATAATTTAGATTAACAGTTATCGTAAATTTTGATAAAAAGTGTGGCTATCATCATTTGCATTGGGGTGATAATTCAGATATGGGCCAAAGGAGCAACACAAAAACATACATCGGCAGGTAGCAATTTTAATTCCCGCTGGCCCAATAAGTTCTGATTGTCGATGTTTAGGTATTACAAACCTGCATTGAACGGTGTGAGATCATTACGCTGGGTGTCTTCTACGGGACTTCTGTGCATATACATCGAGTAGGGGCTCGTCGGAGCCTTGTCCCACACGTGCGGCGGCGCGGGCAGCATATACTCCGGAGACACACTGTAACCCGCGCACAGATCCTGAGACGTCATCTCGTATCCAAGCACTGGCATTTTACTACCGCACACAACGTCCACACTCCCGTCCACTATCATCGACTGGCCAGAACGAACGGCTCACGGATAGCGCCTCTGATAACTCGACACAAACACGATTAAGTCAGCAGGTGATTAAATGCGTTCGATTTCAATATTTACAACGCTAATCAGTTATCTGGTAAACATCGGCATCTAAAGAACCTCGCGAGATGCATAAATTAATTGACAGCTTTATCCTCATCTTCAAAACGAGGCTTAACTCCGAAATAATGGCGCTTCAGGATGCAATAACAACATCCGGGTAACGTTTTTGTTTTTATCGCACCGTCAAAAACGCTAATACGACGCGAGTCACGCGAAGCATGATCAATTTGAGAGCAGTCGTCAACGCGGCCTTCCGCGGGCAACGCTCTTCCCGCACTGACAGTCATGTGTTGACAACCGCAACACCTCATAACATCCGCTTTAATGAGTGCGAAAAAATGCTGACGCGATCCTGAGAGTCGCACGACAAATGTAGAGTTCAGCACGACACGATGCACCGATGGCGTAGCTCAGGGCTTCTCAATCTGGAGAATTTTAGAGATTATGCATGCCACAACACTTATGTAATGATGGCAGCTTAGTTTACTAGCACTTGGCGTAGAAGTCGCAATGGTTTCCTTTATGCCTCCTCAGATTGCCTGAGGGTTTTCTCATTTCAAACGCATGCAAACGCGAGGCCTGAGAGAAGATTTCTTTACCAATAACGATAACATCCCAAAAACAGTTTTTTTTTGTATTTGGGGGTTCTTTTAAATTACTTAGGTGTTAAATTTTTAATGATGTTGAGAATATATGAGGGCTACATGGAGGTATAAGTTGAGAAAGCGTGGTGTAGTTGACCCGGACTGACTCACGCGTTATCGGAAATGCAACGGATGTGGAATCGAATGTGCAGCAAATGCGGAGTCATTGGAGGCAGCTGATGAACAGAAGTTTTACGCATACGAAGAATGCACAATATGTTACCAAGTCGACCGGATGACTAATTGATTGTCACACGCACTCGCTTTGTTTCTTTGTCATGTGTTTTCATTATTGCAGATGGCACAGGACGCTTTATCGTCATTTGATGTTGATAATGATTTAATCATATTCGTGGAAAGGTTTGAGAAAGGCTCGCGAGTTGCCCAAAAATTGAATTTGTGATTTATGGCATGGCATGACACCATTTCCTGTTACCATAAAGCGTAGGGCAAACTAGTGCCCCGGCCTCATTGTTTGTGTGATATCCTCATTTGTCTATCTCAATTGTTTTAATAATATTGACATAAAGAAATAGAGCACGATCGTGCGGAAAGGTGTGGGGAAATTTCGCTTTGTTTACTAAACGTTTAAATGGATAACTACAATGAAAACCCTTTAGGGGTAGTAGGTAAAGATAGCGAAGCACGAAGAACAGTCTATGTATTTATTATAACAACAACTCACATGCATTTTCTTCGAACATACTTGATACTCGAAACCGACGAAAGATTATGAGGGAGAATCTTAACAATTGAATAGTTTGGTATATCATAAAGAAATGCTTAGAAACACTGCAAAAATAGTAGGTGGACTGACTTGAAATTCTGGTAGGTCGTTGCCAGTCAAGGGTGTTTTATACATATAATTTAGTAGTATCTATGGAACATGTAGTATCAGAAATGTCAGCATTAAACACAGCGGAGCGTGGCTAGATTTGCTAGTTTACTATTAAAGTACGGTTAAAACACGTTAAGGGTACTAACTAAGATAGGTAATTATGTAACCTGTTGGCAATAAAGGCAGTCGACAGTCTGGGAGCGTACTATCTGAGGGCAGGTCGGGGTCACACCTATCACAAAGTAATAAGTACGTTTGCCCGTCGTCTTCGCGACATTACCCTCTTTTTCACGCCTTTGATTCAAATGGCACATGATCTTATTTATATCTTTTATGAGACAAAAGAAATTCAGAGTATGTGTAGGAATAACATCGGATATTCCAAGAAAATCGGACTTAACGTGAAGTTAGGATGGATGGATGTCGCTTATGTATTCTTTAACGTTAAACAGTCGACCAGATTTGTCTGAATTAGGTACACAGATAGAAAACTTGGATTAATGACAAAAAAGTCGAACAAAGTCTTCATTTATTAAATCTCTTACATTTATAACAAAATGTAAACATAAAATAAACCACGAAGCTTGACCGTGGAGCTTGCTTTCTTAATAGAAATTCGGGTATCTATAGATAGTTCTTAGAAGTATCTTAGAACATTCTATTATTAAGCACTGGAGAGATAGGAATAAACATATCGCGATACGCCAACCTAGACGTAATAACGTCGACTCAGATTTAGCTAACGATCGTGAGTAGTTTAAATAGAAAATTTTAAGTAATTTTGTTGTTCCAATACCCTGGAATTCCTCACGTATTATAATATCGATAGAAGATAGCAAACAAGGGAAATTTGCCGTTCTATCAGCTACCACAAGTGTACCTATATATGGGGCCATTCAAGTATTACGTAAGCAGATTTATTACAATTATTTACCCCCTCCTCCCCCTTGTCAGCAAAAGTAAGCAAAGCTCTTACCCCCCCTCCCATGCTTACGTAAACATTGGTTGGATTTTTCTTTTAATATATTCTGTTTTTTTATTGTTTCATGAGCAGCAGTTATAAAAAAGGCTTAGGATAGAGGACCTTAACGCACATTATATTCATTTAAAGTAACAAACTTTATTGACGACTTTATCTCGACCTCCCACCCCCCATGTCATCAAAAATAAGCAAAGCAAAGACCCCCCGCCCCCCGTAGTAGGTACAAACGTAATTACTTGAACGGCCCCTATGATAAATTCCCCCCCCCCCTTATTTTTTGGGCTGTGGGCAAATGCCCGGTCTAATCCCCTTCCCTTTTACCCGCCTAGATTGGGCCATATACAATAAAGCTGTTATAATTATTATAATACAATCTCGTAAGCTTGCATAAAGGTTGCCTTATAAGTACATGGTAAATAAGCACTTATCAAGGATTTTTGGAAATATAACCAATATTTGGACATTCTCCAATTTATTTGTTGAACATAATGTAAAATTTTGACCGCTTTTATCAATATTAATGAGCGCAAACACGGAAATGAAAAAGGTTAAGCAATTAACTATTCATTCAAGGTAACCAGCGGTTAAGGAATGGTGTTACTACTTACTTTTATTTTAAATGCTATCTTATGCACGTATAAGCAGTAATATCAGAGATACTGTTACATTATGTAGGTACCTATTGCTATTAAAAACGCACACCACGCTTTGAAATTATAACACAGTGACGTTCGGTTAATACATTATTCAAAAATTCATGGATAACTTTGTCTATTTAAAGAATTAATAAAAAAATGTGAGAGATTTTTAGTAACAATATATTAATATATTAATGTTACGGATTAGATTTCACATCTAAGTGACTCAGCTTAGATGTGCAATCTAATCCGTAACAAAGTAAATTAATCTTTGCTATTTATCACTAAGTCTATTCCTTTTTTCTAAATATCTAAAAAGATTTTAATGAATATTGTAATGAAAATAGCTGAAGAAAATGGGATGGTCAGGTTATTTCGTATTTTAAATACATTTATCGAACTCACGCAAAAACGACTAAAGAGTTTTGGATGCAATTTCGGACACCGATAGTTTAATAACAGAATCAAATCATAAAATGCTTTTTATCTCTCTTTGGTCAAATTTCTAAAGCCAAACAGCCAAAGTCGCAGGCAGACGTTCGTTTATTATGAAATAGGAACCCTATTGTACCGCTCACTTGTTACAGTACAGAACTACAAATGCTTACTCAATTTTACACCATATTGCTCCCGGTATCAATTTAGAGCGACATATTTGTATCATCGTCACGAGGCCGTAAGGGTCCTTCGAGGTCACACGATTGAAAGTAATAAAACTACCACTTAACAACATGTCCAATCTTGGATGGCTTTACCTAATTCACAATAGTTTCTGGTTTTAATCTCGAAATTAAGCTTTAATTCCTTAACTTAAGTGCTATGCTGCAAATGTGTTCATACTTTTATCTGAATAACTAAACTAAATTACTCTGTAGTAGTAAGGGGGCGTCCATAAATTAGCTATTTTTTCTAGGGGGGGAGGGGATCGAGCTAAATCTTTCCAAATCTCACTTAGGGGGAGGGGGGTCTTGGCAAATATAACGTAATTATTTTTTAGCAGAAAACGGTGTAAAATTATTTATTCTAAATTCTCTCAATTTTTGTTTGATACTTATTATATAATTTTATTATTGTGATTTAAATTACTAGAACAAGTTGAGTGTTTTTTTTCTCAATAATCCAACACGTTTACAATCAAAACATAAATTTGAAGAATCTCACGTGAGATTAGGGGAGGAAATTAGGGGAGATTAGGTTGAGGAAAATCTTACGATATCTCTCCAAGGGGGGAGGGGGGGGTCGAAAAATTCGCAAAAATGCCTCACGTAATTAATGGACGCCCCTTAACTAATTAAATTAAACTGACCGACAGAAAAACAGCTAAAAACAATTTTCCCAACACAGAAGTAACAAACATCCTAACTCGGCTATCGCCTATGGTAGGTGACAGAACCAACTGTAGCCAAAATGGAAATCCCCACGACTAACTTCTTAAAGATAAAGCTTCAACGAAGCCTAAACTAGTATTCTAGTATACAACCATACCCCATACCAAAACACACACACATAATTATATACTACAGTAAGTTTCTATGTGTGTGTGTGTTTAGGTATGCTTACTTTATTAAATGATAATATTTTACCAACCATTTTTCCTAATACCTACGAAGACTGTAATGGACGATTATGTTAAATATATAAAAATGTATAAATATTTCATCTCATTCTGACATCTTTCGACCTAAGCCTTGACATCGAGAACACACGATTGAGGAAAACTGGTTGTGTTCTCCGTATAGGTAAGCATTTAGTATGATATGTTACTCTGCATCTGAGATAGGAGACAATTTACACTTTTATAAAGAAAATTTAATGAAAACGTGACAATATTAAATTTTGTCATCTTCATTTTTTTATTATTATCGTTCTGACTGTGAATTTTATGTTCATATCTATAGTTCATAAGTATAGGGACTAACAAATTGTACTATCAACCATTAAACCACTATTTAAATACATGCATCTATACATTTTTCAAGTTTGACACAGAACAGGTTATTGAGTAGAACAATTTCCTCCTCCTAGGTAGCAGTCTTAGCAATTCACGATGACTATGCAGAAAATAAATTCTAGGTTACATGTAATTACACTGCATATTATTATAGGTGTTATCAATTAATTAAAGGACTTTTTTCTATGCAAAATATATAAGTATTTAGATATAATACTTATATTTACTTCCTTTGTACAATACTTCGTCTTTTTTGTATTGTTATTGTTTATATATGGGATGTATAAAAAGTATAAATTATTGGTGGTCAGTTTGCAGGCTTGGTAATCCTACTTGTTGAGTGTATAAATAGAATAAGGAACATTAATGATGAATAAAATTAAAATAATTTAAAATTTGATCGCCTGTTAAAGTCTCAACTTTGAACTCAGGCTTATATGGTTGAACCCAGTCTGTATAAATGGGGAAAATGAGAATCTTAAGCTGGTCTCCACTGAAGAATTGCCAACTTTTGTGTTGTGAACATGTGTTGGTAACAAAATTTTGTAAATACCCTGAGTAATTATAAAGTTGGATTGGATTCACAATTGGTTTTTCTTTTATACTTGTATATTAAAATTTGTATTGTTGTGTTTATTTAACTCTTTACAAAATTAGAACTGTATTTGAGTTATAACAGAAAAGTACATACAATATGTATACCTATATCAACTAACTGTTAATATGTATAAATAAATACTTAAAATATAAAATGGGAATACTTCATTCACATTAAAACACATTTAATGCACTCAATTGCAGCAGACGCCAAACTATTGTTGGGCCTAATAATTGACTTTAATTGTCCCACTGGTGCCTCAGTGCACAATAGCCTACATATCAATCACTCAAATGATTACTCAACAGAGTAAATTATTTATGCAAATGCAGTAAAAAACATAAAAACCTGAACATATTTATTCAAATGCAGTAAAAAACATGAAACCCTATCATAAATTATTGGAATAAATCAATAAAAGTTTTACTTACACAAACAAAGACAACCAAGGCAAGAAAAATTCAGTAGATATCTATTTAATGTAGAGGGTAGGTAGGTGATTGAACTAAAGCCCAACTTAGAGGAAGGGGGCAACTGGGTGCTCGTAAAAAGTCTGATTTTTTTCGAGTTTCACCCATGTCAAATAAAAAAGGTCATCCCTGGTAATACATTTCTCTTTTAAGGACAGCAAAAATATTGAGGATATTAATTCTGCCACGAGCAGCAAAATGATCAGGCGACTCAATCAGGCCCTCTTATAGATAAGTAACCATGAAGCTTAAGTAATTTTTTGTTTGTTGGTCTTGCCAGGGAGACAGATTTGAGAGGTGTTGAATACAATTTTTAATGTATATTCTCCATGAATTTAAATTTCATACCTACATTTTTTGCTTTCAGACCAAAAGTGTTCAAACATGAGTGTTCAAAAATGTAGATACTAAAGTTGCTTTGTAAATAACTAAGATAGATTCATAACAAGCTATTTATTTCTAATTATTGTTATTTAATGACCATAATAGCTCCTCTCTCACAAACAAACATTAAACTGCTTTGAGGTCAAACCTGTCCACACTATTTCCGCGATCGAGATTGCACAGGGACGGTAAGTGTTAAAGCAAACACATTTATCTCAACACATTGTAAACATCTCAAGCATCCATAGCAAGTACCCATTGTGAATACAACTCACATTATAGCCAGCGACGTAATAACGTCACTTTACTGTACAGTGAGCTACATCCGCTTTATTGCAACCGAATTTTCATTTAGGTACAACCAAACGGAGTAGAGAAAAGACGTACGAGTCCCCAATTGAGAGTTAATTGAGTTGTTTACATTTACATATTTTATAATGGTAATAATGTAATTTTTCCTACCTACCTTCGTCGCACAGCCCCATAATAATATTCGACCTTTACTCAACAAACACGAAGTAAACTAGTAGAGATTATCTCAAAAATAAGGAATTAAATAACACAAAATCATTAAATAAGGCGAACAATATAATGGAAATTTGACATTGATAACAAATTGACATCTACTGTCACTTGGAACTAGCTAATTGCTATTGACAATCGGATGTAAGAATGAATGAAAAGTAAAACTGATGGGGTTACCAACGAAAAAATATAGTTTAGTAGCGGCATCTAGTGGTCAGTAGCAGAAATAACATTAGTTTTGGTTAGCTTGGCTAGATGGAATTATGGAGAATGTTACACACTTTAACCATGAATTAATTAATTTATTTTGAAATCGAAATATTGCCTTTAAGGGTGTGAAACGGGGGTTCGAAATTTTTAAGTTTTTTATCATTTCTGAATAACTTTTACATCCGATTTGGCTCAAATTTGGTGGAGACCTTCTATTCGACGATACAAGGAAGTGTGCTAAAGGATTTCTGGCGCATCTCAATATTTTTCGAAAAATAGAATTTTTTACAAGAGTACGATTTCTGAGGCGCCAAATTTTGACCATGCAGTCTTCGTATTTAGCCCAAAATAAGATGCGATTTGAAGGTAGAGAGGAGAATTTAACGCCTACAATTCGGTTCTGGCACTCGCCGGCCGCTGCCGCGGCACGCTCGCTGTGCTCGCTCGGCTCGTGCGTTGTTTTAACTGTTCTAACCTAACCTAACCAATTTTAATGCTTATGGTTACCCTATTTTACATCTCTAGGTTCTAGCCTTTTTAGTCTAAAAATTGTTATTGACACCATTTTATATTTCGAGAAATCATTTCAACGCAAGATGTTCCTACTCTCACATAGCTGTGCGCGCTAAAAATCTATTATGAATAGCCAAAAAAACACTTTTTTGCAAATTTAAATGGTCATAACTCCTTAAGGAAGCTGAATCAGCAAATATTTTATTCTTGAAATTCTTTTTATAATGGTCGAAACATGCCGAATTAATCGCCAAATCTTGGCGCCTGGGAAATCGTACTCTCCCCATTATATCAAACAAAACTTGAAAATAATGGTACTGATAAAAATAAACATTTTGTAGATGTAGGAGAATTTGTGTCAAGGTCATACAGATTTATAGATTCTCCATAATATTTCAATGAAAATTGGACAAACTAACGAATTCAGACACATATAATATTTAAGCGGTCTCTTACTGTAAAATAAGAGACCGCTCTTATTGGAGAGGTCCGCGTTGAAATCCCAGTGGCACGTGTGATCACGTGTCACTGTCTTACCGTTGCGTATTACAATCGCCTACCTACAGTACCTAGAGGTGAAGAAAAACAATCTCATTATCATGAGCAGAACGGCATGTCCGAGAGTTCTCCATAAAGTTTTTAAAGACTCAGGAAGCTCATTAACACACATGTTAAACTAAGATAAAGTACCTTAGTAGGTAAGAACATTAGAACTTATACCTATAATAAATAATTATGTCTATATCTATCTTTATCATATTCTGTAAAAATGACATTAATATTTTCATCGGTTTTTGGTGGATGTCTCCTTTGCTGATCGCTACTACAATGAACAATGCGATATAAAACAGTTTTAAAAGAAAACTACGGGTTGCACTCCGGGAGTGCCTGCAGAAGTGAAACCTTATAACATGTGCTTTCTTGGTGATTTGGACGACAGTTTAATTAAAACACAATTAAGTTTCTCTTTAAGAAAAGACGACATTTAAATAATCGCAATGTCGAATCCAAAATCACAATAATTAATTATAATATTTTGTTTTTTTTCTATAACGAAATACACTTATTATTTATGAATGTTTCCTTTTGACAGTTTCCATAATTACCATCTAATTAATTAGATGCACTTTGTTTATGAATGTTTCCTTTTGACAGTTTCCATAGTTACCATCTTACGCATTTTTGCTTACGATCAGGGTCAAGTGTCCTGTCGTGAGTTAAACAATTTTTACCCATACAATGTACTATTATGTATTCTGTGCCCATACCAAAAAGTGCTCAGCGCCGCTAAAGAAGTTTTCACTTCAAAAACCAGCATTCTTTATTAGACACAGACACAGACAAAACATTAAGAAACAACAATAAACAACAAACACCAAAACCAAAAAATCTTAACTAACAGCAAGCTATTTAAATAGCATTGAAGAATTTAATTTCATGAAAACTTTTAAAATATCATAATGGAAATGAATACATAATTAAAAATGAGCAAAGACCTGAAAATATGTAGATAGGTAGAGTGATACTGAGAGTTACAACAGCAGGGGTGCAGAGGTTAGCCAAATATTTTAAAGTACCTATGCAAAACTAAAATTAATGTTTGGCAGTTCAGACGTAAAAGTGCTGACTTTTGGTAATGATAATTATTAATTTGGATAAATAATAATATTACATTTCTCAGTACCATCCAAAAGATGAGATCCAGTAATGGACCTGCGCTATCGGGGCTGCAGAAGAACACGTAAGTGTACCCGGGGCTTCGACCAACAAGCGTGGCGTAGAAAAGGGATTTTACCAGGTCGTGGCTGGACTCCTGTCCGGCATCATCCGTGTTGCCCCAACCTGTCAGTGGGTGTCAAGATTTACCCACGTAACAAGGTAGCTGGTATAGGTTAGATCATCTTAGGCATACTACTTCTACAACGAATAAACGGATCCCGTGCTTTTTGCGTTCTGTGCCACGGAAGCGCGCATTTAATTCACCACTATCGATCACCCATCCGTACTGACATTTGATCGCGACCTTATAGAGATTACCTACAAATATCTTAATATCTATGATAAATTACTAAATTGATGATATTTTCCCCCTTCAGCCTTTTTAGTTTATTACCCACTCATAAGTTGAACAGTAAGTAAACTGCGCAGACGACAGTGGATAAATGATTTTTAATATTTGCCTATTTCTCAATTCAATCTGTACTATACCTTATACTACAGCATGAGTACCCACTTGATGTAGTATAAGTTCAAGAGCCTGTTGGGAGTTTCTTTCCGTCGGCTTTTTTACACTTTGTTGTACACTGAGGGGCGATCTAAACTATATTTACTATTGTGCTGTGTGTATTGTGCTACTTGTATAAAATGTTATGTTATGTAGTTCATCTTATATCCAGGTATTTCGAACGAAGTTCCTCTTGTACCTTGAATCAATTTTTTTTAAATTTTAGACAGAAATTATGACGTTAGTTTTCCGCTAAAAATAAAAATGCACAAAAGAACTGTATATGAACAGCACGCAATTTAATTCATTATGCCTTTTAATTAACATCTGCCAATTACCTACTATTTATCTGTAAATGTTATGAAACCACCTCGATCAACATTGAGGTCAAGTTAGTTGACCCCACAATAATGCACTAGTTTATTCCAATCAACTTGCATCTAATAAGTGTCAGTGTTAAGACTAATGTTCTTAAAATAGTAGCAAGTTATTAGTGATCCACTGCAAGGTCGGTCTCCTCTCAGGATAACAAGGATGTAGAAGGTAAGTAGTAGTTTAAGGGATGAGGAATGGTGTTGAATTATAACCACGTTTTAGCAAAAGGAGCCGAAGACCCCACATTAAAAGGCAAAAGTATGGCAAACTGACAGGAAAACTCGAAGAAGATCGGGATTCGTTGGAATCAGCGAGCACAAGACCTTCGGACCATTCGGATTCGATTGGGAACACATTTAATTATGGAACCGGGTCAGCTAATATTTATTTCATTTCCCATCTTCACAGATGGAAAAATTTAAACTGTAAAGTGATAAACAGTAGCAGGATGTGAATCCTGATCCTTAGACGCACAATCTGAAGGTCCCTGGATCGTAACCAGGCGTCGGCGCCAATCACGTTTATCAGTAGGCTGGCTTGAACTGCTGGATCCTCTTTATGTACACCAGATGCTTTTAAAAATAAGGAAAATTGCGTCTTCCATTTCTTCCACGCCTTCGTGCGGTTAGCGGGACTGCCATCGATACACAATTCTGGCGGTGGTCTTGCATGTTCCTATATAAATAGAACAATTATTCACTAGTTTGACACTTCTAACGACTAATTAACACGAAGAGGATGAATAAAACTAGCAATAACTATTTAAATTCAAATTAAAACACCGCTGTCACCATATTGTGTACAGCAAACAAGGTGGTAGGTTTATCACTGCTTTTATTCAGAACTACCCACAACATTATCTACACATGAATCAGACAAACTATTTGAGCCTGGATATAGAATGGTACTCTAAAACCTGTGACGTCAAATCGGCATCACGGAGGGCCGTCCGTTGGCAGCAAGCGGGTGCATTGGGTCGTTCAATGACATGGGCGATTCAGATGAGTGTCTCACATAGTACTGTATACTATGTAGTACAGATTGTGACGTGCACTGAACTGACGCGATCCATTCATACCTCGATCGACAGAAATGTCATGGTCACAGCTGTTATTTATATGATAATCCTCAGAATTCATGAGTAATTACACTTAAGGAGTTATTTTCTTTCTTTTCAGATGTTGTGACGATAGAGTCACGATGCAACAAGGGTCACAATGGTCGCGATGCGACCGCGATGCTAATTATGCGTGACATGAGTCGCGACGCGACGCGAGTTAAGCGTGACATGAGACCTGACGTAACCAGGGTCACATGCGACGTGAATTATGCGTGACATGAGTTGCGACGCAAGAGACATGCAGGAGTTACAAGAGTCACGGCGAGACAAAAGTCACAACACGACATAATTCACGACAAGACACAAGTCACGATGCGATGTGACAGCGACACCATCTGTGTATGGTAGCATTGCCAATATGTAAGCATAACAGTGAGTTGGTAAAACATACAACACAATAGGAGTTTAATATCTAGCTGCACCGTCTTATTCTAGCTAGCAACATAGTTGCAAGCAAGTAATCCTATCGAGCATCAACAAATGGATTACATAACCCAGTAAGCAGAGACGATGATTTGAATACAAGTAAGTATAATGTTTTCGTGCTTGCGTTTCCAGGAAAAAAATCCATTAAACATATTTAATATTTTAAATAAAAAAAAATTGGTGTGCGCGCTTGCATGCTTTTATCTGTTCTGGATTAAATCGCGTAAGCTTGTCCGCGAAAAATAGGTCGGGTAGGCTACATACAAATCAATCATCGTATTATCGTATACCTACATTAAGTATTTACCTACGTGATGGTGGCAAATTGCCTGATGGCATAATGTTCAAATCATGAGATTGGTCAGTGTTGGTCTATTAATAAGTGTTGTCAAAGTAAATATAAACGTACCTTTACTTTGCTGTTGTTCTTTTTATTCAACTTTATCACGCAATACTCGTGTTGTAGTCTACGGCACAATACATGCCTCAGAAAGATTTAAAAGACGTAGCGGAAAATCGTGCAAAACTGCAAATGTGTAAGCATGCCACCTTCATATGTTCAAAAACGAGTCAAGTAGTGAGTAATAAAGCTCCAGAACAACTACACTGCTAATCAATTCAGAATGATTTGCTAATTTTAGGACGCCTAAAATTGTTCTAGAAAATCCTTCGAATACATAGATACTTACATTTTTCTAGAAAGTCATCATTCATCATTTTTAACAGCTTTAACGTTATTACCACGTTTTTAAACTTGTGAACTAGACTAGACTATAAAATCATGTGCAGAACTATTGCTACTTACCTACCTATAGCCTATAGTTGTTTAAACAAAATCTCGACTTGAGGTCAAATATGTTGCTTAAAATTGAATGTTTTTGTGATATTTTCCTTGTGTTTTTTGTATGTGTACTGACACTGACGCTGTTAATTGTATATTGAATAAAAATAATCTTCAATAACTTTGCACCAAAATAATAAATGGCTCCGTATAAAACATTCCTCAAAGGTAAAAGAATAAAAGCTCGGTCCGGAAGCAACCTCCATATTTCCGCATTTTTTTTAGGTGAATGAGAATCAGATAGGTAAACATCGCGTGCACGTGAACATAAAAAAAATCATCTTAAAATTTTAAACATTTATTTAAACAAATATTTTAAACATTTTAACATTTCTTTTTTATTACGATGATTTGATCATTTTTAACATTTGATAATTATTAATACTTACACATTTTTTTTAAATTGACCCTTATTTTTTCTGATAACTCAGTGTACCTACCGATATTTTTTTACTTAGGATAAAGTAAAACATTTCGACCAAAATAACCCAAAAGTTTCCGTTTAACTCCTCACAAACTGCATTATATATCTGACTGAAGCGAATAAGTAAAACTGGTTTGCATTTATGTAGTTCAATTATGGTTTAATGTATAACGACACATACTTACATCCTGCGTAGACATAGTTAAGTAGATACTTTTTTTAGATGTAAACATTGTATTTTTAACCAATGTTATCGTTGGAAATAAACAAAATGTACCTCACTAAAATTGGTGATTCAGTAACAATCCTAATAACTAATAATGACACAACGGGTAATCCACTTACACGATTAAAATATATGTATGATGTATTTACATATTATTAGAAATAGAGAAAATCATCTTTTACAATGTGCAAACTATTTCAATGTTTTATCACGGATTTACCATTTGTGTTCGTCTGGTATGTAGGAAGGTTGTGTTGTGTAGGAAGGTTGGTACCTAAGTAGGAATATTAAAATTTTAAATTAGGCAATTTTAAGGTAGGTTACCAACATTTAAATTCTTATAAAACAAATTTAAACGATTATGCGATTTTAAAGTTGATTTGAAAGTTGCCATGACACAAATGTGCATAATACAAAACTGCTTTACAACTTATACGCGGTTGATGAAATGGATTTGATGCGGATTAGGCTTTATCTTATTCATCAAAACATTCAAAATGGCGGCTATGTACTTTTTTTTACGTGACACATAAAATTCTCATGTCACAGTTTTAGTTACCATACTTCTCCAAAACGACTTGACCGACTTTTATGAAATTTTATATGCATATTCACTAGGTCTGATAATCGGCTACTGTCTATTTTTCATAACATTTTTATTTTTATTTTTGGACATTTTTTTTTATTTTTATTCTTAAATAATGTGGCATCACATTATTCTTAAATAATGTGGCATCACCAACCCCTATTTTTAAATTTAATAACGTTTGCGGGTCGGCTAGTATACATATAAAATGCTATAAGTAGGCGTAAACCGTGTAAATCCTAAATAAGTTGAATTTCGTTCACAGTCACTGACATATATGAGAATTGTTGTCAAGAATTGTATGTGTACCTACTGACTGACCTTGGCGGGTTAATTAATTCACACACATAAACATTTATTGTTGCAATGAGGTAAATCGTCGGAGCTTGCTCAGTTCTTAGGTATAGGTAGTTAATTAAATATTTAAAATTGATATTTTGAATTTGACACAATTTTCGTAAGAATCTGCATTAATCCGAATTTTAACAGCATGGTGGAATCCTGTTGTGGGGAGAGAGACCAGTGCCAAAAATGGTTGCAGCCTTAAAAGGAATGTTTATGCGCGTTATACATATTATATGTATATTACTTCTAAGGCTATAATATCAAACCTGTTGTACTTTTTATGCATTGATTTTGAATTATGTATTATTGAAGCTACAAATATCAAGTACTCCAAAATAATAAAAAATCCCAATGTTATCATTCAATCAAACCCAAATACTTATCTCAAAAACCGTTGGATTTGGGATGGAGCTTCACTTAGCTTAAATGATTGCTTTTGAGCTTATCTACACGCCCTTAACGGGAATACGTTACATAACAATTAACTTGTACCTATATATATGATCTTTTTTTGTATCCTCAACCTGTATCCGGCGACATTTCCCCAAGACACAACGCAAGACAAACACCCTGAAGAAATGGAGAAATGGGTAATGTCATTTGTTTGGATTTCTTAGCTCTTAATTCAAATTTCCATTTCTTTTTCTGTCAGCGAACACTTGATGCATCAAGATATATTTCTGTGCATCACAAGTATCACAACTTTGGTTAGCTTCCGTCACGTTACTTTTCTGTGTCGACAACCGGCCCTATATAGTTGGCATAGGTTAGGCAACTACTGGCAACTGCAACGCATGCCTACTCACTCCGTCAAATGGTTATTAATAAATGCAACAAGTGTTGGGGGATTTTTCATCTAGCTGTGTTTAGATAAAAGTTAAGGGCATGTTTGACGCATTTCCTCGCTGTAATAGTCGTAGGTACGAAAACATGCACACCAAAATCAAAACCAGTCAAATCCTGAATGTGCCAAAAAAAAGTTTAAAAAGTGACAAAGAACGCAGAGAATGAGGTTTCTGGAAAAAACCGGAAATAATTTATTTTCACTAGACATAAATATTTTATGCAGATTAATATGTGATTATCTGATGGAACACCCTCCGTGTGAAAGAAAATCTTCCATGATCTCAGTGATCACCAAGGCGAGAAGGGTAGCAAAGTCGCAAAAATCGTCTCAGTCTCACGCAATTACCTGCCAATGGATGTCCCTTAATGAACGTCCCTTAATGAACCTCAAACAACTGATAAGTACAGATTTTGTAAAAAGAATAACGTGTAGTTTCCATTGTAAGATGGCCGATTTTTTCAATAGTTAACTTAAGTAAGTACTAAAATGACCTTCCTTTAAACCAATGCAACAAAACAAATATAATCAAAAACATACAATGTTTTATCTAGATTTTAGCGTGTAGAATTCTGCCAAACGATAGAGTTGCATAAATGTATGTTATCTAGGTAGTATAAATATATAGTTAGGTAGTAGGTACATAATTATAGATGTATGCGAAGCGATTAAACTCAATATAGACACAAGACTAGTTGGTTATACGAATATTATCAGCACGTCTCCGGGTTGTTGTCCGATTACTAAAAACATTGAGATTGTTTGCAGAAGTTTGGTATACCTATATATACAGCAGCTTTTGAAAATCGGGGGGGGGGGGGGGGTCGGGGGTGTACATTTCAGTTCCGACTGTTATGGGGTAGGTTATAATATCGATTATCATTAATCATACACCCCCAGGCCAAGGGCTGCTAACTCACATGGAGGTTATCCCGGTCATCGGGGTTTCGACCGTCCCCCTTGAGATAAGTATATCTGCATCTTCCCAATGTTGTAATAGAATATAGGTAATAAATTATAGGATAAGTTGACAAACAAAAAAATCCTACTATCGAATCTTAAAAATTGTTTGCTTTAGACCGTATTTAAATTCCATAGCATACAATAATGTCGTATAACCATCGTATAACCGTCTCAGAAAGCTTGATTCCCTTTGCCTTAGGTCTTCTCTATGTGTAGGTACTCGTATGTATGGTAGAAATATTGGATCACCTTTAGGCAGATATACCTACCGTATTATACGAGTCGTAATCCTTCATAAGCCAAAATATTCTTTGGGTTTTGTATTCCGGTTGGGTTGTGGTTACGGGAGTAGCTTTATTTAATGAGAACATCTCATCAGATGAACCGCTTTATGCTTGCTTCACAAAATACATAAAACGATAACTACACCAGCGGTCAATCATACTAGGTAATTTCAACGTCATCCGAATTATTTACTTTGTAGTTCATTATAATTAGCCAAAATTCCAGCATCGGCTCAAACCCAAGTAATTAACAATGATTTGGCAATATCATAAAAGCTAAATTTAGCTTGAGTAAATAAATACGTGACATTGAGAAGACATTGCTGCACCGAGTACTTACTAGATAAATGTATGCATAAGCAATATACTCGTAAAGTTGTAATTACATATACATAATAAAAATCGGATTCGTAATCTTCCGCACTCAAAGCCTCAGTATAATAAATAAATTAATATAAATAACGCTTCACACTCATAGCCCCACACTAGGATTCCCTGTGTCGTGGGCGCCATGGACAAACACAAGACAAGAACACAACACACCCAGACCAGAAACAGAAATTCAAATTCATCATTCAAATCTGGGTCGTCAATAAGCCATAGTTTATTAGATTGAGCTAGTTCAAGGTGGCCCACAGAGGATTTTGATGAATCTATTTTTTATAGTAATTGAGTAGCAAACGGGCATGTAGATTATAGCATGTAGATATAATGTAATTAGTGCGTGAAGCCACGCTACGCCACGCCTAGACCGTCCAGCCCAGCCTATGGCCTAACTAACACCGCCAGGGTTAGCTATAGGTAGCTTGAAGTTAGGACGTTCGTGTGTTACGATAACTATCTATATAATTTTATTAATGTGTGAATTACTCAGGTACTTTTTTATGTTAAGGTATTTTAAATAGCTATATACGTTCATTAAAATAAATTGAGTTCACTTTTGAATATCTCTGCACGCGAATTAACATAAGTAATTCTTGTGTGTTATCTTATGTAGGTACTTTCTATACCAATCTTCATTTAATTTTCAAAGTACCAAAGCTGACAAACCGCGAGTCACTGACCTCACGTCTCGACACGACAGGCCCGATCAACACATTTGCATTACTAAGTTAAATTAATTAACATACTTAATACTTGTATATTTTTATATCGGTGTTTGGTTTCAGGTCGCTTAGAAAATTAAAAAAAATGTTCAAGCTAAACTCTACAAGAAAGATAAAAAAACTTCCCAAAATCCTCTCTGTGCAATAAAATGGATCGTCTAGGGGCCGCCGTAGGGTAGCGTATTTAGCCTAAGTAGTAGGTAAATAGTATCCACAGTTTAATTAATAATTCAAAACATGGCATAATCATTTCTTTACACAACTCTACACTCATGGCTGCTGACTGTTTTAACAAACAAATTAAAAATTCTTTCGCACATGGGCCCCTAAATTTCTGATACCACATGCACCTTGTAGGTCCGTTTTGAGATTTCTGTAAATCACGATTTTTTAGTACCTACTTATTTTATGAGTAGTGTTCGATGGTATGAACCAGTTGAAAATCTTAGAATTAAGAAAGAACTACGATCACCAAGCATTTTCAAAAAAATAGGTAAGTTGTTGTTGTTGTAAGTTAGTTCTTCTGGTTGATGAATTTGTAACAAACACAGCTTGTATTTGCAGCCAATAAGCTAAGATCTTGTATGGTTAATATTTAATTAACGTTGAGATTTGGAACTAGGTCAGTAAGTGAACATAAATCGCTTTTACACATTATCTTGTATGTACAAAAAATAATAAGGTCAAAGAAAGGAGAAAATGAAATAAGGAATGAATTTTTTTTTGAATATTCACTTGAAAACGCAACAAAAATCATTATTTTACAATTTAAGCGAATAATATAATCACCCACTGCCCACTACCAACATATGAATAAAATTACATAATAATGTGGAAAGGCATATATTATGTATACGATCTCATTATAACGTTGATATTAATAAGTGGCAATAATAAATAGTACTATGAACGCCCAATGACCCGGATTTGCATTTAAGTATTTATACTTACTACCTATAGGTACTCATATTGGTTTAATAACAACTCTACATTTTACAATCAAAATACAAAAGGAACAAACTACGGAATAGTATTTATTTTATACAAACATATAATAATATGTTATTGCTGGTTAATGCTTAGTTACTATAAGTATCAAACAGCTTAGTAACATTAAACTATCAATTGTTATAATATATTATGTACATTGTTGTTATACATTATGTTATTTTAAGTATTTCTTATTTGTAAACTGTGTATATATTCGTATAGTACAACACTCCGACATCGTAGATACATTAAAACAAAAGTTAAGATAATATTATAATTCAAACTGAAACAATTTCATAACTTGACAAGCATAAATACTCTTCAGTTGACATTCACGATGACGGTATCTTTATTTGTTTGGTAGATAAACAGTCTGTTTTTATCGCCGAAAATTGTAAGTAACAAAATAATTTCCGAGTAACACTATATAGATATCTAAAGCGGGTAGCACTTGTAAACATAATAACACGCAGGTCATATGTAACGAAAGGGTTACAGATAATAGCCACTTTTAAACCGCAAACAGGACCTAATTAATAAGGTCACCGCTTTCTCCTTTCTACTCTATAATTATTCTTGAAACAGTTATTTTTGGCAGCCTGGAGTATCTAATAAAAAAACAACGAGTTGCACTCCGGGAGTGCCGGCAGAAGTAAGAAAAACGGAATATACAATGGCTCATTCTTCTACATCACTAAGTAGAGTAAAATAATTATTATTAGGTACTTTTTGAGTGCAATGAAGTTCAAAGCGCGAATCTAAGAAATGTTGAAATATTGATTTACTTAATATCTGCACTAAACTTGATAGTTTTTAAAAGTTCATGATAAGTCCCAGTTCATCCATAAAATAATATAATTACCTATGATCTATGACTTTTATTGACATGTTTCTAATATCGAAAAAAAATCTAATAGTAAGATGTTAAGAGAATTACTTTCACTTCGTTAGTCACTCTTGCACTTGAATTGTCTTAAATGGGATGGGATATCAGTCATATACAATGTAAACGAGATAAATAAATCTAAGGGAATCAGTGCCAAAATTCATTCACTTTTATACATCAACAGTACAGCCCACATGTTATATCATAGGTATAGAGCCGATTATATTGTTGCATATCAAAATAGACACAATCGGAGGTTTCTTTGTAATGTATGCAGCCATACCGACAGATGCATTGTGTCAGTGCATTAAAATCATACCTATTTGCATCTTATTTTTAAGTGAGCAGTCCTATATTATATAAGTTTATGTTGCGGAAATGACTGACGACTTGGATATTTTTTATCCTCAACATACTTATAAAAATTCATTAAAAATCGAAAAAACCTTCATAAAGAAACAGAAGAAGAGAAGAAGAAGAAATGGATTGTTTCTGGATAATTGGAAAAAATATAGAAAGCCTATAAAAATTAGGTACTATTAAATCACGTTATACTGAAATACCAACAGTGTCATAGGTATACCGTTAAATACTCGGATAGACACACCCACTTATTATTGATACATTTTATCGCAATGATGGCAACAATGATAATGAATGATGTAAAGTGATATGATGATGAATGAGAGAAATGAAAAAAACAATTTTTGATAAATTGAACTGAATAAATTTTTATTCGATACATAATATATCCGTTAATTCTAAAAAAAAACTGATGTCACAAGCTTTTAGAAAAAATTTAGGGTTCCATGAAGTAAAGTACCTGTAGCCTAGAAATTTACATAATTATATTATTATGGTGAAAATTGCAAAATTAGCCGCAGGCACAGCTCCTAGTCTGCAATTTATAAATGTCTATCTTTTAGTTAAATACTTTTAATTTTGTAAATTATTCAACTTACGATGAAGATTCAAGTGGTTCTTGATGTTATCTATAACGTCAGCTAAATCAAGGTTAATTTTAATTAGCTGTGTCGCTAATCATCTAATTTGCATTTTTTTAATTACTGGTAAATTAATAATTTCCTTTTCTATCGTTCTATTCTCTCTATTCTAATGATTTCAGATGTTATTGCGTATGACGTATTAATATGTATATTAAATTAATAATTAAAATTATTTCTGAAGGTAAGCATTATGAATTATGTTTAAAAAGTATTAATACCAAATTTTGTGATTTTTTTTCAACAACCTAAATTTGATTTTCAGCAACGAAATCTATAAAAAAATCTATATTGAAACCAATGCCTATACGTGTTGATAACTCAAGTCTCTACTTAACCCTTTGCGCGCAGAGATAAACATTTAATTATCGGTTAAAAAGATTAGCGTGAAATACTTTAATCTAATTTTGCTACCATAAAGGACTTAGACAAGCCCTTGTAGCAAATTTGGTGTAATAAATATTGCATGATATAAGTAACCGACCGACATTTATCACCATAATGTGAGTGATTGTTCACAAAAATATGTTTTATCGGAAGTGTATATGTATATACTTATTGTTTTAGTTAGGAGGAACAAAAGAGTATTTAATTTTTTTTGTCGTTATTATCCGTGTAACACGCCAAGAGCCTGATCTATTATGAAAGTCGTAGCCAGCGTAGACAAATCTATTGTACCATACTAGAGCCAATAAAAATGTAGGATATGTGGTGATATATATCCCTAGTACGAGACCAGACGAACACCCTTTATAAAGAATATTTCACATTAGGAAAGTGTCCTTTGCAAGCACATTTGCAAGTGACAACAACAACAAACGCTATGAATGCAACAATATGTATACGTAACAGGCTTGTACCTAAATGGGCCTTAATTATGAAATATCTGTAGATGTTTTTTTGCAAAGGAATATAAAATGTTTATAAAGAAATAATTACCAACTTATTACTTATTATGTTTTACGTCAAGTTTTATTCAAAGAAGGTCGCAAGTGTATATTTCAAATTGTTTGCCATTATGTATGTGAGTAAATTGGAACAATATTTATTTATTTAATTATTAGTTGTATTAATATGTATTGTAAGTTCATCATAATTTTTGTTGTGAGTTATAGTTATGTATTTAACAATAAATGACCGAAATTCAGAGTCCTTACTGCATTTGTGCAGTATTTTGGAACTACTATAGATATACGGAAATACTGTTGAAAAGACAGTACCTATTTTTAATATAAAATTATACGCATTTACGCATTAAAACTTATTTTTATTGATGGTGTGTTCTGTGGTCTACACAAGATTTTTAAGGATATTAAAATAGGACAACACTATTTATCTAACTAAAGGAAGATGCATATTTTAGAAGGACATAATATTCAATCCATCCTATTCCGTAATGTAAGACCGGATGATTTAATTTAATCATGTGAAGCGCTACAGGTATGTAATTTAGGGTCTACAAAATATGTCACATCATTATTTAAAATGAATATCTAAAATATTTTGATGCCTAATTAATATTTGTCAACATTTGCTAATTGTTACACACAACGCATTGCTCTTATGTTGTGATTTTTTATGTCATTTGTAGATTCATATACCTACCCGGTATTAAGATCCTGTAGCAGGTACATAATCCTATGATTCCATTAGACTAGCTATATACAACTTAGTAAACTAAAAATGATTATACCAGATATTGAAGAATAAAATACTTAAATTCCCACATTAAATATTTTTGAGGCTATATTTAAGAAAGAATATATTTTGATAAAGTAGATTTCGCTTATAAACATCGCAAAATATGTTGTGACTATAAGTTATACACTAATATAGAAATATAAATAAGTTCTGTAGCAAACACTACCATTGTCTATGTAAATACTCGTACCTATTTACGACATTATCTTGTACCTAGCTGTATAAATATTTCTCTTTTCTTATATTTTCATCATTCTGAGCTGTTTTAGTACAATCAAGTTTCTGTATGATGTTAAGAACGAGATGTGTAAAAAACATTGCTAATTATTATCTGAACTCTACCTAACGCTACCTGTAGGTATGCTAATTAACGAGCCGGAAAAATTAACTACGGAGTAGAAATAATAAAAGTTAAATATGATTAAATGACCGATTAAGTTAATAATTTACTTATGTAGGTACTCGTACTTACCAAGGATTTGCAAAAAGCTATCCTCGAGCCTCATCGTGGAGGAGAGGAGGTAGTCCGTCCCCTCCACCTCGCTGGGTCCCAACAGATCACTCCTCATACTCACTATTGTACCTTTCCAACACCTGTGTCCAAACAATTTTAACAGATCCAACTGAACGACGCCACCATGTCGCGTTATTGAATATTTTTTACACTCCAAAGTATTATCACTGTCGAAACAACGTTGTTTTCCACTAGTTATTTTGGGTCAACGTTAACGGTTATGCAAGTCTCCAGTTAAATATGATCGCAACATTTGCACTAATGCTCGATTTGGGGGGAAAAATGCATGGTCTCGCTCTCGATGGCGTGTGGCGCTTGTGGGGCCTCGTAATTATGGTCGGTGTACGGCGTAAACAAGTCACCGAGGCCGGTTATAATTCACGTGTAGTGCGATAGCGGTGATAGCCCGCCCCGCGACTCGCGAGGTATCTCGCGCACGGACGCGCCGCTACTCCTACATAATGTAATTCAGTCCTACTCCATCGCTTCGAAGCAGCCGCACTCTCCACACGCCACACACCCGTCAGCTGATTCGTCCACTATAAATAATCCGGAATTATTTGAATGCAGTTTAACTGACAGCTCACCGGCGACTTTGATTTCGTACCAACGCAGCGCACGCTGTTGAGTGCTATAACATCTGTTGAGACTGTTCTGTTTAGGTTGTTTAATTTGCATTTCACGAGATAACACGGAAAACAACTTAACTCGATGCAATATGCTGCTCTACTTAATGCTGACATTTTGTTGTAACTGGTTCTCCAAATATGTAGAGTGAATAGTTGAATAAAAAGTACCTATATTTTCAAAAAAGAATATTGAGAGCCACTTTGTCTCGGTTGCAGATGGATTTGAAAGTAGTTTTATAGTTTACCCAAACTCAATGCTTATCACTTTGTCAAAATTATTTTATACATGCACTTAAAATATATTATTATGTACCTAGAGATAAAGTTAGTAAGATAACGTAAGAATTCGAAGAAACACACTGTGGGCCTACTTACATACACACGTAGATATAACGTAGGTACCTCTATCAAATAAAGTAGCTTAAAGCAATTAGTCAATAATCTAAGCAATAATCAATAAGCGTCATGCTTAAGCAATTAATATGTGTCACTGTAGCTCAAATAACCGTAAGATCCGACACTATTTTTATCAAAATGTATATAATAGGCGCATTAAGGTCAAATTAACTAAGCGCTTGAAGATGTCGTAGACTTTTTGACCTCATTATCACTTAAAATTAGGCAGCTGTACCTACTTACATTACTATCGCGATCTAATAGTTTTTATTTTTATTCCATGAAATATTTAAAATAGTCAAATAATAATAAAATAAATTAATTATTTAAAATAATTAGCGGGTTCGTTGCCGACCTTGAAGGATAGATCTTTTTACGCCCGTTTTCACGTCCTATATTAGTTTCGCCTGTAGACGATAGATGTGATTATTTATTATAGGATTTTGGGTATTTAACCAGAGCTTCTAAGATAATAAGCCAGATGTTTGAAATACATCGACAGCGCGCTTCAGGATATTGGTGGCGCCATCTGTTGACGAGTAAGTCGTAGTCATCGTGGTCTAAAAAGTCTAAAAAATCGAAATATAAAAATTCAGACCAAGGTAACTGTTGATTAAAGTTCCTTCTTTTTGTCCTTGGTGACTAACTACTAATGCCAAAAACAATACGTATAAGTAAATACTTATCAACTAAGGCAATAGTGGAAGAAATTATGACTACGATAAATTACGTAATATCAATATGAAGTGAATAAGGCCGCTTCGGCTTTTGGTGCTACATTAATCATAACGATATATCGATAGCCAAACTGTTCGAGATAAGGGCTGATTAGAAACGGATTAGGCCATGCTAGATATCGTTTAATAGAAAAACATTATCCCGATCTATGAAATGTGTGTCATTTACTTTAATAGAATCAACCAATTAATAAACAAATAATTATATACTCAATTTCCTTGGAAGTGTAAAAAATCTACTTGAAAATGTGAAATTGATGATAATATCTAAGTAAGAAGAAAGCAGAAAGACGAATCTTAGTATATTTTACGTATTGTCATAATAATTAGTTAGAATCTATGGTCATAATACTTAATAGTGACACGGCTGTTCTATGATACAAGAGAGGTTTTTTAAACTGCATTATGATAATAAGAGAAAGTCATGAAATAAAAATCTGTGTTATATAAATTCAATTTTTTATTCGATTTATAAATTTCAAAATAAAGTGTAAATTCGTACAAAACTTAAAATACAAAAGATATAATTGGACTTAAACATATGGCGATTAATATTGAGATTCTTGAAAAGAATCACTATAGTAAAACAATAAACTAAAATAATGGCATAATTTTTGTACAAGCGACTCATTTGGCACTCGGAGAATTTTGTTTCTTTTTATTAACTTGTATAGAAAATAGTAAAAATGAAATTAATTGTAATAACATAATTATTATCATGTCAACCATTCATCAAACCATACAAATTCGGACTCACATTTACATATATGTATGTACATATATGCCAATTTTTTTTATTACAATCCGATTAAAATACATTTTTCAATATTCATTATTTATCTTCTGAAAGTTTTAAACAGAGTATTTTTGAAATGTTTAATGACTATAAGGTAAATAAAATGTAATACATCCAAATATATATTATTCCGAAAGAAATAAGAGGTAAATAGAAGGACTATGTAAGTGCATATTGCATCATCAAAATACAGAAAGTATACATTTAGCATTTTGCTAGTTCATGACAGAATTTAAGGTAATGAATATTGACCACAGTATGCTACAAATATTACAATATACATTACTACATAGAGTACAATTTATTTACTACAACACTGATAATAAAGGACGGAAATGTCAAAAGAGAGAGAAGCTTGACTTATAATTTATCTAATAATATTATTATTTTCTAGAATTTAATACATTTTCAATTCCTAAAAACTTAACTGACTGGACTTGTGGATAAATATAAAGCTTTCATTTAAATGTAAAACATAATTTTAAATAAATCAGATCACTAAGAATGGCAGCACTTATAATTAAAAGGCACATGTCGTAGAAGACTGCATGACTACCAAAGCAGAGAAACGGTGGAAGAATTATGATCATTTTTGTTTAAACAATCGTAACCTAAATTGCGGCTCTACGTTTGTAGCGCGAAAAGGTATGAACCTGAATATACAATAATTCTGAGCACTTTCGTGCTTGTATCTCTATTGGCGGTAATAACGTAGCGCCGTTGATGCATGATTGATGATGCTGACATTCGATGAACTGAGACCCTCGGAATTATAAGCTACTGTGCTTTCAATGTTTATTTATAACAGCAATAGCAGTGTAGTTATGGTGTCAGTAGTAAATGTTCTTAGACACATCTCTCAGCTTGGTAAGCAAACACTCTGAAAAGGCACATATAACTGACTAAAATGTAGTCTCTTAACTATACATCAATTAATATCCCTTATTATAACTTATCCATTAAAATACTATCGTAAATGGATAGTTCAAAGTTTTTTAACAGCTTTTTAAATCCTATCGAATTTCAATTGTCATAAAAGTATAGATACAAAGAATAGCTATAAAAAATTGTGTAAATGATATGTCAATAAGAAGAATTTCCTAACAGGTACAGAATAACTAAATTACGAGTTCCAAAATAAATGTTTTAACGTAAACATAAATTCATTTGTGTAGTTGCAGTATATGGCAAATTAAATACAAATTAAGTCCTCAACTTTAAACCAAAAGGTATTGTAATTATGCTTCTGCTAAAAGAACTCTAACAAGTCCCACAACAAATGTTATTACACAATAACGTAATCAACTAAAACCTCAATGGATTCAGTTATAAACAAATCTTACCTCTTTGTAATATTGGTGGATCTGTAGCAGCTTTAGCTACTCGGCAAGAGATGACGCAACAGGTATTCTGAATCACGCCATCAAAGTTTTCTAAACCATATACATATACAATACTTCGCGTTGACAGAGCCGCTCCCCGGATAAATCATCTGGTCGTGCGGGATGTTTATCATGTAACATGTTTCATAATGAACAAAATTAAATAATATAAATTAAAAAGAGAATAAAAATTTTCAATGTTAAGAAAGTTCTTAAATAAATCCAGCTGTTGTCATCAATTGCTATTTTTCGAGTCATTTGTCACACTTGTCAGAGTTCTTTGTCCTACAATGCGGTGGAAGAATACCATTGTGGGGACAGAAATATTAAAATGGTTATTTATTTGATATTGACACTAGGTTTATACAGACTGTGCGTCGACTCCCTCTCCGTAGTCGAGATCGTCGTAGGTCAGGTCGTCTTCTAGAGCGTTATCAGCCGTTCCCTTGCCGCTGGGACAGGCGAGACACCTGGAATTTAAACAAATATATGTGACAACATCCCCCACTCGTCAACAGATGGCGCCACGGTTACCCTGAACCAATATCGAAGTTTCCTACACTCTGACCAACTGACCGATCACGATGCTTAATTTTTCTTTCCGCCCCTCGCACTTTCTTCAATGATTTGACCAAGTTGTTTCTTGAAGAAGCTATGACATGCGGTGTCTATTAGGTTGTGTGAACTTGTGTGGTCAATAAGCCCAGTGGCTAAGAAAAGGAATTGGGCTTCCTGTCCTTTAGCAGACAAACGCTAAGATAACAGAGAGATGTTGTTTTTCTTTACAGTTAAATGTTAGAATAGCTAGACTGTATTGAACTATTAGGTTACCTGCGTAAATACAATTTCCCCAACATAACAATGCTTTCATTGTATTAACTACCAAATGACTAGTAACATATGGGAGATGGGTTGAAGTGAATCATATGACAAATTGCCACCACCTGGCTTAGCGTCATTTGATACATCTTAATGTGCGTACAATATGTTAATTTGTAACCTAAGAAGACGACCTTGCTCAGTAGGTACCTACTAATTATTCTGCTCTTGCGTCGCAGGTGTTTGCAGTAGATTTTACGTAAAACACACACTATAAAAGTTTTGTGTTGTTATTAGAAATGTTTATATTAAATAATCAGCAAACTGGTGCTTAGAAATAACTAAGTATTCTTTAAGGTCTGACATGTTTGTCTCTGATTTATCTATTACATTTGGTGTTCACTCAAGTACTATAGGTATGCACCCTATCAACATAGCCTGTTCTGTGAATTTGAATAGCAATGATATTCTTTAACTGAAACAACCTGTACTTGGCCAGCGTAGTGTACTTCTGCCTCCATCCTTTTCATTGTCAGAGGAGACCCTACCTTGCAATAGGTCACTAATTGGTTCCTGAGAGATCGATATGACAATTCCATAATTATTAAGTAATAATTTGCAATTTTCATAACTGCAAAATGCAATTTGCACTACACGATTTGACCATTCCAGCTTGTACTAGTAATATTACACTTTTGGTGTTGTCGAAGTAACTATGTAATCGTTTACAACCTTGGCGAGATCTGGAGTTCCAGGAATACTTACCAATTTAATCCCATGTTTATTTACATTCGACATGCACTGTACGCATTGATTAATATGAATGAAAATAACATTAATCTGCGTTTTATGTAAATTTACTCGTGATCTTTGTGAATTCGATAGTAGCTTATTTGATCATTTGTTTTTGGGAAAGAAATGTCTGTAACTTTTTGTCTTACGTCATCCGTGCCCTTTTCCCAAAGACGATAAATTGCCTGCCCACTCAATTCACACCCGTGCTGGGCTATTTTTTTTTATTTGCATTTTGTGTTATTTTAGTACAAAAACACCATGTATTTAAAATATCTGTTTTTTTCTAAATATGAACAAATATAATTTACCTGCTGTCGTTGATGCCATAGTGCAAACACTTGTCGCCTACGCACTCACAACAGCCATCGTGGAACCATCTGAAATGGAAATACTGCATTTTAATATAAATAGATCATTATTATAATATGTTATCCGGCTGGAGAATATGACACGTAATAACCTATAATGTTTAATACAGCTGAATTTATAATGCTTTTGTTTGTTTTTTCATGTTAAAACAGTGGGGCGGATTAATATGATTTTTTATGAGATCTTTGAGGGGCTGGAGAATGTTATAAGCTACTTTTGTTTGTTCTTTGTGAACTGAAACTCTTTTTCGGGGCGAGGCCTTCCGTGTAAGTTAATAAAACAAATTTTGGTCTATTTCTTTTATTTTGGTTGCCCAGAACAAAATACCTGAAGCTATTAGATCCCATCGAGCGACAGGAGGCGCGACACTTGTCGCACGACATACACTGCGACATGTACGCGACAGTGCAGTTGAATGTAACCACGTCGCGGTTCACCGGCTCAGACACCTGGTCCACGCTCTCTGCAAGAGGAATTTTATTTGTAAATGATATTTTTGCGTTTTCAACGTACCTAATAGACACTATAGGTACGTTCAAATCGCGTATCGATCGTATTTTAGGTAATCTAAACGGAATATTAATTGTAGCCTACTAAAAATTTAAAGACTGAAACATCTATGCAGATGACCTATAACAATATCGGCTTCAGTCATGTTAAATGATTTTGAAGAGATAAAACTGTTAAAACGTAATGAAAATTATAAAAATAACAATTTCTAAAAACAAGGATAAAAACATCCCTATCAGTTGTGAAAAAACGGTCTCATTCATAAACATTGTAGGCAACTGTTGCTTTGCAACATTGTTTTAAGGTGACTCACAAACGGTCACATCCGATGCCGGCGATCACTGTGAGACGTCTCATCTTAGCAGGATGCCGTCGTTTCGCTCTTTTTGTTGCCAGAAATATTAATAGATGACGCCGAAACCTCGAAAGGCTTATTACCTGGCATTTTTTTCCTACTATCAGTTACCTAAAGGTTTTATATTACTTACCATCTTTTGGTTTAAATAAAACGAAAGATGCGGCCAACGATTTTTTATATTTGGATCAGTCCCATTGCGCATTGTAAGGAAATCCTTGTTATAGTCTGACATTGTACTTATAAATTAGGACAAAAAACTAACTCTCGCGCAAGATTACTTTCAGTAACACACATTAAGACATATGACAACAAATCAAATAGCCATAATAAAATTTGTCTAACAGGTTGCCGATTATATGTTGTATACAAATACATAAAAAATATTTATATGCAAGGAACACTTAAGAATCGTGTTTCTTAGGAATTAATATTCAACAATAATAAAAAAACAATCAGCAACATGATATGATACAGATGGATCTTTAAAAATTGAAAACTTGATTAATAACTAAATTTTAATATTTTAAATGGCTGTATTTTTATTATGGCTGGATTAAAATACAGGGTACCTACATCTTTTTATTTCTCTCAAGCTCAAATTCTAAATTCGTCATGGGTGAAGTCGCAATGTTTCTTGGATGTAAATGTGTTGCAGCCATATAATACAAAAGTTATACTTACGCAGATGATACACCAATTGCTTCTCCGGAGTGGGGCGGAACGCAGACAAGTCAATGTCAACAGGGTAGGTAAAGGAGACCCAGCGTTTCTGCACATCGGGGTCAATGGTCAGAGCTGAGAACAGTCCGGGTATGTTGTCTGGGAGTTCTTCTACATAGGATGACTTGGACAGTTCCGTTTGAGTGTCGTTTGGTTTTGGACACATGTCTGGAAAATGGAAGTAATGTGTTTCATCACAATTGAACAAAGTTGAGAGTTAAGAGGGAGAGTTGAGAGTTTTGATCTTCCATCTTTTTTCTCTCATTTACCTGTAGAAGGGTGGCAGAAAATTAAATGTTTTTTATATATGTATTTTTGTGCAAATGTGTTATCAATGAAAATATTTCATTTCTGTGAGATCTTTTCAACGGATTTTAGTGGACTTCGCCATTGAAGCCAGCTTTTGACTACGGGATATAATATAATTTAAATTACATCTTGAGATATAACATTTTATCGCTCTCATACATTTTGTACATAACCATTCACACTGTGCTATAATATATATTACATCCCAAACTATAATTTTTTTTTGAGCTATATTTGAAGTAGTAAATTTTACCTCACGTCCCCGGACACCACGCCCCTGCGTCGCCCGCAGTCGCAGTTGAATGGTAGCCAGGGTTGCCAGATGGGGTAATATTCCTTACCGAGCGGCTACAGTTATTTTAATTAACAAATTATTTTTATGCAGAAAAAAAAGAACTTTTATAGTAACAATCAGCTTCAATAGTTTTTATGTATGTTATAGCATGGATTTTAAAACGTTGTCTATTAGGTATTGTACTTACATAATTTTATGCCAAATCCGAGTACTACTGTCAGTAGAGACAATGTCACGAACTCGCTTACTAAAATCTAAATTAATCTTATGTCAACTAATGTGTTATTATTATTATGTGTTCAATGGTATGTTTATTTTTTTTTCAGAAATATTTAATTAAGAAATCATTTTATACAGAAAAAAAGAGGTATCTATGTGTACAAATGTGAATATTGTGTGTAAAAAGCATATGGTTGTGTGCTTTTTTTTTGGTCATCAATTTCTTTGCCATGATGGGGCTATCTAGGGGCTACACACGCGCTCCTGCTAGACTTCGAGAAAAAGTAATCTAGCAACACTGAATTGGTAGTGGCCGAAGCTAAACTGTTTCAAAATATATATCTTACAGTGTGAACAGCAATCGCAGGATGTAATATATAGTTCAAGATCATTCAAGATGTAATTTATATTACATCCCATAGTCAAAAGCCAGCTTAAGGGCTGGTAAATATTTGTAAAGTATCAGTAACTAAAGTAGTACAGTACAGTAAGGTAACTAAAGTCTGTAAGAATGGCATCATTGGGCCACTGCTGGACTCATGAAGCGTTGAGTCTTGAGCTCTTTGACATCTTCACAGTACAAAACTACACAAACTGCTGTGAGGCAAGGCATGTTTAGAGCAGGTGTTCAAATTAAAGGCAACTATTTTAAAAATCTCCTCTTTATCAAAAGTTCTTCAGACCATTTATCAGATGAAGCGGAAATAAAAACGATCCATTTTACTTACCAACACAACTACAGCACTCGCTGTAAAGGTAGTCCAAGCAGTTGAAGCAGTCCTTGCAACACGAGCAATCCTTTAAATCGCACTTACACGACTGGGTCAACATGCATTTCGAAACTACACTAGCGCAAATAGCTTCATTGCACGCGTACACTATAGGCACCACGCAGATTAGAGCCGCTACGAAGTAAAATTTACCACCCATGGCTGTTTCGAAACGAATGTGAAAAGTGAAAATAAACACGCCAACAATTACCTGACGTATAGTTAGTAAACAGTACGCTGGATGGATGGTTTAGAACTATTCCGAACTTTTATACGAACGCTCAGTTTAGATGTTTACTGAGATGAATGCGCGCCGCATAAAATACGTTCCAAATAACAAAAAAGTGAATTTTAATTTTTAAATAAGTAATGAATTTATATCAGGAGTTAGGACAGATCATGCCGAGATGAAACTTGAAACTGAAAGCCAGGCCAACCATAACAGTGTGACCATCTCAAAAACGGCGAATCTGCCACACATGGACCCAAAAATCTGCCAAAATCTGCCACACTCGACGTTTAAAAATGCCAAAAATATGCCAACATGAAAATAAAAAAAAACGTGCATATTTTCATAATTTTTTTTAATCAACATTATAACTACGCTAAACGTACAAAAAAACAATACACCTAATCAACATTGGCTTCAAAATTTTCGTCTTCACTTTCTTTGTACATGGATTTTAGCGATATATTTTTTAACATTTCCTTGCTTGGTTTAAAGGAGACGCAGTCTCCGTGTTCCTTTATTCCCTCTTTTGTAGTAATTATTGCCGAGACATGTTTATTCAAAAACCTGTTCCTTATTTTTGTTTTATTTAGATTGACTTGAGAAAATATCCTTTCGCACGACGCATTTGACATCGACACAAGAGAGCTTTTGCAAAGTTTGCAATATTTGGATATTTTGTACTTCACATACACGCTAAGCGCCGTAAGAGAATGAAATGAAGTTAAAACAAAGATGATTGAAAACTCAATCAAGAAAGGTTATAAGAATATGAACCCTATGACTTATCATTTACAGCCCACAATCAAATGACAATACCTATGTAAGAACAGATCAAGCGGGGAATCCCCGTGTAATCTGGGCTGGGTATCAAACAAAGGCATAGGTTGCCAGATTGTGAAATAATTTTCTACTAAATATTTTTACATTTACCTTATTTGAATTTTTATTACTTATTTATAATGTCATGTAATTTAAAATTTGCATGATTTTCATTAAAACCTTTGAAATCTGCCAAAATCTGCCACATTTGTAAATCGTCAGCATAATATGCCACAGCTTAAATTTTGGATCCAAATCTGCCAAAATGGCAGAAATCTGCCACAAATGGTCACACTGAACCATAATGCCAAGTGCCAACCAAGAATACAAGATAGTGCTTTGCTCCGGTACCGAAATCACCGGAGAAAAACCGGAGATTGGCAAAACCGGTGAATTCCGGTTTTTATTAAAATCACCGGAGAAAAAATTGCAGTATTTTTCCATAGGACCCTACCGAATAGTACCGAAAATTTAATCATTTTATTTAAAACTTAAGAGTACATTAAATAGTCCAGTAACGTCATATTGTCTCTTGCACGTTTTCTATGCAAAATGGCAACATTGAACATTATATTGCCAGTGGTATTGCTAGGGACGTCAGACCGTTAGTTACTTATTATATTACGAAATATCGATACAGCAGTATATCGTGTATCAATATTTAATACGATATTGTATAGATTATAATTTATAGGATACGCTTCAATACAACGTATTAACATAAAAATATCGCATTAATGTATAGTATCAAACTTTATCAACATTTTTTATATAGGTAATTTCCAAATTTATATTACATGCAACATAACAAATTTGTTATTAACATTGAATTTATTGCTGTTGGTGATGAGAGATATCACTGCGCTTTGGATCTCTGGACTTTGCGTTGCCGTCAAATATGATTAACGTTAGTAACGATACGATATATTATGTTGATACAAGAAGAAGAGTTAAATTATCGCAAATCGAGTATCGATTCAAACGTACTCGATACCGTTACGATGCGATATATGGATACATAGTTAACAATATACTTTAGGCATCCCTAGTATGACTGTGGTTGAAACATTTTTAGAAGGGGAATTCCCGATAAGTTTATTTATTCTCCCTAACAGAACAGAACCTGCCTCGCTGCCTTATTTACATTTTGTTGTCGGACGTTGTTCTAATAAGAATTGTTGTGCACAAGTGTTTATTGTGTTTTTCATTAATTGCACTTAAATAAACAGGTTTGTTTACTTCGTACCACGCTAAAAGAAGTTTTCACTTCAAAAATTGGAAATGTTAATTTTACCTTTTATTAAACATTTTTAATAACAACAAACAATTGATTTTTATTGAAATTAAATTAAGTGGTAAAATCTCCGGAGAATCTCCGGTTATTTATCAAAACCGGTGAAAAAATACCGGAGGCAATATTTTTCTCCGGTGCAAACCACTAATACAAGATTAATTTTTTGATCGATAAAATGAATGAATGATTGTCATTGAATTGAATATTTATTGAATTTGTGAATGAAAGATTGAGAGTTTACAACAAAGTGAATGAACTGAAAGACAGCTTTACAAAATTGAATGAATGTGGCGTCACCACAGAACAATTATTAATTATACTCATAAAGATGGCGCCGTTATCGAAGGTTTTATTTTTCTTGTATAGCCTGACCAGCCCTTGTTTTGTGCAACTTTAAAGCGGCGCGAAATTTATCGCTGATATGGCAATACTGCCGATGCCAAGTTTTTGCATTCTCATTGGCTCATATACATAACTATTCCCAGTGATAGAAATTAGCCCATATTTTTCCTAGGTAGGTAGGTATACAAAAACTCCGGTGTCACAAACTAATAGCTCAGATATTAACGTTTGTAGTCCGACATAAAAATTGTACCTTGTGGAACGCAAAATTAAAAACAAATTAAATGAGCAATTGAACGAATTGAATGACAACCTAAAAAAATAAATTAAATGTTGCCTTTTATATGTACACATTTTTTGCACCCGGGAAAATTCAAATTTCATTAATATTTCGATTTAGAAAATTAAATTTGTTGAAACAATAGGTGACGTTAAAAAATTTACATTTAAAACTAAACTGACGAAAATTAAATTACGGAAAAATGCGAAAAAATTCCTCGAAGCGTTCATGGAATGTTGGTATTTCGTGTTAGCTGAAAGCAAAAAAAGCAAGACGATCGAAAGACATTTCGCTGTTTTATGCCCCCGGCAGTGATGATAATCAAATAATTTAAAATAACCTACTAATAATCCACAATATATCAATAATTAGGATCTTAATGACCCTTTATCATGTTATTAAAATGATGATCATCTCAACTTTACGCAATAGTTATCATGGCTTTCCATCGTTATCGGCTGATTAGGGTAGGTAATTTGTGGACATTGAAATATGATGATTAAAAGATTTAATTAATTGTATATCACAGTCTGTTTTCAATGCCGTGTAGAATGGTAAGTGGTACTGTATTTTAAAAATATTATACTATAAATTACACCTAAAATAAATGAAAGTAGATATGGAAATTTATTTTTAATATCTATGTTTATAAAAACATTTCGAGGGTCCTCCCAACATTAAAACCTCTTTAATATTTAATATTATAAAATATTAGCATTTTCTACACTTAAATTTTATGTCATCAATATTTTGTTATTTTGTTATTTTTTCATTGTTCACCGAAACTTTGCTCATACAACATCAAAAATAAAAATGTGTTAAGTGCAAGCCGAGTTGTTTCCCTTAACCTCCTAACCCACATAATTATACAACCAGCAAATCATACAGTCCACTTGGGCTATCGCATCGGGCCCCTACAGAACGAGTAGCGACTTCCGCTACTCGCCAAGAGATGGCGCCAAGCACCCTTGGCGCTACCTCTTGAATCTTATTAGTGAAGTTTTTTAAACAAAAAACTTTGAGTTAAAAATTTTACCACTTTCCAGAAATGACCTCAGTTGACGTCCAACTGGTTGTAAATGTCTGTCATTCCTCAAACGAGCAAAGTAACTCGTAACTTGATTAAACCGCGACTCGTAGACCAAGTGGACCAACCAACCAACCACTGTTATTTGATATAGAAGTTGTCAAAGCTCGTCAGTTTGTGCAACGTACCGTAACGTGCTCGTACGTCGGTTTTTTTTATCGCATACATTATACCTTTTAGGGGCAGTTTTCCTTATTCATAGTGCTTCTAGCTGTGCTCGCATCAGTGTCAGCCTACAAGAATCCGTACTACGCGAGCGGTAGATCAGTCAACGTTCACCTCTTCGAGTGGAAGTGGAATGACATTGCAGACGAGTGCGAGCGATTTCTGGGTCCTCGGGGCTACGGTGGAATTCAGGTAAGATTTTTGGCAGAAGTCAATTGGATACAGGTAATATTGCAGTCGTTAGGTCTGATAACAGAACAGCAATCTAACAAATGGATCTTTGATTGATCGGTCTTACCATACATGACCTTTGTCCTCTTTTATTTAATCCGGTGTTACGTTGCTCATATTCTAGTTCCTGTTTAACTATCGAATCAAAATTGGAACAGCGAGTTTTGAAAACTTATAAATGATCTTTAACTACGCTATTTCTATCTCAGATTTCTCCACCAAACGAAAATGTGATCCTCTGGACATACAACCGACCGTGGTGGGAGCGCTACCAGCCGATGTCGTACAAATTGGTGACGCGATCGGGCAACGAGCGGGAATTCGCTGACATGGTTCGCCGGTGCAATGCTGCTGGTGTAAGGTAGGTTTATCCTCCCATCATTTCGCAGGTTTTGAGGGTGACTTGCGAATATCTGACTTGGCCATTCGCCTGTTTCTCCACCAATCCTCACTAGGGCAGTGACGTAGAGAATACTCTCCAAGCTTCGTGCAAACCTATGTCCCATGGACCGTAATGGTCCATTCTCAGTAGTATTATATAGTTAGGACATGAAAATTGTTGAACCCAATGCGACACTTTAGGCAACTTAGAAACATCTTATTCGAGTGGTCCGGGTTCGAATCCCAGTGACACGCACCAAACACTAAAAAGTTATGTGCTCTTTATAAAATTAAATGTCACCTGATGTAATGGTGAAGGAAAATATTGTGAGGAAACCTGCACGCCTGAAAGTTCTTAATAATGTTCTTAGGGCATATGGCCATATCACCAATCCGCATTGGTGGTATCCTTCTCAGTGTACAAGTTGTACACAGTACAAATAAAAGAATCGATTTATTTCTTACTTAGAATCTACGTCGACGCAGTAATAAACCACATGACTGGCGAGCCACCAGAAAACGTGGGCACGGCCGGAAGCACTGCAGTGTTCAGGGAGTGGTACTATCCCGCGGTCCCGTTCCGCCGAGAACACTTCAACTGGCCGCATTGCGTGATCGACGGCTCGGATTATGTCAACAACGCGTGGAGGGTAATATTGTAATCTCTATAGGTATTATGTTGTTCAAGGTCGTATAAAAGCAAACTTTTTTCTCAGAACATTCGAAGCGTCATGCGTAAACTCAAAGTTGCTCTATAAATTCGTTCGCGCTGTATGAAATAGTTGAAATTGGAATTTGAAAAGATAAAACAACTGATGATTATGGTATAGGCCCAATAGCCGAGCCGGATTATATTATCAAGAAAAAAATAGAGACCATATTTTGCCAAAATGAGTGCTGTACAGTGTATATGCTTTTCGTAGTACTCAGCAGTACTGATGACCTGATACCGTAAGGAAAAGGGAGTTTCTTATCTTATCTTCTTTTTATCGCATCTTTGTTTTCAGGTCCGCAACTGCGAGTTGGTGGGATTGAAAGATTTAGACCAAAGCATTGAGCATGTGAGGCGCATGATTGTTGATTTTATGAACACGCTTATAGATTACGGTGTCGCAGGATTTAGGTAAGAAATAATGAAAAACTTTAACAAGTAGAGATTTTGAGCCAATCTACTAAGCGTCTAAAAGCCAATGTTCTCTGAAACAAGAACAATGATTGACAACCGAATAATAACCAATACTTGCTTCGTCTTTTTAAATAGAGGATTGAATTTACTGTAGTCTTCACTCATATTCTTATCACCAATTTTTAGTAGATCCTCTACGGGAGTGAAGTACTAAACATGCAAAAATTTGTAAGTATTAAACACGATCCTGAACTTTTCAGAATCGATGCAGCAAAACACATGTGGCCAGAAGACCTCAGAATCATTTACAACCGCCTCCACAACCTGAACACTGCCCATGGTTTCCCAGCGAACGCTAGGCCCTACATTTACCAAGAGGTCATCGACTACGGAGGGGAAGCTATCAGCCGCGACGAGTACACTCCTATAGGCGCGGTCACAGAGTTCAAAGCTGGCTTGGAATTGAGCAACGCTTTCAGAGGGAATAACCAACTGCAATGGCTTTCATCCTGGGGACCTCAGTGGGGCCTTTTGGCTCATGAAGATGCCTTAACGTTTATCGATAATCATGACAATGAGAGAGGCCACGGCGGCGGAGGCGGAATCCTCACGTACAAGGAACCGAGGCCTTATAAAGGAGCTATTGCTTTTCTCTTGGCACATCCTTATGGTGAACCGCAAATCATGAGCAGCTTCGCATTTTTCGACTCCGAAGCCGGTCCACCGATGGATCGCAATGGAAATATCATTTCTCCCGCTATCAATTCTGTAAGTGAATTTTTATTTGTTTCTGTAATGTAAGGCTATGTATGTTGGATTTCATGAACCAAATTCATGTTCATGCTTTTCATTGAAAATTTCGGTGAATACTCGTAGTGCTCACTCTTCAACACCGAGAAGTACGACAGAGACATCGAACTTCTTACAACCACTTTACAACCTTGTTTTCAACCGGCTTGAATAATTTTGGGGTGTGAGTGATCTTGTCTTGACACCCACGACACAGCGTATCCTAGTGTGAGGCTACGAAAATGAAATGTGAAGCGTGTAAAATAATCGAAAATATTAATAGAAAAATACCTGTATCACTCTATAGGACGGCACTTGCGGTAACGGTTGGGTATGCCAACATCGCTGGCGTCAGATCTATGCCATGGTGGCCTTCAGAAATGCCGCTGGGAACGCCGCAGTCACTAACTGGTGGGACAACGGCAGCAATCAGATCGCCTTCTGCCGAGGCCGGAACGCCTTCATAGCCTTCAATAACAACCTTTGGGACCTTAACCAGGACTTACAGGTAATATCATGCTCGAACCAGCAAACCCAATCGTAATAATGACTCTAACTCATTTTTACTTGTGAATTGGTTTTAGTGTAGCATCACCGTATAAAAATTTAGGGGCCCTTAGGAAGGGGATCTTTATTCAAACAAAAGAAAAAAATGTTTGGATTAAATTAAAATAAATATATATTCGTCATAATTATCATCTTATTAAAAGTGATTTTCCAAAATTTTTACAATTATTCAAATAAAAAATTCAAATGAAATTGATTTTTTGACTTTTGTCATTTCTGAAATAAAAAAAATTGGGAAGTTTTTATTAATTTTTGCTTACGCACGTCGCGGGGCCTCGTACCTATAGTTGAAACGGCAGATACGGCGGTAGCTACGCCCCTGAGTGTAACTTTCTCATTTTGAATTTATTAAGACGGCTTTTTACTCCAGATACTTCATTTAAGGCGAACTTCTTTTTCTCACGATTAGTATAACACCCCGCATACAACCTCAGATAGGATATGAGAGGAGACCCGACCCTATAGTAAGCTATTAACGGGTTACTGAGTGACATGTTTTGTTTTCCCAGACTTGCCTCCCCGCCGGCAGATATTGTGACGTGATCTCCGGCGACAAAGTGGACAACGCGTGTCGCGGTAAGACCGTCACTGTCGGCAGCAACGGCGTCGCGCGGATCCAAGTTGGCGCTAACGACTACGATATGATGCTGGCTATACATATCGGACCAGAGGTAAAGATTAGTATTAGTAGATTTTTTAAACGACTGTTACCTTAACACGAGACGAGATTAATTGGATCACGACATGGCATTAATTGGTTTAAGGCACATCACGACTTCGTTCACATTGCGACGTAAGTTGGTTCAAGACATGACATTAATAAAATTGTATCATGACACGAAATTAATTGTATCATAACACGAAATTTTTTGGACTACAATTCACGACAGGACATAGACATTAGTTGGTGCACGACACGACATTAATCCCAATACGACCTGATACTTGATTCACGACATTAATTGGGTCACGACACCACATTAATTGGTTTACGATACAACATTGCATCACGACATGACATTGCGTGGACGAAACTCAATTTCAATGGAATTTTCATTCCATCGGAAGTTCAATATTACCACCAATAGCTTCAATAGATAAAATGACAAAAAAACCTTATTTCAATAACTAAATGTTTTGTTCTGTTTTGATTTCAGAGCCGTTTGTAAACATAATTTGGACTGCTTACTGGGCCCGATACTTCTGCTATGCTTAACTATGCTGTAAACTTTGATCTATGATCATAATTATTATTATGAAATTATATAGAACTATAAGTACTAATAAAGAAATCATTTATTCTGTTGCACTTTTCTTGTTTCGCATGGAATCGACTCTACCTACTCAATAAACTTTGTATTGATCGGATCTCATCGGATTATTGTGCATTGTTACAGGAATTACATCAATTAGAACAGTTATTAGCCTATTGTTTACATGAAATTTAGCATAGCTGCTTATTTACTGTCCTATAAATTTACTGCTGTCAGTTTGTGGCCTCAAGGAAAAAATCGGAAAATAATTTTATTGCTGTCGCCGACAAATAACTAACTCACTGAAGACTCTTGGTGTCGCTTGTGATGACGCCCATCAGACGGTCATCATCTCCTATCAAGAGGCACACTTGCTTATTGTCTAGTATAGGTCTGTCTAGTACCTAAAGGTTATTTTCTTTTAGTTTTAATACCATTCCTCTTAATTCTGCACAAAATATAAACGGCTATTGATTGAACTTTTATTAACTGATCAAAGTTGACAAAATCTAATACTTTTGCAGTCTCATAATTTTTATTACTTTCTGATAAATTCGTGTTATTCATGAAAATTGAAGTGGTAGCTGCAATTAGGGATGGTACGTAATTTCAAGATTAGCATTTTAGCCAAATTAATATTGTTAGGTCTTGCCTCGTTTACATATTATATCATTAAGTAAAATGTATTAATTGCTGCATATTCCCTGCGGTCATGATGGCATGGTGTGTGTAATTAATGAAATTGAATAAAAAAACCAGAAAGGTCAACCAGAGGTTTTATAAGCGGATAATTGGCGGCAAATAACAGACATTCTAACCTTTTAAAATTGACCACCAAGCCATCCACACGTTGATTGAAGATTCATAATGCCAATCGTGTTTTATAAAATGTGTGCTACAATTTAATGTGGTTGAAGTAAAGTTTAAATCAAAATTGAAGGTTTACAAAGTGTGTTCGTAAAATTGAATTCCTTCTTCTGTGACTAAAATGGACGATTACAGGTAGGCTCTACATAATTTTTAATTTTTTTACTTTCCCATTTTATCATGATTTCCCTAGCCTGAAATTACTATTCATTGCAGGCTTTGGACATCATGATACTCACACCATACTCAATTCGTAGGTAGTACCTAATAACTAGGAAAGGCCTTCTGTCTAATGATAATTGGGTACAATTTGTTCATGCATCTCGTTTACAAATCAAAATGGAAATTTGTAAACTGGTTATAGTATGGCTTATTGCTTCTTAAAACATCTTTTTTTACTAAACAGGTTTAGCATCAATATAAATAAGTCTAAATTTGTATCAATGTGTAGCAATCGCTGAATTACTCGTATATCTCATCGCATATTTAAAAACATACGAATACGTGGACTCTAGCAATCCGTATTAAATCAGCTACGAGTAGGTCTATCTCCAAACCCTAATGACTGAAAAGTCGCATTACTTTATAGATATCAGAACGTGTCCTAATTGCAAAGTTGCTCGTACGACTACGTCATTGCATACATTTGTCGTATGTCAGTGCGTGTTTAAATAAGGACAGCTCCATACAAAGCCCTGCGTTTTAATTTTGTCGTGTTGGTTGGTCAGTCGGTTATGTCAGCCAATTTGGACAAGACCTAATGGTGATGATGAGTAGTTACTAGCCTGCTATTTTACCTGTATATTATTATACAAGGTACTGACATTGATTGCCTTTGCTCAATATTTGAAAAGTAAATTTACTTTCGTGCGGATTTACCCATGGGTTATTGCCTCGTATCATTGATTTAAAGGATCTACCTTATGTTCATTTCCCTACAAGGTTTTGTGACGCAGTTAGGAGTTTTCACCAGACACCTTAATTGTTTTTTGTTATACATAATATATACAAGATTAAAACAAAAAAAATGAGGTGATTTTTGTGTAAAAACTTTGGTTTCTGTAATTTATTATTTATTAATTGGACAGCTTTAGTTACTTGGCTTTACGAATGGCCTATAAAGTTCTGTTTTGCAGCATTCGCTAGGGTAGGTACTGAGACGATGGGTATGGGCGACCTGTGGCTTCCAGCATTGGTTAAGGCACTATCACGAAGCTAGGAATTGTAGGATGCAAAGAGCATCTTACCGAAAGGGCAATTCCAATTTAAATAGGATGGAGGAATTCCAGCTCTACTCTCCTCTACGATAACTTCTCTTTTTTTAAGTCTTGGCAAAGGGAATGAAAAGTGATCCGGAAGTGGAACAATGCTGTCAGGGCTATAGAGGAATGCGAAATTCAACCAAGTGTGAGGGTAGCACGGGGAGCTTAGTTGGGAAGGGAGGGCAATATTAGTAATTCCCTTCCAGGTGACCATTTGATATCTAGTGTGATCGTTGAATGCTTTTAATGTAAGAAATGGACAGTTAAAAAAAGAACCAATAAAACAAAATGTTTGACAGTGTTAATTTTTCAAAAAATATTCTTGTATTTTCTCCAGTCACTCCTCTCCCACTTGCTATAAACTGAATGATAGCAATGAAGTGAAGAAGATGCATTTTATCGAGACGGAACTTGCGAAACCGAAGACGCCACCCCGTCCATTATTTGATAACTTCAAGGATTTCATGCTAAACACATCTTTGCACGGCTTTAGATATATTATGGACGACAAATTTACTTGGATTGAGAGGTAAATTAATGATGAAATCTAAAAAAAATGGGTTTACGAAGTAAATAGGAACTTAGGTAGGTACAAACTTGACTGGGCGACGTTATATTTTGAAGTAAGCTAAAAGCTTCTGTGAAAGTCGACAACCTGAGTGGCGCAGTGGTTAAGACACCTGTTCGCTGCGCGGAGGGTCCTGGGTTCGATTCCCAGAAGAGCAGAAATTTGAATGATGAATTTGAATTTCTGTTTCTGGTCTGGGTCCCAGATTCAAAAATTCAAATTCTACTCTGGGTGTGTTGTGTTCTGGTCTTGTGTTTGTCAATGGCACCCAGACACAATTCTAGCGTGGAAATATGAGTGTGAAGCGTTATAATTATTTATATTTAATATGTGAATAGACTGTATTTTTTATATTATATTTATTCTACTTGCAGAGGGTGGTGGTTGATAATGGTGATATGTAGCATCTTAGCGTGCGCGTTCTTTATCGAAAAAATTTGGATAAAATGGGACGAAACTCCGGTTATCGTCAGTTTCGCAGAGATTTCTAATTCAGTTTGGCATGTAAGGAATATATTATCATGGGACAATTTTATTAGATACTATAGACACACAATACTTAATTTTATGAACAAATGCTGGTTGAAAAGCTCCTTCTCAGTAATAAGTACGCAGGTTCATCGCAATAAACATAAATTTTGAGTGGCTAATCAAATAGTGCTTTTTTGCTCAGATTATTTCATACGAAGTTTTAATTTCGAATAAGCTCTGTTCAGAAATATAATAATTTACTCTACAATTTTAGATTCCATTTCCTGCTGTGACCATTTGTACTGAAACAAAGACTCGTCAAAATCTATTTAACTTCACCAAGGCGTATACCGAACGCTGGAGCGATCCACCCACGATTAGCCCAGAAAAGTAAGTACGTACTTAGTCACGTTTTGTTTGTGTACCTATATTTTTAATTGTTAAAAACAAGCGCAAGCATTTGGCCATAATTCGCCTATATTGTACTGTACTGATGGTGCGCACGTTCCTAGCTAAGCTGCCTATTTAAGAAAGTTTTGGTAGACTTACAAAAGAAAGACGTCCAACATGAAATTGACGACAGTAGGAGGTATTGTTCTAAGTTTTGTGTGCATCTTATTTTTTTACCGTTTTAGTCCCACAGGAACATCAAATAAAATAATGTTATTTTCAGCTTGACAACTTATGAGGACTTGTTACTGCTCTGCAGTTACGCCCCCAGTGGAGGTCCAGAATTTGTTAATGCTAGTTCCATTGAGGCTTTACGAAGAGTAAGTATAAATTAAACGACCTTCCTTACCAATAATGATACGAAAAATCATCCTGAAACGACGTCAAGTCAACAACTAAGAAATACCTTGGTCGTTTCGACTATGTACCTACATAGCTACAACTAATTAATGTCAACTGTTAAGGCAGTTGATTGTTCCTTAATGATTCTCACCTTTGTTTGTTAGAAAATAAAGCTTCGGACTTCAATTAAAATGTTCGCTTTCGTAGTTTATTTGAATGCCTTTAAGATACGATTTTATTTTTAGCTAGCTCCCACAAGAGACGAAATTTTCAAGGAATGTCTGTGGAACGACCTAACCTGTGACCAAATGTTTAGCCACACCCTCACTAAGGATGGCTACTGTTTCACATTCAACATGCTTTCTGCCGATCAAATGTTTAGAACAGAAAAGTCAGTATTGTAATTTTTATATTCTTTTACAGATTTAATTATTTCCCTTATAATTTGTTGTTTATAAAACTTGTGATAAACTGGTTTTAACGAATAGAGTTTTTAGCTTACATCACGATTACTATCACGTAGCGGGAAAGAATTCAAGTAATTGGTCTGTGGAAGAAGGGTATCCTCCTAATGAAACGATCGACACGTATCCATTAAGAGGTCCCGTAAGTATTAAAAATACACAGGTTTGTTTATTGGTAATTCGATACATTCCTTTCCAGGGGTGAAGGTAGACCGTCGTATGTGTGATATATTTTGTCATGTAACACGGACACCCTAGCCGGAAATAGCTAGTTACCTACTGAGATATTTTAATTTTAAGTTTAAAAAAAATAACAATTTTTGGTATCAAAAATCCTAGAGCCAATAGCTTCTTTTGTTCAATTGTTATACTTTTTGTGCATAATTTGGTAGCTAGCATTTCAGCACTTCATCAGCGGCAGTACCCACCCTAATTTATACACATTTGACCCACATGAAGTGATTTCTAATTATAGAGTTACGGAGGTGTTGAATTTGAGATAATACTACTGACGGATATCAGAGATTTGGACCAAATATGTAGAGGACCTGTACAAGGATTCAAGGTAAGTGTATGCCATTAATAACATATTATATTATTTTTGTATAACAGTCGTTTATAACAATTTTTTAGCAGTTAGGTAATTTATCTCACTACTTTGTAAAACAATTTTTCAAATTTCGCAATATATTAAGGTGTGGCTTCACAACCCTGCTGAGCTACCGAATATGGGTCAGAATTTCTACAGACTTCCGATCGAGCATCAGTTGACAGCAGCCATCGAGCCCCGGATCATGGACACATCAGAGGGATTAAGGAATTATTCCCCAGAAAAGTAGGTGTTTCATTTTTTTGTTAACAAAGTTCTTCCCGCATTTACAAATTTTAGAGTGCATTACTGACCCAATACGTTTTTGGATAATGGTATGAAAACGATCAATTTGATACGTATCTCCATGAACAGTATCGATACACTGCTTAGCTACATCGTATCGGTCCAACTCCATTAGATTATTTAAATATGTTTTTTAACGTATCTACTTATTATTTTATGTTTTTGTGCCTTATTGAGCTGCCTTGACCTAACAATAGATCGTGTAAGATCAAGAATCCCGTAGACACAGTTTCAAACAATTAATTATTTGAAAAGGGCATTACAACCTTTAATTTGATAATGCCACGACCACAGCCAAATATGTGCCTATAAAAAATAAGACTTACAAATTAATATATTAATGAGAAACGTGACATCATACACATAACAATAAAGGCGCAAAAAGTGGTCTAACAAGTAATCACGGTTCACACCATGTTCACGTTCACACCCATTCCGCACTCTATTTACTCGATTTAAAATCAATGATGATGAAACTGCCTTTTCAATTTCCATCACAAAATACAGATGGCAAGCACGGTCGGAAACTTCTATATTATTCCACGATTTTATATTTTTAATTACAATTCGTCGCTTTTCTAATCATTTGATATTTTATGTATCTTCGTTAGCGGTGACGAATTGTGCTTTCAGCTTGTCCTCATTACTTTCTATACTTTTCTGTCTTATGCACAGGCGCCAATGCTACTTCCCAGACGAGAGATATCTGAGGTTCTTCCGTACCTACTCACAGCGAAACTGTGAATTAGAGTGTTCCTCCAACCACACGGCGCTTCGATGTGGCTGCGTGCCTCTCTATATGCCTCGTAAGATCCTTTTGAGTGGTTTTACCAATTGACTTCTTAGTAAAGTAGATTATTGCCTGTAACATTCAATTTTACATAGATTTCTTGACATTTATGATTGATTATGTTTGTAGCTGTTTTCAGCTATAGACAATGGTTAAAAGTTAACCGTTAACGCATATTTGAGGTTTACGTTTCGAAGTCAATTAATTTTTTATCATTATGTGTACATATTTCCATGTATTTGTGCTGATTTTTTGTATTCTTTTAGATGGTCCAGAAACAAAAGTTTGCGGTGGTGGTTGTGATGTAGGTCTATGGTTATTTTTCTGTCTATTATTCACTTCTTTTGTTTCTTTGTCTGTCATTATATTCTGCTCTAATGAATGTGTCGTTTTATTATATTTTTCCCTAAATTTCTCAGTGGCGACGAGACGAGTAAAAATCCACGCTAAAAGTATTTTGTGTTGTTAGTCCGCTTTGTTATTCAAGATGTCAATCGGTAAGATAACTGAATTTGATATAAATAAGGATGATTGGAATCTGTATGTTGACCGTTTGGAACAATTTTTCTTCGTTAACAATATCGTCAAGGAGAAGCAAGTTCCAACTCTAATAACAGTTATGGGAGCGGAATGCTATGAGTTACTTGTTAATTTGTGCACACCACAAAAACCGATATCTAAGACATTCATAGAAATTGTTCGCATATTAGGAGACCATTTACAACCGAAACCAAGTGAATTAGCGGAAAGATATAAGTTCAGACAGAGGATTCAAAGTAACGATGAAAAGATAGCAGACTTTGTGGCGGACCTTAAGAGAATGTCAAAAGGTTGCGAGTTTGGTAGTTGTTTGGAAGAAAACTTGAGAGACCAGATGGTGTGTGGGATAAGATGTGACATTATCCGGCAAAGATTATTCGCCGAGAAAAACATTAATTTTACATACGCTTACAATTTGGCGATCAACATGGAGTCAGCCGAGAAAGATGCGGCTGTTGTGGAATGTACCGGAAAACAATCGGTGATGACGGAATGTCAATATGTAACGCAACGCTCTGGTGTTCGACAACGTTATAGCGACGGTGCGGCGGCGCGGGAGGTCGGCCGGCACGCGCTACACAAGCGAAACGGAGCTGCGGCGCGGCAAGGAGAGCCTCCGGCGGCGGCGGCGGCGGCGCGGCGCGGCGAGCGGGCTCCTCGGCGGTGGGAGTGTCGTGCGTGTGGGGGACCACATCAGTCCTCTGATTGCAAATTTATGCGGTATGTCTGTCGCGTCTGCAATAAGGTGGGACACCTGCGTCGGATGTGTCCCAATCTGACGGGCAGCTATCGCGCGGAGGCGGAGGAGAGCAACGCTGACGACGATGAGGTAGTAGAAATTAAATTAAATCAACTATCTGTTAGTCAATGTAAACCTTTTGTTGTAACTTTAGACGTTAATAATACGAAGATCTGTATGGAATGTGACACGGGTAGCGCAATATCCTGTATAAGCTTGGACACATACAAAAAAGAATTTAAAAACTTACCAATCTTTAAATGTAATTTGGTGCTACGTTATTATACAGGGGAGTGCGTACGCCCTGTAGGATGTATCAGAACTTGCGTGAAGCATAAGAATATAAGTAAGGTTCTCGACTTATATGTAATTAGAGATGGGAAAACGGCCTTACTCGGTAGACAGTGGATTGCAGAACTGGATATAAGTTTACCTTCGTTCGGGAAAAGCTATTCTTTTAACTCTTTAGCGAGCGAAGAATTTGATTTGGCTTCGTTTAGTTCCAGATTCTGTAACGTGTTTGCCGAGGGACTGGGGCGTTTCACCGGGCCGCCAGTGACGATTCACTTGCGACCGGACGCGCGGCCCGTATATATGCGAGCGCGCCCTCTTGCGTACGCGTTGCGCGAGCCGGTGGAGCGCGCGTTGGCGCAGCTGCAGCAGGACGGCATCCTCACACCTGTCGAGCGCTCAGATTGGGCAACTCCTATTGTTCCTGTTGTCAAAAAGGACGGTACTATTCGAATTTGTGCCGATTATAAGCTAACTATTAACAAGGTTTCAGAAATTGATCGTTATCCGTTACCGCGCGTTGAGGATTTGTTGGTTCGACTACAAGGGGGGGAAAGATTTAGCAAGATAGATCTTTCTCAAGCTTACGCGCAGTTTGTGTTAGATGAGTCGCGTAAGTACACGGTGATTAACACGCATAAGGGTTTATTCATGTACAACAGATTAGTGTATGGTTTATCATCGGCCCCGGGAATTTTTCAGAGGCGATTGGAAGAATTGTTTTCGGATATTCCGCAGGTGGGGGTTTTCCTCGATGATATTATTATAACGGGTAAAGATAACCGGGAGCACTTAGATAATTTAAATAAGGTTTTCGAAAGGTTAGAGAAGTACGGTCTCCGGATTAAAAAAGAGAAATGTGAGTTTTTCACGGAGTCAGTCACGTATCTCGGTTACATTATTAGTAAGGAGGGGGTCCACACGTGTTCCGATAAAATTAAGTCGATAGTTAATACTCCGTCACCTCAAAACGTAGCTGAACTAAGGTCTTTTATAGGTATGGTGATGTACTATTCCAAATTTGTCAGGAATATAAGCACAATTCTCGCTCCGCTCTACGCATTATTAAAGACCGGAACTAAGTTTGAGTGGAGTACTGATTGTAACAGAGCTTTCGAAACAATTAAAAGCAAACTAGCAAGTAGTGAGGTGTTAATGCACTTTTCCAACGAGCTACCACTAGTGCTGACGGCCGATGCGAGCAGTGTAGGGCTAGGGGCGGTGTTGTCGCACGTGACACCGGCCGGCGAACGACCCGTAGCGTACGCGTCGCGCACGCTCACCCCGGCTGAACGGAACTACTCTCAGATCGATCGGGAGGCGCTTGCGATTGTGTTTGGTGTTCGTAAGTACCATCAGTACCTTTACGGACGGAAATTTACCTTGAGGACGGACCATAAGCCCTTAACGTATATATTCGGTAATAAGGTGGGCATTCCTGTGATGGCTGCGTCGCGGTTGCAACGTTGGGCCGTAATGCTATCGGGATACAACTACGACGTAGAATATGTCACATCGAAGGATAATTGTGCTGACGCGTTATCGCGCTTGCCGTCTAAAGTCACCTGCGATTTAGATACGTCACGAGAGGTGACGTATAGTAATTTCGTCGAAAATTTTTTACCCGTTACAAATGAAGACGTTAGGAAGGCGACCGGGAAAGATATTTTACTTAGCAAAGTTAGGACATACGTGGAATCGGGTTGGCCAAATTGTAGTAAGGATGAAGAAGTCAAGCCATACAATCTTAGGCGAAATGAATTGTATGTCGAAAACGGTTGTCTAATGTGGGGTTACAGAATGGTGATTCCGGCATCTTTACGGGAAGCTGTATTGCAGCAACTTCATAGTAGTCATATGGGAATCGTTAAAACTAAAAGTTGGGCCAGAAGTTACGTGTGGTGGCCGCGTATCGATGACGACTTGGAAACAATGTGTCGGAGTTGCGAGACATGTGCACTAGAGGCGGTCGCTCCCCCTCGTGCTCCTCCGCAGCCCTGGGCGTTCCATTCTCAACCCTGGTCGCGCATTCATGTTGATTTTTTGGGTCCGTTAAAAGGAATGTCATTTTTGGTGCTTATCGATTCTACGTCCAAATGGCTGGAAGTATTCCGAATGAAACAGACGAACGCAAGTGCAGTTATCACTGTACTCAGGAGTACTTTTGCTCGTTTTGGATTACCTTTGGAACTAGTTTCTGATCAAGGGCCGCCATTTACTAGTACAGAATTTAGTAATTTCTTGAAAATGAACGGCATACATCAAACATTTTCTCCTGTATATCATCCTGCTTCTAACGGGGCTGCTGAAAATGCTGTTAAACTTTGTAAGCGTGCAATTAATAAAGCTTTACGGGACAAAGTTGATGTAGACGCTGCGCTCCAGACATATTTGTTTCATTATAGGAATACGGTGCATAGTACAACGGGAGAGTCGCCAGCCCGTTTGTTACAAAAACGTACTCTTCGTACACGTTTGGATTTGTTGCGTAACGATAGGGTGTTATTAGATAGGGTACACAAATCACAAGCTAACCAAGTTAGAAATTCAGGGGGAGTTCTTAGGGAACTAGAGGTTGGAGATACTGTGTGGGCTAAGGGGTACGGTACTAAGGATAATTGGATAAATTGTAAGATTAAGGGTAAAGAAGGGTCGAGACAATATCTTTTAGAAAACGGTAACGGACAATTTCTGAAAAGGCACATTGATCAAATTCGTAGGAAATCTGTTTTCTCGGATTTGAGATGTCCGGGAAACGATTCAGGTTCTGTGAATATTTGTAGTAAGGAGGCCGCTGCTGCTCCACCGGTAGAGGGTGTAGTAGGTGATGATGTTGGTGTTAATAAGAACCTTCAAGCTCCAAGTGAACCAGAAGCTAGCACTAGCGGAGTGAACGTGAACTCTCGTTCAAATTCTGGGTCCATGCGCCAACATCTGTCACCATCCTCGGTACCCACAAGAGTTTCTAAGCGTTTAAAGAAACCCGTTGTAAGATATGGCTTTGAGTTTGATTAATTGTTATTTGTGTTATTATTTTTGTATTATAGAGTTAAGCATTTATGTTGTATTAGTTTAGATTTATGTTGGAGGTGTGATGTAGGTCTATGGTTATTTTTCTGTCTATTATTCACTTCTTTTGTTTCTTTGTCTGTCATTATATTCTGCTCTAATGAATGTGTCGTTTTATTATATTTTTCCCTAAATTTCTCAGTGGTAAAAGGAGATGCGTTCGCCAAGCTTTGGGTAAGTTTCTACTTAGTAAATTGTTGCACACCAACCATAATACAACTTTATTTTAGACATTATGTAAAGCCGTACGTATTACGACCAAATATAAAATGCTTTGTTGAACATGCTTACAGCAAATCATGATTACAATAGGTCTTATTTTTTGTACGCGTATGAAATAATTATCCTATACACGCATTCCCATTTACTTATATAGATCATTGCCGTTTATTTCAGAGGAGCTATCGCTATCCAAGTCTTCTGTGATATTAGAGCTGAAACCAAAAGTAGAAAAATGCGATTGCCTTCAAGCCTGCACTGAACTCAAATATGACGCCGAAGTGTCCCAAGCGGTGTATGATCTCAGCAGCTTCAAACGAAATAAAAATTCTGATATAGCTAAAGGATGGTAATAATTTTTTTAAAAGTTTAATATAATTCACACAAATAGTAAAACTAATATTAAGAACAGTTCTTTTTGACTTGTTAGATAGCTATTGACGAGGTTTAGTGCAAGCAATACTAATTAGAATGGATTGGTTGGAAACATTTTATAGAAATTTAAAGTGTAACTGGTTGTTCAAATAATTATTGTTTTGAACTATGTAAGAAGTTTTTCGCGTATTATTTTTGGCATTTTAATTTCAGGCGTTTACCTTCTGGGCTGGTGATATATTTCAGTGAAGAACAGTTCACGTCTCTCCGTCGTTCAGAACTGTATGGTCATGTGGATTTCTTGGCCAATTGTGGAGGCATTATGGGACTTTTTATGGGATTCTCTTTCCTAAGTCTGATTGAGATCATATATTATTTCACGATGAGGTATACACTTTTCTGAACTAGCAAAATTTTAATACCAGTATCACAACGGACGCCATATTTTCTATTTTCGAGTCTAGAAGTTCAAAATAGATAGGTAACTTATTAAAATTTTCTTTTTTACAGGTTATGGTGCCATATACGTAATTCTACTGTAGTAATCGCAAATAAGTAATTAAAATGTATTATGAATTTAAATTTTTTTTGATCTGAGCAATTAGAAATAATAATTAAGTCTTTCGGATTTTCATTTCTAAAACTTCCCCTCTCTTAGATCCTGAATCGATAGATGCTCTCTAAGGAGAAGGTAAGTGTTGTAGGTACAATATATTTTTACTAGTGGATTACAGAAAAAACCTAGAGAAGTAATTCTTTTAACTGCAAATGGTAATACTTAATAAAATGTAATAATAAAAGTGATGTAATATAATAACATAACAATTTTAAACAGACAACACATGAACTACGAGTAAATATGGCAGTAATAAGAGAATAAGTGCAATGAGTGCAATCACCCATTGTTATCTAAAAGTGCATCACAAACGAAGTACGGCTTAGAAACAACGTAAAGCAAGATATGAATCAACTACAGGTACTCGTATAGTTACTTAACCATATAGTACAATACTGATTTTAAAATTTAAAGAAAATCTTAAAACATCTATAGGTAGATACTCAAACAAGTAGATATAACCGCGCAAAATTCGACACATTTTTGCAACTATTTCACGTTTATACGTAAACAAACGGCGAACCAGATGCTGTAAATTAAGTAATTCGTATGTTGTATTGTATCCCAAACATTGGTATGGTACGTGTCTAGAATCTTGCGTGACTGGTTGGCTAAAAAGCCGGTACGTCGCGCCGCGCCCCTCCGCCGCCATTCGACGCGATGGCGCTTCGGTCTCAACTCCTGCGCACAGGTAATCCGTGTTTTCATTTCCATTTGCCTCTAAAAACCACTTTCATTCAGAATTTTTCGCGAAAATTGTTAAAAATAAGCGAATATTTAAAACCTAATACCATGCAAGTGTATTAGTTAGTGTGATATTGTTAGGTAATTAAAATGTCTGATAATATTTATATATCCAAATGCGAAAGGCTCTATGAACTTGTTAGCAGAGATAACACTTGTTTTTAACCACGCCTTTGCATACTTTTAAGCGAAGTACTTAATTTTATTATTAGGATTATTTCTAATAATTTAAATAAAAAGAAGTGAACGGTTTTGGAAATTAACAATATATTAACTGCGAAATGCAGGTAATTTGCATGTTATTTATTACATAAAGATAAATAACATGCATGTTACCAGTTACCGGCCTAGAAAGTTTAATAATTACTAGAATTAACACTCTACAATGAGAGTACTGTTTAAGGAAAATGTAGCAAAAGAAGTTAAATAGCAGTAAATCAGCATCAAGGTAAGTTTAAAGCGAAATTAATTCCTAAATGCCTGGTAATAGCAAAGACCTTGGCGGGAGTGATTGTAGGTAATCTAAGCTGATGACAGTTTGTTTACCGGTATTATCTCTGCTAAATATAGTATCACATCGAAATTTATAGTTTGTACGAAATAGGAACTACCCTTTTATAATTATGTTAAATGAAATATTGCTATTTTTTGCCATTTCCAGTTTTCAATGGCCAACAATTTCGCCACCTGCACGAATTGAATAGGAAAGAGCGTGCGGGCGTAGCGCGCCTTCGTGAAGTACTAGAAGACAGACTTCAAGAGATAAAGAAAGCGAAGACCTGGAAGTATGAACGAATTATCACTTCTCCTCAGGATACTAAGGTAAGTACATAAAAAAATTTAAACTAAGTAATTGATTTTTCTAACAGCGAGTTGCCTTGGGCACGCCATTGATCGTGTAATAATCAAGTTTTCCTGATTAAAAAAAAATGAGCAATTTATATCAAAATCCAATACCTAAGTACCACAAGTCCAGCCATCCAAATCGATATTTTTATAATAGTTAGTACTTAGATAAATTAATTGTTGTGACAAAATATTTAACAAATTTAAAAGAATCGATCCAAAGAAAAGTTCTTATAAACCACATACCGCAATATACAGAAATGTGGTTAACCTAAGTCAGTGAACTACGAGTGTTCCTGTAAGTTCACATTGTATGAAACCTTATCTGGATTGTATATCATATCATTTTACAACATTCATTTGCTTCCAATGCAATTAGTAGGTACCTGGTTACAATTTAAAATTAATTTTATTATGTTTATTTACATTTATTCAAATGCACATGTCATGTGGTGTTTTACGATGAATATTTTGTTTTTAAAATCTTATTCATTCCCCATCATTTATTAATTATTCTAGTCAGAACTAACAACGAATTGATTTTTGCAGGTGAAAGTAAAAGGTGCGGAAGGAGAATTTTTAAACTTTTGTGCCAACAACTACTTAGGTTTATCTGTGAGTACTTTTTCCTTATTTGAGCGTTTGAAGTCTACTTTCTTTTGCTTCTAATTTTTTTACATGAATTTTGCCTCAGAATTGTAAAAAACGTATACTTAAACGATTAGGCCTTAATTAAGCTATCATTACTATGTACCTTAAAATGATAAAAAATTGTTTTGGTGAAAATATTGCACGTTAAATCTTTTGTTGACAGAATCATCCTGAAGTAGTAGAAGCTGCAAGGGAAGGCCTAAAGAACTATGGCGCGGGTCTCAGCTCCGTTAGATTTATATGTGGCACTCAAATTCTTCACAAGGTATACCACCTTGAAACGTAGTAGAGGTAGAATGAAATAATAACAAAATACGTTCAAATCATAAAGTTGTTATAACTCATGGAGATGTTTTTGTGGTTTAAAATTGCGATACGTATCTGTAGAAATTAATATTGAAACTTTGTTACCTAAATCCGAATTAATTAACAGCCTTAAAATCGTAAAAATATTCGACTAACGTGCAGGGCTTATCTACCTACTCCTTGACCAAGGATCTCTCAACTTCTAGGAATTGGAGGAGCGTCTTTCCAAGTTCCATGGGCGAGAAGACACGATTCTCTATGGCTCGTGTTTCGACGCGAATGCCGGCCTCTTCGAGTCTATGCTGACGCCAGAGGATGCTGTCTTCTCCGACACTCTCAACCACGCGTCTATCATTGATGGCATCAGACTATGCAAGGCGCAGAAGTTCCGGTATCCTCATAGAGATCTTAATGGTAAGTTTAAAAAAATTGTGGAAAATTAAGAGGTCATTATTGAAATTAGTCTGAAGATATTTCTGTAGATACATTAAATTGCATTAAGGTGCGTTTCCACTTAAATTGTTGGCAACTTCTGTGTTTCCACTGAAATTGTTAAAAAGACAGAAGTTGCTTACAATTTCAATGTAACCTTTGTATCCCTCCGACAAATCTGGTACAGTCCCGGTACGGCATTGTTCTTTAGGTAGCAATGGCAGTTAGGTTAGGTTAACATTCTTATGCATACATGCATATTTGAATCAGAAATGATTGGAGAATGGATCTTCAATAGGTAAAGAAACTAGAATATATTACCTAGCTCCTAGATTTACCGCACTTCCTGTTCTATCACAGGACCGCCTTTGCTTTTGGTAGGTTATAGCCAATGCTCATTTTCCTTCCAGAATTGGAGCATTTGCTGGCACACAGTGAAGCGCGGATCAAGTTGATAGTAACTGATGGCGTATTCTCTATGGACGGTACTGTAGCACCAATAAAGGGGCTTCGTAACTTGGCTGATAAGTACCGAGCCTTGCTGTGTGTTGACGACAGCCATGCGACTGGTTTCTTTGGAGAAACTGGCCGGTAAGCTTCAATCATATTTAACTACTTATTTAGTAAAGAACCTGAAATTCTGATCTGTGAAAAATTTCAAATAAACATTCGAATTTAATTCACTTGATCTTTCAATTTGGGGTATTCTGAATCCAACGTTTTACTGTGCTACTGTAACTCTGTTCTCTGTACTCGTAACTCTGTACACTGTACTGTAACTCCCTTAGCTAAGACATTGTCGCCATTCAAGGACCGTTCATCCCCATCTATTTTATAATAGGTTTTACGGACGATGCGATTGATAAATTTAGGGACTCCGCAACGACTTTTCTATTCCTTAGCATCTTTTTAAAGACAAATTTTGATTTACTCAAGAAGTCAAAATTTTCAATGTTTCTTGACTTCAAAGGCTTTCGTTGCATCTGCGCCGTTAGCTACACCTTTCCTCTCACAACAGAAAACAGAACAGTGATGGTAAAAGTTAAATCTGGCTTTTTCTTCTTATTATTCTAGAGGCACAGAAGAATACTGTGGAATGATGGGGGCAGCTGACATAATCTGCTCAACGCTAGGCAAAGCTATTAGCGGTTCTGCTGGCGGGTACACCACTGGGCCTAAGGAACTGATCACGTTATTGAGGAATGTGTCTCGACCATATCTCTTCTCGAACGCCCCTCCACCTCCCGTGGTGGCTGCTTCTTTGAAGGTGAGAATCTTTTTGACAAGAAAACTGACAGTTGAAAACTATGAATAGTTAGACTTCATTTCGTTAAATCTTAAAGTACTTCTCTTCAGTAAGTCTTAAACGTATCCGTTTAAAAATCGCCAAATCGTTGCCGGCAGATATTTTTTGTTTGCTACAAATGCAATAATGATCCAATTTAACACTAAATATTTCTTACCCTTTAGTCGCTCGACCTGGTAGAACAGAGCTCGGAACTCCGGCAGCGTTTGCGTGAGAACACTACGGCCTTCAGATCAGGGTTACAAGCCGCCGGGCTCACTGTAGCGGGAGATGACCACCCTATCTGCCCCGTGATGGTGGGAGAAGCACCTCTAGCTGTGGATCTCGCCAGTGGAATACTAGGTAGGTTAAACGATTAAATAAAGTGGTAGATATTATTGTCACGACACGACCCAAGTCACAACGCCACCGGGGTCATGACGCGATTGAAGAACGTCACGAGTACGACACGACAACCGGGACCATGACGCGACGCGAGTCACCACGCAACTCAAGTTACCACGCGACTCAAGGAATTTATTTTTTTTCATCAGAAATTGTACAAGTGAGAAACAACGCAATCAAATTTATTTTTGGAAACGTCATATGCACTGTGCATGTTATATTAAATCACTCCTGAGAGGGAAATGAGGGTGGGTAATTTTTTTCCGGTAGCATTTGCCCCACGATGGGGCAGGTGCGACCGCAAAAAAATTCACTAGTCGCATTACGGATTTACATTTCGCATTGTAGGAACTGGGGGCAGTGAGAAATTCGTCGAATGGTGTTTAATGAACGGGAATTTTAAAAATACTTGTTCTTCTCCAGAGCGTGGCATCTACGTAGTGGCATTCAGTTATCCAGTGGTACCGAAGGGGAAAGCGAGAGTGCGGGTACAACTCAGCGCTGCACACACACCAGAAGACGTCAAGCGTGCCGTCGACGCGTTCGGAGAGGTCGCTAGGAGCGTAGGAATTGTCAAAGCTTAGACTATAACGACCTGCCAGTGTTTATACGAAACACTATTAACGAACATTCAATGCTTTGTCTTTTATCAGTCGCAAATAATATTAAGTGTTCACCCATTCAGTGTATCGGTTCCAAGATGTGACAAGCATTACCTAAGCCGTTACACTCACAAACACAGGTACTTATATAAAGTTGTTTGGATGGATAATATATTTTAGAGCAGTGAGCGCTGTTTCTTTTTGTTGTTCCGATTCATTTTAATTACTTTGAACTTATTGTTCTGTATAATACGTAAAAATACATAGACACATATAATTTTGCGTTTATGTATTGTTGATATTTATAAAATTAAATATCACCTGCCGTTACGGTGAAGGAAAACATTGAAGGAGGAAACCTGCATGCCTGAGAGTTCACAAAAAAAAAAGATTTCTCAAAAGCATGTGAAGTCCACCAACCCGCAGTAGGCCAGCGTGGTGGACTAAGGCCTACATCCCTCTCATTGTGAGAGGAGACCCGACCCTGTAGTGGGTCATTGATGGGTACTGACAATATTGTGTTTTTATGTATAAAATTAATTATCATGTATTATACTTCTGCACTAAATATTCTGTGTAATTTGTAAATAGTAATATATTTTTCAAAACTATGTGTTATTGATTTATTCTTACTATTCATTTATGACAAATAATCTTTTGTATATTGTTGCCCTAGAACTTAAAAGGTTAAAGCAAAAAATTGAAAATTAAACAAATAAAATGTAATAATAATCGATCTATTAACAATAATTTATTACAGTAATAAAACTCACACTTTATTGACAACTTCGTATAACACTCAGTGCATCCACAGTAGGTAAACTCTACACTTAAATAAAATAATAATTCAACTATAATTATATTTAACTATTTACATGGTATTAACGAGTTCTCACTCACTTTTATTGCAATGTACACTATCGCAGAATATTCAAAGGCTTTTCGAGATCTCGTTGCAAAATGCTTAACCGTACCTTTAAAATGTTGGCCAAAGTCCCGCACACAAAAATAAACTTCAAACACGGTTCTAGTTCGTCTAATCCTAGAATGAACGATCCTCCACCAAATTCTACGGATCCTACGTGTAGGAGAAATATATGGACTTAGACTGGACACGCGCACCTGTCCGTCTACTAATCGAGCGATCTGTTAATAGATATTTGTTATTGGTAGGGGGACAAATTTAACATTTAACCAAAAACCAATCATATGTACGAGTTACGTCTAAGGACCTCGTTCTCACGTAAGGGTAAGAATATGGGAGGGGTGTTCAGTTTAAGATTAGATGAACTATGCTTATTAATTATTTATCCACGACGCTAACTCCACTATCACTTTTCAAAATATTCTTTTATCACATCTTATCCTAAATCGCTAACTTGGAGGGTTAGTTTGTCTGCAACATGTTTCACAAACGCCTAGAGCGGTGTGCCGATTGGACGTAATTTTGTATGGAGACCATCTGAGCAACCCTTACTTGGCAAATCACATTCGGGAATAGCGACGCCCTCATTGTAAGACATTTGGTTTGTTGGCTGGTGGAGCTGTAACAAAAGAGAAAAACACATTATGATATTCTTTATAATACCCAGGATACTATTTCAATACGAACATATCAGGTTATCAATATGCCTTTTTGGCTAGTGGGTGGGTGAGATGACTTATGAAGTGAGATGACCAATGTTCAATGTATGTTTTCGTATAACAATCACCTAACCTGGCTCCACAATAAAATATTACATTCATTGAATAATTGATTGATGAAAATGGCATAATTCGCTAAAAATTAATAAAACTACATATATTATGATCGTCAAAATTAAATGTGTTTTTGTTGTCGTCGTCTAGTGGGTAATGTAATGTGAGTCTTATCATTACTTTAACTGTAATGTTAAACATCAATCTGTACAGAAAAGTATCAGTATGGATGTCGTTGGCGATTATCCTTAACTTTAAGACTAAACAGGTACTTAACTATTCTTGAGTACCAGGACATCTTCATTTCATTCTATTATAAATTTTTATCCCAGACATTTTTATCTGTTTCGAGCTGACGTAATAACTTCATTACTTGCAATTACTGGTTAAATAGTCATTGGTCACTGGTTTTGTTTCTATAGGGTTGCCAAATTATTTTAAGTCACAAGTGCTTTTCTACCTTCATTTCTTCATTTACAAAATGTAGATACATTAAATATATTAAAGAAGTGGCAACAAATATGTACATATTTAGAATATAAGCTTATACTTATTTAGTTTAAAAGTCGATCCGTCGCCGTGCTCTTTATTTAGTCTGCCTATCCAAGGTACACACATGAGTATTTTCCGAGCCTATTCATTACAAACAAAAAAATCAAATATTTTTTATTTATAATATTAAAAAATATAAATTGATTATTTAATAAGTTATAAATTGATTAAAGTGACAGCCCTATGAGGTAATATAACCTCGACAAGGCAAACAATTACTTTTCTTTTCATCAACAAGAACATCGATTAGCTCAGTTAATTGATGTTTTTGGTTCTATATACATATTAACTTGAATAAAGGACTACCGACTAGGAGGCCTTGATTTTTTGCATTTGTTTTTTACACACTTATAATACAATGATCAAAATGCAACCATTTTTGAGGGCGATTAAAACCAAGATGGCTATTTTTTTAATTCAACAACCAGATTAATCATTTTTACAACGCTAATAAAGAATTCAATTCTCAGTGAAGCAGTTAAGCCTGGATTTTTTATTTTGGTCTGAATTTAGTGTGAATGTCCAATAATTGTCCATGGTACCCGCAACACAGGGAAACATTATGTGGGCGTTGACAGTATTTTTATTGGATTTATGAATGAAAAAGCTAAACATATCACTCAAGTTGTATCTAATTAATTACCGAAGGTAGATTACAATATAACAAGTTAACAAAACAGCACTCGCATTTGAGGATTTTCCTCAACTGGCAGCAAAATCCCTGTCATTACAATGCACCATGCAGCTATGCAGTTAAGGTAAAAATTACCCGAGGTTGTTACACCTAATTGTTTACACAAAATATGTATGCGGAAGTGTGACCTCGCAGAGACATTGAGTAGCCCTTTATATCGTATTAATGGCACGGAAAAGCTGAGAACGCTATGAACCTTCGTTTTATTTCCTATATTAAATGTCAGCATATAACAACTTTACGACATGGAAGATAATTATTGATCTATTAATTTTAAAATAATGAATAATTTCTCGAGTATCATCGCTATTTTTATATACAAGAGCAGCTAATGTTAATTAATTTATTAATTACGAATCACTCTGTCACTTCAAGACACTCTCATTATTCAGATAACAATATGAACAATAGACGATGACATCTGTTGCCTGATAACCAAACTTTGTAAAGCTATCCATGCCCACCGGTAGATATAATATTGAAACTGACCATAAAAGCATCGTAATTGGTCATTAGTCATCTTCCCAATTTTATCTCTTAACTTTATTCTCGGTAGTGTAAACTAGAATATTCTTTACTAAATAACAGGTTTCGTTTTTTTTGTTTTAATTACGAAATCGGAACATTACTCGTATAATTCGTTGTACATTACATACGTTTTGAGATATTTAATAAGTAAATTCAACCAAATACATATTCAATTCAAATAGTCAAACTGCTTTATTCCACAACTGGATCTTCCAGTTTTTGACTGTGCCACTATTTGCATATCTTGAGACAAATATCGCTTATTATACCAAAAACAGGATTAGAAATATGTACAAACGATATTCAATGTAAATACACAAGTTCGTTTAAAAAAATATTGTATGCTACTGCTTTTTAGCATAAGTTAAATAGTTGTTCATTTTTTTTTTATTGATAAAGTTTTTGCAATAACTTAAGTGTTAATGAAACTACATAATATCTAAATCCGGTCACGCTGTTGGTAGGCCTGCTATGCTTTACAGTCAAAGCCTTACGCTAGTACATTCATACCAGTTTTTCAATTTTTTTTACACCACGGCGTTGAGTACCTATGTTCCGTCCGACGTGTGTCGGTACGGAAAAACGTTAGCTCGTAACTCAAGCGCATTATTCTATTACGGCACGCATCGTATACGTCATTTTATAATACGAAAAAGGAGTTAAAACTCCAAAAAGCCTATATATTTGATTTGGAGATAAGTCAAATAGTACACCATTGTTTCATTGTACGTTCAGGAATAAAGAAATAGGTAATTCCTTTCTTTCGCGGATTTTTAACCCATAACCCCGAACCATTTGGAGTCTAGAAAAAAAAGCTTTTAAGCGATAAGACCGCCATTTCAGCTCTTTGTTAGTTATTGTCTTGAAAAGTTTTATCTATATTTCTGTGTACAATAATAGTTATCTATATATCTATCTATAGTAGTACCTGGCGTCGGCGGCGCTGCAGTAGCGTTGTTGACGGCGGTCGTCGACGTCACAGTACTCGACGTCAGTGGCGCTAACGTCACCGGCGCGGGCGTGCTCATCTGCTTCTGTGAATTGGATAAAACACAAATTAATAAAACGAGATACGATAATTATTTATTAAATTTATTAATCCACTCTGAGGGGCGTTCATTAATAACGTGTAACTAAGGGGAGAGAGGGCGTCGAACGACCCCTCGGCAAGATGTTAGTTGCCAAAACTTTAGCAACACCAAAAAGTTCTTAAATAACATTGATTTTAATTTCATCCTTTTTCTTTTACTTAAGCCCATTTCCCTATCCTATTATTTCCCATACTTACATTAATTTCCTCTATCTTCGTCTGCAAAGCGTCGACTCTGCTCGCTAGGGTTGTGTTCAATGACGTCATCTGATCCTTCAAATCCTCTTCCAACTTTACGCTATTCGTGACGTTGGCTATCGTGTCGTTTGTTCTCGTCTCCAACTCGTGCAGTATGGTCTTGATGTCGTCGACGCCGGTGGACGCTGCGACCGCTTGCGACTTGATCGCTTGCAGTTGGGTGTCGTAGTCTTGCATCTGGAAAGGCGGGAAAAGTTCTCATATGTTTTCGGGGCCTAAGAAGATTTAGTGGACTGGATGGATTATATTGGACCGAATTATGGATTTCAAAGAAGACGAATTCAAGTTTCCCGAGATCCAAATTCCAGTTTTGATAGCTTCACGTTCAATTGCAAGTTCCGAATTGGAAAATATCTATACTAACGCACATAGCTAAAGGAGTCAAGGGGTGGCTGGCCGCTCATCATCGGAAAATCCAGGGCCAAAGAAAACCAGGAAGATGATCTATGCATCTCATGGCCCCAAAACCTACGGACGTGGTTCAACATTAGTACCAGATCACCGTTTTAAGTAGCGATCCCAAAGATGAAAATAGTCCTAATTGCAAACGACGATCTGTAGATGTCACTGCAAGAAGAAGAAACAAAGGAGTAGGAAGAGAATGTAGAATTGTGAATGTTTATTACCTTCGATCCAAACGTGCCAACAGTTCTTTGTAACTCCCGCAGTCCTTGCGGAATGTCAACTAGATTCGGCGAGGCGTTGAGTCGGTCGGTCACCGACGCCAGCTCCTTGGCGGTGACCGTGACTCGCTGTGACAGTTCCTGATGCTCCAACTCCAGCTTCGATAGCCGCGCGCTCAGTTCGCTGGCGTTCGCGCGCAGTTCCTTCGCTGCTGAGTGGCATACTTGTAGCGCGTCACCGACGCTGTCACTGCTCGTTGATACTGTTGACAAGGGATTTGCATTGAGTATGTAATCTTAATTTCTACAAACTTTTAAGCCTGAGTTACAGATATTATCATAGATGAGTTTCTAATATTTAATAATGGGGTTTTAAAAGGCTGCTGTGTTTTCTGAAACGGGGCTATCAGTCTTTGGAACGTCACTTAGAAGTCCACTGCTAGACACAAGCCCCACTAATCGTCATCACTCTGTCCGGTCCTGAATTGACGGCCATTCAGTTAACCGCTAAGAAAAAAGGGAAGGTTTAAGAGGACGGCAAGGACAACCGATTTTATCACCTAATTTTCTATGAATAAGATTATCAAACAAACATATACGGCAGTACATAATTACAAAAACATGCATGCCACTTGGTTTCAATTACTCGTAGGACATCATTTTATCCCCAAAAAGGCTGAATATAATAAGGTAACGTAGAGAGTCGTCTTAGGGGAATATGAAGGTAAAATGCCTGCTTTTCGCATTCTTTTAAAATACGGCCTTCTCTTTTAAAGATTATGGCCAACCTTCTTTCACACTGGTTACAAAATTTTTGATTGCGATATGAACATGTAGATATTATTATGGCAATTTCCTCTTAAGGTCAGTAGTGAAAGAGGCGAGCAGCAGTTAGCCATGTCACACATATAACTTGTTTCATTACCATCGCCATAATGAAGTGCTTGTATTTATCAATTAAAATAATTACCTACTTAATTAATTAGTACTTATAAAATGTTTCTTGTAAAAATCGATATATTATTTGTAGACATTGAAGAGTTACAGGAAAATCTAAAGTAACAAGGCCTTTTGGACGTATTTAACTATACGCGTGGTCACGTGGAAGTTTCAACTCCATAAGTTTTTAGTACGATACAGCATCAAAAAAACGATTGATATAATATGGATCAAGGTGATCTTTGAACTGCTCTTAATTAATTTAATAGAGTATGAATGGAACTTGTGGATGCAAGTAATCAATTTAGACGTGGATCCTTTAAGATGCTGATACTATGTATTTAAAAACCAATTAAAACACAATTCTTATATATCACGTAATCGACGTAACAACATCGAAATTTGAGTTTCAATGATCGACAGCCGATGTGAAAAGAAGTCCTGGAGTAGCTACTACGTTTTATCTAACGGAGTACAAGCCGCTGTCAGACAAGGTAACGTGGAACTAATGACGTAAAGACAGCTGGAAATTGTTTTAAAGTAGGTACCCAAGACAGGGCGGAGGGTATCTAATAAGGGAAATCTCTTTTCCAGTAGTGGACTACGAAGGGACCTAGATACTGGATCAGGAAAAGGGGTAGCGAGAATTAGTTGTAAACTTTATTTTTACAAACTATTCTCTCAGTTCCTATCAGTTATTCTTTTCCAGACAAAATACTGATGATAAATAAGCTCTAAGCATTTTTCCATTTTCCTGATTGAACAAAAACCAATACCTGGAAACGGAGGCTGGTGCTTAGTAACCATTTACGTAATAATTCAATTAAACTAGGTCGTTCAATCTCACATTATGCACAGATGGTAACTTTTATTGGCTTCCACGAGCAAGCAGCAAGCACAAAGGCTCGAGAGCCACTCTAAATATAGTTGAACCCACGTGTGGGTGGGTGTGACTCATGCGAATAGCGACATAAATCGTAGAGAAAGTTATATGACATCTCAAGGGATTTATAGCAAACAAGACTTTGCCCGCAGCTTCGTTTGATTTTAAAATTTGGCCCAGACAGGAATAAAAGGTATCCTATATGTTAATGCAGGTTGTAAACTACGTGTATACCAAATTTCATCAAGATCCGTTCAGCTTTTTTTGCGTGAAAGAGTAACAAACATCCATCCTCACAAACTTTCACATTAATAATAATTGTACTTAGTAGGATCCTGGCTGCCTGACCAACTAGTTGGGCTTTAGAATTTAGAACAGGGGGAGACAAAAAGTATCTAGATTTACTTACTATAATAGTAGATATATTAGAACTATATTAGTAAATATATTTAGAGCCCGGTGTAACAAATAATACATAGTATCTATTAACTGAACAGATTATAGAAATAGCAAAGGCAGAACACGCAAATTGTGCAGAACACCTGAAGAGGTCGCCGCAACCCTCAGATATACACAGCATGAAACAGAATCGAGGCAATGTCTGTGGTATTCTTAGGCTACCATAATAGGGCCTTATGGGGGCCATGTTTGTCTGACAATCATGTCTGTTTAGCCACAAGAACTAGGTAATTTCATGGCGGATTGTGAGTGCAGCTACACAAACATTACACGACAAGTTAGGGAAACTTGTCTTTGAAAAATCAGTCATATCGCTTTTGTGAAATAGAGAGCACAAAATGATGTCATTGTAAAGCACGATGATCGTTACGGTCACATTGTGCAGGTATGCAGACGACCTTGATTTAATTTCATTGCAGTAAAATTTCGTGAACACGATTTCGAGCACTTACTGACCGTCTAAAAAATGTGTAAGTAGTTAGTAAAAATACATATTATATTGAACGTATGCAGTGAAAACGTAGCAACATTTATCCGATGTACATTTTGTTGGTAATTTATGAAAAGGGTTGCCCAAAATAAGGTAAAGTCCTACAAGGTACAAAATCGTTAAGTTCTGAGAATAAAATTGTATAATAATCGTACGGCTGAAACCATCTATGGCCCACTATGGGCATAGGTCTTTCCTCAAATTTGGAAGTTTAGGGATATTCTTCCCTGCAACTCCGGAGTAGTCCGAAGTGCATTGGTGATCGTGTCGTATGTTCTCATGCAACTCGTACAGCCTCCAACGAGGTTTATTTTACCAGAGGAGCCACCGGCGCGTTGTGAGCTCTTTTACGCCTTTTTTGAAGAACCACATGTCCTGAAGGAATACGTACGTACGTAAAGTAGCCTCTTATTTACTGGAGCCCTTATGTAGCGACCCACGTCGCTTAACTTTTTCCATTCGCGGGCTTGCTTTGCTTTTACTTAATTTATAGATAGGTACTAAACTTCAACAAATAAGAGTAGGGAGATACATATGCTTCTTAACATCATTTTTAAAAGAATGTAGATTAATTTTTTCTAATGAAAAACTACAGTAAATTTTCGTAATAACGATTTTATTTACGTAATAAATATGACTACGTAATAATAAAGCAATGTCAGTATGTAGTTTTAAAATGCCGCAATATTACATAACAATTTACAATTTATTTACACGCTTTTATTAGCTTCACTTGTACCTACATAATATGGAATCTTTTAAATTCGTTTCACAGACTTCAAGACGCCTGATTGTTGTTGTTGTGAATATTTAATGGTGGATTGCTAAAACGGACCAAGTTTCCAGTAAATCATTGTTGCAAAAATTGACGCAAAATGAAAACCAATTTTATTTCTTTCAGAAATGAAAGACATTCATCCTAAGAGACCCTTGGTAATGCATGTTTAATAATAATTATTTTGGTAGTTGGACGAATGTATAAGCCTAATTCAGGGTAGAAAAAAGTTTGGAGTAAAAGTTAAGTATCAAGGAATTAAGTTTAAAATCGTTTGGACTGAATTCCGATTTCCGATAAATGATATGGGATCAGTGAATTTTCGGCACCCATAAGGTTGTAGAAAGCATCCATGGAACTTTCAAAATATCTTGAATTTACCAATGAAACATAATCATTGCTTGTAAACATTACATTGTGTATCAATTGATTGATTGAACATCAACAACATAGACAAGTAACTGCTAATGTGCTATAGGTACCTACTGTGACTCTCATCAATCACCATCTAGTTGCTTGAAATCTAATTTTCTTTAATATTAATTTTCCCTTTTTATTGGAACTAGTTTTAATCCTTATTAGTCTGAAAAATTATATTATTAGATATTTTATTGAAAGTTTAATATTGACTAGTGATTAATTCGATTCTTTCTCAGATGAAGTTAGTATGTACTACGTTAAAGATGATAATTCTGTGGCGAAGTACTTCTTGGCGTCAATTGTACAAAAATAGTACTACAATTATAATGTCAAAGTGGTAATTATTTTATCATGACAAGGAATACAGAGATCAGTATATTTAGAATTCATAAAAATTCACAATTCATCATAAGTGACGTGCATAGAAGCCGTAATTAGACCGAGATAACATTGTATGATCATTCCACGCTCAGCCTCCTAAATTATTTAAAAGAAGACGAACACTACAGATACATAATAATATGTAAATCAGTATTGCACTCATATCCTAGTACCAACCTCTGTCCATTTCTGTGCGTAGTGACACAATTTGACGTCTGACGTCCACGAACAGCCACAGTACTGTAGCCGCGGACACGACACAGACACAGAGTCCCAGGGCGGCGGCGAGACGGACGAACGGGCGGGACCGTCGGCGGCGGGAGCTGCGGCGGGCCCAAGGCTCCCCCTCGTCGCTGGAGGCGGACAGCAGCCGGCCGCCTCGGGCTCCCCCGCCGCTCACCAGCGCGTCCAGTTCCCTTCTCTTGCGCATCTTTTTCCCCACCCGCAACGGCACCGATGCGTGCACCGCGCTCTCCATGCCGCACCAGATCGCTACCGCGTACGCATCCGCCCCGCACGACCCGACACTTTTACACTTCGTCACTTTCACCTTCGAGGTTCACGCGACCGTCCAGCGCAACGATCGATTATCGAGTGACTACTGACAGTACTGACAAGTTGGTAAGCGAACCACTTCGTCAAGTAAACAACACGTAGCGGTACGCACCTCTGATCTGAGGAAAATATAAGACAAAGCTGATATTGATGTCTTCTCTCAACTCCTCCTATCTCCGCTCCTTTACGACTGAGGTGGTCAGTTTATTGCTTATTGGACCTACAATCTCAATAATATCGATGTTGTCGACCCGTCAGAGTGTCGACCTGAATAATAAACAGACCTAAATTAAAATTGATACGTAGGTATCACGAACGGGAGGGTCACTAATCGCGCTATTCATTAAGAGCAATCTTGTATGTGTAGGTACGCATGTAGCTAATAAATCAGTATTAACGACTCAGTTTTTTATCAAAGGCGAGGTCATACTAAACGAGGAACAATTTTGAAAAAAGTATATACTTGACAAACGGTGTGTAGGAAATCAAAGTAGGTTAAATTAACATTGGAGTTAACATTATGAGTTCATTATCAAGTTGACATTGAAGCCAAGCGATTGGTCTGCTAGCCATGATCTTACGTTATATTGACTTTATAAGGAAATAAATAGATAAAGAAATTTTAGCCCAATTGAACAACTGTACGAATTACAAAAATGTTCTAGATCTTCATAAAATAGGAGTAAATTATATTAATATAAATCCTGTCATCAAATTATCACGTTAAATTTTAATGCTTTTACGTCTTTTAATCCAGCGATAACTGTGAGTAAGATGCGTAACTGATATGAAAAAATATAATAAAAATATAGGTACTCCTCCTACTCCTAATTCAATAAAACCTTTTTGGAAGGCGTTTCGGGAATATCAAGAACTACTTTTAGATAGATAGGTATAGATAGCTTTTGCATCATGCTGCTTGAGTGAGTCTGCGTGCGATGCCTTATGAAAACAATGCCTCCGAGTTCTCGCTTTGAGTAATCTACGCCAGACAAAAGGAACGGAAAAAATGAGCACAGAAATAGGTAGGTAGGCATTCAGTGCAATCTAGGACGAAAAAAGTAAAAAATATTTTTTATTTCACTACAAATTCAGATACGTATTAAGTACGTATTACTGAGAATTTGTTGCATTTATGGAATTGATGTTAAGTTATACATACGCACTGTAATAAACGTTGTTATTTACTAATCCCTAAATTAATAACTCTCACTTTCAAGACGAACTTATGCGCAAATTATCTACACAGGTACGATCGAACTATTAACAGAAGCGATAAGATAAAATATTAGCTAACTATGACGCGGATACATTTGACAAACTGATACATTTGCGTACTATGCTATCGACCAACGGCCCGCGGAGGGCGCGTTAACTCGCTTTGAATGAACACCACGCATGCGCATCGGACCTGCGACACCACGCCAACTTTCCGTGTAAACCATCCCTTCAATAAATAAACAATATTAGTCCGAGCACCTAAAAATTGCTTAATATAACGCTGATATTGTTCAGTAAATATATTTAAAAAAAATCGCTGATTTTCTTTATTTTACATGACGACTGAGCGTTGCCGATTTTTTCAATCGCTGCGTGCGCGAGTCCACACTCTTGCAAGCATCGCGTCAAATTATGATCGCGGCAAAACATGACAAAAAATCGTAGTTCACTTAGAGACCAACCACAGCCGCAGGAGTACAGATAGAATAAAACAATAGTAACAGTGGAGTCATAATTATAGAACCTCTGTGACAGACAAAATAATCAGCGGTCAATCTACGTTATACACGGAACATCATATTCAACACCTAGATCCCTAAAATTAACACTCAAACGACACTATGACTGATCACGTAAGTTTAATAAAACTAAAACAATAATTATAAGCGCTAAGAGAAAAATTGAGCCCACGGATACGTAGAGAGATCCGAAGCAGAACTGACGACGTCACAGAGCAGTTCCTTCACGCATGCGTGCTGCGGCAGAGGAAACCGAGCCTAGATAACAATGACTCACGAAGACAATATCCTAAAACAAGGCATCAGAAAACGAGTCTTTCAAGTACGCCGAGACGAGGTGCGGAGATGAGGCGCGATATGGACGGCCGTGTCTTTATATGGATGTACACTTGATAAGATTTTATCTTAATTGCTGCGGATTTCATTGGACGATTTAAAAGCATACTCTCTATGGATACCATATTAAGCAGGGCCGTCTTAGACTATGCTGGGGCCCTACGGCTCACAAGAATTCTAAAAATTCCTTTTAGAATGGAAAGAAAGCAGACTATACAAATTTTTGTTGTTTTTGTCTACGTTCGTGCAACGAGAAAAGTGCCATGCGCCCGACCATAATATTTTGATATTAAATGTGAGAGAAATTGTCGGTCGTTCGGGGCCCTCTGAGGATGGGGGCCCTGGGCACTGGCCCCGAGTGCCCTAATGGTAAAAACGGTAAAGATATTAAGTTTATATAAAATTGAAACACTGATATTATATTCATATGATTTTAGGCCAACTAAAATTGAACCTATATCTCATATTATTATGAATTTTTCAAGCCGGACACAATTCTTTCGATAATTTTTAGATTTTCTATACTCAAGGAGCATCAGCGTATAAGCATGCAGCTGACCTTAACTGGTTATTGCAGTCTTTCTTCTTTTTGTCTTTGGGAAATCCTTCATGAATAGCCAAGGTGCCGGGTCAGGGCCGACAGGGGTAACGCCGGACTCCTAAAACCCCACGGTTTATAATTCGCGATCAGTTGTCCGGGAAATGTGTATACTTTTGCATTCTTTCGCAACCCGAACAATGTTTGTCCACAATAGAACCCCACCTTGTTGCAGGAATGAAGCTAGAATTTTCCGTCTTCTTCAAGGGGTACAGGAACATCGCGCGCAAACATACACCGGTTACGACCATTTGTAGACCATTAATAATTATTAAACCATGAGCTGATAGTAGGCTATACCGAATTTCTACCTCAACGCCAACAGCTCCGACTATTCCCATGGTTAAACTTTGGCATTCTTCCGCGTGGTTATTGTAGCCGATGGGCAATCGCATCCAACCATAGTTTGATAATTCTTGTTTCTGGGGCAACTACACCTCCCGAATAAAAATAAAAGAAATAAATAGATCATTTAGTTCCAGGCGGGTTACCAGAGAGTTAGTGATATTATCACCCGCATGGAACACGATGGTAGAACCAATACCTAGATCCACACACAATGTGCATTTCGATTACATAAATGTTTCACTGGAAGACTTGTATAGCTCGATCGAGGATGTACCCTTACATAAGTATCTTAGTCATCAAGAGTAAGGACGTATAAATATGTAATATTATAACCTGCAGGAAACAAGTCAGTCAAAATAAGGGCAGAGTGCTGCCTGGCATGTCAGTTAGTCTAAGATAAAGGTAACAAAACACTTACCTTTGGCCGCAACCCACTATGGCCCACTGTTGGGCATGGGTCTCTCCCCACAACAGGGGCAGTGCTGGAGCATACTAATGTGGACTTACCTTTGTCAATATCTAAGCGCATAGAAGACACCTGGTCGTACAGTGCAGCACACAACCATGTGAGCATGAGCAGCCACAGCACCAGAGTGCCACGTACTGCCCAACAGAGGGCACATTGAACCTCAGCTGCTATGTTGGGTTCCGGTGCCCTTTGTTGGATACCACGGTTGCGCTCTTTCCTGTGGAAAATGATATGCTTGCTTCAAAAATTCATTTTTTTCAACTTAGAATATGAAGCAGGTAATAAATAATTTACAAAAGCCAAAATTTCTTATTCAGTCAATTGTCTGATTATTGAAAATGTGCAATGTTATTAATGTAAAAAGGTTTACAAGAAAACTATATGATAAATATAGATATGCCACTATAACTACTAATTCAAGTTTAAGATTAAAATTTTAATGCCCTTGTGAAAGTTTTTTTTTATAAACAGAGCAGGCAAACAGGAAAGTGTGTGTGAGTTGAACCATAATTTTATGGTTAAAATGTGTATAAACACTCACAAAAGTTTTTGTTATTGTTGTATCTGGTGGTACTTTTGAAATCAGACATTATTATTCAAAACTTGAATTAAAAGTACAAACTACTATTTAATTATTTGATTGCGCAGAACAGGCTACAGTGGAGGCTCTTATTAAGCCAAGACTCAATTTGGGTCCTCGCACCATCCCACTAACTAACTATTACATAACATTGTTTATTCTGACAGATGACCCATGCGCTATCAGTGCCAAATGCTAATTTAATAGATTTTTTTTTGTTTTTTACAAAGTGAGGTAAACTAAGAAAGATATGAACTTATCTAAAGTGTTGAAAAGACTACATGATTTTTCTATAGATGATAAGTACTTCTTAGATAAGAAGTTAACTTTATTATAATCTTATAATAAAATTATATTGTAAGTTAACTTTCACAGGTAAAATATTGATTTGTGTCAATAAGTGAAACCTATGTTACCTAGTGTTCTTGTTGAACATTACAAAATTGTTGATATGTATTTGATTTTCATAGTTTGCATGCATGAAGCATTTGAAGCTTATACTTTAAACAAACCTGGTGATTTTCTTTTTCCTATTAGGAATTATTTCTAGCTGCAAATCCTCGGATTCCTCATCACTGGAAAGATCGAGAAGCCTAAAGTTTTCTTTGTTTCCTTTAGATGCCACTGACATCTTTGAACATTAATACACATGCCTCACTACGTTTGTAAAACAAGCTGATATCTGAAATCTTCAACTTAGGCACAGTATACAAAAATATAAACGCAAGGTTAAATAGAAACACGTTGTTTTTATAAATATAACGTAACACGATATCGTTTTTTCACAACTAATCACTATGGATCTGAATAATTGGCTACTTTTATTCAACACATGTAATATCACAACTTTATCACGAGATAAATAATCTAATGTTTTTTTATAAAATAAAATCTAAAACTTCAATTGAATTCATTCAACGCTTTATTTTTTTAACAATGTCATTGTGACAATGTAAATGACATTGACGTCATCGAATTTGACATTTCAAACGGTTTATGGTTTAAAAGCTAGTTCTACACTTGACGTAAATTATAATTTAAAATACCGGAGCTAAGCGGGCGTGAACATCGCGAAAACCATAATTATGCAGTTATGCCTGCTGCTGCCTACCTGGTGTTTTAATTAGTTTTTAAAGCTATATTGCTGCAAAATTGCATTTTTCAATACAAAATTCTACCTACTTGGTACTGATATTGGATACAATACTGAAACTCTATAATAATTATATAATCTGCGTGTTACTGAAACTGAAACGTCAGTTCGACTATTGTTGTCACTTTGTGGCAGCAGCAGAGTTTCATTCCTGAACGACACATGACTGCAGCAGACTGAGGCCTGAGCACTTGAGCAGACAGATGAGAGATGAGACAGACTGTGACAGACAACAGACCCAGGCCAGCTGAGTTCTGGGGGGAACGGGAAGTGGAATTTAGTGCAATTGTAGTGGAATGAATATACTGAAGACTGCTCTGTGATGCTTATTTATTAATATTTTGTGAGAACAACGAACTAAAAACGAAGGCAATCAATGAATACATAACTGACACTTTTGTGAAATTTTAGCCATGAAAGAAAAATGGAATTTTGTGTTGTACCTGGTGTGGTTTTCGTACTTAGTTATATCGGCAATCATTTTATTCGGGCATGGCTTTTTATTATCTCGGAAGACATTGAGCGATGTTTCTGAATGTGTACCTATTAGTGCAATAGGTTGTGACGGTAGGGAAAATTCGACGACGACTTCATTTTGCTCTGAAGATGAGAAAATTCGGCGTATTCTGTCAAATCCGGGAGCGCCGATGGTCTGTGCAAGTAAACGAAGTAGAGTAGTGTTTGTGTTGGTAGATGCGCTGCGATACGATTTTACCGAGTACGATGAGAGTATAGAAAAGCCATTGTACTACCAGAATCGGTTACCAGTGATAAGAGAGACGTTAGATCGGTATCCAGACCGCGCGCGGGTGTTTCGGTTCATAGCGGATCCTCCCACGACAACACTGCAGCGTATAAAAGCTCTAGTGACTGGCTCCTTGCCTACCTTTGTTGATGCCAGTTCCAACTTTGCAGCATTGGAGTTGCTTGAAGATAATGTTATTGATCAGGTTAATATTGATGTTGTTACACTTTAGTGTTAAAAGCGGCAAATTTCCTATAGTTAGCCCAGTGGCTAAGAATTCGACATCTTCACTGCCTTGTCAAATTTTGTTGACACTAGTGATGCCATAGATGGCATCAGCAATGGCACATAGGTGTGCCATTATCTTTCTTTCCGACTCACTGGGTGGGTTTCCAGCACTATTAAGGAATTTTACAAAAATCAGTGAGGCATGTTGTTAGGCATTAATGTTAAAATGTTCCACAGGCAATAAAGGGGAAGAATCGTGCTTTGTTACTTGGAGATGACACATGGGCTCGCCTGATGCCTGGGAGGTGGCTGCGTTCACACGCTCTGTACTCTTTCCACACCTGGGATCTGGACACTGTTGACTCAGGTAATTTCTTCAAATATTATTGGTGTCTTCTGATACACAGAACAGAATATAAATGTTGAATATCACTAAATTTCTACAAATTTAAATTTGTAGTGTGTTGCTTTTTATCATCATTTATTTTTATTATAAAATACTTACATACAGTCATGTTTGCAGTCAATTTAATCAAAATTCAATCATATTCAGAATCTTTTAGTGTTATTCACTCATATTGACTATGGCCTAATTTCATGATTATGGTCAAATTGTGAATATGAAATATATCACTTAATATTTTTTTAAATTCCATTTGTAGGCCTGGATCAAAATGTGGGCTAGAATGTGGTTTGGTCTCTTACAAAATACAATAATAATCAATATTCTCTTTTACCAAAGCAGAGATTATTTTGATTTAAACAAACAACATTCACTTTGCAGAAGTGGACTCCAAGATATATGATGAACTGAAAAAAGATGACTGGGAACTTCTTGTCGCTCACTACCTGGGCGTCGACCATGCGGGCCACAGATACGGCCCAAACCACCCAGAGATGTCACGCAAACTGAAAGAAACCAACACCAGGTTACAAAAGATAATAGAAATGCTCCCACCCGATGTTCTGCTGTATGTAGTCGGCGATCATGGCATGACAGAATCAGGTATTTATAAAAATAGAATTAAAATTATTATTAAAGTAGAATTTTATAACATTAATAATTATAGCCTGACCAGAGTTGTTGTACACCTTCAAAGGTGGCCTCACATTCTCTTTTGATATTGCTACACTATTATCTTACTTCTATAATGTTTTCAATTCCAAGTTATTGCAAGCTTTGACTTAAAAACATAGCATAGTCATCATTTGCACAGTTGCCAATTAATTTAAAATTATTCTGCAACAAGGCAAAGAGTGCAAAAATTCTGGCTGGACTTTATATCCTCAACATAGTGTTGTTGATACACATTGACATTTAAAGAGCCAAATCACTGTTATGAATAAATATCATTTTTATATTGTTTTAGACTCACAAGAATGGAAAGATTCAGATGGTAGGTGCTCTAGTGCCTGAGTTGTAGAATTTTGTGTGCAATACTGTATAAATTTTGTATTACTTCTAGGCTGAAGTTTTTTAATATGTGTGTGATTCTAAAGCATATGCATATGATAGCTTCACAGCCTTGCAATGTTATTTCTTGTATGTAGGCTGAAGATTTTTAATCTCATTTGAAAATGAGGAAATACAATGTTTTAGCTTGCATAATTACTCTTCACTATATTTTAGTCTTGTTTTACTAACAAACAAAATGAAGTTGTCTGTCGCGAGACTTGCTAGTTGGGTTACATTAATTGTCATGCCAATTAAATCTTCATAACTAGTAAAAAAAATCCAGTTACTATGGAGTGCATGCTAAGCTTAGCATCTATTATTGGCAGTGTCTGAAAGTTGTTTTAACAGGGACAAGGTTTGTGTATTCTGTTGGTTGTCATGATAAAATATTTCATCGTTTAATATTTTAAGTATGATGCATGCTACAATTTAAAAATGTTAAGTCAACGCAAATAGAAACAGCTTATGTAGGCATTTTGTAGTTGATTGTATCATAATTATGATAGTCAAGATTAGGTTATCTTAGACATGATCCAAATTTTCTGTATGAATTCAGCAGTTATAATTGTTTTTGAAATGTACTTTTAGATATTCAGACAAGGTTATTCTATTAAATTCTATTGATTCAAAAATTTCCATTCATACAATTTGAGATTTGTTCTGGTTTATGAATGACCAGCTAAGAACAGTTGGGTTCTTCAAAAGGGTGTAAAAAGAGCTCTCCTTTAAAGCTGATAACACACTGGTGACTTCGTATTTCTCGTGTCATTAAGTGAGGGTGATCACTAACCATCAGGTGGCTCATCTGCTTGTTTGCTGTGACTTCTTAAAAAAAGATGGCCTGCAAACTTGCTTGGCTTTGTACTTGAAAGGCAGCCAAGTTTGTAAAATTATATAAACTGTCGAGGCTATTTTGAAGCTACTAAGCGAATTTCTACAGTAGGTATATTGAAACAAAAACTGTTGGTTACTAGGTGACCATGGAGGCGAGAGTAAAGCGGAACGTACTGCAGCCATGTTCGCATACCGTGGATCTGGACTGGCCGGGGGCAAAACAGATGCCATACCCGGTAGAGAGGTTCAGCAGACGGACCTGGCGCCAACTATGAGTGCGGCGCTGGGCCGCCCGCCGCCTGCGCCCTCTCTAGGCAACCTACTGTTCCCAGTGTTGCCAGCTATGACCACGACGCAGACGTTGCTGCACTTGACGAATAAAATGAAACAGGTGATTTGCCTATCTTGATAACGAGTAAATGTTTAAGTAAAGAAAACTGCCCTCTAAATTGAAAAGTTAATAAAAGATTTGTATATCAAATGTGCTTTCGAATTTGACCTCTAATTTAAATTGAAGATAAGGCTCATTACTGATGTGGATTTGATTATCGGAGACCTATGGCAAGCAGCAGATCAATAGGTAAAATTAAAAGACTAGAGAACTAACTTCCGATAACTAACTCTCTGGGTTATGAGGTGAGCAATAGTTTACAACCGTGGAAAAATAGTGGCTTTCTATCTTATAACCCATAAGTGACTTACTGCAGTCATGTCTCCTCTCTCAATGACAAGCATGTAGGACTTAGTAAACCACACTGGCTTAATGCTGACTGGTGGACCAGCATGGCTATTATGATTTAATTTAATACTGTAAAATTTGCTCCAAGAAAAGATAAAAATATCCTTTAATGTAAATTTTATGTTTCAGGTAACACAATATATGGTGAGATATGGAGAGGAGTCTCAGCAGGTATCCTTGGAGAGATTGGCTCAACTCATAAACGAAACAAGAGACCAAATGGACAAAGCGGTCAATATCAAAACCGAGGCAGACCTTAAAGCTTACGTTAAAGATGTTAGGTGAGCAAGCACATTGTTTAAATGTTTATTAGATTATGCTGCAGCAAATGCATGCCAACAATTGACAACGTCCAATCTCAAACAGGACCGAGACAGTGTTTGAAGATGCTTTGTAACATTAGACAATCATTTTACCACTCATAGATAAATAATCATGGCTTCCTTATGGTTTAATATTTCAAGCCAAAAGTCATTTCATTAATTTTAAAGTCAAAAGCTGAATGTAAAAGATGTCAACTTTAATTCAGTTTGCTTTTAAGACACTTGCTTGGCTATTGCTATAATGGAAATAAATAAACATAAAAAGAGAAATTGTCTCTTGTTGCAGGGAACTGATAGATAACATCCGCGGCGTCTTTAGGGAAGTGTGGGTTGAATTTGATTCGTTATCCATGATGAGGGCCCTTATGTTGCTCCTCGTTGTGATATTCTTCAACTGGCTGATAACTGAGGGGATCCCCATAGACAGGATCCCTCTTATATTCGCCAGCTCTTTTATATCTAGCGGACTAAGCGGCATCGTCATATCAGTATTATTCTGTTATTCCGCCTATTACTTTAATTCACTCGACGATGTAGAGTATGTTGTTATATTCAGCACCGGTTTAGTCTCCGGTGCAGTTGTTTGTATATTAGTTATTATGCACTGGGACGGTATTACGAACCGTTGGTACGAAGGGAGGTCTCAGTTGTACGAAAGGTTCGCTCGCGCTGCGCTGGTCGCGTCTGCAGCGGTACTAGTATCTAATAGTTATATTATAGAGGAGGGGGCTGGGCTTTCCTTCCTAACGCTGTCCGTATTAGGTCTAATGGCGTGGAATATAGGGACTATTAAAGCTTTCGCCGTGTGGGCGGCTTGTGGGATAGTCTTAGCGATGACGAGGCCGTATCGAGGTTGTAGAGAGGAACAAGGGGATTGTTGGACTTCGGGGGGGAATATGCCGACCGGTCAGACTTCGCGAGTAGCTCTAGTTCTAGCTCTTGGTTCCACGTCAGCGGTCATTGCAGTGACGAGACGATATGTAGGCTGGCGTGGGTACGGGATCGTTTTAGCGGGTGTATGCGCGTGTGCTCATTGGGCGGTCGGTTGGGGGTCGCTAGGATCTCCTAGTAGATCACGGTTGCTAGCTAGAGGGGCGTGGCTTGCGATCGCAGTCATGTTCCTTCTGTTATGGAGGCGGGAGTATCGTGGGGCTGCGTTGCCCGTGATTGTTTGTGGCTTATTAATATACTTGGCGAACGCCCTTGTACTGGGCGCGTCGTACGCCCCGTCTGCGGCGCTGGCGCTGTTGGCGGGATATCTAACACTTAATTTAGTTTCGCAATTGAAGACTGAAGGAGCACCAAAATTCTGTGAGTATCATCAATTATGTCATTGTGTTTACATTTTAGACTGTGTTTACGTTTTATTTATGTTAATGTTGTTGGTGATTGAATTTAAAGCAATAAATAATGATGACCATTTCTGGTTATTTAAAATCAATTCCAAATTTTATTTTAAACTTTACACATAGAGAGATAACATGTGAATGGTGGCATCCAAAATACAAATTAGTTGAAATTAATCCTGTCACTCATTTAATCTCTGTATAATTCTTAATTTAAGAAATAAGTATGTTACTACGACAATAACTACGACTAGCGACTGTATGTTTTTTTTAATACGTACATTATTTCTTCCAGCACTATCAACAAGGTGCAGTTCTAGTGTGGCGTGCGTTTGGGCGTTACTGGCTTCATACTTGTTCTATGGGACGGGCCACCACGCCACCCTGGGCCATATACGATGGTTCCCAGTGTTCCACGCTGGGGATCCGAACTACCTCACTATAGGACCTGTGATCTCAGCTGTTCTACTGTGGTTGCATTTGTTTGGTGAGATTTCTTGTATTATTTCTAGACTTGATGGAAATATTTCTCTTTTGTTCTTAAGTTTAATGTTTGTAAATGTACCTATACGGCGTCTTAGCTCCCAAAGGAATGGACTAGTATTGAAGTGGTTTCTGCTCAAAAGCTAATGTGATTGCTGCTATGGTTAAGGTCTCAAAGTTCTCACCCAATAATTTACAGTTCACTGCAAAGATGAAAACTTGTAAACGACACACTTACTTCAGGGGACAATAACAATTAATTTGTCTGTTGAGCCACCACACCTCCAATAGAATTTTAATAACCTAATGGTTCTTCTATAATGTTGTCAATTTCAAGAATTTTAGTGTCAGTTAAACTAACTCGTTTATGTTACTCAATATTATTGATCTGGTGTTGTGTTCGTTTGTAAACGTTTTGTATGTTTTTATTTCAGGAATGCCATTCATGTTCGGGGCAACAGTTCCGCTATTAGCATTGTGGGGTCACGGAAGCACCTCACTCAGTCCTAAGACTCAACTCTCCGCTGTGTTCAGTCTGTGCTTGAAATTTGGCCTGTGTTTTGCTATAAGGGTCAGTAACACGCTTTTGCCTTGCTCTCAAAATAAATATAGAATCAAACCAAGACTATATTAGAGCATTTAATGTTCTACAATATTTGGAAGGATTCTCTCCACAATATAGCACATTCCACCATACTGCTACTGATTAAATCACAATTTTCAAACTGATTTCAGCTGTGTTCAGTTTAACATTTGCTATCTAGAAACTCTCTTAAAAGAATTCCCTATTCTGGAATTAAATGTGTCCAACATAGCTTAATTGAATCTATTAGTGGTTCCATCTTGCCATCAAGTCGATCTTGGCATGATGGAAGCTGAAGCTTTATGACCTTGCTACAATTAGGGAGATTGCACACTTTGCAAACCTTGCCTCTGGTGTCTATTTACAGTCTATTTTTATTCTCTTGTCTTATTTGGTAAACAATCTTGGCACTACTTTTTGTGGAAAAAAAGTTTGAAATTGCTTTAAAAAAATAAATGATAGTTTCTTTCTGTTTCTGCATTAAATGACAATTTGTTTTTAAATTTTTATAATTTTGTGACTATATTATTTTTTAATCACAAATAAAAATAAAAATACATGCTAAGATTGTTTACCGAATATGACAAGAGAATAAAAATGGACTATAGTTATTATATTTGTGCTAATACTATCTATCTACCACAGGTGTTCGCGTGCACGCTCTCAGCGACGATCCACTGCAGGCACATAATGATATGGGGCGTGTTCACACCCAAGCTGCTGTTCGAGTTCGGCGCGTGCGCGTCAGCGCTGGCGGGCTCGGTGCTGGGCGCCGCGCTCGCCGCCCGCCACCTCGCCGCCCCGCAGCGCCCGAGTTGACACAAGCGTTACAACAAGTAATCGCTACTCCGTCTGTGACACGAAGTAACAGATACGCAACTAGCCATCCTTCACTGTGAACAAGGCTGATGGAAGCACTAGCAGTAAGGGCTCACACTTGATTGTTTACACTATCGAGCAACTTATCGTCAATTTTCCGTTTTCTTTCTAAAAGATCCTTCTAAACAAACTGCTTACGATTGACCACACTCTTAACACTTTGCTTGTCCAATAATTAGACACAATAGTTAAACAATGGATATGTATCACTAGTGACTCACGGGACAGCGAAGTGGTTAAGTTTGACTCATCGTTAATTTTTTAGTGTCATCCAGAGATTGACTGTGAAACTGTGTGTATTCATACAAGTCCTAGTCTTTTTTATCTGAGCAATTTTTTTTCTGGTTTTTCAATCTTAACACAGTATTTTTATTCATATACCTATTGTAGAGATTTGTGATTTTCCAGAATCTTCTACATATTTCACTTTGTTTGCTCATATGTAAACCACGATTATGGTGTCTCACAGTGTATACTTTTCAATATTGGAAGCCGTCTCCCTATAGGGACCGTGCACGGCGACACCTATGCCATCTAGTGTCATTTATCGGAACTGCATGGGACAATATTGCACTTTAGTTGTGGCAGTTTCGTTTTAATCCCTTTGTTTTTCATATGTTTTCATAATGTCGCATAACGAAGAATAACTCAATATTTCACTATAAATTACGGATTAAATTATGTAAAATGTATAAAATGCGATTTTAGTGATATCAAGAATAGTGTGTGTCGTGCGAACGTTGATATTTTTCAAATTCTAAAAGTATTTGGTCCAAGTGTTTTTCAATAGAAAATTTGTTGGTATATTAATAGGGTGTAGAGGATTTTCAGATAACATTGTTTAAATAAAGTGAGCAACGCATAAAGCAGTATCTATTTTAAGATGAATGCCAGGTATTTTGATATTGTGTGATAAATAAAAATGTTTAAATAGAACAAATTCCTCCTTTTCATTGAAAATAAAAACAACTTGAATTTTAAATTAATCTCAAAACAAATTATATATTAGTTTTATTTAAAAAACCTTGATAGTTCTTTTTAACCGTTTGAATTCATGTCACGTGTATTTTTAACTGCATTTATCCAACTAATCCAACTTTTCGTATAGTTTTTAGCCAGAGCATGTTGGTACTATCAGTGGAAAATTACGAGAATTTACACTAATATATTTATATATTTTATTCTTGGAAGTATTGGAGCATCCATCAATACAAGAATACACTTTTAATGAGCCTTTTAATATACAAAATTATTTGTGATACACTTTTCAAAAAGTTAACATACGGTAGTAATCCTACCCATGCAGTTCCGATAAATGACACTAGATGGCATAGGTGTCGCCGTGCACGGTCCCTATTGAAGCATCATCTATGTGGACATTAAAACAGTTGCGACTTACATGCAGTTGTCTCTATACATAATTATATGGGGCGTGTTCACACCGAAGCTGCTGTTCGAGTTGGGCGCGTGCGCCTTGACCAATTACGTTTTGGATTGTGTTCCACTTCCACTGTTTCTTAGTTGTTTTACTTGACGATTTTTAATCTGTTTTTTAGAATTTTAAATTTAGGGTGTCAAAAATGGGTCACCATGAATAGCTTCCTAGTATTTTAACGTTTAATTCTAGTAGGAACAGTACCAATGTAATATTTCAAATTTCACGGGATTTCCAAGTTTTACAATTTATTCTTTTTTTTTTACAATTTGTTGTTTCAGATGGTCATACATTACGTTAGTTTCTTTAGTGTGGTGTCTACACGTAAACCTATTAAGATTCGATGGCAACTATAAGTTTTATGCAGTCCTTTATATTATATGAAGCTAACTTTACTAGTAGAATTGGATCCTTCTTTGTTGCACTATCCTGTTCATCGATATTTTGATTTGTATTGCAACTTCACCTTTGAATTTTAAATCTTGAATATCTGAATTTATAAGTGCTCCTTATAGTGCTGTCGAGAATAGATACCTAATTGTTGTCACTTTAGTAAAAATATTAAATCTGTTTTAAGCAATGCAATTGTACTGAATTTTAGTGTTTTTTGAAACTTTTATAGTTTTGCTAAAATATTGGAATAATCTTTAAATTGCAATACTTTTACAGAAATTTTATACTTTATTATAATTAGCTATACAACTGATTAAAAGCAGATGCCAATTGTAAAATAGATGCTTTAATATATTACAACCAAATAATAAAACAAACATTTTCAGAAAAAGTACAATTATTAACTATTGATACACAGAAATAATTTTGTATTATTTTTTTTTTACAATTTTTTATAGTTAATTAGTGTTGTTACTTTATTAAAAGAGATTAAACTGTTCTTTTATTGTTGTTTATTGGAATGTTCAATGTGTTTTTATTTTTAAAATGTATTATTAAAAAGAACAATGATATGTGATTTTGGGGTTATTTTAATTGTTTGATTAATTAAGGTATTTTTATCTGCCGCCATTTGTTTTATATAGCAGCACATAGTGTAACTACTGAACATGGGTATAAAACACTGATAATAACAAAAAATACATTATAGAAAATGTACACTTCACATTTGACCTTTTTAAAGGTATTTCGAAAATAATGATCATTGCTCTGTTTTTTTTAAAATGGCGGCTTATGCCGGAGTCCATACAAAAATTCTAAATGCCTTGTAAGTATATAAGCAGTGTCTCTTGTATGGGTCTTTAGACAAAATTGAGTGTGAAAAAAGTATTATTTGTTGATTTTTCAATATTTTTATTACCTTTAACTAATTAATTAATGTATACAACTGTATTTCATCATAATTGTTATATATTTTACCTGCAATGTCCATTGTTTTGACTTGAGAAAAGACATATTCTAGTTTATATAACTATTTAAATTAATAATATATTAACATGGCCGTGTTAAGCCTGTGGAGATGGACATATTTCCGTGACTATGCATTTTTATGAAAATATTTAGGAAATCAATGTTATTATAATTATGTTGAATTCTTATTAGTTTCCTATTAAAGGATGCATTTTTAATCACTTTATAATATATCTTAGATGGAAACCAAATAAGTCTACCAAACGTTTTTGCCATTAATTGTTACTGTAGTATTTGTTTTCTGCACATGTTTTTATTCTAAGTTTCCTTAATTTTGGTAAAAAATAATAAATAATAATAAAAATATATCGAACTTATTTTAAAGGATTGAATAATATAAAAATTTAAGTAAAAAAATTGGGTTTTATTCTTTCATGTCAGTAACCCATTAATGACCCACTAGAGCGTCGGGTTTCCTCTCACAATGAGAGGGATGTAGGCCTTAGTCCACCACACTGGCCTACTGCGGGTTGGTGGATTTGATGTCGAATTTTTCTTAATCAAACATTATTTATGAAAGATCCTGCCTGACTAAAGGCTCTCTCATATTACAATTCACATATATGGTCATATTGTTTGTACAAATTCTAAAAAAACTGCTTTCTCTGTTAGGCAAAAATTAATGTTTATGATCACAGTAGTAGACGTGGTTACTTTAAACCAAGAGGCCTGTATAATATTATATGCTGTAATGTTACTATAAATTATATCACAAATAAGTACTTTACCCACTTACAGAGTTGGGGCGCAATAGGGAAGAGATAATAATAATTAATAATTGTCAAGCTACTGTCGTTATCTCTTGTTCCAATGCGTTTGTCAAGCTACTGTCGTTATCTCTTGTTCCAATGTTTGCCCTTAGTCACATAAAATATCCTGTGTAATGTTATTTAACTTTATGAATATTGTTTTCTATACCAAGCTGTACCACACTGAATTATTACACTGATTTTTACCAATAAATTAGATAATAAGTATGTAGATTTTACGAAATAAAACAATGTAAGTATATGATTATTAAATTTTATATTCTGGAATATTAAACAATTATACTTTTATTCTAGCATGAAAAGCACATTGAATAGAATAAATCTAAAAACATTTTATTACTATAACATCCAAAAATATACTTTAAAGCTTGAATTCTAAGAAATGTTGTCGTCCAGCACCCCTACCCTCTGTATATATAAGGATTAAAATTGCAGTGATTCTGATTTCTGAGCTAAGTTCAACAGTGGATAAATTTATAATTATCGTTTATAACCATTTATATATTTATTTACTGATTTAAGGAAACAAAAAAATTGCAGCTACTTCTAAGAGTTGGGAGCTGGGGGTTGATATGGTTTCAGCAGATATTCAGAAAACGAATTAACTGCTGCGGCGCCGCGCACTTCCTTGTCTAACAAGGGCAGTTTGGTAACGTGGAAGTCCTCGTATAGATCTGCTATTTGTTCCAAGTATTTCTCTTGGACCTTGTGCCTCGCTGCGCACAGCTCGCAGGGCGCGGACGTGCGCAGCAACAACTGGTTCACAATAATGTTGTGAGTGTCGATACCGCAACGCGTAAGCTCTTGGACCAGGCGTTCAGTTTCGTATAGAGAGAGAAATTCAGCGATACAAACGCACACGAAGGTTGTCTGATTCGGGTCCTTGAACTGGATATTCACTTGTCTAATAACAGACAACATTTCGTCCATTTTATTGCTGAAAATATCAGAGTTAAACTCGGCGAGTCCGAACAGACTGGCTACTTGGTTGATAAACGGTGCTACCTGTGGAGACAATTTAATAATACACATAAATCATTCATTTTATTTTTCTTAGTAAGCCATTATGCACTATTTTACTAATAAAATTAAATGTTCACTTGTCAAAATATTGTCTACTCAATATTCCATAATATTTTTTAGCAGAAACTTCATCACTGAAAAGTATGTTTAGTGTACCTTTGATTTCAAACGTAGCAGTTTGCCAAGCCCCTTCTCAACAACTTGTGGGAAGGAGAGGAGACGCAATGTGTGCCCTGTGGGTGCAGTGTCAAATACAACTGCACTGAAATTCATGCCTTTTACCAATTTCATCACCTAAAACAGACAAAAATAAAACAATACCTAAAAGAGCAATTTACGTGTTGTATGTAGTCCTATTATAAAATATAAAAAAATAATGCTACACGCACATAGCCCTACTCTGGGATTCAGAAATTTGAAATCAATTCAAATTTCTGCTCCATTGAATCCTGGACCATCTGTGGAGTACACTAGCAAGTCATAGTGATCAAGGTTGACTACTGAAAAACACAGTCAAATGACTAATTGAATAAATAAATATTCAGATATAGTTAAGCAGGTCTAGTTAAGATCAAGGTAGTCCAATCCATTTTAAATAGCACACAGTAGGATTAGTTAACTATAGTGCTATTTTTGAGCAAAAGTTGGGACCATTCAGATAACTACATGATTTTTTCAGTTGACTGGACTAAGAGTTAATTCATACTAATTATATATAAGTTATTAGACACTAACCTCTACAGACTCTTCCTATGGTGTGCAGGGTGAGGGAGGCGATCAAAGCTGATCAATAAGATAGTCCCCTGCTGGGGCACAAAACAGAACAAAAAATAACATCCGAGTTCTTATTTCAAACTCTGTATTGGCAGGAGATTGCTGATTTATTTAGTTTAGTTTCCCTCCATCACCTCTCACACCATAGGAGAGTCTTGCTTACAGCAGTCATCCTCTAAGTGAGTGTACTACCATTAAAATTTTCTTGCAATAATCCAGCTAACTGGATCAAGGAAAAAAGAAATGCTTAAATAACTTTACATTTGGAAACCCTATCAACATTACTTTCTTATTACCGCTTAGAGAAAGGAGTAGTGAGTTTGAGTATACTCCACACCAATCCATACAGGTATTTCCCTTGCAAACAGACTGAGCTTTGAAGTACTCATAAGTAGTAACTACTTAATGGTTTTATAAAATAAAGATAGTAAAGTGATAAGATAACACAGAATAGTGATGAATTCTTGGTGAGTTCTATCAAAATCTACTTAATTTTTTTTTCTTTTTTTTTTTATAGAAAAATTTTATTCTTTCATTTCAATTTCTATAAGAATCTCTGTTGGAGTTCTATAAGAATCCATTGCCAGACTGTGACACCATGGAAACAGCAGTATTGCCAACTTTAATACTAAATATAGTACACTAGTAATATCTATACTTTGCTTGCCACTTGACTAAAGAGAGCTAAATATTTTTTTCTAAATATAGTATAAGTACTGTATTTTCAATAATTTTGACATTATAAATCTTTATACATAATATGGACTGCTTGTTTTTTGTATTTTGTCAATTTGACTTAATAACTTCGGTCGCAGAACTAGCACCACACTCCTAAGCTCTGCAGTACATTCGCACATGAATAACATGATATATTTTTGGAAAAATGAAATAATTCTCTTACCTCTGCATAACTCATAGCCTCATCTATACCAGGAAATGCTCCGACAATTTCTTGCATCACTCCTTTGCCAAGACGCATGGCTTCAGTCTCTCCCTCAAAGTACTCTTCAGGTAATTCTGTGAGCCCAACGTTGGGATCTATTTCCATTGCTGAGAGATTATCAAATCCCTTTACTTTTGTTGGCACCTAGTGGTACAATTGACTAAATATGAAAATAACCCATAAACAAAACACAATTTTTTAAAATATAAATAAAGAAACACCATCTTAGTGTCCATTGCGAAGTTTGTATTAGTTTTAACCTTACCTTAGAGAATTTTTGGCCGAATGCATCTGAAATGTTATGAGCTGGGTCTGTTGATATAATCAGAACCGATTCTCGAACTTTAGACAGCTGGACCGCAAGACTACAGCTGAAAACGTAAGTAAATATTTACAATTCAGGAAATTAAAGGACATAATATAATAAGTAGAACACTTGTTTACGTGAAAGCTTACCTGCATGTAGTCTTACCAACCCCACCTTTTCCACCAACGAAAATCCATCTCAGAGATTTCTGTTCTATTACGTTCCTCAAAGAAGGTTCTAGCGGTTCGAAATCTCTATCTTCATCCATGATTTTGGACACTTTATGTATTTATTTATGAGGCAATTTAATAAAATCTATTAATCTACGAACAATTAAATGACAGTCATATACAATTTTATTGATGAATTGTGTAAAAACTAAAATGAGTACCGTGACTCAACTCAATTATATACTGACATTGACAGTCAGTCGTCTCAGCTGACACTCAGCTTCATCGTAATGTCAACTCTACACTTGCGACGAAAAGTTCCGTGAAACAGGCAACTTGAACGTGAATATCGCTCTCTCTTTAGCCATTCACTCGTCTTACTTATTGCTAGACATAGTTTCTTCCGAGGTGCGCATGCGTACCTGAGCTCGATCTTCGGATCGTCTCATCCAGTTCCATCCAGAAAAGTTGAGTTTTTGTTTTTTTTTGGATGGCATATTCAATCTGTAGATAGTTTTATTTTTTGTATAGTATATTTAATTTGTTAAATTAACTTTAGTTTTGTCTATGGTTGACAGCACTGACGTCTGACGTTGACACCTTGACATGACAATGACAAATGGTTGAGCGAAAATTTGATGAACGAAGAATAATAAATGGGGAAGGAAAATAAATTATGAAAAATAAGAAGAAATGAAATTAAATGAATGCAATGGTGGTGTTATCAAACAAATTCAGTCGATTGCGGATTAAACAACAAATTTTATATCGATAAAAAAGCTATATTTCATAGGCTGAAAGTAAAATTAAAAGTTTAGCACGCCTAATTTCAATTTGTTGATTTGTTCTACTTTCATTCATCAAATTATACTAATAAGAAAATGAGCGATACAAATAAACAATGAAAATGATATTCAACATGCCGGGTCGATTCGCATTTAAATTGTATCTATTTGTTACTATAGTGGCGATTATAATGTACTGTTTATATTTGATGCCACACAATAAACTGAGTGGCCTGGAGACTGTGCCGAGTCCACCGTCTCAACATCGTCCTGTGCGTCATCTAACAAAAGTGATAACAGTGGTGTTTCGGCAGTTCGATGAATTTGAGAACGATATCGCTGACAGCGTCCAGACTTTGGTGACTGCGTTTCCATCAATTCCCATTGTGATTTTCTGTCGTCGGTTGCAGTACCCGCCCTTTCAGTTTTCAGCATCGAACGAAACTCTGCGTAACGTCCGGGTCGTGTCTCTCGAGTTTAAGCTCGATTCTTCGCCTCAAGAATTAGACCCTCTGTCTTACATACAAACAGATTACGTTTTATTCTTGCCTGATTCAATCAGAGTCACACGTCGAACCGTTCAGCACACAACTACGAAGGAACTAAAGAACCATCCGATCGCTATAGGGGTGACAAACTCGCGCTTAATCTGCCAGCAAGTGAAGTGGGACTACCCTGAGTGGATGTTAGAGTATTCTAAAGATGCTTCAGGCAAGTTGTGTGATGCCGTCAGTGGACAACATGGGCTCCTTATTAAGACCTCGTTACTGCAAAGCCTTCCGCAACCATTTGCCTCCCCTTTCCCAGAGGCACTGTATTTGCAGACAGCTGTGAAGAATATCAAGGTAATAATACTTGGCTATATTCGTCAAACAATTTACGCCAAATATAGTAATTTTCATTGAAAATCTCTACCACAGTACATACTTGTAGTGATTGGGTCTGTGCTCTGCTCTGATATAGGCCTTAGTCACAAAGGTGAATCTGTAGTATACAGGTTTCCTTACATTATGCATAGTTTAAAAAACCATTGATATATTATTATTTAAGATGAGACCAGGTCCATAAAAATACCCAGACAAATACATGCACTCTCAAATTGACTCCAATTTCAACCTTTTTCTTTATCTTTTCAGATTCTACTATCAGATAACAAGATGACAGCTGGCAGGAGTGTTTTGAAGACACCAACGTCCAAACAGAGGGTGTCGAGACGCATGAGAGATTACCGGGTGGCTCTGTATAAACAAATTGGTGTCAAAGCAGTTAAAAGGGAGGATGGGAGGATGCAGTGGTATGGGTGTAAGCGGGAAACACAGGTAAGTCTAACACATTAAAAATATAATTTTCAGCCTGTGTTGGATGTTTTCAAACCATCAACAGGGCCTTCAACAAGGTTCAACGACTACTATCCTATCAATAACAATCAAGGCAGGTGGCTTAATGTGTGCTCCGAAGCACGGGAGCGCATATGTAATGGATTACTAGTGATCACCCATCCAGTTACTGACTACACCCAACATTGCGTTTTCGATATCATACTATCTACTCAAGCAGCAGAGCTATGCTCACTTTGCACATTGTTAATAATAATTTGTATTGTGTTAGTTATTGTCCTGCTGATCTGTTTTGCCAGGATTTGGTAGGACTAATCATGAAATGAATTGCTCATGTACACCTAATCAGACTTTGTGTGAACCATGCTTGGAGATTGTCGGTCAAGTTCATACAAACACACAACTTAATATTCTCATGATGACTTATTAGGTGTTTGCAGGCCATTAGTGTACAAGTCTTATAACCACATTTAAAATTATTAGTTTTGTTTAAATTTCCAGAGGTGTTTCCCTACTGTGCAAGGCACGCCATCCTACGTGCTAGCTGGACGGAATCTACCGCCATGCTGTCGCCGCAACCTTCGTCGCACTGCCGCTCACGTGCTGCGTTCCTTGCTGCAAAGCGGTGCTCGGTGCTGGCTTGAGACAACTTCGCTTCTGGGAGCTGTCACACAGTGAGTGATTGACCACTTTCATTTAGCATGATCAGTGTTTTTGTGTACCTCGCCATGTTATGTCAATTGTATGAATAGTTAGAATGTTCTACAGCCAATGAGCACATAATTATAAACTTAACATCAACAATGTTACAGAAGACGGATGAGAATTGCTGAATGTGGCCTTTGAAGGTTTAAAATGTTTCTGGTATAGCTATAAAATGGTGGCTTACTGATTTCTCAATCCATAACGCATTACATACGGGGCAAACAATTAGCTAGTTTTGGTGGCATTAAGTTGATCAATATCCTCAGTACAGTTTTACTTTTCAGAAATGACATACTACCATGGGCTGAGTACGCGGAGATAGGCATCCATGCATCAGACTTGACTCGTGTGACCTGGTTGCAGAGGGGAGGTGCAGATCCCGACGGCTTTGTATGGGAGCGTGCCACTAAGGGCCATTACTACAGAGTGGCATACTCTGCCACCAACAGAGTGTATGTGCTGGTGTTGCCCTTCACTGCGAGGAATGGGACAATGTGGCCAGCGGACTGGGTGATGGCTCATCAGAGAGAGTTTCCCGAGAGGCATCTGCATCCACTTGCCCAGGTTAGCGTGACACTAACCTGACCTACTGCCGCGCTCAGTTAAGACGCTATTGCACTGCGTGTCAGGCAGTCAGTAGCCCATTAATGACCCACTACAGGGTCGGGTCTCCTTCTTGCTATGAGAGGGATGTAGGCCTTAGTCTACCACGCTGGCCTACTGCGGGTTGGTGGACTTCACATACCTTTGAATTTTTTTTTGTGAACACTCAGGCATGCAGGTTTCCTCACGATGTTTTCCTTCACCGTAACAGCAGGTGATATTTAATTTTATAAACTGCGTGTGAGTTAGTCATATGTCAAATTAGTATGTCAACGTAAGTGCTCCCACAGTACTTTTAAGGTCAGAATATTCGTGCGTGAACGTACGTGTATACGCACAAGTTAAATTCGTAAGAAATCACGTCCAAATAGTAAGTATAATCAGAGAAGCTTCATGATTAAAACCAAGATCTCGTTCACTTGATCACTTCACAGTTCTCTTTGTTGCGTTTTAGACAAGTGTTATATAACGTACGAGTACCCTCACACTCTCAATGCCTTTCATCGATTTCAGATATCATTTGTCGGTCGACAAGCACCGGCGCCCAACGATGCACGCGCGTTCCTTGATCTGAAACTGGGCTCCAATGCGGTAGAGAGATGCAATAAAATAGGTCCCAAACTTCTGTATCCTTAGGAACAATGCCAGTCCACATATGTGCTATCCTTCTGTTGCCAACGTAAGCATTTAAATTATTTTATACTACCACATTACAGACAGCATTTACAGAGAAATCAAAATGTCGGCACATCTAGTCAATCATAGAACAGTTTGTATAAAATAAACTCTTTTATACATTGATTACGGTATTTAAACTATTTTTATAGTGATGACACAGGTACTGGTAATACTAAAATGATGGACAGCATCTAGGTCTAGAATGTAGTAGAAAAAAACGTTGTTTTTAAGAAAATAGGGAATATATTCACTATTAAAATCGCATTTCAACAATAATAGAACTTACAGACATAAATATACACCAAAATGTGAGGGAGAGGCGTTTAGTGATATATAAATAATTATTAGAAAAAGCATATTGTTCAAAAAGTGGAACACAGCCTATTCTAGTCATAGTATTGTTAGTCCCTGTATTTATATTATTGTAAAAGATTGAACAAACCCATTGAGTGAGAAAAATAAATGATTACATATTAATTGATCTGATTAAAATCTTAACAAGCAAGTTAACAGAAAAACCATTATTGGTCTATGAAATTAAAACTTTTTGAAAATAAACAAGATCTTGAACAATTTTTTCTATAGTAAGAGATTTTTCATTTTACTAGTGATAATGGGAAAGAATTGACTTAAAAATAGCTCTGCTGTTGAATATAATAATATGCTTGCATTTAATCTTCAATGGAAAATGAGAATTGAAAATTACAAATATATTATTATTGTGAAGTATTGGGAAGTAACATAGTATTTCTAGTCACTCTTTATGTGATATTTTAATGATAAGGTAGCATCTATGATTTGTTCGTCATTGTATAGGTATATAGTTTTTTATTACTTCAGTAAAACCTCTTATATCAGTTTAATGATATTGTAATGTTAATTTTGTATACCAAAAATCAAAGCTTTTACTATTTTGTATTCGAAGCCATCAACACCTTGATTTTTTAAAGTTTTTAGCATAAACTTAGAAAGAAAAACACACCACTTAATGTAATAGGTACATAATTTTAATGTAAAGTTAATGATTTTTTCGGGGAAAGCTCATGTACCTACCTATAGTTATTTAATGTAAAGTTCACATTTCAAGAACTAATGAATCATAATTTTATATATCATAGTTTTTAATTACTATGAATCATAATTTTATGACACTAGTCATATAATTAAGTTTGTGCTTAAGAACACAGTTATTAGGAAAAGAAACTAAATCAGAAGTAATTTAATTAATATTTATTGCATTAAATTTATTTTTGTCTTGTAGGAATTTTTTTGTATGAGTTCTTGTAGGATTTTTTTTTCCAGATATATGGGAATACAAATTTTAATATTTAAATTATTGTATTGTATTTGTATATGTTATTTAAATAAGATTTCGTGTCTAGTCACAACTTAATTGTTAGTAACTATATTCAAAGACCATTTAAAATGGTATTGTTTTGTTTATAGAGTTTATTAATGTTTAGTGCAAAATTTGCTAGTTTTATAAATTAATAGAATAAATTTTTATTCTTATGTAAGTATAGTATAGTTAAGAGGATTTGAAATTTCATTACTTCTCAATAGAGTATTTGGAAAATGGGAATGTTGACATGATACAAAATAAACTTAAAAGAAATCTCAAAAAAGTGCACTTAAGAATGTCAAGATTTTCAGAATTTTAATTTATTTTTTAATTAAACTTAAATTTAAAACTGATTAAACTTTATTCAACATTTTATATAACATTAAAAATGATTTTTAACCTAAAAATGATTTAAATTTGATAGAAATCTATGAAATCAATTTACGAAACGACTCAAAGTTATGGCGTCGTAAGCTTATATTTTATTAAAATTATTATTTATGTTAATTTGGTTGTTAACATTCCTATTGTTTTGATTATGATAATAGTAAATTCTCCATCTAGGCTATTTTCGTTGGCTAAAGCGATTGCACCCTGAAGCACCTCTGACTAAAGATGAAAGCATTAAAGTAAGGCTGGTTTTAGTAACAGATTAGATTAGCTTATATATCCAGATTTTTAAATGTTTTTACACACCTGCAAAAATACAATAATTTGATGGTTCCTAAGCACTTTCAGGCTGGGTCCCTAAGATTGCGCGGCATGGCGCGGCGGCGCTCGGTGTATGCACATTCATATTATTATGATTCTCTTCAATTCTCTTCAAAGTCTTGAAACAAAAGCTCCGCGCATGAAACAATTTGATCTTGTACCGCGTGGTACCGCGCGGTCACGAGAACCCAGCATACAATAAAATACATTTTGTAAATTGTAGGTATATTTACATGTGTAAGCACAAGAAACCAAATATTTTTTGCAGTATAATGAAAACGAACCCCCAAAGTGGGCGAAAATTTAACAAAAAATAGATATTATAATATTTCTTCATAAAAATTTGTGCATTTTCGACATCATCCACTCTTGAGACAGTGGACTTGGGCCTTGTTTATAATATACTAACTGCAAATTATGATATTATTTTTAGTAACTAAGTAAATTAAAATTCATGCTTTGTAAAAGTACCTTTATTAGTTAGGATGTCGTAGTTTTAAGTAAATGTTTTATTTCAAAAGCTTACTTGGACTAGAAATAAAAACGTCATAATAAATTGCTGTTTTATTTGTAAGAATAACAAAACTCATTTTAAATTCTTGACCATCACAAATATTAAATTAAAATAAGTTAATGCTTCAAAACAATTAGTCGTCTTCAAATTTTTCATCAACCACTCCAGTTTGGAAAGGCGGATCTCGGACAAGGCTTAACAGTTTATCCAGTTTCATAATCTGTAAAAGATAAAATATCAGTATGAATAACGACTACGTTATTTTATTATGACGTGTTTAAAATAATGTAATATTAATTTTAAACACAGTTCTGCATTCAGTTTTTTTCTTTAATATCAATTCAATCAAATCTATACCTAAAGCTCTTGGCTGTTTGATGTAAAACGATATTTCAAACAGATATGAAATATTATTTGTTGAGGGAAAAAACAAAAAAAGAACAAGAAAAATGTAGATAAATCTAAATATTACAGAATAAAATAAAAAACATTAAAACATTAAAAACACTATAACTGTACCTGCAACGTCCTTTGATCGATTCCTTGTGCTTTCTTAGGTGGCTTGCACATAACTCGTAAATTCGGCGATAATTTCAAGACGTGACAAGTTCCCCTATAAATGTTTTTATTATATTTATTTTTATTAGTCACTGATTTAAATAGTATAAAAATAATGGTGACGAAATTATGCCCCCAGAGAGATTTGAACTCTCGACCCCTGGTTTACAAGACCAGTGCTCTAACCCCTGAGCTATGGAGGCGATAATTATCTAAGTGAAATATCTGAATACAATACAACTATAGGTACTATAACGTCAAAGAATGACTAAAAATATCAGTATTTCTCTGGTCATTTTTGTAAATTTTGTCGAATTTGTACACAGCCTTTTTTGTGTAAATATATTTTTTTCTAAATGTGTGTGGCATACAGTTCTGTAATTTGGGGCTTGAAACAACTGATACAAAGAGGCATTCAATTCAGTGGAGACGCAAGTATTTTGGATGTAGGTACCTATCTCATCATCCTGCATCCTCAGGAATCAATTGTTGTTGGTAGACAGAAGTAGGTACTATAGTTTTTTTTGTATTTCATAGAAATAGTTTTGGGTCGTTTGTTTTTTAAGTTGTCTAAAAGTTGTTCGTTGATTTGGATTCATGTAGGATGTTGCAGATGTGGCTTTTAACTTCAATATTTAGGTCAAACACACCTGTATTAATTTCCGCCGCGTGGGTTGGTAGGGACGTTACAATTCAGTATTGAACTCTACGCAATTTCACCCAAATCTGTTTATCTGTGAAATTATAATGATAGTATGCTAGGTTTTTTTATTGAAGACCTACTTGGTATCGCCGCAGAGGATAACAGGTAGCCGTTGATTGAAGTCGATTCTTGTGAGTTTCTTAGTCTTCTTCGAGACAACAGCTTGCACACATATAGGCCGGTATTTGTTGACGTTCAGATCGAAAACGTATACCTGAATATATTTTAAGAAAAGTAAGTAAAGTAAATATAGGTAAGTTAAATTAAATAAACAGGTCTAAAAGATAATTATCTTTTTTAGATTATAATCTATCTCAAGAACTACTTAGTTGCATTACTTATTAGGTATTGATTAAAGTTTAATAGATGAATCATTTTACTATCATACTCAATATCTATTATACATGCGTCCTTTTATATTATTATTATTTATCGTGATTCTGAGTGGTACCTACACAGGTTGGTGTAGGAAAGGAAAAGCATCGAAAGACATCTATGAGTAGGTATCTATATAATTAAGCCTTTTCTACCTTTCCATCGGCAGTGCAAGCTGCGAATACGGTACTAGAATAAGGAGCCCATTTCACATCTCCAACTGGCGATCCAAGGTCGAACATGAACAGGGGCTCACTGGAAATGAAATTAAGTAGCTATAATATTATAAGAAAAGTATAATATCCTTTAAAATTTAATGTTAACGGAGTCCGTCAAGTCAGTGTTCACCACGATTATTCGCTGAACTAGCGACCTGATTGAATAAAATGTATTTCATTGAATATGTACTTACTCGCGTCCATCCTCCCAGATCTTAACCCGCCAGTCGCCGGAGCAGGACGCGTAGATGCTGTTGTTGAAGAAGTTATAATTGATCCTATAGACCGGCATGTGGTGGCCCTGGACCGAGCGCACATAGTTCCGGTTGTACTTGAGGGAGCAGGTGTGGATCATCCCGTCTTCAGTGCCCACCATGAATATGTCCGACTTCTCTGGGTGAAAGCAGATGCAGCTGCCGCAACCTGGTTGGAAGAATAAATAAATTAACTTTTACGTATTCTGATCAATAACATGAGACAGTAGAAATCAATGAATGTTCTCGCCGCAGAAGAAATCTTATGGGTAAGTAGGCAGCAATCTTTGACCTGTAGGTGGTTTCTCTCTCTTTCTCGAAAGTTGATAATACTTGACAAGTAGGTCGTAGAAAATCTGACGTCGTTCTTTCATTCGTCGAATAAATTCCAAAAGCTGAATTCACCATGAATACCAAGTATTAGGCCAGCGGGGTGGCTAAGGTCTCCTTCTCATTGTAAGTGAAGATCCGACCGTAGATCCGCCGATCCGCAGTGGATCCCTAATGGGTTGTAAACAAAGTTGAATCCTTAGCACAGGGTAATAGAAGTTTACTAACTGTTAACGGTCAGCATGGTGCCGTCAGGTCCAGGTATGGGCGGCACGTTGGAGTGCAGAGTGATGATGGTGGTGGCCTGCAGCTCGCCGGGCATCACCGCCCACTGCACCACGCGTCCATCGCCGGATATCGAGAAGAACGACGCCTCTCCGTCGATGAGTCGGGCTCCCCAACGTATCTGAGATTAATGCAAGCTCTATTGACATCTATAGACATTGAGCGCCAGGCACGTGCCGTGGTGGATCAAAATTCTTATTCTTTCATGCAATGTAGGTATATAGCTATATAATTATAGGTGAATAAACATTAAGTGTACGCGAGCGTAGAGTGTCCGGCGCAGACACGGCCCAGCACCGATTTTGTACTTGCCGGCGAGCGTGAGGTTCATTTGTTTGGCTCAAACTAACACACCGAATAAAGTAAGCCCAAACCACTTGACATTGACACCACCAACCACCAGAGACCACCAAGAGCCACCTCATGGCAAGAGTTCACCTTTTGACACGGGCAACATCAGAGTAGACATCTGTGCGTTGCTGGCTTTGAAGGAGCAGAGCTCTCCCTTTTATTGTCAGACAAGTTTAGCCTTAATGGTTTTTAGATGTATAGCAATGTAGGAAAATTTTCTACCTTTTAATATTTGTAAGAAGTATAATTAAACAGTCTCTCAGACTATATCTCACCTCCCAAACAATGCTGCTGTGTTTATCATGCACAGAGTTGGATTTGTATTGGTAAGAAGATTCCAGAGTGAGTTGAGCGTTGTATACACATACATTCCCATCGTACAGTCCTATTGGAAAGAGAATAATTAAAATAATGTGTTGCTGCACTGAAGAAAAATAGTCGTGACGTCATAATTTGAATGAATACCGTTGTTTGTTCAAGTGATATTATTACCATACTCAGTACCGGAATAATTGGTAGGTATTTATATTGTTTACACATCTACGTTTATTTTATGTATATTTATGTAAGTATAAACCAAAGTGGACAAAGATTTGTCATTGTTATAAATTATTACATTAATAATAAATAGATTGCATTTTTTCTGAATATGACTAGTATCTAATTTATTTTAGTCGGTTCAATTGAAAACATTCCGCTGTAAAATCTTCTATTTGTCTCATTTAATGCGGACCTCTCTTCTCATTTCTTTTACTGTATGAATGAATATAAACTGTTCGTGTTACACGAAAAAATTGTACCGAATTTACTTACGAGTGTGTTTGTGGTAAAGATTGCTTATTGTTGTAATTTTAAACTTACCAACGCAAGCTAAGTAAGGCGTTTCCTTATATACGTCCAGGCAAATAATTGGGGACTCCGTGATGACCGAATATTCAGGGTACGCCGGGTTCTTGATGCTGTAGAGACACAGACATCCTTCTTTCTGCTGCTGAGTAAAATCAACTGCGGCAAAAATGTAAAATTAGTTATTTAATGACTCAAATAAATGGGCGAACCTAATGTCTTAATATTTTTTTTTCAATAACTTGTGAACACAATGTTTTCAAAGGCGTGTGAAGTCTACCAACCCGCACTAGGCCAGCGTGGTGGACTGAGGCCTAAATTCTTCTCACTGTGAGAGGACGCTGACACCGCAGTCACTAGGAAAATTAGGAAGTTTCTATCTTAAGCTGACTTACGCGAGCCATATGCCACCGCGAACAGATCCTGGTAATGCGGGTTCCACTGTAGGTCACAAACCGCGTGACTCTTCATCGGTTCGAACTGGAACTTCCACAGTGGAAGCAGCGAGCCCATGCCCTCGCGAAACTCGTCGGACGGGTCGTCCCAGTACCGGTAATCTTGAGCTGGTGGACAAACATGATAGTTATGGATTGATTCAAGTGCTCTTTATTTTTACCGTTTAAGGAGTGCTACAAGTCAGTTTACTCGACATTTTTTATGTCTTATGGCGGGTAACGAACAGACAGGCCATCTTATGGAAAGTGGTAATTGAACCATGAACATCAGTAACAGATTCACTTACGCGTTGCAGATAAAACAGATAGGGATAGTCTCTCTCTCCCTTATGGATCCGCCGGATGGAACGGGAACAAAGACGTTGCAAAAGAAAATGTCGCCTTGGAAACGGGTATTATTATTTGCATTTCGTTAATTATTATCATAATAAAAACTAAATAAAATGATCATGGCCAATCTTGGTTGAAATAGCGAACATGATTGTTTGGAGTTGGTAGAAAATGATTTATCGTAGTTTAATTAATAGTCGTTTAGCGCCTTTTTTCAACAAACGGAGGGATGGGGGTGGGAGGAATGGCCAATTCGGCTAGATAGGTACGTCTCTATTTTCATAGGGTCGAGAAGAGAACCTCGGAGAAAAGGAAAGGAATAGAAGAGTAGACGTTACTTTTCTGACGTTTTAGAAGACAACTTGAAGACTTGGCTATTTACCGATATCGTCATAGATATTTTGATTGACCAGCCGTTCCAATATCGCCCAAGCTTCGCGGATACGTTGTGCCAGTTGCTCATCGTGGATTTGTTGGGCGGATTTTGCGTGTTTAGCGGCTTTCTTACGTAACTGTAAATAAAACGTATTACTATTCAAAAACTTGTTTTCAAGAGTAAATTTATTACTAAAATGAAAAGATCATAAAATGTAGACTTAAATTTAAGGGGATTAGAAACAATAAAAGATAAGAGATATAGAGATAGAATATTTTCAACATGTACAAGATAAGAACTCGAGTAAAAAATTACGCCATTTATATAGGTAACTGGAAAGTTAAAAGTACTCACAAGAAAATTCAAGTTACAAAATCTCTTATATGTGATAAATTCTCAAAACATAATTGAAGAAATATAATTACTCTTTTTGGTTTCTCCTCCTCTTTCTCACGTAATTTTCTGGCGTAGTCTTCTTGGTAATAGTCGAATATGATGCACTGCAGTGCCGTGGATCCGTAGTTAGCACGCGGCGGCGGAATAGTCTGAGTATCCACCGACTGTAGGAATATTAAAAAAATACAGTGGACTCCGTTTATAATGACATCGAAGGCCATTGACTAACACTGTAATGTTCTGTACTATAATGTATCCTTTACTGTAATGTATGCATGTATGTAATGTAATATATAATGTAAATGACTGGGTGGAGAGGCGTCGATTAGGGGAACCCCATTTCCAGCAGTGGATTACGAAGAGCTGAAAGAAAGGAAGAACGAACGGGCATGCATGCCACCTGATAATAAGTGTTCACGGCAAACAGCCAATATTTTACGCAGTATCGAGAGGGTATACTCTATCCGTTTCTAACAAGTCAATGGGTTATGCCAGACTCCAAACGCCAAAACCTACACGGTGTGCCTCTCAACGCCAGTTGTTGACACAACAGGCTCCTTTAGCAACAGTTTTGATCCACTATGTGACGCCGCTCTGGAATAGCTTTAATCAGTTCCCACTTCCAAAGCGCTTTAGATAGATGCAAGGGGCGTCTCCTTCACACATCAATCATACATGTTTTTCAAAACAATTTTATGTAAATCATTATATAACGTGATACATATTACGAAGGATAAAATGAAAGTTATTGATACAAACCCTTCTAGGAAAGTTGTATGTAAGAGCAGCTCTCTCACAAAAGTTGAATTGATTCGCCAATTTCTTAACACGAGGTTTAATTTCCAATACTTCCTCAGTCGTTTCAGCCTGCCCTTCATCTTCTGTAATAGAATTTTAATTTTATATTACACTTCATTTAAATTTCTTGTAATATAATCTTAATTGCATTCAATTTTTTTTATGGTCAGAAAGGGAGTAGGTATCTATCTGATCTCACGTGGATTGGATACTAAGGTACCGTGTGAGTTTGCGTCTAATCTTGTTATTCCTGAGAACTAATATTTGATAAGATTTCTTCCTTTTTTTGGCAACCATAAATCATTAATCATAACACAAGAAATTCCCTTCTAGTTATTCTTTCTCCAGAACTAGTTAAGATTTCTTCCTTTTTTTGGCAACCATAAATCATTAATCAAAACACAAGAAATTCCCTTCTAGTTATTCTTTCTCCAGAACGAGTTGTTAAAAGTTACTATTTCTGAGAACTATGGAACTATCTTTGTCTTTTCTAAATTATCGTCAGGTTATTTTTCCCAACCGAACTAGAATTTGTTTTACTCAATCTTTTTCATATTTGTACTTCTTAGACGTTAAGAGCAAAACTGTCATTTGTGCTTCTTCTAAAGTTTTTATCATTTTAGCAATAATTTGTTTATACAAACACTTTGTAACCAACATATTTTGAAGCGACGTGAATATGTTAATAGTTGACCGCATTTGGCACCTCGCCAGTATGCAGTAAGGTTTTGATTTTGATTGACGTAGTATCAACCACGAGCTCTACTGCAGTATCAAATGGATTATTCACTAAGCCTATTATAATATAAAATTCAAATCTGTTAAAATTTTAAAATGTTATCTCCAAAATCTTTAAGAATTTCGAATATGGATCTTCAGGTTGGGCATATAAGTAGGCTAAATGAGTATTCTCATTGTTTTGCATTCTATCAGGATCAAGCCATAAATAAGTTTAGGTATACTTTTACCATTACAAATTTTGGCATATTGAGGTAATCTTTTACCGACCCACTGTTGCTAATATTTTATATGTCCAATCATCTTCAGTCTTTCCATTTCTGACCATCAGGGTACAATCATTGTACAAAAGTTGCATCTAGATCCTTATACCTACATATATTTACTTATTTATTATTTAGGAATACTTTTAAGGAAGGAAGGAATATGTTTTTTCGTGTTTGTGTAGAATAATGATCACAATCTTACTCTCTTCAGGAGTTTCTTCTTCTCCACCTTCTCCTTCAGCTGCTTCAGCTTCCTCAGCAGCTGCCTCCGTGGGACCTTCGGGTTCTTCTAGCGGTGCTTCCGGCTTCTCCTCATCCGCAACATCCTCTGGAAATATAAAAGGATATAGTATCAAATAAAAGAATTCACTTTTCTTAAGAAATTAATTTGGATTGTGATACAGGATCCTCTTTATTTCCCTCTTGAATTTTAAAACACAGCAGACTAAGTCGCGGGCATAAGCTAGTCATATCCAATACCTTCTCCCTTAACTTCCTCGGCTGCCGGCGGCTCTGGTTCCGGTTCCTCTTCTTCTTCCTCCTCTGCAGCTGATTTCTTTACCTTCGCACGTTTTGGTCCAGCGTCGTCAAACCCAACCATACCTGATTATATAACGTCAATAATTAGCTATTTATATAGCTTTTTTACAGAGCGACACAGTTGCTTTTTCGTTGTAAACGTTTGTAAACCAGGCGTTATCTCAGACTTAAAAAGCCGTCAAGCCAATTTTAAGCACTATTTTGACTTAATTACAGATTCCAAAAAGGAGGTTATCAATACAACACACGTATGTAATATTCTCAGAACTGCTCAATTTTTACATAATTGTTGGTCTATTGCGGCTTCCAAACAAGAATACCAAATTTCATGGGTGTATGTATGTATGTAGATATATTTGTCCTCGCATATGTATCTCCGAAACTAATTGACGGAACGTGTGGCTAGGTGACAAAACTTATCTTAAATACAAACTAAATACTTTTAACAAAAATACCTACCTCAAAAAATAGTAAGCCAGTATGAACAAATTTTTTTTCATACTTTTTTGAAGTCGGTTTAATTTTTTTAAATTATTTTTATTGTGAAGTAAACCTGTTCCAGAAATTGTAGGTATCGTAATAATTATAACGAAGCAGCAATACGAAGTAAGTAACTTTAAGTAGCAGACTGCAGAGGTGGTTGAACCGTAAAAGTAAGATTTTTTTAGATTTTTTCCATGAATCCTTTATCTAAGCTATGGATGATAATGATTTTAATGATTGGCACTTACCATATCCTGCAGCCATTTGCGCCTTAGCCTCTTCAGAGTCTTTCCTGATGGCGGTACCCTGATATACGTATAGGGGGTATGCCTTCCCAAACGTGGGCTTGGGCTTGGTGACAAAGCGAGCGAGACCGTAGTGGTAAGCCACCTCATCGGCTACCCATTGGGGGTTGATGGTAGACAGTACACGACCGACTTCTTCTTCAAGATCCTAGATGTAAACACAAAAATTATTAAAATTTCATAACGAGAAGGATTTAGTGTAGTCACCCGCCAAATGCGGATTAGTGTTCACAAGTCCTGGAAAATATTGTTAGAAAATTGTAGTATAAATAAATAAATAAATAATAATCTCATGATACAGAATGATTAGAGTTTATAGTTTTGAAGAAGATCAGTTTCAGGAAAGGTGATGTTACACTAAAGGTACGGTAGGCGAGCATATTTTACCCCTTAAATAGAAATAAAAATGAATAGAAAGAAAACTAATCATTATTTTTCCCATACTTTTGCTACATCAATACGTTCGTTTCTATTCTCGGGAAAATTACTTAAATAAGAAAAAAACCATGAATCTCCATTTTCTATAGAGAATTCTAATTTTTTTCGTGGCAGAAAGAATAATAAAGTTCCGTAGAAGACTTACGGCATCCGGGACATCCTCTTGATCGTCCGGTTTCAAAAGCGCGCGTGGCTTCAGCCAATCCAAGCCCTCCTCTTCCACAAGATTCCCCCGGGATTTCGTAGTTTCTTTCTGCTAAACAAAGCGTACATATGACTATAACACGATTCCACTTATCTTTGAAAAACAGAAATAAAGTTTTTTGCGTACATCGAACCGTAGCAACGTTTTTGTTAAAAGCACTTCCTCGTCTGCCTTCAAAGCTCGTTTTATCATTGCCTTCAACATTGTGTTTTTTTTTATTAAATTTTAAAACTTCGAAACATCCAGTTACACAAAAGTCGCGCACCGCAGTGAACCGAAGACTGCTTTTAGTTAAGAGGTACACTGATTTACGAGTAAATATTGAAGGCATTTGCATATAATTTTATGCTACGTCTTTATTGTTCAGAATCATGTAACCGGGTTATAAATAATTTGAACGTTTGAAGCGATTTCAGTAGAAGAAAGTAAGCGTAAACAGACGATTAAAAAGGTTGCGTGCTTAAAAGCTTGTGAACATCAAACCTATTAATCCCTTTAATTCGTAGCGATTTTTTTCGTAGCGATACCTCATTTTTTCTAATCACGCGAGAAGTTAGAGAAGGTGGAAAGGTACCCAAGCGGAACACAAAGGTACTCTGATAACCCGTGAAGTAAGAAAATTCGTCTGATTTCCAGAAATATGCGGCCATCTTAAAGCGATGAAGTAGGATTACGGGACAAATGACCAATCATCTCAGGCAGGGTTAAGGTCATGTATGAGGCTGGATTTCTGTGGACAGCAGTAATGGACCAACGCTATGATGCAACACAATTAACCTTAGAATCAATCACCCCGAAACCTATCATTTCTTAGAAATCCGTGGCCTATTTAGTCCAGCATCACCCCTCTCGCAAGTAACCGACTACCGTGCGTTGCGTAGAAAACCGTTACCTATAATTATATAGGAGTAGAATAGAATCCTTATCTGGTAAAGTGCTCATGGTGGGTATCCCCAAGTTAAGAAATGGGCTGCAATGAGGATTAAACATTAGGTGACTTCAGGAGTCGCGCGTTTCGTATTTTTGTTTAAAAAATAGGAGTACTTACTTCGGAATCACTATCATCAGATCCTGACATGGTTTGATAGATAGCTGATGGTGTGCGATCTAATTACGAATAGATACTGTTTTTTGTGATCTACGAGTGTGATAATTTCTTGTGTAAGACTAGGTAACTGTCTAGTTAAACTCAGGTGTAAAACTGCAATGTTGGTATAGCGCAGGAAGCATTACGGATAGAGTAAATGAAGGTAATAAGTGAGAAAAAAATTCGCTGTATAATTTTTTATTGTTAAATTAATTTAATAAAGACACATAAACATATCAATAGGTGTGTATACAAATGAATAGGCACTAGTGAACTTATAGCTAGTCATGCGAAAAGCTCACGTTGACAAGAACATTCGAGAAAGAAATTTTCCTTAGATATGCAAGAAAACAACACACTGATAGCAGCTAGAATAATAAAGCAAATAATATTACTAAGTATACAATTATAACAAGAAGTGAAAAAAGCAATGAAGTGCAAAGAAGACAGACTAGAAGAAAATAATAATAAGAGTAGAAAATTAAAGTAACTATTTTTTTTTTTTACTTAGGTACATAACATTTATTAAAATATTGTTTTATTGCTTAATTTTCATTTCGGTGTATTTTCTCATAACAACAATATGGCAGTTTGTTGGACAGAGGGTCCCAGAATTTTTATCTCAAACAAACAAAATAATACGATGCCCGCGGCGGGACAGTTTACGTACTTACCTAAAATCATAAGAAAAAAACCGTAGATGGTCAAAAGCTTTTTCTTCAACTTTTTCTATGTGATCTTCCGTTAAAAACGTTTTTATTAGGTACTTGTGCTGACGGTACAAGGCAGAAAACTATAATTTCCCTGCACTGGGTTACGCCCAGTTCTAATTCTAATTAGTCCCCGTGTCTGGCATTAGCTAGCACAAGGCGACATCACGACATCGCGCTTTCCACCGCATTAACATTAAAATTAGCTATTTTCAAACTCTTTAGATCTATTATTGAATATTTAGTCTTCCGCGCCAGAAGCGTACGTGGAAGGCTTCATGGCTTCTGCTGTACGCAGGATCGTAATGTTCGTCATGGCGTCTGTCACATTCTGTTGGAGTTCTAAAATGACAAGAAAAAATACCGTCTACTGTAAGCCTAATTTTCTTCTTTTTTCGGTCCTTCCTAGCCACTGCTACACGTGCCTCCCCTAATTTGAAGTCTGGGTGCTCTGAATACAAAAGTCTTCGAATGGCGAATGACTTTTCTTTCGTCCATAAATTATATATGTATTTATATTATATTTCGTCCATAAGGGGAGATGCCCCTTACCTCCCTACGCTACGTCCAGTAGTCAACTTCCTAGGGCTGATAGATGAATATATCGATATTATTTTTAATGTTTAATGTCGTTGTAATATCTTGTGATACTTCGGAATACTTCGGATTACACAGAACATGACAGAATCCTTAATGTGCCAGTTTAACACACGCGTGACTGATTTCTATTCCTCGCTTTTACTATAATTTTCTTTTAGTATTACCATCGCACTAGTCTGGTTTAGTGATAACCTAGCATTCCTATTCTATTTTCCATCTGGTTTTTTAAATTCTATTAAAATTATTAGTTTTATTTCCTAATAGATATTATGCTTCATATCAGCTACAAACAGGGAATTTTTATAATTTAAAAAGATCCGTCCAGGAAAACTGTCGCACATTCATGGATAAGACTGTTCTAGATTGCTTTAGTAGACTTTTATAAGTCATTAAACATATTATAAATGAAAGAATAAGAGTAATTTGTTATATATTTGTACTTTTAAACCTATTACAGCTTCAATTATAATAAAAAATTGTAGACAAAGACATAATACAAGACTCGATTATTTTTAGCTATCGAAGCTCTAAAGGGGCGTAGTTACCTACGTCATAGACTCCCTCGTTTACATATTTGAACCCTTAAACAACGTCGATTTTTTGGCGAATTTGATGCGTCTCACCAAAGCTATAAAATGTTTACGATCTGTACTTCCTGTGAGTTGCGTGATGTAATCGGTCGATAGTACTGTATTACCCAAAAAGTCGTTACCGCCATAGTAAGGAAGCTTTATAATGACATCCGGTATCCTATTACCATTTTCATTGGATGTATTTTCATTAGAACCTTCGGCGTCTGCTATATCAGATGTCTTGTGTGGTGAGGATTTTAGAAAATAATGAATAATTAAACAGTTATTAATTGCATTAAATTCTTCGTCAGTTAAGTATACAGGTATGTCTTTATTAATTTTTGGATGCGATTACACACTGCTTATAAACGTATTACATTGAATTAGTTCGGTAAGTAAGTCCTAGTACAATTTGGTTTCAATTTTTGTACTCAAACTAGAATAGCTTCGGTTGTCATAATTTTTAATCAAATAAATTAAGTCTTACATTGTATGCTTTATTTTTTTAAAGTAAGCGTTAAAACACTAATAAGAACTTACAAATATGCGGCTGTAATTTGGATAAATAAATAGTAAATTGGTTTTTAAGTTTTTTTAAAAGGTTAAACATGTCTCGGTATTATTTCATACAATGACACCGCCTAAAATATGAGGCTATTAAATGTAAGAGAATGTTTTTTCTTCATTAAAACCTATATTGGCTGAATTAGATATTATACAATTCAATAACAAGTGCAGAGACGAAAACACAAGACTATAAGAGACTACATATCAATCATACACATATTGAATAAACAATAACGTTGAAAGATTCAAATTATGTAAAGTCTGTGTTAACTATTGCTAAAAATTAATCGCAATGCATGAGTAAGTTATAGGTATACGTTATTATCTGTTTAGTTATAGAACTTTTATTCTTTCTTATTACAATTAAATTAAATTAATATTTGATTGATATGACAGCTCCAATAGCCAGTAGCCAAACCGGGAACAGCGGACGAGTCACAACTGCTTTCAAACATAGGATTATGTACAAGGAACAAACACGTATCACCGATGCGTATCCCGTACTTACCCTAAGCCGTTTTAGTATTAACCCCAAAGATTTTTCCGTGGACTTAGTTCGCCACAGTTCAGGAAGTTTAACTGGCTTACGACTTCCCTGCGGGCTAGGCATCTAAATCAGTTATCACACAGTATGTTATTGATTGATAAATAATTATACTTTGTGCCTTTATGTTGTGATTGTCGATAATAATTAGGACTTACTCGTATTTAGTTATTCATGTATTTATGGTGTTATTATTATTAACTTACATGTGTACTTTGATGTTGTGATTGTTAATACCTAAGATTTATTTAGTCAATACTTAATTTATACTAGATGAATGAAAAATAAGTTTTGGCAAAAAATTTAGAATGTTAGTAAGGAACAGCATGGCAACGAGTAGTCTGCTACTAGTCCAGTGATCATTATTATTTTATTATTTAAAATAATGTTCTATAACTTTTTATTAAAAAATCACTACGAAATAATATAATCTTCATATTTCCAGGTTTAAAAGAATAGCGCATATCTAGTCTATTTTAAATTTAAGGTTGATTCTATTCTGTATAATTGTTCCTAGGTGCCAAGATATTAATTACTTCTGTCAGTCTTTTGCAATTATGTTTTCTTTTGTAGTTGAATTAAAATCTATTTTAAACTCTGTTTCATCGTCAATCATCATGTTTATATCATAGAATTAAGTTGCTTGAATGAACTAAAAATTTGCTTTGTGCTTTTTGCAGAGTCCGGTTAATTCCTGTGATTTGTTTATACTGTTAGATTATGTAATATAACATTTTTAGTCTTTACTCGTATAATTTTATTAGAAGGTGGATCGTGATTGCGTTTGTAGAAGTCAAAGGTAGGGTTTTATGGTGGTTACGTTATTGCAAGTTGCTGACAAAATATTAAAGTACCTTATGATTTCACACGTAAAAGGGTATCGTTGTTTTCTTATTTGATCTGTGTATTTTCACATAAGGAGCTCTTAGCCTCTTCGTTCACTCGTGGTACGTTCACCAAAGAATATCTACCTCTATTAGGTGCTAAAGCTTAAGTTGTACTGTGTTTTTGTATATCTTGCTCATCATAATGTAGTCTACATCTAATAAAAAGCAAAAGTAAAGGATTTTAAGATTTTTATTAATGTTGTGTATAATTTTTTTTACATATTTTTAAGGTAAACGTTAAACTTGAACGTTTTTTTTCAATTTTTCAAGCATAGTGTATTGAATTGAGCCTGTTAGTGTTATAGATATAATATATTATGTGATATGTGGGTTCATAGCAACATGTGTTTAATCGATATGTGTTTAATGTTATATAATATTATTTATTTCAGTACTTTCTTTATTTCTAATAACGTTTCATCTATAAACTCTACATCTAACTGTAAATTAAAAAGTGTAGTAACTCCGATAAATTTCATCGAAAAATTACGACACTATTTTCAAATTTTTACAATAATAGATTGATTAAATTTAGAGTAGTTGTAAAATCCTACCTTTTTCGGGGCCATACTTATACCCTATTCAAAACTCGGGCACCTAATTTCCTTTTCAACTTTTTATTACAGTTTTTCGTCGCTGAAAAAACTTTGTCAAACACGTTAATATATTTGACAAAATGTCGATGGTACACGTTAGTAGTGCGCGCGCACCGACGGGTAACCATGGCAACGGGGAGAGGGCTCCCTTTGAACACCCTTTCTCATCTGTAGTTCAATTCTACGGAATTTACGACGTGTCCTGTCGGCATAGAATCATTAAATTTTCCAGTGTTTTCACCTGATGATATTTGGTAAGTATGATTTATATTGTCATTTGTTTTGCATAGCAATGGTTTTAACAATTGTAGGGTGCATAGCTCATTGTTTTGGTTCTTGTTACTCATGACATCATGAACGATATGGGTCACCGGTTATTATCGATATTGTGCTTGCATTAAATATAGTGCATGTTAACAATCATGTGCTCGATGACGTCACCGTCTACTTTTAATTGAAATGATATTGTCGGTGTCACAATTTTAAAAGTAAAACACGTAAACCCTATTTTTTTTGGACATTTTGAACAGTTTCTTTTAATGTGAAAAGCTTCTATCCAAATAAAGTAAGTCTTAGGTATACAAATAGATTGTATTAGATATTGCGCCGGCTTGCGATATAATCATGATTTTTTCAATTTATAGTGACCTACTGAAGTGCATAAATATATTGAAAGTTGCAATACGCGATCGATAACAGGCTATCATGTGGGCGGAGTTTAATCTACGCAACAGAATAGGCTCCATCATAAATATATGAAGCACAGTTTAATTAAGAACCTTTGAAACGTGTTTTGGTTATAAAATATTGTTGTTTATGATTTGAGATAATAGGATTGATTCATTACTTCTTAATTTAGTGTAAATGCTGCCGAAGAACTAGACCGGCATCGCCCGGTGTCTAAATCTAAACAAATGGTAACATGACTAATGATGAAAAAATTCTATCCTAACTTAAACTGCTAAATAGACCTTTTAATAATTTTCAGGATGTCCGTGATATTGAGGAATAAATGAAATTTTAACCTTTATTGTTTCAGATTTCAAAAAAATGCGTAGAGCAGCTGCGTCTCCCGAGCTGCCGTTTGGGGGCCCGCCATTCTACCCGCCCATGCCCGCGTACCCGCCACCTGAAGACAGCGGGATTGACAGCGATGACACCACCAGCGAAAACCCGCCGGAGCCCGACAACGATAATGAGGGAAACGTAAGTTCTTCACTTTATCTTTTTAATATCGTAATGGAGTAGCAAAAGGGGAAGGAATGCCACCTGGTGTTAAGTCGGTCACTGCAGGCCATGGACGCCTGCATCCAACCTCAAGTAGAGAAAAAATCTCATCAGAGAAATCTAATACGGTATAGATATAGCACACAGGTGACGGATACCCCTATTTGCAAGGTTTTTCAATAAAAATGTACTTATATCAAGGCACGAATGAGAAGTTCTGAATAATGGGTGTTTAAATTAAGTTAAAATTGTTTTTTTTATATTACAGGTTAGTGACTCTAGCAGTAGCGACGATGACCCCGTGCTGAGGTCCCCTGGTGTCAGATACTTGCGTGTAACCAATGGTGATGTGAGTAATTTGATGCAGTCTAAATCTGCAGTTATCTTATGGCTGCGACCCTTTTAATGGTCCACTGGTGATTGGTGGATATCTATAACTATAGGTATTTTACAAGCGTCTTTTGCCCGTAGTTCAGAAGTACAGAAGAAAATAGAGGTACCAAAAAGACACATTAGACTCGATTAGAGGCGTTGGAAGAATTCCAGAATAAATCTTGTTGAACAAATTTGTCGATCGAACTTAAAGTCTGCAACACCTCTCGTGCCTCAGAGAGATTTTCTAGAGTTTTTAAATTGATGATTCGTTCAGAAATTTAATTATGAATATTAGTCAGTTAGCTTTTTATAAAACTGTAAAAGTGTCTGAAATTACCGTCTAACTGGATTAAAAAAAAGCGTTGAAAGTCTTTAAAATTAGATAATTTATTTTGATGGATGTCGATTCTCTTCCAGTCTTTCGATTCTTTTCTGTATTCTAAATCTACATTTCCATATTTCCAGAACGTGATCGAAGCGGTACGGCTAAGTCCCGGGGGCAGGCCTTTCAGGTTGCCCTTCATGATCCCGCCGCTGCCCCGACAGAAACCAAAGGGCTATCAACCCGTCAACCAGAGCCCCGAACGATCCTCATCTCCACTCTACGAAGTGGAACTCACTGCGTCTGAAGAAGACGATGATGCTTCGCTACTTGAACTGGTCATTCCAGCCCCGCCTTCCCGATACGTAAGAGTTCCGACTTCTCCCTCCAAGGTCAACATAGCTCAGCCGAATCGTTTACGTCAAATTTTCTGCTGTTTCCGCCGTTAAATTAGTTTTATTATGCGTTTTGTGAGTATTGTTATTACTCATATTTACTTATTGTATTTCAGCATTACTCGTGTGTATTTTGTGCGTTTATTCGACCCTACGGGTTTGTTCGTGAGTGGCGAATTCACCGTGATTTTCATGTGCGTTTGACGTACGACCATTGCGTCAACTCGCACTGGAGTTCACGCGTTAAGTGGATGCAACTAGGCGTTCTGGTATTTCGACTGGGCTATTGAGATTAAGTCCTTAATTAATACGCGTGTGTAAAGCAGAAATACAATTAACATATTACATCTATGCAATTAACTCTATTAAATTAATCCTATGTTTTGTTTTTAGAAATACTTTGTGTGCAGGTTCACAAGAAACGAAAACCTCATTAAGATTTTTATAGTTATTTTATTATTTTTATAGTTATTTTATTATTTTTATAGTTATTTTATTATTTTTATACTTAGTTACCTACCACTTACACTATTTTTACATAGGTATCTATAGTTTGAGACATTAATACATTTATTTTTATGCGGGACTAATCAAAATATTGTTAATACCTGTGTGTTTTATTACAACCTATTTATTTAATTTAATTTTTAGATGTATAATTATACTAATTGTAATAATAATACTTAAATAGGTATCATCTATTTATTATAAGCAGTTATATTTATAAAATATGTTTGTCTCAGTTATTTTCTTCCGATATTAATAAACTGTGTGTTCCGATATTAGTAAATGTGTGTAACATACGAGTACCAAGGTTCGTTACGTATTAATGTATTCTTTACTATATATTATATAACATAAAAATTAATAAATAAGTATTATTATTTTATTGTATTTGTAGTAGGTAATGGAAATTATAAATCGAAGAGTTCGTGAAATTAACATACCTATATAGAAATATTAACTGCATATGAATAATATGTTAATAGTTTTCGTGTATCTATTAATATCAAATGTGTGAAAATAATTTCACAGGTTGAAAAAGTATGTTTCTCTTTTTAAAGTTACTATTAACGGCCTAGAGGTCGAGATTTTTTTAAAGAAAAATATTGTGTCTTATTGTAAACCTAAAACATCAGAAGTTTTGTGAGGGTGGAAAAAAGTTCTTTAAGCGAAAAATAAATTAAGAATTATAATATTGTAAGATTTCCTGTGACTTTCTAGTTTTTGCCGCTGTAAGTTGATTTTTATAAAATACTCGATTTTAAGATGTAACTCAGAGCGTAGTTCACCATTAAAATCAAAATCAAAATTATTTTATTCATTGCCAGGTACGAGTTGTGTACACTTAATGAACGTCATACATGATAGAGAATTATCTTACATCTAACATCCGCTTTCGGTGCCCCTCGGGCTAACGTAGACCAGGAGAAAAAAGCGGGCGGAAAAAAACTCCCGGCCCTCTTTTAAAATCAAATCAGTCATCGTCAGCATAGAAATGGGAAGTAGATAGATAACGGTTATGTATGTGGGCGGGCCAGGCTTACCCTACATTCTGCTAAACTGAGCGCATATTGGCTCATTCTATCACTCTCATCGCGCCTGTGAGTGAGAGTGATGGGCTCATTTTGAAGCGTGAATTGCTGTTCTTATTATGTACTTCCTTTTTCTATAGTTACAAGTATCAATGACTTCAGAGATAAAACCTTAATGAAAACACCTTCACTGTAGATATGCTTGGTTTGTTATCTATCTATCTATGAAGTCATACTATACATGCCAGTAACCCATTAATGACCCACTACAGGGTCTGGTCTCCTTCTCGTAATGAGAGAGATGTAGGCCTTAGTACACCACGCTGGCCTACTGCGGGTTGGTGGAGTTCACATACCTTTGAGAACATTTTTTTTCGTGAGCTCTCAGGCATGCAGGTTTCCTCACGATGTTTTCCTTCACCGTAACAGCAGGTGATATTTAGTTTTATAAAGCGTACATAACTTTTTTTACAAAGTCATTGGTGCGTGCCACTGGGATTCGAACCCGGACCCCTCAATTCGAGGTCGAATTCTAAGCCACTTTGCTATCACAGTTATACTATACATACATTCTACTTATTGGTATATAAGTGTTCCATGCTTTTCGATCTATCAGTATGGTAACTTTGATTGATATCGAAAAAGATATAGAAGGGTGTGGATATTTTGTTGAAAATATAATCTTCTGGTTGTGTTGAATATATTTGTACCTATTGTTTGTTGCTAGGTTGTTTTTGTGTCCTAAACATGAGATAAAGCACAACTGGTTAGGACTAAAATTATTTTGAAAGGTGCTTTTCATAAAAATGCTTATTTTTACATCTTACGTAAGAAAAAAAAACATTTTTTTTTGCATTGTAATAAATAGAAGTATACAATAACTTCGTTAACAATGTATTTTAGTATAATCCTTCTAAAGGAAAACTACGTAATTTATTGTCAATTAGGGTGACTCTTTTCTATGTATATCTGTGTATATCTAATTAAATTGATTTGATCAAATTTAATGTCAATTTGGACTAAAAAGTATTTAATTCATGTTTTATTATAGTTATCTGAAATATCTTCATTAATGTCTTTTATTGGCAAAAAGACGTTTGAAAAAGAAATGAAGAAAAACCAATAAAAATGAAATCAGTTGGGAAATTATAATCAGATTGGCTTAAGTATTTCAAATCTGTTTATGAATTGAACATTTGGCTTCTATGTATTTACTTTTGTACTTATGTTAAATTAAATTTCAATCGTTCAATTCTATTTCAATAGCGCTCGTAAAATAAAGTATTTAATTATTTTGAAATCAAACGGTCTAAATTTATAGTTTCACGAAATAACGACTGATCTCATACAGGGCAGAAACTTGAGATTAAAGAGTCAAGTCTTGTATTTGAAAATATTTGAATAAAAAAATAATAAAATGACGATTATGACAGGAACGATGGAGTAGAAGAAGTAACGCAGTTGTCCGAAATGTCTAAACACCTATAATAATATATTATTTAATTTATAGTACTAAACGACCTACATTATCACCAAACAAGATTGTTTCAAGACTGAATTAGGCCAAATCTCGGTCAAATGTTCGGAGTCTGTGTATGTTTATGTTACGTTTTCTATTTCAAATGTCGCTGTTACATTTGTTTTGCTTCAATAAATAAATGTTTATTCTGTTCACTGAGACTTTAATTTATTATCTTTATTATCCTTAACATAATAATATAGGTAATAATAACTATTATCAAAATATCGTTTTTCAAAAAATGCCAATCAATGGATCTTTACAAAAACAAAGGCACAATTAAGCAAGGACTTTATTACTGTATTTTATTAAAATTAATGTTTCGTTTAAAGCGTGCTGATATAATAAAGCTACTCCCTAGTAGATGGCTGCACTTAGCAAAAGCTTTATTAGTACATCGCTACTTGTCACTAGATGGTGTGGAATTCCATTAAAATAATATTTGAAACATTTGAATTTTTATTTTTATTTTCTTGTCTGCTGAAGACATTTTTTAAATAATAAATCAAGGAAATATCAAATAAGTATAATGTCGAGTTTCGCATATTTATGATACTGTGAATATTAGCTCTGTGAATATTATAATATGTAAGCTCAACAAGAATGAGCTTCATATAACTTCATAGACGTACCTAGATAGGTATAACTTGGCCTTCAACTTTGACTTTTTTCTTATTAAAATTACTTCCCACCCTATTAGAAGAGTAAGTGCTTAAACTTTTCTCAGTTTTCAAAGCTTTTTAAACAAAGACAAATGTCATGTTTGTTCTAAGAGTACTTACCTAATAGTGTAAAGTTTAAAAATTTGGTAGGTGCAGCATACATTATAAGTACAAAGGTTTTCCTTAACCTGTTCATTTCTTAAAAAAATATCTGCTGATGATTGACCTTTTTGAATAAAATATTTTTAATATTTATTATTATTATTATTACTCTTTATTGCACACACACAGAAAGAAACATACAACATAAAACATAAAAGATAGAAACAAACATAAAAGATAATCAGTAAAAACAAAAAATAGGACAATGCACAAATGGCGGCCTTATCGCTAAGAGCGATCTCTTCCAGGCAACCAAGTGGTAAGGAGTTGAAGAGTAGAGAGAAAAGTGAGAAAAAGGTAGGGTGTGCAGAATATGATATAGAGCATCGGTACATAAATATAATACAAAAACATTACAACCGTATGATAATACATAATATACATAAACAAATAAATAAATATATATATACATACATACATACATATACATACATATATACCTACATACAAACAGACATAGAGATAGGAAGCTATTTGATGACAATATCACACAGGAATAGAAGGAGGGTAAAGGCAAGGAAGGAATAATTTAGGATTTCATGTAATGGGTTTTAACCTGATACTTGAAGGATTGTAAGGATTTAGCGAGACGGATAGATTTAGGCAAGGAGTTCCAGAGACGGACAGCAACAGCAGTGAAGGAGTTTCTATAAAAGGAGGTAGAACGACAAGGAGCACTAAGGAGAAGGTTATCAGAGGAGCGTAAGGATAGTTTGTGAGTATCAGATAGGAATTGGAAACGCTGTTTAAGGTAAGTAGGAGTGGATGGATTAAATAAAATGCAGTAGAGAGTGGAAAGAATGTGAGCATTCCGGCGAAGACGAATTGGGAGCCACTTGAGTTTAACACGGTATTCAGATATATGGTCATATTTGCGAAGGCCAAATATGAACCTTATGCACAAGTTTTGGAGGCGCTCAAGTTTATCTAACTGCTCCTCAGTGACATCGACATAGCATATATCAGCATAGTCAAGAATTGGAAGAAGTAGAGAATGACAGAGCGAAATTTTAGTGGGTATAGGCAGAACGTTTTTCAATCTCCGGAGAGAACCTAAAGCGACAAATAGCTTTTTGCTGAGCTCATTAAGCTGAGGCACCCATGACAAGTACTGGTCAATAAGGAGTCCCAGATTTTTTACCTTAACGCTGTACGGAATTGATACACCCTGCAGACTCACATTTGGTAATTTGGACCAATTAATTTTTGCAATGAGACGTGAAATTTATTATATATTTAACAGAAGTGAGAGCAATCTATAGCTAACCAACCAACTAGTTGTGTGCATTACGTTCAGATTCCAAACATTTCTTCCTCTGAAGTTTGATGCATTCCGTAACCTCACTTCAAGTGGGACTAAATACATTAGATGTGGATTTGAGATATTATTTTGAAGACTCAGGTTAGCTTAAATCGCATTAGTCTAGTCCCCTTATTGAAATACCAGAAGGGATCTTACTCTTAATGTGGCGTCACAAAAAAAACGATGTTCCAGGGTCTGAGTTAGGTCTAAAACTAATATAGCTTTGCACCTGAAAACAATGCGATACTGAATACGGTGAATAATTAATTATAATTATTACAATTAACTTCTCATAGCGACACGACACGCTCAAACCACCGCAAGAGCTTGTTACAGGCACAAATTCTTGCATTTCTATAAGTATTTTCCTTAATCTTTATAAGGATCTCTCCGTATCTATTTGAAAAAAGAGACAAATATTAGCACTATTTTGTGTTACTTTCTAGAATTTGTTTCCTCATCACTACGTATTGTAACGTAGCTTTAATAAATGTTGCAAGTATAAATCAAACGTTACTTAAGTGTTTATACTTACAAGATCCTGTAATTACACAACAATGGAGCAATTACAGCCGTGTTAGCACCAACGCTCACTGGTCGGAAAACTGCTTGCATGCCTGAGCATCACTGCGTTGAACTCTATTTCAAATAGGTAAATTTTAGGTGGTACAATCATAAGGCGAACTTCAGCCTACGATTACATAGCTCAACAACCTCTCCCTAGAAACACGCCATGAAACAGCTTGTTCAATGTAAGGGCTGCCGCCTACTGGGTGGAAAACTGCTGAAGCTTTCACATTAATCTATCGATCAATATCGTATCATTCCAATTCAATTAAATCAAGGTTACGTTAGGAAATGTTAAGCAGCACATTCCTAAAGGCGAACTCCAATGATTCTATTTGTTGATAGTAAGGTTTGTGATTGAGGTAAGTCAGATACTTACCTCAATATTTTATTTAAAGTACTCGAGTATGCGAGTGACTGAAACTACTCGAGTACTGACTCGAGTCGACGTAACTCGGCACTTCTCTATACGGAGCACATTAAGCCATCACATCAATATTCAGTCAAATCAAGCAGTCGTGCGGTCGCTTGGGTAGCTACTCGTATGTATGCTTGTGCAGTCGCGTGTTCTTGGGTCGTGACCTGCGAATATGTTAATATCACTGTTTCTCGGTGACAAGATAACAGCAATTATTATTATGACCTGAATTGTTGTGAATAATAATAAACTTTTTATACATAATTCCGCAACCCATAAGTTACTCTCTGCACGGATCTACTCGCACCATGAAAGTATGAAATAAAAGCTAAAATTGAATGTTTTTATTTACTTAGAGTTTTTTTACACATGGCTTGGTTTAAGCTCAAGCTTTTTGATTTTGATTTCTACTTGTATGAGAAGCATAAATATTTTTGAAAGAATATAATTAAAAATGTTGTAAGTACAAGGAGTAAATTACGTTCAAATTTCTCAACTCCCCTCCCCTTTTACACGGCAAATACATTTTTCATTAATTATTTTGAGTTCTTTTTATTTTATTACACGTAGTCGGAAAATAAGGAGGATAATACAAGGAGTAAATTACGTTCAAATTTCTCAACTCTCCTCCCCTTTTACACGGCAAATACATTTTTCATTAATTATTTTGAGTTCTTTTTATTTTATTACACGTAGTCGGAAAACCTAATGTGAATAAAAAGCAATTTATTAAAACGAGGATTTAAAATTGAATTATTTTAACAAAAAAGCCTTTCCCATTGTAAATGTGTTTTACTTGAAGAGCTAAGTGAAGGTTGATTGGGAATGAGCAGTTTTCGATCCAATCTGCGATGACCTTAACATACGGTAGAATACGTGATTAGTGCTTGCTTTGTGTGCTAATTACTAAACCCGTGGTCTCGTTCTAGCAAGATTAATTCCTAAGTAGCTATCTCACTTCAACACCAGCTGTAGCATGATAAGATTATGCATGGCTGATTTGAGATTGGAATTTGGTTGAATTTTTAGCTATTTCCAAACAATTAATAGAAAAATAGAGCTAGAATGAACTTGTGAATTTAATATGGTAAATAATGGAGATGCTAGCCGATGAAGGGTATAATTTTTTTAATTAAACTTTTACATGATCAAGTTTTGATTGATTTGATTTTTAATCTAAATCAAATCAATCAAAAGTCCAAATAAAAATCTTTTAGGTCTGATTCAAATACCTCATCTTGAATATTAAGGGAGCGTAGAGTATATCGAGTTAGAATTTTTTCTTTTTTCTGTTCATTGAATGTGAATTTAGTGAATACTGAATTTTAGTTTATTAAACAATCCGATAACTATAAATACCCTTATATACCCAATACACTTAGAATAAAAAATGGTTTCGATTAAATTATTCACGAATACCTAAATTTTAACAAATGCATTGTTTAAACGTTTGTGGGGAATAAGAACCTAAATGTTAAACCCATAAACCCAAAATCTAGTTAAAACAAAACAAATAACAAAGTAATCGAAAACTTCGCTGCTCTACAAACTCTACCCAATCCTATTTTTGTTATAATAGTAAGCCATCCGCGACCGACCGCCATTAATTTCAATGCACATAACGCACAACCGTATCGAGAGGGAAATTCGGAATGGAGCCAGACATAACAATTTTATCTAAAAGGGTAATCCTTGAATCGGCGCAGTTAAGGTTTATTAGCCCCGCGCTTCAAAGCGTCCGCCGCACACGTGAAGGCTGCTTAATCGCGTCTGGGTGGCAGCCCCCGCGTACTGAATGGGCGCGGGGCGGCGCCCGAGAGCCGCCAGTCGCGCCTCGAGCCCCGGAGGGGCTACACGTGTCCTAGCTCTCGCTCGCGACTTATGTAACCATCCGCACGGTGAGTCCGCAGCCTCCGGCCCTGCCACCCTCCTCGCCTCCATCGACCTACGCGATAATCCACCCGCCGTCTCCGCTCGCTCGCGGACCGAGCCGAACCGTATCGACTGACAGACTCCGCGCGGAACCCGACCCGACCCGCTCGTTGTGCAATATCTGTCAGCTGAGAGGTGACATAATCGATGCAGTAAGTACCGGTGTCCGGAGTGCGAGTCGCGGAATGCTGGAGGTGCGTTATGTAACGGGACGTCGGCCGCGACTTAGGAAGACGCCGATTACGCGCCACCGTGTCACGCTGCTTAACCTCCGCTTCTCGGAACCCAGCTCGCTTTACACTCAAATTCGCTTTTTTGTAATTTTACGAATAAAAATTCTAAAATTTGAAAAATCGGTATTTAAACACGATATAAACAAAAATCTAAGAATTATTTCATTTTTGCCACAATTACTTTTGTGGTACTAACTAATAACAGCTTGTTTATTTACATTACTTATCGATCAACAAATTTTATCTACACCGTCCACACCTAAGAAATATTCTCGTTATGTAATGTGCAAAGAAAGGTTCTCACAATACCTACTTAATTTGGGGTCGATCTTGCGAAACCCGTCCGTCCGTCCGTTCGTGGAAGGAAGATGTTTCTTCAAATTTTTAGGAACTATAATTGGAATATTGGACTTCATAAAAGGGTACAGTCATCAATTCATTTCGCTACAATCAGAATGTTTAATATGGATATAATATAATATGCTTATGGATTTAAAAAATATATTTTGATTTTTCGTCAACAATTTGGTAGCACGTACACACGTGCAATATTACAAAAATAGCTTCTAAATTACACCGTGGAAAATTTAACTGTGCTAATGAGATTATAATCAACCTTTGTCAGGATGTTACTAAAGTCGAGTCTAGACGTTATGTAGGTAATCGTCGCTCGAGGCAGATTCTCGTAATTTTTTTATTTTTTTCGACGACCGCAAAATAAACATTTTGTTATATCTGGAACGCCAGAGAGAAGTTTTGCTTCCATTCATAAAAAATAATTCATAGGTTTCAACGTAAACGCGAAATAAATTGTCGCTACTATTTTTAATTTTAACAATCGTTGGCAAACCAACCGAGAATTTTGAATAAAAATTGGAAGCTACACTTTTTGTTTTGTAATTAAAATTTAACAATTATTTCATAAAAAGATTTCGATGAAAAAGTTAAACTTTATAAACATTTAAATATTTTGTTATTCTTTTATGGGGCGTCTGAGGAAGTTCCCCTTTACTTAATTTTTTATAAAAAATATCCTCAATCAGCTCAAATAAGTAACAATAATGATGAAAGTCAAATTGGGTGTACGTTAGAAACAAGTTTTAACAATAGTATTGTAGAATACTTGTTAAAACAAGTTTTAACAATAGTATTGTAGAATACTATTGTCAAAACTTGTACTACACCTATTGTTGAAAATGCCAGGTTAACTAAAAAAAAAAAAATGGTTAACTAAAATCAGGAGGCCCTCTATTCCACACAATTGTATGTTATGAATATCATGAACAATTAGTAAACTGATAGAACCCTCAATTAATATGGTGTTGGTGTATTGTGTCAAAATATAAATGGCTCACCGCGGTTACTAAATCATTGATTATGACATAAGGTTAAGATATTTTAAAATCCTAACGAAAATAGGACGCAGTACTTAACAGCCATTAGTTGACCAAATAATCATGAAAGCTTATAAAGATTCTTACCACAAGGGTGTGACAAAATGTGTTGAGGACGGTTTGATTTTGTATTGAGAAATGCCTGCTATCAACGAGAGTATGTAGGTAAGTACTACTAGTGTAACACAATAGACCGTAAAAATTAAATAGAGTCACGTAGCTTTATACACGTATTATGTACCTATAAACAAATAAAAAATTACAATGAATTAGTCAATGCTAATAATATGACTCTACATAGAGATATAGAGGTCAGAAGAATTTTATAGGTAGAGAAAAGCTCGCAGTAATAATCGACTAAGAGTCGGGGAGGCTCTTAGTTTCATATTTTATAGTTATAAGTATTGTATACTTATAAGTATTGTGTATCTCATTCCTCGTGAGTTTTAAGTCTTTCACGAGTCGTCAGCCTTTCATGGATATTCTAAGAAATTAAAGGCTTTTTGGGGCTGAATGCGGATTTTCATAGTGCAGAATCCTTGTTTAATTTAAGGTGGTGGCCCTTTCGTAACCATGACCCATTTGTGACCCACTATAGAATCGGGTCTCTCATATTTGGAATCAAATAGGCTTTTGTCCACCAGGTCCTATTGGTTAATAATACACAGTTTCAACGACAATAGTTGAAATCATTAGTTTTACAATTTTCATAATAACTAGTTCACTGACAATTGCTATATTTTTATACCAGTAGCAACCTGCTACTCGTTTTTTATAATGAAGGGTAATAAGCTTGAAGCTAAATACTTTAATTTATAGAATTGTCCAACGGGATGAATCCTTCTCATATTTTTCGAATCGTGGGATTTGTTGATAAGTAGATATTGCACCCGTCACATATCCGAAGCTTATTTTGTAAAATGTTCTGCTGCGTTAACTTATTTAAAGAAAACACAATGAAAGGACTTTTTAAAAGGCAGCTTAGTTTTAGCTTGCAATTTTCGTGCTTACTTCATGGGTCGGAGATATTTGCTTTACTTTTGTTACCAAGTAAGGTTTAGCGCGGCCATATATTGATGTCTTTGTTCAGTAAGTTATATTTTTGTTTAACGTTAAGCGTTTTTATTAGATATTGGCTTGATCTCGCCTGATGTTAGGCAATATTCAGCCTACGATAGAGCACGCTTGCCTGGTGTTGGTTATTATCTCCTGTCTTAAAAATATTATAAGTAGACAAACGAGAACATAACATAAAATAATGTACCCGTATATATATGCGTACAAAAAAAATTGTTATAATTTTAGTGAAAATATCTAGGTACCTAAGTACTTTAGACATTTGATTTTATACATACATATCGCATTGCAAATGTTAAAATTGTTTTACTCAGTTTGAAAAGGTACCTCGTACTTAAAACTTTGCTCTGAACACAGGCCGTTGCGTTTCGATATGGAAGGATTCCGTTAACATTAAATGATCTTAGATGTTTCTTCTTTACAAAATAATCTAGATTTAAGTGTTTCTAAGAATAAATTATCCAGCAGAATTTTTATTTCGTTTGTTTTTATTACATTTGTGGGAACGTATCCATTAAATTGACGCGTAAATCGATGTAGCGCATGAATATACAACAATGTGTGTGGGCGACTGTGAAATGGCAATAAACTATATTGTATCGCAGCACGCCTCGGCACGTCCTGTGTGCCGTTCGAATGGACTCGATAAATTGATTGCGATCTGTCATCCACACACTACGAATAGGAAATATTTTTATTTTATCATTTAAGAGCCATTAACATTAAGCAAGATAGGAGTAACTCAGATTTATCAAAGAAAATTTGAATTCAAATATATTTTTTGACAAGTTGTCAAAACGTAAAATTTTCTAATGGTCTTAGAATTTCTATAAGATTTGGTGTAGGTTACTAAATCCATTATATCGTATTTTTATTATATAACCAATTCAAAGTATTTAATTTTTAACTGCATATTAAAATTAACCCAACCAGAAAATAACTGGCTACGATTGCTGGAATAGAATCGGTTACAATTTCGCCATAAAATATAGATAGATAGATAGTAGCGTTGTACATGAATGTACAGCAGCGAGCATTTGCGAAGTTTGTGTGAAATGGCAATAAACTTTAATTGTAATGCAGCACGCTTCGGCACAGTGTTCCGTTCCAATGGGCTCGACAATGAATTGATTGGAAGACATCCACACTTTTCATCGTACTATGTTTATAGTTTAATCCACAAGCATATTTTTCAAACTTTTTGTTTTTAAGTTCTACTAAACATATAATATTTTTTTTAATAATATTAATAGAGAATGCATTATTGGGAGTTTGATCTAGCCATTTTTTAATAAATTAGCTTCCTATAACGTATGATTTTTTAGAGCTTTAAATCGTACGAACTCTTGTTATCTAACCTTTTCAGTGTACTACAACAAGCACAAAAACAGATTACTTAATGTAGAAAATATCTAAATTATTAAGATTTAGCACAAAGAAAATTACGTAGCTAAAATTTTCTGCTTCATTGTCTACTATTTTTTTGATATTTGCAGCGTCAGTAATTTTGCACACATAATTTAATCTGCACATAATTACATATAACACATTAATATACAACAGTAAAGACAAAGTTTTACTACTGAAACTATAATTGTACCAGCACGCCTCGGCACGTCGCGTGTCCCGTTTGAATGGGCTCGATCTGTGGGCTCGACAAATTGATTGCGAGGCATTCACACATTCATCGTTCTGTCGTTCAATTATGTATGGGAAATAAATTCTTTGTACACGTTTTATGCTATGGAAAACAGCGACTTTTATATCTATTAGTACTGTAAACTAGATTAAATTATTGGAGTTGTAATCTTATTGGAAGTAATTTTGATTGGAATTGTAAACTGATAAACTCGTAAGCTCTAGTCCAAGAGAATTTTGCAACCAAGTCAACCAACTTTGAACCGTTTTATAATTAGGTACCACAACTAATGCAAATCAGACCCAAAGCAGACACTAAAACTAAATAGATTTTTTTTTCATATATGAAACTTTAAAGTTGCACTGACAAGGACTAAGTAGTCTACTAACTTGTTTTTGATAACCCTATAGTTAAGGCAACATAGCAAATAAAATGCAATAACATAAAAGTATTCCTGTTGGACGAACCAGTTTTATCATCTTATTTATTTCCCTGTAAGAAACCTGCAAAATAGACTTCTAAAACAAAAATATCAGATACGCAGGCACGCAGACAGAAATGTTTATAATTTTTTTTGTTACGATAAACTTTAATGTCTTCAACCTACCGAGTCTATGTAGAACTGAGAGAATCGCAAAGCCGAACAGAATCTAGTTTTGTAATGTCCCTTATTACTTAACCGACTTAAATAAGGTGGAGGTTCTATAGTCTTGTTTACGTATTTAATTTATCTTTTTTTATGTATTTTACTCCTTTGTTTACAACGGGTTATGAATGTAATACGAGGATCTGTTGAGATCAGTCTATTCTATACATGAATAGGTAACTTATGGGTTACAAACGAGTATAGCCTCACTAAGAAGATATATGATCCATCAAGGACAAGGACAAGTCGGGACCGCAAGCCACAATCGAGTTTTTGCAGGTCCATATTTTATGCAGCATGCAGGCGACGCGGACGTGGCTTGTACTTATACATTTTGCGATCGATGTTTAGGCAATTTTTCTGGTGTGAATTTTTTGGCATTAAATATTCACGAACGGCTTTAGACGTGGATTTAAATAATGATAGTTTTTGGATGACGGACAGTGTTAGCTTAAGGTCTACTTGGACTTTTTTCATTATGTAGGTGTTAGAAACATTGCCGCTCTGATAAAAACTAGCCAAGTAGTAACATTTCTTGTGTACGGTTAGTGAAGTATTGATGGTACATGTACTATATTGTTTTTAAGCTTCAAATTGCATTTTTCAAGTATTTTAGATACTCGTAGGTGTCATACAACAGTCGTGAACCGGGCTCACATAGGCTCACACATGAAGAGTTTGGTGCCAAAAATAGGTCGAAAAAATGAATCCGTTGTATGTGAGATTTATTTCCTTTTTTACTCTAATTCCAAATATTCTATTGCAGTTCATACACACACCTGGCAAGCACAGACAAACGGGCGCGCGGACTGCGAAATTTCAGTAATTGAGTTGAATAGAAACAAGTCAAGTTAGTAGGTCCTATACAAATCACTCACCCACATAATAATGTTCCGACCAGAGTCAACATAGGTCAATGTTTAACCTTTAGGGGGTATATGAAGGTAGGCACCCGGCATCCCATGAATGAAGCAATATCCTTCCCGTCTTTCAACATGCTTCTCCACTTAAGGTTCCGCATGCCAGCTTGACGCGTTTAGGCTCAAATGATTTATTATACCACTAACCTTTCATCATACCTCCCACTGTATTCGATGACAGCATTATAGCTCGTAAACGATTTTTATATTCCTTATTATGTATTTGTCGCTCGATAAATGGTTATGCGTAGATAGAACCGTTGAACAGTGAATAGAGTTCGATCTGTCCCCCATTTAACGAAGAGGTGACAGATCGAACTTTTTATTCCTATCTGTCCCCTGCAGGGGACAGAATAGGGGGACACATAGGAATAATCCGTTATTAATTGTTTCTTTTTTGATGATCTTGCTTATATAGAAGAAATTTCGCTTCTAAGCCTAACCTAGCATAAATTAACATCCATTAATTCAGTATAAAAGCTATAAGAAGTTGGAATTAAAATAGGTAGGTATTAATTGAAAAACAGTTCCTTTCAGCAACACGCATTTATAAGAAAATAGGAATTAATTATACTTTAAAATTATACTCGTAAGACTTGGAAAAGCCCTGTAATGATCGATATTTAAAGTATTATAATATTTATAAATACAAAGCTTTGGATTTATTTAAAGAAGTAAAAGTAAAATGATATTTAAGTTACCGCAACTTAAATATAAAATTTAAGCAATGTTTTCATCTCGATACCCACGTGTTGTTTTGATTTGATGAAATATATTTAAAACGGAAATCTATTTGTATGTACATAGACTAATTACTAGAGTCTAGTTACTAGACTGTAAAAATAACATCGCGTATAGCTACCAGTTTTTATTGGCAATATCGTTAAGAAGCTTTCAATAACATCCGTTTGTTCAGCAGAAAAGGAGTGAAGATATTAATTTGAAAATTGTTCTCTTCGGCAATCGGTACCTACATGGTGGCCAATTAGAGGGAACAATAGTAATTTGATTCCTTTCTCAGGCATGGCAAAAACTTAAGAGCGGATGTAATGTGGTTTTAAAATAGCTTTATGTATGGCGATTTACTTACATTTATTTTATTATATAGGTGTATGTATAGATAAGATATAGGTACTTAAGGTTGCTATATGCCTCTATGTGTGTGTGCAAGTATGTACTGTGCTTACAGACAAAGAGTTTTCTTTCCCTTACTTTCTTATTATGTCACGTGACGGCACTTTTGAGAGTTTGTTATATTTACATCCTCCTTTATGGTTTTCAAACACTATGCCATGAATTTAATGCAAGTAATATGTGTGAAGACTATTTGAATACAGAATGAGGGCGGAGAATTTAGAACATCTTTCTGGAGTTTTTAAAAAAGTTTAAATCTCGTCATACATCTAGTTATATTGTGATATTAAAGAAATATGTATAGGTATAGTAAGAAATGATTCTACACAGAGTTGCAGCTAAGCATTGCAGTCCGGAAAACCGGATCCGGTAATCCGGCGGATCTGACATCAAGATGCACTTCTCGAATCTGATAAAATCAGATATGGAAGATCTGGATTTTTCGATCTATCGAAAAATCGTTCCGATCATTGGGCCGGATCCGGCCGGATCCAAAATGAGCCCGGACTGCAATTCCTAGCTGCAGCTTTGTAGAACTGAATATAAAAAAAATTGTGATTATTTTTTACAAGAACGAAGAAGATTTTTTTTGTATTTTTGTATTTTTCATGTTTAACAACAAGAACAAGTTCTGCGTTGTATCCATTAACTCGAGTCACGAAGGTGTCTGTTAGGTTTATAAATAACACCCTCTTTATTTACGCGTCTGCATAAAGGTTAGCAATACAAGTTTTGCAGAAACAATTTTAAAATCTATGAGGGCGTTAAATTGTGATAAGGATAATAAGGCACTTAAAACCCATACTTTTCAAAAAATGGAAACATCATTAGTAGTCATTGGCACCGATTGCATTTAATGATTTTGACCCCTTTCACGGATGTGTTGCAGAAAACCTTTTTAGCCTTCGCACGTGATATCTATTTTTAATCCTTTTAAATTCTAAACTTTTCACTTTTAATTTTATATTATTTTTAATGTTTGCGTGTGTTACTGCTTATTTATTTGTTTACAAAGTCTTTCTTTATAATAATATGTGAATAAATTATTTTCTTTCTTTCAAATATTGAGAAACAACGGCGGGTTATGAGGGTGAAGCTCCTCCCCGAGCGAGATACCATAACTGTAACCGCTATGAAAATCAAACATAGCAACAAACACGTCTTTACTATCCGTAGTTTCCAATTTCAAACATAGAACAATGGTTCAGAGGTTTGCCATTAAGGGGTCGTCAACATGTCTCAGCGTGCGGTCTCCGGTAAGATTAATGACCGCTGTTTCTCTTTCTCTGCATTGAGTTCCTTTAAATAACTGTTTAAAATTCTCTGAAAGTTTTCGAATTAAAGTGGCAATGGGCTGGCCACGTCGTTCGTAGGACTGACAACTTATGAGAAAGAAAGTTCATCAAATGGCGACCACGGCAAAAGGAGTATAGACCGCCCTATAACCAGGTAGACTGTCGATCTGGAGAAACAGTAGGAAATGGATGGCTTCAAAAGTGTCGATAAGAGAAGTCCAGCAGTAGGCTACGAAGGGCTGACAGAGAGGAAGAAAGAAAGGATGCAGAATTTGCGTAGGTCGATTTTTGTCATCCGGCTATTTGAATTATTAAGAGTTGGATTATAAGTCTTCTGTAAAATAGCACGAGACGATCCACGAGAGAATGCTCAGGTAAAGAGGAAATCCTTGAGGCCTGTAACCCCTTCCTATGCTTATGTATAAATGCTATACGCCACATTCCTCCTCTATTTTTATTTACTACTCTACAACCTAGAACTCGAAATGACGTTTATCCATCGCCTAAATCGCTTATTTTTGAGGTTTCATTTCAAACCGCATTGTTGTTGTGTAAAAGACACAGAAGTAAAGTTAAAATCGAGTGACTTTTTCTCCGAAAAATGCCTAAACTCTGCAGTAAATATTACGAGTTCCGTCCTCCTCCCAAATAAGATTTGTTTTTCACGTCGCAGGCTGTTACCTCCCGCGCTATTGTCCTCTGTTCCAGATGAAAATCACTGTGTATTCATAAACTGTATACTTATACGAATAACACGCCTGTCGTTTTCCTTACTCATATTTTCCCTTCATTCCAAATATTCGGACTGGATTTGATTATCTACTTACTGTTACGAGCTTCTAGTTAGATCATTATTTTTTATTAATTTAAAAACACTTAATAATTTATTTCTACTCATATTTCATTACTGTTAGTGTCCTACATGGACTGTATTTTATTTCATATATTTTATTTTTCATAAACAAAAAATATATATATTTTGAGTCGGATATTCCTTGGGAGCATTAATTGTTATATCTCTTTGATTTATTCGTTCCGCCGACGTAAAATTTGGGTTTCCCGTTCTTCTTTAAAACAGTGAGAACGACACCGTTTTTTGAAAAATAAAAACAATTTAAGCCCCTTAAAAGTTTCCAGGAATATCCAAACGAGTAGCAAACTTAAAATGTTAATAATCCACCAAAGTCGTTGTTGCTCCTGCTGTGTACAATTTGCTCAGAAAATTAACCAAAAGACCAATGTATCCGCAGCTAAGGTATCATGTAGCAAATTAGTGTACAGTTTACACAATTACAGTTTACCGACATAATTGTGAGAGAACAAAATTATAAACCGACTTTGGCGTATACAGAAGGGAAATGAACATTCCGTATCAGACAACTCGCAGTTAAGGGCTTCCCCCTTCTTGAATCTCTAATAAGAAAACAGCGCATCGCATATGGAAGGGAGATAATTCGCCAACTTGTAGCTTCTGAATAAAAAAAAAATAGTAGTAAATAGAACGGCTATGTATTTAGGCGCGGCACGTACGTACACGTAGATTCTGCTCGACTGAGCGTATTCATCACTTTCATCACGTCTGTAGGTGAGAGTGACAAAATAAGAGTGACTTACCATCAGGTGGCCCGTCTGTCTGCTTGCTTGCTCTACTCATAAAAAAAATTTTGGGGCGTGAACGCTGATTGGATTCGGACCGAATATTCTATTATTGCTGTTCTATTTACTTTATTTTTCTATGTGTGAAACCGACTGCCTACTTTTCCCTTAAGCATTTTTTGTCAAACTAATTTAACTGAACAAACGACTTGTTAACTTGGAATGTTTCAAAAATGTCCATAACTGTAGGGCAAAAGATAGATTTTGTCACAATTATTTACACCTATTCTTGAGAACACAGATCTTCGCCTTTAATTAATCCTATAGTCTGTCCACTAACTTCACCCAACCGAAAAACAGAAAAAACTAACTACAATTCGCTATCAACTCTAAAACCATGCTATGTCTTTTCACGTTTCACAAAAACACATAGCGTTAGTTTAGTTTCTTTTTTTCTTTCAGATGTCATTTAAGCTTTAACAGATTAAGAAGGGGTTTAACCTAATTTAGTGGGCTTTAGTAGCCATATAGGATCTCCCAAGTTGCCTCGTACAAGATTAATGTTCGGCTCGCGAAGCGCTCCCGGTCGAACGGAAATAAAACGATCTACTGCTGTACGGCTACCATTGACGGGTTCTGAAAATGTCTCAGTTAAAGGATGATATAGGATTTTAATGGAATGGAATAAAATGTTCTTTAATTATTGAATTTTTCTACATATTGATAAATAATAAAATAAATAACTGCTTTACTCTCATAGCCCCATACTAGGATTCTCTGTGCCATGGGTGGATAATCAATAGACACACACAAGATAACAATATACACCCAGACTAGAAACAAAAAATTTAAAGTCATTATTTAATGTTCCACTGGGAAACGAGCCCAGGACCCTGCGCAGCAATCGGGCGTCTTAACTATTGCGCCTTGCAGGTCTTTAAACCATTTTACTATATTACAAGACAGAAAATTACGTTTCGAAAGATTCCGTTACACACATACCTACAGGTGAAACTGATTTATGGAATATGAAAATCACTAGGTACCTATGCACTAATTTATGGTTACTGCGTGTAGAATGACGAAAGGTCTCGAAAACGTTAAAGATAAACGACCTGCCTGTGTAGTGGTCCCGTAATGCCGCTGATCGGGCGGAAATAACCGGATCTTCTGTTATATCGTGTTATATTCGGTGATTTGTCTTGTCTCGCCTCTATGATCAATCTATATTTATGTGATGGGTCGCAATCGGGCGATGCCCGGCGGGTGTACATCGCCGTCTAGCAACCGGGTTAAGTGACCTCGGGTGCTATTAGTATTGGACAAATGGACAATTTCATGTATGAATCTGCTTACACACTGAAACTTTAAACTCTCCATAACAGGGGGAGACTTAGAGGTAGAAACATTAAAATCTTCAGAATGGCGGAGGCTCCAAAATCGCATATTTCACCACGCTATTCCAATATCGATTTGTAAATATGCGTGCCGGAATATTGTTTGATGATTCAAGAGTCATAGAACTGAACATAGAGTCTCCGACGAGGCGTTAAGTTAAACACCGTGGAAGAAAATTTAATTAATGTAATCATTGTATGTAATTTATGTCTGTAATCTGTAAGTGATGGAAATGTTAGTTCAAATTATATGTAAATTTTCAAAAAGAAATGGACAAAAAATCCAGCTAAAAATGAAAATAACTTAACTCCACTTTGAAGTCAATTATTTATTGTATTTGATGAATTGAGCCATGTTTCACACACAATTCAGGTGCACTTCATTGAAAATCATAATTTGTTACTAATTTCATCAGCAATATAAAACGAAGTACAAATATTGATTGGCCTATTAAATAGTCCTTAAGGTGGTTTCACACGTTACAAACATGTAAACCCTATCATAAGCATGGTAAATATGTGAGCAAGTATTATTCCTTTAACTATCGACTATTTCCTCTATCGAGACTTATCGAGTACACTCACCCGGATTGGTGCCTTTGCATCCAACGAATTTAATAGTTGGTAAAGCCCTTGTAGCTCTACCGAGGAGGTACGAGTATCTGACCGCTATACTTCTTATTCACCGGGAAGCAGCATGTTTATCATGTCTTCCGGTTAACAGTCAACGCTTACGGGCTTATTCAAATAAGGGCTTTAGGTTTAAATAAAATATAAATGTAAGTTATAATTCTTAGGAATGGTGAATAAGCATTAGTTACTTAAGGTATAGGTAAATAGAGATAGTTAAGTTCTGGCCATAAGACAAAATGAGGTAGACGGAAAGGCAATAATAACATATTTTTTCCGAATCCAATGTGGCTCACTCATTCACCCTCTGGATCACTCTTTCACTCACACTTACAGCCGCGATGAGGGTGATAGAATGAGCTAACATGCGCTCATTCTAGCAGAATCTAGAGTACACGTGCCCCGCCCACACAGCCGTTCCATTAACTGCCTATTGCTGTGGTTCTGGCGTTAGCTGCATCAATTTTAATTTTAAACAGATACATGAGCCAATCACGTATTCTGCATATACACTTCAATCACGTTTGCACGAGCGTGCGAGAGATGCGATCTCTCTGCGACCCAAATGCGGGATGTGTGCACTAAATCATTAAAAATGATGTATCTCATATGTATGGAAAATGTACGGTGGTAGAAATATTGAGATTGCAATGGTTCTGCCACCACGCAAAGCAAAAATCAAAGCAATAAGTCGATAATCCCCATGGCCATCTTGTTCGTTTTACGGAAAATATTACTATATTTTTAGCGTAGAGCAAGAATGGTAATCAGACATTTAAAAAACATTTCGAAGACTGGGGTTTCTTCAACAGAAGAAGAGATCTCCTTCAAAGCCAAAAACGTGCTGGCGACACTGGCAGTGCTGCCCGCATTAATAGACGCCGGTAACCTCTTACCATGAGGTGGCACGTTTGGCTGTTTGCTTGTATATGAAAATAAATTAATGTTGAAAACATTTAGAAAAATAAGTTTTATCTTTGTATTGTCCCCAGCAAGCCCTTTCAATTTATACCCATATCATGAGGGTTCGTAAAAATAACGACTCCACTATCTTGCGCCAGCCTCCATATTGAAATTAGAATGACGTCACTAAGTTAATCATTCATTGTCATCCACAATAAACGAGTGTACAATATTGAACGTGTAAGATTTGACCTGAAAATCAAAGTTAAAAAAAACCTAAGATGATTGAGCATTTTCATTTTCGCATTAGCGTGTGTAGCCGCCTTTCCTCTTAAAACTGGAGCGCGCTGATATTAAGATACCTACGGGTTGTAGCCGTCAAAGTTGATTAAATATCTAATTTGTAGCGGATCCCGTTGCCCCAATGGATAATTTCCGTAAATGATTAAGTCACGTTACATCGTTAGGGACGGGAAGTTATTTTATAAATAGAGACATCAAATTGTAAATAATGTTTCTATATTACATCAATATAATATGCGTAAGCTATTTGTAGCGTTCATAAAGGAAAAACGAACATTAAGCCTTTCAGGATTCAGTCAATATGAATACTTATATAAATATTCGACTCAGCCAGTAAAAATAAACGTATCTACTCGTTTGTCTTATAATTACATTTGATGAAGTAAGTTGATGATGATGATGGTTATGATGAATTGATGTAGTTGATACGAATTTACAATTACAAAGATAAATAACGAAATTTTAGTAGTATTTAGAGCGAACCTTTTCTCGGTATTTTTAAGAACGATGAGAATGTTTTCGTAAGAAGCCGTGATTCAGAGAGATTTGGGGTTTACTTAATTTTCTAATACGAGTGCGTTATCCTCCCTTCGTAGGGGCGGCACGGAATCTTTGAACCAGCCACACCCACCCGTTTCCCGTTAAAGTCCTAATTAGAGGATGACTCCTTATTCACGAAGGTAAAACATTGTAACAAGTTGACACTTGTCTTAGATTTAAGGATTTAACGGTGGTTACGCCGTGGAACGTCGCCTTTATAATTCGCCGTATTCTAGTTATTTAATAGGAGCAGTATTATGCCTGTTCATGTACGAGCATTTATATTGTAGGTGTGTATTAGCGTTACATACAAATACTATGTAACAAAATATATGAGGCATTAATTACAACACTACGGACTCAAAATAAGCCAGGTGTTTAAAAAACTTCGTAAGCGTGATTTAGGATACAAGTGGTGCCACCTTTCGATGAATGCCAAAATTACTGGCACCATTAAAAACTAGGACAATCAATGAAAAATACCACGGTACCATCTAGACGCCTATTTAATTACATAGATGCCTATTTAATTACATAGTTGGATCATACAGGCAGACAAACTAGTAATTACAAACTATAAGGTTTGCTTTATTTAGGTACTGTTTGGCTACAGAACCCAAAACCCGATTCATATTGTTATGCAAAATACTGTGGTTGCTCGCTGATGACGTCACCGCGGCGGTGCCACGAATATTTTATTCGCCACACAGTAATGTGTGTTGAAAAATTCAAAGAGGTTTATAACGGTAATATCTCGATTGGAATATGGTCGCTGAATTTAAATTGCGCCACTAAGGCGATAATAGTAGCTATGAATTTTAAATGTTAGGAAGATTTTTTGTTAAATTCGAATCGAATAAATATTATCCGAACTTCGCAGAAAAATAATAAAATAAATTATTATAAACTTTTATAGTGAATAACCCTATGTACCCCTACTACATATACAGAAAAACCCCAGTACCCGCGTTACGGGCACTGACACCCCGCACGATAATACTGTAGTACTCAGTTAACACGTTCAGTGCCTTCGACATGCCTTGTTCGTTTTTGTAACATTCAAGCGGTGCCGGCAACACGCCTTGCGTGTCCAGAACGAATTGACAAGGCACTTAATGTGTTAAGGCCATTAATATCGAGTGTTCATTTTGGTGAAAGTAGTTTAAAAATTTCATAGAGCGTAAAGCAGAGCGTAGGACATAGTATTGTGTGTAGACAACACGGAAGGTAGGAGACCCCGGACCTCAGCGCCCCCTTAAATTTGGCGCTCCAAGCGGTCGCCCCAACTCGCCCCCCTAACAGACACTGAATAACCCTATTTTTAAACCTGGCTGCATTCGCTTTTATCTTCTTCTATTCTATATTCTTTTTCTATGCGGCATGTGTTCATATTTTTTGGTACGCTCGCCAGGGTTTGATAATTTCAGCCTATCCCCTTGTCCTCATTGCCAAAGCGTTTGACAACAAATTCGGTCACTCGCAACAAGTTGGTCATTCGACAACGTCATTGTATACATTTGTCGCATGTCAGTGCGTGTTGTCAGTTGACAGTTCTATACCGAGACCTGTGTTTAAATATTGTAGCGTTGGTTGGTCATTTCGCTGTGTCGTATTGCGACAGTTTATTAGGACAAGGCTTGAGAATCTGCTTCATTATGAATTTTTGCAATAACATTTAAATATGGAATTCAATTGCTTGCGACAAACACTTACGTTTTGATAAAATTATATGTGGGAGCCAGGTGCGTGACCCGTTTTACGGCAAACATTTTTTCGTTTCCAATTTCAGCTAAGCTTGTGTAAAGTTTGTTGTTGTTTGTCCTATCGACTATGTAAACTTTTCCATTACATTTTTACAGTAGTTGCTGACGACCTTATATAGAATAGAATACCTTGTGTTATTGTAGGATTTCATGTATTTAGTAGGATTTCATGTGTAATGTTTTTAAGAAAATGTGTGAAATACGATCTCTTGTTAGCGATTTCGTGTGCGTGTACTTATGAATTTGGTTGAGAAATTAAAACGTTGGTATTTTATTATGTTATTCATTGATTTATAAAGCTTATTTCAAAAGGCTGTTTTGAATGAAGATGAATTTTATAAGTTTGTTTTTACTTTTACAACTAGCTGTGTTAAAAGAATCCAAGGTTTATTCTGCTGTTGTGGTTATTTATGTTATACATTGAAGTTATGCATTGGTGCGATACCTTTACATACTTACTTATCATAGAAGGGTAACTTATCGATTTATTAGACATTGCGTGATTAGGGCTAAACCAAGATTTGTTCATTATTTATTGAGTGGGAGGTTATCTAAGTGAATATTGAAAATGAAGACGGCCTCTTCTTGTATCTGTTCTTTGAATAGCACTTACAAGTAGGCAGGTATTTGTTAAGTTGTGTTCAAGGCTTGTATTTTATTTTTAGAAATTTGTTGCTATTATTTCAGTCTTCTGTTTGTAATTTGACCAGCATTCTAGTTTTGACTGTTTTCCCAAATTATTGTCCGCGGTTATTAAATACTGAAGTACATTAAACAATGAGAAGGCCGACCCGTAGTCCACGCTGGCCTAGTGTAGGTTGGGGGAAAGTTTATTTAAATTTTATTTCATTATTTTGGGCAAATTATTTAATTTGCCATATTTATAAGCCATCTCCGTGACATTAGATATGATGTTAATTACAATTTTTTTTTATTAACATTTTCAATTTCAGTTAATGATCATAAATAAACAGGTTAACAGTCATTAAAAGACTTTTATATAATATTATTTATTTACTCTGTCGTAGCAATACAAATGAGCTTTTAACATGTTAAAATAATATTGCTGATTAAAATTAAATTACACTGGCGCCGTAAAATTGTTTATTTATAACTACAGATAGGAAACTCAATTTTATTACAGATATTAAGCGTATTATTTTAGCCCATTGTATCGCCCTATCTATCGTGAAATCGACCGGATTTAAGACAATCGTATAAATTCTGTGCATTTAATGTGAGTGCAATTAATTTATTTAATTAGGTATATTTAACTATTCAGTTTTCGCTTATTCGTTCGACTGTTTATCTGACTGTTGTAGAAATATTACTTGAATTTGATGATCATACAAAAATGCAATGTAGTGTAGAAAGTTCAAGTTAGTCCGTCGAAAACTTTATCGCTTTTTCGACGCAAACGCTGTCAGCTTTAAAGCAGAAAATCCACGGCAAAATGGGTCAGAATCTGGACGAGGATTGTTGACCAAGGATTTTGTCTGCTGCATCTGATCGACAGATTGTTTTACATTGCGATTGCATATTCTACGTATATTATTATAAAACAGTAATTACATATTGAAAGTCTTTTGACACAAATGAGCACTGAATATCGAGTTAAAATATTATGTCTGATTAAAATTAAATTACGCTGTAGTCATTAAAACGATTACGGAGGCAATTCAATTTAATTACAGGTATAGCGAATTATTTTAGCTCATTGTATCACCCCATCGGGAAATTCACCGGGTTTTAAAGGCAATCGTATAAATTTTGTGCATTCAATGTGAGCGCGATTATTTAATTACTTGTACTAAGTATTTAACTGTAGAGATGTGTACAGTATTCACTTATCCTTTTGGTTGTAAATCATTCCAGAAATTAATGATTTAAACTTAAATGTATTTGTTTATTTATGCTTTATTGCTTTTAGCAATGGGCTGAGTTAAGGCCTAGCGGCATTGACTATCAGTCAACCCTCAAGAGAGGAATTTCTAGAATATGTACAAAAGGCACCAACAAAATAACGTTGAAGATAAAATAAAATGTTAACATACGAAACAAGAATATAAGGATCATATTTGTTAAATAGTTTAAATCCTGCAGCTGTATGATATTGGGTAAAAAGAACTCTTCATCAAAGCCGACAATGTACTACAGCCTTTCTGGTGTTGCTAGTGATAATAGCCGTATTTCACTTACCATCTGGTGGCCCGTCTGCCTTGCTTTGCCGTTTGCCTTGCCGCTTTACATTAAAAAAAAACACTAAATTGACTTAAAAAACCTTTTAAGACGAAAAGAATGAATGAAAGTGTGAGTCTGTGGTGTGAATAATAATCGGTTACGTAGGATTTTATACATCAATTATAATGATGAGCAGCAAACGAGTATGAAGGTTGAAGATAGATGTTAGCGGAGACAATGACATGCTATAACCCTAATGAATACTTATTGTTATAATTAAATATTTATTGTTGTGAAACACACGTGTCATACATACATATATATATATATATATATTACCTGTTTTAATAGATACGAGAGCACGGTAAAGAATGATTTGTGACTATCTAAGTTACTATTTTATTGCGGTCATTTGAAAAGTACCGATATTCGGTACATACTAGAGTAACAATTGGGCATTAAAAATTAGTAGGTTCTTGAAAATTGTTAATTACAAATCGAAGTGATAAATAGAGAACATTTTTCCGTAATCAAAATCAGTAAAATGAAAAATAACCAAAATGACTTAAAATTGTCGGTAAGGCAAGACTGAAGTGAATATCAAAAAAAGAACAAAGACGGATTCAACAATTACACTCACACAATAGATCTTGTATTCGGAGTGAGATGAGCGCGAAAATAGAGTTAGTGGAAAATCGATTAGGCGCATCGTTGTTAGTGTTCTAGCCACAGATATAGATCTAAATAGATCAAACAAATGGAAGGACTTCTCATGACAGAAATATATTTGAATAGATCCTGCAACGTCATACATCGTCGCTGTTTCACCGTTGTTAACACGGGACGTCAGATTTATGATTCCTCCAAAGCAATAACTCAAATAACATCTATTTGTTTGAAAGAGGTCATTAATGAATAAAATGAATCGAATATTTATATTATTCGAATTCGTGCGTTTGATGCGGCTTCGAGTTGATGTAGGATTCCCATCACTAAAAGGTTTTTGTTTTATCTTAGTAGGTGACAAAAAGGGCACGTTTGGTCATAATATTGATCGGAAAACCTGCGATAACTATTTAGATCTATATCTGTGGTTCTAGCTGTAGAATTTACCTGTATATCCCGGCTAGTTTACATATAAAAAGATTTTCGAAACGAAAAATACTAGTATTATTGTGAAACAGCGTCGGGCGCTCGATATACGAAAAATATGGCACAAAGCGCCCAAGCTTTTTTCACAATAATACAGGTATTTTGTCAAGTTTAATAACCTTTGCTGGGTATATTTGCGGCGCTTCTTTAGCACGGATACTTTTACCAAGTTATGACGAAAACTTCTAGAGTTGTTTTATAACAAATTCGTTCGAAATGTGAAGGAATTTTGGGGGTGTCGCATATCCATAAATAATTCGCATTTCGCATATCCGGCTAACTGATACAATAAAGTTATGTTATAAATTTTTTCACGGAGCCCTAAAAATAATTAATATTTATGTGTATTCTATAGCTACTGCTTTATAATTGAGACTCTGTGTACTAAATTCCATCCACATTAAAAAATAAATAAATTTTATAACACGAGTAAGATTGATTTAAATTACAACTATTTGAATAACATTAACTGTTTATTAATTTACGTTATTTTAAATTAATTCATTAACATTTTCGCTAAGCTCCTACAGAGGCCCTAGGGAGCCGCGTCGTACACTTTGAGTATGGCTTATTTAAAAGTTGGAAGAACCGGAGGTCTTGGCAGATATCGTGTAATTTTTTTTCTGCAACTAACTGTAATTGATATATTAATTACTATATGTTTATTTTAAATATTCCCTTGTGATATTAAATGTTAAATTAAATTAACGATGCTGACAATTCCAATACAAATATTCTCTTCAATACAAATCTTCTCTTAAATTCAAAGATATCAGACACTGTTAGGATGTAAATCCGTTGTAGAAACAATATAAAAAGTCTTCCACAAAAGCCTCAAAGAAGTTTCCAATGAAATGAATCCCTGTATAAACTGGAATGGTAATCACTAGCTGCATCATTAATGAATCCGATCTAAAGCTCCCAACTAAGTCATCGTTTAACCCACTTCCTGATTTATTCGCGACCAAAGCTCGGATTAAAAGCACATTTATAAAGGAATTCGTGCAACAAGAAGTGTTCTGATTTATTTCTGACTGAATTGGCGATAGCCGATAAGTGATTGGGCTACGACGTCTGACAATGTGTATGAATTAAAATTATAAATTTGACAAAAAATATTTATGTAGGTACATTAAGAGGCAAAAAGCACCTTTTGCTGTAGGTACAATAAAAAAATACTTTAATGCAAATTGGTGTGTGATGTAGTAGTGTTCGAAGGCTGTGTTCACTATGCAAGTGATTACTATTAAAATAAAAAATGTAGTGTTGATAGAAAAGAAATCAAGTGATTTGGAGGGCTGAACCCGCTTTATTGTTTACGTTTCAACTAATTTGAGCGCTCACATTTTGTACCTAAAAACCGCGGATCTAATCAAACCACTAACAATTAGCTAATGTTGTTTTATAGTTCATGTCCAGTCTTAAAATAGAACTAGTACTCCAATCTCTCGGATATCATATAAAAGTCCGGTGCAGTATAAAATGGAGCTTTATTTCTCAATAAAAAGCAATTTCAGTGGGTAAAACAAATGTTTTTAGTGTTGAATCGGCTTAAAATCTCCCCATTCATCACTAGTGCGTTCGCTATGCTGTGAACATCAAACCGTATTACCACACTCGGCAAAGAGAATCATAAAATTACGAACAACTAATTTAAAAGTTGGATTTTTTTTAATTTAACGTTTATGCACACGATAAATTTATACAAGGACAAGATATACGAGTAATATCAGGAAAGTCTTGAGTTGTTTAATTTTGCATTATTAATGTAATTGTTATCAAAGCATTTCGTTTTTAACTTAACTAGACATAACACAATCACAAGGCTTAAGTTTGTCTGCAAAAGCTTTAAAATAAAGGCGATATTGTAAGGATGTAAAATATTTTTTAAATAAATATTTTACATCCTTACATGTAAGGATGTAAAATATTTACTTAAGGATGTAAAATATTTTTTAAATAAATATTTTACATCCTTACATCGCTCCACACCCACATCAAAAATACAAAGCACTATAAATATAAAGTGGGTCCATGCACGCAAATACGATAAATATCATTTATTTTTACCTCGTATAAAGTATGAGAAAAGGACCAACGGTCCACCTCTACCATAAGAGCAGTCTCCGACCACTATTGTTCCATTGACATTGATGGTTTGAGGTGTTTTATTATGAAGTGGCCGCAAGTGTACCTTGTTCTCGGTGTTTTATTATGATGTGGCCATAAATAAGTGTACTTTGTTCTAGTGTGCGATTCCGCAATAAATATAATGAGTATGCGACTTGACTTGTATTGGAACTTTGGAAAAATGCATGATCATGTTCTTATATGGAGATTATTGCTGTGTATATTATTATTTATCATCAAATTACTTTGTGTAGTTCAGTGGAAAATAATTCTCTTTAGATGGAAATATGATACAAATTGAATATTTTTATTAGGTTTTTATAGGGCTGGCTTACTTAACATTTCTTGAAATATTATCTTAATAACCTGAAGTTACGTAGGCCATCTGGCGCCAAAAGGTAATTGTAGTATGTACAACGATTTAATCTCAGTAAAAAACTGAAAACATCTTTATCTGATGACATACGTCAGTACCCATTCCATTCCATCAGCTGCCAGATAAATTCGTCCACATAAGTCCAATTTCAATCAAAAGTCTGTGAGGCATAAAACCCAACAAAATTGTAAGACCAGTAAGACCACGTACTAAGACTTTCTAGCCTAATCAACAATATCAACAATATTCAACAATATTCAACAATATCCTTATTTTTCCAACTACTTCTTTCTACTACTTTTCTGGCAACAAATAATTTTGAATTTGAATTTTGAATTATGGCGAAGGTTGAAACGTATGTTGTAAGAAACAAGCAAAACAGACTAGCGGGACAAGAATCAGCTTATTACTATCCAAAGACCAGGAAGGGTAAAACCTAGAAGGGCCTTAAAGTACATTTCCAGTGTAACTTTCACATATTTCATTTTCAAGTCGAGCGTATCGTAAAACTATCGTTTCAAAAATAATGTTCAACAAAATAGGTTTTTTATGGTCGCAACGGATCCGTTATTCTCTGGCTTATCGTGGGTCCGTTTACTGTTTCGGCTTATAAATCTCAAACGCTGTATTTCAGAGCCATAAAATCCATTCGGTTTATTAAAATCGACGCGCTGGGGTTTTTTTAGCCGATCCCAAAAAGCAATATAAGGTTTTTGACTTTACAGTCACAGGTTGAATTAAAATTAAAACAGCCAAGGACCGTGCCCGTTGAAAAGGTGTTTTTACAACCAATTAGTGATCTAGAGAAGGGTTGGTCTCCTCTCACTATGCCTATTATAAAGGTCTTACTACACGCTGACCTAAGGCGGGTTGGTTTCGGCGGCGGGTTTCAGTCGACAAGTCTCACAACATTATTAAAGTTAATAAAAAATACTCATAAGCATGCTGGATTCGACCTTACAATGTTTTCCTTCGCCGTTACATGAAGTATACCATTCGAATAAGAGACCGGATTCTCAGCCATACCAAAACAGCCAATCCATATTTACCGTATTTTTTTAAAGAGTTTTTACAGTTTGAATTGATTTGATTGAATAGCTACTACGATATCTTCCTTATTAAATTTCGGGGTCGAAGTTGTAATAAGGAATCTTGTGAGTCGATGAATCGTCACTTGCAAAGCCTTCTCTTGAAGGGATGAATAATTCCAAGACGCTTGTTGTATTGGAAGCAGATAGCGAGAGAATAAATATCACACTTTAAAATAACAACATTATTATGTTTACAACATTGAAAAGAATCTTTATTCGTTTTGTGTCTAGTCAATTACTTAAACGTCGACAAGTGCAACCAATTGACGCCTTACAGTACGTATGTATATTTAACTCATAAGAAAGCACGGAAGTTTTACTTAGTTCTGTTAGCATATTTCATTCGGGTGTATTTTGGTATACTTAAACTAAGATTTTCCTACACATTTGCATTGAACGTTGATATTAAGGTCTCTTTCGTCTACAGAAGTAAGTTTATCTGACCGGACGAAGTTTTAATGAAAAAAAAAGTTGGATCCACAATTTAAAGATCTGTTTCTAACACCGCGGAAGCAGAACAATGTTCTCAAACGAAAGGCCTATCACAAAGTTTATTATAACATTTTCATTCTTAATTTCTTTTCTAACTATTGACCCAGATATCAGCTTGTCGCCAGGTTCATAAATATCTTATTTATTGTAATAGTTCCACTCAGTTTTAAATCCTTTTTGAGTTATTTCATTGCCATTTATTAAATCTTGGCGGACGGCTCAAGATGGCAGACTAGTTATTTTTTATGCAAACCCATAACATGGGGATTAACTACTTAACTACTGCGGACAATACAAAAATAATAAAAGCTTTTTTAAAATGATTTTCAACATTCATTGATGAATACGTTGTTTTTGTATTTTATGTCTGTTTGTATGTATGTATGTATGTATTTATGTATAATCAATTATGGAGCGGTGATAGCCCAGTGGCTTAGAATTCGACCACGAATCGAGGGGTCCGGGTTCGAATCCCAGTGGCACGCACCAATGACTTTGTAATAAAAGTTATGTGCGATTTATGAAATTAAATATCACCTGCTGTTACGGTGAAGGAAAACATCGTGAGGAAACCTGCATGCCTGAGAGTTCACAAAAAAAAGTTCTCAAAGGCATGCGAAGTCTACCAACCCGCAGTAGGCCAGCGTGGTGGACTAAGGCCTACATCCTTCTCATTGTGAGAGGAGACCCGATCCTGTAGTGGGTCATTAATGGGTACTGACATGACATGTATAATCAAATGTTTTTAATATTTTGTATTGTAATGTATGTTCTTTATTATATTCTGCAAACCCTACCCTTTTCTCACTCTTCTCTGTTCTCTTCAACTCCTAATCACTTGGTTGTCTAGAGATCGCTCTTAGCGATAAGACCGCCATTTGTGCATTGTCCTATTCCTTGTTTTTATTGATTCTATCTGTTCTTTTTATATATGTGTGCATTAAAGAGTTAAATAAATAAATAATACATCAGTGATTGCCTGCTAACTTACTGATGAAAAAAGTTACACAATCTTGTTTCCATGACGTTTTGATACCCGTGTGGATTAGATTTTAAGCTTTCAAAGGCTTACTGGGGCCTCCTGACCATTCCATTAAAACTTCCTCTTCGCGTACACATAACCAAACAGAAATCATTTTGCGAACAAGCGAACGATACTACTGACACTTTTTCAGAGTTACTCGTAATTATGAATTTCTTGAGCGTTTTTTGAATATCAGAGATGACCCAGACACTTAGAGGCAAAAAATACTTGAACTACATTTTATCTACTAGTTAAAAATGCAGTTGAATAGGAAGGAAATGCAAAAGAATACTTACTCATCACAAAATCTAAAAAACTACTGTGCTGTGGGTAGCATCATAGAATACTATGTGTTAAAAGCGTTAGCTAACGAACAATTTTGCTCGCTTAAAATGCAAAATAGTAATTAAGTATAGCTTAGAGTTCTATGAACCTCCATCATTTGCAAGAGCGAGGCTTGCCGGATTATTTTAGAAACTAAGAAGATTTTTGCTACTATCTCCAATCTCGATACCAGGAAAAACTTAGTTATTATGTCACTTTTCAAATACAAAACCTCTACCAACATTTGCTTTGCTCTCGTGATGCTATTACATAAAAAGAGGCTCTCTTTATTTTCGAACAGTTAAAAATGTTCAGTCTACTTTTAATAGAGTATGGTCATATAAAAAACGTTGACTTGGGAATTTTCAAAAAATTAAAATGTTCGGCATAGCTATCTGTGCGTTTCGAAACATGTGTGGATTAGATGGGAAGCTTCCGAGGGCTTAGCTGGGGCCGCCTGACCATTCCATTAAAACTTGCCCGCCGGGTTTATTACAACCAAGCAAAAATCATTTCGTGACCAAACGAACGATATTACAGGATTATAACAGGCAGGTCCATTGTAAGCCCTGTTATAATATGAGCGTAAATAAAGAGAATAAATTGTACCCACTTAATAAAACGATAACCCAAAATCAGTAAATTCATGCCTACTTAGTGTTTAAATATTCTGTTAGAATAATTGCAAAATTGCATTAAAAAAAGCATTGAAAATATTCTCGTTGAAGCAAAAATGTTCTTTAAAAGAAAACTAAAATAATATAAGTACAGTAATAGCACTCAAGTTTTCCAAATTTGATTCCTTCAAGCTTTTACTGTACCTACACGAATCTAAAATCTTGCATATACCAAGTACGGCTTTAAACTCGGATATTGAAATCGGATAGCGATCTCCTCGGTTTCCAAACCTATTACATAAAGCTTTATAGTTGCTAACACGATCCATGTACATCGAAAGAAAATAAAGCTTAAAGTATTTACCGATTCTTTCTTTGTTTGCAGATACCTGGACCCGGGGTTCGAAGATTAATTTACAAAACACCAAACATATTTACTAATTAAAAGAACAAACAAAGCGCCTTCAATAACACAAGCAATTACAGTAGCTAGAATAATTTATTATAAGAAAATTATCGTTAGTAAGCACAAGTGCCAAGCCTAAAACTGGGTAGATTGACGTTATACTAATAGTAGATAAGTTCGCGTAGTTTTTGATACGGTGACGTTATTGCCTTACATGGGACCGTCGTGAACCAATAGTGGATTCGAGTGTAGTTCCTGAATCGGGGCCGGAGGTGCTCGGCAAGATTGAGGTGGTGGGGTGCGGTTGGGGGAGGCGCGCGCGCGTGCGTCCACTGCACGCGCTGGGCCGCGCGGCCGGCATGTTGGCGTCGCAGCGGTCGCAGTCGTGCAACGAGGAGGGCGCGTTCTTCGGGGCGCGCGCGCTGCGCCGGCCGCGCGGCAAGGGCAGCGGCAGCCCGCCCTGCTAGGGGTACGCCATGTCGCTGCGCAGCCTGCACAGGAGGCTCTCCACCGCCAATCATACGTGAGTACCTTTCAGCTGTTTCGTTCAAATTATTATTACTCAACAAAAATAATCGACTTATCACTCGAGACGACAGTATCTGCCAAATTCTGCGTACGAGTTAATTACTAAACTTGAGTACTTTAATGGTGTGTCTTTATCTGTGTGTACGGTGTAGGTAGTACAAATTGTAGAGACACCTTATGACGCCCCGCGGCCTACATATTCTAATAATGTGACGGATGGTTTTTTTATCGAGTTAGTATCCATTCGAGTCAAGAGTACCGACTCAATACCGCGTCCCTCTACTACTCGACTTTGTTAAAATCGAATTCAATAGTGTGACTTTTACTGAATGCTTGCGATAGCACAGTTTTGCTCCAGATGAGTGCTTCTCTTTTTCATTTCCATTTATTAATTCCATACAAAGTAGCGACACTATGCGCGCTACGTTATAAGCATTTAATCGTGTATTTTTAAGTAAGGCTATTGCCATCCGCCCTATTTACCCAACACGTGGTCACAACTGGGGTCGGCAGTAAGAAAACGCAATATCGACATTTCCATTCCATAAGCAAATTGGGCCAGCCTTAGGTGATTTATTCCAAGCGCGAAAGACGATCCGGAGTGTACCGTACAAGTGGTTGAAAGTAGGGCTGCCTTATTAAAATAAATTAAAAAATAAAACGGCAGTTATTGGGGAAAATTAAAGATTGGAAATTCATTTCGTGATTTTCAGCGAAATACTGAATTCAGATATGATTTAATCGACGAGTTGATCTTCAACATTATTTGAGAGCTTTTGATTTATTTATTCGCACTGCTCATTCATACATATTGTTTCCTTATCACGCTCGTTCGGCGTTCGTCGGCTCGTTCACGCGTTCGGCTGCATCTTTTGATATCTATTGACTTTCTTGACATTGTTGTTACCTAAATTTTATTTGAGACTAATGGCTTAGTATCCGGTATTCTAACGACAGTTCGATACTGTTACCTATTTGAGTAATTTAATTTACAAAACATTACCTCGTATATATGAAAACCTAACTTATATCTATGACGATTAGATAGATACTTCGAAGTTTAACGATTTATTTTTACATTTCTCGATGCTTTTGCTGTAGCACCGTAGGTGTATTCGGCTGTTAGCCACAAATATCCTGGGTTAATTCTTTTACCTGGTAACCCTGCGTACAAGTGATCAAAACGTCGGACGGGCAACCATTGGGATGTGAATATTCAATTACCGACTAAATCCGGAGTACGCGGGCGCAAAAACCTACTGGATCTTGCTTAACAATAATGCACTTTATTCCGTTGACCTACAATTGCTTTTTATTTGACAAAAATAGGAACCAAGAAGGTGGTTTTGAATGTCGTTAATCGCGACTTAATTTATGCAAATTGATATCGCCATAAAATGAATAATGGAGACGTAGGCAGCAAACGACAGGACAGTATCGTATGTCGGCATTCAGTGTTAAAACCTGTGTTTGAAAATACATACATCGCCTATACCTCATTAGTGAGTCAGGTCAGGTCTCCTTTCGCAATGATAAGGATATAGGCCTCGCTGGCATAATGCCAGTTGGTTGAGTAGAAACATTTTTTCAAATTATGCAGAAAATACACTAGGAAAAATTATGTTACTCAAGCAATAACTTAAATGAAAATTAATTAAAACGGTTATACTAACTGAAAGTAATGAAGGGATATAGATATAACCTCATCAACAGGCGACTCTTCCTGGATCAGAGTTTCGCTCTGTTCTCTATTGATTTCATCACTCTGAACTCTATCTTCCGAGAAATAACAAGCGAAGCTCTCTCTATTATCTTTTGAGCAAGTCACGTTGCCATAGACCATCATTCATCAATTTTATTGATATCGCTCGATATTATATATAAGGGACGAGTTTAACGCACATAATATGTACATTTATAGTTCTGACAAGAAATAAAAATTGATGTTTTATAGTTTAAGAGATTTGCACCTATATTTATGGATAGGATTCCTCAATTTTGTAATTTAAGCTATTCTACTTACTAATTTAAATAATTCTAATAATAATTTTGAGTCCTTAGTTTTAAATGAACGTTTAATGAATATAATTCATGAAAGGATCGCTTCGCTACACAGCTTGCATTCGAGGATCTAAAGTAAACTGTCCCCAATTTAATTTCAGTTTAGGTACAAGTTCTCTATGTGGTTTCGGTCAAAGCATCAAATTGAATTCCGTATGCAAATCTTACTTGCTTGCTCTACGGCGCTACGAGTGCGCTACGACCAAATGAGCAATGATCTTAGTAAAGTAGAATTAACTAGAACTAGAATTAACATTAACTTCTCGCAGTGAGTTCATAGTTTTGTACTGTAATTACTCAAAAATAATAAATCAAAGTGAGTAAAAGTAGTCCATATTTTTGGAATGCCATAGTTTTGTAAAGAAAAATCTTACTTGCCTGCTCTACGACGCTACGAGTGTGCTACGAGCAAACTAGCAAAGATCTTCCTCAAGCGGAATCACTAATACCTTCTCGTAGTGAGTACATAGTAATGTACTGTTATTACTCAAAAATAATATATCAAAATGATTTAAAAATAGTCCATATGTTTCGAACTTTTCGAGGCTAACAATTTGTGCAGAAAAATTTTACTTGTTTGCCCTACAGCGCTACAATTGCGAGTTTAGAGCTTTGTACGGAATCACAGCATCAAGCAGCATATTGTAGCAATGAGTGGTATGGCATTGTATGTAAGTATTTCCAGTTTTATAAAAAACACGCACAGTCCAACACACAGAAAACGCAACTGCATGTACGCGCGTGATGCGTTTTCTATACAAAAGGACGCGCACCCCCGCACTACGCTCCGTGATGCGGGGCAGTGTGTTAATCGCTTCAATCATAGACAAATTGAGCTCGTTGAATTAGATTTTACTATCTAACATAAGTCATTTTCCAATGACTTTAGTGACTTTCAGTCTTTAAAACGCCTTTCCAGCAAGTTCCTATTATAGTATGTCGCTGACGGAACAGTTACATAATACAGCCAGTTCACTCTCAGAAACTAAGCGACTTTAACATCAAAATGATGCCCTTACACTAAACGGGTGACGTAAGCAGTGAGTCGGACGGATTTCGCTGGGAGATATATAAATCATTTTGATTGATGCATCAAAGGCCCGCCTGACAAGGTCACGAACGAATTGTGATTGTTGGCGGAACTCGAGCGTCTGTCACAGAGCGAATCCACTGAACTTAACACCTACGTAGGGTTGTCAAGGTTTTAGTGTGATCATTACCTATGTTTAATATACTAACGGACTTGGCTTTTAACGTGGGGAAATCCACTGGATATCCACTGGTGCATTGAGGCTCAAGTGGTGATTCCTACTAAAATCCCACAGTGTTCCTCTCAACTCTTATTTGCTAGAGGAACGGGCACACTTTCGCATTCTTCTACAAACTCGATAGCGTTCATTCGTACGAGGATTTCTTACTGGGATGGAGCCAGCGTTCCCCTATCACGTCTCCTGTAGGAGCACACGGGAACAGCTTGCAAGTCTCTGGAGTTGTACTGTCTCGGCGGTGGATGCCTGAGTTAAGGTTAAGAATAAATCATGATTATTGGTAAAACTCTAGAGTCCCATGAGTCAATTTTAATGAACCGTCATAAACATATCCCTTTATACATTTTGTATGGCAAACGCACGGGATAACGTCATAGTATTTTCGTGTGTGAGGGCTCTTTCCAACTAAAACTAAAATGGGGTAAAAATCCCACGATGTTGGTGTCGGGGTCCCGGATACACATCCATATTCTTCAGTATCCCACTTATCTCAACACCTACCAAAGCTTGACAAGGTTCAAGAATAAGTATGTCTTGAAAGTTGATTCCTCAACAGAAAGAGCGAAATGTGAAGTCATAGAAACTGACTAACTTTAACATCAAAGGCTTGCATTAATAAACAATGCTTAAGACCGAGCGTGCTCTTAAGAATGACATTCTTTAAAAGAACTCTTGAACTACTGAAGACGTTTCACGTTAGGTTTGTTTATTAATATGGATCTAAACGCCTTTTCCTAATTGGCGGACATAACCAAGCGATCAACCGATACTACAAAACACTCTGTATGGATGTGTCCTAATTCAAATACGCACTGACTTGCGACAAAATGTATGCAACGACGTTGTCGTAGGAGCAACATTTGCGTGCGACATGGCAATTAGGACACGCAGTAAGAAGTAAGTCAGATGAATTTCGCTCAGAGAAATTACGTTAACTTTGTATACCTATATGATGTATTGCGTTATAAACCATGACTCATATCCAGGATTTAGTTGTGAAGTTAACTCGTGTCCAGCAATGAGTCATTTGATTTATGTAAACGTTTAAAGCAGGCAGGTATTCATTTGCGGTAGCTAGCTAATTTCGTCATCGCAGCCGTTTAACAGTGCCCTGCTATTTCGTAAGCTAATTTCGAACATTCATGCTACAACCCTGGTAACTATCTAATATCATTTCGCGTGGCTTTGAAATGCCCTATTCATCACGGGATTGGTTTGCCGCAGGTTATTGGATTATGATTTGCAAGGTTCAATGGTAAGGAAACTAATATTCATAGCCGCGTCGATAGATTTACTTGATTTGATTGCTATTGTTGACCTCAACTTCATTCGGAAAGGAAAAGGTGAAATAGGGTGTGTCCAAATGTGCAATTCATTTGTTAAACACATCCGTAAATAAGCTATTTTCATATAGTTTTTCTTCGAAAAGTATGAGCGGATTTCATACAATTTTTCACCTCTATTTTGACCACCACCATGGTGGTATTTAAAACAAATTAAGCGTGATATCAATCTACGTTTTATTACGAACCATTTGATAATTACTATTCAAAACTGTTCGGATAACCTTGTGATTTTTTTGGGAAAAACATTTAATAAATTAGGTAGTAAGCTGCTGAAAAATTTAATCATCAAAAGAGGTGTTTTCAGTACAAAACATATAGCCCTAACAGCGCGTACAGTATTATCTGGGCAAGGCCACTGAGCACCGACAATTACAATTCAGTCTAGCAAGCTCGACATGTGACATACAGATGAACATCAGATGAACAACACGAGTCAAGTCATTAACGTGGAATGCACACGAGCGCTGTCGTGTTTGTGACTCGAGGACAGTTATTAAGAGTGCTCAATTCAGGTAGTTAAGTGGGAGTGTTGACGTGAAAGTTTCATTGTAGTAATTGAGTAGCAAAAAACATGCAGTCAAACTCAAATAGAGAGAAAATATTATAGACTACAGAAGGCTAGCAAACTGAAGGCGCAATGGGCTGGCCCCATCGCTCGAAGAACTGACAACCGCTGAAAGAAATATCCTCGAATTGTGACCACGACTCGGGAAATGGAGTACAGGCTGCCCAACGACCAGGTGGCCTGAAAAAAACAGCGGGAAGAATGTAGTTAATCTTGAATACGCTCATTTTGTGTCTTTACGTTCTTCAAAAACTTATTGGCTGGCTCTCTAATTCACTGCCTCATAGCTCTGTGCAGTGTGGACGGGTCGTTCTCTAAGATACGATTACAATATAGATACAGTTGCTTATATCTAAAAAATTTGGAAGTGTTACAAAATCAACATTGTGAGTTGCTATCAGTAGTTTTAACACCTTTGTCGTAAATATAGGTTTGTTTTTATACTTGTTTGGAGTTAAAAAATACCTAATACGATCGTGACACTGGGTCATCATCCATCTCTTCAATTTACAAGAAGACGTTCGTTAATTTACAAGAGTGTGCTCCGATCCTCTTTGTAAAGCAGACGCACGTTCTATGAACACACGTTGCCAAGTTCGCATCTTTCAGTAGTTACGTGTCAGTCAAGATTGTACCTGTCAGTTGCAACTGACAAGCCACTGGCATGGAAGAATGCGAAATGTGCTCATAAACTTGTGATGTACGAGTAGTTACCTACGCAAAAACAGCTCCTACCTCGGATACAGCAGTTACCTAACGTGTGGTTTCCGTGACCAACTTCCTCCATGCCAATAATTTGTAGAATATTTGAGAGAGTAGAATTAGGAAGTCTAGAGTTAAAAATAATTCAGATGATAGTTTATGTTACTATAAATAAAAATGAAAACCCCTGCTTGCAATTTAATATTTTTTTATATACTTTGGAGCTGCCGCTGCTTAGTTCACCCATGGCGCCGCCGCACCGCAGGTGATGATCACTAGTTCTACTCTCATAAGCATTTTTCTAGTAATCCGCCTGGAGGAAATGAGTGACAAAATTTGCGCCTGGCTCAGGGACCATTATTTGCTCAAAAATTCCAATAGAAGATTGAAAACCCTAAAGATATTCTCGAAACAATTTCCTTTCTTCTTATCACTCTTCCCACATGTGATGCGAATATAAAACTTGAAAACCGTACATTGTTCTTGACGCGTAAATTCATTCCTTCACGTTTTATGCCAGTTACAAAAAGTTATGCGTTTTTTATGATATGAATCTCGCCTTCATTCTCAGTAGTATTTCTTTTAACGGGAATAGTATTTTACCCTCAGATCTCGGTAGAACAATTTTCTTTGCAGAAATAATGAGGTGGGCTTACTGAGCCTTGAGATATGATATTTTATGTATGTTAACAAATCGCTTATCGTTTTCTGTTAGGTATGAGTTTTTCTTCTTTGTTAGAATTAAGATACTTAATCTAAGTCCAACTCTAACTCAATCTATCGTGTTAATATCATTAATTATTAAATAAAATCTAGCAGATTTTCTTTTAAAAATGGTATGTACAACTTTAAAACCTCTATTTAACCACTTTAGGGGTTGAATTTTGCAAAATCCGCTCTTAAATGACGTTTTCTGCCTAAAGATCATGTAATTGGTCACTAATGGTTCGCAGACGAGTGCCAATTTCAAATTATTTGTTACTTAGTTAGGTATTTGTTTTCCATTCTAAAGAAGTACACGTTCAGGACAACAAAAACGCAAATAGTGTAGTCGTGGTAACATTTAAAGTGTCTTGCTTCATGAAAATAGGTGATAGCCCGAGCGTATACCGAATAAACCTTACATTCCCATTTATACCTGGATCGTTATCTGCGAGAGCCTGGCAACAAAACAGAAATAAGATAGGAGAAAGTACCACAACCAAATGTGGCCGAATATTCCTTAGGAAAAGCATTTATTTTGTGTTATACCGGAAATGTGAGCAAGTTGTTTCTTAGTAAGGCAAGATATAAGTGTGTATAACACTAAAACCGACCGCAGTGTAGTTTGCCAGGATTATTAATTTTTAATTTAAAAAAATCGAATTATGGAGTAATATTGGAGTATGGAGTAAATTTAGTGCGAGGTTGACCAAAAAACGGCTTTATTTACTGGCCTACTATGAAAATACGTGAGAACGTACACCGAAACTAAACGTACACCGAATAAAATATACGTTCTCGTTTGTACCTGGATAGTTATCTTTCGCCGCGAACCTGGCAACAAAACAACTACTTACTGCGGGTGAGTGTACACTGTAAATCTTCTGAGGCAAAAAGCTTTTTGTATCATAAATGAGGCTTAAGTAAGGATTGGATTTAATCTCTTTTAGTTAGGTCACTGTTATAGTATAAGAAATTATCATTTGTTCTTATTCCGGAACGTTAGAGTTTCGTACATCTAAAAAGTGTTGTCGATACTTAAAGATCCCTAAATTAAAAAAAAACATTTGTAGATAACCAAAGACCATTCTCATTAATACCAATATCTTGAAATTCATGCGAAATTTCCAGACGTTAAGTTTCTTTCTAAGATTAAAAAAAATGAAAAAAAAAATCATTAAGCGTTTCCTTGAAATTTTAATTATTAATATAGGGTTTAAGTATAAATCAAGAACTTTCTGATCTGCTATGGTCAATAATGGTCATGTTTCACCATGCTGGCCTAATGCAGGTAGGTGGACTTCACATGCCTTAGAGAACATTTTTGTGAACTCTCAGGCATGCAGGTTTCTTCGTGATGTTTTTCTTCACCATAACATCAGGTGATATTTAATTTTATAAAGCGTAAATAACTTTTAAATAGAAAATTTACTGGATATGAAATGTTTACTTTAACTAGATTATTTGGATACGTGATTTACTACGAGCATTATTACTCCTTTCTGTTCTTAGAATACGACGAACTTGGTAGTGAACCGAGAACAAAGTAGCATTTTAAATTCAAATAAGAACCGGAAGCTGGAACTATTTTCAGGATTTTCAAATATAGTTAGATCTGAAAATCCTTTTAGCATTTTCGCTTCTCTAGCATTCTCTTTTGTATAACAAAAGCACGTAGTAAATTTGGATAAATCTTAACAAAGTAATCTTGACAACAGTGCTAATTATAGCTATATTATATAGGTAGGGAAAATGAGGAAGGAATTAAAAGAATATCCTTAAGCAATGATAGCTCAGTAGCTAAGAATTTGGCCTCTTGATCGAGTGGATCGGGCTCGAATTCCAGTAGCTCGCCTAAATCCTGCATGCCTCAGGGTTTTCGATAATGTTCTCAAATTAATGTGAAGTTCTCTAACCCGTACGAGTACACATGTACCGTGTATGTACCGTGTAATACAAGGCATTGTGGTGGAAGCCCCTCTTATTGTGAGAGGAGACCTTTAGTAGGTTACAAACGGGTTGCAGACGTTCACTAAACAAATAAAATTCGCAAAAATTTCCAAAAACTAACTGTTGATACGTTACCGCAAATTTTTTATAAATCTCATAACCAAAAAGTTCACCCAAGAAGCGATTGCAACCGTATCGAGTTTCTTGAGAGACTCTTGAACAAAATGTTTTGACAGCGAACGGTACTTGCGGTTATTATTTAGTGTCAACATACTTTACGAAACCTTATTCGTGATTTTTTTTTAAGGTTACAATCATGTTTCTACTAAGCGAAGCTACTTCTTTTTTATAAAGGTAATCTTGTTGATGTAGGTTTTTCTGCAAGACTAAATACAGGGTTTTTAGAATGGAAGTAAAAAGGGGTTCAAAGCTGTCAGAAGGTGACGATGACCACTTACCTACCATTATTTAGGTACCCGCTCCATGTAGGTATTTGTTTGCTTTGTACTCATATTATGATAATATTGAAAGCAAAAATTAACAATATATAACAGTATCCTGAATTTACGAGAACAAAGCTGAGGGTAATGCTGGAATTGAATACCGGACGTCTATAAAGGAAATTAAAAACATATATGTAAAGTACTTTAATGTTAGCTACTGTCGGAAACTCAACAGAAAACCCTTTATGGTTTATACCGCACGGGAAAAATCATGTTCCAAGTATCGTTCAAACGTGTTTATTTTTAATTCATTATTAATTCATTTTTAAAGCAATTTAAACTTATTTTCAACAAAAAGTAGTGCCAAGATTGTTTAACAAATAGGATAATAGCAAAACGGACTATACTTCAAACTCTGTGTCGGCGGCCGTCAGGATAGCTTATTGGTCAGTTTCGTTCACCTCCCGCACCCCGCACAGTATGGGAGAGTCCCGCTTACTGCGTTCGACCTCTATATTGGTGGACAGACGACAAAGTTAGGAAGGTTTTACCCAGCAAGCGAGATCACACAAACAGGATCACGTAAGTGAATTTTGGACCGCATGGAATATGTTTCCGGGTCTTCATTCTTTATGTGCACGTGTGGGCGTTTATTGTTAATAATTTGGTATAAAGATGATTTCACTAACCGATTTGGCCAAAAATATTTATTCACTTACAAGTTTTTATAAGGTATGTTTATGTAACATACGGAACTATGTTTTTTCAATAGTTATAAGAAGTCACCATAACAATGTTTTTTTTCTTTTTTTATATTTTTTTGTCATTAGTTGAGATGATTTCTATCTCAGGTATATCGCAATTCGCAATACAACGAATACGGCGCTTTGAGTTGTAGCTTCTGAAAACGATAGCAAAACATTGTATCTTTTTTCCTTTAGACACAGCCCTTTATGATATCTTTTTCAGAAATATATACGGCCAGGGTGCATGACATGGGTAGATAGATGATTTCCAAGTTAGGCGTTATCAACGGGGTTTAGCGTAGCTACCCTTACCTCCGTCACGCTTGTCACTTTTGTTTTTAGACATAAACAGATTATATTAATCTAATACTTCTGCCATTTCATACTATAGCACAACGTTTATGTGAAAGATAAAATAATAATTATATCGTTTCGAAAGATGACGGAAACTATTGACAATGTAACAAAATAATGTAGTACACCTTTGTAGAGCACATAAATATCTAAGTAGGTATACGATGCAAGCCCTAACAAATAGAACACTTAAATAAATGTTATGTTTGCATGGTATAAATACCTTCATATTTTGAACACATGAATAATGTAGTTTCAAAGGGACTTACTATGTACTATAAAAGTTGTATGTACATAGGTACAGTTAAGGCAAACTACTACTATTTCTACTAAGCACCACTTTTATTACTTGCTCAATAATAACCACATTGGTTAACTTTTCTTCAGAGGTCTCGTCACTTACTTTGTACTTATATGTACAAAACTTCTCAATAGGCATATCAATTTTTTTTCTATTCAATTTCTTTTTCCTATTCCAGTACAATCTCTTTCATTATATCCCCTACACAAAAGCAATGCCGAAATTTACAAAATAATAACTCTCCTGCGAGCGAAATGAAGTTTGCGAAGTCAAAACACGTTACGTGACGTGAAAAAGCAAAAAATACGAAACCTCCCACCGTATCGTACAGTTGTGTCGAATCGTTACAATACATTATTCGGAATGTGGAAATCATTATATAGGACTTACCTAGTTTTTTGGGAATTTGTACCTATACAGTAGTATGCGATTGCGAAATGAAAATTAAATTTTCAGCCGGAAATTTATCCGGTATTTTTGAATTTATAATACTCGTAAAGAAATTTTCGGAAAAAAAGATTTTACAAGATTTTTCAAACTCTGCTGGGCGAAATTGACATGTTCACAGGAAATCTATGGACACTAAAACATTTCTCGTTTAAAAGTAATGAACGATTTACACACAGACGTACACCCAATACATACATACTGACACGCTCGTAAGATCTGCTCATAACTCTGTTCTCGAAAATTAGAGTTATATCAAAAACTTCCCAATTTTTTCTGAATTTTAAATTTTCTTGCTAAATGGTAAAAAAATATGACCAATCTTCATAAACATTACATTGGGACATAAACCAAAAAGACTATCTGAACACAAAAACACAAGCGCTTTCAAAGATAGTATCCGAACTAGAAAACAATGGCAGCGCATTGTTAGTAGACAATTGATAACTAACCCTATTGATCTATTCTAGTTCCACTCGAATAAACAAGAGCTCACCTCGAGACCTCACTCCCATTCTTAAATAACTTGCAAGCTCTGCAACCGTATTTGAGAATAGAAAGATGCCTGACGTCACTGCATGACGTAACACGGCCTTGTCTGCCAGTAGGCGAGGGCGGTTAAGGAATGCCAAATCGAGATGGTCTATTAATCATAGATGACTTATGTAAGGGTTTACAGCTTGGCATTTATACCTGCACGTTTTTGAGGTGTTATGGTAGGGGGATTGCCCCCTATATTGATAAGCGCGCATAGTCTCGCTGCTTGAGTAGATCGCAAGCGATCTAAAAGTTAAGCAACGTCGGGCGCGGTCAGTGCCTGGATGGGTGAACGCGTTTTCATGCTTCGGAGGACGTTGGTTTAAAAACATTCGACACGCATTGCCCACTAGACCTTTTCTCCACTAATGCAGATTGGAGTAACTTAGTAAGTGAAAGACGTAAGACGCAGACGGGCCGCGAACATTTGTCACTACCGCGTCCCTTTCATACAAAAAGTATAGAAGCGTCGCGATGCAAAACATACAGAAGAGACGGGGCGTTATTAAGGTAGCAGTATGTACCCCCACGGTCAACTATAGGTACTATATCATCACTAGAGCTAGGTATAAAGGTGGCTTAGCAAAATTATCGAATGTGTAATTCGAATCTTGGACGTAGTCTATGTAGGTAAGACCATCCACGTTACACAAATAATCTGATTATAACTATTAGCTTAAATTCATACTGATGACGGAAAGTTCTGAAATTTCACCATTATACCGGAATCGAGTTTATTGTGGTAACGTAATTTCATTATAGTTTAATATTCTGGCTATAGGCGCTATGTCGAACGCTTTATGCAAATAGCTATTTGAATGTACGCGAAAGTCATATTAATGAAGTTATGAATACACTGTTTAGGGGATTTTGTCAATGACATGGAGGCTTTGATATAGGAATTGGTACTCATAAAAGCGTGATCGATTTAACAAAATAATTACTTTTGAATAATTCTTTCGTACCGAAATTTGGGTTAAAAAAAAAATTTACACGCCGAAACACGCCATTGGCTATAAAACTGACATTAACAATTATTTATGAATACAGTAGGTACATTCTAAACCCATTCTTGTAGTTGAATTTAAAACTCGTAAATGTATTTGAATTTTACGAAAGCTTCAAAACTGTGCGCTCAACCGTGTATTGTTTTTGTTGTAGCAAAGAGTGCGGATGAAGAGTATGTAACACTTTACCCAACAATTTTATGAAAATTTCGCAAAAAAAATTCATGAAACTGTAGTACTAAGATGAGAGTTGCAACAGTGGTAAAAAGAAAAAGTAGTACGTATGCAATTCGTAACCGGGAGTTTGCGAGAGAGTACCTAAAGTTGTTCTCCACAACATCAGCATATATAACAGAACATTTTTATAATCAGATTTTTATTTACGTAGCTTATTTTTATAAAGTAGAAGCAGCAGACCTCAACGAGATGAGTGTTGTGAGCATGGACACTATCGTCAAAGTATTCGTACGGTAAAGTTATTAGTATGTCATATGTCAGTCTTACAGACTTCCCATACTTCTTCCCATACAAGTTTTTTACAAGTTATACATAAGTTCAATACGGTACAAAGATAGGCTTAGCAGCTGAAAAGGTGCAGAATCCAGTATGGTGAAATATACTGGAATATTCAAATCGATGCAATAATGTTTCTTGCATTCCGTAATATGCCAAATGTCGTTTGCGGACGGCGCGGTTTTGGCAGACTGGTGTAGGTTGTACCGCAACATATTTGTACCCGTTGCTGTTACATGTACCTATGATTGGTCGTGTATTGTGAACATATTGTAGACTCAAAATAAGTAAATAAATAAATTATTACCCCGAAGCTACGGGACATGTATCAGAGCTGGATAAATGGCAGGTTGTTTCAGGAACTATTGTCTGTAATAATAACCCACTGCAGGGTCGGGTCTCCTCTCACCATGAGAACGATATAGGCCTTAGTCCACCACCCTGGTCTCATGTGTTATGGTATACTTCACATGCCTTTGAGAACATTTTTTATGAACATTTTTTATTATGCAGGTTTTCTCATGTTTTCCTTCATCATTACAGCAATTGATATTTAATTTTATAAAGCGTTACATTTTTTAAAAAATTCTTGGTTAATTAAATCACCTTTTAAAGAAAGTTCTTGGCCACTGGGAATTGAACCTGGACCCCTAGAATAAGTTCCGAACTTTTAACAATTTCTGGGTTATTACCGCTTTCATAAAAGCTACTGAAAATATACATTTCAGATTAACATCTTAGCTCTCTAGACCTGCGATGAAACTATTGCCTATCTTATTGTTCTACAGCAATATCTATTCTCATACAAAATGTATGCTCTGTAAAGAGAGATCAAAATTCATTCGATTAGTGGAACAATTTTAATGATTCAATTCCTAGCACAGTGAGTTAGCAAACTTGTTCTAATATTCTCATAACTTTATAAATGTATGACGTTTGTTGGTTTAACCCAGTTTCGGTTACAAGCAAAGTTCATGCTTTTTTCGTAAGGCATTACATTTGTCGTGAAGGTTAACGTTTCGTGGGTAGGCTTTTTCTTTGTTAACTATTAAATAGAATTAGAAAAAAACTGCCAAAATAGGTTCTGTCGTAAAAATATAAAATTATTACCTAGAGACTAGATACAGCTTAACCTTTTGAACGCCACGTGACGTAATTATACATGACGTAAAATACAAAAATTCGTAAATAAATAAAATAAAAAAATAGCAACGTAAATTAAAACCAAGTAGTACATACCAAGATGATGTAACGTCACGACACGTTCAGTGTTAAGTAATCAAAAGTAGTTCATAACCGTTTAAAATCCATGATAAAATCCAGGGAGGCAGGTACAAAAAAAACTAAAGACTTAAGAACTTCGGTATTTCACGACGGGTTACAAGGGTTTTAAGGTCATCAGGGCGGTTAATGGAGCAATCGTCAATTTCGTCAGCATAAAGTTTACAATTCGGTTTCTAAAGATAACTTAGGGTACCAATTGCCGTCCAAATCCATGCAGCTGTTTAAGCGTGAAAGAGTAACAATTTTAAGTATCATCTATGTACTCGTATTTGTCCCTCTTCACAAACTTTCCTATTAGCAGATGCAAGCACGCCTTAGCAACTAGCTACAAATCGCTTTCACTATAAGTACATGGCTACTTGAGAAACAAATTTGGCCTAGAAATGAAAGCTGAGCACTTTAAATAGTTAGCTAGAAGTTCTATTTATACTGGACGCGATACATAGTGATTTGAAAGAAAAATGTTAGTCATTTTAACCATTACAGACTCCTAGAGTAGGTACGTGTAAAATTGGATGATTTTCAAAAACACTTACCTACTTGATTAAAAAAACATTGTATAATAACAAAATTCATGTTATTAAAAAAAGTATTTTCATTCAAACTAAAATGGCCAAGAGACTGAGGTGGTGTTTGCATCGAACTTTTTTATTCAGTACTCTGACTTTTCTTATTTCAAATACCATTTACTTTTATGAAAAATAAAAAATTCTACTTAAATCTCATCGTCAGCCATTGTCTGTCCACTGCTTGATATAGGCCTCTCCCAAGGTGCGCCTCTGGGCCAGGTTGTTGGCTCTCCTCATCCAGTTACTTCCCCGCACTCAGCGCTCATCGTCGCGCCACCTAGCTGGATCTCGTCCTACGCTACGTTTACTCAGATGCTGTCTCTACTCAGTAACTGTTTACTGCTGGATTTAAATCGAAGAGATTTTGAATAATCTTTATTAAAAGTGAACTAGTAACTAATATACAGACTTGACACTCGTATAAGTCGTTTATCAAATACCGACAAGCCAGTATTTATGATAGCAACTGCACATTTGGTGCATTAGTATGCCACTAAGCATAAGTAGCAAATGCAGGGCGGGCTTGCCACAAATCGCTTTCGCTTCAAATTGTCTAGGGCTGTCACTTCCAAATATATTTTGAAAATGAGTAAAAACGTGAAATGAAACTGATTCTAGTAGTTATTTTTAATTTATTACACCGCAATTTATTTATGAAATGCAATAAAAATAGGGTATATAAAAATAATTATTTGTACCGAAACACAGTAGGTACAATTTTCTGCACTAGCTTAAAGTTGTATATTCATGCAAGGTATGACCGAGTTTTATTATATCGTATGACCGAGCTTTATCATAGAAAATTGGTCTCTAGATAATACCCAGGGAAATGACGATGGTACGCCGTGGATTTAGGTACTAGAGTCGTTACTATAAAAATAAAAAGTAAATTTATGTTATTCTCATTCAGTTTAGGTATTAAGGAATAGCCACCCTAATTTATTGTAGGAGCACATCTCAGTTGCCAAGAGTGCAACCGAAGCGCACTTAATAGTATCGCAGTCACAATCCCAAATGCCAAGACGGTGTTATAATAGCTTTATGAACCATTAAATCCAAATAATATCCGTGAGTCAGCGTTGGTGTGGCTACAAATGTTTATTTAGGATAGATTTAGGCTCAAGGTGCGGTTCGTAATCCAACGCGAATGATGTATACTTAATAGAACCTAGTAGTAGATATAATTGGGATATTTACACCATACAAAGTTAATCTCAAAGTGTTATTCCCATAAAACAGCCCGAGTGGTTGCAGAAAAGTTGCAAAACTCAGCTCATTGTCTAGTATCTTGAAAAACTAATTTAATTATTACGTGCCAAAAGCCGAGAACAATAATAAGTTGTCAGTTGAATATTTAAATACGGTAAGTTGGATTCATCATAAAAAACCTACTTATGTAGATTTTATGCTTCTAAAGTTTAATAATAGTATCTCAGTTGATTCTGAGATCCGCAACGTATAAAAACCAATAAAACAACGAGTAATGTGCATAATTCAGAGCTGTAAAACTAATATAAATATTTTAGAACTTTCCTAATTTTTAATAAGGGTTATGCATTTTTATAGGTCCCGATGCCACACAATTTTCACCCACTGCTTTTCTTGCACGGCAATGATTGGCTAGTTCAGGATATAACTTCTAAGATCCAAAGTAACGAAACAACGATTAAAAAACGGCTTTTCATGACGATCAATTTTGCAACATGAGTCGGCGAAAAGACGTTCGGAAATATGCTCTTCCTATGAACGTTGCTTTATGTGAGGTATTCTATCTAGGTGTTTTCCATTAAGATGTAGAGTAGAAATAAGAAAAATTAAAAGTAAAAGTTCGCGATGAGGTGTATTCAAAAGGAAAAAGCGGAAAAAAAATAACTGATACCTGTGTATTTTAATAATTGTCTACTATAAAGTACTTAAAAGTAGGCAATTATTAAAGAGACAATATGTGAACATCCGATTTTAGCAAACAAACAATTATTTCACTCGGGGGATGTCATGCTTACAGCTAGTTTGCAATAAATTCAGAGCGTAGAATGAAAAGATACCGTAATACCAAGTCGGAAAGCAACCTTATAAGGATTTGCAGTATCATGGCATAACAATTTTCTGTGCCAAGCCTCATGAATACCACGAAGTATTTCGTGCATATTAACTAACAATCCAAGACGGGATGAAAACATGGACCGAGGTCCACGTGAAGTGACTTCGAATTAAATGCTATTTTGGTAATTTAGGTTATGCATGTCTTTTAATATTTTAACATGGATAAAGCCGGACGGAAATATTGTCCGCTTTTTTATTTTTAAATATTAAAAAAATTGCCCACTCTTACTTTTTCTCTTGTATTAGAATCGAAAACGTTAATTTACAACGTCCACCTAACCCAGGAATATGTTAAGTAAAACAAGGTACATGGTAAGAAAAAACTTACTAAAGACCTACAAATTTCACTACCTTCGATATGTCGCAATATGTTTCCAGTAGTTTCCCACAAACGAGTAATAGCAGTGATTGTTCACAAGTGTCTAGTTGCTGAGGTGGTTGGCTATTGTCTGCCACTCCGTACTCGGCTATAGTGGGCGATTTTCTTCATCTTTCTTTTAAGGTAGCTTTACACGGTTTTTACAAGGAATTGTGCGCTGCTATGTTTTAACTAATAATCTAATTGCATTTAGTTTACTTGTAGTATTCGCAATGAATGTTGAAACAATAAGAATGACTAAGAGTCGGATTTACGATTTTCATAGGACCCCTAGGGCCTCCGACAAGGTCGAACGCCTGCTATCTTATCTATAACAACCAAGACCGACGGCTTAACATGCCCTCCGAATTCACCACTGGCGATCACCCATTCAGGTGCCGACCGCGCCCGAGGTTGCTTAACTTTTTCGATTACTGGAGATCACTCAAGATTGTGATCAATCAAGCATAGCTAAACTCACATCTTACTTCATGATATTAGTCTTTAATATGGGATAGAGGGGCTATCCTGTACAAGGACCGAGGAAGGCTTATTGACCCACTTACCTGTTACAAAGGTACCCAAGAGTATAACGCGAGCGGAAGCTATAAGAACCGGATTTACGATTCTCTCTTGGGGACGAGAGAAAAATGGCGACGGAACACGCGTAAGATGGCTTTTTCTTCGCTGCAAAATCTGATATGAATTTCATTTTTACGGTTATAAAATATGTCTCTAGTTGCACTTACTTATTAAATCATTTTAGGAAAGCATTGGTTGGAGTTAAATGTGAATGTAGAGTGTGTTTTAAAAACCTTGGCTGACGAAAATGAACCATATTTAAAAATGCAGCTTAAACCGATTATTATTTATCATGTTACATTAACATTAGTTTTAGTATTATTTTTGACAGCATATTGTAGGAGTGATTAGAAATTATTAGGAAAATGTTTGTATTGGCATGAATATTGCCTAGGGATATTCATAGGTATACTTACGTGGATATAAATTTAAGGTTTTAAGATCTAGTAAAACCTTGTTAATTTTTTTTATAAGTAGACTAAGCAAGCAGACAAACGGGGTTTCTGGTGAACAAGACATAATTTTGATAAATTAGTTTTTTAAAATTTTATAGCAAAAAGATACTTTTTCGACGACAGTTCAAGATTCATCAGTCCAAGATTTAATAACAATACCTAATGTTTTACTGACAGAAATGATGGCAAGCCTCACTTATTATACAAGTACTTCCATAATTTATTTAAATACCAATATTCTGCAGTGACTGTCGTAACGTCGGAAGCAAAATGTAGGTAAATGTCTACAGTCTAAAGTTATCGCGCTCATATCTTCTGCAGTAAGTACATATTTGTCACTACAATGTTCTCTTGTTGCGAAAATATGGTTTACAGTTTGCAGAGGTGAATAAAGTGGTCATAAAACATAGTAAAATAGAGCGATAAAATGAACAGAAATTTTAAAAAATCGCAATTCTTCATAGCTGCATTCAATCAAAGATAAACTAAATTAGTTCCGCCGCCATCGATGCTTATTGTATTGCTTGTAACAATGGTCTGTTCTAACAGTTTCTTCGATCGGTTATCCCGAAATAGTAAGAATATTGTTAACAATTTCGTTGGTCATGATTAGCTTCTTATCTGGCAAAGGTACGCCTTCTCCTACCGATGTGGTTTTCAAGTGTGAGATGCAACCCTTAGGGGGTCATAGAGCTTTTTGAAAGAAACGCCTACATTATCAAGGCATTGGGTTTGTATTAATAAAAAAAATGTTAAGACTGCTTTACATGATAAATACGGATAAATGAAACTATATTGGTAATGGTAGAAGTCGCTTACCTTACAACGTTTGCTTTAAAAATTCCACGAAATAGCTTGTGCGAAAATATAGGGTATTTCTCAAAAGTCCTCAACGCACAATAAAATACGAGAGAAAGGCAGGCTTTCAATTCAGGAGCAATAATATCGAGGAAACGGAATGGAAGAATGGTATGATCCTTATTGCTCTCTTGAGACTGACTAGATGTTTGTACAAGAATACAGCGTATCTATAGATAGCCTTATATTTTTTATAATTCTTTTCTATAATTCTTCTTTATAATTAGCTATAAGGCTATGATATTATAAGGAAGTATTTTTCCTGTGTACAAAACAAATTGTATTTTTTGGCTGCGGCGCTTTTTATTTCCCAATGTTGGACATAGGTCTCTCCCGAAAACTGTGGGACGTTGTCTCCAAGATAATCGGTTATAATCCAGTGGCTAAGATTGAGCCACTTCCTCGGTGGCATATACCGATAACTCCAAAAACGGACTGACGACTGAAGAAGACAGCGGGAAACCGTTGGATTCAGAGGGCCCAGGACCGGGCGGAGTGGCGTCGATTAGAGGAGACCCATGTCCAGCAGTGGACTACCAAGGGCTGAAAGGAAGGAAGGAAGGAAATATCCTCCATAATTTTATCGAATTTGTATGAAGTCCAATTGTCTAGAGTGGTAAAATAAGACGAATACTCTACGAAAAAACCCGATCCAGCCCGACATGGGCCAATGCTCACAGGCCCCGCAAAAAGCCTCAAAAGCCCGACAAAGTTTTAGCAGCTTTTATTTAATTCTGCTTTCAATAGATGCATCATTGTGTGAAAAAATGTCACCCCGTAAGACCTTCACTAACAATAAAAATATTAGAAGAGCTGCGTTTTGTAATAAAAGTCACGATAAAGTCGAATTAACCGAGAACATCCCAGCAACTGGTGTTCGCATTATCTCTCGTCTCTTCCTATTTACTCAACCAAATGATCACATCTCGCTCTCCGGAGTATGTGATCTACATAAACAGTGGCGTGTTTTGCCGTGTTTATGAGAATCGGTCTCAATATCAAATCTAATCAGAACGTGTGTTTCACTGAACTGAATTTAAGCAACTAAAGGGATTTTTGTGCAATTTTCGTCGAATGAGATCGACGAAACATGTGGATTATTTTTAACGACACCATTTTTTGTCAAAAGTGTGTTTGTAGGTTTCGCTGATCGATGAGTGATAGAAATAGTTGAATACAAGATAGGAAACAGTTAGTATAAAACGGATTCATTGATTCTTTAAGTAGGTATAGTTTAGCCGGTGTTTTTGGATGCTCGTCATTTTGTTTTGAACTAATTTCTTTTATTGGCAACTGCTCGAATAATGGCACGTTTTAAACTAATATCCTTGAAAAATACTGTCATAGACAACGTTTGACAGGTATCTGTGTGGCCATATCTGAGCCAGGCCATACGTCGTATTATTGCAAAAAAAGTCATAACTTACTACTAGTTATAAGTGAGCGCTTACAAATTCTATAATGCTGGTATCTTATTGATTCGCTGTGAGTTGGCGGCCGGCCAACCAGCGCGCGGCGTAAACCAATTATACGTAATGTACCACCATCTGATTCCTTTGACGGCATTTCTTCTATCATTAATAAATCCATAAAAAATCGGTAGTTAAATTTTTAAAACTTAAAATCACTATTTTCAAGCTCGTTTACGTTCTACTTCAAGTTATATTTCTACTATTATAAATGTGAAAGTTGGTGAGAATGTATGTATGTTTGTTGCTGATTCACACAAAAGCCAATGAACTGATTTGAATGAAATTTGGTATCTACACAAGTAGATTACAATTATTATGCCACCTGAGATCTCAAGAGGAAGTCCTATTTGGTAGTACTAAAAATAGGTACCTATCTTTGAAAATTTGATTTTTGTAACGAATAAAAGAACGTGTTTGTATTGGAGCGGGTTACGGTATCGCCGCGTCGGTTGACAACAATCATAACGAAACTGCTAAATTTCTGGCCTTTACAGTCCTCGGTCCTTAAATAACGCAAGATATACTTATAAGAATAAAGAGAAATATAGTTTATCCTGTTAATATAATAACTGTTAACTCAACCGCCAACCAATGTTGCACATGTCGATCGTTTCCGCCCGCGTCGGACGAGTGACCGCAGATTGGCTTCACGCTATCGGATTTATTATACCTTTAATAAATCCTTTATAGTAATATATTTAATAGTTACAGATTGAAGGATTAGACTATAATGCATTTTCATGTCGTAAAAGTAAATGAACGTGAAAAATACAAAAAAAAATACTTATGAGAAAAATAATAACGAGAACCTTTTAAAGTCGGTTAAAATGATGATAAAATTTAAAGTATCAGATCTTAAAGAAGATAAAAATACTGTCTGGTAACTTTGATATTAATCTTAAAAACCGTTTGCTTAGAAAATTTCGCTTGTCTAACATCAAGTTGCAACTGAAACTCAAGAGAAACTCCAGCAAACAGCTCTAGGTACACCGGATTCTAAGGATGGCGACTTTTTATCACTTATATTTAATGTTTGATACAAATATATCCTAAAATACGTTTACGTAAGGAGCTTCCAGACCGGCTTTAATCGTGTGGATGTCCTATCTGACCAAAACGATATAGCGGAACGCAGAGCACTACGGTCTACTTTTTCTCGAAGCGTTTTTCCGTATTTTTTAACCTTTGTAGATTTGGTCTGGATAGTGATACAAAGTCCAAATTTTCAGGATATGATGTCAATAGTACCTTCTTCATAAACTGGTCAAATTTAAAATGTACACTTGCGGGGGCCAGGAAGCTAGATTTTTTTAAAGAATATTTTTTTCTAAAATTATGTTACTGGGGACCCGAGGGCTAGTTCCTTCTTTGGACAAAGGGGGAGTATTGCCATCTAGACGAGGAACGCACCCAGCATCATAGGTATACTTTATTTTATTTATCTAGTTAATGACATTTGTCAGTAACCCATTAATGACCCACTACAGGGTCGGGTCTCCTCTCACAATGAGAAGGATGTAGGCCGTAGTCCACCACGCTGGCCTAGTGCGGGTTGGTGGACAAGTTGGTGGGTTAATGACATTTAATCTGGTACAAATAACCGTCAACCTCAGAGCAATATTGCACAATTGCACATGTCAATTGGTTTCTGCCTCGTTGGCCGACTGACCACAGATTGGCTTAACATTTATCAGATTTATATATTTATTTATTTATTATTTATATATTTTTTATTTATTTATTTATTATATTACTTTAATTTATTATTTACGCTTAATATTTGAGTAGGAATGTGAATTATTAAATTATTTGTTAAATGTACTTAATGTAATAATGTGCGCTTTAAAAAATTAAATATCACCCGCTGTTCCGGTAAACGAAACAATCGTGAGGATACCATGGCTGAGAATTCTCATACTCAACAAAAAGTTTTTAAATACAGACACGTCCAGTAACCCGCATTAAGCCAGCTTAACTGGACTAAGGCCTACATCCTTCTCACTGTGAGAGATACCTAACCCTGCAGTGAGTCATTGATTGGTTATAGACAGTGGTTCGATCAGTCGCTTTTGTAAAGGTTTGTAAAATAACTTACTACTAGATTGAGTGAGTGACCATGGCGAGAGATAATGCTTTGTAATAAATGCTTAGTCCAATTCTAATGCAGTTCAGTTTTACGAAATATATTTGAAGCTAAACCTTTTACAAAGCGGATAGTGCTGTGAATAAAATTTTAGCGCTGCATAAATTTAATAGTAACCTGGCGCCAAAATTTACGTGAAAAAACAATGAACCGAAATATTTTTGAAAATATTCACTGTTTATCAAATAAATGACCTAGATACTGTTGGTTGGCGGGCAGCCAAAATATGTTATCATTCAGCTATGGAGTGAAATAATAGTCGTGTCCAATTTTCACTTTTTAATTATTTGCCTCTTGACTTTGATGTTTGGAGGCCCACCGGCCCTAGTTCATTAAAATTTTGCTAAGCCACCTTGACACACTTTTGGTATAATTATCCTTTGTGAAATGTTCATTTCGGGTAATTCTCCGTATGATTTCATTTCATTGCTTTACTTTCACGATATTATTAATGTTTAGTAGATTTCGTATTTAAATTAGATAGGTTGCTGACAAAACCTTGTACGACCAAAGTAAATTAGATAGGTTAGTTACTTGCTTTATTTGTAAATTTGTTCTCGTTTTTTTTACGAGGCGATGCCGTAATGAATACTATGTGCCAGCCACTGCCGGTTAAATGGACCCCTTACTCTAGATGTCATTTTACTTTGCCAACATTGCAAACGTTTAAGTAATTTACAAGAATATCTGATGAAAAACAGTCTTCTGTATTGAGCAAGGCATTGTGATTAAAATGTCACTTCATTAACAAAATAATAATCTCCAAATATCATTAAAAGTTTAATGAGGTTATTGTGAGAGAACGGTGGAACAAATAGGAACTCGATTTAAAACTTTCTGGTCCTCCAGACAATGCATAGTCAGTTTGCATAAAAATATTGCTCTTATTACCGCTGACGAAACGAAAAGTTTCTCAATGAATAAAATTTGTGTATCAAAACAGTACTCTGCAAGTGGTTGGACTGTTTTTAATGAAACAATACTTTGTTGTAACTACAGTTTTTCCTTAATATTATTTCTTGATATCACTTTTTACAGTCAATAAAATCCTTTTTATCGTAGCAATCTGAAAGCTTCTTTAACTAATTCGGCCGATGAAATGCGTCTCTTGTTATCCGCCGCAAAGCAAGGAATCTTTTGTGATTTGGTAGGAAAGATATTTATTCGGTTCGTTTATTATATGACTATTGGCGACTATGACTATCTTATCTTGTACTTACTAGCACACAGTAATTACTCAAGACATACATCTCGTATATCTCTCCTGTCTAAATGTGGGTTTGGTTGTTGCGGATGCGTAGTAGCCAGTGGATATTGTATATTGATTGGGTTATTTCCACCACTCGCCACGAGATGGCGCCACGAATATTCTGAATTATGCTATCTTAATTTTCTTCATCGATGGGATTATATATGACGGCTCTTCCATAAATCATAGAGTGAGTGGAACGCAAATGAATGACATTTGACGTTTCCCGCTCTAATGCAACTCCGAGCGCTAGTGCACAAAAGCGCGCGAAAGTGAAGATGGCGCTAAAAATAAGAAATTCGGTGATGTCGTGCGAGTGCATTACGTGTTCGGTGGAGTGTCAATGATTTTGTGTGATTAGTTCATTGTGACTTTTGTTTGACTATTAGTCAGTGATTCTATCGTTTGTAATACAACAAGGCTACTATTTATTCTCCTCGCCCGATCTACCTACGCCTACCCAATAATATCCACCGTGAATTATAATATTGAGTCACAGAAAAATAATGATAAAGACCCTGATAACGGCCCTGTGCCTTAATATACAAAATTCCGACATGTATTGGAGCACGGTTGCTCCCTAGGTACGATCATCTAGGGCAGTAGGAAACCTTCCTTTGCCAAATACCATATAATAACTGCGTTCGTTCAATCGTGAATGTACCTACTTAATGCTATAAATCAGATAAAATAGGGTTTCAAAATAGCAGTCCAATAACCTGAATTTTATTTAATTAACAGAGGCTTCAGCCATTTATTTGAATGGTACTTTACTGCACCAGCCGACGTGATGTAAATAAAAATATTTACATCGCCAATACCGAGCGTTGCGACCCCACAACGATGTATTTATAAACTGCACGCCTACAAACTGCGATAAATAACACGTGACGAGATTCTACGTAAAACATATTTATTAGTTTTATTAAAATACGGTATTTGCTTTTTCTTTTCAATAATATTTGTTTTCCAACAGAATTAAAGATTTTGATTGAATTACAAACTTCACTGCATTGTAAACATACATTTATTTACTTCTACTTTATTGCCAATTTGTGGTTCAAAAGGTGAGCTTGTTTCATAGATGATCCACATTATGTTAGTACATCAACACTGTACGTATTTTTGCAAAAGATTAATGACATTTTTTAATCATTACAGTTATCGAGATAAAAATACGAGTATTTCTATAAACTCGCTGTAAGTAATAAAAAGCTAAGATTTCCGCTGCATTCAATCAGTGGTACCTAGAGGCTGTAAGTTGTAAAGTTAATATGTCATGAAACCGAGGCGAAGAAAATCCCACAGAGAAAGTGGCGTGAAATTGAAAAATAAACGCTTCCAAGAAATAAGAAATAGCACCTAAAAGTCGATCGTAAATAAGGCAATAGCTGCAAGCCGACAAGAGATAAACTGTTGTGAAAACTCTGGGCATTTTTAATGTACAAATTGAAAAGTTTTTCTGAGCCGTTTTGATCATTGTCAATGTACCTTTTCACGTTTAGGCTTACCCTATTGCGTTTTATTAGCCTTTGTTCTGCTTTTACTCGAGTTTGACCATCCATCGCCCAGTTTGTGCAAATAAACGTTTTCTTTCTTTCTTTCTTACATAGGAATATATTGTGAATATGCGTCTGTAACGGAAAAAGTATTGTAGAAAATTTAAAAATCTTCGTTTATGATATCTTTTTATTCTCTTACCTCTTTCGGAACACACGGAACACATTAGTGACATAATTCGAGTTACCTTATACAAAGGTCGAACATCTAAACGCTGGTCTTAAATCAAATAAAACTTAGGTGTTTGGCTGCAGAAGAAGAATTTGTAGTATATCGGTGAGTTTAAGCTTGAAATAAAAAAGCACTTTCTCTAAAATATAAAAGTCGTAAACCGGTACCTACACAATAACATGAAACACTAATGTGAAACATCAAGCGGGAGATTTGGTTTTGTACAGTTGCATTGCTTACAAAATTAGTACCTAATTAGTACAATCTGTACAGTTTTCAACAAGAGTCATAAAATTTGCATTAACAGCGAGCTTATTATGTAAGAACTTATAGAAAAAGGTTGACAGTTAGCTTGGAGTACCAACGTACAACCTACGTAATACTTCCGTGATGGTGGATGATACATGTAAAGATATCTTGCACCATTGCACCTTTAAAGTAAAACAGTCCTTGCAGAGAATACACAGAAGGAGTCACACGATTACACGAATGTTAAACAGACTACTCTAACCAACAGAATCGATAGGTACCTACACTATTCAATTTTAGATTAGATAGAAATAAAATTTTGTGTCAGAAAAGTGTGCCGAACGTAAAAGAGGAAAATTTTCAAAGAGAATTGGAATAGCCTATGAAGATAAATACGGGTCAAAGATTTATCTTAAAAATTTAGTAGCTAGTTCCTGAATTTTTTAGGAAACCCGATGGTCCGTGAACGTGTGTATCGTAAGCTCTATTGGTTAGTACTGCTCTCGGGAGCATGTTCTACTGGCTATTGGAATAGCGCCAGTAGGGTTTGTAGGTGAAAACGAGTGTGCCCGTCAGGCGACTGAACTTACGAGTATGCGTTTCTATGAGAATACTTTTATGTAGGAAATCTGCTATGAGTTTCTTCTTTGTGAATGTTTCGTAGACGTAATGTTATGGTACATTACGTAATTTAAGCATGACTTGTATGATGATGAACTTGATGAAGGCTGTCTGTAACCCATTAGTGAGCTACATCACGGACGGGGCTCTTCTCATAATCCTTAGAATCCGCTACGCCGTGCTGTACTAATGCGGGTTGGTACCCCGTAGACATTCGTAAGTAAACAGAAAATAAAACGATATTAAGCATATCTTTTTATAACTACAACGTTTACATTATCAGTCCCCGTATATAATTACAACGATGACACAAACCTAGAGTGAATTGTAGACTTCTAAAGTAAACAGAAATAATACATGTTCGACTTCAGTAGGAAACAATCGAGTTAAGTACCACCGTATAAGCCGCGTTTATCTTCGGCAACTAAACACCGGCTTTTGTGAACATTTCCACGGAAATACTCGAACAATGCTAATGAAAATTGAATTTTGTTACCGTGGAATATGTCTCGGCAGACGGGATGACGATAAAATTTTGAGTTCGATAGAATCAACATAACTTTGATGACTTGGGCGATACCAATCTTATAAGTACCTAAGGAACACATGAGTCACAAACACAACTTCATTTTGGAGACATTTTTAAAGTGTTTCCAAATGTTTCGTGTAAACTTACTCAGTGGCATTACCTACTCATTAGCAGTGTTTACTTAGATGGATACGCCGCCGCGTGTCCAAATATCGAGGGTATCAACGGTGAGATCGCCGCCCTCATATTCCGGCACATGACATAATAAGCAATCCTCTCATTTAGATACTTGTGTATCGGTTAGTTAAATCTTTAAATTTTTATTTAAATAATATAGTAGAATACTACAGTAAAAAGAAAATTCAAGTAGCTGCAGAAGAAACTTTGTCAAACCTTATGATCTTAAACAGATATTATAAAGTAAAACCTATGACCTAAATATTCCGTGTTTTCCAATTCCCTCAGGAAAGACTGCCACTGTCCTTTATAAGATAAGTTAAAACGTTACAATTGGGCTAAGTGGCAATAAAGCTATGGAAATCTGCCACGGTATTAAGTCTCGTAATGAATTAGTAAATCTCTCTGGGGTGAGAGAAATTAAATGTTCATTTCTTATTCATATTATTTGAAGTTAAGCGGGAATTCCTCTGTTAAGATTCAGTGTCCCCAAGCGATATTTATAAAGAAATACTTTTGGAAATATTAAAAAAATATTTTTGTAAATTACATGAGAGTACAGGCAAACTCCGATGGATCAAATACCTACATACCTACAATTTAAAATATTCTTGAGTCATGGGTGAATGTGTTGCAACTATGGCATAGTTATCTAATAATTAGTTTTTCGGTAAATTTGAAGACGGACATGATTATTTCCTTAACATGCTTAACGTATGTACCTATGTATGTATGTATGGGCGGTATGTGTTTGAGTGAATTATCACAGTTCTGTACTTTTAATACTTTTTATTCTAATTGCTAAAAGTTATCGGGACATATCTATTTGAAACATTGTGATGTATACATTACCGAATGCCTTCTTAACATATAATGAGCTATTGCATTCTATTCCTATCAATATACGAGTATGCGTACGAGTACCAACATAATAATATTAATGAGCTCGACGTGTCTCAGCTACGTTCGCGAATATTCTTTCGACCTCTGGGAGTTTGACCCAAATACATTTACCGTAACTCACGTTATATCTCAATTTGATTCCATCGACTTTAACGAAGGTATTGCTACTCAGCGTCATATGTCATCAGGCTGTGGGTTGGCCGCATCGTTTGAAGGACTGATAACCGATGGGGGAAAAGGTCCCCGAAAAGTGTTTTTAAGAGGAGTTTGAAACTGTGGTTTAGAACGGAGTTTGTACAGGACGCGTTCTGTGGTGGACTAATGGCCTGAAAAATACAGCGGGAAACTGTAGGTTTTTAAGGGCCCAGGACGACAGTAATGTTGATTAGAGATTGCCCATGTCTGGCAGTGGACTAAGAAGGTCTGAAAGGAAGGAAGGAATAGTTATATTCGAGATGGTTCCGAGAGATTTTTATGTAAGTAAAGATAATTTCTTGTGGAAATTTCTCTTTATTTTCTTTACTAACGTATCGACCCGAAGATATGCTATGTACTTAGTTTAAAACATACCAGATGGACAGATGGATACGACACCTCTGTATAAAACCATTTGAGATTCATGAGTGATACCTATATGTGTTGTGTGTTAGATAAGAGAAAAAAACCAATATCGCTTTATTGCCTTGACCTAAATATTTGTTGTTACAATAATAGATTACAAACAATAACTAGGGATTAGTCTGTTGAAATCATGGTATGGATCTGAACAATCCAATATCACAGAATGTTTACCAATACCAATATCAGTTTGCCAGTAGCGCTATCGAACGAATATAACTTTTGTGTTCTATTCTATTGTAGTGGCTGCAAGTATTTTATATCCCAACACAGAACACTGATCTCTCCCAACAACATCCCCTCCCTGGACGTGGAGTAGGAATATGAATGGCGATGAATGAAGGAATGATATTGAACGAAGAATGTCTCTTGTTGTTGAACATGAGGAACTTGTATCACCTGATCTCTCCCAACAACAGGGAAGGGGGACGAGAATTAAGTAGGTATACGAATGGCGATGAGTGAATGAATAATGAAGGACTTGCATTTGATTACTAAGCGACAAACAAGCAAAGATCGTCCGTAGGATAAACGTGAAGGATAGCACTTAACTGGTGAAATAACAGGGCAATACATATACTACACCACGTTTCTCATTCGTCTGTTGATCTATGCCGATAAAAATCTATACTGACCTGTACCGAATGTATTCAAGATATCCATAGTAGGTACCTTGAGATATACGTAAGGTTTATTGTGAACAACAAGGCCCATAAGCTTAACGCTCGTGATTTAAGGCACGGGGACATCAAATAAACTTTTTATTAAAAGTAGTAACACCCTGTAAGCTGATGTCAGTATCACAGCTACAAAAAGTCGTAATCAAAAAAACGTTTTGTTATGATGACATGAAATATTTACAAAGCAGAAAACCGCCTCATGATGTCTCGTCTATTTGTGTTGATTAAACCACGCGGCTCCGAAACCCGGCGCTCCGCAGAAGGCTTTCAGTTCGTACACAATATAGCACGCGCCGCTCCCAATCGACTATGCTCGTCTCAACTAAACAACATTGTTTTATTTTTGCGTCGTATGTAGGCGCAGTAGACCAGGGTCGATAATTTTTAAAACCAAAAAAAATAATAGTAGGATGAAACCCATTAGAAAAGGAGGGGAATATTATAAAAATGAAAGGAAAAATAATTTACGGGCGATCTGAGGTCGGGAAGGGGATGAGGGTGAGTTTTTAAGGGTAAAAAACGGTTTTTCTCGATTTCCGGCAAAACTAAAAGTCCTATCGAAAAAAGTCAAATGGCAAAGTTGTAGGTAATAAAAAGATCTAAAACTTTTGTAATTACACTTTTTTCACATAACCTCAAAATTTATGTGAAAAATTCAAAAAACCAACTTTTTGGTTTTTTATTTTTATCTTTTACAAAATTTTTGTTTTTTTAACGAAATTTGGTGAAAACTTACCTTTTATGTCCCAAATACGCTGTAATTTATTTGATTAAAAATATTTATTTTTTCACCCTATTTTGATGTATATAGCGAAAAAACACCCTAATTTTCAATCGAAAACTCACCCGTCAAAATATCAGCTTTTTTCAAAAAGTTGGTATGTTTTCTATTCGTTGAAATCTCTACTTTCCGATGGTGAAAAAATAAATAAATATAAAAACATACACAAAAATGATATACTTAGGTGGTGTGAATTTAGGATCGCGTAGAAAAAATAGAAAGAAGGGTTCGTAGACAAGTTAGGAGCGTACCTACTCGTATTTATATTATAAAAATTGACAACGCAGTGCTAAAGTCTCCATCTGGGTGTCCCTCGGTCAAGGCATTCATTTCAGTTTTTTTACAATTTCAAGGGAAGTAAGAACGTCTTCAAGTACAAATTTTAATATTGATTGGGAGTTGCATATTATTGTCATAATAAAAACAAATTAATTTTGCGGTAGGAAATCATTCATATTTTGTTCGGCTTTATAAAATCTGACGCCTCATGGTGCACTAAATGAACTTGCAATAACTTATTCATAGTTGTCAATAACTGCAACAACTGTGTAACTAAGTCCTATTTAACAAGATTGTTCACGCAAATTGAACTGTAACTGGTGGTGTAAGTAAACTATGGACACGCGACCGGCTGGAGCTCTACAAACTTGCACTAGGGAGATAAGTTCGAACTTCTACCTCCCTACAGTTTGTAACAGTAACAGCATTCCAGTAGTCGTTTGAAGGAGTTTCAGACCTTCACAGTAAAATTAACTGACAATTCGTTAAAAATAAGGCCTTGTAGTAGCTGACAATATAATTATGTCTAATGAAATATAGAAATATATGAGAAAAGTATTACTATAGAAAAGTATTTTTATGAAACTTTAATAAAAGAAAAAACGTTTTCGTATTTTGTATAAACAATTTTTTTATTCATGTCTTGTTCGCTCAAATTGAAAATTAATTCACTATTTCTGATTCCAAAATTCGATATTTTACGGGCGAACAATAACCATTAGTATAGGAGAGTATCTTTAAATAAAACTTTAATAAAAGAAAACAGGTTTTCTGTGAAAAGATATAAAATGCTGGATATATGAAAACTCTTCGCTGCACAGTGCCAGGTCAAACTCGGAACATTCGCATAGAATACTAACCCGGAACAACGGAGCGGTTGTTAAGCTTTGACCACAACTTTCGTATAAACGCCACCCATTGTTTCGTTCCACTTATATTATACTAAACTTCGTTGTGTGCATTTATTAAAAATTTGTGTCGGTATGGCAACCGATGGTGATAGGCAAAATTCTGTAAACGCATAAAAAGTATAATAAAATTAAAAGCGGTAATAGTCCAGTGGCTAAAATTGCGAGTTGTTTCCAATAGTATGAGGAAGACACTGGAATATTATGTCGTACGCGTTCTGTACGACTAGGATATAGGACTATAAGATACTAACATAAAGTTAATAATATTAAGCTCTAACTAACGCAATATGAACTTGATATTGTCTGAACAAATAAAATAATATTACTCACAAATACCTCTACTCCACACAACTCATACGTAGCATCGCTGGACTTAAAAAGTCCAGTCTGACACTTTTTAGTGTAACATCTTCTTGCAGTCTTCATCGATAAAAGGTTTAAGTACCTTAATCAGTTCTTGGCATAATTTAAAATGACGATGCCGCAAGAATTATAACTATCGAATTGCTCAGTAACGAGGGATTAACCTCGGGAGGTCGACTGCGGTGAAATCAGAAATTCGACAGTTTTCAGAATTTTACCTGCTAAGCTCGTTTTGTGGAAAGAATGGATCTCATGGTTTCGGGATTCAAAGTTATAAGTTGTCTGTTGTATGTATTTGTTAAGTGATTTAACTAACTTTTTTCATAATAAGATAAATTCAAAAATTTGGCGGTCAAATAAAGGAAATACCTAAAATCGAATTTCTAGTCATAGCAAACAGAAATTGTGTGTCATATCCATAAAAATTAGTTGCAACCTAGTTTCTTCCATAACCATCTTCTGTAATGGTTTCATTAAAAATTCTATCGCCTCACCAATAAAAAATATTTACTATCATACTGTTCAATTTCCTTCTTGCAAATATTTCTGCAGGCATTTGAAAATTTTACTCACTTAATTAACTACATTTTAGCTTCGTACAATATCCAATTCTTAGACAGATGGCAAATTCATTTACATATATGCCGCAATAATAAATAGACTGTCGAAAAAGGTGCAAACAAATTTTAATATGGCAACATTAATTTGTATGACATAATAGGAATAAAAAATAATATTGAAAATAACCATTAATAGTATTATATTTTGTTCATAATAATCAAAACTAGGAATTATAAATAAATAGGCACTCTTAAACTAATAAACGAGAAGGCAAGTATCTTGAATTATGGCCTACATGCTATATTTTTTGTAATAATTCTTAATAATCAATGAAAAAAATATTGAAAAGAGGAATATTAGAGATGCAGAATTGATGTAAAAAACTAAAACATTTTATATTTGTTTGCTTATTTTATTCTTAAACAGAATTTTATTATTCGATAAAAGCTATGTAGGTACGTCGCGTCGGCGTCAGCATAAACCCCGATTGTAAAAAATTCTAATAAAAATTTATAAGCCGTAGTAGAGTTATGTTCCCGCCGCCGATGTCGAGGAAATAAATGGACCGATACTAAGAAAAATGTGTTTATTTTTAACGCTATCACATTATGAAACGCAATTCACAATTCTAACATTTCTTTAATTTATTTTAAAAAACAGTAACGCTGCTTATTATAAGTGTGTCACTTGTAGTCTGGGCATGTATAATTGGGACATGAACACGATAAAAAAATTTAATGTAAAAATGTAATTCTCATAAAAGAGTGCTTTCAGAAATGCCTGAAAACTCAGCTCAACTTCCATTATCTTTCGGCTATGTGAACCTGGCACCCGAAAAATCAGTTCTTTCATGTGTTTTTCGAAATTTTAAGGTAGGTAGTTGATAGTAATGAAAACACATGAAAATATTTCCGTTTGTAGTTAATTTTATTGCGCGCGAAATAACTAAATCAATTGACTTAAAATATTTATGTCGTCATAGGTCGAGTTCTTTAGACAAAACATATATTTTGTCATTTTACGTTTAACAGGTCAATAAAAGTACCTATCATTAGTACTCAGTTTATATGGATATTGAAATCAGTATCATGTAAGTATGAACCTAATATAATCTAAGTTTCCCGTCTCGAGTAAAAACGACGAACGTTTGTACCCACAGCAATAATAACATTAAACATCTCACTTATCTTACTTCTCTGCGCGGGGTCATAACAGCCCTAAATCCTTATTAGTAAAGGCTTCCCTCAGCAATTAATCAATTACATCACCTCATTACACGGCGCGATTCTTTATACAAATACCAGCTTTTTTTTATTTTACAGAGGTAGGTGACTCATTAATTAATTAGCTGACTGGCGTTTCAATTCATTCTTTGGGCGATTGTTGACCTCGTTTCATGATTTGTCATTTTACACATTTTCGCATTATTGCATGGGTATGGGTAATATTTATGCGACAAATGATTTTTATATTTATACGGCTCGGCTGTATTCTGTTATATCTAGTGTAATTGAGGGTGGAATTTTTCTCATCCAGATCTAAAAGTGCGGGACACTGGTCACTGCAAACATTCGTCAAAGGACTTTATACCTATGTATATTGAAAAGAGTTTTCTTTTCTTCAAGATAAAGTGTTATTATGAGCCTAGTATTCTCCTTCCCTATATTAGAATTGAACTAAGCCTTAAAAGTCCATTCATTTTATACATCATACAGAACACATCCATGTACTCATTACACGAACTCTTTCAAACCAACAATTTGTTACGATACAACGTGACGTACTGACCGGGATCTAAATCACTAGTAATTATTCTACCTGGCTCTACTTTAAACAGAAGTAACTGATTTGTGGCTAGTCGGGACAATGGGACGGACTCTCATTGATTACATTGAGTGCGAAAATAAATCAGCTTCAATGAGAATCTACCTACACGAATTGGGTAAAATAACCCTCGGTGAAAATACACAAAGCATGATTGCTTTCACTGGTTATTCGGTTTGGCTGTAACCTATTAATGACGTCGGGTCTCCTTTCAGAAGTAGTACCTAGTCCCTAATAGTCCACCACGCTGGCCTAATGTGAGTTTGTGGACTTCACATGCCCTTGAGATTTTTTTTGTGTCCACTGAGGCATGCAGACTTCCTCACGATGTTTTCCTTCTCCGTTACAGCTAATGGTATTTAATTTTATAAAGCGCACATAACTTTTAAGAAAGTTATGGGTTTAGGACACTCAACAACACAACAACAATCTTGTGTTGTGTGTGTCCATGCCACCCATGACTCTAAAATATCTAGTATGGGACTATGAGTGTGAAGCGATTTTTCTTTATACTGAGAAATGAATTACTGAGAACAAAATTGTATTGAATGTCAAATAAACGCCATGAAAGAATAAATCTTTTCAAAGTAAGCTCTACCCTGCTCTCCCTCGTTTTTCTTCGACTTCCGAGTACTTATTTCTTAATTGTTTTTCTTCGACTTACGAGTACCTATTTCTTAATTGTTAAATAAACTTTAACAAGACTGATTTAATAATACTCTTGAAAAGTAGGACAGTTTACCTTCTGCTTCGACAAGTTCTTAACTTTCTAGACTCTTACCTATAGTTTTAACTTTAAATCCAAAGTGCCTACTAAGCAACAAACAGTTTTAGCTTTCCCATTTTACCTCTCAGATTAAATATATTACCCTTTTGTAGATAAATACACTTTTTATTTGGACGTGGAATGTCCTGGGTTCAATTTCCAGCGAAGCAGAAAGAATGATGAGATTAAATTTCTGTTTCTGCAGACCTACCCTGCAGTAAGGCATTAATGGGTTTCAAAACAAAACGCAACATAACAAAAATATTGATTTAGTTCCACCACCCAGAATCTCTGGCAGATATTACATTCACATAGATACGTTTACTGTTTAGAATATCAGATTAACCATATGGCGACTGATATTTTATTGCGCGTGAAATACGACCAATACGCCATTAAAATTTATAACTACATAAACCAAATGTGTGGTTATTAGCGCTTTACAGGGATGAATTATGGTCATGAATGAGCGGCTTATTACAGCAGCCTCAAAACAGACAGAAATGGCATAATAATAATTTTAACTATGGAAGTTAAGTTCAAGAAAAACACTGATATGACGTCGCTATTTACACGAAACTTTTATTGTTATGGGCAGGTCTTTATACAAAATCAAAAACGAAAACCCCGTAAGCTGTTCGTAGTCCACTGCTGGACGTGGGCCTCCCCTAATCGATGAAACTTCGCCCTTTAAATCCAACGATTTCCCGCTGTCTTCTTCAGGTTGGAGGGCGGCCTGTGCTCATTTTTCCTAAACGTGGTTGCCATTCGAAAACCTTTCTTCCCCATCGGTTGTCAGTCCTGCGAGCCATGTGGCTGAACCATTGCGATTTTAATTTGCACGAAAGTAGGTACTCGTATATATATCCTACATTGATAAAAAACGATAAATATCTAAGATCAAATAGCCTGGTTCCGTTGCAACTTCGCAATACTACCGGCGGGGGTTCTCTCCAAAGTTCTATCGACACTTCGGGAGAAACTTGGAGGAGATGGGTGACTCTATTGTTGTTGAATTTCACCTTGTTTCACGCGGGTATTTGTTATTCAAAATAGCATGAATCACGGATGTGGGTCTATTATCTTAACCACAGAAGATGAAAGTTAATAGAACGGCAATTATTTATTATTACTTATTTAATTATGTAGGTACACCATAAAATACAGTGGTATATGAGGTAAACTTGGTTCATGGTAGTGCGTGCGAACTTAAACCAGGTTGATTATAGAATTGCGTATGGATGTGCAATAATTACACGTGCTTAAAACAAATGAAAAGTAATAAAATTTGTGACTTTGTACTCATTCTATCACTTTCACTTACAATTGGGATAGGAGTGAAAGAGTGAGCTAATATGCGCTCGGTTAACCACAATCTATGGATACGTTTGTTTCACTCCCATAGCCGTTGTATCTTCTTCCTGTTTCTATGATCTTTATTCACTAGCGGTCGCCTAAGCTATTGTTGCACTAATGTACTTATGTTACCATTATGTTAACCTTGCTATATATTTATGGTGTATTTATGTGCCTTTGTCTCTTTCCAGGTAAGTCTTCATAAGTTCTGACGGGTGACGATTTTCATCGCGTAAGTTTTTATTATTAGCGGACAACACCGACGTTTATTAGGTTATGGTAATTTATTTTTAACAAGCATGTGATGTAATAGCGTCCCACTAGCCCAATCATCTTACATAGTTTGGTTATCAGGCAATATTTTTCTCTTATTTCGACGTAAATGATAATCTATATCTTTGTTTCAATTTCATACCTACCGTCCCTATGCCTTACTATTTTTTAAATTTATCATAAGATATTTTTTATTTTGTTTTAATACCAGACAACTTCTGTAATTTTCAAGCATTTAATAATTTAATATCGAATCAACAAAACTGTACTAAAGTTACCCATACATTACCATGAAGTATGTTAAAGGTATTATTGAAACCGGCCTTTAGTTTGCTTGTCTATCCATCAAATCAAAAGGTCTAAATGCAAGTCATCCATTAAACGGTAGGTATGGTTAAAGGTAAAGGGATTACTAAGTAGGTCAAACCTCCTCTCTAATGTTTGTACGAAGTTCACCGGGCAGGTATTAACGGAGCAAATATTTAAGCAAGCATATAGCGCATTAACATCCACGATGCGAATGTATGAAAATAGAAAAGAAATAGAAAAATATTATGGAAGTATTATGTTTCCTTCCTTTCAGCCCGTAGTAGTAAACTAATGGATATAGGCCTCCCCAAAGCGACGCCACTTCACCCGGTCCTGTGCCCTTTTCCATGGCTTTCTTCAAGTCATCAGTCCACCTGATGTCTGATGACTTTAAGAAAGCCACGGAAAACCGTTGGATTGAAAAGGGTCAGAAGTGGCTTCGATTAGGGGAAGCCCCTGTCCAGCAGTGACCTTCGAAGCGCTGAAATATTGATAATGAATAACGACTTCTGATTATTTCGACGTTCATTGTAAAAATTTGAGACATACGAGTACATACGTTAAGAGGTGCTTGAGGGTGCTTATATATGAGGTAGGTATTTACATATACATACAACAATGATTCTACTGCCGATGTGGAAATCACAATTTTACATCTCACTTACATTCCCAATAATCGACTTCTGTAATCTCTAAGTAATCTGAAACATAATTCTATCCACGAATCGTTCGTGGTAGAAAGCTCTTTCAATGAACGTGTTCGTATTAAATTCATACAAGCACTTGGCACCAACAAGCCACGCGAAGCTCTTTCCCCAAATTTATTCTGACATTCAAAGACTCAGCTTAACGCTGGAATTAGTTAGTTGACTACATACATTTGGTAAGCCAGAAAGCCGCACAATGGATACCGATTCTTGTATCCGTGTACAAAATGAGAGTAGAATTAAATTAGATAAGTAATATAATTCAAATTATAATATAATTTTATAAGATAATACTAATTATTATTTAGCTCAAGCTAACAATGAATAAAATGCTTTGATTTTGTTTTTTTTTTCAATGTTCCTCAGCGGGAAATGGAGAGATATATGCTCGGTATTTCACTACGTGAAACAGTCCGACACGACGAAATTCATAGAAGAACGAAAGGACGAACGAAACCGCGTCTAGTCAAGAAGAGTACAGACCGCCCTCCGCCCAGGTGAACGGATGACCTAAATCAGCGGGAAACCGGATTCGAAGGGCCCAGAACCGGGCGTGTATGAGGTCGATTAGGGAGGGATAAGATATTGAGAGTCCAGCCGTTGTCTATGCAGTTCTGAAAGAAAGGGAGGAATACAATACAAATTTTGTAGACTAGCTTATTTACTGATGTCCGTGAATTCGTTCGCTTAAAAATTCAGAGTGGAAAGAGGGAAACATAAGGGATCTCAATACAATCCAGGTTATTGTTCGCACACTAAAAACACCAAAATCTACTATTTTTGCGGGAAACAATATACATCAACAAAATAAATATCCAACCTTGCACTTTCGCAAAAAGTTATGTATACAACATTAAACATAATAGGTACGTAAATCGATAGTACAAATACTTATTATAGATTTTTATGATTGCAGGCAAGCAGTATTAAACTAGAGCTTAAACAACCTTTACCTATGGGAATGTATATTATTATCCAGACTTTTATGTATCTCAAGTCAACAAACGTGACCTATAAAGTGAAGCATTTAATAACTTTTCCACTGGGAAGCTACTTAATGCATGATATGGAGTCGGAACAAAAATGAAACAGTCCTATATACGAAGAAGTTTTATTTGAAGCAAACAATCTCATAGCGAGTTGTGTGATAATAAAGTTAGTTTATTGAGAGATGCCGGTTAGTTTTCGGAGTTTGACGTGGAGTATAGGGACAATACACTAAATTACAGGTGTAAAAGCTGTCAAAATACGTGTAACTAAGTAACGTCCATAAAAGTCACGAAACAATAAACTTAAAAATTAAATTGTATAAGTACTGAGTTTTATTTATTTCATAGTAAGGAACACGTATACGACGGGATAAGATATTTAACTTAAAGATAACGTTTTTCCTTATTCATGCCAGTCTGAATTTAAGCATGCGCCGCGTTACGGAAAAGTCAGAGTTGGAGCGCGCTGTAGAAACAATATTTTTGGGTTTTTTTACTAATTTTAAGAGAAAACAATAACTTGAAAATAATAACGCATTTATGTATCTAATTTGTAAACTTAATAATTAATTTATTATTAACATTACATACTATGCAACTGATGAATAACTAAAAAATAAAAACATTACATCTAGTTCGATCGGCTACGTCTAAAACTAGCACAATGTCACAATTATTATGGTAAATAGACAATCGATGAAAATGCTTTTGCATCCGCTATTCGAAGCTATCAGTACCTAATTTGCAATACACCAAAATTTTCCCACCAAATGAAATTGCTGTCAGTGTTCGGAAGCGAACATTTCACTGCGAGGTTACATTGTTATATCTTAGGTACACAATTTTCAGTTGAAGATATTATTCTATACGCAATTTTCGAATAAAAAATTAATTAGGATTCTTGCTTTTTACGCTAAACGATACGTATACGTGCGCAAAAATAGCTTAGAATATTGCGTTTGAGTCAACTTTTTTCCACGACATTCTATAGGCACGCAACCCCGCGCTATAGAAAGAGGAAGCGTTGTAAATAAATACGAGTAGTAGGTACCTAAAACCTTTTTCTAACTGGCTGACATAACCGGCCGATCAACCAACGTGACAAAATTAAAATACACGGCTTTTTTTAGTTTGCCTAATTGAAATACACACTGTAAATGACTGGCATACAACAAAATGTATGTAATAACGTTGTCGTACGAGCAATTTTTGCATGCGACATGGCAACTAGAACACAGGGTAACAGCCCTTTGGCTCTTACCTTGTTTATCATTTATGTAGTTTGCACTATTCCACCAACGAAATTACTAAATGAATATTGGCATTGCATTCAGCGGCCCTGAAAGCGATCCGTAATTCGCATTGCAGCAAACCGCTTGAAATGAATACCTATTCCTCAATCAATCGATGTGGCAGGTGTATAAAGGTTTGAACATTTTTAAGTGTGTTCTTGGCTGGTATAACTATGCTGGTTACATTTTTTTATGGGTTCAATCTTCTTCAACTAATTACTATACCTAAGATTTTAGACAAGACAAAAAAAGATTCTTCGTCTAATTGCTACCAATTCTATGTCCTCATGTGTTTAGCAATATTTGTAGTTTGTCCTTAGGCAATTATACAAAAATTAAAATGAATAAAAAAAACCAGTGGTTAGGCTTAGTGAAAATATTAATTATTTAAATTCTCTGTAAGTATGTAGATTTGATCTTTTACAGAGCAATACTCCTAAATACTTGTACTTTTTAAATATATTGTCTTGTCAAGAACACATTTTGTTCATTAAAATAATTCTAATAACAACCTAGCTCCAATGTTGTTACGAAACGCTTAATTGTAGGTATTATTACAATCATAGGATTTAGTTGGTTAAGAAGATACAAGAAAAGAAAATGAACCGTTTAACGTTGCCTATTTTCCACGACATAAATTTTCGTCCTCATCGTTTCCCACCCAAAGAAGTTCCAATATTTCCAAAAATTTTAATAAATTTTCGATCCCACGTACAGTCACCGAAAAAATTAATTCGCCACGCAAACGAAGCCCGCGGAACGTAATAAACGGAATTGTGTTCGATGTCGATTATTTCGAACGACGATCGGTAATATAGGTACGAATATTCCCTGGGAACAGACTGATAATGGACGCTTGGTCCCCGAATGCTATAAGCCTTAATTAAGGAAGGGGAAGAAATGGATGGTCTCCACTTCCTTCGACCCTTAAGTTTGGTAATTTCGGTTCCCGAATGCCGTTGAGTCGGACGTTAATCTACGGGTTCGTATTGCACTGATTGTCCACCCCATAAAGTTGCCCCAATATACGATATTGCTGACATTTATTCGGGATTTTTGTTAAGCGTCATTTGGCTTCGGCCAGAGATCACCGGTCCAGTCCGTGGTGAAGGAGAGTTCTTGGGATTATGAATAAATTTAGTCACTGCTAAAACTGGCTTAGCCTATTTAGACTAGTCGAGTATTTCGTATTTAAGTCGAATATCTAGTTTCTGTCAATATGTTGGCGACCCACTGGCCACGATCCACCACGCTCGCCTAGTTCTAGAAGCCCACCAGCTTCTAGTAATTATTTAGTATTTTAGACTAAAATAAAATGCTACCTACCTAGTACCAAGATACTGTCGGATTGTAAAAAACATTTAAATTTACAATTTCTTTTGTAGTAAAAGCCTTCCGTATAGTTTTCCTGTTTCCTGTTACAAACTGCAGACGTATTTCACAAGCTGTTATTTTGTTTCAAGCAATTAAAATTAAAATGCAATTTCGTTAAAATTGAGCTTCATTTCATTACGAATGTCTCCAAAATGTTGGTGATTGTACGTTCCATTAAATGTAGGTATTTTCAACACGATGTTATTACAGCAGTTTACAAAAGATATTATTTTCCCTTACGAAATTCATTCTCATCATATTATGTAGTTCTTAATAATTATTGGACATTGCCGTTGTCAGTAGGTACTTTTATAGGTTTTTATGAGTTATGTTTTCAATCTTCACAATATTATATTTTACTTTTAAGAGAAGACCACCTTTTTTCAAAGATAATAATAACATGAAATGACTTATAGACGACGTTGTATTTAAGTTGTTTGTTAATTAATTGTAATAACTACACATTACGAGTTTCGAGGGCCTTCACACACACTAAGCTTGCGCAGTTAAAAACAAAGGAAACCTACAGCAACAACATTAACGTAGTATATATATGCAGAAATCCAACATTAGAATGAGCGGGCGTTCTTCATTTCACTGACAAAGCACAAAGAATTGTGAATTTTCGCACGAAACCGAATGGAATCACGATGTATTGCATTGCATTGCTAAATGGTCCACTGCTGACATATTGTACTGGAACAAAAGAATATTGGGCCAGCAATTCAGATTCTCATTCATTCTACACTTTAAAGAAAGCTTATTTCTTCTGCACATTGCATTGCCGCTAGCTTAAAAACTAAACTACTAGGTATCTTTATTTTTTGTTAATTTAAATTTATGCTATAACTGGATTATTTGAACTGCAAAGAATTTTAGCCGGAAGTGAACCCCGGAGGCAATTATTTCTCTGATTTCATAGTAGATACCTTCCTACTACAGTCTGTAGGTATCGCTGATATCTACTTCTATAGCCGTAGTTTATTTTTCAAAAATATTTCAATATTTTAACCAACTTACCCATTTGCCAGATCAAAATGTATATTTGAATATTGCTCCCATGAGCCATTGTTCCAGGCCATAATTCATTACAATTCATTCAATTCATTACACCACCGTATAAAATCAATCGTGCATTGCATATTTGCTTGTTCCTGTATGGAATGATTTAAAAGGTCATATTATTAGAGAAGTTTGGTAAGCCAACCTACAATAATATTTTATACGAAAAATTAAACAAAATAATAATGACTGATAATAATAACTTTATGAAAGATGGTTTCTGCAGGTGCATTGCAGTTTGCTCGAAGATATACGTGTGTATCCACCGCTCTCGTAATTTGCCGTGCACTATTATTCATTCAATTCATTGTCAGTACATAGATTAGCCCGTTCAAACAAACAAACTTCATATTTATGTTATTAGAATCAACAATTCGGGCAGGTAGGCTGAATGCCTGTCTAGTTCTTTACTATAAAATGCTCAGGGCCGGATTTAGAAGTCTGGAAGCCTCGGGGCAACAAAGGAGTGGAGGCCCCTTGGTCCCAAATTATTTTCCAAATAAAATCAACAATTTTTTTCAGTTGAGTTTTCGAATAAATAATAATAATAAATTGCAAATGCTTATCAGGGCCATTTGATATTTTGATATTTTACTGATTGCCTAATTGATGAGAACAAAATATTTATTCTAATTTCTGTTAATATTTAATGTAATCATGGTTGTACAAAGTACTGTAGGTAAAGGTAAAACACAAAAAAAATATGAAAGGAAAAGTTGTATACTAGTGTTAGTCTTAATTTAATTTTTTTTCCGAAGTCTATTGTGGGGGCCCCTATTTTGTGGAGGCCCCGGGGCTGTAGCCCTGGTTGCCCTCCCCTAAATCCGGCCCTGAAAATGCTACATTACAAGCATAAATATCCAAGTTCAGCATTTAAAGCCTACCTGCAGCCTGCGCTAATCTAATGTTATAGGTAACCCACAGTTCTATAAAAAATAAATATACTGAACATTTTTCGAGCCGTATAATTATGTCACAACAATGCTTTAAATATCAGCTAAAGGTCAAGCCCAGTGGGAAAAGTTTTGCATACACTTACTCGAGCAAGGCCATACTTCCTTTTTTAATCCATATTTAAGTTGTTCCGTAGTGGGCATTAATATTAATGAGATCGTATATGACTAAGCAATTATATTAAACTCTACCGCAGAAATGGGTAGAGACCAGTAGATGTAGAATCAAATTTTCCCGTTAACAGCGTCTGCAGTCCATTAGTGACTCGATGGAGGGTCGGGTTCACAACGAGGATGATACCTCCACTAACGCCACCACGCTGGCCCATTATTCTTAATGAGAAGATGATGAAGATGAGAAAACCAAAGCCATGCCGGCTTTGGTTTTCTCATCATGCTTTATTTCAAAGTCACATGTCTCAATCGTTAATACATGTTTTTGTTGCATTTAGTTTCACTAAGTAACCTCTGTCTTACCGAAATGTTCTAAATTTTACTCTTTCTTTTTAACACAAATAGATACATAAGAAATATTTCAAGTAAGTAGGTAACAATTATGTCTTAACTGTTCGCTTAGAGATGCGACGTCAGAACACATCGACATTGACTGATTGTCGCTCAATGAGAACGATCTTCTATCTTCACTAAGTCGTAGAATCGTTCTAGAAAGTATCATTATTTTCTCGGTTTCTAGAGATTAAGCGGAACTTGTTCACGTATCTAATTGAGGCCATGTCTAATAGGGGTATGTTTTTCTTATATCTACTTCTTGTTTTGTGTTATGACTTGTGTGGTGTGGTGATCGCGCTGGCGCACTGTCCATATGTAGTCTTTGATTCGTATCTCAGGAGGGCAGTAGTTTCGATGCGATTAAATTTCTAATTCATATTTAGTCGACAACGTAAAAGCAGCACCTTATGCAAAGCACCACCAACAGTTTATGGAATAAACTGCACTACTTGGTGATCAGTATAAATACGTCACAACCCTTTAGGCAGCGAAGTGATTGACACATTGCGGCGTGGCTCAATGAAGTTTGTATTGATAATGTGGACGCGTCAGGAAGTGTGATTTGGGTCGCAACACGATGATTTATGGAGATATGGCCTTTGGCACGGAGTGACTGCTCGAACTTTTCCTCGTAGCCAGATGTCGCTGAAGTTTTGTCGCCAAATTGAAAGTAGGTAGCGCCGATCGAAACATTATATTTTGGGCAGATGGGAAGGTTTAACTGAGTAACTGACTTTAAAAAAGGCGGTATGTTCGATTGCTAATGGTGGGTACGAATTGAGTTCATTTTAAAGATATATTGACTGTTTTCAAACAAATTAGAAATTGTTACCTCATTTATCAGTAGACAACTTAGACTCCAAAAAGTACCACAATAATATTATTATGTCTCTTTGTAAATTATTTCTTATTTTTTAGTTTGAAGATGGTTGTTATTTTTGTAAACAATTTTTATTGATAGATAAGTCTAAAATTAAATAGTGACATGAGAAAACTAAGTACATTTAGAAAATACCGAGAAAGGTCCTCGTCTTTTCAACTTCACTAGAAGTGAAGCGAGATAGCTTTTACTTTTGATGCTTTTATACAAGATAAAAAGAGATGGCGATAGTAAGATAAATGCGAATAGGATCGTGAAATGAAGAAAAATAACGTTCGCAGGTCACGGATGTGGAAGGAATGAACTGGAATTGTTCCTCGTTAATATCGGGAAGATGGAGTGATGATATTTTTATTAAAGCTTTAAAAATGGTCAAAAGCATTTCGTAGCGTGCTACCTCACACTATTTACAGTAAATTTATGTTAAAAAGTAAAATAAAAGTGTTCTTACTATTTTTGTATCGTTCTCAGAAGCCCCTTTATTCGATATATTACAGTGCATAAGAAATCAAGTTTGCTATTTTGGGCAGGAAAATAATGATGCAGAGCATCCAAACTACATGGGTATGAATAATTTTCGATAATTTCTTCGAAGCAAACATCCTTATAGTTTATATGATTCATCTTATATAAGTATAATAATATTCATTTAATGATGTTCACAGCCCCCGAAGCATACACGAATGTTTCCACATGAGCGCCATGCATCGTACCGTATCTCGCTTCCTGTCGCGACCAAATTACTGATATGGTTTCCAATTAAGCATATCACGATTAATATGTCAATAGGTACAAAAACAAAATTCAGCTAGAATATCAGACTCCAAGTCAACCCATAATTATTGATGAATAATGTCCGTGGATGATGTTGAATAGATCGTACAGGACCTAAGTGTTTGTAGCAATTAAGCAACGGCGAGCGCAGTCAGTATCTAGATGGGTGATCGCTACTGACGAATTAGGTACTTACAATGCGCGCTTCCGTGCTTCGGAGGGCACTTAGAGCTGTTGGTAGCGGTTGGTGTCGATAAGATAACAATCTTTAAACCTTGTCGGAGGCCCTATGAGTGGTTTGAAAAATATCGATACGGCTTTTCCACTAGCCCGTTTCTTTACTTATCTGCATTGAAACAGCGTGGTGGAGTATGCTCTGTGCGTCCCCCCGCTGTGAGGAGAGACCCGTGCCCAATAGTGGGTCATAAAAGAGTTGCTGCCAATGTTTTAGCAAGTCCTCCATCACACGCTTGCTTGCTTCTTAATAGTGATGGGTATAGATAACAGTATAATCTATTGTTTATAGAAAAATAAAAATAACCCTGTATTAAGAGAGGGGGTGAGGTTAAATACGTACACACATTAATACAGCAATTTGTAACTCTCTGCTCTGATTACGTAACAGTCCCAGGCTAGGTTTACTGATGAGCTCATTATGATAATTGATAATCGTCATTTGTATCATCGAGTTCTAGATAAGCGCTTTTGTTGTGAAACACGATTGTTTTTATTATTAATGCAATCCAATCTGCAGATCTTATCCACTGTTGTAGTATCTTTCTGTAGGTAGTCGGATCAATGTAGTATATTCTGGTGCATGGCTGAGTAGCTTCTTGTGAAGACTATAGTGTTCGCTTGGATAAAATAACCATGACAACCACACTGAGAAACAATAGGTATGAAAAACCTAATGCTTCCCGGCAGTTTAAAAATCCTTCCAAGTTCCACCTATTGTTCTTAGTGAAAAATTAAAGTATATTTTCGTATTGAATGTGAGTGGCAGATGTGAATGCACTTCTGTTAAGCGGTCGCTGCATCCTGTGGACCGTTGTCCGCACATCGAGTAGTAGAAATCTGAGGTTGTATGTGGGTGAGTTGCTGCTGATGAGTTCTCCGGCAACCACACCTGCTTAACCAAAACACAAGATTTTACATGCTACTTCACGGCGGATTAAAGGGTGGCGGTAAGGTACATCCCCAGACTTTAGAGATACATATAATCTATAATTGAGTAAATAAAAATAACATTTAAAAGAGAAAACTTGACTTCAAACCGACGCAACGCTTCAAAACAAAAAGGTAAAATGTTATTTCATTTAGTTAATCCTTTTAATCTGCTAACTGACACGTAAAAAGAACTGAAAGTTTGCTTTCCGCTATCTTTCGAGCTGCTTGCTCTATGCAGAGTCGCGTTTAAATACCTACTACGTCTAGATTTCTACTTCAAAATAATTTTATTTTTAACAAATGTTTATTTCTAACTATAAAGAAGAAACACATGTTCGTTTGTTAGTGAACTATATAATATGTACTTTGAAAGAAGGTACTGCCTGGTTATAAATTTAAACTCCTTATTGAATTGGTTATACATTTAAACTCTTTATTGAATTAAAAAGATTGTCGAACTTAATGCCATGAGGCATTACTACCGGTTGCATTGCATTGTACATCTTCCAATACGCACTGGACTAGCATGGTATACTCTATACTAGTATACTCCACGCGTCCCCCACTTTGGGAAGCCCACAGTGCCCAGCTGTGGGACGCATGATAATAGTAGACGAATTTGCTATCGCGTATAAAAAGGTCGTCACCGCTAAATACTATTCTGATCCAATTCTGATTAAATACTTGTACAGCTGGACTAAAATCTATACAAAATCTCAAAATCTCTACAAAAATGCATTCACAACTCTCTAAGCTGGACGATCAAATGCGGCGGAAAGTCTTTTCATAAGAACTAAATAACATAAATAAAATTCTGACTATTGTACACACCTTTACATAGAGTCATTAAAATGTTACACCAAGGCTCTCACTGCAAATGTTTTGCTGTAGATTTTTTGTGGTTATGTAACTCTGAAATGTTTTAATTCGTAACGCAGGTAACGAGTTCAATGCTCGAGAGACGTAAGAGTCGAAATAAAATATGATGTTTGTTACATGCAAGCCCTTCAGTAACGTGTCGGGTTGTATTGCGTAAACACCTTTCGTGCCTGAATATTTCGTATAATTTACAAGCATCACCAAACTGTAAAAAGTAGAACATACATTAAGGGTGGTAGTAACAATTCTATTAATTTACTCAGAGACTCAATTAATCAAGACTTATCGGCTGATATATCCGACCGAGTAACATGAGAAAATTCAAACACAGGGCTGTGTATGGACCTGCTTTTTAACTTTTCGAAAATATAAGGAGCTAAAAAATACATTATGTATACCCACACCAGATAAATTCCCTGCAAATTAAAGGCGACCTATACAAGTCTTTTAATTTTAGGTGTCGGATTTTTGATATCCCGACCTGCCATTTTATCATGTAAAAATCTTTGAGTTTACCAAGCATTGTAGTTTCTATATTTTATTAACATCAAATACATCTTGTAACATCAATTCATACCTGAACAGCATTAAGTTAAGTAAGTAGGTATGTTCTTCCCCTTGTTTCAGGGGAATGATCAGTTTCCACCAATGAAATATAAAAAGAGTTTTAGCCATTCTTATAAAAAGCAACGATGCCCAGCTGCACGTTGCTCTTAGTATTTATCAATGCAAATGAGTTTTAAATGTGAATTCAATGCTTGGTAATGCACATTCGCAATCCCGAGCGAGGATCGTACATCTCTGAATGATTTGCCTAATACCTTGCTAATAGAACCAGCCTTATTGGAATACATGAATTTAAAATTGGTAGGTACTTATTACACCTCTTTATTGTACTTGCCTGTTTTTGCCTTATAATAAAACAAGAGAATAGGTTATCTTTCAATATCCACAAGGTTACTTAAGTACTGGTATATTTACTCATATGTCGGCAATGACTTCATAGAATATATTTCGCAAAGAAATTCAATAACCTATACCAATCAAATAGACTTAAAACTATAGAAACAAAATTAAACAACAAAAAATATATCACAAAAAAGAAAGAAAGAAAGAAATAAATGAACATTTTATTCTGCCACATAACAAACATTGTTAAAACAAGATTAAAGGTAAGAGTACATAAGGTAATATTGAAATGCGACAGAAAAAGGTACAAAAATGACAAAAGTATGTTATTAGGTACTTTTCAAGATTCGCGATTAGATTGACATAGAGGCAGGAGATGGTCATTACATTAGGTAAGTTGCAGGCTCGAATGCTCGTAAACGGTCCTTGTCATTAATTTGTCAACGCGTCATAGCGAGCAGTAATTAAGCAGTTTATGGGCGCGACGCGGCGGATAAACGCAGCCACATCACATTTATTAACCGCCCTATAAAATTAGTCCGCGCTATGAATAGGCTATATTTTATTTTTTTAAATCCTTACGTAAACTCCACTCGAAATAATAATTGCGTTAAATTTCTTAGAGGCAAGGCGACAACTGCTTGGTTGACTAGTTTATAATATTTATTCAAATGTTATCAGCAAACATTTGCTCATTTTATAAAAATTCCAAAGAAATTGTACGTTTTGTTTGAAACAATGAATCGGAAAGGTATATAAGGTGAAGCATAGCTAGGTAGTCCACAATTTATATTAACGTGTTACTCAAGGTGACCTCCAGAAAATACTAAAATGAAGACAATCGTCGTTGCGGTGAGTGAGAGAATAATATAGTGAGAGAATAATTGAGTATAGAGATCGTCAATAGGTAGCTATTTTAACAAAAGTAAGAAGTGAGTGTGATGAATGTCTTAATAACAAGTTTAATATCTTTTTCCTAGAAAATTTCCATGCAAATAATTGGCATAGATAACACAAAAAATATATTTAAAAAACATTTTTCTCTACAGATTACTGCAGTGCTGGTGGTTATCATTGCCGCCACGAAAGTTTATCAAGAAACACTTGTCGAATAATAGTATTAACACAACTTAAAATGATTAACATTTTGAATAAATAACTTGTTTTCTTACATTGTGTTTGATTATAATTATCTATTTTCTGAACAAATCTATCAGTGACCAACTCAGCATCTGTTGACAAGTCTCAGCTGCATCTCGTGAGCCAACAGAGAGAACAAGAAAAGGTAGTAAATTAAAAAAATCACGTGCCACAGGAGTAAGTAAGCATGTCATTTAAAGCTAACGGCAGAGGGATGCCGACTGCTCAGAGTCTCCTATTAAATATCTCGATAAAATAAAACTATGAGTTAGGTTTCATTCAAACTTACCTTTGTATTTTATACAGATTAAAAAACTTAAAAGCTGGTGTTTTTTATTATTTAATTTATTTTCGATATTTTTGTATGTTGTAATTTACTCTTTATTTGTACCACACTGTCATAGGCTTCATACTCGTAAAGGGCTCTCGTTTGTCGTTTGATGAAAGCGTTAAATAAATAAATACTTGTTTTATAAAGAAAAGTCTAGTAGGAAAAGCTTAAGATTGGAATGAGGGGATCGATGTTTTACGCCATTAGTATGAGTTGATAGACCACATGGGGGCGGGCGACTCCATTAATTTGCCATTATGACAGCATGATCAAATCACTCGTAGTATTTAATTGTATTGATATAGTTGTAAGTCAATGGAATTCCATTGGAAAATTATCGAAATACTCCTTTGAGTGCCAAAACTGACAAACATGATAATGAAAAGAAGGAAGACGTCAGAGTAATGATTACATATGGATAATAATTCAGCGAAAACTAGTATTGTCTGGATACCTATGTGTAGTTGTGCAACGCGAGATCACTCACCGCAACCTTGATCAATGCACGAGTAAGACATTGTCTATTATATTTATTCAACTGTTCTGTTTAATATTTGCCTGTTTTTATGAAAAGAAATATTGTGCGTTTTATTTTTACCAATGAATCAGTCACCGCGAAGATTCACTGTTCTATTCACTGTTCAACGGTTCTATCCGAACTTTTTTATTCCTATCTGTCCCCTAATATAATGAATATAATAATATAATGAAGGTATAATTTCGACCAATAGGCTCCCGTATTTTTAAATATCTCCAACAGAATAGGTGTTTTCCCTTGTCAGTAATTTGTCAATCGCGCCATTGAGTGCTATAATTAAACCCTCCGGTTGGTTGATTCGCTACTTTATGGCTACGTCACGATGCTGGCTGAAATTCACCAACTTCACTTAAATCATTTACACTGAAATCTTATATTTTTAAATGACATTATTTTTAAACGTTTATTTGCACTAATATGGGTTACTTTATTTTTTTAGTTTATGGTTTACGGAGCATTTTGATTAATTCATACCTATTGACCTTTTCGGTTCTTTTTTTAAAAGCAAATTATACTACTTACATAAAAGAAAAAATAAGTAAAGATTAAAATTAATTTACGCCAAAAATTAATAACCGATCTTCGGTTAAGGATTGAAATAGATATTGTTTGGTTGCCGGGCAACATCTTTTATTTCTATTAAATTAGAGTATCTTGGCAACCAAACAGTGTCTATATCAACCTATATCCGAATAGAAGTAATTAATTTCAGATATTTATTGCTGTAGATAAGAGAAAACTGATTTTTTAAATGTACCTAAGCTCTTAACTATATCAATAACATAAACTATGTTAAACTCAAAACACACCTACTTAAAAAATCGGCATACTTTTGATTTTGATCAAAAGTATTTGATTAAGACGATACGTCATTAATTTGTCAGAGGTCATTTTGTAGAAAGTATAATATAACGACTAGTCAGGTGAACATCACCGAATTTACTTTTATGGACCACACGAGTGATATAGAGTTGTATTCAGCTGCAGAAACGTTTTAAACTTTTAACCGTTTCCATGTTTTTGTTCGTATGGTTGATTTATGAACCCACAATACGAGCACCTGCATTCGGTGAAAAACTTTGTTGTATACTCGAGTTTTTATGATTATGAGCTGTTGTACTATAAAGTTAATGAAATTGTTAATTGAGCATTCGAACGTTACGGTTTCAAAAACGGGCATAAGAGCAGGATAACAATGTTTGAAAAATTGTTTAGAATCAATTTATGGGCAGTGAATACAAAATATGGAATTTCTTCTTGGAATGTCTAACATTTTTACTAAGAAAAATTTGTGAATTGAACCCCTAAAAAGGGCGGAAAAAGGGATAACAATTTGCATGAAACTCAGCAATTTCTGGAAGTACAGGTATGGAAATAACTGAGCTATGCCGCGACGAAAGCCATGGCAAATGTTCTAGTACAAAATAAACTTAAATTCTCTTAGAAGAAGAAAGATGACCTGAATAATAAATACGTGATATTTTCAAATACACTCCACTGAAAATGAAGTTGGAATCCCTGAGGACATTGAATTTGAACTATCTATTAAAATGAAGTTTATTGAACTTGTGAAGATATGTCTGTTACAAAATATGAATAAGTTAAAATACCTGTAGAACCTGCAATCATAGCCTTAGGACGTTCAGTGATCCATGCAGACTACACAATACACATCTAGGTTGTGTTGTAATAGGTGGCTTTCTGGAAATAACGGGTTCTCACTTCGCTTCACGGCATCTGTCTATCTGATCATACGATAGGTCGGCCTGAAAAAGGATAACCCTAGTGAAAGCCTTAAAAAAGAAATACTTAGGTACTTTCTCGAAAAACCTGGTCGCCACTCGAGGACCATCTTCCTCAATGCTTAACGATCTTTTGAACGATGAGGCTAAACAATTGTTACCTAGTCATCTTTGAGAGGTACGTCTTCGGATTTCGTATTTGCGGATTTATTGCGCGGATTAGTCATAAAAAGGAGTACCTTAAAATCTCAAAAAGAAGTTCTTTTTCCAAAAATGTAGTCGCCTTTCCAAGACCTTCTTCCTGAGTGGTTATCTAATCTTTTTAACGATGAGGACAGCCAATTGTTACTTTACCTTATTATCTTTGAGCTCGTACGTCTACGAATTTCGTTATTGCGGATTTAATTGCGCAGTCTAGTGAAAAGTAAAATTTAAAGTTTTTATACAAATACAACACTTACAATTTACATGCTTATGTGTTTAAGATTTGTGTGTTTTGTATACATTTACAGTCGGCTAGAGCTGGTCCCGTGTTAACGGTGGAGCGGGTTTTTCGCAAAGTGATTGCGGGCGCCTCCGTAACCCCATTAGTAGGGGACCGAAATACTCGTAATGCCCAATAGATACTTCCTTTACATATATTTGTGGAGAACTCGGGTTGGTATGTTTGTGACGCAGCAATTTGGGTTTCTGGGTTTTTTGTACTTACATACCTTTTAATAGGAACTTGTGAGTCTGTCTACCTTGGATTTACTGTCATTTCTCATCCATGTAGAAAATAAAACAGTTAAATTATTTTTTGTTTTTGTAGCTTTTATTCTAACCCTCATAAACCCCATAAATATAAATATACATAGGTATTACTGCGTGCCACTGGAATTTGAACCCGAATCCCTCAAGTAAGAAACCAAATTCTTAACCACTGCGCTATAACCCTTTTATTTCTCTCTATTTATCCTACTACAGTATAGTTGCACTAAACATTAGGTCCAGTATATTCGAATACGGTTCGTGTCATCACTAGCGACGTTAGTTGACGCAATTGATTGTCTCTCAGCAAATAGTCCGAGTGATTAACCATTTTATGGTCTGCTGAGTAAGTTTGTTCATCGAATTAATGTTAAGTTATTTGCTAACTGACAATGAAATCAATTCTATTGTTAAGAGAAGACCGTATACTAAGCTGGTTCTGAGCTTCGAGACTTCATTTGCGGTACTGTTATTTCTTCCTCAGCCCGCATTAGTCAACTTCTAGACATATATAGGCGTCCCCCAAGGTGCGCCACTAAGCCCGATCTTCGGCACTCTTCATCTAGAAATTAATCTCATCTCTTCTTTTTTAATTTTTTATTATACGTCGTCTGCTGTAACTTGGATGCGGTTAGAATGTTAGAATATTAGTACGAATTATATAGTAGAAAATCTATAATAAATATATAGAAAATTTCTAATTCCTCCTTAAACAAACAACCCACAGTTTTCCATGGATTTATGTTTAATAATAATATGTTAATTAATTAGTTTACTGATGAGCTCGTTATGATAATTGATAATCGCCATTTGTATCATCGAGTTCTAGATAAGCGCTTTTGTTGTGAAACACGATTGTTTTTATTATTAATGCAATCCAATCTGCAGATCTTATCCACTGTTGTAGTATCTTTCTGTAGGTAGTCGGATCAATGTAGTATATTCTGGTGCATGGCTGAGTAGCTTCTTGTTTGCTTGGATAAAATAACCATGACAACCACACTGAGAAACAATAGGTATGAAAAACCTAATGCTTCCCGGCAGTTTAAAAATCCTTCCAAGTTCCACCTATTGTTCTTAGTGAAAAATTAAAGTATATTTTCGTATTGAATGTGAGTGGCAGATGTGAATGCACTTCTGTTAAGCGGTCGCTGCAGCCTGTGGACCGTTGTCCGCACATCGAGTAGTAGAAATCTGAGGTTGTATGTGGGTGAGTTGCTGCTGATGAGTTCTCCGGCAACCACACCTGCTTAACCAAAACACAAGATTTTCCATGCTACTTCACGGCGGGTTAAAGGGTGGCGGTAAGGTACATCCCCAGACTTTAGAGATACATATCATCTATAATTGAGTAAATAAAAATAACATTTAAAAGAGAAAACTTGACTTCAAACCGATGCTACGCTTCAGAACAAAAAGGTAAAATGTTATTTCATTTAGTTAATCCTTTTAATCTGCTAACTGACACGTAAAAAGAACTGAAAGTTTGCTTTCCGCTATCTTTCGAGCTGCTTGCTCTATGCAGAGTCGCGTGTAAATACCTACTACGTCTAGATTTCTACTTCAAAATAATTTTATTTTTAACAAATTTTTATTTCTAACTATAAACAAGAAACACATGTTCGTTTGTTAGTTAACTATATATTATGTACTTTGAAAGAAGGTACTGCTTGGTTATAAATTTAAACTCTTTATTGAATTAAAAATATTGTCGAACTTAATGCCATGAGGCATTACTACCGGTTGCATTGCATTGTACATCTTCCAATACGCACTGGACTAGCTTGGTATACTCTACTAGTTTACTAGTATACTCCACGCGTCCCCCACTTTGGGAAGCCCACAGTGCCCAGCTGTGGGATGCATGATAGACGAATTTGCTATCGCGTATAAAAAGGTCGTCACCGCTAAATACTATTCTGATCCAATTCTGATTAAATTCTTGTACAGCTGGACTAAAGCCTATACAAAATATCAAAATCTCTACAAAAATGCATTCACAACTCTCTAAGCTGGACGATCAAATGCGGCGGAAAGTCTTTTCATAAGAACTAAATAACATAAATAAAATTCTAACTATTGTACACACCTTTACATTGAGTCATTAAAATGTTACACCAAGGCTCTCACTGCAAATGTTTTGCTGTAGATTTTTTGTGGTTATGTAACTCTGAAATGTTTTAATTCGTAACGCAGGTAACGAGTTCAATGCTCGAGAGTCGAAATAAAATATGATGTTTGTTACATGCAAGCCCTTCAGTAACGTGTCGGGTTGTATTGCGTAAACACCTTTCATGCCTGAATATTTCGTACAATTTACAAGCATCACCAAACTGTAAAAAGTAGAACATACATTGAGGGTGGTAGTAACAATTCTATTAATTTACTCAGAGACTCAATTAATCAAGACTTATCGGCTGATATATCCGACCGAGTAACATGAGAAAATTCAAACACAGGGCTGTGTATGGACCTGCTTTTTAACTTTTCGAAAATATAAGGAGCTAAAAAATACATTATGTATACCCACACCAGATAAATTCCCTGCAAATTAAAGGCGACCTATACAAGTCTTTTAATTTTAGGTGTCGGATTTTTGATATCCCGACCTGCCATTTTATCATGTAAAAATCTTTGAGTTTACCAAGCATTGTAGTTTCTATATTTTATTAACATCAAATACATCTTGTAACATCAATTCATACCTGAACAGCATGGTTAAGTAAGTAGGTATGTTCTTCCCCTTGTTTCAGGGGAATGATCAGTTCCCACCAATGAAATATAAAAAGAGGTTTAGCCATTCTTATAAAAAGCAACGATGCCCAGCTGCACGTTGCTCTTAGTATTTATCAATGCAAATGAGTTTTAAATGTGAATTCAATGCTTGGTAATGCACATTCGCAATCCCGAGCGAGGATCGTACATCTCTGAATGATTTGCCTAATACCTTGCTAATAGAACCAGCCTTATTGGAATACATGAATTTAAAATTGGTAGGTACTTATTACACCTCTTTATTGTACTTGCCTGTTTTTGCCTTATAATAAAACAAGAGAATAGGTTATCTTTCAATATCCACAAGGTTACTTAAGTACTGGTATATTTACTCATATGTCGGCAATGACTTCATAGAATATATTTCGCAAAGAAATTCAATAACCTATACCAATCAAATAGACTTAAAACTATAGAAACAAAATTAAACAACAAAAAATATATCACAAAAAAGAAAGAAAGAAAGAAATAAATGAACATTTTATTCTGCCACATAACAAACATTGTTAAAACAAGATTAAAGGTAAGAGTACATAAGGCAATATTGAAATGCGACAGAAAAAGGTACAAAAATGACAAAAGTATGTTATTAGGTACTTTTCAAGATTCGCGATTAGATTGACATAGAGGCAGGAGATGGTCATTACATTAGGTAAGTTGCAGGCTCGAATGCTCGTAAACGGTCCTTGTCATTAATTTGTCAACGCGTCATAGCGAGCAGTAATTAAGCAGTTTATGGGCGCGACGCGGCGGATAAACGCAGCCACATCACTTTTATTAACCGCCCTATAAAATTAGTCCGCGCTATGAATAGGCTATATTTTATTTTTTAAAATCTTTCCGTAAACTCCACTCGAAATAATAATTGCGATAAATTTCTTAGAGGCAAGGCGACAACTGCTTGTTTGACTAGTCTATAATATTTATTCAAATGTTATTAGCAAACATTTGCTCACTTTATAAAAATTCCAAAGAAATTGCACGTTTTGTTTGAAATCGGAAAGGTATATAAGGTGAAGCATAGCTAGGTAGTCCACAATTTATATTAACGTGTTACTCAAGGTGACCTCCAGAAAATACTAAAATGAAGACAATCGTCGTTGCGGTGAGTGAAAGAATAATATAGTGAGAGAATAATTGAGTATAGAGATCGTCAATAGGTAGCTATTTTAACAAAAGTAAGAAGTGAGTGTGATGAATGTCTTAATAACAAGTTTAATATCTTTTTCCTAGAAAATTTCCATGCAAATAATTGGCAAAGATAACACAAAAAATATATTTAAAAAACATTTTTCTCTACAGATTACTGCAGTGCTGGTGGTTATCATTTCCGCCGCGAAAGTTTATGAAGAACTATTTATCGTATAATAGTATTATTAACACAACTTAAAATGATTGACATTTTGAATAAATAACTTGTTTTCTTACATTGTGTTTGATTATAATTAGGTATCTATTTTCTGAATAAATCTATCAGTGACCAACTCAGTATCTCTTGACAAGTCTCAACTGCATCTCGTGAGCCAACAGGGAGAACAAGAAAAGGTAGTAAATTTAAAAAAATCACGTGCCTCAGGAGTGAATAAGCATGTCATTTAAAGCTAACGGCAGAGGGATGCCGACTGCTCAGAGTCTCCTATTAAATAACTTGATAAAATAAAACTATGAGTAAGGTTTCATTCAAACTTACCTTTGTAATTTATACAGATTAAAAACATAAAAGCTGGTGTTTTTTATTATCTAGTTTATCCTCGATATTTTTGTATGTTGTATAGGTATTTACTCTTTATTTGTACCACATTGTCATAGGCTTCATACTCGTAAACGGCTCTCGTTTGTCGTTTGATGAAAACGTTAAATAACTAAATATTTGTTTTATAAAGAAAAGTCTAGTAGGAATAGCTTAAGATTGGAAAGAGGGGATCGATGTTTTACGCCATTAGTATGAGTTGATAAACCACATGGGGGCGACTCCATTAATTTGCCATTATGACAGCATGATCAAACCACTCGTATTTAATTGTATTGATATAGTTGTAAGCCAATGGAATTCCATTGGAAAATTATCGAAATACTCCTTTGGGTGCCAAAACTGATAAACACATAATAATTCAGCGAAAACTAGTATTGTCTGGATACCTATGTGTAGTTGTGCAACGCAAGATCACTCACCGCAACCTTGAATGAATGCACGAGTAAGACATTGTCTATTATATTTATTCAACTGTTCTGTTTAATATTTGCCTGTTTTTATGAAAATTAAGAGATATTGTGCGTTTTATTTTTACCAATGAATCAGTCACCGAAGAGTGACGAAAGCCGAGTAGCCGAGTAGCGAAGAGGTGCTGATCGAACTCTATTCACTGTTCAACGGTTCTATCCGAACTTTTTATTCCTATCTGTATAATATAATGAAGGTAGAGTTTCGACCAATAGGCTCCCGTATTTTTAAATATCTCCAACAGAATAGGTGTTTTCCCTTGTCAGTAATTTGTCAGTCGCGCCATTGAGTGCTATAATTAAACCCTCCGGTTGGTTGATTCGCTACTTTATGGCTACGTCACGATGCTGGCTGAAATACACCAACTTCACTTAAATCATTTACACTGAAATCTTATATTTTTAAATGAAATTATTTTTAAACGTTTATTTGCGTTAGTTTATTTTTTTAGTTTATGGTTTACGGAGCATTTTGATTAATTCATACCTTATAGCCGGATCCACACCGGACGATCCAACGCGCTCCGATCGCGCGCGGCATGGAGCGCGCTCCACGGAGCGTGAAGTGTAGACGTGCCGCGCGCGATCCATGTGCGCGGCGGAGAGCGCGCGCTCCTCGCCGCGTGCGATCCATTTGTTGTCGGTTTTTGTTCATGCTCAAAGTGGCCTCAGTCGCTTGGCGCGCGCGGTCTGGACGGTTATGTTAGAATCGCGTGATCCGTCGTTATGGATAATTCGCAATGTATCCGTTTAATTTACCTATATAGGGAGAATAAATGTTTATGGGATCCTAATGATACCAATTACACAAATAGAGGTTTAAGAGAAGATGCCTGGCGGAAAATTAGTCGGCAAATGAACAATATTCCAACAACAGAACTAAAGAAAAAAATTAAAAATTTGCAAAATTAGCTTCAGCTCGATCATCAATTAACTCTCTGTAAAGTCGAGTCCCATATTCCAACCGGTTTTTATAAATTGTTTTAACCCAATACTGTCTTTTTCGTTTTCGTAATTTTTGCCGTAAATATACAAGTAAAATGTAGCTTGCTGCTGCTACGGCTATTCGTCGCCGTCGTTGCACGTGTGACTCCATAGCCAAACAAAACTCAACTGATTCAGTATGGATCGGCAGGAGCGCGTTGGAGCAGCTAGTCAGGATCGCAAAAGATTCTGTTAGAACGATCCACGCTCCACGCATCACGATCTTGGATCGCGGATCGCGGGATCGCCGATCCATTTTGGATCGTCCGGTGTGGATCCGGCTAATGACCTTTTAGGTTCTTTTTTTAAAAGCAAATTATACTACTTACATAAAAGAAAAAATAAGTAAAGATTAAAATTAAAACATTCATTGATGGCCTTACGCCAAAAATTAATAACCGATCTTCGGTTAAGGATTGAGATAGATATTGTTTGGTTGCTGGGCAACATCTTTTATTTCTATTAAATTCGAGTATCTTGGCAACCAAACAGTGTCTATCTCAACCTATATCCGAATATAAGTAATTAATTTCAGACATTTATTGCTGTAGATAAGAGGCAACTGATTTTTTAAACGTACCTATGCTCTTAAACTATATCAATAACATAAACTATGTTAAACTCAAAACACACCTACTTAAAAATCGGCATACTTTTGATTTTGATCAAAAGTATTTGATTAAGACGATACGTCATTAATTTGTCAGAGGTCATTTTGTAGAAAGTATAATATAACGACTAGCCAGGTGAACATTACCGAATTTACTTTTGTGACCACACGAGTGATATAGAGTTGTATTCAGCTGCAGAAACGTTTTAAACTTTTAACCGTTTCCATGTTTTTGTTCGTATGGTTGATTTATGAACCCACAAAACGAGCACCTGCATTCGGTGAAAAACTTTGTTGTATACTCGAGTTTTTATGATTATTTGTTGTTGTACTCGGAAGGTAATGAAATTGTTAATAGAGCATTCGAACGTTAAGGTTTCAAAAACGGACATAAGAGCAGGATAACAATGTTTGAAAAATTGTTTAGAATCAATTTATTGGCTATTTTACAGTGAATATAAAATATGGAATTTCTAACATTTTTACTAAAAAAAATTTGTGAATTCAACCCCTAAAAAAGGCGGAAAAAGGGATAGCAGTTTGCATGAAACTCAGTAATTTCTGGAAGTACAGGTATGGAAATAACTGAGCTATGCCGCGACGAAAGCCATGGGAAATGTTCTAGTACAAAATAAACTTAAATTCTCTTAGAAGAAGAAAGATGACCTGAATAATAAATACGTGATATTTTCAAATACACTCCACTGAAAATAAAGTTGGAATCCCTGAGGACATTGAATTTGGACTTCTATTAAAATGAAGTTTATTGAACTTGTGAAGATGTGTATACTGTATGTTACAAAATATGAATAAATTAAAATACCTGTAGAACCAGCAATCATAGCCTTAGGACGTTCCATGCAGACTTCACAATACACATCTAGCTTGTCGCTTGACGGCATCTGTCTATCTGATCATAAGTCGGCCTGAAAAAGGAGAACTCTAGTGAAAGCCTTAAAAAAGAAGTACTTAGGTACTTTCGAAAAACCTGGTCGCCATTCGAGGATATTCTTCCTCAATGCTTAACGATCTTTTGAACGCTGAGGCTAAACAATTGTTACTTTACCTAGTCATCTTTGAGAGGTACGTCTTCGGATTTCGTATTTGCGGATTTATTGCGCGGATTAGTCATAAAAAGGAGTACCTTAGAATCTCAAAAAGAAGTTCTTTTTCCAAAAATGTAGTCGCCTTTCCAAGACCTTCTTCCTGAGTGGTTATCGAGTCTTTTTAACGATGAGGACAGCCAATTGTTACTTTACCTTATTATCTTTGAGCTCGTACGTCTACGAATTTCGTTGTTGCGGATTTTATCGCGCAGTCTAGTGCAAAAATCAAAATTTAAACTTTTTATACAAAATATAAAATACTTACAATTTACATGCTTATATCTTTAAGATTTGTGTGTTTTGTATACATTTACAGTCGGCTAGAGCTGGTCCCGTATTAACGGTGGAGCGGGTTTTTCGCAAAGTGATTGTGGGCGCCTCCGTAACCCCATTAGTAGGGGACCGAAATACTCGTAATGCCCAATAGATACTTCCTTTACATATATTTGTGGAGAACTCGGGTTGGTATGTTTGTGACGTAGTAGTTTGGGTTTCTGGGTTTTTTTGTACTTACATACCTTTTAATAGAAACTTGTGAGTCTGTCTACCTTGGATTTACTGTCATTTCTCATCCATATACCTAGAAAGGAAAACAGTTACATTTTTTTGTGTTTTTGTAGGTTTTATTCTTACCCTCATAGGTGCGCTATAAACCTCATAAAGATAAATATACATAGGTATTACTGCGTGCCACTGGAATTCGAACCCGAACCCCTCAAGTAAGAAACCAAATTCTTCACCACTGCGCTATAACCCCTTTATTGCTCTCTATTTATCCTACTACAGTATAGTTGCACTAAACATTAGGTCCAGTATATTCGAATACGGTTCGTGTCATCACTAGCGACGTTAGTTGACGCAATTGATTGTCTCTAAGCAAATAGTCCGAGTGATTAACCATTTTATGGTCTGCTGAGTAAGTTTGTTCATCGAATTAATGTTAAGTTATTTGCTAACTGACTACGAAATCAATTCTATTGTTAAGAGAAGACCGTATACTAAGCTGGTTCTGAGCTTCGAGACTTCATTTGCGGTACTGTTATTTCTTCCTCAGCCCACATTAGTAGACTTCTAGACATATATAGGCCTCCCCCAAGGTGCGCCACTAAGCCCGATCTTCGGCACTCCTCATCTAGAAATTAATCTCATCTCTTCTTTTTAATTTTTTATTATACGTCGTCTGCTGTAACTTGGATGCGGTTAGAATGTTAGAATATTAGTACGAATTATATAGTAGAAAATCTATAAAAAATATAAAGAAAATTTCTTATTCCTACCGCCACCCAGCGCAAATCGTCGCACCGGTTAAACAAACAACCCACAGTTTTCCATGGGTTTATGTTTAATAATAATATAAAAATTAATTCAACGGGGTTTAATAGAAGGTGCCTGTAGACTTGTTGGTTAAATTTAAGTAGAATTTTCTTCGACGAAAGCTTAGAACAAAGCACTTGCAAGAATTTGAACTACTTAAGTTAGTTCTAAGAATTTCAGTGACGGCGACAAAATGCAATGCAACGCTTCACTGAGGCACTACGTTTGGTGCAACATTGTTTAAATAGTACAAGAGATCACCAAATAGTCGAAATTCCACTGTCATTTATTGTGAATTTGACACGTAGCGTCTCTAACTAAATGCACCAAGACAATGACTGCTTTACGTGTCAAGGCGGCCTCTGATGTTCTGTTATGGTGAATCAAGATGAATAACCCCTTGTCCCATTGTCCTGATTACTAAGTCGTTAAACAACTAAATCGGTCGCTCGCGTCAAGTTGGTCGAACGACAATGTCATTGCGTACATTTGTCGCATGCCAGTCGTATATGGATCGTATATGGATGTCGTTTATGGATATGCCATATATACATGGATCTCACAACTTTTTTACGGTGCAAGAACTGAGTTGCGAGACTTGTGTTTTACAAGTTATATTTTGATGTCATAATTATTATTCTCGACACAGTTTATCATTCCGGACCCCATACGAAGTGCCTCGCATACATTTGCGTTACTTGAGTAAGCTGTAGCAAAAACATCTTACGATTAATGTACTTACTAAGCAGAGACCTAGATCTAGATTCCACGTCTAATAAGGTTAAAGCTATGACCAGAATAATGATTAAATAGAGCTGTTGTTACAAGCTAAACAAGAGTCGACCTAGATCTACAGAAGTCTGTTTTGACAATTAAATTAAAAAGGAAGCAAACTTTCATTTTAGACGATTTTATTGTTAAAATTTTTGTTATTTTTTAAAGTAAGAGAAATATTACCTATTGTCTCTTACATTACATACAAGGTACCTACATACTCGTATGTTGCCTAATGGTTCTTATACGTGATATAGGTACTATGTATTTCATGCATTCACAGCCGATTTCTAAAAGACTTCAGGACCAGAGCATTGTCCAAAGATGAAATACATCTAAGTGCTTCTTCTTTCCTTGCAATAACATTGTATAAATAAAAGAACTTGTGTAGTATTTCATACTAAAACTCTATTCTTTATATGCGTACCTACTTAACTGTTTTGCTGACACTTTACGTGTGTTTGCTGACCGTCATTCCCAAAAAACAATTTAAGGCATATCCTTATGCATTTGAGAGCGATCATATAACCCCATTACAAGGCTCCCGTAACAAAAACGGCCCGTCCGACCGTGAATATAACCGTTCCCTTAGGAGGCGGAAATCCTAGTCAGTTACGTCACGTTATGGCCCAAAACGTGCGAAATTTCCGCTGTTAGCCCAATAGAGACCTGGGAGCTTGGAAAGATAAGACAACCCCGATTTAAAATACATACGGGTTGTATTTTTTCTGAAACAAAATATCGTTATGGACGCCTCCATTGTCACGCTGCAGTAATACGAGTATAAAAATCCATTAATAAAGGCATACACTAGGAGCATTACCATACATTAATTCCTAATGTAGGGAATTACAGGAAATTGCATAAAGATTTAAAATCTTTCACTAAAACTCACAGTTCCTGGAAACATTGCCACAAAAGATAGCGAGGTGTAAGCCATTATCACTTCTGTAATAGCGCTTAAACTAGTGTAAAAGTGGTTCAAGATGGTGGAAAGTGAAAGCGGCCCCTAATTCTGAAACGTGGCGGGAACAATTTGGAAACATGCCAATGGGGGCACTTTGACGGCTAACTGTACTACTGCACTTGTGTGGAACGAGTGCACTGTGCTTCAGTGTTATGACTAGCTATTTCTTTTTGAGTTTTCTGTGAGGTTTCCTAAGCGCGGAGAGTCCCGTAGTTTACAATCATTCGTCCTTGAATGTATTAGACTTGTTTATATTTCTTCCTTGTAACTTATTATTTATATTGGTTCTTAATTTCTATGCCTCTTGTTGCTTGAGCTTGCAAATTATTTGTATTCAATCTATGTGTTCCTTTTTTGGTTGCTGTTCTTTTGTAAGAGACGGGAAGTTATCTCTTACAATTTTTTCTTCTATCATGCAGGGGCAACAATATATGATAGTATATTCTATTCAATTCTTATAATACGAATTGACCACAAGAGATTGACCGCCTTAACCCTTCTGCAGAATACGGTTAGTTTGGCAGGGCGCCAGCTGTGATGATATAGGTACTTTGATAATATACAATTGGACGGTACGACCGAAACTGATTGTTACTTATTCCAATTTAGTTTCAATCAGATAGAATTTTCTAAAAAACTAACTAATATCTAATATTTTCTTACTTAATCTTAAGAAGTGGTAGTAAGAAGGGTTCAAAAATTTATTATTGTCATCATTTTGACACGACAAAACAGACAAACATTTTATTGCACTCGATATAAATACAATAGCAATCGTTAAATCTTGTCGGTTTGCCTCTATCCCGTTTTCCCACCAATCCGCATTGGAGCAGCGCGGTGGCCGGTGGAATATGCGTCAGGCCTCCTACCATTGTAAGGCTCGTACAAAACAGATATAAAAGGGTTGCAGCCATGCTAAAGATTAAAATCCAAACTAACAAGCCATACATTTCAGGGACCTACCAGTAACCCATTAATGACCCACTACAAGGTCGGGTCTCCTTCTCGTAATGAGAGGGATGTGGGCCTTAGTCCACCACGCTGGCCTACTGCGGGTTGGTGGACTTCACATACCTTTGAGAACATTTTTTTTGTGAACTCTCAGGCATGCAGGTTTCCTCACGATGGTTTCCTTCACCGTAACAGCAGGTGATATTTAATTTTATAAAGCGCACATAACTTTTTTACAAAGTCTTTGGTGCGTGCCACTGGGATACGAACCCGGACCCCTTCGAACCCGTCGAATTCTAAGCCGCTGGGCTATCACCGCATTTCAGGGACACTAACCCAAAAACACACGAACGCATGTTTTACAATCGATATATTATGTACGAGTATATCTACTAAGACAGTGAGTTGTCTACTCGACAACTATAAAATATTCCACAAAGTTTAATTAGGGTAATGGTTGAAAGTGAAAATTGACCTCAAATTTTAGCCTTTTACGTGATAAATGCAATACACAGAGGGAGATCCATTTGGCTGTCTGCCAATAGAATTTCAACCGATAACGAAACGTTGAAGTAGCCATTGCTGGCGAGAAACTTACTTTCCTTGCATCTTTGACAGTTCATAGTTTAAGAATCAGTTAAAGACCTTAAGACCAAAAGTTGTCGTTCAAGCAAAGATAGTATTACTTATTTTCAGCAAAAAGTGGATAGTCAATATTCATTCTCCTTCATTAAACTTCTGCATTTTTATCAGTTTATCTACCGAGACAGTTTTTCTTTCACACACAAAATGTCTCAACGTCACAAAACGGAAGATCCTTAAAGCACACTCCACCATACTGCTTATGTGCTGAGAGAGCTATGTATATGGGACATAAAAATACGATTACGACTCAGAACACTTGAACAAAATCGAAAATATATGTCGGTACTTACTGCCAATAGCGTTTTTACCGCGTCCTATTTTCCGTGCATTTTACTCGTTAAGGTGAATGTAATGCTCATAAAAGACCGATCGAGGGGCATCCTGATCCATTTAGTTCGACATCCACTACACGTAGTTTACAATAGCGTAGGGCGGTATCTACTGTCTACATACAGGTGCTAAATGTTTTGTGAGATATTTGAGTGTTATGGCGTGAAATTGAGGAAATTCTTTTTAAATACATTATTTTATCCAGGTATGTACCTATGTAATTGCATACAGACAAACCGGATTATTTTTCTAAGTAACTTGCCTAGGGTACCATATGGCTTTTTTTAGAAGTGAGGCGCTAACGTTTATACCTCAAGTGAATACTTTTGTTTTTTAAGTAACTTGACAATTATTTATTGAATTTTTTAATATAATGAAAAGCACATTTGCTTAGGATTTGTGGATACAGGCATAGGGCGTAGATATTGAACATTTTCAAAGCTGCCGTTAATTATAAAGGTTCTATTATAACTATAGTAGGGCTTCGCACTTGAAAAAGATCTCGCCACTCAAGTGTTCCTCAGATGTCAGTGTTATAAAAATAAAAGCCGCCAGAGCAACCGTAAATATTTGCAAAGGATCGCGAATTTCTGGCCCACGCTTTAGTTTACTTAGTACAATAAAATATTTGATCTCTTGAGATATTGTTAGTTTTTGTGTTTAATAGCAAGAAAAACACGACAAATAACCTTATTACTGACGTGAACAATTTGTACTAAATATTGGACTTTGAATAAAAACTGGCTAAACTAGCATGCTTCGGGCTGCCAAAGTTTTAAACAACTTTTGAAGAAGGATAAACACACGCGAAAAGTAGAAAGTTAATAGTAGCTAAGACACTTTGGTTCCCAATGGTATTTCTTCCATTTGATCCCTTGAAATAGTTCTTGGATTCGATAAACCTTTGTATACTTACTTAATATTCATGAAGGCTTTTCTCATACTTCACCATTACATTAAAATTGAATATTGTATTCTAAACTGAATAAATAAGTAGATCATTAAACTGAAAAAAAAGGTAAAAATCTGGAAATCGCATTGAAATATCGAGATATCGAGGCAAGTTTTCCATTAAATTTAATTGCACAAAGCCTCAAAACGCATTACAAAGCCGGAAGATTGAAACTACAAAGTTGCTCCAGAATGAAATTACACAATAGCTGGGAACTGAGCGGAGAAATATGTATATGGCGTGTTGGTGAATAATGCGCGGCGGAGAATGATGCCGCGGCTTGCGAGTAAACCGGCTTTACAACGATGACGAAGAACTAAGGGAAATATTACTGTTTAATGTATTGTAATGTAAGTGAATAAGTTAGATGAGTCATCTCAGTAACAATTGCAAGTCTTCGTCACAATATGAATGCCGGTGTTTATTTTCAAGAGGATTTCAACTAGATTAAGTTTACATTTTATCAGAAGCTGTCGCTAATAAAATTCAATAAACGTTTCTTTCAGCTCCATTTTAGTAACAAATACAATTTACCTGTAAGTTCGTAAGAATTTACGACCTTACAAGTAAATTGTATTCAACGTTATCACTAGTTATATCTACATTTTAAGTGCTAAGCTAGTGCGAATTTTAAACGCCTATTTTGAACGATCCTTACTTTCAAGGTAAGAAACGCCACTGGTACCGGTAGCTATATCGATAGATGACAAGCATTAAACCTTGTTAAATGTTTTCAAACCTAAGGCTTACTCTTAGAGAGGTTTGAAATATTCATTATATTGAGTCCTTGCCAGCAGTCCCTTCTTAATATGCAATCTGGTGGTTCCAGCTGGCTATTGTGAAAAGAGACTGAACATTTAGACATGATGATGTTCTTTTTTATGTATAAATAGCTCAAGAATTTTATTATATGTATAGATACCTGCTTGATTCTCTCACTTTTTCTCTATATCTAAACTATACGTTTATTACCAAGAATCTCCTGCTCCATAAAAACTTAACACAAAATTAAAAAGTTTAATCATAAAATGAGATAGAATTTAATAAGTTCTCTTGTCAACGACGCGGTCTCGGCCCATAAAGTTGGGCAAGTGGGTTATTCCAGCAAAAACCAGATAGTTGTATAATTTTCCTCATACAGTAGGTATGCCAGTATTCCATCACAAAATATTCAACAGATGCTTAATGAGAACTCGTTAAAATTTTAATCCGGTGACTAGAAATTCTCTTTGCCAGAGCTCGTCTTTAAATCTTATTTCTTTTATATTATTTTTTTATTACAATAAAGTGATTGGACAGAACAATAAATTAATTATTTGCTTAATCATTAAGGAAATAATAGAAATCTGGATCGAAGAAATAGCAAGGTGGCCGCTAAAACATAGGTACCAGCTATGGACATTGAACACCACTGCATAACTTGAAAATATTTTCTCCTAAAATTTTATCATAGTTTTCCTTGCAGACGATAGTAGCTACCCTATATTTTAGAAGCCACGTACATATCTTGTACTTTTATAATAATAAGAAAATTTTACGAATACCTTTACTTTAACAGCTTGAAAGGGAAAAAGAACAATTTATATGTTACGTGTTCATCCACTCAAACAAAATATGACTGAAAGCCAGTATTTACCTACACTTACATGATTCTCTTTATTTGAAACATTTTTCATGTTGAACAATTTCAATTGCTTGAGCAGAGTGATTACAAAGAGCTAATAGCAAAGAGGCGAGTAATGAGATAGAATTTAATAAGCTTTTTATGCATTCAGACCTCCGCGCGGGGCTTCGAATCATTCTCTTCATTATTATTTCAAATTTCAAAATTCTGCAAGCAATACGTTTACTTTTCAGTTTTCTGAAGTTCACTATCTGAAGATTTTGAAGTTGTAAGACGATACAGTATTCATACATTCTTGGCGTTTTATAAATGCTCCAGTGTATAACTCTTGACAAAATGTATCTAAAGTGGTTAAAAACTTTAAAATAGCCACAGAAAAACTATAAGCGTTTTACTAAGTCACTTGGAGTCAGTTAGAGGCCAGTTAAGGAACTACGAAACATCTTAACAGCAGAATTAATCTGTTCTTTGATCTCAATATCTAAAAAAACTTGTTAAAAGTCTTGTTAAACATTTTAATAGCTTGAACGATTACAAAAGCTATAATCACAAAAGGCGTAATGAGATAAAACTTAATAAGCTTTTTGTGCATTCAGAGCTCCACGCGGCGCGAGGCGGCTCGCAGCGAATCGCTCTCCCGTCCACTCATTATTCTTTAAAAATTGCATTATTCTGCGAGTTTTGCATCTGCTATTTAGCTTTTTGTTTAGTTTAAAAATACGATAGCTCAATGAGCCTTTTTATTTAATTTATACAATTTTGAAATTTGAGTTTTTACTCTGTGTCTATGTTCACTTTTTGTTCATTTGTCACTGAATTTATCACGAATATGAAGTTCACGTATTTTGTCAAATTAAATCGCTGCAAAAATAAAAAAATATTAAGTAAGTAGGTTAAGTTCTGGAAGAGGGAAACAATATTTTTATCTCTATATTAAGGATTCTTTAAAATAGGATAAATTAATCATGAAAAAACTTTAATAACCATCATGAAGTCAAGTATAAAAAGACAATAATATAACACTTCATATATGTATAGAAGTCAAGTACAAAAAGACAATAATATAATAATACAACAACGACAATAATATAATATAATCTCTTTAAACTGAATATTATATTAAAGTTGTTCATTTCATTTGATTTATAGCTGCATAAAACACAGTCTATCTTCAGGAAAAGCGTCGAGATAAATCGGAAAAGTAGCTGCGGATTTTCTTGCTTTCTTGTGATACTTCCGTTTAAAACTTGCCTTAAATAATCTCGCGAATCAGATGGAGAATCACTGCGCTGGATTTAATGAAGCTCGTTGTTTTAAAATGTAGGTCGTTGTTTTAAAATATGTCTAAATATTTAGATATACTTACTAACTATTAGGTACTCACGTATAACATGATCCTTTGTCATCAATAAATTAAAATTACGACAATGACAAGTACACGTATGGTTGTAGTTTGTATAATAACCATGTTATCTTCCACTGGAAATCGAACCCAGGAATCGAACCCTGCACACGGTGCACTGACATCGAAACTGGCTATAAGGTCTTCAATGTCTATAAGGTCCTGGTCTAAAAGTTCGCCAAAGATCGTACCTTCTGATAAGTTTTGGGTCGAAGAGCCACTTGAAAGTAAACGGTTACTTTGAGGTTTTTAATATGTTCCGAACTTTGAAGGACAGTCTTGAGGCCTCGTGAAGAATCTTATGTAAAAGACATCAGAGAGGCATCTTGCTCCACAGATGAATCGTTATTGAGCGGAATTTTTTGTCGAAACGGGGCTCTTCAAAGGTTAACCAAGTACCACGGTATAAACTGATTTCCTTTCTGATTTCATATGAAAGTAGGTACTGGCTCTGTGACTTCATCCGTGGCTTTTAAATTTGTTTCAGAGAGAGATAAAAAATAAACTATATAGTACTTACATACGAGGATACCAAATTTCAAATTTTTCTTTCACTCACAATCTTTCGAATCTATAGTAGTTTACGAGTATTAAAAGTTATATATTTTTCTTCTGATTTGCCTAAACCTATAGGTATATTATTATGTGTGTCATAGATCTAAAGAAATAAAATCTTCCTTTTTCATATTTCTTTAATAGTAACAGGATTGCAAGATGTACGTAACCTAAATGGTACCTACTTATGAACGACACCATTCAACTTCAAACAAACAGTATAAAATATTGGCAAAGCCATTGGTGGCTGAGGTTCATTAGAGCCCACTATCTTTATCCTTATGTAGCAACGCTACCACGTACCTACGACTACAAATTGAATTTAAAATTACTAAATTACTTTTGACTAAACTATAAAAAAAATTTAGGTATGTCACATAAAATGGACAATGATTTAGTTTAGGGATACTAATATTGTCTTTATCCATATTTGTAATTCTCTTTCAATTCGTGGGTGCCATGGACACACACAAGACAAGAACACCCAGAACAGTACTCAGCATTGAAATTTCTCCTCCGTTGGGAATCGAACCCAGGGCAAATACACAACATTAGCACGAACTAATAGAGACGAAAGCCCTCGCATCCCCATTAGCGGAAGCGCCGTTCAATCTGACATAACGACGCATCCTGACGCTCGTTTGACGCGGGCCGCGGTGCGGAGTGTAACCCACTATGGAATCACTGAACGGTCGGGTCTCCTCTGAGCACGAAGTATGTAGGCCTTAGTCCATCACGCTGGTCTTATGTGGTTTGGTGGACTTTACATGACTTTCAGAACATTTTGAAGAACTCGCATAACATAAAATTCCGTACATCTCAAAAGCGTTACATCCTATATTATTATGTATATTATCACACGTCTCTCAATCAGCAATGTAATCTCAACGAATTACTTGTTTTAGAGCCAGCGACGCAACCTCCCCGAGCTATAACATCCGAAATATCACAATACTTAATCAAAATTATTAAATGTTAAAAAAATTACGGCTCTGTTTGAGTTTGGTACTGAAAGTCCATGAGTTGCAGTGACCACTCCACATAAGGTTGCCTACATACGTCTATGCTACCTCTATATAAAAACTGATAACGTACAATCTTTTTACCTAATTTAAACTCAGCAAAAATTCTTCTTATGTGTAGGAGCCTTAAAATCCATCACTGTTATGGAGGAGGCAGTTGCTTTATTCAACTTTTTGTCTTCACTGCGCCACTGATGATAAGGAAAACCTTCTAAATTGGTTACTTAAAGCACAAGAATAGCTTCGTCGAGCAAATTTTTGTGTAACGTTAAATCTTGGAGAGTGGAAATTCTATAGAGCAGTGGGCTTATAGTAGATATTTCTAGAATTTCATTTATTTAAGCCAACAAAATGTTAGTTTAGAATATAACTTTTGCTTAAGTAGGCAAGTTAATTCCCGCTGATAGAAAATGAAAAATATTATTTTGTAACTTTTTTATTTTGTAACTTTAAAAGAATCTTCCACTTGTTGATTTTTGCTTATTGAAATGATCATGGGAAGTTCACGCCGATATCTCTTTTTTCAATTATCTATTTTATCTATTTTCTGTCTCTTTCTATAGGGCAGCGTTGCATGCCTACTATGTTAGACTGGTTAGTATGGGAAAACGTTAACTTGTAGCTCCAACTCAATATTCTGTTCCAGCACGTCTCGTATACTAATAAGTAGAACTTAAAAATCCAAGAATTGTCTGCGCAAACCATATTGCTAACAAAACTACGTAATTAATATGGAAATGAGGCAAACTGGTTGATTAGTACCACGTAGGGCTTCCCTATTGTTAGTAATGGGAGGGAAATTTAATTTGGGAACATTTGTCTTTCGAGATAATAGGTTGCTTATGATGCTTTTAAGCAACTATTATGCTGCATTGTTTTCTTATTCATTTGGAAACTGTAGACTCTGGCCGTGAGCTTGTGTAGAGGATGTTGTGGTTTTTAAATAATTCACGATAAAAACGTGAAATAGTAAAGAGAAATTAAATGTATCACAAATTTCAGTGTTCAAACTTATATTTTTAACATACATACTTCTTAGTCAACTTCTTCTTGCAGTCTCAGATATTATCGTGTTTTAGGTAAGTATTAAAAATTGTGTTCACGAATAAATAATGCATTGTTTCGCGTGCGGTTGGCGCGTACAGTTGCGTGTGCACAACGGTGTTTACGTTGCGTTTGGTTCATTATGGTGCCTTATTTATCGCACCGTTTACACGAGGGAATGCGTTGTGAATATTTATGCGACTGCTACAAAACCACGAACGAATGTACAAAACTCAAGCTGCATCAATGTGTGCTAAGTTTTATATAGGCGAAACATATTTTGGGTTAGACGACATTTATTCTGAAAAGAATATCAGCCACTCAGATAATCTGCTCTCAAAAAATCCTCATCTTAAAATTTTCCCGAATTGCTTTGGAAAAGTTGTAGCTGTTGCAAATCCATGTACAGACCGGTGTTGACAAGTGATGTAAAATTGTAGATATTGCATGTCTATGTTCTGACTGGTGTTGGTACGGAAAAATGTTAGCTCGTAGCTCAAACTCAATGTCCTATTAAGGCGCGGGCCGTTTACGTGTTCGATAATATGAAAAGAAGCTCCAATGCCATATTATTGGACCACACGACAAAACGTGACCCATATTTTTATCCAACGAAACTAATCCATTCCCATGGGATGTAATATACACACCACGCAGACCGGTTCGTACATACATAATGCGATTCCATAAAACCATGGTTCCTAGGAAACAGCGAAGTTTGTCTATCCACATAAACATTCGTGGTTCCACGTGGGAAGTGGATAAATCAACAGTTGGTCTTTTAAGACCCCTCTGGGAATATTCACGTTTTTGAAGCCCAGGGAAAGCCGTAAGAGGACTATTAATAACAAGTGATGTAAATGTAAGCGCCCCTTTAAATATTAACGCTGTAGTAGTGGTGTCGTATTTTAAAACGTGACAGCACATTCTGTTTTAATGTAGTAAGGAAGTAGCAAGCAAGTGGAGATGAAATAAAAATCGAATTCGAAACCCGAATCCCGAACCCGACAAATCGAAATCGAATACAAGACCCATCACTATCTGGCGCAATTGTATGTTACTGCATTGCTGAAGTCCAGGACAAAAATATTACTTGGGTAACCATAATAATTATTATGAGCTATGCTTGGTATAAGTTTGAGGTAATTCGTGGACAAACGAAGGTATCACACAAAACTCTGTGGATCTGTAGCCGTAGCCGATTAGATTCAGAAGGCCTGTTAGGAGGAGTGGAATCCATTAGAAGTATTGTCTAGCAGTGGATTTCCAAAAGCTGATAGGCATAGCAACAGAAACTTATGCTATACGCTGTACAGTAGTTTACGAAGGTGACCATAGACTTTTAACATCATCAAAACGAAGGCGTAAAAAAGTAATGCCTGAAAAAGCTATGGGGACAAAACGTTTATTCCCAAGTTCCCCTACGTGACAAAGTGTCACTAGACGGAAAATGTTCACGATGACACTTCATGATGTTCCGCGACTCTCGCTTGCATTATTCAACAAACGAGGAAGGAAGCTCGCTGTGTCGGCTAAATGGCGGCTCGTTAAGCGTGCTAGAGGGATTTAATACACAATTCTTTATTACTCTAATTACAGTAGTACTAAAATTACAAAGTGCTGTGCCGTGTGGTTGCCGGCTTAGAATAGCGCCACTCCAAGTCGACCCGTGGAGATCGTAAGAGGCGATCGGAGGGATATCACTACCAGGGGATGGGCAGCAGCGTCTCCCTGAGTACTAAACACCTACTGCGGTCACCAACACGCACTTGCCAAGCGCGGTGACTACGGCATCAACCCCCAACATGGACGGCACAATTCAGCCACGGCCCCCAGTCCCCGGCGGCTCCGCTATTCCTGGCTCCGGCAGCGGCCATGGTAACGGCGGGGCAGGGGGTGCTAAGAATCTCCGGCAGAGATTGCGCTGCCACAAACGACGACTTCTGCACCTGGCAACATACAACACCAGGACACTGAGGACCGACGACAAGATCCGTGAGCTGGAAGACGAGATAGACAAGTTAAACTGGAGTGTCGTGGGATTATCCGAAGTCCGAAGACAGGGGGAGGACACGATAATCCTAAACTCCGGTAACTTGTTCTATCACCGGGAGGGCGAACATCTGTCCCAAGGTGGTGTCGGGTTTCTCGTCCACAAGTCCCTCGTCAACAACGTGACGGAAGTCGGGAGTGTGTCGGCAAGGGTAGCGTACCTTATACTCAGAATATCCAAGCGGTATTCGCTGAAGGTCATACAGGTTTACGCACCGACCTCGGCACACCCCGACGATGAGGTTGAAGTTATGTATGAGGACGTAAGTAGGGCCATACGTAACTTCAAGACCCATTTCACGGTGGTGATGGGGGACTTCAACGCAAGACTAGGTGCGCGAGACGGCGACGAGCTGAAGGTGGGGCCCTTTGGTATCGGGCAACGGAACCACCGGGGCCACTTGCTGGCTAACTTCTTGGAGAAGGAGGACTTCTATATGATGAACTCCTTCTTCAAGAAGAAGCCACAGCGCAAGTGGACTTGGATCAGTCCCAATGGTTCCGTTAAGAGTGAGATAGACTTCATTATGGCAGACAAGCCGCACATATTCAATGATGTCTCTGTGATCAGCAGGTTTAAAACCGGAAGCGATCACCGGATGGTCAGAGGCACATTGAATATCAATGTCAAGCTGGAACGGTCACGCCTAATGAAGTCTACGCTCCGACCAACACCTGCCCAGATCCAGGACTCCGAGACCTTTCAGCTGGAACTCCGCAATCGTTTCGCGTGCCTGGAAACATGCAGTTCAGTGGACGAGTACAACACCAGGATGGTAGACACTGTCCACGAGGTTGGGTCTAAGTATTTCAAGGCCCCCTCCGGTGGTAAACCTCAAGTTCTCTCAGAACATACTCTCGGTCTTATGAGGGAAAGGCGAGAACTATGTGTGCAGTCTCCAACCTCAATGTCGAAATACCGACTGCTCAACAAACAGATCTCTCGGAGTAGGCGACGCGATTTGCGTGTTTATAACACCAAACGCGTAAAAAACACGATCGAGCGGAACCAAGGCTCGAAAGTGTTCGCAAGAGATCTGGAGGTTGGGCAAAGTCAGTTGACGAGGTTGAAGACCGACTCCGGCACCATAGTTACGTCTAAGCCCGAAGTTCTGAGAGAAATTGAGAGATACTACGGACAGCTGTATACCTCCTCAAGAGCTCCCGTTCCCAAGGCGGCGAACGACAAGCGAGCTAAATTAACCCGGCACTATACCGAAGATATCCCGGACGTCAGTCTGTACGAAATTAGGGGGGCACTCAAACAGCTTAAAAACAACAAAGCTCCGGGGGATGACGGAATTACAACGGAGCTGCTGAGAGCGGGCGGCAAACCCGTCCTAGTCGCGCTCCAGCAATTGTTCAATTCCGTCATCAGCACTGGAAGTACCCCGGAGGCGTGGAGCAGAAGCGTGGTGGTACTGTTCTTCAAGAAGGGCGACAAAACCCAACTGAAGAACTACAGGCCCATCGCGCTTCTGAGCCACGTCTATAAGCTGTTTTCGAGGGTCCTCACTAATCGTCTAGCGCGCAGACTCGACGACTTCCAGCCTCCCGAACAAGCCGGTTTCCGAAAAGGCTATAGTACCATAGACCACATACATACGCTTCGGCAGGTTATACAAAAGACCGAGGAGTATAATCTGCCGCTATGCGTAGCGTATGTGGACTATGAGAAGGCCTTCGATTCTATCGAGACCTGGGCGGTGCTTGAGTCTCTACAGCGATGCCAGATCGACTATCGGTACATCGAGGCGTTGAAGTGTGTATACAATGCCGCCACCATGAAAGTCCGAGTACACGACAACAGTACGAACCCCATCCACGTGCAGCGCGGCGTACGACAGGGGGATGTCATCTCCCCAAAACTTTTCACCGCTGCACTGGAAGATGTGTTCAAGCTGATGGAGTGGAAAGGACGTGGTATTAACATCAACGGCGAACACCTCTCACACCTCCGATTTGCCGATGACATAGTGATCCTGGCGGAGTCGCTGGAGGAACTCAGCATTATGCTCAGCGACCTCAATAGTGCCTCACAACGGGTGGGTCTTAAGATGAACATGGACAAGACGAAAATCATGTCTAATGTCCATGTCACACCCGTACCGGTGGTTGTTGACGGCACTGCTCTCGAAGTTGTAGACGAATACGTTTACCTAGGACAAACGATCCGAATGGGTAAGTCCAACTTCGAGAGAGAGGTCACTCGAAGAATCCAACTCGGCTGGGCAGCGTTCGGGAATCTACAACACGTCTTGACGTCCGATATACCTCAGTGCCTGAAGTCGAAAGTTTTCGAGCAATGTGTGTTGCCAGTGATGACCTACGGTGCCGAGACGTGGTCCTTTACTGTGAGCCTAATTCACAAGCTCAGAGTCGCCCAGAGAGCAATGGAGAGAGCTATGCTTGGTATTTCTCTACGAGACAGAATCAAAAATGATGAAATCCGTAGAAGAACGAAGGTGACCGACATAGCTCTCAAAATTTGCAAGTTAAAGTGGCAATGGGCTGGCCACATCGTTCGCAGGACTGACAACCGATGGGGAAAAAAGGTCCTCGAATGGCGACCACGTCTAGGCAAAAGGAGCACAGGCCGCCCTCCGACCAGGTGGACTGATGACCTGAAGAAGACAGCGGGAAACCGTTGGATTCAGAGGGCCCAGGACCGGGCGGAGTGGCGTCGATTAGGGGAGGCCCATGTCCAGCAGTGGACTACTAAGGGCTGAAAGGAAGGAAGGAAGGATGAGGATACTTGAATTTTTAGGTCTGTTAGAAAAGTAGATAATTAAAGTAGTAAATGCACGTAGCTCGCAGGGTAGCTGATATTTAATATTACTAATCTCGTACTACTATTAAAATATACAACAAAAATACGTCAAATTTTTAATAAAGCGCAAATAACAAACAAGTCATTCAAAAATAGAATAAAAACTTTTTCTCTCTTCCGCTCACTTATCGTACGTGCGCTGTTCCAAAAAATTCGGCTACAAAATGGTTGTTGTGAAATTTTCATAATGAATAACGTCAACAACCAGCAGTTTTTAATTAAGCAGCTATAACGTGGTTCAACTATAAAGCCAATTACGAGTGCTAATTTTAAACTAAATAATAAAGCGCAAAATGGTTTAAAACTCGCCTGTGAACACGTCTTTCTCCCCGCGGGTTTTAGAATATGTTCAAGATGAAATTGAAAAATTAGGTACCTGGATATAAAATTACTTCCAGTCAAAAGATTGTGATGATTATTTCTGGCCATCAGGAGTTACGAGGGGGGAGATAAGTTCTTTAGTAGCATAAGAGTGTACCTTAAAAGACAGATAGATAAATAGATTCCTGGCCAAATTACAATGATTCGACTCCTATGTTATCCAAGGAAATTATAGTATATTGTTTGATACCAAAAACAGAGTGGAAAATACATTTTGTTAAATATAGTCAGCTGATAACAATCTTCGTAGTGTGAAAGCTGACTCAGCAAGGAAGGTCAGATGAGGCTCTATTCAATTCAAAGGTCGTTCCTCAATCGATAAGCTCACTGTGGAATTTATAAGGTTTTGATAACCATCATTTACACGTTTACTCCATTTTTGGAATATCTCCGTTTACTCTGGTAAAGAATCGGTGTCACAAACTTAATATATAAAGGTCTAGCGATCAATTTACATTTTTTACGTTACGGTACAATTTATGCAAAGTAGATTATTTTTTAATTATAATTTAGTGAATTGAGTTACAAATTCAAATTAATGGACAAGCAGAAGATATTCGTTGCTATGTTATTTTATTTGCATTTAGAGAATAAATTTTCATCTATTTTTGTATCAAAGTAAATACTATTTGGAGTAATACATGTCTGGAACCTAACTACAGGGTCTAAACTCCTCTCACATTGAGAATCAACTAAAATAATGTTTGCCCTTACTGAAAATGCATTGTAGGTAAGTACCTATGTTTCTTATTTCTTTACAATCATAATTAAGAACCATATCAGATCCGCTAACTAAATTACAAAGGTCGGTGTAGACAAATATCAGCAAATGAATCGAACAGTGGGCGAAATGTAGGGCAACTGAGGGTCGAAAGGACGCGCTCATTAATTCACCTTGTGGGGCAAACGCGATAGACAGGTGCGGTGGGGTATTGTGGTCAAATTAAATATTCTGGCCTAAAAGCGACGAAAATTTCTAATATTTGTAAAAAAAGTTCAAAATGTATGTATGTAACCGAAATTTGAGAAAATGCCTTATGGCATTATGTCCCATTGTCACTATAAAAGCAATAAATAGATAAAATAAACCGACAAATCAATTTCCAGCTTCGGTAGGCATAGGTCAGATAGTCCGTTTTATAAAAATGTGCAAGGAAATGAAATACAAAAGCTTAAACAACATATTTGCACAAATATAAATAGGTATTTATAAATAAAATAACTACAACTACAAAGCAGGCTTAGTTCTGCCAAATAAAGAAGTTACATAAAACTTTTATAGAACAAACAAACGCATAAAATAATAACTAATAGCTTATGACTCTCGGTCGAGTGTCTGGATAGATATTTAAGGTGGACTAAGGCTTATATCTTTCTGATTATGATAGAAGACCCGACTCTACCGTGAGTCACAAATGGTTGCGAAACCTGACTACCTAATTATGTGAAGTTTATCAACCCAAAATAAGCCACAGTGGACTAAGGCCTTCATTCCTCTCGTTGGGAGAAGAGACCTGGCCCTGAAATTAATGAATAATGGGTTGCAGACAGACTGACTCCATGTAATTCACGTACAATCGGATAACGATCGTAAGACCTACGCTCTATAAATGCCGAAGATTATCTACTTACCGGCCTTAAGGGATTTCCGGCTGCTATCAACTTGGACCTTAGCTTCTTTGGGAACTTCGTTACTTTGCAATGAACATGGGCTGATTCTCACGGGTCTTACATATCTCTCGAGATTCATGTTTGATAAATATGTTGACTTGAGGTTTCAAAATAAATGTTGATTCAAAATTAAATTGCTTTCTGCTTCATAGGATTTCTTTGACAAATACAGGGTGTTTGGCTTGGGAGGGAAAAGCAGAAGGAGGTGAAGATTTGTGTTTACGACCTCGTTGATGAACATTGGTTTTAATTCTTTTTAAAAGAAAGAAAAATTTTTTTTTGAAAGATGTCAATTGGTGTAAAAAAAGAGTTTTGGGCTTCTCTCACGATCAACTCATATAAATAATATTTTAATAAATTCATATTCCTACTACATATTTTTCATTGATCTGACCCCGTCAGTGACAATTTGAGATTGTATTGTAGATCCAATCTATGGTGGGTACATCACAATACTCAATACATCACTATTTAAAGCCTAGCATTTATTATTCCGGAAGTACTCCTTGCTCACTACGCCTGGCTCTTTGCATCGTTCGTTAGAACTAGAAGCCTAAAGAAGGTCGGCCATAAGTTACAAGAATTATTCATGTTCTAAACACGACGAAGTACAAGCATATTTATGTGCATAGCATAATAGTTGCAAGACATCGCATCGTAATATGAAAGCTTTGTATCGGAATCGTCAAATATAGGCCGGGAGTTGTGAATGAACAATTCATTTTCTTTCTGTAGATTCTGCACTATGACAGAGGTGAAGAAAATGATTATAGTAAAATAGTAAAAAAAGTATTTCTTAGCTTAAAATTAAGAGTATTAAGTTCGTAATATAAAATTAACAGCGGAACATAAAAAACATTATAAACAACCTTTAGCTTTTTACAGTTAATATTTCTTAAGCTTCAGGCTTAGCGCTAAGGCTTTGTCTTAATTGGCTGATATAACCAACCGACCAACCGACACTAAAAAATTTAAACACACGAGGTAACATTGGCTAAAAGAGAATGCTTTTTGAACGAAGCCCGCCTTTTGTTTCTTCAGTAACAAGTAAAGTTTAATAAACAATAAACAAATAAATGATTATGGTACCTATACAAGAATGTTGTAATATTTTTGGAGCATTGCACTCTTGTGCATCTTCGCTTGCCTCCGGGTAGTCATTTTTAACCGCCCCGTGTTTAGCGCCTTTGTCTAGAACCGGGGGAACCGCTCCAATAAAAACTTACAAAGATATTCGCTCCACTGTTTAATCGCACACTTTTGCTAATGTTTACAGTTTCCCTTCTTGCATTGCGGTTGAACTGCAATGGTAAAGGTACTTTAATATTCTAAAATGTGTTCAACAACAACAAAGTTCTTTATAATGTTTTAATGTAGTATCAGGATCAAAAATAAGACGCCTAAAATTTTTATTTTCACGATTTAATTTTGGCACTGCTGTTTTGTAACTTTTTACTGATAAATCACCTCTACCAATATATTTTTCTTAGTGTAAGAGTAAATTTTTCTATGGTGTCTTTCTTATTTTTAACTAGTTGTGCCCGCGACTAAAGTCTAAAGTAACCTAAGTTACTCCTTATTAAATTATCTGTCAGTGAAAGTCCTGTAAAAATCGGTCCAGCCGTTATAGGAAACAGCCAACAAACAGACAGACAGACGAAATTGTAAAAAATGTTATTTTGATATATGTACCTACCATATATACATAATAATTATGTACTTATTCAATAAATCGGTTAAATATTACAAACAGACACAGACACTCCAATTTTGTTTATTTTATGAACCCACCTTTACTTTTTTCTAGTATATTCGAATATTCGAGTAGGTACTATACTCTCTCAGTCTGTCTGTATATAGACTATATAGTTTAATTACTCTTAATTCGAAATTTAAAGCCATTCAGCAATCTTTGCTTGTAGGTACTCCAAATTATCAAAAGTATCAGATTTAAGTGCATACCTATTTACTAACAAATAGGGCTCTATTACAATAATACAATAAGAATTTATGTTTACTGAACGTGCTTACAGCATTATTTCTCTCCGCGGTGCCTCTCATTTCTCTGTAACAGATCCTTTACAAACAAACATCCCGGAGCTGTTTCATAATGCACAAGCAGAAACAAACAAATACTCATATAAGAAGATTGTGTCGCATGTTTGCAGGTTTACGGCAAAACATACATATTGGCATAGTTTTGCTAAAACGAATGCTAAATTTCTTTTGTTTCTTTATAAATGGGTTTATTGTATCTTCGGAAGATACACCAACCCTCGGGACTCCTCTCTCACAACGAGAAGGATTAGCCTTAGTCCACCACGCTGGCTTTAAAAACGCTATGGAGAACTGTTAGGCAGGATTCCTGAAGAAATTTTACTTTTCCGTAACATTCATTTCAAACTTAAAAACTATTCAATGAATAGTTTAGTAATTAGTTTAATAATTTATGAATAGTATTCATACGTGCCACTGTGAGTCGAACCCGGACATTATTAGGATTAAAAGTTCTGATCCACTCTGCTGTCTCGGTTATAACTTTTCTATCTCCGAAATTTACCAAAAATGACTCATTCATCCAGAAATTGTCATTCCCGTCACTTACTTATCCGTACTAAACCCTTTACAATAATTTAACTTTATCGAGTAGAATTTATTACAGATAGAAATAAGTAGGTATACCCAGGGACATATTTTTTCAAATAATCTCGTTCAAATCGCTCGGGGCGTATCGTTATATGTACTTATATTCAAGTTTTATGTCACAGGCAAAAATTAGTCTTTGAATATGTAAATTCGGATATTCAGAGATAGAAAGAAAATGTATGGTAGAATGTTTTTATTATTGGTTAGAATTCAGACGAAAATTTTGTAAATATGTACTACGTAAATAAAAGTCTTAAAGTATTGATTTATACACACTCAAAATAAAGGATGAAGATTCAAGCTTAACAATTAACAGGAACAAATAGCTAAAAAAATGGTCAAGATTTTTATGGCCATAAACAAAACAAAATATTTATTGAAGAAAAAGTCATGAAAAATTATCCTATACGTAAACAATAACTAATTGATAAGTAAAGAAATCGAAAAGTAAAAATCATAGCCTATCGTATAGAGTTTAGAAATAATGTTATTATTCATAGGGCTGGAGAGTTCAGTCCGCAAAAGTCTCAATTTTAATTGCGTTTCGTGAAATATTGCCGGGAAAGAGAGCGGGATATATTTATTAATATCCAATTGGCATTTTGCTGGTAAAATACAATGGTATTGTTGAAAGATTTTAAATTTTCATGTAGATAGTAATTTAAATCAGTATTTTTTTAATTTTTTATTTATTATGCCTGTTTGCTTATTGAGCAAACTGGCATGAACATAACAATGTACATTTTGTGGTCTCTTATCAATGTACTCTCGTCAAACTTCGAATACTTAGTAGGTGCTTAAAAATCTGATAACGTTAGTCTGAGATGGTAACCTCAAATTAAAAAAATACAAGACATGAAAAACATGCTACTTTACGGCGGGTAATGAGAGAAATAAGCGTATAATTTAACATTCGACAAACCAAAAAAAATGTTATTTTTATAATTAGACGGCCCTAAAGGTTTCATAAAAAGCCATCATTAAATAAAGCATACCTTTTAAACAGATAATACTTTGAAACCAAAACATTCGAAACACTACGCAGAAAAGTTATTCCAGCCCTTCCACCCAACCTAATCGCCGTCAATTTGAAGGGAAAACAAAGGCGCAAAAAGGGCGTTTAGATGATTGACGAGACGGTCCACCGCGGTATGGGGAAGGCAGGATTGGAAGATTAAACGTAACGGGGTCACGCTGAACCAGTTTTAACTGGTTATAGCAACCGCGAAAGTACTGTTTTTAACGATCATTCCGAAATTAATTACTCATTCAACTTCGACCGTTCTAACAGTTCGATTTTCAAATTTTTTCGTTTTCGATGTGATAAACCAAAGGGATTTTCGCCCAGCCGAATACAATGTAATTTTTCTATTCTTCTATTATTTTATTTCTTTGCTTTAACTTGAACTCTTGACTTAATATTTAATAGTGTTTTACAGTTTATGTTCTATTTAGGTTTTGCAAGTTGTTTTATCAAAAACAAAACAAGATATAAAATTTACATTTTTTGTAATTTTGTGATAATAGATAATTATTTAATTATTATAACAAATTTCCATTTGGTGAAAAATATTTAATATTATTTGATGTATTTAAAAGAAAAAAATTAGATTTCACGCACTATATGTATCGGCAATATTTAGCAGAGCAGATGTGTTGCATTCCGCAGTCGTCGCATGTCGGTTTATTAGCGATCTATTGAGATTGTTCCGCTCGTTCACTCATATGCTGCCATTCACATGCACTCGAGCATGGATTTTCAATCACTGTATTCTTTTTTCAAATTAGCTTAGGGAACGGATTCAAATGATATCTCGTTCGAAGTTTGAATCTAATATATTTTTAATTACTTTTTTATTGTTTTTGAGTTGTAAACTAGCATGCAGGCCATCGGATGTTAACCTCAAATAGTTGAAATCCTATTTGAGGTTGCTGGTGCTTTACTGCTCATGGGGACTTAGACGTTCGCCTCAAATTAAGTTTCTCCGGCATCCATACCTCCCCAGCCGAACCACAAGACATGAAAAACTAGCTGAAATGTTGCTTTACGATAATGACCTATTTGTGTCCTAGACCCGTGTCTGCCAATGTCTAAAAAATCCTGAGAAGTATTTAGTTTCAAGGGCAGAGTCCGGTGTCAGAGTCAAGTGATGCCGGGTCAACTAATCCTTCTATACTAGTATAAACATGAAAGTTTGTGAACATGGGTGGATGGATCTTTGTTACTCTTTCACGCATATACTACTGAGCAAATTTGGACAAAATTTGGCACACACGTAGTTTACTACTATATTTATATAAATAACCTGGAATATGATATAGGATACTTTTAATCCCTTTCTAGATGAAATTTTTAAGTCTACATGAATGAAATCGCGTTTGGAAGCTAGTAGGTAATAATTCCAAAAACCAAGAAAGAGATTTCGCAAAGTCTAAACAATTTAGCCGCGGGATCGCGATTGCAGTCGCTTTGTTTATCTGCTGCAGGCGACGCAATGAATGGCGCTCGAAACTGTAACAAATATCAGGATGAAAGAAAAGCTATTTAGGTCGGAGTGCTATTGGATGGAAAACGCTATTGTTGGGAACACTTAGGCTTTATAACCCCTGAATCTTAGCAAAAACATCGTGTTAAAAATAGAAAGCTTTTTATGTACTAAGTACAAACAGACTTGTTTTTCACGTGAAAGGTTTTAGAATTGGATGAGATAACTGAATCGTTATAAAAAATAACGTTTTCCACCCATTGTCCTACATTGGGGTTCTCTGTGTTGTTCGTATGAATAAACTCGAGTCTAAAATACATAATTATATCGAGTTATCATTTAAAATTCTGGTCTGCTGGTAAATAATATCATAACATTTCAGATTTTTTCCTTGTCATCAAATAAATGTTATCGACGAAATACACCAAATGCTAAACAAGAACTAAACAACGGCTTTTTCTACTTTTTTTGGAAAGATACATTCCATGTAACGCATACAATATCAAAATTCAATGTAAATAAATAACATGACATAATTCTTAAATAAACCTCAATCAAAATATTTACAATACGGTGAACTGAGGAGATAGCAATACTTACGTATATAATTTCCTTCGAAACAGGACAGTTGCCTACTTCGGACAATTCTCCAACTTGCTGGAAAAGTGGGCCACTGGTACTCGCCAAGCTCTGGTTTTGGCAGGCCATTCCTAACATTAATATCTGCTGTACGATAGCGAATAACGTAGGTCATTGCAGCAATTTGACTTTATATAGGAGGTAGAGCCCGGGATGGCACCTAACCCAAAATTGTATACCTACCGGCGCAAAGCATCATATTCCTCATCATATTCATATCATATTCCCAGCGGAATAGAGATTTGAATAGTAAGTTTAAATTTCGGTTTTTGGTTTGAGAGTCTGTCCGTGGCACCTATCACACAGGGAAGCCTAGTGTGTTGCTATGGTTGTGAAACGTTATTTTTATTCAATATTGTTTTTTTCCTCGAGTCATTTTCAATTGTGATAAGTGGGAAATGGTTCCAAAATTCAAGGCTCCTTTGTCATTTAAACAATAAATAATATTGGCATTAATTCATTACTATTTTAAAAATCAATAAAAGCAAAGAAACTGTTAAAAATAATACAGACTACATAAACCAAACACCACTAAATTCCAATATCAAATTTTAAAGTAGAACACACGAAAGTTCCAAAGGTCAAACAAGGAACACGACTTACGTGTTCTGCCAATTGCTTTCAATGTTCCAATTTTAAAAATGTAAGTAACCCGTCCAAACCCCGCTATATTTTGTACTTGACCTTACTAACCTAGTCGCAATATCGGTATGTGTTCTAGGTATATCCTTTAGCTGGAACCAGTGTTCAGTGCCAAGGCCCGACGAACTAATGGTAGGAGCAATTACGTTATTTGTAAACATTGCGATGCATATTTTTAATATTGGAGCCTTCGTTTTGTTTTTAAAAGCGGACTCGTACCGAAAGTAATTACAAGCGTTCTTAAGAAGTGAAAATCCATTAGTGTATTCCTTAGAAACTACGAGATGACCTACATACATTAGGTCACCAAGATAGTTTCGTGGTCTTTTCTATAACTTTCTATGTTTCTTAATTTCTACATATACACTCGAAACAAAAACATGAAACCTAAAAATGACAAAATCAGTGAAATATTTACTAATATCTTATATGCGTAATAAGGTGTTTAATTTTTTTATGTTTTACACACGTGGAACAGTTATTTTATAACTTGACCGCAACGAAATTAAAATCATAAATAACATATGTACTCGTACTAGCGCCATCTTGTATCGAGTAGGAGGAAGCTATCGAAAGGTGTTTCAGTTATACATAAATAAAATTTTATTGATTTGATGGTTCTGACAATCCTGGAAACGCTCTTTAAATGAATTGAAAAAAAAGGTTCGTATGATTTAGGTACACGTATATTTAAGTAGTTTATTTTATCAAACAAAAATTTCTTTGAAAGAAAATTTAAGCGTGACTTTTCAAAAAACACTTGAACTATTCAAAATAATCCGAAAATAAAACATTGTAACCCCAATAATGTGAGTCAAAGTGAACCATAATACATTCTTTGTGTCACAGCAATAGGGGCAGCGCTCAAGGACGTCTCGCCCTTCTCTGAAGGGGCAACTATAACCTCCAATATAGCAGATTAGCCTTCGTCCGCTACCTGAAGAACCCTTTAAAAGTTACGACGATAGTAGGGAAGAGACCTCATCGTTAGTTTCCATTGTGTATCACTAGATGGCGCTGTACTATGCAAGTCATGAATGAAACTATAAATAGGTGGGCGACCGAGCGTTCCCTAGGGGGAGGTATGCAACTGTAGTTAGGTATGGTCATTGTTTCGTTCAATCGATTACGTCATCCCTTTATTAGAATATTAACTCGCCAATGTAAACGTAGGTTTAACATACGATTACATTTGATTTCAGGATCAAATAAAGAGTTCAAAAGTCATTGAAGTACATACCTAACTTGGGATAAGGATTTTGAACAGGATTAAAGATAAATGTGGGTGATGTTGCACTGTTTACGCGTGTCTGGGGAAGGATTAAAGATTACATTGAGGCATCAGTATGTCTAGGTTGCGTGGCTGGGTGGGCGCGTGGTGGGCGCGTGGCGGGCGAGGGCGGGCGAGGCGGCAAGGGGGCGCGAGACGGCACGCTCTCGCCACCGCCAGTGCTCGCCCTGCTCCTTACCTACGCGCATGTCCCTCGCGCCCAACCTTTCACTACCAGTTTCCACACAAACCAGGCTCCGTTACATAATAATCCGTCGGGCACTTTAAATTCATAGTGTTAAGGCTTGTTTCTGTGATCGATACATATTTGCACGATTTACACGCGTAGTTAAGTTAGCGTTACGTAATCCGCCGCCGTCCACTGAAGCTTCGCTTGCCACCGCTTTTGTGATATTCGGTTGTGATATATTCGTTTAGGCAAGCTTTTTGCTCGTAGTTTTATAGTGTTGGAAGTAAATTTGATAGTCGTGGCACCTTTTGTGTATAACGGTAGCGGAGCCTGAGTTAGCCGCCCTAGAAGTGGAAATCGGTAGAGTCCTCGAGTCACTTGTTGATCGTGTCCTGTGCGTCCGTCCCTTCCTATCCTTTCGTCCTGATCGCATGGTGAGCGCGCCGGAGGTGAACGCGCGAGAGTGCGCGTGTTGCGTGCGAGACTTGTTGATCGCGGGGTGAGATTATGCGCGCGTAGCGCTCTCGAGAGTGGCTCGGCACGGCTTCGCGCGGCTGGTGGCGGCGCGCCACGCCATCTGGCGACTGCGGCGCTCCGGCTCGCAGCCCGCACAAGGCTCCAATGACCACGAACAGACCAACCATCTGTACGTTTCTTCTCTATCTCTTCACTCTGTCTTGCAAGCTTCCGTTCTGTCATCTCGTTCCATCGCCTTCATTGTGCTGTTCCGATCTCTGTTCCGAATTTCCACTCAATCACCCTCATGACTGGACGCAAACTTGTCGCCCAAGAGCTCTGCGTGTTCGTAACATTTACGTAAGACCTCATTTCTCTAAAGCAAACGGGTGCTCTTGTTTATATTGAAGAGGTATATAAAGAATTTTTATAAAGGCGTAAAGGTCAACTAAATGTTATGAATAGCGGGGCATTAAACGCCGGCGAAATACCTGAGCGTATTACTCATAAGGCGTACTGTGAAAGTCCAGACCTACTTACGAGCCCGCCCGGTCTCATTAAGTTTGTTTTCCTCGGCCGGGCGCCCGCTGCAATCCCACTTTACATTTCCCACCTGTTTTCATATTTCTCCTTCCCTCGGAGTCGTGGCCATCACCGCTGTTTACGTCGACCATATGAATGCATATTGTAATAAATGTTACCCTGCAAATGTTGTTTTATTTTCGCTTAGATGTCGCCCACCTGAACGATGTTGGAGACCCGCTTGATGTTGTAGTTCGATGTTTAGATGTTACAATTGTGGCACGTAAGACACACTCGAGTAAAATAGAGCTTTGGTAAGGCCGATCATTGCGTCATCATTAAAAGAACAGATTAACTCACGTAGATAACAAAAGCTTTCACTGTTGTGGTTCAGATTTTTGTATGATGAATATTTTATCGATCGCACGGGAACGTACGAGTATAAGTAGATTTACGACGTTACTCGAACGACGAATATGAATATATTAGGTCAAGGTACTCGTAGCTGAAACACTTATGTATTTCCCAGTACGCCGTTATCGTATATTTTATCTTACTGAACAGGTGATTATAATACTTCTATAATTGGAATGGTAAGCTTACACTGCACACACATATTTTCTGCTAACATGTTGAATCACATCACAGGTTTGATTACTAAAACGGTAACCAACAAATATTTTAACTTTTTACATTTTCTTGTTTAGATACATAAACAAAGGAACCCTTATTGGCTCACTGACTATTTAATCGCGATATTAAGGAAATAATAGAACCTTAAAATCAGTCTAGATGATAGGTTTCTACTACATAGCCGATAAGCATCAGTTTAGAAAATGTTCTTGTTTTAATATGAAGGTAATAAGAGAAGGTACTCTTCTGATTTCTGCCACAGAGTTTGCCCGCGAGTTTCTGCCACAAGCAATAATATTTTTAAAAAGCCTCGCATTGACTTATAACATGAAGGTCACAACTAAAGAGAATAATAATATGCCATGATGTCATGTTTAAGCGATGAGAGTGATTATGAAGATGACGGCTAGCAGCGAATATTACGAATTCTTACAAGTAAGACTGTTGTCTGAATCTAGGTCTCTTCGGGCGAACAAAGGCTCTATTTCATAGCGAAATGCTACACTCGTCACTTTTTAATGTTGTTCAAACTAGGGTACTGTGCTGAGGTCAAACATTCGTCCTTCAATCGAACTTGGACTAAGATGTAGATCTTTTCTTTATTAAAGTAAATATTATTCATTTTCGTAACTAATAATGTATTATGAAATTAATTTGTTGGTTCAAATTTAAATTGTTAATTTAAAAAAACCTTTTAAATTTTAGGGCCATACCACACTTCTCTTCAATACAAATTGTATTGAAATAAACAATATTATTACGGCGTTTCGGTGAGGTATGGCCTTAAGGTTTTGTATTGGTACAATTTAGGCACACAATATCTATTCGTATACGTTTTTTTTTTGTGAGTTTAAATTTTCAAGATCATAAAATAAAAAACTTTACAACCTTATCTTTGATATTCAAAACCCTCCTTTGATGCTGTTACCAAATTACAATGTTGTTACCAACTTTATCGTGTGACCTACTTAAATATTTACCGCTTCACAAATAATAAGAGAACAACATATTTCCAAGCTAATTACAAGCACGCTTTCCCAAGCCATTTCGCTACTCCAAAAGAGAGTTCCCACATTAAATTTTAATTTACCTCAAGGTCTGTTCGCCCATTCGCCTCAAGGCGGCTCCGTAATCTCGTTGAGTTGTCGTGATATTGAGTGGGAATAACAATGGAGCGTACGTCAGAGGTGCTTCTGAAATTGCCGGGGTAATAATCTTTTTTCGTGTGGAATTCACTAGTGTTATTTATTCACGCAGTAGGTATTTTATGCTACGATATACAAAACAACCATTTCTATAAGTAAGGTCCTGGACCTTAGTAACTTATTTGTACTTTTATTACTAAGCAACAAACCGTTGTAAAGTCCACAACCATATCATCTTATGATGTTCAGTTTTATGGAGAAATACAATAGTTTGTATAATGGTATGAGGTAGCTATTCGGAGGGCCATTACGCAATCCTTATGCGTAGATTGTTACAAAATTATAAACATAAATAATTAAGTAACAATTGATTTCCGCAAAGAAGTGTATAATGCCATGCTTTACGAAAATTGCTTTCGTATACATTTTTGGATACTTATGATATACTTAATCCACTGCTAGACCTACTTTGACCTATGTACATTCCAGACTTATCTTCAATGGATCTGGGTGATATAATAAACGAAAAACGAAACGAAAATACTTATTTTATTTTGAAAATATTTTTTTCAAAATAAAATAAGTATTTTCGTTTGGAGTGAAGGGAGGGGTTGGTTAGGAATCTCCTCACGTCCGCGCAGTCAACGTGTAGCCACGGCTGGGATATAGTGTAGGCGCTGTTGTGTACGCTGACAAGGCTACTGTTATGAAAAACACCTTTTAGAATAACACACGTACGTATTATAAACGCAAATATCTAGTGGGTATCTTATACATTAATACGCGAAGCGAACCTTTTGGGTACGATTTACGGCTCACTACGCAAACGGAGCAGTTTGAAATTTGGCACAATTGAAAGTTTATACGGAGAATAATGCACGACTTCTAATATTGTTAAATAAAATAGATGAAATGTACATGAAATTCATCAAAAAACTGGCACAACTAAAAAATGGAAGGTTGAAGAAACGTTTTTTAAAACTTCACACATAAAAAAAAGAAAATACTATACTCAGAAATTTAAACTCGTACCATTCAAATCCCTTCTCTGCTGGGAATCGAACCCAGGACCCTCCGCGCACCGGCAGTCACGACGCCACTCAGGTCATCATGCGTCGAAGAAACTGGAATTTAGATTATAAGCTTATTTTTACATGTCCTTAGAAAGGATTCTATAACTTATAGGGGAATACTTTTTACAGGGTGCCTTAATCTTAATCCTCTTGAATAATACCTACTGAAAATTCGCCAACAGACTATAAAATGATTCTCTTCTATAGCCGAAAAGCCAAAGTCATAGACATTTTCGTAGCTGACAGAATTGAAAATAACTTTCACAGCGTCGTAGCTCGTAGTCTGGTCACGTAGCAGCTACGCGCCGTAGAGGGCTGTAGACATAGCCACCGCGTTCACGCCTACGTTTCCGCTCCAATTTGCTGAAATAGGGCCTTAGACACGTCGTTTGTAAAATTGTTAAGGCTTCGATAAAATTATCCCTCATTTCAACTTTGAGAAATCCAAAGAAAAGGGATTAGACATGAATTTCCTTAGATTTTAAGGCAAATTTTTTAGTTTGGTTGTTTGATGCTCCTTGGATATTATTTCCATCAAAATTTCATCAAAAATTTTACTTATTTGTTATTTAATAGAACGTTTTCAAATGTTTAATAATTGCATTACTCAGGTGTGCGAATGTATGTAGTTAATACGCAACATTTTGAGAAAATTTACAGCAAGCACAATTATACCACAAGGAGAAATATGAATACAAAGGAATTACGAACTAAAATTTGGGTAAATCCTCAGACGGTCATAAAGTTTACCTCTTACTTACTTACTTACTTACTATTCGGATAAAAGCTGGTCTCTTCGCTAAAACGCAAAGACTTTGTAAAAAGCTTTTGTGTATTCTTTTAAATATCTTAGGTATTAAAATGTAGCTCGCTATTGAAGTTACTTACAGAAGCTTTTTCTACAAACCATTAGTGACCTAGTGCAAGGCTAACCTTGCATTGCTTAGTATTTTACAGAGACCTAGCGTGCACATTTGCATACTTTTTACAACCAAAATGTTCTTTAATGGCAGTAAACTTTTACTGTTAAGCACAGAAGTCCATCGAGAATAAAAAGAGTATTGAATTTTACCACACATACAACTTCAAGTGGGTATAGGTTACTGGCCAAGCATGACAATAAAAATTGTAAATTTAACTAAGCCTTGAATATAACAGCCATTAAATGAAATCGAAAGTGGGTGGGTGCCGATTATCGGCATCAGAGCGTTAAACGAAATGCTTTTTATAAGGCGAGCTATTTAAACGTAAAAAGGACCTAGGCTACGGCACATGAGACATATAATTAAAGTTACAGCAAATATTTGTTGGAAGCCCAAAGAATAATTTAAATATTTTAATAATTAGTGGGTAAACGAGTCCCTACCACTAGGTCCAACATTGGTGATGCCGAACTCCTGACTGCTGAAAAACGGGTTGTTGGGGCCATGGGAGATATAATCATCAAATAGTCAAACATGAGTTGTCTACCTACATTCTTCACTATATTGGAAAAACATGGTACCATGTTCCGAGTATTGTAGCGATCCCGACAGCGGAACATAATAATTGCAGTCAACTGCAGCTTCCATGAAAATTATGTGCGCTTTATAAAATTAAATATCACCTGCTGTTATGGTGAAGGAAAGCATCATGAGGAAACCGGCATGCCTGAGAGTCCACCAACACGTAGTGGGCCAGCGTGGTGGACTAAGGCCTACATCCCTCTCATTGTGAGAGGAGCCCCGACCCTATAGTGGGTCATTAATGGGTTACTGACACATGTAACAAAGAGACAATTAGGCGGGCACTAGTTGGCAGCCCAATTTTAACAGCCAGCGGACCGTAATATAAGATGGGTCTCATATATTACCCTCCCAACGAGCCACCCACGTAATAACCGAAAGAAAGGCCCACTTACTTGTGTGCACAACTTTTTGTTATTCTTCGTAGGTTGCTCAACTAGCAATTGAGTTCAGGCTACTTAATGTTAAGTGGTCATTACAGCCAATGGCTTTTTGTGTGAATTTTTGACTGCTTAAGAAAAATCTTATACAGGGTGGAAAGGCACGACGATCCTATCCGCAAAAGGGGAATTGCTTAGACTTAGTACTGTATTTCCTCTAAAGAAACTAGGCCCATATTCGTAAGCGTTTTGAAGTTATAGGCAGTTAACTTTTAATGCAAAATACTGCAAGTGACAACCCTTATTAGGTTCAATAATATTTAACAATAACAAATTTCAAGCAACATAGCTAAATTGAGACTGACACTGACTTTGAGACAATTGTATTATTTTGTTTGGGAAAAATATTAATTTTTACTCAGTCTTACCCATGATAAAACTGTGACGTAAATAAAATAATTAATGAAGTTAGTAAAATAAATAAATAGGTGGCGAATCTATAACTACTATAGTAATAGTAGGGTATGGTATAGGATATAGGGTATGGTAGTAATAGTAGGGTTGTCACTAAGAAGAACATTAATTAATTTTAATATTTTTACTAATTGTTCGTATCAAAAATCTAAACATTACGAATCGATTATCCTTCACTTAAACTAACCCCCCTTTGCGAGAAAGATCGTAGTGCATTTCCACCCAGTTTATTCATATGTAAAGCGAAAATTTTGGGTACAATTTACAGCTTACTACGCAAACGCACACATAGACATAAATGACGTGTACGACTACAAATTAAAATAAATTATAGTCGAATTTCGACCACATGGCGGTCTCCAGTTAAGTTTTATGGCAAAATAAGACCTGGTTAGGTACTTTTCAATAAGGAACCCTGAAAAACATTCACCAGATCCCAATGAAAATTTAAATTCGCCTGATGCAATTCCATTAGTCTACGCCCAAGAGAATACGAAATTGTAATTAAAGTCAACTGGAATACAGAAACAAAAAGGTTGCGAAGTTGTTAAATTTTGTTCCATTAATTTCAATTAAAAAGCCTAGAACTGAAAACAATAGAATCATTAAGCATATTTATGTACACTATAATATAGAATATCGAACTGTTAGCTGCTTCTGTAATGATCGAGTTAAATCGTAATAAAATAGGTAAGGTAGTAGTAAGCTTAATGCAATAACCAGCCTCCACCTACGTATGTAAACCATACAATAAATAAGGATATTTTAAAGTTTAAACACATATACAATCTAGGTATACCTATGTTTGATCAAATACCAAAAGGCTATGACGTCATTCAGCAGTGACGTAATGAAGATCGGTACTTCCAAGATCGTGACAAAACCCAACCCACTGAAAACCTTACGTCACCAACAAAAGCCAAGGACCCTTAGAAATTATCTTAACAGCGATCCCTTAAAAACCGTCCTTTCGAACTTTCAGAAATTTCCTCCCATAAAAGAATTGGGTCAAGTGTGGGCTTTAAATAAAAGTGGTTCTATATTTAAATGACTGTTTACAGCGATAAGCACAGCGTGGGCAGCCAAGTCTAGATAATGAAAGTATACCAACAAAGACTACCTACCTACCTACGTAAAGTTTGGACGAAATTTAATTTGTAGCAGCTATTTTTATTTTTAAATTTAATATTGTTGGTAGATACTTTAAAAATAATTTAGGAGCGAGGAGGATTTTCTGAAGGACACGTCCAGAACATTTTCAGACAGTGCTTAAGTTCTGCTTATTCATAGGTTTGAATGGCTTAACATTAGGAGGCTAATACTAATTTGCCCTTATGGCGCCATTACGATACCTTTCCAATTGAATCCTATCGACACTTCATCAAACTGTGAAAACCACCAAATTGTGCGCCAAAGAATGAAAGCCTTTTACATGTTGTATAATAATATGCGTTTAAGCGTCCATGGGTCCATCTTCCCTTTCGGACCTTCGTCCGCAGCTGGAAATGAGCCTCCCTTAATCGATGCCGCTCCGCCCGGTCCTGGGCCCTTTGAATCCAACGGTTTCCCGCTGTCTTCTTCAGGTCGTCATTCTTCCTGGTCGGAGGGCGGCCTGTGCTTCTTTGGCCTAGACGTGGTCGACATTGGAAGATCCAAAGGTCAACGTACTTATTCGGTTTGAACTTTTGTCACCTCAGACACCACAAGGTTTCCCTCACTCGGTAGACAGTAGCAGACACGCCGTCGCCGGTATCGCCCACGGTATTGACCGTTCTATATTTAGATGTTACTGCCAATTTATAGTCCAACCCCTGTTTCTAGCGAATTGTATCGATAATTCCACTAAGTGCGTTGTATTTCACCAGGTTAAATAGATCTATTACTGGTGAAGGTAACATTTAACTACTATTGTAAAGTTGTACGTCTGCATGCTACTTTTATAGGACTCGAAACACTTAGGTTCACTTTTCTTACTTTAAATTTAAAAGTACAAATTTTAAGAAGTTATAACGACTTAATCAAATTATAAGAAAAAGAACAGAGTTTCTAGACGAAGACGTATAGAATGTAAGAATAGGCGTAAGTACCTACCTAGTATATTTGGAAAATTATGTGCGTCTAGACACGCTATTTCGATATAATTCGATATAACTCAAACTCTACACGAGTCATCAAAGTAGTCACGCAATATTCTAAGAACTAAAGCAATCGTTATGTCTGAATCAGATAGAATCAACTGAAAACGTATAAATAAATCACAAAATTACGCGAGGGCTTAATAGAAATACATGTACGCCAATGTTACTAATAAAAATTAAGAATATACGCGTTTAAGAATTTGCCAGATGAATTCGGAATATATAACACTAATATTATAAAGAGGAAAGATTTGTATTTTTGTGCGTGTGTTTGTTTGTAACGAATAAACTCAAAAACTACTGCGGCGATTTCAAAAATTCTTTCACCATTGGAAAGCGACATTTACCCAGAGTAACATAGGCTATATTTGTTGCTAGAAAAGATTAGGGATACTAACTAAAACTTAAGTAACGTAACCCAAGGTGTAAAAAATATTAGTCAAATCAATAGCCAGAGCGAAGCCTGCCGGGTCAGCTAGTATGTACCTATATAAGTTTGTAAGGTTGCACGTATGTATGTATATAAGAAGACTAAGAAGTAAAACAACTGATGTTCGCATGAACAATCCTCGAAGTATCTTAAGTACAAGACGCATTCTTCATGTTTTATACTTCCATTGGAGAGGTGGGAAGTGTCAGCGATGTTTTGTTTGAAGTGTAAGAACCATCTCAGTGAGAATTGAAAGAGCAACGCTTCAGATCGGAACATAATATACCATACCAATCATATCCTTTCAGCTAACACTTAAAGACAGGTGGCCTGGACGCCCCTTTCCTAGTCATTTACTAAATACAAAAATTTAAAACTCTGGTAAAAGATACCGGCTACTTTTATCGGTGAGTATGCAGCCCAATAAAAAACGGTTAGTAACACTAGCCACTTATCGGCAGACGGGCCACCTGGTGGTAAGTCAATTAACGTGCCTACGTTTGTTTGTCACAAACATCCATTTCAGTAGGAAAGTATCATTTTTTTGATGTTCCTGTTCGCTTGCTTTTCTTATAAAAAAATCAGAAAATTTGGCAATAAAACAAAACAACATTTTACTTTCGTGCTTTACACAACCTTCGACCCGCCACGCTATTTCCCGATCCAAATGAATACTATCATTCTCACGCTACCGACATAAGCATGCTATGCATCGTCTTGACTCGATAGGGTCTCGAAGGCCAGATGGCAATCGTTCAGATAACCCATTTCTGCCGTGTCAAGGTGCATGTCAAAGTTACCGACATAACCTACTCTATTTCTTTGTTGTTGAGGTTCAATTGCTCTTTACCTTTGGAACGTCTAATTTAGTTGATTCAACCAATGATTTGTTAATGAAAGTGTTTAAATAACAGTGAGGTATAACACAGGTGAATCACCTCATCTATCACCTGAGGTGATAGGGCCACGGTAGCTCGCCCGGGAAGGTACCTTACCGCCAGCCTCTTATGAGTAAAGCATCATGGTGAGGTTTTATTTGTTTACCCGCTTAAATTTTAGGTGGCCTGCTTGCTATTTTGTTACTTCATTACTATAAAAAACAAAGATTAATTCCCAAAAAATTAGCTCTCTATTGTTTGGCTTCTATTATCGTCCTTTAAAGTCATTATTCTTCAAAATAGTATTAGAAATAAATCTTAAGTGCCAAACCTCATATCAAGCCCACGCTCTTCTTCATCTTGATCTGACGTTTAATTTCAGAACCCACATCATTCTCTATGTTAATGGCCTGTCACAAATAGAAAATGTTCTAGTACAAGTACTTTACCAAATTACTCCACGTAACTTGAATAAAAGTTTGTTGGCCCCATAGATTAAATTTAATCTAAGGTTGGCCCGGCCATAATGATAGAAACGGATGTATGAATTTTTAATTATGCTGTCACATGCTTTATTACAATCAATAGTGACACATTCGTGAAGTTGATAATGTAGCATGGCTAATAGTTTTTATAATATGTCGACATTGCCAAATAGACTAAATAAACGTGTATGTTAATAAATATCTATTAAAAATAACTGTCAATTTGTATAACTAAAATACAAGTTTTTGATAAATTTTACATAGGTAATTGCTTGCACGGTTTTTATTTATCAAACTTCAAAATAAAGACCATGCCAACGACAGCAGCGCCATTTTCAGCGGTGGTGCTGTAACGGAACTTTTAGAACCAACATTTTCATGTAGTTTTAGGCGTTCGCGTACAGATTGCGCTACTTAAAACAACGTGTGCTACTCGTCGGTAGAGGGCGTTGTTTTCTATATGACAGCTTTGAATCTATTATTTACTGTTTTAACTAAATAGTACTCACAATTATTTCGGTGTGTTAATAACTAGGTATTATAAATGATAAAAAAAATAAAAAAGATTATTCTCGATTTTTTATATTATTTCATTGTGAATGGATAATAATGAGCTTTTACTTGCGCTGAAGCTCATGTGCTCAAAGGTTAGTAGGTGAGATAAGGATCATTGACACAGTTTACACCGGAAACAAAGAGTGGGTCGTTTGTTTGTCTATACTTATTGTTTTGACTTCTTTTTATTTAATTATTGTACACTTCAGTAAACCTAAGTAGGACTTTTAAGTTAAATTTGGTTACAATTTAAAAAACTATTTATTAACTGAAAGCTTAATATGTACATAACCTACTTACCTTTTATTAAAGCCTATAATAGACCGTTAATTAAATTAAATAATTTATTTAATTTTTATACCTAGAGCAAAGTGATAGGTCTTTATATTATGTTTTATTTTCAATTTATGATGTTTTATATACTGAAATACAGATATACTGAAATACAGACATGAATATTTGTAATTCAGATTTATATTTGCAATTTCAAAATAATTCCATGAAAGCTTTCAATTACTTTTCTTATTCTGGATCATTCCTGAAGTTTGTTGAAATCATTCCAAATCGAAAAACAAAACACGATCCCAGCCAAATGAATCGCTAAGCCTCCAGAGCGTGCATATGGAACAAAGGTTCATTAATATGATATTAGCGGACCCCAGACCGCATTCGTGACGTCACAGCGTTGTTTGCTATCGATGTATCGACCCTGACCCGCGCGAGAGGTCACCCGCTACCTGCACGAGGGTTGTTCCGACCCCTGTTCGATAAGTGGTTTGCTAGTTTGTAAAGATTTTGAAACAATGTAACCGTCCAATGATAACATAATGATTGTTAGATATAATTCGGTTTCTTGTACGTTACCTTCTACTTTAAATCACATCTTCTTCTTCTTCGTCGTATCACTCTTGGCAGAGCGGTCGTGGTCATCACGAAGCAACGTCTTTGAGGGCAGATGTTATATGCCTCACGAGCATTCGCCACTTCTTTCTGCTGGCCGACAGCCTGGTACAGTCGTGCAAAGGACCGCCCACAGCAGACTTAATTTGGTCGGTCCATCGCATGGGTGACCTTCCTCGCCCTCTGGTGTCCTCCACCCTGCCCTGCACGACAAGACGCTCGATGGAGTCACTCTCACGCCGGGAGACGAATAGTGTTTATTGTTATGAAGAATCTATAAAATTGCTTTATGTAATAAATCTTTATTAGGTGCGTTCGATCATCATTCTCATTGTAGCTTGCCTGGGGATTGTGGGGATATAACCTGCCGTAAAGCAACAGTTCATGTCTTATGTTCGGGTTGCTGAAAGCTGCCAATAGATGCCAGAAAAATATATTTTAGGTGACCATCGTAGGCTTTATTGGTAAAATGGTCTAACAGGGCTTCTGACACACTTTAGCGATATTAATATTTAGTTTAGGTGCACCCACGACCCCACTACTGTCGTTCTTCTAACTGCTTAGATATTTAAAACACAACCATAGAAGGGCATAATTATACATCTTTAGATAGCCGAGTTGGCACCAAGCCGAAACTACAACTAATTTCGCTCAAACTTGAACAAGATAAACATCTTAAATAAATTACAAGTTATTAATAACTTTGACTCGCAGTGAAGGCAGGTTTCGGAGGCTTTAAATATTAGATTTCGGAAATTTGAAACAAAAGATTTCAGTTCAAAGAACGATAAGGCAATTTATTTAACGTAGGTAATAAAAAGGTTGCCTTTTTATGTTTCACTACGAATTTCACTACTACGAATTTCACTGGCTCCTTGATAAAAGAAACCTAAGTTAAAATCATAATATTTAAACTTTTAAAGTTAGTGAAATAATAACTCAATTTATTACACTGCATTTAAACCTCACTTTCCCACTTGGCACTTGCGCAAAGCCCCGCGATCGAATGGGGCCCCCCAGATCCTATCAGATCTTCAGAAAATAACCCAAAACAGACCTACAAAAAACAAACATCATCAATTGAATATCCTACGTAAACCTACATGATGTGACTGAAAAGATTTAAAAATCTAGAACAATGACTATTTTTTTAATATTAAATCTGAATAATTCTCTATGAAGGACAAGGTGCCATAATCTTAATGTGCCTAGGGACTCCAACAGGTTAAAGTCAGCCCTGGCTGCATTCGATAAAAGTGTAGATAAAAAGTTGAAAATAGCCACAAAACGGCGATGCATGCAGCGCTCCTTGTTTAGTTTGACCTTCAAAAATTCGATCAATTCATTACATAACCAGCCTTCGCGAAAATGCACTTTATGTCGATAGTTATATGGTTTATTTTCGAGGTACGGTACGGTAATTTGTATTTCGCATGTTGGACTTAATCACGGTTAATGGGAGCTGAACTTGGTTTTTATTCGCGCGCTAAAACACATGCGAGAATTTCCGATTCGATAATCGCGTGTAGTACATTTCTCTTTGTTGTTTAGTGCTTATCCCGAACCCCGTGTCCTAAATGCCAATTCGCTTGCAAATGTTGCTTGTACGAAAACGTCAGTGCGTATTTTGTCGCAATTAGAACAACACCATATCTTGGTTGGTATGTCAGGCAATTAGGAAAAGGACTTACTCCATGTCCTAATCTAACAAAATCGGATGTTCGCGTCAAGTCTGGAATATAATTTTTTTATTGCTACTTCACACTTGAAACATGATGGTTACCTACTGTTACTTAAAAAGTGATAAAATGCCTTAAATTCACATGTAAATTCACTAAGAACGTTACTTGACGTTTAAGTATGTAGTCACCTAAATAAAACTACTTGATAGGAAACTAGGGAATGATCGCATTTTCTTGTTCATTGGTAAATCTATTTCCAACTCGACTTATTACTGCGCTTGAACCAGTTTAATAGTGATCCAATTAACTGAATTTTCGCGATTTGTTCTCAAGTTGTTATTATTTAAACGGTTTCAGTTTCAACAATCCCGCAACATTTTAAGTTAAAAGCAACAGCCAACTGCTAACCGGAAAACTTAGTTCTTTGCGATAAGTATTACTAGCTTTGGGATTTTATTCGCGTTTTAAACTAGGTCCCGAAAGTTCTGGAATGTTTTTGAAGTCAAAACTTGAAAGAGTTTTTATACGCTTATCTGAAAAGGACAAGTTAATCCGTAGGTCTCGGTTGATATTGAAAGCATTGGTTAAACCTCTTTGGATAGCTTATTGGCAGTTTAAAAACAAGTAGATATCAAATGTGAGGCTGTATTTTCATTGAGCCTCACTAGAGCATTGTTGTGCAGTATGCTCCTGCCACTCTCTTATGTGAAGAAAGGCCGGTGACCAGCAGTACAACATAAAAAATGTTTCAGCCAAATAACAAGATCATAAGTAAATCTTATCATCATTTTCAGATCAATCCTTTTTTTGTCTGATATGACTATTTTTTCTCAAAAATGTGAACCGCCTTCAAAACGTAAGAAATAATTAAACAAACACACTTTAATATGTTATTTTTGGAGTCTGCGCATAAATGAGACGGCCTGGGTGGCGCAGTGGTTAAGACACCGGTGCGCTGCGCGGAGGGTCCTGGGTTCGATTCCCAGCAGAGCAGAGATTTGAATGATCAGTTTAAATTACTGTTTCTGGTCTGGGTGTGTGTTCTTGTCTTGTGTGTCCATGGCTCCCTCGACACAGAGAATCCTAGTGTGGGGCTATGAGTGTGAAGCGTTATTTATTTATATTTATTATTAATTATTAAATGAGGTTATTTAATATAATTAGAACTTCGGTACAGACTCCAAAAATACCATACTATTGATCTATTGAAGTCTGTAAAATTATTTGTAACTTTTTAGTTTCATTCAAATAATTCGGTCACTTGTACCTACATGAGAATACCTACAGTTTACATGATATACCTATGATAATATCAATGATTATAAAAACCGATACTGCAGTGGTGCAATAAATAGGTTGCTAGGAAAATTTATGTAAAAATTCTTCGTCGTGTAAGTTCTAAAATATTTCCTCGCTATCATTATCTGCATCCTGAATTCCAGAGTAGTGAGCCCATTACTCTCTCCATTACCCGCCCATTCAAGCAGCAAGAATTCTGGATCCATTAGGCGCCACATATCATTAATAAGACAATAAACAATGCGCTTTAGTAAACTATTGTTTTTATCTGTATATTTTTAATATGCACCATTTTTAATGATTTACGGGAAATTGCGCACGGCACCACATCTGTTGATATACCTAATATTAATTTGAAAATTTAAGTTCAACATAATAGTACCAGACACTCTTTCATATCGCCTGTTATAATGAAGATATTATTAATTTATGTAATATTAAGTGAAATTGGGGTCATTAGGCATTAAATTTCATCCGTAATATTCTTATTTTTTTCTTGTTGTCATACACACAATAAATTATTTTAATCAAAGGAGTAATTACTTGCTTATTAATTAGGAACACGCCGGTAATTCCTAAGTAACTATTGTCTGTATCTATGGGCGACGCTGACCACTGACCACCATGTTACCATGTAGAAACTAATGGCCCAGCAATCCGACAATCGTGCATGATAACTATGACATAAGTTTCTACACGCTGTGAAAATAATTACCAAACACTTTATTTACTTTTTACCAAACACTTTCCAACTGAATTCTATTTGATTCTATTCATCAATTTCTTCTACTTTACTATTGTTGTTTCCCCTAGACTTATTCTACCTAATTAATGCTACGTACCTACGTACCTGTTCATCATTAAAGCAGATGGAGCTAGAGAGATAGGAGCTGCGTCGCATAATGATGTTGTTCGGTTCTGAATGTTCTGTCGGGAGTCCCCTAAGCATGTCCAATTAGTGTCGGGACAATCATACTAATGAATATTCATTTCAAAAAACTTTGAAATGTAGATCCGAATAAAGTAAAATCGAGAATGAAAGTTATTTTTAATCGGGTTAATTAAATGTTTTTACTTTTTAACCCGTTAAAATGGAACGGAATTCTTTTTATTTCTCTAAAAACATGGGAATCTTATTATTTCTCTAAAAATACATATCTAACAAAATAAAATTTTGTTCATTAAATTACATTACATTTATTCGCATTATGCCTTGATCCACCAAATTTCCATTAGGTATATACGTTACAATTATACTACGTTATTTGAGATTATGCGTTTTTTTAGGGTGTTGATACCATTTTACGTAGTCTTTAATACTTATTTGTTGGTTCTATATTCACAAAGTACAGTTTTTTTATAGCAAGCCACTATTCCACTCTACATACAGACTGAAAGTCATAAACCATATGAATTCTATTGTCGTTTTAAATCTATTTATGGGTTAACAGATGCTGATCACAAGAACATATAATGTGTCTTACTTTTGATGTCTTGATGGCAAACTCATGTCCGTATGTTACTTGTGTGCAACCTAATACACGTGTATGACTGTATGTATATTGAGCAATTAATCACTATAGCCATTTATTTCTCGTAATGTATGGAGCAGTGATTAATACGGTATTGCGATGGGTGGGTTTCGATTTCTGATACTCCAGGAATTCGAAGAATATGTTGAAATGGCGTCTGGATTAATAGATTTCACATAGAACACGATTTAATTTTAATGCAAATTGTCATAATTATTATTGCTTCTGAAATAATTTTGTAAGTCTTATAGTACGCGATTTTACTATTTTTAAGAGCTAAATAAAGATTTATGATACACAAAAATTGCTTAATATGTATTACTTATTCACCACTGTAGGGAAGAAATAAAAGCTGTAGTTATAACTTCAAATTAAGAAATCCAAAAACCTAAAATGGGAGAGCATCTGTAGGTTTCTTGGTTTCTTATTTTTAAGTAATAATATTAACTTATACCTAATAAGTGTTGTTTCAATCAAACATCAAATTCATTTCCAATTACGTAAACAAAAGAAAACACAAAAAATCCTCGCACCCACCCCCTCAACCTCATTTTGCTGTAAGTAACAGTTTTTTCGATTAAAACTGTTCCTGAAAAATAACCATTATGACGCACATATACTGTGTTCATTTAGCGCGAGTGTTACACAATTTGTGGGGAGCTCCGTTTTTGTGAACAAAGGCCAATTTAGTGTGATCTCCGGCTATTTCAACCCTCGCTCTTCATGAAACTCAAAGTGGAAGGGTTTCAGTTATTCTTCATGATCTTTAGGTAATGTCATCGAGTAAGTAGACAGTTTTGTAGAGCAGTGTGTTCTTCATGTCTTATGTTTTGGTTGGGTAGATTGTTGGAGATAAATAATAGTTATATAATATACACAGAGCAGCAAACATTTCACGTACCTACACAACCTCATTCGCTGTTACGATTTTTTGATTGACACTGGTCCTGAAAAATGACCTGAAAAATTATAACAGGGCTTAGGTAGCCGGAGTTTTGTACTGCAATTAATAATTAATTTATGGTAAGGTACGTGAACCAATTTAGTTTGACGTCCGGCTTTAAGACCGTGGCGTGGGTTTTCTTAGCAACAGAGACTATATACCTTGTTAACCGTTTGAGTTCGAAAGTCACAAAGGTTACATCGATTTATATCCTAAAAAAACAAAGGGTCCCGACGGGATGTTTAAAACCTTAAACCTGTGCCTTAAACCTACTACCATTCGCTGGCAGAGCCTAATACGTCATAAGCCGACACGTTGAACCCCAAGAGAGCACCGCGTTCTAAATGCCACCGCAAATATATAGGTGTTCCCGTAGTAGGTACCTAAAGGTGAAATGTAGAGGCAGATTGCGTTAGTGATGGGCAGTCCTGTTGTTATCGAGTTGCTCAGTGACAAAGTATCTCACCCTATTTAAATACTAATAGTCTGTAGATTCTGGAGAAGACAGTGGCTAGGTCAAGCCGTTGAAGCTTTAGGTCTAAGTCACACCGAATGATTACATAGTTATTGGCATGAAAATTCTTTACGCGGCTTACAAATAACGAAAAATACTTCGTTCTTGTTGGGGTTACCCAACCTACAGTTTTTTTCTTTTAACTAAAGTGGCAATAAGCTAGTTTTGAAAAAATGCAGCAACATAAATGTTACAATCATGTAATTATCTAAGTTATTAAGAAGTTATCATAAAGTAAGGGAAGTTTCCGCAGAAGAATGAAGGTAACCGACATAGTAGTTTCCGTACAAGAAAAAAGTCGAAGTTAGCAAATTAATGCGACACTGGGATGACCACATCATTCGTGGGACAGATAACCGATAGGGAAAAAGGATCTCGAATGACACCCACTGAAATACAGGCCGCTTTCCGAACAAGTGGACCGATGACTTGATGGAGACAGCGGGAACCGATGGATTCAGAGGGGACAGAATCGGGTGAAAAGGCTTTGATTAGGGGAGGCCTATATCCCGATGTGTTAGTATCGAGTAATGCTCGAGTAGAGTGAACTCATCACTATCATGTTCGGTTCACCACATCCGCAGCAAGGTCCGCTGAGACCGATGTAACGTTTCGCATAATTTGACATGGATGCTAACTTGCTAATGTGCTGTCGTATACTCGTGAATGTATAGGACGACTTTGTGGTATTGCTTATTTGAATAAATCAAGTTTATTTACCTTTAATTTGATATACCTACCTACATAAGAACATGATTTCAATAGGTTTTATAAGCTATACATCAATTGATTAGCCGAAAAAAATTGTTTGGGAAAAATATTATTTTGAAATTTAACGTTCACTTTAAAATAAGAGGAGAAAGATAGGACAAAAACATTTTGTACCCCTTTTATTTTTATTTTTTTTATTAACATCAAACCAGTCCTGATGATAGATATGTCATTGATCGACCAATGATGATAAAAAAGATTTATTTTATACCTGAAGCAGAGTCAATATTCAGGAGTACCACCACTCTCGATACGGTTATAACATTTTTATTAAACGCACGCCGAAACTTGACAAAGTTGACGAATATTTCTGAGAAAGTTTATAGGGTGGGTTCCACTCTGAATGTTAGGAAATAACTTCATTATGCTTACTTATTGTACGCGTACCAACTTAATGTTCCACATAAAGGCACTACAGATTTATGTGGCGGGCACGTTACTTTATTTCTCTGATTTCGTGGCTGTATTTCACGACCCCAAATGAGAACAAATATACTCCGAATGATTTTTTTACGCACCGATATCGAAAGGCTATGTAGGTCGCCCGATGCCCTTAGGAACGAAAGAAAAACTAAATTGTTGGAAACAATTAAATGGCTGCGGCAGTATTTTTCAGGACAATGATCCATCACACTTCGTTTAATATCGAGGCCAAGTTATTTTGGGAGACCAGGTACCTTATTTTTATGAGATTATTTACTTAGTTTTATATGGAGGCCAAATTATTTTTGTGAGGTACCTTATCGTCACCCTCTTTACCCACCGTAATGCTGCATGTTCCTCTGCCTTATGTTTCGTTTGGGAAGGCGTTGTTGCTGGAGATATTTTATTTGAGGTAAACATCTTAGTTTATATGTTTAGCAACACACCTACGTGCTGACATGATCACAGATAGGAGTTCTTCCTTTATTTGCGGTTGAATTTGTCCATCATCAAGTGGCTTGCATGCCAGTTTGCTACTCATATACAAATAAAAATAAAAATGAAATTATTCTTACTGTGTCCGCTTTAACACCCGACCTACAGCGCAAATAAAATCTAAAAATCGTCCGAGATTTACCCATAAAACAATTTTTATAACCCGTAATACTGGGAAAGCAGTTAGATTTGTGCCCGGAATTATGATCCAACAATTTGAAAGTCCTGATAACGACCGCAAGCGGAACTGCAATAAGAGTGTAAAGTTTTATTTGTGCCATTACGAGTACTTATATACTCAAATAAATATTTTATAGATGTATAATATAAGACATCATAAATAACTAGATGAGTACAGTATCTACGGCTAATATGCCAACATTTATGGTAAATCAGACCAACAATTCTGTCAGTGCGCGTTGAAATCATTGATAACAAATTTTAAAGCTCTCTTTTTTAACATAGAAACCGCACCCATCTATACATAACAATAATAGTACATTATTATTTCAATAGTACTGTGGTACTAGGTAGGTGACAGTGGAAGTCGTGGTGGTGTGGTAGTACTAGTGGCACTCATAGATGGTTAATAGTGCGTGCCCGAATTATGTAATTTGATAGCCATTAACTCATCCCTCAGACACCAGTCCATCTGGTTCGACTGCTCTTGTGCTGTCGTTTTAGGGCTGTGTCTCACTATTGTAACCACTAGCTTTATGTAGGAGACTAATATTTTATATCCATCTATCAAGCAAGAGTAGCAGCAAGCAAGCTGACCTGATCTCCGTTTGTTCCAGCTGCGAAGATGGTGGAGGCGGCGCGGCGACAGGCACGGGCGGGCGAGCAGCCTCGCTGCGACTCGCAAACGGGCGGGTCGCAGCGCAGTCTGCGGAGCAGTTACCGCATTCGCCGGCGGACTGCGCCTCGGTGCGGATATCCATCGACAACACCAACACGTGCTGCACCGATTCGCTCGTCACCGCGCTCGATGACGAAACCCTTCTCCTTGGTAAGTGAAACATGGAACAGTTTCCGCATTCGATATTATAATGTCCGCAGTTATGGGATGGTCTCCGCATTCGGTGGAATGGGCTCCGCAGGCCATGGAATAGTAACCGCATTCAGTGGAATAGTTTCCGCAGTCAGTAAAATTATCTATTCAGTGATTGGAATTGATTATTTCATACATAATAGAGTCACATAACACTCTACCGATTACACCATGAGAAAATAATAAAGATAGTTCTATCGTGAGTTTTGTGGTTTACTGCAGGTCAGTACCTACTCATAACTGTCTCGACTAAGTAACAAAATCTATTAAAAACTCATTGGTTAAATTATTTGGATACTGTAGTACAATATAAAAATAATAATTAGATCATAATATTCCCATGGTAAGACGACATCCAGGCATTCAAGGAATGAAATCAAGGATACGTGAAAGTAATAGGTAGCAAAGCAAGGAAGGAAAGCAGTATTTATGCATATTATTATGTAGTATCTGAAATTCGAGCTCGCTGAAACGCTGTCAATAGCCTTTGTTAGTACCGAACGACGTCGCTTCTGTACGAATATTTCAATAGATGACACCGACCTTTTTGTGCCACTCCAATCGTCATGATTGATATGAATGATGACACTCATAGACGAACTTTCAAGGAACCTAGTTAACGAGTTGAAAGAGAACTGAAATTTAACAGAATTGGTGTCACGGCTTCGAGGTTACTGTGTCAGAGAAATTCCAACTTAGTAGGTTACAGGAATCAGGGAAGTAGAATGCAAGTCGCTTCTTCCCTTGCCAAAAATATGCGGTTCAAGAGAAAGCATTCGAGTTTTATTATTGCATGTGGCAATGAACGGTTTTCTATCTCTAGAACACAGCAGCACGCTGAAGATTTTTACAGTGTCATCTGAAGTTTCAGCGAAAGTACGATAATAATTGTTTTTACACTTTCAGAATGTGTGAATTTTTTATACGACAATTAGTCGACATCTGTTTTCGATGTTTTGTTTTGTTTAGAATTCTTGTTAATATCCCTAATGTCTAACTCTTATTAGATCTATTTATCTAAATGGGATCAAATAAATTATGAACTGTTGTGTATGTAAATAATGTAAAAGGATAAAAAATATTCTTTTGTTCTATTTTATTCTTTATTTTCAATTCCAATTGAAGTTACTATAAATCAGCTAAAATGCTATCCTACTATACTATTATAAATGTGAAAGTTTGTGAGGGATGGGTGTTTGTTTCCCTTTCAAGCAAAAAAGGCTGAAAAAATTTGGATGAAATTTGGTTTGCACGTAGTTTATAACTGGCATTAAAATATAGGATACTTTTTATTCCCCTCTAGACCTAGATCTAAAATTAACGTGTACGAAGCCGCAAACAAAATCCATACTTACTTAAATTATTGTTTCTATTTAAAATTTTTGTTTCTGCTGTCTCCCCCACAGTCCCCCAGTACTCGTATATTCGGTGAGACATGCTAAGTACTCGTATATAAGGCAGCCTAATATGCTTGTCAGTTGTGAAGAATAAAAAGTACCTCAGTCAAAATAATCTTTGTTTTCCTCGTATTATGAGTCAAGGAGGTAAACGACATCTCGTCTCGGGTATTTCTGTAATCGGGTGTGTGATTCCCGTATCTGCTCTTAATATTTTATTTGCGTTGTGAAATGCATGCTTAAGAATTACATCACATAATAATGACTCATTTTTACGAATGAAAATCTTTAAAAGCGAATAAATAGTGTAACGAAATCTATTCAAATTTTTCAATTTTATTGTCTAATACATAATCATTACACATCCATAACCTGTCAGTACTCATTCCTTATGTTTTTGCATTTAAATAAAACATTTAAAAGACCTATTGTATTGTCCTTTCAGAAACAATTGTTTCTTGATTAATGATGTACTGTTGTAATGAATAAACTGTTACTTCATTATCAAAACAAGCATTAAATATATAATGGACGGTTGTAACTTTAAAATGAATTGAAGTTAAGCTGTTTTTCTGGTACACAATTAGTTGTGATGAATTATGTAGTGCCGTGATAAATATATTCCATGCGTCCAGTAACTATGATTATAATGAAGTGGAAAATGATTTGTCGGTATGTGAGTAGGTAAATCTGAAATTTTGTTAACAAAACTAGATTAGTAGTATACAATAAATCATAATTATATAATAATTATCCTATTTTTAAAATAAAAGACATAAGAATAATATGATAGAAAATTTTGAAAAAATGTTTCTTTTTTAAAATTTATTACATTTAAACTTTATTACATTTAAACTTTATTTTACACATAAATTGGCTTGATAAACACTGCCAATTTCGTAATAAATGCTATGACAGATAAGAGGAAAGTGCCATAATTATTTTTTATTTTGAAACAGTTGAGTGTCGCTTACAAAACCTTACAATATAAGACAATGGAATAAAACAAAGTGCCATACGACAAAATATAAATATTAAGATTTATATTTTGTCGTATGGCACTTTGAACTTTACATTTTTTTTAAATTTTGAAGTGAATGCCTCTTTCAGTTTGATATAAATCTTTGAAAAATTGGAATACAAATTGAATTTTATAATAACCTATAAATCGGGGTTGTCCGCCCTATATATATATTTAGAATTAACTGGTTGGTCCTAGTTAGGGTTGCACTAGATTTTGTCCACGTCTTCGTCAGTGTTAATTTTAGAAATGAAGAAATAGAAGTGATATACATGTTAATCTAATCTATACTTACTAATATTTTTAAGGTACCCCTTAAAAACCCCTTCATACATTTTGTATTGCAAACGTACGATCTAACGATGTCAACCGAGTCAACTGACAAAAATGTTATGTTGTCGTACTGAGGAAAGTTTATTTTAAGCCATAATTATAGTATAAAACTTATACTATAATTGTAAGGATGGTGGACTGAATTATCAGGTATTCGTGAATTTCTGAAATATCTTTTGGAGAATTACAAAAATTAAACATACCTACGAGTAAGTACATAGAATATGACGTGTCATTGCTTAATTTTATACACAACTAAAACTGTGCTAAACCGAATAGCCGACATTTTCTCAAATATCTACGATTCGAACTGCTAAGACTAGCTACTTAATATAACGACGTCTCATTAGTCAAAATCAATACTAACTAATCTATCCGAAACTAATGATCATCGCTAGGGATTTCGGCAGATTTTGCAGACGGAACTTAAAGCCAGGTCAACTGTTTACTAAATTAGTCAGAACCTCCTTCCGCCTAGATCATTTATAAAGTCTTAATATTTCATACATTCTTGTGGTTAGTAGGCAAAAAAGCTGGGAGTTTTCCGTCCACTCTTGTCTCCTGGTAAACGATGGCCTGAGGATTAATCAAAGCTGTCGAATTTGTAGTTATTTGGTCCCTACCAGGTGTATGACGGCGATTCACATTTTTTTATTATTTTTAATTATTTATACTTTTTACTTGTAACTTGCTAGTTACACCATCTCAGTACGGCCTTGAGACGTAGCAACGCATCTACTTTTAACCTCAAACGGTATTTCGGTCTTATTAGTAGGATCTGGCTGTCCAAATAATTGAACATTAGGTTTCCTAAAGACTATAATACACTACTTCCATATTATCATAAAAAGTCCGTAAAACTATGATTCGCTTTTTTAAGGGTAAGACGCATCCTTCCTGTTAAAGGAATGCGTGCTTCTGGCGTTGGCCGATTCTCTTTCGATGAGTAAACGGTACAAATATATAGGCTAATGATGCATTAGATTGTTCTACGTACTCGTACACGCGTCAAATTGAAGGTCATTGACTCGGTTTGTTAGAAAAACATGAATAAAAAGTGTTACGTGTTTCTTGCGTAATATTAAAAAAAGGTGTAGCACAGTGATGTAATTATCATTTATTCGTAACAGTTTTTAAATTTAATAACAATTTGTAATATATTATTTTTAAAGCGTTTTGACAGTTTATTAAAAGTATCTCAATTCTTAATTCCCTATTGGTTGCTTGGAGCTTACACGTTTTCAAGTACTGCCCCGTACATCATATTAACTGAAGCAAATTACTAACATACATAAAAATCATTACGTGGTACAGTACACACAAAATATATAATTTACCAGCTCAAATTTTGCTATCAGCTTCCGCGTTCCCAACTGTAATCGTAATTTTTCTAAATTTGTTCCAAGTCCTCAAGCGATAATAAAAGCTATAAAATTAAGCGTTACCTTGCATTAAGTGCTCTGGTTTAGTTGCAGGAAATGAACTTAATTAGAAATGTTCTTATCAATTTTTATACGGTTACGATATAGTATTTAGTATTCGTTTTAATAAAAGTTCATGTCGATGTTTTTCCTAAAATTTGGAAGAGTATGTTTTATAATAAACCGTAATCACTTTATCTAGTACTTAACTATATTATTATGCTACTTTGTCCTAGGGCAATGCTTTAACGCAACAGCTGGATACAGGAATCTATCGTATGTTAAAAAAAATCATCAAATTTATGACTTATAGCAAGTAGGTAACAACCAAAACAATCCAAATCTACGGATATGACACTCATTTCCTACTGTGATAAGACTAAATGTGATATTTTGCGTCGAATTATGAAAATAGCTGTAGATAAATAATTATGTTGCATTATTTTATTTTATGTACTTCGGTACTTATCTTCACGCAATGGAGGTTGAATGAATATTCTGAATTTGAAATCATACAACCAAGTAAAGTCGTATTGCGTACGAAACTCTTGAGTAATTTGTTCGCTTCAAATAAAGTATTTCCGGGGACCACGCCTCCCTCACCGATACACGAAGAGCATGCAGCTTTATAGGGGATCTCCCCGGGCGAGTTACTATTGTTCTACCACGAAAATTACATCAACAGGACCGAACGACCTTTGGTTATATATTTTTGATAGATTTGAGACGAGCATGAGGCCTGGATGACCTGCAACCCTTTTTTGGGCACGGGTCTGGGTCACAGCAGGCGTGGAGTATGCCACCATGATTATTACGGCAGTCTATTTGGTGCACCATGTTATCAAATCTGTGGAGAGGGTGATAATAAATGCACAGTAGAATAGCGATATGTGCTAAGAACAAAAAGTACTGCAGGTTCCTTACTTCTCCAACTAATACTCAATTTGCTTCCACTATACCCGTACCTAGCCATTAAGCAATTAGCCATTAACCTGTATCTCCACCAATCCGTGTTGGAGACCAGCCAACAACGCCATACAGATCAACTTGCATCCACGGTAATTAAGTTGGTTTCTGCAAGCACCTACTACACTACCTTTCATTATTTCTCTCCTAGTTTGTATTAGAAGAGGAAAGGAAAGGTGCTTGAGTGGTGTCCATGTCTTGGCAAAAGAACATGCTACGATCCGTTCAGTCGGACTGACTACCTAAAGAATACTGTGGGAATTCGGGTTTAGAAAGATCAGGACCAAAGGAATTTTTAATTTGCATACCTAAAAAGGGATATGGATATGACGAATATGGATTGATCAAAATGCCCTGTAAAACCAATAACTAACCCATATTCTTGCAAATAAATGATTTTGATTTTGAATGATCTCGATTGTCAGTAACCCATTAATGACCCACTACAGGGCCGGGTCTCCTCTCACAATGAGAAGGATGTAGGCCTTAGTCCACCACGCTGGCCTAGTGCGGGTTGGTGGACTTCAAATGCCTTTGAGAACTTTTTTTTTTGAACTCTCAGGCATGCATGTTTCCTCACGATGTTTTCCTTCACCGTAACAGAAGGTGATGTTTAATTTTTATTAAAGTGCACATAACTTTTCTTACAAGGTCATTGGTGCGTGCCACTGGGATTCGAATCCGGAGGTTGAATTCTTAGCCACTGGGCTATCACCGCTACTTGATCTCGATTAACAAAGGCCTATGTCAAGCAGTGGGCGGTGGGCTGATGCTCCTAAGGATTTTGCGCGTTATACTCAGAGTAGCTTATGCCCTGGTCATCTTTAGGTTGTCCATGGACTGTGGTAACTACTGAACAGTAACTGGCCTGCATGGTCATTTGGTACTAAAATATTATTAAAAAAAAATCGCTATCGGAAAGACGAGACATTTTATAGCTTTCCGAACGCAGCCTAGACTAGTTGAGTTCCAGTGACTTCTATCTAAAAGTTTGACATACCAGATAAATGTGAGCTACATTTACCTTAATAAGCTTAAGCTTCTACTCAATGCGTTCCCACGAGTCCGAATCCCAGCAATCTTATCATACTCGAATTTAAACTGAAATACGAGAACATAGTGTCTTTATTTTGGAATAAGAACCGAAGCAAAGCCGGTTGGAACTGGCTCAAACTTACGATATCAGCGAGATGTAGGTGGTCTATGGTTCCGTTCGCAAGACAGTGAACACCTTTCTTATAATGACACATTTTTTATATTAAATGAGTTGCAAATGCTGCAGGTCACCTGATATTAAGTGGTCACTATACCTCATGGACACCCACCCGCATCCAAACTCAAATAGGTAGAGAAAAAATTCTATCTGAGTAAGCAGGTTTTTGCTAATCGCGAGGACTATGATATTCGCCTCAAATAAAGTATCCCCGGCAACCAAACCTCCCCAACTTTCAGTTTCACTGTATGCACCACCATATCAAATTAGAACAGCCTGGAAGGGTACATGAATCTTGCTTGACGGAAAGCCCTCTTAAGAGGAACCTTATAATTAATTGCTCCGAGAACCTCGCCCCTAAAGGTTACTTGGCTTGACACTATGTTACTTGCCAATATTACCCGTCAATAGACTTATTAGATTTATGGACAGCTCTACCGATGTCGGTCATTATTTTATTTAAAAACGACCTGGGGCGTAAATCATATTTCTGTACGACAACTTCCTACTGTCCTATCCGGCTAATATGATAAATGTGACAATTTGTGAAGATGGGTGTCTCATGAGAGAGATTTGTTGCATTTTGATGCTAAACTGCTTAATAATTTTCTATTTCTCTCTCAATTAAATTCAAATAACCATTATGACGAATTTTTGGGCAGAGAATAGTTAGGATTTTCTATAATAATATTGATAGTCATATATTTTGACGAAAAGTAAGTATGTGAACTGTTTACGAATACTTACTGACATATTTAAGATGACTAGGTACGGATCTATCCATTATTAATCCAACACAGTTTTCCTTTCATAGAATCCGGAAAATCGCAGGAATTAATAAACCGAGCACGAACTTCCAAAATACCCATTAGCATTACCTACAGCCTGAAAAATGTCAGACATAATATTTACATTATAAATAACAAACAACAAATTGTCACGCACATCTTCCACGACGTAAACGTAATATTTCACGCGAAATTAAGACAAGCATGACCTTTTTTGCCTTCTGTAATCTATTAATGTTGTAGTTGCAGTTAAAATAGTTGATGAATTAATCATTATGTTAGTGATGCAAATCGTGATTTCGGGTACCAGGCTACCAGGAACCTGCAAGCAGTTAGCATTGACCATGAATGCGGAGAGGTGTCTGGAAGTGACAAGACCGCGCATGGCGGCGCGGCGTGCTCGCTCCGTAGTCCTCCACCGTACGCCGACCGCGCTGACATGTCTCCCACACTACGGGAATAAGCGCGACTCACCGTTCCAACGTCTCACCTCGCGAGTGCAGTGCCAATTCTAGTTTATCAGGAGAATTATCTGTGACACAATGCCGCGAAAAGGATATCGGCGTTACGTTCGTAGATGAAATTATTTCAGGGTGTCGAAGCTTCAATAAATTGTTTGCAATGTTGTCCGTTTGTTGTGTGTCGGCTGAAGGTTCAGTCCGGTGTAACGAAATTAGAATTTAAATTTACATGTGGTATTAACTGTTTGTTTTGTGTTTTAAGTAAAATAATAATTTTGTTGCAAATTAATTTCGTACGTTGGTTTGACGTTATCGCTTCATAATTAGTTATAATGCGTCGTATTGACGATAATAATTAATCGAGGACACACATTTCCTTAGTAGAATTAATTATAAATAGGTTGATTTGGTTCAAAGCATAGAACAAAATAGCAAAGCAAACGCCAAAATAAACAAAATATCAGATCTTTCAGGGCGAACTATTTTCACGCGTTATGTCGATGATGAATTGTAAGTATCATAAAACTTTAATTTAGGATTATCTTCAAGGCTCCTGAAAAAGTTTTGCTCGTTACGTACAACTTCTTAGACTGAATGTAAGTAAAAGTCTACATAATCTACATTTTCAATTCTCAAGAAATGTTATGAAATGTTTTTAATAAAAAAAGAAATCCCGAGTCTTGTAGCGTGGAATAAACAATATATCCGTGGGTTGCCCACCGTAGGTGCATTTCTATTGAGTCGTCCCAAAAATAATTTACAGTATTGAATGTAGCCATAACATTGGCTAATGCGAAAACAAAGGTAACCATTTGTTTAAGTGAATCTTTTTCGAGTTTTGCTTCGGTTTTATTTTTAAAGTTTCAACCGAGACGATCGTGGCTAGATTTTAAAGTGTTTCAAGTTGACTTCTGTCTACTTCACGAATGGTTTATATTGCTTTCGGGGAAAACTTCGCGTGGACTACGGATTTATCTTTTCTTAGCACACATTTTCAATGTGTAGGTAAACTTCGAAGTAAGAAAGTATATATTTTTAAGTGTCCAACTATAGGGTAATAATAAAATGTAGCATAATAATAGGTTATTATTTTCTTACAATGAGAGCTTTACTTTCCGCTGATTGGTGGACTTCACATGTCTTTCATATTGTTACGGAGAACTCTCACAGACAAGTAGGTTTCTTCACGATGTTATACATCATATTACAGCCAGCGATAATTTCTAAAATACACATAAGTAATTTAAAGAATATATGACTGTCACTGTCATTGTGTGTAAGTGCCGAAATTCATAGTCAATTGCTCTTACAAAATTCTTTACCAGTGTCTAAGAGATTTAGCATTGACATTGAAACGAGGCGTCGTCGAGTCAGTTGATATGTATTTGTATACCGATTCTTGAGCTCAATTGAAATAATCCATAAAGCACTCGTATAGGTTACATCCACTTGAGTCTTGACATTGCAACAATATTATTTACCATTTACGATCACGTGGTGTGGAGTATCGTACGTCGACGATTAATTCATGTTTATTAAACAAATTAACGATATGAGTGTCGTATGCACAGATATAGATCTTAGTAGATCACGCAAATGTAAGGATTTCCTGTGCCAAAAATTTTTGAAAACTTGGCGCATAGCATCAATGGACAACCACCATCTTCTCTGTATATTTTAGTCGACACTCCAGCGTTGTTCACAGATTTATAATTTCTCCAATCCCATAACTTATATATGTATTATTATATAACAAGTTCGAAACGATTCGAATGTTGATGAATAGTTAATCGAATAATTCATATTATTCGTACTGGCGCTTCTGATGTAGGATTCCCGTCACTAAAATATTTTTTGTTTTGTCTCAGTAGGTAACAATAAAGTGGCACACTTGGTCTTCATACTAATCGGGTAAATTGCGTTATCTACTTAGATCTATATCTGTGGTCGTATACCTACGTGACTGCTAATTGCCCGTTAGAAGCGACACTAGTAACATGACGTGCCTCTTTGAAAAAATCTTGCAATCAGCCTTTTGAAAGGTTAAACCCCGAGTTTTTCGTGATTGCAGACGGCAAACACACTAAAATGGCCGACTTCACTCTATTTCTTTCTCGACTGCGCCTAAAATGTCTGCTGTATTATTCCAGGTCAACCATTATTGCGTTTGATATTCTATTATGTTTCCCACAAAATAGACACTATTTTTCTTCAAATCATGTAAGTAGGTACTTAATTTTATGTAAGTACATAATAAGCTGTCCCACGTTACAGTTTAATAGAAATAATCTTAAAATTATTCTTATTTAGTCACAAATTTATTGAAAATTCAGCTAATGAAACTTAAAATTTGACCACTTATTACTCATGTAATAAATATCTTGGCTCAAACCATGGCAGATTTACCCCCGGAAATCTAGCTAACTGTTTATGCACAAAGTTATCACTTTACGACATGCTTGTCGCCTCGTTTATACAACAAGGCACTTATCCTAACATAATTGACTCAAGCATTGACGCTATCTGACACAAAACACGGGCAGTATAGAAGTTGAGTTGTTTAGAATGCGCGGAAGTGCGGACCAGTCAAAAAGCAGCTATCGCCCAGTCATTGATTCGAGCTCATACTTTTTCGATCTCGTTTATTTGTGATCTCCAGCGAACATAATTCAGAGTATGGTTTATACGATATATTCGGCACGGTATCGTATCGTTTCGAATGTATCGTTGTCGATTTTTGCGAGTAGACCCCTTTGTAGACTCTTTGGTCTGGGTTAAATCACAACAAAATAATATTTTTTTAAATTTTAGATCAAAAAGCCATGTGTTAGTTGTCCCGCGATGTTTACTATTATTTATTTATTAAATGTATTGTATAAAGGTAACACTTTAAATCGCTCACTTTAGGGTGTCTATGCACTATAGGTACAGTGGATTAGTAAGGGGTCATGCGGACCAGAAGGGAATGAATGAATTAAATTAATTCATTAATTTGAACAGAAGGAAATAGAGAAAGAAAATAACTGAAAATAATTTCAGAACAGTAGCTAAGACGGTGAATGATAAGTATATCACCGTTCGAATGCATAGTACGAGTATGAAGTGGCACTTCTGTATTTTTATTTGTTTTGTGGTCCTGAGTAACATACGAGTATGAATTCGGAAGGTTATAACTTAACATTGTCTTAAAAGTGATAAAGAATTTCACGTCTTTGAACAGTCACGCTCTATCAGTCGACAAGCAACAATATTTATTGCTATTTCCTTGGGCTTTCTCTACTTAGACGAGAAAGAAAAATATATCGTACACTACTATGTGGATATCTTCAGCCTTGCGATTGACGTTCAATTTCAGACATCGGAACTTTATCACTTAGGACGAGATAACTAGGTCATTCAATATAAGTAATAGTCTAGATTTTACATTATCGGAAATTGTTTTTTCTTTGAAAGCCGAAAGAACCGTAGAAACAGACTCGAGGATTCCATGCTGAATCCCGAATAATAAGTAGTGAAACAAGCGTGTTCTGTGTCTGGCTAAGTTGGGGTTGAACCAACCAACGCCTTCCAGGTTCGTTTATTATTCTATAGGTAAAGGATCAAATCTTGAGTCCTAATTTGGTTTAATACTCAAAGCCGAATATGGACACTGAATCAAAAGTGTTCTGTGTCCGTTTGAAACATTTTCGATTCTGTCATATACATAATATTCCCTAATCATAAACAGTGTAGCAAATGTGTCCACCTGGAACATTTTCGGTTCTGTCAATTGTGTCCTAATAATAGTGTTCTGTGTCCGTTCGGAACATTTTCGATTCTGTTCTTTCTCATTTTCGATTCTCTCAATAGTTCTGTCGTGGATGTACTGAATTCACCTATTTTTGTACGATTGCTCTAGGTCACTGATAACAACCTAATGACCTAACGAAACGAACACTAATAGAAAAATAATAAACATGCCACAGCAATCCACAAATATGGTTTTTATTGACATAAACATCCATAATGCAATGAGCTAAATTACATTAATGAAGTATATGTCAATTGGCACAATGGGTAATGATTTTTGATGATTGAAGCGACCGTGAATAGCTGGTCTGCGAATGTCGCATTTCGGCATTCATACACAGATATCATAAATGTTACAGTTGACAGTTATTATAAATGATACCTACTTGCCTAAGGTATTTATTTAAATGTTTTATTATTATTCTATACACAAATATGTCTATTGTCTGCTTTGCCTGAGACGCCACATGCCACCTTACGGCGTGATCCTCTGTGGCCGGACCACAGTTTAGTACTCATATGCTATAGTTCGAAATAATACCACCTAAAGTCTACTTTCATCGGAATATATATATAATTATATATATATTTAGTAACTTAAGAGATATCTTTTTAATTAACAATTTATGTGGTCCGGCCGCCAGGCAGTGCTCTCTAGCCGCGCCACCTCAAATGAAATAGAGTATAATAAACTATTGATTCTAACCTAAAGAGTACCTTGCATACGACAAATATGGTCCAATAAACCCCTTTAGTTAAGGAGTTATTGGTCGTAGGGTGTGGTCCGACTGGAAGGTATACTCTGCAGCAAGGCAATTTTGCAATATTTAATATTGACTATCCATAAATCCATTTATATAATAAATATACCTTTTCTCCTCTCTTTGTAGATAGTTTTTTCTCTCAAGAAACTTATCATTTTGACTAATCTTTAAAGTATGTGGCGCGGCTAGGGAGGATTACTTGCAGCAAAAATAACGAAATATGCTTTATTTCTTTACGCCAACGAAAACTGCATAATAAATTACTTTATAAAAATACATAAAAATAAATTTTGGTTTATTCATTGTAAGAAGTAAACCTGAAATAGAAATAGTATATTTATGTTATATGTGTTTACGGTTTACATTAGTTTATGGTTCATATATGTACAGTAAAAGAAACTATATTCAGAGCTAACACCACAAAAATATATTTTCAGCGAGTTGTTGACTAATTCTAAATCGGGAACTAACATTTATGAAAACCCTTGGTGTAAACGTAGTGGCATTCTCCCACTTTGAAAACGGCACGTACCGTATAACAATACAAGCTTAAATCTTTGTAGTTATGCCTGTGTGAAAAATATTCTGACTGTCCGATTCAAACTTGGCTTTTACAGCCCACTGTTAGGCGCAAGTCCCTTCCCACAACAGTGCGAGCTCTGCAGCATACTTAACCGCTGCTCCAATGCGGATTAGCGGAGAAATGAGCGTGAACAACCCGTCTCAGATGTTTATAAAACGCCCATAGGGTCTGACAAGGTTTAATAACTGCTACCATATCGCGCATTTAATTCGCCACTAGCGGTCACCCATCCAGGTGCTGACAACGCCCGGCGTTGCTTAACTTAAAGAAAAAACCTACCATAAAAGCTTTTGCCTTGGCTGTAACACATTAGTGACCCACTGCAGAGAGAGGGTTTCCTCTCGCAATGAGAAGAATGTAAGAAGAATGTTTTAGTCGACTTCCTCTTCATCCACTGAGTTAAGGCTTGAGATTTTTAGAAATATCGTCCTAAATACTTACTTGCACTACAATCTCTACGTAGGTATTACTCGCAGTAGGTAGTGATGAGTATACACACCCAGATCAGTGCTCCGAGCATAAATTACACAAGTCAAAGTATTCATATAGTTAACGTGTGCCATTAGTATGGGAAGATGAACATGTACTATACTCTGACGATAGTGTATTATTAACACCACCTATGGATACGAAAGAGCTCGGGGCACAGAAGCAAGAATTTAATATTAAAATTAAAATATTATTAAAGATACCCGCTCAGTTGATTGTATTTTTGCCAGCGAAATGAGATTGGGGTTTAAGGTTAAAGCATCGAAATTTTCATTTTTTTTAAACAAAAGTTTCATACAAATCACCTACCTACAGGCGTACTGATTCTTCTGAATCGCCGTGAGCGGATCGACATCATTGTTTTTTTATCGCAATCTCAACGTCTGTAATCATGAATCTAAATTCGTCAAATGTTTCCGGCAGTTTCTAAGAAATGTAGATGTTAAAGAACACGTGTTTTACTGTAGATACTGGCTGTTATAACTGAGCTTTAGTTTCGAGCAGTTCGTTTTCTAATTTCTATGTGCTTAAGTACCTATAAAACCATCTCATATCCACCTGTGGACTACGAAGGGTTGAGAAAGAGTAGAAGAAGGAATATACGACACAAGCGTGGCTTTATTAAATTTGTCTATGTTTAGATTGTAATGATACGAGCATTTTCTAAACTTATAAGTGCTTCTGAATAATGCTTGGGTTTAAAGAAAATTTATGGAAAATTATTAAATAAAATTTAATACAAAAGAAGAACTATTATTTCAATTAAACATTTGTTAATAGTATTGAAAATGACTTATTGAAATTAAATTGCAAAAATCGAGAACTTTCTTGTCCGTAGATAATATAGCACAATATCATCTGAAATATATCCGAATTTGCTCGAGTTATTCGTACCTAAAGTAGTCACAGTTTCTAGTTGGTTTAAAAATACCATGATTACTCTTCTTGTGCGATTATTACTCGGTTTACGTAAAGCGGAAGAGGCATCATCCTTGTTAAACCTGATTCGCTCTTATTTCATTCAATGGTTGCCTTGGAGGCACTCGGGTCATTACTTGGTTGGCCCTAAATATGCTTCGTATTTTTTAACTCATCGGCAGTTCGCAAATCGGTATTTGATAAATAAATATTGTGGGACAACTCACACACGGCTTTCTGATCCCAAATTAAACGGTGAGCCTGTGTTATGCTAATCAGATAGCTGATAAACGTCCATTTAGGGGAAAGACAATGAGAAAATTCTATTTATGAGCCGAAAAATATCAGGAAGTAAAGACTACAAAATATTATATAGTTTGCAGCGTATATTAGTGCTTAAATCTTGTGACTTAATCGACATTTTTCACCACTATGCACTGGGCACGTGCGGTGATGCAGTCTAATAGAATTTTAATGTTACTTTGTTATGTGCTTATATAGAAAAATAAGATATGAATATGTTCAGTACTTTGATCGATATTATATAGTCAGTGTGTTTCTAGTTCTTAAGCAAACATGCCGTGTTTCTTGATCGAATTACTTACCTTTGCGGTGTATTGGGTGTCGCGTTTCGACTCGAAGTGGAATTGACATGGAATATTTCAAACGGTGTGGTGATTCCATTAGCAATGGATTGCGCAGGACTGGATTACTATTCAAGAAGAATGCAATGTCGAGCTCTGAATACTGTTTACGTAAGACTATAATAATAATATTAAGTTTTGTGAAATCTTAATCAATGTTTCACACAGTTGTATTTTGGTACTCATGATATCGGCATCTGTCATGGTAATTACTGTTGATTTAGCTTGTACGTAAATTTAGTCTTTGGAAACGATGGTACCGAATAGGTGGAAAAACCTTTGATAGGATGTAATTTTATTAAAGTATACACTTATTTACCGCCGTAAAGCAATTTCATTTCAGTTTCTCTTGGAGAGGCGGAGGTAAGTGTGTATGTATGAATGTATGTGTGTGTATGTGTAGGTAGGTATGTAGGTAGGTATGTGAGGTTGAACGTGTGACATCAAGAACACAACTATTGAACATTAAGGTGGCCTGTTTGCCTGTTTGCTACTTATTTATTGTTATAATGTATCTTTACTAGAAGATATAACAGTAAATATTATTATGGTTTTAATCAAAATACCTCAATGTACAGTTTTCAAAGTCATACCTATAAGTTTTCTAGTTGTAACCAGTTCTAATAATTCGTTTCTTTGCAAGTAAAGATAAGAATGTAGTCGAGTTTATTCCGCATCATTAACATTGAAAACGTCGTAGGTACCCTTGAAAAAATGGCTACAAAAAAGTGAAATAATTATGTAAACAAATACGGTACCTAACATAATTAGTGACACATTTGGTCTAAATTTTTTATATTGTATTTGAGCACAAACGGATTACATCGAAGGGTCATGGCCGCAAAAAGTGGAACAAAAAGGACCACATCTGGTCTAAATTCCAGGCAACATGTTATCGGTTGGAATTGGAAAGAAAAACTTGGAACGAACAGTTGCTCCCGGCCTGGCAGGCGTCCTATCTTGTAGATGTTACGGGTATGTTATGACAAATGCGCCCATTTGCAAACTAATATTACTTCAATCAGCCCGTCCATTCTTGCGGTATAAGCGTAATCTAAGGGATTAATGTTCTAATGAACTGCTAATCCATTCGACTGTGTTACTTAGCTTTATTTACTATTTGCACATTACGTAACAGTTCAGGGCAAAATTAAAATGAAGGTCTACGATGCCTTACTTTACCCATTTTTAGAGTGAAATTCATTAAATATTTAACTTACATTATATGACCTAATTCTTATTTGCGGATATTGCATTCACATGTTTGAATGTTACCCTCTGAACTCTCTGAACTCATCCTCCAAATTTTTTGGCACGTTATTTTTAATATTTTTGGGTTGCCGAAGATACTTTATTTGAAGCGAACATCGTAGTCCTCTTAAGTAGCAAAGCACCCGCATACAACCTCAGATAGGGTTGCTTCTCTATTAAAGGTTGTATGTGGGTATCCATGAGCTGCAGTGACCACTTGAAAGCAGGTGCCCGTATGCCCGTTTGCTACTCAATTACTATAAAATAGGTACCTACAACTAGTTCTTTTGAAATACCCATAACAAAAACCCATGATATTGTCAGGGATTAACAATAGCCATCGGAAATTGTACATTTTATACACGATTTGGCAATGTCATATTAACTCTACTTTACAATAGATGAATGGTTTCAATACCCACTTTTAGTGTAGTATTACATATTTACGAAAACAAAAACCAACAGACGACTTGAGAGGGATGAATACTGTGATACAGACTTAGGTGGTAGCTTACCTTCCTTAGGAGGTTCCTTACCACCACCCTCTTAACACGCCGTGAAACAGCGCGTTCTTTATATTTTGTGTTTCGGTTGGGGGTACTAGAAAATTATATTTTAAGTTATCAAGGTTATGAATTTATGCTTTTACTAATATTGATAATATTATTGTTGTTATTAATACAGGCGGCTAAGCAAACAACAAAACCTAGTAGAACTAGTAGTTATTAATTAAATTAATATTAAGGTAAATCGTATGGACAAATGTATCCATTTTCATCCATATTCATAAAGCAACAGGCACTCGTTGCGTTGAAGTCTTTTGGCGGAATAGGAATTTGCATACACGTGATAACTCGAAATCTTGACATTGAACTTATGTATACTGAAATACTTCAACCAGGCTAGTACTGTTATCGTTCTAATTCCATTCCAAGCACTTCATTCAGCGTCCGAGGTTCTGAATGCAGATTTTCTTTGTGCCACCACAAAGGCAATGGCAAAATGCGATCTTCATTCGCATGTTACTATTAGAAAGTCAAAAGCTTTTTCAGCTAATCGGTTTTAAGCTCTATGTGGTGACCAAAAGGTCGCTTTTGTTCCTTTGTTATGTGTTTGTATTTTCAAATGTCGCAGTTTAACCTTTATTAAATTTTAAAAATCTTTTATCTTTATGATTATCTAAATGACGACATTCTAAATCCAATATGGCGGCCGGCCCAAGATAGCGGACTCGTTATTTTTATGCATATCTACTAAAAAATTGAATGTTGTACAATATTTTGTTACTACATTTATCTACAGTCGTTCCTTAGTTTTAAAGTCTCCTGAGTACTGACGAACAAGACCAAATTTCCACAACACTTCAATGCGTTATTATGTTGTAAATTCCTTGACAATCGTGAAAAATCTGACTGATAGCTTTCGTTCCGTTTGACAATGTTGACGCCAGTTCGTTATACCTATTGTTTTTGACATACCTATGTATGTATTAAGCCTATATATAAACCATAAGACCGTTCGGTGCGATTCTCGAATATCGAGAAGATACTCGAGAATCGCACCATGGGTATTTAAAACAAATAATAATATGTGCTTTTACCTGTTACACAATCATTTTCATCGTACAACAAATATTATAAAGAGGAAAGGTTTGATTTTTTGTTTGTTTGTTTGTTTGTATGAATTGAATAGGCTCCGAAACTACTTGGCAGATTTGAAAAATTCTTTCACTGTTGGAAAGCTACATCATTTCTGAGTGACATAGGCTATATTTCATTTTCAAAAAAAATAGGCATCCTTACTAAAATTACGATAACGTAATCCAAGGTGTGAAAAAAATATCAAAAAACTACCTTACATCGCGTGCGCTGCGAAAACTATTGATGATAGAACAAAATGATATACTACATTTTTTTAGAACACACCATTATCTACAAAAAATCAGCGGCAGCATATCTCTAACTATTACAGTCATGTCACAATAAGCGTTTTTTTATTGAAAAAAAGAAATTAAAATACCACCGCTACAAAAAGCTCTTTATTTGTACCTTGGTATTAACCCTTATCAAAATAAATGATGTATTATTTAAGACTGCTTCAATATCTTTATATTACTTTTTGAATTATTCGATTCTGACAATCCATTCAAAAGATATCACGAGTTAAAAAAAAAATTAAAAAATAAACTGTATTCGGCTAGCTATGCGTTGTAGGCGTCACTCGGGCAGGGGTACGGGAGGGGGGTTAAGATCACGAAATAAACTTGCCGCGCGGCTTACTCGCGCGGTCGGCTCCCTACGTGATGGACGTGTGCGGAATTTACGCTTGATTACGTATATAATAGTAATAGTATATCTATACATATAATAAAATCGTACAAAAGTAAAATCTGTACATGCAAAATATTTTAAAAAATACTAATTGATTGGGCATAAAGGACGATAACAAAAACCAAAAATCGCGTTTTCAGAATTAATGTCTGTCGGTCTGTCTGTTAATTTGTTACCCGATCACGACAAATCTACTGAACGGATTTTGATGAAATTGGGTATGGACATAGCTTATAGCCTGGACCAACATTTAGGATAGTTTTTATTTAGATATCGATTACAGAAAAAAAGTAAAAAAGTAACAAACATTCATCAATATCTACTTTGTTATTGCACGAATTAAATACAAAAAATATGATGTGGTTTGATGTTATTTACAATCAGTATTTTTTTATGATACCTAAGATATGATTTTATCCAGATATTCCAGAGAAAAAACAATTTTTCCATTTCCATATTCATAATATTATTTTAACACATGAATGTCGCGACATCTATTAGGTGACTTTGTAAATATCATTAATGTATGTTAAGTACAGGAATAATGTTGTTATACTGAACCAACGCCATCTATTGAGACTTTTGTGAACTTGACGTACTCATATACGAAAAGATGATGGTATATTTAAATATTTTATCTACATCTTTTATTTATGACTATGAAATTGATTCGGATAAAAACAGGACTCATTAGTATATCACTTTTTGCTAGAACCAAGATTCCGCCGCCGCCACAAAATGGCGTATTAAATATTTTCCACAACTACCTCAATATGGGTTTCAAATGAAAGGGCTTGATTGGTAGAATAGAGCTCACTATGAAAAAAATGAAAATTCAAGATGGCCGCGGCAACAAAGTGGCGCATTACATATTTTCCACAACTGCTTCAATATGGGTATCAAATGAAAGGGCTTGATTAGTAGAATAGAGCTCATTCTGAGAAAATTAAAAAATAAAGTCTATAGAATGAGAAGTATCAACTAACAACAAAACTAAAAACTTGAAAATAAAAATTAAATCATTCGCGCGGTCGGCTCCCTACGCAGCATGGAGGATAGAGCTAAGGAGGATCATCTGTATACATGAAAAAGTGTCCGTCGAACTACGGTGGCGCCACTTTATTGTTGTGCCACTGTATTTTTGTGTGTGTGTATGTTTGTAATGAATAATCTCAAAAGCTACTGTGCCGATTTCAAAAATTCTTCCCCATGGAAAGCTACATTCACCCAGAGTAAGATAGGCTATATTTATTTCTAGAAAAGATTAGGGACCCTTACTTAAACTTAAGTAACGTATTCCAAGGTGTAAAAAAAGTGCCCTAACATGTCTTTCGTCGCAAGCGCTGCGGAAACTATTGATGATAGAACAAAAGTATGTGGTACAATATTAAAGAACATAATTATATCAATATTCACAAAAAACTCCACGATACCATAATTATGTCCAATTATTATCATTAAGTCACAATGACTACTTTTTACAGTTTAAAAGTTAATAGAAATGCCGACCAAAATTAGACCATGATATTCATGTCAGTAACCCATTAATGACCCACTACAGGGTCGGATCAATGAACAATGAGAAGGATGTAGGACATACCTTTGAGAACATTTGTTTTTGTGAACTCTCAGGCATGCAGGTTTCCTCACGATATTTTCTTTCACGGTAACAGCAGGTGATATTTAATTTTTTATAAAGCGCACATAACTTTTTTTACAAAGTCATTGGTGTATGCCACTGGGATTCGAACCCGGATCCCTCGATTCGAGGTCGAATTCTAAGCCACTGAGCTATCTGTTAGATACTTCTGTTATTCATACTTTTGCTTAAATCCTTATCCAAATATTTTTCGTTGTAACTAACGTGTTGAAGTTGTTTGTTTTTCGCGATGGACTTGGTGGTGAAAGGTTGACTGTGTTTAAAAAAGCTTTTGATATTAGTCAAATTAATTGGCAGAGCGAAGCCTGCCGGGTCAGCTAGTCGTACAATAATCATCGTAATGTAATCCCAAACAATATGTTACATATAATCTCACCAATACATAGATAAAGGTTAATTTTTTACAAAACGTGTTTGAAGCATTAGTTCTTAAGTCTCGTTCAGACTCTGGGCGTATGTGTACGAGTACTTATTAGTGTCTTAATTTTGCACACAGATCGATTTTAACCTATATTAATACATAAGATACTTTTTCTCTTTAAAAAGAAACCCTAAAAGCAAGGAGGACGAGGTCGCAGGAAGGACTCAGTATAGCTACGTAAAACCGATTACATCGTCAGTCTCACTTGCTGAAACATTATAGGTATTGCACATGTTTCTATTATTATTTGAAGCCTTGATCTTGGTGACTCAGTGTCAGGGTTGTCACGGATTAGTAAGCTGGTCGGTACATCCTTACGTTAGTGGTGCGTGGGATCAATCTAACCGGTTGTGATCTCATTTCCATCCTTAGGGATTACTAAGTTTTATTCAGTTTGATTCAGCACCGGTCTATAGTGTCACTGTATGGAGATTCGTAGAAATATAATAATCATTCTTGTTTCCGCATCTATCTAGGTAACTATACCCGATCACCGAAGATCCCTTGAGGATCTAGGGTTCCTCGGTTCTAATTCTATAATTCTTATCTTATCATTTACTTTTTAATTCTTTTTTTTTAAAGATTTCGGAAGTTTAGCTAAGTTTTCAGACGTTTCTGATATAAAACACATTTTGAAATGAATTTGAAATGTAGTCAGAGTACATCCCAATCATTTTCTATAATAATTTTATGTTTTTATAACCCAAGCCGTTTTAAATAGGTTTCTTGCAGTATTTAATCACTTATTTTTTTCTTGAAGTTAGATATCGAGTTAGGTGACTGAGGATAACTTTGGTCGCAGATGGCTGGATTAACTTAGTTTGTAAACTTTGTAACGTAGTGCTACGCCACTAGGATATTTACTTTATCCAAAGCATACCTAGGCACCTAAGTCATAACTTCAGTAGAATTGTTCACTAGAGCATTGTATCTATCGAGTACAAAAGTGAGGGTGAATGGATGGATATTATTGTAAAGTGATGTATTTATAACCTGGATCTATTTCTACTCTTCTAATTAAATAACCTACAACGAGAAGAGGGCTGGAGAAGAACCATTTTAATAGAAATGGTTAGAAATACAGGGTTTAACCGGTATCATATTTTTAAACTCCTCAGATGTGCGCGCTATAAATCTGGAGATCTCTTTCTTAAACCTTAAAGAAATTAATGTAAATGACAGCTGAGAGATATCTACGAATATCCTTCATGAACATCCGATATAAATACATGAACACAGCTCTTAATAAATTAAATAATTTTCAGAATATTGAACCTTTATTTGAATTTTTAAGGAAGATTTTTTATCACAATCTTCTTTATATTTTAAAACCCATTGCTATACAATAAATTTTAGTCTGTGTCCGCACTGGCATTATATAAATCCGGCATACATCGGCCATAAATCAGAGTCGAATGGAAAATTCAAAGGCTCTATCGACCGCCTGCTCCCGGTACGAATACCTGCTTCAATATCTTAATACGGCGAGGAACAGTGAACTTCTGTATTCAATATTTAGAAGTGCATCGAATACTCATTTAAGCGAATATGATTAACTTGCAGCTTTAATTTACAAGTCTGGATATAAGTAAATGTATTTCCAATTTTTATATGGGTCTGAAATTTGTTAAAAAAGTTAAAGACGTGCTCACTTATTCGTATTGCAAGGATATTTATAGATCTACACTAGGTTACATTTACATAAATTGCTATGAGGTTTAAAGGCATTTTAAAGACGTATGTTTGCGTAATGAGAATATTAAACCACAACATCATCTCATAATCTTAACACATGGCATATGAAGTAGTTTCTTTAATTAAAACCAATTATGTTGTAGATTATCGCCTCGAATGCACTGACATGCGACCGATTAGTGCTTACGTATTCGATTACAATATGATGAATAAAATATCTATTTAACTGCGTAGCTTATTAACGTGTCGTATTTAATAAAGAATGTCATAATATTTACAGCAGAAAATGAATGAACGATAAATAGAAAATTATAATCTATAATCAAAATATTGTTTCTAGTTATAATCTGAATATGAACTGTGACTTTCACCCATGTTAAATATAAATCGCGAGTTTATTGGCTGAACAAAACCCGGACTAGATTCAACTTAAAAAGAAATGAAAGGAAATAAGGAAATGTAGAAAATTTAAACATATTTTTCGTTGTCGAATTACGAGTAGTGTAAGAAAAATTGGTATATGCTATATGAAAAAATTAACTAACGTTAAAGGTTAATTTCTTTAAAAATTAAAATTAAAGAATTTATTTTCACGTAGATAGAATGAAACTAAAAAATTGTTGAATCAAAAGATTAAATTGACTGTCGCTTTAAAATGCTAAACGAATACCCGTGTGTCACGTACCTTTAATCATTTTAAAAATAATGTAACATTATTATAAAATAATGTGATGTGAAATTGTCGCGATATCAGCAATGCACGCAATCGTTTAATAATAAAGCATTGAAAATTATTTTGTAAAACGTTTCCAATGAAACGAGCGATAAGCGAACGAAAAGCGGTTTAAACATAGGACCTATTGTCAAGATTTGGAGGGCATAGTCTCCCTTGCCCTAATTGCTAAGCTCGACTACAATCGATGCCAAAATCGGTCGCTCGCATCCAGTTGTTCGTACGACAAAGTCACCGTGTCACGTGTAGATTCAGCCCTACGTAGTGCACTGCTGAACATGGGCCTTCTTTAATCGACGCCACTCCGTCCGGTCCTGGGCCTTTTGAATCCAACGGTTTCCCGCTGTCTTCTCCAGGTCGTCCTCCGTCAGGTGGACTGACGACCTGACGGAGGACGGCCTGTGCTCCTTTTGCCTAGAAGTAGACAGATAAGTTAAACGAATCACAATAATAAACACATCTCTGTTGTTTGTTATATTTGTAGCATTATTTACTTAATAATTAATCTTAATGCATCCCGACCCCGTCGCTTGACCTTTTACGCACATAAGATATACGTTATCGCTATTGATATCGAATAGACATGTCATTAGTCATGACGTGACTGTGTGGTTATTTCCTAGATCCTAAGTACGTCTGGGTCCGGCTTCGGATATACGCGTTTTTACTACGCAACTGTTAAATATACCGCCTTTTTCTTTTTCTCCTTTGAAGGTTTCCAATATTCTATGACATTAACTAATTGTATTTGATACTGTCCGCGATTCGACATTTGAACTTTGAATGACCTATTCTTGCATAGAGATTAAATAGCTGAGAACTTTTACCGGTCATTTATCGTATTTTGTTTTGATACCTTTATTGGTAACCATCGTCCATCGTCGACCGTCGATATGGAGATAATTTCATTAAATAAACATTAGGCCACCTGAAGATACAACTTTTTATTACTAACAGAAAACTAAGTAATAACTTCCTAACAATTACATAATTCTGTACCTCTTAACCTACCCTTCATAAAAACATGGATTAAAAAGATGTAAGTGTTGGAGCGAGAACTGGCCATTTGGCCTTTACGCCGCGAGTCGCGACCTTAAGCCGCCTAATACAAAAAAAAACTTAAATTGTCACATGCGCAAGTTCAAAGCTGCTTTATTCTTCACCTGGCTATTGTTCGTCTGAGTGGCGCCAAGGGTCGCCAAGTGTAAGGCAAGAGCATATTGTTACTTAAGATAAAACTTTTTGTGTAATACAAAGAAAGTGACACGCAATTTATTTCAGTGAAGGGCATATGATTTACTTTCAAGATATAAACGTTCATTACCTTTAGAATTATTTTACAATAAAAAAATTCAGTTTTTGCATAGGTTTTTTGATAGCAACATTTTTGTATAAATATGCCGCGAAAAAGAAAACACTTTTACACATAAAATATAATTAAATTAAACACGACTGGAACGGATATCCGTAAAGTGGCTGAATTTTTTATAACTTCGAAGCCTGAATGAAATTTTATACTCTGTGTGAACAGAAATACTGGATAAAGGTAGGTTGAATTTATGTGGCGCTAAGTAGAAAATCTTACTCTTTTTAAGGTGGAATTGTCTTATTTTTTAAAACATTTTTATTTTTTAATTAATTTCATCAAAGGTTAGTTCCGTTACAAGTAGTTGCTTGAATTCGAGCCAATTTTGCGTGTATTTTTCATTTTCACGTTCATTTTCACAAGTCGCATAATAAACAACTACTGGAAGACATTTTGGTTGTTTTAATGCTGTTTTATAATTGTAACTATGTGTTCAATCTTATTCAAGACTAGCTGACCCGGCAGGCTTCGCTCTGCCAATTAATTTGACTAATATCAAAAGCTTTTTTAAACACAGTCAACCTTTCACCACCAAGTCCATCGCGAAAAACAAACAACTTCAACACGTTAGTTACAACGAAAAATATTTGGATAAGGATTTAAGCAAAAGTATGAATAACAGAAGTATCTAACAGATAGCTCAGTGGCTTAGAATTCGACCTCGAATCGAGGGATCCGGGTTCGAATCCCAGTGGCATACACCAATGACTTTGTAAAAAAAGTTATGTGCGCTTTATAAAAAATTAAATATCACCTGCTGTTACCGTGAAAGAAAATATCGTGAGGAAACCTGCATGCCTGAGAGTTCACAAAAACAAATGTTCTCAAAGGTATGTCCTACATCCTTCTCATTGTTCATTGATCCGACCCTGTAGTGGGTCATTAATGGGTTACTGACATGAATATCATGGTCTAATTTTGGTCGGCATTTCTATTAACTTTTAAACTGTAAAAAGTAGTCATTGTGACTTAATGATAATAATTGGACATAATTATGGTATCGTGGAGTTTTTTGTGAATATTGATATAATTATGTTCTTTAATATTGTACCACATACTTTTGTTCTATCATCAATAGTTTCCGCAGCGCTTGCGACGAAAGACATGTTAGGGCACTTTTTTTACACCTTGGAATACGTTACTTAAGTTTAAGTAAGGGTCCCTAATCTTTTCTAGAAATAAATATAGCCTATCTTACTCTGGGTGAATGTAGCTTTCCATGGGGAAGAATTTTTGAAATCGGCACAGTAGCTTTTGAGATTATTCATTACAAACATACACACACACAAAAATACAGTGGCACAACAATAAAGTGGCGCCACCGTAGTTCGACGGACACTTTTTCATGTATACAGATGATCCTCCTTAGCTCTATCCTCCATGCTGCGTAGGGAGCCGACCGCGCGAATGATTTAATTTTTATTTTCAAGTTTTTAGTTTTGTTGTTAGTTGATACTTCTCATTCTATAGACTTTATTTTTTAATTTTCTCAGAATGAGCTCTATTCTACTAATCAAGCCCTTTCATTTGATACCCATATTGAAGCAGTTGTGGAAAATATGTAATGCGCCACTTTGTTGCCGCGGCCATCTTGAATTTTCATTTTTTTCATAGTGAGCTCTATTCTACCAATCAAGCCCTTTCATTTGAAACCCATATTGAGGTAGTTGTGGAAAATATTTAATACGCCATTTTGTGGCGGCGGCGGAATCTTGGTTCTAGCAAAAAGTGATATACTAATGAGTCCTGTTTTTATCCGAATCAATTTCATAGTCATAAATAAAAGATGTAGATAAAATATTTAAATATACCATCATCTTTTCGTATATGAGTACGTCAAGTTCACAAAAGTCTCAATAGATGGCGTTGGTTCAGTATAACAACATTATTCCTGTACTTAACATACATTAATGATATTTACAAAGTCACCTAATAGATGTCGCGACATTCATGTGTTAAAATAATATTATGAATATGGAAATGGAAAAATTGTTTTTTCTCTGGAATATCTGGATAAAATCATATCTTAGGTATCATAAAAAAATACTGATTGTAAATAACATCAAACCACATCATATTTTTTGTATTTAATTCGTGCAATAACAAAGTAGATATTGATGAATGTTTGTTACTTTTTTACTTTTTTTCTGTAATCGATATCTAAATAAAAACTATCCTAAATGTTGGTCCAGGCTATAAGCTATGTCCATACCCAATTTCATCAAAATCCGTTCAGTAGATTTGTCGTGATCGGGTAACAAATTAACAGACAGACCGACAGACATTAATTCTGAAAACGCGATTTTTGGTTTTTGTTATCGTCCTTTATGCCCAATCAATTAGTATTTTTTAAAATATTTTGCATGTACAGATTTTACTTTTGTACGATTTTATTATATGTATAGATATACTATTACTATTATATACGTAATCAAGCGTAAATTCCGCACACGTCCATCACGTAGGGAGCCGACCGCGCGAGTAAGCCGCGCGGCAAGTTTATTTCGTGATCTTAACCCCCCTCCCGTACCCCTGCCCGAGTGACGCCTACAACTAGAGTTTGTGATCCGGATATTCGGATATCCGTTTATCCGGATATCCGTCCTGGTTTTGGATCCGGATAATTTCTGTCGTAAAATCCGGATATCCGGATCTTACAGTTATGTCAGATTGACATGAAAATATCCTAAAAAATAAATAGTTTTTATTTTTTTGCTACATCTACATAGTTTAACGTACTCGTATATACGTCTCTTTTTTGATTTTGCTTTGTATAAATTAATGACAATTTCAAAGAGTTATGTAACGTAATATTATAATTTATAACCTACTGAAAATAAAGATTTTCATTTAATTTCATACATCAGTAATTAATAATTACCATGCAGTTGCTACTTGCTACCTGCGCCGTGCCCGCATTGTAAAGTCATCGTGCTAAACGGGCCAATCGTGTTGCAGTAGCATTGGAATAGGTAATCGAAGGGTCCTTGATCAGTCTCAGGTAAACCCTTTTGCGAAGTGACAGTGTTGTTTTGTTTGGTGACGCATTGTTTTAACCCATTAATGACCCAAGGGTCGGGTCTCCTCTCACAATGAGAGGGATGTAGGCCTTAGTCCACCACGCTGGCCTACTGTGGGTTGGTGGACTTCACATGCCTTTGAGAACATTTTTTTTTGTGAACTCAGGCATGCAGGTTTCCTCACGATGTTTTCCTTCACCGTAACAGCAGGTGATATTTAATTTTATAAATCGCACATAACTTTTTTACAAAGTCATTGGTATTCGAACCCGGACCCCTCGATTCGAGGTCGAATTCTAAGCCACTGGGCTATCACCGCTTGTCTTTATTTTTCAGAGTGTAATTCAATATTACACATGCAGTAAAATGACAAGTAACATTGAATTTAAGAAGTCAACGTACCCAAGTTCCGTCTGGCAACATTTTTTGCGCAGTACAGATGGTTTACAAGCACAATGCAAACAATGCAAAAAATACTGAAAATAGCTGGCTCTACTTCACCTTTGCACAAGCATCTTAAACTTCACCCAACGATTTCAATCGCATCTATTCAGCAGACTGCATCAACATCAACTGCAGCTTCAACTCTATTTTTTTAAATATCTGCAGTCCATTTAGTTTAATAAACAACAATTTCCATACATTTTACTTTGTATTTTTATTTATTTTAAATATCCGGATATTACCCGGATATCCGGATAATCAAATTCAAAACGGATAATATCCGGATAGCAAAAAAAAACGGATCTTGCAAAGCCTACCTACAACGCATAGCTAGCCGAATACAGTTTATTTTTTAATTTTTTTTTTAACTCGTGATATCTTTTGAATGGATTGTCAGAATCGAATAATTCAAAAAGTAATATAAAGATATTGAAGCAGTCTTAAATAATACATCATTTATTTTGATAAGGGTTAATACCAAGGTACAAATAAAGAGCTTTTTGTAGCGGTGGTATTTTAATTTCTTTTTTTCAATAAAAAAACGCTTATTGTGACATGACTGTAATAGTTAGAGATATGCTGCCGCTGATTTTTTGTAGATAATGGTGTGTTCTAAAAAAATGTAGTATATCATTTTGTTCTATCATCAATAGTTTTCGCAGCGCACGCGATGTAAGGTAGTTTTTTGATATTTTTTTCACACCTTGGATTACGTTATCGTAATTTTAGTAAGGATGCCTATTTTTTTTGAAAATGAAATATAGCCTATGTCACTCAGAAATGATGTAGCTTTCCAACAGTGAAAGAATTTTTCAAATCTGCCAAGTAGTTTCGGAGCCTATTCAATTCATACAAACAAACAAACAAACAAAAAATCAAACCTTTCCTCTTTATAATATTTGTATAGACGATCTTATTCTTATCATAGTATATAATAACACTTTACATGACTTTATGTTTGTTTCGAAGACCGTGCATGCAATCAGAAAAAGGAGAAACGTTAGGTACAATTATGTATATAATAAGTTATGTGTACCTATTAAGCTTTTTGTTACTAAAAAATACCTGGCAATTGGGCTAAGCGAGCTCACATTAATTATATACCTACATTGGCCTTATCTGAATCATTTGTAACGGCCCTGTCAGCCCCTGGGGACTTTGCTAATTCACTAATGTTGCAAAAAGATTTTCGTTGTACATTTTGTACCCAACAATGTATTTGTATAGGTCACGCAAAGAGGTAGCGTAAAAAATGCGGACATTTTTGCACTACGCTCCTCCCTTAGAAAAATAAAATCCCATAAGAAAAAGTTCAGATAACTAGTATTATGTAATGTTAAGTCATGATATCATTTAATACACTAAAATATACGTTATTATTAGTTATCTATTTATACGCATTTATATTTTTAATCTTGGAAGGAACATTTTTGATAATGATTTAATAACAAAGAGAGTCTTGAATCTTGCTCTACCACTATTGAGATTTGCTATGGATAACAAATGTTTTTCAAAGTCTGTCAGTGATCCGTTGAGATCTCTTGGCGTGGCGATCTTTTGCTCTGTTACATCTAGATTTAATAATTATATGTTAATGACAATATTAATTGCTTCTTATCAGCAGTATAAGTGATAAATTTCTTAAATTATCTCAACATGAAGTGTTGTATCGTGTAGATAATTTCGACGCTCGTGCTCGAGCTTATTTCGCGATGCAATGTTTATTATTTTTTATTTTAATATTACGTTGAATTTCAGTTTTGAGTTGCATTTCAAAGTCTAATATTCCTTTTTTTACTTCGGCCTATCGCAGACTGCTTGTCGCGCGATCGACCTTCGGTTGTCGTCCTTGCTTTAATACTATCAGTAGGTTCGGTGAGATTAATATTTGTGTTTTTTTAAGATACACATAAACCGGTTAATCATATCAACATCTACATTTCAATACCTACGGAAATATTCAGCTTTGCAGACTGTGTGTCTCCGACGGTAACCGGATAGGAAGACTTGATTTACTATTGAATACAATATTGTTTTATTTTGCTGATTGCGTATTATGAAAATGGAAGATCGCCCCTTGATTTTGAAAATAGACGTTTTTTACCTGACTATGACCAATTTTATTATGACCTGACTTTATCAAATCAAATTTTTTAATCATTTTAATTTATCGAACTTCTTTAATGCATACCCACCACAGTTTACTTTCATCTCAGAAATAAGAGTAGGTAGTTTCACAATTTATATTAAACTCTCTGGAGCACACATTTTCCATCGACAAATGGTCCCACAATGTCTTTTTATACACAAATTTAATATTAATAAATTAGACATGGAGTTAACCGTATTCCGTACGGTATAGTATTTAATTTTTAAATTAATCTTTATTTTTTAAGTAACATTTCAATAAACGTAATGATTTAATCATCAGCTAAATAAATAATATTTATTTGAAAATACAGACTGAGGTAATCTAAAATTTTCAAGTTATAAAAAAATTGTTTTCAAATAACTTAGGTACATACCTATTTGTCCTTAGATAGATAATGTATTTTATTTCTTGTAAAACATCAGCTTTCTCGATTTCTCTCAACAAATTATTACATATGCCTCCGCCTGCGACAGATTATTTCTCATTCTTCATCCGATGCCCATTGTACTGAAATACAAAACAATGTATTCACAACACAAGAAACGCTTTTCAAGAAAAGTCTGTTCAATGCTCGACAAACGCATAACTTCGTAAGTAATAGTACATTGTTATAAACACGTTTAATGTCTTAGAAGGTGATTACTAATGTTTATTTATTGAAAGATCTGTTTGATTGATGTCACTTAAGTTTTACTGGAGTTACGGTGGTATAAAATTTAAATACATAGGTATCTATCTGTATTTATCTATACGTATGTAAACGAACGTAATTATGTCTTTAAATAAGTATGTAGTTATTAGAGAAGTCTAATAAGTGAATGGATACTCAGTCACTAATCAAGAAATTTCGGAAAAATCTACCTGTTCATAGATTGGAGGTTTTGTCACATGCGCAAGTTGTAAATTTCAATGGCAGAAGAAAACATCAGCTTAGTTCAAATGTTGATGAACGAACTCTTTTAGGTCAAATTTATAATACTCACACCTTTGAACAGAAAAATTGGTCAATGATAAAATTACCACTAGCCTTAAGGTCATAAATTAAGCGCAGATTCCCTTATTTTAAGATAAAGTACAACATGTACATTGCACCTACCTTGAACTGTCCTAAGGCTGCGAGAGTGAATATTTGATGAGAGAACCTACTTTCATAGTCAGATGTAAATTTAGAGCAACACGCTAACATTATTTCTGTTTCCATGCCGTATTTATTATGTTGTTTCCTTGTATTTTAAAATGCTGTGCAAAATGTATCAGGTATTCACTTACTTATAGGTATAATAAATGTTACTGAACTCACCGTTATAATACAGTTTTCTTTATTCTTCAAAAGAGCCCAAACCCCATGTCATAATTGCCATGTCGTACGCAAAAGTTGGTCGTACGAAAACCTCATTGCATAAATTTTATCGCATGTATTGTGCGTATTAAGGACAGCCCCATACAGAGCCCTGTGTTCAAACTTTGTCGTGTTGGTTGGTCGGTCGGTTATGTCAGCCAATCAGAACAAGGCTATCAGACTGTGTCTATTTTAGATTAATAATAATTATTTAATTATTTATTGAATTTATCTACTTATGTTGCCTAGCAATTTTTACCAGTTAACCCTGGGAGATGAATAGTCAGTTGTAGCAATAAATTAATTATCATCATGATTATTTTAAGAGTAATTAAAATACAGAAGTATTGATTTATAAACTATATTATATACATGATGATGATGATAATGATACAAAAATTAAATAAATAATAAAACACCGTGAAGCAGGTTCTATTTTTGAGTTTCAATAAAACATAAATTAATAGGTATTAAAAAAGTAAATCTATTTATCAATATAATATCTATAGGTCGTTTGCGATATCCAAATAGGATAATGCCTAAGCCCCAGTAGCTTCGCCGGTAATGTATGACATGCTCTTACTAGTTTACTACACAAATATAAGTACTACATACTACATGATTATTGCAAGGCGAGGTAGGTATGATATGAGCAAGCAATAAGGTCATCGGACGCGCCATTCATTTCCGTCACTGCATTCACGATTCTGAGCTAAATTATGGTATCACATGTCTCTAGTGTACACTGACGTATGTTTTGTATAAGCACCTACTTATTTTGTAAAAACGAATTTTGTGAAACAAAGATAATTTCGATAAAAACTGATTCATCTGATCTATATCGATTGGATTTTTTTTACTTATCGAAAGTTTATACATATCTACCTATTTGGATATTTTTATGCCTCATTTTTCAATTTCGACAAGTTGCGTTTATTTTCCGTCGCTCGAATATTTATATCTCTCATAATGTAGATACAAAAATTTAAGGGAAATAACGGATCCAGATTTACGGACTTTGATGAAAATCAAAATAGTTAAAAAGTAAGATTAAGATTGATGATGAAGATGCAGGCTAATTTTTGTTCTGAACCAAATTCTAAGGTTCACGCGCACGCAAAAGCTAGTCAACAATAAATATTTCGCGTAAAACAAGCAATTTAGGCGTAGCGTGTAACGGTTGGCGTTCAGACATATCGTATATTGTGATAGCAATGACGTGTGGAACGAATCCGCAGCTTGTACACGAAATGCGATACGAAAACCTCCAATCTTGACAGTATAGTCTGTTCCAAATTCGCAGTATTTACTATAGAATTTCAACGCATTGACAAAAACTGAAAAATTATTGTAATTTGCCATAGGAAGTATCTATCTGCCCTATTTTGTAGCAATAAATCCTCTTTTACTACCTGCAGACATCCAGGCTTTTGTTTTGGGATTTGTTTGTCAGTGGTTTCCAAAGGTGTTGCAACTGTTAAAATACAAATTTCGTATGAAAGACATCAATTATTACGTCATACTTTATAAGTATACTGCTTTATTATTTGTTCGCAACAAATAATATCAACTGAGACATTCCATAGTACTCTTTTAAGAGGATCGAGTTTTAGAATCGATTAATTACTTTTTCTTCTGGACGGATCGAAATTAAGACGCTGTTGTGAATCCTCACTTTGCTTTTGGAACAGACTATACGAAATACGAAACGAAACAAATTGTTTGTAGTCGTAGTTGACGTTTTCAAGTTCAAGACTTCGTCGACGCGAAATGTGAGAACTCATTAAAGGCACACATCCAAAATATGCCTAACGATGCAATGACGTGACGTCAGTTTGTAGTGCAGTCAGCGAAGGATGCTTTTACTGACGTTCTCTTTTATTATTTACTCGTTACTGTCTTTTAAAATATTTAAAAACTTACATCAATATTTTGATAGAATTTCTGAGCTCCTATTATCATTAAGATTCAAAATTTCAAACTAATGAAAAGTAAGCAAAACGAGACTCATATCGATCGCCAATCATCTTCTTTGTAAAATCATCTCTTTCATCATTCATCAAACATTTTTACTGTTTGCTCGTTAATATTCTGTTCTATTACATTGTAAGACAAACAGTGCTTTCCACCACCTTTCACCACATACATCTTTCGCTTTGAGTCATAAGATTATAATATTACGTGATTACAGTGTTCAGTTATTGCCTTCGCTGAGACGAAGATTACAAAGTAAACCTTATAGCCTTACCTCCCGTTAGTAAGTTTCATTTCGAATAAAAATAAGGCTACAATGTTTGCAATAGTTCATTTCCCTTTGGATAAATGTATCAAATAAACTAAAAGCAAGCTACTTTTTCTTCTCGCGATACCCCTTTCATTCAATGGGGTTATTCTTCATAGCTAACTAGCACATTTTCTTCTTTTTGTTTAAAACTTTTTGTCTTATTCTCTACTTTTTACGGTTCTTCAGACTTTAAAAGAAACTGAAGCGCACTGTTTGGTTTGATAAATTAAAAAAATGTTTGACACTGGCATATAACTATTATAGTAACTCAATGGGCACTGGCAGAATGCAGACACACAGTGAACTAAGGAACACAAAAGTGTTTGCCCCATTAGAATTCATTTTCAAAGATAGAACGAGTTTAAATTAGAATAAGAGTCATTTTCATCGACAATAGAACAAATTTAAAAATAGAATTTATGCATCTTCACAACCGCTTAAGCCCCTCCGTCGTTACGGTTCACCTTGATTAACTGATGACATTCTAATTGAACAATAGCTGCAAACAAATTGCACAATAGTTTGTCTATCAACTAAATTAAGAACACTAATAAATATTATTATTACAACTTTTGAACGTAGTGTTTTGTTGCTTATTTTATCTTACACCCAACAGCGGTATAACGTTATCGAAAGAATAATGAAAGTTTATTACAGTTCACTATTGATATGAAATCTTTGTTAACCGACTTCAAAAAAAGGAGGAGGTTCTCAATTCGTCTGTATGTTTTTTTTTTTTTTTTTTATTTTTTTTTTTTATATTTGTTATCGCCGCATTCCGTCATTTGTTAACCGATTTGAATTTTTTCTTTTTGGTTGGAAAGATATTACTTTGAATTTGGTCCCATATTAAGTTAGTGTTGATCTGATGAAGAGTTTCGGAGATACAGAGTGGAACTCTTCAACGGATAAGAGTTAAGGAACCGGGTTAAAAAATTATTATTATTGGTCACATTACCTTTGCAAAACTATGTAGACATAGACCACCTTCGAGTCTGATGATGGAGTGGAACTCGTTTTTATTTTATATTTCTGACCGCCGTATTCCGTCATTTGGTAACCAATTTGAATTGTTTTTTTTTTTGGTTTGGGAGCTGTTACTTTGGATTTGGTCCCATATTAAGTTGGTGATGATCTGAGGAAGAGTTTCTGAGATACAGAGTAGAACTCCTCAACGGATAAGAGTTAAGGAACCGGGTTGAAAACATATTATTGTTAGTCACATTACCTTTGCAGAGCTATATAGACATTGACCACCTTCGAATCTGATGATGGAGTGGAACTCGTTATAAGATAGGAATAATTAAATCGTGTTTAAAAGTTCACTTAAATAAACCATACAAATTATAATTACATTTAATTTGTAATTATGGTGTCCGTAAGGTTACCATTGAGAAGCCAGTTGCCACTGGCGTTTTTAGACTGTAAAAGTTTCGCATAGCTCTGCCATGTATAGTAACAAATACTAGCGACGGGTATCCACGACTTTCCCAAGTACCTACGAAAACGAATCTAATGCAGCAGTTACCTACTTCCGAACGGCCATACCTCCGGCCTCCGGTTTCTCAGAATTTTAGTATACTTGCCTATTTTTCTTTTATATTTGTTATCACCGCATTCCGTAATTTGTTACCAGATTTGAATTTTTTTCTTTTAAGTTCGGAAGATGTTAGTTTCAATTTGGGCCCATATTAAGTTAGTGTTGATCTGATGAAGAGTTTCGGAGATACAGAGTGGAACTCTTCAACGGATAAGAGTTAAGGAACCGGGTTAAAAAATTATTATTATTGGTCACATTACCTTTGCAAAACTATGTAGACATAGACCACCTTCGAGTCTGATGATGGAGTGGAACTCGTTTTTATTTTATATTTCTGACCGCCGTATTCCGTCATTTGGTAACCAATTTGAATTGTTTTTTTTTTTTGGTTTGGGAGCTGTTACTTTGGATTTGGTCCCATATTAAGTTGGTGATGATCTGAGGAAGAGTTTCTGAGATACAGAGTAGAACTCCTCAACGGATAAGAGTTAAGGAACCGGGTTGAAAACATATTATTGTTAGTCACATTACCTTTGCAGAGCTATATAGACATTGACCACCTTCGAATCTGATGATGGAGTGGAACTCGTTATAAGATAGGAATAATTAAATCGTGTTTAAAAGTTCACTTAAATAAACCATACAAATTATAATTACATTTAATTTGTAATTATGGTGTCCGTAAGGTTACCATTGAGAAGCCAGTTGCCACTGGCGTTTTTAGACTGTAAAAGTTTCGCATAGCTCTGCCATGTATAGTAACAAATACTAGCGACGGGTATCCACGACTTTCCCAAGTACCTACGAAAACGAATCTAATGCAGCAGTTACCTACTTCCGAACGGCCATACCTCCGGCCTCCGGTTTCTCAGAATTTTAGTATACTTGCCTATTTTTCTTTTATATTTGTTATCACCGCATTCCGTAATTTGTTACCAGATTTGAATTTTTTTCTTTTAAGTTCGGAAGATGTTAGTTTCAATTTGGGCCCATATTAAGTTGGTGTTGATCTGATGAAGAGTTTTGGAGATACAGAGTGGAACTCTTTAACGGATATTAAGTAGGTGATGATCTGATGAAGAGTTTCGAAGATACAGAGTGGAACTCCTCAACGGATAAGAGTTAAGGAACCAAGTTGATAAATTATTATTGTTGGTCACATTACCTTTGCAGAACTATATAAACATTGACCACCTTCGATGCTAATGATGTAGCGGAACTCGTTATAAAATAGGAATAATTAAATCGTGTTTAAAGCAAGTTAATTTAAATAAACTGTACAAATTATATATTTAAACATTAAAAATGGTAATCCGTAAGGTTACCATTAAGTAGCCAGTTGCCGCAATCTATGATGAAGCATTAAAACTAAGATACCAGAGTCAGATAATAGAGTGGAAGTGAAACTATGACAACTAAAAAGCATTAAATAAAATAATTTTAAACAAAAATGTGAACCGACTTCGAACTAAAAAGTAAGAAATAACTTTACAAACAGACTTCAATAATAAGGTATTTTTGGAGTCTGTGCCCAAGTTCATCCTCAGTTTAACCTCAAGTAACCTCATTTTTGCAGACGAGTTTTAAAGTCATGAAGAAATCATGATATGTTTTACTATAAAACTTACTACTTTATATATTTTACTAAAAAAGAAATATGTAGGTAAATATGTACTAAGGTAATATTTTATTCATTTATTATAATTGTACGGGCTAGTATCGACACCATACGATAGTCAAAGAAAAGATGTTGTTAAAGTTTATAATATTGTTGTACACTGTAGGTATGATAATGATGTTGCTATGAGTACGCGCGTGATATGTTTGTATCCCAAATGCATACTAAATTGAAAATGTGACCGGCGCGTGCTATACGAAAAACGCGCTGACGGTTGGTGTACGGTTGCACCGTACAATAATGTACAATAGAAAGAGAGACTTTCTTTCTGTTGTATCATAAAATAATTTTAAACAAAAATGTGAACTGACTCCAAACTAAAAAGTAAGAAATAACTTTACAAACAGACTTCAATACTTAATAAGATATGTTTGGAGTATGTGTAAAAATGAGGTTACTTGAGGTTAAACTGAGGATGAACTTGGGCACAGACTCCAAAAATACCTTATTATTGAAGTCTGTTTGTAAAGTTATTTCTTACTTTTTAGTTCGAAGTCGGTTCACATTTTTGTTTAAAATTATTTTATTTTGGAATTATTTCTTTTAACTCAACAAGCATTGCAACTCATTTTATTGCTCTAAACAAGCATGTAAAGGAATTGCAAAGTGCCTAACACTTACTAGATTGTTTATTAAAATTTGTTGATACCTTAAATGTGGTATTATTTTTCCGTATTCTTTATACTTAAGATGAATTGTGCGCGAAGAAAAAGTTTTATAGACTAATTCAAGCGAACAAGGCCGAATGCACGTTTGACCTTAGCCTCTCCCATAGTAAACAACTAGCTGAATAAATACTCTAGATAACTATTTAGCGAACATAATTACGTACATATTTTAATTAAAAGCGATTTAATTTTGTAGCGATCTATTATTTCGATGGTTTAGAGTTTAATTTAAGTATGTTAAACTAGGTTTTGCCCCCGAGTTTACTTAAGAGGAATTTAGGTAGAAATTTGTTTAGGTAGAAACAAAGTTTAATTAATAATTTAATGTTCCAATTCAGGCTACGAATTAAGTGTGAACAAAGTTTATTTCTAATTAAGTAATTTATAAGTTTTACATAAATATCTATATTTACCATTCAAAAAGACTCTAACGGGTTGATGGAGAGGATAAAACATAGGAAAAGTAAAAACAAACAATCAATTATTTTTATAAGATCAAAATTGATACTTGAGCTGAAACTGTTATACTATTCAAATAAATAAAACTAATGGAATAAATCATTAGCTGGCCGTCTAAATATTTGTACGCTACTCGTAAATACAATAACATACAATCATAGTGAAGATATGTTTAAACGAATGGCAAATGCTGAAATGAAATCAGTCTATTCAGCGGCTTTATTGACAGATGCTTTTAAATTTATAGCATTGTTTATCTAAAAATTAAATAACATTTCGATAGAAACACGTATTAAATTCAAATAAAATAAACGCATTGACTTAATGTGAGAGTAGCGAATTGGTGTTTGTTATTCAATCACGCAAAAACCCCAAACAAATCCGATTTTTTAAATAGACAAAACAAAAAGAGTTCGGTTAAGTATACATATACAAAGGTGTATAAATAATTTAACTAAAATTTGATAACCAGGCAACATTAGTCATTTTAAAGAATTTAGTTAGGTATACCTACATAAGTACATATGTATATCTTAGCAACTAAAATTTGTAGCTATACATAGCCGACGGCATCTAGTAGAAACCCACTGTAAATGGCTTCAGTCTATCTTCCTTGGATCAAATCCTTTCTTTAATTCATAATACTCTTTCAAATTCTGGATGACTTTGAAGTTGAGTCTCTAATTTCCCTAATTTCCCAAGAATGAACAATGACATGTTACTGTGGTCGATGACTTGTCTTAATTGTTTCTCCTACTTCGCCGTTCTGGAGCCTTCCTTGTTCCTTCGAATAAAACACCTTATTAGTATCTCATATAAAAATTAACATTTCTGCAAGAGCTGTCCCTTCCTAGTAGAGATAACGTTCGTGTCTTATAACTTTGGTTATGCCTGAGGTCAATACCATTGCCGTGGGGTTGCCACGGTCGGTGACTCATCTTACCTTGTTACATTTACTGGTAATGTATGTCATCTATATTTAAACGTGACAATTCTAGGAATCAGTTGGGGTTAAGAGCTTTTAACTATCGAGAAGTAGGTAACAAAACTAAAACTTTAGTGCGGTTTTTTAACGAACTGATTGATTGACTGATGATTCTTCTGAATTAAGACCGCCCTTAGCGTCGGATTAAGCGGGCGGCGAAAGTACTCCGATTGTTCAATCGATCCATCAATCTAGGTGGCTTTCTTAAAAATATATTTTTCACTTAATTTTAAGGAAACAGCTGTAGAACGATAAGGCACGACACTATTAATTTTCTACGTAAATTTGCGATACGAAATTCCAATATCAAACAAAGGTTTGGAGTTTATTCTTCCGCGCCAAACGGGAATTCAAAAGTAACCTGTCTTAGTACTAAAAAGGTCCTCCAAAACTAAATAAAGACCTTTGACTCTAAATATGTTACTACATAATATTATTTAAAAATGTAACTTGCACTCACATTAATAAAAAGTTACTTAATTTCACTAACATTCGTTCACTAGCTTGTTTCCTGTGATTACGGACAAAAATACTAAAAAATGTACTGATCATTATGTTACACCTACAAAATATAACTCTGCCACAATTTTCTGTGTAACAATTCAAAGTTATTTTGTTGACGCTTTGATAAAATTTTAATTCGAAACGGATGAAAGTCAATAACACACAAAAACATCAGAATTCGTTGAATTAGCAATGCACAAAGTGCATTTTTAATTAACACTTAATAAAAGCACCTAGCTAGTTCGAAAGCTAACTAGGTACTCGCCTATATATCGATTTTAAAGCTCGTTAGTGATGTGGAATATAGAAATCATAGTTCCATATTATGCTTGAGTTATGAAGGATACTTCTAATTATAAATTTACTACATCGTTAAGTACCTACTGATACTAGTATGTCTATAAAATATCGATAACTAACAGTTTTTTTACGCAGTTTTGGAAGTGTCTTGGTAAGAAATGTTTTTATAAATGAACAGCGAAACCGAAGTAATATTTGAGGTATGTATATTGCGGTGGTATACACATTTCGACAACTTTTATCTTCGACAACCGTACCTCCCTAGCCAAAAGTTATAAATAACTAACTTCCGCCCGCGACTTCGTTCACGGGGTCCTAATAATTTGACCAGGGATAAGGATAAATTGTTCTATATGTTAATCCAGGTTATAATCTACCTGTGTACCAAATTTCATTCAAATCTGTAAAGCAGTTTCGCGTGAAAGAGTAACAAACATACATCCGTCCATCCAGGAATAGATAGGTAGGCAGTACCCCAGCGAACTTATATAATTATAATTATTCCACCTATTCCTACACACTTTGTCTATTTCTGTCATATTAAATAAATAACTTAAACAATTTACAAAAAAAATATCGACAAAATTAACACAATGATTAGATAGTAGTGTGGGTGCCCTATTACAACGGGAACTCGAATAGCATCCGGCTAAATTATTTTAGTAATCTATGCAGATAACAACTGTATAATTTGTCGCAAAATAACGCGCAACATATTTACTACGTGTGTTATAGGTAGGTACGCGATTTCATAATAAAGTTGGGCCATATACTTACATTTTTGTACCTCCTATAGGTATGTCGGTAGTAGGGTAGATAGTTATAGTTACGTTACCTTAAAGTACCTATTTATGAAACAACAAATATTATAAAGAGGAAAGGTTTGATTTTTTGTTTGTTTGTTTGTTTGTATGAATTGAATAGGCTCCGAAACTACTTGGCAGATTTGAAAAATTCTTTCACTGTTGGAAAGCTACATCATTTCTGAGTGACATAGGCTATATTTCATTTTCAAAAAAAATAGGCATCCTTACTAAAATTACGATAACGTAATCCAAGGTGTGAAAAAAATATCAAAAAACTACCTTACATCGCGTGCGCTGCGAAAACTATTGATGATAGAACAAAATGATATACTACATTTTTTTAGAACACACCATTATCTACAAAAAATCAGCGGCAGCATATCTCTAACTATTACAGTCATGTCACAATAAGCGTTTTTTTATTGAAAAAAAGAAATTAAAATACCACCGCTACAAAAAGCTCTTTATTTGTACCTTGGTATTAACCCTTATCAAAATAAATGATGTATTATTTAAGACTGCTTCAATATCTTTATATTACTTTTTGAATTATTCGATTCTGACAATCCATTCAAAAGATATCACGAGTTAAAAAAAAATTAAAAAATAAACTGTATTCGGCTAGCTATGCGTTGTAGGCGTCACTCGGGCAGGGGTACGGGAGGAACATCCTAACATGTAGGTCTTAGTCCACTACGCTGGCCTACTGCGGGTTGGTGGACTTCACATACCTTTGAGAACATTTGTTTTTGTGAAATCTCAGGCATGCAGGTTTTCTCACGATGTTTTCTTTCACCGTAACAGCAGGTGATATTTAATTTTTTATAAAGCGCACATTACTTTTTTTACAAAGTCATTGGTGTATGCCACTGGGATTCGATCCCGGATCCCTCGATTCGAGGTCGAATTCTAAGCCACTGAGCTATCTGTTACTTTTGTTATTCATACTTTTGCTTAAATCCTTATCCAAATATTTTTCGTTGTAACTAACGTGTTAAAGTTGTTTGGTTTTCGCAATGGACTTGGTGGTGGAAAGTTAACTGTGTTTCAAAAAGCTTTTGATATTAGTCAAATTAATTGGCAGAGCGAAGCCTGCCGGGTCAGCTAGTGAAACATAAATAGGGATGTTTCTTAAAGATGATAATATGAATATGCAAGAAGAGGGATGGTGATTATTAGAATTGTGACAATTAGGTACTTAGAATGATGTAAAAATCTAAAAAATGCGTGGTAAAATAAAAAATGTAAATAAAAATGTAGATACCTATGTTTATTAATATATACTCATAAAGATTTTTATTTTATTTCCCGCAAATAATCCTTATATACTTACCTACTCGAAAAGATTTCGGTTCATTACTATTTTCTGCAACACTAACCAATTTATGTTGATTTCCATGGCATGTTTCAGCATGCTTCGATACCGAGTGCATCATCTACAATAATACGCAACGAAAATAACATTAAGTAGGTATCATTTCGTTGGTAAACCCGGATAATCGAAGTGTTTACATTTTGAATGTGTACTGACTGCCAGATTTGCCTCACGTTACATACAGACAGACGCCACGGTCATAATTAAATCGAAGAACGTAATTTTACGACTGATGCAATAAAATGATTAAATAATCAAAGTGTTCTAAACCTATCGAGGGAAATTCCACCAATCGACAAAATGTAGTTATTCGCGCTCTATAACCATTTAATCTTAATGTGATTCCCGAGTGTTGATGCATAAGTGATACTTATGCATAAACACAATATGTACTTTAAGATTTAATTTTACCAATAAATTGAAATTCAATTAAGTTTAATGAAAATCACAGTCCAATAAATTTAGATTTTCCTCATAATATTAGTTTCCAATGATGTCCAATAAATTGAGTAGGTAACGTGATACCTACTCGTATAACTACGAGTTTTAACAAACACGAGAAAAAACGACTCTTAAGATACTCTTTCATTTACAAGGCAATATTACTAATATTTTAAACTTAGATCTACAAAATTAATTTTCTTGTTACTTATATCCAGGTACTAAGAACAACTAAATAGATTTAAATAACAATGTCCTCGTAATGTTTAAATTATACACTTTATAAACAAGGAAGTTAGTCAGACAATTTATTGTTCTTTTGGTTTATGTACTCGTAACTTTTATTGCTTTTCTGAAGAAAACTTGAGCTAAAAAGAAATATGAAAGCTCTTGTATGAATGGAAACGGCAGTCGTCTTCTTATACTTAAATCCAAATACCTATAGGGATGCCCAAAAAATATATTGTATCGATATATCGTATCATATCATACACGAAAATGGCGCTTCTCTTTGTATATGTCGTATCGTATTCGTATCCCATGTTTTTTTATTAATTTGCGAATTTTGCGATATAATTAGTGTTTTTAATGAAAGTGGATATTTTAATGGTGTTCTTTAATTTTTCTATGCAAAAAATTAGTTTTTATTAAAAATTAAGAATAAAAGAAGGTTCAATGGCACTATTTATCATATTTCCTCAATGATTTTATAGGAATTTTCAAGTTATAATGGTAAAAAAAATGTCGTTGATACGATACGATATTTTAAAATGATACGATATATCGAAATGTATCGTATGGTCAAAATATATTATCGATATATCGAAGTGTGCTGTATCGATATTTCAATAAATCGTTATGGGCATCCCTAAATACCTATAAATGAATGAATTTTTTTTCAGATGCAGCACGTGTTTCATTTGATATTTTTAAACTGTCGTGCTTTTTTAACTGAATAAACAGAATACATAAAGCACTCAATCCCTGCGACTATTGTGGATCACAATCAATCAACCATTTTTTGCAGTGTTACCAGAAATTTTGTTGTTTGATCTCCCCGAATCTTCTCTAAAATTTTCCCCCAAAATTCAGACTTTTATAGACAAATAAACCCTATAAAAACCTCAATATTTATGGTCAAAGTAGGGTCAAACGTATCTAATCTGCAAATGATTTAATCCTATAATAATTACTCAATAAGATATGTTTTAGTAGCTGAATCATTCTGAGCGGAAAAATTTAATTAGCGATCCGTTATCCTCTATATCCTTATTCTTTATTTTTTGAATAGTTAACAGGTATATTAAAGGGATGAATTCGGATATCAATCAAATTCCTAGTTAATTTAGAAGCATTACGTATTAGAAGAACTTTATATTTTTATATAAATACGCGCGATAAAAATCATGAATGAATTTGAAGGTTGGAATGCCAGTTTTACAGCTAGTTTTATCAATCGTGAATAAGAATAACGATACGAGACTACATGAGGAAGTCTACATGTGTTTTTTTTTGTAGTTAAACTTTTGCAAAAAATTTTGGTTACAGTACAGAATTGCGCTTTTGCGATACCATTTTGCGATAAAAAATAGTAGGTATACATAAATTGTTTCCGTACAATTGTGAAACAATAAAGGCGACGGGGATGAAATAAACATTATGATATTGTGATTTTTTATTTGTGTCATTTTATGTATTTGATATCAGAAACACAATTTGAAAGACTGAATTTATATATTTTATATAATTTATATATTTTATTATATTATTCAATACACTTCACTTCAGTTATATGTACAAACAAGACAGTCAGAAAAAAATAATGAATCCGGGAAGCTCCAAATTATCTTATCATCACGCAACTACGCAACTTAAAGTTTCACAAACTTTGTTTTGAATATTTACTTTTCCAACTTTGATGTATACGTAGGAATACATGTAAATTTATCCTAATATATTCGGCATCGTAACGTTAGAAGTTTTAATTGAATATCAAAGCGAATAATGCAATCATGCATTCACTACATTGAACAGACCACTGTTTACAGCCAGCAGTTAAAGTAACCGAGAAACAGCATCGATAAACCGTTTAGAGTTTCGTCAGTCGCTGACATTAATTATATTGTTCGGTGGGGAAAAAATATCGTTCAGTGTGGTGCGAGATCGGCCTGCAGTTGGTCGAGTAGTCGGTTATCGAGAGTGAAGTACTCGTTGTTGTATGTGTAATGTGTTGTATTGTGTAAGCTCAGTGCATAATATTATTTTCGGGGGCGCCGTAGCGTATCTCGGTGTAAAACAAGCCGGCTCTGTCAATTGTACTGTGCTATGAGCGTCGACCAGTCGCGCGCGCCCGTCGCCAGCCGTCTCCCGCGCACACTCCACACAAAAATGACGTTATCGACACACCACAGTTGACGTCCTATTCGATTTATGTTCAAAACGTTCAATATGTGTTGTGCGAGTTTCACCAACTACCTTTTCCATAAGCTGCGGAAATACACTTACGGACTGACCGGCCGGGAAAGTAAGTACATTGACGACATCCCGAATATTTTGGCGTCGATGTCTCCTGCATGTCAGTCGCGTGATGCGGGTGGGAACGATGCATTATTTATGTTTAAATGAAAAGTACAGCAATATTCTGGAGTATCGGTCTATTTATATCTGAACCTTCGCAGACTTCAGCAATGCGTACACACGCGCTAAATTGGTTCCTTCATAACAATATGAATTAGATGCTCATGCCTATGCTTGCATGATCTAGACGAACTCACACTGAGTGGTTAGGTACTGACCGAACAAGACATACCTAACCTAGATATCTATACGTTCGCCGCCAATATTCAAATCAACTTTCTAGAATCTCCCAGAGCATTACGCAAAACACGAGGTGTCATTCACTTCCTATGCACAACTGCACAAGTTGGATTCTTAGCAAGAAAAAACTTTAATCATTTCTTATAATAATTTTAACTGCACGACCAATCAAAATGAATTTAAACGGTACAGCAGTGATCTGGTATTATTCATATGTTATGATAAATATATTTGCGTTGCGGTCATGCTATTGTACTCTCGTATTTTCTGTATATACAATTCTCACGGCTTAAATAAACCAAACCAGCGACGACGTAGGCGATTTATTCCTCCACATGATTTCTTAAATTGAACGCGAAAAACTGGCCATATGTATATAAACAAAATAGCGTAATAATGTCTTTGTGTATTTATTTACAAAGCTGTTCCGAATGAGTTATTGCCCATCTCATTGCACTGGTAACACAGATCAAAACAATACAACGGTGACAGTAAGTTGACAATATACATTAAGTTGAGTTAAAAATATACATGCTCGTTTAAAACTTGACTTGCCTGATAGTACTATCAATAGTTTCCATAACATGAGATATGTAGAAACATCTTCATAATCCTCATAATTTACATAAATGCTTTGTTAATTAAGTAGACGATGTTACAAAATAACCATCGTTTAGTTCTTGTTTGGTCTTCGACACGAATTCCATCTATAAATAGTAAGCAAATCGTCTGTTTTCCTGAACTAATCTGAACCATTGTTTTAGAATTAACAGGAAAGTAATTTTGCGAGAAACTATACTTTTATCCCGTCCAGGAAATATACTTTTAACGGTGTGATATTAAAAATCCGCTTAACTTGTGTTACACTTGGGGAGGTTTGGTTGCTAAAAAACTTTAATTAAATGGACCTCCTTAGTCTTCATAAACAGCAAATAGCAATGGACCATTAGACGCAATGAGAATTTATCATCAGGTGGCCTGCATACTCGTTAGCTAGTCATTTCCTTTAAAAATGTTTGCGCAAACGAATCTTGAGATGAACTAGTTTCATATCCATGGCATAACTGTAGACTGTAACACGCAAAAACGTTAAATGATCAATTGACTTACATTTTATTCTTAATCAAACAGTGTAGAAACACAACTGAATGCTTAACCCGCTATGCGCATGAGTCACTCTTAACGTTGTAAAAACAGTTATGAGTAGGAACATCTTTATATGAATAACTCTTAACATGTTTGGGATTTATTTGCACGCTTGTGTAGGAGAAATTACGTATACTAATATTAACATTTTATACGCAGCTTTTTACGTAATCTCTACCGAAAATATTGAGAGGAATGAGTATACCTACTAAATGAATGATTGATTACTTACCTTAACGGTAGTCAATGAAAATTCAGTCTTGGTCTTTGTCTATAGAATGATCTTTAGTGAATGGCAGCTTTATTAAAGTTTGCTCAGGGAAATACCAGCACCGTCTCATTCATTAGATCGCCGCGCCTCGCCGTCCAGCAAGATTTTTTTTCGGCTAGGAAAGTGATACTCAGTCTTAGATTAAATCAAAAAGGGAAGATACGGCACTAGCGTCTCATGAGTGCGCACCTTAAATTAGGTCCATGCACACAATTTCACTTTAGTCGCATTTGGGCTAGCTATTGAACTACATGTGCGCTTAGAACACAATAATCGCGGATTTTCTGTGTTTAAAAAGGTAAAACAATGCCTTCGTGTGCTTTTAAAAGGTGCACAAACAGTTCAAAAACAAAAAACAAATTCCACGGCATCTCTTTTTATTCGTAAGTACACTTAAACTTAATTTTTCTTCAAAATCACTGATGGTTTTAAATGTAGTTCGCCATTTTTATCAAGAGCGAGTGTGAGCGAGACGGTCGCGCGCGCGATGACGCGGCACTCTGCGAGTCTCTCCCGCTATGATAAAACTTCGCTCTGTCTCGCTCGCCCGATTGACACTTCATTTTTATAGGCGTATGTGTGTAAGTTACATATGTAGTTGAGTCGGACTAATTTTATGATTGATACTATGATATACAAGTAAGCGTATGCCGTATCTTGCCTTTTTGATTTATCTATGCTCAAAGTGAACGATAGTGGCCTTAAGGGGTCCTTGGCAGGAAAAAAACAACAAAAATGGACATACGTACCATTTCAATTTGCCTGGGGAGATGACCTATAACATACCTATAACCCACCACGAAATCAATTTCATATGTTTACACATTTAAGGATATAATTATGTGCACTTATGTATTTATAACCACACGATCTTTTACCTCATACTCGTACAAAGCTATCATAACCTTCGTCCGTAACCATTTTAATACACTCAAGTGCTATTGGCTTCGCTAAATTTACTTTTCTGAATACGTTACCTTTGATCTATCGTCTACAGTTTACTCTGCCCAATGTACGTTCATTCGTCTATTTAGTTTCTACAAATAAAATGTACTTCGTAATACAAAGTAAATTACCTACTTAACTGAAATAAAGTGTATGCCAATGTATTAACCGATAGGTCATTAATTTACCAACTTGACACGTGCAGATGGACTTGTAATTTAACGTAAATGTAGCACTGTCAGTAACCCATTAATGTCCCACTACAGGGTCGGGTCTCCTCCTTGCAATGAGAGGGATGTAGGCCTTAGTCCACCACGCTGGCCTACTGCGGGTTGGTGGACTTCACAGTAGCAGTATTGATAGTATAATTCGGTTTTCATGTTCGGATTTGTACAATGAATAATCTTGACTTACAATATTAAGACAAGTAAGTGTGATTTACAATAGGTACTTCAGTTTTAGTCAACAATTAAATATTTGAACAGGCTACCTATTCAAAAGTCTGACTTTAAAATCCTAGTTTCCAAGCTACATTGTATTACGTTCAATGAAATATAAAATGTGTGATATTTTGTTGCTCTAGTTATTTACAGTTTAACATAAAGCTTTTTTACGTGATAGCCATAGCACGATAATATTATAATTTCTTAGAAATAGCTTCTACAAGCTAGAACTAACATTCCAATCGAATTCTAAAATCTGAAAAACCCTAGACCTGCGTGCGACGTAGGAACGTAGAAACTAGAAATAGCAAGTAAGTACCTAATAATTGTTTGGAAAATTCGCCAGAACCAACAATTGAGGGATAAAGTGGGTATAGAGGCGGTATGAATGCAGCTTAAGTTTGTGGACCATTTCACAATACCACTATTTATAGGGCTGCCCGCCGTCCGGATTCCATGCGTTTGGCCTACTTTACATAATAATATCATCTATGCAACGAATCAGTGGATTTTTAACGCATATGGGCACAGCACAAATCCCAGACAAAAGCTCTGCCCGAGTCGTTTCAAATTTTCTAAATAGTCTCTTTCACTTTCTCGCAGAAGCAAACCGAAGCTGAAGTCATGAAGAATATTGTGCTTTATGGGAGATAACTACTGTGCCAAAGTACTAAAACTTTGGAGAGTTTTGGAGTTATTGTAAATAAGTGGGAGGTCATTAGAATTCACATAAAAAGTATAGTAATAAGAAATCCGTACAAAATTACTAATCAATATAATTATAAACTAAAAGATAATTTAGATAGAAGTTCGTACCTACGAGCGAGTACGTACTGTGATATTTAACAAATAAAAAGTCCTTTTACTTGCTTTTCTTTCCTGATATTCTATATCTTGGCAGCAATGATGTAATGGAAATTGAATTTATTTTTCGAAGGACAAAGCTCGGAACACGCTAGGACTTTCATTAATATTTAAGTATCAATTCTTGAACACTTGGAACTTATTTGTAAACTCCCGTGTTATAGTGACTTCAGACAGGATATTATTCCATAGGTGGCGATGGTTTTGTGCAATACACGACAACCCTGTTCACGGTATTGTTATGCTGAGTCGAGTTTATCGTAGGCATTGTTATCGGAACATAAGCTTGCTGTCGACGCAATCGAAATATAAAAGCAAACCAACGAACATTCGAGTTCCAATAGGAATAGCCTAGCGAATATAAAACGATTCCGATGACTTATGAATCTTGTAAACACAGCACAATAATACCTATCAAGAGAATAGAAATGAATTAGATTGAATTTTTAAGGCCGTATTAGTTTTCAGTTTAATTTAGATCTTACAGTTAAACAAATGAGTATAAAAAGAGAGTAGCCTTTTACTCTAGTAGTCTAAGTTGCACGTAAAATTCGCTATGTATATACTTTAAAATATGTTTTTGAGGCCTTACCTTTACCTAACTTTATTCTTTAAGTATTATATTTTACTAGGACGATCTTAATGAGCAGTCGTAATTACTCCATTTCGTAATTAGTCACTGCTTTCAACATAAATAATAATGAGTATGCAAAATTTAATGCGGGGAATTTTATTATTTAAAAATATTTTTTTATCTGTTGGTAATATTTAAAAATAACATTTAAAACTTCCAGTTGTGGTTTAATCTACTCATAAATAAGAAAGATATATCGGTTGAAGACCAACCAATATCATATTGTCGTCTATTATAGCAATAGATTATTTTAACACACACTTTTCGTAACAATTTGTGTTTTTATCATTTTATTTGTAGATGCATAAATTTAATCTTTTGGTTTCTGAATTTTTGCACTACGCTCTCGTTCTATTATTCAGTCAAGTCTAAAATTGGCACAGATTTTTTTCCTGCAGTTGTCAGTCTTACGTTATCTGTCACGTTTCATCTGAATATAATTTAATTACTTTCTAATTTCGATTAGTTAATAGACCGTAAAATATCAATTATACAATTTAGATCGGCTCAAAATAAAAAGTGTAAGTAAAACTAAGATTAAAATATATCTTCACGTGGTAATCACCATAAGATGTTGTTGAAAAACATAAAGATACAAGAACTTATTGACCTATACTAATTCTTAATAAAAAATCGTACTTCAAACCAATCTGATTCGAAATTCAAAATTTTAGTAGAATTCAGAATTTGTTGCATTGCACTTGCTGTTGTTATCAAGGAGATAAGACAATACTGGCCGCCTTGAATCATCTAAAAGGAAGTAAACCAATCAATTAAAAGTCACCATAAACTTGTTTTTAGCGATTAAATCAACGACATTACAATTTCTATAGCCAATTGAACGAATAAGACATACTGACCTTGACACGCCGGCCAAACATTATCCTTTTGTCTCAATTGCTCCGTAATTGTCGGGGACGTCTTCAGTTCTATTCTGAGATACAATTTGCACTTACCGTTCGTTCAAATTGCACCTTAACTGAGCGGGGGTATCTCTGTCATGAGTGGGTTACACGCGAAGCAACGAGGTAAAGGTTTAAAACAAGCAGTATACGCTCCTATCCTTACGAGTTGCTTGGCAAGACTTCAACGTTTTCTACAACTAGGCGTATGCCGGGTAAAGAGCTGAGCTAAGAATACGGTTTCCTATTCGAGATGTCCGGGTTTGAATCCCAGTGCAACGCAAGTTGAGTTTAACTATACTAAATATCACCTGCTGTCACAGTAACGGAAAACATCGTGATAGAACCTGCAGGTCCGAGAGTTTTCCATAAGGTTCTCAAAGGCATGTGAAGTCCACCAATTCGCATTAGGCCAGCGTGGTGGACTAACCGTTGCAGTTGGTCACTAATGAGGTCCAGTATGGATATCCCCAAACAGGACAAAATTTTGTCGAAAGGCGATCTCCAAAAATTATTATTATTTATTATCGTTTTCAACTACATTTTTTTTATTATTCCTTAAATAAACATTAAAATTACTTGTTATACATACAAAATAGTTTGCTTTAAGCAAGCATGTCAGTAGCAAACGTGCTGTAAATAATTATTGTTAGTTACATCTACAGATTTTGTAATGTGGAGTCGTGTTATGTGAAGAGTTTGTTCATTAAAACAAATAATAAATAGTTAAATAAACCATCGAGAATTCTCAATAGGTATAAGCTAGACGACCTTTGTGGTTATGAACTCACTTCGACGTGTTAGGTATTGGTTAACAAAGTGGTGAATTTAATTTTTAATAATTGCGATAATATCAAATCAACATACGAAATAAACACATGTGATTGTTGTCAAAAACCTACAACTTTTATATTGCAGCCAAAAACAAGCCAAAACTGTCGTAGTCAATTAACATAGTCATTCGTTTAAAAGCTTAGTCAAGTTAGTGCATAAGAAACGAGTACCTGTGTCGCTGTGAAATACACGCTGCTGAGTCGGTTGTGTGATTGTGTGTTCTATGTTGTGTGTGATGTGTCCAGAGGACTGCATGGGGTGCCTCATGGATTCTAACAATAGCCTATAATTGTTCACTAATCCTACCAGCTTCGTTCTGAGGGAAAGCTAAAAGTTATCTTTCGAAAATGCCAAAGGGTAAGTTATGTGTATGCACTGGAAAAGTCATTCTACCGCTAACGTAGATGTATGTATTTATAACATCGTTATTTCTATATTCTTATGTATTTAAAAATGATTCAAAATAATAAAGAAAAGAAAAATAATAATATAAATCTATCTACAGTCTGAATTGACCATGCCACAAGAGGAGCTATTGGATGGCATATTCAGTCTGTAGATAGTTTCCTAACGTAGATTGATTTTAGTATTCAGTATACTCATGAATTTTTCCGATACATTTTAATCTTGATCTACGAGTAAAGCCAGCTTCCTTATGTAATTATGTGTTTCTCCTGTATGCTTTGGTTTTCAAAGATCTTCGTGGTCGATAGTGGTTTTATTACTTTTTGCGTCTAATAAAAGTTGAATAAATTATTATTTATTTTTGATAATTCGTTACTCCTTAACAATAATGAAGTAATTTAGGAACATATTTATAAAAAATAAAGAATAGACAATATGATCATGATAATGACGCATGCATAATACATAACAATTAATTACGGTTCATAATTATCTAATGGCCTACGTCATGTGGTAAAATAAAAAGAAGTCAAGAATAAAATAATTGTGAACGAATAAACGTGATAAAAGTGGAATTTTAATCATTGCTTTACGTGCCCATTGTGATTTGAGGAGCGTTGTTTAAAAGTAAAAGGCTATTATCGGTAATTCGAAACGGCTATCGACCTTCGAAAGACCCCGATAAGAAAGAAGTAAGCTTCATTACTACACACAAACCGCTTTAAGGAAGAACAAACCGACCATTTCATTCGAATGAAATGCATAATTTTATATAAAAAATAAGAAAATCGTACAATAATAATGTGGTCGAGAGAACGCCCGCACGTGGAAGCATAGGACGTCAATGCAAGTAAACTGTTACAACTATTTAAAGGTAAGAAAAATGCCCACGATCTCTAATGTGCGTTATTTTTAAATGAAAGATACATCAAAGAGTGGCATGTTAACAAAAATATGACCTTAAATGAACCATTTCAGACGTCATATTAAAAACAAAAGTGTGACTAACAGCAATCTTCACTTTCGATCTAGACAAATACAGGCTAATGTATTTTAGTTGAAAACTAAAACTGGCTGCATAGAAATGAAACCGCTGAGAAGAGAATGCAATGTTTACTGAATTGAGCGGCTAATTGATTTCGCAGCTAGTGACGTTACTTATCAGCAATGATAGCTTTGATGATCGTGAAATTGAGTCGGTTATGCGACGAAATTACTGGAACTACAAACGATTTTGCTATTAGTACTAGGTAATTGAAGGAGTACGGGCGGTTGATTGGTGGTCTCGAGTTACACTGGTTGACGCCACTTGAATCAATGATGTGCCATTGGCTCATTGTTTAATCGTCTGTTTTACCAGCTGTTATGGTCATACCCAAGATATTCGTGCATGCGACTTATTATGACACCCAGAACATGTGATTGTGCCGATTACTTATTACAGTTTTCTGGTGGCTCAAACAACTAATGAGTTCAGAGAAATTCGTGTTTTGATACGGAATATTTTACATATTATCGATTTGTTTACCTTCTTCAGTTCCAAGAAATGAAACTTAATTCATATGTTGACACACTTATTTATTGAGTTTTAAATATTAAATATTAATTTTTTAAATATTATGAAGGGACAATGTTTAATCAACTTACGTAACTGAAGGATGAAGATTATATAAATATCTAAAATATCACGTGACTTTTAGACTCTGGATTTTTTCAATTGGCATTTCCTTAAGTTAGTTGAAATGCACGAAAAACAGCGACCAAAACCAGCAGCGCTCGTTGAAGCATTTGGATCCGTTTAAACTAAATTTCCTTAAAATGATAGCCCGAGGATAGACAACACAATATGCAATAATTTTACGCATAAAGTTAACAGCCGGGAACATTGCGGTAGTGAATTACAGAATATATACCAGGTAGATACCAGTATTAAGCGCTACATACACAGGAAATCTTTTATGAAACTACTTTGCAAATGCATGGTAGGAACAATACGATTCGCCTTGATTGCCGCGCCTCAGGGCATTGGCTATTGTGAACTCCAATCCACATCTCTATTGATTTCGAAACGACAACCGCATACTGACCCTACATTATTAAAGCAAGAACTGTGACGTCAGAATGAGGATTCAATTCTCATTACATACTTGAATTTTAGAGTTAAACTTGAATTTTAAAGTTAAATTGACAATCTTACAGAGCTAATCGACGTCACTGTTTAAGAATTGAAAAAAGAGAAATAAGAAATTGAAAAAAATGTTTGTGGATGGTATTGTGGTATGCAGGATTTATTAAAAAATGGAAAAAAATGTAAATTGTAAAGTTAAAAAAAATCAACTCTAAATTTTTTCATCAAGTGACTTTTTAAAATCAAAGTGAACAATTGACAATCTATTAGACGTCGATGAAAACGCAGACTCAACCAAAACCAGATCTATTTTTGTATATATATAAAAAATAAACCGAGGATTAGCTTAACCTTTTGTGGATTTATTGATTCCGCATACTGACCTCCGGATTATCGACTCAAGAATTTTAAAGTTAGTATGAAAAATCCGGAATTTGACTTTTATTGTGGGTCTTTTTGGTACGGGATTTACCTACAATTGACAGTCGGACAGCTGAGCCGAATATCGGCTTGATACGTTACGAAATCCGCTCGGACAATATGAGTTATTCAATTGTAGTGCAATCGTAAGGTGGATTTAGAGTTCCGTACCTCAAAGGTACCAACGGGGCCTTTGGTGATAATGCTTTACCTCTTTCTTCTGTGATTCAGCTACTTTGCAACGTCAAAGGCTTGTCATTACACCCAAAAAATTGTTTTTTTAAATCTAAATTAAACAAGGAGACATTTAAAAATCATAGATTGTCCAAATGGCCACAATGTTTATGTAATAACCAAACCGTAGTTATTAGCTATGTCAAGTATTGTTGCTCATCAATGCCTAATTTACGAAATAAAAATTGTGTCGTTTGTTAAGAAAATAATAGGATACGATATCAGTCTATCAGTATGTATCTACATTACCCAATAGCGACACATACTTGGTAAAACTTATAGATTATTGACATTAGTTTCTCAGACAAAAAGCAATAATATAACCATTAAGTTTAACCATCTAATAGTAACCATAACGTCATTCGTTATGGCTCAATGGTTATGTTAAGTTACATAATTATGTATTACATTAGTTCGATTCCCAGAAGAGCAAAAATTTTAAGTGTTTTTAATTATCTATGTCTGGTTTTGATGTTTGTCTTTTTGTGTTCTTTATGTCCATGTGGCACAAATCTTAATGTGTAGACAGGCGGACTGCAGTTCAACTGCAAAAGTGCATAGTACATGCCATCCGTGTAGTTCTATTGCTGTCGGTGTGCAGTTGTTGGAATTGCACAGCTGCAGTGTAATATTTTTCATTAGGACTGCAATTCGACCGCTTTAACAACTATTTTTTGCAGTTGGAATGCAGTTTGAAATACGATCCGTCTGTCTACACTCTTAGCACTGAATGTAATGTGCTGTGTTCTAATTTTTGTTTTAATAAAATCTCAACAACATATTGTCTCGTAATAACTACGGGTAGTTCCTGCTATTGCTTCCGTCCTTTGAATATTGACGTCCATTCTTACATGAGCCCTTGATTGCAGGCGACGCCGATATGTCGCTGAAGCAGGGCAGCGGCACCGGCAAGGTCCACTTCGGTGGTCTGGACGATGTTTCCCTGTACGGCACGCCAGTGGAGCCCGCGCCCCCAGCCTCCGACGCCAAGCAGGGATTCCTCCGCAACCAGCTCCAAGCCCTCTTCCAGCCCACCGACAACAAACTAGCCATGAAACTCTTCGGCTCCAAGAAGGCCCTCATGAAGGAGCGGATCAGACAGAAGGCGGCCGGACACTGGGTCATCCATCCATGCAGTAGTTTCAGGTGAGTTTCGTTCAAGCTTCAGGTTATTTGTGGTGACAGCAAACTATATACAATGGCTGGGTAATGTGCCGCTGGCACGGCAAGTCCATTAAAATTTGTCGCGTCTCTTTGTACTTTGAACGAAATTTTTTCGTAAGCAATAAAGCACCTACATTTATTTCTTACGATACCTAAAGCTCCGAGCCTTTTTACGTTTGGCTACATTCTATGGATGATTAAAAAAATGCTGCAAAAATGATATAACAACTCATTTGATAAACATAACAGGATTGCTTAAAAATACAAAAAAGCTGAATATTACTTATTTAATTACTAGTTGTAAAATCAAATATTGTTTTTCAATATCTCGCTTATTAAATAAAATTAAAGTCTCGCATGTCGATAGGTACAAATTTAAGTGTATATATTCTGTTATTTTATTTATTTATTCATTCAAAAGACCAATAAAGTAAGGTATGGCCGTTACATTTTTATTCTGAAATTCACAATGGATTTGTTATAAATATTTGCGCAGCACGTACCTAGTAGCCACACGGCCAATGCAAATATTGATAAAGCTTAATTGACTTTAAATCCTTTTAGAATAGGTTAAAACTTTTAAAATGCCTTTTGAACTTTCTGTTAAAGTATAAGTATGATAAAAATAAAAGCTTTAAGCCAAGTGCTTATAGAATAAACATATAACAAGTAGGTAATTACAGTATTCATCGGTATAATATCCGTATTATTTATACACTATCAAAATTACAATATTATAAATTGAAATAATAAATTTATAAATTACAATTATAAATGTATAAATCACATTTATAAGTTTAAATAAATAATTTATAAATGAACGAATATTAGAATTTAATATTCGAACATTTATTTATTTCCGTTACGTCTAACGTCAAAGCTTACCGCTCCGTTATCGAGAAACTACGACGTCTATGTAACTGACAGCTCGAGACTTCCATCGCGATTATAAATACAGCTCTTTCATTTGAATCGACACAAACTTAAGCCACTATCATTCCGATAATAATAATATTTAGTTCATGATAATTTTAATTACTTCACTTAAATGGCTAACCGGCTAACTAATAACAATCTAATATTATTAATTACCTATCTATAAAGAAATAGTAGGCATTATTAATGATATTAAAATTTATGTTCATTCAAACATTATAATTTGATTTCCGTTAGTACAGCTTACCACTCCGTCATCGAAAATCTACGATATCCGATGCGGTGGGAAGGTTGGGCTTCTACTCGTATCTTTATTAATACAGTTTTGACTGTTGTATCGATACAAACTTAAACTATCATCGCTACATGTGATATGTAGCGTTCGTAAGAATTAGCTGTATGTCAATTTCTTATTCTATTTTGTAGAATAATATTTTGCTCCTCTCGTAGTGTAAAATGAAAATTTACAAAGATCGAAGAGTAAGGGATCAACGAGTTTACTATACGAATCAGAAATGAAATCCAGGGGCATACAACATACCTAATGATATGTTATATATGATTCAGACACGGAACACGCTGACTCGAGCTGGTCAGCACTAGGTAACGCCAATTTGTACTGCGGTGCTAGGGACCCTTGACATTGAGGGGTTTGTTATCCAATTTGTGTACTGGTTATATCTTCATGCAATGGGTTCAGTTCCTCCAGTCATAAGGAACGACCTTACAATTGTGAGGTCAGCGTTGTATCTTCTATGATTAGTTACGAGCGTGTCACGTCGTCGTGGGAATGTCTTATTGAAAATTAATGTGTACCTATGCCGTCTTAAATAATTAGATTAAGATAATCATTGGCTAGGTAGCAAAGCATGTTCTTTATTGGATTTCACGCGTTGATGTGGCTGCCCTTGATGTTTTGACTATAACTATATAGTCGTGATTTATATGATGACTATTTACTATAAAAGTAGATAGCATTAATTAATAGCATCCAAAATTACACTTAAGGTCCAGATGTGTTTGAATTTTTGCATTTATGATTTTGGACATAAAGAGAATTAGATAATATGAAAATTGGGCTATCCAATGAGGAAGACTACTATAAAGAACAATGAGGATAAACATTCTTCAGATACTGAGAAATCTGGTTTTGAAAAAGAGTTCTTAAGATTTCTTTAATCTGGTTTGGCCTATCTAGTAATAAGTACCTATAACATAGGTAAAATAGGAACGATTCGCGGTTACTCTATTGTTAGTATTTACCGCATTGCCTCTGATGAGTATGTTTCTGTTCATTTAGTTGATTAAAGCTTAAACTATTTTTTATTATTATTGCTATTTTATTTGCATTTTAGACGTTTAGTAGCAGTAATTCTATGTAAGTATCAGTTTCCACAAAAAATATTTCATACAGATAGATAACTATTGGAGACTAAAAAATTTGCTATGCGTAAGACTAGGTACAAGCATTGTGTATCAATTAAATTCCGAGACTATGTTATGTAGAAGATGGACGTAGACATCTGTATTTGCCATCCATGACAGGTCAATTTAATCTGGTCACATAAGTGATATCTGAATGCATAACGCGTCAGCGTTGTTTACATAATAACATGCATGTTATGCCATTAACAATTCCTTTGTAAAATGTTTAATTAATGCTGAAGTTAAAGAATTTAAATAATGTGAACAATAATAAAGGAGCGTGTAAGTTATTGAATAATGATGATTACTGAGCTAAAAATGAGATTGCTGATTAGCTGCTGTCAAATTTTCAGCAAGAAAATCTGAAATATTATGTTAGTACTTAAACCAATGAAAACACAGTCATGTACATTTTTTTAAGAACCTATCCTAAATCCTAATCGTAATCACAGACGTACCTACAATTTAAACGATGGGTGGTTTTAACTTTCAATCAAAATATGGTATAAAATTTGCCACATAGATTAATAATACTATTATTGTTTCTCTGGATATACAAATGAAATCCATGCTGACGAAGTCCCGACCAGACTCCAGTTAGAAATAAACCGAAAGACATTTCCGTTGGCCAACATTTCGCAGGTACTCTTGCGTAATGTATTTAGGTGCGAAAACGCTATCACAAAGGAAATACACACCGTCCCATTACTCCGCAGCAGTGGATATTGATTATTCATCGGCATTGTTTAACGACTCAGAAAATGGTCGGTTCATGTTAAACCCGAAATTCGCGTCTGTTTCGGACAACGGAGCGCCATACCGACGGATTAGAAATAGCACTGACCTTCGCACAAACACATGAACCCACTGTATACGGTTGTTATTTTTCGCAATCTTTATGAAGTTTGCAAATTTATTTATCTACTTTTAGGTAACCCGACTCTTTAGGCGACTTTTTGGCGTAATGAATATTTCACATTTTTGTTTTTCTGGGAAGACGTTTGAAGTTGAACTTGCAGGAGTCAACGGGATTGGGATAATAGAACGTCATGTCGGTTTAGAAATACAACTGGACTTCGCAAAAACACTTGAAACATACAGTTAGTTCGATAATTAATTGGCTGCTATATGACCTACATCATGCTTCATTAATAGAACCTGGACGTATGTACCTACATAATTACATAAACGAACGAAGGTGTTTCTTTGAAATCGAGTTTGTTGCAAACGACGTACCTAAAAATTTATCGACGTTACTTCCTACAATTGAACTACCGGCTTCAATGGCGTTGTTTTATAAACAGTTCTCTACTAACTGCACTGGCTTGAATGTGGTCATTCCAGAGTATATTCACAGTTCTAAATTGAACTACAAACGACTACTCATACACTTATATATTAATCAACAAATCATACCACCTAAAATTTTCCTAATACGGTATATTTGCTACATTTTTCTTTGTAAACCCCTATAGCTATGTGGTCAGGTCTTTGTAGATTGCAAACATGATGTTATCATAAAATTACACGTGGATATTACCAACCTACGTACTGTGCTCGTGCTTTCCATTTAACTGAGGTACCGTGGCAGGAAGTAAATAACGTTATATTACTATGATTAATGTGTAACATTTTCTGACATGATAATTGTATGCAATAAATCCAATATTAATAATATATGCTGCAAACGTGACCTGATTATATTTTCCGTTGACAACCTAACATAAGGATAGTATAGTATTAGTAGTAGGTTATAGTAAGATAAGATTTGTAGTAGGTTATAAAAGTTACCTTCGATAATGCCTTCGGGAAATATATTTCACGTCATAAATTTAATTAGATATGTTATACGGAAGTATACAGGATTACCTGTAAAACACTAGCAACCTCGCAGCACTAGGTAGCTAACACCATAAGCAACAACTTTTGTTCTACGACTTATGGTAATTTGTTAATTTTTAATTTCATACAAAAATATTTATTAATTTAATTTCCCGCTTGAATGTTTCTAACTCTGCGCGCATCGCAAAGATTACGTAAATAAACCCGTGCAAAGCGTCCTCTGTGCGAAGGACAAAGATATATACTCGTACATACATACAAACATACATACTTAGGCCTCTGAAATTTCGTATGCTTATTTGTAAGCCGTCCCTAATAGACCAACAGGTAAATATTGTGCTGTTCTGTCAATATAAATATAACATACTCGTACTATTAATAACGGAATTACTGTAGACTATACGGCTGAAGGGTGAGGGGGACAAAATTTTAAGATGTAGATTTACCATCTAAGACTAGACGAATAGAAATAAAAGTCAAGTTAGCATCCGTTTGACATTCCCAGTTACCTCTCATATAGGTATTATCTCTTATATCAGTTCATTACAGAGTTGTCATGTGTACCTACACTTGTACAGTCGCAAGGGCAACATAATTAATTGTCAGTTTGGTGACACAGAAAGCTTTCCGTCACGCGCTGCATTTCAAAGGATACGAAACCGTTCTCGCTTTGATTTTATTTCAGTGTTGTAGCAGTTTCTTTCAGTGGGTACTTTTATTTGAACCTCTAACAGAACGTGTGTTTTGGATGTAGTCTTTACGTTTGGTTACGTTAAAATCATGCAAGTGAGTGAGAGTGCAAAATAAAAAGAGAAGAAGACAGCAGGAAACCGTTGGATTCAGAAGGTCCAGGATAGTGCAGAATGGTGTTAAATACAAAGCCCACGTCCAGCAGTGGACTACAAAAGGCTGAAAGAAATTAAGGAAATAGGTACGAGTAGTCTGTTATAATAACTGGAAACCAGAGCATTGTTTAAAAGTAAAATATGCCCGCTAACGCCACTAAATCTCGGGCAAAATGATTCATGGCAATAAACGTGTGATCACGTAAATGACTTAAATGCATATGTTTTGATTACATCAGGCGCGAACGCGGACCACGATTGAGCACTGTTATGTACGAGGTCACATGTCACATGGACTGCGGCATATAGAAAAAACTAATAGGTGGTAAAGAATGTACTTATTCGCCACCACGTTAACCTGCCGCGAAGAGTATTCTTCATGTTTTTGTATCATGTCGTGTGTTAGGTGTTGGTGAGGATTAATTGCTTACTTACTGTTTTAATACTGAAAGGAGATATTAAAACACCAACTTCTGACCAAGACGGATATCTCTACTCACTAAATACAAAAAAAAACTACTTAAATAAGAGAGGCTTTTACTACTGAAATCAATTTAATATTAGCTACTACCTAAAACTGAAAAGTTTTTTGTTTGTATGGCAATTGGCTGCTCAAGTGGCCTGTTTAAATTATTGATAGCTGATGTTGGCTGTTGACACAACCGACAGCTCACTGGCCTTTCAAATATTAAATGGTTTTCGTTCAAGTATCATTGTTTTACACGCTGTAAGCAATAATTGTGAATTTAGCCTGTAACTGTATTATTAACGTTGATTTATCGTTAAACCGTTTTGATTTCCTTAACATTATCAATCCGAAAATATGAGATATAAATATGACAACAACAGACTTGGAAGTCATCTTTCTTTACTGTTGTTACAAATATTACAAATATTACTATTACTTTACTGGTTACTACGAGTAAACTGGCAACATCGTAAGTAGAGGTATTTGTTGCTTGAGTTTCAAAGGCTTAAAAGAGTAACTCCATCTCTGTATGTAATTTCTATTTTTTTGCTTATTTTGAGGTTTATTAACCTCTTTATAAATATAGTGGCTTCAGTACTACGCAATTAGGTACTTTAAAAGTTACTGAATGGCCCGTGGGGTGGAATTACCTTTTTAACAAAAGTGAAATATTTTATGAATTTTTTCCTCTGTTTATCGCTATGTTGGATAGCTTAGCGATGCACTTGGTATTTGGCGCAAATAAAATTTAATGCTCCAGTATAATGTTCTAGTATATCGAATAATATTTAAATTTTTCTTTCAAGTGCATAATTTTTTAAGAGCAACATTATAAAAAAATATTAAAATTTCATGGAAATATAAGAACACATACGAGTACCTGGTAAGGTACACATACCTGATGGCTGTAAACATAATTTATTTTGTCTCGTTCTACAAACCAAAGCACAAAAGCTTATTACAACGTTTCTTTATTCATCGATTTTACTAATATGAAATGACTTGAGGTTAATTATAACTGAGTCATTAAAATGGTTCTAGTTAATTTGAGTAGGTATGCTAATTTAAGTGCTTGTACAAAATGATAAGTCATGTTTTCTTGACCTACTTACGCGGCAACTTCGTAGGTGGTCTTTCTCGTACCAATGACAAAGTGTTAGATACAATTTTGATTGACAAGTAATTAGTCAAAAATAGATTAATGTGAAGCGCACATTGTATAGCTCTGTGAATACTGTAGCTCGTAAAATTAGGCAACGCGCGGATAGCCAGTAGTACCAGTATTTGAATAACCGACTGTTAGTGGTGAATTACATGTGGGTTTTGTGGCTTCGGAAGGCTGCTAGGCAAGGCAACCGGAGGCCTGTAGTATTATTATAAATCTTTATAAGAATAATGAAAATAATAATAATATAAAGCCTCTGGCCGCTGAGATAGCCGTGGCTGTCGTTCAGAAACCGGAGGTCTTCTCCCATTATTTTGTTTAAATGTTGTTCCCTACGTACGTACGACTGTACCTCGTTAATACTTTGACGTTCACTGCAATTACAATATACGTACCTACTCTACATCTCTACATTTCTTACAGAGTCAGGTAGAGCTGGGTCGTAAAGGAAAGTTGATAGAGTCGATACAAAGTTCGTGCAATATTAAATATGAAAGTCGCAGGAACACGGCTAAATCGTACTTACATAAACGGTTATTTGCTTTCTTTTTGCTTGTTTCAGTCCACGTATGCTGCGGAGTTACCTATTGATCGTTTACTCGATTGCCTTTTGTATAGCGTTTGTTCGTTGGCACTGAGATTATCTAAGTGATGACGCGAGTCAGGGAAAGATCACATGGACAGGATGTAACGCTTTTTCCTTGCGTGACCATTTCTGCCAGTTTATTCCACTGTTAAGGAAGTTCGTTAAAATCTAAAAGGTTATCAGACTAGCATGATTCTTTCATTTTTTTGCTGAAACTAAAACAAAACGGAAAATTGAGACCACAATATTTTAGTTTTGTTAACATTTCAAGAGGTCTTGTTACGGTCCGAATGATAAACCAACAACGCAAAAAAAAAGTATGCTATAACAACGATCCATATGTTATAGCTACACAAGTTTTTTGCCAAACACATGCATTTATACAACCTCAAACACTTGATATGAAAAAAAATCTGCCGATATTTTTCTTCCTACTATCAACCAGGCTTTAACGCCACTTACCCTAAAGGAATAGGATCAAAAAAGCTGTCTCCTCATTTGTTGCTACTGTATTCTTAAAAATAATAAGCATTTACTTATGTATAATTCTTTTAAACGAAAACCATACCACAAATGGTCTTTTTCTTCAATTATTATCCTGTATCCTTGTTAGCTTTTTCTTAACATTAACTAAATTTCAGGCATTGGCCTTTTTAAGATTTATTTTTTAAGTGTCAATTAGCTTTAAGACAGTACACAATATAAAAACAGTAGTAGTCAGTCCCGTGCCTCACTGGCTGGAGAATGTCATTTAATTGCTCTATTACTGCGCAGAGCTGCATCGTTACTGTTACGTAACTCGCCTTGTATTGTTTTTATTGCCGTGTTCCTACTTGGGCTTTTATTCATTTCATGACTAGTTTGGTTGATTACAGGGGCGATGCTTAATTGGCCAATTTTGAAGTTTGACACTGGTTTTTGTTTTTTGGATCTTAAGTTTTCATTCCTGATACAAGGAAACGTACAGCAAATTTTGCTAACGTTAATTAAGCATTTATAAAGGAGACACCAAGGAGACACCGGGCCAAAATTGACAAAGAACTTTTTCTGGAGCAATAATATTATTAGTAACGTGATGCAAAAAAAAGGCACGGACCTAGAGTCTGTGGATAGCAATGAAAGATTAAAAAAAAGCATTTATTAAATAACACTTGCGAAATACAATTCGCTGTTTCTATAAAGTAATAACAATCCATTCTGTCAAGTAAAATTTCTTTTTTAAACATCACAGTCTTGGATTGACTGCAGTAAGGATTGCCCTTCGATAGTATCGACACTATCAAAAACGATTCTGTGTGTCACGTTTGCTAAACTCGGAGAAACTTAACTCACCAGGCTACTCCTGGTGATTTCTGCTGAAAGTCGACGATAATTAAAGAAAATTGTCATAAATTTACGACACCGAGCATAGCATTAAAGGCTGAAATTTAATGTTATTAAGTAAAGAAGTACCGTAAAGATAGCTTTGTAAATGAAACAGACAATGTCTTTATTCGTGCATTGACTTGTTAATTTTGTTCAACGTAACAATATCTACCATAACGTCCCTTACAGGTAACTTCGGCCAGCTTCGTCCAGACGTATGGTCCATGAAGGACGCGCCGACGGCTACAGCGAAAGTTTTAATTAAATACACCCAGTCATATCTAGTTTATCTCAGTTTGTTTAGTCAGCCGAAACCCTTTACGAGTTACAGATGTTTTCGTTTCTCGTAAACTAACAGCTTTTGAGCTCCGGCCGTTTGATAGAGATGAAAACTTAAGGGGATAGGTTTATGGAAGAACTTTTGTAACGTTATCATATCAGAGACTGTTATAGCAATTTCTATTAGCGGCTGCAACATATTTGATTCGACCAATTGATTAAATTTTTTACGTGTTTCACGGGATGTAGTTAGATGTAATATAAAGTATCCCAAATCAAATTTCATCACAATCGGCCAAGCGTAAATTCACACACACTATTACAAATGCAATTTTCCCAGTGTTGCCGTACCTAGGCTTTTTAACAAAACAAACGTTATTATAAAAATACTTTAGAGAGCAAAATGAATGTTTAAATCATGAAATGCCAATTTCTGAAAACGAACGAGTCGCTGTTTGGAACGCGTAAACACGAAAAAAAAACACGTATTTGTGAATATTTACGTACCGGAATGTACATTTCGTAGTCTCGGATAAAAAGTTAAACAAGGTCGACCATACCTAAGAGAATTCGCCGTCAGCAAACGTAGTTCGGGGCAGGGTACATTTAAATATTGATACTGCAATCTGCCTTTGAAATCGCGGCTTAAATAATAAGCAAGGGTCATCCTGTAATTAGAAAACACCTCGATTGCCCCTTTGGTGCTCTCTGGCTCGCTGGCTTTGATTACGAATGCTGAAAGTATTCACGGAAGCTAACGTTAATATTTTAATGTTCATCTTTCAATTTTTAATGTTTCGTATCTTTTCATGAATGCTGCATTACTAGGTGCAGAGTACGTGAAATAGCGCGAATATTTTAATGTTTAAATGAATACTTTTAGCCATTTCCGACGCTAGAAACTTTTCAAAAAGGAATCCGTAAGCTCGAACGCATACTATATTTTAGATAGAGAATAAATAAATACAATTGACCTGATCCCTCATTCTTTTAAAGATATTAAAAATCCACATTTAAACGAAGACACGTGGACAATGGGAAATAGAGGGAAACAATGTAGTCAATAAAATTTAGGGACTTTCATTAGAAAAATACGTACTTAGAGCTCTGCTCTCAATAATAATACATATATCTATAATGTTATTCTAAAAATCTTGTTAAGTATTCTACATACACCTTCAGTTTCTTCAAACTGTCCATAAGCTTATACTTTTTTTTATACCACTGCTAACATTCCATGTCATCAATAAATCTCTCTGAGCACTCGTCAATCAAGCCTGTCTAGTTTTTGCAGATAGAAAAACTAACAAATCGTCACTATTTTCCTAACTGTATTTTACTTTACTTTAGTTAAATGTTATATTGTGAGATTTACACTGGAATATATTAGTTTTAATTGATTTTTAAATTATTCTTTTAAATATGAAGGAAAAATGCATTTTTTTATTTTCATTGCGCATTTGAAGTATGATATTTTTTTAGGGTTACCTGATAAAAACCAGCAGCCTAGGTAGGTACTCGTTTATCATAAAAAAATATCTGTATTTGTAATCCTTATCGTAGCAGTAAATTCTTTCAAAAAATTATGTTACCGCAACAAAATTGCGTAAATTACGTCGTAAATATGAATTAAAAAGTTTCATGAGCAAGTTTCGTTATAATCTCATCTCACCACGTTCAGATCATTTGTGATAAACAAGATTAATGACGGACCGAGGTTCAGGCACTTCCGCGCCGTTTGTTGTATTTATACTCTTAATTTAATTACATTTAATGAGTTAAAAACAAAATCATTAATGAATAAATTTTCACATAATATAGCTCCTTCCTCCTTCCTTTCAGCCCTTAGTAATCCGCAGCTGAACATGGACCTCCTCTAATCGATCCCACTCCGCCCAGTCCTGGGTCCATTAAATCCAACGCATTCTCGCTGACTTTTTAAGGCCGTCGGTTCAGTTCAGAGCGGCCAGTACTCATTTTACGTAAAGGAAACACTATGGGAAAACCTGTGAATTCTATAATGTTCTCATAGGCGTGTGAAGTCTAACAACCCGCATTAGGCAAGCGTGGTGGATAGGGGCCTATATCCTTGTCAGTTGAGAGTAGACCCGAGCCTGCAGTGCGTTATTAGTGAGTTTAAGGCCTTGTCCTAATTGGCTGATAAAGTGATAACCGACCAACCAATCAACACAACAAAATTTAAACACAAAGCTCTGTATGTTACAAATGTACGCAATGACGTTTGCGTATGACCAACTTTTGCGAACGACATGCCAATTAGGACACGGGGTACGACCTTTATATAAAAAAATTAAAGCAGTAAACTTCAACCATAACCAAGCGTTATACGAGTATATTATTTTACAGTGTATTCTCACTGCATTGTATATTACAAGTTGGAAATTTAAACCGCTGCAGCACGGAACCTGAAACTCACATCAGAGTGAAGTGGTTTCGGTGGTTTAGTTGGAACGTCCGGCTAACTAAAGCTAGATTTTGCACTAAACAATTCATTCAACAAACCAACATTCGCAGTAAATTCTGACACCGCACGCTATATAATTGTGTTAACCGACACTGTTTTGTCTCTGTGCCGTGAACATGAACACTATCATCAGTGTTCGTACAGTAAACGTCAGTCAGTATGTCATAATGTCAGTCTGTCTGACATCTTCCCATACTAATGGCTCACGTTAACTATACGAAAACTCTAACGTTAGTGCTCATGCTTGGAGCACCGGTACTTTAATAGAGATTTGTTTCTTTACGAAAGTATCAAATGAGGCCCAGGCCACCTAATGTGGACTTTATTATGATATATTTCATACTATGAGTGGGTGGGCTTATAACATAACTTTTCTTTTCTCCTGTTTCTATCAAAGACATTGTAATAACTAGCTACTATTAACGAAGTTTAATTATCAATATCAAATTCTCAAAATCGAGTGCCAAGAATGATTTTATCAAGACGATAATCGATTTTCACGGTAAGCATTCGCTATTCAAATTCAAAACACACTGTAGAAAAGTTACATGTTTTATTGCCATTCGTCATCGTACTTACGTGTCAGAATGGAGCAATTTGTTTAATTTATATTCATGGAAGTATTACTATCAAGCACTGCTTGGTACCAAGCAGTAAAAGATCGATAAATTGAACAGTCGTTTACACGAACTTTTTAGATTATGTAGAAGAACAATAACACCTATATATAGTAGCTATAGACTAATTTTATTGATTGATATTACAAAAAGAAAATAGTGTAACAACGTGCTTATAAAACTAAAAAATCTAATATTTCACTCGCCAAGTAGGTAATGATAGACTTATCTTTAACCATGAAAATAATTTTAAATTGGCTGAGTTTGTGCATATTTTTTGATGGCCACCATTATAGTGATATATTACAGTTATTTAAAATTTATAACATTTAATTTTATTTGCTCCTAACTTTCAAGTTATAAGCAAAGTTATTAATAATCTTCCACATTTAATACGTATTTAATGGAAATATTATGTAGGTACACAATCGATTTCCAATACTCAGAAAGTATCGGGCAAAAATTGAACAACTAATTATCACAAAGGGGACATTCGAGGCTTTCTAAGTGCAAGCATAAATAACTCTTGAAAATACCGGTCACTTATTAATGCGGTTATTATTTGTGCAAATTATGGGAAATTAATAAGTCACGTTTCCCAAATAGATCAATAATAAAATAGCCCTTAACTAATGAATGTTAACTAAAAACTCGCATGTTGCATTTTCACGTATGTCATTCTTAAATATTTTGTAACTAGACTTACACCAAGGTAGTTGGTTATTTACATACTTATACAGGGATTGTCATGTCATAACGTCAGATCATGGATGATGTACCAATAAACGTGATCAACATTTAAATGGTAATATTCGTAATTTTCCACGAATGTTTCTATAAATTTAAAGACGCGTTAAGAATTTCCTGGTTATTGTTACTTTTAAAACCATCTTAAATAACAATACCAACAATTATAGGTAACGTTAAGACATCGTTAAAAGGCCTAAACGTAAATAAATTTTCCTAAAGATACAATATTAAATTTTGCATGTATTTGTTTAACTTGTCACTTATTGTTTAGGAAACGATCTTTCTGGCAACCTTTAGATGAAGAACTGGAGAACTTGTATCTACCTAATTATCATGGGTATTCTTTTTTAAACATCACAGTCTTGGATTGACTGCAGTAAGGATTGCCCTTCGATAGTATCGACACTATCAAAAACGATTCTGTGTGTCACGTTTGCTAAACTCGGAGAAACTTAACTCACCAGGCTACTCCTGGTGATTTCTGCTGAAAGTCGACGATAATTAAAGAAAATTGTCATAAATTTACGACACCGAGCATAGCATTAAAGGCTGAAATTTAATGTTATTAAGTAAAGAAGTACCGTAAAGATAGCTTTGTAAATGAAACAGACAATGTCTTTATTCGTGCATTGACTTGTTAATTTTGTTCAACGTAACAATATCTACCATAACGTCCCTTACAGGTAACTTCGGCCAGCTTCGTCCAGACGTATGGTCCATGAAGGACGCGCCGACGGCTACAGCGAAAGTTTTAATTAAATACACCCAGTCATATCTAGTTTATCTCAGTTTGTTTAGTCAGCCGAAACCCTTTACGAGTTACAGATGTTTTCGTTTCTCGTAAACTAACAGCTTTTGAGCTCCGGCCGTTTGATAGAGATGAAAACTTAAGGGGATAGGTTTATGGAAGAACTTTTGTAACGTTATCATATCAGAGACTGTTATAGCAATTTCTATTAGCGGCTGCAACATATTTGATTCGACCAATTGATTAAATTTTTTACGTGTTTCACGGGATGTAGTTAGATGTAATATAAAGTATCCCAAATCAAATTTCATCACAATCGGCCAAGCGTAAATTCACACACACTATTACAAATGCAATTTTCCCAGTGTTGCCGTACCTAGGCTTTTTAACAAAACAAACGTTATTATAAAAATACTTTAGAGAGCAAAATGAATGTTTAAATCATGAAATGCCAATTTCTGAAAACGAACGAGTCGCTGTTTGGAACGCGTAAACACGAAAAAAAAACACGTATTTGTGAATATTTACGTACCGGAATGTACATTTCGTAGTCTCGGATAAAAAGTTAAACAAGGTCGACCATACCTAAGAGAATTCGCCGTCAGCAAACGTAGTTCGGGGCAGGGTACATTTAAATATTGATACTGCAATCTGCCTTTGAAATCGCGGCTTAAATAATAAGCAAGGGTCATCCTGTAATTAGAAAACACCTCGATTGCCCCTTTGGTGCTCTCTGGCTCGCTGGCTTTGATTACGAATGCTGAAAGTATTCACGGAAGCTAACGTTAATATTTTAATGTTCATCTTTCAATTTTTAATGTTTCGTATCTTTTCATGAATGCTGCATTACTAGGTGCAGAGTACGTGAAATAGCGCGAATATTTTAATGTTTAAATGAATACTTTTAGCCATTTCCGACGCTAGAAACTTTTCAAAAAGGAATCCGTAAGCTCGAACGCATACTATATTTTAGATAGAGAATAAATAAATACAATTGACCTGATCCCTCATTCTTTTAAAGATATTAAAAATCCACATTTAAACGAAGACACGTGGACAATGGGAAATAGAGGGAAACAATGTAGTCAATAAAATTTAGGGACTTTCATTAGAAAAATACGTACTTAGAGCTCTGCTCTCAATAATAATACATATATCTATAATGTTATTCTAAAAATCTTGTTAAGTATTCTACATACACCTTCAGTTTCTTCAAACTGTCCATAAGCTTATACTTTTTTTTATACCACTGCTAACATTCCATGTCATCAATAAATCTCTCTGAGCACTCGTCAATCAAGCCTGTCTAGTTTTTGCAGATAGAAAAACTAACAAATCGTCACTATTTTCCTAACTGTATTTTACTTTACTTTAGTTAAATGTTATATTGTGAGATTTACACTGGAATCGATTAGTTTTAATTGATTTTTAAATTATTCTTTTAAATATGAAGGAAAAATGCATTTTTTTATTTTCATTGCGCATTTGAAGTATGATATTTTTTTAGGGTTACCTGATAAAAACCAGCAGCCTAGGTAGGTACTCGTTTATCATAAAAAAATATCTGTATTTGTAATCCTTATCGTAGCAGTAAATTCTTTCAAAAAATTATGTTACCGCAACAAAATTGCGTAAATTACGTCGTAAATATGAATTAAAAAGTTTCATGAGCAAGTTTCGTTATAATCTCATCTCACCACGTTCAGATCATTTGTGATAAACAAGATTAATGACGGACCGAGGTTCAGGCACTTCCGCGCCGTTTGTTGTATTTATACTCTTAATTTAATTACATTTAATGAGTTAAAAACAAAATCATTAATGAATAAATTTTCACATAATATAGCTCCTTCCTCCTTCCTTTCAGCCCTTAGTAATCCGCAGCTGAACATGGACCTCCTCTAATCGATCCCACTCCGCCCAGTCCTGGGTCCATTAAATCCAACGCATTCTCGCTGACTTTTTAAGGCCGTCGGTTCAGTTCAGAGCGGCCAGTACTCATTTTACGTAAAGGAAACACTATGGGAAAACCTGTGAATTCTATAATGTTCTCATAGGCGTGTGAAGTCTAACAACCCGCATTAGGCAAGCGTGGTGGATAGGGGCCTATATCCTTGTCAGTTGAGAGTAGACCCGAGCCTGCAGTGCGTTATTAGTGAGTTTAAGGCCTTGTCCTAATTGGCTGATAAAGTGATAACCGACCAACCAATCAACACAACAAAATTTAAACACAAAGCTCTGTATGTTACAAATGTACGCAATGACGTTTGCGTATGACCAACTTTTGCGAACGACATGCCAATTAGGACACGGGGTACGACCTTTATATAAAAAAATTAAAGCAGTAAACTTCAACCATAACCAAGCGTTATACGAGTATATTATTTTACAGTGTATTCTCACTGCATTGTATATTACAAGTTGGAAATTTAAACCGCTGCAGCACGGAACCTGAAACTCACATCAGAGTGAAGTGGTTTCGGTGGTTTAGTTGGAACGTCCGGCTAACTAAAGCTAGATTTTGCACTAAACAATTCATTCAACAAACCAACATTCGCAGTAAATTCTGACACCGCACGCTATATAATTGTGTTAACCGACACTGTTTTGTCTCTGTGCCGTGAACATGAACACTATCATCAGTGTTCGTACAGTAAACGTCAGTCAGTATGTCATAATGTCAGTCTGTCTGACATCTTCCCATACTAATGGCTCACGTTAACTATACGAAAACTCTAACGTTAGTGCTCATGCTTGGAGCACCGGTACTTTAATAGAGATTTGTTTCTTTACGAAAGTATCAAATGAGGCCCAGGCCACCTAATGTGGACTTTATTATGATATATTTCATACTATGAGTGGGTGGGCTTATAACATAACTTTTCTTTTCTCCTGTTTCTATCAAAGACATTGTAATAACTAGCTACTATTAACGAAGTTTAATTATCAATATCAAATTCTCAAAATCGAGTGCCAAGAATGATTTTATCAAGACGATAATCGATTTTCACGGTAAGCATTCGCTATTCAAATTCAAAACACACTGTAGAAAAGTTACATGTTTTATTGCCATTCGTCATCGTACTTACGTGTCAGAATGGAGCAATTTGTTTAATTTATATTCATGGAAGTATTACTATCAAGCACTGCTTGGTACCAAGCAGTAAAAGATCGATAAATTGAACAGTCGTTTACACGAACTTTTTAGATTATGTAGAAGAACAATAACACCTATATATAGTAGCTATAGACTAATTTTATTGATTGATATTACAAAAAGAAAATAGTGTAACAACGTGCTTATAAAACTAAAAAATCTAATATTTCACTCGCCAAGTAGGTAATGATAGACTTATCTTTAACCATGAAAATAATTTTAAATTGGCTGAGTTTGTGCATATTTTTTGATGGCCACCATTATAGTGATATATTACAGTTATTTAAAATTTATAACATTTAATTTTATTTGCTCCTAACTTTCAAGTTATAAGCAAAGTTATTAATAATCTTCCACATTTAATACGTATTTAATGGAAATATTATGTAGGTACACAATCGATTTCCAATACTCAGAAAGTATCGGGCAAAAATTGAACAACTAATTATCACAAAGGGGACATTCGAGGCTTTCTAAGTGCAAGCATAAATAACTCTTGAAAATACCGGTCACTTATTAATGCGGTTATTATTTGTGCAAATTATGGGAAATTAATAAGTCACGTTTCCCAAATAGATCAATAATAAAATAGCCCTTAACTAATGAATGTTAACTAAAAACTCGCATGTTGCATTTTCACGTATGTCATTCTTAAATATTTTGTAACTAGACTTACACCAAGGTAGTTGGTTATTTACATACTTATACAGGGATTGTCATGTCATAACGTCAGATCATGGATGATGTACCAATAAACGTGATCAACATTTAAATGGTAATATTCGTAATTTTCCACGAATGTTTCTATAAATTTAAAGACGCGTTAAGAATTTCCTGGTTATTGTTACTTTTAAAACCATCTTAAATAACAATACCAACAATTATAGGTAACGTTAAGACATCGTTAAAAGGCCTAAACGTAAATAAATTTTCCTAAAGATACAATATTAAATTTTGCATGTATTTGTTTAACTTGTCACTTATTGTTTAGGAAACGATCTTTCTGGCAACCTTTAGATGAAGAACTGGAGAACTTGTATCTACCTAATTATCATGGGTATCCTTTACTAAATAAATTTGTAAACTAACAAATACAAAAATCTTTTATTTGGAGGCCTGTCTAATAAACTTAGAAGATAGAAGCCTCCAGTTCAAGTTATTTGATCATGTGAACATTCAATCACATTCAAGACCGTAGTATGTAATCATTGGAGATTTTAATTAGATGCACTTCTATATTTTCTCCAAAAATCTTTGTTTAGCTAACGTTTGAAATATACCTTTGATTCAATGCAATGAAATATCAATGCACTCAGTAATAGTAGGTAGGTAGTTAGTTAGGACAAACGATTTCAAGAATATAAATTAAACCAAACTTCCCGCCATAAACACATGAGACTTACTCGTAAGTTCTTCCATCTAAGATAGTACCTAATATAATAATAAGAAGGTACCTAAGAATTTATTTACTGAAATGGTGACGCGGTTGCAGTTCTCGGAGACTACGAATTTGCATGTTTAAGTTCAGCAATAAATTAAACATTAGCCGAGTGAAGACTTTAGAGTGCTGGTATAGCGGTTTGCGATAATAGTGTAACTCTAAGTACTTATTCATTTCATGCGGAATTTTCTGAAAATGCCTAGAATTTCATGCAATTAAGATTCAACACTAAGTAAAAGTAGTTGCATACTGTTAAGCTTTCGGTAACAGTTGTATGGGTGCCCGCATAGCACTATTAGCCTTCTACTTTGTAATTATTTCATTCATGAATCAGTCGTGTTCTATTCAAATGAATTCGCCAAGAATGTAGTAGGTAACAAATCCGACGGTCCGAGGGATTAATCTTATCTAACTTACGGTTGGTTTCAATAACCTATTTTCGGATAGAGATGGGCCTACTACAAGTTGGCGACATATTCTCACTCCTCTAAAGATCACAAACTGATGTGGGCTCTACAACGCAGGGGCGTATTTACCAAAAGGACTATGGACGGGGTGGCAGGCTGATACCTTACCGTATTGTCAGTTTTGTTTTGTAATAAAATTCACCATAATTATCGTGTTTACTTCGAAAAACAAATCAAATAAAAAAATTAGACCTCAAATCTCGAGACCTCAAGAGCATTTTTTTTACCCTTAATTTCAGAAAAAAATGTTTCTTTTTAATATCAACTCTTTTTTCGCAAAAATTAATGTGCGTTAATATTGTTTTTATTTTCTGTGATCCCTTTTGATACTACCATAATTTGATTAATGTTGTGCCTTTCTTTTATCAAATCGTTTATATAATATTATGTGGCAACCAAGGCGACAATCCTTACAGCATGGGGCGTTGAATTTTAAAATACTGCTACGTACAATCATACAACGGTTTGTTGACTTCGCAACCTAAATAAGCAACAATACTTTACTGTCGTATTTGATAGACTGATCACTCTAAGCAAACAGCTACAGCCAGCAACCATTGTGGAGCTGTATTAAATAGCTAATAACGCATTACAAAGCTGAGTAAATGTTAGCCTCCGGTAGAAAATTGTTTGTCACTGCGTAATTCGAGCGGCCTCGCTACATTTTTCAACGTCGCTTGCTCCAACCTATTTGTTGTGTAGGGAGTCTTTGAATTGAAACACTGTTCTACGCTCCACAGATGCTATTTTACAACTTTTTTATTTGAAAGGAGCATCGGGCTCGCATGCCACCTATTTAATAGTCACTGCAGCCTATCTATCGATAACAACAGGGAACAACGGCTTATCTTGCTTTCCGAAACACATAAGAACTTCTATCACAAGGCTCGTCAACTGGATCCATGTCAATGAGACAATAACATTCCGAATCGTTAGCTACTTTACTTTTTCAATTTTGTGTGTATATAAATATTAACCTCTTAATTACAAAGGTATGTTCCTTTTAATTTAAAATTTTCCTTATTTGGAATAATCTAGTTTTGTAAATGTTTTTGTAAACTTAAAGTTCAATTTTTCGCTAAAATTGAATAGTTAGGGGAACTTAATTATGCTCCACAAATAGGTTAGGTACCTAAATCTAGTTTTCCCACAGCGAGGATGAGGCCTTATTTTTTCTCTGAATTCACATTGCCAGTGTTTAATATTTTGATAATCTGCCATCACACACCATGCTTGTCGAATATTGTAATCCGTCTTACAAACATAACAAGGTTAAAGTTTAATTGAAATTTAATTATAAATTCCATTTTGAATTAAATGGTAGCCGAAAAACAAGAAACGATAAAGTAAAGTCATTTCACGCGAAAGTATTCACCTTGAACCGTGAATTTTATTTTTAATGATGCCCATTGTGAAATGCCGCTCTTTATAGCAAGACCGATAGTTTTTCGGGAAATGGAAAACCGAACCGAGTTAATAGTTTTGATGACGGAAGAACGGTGTCAATGATACAATTTGAAACCTAACAATTTTAATACCTACAAGTTCGAGAATTTAGGTCAACTCAATCAACTTAACTTTGAGTTACAAGGTAAAGGGAAGGTTCGCTTCCTAATAATAATTAATATTGTACTTAGGTAGATGTGTGTTAAAAACTAGGCCTACTGAAAAAAAATATAACACTGAAAAAAAAACCGTTTAAAAAAATTAAATACGAACGAAACTAAATACTTGTAGGTACCTACATATGTTTCGTTTGTATTTTATTACCTATCAATATAAAGTCTATCTCCGAAAGGCTCTAAAACAAAAGATTCCAAAACTTTATGAAGATGAGTTCACATATTAAGTTAAACTTATGCCTACCAAGAAAAATCTCAATAAAAAATATCTTTACTACCCAATGAATCAAAAGATAATCTCTCAAAGTCTATCCCTTGAAGGTCCCTTATACAAAAGGTATGACGTCAGTACACAAGGTCAGTAGGGCAAAGTATTTGGGCACAAGGGGGCTCCAGCGAGACCACTCAAACGCCGAAGCACCTGAAACACTTCGCCAGTTTTGATCTATTGTTTCGATTTCCAAGGGCACGTGTAGGGTATATTTTGTCCTAAAGTCCTTGTCCTAAAGTTGTGTCCTTCTCAAGGTTTATAATATGCTTTTACTTTTTTGACTTTTAAACCTGACGTGCACGACTAGTCTTTTTCGTGTTTCGTCGCGAAACCTATGCGTGAATCCCGATTTTCATTAGTTATAGACGGCACAAGTCGTAAGCACAGTCTTTAATGGTCGGTTTGACATTGACTGCGCTTTTCGTTTACGCGATTGGTTCGTCATCAATGTACGTCGTCTATAATTGGTCTAGCGCGTGTTCTACGACTGCTGTACATTGGTCGTAATGTATCTACAATATCCTTGTCACTAGTTAATCATCTGTGCTCATGACTCATGACGGTTAGGTACTATAAAATCTTCTCGGGACTTTAAGCAAGATAAAAAGTATTATATAGTTAGCCCAGGTGGTCCTAGTACCCATTACTTGTCAGTAACCCATTAATGACCCACTACAGGTCGGGTCTCCTCTCACAATGAGAGGGATGTAGGCCTTAGTCCACCACGCTGGCCTAATGCGGGTTGGTGGACTTCACATGCCTTTGAGAACATTTTTTTTTGAACTCTCAGGCATGCAGGTTTCCTCACGATATTTTCCTTCGCCGTAACAGCAGGTGATATTTAATTTTATAAAGCGCACATTACTTTTTTACAAAGTCATTGATGCGTGCCACTGGGATTCGAACCCGGACCCCTCGATTCGAGGTCAAATTCTAAGCCACTGGGCTATCACCGCTATCCCATTGCTTAGTGACTGAGTTTACTTCGGAGATCAAACAGACATATTTTTTGAATGGCAGATTTAGCATCAATGTCGATATATTATTACTCCGTCAGTATTTATCCCTCAATATTTTTAAAACATATTTAATGTTCAGAACTATTATTCATCCTTATGCAGTTTTATAAGGTACTTACATTTAAAGATTTTCAACCCACATCGGTGTATACTCTACGAGTGGTAAGAGTTTATGTTACTTTACGTTATACACTTTATGGTGATGTTATTAACTCAAATCATAGAGTTAGTAAATGACAAAAACTATCTTGATTCTGTCAGTAAATCTTAACCATTTAAAACTGAAATGGAATGCCATACGTCCCGTGGGCTCAACTTCTAGAAATATAGCCTTCAAGAAAGCAATTCTAGTTTACATAAAATACATCTGTGGCTTGCGGCTGGCCCGCAAAAGTTTTAAGGCTTTTTAAATTGGACTGTTAAGGGAACTGCACATTTCTGGAGCCCTTGTAATCAAATAAATGTTGTTATACCGATTCCAAGCCAACGACTAAGTTAATTCGGATTTTATTTTTTCTGTATCCCGTAGGAATTCTTTCTGTGAAGTATATTCATTGTAGATTTTGCTTTTTTTTCACGGTATAACCTCAAACCTAACGTTGCTTTTTATTGAATAGGTACTTTATGCTATTGCGATTATGCGTCGTAGCTACATTTATATTCATCATGTAAAATAAACTAGGCACCGTATATAAAATTATTTAATTATATAATGAAAGACAAATATATTTGAAACACAGTCATCTATCGATAGATATCGATAGACACCTTTCGCATGAAGTCGTGGAATCTTCTCGTAGAATAATGTAAATAAATATTTGCTTGTATTTATTACCGATCTGTAATGCCTATATTCGCCTGAAAGGTACCTTGTAAAACTTGGAGTTTATCTTTAATTTTCTCCTTCAGCACTCTTCAGAATTCTTCACTGCTTTCATAACAGTTATTTAACTTGTGCCTCAACTTTTTACAACTTCCAATCAAAACTTTAAATGAGCTTTAACGGACGATCAGACGAACTTACACTATACTGAAAAATAATAATACACAGTTATTTAATAACTCAAGAAGACGGCGGGAAACCGTTGGATTCCAAGGGCCCAGGACCAGGCGAAGTGGCGCCGATTAGGGGAGGCCATGTCCAGTAGAGGACTACCTAAGATTTGCACATTAATTTCATATTTACTACCTGCGTTTACGAATTTATCTATAAATGATAGTCGCACCACAAATCTAGATTTTCAAATAAATAAAATTAAAATAATTCAGCACGGGTTCATTACTTTTTTATATTTTCACCAATCCGTAGTAACATGCAGTAATTATATAAAAGATTTGTTCCTAATCCAAACAACAGACTCTTTTTATCTTCGCTACGAACCTGTCATACCTGTGACCAATTCAACCAAGATATTTGATCTTCTACCTTTGTAGGGATAATCCCTAAGGAGTGGATCAGTAACACAAAAAATATCAGTCTTTAGAGCGATAGCTTAGTGACAGTTCTTTGTCAAATTCCCTTTTGCTTAGGTTTCTTTTTTCATCAGTTACAACGAACATTCCATTCGCTTTTCAAATTTAAATTTGTAAGTACAGTGTTCAATTGTTAACAATTCCTCACTCATCTGTTTATCATTATCTTATTATGTGCCTAACATCGAGGAGGGCCGTTTCTTTGTCCCCGCGAACTCGACACTTCCAGCGAGGGCTCTCGGAACGATAAAGGTGAACGCAATCAATACGTGTATACAAATCCGTAGTAACATGCAGTAATTATATAAAAGATTTGTTCCTAATCCAAACAACAGACTCTTTTTATCTTCGCTACGAACCTGTCATACCTGTGACCAATTCAACCAAGATATTTGATCTTCTACCTTTGTAGGGATAATCCCTAAGGAGTGGATCAGTAACACAAAAAATATCAGTCTTTAGAGCGATAGCTTAGTGACAGTTCTTTGTCAAATTCCCTTTTGCTTAGGTTTCTTTTTTCATCAGTTACAACGAACATTCCATTCGCTTTTCAAATTTAAATTTGTAAGTACAGTGTTCAATTGTTAACAATTCCTCACTCATCTGTTTATCATTATCTTATTATGTGCCTAACATCGAGGAGGGCCGTTTCTTTGTCCCCGCGAACTCGACACTTCCAGCGAGGGCTCTCGGAACGATAAAGGTGAACGCAATCAATACGTGTATACAAAATTTGTATTGGAAATGTCAATGACAAGCATGCTTCAGCTTTTTCAAACCGCTTCTAAATTTATTATTATGAATTTAACGCTCCAACATGATCTGACACTGATAAAGTCTTAAGGTTGTAGCTTAAAATATTAGTTTTGATACTTCGGAAGTGAGAACATTGTAGCCCCGACTGGTTATTATCCGCCCAAAGCATCGCTTGCGGTTAGTTTGTTGAATTATGTTAAAGGTGCACAGTCTCATCGCGGAATGATTGATTTATCCTAGTTAGGATACTTATAATTAAAGTGTTTATGTAATTTCAAATAACTAAGTATGTTTTCTCAAGTGCATAGACCTAGTCATTTTAACTATACCCAGACATAAACTCATAATGAACGTTTTTAATTTTTTTGTTGATCTGCCCTTCTTTTAGTCTGGGATATCTTTCCAACAACTTACTTTTATTTAATTTAAACCTTTCCTAGAATATGGAAAAGTTTGTACCTAGAGTTCAAGAGTGAAAACGTCACTAAAGTCTGTGTAAAAAATCTGCTATTACAGAAATCAAAATAATTATGTTTCAATTTCATTTTCGTTCCTGACCATGATCTTTATTTTAAATGTAGCATTGAAATTAATATTGAAACACTCTTTTTAATGAAATGCTCTTGTGCGCGGTAAGGCTTCTGGTTGCATAGAGTTACTCTTCAAATTAATTGGACGTGCTCAGAAAATCTATTTTATTTTTATAGGAGGGATTAATACTTTATTTTAGTCATTACTGCTGTACGAAAGCGGTAAAGGTCATTATTGTACTTAAACCACACACCAGAGAGTTATCTAAAGTACAAGTTTCTGAAATGAAATATATTCCAAAAACAATTTAAAAATAGTTAGACCATAGCCATAACAGGTGTGCCATCTATATTAGTCTTCACCTTAAAGTCGTGGTAAGTTCACAGCAATAATATATTTAGACGTTACTATGCTAGGTTACTATTTAATTGTCTACAATAAATGCGAGGTGATTCAAAGTCAAAGCTTAATTTAAATTTTTAAAGGTACCCCGTGCGGCGCCACACATGCTATAGGTACTCTCAGACCGAGAGAAAAAAGCGGGCGGAAATAAACTCACGACATTTTTTTAAATCCATGCAAAGGTACATAATTATATCTTATTTATACATGGTATTTTACCGAATAAATACGAAACCGTAACAGCCCATTAACATTAGCTCATTGTTGATATTTTGTAAAAACTGAGATTAGGGTTACATTAAAGCACCGTAAAGCCGTCCGTGTCACCTTGAGACGGTAGCATAGTTAATTTTAGTGCCCACTCGAGAGCTGAGGAGCGCTCGCCCTCGGGAAGTGTCCTCTCCACTCGGGTGGTTAGTCAGACGTTTTACACTTATGTGTAGTTCGTTCATATTAAACAATTGTATGATAATCTCATATTAATTATAAATAGTATAGGTACCAGTACCACCAATATCCATTATTTTGTCTTTTATAACATTGTCGATGTCAAGTTTTTGCAAGCTGTAGTCGTAAGTATGTATCATTCGCACTAACTATACAAAAAAATTCGTAGAATTTCCTGTTAACCTAGGAAGTGATATACTTTATTTCAATTCAATGTGCGATCTTTCTTAAAATTGTATCTATAGCTGTCAAAGTTGTAATAGTTTTTTTTTATTTAACAGAACAAATTCAAATTCCTCCGCCATTCGACCGCAATCTGATGTACCTGCATTTGCTATTACAAATTCATAAGCGAAGGCTTTTGGGGCACTATTCAATATTTAGCTTTTCTTCTGAGTAACATTTTCCGCACAATATCGTGGGCTTAGTAGGCAATTTGTCAACAATTGTTACTGGGCCGGCAGTGGCTCAAAGGTCGGCAAAGCTCTCCTTGACATTAGGTACCGCCGCCGCGCCGTGCAGGAAGAATATTGTAAGTAGGTATATTTTTACATAGTGTTCTACTTATGGTATGCTATAGTAACGTATATCTATCATAACGTATTCTCATGCCCACAGAGCAAGAGAATTTTCAAATTGAATCAGTATTTAATCATTTAATTTATTTTTTGAAGTGGATACTTTCCTCGATAGCGACAACCAAATTCAAGTCGGTTGAACCGTTTCTGTGATTATTATCCAGCCAATACGTAGATAAACCGGCATATATTTAGGCCTAGAAACAATGTTTTTATTAATAAGTAGGTATGTGTAAATTCATGTAGCTTTATCATTCATATATCTACATATTTGTGATTATGTATACTTCTAAGTAAATAGTCATCTAAATTATAAACTTTTGTTTTTGACACAACTCATTTGTAGAATCGGTTACATTTTGTGAGACTAAGTTTACCTCAACAAAAGATAATCTGGAATTTACATTTCATTCATAAAGTGGTCGTTCTGACACTAGGCTAAACACAAATTTCTTAGGCTCTGCCTGGCGATGTGACAATGCCTTTGCACTGGAAATTTAGTTGCCAGAATACTTGAAGCTTTCTGAGTTTCATAATAGAACAATGCAGTGGATAACCAGCCTAATTTTAAACTCATTCTCGAGACAGATATTACTTTGATTAAAACTTTGAAATTATTTGCTTTGTGTACAAAACTATTTCGTCATCAAGCTTACAAATACTCAAAGCATTCTCTTCCAGTCCTCCTTTGAAATAAGCAGAAAGAGTAATATGCAATGTAACAATAAAATAAATAATGCATACAAGCAATAAACAGCAATCCCCTTACTAGCCTACTACCTACTAGCTAGAATTTTTTCCAGCACGCTATAGGTATAAGTTATATCGCTAGTTACAAATAGTGCGGGAGTCTATTTGCTGAATACTTGACGAACTACTGCCACGGAATATTGCGACTGACGCGCTTAGTAGCAGATCTCATATCAGGAACATTTGAAAAAAGTATTTCGACACTGGAAATCATTCTGAACAATTGTATTGATTGTGGAATGTCTACACCATTGACTCACAATAATGTAATTCCCTTAAAATAGTACATTTCAAAGAAGTCTAAATACTAAGCTCAACTAACAATATTAAAAAAAAAATATTAGTGTGAAAATTATTGTCCATTGACTGAATATTTATGACGTCGGATGCCGGCTTCTTTTTACTAAATCTATGAAGATTTTGTATTCTTGATAGTTTTCCCAAAAGTATCCCAATTGACTCAGAGGTCAGAACCCCATGAGTAGTCCCTTATTTATACTCGCATATCTTCTGGAAAACATTAATTGAAAGAAACATCCAACAGTAGACTTAACGATACATCGCCAACGTACGAGTATATCTCCGTGTAATTATCTCCTAATAATTATCGATAATGTATTTTCGAAACAGATCTCGCACGAACCTTGATCTAAACGTAACTCAATCGAAAATTGTACTTAAATTCACACGAGCGCAAATCAAATTCAATGTAGCAGAGCGAGATATCGGCAAGTTGAGGGAAATTAATTCGGAAATTAATTCCTAAACGATTAAAGATTCAGATTAAGTTTTAATAACCTAATGTTCATTAATATTAGAGACGGTACCAGAATATTTAAGTCCTTACGTTTCGTCAGTCTCTTCTTTTCCAGTATTTCTGCAATAAAATTTATAGATAGAAAAGGAAGGTATCATACAGATAAACGATTTCAGTCAATTTTTAACTGAAATTATTATTGACTACCTATATCAGAGTTCGGAAATGAACATAATAATTTTCATTCAGTGATGTGCATTTAACGGTAATAACTGAAGCGTTTATAATAATGGCAGGTGCATTCGCAATGCGTCCAACGCTTTGTGCACTCATAGCGCATATTGTCAGCGCTGCTTTTGTTGTACGATTACGTCACTTTATGCACATTAATAATGCTCAAGTTAGTACTAGTTTAGCGTGTTTATATTGGAATAGTAGCCATTTATCTGAAAGCGTGTAGGAAGGCGAAGTCCAGAAGGATTAGTATGATAAATATTTTAATTCTAATCACATTCTGGCGGAGAGTATAAAGACAACAACTGTGATTGGATTGCAAGATGCAACTTTATCACAAAAACACGACCAGGGCTTTGATTGGCTCAAATTGGATTCACATAATATGCGCATATTGGTATCTATAGAGCAAAAATGGATTTCCAACAACCCATTGGCATTGGATTGGCCACTTCAGTGCCGGGTCTCATGTCACAATGAGAAGGATGCAAACCTCAGTCCTCCACACTGGCCTTTGCAGATTTGTGGACTTCAGATTTTGATACATACTTTTTGAGAACATTACCTATGGAGAACTCACAGGTATGCAGGTTTCCTCGCAACGTTTTCTTTCACCGTTACAGCATGATATTTCATTTTATTGAGGGCACATAACTTTTTCAGAAAGTCAGTGGTGTTTTCCACTTGTATTCGAAGCCGGACCCCTCGATTAAGAGGCAAAATTCTCAGCCGTTTTTTAATCCTACCTTTCTCAATTTATAATCTTAAGTTTTATAAATACGTAATTTCAGTACCTATCGCTCTCTTAAATTGAATCTGGCAATACTTACGAGTATGAAAATGCTTATCTTTATATCGATATAGATTCCGCTATTAAATATTCCCTGCAGAGATTATGTATCTGTGTTAATTGCATAAATTAATTATTGGGTGGATTAGTCATTACGTTCGGAACGTCATCAGTTGGATGCTAATCTACTGCAGAATTAATTAAATATATTCCAACGAGATAATTTCTGTGTCATACCATCTGTGTTTAATTTAGCGATCTACCGATTTTAATTTGATCATCATAAGCGATTATACGAATTAAGCAGAAGTGTTTAATCAATGACTGACAACATTAACGTGAAATTTAAACCAATATGCTCATATAAATTAATTATAATGTGAGTACTGCTATTAATGTAAAATAGAGGCATAATGCACAAAATGCATTGGCTGTGATATGGTTCGCGAAAATTTTAAAATTTGTTGAAGAAAAAGATATGCAAATAATGCCTTATCCAGGATACAAACAAGCTTTGCAGGGAAATGAGGTTATTAGGATATGAAAATATATTTAATTTAATTTAATAATGCATTCAGTTTCATCAATAGCCGTTTAGGTCTTTAGGTGGTACAGCCATCATAGCTCCAGGAGGACCTAACTGCGACCCTCTTAACTATTGAAGCTGCTTGTTCTTCATGTCTTATGTTTCTGTTAGAGAGGCGTGGTTGCCGGAGAAGCTTTATTTGAAGCGTACGTAAAGCCCAGGTATATTTTTTAAACTAGGGCTCCCTACGAAATCCTCAATCGAATTTATTATTACGTAATGGTTCTTGGTATAGGTATTTTAACTAGTATCTAGAACTAGTATATAAAACCTCTTTTTGAATTGAAGAGTTACAAATATCCATTTATCAGTATCGTAATAATCGTTCTCACGTAGGTACAATATTTGTAAGACTATTAGTCCAAATTGTATCGCCTTTCCCGCTAGATACAATCATCGATTCATATGTTTCCAGAATACAATACAATTTCGGATGTTATCGGGAGCGCTACAAACATCTGATGGGGTATCTGTTACGTTGCATAACAATACAATTTAGCTTTCCCAAATGTGTATTAGACTGCCTTGGGAGAGATCGTATCTTGTTATAAGGAAAATAAAATTGGAAGTGAAATAATTTTTATGCTTTAGTTCTTTTGGTTCGATTAAGGAGGAGGTGCTTCAGCCTCCTATCTTCTATCTCATTCCGACAATGCAATAACTTAGTATGGTTTTCATCATTCTACATCATTCAGACGATGAGGATGAAAACCATAGGACTATACGTAGCGGACTATAGGCCTTCCCGTATCAGTCTTACTGTGAATGGCTGGGCTTTCTGCTGTCTTCAATCTCTGTTGCCTAGACATGATCCTCTAATCTATATATCTATATCTCTAATCTGTTCGTAAGTTTCGCTAAAACTCGAGAACGGCTACACCGATTTGGGTAATTTCATCGTTTTGATATATTATGTTCGTATAAGTCCAAGAAATGTTTATACGGTGAGAAAATCTGAAAAGAATGCGAGGAAAATAGTAGAAATCTCTATAATTCTTCACACACAACTAAGTAAACCAAACAAAAATTATTACATATAAACATCGATAGAATCACTCGTTGCGACTATACGCATTCCACTTGGCTCCAGATGTGTATTTCCGTGCGACCCATAACAGCCTCTTAAAGCCTACATTGCAGCGATTTAGTCGAAAGCTTAAGCCAAAACGTTCTTACTTGTACTAATGGCTTAACAATAAAGACAATGAAAGTAGATGATATGATATGAATAAAATATGTAACATGCTGATGTGTTCAGAGTTACGTTATTATTGTACAGAAAAGAAACGTACAAGTAGGCCACCAGTGCCGCTTGAACACTATCGTCAAAGTATTTGTACAGTTCGTATCGTGTGCCATTAGTAGGAAGATGGCAGACAGACTGACATAATATGACATACTATTTATGACTGACGTTTACCTTACGAATAATTTGATTAGAGTTCATGCTCACCGCACAGATGAAAAGACGTCACGCCAGGCAAATTGCTTATTTAATTATTTTATTATAAAATTTACTATCGTATGGATAGATGACTTCTGGTTTAAGGACAAATTTATAAATACAATTTTACGATTGCAGAGGATTAACTAATACGAGAATAAGATTAAAAAATTTAAAGAAAATTGTGAAATGAACTGCTTAGGAAAATTATTATTTAAGCAAAGTAAAATTACAATTTTCATTGTACCTCTTACATAAAAAAACCATTAGAAACAAATAACTTGTAAAATTCCTATATGTAGTTACAATTTAGTAGTTATAGGTATGTACATATGTACACACACAGAACCACAAACGCCAATCAACGTTCACCTCTACGTCTACCAAAGCTAATCGTAGGTACTGAATTAATCGGACGGTAAGCTGACTTGGAATTCGTAAATGATTCGATTGCAAACCAAATTGGCGTAAATCGAACAAACACATTCCCTGGCCACCGATTAGGTGGGTCATTTATCAATAAACGTAAAAGTAAAAGTACCTTTCAGTTTTAATACGAAAACTCGAATGGAACCTTTGTATCGAGAATACGTTATTTTCTTTATTGTCCTAGGTACTTACTTGAACAATTTTTTTTGCTGGCAATAGTGCAAATGGCGACAACGTCATGCTTTGGAGACAACGAGCTTGCAATGCAAATTGCTTGCAAAACTTGCAACCGACAACTTTGGAAGACAAACATTAGTGCAGTGATATCAAGAATGATGTGGCGCCGCCTTTAAAGATTTTTAATTCTTCTCGTATACAGTTTTACTATATTTATTTCATCATAAATACGTTTAACAAACTTCTCGTTTCCTGATACAGCTACTTCAGATTCAAGCTTATCTGAAAGCTGGTCATTGAAATAAATCCAACTATTTTAATGTTAAATTTCTTAGAACTAATAAATCATCGCGGCTTTTGATGCCAATAGATTAGTAAAGAATTTAAACTGACGACTGAAAAGACATACTTACTTTAGTACCTACATATGTTTTACACTTGCGGACGCATCAAATTCGAATATCGATAGTCCAATGCATTATAAATCTCGGAAATCAATAACAAAAACATTTAGATATTACATTAGCTACAAATCTACTCTCACCGCTTCGCCGAAATGTGGTGACTTACCCGAATGAGATGACGCATCTGTGGAAAAACCTGATAGTCACTTTCCTACTAAAACGGACATTGGTCACTTTCGAGAAATATTTTTAAGTCTAAAAGTAAGTTAGGTAACGTAATTTGTGTTTCGTTTCAAGAGATGTGGTTTCTTCAGAAACGAGTTTAAAGAATCAAAAACGACGTAAAAAAAATAAAGCCACTGCCTTAGAATTTGATCTATTACTGGAGACGTCTGGGTTTGAATGCAAGGGGCACGCACCAAATGTCTTTCTTAGTTACTGTACGAGTAACGTATAACGTATACGTCTTTATAAGTTTCTAATATGTGCATTTGACAAAATTAATTGTCACATGCTGTAACGGTGGAACAAACATCGTGATCTACTCTAGAAGTACAAAATAGAAAACTTCAAACAAAGGGTAGGTACAATTTTCTTCGTTAAAACTAACACAATACAGCGCTTTGATTATAATTTCCGAGACCAACCTTGCTGAATCTTAAATGAACAACACTTCAAATAATATGAATGAAGCTTAAATTCGGAACTAGTGAAGTGGGGTGAAACTTAACATGAACGTTAAGAATTCATGAGTTTGTATAGCAATCAATCTCATACATGCTCCGAATAGCTCGATGGATGATAATTCATACCTAGGTAGGTACTTTATTCTCGTATTGGCTCGAACCAGTATGTAGCCATGAATATTTCCGATTCCATGAATAATTTATCTTGGCTACGTTTTCACTAGCAAGTAAGGAGGGATATTAAGGTATCGCGCATTGAGAAAAGTAGGTATGGCTCAATATATTCGTAATAGGTAAACGTAAAATATTTTTTTAATCTTTTAAGATTATACCTTAGTTTTTTTATGTTTAATGTGAACGATTTTTAAGAATATGTAAATGTATCAGTTAGTACTAATATTAATAAATATTTTTGTAAGTATGTGTAGTAGCCACCCAGTAAGTTTGTATACTATCCCTCATATAAGTAGGTACCTACTATCGATACCGACCCCGCGGCGACTTTCGAGTTACAAATATCGAATTTTCTTGATTCATCTTCAAAAATGTTAGATTTTATATAATTTTTTATTCCATTTCTTCACTTTTAGGGTTAAAAGTACAAAAATCCTTTTAGTGTGCTCATTTACAGTGATATTTATATGTATTTGAGAACGCCACCTGAATACTTATAGGAAGGAAATCGCTTGTGTTCTTGAAATATTTCTTGATATTAAAAGATGCTACGAAACGTGACTTACCAACTAGGGGCATATTCAATATGTTGGCTGTTTGTTCTCAAGCAACTTTTAAGAATTCCTTATTTTCTTTCATTTACTAAGTAGGCATAAGTGTAAAATACATACGGTTTGACATACAAGCGCCATCTTTTAACGAAAAGTTAAAACAAGTAACAGTTTTATTTCTGTCAATCTTGTAAATACCATTGACAATAATAATTAGCAAACGGGAATGCAGAATATAAACCCATATAAAATACGAAGTACCTACCTACCACATTAAACATCAAATAGGATGAAAGAACTCTTTAATCTTGTAAGTGGATGCTACTTCTGAGGACTAAGATGTTCGCCTCTTAAGAAACATAAGAGCACACTTACATGTACTTCACGGTGGATATTATGGGCGATTACAACAACCAGACTTATCAAAATATCTTTGTTTTCATTAACGAGAAGGTTTAAGAAATAAAGGTTTAAGGTAGAAGAATTAACAAATAGAAAGTGTCGTCCACTTCCATACACGTGTCACTACTTTATTTGCTGTGTTAGTATTGGAAGTTACGATACCACGGAATTAGTCATCAAATCTCAATGGACCATTTCGCTTAACGATGTCTTAAATAGCTATGTTGTTGGAAGGAATGAATTCCTAAATTCAGTACGCAATGTCGAGTGAAATGTAAGATTTACGATCTGATAACAGTATGAGCCGCCTGCTTTCCATGTCACATTAAATTCAGTAACGTTGGTTATGTGTTGGTTTTACCGGGATAATAAGATACCTAATATAAGATCTGTAACATAGTCTACTTAAACCTTTTATAGGTACCAACAGAAAATCAAGATGCATTTTTATTGCGCCCTCTTATAAAGTAGGTCACAATAAAATGTGAGGATTATGTTTTAATGATATTTTTAAAACTTCTACTTGCAAATTAAATTTGATAAGAAGTACTTGTTAAATTTTTAATTAATTTGTAAATTTGTAGCGAAAATAAAAGTAGAGTGCGGGCAGTGTTATTATTTTTATAAAGAAATTATGAGATCACTCTCTTCTAAGTAGTATCTGGCATTTGTTAAGATGGTACACCTATCTTTACAACACTAGGTACCTACATATTTACGTATAAACACTTATCTAACGTACGTCTCTTAACAGCACTTTTATGAGAAGAAGACGCAGCAAGCATACTTGCACTTCTGCAATGCATGCTGATTCTCTTAGGTTAATGAATTTCAGTAGCTAGGTAATAGTTTTCTCAAGATATATGGATGTCGAGTCCATCTTGATGCCTAATTTACAAAAAAAAACACTTCAAAATAATATAGATTATTTAAATCTACAAGGCTTCCAGCCTTCACTTTAAGGCTCGTACAGCCAGCGAATATAACAAGTACCCAATTCGAAGCCAAATCACTCCAAAACAAGCAAATCAGCAAACTTTATTCAGCGAAAATATTTTTAAACCATCAACATTTACCCAGTGCCAGCCGAACGCTCTGAAGCTTCATCGTAATTACTGCAAATAATGCCGAGCCGAGCTTATGGCAAATTGAAAATTGAAACCATTTGTGATCTGGTTGACTGCGCTTTTACCTATATAATGCATCACATAGGTAAGTGCATCAAATTAAGGTTAATTAAACCAATGAGAATTTATGTTTGTTTCCATATTAGCGCTAACGTGATTGCAGCTTTATTGTCTCCGTACAGTTGCCTCTATGTGCAGAGAATTTATTATTATTTTAGCACGCGTTGCTTTACTTAACTTTGATGGTTATCGCTTGATTATTATACTTAGTTGCATTGACGAATATACAAACATAGTTTAAAAAATACGTACCAATAGGTAGGTATATTGGACAAAAAACATACAGGTGAAGTTAATATAAAGCGTGTAAAACTGCACCTAATTATCATAACCAGAGATCGCCGAGTAGTATTTTTTCGTTAAAAAAATCGTTTTAATCAAACAAAGCGAGTGTTATGGGTAATTCAATTGAAATCCAGTACAACGCTTCGTGTTTACTGAAAAATTTACTCGAATTCAATTGTTTTAACAAAAGCTGCAGCAGATAACGTACCATTTATATAGTAAAGTGACCAATGTTATATGGTCACTGCATTCCATGGAAACACACGTTCCAATAAAATATCTAAGGATGTAAAACATAATGATCGCCAAAAATAGCGTATGTTACTAAGAAAAGATATTCCGCCAGGCTAAGTATTGCCTGAGAAGCTATGCTTCAATCACGACATCACAGCTAGCTATCTACAAAATTTTGATAGTGACTCAGGATGGAAACCCGTCGCGCCATCTTTTGACAAGTGGCGGAAACAGCACAGTCTCACCGGCAAGCGTACCTTCACGACAAAACACAAGACATGAAGAACTTTCTGCTTGGTGGTTTCTGCAGTAGCGCGAGTATCTAAGGCTCTATAAAGGCTCTACTAACTGAACTAGATACCTCGACTATCTTATCTTTAATAAAAAATACGAAATAGTGCTGACAGCCTTGTTTAGTTTAAAACGAATTTAAAGCCTAACAGTTTCATAACTTTTAACGGGTACGGCAATAAATCGAAAGCAGTAAAACTTATCCGATATTAAAGAATATAGAGCGCTTGATCGCCTATAACACAGATTTATGAAGTCTTCCTTTGATATTTTATAACAACTTCGTTTTATTACAGTTTTATGACTGTAAATCAACCGTAACAACGAAAGCTAAAAATAAAAAAAACTCCTAATACTTCGTAGTCTAAACAAAGTCTGATCATTTCGTCTGATATAATGATTATTATTATAGTAGACTGAAAATTAATTGATCCAAAGTTTTCAGTCCATATCTTTCGCAAAAAATTACTTGTGCATGATGTCATCAATTTCAGGTTTTGAAATCTTTAACATAAGAAGGTATGTAGACCCTAAAGCAATTCTATTTTGAAGAGAAAATAGAACGTAGCCCAATAAAAGAACCTGTAAATTTACGACACAACGGGACCTAATCCTATTCCGTACGAGGGTGAAATGAAAAACTAGCTCGGCCTAACGAGATCTACCTTCAAGCTAGTAATGCTAAGGAGATTTATAATGCTAACGAGACATCCAATGCATTCCGAAATGTTACGACGAAACATTTTGAAACGAATTCTAAAGAAGCATTAATCGCAACATTCTTAAAATATTATTTTGAGAAACGTCCAAATCAAAATGTAAATATCAGACCATATTTCTCGTTGAAAAATGTCCATCCAAACTGTTGAAATACACTCAATGTGAAATTTCAATAGTGAAACCTCGCATTGACCTCATCAATCTAACGAATCTCGCTTCAGAACGATCGAAATTCTAACACAAAAGTTCTTTTGCGTAAGCTTTTCAACGTCGTCTTGACAGGAGGAGTTATTGTGGGAGATTTTTCTGGCTTATTGTGGAAAATTACTGCCATTTACCTCATTTCTACTACATTGCGGCAGGGCGAGGCATTTCAGAAATGGCCACAGTGCCATCTAGAAGAGACGACCTAAGTTTATGAAGTCCATCTGGTGAATTGGATTGTAATCACGACGTTAGACGAAGCGCTGCATCTTGCGTGATTTTAAAAGAACTGGAGAACTGAAGAATACACAATCAAGAGAAATTCTTGTTTTTTTAAATAGATCCAAACTTTATAACGATTTACTAAAATTCATTATCGCGGAATTAATTCCCAATATCCTATCAACCTCATCGGTAAACGAAACAATGCTAGTTGTGTAGATTACAACGCCACATTTAACAATTACATACTGATATAATGGAATCGAAGAGAATAGCCCAAATTGACAGCAATTAAAATTTTATGCGAATATTTTATGATAATCTCACCACGACAGAGCTAACCAATAAACCTGGTTTATGTATTTATTTTTATAATGACAAACGAATTTTGACCTGCTTGTCCATCGCGGTCATTTTATATCAATTTAAATTTCCTCTTATCAAACATTTCAGATATTTTCACTAATATAAGATATTTCCTATGAAATAAGTATACCTAGGTAATTAAGAAAAGAAAAGAAAAGAATGCGTTTATTGTTGACTGTTACACGAGAAAGATGTTACAAAAATTATAATAAGTTAAGAACAGTCTACCCTATGCGGGCATACAATAATTATAATATCGACGGTTCCCGGGCTATTTGTATTAAGCGACATTTTGTAAACTTTACACCAGAGCAGTTTAAAGTTTTGATTTTTGAAAAAAAATTCATAACTTCCGCAATTTGTAAAATTTTAGAAAAAGATGGATATTTATTGATAAGGTTACATAGTCTGCATAATCTGATTAGGTTTTTTTTCTGATATTCCTATTATTAACGAAGTTAGATGTCGTTTAATACAAAATAACCCTTTTATTTTATTTTTTTGTTCCAGGCTAAATGTATTAACCGCCTCCAATTAGTATTTTTTGTTCCTGGCTAACTGACTTATCCGCCTAGGTTTGTTAATTCTTGCTCCAGGTTAAATGACCTAACCACCTAGAACTGAAAATAATAGCTCCAGGCTAAATGCATTAAATTGAAGATTTGTTTTTACTAATTTGTTTCTAATCGTGCCTGAGTAATGAAGTTTACTGAAATGGGCGGTTAAAACATTGTTGAATTTAAAGGTACCTAGGAATTATTATCTTGTCAACAATCTCCCGGGTGCGCTCAAGGGCCTCTTTCTTTACCATGACGGCTTCACAGAAGGAGACCACTGCCTTCCAGTCTGTTTTCTCCGCCAGCATCTTTGCTACAATTGCAGACGAAGCGAAGTTAACCCCAATTTGGCTAACCAAGGCGGAACGCTCATATTCCCATGCAGGACACGCTTCAAGGGTGTCCTGAGCGTCGTCCTGATCTCCATCACAGTGGTAGCAATGGGGTTTTTCTTCCCGTCCAATCCGACACAAATGCTCACCAAAGCAGCCATGCGCGGTGACAGTCGGAACGTAACACTACCCTCCCATCCAGGCGTCAAAATTGGGCAGAATTGTTCCAACAGCTCTTTGACCTGCATGCTTCTCCTCCAGACGTTGGCGCCATTCAGTCCAAGCCCGTCTATGTGCCTGCTTTCGCAGAAGACTTGGTTCATCGTTATTTTCTCGTTGGGAGAATTGCACGACTTTGCAGGTAAATCTTGTCATCCATGTCCGCCAAGATGTCGAGGGGTGGAAAGCGTGTCAGGATTGTTGCCGCTTCAAAGGATATCTAACTCTCAATCCTGCAATGTGTTCAGACCACCAGTATACTTCTTTTCTATTAGAGGCCCTACATCGGGGCATCGCTACGTCACATATAGATGTCATTACTTCCCGTACCCAGACTGATTCATTCTCGGGATCAGAAAAGGTCAGGGTTTCTGCTCAAAATCCAGCGTGAGCGGTGATAGCCCAGTGGCTTAGAATTCGACCTCCCTCGAATCGAGGGGTCCGGGTTCGAATCCCAGTGGCACGCACCAATGACTTTGTAAAAAAGTTATGTGCGCTTTATAAAAAAAAAATTGAATATCGCCTGCTGTTACGGTGAAGGAAAACATCGTGAGGAAACCTGCATGCCTGAGAGTTCACAAAAAAATGTTTTCAAAGGTATGTGAAGTCCATCAACCCGCAGTAGGCCAGCGTGGTGGACTAAGGCCTACATCCCTCTCATTACGAGAAGGAGACCCGACCCTGTAGTGGGTCATTAATGGGTTACTGTCAAGCTGTTTAACAGACCATCGTCGTGCTTGACCAACGTGTCTGTTATTAGGGGGTCGCAATGTCACAGCGAACATGATGTAGCGACGGTCGGATAGACTTACTAACTCTTCTGCGACTCTCCATCCCGATATCATTTGAAGCCCATGTCAAATCCACAATTGACTCCCCCTGCCACCGTACGCAGGTACTTATGAATCCAGTGTTGACAAGCCGAAGGTCCAACCCTGTCGCCCACATTTGGATAACTTCTCCTCTTCTGTTTCCCCTTGTGTCACCCCATGCTTTTGAGCGAGCATTAAAATCACCCAGCACTATAATAGGGCGTGGTAGGCATCTACGGGTAAAAACTGCGAGTCTATCTAGGTATGCTTCATAGGCACCAATTCCACAGTTGGGAGATACGAGTATGTAGCAGAGTATCTACAAATGCGAGAGGTCCCCACTCCACCTGCCTAATCCTGCCCTCCATCAATGAGGGAGTACGAAGGGTATCTCTTTCCACCCCAGTAAATGGCAACAGAGCCATCGATATCCCCGAACCAAAGAGGATGTTTCGGCACATCGTACGGCTTTGCCACCACTGCCATGGCAATCGACCACTCCGCACAGGACCTTAACAATAAAGCTTGAGCCCCGCGGCAGTGATTCAGATTGCCCTGGAGGACCCGAAATCCTGTGAATTCTAAATCTCCATTGCTTCTTCAGTCGTTAGTTGACTTTCTATGTCAATCCTGAGATGGGTTAGAAGAATCCTGAGAACTTCCAGCCAAGCTCTTGCTCAAGGCGGAGTACATTTTTTACCTCGCATTCGGTGGTCTGCAGGTAGGCCAATGTCAGCACATACGGTACATTTAGGTGACTTAGCTGAGCATTCCCTCGCTTTGTGATCGTCACCTTTTTCACCGCACATTTAGCAGCGAGAACTTCTGTCCACAGAGCTCGTGCATTGTTGTCGCACGTGTCCAAACTCCAAACATCGGAAGCACTGCAGCTTGCGTGGTGCTAGTACTTGAACTCTTGCCCTGATCGCCCTGACAGTTTTTTAACTGGAGTGAGTGGACAACGAGCCCATACCATTCCCAGTGCGGTAGGGTGAAACGAATATCGCCAACTTTTATGTCCTCCAAGGGCAACCGCAGGTCCGCAATCGCTGCCATAATTTCCTGGCGGCTTACGGATTCCACCAAATTAAATATTCTTATTTCTCCGGTTTTAGTGGGATGGGCAATTTTGACATCCATGTCCCCGAGCGCCCCACGTAGAATGTCCGCCTTTTGTAGAATTTCAGACCCCTTAAATTTCTAAAACTAGTCGCCCTGTTATTAGACGCCCTTATTAGATGGATGCGCCGCCAGCGCGCCCTTGCTAAAACCAATGTTTTAACCGACGCCTCAATAGTCAATCCATAGTCAAGTTTGATTGTATTAAGTGTATACTGCTATTATTAAATTTGTTTGAAGTACTAAAATTTTGTTTTTGTAGTGACTGTAGCGACAGTGCTAGTTTAATAAAATATTAAGGAACATGGGTTTATTCGCCACATCTAGCAAATTCAAGTATCTAGCTAATTGTATTAAGCGACATTCTTACGTATTTATGAGGTAAAGCTAATTGTATGAAGTGACATTCTAATGTATTTATAAGGTAAAGCTAATTGTATGAAGTGACATTCTTATGTATTTATAAGGTAAAGCTAATTGTATGAAGTGACATTCTTATGTATTTATAAGGTAAAGCTAATTGAATGAAGCGACATTTCAAAATATTTATCAGGTGAGGCTATTTGGTTTAAATAACTCTCTGGTATTTCATAGTATAGCTTAAGTACACAGTGCCTAAATTTGTCAAAATTTTGTGTCGGTTCATACATCGTAGTGCAAAATGGGCTCCAAAAATGCCATTGTATTAAGCGACAAAAAAGTGCTCAGATCGTCACCAAACCCCGCTCAATCGACGCGGAAAAATTCGCTGATTCCGAATATGTATATAAGTCAATTTCGCCCAAAATGTCGCTTAATACAAATAGCCCGGGAACCGTCGATATATCTTAAAAAACTAAAACTAAATTTTATATTATAATTATATTAAAATAAGTTGTGATCGTTTAGCAGTCCAATTATTTATTTATTTTAATATTTTTCCTAATCGAACTCTTAAACTTAAACTTTTTTTATTGAGGTGAAAGGTATAACAACTTACAATTACAAAAACCTTTGAGATATTGAGAAAATTTTGAGGCGAGAAATAATTTATGACAATAATAATTTAGAAGCGCTTACTTAAAGGTCGCTGTTACATTTTCGAAACCATGAATTTTTTATTTAAGAATAGAGTTTAATATCTACTACATATTGTGTCTCCTGAATTCTGTTAGATATCTTCCCAGTGCAATGTTGCTTAGTAGCCCGTCCTAACTCCCACTATCTCGCGTGCTATTTTGTTTTATTTTATTCTTGTTATTATTCTTGTTATTAACTATTTTGTTTTACTTTGAAAGAAGGAGGAGGTTCTATGTTCGACTGTATATTTTTTATATGTTACCTGATTTTTTTACCTACTACCTAATTGTGAACCGATTTTCGAAATTCTTTTTTCTCGGTAGGGTATTTGATTTTTAATTTTGAACCTAACTAAACTTTCTCTTTCGTTGTCCACAGGTTTTACTGGGACCTCTGCATGTTGCTGCTACTGGTGGCCAACCTGATCATTCTGCCTGTTGCCATTTCCTTCTTCAACGACGACCTTAGCACACGATGGATAGCCTTCAACTGTCTTTCTGACACTATATTCCTTATAGATATTGTTGTTAATTTTAGGACAGGTGAGAATTTTCTCTCTTATGTACACTTTATAACTTTTTAAATATTTTTTTGGAAACCTTTACGTTGAATGGCTAGTCCGATCATCCGATATAGAAATGCTAATTGCTGAAGGAAACACCCATAAAAAGTCAAACCATTATCTTTTTTTTTAAAACATATAAGGATCAAACAAGCACACGATGCTAAGTTTTTATTGATTGTAAGTAAAGCCATGATTTAATTTTCTGGTACTAATATCTGAAAGGCATTGATTGATTGATAGATACATTTAATAGTTGCAACTGCATCCTAATACGAACGAGATGTTTCAACAACTATTAAAAACTTCCATTAGTTCATGTAAGGCTGATTAGTTAATTTCTTATCCTTAAATTATACTCAAACACGCCTTTGCATCGTGTCTAGTGATATAGAATCTATACACCATTTTTGTTCCTGAAACAAATAGTAACAAAGTTTTTTGTTTTTCTATTTTTCAGGAATAATGCAGCAAGACAACGCAGAACAAGTGATATTAGATCCCAAGTTAATAGCGAAGCACTATTTGAGGACATGGTTCTTCCTGGACCTCATCTCTAGTATACCACTAGATTATATATTCTTGATCTTCAATCAGGTAAACGTACGTTGCAATTTGGCCGTGTTCTATTACTATAGTTTTAATCTATCTTTTATGTTGTTGATATTCTGTTTCAGCTTGGGTGTTTATTTATTTTATATAGCAAAATTTGATTATTTGATTTTCTTTCCGTTTTCTCATTGTGATTATATCCTACGCCACGTGAACATACGTATACTACGCGTCATCGTGTTCGGTTCAAAATGTCGTTTTTTAAGGGTTTCCTTGAAACCGCGTTAAGGTTTGATTGGAGCACTTTTCATACATCTTCAAAATTTTATTTTTTTATTATATTTTCATATTTCTTTTCGACTATCTGCACGATTAACATTCGTAGCCCATATGAATCTAAATTTTCATTATTTTATCTTCGCTCTAATAGCTGCCTTGTACCTTTAGGAGATTATGAACTCGTATGGGATACTGAATCCGAATGAATGACTCTTCAGCACATTTCTACTTTGTGCACAATTTTTCTCAAAAATTATCGTAATGCACCCTTGCTATTACTTCTTCTTGCAAAATAAACCCATTCCGATTTACATCTCAGGATCGGTTTATGCGTTTCTATCACATTATTGTTCTAATACTTCATGAATACCTTTTTATCTTTAGTGCATGATTTAATATTTTCTTTATGGTCACACACTTTCCTTCGCTTAGTATTTTTGTTTTTAATTTTCAATAATTTTTGCTGATTAGTATATTGTAAATTTAATTTTCGTTTTTTATTTTAATGCTGGTTTTTAATGTAATATGCAACACGACCAAATTGTAATATTTATAATGTATTTTATATTAATTAATAATGAGCTGAATAGTTACTTAATTAAGTGCAATATACAAAACAAATTATTTTAGAAGCCTTGGCAAAAAGCTTAATAGGCAAGGAATATGTCGTACAACTAATATACCTACTTACTAACTTTTTCTGATTAAGCTATTTACTAACAGAGAAGTTTAAATACATAAACTTACTTCTGTTTTGTAAAACAACTATAACATGTACAGATGTAACGCTTTTGCACTTTCCTTAGACTTATATTTGTCTATCAACATGAGCATTTTATGCATGTTTTATACACTTCGACTGTATAAAATATATCGGCGTCGTTGGATGCTCTATTGGTTTCGAGGTAGTTCCTTAGAGCATCACGGTTTAGAGTAGTTTATAAAATAGTATGTTTAATTATGTTGACAGGATTTTAGTGAGAGTTTTCAAATTCTTCACGCCGGTCGTGCGCTCCGGATACTGCGACTAGCGAAGCTGTTGTCGTTAGTACGACTTCTCCGGCTCTCCAGGCTTGTCCGATACGTTTCACAATGGGAGGAAGTATATGTAAGCCGTCACCTCTTCTAACCACCTCACTACCTAAACTATTTACCAATTAAATCACTAACACTGCCCTAACCACATTACGCTCACATCAACTAATACAAGGTGATAACACACTACTAAAATATTATAGTTTTAATAAACATTGGATTTATTATTAAATTAAGAATTATGCTTTCTAAATTATGTGAAACTTTCTTCTTCGATTGGCTTCTTTAACTATACCTATGTATATAAATAATCTGATATATCTAAATGTTGTCGCTCTAAACTTGTGAACCTATGATAGTCGTAGCATCCCTAACGATATCTGAATGGAGTTTTGTTGTAATCCTGTATTATACCATTGTCCCCACCCCCACTGAATGAGCCCCACGTCCCGCTCTGCACTTCTCTACTGCTTCTCTGCAAGCTTGTTTCTGCCTGAGCACGCTCTCACTCGTGACTTCTAAATCTCTATCTATTTCTCTGCGCCCGCGCCGCGGTCGTCGCGTCCGCCGACCTGAACCGTTCCCACTCGCTGATGTCAACTTTGATTTGCAATATCGTTCATATTATGTTGCTGCTTTTTGGAAGCCTTTAGAAGAGAAGCACTGACGTCGATATTGATTTCGACAACAAATTTTACCGAATCAATATCGCTTAAATAACGATCTGTCGTTTGAATTTTAATTGGACCATAACATTTTCTAAGCGTAATTAGCACTAATCAGCAATCACAAATAATGCAAAAATTTTAGAAACCCGCAACTCTATAATTCTTTAAACTACCTAATATAACGTACCAATTCACGGAACAATATAAACACGCAAACAATTTAGATATAAAATTAGAAGATTTTCTAAAAATGCCAATCGGAATAGGCACGTAGTATTCTCGATCCAAAAAAGTACGAATACCCATAAAAAGAGTGGGAAGCGGAGAGTCAGTGAGAAGTGGCGGTGGGAGAAGTACGGGGAGGGTGGTGGTGGCGACGTCGCAGTGACGGTGTTGTGTGCAGATGAGCCCCGCTCCGCAGCCGCGCGACGAGCCGGCCGACGCGGACGGCGCGGGCTCGCGCGACCTCGCCTCGCAGGTGCCGCATGCGACACGCCCGCGCATCCCTAGCGCTAGCGTAGGGGCCTAGCCCGCGTCCCGCTCGTGTCGGTGTTAGTGCATCCCGTGTGCCCGCACGCGCCCCCGCCCCGCCCCGCACACCCCGCGACGACACCCGTCTGCCGATCCCGCCCGCGCTCTCGGCGGGCGCGCCTGGCTCTCTTCCTACTATCTCGTGTTTCTCGCTTGTTTTCTAGATCTTGCAGAATCTTCAAAAAAAGCGCACCGAACGAAGGGGCCGGCTCAGCTCAGAAGTTACAAAAAAGAAGGGTGACACCAAAAGCAATCTGATCTTCAAGGTAACCAGGGTCGGCGCGAGCCGGCGCGCATGTGCTCGTTCGCCCGCTTAGCATGCTGCCGGCGCCGCCCGGCGTCCTTTACACCGCTGCGCTCGCTTCGCTTTCTCTCTTTTGTTGGCGTTTCTGTTTCCGACCCTCGTCCCGCCGGCGGGCGCGCGGCGGTGGCGCGCGAGGGCGGGGCGGGTCGCGCGGCCGTGCAGCGGCCGCGGCCTCGCGACCTCGCTCCACGCCCGCTGCCCCCACGCAAAGCATGCTCGCTCGACGACTCGTCGCTCGTCTCACGCGTTCATATTTAATTACTCACTTAATCGTCGATACCAAATCATCGGTAGAGATCATCGCGATGCTTGACCTCGAGCGTCCTTGTCGCGCGCAGTCCGCACGGCTTCCTTTAGAGGCAACCGCGCCCTCCTGCTACACGATGCTGATCGATTTCTTCTGTTCGCAGTTTCTCAACATGGCATCGGTGTTTATGCGGATATTCAACCTCATCTGCATGATGTTATTAATCGGGCATTGGTCAGGTTGTCTTCAATTCCTCGTTCCAATGCTACAAGGATTCCCTCCGAATTCATGGGTTGCCATTAATGAATTACAGGTTTGTTATTTATCATTAGTACCTATTTTATCATTAGTTATATTTACAAAATGCATTGGTAAAGATGGATGTCTCTGGGCGTTAGGTAGGTAAAGTATATATTAGTGGTGCCATCTTATTTCGGAAAACAAAAATCACCGCTGTTGTGACTATTTGTAAGTGGTTGTTGTAAGGTTGGTTGTAAGGTACCTACATTTATACATTGATCGCCAATGCATTGTCGGTTTTAAAAGAAAGCTATTTTTACGCCCTTTTTGAAGAATCCTAGAACATATTTGCACAAGTATTTACCGCAAATGTAGTGAACAACCGCGAATATCTAACCCTAGGACAGCGTTCTACTGGACGATCTACCCAAAACTGTCCTAGATCGGCAAAGCGCCGAAAATACGCCACTGTTAGCAGAAGAACATAAAAAGGGTAGCCACCAAACGTTTTATGACCTATTAATATTTCAGGAAGCCTATTGGCTGGAGCAGTATTCGTGGGCGTTGTTCAAGGCCATGTCCCACATGCTGTGCATCGGGTATGGCCGCTTCCCGCCGCAGTCGCTCACCGACATGTGGCTCACCATGCTCTCCATGATCTCTGGCGCCACCTGCTACGCACTCTTCCTCGGTCACGCCACCAATCTCATTCAGAGTCTTGACTCCTCACGCAGGCAATATCGAGAAAAGGTACAGCTATACGTCTGTTTTTGCAGTGCCGGATTTTAAGTTGTTGAAATTTCCAAAATCTGTATCTACCGTCCAGAGCAGCTCTCTATGAGTAACCTATGCTATTAATTATTCTCAAGGCCGTTGGCTCCGCGAATATTCGAAAATCTCATACCTAATGATGAATCGATATCCTCAAAGGGTTAAGTTCAGTTATCTTATACGATAAAAAATGTACGCATAAAAATAGTTTTTGATTATTATTCAAGTAAAGTACTCCCGTTTTCCAAAAGGACTGTCAACAACTCAGTTTAGGATCTGCTGATCTTGGTTATCTAGAGTGTAAGATGGGCCAACTTTTTTAGTAGCTAAGATCATTCGACATGAGGCACATTAAAAGTAGGCCTTGTTTCACCACCTAGTGATTGAGTTAATTTTAGGCTTCCTGAGACTTAACTAATTTCGTTTCGTGACCAAAAAATAACATAAATCCGGCACTGCCCGTATGCATCCCATGCTAAAAAATGAGACTGTCCAAATAACCAGATATTGCAAGCTGTTATGAACACCTATATTGTGTACGTATGAGGCTCAGTGTGCACTAATTCACACTCAATTTAGTTTCCAGCCCTGAATGTCTTTAAGATTGACAGATCAATTGAACGTGCGGATGTATGTTTGTACTTTTAATCATGGAGTAAGTGTCGTGTAGACTTCGATAGAGGTATCATTTCAGTAGCCGCATGGATTGTTATTAAATCATGTGATACTATAACCTATCATTAAAATCATAATTACCTGTTTCAGAGACTAGACGTGAGTACAGAAAGAATGTTCGTTCGCTGTTGTTATAGGTCGATCCACTTTCTCAGTTTTCATGCACATAATCAGTACGGTGTCATAGGGTACTGACAAATTCTTTTAGGGAATAACCACGTATCATTGTTGGGTGTTCATGACAGTTCTCATTTAATACTTACTAACACCATGGTCATATTAACCTGTTATTCATTTAGGAATAGGTTTAAAAAATAAAATGGTGTCACCTGATCCGTGAGAGACAATTTAGTTTCATGTAATAACTGGCTCGGAATAATTTGCACGATTGAGATTTAGTAGCAATCAAAATGTGTGCGCTTGGAAACAACCTGCCGAATACTGTGTGCGTTTGAATTAACCACGGCGAAATAAAATAACTGCTTATTATTATAACTCACCGTACAAACTTTTTTCAGGTAAAACAAGTCGAAGAGTACATGGCTTACCGAAAGCTGCCGCGGGAAATGCGTCAGAGAATCACGGAATATTTCGAACACCGGTACCAGGGTAAATTCTTTGATGAGGAATTGATTCTGGGCGAACTGAGCGAAAAATTGCGAGAAGACGTCATCAATTATAACTGTAGATCGCTCGTCGCCTCCGTGCCTTTCTTTGCTAATGCCGACTCCAACTTCGTCTCCGACGTCGTTACGAAATTGCGTTATGAAGTCTTCCAACCTGGTAAATATAGAACTAGTATACCGTTACGCGAATGTCATGTGTAATCGTAACAGAATCACTGAAACACTTTATTTTCGTTGCAGGCGATATAATTATAAAAGAAGGAACGATCGGAAACAAAATGTACTTCATCCAGGAGGGCATCGTCGACATAGTGATGGCCAACGGCGAAGTGGCCACCAGCCTCTCCGACGGGTCCTACTTCGGCGAAATCTGCTTGCTGACCAACGCCCGGCGAGTCGCCTCCGTCCGCGCCGAAACGTACTGCAACCTGTTCTCCCTATCGGTGGACCACTTCAACGCCGTCCTCGACCAGTACCCGCTGATGCGGCGGACGATGGAGAGCGTCGCCGCCGAGCGGCTCAACAAGATCGGCAAGAACCCGAACCTGGTGGCGCACCGGGAGGACGACACCACGTCCGAGGGCAACACGATCAACGCGGTGGTGAACGCGCTGGCGGCCGAGGCGGAGCACGTGAGCCTGTCGGACGACAGCGTGGCGCGGCTGTCGGAGCGCTCGCTGGGGCTGGCGCTGCAGCCGCTGCAGGCCGCGTCGTGCCGCATGGCGGGCGTGGCGCTGCCGGGGCTGGGCGTGGCGGCGGCGCTCCCGCGGCCCAAGTCCGAGCACGACTTCAGCTCGGCGCAGGCGCAGCCGCCGCCGCTGGCGTCCGCGGCCGCGTTCCACAAGTCGGACGCGGGCATCGCGCCCTGACCCGCCCGCGCCGCGCGCCGCGCCTCCAGCTGGGCTGCGCGCGCGCCTCGCCGCCTCTACTAGCGGTCTAGCGGTCTCACTCGCCCCGGCCACCCCCGGCCGCCCCCGGCCGCTCGACTCCCCCTCGTAGCGTAGACTCGACTATATAGCTGCGACTTCGCCGGGCGCGCCCCGAGCCGCCCGCTGAATCTCATTTTGTGATCTTATACTTAATTCTCCTGTGTTATAATTTAGGTTAAATTTTATATCATTGACGCTGTGAGAGATGAGCGGATGCGCGACGTATTCCGTTTGTATAGATATACCTGTTATATATTGAAGAATGTCTTTATAGAGATACCTTGCCATTAAAGAGAAAATAATTATATAGACTAGACTGAATTGTAAAGATATCACTATTTTATGCTTTGTTGGCGTCCGAGATGGATCGGCGTCGTCGACGGGTGCCGACCGCTCCGTCGAGCCGACGCACGTTCCCGAACACCGCAATAGAACGGAAATATATGAAATTGTTAATACATGTATAATAACTTTGAGCGTAGAGGAGTTATAATTATATGCGTCGTTGCGCGTTAACGGTGCTGCAGAAACGAGTCAGCAATATTATATTTTATAAAAGGCTTGAAACAAAGTTGCCGCCTTTGTAAGAGCCTGTAGTAACAGGGAGCATTAGGTACGGTTTATAAGTAGTGTGTAGAGCCGCTACGGAGGGCGGCGCGCGGTCGCTACGGATCTCACGTTATTGTTGAAATTAAATAAAACACAAAAGTTTAGAAAATCCGATGCCTTAAACGTGTGGTTATTTTATTCACAAATTATAAGGAATTATAATAGAATAAGTAGATTATATCAAATGTTACTGCGAATAAAATAACTGCATGAAATAAGCCTACAGTTAGATATATCCTACATACCTATAGCACCATAATAACGTTTTTACTATTCCAAATGCGAAGTTATAAAGAATTGGTTTTCCTGCCTAAGCAGAAAAATCTAAAGTAGGTAAAGTAAATAATCCTAAAAACTAACCGTTCTTTAACATTAGGTTATTGTTCATTAACCAAGCGTAGGTATGTAATAAGAGATGTACAAAATTGATATGATCTGAAAGAAAATGTCAGTAGGTAGCCCAGAAATAATGTCGGGTGTCCGTAACGACCGCCGGCGCCGCTCGCCGGGCGGTGCACGTCTTATGAGACTCACAATTCCAATAGCACACGGTTGCTTTCTTAATTTTAATAATAAGTAGTCATATCTACTGATAATTTTTAACATACGATTTCTCGGTTTCCTAAGTAGAGGTGATCAGTAGCGCTTCGAATCGTTTCTTTATGTAAATATTGTAATCGAAGTTACGCCTTTAGCGTCATTTGTTTTTATAGAATTGATAAGCGGGCGTTCGCGTTCCTTCGAGCGGTCCAGTCAATTATGCCGTGCGCTCGCCACGCGACGCGCCACGGTCTTCGATGCACTACTAAACTTCGTACCTTGTTTTTAATTGTAGTTGAAAATAATTTATTGTCGATAGTGATCATTTTGTAGGAATAAGTAGGCCGGAGCGAATAATTATCTAATTCGGACGAATTACGTTATGTGATAGAGCGCCGCCTAGCCGCCGGCTCGGCGACACTCGACGCCGTAGTTGTAGGCACGATAGTTAAACTTGCATGGTTAACGCTTTCACTACTTTCTCACCGATCTGTGCGTATAATTTTCGATTTCTTTAGTAAATTCTTACGACAGTTGAGGCTAGACGTTATGCAAACGCTTTTCTTATTCTCGATAACGTAAACTTTTAGCAATAAATAGATAAGTTGCAACGGTAAGATATTCTAGGTCGATTGAGTGATCGTTGAGCCGACCGCCGCCGGCGCAGCATGCTGGCATGATTCATCGTTGACTAATTCTTATAGTGTCATGACAATTTGTAAAAGTGGTTTTGCAAATGTTGACTTTTTAGCCAAATTATAGTTAATGAATGACGAACCAATATGCAGTAGCTTAATCGTAGATGAATGCAGCCTAGTTCTCAGTTTTGGCGACAACACCAATAGATACTTTATACTCTTAAGATATTTATACGATTGATCTTAGCAGAGTGACTATCTGTCAATTTATCTACAAAGAGAAATATTGTTGCGTTTGATCCCCAGAAGCATTTATTTATTGTTGTTTTACCTAACATTACCGCTTTTATAAATTATATAAATTTTATAGAAGAGATCTATTTTTATTGTGAAGTTGAGCAGCTGAATGTAAGTAAAAATCCATATTAAACAAGAGTTTTTTTATTGGAACTGTTGAATTATTACATAAATAATATATTATTATACTGATTTCCGGTATCTATTTTCACCAAAAGTGCTCATTGCTGTCAAAAAATTAGAGAAAATGCATTAAAGAATGAAGAAACATGCTTTGTCGTTTTTGTTATCCTTCCCACAGTCATTGACTATGAATACTTCACATACCGTTGTGAACATTGTGGAGAATCTTAGGTATAAGTTACCTCACGATGTTTTCCTAAACAGTGACAGCAGGTGATATTTAATTTTATATGCGCACATAAGTTACAGTCATTGCTGGAAGTAAGGCTTACCTAATAGACACGTACCTAAAGTTCAAGGTTGAAAAATTTGAATGATAACTGCATTTGAATGCTACGAGAACCAAAAATTTACAAACGTTTGCATTTATAAATAGACACAATTTGCAGTTCAAAGAGTTTCGGTAAAAGCATCAGTGACATTCAGTTTACGGCTCTCAAAGCTTGAATATTTGGCACCTAGCGAAGGTTATTAATTTATTATTCACATTATCAACTGAAGTAGGTTATATTCTATGATACTAAAAGGCCACTTACCGCGAAAATTCGCCCGTAATGTGACATTTTATTATGTTTCGGTTTCGCGCACTAGGTACGTTATAATACTGCCTCCCTAATTGACGAGTATTCGCAGTAGGTAGTGCTGTAATGTTTACGATACGATTTTGAGCACTTCGGTGATTCCATATTGTCAAGACAGGAGCTGACTATATAACTCCTGCCGTTCAATATTGATTTATCATTATGTTAATATACGTAATAACTACTAACTAGCCTATGACTGACTGACTGACTGAAGAATAACTAATTTAATAACCTATTTTTAAGCGGGTGACATTCAGTAGGTAACAGATCGTCGAGTCAAAATAGACAAAATGGTTGTCATAAACGGCCACCTAAAATGTATAGTTCGCAGCACGTAAGTTTAGCTGTGAACGAAACTTGGAGGGGGTAGCTGCGCCTGGCGGGGCATAGGTACTGTTGCGCAAGAAATTGTTATCTCTGTTGATTGATAAATAAATATATTATAACAGTCCTTATTAATAAAGAACGTGTTTTGGTTTATCCTGATTTTATATTAACAATTAACCTTTTCAACTCCAAGTATTGGAGCAATTTATCGTGCCATTGACGCCAGAGCAAAAAAATAAGAAGAGTTCCAAAATCAACAGGGATTGAAAAACACATTGTAGCAGTTTGAATTACTAAGTTTTTTATTTGGCCAGATTTTCAATTAATTCGTTAGTTTCAGTCTCTAAAAAAGAATGCACGGCATATACCATTTTCTGTGCTTGTCTTCTCAAAACAGTACTTCTTCTAGGCATATTCACTGTTCAAAATCACAAATAAACACAAACTTTAAAACAGTCAATAAAAACAAACTTAATAGAAAACAATTAATAACAATACAATTTAGAACGCGACTGTACATCGGAAGTGAGCGGGGGGGGGGGGGGGGGGCAACAAGCGCTTACGAACCCCCGCGCGCCCTTTCACTCCCCCTATTTTCGACTTCTGCGCATAAACGGTCAGCGCTAAACTTACGTACCGCTACCTCTATAACACATAACATGTGGCTATTAAATAAATTTGAACATTTGAATATTAAACAAAACAATAAATTAGTTAATAAATATTTTTATTGAAAATTACTTGCGGGGTTACAAAATTCCTTAATTATGAGTAATACCGTATCATTCAATAGTTAACTGCGGCATGAGGAACATGATAACTCACATTTTTAGTATACGGGAGAAACTGTTACATAACTCTATCATGACTATGGTAATAAGAAGTCATAAAGACAGACGTATTTGCTAGGCGCAGACGTGTCAACATTCCCATGTGTGTATACATAATATATGCATAAAAATATCAACACAATATATCAATCAACTTCATTCAAGTTAAGTCAGACTCGAACTCAGACGGTTCTATCTATAAATCTACTAGCTGACCCGGCAAACGTTGTTTTGCCATAGAAGTTAACGAGCGTTAAAAATTGACTATTAAAAAATAGAGGTTGGTGATAGAAAGGTGAAAATTTAGGGTTGTATGTATTTTTAATGCCACATTATTATAAAATAAAAAATAATGTCCAATAAATAAAATAAAAATGTTAGGTGTGGACAACCCTTATCACTTAGGGGTATGAAAAATAGACAGCAGCCGATTCTCAGACCTACTGAATATGCATATAAAATTTCATAAAAATCGGTCAAGCCGTTTCGGAGGAGCATGGTAACTAAAACTGTGACATGAGAATTTTATATATAAGAAGATTGAATGGATGGTTAGTTAATTCAATGTGCATTATAATATCAATACAATAGAATAGGCCTGTGTAGTTTCATTCAATTTCGGTCAGACTGCGACCCAAATGGATGTATCTATAGTCTATTGAATGGTTCAATACCGCAACATATCTGTGACGGAGTGTGTGAGTCGCGCTTCCCCACTGAGCCAGCGGTTGTAATCGAGGCGCATCAACAACCGCGCCAGGTGAACTCCACACGCGCTTTCTCGTAGAGACACCAGCAGTTGCATCAGCTGCTTCACTAGCTGGTTGTATCTGGAACCGACATTATAAATGACAAAGAAATACGCATTCAATTACAGTTACAGTGTTACAGTTAACGACACGTTAAGCCGTCGGTCTCAGTCGTTACGATACGATAGCAGTCGTTAGACCTTGTCCGGGTGGCTATGGGCGGTTTGAAAAGTTTCGCCACTAGCCCGTTTCTCTAGCAATCCGCATTAGTGCAGCGTGGTGGAGTATACTCAGGGGCGTAGCTACCGTCGTATCTGCTATATCAATAATTTATACGGGACATGTGAAAGCAAAAAATTAATAAAAGTATTTTTTTTTTTGTTTTAGAAATGATAAAAATAAAAAAAACAGTTTTATTTGAATTTTTAATTTGAATTGTTTGTAAAAATTTTGGAAATGTGACAGATAGATAATTACGATAAATAAATATTTCTTTTCATTTTATGCAAACATATTTTTTGTGAGAAATCTTTATCCTTCGTAAGGGCCCCCAAACAAATTTTTATACGGGGCCCGGCAAGGCACGCTGCGCCACCGAGTATGCTCCAGGTTTTAGGGTCCCCCTGTTTTAGGGAGGGACCCGTGCCCAATATAAAGGGCATAAAGGACATAAAGGGTCGCTGCCCATAGTATTACCTGTCAGAATATTCTCGTATATAGACATCCTCGGCCTCCTTGTCCGATGCATATTCGCTCAAGCTGCAGAAGGAATTGCATAGCTTCAACAGCTCCATGATATTGCGGAACACTGGATTGCTGATAGAGTCCATATTGCAATCGGATTCATCAGGTGACTGTAATGTAATAACTTTTATTATTCCTTCACATTAAGTAATAATTTGTGTTATTCTCGAAAATAATATTTTGAAGATACATAGATCTGATCTGAAGAGAGATAGATCTGGGTGGTGAATAATGGCGCGATTAATAAATATTGATTGAATTTCTGAAGTTCCACTTATTCAAGCAACAAAAGAGTGCTTTGGATCCTGTTGGATCTACTCTGTGTTGCTACTCAAAAATAAATCAAAAGCTTTCATTAATTATCCAGTATAACACAGAGATTCCTGACCGCCACCCTTTTAATCCACTGTGAAGTAGCATATTGTTCTTATCTTGTATCAAAGCAACCACTTGCTAGTGATGACCATTTTTAATACATTAGATCCTGAAGTTAAGAATGGTTTGAACATCCATAGATTACAGTGACCACGTATACTATCTAAAATAGTAATTACCGTAGTAACAGTCAAGAACGACTGGCTGAGTATATCGGCGAGGAATGTGGCGTGGGCTTTCTTCAGCTTCTCGAAGTCATTGGTCTTGTTCACGGCTTCCATGAGACGGGAGAAATTCGTCTCTAGCACATCCGCTTGTAAGTAGTGCTGGAGGTTGTCCATCAGGAACATCAACTTGTTGTGGAGTTGGCACATTGAAAACCTGATTTGAAATTATTAATAAGTTTAGAATTTTACTGAATGACAAACAAAAACCGATTGAAATGACTATAGGTAGGTACGATATATATCAAAAGATAAGAAAATAATGTGTTTATTGTTGAATGTAACACGAGAAAGATGTTACAAAATTTATACTAAGTTTAGAACTGTCTAGCCTATGCGGGCATACAATAATGAAGCAAGCTGGTATTAGTAGAATTATATATTAAATACTACATCACGAACTTAACACTGGTCTCGTGGGTATTTAACTAGTACTCAGGATCGCCTTCCATGTTGAAGGTATTAGCAAACTTTTGTCGGGAGTTTTAAGGCTGCCAATAGTCATACTTGAGGTTCTAGTAAAAGAGACAAGAATAGTATGCACAGTATGACTTGATTCTGTTAGGCCTTATTTAAAATTTATTTATGATAAAGGTTATTTCGATATGCACTATCCGCAAGAGACTATCCTAAATCGTTCTGGCGAATTCATGCTTGCTAAAGCCTGTTGATAGATGATTCCCTTTGACGAAATATTGGTCCCCAAACACGTGTAAAATTTCCTTGGGGAATGCGGGACGCCTCCTGTTATTTATTATTTATATAAAATTTATTTATGATAAAGGTTATTTCGATATGCACTATCCGCAAGAGACTATCCTAAATCGTGCTGGCGAATTCATGCTTGCTAAAGCCTGTTGATAGATGATTCTCTTTGACGAAATATTGGTCCACAAACACTTATCAAATTTCCTTGGCGAATGCGGGAAGCCTTCCGTTATTTATTATTTATATACATTTTTTTTATGATAAAGGTTATTTCGATATGCACTATCCGCAAGAGACTATCCTAAATCGTGCTGGCGAATTCATGCTTGCTAAAGCCTGTTGATAGATGATTCCCTTTGACGAAATATTGGTCCCCAAACACTTGTCAAGTTTCCTTGGCGAATGCGGGACGCCTCCTGTTATTTATCATTTATATTTTGGACACGCTACTGGCAAGAATCTATCAAGAACATACCTCGTGGACTGTTTATATGTCTTCCACAGTCGATGCAAGTCGTGTTGAGTCTTCTTGATGACCAGCAACAGTCTGAACATGTCGTTGTACCGCGCCAACACCTCCGGCGCGAACAGCAGGTGCAAAGGCCACTTGAAGTCGTACTTCAGAATGATGCTCGACCATCCGTCTGACACTGCGAACAACCAATTTAAATCGATACGTTGAACCGACGGCCAATGATAGAACCGAAAGCTCATGTTTTAAGGTCAATGTTACATAAGTTGATGAGGAGATAGTAAACTGGTCTGAGTGGCCGACCGCTGTATTCAAACACGTCAAGTTTCGTTTTAGGAGATATAATTGCAAAAGATCCTTTATTTGAAGTGACCACGTTAATCCTTATGAGTAATAACACCCACATATAAGACCTTAAGACTGTCCTATTTTATTTTCCATCTCCCAGCAGTCTCCTATTGGTCCAATTTGTCTATGGAATGTCTATGAAACTTTTGTCTATGGAATGAAATGACACTAAACACAGGTTGGCTTAATAATGACTTAATAACCCTTTAAATTTAAATCAGAATCAATACACTGTGGTATATGATTTTTATAACTTACCAGAACTGCTATTGTCTTCCACTGATGAATTAGCAGAGACATTCGGTTTAACATAGGGCAGTTCAAAGCTGAATTTCTCGATATCACTACTGTTGCTTAGGAAGACAGCTCGGGCCGCCAATTGAAAGGCATGGTTCATATCTGGAACGAAAACGGTTTATCAATTTATTTTTAATATACCAGCCCATTTTTTGACGGGAAAATAAGTGATTTCTACCCTATAGCGGTGATAGCCCAGTGGCTCGATTCGAGGGGTCCGGGGTCGAATCTCAGAGTGGCACGCACCAATGACTTTGTAAAAAAGTTATGTGCGCTTTATAAAAATTAAATATCACCAGCCGTTACGGTGAAGGCAAACATCGTGAGGAAACCTGCATGCGTGAGAGTTCAGAAAAAAAAATGTTCTCAAAGGCATGTGAAGTCCACCAACCCGCAGTAGGCCAGCGTGGTGGACTAAGGCCTACATCCTTCTCATTGTGAGAGGAGACCCGACCCTGTAGTGGGTCATTAATGGGTTACTGACACCCTATTTGAGGGGAGACTTGGGTGTCCATGGACTGCAGTGACCATTAAAACATCAGGTGGCCCTCTGCTGTGCCCCTTTGCTACTCACACTTATACACAACTTTCAATCAAATTAAAATGAAACACACCTCTTGTTGATGTCCTAGTGGTAGGCCGGTCCAGTATGGGGGCAGTCAGTCTTAGCAGCTCCAGGAACAACTCCCCGCGGCCCAACAGGTAGAAGTCTTTCATCAACTTGAGCTCGTGCAAAAGTTGCGCCTCCTCCACAACCACTGTCCACAAATGCTGAAATATCATATAATTTATTAAAAGTGACTAGTCTGGCGAATGCGCGCGTGGGCGTTGTTGTTTCATTAGATCATAAGCGAGCGAAAAGTTAAGCAACGTCGGGCGCGATTAGTACTTGGATAGTAGTGCTAGTGGCGAATTAAATCTAACTCTACATAAGTCTAACGACATTATAGTTTATTACCTTTGTAACACATTCTTTGATTTCCCGAACAACTGCTCTTAAATTGCACACTTCAAACACTTCCGGCTTCTTTAGATTTTGCAACTTTTCGTGGAATTCTGCCTCTTTTTCTTCCCAAATAGTAAATCTGTTTGAAAATATATGTTTGAGTGTTTGAATCCCAAAAATGACAAACTACTACTCATTGAGTGTCGCTTGCTATTATTATTATTGTTTCTTATTGTTAGTTGGATCATACATTATTTCTAATAAATAGTTTACTAATACCTTCTTGCGTTATCATCTATTTTTTGTAACGATAACAAGGGTCTACTCATGGTAAAGCTGTTCGTTTTCTTCAACTTCTTGGGATCAAAACCAAATAATATAACAGTCTTTCCAATAAACAATATCTCTTGTGCCAAAGACAGTGGAATAAAGTATGGTATCATATTCGGATTCAGAACATATCCACAGTCAAAGGGCATACTTTGTAGCTGAAACAGAAAAAAATACAATAAATTGTAATATGTATAGCATTACAGATTAAAACATTACAGATTAAAACCTAATACCCTATTATGTAGCACAGCTTACAATGATAATGTGGTTATGTTTGTGAGTCAATGAGTTTGCAGAAACTGGAAGTCAACAATGTCATAGGTAGATAGTCAAGGTAGATATTGCCTATATTAAAAAAAAATTTTAAACTCACAGTTGACACTAAGGACTTGTCGCAAGTGTTGTTGGATGACTGAGTAGACATGAAGGTCTCTTGGTGTTCAGTCTTTTTGCTTTTCAATATAAAGAACTCTTCATAGGGATCCCTCAGCTCCCCGTACAGCAACCAAGTACACAATTGATTTATAAACACCAAGTTGATACATGAGAAGACTCTGTAAAATGAAAAAGTGCATAAATTTTTTTTTATTTTTTATTTCCTCAAATAGAAAAATTGTGAAAACGTTTGTTATGGGATCACAAGAAATCTAATAGTTGACCTTTGCAACATTTTGTGGCAAAATATTTACTTAAGTGCTAACAGAAGTATTTAAGTAAATATTTTGTGGCAAGTCACCACACTTGGGCTTAATAGTAGAAAAAAAGTATATACCTACAGCAACAAATAAAAAGAAATACACTAACTTTACTACAGCTTCATGCACCATTTCATTCCCGCTCAATATGTACTGATGGACCAGACTTAGAATTTGACAACCTGTCAGTCTCCTTTCCTTTATAGTGGATATCATTCTGTTCAACGTGTTGAATAAACCTTGGTACTTCTCAACATAGCTGTACACAAATGACAGTGTATAGTTTGGGTTGCCAATCACTAAGCTTTCTACTTCCATTAGAGTCTTCTTATATGACTGTAGAACTTCAGAAATTCCTTCACTGAGAGCTTGGCCGTAGAGTCCATGGGTCTGAAGACCTAGTCCTGCAATTTTTATTTATTGGAGAATAAATTTATTGACACTTGTACTGTACCATTGCTATATAGCTATTAATAGAGCCTTTTAACATTCATGTATGATTTTCCCAATTATATTTGATAAATATTTAACTTTAACTAAACACAGAGAATTCTAGAATGAAGAGTTATTTAGTGGTGGTTTAAAATTACTCAAAAAATTTCAAAATTGCCTCAGTTGATTGTAGGTACACTAATATTTATCAATTAAAAAAAACTAAAACAATACCTGTCAAACATTTCCTTACGTGGAAGGTTGTAGCTCCAATAAATTTTTGAATATTATGATGGTCTTTTGCAATAGCATATATTCTCTTGTATATTTCATCATCACCTTGATGTGCAAATGAGACTGGTTCTAACTGAGACGAAAAACAAAACATTGTAAATGCTGCTCACCTGATGTAGTGGCCAATGCTGTATACACATAAAATAGCCAACACCCACACAAAAGAGGGTCAAAGAGATCAAAAATTCTATCTAAGGTCGTATGTGATTCATAAGGACTGTTCATTTCAAAAAAAGTATCTGGGGCAACAACACCCCCCGAACCGTAATATAAGTGAAGCGCAAAGAATAAAGATCATGCTGTTTCACGCCGGATTGCGAGGGTGACGGTAACAAGGGTATCTATATTCCCGGGCGAGCTAATATGGATCTACCACCAAAATTGTTTTTGTAGCAAAGAACTAAACGTACTTATTCTTGGCTTATTCCTATGATTTTGTGTTTAGTACTTACTTGAGATTCTTCTTTTATTTTTGAACAATCCCACAAAATTAACAGCGCATCATGAATCATTTTTAAACTAGTCAAATACAGCTGTTACTTTAACAGCACAACAATAACGAACTCTAAACATAATATGCTAAACATGAATATTAGTGTTATATTTATTATGCAGTTTTCTTTGTTGAGATATAGGTATTCTAATTGATGCACGTAACAGACACAGTTATCTAATACAGGAATATCATAAAAAAGTGCTTAAAACATCTAATAACATAAACAAAATAAACGAAAAATGTAACATGTGTTTTTGACATCTCCTGACAGCTTGACACATCATTTTTTGATTTCTGTTTCTTTTTTTTTATATAGTGTCGTAGTTTTAAAGCTCCATAATAATTAATAACAATACAAAAACGACAAAAAGTATTCTTATTTACGGCGGTCCGACCGGAGTTTTTGTATGCCTACCCAATCTTACCATGTTGTGGAAAAATTATGATTTAATCCTAGCGCGCATTCATGAATGACAATGAATGAGTACTACAGTGCACTTTACTCTGCACCTGCACTTTGCCATGAATGATTACAGGCAACTGGCAACCCTGATCAATCAAGTTACAATACAAAGCGGAGTGCAGCGACCTGTCTTGTCTAAGTCTTGCGACTGCGTCTGCGCCGCCGTTGAATTGAATTGTTTTTATAGTTTGATACTAGGAGATTTTTCTATTGTTGAGATCATAAACTGGATACGGCTTAATAGCAGTTGTGGTTAACACGGAAGCAGAAAATTAAAGAATAAGAGGAGGTTTAACTCAACATGCTTATGCATTTATAGAATGGCTGAGGCTTGCGTTCTCGGTAATGCGGCAGACAGAAAGACTACAAGCACCCAGGACGAGACTTATTGTGTATTCAATGTTTTAAGTGTTTTCATATCCTTGGTCACAATTCTCGCAGATCTAACTACAGGTTTGTGAAACACCAGTTCTTTCAGTCAAAATATCCACACAATACACACTGTAAACAATGTGTTTGCATTAATGTATTTCTAACCAAAAGTTTTGAAAGAAAATATGTCCAGTTTTATAAGTAACTTTTGAAGTTTTCTTTTATTGAGTCCTGTGTAATTTCAGTCAGTTATTAAAGTTACGGATAAACTTTATAGTTTTAATAATTTTCAAAATATTTTTTTTACTCATAAAATTAATTAATCATTTTCAGATATTTTAGTTTTCGCAGAATATTGTAAAAATGGTTATTTATACTGGGCACTAGCCACAATTACTTTTATACTGTCGCCAAATATTTTGATCAACATTTTTTCTATGCGATGGTTTTTAATTGACCACAAGTCAAATATTCGACACTGGATTATTCATGGATGTCTGGCTGGATTACTTGAAAGGTAAAAATTTTAAAGACTTTTAAAACAGTGATTCTTATTAAAGGGCATTAAAAGAGCTCTCACTACTAGCCACCACCACAATAACCACCTACCATCAGGTTACACATAATTGCCTGTTTGCTGATCTAACATATATGAAAAAAATCCTTAAGGCTTGAAATGACAGACTTAATCATGAGCATGAGTACCTACATACATAAAATATATCCTTGTATAAATTAAAAATTATTTATTTCTTTTCAGATATATCATTTTTTTACATAAAGTGTTTGCTTGTAAGAATTTGGAGTCAATAAAGACACAGAAATTACTATGTCAGAGGAACGATTTGAGTCTATTGCATTTTCTGTACATATTTACTGGGACTATTCCACAGATGATTATACAGAGTTATGCTATTATTATGTTAAATGAAAACTATTACACTAAAGGTATGTTTAACTATAGAACTAATTCAGTGGTGATTATCATTACCTGTATATCAAGTTTATAATTGAAAAATGGATGGAGGTCATTTATTTAGTGTAAGTTGTGTAGCTTGTGTGCTCACTGTGTGCGCAGGCTTTTATGTTGTTTACAGCTATAAATTACCCTCATGCCAAAATCAAATTAACTTTTTATGGTAGATTTCTCGCTATCCCACAATAAAGTTTTTTTTACAATTTTATTTTAATGTATTTAATTACTTTAAAGGTTTATGTGTTTAAATTAAATAGATTCATTGATTTTGTCTATATTTTCAGTATTTGCTCTAGCAGCATCAATTGCATCTGTGATATGGGGTTGTGTGACATATATTTATAGTATTACATTCTCCAATGAGACATTCCAATGGAATTCATTTTTACTCAAAATCATTTGGCACTTTGGTATGCTGATTGGAAGAATATCTGGTATATTGTTATTTTCCATCATTTTTGGGATATGGACCTTTGTGCCTTTAAGTAAGTGTTATATTGTGCTACAAGCATACAATTGGTATTGGTACCTGGTGTATCCCTATTTTATACATGAATTTATTTTAAACCCAATTACAAACCTGTATGGTTGTAATTCTACTTAGCTTGCAAGCTAAACTTTTTAAAATCATTTCCAGGTCTGCACTGGTCAGCTATGACATTCTGGATTGTCATGCAGAAAACAGCCTTCTGTCCAAACAAATTGGAAGAAACATTATATAATGCTGTTATGGGCTTTGTTTATTGCTTTTGTTACATCAATCTCAGAGAGGGGCACACTCGTTATCGTCTAATGATGTTCTACACGTTGATGGTCACACAGAACTTTGGCAGTTTATTTCTTTATGTACTTATATCTGACTCTGAACAACAGAGAAAGCCGTGGTCCATTGCTGCCACAGTGTGTGTTATAGCTGGTACAGTCATAGGTGAATATTTACATGGTTTTTTTCGTCTTCTTTTAATTGTGGTAATTTGAACGTGAATAGTAAATTTGATTTTATTAAACCACTTGTTGCACATTCATGTTTCAGGTACAACTGCAATGATACTATATTACAGATATTTTCATTCAAAAGGACCAATACCTTGGAAATATGCCCACGAGGATATTGAATTAAATAACAAAGTAACCAAGAAGTCAGAAAAAAGCGAAAATAAAGGCACTGGGTTAAGTCATGTGAGGTCATTTAAAAGTTCAAATAATGAAAAACCTAACACAACTATAAATGTTAAGGAACAGACAGAAGTGCAACAAACAACACATGAAAATGAGAATGCTGATAAAAAATTTCTACTTGATCATTGGATTGCAAGGTCAGGAACACCAACATTTACATCAGCACCAGTAGGAAACCTCAGCATGGACACATCAAGCGTAGAATTATACACTGTTGAAAATACTCCTCAGTCATTTATAATGAACAGAGATCATCCAGGAAATTTATTAAATCTGAAGATAAATAAAAAGAAAATGTGTTCTCCTACAGAACTAAAGGTAAAATTGGCCTCTATCGAGAATTTAGAGAGCTCCATTGATGAAATCACAACTAGCAACCTGAACATACAAAAGCGCAGAGGAATCTGTTCATCAGATGAATTGCGCGATGATTTAACAAACTTAAATCTTAACGTGTGTAATATTGTTAATGCAAACTTTATAAAAACAATAAAAAACGATCACAGCTCAGTGATTAGTCAAGACACGGAAGGCTCTAACAAAAAGACTTCATCTGATTCAATTGATATGGACTTGGATTTAAGTTTTAGTGATATTAACAGCTCCGATATAAATACATTTAATGAAAACATTGTGCAGAAGCTGTGTTTAAGTGCATTAAAAAACATCAAAGTGGGTAATCAAGATGCTGATATTGAAAACATTCAGAAGATCGCATTAGACATACTCAAAGAAATGTACGCCAAAAAGGACAAAAGCAAAAATGGAATAAGCAGTAGCGATTTGCTTTATCTAAAGCAAAGGGATATTGATACTCCTACTGAAATACTTTCGGTACACGATTATGAAAATATTTGTGCTGTGAACATCGCCCGAGAAGCTTGGGGCTTAAGATCTTGGAATTGTTATTGTGATATTGAAAACTGGCTGCACGATGGAAGTGTTGTGCGAGACAGAAGCAGAGACACTCTTACTTCAGGCAGCTCTGAAATAAGTAGTTGTATTTCGCAAGAGTTAAAAAATGCCATCCTCACCGCACCACCTTTTCCTAAAAAACCACATACATATTCCAATGTCTTTGTCAAGTTCGATCGGAACCCTGAAGACTATGCTAATACTGTAATTTGCCCTAATGATGAAACTTTTATAGCAAAACCTTGTATGGTGGACACTACTAAAGACCCAAACCACTTAGAACCTATTTTAGAAGAGTTAGATGATTTAGGAGATATAGATCCCTCTAACAAGAAAAGACTGAATTCCGAAAGGTCATTAGTGGCAACCATTGATGAAATTCGTAAAGCAACAGTTACTAATTCGCCCAGAAATCTATATCATAGAAGAGAACACATGTTTGATTCCCCACAATTCCATACACCCACAAATATAGACACTAATTTGAAAAAGGTGCTTTGGAAAGAGCCATCTAAATTTGATTCTAGCAATATTATGGAAACATTACCAGAAAAAGAAAATATGCTCAATGTATCTCATGTATCCAAATTTGAATCAGTTGCTAAGGATTTAAATATGGGTCCAAGCTTAGCTCGCCCTACATCCAATAACGCCACCCATTATAACGAAAATACCACACGCCGTCAAAGATCAACATCCAATCCAAAAATACAAAGTAAGAAAATAAGTAATAAGTCAGATGATCGTTTACAAGACCTCTGTAACACAAATGTCGATTTTCTACGACAGCTTGTATCTGAGAATTCGTTACCTACTGGTTCTTTAGAAGAATTGTCTCTAAGAAAAGCACCCTCATTGCAGCATTTAATAGAAAAAGATATGTCTCTGGGTGTAAATACCTCTATTTCAAAAATCTCAAATATTAAGAAGGCTGTAAAAAATAGACCTAGGAGAAAGTTTTCAATATTAAGGGAAAGATTTGAACCAGGCAGGAACTCTTTGAACTCAAGCGAAGAGATTTTGTATCAAGATTCATCAAGCGTGTCTCAAGAGTCAGACTTAAATGTAGTACATCTTAAAAACCATTTTAAAGGTAGTGAGAATGAGTCATCTAAGAGATTTTCACCGAAACATCTTAATGCTTCCTCAGTTGATGTCAATAAAATAAATTCGAGTTCTGAAGTGACTCATAATTTAACAACTAAAGATATAAAGGAAAAGCGAACTTTATTCATGAAGCAAGTGTTAAGTCCGCCAAAATTTAATACTAAATTAAGACATAAAGTATGAGTTAGTTAAAGAGGAATTGTTACTCCTTACTTGCCAACATAAATTAATTTTTATCAGCTAGTGTTACAATAAGGGAGAAAATGTGTTTCAAAAGTTCTGCTAGATCAAAGGGAATTGAAAACTACATTGCTAGACGTTTATCGTTTTGCTTGTCGGTTTATAATGTATATACATTTTATAATTAATAATGTTGTGATTTAGGCATGGGTTTGTGCTATGAAAGTCATATAAATACCGATCTCGATAGTGTAGTCAGCATAGTCATTTTTATTGAGTGAACTTCATTAATGTCACTAATTTACAGATATGCCCTTGTAACATTTTTTCTTACTTTATTTGTCATATTAAATTGATTCTCAATTCCAGTTCAAATCAAATCGAATATTTGTACTTAATAGCATTTTTAAGAACATAATGATACTGACTGATATTTATATTTAAGGGTTATATGACTTCTTAGAATCTCGTTAAAAATTCTCTTGGTGCCTTATTATCTACCAATATTGGCAATACCTACTTATAGTAAGATTATTAACTGATATCTGTGATGTAAGTGCCTTTATTTTATTGTTTTTTGCCAGTATTGTATATTTTTAAAGCTTTTTATTTTGTAAATATATACCTACTTTTACAAGAATTGTTGTCTTTTATAACCCCAATAATAATAATCTTACATTCACCACTTTTATGTGTCTATAGAATTTTTATGACAAAATTTAATAACTGTGTGTTTTATATCTGTGTAATTTGCAACTTAAAATTACTGATTACACTTTGTACATGGTTAAGTCATAATAATATAATAGTATTAGCATAACACATCCATCCGAGGGTAGCAGTAACTATAAGTAGCAGGTTTTAACTAGTAAATTATAATTGTAATTTACAATTACCTTGGTTAACTATAAATGAGACAAAAATGTATTTTAAAATATTTATTGCATAGGCATAAAAAGTATTAAAGATATAATAGCTGCTATAAACTAGGTTACAGCTGTAAATATTGCTTACAACTATTATGAAAATATATAGCATTTATAATGCATTTATAAATTAAATTATAAATATTTATCTCATAATTTTTTACGACTATCATATCACATCACATAGTAATTTTGAATTGACACTTGATTATAAAGAAGACAATAAATGCAATCAAATGGATTTGTCCAGGTTCAGTCTTCAAAATAAAATTGATTTTAAATTGGCATCGGATTCTATGAAACAATTACTAAAATATACAAATAGCTATCTTTCTCCATATCTAAATCACCTATAATATAAAACACACCCTTAAATATTTTTATAAAATCAAAAATAGCAGTGTAAATCACAACACTTGTTATTAATAAATAAACAGTCATATTATTTATTATTACAGTTTTTAACCAACTTCAAAATAGGAGGAGTTTATTTAGTTTAATAAAGCAACTTAAATCATCTTAGAAATCTGCATACTGCTCAAACCTAACTTGTGGTTTGCAATATCAAATAATTTATATTTTTTCCCCTGCATCCCACACTAGTTGTTGATTATTTTTTAGAATTCTAATTTTAATATAATTAATATTGATTATATTATGTAAACAAAACCAAATTTTTTTACTTGTTTAAGTATGGACAGTAAATTCTTGTATATCATATCGTTATTCTTCTATCAAGTACATTTTGTCTCAACTAAGTGGGAGGTTATGAGCTAAGGACCTGCTGATGGCTTTACCAAAAAATTACAAGTCTCTTAAGCTTAACCATTAAATTAAAATATAATTTTTCATTACCATTATAGGAACAAATTCAAGATATCTTTTAAATAATAATGATGATAATCTGTATTACATATCTGAAACGAAATCAAAGTTCAATACAATATTAAAAATAAATGCATTAGAAATAACATCTGACAACAATCAATCAATCAATTCAATTTGAGACTGTTTGTTGACCTCTTAGAAAAATGTTTTTTTCTTCTCGGCTTAAAATATACAAATATTTTACCTTAATTATTTTATAGATAACACAAAATCGAAATTACAAATCTGTTGTCATTACATTGGTCAGAAGACGAATGCGATGAGTATTGCAGTTCTTGCATAAGATATGGTCATCAAGTGGATAACATCCACGCCCTTCAGCTTCTGAGGATAACAACAGCCCACAATCTTCACAGCGGTAGCACCTTACATGGAAGCTGCGATCCAAGGCGACAACTCTTACTGTCTCCTCTTCTCCTTCTTCCGGCATGATTGGCAGCTCACAAACACAGCAACGTGGAGCAAACTTCTTATGGAAATCTTCAATACAATGAATCTGGTTCATGGCGTCCACAGTAAATGGTATTCCATCTAGACTCTTTCCACACACAACACATGTGAAACAAGTAGGGTGATATGGTTTTCCTGTAGCCCTCAGAATCCTATCCAAAATAGGCTTGTCACAAACTGAGCATTTCTCTAATGTCTCAAAGTAGTCCACTTCGCAGTAGGGTTGCCCCTCAACAGCATAGAAAGGCTTCCCTTGCAGGTTGATGTTACAACGATGACAGCTGAAACATTTAACATGGTACATGTTGCCCATTGCTGTGCAGCCCGAACTCTCCCCAACAACTTTTTCGTTACACTTCACACATATGCCAAATATATCTAAGTCTTGGCTGTCCGATATAGATTGGACCAGAAGATTGGTGAGTGCATCGACTTCCTCTTCCTTAGGCAAGGGTGACTTGTTTGGGCTCGATTTAAAACTCTGACTAGGGGGTTGCAAAGCTGCCTTGCTGTGTGGGTGTGGATTTATAGGCTCATAGAGGGACTCATAGGTTGAAGCTTGTGAAACTCCATACTCTGGATACTCATTCTGATATATAACAGGATAGGAGGGTCTTTCCTGGTTATAGTTTATGTTTGTAGTAGCTCTAACAAGCTCGCTGTAATTTGAGCTGACCGGTGATGGCGGTGGCAAGTATTCTTCATTGTTTTGATTAGTATCATACTTCAATGTGGCATGATGTAATGGAGGAGATGTCAGATGTAGTGGAGGCGGTGGGGGAGGAGGGGGTGGAAGGCTATCTGTGTTGCGATATGATGGCAAGTTGCTGTATGTAGGGTTGTGTGGTCTCGAAGGCAATTGCGCGTTGCCATGATAAGAATGAGTTGGCAATGATAGTGGTGTCACATTAGCGTAATCTTTGTGTATTGGATGTAAATTACTTGGCACGTTGGAGTAAGTCGGCGGGTTATTGTTCGGAGGTGAAATCTTCGTGGAAAAGGACGGCTCACGTACGGTGGCTACCATGGCGCTGTGAGGAACCTGCGGTTGAGCTTTCTTCTTTGGCGGAACTGCTGGTGGTATCTTTTTCACTTTACCCGAAGCCGTCGTATGCAAGTCTTTGCTCATTTGCAGATCAGCTAATTGCTTTTCTAGCGCTTCAACGTTATCTAAACGCGACATTGTGATATGACCCGATAACACAGATTGGATGACTAATAATTTTTAATTGAACAAATTTCAGTAATAAAATGTAGCGTTAACACACAATATGTAACATAATAGTTGTATGGTTACAGATATGTAACCATCGTCGCATCGAGAAAGAACACAGTCGTTTTGTGTTTTGAGTATTCTCACCTCACAGTCACAAAAGGTCTTGTGGATAAAAGGTTAAAGGAAAACTAAACTAAATACACTAAGAAAAGCAATTCAATAAAACTGATGAATGAATGCTATTGAATACCTCATTGATTTTTTTTAATACGTCAAATGTCATGCAATCATGCATGTCATAAACCACAGAATCGCCACAATAATTTATAACACAGATAATTTATTTTTATGTCGGTTGGTCAATATTGTGGCCCACAATGTTAGCCAAGTTGTGGAACGGGAGTTTAAATTAAATAAGTTTAGAAAAGTCTTCCGCTACCCTAAGCGAGCATACAATAAAATAATTAAGTGTTACGATTAACGTCAAAATAACAATTTTTTTTGTCTTGTGGCTGAAAAGACAGAATCCAAGGTTTATAAAACCATAAACAATTACGTACATTCGTTAAAAAATACGGTTATTTGCTATGTGTGCGTGCTGTGCTGCTGCTGCTGTATTTTTATTGAAAAAAATAAAATAAGGATAACGTGTTTGCCTTAATTATAGAAATACATTATAGAAGGATTTTAAAAATATGGCAATGCAATGCCAATTATGGATGGGTAGTGTAAGTTTCGATATCATCCTAATAATGGAACATCTGACTGTAGGCTTGTAAAAAACATTGCTTCACCCTTCACCCGGTTTTCGCACAAGCTTGTAGTAAAATGTCTTATTATTTTGATTCAATCCGCTTTCTGATTGTTTTATTCCTTAACACATATGGAGAAGTGGAAAGAACTTCGAAAATCTGTGATTGATTTCAGTTGGAGCCGAACATGACCGAAAGCTTTATAATGGCAGCATTTCATCGAATGAGCCAGCGGCCCCTTGCCGTCAAAGTTATGAGGAATAAATTCACAGGAGAACCAGCTGGCTATGCTTTCGTTCATTTTCAGGTAAACAATCTTTCCTATTAGTTATTTTTACGTTACGTTGTTATATTTTTTCTTACTTAGTCTTAAGATTTAAATGATGTAATTAAATGATTTATTCAAATTATTTTATAAGATTTTTTAGGCCAAAATATTTCTTGTGTGTAAAATCCTTCCACTAGTTACCTTCAAGTTCAATACATTTTCATCATCTATGAGTGAAAAAAACACATTTTTTGTCATTTTTCAGCTCCCCGAAGTCGTAGCGTGATTAAATACACGACATTTAATAAGTCAGATGTAATGCTACGAACTCAAGATAAAGCAGACAGGAATTCCAAAAAATCTTGTTTTGGATTCGGGGAAGCCTTTAATAATATAAACCAAACAAATGACAATTTTACTGCATCAGAGATAGACTGAACAGTAGCTTATTTATCTTAGTTTTACGTGTATCAAATGTGATTTGGTGATCTTGACAATATAATGGGTGCCTGTGAAAGTTTCAATGACACTAGTGTTTTGCATTTAAAGCGGGAGCCATCTTCAATTTTGATGTTTATTCCTGTAAGAAAATAAGAGTGACAAGTAATTTGAAGACAATTTTGAAGTTGTTGAGGAAGGAAGTGAAAAGCAGAAAATAATAATGAAAGAAAATAATAACCATAAAACATCAGACAACAAGAGTAGATCTAGTGGTGCAAACAATAGCTCTAGTAGAAGTAGCAAATGTGACAAAAGAGGTGCTTCTGCATCCAGCGTTGCTTCTAGTAGTGAATGGTCAGAATACATTAGCTCATCTGGGAAAAAGTATTATTATAATAGCGTTAGTGAGGTATCACAGTGGGAGAAACCAAAGGAATGGGACTCTAGGAGGACTTCATCCAAAGATTCGTCATATTCCTCTAGAAGGAACCGCGATAAGAGATCTCGTTCTCGTTCTCGGTCTCGATCAAGGCGTCACGAGTCTGATAAGTCATCTAGCAAAAGATCTAATAACACATCAGATAGATACAGGGGCAATTCACGCGATGATAGTACTCACGATCGTCACAGATCTAGCAAGCGTCCTGTAAGTTCTCATGAACAGAAAGATGGCCAGGCACAGGATATGGACATATCGCCTGATCGTAGCACCCCTATTTCTGAAAATTCTTACGGGATACGTGAGGTAGCAGAGGGCAACTCTGTGCCACCTGTTGTCGTGCTAGATAATTCCAATCAACCTAGTGGGTCACTATTAGCAGCAGCCTTGCCACGCATCGTGACAACATCTACAGTAACCACTAGTAACGATAACGGCACGTCGCCGATTTGCGCTCCGGCTGATCGCACGCCACAACAAGATCCCGGGCCCTCTACACCGACCCATTCCGAGAACACTGACCCACACACGCCGACTCCACGGTTAGAACACGCACTGCCTAGGAAGATGGAGTGCCTGGGCAGCTACTCATCAGTGGTAGGCGGCCATCAGCATTCAGCGCCGATGCTCATGCCATCTCTCGTCGGGCACGTGCGCTCCGACCTCACTGCACACGTTTCCTCCTGGCCCGCTGAAATATTAGAGAGGCAGGCCAACGAATATGCACTAGAGGCATACCGACTGGGTAACCTGCAGTGCACGCGCGTCTCTGCCGAGCTGAAGTGCGCCCGCTCGCTCGTGCGTCACACTGAGATACAGGCAACGTTGCAAGAGCAGAAATTAATGTACTTGCGGCAACAGATCGAGCGACTGGAGGATGTGAGATCACAGAATTCGTTCATGTCTGAGGACTATAGCACGAGATGGGGGGCGAGTGCGCCGGCGGCTCCCGTCACGCGCACCCCATCGCCCCCCTCTGCGCCCGCCTCGCAACCATCCACACAATCATCCGCGCCATCTCCGGCACAATCCCACGCGCAATCGTCCTCGCAGCCTCAAGCGCAACCGCGAGTGCCATCGCCGGCGCCATGCGGCCTCATGGCGCCACCGCGCATCATCCCCCGACATCATTAGAAAACTTAGCCATTCCGTTCTTTTTTCTATGTTTTGTGCTGTGTGATTTCGATGTTAATCTATAGTCAAACTATGCGCCGATGTGCACACGAACCTAGGATATATGACGATGAACTGTTTATGACCATTATTACCACAGCTGTATTTATTACACGTATGTAATGGATTGTAGATTTGTAGTCAAATGTCGTAATTTACAAATCAAAGATTATAGTTGTAGTTGTTTCTTCTACTTTCCTATTTTTTATAATGTAGCATTTCAGAGTGGAAATGTAAAAACTTTGGTGTATATTTGTATGGGACATCATGTGTTAAAGTGGAGTGTCTATTATAGCTTGTATTCATATTATAAATGGATTACTTTGAATGATTATCGTCTTCATCTGTTAGTTTGTAAGGGTAGTGTTTTGTATGTGTTTATTGTAAAGTTTTAAATTATTAAACTAAATAAAAATAATTTACTCTGATAAAATTTGTAATAATTTTTGGTAAATTATCATAAATGCTGCTGTGCAGTCGTAGAATAGATTCACTTGTGTTATTTTGGTGTCCCCACAGAGTTAATTAAGAGTTAAATTTAGTATCGATGAATTTTCTTGTATGTTTTATTTGTCTTTGTCCATCTACGATAGTTACCAAACCTTTTTCTCGAAATTTTTAATTTAAATAAAAGCCAGAAACTACGTAACCTGCAATAAAAATGGTTATTTACTTTTAACTACAAACTGACTTTCTTTTTATTATTGACTACATTAATTACTATTTTCAATCAAAAGTAATGCATACTTAATTTAAGTCCCTGATTTATAAATGTCTATGCCCCTGGTTTATAATCAGTTCTAAATCAATAATTATTTTCTCAAGTGTAATGCCAATTGACTTTGTGGGAGGCACAATATATAGGGTAGCCAATTGGAGGTCTAAAACAAGTTTACAATCACTTTTCGGCTGAAAATTTAACCGATGTTTGGTAGTGATGCTTTTTTGTTTGATGTAATGTAACATTTAGAGGAATTTTACTAAAATCGGTATTTTTAAACCAGTTCCGAGTAAATTCATCTTTAATAACAATGCTTGTATAATGAAGCAGGTTTTTAATGTTTCTAATAAACTCCTTAAAAAAGTAAAAGTAGGTACTTAGAGAAAACTCAGTTATTTTCCTGATCCGTAATAATAGTTGTTCTGAAAATAAACTTGCAATTGGCTACCTGTATGTTCCACTTCAGTTTTATTAGGTAATCCAGTGAACATGAATGACAACACACCGAACTAAGAAGTATATAATATTCTCTACAGACTGACGAAGAAGCTATAGACGCAATGCACAAGCTCAACGGTAAACCTATTCCGGGCACTTTTCCCGTGGTAAGATTCAGGTTGAACACTGCCTCTCGGGAGGCGAGAGCCAATATGCAGCAGGAGAGAGAATTCTCAGTGTGGGTCGGTGACCTAAGCCCTGATGTGGACGACTACTCCCTATACAGAGTTTTCGCTGCCAAGTATTCGTCTATCAAAACTGCAAAAGGTAATTTTCCAATACGATTTTATGCTAAGTTTCTGTTTCACACAGTATGTTCCACAACAAATTCACCGATAGATTTTGTTTATAAAATGATTATAGCTGCTGTGTATAAATACCAAAACATAAGGAAGGTAATAATTTGGAATTAAGCAACATTTAAAATGTACGTGATATAGGTTAGTCTCAAAAAAGTTGCAAACCCAATAGAGACGTTCTTGTAATTGCGTCTGAAGTAGTGGTAGTGGATGCTTATTTTTATTTGAAATTTGGTTCCTATCAACGTTGGATATTCATAGAACTCTTTCAAAATCTCTTACACAAAGCCTAAGCACTACTTAGACTTAGTGGCCTGTGTAATTTTATACTTCCAAGTAGAAATCGCATATATTATAAGGAAAAAAAACAGCACCTATTTAATATTACATCGCTTGAAGTATTAGTAAAACATGGTTGAGTTCGTTGTGCTATTTTAGGTTCACAATCAGTTATTCATCACGAGTTCTTATTGAATTTCAAGTAACTGATTTTAAAGTTTTGGAGATCAATTTGTGATAAGAATGACCTGTTTAGGCTTCTTTGTGTAAGTTGTTACATATGGAACAAGGTTTACATAATAATCCAGACTTAACAGGTTTCCAATCGATGTAGCGGTATAAAATTAAATATCACCTGCTGTTACGGTGAAGGAAAACATCGTGAGGAAACCTGCATGCCTGAGAGTTCACAAAAAAAAATGTTCTCAAAGGTATGTGAAGTCCACCAACCCGCAGTAGGCCAGCGTGGTGGACTAAGGCCTACATCCCTCTCATTACGAGAAGGAGACCCGACCATGTAGTGGGTCATTAATGGGTTACTGGCAATCGATTGAGCGGTATATAATTTATTTATTTTTCAACTTTCAGTAATACTGGACAATGCTGGGTACACAAAGGGCTATGGTTTCGTGAGATTTGGTAACGAAGATGAGCAGCGCAATGCCCTTTATGCGATGAATGGATATACTGGACTTGGATCTAAGCCACTGAAAATATGCACTGCTGTTCCTAAACCTAAGGGCAGTCTGCCTTCTCAGCCGCCGAACGCGCCAAATTCACAACAGTCATACAACAGTGGAGCGGTATCATATAATAATAAATACCTTATAATAATAAAAATACTATGTTTTCTAGCTATACCAAAATAGTCTCTGCTTCAGATTGATTTGTGCTGAATTTTTTAATAGCTTGTGAATTGTAGATGTAGTGTAAGCATGAGACTACTGTGCAGAATTCTATTTATTTGAAATCTTTAAATATTAAATTGCTGATTTTTTCTGAGGTTGTCTGTAAAATGCATGAAATGTGTGTAGGTTACATATTTTTAGCAAGTTCTTTTGCGAAAGTGTAGTATTTTTTTCCTTTATTTGTACGTATTGCAGTCAATGTGTTTTACGGACAACAAATGAAATTTGGCGTGATATTTACCTACATGTGTTTTGATAGCTCAAAATTTTGCTTCGGCGCTCATTTAAGAAATTCTTTTCCAACCTGTGTGCTATACGGTTTTCTTGTCCGCTGCATTGAGAGTTTTGCCACAGCTGCTATAGCGAGCCGGCCGCTGCGTTAATGTTAGCCGCAAACGAAAGCTTGATAAGTACGAATCGAATAGCTCCACGAGTCACGTAAGAGTGAAATTAGCTTGTTAGTAGGATCGATCGAGTGGAGTAATGACGTAGCATTGTGAATTGTGATTATAGGAGTACAACCAATATTATGATCCGTCAGCTTATTGGCAAAATTACTCAGCGTGGTCTGGATACTATGGGCAGGGCGAGCAGGCCGCGCCGCCGCCCGCCGCGCCCGCCGTCGACGCCGCGCAGGCCGCCGCCGCTAAAACGCACACCGACGAGTTGGCGCTTGTTGGTAAGTACTGACTCATTCCCGCTAGACAACCTACGCTTCGACACCTACTCAAGGCCGCGCAATCGAATGGGGCCAAATAATTCCATCACCCTTAAGCTGCGTTTCCACCAGAGATGTGCGAGGATGCGAAGCGAGGGATGCGTTTTTGAAGAACCAATAGAATTGCTTCATTAACCTAGCCTCGCTTAGCACAGCTCTGGTGGAAAAGCAGCCTAAGTCCTACTTTTGGCATGAGCCTCTGCCATGGTTATTTTTGACAACAGGGGGAGGCCTGGAGCATACAGCACCACGCTGCGTTTGGTGAAGAAACCGAAAAAGGCCTCTGACTAGAATGGTGCCTAGAATCGCACTTGGCCGATTTTATAAATTTTCCCTTATCACATTAATAACTATTTCAATATTTTCAGAGCACAAGAAGACGATTGATGTTGACGCGTTGAATCAAGAGTTCTTGGACCCCGAACTGTCTTTGTGGGACAGCCTCGAAGCGTCGCAGTGGTTCCCTAACGAGGTCATCGAAGTTTCTTAAAGAGGATCTAACAGGAATAATTTGTACCACCTACCTAGTATTTAATTAAATATTTCCTAAGTTTGATAACTTGTCATTTTATTTCCCCTTCTTTTATCAAGCAGATCTCAATAAAATCGTCATCATCGTCATTATGGAATGATAAAAATAACAAATAGTAATAGTCATTTTTATTCTGTAAATACACAAACTAGGGACAATATATTTTGGCCCCATTTAAATTCATGAATGTAATAACTTAATACCTTTATTTTCATGATTATAAACATAATTATTCATCTCATTATGAATCAGAATAATATCAAATTTCAACATTTTGATATCAAATTTCAATATGTTCACAAAACAATAAAATTAGTGGACATGACATGATGTTCACGGACTCATTAATATTCAAATAAACAGTCACATAAACTATTTACAAACGATTTTTTAAGCTTACTAGTATCAAATTTAGTATCCTAAAAGGATTAAAGAATAGTCATGCTACAAGTATTTCTGTCTACTATTCTTTTTTTTTATTGGGTATTACAAATTATCAAGTCTCGCCACAAGACTGTTTAGGATATAGACGGACTGCATTTTAACTGCAAAACTACCGATCAGAACATAATTACTGCAAATCAATCGTTCAGTTCAATCTGTTGGAATCTGCATTTAAACTTCAATTTTGCAGTTGAAGTGCAGTTAAAATACGGTCCGTCTAACTAGACCCTCAGCAAGATTATTAGAATAACAGATTTTAGTTCTTTTACTGTTTCATTGATTCAAAAAAAGTAAGAAGTACAAATATTGTACTTCAATCGTTATTAGCAACAGGTAGCGGTATACAATAAAATATAACAATAACATTAAACATTCATACAATAAATTGAAAGAATATGTATTCTAGACTTGGTGCAAACAAATTTGTCTTATTATGCAACTTAATTTATTTGTAGGCTTATTACCATAACATGAAAATAAAATCACATTCAATATCCTTATAAATGATATCCGCATCTCAAATATACCTACTCTCCGTCACAAAGCTTAGTCTACAAAGTGTATCACTAAATATAAAATTGCTTAACAAATACAAACATTCTGACATTAGGGCGAACAGTGAAGCGTTAGAAATTAATCTATCTACAAAATCTAGGTCAACATTTTTTATGAATTTTTTAATAATCTATATATTACATCTTCTCTTGACAATTGGGATTAATACTGCGGGAACAAGAACGCGAACGGCGGCGATATGATTCTGTGATTTAGATATTCCACACGTCAACAGTGCATATGAACACTAGCGTCAGAGTATTCGTATAGTTTATTTATTAACTTTAATTTTTAAAATGTAATACGGTACACACCAATTACATTAATTAGAGGACATCACAATCATACTTCTCACAGACCTTCAAGGATACCTACCAACAATATTTCCTTCCATCGATCCGCAAACAAATCTGAAATCACACTCAGGGTAAGCCTCCACGAGAGCGTTGAACGCTCTAAGCGTACGGAAGTGAACATGAGAAAGTAAGTAGGTAAGTTCTTTTTTAAACGTAGTTAACGTGTGTCATTAGTAAGAGATGGCATATTTAGATTTTCCCTTACGAATGACACTGAATATCTTTACAAATACCTTGACGATAGTAGGTACTTACCTACTTACTCAGTGTCAGAGCAAAATAAACTTACAGTTTCGTGTAGTAAACGTATCGATCTGCTATTAGTTTGTGAAGATGTCAAGACACTGACATAATTATGCTATACTAATGACTGACGAATACTATTCGAATAGTTTGACGATGTGACGTTCATGCTCACTTCTCTCTCTCTCTCTTCTCTTCATTTTCACATGCGTGAGAACAAATGAGTTCGATTTCGTCACTTATCCGAGTACCTTATAGGTTCTTTAAGTGGCTCCTCAGTGGATATTTAGAAACAATCACTATTGACTGTGGCAGCGAACTAGAAACATCCCTTATGACATCACTCGACTGTGGCTATGAGGATTGAAGGAGTCACTTATGTAGGTACGTAATCATGTAACGTTTCTGAGTGTGGTATCTCAGTCCATATCCAAAGATTGGATATTGAACCCCACCGAATGTCGACTGACCACCACTTTTTCATGCCTACTCAAGACACCGCTGCCGAATCGTATCGCAACGCCATCGAAGATCTTGTGCCCGCAGCGTAAGCCTAAGCTATGTATTAAAGCTATCACATAAAATACAACCTTGAACACATAAATAATTCACAGTTCTCATTTAATTCATTAAGTATGATAGCATTAGGAACTAACTACCTACATGTATTATATCAACTCCATTCACGTCTCTGAGCCACTTTTGCTACACACATCCAACTAATTAACAGTTGCTAGAAACAGAGCAATGTTGTACACTTAAAATGGAGTTTAAAGCACACTGAACACGAGATCAAAATGTAAACGTAGAAATAACACGCATACTTGTAAACATAAGAACTCTGTTACTATTTTATATAGTAATTGAGTAGCAAACGGGAATAGAGGCCGTCTGATATTAAGTGGTCAGTGCTCACTGCAGCTCATAAACGCCCGCGTGATTTTTTTAAAATTAATTTGAAAAAAATTTTACCTGAGGTTATATGCGGGTGCTTTGCTACTCGAAGACTAAGATGTTCACCTCAAATAAAGTATCTCCGGCAAAATTAAAGATCTCCATATAAATGTTGTTTTTAATTAATGGACAACCTTTGACTCAAACTCAATTGATGTATTTAATCCATACGGGCACATTTCACTAAACATCACAATATTCTATGTACACTATACGTATTGAAGCTATGCGCCTCGGTATTAACTGAGTTTAAGAATAATTATACAGTTAATCCAATGAAAAATAGAGCGTGAGTGTGCGTGTGCGTGGATATATACTGTGCATTTTTGTGCGCGTGTGCCCTTGCTAAATTTCGCTATTGGCTAAAATTCGTAGCAGCTGGCATAGACGGAAAAACGACGCGTTTACATCTATCGTAGCACAGTAGTAAAAATATTGCTATCTTATCAACTTTTGAAACACTACTCTAGAAAAATCCTCAACATTAAAATGTAACACAAAATATATCTATTATATAATAAAAAGTGAAGTATTGGTATAGACAAAAGTGAAGTAAGTATTGGTAATAGAAAATAAACTTGAGTTTTCTGTTTCGTGTTTGAATTCTCTAAAGCTATTTATCCAATTCTCTAAGTCTATTTATCCAAAAAAATATCTGAAGCACTGTTCAGTTAAATGTGAAGTATAACACAGTCAAATAACCTCTTGAGGTTTGAGCCTTTGCTAGAGTTGTGTTATGGTGTAGGAGCTCATTCGCTTTCTCTTAACGGGACTAGAATTTGAATTAGACACTGGTGTTGCCACACTTGTCCGACTTTCTACACTGGCAACACTGCTCGGCGACATAAACTGGGGGGACGAACTGGAGGACACCGTACTTTTGGGCGTACCCTTTTTCATATAACCCACAACGGAGTTCAAAAAAGTGGGGGGTAATGACACGGGTGTGAGTTTGCCCGAACTATTAGCTATATAGGTTTGCAGCATCTTCTTAGAGGGTGACGATGGGTCGTTCACTGTTAACACTACTAGAGAACCTGTCTCTATGTTGGAAGGCACGTTCGGCACCGTATTCAAATTAATAGGCGAGGAGCTCTCCGAACTGGGAGTAATCCTCGACAGTGTTGCCATGCCATTACAGACCTTCGGTTCACTATTGCGTACCTGCCCGTCACTTAGCAACGTCAACGTTGCCATAGTGTTCGTACTCTCGTCTAAGGGGGTTGTGGGCTCTTCTAGAGTCTTCTTAGCTTTCTTCCTCTTACTGACCTCTAGTGCGCGGTGCACCAGATCGTCTACGGAGGTTATGTCCTCCTTTTTTTTAGAAACACCAGGCTGATTGGTGCACTGCAAGGCTTTTGATGCTCTACCTAAAAAAATTAAGTAAACATAAAAAGGTGGCATTCTTCTTAGTATAATAATATATTACTATGCCATTGGTTATGGTGTTATGAAGCACAAAACTCCGTGATTGGTATAGATTGTTAGTGGCAAACTGAATAAAACGATTTCAAGTTCGATCAACGTTTTCATGCAAAATATTCAATACAGGTTGCCGTCGATAATTAAGATAAATAGTTTAACAATAGTCTGAGATTATAAAACATACCATCTGTGCGGCCTTACGGTGGTGCTATTTCTGCTGGGTGGTATGGAGCAAAGCGGACTGTGCTGTGATTGGCCAATCACACTATTTCTAGTGATGCGAAGTGAAAATTCGAGCACCGTGATTGGCCAATTCTCAGTCTGTTCCACTTCAATTAGCCCACCTTGTACAAACGCATCCCTACTGTCCAAATATATACAGAGATCCTACACTTTCGACAAACTACGCAAGTTATATTTCTTTTTCAATATCTTACTATTTCTGACGCGTCTCTCCCGCAAGGTCTTCATTCTCTCCCGTTCCGCAATCCGCGCTAACTTCAGCTTCTCCTTCTCCCGCTTCGCTCTGCGGGCGTCTTCTGCCCTCTCGTGTTGGAACTCCTGCTTGAGCTGGCTCGGGTCCCACGAGTTGCCGGCGCGGAGCGTTTTGTCCACCTGAGCGCCGTTGATTCTCTCCTCCTTCTTGAACTGTAAAGAGAGAAAAAAGATTTTGTAACAGTTGCACTTCTTGAATTTTTTTGTTAAAGGAGCTAACATGCTACTCTACCCTGCTAATTTTGAATAAGTTCCGCTGGACATCTCACAAATATGGATGTTTCACTGAAATTAAATTGACAACTGTGAGAAACGCGCATCAACATTTGGTCGTGGCGTCTAAAATACACTGCTCATTATCGAGACTCGACACCTGCGAGGAATGTGCTTACCCCACTAACTGCTATTTTTTTCGACTCGTTCAACGCACTGTAGTATTTGGTCGTCGTAACGTCATCACGCGTCAAGTTGACTACGCGTTGTAACGGCACACCTTATTTTTTCCGTTTGTTTCCCACCAAGAATGTTACTTAGGTCTTTTGTTGTGACGTCATCCGGAGCATCACCTCAGTCTCCCCAATCCTCACCTTCGCAATCTTCATAAAAGAGGCCATAGAGGCGAACACAGCTGCTATTGAGCAATACAACCTGGCTACTGCTATCAGCCACAGAGACTACCAAGTCATAGCAGAAACCCTAAAAGAATGCCCGGGACGATCCAAGGAGATACCGGGCCAAAATTGACAAAGAATTTTTCTGGAGCAATATATTATAGGAAATGCAGACAAATAACTTAATGCAAAAAAAGGCACGGACCTAGAGTCTGTGGACAACAAACGAAGATCATAGAAAAAAAAAAAAAATCCTCACCTTCTGCTTGAGCTCCCGGCGGTTCCTGTCGGGGAAGAGCTGCGCCATGAGCGAGAAGTCGGTGCCGAGCGCGGCCAGGGCGCGGTAGAAGCGCACCGTCTCGCACGCGCTCCACTCCGCCGTGCGGGGCGCGCGCGTGTACTTGCCGCCGCCCCCCACCCACGCGCCTTCGCGGACCGTCGAGGAGACCTCGCGTTTCGCGTCCGTTTGCGTTATCACCTGTGGATGGAAATAGTTGTGTGCCTTTTATGACTAGTGTGGACTGAATGTCGATATTGAGATGCTTTTACAAAAAATCTATGTTTTGTCTAAAGGACACGATTTATGACGTCTTTAATATAACAAGTCAATTGACTTAATTATTATTGTGTTCGCACATTATGAAAATGATTTTTTAAAGATATAGGACGTTAAGCAGTTTTCAGACGTTTCTAAAAGCACTCTTTTATGGTAGTGAGCATGAACACTAGCGTCAAAGTATTCGTACAGTAAGCGTCAGTCTACTACGTTGACTAATGGCAGCTCGATATGGTTACTATAAGAAACTTCGTCAGTTCATGCTCAAGGCACTAAAACACACGATATGAAAAACAACATGCGTCACAGCTGGTAGGATAGTAGGGTACCTCTCCGAGTGAACTATAAACTGTAAAAACCACAAAACTTAAAAAAACAAAGCAAACGCACAGATTTAGTACAAACTTACCAAGCTGCTTTTATCCAAGACAATTTCCCCATTGGGTCCCAGCTTGATCTGCGGGACAGGCGCCGCGTCCGCTGCAGGCGATTCTTCTGTATTATCTTCTTCCTTCTCTTCTTCTATCTCTACTTCCTTCTCTTCTGTCTTCTTTTCTTTACTGTCTTCTTTCGCTTTCTTTGCCATTTTCTCCTCTTTCATATTCTCCTTTTTCGCTTGTACTTCGTCGCTGTTAGGACTGATACAATATAAAATGAGACAATAGTAGATTGTATGACAAGGTAGCAAAATGATATTTTTACGGCGAGGGCGTTTTTTGAATCCAGAGCGAAGTGAGGCAAGGCGAAAGGAGCAAAGTCGTACTTTTCGAATAGATGGGATGAAAACATTCTTTACTATTTTATTCACCAGTAATTTAAAGCGGTAATAGCCCAGTGGTAATTGACAGCGGTGATAGCCCAGTGGCTTAGAATTCGACCTCGAATCGAGGGGTCCGGGTTCGAATCCCAGTGGCACGCACCAATGACTTTGTAAAAAAGTTATGTGCGATTTATAAAATTAAATATCACCTGCTGTTACGGTGAAGGAAAACATCGTGAGGAAACCTGCATGCCTGAGAGTTCACAAAAAATCAATCAAATCCTGTAGTGGATCATTAATGGGTTAAAAACAACAATTTAAAGCGCCAACGAAATTTGACAGTCGTAAAACAGGATATTCTTTATGTCTTGTACTTCGAACATCTTTGTTCTCATGAGTAGCAAAGATAGATACAACCAAAGATAGGTTTTTCTCTTCTATTTTTGAGGTTGAATGTGGGCATTCATGGGTTGCAGTATCCGCTTAAGGTGGCCTGCATGCCCTTTTACTACTCGATTACTATAAAAAAATTAAGTGTACATTGATTATACTTACATGATAGGATTGGTGGTGGGGTTGTAGAATATGAGATCATACATAGTGAGCTTTTCGCGCTCGATCGCTTCGTTTCTCCGCCTCATTGCCGCCATGCGCCGACTTATTTCTCTTCGACGATTTCTGAAACAAAGGCAAACTGTTTAGAAAAATACAGGCTAAAAATTTGGCTACGAAACTTATTCTTGTAAAGATAAATCGAAGCCTGCATTGCTTCGCTGGAATATGAAAATGAAAATGGAATGGAACATGAAAAAAGTGGAAATTAAAAGTGTTGTTCATGGTTGGTTCTTTATCATTATCGCAGTTTTAACTGGATACATAACTGTGCTAAGCTATAGTCAAGGCCTGTGGCGTAGCTAGCCATGGGCGAAATGGGCCTCTACCCAAGGCCTCACACTTAAAGGGGCCTTATGGGGCCTCTTCAAATGCCAGAGGCATTTTCATAGGGAAAAACCAGTCATCATTGATCGTCATTGGAGAAATCGTGAACAAACAATAATGGCTCATGTATCAACAGAAATAAAAATAAGACAGTAAATTATTACCTATAAATTTCACAATAAACATATTGCTGTTAAAAATTGTTATGCATATAATATACATACTTGCTTGACATTTTGTCCCTGGAAGGTGATGACGGGTTTGTCTGACTGACACTGGAGCAAACTGAGTCATTCCTTTTCCTGCTTATGTTCCTGAAATTAAATAACATAATAAATACCATTTAAATCTGAAAAAGACAAAAGCACAAGTGTGTGATAACATTTTTTAATAAATGGATCTCTCATTCTCTGATATGATTTTTTTATGTTGGCCTATTGCCTATTGCAGTTGATGGACATAACATGCCTTTGAAAACTCTCAAGTATACAAGTTTTCAAACAATGTTTTTCTTTACAGACATTTAATTTGTAAACCTATGTAACTTACAAATGTCATTGGTGTTTCAATGGGATCAGAATCAGAATCTCTTAAATACTATCTGGGCTCTCACAAGTTATTTATTTATTACTCACTTGTTCAAGCTTGAATTTGCAGCAGTATGGGAATCGTGTCGCTGTCGTCCCGCGCCCGGAGTGTTCGCGCCGCCCAAGAGTGCACGCCGGCTTTCATCTTCTGATTCACTGGCACTACCCTTAAATTGAAACACAAGTCTGTGAGCGTATCCAATATCCTAAGGCTATAAAGGTAGGTTCTGCCTATATCCAGTGCTCACCCTACCTATACCACAGAATACATAATAGTAAAAGTACAGAAGGCCCACTTCGAAAAGGAGAGAAATATAGACTCTAGCTATGATACGATTAAGTTCAATTCAGATTGCCCAGCGCTTAATCACCTACGATAATATTGAGTCTCTTACTAGCGCATAAGTCTTACCTTTTCCACTTTGCCGCGACATGTTGTGTCACTTTCAAGCGTGTTACTCTTACCTATTCCACTTTCCTTTCTATCCGTTTCGGAACGGCCTCTGTGTGTAGGTACATTTTTGATACCTACATGGAGAGTGGGACAGGCCTGCCTATACCAATGTGGTTGTTTATTTATGGTTTTGTCTGTAACAATGTAGGTAGAATTCTAGCTTAAAAATAAAAACAAACCTGCACACTGTTCCGTCTATGGGGACCCAGCCTTGGAGTAGGGCGCAGTTTAGGTCGGACCTTGCTAGGTGATGGCAAGGGGATGATAGGGTCGAACAGTACTTCCGCATTCTCAGATATAATCTCACTTTTCAGCTGGTCTATTGGTTTGGGTGTATTCTCTGGCTGGAGTGGCACTATGCCATCCATTACACCATCTGTCTCAATGCTTTCAGGAACACTGGGTACATTATAATCTGAAAACCAGAAATCAGTTTTTTTATTTGGTTTGTTTAATGACGGTGCTCACTGATTAAAGTGCCACTGACATGAGTTGGACTTTTATTAGTATGAATTTACATTTTGAAACAAGTATTTTGTGTCAGTAATTAATTCAGTACAAAATAAAAATGAATGAAAAACCCCCAAATTAATTGATTATTTTGACTGAATAAGCCTATCAATTTTTTTTATATTTCTTTTGCAATACTTGTTCCTTTCTCTTAGTGTAAGTTTAATTTTCGATTATATAATTTTCATTGGATGAAAAAGTTATCAACTCATAATGCACAATTCTGTGCATTCTCTCCTTTAGTGGATTGCTTGGTTTCTAATTTATTTTTGATGTTTTGGGGGTCCATAAATAAAGTAGGTGGCAGATTTGGATAAAAAATTATGATCAGGAATATTAAAATCAATTGATCAATCAAATTGATCAGGAATATTAGTATAGGGATAAAAGAAAATATTAAACAAACATTTTTTATTCACAACTAAATAGGCCGAAATAAAATAGTCAGTTGTAAACATCAACCTACCATCAGATACAGCACTCTTTGAAGACACACTGTTATACACAACTGAGTTAACATTTTTGCTGGAGATTTGTAATTCATTATGTTCATCTAACGTGTGGGCTGACGGAGTCTTTAATTTACGAGGGGTACTTGGCCCTTGAACGATTACTGATGTACATTTAGCAGCTTTAGGCGATGGGATAGTCGGTGACGCAAAATCGTCTCTCGCGGGAGAGCTTCGTTTATAATTTACATTTGGAGTGATCACAGACACCTTTTCAACCCGCGACGGCGTTGAAGGAGGCGGAGTTCCCTCCACAACTGATACCCTCGCGTCACAAGGCTGGGACTCTTTCGGTGAAGTGGAAGCATTAACTAACGGTCCTTCAACGGGCACAGCAATTGAAGCTTTAATAACTGGTGACGTTCTAAGTTCCACGCTAACTCTCCTTTCCGACGTCGGAGTTGGACTTTTAGGCTTTTCATCCTTAAGTCCCTCCCCCTTGATGGTCTCTTTTATCTTCGAATTATCATTAACTTCTACATTCTTACGCCGTACAGGCAGCGAAGCAACAGCTTTAATTCGAGCTCTTCTGGTAGACATGGTATTTAGTGCTACGGAATTATAAAGCTGTGCTATTTAAATTAGGACTTTATCCATATGCAGATGAAAATCGACATAACACTATTAATTATTAGAAAGCATTAACTGTAAAGAAAATGTAATTTACTCTCTTGATCGAGAGAAATAAATTATTATGTATTTAACAATTTTAATAATGAAGAAGAAGCTTGCTTGGGGATGCTATTTGACAATTTTGATATTTGCCAATTTGGTTGACAATGACAGGTCACAGGACAACATATTCATTGCTGTCAATGTCGAAACAAATTAACTTTCTATTGAATTTAACAGATAACATAATACATTTCCATAGACACCCGTGTAAGGTGCTGGGCAGACGTTAGTGGCACCCATGAAAAAAAAACGCTTCAAGTACGGTTCATTTGTAACATCAGATAGAATCGATAATTTCTTGCGATAGTTTACCGTTAAAATATTGAAATCATGAACTTTAAATAGGACTTAAATAAAATTGGGTATTATAATCATACAAATTTTATTTTTTAAATGCGTAATTTACCATTATTACAATAGTAAACAAGTTTCTTATCATCTCATCCTTAAACTGATGTTTTATACTTATCGACAAGTTATTTATCAACAAAATGAAAATATTTAATTTGGCGGACTTTCAGTAACTGTCATCATCATCTTCTAAGTTATCCTCTACTAACATAGACGGGTTCTTTTGAATGCTTTCAGTCCCTTGTTTAGACATTACAGCATTGATTAGTATGCATTTGGTCATATAACAGTTGCATGGCACAGGATGTTCTGCAGTGTCAGGGTCTAATAATGTTAGTTCAAGAACATATCTGAAACAAAAAAACAATAATAATTGCTGTTTCTAGATTTATTTAATTTGATGTTGAATGGTCTGATGTCAAGGATTTGACAGTCTGCAAGCCATTAGTGGACCACTGCAGTTGGGTCTTCTGTCAATAAGGATTAACCTTAGTCCACCATGCTGGTCTAATGCAAGATACTATATTTTTTTATATAAATACCATGTTCAATCAAAATATTACCTGCGTGAATTGCTCTTATCCCTACTCATATCCAGTTGAAAAGCAATAGGTTCTCCCTCTTCTATCTCTTGTTCTTCTGGCAGTAAGATAATAGTTTGTTTCCAGTGTGTTTTTTCACTCTCCGGCCCTGTGCTTAGTACTAATCTTTCACCTTCCACATTTACTAATTTAGGAAAGTTGCATTCAAACCATACACAAATACCTTGGTACTTGCCACTCTTTTTTGCACCTGAAAATTAAAGATTAAATTAAAATTAAATTTTGGATTTAATAATAAAAATATAAAATCTTACCAATGACATGTTGCAGGCTATAAGATTCAAGATCTGAAATCTTGTCCTCTTTCAAATCTATCCAGCAAAGTGCTGCTTCATCAGCCAACAAGTCCGTTGAATTTATGTACATTATCTCTGGCTTGTCAGTTTTACTTTTGCGTAGATGTTTGGCGAATGTTAACAGTGACACTCCATATAAATCATTCCATTTTTCATGCAGGGATGGAACACTGTATGTAAAAATTGTGAAAAAATATATAAGGTTATTGTAGGTATTACTACTAAACCAATACCAATGTGTACTTTGGCATGTTTCTGAAAATGATGACAATGTCATCTCTGTTCTAAAGGCAGCATAAAGCAGCATGTCCTCTATGTGTTGTGTTTGTCTGGAGAGGTGTGCGTGCTGCAGATGTGTTATTTGATACAAGCCTCAGATAGGACTACTTCTATATTTCAGTTTGGATTAGGTGTCTATGGGGTACAGCAACCATTTAACATTGGCAGATTCCCAATAGCTTTTTTTTTTAATCTCAAAATGTAAACTATTTAAGAAGTACATCTCAATCTCACCTACATGGTGCCACATAAATCACAGCAGATTCTGGAAACATTGTTCCATCTTCCTTGAGGAACTTATCACGGGCTGCCAGCACAGAGTCTAGCATACCCTCATGCAACAGATAGAAGCCCATCCATTCAGACACTATGATGTCAACCTTCAAATTTTCAGGCAAGACTACATCCTCCACCTTACTATGAATGACCTGAAATGTCATTAACAATGATAACAACAATGTAGCTTGCACTTTGAATTATGTTAATACAGCAGATATGGTTAATTTTATTTATACCAATAAAATGCAATAATATACAAAAAGGATCCTAAAGTACAGTTATGATGCAATGTGTCATTAAATACATACCTCAATAACACTATCAAAATTATTTTCACTGACCACCTCCTTAGCTATTTGAGCCACTTCACTGGCCTCCACTGCATATACTTTTTTAGCACCAACTTGTGCACAAAACAGGGAAAGAATGCCAGTGCCACAGCCAACATCCATTACAACTTTATTTTTAAAATAAGATTTGTTGTCATATATTGCTTTCTTGTAACATTCTGTTCTGGGGGTATCTTCTATCATTAATCTGTGGACCTGAAACAATAGATAAGAGACGAGATGAGAATAGATAAGAAGGAGTGTTAACTTACATAGTAGAAAATTGAAAAAAGTGTCCCACTTAAGCTATAGACAATAGTTCCAAAACCTTCCAGAATGGCACTGGCGAGACAAGAGATATGGTATGAATGTAGATATGGTATGAGATAATAATATGGTAGAATGTTATTGGTCTGGTTATTGGTGAAGATGATAATTCATATTATGAATGTAGCAACGAATTGAAGTATGCCGAGTTAAAAAAAATATTATTGTCGACTAAAGTAGTTACTTATTGAAAATTTCAACTACTTGCGTAGTACATAATAATGTAGTAAATATAAACTAAAGAGTTATTATTCAATTAATACAATTACATACATTTTCAGATATTATTCAAAATTCAAGAATTATTATTGATGTGCTAACCTCTAAATCCTGATAACTCGAAAAATATTTATTTTGCTCGACGATTTCCATGATGTTTATCCAGGACTACTTTGCGTCAAATATTTTTAATTCTCGTGTAATTTTGAACAGGTACGATTAAGTTGTAAAAGTAGAAACATTAAAAAAAATATGAAATTCCGCACGATTTGTTTTTATTTTTTCTATTATTACAGAATTGACAGATGACACGCTGACAGATGACTGATCTGATCTGATGTCTGACAGACAAGGGCATAGACAATTTAGGGATAAATTCTCGGAACATTATTAACTAAAGCATGCTTAAGTTATTATTCTGAGGATAAGTTCGAACTTATATTAAAATATTTATATCCTATTCAGAAAATATGGAAGAAAGATATAAGGAGGGTCAGTGTTGCCAGGTCCTTGGACTGGTGTAGTAATACACAACATTAGTCTGTGTAGTTGAATGGGTGTTGCCATAGAGTATTGCTGTGATACTCTCTATTTTTTTTCTGTGGTTATTTTTTGTTCCGAGTTTTTGACTTGTGGTGGTGTCGTACTGTCGATTTTGTCGAAAACTATCCGACTATCCTGCAAATTAATAATAAATACATACAGCGAGTTCATATTTTTCACCATGTATTGATAATATTTAGAGTATTCTAGACAAATAGTTCCTCATTTACCAACATGGCTAAAGAGGGTGATATGTCTTTGTTTACCGACGTCTTGGAGCCATTTAGGCGGGTTATTAATACGGATCCGCCAAAAGATAAGTTGTCGGCGTCTTCGAAATTGAATTTCTCGGATAGTAATCAGTCTATAAAAGAAGGGAATAGTGAGTATTGTTTTGTAGTTTCATAATTAGTTTCACGTAATTGTCTTGTTCATGTTTTGCTTTCCTTTCAGGTGTCAATAACCTATCGTTGCTTGGTAAAAGGAAATTCAGTTTGGGCTCGGATGATAAAACTCCTGACAAAAGACTGCGATTTGATTCCACGTCCAGTGCGCCTGCGCCTCCGTCGCCATGGGAGGCGAAGAGATTGAAGATAGATTTGATAGCAGCGAAAGCTCAGGTATTATTTTTCAGACGGATAGGAACATAAACATTGTTTTCAATAACGGATGTTTCAATAATGGATGTTGAGGTCTTGTTCTATGTAATCTTTGTTATGAAAAGAAATAGATCTTAAAACCTCCTTAAGGCTTAATTTTTAATCACCTTCAACGTCCCAACTCCGTTTAACAATACTTATTGTGTCTCGTTTCAAAGACTTTGTGGCATCATTAATTCTTTACATTGAACTTTTAAGCAATTCTATGTCCTTTATTAGTTTTTTAGAAAAATTCTCTTTTTATATGTTTGCAACCATCAATAAAGAATGATCTTAGCATCACAATAACTCATAGTTATAGTCTCAGTGCAGTAGGACATTATCAAGGGCTTTTAAATTTTTTTTTTTAATTCTGTTTTACATACAGATAATAAAATTGGAAGCAAGGGTGAGCCACCAACATACAATACGCAAGGAGATGCAGATACTGTTTGAAGGGGAGAAAGCCTCTCTAGAGGAGCAGCACAATAGGGATGTGAAGGCACTGGCTGATATGGAAGCCAGGTTGGATGTGGTCCGACGGAGGGAGCAGGAGGCTAAAGATGAACTACTTATGGTAAGGCCAGAGTGGTTGGAGGTCCAGAATTTTGAGGTGGTAGAGCCATGGTCACTCATCTAAGAAGATACCTTACCATTTTTATTACTCCGGTTTGCCCTCCTTAGGTCCACCACTGTACCTAACCACCACCATCTTAACCCAGTCTTGTATTTTGTTTAAGAAGCTGTGGTTGATTGCTTAACTTAATTTTATTGATAGAGAAGTCAATTGACAAGATAATCTAGTGTATTGTATTTAATTACAGGCTCAAAAGGAGTTTAAAGATTACAAAGCAAAATGGGACAAAGATAAGACTGATTTGCACAAACAAATAGCAGAACTGAAAGACCAACTGTTACAGGCCAACATGAGCTGCAAGGATCAGATATCTGAGATGAAGAAGGATATGGATGAGATGTTACAGGTATATTATTTGTATATTACTCCTACTGCTATTGTAAATGCGAAAGTTTGTGCAGTCGGGTGGATGGATAAGATGGATTGATGTTTGTTGCTCTTACGAGCAAAAATTTCTGAACAGACTCTCTGGGTCAACTTCTTAGATCCTTCCTCCTTCCTTCCTTTCAGCCCTTAGTAGTCCACTGCTGGACATGGGCCTCCCCTAATCGACGCCACTCCGCCCGGTCCTGGGCCCTCTGAATCCAACGGTTTCCCGCTGTCTTCTTCAGGTCATCAGTCCACCTGGTCGGAGGGCGGCCTGTACTCCTTTTGCCTAAACGTGGTCGCCATTCGAGGACCTTTTTTCCCCATCGGTTGTCAGTCCTGCGAACGATGTGGCCAGCCCATTGCCACTTTAATTTGCAAATTTTGAGAGCTATGTCGGTTACTTTCGTTCTTCTACGGATTTCATCATTTCTGATTCTATCTCGTAGAGAAATACCAAGCATAGCTCTCTCCATTGCCCTCTGAGCGACTCTGAGCTTGTGCATTAGGCTCACAGTAAAGGACCACGTCTCGGCACCGTAGGTCATCACTGGCAACACACATTGCTCGAAAACCTTCGACTTCAGGCACTGAGGTATATCGGACGTCAAGACGTGTCGTAGATTCCCGAACGCTGCCCAGCCGAGTTGGATTCTTCGAGTGACCTCTCTCTCGAAGTTGGACTTACCCATTCGGATCGTTTGTCCTAGGTAAACGTATTCGTCTACAACTTCGAGAGCAGTGCCGTCAACAACCACCGGTACGGGTGTGACATGGACATTAGACATGATTTTCGTCTTGTCCATGTTCATCTTAAGACCCACCCGTTGTGAGGCACTATTGAGGTCGCTGAGCATAATGCTGAGTTCCTCCAGCGACTCCGCCAGGATCACTATGTCATCGGCAAATCGGAGGTGTGAGAGGTGTTCGCCGTTGATGTTAATACCACGTCCTTTCCACTCCATCAGCTTGAACACATCTTCCAGTGCAGCGGTGAAAAGTTTTGGGGAACTTCTTAGATCAACATGGGCAAATTCGAAGGTGGAAGCTGGAAGTTATATTATATTTGGTATATCCCGTGATTGGTGTGGCATGGCAGAATAATAAAATTAGAAAAACATCGTTAAGTGCTCCACAAAGGAGGTTTTTCAAACTAGTTAGTTACTAGAACTTAGTTTTACTATATACCCAGCTATCAAAAATATTTAACACAAATTTAACAATTAATTAATGGATTTTATCTATTTTAATATTTCAGGCGTTAGAAGGTGCTCAACATGAAGTGGAAGTGTTGACAAAAGAGGTAGAGAGGCACTCCAGCAAGGGAGAACAGTGCACTGCAATGAAAGCACAGTTGGAAAAACAAGCCTTCGAGCTGCAGCAGGTCACCAGCAAGCTGAAGGAGTTGGAGTACGAGAGAGATTCCTATAAAGACTGGCAACAGCAAGCTAAGGTGAGGAGGGCCTGAGTGAGATAAAAATAAAAGCTTCAATTTTTAAGAAAAGAAAAGACAAGTCACTCATTGGTATAAGCTTTGGTCAAATAATGGCTCATATTTTAGATGCTCAGCCATTGTACCTAACCCAGGATATGAGGAATTCTGAATTATGTTTTGGTTGGGCAGGTAGGGTTGCTGGAGATACTTTATTTGAGAGAGAAAATCTTTGCTCTCTTGAGTAGCCAGTCATGATACCCATTCCCTTTGAGGTTTGACCTGACGTGGTGTCCTTGGGTAAAAGTGGATGTTAACAACACCCAACTTTCAACAAAACCCCTTTATTTGTTTCAATGACTTATTTATTATCACATTTTTAACAAAGATTGATTGAAGATTTTTAACAAGTTACTGATTGAAATAGACATTTGTGTGAACTATAAATCTTTATTTTGTTTCAATGCTATTTCTATAACTCAAGTGAATCAGTATATTGCTTAAAAAACTGTTGCCATTGTTGGCTTGTTGCCATTATTAGTGGATAAAATTCAATGAATGTTCTCCATCCAGACTGCCCAAAAACGCCTATCAAACATGGCGGAACTCGAGAAGGAGGTAGTGCGTTTGCGTGCCACTGAACGTTCCCTCCGAGACGCAGTGTGCAACAAGCTGCTGTTGGAGGAGCAGGTGCACGCCCTCACCAACAAGCTGGAGACCCTCCAACCCATGCAACAGGAGCTTCACGAGGCTAAGGTTAGTGTTACCATATCAAAACCTTTTTTTTATGAATAACTTGCGATCAGTCCCCAGACTATAAGCAAGTTTGTTGTTTGAAATTATAGCGTTTGGAGACAATGTACTCGTAATGCAGCCCTTCTATTTAGAAAAAAATTAAATTTTTCATCTTTGATATGGCCACTGTAAAGAAGGGAAGTAAATAGAATGAACATGATAACTTAATTATTTGTTCTAAGTCTGCTGCACATAGCTCCAGCAGTAGCAATCACGCTCCAAGCTCATTGTATCTCTCTCACTCACAGTTGTGATGTGAGTGATAGAATGAGTTAATATGCGTTCAGTTAGTCAATCTAGAGTATACCTGCTCTGTTGTTAATTGTTATTTGACTTTATTACACACTTCATTAATTTATTAATTAAGACACCCAATACAAGGAACACTGATGCAATACAATAATATAAAAACAGCGTGATTAAAGTAAGTTAGTGTATCCATAATACAAAAATTTTTGCAACATAATAATAAAAATAATTTAAACTACTTAATATTTATCTGCTAGCAAAACAAGACAAAATAGTATATTTTAAAACAATAATATCTTTACTCATTAGCAAACTATGTCAATTTAGACAGATTAGATAGTGAAATCATGAGACTACTACTATTATATTAATAATTTATTTCTTTTGTATTGATAGGTGAAAGTGGCTGCCCTGGAGTCTGCTTTAGACGAGTGGACTAGTGCTGCTCGGGCTCATGGTGTGGAGTCTGCACGGAAGCTGTCTGTGGCACTAGAGAATGCACTCAGCAGCCAACTGAACGCAGTTGCCGGATGCTCTGAGGCCCAGTCACAGCTGGTGCAGCTCACCGAGGTATTGTATTATTGCATAGGTCAATGAATCCTTATATGTAACACATACAAATTGGTCATCTTGATTTGCCATGTGTTTACTAGTTGCTTAACCAAATAAGTTTAACACGTTAAAATTGCTGGATCTGGTGGCAAACGAATTGACGCGAACGCAGGTCAGAGCAGTCATGTACATGTGTCACCTAAATCTTGACTGATTGTCTGATGCAATAATATATTATTATGTCAACAAACATGTAGCTTGTAGAGTTAAAGATAATAATTTTGTTACAGGAAGTATCAACTCTGAAGTTTGAACGTGACAAGGCGACCGCGAAACTGAACGATCTGCTATCAGTACGCAAGAATCAGGAGAGTCTCATTCACAGGCTTCAGAAGCGCTTGCTACTCGTGACGCGGGAGAGAGATAGTTATAGGTAATATGCTTATCCTTGTGGAGTTGAATACAAAATAGTAGATGTATTGCATTGTTGCTACACCTAATTACTAAGATTTTATTTGCCTTCTTGCCTCCTTCGCTGTTGGTTACGAGGATAGTGATAGAAAACTTAGCAAGTAAAATATAATGGTTGGACGCACCCACACACACCACCTTGAAGCCACAACTACAACTCACATTGGAGCAGCGTGGCGGAGTATGCTCCAGGCCTCTCCCTGTTATATGGAGAGGCCTATGCCCAACAGTGGGCCATGAAAGGATTGCAGTCAAATAACCCATCGAGACAATGAATCCTTTAACTTTTTTAAAGGTGATTTTATTACTCCTTTTTTTTTCATGTCCCACTACATGACAGGAGCACGCCACACAGCGATGGTATATCTAGATCAAATATTACCTATATTTTTCGTTCCACAGGCAACAGCTGGACAGCTACGAGAAGGAGCTGACGGTGACGATGAGCGGTGAAGCGGGCGGAGCGGCGTTGTTGGCGGCGCGCGTCGAACAGCTGGAGAAGTCGCTGCAGGGCTACCGAGACATTGTGGCCACGCACGATGGCGAGGCGTATTGCAAACGTAATTATGTTTTAGCTATTCATTTATTCTAATTCTTTAAAATACAAAAACAATGTGTTTGAGCAACGCCTAAAGGGCGCGCTCACGCACGAAGAATCCTGTCCTTAGAAATACTACGGGAGCGCTCACTCTGCGTGCGAGTGAGTGGCACGTCAACTTAGTCTATGTCTCGTGCGGAGTTGAATTCATACGAAATCGCGTCTAAACTGAGCGCGTAAGAACTAAAAAATGCTGTGTCAAAGAAAAAAGTCCAATCAAGGGGTCATTGCTGAAGATAATTTATTTGTATCGATCATCTTGGTTTTTAAGAATGGCCCACTTGACACAGAGACCCTATCCTTTTCTTTTTAACATCTTGGGTTGATCAGATAGATAGGAATCCGATACAGCTATTTTCCTGCTCTAGCGGCGACAAAAGTATTATTTACTTTGGCAGTTTTGAACCAGGTGTGTGTTACCAGTGATGAACTTTTGGAGCTGTTTAAGATTTTAATTTCAGTTTCTCTATAGGAACCTGTCATCACTATCCATCTCTAGTGGTCGGCATTCACATTTGCTCCTGAGACCTACATTCAGGCCTTTGTAAGATTCAGTTAAAACTCAACGTGTATTTCGTGTTTAGAGATGGAGTTGAAGCGCGCCGAAGCTGCGAAGTACCGCGACGAAGCGATGGCGGCGAAGCGTGACGCAGCGTCGCTTCGGGTGCAGCGCGACCGCCTGCAGGCGCACATCGACCGGCTCACCTCCGCACCCGCCACCAAGGTAACTTATGTATAGTCCATACCAGAAAAATAAATAATAAATACTCCTTATAGGACTTATTTTAAACATTTATTTGCTTTTCGAGGTTAAGACAGCGAAACCTCGGGTCATTAGGTATGTATTGTACTATGGGAATATCATTATAAAGGTATTGTTTGCAGGTGCTTCATTTAGCTGACAATCCCGCAGCGGCAGCGCACAAGCAAATACAACAGGAGTTAGAGGCAGCTAAAGAGGAGGTAAGCTTAAAATATTTGACCTGAACATTGAAACTTTTTGTACTTTATTTAATGTGTATTGAGTTGATTTTGAATCGAATAGAAGCTTCCTGTAATCCAAGAAATTCATTATAAGGAATTTTTAAAATGTTACTTTTACTAGATATGTATATGTATGTTGTTACCACACCCACATTTTTACAACAGTACATTGTTAAACTATTTTAATTATGGTTATGTTTCATATCACCTTAATCAAAGTTCAAAGTAAAAACAGAATGAAGCTTTTAAAACTAAAAATAACTCCTTATAATGTATCTTTATTGTTAAAATATGTAGTTAAATTTTATTTTATTAACTTTGACATTGAGATTTTTGATTCAGTTGGCCAATTGAGGTTATACTTTCAGCATCTGTTTTTAAACTTTTTTAATCTTTAAACTTTAATTAAAATAATACTTTTTCTACTTTTGATTATAATCAATTTTGAATTAAGATTAAAGTAAAGTAAATGTAGTAACGCAATGAAAGTATAACTTCCGCCAAGTCTCTGTATGAGTTACATGCATATTATAATTATATCCTATGGTTGTTTGTGTTATTGCTGTAGATATTTTATTTATTACATGTCGTTGTTAATGTACTGCATAAATATGATTTGCGCTTTACAATTAGTAATATGGCTTCACTAGATAAAGAACTTAAAGGCGGTCCTTCGGGAGGGCGGAGTCCGAGCCTGTCCGGAGGAGATGCAACAACTGAAACAGCAGCTGGAGAATAGCCGTATTAAACTGAAAAGGTAACTGTATGGTAGATTAATTGCATGCTTGCTTGCTTTTTGTAAAAAGTTTAAATAATTTGTAAATATGTATTATCTTATTTACTCTAGTTTGCCTTGAAGTTTATGAACACCCTTTTTTACAAATTATACATTTGAAATTAAATAACTCTTCCACTAATAGAACTCAATAGAAGAAATAAAAATTCACTTTATAATGTGTTGCTGATGGTAATATTGGGATGCCAGGCCATTGTTAATCAGTTTGATCCTTTAAGGCTTTGTTACTTGAGTGAAAGTGCCAAAAAACCTCAATTGGTATATTTTAAGGCCCAAGTCCTGTATAGGTAGTTTCTTTCCGCCCGCTTCTTTCTCCTAGTATATGTTTTGCCTGATGAATGATCTAAGTCTTAGGTCGGATCATCATCATAACTTTTAGGTTCTAAGAGGATGAATGTATAACATATTTTGGATAAATTATTTATAATATCATTTTCCAGAATGAAGGAGGAGTTCACATCATCTGCTCAAGAGTATAGGGACGTGTGCTACATGCTTTTAGGTTATAAAATTGACAGGACTGGACATAAGAATTATAGGTAAGTTCCATAGAATCCTATTTCATCATTCAGATCATAAAATATTGCATTACATGTAGATGAACCTATGTTAGGTTAGGCCCCTGACAAAAAACAACTGCAGCTACTTATCACAAAAACCCTGCATCATTGGTCTCAATCAACCACGCCAGTCACACCCATTAATGACCCACTGCAGGGTGTGTGCTACTTGGATTTAACCCTGAAACTCCCATCAGATTGAATTCTTAATCGCTGGGCTATCACAGCCCTTGACCAAATAATGTTGAGACAAATTGTTCAGATTTGTTCAATATTAATTCTTAACACACAATTTTTAATTTACAGAATATCAAACATGTACGCTGAGTCCGCAGAAGAATATCTCACATTCACTCTGTGCGAGGAAGGTATTGAGATGGTGCACACTGAATACTCGGAGACGCTCGGAGACCTAGTGGAACTTCACTTGCATCATCACCGCTCCATCCCAGTGTTCCTCAGCGCTCTCACCATGGAGCTGTTCACCAGAACCACCATGAATATTAACCACGATGTTCAGGAGTGCTCCGATTGAGGTGCTAGTGATCAGTGAAACTACAGTGTCAGTGAAACAGATAGATAAGTGATTTTACGTGAGAAACAGTAGTGTTGAAGTGTAAGTTGGCAAATATATCAAGGGAAAGGTGTTAGTAATGGTGAGTTTTACTCAAATTTTATGCTAGCAGTGTTGTGAGCATGAACACTCATCAAAGTATTTGTACAGTTAATGAGTGCTATTAGTATGGGAAGATGTCAGCTTACATACTTACGTAGACTGGCATATGACATACTATGATTGAGATTTACCTATGAATACTTTGATGATAGTGTTCAAGATCACGGCTCAGATATCACTTATTATAACTAAAAAAAATATTTATTTTGGAACATTAGTTTACTCTAAACTTGGTAATACATAAAACTACACATAACTATAAGTTCATACTATACTTTGTCTTACAATATTGAAAAAAGAAGGATATTTTGATACCTTTTTTTAAATGAAGAAGAACAGCCAAACAGGCAATACCATAAGTGTCGTCAATGACTTTCTGGCGTGAATTGCGCTTTTTACGCTTTTTTTTGAAGAACTCCATGTTGTGGAAAGACTAAATCTTAAAAAGAATAATCTCATATTTTATTTCAATTCAGCTTATTTAGAGCTAAGTATGAGCAAGTATTTTGTAAAGTGAAATAAGACAATTTGTAAGTATTCCAATTTATGTTTATTTTATATTCTGTAGATCTTTAAAAGTGAAGATAAAATAGTAGTGTGAATGAATTAAATGCATTAAAATAAGTTAATCTAAATGTCTGGAATGTTGTTTCTATGAAAGAACTGCAAAATAAAAATATTTTTGTAAGTTCAATAATTTGCAAGTATTATTCAAATTGGTGAGCATCAGTAGGATATTAATTAACCAACATGGAAATGGTTTTAATTTTTTGCTCTGAATGATCTAGAAAATGGAAATAATAATTATTAGGTATTGTGTTTGTTTTAGGCCTTAGCTTCAACATATCTATTTTAAAAGATAACAAAGTAGGCACACACACTATGAAAAAACTCAAAAAACCCTGAATTAATCATCTAATTAATTAAAGTATGATATTAATTACTTGCAAAAATTTTCAATAATGAGTATTCAATTGACTTACTAAATTATATATGTACCTATAAATATATATTCATAATTTGTGTTTTTCATATGAAATTGCATTCATCTACTCAATAAATTTGTATTAACTATTAAACTATTTACAGAGCAATATAATTAAGATTTAAACTGAATTTCATTTACTGAAATGAAAACAGTTGTTAAGTTCCTAAAAGTTAAATTAAATTCATTATTGGATGTAAAAACTGTTAAAACAATCATGTTTTTTTATTTTACCTTGTGAATTAATGTGAAAAATAGTGTATAGATTATAATTGACATTTATCAGCAGATATTCTTTAATGATAAATTCTGTTCGTTTGTAAACATAGCTGTAAGATTTTTTTTTATATATGTATATATATATTGCTCTACTTACTTGTCAGTGGATATTATAATTTTGTACTCTGTAAGAATTACTCCTGAGAGTGGTTTGTGATTATGCCCAGTGGTGGGACTGAGTGGGACAGTAACAGTTTCACAATATTTCTATAACTGTGAACTATACAGTAACTTGGTTCGTAGTATGGTTTTCGTAATGTCAGATATGTGAATGTAAATGAGTGCATATTATGTGAATAAATCCATCAATTTATAAATTTCAGTGTTTCATTAGGCATATTGGTAACCTAGCCAAATAAATGGTTTTAGTTCCATTATGTTATTCAGGTTTCATTTTCAGTGTGCTAGAAATTTTCTTTTCTTTATATTGCCTCATTAAGCTCATTAATTAATTTAATTACTAAGCAGACATACATAGTGCATAATATGTATATATGTTTAACTCACTCAGTGTGTCCATCTTTAAGTATGTACACTATACTTTTATAATTATAAATATTTGGACTTGGGTATATAAAAATAAAATTACAAGTTCCATGTAAAATATTTATGAAGAAACAAGGACAATATATTATACATCATCTCTAATGTTTGTAATGAGTTCAACTACAACAATTTAGTAGTTTGACTACAACATTTTAGTAGCCGTACAGTAACAACTCAATTAGCACTATAAAAAATAGTACATAGACTTGACTAATAAAATCATCAGATTCCTACGTAAAATCTTGCTTCCTTTTAAGCGTTAATTTGCTTTCACTGAATGTATATTCCTTTTAAATATAAGCAAACAACTAACGCAATTAAAAAACACTTAAAGATGGTATTTGATTAAAGAAACCATTGCTTGATGTAATTGATTTATTTTTATGTTTTGTAGCAGGAATAAGGATTAATAAAATTTTGAATAGGTATGTTATAATGGTGAAATATTTACTATATGCGAAAATGTGCTATTACTTTGTTTCTAACATAACATCTAGGTATTATACACATTATACATAATAACATCTAATGTCAAGTTAATGAGAACAAAATATAGTATTCGTTGTTTAACATGTTTTACAAGAAGCAAGACTTTACACTTGTAGGGTAAAATCTACCTTAGAAATAATTGACAAGAACAAATTTATCCAGTAGTCGAATTGGTCATCTCGTGAACACCTATTTCGTTGAAATGCTTAGCCAAATTGCAATTTAACAAAATCATTTAAACAATAGGTTAAAGCCCATTAACAGTAGTCGATACCTATACGTGTCATACTACTATACTATGTCTCCTTGGGTGACAAATAGTGAAATAATCTATGCCTCAAACTGTTTGTTTTATTTTATTTCATGTGTGAAGAAAAGAAATTCAGATATGATCAGACTGTGAGCATTTGTTGACTGATTTTATACAGTTCTCCTGAACTTCGATTTTAAGTTTCTATAAGTGCTTTCCGTATCGACTAATGATAATGGAAACTAGCAGTAAAGTGTCAAATGTATACATTGTATACACAAGCAACAAGACTATTTACTGGTACATCCTAATAGTTTAACTCATTTAAGTACTCTAAGCCCAATTTGTTTTGAAAACGTACAATTTTTCATTGAATACAGACTTCTAAAATAAATTAAAAAATAATTTCGCGTTAACAACTAAAACGAATCTGATTTTTAACGACAAAATGCTTTTGTAGTCTTTTTTAAAATACCTTGAAGAGTAATTTAAGCATCTTTGGATTAATTTGTTACATAATAGTTACAATAAGAATTCAAGTAATTAAAAACTTAATGAAGAGATTAGTTTATGCATTACTGCAGCTTAATCTTTTAAGTAACATTGTACAAATAGTAATGACAATGCTCATAAGGTTTTAATAACATTTATTAAGCTCAATGAAGTTTTCACGCAGAGATAGCTATTTTTTTGTATGGAACCAATTCTCATCTCTCTTCTTCTAGTTATCTTGTTTTGTCCAGTCGGCATTTAGCGCTAAAAGAGCTAAATGAGCAGATCAAAATTGTTCACCAAAACGTGAATAGAGCTTAATAAATGGAATAATTCCATAAAAGTAGGACTTCTAACTAAACTTACGGCGTGACAGACTAGTGTGTCCACGCTAGTCTAAGAGTTACGAAATCAAATTTTAATCTATTTAAAGCTAAGCAGGACGTCCAGAAACTCATTCCACTTTAGTAACAATACACAATAGTACAGTTTATAATCCACAATCGACATCCGCACAAATAATTCTTGGAAATATTTTGGAAATAATTTAAAAGTAACAATAAATTACTTTTCTTTTAATCTACAGTCTATAAAATCACTTAATTTTCAATCGTAAAATGTTTCGAAAATAAAAAAAATATTCTAAAAATCTTACATAGACATAATACTGAAAAGTATAACATTCTAAACTTGTCCGAATTAAATTGCAATGATCTCTGATATACGAATAATTTGTATATTTAAAAGAAAAATTAATCAACAAAACACGTAAACATAAATTTCACACAATTTTCAATAACATTATTGCACTAAAACTTAATAATTATTCTTCATAACTTAATAATAAATATTGCATAAGCGTTAAAACCACATTTCGTGAAGTAAAATTACTAATCTTAAAGTACTAAGAGTTAATTAAAATTTAAGAACAATCGTCAGTCCAATGAAAGTGTTATAACTATTACCTCAACGTGCTGTGGCCGTTTCGACGCCGACAAGTTTGAGAGTACAATTTACCGAATATTGTGCTAACTACGGTTCTATTTCATAACATTTTGACTAAATATTAAGTACGATTTGGTGCTCAAATTTAATAATGTAAAGTGATAATAGTTAAAAACTATCATAGAATTATTATTTATCTACAAAGTTCAAAAATGTGCATTTTGTTAAATAAATTTTGTCTAAACCTAGGGCAATAACGTGCGTCTGAATTTCCCAAAATTTTTGGCCCATTTCTACAACAGCTTCCTGTCGATTTCAACATTTACGTACTCTAAACAATCAGAACGCTACAACTTTTAGTCTAAGAATTGATAAAATATCGAAATACCTCAAATAGAATAGTTAGAATACCTAATTATCCGATTAAAATTGACTCTACCTATTAAAATTTAACATAAAAACCAAATCTGCAATGAGATCTACTTGGCCTTTTGTGGCTTTAACTGGAAGCTTCATAGCGTCAAAGAGCACGTCTTTTGAGAACTATGAATTTCCAATTACCTGTTACAGTATGGACAAATGCACCACTACAAATCTATGACTTTAAGACTCTGGCAGCATCTGCGTCTTCTCCGTGTTTGTCATCAGCAACACTGTTGTCCGTTATGTTTTTGTTTCCTAGAAAGAAAATAATAAGCATAACTATTGTCCTAACAACAGGAACGCTAACTATAGGTTACTAGTTAAGTATTTAGTATGAAAATTTTCGTTCGATACAGAATGTGATGCCTGATTCATACTAAACTAGAGTAGTTTGTAGCTCAAGTAGCTGTGTTAAAACAATTAAATATTGAATTGAGCTTTATTAAACAGACAGTACCTTCTTAGTTACCTTAGGTACCTACTTAGTACTTCAATGGCAATCATTGCAACATCTCGAATGAGCTAATTGGTTCATGACAGTATCAGTATGCAGGCGGCTTAATCATAAAGGATCATTGACTGAAACGGAGTGAACCTTCCTAAATCTAGATCACATCTTGCTACTAACTACTCCAGCTTGAATCATCAACGAATTATTATTATTAGCTCATGCTTCACTCTCTCGTCTTCGTTGAATTTAGCGTATGTCGGAGCCGCACTACACATAGTTTCATGTATAAAGAAGATAGTCTCCCTATTTCCATATGGCCATCAGAAAATAATTCTTTAACGACATCCTTCCTTCCTTTCAGCCCTTCGTAGTCCACTGTTGGGACTTGGGCCTCCCCTAATCGACGCCACTCCGCCCTGTCTTGAGCCCTTTGAATCCTAATGTTTTTAGGTTGTCAGTCCACTTGGTCTAAGGTGCTGCTCCTTTTACCTAGACGTAGTCGACGATCTTTCTTCTCCATCGGTCGTCAGTCCTGCTGAGATGTCTACAACGGTTAAAGCTTACCTTTGCAAGGGCCTGGATGCATAGGATCCACGACGGTGCCAGCGTGGCATGCGGCTCGCTGCAGCCGGCACCACGACGCATAGGTACGTGCGTCGGAGCCGCACAGCTGTCGCCGCGCGCCCCCGCCGCACGCGCCGCACGACACGCACCGTGCGCCGCTCGCTCCTCCGGAGACGCAACGCTGGCCCGCGCCGCACCACACCGTCGCGCACGTCGCGTTCGCTGCACCAGTGTTCATTCATTATTTTTTTATAAACTTTTGGATAATAATATACATATTGCTCCTTGGGTTTTTAAGATTCGAATCAACAGGTGGGCTCTGTTTGGATAAATTTTTGATCGTAGGTAAATCCATAAACTGTAGTCATAGTCTAGTTTATTCAATGGACTCTCCCTGTTTGCAAATAACGGCCTCTGTTTTATTTTAAAAAAGGTAAGCCTCCTATTATTTAGGTACTTTTCGCAAGTATCATTCCGTCTGGTCTTAATATTTCCTGTGTGCTTAATGTTTCCTGCGGCAGTGCCTTCCCTTGCTCGCAGGCGGCCCGCCGCAAACGCACAGGCGCCCGCACACGTCCTCCCGTCAGCCGCGCACACCGGCGACCCAGCCAAGTTGCACGCGCCGCATCATACGCAATGCGATCACAACTCTGCGTCCAAACCCTTTAAGTGGACAGATAACGCCACTTACCCATACAAGATCCCCTATACGCGAGCGGCAGCGCCTTCCCTCGCTCGCAGGCGGCCCGCCGCAACGCACAGGCGCCCGCATACGTCCTCCCGTCCACCGCGCATACCGGCGATCCCGCCACGTTGCACGCGCCGCATCGCACGCAATGCGCTCCCAACTCTGCGTCCAAAACGCAACGCTTGTCGCCCCCGCACCGCACGCCCTCGCAGCTACCCACTGAAAATAAAATAACATTGAGATTACGTCATCTAGGTGTGCTCCTTTTCAAAAGAGTGCACTATACAAACAATGGAATGCTCTGGTATTTGGTAGAGCCACAATAACTCGCCCGGGGAGTTATATTACTGCCATCCCCTTAACCCGTTCTGGTATCTACTTACACAACAGAGTTGTGAAATGCTTAAATTTGGTTTCCATATTTAAAAGGAAATTTCAAAATATACGGCCTCCCCTTAAATATCCGAGTTCACTGCATTAGATATCAGCTTAGTGGAAATATTACCTATAATGGTCCCTCGGTCAGATAAAAACTTTATTGACAGTTTGAAGCGAGGAAATATGACGCCTAATGTAACATAATAACGGACTAGAAATCAGACAAACAGGCGGAGTCCGCGACTATCAGGCGCTTTTCCCACTCGATTGTATCGTATTGCGGTTTATAAACCGACGATAGTTAGTCAAGTCTAGACAGCGATCAAGTGCAGGCACTTTAGCGGTTAGATTACGCTGAATTTATCACGTTTAAAGATGGCCATTTACGATCGCGCCATTTGGCATCACTCCAAACGACTTATGTGAAATAGATGGACGTCAATTCACATGCATGATTTTTGAGGAATGCTTCGCCTTAAACTCAAAAGGATGATGTTCCGCGCATTCGCGGATCGATGTCGTGATGGCGTGACGGCATGAAAGCTTGGATTTTAACGCGAATAGAAATCAAGGGTTTACATCATGTCAGAAGAACATTCACACCAACAATCAACATTTGACCACCTATCACTGTATTTGGCATGATGGCATGATCGTGAATGTCCTTTAAATCGGCTCGAGGCCAGTTCTGTGTCCGACCGCGCTGGTGGTAGAAATTAAAACGTATTTTAGATAAGGATAAATAATAGGTACATCTGAATATAATGCTACCGAGTTGAAATTCCGAGATTAGAACGAGCTCTAGATATGGAAAATGCCTGTATATTTATTTATTACGGAATTAGTTTGCCTTTGATCGATAGAACAAGTTTCGGATATCAAATTGTTACTCTGTGGAAATATTGTAGGTAGGTACACGTACTTAAAATATTTGCTTTATTATTTATTTATACTTACATTTAGTCTAGATTTAGGGATCTTTTAAATTAGTCTGGAATTAGGAATCTATTTCCGAGAAAGATACCGATAGGTATGAGATAAATGTACCTCCACAGTCACACCTAAAGGATTGATTATTTTTTTACAACTTACCAATGGAAAAGCGAGGGAACCTATCTGCTCTATTAAAATTGCGAGCTTATGATATGATTAGATGATACCTAATTAAAGTAATAATTATTATCTACAATTTGTTCGAGCTACAATAAATTCGAGTTCGAGCTACAAAAAAGAGGACTATTTCAATTTTAGCGCCAAAGCCTATTTGTAAGTGTCTCACAATCTTGGCACGAGACCTCACGAGAATTAACGAATTTAATGACTTAACAACTATAGATAAAGATGAATACGACTAGAAATGAAAATACTTTTAAAATAAAGACTACATTTATCAATTAACATTAATATAGGTACAGAATTTCAAGAATAATAAGTTAACCAACCTACATACTCGTATAGTAGGTACCTAATGATATGGACACCAACCTAATATCTATATTATTAACATTTTACGATTTGACGACACACGAAATTTTTATTTTATTTTATATTACATTGTAAACAAGTCACTAAATTGCTTTTTCCTCTGAAAACATTAATGTGTGGTCGGAAATGAACCTTGGACGTCACAATGTAGGCGCCAGCTTTAATGGACACCTACGGATCTGGCAATGAAAACTATTATGCGTAGTCTTATTCATAAAACTATATTAAAATAGTTTGATATAAAAACATTGGATTATTTTTATATCTGTTTAATATTAGTGTTTGGAACTTACTTTAATATTTTATAACTAGCCGTATCTTTGTATAATTCCTAGTCGTCGCTTTAATAATTATAATACATAGTTGGTAAGTAGGTACAATAATTATTAGATACCAACTACGATGCCTGCGACCAATAGAATCACCGTGGTACCTATAGTAGTGGTAGTTGAACGTTAATACACGTTAAGCCGGATTCGTCATACAATATCTATGAAGATTTCCCGTTTTCGTCAGTTCAATAAAAGTATCTCAATTTACTCTGAGGCCACAACCCTATTGATCCATTTTACAGACCATTTTATTTAATCCATATAATTACAATCCTATTAAGGTACGTTCTTATTGTTAATTAATTGTTTTTGTGACACGATTGCATCCTACTCTCTCGTGTAATAGCCCATAAAAATAGATAGACTGTTTATCATTGCAAAAAATCGTGTTGTGTGACACATGTGTGCAGGTAATGTGTACCTACAGCCGTCCGTGTAGTAGTCTCTGAATCGTTCTCGGAGAAACATCGGCTGATGCGCGGCCGGTTTTTCGTAATTGCATCCATTCATGTCAACAGGTGAACTTTTCTTACCTACTATTCTTACTCGGGATCAACCGAGCTCCTACGAGCTTATGCTCAAGCGGCTTTAAAATTAATATAATGTTCGTGAAATCATGTAATTTAGTATTATTATATTTATGTAGGTACTTACATGTATTTAGCAGTAAAATAGTTTTTCGGAAATATATTATTTAAATATATTCCTAAAAAGAACATACATAAGCTATACGATTATAATTTATTATGTGCCTATCAGTCAGCTCATTTCTTTCTTACATTCATATGTAATTACCTATAGACCTTTATAGCCTTTTTGCTAAGCACTTGTTGATTGCGGTTTATTAAAAAGGTTTGAGTTGATACCAAAGTCAAGATGGTAATGTAAAATCAGCTTTAACTTCACTAGAATTAAAACATTGAATTGTACCTTGCATGCATTCTTTTTAAACATACGTAAATAATACTGTTCGTTATAGTCTACTAAAGTCTAAACTCTGAAAAAAACATAGACAGATGTTTTGCAGAGACGAATTAGTTACAGCCTTTGATGTATTTAACTGTCTCTTTCTGTACCCACACAGGTAATTTACTCTATTATTGCTAACAAATAGAACAAAAGTCGATCACGAGTGCCGCCTAATGGAACGTTATGTCAATCCGTTTAAAAAGAGAGAACAAAGCTGTTTCTCGTTCAACAACTGCAATTACACTAGAAAATTCTTTTATTTTAATTAGTTTGCGGTACGCTGCTTCGAGGACTAGGGTAGGGTTCTATGTAGGGCTGTCGACATTTCTAAGAGTTATAGTTGGAAGTTAAAAAAAACCGTACAAAGATTACTCCACTCATAATAACGTCAGCACTTTTCACAAAAAAATGTCACTAATTTATTTCCTGCTGAGCCCCACTTTAAGTTTAAGGGGGTGATAGTTGGTAGTAGTCAGTTTATAATCATGAAATAATAAATCGAAAGGTCAGAGTCCCTGTAGCCAATTGAAAGCCACATGTTTTCTCGAGCGGCACTAAGTATGTACAAACTTACCTACTCTCGCGGCGCCATACGTTGAATTAGAGAAGTGGGAGAGTTTTCTTTTTCCATTAATATCTAAATAGCCCAGGTGGATTTTCAATATAGAGAACATAGCGGGAAACATACTGAAAATATGGATCCATTTTAAGAACCAGGACCGGGCAGAGTCGTTCGTTGATTAAGTAGAGGTCATTGTCCACCTATAAGGGTGATGGTTGCAAAATAATGGAATAGATTTATCCGCACTGAAGGACAAGCGTAGACAGCCCTAGATCTCCGGCACACCCTTCAAACCGGAACGGCAGTATGCTCTGCTTCGTGAAATAGGCGAGAGAGCCATTCAGTTGCAATACATTGTGCTGAGATTTGTGCAACACTCCTCTATCGAGGACGGGATCCGAAGAGCATTACGTTACTTTGCAAATAGACGCTACGCTATCGATTAAACGATAATTTGTAAATGTATTCAATTACGAATACCTAGAATAGATTGAAGATAAGATCGTCTTTGGGGAACATTTATTATGTTTTTTTGATATGTAGGTAAACAAATTACAACTCTGTCATTTATTTTTTAAATGTGGTGTTCAATAGACAATAAATTATATATTTATTTAGTTTTCTCTTGCAGAGTTTATGCTTTACTGCTGGTAAAATTCAGGAGAATGTAAAAAAATAAAGTATATAATGTAACAGAATGTTTGAATTTTTAAAACTACTATATCTATCAAATGCAAAAAAACGTCTGAATGAAATTAGACACTATGAACGGCAAGTACCTAGATGTATGTATGATACCGATGATACGAAAGATATACGTAGGGAAAAAGCGCGTTCATTATTTTAATATATTTTGTGTAGACGTGACAATATTAGCAGACAAATATCTAGTATACTTTCCTACGTACTTTTGATGTTTAAATGAATCATTTGTGAGTACCATTAGCTTCTATGTATGACGTACTACGAAAAGCATTCAATACTGTATCTAGACCAGTCAGTTTGAACATTTAATTCACAATAATTCCAAAAGTTTTCAAACTTCGGTCAAGTGAATGGTACATTGGGACGACAATAAATCTCATTTTGCAACCTTGTCCGCAGTCCGGAACATTGCTAAAATTGCAATTAAATTAATTTTTGCTATATGGTCGTGAAAAAAATTCCAAAAGTTCTGCAAACTTGGAGTGGTGTTAAATATATTATTTTACATCACGTGTCAAATTTGCAACCAATTTAAGTGTACGGAACATTCTTTTTTATTAAAATTAATGTTTTTCTTTATTAAACTGAAGGAAAACGTTCCAAAAGTTCTGCAAATTTGACAGATATATCGGAAAAATATACCGAACGATTGTATAAATTTGCAACCTTTTACGTTGACCGGAACATATTTATTTATAATTCTTTTTAATTCGTGGTCATTTTTTCGAGTAAGGTGGTCTCGGAATAATTACAAAAGTTTTGAAACTTGGTTGCAAACTTCGAAAACATCTATTCTGATGCATTTGCAAATTTGCAACCTCATACGCGATCCGGAACTTTATGCAATTTGCAAAAATGTAATTTATATTACATTTTTGCAAATTGCATAAAGTTCCGGAGTGTAATTTATATTACATTTTTGCAAATTGCATAAAGTTCCGGATCGCGTATGAGGTTGCAAATTTGCAAATGCATCAGAATAGATGTTTTCGAAGTTTGCAACCAAGTTTCAAAACTTTTGTAATTATTCCGAGACCACCTTACTCGAAAAAATGACCACGAATTAAAAAGAATTATAAATAAATATGTTCCGGTCAACGTAAAAGGTTGCAAATTTATACAATCGTTCGGTATATTTTTCCGATATATCTGTCAAATTTGCAGAACTTTTGGAACGTTTTCCTTCAGTTTAATAAAGAAAAACATTAATTTTAATAAAAAAGAATGTTCCGTACACTTAAATTGGTTGCAAATTTGACACGTGATGTAAAATAATATATTTAACACCACTCCAAGTTTGCAGAACTTTTGGAATTTTTTTCACGACCATATAGCAAAAATTAATTTAATTGCAATTTTAGCAATGTTCCGGACTGCGGACAAGGTTGCAAAATGAGATTTATTGTCGTCCCAATGTACCATTCACTTGACCGAAGTTTGAAAACTTTTGGAATTATTGTTAAATTTTCGATTTTTAATGTTCAAAATGACTGGACTAATCATTGATATTGCTGACGTGCGCACGTGACATAGTTTACGTGCGGTTTAAGATCCTCAGAAGATATAACATTTCATTTAACGATAATATTAATCATGAGATGCAACTTTGTAGCAATCGTGTCTGTACCTAAATGCCTACATAAGATTGGGCACGTGAATAAAATCATTAAGTCATTTGATAAGTAATGTACGATTTTAATCAAGTGAAATGCAGTAGTGAAGGAATAACGTTTAAGTTTGAGTATTTCATTTATATTTCACAGGTGGATAGATAAATAATCTGATCGTAGCTCTAGTAATTTCTGCGACTCATAACGCTCGCGTTGAATCTTAAAGCTTCAATTCGTCCGTCGTAGGTATTTCAGATTATGACAGTTTTACGACATGCTATCGAGATCGCTTCGAGAACCAAAGCTAGAGCACAGAAGCTTTCATTCACATGCATGCACCCGAGGCGACGCATTCGGGCAGACGTATCGTGCATCGCAATGAGCCATTATAGTCTTCCGATTCCAATAGAGATGTACTCGGCCTTCTAGGAATGAACGGGCAATTTGCTAGTGAGATAGTAGGGGAGTGTCCGGTCATCACGACGATGGGGATTAATGTATGGGCAGGCAACACAAAACGCGCCTCTATACCTGTCGAAGAAGACAGATTATAATTATAGTCAATGGTAGAAATCTTCGGATCGCGCGTATAACATAGGTAATATTCTGAGCTCTATAAAATACGGCGTGGTCTAAATGCTTAAGATCGGACAGATATTAATTTTCCCGGCGAATAAACAATACTATGGCGATATTGAAAGCGGATATTAATGGAGTCGGGTCGTGTACAGCGATTCGAAGTGGGTTGCGCATGCGCATGTATTTCCACGCAAATGACGCTATTGTGCGCAGACGTCGGTTGGCGGCGGCGCGGCGAGTCAGCCTGTTCCCATTCTCTCCTTAATCGAAATCGGCTCTGTAAAGTATTTTTCGCGTTAAAGAATCTCAGTGTTCAAAATTACATCTCGGGTGGATGGGCCTAAATTATAACCAGAAATTTTATTGGTATCGAATAATAGCTTATTATATATCGAGATAGCTTATCTGTTCACTCTTTTTAAAGCAGGATTGCGGTTTGATGTGTACCTAAGGTTTTTTAAATTCTTGAATACCTACCCAGCTAACCGTGATTTTAACTGGTTGTTCGTATAAAATTGATCCAGGGCCTTATTTGATACACTTCACGTGACTAGGTATGGTATAGGATGGGGCTTTTTAAAATCCTACAAGATCATGCTTCATTTTCTTAAACGTATGATTCCAATGCAAGAATCACAGCTACGTCTAGGTTGAAGAGTCTAGGAAAGGTTACTGATTCTCCCAACACTTCATTTAAGTTCGAAACGGTAATAACCCGAGGTGGTTCGCTGCGTTCAAGCCTGATATCCGCGCGGTGACTTGCTTGAACGAAAGCTATATGCCATTAACATTATCGTTATGTCAGTGACAGTCATCTTAAAAATTGAAATGGAAACTGGTTTTTAAATCATTTTAAGATAATTTGCGCCACAAAAATATCACCAAGCTTGAAATGGGCCGGAATACTGAGATTTTGTCTGCCTGGACTGAAAAATGTTGTATAAAGAAAGAAAAAAAATCTTTAAGTCTACATCGATTCAGGTATCTACAGTATAAACCATATATGCGCGAGAGTAACAATCTGAAATTTTCCTGTTAGTAACATTACCTAATTTAGTATTTTATTATAGATTAGTAGGATAAGCAGCTATAAAATAGGTAGATAGCCATCAAGTTTTGCTATTCGTCTATCCAACATTTTTTTATTCCCATAATTAATGCGACACGTGTAAGTATCATTTTTGGAAATCGGCTAAAACTTTAAAACTATAGGTTTGTATATCTGCTTGCGTCATATATTACGAAGTTTGCCATTAGCCATAAGGCAAACTGCGTAATTATTATTCATTTATGAGTAAATTTAACACCGCTTTATATAAAGGTTATCCCGATCAGATTGTTCATCTGGCAGTTAAAAAACTATAAAAGTCTCCCGATAGTAAAAACTGAGTCACACATAATACAGGTGGAAATCGTAAAAAAATGTAAAATAGATGATTATTCAAATTGAATTATCTAGAACAAGTTAAATTATCTTAATAGTTTTCTTTATCTTTAAATCATGATTTCTAAATTAGGTACATTCTTTTTGATTCAATATTTATAAGTTATCAAAATAGTTGTTCTTACTTCCACCTGCTGAGATGCAATTTTGAATTAGGTAGCAAATAGTAGGTACATCGAACCCGTAGCTACTAACATGCCTGTTCTGTTATTTCTTAAATAAATAATTTTTAAATTGCCACAAAAAACAATTCTGTAACTTAAGATTACTTTTAGACAAAAAGATGTTCTTAAAAGAATGTGGCTTTTACGATCATTTTACGATCATCATCATTTAAAACCTTCAAATGAATGCGCTTCGGAAATAAGTAGGTACATAGATATATTTTTCTTTAAAACTCTCGAGACCTTGCGGGAGTTCATAAAGAAAGATCTCGAATGCTTATCAAAATAACTTAAACTTGACTTTCCCGAAAAATACACGTGAGTAAATCCGTTACTTTTTATAAAATCTGGTATTCCATCGTATCAATTACTTGTAGGTACTAGCAGCTGCGCTTGCAATGGATCCGAGATTAGTGCGGTTGCGGTTTGCGGTGCAGTTTTATTAATCAATCAGAGTCATGGCTTGAAAGCTATATTAGAACTTAATATTAATATAATTAATATTAATATAATATGCGACGATAATAAGTAACACTATTTAACGTAATTATAGCCCGTGTTCTTGATCTTGTTCACATTTCATGTCTACGAGCCAGTACTAACTTATACTACTCAAATTAATATCATGTCTTATCTTCCTATATTATCTATGTACCTATATATTAATACGCGAAGCGAACATTTTGAGTACAACTTACAGCTCACTACGCTATCGGAGCAGTTTCAAATTTGGCATAGGTAATTATAAAGATTATATGGAGCGAGTGAGTTAGTCGTACGTCTATTTGGTCACGCGTAGCGCTCTCATAGTATTTCTAATCTAAGGTCTGGATCGTTTGTGCATGAACGCACGTATACGCACGAGTTCAATTCGTGCGAAATCGCGTCCAAACTGAGCGCGGCTTTAGAATGCAACTATAGTGCCGCCTGCAGTGCTAAGGGTTTGTGTGCTGTTTTAAACAATTACGTACCGCGGCAAGGACCTGGGTAGTCGAGCGACAGATGCTTGGCGGGGCGGCGGCAGGCGCGGCGGCGGAGTCTGCACAGCGAGCGGTAGGTCTTGCCGTCGCTGCCGCAGACGGGGCCAGCTCGCCGGCACGCGGCCGCGCACACGCAGCGCGCCCGCCCACCACGCACCAGGCACCTCCGCCCTGCCCCGCAAGACACGCCTGCGCATGACTCTGTTGACAATGGCAGAACATGTAGTTGATACTAGCCACTAAAAAATAAAAACTGGGGGTTGAACGTTCAAACAAAGCAATGATGTTTTGTTTTAATTTAAAACATGATGTTTTATTTTAATTTAAAACATCATTGCTTTATGATGGTTTTAGGAGTTTGTAGTAACCCCCCTGAACGTGTATGTGTTACTGTGGTGATAGACACTCAAACACTTAGTTATCGTAAAAGTTCCATGAACAATCTCTATAAAATTTGAAAGCGATATATAGCGAAGACATAATTATCGATTTAATTGACCCTACATTTTAAGACACACCGCACCTACAACAATATGCTTACACACGATTACGATATTTATAATTTAATACACCCAGTTGTGGTTTGTCCGGGGTGGTTGAAGGCCAGCGCTGATATAATGGAGGATGAGAAAAGCATGACAGTTTCACAAGAAGTTTGAATGCCCGCTGCCATTACCCACTTTAAATCTACCACGAAATTAAAATTGTGTATTCATTTTTCCTCGCAAAATACTTAAGTGTTAACACTTTAAATTAATATTTAAATTGCCGTCGGCCTGAAAACGCGATAGATAAATTTCAAAGTATTTCAAAGTACTTGCGACCACGGTGTAGGTACAGACTACGAACTTATTTCCAGTTGTGTTAATACATTATTCAGAATGTAATTAAATAAACTTTGCATGTAGAGTGACGGGCTTTGGAATATTGAAACAGGAACACATTAATGGCGTGGTCGAGACCTCAATGTGATAGATTTGTACCACAGTGGGTTGCACTGGCACAACAGTAGAATTGATAGGCACTTGTTGTTTAAACATCGGGTAAGCGAGTGACTTGTTTCAAATCTAATTATAGCTAGTTGTTAAAAAAGTATGAACCTAATACTGATTCTTTTTATACGACGCATTTATTCCATTATAATATAATTATTCGTTTTAAAACAATTGATAGGCGTTGTAAACAAAAAAAATAAGTCGTAATTACCTATATAGATAGGCATTACGATTTTTTATCATACTAGACTATTAAAAATCGCTTATCGCTAAACGCTTATTGTTGAACATTCTTTTCTTAAAGTAACACCTTGGAAGACCTGTCACATCAAAATTAAATGTCAGTGTGATAATTTTTTAATATAAACACAATGTAGTATTCTGTTTGTTACTTGCCATTTACTTAAGTTCTACTTAATTTTAACTCCTTAAAAGCGTTTTGAGATTTAAGAAACTGGTATGGTCATTAGATGTTTTTACCTACCTATAGCGTCTTAGCTTCCTTCGTATCCAAATAAATTCTGTTCTTGAAATTCCTCCTTGTACAGAGAAACTAGAAATACATTAGTCAAATGAACATTAGTTTTGTAAGCGCTAATACAAAAATTTGAATTTCAGACGAATACATTCTGCGAAGGGATACGCTGTAAGCCACTCAAATATAATTCGAATATTTTCAATTTGTAATTTCCAATTTACGTAAAATAGAATCTCATTTTGTCTTATTATGTATTCATTAAATTATGTCTATCTACATCTACATTATAATAATTTATTCAAATCAATCTTACTTTGCAGCTAACTAATTCATACATGTTTATTGTATAATATAAATATTATTTAGATATTTTATGGACAAAACCATTGTAATTCATTAATATTGTCGAAATTCAAACATATTCTGCAATGTCTGTTCAACGACTATACTACCTCTAACAAAATAATCTAGATTCAAACGTTTTATTCATTCGTAGAAGCGCATAGGTAATTCTCAATGTGGTCGGTTGTCCTTGGTTAAGCTAATACTTCATTCATATCAATAAACCTAAACGCTCATCCGCTGACTACATCTAGGTATGTCTAGGGGGAGAAATTCAGGACAATGTCTTGTCTTGAATGTCCATTAATCCAATGGACACTAACTTTTTCTATATTTTTCCATCCGTCAGTGGGGTTACACTAACTTTTTCTACATTTTCTATATTCTATTGTAAATAGGTAGAGTAAAGACCTTGATGTGGTCACTGCAACTTATGGAGGCACTTCACTTGGTTATTTGTAAATTTGCGTATTCGACATAGGTATTTGGTAAACGATAGGTATATGCTATTAAGACAAAATATTTGCCTTATTGGCACTTGTCAGTTGCTTGACGCAACACTGACATTGCCTTCCACTGTCAAACGTATGTGTATTTATTATTTGGCTGCTTTGTGTAGACGCTCTATTTGTCAATATTTGCATAGTGGTGATTCGTCAAATATTGTGCAAATAATAGAATACACAAACAAATACTCAAGCACCAAATGCCCTAGTAAATTGCGAAATAGACATAATCGTCTCTAATAATATAATAGTCCTCCAATTCTCTTAAGTCGAAACACAAGACACGAAGAAAATGCAGCCTCGGTGGCGGTTGATGCCTAGTTGCATATCCGGAACCTTCAATGGTTTAAACTTCTATAAAATGTACATAATATAAGCTTACGACAAATTAAGTGTCCACTATCTATCGGTCGATGCACCGACCCAAATCTTTATTGAAACAATTATTTATCTATGTGTGCACCGTTTTATTGATTGAGTGTCGCCACTATTCCTAGTGTAAATTGCCGTTTAAACTTGTTAATTAGTTTTGAAATATATTGTCGCCTATCTATTCTGATAGGCGAGTAATATTTATTGAGTACTAAATTGCCGTAGTAACTACTTGTGCCTGTAATTTCGTTTGTATAGAATAAGGTTTAAAAAAAATTACGGCCCTTACGTAGGAAGGTATATATATGATTATACAATATATGTAGGTATATATACCTACATATATTGTATAATCTAAGTTGTAACTTGGAACGGATTTTTAGCTTAACTTGAATATTTAAGTGTAACCAGCATTTAAAATATTTTATAGCATTAGTGAAAATGAACCCATTGCTGGGTTGGGTCTCTTCTTACAGTGAGAAAGGAATGGATTTCGTCTTCAAATGCCTTTCTCTACGGATTACTGCCAGGAGCCTGTCAGGCTTGCATGTTTCCTTACGATGTCTTTTATTCTACTTCATTTCTACGAGTATATTTACGGTATACAGTAGGTCGCAATACATCTTGTGACCTCACCTGTTTTGGATACGAAAACACACGTGTATCACTCTAATATGAGTCTTTATGCCTTCCTATTGCCGTCCTATAATAAAGAAGATATGTATTTATTAAGTATTTATTTTACAGTGTTATTTTATGTATTTTCTATAGTAGGTACTTAAGTACAGCTATTACGGTCCTTGTAATATTTTATGCCTTCCGCCGGCGTGTAGGAACACATAGATTTTCACAACTTATTGTTCCTTTCTAACGAACTAAAGGCTCAATGACTATTTAATTTTCATTTACGAGTAGTACCTACTTAAATACTTCTTTACGATAAAACTGGACAGCATCAATATTTTAAAATAATTATTACGAGAAACGGAAAATGCTCATTTACTTATTTACGCTAAAACAAAACGATACTTTTATGCTACAGCCCCAAGACAGTTAGTTAGTATCTACCGTGATTTATCCTTTCATAAAGTTGTCATTAGTTTTGCAAAAAACTTCATCAAACACCTCAGTCCTTCAAAAATTTTACGAAGGTAGAAAACAATTTAACCTTTCAATGCATTTAGCCTAAGTTTACATGGCCGTACGGTATGGCGCGATGACGCGCGGTGAATTCGTTCCTATCCTATCACGCATGCGGTGCGACTGTGCCGCACGGTAATGCGGCGCAGCGTGCTCGTGCTTGTTTGGGTCATTCGGCGAAAAAATGACGGTGACCGCTTACCATCAAGGCATTGCTTGATTACTTGGTCTTAATAGGAAGTACACAGCAGCCTCCCGTGAGCGCCTTGCAGAGAAATATACAACTAACAAATATGGTTCTAACAGTATGATTTCTTACCAGCACAGGCAGTACAGGGCACGCCTCCCGAAAGCGCCTTGTAGAAGAATATCTCGCCGCTGTCGAGGTCGCGCGGGCTCCAGGCGGCGGGGGCGCGCGCTCCGCCGGCGCAGCACTCCGCGCGCCCCACGCGCAGCGCCGCCACCGAGCTGCACCGCCCGCCGCGCTCCATCCCTGTCCAGCAGATCCCGGCTGTAGACAAACAAATTACTAATTGTAGCTATGTACATCGAAAGTTGAGTTTGGCGCTGTTACACCAAAAATGTTATTTGATCTTCCTTCCTTCCTTTCCTTTCAGCCCTTAGTAGTCCACTGCTGGACATGGGCCTCCCCTAATCGACGCCACTCCGCCCGGTCCTGGGCCCTCTGAATCCAACGGTTTCCCGCTGTCTTCTTCAGGTCATCAGTTCACCTGGTCGGAGGGCAGCCTGTGCTCCTTTTGCCTAGACGTGGTCGCCATTCGAGGACCTTTTTTCCCCATCAGTTGTCAGTCCTGCGAACGATGTGGCCAGCCCATTGCCACTTTAATCTCATATTTGATCTTGCTTCATCAAAATTTATTGATGCATTTTCGCAGGACTATGACATGGAGTTCTTCAAAAAGTGCTAAAATATACCTAAGTAACTATAAAGAGCTCTCCTTCAAAGTCGGTGTCTACTCCTCTGGTGTAGCACGTGTCAGCAGTCGTGCTGTGACTATTATACTAAGTATGATACTTATCATCAGGTGCAGGCAAGCCTGCTTATTTGCTTGCTCTTTTTACTATAAAAAATCAAAAAGTTAGCTTTGAGGCTTCTACATCAATAAAGTTCAGTTTGACGTTGCTACATCAAAAAAGTTTGACGCGGTCATATGGTGGGGTGGGTAGGAAGAATGATAGTCAGTCAGACTATGACTGTATAATAAAAGGTGTTATAGGCATCGCGTTGAACCCGCTGTAAAAAATATGTTTTTCGTTAGTATCCTTATCCTCATGAGAAGCAATAACGCATCTTCATAGGCTCTCAGATTGGATTTCTATCCTACTTGAGGTTGGACGTCCATGGTTTACACTGACAACTTGTGAGTGAGAGTAGTGAGACCCTAAATTTTTATAAACTAGCTTGCTAATGTTTTCAAAATACTACAGGACCCTAAACCTGTAGTATCCTAAACCTATGAATAAAATTATGTTGCGTATCGTATCATAACGCAAACCCAAATAAAACAACTAGGTATTGTGATGTTACTTCGGTTGAAATCAACTAAAGTGCCTTCCCATAGTCATAAAGTACCTAACAATTAAAAATATTCAGATTGATTAATAGTGCTAACGTTCTTCACTAATGCGTACAATGTGTTGTCTAGACATAATTATTTCACTTACAAAACGGCAGATGTCTTTCACGGTAGACGAATGTATTGTAATAAAGACAAATGAATGGCTTGTTACAATGTAAGCCCAATAAATATGTAAAAAACGAGACAGCAGCCAGTGTGGCGTAGTTAGTTAATGGTATATGATCATTGCAGCCATTATCATATATCAAGATGAAACGAAAATAAACGGTAAACAGAAAGATTGCAGCCAAAGATAGCGGATAAGAGGGGTAACTGATAAATTTTATTTAATACAGAATAGGATTATCTTACTATTTCGTACTCATTGCTGAAGTTTGTGAGGATGTAAGTCGTAAACCAGAATGTTCTTCATGTGTTGTATTTCGGCTGGGGATGTATGGTTGTCGGGGATACTTTATTTGAGACGAACATCTTAGTACTCATGAAGAGCAAAGTACCTACCCGCATACAACCTCAGATAGGATTTTTTTCTCTATTCGAGTTTGAATGCGGGAGTCCGTGGGCATCTGTGACCACTTAACATCAAGTGGTCTACATACCTACACTCCCATTCAAGAAAAGCAATCCTATCTGAGGTTGTAAGCGGGTTCCGTCTACCATACCTACCTCCCCAGCCGAAACACAAGCCATAAATAATTTACTGCTTTACGACGGGTTTAGAGGCTGACGTTAAGGTACCTCCCCGGACGAGCTACTATGGCTCTACCACCTACAATAAGGCCGCCATTTGCGCAAATAATTTGCTTATTATAGATATTTCCATAATTGTTTTTTTTAGGATAACCGAATTTAATTTATTTCAAATACCTGAACAGGGTTTTTCTGTATCCTATCCCTAACAACGCATAGCTTCAAGCAAGTCGATTTATTTTACCGCCAATTATCTTGGCTGCCCCACTTTCACTATCCCGAAGTGTTTATGTTTGACTATAAATAATACACTCAGCACTCCTAATCCTCTATTTGCTCTAACGTGCTAAACTAGGCCTATCTTATACCTGCATTGCTACCGGATTAGGTTAGCTGTATTTTATAGACACATTTTACATGTTGGGCCTATTTTGTATTCCAGCCATTTTACGTCAAAGTACTATATTTACTCATTATAGTGGAAGGCTTACAATAGGAATCCGATAGTAGATACAACTCAGTGGCTAATAGTAATCAGCAACATTAGTGTCCCTCTGTAAGGTCGGGTCTCATCACAGTAGGGGAGACCGGGGTTGGAAGTCACAAATTTATGTTTTTACATATTACTGCCAAAGTTTATAGTTTATAAATAACATTTATATATCAATAGATAGTGCAACTATTGAAGTTTAAGAAGAAATGAAGTCTATTTCTCTAACATTAGCTGGTGAATTTTTTTCAATTTTAAAATGGGAAATGTGACTCTTAACCCCGGGTCAGGGTTGGTTGTCACAGTGTCTGGGGTAGGTAGTCACGTATTAAATTAAAGCTACTTTATAAAAAAACAATTATTTAATTCAAATGAACATTTTTATTAATAATAGGCATCTTGTACGTCTTATATCTAATCAATAAAGGAACAAAAAACTTTTGTTTTTTTGCTTTGGAAACCTTTTTCTTTTCCTTATTTTTGTTCAATATACGTTTCGTTAATTTCGTCTTGTTTGCTTCTTGTTCTGTTTTTTATTTTTTAAATAGGTCTTCTCGGGTGTATATGTCATCTGTCTCTGTATCTGTATCTTTTCCAATTCCTCTTCCTGCTCTTTAGTAAAAATCTGCCGATTCTTTTGTTAGCCTATTTTCGTAGATGGTATTGACACGCCCATGTTGCTGACCTGATCGATAGTACACTTTTTACAATTCCTTGCCAGAGTGCTATAATTAATTTTAAATATTTCGCCACAGACCTTATAGATTTGCCATGGATTTTCACTTCTCTTGCAGCACGCAGCATTAATTCTGGCGATACAAGTCCTCGAGAAGTCTTTCTTTTATGATACCGTGGCATTATGATAGCTAATTCTGTAACAAAAATGGTATATTTGTAGGCAAAATTTATAAAGCAAACAATGAAAGTCACCATGCATGCATGGTTTTAATTGTTACATGTGACAACCGACCCCAATGAACTTGAGACAACCTGCCCCAAAATACATTTAAGAAAAGTAACCTCTCAAAATAATTTTCTATCAATGGTTAGATAAAAACAATATAACAATATCATGAAACAAATATTTATCATCATAGATAAACGAAAATGTATATTACTATGTACAATTGAAGTATACTTACGACACTCATCACAGTTGCACAAAAATTTACTTTTACAGTACGAAACAAACAAACTCGCGTATTCCTGTCACGGCATTTCAGAACGGTCTGAAATGAAGTGGAGAGGGAGATGTCGCTCTCGCGCTTCTTCGACAATGGTCATTGAACATATTCGTTCGTTCATTTTTGTTTTATGATGGTTGTGACAACCAACCCGTGAGACAACCATACCCGGTCTCCCCTACCATAGGTCTTAGTCTAGTACGCCACGCTAGGCTATGGCGGGTTTGTATTTTAGTAGACGATGGATCACATAAATTGTTTACTAGATATTGGTGACCTGTCAAGTTAATTAAAAAATGGGAGAAGAATAATATTCATTATTCTAACTGGCATTATGATATCCAAATTTGGATTGTTTTATGTTTAACTTTAAAGACCGCTGTGTTTTGAAATACTGACAAATACCAAAACCATACCGAGCGGAAATCACTAAACATTTTTTTAAAATTTGGAAGAAATTTTGTGCACAGATAAATAATTAATGACCTGTTTAACATAAAAGGATTTTTATGCCTCTCTGAACCAACTTCTAAAACCCACGCAGATGAAGTTGCAAGAAACGCTAATACTTATTTTATTCTTTTGAGACGTTCGTCATATCATAAGACGTTTGTTTAAATAAGTTAATAGTGAAAAATTTTTAAACAAGCTTTATATGTTCCATCGTATGCCCTTTCATTTTTGATATCTACCCGTTTCATGGAACGGCATTAAAATAACAAGTCCGCTATCTTAATATCCTAGTCTATATCTTAAGTACGGTTTCTTATTATCCCACTATACATAAATATAATACCTACATATGTATAATTATATCTTACTATCCGCTAACCAAACATACACACATACAAACACTGCAAGTTAAATATAAGATTTTAAAACAGAAGAAACAGCACAAATCACAATACTTTTCGCTCTTCAAGATTGCATTATGTAATTAAGATTACAAAGTAACCTTACGTTTGATCGCTAGCCGTCGCATGCGATGTTACCGCATTAGCTAATATCACGCGATATGTACTGCGATTTGCAACGCAAATCACTTTATTTGCGTTTTCATTCCCGTACTAGTATCGGGTACAAGATATCGATAGATCAAACCATTGATGTTTTTCATAAATCGATAAAAAAATAACGATAAATTTCGCCGATATTTTTCTTCGCCCTATATCGATCATCAATTTTTATTATCATGCTTCAAAACTCGATATTTTTTTCAATGGAGCGTTTATTGTGTTTATTGTGATGGGCCGTTTATTGTTATGGGCATCTTATATTACTATAATAATATTTTCAGCGATAGCTTAATAAGTTATTTACTAGCACCCGTAATAGCACTATACCCGTAAATTAAATCCGTTATGCCTGTATAAAAATCTTATCAGATGTTGAATTTATGATATTTTTTTGTATGAATGAAAACTAAAATATCGGTCCGATATACCTATGTATATCGATATTTTTTTTATTTCCCGTCTCTTACAGCTCTAACACATATTGTGATCGGTAGCCGGTAAAGCACGAGATTTTTTTTTAAATTTTCTGCTTCAGAACCATAAAATATTTTAAGTATCGTCTGGAATCGACAATTATTTTTAACGTGTCCTCAACACGTTATAATTACAAAATAATGTAGCGTAACTGAGCCTGCTTAGCCACAGGTCATGCGAAACGGGGAACATCAATGTCGAGCAAACTGCCAGACAAACTGCATCAAAGATCAGAGTTGTAAATTTTCAGATATATTTTCAATCTTAGCTGTAAACTGTATCAAACGCGACCTCGATTAAGAGCTAAGTTGTTTAGACGGTCTATCGAGCACGATCCGCACTCCCGGCATGCTTACACGTGTCTTAGCCGAGTGTTCAACGCGAACGGTAATAAAAACATGGTTCCCACAGATATTTCAGACGAGCAGCATATTAAAAGCAGATGCATGTATCGGGGAAGCAAGTCGCCGTATTCGGTCGGAATCCAGTCGGAGTGAGTCACGCTCTCGAGGCGCGCTAGACGTTCGGCAGACACTATTTTTCAAACCGACCGGCCGGAGTGACCGGCTCGACCACAACCGTACATGGACAACCAAACGTTAGGTACCTACCCCGCAACCGTCTTGTTCTTTTCCTCTCCCGCTTTAAATGTGTTAATTTAAAAATCATATTCGTAAACAGTCATGCGAACGTTCCATTGGTTATCTACCGATCTATCATTACGAATTTTTAAACAATGTATTTAACTTTGTTTTTTATTTTTTTAATTTTCAATATTGCATTTTGACACTTACGTTTTATTAGTTGAAGACATTTAATTAATTAAAATAAAATAAATAAAAAAATAAAGATTGATATCGGCAACAAAGAGGAATTTCATAGTTTTATTAGAGTGATATATGCGATCAGACATAATAAGATTAACATCATAAATTCTCGAAAAATAAAAACATGCAAAGGATAAAAATATTTGCGGCGTAGTATTTTTAAGATCAAAACAACATTATTTTTTGGAAACACTGATTTTGCTATTCAAACGCATCGCGACGATGCACTTCCAAATTCTTCGAGTGCTGTAACGACTACCTATAAGTTATAACTTTGTAAGTACTTACGTAATATTCTGACTGATTGAGCAGGTAAGGCGGGATAATGTAAAATTTTATTAAGCGCTGTATTTCCCGTATAAAGTTGCCGAGTTATTGGTGATGAGCGGTAAAAATGCAAATGTAACTGAATAATGATTTTGTGGCGAGCGATGCGCGGACGTTGACTCCTACTCTGAACACGTATGTCTTATCTTTAAAAATAATTATTATTATCGAACGCCGCCATTTCGTCAGTTTTGGCGCCAGTTTTTGGAGGTGAACGCGAATCTTCCTTAGGCCGGGTACGCTAAAAATCACTAGCATTATTATGCAAATAAACGTGATTCTACCGATTCATAAGAAGTTAATCTGTTTTTTGTCACTTTGAGGTATTTACGATAGCAGTTTGGTATGTTACAGCCGCTCTATGATATAGGTATTCGGTATGATAATATTTTTGTTAAATGAACGTTGTAATTTAAATTATTATCGTTTTTTTTTCAGTAAAGTAATCGAAACTTTTGAATTTAAAGTTTTAAGTTCTCCTGAAACGTGTAGTAAACTACACTACTAGTCATAGAGTTCTTCAATCAATCAGTCGATCTGTGTGAAGCATTTCACTTAACATTCTTAGAGAAGAAAGCATTAAAACATTTTCCTTGAGATAACTTTTCAGAATCCATGCAATTCTGAAGGATTTTCTTTAAAATCTTCATTTCGGCGTACTAGCGGCAATTGTCCAAGTCAATAACATCGGAGAACAAATTGGAAACGGACGTGGAAGATAAACAACGCGCGTTGAAGAGTGGGCAAAGACCTAAATAGATCAGAGGCGATTCATGTGTGTCAACTCGCGCGATATTTGCGGCCACATGAATGACCTGAGAATAGACGACTCTAAATCGGTAATGTTAATTATACTCACTCTTAAATCTATCAACGTACTCTTAACAAATTACTTTACTGTTTATTTTATTATAAGCGAAATGCATGCGGGCTGCTTAATCAATGCACCTGGTAGTCATGTACCTGATTCTAGATGATAGAACGCATAGCCTGCAGCAGATAGATTTTACTAAAAAATGGACCATAAGAGTTCAGCAGGGGAACCTACAGTGGTAATCTACAGAGGCCAGTGGCCCTTAAAACATTGCCATAAAGCAGAATTTTCGTCACGTTTGTGTGTTTTGCTTGGTATGGTATCTTGATAATTACGATTGACGAAGATACCCTATTTGAGGAAATTCATCACAGTTTTCGTACGCTCTAAGACAGGATTTCAGTTAATTTCAGATTTCAGTTTATGTAAAGTAAATAGGATTATCCCAACTGATGTGAATTGGTTACTTCAGCCAAAAATATACCTAATAGCACAAGAGCATTGAGACCGCCTGATGGTAAGTGGTTACTGCATTTTAAGAACACATGACCAACCTCAAATTTTATAATTTGAAATTCTAAATTTAATCTCAAATTGGACTATATGACTTTGGGGTTGTAGCAACACTAGCAGTGATTGACATAATATGCACTAAGGTAGTCGCTTCTCATAATATGGTCGTCTCAAAAGGCCGTATTAGATGACATTCATCTCCTACAGCCATTCCCTAACTGAATCACAAGACAAGAAGTACCTTCTCGCCGCGGATTATGAAAACTCCAATGATTCCACGATATGAATAGCTTGTTTAGATCATCAGCAGATTATTTTATTCCATTCGGTGTGATTGATCGGCTTGATCGCGTCAAAATAATATTTTGATTGGGGGAACGAATTATCGTTTGCGGACCGGCGCACGCGCAGGTTGAATACCTACCTACGTAAATACGAAGCAACCGTATTACACCCGCAGGTAAAAATAAATCGGATACGTTGAAATTCGATAAAACAAACAAGCAAGGTCATAATTAGCAGGAAGTCCTTGCTATCTGAGACGAATTTGTTATTCCTGAGGTTCCCGGTACAGTGATGAAACCCTTTATTAGGAAAATAAACCAGTCTTTAGGCCCGATGCAGGCTGCCAAAAATTACATTGAATATTTAGCACTGTGTGTGAATTTTTATTAATCATCTTATTTTTTCAACCAATCTTTATTAATTTTTTAATTAAATAGTTACCAGCTAGAATCTTAATTAGGCTTACTAATAAAATAATTATTTAATTTTATTATTAGTTGTCACTAGCGAAGTTTAAGAATACTAATTGAAGATGGATTCGATCGACCGATTTAACGTTTCGCGCTACTTGCGCGAAATTTAGCGTTTCAGTTTATAAAATAATCGTTCTAATATTTTTATAAAAGTAACTACTTTTATAATATAATATAGTAATAATAATAATCATAGTGATATTTTTAATTGCTGAAAGGTGTAAAATACTTGAAGCAAGTTTATCAACCAACCAAATATTCCAAGAAATACCTATTTCAATACTAAATAGCCTCGGCCGTTCCGCTCTCCGCTCGAAAGTCACCTTTTTATCAGCTATAAAATTTTAATGGCCCTAACTAGTAACAGGTCGTTAAAATTAAAACCGTAAGTTGTCATTGCTAACATTTGAACATATTTTAAGTTTTAACTATTAAGCCCTGTGACCACCGCGAGCGGAGCGAACTCATTGTCAGTAACCTATTAATGACCCACGGTCGGGTCTCCTCTCACAATGAGAGGGATGTAGGCCGCAGTCCACCGTGCTGGCCTAATGCAGGTTGGTGGACTTCACATGCCTCTGAGAACTCTTTTGTGAACTCTCAGGCGTGCAGCAGGGATACTTATTTAATTTTATAAGGCGCAAATATTTAGCTTTTTTCGAAGTCAGTGCGTACCACTGGGATTCGAACCCGGACCCCTCGATTAGGAGGTCAAATTCCACTGGGCTATCACCGCTTCAAACTCAATAAGGAGTACTTTTTTGTCTTTTAACGAGTATTTTTTTAACACTGACAAATACTTGAGCGAAAAAAGCATTTTTAAATTAGGCTTATAGGTTAATATGACGCCATTTAAAAAATATGTGACCTTAAAAAACTCAAATCTTACTGTTAGTACTCTTTCAATAACACGCAGGAGATGGAAAAGGTTTCTATTGCTGTCGTTAAAGCTAATTCGCCTTATTGTTACCGTATATTTGTGTTATTGTCTACATTGTTATTATCAATCGCAAATGTAAAGTTTTTATCACCGATACGTGCCCATCGGTTGAAATGACCACTAAACGTCAGGTGGAATCCAGGCTCGACGGCCCAGTCATTACTATAAAAAAGCGAGCCTCGACCAGACAGGTCTAATAAGCGTTATAGCTCAAGAGCTGGCAGACATTTTTCGAGAAGTGTTTGAAGCATCATAAAGTCATTTATATGGATCATTTGTTATATTCGAGCACCTGGCTGGCGGGTGATGGGATTTAGCCAACCTCAAAAAATGTTTGAGGTGTTTTGTAATTTTGTATAGAATCCCGCCAAATGACTGGCCTTAACAAATTGAAAGTGCCTCAAAAACTTCTTTCGATTTTTTTTTAATAATTTTAAAGATGCAAAGGCAAAGTTATAGACCTGACTCAGTGTTCTGACTTATTTTTTTAATTACTTAAATACCAAATTTAATGTTGATAAAAATTTAAAATATCTAATTTAAAAAATATCCGTTCTTTCATCATTTAGGGCTTGGCCGAATTCCATAACCCTCCAACTAGGTCTATATTTTTGGTCTATTACAAATAATCGATTCAACATGATTTTATGATGCCTCAAACATTTGTCAAAAAATGTCAGCCAGCTCTCGAGCTACGAGTATCTGGTAACAGTTGCCAAGGGAATATGCATTATCCGTCTGGAGTAAAAGTTAGGGCCCCTAATTTAAAATTGTGATTGTCTGGAAACCTCCAGTCGACCTAGTTTTCGGTCCTGGGACATCGAAGGACATATTTAAGCAGGTGCCTGGCCAATATAATGTTTTGCATAATATGATAACTCGCCGTCTAGCCGACAGATTAGTGGCCCTTCGGCGATTCAATATTCTTATTTCCATATTCCATACCTATTGGAATAAGTTTCAAAGGAAATATTTTTTGTAAGCAGAATATGTAATGGTAGAAATGAAGAAAGGTAAGTTTCTCCGAATAATCTTTTATGATTTTTTGTAATTTGAAAGATCGTAACCTTTCAATAGTGTCTGTTATAGGAGCGATTTGTGTTAACCCGGATTTTTCTTTTTACGTCAATAAGCAGTAAACACTCACAATCTTTTTCAAGCTCTTTTAAGTTCTTAGGTTTTTTTATTAGGTTACTGTCCCATATCTTTTTTCTTTTAATGGCATATTAAAATGTAACTTTTTACATTTTTTTACTCACTTTATTTAAAAAGATACGAATTTATTACAAACTTTTAAATTACACTTGCGTAGCTATAATTAACTTAAACAAAAACCTACATAATATTGACGGATTGTCAATTTTATCTAAGTTATAACGACATATTTCATCAGTCATTAGTAACTAATTGTTGCAATTAAAGTTATGTATAGACGGCAAGACACGAGATAATATCAATAATTATCCTTGATTGATTGCTTGTAATTGCACTTATCTGACGACAATTATGTTTCTTGTATCAGTACATTAGATAATTCTTTATGATCTATTGAAATTACGTCAATACACGTACCTACTTCGTATATTTGTATGAATGTACGTACGTAAAGAATATATTATTATGTAAGTAATTTACTTTAACTATCCTAATCCCTTATGTATACTGTTTTTCCGGCCAAGTACGAATCACATATTTAATTTATTACACTTGGAAGGTCCTTAATAAAAATAAACTGTAGGTACTTTATTAAATTAAATATCACCTGCTGTTACGGTGAAGGAAAACATCGTGAGGAAACCTGCATGCCTGAGAGTTCAAAAAAAAATGTTCTCAAAGGCGTGTGAAGTCCACCAACCCGCATTAGGCCAGCGTGGTGGACTAAGGCCTACAACCCTCTCATTGTAAGAGGAGACCCGACCCTTTGCAACCATCCCTACTAAAATAGACTAAGATAGACCATTAAACAATTAAATTAAGTATTGCAACACTCACATTTTTAGTTTCAAAGCGAGACCGCACTAACACAAATATCACAATCAAAAACAAATAGCAAGGTGTCGTATCTTGTCGGTCAGATATCTGTTCGAAGGAATTCCTGAGGTTGTGCCAACATTTTCTTTAGATGTAGGAGCAGTAATGGATCATGCACACCCGATTGACAAGTTCATTTTGATGTTGAATTTGAAGGTGAAACGCTTCAGGAAATTTGACTTCCGGTCTGTGTTTAATTGATTAATGCTAGGTTTTAAAATTAGAAGCTATATCGCTCGCTAGTTCAGTTCACATAGCTACTAGGGTGACAAGATCATAGAGTACTGTTAGTTGACCATCACGTTGGCCTAGTGCGGAAAAGTGCACTTCACAATTCACTTTGAAACACAGTTTTTCTACACATGGTTTGCCACTACGAATATCTTAATACATACGAGGCGAAATATGCTCTACGATGTAGTCTACACCAACTTTTATAGGTAAAAATTCTATTGTTTATTAGGTATTCTTTTGAAGTATTTTGCAATAGGACTTAAAATTTGCAGCCAAATCAATCTGACTTTAATCTAAACGGTAACCTATAAACACATATATTTACTGAACCTAAGCTCTAGGTAAGTAATTACTGTTCATTTTTCTTTCGTAACTTTTTCAACCATTATATTAAAATAACAAAAAACAACTCTTTCGTAGTCACGTAAACTTGGCGATTAAAAAGAAAGGTGTAGTTTAAAATTTTCAGCGTTTTTGTTTCGGATAATGGCGGGTAAAATGCTGAAAACATGAAAATTTTTGTAGCAAGTCACTGGTTTTGTTCCAGCGCATAATAATTTGTTTATAATGCGCTGGAACAAAAACAGCGCATAATAATGCGTTAAAACTGAATTCGCTAACTAGTGGAAATTCTCTTCAAATAGTTATGACGACTGTTGGTTGAGATTATGGTTTTCTTTGTGTCAGTTATGTTAGACTGTTTAATAATTGTGAGAGGAGACCCGTCTCTGCAGTGGGTCATTAATGGGTTAAAGATATATATCTCGCATCAATTTTACATTCACACGTCGACAGCATAGTGCTAACTGCCACATGAAAGTATTGTATGCTCATGCTGTGGATAATCACAATCCGGACAAGCACTCATTAAAATTAATGAAGCGACCATTGTAATTAATTTCATATGCGTGACCGATACATCTACGTTACAATATGATCGTACCTCATTACCTGAGATCATTATTCATGGATAGGTAGGTACTACGTTTAGTATTAAAATGTTTGTTGCAACTAGTGATTGGGCACTCTCTTCTCATAAGATGTATTCAAATAAATCACTACCGAGGCTTCTTTTAGTCGTGAGATATGCCTCACGAAAAGATATTTTATTGTGATTCCTATTTGTGAAGATGGAGTGTCAGGATGTCAAATCAAAAATGGGCTACTTAAAATTAGGGCACTTAAATTTTTATTTAACTGATATTAATAATAGTCATTTTTGGGCATTTAGTATTATTTTTTTCAGTTTGCATAGGTTTCGAAAGTCGAAAAGTCGAAATGCACCTACTATGTTTCGTAAGTATATTGTTGAGGTAATAATCGATTGGTTATTAACAAATAATAACAATCAACATGAGAATATCTAATACATTAAATTAACGTCTCGTAAAATATAACGTGCTATCTTTACTACTCAATAACAGATGGCGCTGTTCGCAATGACCCTAACAACGCTGTCCAAGTTCGCTGAAAACGCTGAATATTCAAACTACGAACTAGGAATTTGTGACAAAAATGATTAATTTTACTAGTAATTTTATATTAATACCTTAGCGGTTTATTACCTACTTCATAGAGTGAATATCAATTGAAACTTAGTCTCAATTTTTAAACTACGAGTAGATTCGAAAAAAAGAGGAGTTTGAAACAACCCCCTGCAAATTTTATGTTACACTTTTCAATTTGACGCCATTTTTACTCAAAAAGGAATTAGTTAGGTTGTATACTGTGGTAATAGCAATAAAGAAACAAAAAATAACAGAGCCACGGAGTTCAAAGTGTGAAACTTAATACTTATCTAAATTACAAAATTAAATAAGTATCTATTCGCGAAATCCACATAGTTTTTGCGCGTTGGTTGAGAACAAATAGTGTCCATCTTAGTCGCGTGGGCTGAGTATTAAGCGCATGTCTACAATTTTAGGTACGTGACAGTCTGTCAATTATAATAACAAATTATCTGTTAATGATTGTGCTCAACGCTCGGATTGTCAGCTTATCTAATGATTTAGTATAGGTTTGATTCGAGTGACTCACTCATGAAGCTTTACGCTTCAATAACATCGTAAGTGAAGCATGCGTAGAAGGTTAAGCATGCTTCAGATTTTTTCTTGTAATTTATACTTTCCTTGCTATAATTAAAATTTTCCACGTAGTTCCATCGAATGTTCAACCTTTTAAAACGAGGGGTACAGAAGAGCAGTAAACTGACATTTGAAGTAATTCATGCCATTATCGACTCATATTTATGACTTTATCTAAATACTCGTACATGTTTAATTTTGCAGTAATTTATCTTTGAAACATCAAACTAAAACAAGTATAGATAAAGAAAGCAATAAAATTTTCTATTTTCGAAGTCACGAGCCCCTGTTTTAATATTTATTGCTTTTAATTTGAATTAAATGCATTAAACATTTATCTTGTTTGTTTCGACTATAAATTTATGCTGAACCTTTTTGCGGCTATATTTTTATTGGCAGCTTAAGTAAAAATTACCTACATTGTTACCTTATTTATTGGTTACTTATAAATTGATTTAGCTTATTTTATAAAACCAAATCTTTATTGCATCCTTGATGTGTACTTTAACGATGCATAATATGCCTGAACCCGGCAGTGCATTCACCGTAGTGACGCGACTTTTCAAACTATTCTAACGTCGATAAAGTTATTACCGGCGTAGCTGCATCTATTTGAGTTCTCATTTTAAAGACAAGTTCCGTTATACACCATTATGAGTCCGTAGACAAGTATCACGTGCAGCGCGGCGTACGACAGGGGGATGTCATTTCCCCAAAACTTATGGTCAGCGACCTCAATAGTGCCTCACAACGGGTGGGTCTTAAGATGAACATGGACAAGACAAAAATCATGTCTAATGTCCATGTCACACCCGTACCGGTGGTTGTTGACGGCACTGCTCTTGAAGTTGTAGACGAATACGTTTACCTAGGACAAACGATCCGAATGGGTAAGTCCAACTTCGAGAGAGAGGTCACTCGAATCCAACTCGGCTGGGCAGCGTTCGGGAATCTACGACACGTCTTGACGTACGATATACCTCAGTGCCTGAAGTCGAAAGTTTTCGAGCAATGTGTGTTGCCAGTGATGACCTACGGTGCCGAGACGTGTGACCACGTCTCTCAGTGCAGCGCATGATCAGAGTCCTCCAGAGGGCAATGGCGAGAGCTATGCTTGGTATTTCTCTACGAGACAGAATCAGAAATGATGAAATCCGTAGAAGAACGAAGGTGACCGACATAGCTCTCAAAGTTTGCAAATTAAAGTGGCAATGGGCTGGCCACATCGTTCGCAGGACTGACAACCGATGGGGGAAAAAGGTCCTCGAATAGCGACCACGTTTAGGCAAAAGGAGCACAGGCCGCCCTCCGACCAGGTGGACTGATGACCTGAAGAAGACAGCGGGAAACCATTGGATTCAGAGGGGCAAGGACCTGGCGGAGTGGCTTCAATTAGGGGAGGCCCATGTCCAGCAGTGGACTACCAAGGGCTGAAATGAAGGAAGAAAGGAGGAAGGAGACAAGTATTCTACCTATATAAGAATATTTTGCTTTTATCGCTTATGGCGCGTTAACTAGGTACTTATATCAAATCTGGGTTACGAACATTGCTATGAAGATTAATAGAAATCTTGGAATTGTATTTAAAGTTCAATTTATATTCCATTTTGTAAATTAGCTTAACTATTTGTGCATAATTCAGGTAATATGGAGACTTTTTGTCCGCCGTTTTCTTGTAGTCTATGATACTTTTAGGAGCACTTAAAGCAGAAGAACAATAACTGTAATATCTATTTTTAATCTGTGCGTACTAAATTAATGCTTTTTTTGACGATATTAGTTTAATATCATTGATTTCCATAAGTTGGTAAATCTCTGCCGGTCAGGGGTAATGGTTTCTTTTGAACGTTTTTCCCACTATAGGTACCATATAATCGTATGCTTATGGCACATTCAAATAAAAATAAATTTGTAATAAAATTCAAATCGAAACGTAAAAGGCTCTCTCACACAAGCTTCTATTTCTGATTCAAGTCGCAGTGCATACACAATCGTTCCCATAAACCACGCGAATGAAGCATTGGTAACCAAACAACTGCACGCGTGAAAGACTGCACGTTATCTTATCACGGGTCCGGGTGCGTTAGACAGATTTCGCGGAAACATTCGTATGTGGTAGCAGGCCACACATAAATCTCGCGAGGCGATCGAATACAGACGCGTAAGCGTGCCCGTGCGCATAATTCAAAGGGGCGATCACCAGGAATCGCCGTTTGGCATGCAGACGGTCGCGTTCATTCCAAAGCAATAAACCCGTTAGCGGCGACGTAATATGCATATAGGCGAACGCTGAACACAAACATCGCCACATACATAAAATTTCAAGACAAACACGAGTGCAGCCACATTCTAAATTCGCGACGCCCGCGCGCCCTCCCCAGAATGTGATGGCGCGGAATTCCGCATAGTTGTTTCGCGGATGTTTACGAGCTTACGAAATACGCTTAATTCATATAGCGCACTAGATTTTTCCCAAGACTTCGTCCATATGCGTTCGAGGATGTAGCCCAAAGACAGATAAAATACCCTTTTAATCATAAGTTATAAGCTATCTGTGTACCAAATTTCATCAAAATCCTTACAGCTGTTAAGTGAAAAAGTACCAAACATCAATTCATAATTCTCACAAACTTTTGCATTATAAAAGAGTAGATGTTCACTGGAAATTGATTTACCTATCGCTACTATGAAGTTGAATTATTGACACGTAACGTTGATTCTTTATTTCACGTCTAAACAAACCAATATACAACAATAATTTTAAGAAATGTTTGCTATGAGACTTAAAGTTTATACCTACACCTACACATTATGCTTATTCGTTCATCATTTCTATCAGTAATTTATGTAAACATGACAATTATGACATGTCATATGAACACAATAGTATTGTGAATGAACTTATTAACTAAAGCATTAAGGAACAGGAAAAGTCAAACAGTATACCGCTGAACCAAAAACTAGACATTTGGTCAATCCATATTGACCTTTTCAGGTATACAAACAATTTCGTGCGTTATTTTTATATCGAAGTAAAAGCCCCTACTTGGCGCATTTTATGCGAAATATCGATATCGGTAAATGCATTACAAGTGGGCATCATTGGCCCGCAGGTGCCCGGCTTCGTATCATCGTCGCCTCGCAGCCGACCAGACGTCCAGAATTCGTATTTATTTACGTATGCTAATACGTTATTTAATACGCATTACGTATTACACAAACAATAAGTTTATTTTCATGTAAATGGGAAGGAGATTACGCAAAGCTACGGTGTTTCTGATGTCGTTTGTGGGTCAAAACTTCTAGATAGGAAACTAATGATGGCAAACAATGTAGGTAATGATAACATGTGCAACTTTTTAATAAATCTATCTCTCTTTTACACTAAAAAAAATTGTATAACGTAAATTTTGCTACGTGGTTACGAAATATCTACCGATCGAATTTTAATGAAAGTTGGAATAGTGTTAGTTTATGTATATACGAGTATCTCTTAAGCTCCCTATAGGGTAATATCCTCATTTACCTTTATAATCTAACGTAATACTACCTCAAACTGAACGGAGACGCCAGAAAAGCTTGTAGCCCAATTAGTTAAAAACAATTTTTTTTTTCATTTACCATTGCAAATGTAAATTAGTAATAAATAAACACAATTAATTTGTAAATTGCACTTTCTATGATTTATCAAAAAAAAGTCGCCTGTCAGTACCTATCTATAATTTTAAAATTTAAAGTAAAGGTAAAAAGAATTTTGCAAATTCAAATTCTTTTATTCATTATTAGGTACAATTTATGCACACTTAATGAACGTCATACATTTAACATTATACAAACATCCGCTTTGATCGCCTCTCAGGCAAAACGTAGATTTGGAGAAAGAAGCGGGCGGAAAAAATATCCCAGGACTCTTTTAAAATAAGTATGAATGCACCAAAAGTCAATTTTATATGCATTGTAAGCTCTTTAAATTTCATAAAAGCATCGGACTGACAAGACTGTTGTAAATTGAACGCCCAAACGCCATTTTGAATTGAAAATAAGCTTCAAATGTGAATGCATGCAACACTAAGGTCGGGACGAATTCAAAAATAAATTTTGCATCCGTGAAAATCTTTTTTCGGTGCCATTTTCCTTGTAAAAGATACAAACGGACATCATCTAAAAGTTTGATACTATAAAAAAATTAGAGTTTATTGATGCAATTAAGATAAGTTAATTAGGCGTGACGCCACCTTAAAAAATGATAGTAGCTTTTTGTATTAAGTTCTACTATTGTAATTTAGTTCTTGCTGTAATCAAATCATTGCTTTTCATCTAAATACAAATTTTAATACCGAAAAAATATGTTTTTTTCTAAGATTATTCCCCATTTTTGTGCGAAATTATGCGTGACTGACTATACTTGTGTTATTTTATAATATAAGTTCATTACACCTTTTGTTAATTTACATATTACTCGTTTTAACGGTGGAGACAGTCTAAACAGTGGACGTTTGATTATTTACACAGATTTTTATATAAATTCTTGCACAGATAGTTTATAGGTAATCTTAGAATATTTTTCACCTTTCTTTCAATTAAATTCTAAGGGAAAATGAAGTTAGGTACAAAAGACAACATAAGTTTCTCCACACATTCTGTATGAAAGTCATAAATTATTTTCGTTATTAGGTATCGTGTATGAGTAGGTCAACTGACTACATTATCATTGCTTCTAGGCAAATTGAAAATATTTTTTATGAATTATGTACTAGTAAAAGACCATGTTTCTAAACATTCTACCTAAATTAACGTATAACGGATGCCGTTTGATTAAAGGAATGCTTTTTTGAATACCTATCGTTTTTTTCTGTAATCAGTTTAACTGTTTTGGCCCGAAATCTATAATATTTTCCTTCAGTATTGTTTAGCTATAGTAACAGATAACCGATACTACGGACGACGGTAGGGAATGGATTGGTTTTCGAAAATTCAGGTTACATGCGTAATTGATACGGTCGGCGGTTGCGTCTAGCCCGTCGGCGGATGTTGGCCAGACGCACAAATATGTTGCTTACCGCCAGGGTTGCCAGTGTTTATTACCCAAATTACCCAAAATGGAGGCCTTGTCAATCTATTTATAAGCCTTCTTTCATTAAAATTACACTCGTCTTCTTACGGTTATACAGCCAATGCGATGGAGGGGTCTTAAATATTTAACAAAAAAATAATTAAGTACCTATAACATATAATAACACTTTTGAGAGTTCACTCTATTTGCACGAGAAAATGTCTAGCCTTTTTTGCGTGGCTAATAAATAACTTTAACAAGCTTCAAAAAGCACGTTAAGCTGTCGATCCCGGTTGTTATCAATTAGCTAACAGTGTTAAAACCTTTGACAAAGCTTTATGGGTGGTGTAAAAATATCCGGATTGGCCACTAGTCCGTTTCCCACGACCTCCCTGTTGTGAGAAGAGACCCTTGCCCAATAGTGAGATATAAAAAGTTGTAACTTCTAACGAAAGTTCCAATGTGACGGTCTAAAATTTCCCACATTTGGGGGAATTATTCTTATATTGGCAACCCTGATCTGGCACTAGCAGAGCGCCATACACACCTAGGTGTTAACTACCGCTAAGTTCTTTTAAGCAACCGCAAGAATACATAGGTAGGAAAAAACTTTAGTCTCCTTTAATTTGCCTCTCCGACAATCGCACGGTCTCTCTTACGAAATAAAAGAACTATCTTCTAGGTTATTTGCGGTACATCCCCAAGAGAATGACAAAGGAAATCTATCAGAAACTTATCAGGTTATCAATTAATCTATAAAGCAATAGCAATAGCTATTAAACTATAAATATTATAAAATTTAAAATATCCTAAAATTACATGTTGATGGTAGAGCCATAGTAGCGCACCCGGGTGCCTTATGACCACCATCTTAGCCCGTCGCGATGCAGCGTGATTTTCATGTCATGACTTTTGGTTAGAGAGGTGTGGTTGCCATCATACGTACTGTTTTTGAGTCAACCTCATCTCAGATAGGATTTTCATCCTATTTGAAACTTTGACAAAGTTATGATTTTCAAAACAAATTGCGATATCAATTTGATATCTACAGGTAGAAAATGATTTATAGGATGTAGAGCTGCTTTTATCTTAAGAAAATTTGATGGATTAACGACTTTAAAACTGCAGGATATGCACTACACAAAGTAGGCAAAACCTACAGTACATAGAGCAACTCGCAGAAATAAATACACTTAGTATTTAGTATCTATAATTATCTAGTAATTTCACTTAGGCATACATGCCGAACATTTAGTTATCTTTATGGTTAAATTATTTAAAATATCGTGAATGCAATTGGCACAAGGAATAGTTTAATCTGTTTCACGTAGTGGTCTAACTGCGAGCTAGTCAAAGAGAAGCTATGAAAATAACACATACAACACAGCAGTGGCGTTACGATTTTCGCGAGCCTTTTTATGAGTAGGAAAAGTAAATAATGGTGATGTTTAGCATATTGTTCCGTTACTCGGTGTAAGTGAACAATTTGTAAAGTTGGTAAACTTTTTGAAAATCCTACAGTGCAGAACTGCTTAACAATGACAAAACCATCCAATATGCATAGGCGACAGTATTATGCTAAGAAAAAGCTGTAAGTACTAGGATATAAAAAGACGCACAAGTGCTCTTTATTGCAGACTTCTACGAACATTATTTTCTTTACATTTTTTCGTTAATGGTAGGGAGTTTCAATGTGCTGTCGTCTTGCGGATAACATTTTTAATATCTTAACTAGTTTGTCGCCTTCTATCAAACAAAGTTCTTTATCAAACGTGCAAAGTATTGACGGCGGCGAAATAAATGTTGGCCAACTATTTATACAAGTTTTGCAAATTATAAAAGACCCGTTTGAAAGGAGTCGAGCAATTGACGCGATTATGTACACGCAAATAGTTTACGCTCCTTATCTTTATGGTGATTGGAGCATAGATAGATAACTAAAAGGCTTTATCCACTGTGAGTTTTTGGTCCAAATTGTATATAAACTTGGATTTGCCACCGATTAGTGATATATGGATAGATCGAGTCTTCTGTCACAATGAGAAGGAAACAGGCCTTAGTTCACTTCACCAATTAGTTTTTTAATTAATTTACAACGGGTATTTCATTAAAAGGTTAAAGCAAAAATGACATTTTTACTTACAAATATTTAAAATTTGATAATATAATATGTAATTAAACTATAACGCTTTTAGAGACAATGCATCATCGCTTTGCAACTACGACCGTTCTTAGAAGTTCTTTAAATTTTTTTGAAGTTTTCAATGCCATTAAATACTTTTGTTTTTTTAATTACGCCTTAAGTATTAGGATTGTGTACTTTTACAGTAACTGTTTTTATTTATGCTATAAAAATGTACAATATAAAATGGTTTATAAAATAAGAATATAATATAATATAAAATAGGAATATTCGCAAGTAATAAACGTTAAAGTATGTTTGTAATTTGTAACCGTACACCGAAGGTTAAAATTAAGTGAAAAGTCCGAAGCAGACAAGAAGAAAGGCTATTTTGTATTCCGGAAAATTAGTTACTACTATGATATTATTTTTACTCTAGTTGGTATATGATTTTCACAAATGTAGAGATATACAATAAGTCAGGACACAGCGAAATATTTAATTGCATATAAATACGTATCTTGTAATATGTAATATGTAATATTACAAGATGCGTATTTCAGTCGTTTTAGTTACTTTGTCAATTTTCTCTAGGCTCTTGAGATAAATAAATTAAGAACCGCTACACTGTGAAAAATTCCCCTCTCTGTCGGTTTTCAATTGTCTGAGAAGAGTCAAAAAGTGTAGTCCATGTAAATGTATGGAATTATGCTTCTTGAAAATGACAATAACGTTTTTCGCGTAACTGCAGAAACTTCGGACATCAACCTTCACATAGTAAAAAAATGTAAACGTTATTTAAACTCCTCATTATAGGTAATATTGTTAATAAAATTTTGTATGAAATAAAACATTTTTTCAAAAGCGATTAAATTTAACGCTGAATTCACGTAAAAACCAATGCCAAACCAAAAGTAGACTCAGTTTTCTTAAGAAAAACCAAACCATATTTTTGTAAAATGAAAAAAAAAATTACAATAATTTCACGAAAATGAGTAATGCCTTCTGATAGGAATAAGTAACAGATTACATAATTAGCGGTGTGGTGAAATTGTCGGCGGTGCGGCGGCGGTGCGACGGTGCGGCGGTTCGGCAGCAGTGTCGCGCTTCCGGCGACTCGCGCCGACCGGAACAATTACACCATTTGAATGAACTCGCGCCGTGCACCGTACTATGACTTATTTTTAAACACGTGCTTCCTCTGTTTATCAAAATATTTTCACCCGACACTTAACATAATACACTTGACGACGTTGCGCCCGATAGCGAAATTTTACTTTTAAAGTACTTACTGTTTATTTATGAACTTAGTTTTCGGAAACCGTATTCAAATAGTTGGCACACCTTACCGTTTCGGGTTCGTCTGCCAACTTTTCGAGTGGCATATAAAAGGAACGAGCCTAATTAATTCAAAAATAATGCGGAGCTCCCGCGGGTTCAAATTAATTACGATAAATCGACTCACCGGCGTCGTCGAATGAAGTACACGTTACGCTTATCGAATCGTACTTGACTTTTAACCGTTGACTTGCCGTGCTATTGCAAACGGGAGCCGCTTTACCGGTCGAGCGACTCCGATGAAATTATCACGTCTGTCGCAGCCCGATATCGTCGGTGATTAATTTTATTATCGATAAATACTATCACAGCACCGAATAATTTAAAAAACGGACACTCAAAAAAGTTACACTCACTTCGAAACTTTTCGAAAAGTTGGAAAAATGAGAAATAACGATCGGGAAGTCGATAGGGGCTTACCTGCTGCCGGGCGTGCAAGCACGAGCGGCAGTACGAGCAGCGGCAGCAGCGGCAGCCGCATGCTCCCGCTAGCGTCGCATGCCGGCGCGTGCGGCGCTCTGCGCTCCTCGCTCGCCGCCGCGACACTGCGGGTCTGCCGGGCGGGTCGAGCGGCTCGGGTCGGACGGGTAGAGCGCGCGTTACGACCGGTGCGAGCGCGCCCCGAGCGCCGCCGCGTGTGCCGGCGCGGCACGTGCGCGCCACGCGTGCGACTCGTTGCACCCGCCTGTGACGCCGTGCGACGCATCCGACGCCCGTCTTACCATCGGTGTTGCCCTATCGGGGAGTCGACGCGGACTGAGAGGCCGCGAGGTCCGGCCCGCCGGCCCGGCCGCGGTGCAAGTGCAGCGGCGTGGCGTGCGTGTCGTCGACCGCGGAGTCGCGGCCTTCCGCGGACATGGAATGCGCTGCAGACGCTGAAGCCGCCGCTCCGGCCGGTCACCACGCGCCGCCGTCGTAGCCGAACCCCACCACCTTTCTTATCACACCGTCGAACCTCCTTTCGTGTCGTTTTCGAGAAAACACAATTGTTCTTAAAAAAATTGAACTCTACATTGTCAAAAGAAATTAATTTTTTTTGTTAATTACAAAAAAAAAATTAAATTGTAAAACAACATTATGCGATCGCACAGTAACAATATTACAATACATGACAAATTAATTTCATTAGACAAGGAGTTTAAATCATGGATCAATGAACTTAACGTTAGTTAAGCGTTGAAGTCTTTTCAAGGGCGCTTATTAGACGATACAAGCAAAAAATGTGTTATCGCGTTATGTAAAAAGTGCTAGTAATGACGATTTTTCTTGACGTCAGTCCGTAGTCAGAAAGAACATTACGATTGTTTTGTCTATTTTGTGGTGTATTATAAATAATTGGTATGAAAAGGCATATAAAAGTGAGATAAATCCAAGAATGATTTTGTCGTCCACTTCCACGCGGCTAATGATTTCGAAAACGCACAGTGGCCAGCAACCAATTATTAGCGGTAATGGTTGAAGAAATCCGCCTTGATTACAGGTCTGGACACATGTAGGTATCCACGGGTTGCCGTGGGCTCGAATCGGGAACGTCGCGTCACCGAAAAACGCGGGAGCGATTTTATTCGTACGCGGACGTCCTTCTCGGCAGAATTTATTGCGAAAAAAGTTTACAATAAATATTAAATACTTTATTTAACTTATTGATATAAGAAGATTAAATGATACGTTATTGTTACATATTGTAGAATTCGAAAAAGCACGTTTGTTGGCACAATATAACTATTGTTATTTACTTTAGGGAGGTTACCACACTATTAGTTACCGTAAAGTGTTAATATGTAACAATCCTTTAAGTTAGAAATCAGTCATTTGTTTTTTGAGGTTGAATGAGGTTTTTATAGTAGAAAACGGGCATGTAGAGATAATAATATTGTCAGTAACCCATTAATGACCCACTACAGGGTCGGGTCTCCTCCCACAAGTTAAGGGATGTAGGCCTTAATCCACCATGCTGGCCTATTGCGGGTTGGTGACTTCACATATTTTTTGAGAACAATTTTTTTTCTGAACTCTCAGGCATCCTCACGATGATTTCCTTTATCGTACCATACCGTTATCGTTTCATTTTATAAATTGCACATAACTCTTTACAAAGTCATTGGTGCGTGCCACTGTGAATCGAACCCGGACCCTTCGATTTGAGGTCCAATTAAGCCACTGGGCTATCACCGCTATAATACCTATAACAACGTCTAACCTCAAATAGAATTCCTATCTCGGACATGTATGCTACCTATGAGGAGTAGGAAGTCACCTCAAATGAGTTATGCAGACGTAAGGATCACCTCTACGAAGGGTAAGGCTCGGTAAGGCTCGGTAAGGCTCGGTAAGGTCGCGGTAAGGCTCTTCATTGCTATATAAGGCATCTATAATGTCTCTAACATTTACAAAAAAATATCTTACAAAAAATCAAGTGTAAATTTTGTAAACAAAACACACTACAACTAAACTTACTATTCTTTGATAAATATTTCGGGTCAATATACCTATTCCGTAGTTTACGTATTTCTATCACTTAACTAGTGTTTTTTATTAACATCCACATTCTTGTGAAGCGCCACAGTAGAGGAATGACGTCACGGTCTAATGTAGGTATTTACTATTTTGGCAATTATACATTTTATGCTTCATTCGTACGAGTGTAATCAATGTTTTTTCTTTGAGTCTTAGCACTCTTGCAAACGAGAAATCATATTACCGTATAAAGAATATTTTTTAACTGTCAAATAGAGTAGCAAACGGTCATCTCAGCTAATAAGAGGCCAATAAATTCTTCCATCGACTTCGTCTGGAATTTTCAAATTAGTTTAGAGGGTGGTAGAAAAATGCTATACGTTAATAATAATTATGGTTATTCACCATCTATTGGTTAAATTTTATCCAAAGTCACACTATTCATTCCTGAAAGAGTTATTTGACAACCATGCATCCATTAGGCAGTGGTCCGACCGCCGCCGCGCCGGCGAGCAAACTCATTATTTATTTTTATATATTTAAAACTTTATTTATTTTTATAAATTGATTTATTTAAAAATCTTCTATTTACTTAAATGCTTAATAACATGTAGTATGTATTATGATGTATGTGCATATGCATCTGTCGCTACAAAGAGTTTGCCGAGGTAGAGAGGCATCTATATTTATTGGTTGTATTGTGCATTCTATAATAATAACAATACTACTCTTTATTGTGCACAAGTAATAAACAAACAGTCACAAAGAACAGGACAACACAATCGGCGGTCTTATCGTTAAAAGCAATTCCTTCCAGACAACCATTTAAATAGGAGTATTATAAAAATACATATAGAAGGCGGCAGAGTATTCAAAATCAATTTCTTCAAACTTCTACTTACTTAGTTAATTTCTAATTTTACTGACCGCTCCACATTACGTGGCTCTATTGAATGCATAGATCTGTCTACAAAGGCCGTGATGAATCGTGCAGATATTTAGCATAAACGATATTCCAGTCTCGGCTAGGTCTACAGTCTCGTTTGACGCTGAAATAACCACGAGCATGATTAATATGACGTCTCTCTCTTTTGACGTGTTTAGGTATGTTACTGAAAGCGGTGATAGCCCAGTGACTTAGAATTGGACCTCGAATCGAGTGGTCCGGGTTCGAATCCTAGTGGCACGCACCAATGACTGTAAGTAAAGTAAGTTATGTACGCTTTATAAAATTAAATATCACCTGCTTTTACGGTGAAGGAAAACATTGTGAAGAAACCTGCATGCCTGAGAGTTCAGAAAAAAAATTGGTCTCAAAGTAATGAGAAGTCCACCAAACCGCAGTAGGCCAGCGTGGTGGACTAAGGCCTACATCCCTCTCATTGTGAGAGGAGATCCGACCCTGTAGTGGGTCATTAATGGGTTACTGACACTGAAACAAAGACTTTTATATTTCAAGATGGAGTGTCAAGATATCAAAAGTGGGACACCTAAAAGCGTCCTTTTAAATCTTATTTCGGCGTGAACTGCTATCATGACACTTTTTACTTTTAGTGATTGTTCAGTTTAGATTTAGTGAAGTTGGATGGAGAATGAATGTCCATGGGCACTCAACATCTGCAGGACATAGAAGAAGTAGACTGAAATAAAATGAAAATCAATATTATTGACACAAAGAGTCAAAAAGTATGCTTATCTCATTCTGGTTTGATGAAAAACATTCTAATTTTGAGTCGAGCCCCAAATATATAACCAAAGGTACATACAACCAATGCCCATAAAAACTTAAACGAACGCTATCGCTGCACTTAGCAACGACACAAATACTAACATTCGCGCAAAAAGCGCAGACGTGCAAACATTTCACGATTGGTTTCTTGTCGTTTTTTATTATTGAAATGCTTTAATGTATCCGCTTGCTAATTGACGATTCGAACACCGAAATCTCGAATAGAAATAGACTAATCATTAAGGGAACGAACATTCGTTAGTGTCAAATTAAATGGACGCAAAAAGTATTTTATTATATGGTCGTGATTACCGCGACCTCATTCTGGCAAATGTCATTTTTTGTCTTTGCCTGGTACAATGCAACCTCTGAATGCACGTGGGATTGCATCAACTGGACTGGACGACTGCGTGTTGACGAACATCTTAATTTATCATGCTCGCAAAAAACAAGATTAATCAGTCGTAAAATCGCAAGTTTGGAGCGCAAAACAAAAGCGATGACAGAACATTAAATTTAAAATGCGCCTCGAATTATCTTATCTCATAGGTACCTATCCCATCTGATGACAAGTCGTGCTTGTCATCAGTTGTTGTGCTGTTTGATTGTATACCAAGGACCAAATGACTACGAAAGTGTAAAGCATATCTAGAACTTTGGATATAATGAAAACTTCGACCAAAGAAGTGTTTAGGTCACTCGCTTCGTTATAGAGTCATTATGACGAGGTTTATCGACTTCGATTTATGAATAAGGATCTTAAGCTTAACTTGCCACGCAATGCTTAAATGCATTGTTTAAATCTGCAGCCCTATCATGAAAAATGATAGATTATCGTAGAACTTTTCATCCCTAATTTCACTCGCTCATGTCGTTGCTGATTGTCTCATTTATTTCTCCATAAAACTCAACAAAATCTGTTCGTCGTTTCATAAATAAAAATACGTAGGAAGTATTGAACTACTATTACTTATTGTACTTATCCTATCTGTCAATATACAAAAGTTTCTCAGTTTATTACTAAAGCATAACGGAAACTACGGTGCTTGTTTGACTTGAAATAGCCATAAAAATGGCTAGAAATGCAATTTATGTCGTAAAATAAATTGTATATCTATAAAAGGCAGGTACTATGGACAATAACATTATGAGATAAGTACGGAGTGGTCAATTCAGGCTAGTTCCCCTATACGGTGTTGTACAAGCGTGGGCGTCTCATTCAGTAATCATCTGTGACAGAAAACACTTGTTGAGCAAACTGGTCATTGATAGAACACATGGAGTGCATCAGGGTTGCTGACTGGTTAATAAAAAACAATTTATTAACATTGTGAAATGTAAATATCTACAGAACTGTGCTAGATTTCTTATAAAAATGTTAATAGGCATGATGCAAATAAAAACATGATTAGATATTATTAAACGATTACGACATAAATTCTACATCATTCATTTAACAAATCTTTTTCTGTGTCTTAAGATTTTCGATGAGTGAACTAAATTATTTGTGCAGCTGTGAAGTGTGACTTAATCTTTAATTGGCATTGTTGTTAGGTGAGATTGAACATAATCGAGCAAAACAGAATCGAATAAAATGAAGTCCTACTAAAACTTTACTGAGAGCTGTCTGTGTCGTAGATAATATAAAGTGTAGAGAGAGAATTGATGTTTTAAGTATCTTGTAGCAGGTCAGGACTATGGCGCATTGGTGGGAATATCATCAATATGGGTCGGGTCGACCCTTGTTCTTACAGCAAACCTTCCTCTAAGTATTACACTTTTACACTCACAGTGGCAGTCAAATTTTATGGCGTCCGCTTGAAAATTAGCAGACGATTTTATTTTTTGAATTTACATTGTAGATATCATAAAATTTTATTGTGCAACTAATAAAGGCTTTTAAAATCAACAGCGTGCGGAGAGGCCGTCCGTCGAACGAAATTGCATTTCGAGTGGCGTTTACCGTTCGTCATGACAGTAATTGACACTCCAAGTACTTCACATCTTGGCTTTACGACCGACCAATGTTTCCGTAAGACCCTTCAAAAATAAAAGAACCTCTCTTAATAACACGCCTTTAAATTGCAAGTAACGTGATATAATGGTAAAATGCAGTCGAAAATCCCGGCCCGAATGGTCCGTAAGCCAGTGACAGGTTCTCGTGACCAATTTCCTCCTGGTTATTAATTAAGAGAGTAGGACTTAGATGCCTAGTGATCGTCAGCTGCGGTTTCATGGTTTTAATTATAGTTTAAATTATAGCCCAATATACGAGTAACATCGAAAAAAGTCTACGACAAAAATATTTTTTTCAGTGATTTCCTTCCCAAGTCAAAATTTGTCAGATGATACTTTATATTATGTTACTGTAAATAAAAAATTTTGCGCATTCTGCGAATTACCGGCTGGGAGAAAATGATGGACGTAGTTTGCGCCTGGCTCAGGGACTAGAAACGGATATTTAACGGTGACATCATTCAAAATGTTGGTCACCTCTGATCCCGTGTCGAAAGTCAGAACCGTGACTCGCAGTTCATATTCTATAATTAAATTCGGAAGCTATAAATTGTCTCTGGTAAGCTGCCAGTAACCTAGTTGCAATTTTCATTTATTACAGTTTGTTACACGAAGAGTGCCTAGAGATTTAGTTCGCTTTGAAATACACATCATTATAGATATCATTTGACGAAGATTAATGTTATGGATTTGCATTCGTTTGAAATACTTGGCATTGATGCTTATACTGAGAATTTACTATAATTCAAAACATATTGCACTAGATCTAAAGCAATTGCAGTAAAATAAGAGCAAGAGCAAGTTTATATTAGTACAACAATACTGTACTTTTTTGCATGTTTTAGACGAATGCGACGACTGCAATATACATATACATTCGCTTTTCAGGTATGTCGCTGAAAAGCGAATACAATTTACTTGAAATTACTAATTAGTAGGTATAACCTTCCTACCTTTCTTCCATTCAGCCCTTTGCAGTTCACTGCTGGACATATGCCACTCCCAATCGACGTCATTCCACCTGGACCTGGGCCCTTTGAATCCAACGACTTCCCGCTGTTGTCCTCTGCAGTCGTCGGTCGACAGTCCACCTGATGGGAAGGTGGCTTGTGCTCCTTTTGCGTAAACGTGGTCGCCATTTGAGGACCGTCCTTTCCCATCGGTTGTCAGTCCTGACAGCGATGTGGCCAGTCCATTTGATAGCTATATCGGTTGCATTAGTTCTTCTACGAATTTTGTCATTTCTGACTTTATCACGTAGAGAAGATTAGCTCCCTCCATTGCCCGCTGAGTATGTAATAATTACTATTTAATATCAGTTTGGACGCGAACTACTGTTGCTATTAAGTTGACGTGCGACTAAGCTGCACGCAGTATGAGCGCTCCCATAGTATTTCTAAGATCGGAATTGTTCGTGCGTGAACGTACGTATACACACGAGTTGAATTCGTACGAAAAAGCGTTCCAAACTGAGGGCGGCCTTAAAATTCGTAATACAAATAATCTATTTAATTCTATTACAGTATGCCAATAGTGTACCTAAACCTCGCTTCTGGTAATCGTGGCTACGCGATCCAAATATGCGGGCGGTGCCAAGAATTTGGTGGAATCGACGGCTTTACATAGCGATAGCACTTGTTTACCCACTAGTCGTAAGCCGAGTGACGCATACGATGCTTCAAATGGTTCAATATACATACGAGTATGTACTTGTGTTGTTGAAGACTGTTTTAATGAGCTGTACGGATATTGTCGGATATGGAGCTCTGCCCACAATTTTTTTCCTTTGGTATAGAAGATCTATGGGTGCCTACTAATTTAATAGATAGATATATATTTTATATAATATACTTCTTAATATATACCTACATGTAAAATAAAAAATAATGCTTCACTCTCATAGCAGTGGATTACACATATATTACAGTATATACATAGTCTTATTCCCTATGTCGTATGTGTGTGACGAGAGAAAAATACACACACCCAGCTCCGAAACAGAAATTTCAACTTATAATTCAAATTTACCTTTAGACATAGAACAAACACATGTACACAATTACCTAATCAATTGAGATTTATTGTAGGAATCGAACCTAGTCCTCCAGCATTGTATTGGCTAACCACAAGGCCAACAGCCAATCACTCTAACAGTTAAGATCAAAAGTCTGTTTTTATAATTTTGTAAGTATGTAAGTAGTCATCGTAATCTTGTTTCTATGCGAAGATATAATCTTTATAGTACGATATAAACTTGAAGTAAAAAAAGAATAGGTGTAGAGACGCACTTATGGTTATAGTTTTCAATTACATTCCTTAGGCTGATCGCTCATGAGCTGGGATTTGACAATTTATTATAGACGCATTATATTTATTTAGGATTTGACAGGATAAATTGCAAGGATGTAGACTTTACTATTTAATTAATCATGTTAACTGTAAAAAAACATAATAGTAGCCTTTAATTTAAACAAAATCATTTCATAATGTAAATTTCGAGTCATTTTTAAACGTAAAGGATGTTTTCACATAATTCCAGAAAATGATACATTTCTTAATAATAGTGGTCTGCTCTCCCGTTCGATGTCTATATTATACCCATTGTAAATTTGCCAGATTAATGTTATGGAAAATGTAAATATATGCAGTGTTTAACACAGATAGAACACAACACTGAGTCAGTGTACCTATTACTACTTATTTCACCAAGAATTGTCTCCTTGCCTTTTCCAATCAATCACTTAACCTACAATTTATATTCATATATTATAATGTCTGATTAAAACATTCTTTGAGGGTTTTGAAACATATGCTCAAAATTTATTTATAATAATTATTATTGTTCTTGCATACAGTAAAATTCATTTTTTTAAATATGAGAAATTGAGCTCAGTTTTAAAATGTTTCCGAAAGCACTTGTTTATATATTACGAATTAAGTAGGTACTTGTTGAAATTAATTGCGAATGCTGTAAACATAAATATAGATGTTAAAGTGTATGGTATCTTGTTATGAAAAGAAATAAACAGTAATGACATGTCGCGCTAATATCTTATTGTAACGGAAGCTCTTGTGTCGGAGCCCTAATTTCTATTCCTCAAGTGATTTTTTGTTCCAACATATGACCTTGGGTGTAATCGCTATGTTCTGTTCAATTTAAAAACGATCAAACCCGATTAAGAAGTCACTTCGTTATTTATGCCCGATGATATTTTCTTAAAGTTTAACTATTTTTACGTTATTATGACGTAAAGAGTATGTTATTTTTGTAATTTAATTGTAGGTGATGTATTTCCAGTTTTCCACCTACAATAATCCGTTTGTCTATCTGTAAACCGTTGTGTAAGCAGGATCGGCTCTTCTCTTAGAATTAGAAGCTCTATACTCTCTACTCCACCATTCTAGCAAAAAATAAATGCGGATTGGTGGACTTCACATGTCTAAACAGAGTATTTTCAATTATTTGACATTCAATAAATTACTTTATCTCCCTATCTGATATAGCAGATAGACGGGAAAGCGGCATTCCGACTTGACACATCTACATATAAAAAATCGTAGAGCCAATTAATCTATTTTTAAATGTGTCCTAAAATAGAATATTAAAACGAGTAAGTTGTTTAACTTATAACTTTGGTTCATTATGGTCTATTTAAAAAAATCCAAACTCAAATAGGATAGAACTCCGATCAGGGAGTAGATGAGATTTAGCATCTCACACCTCAAATAAAGTAAATCCGGTAACCATAGATTTAGCATTTTTTGCATTTTTTGAAAATAGAAATTGTTTTTGGGATATTTTGCGATGAGCATTAAAAAAGACGTTATTAACCTTTGTTATTTCTCCCTGGATCTTATGTTCTCGCGAACGACACGCGGGCAGAAGCTAGTGATAATATTAACTAACTGCATACTATTAATTGCCGTACCAATACCACTAATTCCGAAGTTGTTTAACATTGACCAACTGCGAACAACTTTGTATTTAATTAGGTGCAAAGCCAAAAATTTGTTGTTAAACCAGAACAGCTTATCTACTAGATTTAATAAGTAGATTAATATCGGGGTTTGATTTAGTACCGCGCCGGTACCGTGTCGCCCGTAAATCAATATCAATGATTTCCTCTGGCTGACAATCATTCCTATGAATTAGACTGTAGGTAAATTCGTGCGCATTGATCTAATACATGTAGAAAACAGTGATTTGTTGAAAACCAGTTTCTAGTTAGTCTAGCTTAAGTAAGCTAATTGAAAAGTAATTTTATAACCTAACTACTACTACGACTTTAGGTACTTACAAAGACTATATTTTAAAACGCTGAATCTTGATTTAAAGCAGAAACAAATCGAAAACGGTAACATTAAAATGTCTGTCAACGGCCATTGAATGAAACCTGACATATTTCGCAGAAAATGTATGGCACTCACTCATATCCTTTAAATAATTACTGCAACTTTCTTAACTGCATTCGAAAGCTGTCTTCCTGGCGTTTTCTTCAAGTAATTTACTGCAAATTTAGCAAATTGATCCGTCTGTTACTCTAGTTGACTTTCTATGCTACAAATCTAGTACCTTGACGTCTAGATGTGATAACATCAATGCTGTTAATGTAGGTAATATGGTCTTGTAAATATGTATGAGTTAGGCTGGAGTCTTTTCATGAGTCACTAATGCCCTTTACCAGGGAGGCCGTGGAAGGAACCATTTTTTAAAACATAAATAAATAGGAAAGCATCTTTAGATAAGTATGCGATACTACTGCAGATACTAACTAAAATATTTCTACCTATGAAGAAATAAGTTTCAATTTGTTTTTTTATGCTATACCTTCCTCTTAACCCACCCAGTGGCAGCATATTCTTTATGTCTTGTGCTTCGGATTCCTTATCTGAGGCGAACATCTCAGTCCTCATGAGTAGCAACTCACCCTTGGGTATGGTTATTGTTCCCTCATCTGACCTCAGATAATTTCTACCCTATTGAGGTTGGACGTCGGTGTCCGTGCGCTGCAGTCACCACTTATCTTAAAGTGGCTTGCATGAATCCTTACATGAGGTGGTCTGCGAGCTCGTTTATTAAAAAAAAATTCAAGCAAGCCATTTTTATTTCAATCATTTCAGCTCTAAATTCAAAATCACGTTTTATTTTTTTACTCCGCTGTTAAAGCTAATCGCCATCATACGTATTTGAGTAGCGAGCGCAGTTGAAATCGAGTGTGCATTGTTCAGCTGGCATGCAGATATATGCATCGCAGACAATCATTATGTCACCACGTCTAGACGAGTTGACAAACTCGCTGTTACTGCAGGTAAACAGTGCATGAACAGCACGAATACTATCGTCAAAGTATTCGTACGATAAACGTCAGTCATTAGTATATATAATATGTTATGTGTCAGTCTGTCTGACAGCTTACACTAATTAATGTAAACTATAGGTACGAATACTTTAAAAAGTGGTGATAGCCCAGTGGCTAAGAATTCTACTTCTTAATAGAGGGGCCCGGGTTTGAATCCCTGTTGCACGCATCAATGACATTGTATGAAACAGTTATGTGCGCTTTGTAAAATTTAAAAATATCATCTGCTGTAACGGTGAAGGAAAACATCGCGAGGAAACCAGCATGCCTGAGAGTTCACAAAAAATGTACTCAAAAGCATGTGAAGCATTAGGCGACCTGTAGTGAGTCATTAATGGGTTACTGACAATACAAATACTTTGACGAAGTTTCTCTGGTATATTAAAGTATATTTAAGTATGTGTATTATGCAGATATGCATCACAGTTCTTTACAATCATTATGTCACCGCGTCTAGACGAGTTGACAAACTCGCGATTTACCTACCTATAATCTTGTCCGCAAGCTAAATTAGACCCGTAATTTCGTTGATAATTTGACGATCGTTTTTTAATATTTCCGCTCCTAGATTCTTTTGTTGTCTGAAGAACAACGTTTTTACATGTCTGTGAAAAAAGAATAAGGTTAACTGACTCATCTGAAATGTCTGTGGTAAGAAACTTTAAATTTGTAGTGTGCAGTAGCGTAATGATTTATTGATAATAATGATAAGATTTTTCAAAATTTAACTCCAAGACGTACGGGGTGACAGACTCAGTAAAGGGAACAAAATACCTATCTCTATCGACCGAATTTAGCATTTCGTTCGCACATTACACAATTCGCACTCGCAACACAAGAAGTCATTAAAAAATAACATTATTAATTTAGTATTTGTCCTATTGCCAAGTGTGTAAAAAAGGGGTGAAACTTATTCTTTTCAATGCCTTTAAAGGTACCCTAGGTATTTACAAAAATAAATAAATCTTACTAAGAAAATCAAATCCTTGACGGAATGATAAAAATTGGTTTCATGGGTATTGTTTATTAAAAGTCCTAAGTATAGGTAACCTAACATTAACTTAATCCCTTGATTAATTTTCTTTCACCATGACCATATGACACTGTGCTCGTAGAAAGATTACTTTTAGGAATCATGTATGTATTTTAGATGCAGACCTTGGGGAACTTTTGGGACGTAAATCGAAATAAGTACCTAGAGCATAAAATTTTTCATTAAAAGGGTACAAATACGTTTAAGCACACACCAAACGTAATGAGTGTGTGATAAATAAATAAATAAATAATAAATAATAACGCTTCACACTCATAGCCCCACACTAGGATTCCCTGTGTCGTGGTTGCCATGGACACACACAAGACGAGAACACAACACACCCAGACCAGAAACAGAAATTCAAATTCATCATTCGAACCTCTGCTCTGCTGGGAATCGAACCCAGGACCCTCCGCGTAGCGCACCGTTATCTTAACCACTGCGCCACTCAGGTCGTCGTGATAAAGGAAATATTTCTAAAAGTATGAATACTTTGAAATGTTTCATGTAAACATTTACCTATGTTATTACATAATATGCACAGAAGTAAGCTTATTTGTTTTCCTGATTCATTTGCACCGTCTGCACTTGCGTCATTCAACTTTACAACCAGTTGTTATTTCTTCTACAGTAAGTAACAAAACAATTAGTATGCAAATCTACGTTAGCTCCGATTCGGGTCGGTAACTTACACTTTAATTATTTTCAGAGTCCCTTCCGTCTAGATCAGCGGTTCTCAAGCTGGAGATATTGATTTTTTATAATGTACATAATATTAACTTAAAAAAAGAAAATGTCCTTCATTGGCCGCCACCTCTTGGTAAAAGGAGTCCTAGCCTAAGATCTTGTAGACCTGCAGAATAGCGGGAATTCGTTGGGCCATGAAACGAGCGGAGTGGCGGCGCCTTCAATTTGATTTTGGTTCAGTTTTGATTTTTGGTAAAAATAAAAGAGGGCAAGATTTTTATTGGTTCGAGCTACTAGCATTGCCTAAGGATCATTGGAGCACAATTATTATTATTATTATTTGTATTACTTTTTTATTACATTAGTTAATATTCTTTAATTGGGCCCGACGGCATCGATTTGAAATAAAATATAATACGTCAGTAATGTACCAACACTCAGTAGTTCTAACAAGCAAAAACAAAGCGCACTAATAACAATTTATTACCTCCGTAATAACAAGGCATACTGTGTTATTTCGGAAAATACGGGTAGCACCAATTACAATCAGATAAAATCGATTACGGTGCCTTGCCTGATTCGAGAAATACCTATTTGTGTTGCTACGTGATTTTTATTGGTGACATTTAGTGAAAGTAATTTATGTGAGGCTCTTGATTAAATGGCCCCCTACTTGTTAATTTGGATAGATACCTAAATCCACGGTGTCGATAACACTTTTCATGCCCACTATTTAAAACGTTTCTAATATCGTCTCTTTGCAGACAGTTAAATATGCGAATGCTATAAATTAATTAATTAACTTTTTGATTTTTGAATAACTCTTGATACTGTAGGTACTAGCTACTAGGATAGCAAAATTATTCTTAGTATCGCAAACGTTATTATGACGACAATTAATAAAAAAATCAATATGATTTTTTAAAATTAAAATTGTGGACTGGCTATCTAATTTTCATCGATCACTGAATTTATCATCCAACGGGATCCAGATATCTACTACCTGAAGAAGTACGAGTTATGCCTTGCTACTTCAGGATAGTAGATGGTCGTTTCAAATCTGCAAACAAACCCAATGCAAGGAAGTTTTGGGTTTGCTTTTTATTTTTTAATATTAAAAATATAACTTAATTTCAAGGCTTCTCAAAATCTTGAAATCTGACTGATTATCTGAATTCGTGAAGAAAGCTAGGCAAAAGGGTATAAACCGCTTATGGTTGACGAAGTTTAACATGTTATTATCGTCACTGGGCCGGCATTGTTGCTCGCATGCTGGATAGAATTACCAGATGTCTATTATAAAGCGCGTACCCGCATCTCAAATGACACGCTAAGCTCTACGCTAGGGCTACCACAAATATTGGCTTGGCCAATAATAATTTAGTTTTTTACTTTTTGGTGAAGTAACTTTTCTGTAAATCTTATTTATATCCGCATTATCAATATCAATAGTAAATAATACGACGATATTAAAATAACAATCTTATTAAGATGAAATCACACTTCGCAATATGTATTATATTTTGAATTAAAATTATTCCGTACACTAATAATAATAAAAGACCATTTTATTTCACGTTTCATAATAAAAAATTTAAATGTGATAATGGTGCATTATCGGGATCCAAAATATTTTTCTTCCCTTTATTTCGATGCCTCGTAGCTGTTGTTTATCTTCGATACAGTGGTTGTACTCGAATGTTTAGTTATTTTCATAGGATATTTGTTAATTTGAGAACAAAAACACACTTCTTATCGTATTTTGACAGTGACATTTCTCTGTTTACAATTTTGTCACCTACTAGACACCAGGACGCAAAGAGTGTGGCAGCCCTACTCTAGACGGGTAATGCACGCGTAGTCTTTACCGTAGTTTTGAATATCGGTTGAATGGCCTCTCTGTTTATAGACGAGAGTAATAATGAAGTTTTCTTTTGATTCGTTGCGTAGTTGTCATTCACTGCGGCGCGTTCGCATAGGAATCGATCGAGACGGTCGCACGATGTATTGTCTGTTCCAGTTTCTACGAAGAGGAGATCCGTGGAAACTTGCGCACGGCCAACTTATTTACAAATTTCCACCGCGCGGAGTTTATGTGAATTATTAGTAAGTTCAAGTTGTAATTATCGGAATATGCGGCGCTATGCAACTGTAACGGTGCTGTACAAGTGTTATAATAAAATAATACCGTAACTTTCGATCATCCTCTGAGCACTGGTAGGTATGAGTTTTTTATAAGAAGTCGTTCTGATAGCAAGGGATCACCGACACATCTTGAAGCACTTTTTCCACCCTATTTTAAATAAAATCAAAGGACTGTAGGTACTTTCATACTTAATTCAAAAACCATCTTAATCCTTGTAATGAAGTCAATATAATATTATATTAACTACATACTTGATATGTAAAGCTAAATTTTGATATAGTTTAGATATCGTTCTCTGTAAAATAGATGGGGGTAACTAAGTGATGTTTCCTTCTTTCCTGTTCTCACGTAAAATACCTTTAAGTGAATGCAAAACAAAAATGTAGAGCGATGAAAATACCTTTTCTAGTATTTTCATTTCTTCAACAACGGAATCAAGAATTGCAAGACATGTAGTTTCTGATAAAACAAAAAACTAATCAAAACATAAAAACTTGATTTACAAAAAATTCGTACAAATCAACTTTATCACAAGTCACGTCAATACGGTTTTATTTTATCACAAATGTTTTTGCTAAGTAAATATCTCGACAGATCATTTGTCAAAAATGATGCACGGCGCCTTAGGCCGCGCTCAGTTTGGATGCGTGTTCCTAAGAATTCAACTCGTGCGTATACGTACGTTCACGGACGAACAACCCCGGCGAATATTATGGGAGTGCTCACACTGCGCGCGAGTTAGTCGTGCGTCGACGTGGAGCGTGATGAGTGTGAACGCGACCTACGGTACCATCTATCTACACAGGCGAGAAAATATTGTAAATTCTGCTCTAACAGCTGCTTTCAGCCCTTTGTAGTCCATTACTGCACACTATTACCCTACCAGTCTCTCTCTGATACTGGTCCTGGGCCGGTACCCCGGTATACCTCCAACGATTTCCCCCTGTCTTCTTCAGCTCATTAAACAACCTCAATAACCTCATAGGGCGGCGTTTACTCCCCATCGGTTTTCGCTTCTTCGAACCTTGAAAGCTACTTATATCAAGATGAAACATTCTGGGTTTGATTTCTAGCGAAGCAGAGAATAGTGTATGTATGTGTGTGTGTGTGTGTGTTTCGCCTCTGTGTGTCCATGGCATACAGGGACTCCCAATACGGTGCTATGAATGTGAAGCGTTTGTTTATTTATTTAAAAATAGATTCCTTCAAAACACTCGCCCATGTAGACAGTGCCTTAGAGAAACCACGAATCTACATTATATCGTAATCAATTATTATTATCAAAACAATAAAATGTGAGCAAAGTCACCCGGTAACTTTAAACAACGGATATCTTGCAGTTTTAATGAAAATTAATGGTATTGTTTTGTTTCTAAGACATGTCAATGACAAGTTTTTTTCTTTTTTCATTGTTAAGATGGAAATAGTGAACTTATAACTATCATTACCTATCAATTCAAATAATTATAATTATCGACAGTACATACAGTTTCATATTATTAATTGAATTTTATTTTGTCCCAAGAAAATTCACATTTATTAAATGTGGGAGACCAGTAAGGTAAATACCAGTAAGGTATAATTTCAATTTTAGTCCAGTAAAAGTTAGTAGTACTCGGATATTAAGATAAGAGGTGCCTGTTCATTGGTTTGCCGTGACCACCGAACATTAGTATGACTGCACTCGTTTGCTACTCACTACTTTAATACTTTAATAGCGGTGATAGCCCAGTGGCTTAGAATTCGACCTCGAATCGAGGGGTCCGGGTTCGAATCCCAATGGCACGCACCAATGACTTTGTAAAAAAAGTTATGTGCGCTTTATAAAATTAAATATCACCTGCTGTTACGGTGAAGGAAAACATCGTGAGGAAAACTGCATGCCTGAGAGTTCACAAAAAAAATGTTCTCAAAGGTATGTGAAGTCTACCAACCCGCACTAGGCCAGCGTGGTGGACTAAGGCCTACGTCCCTCTCATTGCGAGAAGGAGACCCGACCCTGTAGTGGGTCATTAATGGGTTACTGACAACTTTAATACTACTGTAATTCGTAATTACTAGATAAGCATTTTGTAAATATTCTACACACAAACAGAATTTCATTTAACTGTTAATCATTCACCCAAAAATCAGTCACCTAAATCTCAAAGGTTTCATTTTGCCGCATAGTTACAAACGACATAGCCGGCAGCTTTTTGCGGGAGACAGACCGTGTTTTTTGCCGGCACTCTCTGGCGCAAAAACACTTGTTAACTAGTCTCAAGGTATGCGAGTATTTTATGATCATTACGCAAGCGGTATTTGCTTAGAATATACATAAGTATTGTAGAGTAAGTGTAGGGTATAACAGTCTAAACTATAGTAAGTTCTATTGGTAGTACCTACTATACGAAGCAGCCATTTGAGATCGCCTAGAGAGTTACCTACCTTCATCCTCGTAACTCACTGTGAAGCAGAATTTGTTCTCTATGTCTCTATTCTTATCGGAATAAAAATAAATGAGGCCAACAACGCTGAAAAAGCTAAATCCACTTGAAAGAGTAGCAAGTTCAAAGAAATAGACATTATAAAATCTATGAACAATCGTAATGCATGGACGTTACGAGTGAGCACGCTAGCACGTAGCTTCACATTTATGTTATAAAAAATCTAATGTCCAATACATGTAAATTAAAAATGATAAGTTCGGAACAATTCATACTAGTGCTTAGAGTTCATACCAATTCACGCACACTCTATACCCTCGGCATTATTTAAAATTTTGTGATGTCATCGATTTGGTTTAGTCATACAGTATTGCGACCTACCTTAATTGCGGACGATCATTCTTTCGTCCTGGCCGACCTTGCCGTCTGGCTTGGGATGACTGAAAGAGATGTGCCTATTCAAGGCAATCCGAGTCAGTCGAGTACTGTAAGTGGCTCTTATACTTGAGTACCTACTTTAAAAAGACGTTACTCGATCACTAACCTGAAAATCAATAAGTATATAATAGCTGGTAGAATCATTGGAGTTTGTCCAGGGCTCTATCTAGCTACCTTGTCTGCAACCCTCTGCCGATGTAGACTTCACCTTAAATGACAAGATCAGACTGAGAGACAACTCTCAGACACAAGTCACTGGGATTAGAGTCCGCATTCCTTTAATAAATCGAGTAAACTAACTCGAGTATTTTCATCGAGACTCGATAATAAAATTAACCAACTCGGCACATCTATAATGACCAATGGCCAATTAGTGACTATCACTCCAATGGGCCCATTCTATTAAAACGGACCATAAAACTGTATTGAGGCGTCAATAGCCGTCGTTTAGTCAACACACCAATTTGTATGATGTGCTAAAACAATAAAGATATGTCGAAAAGTCACATTCAGAGGTCGTTAGTGTGTCTTTTATGCAAATAAACTGGCTACATCGTTTGAAGGAGTGATTAATTTCGATGAAGATGAAAGGTGTAACGAAGACTAGTGCCCCGAGTAGAACTCTATCGACAAAATGTTCGTACGACTACGTTAGCCATTAGTATAGGATTTTAGCCATAATAATACTTTTACGGTAGAGTTCATGCTCGGGGACTGGTGTACCGATGATGTTAGCGAAAAAATTATGAACAAAAAAAAAAACACATTAAGTGGTGATCATGTGGTGATATGTTCAAATATAGCAGAAATGTAGCAAGGAATCGATCATGAAACTTTTAGATTTATATAAATATATTGAAAAAATATTTAAATTTGTTCATTAGGTATTTATTTTTTGCCGTATTTTTAGCCATATTTCACTTATTACCAAAACCTTCCTTTCTTACATTGTGGCAGTTCTATAACCTCAAAATAAAATAATAAAATATAAAAAAAGAAAATGAACGATGGACGAATAAAATATAAAAATAAAATTAAAAAAGTACCTACTTAAATTGCATCTTTTTGCTAAATACATACTACCAATGAAACATTACATGAGAATATAATAACAAAGAAAAACACTATTAAAATGTAATTACATATCCAATACAAACGACAAAACATAGTACAAACAGCCTCCATTATAAACTCCATTAAAAATAATATTCTTAAAACGTTTGCAGGCAATTTAAAGTGTATTAAACGACTGAATTTAAATAGAAAGAGATTGCATTCGAAGCATGTACATGCAGATACGCCTAGGTAAACATAATAAAATATAGAAACAGGTTTCTAAGTTTATTTTTGTCGCAGTAAATAACTTTTTTAAGAAATTTATTGATTGGGATTCGAACCCGGACCCCTCGATCAAGTGGCCGATTTCTTAGCCACTGGGCTATCACCGCTATTATGATATGATTAAATGAATCAAAATTAGTGTCTAGTATAATAATATGATATTACTATATTTAGGTGTTAACCTTATTTATTATACGAAATATACAAAAAATATAGGAATAAACATCCGACGCTGGGTTCGACCAATTCGCTTGGGAGCAGCGTGGTAGAAAATGCTCCAGGCCCCCTCAAGTTGTGGAGAGAGACCTGTGCCCATGTGCCCAACGGTGAGATGCGAATAGTTGACACCCAATGAGCACACGTGACAGCGCGTGTGTGTCAATGTCATGTTATTGAATTGTTAAATTAGAACGACATCGCGACATGGGCGTACTAATTGATATTGGTCGGGTTGACATGTGGGTCAATCGATCGCTCTCAGCGGCCCGTGCGGTCACTAGTTAAATGGGTTTTGGTTAAGTTCATTACATATCTAACCGCAGATCTCGTACGGCTGGATTATAAATAAGCGAGAATCATTCAATTAACAATATTTATTATAAAAACTTATAATCCTATACCTATATAAAATAACGTGAAGCGAATATTTTGGGTACCTACAATTAACAGTTCACTACGCGAACGGAGCAGTTTGAAATTTGGTACCACTAAAGTTTATATGGAGAAGAATAAAATGCATTTGGAATACGTGAAGTTCACCAAAAAATACACCACGCACACTATCATAAGATTTTACATGTACGCACAGACCGACATGACGTATACATACATAATTACGAGGATTATGTAAATTCCGTCATGTGTCAAATTCAAATTTCAAAAAATTACAGTCGAATTTCGACTACTTTGCAATCTCTGTAAAAAATAATTCATCTAAAGTGCCCATGTGCATCGTCCCCAAGAGCCTGCTTCCACGTTGAACACATATAATGAGTTACAGACAGACAGGTAAGATAGTTAATTAATTCAAACAATTTCAACTCAATTTCTTTTACTTACCTAGACCTTGTGTATTATTTTTGTGTTATTTAAGCAAGCAGAAATTATTATAATATCTAGTTGTTGTTTTAACCCATTAATGACCCACTACAGGGTCGGGTCTCCTCTCACAATGAGAGGGATGTAGGCCTTAGTCCACCACGCTGGCCTACTGCGGGTTGGTGGACTTCACATGCCTTTGAGAACATTTTTTTTTTTGTGAACTCTCAGGCATGCAGGTTTCCTCACGATGTTTTCCTTCACCGTAACAGCAGGTGATATTTAATTTTATAAATCGCACATAACTTTTTTACAAAGTTATTGGTGCGTGCCACTGGGATTCGAACCCGGACTCCTCGATTCGAGGTCGAATTCTAAGCCACTGGGCTATCACCGCTGTATATCTAGATAATATCTAGTAACAAAGAGTATTTGTCGATGACAATTCATTGCTCTAAATATTCCTTTATGCGTGAAAAAGTAATTTTGTCTTACAAATGTTTTGTGTTATATTATAATTGGCCTTCATATATTCTGGATTATTAATACATTATTTCTCTTAGTAACTAAAATCCTTCGAGCTTTTGCTTAAAAGTTAACTTTAGTAATTAATTGGAACATTTATTGGAATTATTACTATATTTTAATGATTTTATTATGGCCCTTCGTTTAAAAATATCTGACGCGGTCGATCACTTTCCCATTTAACGAATCTGAATTGGTTCAGGCGTGGCGCAGTATGCTCCACACCTCCACTTTTGAATTTTGTAAATCGTTGTAGAAAAACTGTTTTATATATTATGGAATCGTATCTTGATAGTGAGAGTTATGTCCGCTAGATGGCGTTAAGCAATAAAAGTGACTGGACTGCGCTTGCGGCTCGCACGTTACTGACTGGCTGCAGCTGGTGTAGGGCTGTCCCTCAGTTGGAATATATATTTTTATGACTGTCATACTGCTGTTGGCCCTAGCGGCCTTTACAGCTTTACCGGCTCTAAAGCTCCGCCGGTATAGTATAAGTATCGGGGGAGAGGTAGGAATAAGCTCAGGTCCCGATCGGTAGGTCGCAGTCTAAGATGTGTATCTCCGCCCCAAGAAGAAGATGGTTGTGCGACCGGCCCGAACGCCCTTGAACGCGGCATATATAATTCCTCCTCGCCGGCGAGGACGACTTATATGTCGTGTAAGTGTTGAGTTCTGTGTGTCTGGGAGGATGTTGGGCTTCCATCCGCCGGCGAGGTATTTGCTGTGGTGATGTCATCATGTCTAGGATTCCTCAGAGCTGTAAGTGACCGCTCTTTTTATGAGGTTGTTGATGTGGGTTTCAGCTTTCTCGAAATAACTCTTGGAGAATTCTTTGAGATGCTGATAATTCGTCGGTAACTCCAAGTCACGGTGCGGTTAACATTTGTATAGGCCTTTAAACACCAAGTGTCCCGGTCGGTGTTTTAGTGTTTATGGCAGCCCTAAACCAGTTTTTTCGTTTTCCTCGACACATCCGCGTCTGCGCCAGTTTTTATGCTGCCTCCGCCGCCGGTGTTTTTCTGACCAATCTCGATTGATGACCGTCTGGCTCTCAGAGTCTGTTTACACGGCGCACCTCTAATCTCGACACTATATACATACAATAAAATTGCAACAAATCGAATTTTGTACCAAAGATCTCAAGATATGTCAAGATGGAGAGTAAAGCTATCAAAAATGGGACACAAACCCACATCATATACATTTATGGCAATCATCCACCGTTTGTTTCTGCCTCGCGCCTGCAGAATGTGGAATGATCTTCAAAAAGGGCATTCCTTCAAAGTCGGCAACGCATTGGCGACTTCCCTGGTGTTACTAGTGTCGTTGTTACTGGTACTGATGTTAGTAGTTCCATCAGATGGCCCGTTCGCCTTTTTATTTTGACATTTAAAAAATAATAATTAACTGATGTCCTTTCATTTTCAGGTCGCTTTTTTGGTAGATTTACTTATTGCTTTTAAGTGATACATAAGCCAAGTCATTTTACAATTTGCAGCTTTCTCAAGTAATATTGCAATTTCTTTTACTTTAAGTATACATATATTTATTACTTACTTTACATATTTCCTTCTCATGCTGAGTGGAGACTTGTAGAGGGAGAGTCGCAGGCAAAACTTGTGCAACAGAAATATGATAGTGCGTAGCGCGGGAGCTAGTGAAGGAATTTTAATTAGAAAAGTCCGGTCTAGTGCCATCGCCATTCGGTTACGTTGGCGCGTAGGCATCAACGGTAGCGTAATCAATTCTTATAATGCCTTGATTGTGTCTTGAGTCGTGGGCGTACCCGGGTTTGACGTGTTCTGCTTTCAACTCGTACATTGAAGGGGACTTACTGTTATGATCAAATTATCATACGATTATCATAGAGCTTTATCTTAATTGCGTAGATGAAGTGGGTTCCAGTGCGGTGTTTATTTTTAGATAGAGCTCATAGGTAAGTATGCTGTAGTGACAATTTGTCAGCAACACGTAACATTCTAGATAACTGCTGCAAAATTAAGACAAGACTAAGTGTTCTGATGAAATTTTACCTTATAATCTTTAGCGGAAGTCTATGAATAAAAGTTGTTGAGAGTACCTAATCAATTTTTTTTTTAATTCTTAATAACTATTGAAAAGGCTCCTTTTTATTATTGAATATACAATTGATTGGATTAAATAGAAAATAACGATGGGATTAAATTACGATCAAATTTTAGCATCAGTCAAATACTAGTTATGCCTGTTTCTTAAGAAATAATGTCAAAGTGTTACAAAATTGCAAGGCACTCTATCATCGAATACTTCAAAAAACTCGAATTGTCTGCAAATTGCGTTGATTTGAAAATAATAATGTCAACGCAAACACAGACGGCGCGATTCAGTTCGTGACGCGCTATGATGGATGGACCCCGCGCTCAGATGCAGCAGCCTTTTCATTGTTTGATGACAAACAGTTCTGCACTCTGTGTGTACTAAGGGCATCAAATGGATTTCATAGATAAAACACGGATTTGGGTCTTTCCCTTTTGAAATGGCGAATTTTGCTATGAATTTTTGGTAGTGAATTTTATGATAATTTCAATTTCTCTAGAAATTACCGCTGGTTATAGACCAAACACGCTGTATATATGTAGTTGTAGGTACATCTTTATTATTAATGAAAAGCAGTCATGAATGGCCAATTTAAAATAATATATTACCGCTTAAAAATTTTGTTTTCAAAAGAACTTATTTTTGGGTAAACCTGATTAGGTAGGTTCTGTCCAAAACCCAAAATAAAATAATCCTTGGCGGTAACTGGCGTCAATTAGGTAGGAACAGAAGTAATCAAGTAAAAAAGTTGGTAGTATCGCAAGTACGAATATAATTTGACTTATCAAGCTGATACAGCAGATTTACTGAAATGCGCTTTTTTACATTTAAATTTCGGTAATAAGATCGATTAGTTTATGACGTAATAATTGACTGGAAACTTTAACAAAGATATTTTATGTTTTAATGATCTGTAAATTATTTCTTACTTCTCACGGTTAGGTTCTAATTTAATATATAGAAATCACGATTATGACGTAATGCATCATATTAAAAGGGGAACATATGAAAAAGTACATCTAGACGCATACAGGCAAATAAAGAAATAGGTATAATAATGAATATTCTGATAATTCTGTGATTCTTTTAACTCTTTATGGCTCAATTTGGGAATACCATGTACCTAGCACCTACCTATTAAATAATCTCCTCCTTTTTTCGTCTGCCAAGTAGGTTTCTTCCAAAATGGAAACAAGATTAAAAAGACAATGCTATAAATGTTATAAGTAAGTAAGTTATTTATTACATATTATTGAGGATAAAATCGGCATAAATAAATGTTTGTACCGTGTGCTTTAGCTTAATATTATCGAAATATTTTCATTTAATATGTATTCAATAAAATTCAAGAAATATGAATTTGACACGTGACGGTATGTAGCTACATAATATAATATGAAACCTGTTGTAGTTTTTTAGCATATTTTTATTTATTTTTGAAGCTACAGATGTAAAGTAATCTTTTTATCTAATCTTTTTTTATTGTGGCATTTAAGTTGCTTTAAAAGTGACTTTTCTTCAAATTCAATCAAATTCAAATATCTCGAAAACAGTTAAGTTTAGGAGACAGCTTCACATAGCTTAAACAATTTGTTTTGAGTTACACGCCCTTAGCGGGAATACGTCACATAACAAATCATTCTGTGTAAGATGGATCTATACAAGTACTATTGGAGTATTTTGATAATAGTCGCAAGGTTGGTATGATGGCAGTAGAGCCCAGGCTGGGCAGAGTGGCTGGAGGCGGCTGGTCAGACGAGCGTGCGTCTAGACAGGCTGCGAGATCACGTTTCGGCCGCCGCGCTAAGTGCACGTCTGGACATAGACGAAGAGTTATACGCACTGGAAGTGACTACGACAACTGGTGAAGACAGGTACATTTTTCTCCTGAAATCTTACAATGCTCAGTGTGAATTTAAAAATTCAATAATAAGTGAACAAAAACTGATAGTCTAACTGTGGTACTCGTCAAAACATGGCGCCACGAGTATCCTGAATCACGCTGTCGAAGTTTTTTACATCGCTGGCATATACACTTACAAAACTCCCAGATGATGCTATCATAGAACGGCCGCTCCCGAGACATAGTAACTAAGCTTAAATAGAGACCTCTTTTCCCAAGAAATTATAACATTAAATTTAAATATTAAAAAATAACCAATTAATCGACGTGTAGTTAGTACGTTAACGATTAATGTATAATATTAATCAAATTGAACACACTCGGGCTATCATATTTATTTCATTAATTTTTCCCAAACGTAAAAAGTAAGTTAATAAACATTATGTATTTACATAAATTAAAATCACAAAGAATGCTTACTTCGAAATTCGGAATAGAATCTCTGTCTCTAATTGCATTTTAATTAATGGTAAGCCGGTCAATGTACAACGACGTAACCGATGCGCATCACTGTGACAAGGCCATCTCTATCCAGACTTCACTACTAACTTTAAAGTCGGCACTTCGCATGGGCATTTGGTGTTTGCGTATTGGACGTAGGTATTCAAATATTTGCATAACACTTGAAGAGAGCACCATTATGCAAATATTGACGAATAGTGCACATGGCAGTAAAAGTCAATGTCAGTGTTGCGTCAAAAACTGACAAAGTCAATACGGCACATAATCGTATTCGTATAGCATCCGCATATGACTATCCTTTACGAAATACGTCGAATACGCAAATTCAATAGCCAAGTGAAGTGCCTCCATAATAGATACCTATTTCAATTGATAGGATTTGATTTGAGCCGATGCCAGCGAAGGTTTTCCTCAAGTGCCAAAGCCTGTCCTCGCCCATTACTGTCCCACAACAGGAACGGGTCTTCTTACGCGATGGGAAGGATACCTATTACCTGTGGGCCTTGGTCCAGTAGCCTTATGCGTGGACTTCACATACCTTTGAGAAAATTATGGCATACAGGTTTCCTCACGGTGTTTTTTCACCTTTACAGAAAGTGTCAATGCTGTCGAAGTCTGTTTTTGCTCACGAATCCCCTAACAAACATCTGTGTAAACTACGTAAGTAACGTAGTGTAGTTCACTCACATAATATTTTATTTATAAACCGACGACATTGCATACGTCCTTGTAAACTCTATTAATCTTGAAGAATTCATGTTGCAGTCTGGTGATTCTCAATACATTACAAGTAGTGATTTTATTTTTAGGTCGGTACAATTACATTATTGTTCAACATTGATTTTAAAGTTAGTTTTTGGTATCGTTGTTAAATTATTTGCCAAAAAATCTTATATATTTGTAAAAAATACATGAAAACTAAAATTAAATTATTAAAAATAATGACCGTGCCATATCCAGACGGGGCGTGTGAATTATTCCGATATCCACAATCGGGATGGAATCTCGAATGACCGTGTATACCATATAGGTGAGCGGGATGTTCTAAATGTTTGTATTCGTATTCATCGTTTTGTTTGAATATAGTTTGTTTGCTTTCGAGCCAGACGTCTGCACAAACACTTGACGCTAAAATTGCTTATTAACTGCCTAATAGTTGCACACAAAAAGAGAATGATTTGATTTTATGTCTAAGGAATTTTTTATTGATTCTGGTTTGATTTTTATAAAACCAATGAACACCATCTTTTACTTATATACTTAATTAATATAGACAGATGTGACGATTATTGGTGAGTACAAAACTAATTCATAATAATAGTTCTGTTATATCTGTCTTAATTATCTAATTCATACTTTTATAAGTAAAATTTTCGCTCTTCTTCTTATTGGCTGCAACCAATTATATTAAAAAATAAATATTGGTTCACTGTTGTGCACGGGTATCTCTCCAATGCGGATTTTACTCCTAAATTCTTCTTCAAAATTTTGCTTAAATCATGAAAGTCATCATTGGTTGGATATTCTTAAAAGTATTCCGTATTTAAGATGACAAATACTTTTAAAAAGTATTCAAATCGGTATTCGTTAGTAGGTATATCGGAATATAGCCCATCACTAATAGAGTTAGGGTATAGTTGAGTAAAGGCCTAGAGTAGAGAGGTATTCGAGCCCAGCTTGATTACGCTTTGATAAAGACGTTTGATTACTCTGTACTCGTGTACAAACCATCCGTACATAAATTCAGACTGTAACGTTGTCTGTGTAGGGTTCCAGACATTCTGTTGTAGGCACAGTGTAATCTTAAATAACGTATACGTTAATTTGTGAAGTATTGAATTAGCCTAATTGAAAAAAAAATTATGAGCGCCTTTTGCGTACCTACAGAACAGAAAAAACAGCAGGAAGCGCCGCGGGAATTTGTTTGTTATGAAATACGTACAATACTTACGATGAATGGCTCTAATAACAGCTATTCAATCAGGTACGCGGAAAATACTGACATATGTAAAGAAAATTACAGGGATTTGAACTTTAATTCCATCATTAGACATATTATACAAATGTTAGCCTGTGCCCAAGACTTCCTAACACAGATATAGATCTAAATAGATCCCGCAAATGTAGTTATTTTCCGTATCGAAAAGTTTGCGCAACCATCATCGCTGTTCCATTTAGTTTCCACTCCACCGTCAGATCATTAATCCAATAACTCGAATATAATCCATTTATTTGATATTCGAAAATATTATGATGAGATCGAATTGATTCGAGTGATGATAAATAATTAATGGAATAAGTAATTAATATTATTCGTCGCACTTTTGATTCGGCTTCGCGTTGCTTTACTCGCACTTTTGATTTGGCTTCGCGTTGCTTTACTCGGAGGACTCCCATCACTAAAACCTTTTTTTTATTTATCACAAAAAAGTGGCACGCTTGGTCTTCATACTGGTGGGCTAACTTGCGGTATCTATCTAGATCTATATCTATGCTTCCTAATCGCGAAATTGCTATTTGGTTCAGAAAACAAGATAAATAGAAGATTACTCCTGTTGACTGATATTGAGTCAACGACAAATCATAATTATCTCTAGTATTTATTATCTACGTCCAATTTAATGTAATTTTGTAATTTCAATTGGATCCAGAGAAAATTGTTTTGTGATGAATTTTGTAAAGATAAAATTTCATTAAAAGCTTGCTGCTTTACCTAAAGTAGTGCTGAGTAAGAAAGTACCTATCACTGTCACGTATCTAACGTGATGATCATAAGTAATCAACCAAACCCAGAAACAGAAATCCAAATTCATGATTCAAATCTTTGCCCCGCTGGGAATCGAACCCAGGACTCGCCGCGCAGTGTCTTTACATTGCAACTCAGGTTTTCTTAATTATTGATCATCTCGTCTGGGTGCTCATGTCAACTTCAGAACGATTTGATTGTTAATTGTCAAACTATTGAATTACCGTTACCATATTTATGTTCCACCGATTTTTCCCCTCATGGTGGCCAGTGGTCATTAACGTTCTGATTATGACCATTGTGAGCATAAGGTCATACGAATTGTTGTCGCAATCCTAAAGCTTGGTGCGTCAAATGACCCGTTCAGTTCTCTATTCTTCTTAATAGAACAGTTTTATGGTTAAATATTGTTATCATTCACGTACTCGTCTAATTTCTATCTTTCTATCTTTATCGTCTATTTCTATCTTTATCTAATTTCTGCTGATAAATTGTGTATCTATATTCAAACGTGGATTGACAGCTAGCTCAGAAACCAAAAGCTTCGCAGACCGAACTTCCTGATAACGCCTCCACCCCGCCGATAATGACAAAAAGAATATATTTATTATAATAAAAGATTTATTGAACCTTAAATCCTAATCTGGCGGATGTATTTTCCGCCATAGCTATACATAGTTTGCTTCTCATATCAATAATAAATTTATGTTAAAAAAGTTAAAAATATATTATTTTTGTATTGACGGAAGCAAGCCCTTTCATTTTATACCAATATTATTACCCATTCATACAAGCTTTACGTTGGATGTCAATAACCAGTCCTATTTTTAAAATTATATCGTTCACGGTAATTGTAACACCTCTTTTCATTGCTCAAACATTCCACCTGACATTGACCTACTTCAAGGTAGACACGCATTAAACCTGAACAAAGCCAAAGTCCAGACAACCTTTGCAGTAACCTTACGTAACCTTCGCTGAAATTGTGCGTAACCCACTGTTTAAAAATGTATGTTAACAGTGGAGATAGTCGCGGAGAGGTCAGGACGGCAGGTGGCGGCATTAGCTATGCGTCGCTGCGCCGTCTGCACCGCTTCCTGTGCGCTGGGGTGTACATACACCATTCTGATACCCGAAAAGTGGATAAATTTAATAATTCCTGAAGAGTTGCTTTCAGGAGTCATCTCGTGGAGACAAACGAGGAGGCAGATGGGGATCATCTCATAAATTGAAATTCAGAATTTCTTCTTTTTTCATGTGCTTCGTGTAAAAAAATATCGTTTTGAACTGAAAAGAAAAGTGGGCGAAATACCTATTTTCTTTAGGAACAAAAAAAGACAACTAATTCGCTTAGCAATAAATAAAATTTAACAACAAACTCAAGGTTCCATCGTTTGGCCACTTAATGTCGACATCGTATATTCACTAATTTTTATAAAAAAAATAGTCATAGAAAACGGGGTAATCCCTTTCAATGCGGAGCACGTGGCCACATTACATTTGCGCCACCCTCGGCCGCACGAGCACCACCCGCACACACACCTGTAATTAAACGAATGTGAATATGAAATGTGCAAGTGAAATTTATACGATACTAGTTGATTTCGACAGTCCCGCCTGTAAAGATTTAAAATTTTATAAAAAATAGTAGGAGGTGTTAAAGGAGAATTTCTTTTTGGGTCAGGTATGTTTTTACTAGTGAAGGTTGAAAATATTTCCTAATGTAGCTATATAGGCCAATGTACACTTCTAGATCAAGAGTTAGAACTGACATGAATGTGCACTCGAGTTATTCTAAAGAATTTAGTTTAATAATTTCAAGAAAACAATCAGGAAAATCCTAGCTTAACACCAAAAGCATCGAAGCATAAAGTTCACATCTAGGCTTTTCGCGATTTTGCTGATTCTTGCTACTAGTGATGCAATGTAATTAAGATAAGACTTGAATTTTCTTAGTCGAGCAAGTCACAGAAGTACCGTAGACCTCAAGTCCTCAAGAACAGAAGAAAAGTGGCTTTAAAGTTAATCTATGAATAAAACTCAATGAATGTCTACAATATAATGATATGTTAGAGTTTAGAGTATCGTTTCCAAAACATAATAAACCACACCGTTTTCAAAGAGTTCCGAAAAAGAGTGTTAAACAAGATTTACGCAAGCAGTCATTAACCAGAATTGTTATGACAGACCTGACACTGAGCGGATATTTTAAAGCGAAGAAAAGTACGCTTGCTTCATTGAATGAATGCTCCCGAAAAATCACAGATCACCTGGATAGTCTAGCGAGTAAAATTGCAAAAATATACCTGAAATAACTTTCGCCGGCTAAAAAAATCTATATACAGACGGTTAAAACATTAACCCGATGTTAACCAGTGCCCAGGAGCGTGACCTTTGTCTGGTTTCTTTATCTCGAATATGTTTTTCGCGTGGACGGACAAGTAAACAAAACTTTTTGCATTATTTGCGGCGTAAGACGAGGTCTGATCAGAAAGGTTAATGAAATCGCTCATTATAAATTCAAAATGTAGACCGAATTAAATTTTATGACTTATCTGGTCTCGTGACTCTATCTCGTAAGCGATGATACAATCATACAGAGATTAGTTTAGAATTTGAAATAGATATAAATAATTTTTTTAATTGGCCGCTAGTCCTGAAGACCTGAATCTATTTTTTTTATTTGAAATATACTTTTACTCGAATTGGCTAAGAATTGGCATAATGTTTTTTTTTTCATTCTCTAACTTCACTATAAACTTGCTTGCTTAACAGCGTGTTATGGGAACAGCGGTGATATCCTCATTAAGATTACTGACTAGAGAGTGTTTCTTTCGACTAGTAAAGCTGTGATAAATTAGTGACTTAGAAACCGGCCTCTTACTAAGAGTGTTCCTAAGTATGCCTTCTGCAATGTAACGTTATCTTTGGGTGTCAGTCTGAAACAGGTGCCCTTGAAGGGCGCGGCGACGAGGGATCCCGGAGTCCCGCCGACCTCGAGACGTGTTCCCGCGCTGCATTCATTATTCACGCACACGCGCCATACAATGTCAAAAAGTCGAATTAAATATTTCGGCTTTTAATTGTAGCTTGACCAGAGTTTTTATACGCCACATTCACCTTTGATGTAGCAACACCAGTATTTGGCTGTTATATCGTTGTCAATGTAAATTTCTATCAAGCTCAAGGGCACGAATATCATAAAGTCGACCTGTAAAAGAAAATAGTCCAAAATTATTCCGCAACATTTTTCAGCAGGTGTGAAAAATATTCGGTCACGCTAAACTATCGAATACCAAAAATTGATAGTAATATTTTTAAGTAATCGAAAAGCCTTTTTAATCGAAATAGTTTAGTGCCGTGGGTTAGCATTAATGAATGGGAGAGTCGGTTGTTGTAGATAAGACAGCAGTTGTTACTTGTGGTAGGGGTTGAAAACAACCTAATTTTGACTAGCTATAAGTTTTTACTTTGAAACACTGACCTTAATACATAGGGATTTATTTGTTTATGTGCAGACAGTATTTTAGGGAGTCAGTCTGCAACAGGTGCCCTTGAAGGGCGCGTCGACGAGGCATCCCGGAGTCCCGCCGACCTCGAGACGTGTTCCCGCGCTGTATTCATTATTCACGTACCTATACGCACACAAAGCCGAAAAGTCGCTTAAATGCTTTTGTTTTTAATACGTGCGCTGTTCAAACATCATACCCGTACCATATTAGAGTAGGAGAACAGTGACTATAATTTACCACGATACAAAAATGATACTTAATGATTTAGTCGATTGTTCGACCCACGGCCTACATCCATCTCATTGTGAGAGGGGACTCGACACTGCAGTCTACAGTGGGCCTGTATTGGGTTACAGACTATTTATTTCTTTGCTCCTAGCCTAGAGAAATCAAAATAAAGATATATATGTAGGTTGGTATCAAAATATATTATACCAATTTGTTCTAAAGGTATTCCCATACTGACAATTTTATTTCTTGATATTAGTAAGTAGGACAACATTTTAGGGCTCTACATTATGCAGACGCGAAACCATTTGTTCTGCCTCTGCTATACGTATAATATAACATGTTAGCACAATATAATTATGTACCTAACTATAACAAACGAGTCACTTGAGCGAATGAAAGTGACGGGCAAGTTTTTTTCTATGAAACGAAAATGCATGCTGCATACAATCAGTTGCAACAACAGGTGCGTGCAAGGTCACACTGTCAGACGACGCGCCCGACCGGCCGCGCAATATTTAAATCGCAAGAGGTATTAGTTAAAATAAGACTTTTGTTACGAAATGGAAAACTTCTAGAAACAATCGAAGATCTTAGTGAAATTTTCGTATGGATCTCCTCTCACAATGAGAGGGATGTAGGCCGCCGTCCACCACGCTGGCTTACTGCGGGTTGGTGGACTTCACATGCCTTTGAGAACATTTTTTTTTATGAACTCTCAGGCATGCAGGTTTCCACACGATGTTTTCCTTCACCGTAACAGCAGGTGATATTTAATTTTATAAATCGCTCATAACTTTTTATTACAAAGGCATTGGTGCCACTGGGATTCGAACCCGGACCCCTCGATTCGAGGTCGAATTCTAAGCCACTGGGCTATCACCGTTGCATACTTACATTGCTGGTGTATAATGTAAACGTCGAGATGACGTCATTGGAGATCTCTTTTTGCCAAAATGCATCGATGAATAACTAAGTAATAGTTCATAAGAAGGGGCACATTACCTACCACATAACTTCAACGTTCTTATATGCAATACCTAATAGTACTTCCGCAGTTTATATCTAATTATTCTCTCGAACGAAATCCAATCTTGACCTTGAAAAAGATCTGACTTGTTTTCAATTCTTTGCCCCTTTGTATGCAAATTGAAAATCTCGAATATTATCATGCATTGTTCATTACAGTTGTTTAATTTTTCTTCGGCGCATGGTATTTAATTAGTACATAACGTACTCGTATGCTTGTTAAATAAAAAGAAAGTACTGTCTGCTGCACCTATTACGAATCATTGTTTGTTAGTCATTGTTTTTTTTATTATTTTGTGTGTATTATAGATTGGAGGTATATTTAAATGTGTAGCAATAAAGCATTTTTATTTATTATTTATTTTATTTTTGTTTACGTTTACAAATGTTTACCATTACAACAGGTAATACTTAATTTTATTAAATGCATATAGTAAGGTCGAACTAATTCGTATCCTAGAATTCGTACCCGGACCTGTCGTTTAAATACTGAAGTCCCAGCCATTTGGCTATTACCGCTTTATCACAGTCTTAAAATAATCTTTGTACTGTGGCTTTGTCACTTATAGTTATAATGCCTATCAGTAGAAATAAGATCAAAGTGGTATTAAGCAAATCCGTTCCTTTTGAAGAAACCATCAAAAACATTATCTCATTCAATTCACTAGAATTCACAGGACTTATTTTTTTCATGATTCATCTTTCCGATTTATGATTTAACCACAATAACAATATCAAAGTCGACTGTTACTAAGCAAACTTTAATTACAGCTATGCAAAAATAACGGATATCCGTTAAGAGTGTTTTATTATTCGCCAAATCTAAGTAATTGAAGCGATAGTTGCAACATCAAAAGATCTTTCATCGACACGTGCGAAATACAACGTTCCATTTGTTTAGAAGTTGAACCAAATCTATCGGATCCGTTAATAGAACGATATACTCTATAATACTTTAGACTGTGTACACTAAGAACCTATCTCAGCGTAGGTAGAGTTTAAGTAAAATTGTTAATTACGCAACAAAATTAAGGCAGCCACAGTTTCTGGTCTGGCACATTACCGCCACCCTCATAATGCATGAAGCAACATTAATTTGTTAACTAACCCAGAAAAAAAAAATTAAGCCACTGCACTCAAACGCTAGTGAATTTTTCGAAAAATAATTTACGAAGTTTATAAAATGTACGTAGTCAGGGGCGCTGTTATAGTTCTTCACGAATTCAATTAGCCAAGCCGGGAGCACGTTGGCCACCCATTTGAGTCGATAACGTTTGCACGTTGCTTGCCTCAATGCTCAACATTTGATTTTATATCAAACTCGACTCATCGTCTGAAGTCAGACAGTACGATTTTGGTGCCAGTAAATGGATTAATACCATTATTAATTTAGAAATAGAAAGAAGTACTAACTAAACTCATATCAACTGTCCCGCGAAATTCAGACGTTTCAAAATTATTCATCAGTTTTTGTAAGAGGAAAATAATGATTTGACCGTAGTTTTAATTTTATGTAAGGAAAAGTTAAGAATACGCAAGCGATTTCTCAGAATGATTCGGCCAGACAAGTTTAAGACAACAAATAACGATTGGTGTTACCTAATGGCTGTAAATCTGCATGAAAAAATCAATAAGCCAAGCCGCGATTGCCGCCCACTTGCATCGATAAGAACGTTTTACACGTTGCTGGCTCGTAAACATTTGATTTTATATCAAACAACTCATCGTTCTTTGATTCAGTCATCTAGATTAAACCTCTGTTAAAAATAGTGCAACTTGAATTCAGATTGCTCAGGTAATTGTCACATAATCGTTTTCTTCAACTGCACTTTACAATTTACGAGATTTTTTGTTCTGAAATTTGAATATTTATTGGATATGTACGAGTATTGGTGCCAGTTAGTGATTAACTAAGACATAATATGATCTACAGATTAGACATACACCTAATTCTTAATATTAATAAATAGCATTAGGCAATTAAGTAGTTTCAATTTCATTTTTCATTTAAGTTTTAAAACGTTATATGAGAATTGGTTGATTGCTTTACACCTAAGACAATAAACTGACTAAATTGATCAGTACCTACTTTCAATGAAAGGAAAAGTCCAAGCTCACGCGCAATTTCGCAGAATGATTCGATCGGCAAGATGACTGATACAGTTCGCGTAGGAAGCGGGGTTCTCGAGAACAAATAACAATTAATGTTTGATGAAATTGAAACTTACTTAAGTGAATTTATTTTAATTTTAATTGAACATAAACTTAATATTCCCAAATAAAAATGTAGAGCAAACCGAGAAAAGATAAAACTAGTATCAATGCCCTACTAACTATTAGATAAAAAGTCCTTACATTGTTTGCTTAGCAGTCCTCTTGGTTATCCCTTTTAAGGATAATAATTACACTTAATTGATAGTAATTGAAATAAATCAATATGTATTTTTTTATTACTCAACTTCGCGAGTTCGCCACAAAACACAAGAGAACACGCGAGAGACACATCACGGTTGGTGTAGGTGGAGCTTTATTATTTCCTGAGCTATAATGCAGAGTAAATTAGAATTTATAATCCTACGTAACTCTTCAATGATTTTGTGTGTTTTAGTAATGCTATTCAAAGGCGATGATAGGCCAGTGGCTAAAAATTCAGCGTCTTACTTGAGAAGTCCGAGGTCGAATCCCAGTGGCTGAAATGACTTTTTTGAAGTTACGTGCTCTTTATAATATTAAATATCACCAGTTGTAACGGGAGATATTTATTTAATATTATAAAGAAAAACATCGTGTGGAAACATGTGTGCCTGAGAGGTTTCCTTGTTCTTAAAGGCATGTCAAGTCCAGCACCGCATTAGGCCAGCGTGGAGGACTAAGACCTACATTCTTGTCATTGTGAGAGGAGGCATACAACAACTACACATACAACTACATATGTACATAGTTTTAAAAATAAAGATGTAATACCTAGTACTGTATACGTCTTGGAGACAAAGTTCAAAATATTTACTTGGAAATAAAATTCCCGAGAACGCAAAATACGAATATCGAGTTCATAGTTATTATCTGTAAGGGCAACGAATTCAAAGAAACGGATCTAATCGACATGTTTGTACTGTCATTACCCAGCGAGGGGAAGAGAACATGAAATTAATGTGATTACTATTTACTGAGAAACATGACTGTTATGGATTTCCGATAGGAAGACGATAAATTACCTTTAATTATGTCGGGTCCTTTCAGCATTAAGTACGCTGAAATTCTGATCCTTACAAAACTTGTTTACAAATAATATTTGTTTTTGTAAACCGAATAGGTTTGTTTTTCCATTTCATATTTTTCGGGTAATCACGTATTAAGCGATGTTTCTTGACATTATGACAATGTAAGCATGACTACTTGATTGCTTTTTATTAGCCTACTACGAGGATAACCGTGCTTATGTCGCTTTCCTATCTGAGAATGCGTCCAGTAATGTACTCGTACCTACCAATACGTAAGTATTTTAATAGTATAGCGACACGTTATTTTCAATAAAAAAACAGATGACTGACTACGAGGTGTGATATATCTACCTACAATAGAACCATAGAGATAGGAAAGTATTACGCCACGCTCAGTTCGAACGCGATTTTGAACGAATTTAATTCGTGCGTATACGTACGCATACGCATGACCAATCCCGTACGCACAACTGACTCGCACGTAATCCGAGTGCTCCTATAGTATTTCTAAGGTAGGGATTGTTACGAGTTATATTCATTCGTGCCTTACAATCATAGAAAACGGAATTATGTTTTCTATGGTTACAATCAACCTGTCAGCTGAGTAGTGGCTCTGGTAAGTTTAGACAATGATACATTTCTCACAGAACAACCGAAGACCTACCTACAAATCATTATCTACTTTTAAAATCACAAGTGAAGCGATCTTGTAATTTCTTTGGAGCCCATTAATAGGTAAAACAGGTTCCCTACCGGAAACAGAGACATCCTTCTCAGAGAAGCATGTGTTTAAGTACAGCGCGCGTCCACGTGTATCCCAACCCTTTGATTTCGCTGATTGGTACCAATTAAAATAAAACCATTTGTAAATGCGTAATATGAGAAGTAGCGCTAGCATGTAAGAGTATCTATCGAAAGAGAGTCGATAACTCGAACCAAAATGTTCGTTTGAGATTAAGATTGTGTAAATGTAAATTAATTAAGTTTTCTACACTTTTTGATTTATAAGTCATTTTCATCAATATCTAGCATTCGTGGTCTCATATCATTTTTACTTATAAACACAGAAAGTTCAATTTCTTACTTATTATGTATGTGAAATAAATCTCCAATAGAATTTTTTTGGATTGAGTGACCAAATGCATGCATGCCCTATTTGGTTGGTAAGCTATGGTAACACGCCCGGTAAGGTACCTTACCGCCACCCTTTTAACCCGCCCTGAAGCAGGATGTTCTTAATGTCAGTTAGAGAGGTGTGGTTGCTGGAGAGTTGCTATATAAATCTTAGTAACGCACCCACAGATAAGGTTTCTTGGAGGTTAGATGTGGGTGTCCATGCGCTGCTGTGACCATGCAGCTAACATGCACAAGCATGCAAGTTTGCTGCTCTTATAAAAAATTATATCGTTAAGTAGAAATGCTTGTGCTTGCCCCACCAAAACACCGTTGTTACGCGCAATGGTGCTGGCAGAAAAATTACCGGCCACCGCTCAGACGGTTCCAATAACACCCCTGACTCGTATATTGAAAACGTACAAACTAATAGCTAATTACTCCGTATCACTTTGAACAGTCGTAGTTACTCAACCTGAACTAACTTGGTTTTATTATTTGTAATCGGATAATGATGATTTGCTCCGTGTATTGGTTAATACGACAGTGTGTGGTCCCTCGTTCGATTCTGCGGATCGTGCGGATGAAATGTGATTTTTGGAGTTTAAAATGCTTTTCAGGGTTTAGTCTTGTTGTGAGTGTGGTGTGTTTCATACCTATCTAGGTTTCGCCCGTAAATGTCTGCGGTGAAATTGGTGGGGTGAACGTTTCTAAATGTACTTTTTCGAATGTTCTTAGGTAGTTCCTCTGTTTTGCCTCTGCACACATGGAGAAGAGAGCACAAGAGAGGCACAGCATACCTACACAGCACCCTAGTGTGACGCTACCCTCAAAATTTTTTACTCAGTATTTTCGCTACTCGACAGTAGATGGCGTTACTTGTGTTCCTAATTACGCTAGGGGTTCTACACTCATATGAAAATTAATTGTGAAGCGGCACTTTATTCATGTCTTGTGTTACAGTTTATTGGCGTGTTTGTCGTAGAATCAAACAAGAAGGGGATATATTTTGTTGCACGTCAGTGTCAATATGATGAATAAATGTGTCAATTGAGCCCGATACAGAGCCTTGTGTTTATTTTATCGTGTTGATGGCTCGGCGGGTTGTCAGCCAATTAGGACAAGACCTAATGGGTTTAGGAGCTTGCAAGCTCATCTGTTACTTCTATATTAAAACTAAGTTACTTTTATCCCACTGCCCCAACTGTTAGCTACCACTGCACTGAGATTAACATTGCGTTTCGAACTATTACATTTAATGCTCTTTTTCCGCCTTTCGGTGGAATTATTTTTATATACCGATTGCTTGCAATATTCTCGCAAGCTGTACAATTACACTGCCACTATAAATGCTTCTAATAGCAGTCAATCTCGTAGGTAACTTCAACGGACTCGGCATGGGGAGGGAAATAAAATACTTTTTTTCATTTTTGAAACTTTTTTTAATTTTACTTAGTTTACAAGATTTACTATTAGGGACACATACCTACATGCTTATGACTAAATTAGCATTTTAGCTGAAATTGCCATGTACATACATTGTTCGTAAAAAACGGTGATTTATCAAGATATTTATGGCAAAATATAACAATGAAATATTGTGTGCTTTAGAAAATTATAGTGCTCATCTATTAAAATACTTCTTAATGATGTTATTAAGTAAAAACCATTGGTCATAACGTCAGATTGAAAATATCCCAAACAGTAATTAAATAGGTAGGTAGGTACTTATAGTATTATATACATTATACTAATAAACGTTATTTAAATACCATATACCTGAAATCGTTCTCATAAGTATATAACGTCGTATAACTAACTGCATTTTTCTTTTACAAGAAAGTGTCTAAAATATATCTAACATAAAAGAATTATAACTAAGTATGTATATACATTTTTACAGAAGATACATTTAATTTTCTTATCTAGCTTCATCCATAAATTTGTAATAAAAAATGCCAATGGGAGTCTAGGCAACGGCCATTATGTTGAGCTACTCGGAGTCTTCATCGGCGGGCTGCTGGAAGGCCTTGGCTGGTTTCTGCAGCATCTTGGTCCTGGCAGCCAGGCGCAGGGTGGCGGGGCCCAGCTTGCCGGCGGGCGCGGCGGGCATTGCGGGGGCCCCCAGCCCGGATTTACCCTCGTTGCTCACCAGGGGGATCTGGGGAAAAAGGGAGGCCTGTATTAAAAAATGAAATGTCGATACACTACGTCTACAAATGTGTCATTACGAGATAATTTCTACCTAGCACTTTTTTACTATGGTTATAGAAGTAGCAATGCACCATTCAGGCCACATGGGCGTCACGGCCACCTTCAAATGGGTTAGAAATCCCATCTGAGGTCGTATACACCCAAATTGCGACTTATGCGAAGTAGGCACTCTAGGTAACACACCTTTCTAGATGAAAGACTAGACATGAAGATTATGCCTTACGGCGTCTTAAAAAGGCCGTAGAGTAACTCCCGGGTCAGCTAGTCCAGAGGACGTTTATAAGCCTGGACTAAAATTGTCGATAGATAGGTACCTTCCAATTATTGGTATCTGATATCTCTAAATGTAGAGTTGCGAGCGAAAGTGTGGTCAAAACCCAAAGTAGTAAAACAGCGAAACAACAATGTCTAGAGCATGTGCTGTAAACAGCAAAATCAATAGCCGATAATAGGAAGAGACGACAGCCTCCTCTCAGCGCAAAACGTTTTAACGTGACCATTCAATTAGCTAGGTGTTAGCTAGACTACGAACGGTGTCAACGACCCAAACTAATTGTGCTATTGTTCACGTAAACGTATCATTAACTATTTATTACGAGACAAATCAGATTCACCTACGCAACCCTGCAACAATTCATCCTTATCTCGTCAGAAGCACATTTAGCAAACAACAAACATGGTTTATTATAGTAGTTTATACTCGACTGGAATAATGCCACGTTTACACTATTCTAGTAATCCAAGCTACTGATGAAAAATTTTGCGACTAATATTGACTTTTGACGACGCGACGCGATTAAAATTTACTTTTTAATTTAAATAGGGAAAAATCGAACCTCACGGCTCAAAAATGTATGGTACCCTGGTTTAACATTAGCACAAAATTCTTGTTTAAAGCTGCTGTCTATTAAATGAAAAACCTCCGTGATTATAAAAATGGCACCTCGAGCAGTAAAGGGCGAAGGAATCTAGTCCAGGTTTTGATCGACCAACCCAACACAAGATATAAAAAACATGCTGCTCCACGGCAACTCGAGCGACCTGTTAAAGACTTAGCTTTAATTCTTACAAAACTACAACGTCTAGTAGTAGGTACCAGTGACTGGCTGTCACTAGCTTCAAGTAAATCAGACAATGTGAACGGGGCACAATAAATGACAGAACGTGTAGCTGTCCGAGTCGAAAACATACGGTATGGCGACAGTTTAATTTGAACATTGAGCACAATATTCATGTTCAGTGTACAAAATTGCAGCGCACGAATAACGCATTAAGACGTCGCGATATCGCCGACCATTCATCCGAGGAGACCTCGCCGCGCCGCTACAATATTGCAATAATAGCCCGAGAACTGTCGGACATTTTTCGAGAAGTGTTTTAGGCACCATAAAAGCATATTGAACAGCTTATTTGTAACATCCGACCACAAAAAATGTAGACCTGAATCGCGGGTAATGGAATTTAGCCAAGCTCTCAATGATGAGAAAATGATTACTTACTTGCGAAATTGGCGTTTTAAAGTGTTTACACCAGTGATTTGAGTATTTAGGTAAATGAAACACAAATGAACCCAGAACTGTGTGAAACCGTGTGAAAAACAAAAATGAACCCAGAGTCGGGCTTGTAACCTCGTCAAGCGTTTCCAATTTTATTTTTTAGAAGAAAGTGTTGCGAAAGAAAGTGTTTTGCAATTTTATATACTTGTAAATAAAAATAACTTGGTATTGAAATTAAACAAAGAGTTTATTCAACACGCTTTTATGATGCCTCTCGAAAAATTCACACTTCTCGAAAAATGTCAGCGAGCTCTCCGGCTATATTGTAGTGCTCCGATGAGTTAAGTAATACTACGTTGACCGCATCAATTAGCATTATTGAATGACGCTCGTCTGAATGAGATTTGTATTTATATTAAACTTTAAACGGCTTTACCAGTGGTTGCCACAGTCACCAATTTATAGCGATCAATCAATTTTAGCATAGCAAAATCGCGCCTAGTGTACGCATGATGCGGCCTTAGTCAATAATTTTCATTAAAAATATTATATTACACAGACAATCATAAATCTTAGTTCATAACCGCAAACGTAACATAATCATCAAAGTAAATATGGCAATGAAAATCATTTTTCGTAGTTAATTTCTTTTTAATCTGAAGCTAACCATCCACAATAAAATTCTACATACAGCTTCAGATAGTACTTTGGTTCTATTTATGTCATATTTATGTTAAGTGGTAATCGTACTGACTCAAACCACACCACGATGAATCTAGCGTGTGTGCATTAAAGTAGAGTCCCCTTGATGCCTTTTAAAAATAACTCCAGCCGCATTAAAATTACATAAAAAAACATGTCTACCATGTGATGCAAGCTCACATAATATCTGCTTTCGTCTCGTCTATTGTTCTCGGTGATCAGACGTCATCTATTGCAAAATACGGGGGCTTTGCCCTTTGCTGGGACAGACGAGCTATTCTTAACGCACGTCAATAAATGCACACAATATCATGTCTGGAGGGAAAAAAACATGGAACCACTAGACCATAAAAGACAGCTAGGTCTACGCATTACATTTAAGGCGAGAGAGACGTATAGACAATGTGTTTATTTTATTAGCGGTTCATTGTCTAGTGTCTGAGTTAACACTCTAGCACAGAGATTCCCAAACTAGTTTGGGCAAGAGACCATTTTGTTCCAAAATGAACTGAATACCTCACACCGCTTAAGCCAATATACTTTGAAAATTAATACCGCAAAATAAAGATTAAAAAATCTGTGTGATGGGTGAACCTGTCGACTTTTTATCAATTGAATGAGTTGCAGCCTTAAATCTACACGTTCGTTGATTTTCAAAAACAGTAGTCTTATACAGTACCTTGAAAGGTTCAAATAAGAACTATTGTTATAGGGTCCGATTCTTAGGTCCCATCGACTCCCAAACTCAGTTTTCATTTATGTCGACACCTAGGAAACCGACTGTAAGGGGCCGATATCGAGCACTTTGAGAATGCCTGGTCTAGCCGGAGACGGACGGAAGTCCAGATTTCCTGTGCCATACGCGTCAGCCCACTAGACATGGTGATCTATGGGGTCAATGGCGTGGATCAGTCCAAACAACTCCAAGTATGGTGCGCTCAATGCCATGGTACCAGACTGATTTTTTTTGGTTAGACGCTGACCATGTATACAATAATAAAATACGCACTTATTATTAAATTAAATTATTATTATTAAATTTATTATTAGTTGCATTTTAATGATATATTATAATTATATAATTGCGCACATGTATGTTGAATCCGACCATTTAGACGACGACCTGAAGACCGGGCCGAGTGGCGTCGATTAGGGGGGCTCACCTCCAGTATTCGACTACCAAGGGCTGAAGGGAGCAGTTTGAAATTTGGCACGGTTAAAAGTTTCGGAGCGGGATAAAATTCATCAAAAACACGCCACGCATACTACCATAAGTTTCAATAAATAATTAATTCATACATAGTCAATTGACTTTCGACTACTGAGAATTCAGACTACTTTGTTCTCTAGTGTAATTTAAGAATCCGTTGGTTAAATTCATTTCATGGAGATCTCAATATGGGCATTAAAGACAAACAGTTGTGGGATGCGGGTCGCGACGCAGTCGTGCAGTCGACGTGCCAGCACAGTAAAACGGAAACAGTAGGACAACCGTTTTATAGCCTTCTTAGTTTCTACCCGCTGAAATATACGGCTTTAGAAATTGCACGACCCAGAAAAAACATCGTATAAAAATATATTAATCCAGGTCTACTAAGCCGTTATGCGGACAAGCGATCACTCCTGGCGCTTAAGGAGGCCGCCGAGACGGTGGGCAAATCCTCAGGTGATTTGATTTATTTAACAACATTTAATTTAGTGTTTAAGAAATTTATAAAAATGAAGCCAAAACACTGAGTCGGATTTGTAATATCGCCAGGCGTCTCAAGTATTTTAAAAAAATTGGAAAAACAGTTTTGAGGCACGCCGTTAAAATTTTTACATGTTATGTAAATAAAAATAACTACTATTTTAAGGGCTTTAGGCGGAATTAGAAAAAATCATCACGCAACATTTTTTTTACAGTTTGGTTAGGAAAAAGGTTCATACCTCCTTGGGCTGACTCTGACGACTCTATAACTTAGAAGATAATACCTACCTACTGTCTATTCTGTACTATGTCCCGGCAGCGTTCGGACGGAGTGCATTGCGATGCAGTTAAGATAGTCTCGGGACGCGAGACCGTTTGAGTCTTATGATACGCGCCGACAATATCTACGACTGAACTGACCCGCAATGATATTGTAATATTATAAATCCAAGGACTACTGAGACAAAAAGTGTAGTCATAGGTGGTTGTGCTATAAGGCTCTAGGCTGCTATCGTCCGGGAGGTTCCTTGAATCGGTGTTCGTAAGTCTCGCCAAACCTTGATAACGGTTGGAGAGATTGGCTAATTTTGCTTTCGAAATGTACGCGTAAATCCAAGGAAAGTTTAAAAGTTGAGAAAACCTGAAGAAACTGCGAGGAACATAATAAAATTCCATATTTGTCAGAACGAAGTTATTATAAATCCAGGGACTTCAAAGACAAGTTAAAGGCAGTAGAACCACAGCAGCTCGCCAAGGGTGGTATCGTACTACCACCCTTTTAGCTTACCGTGAAGCAGCTTGTTATTTATGTCTGGTACTTGTGTTGGGGAAGTGTGGTTGCCACATATATACTTTATTCGAGGCGAACATCAGTAGCAATGCACGCATTTTTTGGAGTATCGGATCGATTGGAGACGATAGGGTTTATGCCGCCCAGAGCCATTAGCATAATTGCGCATTATATTATGTTATATTATATTATGAATTCAACTCGTGCGTATACGTACGTTCACGCACGAACAATCCCGACCTTAGAAATACTATGGGAGCGCTCACACTGCGCGCGAGTCAACGTACGTCGTGCCCAAAGTAAGCGCAGCCTAAGGTGAGATGAAGATGGTGTTCCTCCATCCCATATCCACGAGTTCTATTTACTTAGCGGTGAACGCCCGAAGTAAATAGACCTCGGTGCTTCCTTGTGGCATATTGTACTTAAGTCCTTATGTTGTCTGTGGGGTTTAGACAGCGACCGGCCGCTTCGCGCCAAGGCGGGAGTTTTTGACTGTGAGATTAAATGGTTTGACTAAAACGCAAATTAGAGTGGCGACGAGGATTTTCACTCATTTCACTTGGAGGAGGGCTGGATAAATCGTCCTCCGACGCCCTACTTTCATACTGCCGATCAGGTCCAATGCCATCTCCTTCTCCATCTAATATATAACAGTAATAGCTATCTCATAATAAGACATGGTGAGTGTATACTGTATAACTTGCAACTGCATACCTATTTGCCACCGACAAAAGCGAATAAAACTGAATAGCGTTTCGACGTGACATGTGCACGTGAGTTACGTTGACGGGTCATTTAGATGTCGCGGTTCGGTTTATGTTCACCGGTTGGGAAGGGCCATTCTGCAACTTTATATTTTGAAATTATCTAATTAAATAGATGATAGACGAATTAAGGGGGCGGCCGGCGGTACCAAAGCTACCTCCTCAGACTTCTGTACTAGTTCAACCGAGCGTCTTTAATGTTTCTGCTGAAAGAATAAGTAATGATTAAGAATTACTCTTACTCGAGAGATCCAAGTTCGAATTCCAGGAAATCGCTCCAATGACTTTTGAAAACAACGTGAGGCAATCGGCATAGTTCGTTCTTGCGAGTTCTCCAAAATGTTCTCAAAAGCGAGTCCACTAACCCGCATGGTGGAAAAAGGCCTACAACCTTTTCATTTTCAGATGAGACGCGACGCTAACCCTGTCGTGGGTCACTTATGGGGTACAGACAATTACTTGCGGTGAGTAATATATTAATATATATCATGTATGAAACATTTGCAGAACCTTCCTGCCGCTGCAGTAAGCTTCACGTATCTAGTGCATTAATCTGTTACGCTGTTTGTCGTCATGCTATTATGGGACTCAAGGATGCACTCGGAATGGACTTTATGTTCGTGCGAGTCTATTAAGGAGATATCAAACAATGCAACTTACAAATGGTTATCATATTAAAGTTATTATTCTCATACAATGTCTAACAATGGAAATATCTTTTCAATTTATTATTGGTATAGTAAGCTTAAATAAAAAGTTACTGCTCAACCAAAGTTTGGTTATAGTATTCATGCTCACGACACTGGCGGTAAGTGGTCACCGTCACCTACTGAGTTTTGAAATAGGACTCTTTTTGCGCTCTTTTTGAAATACAGCAAGCTTGCGAAATATGAAGACGTCCAAATTTAACTTGCGGTTGGGTGAGGGAACCGATCGTCGTTGCACAATTACCTATCCGCAGCCACCGAGATTATTCGCTATGACGCGTCTGACCCAATATTCATAATAGCCCAAGAGTTGTCAGACATTTTTCAACAAGCGTTTGAGGCATCATTAAATCATGTTGAATACGAGTAGATTATTTGTGATATCCGAGCACAAATATGCAGACCTGGTTGGCGGTTAATGGAATTTAGCCAAGCCCTAAATAATGAAAGAACGATTTTTTTTTGCGATAAAAAGTGTTATGAAATTTTTAAAACATTAAACTCAAGTATTTAAGAAATTAAAAAAATAGTGAAGCCTATATAGTCTATATACGCTTCACTATTTGAACCTGACTATACTAGGCTTCTAGCTAGTCAGGTTTGCCGGGCGTCGCCAAAATTATTTTTTAAAAGATCTGATAAAATGTTTGAGGCACGATGAAAGCCAGATCCGCACTTCTTGTGTTCAGATATTGAAAATAAGCTTTTCAACATACTTATAGGATGCTTGAAACACTTCTCGATAAATGGCTGCCAGCTCTCCAGCTATAATAAAACATCAACATAGTAACAGATAACGAGACACTCGTAATGAAACTTGAATACGTTTGAATTCAATACGATTTGTGGTTTGACGACAATTCGAAACAATCACGCTTAATAGAATACGGGCTATTGATTCTCCGGCATGTCATAAGAGGCAAGAGTGGAAGGTCAAGCCATCCAAGATAGGTGGCTGCATGGACCTTTTTTGACAAAAATCACCCACCAAGTGCGGTGGTCATGTCTATGGAATGACCGTACTCCGTTGTATTATGTACAAAACATCGATTGCGTGATTCAGGATACCCGTGGCGCCATCTATTGGGGAGTGGCGAGAGTCGCCGCACTACTACGTATCTCTGGGTTAGATCCTATATTCCTTCCTTCCTTTCAGCCCTTGTCAGTCCACTGCTGGACATGAGCCTCTCCTAATCGACACCATTCCAACCGGTCCTGGGCCCTCTGAATCCCGCTGTGTTCTTCAGGTCTTCAGTCCACCTGGTATGGTAGGAGGGCAGCCTGTGCTCTTTTTACCTAAACATGGTCGCCATTCTAGACCCCTGTATTAATAACCACTATTATTATAAACAGAATGCGTCATAGACCATTAATTGCCGTAAAGTTAGCTGGCAGTTATTTAATAAAACTTGACAAGCCGTCATATAAAAGTCAGTGCTTATTAAATTATGCCTGAGGGTCATGGATCATCAAATACATAGATGATACGCATGATCGGTGAGCTAAGCTTTCAGGTTCAATAAAAATAAAGCATTGAGGTAATTTACAGCTCGCTTTTTAGGAAGCATAGAAAATATCTGGGCAATTCGGCGAGGGAGCACTTGCCACCCATAATCATTCTCAAAGGCTACAGTTCCTATGTTCCTATGACCTATCTACGATATAGAAAGGAGTATCATTAAAATAATAGTTTTTGTTAAATTGTAACCGGACATAGAGAACTTGAGTCCAGTACCGTGAGAATTAACACTATTGTCAAAGTATTCCTAGGGTAAACGTCAGCCATTAGTATGTCATATGTCAGTCTGTCTGACATCTTCCCATACTAATGGCACACGTCAACTATACGAATACTTTACCGACAGTGTTTATGCTCCAGGCACAGTTTGCCGGAGATTTTTCCTAAGACGCTAACCAAGTATACAAAGTTTCATGGCGCAATCAAAATTTTCTAATAATCAATAGTACCTACAGTTACTTCGGCCAATCGCTAATCGTTCCAAGATCAAGGAAACAGTAATTATACGACACAAAACATTTTCTGCTGATTGAACGCAACTGATTTACAATAAATTGTGATTTAATTGGTGCGAACGGTAGCGCTGTTGCGTTCAGGTAGACAAGTAGGGTTCACAAACGTTTTGTGGGAGGCAAGACATCTCCTACGAACGAAACTCTATTTGAGTTACCAAGAGCAATTTAACGCTCTACATAGAGCCGCAACGAAAATTTATTAGGTACGGTAACATTATCTGACAGTAACCGACAGCTAAGCCAAACGACGGCCCGTTGTTGGGCCATGAAAGGGATGCAGCCGTTCTCTTCCCACAAAAGGCGGAGGCCTGGAGCAAACTCCACCACGCTTATCCAATGTGGATTAGAAACGCGCTAGAGGCCAATCCGGCCAACGGCTTAACGTGCCCTCCGAAGCATGGAAGCGCGCATTTAATTCGCCACTAGCGGTTACCCATCCAGATACTGACTGCGCCCGATGTTGCTAACTCTTTCAATAGCTTGAAAGAGCGCGCTCAGATGCGTCGAAGTGGTTTAGTAGATAAAAATCCTACGATATTCTACGACTATTCACACGTACGTTATCTGGCAGAGAAAATGTCAGTTTTTAACTGCGTTAGTTTGTCCGAATAATGTTAATATTAGTTGGCGAGCCTAAATGATACAAGCGCGGTGACGTGTCGCCGCCCGCGCGCGCGGTGTCTCAGTCGAATGCCTCGGAGGCCGTCGCACAATTATCTCTATAATAAATTGGACACCGTTTTCATAAATACCGCCAGACACAACTATAATTACTACAAATTGCATTGCCCGTCGAGTTTCACGAATTCGACATCCAAAGGAACGAGTGGGTGCTACCGTAAAACTTTAACGCAAGCTTTACACGTCATAGCAGAAAGTGTGAAAAGGTCACAGGAAAAAAAACTACGCTAAAACTTCGGTTTGAGTTTTTTTGTGTGACGACAGGATATGTCTTTTTTCTGGCATTTCAGTGTGAGTTTGCAAATGTCATCATCTAGTTTCTATTTGTATCTTTTTTGTAACTGCTGTACATGGGCCTTCCCTGATGCCACCTAGGATATTTGAATCCAACGATAAACCGCTGGCTTGTCACTATGAACTAGTGACCTGAAGAAGACAGCGTAATCGGAGGGCAGCCTGTTCTACTTTTACCGAGACGTGGTTGACATTCGAGGACCTTTCTATTCCATCGGTTATCGGCGGTGTATCATCTGGATTACGATGACGCAAGTCTTGGTTCTAGACTATGCCCTTTTTTTGGCATGCAAATGGTTTCAGTATTCTTATTTTAATCTTTTCATTTCACGTGTAATTCTAAACACTGGTGAAAATTCTTGTATTTTATCATAATAAAAGCAGCAAACGAGTTCGTTCTACCCTTTCTCCAATCCTTTGCTTTAGCTTGTGTCTCTTCGACTGCCCCAAGGAAAAAAGACGGTATAGTCTTCACATTCAGTCCACCAACAATACGGGCCGGTGTGGATCCTTTTCGTTGTGAGAGGAGACCTGACCCTGGGTTATACAGCTTTCGCATTTATAATAATGCAGCAACCCTACACTGACTACACAATGTTACACTTCAATGGTAGATCGTGTTCAGACACACCCGTCTGGATGCAGACAGACGCATTCCTGAACGGCTCGGCCAAATTCCGATGATGTAAAGATGGCATTCCAAATGCGAGGGGTTTTCATCAGGTCTGCTCGGTCATTATGCGTTATTCGAGACGACAGTTGTATTTAGTTCGGCACTAGATTGTGCACACGATTTGCATAGTTAATTTATATTCATGTTCAGTGAATTATTGAGCCTTATGTTGCTTATTTACCATATCCCAACGTCAAAACCGAACTCCAGAAAACGGTTCATGCCAAAAAATGGTCTTTGTTTAATATTAGCAGTCCGTTCCATACACAACTCTGAAAGCTGTTAACAAGAAGGACATAAAGTTAATGGAGCGTCGTGGAAATTGAGATGCGACAGAACACCATAAAAACTCGAGAAGACTTTTATCGTTTCTATAAAGTGACATTGTTACTGCCGCAAGATTAGCTGATTTAGCGCATTGTGTATTCAGGGCTTATTGACGATAGTTTACGTCTGCGTACATTACGATAAGAATATTAGTTTGATTGTCGCGTAAATAACTCTAGTAGCCAGCGATCGGGAGTTTAGGCCCGGTTTCCACCAAAGCGGAGAGGAGAGCAGACGAGAGATGTACTGCGAAGCTGGCTAGTTATTTCCACCAAAGCGGAGAGGAGATGCGTAGCGGAGAGGAGACGAGAGCTGTGACATTAGACATCTCCTATCCTCTCCGCTCGATCCATTTTCACCAAAGCTAAGCGGAGAGGAGATGTCAGAATAATGAAATCCGTTTGGTTAATTAAAACACATCTCGTTTCGTCTCCTCTCCTCACCGCTTTGGTGGAAACCGGGCCATATAGCGGACAGAATAGTCACTGGCGGGCTCGCGTGGCGTTCGCACATCTGCATACGAATTGCCGGTTCTTTGGCTATATCGGTTTATGGGCACCGGCTCGCATGAGTGCATGCAGCGCCCGACGCGATGACCGACATGCAAACACGCTACACGCCGTCCTCGCGGGTCGCGGGCGACGGGTTAAATGCACTGTAAACTCTATATTACGGATATAGAGTTGTAGAGTTACCCCCCCCCCCTTCAGAGATATACAATAGTAACTCCATTATTTAGCAAAATTCTATTTTTTACATCATTGGAATCGTAAAAACCAGCGATACACAATGGTATAAGTAAACTTATTTATTCCTATTACGAACAGTAGATAATATAAATATAATGTCTTATAAATATTCCGCGAAAAGTGAAAAGAGAGAAAGAATCGATATTTTTTGTCAATATTATGAGCCCACGCAGTGATTTTATTTGTCAGTTTGAAAGTTAGTGAACAACTAAGAGCGTAATAAATTACTTAGTATATGTATTGTATATTTCAATCCTCCATTACCTAGCAACGGGCCACACCTGCAAAGTGATCCTAATAATGTAAAGCAATTAAATTTAAATAAAAGAATGTACACAGCTGCAGTTCTCACAAACTAAGTTGTTGCCAAACTATAACTAAAATTTTTTTATTACTCGATAATGAATAACCGTAATAGCTAAATAGGCTAAAACAACCAAAACAAAGTTTTAGGGACGACGTCTTAGGAAGTTAGTCGTTAAATCGGGAGACGTTATATGGAGTTTACACTATAAATGTAAAGCTAGACTAAAATTACACCGCCCAGTAGGTACTACTTGCATTACATTAGCATAATTACATGCGAGCGGATTGTTCATATTTTCAGCTTTAAATTTTACGCTCGCAAGAGTATCGAATTGAAAAACGAAACGGACGATAAAAAGCTAGATTTTTGAGCATCGGCCGGTGGGTCCGAGTACATTTCTCGGGCGTATCGCTCTGTTTGCACATCGCGGCGAGTATTATATCGATAAAGACAATCGTAAAGTTTCGATTTAAATGCACCGAGTCTGAATCCTGCTCGTTTACGAAGACGCACATGGACACTCCGCCGGTTCACGTCTTTGGACGTGCTAAAAGATATAAAAATATAAAATACACTCCCAATAAAACGGTAATTGAATATGACGATATTTTCACTCGAGATACACTGAAGGCGAGATGTGGAGGCGGTTTAATAGAATCCTGTCACATTTGTATGTATTTAACTGTTTTAGTTCACTCTCAGAACGGTTCTATATTGATTCTGAGGAGCCATTAACTTAGACCAGATATAAATATTATTACACATAGTGCATAGGTGACCAGATGAGATCATCAATAAACGTAAATAATTTAATGGATTGCATAGATAACGCCTGCTAAATAATAACCTATAATCTGACATAAACCAAAATATTTTAGCCAAAGTTTAAAGGCGGTGTAAACTTGTACATATCTATCTCGTATCAGAGACAGAGACACACTGCAATATTTGAAATTCGATCTCTAATGTTGGTTGATAAACGTAACAATTAACACACGTAAACGTATTGAAGAAATGAAAAATATAAGATAATTAAATGTAAAAGTTAAATCTAGGGAATAAAATACTATTATTTTATTTCTCGAAACAGTTATTTATTGAAATAATACACCAGAATTGTTGAAATCATTCAGTAAGACAAATTATGAATTATGAAACGACAGTATATAAGGAACAATGGAGAATGCTGCTGCAACTGAATGGGAATGCTTACGTAACACAATCTCTTATTCATTCAAAGTCATGTATTCACAAATTTATTCTGTACCCTTTATGTCGTTTGAAGGAGAGAAAGGACAAAAGATCATGCAACTTACGAGTTGTTTCGGCTTCCGTGGTCTCCTTACAGTTAATTCTACTACTTATCAAGATTAACTGGGTAAGATTAACTAAAGTTAAGTATTACTAAGACTTGATAAAAGCAGTGGTGGTACCTACTAAAATGATTTAACTAGTAAACAAATTGCAATTATGCATTTTAATCGTAGGTACTATTAAATGCGATGAGAAGGTAATCATCATAGCAGCAAAATCGGTTAACCATTCCGAATTTAACTTTTTAAAGCAAAATCTGACATTTCTGCTTAGCTCAAAGGTAGACTGGCAGAGAATGCCAAAAGTAGCATTAAGTCCACCTTGGTACCTTTATTTTTGTATGAGTATAATAAAGAATTTAATAATAAATAATTGTTCATAAATTTGATGTCATGGTCGAAAATATTATTTAAAAAAATAAAATTTTAATAATAGAACGGACATTCTGTTTTTAAACGCAGGTTGTTTGTGTGCACACATGTGCACGGACGGTTTGCCGGCGGACGATTTGCATGGTGTCTGGCGGGGCGGCGCGTGCCATCGCCAGCCTCTAAGGGATTTTGATTTACATCGTATGTCTATATAGTGTATACCTACATAAACAATATGCATAATTGTTTCCGTGTGTTAGTCTGAGAGGTAAAACATTGTAGGTAGTTTGCATGTGAGATGTCAACTAGATAGAGGAATGAAAACATTTGCCTGGCTGCAACCCTTTCTTTGACTTTTTCTTGGCCCACTGTTAGGCACGGGCTTCACCCCACAACTGGGGGAGGCCTGGAGCATACTCCACCACACTGCTTCAATGCGGATTGGTGGAGAAACGGGCTAGTGGCCAACCCGTGTCGGATGTTTTTAAGCGGCCCATAGGGCCTTCGACTACTATCGTATCGATAACAACCGGGATTGACAGTTTAACGTATCCTCCGAAGTATGGGACCGCACATTCACCATTAGCGGTCACCCATCCAGGTAATGACCGCGCCCGACGATGCTCAAATTTTCGATCGCTTGGGATCTACTCAAGCAGCGGGATTACGCGCGCTACATATCTATCGTCATGTACAATATTTAAATATTACACACCTACGTATTTTAAACAGATACCTTCAACGCAACAAAACAACATGATGCGCAGCTTAATACTAATTAGGCGTAGACTACTTGAAACGCTCTGAGTGAGCGTTGATACACAGACAATGGGGTTTTCAAACAGACTTAGCCCGTAGCATGCACTTGAGCCGCCTCTTGTGTTAATTGAGACCTGATTATACTATTATTATATATTATCATGGTCGTTTGTGCCGACTGAAGAGGATCTCCAGACGTGCACAACACAAGTACTCTACATTTGCCTCATGAGGCAACGGCTCAGACTGCGTCATCCTACCAATGCATAGTAGGTATGCAATGCATACCATGCATACCTACGGTAGCTGTAGTGTATTAAAGGCTAGTGCTATTTAACTGCTATTTCATGACCAGTGACCACACTGTAATGATTCCGGCGACATTTAGTCTCGGGTCGTTACGAGTATTAAAAATTATAAATAAAAATATAAAATCAAATTTTTGAATCGAAAACACAGATTCAATTAACTCTATACGCAATGAAATTTTATAAATAACAACTTATTGGTCCATATTCGTAGCTTCGGCGATGTTTTTAATTAAATGTTATACTCATAAAAAGTTAATATATTTTGAATCAACCGGCCATTTGGTTTTATTGTCAGCGATCCTTACTACAATACTGGGATAATTTTTTCAAGTGATAATTCAGTAAAGCCTCGGTGATCAATACCCCCTCAATTGTATGATGAATCACTTTAAATGACGTAGTTTCAAGCAGGAACTGTTTATTTTACACTACAGAAGAAGTTTACAGACTAACTGATCTTATAATCTCAACAATTCGACAATTCATCTTGATTTTCATTGATCCATCCGAAGACAAGTGAAAACAATCGTCTTTGCAACCAATCCTACCTTGTTTCTTACATATTGTAACAAAGTCCGATAAAAACTTTTGTTTCCTATTCATTATAATTATGTAGATTAACATCAGTAAACCTATATGGAAGGCCTCCAGGGACCTGAAGTGAACATGAGTGTCCCCTAAAACCTGTTGATCACATTCACATGTAATAAACTCGTAAAAACAAATGAAGCGGAGGCAATAGTAGTTAGGTATAAGGCCAATAAAGAATCTTCCAGATTTCGATCGAATCTAAACTGCCCACAATGGTTAGAGAGGCTTTGGTGAAGTTTATCGTTTGATTTTTACGATATCTTTGCGAACCGGTCGCGAGATGTTTCAGTAAAAGTAAAAAGATGCTTTTAAAAACTTCGCATTTCGCGAAGTCCCAAAATAAAGTTTATTGTCAGAGAGCGTGGGATGGGGCAAGGTTTGTTTTGAAAAATAAATAACTCGGCCGTATGCAAGTGATCTTGCACAAATGGTTCCGTAACAACGCACCATCGATCATCTCAAAAGCGCCTTAAATGGGCTTAAATAAATCTATCATATTTCCGTAATGCAACTAAATGCTCACCACATACATGGATGAATTTAAACTAGGATGCTGCCTAGTTTCGGGATTACTGTACCTACTCTCTTCGATGTTAAAATATGCCTCCTATATTAAAATAATATGTTATCCGGCAGATACATTACTAATTTTTTCTTACTTTACTTCGTTTTCTATTTGCACATTAATCTTCATCATTATCGATTTACTAGTTTTATAATTTTGAACATTAAGATAATCGGAGCCTTTTAATTATCCTATAAAATTATCGTGTTTTGCAAACGGAGGATTGGCCCTTTCCCTGACTTTCGTCTATTTTGTAGATTTTTAAGTAATTTTTAATTAATGTAATTAGAGATACAACTGATAGGCATCGCTCAGTTTGGACGCGATTTCGTACGAACGATTTCGTTCACACACGACCAATCCCGACCTCTGAAATACTACGACTAACACGCTATTGGGTCTCGTTGGCGGCATTAGGTACGGAACGCTAAAAGGCCTAAGGTTCGATCCTCGCCCACTTTTCACATTACACGCTCCACACTAATATTCATAGCGTCATTTATTATCGCTTTTGTAACGCGTTTAGGTTAAATTTCGCGTAAGCCAATATGAAATCTGTCACGGGTAATTTGTTTGCGATTTTAAACCACCTCAGGTTCTTACGGGGAGACGAATTGCAGAACACTTATTATAGCATTTTGTGATACTAAAAGTATAGCCCAGTTTACACCGCGAACGGAGCAGAGACATTAAAGACTCCTTTGAACAAGAACGTACAAGAAAAATGCAAGAAAACCGGCTCGCATGAGTGCATGCAGCGCCCGACGCGATGACCGACATGCAAACACGCTACACGCCGTCCTCGCGGGTCGCGGGCGACGGGTTAAATGCACTGTAAACTCTATATTACGGATATAGAGTTGTAGAGTTACCCCCCCCCCCCTTCAGAGATATACAATAGTAACTCCATTATTTAGCAAAATTCTATTTTTTACATCATTGGAATCGTAAAAACCAGCGATACACAATGGTATAAGTAAACTTATTTATTCCTATTACGAACAGTAGATAATATAAATATAATGTCTTATAAATATTCCGCGAAAAGTGAAAAGAGAGAAAGAATCGATATTTTTTGTCAATATTATGAGCCCACGCAGTGATTTTATTTGTCAGTTTGAAAGTTAGTGAACAACTAAGAGCGTAATAAATTACTTAGTATATGTATTGTATATTTCAATCCTCCATTACCTAGCAACGGGCCACACCTGCAAAGTGATCCTAATAATGTAAAGCAATTAAATTTAAATAAAAGAATGTACACAGCTGCAGTTCTCACAAACTAAGTTGTTGCCAAACTATAACTAAAATTTTTTTATTACTCGATAATGAATAACCGTAATAGCTAAATAGGCTAAAACAACCAAAACAAAGTTTTAGGGACGACGTCTTAGGAAGTTAGTCGTTAAATCGGGAGACGTTATATGGAGTTTACACTATAAATGTAAAGCTAGACTAAAATTACACCGCCCAGTAGGTACTACTTGCATTACATTAGCATAATTACATGCGAGCGGATTGTTCATATTTTCAGCTTTAAATTTTACGCTCGCAAGAGTATCGAATTGAAAAACGAAACGGACGATAAAAAGCTAGATTTTTGAGCATCGGCCGGTGGGTCCGAGTACATTTCTCGGGCGTATCGCTCTGTTTGCACATCGCGGCGAGTATTATATCGATAAAGACAATCGTAAAGTTTCGATTTAAATGCACCGAGTCTGAATCCTGCTCGTTTACGAAGACGCACATGGACACTCCGCCGGTTCACGTCTTTGGACGTGCTAAAAGATATAAAAATATAAAATACACTCCCAATAAAACGGTAATTGAATATGACGATATTTTCACTCGAGATACACTGAAGGCGAGATGTGGAGGCGGTTTAATAGAATCCTGTCACATTTGTATGTATTTAACTGTTTTAGTTCACTCTCAGAACGGTTCTATATTGATTCTGAGGAGCCATTAACTTAGACCAGATATAAATATTATTACACATAGTGCATAGGTGACCAGATGAGATCATCAATAAACGTAAATAATTTAATGGATTGCATAGATAACGCCTGCTAAATAATAACCTATAATCTGACATAAACCAAAATATTTTAGCCAAAGTTTAAAGGCGGTGTAAACTTGTACATATCTATCTCGTATCAGAGACAGAGACACACTGCAATATTTGAAATTCGATCTCTAATGTTGGTTGATAAACGTAACAATTAACACACGTAAACGTATTGAAGAAATGAAAAATATAAGATAATTAAATGTAAAAGTTAAATCTAGGGAATAAAATACTATTATTTTATTTCTCGAAACAGTTATTTATTGAAATAATACACCAGAATTGTTGAAATCATTCAGTAAGACAAATTATGAATTATGAAACGACAGTATATAAGGAACAATGGAGAATGCTGCTGCAACTGAATGGGAATGCTTACGTAACACAATCTCTTATTCATTCAAAGTCATGTATTCACAAATTTATTCTGTACCCTTTATGTCGTTTGAAGGAGAGAAAGGACAAAAGATCATGCAACTTACGAGTTGTTTCGGCTTCCGTGGTCTCCTTACAGTTAATTCTACTACTTATCAAGATTAACTGGGTAAGATTAACTAAAGTTAAGTATTACTAAGACTTGATAAAAGCAGTGGTGGTACCTACTAAAATGATTTAACTAGTAAACAAATTGCAATTATGCATTTTAATCGTAGGTACTATTAAATGCGATGAGAAGGTAATCATCATAGCAGCAAAATCGGTTAACCATTCCGAATTTAACTTTTTAAAGCAAAATCTGACATTTCTGCTTAGCTCAAAGGTAGACTGGCAGAGAATGCCAAAAGTAGCATTAAGTCCACCTTGGTACCTTTATTTTTGTATGAGTATAATAAAGAATTTAATAATAAATAATTGTTCATAAATTTGATGTCATGGTCGAAAATATTATTTAAAAAAATAAAATTTTAATAATAGAACGGACATTCTGTTTTTAAACGCAGGTTGTTTGTGTGCACACATGTGCACGGACGGTTTGCCGGCGGACGATTTGCATGGTGTCTGGCGGGGCGGCGCGTGCCATCGCCAGCCTCTAAGGGATTTTGATTTACATCGTATGTCTATATAGTGTATACCTACATAAACAATATGCATAATTGTTTCCGTGTGTTAGTCTGAGAGGTAAAACATTGTAGGTAGTTTGCATGTGAGATGTCAACTAGATAGAGGAATGAAAACATTTGCCTGGCTGCAACCCTTTCTTTGACTTTTTCTTGGCCCACTGTTAGGCACGGGCTTCACCCCACAACTGGGGGAGGCCTGGAGCATACTCCACCACACTGCTTCAATGCGGATTGGTGGAGAAACGGGCTAGTGGCCAACCCGTGTCGGATGTTTTTAAGCGGCCCATAGGGCCTTCGACTACTATCGTATCGATAACAACCGGGATTGACAGTTTAACGTATCCTCCGAAGTATGGGACCGCACATTCACCATTAGCGGTCACCCATCCAGGTAATGACCGCGCCCGACGATGCTCAAATTTTCGATCGCTTGGGATCTACTCAAGCAGCGGGATTACGCGCGCTACATATCTATCGTCATGTACAATATTTAAATATTACACACCTACGTATTTTAAACAGATACCTTCAACGCAACAAAACAACATGATGCGCAGCTTAATACTAATTAGGCGTAGACTACTTGAAACGCTCTGAGTGAGCGTTGATACACAGACAATGGGGTTTTCAAACAGACTTAGCCCGTAGCATGCACTTGAGCCGCCTCTTGTGTTAATTGAGACCTGATTATACTATTATTATATATTATCATGGTCGTTTGTGCCGACTGAAGAGGATCTCCAGACGTGCACAACACAAGTACTCTACATTTGCCTCATGAGGCAACGGCTCAGACTGCGTCATCCTACCAATGCATAGTAGGTATGCAATGCATACCATGCATACCTACGGTAGCTGTAGTGTATTAAAGGCTAGTGCTATTTAACTGCTATTTCATGACCAGTGACCACACTGTAATGATTCCGGCGACATTTAGTCTCGGGTCGTTACGAGTATTAAAAATTATAAATAAAAATATAAAATCAAATTTTTGAATCGAAAACACAGATTCAATTAACTCTATACGCAATGAAATTTTATAAATAACAACTTATTGGTCCATATTCGTAGCTTCGGCGATGTTTTTAATTAAATGTTATACTCATAAAAAGTTAATATATTTTGAATCAACCGGCCATTTGGTTTTATTGTCAGCGATCCTTACTACAATACTGGGATAATTTTTTCAAGTGATAATTCAGTAAAGCCTCGGTGATCAATACCCCCTCAATTGTATGATGAATCACTTTAAATGACGTAGTTTCAAGCAGGAACTGTTTATTTTACACTACAGAAGAAGTTTACAGACTAACTGATCTTATAATCTCAACAATTCGACAATTCATCTTGATTTTCATTGATCCATCCGAAGACAAGTGAAAACAATCGTCTTTGCAACCAATCCTACCTTGTTTCTTACATATTGTAACAAAGTCCGATAAAAACTTTTGTTTCCTATTCATTATAATTATGTAGATTAACATCAGTAAACCTATATGGAAGGCCTCCAGGGACCTGAAGTGAACATGAGTGTCCCCTAAAACCTGTTGATCACATTCACATGTAATAAACTCGTAAAAACAAATGAAGCGGAGGCAATAGTAGTTAGGTATAAGGCCAATAAAGAATCTTCCAGATTTCGATCGAATCTAAACTGCCCACAATGGTTAGAGAGGCTTTGGTGAAGTTTATCGTTTGATTTTTACGATATCTTTGCGAACCGGTCGCGAGATGTTTCAGTAAAAGTAAAAAGATGCTTTTAAAAACTTCGCATTTCGCGAAGTCCCAAAATAAAGTTTATTGTCAGAGAGCGTGGGATGGGGCAAGGTTTGTTTTGAAAAATAAATAACTCGGCCGTATGCAAGTGATCTTGCACAAATGGTTCCGTAACAACGCACCATCGATCATCTCAAAAGCGCCTTAAATGGGCTTAAATAAATCTATCATATTTCCGTAATGCAACTAAATGCTCACCACATACATGGATGAATTTAAACTAGGATGCTGCCTAGTTTCGGGATTACTGTACCTACTCTCTTCGATGTTAAAATATGCCTCCTATATTAAAATAATATGTTATCCGGCAGATACATTACTAATTTTTTCTTACTTTACTTCGTTTTCTATTTGCACATTAATCTTCATCATTATCGATTTACTAGTTTTATAATTTTGAACATTAAGATAATCGGAGCCTTTTAATTATCCTATAAAATTATCGTGTTTTGCAAACGGAGGATTGGCCCTTTCCCTGACTTTCGTCTATTTTGTAGATTTTTAAGTAATTTTTAATTAATGTAATTAGAGATACAACTGATAGGCATCGCTCAGTTTGGACGCGATTTCGTACGAACGATTTCGTTCACACACGACCAATCCCGACCTCTGAAATACTACGACTAACACGCTATTGGGTCTCGTTGGCGGCATTAGGTACGGAACGCTAAAAGGCCTAAGGTTCGATCCTCGCCCACTTTTCACATTACACGCTCCACACTAATATTCATAGCGTCATTTATTATCGCTTTTGTAACGCGTTTAGGTTAAATTTCGCGTAAGCCAATATGAAATCTGTCACGGGTAATTTGTTTGCGATTTTAAACCACCTCAGGTTCTTACGGGGAGACGAATTGCAGAACACTTATTATAGCATTTTGTGATACTAAAAGTATAGCCCAGTTTACACCGCGAACGGAGCAGAGACATTAAAGACTCCTTTGAACAAGAACGTACAAGAAAAATGCATATTTGCGCTTACACCAACAAACACTCGAACGGAAATAACTAAGCTAGTAGAAAGAGTTGAAAAGAAATCGCTCCCTGATTTTACTTTTGCGGTGTAAAGCAAAAGTCTGTCCGTAAAACTCACTTCAGAAGTCTTCTTTCACAATCAGAAGGGTGCAGGCCTTAGTCCACCACGCTGGCCTAGTACGAGTTGTTGGTTGGTAAAATGATAAAGAACTGTCATAAATCTAGGTTTCCTCACGAGTTTTCTTTCACCGTTACAGCAGGCGATAATTTTATAAAGTGCACATGACTGTCTATGAAAGTCATTGATGCGTGGCACTGGGATTCAAACCGAGACCCCTCGAATAATAGAGTTCTTAGCCACTGGGCCATCACCGTTCATTAATTGCTCGAATTATTATTAACCAGGACTACCCGTGCAATAAATTCTAACCAATTTGGTCAAACATTATCGCAAGATCAAGAAGAGTTTAAATCATCCGTCCACAAACTTTCGCATTTTATCATAACATACGTAAGATAGGACGTAAGCAAATAAGCTGCATTTAAATCAGCATGCTAGTGTTCGTGAGTGTCGCAACGATATTTATAATGCTCTCGCGTGCTGAGCGCGCGGCAAATTATGCAGATTCCAGTTAAATGCGCACTTCACTGCACTACCGACTGCGCTTTTTCACCTATGCGATATTCTAGCGAGCGGTTTTGTTCCAAAATATTGTAGTAGAAAAATGCTGTTGTTCTGCCGTGATAGCGGTGATAGCCTAAAAATTCACCTCTTAGGCTGCTTTTCCACCAGAGATGTGCGAGGATGCGTAGCGAGGGATGCGTTTTTGAAAAACCAATAGAATTGCGTCATTTACCTAGCCTCGCTCCGCTAAGCCGTTTCCACCAGAGATGTGCTAATCTCTGGTGGAAAAGCAGCCTTACTCGAGGTTCGGGCTCGAATCCACACAAATGATCTACTTAAAAGTTATGTGCCCTTATCGTCTTCTTGATCCTTGATTGTTGTGAGAGGCCTTTGTCATTAGGCATGCCTAATTAAGAGATATTTTGTGATCTGTAGATAATAATATGAGAATCCGAAATATAAAAATTAAGTATAAAATAAAGGTCTTTATTATTATTATCAGCTTCTTTGTTGAGGTCCATATTCGAATTGGCATGCATCAATGAATTTCTTAAAAGGTATGTGTGCTTTATAAAATTATACGCTAGGTATAATATAAATCTATGTAACGGTGAAGATAAACTTCGTAAGGAAACTTGAAAGCCTGAGAGTTCTCCATAATGTCCACTCAAGGATACCGGTTATGCAAATTTATGTCCTTCCTCAGACGTGTTCTGGTAGAACGTGGATTGGGTTACCGCAACCACGGCCCTTGTAGCCGGACCACGACGTCAACCCGTATGATTACCAGTCAACGTAATCGATGAAGTGCTCAAAGATCACTGACTCTGGCATATCTGGAGCATTGTAAGATTAACCGGAGTGTGCTCGCCGGTGACAATGTTACAAGCTTTCAACGAGTGTAGCGTACAGCGACAACTACACAAGTACACACAAGCAAGAGCCTTAATATTGAAATCTTAGGATTAGTTAGAACGGTTGTAGGTAAGGACGGGACAAGCAAACTCTAGATTCTGCTGAACTGAACGCATGTTAGCTCATTTTATCACTCTCATTGCGACTACAGATACTCGTCAGATAAATTCGTGGGCAAAAGCTAGTAATACATAAGAGTAGCCCATAATATAGAAGTACGTTTGTAAGAAATTTTCACTCAACGAAGCTCGAAGGTACAGTTCGACTACCACAGAATGAAAAAATTTAATGTCAAGAGTTTAAAAATGATTTTTATCGCCAATATTACTATAATAACGCAAAGTGCAAAGTTCCCGTTAAAAATAAATAATTAATAGTTTCGCTACATGGCCGGTCTATGCAGTACACGTAGGGCTGCCGATTTTATTATTTAATAGGTAGTTAGTACCACATGGACGAGTAAGTGTCGAATTTTCCACTTAATTAGATATCAAATGTCCGCCATACGGTACCCAACCAAACGTGCAAGTCAAGAGCCTACCATCTCAGTCAACTTGAGTATCAACGCATAATGATGCGATGAAGCAGTATCAAAGGTTGTAAATGTACAACCTTCAGCTGCCTACTGCTTCAGTCCTTTAAAATTTAATATAATTAACTAAATATTACATACAACATACGGCTGATACTTTTACAATAAAAAATTTCAAAATCAGTAAAGAAACCTTAATCTTCTTAATTGTAATATTGTTTTTCTCTTCTAATAAGTTCCTTTCATGTTTGTTCTTCTTCGTTTCTTCTTAATTGAAATCGCCAGTGTAATGGGACAAGCGCGTGTCATTCGGTAACCCTACGTGCACGTCGATTTGAAACCCATTACCGTGAGAGAGGTGCGCTCAAATGTTGACACAACACTCACAATGTTTGCCTGACGAGGCGACGCGGCAACGGAACGAAATGGCAAAATGGCATACTCCTTCACTACAATGTAAGGAAGCACAATACTGCATGGGTGCAGAGAACTTCGCATTCAATTAACCGCTTTAAGGGCCTCCATAGATTTGAATATTTCTACAATAGGTACCGTACATAAATTACTTCTTCGTAATGTATCATTATTATGTGGTTTATGATTTTATCTGACAAACAGATGGATATACATATGTATATCTTAATAGACAACCTTTGCAAATATTTTTACATGAAAAATAATCTAGTCTATGACTCTATGGTCTCGCCTATGGCTGGTCCAGTTTACCGTACTACTTGAAAACTTAACGCAAATGACGAATAATCGATACGAGTGTGCTACGTAATGACGTATAATGCAACTGCGACCGAACCTAGTTGTAGGTACTGTAGATGAAATATTATTTGCGGAACAAGGGCCGTGTAGGCCTACCATGAGTTTGTATAGGAACCTTCCTGACATTTTTAATTCTAACAAAAACCAAATTCTGAAGTCTGATGAAAAATCATTTATTCTTTTAGACAAGTACCGATGATCAAAGAGGGATACAATACAAATAATCTTTATTTGTACACCAATCTCAAATTAAATATCTACTCATTTTTCGAAAACAATCGGTCGTGTCCCAGAAAGGTTTTCGTCGTCTGGTTAGCCAAGTCTTACCAGTGCGTTCGGTCCTCGGCTTCTCTCAGGGAAGTAGTCATAGGGAGATCAGTCGATAGATAGTAGTAACAATGAATGTGTAAACTTGAAGTTAGTCTGCTGTAAATTATAGTGATGGTAACTCTACCCCACCGTTGAAACATTGTTGGCCGACAGACAGGCCAGCCTACAGCTGACACGCAACAAATGACTAAATTGCCCCGGTACGTAACGGTAACCCATTATACGTGAGGATAGTGTTACACGGTAGAAACTGGACTAAAGAGAAAACACTGTTTTCTCGGCCGTGTTTGTATATTATGCTTGAACATGTACGAGTGTTTACCATGACTTTACCATATAGAAACACAGGATGTAGTAGATCTACCTACATTAAAGGTTCCTCCCGTCATCCTCACGAGTTCAGTAGATACGCTTCGGTATGACAAACCTTTTCATCTCAGTGATAAGCTGTTAACTGCTTGTAACAGAGGCCTCAGGGGCTTTTTTCTACGCCGTTCTTACGCTGATTGGTGAATTGATGTATAAAAGATGATTAGCTCAAAGTCTTTTCTTTGTACCACCGTTGGATACGGATGTCCCCTAACAATATGGGCTGCTCTCCGAATAAGAAACATCCCACACAGGTAGGCCTCAAGCAAGCAAGCAAGCAAGCTGCATGGCGGAGTATGTTTTACGCCTCCATTGTGGAAGTAGGCCCGTGTTTATCAGCTATCAGTGGAACATAAAAGGGTTGCGACCAACCACGATCACCAATCCCATACCAAGGTTAGCAGAACTGGTTCCAGAATTGCTCGCAACCTACGCAATCCCTCCAAATCCCCGGCTTAAAACATCTCGAAGCTTTAACAATTTCGAGATATCTACATAATAATTTACTGCATTTAACTGAAATCGACATAATCATAATGAGATAAGCAAATAGTAGCGATCGAGGTGATTGTAAGGTCCTTGGATTCCCGAGAACCATTATTGTTTGATTGATGATGTTGCACATTACGACAATAATAATTAATATGGCGTGACATTTCGATTTTGTGCACTGTTAGATACCGGGTAAATTTATTTGCTATTGGCTGTGTTGAATACAAACTAAACAATAAATCTAGGTGGTACTGCATAAAGTCACATAACTGCAATCCGTTTAGGTCCCACCGTTGGGGATGAGTCTCCTCCTTAAATGAGAAGGCATTCTTACTCCACCACGCTGCTTTGCGGATTTGTGAAGAAACAGGCTAGTGGCCAACACGTATCGAATGTTTTCAAACCGATAAGGCTTCCGAAAAGGTTTAACGACTGTTATCGATAACAACTGGGACCATGTGGGTTTAACGATCAACCATCTCGGTACTGGCCACTTGTTTAATTGTTTCATAAAGTTTTTTTAACTGTTTCTAACAAGCAGCGCTTCAAATCACGTAGTGCTTTCATACACGGTAAGACCAAATGTCATTCGTGTAGTTAGGCAGATACCGCCCTATCGGCTACAGACACGCTGTTTAAAAGTATAAAACCAAAAATTGGGGCAATTATTCTGTAAGCCCGCTGTCTGCTCTCTGGATAATGTAATAGAGGTCAATAAAAAATCTCTTAGTAACAGAATTAAATAAAAAAATTATACTAAAAAATGAGGTCTTCATTAAACCAGTTTTTTCCAGACAACCTTGCGTTCAGAGAATCACTAAGACATTTAAGTAGGTAATACCGAAAGGAGTAGCAGCGAACCGACACACATTTTACCTACGACAAAAAATACGTGTCTGGAAACGTGATGTCTGTCTTGAATTTGTGCAATAGATGGTTACAGTTTGATAAACCTACAATAAGTAGGTGCATTAAAAGTTTAACTTTACAAAAAATACATTATTTTGTTGCACAGTAAAGGGCAAAGTTAAAGGTCAGCGCATAAAGGAGGCACGACACGTACTTACAGCAAGATTCTATCAGAAAACATTAAGTACCCGCGATAGCCTGGTGCATACCTACCTTGATTTGCAAAACGGACCCCAACATGAATCCAAAAGGTCTCATTAACCGAAATCCTTATATGAATGATTGATGGCAAACATCTCCAAGCTAAATACCAAGATGCTTTTTGGGGAAAATAAAAATCAACATGATAATACCTACTTACGCTGCTTAGACTGGTAGGTAGTCGTCGAGAAGAAAGACAAATGAACATCTGTCATAATCGAACATAACGGAGATGTAAAATACGAATAATTGAAACATTTACAGAACCGAAGTAATAGTTAGATCTAATCTACAAGAAAAGTCAACTTTTAGGAGAACTTCTATAAAATTTTGAACGTGCATGTTGCAAGCTGTCCTAGAACAGGAATTGAAATAAATAAATATGTCTACATTTCAAAATAATAAATTAAAATAATCTGCATTGAAAATATATAAGGAATTCGCATTAATTAACAATAAATATTAATAAAACACTCGGACAAAATTCCTTGCCTTATCACTTTGGAATATCTTACGGTTTACATTTTAAATAAATTAAAATGGCGATAAATAAATCTTGCACAACAAATTGGTACCAAATTTTACATTTATTCTTTTTGATCGTGGAACAGCAAACATATGCAGGCTACCTGATTTTAAGTGATACACTACATCGACCATTATTTATACATGGGCAAAATCATTATGCGTCATATGCCTAATGTCGAATAGACGCTGATCTTCCGACTAAAACCCCATGGTGCTAATTTATCAGGCCACGGACACACTTTCGCATTATTCCGCAGCCCAAACAGTTTTGATCAGCTCGAAACCCTTACTAAGAAGAAAATTTGAAGAAATGGAGCTGGAGTTCCTTCATAATATGTCTACTAGGTACATGAGTGCGAGGGTAAACTCCTAAGTGGTAAATTTACACAGTTACATCAACTACGATCGAATGTCGGACGTTGAAATTGATTACCATTGCAACTTTTGTAAGGCTAAGAAGGAAACAAGGCAAATAATTACAAATGCTTAAAACGGCTGGCAGTTTTTAAAACGCGAACGTTTACACGAGTAAGGCGAGATCAAAAAAATGAACCTTTCAATCTCAAAATGGAACAATTTTTCAGCCGCATTTATTTCAATCCAGGAATAATGTAAACAAACTGTGCCTAATGAGTGAGACGTGATTTTGAGTGCCTACCTACGCCAGACGAGCAGATCATTACAAATCCATATAAGCCCCCCGTCTGAAGGCAAGTTAATGACGGGCCGTCATTCGGGCCAGTCTAATGCGAAATTTGTCGAAAAAACGAGAAGTACACAAAATTGTTTTAAATGGGCAGGTAGGGCGCGCCCGTGTGACCTACAGCCCGCCAGTTATTGCCCAAAACGAAAAAGGAGAACCGCCTTTTAGGGACCCATGCTAAAGATAAAATAATTGTTGTACTTATAAAACAATTAGTGTTGAGGACAGTCCTTTATATAGAGACAGGAGAATGAAATACCCGTGCGTACCCGTGGCGCCGTTTGTCTGTACTTACTAATATTTCAGAATTTTTATCGTAGCCTGCAGACCAGAGGCAAGGAAAGGGAAGGGAAGAGGAAAGGGAAGGGAAACTAAGGGCAACTAGGCACGTGCCAAGAGGTGATAAGTTATACGGGTTCGCTCATTTAGTTTTTAACAATAAAATAATGAACATAAGAAATCCTACTAATGATCCAACTGGGCTGTAACTTAGAATACTACATGTGGACGTACTATTATATATAGTCGACTGGTTGAACAACTGGTCGGACGACATATTGGACGACAAATTGGACAACTGGTTGAATGAATTATTATTGGACAGCCAGGGACTAGTTGGAATGGCACATAACCTGATTTTGGGTACCATTTGAAGGTTTACCCCGTTTACCCCAAAAAAGACCACTCGTTTGAAGTAATCAGGGCCTGATCTAGAGGACATGTCCTCTAACCGTAGCTTATGGACAACACCTAAAACTGTAAATATGGTAATCCCATCTATTCACGTGTAATCACAATTCACAAACACTTCGTTCTATGTGTGGCGGTAGATACCTCTTCAGGTAACATCGCGTTAAAATTATTATGCAAAAACTGAATATTTATGAGATCTCATTTATGAATATAAAAATCAAGATTTTTAGGAATATAAGGAGACTAACGCACGGACTAAAATTTTTTAAGCGATAATTCTGGCTTCAGCGCCCTCCATTAATTATGTTGTAAAATATTCAATTTAAAATCTTGCTTCCAGCTACTGTTTAATTATACGTAAGATAAAATCTGATAACGTATGCAGACGAATTTGCATTAATATCTTTTATGAGTATAATGGATTCTGATAATGCAAAGGATCGATCGTACATTTTAATCAAGACATCATTAGAAAGTTACGGCAAAGATAAATATTCTGTAAATGTATGGACAATATTTTTTATAGCTAGCTGACCCCGCAGTTTGTTAAGCGATATAAGTTATCGAGCGTTAAAAATCGACTATTAAAAATAGGGGTTGTTGATAGAAGGGTGAAAATTTAGGGTCGTTTGTATTTTTTGATGCCACATTATTGAAAAATAAAAAAAATAAAATTTGTCCAAAAAATAAAATAAAAATGTTAGGTGTGGACAGGACAATCCATCACTTAGGGGTATGTAAAATAAACGTCAGCCTATTCTCAGACCTACTGAATATGCATATAAAATTTTATAAAAATCGGTCAAGCCGTTTTGGAGAAGTATGGTAACTAAAACTGTGACATGAGAATTTTATATACATATAAGAAGAAGATGAGTAACTAACGAGCATGCAACATTAATAATTTAATAAGGTACATTACATATAAATAAACTACTTATTTATACTAATACCTTGTAAAGAAGTTAACTGCCATGTTTATTGACATTACCATTACTGTAACTATCCGAGGATAACGTACAAATTACTTCAAGATGTGTTTATTATAAGTGCAATTTTATTCATTCCTTAGACAGATTGATAGTGACCATTATGTCTCCTCCGTGGGTGGTTTCAATTACATAACTAAAGTGCTAATAACCTAATACGTATGATAATGTAAGCATTTAATATTATGCATTATCAATTATAATTATAATATCTCTATGTATGATGTAGAGATTTCATATTTTAAGTAGATTAAATTTGTGTTGGTAATATCTTAAAAAAATTAAGAGGTTCTCAATTTGTCGAAATCTTTTCAATAAAAGCTTTACTATACTTCTGGTGAAAGTGCTTGTCTAAGATTATAACTTGATAAGCTAAGCTGCTCCTTTTGACTATGATACACGTTTTGAATCTCTCCAACAAACACATCTCCTCAACCACAGTACAAAATACTGGTTTTGAGGCAGATCACGGCTCTTTAGGCATTCGTCAATATTTTTGCTCGATATGAATGCCGCATATTAAAAATCACGTAAGCCTCATAACCGAGGAGGCGACAATGTTTCAGCTACTTGGAGGTTTGTGTGTGAGTCGGATTAGATTAGATACGGATTCTATCCGCTATTTCTATAAGCTTTCGCTTTATATATCCTCATAAATGGTTGTCTGTCACCGTCAAACACCGCCTTTTGCATTTTACCATTCCCAATAAATTTTTATTGTATTTATTTAGTGTGCAGTAAAGAATATATAAATAAATAAAGCATTGATAGTATGATTGAGGATATCCGCCATATCTCGACAAGTGGCGATAGTCACTATAGCCGGAAATGAGTCAGTTTTTCTAAAAACATTGTACATAATATTTTTCCCACTTACCGGTTCAGTGTCGCCTTGACTGTCCTTGCCGAGACCTTCGCCCTTGGACCAGCCCATTTTCTCCAGCATTTTGAACCCTTTGTTCTCAGTAGGTATAAACCTAAGGACAAAATGCTATTTTCAACAATGTTTTTATAATGGACATAAACCTGATCTTAACGTTTTGAAACTTTACTCATGTAAGTTTATTTTTGGCAGAAAAACATGATAGTATTTAAGTTTTAAGTCGTATTTAAGTCACTGTAGCCCCGTTTTCTCGTTGGGAAATTCATCACGAATAGCCAATTTCATCTAAGCCGGCCGTCCAGAGAATTATTAGCACCTAACAACACACTAAACCGTAAAACTTTTCTGCTAATTGCTATTTGTTGGGGCTAATTTCCCTTTTTTCCTAGACCTCAAAACCGATAGCCATTTAGAGGACCTGTACTTGTTGATGTGATGGAGCTAGAATTCTTCCATTCCATCCCGTACTTTCAGAGATATTCGGGAAATTCACTGAGACCCATGAATTCCGTTTAACCTTAAAGGTTCAAAGATGTTGTTTTAAAGGAAAGTTATCCCAAGATTATTTCTTGTTTATTTCCATGTATTTCCTCAGAATATGTGTCACACTTTATAAAATTAAATATCACCTGCTGTTACGGTGAAGGAAAACATCGTGAGGAAACCTGCATGCCCGAGAGTTCACAAAAAAAATGTTCTCAAAGGCATGTGTAGTCCACCAACCCGCAGTGGGCCAGCGTGGTGGACTAAGGCCTACATCCCTCTCATTACGAGAAGGAGACCCGACCCTGTAGTGAGTCATTAATGGGTTACTGACATGTGTCACACAACTCTGTCTCTACTAACCTGTGCTGTGTCTCAGTGACAGTTCTAAACATGTGCAGCCCAGGTTCTATTTAGTATAAGAAATGGGCAAACTTACGTGTCTAAATCACTTCTTTGTGTCTTCTCGGCGTGATGGGACGACCCAACCGTTTCCCTTCTCGCCTGAGCCCTGTCGTTGTACGCCGTTTCTTCGATTTCAAGCAGTTTTGGCGCGTACTTATTCTTCAGACGGGCCAACTCCAACTGGTGTTGCTTTTGCACGCTACACGTTCGAGTGTACGCGACTTTCCTCTCTTTGTCATCAGCTGTAAGGACCATTTTAGGATAACGTCACATGCCTTCAAGGTATTTAATTTTGGACTGATATTCAAGCCAGAACCTTTTGAAAAAAGGAAAAACCTCTTAGCCACCAGGCTATCATTAACCAAGATAACAAAAAATCTTATAAAAGTTTGTTTCATTTATGATACATTATTCTTTTAAGAGCTCAACAAATTTAAACCCATATCTTTGTAGTCAAGGTATTGCAGCCCTATGGAATAAGGTATGAAGATATATTATTAAATTTATAGTGCCTTTACATATTTTGAAAATTTAAGGGGGACCTTACCTTCCAAAATAAGGCCAGGCTCGCAATGCCCGCACGTGTCGGTGCCGGCGTGGATGTGACACAGCAGTTTGGTCTCGCCCAGCTGTATGGTACTTCCATGGACCACCTGTGAATAGCACAACATTTTGCTTACTAATTCATCTCCTTACAGAAAATGTGGTAATTCTTGCTTTAATTACTCTTCCCTTATATTTGGCCACTCTATCCAAGAATAGAGAGCGCACACTGCAAACTGTTTAATGGCCAGTTTCAATAACCAACTGGCGGATATGGATAGCTCTACAGTACTGTAGTTTGGTTGCCAGGCTGTTATTTTGAAGAAATTCATAAAAATCTTGTCAATCAAAATATATGTTAATCAGATAGCATGCATATATTTTTCAGCTGTTAAATAGTCTTTTTGCGCTTACCTCCATTGGTTTACTGACTTCTTGGCTATCTGACATTCGAACACCGTTCAGTATAGTGCCATTCTTGGAGCCCAGATCGACCGCTGTGTATATTCGTTTATCAGTGTCAAATTTAATATCCAAATGATTCTGTGAAACAATAAAAATGGGAATTATAAAGTAATTCTTAGTAACTCCAAAATTAGTAGGGTCATAGCCATTCACCCTGTGAGGTACTGTGAAAGCACTCACATCATTGTAGTTGCTTTTAATTTTATTAATGGACTGTTTGGCAAAATAACATAATATAGAAGTATTTCTAACAGTATGGTAAAATATAAATATGTCTATAAGACCTTTTAAATCCTCTGCTGCTATACATTCCACTGTTCTTTTCAGGTTATCAATCCAACTTGTCAGAGGATGACATTTTGCCTATTGGTTATCACCATTTGAGGACCTTTATTTGCATCAATTAATAGTCCTTCAAACAATGTGATCAGCTTAGTGTTGCTTCAAGCAACACAAAGCTTTTGAAGCAATCACAAAGCAATTGAATTTTACTAGGTGTGGCTTTAAAGCATACTAAGCAAGCACCAGGCTAAGGTACAAGTACCACGTTTGTATGTTTAAAATGATCTGATGTCAATTTACCCTAGAAACATTGAAATCCTTCAGCAAGACAGCATGATGGTCTCCCTCTCTGCCGATGGTGCCGCCATCTTTCGTGACCAGGAATAAACTTCCCACTTTCAACTTCGGCAGATTCGTTTCGCGGACCACAACTCGCATGCAAGGTGGATGGTGCTTCGCTATCGATTCTGTAAAGACAATAAGTTCAAATCAGCTCAATTTAGCATAGGCGGAAATGAATATTCATTCCTTCATAATACATAATATATACCTATTCAGGTGTATTTATGCTCAATTGAGCTGGCCTCGCCCTGTGAGGTACTTTATCACCACCGTTTTAACCTGCTTAAAGTTGCGTGTTCATGTCTTGTATTCAAGCGGTCATCTTACCGCGGTAGCACACGTCCGCCAAATGCTTGAATGTTTCATCCAAGTTTCGCCCGTATTACAACGGAGAAACGGTGGCAAACTTCAGCGGTTTCGCTAGTTCGCGGCTTCGCGGCGGTGGTGTGCTACCGCGCTTAATCCTCATGAGTCATACACATTCACGTACAAGACCTCTTCCACACAGAATTTCTGTCCCATTTGAGGTTGGATGTGAGTGTCCGTAGGCTGCAGTGAGCACTTAACGTCAGGTGATATCCACGGCCATGATGATTGCTACTTGCAAACACATCCACACCAACTTCATACCCTACAGTGGACCTAAAAACATACATGAGAAACACTTCATGTTCTTCATCCAATGTTAGTTTTCTAAATCAGCAATGTTTATACTTATTACACCCCTAAGTCAGACTTTTCTGTATGAGGTGATTATTATTCAAAAATGCAAAGTAACAAAGAAGTTTTGTCAAAAAAAAAATTGTCATAATTATAATATTAGATCCCTTCAGTCTTTCATTTACCATCTTCGCTAGCAGTTGATGTACTGAGGTCCGCTTCATCCTGTGAACTTTCTGATTCAACATCAGAGGCACTGCACTCCCCATCTTCAAACTCTGGATTGTCTTCCTTCTCTTTGATTTCTGGCTCTACATCCTTTGTTATGTCTTCTTTATTATGCTCATCTTTTTGTTCAACATCTGCTTTTTCAATGTTGTTATTTGAAGTTTCCTTTTCCTTCACACTTGCATCAGTATTTTTTTTGTCACCTTTCTTTATTTTCTTCTTCTTGGGCTTGCTTGCGTCCGCGTCTTCATCCTGTAATAACATTGGTAATGTTGGTATGATGGAGGTACTTTTGATCATTTTATTTACCTAAGGCGGCTGAGCCTCGGAGTGAAACCTGAGAGAAGTTTTTCGTCAGGTTTTCAATGTCATCAGATTTAGATGCCTGAAAGCAAAAAACACGATTATTATCAATATGAACAGAAAATATAATAGCTTTTAATATTATTATTTCATGACAAAAGTTTATAATAATAGAAGGCCGTCATTCTCAATACTTGCAGAATAGTTAGAAAGTTTCTGCAAACAGACACTTCTGTTCCATACGACAATTAACAAAATCTGATTGTTCCTCACTTGGTGTAAACCCGTGAGAAACATGAATACCCGATTTTACACAAGTCGAGAACCACAAGAAAAGAAAAAATAATAATCATTTATTCATTCAGACAGCTTACAGTCTATAATGTTATAGACTAATAAATTTGTAGGTGGTGGTAGGTGAGGCATACTGTGTGAAACTATTCACCATAATACAAATTGTTTGTGATAACAATATATAGTTGTTTATAGAATGTTCCAAATTTAATTAATCTAATGAAGAATACAAAACTAATTTATTTACCTATATCACCAATGATCTTTAATCAACGGGTATTTCATTACCTTTTTATGTTTTTTAGGTCTCCTGATTGGCACTTCTGGTTCTTTCCGTGTTTCAATACTCCTGTCTGGATAAGAATGGAAAACAAATGTCTTTTGTTCGTCTGAGTAGTAGTAATAGCACCCTGTATCTGTGTGGTAGTAAAGACCAAGTTCCTGTAAATAATAATGAAACATTATGTAGAAATACATGATTAATAAATAACGGGAAAATCTCCCAGTGTCCGTCTTGGAATGTAAACTATGTTGGTTGAGTGGTCACTCAAACTCAAACTCAAAAGCTTTTATTCATTATTAGGTACAATTTGTGCACACTTAATGAAAGTCATACAGATAAATTATGCATTCTACATTCATCCGCTTTGATCGCCCCTCAGGCAAAACGTACACTGGGAGAAAAAAGCGGGCGGAAAAAAACTCCCAACACTCTTTTAAAAGTAAATAAAACTTAGTCTATAATGCACTACAGCCTGTGGACACCATGGAGCTTGTCTAACCTCAAATGACTTATGCTATCTGGGATCATAATATTTTGTAGTTAGTCGCTCATGAGGACTAAGATGTTCACCTCAAATAAAGCAACAAAGCATCCCCAACAGAAACACACGCCTTCATAGTTTCATGGTAGGTTAAGAGTGTGGTGGTAAGGTACCCCAATTACAATTTGTATTATTTATATAGCTCGATCAATTTTGTTCCAACATGTTCGTGTTCATTGTCACATCAAATTTATAACTATAACACAGAAAATAACACAAGTAACTCACAGAATTGTAATAGTACCCTGTCTTGTAATCATAGTACATTCCAACAGATTCCACATACACCATTCCGGATTGCTGCATTGCACTTTGTGCTACCTCTTTTACTTGTTCTGCTATACTTTTCTCTTGTTCCCCATTATCACTATTCGTCCAACCAATCTTATGTTCTGCCTTTTCTTTCTTTTGGTCATCATTAGTTTTATCTTGAGATTTTTCTTTATAACTCTCATTTTCTGTTTGAGTAGATTCGTCTTTGGTACTTATTTTATCCTTAGATGAATTTGTATCTGTTTTATTAATTGCTGTATCAGTCTTTAAAGCAGATTCGGTTTGAGTAGTGACAGTGGATTTTTGTTCTTTAATGTCTGTTATTGATTCTATTATATCAGTTTCAGTTGTAACTATGGTTTCTTTCAATGCTGGTTTTTCATTGGAATACATTTCAGATTCCTTCTTGGCTAAAGAATGCTGTTCATTAGAGACATTAGATTTATTGTCTTCTTTAATAATGCTCTCATCTGCACAACCATCAGTAACAGTCTTAGTTTGGCTAGAGCAATCTTTAGAACTACTCTCATAAGAAGTACTTTTGTCAATACTTTCTTTCTTTTCAAATAGTAAAATTTCAGTCTGTGTCATTGAATTTCTTGGTAATTCTTCCTGTTTGTCAAGTTCAGGCTGATCTTCCTTTTCTTCTAAATTGTTTACATCAGACTTATCTCCCTGAAATTAAATATACCACTAAAATTGCTATTTGTTAAGGATGCGACAATCCAATCCGATATTTTCGAAGATTGGATTGAAGGCATACAATCCGAATGGGGATTAATACAAGACTACAGTATCGGATTGTCAATCCAAACATTTTAGTTTACACATAAGGTAATGCAGGCATGATGTTGTTGAGTGGTGAGTCCAACTTACCAAAGTAACTTAAAATTTATTTAATCAACATTTAACAATTTAGGATTGTTTATGTTACAATAGGTACTTTATGTTATAACTAAGACTGATACAAACTGATTTACGTACCATACATTTAAGCTGTTGCTTCATTTTCTTTAACAATTCGTTTTTCTTCCGAATACTCTGTCTCATTTTCAGAATAAGTTTCAGTATCTTAGGTCTATACTTTAGCGATAACCGTAGTCGCCGCATATTAAAACAATTTTTGTTCGGTGGTTTGGGTATAGTTTCATCTGTTTTATTCATTGTCAAAGGCAGGTATTGTAATGAAAATACCGACACGCGATCTTTAAATAATTATAAATAACAATGGAATTCACTTGTTCAACAATAAACAAAAATGAAATTGAAAAAGTAGTGAATGAATTAAACCATCAATATATTATTATTAATTTATTATGATGACTGATTGACATTGACATGACAATGACACGGCCGCGAGCCGCGACTGTCAATGTCAACTGTCAATGTCAAATAATGTCAAAATCTCAATTCTATCGTTGACACTACCGTCGCATAAGGTATTTTCCTATATTCAGCCAACTAAAATAAAAAGAAAATGAAAAATATAGGGGAAATAAAAGAGACAAAATAAAAAGCGCACGGATGGAATTCTAACAGTGCGTTATCAATTCTTTTTTAATTAAACAAGCATGTAATAATGAAGTATAATTAGTTATGTACTCATATTTTCATGCCAGGCTATAATGATTATTTTTCATCAGTGACACCAGACATCTGATCTACTTTTTATAGTTTGGGTTTGATCCAAATGCAAAGTATCTTTAATAGTTTTTTAAATATTTCTGTTCTCGTATTATTATCCAGCACTCTGATGACTTGAAACTACTGTCGTTCGTCAAGAAATGACGCAAATAATTTCATACTCTTATATACATTTTCCGCTGTGTGAGGAGCTGTTCTCTGGGAAGCTTTACTCACTCTATTTTAACATTGAGGTATTCTCATCAAATGGCATTGCAAAAATCTGGTTTGTATAAATAAAACACACATTTTCTGTACCATTTTATTAAATTAGAAAAGAAAACTCATCAATTACATACATAAATTATGTGCGTTTTAATGAGAAGTGTTCAAACGAAACTGCCTTTATAGATAAATCTATCAAATGATAAAAATGGTTCGGTTCTTCGTGGACATCATTAAGTACAACTATCAGGAAATAAAATATAATTAAATTAAACACTTCAGCTGCACTATAAAATTGTATAACGCTAAAAAGATCTATAAATGCAAATTCTAAATGAGTATAAAGTAGAAAAAAATACATCCAAAGGAAAGAGTTACCTTTATAGCTCATTTCGTTCAGTAGTCCCTATCGTTTACATAATTTGTTAACCTTACAGCTATGGTAATAGTTAGACAAGTACAAAATGATATTTTATTCTTAAAAATATCTATTCGTAGCCTAAAACTAAAGTCAGTTGTATAACGCATTACATTATAAATTGTAATTCAATATACCCGCCAGCTAATTATATCGTTTTGTAAACAACCCATTTAATAAGAGCGTAAAAGCATTCTTCTAGAAGACAACATAGCTGCATGCGTTCAGCATCGCTCCATCCTCAAAATGTACTATAATAATTCACATACACACACTCATTACCTATTCAGATATCATATTGTTGGAAGATCTACGCTAAAGGCTAACATGTTACATTTTCGATATGTTTATATTAAATTACATTATTAAATAACAACTTCAAAACCATGGCACACATTTAGCCAAACGCGTCTTCTTTCTGTTATTTTGGTCTTCGAGTGAGTCGATATGAAACTAACCGGTGTAGCTGCGTGAACATTTGAAAAATATATCTTTTGAAAATAGTTATACACATCGTTATATATACGTAGTCAATAAAAAATTAACGCATATCTTTAGTAGTACATCGCCGAAATCTAATAGCTAATGCAACATTCCCTACTTCAACAATAACACTAGATACAATATTTCATAGCAAGTCTCCAGTTTTTACTTAATTGAATTAATTTATCATCAACACCATAAACATACCATGTTACACCTACGACTCACAACTACTCGTGACAGTTACTTATCATACAAGAAATTCGTAGTCACAAAAAATTGTGCACAATTCCTTTACATTAATTATGAGGTTCGTTTACGTTCACTTAATTGATAAATTTTATATATGTATAATTTTCGTAATAAATGCAATTTTAATTTTATAATTTAGCATCAGCAAATGCATTCACAAGATTCAATTGAGAAAATGAAAGGAAAGCCAATAATTGAAGCTCTTTAAATTAAATAGGGTAAAGTAATTGAGAGGCTGAAACGAATGATCGACTAGTTTCCTCACAAAATCTTATTTAAGATGTAAGAAATTTAATACATGATGCGATAAGTTAAAAAAGTAAATAATTCTTTATCATTATGGACACGTTGATGACCAAATTATATTATGGAAATAAATAAGAAATTCAATGTGGTGTTTATAGTGTTTGGTCACAATTTCTCCATTGGTTAGTAATTTATATAAAAAAGTATAACTGTTGTTAACATACCAATATTAAAAATAATAAGTCGACACCAGTACGTGTCGGCCGGTTCACGTTACACGGTTTGAATAAATATTTAAACATGTAGAGGCTGTATCAACCATGAGTTTTTTATATTGATTTTTACTATAAGAATAAAAATTATAAAATTCATATGAAAAATCTATACAGCGTCTAGCAGTTACGTAAGACGCAAGACTTGTACGTAAAGCAACTACGTATTTGAGGTAAAAAACTCATGGTTGGTACCGGTTGATCAACCATCAATCCCTGGATAAAATTAATCGAGCTGCTGAACGAACGAATCGACTAGTTCCTTACAAAGTAAATTTGTCGACCGCGTCGGCCGGTTCACGTTCATAAACTAGACGTTTTAGGGGGGAACGTAGGGGGGAGGTTTTCTGTAAGTGGGCGTGGCCTTGGGGCGGGGCGGGGTGCGGGACGCGGCGAAGGGGGGCGGCGGCCGGTAGGGAGCGTCGTCGGCTCTGTAGTCCGGCGCGGGCGGCAACAGCGGCGGCTTCTCCTCCCGCATGATGACCGGACTCTTGTCCGCCGGTTCGGTGTCCGCGCGCTCTTCCAGCTCGTCCTGGAATATCACCGGGATGCCCTTCGATCGGAACGCTTGACGTTCCTCCTCGTCGCCGACGCTCATTTTACCTGCGAGTTACAGTTAGACGTATGAATACAATTCGACCACAATAGAGTGTCGTCTAACAATGCTGCATAGAATTCTATTGATTAAATTTATAACATGAATTGAGCAACAAACAATCTGAGCCAAGATTATTTGATGGCACTTGCAACTTCTAGATCATTCTATCACGATCTCAAACAGAAGTCCTATTTTAAAGTCATAAATAACTTGGCTAATAATAACAGATTTATTAAAGGAAGATGGATTACTAAATTATTTAAGATTCGGACCAATTAAGCTTGCTTATTTAAAACGTAAAATTTATAATGCAAAATTATAGTAACCCAAATTTTACTTAGGCTTTTTGTTACTAGCGGCTATGATGATTGTAGTGCCCAAAATTATTTTTGCAGAAAAGTAAATGCTTAGTGTAAATGTAGTAAAGTAGTTGCAGTCGCACTTTTCCCTATCAAAAAAATAATGACTAAACACTTGCAGGGATGCTTACTAATAAATGTGCAAATCAGTGCAGAAAACGTTTAAAACTGAAATGTATTTGTACAAAAATAATATGTATGTTCAAATAAAATTCTTTAAAAACAATAAATTGTCGATACAAATAATATACATTGATTTCGAGTGATGACAAAAATTATTCCTAAATTCAAATATGCAAATGGTGCACTACGATAGCAAAATGTTTGTAAATCACCTTTCTTTTGTCAAGAATTCTCACCCCCTATGGTCAAAAGTTAAATTATGATTTGAGTCATTTCACTTAGTTAACATAGATAGGTAGATTCATTTAGTAATATTCACAGTATTCAATTTAATTTAATTCAATTATTCACATTTCTTTTAAAGACATTATTACGTACTACTTACTTGTACTAATTTCAATTTTTACTGCTATTAAACACTACAAAAAGACTAGACTAATAGCATTTATCATCTTGATTTTCATCATCATAATATGAAATACATATTGCTGACGTCTTATGATTCAATTGGGAAACGAGGAAGGTTTGTCGGAATAACGTTGAGATGACCATCTTACCCCTACGATACAGCACATTCACTTATAACCTCATTTTATTATTGTAAAACATATGCTGAATACACTTGTCAGCCAGCAGTAACTACTAAATAGCATATGAAATGCCCAATCTTTGCCGCGTATAGAAGGGGCTTCTGCCTATGCATAATCTATTGTAAGTAGACGAAAATTATAAATAATCATAACAATGCCTCACCTGTACGCCGTCTCCTGTACAGAACGCACGCGATGACACCAGCGACCAGTATCATGCAAACGATGACCACCGCTGGGATGATGAATGTCACTAGATAGTCCGAATACTCCGACTCTGCACTGCTGGCCTTATTGGACAGGTTGGTGCTGGTGTGTACTGGAGTGGACGTCTTGGGCGTCTTCGTGTTCTGTTCGGCGCAGAGGCCTAGAGGTATCAGCCGAATGGACATCACTTTCAGGTCCTTATCGAATATCTGGTCGACGTTCTCTTTGAGGTTTCGTTCGTCGACTATTATCATCTTTCGTAGCTCCTCGATCTCGCGTTTCGGACACCTGTCCATCGGTAAACTTGTGTTGTACCTGGCGAAAAAATCATAATATGTTATTGGTTGTATTTATTACCAAAAGATATTTCAGCACTATATGACTAATTTTTCAATAAAGGTCACGAAAATGTTACAAGTGCAGACAAATTATGTGCAGGGGAATATTTAGTATACTAATATGTCTATACTGGTGATACAAATATTAATGCATCGACAACAACTGTGTTTGAGCGAGAGTGACACCAGAATGTTGAGTTGTTGGTTTAGTTTACATAATAGGTTGGGGATAAACTCAGCTATATCAGCCATAATGTATTACCCGCGCAATGACTATGGACCCCATCTATGGACATTTCAGAAAACCTACGTCCAGTAATTGACTTCAAAGGGCCAATAATGATAAAAGCAAAAACGTCATTCTCATCAGATCACGTGACTCACCATATAATCGTAGGCGGATTATCCGTAATGCTCTGAATGCGGATGTTGTCGGTCTCCTTCTGTCCGAACAGCGCTGCCAGCTTCTCCACCACCTTCCGCTTGCTGTTGGCGTTGTCGACGAGGTTCGGCGTCGGGTCCATCGTCATCTGGAACTCCACGGTCGGCCGAATGGTGGGAGCCTTGGCTACCTCCACTATCAAGCTGTCGTATGCGCTCTTCTTGCTCGAGTCTTCCGCGATCTGGAATTTCAGACGATTAATAATGTGTAACAGAAGGTCTATGCCCAACGGTGAACTTAAAAAATCTGATAGTGTGATCGTCGAACAAACTTATTAGGTTGGGTATTTAGGCGATGATAGCCCAGTGGCTAAGATTTCGGCCTCTTACTCGAAGGGTCCGGGTTCGAATCCCAGTGTCACGCACCAATGACTTTGTAAAAAAAGTTATGTGCGCTTTATAAAATTAAAATATAACCTGCTGTTACGGTGAACGAAAACATCGTGAGGAAACCAGCATGCCTGAGAGTTCAGAAAAAAATTTTTCTCAAAAATATGTGAAGTCCACCCACCCGCAGTAGGCCAGCGTGGTGGACTAAGGCCTACAACCCTCTCGTTGTGAGAGGAGACCCGACCCTGTAGTGGGTCATTAATGGGTTACTGACAATAATGTGTTAATGCCATCTGACAACAAGGACACTGCAGGAATATTAACAATTAAGATGAGTTATTTTTTGAATTTGAAATAGGTATGTAGTTAACATAATTATAGTGGTTGTAGACCTGTGCCTAAGAATACGACCTGGGTCGGAGTTCGCATATTCGGGCATTGCCTAGTGCGGATTAGATGTCAGTGCAGAGGCCTAAATTTGGGAATCAAAATTGTGACAAGAGACCTAACCCTGCAAGGGGCCACTAATTTGTTACAGACATGCCTGTAGTTAACACCAAACACAATCAGAATTTGAATCAATATGGCTGGTATTGGGTAATGCCAGGCCTGGCCCACTCCCCGTGTCGGTATCAAAAATATACCTACGCACAGCGGCCCAGTATAAACGGCTAGAAAGGAAAGTGGAATAGGTACGAGTAACGCGCTAGAAAGAGACGCAAAAGGTAGCGGGAAAGTGGAATAGGTAAGGCTTATGCGCTAGTAAGAGACGCAACATTATCGTAGGTGATTAAGCGCTGCGCGATTTGAATTGGACTTAATCGAATCATAGCTAGAGTTTATATTTGTTTAAATGACTTCGAAGTGGGCCTTCTGTACTTGTACTATTATGTATTCTGTGCTAATGCCCAGGACACTTTTTGCTTCGGTAACCTTAGATATATAGTTGTAGCAGTTGTTGAACGTCATATGGACTAGTCCTTGACTAGTTACTCACCAGTTGATAATGCACGCTGCCTTCGTCCCCGGGTCCGGGCAGGCCGTAGAACTCCTGGTTGCGGGCGTCGAACTGCAGCCAGTGGGTTGCGGGCAGCTCGGAGCGGTCGCTGTACCGGAGCGACAGCGCCAGGTTGCGGGTGCCGCCGTCCTCGGGGTCGAAGAATGTATCCTGGAAGTTGAAAAAATGCTTATTATGTTAAGACCAGCCCATTGTCCCTTTAACTTCGAAGGTTCTGATGGATAATTTAATTTTTAGACTATTAGCAGTAATTTTTAGACTAGAAGCGCTTTGCTTATCCTGGGCTTTCTGAATCCAATGGTTATCTGCAGTATCTTCAGACAATTAGATCACATGGTGGCCTGCACTCCTTTTGCCAAGACGTGGTTTCCATTTGACGACCTTTTTTCCATGTTGGTTATCAGAAATTCATTGCCCCACTCCTCGGCCATGAGACTGAAATGACCATTTAGGACCAGGTCATACAGGTATGTTTATTTGGGACTTCTATAAGTCTATCAGTCCTTTGAAGTCTGCTGTTGGTTCTCCTACCCAACCTAATAAGTACGTTGGCGACGATCACACTATAAGTTTTTTTAAGTTCGCTGTTGGGCATAGACCTTCTGTAACTGACGCAAATACACGGTCGGGTGGTCTGTCTATAATCCTTTGGCCAAGATATGTTATATATCTAAGGACCTCTTAGCCCCACAGGTAGAATGCTATAGCCAACCCATTACCACTTTTAACTTTGAGCGTTGTTTAGAATGTTCCAGAAGCTTACCTCAGGCACTTTATAGACGAGCAGGTGTCCCACAGTAGCCGTGAGGTGGTCGACCTGGTTGCGGGTGACGGGCGGGTAGGTGTCGGGCGCGGGGGCGGGCGGGGGCGCGGGGGTACATCGCCCCGCCCCCCTCACGGCCACGTGACTGACTTTCAGTTCGGGCGACATGGCCCGTGCCAGCGCCGCTGACGGACTGTTCGATTCCGTGTCTGATTCCATGATCTGTAAGGGAACAAGTTGGTGAATATTTTTTAAAGAAAATGGATAATGTTTTTTATGTGTTCAACCAGCACAGAATCACACGAACCACCTAATGGTCATCATCACATCGCATTTGTGGCTATGCCCTTTTTGAAGAACCCTATATAGGTATCTAATGGTAAGTGGTCACCATTGCCAATGGACACAAGTAACACCAAGATGTTGTCAGTACATTGACAACTCTGTTTCTATTTACAACCGTTTGAGAATCACATCACTGGCTTTATCAAAATTCTGCCAAATTCATAGGGAAGAATAAAGTTTAATATGTTTTGTTTCATCAATTTGACACAAAAACCATAATGTATGAAAATTTAGAAAAAATGCTTTTCATTCTACACGTACATAAGGTGATAAAACGAGTGCTTGTTATATGTCTCAGTGATCCGGCTCATGCGTACGGCTCAAGGAAATAAAACGATTACTTTTATTACCTCCCAGTGACGAGGCAGTTATTATTAGTTTCATGAAAAATGTTAACAAATCGGCTACAAAAACGATTGCCGTAATTACCTTCATGAGCCTCTTAATATCGTCCATGGGGCACGCGGGGTCCTTCGGCAGCGTATCGTTCGTCCACACAAACTCGCACATGTCGCCCGTCTGCGTCGCGTTCAGCACCGTTATGTGATGCATGTCCGTATACCGAAACAGGTTGACGATCCCCTCCAACGCGCGTATCTGCCAATCGATAGTGTTGGAGTACGCTTTGAGCAGTCGGAATTGCATTGCGAACTGGTGGTTGATGGTGCGCCCGCTCTTGTGTTGCTGCACGGTGATGTAGAGCGTGTCACGCGCGACGAGCCCCTCGCTGTCCCGTGCTTCAACTATGAAGTGCCAGCGAGACACGTGCGCTTCTAATGGCCTGGAAGTGAGATTGACGGTAAAAAAAACTGGCACAATAATAATGGAATTGGCTGCAACCCTTTTATGGCCCACTTCCCATAACTGGGGGAGGCCTCGATACTCCACCACGCTGCTGCTCCGGTGCAGATCGGTGAGAAACGGGCTAGACGGCAACCCATGCGGGATGCTTTCGAACCGCCGGAAGCCCTATCTCCAAAAAGGTTAAACAACTGCTATCATTTCGATAACAACCGCGATCGACGGCTTAACGTGCCATCCAAAGCACGGAAGCGCGCATTTAATTCACTACTAGTGGTCAACCATACTAACAGTGCCCAACGGTGCTGATGGGATTATTCTGGGTCACAACTGCAGAAAAATTACCAACTTTCATATAATGTCAACACACACAAACACGGCAACTGCCAACAATTTTAATGGATACACACCTTTTAAATAAGACTATAAAGAGCGAATAAATGGATACTCACAGGCCGTATACCTCGCGTGCTCCCGGTATGAACTGCACCCAGGAGCTCTTGCTGAGAGGCACGTTCTCCGCTTCGTACATGGTGAATGTGAGGTTGCTACCGTCTTCTGGGTCCGTGAATAAGTCAGCCGGGATTATGTATCTGTAAGTATAATAACATAATTATAGCTTTATTACTATTGTACTAATAATTAAACAAAAACAAATGATTGTTGATATAGTAAATTTAATTCATGTATAAAAAAGGAAAGTAACATGCGAGGAAATTTAATGTTAGGTAATCTTTGTACATTTGATATCAAGATCGAAATATATTAATTTAAAATCTTATGTTTTTTAGCATTCACTTATTAAAGTTAAGTATGCTTTAGTATATAACTTTTGAAAAAGTCTCTGAGATTCGAAACCGGATCCCTCGTGTTAGAGGCCAAATTCTTAGCCACTGAGCAATCACGGCCCCTAATTTGTATAGTTCATCTATATAACTAGTATGAAATGTTGATGAAACCAAGTATTAAAACATAAATTACTGACCTGAATGCCTTGCCAGCCGTAATAGCGAGTTTCTTCATATGGTGGTTGAGGGTGGGCGGCTGGTTGACCGGCATAGCCAAGGTCACAGTTTCCGTGGTCTGACCCGTTATAAGGGTTGTTCGCTCCGTCGACGATGCAGTGAGAATGTCCTGTAAAGGTACATTTGAAATGAGAATTTTGGCCCCCAGACGACACAGTTTATATGAAAAAAACATGAAATATTGAATTGCAAAGTTTAATTAAATTCAAATAAAGTTGGTTCATTAATCTGTTTTAAATTAAGCATGTCAATATTTTCCTCCAATGTCTTCTTACTTGTCTAAAAACTTTTTACTTTAAGAAACATATTCTGTTTTAATCGTTTCTAATATAATATCCCAAGTAAGACGGTAAGTTTTAAAAATAATTTTAAATAGACCCAACTTGGCTTTATATTGTACACAAATTCCACCACACCGTTTTGTGCTGTACAACAATACTCTTGTTGTGAATTGTATGTACAAAATTACAGTAGCCTCTTTTCAATCTATAAAAGGAAGTGCCACCAAGAGAAAATTCCAAGTTTGAAATAGTAAAGTTTTAAGAAATTTAAAAGTTTGAAACCAAAGATAATTGTTAAGTGAGTTCCAATCATCTGTTATTGTTAGAATTTTGATGCAAAGTGATTGATTAATATTTTGTCCAATCCCAATCCGATCACAACCAAAATCATTACATGACAATGTGATGTTAACGATAAATAAAGTTAAACTAATCCAATAACATGTACTTACAGTTGTTCCAGCACATATACTTATACTGATTTCTCATTACTTATATCAATTTGTAATTTGATTCCAAATTAAAATGATAGAAATAATTCGCAGATTCACGGACCTGTTGCGTAGTAATCTCCGGTAGCGTCGTTTCGACAACCTGCGTCGTGTTGGGCACCGGACTGGGCGTCGTCAACACGACCGGCGTCGTCGGGGTCGTCACTGTAGACGTCGTGGCGGGCGTCGTCGACGTCGTCGAAGTCGTGGACGTCGTCGACGTGGTTGAGGTGGTCGTCGACGACGTCGTCATCGGCGTCGTGACCGTCTCTTGCGTCGTGGCCGGCGTCGAAGGGGTTTCGCTCACGGATAGCGGTGGTATGTTGAAGGCGCTTAATTTTACCGTTTGCTGAAAGTGCCATGCGGACGCTCACACAGTGATGTGGATTGTGTAGATGGAATGACAACAGGTTTCTTAATTTTTTTTCGTTTAAAATTTTCTTCACAACTTTCAATTTAAAATGACAAGTTTAGTTTAGAATCGACAAAACTTCCAAAACTATACTTTTCAAAAATGAACACTAATAAAAAAAACAGTTATTAAAAAATTTCTTTGACATTCGTACTGCATGTAATTGATGCAAAGACAATACTGTTTAACTCCTATGATCAATTATATTTTGAGCTCAAAATATAAAACTAACTGTAGTACAATTAGTTATCGTTCCATCCATCGATTAGTCAGATAGGTATTTATTTACAGATTCAAACTATTCTATGAATGCATGAATGTGACTGGGCGTCCGTTCTATTCTAACCCGTGTTAAGAACCCACACTCCAACACATGACAGATTAATTTGTGATTTGTTCAAACATGTACAAAACGTGAATTAGACACTTGTTATACAGTAAACGAACTATGTTAAAGGCAAAACTTTTAAAGCTGAATCTGTTCATTTCGTTACATCAAATGTATTGCTTTTGCAATAGAATGAGTCAAATTAAGTTATTCATAGGTACTACAATGTACAATTTTTACTTTAAAAAGTTTTGTATCAGAAGTCATGTATGATGAATCAAGGAATATTAACATCTCATATTTTTATGATCGTTGACTGTATAACAAGTATGTTAGGATTGAAGATGTGAGGATATTTACAGTCCTTACCAGTTCAGGTTCGGTAGAGGTGGGAGTTTCTTCTGGCACGATGATGATAGGGGAATGGGAGTCTAGTTTCCGAGGATTGACAGGAGCAGGCTCCCTCGCTGGGACGAGGTCACTGGCCTCCGACGCAGATTCGGAGTATGGTGTGATCTTCACATCATGATCCTGTCAAAGGGGTAAAACCATTAATATCAGCAGACAATTTTATAGTTATTTCAGTTTTAAAGAAATAATTTTTAAAAGTCAAAGCTGGGTTTTGTGCCAGTGATAGGTAAAATAAAATGCAAAAAATCTTTACAGATGCATGAAATTTAAAAATGTTTCACCTATTTTTAGAAAAACCAAATGCACTACTACGGAATGTAAAGAAAAATGATTATCAAATGCGCTTACTTAACTACGTATGTAGTCGAAGTAACATTACAGAAAATCTACACTTATTAAAAAAATTGAAGTAAAAATAATATACTAGCACTATTTTTGAAATAACTTAAATAAAAGACAAACCTACATAGAAAATAACGTGATATAACAATAACAATTTGATAACTATACATGCTCATAGCTTACAAAACATTTAAGGAGTACCTATATTCGGTACTAAAACACACCTAAAGACACGATAAGTGGACTTTTCACTACTAAGACTAAACACAAAAGTTTCCTAAAATCAAATCGAATTAACTGGAGTCGTAACCATCCACCAATCGCGCCTCTACACACACGTTAGGAAACACACCAAAAACAAAAACACAACAAACACGTCATGCGAAAGCCTTAAAGCGGGTTACGACAAACCTCCGTGGTATACGTATTAGTAGTGGTAGGCTCGGGGGTAGTTTCCTCGAGTCGCGCGGTGGCGTATTCCTCTGTGGGGGCGGGCGAGGGGGGGAGCGTGGTGGGGGGGTCGGGGGTCGTCGTGTCAGGGCCGGGGGTGGGGGGAAGGTCGAGAGGGGTGGGGGGCGGGACGGTCGCGGCGGCTCGGTGGGGCGCGGTCTGAAACGTGTCGGTGGTGGTGTGTGTCGGCTCGCCGTGGTGGTGGCGGTGCGGGTGGGGCGGGCGTACCTCCTGGCGCCGCCCGACATACACACTGAGTTAGTACTGCCACCCGTTATATACCAAATTTTTGGAAGCGCGTGAGCCCTGTCTGTGTATGTTTGAAGATTGGAAAAAGATAGCTTTCATTGCTACGCGTCGGACGTGATGTAGCGTTTTAAGGTATTGTTTTGTTGATCTACACTAGTATTGGATTGCTATTATAACATCTCATGCTGGACTAATGATGTACCATAGAAAAAAGAAGTAGTAGAACGGTCATGTGGGGGTACACTAGATTCGGCTTACCGGAGCTCATATGAGCATATTCTTATAGTGACTGTGAGTAAGAGTTACAGAATGAGCCATTGCGATAGAATCATTGCGACTGTGAATAAAAGTGATAGAATTATATTTGTAGCGTGAATGCCGCTAGCTCATTTGACTACAAATTATTGTCTTTCTACCTACTTATTTTTTCTATGGATATCATATAGCAAAATAATCCTAGTAGTTGCTTACAACAAATGAATTCCAAGTATTAAACAAAATGTAGGCGAATGCTTGATGTAGCAATAAGCGCACATTTTGGTATGAAACAGCCAATTTTTCAGTGTATGACAATGATAGCTATCTCAGTTTGTGATGTGATTTTTCACCTCCATCTAATAATTCCAATACTTGAATAATTGAATATTACTTAACCACACACAAAGCTCACACACAGTTATGATATCGTATACAATAATGTCGTGAACGATTTTGTTATTTCCAATTGATGTTGAATTAAGGATGGCATTTACATGTTGTGATGTTAGGTACTACTTCAAGGTATAAGGCATAAATTTGATACTTGATTTTGAGCAGTATAGCCTGACCAGGAATATTGTTATAAATTTCATAAATAATAATATAAATGTCAACACTTTTTGAGCCATTATCCTTCAAAATAATTTTCAACAGTAGTAGGTATTAGCGAAGGATAGATGTTGCTACGTCTAAGAGAAATGTAAGGCTGGCATAAGAATTACATAGTCCTCGTCAAGCTTATTTGTAATCGCTTATTACTTAATAGTTTCATTTTCATATTTTCGGAATAGGACAGGAGATGTTTCCGAAGGTATCCGATCGACTTGTTACCACGAGGTATTAGGAGACCATGAAATAAAAGTCATTCAACATTCCATGCTGTGGTAACTGTATGCTACTACGTCGACGTGAGGGGTGTGCATACGCGTACTATGGATAATGCGGGGCCCAGTTTCATATAATGTAGCCTTGTATAGTGGCTAAAAAGCGGTTACATTCACTTCGAAATCCTCAAAACATTGTACATAATACTAACAAGAAGTTAAACACTGACCTAAGAAATTTTCTCCAAAAATTTTAGGTTTTGTGTATTTCGAAGCAATATGAAAGATACACTAGTTACGGTTTGGATATTCCCTTTCTCTACAATGAGTTATGCACATTTTAGATTTTGTTAAAGAAATGTACAGTGAATTTGAGTATGGTTTTATGAGTACATTAAGATATTCGATAGATTCCTTGTTGTAAATAGACGTATATGATTGTATGTGGCAAACAAACAATATTATCAAAGTATATTACAGTCTTAGATATTCTGCAATTATTTGTAGGTATAAAGAACAGTATTAGATTTTATGCCAACACATTAAAATTACCTCCACAAGTGTCATAGACAAATTAATCGCCATTGACGTACAAGGCACATTCAGAAACACCACATTGATCGATACCTTAGTTAACACAAAAAGCTTTTTTCTTTACTTTAAACTCTCCCGTTATGTGTTATACTTAGTTAAAGCAACACCATAGCACATCGATTTTATTTACAAGAATGACACAAACTAACGTTCATATTTGAACTTATGACTTATTGTGACTTGTGATTTAAATATAATATTGTTCAAGGTTTCCATACCATTTCCAATTTAATTTTCAATAATAAAATCAATATTAGTACCAAAATTAAGCAACTCTCTCTTCTAATTCTCAGTCATGTTTTTGTTCAAATTTTGATCTAGATCTTGAAATAACACCCCAAATCCGAAGTGTACAAACGATATCTTACTGAAGGTCGTGAATTTTTCAAGTTTTTCCAATTTTTAATAAAATTTCCTACGACTTATGTCCCATAAACAAACTATTATATGCATGGTTGAACAAAACCCTCCACAGGTCGAATTTACACTTCGTCAACTCAACATAACTTCGTATTGTAGTTCATAATCCCATCTATTGCCACTTACGCCTACGCTTAACACGTTGCCTGTGTATTGAGTAGACACAATAGTTAAACAATGGGAATGTACCAGATATGGGTCACTGCACAGTGAACGGGTTAATAAACAAACCCTATATGCATGGTGGAACGAAACCCTCCGTGAGTCCAATTTGCTCACCTTCATATGACCCCAGCGCCGCATAACGACACAGTGATAAGAAAACTACTCACTAGATCAGGAGCGGGGTCATCGCCCTTCACGATCCCGTAGTCCTCCTCGTCGTCGTCGTCGTTGAGGTCGTACCCGCTGTAGTCGCCCTCGTCCTCCTCGAGGTCGTAGTTCTCGTAGCCGGAGCCGTCGTCGAGCGGGGACTGGAACACGGGTGGTAATATGGTATAAGTCTTGTGGAGATCATATTTTGTTTTGATTATGTTTTGTACAATCATCGTGGGGCAGGTTCTTGCCTCACGGCTATGGGCGTGGCAAGCGTTTGAACCTCACACCGAGACTGTGAGTTAGGGTGAGGTAGTGGTTGTTAAACCTTATCAGACGCCTTATGGGCCGTTTAAAAGCCAATAAGAATATACAAATGATGGTTCGGCAGGGAGGCATAAAAAGTATGCGTTTCTATGTACTTTAACGAATGTAAAACCACAGAACATTCCTAATTTTATATTTTCTAATTATTATTCGTATCAACCTGTCTTTTGTGGCGAGGCTGTGGCTTGATGCTGATCAGCCGCCAGCCGAGCACCGGCAGTCTCAACAGGTGTTGAAGAGTCCCATCACGAGACTGCTCCCTCAGACCAGCGACTAACACCTTGTGACGACTCCATAGCCGCTCACCACATCCCACCTGAAAACAGATTACAACTATGAATTTGACGGCAACAGCAACAAAATTTTAATTCATAACTCCAGTAGTAAGTACTTATTTATTGTAATGAACAAGTAATAGACAAACCACCACGTTGCACGTAGACAGCATTGTAGCCCCAGAGATAATTTTTATCCTAGGTGCCATGAATGTGAAATAATGAAACAAATATGTGGTACTCACGTTTAAGTTAATAGCAGTGGTGGCTTCATTCCGTCTCCGCTGTGCAGTGCCCACCCCACTAGTAATGACGGGGTGGTCTCGGTGAGATTCTGCTTTGTACGGTTCCATCCAGAATTCATCCTGAAACATGTCATACAAAATAGTTTTTATAAATTTCAAAAACGAAATATGACGTCATACGCCGAGTTCTTCATACAAAATCTATGTTTGGTCTAAAGTACCTGATTATGGCGTCATCAATATTTCAAGTCAATTGACTTAATTATAAATTTATTGTTTTCGCACGCAATAAAAATCATTTTTAAAGTTATGAGAAGTTGAGGTGAGTTTTTAGACGTTTCTGAATGCGCTTTTTTATGGGAATTAAATTTTCAAATTAGTTGTGTATGGTGTCTACATCCCAATTAGATAAGTTGCTCACCCCATCCAAAGCCATGAAGTTGGCGAGCTCCATCAGTGCTCGTATTCGATGGCGCGACGCGATTTTGTGGAAAGCGCCATCTATGAGGATCACTAGGACTAATCGGTTCTCGTTGCGGATGCAGGAGCCATACTTCGACTGGGGTTTCTCGTCCGCTTTCTTCACCTGGAAAATAATTTAAAAATCGTAATCGTAATTATTTTTCACCGATAACAACCGCGACTCAAACGCGACCTCCGTAACACCAATTCTCGTATCTAATCACGCTATCGAATTTTCTTAACCTATGACATTGTACAAAACTCCAGGCGTCCGGCCATTAGCTTCACTACACAGATAGAACCAAAACCGAGGCTGCGGAGCGTGTAATACTCACTTCTATAGTAAAGGAGTCCGTGGCAGTGAGCCCGTGCGTCCGGCCATGCGCGACCACGGTGAAGGTGTGCGCCCCCAGGTCCTGCGGCTGCGGCACGCCGCTGATCAGCCCGTGCTTTGTGTCCACGGCCAGCCAGCTGGGCGTGCGGCGACCGTCTTCGCTGCGAACCTGGGAATATGAGGCAATTGATCAATATATTAAGATTGGTAGGCATTTATAGGTAAAGTGCCATTACAGCTCTAGGAAGTAACTCAATCTCTTTGCTTTACTTGCAGTCACATTTGACTCATACCTGTTTATGGTAAATAATGTACTTGGCAAGCATCGTTAATACCACCCTCTTCACTAGCCTTGAAGCAATAAACTTGTGGTTTAACCTGAAATCCACCAATTTCTGTTCTCGGGAAGCTGTAGCGAAGGGGTATCTGTTTTTGGGAAAAATATAGAACACAAAGATAAAAATTCTATCCCTTAACATTAGCAACTCTTTCATATCTTAGTCGAGAAAATTTAGACTAGTTCATACTGCGCATGAGTGATTACCAGCACAGTTTGTTTGATATTCGTAACGAAATATTGATACTACAGTCCAACTATTCTAAAATATACAAATTCTCATTATTTATTCATTCTAGTCTAAGTCCCAATCTATAAAATACAACCAACATATCCTTGCGCATTGCGGTTGTTCCGAAACTTTGAATACATAAAGATGATTCAAGAAGGGTTCTGTGAGGTTTGCAAGCCGTAATACAAATAAGATCAAGCAAGTAGGTACCTTATATGCTAACACTTCACCCGAGAAAGCTTCCTTGGGTATTTCCATACGGAACAGATGCCCCACATAGGCCGATGTGTCAGGAACACCCCATAACCTCCTTAGGCCAATTTTTGCTATTTCTGAATGGTTTGCGGTCAGTTCCACCTGAAATGAAATAAATATAAAATTACTTTTAAGATTTAAAAAGATTAACTTATCATTACTGGGGATCTACGAGTTGGTATATTGAAAAGAAACCAAACATTTTTTTAGGTTATGAGCCCAACGAATGTAACTTCTAAATCACGACTATATTTATATTTATTTGAAAAATCGTGGAACTGCAATTCATCGGAGAGTAAAGAACCAATTTTATAGATTATATTTAATTTTAACAGGTATTCAATGTGTTGGTTATTTCTTACAATGATAGAAACAACGTCATAAAATTTTAGAAATCGAGGTCAATCAAACGCTTGGTATTCACATAAATTATCTTTACATCAAAGGACCCGCAAAACAAAGGTAACATTAAAAAATAAATTGACTCACACTTTCAAAGAACTCTGAACTACAAACAATGGCGATGGCATCATTCTCTTCATCTTTGTTAGCGATTGAATGCGAAATTAAATTTTATTGGCCACGTCACGGGCCGACAATAACTCTTGTCAGATTGAGAAAATAAAAGAATTATGAAGTCTCTTCAGAAAAGTCTCGTTTGGAAAAAGGCAAAATCACAATTATAATGGGAGACGACGTAATAATTCAAGTAGGTAGATAATTTAATGATTATGAGACTAACATTTTTATTTTTTTAATAATACGCAAATGCTGCTTTAGATTTTCTGGACACGCTTATTCTTGTCAAGAGATGGCGCCACAAGTATCCTGAATCACGCTATCAAAATTTTGTAAACGTCTTAAATTTGTGCAAAAATTCAACTTGCAACAATGAGACCACGGCCATTCTCCAGGCATACTCCGGGTCAAACTGGTGACCCAACAGTTCCATTTTGATAAGAAGGGAGTCAAGACCTCTGGATGGATAAAAAGTAGCAACTGCTAGGTAGATAATTCCTTTTTTATTAAAATTAGGACCCTCGCCCCTGGATAGATGAACAACAGCAGCTGCTCTGCCATTGGTTCCTGTAACCGATTAGTCTCTATGACCCACAAAAGGGTCGGGTCTCATCTCACAATGAGAAGGATTGCCAATGGTTACTGACCTGGAACTCCTCGTTGTTGTCGAAGGCGAAATCGTCGTCATGTCTGCTGAGAGCGAGCGGACACAGCAACAACACCGCACAAGATATGCACCCCAGTCGCCACATCGCGCCACGCGACTGACCCCAGCCGCGGTTATCTCATAAACTCATTTTGATCATCTGTAACAAACAACAATATATATGAACTATATATAACAAACTTGTTATATGTGAAAAATTTGTTACAGGTAAAAATTTAGTTGCTTGCTAAATAAATATTATCGCGACAGCTTTCCAGCAAATACATAGTTATTTGGCAAACAAAGCCTCAAAATAACAAGCTGATGTCGTAATTGTTAAGGTGTAATTAGGTAAATGCTGCCATTAACTAGCTAAATGAATTTTATTACGATGAGTTGAAAAATACGATGATGAATTGACTTGTCTGTCTGGCCCTTAATGAGTCACTGCAGGGTCGGACCTTCTCTTATAATGAGAAGGATTTAGTGGCTTAGTCTACCTCCTTGGCCTAATGCGAGTTGGAGGACTTCACATGCCTTTGAGAACATTATTGAGATTTTAGGCATGTAGGTTGCCTCACAAAGCCCATATGAAATATTGTAACGAATGATATACATTTACGTACTGCTACTAGAAACACCCTAACACCATTCAGTGAGACACAATGGGAATATATTTTCGTCACGTCAAGTTACTGTTGGATCATTCGATACATCAAGTTCGAAACTCAACTAGAAATAGAATTGTGTATGGATAGGATCCAGCTGCGTGCGGTCTGTGCCTACTCTCGTACCAACCATAGATAGGAAGTAGAAAGAACGGATATGTGAGCTGTGAGCGTATTTTGTTAAACTGAGCGCATTAGTTCATTCTACCACTCTTATTGCGACTGTGAGTGAGAATGATAAATAAGTTTAGGGCGTGAATGAGTTAGCTACAGAGGATTCGGAACAAACAAGTACATACATATATATGTTAATGCTTAAAATGAATAATGATGTGTGCAAAAAATGAATTATGAATATGTTATTGCTATAGCTCCCTTTTCTATGGAGCTTCCAAACGACTCAGTAATACCGTAGACGGAAGACTGAGTGCGAACGGAAACGACTCGGATACTGTTACACAGTTAGAGGCGCGTGCTTGCGCATAATGATCGCACACAAATAGCTGAACTACTTCCAAGTAGGGATGTCACGCGTATATTTCGATTCCGAAAAGTCGGAAGTTCCGACTGATATTTATAAGAAAATATCAGTAATACTCCGTAAACCGTATACGCGGCACCTGACGGATGCGATTACGAGTCGATTGACACGAGTGGAGCTCAAAATTCGAAATTTCGAGTTTCACTGATGTCTCAGAGGCGGCGACCAGTCTTTTATTATTGCAACAAGTCTGAATTATTAAATTCGTTGAAATCCTATAGATAACTATTTACATAACATTATAACAAAATAAGGGAATAGAATAAAAATAAATAAAAATAAAATTTTATAAATAAAATACTCTCTCCAATATTTTAAACTGCCAACTTTCGGATCGTGCCTGGACCCAGGCTTCCCTTCCCATACGCTTCGGAGGTCTGGGAATCCGCAAAATTTCCAGTGTTTCTACACCAGCTTTTCTCGCCTCAGTACACAGGACGCAGCCTCTTGTTGATGACATTTTGAGTAAATCATTTGTCAATAATATTGAGGTTGCGTTCTTGAGTGAGGCCCGAGCTGCTTGGTGTTTGGCCTGCCCAAGTGAACCTTTCCCAAGTTCAAAACACATCCAGAGGCTTTGGGACGAGCCTATCTGTTCAAAAATGTTTGATAACATTTTAGAATCTTCCGCAGATCAATCGGAACGGGCTCGTCTCTTAGCTGTCTCTGAGAGGGAGTCAGGTTTTTGGTTACAGGCATTACCATCTTTTTCTTTAGGTACTTTTTTAGATAATACTTCTTTTTCTATATCTATTTGCTTGCGGTTAGGATTAAAAGTGAATGAGCCACACCGCTGCCCTTGCGGCGAGAACGTAAACGCTCTCGGACATCACGGACTTTCATGCCGTCGTAGTGCTGGTCGCTTATCGCGACACGCCTGCCTGAACGATGTCATCCGGAGGGCCCTTGTCACCATCAACGTACCGGCTTGTCTAGAGCCGAATGGTATTGTACGTGATGACGGCAAGAGGCCCGATGGTATGACACTCGTACCTTGGAAACAAGGCAGGTCGCTTGTGTGGGACGCCACTTGTGTGGATACCCTGGCTCCGTCCCATATTCCGGCGACCGCTTCACGGGCAGGCGCAGCGGCCGAGGCGGCTGAGAGCGCCAAGAGGCGCAAATATGCAGTTCTAGGTGAGAGCTACATGTTTGTGCCTTTTGGAGTTGAAACTCTGGGTCCGTGGGGTCCAGAAGCTAAAAAATTTTTTAAAGACTTATCTTATCGGTTAAGTCACGTTACTGGGGACCCAAGAGCTGGATCCTTCTTTGGACAAAGGATAAGTATTGCTATCCAAAGGGGGAATGCAGCCAGCATCTTGGGTACCCTGCCGCAGGACAGTGGTTTGGAATCATTATTTTATTTATAAAATTTTATTTTTATTTATTTTTATCCTATAGATTAAATCCTAATATTAAGGAAAAATCAGAAAATATTATTCTTTTATAGGTTTTTTTGGTTTCTTTGTTTTTTTTATTAGGCCTGCCCATAACAGTTTCTCTTCTATTTTCTACTTCGGTTCCGATACCATAAAAACTTTACTAACTCCTACTCCGGTTCGGAAAGTACCATCACTTTTGGATGGATGAACTTTTGGTAACATCACTACTCCAAAGTACTCCCAAACGTCCCCGTCTTAGCATGCTATCGCTGAAGCACTCTGCGAGATGCCTTGAATTACTTAATGAGATCCACTCTCTGAAGATCTGTTGGAGCGCATTGTGAAATTGCGGTTTTAATTTAACTATTTTGTACAAAATTGCATAGCGTTGCGCGTTAGAGCTCTCACGTACACACCAAAACTAATTAAATTTCAGATTTCGATACGTTGTAAAATCATAAGTGTTGATTTCTATGGACAACAGTGTTTATACCCGTACCTACTCAAACGGTTAAGCAGAATAAATATTTTAATGATATGTGGCAGGCACTGTTATCCTTTACAGCGAAATGAAATAAAAACATACTCAGGATGATATTGCAATAACCGTGACTGATGTAAGAGCTGTAGACATATTAATAATTATAATCATTATCTATCGATCTATGGATTAATTAGACGAAGATAGAGAATATAACCAATTGAGACAGTCCAATACACGAAATCACGAAGATATAGCTGCAAAGAGCCTATTTATTATACAAAAACAAAGTAGCTACTGTGTAATATCATTACGAACATCTATTGTTTTTGTTCTAGCACAAGAAACAGTAATGTATTATAATAATAGCACGACGCTAAATTGAAGCCGAAACTTTTTGTTCTTGCTATATTAATCACACAAAAGTTCTTGATTACAGCAAGAAACAAGGTGACACCGGCGCAACAAAATATCTACATGAAGTTGATATCTATATCTATGTTATACAAGATCTTCGTAACGTACATATACCAGCGGTTCTTAAACTGGGTATAGCGGAACTTCAGGGTTCCGTGGAGTAGTTCAATGAGTTCAATGTCCTATTTGCCATGTTGCTCGCAAAAGTTACACGTACGACAACTTCATTGCGTACATTTGTCGCATGTCAATGCGTATTTCAATTTGGGCAGCTCCATTTAGTTTCTGTTTTGTAGTGTTTTGCCGTTGGTCGGTCGGTAGGTTATGTCAGCCAATTAGGTCTGAGCGAAGCGACTGGCAGTGATTTAAAGTTGTCTGCTTGCCAGTAACCCATTAATGACCCACTACAGGGTCGGATCTCCTTCTCGTAATGAGAGGGATGTAGGCCTTAGTCCACCACGCTGGCCTACTGCGGGTTGGTGGACTTCACATACCTTTGAGAACATATTTTTTTTTGTGAACTCTTAGGCATGGAGGTTTCCTCACGATGTTTTCCTTCACCGTAACAGCAGGTGATATTTAATTTTATAAAGCGCACATAACTTTTTTACAAAGTCATTGGTGCGTGCCACTGGGATTAGAACCCGGACCCCTCGATTCGAGGTCGAATTCTAAGCCACTGGGCTATCACCGCTATCACTGGGCTATCACCGCTATCTGCTTAAAATACTGAAAGTTAACCACTTCGCTGCCCCGTGAGTCATGCCAATGATTATTTATGAGTCGCATGTGACTCATAATTATTGTTTAACTATTGTGTCTATTTAATGAACAGGGAAAGTGTTAAGGCGGGTAAAGTAAAAAAAATTTCAAATCTGTATTGTATTGGTATTTTGAAGTGTTACCTCCTTTGTACGACGTACACGGTACATCGTACGCTGTGTGCGTGATTATTCGAGCTACAAGCTAATGAATGTAGGTAGGTAGTCGTATTTCCGTACCGTCAAGAGTCTGAACAGAGGCATGTATCGCAGTGTAATAGGAAGACAATTAAGGTACAGTTAATATTCGGATCGTGCATCCCTGGGTCGATGCACTCGTATGTCATTTTTTGTCACCTTTAATAATTCATATTGCTTAATCTTTTGCTTTAGCGTGGAAACTGCTGTTGAAGACTACTTGTGGGTATTCATAATGCTAAATCTTCCGCTTTAAAAGTTTGGGGACCGCTGTCGTGACTACTTGAGATGCGGGCTGGCTTCGCGGAGCTCGCGTGCGATTCATCACATCGGCCCCTACATTTGTTAAACTAGATTTACGTACACGGAGAGAATATTTCAGATGCTATCTTAGCTCACCATCAGTATTTTGTTGGTTCGTGTTTCTTCTTCGTAAACTCGAATATATGGAACGTGAACTTTAGTTTATTTGCTTAAAATCAAACATTTTACGTATTTTTCGGTAGGTACAAACAACATTTACACGTTATACGTTTTCGTTATTTTGCAGTCGCATTGTGAGTGGCTTGAAATCAATTTTAATTTCACATTTAATGAATGATACGTTTTAAAAAGTGCTACTGACGAGATATTAATAAAAATATACAGAAACCATGCATGCTTTTGAAAGTAGGAAGGAGGAATAAGGATAAATGTCAATTCTTATTCATTGCTAACAATCCCTCCCTAATTGTTGACAAACAAAAATTAATCATTCCTTACTCTATCCGAATAAAGAAGCAGTAAAATACAATTTACGATCGGAAAGCTAATGATGTCTTTACTTTACTACATCTAAAAACGATAAAAATCCCAAATAAATAACTCATGTATCCTGACTGAATGTCTCATAAATAATGCCTAGTCAAACCCTTAGGCGTCAGATTTTGAAACGTGAATTTCGCAAAGGTTCTATTTAAACTAAAGTCGGATAAATAAGGCTGTCTGTAAACCTATAAGTGTCCCACTGAAGGGTCGGGTCTTCTCTCGAAATGAGAAGGATATAGGCCATTACTCTGGCCTATTACGGGTTGGTGAACCTTGCCTTCGTTAAAAGTAGCAAAAGAGTTTTGCTACTTTTTTCTAGTTTTGAGTAGCAAAAGAGCATGCAGTCCACCTGATGTTAAGTGGTCACTGCAGCCCATGGACGCCCGCAACCATCCTCAAATATAGAAAAAAATCCCATCTGAGGTTGCATGCGGGTGCTTTGCTGCTGAGGACTAAAATATTAGCCTCAAACTAAAGTATTCAACCATACCTCCCCAGCCGAAACACATGATAGACAATACAAAAAATCTCAGGCGTTTCAAGATTCACTTAGCTTTTTTCGAAAATCAACCCGCAAGGAAGTAGAAGTGGTATTAAACTGTTCCTACAAAAAAACATTTCTTCAACAATACAAACGACAAGGGCAAAGCCCCGTGGAAACTATAGTTCCAAATGGAAATTATTGTGAAGTCCAAAACGTTCCACTCCAATTATTTTCGAGATCTGAGATATTGCCGCCGGAAATACATTTAGAAGTAATGTACTTCAGTAATAAAATTTGGTTCAAGTGCGCGTTAAGCATCGAGAAAATATTGAGCTTCATTTTATTTGCTAGAGTTTTTAAAACTGAGAGCACTTATGTCCAGAATCAGCCTAATATCGCTAGATTTGGCATTGTAGAGTTGTAGAGGTTTGTTTGAATAAAAAAATTACCTCTAGATTAGATTTAGATAGATTTACCGCTATATTCCAACAATAGGATTTGCTAAAAAAATAAAACGAGTAGCCAACAAGAACACAGCCAGAGCCACCTGATGTTAAGTGGTAACTGTAATCAATGGTAACAACCAAATCCAACCGTAATAATTACGATAGAGTTCCTATCTTCGTACGTGTATGTTGCTTTTCATGGGTAGTAATATTCTAGACTATGACTATCTTCGGCAAGCACTCCTTACCAACCGAAACACGAACATGAAAAACATGCAACTTCACAGTGGGTTACTAGGACGAGCAAGTAAGTTACGATGGTTTTACTACCAAGTCATTTCAAATTACTTATTTACGTCATTTTTAAAACATTTTAAACGATAATATTTTAATTATATGTATGACCTTACTTCTCGTGATTTGATGCATAGGTACCTACTCAAAATCTACCATCATAACGCATATAATGCTCGACGACAAATTTGATACGAAACTACGAACCACGTTAAGAGAACTATTAGCAAACAAGCGAAGCAGTTTCAGAGGAACAGCCACCGATAACAACGTTGTGATTTATGTTTCGCCGCCGCCAACTGACGAACTAATCTGCACTTCTGGAACTCTCTACAACTTGTAATGAGCTCAAACTTCCTAACTGTGTGATTAGGTGAATAAACAAATGAAATGATAATAAGTAATATCAGAACGAAAACATCGCCGGACAACTTAATATTTGCTGAAAATCTCTGAGACCGTCAATAATTGGCTCCCGATTATGTCTTTTTAGTATCTAAAGTAATACAGTTTTTTTCTCAGAGGAATATAAAAGTACCTACTTAACGGAGAACTCTATGATCCCAGATCAAAAAATATCTGTTTAGTAAATTTTATCCAAATCCATGGGAGTAACAAATATGAAGCTCATAAAATTTTTGACATAGGTAATGTGGTTTAGGTACCTACTCTTTTTAGAATCTTAGGCGCTTAAGTTAAAAAAAATGCATTACGCAAAACTGCATCGTTCTGATATAACCTATCGCCAAGCTCCCGAGAACCTTTATATACATTAATATACGAAACACATTTTAAAGAAATGCCTAAGAACTGCGTGAGATTTATTAAATGTAATGCATACCTTGTAATTAAGCCGCCCCGGGCAACTAAATAGGCCGTGGCATTCATTAATTCTGTAAACGATATTGGTGCCAACTTTCCTCTTCTTTGTTCACGAGTAAATTTATAGTGAACGAAGCTCTATCCTGGTTAAATACAGGAAAATACGATCGAACTCAATTGAATCAAAGCAACGAATCAACGATACACGTTGTAATTTTGTCTCTTAGACACATTACGCTTGGACGTTAAGGCTAAGAAAGGATCTTTTCAAAAAGCTTTAAGTGAAATGTCAACTAAAAATTAGGGGACTGGGGGACTGGGCAGGTGACTTAAAATATTTTAAATACGATTATACGTAAAACCGCCAAAATTTTAGACATTAGAATTTACGAACGAGATTATATTAGAGAATATACCGCACTACAAAGCAGGTTTTCGGCAAGTTTGCGGTTTCGTTGGCAGCTACCCTTACGGAGGCCGAAAGAGGGTTGGCACAATGAATCTCCCCCGGCGAAATCTCTCCGAAATCTATACAACCGTGGCTCACACACTCGCACAGGGGCGTACACGTTCTATCCCGGCTTAGCGGATTGAATGGGGCACGTGAATTCACGAAACTCATTCAAACTTGCAAAGAAACTTTGATACGGCGGCGTGTGATTCAAATGCAGAATTGGATTTTTTTTAAATCAAATACTTCTTATTTGAACAACAACGATGCCATGGCTTAGGTTAGAACCTCAGAATAAAATCCCTTGACATGTTTTACATAGGATAAGATTAGGAACATCGCACTATAACATAGGTTTTCGGTAGTAATTTTGCAGGTTTCAGCAGAATACATTTGAGATCGCAAAGAAATTCGATTTTCTTTTAGAATTTAATTGCAGATGACTGAACATGTACACGATAAGAATACACTGCATTATAATGGAGGTTTTCGATAGTAATTATGCGGGTTTCGTCAGCAGAAACGGCAGAGATATACAATGTACCTGTACCGACGAAATCTATACAAACATGCCTCACAATCTCATACAGGGCCGTACTCGTTCTATCCTAGCTAAGCGGATTGAATGGGGCTCGGAAATTCACAGTACTCATTCGAACTAGCAAAGAAACTTCGATACGGCGACGTGTGTTTGCTTTTAGAATTCAACTGCGGGGTTTTTTACTTGTTTAACATTAAATCGCTTTTTCCGTGAACGTAAACGTAGCATTACATAATTATGTAGGTAATTGATTAACAAACTAAATGTTGCGGGAGTTTGTGCATTTTGGATGATAGCTGCGTACATATAAAACTAAAAATATTGATTTTTTATATGTGTGAATGCGCCAGCCATTAAAAATACTGCTCCTCAGAATAAAATCAATATTTATAGCCTACCAAGGAAAAAATGGGACTTTCTTTACAATAGTACAGTTTCTCCTGATAATAAAAGTCTTGATTCTTATAAGTATTAAGTTCCATGCAATTTATAGAATTAAATTAGCAAAGAATCATTATACTTACGGAAGAAAGAAAGAATTACACTTATGGGAGAAGTGTAACGTGCAACATTTTCTCAAATAATTACCAACTGTATGCTGGTTAATAAATTCTATAGCATGAAAAATTAAATTTAGTGCAAGATACACTATAAAACACTATTAATAGATTAAGCACAAACAGGGCCAAAGTGATATTATTATGTCTGTGTTTACAAAAACAATATAATATGACTGGCATAACATTGACATCGATTAAGAACAATATGGACGACAAGGATTATGGACCTTAGAGCATTCAAATTGTCATTAATTGGAAACAACAAGCCGATAAAATGTCGCGATCCGTTCCAATAAAAGTTTATTGAAGAAAATTAACGGCCAATGCCGGCCAGCTGGTTAATTACAGTAACTCATAAGCTTTATTAAAAGCAGAGGAAAGTTATAATGCTATATACGAGTATGTATGCTGATCCGACGTCGTCTGTTCAAATTCGAATAAAGTGATAATTTAGTAAATTTTTTAAAAGCTTTTTCGCCCCATCCTCATTACCCCCCAATATAATTTTGAATAACCCAATGAGTCGAAATTTTGTATTTAATAAATAAATAATGATTCACACTCATAGGTTTTTTTTAACTTAAAAGAGCAGGTTTTCATACAAAATTACAAATCCAATTTCCTCCTTAAATTGAACGCACAGAAATCCTTTCTCTCGGACTCGGATACTCACGTTTCTTAACTCAATAGTTTTGGTCGTTCTTTGTTGGGTCCTGCGTAGAAAAAATGATTAGATAAGTTTAACATAGATAATATAATATGTACGAGTAGATCTAATTACTCATTGAGCAAACATTTGTAGGAGGAAATAACATCATTGCTAAAAGATTCCTCCAACATCCTATTAATGATAAATATTTACTTAATAAAAACACGGTTCGTCAAAAGAAATACCTACCCCAATTTAATAGGGCTGGGAGCCTCGTGTAATCGAAAAACGTTCAAAGAAACCCGGGACCCTCGCCAGTGGGGGATAAATCTCTATTGAAAAGAGAACGGCGATCGTAATTTAGTCAGCAAGTTTTGTAAATAAGCCACAACAAAGCGTATTACGAAATTAGAGCTGAAAGTATTTCGGAGTACGGGTTTGTTTACGTGTCGTTGTGACAATGTTAGAGCCCTTAATACTTTCCGTATTTTTTATTTTCAAGTCAAATCAGTTCTTTTGTTTAGTCGTCTGTAACTTAATAATAAACCATTGTAAGAGTCTCCTCTTACAATGAGACGTAACATGACTGAGAACATTCTTTTCATGCCTTTGTAGTTCACTACTGGACATAGGTTTCCTTTAATCCACGCCACTCCGCCCAGTCCTGGCCCCTTTGAATCTAACAGTTTCTCGCTATCTTTATAAGGTCATCAGTCCATCTGGTCGTAAGGGGACCTGTAGGTTCTCCTTTTGCCGAGACATGGTCGCCATTCGAGGACCTTCCTCCCCCGGTTATCGGTCCTTCGAACGATGTGGCCAGCCTATTGCCATTTCAGTTATTTGCCAAGCTAGGGGCCTCTATCATAAATATTATATCAATAATTTGAATTCGCAAACTTTCTATGAATATGTTTATTCACCGTTTAACCCTTCGTACGGTATTCTTCTCTGAATCACTAAGCTTCATAACAAATGCCATGTTAATGTCAGGGGTTGGGACGGGTATCCTCGGGATATTCAGGTCAGCCGGCTATCGGGCGTCATAGTCTGAATTATTCGTAGCGCTCGCCTTGATTGAATTACATACCATGGCTATAATTCTCTGACTGAACACATTAGGAGTAACTCTCCGTTTTACAACTGTTACAGTTATTTTACTGCAAATGTGTTACTTATTTGTGGACTACAGTCGCAATTTCTTGTTTAGCAGTCCCCATTGCTATTGAATTGTAGTCATTCCAGTCAGTTAAATAAATTAACAAACCTACGTAAAAGACACTAACACATAATTCTATATAACAATCAAAGTGTATGAGAATTCATGCATTCATCGACTTAAAATATAGTTCTTACCTATATTTTTATTAGGTACCTACTTTAAGACATTTTAAACATTACATTCCATTTAACTTTGCATCAATAGTATAGAACTTCAAAGTTCTTTTTTCCGGAACACCAAACTTTCCCATGGGATTCCTAGGAAATTATTTACGCTGAGGAAGCCACGGACAGAAACTAATAAAGCGTAACTTGAACAAGTTCTACTCTGTTCGTGGTTCAGATATTTATAAAATGAATGTTTTATGCAATTAGCACTTCTGCCAACAGATGGCAAAAGCTTGTAAAATATGCATGGAAGAATGCTTTAGTTTACAGAGCTTTTTATATACTTTTGTGAAGATCTTACGATGCATTGGGAGGAGGGTCAACTTTTAATCACTTTGTTGAAAAAATGAATAATTTATTTTTCGCCCCTCGATTGGATTGCAGCTGGGGCGACGCCGTTGCTTCTGATTAATAGTTTTTTACACGAGTGGTACTAAAACCATCACTTCTTGGCTCGGAGGGACATTTGTGGCTTAAATTAATAATATCCATGCACTGAACTAGATACTCAATTTCATATTGAATCAATCTAGAGCAGTTTGGGCTGGTGTCAAATTAATGATTTTTTTCTTACTGTTATTATTTATTAAACGTAAATATAGGTGAGCAGTATGAAAGTGTAACTTTAAAAATGATATGTACTGTACAAAAAAATTAATAAACACATCGAACACGTGTAAGCAAACTGTGGTTTCACATTAATTCATGAGACCTAAGTTCAAGCATCACGAACGCCTTGAAATAAAAAGATGAAATTAGTACGGCACAGAGGTCAAAGTTCAAGAAAATCATAAAACGTACAGCCCATATCAATTCCGAGACACAAGCAATATGCTGGAACGGTGGCGTGCACGATGTGAGGCTACGTCTAAGCTTTCTAAGCTTTCTAAGCTTAGACATACGCTTTTAGTGTATGCTTCCTGAATATACCAATATACATAATATTATATGAAGTGCGTGCCTATAACCAAGCCGATTCATCGCAAGAGATCGAATATGTCTGCAACCATAGTGACCAACTGCAGGATCAGGTCTCCTTTCACAATGAGATGGATGTAGGCCTTAGTAGGTATACCACGCTGGTCAAACGTGGGTGATAAAGCCGTCGAAAATATTACCCCTTTTTTGAATCGCCGTAGTTGGGTACAAAGTTAAACAACGACGGGCGTTGTCAGAAATCAAATGAGTGACCACTATTGGCGAATTCAATGCATGACGCATCCGTACTGCCAAGCCCAGTTTAACTGTAAATAAATAAACTGTCTCGATATGTTGTCCACTGTTCCGTTTTTCACCAATCCGTATTACAGCAGTGGTGGAGTATGCTTCAGGCTTCCCTTATTGTGAGGACAGAACTGAGAACGGCAACGGCAATAAAAGGTTTGCAATCCGGGTGTACCTTTAAGATATTATTCAGACAAACGTCTACTCTCGGTAAGGAATTCGACAAGACCTGATTAATAATGAGTAGGTCGGCTACTTTACATTGTTAAATCGTCAGCACGCTTTTTTGCTGTATTTAAAAGGATATTCAGTGATAAGCGGTGTTAAAATCTGAAATTCAAATACGTTTTTTGCAAGAATGGTAGGATATAAAGGCACTTTCCGTTCCAAGGTTTTTTAAAGGATTTGCGGTATCTCCAGCACCAATGACAGTTTCCAGCGCTCAGAGCTAAATTCTCTACGAAATCCTCTTTTCCAACGACCAGATTCGATGTAATAATATGAATTCGCTAAAAGGGACAGACTAAATCGAGACACAGTTCTATAAAAGCATATAAGTTTGTGAGGTCGCGACCCAACCGTTCCAAATGTTTGCGCTGTAACGAAATATCAACATATTCCACTATGTAGCCCATAGAGCAGATGTAGCCATTACGATATTGTAGAAAGATGTTTCTATACTTTGTTGAAATATTCATAACATGTAAGCAGTTTTCCGTGAAATAAATTTTGAGGCGTTTTCAGATCTCAATAATATTCTACTTCTATAGAAACCAAATAGACTAAACCTAGTCAATCTGTTCACATAATTATAGAACATTGAATATCATAATAATATCGTGACTATACAAAATTTATCAGTTTCCCTAAAATAATGCAACATTGCTTTTTTTATTCTTAGAAAGTTTAAAAAATTGAGCCTCCTTTTACTTCTTCTTTGGTGTAGTATCACCCCGTCTAGTCATATAAGTTTTCGCGTTTATTTATCTGTGCCGCGAGCCAACTTACGCAGGTTCGTATAGTAATCGTTTCAAGCTGCCATTAGTTTGGAATATGTTAAGACAGAGTGACATATTACATACTAATGACTGCCGTTTACTTTGGCGATAGCGTTCATTATCACGGCACTGAACTCGCCCTAATGGTAACCCACAACAAATTAGGGCAGAGAAGCAGTGAGACGAATGCAGTCGCACGAACTGATCTATTTTTGCAACGGAAATCGTCCGTACTGCACTTCAAACCCAAAAGGATATTAACATTTAGTGCCTATTATAGTGATATTAACATTTCTGAATATCTGCGAATTGATCTTTTGAAGATATTTTGTAAGAATAACCAATATAAAATTGACGAAAACGAAGTAATATTTTAACCCATTTTTTTTTCATTTTGTTTGTTTGGTTGCGTATTGTGGAATTTGAACTGATTGGCATTGAAGATAATTTCAGAGATTGAAGATGATTTCAAAAACAAGGTGTCTAAGGCGATTCTCAGGTCAGAACAATTTTATTTGTAAAACGTTGATAACATTTTTATCTATTTGCTTGAGTGTGAACTTTAAACAAAGCTTTCATAGAGAAAGATCGACTTGGTAGTCTAAAATAAGATGAGTAAAAATAAAAATGTTACGGATGAGTAAAGGGTAGCTGGCTGAGAGTTCTCGTTCGGTTATAAATACCTATGTATTGAATTTATGCACAATTATAGGCACGGTTCAATATGCTTTTAATATGGAAAGATCGCTATGTCGGGACATAATTCCTCAAGTATATGAGAAATCATTAAAATTATTTTTGAAATTTAAAAATATTTATTAAATTTTTTACAGTTGTTTGACAGTTCAACAAACATAGGCATGAAGAAACATTGTTCTTATTTGTTTTTATAGTAATTGAGTAACAAACCACCAAGTGGTCACTGTAGCCCACTGCAACCACAAATCGAGAAGAATGTACGAATTGTTATATTTTTGAATGAAATGCATTATAAATAAGTACAAGACATTGATCAAATACCACGCCATGCACACTACCATAAACTTGAGAACTTTGAAATGCACAAATAGACAAACATGACGGGTACGTACATTCCGTTACGTGTCAAAGTAAAATTTACGTGTCAAAATCGAATTTCGACTACTTGGCGATCTCTAGTTGGCTTTAATGTGGCTAATGAAATACCAGGCGATCATGAAAGCAAGAACACTGAAGAAGCACGGGCTATAGTTCAACATCGGCAACCAATAGACCACCCATACGGCCATTGTCAGGCATCTCGAGGCAAAAAAGGCATTGTTTCTCGAGTCGTGGGGCGCAGGGACGCTATGCAGGTGACGTCTCAGATAAATTACTTCGCGCTCCAAAGGTTAGATAAACTTCGACAGTAAAGTTCTACATTTTGGGGGACTTTATGGTAAGGGAAGAGCAATTTGCGTTTTTTGGCTATCGTACGTAATTTATTGCTGCGATTTTGATAAAGTTACTTAATTCTGAGAAAATGCGTACGGTATAAGAAATGCTGTTCCAATAGGTATGGAAGCTGTGAGTCATTTTGTAATGCTTGATGGATATTTAATAATTTAGTTGAGAGCTCTTCTCAAGGACTATCAGAAAGTACAGTAAACGACAGTAAATACGTACCCACTCGTATAATAAATTTAGTTTGCATAATAGGTACCTACTATCAACACACGAAAAAGCAAAGCAAATGTGAGTAAAATATTTTAAATCGCTATACGCTACGTGAAAAAGACTAACCGTACAACTTTTTGTTTTAAAAGTATTTTGAATTACATCGAGATTCGCGCTTAAGATATTAAAATTTCTACCGCGCTCAGTGCTTTTTGTGATCCATTTGGAACATTTCGTGTTCTAGAAAAAGTTTTTAAGCGTTCGCTGTTCATTGCAAAATAAAAACACTCAATTTCATATTTTTATCTGAATCGAGGACGGACTACGACAATTTTAATCCCCCTATAGCCTCTTCTAAGGCACCCCACGTTTAAGTGACTTCACACTTTTACCGCCCCGGTAAATAGCACCTCTATGTTTCGGTACTTTATACTGAGTATAAACGCTGTGCCATTCTTACAACTCTGAATGGGAGTAAAAGAAATTGGCTTTAGCGTGAACTAAACGCGTATGACGCGCTTACCTTGGAATCACCCGGAGAGCTACGAAAAGCTACTGCCAATCTCATAACTTATCATGAAGCAAAATTATTTCGTTTAAGTGACCCAGTGAAACCTTTGTCTTGGTTTTTTGTGCTTGTGTGTGTGGATGTGGAAGCCTATGGTTGTCTATGATGGTAATGGTATAGTTTGCCACTTTCATATCTATTGTATGGCCTCTTCTAGCGTTGTAGGCTCTTCTAAGGAACAACTTCTACAAGAGACTTCACCTTTTATCTAACCCCTCTTTTTCGCTTTTTTAACCGAGTATAACCCCTCTCCTTCCTAGAATTTATACATAGAATGTATACCTAGAATTTTTATAGTTTGATACCTTTAGTTCAGGAGAGTGCATTTTCGTAGGCACATGATAATCCCTTCCGATATTTTCTTTCCTATCACTCACAGCACAGATGATTTTGTGCGCGACCCCTCAAGAAACATCACGGGCTTATCTATTTGTTTTTGTTAAGGGAGACCGAGCCCCCTGGCGTCGATGGGGGACATAATCTGACGAGATTGCTTTTTGGTAAGGACAGCTCAAGAACCATTAGTCTTAATGACGCGTTTCATACTAACGAACCTGACGAATATGAAAATGGGCAATTACAATATTAATTTGTTCGTGATAATATAGGATAATAAATACAAACTTTATTATTATCGTTTTTAGTCTAATAGAATTGCAATTGTCCCAATGAATTAATGATTGGGTTAATTACGTCTCAGTCTTTTATAATAACAAAACTATAATTATTTCACAACGGGATATCGCATATTGCAACAACGACGTTATTCCAAGGTCTACATGTGATTTATCCACGGCTAATTATAATTAACATCCGTCGGGTTTCGGGGAAGACGAAACGAGCTTAAAAGCAAAACAACGTTAGTATTTCGGCAGGCGCGCCATGCCGCTGCCGTCGCTATAAACACATGTGTGCGAGGTGACCGGTGCAAGTTAAGAGATCTTGTCCTTAACAAGGACTAAAATAATCATACAATTATACTGAACCCAAAATATCTGCCCGTGAGTCACATATGACTCATACCCATTGTTTAGTCAGAACACAGAAGTAAACTTCCTATATACTTCATAAATTCAATTTACGTATATTTAAAGACAGTTGATTACAGCACAAAGGTGATTTATTGTAGTTCAAAGAAAACATTGCTCTAGCGTGTGCCAAAAGTCGTTAGGAAATTTATTTAAGAAACATCGGAACTCAGTCGACAGAAACTCAGACGGCCTATCTTTATTTTTCACTAAAGTCAAAGAGCAGGAAAACATTCGTATCAAAATTTGAAAAGCTTGATTAAATATACGACGAGTATAATCGCTATGTTGTTCTTGTCAATTTTGCAACGTTGTATTTGTTCATATGTATTTTGCGAGCTGGTATCTGCATTTACATGATACAAAATTAGCAAAAGAACCTACATATAAGTGACCTAATGTTGCATAAAAGTATGCAAAACGGACTGAAAACCTAACGGAAACGGTTGCACGGTATCAACTCAGATGCGTGCATGTATATCGAACAATGTGACATTCACACTTGTGATGCGACTGCGTGACTGCGACCTATCTCAAACTGTTAATTACTGTATGATATAAAATTGTTTCAGTTAAAATAATGTTTTAGTTTCAGAACCATTTAACGTTGTCTTTTTTATGTTTGTATATTTTCCTTTCGTTACTATAAAAAGCAAGTAATTTAATTTGTGCACAAAAAAACAAAATATCACTATAAGTGTGTCTTCTACAAAAATCCGCCGGCCCCCAGTCTATTCCCACAAGGCCACTACGTGCTATAACGTATCGTGAGTAGTATCGGTATTTGCGAACTCCATTAAATCGCCACACAATTCATTAACCAAAGTAAACGACGGGGAATAAAACAGCAATACGAGTTCAGGGCGAAGCTATTTCAAAGTTACACATGTATCTATTTTGATTCCAATTCAATATCTGCGGATGTAAAACACTCGCAGAGCAATCGTAGGAAAAATCAGTGATTGTATCCATGCATATTTTAATTCTAAGCTTTACTTGTATGAAACGATTTAGATTTACTGCGAGTTAGGATGGTTTTTTGCTTTGATTTGCTTCGCTACTCATCACGCAAAATGGCATAAGATTGAGGACTAAAGTACACCTACACGGTAGAAATACCTATGAGCTATGCTCGATTTTCCTAACACACATTAAAATTTACTCATCCTCATGCTGTATTCGAGTAGTACGTTCGTTAACACAAACAATACGCGCTGCTGCGTCATAGTTTCATCGCAAAACCATCCTTTACAAACGATGTTAACCTCAACGGAATCAGGACAAAGGATCAATATTTCTACTCGCGATACTTTAACAGAAAGTGAATCCGGAACCAAGCCATTAGTGGGACCGGTATTATGCAAATAAATTTGAACTTCGCTCTACATTACAGCAACTGACAATTTCAGATACTTTATGTTTTACAGGTAAGTCTCTAAAGAGGGATAGGCAGCTTAGTGTATCAGTACTCGACATCAAATGAGATCCAGAATCGAATCTCAGTGATTTTAATAATGTAGTGCGTCATCTTTACTTTAATTAGTGTGCCGTGTGGTACTTTCTGTCCTTAGAAACACCATACAAAAGATGCGTTTAAATTTATCGTTTTGGTCGGTCGGTCGTTTGTAGACGATTAGGAGGAAGCCTTAAGGTACCTTATCTCTATTAATCCATTAAATAAGTCTTAACATAAATACCAATCGCTAGCATAACTTCTAGTTAATCCACAACAAACATGCCAGCGGCATTTCATACATATGTAGCGAACTAATTAATTTATTATTGATACGTGCTATAAGACCATTACGACATTTATCACGAGCGGTTCCACTTTCTTACTCGGCTAATGAGCCTTTCATTTTGTCGGATTCTTATCGCATGTGTCAAGTTCATATCAATGTTCTCGGTTTAATCCTCAATCTAATATTAAGTGTCGAGACATCGTGTGAAGACGTGGTAAGCGTCAATCTGACACCATCTTTATAATTGTCGCTATATTTCGTGTGGATAGTGCATCTTTAATCGCTTTCTTAATTTTCTTGTAGGGAAGTCTCAGACGAGCATTGCATGTGGATTGCAGTCCAGCTAATTTTAGTCGTCACTGCCACACGAATACCACATTCAGTCCAAAAAGATCGGTAAGTTTATTATATTTGAGGTTACCCTCCTATCTTAATAACGGCAAAAACGTCGGGATCAATATATTTGTTATAACTTTCAATCCTGCGTTCAATGCTTATTAGCATTATAATATTTATTGGTTAGCAGATGCATAAATACCTTATTATTGGTTGAGACCTCCTCAAAATAAACTTTCAAGTTGAACGATTAAAAATGTAAAGAGCTAAAGATGTAAGTCTGAAAATATAACTATTTTTACCTTGCTTTTATATTCTGTGAATATCGCCGTTCGTAAGTAGAAACAGGTGTAGAGAGCCTGAAACTGCTGAGCACAGATTGGAAAATAAAATGACGTGGAGAATCATAGTGCACGAGAGATTTCATAGACGCTGCACATAAATTGGAAAACATGAGAAATATTTCCGTTATGGAGCCCGTGTGATCCTATTCCGAGACTTATGGAGCCCATTCGTCTCGCGAGATACTGGAGACTGCGCCAATACACGTTCTAGTGCAATATTATAGTGAAATATCGCCTATAATGTGAAAACATTTTCATTTAACATGTTTTTTTCGATGGGCAACGATTTTTCAACCATGAATAGTTTTTTCATTGAAACTTCGTCAGGGTTTGTAAACATTTTATAATAATCATGAATGTAATTACGAAATAATCATGATGTTTACAATAATTTTAATAATTTTATTTTTTATATCTCTCTAAATTCTAAAGTCCTCGCGGATGGAATAGCGGGCCAGTAGTTCATAACAAAAAAGTATTTTTTTAATAAATCACAGCTGCGGCGCTGCTCTCGTTAGTTTCATTACGAAAGGATATCATCGCTGTGCACTTAGAGATCCATGTGAGGCATCAATTAAAACCTGCACCGAGTCGTTCGTTCATGCACGCCATGTCAATTGACTGCAGTCAGTTGACTGTTGATGCAGTCAGTCAACCGTAATAGCGCCGAAAGTCATTGAAATGGGTCGTCCCAATTTCCTCGCAAGCACGTTACTGTGGGGCCGAATACTAATTGGCCCTGAGGCATCGCTGTTTGACTGAACCGAGAAGAAATCATCGCGTTTACAGTCCAAATTTCTGGCAGTTTTTGAATCAAAGTTTGAAACAATGAAGCTACGAGTAAAAGCTAAAGCTAAAATCAAAGAAAAATGCTTGTAGTTACATACGTACAAATTACGAGAAACGTATAGTTTGGCTTAAAACCATTGCCCGCCTACCAGGTCTGCATTGGTGATCAAATATTATTTACAAATAATTCATTCAACATGATTTTATGATGCATTAAACTCATTCTCGAATAATATCCGCCAGCTTTCGGGCTATTACGGCCTGCCACCTAACCAGCCTTTACTCGTAACTTTACTCACCTAATAACAACGCATATAACATGAGGATGGAATGCCTCTCTTTACCCCTCCTCGCTCTTACATCTCGCTGGTAATTTTATTAAAATTCCGTGCTGCTTACATTTTGGTTGCAATAATTTACGAAACTGTTAAAATGAAATAGGAACGGGTAATAAAAATAGGGAGAAAAGATTGTTTTCATGTCTTGAACAAAATATCTACAAAACTGTGTAGTCTGTAGTATCTGAAATCAGATTGCAGATTGACGCCAAAACATAAAACTATGTACTCGTATAATAGTATATATGTGTTTTACGTACGACGGTTTGTTTTACGAAAGTATAGTCTTTTGAAGTATTGAAATGCAGGCCTAAACAGACTCATCCTTGTACCTCAGGAGTTCTAAGGTACTAAGTAGGCAAAGCAACACATTAATGTAATACTCAGTTCATAGGTACGATAACTACAGGCCGTTTGGAATGACTTTTTAATTTCCTTCGATCTTTCCTTTCTTTCACCCCTCTGTAGTCCACTGCTGGACATGAGCCTCTGCTAAATCAATGCCACTCCACCCAATCCTGGCCCTTTGAATCCAACGGTTAACCGCCACCTTCTTCAAGTTATCAGTATATGATTCAGCGTCTATTTATCATTAGGTTGCTTGCACGCTTATGTGAGCATGGAAACAAGAAAATGAAGCACTTCGGATCCAATGGTTTCCATCATATTCGTTGCTTTTATATCCGAAAATTCATCTAGTTATACTTCACATTCGCATTTCAAATAAGTCCTAAATTAAACAAACCTACAGTAACACGAGCGAGCCAACAGCCTCAGTGATTTACGTGCCAATGGACAAAAGTACCCCCTTTATCGCACGTTCGGGGAACTGTAATTTATTTGTCTCCCTTTCAGTTAAACAATTTGCACGAATACGCCGTAAAGCCATGTGTTTGGACACCGTTTCGATTTGACAGCGGTTGGCGTTGATTGAAACGATTTTAACAATCAGAAATGTAAGCACAACAAATTGAGAGTTCCGAATTTATTTGTGATTTGATTGGATGTGGTATACTCGTAAACCGATTTTTCAGACTTTACTATTTGTCAGGTTTTTATATAGTCAGAATAGACTGACTTAGATGGTAACTTTAAAATATTTGTATTAATCATGGATTTATGTTATTCATTCGAGCGTCGGTATTTCCACGTCCAATGGCCCTTAAAAATGTGTTTTAAGGATGCCTCTACTATATTTGTTAGACCTTTTGTTTTCCAAAAATGTACGTTAATATTAATAAAAAAGAAGCTTAAATTTAATACAAGCATTACCAATCAAAACAATAAACATTAAAAACAGGGTTTCATCTACCGGACTAAATAATGAAAGTAACTAAAGCAATATTATTTCTGTGTAACAAATGTTTATACAGATACATGTAACAGAGGAGATGAGTCAACGTCTACGGTTTCAAGTACCTACCACCAAACGATATTCAAAGATTTCGCTCCCAATCAAGTAACACGCGTCTGCTTAGTAATTTACATGCTATCAAGAGTCAAGACGGGGTATTGTTTGCGCTAGAGCAATACATTATGCGCTAACTGTTATGCGAATGAGGTGGCTGATTCATTGTGCTATCGTCTAGACAGCACAGGGCAGTAAACCCACGCGGATGCTGGTACAATGATTTACAGTCGTCGAAGCCGCCCCTATATGTTATTCATTACACTGTGGCTCTGAAAATATTGGGTACTGAATGTGATATCTATGGCCTAAACAAAACGAAAAAGGAATCGATGACACATTTCCCAAAATTGTAAAAGTTCTTTTTATCTCAGCGCCACCCGGGTTTCACAAAGGATTTTTGAAACAGATAGAAATCGATTATGATACACGCTCTGAAATTCTGAAACGTTATTTGTTCAGTTGTACGATCGAATTTTATAAAGAAGATTTTTTGATGAAATGAAATCATGAAAATCTATAAAAAAATCAAATGCCTTTTTGTTTTTACGAGATAAACTAGAAAAGGGCCACCAGAAAGATCACCTGACGAAGAATTATTGACTACTATTGTAGGTTTGAAAGTTCAGGGTAATTTAGCTAAAGAAATGATTATGAATTCTAAGAAAGTGGTCGTATCCATATTGTTCGTATTACATCCAGTGAAAATAAATTTGTTCATTTTTACTCACCATTTGCTTTCTGATTGATTCGACGTTTCATATATAACTTTAAGATATTTCCTTAAGACCAACGTCTAACCCATAAATTGTACACTCGCTTCGTAAAGTATAAAGTCTAGGATCAAATCCTCTTCCTATACTTAACATCTTTATCGGCCATAATACTGTCCACGTTAAAGCCATGTATTAAAGGCTTACTGTTAAGCGTATAGGGCGGAACCACAGTCTAGACATGAACGCAAGGGACCAATCCCGAAACTAAACGAGTCTGCTTATTTGTAGGGACAGAACCCTTTTTATAATAGGGACAAACATTTTACAATCTAAGATATCCACTTAGTACTTAAATATTGGCAATTTTTTTAAATTAAAACAAATATAGGTACCTAAATATCGTACCAATATTGACTAAGTTATGTTGTATCAAAACATGTTCTTTTATTAGACACTGAACACGACATTTTAATTATATTTTTGGAGAACTTTATGTCCGTCTTTTATATGAAGCCATATAGCCCGTAACAGGCACAGAAATACGACACTTACTGCAACGAATACATGTACCTGAAACATTCTATAAAGGTATTCTATTTACTGAAAAGCTTTAAGATTTTACGACCATTATTATTTTAATACCGACTTACTCACGTTCGTTTTTAGGTATAGCGCGACTAGTCTTGGGTGATCTTAAATAACCTTAAATTGACGACCTAAATCATGAAAAAAAATTTTCGAACAATTAATAGCTAGCTTTATTATATTCCAATTTTCAAATTACAAGCTAGGTATATTATTGAAGTGTTGTTATTAGGTCTTGATACCATTTACACGATGAATATAGTATTGATGTTTAGTAGGTATATATTTTAGTTTTCAAATTCCATATTGTCCAATTTTGGAGCATCAATACATTGCACGGTAACAATGCATCGAACTATACAGAGTAGACAGGTCATTCAATAGCCTCAGTCTAGACTAGACACATGAGGCCTTTTCATGAAGCAAATGTTCCATTTGTACGCGTCTACTATCAAAACCACGGAATTTGTAGGAAATAAAAGAGAAAATACTTTTATCGCCTGAATTTTGTATTGAAATCCTGAGGGCTAAAGTTTAAGAAATTTTCATTGAAATTAATTATGCGCAATACATGTTAAACAAGTCAAATGATTAGTATTTACAAAGGGTTACATGAAATATAATATACTCACTTGTCTAAATAGAAGCCGTGACGGACGGCGTTACAGGAACTATTATGACCTGAAAAGAAAAAAGAAAACAGTTAACAATTGAGCTGAAAGAGTTTAAAAGAAGACCGCATAGCCTCGGCGAAAGTAAAGTAGAACAAGGAGAAGAATTTGTGACATATTTTTTTGTATTTCTCACGGCCAACCCTTCAATTTTGTACATACTTTAAGGTCTCTGATGAAAGGTAGCTTTGAAATAAAAGGTATTCCGTCATAATAAACTTGAAAAACCCTTTAATTTGTTTTCATTAAATATTTCAAAGTCAATGAACGATAAACTGTTTAGGTAATTTAAGCTAAGTTCGCATTGTAAGCGAAAAATAAAATATCTAGCATTTTAATATTAATAAATAATAGGGCGCCTCTAAACTATGAATTATGCGTTGTAATCAAAACCAAATGAAATGCATAATTTCAAGTAATCGAACAACGGGAAGTATTAATTTCAAACTTATAATTAAAAGAGACAGAATACTAACAGTGTCGTAAAAATACTTTAAACAACAAGTTCAATGTTAATATAGTACATTCGCAAGTATGTGATTAATGCGGTAATGCGTCAAAGAACGACTTTATAGAAAAAACCAAGGGCAAAATTGTTCCAAATGACTGCCTTACACACGTATACGGTTACAGCATTACAGTAACCGGTAAGGTAATTCACGAGTCTAACTTCGTCACGCGAACACGTAATCATATAACTTCTAAGGCACTCAAATCGCGAACGTAACGAGGCGCCCATACACGCGGTTGCCGTGCCGGCAGCTAGGCTAGATTCCATAAAGTTGATAGAGTGATAGAGTGGATGTTAACTGTAGGTACTTATACTATAATATGTATTTTTTTTTAAAACCTACTCGTTTATTACCCGCGAACAACGCAAACCTAAGATCCCTGCAATCCATGAACCCCAAGTAGAAGAATGTCGGGAAACCGTTGGGTTCAGAGCCGGGTGAAGTGATGTAAATCAGGGAAGGACTAGTCCAGCGGTGGATTATGTAGGGATGAAAAGAAAGAAGGAAAAAGATTTAGTTCGAATGACTCCATAAAGAAGCTTGTCGTGCAAGAATATTCTCTTCATGCAAATCAGACTGAAAGTTTGACCGCGTATGGCCGCCTCACAATAGCAGAGTATGACGTCAAACGAAATATTTTGAGAACTTTTCACGGCTCATATCTCGGATTCGAGAAATGGAATTGAAAAAAGTTTTCGGTGACTCTCTAGAGGCTTGTGAAAGTTTGGTTAATTTTGTGTTGATTCGGCAATTTGACGACAATCGGTAGACTGGAAAAGTTGGAGGATATACTTACAAGTACAAATGAAGCGAGATCTGGCATTTCTAGTCACATTAAAAAGAGGGTTTTAAAATACCAAGGCTGCGTTCAGTTTGGACGCGATTTCGTACGAATTCAACTCGTGCGAATTCGGACTTTCACGCACAAATAATCCCGACCTACAAAGGCCTTTTTACCACATCCGACCCCTCCAAAACAAAATTACTGATAATACATACGCTTATAAGCGCAAATTTTAATGGTCGATCAATATTGATTCGCTAACAGAACCACAAGACAAACACAATGGGCAAGCTGACAGTGTGGCCTTACAACCTATAAATATGGAAACATAAATAAGTAGGTATGAAGCAAGTTTATTTGCATTTTAATATTAATAAATCATAGGGCGCCTCTAAACTATGAATTACGCGCGAGTGTTATTAATTGCACCACCATGACACATACTACATTTATAAAAGAGAGCTTGTAATAAAGTGAACATAGCCGTATGTCTATGGGTGTCACATCCGGCTTTGCAACTTTGCACTGATACAATCATGGATTCCTGACCCACTTCTCGCCTCTGTGAATAAAGCGAAGTAAATAACTGGAAAACGGAAAATCCTGCAATGTTTATGAAATGGGGTTTTCAAAGGCTTTGTTCATTAAATGAGCTTTATTTCAATATGGAATCCGATTTGCGCTTTTCTATTTACAGCTTACGCTTAAATTTGGAATTTAAGATGGATAAAAAATATCTAGCATATCTATGCGAAATGTACGAGCTCCGGCTAATTTGCTCACTTACCTATGCTTAATAAAAAAATATGGAGCTCAAAAAACTTTTTTTTAAGTTCATTTGCTTCGTTTGCATTACTAATATACGCAGATTTATAGTTGAGAAGAAGTAAACATTACTTAAAAATATTTCAAAAATAAAATGCGGTTTGTATATTAGATATCCAACAAAAAAAATTATACTGTAAGCATAGTATATTTTTAAGTCGCGTCTAACATAGGCATGGTAAAGGCGATTATCATCAAAGACTAACAAATCACAATAGCCTCAATCTCCAGTTCTGGAGTGCATCCAAAGATGTTTCAGTATGCATGCTCGTAACTTGCAAAAATACATCTGAATAAAATCGATAAGTACGTAGCGCGCAGCGGAACATAAAAAACACACGACACTCCCCTTTTAAAAAAGCCGATGAAAATCATCGTTGCGAGAACTACTCGTAGTTTTAATTATGAAGCGATGGAAACTTTAGTTGACACAAACGCTTTTCCATCAACAGCGCAAAAGTTCGCTACAAAGTTCAAAACGTTTCGACTTTCGTTTAAAACAAATTCGTCCGTCGCTGGGGTCTCCATTTTGTAGCACATATTCTAAGTATTAAAGTATAAACCGTTGATCCTGTATGAAGTTAGAGCTTATACATGGTTTCATTCTATCCTTCAAGGATGGAATGTTGAAACCACCTATTATCCCTTGCCCTGTACGTTCGTTAATTACTTGAGCAATATAAAATATGAAAGAAGAACGCTTCCAATCATATCCCACTTCTAGGAGTCTCTGGGTCCTGATTACCACGAGCACACACAGAAACAAACACAGACACAGAATAGGCAAAGAAATTAATCAGACACAGACATCGTTCAAATTTATGCTGTGTTCGGAATCGAATTCCAAAATCTAAGCTCAGCACACTTTCAAGACAAAAAATCAGAGTCCGCAATTTCCAATGAAAGACAATTAACAATCGATATTTGCAGGATTTAAATTCTATACAGCGTTTATAACTTTTAGTGACACAAAGGATTTCCTACGAACACACGGGAAAGCTCGCTACAAAGTTCAAAACGTTTCGTTTGCGACAAGTTTATAGCAGTGGCCCCTTTTTTGCAACAAGTTCAAGTATATAAAATAAAATAGTTTCTGTGAACATTGTTTCTGTTTAAAACCGTCGTTTTATAAAGGTTCAAATATTTCGTACATCATCATAGGATGTTTAGTTTGTTATCGATAAAATAGCAATCGTTAAACGTTACCGGAGGCCCTATGGGCGGTTTAAAACATAAGACACAGTTTTATCGTTAGCCCCTTTCCTACCATTGGAATATCGTGGTGGAATACGCACCAAGCCTTCCCTTATTCAGGGGGAGAGACCCATGCCCGGCCGGCAGGACTAGCTACGAGTATATGCAACGTTGTTAATCAGCAACTTTAAAGCATTGCATAAAATATGTCTGCTGTCGAATACAAAAGCTTAGTTACATTCAGAGGACGGTATTTATAGAGTTCTCTCTTAGTTCTCTCTCTTTAATTATAGTATAAACTCTACAGAAAGTTATGTTTTACAAATGAAAACATTTGCCAAAGCAGCTCTGAGAGACAACTTTTAATGGTTTTAAGTTTGTGCACTAGTTACATTTTACAGTATTCAGGAAAGTATAACCACGTTGTTATTAGTTTATGATATTCAATTTTACTTACGAAATCGATTATTCTGACTCACCATCGGATAACATCCAAGACTTCTTGGTCAAAAAGGTTTAAATAAAGAACGACTGCAACCCTTTTAAGGGACATTTTTGGGCACGGATCTCTCCCAACAGGAGGCGGCCTGGAGATCCACCACGCTGCTCCAATGCGGATTGGTGGAGAAATAAGGTTTAAGTTATTTTATAACACAAGCTTCTGCTAAGGACGAATTTGTGCCATAATTCGTTAATATCTATGATTCAAGGATTCGTTACCATAATCAGGAACACACTGATAGTATGATTTAGGTTAGGATATTATTTCGATACTAAAATGTCGAACACGAAGAAAGAATTTTTTGTCGGAATAAATTCGCTTATCATGTCGTCCTAGTTCGTGTTCCATTCAAACCGCAATTCCTTTGAAGCCGTAATCCCAGTCTGTTGAAAAATAAAACGAATGTTAAAAGCTAGAAACAAACGACAAAAAACGCTCACTAAAAAGATATGAACAACTTTGATGTAGGTTTTTTATTCGAAAAAATATAGGTATCGAGTTAGATAGATAGGGTAGGGTGTCTATAACATTTTACGTATTTTTAAGCTGTAGAATTTGGCTATTATTCTGAACCGATCTTTTAAAGATTATTTCAAAGAGCTGCCTTTACTTAGTATGGGAAGATATCAAGACAGTATATGACGTACTAATTTATTGACGTTTCCTATACGAATACTTTGACGATCGTACTAATAACTGATAATATTTCTATACGAATACTTTGACAATAGTGTTGTTCATGTTCGAGGCACATTATTCTTGTCTGGTGGTATCTGAACGATTGTCGTCTTGTGTATTTAACGGACATGACAATAAATCTTGCAAGGTCTTAGAGATTAAACGAGCGCTCCTGTGTCATCGTGGTGAATCATTGTTTGTATATTCTTTTAGATACTTCTCAATTACTTTGGCTTTAATTTCACGACATAAGATATTTTAGTGTAGGGACCAGTGAGACTTTACAAAAACAACTCTTTAAGAATATACATAAAATACTAAGTTTCGTAGTTGAGAACACATTCTTACTTCATTTTAATACTTTGACTTAGCAATTGAATTGCTTGTTGCTTTCTTGTCATGGTAGTCAATGAGTTTTTTTTTTCATTTCTAATAACTCTAGCTTAATCAATACATCTATTAAACGAACTTAAATACTATTAATTCTTGTAACTTCGTAACTTAAAGTCCGTCTTATGTATTTAAGAAACACGTCATTAAAACTTGCAAGGTTAAACAAGCATTGTGTCATACTGGGTGAATCATTGTTTCTCCATGCTTTTAGAAACTTTTCAATGACTGCGGCTGTGTTTACAATGTGTGTGTGTTTACAATATTGTTTAATGACATCGGATAACTTTAAATAGAAGCAGGATTATGTCGTTTTAGGCGAAAAATCAATAACGTATACAAAATCAATATAATTTATGTGGTAGAGTCAGAGGTATGTATGGTTGCCGGAGAAACTTTATTTGAAGCGAACAACTTAGTTCATTTGAATAGCAAAGCACCCACATAAAACCTCAGTAGGATTTCTTCTTTATTTGCGGATAGACACCATGGGTTGCCGTGACCGCCGTATGCCGTATTTTATGTAAATACATAGATAATAAAACTGATCTAACTGAACTATTAAAAGTAACAGTTCTAGACTGGTACATACAAGTAGTTAGTTAAAAAATTATGATCTCTCTCAACATGTAAATTTGGGTCAAAATAATATTATGACTATAAACGTTAAATATGACGTTTGCAGTAGTATAAACAATACTATAGAAACTGGTTTACTAACAATTTAAAAATAGACGCATTATAAATGACATCATAAAACTAAATTATTAATACATCAATAAAATGACAATGATTCATAACATGAATAACTATTTAAAAAACGTTGTTTACGAAATAAAAAGTTTTATTAAAAAAAAACTAGACATTCACAATATATTCGTTTTAATAAGAAAAAAGACTTTTTCGTCACGTCGGAAATAAATACCAACTCCTCCTCACAGATGCAGAAAGCCATTTTTTATTCCAATGTTTTCTAAATATTATAGATGTCGAATTAATTGTGATCCGAGCAATATATAATTATAATGACACGCAATGTTTTCTATAACTTTCAATCAATAACCAGCAACTGGAACGTGGTCGGTAGATTTTAATATATAGCAATGGCTTAATTGGCTCGTAAATCGATATGAGCCGTTACCGAAATGAGTTTAACAGGCAATTTAGAAGAAATTGAAAATGGGGGCGGTTGCGGACAACTGCTCGAACCAAGTTTATGTCCCTTTGACAGTAATAAAGAGATAAAGAATTCGATGGGCAGTTATTGAGATTTATTGCCATTGAAAATGTTTTATGAATTATTTATTTGTTCACGATAAATCGATTCTTAGTACTCGTACGTTAAATTGCGTGTTCTGGACGATTAAAGGCCTAATTTTAATGAAAAGTAGCACAAATTGATAATACAGATAGACGGTGGCAAAAAACGAATAATTTTCTTAATGAAAACGAACTTTGATGTTTTTAGCCTTTACGCCTGAGTGAATTCGTCTGAGGATAGTGACTTCCTCTATCCGGTAATGATGAGAATGCATACACTTTTGTAAAACTTTCAGATAGTTCGTTGCGTTTCGCTCTTCCATGTCATGCGGGGTGCGGGAGGGGAACGTAACTGACCAATAAGCAAGTCCCCTGCCGACCGCCGACACAGAACAACAGAAAACTCACGAGTTTGAAATAATATTTCAAACTCTATTCCCTCCTAGGGAAAGAAAGACAAATGGGCTTAATGGAATATTCCAAATACATTTTATTTTAGTAATATCGGCGATTAGATGCCGATTTAAAATAATAAAATATCGATTAAAACTTTATTAAAAGCGTTTTATATCTAATCAAGAACAAATCTGTCCCACAATTGTGATACAATTCTACCATTTTAGTTTTCTGTTCATTAATTTTCTTTTTGTGTTCTACTTAAGCGCGCGGTAATGAAAAACGGTAACAAAACATTAAATAACGGAAAACAAACTTTTCTTAGGCCCGTGTTTTTGTGAAATGACTTTTTCTCCGTAGCATTGACCTGGATTTATTTTAGTGTAAGGTCATTTTAATCCGAACAGACGAGAAAAACGACTAATGCGAACTAACGATCGAAGGACTCCGTATCGTTGTGTGGATAGATATTTATTAAGTTTTATTTTATGTCCTGTGGTGTTTGTATAAAGATAGCAGTCACAGATAGGAAATATGCATTATGTAAAATTATGGGATCTGCTTTCTTCTTTCTTCTAGAGACTATAGTCAGGCAAATCGGTTCAGCTGTTCTCTAGTTTAAGTGCCGATTCAGAGTTGCGGATTCGAATCAAAGTCGCACGCACCAGTGACTTTGTAAAAAAAAGGAAAACATCGTGAGGAAATCAGCTCGCCTGAGGGTTCATAATAAAAATTGTTCTCAAAGGTCCACCAACCCGCACTAGGCCAGCGTGGTGGACTAAGTCTTAAATCCCTCTCATTGTGAGAGGAGAACCCGATCCTGTAGTGGGTCATAAATAAATGGGTATAAAGATAATAAAGACACTCTTTGAGAATCTTGGTACGGGACCCAAAAGCGTTTTATCCGCCAGCGACCTAGCGATCTTTCGGAAATGTAAATAATATTTCCCGAACTTTTTCACGTTTCCGGTTCGTCAGTAATGGGGTGCACTTAGCGGAAGGTCACACAGCACCAGAGCACTTCACTTCGACCTCGAATTAAAATTTATCACAATTTATTATTTTATTTTTTACAATTAACTTTTACTTTCGTTGTAGTAACCGTTATAGTAACCCTGTGTCCTAATGTCACGCACGCAAAACTTGCTCGTATGACGTCATTTCGCACACTTTGTAGCATGTCAGGGTGTATCTTCCGAAACCGAAAAGCTAAAGTCTGCCATTTGCTATTAGGTCATTAGGACGGTTTATCATCTACTAAGATAGATACTCTAATTTCATGGTTTATTGGTTACGACTATGGTCTTCTTTCTAGTCATTGTTAAAGAGTAGCCAATAATTTTTAATAGGTACATATTATACAGCTTTAGATAATCAAGCGTTTTAGTATCTATTCATGAATAAATCAATAGCTATTGTATTTTGTCCATAAGCAAACACCGGTATAAGTAGAAAGTTTGTTAATGAAAGTTTAACAGAGCGTAGAGAATTACTAAACGGGAGAGGCTTCGTTATATAGAGATCGTTCCGACATAGACGATGTAATGGCCTTACTTATATATAATATATACCTAAATTCTACAATAGATAGATAAGTTGTAGTATTTAATAGGATTTTGATATTTACCTTTTTACCTCTGGTTATTGTATACGCGACATTATAGAACCAACGATCGTCACTAACATAAGAGTAATGGAGGTCAAGAAATATTTAAAGCTTTCATTTACTTCAGTAACTGTACTAATGAATTATGACCATTAGATGCCAAAGAGAATTACAAAGTTACATTAATTAGCATGAGTGTAACTGATCTAAACTCCTAGTTTTGATGAATGAGGGCAACTCCTAGTTTTGATGAATGAGAGGCGATCCCTATATATTTCGACAGTATCGATTAGTTCGGCCACAACCCGAGGCGTGTGTGAGGCTGGCCAATGATGTCATCTGGGCCGCTGCTCAATTATCACTGAGCAATGCGCCGTTGTGCAATTTATTTTTATAACTCTTACAGGGCGCCGGACAACATCAGCCAATAAAAAGCCGTTTTGTTGCCTTTGCAAGTTTAAAGGACATAATTATTAATATACAACTCTAGATATATTGCATATATTAGAATTATAAATTATTTCTTTTATAATTCTGATATATAATATTAGAATGATAAAAGAGAGAAAGAAATATAAAAACATATAAAAACAATGAATTTCGCGAAGTAACGCCTGATACAATAAACTATTTCTAATAGGTTAATAATAATATTGAAATTAATGTAATAGATTAGGTTAGCTACCGAAATTACGTAGATAAAGGAATGCTCACATGTGAATTTTGGAAGCTGACTCATTGGAACCGTGAACAAATGAAATTGTAAGGAGACCCTTTGTGCAGCGATCTCAACGAAGGCCCGGGGAATTAGCGGGTGCGTACCGAGCTCGCAACATTACGTATTACACACTATGTATAGTAAACTATGTATATATGACTATACATATACATAATTTACTATACATATAAGTTTAAGCTGTAGCCTACATAATATATTGATGTATTATACGTACGTAACGCGGGTTTGAAAATTAGGTACAGGAAAATCATTGGTCAAATCATCATTATTTAGCTATCTTTATACCAATAGAAATACGATATTGTGTAAAATTTTGGCGTCACGTCAATCTATCGATTACTTTTTAAGGTCTCTGACACAATCATGATACTAAATTTCAAGATAAACAATTCAATTCAGGAATAATGAGAACAAACAGAAAAAAATTGTATAAATTTACAGAGATATCACCGTCCTCACTCATCCCCGAAAAACCCGAAAACTTCATTCCATTTCAAATTTGTTCTAAAACTGAATACGTACAATGATCATTAGAAGTTTTCGAACAAAAGTTCTCAAAACGAACGTCGTTTCAAGACGAGGCGACGGATGTCAGCCGTCTGAGGATGGGGTAATTAATTACCTACTTGGAAAAAATCCATCTCAGCTATCTACTATCTTCGCGCTGATTGAGTTACTCGTAACTTGGAACGACCGTACATTTTTTGAGATCTGTTATTTGAGTAAAACAAATCAACAGTAATAACTCTGAATTAGATTTGTACACTTGCTCAATTTCGAGCTTTCTCAAATGTTGAATCATTGACTGTCGCCAGTGTTGCCTCTAACAAATCAATACGGTTAATGTTCCTTTTAACCTGTAACTTTTGTAATTTTTGTATGGTTTCAGTTCTTTAGTCATTCATATTAAGTAATTGAATTTACAATTTGCGTTTGGTGTAAACTGTTAGGAATAAACAGTCTGCGTATAGACGAAGCTACCTACTTAATGTAAACTCTTAGTCGTCAGAGTTTGTAGCCCAGTAGCACTGGCCAGAGTTTAATAAAAAGTTATGTGCGCTTTGTAAAATTAAATATCACATACTATTACGATAAATGAAAACACTGCGAATAAACCTGCATGTTCTAGACTTCTTCAAAATTTTCTCAAAGGCAATCCACGAACCCGCATTAGGCCAACATCCTTCTTATTGCGAGAGAAGACCCGACCCTGCAGTGGGTCACTAACGGGTTACAGAGCAAATATCTGCAAGATTTTATGATACACTCTCTCTTTAACAAAAGCTAGGTAACAAAGGAATTTATTCCAAAACGGATAGCCTCTACAATCTCATTTACAAATCGATGGCGTGCTAAGGGTGTAGCTGTCTAAATATGTGTTAAAATACCAGTTAAAAACTTTGTAAAGTTTGGAGTTTTGATTTCAGTTTGAGGCCGTAAAATGCGATTTATCTTCAACAGCATTTGTGTCACGAATGCCTACAAAAACTTCAAAGTTCAACTTAAAAACCACAATGTGACTATTGTTTGCGTTTAGACTGCCGTCTCCACAGGTCTCAGTATTACTTTACTCATGTGTGAGTTTACTTTAGAGTAATCTATTCGAAGTAGTAGAAAGACGGTTTCGTTGTGTACAAAACAAAAACATGCTAAAAAACTGTGGTTCTGTGATTCATAATAAATAATAAACAGTATTCTTATTGTTTCTCCGTGAATCATACAGTTAGTTACAGTTCAAGTTTGACGAAGAGACGAAGTGACAACTATACGTTTATCTATGCAAAATGTGGAAGAATCTTCCGTCTAAGGGGCGTCGTTCTTTTACCGCGGTACTGTGACATGGGGTTCTTCAAAAAAGGGGGTAAAAACGCACTGCTCCTACGACGGCAACGCGCTAATAACCTATCCGGTGTTGCCGGGTCCATAGGCACGGTGACCAACGGCATAAGCCGTGAGCACAATCATTACTGGACGGTTTGACATTGACTGCGCTGCGGTTCACGCGATTGGTTCATCAGTCGTCAGTGCGTCAGAGTGCGACGTCTATTGGTCTAGTGTGTTTTTTTTCGGCTGCTGTACATTGGCCGAAAGTGTTCAATAACCACTGATCATCTGTGCTCACGACTCATGACGACAGTTACTATATCATCAAGTAGGCCCTTTGCCTGTTAGTCTCGTTTTCTCTGTTTAACTTATTTTATACTTGATATTAGATGGTCTGTATACACAAACATAATATTCCAAAATACCTAAGCAACGACGATTTCCTTCTAAAATATACAATTTTTGTGCCAAAACCTCTAATTACGCGATTACGTTTATTTCTTAGATCATTAATTTCATAATTAATAACTAGAACAATGGACTTCTTTGAAATTCATTCAAATTAATTAACGCTTTTAGTTTCCGGACATGAAAAGATGAACAACTGATATTTCTGAAGCTGACCTCGTCGTCAGAATACAAGGAACTTTTCCTGATAATTAGAAAGTGTAATCAAATTTATAACATGGAACAGTGATTTTGTTCGGCTACTGCTATCCTACTACTTATTATATCTACTATACTTATGCGAAAGTTTCCCACACAACCCGATAAACGAGTAGCTTCAACCACCACGGTTTGATTACAATTCTAATCCTATTTAAGGTTTTTTCCTAAGGCGAAATAGGCATGTTATTTATTAGCGTTCTACATTATTTGTGTAGCATTATTAAAACAAATTTCCCCCACACCACAGTATACCCCGTAACAAAAAGGAACACTCCGTAAGAAAATTAACTGAACAACACTCCCTTATTACGGTTCTTTGTTACTGTAATTGTCTTCTTGGGATATTATCGTACCGTAAATTTATTAGACTCGTAATGATGTGAATCTCACGCGATGTTGTTCTCGACATCAAACTTGTGTACAAAATTCAATATAACCGTGTGACATTGACGGACAAAGACTGTGATTTCACTGTTATGACACAGTCAAAGATTGTGTAATCGATTAGAAATCCCTTGTCCTAATTGTTCGAGCGGTGATAGCCCAGTGGCTTAGAACTCGACCTCGAATCGAGGGGTCCGGGTTCGAATCCCAGTGGCACGCACCAATGACTTTGTAAAAAAGTTATGTGCGCTTTATAAAATTAAATATCACCTGCTGTTACGGTGAAGGAAAACATCGTGAGGAAACCTACATGCCTGAGAGTTCAAAAAAAAAATGTTCTCAAAGGCATGTGAAGTCCACCAACCCGCATAAGGCCAGCGTGGTGGACTAAGGCCTACATCCCTCTCATTGTGAGAGGAGACCGACCCCGTAGTGGGTCATTAATGGGTTACTGACAATTGTCCGACATAACCGACCGACCAAACAACACGACATTTAAACATGACAGACATGCGATGTACGTAAGGACATTGTGGTCTAAAGGAATAAAGGCTTCCCCCCAACCAGGTGGTCTGAAGACCCAAATATTACAGCGTGCAAACATTCATAGAACCCAGGACCGGGACGAGTAGCGTCGTTTAGGGCAGGCCTATGTCCAACAGTGGACCTTAAATGTAATTTATAGACAGATACTTGTATTCGCTTCGATGTGAACGTAAGGCTTTCCTATAAGCTGATGGTAAATGTTCGTTGCAGCCCACAGACATCAACATTCACCCTAACACAGGAGGTTATAAGGATGCTACTTCAGGAATAAAATTTCTGTCATGATTTGTTTCTGCTTCAACCATATTTCAATCGAAATAAAGATATTCTATTCTAATTTATAAATTACAATGAAGGTGAGGTCAAAGTAGCGGTATACATGTAAGTTGGAACGTATTTTTAAGACTATTTAAAGCGTGGACCCGTGCACGCGATTTCAACCGCAAAATTGTTTTAAAACCTCATAAAAATTTATTGCTTCTGGGGCACACTAGCCTACGTATAGTCGTATGATTTATTTTGAATACTTCCCATGAAACAGTAACATAAAGTTACCTTTTATGTTAATGCAATTAACAATAATTAGACTAGAGAAATGTAGGTACAAAATGTAAAACAAATCAACAACATCTTTTTAAAAGCAGAAATAATTCAATTGATGACAGATAAAAGAAGTATCAGCTAGTAGTCATATGATCAAGACTGATGGACTTCAGAAGACAGATGGAGGCAATAAGGCGATCCAAGATCCAATGTATTGGCATCGATTAAGATAGAATTTTGAACAGCAGAAATTTGAACATTTGAGGACCTCAAAAGGCATAATACGGAAAGCTCATCTTTAATCTGGCGACTCGTTATATAAATATCGTGTGCATTGTTTAACATTGAATGAGAGGATGATATTTAATGAGCTGAAAAGGCAATAGACGGAATAAGCATTCAGTGTGATTAGATGTCTACACAAACAAATGACATACCAGGGTGAATATTTCACATTCCAAGAAAGGCCAAGATGGAATCTACACGAGGCAATGAACATTTTGTAATTTTCAAAATAATGTAGGTTCAGAGGACGTCAAATTAATTTCTCTAATACAATTTTACTAGTCTTCATCTCCCGTTTAGCCATCCAAGCGCGGCACGCCCCGTCTGGGGTAGTTTTGAAAGCAGAACCAATCTGAAAAGTTAAGCGAGGTCGGAAGACGAACGAAGCTTCGAAGTAAAGGGGTGGCGTTTCCGTAAACAGTGAATTTAAGCGTAAGTACTCGTATTACACATAGCGGAAATAAAACAATTTATTTTCTCAGATATTGCTCATAAAAACGGTACAGAATAACGGAACGTTTTTCGAGTTGAGCATATAGCCCAGTCTGTCCTTTTTTCCTTGAACGTCACTCCTCAAAGTCACAAATTTGGATTTAGCATCAGAATACAAAACAACATAGTTCAAAATTGTGACACCACCTTTTGTAAGGCAAAAACCCCCACAGACTAGGTAACCTCCATCTAGCTCACCTCAGATGCTTGACCTGCTAATATGTAGGCGATAATGTATCTTGTATCTGACATTATGTGCCGAACTGAGCGCAGTAACTGTAACTTACTAATAAATTGTGTATTATTGGCACTGTATAATTTTCGCCATTTGTCAGCTTTAAGACCACGTCGAAAGCAAGTAAGCTAACTTTTCCCGCAACTGCAAAAACCGTGATAAATAATAAGTTATTGATACAAGTTTCGCATAAATTCTTTTTTATCTGGTAGCCCCAAGCTTGATTTGTAGCAGTCGTCTCGGCCGAGGTTGACAATAACTGACTAAGTATGTTTATTTATTGCCTATCTTTATGTCTCCTTTATCACCCACATATCATAGAGTTTCAAAATTTCGACGCTGAGAGTATTATAATTTAAACGCAGTTTTTAAGAATTAGGTACATTTGTTAAAACATTGGCTCCAGTTAAATGTACCAAAACTCAAAAGCAAAAGAGCAGTAACTAAGAAAAAATTGAAAAGGAAACCTGTTAAAAATTTTGCTGGAATAAACACAATTGTATCAAAATATTTGGATGCAGCATGTCAATCTAATATTTTTGGCTTAATCGTGTAGGTACGTGTGCGCCTTAGCATTTGTGTCTGACTTTATACGCAGATTTACGCTAACGAATAAATCATAAGGCTGTAAATAACACAAATATTTTTATCCTACTTGTTGTGCACGCGGCATGAATGTCTCTCGAATTTTTTTCTTTAGGGTCGTAAAATAGTAACTTCTATCAAAGCTCAGTAGATCCTATGTTGCTATAAAAGCACTTTGAACACTAACAGCTGCACTAAATACAGCAGTTGCATGCGAAGCTGACATAACGGCGCCAATTACTGCTCATTATCGAAGTGCAGCGAAGGATAATTAAACTTTCGTGGCAAATTGGGTTAAGTTACAAGCTAATTTAAACTCGGAGCTCCTTTTATCTTGGCGTCACTGGTCAGAGGTTAGTTATCTAAGGGGTATAAATAAGCGTTAAATGTGTCACATTCGTTCTGGCGGTGTTTTGAAGCTAGTGCGCATTATCTTTGACCTGTTATTGAAAGTTATCTTCCTTATTATTTTTCTCATGGCGATTTTTTCTTTATTCAGCATACTTCTGAGAGCATTACGATCTTTAAAAGTATAGGTTTATGTAGTAAGTATAGGGTAATATGTGTTCGTAAGCGGTTGCTGCAGACGGCTGAAGCTACGGCATTTACGGTCAGTTCAAAAGCTAGGACTAGACGGCTTTAGCGCTGGTACGTGAAATGGAATCGGCACATATTTCGTGAACGCAGCCACCGGTCGAAGTTAGTCGACAAATAAGCGTTAAATGTGAACGTTCTGGGTGTTTAAAAGTGTGTTCTGTAACTCATGTTGACGCATTTATAGTTGCTCTTTTGGCTCTAGTTATTCACTCTTACGCTAACGAAACTTCGTTGGCTGAGTATTGAGCTAGTTGAGTTGGCATACGAAAAGGGTACTCCGGTTTTAGTGTCACTACTAACTGGGTTTTGATGCTGATTCGGAAATGGAACTGTTCCATAAATCATGGACATTATTAGCTTTCCTGTAAACGTAAATTTAAACCTAACCCGATATAAAGCTTCGGTTGCAGAAACTTCGCTATTCGGTCGTAAAAGAAAGGTTTCAGTGTAAATCTGAGCTGATGCATTAGTTCACTGATGTAGCATATTGCGTTCATAAAAATTGAATTGTTGATGTGGATTAACGAATTTGGACTCTTTCGAAATTTGCATTTAAAGCTAGAAGCAGCTTCAAATGTTTCAATTTGAAGAATGATAAAATTGATAACTTTTTCCTATCTATTGAACCGAACCAATGGGGAAGTTTACACCATTCACAATTAATTTCAAAATGTAATTCTGCTAAATAAAAAGCCGTGTTTATCGCTATCGTCGCTTGGGCTGGGCTGTTTACTACGTAATAATCGAGATGTATGCAGATTGTGTTGTAATCTGTGAACCTGCTTACCTGGGCAGCGACTACACCCAGCCGATATTACGCCATTATATTATGCGTTATGAACGCCGGCCAGCTGTTCTGCGTGGCTGTAGCCGACTGAAATAGCTTTTTACGACATAATTGTTAATTTATCTTGGTACCCATGTATGTTTGTTTCAGCCGGCGAAAAATAAACTATAGGCGGGGCTCGGTACGCTGCTTTGTCGTTAGTTATGTCAGTACGTTAACTCATAAAGTACTTTATTACGACACAGGGTTAGACCATAGCCGACATGTTTCGTAACAAATTTTGAAGGCGGATAGCCTACTAAGTTCTACTAGGAAATAACCGAAGTGGTTGCTTTTGCTTAATATTTCTTAAATTGTCACACAAACTAAAGCAGTAAAGTAATACGGGATAATCGCGTCCATAGCAATCTTAATAAGATCTTTGTGGAGATGTTAGTGGGTGCGAAGCGCCAAGCGGGTACTAAGATTATATTAAGCAAGTTTTGCGTATGCCAGCACCGCGTTTAGACTTGCTGAGTTGGCATTATTCTCAATGGTTCGAGAACATTCAACGTATCTCGAGTAGGGGAGACTGAGGTGAGATTTTCAGTAACTGACATCTAACAAGATATCGATGGCAATCGGAAGATACGACTGAGCGTGTCTTACAAATAAATATGCATGGAAGCCACTAATAGTCTGTCCCATGCAAGCAGGTCGATATGAACCGCGCCTAACGTCATTTTTTGTGATCTATGATCATGGAGCGATGGGCGCTACATTGATAACCAATATAGCCCATTGAAGCGGCAAAAACAACTATTTCACGTTTAATATCACCAGTATTTTTTTAAACTTGGAGAGAAATCTAGGAAGGTATAGTTGGAAAAACATACAGCATTGAAACATTTAATTCCATTCTACTCGTAGTTAGACCCGTTCCCGTCAGCAAAGAAAACATAAACAAAGTATAATGGAAGAAAAACCAACGAAATGGAAATGTTGAGTTTGAGTTTTACGAATAGGTATGTATGTAAAGCATCTCATATAAAATTAAATACTCAGAAACTAACCGACTACAGTCTTTGAGAATAATGTTTAATGTAGTGTAGCCCACGAATGTAGGTAAAAACCTTCCTTGAATTTTAAGGGTTAGTAAATCCAACAATCGCTGTGCATGGATCCGTAAAATACGTTCTCAAGAGAAAACAAATTCTCAAGATGACTCGATACTGGGAATTCTCGATGATTTTTAATAATCTCGTAATCGATTTAATAATTCGGATAAAATCAGAAAACTCAACGGTTGGTGATTAAATTTTCAAAAAGATTAAGTTAACTTTTAAGGTCCGTTTATTCCAACCTAAAAAAATAATTGTTATAATATGTACAAATTTTTGATTAGAGGTAATTTCCAGCCAGATATTACTTATACAGATTTGACGCCACAATTACGGTCTTCGAGATTAGCAACGTAACTGTAATTACGTACCTACTTACTTTCGTCCTGTTTGAAATTAAGCGGACATTTCTCGGCTGAGGTTTAAAAAATATTCAAAAAATCCGCATTAACGTATTACCAAGCGAAAACCACACCATAAATTATGCTGAGTATAAACTACGGATACTTGTTCTTGTGCTGACAGCGTTCTAAAATCCAAACGAGTCCAACTCGGTATCGGTGACTCGATTAACTTCGAGCCCATCTCTACTCTTAATATTCACGATTACTCTTGGCAGTCCTGGCAAGAGGACTTGGCAGCCCTACCTGCGGCTCCTATCGATTTCATGCCCCGCTAGATTGACGTGACGCAGATTCCGAGAAAAGATTCGATTAATTTTTTTTCTTCTAACTCCGCGGTCTAGTGTCGACGAACTGTTGGTCCAACCAACGGCCGAAGAGTGCTATGTATTGCATCTTTTTATCATTTAAGTGAAGCAAAAATGCGTACAGTCACCTTGTCCAATTTCAAACAATATCGAAGCACTGACTGACGTCAATATATGCGTTGCTGTTGAGGATGACCGAGCTGGTTTCTACAAATTCGTTTTTAGGCAACCACATTTCTTTAAAGACAACACAACACATGAAGAACATGCTGCTTTGCGACGGTCGCAGGTAAATTTCAGACGTTTTATCATCACATGACGTTTAATATACGACCTTCGGTAAATAAATCAGTCCTTGGGTCTATAATTTAATTAATTCCTTCGGTCATTTTTATTGCACTGAAAAGATGAAGACATTTTGCAGCTACACATTTAATTATTATTTTAAATATTTGATGAAATAATGTAGTTTTATTGTGTCTTTATCATTATTACGAACATAAAGACTACACTTCACAGATAAATCACTGAAATCGACTTGTCGCTCATGCCGCGAAAAAATACATTACTTTTTTGACTCACTCTACCTCGACAATCCGTCATATTGTCGCACTTCGTCGAAAATACATGGCTGCTCTAAAAGGACCACATCTGTGTATAAAAGATCTTTTTACTGAAACTTGTGAGAGCTGTCGATTGCGCTAATCATCTCTAACGATGCATTGCTGTTTCTTCTTTCTCCGATTTCATGAAATGAAATTTCGATTCGTATATTCGTCAGTATGAACGCAGACGAGGAAACAAAAAGCAGTAGGGGTTAAGTTAAGTTAGTAATTTTACGAATCTTAGGTCAATTGGGCCCCTAGACTGTCCCATTCGCAACGAGCACTAGGCGAGCCAAGTACTTACAGCGTCTTACGTTACTAACATATCATAGTAATGTCCGATTGATATAGACAACAGAAAAACGCTTGCTTTACTGCATGTCATGTAGACTGTAGGCTTGTAGGTATTAAAATGAATTAAAATCAGTGCACATAAGCGTATGGCAAAAGCAACCATTCATTATTGTGCGCCGTTGACGACGCGACTGCACAGATGTTTTTCAGAATTCAAATCTCATTCAAAGAAATATTTGTACGAAACTTCGTTGCCGGTGAAATAAACGTCTGAATAACAATGACTATTCAAAGACAAAGGGATTGTTAGACGGCTCCATACACCGTCTTTAAAGAGCGTTTTGCCAAAGCAAAATGTAGAGCAAGAATAATAATTTTGTAGAGGCTTCCCTTCGTACCAAAAAGCCCCTGTGTCGGGTGGATTGGTTGAAATTGGATAATGTTCTGTTTCAGCTGCAGAGAAATACAAAATCAATTTTCGTTTGGTTCAAAACGAAGTTATTTCAACAATGTTTGGCTACAATATTTTAATGTGTCGCTGCTAACTACGGGTGAAAATCCTTTCAAATGGGAGACCTTTTTCTAATATGCAGTCGATCCGACCGATCAACCAACAAGACAAAATTCAACACAGGGCTCTGAGATTTAGTGTCTCCCATTTTCGTCGCATAAAAACCTCATGTTTTTCTGCCTTTATTTTTTATTATAGGTTGGTACTAGTATTAGGTACCTATATCATGTAATCTGTGACAAAATAAACGTTTCTTTCTTTCTTTCTGTACCAGTAACGTGTAAAAACAACCTTAATCAGGGTGTCATTTGTCTTCAATGCGAAAGTATGCGTGATTTGAGAAATAATTTATCAATGCGTGATATCTCTAGCTTTGTGATAAATCGGATTTTTTATTAGCATTGCTAGCAGCCCGAGCACGCATATCATAACACATATGAGTGGCAGTTCATGTGTAGCGCGTTTTATGTGCTATTTTTTACATAATAGCAGCAGAGTAGTGTGCGGGTTCAATTGATCTGAAGTCAATGTCTGCCATACATAATAATGAAGTTCTATCTCTGTTTGTATGATGTGATTGTTGGATGCGTAACTTCCGAGAGTCGTATCTTCGATCCGAGATATCTTATCAGATACAACCGTGTTTGTAATTTTTCGGTAACTAAGACGAGACCAAACCTTTATTTGCAAGAATATGGGTTAGTTTAAGATTTTACGGAGCAATTTGATCAATTTACCTACTTTTCGTATACAATTAAAACTACAAAGAATACTATTAAAACTTGTGTTATATAGGCTTATACTTGTGTATTATAGGCTACTTTTATGCAACGTTCGATTTCAAATTGGACGTCTATCCTCTTTTAGGTATAACGTAGTGTTAATTTTTGGTTTGAGCTTTTGTTGCCTTACGTAAGGTAATACGAAAATGTATATTATTATGCATAATATACTACAGAGCATATGCTCTGTATACTCAAAGGCTCAATAAAAACATTCCCGATTGTGAGATTTAAAGCAAAACACGGACAATCACTCATCACTCGTAATAGAAATAAGTAAGGTCATTAAACTTGCAAAAAAATTGTTACTAACTCCCTCCTAGAACAGCAAACTGGAATCTTACACTCGTATAGCAGCGAACTCTACAAGGGGATCGTGTTACATGCGTATTGTGCCTCAGTTCATTATGTTAGTTACCAACTTTCCTCTTTGCCCGCACTTTCGTTTACAACACAGAGTTAACATGATTGTGTGAAAATATGTGAACACAACTACGATCTATATATGTGATTGGTAAGGCTTGCCTGGATAATTGTTTAGATGGTAGAAAAATAGTCATAGAGGTACCTATCCGCCAACCCTTTTAACCCGACATAAAGCAGCCCTTTCTTCATGTCTTGTGTTTTGTCTGCGGAGGTATGGTTGCCGGAGAATACTATATTTGAGGCAAAAATCTTAGTCTCCGTGATACAATCGCAGATAGAATTTCTTATCTTTTTGGGGTTAGATCTGGGTATTCACGGGCTGCAAGGTCCACTAACATCCCTCCCTCAATGACTATACAAAAATGTGCCAAAGCTCCTGATTAGTTTTCATGGCCTTCACTAAACATAGATTAAGGTGTCTCGCCGTCTATCGAAATGCGATAGGGCCCAAATAACACTAAACATTCACCCCTAGTGAAGCCGAATAAGCGCTGACAAAGTAGCAGGGTAGTTTAAAGAAGGGTTGAAATACATCGATAGTCTGCTGTAACTTTAGACTCGATACCCTACTTCTATTATGCCTACGGAGTGATTGCTAACCAAGATTTAACTAACAAAACAGTCAATAAAAAGTGACAGTCGAATGAATTCTGAAATGCATAGATTTAAGATGTTATTATGTTTCAGCGTACTTTATTAAATATATTTTATTTTATTTTATCTCTCTTACACATTCCTTATAATCTGTAATAGAAATTCAGAGGTAAAAATAATGGGTTCCACTCATCACACCACACAGGATTCCCTGTGTTGTCGGTGCGATGGACACAAAAAGACGAGAACACAAACTCAGACCAGAAATTTACACTAGTCTAGTCATCCAAATCGCTGATCAGCTGAGAATCGAACCCAGAACCTCGCACGTAGTGCGCCAGTGCTGTGAGCATGAAAACAAAAACAAAGTAGTGTCTAAGTATTAGACAACTAAGACAACTAAGTATTGAACGTCAGTCATTAGTATCCAATACTAATGGCACACGCCGACTATACGAATACTTTGACGATAATGTTCAATGTTCATGTTCGGGGCACAGGCGTCAAAGCTAATTCGCCACTCAGGTCGCGGTATTACTGACGGTCGTAGGTAAAAATAAGAACAAGATGGTATTGGGTCATTGGGTATCACTCGAAAAAACGTTGCAAATTCTTAGTCTAAGGGCAGTGACCATTTTTGTATATTTCGTGTAAATACGGTATGATCAATTCAACGCGCTCGGGAGCGACAGCGCATGACAGAGTTGCGTGCTTGTCGCAGACTCTGATCTCGCAAATTGCAGGAAAACGTGTGAGATGAAACTAACACGTCGCATGCATAATGGAATTAGGATTAAGAATCTATTTTAGTCTATTTTTATATATTTCAGTAGTGTATAGTGGTAAGAATGTAGAGTTTCCAGCGTTACCTAAGAAAACGAGTAGAGTTACGCGACTACTAAGGAGATGTTGACCTTTCGACGGAAGACAAGCCTACGCACTTTTGCATTGTGCATTGACGCATTCTCAGTCAATAATTAGGAGACACTCGAAAAATATACCAAAATTCTAAGTAATGTGGTATTTTGTTTGAATTTAATGGTTCAAGTCAAGTTTCTTTGCTTACAACGACGGCGTAAAAATAAGGTTTGCTCCGTGTATGTAAAATTCCTTGAATTAAACATAGAATGAATAAAACATGAAGAATACGCTCTTCTATTTACTTACGTTAATTATAGTGATTTGTTAAATTCATTCAATTAATTGTCTAACGATTACTAATAATTTTTAATGTTTGTGTATTTAGTAGTAAAATGTTGTCACTATTACCACACTAACATTGACTAACACTAAACCACTATGTAAATAATAATATGTGACGTTATAGTATCAAATAAGATATCTTAAGTCCTAACTGAGGTGGCATGTGGGTGCGTTGCTAATTATGAGGTCTAAAATGGTGGCCTCAAATGTAGTATCTCTAGTTCTATATAGCCACACAACTCACTCCCCAACAAGATATAAAAGGACTTGATGATTCACATTTGGTTAAGATGGCAGCGGCAAGTTATCTCTCCGGGCAAGCTACTATGGCTACCACTATAAAGTAGCTAGAGCTAATGAAGTCTAGAAGTTTTCCATCAATATTGGGTCTTATAGTTTTGCAATAAGGGAGACGGTGCCTTCACCATTTAAATGACAGGCTCTGCGGTCGCGATAAGTAGCAAGTTTCACATTTCTGCCACATATTTAGACGTCCATCCACAGATCAAAGCAACGTTTAAACTTTCAAACACCGGCCGACTTTGACGGAGGTATTTATGCAGCAGCACTTATCTAAAATTCAAATGAGAATTCATAATGAATAGCCGATGAAAAGCCGGCACGACATGCTCCTTTTGTTTTAATTAAATTATCATCTCATTGAAGACAACCCTTCCTAAGATAGACTCAAATTTTCATATTTTTAATCTGAGGTAAACCTAAATGAGTGAAACAAATAATTTTGTTAAAATAAAAGCTTCGTGAATTTTAAATCGATGCAAGTTGGAGTTTTCTTGTTAAAAAAATTAAATTACATTTTTGGGATTGACTGCGTCTCGAATCAACCCCTTGGTACACTTCCCTCTCAATATATGAAATAGGGCTTTTCAATGCATAAATTTTACTAGGGGTGCGAATCAATGAGACCCATCTTACGGCGGACCCTTTCAAAAAAATAGCTGTAATAATATTTATCTGGCGGCACGTAATTTGAAAGGCGTTAAGATCACTGTAGAGTAATTACATACCTCGATAAGAATCACAATGAGTCACTTAGATTGAAAAATTCACTTATTTTCCGAACAGTTAACAATCACACACAATTCCAGGGGGCATTCACTTATCGTGTCACTTTAGTTCAGAGAGGTAGCGGTTCGGTGTACCGTCGCGGACGACGCGAAGCGGGCGACTGCACTCCACTCCACAGTCCACTGTACAATCCACACTTCACTCCAGATGTAAGGCTCGGTACACATCTGACGGTAAATGCACCAAGCGTATCATGCATTGGTTGCGTCTATTCGGTCAAATAAGTCCTTTCACATTACGCGTTTGATCTGTTTCGGTGTTCAGCGTCTATTATTATTATTTTCTTCGGTTGTGTAGTGCGGTTATTTTTAAATGAACCCCATCGAAATAATAGCTATTTGAGAAGCTTTTGAACAAGATCGAAAAAATCTACATAGGGTGCATCGTTCAAATACTAAAGGGATAAGGCCAATTTCATCCTACTATTATAAATGTGGAAGGTTGTGGGCATGGGTGTTTCTCTTTCACACAAAAATGGCTGAACTTACGTAGATCACATAACCTATATAAACATAATAATATGTTAGGATACTTTTTATTCCTCTGTGGACCGAGTACTACAATCCACTCGAACGAAGCCGAAGTCGGGTAAAATTCAATCGTTTTAGAGTGCAAGTGTAACAAACATCCATCCATCCACACAATCCTTCACATTTATAAATAGTAGTAGGATTGTCTCTGGCGTAACGACCGATAAATAAAACGCGACATAATTTCCGTCAGATGTGAATCGAGCCTAACGCCCCTCGCGCCGACTACGTTCGTCGCTTCCCCGAGAGATCAGCTGAGTATCCCTATTATCATTACCGACCGAGCCATCCCATTACATTACTTAAATTAAGACCTCTAAACTTAAATGTTGGTAAGGTAACCTCTTGAGAGGCAACCTGTAAATATGCTAAGTAAAAATTACGTAGGCCCGGAGAGTAATGAAACTTAATCGTTGGTTGCAGCCGTGAAGCCAGCATGTTCTTTATGTCGTGTTTGGTTGGGGAAATGTAGCGAAAGATACTTTATTTAAGATTATTTTTGTTTGTAAGAACTTTTTAGAGCCTAAAATGACCTTCAGTAAAGTTATTAGTAAGCAGCAACACACGCACACATACGACCCCAACAGAATAACGATCATACTAGAGGAAGGTACCTAACATCAGGTGGCCGGTCCATTTGCTACTAACTACCATAAAAGTAGGGGAACATAGCCCCTAGAGATGCAATCTGTTTTTACGCTTAGCATAATTTATCCAGACTCGGAAAGTAATTAAACGCCTGCTCGAGTCAACTCGAGAGTCGAGACGGGCGTATAAATTCTTTGATTATACCCAACTGTATGAGTACGCTCGTTATAAAGATTTACTTCCGAAAAAGTAAAAAAAGAAAGCAAAAAGAATAATGAAGCAAACAAATTGAAATAATAGGCCCGTCTCCTGCCAGTCGTGAGTCTACCCAGGAGTATGATTTAACAAAATGACAATAGAACTTTTTTCTGTAATGAGTCTATTCTTTGAGCACGAGCGAGTATTCGTCAGTTTTTTTAATGTAACTGAGTAATAAAGGAATATGAGAGACATGTGAAATGGTCGCAGCAGCCCATGAATAACCACATCAATAGCGTAGAAGTCCTATCTCACGTCGGGTTTAGGTGTAGTGCTGCGACTAGGCCTCATAATCAAAAATCACTAAAACGACCGCCTCAAATAAAGTATCTCCGGCAACCATAATTCTCCAACTAAAAGAGGTATAAAAAATTGGTGGCTGAACGGCGGATTATGAGGGCGACTGTAAGGGCCCTGGCCAAATTCCAATGGCTCTACCATCTATCTATAAATTCGGAGTATTTTATCGTCAGAACTTTATTTTAGGTAGACTTTCCTGAATGCCATCAATCACTGACTTACGGACGATTCTAAATCGGACCTTCGCATAAAAAATGTAAGAGATGTCATTATGGATTTTCTTTTATCTCAGTGCGCTTCTGGCTTTCAGGTCAAGAGTAGGTTTGATTGGGATTAGAAGCTTTATATTTTTGAGTTTCGTCTATAGTGAGATTCACTATTGATATTCTGAAAATCCAGATCAAAAACTAAGTGCCATTTGATAACAATACATTCAACTGTTCTTGGGTGATTGAGACCATCTATCTATAGTCTATAATCTATCATCAGAGACTTTCGCATTTACTTGGAACATAAAATATTCGTGGACTGCATAGTGGCATGGAAAAAGAAGCTTATAGGCAAAGAAAATACAGCGGTGCAACTTTCTAGACCAAATAAAAGCGATAATAAAGCTTAAACCGTCAGAAAAAGTAATATCACTAAAATATCACTGACAGAAAGTGTTCCCAAGGTTATTTATGAGACATCGGCATCTCTGCAAGAAATCTTACGAAGGAAGCGCAGCGATAGCCGCGATCACGCAACGCACGCACTGACACTTCTTGAGCGGGTGCAATTACCCGAAGATCTGTTTGATCAACATCACCAAATAGATGTTGGATTAAATCACGGTCAAATGTATCACCATTCACAAAATCGGTAGGTAGGTATGAGATTTGAGTGATTTTTCTGTTTTGGTCTGAGTGTAGCTGTTCTCGTCTTGTATGTATCCATGGCAGCCACGACACAGATATACCTAGTGTGGAGCTATGAGTGTGAAGTGCTAAAAGATTACTCAATGACGAACTGTGATTTGGTTGCCTCGCAACTTCACGCAAGTTGGCTATAGTGGACTGGACTTTGGCACCCAAGACAAATAATCTGCAAATGTAGGAGTATGAGCCATTATTTATTTATCATTTAATTATTTACCTATACTTGACCTTGTCTGGAATTTTTACAACAATTCACAGTTTTTAGTATGTCACATTAAGTTATCCCATGCACGTGCAAAAACTAAATTTCAACTTTCTTCCGTCCGAATTGTTTAAACGGGACTATAAAAAAATCATCAAAAAAGGCGCTTTTACTGCATTAGATGTTACGAAGTTGAATGTTGTCGTACGAAATTTAATAGTTGCTTCCATTCTAAACTGCAAGAGCTATGCTCGGTGTCTCCCGAGGGATCTTAAATCCGCAACGCAGAAATTCGGATGCTCATTCAGGTCGTTGACATAGCTACGAGTACACAAGTTGTAGGGGCAGCATGTACTGAGGGTCAGTCGTGTTTGTTGTAGAACCAAATACCGTTTACTAATAGCGGTAGTAGTCCAGTGGCTAAGAATTCAATCGAGGATTCCGGGCTCGAAAACCAATGACTTTCTTTAAAAAAGTTATGTACGTTTTATAAAATTAAAAATCACGGAAAACATCACCAGAAGTCTTGCATGCCTTGAGAGTTCATCATAATGTTTGCACATTAAGCCAGCATGGTGGACTAAGGCCTACATCCGTCTCCATAAGAAGAACTCTCATAAGAGAGTTCACCCGATCCTGTAGTGGGTCGCTAAAGGGTTACAGCCCGTAGGATAAAAGGAGATTTTTTTTGTGAAAACATAGAAAAACATGCTATCCTGCTAATGACGTGACAACTTAACCGCGTCGAGTAACGAGGAATGAGTATGACGGAAACCGACGACCCACTCCCAAAGGGCATACGTGCAAGAGCACCGGCATAAATTCTAACAAAATGCATACATATTATAAGTCCGATTTGAATGTTTTCAACAAGAATATGAGAATAGGCTTCGTCTTGAATCTAGCAATTGATTTGTTGAATTGCTTGTTGATGATATTGATAGTCACTTACTATTTGCTTCCCGTTGGAAGATCATCAAGTATTACCTGCAAATGAAAAAGAAACCAAATGTAAACATAACTTTAGTCAGAAAAGAAAAAAAGATCCAAGCAAATCAAAACAATTGACGTCGTTGAAAAAAGTTGTCAATCACCACAGTCAGGATTGTCCACAAGTGTCAGGAGTCGGGAGACAATATGGGCGTAATAATTTATATCCAATGCTTTGATTACAGAAGTTACAAATCGGGCTACGGCAACGGAGTGAAATTACGAGAGTCGAGACGAAGCTTTTCATTATCAACTTGGAAATTTAGGTCAAACAAGCCAAAGCAAACAAGATCCGGCGGCTTGTAAGTCTTGTACCGCTGATGTAATTTTACATGGAACTGTTTTTAAACAATTATGTCGTCGGAAAGTGGTTTAAACAATTGTATCGTCGTTGGGACGTTTTTTTTTAAGTCGTATGCTTTATGTGGTATAGAAATATTAGCTCGCCTGGGTACCTTACTGCCAGCGCCCTTAACCCGTTGTAAAGCAGCATGTTTTTCATGTCTTAAGTTTTGGTTGGGAAGGAAATGCCGGAAATGTTTACCTAATTTGAGCCGCTCACCTTAGGTTAGTTTTTGATTATGTCGCATCTGTCGCGGTCCTCACGACACAATGAGAATGGGGCCCTTAGTTCCTCAATAGTACCAACATGAAGAATATAATGCTTCTCGGCGAGTTTAAAGTAAATCTCAATATAATCGAGGTATTTTAAATTCGGATATTACGTAATTTTAGACAAATGTTCCTGAATACAATCAACCAAGGTTAAACAGGGCAGAACGTCATTTAATAAAGAACATGCTACATTAGGGCGGTAGGTACTCTCCCAGGGAAACTCCAATGTTTCCATCACTTATAAATATATCCTAAGCTTTGTTGGACAAACAATAGGCTAACGTTAAAGCTTTATTAGAAGGGCGCAACAGGTCGTAAATGTTGCGGTCACTACTGATATTACATCTCATTGTTTTCTTTAGGTAATCTAATAGTGTTCGGTTGTAGTAACAGTGTTTTCACCACGGCTTGTATTGTAGCCCTTATTCTTGGTATATAAGAATTATTTTGGGATAACTTAGGTGGCGTCCAATAATGCTTTAATTAAATACGCTTTTTAGTTTCGTATGTATCTATATGTCTAAGGCCTAAGGGTACGCTCTTTTGCCGTATACCTGTTATCATAATACTATCTGATAGGTGACGATGTAAGGTAAATAAGACGTATTTATGTAGTTTTCAATAAAAAATATGTACAACACAAAGTTTTCACCACCCTGCAAATTTAGCCTCTAAGGCGATTTTTTTTTCCAGAATAATCTTTTTCTTAAGTGCTGGTCCTCGCTAATGGATACGGGCGACTAGACACCGTATATGAATTGTTTTTTTTGTTCAAGTTGTTGTGTTTTTAACCTTGTGTATTTAAATTATACAAAAACAAATATATACGAATAATGTAATCGATAAATGTATATCTGCTAATTGTGACTAATTTCAGTTATCTTGTAACGTTGTAGAATATCTGAAATACACTTTTACTTACCTAAAATTACGTTATTTGAGACATTGGAAGCTGTGTAATTCACATTGTATTTCGCCAATAAAATGTTAATAACATCTTAAATTGTATTCGCTTACTGCATTGTCCTATCATAATTACATCGCAATTAACCAGCGATTAACAATTACTTGAATGTAATGCGAATTTGAAAGTAGCGATTATCTAGAATTAACTACGATAACGAGGTAAAGTTTGTATGTTTATAAGGTTGGACAAACGGAGATTGCCTATCTCTAAAACAAATTAAGCTATTTTCACTTATATTTAAAAAAATGTATTAGTTAAACTCTAACTACCCTTTATGTCCCAATGTTTGGCATGAATCCCCACAAGGCGGAGGCACGGAGCGTACTCCACCACGCTGCCCCAATCCGGATTAGTGGAGCAATGGGCTAGTGGCCCACGGATATTTTCAAAGCGCCCATAGGGCCTTCAACAAGGTTTAACGACTTCTATCCAATCTGCGACCAGTGGGTCTGATGACCTGAACAAGACATTCTGGATGAAAAGGGCCCAGAACAGGGCGTCGATTAGAGGAAGCCCATGTCCTACAGCGGAATACCAAATGCTGAAATGTTTATATTGAAATCTAGGTTTACTTTAGCTTTTATTTGTGCCTGCCTACAATACTGCGGTCTCACAGACTAATATATTCAACGCTATAAAAAACTCATAACGTCATGGCTTCATGTAATAACTGTGCCAGTTCAAACAATGGTGATTAGCATTCATCTATCTTGCTGCCGACCTAATTGAGCATTAGCTGTAAAATTGCCTGCTATTCGCGAGTGTTATGATCCGTGGAGCACCGCAAGCGTTGGATTGTTTTGATTGCTTTGTTAAAGATTAATAATTTCTCTGCTTACAGAAAATTGCTAAATTAGTTTGGCTTCGTGAAAACCAAGATTGTGTTGTGTACACAATGTACACAATCATGATAATAATTATAGGACAACTAGGTAACTAGGCAAAGATGTTAAGTTACTGAAATCTGTTTCCAATCAAACAGAAATCCTATGATATCTGAAGTTGTATTTAAGATTGAGGTTTGTTGCTGATGTCTAATGTGACCTCAAACAAAGTATATCCAGCACCCGTCCTTACGAATCAAAACACAGGTATAGGCTTTATAGCTGGCGGTATGGGCGACCTCGGGCGACCTAGTACAAGTGTGCCTATAATTCACTAGAAAGATTCGTAAGTTATCCAATCTTATACGACTGAGGACTAATTTGATTTCAGTAAAATCTTCCTACAAAATATTCTAGATGCGTTTGAAGTTAACGTTCCTATTCATTAAACAGAAAGATAAGATAAATTATCTTTAAAGAATTTGCCCTAGAATCTAGTTCTCGTACCTACAAGATGAATAGGGATTAGTTCGTGAAAGCTGAAACGCCAGCAATATTTAATTAGGTAAATATTAATAATCTTATTTATAGCCGGATTTATAACAGAATATTAATAAGGCTGGATACTGATGTTTTACGAAGGCGTAGTATAAATTTTGTGTGAGAATAAATCAATCATGAAACTCAGAGTCGTTCAGAGCGCAATGGAGAGAGCTCTGCTCGGTACTTTTATGTGATAGTCAGAAATCACGAAATCCGTAGAAAAACGAAGGTGACCGACATAGCTCTCAGAGTTTGCAAATTAGTGTGGCAATGGGCTGTGGGCTGGCCACATCGTTCAGGTATGACAACCAATTGGGAAGAATGGTCCTCAAAGGCGACCACGTTTAGACAAAAGGAGCAAGGACCTTACGACCATGTGGACTGACATACTAAAGAAAGGACAAATCGGGATCAGAGGAACAGATGAAGGAAGTACCTAAAGTTCTTTTAATTGTTACAATGAAATTAAGATGTTAATTAAAATTTAAGTACATAGGACTGAGTTAGGAGATTTAATTTATTTATTTGAAAAACGAAAATAAAGTAATCCTAACAAATTAAAAAACTGAACCATTAAATTAAAACTAAGTATTTAATTTACAAAAAAATTATAATAATAAAAAAATCATAATAAAAATAATAATAGTTTAGGATATTAATTTAGATTTAGGTACTTAAATACTCATGAAAATAAATATTTTAACGCAGAAGAACAAGAAAAAATGAATTTTACGTCACAGAATATTTGACTACAAATCTCGTTTTTCATCTAAGCCAGCGGGGTTTTTGTACACCGCTATTTACATTACAAAATTGGGATAGAAGCCATTATTATTACAGTAGAAAGTTTTTCGCCCGGAGCTAAATCAATACGGTACGGTCCATAGAGATAGGAAGAAGATAGAATGGTTATGTGGGTGAGGTCGTAAATTTAAATTCTGCTCAACTGAGCGCGAATTGGCGCATTCTGTAACTCTCATCCCGACTGTACTCGTAAGTTAGAACGATACAATGAGTTTGGGGCGTGAATGTGTATAGCTAAATCTACAGTGTTTTGGAAGAAATGTGTTATTATGGCCGTTCTAGTTACTTCTATTTTCTATGGTACTGTCGAATGGACGACCTCCCCCTCGCTAAGTCAAAATAAACCGAGGTTTTCGTAAACAGTCCCTCACTCAGTCAGATAAAGTAACATTTATGATGTTTCTAAATATTTTTCGAGCAATCTAAGTAGGTATATTTAAATAAACCTGTGTTTGGTCGAACAGATACTATTTCTTTAGACATAAGTGAGTAAGGGTTACTAACTGTCTTTTGTAAATAACGTGCGTTAAATAAAAGGGTAAAAAATAAATCCCGAGAATGACTATGCAGTAAACTAAAAATTTACATAACCCCCAAAAGTTTGGAGTGAAGTTTCAAATGCGTTTTATCATTTGTTAATTGTTATGATTGGTATGATAAAATCTACTGTAGGATAACTTCTTAAGTTTGATAGAGATATTAAACCACATTAAACGTACAATTTTTGAGGTGTTGTCTCAAAGAAAATAATAATTCGAAATCCATCACACAAAAATTCTTTGAAGCATTGTGCAAAGCAAATAAAGTTGTTCAATGGTAAAGCATTACGTTATTTGTAAAGACAGGGCCGTATTAAGCGACTAAGTGAAAAAGCGTGTTTTGAATGGCGACCATAAATTGTGGCATACAATCGCAGATGGGACGCACTGTACTCTACCTGCAGGTGGTCGGGTCTTAACGGGACAGTCCAGATTTACGCAAATGATAGCGTAGTACCGATAGTATCCGTAGCGCATAAAAATAGAACAAAGTTCTGTGAGTTGTCCTACTGATTCGAAACTATTGCGAGTTCTGTGTTGTTTTATGACTTTTTGTTGGAACTAGCAGTAAAATTAAATTAATACTGACTTTTTTGCATTTTTGTAAAAGGTTTTCATTTTCATGGCAACTCTTTCTTACGCGATCAAATCATCACGAAAAGTTATAAAGGAAACACATAAAATTATGTTCCGTTAAGGAAGATAAACAAAATTTATATTAACAAATTGAAGATGAAAATCCATGAGATTCATCTTAAAGGACATTACTATCTGAATTCAATATATTTAAAATAGTAGATATTACAGACGGTAGACCCGGTAGACTAATTCAGAAATAAAAGATTTATAAGTGTCTCAATAAATAAATTTATTGTATCGAAAATCAAATCCCGCCATTTTATTTCTTAAACCTGGCAACCCTACATGCATACGGACAATAGATAAACACGGGTCTTCAGCGACCCTTGAGGACACAACCGCTCTTTTGTATAGAACGTGTGCCTAAAAATATAACCACTTCGCCGCAATTCATTTACAAGATTTATATAATTGTATTTTTGTAAACGAAGATGGATTTCTGTACTAAGTATTATGTACTCAAACGAGTAACCTGTACACTTAACAGATCGCCATTACAGTGTTTGCAACCCTTTTTATGTCCCACTGTTGGGCATTGGTCTCTTCCCACAATATGTTAGGACCTGGAGCGTACTCATGGTTGGCAGAGAAACGGGCGTTGTCTACCTGTGTCGGATATTTTCAAACCGCCCATAGGACTCCTGACAAGTAACAGTGACTGTTTTTACAACAACCCTTACCGTCGGTTTAACAACAACCTATAAAACGCTATAAAAAACTCATAATGTCATGGCTTCATGTAATAACTGTGCCAGTTCAAACAATGGTGATTAGATGGGTGCCTTTGGAAGCAAGGAGGCCTGCATTACGCCACTAGCGATCACCGATCTTGGTACTGACCGCGCCCGACGTTCCTTACTTTTTCCTTCGTTTCTTCCTTTCGTTCCTTCCTTTTTCCTTACCTCGATGGCATGCGATGTACTCAAGCAGCGTTACTATTCGCGCTTCACTGTATACAAACCGCAACTGTTGTAATTTCGTAAATTTAAACAATGATACACGCAAAGAACACCTACGACGAAAATCTAGTGCATAAAATTGAAAATAGGCGACACTAAAACACAAATAGCAACACCTCACATCGTAAACACGCGAAGCTATAACAGCATTGTTTGTGATACCAGGTATTAGGTATCGCAATAACATTTAGCTTTCCAAGAACGCGTTTCTGGCTGCTATTTCTAACGCCATGCACCTACCTCCTCTTACACAGATGGATAAGGCAGACTGAATAGAATATAGAGGTATTTTTCAAATGGATGAGCATTTATGTACCTATTTACAGTTTAAATTATGGCTAAGTTAAGGCGCTATATTTCTTTACCTAACATCACACTGATGTTAGGTTATGTTGTGACCTTATTTTTTACAGCCTTATTATATACGAAAAATTAAACTTGATCGATGCAATTAAAGAAATATATAAGTTAATGTCAAAATCAATTATATTACGGTACTTATTAAATTAATTACGGTACTTATTAAAATTTATTTAGCAACATTTATTGAGCATTAACACTATAGCAAATATTCGTACAGTTAACACGTGCCATTTGGATGGGAAGTTGTCAGACAGACTGACCGCAAGAATACTTGGATACTGCAGTCCAGCGCAATATATAGATAGAAAATTTGTAAAACTTACTAAAGTACAGAAATATGAAATTAGGATTTACACTCAACATTTAGCTTTCCAAGAACCCTACTTATTCTAACGCCAAGCGTCAGTAGTCAGTGCCAAGCATGGCGGCAGCTAGTAAACTCGTGCGCGGAATCCCACTGATTCATCCCGGGGAGCACGCAGAGGCAGGTCAACGTGCTGCTTGAAATAGACGAGGACTCCTGGCCTATGTCTCTCATCGAGTCATTCGGCGAACCGACGTCTCGTTAATATGTCGACAATATCGATATACGATTGGTACACTGACTGTTAGTGATGGGTTCGGTTTGGATTTACGAATGCCAGAGTGAAACGTAGGGGCGTGTTTAATGGAGTGAACTTCAGACATTAGTTTTAAGTTGTTTTCCCTAAAGGTTAATTGTCACTTATTAAAAAAATTAAAAGTAGAATGCCAACTGGTTATTGCCTTACCTACCATGATAAGAGGAAAGTTACTCATTAAAAAAAGTAAGGCGTGGGTATGTTAAGTACGTGTATGTTAAGTGGTCACTGCAGCCCATGAATGCTCGCATCCATCCTCAAAAATTGTAAAAAATCCTATCTGAGGACCGTGAGAGCTAAGATGTCCGCCTCAAATATACTCAAAGATACTTTATCCCCGGCAACCATAGGTACACAAACACAAGCTATGAAGAACATCCTGCCTTACAACGGGTTCAGAGTTTGACGGTAAGGCACCTACCCGGACGAACTCTGGCTGTCCCACCTAAAAAAATACGTTTTCTATGTAACATTCATCCTTTTCCCATCACAGATTTAAAGCGTTTTAAATGACGATTTAAGTCACGAATAATTAATAATGACAAAGTTAAAGCAGTAAATTTAAATCTGTCGCAGCTCGAGTGCACCAGTGTGCGTTAATGGATGGGACATTAAGGTCATTAAGCATTTTAATAGCATGTTCAACTGCACTTCGGCAACAGACTATAGTCAAAACTACATGAATGATAACCACCTAGTAAGGAGACTTGTTGATAATCTACACAATATTATAAAGAGGAAACATTTGTATTTTTGTATGTTTGTAACGAATAAACTAAAAAAACTACTGGGCCGATTTCAAAAAAGTTTTCACCATTAGAAAGCTACATTCAGCCTGAGTAACATAGGCTATATGAAAAAAATGAAAATTGCGGGTGAAAAATGAAAATAATGAAGCGGGTTACATATTTTTTTCCGCACCTACCTCAATATGGGTTTAAGCGCAAATATTTTTCGTTGTAACTAACGTGTTAAAGTTGTTTGGTTTTCGCGATGGACTTGGTGGTGGAAAGTTGAGTGTGTTTCAAAAAAGCTTTTGATATTAGTCAAATTAATTGGCAGAGCTAAGCCTGCCGGGTCAGCTAGTGATATAATAAGAGTATTGGGGCAATGGGCTGGCCACATCGTTGGCAGGATTGACAATGTAAAACCACCTACCGAGGAGATTTGTTGATAATAGAATATTGGGGCAATATGCTGGCCACAGAACTGACAACCGATGGGGAAGAAAGGTCCTTGAACGGCAAACATGTAGTAATCGTTGGGACTAAACAAATTTTCCCTCCTTTCGAGGGATGTTAAGTCATCAGTGCTGGTTGTTACTGATAAAAGGTCTTGTAAAATATCAACGTTGTCAAAGGTCATGTGTCCGATTTGAACACATCTGACAATGGTTGGCCATTCGACCGTATTTCCACCAATCCGCATTGGAACCGTGTGGTGTAGTAATAATAGTGTATGCTCCAGGGCTCACCGTATTATGGGTAACATAGAAAACAGAAGTAAATAGAACGGCAATGATAAAATACACTGTAGCTACAAGTCCAGGCCCAGCATTCACACCCCAAACTCATTCTATCACTCCTCTCACTCACAGTCATAATTAGAGTGATAGAATGACCTAATATGCGCGCAGTTGAACAGAATCCAGGGTACGCCTGCCAGACTCACATAGCTGTCTTATCTAGTTCCTATTTCCTTGACAGGGACCCGTCCTCAACAGTGGAACAAAAACGTTGCATTGAAGCGAAACCAATGCACAAGCAAAAAGAGCACTGCCAGAATAATGTACACGAACAGACCACTGTTATAGAAGACACTATGATATGACACATCAAGAAATCTAAATTTAAGTCTATTTTTGTCGTCAGAGCATAACATCGACGAAGCTGGTCATTGACCGCGACCTATTTCAGTTATAAATAGATGACAGATTAATGATAACCATCAAAGTTGGCGTCTTTTCGCGCCGTGTTTTCGCGTTTGGACCAATTACAAATTATTACTACTATTAAGCATGTTAAAAACACGATAAGTTTATCGCAGTAGCAGCAAAGCGGTGTAGCAGCAAATAAACACATAGGAAACCCGACATAACCATCAAATCGTTAAGCTGTTTTCGTTCTCCGTCCTATTGTTCACACCCTTTGTACCTGTTTATAATTTCATTTGTAACCACAGGTTACAAAACAAAATGATACAATATATTCAGAATTAAAAATTCAATCCAGTGCTTATTTAATACAAGGTTAGCTAAAGCTTAATTATTACAAGGTAAAGTATAGTTGAGACGTAGGTCGTCGACCGCGACCCATTTCAACACAACAAATAGGTAGGTGATAACCATCAACTCGGTAAGCCATTTTCTTTCCGCGTTCTATTGTTTACATTTTTTGTACTTGTCTATGTCTGTATAACCCCTTTTTGTTATAACTTTTTTAGTCTTGTACCTCGACTATTGTTGGAGTGGGTTACTTAGGTGAAGTTTAAAATGCAAATTTCTTAAGGAGGCCCAGTTTCTGAAATGGAAAATCGTAGTTTCCCCCGATTTTTTTTACCTCAACGGCATTTATCCATTTATTTACAATTTCTTTACCTAAGGTTTGTAAAACTATACGGTAACATTCGGTTCAAAGTGGAGTAAGTAGGTATCTAATTAGTGTCTGAACGATGTCTATTCTTAGCGACATTTCCAAAAATAATTCCACAATAATTAAAAACGTGACACAGATTGCTAAAATCCCGTACAACGGAAGCGAGGTGTTGTCTCGTCCTTCAAGCGACAATCAGTACGATCTCATTACTAAGTGGCAATGTAAACACCGGGCAATATATTAACCTTATCGGGACAGTTTGTCTATATGGCTTCGATTCATCACTGTCACTGCCGTCTGCCGGGAGTTCTTATACGCACTCATTAACGCGAAATCCGCTTCAGAATGATATAACTATGTTTGAAGCGAGCCGATGAACACCGATAGACCCTAGAAGGTACTCCTAACAAGCGGTGAGATCATAGGTAACAGTACTTGTATCACATACTCTTATTGTAGGCAATAGATAGAAATCCCTTTTAGGGGTTACTTTAATGTTTTAAACAGTGAACGGCGTAAAGCCATCTCATATTAAATTGTCCTCTCCAGCTCATGGACTTATCTCGCTCACTCTCAATTGAAACTTACTAAATTATTTATCAACGTCGTTAATAACTTAGCTACTAAGACTAAAACTGTCTCTGATTAATGTTTCTACGGTAATGACACCTGTGCAGTGTGCAAACACCGCACACAAACTTTATTTGCGGCGAGAAACCAGAACGGCGGTGATTACCTTATAGCTAGAAGGTTCTTAAACAGTTCCTTCAATTATTTAAATACCAGCTGCTCGTGTGTTATTTGTAGAGAATTGTTCCCACAACACTAAAATTAAGCGACCGATCAAATCAAACCCAACATTCACAGAATACTCGTTACCTATTAGCAAAGTCGTAACTCCGACCGACGGCAGTCAGTTCGCTACCGCCACCGCCGCAACTCCCTCGTGCATTAGCGATTGAATCGATTCAATTCCAAACAATATCATGTCGTGTCATGCCACTATAGAGTCGGGTCTCTTCTCACAATGAGAGGGATATAGGCCTATACCACCACGCTGGCCTAATGCGGGTTGGTGGACTTCACATGCCTTTGAGAACATTTCGCCGTTCGGTTCGTCGTCGGTCATCGTCGTTCGTTGTCGTCGGTCAGTTCGCCAATACCGCCACTGCCGCAACTCCCTCGTGCATTAGCGATTGAATCGATTCAATCCCAAACAATTTACATTGTTCATTTAACGCAGTCCCACATGCGACGCGCAAACTGTCGACCAAATTGGGACACACTTTAAATTGATCGTCTCTCGAACATTCATTCTGTTCTGGACAAATTGTTTTCCCTCCCTTTTTTCCTCTAAATCCTCTCCGTCATTTTCGTTCTCTCGGTAATACTTAGATACTTTATACGCTTTATTTTATTTGAGGAAATATTTTAGGATAACAAGGTCCCATTACGCAATTTGGACCGTAGGGCAGAAAGCTAATATTTTCGTTACAATCTCGTTACAATTAACTCAATTAAAATGTTGTTCTGTAATGCCGGAAAGATACTATATAGAAAATTCAAGCACCATTCGTATAATTTTACTTATTGTGTTTATTTGTGGAGGTTATCTTTTAATTTAGTTAATCTAAATACTCTTATCTTATCTTTTAATTTAGTTACATTGAAGAACAGCGGAACATTTCAACTTTGCACTGGAGATAACCAGCTTTAGTACGAAAGTTGTTCTCCCGTGATGTTTATACCGGAGTGTACCATGTAGCATCCCGTTCCTTCATTTGCTCTACACGAATCAAAGGCATACCTTTGCCTTAATTTCGCAAGCGAAACAAAGTTTGTCGGTACAAAAGACGCAAGTACCGTAGCGTTGATACTTCAAATTCTACAGCATTGGTTAGAGGCAAGCTGAGCGTAGACTCACAAAAACGTAGAATTGTTTTATTGGCGTACTGCGTGCCTGCTGGCCGAAACAAAACACGAGAAACGTCCATATGCTCCAGTCCACTAAATAACGGTATTGTTGAACTTTGAATAACACCATTCTTTAAACATGCGATGCTATTTATTGGAACCTATTTAACCGTAACAATTACCAGGGGAATAATGACGCGCGTTACATGAGTTCACTCAACGGTAATTGCACTCAAAGTCAAGCGTGAAACATTGCTTTACAGCACGTTCCCGGATCGTATTAAACGCGCGAGCATATTTCTCCTGAATGGCCATTTAAAATGAATGGAAGTCCGACACAATATTCGTCCACAAAATCACGGCGTGATTTTGTGTGGTGTGTGGTGATTCTAGGTATTCATTTTAATGTATACGCGACACGGATGTACAGTCGGTGACGAAATTAAATTGTCTAAATGTGCGTATATCCTGTGGCGCCGAAAATACACCTTCCGTAACTAAATGAGGACTTTGTATAAAGATTATGCAGTAATGTGACTCAGCCCTGTCCTTGAAAAACGTTCTACAGCCGCGCGGTTCGTTGAAACGCGACAGGCCTGCTCGCCTGCGGTATTTTAAGTTCATCTAAATCTAAATGCACATAATATAGTGTATTTTCATTAGTAATTTTAATTGAAATAAAACATTTTGATACCAATAAATACTTGTGCATCGACTGAGAGATACGAACAGCTTTACAGTTCAATTTAATATCAAAATAAACAAAGGGACAAAAATGCACAATATCCGAAATACACAATATGTTCACTTATTGAGCATTTCGTATTTCAAATACAAAGATTTTAAATTTAAAAGAATATAATATTTATAACAAAACTAGAAACATACTCAAATAGCTAATGAGTAGGTAGAACTCACTGGACGGGCAGCCCTGTCGCGTATCAAAAACCGCGCGGCTGTAGAACTTTTTTCAATGACAGACAGGGCTGCGACCCATTATTGTACAATCTTTATACTGTGACTTTGCATACGGTAGCGGGTTGTGTGGGAATCGGTCACGTGACTCAGAAGTAAAATGTGATATTCCCTGCGAGTGCGGCCGGAGCAGGGCACGTCCCGCCCATGCCATTCACGACCGGTTATTGTATGCAAACGAGTCCGGGACATTTTTCAAGCCTACCGTCGGATTAGTATTCGCCGTTTCGCGTTCGAATACCGGCTCCGATTCTATTAGGACCAGCTGTACCTACGTTTGTAAATTCCCCTTTTTGGGTTTCACAACTGTTACGTTATTGGGTTGAATGGATTTATTAACTTCTTTGGTTGATTATTTGTATTTCCGTTCATCTATACCGTTTGACATTAAACGCTTCGTTTTATTAATAGTTTAATATGCTATTGTTATAATATGAGCTTGTCGCAGAACGAATAACGCAGAATTAGTAACGTTATTTAATATTAATAACCTTTCACAAAAACATCTTCTGAAAAATAATAATTCCATAAAAGGTAGTTAAAATTTCCTTTTCATCACATTAATTAAGTTCATTGTGTGTACTAATGAGACTTAATTAATTACCAAGTTTCTAAAGCTACTTTTAATAATGAAGCCAATTTAAAAGGAGGAACTTACTAAGTAAATGGCGAACTAATTGTACTCCGATAATGTTCGGGCATTTATTCATTTGTGACATGATCAAGACATTAATTATGTAATAATATTTATAAATCTACGTATATACTGCCTATATACGTAGATTTGTAAAAGATTATCACGTATTAAAGTCATATAAACTTAAAAAACGTAAGCCTTCGTAGCGAGGCGACATACCTAACACAAAAACTACCTTAATTACTGACATCGTTCACGGGAATGGAGCTCAAACGTTAATTCGGAAGACAAAGGGCCACTGATGAGTGTCCCGTGCTTTGTCGATGATTCTGACGTTGCTCCAATAACCGCGACCGCGATACCGACCTGAATTTCATGAATACGCTTTACTGCCGAGCTTATGAGCAGTAGTTTCCTGCGCAGTCGGGATATGGAAGCTCCCTAATAGCATAGAACGCCTTAATTGAGCCTTTTGATACAGGAATACAGGATCGTTAAAATACAAAATTTGTGGCAGACTTGTTCAGAGGTTTTGATTTATGATGAAAATTTACCCACACACATGAACCGCAGTTTTATTGTTTTTAAGAAGATGGACGGGTATTTAATTACTGCTAGTGACAAAGCAGCTTAAATGTCTAAAGGATGAATGAAAATTAATGAGCAGCGAATAATGTAGATAATCAAAATTAACTCACTTAAAACGTACGATATATGATGGTATGCAAGTGAAAAAAGATCAGCTTTTAAAAGTTCCTACAGTAATTCAGATTATTCTTCTACAATAGCTTATTTTTGTCATGATTTAAAAATTTAAACTTCATAATCACTACTTCAATTACTGACATCGTTCACGGGAATGGAGCTCAAACGTTAATTCGGAAGACAAGGGACCACCGATGAGTGTCCCGTCAGCCCCGTGCTTTGTCGGTGATTCTGACGTTGCTCCAATAACCGCGACCGCGATACCGACCTGAATTTCATGAATATGTTTTTCTGCCGAGTTTATGAGCAGCAGTTTCCTGCGGTATCGGGAAGCTCTCTTTATAGCAGCGAACGTTATTAAGTTCTTTTCAAACAAGTTAATAAGCAAAATTCTTTGATGGATGGATCTGTGCCTGCGAGATAAGACCTCCAAAAGCCTCTATTAAGTTAAATGTAGTAAGTAAGAGTACACAAATTTTGAAATGGAATTGAATCAAACGTAATAATGGCTGTCGGTAATAAGAAAGAACTGACAAATTTTAAGGTGAGAATGAATCGTAATAATAATTGTCGTGACTTAAAATAAATCTTAGCAAGAAAGTAGCAAAGTTGTTGCAAAATAGTAAAAATACAAACAGATAAATACAGTAGTTCTATGCAGTTCACATCGGGAGGTATCTGCCGTATTGGTTTTAGCCGGGATTGAGATAAACTCATAGGCGAGTTTCTGAAGAAACAAGGCTGATTACAAAACTTTATGGTACAGTTTGAGGTAAGTCAGTACTCTGATTTCTGCTTCTTTTCAAGATGCACGTAACAATAGGTAGACGGAATAAAGTTTAATGAGAAAGCACAGCATCAGGTTCTGTTAAAACCACTGAATTTATGCTTGTATCATAAACGAGAATGAAACTTATGACATGTCGGAGTGTCTTATAATACTCCTGGAACAACGAATGCGGGATTCAACCGTCACACCAATCATCACGACCTACATATTGTCAGAGCGCTATGAATGAGTTCTACATTATATTAAATGTGCTTTATGAAATACGGAGTGCTTATGATACACTACTTGGAAATATTCTGGAATTTTCTTCATTGCAATGTCTTCGCGTATTAAACTTACTTTCATATTCTTTGTTTGAGCCGTTTTAATGCGAGCATTGACAATGTAATCGGCGTAATGTTGTGTCAGAATGACTGATCGAGGCACGAGTGCGGTGGTATGATGTAAATTGTAAAAACTAATAATACAGAGTGATCCGGAGTAATTGTCAACAGTTGACATTAAACGAAGAAAGCTGCAGTGTTTAGAATAAGTAATCTTGCTTGGTTAGTGTTATAAACATCTGCTATCTATCCATAATGATGCAACTAGAAGTGTGGATTCAAAGAACAAAAGACAATAAAATGTTCATAAATGCAGCAGAAAAAGAGATGATATGATTGTTGTCTAACACATTAGTGACCCACTGCAGGGTCGGGTCTCTTCTCACAATGAGAAGGATTGGCATTAGTCCACTGCGCTTACCTAATGGCAGATGGCGATTATGACAAAGTAATTATTATTGAGCTCTAGTCCCATTATTGAAACTGCAGCTAATCAAAGACGAAACCACAGTTGAGTGCATCCAAGTGCATTGTCGTTACGATTCCAGGCGTTGGGCCAATCATCGCGACCTAAATACCGCTCGGTTTCATTAATGCATTTGCTGCTAACTTTGTCTATAAATTGCTTTAATGCGTAAGGCTGGTTGCCCATGGGAGTTAATTTGTTTTTAATACAAACAAGAAATTGTTAAGGAATACGTAGTTAATACGGCTGCAACGACAATCCCGAATGGACAACCATATCTAATCGGGAAAAAGGACTAACCTTCTGTTGTTTATGTGAAACTTAGGTTCCGTTAAATTTGGGATGGTGGGGTAGCAACCACTTTACTCACAATTCACCGAGAAATAAGCTCGAGCAAGAAGAACCCCTCATGATGCTTTCGTTCACCGCTACAGCAGGTGACACTTTATTTCGTAAAACGGATTTGACTTCAGAGGGTCATAGGTGCGTGCTAGTGTGATACGAACGGACCCACCCGGTGCCTCCCGTGTAAGCGGCCGAATTCTTAGCCACTGAGCTATCGCCGCTTTGACAAGGTTTCACTTTATGAAGACTGTAGGCCAGTTTGAGGCTTGGTTATGAGGATGTAGCGTTAGGTTAGGTTAGGTTATTACTCCGGGGGAACTCTAACTTTATCGTTCACCTATTATAAGCGCTCGAATTTCATCGCCGCGATACTACTATCTAGTACATTTGGTTCATGGCTGCTCCGCTTATTTTAGTTTCATGGTTGCTTAGCTTTATGATGCCCACTGCGCGTGCTTTGAGCTCTGGTTTATGTCAAACTCAACCAGACTTATGCGTCATGCGTCGAGCAGTTATTAAGAGCAATAGACCCCACACTGGATGACAAATTTATTGATAACCCTATGACGAATGTCTTGACGCATTATATCAGCGGTTTAACGTTACTTTCACTCGATTAAACACGTTGCGATGATCGATTGACGCTTTCTCATTAATAAATCAAATTAAAAAATAGTTTATCATTTTACTGTTGAAATCCGCAATTGAATTGGAACTGATGAATGAATGAATTATTAAGGAAAACGAAACCACAAATTTTGTCATTTTCCTTATTAATTGGATATTGATTCATTTCATGTTTTTCCTTCCCGGTATTAATCATTATATCCAATTATACGAATGAAATTATTTTGATGGTTTCTTTAAGGTTTTCGTGTATAGTAGTTATCCGTGTGTGTAAATATGTTTGAGTTTTCTGTGAGTAACTTCTTTATAACAGAAATACTGTCTACTATCGTACAATTTAGTACCTAGCAACTAAATTAAACGTGAATTTTTTACTCTTCTAAATATCAAGAAAAGTATTAAACATACAGTAAGAAATCATATCATCCAACAGCACTTTCTCCCAGTAGTGAAATAAAAATCTGAATGCGGCGGTAATATACGATACCTATCTATTAGCGGCGGGTCTAACATACTAATAAGCGAGCATGGTGTCATCGACCCCGAGTGGCGCGATCAAATTGATTAAACGTTATTATGATACGACTGTTCACGCACGTTGCTTGCGATGCTCTTTAATTGGCTTAATTGCTAACCGCTGAGATGCTACTGAACGATCGTGGGCGGGACTTTTGTAGGTGTACAGCCATTGCTGTATAAATCCGCATAATAAACATGGTGTAAGCTGCATCCTTCGTACCTTTCAACCCTTCGTAGTCCATAAATGGACACGGGCGTCCACTAATCAACGCTACTTCGTCCGATCCTGGGCTATTTGAATCCAACGGTTTCCGCTGTCTTCTTCATGTCGTCAATTATCCTGTATTAGGCCTTACTTTTACGCTCCCGTGTCCAGCAGTGGGAAAGGATGTAGGTAGAGAATTGAATTTCACTCGGAATAGATACCGCTATCCTCATACGACGTCGTAAGCCGAAGTTCGAAAGTGAATGATCTTGTCCTGTGTTTCGGACAGGAAAGTGTGATCATTGGAGATCCGTTAATAGTTAAACAATGAGTTTGTTACTCATTTAGTAGATACAAAAAAAGATAAATAAATTCTTATTCAGTCTACAGCAGAGTCAAATATGGTTCTGATGATTCGATATCAATCGACTTCAAACTGTCTGATGTAACTGCGGTGCTGAAGTGTCTGCAATAAGCATTAAGATAAAACACATCCCCGGATGTGGTGACTAATAGATTTAGCTCTTAAGGAGTTTTTGTATTCGGTATTAATCATTAACTGATGAGTGTTGACTTGTATTCCTTTTGGAATCAAAGAACTTTAAAAGTATCCATCATTATTATAAGTTAATTATTTATTCGGCCAGCATGGTCTTTACGTTGTGTTGCATAGAAGTATTAAATCTTCAGACCACAAATTGTCTTTTCTCATCTTTTCCAATTGGAAATTATTTTAAAATACGTAACACCTAACAGTGACGATTTGGAAGAACCCGACTAATATAGCTGCGACGGTTTTAAAAATTAAATAAAGTAAATCACTATCTGAATCGAGCTGCTTGTTCGATTTTATTATCGCAGTTTTAGATACGCCATTAAATCTATTTCGAACGTCTTAATCGTGACTCCGTAAGCCTATCAAGCGCTCAAAATAGCCGATTCGTCTTCTAAAAAGAAACTCCGCAATGAGATTTGGTCAACAATTTCAGAAAGCTTCACCTCATGAGATTGATTGCTGAATCATCCATCAGCGGTTCCTGTATGCATTAGCATTGTTTATAAACCCGGTACGGTTCACAATTTCCTTCGGGCGAGTGCGTAAGCGCATCAAAGAACCAGAAATAGATCCTGACTCATTTCGAACAGAAACGCGTTGCAGCGTGCGGTGAAAACAAACGCGTTTTGCCCTGTTTGTGAATTGAGTTGCATTGTGCATCTAAAACAGAACAGATTAACGATAGATCACTAACACATCCTTCCTGTATTTGTATAGGGAAATTTCGTAATGAGTATTTTAATGACGCAATGAGATTGAAAATATGCTGCACACAGTAGAAATTAAAAGTTGGTAGAATCGTGACAGTTGAACCAAACTATTATGACGCAATTTCTACGACTTTAGATAATTGATATACATATGTAGAATGATAGACTATAAAACGAAGAGCTTAACTGTGACGGACACAAAATAAATAAATTTTAGGAGCTCAAATTTTTTTGCTGAATATGTTTCAACATAGTTTCAACTGTTAGGCAGCATTGATCCCAATCGCAAGATTTTTATAGTACCTACCTAAATATTTTTCATAGATTTTATCTTAAAAGATTTTTGTTGATATTTAAAAAACCCAAACCGCATCGTTTCATTTTCCCGCACATAAAGTGACATAAAGCGTTTCGTACAAACGGTATCTCGGTTGTATTTAATCGCTCGTATGCTGGACGGAGCCCAAAGCCCCGAGCTACAACATTGTTTACTCAGACAGTGCGTGGTGCAGACGCGTTTGTTCAAGCGATACGAACTAAGAATAGAACCTAATAGCACTACACGCCGTATTTGGACGACAGATACCGGAGTTTCCAAAAACGGAAGAGACTAACGAGTAAACCTTTCCTGGAACGAGATTTTGCAACCTGTTCGGCACATCAGTGAGTTGGAAGGAGAGAAAAAGAGGTTTACAGTCCATAAAAGACTCTAGTGCTTAAACCAAAATATTGGTTTTACAGCAATGACAGTAGGTATTGTCTGTTTTTTATAACAAAATAATCAGTTTACCTATACGTATGCAGTTTAGCTGTATGTAATGCAGAACTACAGTGATTAATGTAATAATGCTCTCAACTTCTGAAAGTAATAAAAATAAAAACTTAAATTTTAAAGTTACACTTTTCTTACCATTCAAATGCTGCGGCGCTTGTTGTGACGTATTAACTTAACACAATTTCATAAGCGTCGGAATTACCAACTATAACAAGGTGAAATTCTAATACGTCCAAACGTAATAACATTTCACGAAATAACTACAATTAAGCTCACGCCACTTTACCACACAATAGCCTTAATAGAAGCTTTTAATACTGTAACTACCATTACTTAAACTTTTTCATTAAAGTTTGTACATTTAGCTGATATTTCATCTTGCAAAATTGCCTGAATTTCACACATAATCGGGCTATAACTAGTTCTGGCTGCCTTTAATTTAATTTTGGTCCTTTGTAAGACATCCCTTTGTAAGAGGTCTCTATACAGCAAGAGGTTACTCTAACGCGGTTTAGTTATTATATAAGTAAAAATAAGGTATCAAATTGAATGATGACTCCAGGCTAACTTGATGTCTGATCTGAATCTATTATTAATAAAATTGTTCTTCTATTCTAATAAAATTGTTGAGTTGCCATTGGCATAATGCGCTTATGCGCGCTAATCTCAGGAATGGCTGAACCAATTTGAATGCAATTTTCACTGTTGTACAGAGGAAAACTTTAGGCAGCCCAAAGGCTATATTATATAAAATTTATTTTGATAAGGGACCTTTAAAAAACCCCCTGAAAAAAAATTACTACGGTAGAAGTACTTGAATACCTAGCCTAAATTAAGCAGGGCAAAGTCTGCCGGGTCGACTAGTAATCCTAGGATAATAAGACACTTTTTATTCTTGTAGAACGTGTGTGAGGCTGTACGCGCAAATTCTTGACTTGCATAACCGAAGGACGGCTACATTTTCCGCGACATAACAAATCAATTCTGTCTTAATAATCATGTAACGGCTAGATGAAATCGAGCCGGCCCGTTTCGCTCCATATAGCCTTCCGGTGCAGAGGTGGACATTGATCGATAGTGTTTGGACTTATATTGGCTCTATTGAATGGTGCGATACCGTATGCATTTTACAGTTTTAACTTCCTTCTGTTTGAGTTTTAATTCCTTTCTTTTCGTGTTATAGGTAGAACGTGTATTTAATTGTTATATATTTTTGACACGTTAATTGATATTTTTTGAACGAATATTCTTTGCGCGGCTTCCAGTAGAATTAACTAGCAGAAATCGTCATGTAAGGAAAAGCGTTACATCCTCTTCAGGAAATTTGTACTTTTCTCTCCATCTGTAACTGGGTATAGGTATTTCGCTGTGTATGTATTCGAGAAAGAAAGAGAGAAAATTATAAAAGGAGCTGTATAATAGGTCCGTCAGCCGGTCAGTCATCATGTGTATAGATTTATTAGATTTGACCATTTCCAAAACAAACAAGAATAATTGGGAACAAAGAAAGAAAAGTAGATAATTTTATCTCTGTAGTACAAAATATGATATGCCGATCATATTTCGTGACAATACCTTTACGGCCATTCGGCGCCAACGAGGCGAGCGATGGTCCTTGAGACCGGATACAGCGAAATCATAATGTGTTCGCTCGATGTTTGCGCTTCAAAAGGCGGATTATACAGAGGAAGTGTTGATACTGCGACGGGCCTTTTGTTATAGCACAGAGTCACGTTAGGTTTTTAAAGAATAGGAAATAAGGAACGGGCCAGGGCCGATCATCATTAATAAAATTAAAAAATCAAAATAATTTTTACAACTCGATACTTATATTTGTGCATATAAACGTTTTTGTCACATAGAGTGATTTTGCCTATGTAGGTAATATAAGCTCCCACTTCCTGAAAGCCAAAAAAACTAAAATTTTTAAGTAACAATCTTCTTACCTACCATTTATATGTCGCTACGACGCTCGCTTTGATTGTTTTAACAACAATATATTTTCGACTGAATTTCCTGCTATAACAAAGTAAAATTATGATACGAATGAGCGATTTCATCCTCCAGAACGGATACAGTAAAATCAGAAAATGTCCGATCGATGTTTGCGTTTCAAAAGGCGGATTATACAGAGGTAGTGTTGATGCTGCGACGGGCCTTTTTTGTTATCGCATTGAGTCACGTTAGGTTTTTAAAGAATAAGGAATAAGGAATTTAGCAACGTTATTTATTACTTAACAGAGAGTACCTAACAGAGAACCCTAATAGAGAGTACTTAACTCTCTGTTGGGGCTAAAACCGTAACTCCGTGCATGTTAAACTTAGTTTCCTGTCATTTTATACCAGATTCGATACCACTTCGATAAAACAGCCCTTAGTTTTTCAGGGTTTCTTTCAATGATATCTCTTATAGATAAAATTCTAAACGGCTTGACCGATTTTTATGAAATTTTATTATTATGCATATTCAGTAGGTCTGAGAATCGGCTACTGTCTATTTTTCATACCCCTAAGTGATAAGGTTTGTCCACGCCTAACATTTATTTTTTATTTTTTTGGACAATTTGTTTTTATTTTTATTTTTCAATAATGTGGCATCAAAAAGACATACAACCCTAAATTTTCACCCTTCTATCACCAACCCCTATTTTTAATAGTCTATTTTTAACGCTCGATAACTTATAATTATGGCAAAACAACGTTTGCGGGGTCAGCTAGGTAAACTATAAAATTCGATAATCAAATTTGATGAACATACATAATATTTCAATTGTTAAACTTTTTATTCTTTAAAATCATGTTAAATTAACGTAAATAATCCAAAACTGATGACTCTTTAAGATTTCCAATATTAGAAATAGGTGAGACGAAAGCGTAATTCAGTCGACAAGAACCCGTCCCAATTTAATGCAGAACCCAAAAACGAACGTTCCGCGAAAAATGTTTCCGGCGATAAGCCTCCTCAGATAGTTGCGAGGATTCATAATAAAAGCCCGAAAACGGTTATAACTTTTAGGAGTCTTTTGTGCGATCAAATCTCCCTCGGCCGAGATTACAAATTCATAACAAAACGGAAGAGGCGGGGAATTGGCCAAGTCCATTAACTGTCGATAAAAAGTCGGGTCGTCGCGGAAATTCGCTTTTCACTCCCCATTACACACGTTACCGCTATCTAGAAGGCATCAGATAACGTCACTCGCTTTGAATTTAACTACCGAAGGCCTAAGCTGAAATTCTTCCACTTTGGTCAGGATTTTGTAAAATAGTTCGCGGAAATGTGGAAAGTAGTTGACTCCTACTATACTAGGTACTAGTTAGACTCCTGCTAGACTAAAAAGCATAATTTAATAAGCATTTCAAGCTTTAGTAATATATCGGTGCTTATGGATGTCTAGTTTATGTAACACCATGTCTCGTAACTGCAAGGAGGTTGGGGTCTCGTACGTCTTCGTACGTCTCGTACGGGGTCTTCTAGGGTTTGGGTAGGTTTGGTTGCCGTAAAACTGTAGGCACAAACACGCCTGATACAATAAATTATAGAAAATACCAGAACAAAAGGTATACGTGGAAAAATAAAAAATAAATTTAATTAAAAATTCTTCACTGAATTTCTTCAACCTACATGCCTATTCGTAGCGTCGTAAAACTGAATTAAAAAGCGGCACGACTCCAGTACATAGAAGGAATGCATTGGACACATTAATTAATACTGACTTTGAGTTCATTACTCTTAATAGCCACGAGTACAAAGTAGAATGAATAAAAGATGATACGGGGCAAAAAGTCAGATCTATTGCAGTAAGGAGAATCCGGTGATAAGTCAGGATGATAAATTAAAATGCTCTATAGTGTCCTTACCGTGAATTCTTGTTTATTTATAGGGTTTTACATTGAGAATTAACAACGGAACATTCTAAAATTTATCAACAATGAAAGAATAAGCGGGTGATTGAGTACCTATGTTCTTAACTTTTGAGACTTGACACAATGACTTACCTAATACATTTTTCGAAGGTTTTCAGCTATAGAATAATTATTTAAAGAACAACAAGATATTTGGAAATTGTAAGGGTAAAATTATCCAATTTTATGAAAGTGACTAAAATTGCCTAATATTGGAAACACAAAAATGTAGAACAGTAGATGCATTTGACATGAACGTGGTTTGTACACACAACATTTGTGTTATAGACTTGACTGTCTATAACACAAATAAAGACTTCAAACAAAGAAAGAAAATAAAAATAATATTTCCTTATGAAACGAAACATTTTTTTCACAATAAATCATAAAACAACACGCTTCTACAATTTATCAGCTATCTTTATTCAATTAATTGAATTCATAAGTCTGGTTCAGACACGATAAGGAATTCATTTTAAGTAAAATTAATTTAGAGGAACTTTATTTAAATAAAATTTATTAATTAAATGGAACAGCTTATTGCCACGCGACTTGGGTAGATGTAATCTACCCAAGCGATTGAAAATGTGAAGCAGCCGAGTGCGGAAAGACCGCCATTGATTGGTAGTCGTGAATTAAATTCACGCTGTCGTGCTTCCAGAGAAATGTTAAGCCGTCGGTTTTGGCTCTTGAAAACCAGAACTTTCTAAAAAAAATGAATTTCAATGATTTCATGGACTGTAAAAGTTCATAATATTGATTAGAAATTTCTCGCATCCAACGCATTCACTCTCGTACCGTTATTGGCAGCAGCGTCCAGCCTTGTTTGATTAAATCGGAGCAGAAGAGCAGTTCAAATGTTTGTTTAGGCCAAAAACAATGTCATAAAACTGTGAAAATAAAATCGTGATATGGCAAAAACAATAAACTTACAATTCTGTGTTTGTACTCTACGGAAAAAGAGGGATGTTACAAATTTTACGTATCAACGGTTTTACGGTTTAGATGCCACTTATTCTGAATTTTTAGACTTGAATATTGATTTAGGTCGGCATGGAACATCTGGCAATTTTTGAATTTTGAAATTCAAAACTTATAAATAAACTAAGTAAGATACATAAACTGCGACAGGCTTAATGGAGTAACACGAGAATGTGGTACATAATTAACAGCGTCTTGTAGAACACCCAATGGAGCCGTATCGACGCGAAGGGTCAACATAACTTGTTAATTTGATACGCATTGTGATCCTGAATATTCAACTAGCACGAATAGTAACGAGCAATAGCACATATGCCTGGCGACCGCGTCTAGGCTAAAGGAGTAAGGCCCATGTCCCTCAGTGGCCTACGAAGGGTTGAAAGGAAGGAATGAAGGAAGGAAGTGGCTAAGAATTCAGTCTCTTACCCCAGGCCATGTCGCTCGCAAAAGTTGCTCATACGACAACGTCATTTCGTACCTTTGTAATGGGCAAGAGTGAACTTACGTATGTTTCTTTTTCATTTGTTATGGAGACTTGACCATACACTTTTGGTTACTAATAGGTAGTAGACCCAAAATGTGTAGATATCACTCAGATTGTTATTAGGTTGGTAGGTACTAACTGGGTTTCATCCCAGTCGTCACTTACACAATTTTATGTAAAGAAAACCCGTACAAATCCACGTACTTCTCATACGCAATCTTGTCAGAATCTTTATTGCTGTAATATGCTAATTTATTTTACTTTTTCAAGAGCAAGAAATTGCTTTTCCAGTCCGACATCTGCGAAGGTTCCTTGTAAGATATTCCACGCTAGATATGCATTCTTGTTTCGAGTAACGGCCTTGAAGTCTTCACGGTGTTGCTAAAATCTCTTAGTATTTTACGTAATTCCCGAAACACGTTAGATATATTTGATAACGTAACAGGGAACCAACCCTTTTATGGCCCACTGTTGGGCACGGGTCTCTCCCCACAACAGAGGGAGGCCTGGAGCATACCGCACCAAGCGGCTCCAATGCGGATTGGTGGAGAAACGGACTAGTGGCCAGCCCGAGTCGATGTTTTCAAACCGCCCAAAGAGCCTCCGGTAAGGTTTAAAGACTGCTATCTTCTCGATAACAACCGGGACCGAAGGCTTAACGTGCCCTCTGAAGCTCAGGAGCACGCTATTAATTCGCTGTGCTAACGATCACCCATCCAGGTACAGACCGCGCCCGTCGTTGTTTAACTTACGATCTACTCAAGCTGCGCATGCTCGCTTCAATATGTTCGAGTACCTACGTAGCATAAGAATAGGAAATAGATTTTGCTTACCTTAAAATCGATGGCAGACTGCTCGATATTTTAGGATAAATAATTGACCTGTAACAATACAACATCTATTAGGTAATAGAAGCATAGCTGCTTTTAGTAGTTTTGGCTGCGATTCTTTAGGTGTCTCACTGGTGGGCACGGGTCTCTCCCCACAGCTCTGGTCTGGAGCATACTCCACCACGCTTTCCCAATGCGGATTGGTACAGAAATGGTTGTAGCATTTATAAAATAATTAGCCGAGAAATAATAATATTGTATGTAATTGTTATCTTCTATGTTCCTTTTCAATACAACATATTTTTAACTTTAACATCAACTTCGATTACCTCTAATAATAATTCCTGCAGAGTATTTTTAATGCAAAAAACTTTGTCCATTTCGATGTTCATTAAAAATTTACTCAGAATGAAATACGGATCAGTATTTTTTTGGAATAAAACAAAAACTTTATCCCAAAATCGGGTCGCGCCGGAAAGAGAAACCTAAATCAACACCGATCGAACTCGTAGGTTCTTTTTTACTAACTTCAAGATACATTTATAAAGCCTCTGTTATCCAAAAGTTTTCTGCAATTCGTTACTTGCGTCCGTAACTATGATTGACGCTAACCGATTGATAGATAACCAACAAATTGTTCTGTAATTTATTACATCCTCTAATTTCGCGTTCATGGGCAAATAAACAAATAAACCAGTTATTTTCGACCGGATTTTGACAGGATTGATAGAAGGAAAAGAGACGGAGTTAAGTATCTACCCAAAAAATGTCCAAACGGTTAACGACTCATTTTAAGTGATTTGCTGCCAATTTTCTTTCGTGATGATACATGTAACACAACTCTATAGAACTTCATTACCCTTTAAGGATTAATAATAAGAAAGTAATAAAAGGTGAGTGCTGAATAATTTCCAAATCTGCAGTTTCATTTACCTGGTGAAAGCAAAATAGAGCCTCGGGCGGAAAAACTACGCATAGGCATGGTTCCATTAATAAGTCATATTGTTTCCTTCACTTCGCAACAGAAGGCTCATTCCCCAGTCTTTCGTCAAGTTGCAAGGTGCGAAGTTGGAGTATCGTCGGGGAGTTATGATTATAAATGATGCACAGGACCCTGTCTGTGTTTTAGAAATGGTGGACGTTTGAAAACACGCGAGACCTTCGCATTCCGGACTTTGAATATTTAATCCCGAAATGTGACGAGATTTTTCGGCTGACACGCGTTTATTAAATTAGTAAGAGTATTTCAAGCTTGCGTCTTATATTAAAAAGGACTGCCCAATATTAGGATGAAAAGGATAATGGTAAATGGATAAGGATAATGGTAAGGAAAACGTTTAATCGATTACAAACTCAGAATTCAGTTTTAATAATTATCTGACGAAATACATGAATTTTATTACTAAGATTATAGGGCTTCATTCAATCAAAGATTGGTACTATACACGTAGGTAGGTTTCTTTTTTACTGTCATTTAATTTTAAACATTGCCTATTCGCTTACGAGTAAGTATGGATGATATTTTACGTGAAACTTGTTAAGGAGTAAAAGTACGAGCATAATATTTTATCATCTTATATGTGTTTTTTATCAAATCAGATGCATTCTTTAAGATGTGCGAGGAATGCTGAATGTGTTATCTTTGGATTGCACATATTAAAGATTTAAACATATATCTGCAGAAGTTGAGCAGAAGATATTAAATATAAGGTTACTTTAATATATAGGGAAAGCGGAAAACGGTAACAAAAAAACAGTATTAACCATTATTGGACATCAAGCGATAGGTATTTTATATTTTCCTCAAAATACAACATACATATTTTTGTTTTCGGGAGCTGAGGAAATAATTTTGCTTCCGGCAACAGGCTACAATGTTTTGGTAAATATTTTCCTTATAAAATCAATTTACGTTGTAGACTGAATATTATTTCATTCATTAATATTTGTATCCTACACAAAGGTCCTGGAGGCGCACAAAGAAGATATCGAGGGTTGGCTGGCAGAATGCTAGTAGATTATGCTTACATCTGTTCCTCTGAACATATTTCATTTCATTTAATCGAATTAAAATATCTTAAGGTACAAAATTGGTAACTCCAGACGCTTTGACATAAATTTGGACGTGAGAATTCCATCCTTATTACAAAAAACTTCAGGATTTCTTGTCAAGGGTCTCTGACTGTGTGCACCCTTACCCTTACCACTACGTTATATACAGTTATCCGTCACTTGACTGATGACACTCGCCTGAGATCCCCATTAAGATATGCACCGCTTTATAATTGCATCCCTCATTACGCAGAGATCGCAAATTAAGTAGATGTTCTCGTGGTGAGAAGCGGATTAGATGAAGATATATTGTAGGTACCTAGGCTTTCTGGGTTCCTTTTTATAATTATTCAACGTTTCTTTGTCGTTAAAGAAGCCTGACGTACACAATACGTAGGCAAAAAAGTTGTTGGTATTAGTTTAAATTAAATATGATGAAATACCGTCATCGCAATGATAGCAAAAATCAACACAGCAAAATTAATTCAAATAAACGATCAAATAAAACATACAGCCAGTCTAGTACTTAACCAGCTTAAAATCATTTAGTTACTGATTTGTTTAATGAAACGAATGCAAATAGCTGTATTGTGAAGTATAACAATGAATGTCATTAATAAAATTTTGTTTTGTAATCGACATTAAGTAGGTTGATAACATTGAAATATAAAACTGATGATTAAATACTTGCACAGGATTGTTATAAAGCCAAACAGCCGTATTCATTTCAGTAATTTGAGAATAATTTCAGATGCGATTACGAATGTGGCTAGTATTATTGAAAGTCTAAACATTTATTAATCTAAATATTAAGTTAAACCATGTCATAGGTATAGATACAAATATGTATGTGCTTCAAATGTCTTGCTACTAAGATTTAAAAGTAATTCGTACATTTACCTCTAGAACTTTGAATTTCAAAATAACTAAGTACTTACCTAACTAACTGAGCAGCAGAGGTTTACATCTGATATAGTCCCACACAGGATATTGATAAAACGATTAGCTATAACTCTCGGATCGTGATTGGTTAGTGAATACCAATAACGGACTCGACATTTGAATGCTTGTAAACTGAGGGAAATCGAGCCTACGAATCTAATATAGACACCAGGTTTATACTATCTAGATTCCTAGATGTTCTTGATTTACATATTTGTTCGCACATATTGCCTTTGCAGAATTGAAACGTAGGCATGTCTCTTTGGGCATTTACATATTTTGCCTGGGATAGGTATCTACAAAACAGTGTGCTTTTTCTATAGTATCTACTGTAGGTTCTGCAGGTATTTTATAAGAAATTCGATCTTATAATTATAAACCCGTATTTTTGTCTGAGATTGTAATAGAATGCTCTAAGACTAAGTCATCAACGATGTAGGGGTCTCATACTTTACATTTCACATACTTTCACAGACTTTGAACACGCTTCTTTATTGCTTTATTGTTGTGATATCATCGCACTATAACATTATAATAATTATTAACTTCCATAAATCGTTAATGTATATTTCACCAATTAGTCTGTCCATAAATAAATCAATCTACGAATTAAATCTCCTCAATATCTCACCAGTATTAAGCACGTCTCATTCGATCGTCGGTTGACTCACTCCGCGTGTGGTCTGACGAATCAGCTGCAAGCTGCCATCTACCAATAAAACATGTCAGTCTCAGAAACGTTTGTTTATTTATTATTAGTTATATTACCGAGATATCTATGTTTGGGGGCCGTAAATTCATTATCTTAACCTATCTGTTGTTGCATAACTTGCGTAGGAATATGTTGAGATCTCCTCGTGTGAAATTGTAATTTTATTGTACTTTTAACGTTGCCATGTTGTTGTTTGTATTTCTCGGGTCTTTCTCACGGATAACCCATACCTGTCGCATTGAATCGATCTGGAAATTATAGGTATCGAATAGTATTGATGAAATAACAATTTTCCTTTCTTTTTATTACACGTTCAGAATAGGATTGTGACTTACTGAAAAACGGTGGTATCTCAATTTTAGAATCACAATGAGTGATTCTAATGTTACTACATTTATTAAGTGCCTATCTATCGTTAAAATTTTTATTTAAACGCTGTATCTATAACATTATCTAAATATGTTGAACATTTATAACTGTGCCTTGTCATATTTTACTTGTTTGTTTTGCTTACATCTTTGTGCATCTTACATAATGAGGTAATTTGACTTGCATTATCTTATTTATACAGCCATCCATTCTGCTTACAGCAATCTGCTTATCACAGATAACGCAGAACTTTTAAGTTGTATTGCTTAATTTATGCATCTTTTATGGTTCAAACTAACCAGTCGACCAACCGGTGGTAGACTAAGTCTTACATCCTTCTCATTGTGAGAGACCTGACCCTGTAATGGGTCATTAATGGGTTACAGACGGTTTTAAGGCTTGGTGACAGACAAAAAGACAGGCAACAAAGCCTAAGTAAAAGGTAAATCGGGTATTCGTGTTCGGAAGATTATAATAGATACGCTAGATTCATGATGAATGAAGATTACGTGCTTAATTAAACACGACGTAAAAGTCAGATATCGGCACATGCTTTCATTTCCAAAAGGGTAGCTATAGATAATCGTACTTTATCAATTCTAATAAATTCGCTCATTAATTAAAAAACCAGTTACGATATCGCGAAAATACTCCATTAAGCCTTGCCTCGCTCATAATCTGAGGTATTGTAATTTATTCTTTTATTCGCCGAGATATAAACGGACGGCATAAAGCAGCTTCGTTTATATCCATCATAAACAATGGCCTCGTTATACCGAAGCTTTTATCATGCAACGTTATTTTCTAAGTTCATTTTTTCACTCCATCATCACGCCGGCACATGTGCTCGACGTGAAATTACGCCATGTGTTCGAGTTTTTCTAACGACTTTACTTACCCCTTGCTAAGTACCAATGGTCAGTATTTCAATGTAGGTATATTTTAATTTGGTGTACAAACGGTACTCGGTCACGAATGCTCGGTATTTCTCCGCGCGACATAGTCCGACACAACAAAATCCGTAGAAGAACGAAAGTAACCGACTTAGCTCTCAAAGTTGGCAAAATAAAGTAGCAATAGGCTGGCCACGTTGTTTGAAGGAGCGACCACCGATGGGGAAGATAGGTTCTCGCTTCATGGCAAAAGAAGGGGCCGCCCTCGGACCGGGTGGACCCGAAGTAGGCAATTAGGGGAGACTCATGTCCAGCAGTGGACTACGAAGGTCTGAAAGCAGAAAATCCGGTGGAAAATGACATAAACAATCGCGGTCCCAATGTAACCAAATGGTTCCACCTTTGGATACAGACAAGGCTTCTGCATGGAAACAAATAGAAATCTTTTCAGCACCTATGGTACTATAAAACGATATCGGTCCCTTCCTGCTAAATACCGTAAACCGAATACCCAACTTATAATATCACATACATATGTAATACTAAATAGGTATAGTACAGGAGTAGGTTGTTCATAAATTCAATTTGTTATCGGTTAGGTAATGCGTATATCGAAAGTTAATGTCAATTAATTACTATACCGCTATAGGGCAATTAATCATAGTTGTTTAAATGTTTGAACAAGCGTATGAATTGATTCCGGAACAATCTGTTCTAGATATATTCGAACAAATCAAATGAGTTGCCGGTTGCTATAAATAACTTTAAATAATATGTTTTATACAGAAATACAGAAAGTTTAGTAAAAGGCTAGGAAGGTTAAAGGTTAGGTACATATGTGTAGGTATGTGTATTAAGAACAGTAATGATCTAGAATAGGCATGATGACTAATTTTCAAAATATCTTCTATGATATTCAGAAGTTTCTATTATGTCTAAAATATATCATATTTCTGTAGAAAATTAAGGTTTTTGTGCAATAAAAGTACATTTAAATTTTAAGTTTCAAATTCATTCCAAAACGCTCGCCGGTGTCATGGCGTCTGTCATTGCGTTACGGCTCAGTAAAAAATGCAGAGATCGCATATACGCTTAAACGAAACCAAATGACGTTTACTGAGACGTGACGTAAATTGACGTAATTCGATCTGATGGGTGTTTAAGCTATCATGGCGGATTGTTGTATTTTGTAGATTTATTTTAACAAATAAATTATTAATCTCGACATTAATAAGAGAATAAATAAATGTTTCGAAATCTTTGAATCCTATTTCATTAGATCAGATAAATATTTTGGCGATACTTGATTATTGTCATCATGCCTATTGTAGACAGACTAATCTAGTAGGTACGGGCAGCAGAAAATATCAAGTTCCATTTTCATAGTATAATAGGTAGGTACATTAGATCACAAAAGGATTCTGCTTGTTTTATCTGTATTTTTGTCTAGGGTCTGTTTTTATAGGACTCGCTAATATTCTGTTTAGCTTGCGATTCTACTGCTGTTCATCTAATCCATTTTTAGCCATCCATCCATTAAGTTAGTGTTAAATTCTCTTTAATTCGATTTGATCTTTTAGAGAAATTACGACTTTAAGTACTTATTTGCTCCTGACCTTCTGTTGTGTGGAGTACAGCTCCACGTAAAAAGGCAGACAAAAAAACGTACTCAAAACTTTTAATTTAAATGAAAGCATTTAAAAAATAAGGGAACATAGGTACAATGCCAAAAACGAGAATCAAATAAGAGCATAAATCGCATCTACTTAACCCAACACATGGCTGCATATTTTATTACCCTGACCCCGATACAATGCCAGCAACTAAATTTATAATCCTAATCCAAGCAACTAAATTTATTGGGATTTAACTACTGTATTCTGATACTTTAACTTGGTATCCAATTACGCAAGTCAGAAACTGTTATTACCTTCACCTAAGTAATTTGAACTTCCCATTATATAAAAAATAGATACTTTAATGTCATTGCTACTTCATTGGAAATACTATAGTTGCGTTATATTAGGCGCTCGTAAGCTTAGCTTATCAATAGATCTGTATAAAAGAAATAACAAAATCTTATCGTTTGTAAATGTACCTAAAATATTTTTACTATTGAGTAGGTACTTATTGTAGAAAGTTTTTATATTGCCCATGACGCCTTTTAATAAAAAGAGTTTATATGTCATGTGTTGCATATAAGCCACCATTAATAAAATGTTAGGTACATATTTGTTTACACGTTATAAGTAAACTAAATCTAGATTATTCTAGACTTAATGACAAAACTACCGTGCAGAGGTTACCTGACTCATAAGAGTTCATTTTGGAACATTCAAAATTAGAATATTTGTTCATAACAGGCAGGCGTAAGATTACCTTACAAGATGAGATGTCACTATTATAATTGAATTTCTTAAATTAATACACAGAGGAATATTGTTACTGTTACTCGTTCGTAGAGCTGATAAATTGTTGAAACAAAAAGCTGTCGACTTAAACATTAGTCAATTTCAAGTCTTTGGACTAAAATTAGACAATGTATAGATTAAAGAAATAAAACACGACTCATTTTTAAGGCGTCAGATCCGGAAAATAAGTTTATTTTAAGTATTAGAGCGCCAAGAGATGGTGTAACATAAATCTTGAGCATCGAGAGAAAGAAATATGAACGCCAAAAGTACCTTAGGAACAAGATATCCGCAAAGCAGTTAATTACTAATCAACTAGCTAATATCATTCAGAAAATATTCTTATTACTCAGACGTAAGACGTAACCTAAGGGCATTTACCTAGCGGGGAAATCAAGCTGTACTAAGCTCTGTTAACTACGGGAATCTGGTCCATGTGGGCGGAACCCGTGGGCATACTGTCAACATTCTGTTTAGGGCCCGCGTTATACTTTATAGACCGAAAATTTTATCTACAGACATTACGAAAGACGTTTTACGCTTGTCCACTTTTATTAAGTCTTTGTGTAGGCTGAGTTCGCTAACGTTAGTGTTTATAGTTGTTTAATTAAACCTGGTTTATGTAAATAACTTAATTAGTGTCTGTTGGTGTTTATAGTTTCATTAGTTTCCCCAACCTCTATTGTTTGTATGTTCAGGTCAAATTAAAATGTTGGTCCTTCGCAAGCAATATTTTTTAAAACCTCGGAGGGTTGTAAAAGTCTGACGTGTGACAAACATTGGATGGGACAAAAATTTAGTAAGAGTTTTGCTCTTGAAAGAATAAATAAATCGTACCGATTTACAGCGATAACACTATGTCAAAAGTTCTTTATAGATAGAGAAACACATTGAATATTAACAAACATTATTATTAATGTTAGACAAAGATATAAAAAGTTGACCGCGTAAAATATTTTTCTACTTTAAACAAAAATGTCTGTCACATTCACCCAACCAAATAACCGTTCGTAAAAAAATCATAAATCATGCCGCCGTAATCATCCATTCTGCTCTGAAGTGATGACAGTCCAAAAAACTCAAAAACACATGCCTCGTGAACAGTCACACCGCGAACGATTGAACGAGAAGCGAAATAAACACTCTTGACTTAAAACTGACTTGACTTGACTGAAAAAACATCTTCACTCTCTTTTCAACCCACGCCAACCCACCTGAACCTAGACCTCTCCAAAGGCGAGCCGCTAACCCGGTCTTCAGCTTTTATTCAGACGATTTGTATTTAAAAAATACATTAATTGATGGTCAATAATAATTATCTTGTCACAAGTGTATATGGTAGTGTATACAATTTTCGATATGACTGTTTTACAACTAACCACGCTTACTATTTATGTACTAACAAACAATACAATATTATATCGCTAACTTACGTAATCTTTACTCGCAACGATGAGGAAGGTCCCGTATCCCCACCAGGGTTCATTGTGCTCGCCTCTCCAAGATAACCTAATGCGAGAAAACACATTCCCCAAATACGACTTATATAGCAGTTATCATAATATTTAACTGTTGCCTAACGAATATACTATGTCAAGATGTATGGCCTCCTATTCCAGTACAATTAGGGTTACTTACTTTATAAAGTAAACAAAAAATATTGTTACAAGCACACACGCGATGTATCACAGAATGCGTTGACTGACGAATAGTTTTAAAGGATTTTGTTATATAAATATTTGTTGCCACATGAATGGCATTATGAAAACGAGAGCTTAGCCAGAGCCACCACAGCGAAATGTGGTATGTTGAAATTCAACTTTACCCTTGTAGCTATAGACAAGATTTTTTTCATTTATGTATAATTGTCTGCATTGATTCTTACTTCATCTTACTTTGTCTCGTCTACAAAATAATAAGTACCTAGTTAGGTACAATTTTTTGCATAAATTAATAAATTTAACGTGTTGGTTCGGTAAGGACAACACTTGGTTGTTTTGCTAAGATATAAGATTTAGTACTTAAATAAATATAATAATACACTGGCTGGCTTGCTTTAATACAACACGCTGCCAGAAACAGAAAGAAAATGTTTATAATTAACTCAATTCATTCAGTATAATCTATTCAGTCTTTTAATTACATATATTAACAGATTAAACAATTAATTAACAGAATAATTAAGAAATTAATAAGACTGCAAAGTAGCTTTCTTCAAACCAAGATGATTAATGATTCCTGCTGATAATTAGGCGCCACAGCCAGTCTACTTTCGTGTTTTACAATCAAAGGCTACAAAAAGCTGTTGCCTCCATAAAAAGGCTGCATCCTTCATTAGTGTCCAGCCTGTCTAGAGGCAAAGCCTAATAGCAGGTTTTTGCGGTTTAGGGAAGCGCATTCAGGTTTGACACCTACCTACAGGATGCTATAGAGTACTATAGAATGTTAGCAAAATTTGCAGCTAATTTTTGAATGTTACTTTATGGTGGAATGTATCAAAGGGTTTAATAACATAACATTACAGTCATATTTTAGCATAATTATTATTTGCAATGCTTAATAATTCATAGGTACGAACGATTTTTTCTCCGTACGTTTTAGATCTGTTTTTCCTCTCCTATAGCTAAACGGAAAAACTAATTTCATGTCTAATCTAAATTTATCCAAAATTCCTGTGTTTTATGCGAATCTTTACTTTATTCACATAAGTTAGGGACTCCATTCATTGTTATCTATACATTACACATATTTTGTCTCTGGGACTCTGTGCCTACACATAAAGCCAAAACTAACGAATAGATTTTTAAAACGTCTTTTCATTCGTTCAGTAAGTACAGCAAAAGTTTGCTAATGTGTATAGTCCTATTCCTCTCAGAAATTCAGTATACTCATAGATACGGTATCCGTTATGAGTCGTGACACAGAATATGATGAGTGGTAGGGATGACACTTTCGGCCAATGTCCAGCAGTCGAATGACACGCGCTAGACCAATAGACGGATTACACTGACTGACGTACCAATCGCGTGATCCAACAGCGGAGTCAATACCAAACTAACCAATAAAAAATGTGCTCACGACTCGTGCTGACTAATACGTTGTCTAGACAATTTTGCCTGCAATTAAGCCTCGTGCCTTTGTTCACGCATACGCAGCTCTATCACAATACATTGGCGGCCTATCCTTTGGCCATTCCACTCTCGTAGTCGTCTATTGTAGCTAATAAAGTGATTAATTCGGTCCATAAACGTGGCCCGCCGATCCATTAGGAATTAAGGTCAATACAACCCGACGCGATTGCATCATCGCACACCAATTCCACAATTGTTATCGGGATTGGACTGTTTATTGATATTGCTACAGCAATTACTATCGCCGTACGCATGCGGCAACTGATACCTGTTGTTTTCTTGTATTTTGATATAGTTATAAAGCATTGTCCCAATGGCTGATATAACCGACCGAGCTATTAACACTACAAAATTTAAACACATCGACACCCACACACACAGGACAGGGACAAACAGGTACACAGGGTGTTGAGCTGAACATGACACTGACTGCAACAAAATATATGTAATGACGTTTCGCACGAGCATTTTTTGCATGCGACATGGCAATACGTTCTATGATAATACGGGTTTACTATGCATAGGGTCGCTTGAACTTGGGAGTTAATCGGCTTAAGATTATTATTTTAAAACGAGCTGTGTCCACGCCTTCGTTCACGTTGAGTATAGTAAACTATAGTGTCAACATAATAATTGATGTTAGTTTAAAAGCATCCTAAGTCTTTCAAATCCCCTTTAACTGGTATCAATTCAATAATATATGCATAACGACGCGTGCTATCGCGGTGAAAAAAAAAACATTGAGAGGAAAATTTCATGTCTGAGAGATCTCCATAATATTGTCAAGTCCAGAATCCATTCATATTCGCTACACTAACAACCGCCTACAATGAAAATTACTATTCTTCCAAATTAAGATCAGTATTACGATTTTTATCTACGAGTTTAATGACTTCTCACTGAGGGCGTCGACTTGACCCTGTATAAATAGCTCAACTATACTATTATAGCAACATGACGTGTCTTAGAGTAAGCAAGTCATAGAGTGATCGCACGGCTCGGCATAAGACAGATGTAAACACATCTGCTTACTAAGGATATCTGCTTAAATAGTCAATAGAAACTTTTTGATGCAACACAACAAATTATTGTCATGTACTATATTTACCAAAACTACGTAATAGAATATTACCCAAAACACATAAGACTTGATAATCAAATAGGCGTACCTTATTATTATCATCTATTACTCATTGACGCTATTATAATTAAAATTAAACTTATTAAATAATTTTGTATGATCAAATCTCTCCAAATTAAGGCAATACTTTAAATGGAATTGAAATTTTTAATATGAACATATGATTTGCAAGGTAAAAAATTATAAATTGTAAATTCGTGGGTTCATACATACGTGTATAAGGTTCATACCTGCGTACAGACTCTTGTTTAAGTATACTCCATGTCACGCAGTCTACACTGAGTCATGCCACGTAACCGCTAATGATACTTTGTAAGGCGGTGTGCGGACTTGCGGAAATACATCTGCTTTTATAATCCGCTTTCCGACTTATGGCATGAGCCGGAACGACTCGGTTACTAAGTGCATTACGAACCTTCCCTGAACTTGTGCGAAGTTCAAATTACTGTCTTATCTATGTATGTGGTTGAATTAAATAATCGGGTGTGTTTAGTAAAACTCTTTTCACTAAAAGTGTAACCCAGAGGGGGACCTGGACTCCTGGAGCACACTCCACCACGCTGTTCCAATGTGATCAGTGGAGAATAGTGGTCAATTCGTGTCAGATGTTTTCAAGCCGCCAATAGGGCTTTCGACAAGGTTTAACGTCTGCCGTTTTACGTCTTAACGTGCCTTCGAAGCACGGAAGCGCGCATTTAAACCCGTAAGATTAACCTCAGCAAATAAGATGAAAACTTGTGATAACGCTCACGAGGTTAATGTCCCAGACACACTCAAGCTGAGTTGTTCACAAACTTAGAACATTCTGAAGGTCTGCGCTGATTTGTCCCTCGCAGTCTAATTAGTACCGCGCCGCGTTTTAGCAATTACTGCCAACATCTCGGGAAGACGACTACTACGTAACTTCTAATATTATGTAAAGTTCCATTGTGTCGAGGAAGTAAAATTATTTATATTTTTTTTTATTTGGACTGGCAGCGGTGATTTTCAAAGCGCTCCAAAGTGTGACGCATTTAATTATAATCAGCTTCCGCCCGCGACTTCGTCCACGTGAACCTAAAGATTTGACCCAGACAATGATAAAAAGTATCCTATATGTTAATCCAGATTATAATCTACTTGTATGCTAAATTTCATGCAAATCTCACCAGCTGTTTTTGCGTGAAAGAGTAACAAAAATCCATTCATCGATTCTCACAAACGTGCGCATTTATAATAGTAATAGGTATCAGAACCTCAGCTCTGGTTTTGGTTGGATTTCGTTTCCTATGGGCTGCAGTAACGCCAGTGACCATGTAACATCAGATAACCTAATGACTTTTGAATTTGACGTTTGCGATAAACCGGCCAAATTCAGGTGAAGTAATCTTTTCACGGAATGTTTTTTAATTCTTAAATCATAGTTATTATTTCGATATTAATTTTATGACTTGCATATTAAGTACCAAGATATGATAAAGAGTTTGTAACTAATTAGCGTCAAAAGTGTTTAGTCACAAAAATTCTGGAAATTTTCTTATTGTTTTGAATCAACATTTGGTTTTCCTTGTTTGAAAGTAAGTATCCATCAATTCGTTGAACTTTGACACACTCAAATATTTATTTTACAAAGTTTCCCAAGAAATGTAATATGAAGTAAGTTAAAAGTACTGCGAAGTAGGTACCTATTTTCTTTTTTACGAATTAATAGATACCCTTAAAAATTGTTGATTAATATTTAAAGTAAATCAGTTTTAAATTTATTACGATATCCAGATAATAATAATATGGATAATAACAACATCGAAACATAAGTGCTAAATAAAAGTAAATAATATATTTATTTGAAATTCATTCAGATCAGTGTGCGTAGTGCGAGTTGCACAAAATTGTTCGAGTAACTTCACCGTCGCGTTAATCGACTATACGCTAAGCGCCAATTCCGTTTGTCATCTTAGCCACAAGATGGCGCTGCTTCAATCCCATAGAAATCGACGTATTCGCGCTCGATTAACGCGACGGTGAAGTTACTCGAACAATTTTGTGCAACTCGCACTACGCACACAGTAGTATTTTAAAGCTTTTACGTCGTAGCTCGGTGACACGCATAGAAATCGATTGAAAGAAAATTACGTGCATGTCCAATCTCTGTCAATTTTGAAACATTTGTACAGACCTATTAGTTATTACCTAAGTAGTTAAAAAATATTCAACGGTGCCACTTTAAAAAATACTAATTAAATAAGAGCGTGAAAACTCAAAAGAGTAGTCGAGGATTCTGTAATGATATTCTATATAACTGGCATAATCGCCCCATACAATATAATAAAAAAAAATTAAAGATATTTCTCACAACAGAGTAAGTCATGCGCAAATAAACCAAGATTGGTAGGAAGGTGCAAATTGATGTTTTTCATTTCAAATTCGTCTTGAAACTACAAAAAAGACAATTTCCATAGACTGGTAGTTCGGTCTATCAAAAACAAAAGAACCCCGGCTAACCCCTAGTCACGAAACCCACAACAACCATAATAGAACCATTAGAGTAGTAAAGAGAAGCGTGCCCCTAAACAGGCGGTGCTCCAATTACGTCGATTGGTCTGTAACCGATCTCATTCTGCTCCTCATCCCACTTGAAGGCGAGGTGACCCATTTCCTACAATTCACACAGGGCTCCGTTCAGCCCTAGTTTCTCGATGATAGGATAATCGCTGGCAAGTGTCAAGAAGATTAGAGTTATGATCTTTGCTTGTCAGAATACTCTCCTTATTGTATAGTCCGTTTTTTATACTTGTCTTATTTGGTAAACATTTTACCATGCAGGTACTTTTATTTTAATTTTTCCGATTTAAAAAGTAGACTAAAAAATAAACGGTAATTTAATTTATTTTATTTTAGTAATGAACCAAAAACACTTTAGTACTTAATTTAAAGAATTAGGACAGCACTTACATGCAGTATAGGGTGGTCGTAAATCATGTAATTAGAACAATTTAGAAATAATCCATCATGCAATTAAAACCCTCGTTAGCTACAATGTAAATAGACAGAGCATTGAGGGAGTATAACGTGGTACGTTTTAGGAATTAGTGTAAATAAATTGCTTTTATTGCCCCAAATTTCGCTATTGCATGAACGACTTCAAATTACATTTTAAGTAGCTACTGACCTTTCTGAACTTTATAGTATTTCTTGTACTACATAAAGGTCAAATGAATTGCGTTTTATGTCACACGTTTCGTTTGACTTTCTTTATATCAGTTAGTCACGAAAAGAATTAGTACTTCAACTGAAACGTACATACTTTGTAGTTTACACTATTATAGGTGAAGTGTTATCGAACTATGGATCTCAATGAAGCTTAAGAATAATGGGCGCCTCGTTTGGAGCTTTGGGATAACCCCAGTAAAAGACTGTGATGCGATTGTTGAAAGGGATTGATTTCCAAATAATTTAGGTAATTTAGCTTCATTATCTATTGAGAAATTTGTCTACAAGATAAGCATTTTGGTCGTTTTTTTTGATAATAAATATAATAATAAATAATTTTTATAATAATAAATATAATAGGCATCGAGGTGAAATACAATAGGCATCAATATGTTTATGTAGACATAGACATAGTCGACCTATAGCAATTTTTTGAAAAATGTACGTAGGTACAACACAGTAACCAAGCACTAATCATTTAGCATAAAAACTTCAGGAAATATGATTGTTAATCATTTTTCCTATTAAATCTTGCGACACATACCAGAAAAAGTGTTTCCGACAGAATAGCAGAACAGCATATTTTTATCAATATGTATTTATGACACGTCACGCCACTTTCTTGCTTATTAATAACTAATTTACTATTGTGCTATCGGTGCAACGATTCAATCATTCATCAATAATTCAGCACGCCTTGGTTAAAATTCATTCGATGTAGCGTCATTAATGTGTAACATTAGAGTAAGCACCTACCGCATTCTCGAAGTAGGTATGTAGGTATATTCAAATTTGCCAACAATAATTAAAATCAGTAAAAAGTGCCTCATAGATTACAATTCACACATATATAGAAGATGGTTTTTTACTTACTCAATTTAACAGTTTCGCTCATTTGTACGTCTGCTTTCATAATCCACCGCATAATGTAACACAAAATTTTGCAGAAAAAAACGTGATATTTGCCAATGTTCCTCTCCTGCCCCACGTGAGATCGGTTAAGGGTCAGGTTGACCCCATCTTCCCCTCAAAAAACTCACGTAAGTAATGGAAACCCCTTATCAGCTATCACTACCGAACTTGCACGTTTCCTTCCTTCCTTCCTTCCTTTCAGCCCTTAGTAGTCCACTGCTGGACATGGGCCTCCCCTAATCGACGCCACTCCGCCCGGTCCTGGGCCCTCTGAATCCAACGGTTTCCCGCTGTCTTCCTCAGGTCATCAGTCCACCTGGTCGGGGGTCCACCTTGCACGTTTATGCTTCTTTAAAATATTTACTACAGGAAGTATAAAGTAATAATAACAAAAAACATTAACGATAGACGTGACGGGTCCTTGCGTGCAACGTTCTCATAACGTGAAATAAAACTTTGCGATCCAAAATGATTTTTTAAGTAGTAACTAGTAGAAAATATTTTCATTGTTGAAAATAATAAAATATACGCATGAAACACCCTAAAGGGCAAAGGCACCGAAACTATTCTTTTTTAAGGTACTTATGCAAATTACTTCGGAAAAATAGGGTAGTTTGATAACAGGGAAGTAAAATTCAAGAATTTTGATAAGAGAAGAAAACTGGATATTACTTGCTTCTTACAGGATTTCATTATTAACTGATCCATTAACTACACCTCCCCAGCGGATACAAGAGATTTGTAGCATGGCTTATCATTGAACATAATTTTCACCCATTTCAAAACTAATAACAAGATGAAATTTGTGTTTTTTTACTTTTAATTTACTAGTAAAATTTAACACACTAATTAAGAACTGATGACAATACCACAAAAGTGAAAATATAAATTGGAGGCCTTTGAAATGTTGAACTGTCAAACTGTCAAAGTTCAATTTCAAATTTATGTATGCAGCAAGCCCTTAAGTGCTTTGGTCATAATTTGCCCGCTGACCACCAGAAATTCTGGAAAAACTGATAGTGACAGACCCACAGTGCCGTGCCAATTATAATTAGAAACATGTTCCTTTATTGTGAGCCTAATCGACAAGCTCAGGTTTGCTCGGAGGGTAATCTAGAGAGCTATGCTCGATATATCTCTATGGGTCAGATGAGAAATGATGTAATCCGTAGAAGAATGAAGGTTACCGACATAGCTCTCAAAGTTTGCAAATTAAATCGGCAATGGGCTGGCCACATTGTTCGCAGGACTGATGATGGGGAAAAGGTGACCACTCTAAAGCCATGCAGACGAAGCTGCCGTCAAAGTTTAGTTACTTTTAATTCCTATTTTGCCATGATTACTGATAGGTGACGACCTGAGCGGCACAGTGGTTGAGATTATGTTGTGTGGAGGGTCCTGGGTTAGATCCAGCAGAGCAGAGATTTGAATGATGAATTTGAATTTCTGTTTCTGGTCTCGGTGTGTTTCCTTCCTGTTTTGTATTTGTCCATAATACCCATGACACAGGATATCCTAATGTGGGACTGTGAAGGTGAAGTTTTTATAAGTGATCTAGACTGAGTTTCTTGAGGTAACTCTGTGCAGACGCGTGCATACCATAGACGAAAAGGTAGGTAGTGCCTTTACCCAAGCCTCTGGCTTCTAGCCTTGCTTTACATATTATTTTTCTATTATTATTCAACAAGGAAATCACTTCCAATGGTTATTATAGGTCAAACGAGAATTTAGATGTACCTATGACTAGTTAGATCTTCAGTGCCTGCCTCCAATGCATGCCACTGCTACTGTGTGTACACTGTCTCCCCTACTAACCAAAGAAGAGTTGATAATTTAGGAAGTATATTAAAATTAAATGATCTCAGTGTTTGTAAATCAAAATACTAACATCTTTAATATAGGAAAAATTATAACTTGTCAGGGTGGTGGTCTTAGGCCTACATCCCTCTCATTGTGAGTGGAGACCGGACCCTGTGTAGTGGGTCATTATTGGGTTACTGAAAATTAATGCATGGTATATGAGAGTAGGTCAATCTGAGATCAATGCAATCAGGTTATCTCGTTCTCAGTTTGTGTGTTGTGTATACCAACTATATGTAGGTAGGTATTTGAGATAAGCACAGGTTGGTACTGGTAGGGAATAAGGATAATTCCTATGATTATATGATTCTATTTTTATAATATATGCATATTCTCTACCTTTAAGTTATGATCTCCCAAAGTTTTAAAATCACATGATAAAACCTTGAACCAATCCTATACGTGCAACAAACTTACGTCTTACTGAGTAACACGTTACTTACTGAATACAAGGTTATATTAAACTCGGTTGAAACACCGGTTTTAAATTTACAATTACTACTAAGGGGTTTTTGAAAGTTACTAGAATATTTAATTATTCATCTATTTACATTACGACGAGTGCGTACAAGAAGCAAAACTTTGCGTCTCACACATGAATATGATCAACCATAGCTTCGTAACCATGACATAGGTAATTTAATACTCATTCTAAAATTAATAAGTTAACTCACCGTTTACAGCCCTTGTTTACTTTGGTAGAAAATAGGAAGAAATTATAAAAAACAAAACACCACACAAATTAATCAATCACTCGCACACAACACTACCTAAGTACCTAGTAGATATTATAGGTATTTGTACTAGGTAGGTACTAGCTGTCGACCTGTCGTTCGTTTACTCGCGTTCGTTCCGTTCTATGAATGGAATGAACAAAACGAACCATAAACCAGAGAAATTTCATAAAACTTTGGTTTTGAAAGAGTTCATACATATACGTCACTCGGTTTAAATATGAGTTATTATTTATTATTTCAAACAGCGAAACCAGTTAGGATGCCATATTATTTTAAACTTTCATACATAACGTGTAACCATAGAGATATTATAGTAGAGCAGGGAAGCCAAGCTTCCAACTGTCCTTCGGTTAAAAAGAGAGAGAAGACTGTCGTACCTTCTCTTCTCGCGCATGTGCAATTAGCGAGAAACAATTTTAGGTAGTTAGGTATTGAAAGTGTTTAATGCGCATGCGTGAAGTGCGCGAATGCACTTAGTTGTTCTTTAATGCGCACGCGTTAGTAGAGAGACCTGTAGGGTACCATAGTCATATATCTCTTTCTAAGTGTCGGACATTTCCACTTACAGGCAGCCGTGTGTCTCCCCTGTTGTATAGGACAAATTCGACTTTTTGGAACACGATACACGCACGGACCATGGTACATTCATTCAGTACAACTAAAGAAACAAAAGAACCTTAATGTAAAACATCCTATTTTTAACAGTAGGTATTTCTATAGCATTTTCACGTTAAGAAAATAGTGACTTATCATTGACACTTAACTTAGTCACGCCCCTTGAACAATAAGATCATAGTAAATTGTAAAGTAGTTTTTAAATCATTGACAAAAAAAAATAGAAATATTCAAATTGACAAAATAAGTCAGACAGTCGCTTCTTTTGACAATTTTGTATAAAATATTTGCTTTTATTTAAATGGTCTACCCTATGCCTCCATACACTACAATAACTTGTTTATTTAATTAATTATTTAAAAACATTGTATTCAATTCCCCATTACCCAGGTCCCAGCACAGCAGTAGGTAACTCTAATAATAATGGGGCCATTATGTTTTAAATTTTTTGTGGTATACTGGTAGATGAATGGTAGGTCCGGGACTATTTTACAGTTGTTTCACAGGTGGGTCACTTATTAAATGGTTAGAAAAATATTTGTACTGAAATAGTAGCGACATCTATTACAGAATAGCAAAATTATTTTACGCTTGTCAGTACCATCTATGATGCAATAGCGAAACTACAATTTTAATAACAAAGTATAAGATCCGCTAGATGGCGCTCTTTTCGGTTTAATAAACTTATAAATTATCATTACTTCGCTAGATGTCGCTACACGTACCAATTTAGATTTCAAATTGATAAGCAATCATTGAATTCTCAAAACTACTTGCAAATTATTGTAGTAAAAGCAGTAGGTACTAATATAAGAGAAACGATGGGATGGTCAAATTATTGACGGAAAAACATGGGGTGAATTATTATTCTGTTGAATCAGATAAAGGGCTAGATAACGTCGAGATACGTCGAACTGTCACAACTTTGCTATGGCTCGGCAAAATACAGTGACAGCTTGAGAACCTTGCCACATGGGCAGAAGTAAAATTGTATTATCAAAAGTAAAATCAGTAAACCGCCACTACCAAGTCATAAATAAAATTAAATTTCCATAGAGTGCCTGAGTCTAAGCAGCAACAATTTTTTCGAATTTTGAAGCTCAGTAAAATCTTTTAATAATGTACAATGTCTGTTATTTCTAAGTAAAACCTGCTGTACGAAGAATGAAAAAAAAAACTACTTAAGTCAATAGGTAATTGTATTGCACCAAACCTTAAGTTAAAGAGATCATGTAGTTACTCTATTATTTAATCGGAATTGTGTAAAATACTAAAAAACCATAACATATGCTTTAAGTTAATCGTGTAATAAGTTTTGATATTCATACAAAGCCATACAAGTTCGAGTTTCAAGGAAGCAATCAAATTTATCGAAGCGTAACGTAAATTAAATCGAGCGAACGTGTAACTGCCATGAATTTTGCTAAGCGTTTTGACAAGCGCTACACATTTGCATTATGTATCAAGTTCATCCACCCAGAAAACTTACAATTAATATTAAAACATGCGCAATAAAATAAAGCCAAGCACTCGGAAAATATTCGCGTCACTCCAGCAGTGCTTTTGACATGGCTATTATTTTAAAACAATAATGAAAAAGCTTATCTGAGAAACGCTCCTGCAATTCTCACCTTTAATACGCAAGGAACTGAGGCAGTTATGCGTTGGTTCGGTGGTAAGATTTGAAAATATTTATCAGCAATCCTCGGCGATGCAGACCCCGGATTTGTTAACGAAAATGTAATGTTATGCAGTCTTACATCGACCTCTCCTTGCTGTCTATTTTGTGTAAGTATTTTGAAATGAATATTTACATTACCTTATCCTTATTGTTGCCGGTTATAAACCTTAGCAAGTATACATTCTACAGAATACAAAAAATACTATTTAAACGATTGTTGTTATTTATTGTGTTCATACTTAATAGCAATGCATTTTAACGTAAACAGTTTTAAGTGTGTTTTAGACTTACATCACGAACCATTCTTAAAATTGGTTGTTTTCTCCCGTCATTGGTGTGGGTCAACGTAGCGGGACGAGTCACTGAGGAGCAGTTCAACTACATCATCCCATCTCTGAGCAATCAGCAGAGTGCACAAGTTCGTATGTAAATGCGGTGCGCTTGAGTAAGATTTCTAATTTAAATGTGATTGACAACGAAATAAGATTGTTTCGACCTCTCAGTAACGGTTCTCAACCTTTTAACAGATTTCAAAAATAAGGTTCTATGTTTGATTGGTATTTTATTGTATGTGCAACGATTTCTTCGCCGCCTCGTGAATCAATATTCAGAATTCTTTTTGTTTTCGGTATATCAAGGTATAATTTCCGATTGGTCCTATTTTGCTTCTTTCAACGGAGAATTAATTTTCGATGGGAATAATTTTATTGAAGCATGTTTAGACATTTTGCCGTCGATATAATAATAATTATATCTGCTGAGCTGGTCCATTATTTTTATGTTAATGTAATAAAGTTGTGCCCGCAACGCTGTTCACGTTGGTATTTTGTTTTCGGAGAATAATCAAATCAAATCAAAAATAATAATTTTAATATTAACTTAAGTGTACTTACTCGTAAGTAATAAAATATTGAGTAAGCAGTACCTACTGTAAATGTATCCACATTTCTTACATTACATATTTCAAGGCTATAGTTATTTCATTATTATATTTTGGTACGCTAAATTTCTCGTAATTGTGCAACAAAGTTAGTGTTAACAATTTTATTATTATAATTTGTGATATCTCATTTCCGTTACAGGTAACCTGATTACTTATAAAGTAGTTTCCATCATTAAAAAATAAACAGAAAATACGTTACTAAAAAATCTATTCATTCATTCTAATTACAAAGTCAGATTAGACCTGATGATAACTTGATTAACATTTTCCCTTTGCACTAAATTCCTAATGTTATTAAAGGTAGGTAATTGTTCTAAGAGTCCTGTGGTTAACTTTTAACTGTTAAATATTCATGTGAAATATATCCCTGAGGAAATCTAGGAAATGCAAAGTTAACTCAGCGTAAGTGTTGCAATAGGTATTCATTGGAAAGCTATTTTCCATTTGTTCCAAGAATTTTGAATACAACTCAAGGCTTTTATTTTTCTTCTTAATTTCATACCTCAAACTAGTTTCTCGCAGCTTTGACTGCGTGAATTTGGAAATTCGATCTAGTGCGAAAAGATTACGTTTTTGTTAAAATATCACTTATATGTTTCTCATCATTAATTCAGTGATAATTTCGATGAAATTGAACCAGCGATCTCAATCAGACTAATACTCGTATGTTGATTCGCCCTTTATTTTCGTAAGCGAATTAGTTATGTAGCATTTAAATCATTCTATAGAGGACCCTCTTAATATCACTTGTCTCAGCTTTCAGTTCGTTAAGTCCCCTTACATAATGAATAATACTGCATACAATAAACATTGTAAACTGACCCATTTAAAATGATGTGGGGAATTTTAGGGAATCGAGTATAGCCATTAATTTACATTCCGTAGCTCAAACGCTACGCGCTACGCCGTAGAGGGCCAACCCCACTAGGTTTATTACTTCAATGACTTGACATTTATTATCAGTTATGAAAATAAATTCTCCTCGTGAAATAAAGGGAAGAATGAATTAAAGCCAGTCGACCGCGAAACGTGTTTGATGTTGGGATACTGTTTCACTTTAAACGGTGACGGATGGATGATTGGACTGTATTTGTTGATAAAGTGATAGCAAACGAGTGCTTTCGTTAAAAGATTTAAGTTTATTGCAAAAATACAGACATAAACACAAAAACAGTCATAATTATAATCCGTTGTTTGGTTACTTAGATGGGTATTATATTATATTATATTATATTGAGAGCTTTTTTTAATCAAACATTAAGAGTTAGATCATACAATTCACCATAGTGTAAGTTCATCCGCTGTGAGTGCTCCTTAGACCCTTGTTTAATTATTATTGTATTTGCTCGGTCTTGTATTGTGAAATACCTTAGCACTTTCAATGGTCTTGTATTGTGAAAAACCCTAGCACCTTCAATATAGAAATATATTTTTGAAATTCTAGAGCGAATATATCTTGTAAATATATTCGTTTCATCTCACAACGTGAAACAACATCATAATGGTGTAATATTTTGGAGTCAGGGCTATTTGTTGCAGTTTTATGTTAATATACAATTTGTGTCAACGCCCCTGTTTTGAGTGTTGGAGCTTTCAACCATACCGTTTGGTATTAACAATTTCTTTTTATGACATTATGGACGCCATGACATTATTTTTCCCTATTTTTTGAAATACTCTCCTTCTAATTGTTAGATATTCTTCATGAATCCTCTCGAGTCTCGAGTTGATATTGGGGACATTGGATAGTTACACCTAGACCTATACAAAATGCCTAAAGTATTATAAAAATTTTTTGTAATATAACGTAAGAAAGAAATAAATTAAACCATTCCAACCCTGAAATATTTATTACACCAGGGCGCTCCCAACAATGAAAATGTACAGAATTTTGAAAGGAAAGTCCATTTTAAAGTCATAAAGTCGTAAATGAAAACATTTTGGGTGCAATTTTACAGCGGTCAATAACAGTGTTCGTGACCGCGTCCTGTTTGTTAGGTTTAACTCCTTGTAAATCTCGCCGTAAAATATACAATGTTGTCATGTTGGCACCACTCTGTACACGTACACTGTAAATTTCTGTAACTGGAAAAACGTGAGATTCTTCAGATTAGCGTAGGTTATTGAGTGAAATAAAAAAATAGATATGGAATGGGATTTAAAGGTAAAGAATCTTATATGTTAATATAAGGATAAACTGTCACATTTATAATAGTAGAAGGCTTCTATTATTAATGTGACAGCTTATGAGGATCGATGGATAGATAAATGGATGGATGTTTGTTGAACAGATTCGATGGAATTTCGTATACACAGAGTTTATTACCTGGATTACTATATAAGATAATTTTTATCCCCCTCTAGACCAAGTTCTAGACCTCATGCAGACAACGCCGCAGGAAAGGTGTAGTAGAAGTGAATAAACTATCTGTGTAGCAAATTAAATTCAAATAGGTTCGTCAAGCTATTTCTTCATAATTGAATAACAAAAAACAGTTACAGATGAATTTTCATATCTTAAAAGGATTATTTAAGTCTTAGCAATTAACATCACAATTTTCATTTCCATTTTATGTAACTCTAGTCTTTATGATTGAGGACATTACCTTCCAAATATGCAGTAAAGTTCTCATCACATCTGTTATCATGTTTATTACTTGGATGAATGTAGGTACCTACACCTAGTTATACTGACCTAGTTTGTATACAACACGTGGTGTTTGTACATTAACCAAATGACTACACCAATTAATCCATTTAGTTCACCTCGTTTCATTTAGTTTTAGGCAATTTTAATAGTTTGTAGATATTTGAAATATTTCCATATTAAATGAGTTTTTTCGTAGGGTTAATTTTTTTTATTTTTCCCTATCATGCGTGAAAATAGTGGATAATGAAGTGGTTGTTATATGTCAAGAATAATAGTTTTATATTAAGTTTCTTATAATAAAAACTATTACTATAAGGCAAAAAATTAAAACTAACCAAATTTCACCCTAGTTTGATTGGCTGCTTTACGGCGGGTTGGTTGTTATCTATAATGACTTATTAACTTCGTTTTTTATTATCTGTTTCTGAATGATTTATCTGGCAACTGCCATTGTTTTTCACTTTCGCAAGGGATGACTGTTGTTTATTGTTAACTCAATAAAAGCTAAATAAATAAATTATAATACCTCCCCGATGAAACTTCATCAGATTTAAATCTCAAAAAAATATAAAATATACGTGAAAAATAAATATGGTGACACAAAAAATATCAAAAATTAATAAAATCTCTCGCTCACACATATTATCCTAAATTGGCTATCCCGGCACACTACGTTCTGCCAAAGATAGAAATTTCTTCTATTTTGGTCGCATTCTTTTCGTTTTCAGATTTTCTGACCGTATAAACATTCCATGGATCTACACAAACGTTCTCGACCTATTTCGTACACGTTCTCTAGTTTCAGCGTGACTAACGAACAGCGATTCCTTTTATTATATAGATTTCAAACAAATTAAAATGGCTAAATAATACAATGTGAAGTAACAAAAGTCGCGGTAATCCCTGCCGCTGTTTAATAGCTCGTTTTAAAGCTTGAAGGTCCGATTTACAACCAACCTTCAGATGAAGATTGAGCCGGTGCCCTAACAGTTTTTTTGTGTAGGTGTAAATCTAAGCGCGTTTACGAGCCATGTGTTTGGAATAAACAACAAGAGGAAGCGACTATCTAGTGCTTTACATTACTTTTTAAGGAGATGAAATGCATATTATGTTTTAAGACAAGGACAAACACGTATATTTGCCTGATAGGGTTAGTTTAAGATATTACAAAATGTTTCCTCAATTCATTAACCCCTTCGGGCACGCAATTTTTTACAATATTAGATTTAAGTTCTAATATTTTACTACTATGTACCTTAAACTAATGTTTTCTTATAAAGGTACTCTAAAAATATCATGTAATCTAATAATACTCTAAATAATCTAACTAATCACGAATTAAAAATAAACCTCAGATTTTTTAATTATTTAAGTATTTTCGGTAGAATTGGAGTTCGCTTGAAGATTTACCTACTGCTAACGTCATGAACAGCCTTAAAACAGCATATTCTTATCATCACACTCATCATGTGTTTGGTACGGGACTTTAGATAGGACTTTCTTATCCTATGATTTTATTTAGGCTGGAGGTTTAAGATGGGGTTATGTATGTTTGTTTGCTTCTATGAAAAATATATAAAAATTTACCAATTTTTAATGATCTTCAGATGGTTATTATCTTTATGGTTATTATATACATATATTAGGTGTTTGGATTTTAATATATTATATTCTATATAATAAAAATGAATAGCTGTTCGTTAGTCTCGCTAAAACTCCAGACCGGCTGGACCGATTTGACTCATTTTAGTTTCGATATATTCGTTTCAGTCCAAGAAGATATTTATACGATGAGGTCATTTGAAAATAATGCGAGGAAAATAGTATTCTATATTTGGCAGAACGTAGTGTGCCAGGTCAGCTAGTGTTTGATATCTGCGAATCAAACATATAAGAACATTAAGCTTTCCATACGCGGTATTTTGTAACTATTAATACTTATAGGTCTACATATCGATCTGTGGAGCCCATGAGCTCCATTGCGACCAAACATATTTGATTTGCGGCAAAATACAAACATATGGAAGAGCAACTCAAACATATTTCGGACTAGTTGAAAACGTGTTACGTCAAAAAGATAAATATTTGAGGGATTCACTCGTTTGATGGATCTAAAAACTATATCGGTTTATTAACATTTAAAATCGGTTTCCGTTCTAAATGATTTCCATTGTATTTTATTTGATTTGACAATATCGACTCTGATAGCCCATCATTTCGATACATTAATATTTTAGAATATTTATCAATTTGTATAGATTTGATACATTATTTATTTCATACCAAATGCAAACAATTATATATATATATATATATACACAAACAGTAAGCGGTCTTATCGCTAAAGAGCGAATTACATAATTTCCATATATGCCAACGCACTGGCGACCATCCTGGTGTTGCCCGTGTTTATAGATAACTGTGACCACTCACCATCGGGCGTCGTGATTGCCTGTTTGTCTGGTATCCTTTTAAAAATGAAGGTATCATTTCAACCATGCAGTATGAACAATTGAGCATATTTTAGTTTTTTGAAACTTCTCTACTTTGCCTTTGCCAAAACGTTTTTAAAAAATTCGCCGTCTCTCTTTCATCACTGTGACCAAAGCGGTGGTTCTAGACCTGGGCCGTAACCGCCTTTAACAGTAAAACAACACTTTTAAGGGCTCGTGAAATTTTAACGTTCGCACGGTCAAGATTTAAGGGTCCGGTCAACATATATGGCTCATTTTTCTTTCAGACGGTTGCTCACTTAGTATTACGATTATCTGTGTAAGGAGGAATCGTATAAAAATCTATTGAAACTATAACATCTCAAGTGCAACGATAAAATATAAAAATACTTAATTGAACGTGAAGGTATTAGGAGGTGGAAGGTGTAAAGTACATTCCACCTTTCCTTAATATTTTTTGCAAAGTAATCGTTGCAAAGTAGTTATGAAAACTAAGATGTCCGCTTCAAATAAAGTGTCTATGGAACTAGGTATATCTCCGCAGCCGAAACACAAGACACGAAGAACATGATGCTTTACGGTGGTTAAGAGGCTGAAATAACTCTCCGGGCGAGCTATTCGCACTATGGCTCTACCACCTACTCGTAAATAAGAGAAAAATTGTAAAGGCACAATTTTATCCATAAAAGTGTTTATCGATATATATTTTATTGATTTCAAATTCAATCTATTCCAATTGTAGTATAAGAACATAAGCGCGTTATTAACGATGCAATGAAACCTCTACGAAACTTAGAAATGTTATTGTGTTTTTGACTCCACAATAAATTCAATATGATTATGATTTCGATTACATATGTTTTGTGGATTTTCGTGACATTAGGTAATGAAAAATTTATTGAAGTATTTTGAAGGTAAAATATCGAATCAAGTATTTCTATAACAAGCTTCATGTTTCAGTCGAATGTAATAACGTTTCAACATGGTACGTAATTTTGTAAGTACATCAAAAGAAAAAATATTAAGCAAAAAAATTTTTGATAATTATTTTACAATAACTGCGTTTTTTCAATAAAAAGTAGTGGCAAAATTGTTTACCAAATAAGATAAGAGTAAAAAACGGATAGTTATTGGACGAAAGAAAAAATGAAAAAAGTGTACCCGTGGTCTTGATAATTTTTAGATTTGAGAGGAATACCGTTGGGTTTTAGGTTTTGGGTTTAGCTGGTAAGTCTGACTTTAACCGGTCAGAGTCCAACTTCTGTCAGTCTTGGATTGGCGAAAGATACCCATACAGATACCTACACGAAAAACGTGGGTTTCCATAGGCTGCATTAATTGCCTTTTTACTAGGAAAGTCAAAAGTATGCTACTTTCATAAATTAATTTCAGGAAATTTGAACCAATATTGGGAAATAAACTGAATACAGAACAAACAAAAAATTTTACTAAGCTTCATACAAATAATAATATGTAAGTAATCTTAACAATTTGGTTTCTTTGTATATATTATTATGACGCAGTGCATTTTTTACGACTTCGGTGCGCTGTGCGGAGAGTACGGGGTATGAGTTTAAATTTCTGTCTGTGTGGTGGTCAGTGAGTGGGTATTTTTCTATGGCTATGAGTGTGAAGTGTGATTTTTTTATTGTTACAAACCGAATATGTGAAGAGTCTTGGGTTGCGGTTTATATTTGAAACTTAATATAGGTAGGTACGTAATGTAATATCGATGATTACCCAGAGGCTAAGGTTAAAGAAAATTTAAAATCTTATTGGTTTTCATAGAGAAATTAACCAGTTCTTGTAAGTTTAAGACGGCCAGATAGTCTTCTGATGTTGCTGCAAAGACATACAGGACCTACGTATTTCAAAATGTACTTACTCTCATTTCACACAACTTCACATTTTTGCTCTCCTGCTAGAACCTGATACAAAATACTGTACCATAAATCTTTTTCAACTATTGCAACAGGAGTTAGGTTTTGTATGTAAAATTTAACATTTAATATTCTTTGTTAGGTTACCTAATCCTGCTATTGTAACCGGTCCCGGTAAAAACAAGGGTAACATAATAAAAGGTAAACTTCAACCTACTAAAGGCAACTCTTTCAAAAATCTAACAAAAAAGGATTCGAGTATGAAATTTACGAAAGAACAACGTGGTCGTTTGCAAGATAAATTGTATGTATATAATCGTAATAATAGATTTTTTTACTGTTTACTGTTACGGCACTCGCATGCCTGAAGACTTGCCTAAGAATGTTCCATAATGTTCCCAAAGGCATGTGAAGTCATAATTAATTGTGTCAGGCCTTACCCTTTTTATTTAAGTTGTATTTATATTTCTTTGCAACAATCCGCACACGTTGTACTTGTTGGTTCGACAACTAGCCGTTGTAGAGACCACATCACCTGATGATGCTCTGTTTTGGAGCGAAACACATGTCGTGTGCGAGTGAAATACGTTGTGATGGTATATATCTACCTGGAGATAAGGGAGGGTGGTGGACCCAGGGCCGGATTTAGGGGAGGGCAACCAGGGCTACAGCCCCGGGGCCTCCACAAAATAGGGGCCCCCACAATAGATTTCGGAAAAAAAATTAAATTAAGACTAACACTAGTATACAACTTTTCCTTTCATATTTTTTTTGTGTTTTACCTTTACCTACAGTACTTTGTACAACCATGATTACATTAAATATTAACAGAAATTAGAATAAATATTTTGTTCTCATCAATTAGGCAATCAGTAAAATATCAAAATATCAAGTGGCCCTGATAAGCATTTGCAATTTATTATTATTATTTATTCGAAAACTCAACTGAAAAAAATTGTTGATTTTATTTGGAAAATAATTTGGGACCAAGGGGCCTCCACTCCTTTGTTGCCCCGAGGCTTCCAGACTTCTAAATCCGGCGCTGGGTGGACCCATACCAAAACAAGTTCCAAGTGTGCGGATTGTTGTAAAGAAATATATGTAAATACAACTTAAATAGCATGTGAAGTCCACTATCCCGCATTAGGCCAGCGTGGAGGACTAAGGCCTACATCCTTCACATTGTGAGACCATTGAGAGACTGATAATTATAATCGAGGGGAACGGAAGACTCTGTGAAAAGTGACTTTTCAACTTAAGATGAAACTTAATAGGCAGTAAGAGTCAGAGGCAGTTTGATGTCTTTTGTTCTTTTGGTCCATCGCAATTGTATTTTATAATTACGAACACCTAAAATAATAACTGTATGATTGAGTTTTTGTTCTTTCATTTTTACTATTTTTTATTTAAGGCTTTTTGTAAGTCTCTAGATGTAATGTGACATTATATGACTTAGATAATTATTGATTAATGTTTTTTTTGTTTTTTGAAGCATATTCTTTTTATTTTTATAGTTTTCGAAGCAAGAAACTTAACGTAAGAAACTCTAGCGACAGCAAAGGTCAACCTACAAAAGGCAGCCTTCGCAAAGGCAAACTTGATAAAATTGAGAAATGGCCCAAAATACAGCAACGGCGCCTGCGAGCGGATCAGTATGGTTTTATTTAAGTATGGTCAACTCGGGTCACTTTGAATCTCTATGCTAACTTAAATCACAGCATAAAGAAATGTTAAACATTTGTTATAATAAAGTTAGTAGTCAAAACCATATTACGGTACTAATTATTCGAAAAAGCCACTACCGAACTAAATAAAAAGGGGAGTTTCAGCGTAAAAAGTGTTTTAAGGTAGTTCAAAGTTACCCGAGTTGATCCTACAACCTATAACATACGTAAATTGTATTTAGAGTAAATGCGGCTCGCCTGGAGTAATGCTTACTTTTCCTTTAACATGAGGACTAAGGACTAAGATATTCGTCTTAGAAGACATGGTGCCCGGGGCGAGTGTGGTATTAGCTGTAACACTTTTATAGTCCACTGTTGGGAACGGATCATCTACTGCTATTGTAACGACAAGGTTTAACTTCTGCTATCGTATCGATGCGAATTGCTGGTAGATATAGGTCTTTCTAAAAATTAGGAAAGTACTGTAAGAGGTCCCACGAGGTTGCTCCGCCGAATTGGAGGTAAAAGCTAATTTGAATTGTTTTTATATTTTAGGTATCAAAACTCTTCAAAAAGAATAACTAAAATGAATATGATGCAAATGGAAGAAACAACGTAAGCGTTTTGTTTAAAAATATATCAATTGTGTATATAATTGTGGTTCACAAACTTTTTTGGAGGCGGAATCGTTTTATATCACGAATTTTTCGATTGAGCTCAAAATAAAGTCAATTTTTATGTGTATTTTATACTATTTTATATTATAGTATAAAATAAAAAAGTATAAAAGTACACCAAATCCCATATCCTCTGTACAAAATTGTGTTAATAACAAAAAAACATTTTTGAAAGACCAACAAAAATTTCACATTTTTAATACGATTGATTTAAATGTTATTATTACTTGACTCACATTATCTTTTAATTAATTAACATTGATATGATTAGTTTAATCTTGTTGTCATTATCACCTTAATATAATTAGTATTTTCACGGAGCCCCTGCAGAGGTTTTGCGGAACCCTATCTATCCACGGAGTGCACTTTGAATATCGCTGGTGTCACGAAGAATTCAATTGAGTTCGCATAAGATGGTTGATTTTTTTAAGTAAGAAAGATATCATTTTTACAGCAAAGCACCAAATAAATTATCAAATGAAGTACTAAGTCCATATCTTGTAAGTTTTACGTAACATTATAAAATTTCTTTACTAGTTGTATTATATGTATACGTATGTGCTATGCTACAATAAAAACTATCCCATTTGTGGTTGAACGAGGGTGTAAGTGAGTTAAAATTTAGGTATATTAGCTGAAAAGAAGATAATAAAATTGTCGGTAAAGTTTTTTTGGCTCTACCATATATTATAATTATTATACGATTATACTCATATATATAAAAATATCGATTAATGTAAATTTTTAGATGAAAGATCAACTGACACGAATAATGGCGAAGTTCACGGATGCGAACGTTACGATGGAAGTAATTGGGCGTACTCTAGAGTACAATGACATAATTTTGCTAAAAATAGCACGAGATGATCAAGCAGCACGCTTCAGAGCTGACGACCAGAAGTACGTAGATGACTCTGCAGAGAAGAAAATCCTATTTATAGTCCACGGTCTCAGTGTTATGGGGATGTATGAACTGAACTGCTTGTCCGAAGAAGAGAATTTCATGGAGCTTGTTTCTTATTACTTAAAACATTTGGATAAATTTGATATATTTCTCGTACCGATGGCCAATCCGGACGGGTATGGTTATATGAAAAAGGTGGGTTATTTTTAATATTATACGGTTTTAGTTTGTGGTACAGGTTTTTTACGAACCGATGACTAGTGGAGAAGAGAGTGATGATCACGTCTCGGCACAAGCGGTAGAGTGACATTGACCCTCCGGTTTGTTGTCTCTAATTGTCTTGTTCCATGGTTTTCAATCATTTCAAGTGCATTTTTGAACAAATTCTCATTATAGTCAAAGTTTGGCAACATTTAAAGGATTTAATTGACTGCCAAAAACTTCCTTCACAGATAACATATTGGAACAAAAATCTGTCACCGCAGAATGCTTGTCCAGGTGTGGCAGTGGACCGAAACTTTGATGTCGCTTGGGATACATCTCGCACCGTGAATTCCTGCAGTCAACAATACCCAGGCGTCGCCCCCTTCTCCGAGCCTGAATCCAGGGCTATAAGAGACGTCCTACATCGTTATGCCCAAAAGATTATTGCTTATATTCATGTCCATGGTGGCACATATAATCATGAAGTTTTTAAGGTAGGTAATGCCGCTTCTTTCTTACCGACTTTAAAAAGGAGGTTATCAATTCAACACGTATTATGTATGTAATATTAAGTTTCTTTTGAATTTGGTCTTACTAATTTATTTACTTTATTATTTAAGGAAACTATTTATAGACTGAATATGTACACATGGAGAGTTTATAATATGTTTATCATACAAGTAGTTGGTAGTACAAAGGTATTACTTATTTCTAAAGAAATCGTTAATTTTGTAATGGTGTTTCTTTAGGGCGATGCCGTTCTGTACCCAAAGGGTTATACAGATATCCAGACAGATGATGACAAGTATATTGATCTAAAAGGAGAGATTGAAGATGCGATGAAGAAGGCCAACTTTCAGAGTTATTCTGTAAAAGTAGAAAGTCTCCACAGCTGGTATGGAAGGATATCGGGGAGTAGCGTGGACTATGCATCGACGGTACCAATTTAATTTCATTTTGTCCGATGATCTTCACAACCTTTTATTTGTTTATTAATGTCCAAGCCATACAAGATGATACAAATGGCGGACTATATGTATATCGCAAGCGATCGAAAAAGTTAAGCAACGTTGGGCGCGGTCGGTTCCTGGATGGGCTCGGGTCGGCGCGCGTTCGTGCTTTGGGGGGTTAAGCCGTCGGTACCGGTAGTTATCGATACGATAGCACTCGTTAATCCTTGTCGGAGGCCCTATCAGCGGTTTGAAAACATCCGACACGGGTTGACCACTATCCCGTTTCTCCACCAAACAGCGAGCATAAAAAGAGTCGCAACCAAATATTTATGATTCAATTTAAGGCTATTTTAGACAATTTTGACTTAGATTATTAATTTTTATCGCTTGTCCCTAATAAAAGCTATGACGTACATTAATCATCAATTTTATTTCAGGTGTACGGGATCCCGTACGCAATGGAATTTGTGATGCAGGTTTTTTCACGAGATAAAGATACCGACACGCCATCTGCAGAGGAGACCGAGCACCACGCTTTAGTAGAAGTGTGGCGTCGCGTCATAGAAGTGGTGGTCAATAACATGTGGAACAGTTTCCATAGCAACGAGCTATGATATCCTAAACTTATGTTGACATGGCTTCTGGCTAAGAGAGGAATAAAAGTTAAGAACAGGATATTGAGTTTAATCTACGTGCTAATTAAACAATACATATATAATTATTAACAAAATAAATATGCCATCCATTAGCTCCGCTTGTGGCATGGTGCCCAGAACACTGGCAGCATTACGGCGTTGAACGCTCAGGCTAATTTTTTGAGCGAAATAGCTGCCAGCCTTCCGGTCACCCGAAGCGAGGACAAGTCTGGCAGACATGTCCTTCATAAATTCTTTCATGTCAGCCGACCACGGACCCATAGTCTCTACCGCAAGCGCCGCAAATTGGTAATTTCTAGTGAGAGAAGAATATTTGCGGCGCTTGAGAAACTGCGCGTGGTCGGCTGCAGCCCCGGCCCTAGTGCTAGTCGTAGTGTCATGCACATATGTAGGGGCCAGGGTATCTGTACAAGTATCTACGTGCTTACGGTTTTCCGTACCGACGCTAGTCTAAAAATATACATCAAATAACTAAACTGACGTGAACGCGCGCTATAGAAAAAGAAATAAGATAGTACTTACATACAATAGGTACATACAATTAATAAAACAGATCAGTATTTTCGGTGTCGTAAACATAAAAATAAACTTGTTCGCTAGTCGAGTACTAAACCAGTTAGAAAAAGCACGTGATCGAAGCGCATATTTGGCAAAATTATGGTGTAGTGACACTTTCTCCTACCTATACGCGTCATCCAACGCTATTGTGTTGCTTGAGACTAAATCGCTTGTTATAAATGCAATGCGCGTCAGCAACGTAAAATTATAACGTCAGTCTCTTCAAAACATTCAATGCACGGTGTCAAGCATTTTATTCACTCGTATTATAGAGCTTATCCATGCATATCAGATGTGTTACACGCGACTGGTTTTGCATACAAAAGGAATGGGGAAAGAAGAAAGTGAAGGTCCGTTTTTGACCTCTAAAATACCGCTTTAAATATTTTTGTTTGGTCGCTCATCCTGTTTTGGAATACAAATTGGATACCAAGAGTTTTTGTTCTGATTATTTTTAACTCTGATACTCGTATATACAATAGTCTTTGAATTAGTTAGTACTGCCTACTTACCCTCGTCCCAAAAGTTAAGTGGCCACTGCAGCCCATGCATACCCACATCCCAACTCCAATAGAGAAGAAACCCCATCTGAGGTCGTATGGTGGGCTTTGAACACTTAGTCCTCATAAGTATGAGGGACCATATGCTCGCCTCAGTCGAAAAATAAAACATGAAGAACATGCTGCTTTACGACTCCCGGACTATTAGGTATCTACTATGGATGTACCTATAGACATTTGTTATACTTCTGCTACTGTGGCAAGTACATGGTGTATTGTAATGTGTCGCACTCAATACTTGTCTCAGAGCCATTGTTTAAGACACATGATATCTTCGAATAGCGGCACCAGCAACAATGGTGCCCGTTAGCGTGTGGGCTGTCCCAGTGTCACTCTGGTTCATTAAACCCGATCATTAAAGCTTGATGTAGGAGTATGTTCGTATTGTATGTTGCCCTAGTACTTTTAAGAGCAGTTAAACGACATTAGTATTGTTTACGGGTAGGTGAGGGAGGGATGCCTATTTTTTTCTGTTATTTTATTTTATAGTGTACCTAATTATAATATAAAGATGACTTTTTATTATTTTTATACTCATTGACCCGGTAGGCATAGCTCTACCCTTAGTTTGGATGTGTCCTCTGGGTCAATTATTAGGAAGCTTTACACCGATTCCATGGTTATCAATGGGCTGTATTGACCATGTTATATAGAATGAGTGTAAGTATGCAGCCAGCGGGCATTTACAACCAGTAGTCATTTATTCAATTAGTATACGAGTTTTACGGTTCGATCCTTGCTTGATTAAGTTAATACCGTTACGGTTATTTGGAGATTTCGCCGCCTCAGTGGCGCACGCGCATGCTATTCAAATTTCGAACCAGTGCGCGGCCGTACGGTGCGGAGCGCGCATGCCGCACAGATTATAAAATAAGACGTCACACATCGAACTTTTTTTTTTAAATTTAAAAGCCTAACATAATTTACTTATTTATAATCAAAAGTTATTTAATTTAGTGAAGTGTATAGTGAATAACTAAACATGACGTGTCGATCAATAATTTTATTCGGTGAGTTTGTGATCTGAGAATCGCTTCCGAGTAAAAGTGAATAATTCGCTAATGATACGGAAATACTGGCACATATCCTATTTATTTATTAAAAGTTACAATTTTATTTATCTTTATTTGTATTGGTAAACATTAATGATATTGTAAATAAGGTTAAAAAAATAAAGTGGTACCAAAGTTCATCACGCGCCCATTTTTGTCTAGGAAAATTCAAAATTAATTTTTCACAAACGTTCAAATTCATTTTATCACTATAAAAACTAATTTAATTTTGTAATTTTAATTTAAAAGTATAATATTTTATAAAATTTTCATAATAAAATATAAGTAAAACCTCACATTTACTCAAAAATTATAAAAGTATTTGTCTGATAAAATTGATTGATTTTTTTCTTTTTAGAATTCAGTAAAACAAAAAAGTTCCTACACTTTCCGCAAAACTCCAAGGAAATTTTTCATTTCTCAAAAATATGTCGTTATAAAAATTATAAAAGAATTTTATTTTAAAAAGAAAATTAATAAAAAATATTAGCTCTACATTTTCGTTCGAGGAAAATATTTTATTCATTGAAAATGCGAGGTTAAAGCTCCTATAAAGTAGCCTCATTACCAATACGATACTTATTGATTCCAAGAAATTTTCTTAAACATACTTGCATAGATACTTCCAATATTATTGTGCTTATAACTAATTAGCAATAAAACTGCATCTCGACTTTCGATAAACGAGTAGGTACCTACTTAGAATTGTTATTGGCGTGGAAATGGAAAATCTTCACTGCATTTTCAAATCGCAAGCTATGTAATTCCGAACAAGTCAAAGAGAATATTTCGTAGGATGCAATACCTAGGAGTTATTTGATTGATATTACGTTTTATCTTTAATTTTCCAGACGACTGAATTTCAGATGCAATATATTTCTTAGTAGTTGAGTGGATGCCATACTATTTTTAGTTATTCGTTTTTATATTAAGTAGTTTTTTTTTCGACTCATATACATTGGAGCACCTTACGAAAATAAATAGAGAAAAAAGGCTGGAAAAATTTAATACTTAGACTTTATAAAATACTTTGCAGTGTTATTGTTGTTCATTATTTCTTCTTCTCTGTCATTGGTCCACGGCTGGTATGTCCAGCTGGTATGTCAAGTTGTCCAGCAAGCTTCTTCCGTGGCGCGTCATTGATTCCTTAATTTGACCCAATTTGAACAATTTCCCAATTGCCAATGATTAAATCTTATATATAAAATTCTCATGTTTTAGTTACCATACTCCTGCGAAACGGCTTGACCGATTTTTATGAAATTTTATATGAAATCAGTAGATCTGAGAATCGGCTAACGTCTATTTTTCATACCCCTAAGTGAAAAGTTGTCCACATCTAACATTTTTATTCTATTTTTTGGACAATTTTTTTTATTTTTCAGTAATGTGGCATAAAAAAATACAAACAACCCTTAATTTTCACCCTTCTATCAATAACCCTTATTTTTTAATAGTCGATTTTTAACGCTCGATAACTTATATCGCAAAACAACATTTGCGGGGCTAGCTAGTAAATATATGAATTTTAATAAGATGTGCTTAGGTATCTATTTAGCTATACCTTCTATTTAATAATTGCTCACTTTATATTTCTCTTGAAAAATATTTTTCATATTTAGATTTAAAAGCCATATTTTGTAATTGAAAAAGACATTTGAAATAGATTTTAATTTTTCAAGTAGAATTTCTTTTACTTCAACAGAATTGAAAGAAATTCCTAACAGACTGTCAATCGACTTAGAAGCTTCAGAAGGTTCCAATCAAATATTTTAATTTTCTTCACAGACGTTAAGTACCTAATATTGCTAAAGCACAGCGATTGAATAACGCAATGCAATATCTAATCAAAGCGACTTAGACCTGGCTTCTTCCCAGTTTCAATCGAAAAATTCCGTATAAATTAAATTAAAATTAACGGGAATACAGACGTCGATCAAAGAGAGGTCTAATGACATCAATTGGTTCGGAATTGGTCCTCAGCAAGAAGCCAGATAGCCGCGTCCACTGAGGGCCAAATTACTTGAAGCCACAGCAACAAAATAAATGTCACCACAAATTAAAGAATCACTCCACGCAAATAATCTCCTCTTGGAAATTTTAGACGTACGTCCTAGTTGAAGCGAGTAACGCGATGTAATACGAAAAAATATGTATAATACTCATATTCGGATTTTCTGTGTCGTGGTCATGGACTGCAAACAAAAATTTAAACTATTTGTAAAGGATTACTGAGGGAAGGTTGTCGAGTTTTATATATGGTACCACTTATAATGTAGGTATCTAAAAAAAATTCTAATTATGTGCGACGAAGGTATCTAACCGAGGAAAGTATCTACACACCCAATGTTGCTTTCATAAAATGCTTGTGAAGTGTTTTTAGGCCAATTTTAATGAAATCGAATAGAATGCATTTTTTCAATCATAACAAGGAAATATTTAAATTTGCACTAATGAATTATCCATGGGTATGGTTCACATTTTAAGCTGCTACGGAAACATTTCAGGTTTCCATTGTAGGCGTTATAAGTATGCTGAAATTTGCCAACATGATCTATTCTATAACCAAAAAATAAGTCAAATATCTTTATTTTTCAAATAACTTAATTAGTAGCAAACGGACATGCAGATCAACAATGGTCACTGCGGCTGAAGATATATTCACACCCAACAGTAAATAAATCTGGATTCTTATCTGAGGTAGCACGTGGGTCGGTTGCCAACCCATAGAGAGAAGTTCCGGAAAGGACCTCAAATAAAGTATGTTCGGAAATCGTACCTTCGCATCCACAACACAAGGTACGAAGAACATGCTGGTTCACGGCTTAGCTTAGAGGCTAAGAGGGTGGCAGTAAGGTTCCTTCACGGGCGATATACAAAAGCTACCGCCCTCTGGTTGTTCGTCAATGGTGAGACAAGAATTTAGTTAAGTCACCAACATGCCTTTGGGCGCTTAATGGGGTGTTTTTAAAGGGCCTCGCTCCTGGATCCATTAGAGGGATTTTGCTCATTTGTATACCTACGCAGTCATTAAAGTATTCTTGTACCAATCGTACCAATCTTTTTATTATAAGCCGTTAAATACCCAATTGAAAATACGTGGGGCCCACATGAACGAAAAAAGTCGTGTATTTCGCACTTATAGGTATATTTTTATGAAAATTAAAAAAAGGTTACCTTTTTCGTAGTTTTTTTATTACCACAAAGTTCATCGATGGCAAATATCTCTTTTTTAATTGATCTCATTAGAAAGACTTCAAGTAGTATCATTATATTAACGTTTGTTTAAAAATTATTTCGTATTTTTTAATTAAAATTTCAAGTGCTTAATCAAACAGCTATTGTAATGAATTAGGAATCAGTAATTATACTTTCCTTTAAATAGTCTTTTGTTTCAGGTGTTTTAGCAATTTGTTGGCAAGTTGGCTGCATAGAAAGTAACAAATATGACAGGTATATAAAAGTTTTTTCAATTATTAAAATATAATTTTACTATTTGTTTCCGTTACTAATACCGTATTTACCGCAAGTCTGTTCGTGCTTCAGTGTGTGCTCGCACGCTATTTGTATGTGTGTGTGTGTGTGTGTGTGTGTGTGTGGATCACTTGATGTTAAATGCTTACTGCCATCATTAGTACATCTATCTTCTAGCAGAATCGAAGTAGTATTTATTATAGTTACTAGAATAGTTGTTACTTTAGACAAGTAAACTACTTTTCTCCCATTTCTAGCACCACCAATTCATTACTATTTTATTTAGGTACTTACAAGCAAAATTGTAGACTTTTACAACATCATAAAGTACCAATACTTTCAAGTTAATACTACTGGAAAGAAGATATTGTTTCATCCCGTAATACAATAAAGTTACCGGTCGGTACTCGAGGCATACGTTTCTACTCAAGATAGAAGGATTCGAGAATGTTCGAACCCTTGAGAACGCAGTAGTTCGGAATAATACAAATATTTTCGAGATATTTCAATTCGTATCGAGATATGTCCCCGTTTCTATTGGAAATACGTCCACTTTTACAAAATTTCATGTATTGTGCTCGGAAGTAGACGAAATATGTTTACGAGATATCGGTTCATATTCAAAACGTTGAAAATTGTAGAAAATTGTAGATTTTCTTAGAAAACGTTGTTGTAGAAAATTGTAAATTTTCTTACTTCCTACTTTCTTACTTTCCTTACTTTCTTTTTTTTTTATACACATATACAAAGGGCCGCTCTACACTAATAAACAAGAGTTGTAATATAAAAGAGTGTTTTCCGAATCTCAGCTCAATTTACAGTATCAATGTACCTCTAAAATCTTGCATGCAAAAACGATAATAATAAAATCAGTTGAAATATTGATGACGTCATATGTCGGGTTCTTCATACAAAACATAAAATTTGTATGAAGACTCCGACTTACAACGTCATTTTGCGTTTTTGACAATTTCATAAATCCTTAATTGACCGAGTCCACATTACTATTGAATATTTATTTTATTGTTCCATTTGTTTCCAGTTTTACTCTCGTCCGGTTGTTCCCCTCCAAAGCCTCCCAGATCGAAGCCATCAGCTATCTGGAAGAACCCGAGCATCAGGTGGAGTTTCTGAAGAGGAGCAGGGGTTTCAACGACAGCACTGATATCCTGGTACCCCTGAACCGGATTCAGCTGGTTCAAAACTTTGCACTAACCGAGCATATTCCGTTTGAAGTTAAGCCCAACTATGGCAGGTATGTATCGTGACATATCGTGACGTTTTATCTTTATGAGTAGCCCATTTAATGGTAAGTGGTCACTGCAGTCCATGTATATTCACATCTACCCTCAAATAGGGCATCTGGAATTAGAATGTTCGCTTCAAAAGTTCCAATAGACAGAACTGAAGTTCAATAGATAAAAACATCAAAAGTTCAATACATCAGAGAAAAACGTGCGCTAAGTGAAAGGTCCTGGGTTCGATTCCTTGGCGGGGCAGAAAGTTGAATGGTGAGTAAAATTTTCTGTTTCTGGCGCTAATGTGTGTGATCTTATTTGTGTACGTCCATGGCACCGACTTCATTGTGGAACGTAGGCTATCGTACGGAACGTTATTAACTTATTTACTTTTACTCAGGTCCTTCGAGTCAGTAGATCGGGCACCTAGAAGGAGAGTTCTACGTGGTTTCAACGTGTATGAATATCATTCGTATGCTGCAGTAAGTACTTCACAATTGTAGCTATTATGTTGGTTATTATGCGACAAATGCGTAATTTGTTGCAATTTTAGATAATTGCCGATATTTATGGTTGAGCAGAAACGACCATTGAATTAAGTTTAACTTCTAGCTAATTAGGTAATAGTTAAGTGAAATGAAAAAACGGCTATGGTACCTATTGTATTGAATTTAAAACTAATAGAATCTTCTATATTCGAATTAGGCGTGGTCTCAGGTCGCCGTCTTGTGATTTGTTTTCTGGATGAATATCATTTTATATGAAATTTATAGTGTTACTAATAAAAAGCGTAGTTTGGCTGAAAAACCCTGCGAAAAATAAGATAACTTAATTTTTAACCGGACTTCAAATTATAAATGAGTTTGTGATAAACTGAGTATTTCACCAGTGAATTGAATAAACTAATTAATTTTTCTCTTCAGATATTAGACTTTCTGGATACACTAGCTAACAGACATTCAGACTTGGTGCAAGTGGAGACCCTGGGGACCAGTTTTCAGGGCCGAAGGATGAAGTTGGTCAAGATATCTCAAGACCATAGCGCCGGGAACCCTATCATATTCATTGATGCAGGTACCGTTTAAGAACCCCTTTATAAACGTGAAACACTACCTACACATAATATATTAATAACTAGCTGATCCGGCAATTAATTTGACTAATATCGCGAAGCTTTTTGTAGATATTGATATGCTCTTTAGTATTGTAGAACATACTTTTGTTCTATCATCAATAGTTTCCGCAGCGCATGCGCCGAAAGACGTTTTAGGGCCCTTTTTACACCTTGGGTTACGTTACTTAAGTTTTGGTAAGGATCTCTAATCTTTTCTAGCAATAAATAAAGCCTTAGTTACTCAAGCTGAATGTAGCTTTCCAATGGTGAAAAATTTTTTGAAATCGGCACAGTACTTTTTGAGTTTAATCATTACAAACATACACATAAAAATACAAATTTTGCCTCTTTATAATATTAGTGTAGAAGTGAAGATGTAGACAAACATTAGATATTCTGACACTTTATTTGACATTTAAAAATTATTGATACAGGAATACATGCTCGCGAGTGGGTGGCACCCGCGATGGCGCTGTACCTGATCCACCGGCTGGTCAACGACCCCGAGGCAAGGAAGAAGGAACTGGCTGGAGTGGACTGGTACATACTGCCAGTCGTCAACCCCGACGGGTACGAGTTCACGCGAGCCAGCAAATCTGTAAGCATGATTCATTACACCTAATTAGCGGTTGAAAACCTTTTTTGGCGGTGTTTGCAACCTTTTTTAATTCTTACCGCTCCTTTTAGTTTTTAGCTCGTTTCCTGACCAAATTATTGACTTAACATTAAATTTTGTTGTATTTATAAACTGCCGAGATGAGACACTGTGATTGTGAGTTGGTACTGATGAAAAATTCGCTTACGAATTTTTATTTACATTTATTTGAATTTCCTGTAATGCTTTCCCGTTTTTGCAAAGGTGTATTGGTTTAATTTTATAATATTTTACAAATTAGGAAACACGTTGTATTATTTGCAAACCTAGAAGGGACGAGACTCATTACACCCAATACTCAAACAATAATCGTTGTTCGACATACTATAAACTTTTATTTAAACACATTTTAATAGCCATAGCTTTCACTAGAAGTATCAATGAATGATTTCACTGTCAGCATCTACGAACGAAATAGAAATCTATGTAACGTTTACTTGTACACACATTGATACTTTTTAATAGTTTATTTCTCCGTACCAATCACTTGTAATTTACATTTCTTTATAGAACCGAATGTGGCGTAAGACTCGATCCAAGAGCTCTCCTTACGAATGCTACGGTGTCGACGGCAACCGGAACTATGGTTTCAAATGGGCTGTCAGCGGCGTGTCCACTAATCCCTGCGACAAGGAAACGTACGCGGGCCCTAAGCCCTTCTCGGAACCGGAGACACAAATGGTGCGCAACATTATGATGAATAACGCGAAGAGAATGAAACTCTATGTGTCTCTACATTCCTACGGCCAATACTTGGTTTATCCTTGGGGTTATACCGGAGATTTCGTACCTAAGGAATGGAAGAAGCTGGATACGCTAGCGAGGCACGTGTCTGATGCCGTGGAGCGAGCTGGGGGAAGACCGTTCAGGGTCATGAGCGCTGGACAGTGGTACCCAGCTGCTGGTGGTAGCGACGACTTCGCTTTCGGAGCTGTAGGAGTCCCTTACTCTTACACGATGGAGCTCACCGATGGTCATGAGTTCGTGTTCCCTGAGTATCTACTACGCCAAGTACTGCCACAGTTCTACGAAGGGTTCAGGGTGTTTGGTGCGCAAATCAAGAAAGAGTTTCATAACAATCCCTTTTGAAATTTGCGCGTTAGCATAGAGCATTTGTTTGTAAGATTAAATTATTTTAACATAAAATTTTGTTTGCGTTTTATTGGAATCCTTAATCGATTTTATTTCTTATCGTACTGTTACATGTTTTTAGGTATGGTTATGTTTTTTAAATGTTGAATATTTTGCTTTTTCGCAACATATTTTGTGACTTTCGACGCAAAGATTAAAACAATAATGAATACAGTTAACATGATGATATTTATAATGGGTATGTATAAGTATTTACATGCTATTATTTTTTCACAGCACCTCTTATCCTGTATGGCTTATTTCATATTTAAATAAATATAAGCAGTTGGTTAACGCATAAATAAGAAGACAAAATTAATATATTTTTTTCGAAATTTTAGTTCATATCGATTTAACTTGGGAATCCTACTGTGGGTAAGAAATATTTTATAACATTTAATCATATATTTATAACAGAAACGTATATTTAATGGCAGTGGCATTCGTACCTATCTACTATGTCCAAATATCTTTGCTTATAAGAATTATCGTATTAAATAAACTTTTTTCTTAAATTGTTTATGAATAAAAGGATATAATAAAGACCTACAGTAGCTCGCCAGGGAAGGTATTGCCACCGTCCTAATCCGCTGTGAAGCAGCATGCAAGGACTTCTTCATATCCTGTGTTGGGGAGGTGTGATTCGATTCCACATACGATATTAATGCGAAGACCACCTAACATGAGAAGGCCTGCAGTTTCGTTTAAACGTTCGCAGGACTGATAATCGTTGGGAAAGAAAGGTCCTCGAATACCGTCTAGGCAAAATTAGCACAGGCCGCCCTCCGACCAGGTGGACTGCCGGCATGAAGAAGACTCAGGCTCAGGACCGGGCGGAGGGGGTCGATTAAGGGTTGCCCAAGTCCAGCTGTGGTCTACGAAGGGCTGAAAGAAAGGAAAGAAGGAAAGCCTGCATGCCCGTTTGTTATTCATATGCAATAAAACAATTTGTAGCTGCAAAAGAACGCGAGACTGCTACCAACACATGATTGACGAACTGTTAGAGCGCGATGAAACTCCGTGTATAGAAAACGCATCTATTAGTGCAACTACGGTAAATACTGATCTCGTATCATATTAAAAAAAATTAACATTAGTTCAAACCAGGGATAATTCTGTGTTGTCAATTTATAATAGATAAAGTTTTGACGGTCGTAGACGGCCATAGTCGACAACGGGAAATTGTGCCATTTATACCATGTCGGGATATCACGATAAGTAATTTTTCGAGTTTTAATAATTATAAGCGATAGTGATAAACTTACTGTTGAATATTTTATACCAAAAGTGCCGTCATTATAGAAACTGTTAACAATTAACAATTATCCAACTGTCCTAATTGAACATGGCATGCAATAAAATGTATACAATGACGTTGCCGTACGAACAACTTTTGCGTGCGACATGGACACAGGAGACGCAAAGAAAGCAGTAAAAACTCCAAAAACGATAATGCGAATTTGTTTTTTGAAAGAATTGAAGAATGTTTCTTAAAGTAACGTTACAGTAAAAATATGTAAGTGTATATGTGTGTACGTTTATTGATTTTCCTTTACAGATTACAATATTTCTGAGAGCACTCTCGGAATATTGTGACGACATCATCAATGTTCGGACCGAATATTTGACGTATGAGGGTCGCAATTTATTTGAGGTAATGTTGTTAATTTCATTTCCTTTCCAGTAACCTTTCTTGCTTATAAATTACCTACTAGTCGAAGAAAATGATTTCAGTAATTTAACTATGGTTTAGTTTCGACCTTAGACAAAATGCGAGGTCTTGCTTATTTAAACTAATTTCTTTGAATACGAGTATATGTGGTGCGATTGAAGTCATCAGTGATACGCACATTTAACAACTTTCTATTTCTTGATGTACAACCCGACACATTTCAGGTGTCGATACAATGCCATCGAATGCAGCCCGTAGGACCTCAAAGCCTCTATGTTTTGTTTAAAGAACCCGACTGATGATGTCATAAATATTTTAGGTGTCCATACACCAAAAGCATCCGGACAAAACCCGCAGGACCTCAACGCCCGTCATCTTGATAGATGCTGGCCAGCAAGGAGGAACGGGTCCGGTAGACCTGGCACTCTTCGTGATTGAACAGTTGGTAGCCTGCGAGGAGTACGAATACATGATAGAGTCCGCCCACTGGGTGATCCTGCCTTGCATCAACCCAGATGGATACGAGTATAATTATTATGTAAGTGGCAACCAGTGACCCACTGCAGGAATAGTTGTCCCCTCACAATATATATATAACGCTTCCCACGCTTTGTGAGGGTACCAGAACACACACAAGATACACACGTACACAGAACAGAAAGAGAAATTTAAATTCACCATTCAATACTGTTCTCTGCTGGGAATCGAACACAGGACTCTCCGCGAAGCGCTTGCGCTTTCACAGAGGTTCAGAAAATTATGGAGGTATGCAGGTTTTCTTACGATGTTGTCTTTTACAAAAACAATGATCACAAATTGACAATTAATTTCGGCGATATACGTTACCAACATATAGTTTCATACCTCCATTTTTACTACAATTTATTCTTACATTATACATACATACACCTACAAAGTTTTTGTTTTGTTTAGAAGACCTGATAGATCAACATATTATTATGTGAATATTTTCTAGCTCCTTTAATATTCCATACATACGCGACGTTTCGAATAATTAATTATATAGATCTCCTGTTTTTGGAAGTCGTTTAAAAAATCTTAATATTATTTCAGCATCGCACGTGGTACAAAAACGTCCGCCCAACAGATAACAACGTGACAGTCGGCATAGACATCAGTCGAAATTTCAACGAGTCCTGGAACATATGTCCCAACACTGGCAATGTTTTCTCCCAAAACTATAAAGGGGAATCACCAGCAACAGAAATCGAAACCTTATTCATGTTAGACGTTTTCAAAAAGTATAGTAACGACCTAAAGGCTTACTTATCACTCAGACGCGACGGGCACTCCATTCTTTATCCTTACGCGAGTGTAAATGGTACTTCAGACACTGAATTAGCGATGAAAAAAGCTGGCGACATAGCGGCCAAAGTGAATTACAGGGGCGGTATCGTGCAGTGGTTCGTTAATGACAGCATCTACAACATGAACGGCAACCCAGTGTGTGGACATAGCGTAGACTACGTATTTACCAATCTACAAGTCCCTTATTCATACGAAATGCGGGTGTTTCTTGAGACAAATCAGAACGTGTTAGAGAAATACCAAAGATTGCCGCCGGGCTACAATGTTTCCCTGAGAAACGGATATTTCAACGGCATTAAGGAGCTATACAACGTGGTGGTAAAGGAGAATAAGGGTAACAATATCTTCTAATTATCCAAATCGCAATGAGCTCATACGATACTGTCTCGGCTTCGTAGGTAAGCTCAGAAACGGTTTCGTACGAGCTCATTGCGATTTGGGCGGGTATTGGAAGTAAATAGGACACGAAATTCGTTATGTAACAGGTCAAGTGGTATATGAAACGTACTAGATTTGCTAGTAAAAATTGTAGGGCGGAAAAAAATGGGAAAAAATTATGTCTTTTCTTTAGAGTCTTAAGGAATATGATATTTGTTTAGTATATAATGTTGTATCTAGTTGGAGGAGTCGCTTTTCCACTTTTTGGTAGGATGTCGGTCATGCGCGCTGGGGATGGTGGAGCGCGCGTGCGCTAGGGGTGGGGCCCGCTGCCGTTCAGCCCGCTATCATTCTGTAGTCAGCCGCGGCCTCGGCTTCGCGCCTAGCTCAGACCTCTCTCAGCTCCTACTCTCCTAGTACTGCCGAACTCTGCCGCCGCTCGCGCTAAAACAAATTTTATTCTCCTTCGTTTCTTATTTTTGAAGTTACAAAAAATTATTTTCGAGTTTCCATATTATTTGTCGTGAGTTTTTGAATTTTTGTTTCGTTTTGGTAAATAATTTGAAAGAATTTTGGGGACAAAAAAAACTTTTTGAATTGTTTTCTGTCATTATTTTTGTGTATTAAAAATGTTTGGGGGCCGAGTCTTCGCACTGGAGTCGAGTGAGTATTATGTATAATTTTTCAGCTCTCATACATTGGTTTCCGATGTTGGTTCCGGGTCGGCTGAGTCGGAGATGGGCGGAAGGCGGTGCCGGCGGCAACAGGTAGTACGGTAACGGGCGTCGAGGAGCCCGCCCGCTACGTTTTGCAAATATATTAACTGTTATAAACGCCCCAGATACCAGCTTTTTACGCTAATTACATGGGGATTTATGAAATTTAATTTTCCGTCGTTTTAACGAGATTCCCGCTAAATATTTTATTACCTTTGAAATGCGTGAAACGGGAAATATAAATGCGTTATAATAATGTTATAATAAGTTGAGATCTTATATCTTACTGAAAGTAAGAGTAAGTACTTATAAAAAATACCTATGTTTTAAAGAGCCAAAAATAAACAGTTGATATTTTGATAAATTTAATTTATACAAAAAACAATAACCGACTTTAAACTACCTACATATTAGTTAAAAAAATTACAACACTTGTACCAACCCAACAACCATGTACGTAAAAATTGCAGTGTCAATATATGATCATTTTTTGGCTTGTATCTTAAATGTCTAATTATATAATTACCTATGTGTTTTTAATTATTTTTTCAATCAAATTCTTGACAAATAAAATCAATTTTAATTTCTCAATCAAATATTCTTGACAAATTAAAAAACATTCAGATATATTATATTTTCATCAAAAATACCTATCTGTATGGAAAATATCCAGAGATAAACGGTAAAATATTATATCACAGGTATTTCAAAAAAACTTATTGTAATAATTTTATTTCACAATGGTATTTCATATAAATTCACAAAATTACCATTGTTAACTCTAGGATTTCCTTTGCTCTAAATTACGTATTTATAATATAATACATTATAAGTATTTAAAAAAATACATGTTTCATTTTACGTTTTAAACACAGTGTATTATTTGGTACAAAATAAATTTACTTCCAAAGCAAGGAAGTTTATATTACGAAAGTTATAATTTTATCTAACTGTTCGAATTTTTTGGACAAAAGTTAAGTCACGTTTAAAAATTACTTTAATTTTTTTAAACTTTCTTCACGTTTGAAGTCTTCCTTTTTAACGAAATACTTATTTATTTGAAAATTTCAAAAAATTCTGTAAGACTGTTCATTTTATGCGGTTGCTAAATTTGCTGTTCATCCATTCAGTCAATCCATTCAGAATATCCTTTGGATATTTTCAATTTTTATTTTAAAAAATTAATGTTTAAACTGTACTTTTCGAAAAATCTCACTGAACAGATAAAAATAAACTCGCGATATAATTTTTAACATTTCATAGCTCGAGAAGAAGAATCATAAAAACATGCAATGGGTGCACAGTTATTAGAGGTTATTGTGGCTAAACCCTTTCGATTATCGCGAGCTGTAACTTGGAGTGGTGATAAGAATATCGATCGGTCTCATTAGCAAGTCGACGCATATCGTTGCGATAAGCGATGCGGGTGCTTAGCCAACCTGGCCCACATGTGTCTATTACACGTTTGTACCGTTTCTCTGTTTTTGAAAACGAACATTATTTTAATGGCAGAAAAGAAATGTTATTTTCATCCAATATATTTTTAAAAGAAAATGCGGAACTCTTGAAGAAAATTCTTTCAAAAGAAAAATGATTAAGAAAAAAAAATCTGTTATTTCAAGATTGATTTATTTGGTGATCAATCAGAAATTAAGAAAACTTTTATGAAATGAAAATAGTGTCGAACCCACGGTGGGCGCCATGAAAATGTATTTTCTTAAATTTAGTTACAAAAATGTTGTAAGCTAAAATTAAATAAATAAAAGATCCGTTATTTTTGTTGATCAGCAAATTTATGATTGATGAAACAAACAACAGCTGTTTGCAATTTGTATGAAGAATAATACTAAACCCACGTTGGGCGCCAAGTAATTTCTTCGTAAGAAATTTATGAAAATTCGTATTAAGACAATAAAAATTCAATACCAATAAGAATGAAAAACCGCAGATTGATTTTGAATATTTTTAATACGAAAACGGTGAAGTTGAGAAAAATCGAAAAGAAAATATATCGCAAGATTCCTGCTTCTCCTAGAATCGATTACTGAAATAAAGGGTACGTATTGGTCGGAATGGTTGAGTATGGAATTTAATTCGACAAGTTACAATATAAGTGCCTAGTTGTCGACCCCTTTCACTACTGGCACTTCAAAGGGTTTGGCCTCCTCATGTTTAATATTACGTGTATTTGGGACCCTACAAAGTTATTTCCCGGGACACTGCGGAAAAAGTTTCAACTTTAATAAATGTTATGGATTTTTAATATGAAAGTAAGACTTTGAATGTACATTGTTAAATTGTATACAATAAACGATCTTATGAAAAAAATGGTTTTATTTCATCGACATATACCTACAATACCTACATGATTGTAATTTATGTATTATAGATAATAATATATGTATTTACATGTTTTTGGGGCTGTTTTAATATTTCTTTCATGTGTCTTTCTTTTTTCCCTTTTTTTATTTTTAGTTAAAAAAAACGGTACATTACGTCTACATCAAATGGAAATATTTTAAAAACCTAAAGAATCTCTAAGATTTAAAAGCCGACAATATTTTGGATAATCGAGTAATATTAGTAAATTATTTTCAACTAGATTGATACCCAATAAAAATTGTTTTATTAGTTTGCGAACTCTATGATTTGTTTATCGAAGTTTTGGATTTTTGAAATTACAATTTCGAAGTCAACAATTATTCTTTAAAGTTAGGTAGCATCCTTGCCTTCAAGCATAACAAAACAAAAAAATAGACAAATACGATGAAAGTAAAACAAAATATTTTCAAGACACCAGGACAATTAAACGCTAAATTGAATTTAAATCGTATTTTTGTTTTTCATCAATATTACCTACCTAGCTAAAATTAAAAAAAATAAAGATAAAAATATTTTTCCATGTGAGCAGTCATGAGCAAAACTTTGCTATATTTGGCGGCATGAATTGCCACGAATCAACTAAAGCTAAAGCAAACGTTCTAACTTCATTTTAAACAGGCAAGCGGATATTAGTCTTCCAACTCGAGTTCCGTTGAAATTCCATATCCAATTTGAGCTCAAGCCCCAGAGAAGCGGGTATTAAAATTTGAAGCGCTCCAACTTATCTCCTTTTAGTGTTCATTACGTGAAAAGTTGGTGAAAATTCATACAAGTCTAAGTTCTAATGAACGGCGGCGGAGTTGGCCGGAGCGTGTTGCGGTGAAGCGATCGTTCGTACACACGCCGCCTTTTTGCGCGAGGCAACTAAATACTAGTATAGTATACGAGTATGGCTGCGTTCTTTTTATGAAAATTAAAAGATTTGAATTTTACTGCTACGCAGCTCAATGTGACAGCGTTCTTTTTATAAATACGCTAATCTGTTGTTACAAATTAAACATAGAATAACGGACTTATTTTTTTGTGCAGGGGACAAATTATACAAAAAAAAAATACAGCTAAAAATATAAAATAGTTTTTGTTGAAGATGAAATTTTCACATTATGATTACAAGGCATTTCATATTTTAATGAAATGATGCGCTTGCGCCGTTTGTTATTTCAAAGCAATATCGTTAAAAAATAAATTTAGGCAAACATCTAACATGACATAACAATAATTTTCCAAGATTTTCTATTTGGATGAATAAAATTTTGCTCGTAGAAGATAATTGTATTCTCCTTAAAAAGCTAATAAGCTAGTAAAAGTTAATTAAAGTACAAACCAAAGAAACATAACATTAACATAGAGGTATGTAATTAGGAAGGTAGTGAAATATAGTATGGAAAGTATTCGTTATTGTAAGATAAGTAAGATCCTCTTAACTTCCATTGTTTAATCTTATTGTAAGCAGAATTTTACAAGGAATATGAACATTGCAAAAGTAGAAAACAGTCGTATTGTTATTCTAACCGGATTAGGGGCAGCGGTTAGGAGCGGCTAAGCCGGAATGCCACATTAAATCACACGGGAAGCACACAGCTGTTGCATTTTCCCCCAATTTACCCCTAAGGTGGATACGGAACTCAATTCTTTTACAATCTCTTTATCTTAAGTCATCTAAGAGTTAGTGGTGTACCTACTTACTGAAAATGTAATTCGAATTCCTATAAAATATTCTTTTTCCAGATAAGCCAATGTTCTTTTACAAAGACATAATGTGTGACTGTAAATATGGTAAAGCCTAGACTCAAAATTATAAAAAACTCTAATATTTGGGAAAAATATGTTGTTAGAGGATGTGTATCACTAAATCGTGATATGACAACGCCACAATAAAAGCGTCTTAAAAATAAAAGAGCCGTAATTTTAGGGGTCCATTATTTGAAAATATACTTGACAATACATGTAAAAACTTATATACTTGTCGCCCTATCTTGGGCATATAAGAATCTTAGATACAGTCGTGCCAACACAACACATGCGCAGGCTCCTGTATAGTATTATGAAAGAGTTCAGACGATGATCGGTCTGCGGCGGGCATGATTGATCGACTGCCGCTAGCCCGGGAACTTGTTTATATCCAGTTATCGCTTACGAGAATATGCTTCTAATATCTATTGAGATGGACGACCCGATCAGATTTCTGGGAGTAAAAGATTAGATAAATATTCTGTGAAATTTAATGTAATTGGGTATAATTGAAATGTAAACGTTATGGCCTGCCAACACGAGTCGTTCTCAAATAACAAGTGGCATCTGCAAAAGGGGTACTCCATCCAACCAATCCAGTTGTTTGTATCGATATTTTGGGTACTTATATGGTGGTAGTGTCCAAGCTATTCGTAGTTGATGATACCTATAGATCAGAACACTTCTGCAAAGAAATACCAATATATTTAATCCTCCGTTTTAGGTCAGTTGTAGACAGTAGACTACAACTTGTAATTGTTCAAGGACAGAATAGCGCACCAAAACACATACTTACACACTTTCGGGCCCCAATATTTTATAATTATCTACTAAAAAGACAGCACAGCACGCCGAAAAAGATACACTTAGCTGCCGCAATATTTTATAAAATTTACTAACTTAAACTTGAAGCATACGTTTAGAACAATCAACGAACAAACTCATTAGATAAATGAGCGAGTTCATAGACCGTGATCAGCGGGCGCGCCGCATGATGGATTGGCGACAACCCCTCCCCGGCGAGAACTTGTTCACGAAATATCGAAGGAAGGTGTCGAATTACCTATTTATTTCCACTCCGCGGAAGTGTTTGAGTTGTGACGTGATATTCCGGGAACAATTTGATCGGCGAATGTAATAAATTAGTCTCGGTGTCTGATGTCGGATGTCAATGTAATTACTGAAGTCGATTGGGTTGTGTTGGGTGATAAGTAATCGTCTAGCGATTATTGTAAGGAGCTTTATGAAATCGCGTTTATATTATTGTAAGTACTTACAGTTAAGAGATATTCATAGGTTGTAGAACTATTGAAATTCATCCGTGTAGGTACAGAAGTACCTACCTACTTACCGCCTCCTTCGTAACCTTTAGTAGTAAACCTTCTGTTTCGCTTTAGAAAATCGTATAGGTACAGCAACACATTCTCATAAAACCTCTGACAATATTTTGACATTGTATTTGGTTTTCCATGGACTTTCGGGACCAATTACGTAACTGATATATGGTTAACTGACATAGAATCTCTCTCTCTGTCCTTATAGCGCCAAGATCAGGATGTTAAGAGAATACGACTAAAAATAAATTACTTGTCTCTGAGAAAACTATGAAGAACAAGAATGAGCTAGCTTCTTAGTGGTTAAAACTATGCGATAGTACGAGTACTTCCCTGGATGCATGACAATGGGCATCCACAGGTATTATTCTTTAATCGCACAGACTCCTTATTATGACTTCATTTATTTCCAAAATTGTATAATGCAAACAATCACTTTCTTATCCGTCTAACCCACTTTCTTTAAGCACATACCTACCTATTACATTCCGATGTCGTTATAGGAACCTCGTATCAATTTTATAAAAGCGTCTTCAAGGGGGCGAAATTTTATTTTCTCGAGTATTATTTTACTTACTCCGATGGAGTACCCAATTACGTTTCATAAATAATAATAGAAGGACCCATATTGTAAAACCTCTTAATAGAATGTCCCTATGATGGTCCGGTAAAAACCCTCTCAATAATACTGGAACAACCGTTTTTTCCCCTCAAAGTGGGGTAAAACTTGCGTTCATCGTACGCTGTTTCGTCACAATAAACCTCAACTACTCGAAAACAAAGTCAACAGGCATAAAAATCTATTTCCCGTGCCTCTCTGTGCATAGCTTTTGGGGTTGGAAGTATGCTATACTATTGAGTACAATACTCCTTAATGCGGTTGCTCGCCTCCGTTGTAGAAGTGATTTTTACTATTGAAGTAATATGTTGTATATTTTATATTAATTCTATATCATTGAATAATTGTTTAACTAAAGATCTTCTGTTAGAATTTTTCAAACACAACACACAATAGAGCAAATACTATATTTTTATGTTGTCATAATTATCTTCATTATTTAGATATTTAACGTAGAGGTGAAAAAAATATATGAAATAATTGGACCTGAATATTAACTTACAACCAAAACTACTTTGCATCGCTGCAAACAAATTTTGGAAATTTAAAATCAAGGTGCCGTAACTGCCGTTAATAAAACATAATTTAAAAGGTTACGTGTCAAATTTCCCTATTATTTACTCCTTAAGGGCAACGTAATTTTATATGAACGTTTATTTTATTCATTTTCTTCTTAATTCCTCTCAATTCCTTCATGTTTTCAAACATTGTGCTAAAATTTGACAACAGTATTTTGCGCACGACAGGGCAATATCTGTGGAATCCGCAAGTTACTATATTCCCATAAAACTCAGCCAAAACAAACATGTTCACTTATCTAGTTCGGAAGTAGGTATGTGAATACGCCATGAAGTAATTCATGACGCTCGTTAAAATGCAACTAGCATTCAGCAAGCGGGCCTTATCACCATACGGAGGGTTTATGGGAATGCGCAAGCGCCATAAACTTGTTCACTTCTTTCGCTGACGTGAAAAACATAGCAACTACCATGAAAGTCAAAATTAAGCAAAGGGTAATCGTGGTAGTTAAAGTAGGAAAGCGGTGATGGCCATAAGTTTAACTAAAGTGTAATCGCGCCAATTAAAGTATAGGTACAGCGGTGATGGCTAAAAATTTGGCCTCTTAATTGAAGGGCCCGGGTTCGACTTCCAATGACACGCCTTAATAACTTTCTTAAAAGTTATGTGCGTTTTGTTAAACTTTAGGTATATCACCTGAAATAAAAAATGTCTGAGAGTTCTAGTGCCTGAGTTCTATAATGTTCTTAAAGGCATGTGAAGTCCACCAACCCCCATCAGACCAGCGTGCTGGACTAAAGCCTTTCTCATTTCTTTCTCATTGTCAGAGGCTAAACCCTGCAGTGAGTGACTTTTAGGTTACAGTGTAACTAAAGTATAATCCTTCACACTAACTCGTTTAACCCTAGAGAAACATTCCACACTCGAAACACGACACGCATTCGGCCCAGATAAAGAAATGGTTATCTTAAGACTGAAAACTTGTAATAAAGTTGTAGTCCTGCAATGGATCCCATCCCACATAGAGCTCAAAGAAAATAATGACGCGGATCTATTAGCGAAGCAACCAGCTACAGACGATGTCCCTATATCTGTAGTACCTTTGTACTCTGACCATGTTAAAACTGTCAAAAACTGTGTGGTGACGCCTGGCAAGAGTACTACGATAAAAGATCCCGCGAGAGAGGGATATGGTATAGGACCATCCAGCCTCGTGTGCTTTTTTAGTCCGTGGATAGATGATGTTAAATAGGACCGAAGCATTTTGAAAACAGCACTTAGATTACGTTCTGGACACATTCCGTCAAACAGTTTCGCATTTTTAATGAATTTTTAATGGTCGGTTCACCAAATTGTAATGAGTGTGGAATAGTTGAAGATGTGGCACATATTTTGATGGAGTGTGTTCGGAACGAATTATTTAGAAACAGAAGGCTGGGTCCCAGACCATTAGATGTAGGATATTATATATATAATATGTAGGATATATTTGATATTGATATATGTAGGATATATATGTAGGATATATTTGAATAGCATTCTGGCTTGTCCGATGTCGGATAAGGTTGGCGTGTTATTCAAGATCGGGGATTTAGGATTAAGCAAGGAGTAGTGTTGGTATGTAGTTTTTTATGTATGTGTTTGTATTAGCAGTGTGTGTAGTAATGTGTTTGTATGAGGATTTACGGGACGATGTGGTCGCTAGGCCACAAAGTCCTTTTTCTTAAATAAAAAAAAGAAATAGGTATTCTCGTCAATACAATAGGTGAAAAACGGTTTAAAATGTCAAATTCCTTAATAGTTGTCATTTAAAAAAAACTAAATCTCTATAATCGTCTCTTAAAATGAGACATGTTCTGAAATGCGATAAAAATAGTGAATAGCAATAAATTACTAGGTAGGTACGTCTTATTTGTCAGCATATTACAACCGAATCACTTCACCCGTCACAATGTTCGGTGCTTCGAACTTATCTCGCCTTTACTACTCAATAGCACTGTAATCTGTCGAATGAAACTTCAAACGTCATTTTTAGGGAGCTTTTACGGCTAACACTTTGAACCGAATTAAACGTTTAATGCTTAATGAGTTGTTTGCGAAACGTTAAAAAGTTTTTAAGATGTTTGCAGACGTCGTGGAATCACAACTCAATTTTATTAATCACAACTTGTGAAGCTTGGAATGATCATTTTCCGGTACTAAAATGAAATAAAATCGAAATAAAACCTCAGAACAAAATTACATTGAAAAAGAACGCGTAATTTTTAGATAGAATTAATCACAAGTCTGTTTTTGGTCGGGGTGTGTTCTCTTCTTTTCTTGTGTGTATGCAAGATACCGACACAGGGAATTCTACTGTAAGTGTGAAGTGTTGTTTATTATAATAATATTATTTATTTTAATACAAGTTTAAATATCAACTTTTGTCTTTAAAATCTTGGTCATCGTCGATTTTAACGTTACTTTAACTTGACCAACCATATTGAATATTAAATGTAGCTTTATTACTATTAATATCTACAGTTTCTAGGTGACTTGCCATAAATGAGTCTCGCAGATGTATATCGTGGCAAATAATGGCTCAATACAGGCAATATCGGCACGGTTACGTTTCGTTTACGAACGTTTCGTCTCCCCTGCCTGAAATACAAGCCCAGTACAATAAAAATGTTATGAGATAACTCTATTCAATGAAATCGTCGGTTATTGAAATCGGCGTTTGGGTTAAAGTAGCGTTTCTTATGGCAGGAGGAATAATAAAAGGCGGGAGTTCGCTGTATCAGACCCATTGTTGCTGGTCTGATTGCTTTTATGGAGATTTTAAAGAGTTCTGGATACTGTATTGAAACACCAAATACGCAAATCTTGATCCTTAATGACTGTATTCTGTTTACCTATCCAGATATTATTTTTGTATAGTCTTTAAACAAGATATAGGTACGTGCCTACATATTGCATCTATTTTCCTATTGAAATTAGTTTTCTTTGTTTCCACAAAACCCACTGAAAACTCAAAACTTCCAAATAATTTTCGCGTTTCAAAGCAACAGCCACATAGCAGTCGAACTAAAACTCACCTGTCCCGCAAATCGTCGACCCGTATTGGTGCAATCCCCAGCGGAACGGCTGCCTATTTTCCCGTCTGTGGGCAAAGTCAATATGTCGTCAGAGATGAGTTATTCCTCCATAATTCCGTTCTACGCGGTGTTGCGGTGCGCCTCGAGAATTCCCAAATAAATAATAAATACGTCCTGTTCAGACATGTTGCTTGAATACCGCGCTCCTTTCCAATTTATTATGCATCAGAAAGGCTTAGTTGCTCTGTCATAACTGAGATTTGACTCGCTTTGAAACGTACTTTGTGTGTGTCGTACGATTTTGCGGCAACCGCACACGGCTCTTTATAAATTTCAGTATTTGAAGATGGTATATTAAAATTAATAGCTTTATGTTCCACAAGACTTGGCTTTCGAGTACTTTCAGATTCATAACGAACAGAGACACTTGTTTTTTCATACCATAAAACAAACATAAAACCGTTACCTACTCTGCACACATCTTTCTAAGAGGAAGGATGCCATAACATAAAATAACTTTCGACGGTGACACAGACAGGGTCTTCTGGTCTTCAGGGACCGGGGGGTTTCGTTCGGAAACTTTCACATTTAAGACATTGGTCTGTTTTGCCACAAACCCTCTGAGACACTTATTGTTAGTGAATTATTAAATTTCCGGTCACAAACGTTTATAAAATAATAAAATGCTTTTCGAATACACTGTGGCTGAAATATTTCGAAGACAAGAAAAGTTTAAACTTTAAGCATTAGTTATAAATGTATACAGTATGTATTTCCTTAACATGTTCTACAGAGCCTACTATTACAATTCTGACCTAATAATTGTCATTTTTGAGTTTGGTGATCAATGGAGTTATATTGGTATCATTATTATGATTGGAATGGTTTCATAATGATGTCATATTTTCGAATGTTTACCCCTGACTAAACAGCTTGACGGACTTGACAGCTTGGAAAGTGATGAAATTAATTAACAAATGCCCAGAAAATTAAAAGCACATTTAGATTAAGAACGGTTCACAAAGAAAGGATATGTTTCCTATTGTCCTACGTAAAGTTCAGAGCATGTAGTATTAAGTGAGCTTTGTTAGCAATGACAAAGCTTGCACTAAGTCCCACTGTTCCAGGATAATGGCCCATTCAGATGTGGACCTGCGGAATGCCTTTGTGGATTTCAAATAATTCACAGCACTCGTGTGTGAGCTCAGTTTATGTTGCACTATTCTCGTTCTGTGTGGGGTTAATTGATAAGACATTCGGTACATGAATACTAGATTTCTGACGGTACAGTTTTAATAATACTAATAGATTTCTGACGTAAAGGAGCGACCATATTCTTATAAATATTTGTCTTTTTTTCATAACAATGCTCTACCTTTAGATCACGTCTTACTCCTTGTCATAATTACAAGGTCGTCGTACGACAAAGTGACTGCGAACATTTTTCGCATATCAGTACGTAGTGTCAGTTAACTTAGAACAGTTTCAATCAGAGATCTGTGTTTGTACTTTGTCGCGTCCTAACTAGCTGTGACAAAACGACATAAGGCCGACATAACGACATTACGCCTTAGGACCACTTTGAATGACGGTTTACTGCCGAAGCTTCTAATCGATACTCTTAAAACAGTGACATAGATACACGAAACCGAACTTCGTCTGACCTTTTCCTGGTCAATCAAAAAAAATTAAAATTCTATTTCCGATAAACTGAACGCATCACAAAGCACGATCATAGTGACAAATGCATCACACGGCTGACCAATATTTTAAAATTACCTCGACACTAATCTACCTTTAAACCTTGCATTTTTACCCATTCCTAATTGAATTAAGTACGAGTACATATAAGAACGCAGACGTGATGGGTGTCTGGTGCAAATTGTACCTCGCATGCGGCGAATTGAAGATAAACGTGAACGTAATTTGTACGTAACACGTAACTAGGACCGCCTGGAACGAATTACGGTTAACACACGCTGTTACGCGTATGTCACTTATCTACGGGGTAGCACACCTTCAATATGTTATGCCACTACTTATAAAGCAACACTAACACTTTTTTGCGAAAGTTCGCGATACATTTTGAATTCAAAAGTTACATTTCCTTGGGTACTTTCGTGCTTTAGCTGTCGAAGACTTCGTTGATAAATTAATATTTAAAATTACAACTTCTTCAATATTTGGTTGGATATTTACAATGTGACTTTTTATTACGTTTCTATTAATGTAAAATAATTAAGTCCATGTTACCTATATTAAGTAATTGGTCAGGCGAGGTAGAACATTGTGAAACACTCTGTAGAATCTGCACATATTAGGTATCCTTGTATCAAATGTGTCATTAGAAATGGCAGCTGGTGTCTGGTGCAGATTGTAGGGCACTTGCGAACTGACGATAAACGTAGGTAATTCGGACGTAATGCGTTACGAGGACCGACGAGTTTACGTCTGCGGTTACGACTATAAAGCCTGTTTGTCATGGAAGAGGAAATACAAAGAATGTTAGTTGGTTAGTTAGAGCAGACATTCAAGATAAAATTAAAATATATAGTAAGCACGTTTTGCTTTTTATAGGAGGTAAGTGACGATCAAACGGGCATACAGGCTATGTGGCCAATCTCCCCAAGCGAACAATAATAACTCTCTCTCTTTAGTCGAGTCTTTTCTCCTGCGGTTTTGACTAAGTAATAGTCATTCAACAGATAAATCTGATAAATTTAACAACAAAGGATAATTGATATTTTTATTTTGAACATTTAGCCCACTTTTCCTGAGCTTGGGTTAGAACACGATAAATAAGGCTTTAATTGGAAGGAAGACGCAATAATTTCCATTTGCCTTGGTATCATAAGCAGCACTTACCTATTTACTGAACTATACGTTTACGTCTTTTGTTTTTTGCTATGTTGGTACTGCAAAATAGTGTAGGGTATTTTCAAAGCGCTTGCCAGCCCTAAGGCTACGCACATTTTGAAGGCTACAATTTGCACCGGACGCTCAATGCTCACTCGAGGCTGGCCGCTCATCGTGGGTGTACTTTACTGCGCCGCCTGTCGCATACGATGTCATTAGCAGCAGTTAAGCTTATTTGCCACGTGCAACGCTATCTCTGTTGCATGTGTTTCTGCCTTATAATTATGACGTTACTCAACGATTGAGAATTATTATTGAAATGGAATGGAAATTGTCAAGAATTTGTATTAAAATGTTAATTTGCGTAAAAGGCAGTTTTCAATAAAACAAGTCATTTATTACTTTAACTTATTTGTATTTATACTTGTCCTTTTTTTAATGATGATCCGCTCAAGTTCAAACTAAGATCTTTACCACCATTCGGATAATAGAGACCATTTGAAATGTTGTAAGTAATCCCTGAAAAGAAAGAAGTCATTAATACTCGTAAAAAAGAATTATGGGTGCAATAGACACAAAAAACACAAAAGGAAAAAGTGAACTTCGTTTCAATTTTTCTCAAACGAAATTTTCACGCTTTCCAAATAGCCCCGAACGGTACAATTAAGCAGACATTCTTTTTATTCATAAAGCATTCCAACTTCAATATTTCAAGAGAGCAACCGTTGTTTGCATACCGCTGTCAAGGACTTAAATAAATTTAAAATTAAAACAATGTTCCAACTGAAGCTCATTTACCTACCTCGAATCCGCTGCGCGCCCGGTGTAGCCCTAAGGCACTTTCATCTTTTAAACCTTTTTTCATTACGAACTAGCTGCCACTTGCGACTTCGTTCGCATGGATTTTCTGATTTTATCCAGAGAGGGATCAAAATTATCCTACTAATGTATTAATGCAGGTTATAAACTATCCGTGTAAACAATATCATCCAATTAGTTCAGCCAAGTAAGATGAGCAGCGGGCATATAGATCACGTGACGTTAAGAGGTCATTGCACTCCATGCCATGGAGTCCATGGACTCTTGGGTTTAACCCCAAGTACCGGAGAAATTATATCTGAGGCTAAGGATTAAGTCAGGATTAAGACAACATATAACCTAACCTAAGCATTAAGACAGTTTCCTCAAACACAGTATCTCCAGCAACTACACAGCCAAAACCCAAACACAACATGAAAACCTTACCTACTGCTTCACAGTGGACTATGATGACGGCGGAAAGGTTCTCCAGGCAAGACAAAATGGCTCACCACCTATAAGTTTCAAGTAAAGCTAATTTGCCCCAAATCCACAGAGCAAACCCGGTGTTGCCTAAGGCACTTTCATCTCCTCAAGCTGATTTCATTTTTATGAATTAGACGAGGAACAGGGGAGGGTTGTTTTCCCTGCACGAGTACGAATAGCGAAGAAGATAACAAAATAATTCTATTACAATACGCTAGTTTTCGAAAGAAAATAAGGATCCTACACGACTGTAGGTAATTATATTATGAGTAAACGTATTTATTTATTTGAAACAAACAGCTTAGTTCTCATACTACTTCAGATTTCTACCTTACTTGAGGTTGGGAGCCATGGGCTGCAACGGATTGGACGTCTCTGGTGCTCACATACCCGTTGTTTTAACCCATTAATGACCCACTACAGGGTCGGGTCTCCTCTCACACTGAGAGGGATGTAGGCCTTAGTCCACCACGCTGGCCTACTGCGGGCTGGTGGACAATATCACATACCCGTACATACAATTAAAGAAAGCAGTGGCAAACTGGCAACCACCAATATACATTTACTGGCAACCAAAGATAATCAAAATTTTGTTACTTTTCTGCTAAAATTCGTGTCTCCCAAGACAGAGCAACGTTGAAGATTTGATTTTTATGAAGGGGATACGGGGGAGAATTAACGGCTGTCAACAGATTTATTACCCGCTCCGGTGAACCCAACCTCCCCGGGGACCAGAACATATTTGTAATTATTATTACACCCCTCGCGATATCTTTGATTCTGATTTGCAAATATGATTTACGTTATACCTAATTATAGAGGCTGTAATTGGTTTCTTAGGGATTAAAAAGATGATTAGCGAAGTGAAAATTGAGTAAGTGTCATTTCAACTTTAATCGCACAAAAATAAATTTGTTTTAAAATTGACTTAATTTACTATGAAAATTGAAAACTGAAAGTAGAACGAAAAATTCTAAAAAAAAATTCATGAAAAGTAATTAAAAAAATTTGTTGTAAACAATGTATCAGTCGCGAGCATTGACCTCTATCTTTGGATACGATATTTAAAAGTAGAACGTTCTAAATTAAAATCATTGGGTGTTTGAAATCCTCCAATCTTATTGGTCGTCCATTAGCTGCGTTCAAGATATGAAACTTGACGCTAAAGTGATATTGTTTCCGTATCATTACGGTGAGTTGACTGGCTACATTTATTCGCGTGTACTTCAATGTGCACCACTAATAGGGTATTATGAACTTCGGCTAAGAACTCGAGGGTGCTCGAGGGGAAGCCTTCCGGGAGGGAGGGGAAAGGTATTCGAGGCATCTCTACTGAGGGCGAGATTACAGATGGCAAGATAAGCCCTGAATTAGATACAACGAATTTTGTATGAAGTTCTAAAGATATTAAGCGCCGAACCTTCACTTTGAGAATAAAATATTAAGTTTGTTTCGCAGACGCCGGCATAACGGTATGAATTAATGCAGCTTGTTTGATGATTTAATACAAAGACACTGATATCGTGCAGCCATAAGTTTTATAATTTATAAAAGTAGGGATTTAGGTAATTGGAACGACTTTAATTACATGTATGAATGAGGCTTAGACACACTATAGAATATTAAGTCTATAAAAACGAAGTACTGGATTGATCTATTTTGATATCCACTGCTGGGCAGGTTTCTCCCACTGTACTGGGTCTTCTGAATCGAGGGGCTTTTCGTTGTATGTCACATACAAAACGCCTTAAAATGTAATTGTTCCAAATTGTACCATCAAAAATCGTATCGTAAACAGCGTCAACTATGGAAGTACAATTACATTGTTGTTAGTACTACACCACACTCGCATTCGAGCTTAGTAGGATACCACATCTCAGGACCTGTCTTAATACTCCATTTGGAATAATGTTACAAATGAATAATTTTACAAATAAAAAGTTGTGCATAGATAAGGCTATTGAATTAATTATCTCTTTACTATTGAAACACTAGACTATTGAACTATTGACTTTTGAAATCCATTCCTAGACATCGGCTTCCGGACGAATATAACGGGATACTTGCTTCCGACCGCGACTTCGTCCATGTTTATCTTTAGGGATAAAAAATGTCCGATGTTAATCCAGGTATTAATCAACACGTGTAGGTACTAAATTTAATCCAAATCTGTTTAGCCGTTTTTGCGTGAACGAGTAAAAAACATCCATCCATCCATTCTTACATACTCTCGAATTTAAAATAGTAATAGGATTTACAACTAATCCCGGTCGAGATAAATTTTATGATTTCTCATGTATTTGAGATTTTCACGAGTTTGAGAATCGAGAACAGAAATTGCACATCTTGAGAAAATCCCGCTTTTTCGCGGGACTTTCCTTACTGGCAACCCTAAGCGGGACAGCCGGGGGCTTCGTAACCCCGACCGGTTCTTAAATCTCAATTAAGGTATAAAACCGTGTCTCGGGGCCGCACGTACACTGAATTAAATTAATGGCTTCACATATTGCAACTGCTGCCTCGGCCAGAATTAATTGCTCCTTTTTTTGGTTTTCTTTGTCTTCTCCCAGGTTAAATGTTTTATTAGAGCCACGGTTTGTTTATTCAGAGCCCGGAGATGGAATTGTGTCTAGAGCTCTTGAGAACGGCACGTTTTTGAGATTAATCGGCAATTCGTAGAAGCAATGACTTTGCTCGGCGACGATTCGTACTAATTTTGGAAAACTCGTGTTTGTGTACACTATCTTATACTTAAGTTACAACAAATTTACACAACTCGTGTTTCGTTTGTTTTACAAATACTCAGATTTGGGTCGAATTTACGAGTACAACCTGTTCTTTTTGATATAAATAAATGCGACTGAAATATAAAGGTAAGCAGAAACTTTATTTCTACAAAAATAAGTTTAAAACACATCTTGAATTTTATTAAACGATATTCTAATTACAGACAGACAGAGTGGGCTAAACAAGAAAAGTTTCTTGAACTGTTACAAATCTTCAGACGGCGTTCCCTTCAAAGGTAGCAGACGACAAAATTTAGTTGTCGACTCGGCAGTCGTAATACAAATGACTTTATAACACAATAAAGCACAAACCGACGGGCCCAAAACTTAAACTATTTACCTAGTGAACAAGTTTCACGTGCCTACCGCGCCTCGAGCGTATTTCCTACATTAAAACACGGGATAATCTGTACGCTATGCGTCGCATTTTCGGCAAATCCGTGAAGCTGGTGTTGCCATGACAACCGGGCCCTTCAACGCGAATAGTCAAGAAATAATGACGGCGAGAAATATGGCGTAGTGAGGATGCCATCCCATAAAAGTGTTACGTCATAAGACACGATGGCACTTTTTATGGGACCAGTAGTTTAGGGCTGATCTTTGAAATTAATGGTTTTCAAAAATATTGCAGTTTAAACATCTATTGCTAAAAGTATTGGTATACACGTGCTATGGTAGGTACATTTACTTTACTTATCATAAGACGGATGGATGATTTTCCATCAAAATACCTACAATGGTTATACCACCTAAAATATGGTAGGAAGGTACATCTGCGTACAAAATGACGATTGTTCCGCCACCTTATAACATAAACACAAACTACGTTACAAAATGATAATAATGTGAGAACTCAACGTAACAAATAAATAATACAAGCCAATTACAATACATATACATTGTGCACAAACATACAAAATTAGTTGACAATAAAATGTGGACTAAAGAGGAAATATAAAGCGTGTATAAACGCAATTTGCGGTGTTATCGCTATGAGTGATCTCTTCCAAACAACCATCTAGAATTCTAGGTAATTATTGAATTACTAAAATATACTTATAGCGCATAGATATTAACATGTAATTTTGTTAAGCGGACAAACTATGCGGTCAATGCATTCCTGTATCTAGCTACGAGTATGTCTTGCATTGTACATTGTATGTATTCCGGAAATTAAGCTCCGTATTAGTTTCCGACCGAGGTAGTGTAGCAGATATAGATATGCTTTGTGGAGATGTCTATTACTGTACTGATTGCAGATTGTTTTGAAATTCAGAACAATAATACTTAGTAACACTTAGTAACACAACGCACGTACAATAAATTAAATACGCATTTAAAAAATGGAAAAGTAGGAACTTATTACAATGGACAAGCGATCTCAGCTAGCCTACCTTTGAAATTAGGTTAGATAGACATAAAATATTTTTAAGTATTTATTGTCTGCATAGTCATAGTTCAAAAGCTCCTCTTTTGTTTTGGAATCTTGTCTTCCATGAAATCCTTACAAAAAGTTGTAAAATTATTTTAGAAATGCTAACCTGCAATAAAATATATATCGATGTAGTAAAATGATCACAAATAACTGAGCAATTTCATTAATAGAAAGGTTATCTTTGTTTCTCCAATTGTGTCAGATAAATGTTCGGTTCTCTTTCATTGTCTATCATTGTTAGAACTCAATGAATTGGACTCACTTAACAATAAGACATGGATAAGATTGCTCTGGCATTTATATTTTCCGTATTTGAGACGATTATGAATTTATTCAACACTACGCTCATTCATTTGGTTCTAATTGTTTCTGTTCTCTTCCGTCCGTGGGCTACAAAATTTGGTGTTTTGTTATTTGTAACATTACTTATGAAGTTAAGCTTTACATCCTGCTGAAATATGCGTCAGTCCTTAAGGCTTAAAACCAGCCAATTTGAGGCCTGATAAGAACCCACACGTTCAGCTTGATAGCTATTGAAAAAAATTTATGTATTTCGATTTTCTAAAAAACAAAAAAATGTACTATTAGTGAGAATAGATGTAGGGATGTTTGTTACTCTTTCACGTAAAAACGGCTCAACAGAGTTGGACAAAATTTGGTATGAACGTAGTTAATAACTTAGATTAACATGTAGGATATCTTTTATCTTTTAAAAGTTCTAAAATTCACATGAACGAAGCCTCGAGCAAAGTCTGGTTACCTAAAAATTGATCAAAAAATCAGTCGTGTTCAAGGCAATCAACAAATACAAAAGGCACACTAACACTACAACAGTATACAGAAAACTTTTCCTCTCTTAGCTTAATTAGCTGATGGTCAAACAAGTGCCTCAGAATGCCTCCACGATAATAACTTATCGATTTTCACTTTCAACGACAGCTCATCAAATTAATGCTTGTTTTACTTTAAACAATGCCGTAGTCTGATATAATTTGTTCGCGTCAACGTCAGTAACCCTGCAGAAGGTAAACCTTTTAATAGATTATTCTCTTGTTGCCTATGGTTTGACTAGGGAGGAGTGGTGTATTGGTAGTGGCTATTTTTATCGTATTATTGTCGTTAAAGATACTAATAATAAAAAAAGTTCGGTGCGTGCATTATAAGCATTTCAGTATACAAGGAGGGTATCTTCATACGATTAAAATGTGATTTCACAATTTAAAATTCAATAACTCATGCTTAAACGTTTCCATTTCATTTTAGTTCTTAATGATAATGAGACGTTATTTCACGTGATTTTTAATTACGTTGTGTTTGAAATGAAAACTTCTTTAGCGGATCTGTGCACTTTTTGGTATGGGTAAAAATGTTAAACTCGCAACAGGACACGTGACCCTGATCGAAAATGTGTTAACGAAAATGCATAAGTTTATTCATTAACAAAGTGCGTCGAATTAGATAGTAACTATGGAAACTGTCAAAAGGAAACATTCATAAACAAAGTTGTTTGTTTTGTCAAAAAGCTAAATATTATAATTATTGTGATTTTGGATTCGACATTGCGATTATTAGCATTAAATGTTTCTTTTCTTACAGAGAAACTCAATTGTGTTTTAATTGAACTGTCGTTCAAATAACCAAGAAAAACATCTTACAAGTTTTCACATCTGCCGGCACTCCCTGAGTGCAACCCGTTGTTTTTTTTAATATCGATAATTGTATCGATATCGTAAAAATATCACTTAAATACTTTATTTACCTACGAGGGGACCATCGGACCAACCTATGTATTTTTAAATGATAGTGGAGCAGCGCCTATTATTTCCCGTGAGTTCGGTTTTTAAATCCGCTTGTGTGGTCAATGCCCTTTGCACAAACGAATTTATTTTTGCAGCCCTGACTTCACTCGCGCTTACTATTGTGCGTTTTTCGCTTGTTGATTCAAAAGCTCACTTTCAGACTTGTTTTCGTTTTAGTTTTAGTCGGGCCTTTTGTGATGAAATAGAGCTTTATCTTCCTTTAGAATCTATTTCGTAAAATAAAATTGATATTGGTTGAACAAATATTGGTTGCAAATAACCCCAAAATTACTCACCAAACAATTTCCTCCATAAAAAAAGCAAAAAACGGTGCTACTCGTATTTACCCTGATCGATATTAATATTACCACCATTTACATTTTGAATCCACTAATTGAATTGAACTGTACACTTCCGTAGTGCTGTCGATCAAATTAATTAAACTTTTTAACGGCTAGCTACTCGACAGAAAACAGGGCTCGTACTCTTTTTATAGGTGATAAAATGTACGTTAAATATTTATAAACCGTAGATAGGCATCAGGGTTTTTTGTTAAAAAAACTTTTCAGAGCCGCCTTAATTTAAGTAGAATAACCATGTATTCTAATAATGATTTTTATTACGGCACTCATACGTAGCGCCGTGGGGCCCCAGAAGCCTCAGATATTGTCGCTCGTGACAATAAATAAGCCGTAAAATTTTATTTTACAGCGGTAAACGAAAGACGCTAACAAAATTACATTCAATTACGGGAGTCCGCCCGAGCATTCTTCCACCGCAATAAAGGCTCAGAGCTATGTTCCACGCGTAAATTTTTCGGACGTAAAACTCTGTAAAAGTGAAGTTAGTGAGATGTAGAGCGACAATAAATGTTTATAGAGGTGGGACGGCGGATGTATCACCGCTGCAATGCCGGGATTGTCCCTCACCCCTCACAATTAAGTTTTCGCGAAGTAAAATAAAAATTCCCGGCTCCCAGCCTCATTCGCAAGGTAAACAGGAATAAGGCAAATTAAGTGAGCAAAATAAGGTTCCTTAAATTAGGTCACGCGACCAAAGTGAGGGAATGTTGTTCGGTTGTTATAGGAATGAAAAGTCTGCGTAACGTAATTAAATTTTAAATTTTTAACTTTGCGGTTTTTACGGGAAATTTTCTGCCGCGCCCAGAACACTTCATTTTTCTTCAAGTATCTTTCATCGTTCCCGCTTGATTGCAAACCCTTAAGGATGTTTTTGATTACTTTAGGAATTTGAAAAAGAAATTTAGCGTTTGATTCCGTCAATTTTTATGCAAAATGTATGCAAATGTAGTTGGAAACATAATTTTTATTTTGTCAATAAACATAAGAAACAATGCAGAGATGTGTACGCAATATAACAATTATTTATCAAGCTAATAATTCCTTCAGTCTCCGTCTGTCGAAAACATTACACACACGTGCTTTCGCAACATTCCTAATTATCTCATCTCAGCATCGACACATAAACCCACCAGCTTAATTCGCGAGCACATAATTCACATTTCCCCAGTAGCCGAAATTACCCACTAACGTAACCAATTTTCTTACCTTTGACAAAATCACGGCTCCTCGCTTGCCTATTACGTTACATTACCCAAAGGACGTACGAGGAACGAATACTACGGTGTTAAACATGTGTTTCTGTCGTTTATAGGTTTTGAATCGTGTTTTAATAAGTGTTAAAGCTCATTTTGGCTTGCGGTGGATTTCGTGAGTGGCGGAGAAAGGCGGCATTCTCGAAGACGATCCATAAGGCACTCTCCGGGGATGACGTTAGGCCCATAATAGGTCCTTACGTGAAGAGGCCCGACCGCACGTGTGTTCCGCGGTTCCGTACTCGGGACGGGTGGGCAAATTAGAAAATCTTTTGGGGAATAATTTAAGAAGTAAGCCCGCGGTGGCGGAGTTAACTCTGTTTTACCGTTTTACGTCTCCAGGCGCAGTCTGTGGAGCGATCAAAGCTGAATGCTCTTTTAGGTGGTTTAATTTGTAACTGTAATACTGCTGCCTATTTGAGTTATGAATTTTGATCCGTGTTTTTGTGGTGAAGCGAAATATTTATCTTTTGACAAAGTTAGTATTAATTATCCTAGTTAAGAGTAAGAAATAAATGTATATATTTTCGCCGTTCTAACTACGATAACCAAACAAAGGTCAAGGTGAGAATTGAGACGTCCACATATTTATTGGCCATTTCCATTGAATGAGTAGTATTTTAATATAGGTAATTTCATAACGCTATATTTAAACTCTTTGCATGGTAGCCAGTAAAAAACTTTGAATGATTGAGAATAACACCCAGATAATCATGATATCTACTACGCTATAGAAGACATTGAGAAAAAGTTGAAAATAATTTCGTAGAGGGTCTACAAAAACTCTACAACTCTACGACTCTCAAGTGAAGTTACGTCAATGGGGGCACGTAAGGTAAGACATAATTAAGTTTTTTCGGATTTCATATTCAACTCACGCGCATTGTTTCCGAGTACTCTATCTCGATTCGAATCGAACCTGTCTGTGGTTCTTTATTCTAAGCGAAAATGCTTGTTTCCTTTCTTTCCGGACATATATTGTATCCTAAAAGAAAAGTTTCAATCAATATATCAATATATCACGTTAAAATAGTTTTATCCAAAACAGAGTTTTCTTCAGCTAAAAAAAACAGTTCCGTCTAGCCCTGTGCGAATTTGACAGGCTCAAGGCACGTTCCCGCCGCCGGCTTTTCCTTTCTTTGTCTTAAACACTCCCAAACATATTTAATTAAGCATCGCTTCCAACTTGTATGCACGTAAGTAAACTTGAGCTTTTGTTTGGGACTTAAGCGGATCGCGTAATGGATATCGCGGTTGTAATTAGGACTTTAATGATCAACATTCTTGTATCGCAACAAATAAGAATTATGAGGAAGCAAATTTGATGTTTACTGAATGTTTGAAGGTTTTGAGCGTACAGTGGTATTTGAAATCGAATTTTGTTTAAAGGCGGGACTTGGTGCCGATTTTGCTCGTAAGCCAACTTGTGGCGATACATGTACGAGAAAACTTCACCAATTTGAACAGTTTCACGACTAACTCGTAGATTCCATCCAGGGTACATATTGCACAGTAAAGTATTATTATTCAAATCCAACCATACGGTTGAATTAAGATGTGAAGATACCTTCACAGCAAATGCTTAATGCGTAATGTAATCAAATAATGTGTAATGTACAAACTTCATTCGTACATTAACGGTGGAAGTTTAACATTCCACACATACGGAGAATTTGAACGGTAAACTTTTGTACACTGAATAAGTTTCTACGAATATCACGATGATATCCAAACATCACGAAAACTTTATCTCACTGCCGATCACATTCGTATTTTTCTTGGTTGCTTCGTCACGCGTAAAACGTTGAAATGTATTCCATAAATCACGATACACACGAATTTTGAACAAGAACGCCTAAGAAAAATACTTACTTAGGAGTTCGGCAAGAAAGTTGAACGATTAACAAATGTGCTAACATTTGGGGAGTATCGTTTTAAATTAATAAAGTTGTGCAGCGCGAAATTGGGGTAGTTACGAGTACATTTTCAGGGAATATTGTCGCGTAACAGAGCGTATCAGGAAAACGGCTACCGTGGAAATATCCGGTATCCTAGTAAAATATTGACTCAAATCCCTTAAATCAGAGTTTCTCAAAGTGGGGTACGCGTACCACTGAGGGTACGCCTTGAGTCATAGAGGGTACGCGATAAAATTTATATAAGCGCGACTTAGCTGACTTCCTCGCGCAATATATAAATCGAATAAAGGCTACTTCACTATTTGCGAGAAACATTCATTTAAATGCCAATCTCTGTTTTTTTCTAATCAATTGTCAGTTATTTTACAAATTGTAAACATAAGTAGTATTACGTAACTATTGTACTAATGTAACGTAATCAATTGGCATATATGTATTTCTATGGCCTGTTTAGTAAACGAGTATGTCGTGCTCTTTAAAATCTAATAGTGGTACCCGAAATGATAATGTTGAGAAACGCTGCCCAACTTATAAAATCGTGCTTCCGTCCCCGATGTTGGCAGTATGAGATTTCCGTCATTTTGATGTAGGGCCCGGGGCCGCGAGTGGGCCGGCGAGGGCCATGTTTGCGGGGGACACCTGGCTCCAGGACTGTTTGCTGATCGATATGAGCCCGCTTTGTGGCCTGCCGAGACTCGCTAATGCATTCTCAAGAAATTTGCTCAGCCCACTTCTGCAGTTTCTACTTATAGAATTTCCCAAATATTTTGGAAAGTTCTGGATATAACGACGACCTTTTGATACCAGTGACTGTAATTTTTTGTGTGCCACTAGTGGAAATCTTTACAGAAAGCGGATTGGAGGTAGCAGGAAGGTCATTTCTTATTTATTATTTAGGAAATTAGAAACACTATTTTCCAGCACCTATTGATGTCTGGAACTAGGCGTAATTAACTGATAAGTTTGTAGCTGGCCTTTCTGGCTGAAATAAGACTAATACTAACGGTAACAAGACCAGACTACTTTGGAATACACTAATGAGTTTCACCACACACTATTAACTTAGGTTAATAGTAGTTAATACATAGATATTATGTACCTTGAAAAATTTAGCTAAATCTTTTCTAGATATTATTTAATTGCTCTTATTCGCTTCATGTTAAAATACAAACTTTAACTTTACTAATAATATTCCTTAACAATAAATGCAGTTTAAACACTCGTACTTTAAATACACATACCAACGTACGAGTACGACACAGAGCACCAGAAGCGCACGTACACAATACACAATATCGTAATCCTCCATTTGGGAGGGTCTGCGTGGAAATGGAAAAATATTTGTCTGACATCTAGTCTGCCAAGGGCAGACGTCGCGTAGGCTTATACGGCTCGGGAGCGTTTATTGTTCCGTCTATATTTTTATTGTTTGTTTGTGCGCATCACTATTTATTGTTATTGTCTTACTCAACGTTAATTTGTTATGAACTTTTTTGTGATTTCGCTATGAAACTGCATATAAGCGATAGGCCTTTATAATTTTCCTGTAAATGTAGGTATGGACATAAAAGCTGGTGGACGATCTAGTCATCGTTTCTTTATAATAAATTGATAACTAAAAGTATGCTGTAAGAATACATCTTTATATGTTGAGTTTCGAAGACATCTTTATAATGGCGATATTTCCCTATCTTTGTATAACACTGGATAGAAATGCAGATGGAAGATGCAAGTACGAGTATGTTGTCACTTAATGACCAGTAATAAATGAAAGTCGTTAAATTAAAACACACACAATTTATACACGAATAGTCAAAAAATAGTTTTAACTCCAAAAATTGGAACTAAGTTTTTCCAGGATTTAGGTAATGCAAGACCCTATTTATAGAAACATTTCGAGTAAAGCTTTTGTTACAATATAAGAGCTTTAAAGCTCACTGCACTCAAGTATGCGCAGTCAGTCCACTTTGCAACTTTTCAAATATCCGAGACCAAACTACTGGTCCTTATGAAGGCATTATGCAAACAGCAAGATCATATTATTATTGGGGTATAATAACACCTCTTCACGCGTGGTGTAAGTCACAGAATATGGCGAAATTGGAAAGCAATATTTATCAATTTTGACGACCCAAGTGGCGCAGTGGTTAAGACACCGGTGCGCTGACCGGAAGATCCTGGGATCGATACCCAGCAGAGCAGAGATTTGAATGATGAATTTGAATTTCTGTTTCTGGTCTGGGTGTATTGTGTTCTTGTCTTGTATGTGTCCATGGCACCCACGACACAGGGAATCCTAGTGTGGGGCTATGAGTGTGAAGCGTTATTTATTTATTTATTTATTTATCAATTTAAATCAATTACCCTATATGCCTACATAATACCTTACACATTACGACTAACGTGATTAGAAAGTTTAATTTAAACGATTGTGTATCTACTGAGTATAGTTCTATAGGTACTTCTGCGAAATAAGTGCAACAACTATTTTTTATCAAAGTATTTTATTTCATTTAAATTTAATATATTCTGCCGAATTCGCAAGTTCCACTAAAAATAGGCAGACATACCAAAGACAAATAATTTTTTGCCTAAAAATCTGTGCTAATACATTCAGTCACACTACAAGCAGAAATAAACAAGCTTTCAAACGTCAATTGTTTTTGATTCATTTTTTGTTTGTTTACCTTCATACCTTCATACGGCTTGACTATCATCTCCGCTTCAGCTTATAACAAGGGCCATTAATAGACGGCACTCTCCCGCAGACTGCGGCGTTTTAATGCTCCTTTTATGCCGTGTTCCCAGATTGAGTCTCCGACCGGCATTTAAGCCAGATTGCTTTACACTCATCAATTCCGCTTTAATAGAGCCGTTGCCTTATACTTAATGACCGTGCAAATACGGTAGACGGATTTTTAAACACCTGTCTTTATTTAAACGGTCTGGTCGGTCCATAATAGAGTTTTCTTTGGAAATTGTAGCGATTTGGGGAGTTTTGACTCCTTAATGAGTCTCGATTAATAAAATGGTAATTGAACTTATACGATACCAGTGTTTAAATTAAATTGAATTGTTTTTCTTTAATTAATAATGAAAAGCCTTTAAAATTTAAACATAAAATTTCTCAATTAACTTCTAGAAACGACTAAAAAATCCTGTAATTTTGGTGCTATTATAGTTTACAAAGTGAGATTATTTTAATAGACGCTAAAATAAAATAGCTATTAGTAAGCGCTTAGCTAATCATCAAGTCTATCAATCAGTTATCAATTATCTTGCAATACAAATAAACTCAACATGGCTTGTAAAGTTATTAGTTAAACCAATTACCCCTAAATACTGTATTAAAAGTAACCCCACAATTCAGAACAATTACAACATTTTACTATCAAATCAGAATTGAAATTCGAAACAAAAATCGCGTGGAAAGTTGAAATTGTAGCAGGGCGGAGAGTAATAACTGTTTCGTGCGATACCCGGTGCGGCGACACTAAAGTTAGGCATAAAGTGAGCGCGCTATATCGAGTTAGTGCACTCTCTTAAACAACTTAAATCTTCACGCTTTTTGAAGCTTTTGACGCTGCGCTGCGGTATCGAATAAACTTGCCTTCTTCGGAGTTTTGGAGTAGTTTGAGGGAAATTTGATATGAAATTTTAACGTTGTAGTTTATGGAGTTTCTCCTTGGAATGTTTGGTTTATCTTTAAGGGGTGAATGGTTTTTTATCGATTTATTGTTAGTAGATAGAATATGTTGGCTTTAATTAACATGAAAGGTATAATAAAGAGTAGGTTTAATTCCTTTTTTAAATAACACGTTAATATAGAAGAAACAGTATAATTTTATAGATGCTGATGATTATGAGAGAGCGGTGGAACAAAATTGTCAAATAATAAATCAATTATGTGGGGCGTCGTGGGTTGAAGTGGGGGTTTCAGTAAAATTTAAACAAATTATGAAAATGTTGATTAAACCCACCCTATATAATGAGACGCAGAATCAAACACGAAAAAAAAATTGTTTTTCGGAAAAATTCGAAACTGGCACAAGTTGAAAAAGCATCATAATAATATTTTGTTCAAATAATGTTTCATAATCCGCCTAAAGTTTCTTTTTTGGGGTACCTACTTTTCGGCAACTTTCGATGGCTTGTTATATTCTTTGAATAGGATATCGGACCAACTTCTGAAAAATCGTTTCGAACGCCAATTACATTCAAATTGATAAAGGAGCCACCTGTTGAACCGTTCTTAGCAAAGCGGATAAATGTTCTCGAAAAAGATTTTATTGGTAGAAAATGTTGCCTGCGCGACAGATGTTTTGTGGGAGATTTGCCTCAGAAGTTTCCAAGTTCTTTTCGACCGTAGTGAACGAAAACATATCTTATTGTTAAGCCCTAAAGTTGTTTTTTCCTTGTATTTTCGTTTCTTTTCCACCAGCTTGACTTTTGTAAGTCGGAAGACCCACTTGTAGAGTTTACTAGGTGTTTACGGGTTTTAGTGTAAATTTTATTTGCATTGTTTTTATCTGTGGTTTGTGCTATGTGTATTCTCAAGCAATAATTGATATATAAATGTAACTTAGGATTAAATTAAATTAGGATTAGGCTATTTAGCTCAAAGGCTGAGCCTGTGTGTTCAGCGTCGAAATGCCGCCAGCGTCTTGGGAACGATGCCTCACCATGGGCACTTTGGAAGAAATATTTTTATTATGTTATAATCGCATATTATATTAATATGCGATTTATGAAATTAAATATCACCTGCTGTTACGGTGAAGGAAAACATCGTGAGGAAACCTGCATGCCTGAGAGTTCACAAAAAAAAATGTTCTCAAAGGTACGCGAAGTCCACCAACCCGCAGTAGGCCAGCGTGGTGGACTAAGGCCTACATCCTTCTCATTGTGAGAGGAGACCCGACCCTGTAGTGGGTCATTAATGGGTACTGACACTTTTATTAAGAGATTTTTTTGTATTATATTCTGTAAACAGATATATAAAATTTAATGGTTAAGGTTATCTAAGTTAACATAACAGAAAAGCAAACAAAAAGAACAAAAAGATGTTCTTTTTGTTTGCTTTTCTGTTATGTTTTCATGTTGCATGTTTGAATAAATATATAATACTTAGGATTTCGATTTCAGGAAATTATTTATTCTGATTTGGAAATTTATAAATTTCATATTTTAAAAGAAATTTAGAACTAAGGTATCGAAAAAAAATATATTATAATATGAATATTGAATAACCATTTAAATAATATCTACTAATTATACACAATTGTATTATTAATGAACTAAAATTTACTAGTTTTTAGGCGCAAGAAATATTTACATGAATATTTTTTTTCAAGAGTTTAAAACTTAGAAATCCTATTTTAACGTCAAAATTCGCCCTTTCCCTAAAACCCATTTCAAAATGATAATTTCAAAGTTATTAATGAGCATATTTCCTGAGCCTATACCAAATTAGGTATCGCAAATTAAAAGTCCAATAAAGTGACAAAACAAAGTGCTAATAACCGCGTAAAACCAACAAAAAGTGTGACATACGAGTAAGCACCGCGCGCGCGCTCCTCGCACGGAACAATTACGGAAAACACAAACGTTTAACCTCAAATTTCACTAATGAAAATTTCCATACGAGTTCCGAAGGGCGCGCCTTATCACTTATCTATGGCCATAGCTTTGTTTGTAATTAACGTATGGAGTTTCCGTGTAGCTCAGTGTCGGGAAATAGGTCAAATGCAGTATGGCAATGCTACATTGAATTGTCAGTGGTAACTTGCAAACTATGCAGTAATTGGTTTTTTGTAAGATTGTGTGCACGCGAATATGTTTGTTATTTTTTTCTAATGCAGTGTATGGAATCACATTTAATTTTTTTGAACAATAGTGCTATATTATCCATATGACAATTTTTAGAATAATACTTTTCAGTTGATTTTTGTGTAAGAATACAACAAAATGTCTCTTTATTTTCACTACCATTCATAGTTAAGACGTAAGATAATCCCAATGGATGATATACAAATGTTAGTTGTAGTTGATTATCTAAACTAAATAACCAGCTGAAGGTACTCGTATATACATACAATACCTACATACCGTACATGGGAGTTTCGAATATTAAATCTTAGTAACATAAATAAACTTTTACTTAAAGGCTTACTTTAACAGCAGAAAGCAGAAAAACAATCCGTCCCTCCTGTCTGCTACTTTTTGCATCGTTTCGTCAAAGCGTGCACCATTAAAATCTTTTGTGTGAAACTTTTCAAATTTCCTCAAACTTCTTTCGGTGAATTATAAAACCGGCGTATTAAATTACCGCTCCAAAATGAAATGTCGCGAACAAAATGTTTCTATTATGAGGTATTATCGTGGAATCTTTATGAAGTTACAAAGTGATTGCCTTTATTAGATAGGGCGGACAATAAGTAAATTTAAATGAAGCCGCAAACAAATGTAGGGAGGTTGAAACAATTTATTGGCTTGTATTGTACCCCACAGCTCTCTGGTCGCTGTATCGATGTCGTTTGCATCTGAAATCTTTAGAGCTAGGATGCCAATGTAGAGAATTTCTATATCAGGACAGAGATGTATGATATAAAAATGGCAAACGAGTGACCATTAATAATTAGATGGGGTGTTTGCCTGTAAGCTTGGTATTTCTTAAACCTATTAAATCTTTGTACACATATTCAAGTGATAAACTGATCTCACAGCTCTCGCACATGGAAACTCACGATAATTTGCTTGATATCTATCAAACTTTCATTGCTTTTTAAGAGGAACGCTAATTTTGTAAATTTAATCCAGCTTAGTTTTAATGCACATTTAAAAGTCATTTAATGGGTTTTAACAATTTTATTTTCATTTTCATTTTAGATTAAATGAGATTTAATATTTGAGAATAAATTAATAAACGTATTTAAGTACTAAGTACTTTATTAATGAATGTTCAAAATAGCCTTATTGATATTGGGAGTTTTCTTAATGAATATAGGTACTATTTTTTATCTTTAAAAAATTCCGGAAAGTCCTTTCAAATCCTTAACATCTGGAAGTCGTACGCAGGACTATATTAGAGAGGGGAATTGGCTGGATCTTAATTTATCGAAGTTTTTATGGTTTAATTAACGGAATTCACTTAAGCGAGGGTGGCTTGCCTCGCCTCGGTTGTCGACAGCGCGGTTTACGCTGTATTTTATACTAATAGATGTCCTCCTGGGCCAAGCTATAATTAGCACGGCGCCATTGAAAGTTTTAATTGAAAAGGCTTTGTGCAGTTTTATAGTCCGTGAACAATTTTAGCTTCGTGCAGCCAGCGCTTTATCTGGACACCTCGGTGCAGGTTAAAACACAATATTTCTTTTTAGTTATAGATAAAAATATTAAGAGGAGGATCTTGGTGTTGTATTTACCTACATTAGAATTGGTAACAAATAAGGATGCACCTGACATGAGAGACCGTTCATAGACTTTTAAATATCAAATCCGAACTCGATAACCAAAATAGAAAGACTATAATAATATCATCGTTGAAGGTTAATTTTTGCGTCTATTATTGTTGCGTTGTTTCAATTCCGTAAATTAATTCACCCTTCCGAAATTGTGAATTCAAAACTGTAAATTGTATCCTCTTGGCCCAATTATTATAACATTTATTCTTTATGGGGTAAACAGATCCCTATTTATTAGGGTTCATTATTCGAATTAATTTGTTTGTGTTATGTTGTGGGTTGGGTTGAAGTGAAACCGAGTGAAAGGTTGTTTTCATATTTAAATGAGGGTTCAGGCTTGATTGTAGACATTCACCTCGGAGCCGGGTCCCGGCTATCGGCTATCCGACCATACGTAGTACCCACAAACCCGCAGAAATTTTCGGAATATTAATTACTTAAATGCGTAAGATTGGTTAATGATTATGATATTTAACACGAATAAAAGGTGTCCTTGTTTTATTATTAAGCTGTGTTCATTTTCGGTAGCGGTGTGGAGCGTTTTTTTCACTTCGCCCACGTAGATTAAAGAATTTAGTCCTGAGATGAAAATAAGAGCGTTCATGTAAGAATTACGTTCATATAATAATTACGTTATCAGAACCCGATAAAAATATCCACAGAAACTTTCAGATTAATTTAGTCGAAAGAAGGGTATCTATTCTCTGTCTTCCAAAGATTATCTTATTATTAGATATGATTATGATTAAATTAAATAAAACAAATGTTATTTACAAAAATAATATTTAAAAAAAATGCAGATAGCTTGCATTAGAGAAAACAATGAACGAAATAAGACTGAAGAAGAAGAGAATAAAAAAAATACGACAAAACCAAGACATTTTTTTCATTTTCATAGTGAAATACAACCTCAATAACTTGACACTCAGGTTTATAGCCCACATTTTTTACTTAAAAAGGACTTTATAAAGGTGATGGACAATAAAGGCAGTATCGCTAATTTTTAATTAAGGGAAAGCGGGCAAAGTTGGTTACGAGCTTGCGTCGAGTTACAGCTAATTATGGGTGTCGCGGGGTAACCCGATAAGATATCGGGTTACCCCTTCTTACCGAGACTTAATATAACTTTACAAATATCCAGATTATCTTCTCCGATGTTTGATGAACGAAACGAATGTGATAAATAAACTTAAGAATTTCAGCATTGAAGTAAATTGTCTATATTGCAAAATAAATAGTTCATTGAATAAAGTTTTCATATTATACAGGTTTTTGTATAAATTGCAATATGTATTAAAAATTAATTATTGTAATGTTATTGTATAAAAACATGTTAATGTAACTTAGGTTAAAAGATTTATTTTGTAGTTTTTATTTAAATTTTTTTATCTTTGTGATTTTTTTTTATAAATGTAAAGATAACTTGGATGTTTTATTTTTTATTAAAATCATATTGGGAGTCTTTGTAATTCATATTTTAAGTATAATGCTTAAAATATGAATTACAATATTTTGTGCTGACCTTGTTTATTTTGTGTTTACCTAGTTATTTTAAATAAGTTTACAAAATAAACTAGGTAAGCACAAAATAAAAAAAATGTTCTCAAGTGTTCTCTTGGTTTCAAATATGTACTGGAATGCTTTCCATTTATAAACTCCCAATATATCAAGATATCCGATTGTGCAAAAATATTTTTTTTTTCAAAATACGATTCGTCCCACACGATATTACGTAAATCACATATTCAAACACATGTCAAGCTTTCATCGAGCAGAAGTCAGAATGCAAATCTTTCTTCCCTTTCACAATGAATAACTTCTCAATGGGAACACAGATTCCCCTTACTTCCACTTCAAGTGATTTTGGGAATTTATTTGAAGGAAGTAAGTGGCTGTGTCGAGAACTTATCGAACTCAGGGTGACCGATCACTGGAACTGGGTAGAAGTTTCGACTAGTTACGAATTAGAGTCGTGCAGAGAATGTAATTGTTTTTGTATTATTTAGCTATACACTTACATAAAGGTATACAACCTTTTATGTACTGGACTGTTTCTGCCTAAAGCATTTTACATTTTCAGACTTATGAAAAAAATTACAAAATGTAGACAAAACAAAAAAAAATCCTTTACACTATGTCACAACTGTTAAATACAAAAACTTTCGAACTTTCGAAAATTCGAACAATTTTTGTAGTTCAAGGTTGTTCGAAAAAATATGCCGTATTTTGCCATTGTACAGTAAACCCTGCCTCGTGCGGATTGTCGCCTCGACATGTTTTTAATAAAAGGCAGATTAGGGAATCGGCTCGTCGCTTACATTATAGTAGGTGTAAAGAATGTCATATAAGGCGTATCGCGCTTGGATACATTTCACACCTCGCTTCACGCTCTACCTAAATCTGTTGTCATTTCGGCGCGATCCTTGCGATGTAGGGGCGGAATCCCTCGGATAGTCGCGAGATATTCGGAGCTATTTCTCACACGAGTACCTCGCAGGGTTGCCAGTTTCTTAGAAATTTCGGACTGTCATATCGGCTGAACGATTATTTTTAGCGACAATGTGTGCTATGAGAAAATCCAGGTCCTCGTTTTCTCGGTTGTTATGATTTTATAATATATAGTATCTAGAAAACCTTTCACGGTGTAACTAAGAATAATTATTTATGTTTTATATAGGTATGCCTACTCAAACTCATTCTTAAAGAATCCGTCTATCTCAAAAGATTATAAAAAGCTTCAGTAGCCCTTGGTAAACTTTTTATGTGTCTGTTTATGGCTACTTAGTGGACCTACCAGGACAGACAAATAAGTGACTAAACAAATAAAAACATAAATCTTAAAATTCAATACGTAAAAGGGAAAAGTCAAAGAGTGTTTATTATCCACCACGATCCTTAGTCATGATTCACTAAAGGCAGACACAGTGTTCCAACAAACTTTGCACCTAAATGCATCAGGACCCTGCTTAGTTTAATCCACACCCCTAAAATTCCAACTTCATCGTTTTAATATTTTAGTCCTAGAGAGAGCAGTCGTGTTACCTTGTTACCTCCCTGTCTGAAATTTCTACGGTCGCGTACAAATGGACACGTTGCTTGAAAAATTAGTAACACGAGTGCATTCTTGTGAAAACCTCCACAGCTGTCGTAGAACTTATTTACACCACCTTCACTGTGTTAACTCAACAGATTCATATTTTCATCTCTGAGGTCACTGAATATTTTATGTCGACTTTGTGTGTTTATTTTATTGCCTAAAATTACTAAAAAATCTTCTTATTTTCCGTTGAATTTAAAAGACAAAAGCTCTATGGAATATGAGCTTACTTGTTCCATGATTTTTTTAATACATCCCTTCTTCTTCCTTCCTTGTAGCCATTGCTAGTCCACTGCCGGATATGGGCCTCCCCTATTCGACGCCACTCCACTTGCTCCTGGGCCTTCTGAATCCGACGGTAACCCGCTGTCTTCTTCAGGTGTTCAAAACCGTCCAAAAGTTTCCCCTTTATGTTAGGTACAATTAAAGATATTTGTAAGAATCCTCTGATAAAGTAGCCGATCCTGTTATCTGGGAAGCGACTATAAATAATAATAAGGGAGCTAATATAAAATTTGCATTTATAGAAAATTCAAAACAAGTCCATTATAAACAATAACATACAAATAAACAACCCGAATACCGACACCTAAACGTAAGCCGCTTAAACTCTTAAACACTTGTTAGCGGTCCCAATGAGTCCGGGCTATCTTGTCCGATTAACAAAGAGCTTAACCCCAGTCCAGGCCATTTGTGTTTTTCCGTGCAGACAAATCGCCAACAATAAAACCCGGGCTCCTTCACAATGGGTGTACGCATCGCCTGCTTTTAATTTGCCGAACGTAGGTATATCGGATGGCGCGCTTCGCTGGGATCGCTTAAAAACACTCTCCGGAAAATCCTGCGTCCCGATGGCCCGCCGAATAGAAATATATACCGACTGTTTTAAAAGAATATTTGTTTTTCGATTTTTATTTGTTTAGAAATAAACGGGGCTCTGTTCGAATCGAAAGAATAAAATAATTGCACACTTTGGCTCTATGCAAGAATTATCTTACGCGAGTTCTTTTTTAAATCCACTGGCGCCAAGACTGCGAGAGCATGTTAGCGCATATTTATATAAGTTTTTTTAAAAAAAGGCAGACGAATTTCAACACATTACAAATAAAAATTAATTAAGGATGGCAACCAACTAATAAATTCTTGTGAATTGATTCATTCATTAGTTTTTAGGTTTGTATTTACGTATTTAGTAAAAGAGACAGTTATAAAATAGAAATTTTTGAATTTGTATCATTTAAACCTTCTTGAACATACAGTCTGAAACCGAGCTCTTTATTTAAATCTTCGGTTTTATTGCGTCTGTTTTTACTGCGTGTGTAAATTCCGAAACGGTCTTTTTGTTTGGTGTACCAACAAATCTGTAATAATTAAAGTTCCATCGATTACTCATTGGATTTGAGATGATACTACAGCAGAATTTAATTAGAACGCGGGGGTTCACAGGCGTACGATGTTTTGTTGATAATTCAATAATCCAGCCCTGGGGCGGGTCTCTTTTCACAGAAGCTCTTGTAAATCTCCCCTAGTTAGGCGACCGTCAGAAACTCTGGAAGATTGTCCCGTAGTAGAGGTATACTATGGGACAAATATAGTGCGGAATTTACCCGGGTATGTACTGATAACCCGCAGTAAAGCAAGCAAAATTCTTGCGTTTCGTTTCGGAAGAGTGTTTGCCGAAGAGTCTATGTAGTTATAGGTAACCTGAGTCATCACACCTTTACTTTAGATTTTAGATACAGTTGTGTTACAACGTTCTAGTCCTTATGATCGCAGAATTGCAGGTTATTATGAACAGGACAAAATAATGTATCGTAAGAGAATATCATAGAAAAAATATATTTTATAATGTATAGCAGTGAAATAGAAATGACCGAAAGAGCCACCTGATATGTGGACACTAAAGATCACGAATACAATTAAAAATATATTTAGGCAAAAGGCTATACGTTTTACATCCCAGATACGTAGTTAGCTACCTTAAATGTCACCTGAAGTTGTTTCCATGATAGTCCCCTTCCCCTAGGCCTGAAACCCTCGATTTTGATAACACTCTTATATAATCAGTTAACTTGTTTTTTCATTTCCTACACAATATTTAAGGACTTTGCAGAAAGTTATTTAAGATACCACAAAAAAAGTTAAATTGGCAAAGTTGCTCGAGTTGTAGGTACAGGTGACGTCCATTACGAATCTTTAAAGTGATTTTGGGGGAATAAATTACTGCAAGAGAGCGTTAAGTATATTTTTGACACATTTTGTTTATTTGAGACATTTATAATATTTTGTGGTATTGCAGTGTGTGTTTTCATTTAACTTTTGAAAACATATTATATTGCAAAAGTACTTTTTTATTCTTCTTTCACTATTTTTTATTCTTCTTTTTATTATATTAGAGGATGATTCATTAAATAATATCAAGAAGGTTAATTTTTATAAAAATAAACACACACGCCAAAAAAATCGGTCGCTTGAAGTATATAGGTTGACTTGATTGTTAATAAAATTTCATTATAATCCATTTCGGCGTTAAAATGTTACAAACATCCTTTTCAAATTTTCGCAGATTTCGCATTAATACCTTCATAAGACTTCGAATCGGATAATTTTTCAACAAAGAATGAAGTTCGCGAAAAATAAAGCGAAAATAAGCGAGTCTTCTAAGTCTGGTATGGAAAAGGTAACGGCCACCAGTATTGTGGCCAATTTGTTGAGGCTCAATGTAAGTGAAAAATATTGGTGGCGGTTTATTCGCCGGGCGGGCGGCGGCGTGGGGCGGGCGCTCACTTTATATGAGGAAATGGAACAATTAATTAAATTAGTACTTAAATGTATGCTCGCCACAGGCGCGCCGCATGCCTGTGTAGTGAACGCTTTTATTAAAACTATTTATCTTTAAAATGGTTCGTGAGTTAAGTGGGCTTATTTTGTATATAAATATCAATTTGCCACAAGCGGTAATGGTCTTTATTAGAGCTGTAATGAATAGTTATTATAGCATGGTGTGTTTTATGAGACCCGCTGACCTTATTCTATGTTGCACCCGGTAAAATACCAAGTTAAAGCACTACTTTGAGTTTATCTTTCACATATTGCCTTGGATATTAAACCATAATTCTTAGATTAATTTGTTTACAATTTTCCATTTTAATCTATCGCGTTGACCTGCAATATTTTGCTTATAAATTTCCTTATGTTTTTACTCTTAAAGTTTACACTGAAAAGTGAAAATGTAGGTAGTCATATTCGTGATATCACCTCGGGTGTTAGTAAAATAATACACAAGAATGACTATAAAACACAAAAAAGACAATTCGTCGTAATTAATTCAACAAACTGGCAATCGACTAATGAATCTTACGAATGAGCTATAAAGCTATTCGTATATACCCAAACTAGCTGTGTATAAGCCATTAACACATTAGTGAAGTGGCGAGGTGTATCAACGGTTAAAGCAATATGTGTTTAAAGATAGCTGAGTAAGGTTTAAATTAGGTTGGCGAGGATAATTCGGTCAGTAATGAATGAAACAGTCGATGCCGTATGATAAATGGGAGGGAGTGCCGGTCGTTGTAAGTGGATTAGCCGTGAAACTTGTGGATTTCAGTCACTTTTTGCAAAGAAAAATGTTGCTTCTTCTTTGTTGGGGACTGGTGAGTAAGAATCAATGCCGTGCACGAACACTATCTCAGTGTCTTGACATCTTCCCATACTAATAGCAGCTCGATACGATTACGTAAAGTACGTAAAAAATAATTAACATCAAATACATTTAGAGTTATTTAGTCATTATGTGGGATATGTACCAATGTTAAACCAATAATCTTCTTACACTCAAAAGAATCACCTACATAATTACTTAAATATCACAATTATTTTAATTAAGTAATTTTTACTCTGTTTTCCTTTCGCAGAGAGAGGCTAAGCATAGTACTTACAGAGTATTTCTAAAAAATACTCAGACGAATAGCATTTTTTAAATCAATTGTCTCCAGACAATGGAACGTCTCGAGTGGCAGATTGAGCGGGAAATAGGCCCAAATAGTATATAACATCGAAGAGCAGCGTTTCTCAAATATTGTTCCAGCCTTGACAGGTTTTGTTACTTACTGTGGGCTAGACTGCCCACGGCTTTGTCTGCGTGGATTTTAGATCTTGGTCCAGGGAGGGCTAAGAGTTATTATAAATGTTAATCCAGTTTAAAAACTAATTGCATACCAAATTTCATGCAAACCTTGATGACTTGACTTGACTTTTAAAGGAGTAGGTAACAAAAATCAATCCGTCTAGCGTTCCACCTTGAATTTTGATTGTCTCTATTTTAACTTAACTTCTTACTCGAAAACAAAATACTTCTATGAAGTCTTTCTACTATTAATTTTTCTACCGATTCTACCAGAATTCTATTTCATTAAGACCTCAGTAATTCTGATATTGTTGTTGGATAAATTTAGCTTATTGATTTTTTCGGGACAACGAAGACGAGTAAGTATTTAAAATACCCTAAAATGTATTAACCCAAGCTTAAAAAACAGAGGTTATATTTATCGGTAATGTATGTTTCTCGATTCTTCAACGATGACTGGACATTTGATATGTCTTTTTAATTTAATGAAATATATGTTTTTTTTTGTTTTTGAGAAAGTCGAAAAGCAACACTTCGCTTGATAATTTTCGAGTTTGTTTAAAATTAAGGTAAATTCTTCAATGACTTTGTAGATCGTGGTTCAAAATTTGAGAAACGCTGTCGTAGAAGGCTCCAACAATACGCACCCCGATGGTATATGTACGCTTACTGCCAATGGAACCAACGTTCAGTCGCAACTGTTTGCAGACAAACCTTGGGGTCGACTTAAGTACTATTTGAACTTGATAGGTTGCAGTAAAATAGAGTTGAGTAGGACTTAAAATATTATGAATGAAAAAATGTAGATGTAATTTTATGTAATAAACAGCCAAACGGGCTTCCCTATGGAAAATGGAACGTAACAAGGATTACGGTCAAAATAAGGGGGTTGCCCGTACATCAGTAAATTGCCCCAAAACTGTGATTCACGAAATATTCAATATAAATGTGTTGATTTAAGCAAAAAGCCTATTTTGTTAAATCAATATCAAATGTAGATTTTTCCACATATTTCACAGGCAGATAAATCATTTTTTGACGGTCAAAAAACTTCCTCACGAAAATTGCATTCAGCTTGTTCCAGCAGAAAATGACATCATAGTTCGACTTATGGCGAATATGGTTTTATAATAAAAAAATCTTTAAATTTGGTCCCAACTGAACCTGAAAAATGCACAGCACTAACCTCGCAATTCGTTCTGTATTCTGCGCTCACAAACTACAATGATACTTCAGCGTCCCGGCTTTGTGAAGCTTAATCCCAACTAGTTTATGGACAAGCCAGTCCGTTGTACTGTCTGTAGGTACTACTGTGTACAAACGACCACCCAGTCGAAAGTTATAGGTGCGCACGTACTGGGCAAAACTCGGTTTTGATCAGAAGCTACCGTTAAATAGATAGATTTTTTGCCTTTATTCCTTAAAATCAAATGTCAGGATTTCATTAACAAATGATTAATTTCATTCCTTTAAGAATGTTTATTACTAAGTCAGTTATTCAAACATTTTAATCTAAGGAAGTTCAAGTAAGTTCAATGTTTCTAGCAGGTTCGAAGGAATCGAAGTTTAATTTATTCAATATTAGATAATTTGAAAGCGTTAATCTTGTTTTTATTGTGTTAGGTAAATAGGGCCAATTATCTAAATCATTCTGACATTACAATTTAATAACTATAAGAACTTTGGTCTTCGCAAAACGTATACCTGTGACCATATCTCGGTCGGTCACCTTATCAGTACTCTGACTTATAATCAAAATCAATAGATACTGACTCGTGTTCATACATAGCCCTCGCATACTGGATGTTAACAATACATCGTTGAAATATCTTTGAAAAGAAAAATAGAGTAAAGCAAATATTGAACCTGAAAAACATACCTATAACGTTCCAATTTTCCGACAGTCTGGCTATTTTCTGTTCAATATAAATACCTTCTCATCAACGGAATGAATATTGGATTTAACTATTGTAGGAGTAGCAAAGCAAAATTAAATAAATGATACCGTATTATGAATATTGATAATGTTCATATTTTTTTGGTTTTTGCGAAACAAAGGACATGTATTTGCATTAAACTTTAAATATTTTACTTTTTTTAGTTATAGACAAAGCAAACGAACCTAGGACCAAAATAAAACTAGTACCCTGTTTGAGGTTGCGTATAAACAAACACCCTTCAAATTGCAACATAAGACTTTGTGGTTCCATGAGCGATAGTCACCAAAACTATGGTTATAGAACCAGTGTAGGTCATAGGACTCTAAGCTTCTACCAAACACCTACACTTAAAAAGTACGAGTACGTGAAGGTAAGTGTTTTAAAAAATATCAAACAATTGTACGACCACATATCGCACTTGTAAGTATCTACATCGAACACTTGTACAATGATATACTTACCTACATAACGCTTATTATAACGCTTTACTTGAATTAAAATCAGAGCAACAAGATGAAAATACTCAACCGACTTATAGCCACTAAAATCAATCTTCCCGTAAAGAAGAATGTAAAACAAAACCGATAAATCCGTATTTCGTCTGCGGATCTCATAACGAGTCCCGTTCGGTTGTTAAGGGGCGTCGGGTTTCCCCTATTGATTACCCAAAAAGCGGAAAATAAAATTGTCTACCTCCAGGCAAGACCGAAACACAATACCGCGGTGGGCCCCGGACAGTGCCGGATTTGGACAAACAAGGCAAGATTGCTAGAAAATTGTTAAAGGTTTTTGTATTTTCATATGACAAGATGCTGCTACAGGATATCAATAATTGGACACCGAATATTAGTGTCCTTTTATTTTTGGGTCGCTTTTATATTAGAAATACCTTTTTTACCTATTATTTACGAACAACGGTAATTTTCTTTCTATGGTGTGTCCAAAATGCGTGAGTTTCTTTTTCATTATATTATTATAGTCTTTGATTAGCTTTCGTTTTTTTTTTCTTTAAATAAATACAATTAGTAAAAATAAACTAATTTTCACTTATCGTTCTCATTTAATTTAATATGTGTATTATAAGTATGATTTTTTAAATTATGACACTATAATATTTATTAATATCTACACTCTATTTTTCACTTTATTTTTTGACACTTAATTTATCTTATGTCGTATATTTTCATAACATTTTATGTCCGCTCAGTAACAGCGCGTTAAATCGAGTTTATTGTTTAATCTGGAATCCGGCACTGGCGTCAGATACTCGTATACATTACAGACTAAACTAGCTCCCCATCTCGATTCACCAGCACTTAAATGAATTAAATCTTAGGTTGTAGTTTAACGATGCTGTCTTTTTGTGTACGGAGAATGATGAAATCTTGCACTATTGGGAAATACGGTAACTACACTTAAAGCATGCGGTTAAGTCGAAGACAATCCGGTTTTATCGTAAACAATCTAAGCACTACTTATTATTGAAAAAAATAAGTTTAAATTGCTTTAAAAAATTATAGTTATAAGAAATCTGTTTCAGTATTAAATAACTAACTGTTTTTAAATGTTTATAATTTTGTGTTTGCGTTATTTTAAAATAGCAAATTATAAATGGACGTGTAAAAAATCGACTATACTTACCTTACCCAAAACACCTCTAACGTAAGAAAAATATTAAAGAATGCAACTAGAATTCTAATCCGTTTGAATAAGCCTGTTAAGACTCGAAATAAAATAAATTATTGAAACTAGGAAGTTGAATTTGTGGCAGCTTCGAAAGTTACGTGAAAGTTATAACGGGGTTGACTGTTGCTAATATCGCACGGCGAAGTTCCTCCGCAATCTTTATCTAACAACTAGCTTAGGCTCGCCACTTTGCCCGCGAGTTAAGAATGAAAAATATTCTAAATGTTATCACTGTTATCAGTACCGCGAACATGAACACTATCGTAAAAATATTCTTTTACTTAACGTGTGTCATTAATTAGTATGCGAAAGAGATAGCATCTGTTACATGTTCCATACTAATGAGTGTGACATACGTTAACTACACGAATACTTTAACGATTTAAAAATATCCATGAAATCACTCAACATTTAAAATAAAATTCAAAAGCGCTCACTTTATTTGCGATCATAATATCTTATAAAATATTCATAATACGTCACACAACTTATTCCATTTAGGCTTCATAACTCCTGTTCGGAAAGCCTATTAAACTTTTCCTTACTTACGTACACGACACAGGCCAGTTGCTATAGAAACGATTACGTAGGTATAGATATTTATCAAGGAAAAACATCTCGAATTAGTTTCTCACTTGAAGTAACATGGAGGGCGGCTGTATATTTTGGTGTTCATAATAATAGAGGAAGCGTAGGGGAGTATAGGCCCGGATTTATTTGGTTTTTATTACTTTTTTACGGGTCCCACAGTGACACGGATAGGCTGGTGACACCGCACATGTTATGATCTGCCACATAATGTTGAAGGAATGGCACTCTTGCCTTTTATCATAGCATAAAAAGATGAAGTACCGTGATAAGTAACTATAAGTTTGATGGTTATCATTTAGTTTCATGGTTACTACCTAGGCGGCTTTTAGCGCCAACAAGCACCGCCATTATATAAGCATAATGCAAATATTAAAACTAAATTAGAAAAGAACATAAAATCTGGTAAAAAAAATTTTCCTAACACCGCCAAATTATAGGTACACTTCTTATTTAAGTGTCAGTGATATCTGTCTAATCTCTGTTTCAAAGTTACGGGAACGAAAACAAAGAAACTTCGCTTAAATAATTTTCCTTTTGTATAAACACGTGATTAAAGGCATTCCCGTGACATATGTACAGACATCGCTTAAAAATAGTCAGTTAATACATTCACGGAATCCATAGTACATAGTTTTAACAATTGTTTTAATAGATATATTCTAAAAACAATACCAAAATACACACTAGGTTTACGACTATTCTGAACCATTGAAACCTGCGAACGTTTCGCATGTTTCTTTTATTTCTTTGACTTCTCCAAACCATTTGCTATCTGCGGCCATAACCACGAGTGAGTGCTCGCCACAACAAAACGATGCACTCAACGAAACTAAAGCAAGTCGGAGCGTCGTTGTTCTAAGGGGTGTAAAAATAAAAATAATAGAGGTTGTTCGCGCCCAATGGCTGGAACGACCCGCGAGTGTTTGCATTAGATAAGGACAGGCGAGAAGGGTTACAGCTACTCGTGCCATCAGTGTAACGTATCTTGAGATGTACAGTGAATGAAAGTGGTTTATTTATGTGGTTTATTTGAGCTGTACCACCGGATGGAGTGACGTAATGTGTAATGATGTCAGCAGTCAAACTGAATGAGGTAATAAAACCTGAAATTCAAAATAGAGAGCGTCGAGGATAATTTATCAATGAAAGTACTAACAAATAATTGTAATCTACTGCACCTAATTATAATTTTCGTTTCTTTAATATCTTATCTATCTAAAATGGAATAGGTCCCAAAGGTTCAGCTTCCTTTCTTTAGTCAACTTTTTCTTAATACCTACCTATATCAAAGGTTAAAATATTAACTAAGAACGACCTTACAATTTCAACAGCTTCAAACGTTAATTCGTCTCATAAAGATTCATGTATACACGAACTCCTTAACTCACGTTATTAATGCAAAGGACGGCCAGCCAAAGGACACTGTGCTGTAAAAAGGCCAAAACCAAAATACAATTTAAAAGAGAATTCTTAAAGAGCGAAGACGGTGTCGCAAAAAGACAATTTGGCCCGCCCGGGGCCGGTTTGTCTTTGCTATTGTGAACTGTTATTTCGCCCACTTTTATGAATTATTTCCAGTTGTTTTTATCACCGGTAAATTTAAATGGAAGCCGCGGACGACTGCAATGTTCGGAATTTTCTGTTTGAACTGCAAATCCTTTATTACGAGCAGAGCTGTGGTTTCTTTCGCCCTTTTAGTGGTGACCCCCGGAAAATATGGTTCAATATTGGAATGGAACGCTTTGTGTATTGTTGGTTTGAAAAAACTAGTGTGGATTTTTTTATTTTTATTAATATGATTATACAGTTTACATTTAGGTAGGTATCTAGTTCGTAAAGTACCTACTTAAACTGTATGCAATGTGTAAAATGAACCATCGCGTTAAATCTTTCCAACAATCTAATATTATATAGGTATTTAGTATTAAAAATTATTTTGTACGTTGTAAAAAAACATTTCCATAAAAATTTCGTTAATTGCATGAATTTTTGAAATCCACATAATTATCATTCGAAACTCCACACTGTGAAACAAGCAGCTCAAATTAACCTCCTGTTTGTCGGTCGTCAGGGTGCTTGTAATGCAAATTCCGTGCGCTCGACTCAGGCACTCAGGCTTTTCAGCGTAATTGATGCCACCATGCCACTAATTGAATAGTTTACACCGAAATTCGGTTTGAATTTGTAATTTTGTAACTTAGTTCGTGGTGCCGAATTAATAAATTATATTAGTACAGTTTACAACTCTATTCAACAAGTGTACGTTTGCTGTATGGTGTAGGTACGTGTTTAGTTTAAATGTTAATCAAAATTGCGTTGAAATGTAGAAATGATTTTTAAATAGGTACAAATTATCGTCAGTTCAATGAAACGTGTAAGCTTAAAATTAAGCACAGCACAGATTTAAGCACGGAATGAGGAATTTAATAACTAAGTACTTTTTATTAGTCTTTGTAAAGTAAAATTTTGCAATAATACAATCTCAAAGAAAGAAACATCTGCGAATGCACTGGCAAATACAAACAGCGGCCGCTAATAAAAGTAGCAGACGCAATAAAAAATGGACAGAAGAAATAGAACGGAGCTTAAAAATTTACACGCATAGTAAACTCGCGTTCGCCCGTGAAGAATTTTCGTTTCAAGCAACGAAATAACGCGAACAAATAGTAGGAAGCGTTGACGAAACGAATGAAAAAGAATCCAACAAACGTAAAAGAGATTACCCACGCTCCAACTGCTCTCAACTTGTATAAACAAAAAAAGCTCAATTTGTCTGCTTTAAAACAAGGCGAAATTGCCATAGACTGAGCAAAGACGGCCGGGGAATATTAAAATCGTTTTTAAAAAGACAACAGACAGCGCGAGTGCGCATCGTTTTAATTTATATTGAGGCGAGCGTGGCAGATCTGAGAGGTTCGAATGTTTTCTAATTTTGAAAAACGTTCAACTATGTAGAATAAGAGTAAATACATAATGTTAATCCTATTCTAACACAGGGTTTAAAACAACTGGTATATCTCAAAATTCTCAAAGTAACCGGAAGGGTACAATCCGGTTACTACAAACTACAAATATCGAGCCGGTTCAGCCATAACAGTCTAACAAAGACCTATGGCTGAATGATCTTGCAACTTAAGAACTACATTGGTAGTGGTAAACACTGATTTTACAATTCGTCGAATAATAAAGAAACGTTGACGCGGAACGTATTACGCAAAATGAAAAATGAAGTTAACATCTTCATCAACTTTTCCGCAGAAGATTTCATTCGCTAAACCGCGTCGAGTCATTACCATTCGTAACGTCATAAGCGGTTGTGTTCCGCAATATAAAACGGGCTTTAGCGTATTTTTGTGTTAGGCTCCCCTCTGTTGATTACGCACAAATTGAAATAAATTGAATTTTAAAGCTAGCCGCCTTGCCCGAACCTACCCCAGAGGCGAATACAAGATGCGCTGCAACCACGGAAGGGTTATTTGAACGACGTAGGGTTGACACTTATGATATCATACTGCGGTTATCGTCTCTAAATATTGTGAATATTAGTAGCGTAATACTCTATTACAATAATAATAGTTCACTGTTTGGTCTGTTAAGGTGTAAATTTAACAAATTCTATGTGTAACTATTACTAAGTACAATTTAATATTAAACACTATGTTTCCAATTGTTTCCTCCTTGATAATCTTTTACCAATATCTATCACTAGTTGGTGGAATGAAAATATAATAGTTTCATAGATAAAATGAGGCTTAGGTTTCTTAGATTTCGTAGCTACTTCAGAGCCAACGAATGGTGATAAAAATGATGACTTTTTTCGGTCTGACTTTAGCATTCATCATATACGTACGTATGTTACCCCTACTAAGCACCGGTGGGTGTAAAAGCCTGCAGGCCACATGATAAGTAGGTAATGCTATGTTACTAATTTATTTCGTTTGTATTTAGGAGGCTGTATTATTCTCTCATCATTTTCCAAAGCAGCCATCAGCCCTAGTTAAACATCTGCGGTGTAATAGCAGGGTTGACGTCTCGGCTCAAAGCAGCCTCACAATAACTACCTCTGTCACTTTCAGCCCACATACATAGAATTGTTTACCACAAACGGTCTTCAGGATTCTTCTTAATAAACATGATTGCATTTATCATATTATATTTGTATACTTCCAGTAGAATTGTACCAAAATCTTATTATTATTTGTACGTTTCTACATTACACCTCAATGGCTATCAACTAGAAAAAATTGACATGATTATGAATTATTTGTACTTGTAACTTTTATTTAGAAAATATAATGAAATTGGACAGTTTTTCAAAATGTTAGGGGCCGTCCATTAATCACGTGAGGCTTGAATAGTTTGACAAAAATCACGAAATGTCACAAGGGGGAGGGGGGGAGTAGTAAGATATCACGTGTATTTATTTTTTCATTATTTTTTTAAACGCGCGATTTTTAAATCGTAAAGCGGCGTGTAGTGCGTGTGTGACCTTGACTCACAATTTTATCATGGTCCTTTATTTCAGAATAAAATATGATTATACTGGTGGGGGGTAGTCTTAAACCTCACCATGTATCACCAAGGGGAGGGGGGTTAAAAATGCTTAGAAATAGAACACGTGATTAATGGACGGCCCCTTATGGGAAAGTAAACAAGATTTTACTAACAAGAAAATTGTAGTTTTAACTTAATCGTTTGTACTTAATTAAATTCAGAAATTATACAAGCATATTCTTATCATAAAACTGTGTTTTATAGTTAATCTGTATAGGTATGTAAGCCACTGAAATTGTTGGTAATTTCTGTGTTTCCAACACGTGTTAGCAATACAAATGATGGCAATATTCTTCGATTGAGATCCAGCTTCATCCCGTACCTCCCTTCATCCCTATAGTCTAGAATATCCTTAACATTTTTATAGCAACCATGCAGTCTACGACATTGCTACTTCTCCTTATTGCTCAATTTGACTTTATTTAACGCATTCGGGCGCGTCTCGCGAGCCGGCGGCGAACAGATGTGGTCTACTCCAATCCACTTAGCACCACAACCTAGAATCGCTTTAGTCTGATACTCTGCAGGAAAGTTCAGAAAGGAAATCTTCACATAATTTTGTTATGGCCCATTTTTTTTACATGGACTTCTGCTCACAACAGTGGGAGGCCTGGAGCATACTACACCACGCTGCTTGGTGGACTAGTGGCCAACCCGTATCGGATGTTTTCAAACCGCTCATAGGGTTATGGACTGCTATCGTATTGATAACAACTGAGACTGTCGGCTTAGCGTGCCCTCAGCACGAACGCGAGCTTTTAATTCGCCACTAGCGGTCACCCATCCAGTACTGACCGCACCCGACGTTGCTTCACTTTTTCGATCACTTGCGGTTGCGATTGCAGTAAAGCATTAAAATTCCTTTCTGCTCAATTTGACTTTATTTAACGCCATTCGGGCCCGTCTCTGGTTGGCGCCTAACAGATGCGGTCCCACTTCGAGCCACTTAGCGCCGCAACCCGGAATTGTTCTGCTCGTAACTAAGACAGCAATTTTTCATTTATAAGTACAGTGCTCTAAGTATTTAATTGTTTGTTACAGGTACCTACTTCCTTTAATTCATATTCATCACTACTGGTCTTTACTTCACATTCATCACTAAAGGTAAGTCTTCTTCATCTATCTACGAAAATATAGCTTTTACTCACTGACTATTCACACAATCTCGAGAAATACTTGACCTGTCTGTCTGGGTCTCATCTCATCTCATCTCACAGTGAAAAGAATGTAGGCCTTAGCCAACCACGCTAGTTTAATGCGAGTTGGTAGATTCTACATGTATTTGAGAACTTTCATATTTCCTCACAATGATGCCCAAAATCTTTTTCTTTTGAGAATGAGAATTTGGTCGGTAACCGACCGGTAGTGCCTGCACGTGCGCGTGCTTTTTAAATAGTTATAAAAATATGAGGTCCATAAAACTGTAACAGAACATTTCGGTTACCAAAAGCTACCACTGGTTACTTCCTTTTAAATTCATCAGATGTAATGTTTTGCCAAAATGTCCATATTCGCGGAGTCTCGTAGCTTGAAGACTGCGCTCCTGCATAATATAAACTTGGGTCTAACTTTGCTCAATTTAATTAGCACCGTGTTATTTTGACTACGAAGTTAACGTGTTTCCAGGCGTTGTTCTACTGCTTTGGCAAAATCTGAAATAGAGTTCCTCATTATTAAATTTTGAATGTACTACAAGACTGTGCATGTGGCTTCGTCCGCGTTGATTTGAAAAATTGATTCAGTGAGAGATAAAGAGTATGTTAATCCACGCTATATTTATTTCTACATTTTATAGCTATATTTGCCACATTTATAGCTAAAATTACCTGCATAGCAAATTTCAGCCAAATCTGTTCAGCCGTTTTTGCGTTAAAGAGTACAGACGTATCCATCCTCACAAACATTCACATTTATAACAGTAGTACGATAGGATTTTTCTTACCTATACTGTGAGGAGTTACGCTCGTTGCCCAAGAGTGGGACATAAAAAACCAGTTGCGGCCAGTAGGTACATTGACATAGTAGTCGATTTTTTTAATTAAAAATGCATTAAAGTCGACACTTCCCAAATCTTCCCAATAAGTATCATACCTCAGTAGTTACCTACAGTAAAATAAAAATGTCAAAGCAAAAACCTACGTAGTGCGAATATTTGCATTATGTCATTCCTAGCAATTCTGGAATTGTATTAGTAAAACTGGACAGACATAAAGCTGAATACTTGTCAGTAACACTAGCGTCATGCTGCGAATTGGTAATTGAATAGCGCAATAGTTGGGAGTTTAGGGCCGCTCAGTTACCCGGGACAGTTCGTGTAATAGAATTAAACGCAACAAGGATTTTAGTAATAATCACTTCAAATATTATATATATTTTTAATTGTACACAAATTGAAAGATATTAGATCTCAATTTGACGTTTAAAGGAACTTATTTTGGATATTCATGTTATTATCGTTCTAAAAACCAAAATTAATTACACATTCTCTTGTCACTCCATCACCCGTTAACACAGAAAGCACTAAAGTGAAAACAATTAAACGAAATCCGCTAAACAACAGACAGAGAAATGTTGATGATTTGCAAACAATAAGACAGTAATTGAACGTCTATCAAAAATTCGTTCGCGATACCTCGCATCAACGTCAGGAGGAGTTACCTAATTTGATACTTTCCTCTAAAAATGACGACGAAAGAGTAATTCGAGGAGCCGTCGTCACCGAAATTAAACAACAAAGTACGTAAATTCGTAATCCATCAGAAAACGTCACTCCGGAGAGATCAGCCGGCAAATTTTAATTCGGAATGAAGCTCTTAAGGGCGCGGTTTATTGCGGGGTGGAGTTAATGTTTCGCGTGACTCGACTACCGAGATATCATTTTAATTTCGCCAGCCCTTACTCCTATCTGGAGGTGTCTCGCAAGCACCGTCAACTTTACATATTTTTAGAGGGCATGAATCTCGTTAGAAAAAAGAATTTTGTAGTAAACAGAGTCGGTTAATGGAAATTTGGTTTTAGTATGCAGCGGCGGAGAATTACGGAGCTGAGAAGAAAGCCCGTTCCGGAAACCTATGAATTACGTGGTTCTCTTTGAAAGGATTTTTGTAAGGTAATTTTAATAGAATATGTCATGCCACATGCGTCGTGTGTATGTGAGACGGAACCAAATTATATCTCCATGTCGAAGCTTATTGACAATATTTGCCTTAAAACTCTTTGAAAGAATATTAGACTCTTTTCTGTTTCTCATTAAATTCCATTTTTATAAGTCATTATCTGATCCAGCAGGCTTAGTGCTTCCAAATTAATAAAAGAATTTATTTTGTACAATTGAGAATGATAATTTTATATCCTATAGGGGTTACATTTTTCAAATTCTGTTTAAAGCTAAATAATTGTAATCGTAATTAAGCTAACTCCTGTCATGTCCATCGCAATTAGTCGGAAAGTTAGTATCTTTCCGCTTTAGTTCTATAGATACCTATTCCTAAGATAAAAATGTCAATGTGTTAATATTTAAAACCATCGTTACCTCGATAATGTGCAGTAAAATTCGCTATAATATAAACGCAGTAGCGCTCGCCAGATTGACTCTACCAAGTTGATTACTAAGCACGTCGTAAAATCGGAGTACACGGTAAAATAATGAATATAAAACAGTAAAGAAGTTACTCTACGCAGAAATGTGAAAACACACGGGCTCTTGCTTCGGGGGAAAATGCGGTAACAAAATAAAAATTTTAGTGTTGAACTTAACTTAGATATAGGTAACTGTTCTTTACAATAGTTGCATACCTCATTAAATTTTTGAGCTTTAAGAGATTTTGTATGTATACCTACTTTATTTTAGATTAGAAGACTATAAAATTGGTATTTTAAAGTCATTATTTGTACTTAAAAATATTTCAAAAATAAGGTCTGAGGGAATCTTATTCGAAAATTTCAGTTTTCTTTGTATTAACTTTTTAATAGACTGTTTTTATTAACTTGTGCTAAAAGTTAAGATTTTTTTCAAACGTCTTGTACCTACAAGCTGCGCTAAGATTGAAGACATATAAAATGAAGTTTACTTCTTTTATTTAATATTAACTAAACTCATTCATCCAAACGACCGGAAAACCTTCCATATCTTTCATTGAGCGAGGGTTAACTTTAAAATCATTTGTAGTTCCCCGCTTAGTATTCAGCGCTGGCCCTGCGGACATATTTTATATTTATTACCGCTAACACGACGCCGATGACGTGAATTGCACCTTTTAATATCCATGCACGTCTTCCCTTTTATGAATAAGGATGGATAATGTAATGGGAGCATTATAAATATATTACATTCCGTTCTTATCACACTTCAATGGGTGATGGTGATCCAATCTAATGTAATGTTGCTAGTTTTATAAGTACACGTGCAGATTTTTTCAAATACTTAATATGCAAAATCGTCTCGATATATGCGCATATATCGTTTTATTAAATTATCGTTCATTTCATGCAGGTTTATTATATTAAAACATATATTAAATTAAAAACAAATGTTTAATGGCAAATTTGTTAAGTAACAATTTTAATTAATGACATCGCCTTCATACAAATGTATGAATAATGATGTGTAATTTTTCCGCCTCGATAAAACGAGAATTTACTTGCAATCTGCCGATAGCGGTTTACAAGATATCAGCGGGTGTGCTGAAGCTATGTCGCAGCTCATTACTATTTCAATTACCTGATGAAATTGATTAGTATAAAACTGTAAATTTAATCCTCCTCCATAACACGTAAATTTCCTTGCAATTGTACTGCAATCTGTGGGTAAAGCCTTACAAAAAATCAATACACATCAGATACAGAGGGTGTGCGGCTCTGTCGCGGCTCATTACCATTTTAATTACCTGCCGCCGAGCAGCTGCGACCTCCACCCTTGCTTCACGTCATTTTTGTTGTCCAACTTGTAATAGATATGATAGATGGACCTTGTTCAGTTTAATCTAAAACTGTGAAATTTTGAGTTAATAGTAAGCACGAGTCCTTAAACCTCTTGTAATTAATAAACCGTAATTTTATTCGCTTTGGTTCAAGTTTTTATTTAAAAAAAAATTCTGCTTGTATAAGGGAAATATGACACGTGTTTTCATGGAATAAAGTTCAGAAGAATCTTATTTAGCAAAAAGTAATGATAATAATAAATAAATAAATTAGCACGTTCTCGCGAATTACTTAATTTTTTTTTAAGATTTTTACTTTTATTTATAAATGACACAACTAAATACAGAACTTGAAGAAAGTTTAACAAAAAGAACACGGATTCATAGTTTCTCTCCCAAATAACAACTTATATCACATATCAACGTCACAAAGACAGTGAACACAGATCATTAATCAAACTCAACTTATACTCGTACAAATTACCCGACGTGTGTATAGCGAAGCCAACTCCGTCTGGGAGCTGAGTTCAAAGCGCCGCGACAAATAATCCGCTGAAATGAATCTGTTAATTAGGTACCAATCCGTCTCACCGCTAATACGTGGAAAGATTTTCTCGTTAATGGAATGTAGAAATAACAGGCCCTTTTAAAAAATATGATCTAATTTCTGACCCAGCAGGCTTCGCTCTGCAAAGTAAAGGGTTACAGTAGGTACAATGTTGCCTCCACGCGGAACTTTACGTTTTTTACTTACACTCATGTATTATTTATCTCATTTTTTAAATTTTACAACACGTCACTCTTTTTAATATAAAAGAAGAAAAATCAAACGCGTTATAAAGGAGCCCCCAATTTCTCAAAATATGTCTATTGTGCAACCACCTGTGTCACCACCACACCTGGGGGGATTTCTTGTGGGAGGTAGCTCTTGGGCCTCTTGCCTCTTGAGGCACGCGAGCAAGTGGTGGAGTGGTGTGGACTGGGCACTCAGAGTCTCCTTAAATGTGCTGGAAGGAAGTACTTAAAGGTTCATTTGCAAAAGGTTTTCATTACTTAATCACCATCTAATCCAGTAAAAGGTGACTCCGCTGTTCTCCTTCTTAATTAACCCCCGACGCAAAAGGAGGGGTGTTATAAGTTTGACGTGTCTGTCTGTCTGTCTGTCGGTCGTGGAATCGTAGCTCGCGAACGGATGAAGAATTTTCAATTTAGTTTTTTTTGTATTAAAGGTGAGTTACGGCCGAGTGTTCTTAGACATGTTTGATGAAAATCCGTTGAGTCGTTTAAAAGTTGTGGGGGGTGAAAGTTGGGAAGAATAACCGAATGTCTGCAAATATAATCGAGTGGGGTCTCAAAAGAAAGCGCATCACGTGTACATTACGAAATAATATGTTCAATGAAAATCGGTTGATCCCTGAAAAAACTCTGGTGGCAAAAGTGGGGAAAATACCCAATATCTGCAAATATATTATTGTGTCGGTGGTTTTTTTAAATTTTTAATTTAATATTATTTTATTTCTTTCCACTCAATATCTTTCCTCGTCACTGGGTTAGCGAGTGCCTTTCATAGTGTTGATTTTCTACAACACCCTCGGGAACCGCCCGCAATTACCTATCAACAAATTAAACGTATTTGTAAGTCCTCGCCTGTCTATCGACTTGCGCTTAACGATATTCCGAGCTTACATTTTGAAGCCGGTTAATCCGCGCAATTATGAATATTGTACGAAATTCAGTTCCCAATAGTAATTATTATGAGTACCTGCCTTTGAAATTTAGTTACATTTTATAAGATATATTAGGTAGATATTTGTGGCCAATATTTGGCGCACCTTATATATATAAACTCTTTATTGCACACATACAGAAAGAAACATACAATATAATACATAAAAGTTAGAATCTAACATAAAAGATAAAATCAGTAAAAACAAAAATAGGACAATGCACAAATGGCGGTCTTATCGCTAAGAGCGATCTCTTCCAGACAACCAAGTGGTTAGGAGTTGAAAAGTAGAGAGAAAAGTAGGAACATAAATATAATACAAAAATATTACAACCATTTGATAATACATAAAATACATAAACAAATAGATACATACATACATACATACATAAAGACAAGAAGCTAGTTGATGACAATATCACACAGGAAAAGAAGGAGGGTAAAGGCAAGGAAGGAATGGACGGATTGAATGAATGAATGAAATGCAGTAGAGAGTGGAAAGAATGTGAGCATTCCGGCGAAGACGAATTGGAAGCCACTTGAGTTTAACACGGTATTCAGATACTATATGGTCATATTTGCTAAGGCCAAATATGAACCTTGTGCACAAGTTTTGGAGGCGCTCAAGTTTATCTAACTGCTCCTCGGTAACATCGACATAGCATAGCATCAATTTAGTTTTTTTTAATAATTTAAAAAAACGAAATCACACTATTTTACACTATTTTATCTTCTTTTGTCTCTTTCTATAGTGTAGCGTTGCATGTCTATGTTCAGACTGGTGTCAGTACGAAAAAAGGTTAGCTCGTAGCTTGAACTCAATATCCTATACCGGCGTCGTAACAGCGTTGTATACCTAATACGAAAAGAAAGGATTAAATTCCCAAAAATATTATTATCAAGCAACGTCTCAGCCTCAACCGGATTATATTATCCGAATCATGCCATCCTCATTTACGATCGACGCACACTGGCGACGGCTAATCGCATAGCGTGTTGGTTCTACTCAATAACTAACTTCAAACATAATTATCTCCCCCGATTTACCCTAAAATTGGCGATTCCCTCGGCGGGAATCCCCGATATTGCTCGGCAAATTTCTTGTGCCAACACGGCTCGATCGGGATATTGCCGGTATTATTGGGGTCATTGTTTGCTCGTCTCATTATACCCTGATTGATCCCATCAGCCTTCATTATGATATCTCGATGCGTGACTTGGCGACTTTTGGTATCGTTTTTAGACACTGAAAAGTTTTTTTGAGTATTGGTTTTAGTGGAATGGTAGGTACTGATGCAACTGACATGACATACCAAGAGGTAATAGATAATAAAGTAAGTATTTCAAAATGACCCGTGGCGATCAAAAATTTGCGATGAATGTTACCGATTTATGATTGCCAAAACTGTATAATTTTTATTTTAAGAGATTATTAAAAAAATGCCATGAATGTTGCGTTACGGTTTTATGAATATCAAACCTGCACGCAATAAGGCATGAGCTAATTCTAGTTGAACACAAGTTTTATTCCTCACACCAGGGTGTCGTGAATTTTTTTCATGAAATTGCACTAAATCGTAAAAGTTTTTTGCGAATTCTTGTCTCCTAACCAAATATGGTTTCCCAAAAAATACAACAATAACATTCAGAGAAATACAATCGGTTAACGTAGAATAATTTTTTTCCGTACTTTGTTCTTAAGTTCAGTCCTCCTCTATATTTTGAACAACAAACATCTACCTTAACATAAAAAGTTTGTGTTTTGATTCAAAATGCAGATTTCATGCAAAAATGAACAAAACGGCAACGGAGGTGAGGTTGGTCTATCTGGTCTTAAGGCGATGTCCTCCGGTTCATTAGCATTTTAATTACCTGCCCGATGCAGCCAACCACAAACATCTTGTCAATTTAACTTTTGTAAAGAAAAACAAATTTGTGGTAGCTTTGAATATGATACCGAGATAAAAATATATAGATTTGGGATGGAGAAAATATAGACTTAGGATGAACACATTTTAGGAGACCTGAAGCTAATTTCCTACGGTTCGGAAACCAAGTATGAGAAATAAATACCTATCTACATACTCGTAGTTTTACGTGAAATTCAGGACACCTAGTTTGTAAGAACGAATCCTACAGTGGGATTTAAAACGGTCGCACATAACATTTTGAGTCTCAGTACTTAAAAACCATAAAAGATCCTTTCGGTATTCTCCCAATAAAAAATATTTTTGAACCCATTTGCGCTGGCTTTAATATGTAAAATCATTGTTTATTTAAAAGGGGTAACATTAAACGCCCATTCACAAAAAGGTACAAAGAGAAGGCTACATCCCTCTTCTCATTATAAGCGTAAAATTACCGCAAAATGAATAGCTCCTATCTTTTCTTTATGCACCGGAAAGTATCTAAATTATCTGTCTTCGACCATTCATCCAAGAAAACTCTACGTCTTTTGATAAAGCATATTTTATGAAAGCTCTATTAGTTCTTCTCCTTTAAACGAAGCGCCTTTGTACAATGTCGAGATTGGCAGTTCGATTATCCTTAGCTACAGCAAAAAGGCATATAAAAATTAGTCTGTAATGTTCTAGACATCTTAAGCTCTCCGCGGGGAGGCTGCGCTCGGAAAATTAAACTGCCTGAAATACGACTGCTGCTTTACGGAGAAAAATGATCGTCGCTTATTACTGCAATCCAAATTAAAACAATAATTCACGCTAAACTCCCGAATTTGTCTGCGACCGATTCGGTTGTTTGGGTTTGTTTGGTTGACTTCTTCGACTGAGTTTTAAGTTTGTTTATAGATAAAGTAAATTGATTAATTTACGAGTATATATAAGTGTGAATCCTCCGTGCACAGGGCATTCGATTTACAAGAACATTGGTTAAATATTTCACACGTTTTATGAATGTTTTTTTTGTTTCATTAATCAAAAAATAGTGTTGTGCTTTTATAATAGTTTATATTGTGCCGAATATATTTTAAGAAGATTTTTGACTAGCCTTAATCCTGTGACATCATGCGTCGATTGGACTAGATAAATATTTAACGTAACCATTTTATTTTTGCTTCTACAGTAAATCAACGATTTCCTCGTCATGTAGAATTACTGTGGCAGACCCCATTGTACCCGCGTGAGAAAAAAGGACACAAATCACATGATTCAGTACACTCTCGACAAAGCAATGAAATAAAAAACGGGGTTTCTCGGGACGCGTTCCACATTACGTCTCTTTATTATTTTAAAGTCTTTCAGAGTGTTCCCTCGTTCGAAACTTTCACCTTTCCCCCAGTCGGGCTGAAAGTTAATTTCTTTTGGTGTATTTTAAAATTAATTTTGCTTTTGTGCGACCGCACGCCTCAGGACCAATTGTAAGCGGTCGAACGGCAAAAGCTTTTAGTTACTCTGCCACGGAAAAATGGCGGATGCTCTTTGAACATTTTAATGCTTTCTGAAAATGTTTCGTGTTGGGACACACAATGAATTTTAGTGGACTTTCTATATTTATCTTATCTTCATTGAGCTTCGTAACATAGGTTTATTAGATAGGCAATTTTGGGAAATTCTTAGCCGACAGAGAAAAGACTGGCGATACAGTCATGTTATAGAACAACATGATTTAATCATATCAAGTACTAAGAACGTATACCATATCACGATGTAGGCCAAATGTATGTAGGCACTATCAAAACATCGTTTTTTTCGTGATCTACGTTACAGTTTAAAATAAACCGTACCATACAGCAGTTTTTTACTAAAATACACTACACTAAGCAATAAAATGTTATCCTATCATCGGCACATGTGCTCCAATAAAATATTAGTTATATCTAAATGATAACGTCATATGCATCTGCTGTTTGAAATATCGGGTCGATATAAAACTATTCTAGACAATATCGTTATTACGACGATATCAAACCATACTTATTGTTTTATTTGAATCACAAAATTAGAAAACTTGATTGGGGTGAAATCTCAAATGACTTTGTAGCATCTACTCGTAAATATTATTATAACTGAGACTAAAAATGACGATAATAATATGATTCCTGATGCGTATCTTAGGTCAATCTACAGCAGTTCAACCAAACATTTCAAAAGATTTGTAGTCAAATTCAAAATTATTAAACATGAATTAATAAAATTACAAAAACAAACTTATAAAATAAATATAGCAACCATACAAGACATTTTAAGCAACAACAACGAATGTTTAGCTATCAAAGAGATTTATCAAAATTTTGACATCGTCTTGGTATTTCAGCACATAAAACGTACTCAGTTAATCTCAACAGGCTATCAAAGTTAACAGATTTAAATTGTGAACTATTTCACGTAGAGTTAAAAGAGCTAGTTGGAATGAACGTGCACATAAAACGTTTTAAAGCGCTGCCGCTGCCGGCCAGGACGGCGGAAGAACTGCTCACCCTCATAAATATGAACGACAATTAGATAGCAGCCGCCTGGAGTGCTCTGGAAACCACCTGTTAACTTATTTGAGCAGATATTTTACTCATGAAATGATACAATTGATAGTGTGATATCTATTAATTTCGTGTGACTGTGACGCAATTTTAGGTGGTATTAAGCCTAACTAAATATGTTTCATTACAAAAATTTAAGAAAGCAGATTTGTGTTAAATCACTTTAATCAACATTTCGTAGCACGATAGAATACATATGTAGTTGTACATAGTTTTCACCTAAATCAAAAACGTAGTTTTTAAACACTCCACAAAATATTTACTTTTTATTATATTACCAGCATTTCTACTCCCTTGTTGCTCCCAAGCTCGAATTAATATGTTTTCCTTGGCAAATAGGTACATTTAAGTAGTGTAAATAGTGTTTTAACAGTCCTCCTATTTTGTGCAGGTGGCGCTTTACAAGGGATGTTCAAAGCGGCGCCCGCAAGGATCAAAGGCCCTCCCTCAGATAGGGATAACATCGGTAAGCGTTTGATACTCGATTGTTGGTTACAGATCACTTTCACAAGCGCTGGCTGAAAGGTGGCGAACCGTCTCTATTCAAACCGCTAAAAGTTTAATCTCTCCTATTCAGTGAATATATAAAAAATACGGTTCGAATAAAGAACGTTCGCGATCATTCAAATATTGAATCTTTTTAAAGGCTTAGCCTTAGCATCTCCCTGAGTTCTTATCGTGATACAATTGTAGATACTCGTATGTAAAACACTTTGTTTTGAGTGAAAACAAAATATTTAACATATCGTGTAACGGTGGTTACAGTAGTTTTAAAACAACCAAAAGCCAGAAAGTTCTTAAATGTTTTCATATAACAATATATAGGTTTTATATAGGAAGCATTATACCTATCTATGTATTAATATGTTTATAAAAATAAAATAAAAAAAAACATAATGTATGTCTATATGTATGTCCTCCTAATGTATGTCGTATATACATATGTTACTGAATGTCTTATTGTTAATAAACATTCAACTTGAAACAAAACCTTACCTACTGGATAAACAAGTAACAGGGGGATTATTCTGAGAGAAATAGCGAGCTTTGAAGCTTTCGGCGATCGCTCGCAAATCTCACTAAAACACGGAGCCTTACGTTTAATCTCGACAATCATGCGTCTGTTTCGCTCCACAGTTAAATCCGGTGTCCGGGTGCGTCCGGATTATCCGGCCGTGTCCGGGTGATGGTTCGTGATGCCGCATGCCTGCCGGCGATTAGACCCACTGCCCTCCAGAATCGACGGATCATGCCCGGATAAATGGAAACGGATAAGTGAAATCATATCGATTCAATGTCATTGTGCCTATAACGTTTTTGCAGGTCATGTTCACGGTGTTCGGAGTTTATAGACATAGATTTTTGATATTTTTGGGCTCGTCTTTATAATATCTATTGAAATGGCAATGTGTAAATTTTTATCCTTGTATATTTTTATCTGATGGTAAGTAGTCACCAACTCGAACCTCGTGTCTTGTTCCTTTGCTACTCATGGGGACTAAGATGTGGTTACCCATCACTCCGAGCGAAACACAAAAGATGAATAATATTATAATGCTGCTTCACGACAGGCTGTGTGTGCACTCCAACGGCCCTACCACCTATTTCTATTTCTTTTATTTATTTCCTAATTTATTTCGATATTTTTGTGTTCTCTTAGCAAATAACATAATAATTTATTGTCTTTGTAGTTTCAATTAAAAATTAAGTACGAACAATTTAACCAAGAACGAAGAGTGAAGAATTTAAGAGGACCTTTTGACCGATAGCGCGAGCATTACTTTCGTACCAACATCTTTAATGGAAAAAAACGGTAGAAAAAATCGCTCGTGTAGCCGGTCGAAGCCTCTTATCATCATAGACAACAAACATCCATAAAACTACTTACTTTTAGGATTATCTAAAAATATTAATCCTGTACATATATGTATGTCTATACTGTAAATTATGTCATACATATTTTTTACCTTTAAAAATTAATATATCCAAAAACAAGCTGTAGGTATTAACTTTTTGAAAAACTCAACATCAAAAAACGAAATAGCAATTTCAGAATTCATTTGAACTACGCAAACTAAACTCGTCACCTGCGTTGAGTAATGTTGACCTAGTTGAGTTGTTGCGAAATTAGTTTATCCTGAATATCGTGTTTGATCAGACCTACACGCGCAAATAAGCCGAATTACGCTCAAAATTCACCGATACTTCTACGGGCTTTTCTTAATAATAGCGATACCTGGATTGCTTAATTTTTATTCCATCCTAGCATTATTGCATTAGTAGTAGGTATTTAGACTTAGATAGCATCGTGCAGTTGGTACCTGCTGTTTTAAACTTTTACAAAACATTTTACCTATATTCCGGGAGCCAGTAACAGATTTACATGACCAAGTTCCTCCCGATCGAAAATTCCTGAGATGCATAAGGGGCTTATACTATGAATACTAGTGGCCGTCAGCTGCCACTCCGTTGGTGGGTTGGGCCGTGGCACCCTCCCAAACATGCAGAAAAAAAAATTTTTTTCAGTCATTTCCTCTCATTTGAAAATACATTCAGATTATAGTTTATCTAGTACTTTAAAAGAAAAACATCGTCAGCTGACCATAACGCGGTGGATTATACGTCAGCTGGCTCCTTGAACATGAGAAAAAAAAATTTTTTTTCAGTGATTTCCTCTCAACTAAAAATTTACCTGGTGATAGTTTATATGCTACTATGAATGAAAATTAACGTCAGCTGGCTGTATCTCGGTGGAAAGTTCGTCAGCTGGTACCTTGAAAGGGGTAACGCAACAGCATCTATGACCTACTGAATCTTATCAGCTGACGACTTTTCCCTTGACTTACAGGTAGCTGATGTTTTTTATTATTTACTAGAGTATTTTAACAATTCTCATAACAATTTTCATCCGGGAGGAAATAACGGTTTTTAAGTTATTACCGTCTTCAAAAAAGGAGGTTATCAATTCGACACGTTTGTATGTAATATTCTCAGAACCGCACAATTTTTACATATTATGTTGGTCTATTACGGCTTCCAAACAAGAATACCAAATTTCATAGGTGTATGTATGTATGTATGTATGTAGATATGTTTGTCCTCGCATATCTCCGAAACTAATTGACGGATCGTGTTCTTTCTTTGTTTTTTGTTTGTTTGTATTTTGTTCAACTTAGGGAATGGCAAAAGTTTCATCAAAATCGGTCCAGTAGTTATCGTGATAAAATAATTAAAAAAAATAAACCGACATCAAAAAAGTATAAAATAAAATTTGTTACATAGTTTAGGCCTACTATTTTTGAGGTTGGTGCCTAAATATAACAATAGAAACAAAATACTTGATACTAAAGACACCAACCTCAATAAATAGTACTTAGCGCGCGCGAATGATAACTATTTATTAAATTATAGCGACAGCGACTCTGATTGGGACGAAGATTAGTTAACACTGCTATTTGACTGACCTGTTGGTCTAGTGATAGTGGTTAGCGACCCTAACCACTACGCCAGAGATCGTGGGTTCGATTCCCATCCAGGACAAATATTTGTGTCATGAGTAGTGCCAAGATTGTTTACCAAATAAGACAAGAGAATAAAAATTAACTGTAGTGTTTAATTACTCTATGAGCGTGTTACTATAGTAACAGTTCAGTATAAGATAAACATGTCGAACGTATTACCTTTTTGTGTCTTTTGTAAAAAAACTAATGGTCAGTTAAAATTATTTAGCGAAGATAAAGTTTAAAGTCCATATCACGATAACTACTGGACCGATTTTGATGAAACTTTTACCATTCCCTAAGTTGAACAAAATACAAACAAACAAAAAACAAAGAAAGAACACGATCCGTCAATTAGTTTCGGAGATATGCGAGGACAAACATATCTACATACATACATACATACATACACCTATGAAATTTGGTATTCTTGTTTGGAAGCCGTAATAGACCAACATAATATGTAAAAATTGTGCGGTTCTGAGAATATTACATACAAACGTGTCGAATTGATAACCTCCTTTTTTGAAGACGGTAATAACTTAAAAAACGTTATTTCCTCCCGGATGAAAATTGTTATGAGAATTGTTAAAATACTCTAGTAAATAATAAAAAACATCAGCTACCTGTAAGTCAAGGGAAAAGTCGTCAGCTGATAAGATTCAGTAGGTCATAGATGCTGTTGCGTTACCCCTTTCAAGGTACCAGCTGACGAACTTTCCACCGAGATACAGCCAGCTGACGTTAATTTTCATTCATAGTAGCATATAAACTATCACCAGGTAAATTTTTAGTTGAGAGGAAATCACTGAAAAAAAATTTTTTTTTCTCATGTTCAAGGAGCCAGCTGACGTATAATCCACCGCGTTATGGTCAGCTGACGATGTTTTTCTTTTAAAGTACTAGATAAACTATAATCTGAATGTATTTTCAAATGAGAGGAAATGACTGAAAAAAAATTTTTTTTCTGCATGTTTGGGAGGGTGCCACGGCCCAACCCACCAACGGAGTGGCAGCTGACGGCCACTAGTATTCATAGTATAAGCCCCTTATGTATTTTACGAAGTTTCTCTCGAGAGGAAATGATTGACCGAAAATGCACCTGGCTCCCGGACTACTAGTAGATACCTATTGACAACACAAAAACATCGTCTAAGTATCAACGATATTAGTACGTATGTTAATAGTAATTTGTTCAGGTAACCTAACAAATAAACTGATGCCTAAAGTTTTGTTTTGGATATATTAATTTTGGATAAGATTTCGATTTTTTATGTCTTCGAGTGTAAAATTCAACAACTATACAAAAAAGAACAACTAACACGGGCTCAACAGCCCTAAATATTGCAAATAGCTTACAATTTTCGAGACGATTGATTAATGAATGCACATCTCACGTCCGTTTTCGGCATAGGCTGACTAGTTTCGAACCTATCCAAAGTCATCCTCTTGCCCCTGTGACGTCAACGTAACTATCCGTTTCAGTCCATTCAGTCTATCCCGAAAACAGACGCCAGATATGCGTTCATCAAAGAAGAAAGAAGAAGGAAGAGAGAAGAAAAATGTTTCCTTTGAGGCTACGTGTATTCTTGGGGAATTAACACAAATTACAAGATGTTATTGCTTGAGAATACACGTAGCTGATGAGGACAATATCTACGTTCGAAAACGATGGAAACGAGAAGAAATACGCGGTATACGGAATGAGGTACATGAGTCTGAAATGTCATGGTGTGTTGCAAGTTCTTTGAATAAACATTTGTCCTTGTATTACCTACATATTATGTTAGGTGTATGGTCGCGTTCAGTTTGGACGCGATTTCGTAAGAATTCAACTCGTGAGCGCGCAATACGCACGAGTTGAATCACTAATCCTGTTTATATTCTACTGCAGGTCGCTTCGCTTGGCCACAAGAGAGAAGGTGGCCCAGTCAACCACGCGATGCGGTCCAGTCAGATCCTGTTTGGGGAATATGCCGCAGGGAACCAGTCGAAATCCGAGATATAATACAGGGTTAACTGTAAAATACTAGCAACCTCGCAGCCCTAAGTAGCTGACACCATAAGCAACAACCTGCTTCACGTAATTATGGATTTTAACGTAAGATATTATCAAATTCAGCCATCGTTGCTGTCCATTGTGTTCTTCCTTTAAGCATAGTGTGATTGGTGTGATTTTACAGTTAAGGAAGAAAAATGTTAGGAAAAGTTCAAATTGATTTAATTTCGAAATGCCGGCACGGATATTTATGAAGGTACTTAAAATATGTTTTGTTCATAATTCAAGGTTGCACCTCTACAGTCAGTTTTAAACACTTATTTGTTAAACAATCTTGGCACTACTTTTTATTGAAGAACTGTTTAAAATTCCTTTGAAAAAAGAAATTACAGTAAATAGAAATTTGTTTCAGTATAAAATGAGAACTTGTTTTTAAATCATTTAATGTTGATTATTTTATAAGTTTTATGTTATTTTTTAAAAAGCACATGTTGCGATTGTTTACCAAATAGGATAAGTGTAAAAAACGGACTTTACCGATTAGGACATTTAACTTTACGAAAACTAGAAAGTTTATATAACCAACACAGGGCCGGATTTAGAAGTCTGGAAGCCTCGGGGCAACAAAGGAGTGGAGGCCCCTTGGTCCCAAATTATTTTCCAAATAAAATCAACAATTTTTTTCAGTCGAGTTTTCGAATAAATAATAATAATAAATTAAAAGTGCTTATCAGGGCCATTTGATATTTTGATATTTTACTGATTGCCTAATTGATGAGAACAAAATATTTATTCTAATTTCTGTTAATATTTAATGTAATCATGGTTGTACAAAGTACTGTAGGTAAAGGTAAAACACAAAAAAAAATATGAAAGGAAAAGTTGTATACTAGTGTACTAGTCTTAATTTAAATTTTTTTCCCAAGTCTATTGTGGGGGCCCTTCTTTTGTGGAGGCCCCGGGGCTGTAGCCCTGGTTGCCCTCCCCTAAATCCGGCCCTGAACCAACACAATAGTGTTTGTGACTTAATTATTTGTGACTGTTAATAAAATAAATAGGCAGACTAACAAAACTATATCTAAAGTTTCTACCTACAATTTAAGCAATTTGTTTCCTTTCGCAGGAATGCCTTCTGAAGCCGTAGCACCAGTAGGTACTCCGACATGATGACTCGTTCTGCGGCTGCCGTGACGTCATCATCTACAGCATTTTTGACTTGCGTATTGCCGTCTAACATAACGATATTCTAAAATTCTGCAGTATTAAGCAACTTATAGGTACCTTTATATGCAAAAAGCAAAGATATAATTATTGACGAGTACAAGAGGTATTATATGTTCTATATGTTCTTATGTGTATGTTCTTGATTGATTGTTCTCAAAAAGGAAATCAAAATAAATATTGTTTAAGTATTTGGTTTATTACTTTTATTAACTTAAGTTTTTAATATTTTTATACATAGCTTTTCTACTTGAATAAAACTTGTTTATATCTTACTTCAACTACCAAGATGATAAGTTAAAGTATATACATAGATACGCTATGAAGATGTTGTAAATATTTTATTTTTAAAAATTGAAAATGTTAAAATTATCTATTAATCTGTTAAGGATAGTTATCTCAAATGTTAAATTATTTCTCTACTAGAATTTTAAAAAATTGCTCTGGTGTCAATTTTTACGAGTAACGTGGTGTAACTCATTGTATTTAAAATAAATAAAAATATATCATACAGACGTGTCGAATTGAAAATAAATATAAATATGTATCCCATTTATTGTTTAATTTTATTTTTCCTTTTTTAGTCCTTAGTCTGATCCAGCCATCTTGTCACAATTATATGTAGGTAACAAGATTTAAGTGGTACAAAAGATCCCATGTAGGTATGATAAATGAATATCCGTTAACTTGTATACGCAGGATACTTGATATAGATAGCTTTTTCTGAAGTCCATCAACATCCGATATCAAATAAATTACAAACAGATTCTCTTACTGTATTATCACTGCAGCCCACGGATAACCACATTTCACATAAAATTAATTTGAACATTCTTGCTACTTACTACTTCCTAATAATAAGCCTTTTAATAATGACTCTAACATCATTATACGAGTTACATCAATTATGGCGTCTGTCTTTTAAATTCTCTTATGGTAGGGTTAAAACAGGCAAAAAAATTGTATCAAAAGACGATGACATTCGCAAAAGTAGTGCAATAGGGTATTGCGGCCTATGTCAAAAAGCTTTTTATATGAATTCGTAAGTCATAAAAACCCATAAAATATTGGAAAAAATTGTTTGCAAACAAATATGTAAAAAAAGACTTTTCAATTTAAATTTCAAAAATCCCCACGAAAACACGGTCTCGGCCGTCTCGGCGCTGCCGCCATGCTTGTGACGTCACTCGCAGTGTAAACAATACATCTCAGTAAAGGAAGAAAGTTATACTCCATTGTTTATTTACACTACTAATGACGTCACGCCGATAGCTTTCATGGCGTATAGCGTTTTTGACATTTGAAAAACAGAATAACAAACCTGAATTTTAAAATTGAAATAATAAATGTACACTACATTTTTTAGAACAGAAATCACCATTTTTCACTTGCTTTTAACAAAATCTATCAATATTACATAATTTTGGATTTTTCCTTGCATGGTGCGAAATACCCTATTGCTTACCTAAAAAACTAAAAAGTGAAGCTCATCTTAATTGGGGTTCGTTAGATCAGATTTGAGCAAAGTTTAGTTTCAATAAAATCCAGACTTGAATCATTGTTGGACTGAACTGTTGAACTGACTAAGCAGATAGCATTATTACTTAGGAAAAAGGTGGTAAAATAATACACTGATTAGAACGAAAGTATTTAATGCAATAAACTAAATCACTGAATGAAAAGAGTATGACAACTTTAGCGCTTCCCTTTAAGCATAATCAAAGTAACAAATTATTTTTGATACAACACATAGTATCCTATTCAACATCCATATAGAATCGTGGTCGGATAACATAGAACCATACAATGTCAAAACACTTCGGTGAATTCAGTAACTATACAATATCGTTTTCATTTTTATAGTAATTTGCTTATCATTAGTAGCAAACAGGCATGCAGGCCACCTGATGTTACGAATAAGTGGCCACTGCAGTCCATGGACACTCGTCAAACCTCAAATAAATCCTATTTGAGGTTCCATGCGGGGGCTTTGTTACTCATGAAGACTAAGGCGTTAGCCTCAAATATAGCATCTCCGGCAACAATACCTCCCCGACCGAAACACAAGGCATGGACATGCTGGTACACGACGGGCTAAGAGGCTGGCGATAAGGCACCTCTTCGCGCGAGCTGCTATGACTCTGTCACTTAAAAGATTTTCATCACGGAACAAAGGAGTGTGTTAGCCTCTTAATATATTTACAGGACCGAAGTACTGTATAAGGTGGTTCTGCGTTCCGTATTCTGCGATTACTCAAGGACTTACGGTAGGTTTCGATAAACTACCGTCGGATATTCCTACTCGAGTTTAGTGATCAACATAATAATAATTATTAATAGCTTTGATATAACAGATGTGGGTAACCAAAACTATCTACATCCGTCGATAGGTTATTGAAACCCACCGTAAGATGGTCGCTTTCATCTACAGAACACATCAAAAGTTTTTGATATTGCATCGTTTTAAATTCTGCGACCACGACTACACTTCTACATATTTACATTCGCTGCCGTTCTTAAACTAAACAATCACCGTTCGTAGCGTACGAAAAATTAACTATAAAATGTTTTCGAGTACCAGTTTCCACTTCATAAGTAAAAAAACTTTTGGAATATCCTTGTGACTAAAACTTTAAGGTAGATTGCAGGCGACTAAGTCAGTTTCAATTACACACCAATGTGAATGGATAGTTCTTCTACGGTTTGGTTTCAAGATATCCTTATTAATCGCTTGTGGCGTGGTAACCAAACTATAGGAGGGCTATCAATACCCGTCGGTATGTTTTTGAAACCAACATGGTTGATGCCGTCACGGCGAGGAAAATAGATATCACAAAAATGTAAAACATACTTGCTTAGTCCTTAAACACTCAATGTGACTTAAATGAACTTCCATAAATTAATAATAATTGATGCGTTTGGTGATTTCCCATTCCTTTATCCTTTGATGAAGTGCCGTTTATTTACTTTTTAGAGGATTAAAATTCTATTCCCTATCAACCACATCACCTCAATTGTAATATAAGACACGAATAACATGTTCAATGTAAACAAAAAGTCACCATTCAATTTACATTTTCTATAAAAAAATGTATTTATCCAACAAAATATTAGCTTTATAGCTAAAAACACAATGTGATTAACATTTCGCATTAAAAATAAACGGTCTTTAAACGACCGACATCGCTTATGTTAACAATATAAAAGTGCACAAGTAAGTACCTACTTGAATTGTACCTACAATTTAAATAAAACAAAATAAATTACAAATGCATTTTGTTCCTTCCGTGTGGTTTTGTATGTAATGGTGATTGTGCCTGCAGTCTACCTAAAACAAACGTATCTTCTCCCGAGATGAATAAGAGTAATAAATAACATCTATAGATATAGCATTTATTATTACACCTAGTTACTTTACGGCCATGAAGTAATTAGTAACATTATCTAAAATGGCGTTGTTTCATATTTTTTATTTCATAAAGCACATAATAATATTACAATGTGCAATATCAATTTAGACTATCCAATTTCTTACTTAGAATTTTCGAACTAAGTCAATATTACAATGTGATTTTATTAACTTTAGAATAATTTGATCGAAAAAATTTTGCACGTCGCAAGGCAAGATATTATCATTAATTTCTAATAAATATAGATTCAATTAAACATTTTCTTCTTAAATGTCACTTAGTAAGGTTTCACGAGTAGAATGTTATTTTTCATTAAAAGAGAATTACTATCAATCATCAGCCTCTGGGGAAGGTCTAGGAGTAAATGTTGTAGTATCCGCCTTAGCTGTAGGCGGTGGATTTTCTTCAGTCAGGTCCTCATTCTGAATTCGTCTGCGATCTAGAGTCGAGCTTTCAAAGCCAGCGTTGGGGCCACTCACTTTGTCGGCACTAGCACCACTCGGTACGTTTACGTCGGTATCCATACCGCTAGAGTTCATATTATTGTTGCGGATGATCTTGATATCGCTGTCTGATTTTTTCCTTTGTATTTCCTCGATTTTAATCGAACCTTCGTTCCTGAGGATCGGAGTGTTCTTATCAGATGCCCTAATTTCCTCTGTGGGTGTAGCGATTGCTCTTTCTTCGTTGTCGTTGACAGACGTCGTGTTGGTGCCGGTCGCGGTTGTTTCGGGTGCATCCGTCCTGGTGGAAACGACATCGCCCGTATGCGTGGTGTTAGTCTGAGCCGTTGACACGGATGGTGATGTTTGGGTCGTAGATTGAACGGTATTTTGTACGGTTTGTGTTGTTGACTGAGTGGTGGGTGGTGTAGCCTGTGTACCGGTACCTGGTGCGTCGTGGTACGCAGCTCCGCTCGCCAGGGCCGCGATGCCCGCCAGGCCCATCATTCCACCCATTCCATGGTGAGTGCGTAGAAGCAACTGTTGAAGTTGAGCTTGTTGTAGTATCACCGGCAACTCGTAATGGTGGAAGAAATACAACATGGAGTGCTGCAACAAAAACAAACATAATATCATTTACGTGTACAAAGTATCTAAGATGAATATTGTTCAGAGAACACATTGCAAATAATAAATAGAGGGTAACGAAGGATATAACGGCGGAAGATTGGGGGTAGCGAACAGCGAAACGCGTTAAGATATTGCAGATGCTCGTGGAGCATTGCGAGACACGTCCGTCGAACTGAGTGAAACTCCTTTAGACAAATAAATGAGCGACTCGTGACAGTGGCGCAAGTAGTCGTCCCGACTTTATTTATTTATTTCTGGGTCAAAGTTCCCACCCCTGGCGACGCCCGACGTAAGTTTTAATTAAGAAACTTGTGACCGCTCCGACTCAACTTTTATTTGAAATTATATTTTCTGATCCCCCCGTTTTGATATTTTTTTAAAGTGTCGGTAGCGTACAAAGGGTTGCGGGTTGCGGGTGCGGACGGCTCGGGACAGTTCCGTGATTTATTATTGCGAGTTCGCGGCTCACCGTGGATAATTGAAAGAAATTTGCAACATCCATCAACTTTTGAGTGTCAATTCTGAGCTGTCATAAATACTACTTCGTACCTCTGCCTCTGCTCTGATATTGAATTAGTTTCGCAAATAGTAAAAACCACAATATTGTCCAGTCAGTTTGAACATTTAATTCACAATAATTCCAAAAGTTTTCAAATTTTGATGTAAGGTCGGGAATGGTATTAAAACAAACTATAAAATTTTGCAACCTGTTCTGCGGTCTGGAACATTGTTAAAATTGCAATTAAATTAATTTTTGCTATATGGTCGTGAAAAAAATTCCAAAAGTTCTGCAAACTTGGAGTGGTGTTAAATATATTATTTTACATCACGTGTCAAATTTGCAACCAATTTAAGTGTACGGAACATTTTTTTTATTAAAAATTAATGTTTTTCTTTATTAAACTGAAGGAAAACGTTCGAAAAGTTCTGCAAATTTGACAGATATATCGGAAAAATATACCGAACGATTGTATAAATTTGCAACCTTTTACGTTGACCGGAACATATTTATTTATAATTCTTTTTAATTCGTGGTCATTTTTTCGAGTAAGGTGGTCTCGGAATAATTACAAAAGTTTTGAAACTTGGTTGCAAACTTCGAAAACATCTATTCTGATGCATTTGCAAATTTGCAACCTCATACGCGATCCGGAACTTTATGCAATTTGCAAAAATGTAATAAGGTGATAAAATAAAAAAATTACATTGCAATTTTAGCAATGTTCCGGACTGCGGACAAGGTTGCAAAATGAGATTTATTGTCGTCCCAATGTACCATTCACTTGACCGAAGTTTGAAAACTTTTGGAATTATTGCTAAATTTTCGATTTTGAATGTTCAAAATGACTGGACTAATAGTAATGAGATTAATATAGATAGATGAATATTGATTTTGTAAGTTGAACTAAAACATAATTATTAGTATTTATCTATGAACTAAAAAGTCAGACAGATTGTTGTTTTTGAGACAGCCAAAACTGACATAATAGCCATCATATAGCCCAAGCTTTGAGTAAGAGCCTAAGCGAATTAGAATCTCACATCGAAAAAATTATAAGTAGAATTTTTCCTTCGGAAATCTGTTTCGGGAATTCGTGGCTTAGTTATGATTACTCATAAATACTTTAATAAACTATAAACACTGGAATGACACCATATTTACTAACTGACTTCTTAAATTCTAACTAAAATTAAAACAGAAAAAACACATGACTAATTGTTGTAACTAATTGAAATTTCGTCACCAAGCGCTAAAGCTGACTGGCATCTCATTAACAGAGTTCATTGCAAATTGCTTTGTTTATACTCGTTTGTAGCTAACCATATGCTAATGTTCGATGTTCGGGCGCCTGACCCCTGGGTGCGGATTGTACATGGTTTTAATTAACGCGAGATTCAAATCTGCTCGGCGATCAACGTTACGGCAAATACAAAAAAGGATCAAACGTTTAAAAGGTATTTAATGGACAGAGATGATGCCTTTTATACGTCCATTAAAATCGGCCGCTTTGAGATTTACCTCGACCCCCTTTGATAGGTGGATAGATAGATGCGTGAATAAAAACCGTAGCGTATTTTTTTTTTTCAATTTTCAGATCGTTTGCAGCAGATTACGCCGCTCGCCGCCGACGTACACTGCAAGGGATATTCCATTCTGAAAAATAAGATCTTGAATCTTACAAAGGGATCGTTGAAAAGGATTTGTGTTTCTGTGTAGTTTAGCAATGAATTTTCCTAGGACAAGGGCGCTTAAGCTGTGAACCGCTCAAAAAGTGCACGTGTGAACGCGATGCCGACGTGCAGTCTGGGAGCCGAGAGCCGCTTTGAGGTTCTACTTATCACTTCAAAAGGCACCGGCCACCCTTTGTGATGTACATAAAATACATTTTTCGGCCGCGAAATTGTCTTAGACACTTTAGCGGCACGCTGATTATGCCAAGACGGTGGAGAATTCTGACGAAAATGAAGTTATTTTGATTTAAAATGCAAAGAAAAAATAGCGGACAGCGACGCGCGAGCCTTCCCTTCGTCGCGAGACATTTTTCCTGCGAAAAATTCCCTTTTCATTTAACTAATCCTGACGCAGACAAAGAGACTGTGCTTACGAATTAGGTACGCAAATATTAATTTTTTTTTGAAACTCGAATTAAGTTTGATAGCTTGTTTTAATATTCTTTAATTAAGAGGGATATTAATATTGAATACTCATCGTGCCCTATCGTCGGAAAAAGTAATAAAATTACAAAATATTACATTCACGGCCTAGTCTTTCATTATTATCTGTTTTGTTATCCCGTACGTATAATCATAATTTAGATGATAATATAATAATTGAAAATGTTGAGGTAAGTCAATTAAGGCAAGTAATTATCATAGTAGACCTACATTGCGTTTAGTTAAATAATAATAAGTTGAATGTCTCTACATAGAAGAGTTATCATAGCTCGAATATGTTAGATTTGAAGCTTATGAGGAGAAATTTAAGGCAAATAAAACCATGGTCATATATATTATTTTTTAACCTGTAAGCTTTGGCTTATTTTGATTTAATCAATAATAAGCAAATGTTAAGCAGAAAGGTAACATTAGTACGTAGAAATAAATCCCTTTTGACATACGCTTCCCCTTAACTTTAGTTACAAACGTCCCGAAAAATACACGAACTTGAAAGAGAAATTATGAGTATGTTAAATGCTTTAGGCTCATATCATCGCATTACTATTACAATTTATTGATTTTTAACGTGTTGAAAAATTACACGTGAATAAATGTCCTTCTGAAAATCTCCTTAATCGTTAACCTTTTTTTATGAAATTAAGTAGTCGAAATTCGACTAACTTATTGAAATTTGAATTTGACACGTAACGGAATGAATGTACACGTCATGTTGGTCAGTGTGTGCATGTCAAAGTACTCAAACATATGGTAGTGATCGTGGCGTGTTTTTGAATAAATTTAATGTATTTCTAATGCATTTTGTTTAAAAATACTTAACTGTGTGCATATTAATTTTAATTGTGTCAAATTTCAAACTGCTCCGTTCGCGTAGTGGGCTGTAAATTGTACCAAAAATTTTCGTTACGTATTAATATTTTATAATGATATATCTATCATATCATATTTTTAAAACTTGTCAACCTATTGTGTATCGTTGTTATGTAGCAAAATAAAATGTTTTGCTTTCTTTTTTTATCCGGCCACACACAAATATTTCACGGTTACCGTGAACACATGATGTAAAAGACCTAAATATTTCGGCAACACAGTTTCTCAATTGTAATTTCATACAAGGCGCTCTTGTTAAAATAAATTTACAGAGCATTTGTGCGAGGCATCCCGCCCGAAGCGATCACGCGGAGGGGGGAGCGAGTGGTAGGCACAGGCAGTAGACTCCGCTGATATAGACCGAAATAGACGACGCTAGTCTACCCATTAGTATGAAGACCAAGGGTGCCGCTTTTTTACTACCTGATAAAACAAGAACAATAGGAATCCTACATCAATGCGGAGCTGAATCAAAAGCGAATAATATAAATTATCGATTATTAAGCGATTAATATAAATCTTTCGAATCGATACCTATTCGTCGTCATAATAACAAGTATCAAACCAATCGCGTTTTAATTGAGTTGATGGAATGAAAAAAAAAATTGACACGAGAAGCACTGACGTTTGCGCGATCCATTCAGATCTACATCTGTGGTAATCCGTCGGATTACCGGGGAAGGGCGACGTCGGAAAACAAGAAAGCTCCGCGGAATGCAAAGTGCGAGCTTATCTTATAATCATCGAGCGCGTCAACTTATTAATAAAAATCATATTTCACGAGGTCGCGGGCGGGACGTCGCGACGCGCCGCGCATACCATCGCGTCGCCGCGTCAGAGCCGCCACCTCAAACCCTTGGACACATTAATTTTAAACCCCGAATAACTTGTCAACAGCGGGCTTAGTGTGGATTTAATTTTTTCCAGGGCCCAATTGAATTTACCACACTGAAGCAACCAGAAAAAAATTAATTAAAGTAATGATAAACTCCACAGAATACTTTCGTTTCGTAAGCTTCGTATTACGATCAGTGGAGTATGCCCCAGGCTTATCCTGTTGTGGGGAGACACCCGACCCTAACAGTGGGCTATAAAAGGGTTGCAGTCAAGCGGTTGCTGCAGGTTGGTGCTGTAGATGGCTGAAGTTATGGCCTCCGAAACGAATCTCTAGACCTTGCAACTCAGACATACCTACTCGTTTTTAAATATGAAAATAAACTATCCAACAGCAAAAAATTAAGGTGCAAATAAGTTAATTATAATAAGTCACGGAAGATTTAAAAAAATATATCAATCTTTTACCGCATCTGCCTGATATATTCCAGTATGCCCTTACAAGTCAACGAATTGAGTTGTTTAAAACATACTAGAGAAGTGAATACAAATTGCATACGTCCTCTAGCGTATTATTAGCTTCCGATCAGGACGCCGCCGGAAATCGACTACCCGTCCATCCGGTTAGATGTCCCGTGTAGTTTCGTGTGTCTCCTTTTGATTTATTTGACTTGCAACTCAATTTCGCTGGTCAATTACAATAAAAGGGTTGTGTCCTACGAGTCAATTGAGATACATTTTAAAGAACTGTCACAAACATACCCCTACGCACGGGATGACGTCCCGACGTACGTAGTTATTTGGAGTCAACTGACTAACATTTTATTGTTTACGCGCTGAGTTAAATTAATTTTTTAGACATATTAGAAGGTTACGACTATCTGAAAATCTGGGCTAGATTTAGTTAGATTAGTCGTGAATGCACCTTTTTAGCAGAATTACATTTTGAAATTAATTGTGAATGGTGAAAACATCCTCATTGCAAGGGTTTTAATTTGGTTCATCTAGGCTTTCAAAAAATTGTTAAAATTTCGAGATAACCCGACTAGTTTCAGACCTGTCCGTGGTCTTTAACGATGCTCGTAGATCGGACAACTAGATCGCGGTGGTCTCCGCCTCAGCCGTCGCCGGCAGGACCTAGGTCTCCGCGATATCTACAGATTTAGTGGAGCTACGAATAAAGAGCAAAGAACAATATGGATTCTCCATATTGTTCTCATCCTGGGATGCAGAATTCTTCACGACGTACGATGGCCGTTACAGCAGCTAACTTTTTATTACCATTAAAACTTATCGGAGCGTGTACTTGGGTTTGAAACTGTACCTCTCGAGTACGAGACCGAGATATTAGCCATTGAGCTATCACCGCTTTATGCCATACACGACGTAAAAAATACTGAATATTTTTTGGATTGATATACGACGCTTTTAATTGATAATAGCAAATAAACAATATATTATTTGTATTGCTAGGATATAATGACTTTATCTGGATATAATGACATCCTGTGTAGACTATCCTCAAGGGATGTTCGCGTTGGAACGTTTCTGCGAAGATGTTGATAACAATCACATCCTATACTGATTTATTGAACTAAAATTAATCGCATCCTCGTACTAATGATGTGACGCGATCGCTAACAACATCCTGTTGTTTTAAGGGGAAATTAGATGTTAGATGTTTCTACGAATATGTTTCTAACAGTCAACATCCTTTACTGATTTATTGAATTGAACATCATGTTATTGTTTCAGAGGGATGTCAGCCATGCTGAATGGAAAGGTTTCATTGTAAATAATTGTCTTGTATCTGTAAAGATAATTTTCTAGTATTTTCACTGAAATAGCGTTACTAAACTCGAACAGAAAGCTCGAAATAAGAGTGGATCAAAGTGAACTACCAAAGTGTTTCGTTGCTTGTGGGACCAATTCATGGTATGGAGAGTAAATTATCCCGTTCTAGGCACGTCACATTTAATCCAGCGACCGAATGCGAGCCGAGCCCGCGGCGTGACCGCGGTCAAAGCGCAAAACGCAAACATTGTGACGATAAATAACTGTGACTCCTCTAATGAGCACACGAGTATTATGTGAGGACGGGTAGGTAATAAGCTTCTGTTAAAAGAGTTATGTGTTTATTTTGGCCAGTTATTAAAATGAGATTCATAGACGGATAGGCATGACAAATATACGCAACTGTGTTTATACTTTTATTGAAATGATTTTAGAATAACACTTATCATTTTTTAAGTAGGTTTTTTAATGTTCGCTTTTTCTTTAATGGAGACGAGTTTATGAAACTAGATTCGATATTAAATTAAACCATAACTGACACCATAAATGAAAAACGCTTGGTAGTTACCATCAGCCCGTTACCAGAGAGACTTCGTTATAATTTTATTTGAAAAACTTGGTACCTACTGCAATGTTGTTTAAAGGTTCCATTCGATCCACCGAGTTTGTTATAGATTTTGTCGACACATTTCAATAAAATCAATTAATCAATCTAAGATTTTATCAATAAACATAAAAATTTAACAAACGGTATCAAACAGTTGTTCGTTCTATGCGGTCGCCTAACCCCTTTCTTATAAAAATATTTCTTTTTTCCACACCCCTTTTTTCTTTCCACTCTAAGTAAATATTTTCCAATCTACTTGTAATCTATATTAAGCGCGTGAATCTCGCCCGAGGCGGTGTTGCGTGCTCTTCTTTTATTTTTAATGGAGGCTGCTACCCCTTATTAGGTTACACGGTATCAAGTTCTCTATTTTTCCACCCGACCCGCTGCAAGTATAGATTTTCCCTACACAGTGTTTCAACTAGCGATAATTTAAAGGCATAAAATAGGCCAAGTTTCATCGGCAAAAACCACACGTTGTTCTCTTATACATGGTTAGAGCCATCTTAGCTCGTGGTAGACGCTCTTATTCCTTCGTGCAGCAACATGTTTTTCATGTCTTGTGTTTCGGTTGGGGAGGCGTGCCGGCAACCAGACACCCTATTTGAGGCGAACATTTTAGTCCTCATGAGTAACACAACACACCCATGCACGCCAGACAGGATTACTGTTCTCCTACGTAAGGACGTGGGTGTCCAAGGGCTGCAGTGATAACTTAATATAATGTGTACTGCATGCCCGTTTACTACTCAACTTCAATAAAAAAGACCTGTTTACTGTACTTTACAAAATAATAACGTGGCCTAGGCCGTGGCCTAGGTCTAGTGGCTAGCGACCCTAACTATTACGCCGGAGTTCGTGGGTTCCATTCCCACCCAAGACAAGCATTTGTGTGATGAGCACAAGTTTGTTCTGTGTCTGTGTGTCAATTATCTATATAAGTGTGTATTTAAAAATATAAATGTATGTGCGTTTATCAGCTATCTGGTCACCATAGCACAGTCTCCCTGCCTACTTTGGGATTAGAAAGCCGTGTGTGAGTTTATAGTTTATATTATGTTTTTAATACCTTGGGAGAGGCCTATGTGCAGCAGACCAATATTGGCTGAAGAGAGAGCGAGAGAGAGAGGGTTTTTATACTAACTTGAATAAACAGCCAAGAGGTGACGAGCGCCAAGCTGCTATACTGGCCGTTGAAGCGGTAGTGGTAAGCGTAGAACGAGAAGTGGTACAGGTAGAAAAATCTGTGGACAAACGAAAATAAATACAGTATATTAGTAGTAATACATATATTAGGTGATTACAGCGGTGATAGTCCAGTGGCTGAGAATTCGACCTCTTAATCGAGGGGTCCGGGTTCGAATCCCAGTGGCACGCACCAATGACTTTGTAAAAAATAAAGTTATGTGCGCTTTATAAAATTAAATATCACCTGCTGTTACGGTGAAGGAAAACATCGTGAGGAAACCTGCATGCCTGAGAGTACAAAAAATGTTCTCAAAGGCATGTGAAGTCCACCAACCCGCATTAGGCCAGCGTGGTGGACTAAGGCCTACATCCCCCACATTGTGAGAGGAGACCCGACCCTGTAGTGGGTCATTAATGGGTTACTGACTGACATATATTAGGTATGTTTTATTTGAATTGATGTTTATAGTTTTAAATACCAAGGGTTGTGTTGGTTTGTAATGACTATATGGAATTGGACATTTATTTAAACACAGGGTTCTGTATGGAGCTGATCTAATTGAAATAAGCACTGACGTGCGAAAAAATGTACGCAATTTAACGTTTTTGTAAGACCAACTTTTTCGGCGACGTGGAAATTAGGAGACGGAGTAACTCCAACTTATCTCTTGAAAACCGAACCCAGATTCACTATACGCATTAGTGTATTAATTATAGCGCCACGCAAGTGATCATTCAATAAATGGAAGCTTAAGAAGATAGAAGTCCTGCTTCGATTCGCTATCAAATGATATCTGCGAAGTAGGTATAACGGACTATGACCATTATATTTCGTGCTACTTTTGCCCGAACCACGACAAACAATAAAAGCCAATAAGTCAGTTATTGGCCTCTACAAAGCACATATGAGAAAGTTCTGGAAAGAAAGCAGCTCCGATCGGAGTGCGGTTAATACAAGTTAGGCGAGGCGAGTATCGCCGCTGTCGGTGGGCGGAATCTGTTACATCACATTGAACCCACCCCTTTCTCTAAAGCTGTGTTTCGCGTAGGTTCCGCGCGAGAATATTCTAGAAACTATCTATTTACACATTGAACAAAAGTTGGAGTCTATGTATTGTAAGTTCCAGTAAGTACGGTTTATAAATGTGTTGACAGCACACTTACATACTAGTCATTTATTTTATTTTTATGCACCAGAATAGAACCAAAAGTGGACTTAATTTTTAAGTTGTAGCGCCATAGTAGCTTTTCCGGAGATGTAGGTACCTTACCGCCGATCTCTTAACCCATCGAAAAGTAGCATGTTCTCCGTGCCTTGTGTTTCGGCTGGGAAAGTATGGTTGCCGAGGATACTTTCTTTGAGGCGATATCTTAGTCCCCGTGAGTGGCATACAACCTCAGATAGGATTTTTTTTCTTTATTGCTCTCATCAAATCTCATTATCGAGCGGGCGTCACTTAAAATTAAGTGGCCTGCATTCATTTTTGCTACTCAATTACTATAACGAAAAAAACTACCTACCAGTCAACCTCACAGTAACTTAACACCATGTTTCCTCGTAATAATTGTTGGATATAAAGTCAGTCTAGACCATATATTGGCTCATATCCAGGCTTAACAGACACGTGTACAATGTACATTTATATATATATAACATACTTGATGTAAGTATAATGTATCGTAATACGAGAAGATTAGACTTGTTTGATTCAATTGAAAGCGTAATATTTGAACAAGTGGTTGTTAATCACCGTGTAGCGCTGCCTGGAATTCAAATGTATTTAACATTAGTCTTATTTATCTTCCATTAGGTATTTCAATGAAGTACGTTTAATTTGGGAGGTAGACTAAAAGTAGCTTTAGAAGAAGAAAAAATAGGATTTCGGTTTTGGCAATACGTAAATATATTTAAGGTTTATCCTTAACCCAACCAAAAGTTACTAATTCATACACCTAATTCGAGCGGAGTTCTCCCAATATCGAACAAAAGAGGCATACCTGCCACCTGCGTCGTGAGCATGATGTATACTATCGTTGAGTATTTGTACAGTAAACTCACGTCATTAGTAGTTATGTCATATGTCAGTCTGCCTTGACATCTTCCCATACTAATGACAGCGATTACTATAGGAATCTGCGTAACTTCATGTTCGAGTCACTGATGGTATGAAGTATTCGTCGCCTATTGACAGGAGCAACGCCAGGGGAATCGGCAGTGCATTTCCAGTTAAAGAAAGTGAGAGTGATCTTTTTATACCCGTAAACATATGAATATTTGCTGCTCATTTACAATAAAAAAGGCACCGATCAATCCGAAAACGGTTTAAAACGTCCCCCACGAGTTCGGAGAAGCCAATCACACGGTCCCGCTATATTTCTATTTGTCGGTTTCACCATTAGGTTCGTTATCTGCTTATTTCGGTGGATAAATTCTCGACGCGCCACGACAACGGCAAGCGGGCCTCGGGAAAGGGGAAACGTCACCTCGTTATCTGAAAAGGTTGCAATTTTATTTGAAATCGATATTCAATGCGATACACATTTTTCCGTTTCTGCCAAATACTATACGCGAGCGTGGGATATTCTTTTTTTTGGGTGAAGATATAATAATAATATAAATGTGATGATCAAAGTGGCGCAGTGGATAAAGTTGGCCGCTGCGCTGCGTGACGGGTCCTGGCCTCGTTTCCCAGTGGAACAGAGATTTGAATGATGAATTTTAATTTCAGTTTCTGATGTGGATCTATGTTTTTGTCTTGTGTGTTGTATTTTGATATAGATAATTAGGCAGGTCTGCAATCGAACCGTCTGCCTTAGACCCTTGAAAGTATAACACTCCATAATTATAACTATTAGAACAGTTTTAAGATACAGCAATTAACTACAATTCAATTCAACTAAGTATAATTTTGAAATCTGTTAAGAAAAGCTGATGATTGAATTGTTATGCAAACAGAATAAAATCATTAGTAACGTTATCAAGAGCCTCCAAAAATAGATAGGCTGAAATAAACTAAAAAACCTAATATAAAATCACCACTAAACCCGAGAAACCCACAAAAACTATAAGTAAATAATATCAACGGTCGCTCGCAAATCCCTTGCGTGAAAACACTACTAAAGCAACCGACAAATACATTTGAGGTGATTCTCGTCCAGTGTCAAACTAAAGCGTCAAGGTTTAGCGACATCAAACGAGAGTACATTAAACATACATGTCGGGAAAAAGCGTCGATTCTAGGGTTCCACAGTGCAAGATTTCAAGAAAAGTCATAAAGTAGAATGCTAACGGGACCCATGTTCGATGAGTTAAACTTGAAATTTTAAACATAATTTAGACTTGGTCGACAAATATTCATAAATTAAGAATAAATAAATCAATTGATTTTGCATGTTATCCTCGTAGAACTATCCAACATTAGCCTTTAAAAGATTGGAATGAATGGATGAAAGGATTAAAATATATTTACTACCTACAACTGTTTTTTTTAATGTCCGGAATCCTTCCTATCCAAATCCGGTACACACATGACCGATTTATCTTAATGTTATTTCGTACATAAATATTTTATGGGCCTCCGTCGCTTGCTTTAATAGAAATGTAAATGACTGAGCAGCTGTCGGACAGGGCAGAGATGTAAGGCTTTGGTTGATCCCCGTTAATACTGTTCACACCTCGAGGGAAGGAAAAAACTTTTTCTCAGAGTGATTTGCAATTTTAAAAGGTGTTTTTTTTTTCAACAAGTAAATTTTGTTGTAAACACGGCGTGTTGTGTAGCTTATGTTTTGAGAAGGTACCTAGTTGATTTAGTAACAAAAACTAGTTTCTGATTATCATATTTGCACAACTCTATATTTTTTAATAGATTGTGTAGGTATGAAAAACATGAAAGATGTTCAGCTCGGGCACTTTAAGGCGGCATCTAGAAGGCGCAATTAATTTAAGCATGACGCAGGATTTATACTGCGTGTAAATGAAGCAAGAATAGCACATGTGGCTTTTTATACGTTAACAGAATCAACATAAAAACAATGTCTATTTATTTTAGCTATGGTGTTTATGTATGTTTTGTCCGATTGTAAAATCTAAACTTTGGAAAACCTGCGCACAAAAGGAATTTAAAATTTTTAATGTTTCGTTCTTACAAAGTTATTCAGTAAGCCCAGGGAGGTAATGTATGTCATAAAGACAATGTCATAAAATAACGAGTGAAAATATATTTACCTACATCATAAAAGAAGCGTTGAAAATTGTTCTTCACTTATGTTTTAGACCTCGCTAGTAATGAGATAAGTAGGATGGACATAACGCGGAGACGCCTGTGACGTTAAATAGACCGATAAGACCGCATTTAAACTCAAGACTTTATATAAAATTAAAATAAAACTGTTTGCTAAAAAGCTTTTACTATCTGAAAGAGCGATCGAAGCTAGCCCGATGGGGAAGTTTACCGGCTCGCTATAACCCAAGATACACCACCGAACAGGTTTTTGCCAACCATAAACGAAATATTGTCCAAACTCACGGTTCATCATAAGCCAGCACAGACTCATACAGGTATAATACAAAAACAGTTCAAGTCAGAAGTCAGCGTCGAATGTCCATTTACAATTTTCCTTATTAGATCAAAAATTATTCAGGAGCCGGATTGGAGGGGCGAAACTGAATCTTGTTGAACTAACTCAGTGCGAAATCACTTCCACCTCGGCCTTTGATCTCGAGTGCGCCAAAGGAATGTTATTCAGTAAAAACATGCAAATTCGATAAAGTATAACACAATATTACCAGCTGCCGTCGCGACGCGCTCTCTCTTCACAATACTCTGAGAATCGGAATATTACGTCCGACGGATATCGGAACAGCGATGTAGTCTTTAAAATAGATTTTCGTTTGCATGCGAAAACTATTTCAATGTTCAATTTTATTTCAGATATATTTGAATAGATTTTCTTTCAACCTCACGGTTACTGACTCTAATGAACAAAAGTGGTAATTTAACGGGAACAGCTTTAAAACGTATGTAGCGCGTCTAAGCTGGTAACACACACGACATTTTGCCATTTTCTGTTTTTCTTCCCAATGAATATTTTATACGTCAACGTCTAATGGAGTGCTGCAAAATTGAGAATAATGTGGAAATTAGGTTAGACTTCCCTTCTTCATAATGTTCGACTCGGGGATTTTAAGCAAAGAATAAAAAATATTTCAATTTTTAACATAAGAAATTTCTTCCCCGTCTGGCTACTTTGTTATAATTCAGTATCCGGTTGATGTAGTCTCCCAAATTGAGTCGCACAAGCGAGATTTTTAACGTTCCGGCTAAAATGTAGGAATTGCGACGCGCGGATCGCCACAGGAATCCGCAACCCCGGCCAGCCGCGGCACTAACGAAATGAAATTCCGGACGCATTCCCTATTACGACCGCCTCTATAACCGCAGTCACTACGTCAATGCTACGTCGTAGACTTTTCGTAGCAGACCTCGTAGCCTTCCGAAACGTCTACGCGACATTACCAACTATCCAATATTAAGGCCCGCTCCACGAAAAAGGTTAGCATTCCCTGAAGTTTATTAATAACTCCCCTCTAATACGCCCCACGCTAGAGGAAACCTAAATTGTTTGCGACGTTTAACGTTGCAGTCAACTAAAGTTTGGCAACCGCACGTGAGATTAATAGAAGCGTAATTTTGCAAATTTGCAGATACACTATGTTTACTAAATTTCAATGATAGACACACTTTGCATGCATGTGACTAGAATACTGAACTCAACTTCTCATACATCTAATAAATGTACGTGTTTGTATATCAATGAAGATGGTGATAATTAATTATACAATTACTATCGCTATTCGCTACTTGTTGGAAATAGAGAAGAATAATAATTTGAGATTGTAACAGATTGTATCAAAGTGTAAAAAAGTTATGATGCTTGTGTGTCTTGTAATACGAGTAGATATAAATCAAAGTTTCACCGCAAGTCAGCCAAACTCGAATTCGAAACATCTACACATACATAACACAAACACAACTCAACGTTTAGACCTCCGAATCTCTATCAAGATGCAATCTAATTGACGTCGGGAAACACTACGCCATGCAGGAACTTATCGAGTTTTCCGAGTTGGTGTCGATGTTGATCGCTATCGGAACTTCGCCGACGAATGCGGTTCAAGAGCGAACAAACTTGCTCTTGTTTGGCTCTCGTCCGCCTCGCTGTCAACGATTGTAGCCTAATCTTAATGTGAGTTTCTATCGGGTAAAGCTACTCGTATATAGTTTGAGATTTTAGTACCTACTTAAGAATTTAAGACTGTTTTAAACCGTTTTGAAGTCAAAGCCTACGATCTTATTTTGGACGAGCTGGTTGGTAATATATTATTATATTTCTTATTGCCTTCAGTCTTCATCAACAGTGTAAAGGACCTGGTCAGTCATACAACTACAAGTCATCTCAAAAAATATCTATTACTAACATTTTATCTTACAAAAATACCTTAAACAAATTAGTTTGTAGACTTCTGGCAAAAGGGTCATAACACTTTGTTACTAGCAATTTTTGAATACGAAAATCACCGAAACTTTGAGATGATATTAATTTGCTTGCAGAAAGGTCAAAAGGGAAAAGTGAATGACACTGACAAGTTATTTCATGCTGTAAAAATACACGAAATAGGGACGAAAGCAACGGAACGGCAAAACGAGACGCGACCGATAATTTCCCCCCGGTCCCGCTGTCATATGCCGAAGATTTTGAAGAATATCTTGCTCAGTATTTGGCATTTGTACATTGAATAACCTCAGTAAAATTTAGTGATTCTTAACAAGTGCAGTAATGGTGTCAGTCTCAATTGTGTTTGTTTAATATAACGGTTCACACTCATAGCCCCATCCAAACCTGAAATTAGCAATTAATCCATTTACACTTCAGCTGTGTAAGTGCATGCAATCCTCCATGCCTGTTTGCTTTTTCTTCATTATACGTTTGCTTTAACTACATTATACAACAATTCACAATCGTGGTCACTAAATGATTTCTTGAATGACTGATGAAACCAGAACTGCGGCTAAACTTCTATTTTCAAATAGGCACCTTGTTTGAATTTACACATTCAAAATGCCATATCTTTATGGCTATAAAGCCTCTAAAGTGCTCCCTTTTGGCACGCTAGGTGTGAGTTGGAAGGAAGCCTTTGGTAAAGCGACGTACAACTCGGCAGTCTCATTATGGGCACCAGCTCGCTCTGTTTAGGGAGTCACGACAAAGATTGCAACCAAGACGCCTCTGCATACCAATAAACGTATCGTTAACAATATATGACTATCACAATGTTGCGTCTATGAAAATTTCTCAGAGGCTCAAGGGTTCATCAATATTTATTGTGATCCAAGCTTGTATTTGGCAAAATAGCTGCACATTTATCCTTTTTTAAAAGCTTTTTATTTAACTTGCAATGTTTGTAAGTTATGGTGAAATCTTGCATCTCAATTTTAATGCAGTTACCCTTAAAGGATTGAGATGAAATATACTCGTTTAGTTTGGATGACAATTATTAATTATTTATCCAAGTGACGTTATTTTAATTCCAAGATAGCAGACTTGTTATTTCTATGCAATACAAAAATAATAATAGCTTTTTTGTAACATAATTTATTTCTACTATATCAAGACTATCGTGACTATTTTACTAATCAATTATCGAGTCTAATAATGGCAGCGTTTATATGGACACCGCGTTATATTTGAAAGGGCTTCTTACATTGCTTACAAAAGACTTTTGTATTGAATAGAAAAAGTTATTTGACATTTACCTTTGGCTAAATTAAGCGAACAATTAATGTAACGTGACAAAGAAAACATTCCGCATGATTCACAAAGTTTAGATCAAGGGTTGAGAGCAGTGGCGTCTAAATTCTGTTAAACAATAAAATTTTGTGACATTTCGAATTCAATACAAAACGGTCGACGGGAAAAGAACTTCTTGTCTTTTCCTGGCTTCATTAAAAGAGGGAACAGAGCCACGTGAACGGACGTCAAAAATCCTTTTTAAATTCAAGTGTTGCCCAATCTGTTCGTTTGATATGCTTTGGTACTTACGTAAGTTTTTATACCCACTTATAAACTCGTACTTAAATTACAGTGGCAATACAATACAAAACAATACAATATGATTTTTTTTTTGAAGTGAAATCTTCTTTAGCGGCACCGAGCACTTTTTGGTATGGGTAAAAATTGTTAAACTCGCCATGGGACACGTGACCCTGATCCGTAAGGTAAGGTAAGAAAATGCGTAACTATGGAAACTGTCAAAAGGAAACATTCATAAATAATAAGTGTATTTTGTTTGTTATAGAAAAAAGCCAAATATTATAATTATTGTGATTTTGGATTCGACATTGCGATTATTAGCATTAAATGTCGTTTCTTTTCTTACAGACAAACTCAATTGTGTTTTAATTAAACTGTCGTCGAAATCACCAAGAAAACACATCTTAAAAGTTTTCACTTCTGCCGGCAATCCCGGAGTGCAACCCGTTGTTTTTTTTATTTCTATACTCATTGGTACGTACTAATAAAAATACTTAAGGATAAGTGCATTTTATAAATCATATTTAAAATATTTTGCAAATCGCTGATAAACATGTACGGTTTGCTACAGATCCATGTACAAAAAATTGATGATTTGATGCTTTTTAAAATAAAAAAAATCTAATCACCTGTTCCTCATCATTTCAAAGGACTGCATATCTATGAATTCTTTACAAATATACTTTATTAATATTAAGTAAAATGTAACGATTCGTTACTTTATATTTAAATAAATACGAATATGAAACCTCAGCCGTATTAAAAAAATATATAGGTAGCTATTTTTAGATATTTTTACTGAAAATACAGCAAAATTACGTACCTACTGTTATTCTAAAGGCTTTGTAGTAGATCCCCGATCACGTGCCTCTGTATCGCAAAACGATTTTAGGGAACTTCCGACCTTAACAACGACGCGACTCGACGCTTTTAAAACGTTCAAGTTATAAATTTAAAATTCAGTGCTTAAATTTTAACATATGCACAAGTCTGCTACTTATAACTAAGTTAAATCAGAATAGTAAGATGAAATTTAGTTCCAATAAGCATGAAATCCAATGCCAAATCACATTAGAGCTTTCAATCTTTAGCAGTTTTACTAATATCCTAATAGCATTAAATGCCGAAGCTACATAATTATCAATGTGCCCGAACTTTGTCCAATATTCCAACATTTTCACATAATCTGGTGACCGCATCTCTAACAAAACAAAACCGTCGACGTCTGTTTTACGTAAAAAGCCAACTATCTACTAATTAACGATTATGAAAACAAATTAGTAACTGATTTAATAATCGATAATGGCCGTTAGTAATACAAAAATAATCGATTATACCAATCATTCATAATCCACCTCCCATTCCAACATTTTTACATGCCGCTATCCCGCCAGCCGTATCCGGTGTCCGGCGCGCGGGGTCCCGCAGTGTTGCAGGCGGCAAATAATGCCATTTCCGATGAGGGCCCCGGGGGGCCGCGACAACATTAGGTCGCGGGCCGGGAATTTAATAACAATACCGACACATGGCCTCCCAAATGATAAGGACATTTTGTTATACGTTCAGATAAAAATGTTTCAAATAAAAAGTCAAACATCTGCACACACGAGAGAGGATAATATATAGAACTAACTTTTCAAATGACAAAATTTCAAATTAGAATTTGATTTGAAATTTCATCAGCTAGGAATTGCAACCAGAATCACACAACATACAGATGCGTTGATCATTCTGCCGTGCAGCTTGCAAAATAATATAAAAAAATACAAAAAGACAAGCGCGGTGCATAAATATAAGGTGTATTTGAAGGGCGTATATTCAGGTTAGCGTAATATTTTGTATAGCCGCAGGTATTTTCCGAATCCGAACATTCGATACCGCGCAGAATAAAAACAAACCACGGGCAAAACTAAACAGGCGAACCGGGGAATAATGGTCAATTATTTATTTCAAAACAGTGCCGAAAAGAGAGAGAGAGAGAGAAGTATAATTCATGCAATGGTGATAGCCCAGTGGAACGAATAAGAATTCGGTCTCTTATTCCAGGGTCCCGGGTTCGACAAACAGTGGCAAGCATCAATGAATGACTTTCTTCAAAAAACGTTTGCCCTTTTTAAATTAAATTTTATATCACCTGCTATAACGGTAGAAATTTGCATGCCTGAGAGTGAAACGAGTGTGTTTTTGCACACACAGCGTGAATTATATACGAATATACTAAGAAAAAATAGTTTTAGGTTCTAGCCTGACCCAACCAAGAGTTAAATGGTCTATTTTCAAAAATGTTAAAACCCTATTTAATCCTGGACGCACAAAAAATACCGTAATTTCAACAGCTTACCTATACATTTTTTAAGACCTCAAACAATAGATGTATTAACGGCTATGAGCGGGCATTGTTCACGCGTGAGTGTTTCAGAATCAGTGAAAGTTTAATGTTCTTAAAAAATAAAAAGTCCCGTAAACTTGTATCACAGACGCTTTCATATCGTATTGTGTGAAAAGTAAGGTAGCGGCTGTACCTACTATTATAAAGATGTTGCGGCGACGACGCGTTTAAAATAACCTGACTGAAACATTTTCTTCTAATTACTTTACGCCCAATTACTTCGATTAAGTCCCTTGACAATATTACAAGTTGCATCGTTTATATTCCTCACCGCTCCAGACCCGCCAGACGGGATCATAAAGCAGTCACTTACGCGGACTATTTAAAGTAGGTAACTACCCACAAGGTTAGTTGCATTCAGTTGGCTGATTATAATGAGCATTCAAACCTAATTGGCACTATGATGATAATTGCGATTCTATTCAACGTGACATAACATGATGCAAATAATGAACGTTTCGCGGCACATCTCATTACATTGGGCTACATGAGTTCGATCGTGTTTACATCACGTTGTATTGCATTTGTAATTTACGCCTGACATTTGTTAGAGGTACCTACACTTCGTCTATTTCTATAGGTACATGTGAATTTGAATCCAGTAGGTATTTGTGATTTCAATATATAGATTTACATTATATCACGACAGAAAATATCTTTCTTTTTAACTTCCAAAAGACCTAGTCCTAATTAGCTGACTAACACTGGGCTCTGCAACTTTTGCGTACGATATGACATTTAGGACACCGGGTAATATGTAACAAATTATAACTACAGTTCATTTTTATTCTCTTGTCTTATTTGGTAACAATCTTGGCACTACTTTTTATTGAAAAAGTTTAAAATTGCTTTAAAAAATAAATTATAGTTTCTAGAAATCTGTTTCTGTATTGAATAACAATTTGTTTTTAAATTTTTATAATGTTATGTCTGCATTACTTTTAATCGCAAATTGAAATAAAAAGACATGCTAAGATTGTTTACCAAAATATATGACAAGAGAATAAAAATAGATTATATTTGATAAACAATCTTGGCACAATTTTTTTATAAAAAAGGTTAAAAATAGGTTTATAAAATAAATTATAGTTTACAAGTAATTTGTTTGAATTTTAAATCTTTATAATAAAGTGTCTGCATTATTTTAAATCGCAAAAAAGACACGCTAAAATTGCTTACCGAATGGGACGGGTTAAAAAAATGGACTTTACCTACTTATTTTCGCGTGGCCGCTTTCAGTGCAACATGTGCCTACAGCGCGGCGCGCCACCTGCTAAAGCTTATGAGGTCCTCATAACGTCGCGCTCATTGTGCCGCAACTTTCACCAACAATTCCTGCCCCCGCTTATTGTGCGAACTGCTTCCTACTTAGCTTTTTCAAATTGCATTAATAAAAATGTTTTGAGAATATTCAACTACTTACGATGGCGATACGGGGAATTAATCGGTTTAGTTTTTCATACAACTTTGTAATTGTTGTTTCACTATGTCTGTTTTTGCTATCGTTACTTAACGTGATAAAAGCCTTTGTCATTTGTAAAGTAATTAGTACCACATTCTCTTTTAAACTTTTCACAATAATAGATAACAAGATCGAGCATTATTTCTTAAACGAAATAGAGTTTCTCGGTACATCCGCAGACAAGTAAGAGTAAGACGTACGATTTCAGAAAAAATACATTTTCAGTTCGGATTTTCCACGGTTGTGATGATTAAGCATCGCCGCGGTTCGGTTCGTTGTAGTGCTTTCGTCGCTCGAATGCAGCATTGTTATTTCTTGGTAGAAGTGCTGAAATATCGTCGCGGCGAGAGTAAGTCTAGTAGTGCACGAAAATGATCTTTAGTGCGGCGGTTGAAAGAATTGTGCACTTTGGGTCGTGTGGCGTTAAAGTGGACCTTAGTGCAGTGCAGTTAGGGTATTTTTTCGGGTGTTTTGTGGGAAGCCTCAGGTGGTAGCAATCCCGCGAGTACGGAGCGGTGTGATTCACGCTTGTTGCTTCGCGCCGCATATATCTTGGCGAGCTAGACGTGTCACTCCTTGTTGCTCCTTTTACTTACTTATCACGTCATGCACTTTACTCGACCGTGATTATTACCGCAAAAACAAAACGGCACGATTCAAATTTTAGCAGTTTAAGTTAGTAAATGTTACGAGACATGTTTTTAGTGGGGATATAAAAACGTTACGACGTGCGAGGGACAATGTGGCCAACCTATCAACCGATAGGCTAATAATGATAAATGTCCTTGCATCCATCAGTTGCCTTTACAGGGCTGGTGTATAGAAGGAATAAAATTATAAAACAAGACAAATTTTGATAGTGATAATATCGACTGATCAAGATTTTGACTTTTGATGTTGAATGCTTGCATTAAATCAGATTTCATACTTTGCATGAATAGTGCCAATAGAGACGTTGTCTTTATTCTTACAAATACCGACAGACCAACTCGAAACATGCTTCTATACGAAAACGACATAGATATTGGTAATCCTACACCACATTGTTTATTAGACATCGATATACGAAGGCGACTAACTATTCTTATGCCGATAAAGATAAGTAAGTATATTCATGTAGCGAAGACATGACAATATGTCATCGACATCGGATCCTTGCTCAGGTTGTGTCCGGCGCGGCGGCGGGCGGGCGGCGAGTGTGGCAGTCCATTAAGTTCTCAATGTCACACACAGCGCGCACAATGGCTGCGACACGTCACCCGCTCAGGTAACCGGATAACCTACGGCTATATGAAATATTTATACACCAAATTGTTTCGCTAATTAAACGCCATTCAACCGCTACGCCAACTTGACATCAAACATAATGCCCGGTTAATGTTACCTTCGCACTCTTTTGCCCTCACACTCGTCACGTTGTCGCGGCTTTCTTATTGTTTAAATATTCCCGACGGAGCTTTGGAAAAACAACTTCATATCTGTTTCGCGAGTAACATGCCTTTCTTAGTTTCAGCGATACGTGGAAGACGAAACGGATAGGCGTTTCTCGAGGTACTCGATTCGATTCGGCTGCTAGTCGTCTTGTTTAAACATCCCAGGCGGAGCGCCAAACATATCAGTTTCCGAGGCCGAAGAGCACCTTTGGCGACGTGCTCGCGCGAGCAAATACGAGGGAGGAAGGGTGAAGGGAAAAAAATATAGGAACGCGGCTCGAATAAACACAAGAGAAATAACGACATCAAACAATAATTGAAATCATAGGTCGCTCGCGACTGGGGAGCGGGTAATGCGTCGCGGAAGCCGCACGCGTGCCCCGCCGCCCGCTTTGCGCCCGCGAGCTCGACTCGGAGCTTTCCATAAACTTACCATTATTTTGGCTTCATCTTTTCACTTCTTTCGCTTTAGAAACCTCGCCGTAAAAATTCGTGCCCCATTTTCCAACGTCAAACGGAAATTAGTAACGTTGGTACCAACTACTCCACCTCACAAAATAAACAGCGGTTTTCGAAACACACGTCGTAGCTTTTAATCTCGTCGAATCGAATAAAAGGTTATACAATCACCACGGAGGGAGTGAAAAGATTGCCCTCTCGACGTGAAAGCGGAGCCCTCTGCAGCCGCGATACCATTATTAGTGAGTTAACTCAATTTGCGGCATATTGTTTGAGAGGAGCTTAATAACAGAGGCGAGAGGTCGCGAGGCATCGTCATGACAACCCTTGATCCGTGCCCGGACCCGAATTAACTGCACGATAACTACCCGTGGCAACATATCGCCTTTGCGTAACCGTATTCAGCGCTAATGAGGCCATTGGTTAAGTTAACTTTCACTAAAACTACCACGACGTTGCGGCCGGAGCAATTTGAGTAACGTCACAGTGTACAGATTATACAGTGATGTATCTTCATACAATATGTCGAAACGCGAATCCACGTGTAGCTAGGTAACCGAAGGTAAACTAGGACTTAAACTATTCAAAATCGACGTACTCATATCGTCCAGATTTGTTGTAATCCAGATTCGGCGTAAAACTAGTCGGTCAAGTAAGTTGCCATTATTAAAGTTGCGAATATAAATAAACCGGATTTTCCTGGAATCGGATGTGGGAGAAATTTCCACTAGTTAAATTTATAAATTGTAATTCAGAATGGGAGGGACCCGCTGAATTTGGGGGCCCGGGGTACCCTCGTCTGGCCCTTCGGTAGATAAGCCAACGCGCGAACAATGCTTTTTTTAAATACCAATGAAATTACAGGTACTTTTATTAAACACTTTCTACTAATATAATATTTACAAATCACTAACAATACAATCTGGAAACATACTCAAGTAGGTAATGAAGCGAGCAAGTGGGCAGGCCTGTATAATATCAATATTAAGCAGTAAAAAATTTTCATGGCCAGGGCCGAATATACCGTATAAAGATTATAATATACTTAGAGTAGTGTGCTACTGTATATTTATACTGTATCTTTATACTGTGGTAATGCGGTGAGTAAATTCAAGATAGTTGGTTATCCTCGCCTAATCAGCAAACACAAAACTTTGAAATTTCATTTAAATTTAGACCCTCTTCTAATAGACTCAACCAAATAACTTTAATTACGTCTCAAATTAACATCTTTCATATTCCACAAGATTTGAGTCGACGATTAGAAACAATTTTGCACGATCTTGTGTCAAGGGAACAACAGGCAATTTACAGATTTCATGAAGATTAAAATACGATATATTATAATCAAAACCGTCAAAAAATACTCAAGCTCATTTTCAACCAATAATGATATCTAATACAAGACACCTTAAATGAAAAGCATACTTAATGAAACTATGTGTTCTATCAACCTTTAATGGGTTTTATCATCAAAAGTTGATTCAAGATGGACGACTGAGTCATCTTTATCACAAAAATATATTGTCATTGTAAACAATGCAGAACAGTTCAAAGTACAATTATAAAATATATCTAATTTATTTCCGAATTTAGAAGTAAGACGAATATGTCGGACTATATCTATTGATGGAAAAAATATTGACACCATCTAGACCATTTTATAAGTACCAAAAGTATATTAAATCTTCTTAATTTCTTTAATACAGTATTAATATAACTCATATACCTATAGACTGTATCTCATTTTACAATGGTGGAAGATGTAGAAAGCTATTTAAATTAATCAATTAGAGCTCGCGTTCGCGTTCCAGCTTAGACTAATATGCTTAGCGGATCTGAACTGCAAGTATGATTAGCTGAACGATGTTGATATACAATTCCATGAGATCCTAACGGAAGCACCGGATGCGGCGACGAACTCGACTTGATCCGAGATTACTTCCGAGATAACATCGATTCGAGATACCGATGTAACCGCAGTTGAATGCAAACATCGATTCAATAAAGCACCCTCATACAAGTTATGAGGTCTGATAAGTTTGTTGGTACAACTGGAGTTAGCTAGTTGTTAGGTCGATAGATCAAATTAATAATCCGACTCATATTATTGTTAGTGTGGAGTTCTTCGCGCTAGTAATTAATCATAGATATTCGCAGAGCTATAATATGGATAACAGTGTTAGCATTTTGAAGCAAACAAACCACCGATTTACGAATATACGAGAAAGTTTTATCCGACATCTGGGATTGTATAAGGTACTGGGGCTGCTGATCATAACGGCGCAGGTGGTCGCTTCAAATAGTGTCTCGGGGAACCACACCTGCTAAACCAAATACAAGCCTTAAAGAAGATGCTGCTTTACATCGGGTTATAAGGGTGGCGGTAATGATACTTCCACGGCGGGCTACGTCCACCTACGTTCCAACAACATTTTCTGCTCAATCAATCGATAAGTACAACTTAAAATACACCTATTACAGGATCAGACTTTTTAGAAGACGCTAAAATAGCTACTAGTGGGTATTATGTGTCGTTAGGGCGACTGACGGAGACACCGGATGTCACGAAAAAATTGCCACTTCCGACCCGGGCCTACACGAAAGGGCTTGTATTATTATTTTATGTCTCTTTTCGGGCCTTTTGACTAGGTGTTTGACCCCTATCAATAGCACGTCGACGGGTTTGTAGGAGGGTTAAAGTATTATGTTCGTATAAAGATGAAGATTTTCAGTTAGAAATAACTTACGAGCTAATTTGTCATTAAAGCGATGTATGTTATCATCATTATTATCAACACCTATAGTTCTAGACAACATGTCAGACAAGCATCAAATTACTTGGCTTAAATTGGTATTTTATACCAGTCCTTGTTTCACTTTCTTAAAATTACAGGTAAGTATTGTTATTCTTAGTTAAATCAATTTATCATTAAATTTTGTTGTAACCAAATTAATTTTAGTAATTTGACAATGTTAAAACCGTCAGTCAGTACGAGACGCAATCTTTAGTACAAAATTTTTAATCTAAAATAATCTTGAAGCACGTTAAAAGTGTGAATTCCGTTGGTTAAAACGGTCCTAAAAGAGCAAAATAATATTATTTATATACAGCGCAGGGAGGGGTCGCGTCTCGGGCGCCGGATGTATGGGGAATTGCTACTTCCGAACCGGGCCGCGAAATAGCCGTCTGCTGCGCTATTATCAAGTGGACTTACATCCGGTATTTCTATTGCAACCTTTACGATATTGGTCCTCATATCCTGATATCCTCTTATTTTAACAGGCTACATTGTATTTGTTAAATTACTAGTTAATTATGTTAAATTACTAGTTAATTCAGTGATATATTTGTAGAGTTCCGTTAAGCGGCGATGTTTGTTGAAAACGTTTTAAAATTGTAAAAATGATAGGCTTAAGGTATTACGGGACACTTTGTACGGATTTTCTGTCAGAGGTTGGCAGGAAATGTGATACAGTACAAAATTATATCATGCAGCGTCGACACGAAGATTGAAAGGACGAGGGCTAGGCGGGAGCCGGATGTGTATCGGTTGGTACTTCCGAGGGACGCACAAAGGGATCGCCGTTACATTATTATCTTGGAACTGACCCTTGGAGGTCCTATTACAAGGACTTTGACACGTCAAAATCGTGTGGTAATAGACTAGCCTCAGACATAAGCATAAGGCATAGTTTTAATACTGTCAAGTACTGTGATGGATCAACGCATTTACCTCAAATTCATAGACTGCAAAGACTATTTAACATAGTGCGATTTAAAAGCTTACTTATATGTAAAATAAATCTTAAAATAATTATACATTAGGTGTGGAAATTTCCATATCACTATTATTGATTCTTATAAAACTTCCTAAGAACTTTTAAGTTTTTTGTAGGATACCTAAAGTAAAGATAAGTACCTACACCGTAATTTCACATTTTAAAAACTGGGAGAGATATAAATAAATAATAACTATAAGCTTTTTCATCTTCATCAGTTGTATAATAAGTAGGTACCTAATCAAAACATCGTGGGCGTGGGCGTGTTCTAAGCTTTCCTTTTAAATATTTTTATGCAAAGAACCGGGATCCAGTAGGAGTAACCCATACCTTTATCTATCTATCGAGACATCTTCCCGAAAATTCCCGGTCGGCAGTGGGAGTTACAATAACACCTCTGTACAACCCAAACGTGACTCAAACACTTTGAGCTTTCAACAGAGTGCTAAGGCGTAATCGTACGATAATTGGCTGCAAAAAGTCCTTGTTATGTTCGCAAGTGACTACGAAGAAACGAAGATTTATTTTTTATTTTGTGAAGATACTTAATATAAAAAAGAAAACCAAGATTTCTTTGGAAAATAGTGAGATTTTTTTAAATACACGTGTTTCAATATTTTACTCCCTTCTTAAAAATAATGATAATTCTTTTGGATATATTACCATAGGTATATAGTGTTATTAATCTCCACCGATCCGCACTTAAATAGCATGTTAGAAGTATGAAATAATCAATTGTGAGACTCAAATGAAAATAATTGCAGCCATATTGTCGTATCATGTCGTGTTTAGGCCTTCCAAGTCCATTCATAGAGTGGAAACATCCAATATTATAGTGAGACAGCGATACAACGTCAGTATTTAGCGACAACACGAGCGCGGTTAATTTGAATGGGCCACAGAGAAGTCATGTCGGGCCGCGAGCGAGCGAGCCGAGCAATGGGAACCTCGGCTGATACGTATTCAATTGCAGGCACTGTCAGTGTGCCTATTCCGGGGCATTCACGACAAATTACGTGTTAAAGCACGTGGAAGCGCAAACAAAACGGACGTGTTCATGACGTGAATTCAGACTATTGTATACGTACTGTCGGTTCGACCCGCAGACACTGTATTAGTTACTGCCATCAGAGCAGTTATTGTGTACCTATGTATTTCAGCTGGTTTTGACAGACATTAAATTTCCGCTGTTTTATATTTCACAAATTTTATTACTAAATCAACACGTGCGAATCAAGGAAAACAATTATTGCTTACGGACTGGCACATCACCCAACAGAACTATATTGCGAGCTTGATTCTGCTACTGTAGCACAGCTGTACGCACCGCACAGGCACATACAGATATAAGGGATTGTACGCTATTCGAAACATAATTCCAAGCCCAGCGTTACCAAGACACACGATACAATGTCAGTATTTAGAGACAACACGAGCGCGGCTAATTTGAATGAGCGACTGAGACGTCGTGTCGGGCCGCGAGCGAGCGCGCCGAGCAACGGGAGTCTGTTGATACGTATTCAATTGCAGGCGCTGTCAGTGTGCCAATTTCGTGGCATTCAGGACGAATTACGTGTTAAAGCGAGTGGAAGCGCAAACAAAACGGCCGTGTTCGTGACGTGAATTCGCACCGTTGTGTACGTGCAGTCAGTCCGGTCTGAGGACACGGCCGGCAACAGGGCGGTTGTTCGTGTTGCAACTACAATTGCTTTTGTCGGACTTTAATTGCTAATTTTTAATATTTTCTATACTCTATTAAATCAGCGAATATTCACCATTTTTATAGTAAGTTCAAAATAGTTTCAATAAGTTTATCTGTTTACGCCCCTTGCACGCCGTGAATATGTTATACGCCCATGAAAAAAAGAAGTATGGTTTTAAGTATGGCTTTAATGATTGAAAATAACAATAAAAGGTCAAATAAACCGACAGAGAATCAATTTTGTCTAATGGGGTCAATCTGTTGATGATTTTTAGTATTAAAAATACATCCATTAAAATTGTTAACGCTCAGAAAAAACAGATAAGAATATTTGAAAATACTCGATAAAAACATTTTCTTTCTAATTAGCAAAAATCGTATAACGACCCCTCCTCCTACAGATTCAATAAAATAAACATTTTTAATGGAAGTATCCTTAAATTTTCTATTGTTTCTTCGAAATAACATTGGAAAATAAAATCCTTTGTTTTTCTTCGATAGAGATGCTAATTAGTTAAAGAGGGCGAGTAAAGCAGCTTATGTACAATTACGATAAGAGCACCTTAAATAGAAAATAATACTCTTCCACGGAATAAAAAACAGGTTGTTTATATTGTTGTTTTTAAATCTAGAGAAATCGACAAGAAATAATCCTCTAAAAGCCAACCCACCGCAGGCGATAAAACGATACTCGAACATGCAAGAATTTTCAATAATCAAACACTAATGCTACAGCTAAAATTAAAATTAAATTAAAATCAAAAAAGCTATTAAAACTAGTTTTGGACGAAATAGAAAGTTCGTAATATACATATAATAGAAAGTTCGCAATATATAATAATATCATGTTTATAAACAACTTTAAAAAAGAAATGTAGTAACGCGCGCAAAAATAAATAAATTAATAAATTAAAACTGTGTCGAGAGTTTTTTCCTCCGGCTTTTTCTCTTTTTACCCAGAAATGGGTGGCACATTGCATAGCCGATGAGTTCGATTAGGAAAAATATTAAAATAAATAAATAATTGGACTGCTAAACGATCACAACTTATTTTAACATTATTATAATATAAAATTTAGTTCTAGTTTTTTAAGATATAATTATTGTATGCCCGCATAGGGTAGACTGTTCTTAACTTATTATAATTTTTGTAACATCTTTCTCGTGTAACAGTCAACAATAAACGCATTCTTTTCTTTTCTTTTCTTTTCTTTACAATATCTTATGAAAGGGAAACAGAAATGAAGCTGTCTTTTGTATAATTCTACTGAATGGAGTATCTAATTGTAATACGAATTACTCATAATACCCATAGGTGTAAATTATGGTCAATAACAAATACCTAATAAAAGATAATAAAGCGGTGATAGCCCAGATCGGTCTCTTACTCGAGGGGTCTGGGTTCGAATCCAAGTAGCATGCACCATTAACTTTCTTAAAAAAGTTATATGCACTTTATAAAATTAAATATAACTTGCTGTTACGGTGAAGAAAAACAACGTGAGGATGAGAGTTCACATAAAAATTGCATGGATGAGAGTCCACATAAAAAATGTTGTCAAAGGCATATGAAGTCAACCGAACCGCATTAGGCCAGAGTGGTGGACTAAGGCCTGCATCCTCTCACTGTGAGAGGAGACCCCACCCTGCAGTGGGTCATTAATGGGTTACAGACAATACATTTTCGTTTAGCTTTAAAATCTGTAAAAATCTTTGAGTTTTTGGAATTGCTGACATGTTGGTTTTCATCTTGATTCTGGTGGAAAGTCGAATAAAAAGTTAGATGAACAGCCAAATTTCGCTATGAAGTAACAATAACTTATCTTAAAAGCCCGTTTGTTGTGCAATAATCACCCTTTTTTGTCATACTATTTTATCTCACGCCGATACGTGCACCGATGCGTTTTCTGTGTGTTGGGCTTTTCTATACAAATGAAAATACTTACATACAACGCTAGATCACGCATTCCTGCGCTACGCTGGCCTATAAATTATTCCGATTGGTGTGGAGCGTAAAGTTACATAATTTTTAAACTTTTAGCCTGTTCTTCCTTCGCTTTTCGCTTCTAGCCCGGAACGAGACAAGTCCTTCGAAATTACCGATCAGATTGTTGGAAGTTTATCGCATTATTTTACCTTATTTTGCCGTGTCTCGAGGCAAATTGTTCGCTCCGTCTCAATATCGAGGAGAGAGGAGATTCTTACTCGGAAAGGCAGCATCGAATAATCCCGTTAATTAACGATTGCGAATAAACGAAAGCTTCGGGAACTCCGAGTAGGCGTCGCATTAGAGCTTATTTTAAATATAACTTAAGTGATAAAAAGCAATTTCTTATAATATTTTTTTTGTGTATTTACCAACTATTTTCGTGCTATTACGACGGAAAATTCCAGTGAATTTGAAACATTCAGATACCCTGAATCTCTGGAAATTTGATAACATACCTATATTCCCCGAACCGAACAAATATAAAGAGAACCGCTAACACATTTATATTCCCCGAAATATTATAATCTATTTATATTCCACGAACGGTCATTACAACTTTTCAAAGAAAAGATTGCAGTAAACCTATTGTGGTCCAATGCTGGGCACGGGGCTCTTCGCAACAGTAAGAGGCCTGAAGTATATTCTATACCAAGTATAAGTAGGTAAATATTGTAACAATATAGTGCAAAGTGAAACTATACATTGTGATTAACAGACTGATGCTAAATCAATCTTGTCCATTACGTATGGTTGCACAGACCTTGTAACAAGTACCTTTTAAAAAATATGAAAACTTACAATCTTACACGAAGAGGAAGCTGTAGATGAAATAGTCTCTTATACCCAAATATCGACTTACTCGGCTCAATTATACCCATGCACTGAACGAGTATATCTCACATAGCCGTACGGTGCAATTTATCAATGTTCTGTGAAAGTTAATTAAGCTTTCGGTAAATTAAACGGTGTCAGATTCGTCGCACGTCATTTATTTTTTCCGTGCACCTCTCCTCAATCGCATCAATTTTAATGGATTTTTCAAAATTTACCCACGCGCTACAGGACTTAATGGCAGCTTTAATCAAGTTACGGTTTTGAGCTAAAACGTAACGAACAAATGTCATTCGAAATTGATCTGCAAATCATTCTAACTGCGTGCATTTTTGTCTTCGTAGATACTGAATAAAATTTCAATAGCAGCAGCTAGTCTGATAAAAAATCTAACAACTATAATAGGGCCCACCAACAACCAGATTACCATCACAAAAAACTACGTCATCACAATAAACCAACCTTATTATACCTACCAAGGTAATTGCGTGTAATAAAATAAGAAAAAGAAACATCCCCTCAATATCAAATAACATTCATCAATAGCACATTGAGATGTGAATACGACAAATAACGTTAATTTAAACATTTCAAAGCATCGAGAGCTCCGCAGACTGTCGGTCTAGCCGGCGTCGGAGGCGCGTCCCGCGGCGCGAGCGACTCGTCGTGAATGCCTAATTACGAGTTCAAGTAAATAACTTTTCTATTTGCCGGGGGTCGCGTTCGGTGAAACATTAATCATGATTGAGCTAAGTGGCTTAATACGAGCAATACGAGCAATGATGGGCGATGGGGGGCGGCGCCGGAGCGGCGCTCCGCTGGACGCCGGTGACGCATGCCGCCCGCTGCGCCACCGCCGGCCTACCTCGCTCGTGTTCTCGCGAGTTTATTGACGGCTCTATTATTGGATCCGATGATATGAGGGGACTTGCTCCCAAATAGATCTGATGAGGTTCGATATAGTTTTGTTATGTAAAAATTGGATCCAATTTACTCAGGTATTTAAGTCGTTGACGAATCCCTGTTTGAAGATTTGTTTTGGAGAGATTTTGCCAGTAATTTGATGCTTTACAAAATAGGATCGATATCAAATATTAAATTGCTTTTGAAACCTACTATAAACGTGGAAGATCTAAACCTAAAACTGCACACGCGCCCTTTAGCAAATGGAAACTTCTAAACATTCGGGTTCGCACAATTACCGAAAGTAAACATAAAGTGCTTCATGTGTGATACCGTAAGTAGGAAAGGGTCTCCCACTAATATCAGTAATGTAACATTGGCCGGGACGGTAATCCCTGTACTATAAATTATCATAGAATCATAGCAGAATTAACGGACCTACTGCAGGGATCAAGTCTTCTCTCTCGAAATATTTAAATGATAATCAAAAGAACAATTAACATATAAGACAACTGGGATCGTAATCACACTTTAATTTACAAAAAACTTCAGTTATCTTGCAGGCTCCAACCTATAAGCAGCAGAGTAACTGGACTAAAGGTTGGTACGAAAGAGGTACTGTTGAACGTGAAACACAAACGCGTGCGATCCCCCATGCACGCAACACGAGAAGATACTTTGAAAGATCTCTTTCCCTGTATTATGCGTTATCAAAGAATCATAGCAGATTAACCGGCAGCTATAGGTCTTCCCTCTTTTTTCTTCCACTCGAGAGATCAAGAACCTAAATATCTTGCAAGGTATGAAAGCGGTACTGTTGAACGTGAAACACAAACTTGGGCGCGATCACCGCCCGGGGCGTCCGCACTGTTGTTGTTTGTACACCGAAACTACAACGCGTGCGATCCCCCATGCATGCAACACGAGAAGATACTTTGAAAGAATCTCTCTCCGAAGCATAACTCAAAGCAGTATAAACCTATTCGTTATATTATACAATAACAACAACTAAAATATGAGCTATGTCCAATTTTTGTAGAGGAAAACAAAGAATGACTTTTTGTGACTAACAGAATACGCAACTTCTGAACGAATAATATTAGAATATCATGAAAATTGAGACATATTAAATTAGCTTTCTCGAAGAGCGTTTATCGAAATTCAAAACAAAGTGTATTCTTTTAAAACAACAACTATCTATTGTACAATAGCACATACTTACATACTTAAATTTTGTCCCTGAAAATATAAGACATTGTAGCGCTTACGACATTTTTTTTGTTTTTTTTTCACCCATTAATTCTAAATCAACGAAAATATAAGGTTTTGTTTGAATTCAAACGATGCATTCAATAATCTAATAATAGGTAGGTAATTGGAATGAAAATGCAATAACAATATTGCTACTGTTAATCCCTTTGTGGAATTAAGTTGCTAATCCATTAGAATTCAGTCGCTATAATATGGACTCGGTAAATGTTTAACGTTTTGGTAAATTCCAATTGAAATAATGATTTTAAATAAATGGCAAATTTGTGGAAGGTCTCAAATGGGAAAGTATTGGAAATCCAACTAAATAAATACAAGATTAAATTTAAACAAGAATTTTCACCAAAAATATTTTAATGAAATGGACCCTCAGGATGTCTATTAATAACGGAATACCTAAAGTTAGCGAGCTTTTTAGTAATGCGTAACATATTTTTCCGAAGTGGGTGTCCACACAGCGGCCCTGAAATACTCTGGGCATCACCCAAATTTTTTTATTTTTAAAAGTCGAAAAATTGAGTCCATATTTTCTCTAGTAAAGTCACTAAGTTTGATCATATTATAACAGTCTTTCTTTTCAACCAAACCAATAAAAGCTACATAAATGGCAGTCTACACCACATATGAACATCAATTCCATTATTTTGATCTCCTATTTTAAGAACCCTAGTATCCCTAGTGGGTGTTATAACAGAGGTGCATACAAGCACACGAGTGCAGTGCGAATGACGACGGTGAGCCTTAATAGGCGGCCGCCGAGGGGGGCGCGACCACCAGAGAGCTTTTCCTTGTCGGCGGCATAACACTAAACGATAATTCCGATACCGCGCCGATACTCCGAGCTTCCGATCCTTAAACGGCAACAATCGTCGTAAGTCGACAGTTAATGGACCTACCGTGAGTCGATGAAACGTGAACAATTTTACAATCGCACGTTTCCAGATTTGTCTCGTCCCGGTGCGAAATAAAAGCCACGTGTAAACCTGACGGAGCTCTTCTAGTGTAATTGTTATTTGAACAATGCTGTCAAGTCATTACATGTCAGATGTTGAGGGAATTTAAAAGGCACATTGTCGGCACGAGTAATGAAAGTTTCGTTTATTCGTAAAGTTGCGAAAGTGGTCGCTTGCACGGATTCTTTCCAATTGCGCGTTCGTAAGGATTCATCTTTCAAGTTACTCGTCGACTCGTTGCGACAACAATATCAAAACATTTTCGCCGTTCCCGCGGCTGGCTTTGCAAATCTCGCCGACTTGTTACCTAGAATTGAGAAATTTTAAAGTCAACAACATAACAGGGGCTTCGAAGTTTGAAAATAAAAGTAAACAATTGAATTCAAGACAAAGAATAAATATAAAAGCAGGAAAAACTTTTATTTGTGTTTTATATTATTCATCGCAAGATCTTAGCGTTTCCAGAAACCGTGAGACGTAGAATTAGGCCAAAAATAACCTATTATGTTATTTCTATTGTGAATCCTACTCGAATTATAAAAAATTGAGTCTGAGTAAGTTCACAAATGTCTGAAAGAAGACCCGTACTCGACACTGAATATAACAACACTAGCTGACGCGGCAGGCTTCGCTATTCGGCAGAATTTTTAAAATCGGCACAGTAGTTTTTGAGTTTATTCATTACAAACATAAACATACACAAGTACAATTTTTTCCTTTTTATTTATTAGTGTAGATGTAGATAAAATGAAACTGATGATCATACCAATATACACAAACACATATCAGCATGTCATATAAGATAGTAGCAAACTAACAAAGATTTGTTGTGACTGATGAAATTAATTACTTACCACTGGGAATATTTTTATATATCGTGGGATCCTAAGAAAATAGTACTTTTATATTACATATGAACACAAAATATACAACGAAATGTTAAAATCTGTAGTTAATTAATCACCCATTTGGTCCAGAAAGCAAGCTACTTTTGAAGACATGAAATGGTAGTTCAATTGATTTTTCACTGTTGATTTTTTCATTTCTAGTACTATACAAGATTTCAACATAAGAAATACATTATTGAAATATACCTTTCGAATTCATAATTCCTAGAAACTGCATTTATTCGGTAAAATCACACAAAAGTATATTTCACGGCACACTTGTAATGAGATGCAGAGTCATGCGTCAAACAGGATACCTGGAATACGACCTACGTGTGACCTAGATCACTAACAGCGTATATCAACCTTATTGGAGCAACAGCGGCCAAACAAATGCAATCTATTTTGAATTTTATGCCCTGCAAATACGGTCTAATTTTGAGTGGATCGCAGGTACATTTGACGTAGTTGCGAATCTGGATGACCTGAATAATTGGAACGCGATAGGTAACGTCGTTAATATATCTTCGGCCGATACTGATGTCGGGTGTGATTTTGGAATACGATCAGCGCAAGTTGATCATAATCCAATTCGAATGAAAATTTTGAACCCTTTAGGGAGTTCTATTAACTCTACGCACTGCGTAATATTTTCAATAAAAAACAGGCAGACCGGCGGTTGGGTAACCTGATGATAAGTGGTCACCATCTCCTTTTGACACGAGCAAGGGTAGTTGCCAGTAGGTACATTACCGGCTTTGAAGGAAAGCTCTCTCTACGCTCTTTTCGAAGAACCCCATATCAGTCCTCAAAAATGTACCTATCAAATAATCAATTTCAAAAAAGCATTTTATGGGCCTGCAATTACACAAAACAAAATAAGACGTTAGGTGAAGATTGATCGGTCAAGTGTCGTTTCATTGTTTGCGGCGCGGGCGCGGCGGCGCTCCCATGTTTGCGGCCGGTGTTTGAGCGCGCTCTTTATGTTGACGGGCCCTCGCGCTCGGTCTTATACCGTATCTTATAGACCAGGTACACTGCCGGAAATATGACCACCGTGCCTTATTGGCTTGAGTTAACTATAAATTGGGCATTTCAAAGGAAACATCACTTTCAGAATTAAATTATTACTTAAACACCTCCTTACTCTTAGTACGTTGGTTTTTCTGGATAGCCTAACTAGTTTCGGACCCGATTGAGGTCCTAATTATGAGTTCCCGCTCATCGATTCATACAAAACTTACATAAAACAAACCTTTTTATAAGTTGAACACTGCTTGTTTATAAATTGAGCATTTCAAAGGAAACATCACTTTCAGAATTAAATTATTACTTAAACACCTCCTTACTCTTAGTACGTTGGTTTTTCTGGATAGCCTAACTAGTTTCGGACCTGATTGAGGTCCTAATTATGAGTTCACGCTCATCGATTCATACAAAACTTACATAAAACGTAAGTTAAAAAGTTAAACACTGCTTGTTTAATAAAGATACCCAATGATTAAACAATAGATATGTATCACAAGTGACTTACGGGACATAGTGAAAAGAATGTATATCGAGGATTATTTTGTATTCTAAGTATTGAGTGTACAGTACCTATCAGCCAGAAAATCTTGAAAGTATCAAAATTTCGCTCGTCGGTAGGTATACCTGACAGCACGCTTGGACGCCCTAGTCCTCTTAGAGAGAGCGTGACAAACTTCGTTGTGACACATGTCTTCATTCAGCCCAGCCGTCGGATGTAGGAAATGAGGGTTGACGACCGGTGTACAAGCAAATGGGTGTATAATTCCCTTTTACCACAACCAACTCTGCTTGTGTGAGTAGGCCTTAATGCCGTTTAAGTTATGTTTTTTCCTTTTCCCAAATAACCGATTCAGTGTTTATTTAAGAGCACACATTTAAGAGCATAAGAGACGATTTGACTGCCAAAGACGGGTAATAGATGTTTCACGTCAAAAAATGTGGGTTGTGTGTTTCGTTCGAGTGCATGTATGTACCTAGGTAAGTATTGTTGTGCGAGCGCTAGAATGCAATTTTTCACAGTGTTTGCGGGTGCGGCCGAAGCTCCATTCCCTATGATTTCATTATTTGCTTTCAATCAGCATTGTGAGCCGCACCACCCCCGCCCCTCGGACTATCGGCCCGGTTCCGACCCGGAGCGAATTTTGTTTGGTTTCGTTTTCGAATGCTATTTGTTGTTGAGTAACGAAGATTTTTATGCCATCACGCCCACCGTAGATTTATACCGCGCGGAAACAGTTTTTAGGCGATCGAAAAAATGTTTTATTCAGTGTTTTAATTGTTATCGGTCGTGAATTGGTACGTGTGATTTGGGAATATAGTCTTAAATTTTATTCTTTCTCTCTTTTGTGCTGAGATTATTTAAACAATGACACTGTAATTTTATAGTCGCCACAAATAAACTACATCTAGAGACATGTAGATGATGCTGTTTCCTGGGCGAATTGCATTGGTTCTAAAATATTCAAAACATGTTACAAAGATTAAAACAAATGTTCAACTTGATAAAAGTGAATTTCAAGATCTCGCCCTATATAATAACATGGCACAGATCACGAGCAGGATAATTGGCATCGCGAGAGCGAGCTTGCGCTCAAGCGGTGCGTGCATCCTACTCTTAATGAGGATCTAGCGACGCGGCGACGCCCGCATCGCACGTCGCGACGTTCTAATAAACACGCCTTAACATTTCCACTTCAGTAGTCTTCATCTAGAAAAGCGGGAAGCAGATCGGATTTCGCTGCGAATACCGATACTGATTTTATAAACGCGAAAGATATATATTATTATGCAGTTGTGATATTTTCATAAACACGAATTTTCCACAGCTTAAATCGATTAGACAACATCATGAACTTAACAAATGCGTGTAGTGTAGCGGCGCGATACCTGCAGTAATATGAGTACGCGACTCACATGAAATATTAACCACGCATGACGACGCAAGCATCGAATATAGTAAACAATACGTCACACGCGTCATACCGAGACTGGACAATCTGAAGACGTATCCTCAAACGCGCGTTACATAGAATGTGTGCTCACGACTCGTGAAGTTTAGTATTAACGGTGTTGCGACGAGCGAGTCGGCGGCGCTACGTCGGCGCCCGTTGATTGCGCGATGACGGCTGCTAACACGCATTAACCACACTCGACCGAGCCCGTTCGCTCGACGTTTATCCTTCACAACCCACTGTTCATAAATTAACTATAACCGCGACCATTTAACATAATCATTAAGTAAACATGCTGAAGGCTCCTAGACAATGTTGTTTTCACAGTCCAGTAACTGCGAGGCTAAAAGTTTGGGTGACAAATTTATGCCTCAATCTTGTCTCCCTAATTATAAATACAGTTTTATGTATAAATTGTTTATTTTTGAGATATTCTGTCCGGTTACGCATATCAGATTTGAGATTAGTTTGAGATTCACAACAATGGCAATCTCAGAAAGTATAGTTCCATGGATAAATAACTCATTTTGGCACTTTACATTATGAGTGTCTGCAAAAATGATAAGAACAAGAGTTGCGTGCGGTGAAGTCACTGCCACCCAACGCAAGTGTTGCTTACAAGCACACTCACACATAGCACCGCGCGCCAAAATGTGTTAAAGCCTATAATTGAGTAAATAAAGGACTCAAATGACTAATCAAATTGCACTCCTCTTTTCGTACATGTCCATAGAAGTTTGTGACAGGCGTGCCCATGTGTCTGGCGGCGGCGGTGTCAAGATGCAAATGAGGCGCCAGCGACGGCGCCACAGCGACGACATCAAGACTATAGTCGACTTCCTCCGACGATTTAGTACACCGCACTAATTTGCATGCGGGAACAGATTAAATATAGATTACTCGCGTGTACCCCGCTCCGAGAGTCGTGTGCTACAGAATGCCTGATTCGCATAGTCAAGTTCCATTCACAACTTTGTCGCCACCAATCTACGAGTACTGCTGAATAGTTTTTAGTTTTAATGTAAAGTAAGCCCCTTCGTACACAAGGCTACGTAAGTCTCCGATACTTAAGTTGTATACGACATTAGTTTCGACGCCGACGACGAGTGTCGAGTACGACGCGGGACTAATGTCTGCGACGCGACTAGTGTACCAACCTTCATGGATTTGTATGGCGGTAGTCGTACGTATGGAGATTAAAGTCGTCGAGTAGACATGTGTAGTTCCGGACCGAAATAGTTCCTGGAACTATGTTCGACACTGGAACGATATAGTTCCTCTCCGAGGCGTCTAAACAAACAGGTTCACAGTTCCGAGCATGTCCGAGCGAACCGAGACATGCTTGAACACCGAATAGAGGCGGGTCGGTCCGAGCTTTGCCGAATCTCGTGTAGGTGCGAAAGAGATGCAGTATAAGACTAGGCGCGAAGATTGGGACAGATAATAAACAAATGTAAAATTGCTTAAGGATAATAATGTGACCTTATGTTATATGCACTAAGTACTATTTTAAGTCGAAAAATACATTATTAATGCAAATTTCGTTTTGAACTTTTGACCTTGACACCGGTACCTACCACTGACTCAATTCTTGGAATTTTGATTTATTAAAGTAAACAAACATTTCGTACGTACGTGCGGTGCCCTGATGATATTCTATTTTGCATTTCGATACGATAGTACCTAAATAAATTGTTTTACCTTTGAGTAAAGTGTATATATTGTAAATTGTAATAAATATTAGTTTTAGGAAGTCTAAATAAATATAAATAATTTGTATTATAAACAATGGTTCAAAAGTGTAAAAGACTTGAAAATGGCATCCCGAAGAAAAACGAGAGTTTAAGGTTAAATACTTTCAGAACTAAATATTAATTTATGTTATTATTTGGTTGACAGTCCTAAGCCTGACAAGTATGAAGGTAAATCAATTGATACAAAATAAGTTTATTTAATTTTACCAAATACACGTCCAATGCACCGAGGAACTGTAATTTGTAGGATTTAATTTAAGACCGCCGTGGACCTGTTTAGGTATAAACAGTTTACAGTTCCTCAGCGGTCTCAGTTCCTCAGTCGGTGCTAATCAGAGGAACTATATAGTTCCCCGAACATGATAAGGGAACTAGTTCCGACATGTCAATTAACCGTTCCAGGTTCAATCCATTACCGAACATGATTTGCGCATGTTTATCGTCGAGTATCGAAGACTTGCGTAGCTTGTGTCCGAAGGGGGTAACAGCAAAATTCATTGTACTTAGGCCGCACTTAGCGGCTACTCGACTAACTCGCACGTGTTTGGACACGAGTTAGTCACACGCAGTGTGAGCGCTCCCATAGTATTTTTATTTATTTATTTATTCATTTATTTCTAAGGTCGGGATTGTTCGTGCGTGAACGTACATATACGTACGAGTAGAATTCGTGCGAACATGCGCGTCCAAACGCGTCGTCGCGATACTCAGCGTCAACCATGCGACCACTCCCTTACACGGCAAGCGAGATCGCTCCCAAACATGAGCGACATTGTTTAAAGGAGCAATTACATTAGACAACGTAATAGTCCGCCGGCCTAATGATGTTAAGCGTATCTGTCGACAGATCACCGCGACTACACCCTCAATTAAAATCTCATTACGAACGATGCTCCATAGAGTTGATTATCCACCGAGACACCGGCGGTAATAAGTTGATTACACGTGCCAAATTGTTAGTGGTACTATTCTATTTACGATGTAATTGTCTTAATTGTTTATTTAAATTGCTATTAAACTTATGCTGAAAACAGATAGATATGTCCTTAATTGTAAGGCTTAAAATTTAACTTAATATCATACGAGTAAATATGAAAGTTTGTGGGAATTAAAGCTATTGCACTTAAAAACGTACTTAGATGATTTGATAGAGTCGATACTACATTTACCTTCTACCTACTGAAACACTTTTTTTTCTTTCCCTTTGAAGACAGCCCGAGCAAAGTAGGAAAAAATTTAAACCACAACCAACGATCATTTCAGGAAGCATAAAATTAAGCCTACTCTATGACTTAAGAACTGAAATAACACAAGTTCACCTTTAGAAGATCCTATTTTATAAATTCACACTCTTACTTTTATAATTAATGCGTACATTAAGCACCACTTAAAAATATATATACATTTAAAGTTATTAAAAATAACATCACCACAGAATGTCGTTGAAAATGTTTTAGTTTATTCGCATTTCATTAGACATGCGCACCTACTCGTACGGTGCACGACACATCAATGCTTCGCCGCCCACTGACATGGTATTTTCATAATCGACTCGATTGGATCGGTGACATGTTAGATTTTGAATGCTTTACGAGATGCACATCACAATCGGCTAGTGAATAAATTATTTTAAACACTGCATGAAAATTAGTGTGTAAGAATATATTTTTTAAGTTTATTAAGGCTATTAAGCAATTTATAAATAATGGTTTGGTATTGGTACTTACCATATTATTGTTAGGTATACCAATGTTGATATTATATAAATTGCATAATAATTGATCTTAATAATTCGAAACAATTTTATATCCAAGTATATTTATGCAAAATAAACGTTTTAAACGTGACAAAAGAAACATTGGGATAAGTACAAACACAAGCACACTACTCCTCACCCACACAACATGTCAAAAAGAAAGAAAATAAGAGAAACGCAACAGATTATATTATTATAAGTGTTATTTGCTTAACCCCCCTAATAAGCGGGAAGATATTAGGGCACGAATGAGAAAACTGACCTCGGCCGAGTGAATAAACCTCTAATCGAAGCGCGCCTCCGCGAGGGGCCCGCGGCATAAATCAGGCTCCCCTCGCGATGACGCCCGCCGGAGCCTTCAATTTGGCACATCCTTAAAATGACATACGAGAAGAGCCCTCTAACGACGCCGCATCAACTGCTCGCGTCTCGCTTATAAATAAAATAGCACACACATTATCGCCTCGAATTATTTAAGCCCCGAGTCACTTACTCTGCCTGTATGATGGGTGCCTTTTTTAATAGAAATAAACGAAACTAATTTCTCGTATTCGAGTGTTATGGAAGGTGACGTGAGCAGATTTTCAAAGTGAGGGGCTCAGACGACCCACCGGTTCATACAATGCTGCCCACACGAACCCGGCGTATCCTTCCCACATCTACAGAGCTTACTCCTCTTGACGTGACTAATTTAGACAGACGAAATGTATCTTATAACAAAATTATATTATGTAATAGAATCTGAGAAAGGGAATAGTGAACATAACTGCACGAATGGAATGATCACCATTTGTGCAATGGAAACCATCAATCACGTTTAGATTTACGGTTCAGTTCAAATAATGCAAATATTGTTGATTTTCTCAGTGTCAATGTCTATTTGGTTTAATGTATTTCTTGTGATTATATAATTCATCATGATTGTGTACCTACATATGTTTATACGTAAACAATCATTCGCTTTGTTAGGACACAGTCATCGGCTACGTCGCCATGGCGTCCCTGTGAGGAATGACCAATTATGCTGTATTAACATTCAATGTTTACAGTTGCTTATCATACCAAAAAGATTCATTGGATGTTGCGAGTCACCTAAACATACCCATCGATCTGATAAGGGTCGCGAGTGCGTGTCGAATTGTCGAGTGAGAGCAATGAAGGCGGCCTGTAGACAAACTGTCGGGGCGCGCCTTAATTAGCGGTCGGCGAGATTAATTCGGGGAGCCGCTCGTCACGTGGCCGCCGATTGCCCGCGACCGCACCGCACTGCCGCAGACCCGACCCGAGCCGACCCGGTTGATACACTTATTTGTTCCATTATATGACAATTAAGAAGTAAGCTTTTTCGTTAAACATAACGTAAAGACGTAACGTTGAAGACAGATAGTGCTACAATTTCTTGATTTTTTTTTATAATAAACTAGTACCAATCGAGAATACGTTGCGAGTCACCAAAATATAGCCATGGATCCGATAAAGATCGCGAGTAAGAGCAATGAAGGCGGCCTGTAGACAAACTGTCGGGGCGTGCCGTAATTGGCGGTCGGCGAGATTTATGCGGGGAGCCGCTCGTCACGCGTCCGCCGATTGCCCGCGACCGCACCGCACCGCCGCAGACCCGACCCAAGCCGACCAGGTTGATACTCTCATTTGTTCCATTATATGATAGAATTAAAAAGTAAACTTTTTCGTTAAACATAACGTAAAGACGTAACGTTGAACACAAATCGTGCTACAATTTCTTGTATTTTTTTATAGTAAACTAGTAGCATAAGTTACGATCCACCAAAATATAGCCATGGATCCGATAAAGGTCGCAAGTAAGAGCAAGGTCCAAGAAAACCCTAAATTAATCAACAAGGCGTAGATGAGAGACGGCCTGACCTGAGTGAAATATAATTTTGAGCGAAGTGTTTTTTTTTTAGAAATTTGATAAGAGATATATCTGAAAGCTTTAGTTACAAAACAAAACACAATAGCTACGATATTGTTACGTAGCCGTAGGCACATTCGTAGATGATGTCGTAGCACATCTACAGCTCAGTCATGATGTTTATGGAAAGAATACTTTAAAATAGACCTAAGGGAATGCCACTATTGCCAATGTATCGTACCTAACTCTACAGTTATAAACTTTTAAAATTGCCTGCACTCTATTTTTCGTTAACGGTATTTTTCGGTATATTGCCCTGCTAGTCATATCAGGACAATATTGCGTTCACTCATGTCACTTCATGTTTTATAACATCATGCAAATTTGATCACTCGTTTAAAGGACAAAGCATCACGGGACGATGTGCATATAGAAGCATTAAATTGACAAAGAACCCGAGTTCTAAAGCTCAAAAAAGCAGTAGGTAATACGGTTAAGTGTTTTGAAGAGACACAGAATTTTATTTCCTGCCTCACGTGAAAGGTTCTCGTGCATTAATAAACAGTACGAGAGATTTAATATTGTGCATATATTAGAAGTTTCCCTTTGAACTAAGTCGCTTCCGATGTCAAACGTACGGTCAAAGTTATTAAATTCTTTTGACTAGGTACTTACTGTTTATTTTTTCAGTTATTTTATACTTTAATATATCAAATGGAACAACATTTACAATTATGAGTGCTAGCACCGTTTAAAAGTGGAATTCAACAAAAACAGTGCATGTAATTGCATAAATAATGTGAGTTTAGCTTGACAAATAAGATTTATTATTATTTGTTTGCTTCAAATCTTGTCACAGGTTTTAATACACAGCCTGCCGTTGCACTCAAGATCTCTCAATAACTCAACATTATTATGATTTAAAGTTACTAACAAGATTGTAATAATTTGCAGGGATAATTTCTTTCCCCGACAGGACAAAGAACGGAAAAAGTTGTAGTTTGTACTTTAAAAAAAAGGGGGATTAACAAATAAATAAAAATTTGTTTATTCAAGCTATACTATTTTACAATATTGAAACACACGCGTCGAATAAGTGCCTTAAAACAAAACCGAGAGAAGTTGCCGTCTACCGGCTGCTTTGTACGTCTGCGGCAATAAATCTAGCTCTCGATACAGCAAGTTAAAATATATGTGGCACTTAGATGAGGCAGAGGTCTCGGTGGACAGAGGCGATGTTGTTTTTGCGGGGTGCGGTCGAGGGGAGGGGTCAAACTAGCCCCCTATCGAGAGGGGGGGAGCGGTGCCGTTTTCAATTTGCTTTATTTGAGCTTGTTTTAATAGCGCTCGCTCTCCTTATTGAGCGAGCGGACGACCAACCAAATTGCTTCGTGCCCGGACGCCTTTTGATTAAGAAGGCATACGCGTTTCGAGACGGGGCGAAAAAACAAAGTGTGCCCGCTGTTTGTACACTACTTTCCAATGGAATGCCCCCAAGAGGATAACATTATTAAGTTTCAGTATAATTCGTGTACTTGTATAAATAGATTTTATTTCACCTATCCATTGATGCTTTGATGTCCGTCTGGCGATAACAAGTAGCTTTTCTAAGTAACTTCTCATATCTTTACATGAAATGTAACGTTAGCTACAATAGTGGCTTTAAAATCCTACACATTACCACATGTCCTACCTGCCACGTCACGCGCAAAATTAATACGCGTAGTTTCGTACATTTTGCCGTATGTCAGTACGTATTTCAATTTGGAAACTCCATACAGAGCCCTGCCTTTAAATTTTGTCGTGTCGGTTTGTCGGTCGGTTATGTCGGGCAATTAGAACAAAGCCTTAAAGCCGTCGCATAAAGACTTCCTAAGTTTATGCATATTTGCGTAGGTACATTATATTTATATGCTCGCAAATCAAACACTGCACCTACTATCTACCAACCCACATCGTCCCTTAATGATTCCATATCTGCCGTCAGAAGCCGCATAATCAAACCGTAAAAAGAACTCCCATATCGAGCAATACATCTGACAGGGAAACAACTCGACAAACGACGACGTGTGTCAACAGGAATCCAAACGGCATGAAATAACGAGCTCAGAACAAACACCCGCCGAAGATATGGACAAACATGTAGGTAGGTAAGTACGTTCGATGACATATTTAATGTGTATAAAAGGCAGAGTAAACAGGCAAATATTGTGTAAGTCATATAATAACATCGACATTACACATCTTTTTACATGCAATAAAGGCGACGTCAATATGAATTTCGTTTTATAAGGTAAACGAAATGGATTAAGTCCAAATATCAGTACTAAGATCCGATGGACCTTTAGTGGCAAGACTAGCAACCCATATTGACAAAAATGCCTGGGTGTCCAGTTTCCCACGGAACAGACGTAAGAGAACTACCGAGGTTCAGAAGCCAAATAGAGTTGTAACTAGCACATACCTAGTAAAAATCCCTTACAAACACATTCTTTTCATATCAACGTTACCAGTACGCACATATTTCACAACGAGTAAATACGACTGATGACTGATCGACAGAACATCGACCATGTAAAGACAACCAATTGAAAAAATGCCTATGGACACTATCATTCTTATAATGAAACCTTTATCTTACACTTGTGCCGCAAAGCTCCGTCAAAATTCATGCATGTGAGTGTAGATGGTCTTCGCAGGTTTCATGCGCCTTCATACTCCTCTTCCGATGTGCGGATCGCCATTAGTCAGATCATGAATTCATGACACAAGTGTAGAGCCAGGTTTATATTTAAAAATTCAATATCCACTAACCTCAACCAATGACGTTTGGCGATGGCTGTATGGCAGCAGATCGCGTCGTACTGGTCGGCGATCCACACCATCAGTATGATGTAGAACGCCGTTGTCGTGTCGTTGAAGAACTCCGACATTATAGCCTCCATGCCTGTTGACAAAAGAAAATATTGTTCAGTGATACATTATGAATTATTTACACTACTTAATCTTATGCAGGTGACATTAATAGTATATTGCCTCTGTCTTTGTAAAAAATGTAAACACAGAGCTCTGCATGGAGCTGCCTTGATTGAAATACGCACTGACAGGCGACAAATAAATGTGTGTAATGAAGTTTTCATACGACCAAATTTTGCGAGCGACATGGCAATAAGGACTCGGGGTAAGACTTCCATTTCTCAAACGCATGTGAGGTCCACCAACCCAAAATTGACCAGCGTGATGGAATAGAGCCTACATCTTTATCATTGTGAGAGATCTTTGTTGAAGAATTTCCATGCGTTAATTAAAAATGCAAGTTTCTACAATACCAAAACCAAGATTGGCGCACCATTCTTAATATACCAGATAGAAAACGAATAACATAGAGCTTAACAAGGTTTTTTGCTGAAAATTAATTCCTGTTGCATTCGAAATACTTCTGTAATGAATGGCTATATTACCGCTTTTGTCTTTCTATTAACCTTTTATCACGATGTACCCATTTGCCTGAACTCATTTGCAAACCAAATGGAATTATAGGTTGGTACTTGGGTTAATTAATTGAATTCTTGTAAAACATTGCATTGCATCGCATACATCAGTGTACCAGGTCGTATGTGAAGCGCTTTGTTGATATATACGTATGTAGAAATTAGTATCCGAAGTATAGCTGTGCTAACAAGCGACACAGGATGGGGAGAACAGCTTATCTAAAATCAATTTAACCATTTAATTTTGAACAATACGCTTAAGCGTACTAAAATGGTCTGACACATATCAAATTTTTGGTATCAATCAAGAAATTTTTTATCTGTTCCCAAATCAGCAATCTTTCATCGTAATTACGTCATAAAAGTTAGAAAAATATCAAAAATATCTTAATTGTTGTGGTACTTAACTATCTCGCAGTTGCGACACCGTGCCATCTGGTGTCAGGTTGTCGCTAAATTAGTGCCCGAGATCGGACCTCTAACGACCGACACCCGAAACGAGAACACACTGACTGAGGGACTGGGCTTATTAACTGTTACACTTACAGCAGGGATGGAACTAGACTAGACACAGCATAGCTATTCAAATCTACATACGAGTATACCCTATAGGTAGTTATGTTTGTAAAGATGCATGGATGTCTGTTACTTCTTCACGGAAAAACAGCTGAACATGTAAATAAACGAAGGAGTCGTCCACCTGAAACCTGACTGTTACGACGCGACATGAATTACGACGCAACATGAGTCACGACGCGACACTAGTCACGTGTTAACCCATGTTAGGACGATGACGAAAAACACGATCGTCTTTGACACAATTTAAAGCGCCTTAGCAGTTATCTCCCTTTTTTTGGAAAGCGAAATAAACATTTATCATTTATTTTTAACGATCGCTAAATATGTTACAAATACATACGACATTTAAGTTTTATTTTACAAGAGAAGATTTAAATTTAGGGGAATAGAAGCAAGAGACATAAAAGGTACATCAATTACCTGTACCTAATCGACTTTTAGACGCTATACAATTGTACTCCTCATTAAAAGGGAATTGAGAACGGGACGGATGTGATGAATTTCAATGACATTGATTTCGGTCGCGAGGCAGCCGGGACACCGGACAGCGGTCCGGCGCCGCGCCAGCATCTTGTTTGCATTTTGATGAGCCCCGCACTGATGCAATAAGCGTCAGGAGCACATGGGAGCATTGGGAGCCCGATACAGACCGGTAGAACTTCTTATAATTACGTGTGTGTCGCCCGTGAAGGACGACAGAGATTTGTTTGATAACAGCTACAAAATAGGACACGAAAGAGAGGCATATGCGCAATGCTCGCGACATCATGAGAAGTCTTCCTAACACAGCATAGTACGTTTCGTCAACGACCCCAACTTCACATATTATGATCTCCAATGGTTCCTCCGTTGTGTGTACGAATATCTAATCTCATTTAATTGGGTATCATCGTTATAACCGGGGAATGAATCGTTCATACCTAACTCTGTTCGTCCAATTAACTCCCTTCCCGGATTATGCGAGAGTGTGAGACAGTATGAGGGAAATGTGCTTTGATTTATTGTATTGAGAGTTGTGAGTAACATTGAACATTGAACCTGGTTTACTGGTAATAAGTAGCAGACGCATAGCTGCATGCAAGGCCGACGCACCTTAAATGGGAAAGAAATCAAATCAAAAGAAATAAGATCGTGTATGAGTAAGTAACTACTAATGAGGACTAAGACAAACCAAAACACAATACATACATGAAGAACACTCTGCTTCACGACGGGTTAAGCCGGATGTTCTTCCCGTTGTAAATTACCATAGTTATGTATACCACCTAAAATTTCTTCCTAAACTAATAAATGACTTCGAAACTTAAATGCTGCTTACGTATCGTAAAGTAAAGTATCGAAAATCGATTACTCAATGTGTACGCTAAAACTGTAGTCGGCATCGACACGATCTGGGGTGCAAAGACGGCAATGTTGTGTGTCGTCGGTTGTGTTTGATTTGCGTGCCTCGTGCACATCTTCGGCGATCTTCGCCTCGCGCCGGAATTAAAATTAATAGCAGACGCCGGCGTCACGTCAACGTCCCGATCCTAGTAGGGTTGCTAAACACAAAGTTAGTCAGTAACCCATTAATGACCCACTACAGGGTCGGGTCTCCTTCTCGTAATGAGAGGGATGTAGGCCTTAGTCCACCACGCTGGCCTACTGCGGGTTGGTGGACTTCACACACCTTTGAGAACATTTTTTTGTGAACTCTCAGGCATGCAGGTTTCCTCACGATGTTTTCCTTCACCGTAACAGCAGGTGATATTTAATTTTATAAAACGCACATAACTTTTTTACAAAGTCATTGGTGCGTGCCACTGGGTTCGAACCCGGACCCCTCGATTCGAGGTCGAATTCTAAGCCACTGGGCTATCACCGCTTCTAAACACAAAGTTAGTAAGATGTTGTAAGTAAGTACACTTAAGGCTTACACAGCTACAGCAGTCGTGGTCACTCACTTCACTGATGAAGGTTGAAAAATAGGCTACTCAGTCTGAACTGAGTAAGTAGCCTATTTTTGTGCTATTGCAATTTAAATACTGACTCGGTAGCCTATTTTAGGGCCATTGAAGATTACATACGCAATTTCCCAAATTTTTTTTTACTGTGAGTGTGACTGACTTTGCTTTCTGCATGTCCTTCGTTCTTACTATTGTCATATTTAATTTAATACAGTTGTCATATGTGCGGTTTTAAAAACCTCCGGCTCTAGTTTTCGCTACCTTAAAAACACCAGTCCTTTCTTGTTAACACAGTTAAATCTTCAATCAAATTAAAGTAACTTAAATTCAAGACCTAACCTCCTTAGGTTTGGTCTTGAATGAGTATTTGATTTCTTTGCGTTTTCCAAAAACCTTAATACTAACTCAACATATTTCAAAACAAACTTTTGCTGAGTTGTAAATGTTTATCCTTATGATTAATTCAAGTTATATCACAGCACTATTCAAGATCATTTGATAGCCCTGACAAAGGCCCCTGTAATTTGTTTACTCGTCTCACTCAGGATTACGTCGTGCGCTCCGTTGAATTCGCAATCGTCTATGACTTTTAACTACCAACCGTTAAAGTCATGTCACTGTAATTTGCTGCTACACTTGTTTAAAGATGTAAAATGTTTTGTTGTAAAGAAGAAAATATTGACGATAACGTTTCAATTATAAAAGCATGATAGGCACAGAGCAACAGTCAATACCATTGATGCGTTAATAAATCAGAATATTTAATAAAATCTTTGACACTAATATTATAGGGACCTGAACATAACCTTACCAGGGTTTTGTAAACCATCTGATGCGGCGCAACTCACCTATGACATGACAACACTAATATCTGACTCTTATAACGTCGTCAATGTCAATTTTTTGCAAGATTTTTACTAAACTACACTGTACCTACATATGTATTATAGTTGAAAACTGCGATAACACTCAAAAAGAAAGGCCGTCACACATTAACCGGGTAACGAAGTTACAGCGTGTGGTAAAATATTTATAGGACAATGTCAATATTTTTTTATGTAAAATAAGAAACGAAAGTGAGAATGTTGATTTTCTTCCTACTGAACTCTGTTTGCACGAACAGATAACTGTAACTGACTTGGACCTTTTACGAGCGTTAGGCACGATAAAAATTATTCATATTATCATAATGGACTTAGTAGAGGCAAATTCGTGAACACACAAGGAAAACAAAGGTTCAATTTTCAAAACACATTTTCTAAAAATACTAAACTACAATATTAAATATATTTTGGTAGGTACCTAGCCTATATAGAAAAGCTGGCGAGGATCATCTGAAGTCAAACCATTTTTAATAACGAAGAAATTAATGATGTTAATACTAGAAGACAACGACCTAATTAAAATGCCATCGGTAGGTTTTAGTTGAAACGACGAATCTCAAACAAAACGTCACCAAGTTGTTTTCATAGTAGTCGTTATAAATTTGCTTTTCTAAATTTCGGGAGGAATTTTTATAGACATGTGTATGTATGATATCAGAATGTAACGCACATTCACATGTAGCCAAATTATTTGTTATTGATAAAAAAAGTGGTGTAATTGCCGGAGACACTTATTTTGAGACCATTTTATCTTCATGAGTAGCACCGCAACCTACAAATTCAGATAGGATTTCCATCTATTTGACTTTAGAACTGAGTATTTATGGGAAGTCAGTGATCATTAAACATGTATTCATGCCCTTTTACTAATCATTTAAAAACAATACAAAATTACCTCGAGCTGAGAGGTTCCTAAGCTACCACAATTGAATTAAATAAATAATATATGTTATAGTTTTATTAAATCATTGCATAATTATTATGGAAGCGTATGACAATGATTAACTTACGAGCTCATCGCCATATTAATTTAACCCGAATATTCCCAAACAGATAATTAATCTGTAACTCAATATACGACCTGGTGGTGAAAACAATTTATCACAAACAATGTATGCTCATTTTATTTTCACACTGGCTGGATTTTTCACACGAGCAACACAAGAGTAGTCACCCATTCTTTAAATGTCTCACGTTTGTACCTTCAACGCAAGCAAACTGGTATAGAATGTCACTGATAAACCTTCAAATATCCTTAGCAATTCAAAATAACATGAAAGACAATTTCAAGCACACCTACTTCCTCTCTTCCTCTTAGCTATTGTAGTGTTTAAGTAATAATTTGCGAGATGCACACAAATTCCTACTTTTACTTCCCGGATTTAATCAAGGAGGACACCCGCCGCGTCCTAGCGCTTCCGACGACTCGGCGCAAATTGAGAATAATAGTTCACTTGCGGCATTTTAAGGCTATTCTGCATAGCCTGGCGTTCAGCTTAGGGCCCTTTATTGTATGAGCTATGTTATTTTTAATGTTTAAAAATTTGCTTTATTAAATAGCACATATGTACTCGTATATGTTAACTTAAGTGCCTAAACCCGCAAGCGACAGATTTCCGTCCGAAAATTTTTACATTCTTGCACCATCATTTTGCATATTTATGTCACTCATACCATAAAATAGTATACGAAACTCATGTCTGAAGCTAACCAAAAATAATGGTGTGCAATAATGGGCTACTTAAGCCACACGTATCATCTTATACATTTTTTACCACGCTTGCTTCAGTTTATAATTCGCATACCTACTTGTAGATAGGGAGCTGGCGAGCATTTAGGTATATGATTTGCTCGTACTCCGAATTGATAGGCATTAAAGTTGGGATCAATACGAAAAATTTCGTAAAGAATGAAGGTACGTACGTTGCTGCGTTTTTTTTTCTACAGGGCTTCAAATCTGTAAAATTGGTACTAAATCATTTGCTCGTGTCTGCCTCTGGGGTTAATGGTTAGTACCATTTTTGATAACGCAGAACATCTATGAGGCAGACATCCAGGGCTCTGCATTATCACAGGAGGTGGATGCAAAAATGTTGAAAAAAAAACTACTAAATCATTTGCTCGTAGCTATAACTGGGTTCATACGATTTATTAGAACTCCCTGAATACAAAAAAAATTTGGCAGACATTTTACTTACTGACTTTAACCGTTGCAGGTGGTTTCAAAGTCTTAAGGCATAGTACAAACAGGTTACTTTGAATCGCACGTTTTGCTAACGCGCATTCCGATTTTTAATTTATTTGTTTCGATTAACATTTTGTAAACATAGACCTGTTAATTGAAAGCTTCACCCAAGCGTTGATTTAAAAAAAATTCAAATGGTCTGCTTTCGGAATATCAGTGACCTGGGTGTCTGCCTCATTCTTTTTTCTTTCTATTATAAGCAATAAAGTCTGCCACACGAGCCGATCATACAGATTTTTTGCTCGCCAGTTCCCTATCTATTGCAATTTCAATAGATACTATGAATGTAGGTACATACAATAATAGGAACCAATTATTACCAGATTTGCCAGTACCTACCGCCTACAAAATGCGAATATTTATGCTTAAATTAGAATGGTTATATAAACCATACAAACAAGACACCCTTTTTGCCACGTGTCGGAAATGTTCAATGTTCATATTTAGCTAATTCTTCCGTTCCATGTTCAATCCGCGCCTACCATCATCCCACAAGTGTATTACGAAGTGATTTTTGCGACGTTATTTTTGCGGTCTAAAATTATATCCGTTTTTATTCTGTTTCTTTCGAGTTTGCATAACAGTGTAGTATACAAATTCGAGTGGCCGTCCGATACGTGCCGTATCTTATCTATTGTATACCAATATGTCTAATAGTGTAGCAATAAAGCGCGATAAACTCTCAGGCTAAAAGTATTTGGACATTTGGAGCGTTTATTACATTCTGTTTCGATCGCAGGCAACAGGCAAGGGAAAGGGTGCCTCGGCCGAGCGTTCCACCCGCGGTGCTTATGTTTCGGGGCTAAGCCGATCCGTGCATTGGTGATCCGTCTTTACGATCTCGTTAGTGCCGGTAATCGCCACGTTGCACGAGCCGGATTACGCCTGTGCATTATTAGTGTTTTTATTGATTCACTCGGCTGCCGTCGTAAACTGAGATTATTATTCGCGACGCTCCCCCGCACCCCGCACACCCCCCGCACTCCTCCAGCTGAGTTGTTTTGTTACTTAATCGCGACGATAACAACATTTAACGACGGCTAGGTGACTAGCGAAATTCCGCTCCGATGTTTAGTGCTCATTCTCTTTTCATTAACCATTCACCCACTTAATGATCCAGATCCTATGGGAGCGAGTCAATGACTGGATGCCCGTAAAATTATACACTACCGTGACCTAAACGGTGTGAGGTGCGACACCTACTTATTTGTTTTACATAAACATGAGAGACAACAATGTGCACAGAACTTCCAATCGAAAAAAATCAAATACATCACACACTATGTATCACAATTTTCAAATTAATAAGCAACTGAATTGAAACAAACACTTATTGAACGCCGAACGTAAAACAAATTAAGCTGGTAATAAGGCAGACTGTAAGAATTAAAATCTCCATTGACTTTTTAAATGCCCGTAGGTAAGTCTGAGGGGTCAGGTAGGCGATAAAACTGATAAATCAGCAAAATGTATTACCGTCATTCGTCGGCATATTTCAAGCGCAGCTTAGTTAAGAGGCAATCCATAAAAGCTGTTGCACAAAACATACAAGCATCATAAGCTGCGTTTATGTGCATTTAATGCTTCATACTCCATATTTCCTACGTTAATTATTAAGTTCATTTCCTTCGAATATGTCGTAACAATTATTGATGAGGTCTATTGCGAGTTTGATCCTATTTAGATTTGCTTAATTACAATAATAATGTTATTATTAGATGTTATCATGTTATCATGAGTGCAGATGTCATGAACAAAGTTAAGGAACTTTGGAAATTCATTGAAAAAGAACTTCTTCATAAAAACTTTTTTCTTTATGTTATAAAACCAAGGCTTCGCGGTATTGAAACATTTTAAAAATCAATAACACCGGAAGTCAAAGTTTAGTGGACTTTGACTTCCGGTGTTATTGATTTTTAAAATGTTTCAATACCGCGAAGCCTTGGTTTTATAACATAAAGAAAAAAGTTTTTATGAAGAAGTTCTTTTTCAATGAATTTCCAATTCAATATTTGGAACATATTATGTTAAAGTTAATTATTACAGCAATTTATTATATAGGTATTGAAAATTATATTAGCCAGTTTGGAATAAGGGCCTTATTACGAAGTAAAGAAATGATGCCTTTGTTTTACCTCCCTTCGAATGAATGAGATCAATGGCTGAGGTTGTAGGGCTTGCTAGCTGACCTCGACTTTCTGGTTGCCATTCAATTTGCTATAAATCGGCCTGACCTTATTCAATGACTATTCTTTCTCTTAGAGCTTTTACATAGAACTCAAGAACGAAAACTAAAACGAATTGAAATCAAAACGAATTCATAAGTACCTTTAAAAATATTTTCAAGTTTTTAAACTCGAATAACAAAATTTGTTCGAGTAGAGTTCAATTTAAAACTGAATGTAGGTAATTCCAAACGTATTTGCTTTTAAAGTTCTTTAGTAGAAAACTCATTATTTTACTTTAATTCTTTTATTCGAATTACCTATCTTAATGCGTTGATGAATTCAACGCAAATAAAACTTCAAAAAATCATGATGGTAACAAATTTATTTCGGCGTTGCATTTGGTTCATCCGATTTACGAAAATTGATCTCACGACACAAGTTAGTATGGTCTGATTTCGTCGACAGTCAAAATTTTATCTCCATTCTGTTACAGCCTCAGAGACTAATCTGGCTGTGGCTGGAACTACAATAGGTACTCGTATTATACGATATAGCATGCTCAGACCAAATTCGATACAAATTGAAGGTGCCCAGACGGGTACGAGTACCTAGTCGCCTGTAACCCTGAGTTAATGGAAAGATAGGTACATACAATTTGATTAATGAAACGAATCTAGGAACTTATTAAACAATTTATCTTGGTTTTTATTATTTTGTAATAGCAATAGCTTATTTTCAGCTCCATTTCCTTAAAAGGAAGTGATATATTTTAATTCCAAAAGTAATCCATTTTGGAATTAAAAACTAATCTATTTTGGAATTTTTAATTGGAAGTTTTGCACATGTCTTCTACTCGTAAATATAATGTAAACTAAAATCACACTAAATCAGGTTTAATTAGTGCACTATTTCATAAAATGATACGTTGGCCGATTTAATTAGGGCACTACTGGGCATCGACACACTGGTGCGATGATGACAAAAATGGATCAATGTCCAACGCGTCGCGGCGGACTTGCCCCGCGGTCGAATCAACATTTGCCAACGGATGGAATTACCGCTCGCTATCACGTCGATGTCACGTAATTGATTCACTGCCAGTTCCCGAATAACACCGTGCCTTTTTTGCCTGTCACTCGGGAAAAGCCTGAAGCATACTCAACATCGTTGTCAGCGCGTTCGAAATATTCTATACCAGCCCTGAGAGTGTCCGACGAAGTTAAGCACTGCTATGGACTGATAACAGGGGCCGACGAAGCCGTAGTATAAGCATACTGCCTTCCAAAGCGCGAAGCGCCACTATAGGCAATGTGACAGCAGAACTCCACCATTTAAGTTTATCTAGCGTTTGTTTAACTGTTTCAATTGCTTTCGATCTCCAAAGGTCCGAGTCATTATGAGTCATCCTTTGAAAGCCATTCCATATTAGATTGAAAACTGCTTTCACTCAACGATATATTTTATATTATACTTGTAGTGAAGCTCACTATTGATTAACGCAACGTTATCCACCTCAATTAGGGCATCGGAACACTTGTGCAGATCAATGTCCAACGCGTCGCGGCGGACTTGCCCCGCGGTCGAATCAACATTTGCCGACGGATTGAATTACCGCTCGCCACCGCCTCGACGTCACGTAATTGATTCACCAGCGCTGGAACGACACCACGCCCTATTTTGCCTTCGTCCGGTGAAAAAAAAATGTAAAATTCCCGACTAATTCAATACCCTCGCACCTTTAATGCTGTTACGTTTTCGATGAGGGTATTTGCCGGATATTCGCCGAGCCATTTACATTTTTAACAGAAATTGCACGTGTCAATTTTTTCAGTATATCTTTTAATAGTTTGATTGCACCAACGTGATACTCCCTAATAATAGTCAATTTATTCTCTCAGTGTTCAGGGAGTTCATACCCTACAGCGATTACTAATTTGATATAATTGTCATCGACAACGCCCTGCGGCCACTATGTCTTATTTTCATTATAGCGTATAACAGAGAAACCCCATACAAACAAACAAGCAAACATATTAACAAGATGGACTATCGTTTCCAACAAGATCAAATAACACAATAATAAAGTAATGCCCTTTTAAAGGTATTATGAATTAAAACACCTTTTCATCGAAAATTTCCGGATATTTAATCCAATTTTACTTACTGAGTTGACATTCCAAATGAATTAAAATAGCGTAATTTGTTTAATGAGATGGTGAAATGAATTATGTTCTATAAACAATTCAGAACAAAACATCCCCTTGCATAGTCGCCAATACCTACCCCAAGCTTAAACCGCGTGCATCTGCGAGCGATTGAACACCGCCCGACGTCGAAACAGATACCTTAACAAATGTACGGGAACACATACAACATTTGTAGCAAAGCGAAAAATATTCACGGAAAACACGAATATCAAAAGTGAATATTTCGTTTTTCATCCGATACTGTTGTGCGGTGTGCGAACTTACAACCATTTCACATGTGGTGGAGCTTAACAGAACAATGAGAATCAGTGTTCGTGGAAAATATTTCCAAGAGCGTATTTTTGTCTGAATACAAAAACCGTAACACAAAGCCTTTCTAAATGTTTTATGCCGACAGATAAGTTTTGTTAAAATAAATGTTATACAAACAGTAACAGGAACAATATAATTATAACGTGAAATGTTTTGAGTAAAATATAAACAATATTAACCTAAATACATTTTCAGACCTTTTGTATAGGAATGAAGTAGGTATGTGACGTAGGAATATTTTTTTAGCCAAACAATACACTGATTGTGTACGAACCTAAGCTTATTAATAGAAAATGATTAATAAATAAAAATGTAATGCGATACAGAATAAATCTCATAAAATAACTAAGCATGAAGACTAGATTGCATATTCGCTTATACCCAGTTTCTATAACTACGTATATCTTCGGGTATCATTATTGGCCCTACTGTAGATTGGTTATCAGACATCATCTGTTCTTACAATAAGGATATTTTGCCAACTAAACTGTTGTTGGCCTATCCGTACCTGTCAGTATGTTGCTGAAACCGATCTTTAATAAAGACAAAATTCGAACGACAAACCAAACGAATTTTCAAATTAAAAAGTAGAAGGCCTCTAGGGAGGCAATATTGCAGGATTCGATTTAAAAACTGCGACCTACAGAACCCACCTCAATCAAAGTGAACCAATAAAAAACACAGTTGCAACAACATGATGATATGAAACCAATCTCGACACAGTACCTGGAGACCAGATATAGTAATTAGATTTCGCTTGTATAAAGAAAGCAGAAGAACCACTTATTTTCTATTGGCGATTTCTTCGATATTAAGTATTTGTATTGTAAATAAACTAACACAGTAATTATAACATAAATTTTACTGTTTTTGTATTGTTTTCTAGATTTCAACAAATAGCTGGCCTATAAAAATAGAATTTAACTTTGCACTATAATTCCGATTTTTTATAAGGTTTAGGGATCACTTACTGAGCATAAAATCACAAAATACTTACAGATCCAGACACTACGAAAAATATACTTCAAATACCGGAATCCCTCCTAAACTATCTGTCTTTCAGACCTTACGAGAACTAAAATCCATTTAAAGTCGTATACGTTTTTCCACATATCCCAACGAGCTCCGGCACTACCGGCATAAGGGCGAGAGCAGATCTTAAACGGCGTCATATAATCAAAGTTGTGCGGGGCGGCTTCCGGCGGCCGGATGTTACCAATTTACACAACACCCGACCACTTACGGGCTTTGAGCCGCACTTGGCCAGATACCAAACACGGTATTTTCAAAGTGAAGCTTTGCATGAGTAATACCGAAGCTGCTCATTTTACTAACGGCATCATCGATATAGGTCGAAATATTACTGCCTTAGGTAGGTAATGAGCTAAATTTTATCGTCCTGCCCCATACGATGACGACGGAGATGGGAAACTAAAACTCCAATATGTTCAACAACGTAGCTTGCTGTATATTCTTACCACCAAAATTAGTGCTAAATAAACTTTGATTATTTGCATTGACCCTCTGCAACAATCCCGACCTGAGAATATTGAATCGTTCACACTGCACGCGAGTTAGTCATAAGTACGAGTTAAATTCGCGTTCAAACTGAGAGCGGGCTAAAAATAGCTTGTAATGAAAAATCAAAATCGCCTGTTACACTCACTAATTATAATTATTTTCTCTTCATCTACGTATCTTTTCACTCTCACCTATGTTTCCCCTCACGTCCCCCCTATTCACACAGACAGATCATACGACTAATTGCCTCGAGCTGGGAGAGAAGCATAAGTACTCTACCAACTTCGAAATGAGCGCGAACTCCCAGGGGGGCATCCAGTGGTCAATAGCAGAACTATTCACTTCAATAGTAATTCCAAACATTTTGGTATGAAATCCTACATGCGATATTCTCCATGACTTCGACCGGTCTCATAGTTGGAAAACTATCATGTCGTACTAATTTCACCACAATAAGTTTTAAGCTGCTTAATTTAAATTTCTGAAGGCGGAACTGAGCGTCAAACAAGACGGTTGCAGAAGTCGTAAACTTTATTTGAACGAAACTTTTAAGCGGTTTGCCGGGCGGACTGCGAAGCATCTTCACTGTTTCAATGCACTTTGTTTAATGCAAATAACAAGTTGTAAAACGAAAAGGCAGACGTACAAAGGTTAAGAACGTACTATAAAGTCGGACCAAAATAATCTTCTATTGGTACTGCAGAGGCGTTAGGGCGTTTAGGGTCTGACTTTGTGAATATTTAGAGGCAAAAGCGTGTGTGTTGAAAAAAGGTTCTTCAGCTTATTTTTAGGAGGTGCTATTCTCGTGAATATCGAGTAGGTACTTAATATTTCTCTTTGCAAAAAGAACAAGATTAGACCAATGATTTAATGTCGTATATTTACGTAAAACATTTAATGGAAACTCTCCACTCAAACATATAACGAATCCATAGTTTTTCTCTTCTTATTCGTAAGACCGTTCGGCGCAGCGTCTAATCTGTATATTCTCGCCCCGGGGAACGGATGTTCTACCTAATTAACTTTATCATAAACCGTCCGTTATAGCCATGTCTACCCTCCCGTTGTTTAGTAGAAAAACATGAATGTAAGATTTTCATAAAATTGTAACCTAATACACATAATGAATAAACTCAAGAATATAACGTAAATTTATTTTCATTGACCAAACATACGGTATTGATTAATTACGAATGTTTATAATTTCTTAGATAAGGATAATTATATTTATGCATAGAAGATTCTGCACTGCATACAATCTGAGCGGAAGAGCGTGCTCCAGGGGAGGCCCCTGTTGTGGGGAGAGACACGTGGCATAAAAAAGTTGTAGCCGATCTCGATAATTTCTAGTACGTTAATAATACACAAAATTAACGAGAACAATTCACTTATCCATTCATAAGTTATATTACACTTTAAATTAGACGAGCGTAGCATGGCCGGGTGCAAGTAATTCACTTAGTCAGATTAACTCCGGCGGTAGCACGGCTTTACACCTCGGAACGTGAGTCCGGTGCACGTTAAACCGAACCTAACACCCGCACTAAATCTCCACCGAGCTCTCCTTGCGGCGTACAACGGAAAATAAAGTTCGGCGAATTGGTTCTTCTAATACCTTTTTAAGATAAATTAATTTGATTAATTTCCCAACACTTTTAACCTTTTTGTTAAAAGAAATATTTCATATGTGGCGAATACGACGCGAATAGAGAAATTCGTGGGTATACATAGACTAATAATAAAGAAATGTGTTGCAAAATTTAAGTATATTCAAATAAAACAAAACTAACATTTAATTTTAAGAAAGATGAAATTCGTAGATGACTGCTACGGCGTAGAAGTACGTAGCGTATTCATGACTTATGTACACTGAGTATATCTGCAACCTATTAGTGATGCACTACAACTACAAGATTAGATCTCCACTCACAATAAAAAGACAATCGGCCTTAGTCCACCACGCTGGCCTACTGCAGGTTGGTGGGGTGAGAGATGAGATGTTATATATGTTATTTTTCTTAAGCCGCTTGTTAAAATTATAAGCAAAAGGGACACAACAAAGTAGACGGAACACTTCGCTCCGAGGGAATCTTTCGTAATTATCCGCACATATGCACCCTCAAACACAAACAACTCACAGCTAATCCCTTAAAGTAGCCTGTCTAAAAATGAAGTTTTCTCAATTAAATGTCGAGAAAGAACCTACAGGCAAAGTTTTAAATTTCATCCAAGATAAAACCGGGCGTCTGGCGTAGTAGTTTCTATCTAGCCGGGATTAATAACAAATGGGGTAAGTATTGGCGCAGATTTAGAATGTCTCAAACTTATGATCGAAACTTCCAAGATAAGAAGACACTCTTTAGAATTTAAGTAAATGGAAAAAGGAAAGAATTTGAACTTTTCTGTTTTCATTGAATTCAATAAAATATGTTCTTATGGTCTAAAGTTATAGATTCGTTTCTGTTTAGCCACAGATACCTTCGTTTGCATAATATAATTTACAACACGGCTAATAAAAGTAATGACTTTCATCAAATGTTTATCTTTGTGTCTTTACTAAAAGATACAAATACTACAACAGAATTGAAAGAGGTATATATAATGAAATCATTATTCCTAACTCATTTATCAATTTACAATCTAGCCTTCTAAGAAAGCAAGTATTATAAACGACGATACGGAAAACTGCATCATCGCGACGGGCGTTCTAAGCACATTGCACAAGTTCATGAGAAATAATAAAAGTCTCAGTAGCACTCGAACGCACTCCGAGGTATCGAGAGTCTGATCAAAGAATCAAACAAACGTTGTCGGAGTTTCGAAACTTTATCGCGATGAGTTGTTGCCTATCCTGACACTACTCTTATAACAGACTGAAGTATTCTTAAACCTAACTTATAACGAGGTTAGTGCCGTATTACAGCGGAATAAAGTTATCGTGAATATTCATTCTTACGTAATTAGAGACGGTATTCAAGTCAGTGAATGTTGTAAGTTAAGAGTTCGCGCTTGAATAAATTTATAAATTGTAAGTACTATTTGCTTAAATTGTACAGTACAGTTATGTGGCGACCTGTAATGAAACGAAAACTGGAACGTAATTTGTACCTATGCAGAATTTTTTGGACAAATGTATCATGTCTTTTGTTAGTTCATGGCACATACGATTACGATTACATTACGTATTACGAAATAGGAAATTTCAAGGGGCTATGATTGCAAAGCTTTTTTTTTGTGTTTCATACTACACAGTATTATATCCAAGCATTCTTTTTTCATCTAAGAAATTGTGTCTTTTTGAGCACAGCGCTGAACAAAATAATCCACACGAGCACAACATAGCCGAGTTGCAAGCGGGAGTTTGCCGTCGACGTCACACCAAATTGCATTTTAACGCCGCCAGTGGCGCTTAAACGCAATAAAAAAGCACTCCGGCTAATTCCCTGCTGACTCGCACGACGCAAAGACACAAGAGACAAACGAGGCCCGGACCCGCCGTGAGGTCAATTTATTATCGAACACAGTAACCAGATTGTGTTAGAGAAATTATTTTGAAACATCGTCGCCCTTAGAAACGATACATTGACTAGTGAGTGCCAATGTATGATGAAGCAGATTGCTACCGAAAACAAATATCGATATTCCAACCCGAGCGCTAGGTACGCCGCGGTGACAGCAAATTGAATGAGCCGGTCATCAATCATGACGCGGCATCGACGTCTCGTGTGCTCTTGCAGCCACCTAACGCGCCTTTTGTTACATGAGAGCGGTTATATCTAGGTAACTTGGCTCCAAAAATTTTAGTCATAGAAGTAGGTGTAACTATACCCTCAGTAACATAATCAGCAGAAGCTGTATGTACCTACGTATATTCACAATTTAATTATAAATTACGATTCTACACGTTTTCTTTAAAATCTTAATATTTATCCCTTTAACTATAAACTAATAAACACGATCGTCTTAAACGTTCTACGCGTGTCCTAATTGTTGAGACGTTTTGCGTCGGACGAAAACGATTAACATAATCCTTTCCCGTTCAATGAGCTGAGCAGGAAATATGTGACAGCGACAACAGACTGCCTTTTAAAATTTTGAATTGTAAAATCATATTTGGTAATAGCAACATAGCAACAATTTACTGAGTTAAACAAAGCTCAAGTTTATTTTGTTCACAAAGATAAAATTCAAAATTAAAAACGTCATGCCCGCGTTTATAACCAAATAGTCCTAAAACTTTATATTAAATACATGTTCATTATTACCAAACCCCTACCGCCAGGGTCGTACGGGATGACGCGCTTCTTTCAATGAGCTCGCTTAACCGAAAACTGTTATAATTAAAACCGATGACCCTACGTTGCGGAACGGACACGATCGAGGAGACAAGGAAATTTCGCTCATTGTATTTACGGATACGGCAAATTAAATCCCCATTTGTTGAGAGAACACCTAAGGGGGCAGTAATCCATGCGACCGTCTGCCCCCATTGTCGCGCAGCCGACGGGCTTAAGAGCGTTAGAGACTACGGAGCCGGACATTTTGCAAATTAATAACCAATCACATCGATACGTATCTAGTATCGGCACTTGCCTTTGTCTTCGACGAGTTGAACGTTGCCAGTGTTTCGTGTTTACATCACATCGAAATAATTATTTCGTGCTCCGTATTTCGCACAAGTTTTATTTTTTCTGTGTTATTTTTAGAGTTGCTGTTTCCTATAGTAAACGTATCGAGCTGCCATAAGTATTGGAAAATGTCAAAACAGACTGACACATGAAAAACTTTATTGTACGTTTATTGTACGAATACTGAAGATAGTGTTCATGCTCATGTGGCAGTACCATTACTCCGAGTTTTAGCAGTTCGGAAACGAAACGCACACATACACAGCTTACCAGACGTAAATGCACAGTGTAATAACGAACAGAGGAAAAAGATTTTTGGAAGAGTTAAAAAATTAATAAAGCATTCGATAAATCATCACAAAAATTGGTTTATTTTTAATTAACACTCTTTCAATGTTAAATAATATTAATGGAACATAATAACCGTGAATTGGTCGTAATGTTTCGAACGTAAAATTTCGAACTCATACTATCCCGCAGGTATTAAATATTTTTTGGTATTATAATGTCTAACGATAAGTATTTATATCTTTCACTCCATACAATAATTTGATTTTAAATTTTTTAACTCCTCTAAAAATCATTTACCTCTATTTGTTATTACACTGTGGACTCCTGTACAATAAGCTGTTATAAGTTGTATTTATATTTCTTTGCAACAATCCGCACACGTGGAACTTGTTTTGGTATGGACCCACCACCCTCCCTTATCTCTCTGAGTAGGTATATACCATAACAACTTATTCCAATAGTACACGACACGTGTTTCGCCCCAAAACGGAGCATCATCAGGTGATGTGGACTCTACAACGGTTGGTTGCTGAGTAACAGTAACGGTTGGTTGCTGGTTGCTCAGCAACCAACCGTTGTAGAGTCCACATCACCTGATGATGCTCCGTTTTGGGGCGAAACACGTGTCGTGTACTATTGGAATAAGTTGTTATGGTATATACCTACTCAGAGAGATAAGGGAGGGTGGTGGGTCCATACCAAAACAAGTTCCACGTGTGCGGATTGTTGCAAAGAAATATAAATACAACTTATAACAATGGATTTCCGCAAAGTAACGCCTGATACAATATATTATACAATAAGCTGTGTATGATTTACGTATCTATGGATGTGTGCGTTTCGTTTCGGTGTACGAAAAGGGGCTAACATGTGAAGATGCCAAGACAGACTGGCATATGACATACTAATGACTGACGTTTACTAAACGAATACACAAGACCAACAGTTTTGTCGATCAAATATCATAAAGTCCAAATGTTCTCGTAAATAGGATCAGAAATGGAAGATATGATAACGATGCGGTCCGTCCGACAAACAGTGTACGAAGCATCGTCCGGCGATCATGCCTCACGTCGATGCGTCGGGATTACTACCGAACAGATTATAATTCGTCACGTGCACCCGATATTTCGCATAACAGAACCGTCACTACATCCACTGTTCCATGAACAATGAATTTTATTAAGAGTTTAATTAAATCACATTTCTTGCAAATTCCTGTTACCTACCGACCATGTCTACAGATGATATATGATAGACATATTCGTCACTTACACACAATATTCCGCATAACAGAAATCTTTTCAGAGTTCAATTAAATCACAATTATTAATTTAATGCTGTAAAATCCTATTATCAGCCTCTCATGAATAACGCCGATGCAACCACCGAACATATTGTAACATTCGATATTCCGCATAACAGAACTGTCATAATACATATTATATCCATGGTATTACGTTACGATCAATGCTTTGTAATGAAGGTTCTGTTTAAATAACTCTGATGGGTAAACGGTATTTTACGAAATTAATTAATATGTTTTTGGAAATTGTTAATTGCTTTATCTATTCATTATTGCCTGATAGATATAGAAATCATAGTAGTTAAGGAGATCCATATCCCAAGTCCTGTCCGGTCCCGCTTATATGCCCATGACGATTTGTTTTTAAATTCAACGCCATGACTGAAATAAGGAATGCTTTATTAAAACTTTTCGCTGCACCGTCACTTAATTGTACCGTGGATATGTATCGTGTATGCATATGAATATCTTATGAAACAATAGTGTCGAACCGTATTCATGGCATGGGCGCAGTTTGATTGGGCATTGTTCCGGACGGCGGCGGATAATACCCAGCGCACTGCGCTCGATGCGAATCCAATTTTCGGAGGCGCGACCTGGACTCTGCTGTGACTACATATTATCGCAATCTGTTAGTGACGGGAAAATATGTTGAGGATTCGAGTAAAACTCCTACAAATTTTAGTAGTGGAATCATTTTTCACACCTACAAGAGTATAGAAACTTTACCTCATCGCGCCAAGATGAGTTTATGCATCTATTGATTGATTGATATACATTTACTGATTGATTTTTATTTTTATAGAATCTCTGCAATTCTACAGGATTTAAACGATTTCATGATCATTTTCTATATGGACTAATAGTAATCAGTAATAATAATTACTAATATCGGTGAATACCTTTATGTTCAAACGAATTTTTCAGCATCTTGGGAAAGTTTAGGAAAATTTTAATCCGTCTGAAATACATGTACTAAATATTAGTATTCAGCATATTGATCGTGAAATTAGGAAATGCAAGCAAAAGTTTATTTAAAATTCCAAAAAATTCAGGTACGTACATCTCAAAGCTTCGCTGCCCTATGACCACACGAACTTACTCGTCCACCCCGATATTCTCCTAAAACATCCAAATAGCAAGAAATGCAGGGAATTCGGAAAAGGTGTCCGTGACAACACTAGAACACATTAGTATTCGGTGAACGTGATCGTGCAAACGTGCCGCGATGTTCGCCCAAACAATAACACGGGAGCTCCGAAAATAGGTCGCTAGGCTATCCCAGATGCAACACACTCGCCTACGGATTGCTATTTAATTATTTTTTGTTATACTACACAGCCAAATGGCGCCTCATGCTAGGCGAACGCTTTCAGACCACACATTAGACTTATCCAGGACAAATAGCGTGAAATCTATTTAGTAATGACCAGCTCCTTGACCCATGCACCGTCGCCTACGGAACTAATTCAAATATGTCAGTAGGAACACGACTGTAATGGAATTTAGAGCTCATCTTGCATTGGTTACCACACGCCCATCACTAGTTCGAACAAATGGGATACCGCGTTTTTGAACGGACTTATCAAGATGCTTTATTCTTACTCTTCTTAATATTATTAATTATATTTGTGCCTTAACCAAACAATACCGCCGCATTTACGAACTAGCAAATAAAAACATTGAAAACATACCGCGAAATTCACGATACATCAATTCTGTCCAGCTGTTAATATTTTCCAATGATAATATCTCTTCCGAATGCGAACGCACGTTGTGGCTTTGTTTTCGCAGGTGAAATTTTATTCAACAAACATTTTTTTATAATACTACATTAAATGCTACATTTTAATTTGCAGATATCTTTACTTAATACAGTTTCCGTTATATTATTAACGAACGCTTCTTACACTTTACTTTATTCAATATTTGTTACCAGAAATTAAAAAATACCGCCATAATTCGGCCATTGTAGAGTCAATTCAACCATTTCGGAACCCAATAACATAGCTGCAAGAAACCTAACTTCAATATCCGCAGTATAATTGAAATGTTTTGAAGTCTTCTGAAGATTAAAGTAGTCTGTCTAATATGCTAGAGATTATAAAGTGAACCGAACTTCCAGTCTAGGAACAAATTGAAAGAAGCCTCTCCGGAGACATTTTAGACTTGAGAAAAGAGGGCGAGGGGCACGATAACATCGCAAGAACATGATTAAAGTTGAAAATTGAAGACCTTTTTTTAATATCTAATGAATATAAACCAGAGACCTTGATTGCTATAAATAACATTGATGCTAGATGCCGAGTGATGGAAACTAAACGACTACACGACTACTGCCGAGAACATGAACACTGTCGTCACGGTATTCGTATAGTTGACGTGTGCCATTAGTATGGGAAGATGTCAGACAGAGACCTCGAATAACATTGATGATAGATGCCGAGTGATGGAAACGGAATGACTACACGACTACTGCGGCGAACATGAACACTGTCGTCACAGTAGGTATTCGTATAGTTAACGTGGGCCATTAGTATGGGAAGATGTCAGACAGAGACCTCGAATAACATTGATGATAGATGCCGAGTGATGGAAACGGAATGACTACACGACTACTGCGGCGAACATGAACACTGTCGTCACAGTAGGTATTCGTATAGTTAACGTGGGCCATTAGTATGGGAAGATGTCAGACAGAGACCTCGAATAACATTGATGATAGATGCCGAATGATGGAAACTGAATGACTACACGACTACTGCCGAGAACATGAACACTGTCGTCACAGTAGGTATTCGTATAGTTAACGTGGGCCATTAGTATGGGAAGATGTCAGACAGAGACCTCGAATAACATTGATGATAGATGCCGAGTGATGGAAACTGAATGACTACACGACTACTGCCGCGAACATGAACACTGTCGTCACAGTAGGTATTCGTATAGTTAACGTGTGCCATTAGTATGGGATGATGTCAGACAGACTGTCATACGTTTACCGAACGAATATTTTGACGATAGTGTGCATGCTCATGGCACTGACCCTGATCTTATATTCACTTGTGACTCATTATTTTGATTGCATAATTCCTTCCTTCCTTCCTTTCAGCCCACTCCACCCGGTCCTGGGCCCTCTGAATCCATCGCTTTTCCGCTGCCTTCTTCAGGTCATCAGTCCACCTGGTAGGAGGGCGGCCTGTGCTCCTTTTGCCTAAACGTGGTCGCCATTTGAAGACCTTTTTTCCCCATCGGTTGTCAGTCCTGCGAACGATGTGGCCAGCCCATTGCCACTTAATTTGTAAACTTTGAGAGCTATGTCTGATTCTGTCGCGTTGGTCTTCATCTATGTTTTAATAATTAAGTCATAAAAAGAATAACTCAAGCAATGCGGTCCATCCGTAAATTATACTTCAGATGGACGAAAACTTCGTATTCAATCATAGTCCGCAGAAGTACCAGCGGCTCAACACTCAAGTGGCTCGATTGAGAAGTTGTCAGAGAGCAAGCACGAGTTGTTAGCGAACCCGCCGGCGATATCAATCACAATACGCGATGCGGGCTCATACGAGCACATGCACAACTTCTAAATTAGTCTGCGAACTCGGATGCGGTGTGTTGCTCGAGTGGGCGGACTGGCTTAATGACAATTTTGAGACCAGATAAGGTTCGAAGAAGTTGGGAATTAACACCTATTCCATTTATAGAACAGAATGAGTACCATAATCTAAGCTGAAGTTGCAAATTAATCTTTCCGTGGGAATTAAACCCATCATAGCTACTGCGCCAAAATAGGTTGCTTTCAACGAGTTTTTCATGATTTAAAGTATTTTTAGGTTTTTCTGCAACCTTAAGTTTAATTCATAGATATAACGAATAGTTGTTATTTAACACCGACAACTATATAAATGTGAGGATACTTCGTGGCACCCAAAAAACTTCTGGAGCGTTCATTTACCCAACCAAGGCTCGGGTGAGGCGTACGAAATCCAATTTAAATGGGTCAAAAGTATTTGTAGAACATGAGGACAAGCAGTGAGCCTGGAGTGGGCGGCAGCGGCGTCTGCGAGGCGCAACAGGCGCCCCGCCCTCCCGCGCAACAGGCGCCGCGCCGTCACTTGTTGAATCGACCGACCTACTAACGTCTCAATGAAGACGCCTGACACACAAAATTATCCAAGTATAACTACAGTATACGTACAACAACTATCGAATAGTTTCCTTGAGACAGGAACGCCGCCCGCTGGGGTTTTACTCTGATATTGCAGAGGCACTACAACATTTTATCGAAAATGCTTGAGACATAACGTTACATCAAGACGCAAGGTTACAAGCGTAGCGTCGATAGGAAAAGCCTATGTCTAGCATTAGAATTGTAAAGGCCAATGGTTGGATCGGTAGCCTAACTTGACGGCGCTTATTGGAATTTTAATCTGAACGGAACTCGGATAGAAAATACTTCAGACGAACTATAATATGTATGTCATTGAAAATGTCTGAAACACAAGGTTCCGCCAACACTTAGAACACAAGGTTACAAGTGTAACGTCGCTTAGAAAACGCCTGTCTAGCATCACAATTCATGCAGCCAAAGAGAGGATTGATAGACGAAACTTTCCTATCAAGTAGGTGTGTCACCTACCTGTGAAAATATAATGCAACGTGTGTTAGATTCCTTCATGCGATCGCAAAATAATGTTTTATTTTTCTGACTAGCCATTGCTGAAATCTATGAAATTCTCAAGTGAAAAACTGTCGTGTTGACGCATGTGACAAGGACTTTATACAATGGAAATTGTAAATTAAGTCTAAAATAAACCCCGGTTCGAAGCCATAAACATTTCCTTCCTACCTTTAAAAACTTTACTGCGGTCCCCACCTGACTGACGTCAGTCACGTGCCTTAAAATTTGGAAGAACTTCAAAGTACGCAGCTCTTTAAAACAATTTTTCTAAAGGTTCGAAAGAAGACCTACGTAATGGTAAAGGGCTAGCACACAAAATTTGGGGTAAACTTAGGAAGTGCGCAATAAATTGTCGACTCACGTTTTTACAACGTACTTCACAGTGGCTATGTAACTCTTTTAAATGAAAGGGAATCATAAAACTTTTCAACCCTAATTCTACCCTTTAGAGTGTTAAGAGTATTTATGTTGCAAAATTCATTCCAGGTCATAAACCATAAACTACCTCCCTGCACAGCTCATAGGATCATTCTATAGATGCTGTAACTCATCTTGGCGCGCAGTGAGAGCTTGTATGTATGCAGTTTTGCATCGTGCAGCACTCATGTCGCCCGCACAATTGTTCTTATAGTTTTCTTCAATACGTTTAACTTTTAACACCTTTTTTTGTGCTAAGGATTATAAAATCAACATAAAAAAGCAGCATCACGCCATGGAGTCGTTCAAAATATAGACCAATCATCACTTACCGACAAGTGCCAATATGACCGTGAGCAACGGCGCCGCCGGGAAGGACACGCTCACGTTAAACTCCAACATTTGCAACAAGTCCACTGGAACAAAAGATAAAATTAGGAACACATCTATTCCATAACAAAAATAATAAACAAAATAACCGCCGTAAGCGCGAGTCTCCTATGGTGTGCGGGGTGCGGGAGGGGAACAAAACTGACCAATAAGTCAACTGCTGGGGCCGACACAGAACAAAACAAAACACGCGAGTTATTTCAAACTCTGTTTCGGATGGTTTCGGTGTCCGGCAGGAGACTAAGGGGGTTTGTCCAGAGCCGCCGTCGCCGAACGAGACGAGAACGAGTTTATTTCGGACCAATTTCAAGATGTCGTGACGGCAATCGTTTGTCCACGCATGTAATTATACACTGACAAGTGACAGTTCAATTCATTCCCAGTCGCTTAAGTTTAAGTTAAAAAACACTCCGTTCATGTTTAACCTCCATACTAGTATAAATCCTATATAAGGTTGTACGAATTGAGTTACCTTTGAGGACTAAGATGCTCAAGTATCTCCGGCATAAAAAAAACGTTAGAAGGTACTGTTTTTAACAAAAATAAATATAGAAACGAACGTGAAGATATCGTAGAAGTCTAAATCCAGTTGAAAACTTTCAAGCTCCCACACTAGAGAGCAGAGTGAATTCTAACGTACGATTCGTATCAGAATAAATTAAATTTATGCGCGGCGTTATGGCTCGCTCGAGAAAGCACAGCGGCCCGTGCGCTATAGCCACGCTGAATCGCCGAGAGTCCCCGGGAGGCGTGCGCGCACTCCGCCGTACGTTGCACGATCAAACGGCAGCGTTATGAATTTTTCATGCGGCAACGCGAGTAATGGTGTCGCCCGAGACGTCGGATCATTCTTTACGAGCCGACAACAGTAACCTTTAAAATATATAGTTTATCCATGTCGCTACCGCCACGGAACGACTGCTTTGCCATTTGTTATCAAATTTATCAGTGATAGAACCGTTGTAGGTTACCCAAGGAAGTACCTTATCGCCACCCGCTTACTTAGCCATTCAGTAGCAACAGGATAGAGATTAAGATGATGGTGGTCGCGTCAAGTAAAGTGTCTCCGGCCACTACATTTCTAGTCATTTCAGGTGGCAAGTATGCTAATTTGCGACTCGTCTACTAAAAAAAGTTAAAGTTCAACCTTTTAAAAAACAGAACAAGATCTATTCATTAACTGGACCCCGCATTAGCGCCGGACAAAAGTTCCCCAGTGAAATAGGATTGGCGCGTAAACGACGCACCTTTCCCAGAATTTTCGTAGGAGCAGATCCGTAATAAGATAAAGGTTTTATCGTCTTTACGTTAGCATAGTTCACGTATGCTCTCAGTTCGCCGAGGCTTTGTGGACGTTTGTTTGCTCACGGTAGGATAATCCCAGTTTCCGTATCGAATATACCTACGACTCCCTACTCTCCTATACCGAATCTTTTGATGTCGGCTAACTGAATAAAAGGGGTTGACGTGATGCGCCCCAGGTGAATTTTCGCAACGTCTTTGTTTTACTGAACAGCCGTAACCGCAAGATAGTAATCAAAACATTATGTAAAAATTCAAAAAGCTTAATTTACCTAGAAATACTTTCTGTAAAACAACTGAAACAAATGCAAATGGTTCGTTCTATTTTTCGTTACATCATTTCTTAAGGAACCGTTAGACGGAGTTTGGAGCTTGTCAGCGGCTGCTGCAGATGTCTGAAGGAAGCGAGGAGTGCAGGAGCACTGGCCACGCACAAAAATAAATTGGAAGCCGGATGTTGAAACGAGAACTGTCATTTTGTGTTTTACGAGAATAAAATATAAAAATTCATACGTTATTTTGGTTTTATTCTTTCACGTTCCACTAAACAGAACTTATTTACAATACTTCCTTCACCTTCACCCTAAACAGACCCGTCGCAGTAGATAAGGTTAGATATAGATACCTATTCCCAGTGAAAATTGTAAATTGCATAGTGATCATTCATCATTCATCATGTGAAATTAATTTCGCCGACGCTCCCGTTTCGCGTTTCTTTGCGTGCTTTCTACGATTTACAGCTTCGAGGATTTATATTGCCGTGAAGTATTGGTAGCAAAGGAGGACAGCGATATTAAAAATTTTGCAATATGCCATCTCTAACGTCGATTATTGCCTCGGTGTATTAAACATTTGATGTTCCCGTATGAGTTGACTGAAAATACCTACTTTATAATTGTACTATGAAAAATTATGAATATTAGATTTTACTGAGTAAAATAATCCAATACAGGAGAATTTTTCAAGTGTGCGTGTTTCGAGACATCCGAAACAAAGAAGATTAGAGAATCCATTCAAAGCACTCTTGGGTAGGCCCAATTTTGATGAAAACAAAAACTGCGTGAGTGCTGCTACTAGAAATATTGATTTTTCAACAACTACGCACACTTGAAAAATTCTCCCCGCATAATAGTTCTAATATTTAGTAGGTATAAAATTCATCCACTTTATGCGCCCCCAATTAAGACCCATAGAAAATCTTTATAAAATAATATCATTCCTAATAAATAAATGTGTAGGTAGCTGAAAACATAAAAATACCTTTAATTGGGCCAACAAGACACAAGAAAAATAACATTAGAACGGAAAAACTACAATCTTCTTGCAAAGGACCATATATTGTAAAGTGGCATGAAGTCATGAAGTGAGGATATCTCTCGACGGAACGTTGATACTCGACGCTGAGTACAGAGAAGCGCACGTAGTTGGCATTAAAGCGCATCGGTTGCTAGTTGTACGCGCAGGTCGACTATATTATTTCCACTAAATTTGTAACACGATAAATACATGCCATATGAAAACATTTGAATACGCCGAATATATTTTTTTTTCCTTTGCAATATGTGTACCAAAAAATATTAGACATCAAAAATATTATAATAGATATCAAAAGAACGGAAATACAACAACCTACTTAAAGCCTCTTGAAACAATAAGTACCCGCCTGCAAAGGGCAATTAATTGTAAAGTGGTATTTTGTCATGAAGTGAGGTGAATCTCCGATACTCGACGCTGTGAACAGAGCAGCGCAGGTAATTGGCATTAAAGGGACTGCCGTCGCTTGTTAGCGCGACGGAGGTGAGCTGCGACTGCGACGCTCGATGCGGACCTAATTACACTGAAATACGAGATAGCCGGGAAATATGGACCGGATTAGATACTACACCTCCGCAGAACATTGTCGCGCTGCAGCGTATAGCTTTCCACTATATTTGCAACGAGATCTAGAAGAAACATTTTAGAAGAAATTTATTTACGAGTAAGAAACGAACGAACGTTTGTACAGTTCAATCGTTTCTAAGCCTTATTTAATTGTTATCTATTTGATACATGTTAAACACCTAACACCCTTCATAATATACCTAATTAAAGCAAATATACATGATTATATGACGAAAAAGCGCTGGAGACCAAATAATCCTTATAATAAGGCGATGGTAACAAGAATAACTTCCCAAAGAAATTTATCCCTTATAAAAAAACGTAACATGATCGTTAAAGGCCAATTTACGTCTCTGCTCTGTACACGTAAAGCGAAAAATAAATTATAACAAGCGCGCCGGGGAGCAAAGAGATTGATCAATCTATTTTGAAAGTCGCGGCGAAAAGACGTACCATTTTATTGACTTCGGCACATCATTATTATGTGCTTATTTTCCTTTCCACCCTGATACCTTCTAATGCCTTATTGCTATGGAAGATTACTCTCTTACGCTCTATTTGAAAGCGAAATAATTGAACAAATTACATCACAAATCGCCTTACAGTAGCAAAAATTTGCAAATTAGATACTTAAAGGATCCCTAAACCTACGCAAAAATACAGGCACTTTAATTTTAAGAGCATCGTGAAAGATCGTCTCGATACGCTACTCAACAAGGCATCGTTAATGATCTTCGAGTATCTATTATTTTATATCAAGTATTCTTATTTCATATAAAAACTTTTTCTTGCGAAACATTTATTAATTAAATTAACCAATAGCATGTTTCTGTTTTTCATATACCTATTGTAAGCACGCCTTCGTTGTGTCACCTTATAGCAGAGCATGAACTTATGCAGTTTTTTATAGTAATCGTATCGAGCTGCCATTAGTAGGTATAGGAAGATGTCAAGACATGATTCTGACATATGACATACTAATGATCGTATAGTACACACGAATACTTTAACGATAGTGATCATCACTGCACTGTCAGCACATTTTTCACTGTTTTTGTCTTTTTAACGACGTCCCTGACTTGATTTATCTAAATCAAAGAAACCAACTCGGTACTTTTCCAACTAGGACTTCCTTGTTCCCTGGATTATATTTAATTACATCAGTTTTTAATCTTTTATACTCTCAATAGCGAGTTCTAAAGGGAGGACGATTCTGATGGCGAAAGAGAATCAATGGACTTATTTCTCGGCATCGATCAGAATAAACCATCGAAACAATTATACCTATATAAATTTATTGTATGCCTAACCATAAACATAAAATTACATACGATCGTAAACATCAACAGCTTATATAACATACGGGTGGTTTACGAATATCCGACACGTGGTAGCCAATCTTAACCAATGGGCATTGGAGCATACTTAACGAGGATCATGTTTATACGCAAATTGAAAAATTCGCGTAGATACTAAAGGTTACACGGGACTAAACATCAAAACATTCTTAGCAAATTCATATGTACCTACCAAATTCAAAGGAGCAAACGCTCGCCTCGGCGGGGAAGCTGATTAGCTGAAGCCAAGTCAATGGAACTATAAATAGCTGCTATAGCTTCAAATTGCAGATGGAGTATGGTCTATCTCAATTTAAAGCACATATTAGTTTTAAAGTGATATATAAAATATACCTTCGAAGGTTTCGCAGTAATAATAATTTCCGTCTGCATTACGCGAGTGAAATTGCGCGATGTCACGAAAATAAAAACAATTAATCAATTTCTTATCAAAATTGACTATTTATTCTTGAATTTATCCTAAAAAAATTCGATTCTTAATAACATAAATCTAAGACATCTCATGAAGTAAAGGAAGGCAGTTGATATGGAATCAGGTAGCCTGTTTACCTATTTTCCTGGTCTTATATGATATATAAAATCTTAGATATCAAATTCTCCTGAAAAAAAAAAATATTTTCATCCTGAAATAGGCTGGTGGACGTAATATCGCCTGATGGAAAATAAGTAACTATCTACGATGGCTCCTCTTACTATAAGTTTACATACAAACGACATGTATCTTTAGAGGTAGGTATATTATCGTGTATTTTACCAGTAGGTATACAGGAGCGAGCACTCGTCTGAAACCAAGCAAATGTGACGACAAATAACTAGTGGAAATTCCCGATTGAACATACATTCGACATTTGGTTCGTGTGGTAATGAAAACCCACAAGTAGGAGACGTGTAATATGAAGCTTTATTGCTAACTTAACAGTAAAGTTATTTAAAAGCGTAAGTATAAGTATTGCTAATTCATTAAAATCTCTAGGTAGGTACATCTTTCTTACCAACCCAATGACATATACGAGTAGGTAAATCGGAGATAAGTAAATCCGAAAGAGTACGAATGATTTAAAAATATCGCATTGAATTTTTTCTCTTGTGTTTCGGTCGCCAATGAGAGGCAGAAATTATGGCTATCATAACAACACGGAATAGCAGAGGCAATATATCCTTAAAAGTAAAACAAAAAAATAAACGAAAACACGCTCTACAAGTTTCATTCCAAACATTTTTCCGATATATTTTTCGAGAAAATGCCAGAAAACAAATTTCACTCCCCAAAGGAGATTGTGCATTATTGGCCCAGCGTGGACAGAATCCTCAGAAAAAAACAATGATACCAAAAAATATTGTCAATTAAAATACGATTTTTCATTAATCGTGGTTGTATCAATTTACACTAATAGAAAATGAGTATTTCAGTTGATAATTAAACATATTTTCCGGTCTGCTTTTTGATTTCGCCATGTTCATTGTTCACCACAGAGTACTTAAACACTACGTTGTTTACAGCAAAAAATATAACTACTAAAATCGATTGAATATAATATTCTATAAATCGATGTAATTAATTTAATAATAATTGGGAAGGTACATAAAAAATGGATATGTTTTTGTGTGACTGCGATTTTACCTGATTGTAAGTGACGATGCAGTATAAGATGGAAGTTCGTTAACCTGATAGGGTTATGGCGATTTTTATTGAACCAATATGCACAATCGGTTTCGACGCGGCATCATACCGGAACGCTAAATCACTTGGTGGTATGTCTTTGTCAGTAGGGTGGTAACTAAGAAGGAAGCCTTCAACTTAACTAGACCAGACTTAATGCAATTTAGAAATCTTATGTTCCCAAATTGACCCGAGCCGTGAATCGAAACCGCTTAAGCTTATAAAACACAGCGCACATCGCTGCGCCAGAGAGGTTATAATAGTGAACGTCAATATCGAAAACGCAAAATATCAAGTTTTAAGTAAACTTATACACAAAAAATAAGAAATAAATAATTATTAATATTGCAAGAATCGTAAACTTCGATTATATATAAAATCGATTTAATTGTTTCATCGGTAACGAGTTTTATGGCTGCACTAACCTATGCAGCTCATAGGCATGACTTGTCAATTTGACAAATGTCATTCGCTTTGTGGAGTTGTGGAAGTTACTCGTACACATTGTGAATACTGTGATAATTGTTATCCTTTCGTTGTTTTTCTGTTTTTTATCTCGACTTTGCTTTATAATGGACACCGATGACGCTGAACAGACAAGGCAGAGAAGCTATTCAACAATACTGTTGCAATTGCATAGTGGGTCGCCGGACAGTAGGTTGTTGTGCCCATGTTATGACCATTATCTGGTTTATGAGCTGGGCAAGGTATCAAGAGATAATAAATCCACCTGCCCAGTTCCTGGACCACATTTTGATAACTTATGAAGATGAATAATAATAAAATTATCAAAAATAAAGAATTATTTTATTTCAAAAACCTTGTTCATAACATCTCTTTAAAAAAATTTAGGAACACCTGGATACAAAACTTTATAATTTTTCTGATTCCTACTGGTTAAAGCTACTAATTCTATATATCGTTTTTATTTTTAGTGACTGTTCACTCTGGGCCAAAACACCCATACAAATGGACAATCTCCTTTGTGTTTGTGTCGATCGATATCTCAATAACGATGAACAATAGGTGAAAAATGTAAAGAACCTTAATTTTATATCGTGAAAAAAGTAACAAAAAAGTATTTCATAAAAATTTTCGTATCTCAACGGAGAACCGAGTTACGATGAAAAAACTGAATTTAACCCTTTTATCAAGTTATTTTTGTCGACAATTTGAAGCTAAGCTTCCGTATAAGTATAAGACACGTTATATCCAAAATTTGGCTTTCTCTGTTCATTTGCATTTCTGACCTGTTTTTTCCGACGTAATGACTGGAGTATTACATTACTGACCGAATCGCTGACAGACTACCCGATTATTTTTTTAAAATTGCGATTGTAAGTAGAACAGTTACGTATGGTTACAATCGCGAACGATACTGAATAAATTTTACTTGTACAAAGTAACCTTCCTATAGGTAAATACCTACAGAATTTATATCATTAGAGGTAAAAACATTTAATAAACCTGTTTTATAATTTCACTCCACGATTGAGCAGTGAGCGAGTCCCTACAGTATCAAGATCTCAGGTGAGATTTGTTTTTGTTCAACCCGCAAAGAGACATGAAAGCGAACAGAAAATGTTACAGCCGAGAATTATAAACATCTCGATTTCTCGTGGAAACGTAACAAAAAATATTGCTTAAAAATATATTCCTCCTTCGTTGCACAGTTAATTATCTCCTCGGGATCGCGAGAGTTAATTCCGATATTTAATTATGCAAATGTTGAAGCCTTTTTTCCTTCGCCCATGTTCCATGGAAACCTTTTTAGAGTATTATCAGAGTAATCAAGAGGTAAAAACGAATTATTTAAAAACATTTAAGGGGAATTCAGCTATATTTGTAAAGGATTTTATTCGATACATTCCTCGGCATATTTTTTGCCGAAACAACAGCAATTTTCGAGCAGATTGTGAAACGGAGCATTTTATCCTTGTTCATTTTTTTAAATAAGGTGAATGGCAATAATAAAATAATTCTTATCTTCTAGTTTTTTACCAAATTGACAATCCGAATCATGACATCATCACATTTTAATATGCATTTTTATCTTCGGCCTGTGTTATAAACACTGAAACCTTCAACAGTAAGTGAATAATAAAATGTTATTCAGCCGGCATACGTTATACGCACACAACGTTGCAGCGTTGTGGGTATCGGAACGAAAGGAATGGTTGCAATTAAATCACCGCCGCGTCGGAGCTAATGATGGTGCCTAATGAATTGGACACGGGGTTTCATTATAAACTGTACGTTTGAAATGCGGTCATTTTCATAAAACAATTAGTTTAATTGGTTAACTTTGTTTCGAGGTAAAATTAATGAGAGTTTCATAATATAACTTTTTTTTGGTTTAAAAGATGTGGAGATTAATTAATGGCTGCTGGGCAAAAGTTACTATGGTATAGAGTGATTTCGCCTGATACAGATTAAATAAATGCATTCTCGCACTTTCACTACCTGAAACTATAAGAACGAATAACTAACTGAATATACTGAGCTACAGCGAATTCTATCGTATGAGCTTAAAAGAATCGAGCAAGGGTGAATAAACGACATTCATTCACCTAGAATTAAACACAACTTAGATATTTTTAATATTAACTGTAAATAATACTTACCTACTTACATATTTCAAAACAAAGGTGGAAATAGCAATATCTAGTATTCATACTAAAATATTCTAAGCAGTTTGTGTTATAAATAACATTAGGTCAGAAAATAAATCGGCCGACAAATTTTAACGTTCCATTTTCCATAGCGAGAGATGTATCTCGAATCGTTCCACGAGGCAGGGATGAGTCTCCATGACGACCAACTGGATCCCATTGAAAAGATTTACCCTTATCCGATATTGTGAGTTTCAATAGTTTATTCTACAAACTCCGACTAAGAGCTACTTAAGGCGGATAAAAATCTCCTTTCCTTCTTTGAATTCGATACCATTATACACGAGATATTTCAATGGAAAGTACAAGCGCGTAAAATTATTGGGGACGATGTTAAAATGAAGTTGCCGTTTCATGCTTCATAAAATATCCCTAATCTACGAATGTGTCGGTGCCGTAAGGTGAAAATTTCCTGTGCGTTCTGTGGGATTAATATTTTTATTTTTGATAAAAAATAGTTTTATTTTAAATACCTATGTCTAAATTCAACAATCAACAGTGTAAGCATTAGCATTTTGCACAAGTGTATGTAGTTGTCTGCAGTCCACCACGCTGAATACTTCGCATGCGATGTTATTATGACGAAATTTCAAGCATGCAGGTTTCCTTCCTTACAGTGCCAGTAACCCATTAATGACCCACTACAGGGTCGGGTCTCCTTCTCGTAATGAGAGGGATGTAGGCCTTAGTCCACCACGCTGGCCTACTGCGGGTTGGTGGACTTCACATACCTTGGAGAACATTTTTTTTGTGAACTCTTAGGCATGCAGGTTTCCTCACAATGTTTTCCTTCACCGTAACAGCAGGTGATATTTAATTTTATAAAGCGCAGCACCGTTACAGTAGGAGACATTAAAATTTAGTAAAACGCAGTAACTTAGAAAAGTCAGTAAGCGTGCAGGGATTTGAATCTGGACCTCTCGACAAAGACACCGAATTCTTAACTACTGACCTATCACCACTACTCCAGTAGGTTTTTCTTAATGAAAAATTTAGAAATCAAAGCAAAATTTATTGTTGTCATCGCATTGCAGATTATCCCCGTATTACATACCTACATAAAACCTTTATAACTAGAAGGTCGGTAATAAAATAGAAAAGATAAAAAAACTTCGAGATTTTCATCTCGACAAAAAATTGAAATGGAAAAATTTCAAAACAATCATCGCATTGAAGTCTTAAGCCAAGCGGCGGGGCAAGGAAAGAAACAAATTATCTCTATCGGGCTAATTGTCGACGGATCAAACGGGGGGAGGCCGCTAGGTAAATCCGACCTGTTGTATTTTTAAGGCCGGGGCATACATACTTACCGTTTTCCGTATTCTTTTACAAATACAAATTCTCTATAACAGTTCTTTATAATTGAGTAGCGAACGGGCATGAATGAACTGATGTTAAGTGGTGCATGGACACCCAGTTAGAACATACGTTTTTTTTTGTTTTAAAGTTAATATGCTGTTGAATAATAATAAGTCAAAAATATCCCAGTTATACCAGGGTAATTTTGAAAAATTTTGAAATTACTGAAAATTATTGCCAAAAAATTCCATTTTCGTTACAAATGTCAAATTCGTCTAGGCCATGATAGATGTTGTTTTTAGAGCTACATGTTATTCTATCCTCACTGCCACGTATTTGACGTATTATTGTTTTTTATTTCAACGAAATCGACCCACTACTTTGAAAGAAATCGCTTTTTAGTACATAGGGTCCACAATAAAAATAAAAAACTTAATTAATCATTAAAAGCTAGAATTTTCTTTTTTTCTTTTATTAGTCGATAATTTTTGGTCTAGTTTCACCCTCTTTCGGGGTTACACTATCCCGGGACACACTGTATAAAATATGAAAGGGATACACTAAATGGGATAAATAGCTGGTTGGCCACAGATTCGACTCGGTAATTAGAGGATTCACACAGATATTGTAAATTGTATGTGGTATGTATCTACCTAATGAATATTTTTATGTTTATGTTTAATTCATTTTTTCACGTGAAAACGGGTCCTACCCGAGATAGTTCGTTCACATTCCAGATTAATTTTAATAGTAAAAGACTGTCTAAATACAAAAAATCTTCAAAATCATTACAGCCGTTTCGTAATAAGACTAAAATACATAAATTTAGGATATTGTATTAGTATGTGAAGATATTTCCAAAACTTCACGTGCCGTTCCGCCCGGATGAAAACACGTTACGTATGCAACGCCCCTTATTTCCCAGCACCGGCCGGGCCGGGGAGGGACACGGCCGCAGGCGCTATTCGCAATTATTGTTATTACAAAGAGATTGCCCCTGAGCCGGTTCACGAGCTCGAGAATTTTTCGTACAATTTATTTAGAGACATACCTAATTGCATGAAATTTCAGCTATTTGTATAGCTCACAGAATTGAAACTAAATACTCGAAAAAAAATGAACGTTTATACGTTTTACCTTTCGACTGCCAAAGACGGCCATAGCCGACAGCGGGAAAGCTTGCCATGTACGCCGTGTTGGGATATCATATATTGGGATATGTGGGACATCCCTTTCATATTTTATACAGTGTGATACGACAGCGGGAAAGCTTGCCATGTACGCCGTGTTGGGATATCATATAAGATTATTAATGAAAATATTGGATAGGTATTTCTCTTGAACATTTGTAATTCCTGGTTGAAATTAAAAAAATGCCCTAAAATAAAATGTCTTGAAACAAGCCGACGACAACAAAGATAAATGATGTTAAAGTAATAACACTTACCAATAAAAACGAATATCTGATGATGGGCGTACCGCAGGAGCATCGATATAGAAACAGTCTGAAACAAAACAACGCCATATGATACTCGTTTCAAATGAAATATCAAAGTTTCAAAGGCTAATATTACGTAAACTTATATATAAAATTCTCATGTCACAGTTTTAGTTACCACACTCCTCCAAAACAGCTTGACCGATTTTTATGAAATTTTATATGCATATTCAGTAGGTCTGAGAATCGGCTGCTGTTTATTTTTCATACCCCTAAGACGCCCTAAGTGATAAGGGTTGTCCACACCTAACATTTTTATTTTATTTTGTGGACATTTTTTTTATTTTTTATTTTTCAGTAATGTGGCATTAAAAATACATACAGCCCTAAACTTTCACCCTGCTATCACCAATCCCTATTTTTAATAGTCGATTTTTAACGCTCGATAACTTATATCGCAAAGCAACGTTTGCGGGGATAGCTGAGCTGTATTATGTAAAAATATTATTTGTATTTCCACCAAATGTAATATCTAAGTTTTAAATTTTAATATTACGTAAAATTTATATGTAAAAATATGATTTTTATTTCCACCTTAATTTAAGGAATTAATTTGGTGATTAGACATTTTGATAGAAAATCTTTTGTTAAGAAATTGAATCATTTTTCACTAACTGAGAACGTTGAGAGTGATGTCGAGATCGTTAACGTAACAAGCAACAAGCTAATCAGTGCATTCTCTTTAAAAACAATTAATTCAAATATAAATATAAATGTTATTTAATTGAATGAATTGTACTGTGTGATTGAATGTATTGAATTCCAATAGAAATTGTATTGAACCTTCTAAGAATATATCCCACAGAAGCTTCTGCACTTCTGAAAGTATGTGAATACATTGAAGTGAGATGTGGACTCAGTCAATTGAGATTTTGGAAATTGAGTTTAGTTTTCAGACGTTGCTAAACTCATTTTTTTTAGAAATAACATTTTAAAATTAATAGTGAACGGTGTCCACATCCCAGTTCCATCAAACATGAAGTTGGGAATCGGGAATCACACACGGGGACGGCGGGTCGGCGGGGCGGACAGAACCATCAATCTCGCCGCCGCATCATTTGCTCCCCGCGCCGCACCGATTGAATTTCATTAACGAAACGCTTAGTGCGAATTGGATCCATTTGAGACACAGCGCAATCCTTAGTGATACTGCCCGTATACAATGTCATTTACTTTAATAGAAATTAGTATTGCACAATTGCTTTGAAGTTAATACCTTATTGTTTGTAAAGTTTATGCATAACCTGGCCAGCGTTTTTGTGCACCTTCAAAGGCGGCGACATTCACGTTTGATATGACCACACCAAGCTCACTTGCTCCAAATCGTTGTCATTTGCGCCATTGCTGTGGTGATTTCCGTCACTGGTCAAGAGTTTTTTACGCCGCTGCCATACCGTGACGTAATCGGAGCACGACCGCTCTCTAGGAATGATCACCCAGTCTGTTGGGAGATCTCCCTTTGCCAAATTGCAAGTAAAAGAACATAATTTCATAATTCATCATTTTTCTGCAACTGGCGAGGTCTTCTAAAACTGCGGCAGGAATATATCTACTACTAGATATATTTATTTACCGTAAATATACGCGCGTCCTAAAAACATATTGAAATTTAGATGTAAAAAAAGAATTAAAAATCCAATATATAATTTGAGAACGGGGCGCTGTTTGATTTAGAAATATAGGCATTGGACCGGGTAACTAAATAAAAAATAAACTGTAGTGCAACAGCTGGAGGGTCAGCCCTTGCACAGCATTTTCGTAACGAGATAATATTATGAAAACAATAGGTACGTTATCGGTCTCAAGATGAAAACTGGTGGCAGGTTTGTAGGTGTTTCTATCACTCAAATAATGATAATCAGTCAAATCAAAATAGAGCTAACCAGCATGTATACGTATATTATACCAAAATACGTTCATGTATGATAACGTTCCTTGGTGAAAACTTTTAACACATAAAAATTATATAATTATTGAGTTTTAATGGCATTTTTTTGCGAACAACAATGACAACTACTCGTTTATAAGAATTAAAAATACAGTAATTTTTTTTCATTCACAATTAAACTAAGAACAGGTTACTTATAAATGGACACCTGCTGCACGCTGCATCAAACCGCTACGTATTTTAGAAGGTTGCTAGAAATTCTGGGCTATATTTAGAGCACACATCGCCCGTGAGGCGTGAAGCGTTGGAGCGCGATGCTGCAACGCAACGGCGCGTGATCCGCCCACGGCGGGCTTTTAGTTTTATAGCGGCGCTGAACTCCCTCGTACCAATATTGAACTATATAAACTCTTGAACTGTATCGACCTACATTTTCACATTATCGAAACTCAGTAGGTGAGTTCACTTCTAAATCGACGCAGATTGTATACGACAAAAATCATGTTTATGACCATATATTTTATAGTAATATTGATATTCAAGGTTTTGCGACATTTTCAAAAGCATTATTGTGAGCTTGGTATTTTTGTGTAACGTTTGCAAAGTATTCTAACTTCTGTTTCATTGATAGCATGTTTGAACTCATTCATTCTACCACTAACCTTTTAACTCATGGCTGCACACCTGCACTTTGACTGTAGCCTGAACAGAAGCATTACATTGGATCAATAATCAGAAGTACCACGTTATTTTTCCACAAACGTTTCTTTTATAGCAGCTCTAAACTTCCATCATCGAAACATTTGAACTCATTGCCCTTATCGTAGTAAGTAATAACCAAGTAAATACTATTTTTTTCTTTTCAGAGCTGTTGTACAGAATGTTTTTAATTTTAAACCTGTGTAATATTTGTTACGCAGTTATTTAATGCCTCACATACATCGTAAACTAAAACATTTCAAAATGAATATTCTAAAAATTCAACTTCCCACAATTTCCGCGAAATATACTCGTACGCGGAATTCATACAACAATGCCTGTTCCAAGGCATTAATCCAATATCGATTTTTTGAGTAATAAATACCAGTAAAGCGAATTGAATTCTGAAATAGCTCAATTTACATTGAGTTGTGACAGGCGCATCGCGTGAAACCGTAACCGATACCCGAACGTCAGCCATTGCGTACCTACCGTTTGACAATTGATTAATACAATTTATCTACGTACTGACGTCGCAATATGAGATTAGTATGCCGACGTTGAGAGGCGAACGCACAAACCGGGATTTTGTGCTTGCCAGAAAATGGCATACGATATGTCAAAAATAAAGCTCAATAAAAGTTAAGGAATTTCATGAAGAGTGCGCAGAGTGCGATTAAAAGCACACTACCAAAGTTTAATATGAGCTTAGTTCAAAATTTCGTTGGCATACAAATAAGACTTGATCAGTGTATCCTGTCGAAAATTTTTTTTCTTTCTTTTCTTCTAGAAAGCAAAATGGAATCATACTATAATGAAGATTAAATAAATAAATAAATAAATAACGCTTCACACTCATAGCCCCACACTAGGATTCCGTGTCGTGGGCACCATGGACACACACAAGACACCAACACAACACACCCAGACCAGAAACAGAAATTTAAACTCATCATTCAAATCTCTGCTCTGCTGGGAATCGAACCCAGGACTCTCCGCGTAGCGCAATGGCGTCTGTACCAACTGAGCCACTCGGGTCGTACGCATTATACGCATTGTATGCGATTAATTCGGCTTATTGCCGCATGCGAAGTTCTATGCAATAGATTACGTATATTTAATATTCAATCATTTCAAACGACCAACAAGGCTAGTGTGTAATCGCTTTACGGCATCAACATTTGTATTGAAGCGCAACCTGCCAACAGATATTCATCGTGTGACACGATGCAAATTATGTGGCTGCTACCACGACACAGATGCCCGACGTTACTATGTCATGCTAACAAGCTCACATTCATTTCTAAAAATTAATGTGAAAATAACAAAGGCCTGTGTGTGCGAAAATAAATAAGATAGTATGTCAAAATAATACAAGGGGATAGTCCACTATAACAAGTGAGACGTAATCGTATCATAATATCTTCATTAATCATTTTGACAGTTGTGGTAATTAATAAAGTGCAAGATATTTTAGAAATTGAAATTTTTAATTGTGACTGAATACATAAAAAAATATTTTATTTTTGAACTTTTGAATTGTTTCATAATGACGTCATAGTGGCAAATTGAGTTTGTGCCTGTTATAATTTGATCATGTTAATTAAGGTAACACGAACAAGTTTTGTCCATCAAGCTATAACTTGAAACAACATGACCTAACTATAAGGTACCTACTTCATTTACTACACGCGAAAAAATCTAATTTACTTTTTATCAATTTCTACAGACGTATTTTTCCAATAAGTAATTGAAAGATTGGCTACATTATCGAAATTTCAAACAAAATATGCACCTCAGATCGAAAGGCTGATTGCAATAACTGCGTCTAAATTATCAGTTAACGTATATTGATAAGAAAATAATTGGACAGCAAGAGCTTACAAAAGCTCATTATACTAGAATATTTATTGAACAAATACCAATTGGATTTAAATTCTCTTCGCTTTTTTTGACTGGCCTTAATAAACGAAGAATAAAATTTATTCATTCATTCTCGAGGGTTAATTTACTTCTGTTTTCTGATATACTCTGTCAATATAATATCCTGTATTTATCCTGTAGTTACCTGTAGAACACGAGCAACCTCGCAGCACTAGGTAGCTAACACCATAAGCAACAACTTTTGTTCTATGAGTTCGAACATAACTCAATATATAAAATATAAATGGTTAAACAAGTTTTTGTTGCAATGTTGTGACATTTGTAAGTCTACGAAAGTATGTTTCATTCATGAATGCTCGTAATTATAGATTAATTTCCGAATTCAATAATATGCTGACAGGTACGGATAGCCCTACTGTAGTTTGATTTCCACGACATCCTTTTTATTTGAATTGAAACACAGATTTTGCCTGTGTACCGAACTACGGACGGTTATTGATTATTGAAACTTGTTATAGATCGTATTAATAACATCCTTATGAAACACCACGGAACGCTACTACGGTAACTACACTAGGTATACAAAAATCAAAAAATAGCAACATTTATTATGCATTTCTCATTCGCGCCCATAAAATTCACATTTTTTATTTATACCTACGGAGCTCATTTAACTCCAATTTACAATCAGTGCAGACGTTCACACTTAATTACATTTTATTCGAGCAATAAAACTCTTAATAGACTTGCCCGTAGGCCTTATTCCTATACCTACATCGCTGAAACAAACATACGACAATACGCTTCGGCTCGCGTCTTCGGAATTTGGTACCGTAATAAACTTTGAAAGGGCTGTAAAAGTACAATAACTGTAACTCGGCAGGTCCTGATTTTAGTGCCGCGGCCCCTCCTTGGCTTACCTAAGCTATTAATTGATGAATGGCAACCCTTTTTATATTCCAGCGCTGGGAGTGGATTACTAAACAGAGCGATGCTTGGAATATAGCGACGATAGCCCAAGAGACTCAGAATTCAGTTTCAAAAATAGAATAATTAATTTCATAACAATAAGATGAATTGGGATACGAACTAAGAGTCAATTGAGATACTTTTTTTAAACTGTCAAAAACGAAAACTGACGTCATAAGCCAGGTTCTTCATACAAAATCTATGCTTTGTCTAAAGGACCCGATCCATGACGTCATCAATATTTTAATAAATATTTAATGTACGCAAATAAAACTCACTAAATTATTAATGCACACTATAAAAAAACATTTTTAAAGATATTCGAAGTTGAGTTGATTTTACAGACGTTTCTGAAACCACTCTATTATGGGAATAAATTTTGAATTGATGTGCCAAGGTTCCAAGGAAGCAGTACAACGTTCAGTTACAGCGGCATAAATCCAGTTCATTCATAATACTCTACCAATATTCCCTTTAACAAAACGTTATCACTAAAATTTAATATTTAAGATTATCTTTTTTCTACCGACTACTACGTCCTTGTACATATGTTAACTTCTCCAGCGAACTAGCAATAGTATCAGATAAAGCACATTTCTCCAAGAAAAAATGTGTACATGAAAGTGAGAAAAAATTATTATAAAAATTTCTTTGGGGTCTCTCTCTAGGCTATTTCTGTCGACCTAGAAATGCACCCTGAGGTGATAGTTATCACGATTAGTTTGTAGTACCGCTACTGTGCAACAGATGGCGGTGTTTACATAACTTATAACCGGCAACTAAAACTATTCGTTCTACTCGACGCAAGATGGCGCTGTAGTTTTGTGTAAAATAGAACTGTTTTGCATTACAACAAAACAGATATTATGTGTCTGAGAAAACACACAGCGTTTAAGTGAAGAAGCGGTTTATGGTTTCAACAATTTTATAAGATACATACCTGTTTTATCTGTGTTTTACCTGGTAGTTCCAATAATTCTCACCGCAGGCGCTGCTAACCTTGTAATTGTTAGCATGACAGAACTTTAACGTCATAGCTGTCTTCACTCACCTGCAAGGCCCTTGCTATAACGCTGTGTGTTTTCTCAGACACATAATATCTGTTTTGTTGTAATGCAAAACAGTTCTATTATGTGCCCTTCTAAAACACACAGCGTTTAAGTGAAGACCTGTTTGGTATCTGCTGGTGAGAAGTAAATAAAAGTAAATAATACAAACGCTATGTGAAAAAATATAACAAAACATATTTCTGAAAGAAATAAGTAATATATATGTGTTAACTGTTTGTCCTAATACACAGTAAACATTTAACATAATAAACAGTTAGCAATCATCTTCTGAAGATCTGCAAGATAATCAATTTAATTGTACAAAGATTTAGACAAATAATAAATTGAGATCACTTCTATTATAAGTTTCTTGTCTTGTATCTTAATTTTATATCAAATTCAATTTGAAAAATACTTGAAAAATTCTAGTACCTATAGAGACTCCTCTAAGGACTTTTTTCTTGTCAGTAATAATGATAAATAAAAAGTAGGGATGCTACTATACTTTCCTATGTCATAAGACCAACTTTTGGAAGTTTCATCTGATCTAATGCTTTCTGGGCAAGCATCTATGGATCTTTTATTTTATGAATTTTATCCATTCAGTTATAACTGTGCTATTGGCAAAGCCAGGGATATTCTTTATAAATAAAGTGTAAGAATAAGTTCTTCTTTCTTAAAATTGATCCTTATAGATATCTAATGACTTTTTATGTGATATACAGGGCAACTTTAAAATTAGAACATGGTAGTACTACCATCTAGATTGCAGTTTTGGAGAAAAAAAAAAATCTTGGACACAAAACTATTGACGAATTAAATGTTTTTTTGGTAATCAATAGTACAATTAAATCATATCATCAAGCATTTTCCTCCTAAAGCTAGTAATAGAATAACAGGATCTCTAAGCATTAAAATATCAAGTTTGTGTCAACATCAACTTGAAGTTTGCTCAATCTAGGTTGAGCTAATTCTTAGCTGAAGGCAATTTTTAGCTTTCATTCAAGAAAAAATTCATTCAAGTCCTCTTGAGGATGTTACAGTACGTTACAGTAAGTTAATTTGCCACATTAGGTTAACTTATGCAATTGAAAAGTGTTAATGCAAGGTGTTCTTTTAATTATAAATATAGATAATTGAGTAGGTAATGCCAACAGTTCAAACCTGTTTCTAGGATCTATCTATTAACTTAATTGGTTCCGCACCAAATTTATAAGATATATATACTTTAAGTAGATAAGAGTGGACAATGTCCAGCTATTTTATCTGTATATCATTAGATTTTGCTTCCTGGGATACAGAAATTTAGACTGATTAATCAATGGAATCACCTGTAGCTTTTTCAAGCTCGCAGTTGAAGCTGATCTATCTAAGCTGGGCTGCCATAGAAGGGTTTGCTGACCGCAGGTTCAGTAAAAATTTACTTACCTGAAAAGGTCATTATGGGTTGTATGAATGTAATATCTTAAAATAACCCATATTCCTGTATTGTCCTTTAGGTATGAGATTTGGTGGAAGCAATACACAGGCAAGATTGAAATCTCATAGATGGATGAAGGCGTTGCTAAAAAAAGAGCTGAACCATTTGAGTCATATCTGTTTCTTGAGCTTCAAATAAGAACAATAGTAACATTAGTTATACATTTTCATAAAAGCAAAAAATTAAATAAAAGTAATAACAATTATCTGCTTCTAGCCAGTCTTTTAATATGGCATCCGCAGCCTGTGGTAATAAGTCTCTGAGGTACTGGGTCAACCTCTTGAGAAATGGTGTGATATTTCGTTAAGTCTCCCTGAAAGACCAGTTGCTGACAGCACCTGCATTAGATTAAGCTGCTCAGTAAACTCCAAAGGGAGATATATGGGCAGTCTCGCCGAGAGACTAGTTGCTGACAGCATCCGTATTAGATTAAGCTGCTCAGTTAACTTCAAAGGAGATAGGTTGCTGACAGCATCACATTTATCTGCTTGTACAACTTCAATAGGTTTGTTAGTCTCAACATTATCAAGGTACCTTATGCAAAATATCTCACAACTGTTCAATTGCTCAGTTGAATCAATACATTGATTAAATTATAATGAGAATAATTTTTGTCATCTTGTTGGTGACATAAACCAACATTATATAACTCTTACACTGAAATGCCATCTTTTTTGACTGACTGCTGGGGATACCCCAACTTACTTCTGTTACCATAGTAAGGAAGTAACTGATTTCTTTTCATGGCTTCTTTTATTGTAATGTTTCAGAACTGTATAGTTTGTTAAATCATTTCCAGTTTGAAACTCATACATGACAACTTATTCAAGGCTACATAATCAGGGTTTTATATCTCCAAGTCCTTACTTTAGGTAATTTAACCCAATCAGGATTAGATACTTCTTTTTCCTTGGCATTATATATTAAATTGTACTGAATTGAATCTTCTCTGCTTGATTTTTATTTTTGTTGATATATTAGAAATTCTAACAGTGTAAGACGCCATATGGAACAGTGTGGTTGGCAGTTTTAGATGTTCTATTAGGATCTGAGCCTGCTTTAAGGGACAGTTTGTCAAAACTGACATCCTTATAAGGATTTTATTTAACAGTACAGTTTTGGCTCAGTCTACTTTTTGAATATTCCATAATAAACCCAGGTATTTAAAGTATCAGACTGTGTTCAATCCACATTCTGTAAAAGTTACAGTTTTTGCAACATGTATCTGGGTATGATACACAACTTAGGTGGTAGATGTGCCAGCCTATAGTGTGTAAAGTTGTAATGATTCCCACAGCTTATGTATGGGTCTGATACAAAACTTAGGTGGTGGATGTGCCAGCCTATAGTGTGTAAAGTTGTAATGATTCCCATAGCTTATGTATGGGTCTAATACACATTTTAGGTGGTGGATATGCCAGCCTAAAACCTGTTAAAAGATTCAAGGTTTCCGCAACCTTTACCTTTAACATTTAAACTGTCCCAGTGTACTAAAAGTCTAGCTACACTTACATTGGACAGTCCTAACCCACCTGGAAAAGGATGTAACAGTTTGCAGGCAGGAAGAGAGGTCAAGGGGAAGAGCCGTCAGCTGTATTCTCTCTTGTATATTTTCGACTTGAATTGAATTGCCTGTAACTCTTTGCTATAGTAAAACTGACATAAGCCCACTACAGATCTATCTTGGATGGCCAATATTTGCGTTAAAGAAAATTTCTAACATCTTGTAGTAGTAATCAATTGGATTTAATTGATGCCACTCTGTACAAATACTTCTTCAGAGTACGGTTCTTACTGCCCCCCCCCCCTCCGTTTTTACCTACCATCATTATTCTTATTTTTAGAAAAGAAAAGAATGTGTTTATTGTTGACTGTTGCACGAGAAAGATGTTACAATAATTATAATAAGATTAGAACAGTCTACCCTGCGGGCATATAATAATATATCTTAAATGACTAGTATTTAATTTTATATTATATGATAAAATGAGTAGTAATATTTCTTTCTTTATGCACATCTTTGATTTATTACGCACATTTATACATACATTGATTTATTTATGCACCTTTTTCTTATTTATTAGATTGTATTATGTAGATTTCACACTATCTAATAAATACTCTTGAGGGATCTTTCTGAATTCCAATCTAAGGATTTAAGTTACTGGTAAGGACTGTTCTAATTTCCATGTACTCAGTCCTTTTTATTGCATGTTTTTACATAATAGTATTCCATTTTTGATTTAAATAACACCAAGATCCAAAGATATCGTAACTTTATTTAATAGCACTGGGCTTGCAGCAGCCCAATTTGCAAGTTTTTTGGAGGTTTTGGAGGAGGAGGAGGAGTAATTACTGCTGTAATTCTAGTTGCATGGCTGCATTAGAGTACTAACAGACCAGCTAATATACATTTTCAAATGGCAGAAAATAATATTTATGTGTCTAGCATAACTTTCTGTTTAACTTTAAGGGTAACAAATAAGTAGCTACAGTAGTTTTTAAAGGATTTTTGTACCGAATATTTGGTCATGCTGCAGGTTTAAACTTTTGTAAAAACAATTATCTCATTAAGGCGATCCTGATCTGCTGGCGGGGTTATGACTTTATCATTACATTTAACTGACAGCTCTCCGAAGATTACCTTGTTTCTACTTGGATTAGGCTTGTTCTTGTGAAAGGTATGGAAAAAGTAATTAACCTTACTAACGTATCCACACTTGGATCGTTATGAAAATCATAACTGAACTTAAGATGTATGTTCGGTAGGGGGCTAGCAAGGCTTTCTTAGTCCTCCGCGGACGAAGAAGAGGAAGATGAGTCTTCCTTTTTAGCCTGCCCCCGAGTCTCGTCTCGATCTCCCTCCGAAGCATCGAGATCGGACTCCTTTGATTTTTGTCTTCTTGATCGAAAACATCGTTTTTTCAAGAATATTTTTCTTGGTCACAAGTAATATTGTGTACAACACAGCACTTTTTCAGTTTAAAATCACATCTTTAATCATTTAATATATAATTTTATAGTTAACTTTTTCTTTGCGACCAATATGGCGCAAAACCACAAACGCTATGACGTTAAAGTTCTGTCATGCTAACAATTACAAGGTTAGCAGCGCCTGCGGTGAGAATTATTGGAACTACCAGGTAAAACACAGATAAAACAGGTATGTATCTTATAAAATTGTTGAAACCATAAACCGCTTCTTCACTTAAACGCTGTGTGTTTTAGAAGGGCACATAATAATAATAAGTTTAAGCAAAAGCTCAAGCTAAAAAGAAGCTCAATAAAAATGCCGGGTGAAGCGAATCAATAAAGTTCAAATCAATATAGTTAATAAATTTTATAACCTTGCCATCGGCAACTTTAACTTCTTGAACTGTGTGATATTTAAGATTATATTATATTGTGAATAAATAAATAAAAAAGTAAATAAAAGAAAATAAAAAAGGAAAAAAAATTGTAAAAAAAGTAAATAAACAAAATTATGTCAGTAGTTTTAAGAAACCTATCATCTTGTTTTTCATCCAAACCTACACAATCTTGTCTTTTTAATTAATAGTCTTTTTATATAATAATGACAGATAAAGTCGTATAATAACCGTTAAACAAAATATTTTCTCTCAATATTTTAAGAAAGTATATAATGCTTAAAACTTGAAGTCATCCTTTAATTACTGTTCTTCGGGTATTTTTTGTACCGTTCGTAACAAAAAAGAAGTAAAAATGTACTTACGAACACCAACATAATGAAGAAAGCAGCGATGTAAGATGTTCGCGCTGTCATCATGGACACAAAACGGTAATGCTCTCCTGTTATTACGTTTCTGAAACAACAAACAAGCAAAGTAAATAAGTATGAGTCCTCATAATAGATCATAATAGGCCAAAAATGTTTGTAAGTAACCAAGAGAATAAATGTTATGAAAACATCAATCATGATGCCAAATCATCAGTTGCAATTCTACCTAGTATATTTGCTTAACATACTTGAACACGTCTTTTGTAAAAGGAATTCTACAAGAATAGCCCCTGGCCCTAGTTATAGCATTTCAACTCCGTTATTGTTTGTGTCGCAGATACTGGAGCATTACATTAGCAGTTCATTGCATTTAAGTGTTTGGACTGCTTGTGATGGATATCCTGTCATCAGTGGATCGTCAGGTCAGGCTTTAACCAGCACAGTGCACCACGTGCAAGTGAGTTTGGCGTTAGAGATATAGACGGACGTGACATGAGAATTGTCTGAGGTAAGTATGTCTCCATACACCCTTAACATAAATTTACCTTAAATATCCTTTATTATCCTCCTGTTCAGCTAGCGTCTTGATAGACGCCATCAGCAGGTCATCATAGCCCAGGAACTCGTCGAGAACGAAACGAGAGAATGCATCACCAAAGCATTGGTCACGTTGCGGGTCTAATGTTACTATCTTCACTGGGATCTTCAAGCGAAGTCTCGCGCTCGGAGAGAGACGCAGGAAGCCATACTCCAGCGAGTACTCCAGGATGTAGTCTTCATCTGCAATAGAGAGAAAAAAAATATTGGATGGTTGTCAGTACCCATTAATGACCCACTACAGGATCGGGTCTCCTCACACTCCTCCTCACACTCCTCTCACAATGAGAGGGATGTAGGCCTTAGTCCACCACGCTGGCCTACTGCGGGTTGGTGGACTTCACATGCCTTTGAGAACATTTTTTTTATGAACTCTCAGGCATGCAGGTTTCCTCACGATGTTTTCCTTCACCGTAACAGCAGGTGATATTTAATTTTTTTTTATAAATCACACATAACTTTTTTTACAAAGTCATTGGTGCGTGCCACTGGGATTCGAACCCGGACCCCTCAATTTGAGGTCGAATTCTAAGCCACTGGGCTATCACCGCTATCCTTATAGCACCGCTATAAGGATTTCTCCAAGTGGTCCTCAAAAATAAATTGTTGAATTGCTATCTAACATAAATGTATGATTACTACTTCTTTACTATAAAAAACTCCATGCTTACTTTAATTTAGAAAAGATTGCATATGCTGAGTGTAAACTCATTTGTGACATAATACTGCAGTTTGTATGTGCATACTCAGATTTAGTGGTTAGAAGAATAAATGAATAAATTGCTAACGAGTATTGTTAAGTAAAACAGCACACCTTTAGAAGAATCATCCTCACCTTCTACATCATCGTCCTCTGATTCCTGAAATTAAAGAAAAAAATATGTTTGATTATTTGATTTTACAATTCCAAATCAGTACACTGAATCTCATGTATGCTTAAAAACATCAAACCAAAGTAAATAAGTCAGACTGGTCAAAATATTTCAAACATCTTTGTAAATAATATCTTTATTTATTTGAACAAATACTTTAATTTTCTTAATTTCATCGTCTCATTTTATTCCAAATGGAATTCCAAATTAATAAATGAATTCAATGATTGAGTATGTAATATTTATATAGGAATGAATTAATTAGTAATAGGCACAATTGCTCTTTGTAAAGTTGCTACTTTGAAATAAATACTTTTAAATAATCTTTTAAATAAAAATCTATTTAAAGACAGTTTGTTTCCATTATAAAATGATAAATGTATTAGTCATCATAATCAAAATAATATATCACTCTTCTTATTTATTATTGCATGACTCAGCTTGAACTGTTAATTATAATATTAATTGCTTTAGTGAAGTTTTTTGTATAATGATGTTAAGTCAAACAAATGTAGCATCAGTTTTGGATAACCAACATGAATTATTATAATGCAGTAAGCATTAACCTCAAATCTTTTTAAATTTAAGTATAATTCACGCTGGTAGCACACCTCCGCCGCGAAATCGCGAAATGCTTAAATTTTTCGCCCGTGTTACAACAGACAAACGGTGCTAAAACTTCAGCTGTTTCCCATTTCGCGATTTCGCGGCGGAGGTGTGCTAACGCACTCAGTACTCTATGACATTGTCAAGATTAAAATATCTTCAGTCATCATCTCTGTCCATGTATTTTGGGACATTTGTTGCTCAATATGAATCAGAGTGTATTGTTATATGTTAACAAGTTAACATGTCTTTAACCTATTAGTGACCCACTGCAGGGTCTCCTCTCACAATGAGAAGAACATAGACTAACACACGGGCCTAATGCACACTTTACATGCCTTGAGAATATTATTCAATCTTTGTGATTTAGATTCCAAGCACCTGTAATGAAGCTGCTTGTTACTTCAAACTTGTGTTGTATGTGTGGTGTTACATTATTTGTAGTTTAATGCTCATAAGTTGTGTTATACTTCCATATCTCAAATACGACTTTTTTGTTGTCGACTTTTGATATCGACTTGTAGACTTTGGTGTCCATTTTGGTGCCCATTAGTTGCAGTGACTGGTTAAAAACAATAATTATATAAACAGTACATGTCACTCCTCCAAATGTTAAATTCTAACACTACTTACATCCGTTTCTTTTGAATCTTTATCAGCATCCTCCACAAGTCCCATAATGCCTTTCCAAATTGAAGATGTCACATCCATATCAGGCACTATTGTTGTGTTGAGATCAGCTTCCTCACTGCTCTGTGCTATGTCTGTCTTTGTATTCATGTAGTATGCTGTCTCCATCATCTGGTCAGATTCAGCCCCCTCATCACTGTCCTCGTGAGCACGTGTTATGTTACCATAATCAGTACCATCTCGTAAATATTCGTCCTCTTCAATATCATCGCTAGATGATGATTCAATGTTGATGAACCTGGAAACCATATTATATTAATGTTGTCAATAAAGACTAACAAAAAGGAGGCGTGAAACACTAAAAAACTTCTTAGATAAATTACAGTTTTATATTTGATGTTTTGCTAAACCAAATAATGTACAAAAAGTTTTTGTTGATTATTTGCAACACTAATTACTATGCGCACATCAAAATTGTACAATGCCTGAATACATAAATAATCATACTCTTAGCCTGTTACAGATTTACAATTCCACAAGATTTAATCGTGTTATCTATGTAAACATTAACATATAGGTTAACAGGCCAATAAGTCAACATTAGATGTGGACAAAAGTAACAACATAGGCTTGACTGTTGTGCAAACTTCTCATAGTGAAAATGAAAATAAAAAATGTTTAATTGCATGAATTTAATCAAACCCAATGGCTTGGTGCCCCCTACCACTGGGTGAATGAGAGATAAAGCCAGAGGCTAAAACCCTCCATCCTTTTTTTTATTTTGCTTTAATTTCACACTTCATTTAGAACTTCACAATTTGTATTTCTAGAAGCAGAGCATTCTTTCTGACTATTTATAATATTTATAATTTAATATAATCGGAAACACTAATTTTAAGACATTGAATTATTATAACTGATCTTATAACAAATATAAAATTATAACTGTAATGTAACAATATATATTCAATATTATCTGAAGACTAGTCAAAAAGACCATGCCTTTCATTTTAACAGCATGAGATGATAGAATGCATCCTAAACTTTATTCTTCATATATCTAAGTGAAATGTTTCTATGTAACAGTAAAATAAAAATATAATATTAATAAGAATAAAACTTATAAATATCACTTACCCTTCAGTAGTCAAAATGCTCAGCATAGAACTGAATTCATCTTTATCCTTTTTGAGCTTGCGCTCCTTCGCGTAGCTTTGTTCAATGGTATAGCCCTGATCCGGGTTCCTCAGTATTTCCACTCTAAGAATTCCTTCCCTGGGCCAAGTATCTTTCACATGGCTCAGGCAAGTTGTTGGTGTTCTCGAAAATGCTATGTGTATATAAGCAAGTACAAAAAATGCCACGAGAGCCTTCAACAAAACTAGGAACTCAAAGAACCTTCGCACAGGACTAGGAAAAGTTCTCGCGTATGCAATGGCAAACTTGAAAAACAACGCATGGAACAACCTCTCCCTGACATTGAAGAGAGGGTTCTGATTAGTGTTCCTAGTACGATTCATCCCTTGATTAATAACCGGCACCCCAGGCAATATATTGTTGTCAGGGTTCACACCTGGTGGCAAATTGTTCATCAAACGCGGTCCACCTGCATTACTCATATCTATAGATGGTTGTGTCAATTGCGACACTCACTTTCTCTGTATCTGGTTTTTATTACAGTCTCGATATCTCCATATCTTATTCGAGAGATCTGAAAACGAAGTTCGCCTAATTAATAATACAGTGACGATCGTTACGTACAACTATTCGGTAATGTAAATTAGTATGGCATAAACCCGATTAGTCTAAGATTTACAGCAATGAACGTAATGAGTGCACGGTATACTTTTTGATTCGATAAACGTACGACATTGACCTCAGATTAATAATGTTACGCACAGACTCCAAGTTGTAGGTAAATATTTTTAATCTTAGACAAAAACACATGGCCATGCACCTGATGCAAAAAAATTGAGACTCAGTACGCAAAGTGAAGCAATCCTTTCCAACAAAAGTAAAAGTAATCAACAAGCGAGATACCTAAAATGTCAAAAAACACTTTCACAGCAAAATTACATAAGAATCTACTAAATAACTGCCTAGTATTTTAAAAACTATTAACTTAACATACACTTGCTTAAAAATTCACTCCAACATAATAAATTCCCAATAAATAAAACATGTCACTGTTTATTCTGTGAATAAAATTGGAGAACTGTCAAATGCAAAACGTCATTTTGTTTGCAATTACATCGTGAAGGAAGGCTATCCAACTTCACACAATGTCATGTTGTCACGAATGCGTTCAGTTTAACACAACTTAACTTACTCCTAAATGTAATTATTTTTCAATTAAAATGTAAAATTGAAATAGGTAATAAGAAGTGTTTTCACTGATATAAATATGGATGTGTTCCACTACATATCTAGCTAAAGGTGTCAACATAGCGTCGAACTATGTGTCGACTATGTTAGCTCAGTGGAACGCAGCGTTATTTAATTTCAGTTTTAAAATTTACCATTACAAGCGGTTTAAATTAGAAATACAAGATATTTAACTTACAATAAATATATAAATAGATTAATCTACTAAAGGTGTCCTAAAGTATAAAATAGTTTAATGTATCTACCTATACGAAAACCTAGATTTATGTAGTTGCAGTCAAAACATACTAGATGGCGGTAGCTACTTTAACAACATAAACTGTAGAAAGGATTGATCTGAATACATAATTTCCAAAATACCAAAGCAAATGAAACTAATAATTGATTTTGTAGGTAAGCATCTGTAATACGTTTCATATATTTATCAATTTAATAAAAAAAACTATCTCAGTTTACTGCGTTGTCACTTGAACAGCCCTATTATTAAAGTGATGGAAAGGATAACATCTTTACCCATCAACAATAATGTTACTAAGCTAACTTTGCATCGATCCATGGCGCCGGCTATCTTTAAAATAAAACCTTTATCTACGTAGAGCCACTCAATTCTCCGCGTATTGAGCTGGTGGCGACTTCCGTCACTTTTCAAGAGCCGTCCTTCCCATTCATGATCACCTAGCCTGGTGGGAGATCTCCCTTTTGCCAAAAACTCATTCAGCAATTTAAAAAAACAAGACTGCTGAAAACGGTAAAATTAACGAAAACACACCATTTGTACGGTAAGACAAATAGATTGTAGGTACATACATAACTAATTAAGGCCTACAATGCCCTAGAAACTTGCATTTTCAAATGTGAGGCTGGTTCGCTTCCCTCGACCACTTCCTTAGGACATACTTAGAAATTTAGAATAGTGTTTTGTTATAACAGCAATCCAACAGGACTAATAATAATAACAACAGGTGTTCTAGATGCCTTTAACGTCTCTATGAGCCCGAAGCCGAATAAATCAGTAGCCGTAATTTTACGGATCATTTGCACTCACAAAGCTTCATAAGTCCTTACTTTACGTCTCGCGTCTAGTTTCATAAAAGCCCGCTCAATGTGCATCACTTACAAAAGCCATGGAAATGCAACAAAGACCCCATCATGCTAAGTCTGATTGACGTCTAAATTGTGCACGATGACTTTGAAAAGATTTTTTTGAGGACAACGTCACCAATTCATTTTGAGCCAGACATACTTAATGATAGATTGAAAAAATCTATTCAATAGTTGCTCAGAATGACTGAATATCGTAGATACCTGCTGAGTTCGTGTTGCATAAAGTGTCATAGAGAATTACAATCGCTGCTAGGTACTTGTAGGTAGGTACTGTAAGTATGGTGAGCATAAAGGATATCTATATATTTTTTTTAAATCCAGGTGCAATGTTTTCTATTTAAAGGTACCTAATGGCTGCAACCTTTTCATGGTTTAGGTACTGTTGGGCGCAGGTCTCTCCCCACAACAGGGGGAGGCTTGGAGCATACTCCACCACGCTGTTCCAATACGAAGTGGTGTGTGTTTATGTTTATGTTATAATTAATTGCTGTCATGTGCCATAAAAGATAGAAATTAAATTCCCAAGTTAAACACTAAAATTAAATGTCAATGGTGTAGAAAAACATTGTGGAAAACATGCATGCCATAAGTCCTCTGCAACTTTCTTCATAGGCATATGACGCCCACAACCCGCCCTGAATCGAACCCGAATCGAGGGGTCCGGGTTCGAATCCCAGTGCCACGCACCAATGACTGTAAAAAGTTATGTGCGCTTTATAAAATTAAATATCACCTGCTGTTACGGTGAAGGAAAACATCGTGAGGAAACCTGCATGCCTGAGAGTTCACATAAAAATGGGTTACTGACAACCCGCACTGGGCCAGTGTGATGTAGCTAAGCCTAGATCCTTCTCATTGTGTGGAAACCCGACGCTGCAGTAGGCGAATAATGGGTGACAGAACTGACAGATGACGGATGGAGTATCATTATTAAAAATATCCACATTACTTCAATAACTAACCAACAAAGGTGCATTTAATTGATAGGCAGGTATCAGTTATATCAACGATAGCTCGTACAGACAAAGCCTCGCAAGACATGCGTCAAGTTTTATTTTAAAATAGTTTCTGATATCTTGCTCGAGGTTTTTTTGTTTATTTTTTCTAATAGAACACGTCGGAATCCACATTAATCGTTACGAGCCGAAGAGAACTGAGTTAGATAAAGGCAGTGAGATAACGAGAAGTAAACTTAAATTACCGACCGCTCACGTTATAAATATTCAAAAAGCGGTTCCTTGGAGTCGCTCGAAAAAATTGACGTCTCAATTATCGAGCTTCGAGCCGGAGGTGAGGCGGGGAGGGCAGATTTAATTTATATAATTCTCACGTTCGTTATTTCCTGCTGTACCTAATCTTGAGATTATGTTCTCTAATGTTTAGCTTTAGAATAGAATTATTGTAGGTCGTAAAAGTTCGTTTTTTGTAGAAAACCTTAGAGCTGAAATTTTCACACTATTTAACCGGACATTATATTTGGAGAGTACCTACCTAATATTTGATAGGTGACCACTTAATCCAATTACTACTATAATGCATATTGGTTTTTGTTTTACTTACTCGTAAGATCGTAATAGAGCTTGTACAAAATTTGCTACCCAGAACCACGCCACCGAGATTCGAACCCAGGCTCTGGCCTATCACCGCTATGAAAAGATACGGCTATACCTAACACCTTTATCTTAATATAAGTTATAAATCATGCCGCTGTCGAGTCCTTGTTTTGGGTTCGCGGGAACAAGCTTATTTGTAGCTATGAAAAAAACTCCTGACATGAACAAAAAGAAATCATTATTTTTTACCTGTCGGTCGACACCTTACACGAACCGTAAGTAATTGACCTAAAAATTTTACGATTTAAAATGTTAAATACGGTTTCTGACTTTTTAAATTGTATTGTAAAACTCATTCCATATTAAAATTTAAATCTAATCATCTTACATAGCCAGCCTGCCATGTTTCTACAGAAGTTAGAGACGTCGCATTAAAATAATTTTTTTGTTTAGGTACTAGGCAAAGAGACGCTACGTACCTAATGACGTAGAAAGTCATTAAAACTACTACCACAAAAAGCTACCTTCCAACATTTTATGCCTGGTGATTTTCAGAAAATGAAACGAAAACCAAGAATTAACGATAGAATCATTCAACTACTTTACCCTGATGAAATATATAATTATCTAAGTATATTTTAAACGATTTTTGACGAAGCTTTAGTTCGATCGACAACTAAATAAAAAAATATTTCTTCGAAACGTTTTATCACTTCATCGATGCTTCATCATCGCTATAAATTATTCCCACAACGAATAAACTATAAATATTTTTTGCTACCTACCTTTTTTCGTTTTGGAACAGAGTTATGCTAATTATTTAATCGACGTCTAATCTGTTTTTAACTTTAAATCTCATTGACTCATTAAATAGAGTACCTATGAGAATTTTTTCTGCCTGAGTTTTCTTCTGGTCTACTGGTCTCCTGGTTTTTAGCCTGAGTTATGTTTGCAATCATTAAGCGAAGTTTTTGAGTATTTAAATACATAATTACTTATAACTAACTTTGCTGGCGTTACAATTCTTTTTACATTTTTAAATACTTGGCAACGGGAGAGATAATACGCAGTAACATGAGAAAGATTACATGAATGTTTGACTCCAAGCTTCATAAATATTTGTTCAGTGTTGTATAAACCAAACTTACACCATGCAAACATAACTTTACCAGTCTTAAAGTAAACAATAAAAGCATGTGAGCCGTATTTCTATAATGTTAAGGATAAAAATGCGAATTGCAAGTAAATTCGTTTGGATGCAGGACAATTCAGATTCACCTGTGCTCATGTTGACAGCTCCCGTTTTCAAGAGTTATTCTTTGTTTTTTTCCTACTTACTCGTTAATCTATATTTGCTTTATTAAAATAAGATCTTACGTTTGACTGGTGAAATGCTTAAAAAGTAAATATTGTCAAAAGGTGACTTAGCTACCACTTAAACTTTAATTTTGTTATCCTTATCTCTTGTCTTAAACTTTCTCGTTATGAATGACATATCTGAAAATGATATGCTCTTTCACGATTACCATTTATCACCGTTTACATTCTATAATCTAATAAGTTTTTATTTAAAAAATCGTGGGACGGTCTAAGATTAGAAGACGGCCAAAAGTTTCATCTCATGAAAACAGCAATTTAGAACATAATTTTTTTATATTGTAACATAACTGAAGTACATATTGGTAATCCCAGCTTCTATAGTACGTAACTAGTGTAACTGTGTAAACTGTTTTTGCATGAAGAAACATGAAAATGATCTGTATAGATAATAATAACAAATTAATACCAGACTAAGCTACAGCAAAGCCGTGGTCTGGTTAGGCTACTATTAAAATATACAATCACTGTTTTCATGTTGTAGGTACTTTACTATGTTTGTATGAAAGTTTGACAGCAACCAGTCGTGGCCTAATCTTGTTGGTCTTTTTGTTGAGGCGAGGCTCTGCGACGCTAGTACAGAGGTAGCTTTTGTAGGCAACTCCATGTTGCAAGGGGTTCGAAACATTTTGATTTTAGTCGTGTAGTTAACGCGGTATTTATATTCTACTAAGTCAAACATACTGATAGCCCAGTGGCTTAGAATTCGACCTCGACTCGGGGGGTCCGGGTTCGAATCGCAGTGGCTTTGACTTTGTAAACCAATGACTTTGTAAACAAAAGTTATGTGCGCTTTATAAAAATAAATATCACCTGCTGTTACGGTGAAGGAAAACATCGTGAGGAAACCTGCATGTGTGAGAGTTAACAAAAAAAATGTTCTCAGAGGTATGTGAAGTCCAGCAACCCGCAGTAGGCCAGCGTGGTGGACGGTGGTCTACATCCCTCTCATTGTGAGAGGAGACCCGACCCCGTAGTGGATCATTAATGCATTACTGACAAACAAGTCATACAAATGCAACTACACGCAGTGTGAGCGCTCCCATAGTACTTCTAGGGTTGGGATTGTTCGTACATGTACGTTCGTATATTAAATTCATACGAAAACGCATCCAAACTAAGCGCGGCCTTAAGATTCTAGTAGCTAGTCTTCTTTCTGTGACTAGGAGTTGAGGCGGTTAATTTCGTGTTTGGCACTTTCACTCAAGGCCTCTATCATTATGTTCTCAAAGATGACAACGAGGCTATGTCATGAATGAAATAAATACAATGAAATTTTCAAAGAAAATTATGATTACTTTGGCGATTATTAAAATATGTAGGTATAGTTTGCAAATTTGAAAAAGAAGCGTTCTTTTTGTTACTAAAAGTTAATGCCGTATATATTTTGTGCCTGATCAATTACTAAATGCAAATAAACTAAAACTGCCTAACAACTATGAAGTTCAAAAATAAATAATTACATTTGTACAAAACCAAACGTTTCGTACGTCTGTACATGATCCTCTCGCATCCAGCTGCGATATCTTCATTTGGCGGCCGGCAGGTGTCACGTGGTTCTGTATTTCCGATCTCTTTCCCACTCACTCCAATCCTACATCCATTCCTTTCCCTTTTGTGTCCCAACTCTGTAGGAAATCTTACCGGAGTTTGTAAGCCGTAAGTTTTATTTTTTGTAGCCGAGACTTTATTTATTTCTCTCAAGTTCCTGTCGGCTACAAATAAATACGTATTCGAAAACTATAGGTTGAGGTTACGACAGATTTGAACGTTAAGCCTTTTGAGTGTAACTTATCATACCTAAGCACGTTTGTCACACGATAGGAAACGGAATTAGCGTTAAAATATTTACGATGGTTACTTCGTCTTCGTGCTTTTTAAGTTTTTAATGTTAGAAAGAAGTTTACAGCTACCTAATATAAAGTCATTTGCTTCTATGACACAAAATCTGTTTGGTACAGCTATGATATTATTCATGAAAATGCGAATTTTTACGTCGAAGTAGTGTGGTAGAATATTTTTGTAACTAAATTAAATGTCTTTCCTTTAATCATAAAACGAACTGCAGCAATGTGCATAATAATGCATCAGATCATAGTAATAGGTACGTCAAGTCTACGTTGTATCTGTATATTGAATAAGTACATATGCATCAACTTTTTTATCTCCCTAGACCTCGCGAACTGCCTCACTACGGCATTTAGCTACTGGTGTGGTATTTGAAAAATCTGGCATGTATGGTACGCGCCCAGTGGCGCATCCATTTATTGTTGAGGATTGTTTTATTGGGGCGGGAGGAGGTCTTGTGGAATCCTCCTTTTAATTCTCCTGTGTGTGCATGTGGGCTGCATCAGGCACTGGGCCAGCTTGTTGAGATGTTTTTTTAGGCGACGAGAATACGTTTCCAACCTCTTTTTGATCTCCTCCCCTACTGTGGGCATCTGAAGATCGCGATGCAACTGGGAATTTGTTATGTACCACGGGGAGCCGGTTATAAGGCGGAGTGTTTTTGCCTGGAAGCGCTGTATTACATCCAGGCTTGAGTTTGCCGTAGTTCCCCATAGTTCCGCGCCATAGGTCCAAATTGGTTTGAGAAATGTGTTTCGTTTAATCATTAAAATAACTGCAGCAATGTGCATAATAATGCATCAGATCATAGATATTTATTTCAAACCGTCCGGCTCTACGTAAAGACTACGTTGTATCTGTAGACTGATTAAGTACATAATGCATCAAAATTTAACAACTAAAAACTTTCACAGAGGGCTACCATCAATCACGCATCCGAATCAGGCCGATCAGTCATCACGCTCAATAAAACACGGAGCAATTCCATGTCAGATGGCGAGGTACAGCTACCTGTAGCGGTATGACAGCCACTTTCATGGTACGCTGGACGATGCATTTCAACTCTTCCTAGCTATAAGATTTTTGTATCGCTATACATATTTATAGGTGATGGAAGCAAGTACTACTTACATAATTATAATATTTTGAGCAACTTATATGCCTACTCTAATTGAAGCAAGTTCGTTCTTTGGTTTCAATAAGCAATCTTTCAATAGGGGTAGCCCTATTGAAAGATAGATAGGCCCTATAGATAGCCAGCCAAAATCGGCTATTGAAACCCACCTTTACCTACTCTACAATTAATAGGAAGTCGGTTGTAATAAGCTGTGGTAAATCAATTTTGAACTCCAATGTACCTCATCTTTCAGATTCAGTTCAGTTTCAGGCTGCCAGAAAAACCGCGTATTCGAAGTTTTGAAGCTACCATTTTAGCAAGGCAGCCTCTTGTTACCTATGAGAGTGTTTACTGTATAAATAAAATTGGGTTTAAAACCAAAATACAGGTTATAAATGACACAAAGATGAGCCTCGTTGTATATGACTACGATTAATGATAATATTATCACTTTACAAAGTTACTCGTACTCAGATTCGAATTGATAAATCTTATTACATACAATCATTATTGATATAATGATTTTAACGTGCGCTAGTCCCAAAGAATAAAGATGATAGCCGATGAACGATAACCTTGCATACAATGTAACATGAGTTTCATTCAACGGATGTACATTTTGATGAAACGATTATTGAATTAATGACTATTTGAATATTGAATAACAATAGGTGGGAGATAGGTGGGAGAACCATTATAGCGTATCTTTAAGTATCTTACTGTCACCCTTTTAAACCGCCGTAAACGCGTGTTTTTCATGTGTTGCTGTTCCTAGCTATAAGCTACTACTATTGAAATAAAATCGTAGTTTCTTCCCCTCTTTTGTAACAGATGATTCTATCATTTTCTTATGTTTTAAGTTATTTATATTTATTTTATGGGATAGAGTAGCGGTATTATTTTAGCCTAACATTCTCATAATACTCGTTATACAAAAGACTTCAACGCGTTAGGAATGCGAGCGAAGATGCTTAAAGTAAATATATTATTTATCATTAAAATTTATTAATGCTGCATAATTATACAATATCGCTTTTTTAATGTAAAGTAGTTGTCGTCAAGAGCTGACTAGATACGATGATATGTAACATCTCAAAATTACCTACTACTTTCAGTCATTGACGGGTACATAATATGCATATGTCACAATATCCCAACTGGTTTCACAGAATGCATTTTTATAACAGCAATTTAACACACTCGATTTATATCCCAATTAAAATTTTGTCTCGGCATTTAAATGAGCCACCAGTACCTATGTTGTATGCAGTTCCCATCATTTTACCTAGAAACTGTAAATTGCATAACATCATAATTAAGTAAATCGGCTAAAAATTATGTAAGTTAAATTTTAAACGTGATGTTTAGATTCCTGTAAATAAATTAAACTTTTCAATTAATATATTTATGTTTCTGTGTATTTTTTCTACGAACCATTGGTATTTTACTGCACTGCACACAGAAATATAAATTAGTTATGTGTTGAGAGTAGCCAATAAATACCATCAATCTAAACCAGCTTTTACAGCATGATAAACATGATGTACGAAGTACCTGCTAACATATTTAGGGGCTCTATTTAGCAGAAATGCGCAATGTAGAGAATGTGAGAAAGCAAGTTAATTGCGTTGCGTTCAGGCTCGGCGCTGGCGAATATGTCGAGCGTTGAACCTGACCTGAACACGGCTTCGTAAAGTTATAAGGTGTTCATGTAAAGTTGGTTTCATTCTACAAATTTCATTGAAAAGTTTTGTATTGAAATGGCAAAATTTTATAGGTTTTGTTACCAAAATGACAAACTTTTTTCGTACTAGATGTTTGGTATACTCGAATATGGTTGACTATACAGATTGTAGTTTCAATATGATGAATGAAGCAAGTAATATGCTCATGCTTATACCTATAACGTACTAAACCTTTTTGGGGCGTAGCAGTTATATCACAAGGAAATGGGCAGATAGAAATAAGAAATAAATAAATATCTTGGGTAAATTTGGTGTTTATTTAGTGGCTGATAAGCAACTGAATTAATGCGTATCTAATTAAAAATATTCTACGTTATAAGATAAGATATAAGTAAAAAAATAACTTTAAGCTCCTAAAACAAGTACTAAAACACGATTTTACAGTTAAAGAAATTAGGGCAACAAACAATAAAATCTATCCAGTCCATTTATAACTCTTGTAATGTAATTTCTCCTTGCCGAGCCAACCGTCGATACAATCACTCCCAACATGTTAATCACAGACGTTGATTAACGATTCATTAAGACGACTTGTTCGTATGCTTCGTTGTGTTTTTGTTACTAGACGGGCCTTGTTTTTATTTCTTGATACTTGAATTAAATCAATACCAAGTAGACAAATCTAAGTTTATTAGTGTATACAAGTAGGTACTAAGTTGGAATTTCGGAGTAGGTACAAGAAATAGAGTTGCGTATAAAATTAATTTACAAAGTTCAAGAAAAAATAAGGATACAAAAGCGATATAAAGCATAATAAATTTTATGGCAATTTAGGACCAAACGCAAGCTTTTATACCTACTATTAAGCCTTGAAAAACATTAGATAATATGTAATTAATTTACTCTAGCAAACACAAGAATTTTAAAAACACTGACACTAGGGTACTTCTGTTAAAAAAAGCATAAATTTACCACTTACAATCCTAAGAAAAAACCTCATTCAAAATTAAAATCACAAAAGCGTGAATTTCTTATTGTTAACACCACATCTTATCAATTCGCATGGCTCGCGAATTGCGAACCGATGCAGGCGTTCGATTATGTATCTGCGATCGGTTCAGCGGACGCAATCGGCGGATGAAAGGGCGTGTAATAACAAAAACGGCAAAAGGCGAGACTCGGCGCGTATAACAACTTCATCGGCGCTAACAAGCGGCGGGTAGGGGTGCCAGGCTGGTGCTACACAGCTAGATAGTCCTGCTGGTAAAAAAATTAGATTGTTATAGCGACAAAGACACAATCACTTACAAGAAAAGAAACAGAATTAAAATTTATTTACATCACCAAACCATAAGAAGTTTCTAGCTACATGACGGTTCGGTTTTTTTTACCTGTAAGCGCTAGTATAGAAACAAATCTGAAAGCACGGTAGCGCCCCCGCCAAGCCGACACAACGAAAGCGCAGGGCACTTCCTACCTTTTCTCGAAGCGTATAATTATTTTAAACTTCACCCTCACAGCCCTCACAGACATGGACACACACAAGACAAGAATATAACGTTGACGTACCTGTATCTACGTCCGTGTATACACTTATGACATACACAGTATTAACAGGACAAACGCTGCTCAACGCAATTTTTCAGCGGGTCCGTTTACAGGTTTTAACACCAGGTTTACTTGATAGTGTTAGGTACCAACACAAAACATGTAGGTATTGTACATTTTAAAACACAAAGTATTCACGACGTCCCTTTAATATAATAATATTTATTTAAGTTGTATTTATATTTCTTTGCAACAATCCGCACACGTGGAACTTGTTTTGGTATGCAGATATTTGGTATCCACGTGTGCGGATTGTTGCAAAGAAATATAAATACAACTTAAATAACAATGGATTTCCGCAAAGTAACGCCTGATACAATATATTATATAATAATATTTAGAATTCTGGTCACCCTATTATAGAACCAGTTCCGGGGACACGACTCCATTATCGCCACCACAAATCGAACGGCCTCAAAAAACGAAGATTACACAGAATTACACTGCATCGGATAAATTCTCAGTTTCCTGTAATAAACGTCCCATCGGATGAAATGTCGACACGCGAGTCTTTCTATTCCAACGAATATTACTTTGTATTACCTAACTCTACTCCAGCGTTTTTTGTGTGATGCAATCAGGCGTTGCTTAAAGTATAATATTTACTGAGAAAGAACCACCTCCTACTAATCACAAGACACATTTCCACCTACGAACTTAAGGCTGCAGACTGCAGTTAGAATGAAAGTCTACTTCTTTAGTTAAATGGATGGAGTTAAAGGATGAACTATCATCCTTATAACAATTCCTCATTACAGAGAGAGAAAAAAAGAACAAACCAATGTAGTTACTTGGTCCATAAAACGGCTGATAATAACTCCTTGGTGAACAAAGATGGCTACTTTCTTCGTCTCAACTCACAAAGGTCTTACTTAATTGCCGCCACGGTATTCATTATGTTACAAAAAGCACAATTTCTAAGAGGTCCACATCCGGACACGTGTGGTTTGAAGTGGGTGTAGGCCCTGCCTCCCACATCTTGTAACAAAACTTAGGTTATTGTTTCATTAGCAACGAGCTGCGTTTCAAAGTATCGTTTTAGGGCAAGCGATTGTAGCTGTATGTATACCTAAGCGATATAGATACAGCATTTACGGCTACCTGATAATAAGTGGTCATTACAGCCCATAAAGACGGTCAAATAGGAAAGACGAAAACAAAAATATTTACTTACATGAATGTGGGTATGGGTGTCATAAAAAACAAAAGTTATTATCTATCTGTGAACCAAATTCCATCCAAATCTGTTCAGCCACTTTTGCGTGAAAGAGTAACAATCATCCATTCATTCAAACTTACAAAGGTATTTATAATAGTATTAGGACATACATAGGTAACCATACCTTAAATGTCCCATAAATATATTAAAATGCTCCTAAGAAGTTGAATAATCCTTTACATTTCTTTCGTCTGTCTGTCATAAGTTTGACAAGTCATTAAAGCCCTATGTCAAGGACGAAAAATGATCTCTGCGATTGTATTTTAATTAAGAACACCATTATGAATATGAGTGCGACGAATCAACTTCTCGAAGCTTTGAGATTCGTTATAATCCTTAATATATTAAAATTTGATTAACACATTTTTAACAAGTAATAGGTACTAATCTGTAGTCAGTCACAGGCGCGCAGTCAAATTGGGTAGGTTTATAACTGAAAGAAAAATATTTTTTATGATATTTATAAAGCTTGTGGAGAAGGTTTTAAAAATTGAATTTGGTCAAAGGACAAATGTTCTAAATGATGTGTGGAAAGGAAAATTTTAAGGAAGTAGGTATACGTTTTTGCATGCATCTGCGCTCAATTTTTTATTTCTAATCTATCACGTGAAGTCTTCCATTTTAGTAGAGAAAACGTGAATAAACAGGTTAGTAAATGTGTTAGCACACTCGCAACAATAAATATAAAAGAAGCAGATTTTAACTGCTTTAATTTCTTCATCCAATACAAAACTTCACGGCTCGCATCTTAGGCCTTCGCAAATGTAAAGGGAAATAAAAAAGGAGAAACGGAAACAAAATGATACACTCTGAAGCCAGCTCGCCTCGCTCTCGCCCGACGAGTTAATCAGACAAGCTAAGTCAGTGGTACTCAAGGATATAAAAAATTTTTTTGGGTTTTTATAGGCCGTTTTTACTTTGACGGGAACCGTACTGCCGAACTGTCGTAACACTTTTTCTGTCTTATGACTAAAACGCTTGGGCCTCTTTTTTATTTTTAAGACACTAAATTTTAGCCCAGCGCACATTCGGAACGCACATTGAGTCTTTTTATTGATAGTAGTTAACGGACGTTAAACGTCATCCAACAGGTTTTTGGCAACTACTGGCATTATAGTAGTGCGTATATTTATTTTAAGATATTTTTACTGAAACTATGTAATTCTAAGTACTAGGTGAATTCTAACTCGGCACTCGTTGCACTGAGATTTAACAAGTTCACTATCGGAATAACGAAACCAAAACACGGTCAATTTTGTAGTAGCAAATGAACGAACACAGTCGAAAGTTTGAGACACGCGGTCGGATAATACAACATAATGAGTGTATCGGCGGCGGCGAGGCGGAGAGCGGAGATCATCGCAGCTGCCTTTGCCCGCGCCGCTGACGACTCTATCCGCGAGACGGATTATAGCTTGCTCCGGATGCACAGGGAACAATTACCACAAAATCCACTATTACACATATTTACATAAGCTTGGACGGAAAAGACGAAAAAGTTACCAACACAACGTACCTACTGTTTTGTGGTAGAGCCGCTTTAACAGCAGTGAAGCTACATGTATTCTTCTTGTACCTACTTCCGTTACTTTATTAGGGGCGAACATCTTAATACTCATTAATAGTAGCAAATCTAAGGGTTTCTGACATATTTGAGGTAGTATTTGGATGTCCATGGGCTACAGTAACTATTAAACATTAGGTGGCCTACATGCACGTTTGTTACAGATTTACTATCATTTACTACTGCTTATTTTTCTACTACAAAATAGGGTTCGAGTGAATTCGTCAAATAGAACAGGAAACTTGCTAGCATTAATGTTTTCTTTCAGATTCAACATGATACTTGTACCTTACCTACTTGATCAATGTCTGCTTTTCCCTCTGCGTTCGAAACAGTGTATAATGACAGGAAATAAGCCTGATATTACGCGCAGGAAACATGTTCATTATTGTTCATTATTTTATATTGTAAAGTAGCAGTTGAACTTGCAGACCACCTACTACTCAAATCTTGTACAAGAAATCAAATTATTCTAGACATAAATATCCGATGAGATGCGGGGGTTCTTGAATATAACTTGAAGTAGATCCTAAACCAGTTTTGTTACAAAAATTAAATTTGGTTAGCACAATAAAGATAGCACTGGATGTATCTGAAAACAACACATAGAAATACCATAACAATAATTCAACCCAGAATGAAGTCATTTGAGGTGTTTCGTAGACGGCACAGCCAACCCCATAAGACAACGGCTATGGTTGATGATGGCTACTAAACCTTTAAACAAAATAATTAATACATTACAATAAATTACACTAAAACATGCGATAACACCTTCTAAAACGTCCCAACTGTAAAACCGTAAAAGCTCTAAGAAATTAAAGGTGAAACGAGTGCCATAAACTCCCAATTACTTATAGTTTCGTAGCCATAAAGCATCTATCCGAAGTAACAAAAGCCTGAGTCGTAAATCCAACGAAGCTACTCAGTGATGCTCCGATCCATCCCGATATAAGTATTTGAAGTATTCGAATCGAATGGAATGCGAACTTCTAATCGAAGAATCAAATTTCTAACATCGCATCGCATTCCAAATATTTTTGTGGTTTTCACACCTCAAAATAGCTCTTTAAGTAGTAGATCCGAATAAATCGCGCGGAGTTGTCTAGCCGAAGAAATACATTTATATACACAATTTCTGAATAAATCAGCTTTAGAAAATCGAATACACGCGATCCCATCCGCAGATTGAATCTAGTCGTAACGGTCCACAAAATCGAATCTAGCTTCAAAAAGCACATCCCTAGCTACTAATGAAGCCTTCATAGGCGCGCGCCACGCGGCTCCATAAAGCCTTGCGTCCCTTTGATCTCGCCGCCGACAGCGCGGAGGCGCTGATGCTTTTATAAAAACCCAATGATTTATTCCACGTCCATTCAACCCTGACCGTTGACTTTTTTATGAAAATGATGTGGCAAATGAGCGTGCACTTCACCTGGTGTTAAATAGCCGCTAAGACATGAAGATGTGCGAATGTTGAGAGATATGGAATGTACATGTACACATCAAATGTATTGACATAAATATCTGGGAACTAATTTTATTACATAGTTTCAAATTCATACGTTGTCCAATTTCCTTATTATTAACATTGTTTGTACGACAACGTCATTGCATACATTTTGTTAACATGTCAGTGTTCAATTAGGATATCCGAATACAGTATCTGTGTTTCAAATTTCTCGTGTTGGTTGCTTGGTCGGTTATGTAAGCCAGCCCTTATAAACAATCTTAAATTAAATAGGTGGTACATACAACACAAAATTGGAGAGAGAGCCCAGCCTAAAGCTTCAGGTAATTAAGCTTCTGGGTTTGGCTGGTGAAGTTGAAGTATGTATTTGCCAAGAACATATTAGACGCAAACATCTTTAGTCTTCAGAAGTATCACAACCATTCACAGCTTTAAACACTTTTATATAAGTAGGCAGTTTTAGGGGAATCTGAAATAATAAAATGAAATTATACAACTTATGAATCTTTTTTATATTACGCCCATTACAATAATGACAGTTCTTATTTTCAATATCCGTGTGGTTTTTTTTCTTCCGCGCCAGCCAGTCCTAGCTCCTGAATCGACCGTGCAGGCCGTTCTTCAGCCATCTGCAACAACCGCTTACGAGCTCCAAACTCCATCTCACAGTATGTATTTTAACCCTGTTGGATGTGTTTCTCTATTGACTGCAATGACCATTTAGAATAAAGGTGACCTGTACGTCGGTTTGAGAAATTTTCGTCTATTTTCTGTAATAAAATGCAATTTATAATTTTATAATATTTAAACCACATTTTTATAATGCAGTTTAATCTGAATCAACTGAGACATAAAAGTCAACCAACAGGTTTACGTCTATGAGTGAGATTGTACACAATGAGCACTTCAGCGCCGAGATGAATAAATGATGATCGCAATGAGTTTTTTATCGCAACACATTTTTCTTACGCTAATGGCCTGTAGATGTAGCATTAAATGTCCGAAGAAATATGTAAATTGTAAGCAAATTCATCAGTTTCTTTCTTATTCTGCTTCTGTAGAATAATTGTACTTACTAATAACGCAAAGTAAAATTAGTCAATTACTTGCAATAGTAACTACTTTTATTTGACATGGCTTTACAAATAATTATGAACGTTGTATATCGGGTACTAACGTACCCTCGGACACCCTCAAAACATAAATATTTTATGTTTTTACATTATGTTTAAATATATATCTAAGTGACTTAAAAATCTTAATAACTACCACCAATTTCTTATAACGCGCATAGCGTCGTTTAAAAATATGTAGGTAAGTACCTATTCGGTTACAGCTAGTGGTGACCAATATATTATCAAGTCGCAAATCATTCTTGCAAATAAGGTATTCAAGGCGGACAAAGGCTTCTATTTGTATCAGATAAAATATTGTAATACGAGTTACGCTATGCGTGCCCTGCTTACAAACCTTTACATTAAACATTACTTACAGAGTGTAGAATAATGGCGGAATAATTTAATAATTCAAGGCTACATAAATTTATACTTGCCAATACCGTTTTATGAATCTAGGACCGCGACCCTAATGTACGAATTTAATTCATGGTTCTTTCCATTCTACAATTCCTGTCCTACTCGTAGAACTTACTCGATGCTATATTTCATGCAATAATAGGTATACAAAATAAAATATGTACCTATGTCCTTTTGCTAATTTGTTGCGTGGCTCCATCCGCTACTTGAAGTCCATAATTTAACTAAACCCTGTACAATCATTATTCTATTTAACGGCTTCTCACTGTGTTCTTTGGGTGATTTGTTCTCCTAGTTAAGAGCAGTTATATTAATAAATAGCTAATACCTATACTTCTACATATCAACAGATACATTATTTGCTACTGTATTTCATATCCCCTAAATCTTGAAAAGATAAAAAAATCAAAAGAATTGGCATAGACGGAAATTAAGGCACACACATCGAAAGATAAACAGTAGCTGCAATTCCCCTTAAAAAACGATAAATAATTGATTGTTCGTCTGTTTGTTTAAATCCAAAGAAGGGACGGGTTTAGTGTTCCTTTCTGGATAGGTATCTACTCATATTCCAGTGAGGTATTGTTTGGTTTCTTTTGTTACTGGCGATTCGGAGAAGAGCCCCAACAAACCACTAGACAGAATAAAAAAACAATGGAAAAGCTTCGGGATTTTGCTGAAATCGGCTTAATTCTCGAGTATACAGAGTTTATGCAAGCAGGAAATGAGACAATACTAATAACAAATAATCGCTTAGGTACTTAGCGACTCTAGTACGGTAGCTTGCAAATAGAAAGTAATCATCTTGAAGTGAGCCGAAAAGTACGGAAGCCGCAAAAAATACGTAAAGAGTAGGTACTTGAGCATTGTACAAAAAGCTGTTCTTCCTCGTGGACTTTCAAATTTAATCCAAAGAGGAATAAATAGTTTCACATGTTAATCCACGCTATGCTTATCTATGTACCAAATTTGATCCAATACCTACATTGTATGTATTTACCTTATAATGAATAAATTAAATTTAAAGTCAATAACCCCAGGGCACACAGATCCCTTATTCCCCTAATCTTCTTTCTAACATCTTGATCGAAAATCATCAAACCATTGAAAAACGAAAATACAAAACCGAAAATACAAAACCGAACTTATTAACTTCATCGGATTAAAAAAAATTGTCCTCATACTCAAATTGTTGCGTTTTGACATTCTTCTGTAACGTTTTTTTCATTACAGGCTTTCAAGCATGGCGTGTTGTAAATTGCCCTAAAACTTGAAACTAATAATACATTTAAATATCATCAAACGCCTAGCCATCTTGTCTTACTTGAACTAGAGCTCACGACATTACCCAACGAGCACCACACACGGTGCCTACGATGTGGCGCAATAAGGAAGGTTGGAGGCATAATTACCAAAGCATCATCAGCGATCATTACGAGGGCGGTGAATTGGTGACGGCGACCACCCACGGCCCGCTGTGCTGTTGACCTAATCCGAAAATCTAAAAAATACGGTTATGATCGATGTTCCGATAGTGCTTTTATATTGTTTTTTGCTAGCGCGCCGTAAGCGCAAGCCCGTGCAATCAGGTCATGTCTTTATTATTAAAAAGTTTTAATAAATAATATGGGGGCATTGAGTTTATTATACTAACGTAAGCGCTTAAAAACAGATATATACTGTTAGCTGTACCTATACGTATAGGTGCAGCTAACAAACCTACCCAAAATGTTTGCTAGTAACATATCGCTAAATAATATATCTAATTGTTATTTATTTTAAATATAAAAGCTTTTATTCATTGCTGTTAATAGTATTCGAAAGTTAGGTAGTGTCCTAGCTTCCGTTGTCTGATTTTGGTGGGGCACTACCGTGCCCTCCAGATATTGTAATGATAATGGGTATTTCATTCTTTATCCTAAAAGCACCAAACTATAAAAAGTATAAGAAGATGAAGCATAATATTCAAAACAAAATATACCTACTTCAATATTGCCACTTGACTATTTTAGTTAACTTAGCGGGATATAAAACAATAAGTTCTGAAGCATTTTTCAAAATATGACTCAAGTTGTTATGATCTAAGATGAAGTGATCTTAACGGCACTTAAATCATAACCGCAATTGACGTTTACGAGATTGACATTGTAGTTTCTTCCCCTTGTTAATTAACTGCTGCGCTTTATGAATAAGCAGTTTAACCTATGGCTTTATTGACGCCTTTAAGTACCCTCACTCTTCTTGATAATTATGTTTTTATGTTCTCTAGCTAGAGTAATGTTAATTAAAAACTCAGCGACGGGAAAGTTCTATGCGTAATGTACAATAAAACATTGATTACGAAGCTGGAAAGTTTTATAAAACAGTAAAATTATTATTACACACAGTGACAAAGGAATATACATATACCTACCTAATAGTTTTTTTTAACTTAGGGAACATTTATATACTATAAATACGAATAAATGGTTTTCTTTCTATTATTAACACATAATAATATCTGTACAAAACCGTAAAACAATTATTAACTCAGTAAGTATATTCTAAGTTTCTTTTTCGTAATTTTTAATAGGAGATCCAAATAGAAGGTGTTAAAAATAAAAAAGAATACTTAATAGAAGATCCAGAAGATCCTTAGAAGAAGAAGTTGACTAAGTAACAAGCTCAATCAGTGTTGAGTGCTTAAACTAAAGATTGAGCTAAACGATTGTTCAGCACATAATCTATGCATAATAGTCACATCTTCTATTTAGGCGTCGCCTGTGCGGGCCAACAGGCCACTGTCGCCGTATAAGGCGTAACTCGGCACCTACTCGGTTATTTAAAACCGATTTAGTTCATCTACATAAGGAAGTCCCGCCACTTTGTCAGAGCCGCCACACCGTCGCTCTACCGCCGCAGGAAACGACTAAATAATTGTGATTACGTACATATGCATAAGCTCGAAGCTTTGGAGAAAACAATAAAACTTTAATGCCCGAACTATTAGGTACTGAGAGAATTGCGGTGTTTACCGAAATGATACGTCGATGTATTCTCACGTTAGCTGTGCTTCAATCCTTCTAGGAAAAACAACTTCGTATGTCGATTCTTGTTATAAGTCGCCATTTTAATATATTCTGGGTACTGTGATATGATAGCACGGTCATTTCATATTGCAGGTTAGCAAATTTATTTAAAAAATAGACACAAGTCGTGAGAAATTTCTAAGATTTCAAACTTTAATTTAATCTAAAATACAGCACAAGTTCAATCACAAGTTACCTAATTTAATATTGTAGGTACCTATAGTACCTACGCATAAATAAGTTGTTGATTTTAAGTTTAAGAAAACTCCTTATATTTTATAGTTAGGTATTTGTCATGTCATGTCAGTAACCCATTAATGACCCACTACAGGGTCGGGTCTCCTTCTCGTAATGAGAGGGATGTAGGCCTTAGTCCACCTCGCTGGCCCACTGCGGGTTGGTGGACTTCACATACCTTTGAGAACATTTTTTTTTGTGAACTCTCAGGCATGCAGGTTTCCTCACGATGTTTTCCTTCACCGTAACAGCAGGTGATATTTAGTTTTATAAAGCGCACATAACTTTTTCACAAAGTCATTGGTGCGTGCCACTGGGATTCGAACTCGGACCCCTCGATTCGAGGTCGAATTCTAAGCCACTGGGCTATCACCGCTCTATCTATTTTAGTTATTTAATCGATTAAAAGTAACTTTTCTAATAACTGTACGGATAATACACGAACAAGCATAATATTCTTGTTTTACGAGTAAATCAGATACTACTACAGATTTACAGAACTACTTTACTGTAGTACCAACAATGATAAATAATTGCCTAATTATAATAATTTAGTTATCATTCAGAAACACATTACGTATACAAACGTAAAATGTAACATGATACAAGTCAGCACAACTTGAAAGTGTAATGTTTGATTACTCCGGTGAAATCAAATGCTGTAATGTGCGGCTCACGATGGAGGCGTGGAGCGTCGTGCCAGGACCATTGATGCCAACTCGGTGGTCCCCGGACAACTCTATGCAAGGAAAACCCATAGATATTATAGCAAAGCTTATATTCTTGTTTGTGTTAAAACAACAACTGGTGTAATGTGTGCTCATGATTTAAGCCTTGTCCTAATTGGCTGACATTACCGACCGCCCAACTAACGTGACAAAATTGAAACACGGGGCTCTGACCGCGCCATCCTAATTGAAACACGCACTGACATTTGACAAAATGTATGCAATGACGTTATCGAACGAGCAACTTTTGCGTATGACATGGCAATTATGATACGGGTTTAGGCGTGTACCATTGTGCCAGAACAATTGATGCCAACTTGGTGATCCCTGGACCACTCTATCCGAGGCACACCCATCGATACTAAGTGGTATAGTGAAATTATTCATGTTTATATTGAATCAGCACAAATGCCGTATTGTGCGGCTCACGATGGAGGCGTGGAGCGTCGTGCCAGGACCATTGATGCCAGCTCGGTGGTCCCCGGACAACTCTATCCGAGGAAACCTCCCGATACAATCGAAGAACATTCTATTCGTACTTACACAGATATTATTGTTAGAAGATTAAGTACCGGATTGATTTTTAGGTCCTTTGAATACCGTCTTCTATAAAAACAAAACAACCAACAAATCTGAAAAAAATGTTCTTTGAAACCGTGACCGAATTACGAATTATGGAGTCCAATTTGGGAATTCTTGTAGTTCACGGACTTTGTTTCTTTCGGTCTGTCAAGGCTGGTGTATAGAGTGGCAATCAGTCAGGACTCAGGGCTATGAGCGGGTGGGACAAGTCCGTGTAATTGGACCACCCACAACGATCGCGGCCATTTCAAGAACAATACGCCGAAACGCGAATTCGGCTAGTGCTCTGATTAGATTGAAATATTTGAAATGTTACAAGTTTATCGTTATAATAGCCTTGTTATAATAGCTAATACTTGTCTTGTGACTCACGTATCTATTTTCGAGTTTAACGTTTTATAAATTATATATTAGGTTTGAAAACCACCATTTAATGTGAAAGTTGTATCAAAACTCGATGGCAACCGGAACGTCCTTTTGTTTATAGTATCCATCATTGGCATTGAATTAGCCTCAAGCTGTCAATTCCTGTCAAAATCAAAATAGTTGTAACCGACACTGGGCATAATTATGTTATTTGTGACAGGAACAACCATCGACCACACAACCTATATTTAGGACTTTAAAAGCTAGTGGTTGGACGGAATGGAATACATTGGAATGACGACGACGAGCATGCAAGCCATCTAATCTGAAATGTTCAACGTCTCATCTCAAATATGAGAAGATCGACTCTATCCGAGGTCGTGTGTGCATCTCAAGAAGTAGATATCTGCACCAAATAAAGTGTGTATGGCAATCACACCTCCACACCACCACAGTAAAAAAAGAGTACGAGTAGCTGTGGAATATAAACTTGGGTGAGCTGCAGTCTTGTCTTGTGAGTCTAGCACGAATCTATTTACACTACAAAACGCGAACTACATAAAGGTAAATAAACCATAGGTAAGTTGATAAACAGAGATTTATGGTAGCCCGCCACAAAACATGCAGTCGATGTCTCGGTTCGCTCTATAAGGCGTGTGACCTATTGGCAAGTTACCATGGCTGGAATAGAAATTACTATGTTATTGCTGCAAACGGTTATGTTAGCTATACATTACATACTCGTATCATAAGTGGATACTATAATAAAATCTATCATTGCCTTATTTAAGTCACACTTACCTACTACTTCTTTTCTATTTATTTACAATTTACATCATAGGTACAACTATTTATGCGTTTATATAGCATAAAATAGAATATTATTATACACATAAAACTTTATTTAATCATGATGGCAATTAGTAATAGTAAACGAGGCCTTCTGCATTAAATATAATTGTCAAGATTGTATAAAATTTCAAAGGTCTTCGGTTACTATGTCTAAAGCGAGTACAGATTTTTTTAAAATAAATCACTAAAATTGGATTTTGAAATTCAGAGTTTCCTTTCCAATATACATTTATGTATTCGAGCACTGAATAACATAATGACAATAAGTAGATACTTAGAAAACGACGCTTCAATGAACAGGATCAGATAAGACAAAAGAGCTTAAAGTGTCATCGGTGAGTGCTTAAGGCAGGCTAGATTAATGTCACACGCTCATTGGCAAAACGGATACCGCCCCTTAGGATATTTCCAATTGAAGCCCTCATTCAAGCCAAGTACGACCATCAAGGCTCACTTCACTCACAATGAATTCAAGCACTCTAAGCCGCTGACTTGAGTTAAGAGCCCATGGATTGGCAGAACGTGATTATTTTGGCAAAACTAGTGCGCGATCCGTGAGAACGGATATTCAACTTACGTTTATAAATCACCGTTGGGGGTATGGATGGCAAAAAACTTAACATGCAAATGAATTCTCGAAGAAACCACGTGATGCAGGATTAATTTATTCGAATACCAGTAGACTACGGGTTTGTGTTGCTGACTCTACACGATTAATCTGTTGTTCTAAGCCAAGAATCTGTTTTTTTATTTATTTATTTATTTTAGGACACCCAACACAGGTTACATTGGAGATAAATGTTTTTTAAATGTTTTTGTTGAAAGTGTTGCTTTCAATTATATTCAGCCGTTAAATCTTGTGTAGCAAACGGGTAGTTCAGCTGGTATTGCTTATGCCAATAGGCATTGATTAATCATTTACCGACTGTCGGTTTACTTTAAAAAATGTCACATCTTAAATGATCCTGTTTACAACACAGGATCTACGCTGTTTGCGTACCATAGTCACCTACTTAAGGTGTCCATAAAATGCTTTATACTAGTCGTTCTTAGTTTTATTTCTTATCTTAAACTTGTTGTAAACACATTCTGCAGGTGTACTGCTCGCAAGTTTCGTTAAAAACTAATATTTAAACCTCTGACAGTTGAAACTTACGTTTATTACTGTATGCGAACATTTTATTGGCCATTAGTTTAAGTTAATACAAAGGTATCAGTTGGTTCACCTGCGCCTCAAGTGCTGTCCAACATTAAATAGTAGGTAATAGTAGTACCTACCTTTATTACAAAGATAATAATTTGACTGTCTACTGAAAGGTTGTGTTTACTTGTTGTTGTTCAACTCAAAGGTTATTTAATTTAAAAAATGGACACAGTACATAGCTAAGGATAGAATCGATTAAAAAATACATAGGTATTTTTTAAAAAGAACATAGTTTCTCTTCTCACGTGTCATTCAGTACTTATAAAATATTTTTTAATAATACTTTAGAATAAAAGACAACACTTTCTTAGAAATTTGGCTTGGTGAACTCTAGAAATCAAATATGGCAATTTTATCCTAGAATAACAGTTTTTAGTAAAATCTAAAGTATATCTAAATATCTATCTCGAAATCTATCTCTATATCTATCTATCTTGAAAGTCAGCCTAGCTTTGCTATAATTATGTAGTTTTATGCAAACAGCATTTGTAATGGACAATTTGAACATAATACCTTTTGCTGCAGAAATTCCCTTATAAGTAGTTAAAATGAGCAAACTCGTAATATTCATTCTATAAGTTGCAGATTCTACTATTCATAAGATTACAGATTACAACATTTGTAGCAGGGTGACTGATATAGCGTCGTATTGCCGATTAGGGTGTATTAAAGGTTAGATCAAGCAAAATTGTTTTCGTCATGTTAAGTCCCATCAAGAACGCAACGGTTTTATTAGACTTTATATTCATAACCTTATTTTATGATATAATATTATGTGATTTGTTCTACAAGTAAGTAGGTGTTTCGGCAGATAAAATAAAATGACTCGTATAGAAAACAGAAAATTTATTGCAATTTTGGAGAAATAAATACAACTAAAAACCTTAAAAAATTTCACAAAACGAAACAATGCAACAATTCTTACAAACTAAATCGTAGCTATTTAAAATAAATTATGAATTTAATTCTAAAATACTTTGTACGAAAATCATTAAAAATAATTAAAATAAAAACTACATAGGTATGTGTTTTTACTATTTACAATATTTTATTTCTAATAATCTCACTTTGGTAAACTGTGGTTAATGAGTTTTTTATTTATTTGTGCTGATACAACAGGGAATCAAAATAATCTAAATATTTATATACAATGAAACATACTTAAGTAATGTTCTATATTACTAAACATACCATATTATAATAAACAATAAATTATTATATCATTTACTTTGTGTAAAATTTAATTTGATCTACTGTTTATTTTGTACATTATGTAGGAAGGACATAACGATGATATTATTATTCTGAAATAACAATGACATCCACTGCGCTCTTTTAATACCAGAGTATAATTTCCTTTAAATCTCTTCAATGCCAATTGAGTACAGTGGAAGGCATATCAATTTCAAAGATTGCAATAAGCATGTATTAGTAGCATGTGCAAAATATGAAATTAAAAGGATCTAGCAGCCACGAAATGTTGAATTAAATGTAAATAATTTTTGCACAAAGTTAAATATACGGTACAATCAAATAGCATCTTAACGATCGTATTTAGCTTCTCAGCTGTATATAAACCTAAAATATTTTATTTTTACGCGACACACAATCATTGGGACACACAATAACACACTCAACTTAGACAATGAAAACATTACACAATCCTAGAACACTATGAATACTGAAGTACAAGTGTATAATAATATGTAAGAACCTTTTTGTAGCTTTGGGATGTTACAAAATTGGATGTTACAAATCGAATTTATTCCAAAACTCAAATAAAAATCAAATAAATTCAAATTTAAACAAAAAAGCATTCCACCAATAGTCTTTTAATCAGCAACACCTTTGCAATGTAACATAAACTCGATGCAAAACGTACGTGAGACATGTCAGGCACGGCGAATAAATGTCGTTAAGAAGATTTAAGTTCATTCATATTCCTTACATTATCGTGCTTGCTGCATTATGCATAAAGCGTGGCTTGATTCAGGCGACGAAACATTAGTACATGAAGCTTGCACCACGCATACCAACGACCCAACGACAAAATTACGCAGAATTCAACATAAATTGCAGCTGTGATAGCGCAGTGGCTAAAGTCGGTCCCTTACTCAAGACGCCGAGTTCTAATCCCAGTGAGACGTAATTACTTTTCCAAGCAATACATCTGTAATCTATTAGTGACCCACTGAAAGGTTGGGTCTCCTCTCAGAATGAGAAGGACGTAGGCCATAGTCTATCATGCTGGCATTAGGCCGCGATGGTGGACAGTGTGCGTCTCACAAAATGAAATAACACAGCTGGTGAAGACGGAGAAGCGGTGAAGGAATACATAATGAGGTAACGACGCCAAGAGTTCTCCATGATGTTGTCAAAAGCGTAAAGAACAAACGCGAGCGTGGTGAAACTGGTGAAGTCTGGTGAACAAAGGAAACTTCATTGCAAGAAACGACCTGAACGTGGGGTGCGTCACTAATGGTTTGCAGAAACATAAATTAAGCGTAAGACAGGAATAATGGGAATAATTTAATATTATTAGAATAAATATGACATTTTATGGTTCTTCTAGTAAGAGAAACGGATATAGCTAACTTGCTGCAAATCTTATAATATTCAAGGAAAGGATATAAATACATGAATATTTAACACTTTCTGTGTAGACCTTTTTGAAAGGTAATAAACAAATGGAAATGAATAAAATGCTTGATGACAAGTTGATAATCGTAAGTGTAGGTGAAGGTGTTTAATGACTTCCCATAACTATCATGTCATCAAACTTTACAAAATTACAACTTTGTATCGTCAATCATTAAAGATGAGTACAAATAGAATGCTATGATGATACAAAACTCGAAATTTGACATAAGGTATGCGGGTGCCACTAGAACGTTTTAGATTTCGCTATGGTGTGCCACATCAAAATTTTACGTCGCGTATAATCTAGTTTTGTCATATTACAAAAGTTACATAAATAAATATGGAACATAATTACTGGTTGATGACCTATAAAAAGTAAACGTAAACGTCGCTTGTCCCAAGCATGTATTGATACGCGATAACCCACACGCGGAAGAGATTTCGAAATAGCCGCGTTTTGTAAATACAGTTAGAGTGAGTTTTTTCGTTGATATCAGTTTACGCGGCCACAATCGGAGCAGAGACCTTGCCGGGACCGGTTCGGACCACTTCATTACGAGCGAGGTGTATGTACCGAGAAACCACCAATCTCGGCTCCATCCATTGAACGTTCGTGGAATCTCCAAGAGTGGTGTTTTCGCGGTAAACACAAAATTAGAACAACATCGCGAATAAATATCCGAACCTCGCAAAAACTCGCCTTTTTAATTCTTAAATGGGATAATCCAAATTCCTAATTAGGCCCATTTTAAGGGACCTTTTTGTACGCGACACTGTCGCTATGTTGTCAAATATTTTACTCAGCGGTTTCAAAAATAAAGAACGAAGCAGATTTCTTTAAATAATACTGAAATTCAAAAATATGTTAAAGTGTCGTTGGCATCCTATCTCACATCAGTGACACGCTGACTCTACTGAAAGGCGATTAGTGTCCCGCTTACCGGAATTAGCTACACGAGACATCCACTTCCCTGACTCCCGACAACAGTTTCGTTAAACGCTCGGCTCGCGGTTTGTTTTTTTCGATCTCCGCCATCGACGGGGATAGGGAGAGAGATGTTGCGTGTAAATTCATCTGTTTGACATGTCGCGTTACCGGGCCAACCGTTAGATCAATCGAAGTGGCGCCGGGACGGGAACAGTCCGGCATTTGTCACCGGACCACCGGCGCCGCCGTATTTATAGCGACGCCCGCGCACGCGCCCGTGGGCGGCGAAAGCGTTCCCTACACGTTTTATTCAGATATCTGTATTAACTACCACACCACACACATAATTTTCATCCAACACTTAAAATTATAGCTATTCGAAGACACTTATCTTACGATACCCTTGCAATCCCTCGCTGATACACACACGCATAGACTCATCTACGCTACTTTACATATTTACAAGAAGCATTGTACTTTGATGCTTACAGCTTATAACTTAAATTCTAAGATGAGGTAGACCTCGAGAATGTACATGTGTCACGAGTTGAACCAAGCAGTGAGTGTACAAACTAATATTAGAAGACCCGTAATGCTAGCGGAGGTCGCCCCGGACGGAAGGTCCTGATGTGGTGGCTTCTTATGATGTTTCTCATCGTAGCCTTTATCGTGACCTTTCGTATGGTTTTTCAAATGCTTATGGAAACATAGCCTCGCTAAATTGTTCTGCATTCTCGGACAGTCATAGTCCTCGTTCCCGTCGCAGTGGCATGCGGTTAGTGCGGCTGCTTTTTCCTGTTTTCTTAATATTTCTATGGAGTTTAGACATTTGCTCGAGCATTTTCTCCCGCGATATACCGATCTGCACAGATGATGGTAGTAGCCGAGGGCAGTCGCGCACTGTGCGTCGGCCAAGCATATGAGTTGCGACAGGCGACAAGACGAAGTAGCGTTTGCCGCTCCCCGCAACACCTGAGGTCGGCAAATGTCGATCCGCTGTTTCGCCTCCTCGCAGTACTCGTTTTCACACTGGCACTGTAACAAAAAACCATTATTAAAAAAAAGAATAATACTTGACTGTTTTCACTTGAGTTTCATTTTACACCTTCTTATATAAACTTTCAGCGAAAGTCGTAAATCTACGCCGAGCTATTATTAAGCATTAAGCTTAATAATACATTTCACGTTCGTAAAAATTTTATGACACAAGAAACGATACAATCGCTATGGCGTATCTAATTTATTGTTTAAGTCTTAATTTATGTAAATGCGACTAATAGACGCGTGTTTCTATATTCCGAGTAGGTATTATCTATTTCTATTTTTATGAGATAGGGCTGACAGTTACGTAAAAGCGAGTTAAAGGTAAAATTGAACCCTTGAAGCGGATACTGTGGAATATTTTAATGCTACATCTGTCCTAATTGGCTTCATATTAGCATAACCAAAGCAAAATGATTTTTATATTCAGAATCGTCTCTGGAAAGGAATTTATGAGTGACTAGCGTGGCGTTTGTTCCGACGTTACTAATTGAGCTCTTTTGACGGCAACATTTAATTAAAACCCAATTTATTGGTGATGTTGAATCGATGCCACAGATAAATAAAAGACTGGCCTCCGTCTTACGCTATATTTTTTGTGAGAACGCGGCAACACCTGCGCCTGCGCAAGAATGAACGCTGCGGTAGGTCCCGATCAAGACGTCAAATCTCAAGGCTGTACGCGGCCGCTCTTTTGCCCTGCCTTTCGATACACATTGCCCAATGGCCTCACCGCATAATCACACAGACTCCGAAAACGATTACAGTCTAATTCTTATCAAAACCGATTTGAAAACTGATGTTAACAGAAATGGAACTACGAGTATTATCATTCAAACTTAAACATTAGGTAGTAATTACAGCAAAATTAATTGCAACTGACTTGTTTAATGATAACATGGAAAAACTTGAATAATTATAGTTTTTTTGGATATATTTAAATAATTTCGTTAAGAAATAAACTAATTAACAAAAATTCTTATAAATAGTTTATCTATATTCATTTTATAATTAATTTTATTATTGGACTTTCCAAAACGCAAAATATTGACATTAAGTTTACCAGGGTTATCGTGTTAATTTTATCCCTCGTAACTTTTTTAATCATCAAGTTTTAATAAGAAAACGGGCAAGGTGTAAGGCAAATTTAAATAAAAATCGAATTCAATTGCAATAAGCTTGAAGTAAATTTTCTTACAAATTGTTTAACAAAACAGCTGTAGGCACCTACTATTAAATGGTTGATTGGCCAGCTTACAAAACATTAGGTTGAGGTACCTATAGCATAGTGAAAATAAGGATAAAGTTAAAAATGTAATTTAAAAAATATAAGATTAAATTATAAAACTACATTAGCACCTGAATAAGGCTCTTGAAATATAGTGTTTTTAATTTCTTTAGGAATCGAAAACAATGTTAATTTTTTTCATTTAACTACTGATTTTGGTTACATAGATAGGTACAACCACATTCATCAAATATACAGCAATAATTTAATTCGTTATAAATAAATGATTTTACTATTGTAACGTGAGATATACATACTTTTAAAACTATGTATGATATATTTTTAAAAGAATATATTATCGTCACAAAAATTTAGAAGCAAGAATTATTATAAAAAGTCAACTTTAAAGAATCTCAATGAAATGTGGCAAAGATCTATTGTGGAATGGACAGAGACGAGAAAAGTTTTGAAATTCTTTGTTTCGGACAAAAAGACAAGACGTAAAGTTTGTCATCTCGACCAACAATATTTTGTCTCGCACGTTGGCTGTAAACTATAATAAACTTCTTGTAATGGGTAAATAACGGTGTCTAAAATACCTACTAGCTTTCAAATATAAACGGTATACTTTATGAGTTGACAAATTGGTCAGATTTACTGCATTACAAATTATAAGTGGGAGTATAGTACTATGAGGTAGAGATTGAAATGATTTTTCTTCTGTCCTAGTTGCTAGAAATACCCACGAAAAGACAAGTGGAAATGTTGATAGCGCTAAAAGTTATACCAAAGAAAATACCTGAGCGTGTTAAAAACTTTCCTTAACCGGCGAACGACTACATGGTATAGTTCAATGCCTTTTTATGGTATTGTGCAGATAATCGATGACTGTGAAACATCATTATGTCCATATTAATCTACGTCTACATCAAGACGAGGTCGACAACCGCGACCCTCGGTCCGACGATGGCGTTGCGTCGTGTCCGACAAATCTGACGTCTAAATTAGATTTTATTGCTAGGCGTCTGCACTCGCTGCACCAATATCTCGAGATCCCTTGCCCTTACAACTCACGGCCATAACAAGACATGTCCCACACAATTAGAGCCCAATGCAAACTGGCCGTACTCTCAATTGGAAGACACTCCATAAACAACGGTTGATGAGAACTTATTGTGACAAGCTCGACCTTACAGTTGAACACTTCATTTATAAGCGTGAATGTGATTGTACCCTATAAACACTTAAATTAAGCAATAAAAGTGACTACGAAAATAACATCTCGCCTAATTTAATTTTAGTTCAGGCCACCATGCCACTAACAAAGCTATTGAATGGCATATTTATTTTGTAGCCACTTATATATATTGTTTTTCTAATTAATTATTAAGTTAATACCTTTAATTTAAGTACTTTCCCGCAGGGCACTATCAGGGCATATTCGCAGATCTTCGGATAAACGGTGGTTGGCACGGGGAACACGATATTGCACAGTAAGCATGTGGTTGTTTAGAGCACACCGCATCCTTATAAATTAGGTATTGTAAATACTTACAGCATTCTTCCGCGGCTCCAGGTTCCAGGGCAGTCTTCACCTTTGGTTCAGTGCAGATACAACATTTTTATTGATAGAAAATTTTAGTGACTTACATTCATAAGCTCCTTTCCCTCCTCCGTCGACGTAAGAGCTATCAGCGCATGTTCGCAGGCCTTCGGACACACGGTGGTTGGTTCAGAGAACACGTCATTGCAGAGCAGCATGTAGTTGTTTAGGGCGGCGCCACACCCGGTGCGGTAGGCGCACCGCATGCGCGCCTCCTCACACGGCGTCGCTACCACCGCCACCGCCAGCGTGACCACAACTGCGGTAACCAACCACATCCCCTGCAACAATGAACGAATAATTAGATACTAGCTCCAGCCTGCGATTTCCCCCGCATAAACTAAAATGACCAGGGACAGATAAAAAGTAAATAAATCTGGTTTACGAAATAGGTATCTGTACATCTTCTTTCATCCAAATCGGTTTTGCGTGAGGTAACAAACATTCATTTAGCCCCACACACAAACATTAGTACCTATCTAAGTAATTAGTAGTAAGTAGGATAGTAGGATCAAGAAATATACTTTTTCCCTTGAAGCGCGCCGCCTCACTTGTCTATCCGTCGACTTATGAAGTTAATAAAAAATTGCTGGATTTAATGTCAGTTGAATTTTTTCAATGCAAAGCTGTGTTTGCGGGCCAGTTAGTTATTAATTACCTACTTATGTAGTTAGGTACAATCACTTTAGCCTCGTGTTATTTTAATAAATAGAATCAATTTGACTTTATTATTTATCCATTAGATAAGTAAGAAGTTACTTCAATAAGGAAGGAAACAGTACTTAACTGTAGCAATTTATAGTCGGTTATTTGTTGTGTTTCTTTTTAGTCTATCGCATAGGTAATTTTAATAATACACGGGTCAATTTTTATTCGTAAGTAAATTTTAGAAATAAGTTCATGTAAATTAATCCATAAAATTATTTTCTTTTACACGATTATAACACTAGCCGAAACAAGCGCATTCAACTGGAATTAGCCGATTTGAAATGTCTTATGCTACTGTTCATTTCCTGGAACTTACGATAAGAGGACATTATATGTTAAAATCCAGCAGCCCTACATTGCGTCGGTAAACATGTTACCATAGAAGAAGCCTAAGAAGGAAGTAAATAGAACGGCAATTAATACATTTGTGCCGAATCCACTACTTTTAATTATAGAGCTACTTTCTAAACATAAAAAGTATTAAAGGACACATTTATTCTTAAAAAACGTTTTTGCTGGTAAATAATTGAATATGTTATGATGATTTAAACGAACCATTGTAATTTGAAGAACATTTCCATTCAATGCAAAGCAAAGTATTATAGAAAACGGTCCCTGGAAACCCTTTGTTATTCTTTTTATTTACTATTATTCAGTTTTTATCTGGTACTTCTATTCATACACCGAAAGATCTCATCACCTCTATTTGAAATTACCTACTTTTGAATGAAATTATTCATTTTTTCTAAAAAAAATAGTAGGTGGTAGAACTTTATCAATTTCTTCCTGTCGTTCTCAACATGTAGTGAAGCAAGTAAGTTAGTTTATTTGTTTCCAGTAGACAAGATATAATGACTCCCAACTCATTATATCTCTCTCATTTACAGTCATGATGAGAGTAATAGAATGAGGTATACGCCTGCTCCGGCGACGTAGCCGTTCTACCTCCATCCTATTTCTATGCGTGTAACTGAGTAGCCGTGGACATGAGTTTGTTTGCTAGTTTGCCCGCTTCCAAGAACGCCCAGACGGGACTTCACCCGGGATTACCTACTTAGGCTCTGCTCTAGCTATCTTCTATGTTTGAGCAACGGAACGCTGACGGATTAGCGATTAAGGCTAATGATCTCAACGTCATTTCAATCTAGATTGAAGATTTTTGCGTCACTTTATGGAAAGGAAAACAGTTTTTTGTAATTACATTTCACGTAATGAACACAAAAAATGTAATAGGTATATGAGAGCCTTCAGAGAGAAGGTTTACGAAATGATCATTCTACATTGTAAACGAATTTAATAAGACGAGTTAATTCTAAATGATGACATTCAACATGGGATTAGTAGCTTTCTATCTACATAGAATGATATATATAGAATACATTTTAATGGTATAGGTATAGGAATACTAGCCCATGGTTTCACTATCATTTTAGGAGCTTACAGCTCCTTATGTTATAAGGAAATTTCAGAATTATTCTATTACCTACTATTTCTGGTGCAAAATGCATAAGTACATATTTTTCTTTAATAGGGTCCCAAAAAGCCTTGCTGTGTTGTGCGCATAGGGTTGGAGAAATACAGGTATAGCAAAGTTCCTTGATATTACACAAATATTAGGGAAGATTAACATTGTTGCAAGTAGGTACGGTATAACGTTGAACACAATAGGTATCATAAAATGTAACTTTATAATCCATCCCTTCAAGAAAATAGTAGAAGCTAGGCATCAGAATTTACTCTTAATAAATAGGTATCTATACAGAATAATATAACCATAATTAAATGAAATATTTTATATTTTGTCCATCCCTAAGCAAAAAGGCTGAGTAGTGAGGGTCGTCGACCAGCAAAGAGTGGCCAATGGAAAAGAAAACAAAGTGACAACTTAAGACGTCCAGTCCAGCCATTCGCTGCGCTCCTCTCCGAGTGTTACATTACAATAACAATTCTAGCCTTCGACTTGTTCCATATCCTCTATTCCTTTACAATAAGGACGTGAATGGACATAGTGCCTCGTCACGGTAGCGGGCAAGATAAGCACGCATACGTGAGGCCTCTGTTTTGTTTGTTAATTAAACTGTAATGTTGCTATATAAAATATAAACTCTTATTTTTATTTTTCTACTCTGCATTTACCTAACGCAGAGTATAAAAATAAGTTCTAGAAGGAAACTGATTCAATGTTGACTATTTCAAAGAAGGCGCGTAGTCGTGAGTCTCGTGAGGCACGAAAGAATGATAAGTGCGAGTTCATAAGAATCACTATTCGGCACCAAACTAGGCACCGGCAAACAGACGATCTAAGAATAGATGGATAAAAAGAATAAAATTAAAGCATAATTAATTTTTAAAAATTAGCTTATTTTAAAATTTCCGGTACTTAATTTTTTGTTTATTATCGTCATGTACGAGTATTAGATCAGATCTAATAGTCTCACTTTTTTAACCTTCCATTTTCCTTCCTGTTCATATCGTGCGGCAGAAAACTAATAAAATATGTAGGTACAACTCAATCTTACGCTATTTATATTAGATTGTATAAAGTGCCTTAATTCTATTCTCTCTTTCTTACGGGGTTAGTGAACTTCCCAAATCTTATTAATGCCTTAAACTAACCGTATCTAAAAATTAATTTTCCGATGCACAAAAAAAACCTGAAAAATACTATAGAATTTGTAACGTATACCTACTCACATTTTCGTTTTTCACACTTGCTCGCCCGGACGTCTGCGACATTTCGACGCCCGAATGTTAGGCGGTTAGCGAGTAAGTGTAAAAAGCACCAGTAATTGCTCACACAGTCAACAACTCTATTGACTTGTTACAGAACTCGTGGACCACGATTCTGACGACAGATACCCTTATATGAAAAAAATTCTCGGAATGTGTAACGTCCAGTGGTACCTATGCTTTCGTTTGCATAACTCTTTATTGAAAACGATCAAATCATTCTTAGTACAATTTCCTACGTCATTTGTAAATTGGAAACATCAATGACTACGACGTAAGTACTACGTCGTTATTATTAAAGTTTGTTGACATTGTCCTTGACCATTTATATGTAAAAAAATAATTGAAAAAAGCGTCAACTGGCTTCCATTTACAATTTAAATTATTAATTATAACTAACAACTAAAACTGTTAAAAACCAATAAATACAATTGTTTTGATAACATTTATTGTTTTTACCTTGTATTCAAAAACAACATTTTTTCCTCGCTAAAAGAATACATTTTCAGATATTAATAAACATTAAATAGATCTTTTATAACAAACTATAGCTATTTAACAATACCCGCTATATTAAAAGCAGTATTATCAACAGTAATTTAAATTTATTTAAATTCACAATGCCATTTCAAAGAAAACATGCGGTATTAGAAGATAGCCGTCGGATGAGGATTGCTACTACGGCCGCCTTGCACGCGCGGTAAGCTCTAACCAGTCGTGTAAACAGGCTGGGTTCCCGCGCACCTCATTATTGCTTGTCGTTAGCGACAATTGATTGCCCAAACAAACACCTGACCGACGGGTATACCAGTAGCACATTTGAGACATTCTTAAGTGCAGTGTTTGTTGTCCGTAATGCATTTTATTAGAGGTAATCGGCAAACCGTCTCTTATATAACACTATTGCGCAAGTTAAATTCGAGAGGTTTTCAGAAGAGACAAAAAAGTGATTATACTTCTTTTGAAATTAGCGTAGTATCGGTGTATGTAGAAAGGATGAAATTAGGAACCAAAATCCTACACGGCACGATAACTCTTTCTTAGTAGGCCTAATCTTTCCTTTCTCCTAGAAGAAGACATTTCTCTGAGTTTCTCTATGTTTTGGGCATGAGATCACTGTTGCTGTTTACTGTTAATTTACAAGAGCACTTAAAGAATTTTCAGCTGTCGCCGCCCCTAGCACTCCATATTATTATTATTATGAGGTTTGCATGTAAATATCTCTATTTGAAATTACACTACTATTGATTGAAATTATTCATTTTTTCTAAAAAAAAATAGTAGGTGGTAGAAATTTATCAATTTCTTCCCGTCGTTCTCAACATGTAGTGAAGCAAGTTAGTTAGTTTATTTGTTTCCAGTAAGAAGAAGACATACATAGGTACCTTCCGGAGATACTTTATTTGAGGCGACCATCTTCTTATGAGTAGCAAAGCATTTATAGTCCATTTTGTTATAGTTGTCCAATTTGGTAAACAAGCTTAGCATGTCTTTTTATTTTAATTTGCGTTTTAAAAATAATACAGGCATAAAATCATATTTTTTTAAACAAATAGTCATTTAAAACTGAAATAGATTTCTAGTACTTAACTATCAGTAATTAATTTTTTTTAAGCAACTTTAATTTTTTTTTCAATAAACAATAATGCCAGGATTGTTTACTAAATAGGACAAGAGAATAAAAACGGACTCTACCTACATACTTTTATTTTATTTGAGGAAGACAATGAACAGCCACGGTTTGTAGTAGCTTGATCACTGGTCTGTTTACGATGAAAAAGTATTTGGCAAGTGCCGTATGCAAAATAGTGTAGTGATTTCCTTTTTGAATTTGTATATACCTGTGTTTGATATAACGTTACATAAATTGTCGTTATCTCTATAACGTAACAATCACCTGTTTATCAGAAAGCACATATTAGATTTGTCCAAGTATGCAAAAAGTAAATTTGCGATTTATGACACATTTTTGTTTGAGGTGTCTCGATGATATTTGTTAAATGTGTCATCACTATTTCTAATATTGTAAGGGTATAAATATAACGACAGAAAAGCTCTACTTGACCAAGAAATTACTTCAATAAATATTTATTGTTCACATTTCATTGATTGGTTTCAACTTTTAGCTAGCTCTACTTTTATTTGGTGCCCTATACATATTGTCTTACTTACATGACATATTTATTTGCTTTTCTAGAAACAATAAGACCGCGGAAAAAAACAGATATAAAATACCTACATTGCAAGCCCCACTTAAGTCTTTATTTTTAATAATTTTATTTTACATTTACAGAACTAAATTTGTTTGATGCTATATTTCAATTGGACTAATATCTAGGTAAATAGGTACAGGAAAGTCCAGGAACGTACCAAATGTCTATGTTTGCTTTTTTCCGGCGATATATCGTGGGAAAACATAAGCTAACACCTACTTAAGTATCAGAATAATATTATAAAGAAAGTAATCTGAGCACCATGAGAAACGTGGTGTTATCACGAAGAGCCCGCATCTTTTAGTTATTGTTCGTGAGTGCATCGCCTGAGTTCAGCTTTCTTCAAGCAAAACATTCGTACATAATAATAATATACACTATAATATATACATATATTTTAATAGTTAGAAAAAGTTTCTAAGACTGTACAATACCAAAATATCTTCCATGTTTTAGGAGCCAAGTTAGCAATCGATCATTTCATTATCATCATAACTATCATTATCATAACTATCATTTCATTTTAAAAATTCATTCTAACTGCCAATAAGTTAAAAAATAAAAAATATTGTTTCATGATGCGAGGCTAGGAATCGCTAATCTACAGCTTAATATCTCATACGCACAATTCCTGTGACTAGAAGTGTATCATGTCAGTCGGGTAACAATTTTCTTTGAACGCTTATGTCCTGCATTTCTGCGTAACGAGGATCACTTCAAATCGAAAGATTGACGCCACTAGAGGGTGACCATTTATGTAGTATTTTGCAGAATATTGTTTTAGTACCTATCCTTGTTTACTTAACGTTTAGGTTTAATAACGGTTTTTTTATCTTTGTCATTTGCTAATAAATATTAATTGCTCATTCAATCTTAACATTTAACATTTAAATTCATGGCTACTTTTACAGTTTCAATAACGACATCAAAAATAGACTATTACTAAAATAGACAATAAATTTAATTTATCGTTTGTATCGTTACATTTGCCTTAAACACCGATGTCCTACAAAATACGTGAGTTAACCCACAAGCCTATACTAACGACTTGTTTCAGGGAATCGCTGCAAGGCTGCGACACGTGTGCGATAACGCTGCACTGGCACCATTAGGCTCCACTTGCAGCCGTGATCGTTGTTGCTGACATGTCGACAGAGATGACATCTTTACATATTACTGGGTCTATGACTCCGATTTGAATTAATCATAATGTAACACGGCTTGAACAACAGAACAGCAGAAATTTTCAGCTAAATAAAATAAAGTCTTGACAACCAATTTATACATGTGAATTTTTCAAGTGTGCGTGGATAAGGAAATCTGAAACTATGAGGAATAGCGAAAAATGGGGCTCAAGCCTGGAATCGAATCTTATGATTTTGAAAAAAAATCACATCCTGTGTTATTACGCTATTCGATAGTGTCACTAATAAGGGACGAATTCTGCAGAGTGATGACATACAGAGATAGGATAGGTAGAGATCATCCTTAACAAAATACGTTTTTTTTTTTCATAGAAATCTTACCTTATTACTTATCGTTCAAAATTATGGCCATTGTTCCTAATTCATAGCTGGATTAGACGTCTTACTAGCGAATTGTTTCAGGGAATCTGCAATGCAGCGACACCTGTGTCACCTGTGCAATATCACTGCACTCCACTACTCGTACAAACGAGTAGCCGTAATTAAGACCTAAATCACTTAATACTGCCGGCATTTTTACGATTATAGTTTTTATTGAATATAATCGTAAAGTGAATCAGTTTTGAGCGATCACAAGTTCTGATAGAGCTAATTGAGTGCAGTGAGCAAACCAAGAGGATGATAACCTCATTACATCGTTAATGTGGACTTAGAGGTTTAACTGCTACAAGATTACCCACAAAAAGTAAATTCAAGAGTATACAGAGCATATTACGCTCTGCCAAGTACCCTTTTACCGTTTAACCCGTCGTGAAGCAATTTTCTCTGTGCCGTCTTACAACCTATTAGCGAAGAAAGCAAGTTCATTCTATTGAAGTGCAGTCAACAATTTTTGAAAATTTAAGTGGTTGCTGTTTGCCTGCATATTCATTCGCAAATTCGCTTAGAAATTCCGACTATCGATGTGTTGCCTCCAGAATCATTGCACCAGAATCATGTTTTCAAGCGCATGTTAAAACCGCTGATATATCGCATGTCGCGGTGTCTTATCTCAGTCGCGCACATCGAAGTTAAGTTCTTGATTTTACTTTGATTTAAATTTCAATACCAACAATTTATACATATGTATATTGTATATGTATCAACGTTTTATATACACTGTAGCGTGAATATTCCTAACAAATACACAATCACTATTCCAACGTTTTTCCGTGATGTACTTAAAGTATTAGCGTATTTATAAGTGGCAGTAAAAGAATTCGAAATCACGTATGTCTTAATTTGGTGTATTCAATGACCACTTATTGCCACTTAACAGCAGGTAGACTACACACTCATTAACTTTTATATTTAAAAAAATATTAAACCTTTTTAATTCCTCAGTAACTGCAATCCAAAAAAGTTTGATGCCCCTTAGGTTTCTAAGTATAAAATTAAATTAATTTATAAACTCCTCACCAGCTAATGCTTCGGTGTCGCTACAGAAACTAAAATTTCTCTCTACATTTTCACAAATTTTGCAGCACATATTTACAATAAAACAAGATAATAACAACGGTGTCAGTCGGTTACTAGTGATGTCAAAATAGTATACTTACTCATATAACGCAATGCAGACATTATCAACGGTGATAACACATTGTAATCGCTTGTTTTAGTGTAATTACTGCCTAGCCACGTTGCGTAAGATTATTGACTGTGATGGATACAGAATTGAACTTGGATCCAAAAACTTTTTATAACTAACACATGATACCTACACGTATCGAAAGCACAAAATTTCTCAATATTTATCGGCGGTATCTACAGAATTTTGGGGGCAAATTATACAGTGTTATTTCCGTAATATTATTGTTCAAATTCGTTTGTTATATATCCATATCTATGAAGTCCACATTGACATATAACGGAAGAGCCTTGCCATAAATCAAGTGATAATTTCAATACACGCAAGCTAAGATCCTTATTGATTTAATGTTATCGTTATGTTAACGCGTCTGAGTATTTAATATGATTTATAGCGCAATAGACAGATACTAAAGTGGTGGTATTACTATTTTTTTACTATTTATCTATTAGGAACAGTTAGCTTTGCATATCAGAATACTTATCGCACCGAACTGCTTGTGTTCATCTGGGTCACGGCACACCATTGACAGCATAGTCAGATAAATTGATAAAAGCAAAATGTAGGATTTTCTTAAACAATATTAGTGCAAATATTTGAATAAATCAATATATATTTTTTTATGTAATTGTGATTAACAATAAAGCTCACGATTCACTAAGTTCTCTTTTAAATATCCAAATCCAAATCTTTTCACTTTTGAAAAGACAAAAGTCAAAATTCGGTGGCTGCACAATATAATTTGAATAATCCCAAGATTTTAAAAAAGACAAAGGACTGTGATATCTGGTGTTTGTCACGGGCCTTATAATAAATACGGGCCTTATGTTTGGATAATTAAATTTTATTTTTACGTACAATAATGATTCACTTTATATTCAACCACTTCAACTACATAGGGTCACATGATTTGCGTTTAAATTTAGTATCTATCTAATAATAATGTGTAACAGACCTTCAAATATTCCAATGAGGTGCGTAAAATGATTTCATTTCTATTAAATACCTTCATCATTGTAATCCTTCATAAATTTGTATTATTTTCCTTTTCTGAAATATCAATCTTGGGTCAGCACAAAAAAACTAACCGAATTTTGAGCCCGTCAAAAGATTACAGTAGCTAGAATTCAGCTGTACCGCAAAAAATTGGGTCCAACAAAACAACAGGTAAAGTTGGCAGCTCTACTCCTCTAGGTGCCAAAGTTTAGTCAGATGGAAGTCGTTAACAAATTACGAAAACAAACAAGGTATTTTGCTTTACGCTCATCTCCAATTTCTTAGACGGGCACAATCTTTCACAAATTCTTATTTTAATGTCTGGTTTTCGCACTCGTACTGCATCTATATTAATCTTCTTCTTCTACTTGCTGATACGATAGACCTGGCTTTATTTAACGTTTGGATGAATTTATTATTTTGATTTCATACAAATAAAATCTAGATTAATAGATTACCGTAAAACCCGTATTTGAGTTCAAATCTTATTTTAAGGAAACTTGCTTGTCATAAGATAAGTGCCGGTAGCTGTATGTCCTTTTTTTTTCATAATAATAATTTATATATTTCCATGATATCAAGGAATATGCGTGTCTCTTTCAAAATTTTCAAAATTCAATAATGTAAATTTTTTTGGCAAAGTTACTCTACATAGTCCCGACGCAAATCACACATGTGATGGGGTCCAAGTCATTAATCACTGAAAGGTTTCGAGGGCATTTGCCACATGTGGCCAACATCTGCATTCTGTGCAGTGATAGGTACCTTTATTTTTTGTCTCTTCAAGTATCTTGACCTTTTAAGATTTTAGAATTAAAATAATAGGATTGTTTGATTTATGTTTCTTCATTGTTATCGCCAGGATAAAACACATTGACAGTAATAGCTTTTAAGTAATAAACTGTTACTTTTACAGTTTATAACAAAATACATTACACTTTCCAAACGACTGTCATTATGACTGTCCTGCAATGCAGGAGGAAAAAGCTGTCGTGAAACTAGCAATTCTTTTCTAGCAAAACGTTTTTCAGAATTCAAAAAACAAAAACTAATAAAAAGTGGTAAAACCTTTTTATATCAACCAGTCCCAAAAGTGCGAAGTAATATAAACAGGAAGGGTCTCCGCCACGCGTGACTGAAATCAAAACACGAACCGAATATTGGTATCACGATCACCTTTGGTTTTGTAACACCCTCGATAAATTGGTTAAACGCCATAAAACGGGAATGGAAATTGTGACACGTTTGAAACCAGTTTTATGTGTACGAAACATAATATACGTAGGCTCGTTTATGACCAGCCAAACTAGAAAAGTTTTTAAGTATCTAATATAAATTAGTGGATATTTTTTTATGGGCGCATCGTTATATCTCTATTCCAATTTTATATCCATGCTAGCATGCGTAACGGACCGTACCAGTTTGATCGTATATTTAATTTTGTGAAGACGTTTAAGATGCTGTTGCAATCGTCATGATGGTGTTAAAACCGGAGCCCGTATGACTATAATATATTTTCCAAATAGTTTCTTATTACGAACTTTCTTGTAGTTAAGTGATGTAACTTGAACTTCACCTGGGGTGGTAGCATCAACAATCTCATTACCCGCCGTAAAGATAGCCATAGTCTTACAGTAACCTATTAAATTATTAAAAAGTTACCGTCTTATTTCTATAAAAAAAGTTTTATATACAGGTTGCCCCAGAATGAATGGATAATCCTGAAACCTCTTACAGCACTTACTCTCTTCATTGGAGTAGGTAGTCTATGTAAAGTATTATAACAGCAAGTACCCAATGGATTTTATTTTAGCTGTGGTATACAGAGACACAGTAGTATGAAACATATCGAACTTTTTTTAAAAACTTTAGCACTACCTGGATAATATTTTTTTAAATTCCATTTTTTGGATCCTCAAGAGGCCTACTATAAGAGGTTTCAGGATTATCCATTCATTCTGGGACACCTGTATATAACAACTTTCAAAATGGCGTACTTTAATAAAGAATTATAACAGAAGACTAACTTTGTTTTAAATTATTTATTATTATATTATATTGGTCTGATTGTATCAAGAAAGCGGTTTTGGAATTCGTAACTACTTGTAATGAATACCCTTCTCCATGTTTGCTTTCTTGATGCTTTGCACGGAAGTGATATCTGACACAATTCTGCAGCTCTTATTTGCTACATGTAATAAAGAAACAGTTATCAAAGGAAATGTATTGGGTTAGCTTTTTATGATATCGTATTACTGGTGTATGTTTTGATAATAAAGTGTCTTATTTCAAAATAATAAAGTGCTCTTCTATTAATTATAAACATTTCTGATATCCAGAGGCATATTTATATTAGGGTTTAGATCTATTTACAGTTTTTATAGCCATTTATGGAGGCTTGTAGTGGACATCCAAGAGGTGATGGAGATAAAAATTATAGGTATAAAAGCACATTCTGTTTATTTTCAAAAAATAATTAAAATTCTCTTTATGCATCAAGTTTTTGTGGCATCACATCAAAACTGAAAATTACAGAAAAATCCTAAATCCTTTAATACATTTACTAAAGTTACTGTATGTAAGACTTATCACGTCATAAGTTAAAAATAAACATCCCCTTACGATATGACGTGAAGTGCTTTAAAGATAGCATATACAGGACACGTCAAGTAACATAATACCCTTGAGGACACTCGTTCACAGTTAATTAAGTAAGTAAACAAACATCACAGGCATCGGATGCTCTAGGTGTTATCCTATTTCGTCTAACGTCTTTCCAAAGAACGACAAAACAGAGTACTTTTACTGACGTTATTAAACAACAGACCTAATAGTCCGGGAGCCAGGTGCATTTTCGGTCAATCATTTCCTCTCGAGAGAAACTTCGTAAAATACATAAGGGGCTTATACTATGAATACTAGTGGCCGTCAGCTGCCACTCCGTTGGTGGGTTGGGCCGTGGCACCCTCCCAAACATGCAGAAAAAAAATTTTTTTTCAGTCATTTCCTCTCATTTGAAAATACATTCAGATTATAGTTTATCTAGTACTTTAAAAGAAAAACATCGTCAGCTGACCATAACGCGGTGGATTATACGTCAGCTGGCTCCTTGAACATGAGAAAAAAAAATTTTTTTTCAGTGATTTCCTCTCAACTAAAAATTTACCTGGTGATAGTTTATATGCTACTATGAATGAAAATTAACGTCAGCTGGCTGTATCTCGGTGGAAAGTTCGTCAGCTGGTACCTTGAAAGGGGTAACGCAACAGCATCTATGACCTACTGAATCTTATCAGCTGACGACTTTTCCCTTGACTTACAGGTAGCTGATGTTTTTTATTATTTACTAGAGTATTTTAACAATTCTCATAACAATTTTCATCCGGGAGGAAATAACGTTTTTTAAGTTATTACCGTCTTCAAAAAAGGAGGTTATCAATTCGACACGTTTGTATGTAATATTCTCAGAACCGCACAATTTTTACATATTATGTTGGTCTATTACGGCTTCCAAACAAGAATACCAAATTTCATAGGTGTATGTATGTATGTATGTATGTAGATATGTTTGTCCTCGCATATCTCCGAAACTAATTGACGGATCGTGTTCTTTCTTTGTTTTTTGTTTGTTTGTATTTTGTTCAACTTAGGGAATGGTAAAAGTTTCATCAAAATCGGTCCAGTAGTTATCGTGATATGGACTTTAAACTTTATCTTCGCTAAATAATTTTAACTGACCATTAGTTTTTTTACAAAAGACACAAAAAGGTAATACGTTCGACATGTTTATCTTATACTGAACTGTTACTATAGTAACACGCTCATAGAGTAATTAAACACTACAGTTAATTTTTATTCTCTTGTCTTATTTGGTAAACAATCTTGGCACTACTCATGACACAAATATTTGTCCTGGATGGGAATCGAACCCACGATCTCTGGCGTAGTGGTTAGGGTCGCTAACCACTATCACTAGACCAACAGGTCAGTCAAATAGCAGTGTTAACTAATCTTCGTCCCAATCAGAGTCGCTGTCGCTATAATTTAATAAATAGTTATCATTCGCGCGCGCTAAGTACTATTTATTGAGGTTGGTGTCTTTAGTATCAAGTATTTTGTTTCTATTGTTATATTTAGGCACCAACCTCAAAAATAGTAGGCCTAAACTATGTAACAAATTTTATTTTATACTTTTTTGATGTCGGTTTATTTTTTTTAATTATTTTATCACGATAACTACTGGACCGATTTTGATGAAACTTTTGCCATTCCCTAAGTTGAACAAAATACAAACAAACAAAAAACAAAGAAAGAACACGATCCGTCAATTAGTTTCGGAGATATGCGAGGACAAACATATCTACATACATACATACATACATACACCTATGAAATTTGGTATTCTTGTTTGGAAGCCGTAATAGACCAACATAATATGTAAAAATTGTGCGGTTCTGAGAATATTACATACAAACGTGTCGAATTGATAACCTCCTTTTTTGAAGACGGTAATAACTTAAAAACCGTTATTTCCTCCCGGATGAAAATTGTTATGAGAATTGTTAAAATACTCTAGTAAATAATAAAAAACATCAGCTACCTGTAAGTCAAGGGAAAAGTCGTCAGCTGATAAGATTCAGTAGGTCATAGATGCTGTTGCGTTACCCCTTTCAAGGTACCAGCTGACGAACTTTCCACCGAGATACAGCCAGCTGACGTTAATTTTCATTCATAGTAGCATATAAACTATCACCAGGTAAATTTTTAGTTGAGAGGAAATCACTGAAAAAAAATTTTTTTTTCTCATGTTCAAGGAGCCAGCTGACGTATAATCCACCGCGTTATGGTCAGCTGACGATGTTTTTCTTTTAAAGTACTAGATAAACTATAATCTGAATGTATTTTCAAATGAGAGGAAATGACTGAAAAAAATTTTTTTTTCTGCATGTTTGGGAGGGTGCCACTGCCCAACCCACCAACGGAGTGGCAGCTGACGGCCACTAGTATTCATAGTATAAGCCCCTTATGCATCTCAGGAATTTTCGATCGGGAGGAACTTGGTCATGTAAATCTGTTACTGGCTCCCGGAATATAATAACAAGATTTTTGGAAACCAGAGAATTAAACTATTTTGTTGTTTACTAATTACATCTTGAAACTAGAAATCCTTTCCTCAAATTCTTTCCATCTAATATAATATACAACTTACTATTGACTTATAAGTCTCTGTCATGTGCTCACGGCCACACTATTTAGCCGATTGTGTATTGCGATATTTTATTGATAAAAGACAGGCCAAGAATATAGTGAAAGTACGAAGTAAAATCAAACCCCAATGAAGGAATGAATTTAAAATGAAGGTAGAGCGATGCTTACAAATGATATAAGAAGTATACATATCAATAAGTTTGTATAGATCGCCTACTGATTAATGCAGTATCGATTATTATCGATATTTTTTATGTATGTATATTCGAATAAAAGCTCCAACATAAAGGTGATCATTTACGGTAAAGGAAATGTATTTTAATGTATCGTGCGATTATCCTTTGCTTAGATATTAATTTGACGGAGCCTCGTAACTTTAGACTTACAATAAGATTATATAAAAATATGACCGTGTCACTCGTATTAGCTGTTTCTAGTCAGTTATTTTGGAAATGATTTACATAATTTTCCGCTCTCCCGACACAGCGTTAAAAGCAGCTTCACAGATAACGCTCTTAATGTTATGTAGGCAATGACTATTTCAGACACCATTGTTTGGATAATAGGTTAATTTGGCATAATGTTAGTAATAACTACTTCTCTTAGACCAAGTATATTCTAAAACAAAGTGGGTTTAAAGAAAATGATTTGTACGCTCTGTAACAATGTGTGTACCTAACTGCTGCGGATAACATCTTTAAAAGTATGTGTACGTCGCTAAGCAATTTCAAAGAAAGTAAGGTTTTCTTCTTTAGATTTTTTAAAATTTGCTAGATAAGAAAGTAACCAGATCTTCTTTCAATCGCTTTGCCTTAAATGCTTATGCCTACGTGACTGATGCTTTTTTATGATAAATAAGTTTGGATAAGCATTGGCTTGATTGTACTGAAAAACAATATCAAATTATTGATTTAATTTTTTTACCCTGAGGTGACATCTTCGCTGGTATGGAATTTCAAAAACCCTTACTTACGGCACTTTTAGTACGCAGAGCGCGTTCTTGACGTCAATACAGGTAGTTAGGTAGTTCTAACAACAATATTATTATGGAGTGTCGCAATAAATCAACAGGCGCCAATGTGTATTGGTTTAAAGAACGACTTACCTTGTGACTACGCCTTTTGCATAACATAATTAGAGTTGACCATGGTAAAAAGTAACGGCTTAACTTATATTAATATTAAGTCGTCATGCTCGTCGCATTGGTAATTTTTTTAAACTTCCTTTGAAAATATTGATACGAATTCTTTTAGGACTAAAAACTCTACAACTTCACAATTTATTGTAATATTGCAATTGTCATGGTCGTGGTCATGTTTTGAGTCACATTTACATATAAAATCGGTCAGATTTTATCTATTATTCCCTTTACAAACTATTTACTGAGCTCTACAATTTTTAGCCGAAAGACAGCTCTTCCATATTTTATATTTAATCTATTAGAAGAATCTTGCTGGAGTCCAAATGCTAGAATTGCATGTGGATAATGCTCGCAAGTACCAATAAATCAGTACAACTATTACATTCTTCAAGGAGTGTCCATACTGTAACTTTTATCAAATAAACTGTTTTCGCATGCTTGAAACCGTGATCGGAATATCTTCTAAAAGGTTGTAAGGTCTAAAACTTGTCATAGAATGTTACTTTAAAGTATGCAATACTTTTTAAAACTTGATTGATTCTCTAGATCTCCAGGTTTAATACTCCACAGACTTGAAATTTCAACCAAAAACCTTCCTTCTAAATCTGCCTACTCTGAATGCACGCCGTGTCCATTCCTTTACCGTTTGCGATATATTTACGTCAACTAGTTAATAGACCATCTCATTATTTCGACTCACGTCTGCGCTACAGCTAAGGTCGCGTGAAAAGCGTCGATAATAATACATACATAGTTGTTCAAACAACTATTTCTATTCTATGCCACGGCTATGCAAATCTATATGCCCATTTAATATATCGTTTGTTATTCTTGTTATTGTCTCTAGATTGTTTAACATAATTATATTTGATTGAGTACTTATTATAATTCTGAGGCTAAGCCATTTTAAGTCATACTTACCTATATTTTTTTGTTTTCATATCGCAATTATTTGCAGTAATTTACATTATTTTTCAGTTTGTTGTTATGATAATCCAGCCGTACCATGTTTGGTGTGATAGACAAAATTTTCCGCTTATAATAAACATTTAGTGCCTACCTCTTGGAATGTATGCCATTCAAAGGTTTAAGGTACTGCACTAATGATAACATAAATAATTAGGCAGTGTATTATAGTAATCGCTAAGTTATATTATATGTACATACACGTTTCAACTTTGTAGTACTCAAAAGTAATTTTTTAGGTCCCTACTAATTTAAGAAACAATTAAAAACAAATATTAACAGACATCTAATGAACCTTAATGCATAAACATGAGGTTTAAGCTGTAATGTAGAGCTTTTCGAAACTGTTTACAAAAGTGCTCAATCTCTACATCTTTACAGCTCTACGCAAAATACTACACGTCTCTACGTCTCTATTACAGAGTAACACACCGTGTATGTTATTATTTACCGTAGTTAAAATTCCAACAAGCAATAATACCTTAAAATAGATCTAAATACAGACGTACAATATAGGTACCGACCGACAGTCTGGTACGGTGTGCAAGTGGTTGCAATCACCACTCGGTCTATTTATAAGAAACATTACAATAAAGTTAAAATAAGATAAATGCACGTACTTTTACTTCAGCGATCCCGTCGTAGTCACATGGCTCGGGAGTTGGGTTCGTCGGAAAGTTTTTATTAACTTAACGATGTTCCACAAAAATATCACTTTATCCAAAGTCAAGCACAAAACATCACAAGAAAGTTATAAGTAAAGTTAAAGTTTATATCTCACTGAAAGTTCGATAACATGTGTACGTACTAGTGTATAATGTTTTGATTTTGTCGAAGTATTGTAGCGTCGTGCAACCACGCGTGCATCGCCGACGCGCGCGCTTTTTCGATTGAGTTGTGTTCGGCTGCGGCACGACCAGATGACAGCTTCAATGTCTTGTTCTCCCTTCCCTTCCTCCCGCTCGTGGCTCGGGATAAACGGAGCTTCGAAGCTCTATACGGAATAGACTTGTTGTGTTTTTATTCATTTTTATTAGTAGCCTGCCGACCGGTCCGGACCCAATATCCTCAGATCTGTGTAGGTATCGGGTGACGGTAACCGATTGTGATTGATATTTTGTAAATATGTATTGTAAATTTTACACCATCTAATAGGAATTGAATTACACTTGAATGTTTATTTCCAAGAAGGAAGATTTTTTACTTAATGTAATTTTTTGCTAAATTGCAGCTTTTGTTTATTTTTTCTTAGGCTCATCCGAAATCCGATTAAGTTTCATAGTGTTTAATTGACACTTTAATAGCGTGTTGTTACGGCTAGACCGATTTGGCTAATATTGGTTTTAATATGTTCGTATGATTCCAACTTTCTCAAAGTTAAAACGTTGAGAAAATCTGAAAAAATGCGAGAAACATAGTAAAACAACAATTACATTTTTCCATATTTGGCAGAATGACGTGTGCCAAGAGTACAGCTAGTAAAGTAGATACTAATTTCAAAATAATACAGCAATAGTCACACATTTCTTCAAATGTTGAACGAATAATAAACTAACATAATCTATACCTATACGTCGGACAGCAGGCATGGAGCAAGTTCTCGAGAAAGTCATTATTGAGACCTTCGGCGAAGCGTTTTTGTCGGACGCGCCCAAGTTTGTGAAGCATAAAAACATTTATTTTAAAACCGCGTTGATTGAGTTGTTACGCCAGGAGCTTATATTGAGGCAAGCAAGTTCCTTCGGCGTTGATCCGTAAATAACAAATTGCTCGTATAAGCTGTTAAATTAAATAAGTACGTGAATAAGTAAATGTGATAAGCGTTATTGTAGGTGGGGTATCTATAATGATAGTATATTTTCGAATAAAATAGGTAATTTAATGAATAACCAATTTTGTAAATATTGTCGTTGTATATAAAATATTTAAAGTGTTTTTCTAGGTCTTCAAAGTTTTCAAAAGAATACCTAGGTACGATAAAGTGCATAAGTATATAAAATTAGAAATTGTTATGCATAATGGCATTTACTAACTAAAAGTAAAAATTAATATTTAAGTAGAGAGGTTAAATTATAGAGCGTTACTTTAAAATACGACCTACTTACTTCCAAAGTCCACTACTTATGTAATTCTACCATCACTTATTTATTATTCTTCATTTTTAATAACAGGTTATATTTTGAATTTTCAGTACGTGTAAATAAAATTATGAAAAGAGTACCTATTACCATAGCATGACTTTCAAAATAATACTAGATATTAACTCCTCTTCCGACTGAATTTTATATCGTCGTTACTCGACGAATATGTGGCTGGGGTTTGGTAGGGGCCAATTAAGCGAAAACTTCACTTAATTTAATCAATACCTACTAACTTCACTCTTTGTTTTAGTAAAGTTTCGTCGTGATATCGATGGGATATCATAAAAGGTTCAAGTTAAAAGTTGAATGTAATAAAACATATATATTTAAATAAAATTGGTTAATACTAACCGCCCCGTTACACAAACGGAATGATAGAAACGTAAAACTTACAACACACCTAATTTTTGGTAATAAGTAACGTTAATGGTCTCTCCGTAACCTTTTTGTAACATTTAAATATTACCCGGCACCCGCCAAGAAAATCAGTGTTACCAACCACAAAATTGACAGTGTTGACACTGACATGGCGGGATCAGTGTTCACAGCCTGAAGCTAGGCAGCTATCGTAGCAGGGCCGTAAAATTATCGTATTTAATCGTATATGGATTAAAATTATCGCACCCACTAGGAGATTAACTAAAATGCATTAAAAAATCATATGAAACGTTTTGCAAATGCTTTAAATCCTACAATTCTACGTACAATGTAGGATAGTAGTGTACTATTGTAAATGTACGATATCGTACGGTTCCGAACGCTGGGTGGGATGATTTTGGATTTGACTTTTAACAATGGGGCAAATAAGAGAAGTCTACACTTGTGCCGTGAATTATGCCGTTATATTTCTCCATGAACTGGTGATATGGGGTAAGAACGTAAATGAGCGTGCGTAACCCTCAGGAAAACTATCTTCTACATCTTTGTTCACGCCTTATCACATACAGTATACGTGTACCTTCTTAACACAACTGTAGATCGGAATCGGCAACCGAGAACCAAAACTGTAAAAATTTTTAAAAAAAACTCGATCTAACTTTTAGCTGTCAAAATACAAATAGCGTCAGCCGTCACAGAGTACTTTTTATATGTCAGCCGTCAGCCGTCACGTCAGTTGAACTCGGTTGATCAGTTAATTAAAGCAAACCTTTATTTATAAATGTAAATGTAATGATAATGAATCCAGTTAAATATTTAATGAAAGATTTGTTGAATAAGCCTATACCGTTTGATGTATGGTTACAAGGGAGGATAGATCGGACCGTTGGTAACGATATTATCATTTCGGATTCAACTGGCAATGTAAAAGTTACAGGGTGCAATTTTAGTGATGGTGTTATTGGTAAGTAAAACAAATAAATCTTCGCAATAATGGACATACGTGCTTTACTTACATTGGAATTTAGTGATTGTATTGTCTTTGATAGACTGGGTCCAAACCAGTTGGACTATACACAATACATTACTCTACATTGTTAGGTACAAAAAATACCACTTTCGAGATTACCGTTTAACTACCTTAAAATAGTAATGCTTACGCTTTGTACTAGTAGCTCCAAACCAAGCAATTTAAAATGAATGTTGAAAGTGAATATGCTATGCTATAATACTCTATCTACAACATTTGTATCTAAAATTATCTGTGTTATAAGTGGTGGTGGTCAGTATTATTTGTTATGACTTCCCTGTTTTGCCAGGCCATGTGCTTTTGCTTTATTCCAAAAAAACAAAATGCTCTGTAGATCAACATTTTACCATAATATGGTTGATTCACAATGTAATGAATAGTAGAATACACCATCTGTGAGCAGTGAAAGGCAGTATGAATAGTACAACAACCAATGCTGTTGGGAATGCTAAGATGTATCCAAGTCTCTGGCAAATGAGTGTTACTCTCGCTTGACACTAGGATTTTAACTTTTAGTAATCCAGAGGAGATTCTTCACACACAGATTAAGATTCCCAACGCTAATGTTTTGCACAGAAGGGACCCACACTTCTGCTTTTTCAGCAATAGATGACTGCTTTAACAGATTTTGTAAATGTGCTTGCTAAGCTTTCTTATTTTTAGCCATTACTCGCTTTAACTTTAGTTTGATTTGCAACCTATAATAGAAGCCAAAAAATTATACTCTTTATAAGCAACCAATCTAAAAAAATATCTGTTTCAGGAGTGTATTGCTGTGTTGTAGGTGTAGTTGTAAAAATTAATGACATACCAGAAATAAAACCTACTAAGTTCATTAAAATAAACTCTATACATCAACATTCTTGGGCAACAGAAGTTAAAGAAGCACAACTATTTTTAGAAGGAAAGGTTGTTCCAAAAATAAAATAATCACATAAATTTTGTATAAACTTTATTCCTTCACCCACATTAAATTGTAAACTTAATAACTTGATATAACATTAAAATAGTATCAATATGACAACATAATTAAATGATTTGCAATATAAAAATATAAATACATTTTATCCAGCAGTACATACATTGTACCTCATATGACCCTATATAATATTTCCCAACATCATTGAAGAATATTTCATCATTTAACCCACGCAACAATGGACTTATTCTTAAAGCTTATAGTTTGGCACCAGTCTTGAGCAATGGTCCAAGTTTTTGTGCCAACATAATGTTGCCACTAATTTTGAGTTTTCCCTTCATGAAGGCAGCCTGAGGGTTCAGGGTTCCAGCTGCAATGTCAATCAAGTCATCATCTGAGACTGTCATTGTTGTGTCAGCTTTTCCGCTCTTTGGTTCACCAGTGTATACACCAGGAGTGGACTTTAGATCCAAAGCTGTGAAAAAAGTAACATGTTAATACATTTCAATAAAATCTCCTTTGACAGACTAAACAAATATCAATCTAAAAATTATCTCTTAAAAATAATAACTTTGAACTGTCTTATAATATAGTTTGCCTTAAATCCTTACTAACTTAACTTTACCTTAAACTATTTAACATTTTAATGATGAATTAACCATTAATTAGACTGGTTTCAAACCTACCAGAGGTCCTTAATCATGTGTTACGGGAGCTGAGTCTCCATTAGTATACTCAAATGTTGGTTTTTACTTGTTAAAAAAAAATCACTGTAATTACTTACTCCACTGTTTAACAGTCTTTCCATCTCTAGTAATGTTGTACAGATATACAGCTCCAATGCTTTTGGCTTGGTCTACATTGGCTTTAATCCCACTCTCAATCTTCGCAAACAGAGAATCACTCTTCAAGGTGACAGATGACTGAGATGCCTGAGCTGCACCAGATGATGCACCATCTTTGATAACATTCTTCAAGTCCACATATGCACCTAAAATAAAAGTACAATTTAATTAAACAATTTTGAAAATTGCCTAGAAGTTTCCAATGTGCCTGTATTATGAAAGTTGTAAGAAATACAGTGCTACTAAAATAAATTGCAGCTAAAATGTTCACCCCAAATTTGTTTCTCCAGCAACCAATACATGAACATCCTCCACTCATGGCAAGTTATGACAGCAGTTATAACCTCCCAAGGGTAAACATAAGAATTGCAATGGTTCTTTCACCGATAGAATATTTTTTGTTACATATAAAAAATGAACACACTGTATAAACCATGGACATCCACATCCTTAAATATGGATGCCTCAAATAAAGCATCTTTGACCATTTCAAAATAATACAATATTATTCATCTTACCTGTGATCACAACATTGCCAGTCTCCTTGACCTTCGTCTGGAAGTGCACTCTGCTGCCCTCCAGCCACATCTCGGTGATGAGTGTTTGCCCAGGAAGGACAGGCTTGGCAAAGCGAGCCTTGATCGCCTTAACATTGCAGGAGTTGTTGCCAGCAAACCTGTGAACACGAATTTTATATGATTGTTAATTAAGAAAGCATCAGCATCTCGAATATTTCTAACATATTATATTAATTATTCATTTCCTTGTACACAGGATGTACAGAAAAGCGTTATTATTAAACTACATATTTTACTACTACTTACTTAGCAAGCACATGTCTCACAGAGAAGCCAAGGGAGGCCAATCCGTGCAGAATTGGTCTGGGATGTCCGCTGGCGACGGCGACGTTGTGGTCAATATGAAGGGGATTCAAATCTCCTGACAACCTGTGAATGTAAGGATTATGTTTTCAAACAGTTATGACAAACTATGATTTTGTAAAATTAGGCCGCGCACAAGTTGAACGCCTTTTCTCCTAGTAATAAGTTGTACATACGACTAACTCGCGCGCAGTGTAGCGCTTTCATCGTACTTCTGAGGTCGGGATTACTCGGGATTGTTCGTGCGTGTACGTACGTATACACACGACTGAAATTCGTTCGAAAACGTATACAAACTGGGCGCGGTCTTAATAAGGTAACCGCTGTGCCAAGATACACAAACACCAGCTCTCCATGCAGTGGTCTATACATTAATGTCGGTGACTAAGGTTAGGTGCAAAAGTATGCTTTATCATGTGGAAACTGACTGACTATAACCGTGAATTAGTATCCATAGCACAGATGCAGTATATGTATATAAGAAGCATAATGTACTTCAATTACCTGTATAAAGCGGCTTGGTCCTCAGAAGTGCGTTGTTCGACGACCGCGTCAGGGTTCCTCTTAGGCGCTGGCTGAACGCTGACGGCGGCTTTGCTGTCTCTAGGTCCACCGAACCCTCCCTGGCCCACCACGAAGATGTGTTGCTGGGTGCGGAACACCAACTCTTTGTTCTGATAAATTTCACCTAGAGACACCAGAAGGGAGTGGAAAGGTAAATATTAAATGCAAAAAAGCATACAAGCACATTTTTTGCCTCTCAGTTTTGTCTCAATTTTGGAAAAATTAAGATTTTTACGGTAAGAAATTCATCCATGCTCGATTTCGAGAAACTGAAATTAAACTAAAAATTTGGTCTCAAAAGCTTGTGAAGTCCATCGAATTAGGCCAGTATGGTGGTAAGACCTCGTTATCCAATTGGTTGTTAAGCAAGGGTTAATGAAACCATGGTTAAGAATTAATTTCTTATCTAAATGTAATAATCTCACTGTTAACAATGGCGACAGCACCGGAGCCCTTGTCCAAAAGATCTACAACATAGTTGCGAGTTGTGAAAGAGCCCTCAGTGCCTGGGAAGTCACCCAAAAACTCAATGTACTGCTCTCCGTGTAGGATCTGAAATCATGAAACATGAGATTTCATTGAAAAGTGATTTTAAAATTTCCATTTTCATTTATCTACCTGTGTCTTTATATGGATTTTAATGACATTGAAATTTTTAATTAATAAGGAATAGACCAATCAAAACCATAAGATTTAACTAAACTTTTTCCCTGATAATAAAACCAAATGGTTGCATGTTTAGTTTTACAATAAAAGAAGTTCCAAATGTGACTTTAATCCTTTACTTCACGATGTTGTTCTTTCACGCAAAAACGATTGGGCAGATTTTGATGAAATTTGGTGCACAATCATTTCTCTTCTTGGTCCAAGTTCTAAAGTCCATGCGGACAAAGTCACGGGCAAAGTGCTAAATGAAACTTGATTATGAAATAAAGTCCTTTTTTTATTAATAGCGATAGCATGGGCCTGGGTGATGTGTGCCCTGAGCACTTCAGCCTACGGAGGCTGGTTGTGCCTAGCCCAAGTATTAAGAGCTCCCCATCTAATCCTGTTGCCTTGAGGAAGGTTCAGATTTTATTGATTGGCAGATCTTTGGCTTCATCGTCATCAGTGTGTAGTTCGTGTTTACCTAGATGAATACTCCTTTTGTGCATAAGTGCTGTAACAAAGTCCTTACATTGGTGAAGTCAGCATGCTTGCCGGGCGGCATGGCGTTGGCCACTACTGGAGACTCCATGGCCATGCCAGGCAGGATGAAGAACGTAGGGAGGGCGTTGAAGTTCTCGTGAGCCTCGTACAGGAACCTCATATCGCCCGGGTTCACCACTGATGCGCCCACTGTAAAATGAATTTAAGTTTTTAAAAACAGAGTTCACTGCAGTGTGGACTATTGGTATAGAGCTAGTGGTAGAAATAGGCGATACATAGGTCAATTAACTGATAGGTATTACAATCTGTAGTAGAAAATATGTAGTGACATAATTATCAGTGCTACTGCAAAATAATGGTGTATTCATCCTGGGGTAAATTTTAAACCATTTATACTAATGCTAATTTTGTTACACAAAATAAAACAAAAGTGTAAGTGTAAAACAAAAGTGTTTACTGTACTTCAGTTCGTCACGTTGAACCCTTTTCTTTTACCTTTGATGTGAAAACGGCTTTGTAATTTACTATGATCTATTTGCTAAAGGGGCATGGCTAGGTTAAGTGAAAATAATGATTCACTATCGATATCGTTAACATGAATATGCTATAGTTTGAAATTTCAAAATTTTCACACTTACCACCAAGAGCATAGCATATCAAATCCTTTGTGTTGTAGTTATAGGAAGACCAGTATGAAGGATTAGCTCCATCTAATTTGCTACGCTGTTCGAATTCCTACAATGATTTAAAACAGGTTAGTATATTAATTATCAACCTGTATGACCACTGGGGCTATTTTATTTATATATTTATGCCATACATGTAACAAATGTTCAAAAAAAATACATTCAACATTCTTACAAATAAGTAATATAAAATTAATACAACTAAACTAACGTTGGTATAGTTTAGTAACATTTATACTATAAATGCTACTAAATTATAAGAGTTACAAAAACTTAATTGCCAGCGGTAAGGAAAATAATGTATCTGCAATGGCCTACATACTTTGTCAATAATAACATTATTTCCCAATAGACACAATTTATTTAATTGAAATAAGCCTATTAATGTCCCACTGCACAAAATGCTTCTCCAATACAGAATGTAAGGTATACAATAAAGAGATTCAACTACCCATAAGGCCTCAAATACAATTAATATTATGGAAGGAAGTTAATTCCTCGAACTTAACAAATAGTACTTTTTAGAATTGGAGAAGTCAATGAAATATTTTGCATTTTATATATTAATTTTTAATATGTTAAAACTTAGAAGAACAAAATTACAAATAACAACAGGAAACAAGCAGAAATAATGCGTAAAGGTATAATCGTTTATAATTTACCTGTATTGTGTCCACCAAGTCAACAGTTACTTCAGCCATCTTATCAATGCGTTTTGTCTTAGACATATCCACTACCTGGGGCCACGCTTCCTTCACGGATTCGATGGTCACTGAGTCCTCTGGCTTCTTCCTGTGAAAATAAGTCGTTGACATTTATAAATGAGTGTCCAAAAAAATTTCTTCTATCTCAGTTCATCCATCCTATTTTTTCTATTACTTTACTACTTTGTTCCTGTTTGAGGTAAAAAGATCTACCCATTGGTTGCAGTGGCACTTTGCCCATAAGCCATACCCACGAGTTTTCGCAGTCATGAGGTTAGCTTCAAGCATTCATAAAGGCTATTGTCAGTGAGAGAGTTTATTTTTGTGAACAAGGCTGCTTCTGAACATTAAATCAGCTGCAAAAAGGCAGAAATTAGAGGAGAATCCAATTCCACCCAAAGTTTAATTCATAATGTAACTAGAATTCATTGCTTCTAGAAATAAGTGATTTTTTAAACTGACTGTTGTATTCAAATCTTACCTCAACGGTGTTCCCAAATTTCTGACCAAATGTGTCTTGGTGGCGAAACCCAAGGTTGAATCAATGATAAGTCCACTGTCCGTGAATGATTCATGTGACATGTAAGCCTGAATAAACAATCATAAAAATTGAAAACTTGAGATTATATGAAATTCCAACCACTTTCATATAATATGACCAAAGTTTAAATGACATGCATTTTTGTCGGGGTAATCTACATTTTGTTTGGTATTGTTGTGAACTATTGTAAATTGTTTAGAGGAATAACCTATCGCTCATCTTGAAGCATTTTTCCTATAGGGAGATATGATTTCTGGAGATCCCAGTCCTTTGATGAGGTAAAAATCTTAGTCCTTTAAAAAAGAACTGTAAATCCATTTTTCTCCATACTTTAAGTTGTTTGCATAGTTCATTGTAGAAAATAATAATAGATACCTAAGGTTCAACAATATCTTGGATGTGATATTCTAAGATTACCTAATACTACATTCCATAAAATCATGACCCTCTAGCGTGTCACATTCACTTAAATTATCTAATTAGCAGTTTCACGATAAGATATTTAAGGAGAGTTCATAGACAGGTACTTGAATTAACTTTGTACCCTTTTGTATTATGTGTAGATCTACATACTAATGTGCCATAAACGTTCTTATCGTTATAATAATACCGAATTTTATCACGATATTTCAAAATGATAAACAATAAGATAATGAATGCTATTTACTTGTTTTGTAAGGAGTATTATATAAGTGTTATAAGTAACAATACTGTTTTGTAGATTATTTAATAATAATTGTTCTTAGTGTGAAGTCAGACTCATAATTATACAACAAAAACAACAAACAAAAGATACCTAAGTTCTTTACAGCATCAAATTTAAAAAATTTAAAGGATGGATTGATATATGAGTTTGAATGTTAACAATAATGGATGTTAAATGCATCCCTGCATTTCTTATTTCAAAAATTGATATACACTTACAAAAAAGTAAAATATCACCTACTGTAACAGTGAAGGAAAACATAGTGTGGAAACCTGCATGCCTAAGAGTTCTTCATAATGTTCTCAAGGGTATGCGACGACAACCAAGTAACATTAGGCCAGCATGGTAATCCTGGCCTGTAATAATGGCCTACGTCCTTCTCATTGAGACCAGACCCAAACAAGTATGTAACTAATGGGTTACAGACAGTCATATGGAATTAAAATTATATCTATTGTGAGGAACCAATAATGGCTGCAACCTTTTCATTGCCCACTGTTGTACACGGGTCTCTCCCCAAAACGCTGCTACAGTGCGGATTGGTGGAGAAACGAACTAGTGGCCAACCCATGTTGGGTGGTCTCAAACCGCCCTTACAGCCTCCGACAAGGTTTAACAATTGGTATCGTATCAGTAACAACCGGGCCCAATGGCATGGAAGCGTGCATTTAATTTTCCCCTATCAGTCACCCATCTAGGTACTGACCACACCAGACATTGCTCAACTTTTTCGATCGCTTACAATCTACTCAAGCAGTTGGCTCGCACTTCACCATAAGATAAATGAAAGTAAATCATACCACAACGGGAGCGATGAGTTCAGGCTTCATGGCCTGGAACATCTCTGGTGGCAGGATGTCCTCGGTGAGTCGGGAGGCGGCGGTGGGCACTATCGTGTTGGTCAGGATGTTGTACTTGGCGCCCTCGTGGACGAGCGTGTTCATGAGGCCCACGAGACCCATCTTAGCAGCACTGTCAATAAAATGTTAACATTGTGATGACATACAAGTATGTGTTCAAATTCTATAGGTACATATAACAAATTGTTGAGCTACCTATTGTGTAATGAGTTTGCGCCTCATGCAACACACTTAGATATAATTGGGATATGGGTGTCCAGGGTTGGCAGTGACTCATAACACTAAGCTTTTATGCTGATCATTAGCTAAAAAAGCCTTTAAAGCTTAAAAACAAACGAATAGCTTTTTCATATTTTCTTTGTCACTTCTTCATATCTGAGGGTTGTGAACAAAGGTTGTCTTTGTGTACATCCTCCATTTAGCTCGACATTGAGCTTTCTCATTCATGGTACCTGTAATTAGCCTGGCCAAAATTGCCGAAAAGGCCAGAGTTGCTGGATGTCATGATAATGCGGCCAAACTTCTGTTTCTTGAAGGTTTCCCATGCCGCCTGTGTGGTCTTGAACGCTCCTTTTAAGTGAACAGCTTGAACGAGGTCCCAGTCCTGGCAAAAAAAGAATTATAGGTATTCAGCATAAGAGCCTTCGATCAGCAATACAGTGTATTGTTGATCGAAGATAAGAGCAATAAGAGCATAAAAACATGGAAGTATCAGAAAAGTACAGTTAAACAAAAAGGCTGATAAAATCAACAAAAAATAAATAATTTGAAGCTCCCGTATAATAGTTATTTAATGTGAGAAAGCATCACAACATACTTTCTCACAATTTTCTTCAATGCCAGGCAATATGAAAATTACCATGTATTTCCATGTTTTGCAACCAATCTAAATAATTTATTGAATATTTAACATTTGGTAAAGTACCTACTCATGTATAAAATTACGTAATTTACATGCCTCATATCATTTTTAATTTTGTATGGATTAATGTTGAAATCTACACCAAATACCAAAGTTTGAGGTATATCACTATAAGCTGTTGTATCTTATAGGGCCTTAGGCGTCCTATCCATTTTCATATTGATATCTCTAGCTCAACAACAATCTAGAGATACAAGATGTAATCATTTGTCAATAATGATGATATCAACAATAAAACTACATACCTGTTCACTCATTTTTTGGAAGCTCTTATCACGCAGAATTCCTGCATTGTTGATAAGGATATCAATTCGCCCATATTTGTCCAGTGCTGTTTTGATAATCTTCTCACCCTCTACAACCGAATTGTAATCGGCGACAGCTTCTCCTCCTAAAAAATTTTTTTATGATAATGTGGAAGGTGAATGTAAGCATACAAAGATATTTGTGAGTGTTTTCAATAAAATATAGAAAGAGCACAAATGTGTGTGCAAGCCTCCTAATGTTAGTTAGGTCACAAACACATAGTTTTATGGACAATCTTAATCTCTATATGAGGTGATACTTTGTTACTTCAAATTACTAAGACAGTTGCCTTAAATTGTGAACAGATAAACTCCTAATGTAAATGGTACCTATAAAATCATAAAAGATGCAACACAAGTGCTTGTGTATGTGAGACAAAAATGTATAGTGCTCTATTTTTTATTTACAAGAACAGGCAGACAGCTCTCTATTTGGCCCATTTCTAATTCATTCAGTCCTGATTCTCAAGTTAAAGAATTCAATTACAATATTACTTTAGTAGCATGTCTGTTATGGAAATAATTCTAAACATTCCTTGTTGGAAAGTTTGACTAACATAAAGTTAACATAACATCATCATGACACACTTACTTTATTACTTCAGACTTCCTTCCTTTCAATTGACGTTATTATAGCAAAAACAGCAAAATGGTTTTTACATAATAGATATGACAGGACAATTCTTCAATTATGCATCAATAGTCAGTGATTTGAACAAATCATGTGGTAGGTGATTCTCAAATTATTTCTTTTTATTTTATTAAAATGTCAGAAACATTATAGATATATATCAGAAAGAAGATTCTCATTTTCAACAATGCCCTAAGAATGTGTACTAAATACACCCTATACCACCAATTAAGTTTAAAAATAAGTATTTAAATTATTAGACCTATGACCTTTATAATCATACTTACAACCTACATAAATAAATATTTTACATGTTAAAACATTTCTGTACCCTTGGGTTGCCTGGAAGTGATTGCTTTTTCAATGCAAAAGTTGCTGCCTTGACTATATTAAAAATAATTATGTTTTTATTAATTACCATACAAATAAAAGTGTATTTGTGTTATATTGTAGATTTGTGATAAACAATTTTTATAAGCTCAGGATAAGTTAAGTTTTACTATTATCAAATAAATAACTATAATTAATTGAAAAGTAATTTTCAAAAACATGAGCAGTTTTTTTTATGTTTAATCCAAACATAAGTCAGAAATTAAGTTGAAAATATCTAACATTTTATCACAAAAAATTATAAGGTCTAAGATAAAATGTATTGTATTGTTTTTGTGTGAATATATTAACGAAGAGAGTCTAAGAATGAACAATGGATTTTTCTTATAGTAACAGAGGTTTAGTATGATAATATGTCTGACCTTTAGCCTTGATTTCCTTTACGACGGCATCGGCAAAGTTTGACTTTCCTGCGCCGTCACGACTGCCCCCGAGGTCATTGACCACGACCTTGGCACCCCTAGACCCCAGCAGCAATGCGTAAGCCTTCCCGAGACCACCCCCTGCCCCGGTTACCACTGCTACACGGCCATCGAACCTCAGTTGATCCATCCTGCGCAAGAGACAAACAACGAATGACGATTTAATCAATTAGTGAGTGAAAACCGGCCGGGACAATAGAGCAATGACACAAACAACGTACGTAGGTAACGTTCTCTTATCGCAAGTTAGATATCAAAGTCCAAGTAAACATTTGCAAAGTTATAAACTTTATTTCACATAACTTATTAGCATTAATTGCAAAATTTCACAACACTATGGAGTCAATGTGATTGGATATTTTGAGTTATTTAACCTACCTCATAGAAGTAATTAGTTAATTACACAAATCAGAGAAGCCTCCGAACTTTTGTGCCGTGGTGGATTTACTGGATTTGACAGATTTGACTGGTTTAATGGTTTTGCTCTTTGAAACTTGTTTTGCTACTTTTGTGTCAATTTACAAACTTGTCACTGCCAAGTGCCATTATCACACTTTTTTTGGTTGCGGCTGCTTGAGGCTGTGATTGTGGCCTTCCACAACAAGGCCATAATCTCAGATAATTACTAAGTCTGGTTCAGTCATCATGGTATTTACTGACAATGTGGGAATATGCTTAAAAATTAGATGATGAATTCCGATTTAAGACATCGAGGCAAGGCAGGTGTGGATGCTCTTTTATATTTATGGTCTGACAATGTCAGTCCTTCAGGTACTTTTTCAAATTTTTCAATTGCTGTCAGCCTGCCTGTCAGTGACGCGTTGTACAAGTTCACATTTCAAATTTTAACGGTAGCTGGTTAGCTACTGTTTGTTTCGTTATCGATTCATTGATTTGGCTAATAAATAAACACAAATAAACATTGAAAGTTATTAAATATATTAATTCATGTATAGTTTTGAAAGGATACACTATGACATCTGCTTACGTTATTAATGATCCTCTAGCGGGTAAGAATACATGCAAACTGTATTACATAGAACTACAATTTCATACAATAGTTTCCCAACTTATTTATGTGTTGTTTTTAGTCATTTACAACGAAGGACAATGGCGATTAAACAAGATATCTCCAATGCATAACTTACTAAGGAATGAAGTAAAACTGAAACAGTATTCCTCGAAGATAAGACAGACCCTCGTGAGCTCGATTGCAGCAAATTCTTCTATTAAGTTTAGTGTTGTTTTAAACGACTTGCCCTACTTAAAATATTCTGAAGAAGATCCCAATGGGTTAATGGTATTGTATTCAATTATTTTCTATTTTATATTATTAAATTATTGGATTAATGAATACTAACCTCACTGCTTGCAACCCCTTATTATTTCTCAAGGGGACCGGTCTCTTGGCGACTAGGAGACCAAGGGCTTGCTCAAAACTAGACGTTTTACTCTGGTTTTGCAGATAACAGTGTCATCAACACAGGAGGGAAACAAAACGAAAGTGGCATATGCTGCAGTATTGCTTTCCTGGGGAGCGTGCATAGATATAGATGGGGCAACCCACTTGCCTTACATGTTGGATCGAGGAGAGCAGAGGATAGGCACAGCTGTAAAAACCTCCCTACAGACTATATTTGACTGTAATATTAAGCAGTTTTGTTTTACACAGGTACCTATGCATGAATTGTTTTCTTTTTGTCACAAATTCTACAGTTATCTTGCTTAGAAACACATATTTATGATTATCTAAAGACTAACTTTGTAATGCCTGGAAACAAATCTTTATTTTCAGCTTCAATTATTGCAATTTGGCTTCAATTTTGTGGAAAAGGACACTTCAAGAAGCACAGATGCATTTACACTCTCCTACAAAACACCACAAATTGATCTGAAAAACAAGTTGACTCTGGCTTTTGAAGTAGGAGATGTTCACACTATTTGGAATGGGTATGTTAGTTTTTTAAATCCAGTATTAAACTTTAACATGGTGCCGGTGTCCTACTTGGAGTGTTTATTTCTTCTTTACCAGTATTTATGACACTCACTAATGGGCATATGCCCAATGCCTCTACATGCCACACAGCCCGTGGCTCTTAAATGCCAGAGCCTACCTGCAAGTTTTGTGGTGTATCTGACATATCCCACATTCTTGAATTAATTATTTCAAAATTATGAAATATTTGACCATACTTGAGAATGTTGAGACCGCATACATTTTTCCAAGTTTTTAACACACCTACACCCTGCCATACTCCAACTTTTCACTGTGTAATTCACTCTTCTTATTTTAACCTGATATGCTTGTTTTCTTATTGTTCTAATAGACTTCATGGTTTTAGTTCCTATATGCCCCATATGTGAATTTTTGGATTTACTCAAGAGCAACACAGTTGCAGTTTTGTACCCCAAAAATGTGCTGCAGTGGCCATTCACTGCCTGTTTCCTAATATTCTTTCAGGATTAAGGATGAACCAGAAAACATAATTCTAGCATATCAAATTTTACAGAACCAAATATACCATATGGTTGAGCTAGATATATCAGTTTTTGAATTATTAGAAGTGAAGTTGCCAACAGCGGAAGTGAGAACCACCGGTGTGGTCAAAATGAAAACTCCTGAAATTGTGAATTGTGTTTTTAATGTACTGAACGAGATAAGTGCTATTCATGAAGTGGCTAGTATAAGTGATAATCAATCTGTTGAGAGCTGATATTAATATATTTAATGTGTTGAAAAGTTCGTGTTTTTTTTTAGATTTTCCATTTTCTTACTCATGAATAAGCTCATGATCAAAACTTGCATTTGAAAACATGCAGATGAAATATTGGGCAAATGAAAAAAAAACAAATTAATTTTAAACATTTACTTTCATGAATTATGCCATACAAATGTGTTTGCATATTGTAATCTTACAAAATATTAACTACCTCATTACAATGTGCTAAATTTAAACATAACCTATTTTTGTAATCATGTCTTCCATTACCTTGCAAGCAGTCTATGGTTACAATTTCTTATTTTAAGACTTCCTAGATTGATCACAAATGTCTCCAGTTAGAAATTGTTCACCTTGTGCAGACCGATCAGGCCACTCTTCTCTAAACATCATAGAGACCCATAAAATTCTTATACAGATGATGAATAAGCTTCGCGAAATACATACATCTTATGTAGACATAATTAAATTAAAATAAAATAATACATTCATTTGCTAACAGAGGGTAAACAATAAAATTTTTACACAAAGCAACAAACATAAAATGTGTCAATATAAACCTAAAATGACAGTAGGTAACGCAGTAGAATTACAGTAGAATTTTAATGTATTGAATTGATTTACCGTATTTATACTTAGTAAATAAAAACAATGTCAGAAAAGGAACATTGTATGTATATTAGTATTACAAAAAGTCACAAGATACAGAGAATACTTACATCAAATTTAAGCAGTGCCCCATCCAAATTGCAAGTTACAAAATGTACTAGTATGTCTTATATTAATTATATTTTTTTGGTTAACTTTCATTAACTTTGTTCTAGGAAGGTTCATATTATACAAAGAATAGCTCATTGATTAGTTAAGTATGTGAGCTAGTTTTCTACATAGCTGCTTATAATTAATTACTAATGATTAAATGCCTGATCAGTGAGATTGAAATTAGAAAAATGGGTTTTGAATAATAATAGGAATGAATATTACACAAATTATGTATTTGTGTAGTATAACATCGAAAAATGATAAAAATAGATTTTACTGAAATTGCCACAAAATTTTGATTTAGGTCTTATATTTCAAAGGATTTTTATACTTCCCTACTGGGACAGAATCTACAGAAAAGAAATTACGGTTTTGATTTTATGACATCGCAAATTAACCTTTTTCAAAACCCAATTTTCACCTCTTAATATTATTTTTCGATATTATCACATCACTAATGACGAACCGACATACAAGTTAGCGATCTTCCACACCTGGTACAATCTTACATTAACTTATATCCAAAGTATGTTATGAATTCGCAATATGAACTGAATTAGTCATAGATATAGGCTAGATGAGACAACTTTACTGCAACTACATTGTAAACAAATAATATTTATGTATAACATTTTAAATTGCAAAAGGTTACTGTTATTAAGTTTCTGGTTTATAAAATGGTTATTTTAAGTGTTTATAACATTAAATTCAATACTATTTGATATTGATTAGTTAAAATTTAAAAGTTAGAATTTAGTGTTAGAATAGTTAGGTCTTTTATACAAGCGATATAATTGAACATACAGCCATTTACTGCACATAAAACACCAGAAATGCAGTATAAAAATCGCTAGTATAAAAAATCTGCCTTTGGTTTATTATTTAGAAGTTTGATATTTAAAATGTCTATATAAACTGTAGACTTGAGTCTACCCTAAGTATAATATATCATATTGAGACGCTTCCTATACCATTCCATTGAAATAAATATAATCCAGCATGCAGTAAGTCCCGATCCGTTGTTTAATGCACACATCTGCATCCCACCTGCAAAAATTAACATGTAGTTAAAAATTTTGATGCTTCATCCAATTTTGGATCTCAGAAAGATTTAAGATCTTTTGGAAGGTGCAGTTTCTATAGATACTTTGTTTGAGGTGACTTACGACCTTCACGAATTGTGCTTCCACATTCAACCTCAGATAGAAAATCTTTTGGAGGTTGACATGCAGCTATTTGTTTCCTAGTTGTTCAGTAGCGGTGAGGAAAACAGATGATAGATATGATGGACGAAATAGGATGAAGAACTTTTGAGGATTTGAAAATAAAAGATGCGTTAATGTTAAATGCAAGGTTGCGTGTACTCGTGCGTAAGTAAGTGTTACAAAGCTTTAGGAGAGGGGAGTCGGGAACAAAATTATGCACTGCAGATAAGTTCCGAATTCAATCAGAGATGTCGCTACCAGTCTTCAGAATATTGAACTGGAGTATATTCTTAACATGCCCCCGGCCTTGGAAGCTGTGGCTTTCAATGGTCTTCCGTCGCAGCACCCGTGTCTACATCTTCAAATAGAGGACAAAGTTTCGTGAATGCGCGCCTGATCACGCCTGATGATGTCTGTATGTCAGCTACCCTAGATATACCATCCTTTCCTGGGATGGTGCGCAGAACACGACCCAAATTCCATTTCAACGGTGGAAGGTTGCTGTCCTTAATTACCACCAGGGTATTTGGTAGCAGCTGGTCCTTGTTTGCCTTCCATTTCGTCCGTACCTGCAACTCGGAGACGTACTCTTTCGCCCATCGGCTCCAAAAATTTTGGCGAAGTTGTTCCACCCTCTGAAAGCGCCTGAGCCGACTAGAAGGAACATCGCGTAGGTCATCGGTAACGGGCGCAGTCAGCGGTCGGCCAATTAAGAAATGGCCAGGAGTGAGTGGTGAAAAATCCTGTGGATCCGAGGACAGAGGAGACAAAGGTCGGGAATTAAGTACGGCTTCTATTTGGGCCAGTACTGTGCTGTACTCTTCAAAGGTGAGGTGTGCGTTACCTATCACACGACGAAGATGGTATTTACTGGACTTTATTCCAGCCTCCCAAAGGCCACCAAAATGCGGAGAATAGGGGGGAATAAAGTTAAATTTAATATTTTGAGACGATGCGAATTCTATGATATCTTTACTACAACTCTTTAAGAAATTTGAAAAGTCGTTCATTAAACCTACGAAATTACGACCGTTGTCGGAATAAATCTCTGCAGGCTTGCCACGGCGTGAAATAAAACGTTTTAATGTCAGTAAGTATGCTTCACTGGAGAGGTCGCTGACTAAGTCCAGGTATACTGAGCGTGTCACAAAACACACAAATAGACATATATAGCCTTTGCAAAGCCTAGCACCCCTACCTTTGCGTTCTAGAATGAGCACTGGCCCCGCATAGTCCACTCCACATCTGACGAAAGGAAGGCTAGGCGTAATTCGCTCTGAAGGTAAATTACCCATCATAGGCGTAAGCGTCTTGCCTCGAAGGCGTGTACAGGTAACGCAACTGTGTACTACCTGTCGGGCTAAATTTCTACCTCCAATCGGCCACCATGACTCTCGTATATTAAAAAGTAAAGTCTGTGGAGCAGCGTGCAGCAACTGAATATGCTCATGGCGAAATAACAAAGTAGCAAAATAATGTTTACTAGAAATCACAATGGGATGCTTTTTATTATAAAAAAATTCTTCGGAATTCACTAAACGACCACCTACACGCATTATTTTGTATTTATCTAGAAATACATTTAATTTAAACAAAGAACTTTTATTTTTAATAACTCCACCATTAATTAGTGTCTTATATTCAACTGGATAAGATTCAATTTGGCATAGCCTAGCTAATGTTATATCGGCACTGCTTAATTCATCTATACTAAGGCTGCCTATACGCTTGTTGTTTTTATATCGACTGTTATGAATGAAACGTAACATAAATGCAGCTGCGCGCCTCAAACGATTATATTGTGAGAACCGATGGAATGGAAATAACAGCAATTCAGAATCTTGAGTTGCAACTGCAGTAACAGACGTCTTAACATCAGGTAATTCGCGACAGCAGACATAATTTGAACTTCTATAATTTTCAATAGAAAAACTAGGGTCTCGAAGAAATTCAGGTCCTTCCCACCATATGGTAGAACCAGAGAGCTCCTCTAAATTAACACCACGAGATGCCAGATCAGCCGGATTATTGATACTGTTAACGTGACGCCACGGCATATCAAGTGTTATATCGTGTATTTCCGCGACCCTATTTTGTACAAAAGTCTTAAGTTGGTTTGGTCTCATGTGTAGCCAGCCTAAAACAATTGTGGAGTCTGTCCAGAACACGACGTTATTAAACTTACAATATAACGAATCACGTATTTTATTATATAAATGAGCCCCTAGTAAAGCCCCACAAAGTTCCAGTCGCGGAACACTAACAGACTTTAATGGTGCGACTTTTGTTTTTGAGAATAATAATTTAACTGACACCGTTAAATCAGTATTAATTGTACGGATGTAAACGCACGCGCCGTACGCCGTTTGAGATGCATCGCTAAACACATGTAGTTCGATATACATAGGCTGCGTATCTATAGCGTGGCGAGGCACACGAAGAGTGTCGAGCGCTCGGAGTGAAACAACAAACCGGTTCCAGGCGCGCGCCGTGTTGCCAGGAACTTCTTCATCCCAACTTATTTTCAATAACCATAATTGTTGTAAAAGTACTTTGACAACAATTATAGCGGGACTTAACAAGCCAAGGGGGTCATAAATTTGTGAAATGTGAGATAAAATTGAACGTTTAGTGATAGGCTTGTGATTATCAAATTTTAAATTTGAATTAAAGCGAAAGGTGTCGCTTGCGCAATGCCAGTCAATACCTAAAGTCTTACAACTAACATTTTCGTCTAGACTTAAAGGTTTGAAATGAGAAGACGACTCAATATTGTCGTCATTCTTAAAATTGAATATCCACTTTCTGAGTGGAAAACAACCCGACTGCAGTGTTTTTTGAGTTTTAGTACATAATTTTAATAACTGAACTTTATTATCTGAGCCCGTTATAAAGTCATCGACGTAAAAGTCCTCGTTTATGGCTCGTGCGACGTCAGCATCACGAGACTCAAATGCTAATTGTTTGAGACACCTCACACTAAGAAAAGGAGCGGAGGCGGTTCCATACGTCACCGTATTTAATTTATATATACCTAACGGCTTCGACGGATGGTCACGCCACAAAATCATTTGCAAACTACGCTGGCCCTTATCTATTAAGCACTGACGGTACATCTTCTCCACATCGGCACAGGCGACGTATCTGTGCTGCCTGAAGCGGAGAAGAATTGCTATAAGATCACCCTGAATAGGAGGGCCAACCATCTGCAAATCATTCAGTGACTCACCAGAGCTCGATGGTGCGCTCGCATCAAACACCACGCGCAACTTGGTGGTGGTGCTGAGCTCGCGGAATACACCATGATGCGGCATGAAATAGCATGGAGATTCATAGGAATCTACCTGTGTCATGTGGCCTAGATTGAGATACTCTTGCATAAAGTTACAGTACATGCTTTTATATTCTGGTGAACGTTGCAGACGTTTTTCTAATGCAAAAAATCTACGTTCTGCCTGACTATAAGAGTCTCCCAAGGTATCAGGTGACCGATGGAGTGGCATGTGCACAATAAATCGCCCCTCACTATTGCGTGTGGTGGTGCGAATAAAATGATTCTCACATGCACGTTCTTCCTCAGTCTGCGCGTCTCTGACCCTAGGCGGCTCCTCTATTTCCCAGAACTTTCGAAGTTGCGTGTCTAATGAATTAACAATATTACAATGAATTGGTGCATTTTTGCGCGTATAATTACCAATAGGTCCGGAAATAATCCAGCCTAATTTGGTGTTTTGTAAAAACGGACCACTAGATAAACGAATCTTACCATCGAGTAACAGATCCCAAAATTTATCTGCCCCAATTAAAATATCAATAGTTTTGTATTCTAAAAACTCCGGATCGGCCAATCGTATGTTATCTGGAATACAGATATTATGTGCGCTTAATTTACATACGGGAGGTATCGAAGCCGTGATTTTAGGTAAAACATAACACTGAATGTGCGTAGTAAATAAGTTATCGACGCAAGATTTGATAACGATATTACAAACTTTCGAACAATGTATTATTAAATCACCTACACCTCGAATTTCGTTTGTGGACTGTATTAATTGCGCTTTTATACGTTGACAAAATGATTCGGAAATGAAACAACGCTGGCTCCCACTATCAAGGAGCGCCCGCGCTTTATGATATTTACCGTATGCATCGGCAATTTCAACGATAGCAGTTGACAATAAAACAGATTGCACACCTATAGACTTAAAAGATTGTGTTTGCATGTGTGCCTTGTTTAATTGAAGGGTGAGTGCGGTCGCGGGAAGGGACTCGGGCGCATCGCTCGTACTAGCGCTCGGGATCTCCTCAGTATTCGTTGAAGTATGCAATGTAACCGAACTGTTAGTCCTATGTAATAACGAGTTATGTTTTTGATTGCAATGCCTGCAAGGCCCAAATCTACAGTTAACTACTGTGTGTCCCGGATGTAAACAATTCTCACATAAGTTGTGTTCGCGTACAAGTTTAAGTTTTGAATCTAAGTTGCTTTCAATAAACCTTTTGCACGTAAACAACTCATGATTCGAATTACATTTTATGCACGACATTTTAACACGCTGTTTGTCATAATACGTCTTGCTCGGCTTGCTGGAAACATTGCAGTGTAACATGTTGTGAGATTTAGTGTGTGATTTTTTATTATTATGTATGTGTGTATGTGCGTCGGTATTGTGTGAACGCTGCAGTGCCTCCAGCATGTCCGCTCTGTTGCGAAGAAAATTAATTAAGTCGGATACTAATAATTTTGTAGAATTGTTTACATTTGGGTTTGAAGACAAAGTGCATTTATGAGCCTCCCATTCTCTCTCCGTTATTTTATCTAACTTTGACACTATAATATAAATAATCAAAGTATCCCAGGTGTCCGTAGGCTCGCCTAGGATTTTGAGTGCACGTAAATTCTTTTGAACAGTGTCTATTAATTTTCGGATTAAAGAAGGGGACTCTTTTGTTAGCGAATTTATAGTAAACAAAGATTTGACATGATTGTGAATTAAAAGTCTGCTGTTATTATAACGATCGAGTAATGAATCCCAAGCAAGTTGATAATTATCAGACGAAAATTCTATGGAATGTATGACTTGTTCTGCATCGCCTTTTAAGCATGATTTGAGATAGTGAAATTTTTGAATTTTTGAAATATCTTGAGATTTGTGAACGAGCGATATAAAGGTGTCTCTGAACTCAAGCCAGTGCTCATAAGATCCGTCAAAGGTAGGCATCGATATAATAGGCAACTTAACGGAATTTAGGTGACTAGTACTGTTATGGCATGAATTGGAGCAGTCAGCAACCTCATCAGTTTTCAGCAGAAATTCAGCATGAGATATTAGAGAATAATAACTGTCTTCAAAAAGTTCACGTTGATTTAATTGTTCGGGTAACTCGGTATCAGACACCTTTTCTTCTATTTTAGTTTGAATGTCGTTGAATTCAGAAAATAAACTAGCACATCCCTGAATTCTTAACTTTAAATCAATGCGTTTTTGATTAGAAAAGTCATCACACCTCGCTATAGATTCTAAATAATTACTGAACTTTGTAAGCCTGCCCTTTATGATACCACGTTTCCTAACCAAATCACGAACTAATTCACTACTCTCTACACTTAGCAAGATAGGAGATTTATCACGAGTTTTAGACTCGGTAGGCATTTTAGTGGCCATTGAAAAGAGGAGTACTTACAGTTTTTATGACCGTCAGCTCAATCACAAGTTACTGATACTAGGAACGTCACCAAACCTTTAGTTGACTAGAAATTTGATATTCCACGAGTACACTGCACCGAATTCACTGGAATTAGAACGCAAAAAGGTTTAGTAACACGAAAAACAGGAGATGATGGAAAAGATGAAAGGATTGGCCCCACCGATTTGCGTATGATTTTCGATGAATATCCAACTCAATTTCGATTCCAATGTGCGCTTAGTCTCCGTTTACTTGTTTTGCAGCTTTTTCATTAAAATTCGTCCATATATGCGATTGATACGTTTTCTTCTCGAGCCGCCACGTCCTATACGTGTGCTTTTTCACGGTCAAAAAGGTCACTCGTCGTCGAATGTCGTATCTTGTGCAAATATCCAGCGAAGAAGGTCCAAAATGTTCAGTAGCGGTGAGGAAAACAGATGATAGATATGATGGACGAAATAGGATGAAGAACTTTTGAGGATTTGAAAATAAAAGATGCGTTAATGTTAAATGCAAGGTTGCGTGTACTCGTGCGTAAGTAAGTGTTACAAAGCTTTAGGAGAGGGGAGTCGGGAACAAAATTATGCACTGCAGATAAGTTCCGAATTCAATCAGAGATGTCGCTACCAGTCTTCAGAATATTGAACTGGAGTATATTCTTAACACTAGTTTATAGGGTTTGAATCACAGTAGCAGTGGTCCTTTTTACATAAATGTCACCTGCTGTAGCAGTGGATTGTATGGTGTCCATCTCATTGAGACGAGGGACATGGTTGAAGTAGGCTCCTATTGGCTTGCAAAAGAAGTGGATCATAAAATGTAAGGGGAGATGGGGTTGTTCAGGTGTAAAAAGAACACTTCTAAGGTAAGGCAACATCTGAACACCAGCAGCAGTACCAGTGAACACTTCTCATCAGACAAATAGGCAATCTACTACCATTAGCCTGATTGTCTGATTTTCTTTGTATATCAGTTCCATGATCCAGCACAGATTGGAGTAAAACTCCTCCTAAAAATCTACGTTTAAGAAAGGAAGAAAACATTTATTTGTAAATTTTTCGGACTGTTGTTGATAAGGAAAAATGTAGCTCGTAACTCGAACCCTTGAACCCTGATGAATTTGAATTTCTGTTTCTGGTCTGGGTATATTGTGTTCTTGTCTTGTGTGTCCATGGCACCCACGACACAGGGAATCCTAGTGTAGGGCTATGAGTGTGAAGCGTTATTTATTTATCGCTTTTTTAAGCTCACCATATTGAGCGTGTCGCCCCCGGCTCAGTGTGTGCAGCTCAGCACCTAACAGCAGCCGCCGGCCGCCGCGCCGCCCGCGCCCGCGCCCGCGCCGCTCGCGCCGCCCGCCGTCGAGTGCTGCGGACCGATCTTGATGCCGTTCGCCTACCAACAAAACATTATTATAATTTAAAATTATTATAATTTGAAATTTATTTAAAATTATTATAATTTGAAATTTATTTAAAATTATTTAAATTTGTAATTATTGATATTTGAAATCATTTAAATTAGAACTTTGAAAGAATTTCAACACAACTTATTTATCTCACAGATTAAAAATTTATGCGCGCGGTATGTTTCGTGGATAGAATTAATTAGAGCTGAGTGGGCTGCAGACTGTGTATTTTTAAGGGTCTATCAATATGAAGCATTTATGAAGTCTTAGTCTCCGTAGACACTAGTGACACTAATAGTTGTATGCGCGCTATAAAAAAACGGTCACCTCATTATTGATATCAAACACGCCCTCCTGGATCTTCTCGTAGATCTCCTTGGCGGTGTTGATGAACGCCTCCTCCACGTTCGCGGCGGTCTTCGCCGACGTCTCCATGAACACGAGGCCGTGTTCGCGGGCGAAGTTCTCGCCTTCCTCCTTCTTTACCTCGCGTCGCGATTCGAGATCACTGAAAAATATAATGCATGGAATGGTATATTATAGTCCGCCTTTTGTACTCTTGTCCAATCCAATTTGGTAAATAAACTTGGCACTACTTTTTATTGAAAAAAGTACAAAATTACTTTATAAAATTAAATTAAAGTTAATAAAAATTCAGCGTTATTTTTAAATCCCACTTTTCATCCCTCTTTGGACCAAGTTATAAATTCTACGCAAACGAAGCAGCGGGCAAAGTCTAGTATCGTCTATGCATAAAGTAAACATGAGCACTTTATTCATACGTCAGTGCAGTGATATGAGACTGAGGAAACAGAATATAAATAACACCCACGTGGATGATACGAGTAGGTACAACGTATTTACCTGTTCTTTTTATTTATCAACTCAAAGTATTTCTCATAAGCTGATCATATATTTCCACACAAAAAACGACATCAACTCAACTTTCTTTTTTTAAGTGAAACAGAACAAATGTAAAAAACATGTCAACAATAACCTTCTTCATGAATATTATCTTTAACAAAATAAAGTAAATTTCAAATATGACTGCCAATATTAGATATTGATGCATTCATTCTGTTGGTCAGTTGGTTATGTCAGCGGATAAGAATACGGCGTTCGTTCCAGAGATTGCCGCGTTAACAGAAACAAACTTTTCAGCTTTATGTTATTAGTACTGATAGTTTAAATTTATTTATAATACTGCAGAAAAGCCAAAGGACAACTACTAACCTCTTGTTACCAATAAGCATGATAACCATATTGGAGTTGGAATGTTGGCGGGCGTCCTCCAGCCAGGTGGTTAAGTGGTTGAAAGTCTCCCTCCGAGTGATGTCGTACACTAGGAGAGCACCGGCCGCTCCTCTGTAGTACGATCGGGTGATCGATCTGGAATTTATTTTAAAAAGAATTAAATAGCAAACTTACCTATCTAAATAAAAAAAAAATTAAGTTTTCAATTGTGTAATGTGTTTGTGCACGTTAATCTCAAGAACAGTTGAACCAATTTGAATAAAATTTTGACTATTCTGAATAGAGATCCTTACGAAAACCCCACAGGAAATAAACATTAAGGTTGTTGTATTTGGATAGATTAAGGTCATTAAGGGCATGTCGACACCAGCCGGGTTAACTAATGTAAAAATAAAATTGACATAATTTTAACAAAAAAAATTGCAGGACAGACAAATAATTCTTTTTATTGTTTTTTATCTCTAAAAGTTACAGTAAATGTATGTTCTCAAAGGCATGTGAAGTCCACCAACCAGCATTAGGTCAGAATGATGGACTAAGGCCTTCATCATTCGCATTGTGAGAGAAGACCAGAAGCATGCAATGGATCCTTGACAGGTTAAAAATAATCTTGCATATCTTTTACATGAGGATTATAATATCAACAATCTTAGATTTAATGTGACAAACCACAAAATTAAATGATACTTCTCCCATAGAGAAAGTTATGGAATGTTGTAAATTTTCATAATATAATATCAGAGCTCTAAATATTACCCCAGGACAAAGATATTAATGTACATTATATTATTAACACTTGACAGAAAGTTAATTGCATTTTTTATCTTTACTATGTTTGATCCCTGCTACAGGATACTATTATATGAAAAATGAGTTGTTATGAATTATTATAAATACCTTCCCTAGACAAAAAAACGAATTTAAGTTTAAGTATATAAAATATTCTCAAATTCGGCCGAAAAATGCTGAATAAAACCAGGCTGATGAAACTGTGGTCCTAGGTCCAATTACTGAAGTCCACACAACCAAAGTAATATTTTGCAAGAGCATATATTATATAAAAAACTTAGAAAGAGCTGCTGTGAACAATAAGAAACCTACCTAAATGCCTCCTGGCCAGCCGTGTCCCAGATCTGCAGTTTGATTTGCTTGCCATCAATGGTGATCATGCGAGCACCAAACTCCACACCAATAGTCAGGTCGTGCACTGGCTGGAACCTTTTGTCTGTGAACTGCAGCAGCAGGCAGGACTTGCCTACACCTGTGAACAAATAGTATGTTACGGTGTGTTATGATATGGGTTGCTTTAGTAGCATGTGTTTGTATCATTGTCACTGAAATTGGAATTTAATAAAGTATTTTGTATTTAATAATAAAGTATTTGTCAGTAACCCATTAATGACCCACTACAGGGTCGGGTCTCCTCTCACAATGAGAGGGATGTAGGCCTTAGTCCACCACGCTGGCCTACTGCGGGTTGGTGGACTTCACATGCCTTTGAGAACTTTTTTTTTGTGAACTCTCAGGCATGCAGGTTTCCTCATAATGTTTTTCTTCACCGTAACAGCAGGTGATATTTAATTTTATAAAGCGCACATAACTTTTTTACAAAGTCATTGGTGCGTGCCACTGGGATTCGAACCCGGACCCCTCGATTCGAGGTCGAATTCTAAGCCATTGGGCTATCACCGCTTATGGGTTACTTACTTAATGGGTTACTGACAATAAAGTATTTTGTAGTTTTATTAATTTTCTACTTTTGTGTGATCCTTTGTTAACCTTATTTAGCAAAGTTCACTAATAGATATTTGTACTTTATAAAGTTAGTAATGTAGTTAAGTGAATTAAACAAGAATTTGGTTAATTTTTTACATTTCATATTCTGCTAAATATAACAACAATGGCCTAAAATATTGACCTTACTCTTAATCTTGTCAGTAGTCAAGGCTTTCCTTTTGTTAAGTTTCTATGATTTGTTAATTTTATCAATATAAGTTAATTATTAATTAATAAATAAAACATAAAATTAAGAATCAATCCAAAAATATATCCAACAAAAGTGGAATATTATGTTGGTAACTAACATTCCAATGACATAAAAAATACAAAGAAAATCCTTGACAAAGAATCAACAATAGATTTCTCTAATTGTTTGTTTTAATTGTATATTTTGTCAATTGTGTATAAAATAATAATCAAGATATGGTACATAAGTGCGATACCAAATCCAAAATGCCCGCAAATGTACTTTTTCATTATGTAGCGTAGGCGGAACGTTAAATCTAACTAAGCACACAATAGATGGATGTCTATTAGTATCCTTTGAACATTCTAATATTATAAAACAGTCAATTTATCTCATACAAAACATAACATACCTTAACAAATTTCCCAAAAAGAATAACTTCGCCATACAAAGACATAAAAACATCAAATTACATGCAATACGAAATATCAGGAAATAAAATCAATACCTGTGTCGCCAATGATGATGTATTTAAACAAGTAGGCGTAGGCCATTTTATAGTTGTTTTTTGAGGACAAAGAAGAACTGTAACGGCAATAATTATAAACCAACGTTATTCGACAATATTTTAAGATATTAAGACGCAATTTTTACAAACTCCCAGCTGGTTGAATCAGTAGTCAATACAACATAATCTGTCTGTCATGAATAAAAATTTTCTTGTCAACTTGACAGTTATCATAGACAACATGAAATTAAAGCTACTTTTACACATAGGTGTTTGAATAAAATATAATGATTTGGTTATCCTATTTTGTGATTTTATTGTGACGTAAACGGATATTTTAAAATTTTTAGTTTAGATTGAGCTTGATACGGTATACCAAACACCTCATTAGCCTCTTATAATAATTATACAGTGAGTAGAACTGTTGAGATCTTTCACAACTAAAATGTAGAGCCAATTAATGATGTAGACCCAAATTTGATAGAGCCAAATATCGGTCCGTTTTTCGTAAGATGTTTTTATATATTCTGTGGGTTATGTTGTTACCAATACTTACTTATCTGTGTTTTGTCATCCGTTTCTTTTCTTTTCTCGTCCTTCTGTTCTGTCATGTCAATTTTACATTAGACTGTTATTGGTTGATAATATCCAGTATTTCCAATTTGAGATACTTAATTAATGGGTTTTATCATTTCTTTGTCTTTCGAAAATAGTTCGTGGTATTAGGAATGTATTTTTAAAATATTTCGCGAAGGTTTCTATAAGAACAACATTTTTTTTCGTAACCTTAAAGTGTACAATGCCGACAAATCCTATGTTTTGGTACCTGTAGCAATGGAACCTTTGGAAGATTCAGTTTACACGAGGACAAATAAACAAAACTGTGACAATGAAAGTGATAGAAACCGCAAAACTGCACCTGTTCAGCGAGCGCCAGGTAACGACGGAGAAAATGTGTTTACATCAGTGTCACATGAAACGGGTTCGATTTACATTCCGCTAAACGGGCCTCACGCTAGATGCACAAATACTACGTCGAGTAACGACTGTCCCTCCGCCTCGGATGGTTCAAACGCGAAGCAATGTGTTAACGTACGAGCCGACAACGACCCACAAACGACTAAACTGAGCAATTCGACCATAGGCCAGCCTGAACCTTCGTGTAGCAATAAAGTCGATGCAAACATTGTAAACTGTGATAATGGCTCAGAGTCAAACTACGATAGACAGACATGTCAAAGACATAAGGTGTATGTGGATAAAGTAGGGAACAGTAGTTTTAACATTAACACACCATCAACAAGTGGCGCCAGCAGAAGTGGTGATAATAATGCGGCTGAAAGCAGTGGCTTCAGGGAGAGTAGGAAAAGACCGTCAAGTTTGAAGCTAAATAGAACCAATTTGGATGATGAAAGCTCAAGTGATACAGAGAATGATGATTATTCATTGGGTTCTGAAGATGGCTGCATTTACACATACAGAGGGGGTGAACACTTAGCGGATTTGCCAAGTTCATTCTTTAGTCTCGACATGGGTTTGCCATTAGACAGACATCTTCCGATGCCACCAAACTATGCACCTCAGCAACCAGTTCCAAATGCAAGGGAGCAAGGTTCAAGGGTGTCGAGCCCTGATATGGACTTCCTAGAAATGGATTTTGATCCTGGTCCGTCTTGTGAAGTTGATTCTGGTGAGGAGTCTACACCTGATGCTGATGTTGAAGGTGTGAGTATACCAGAAGAGAATGAACCCATAATAAGAGGGACATCGCCTGAATATATGCCAGGAGCGAGGCATGTGCCATTATCTATGCCTATAAACGTGGCGTGTTCAATCCAACCGTGTAGCGACGATTCTCATTATTATAATGTGCCATCAACTAGCAGGGGCCTGGAGGGTGCACAGGGGGATGTGACAGAGGATGTGGAGAGTAATGCTTACGGTCCCTACATAACTCATGTTAATGTAAGAGGTGAGCAACTAATAGTGAGGAGGACTATGATGCAGAGGCCCACAGGAGTTGCTGCTAGCCTTCATGTATCCAGTGGTGACTTGGTATCTCCGAGAGAGATATTAAACTGTAAGTATGTCAGGTGTTTCTGTTTTTATTTTTGTTACAAACTACATCAAAGCTATGCAATATTCTTTCCTCCTTCCATTCTTCGTTCATGCGTTCATAATCTACTGCTGGACATAGGCCTCCCCTAATTGATGCCACTATACCCAGTCTTGGTCCCCTTGAATCCAAAAATATCCCTATGTAAGGCAGAGTGGGGGCAACTATGGGACACCTATATGAAATAAATGTGTAATTGTATGTGTCATTTGATAATCACATTCATTTTGTGTATTACTCAGCTTAAATAACTTTTATCACAACAAGGGTAAAATGTGTTCATTGTATAGAAATTAAAACTGGAAACCACAATTTTGCTAACCCACTATACTTTGTTTGTAATAAGGAAACAATATGTGATTATAAAATAAACAAAAAAATACAATAACCTCATTGAAACTTTAAATTTATAATGGTTTCTTTGTTGATTCTTCCAAACTTCTGATGTAATCAACTTGAAACACCACTAGTTTAAGTTTTGTATTTAAGAATTTGTTTAGTAATTTACTCATAATTGTGTAACTATTTGTAGAATTTTAGGAATCAATGAAGCTTTGATTTCCTTCTTGTCTTGAAAGGGTGAGTCTATGAGTTATAAATTAAATGTATGTCCTTGCCTCGGAGCAACATAATTTATGACAACACTCTAGGGAGGCTTTGGTTGATCAGTTATTTAACAAACCACTTAGTCTTAGTTATGGTAGTCTAGTGGCTAAGACTAGAGAGGACTAGACTAGTGCATTTTCTAAAATAAAATGTCACCTGCTGCAATGCAATGTTGAAGGAAAACTGCTTCTAATTTTATTAGTCAAGGCTAAATTTTTCAGGAGGACCTAGCAGCAGACAATAAAAAATTCACTAACCAAAATAACACAATAGAAATTTTTTACTTATCTTCATTGAATGGTTATAATGTTAATTGGCTTCTAAATTATTATTTTCTTGATAACTGACTTTTGTAATCTTTAAGAGAATAAGGTTTTTTCTAATCAAAAATGAGGTGGAATAAAAATCCACAACATCGTATATTCCTTAGATGATGAAGAGCACGTGGAAGGTGCATTCACATATCAAATCAACCAAGGTGAACGACCAGCATTCGAGCCAGCAAACTTGTCATCAGCACTTTACCACCTCACAATGGCTAAACGTCTGATGTTGGAAAAAACCAAATCTGATGTTGAAGTTCAGGACATTGCAAAGTCCAGTGAGAAAGAAAAGGTAAGAAATTTATACCACACCTCCACAACGAACTGCTCCTTCTGCTTGTGGTGTGTTCTTCTCCTTCTGCCCAGTAGAGCTACTGTGACTCCTTTCTTCCTTTTAGTCCTTGGTAGTCCACTGCTGGACACGGGCCTCCCCTAATCGATGCAGATTCACTGATTCACTTCAGATTGACCTGGTCCAGGGCAAGCTGAATCCAATGGTTTCCCAATGTCTTCAGGTCATCAGTCCACCTGGAAGGAGGGTGGCTTTTTCTCCTTCTGCCTAAACATAGTTTGAGGACCATTCTTTCGCATCGATTGTCAGTCCAGCGAACGATGTAGCCAGCCCATTGTCACTTTAATTTCCAAACTTTGAGAGCTGCTGTGACTATACACCCGAAAACGGTGCATTTCCAGGGTACATCAAAGGAGGAAGAGTCTAAACCAGAAGGAGAGATGTCAGAAGCGGCGGCTTGCGTGGATCCACCGAGGTGTATGGTGTGGTCTGAGCGCGAGGCGTGTGAGCGACAAGTGACGCAGATAGGGACCTCGGCGTGTGGCGCCACTGCTGTTGTTAACGTTTTTGTGAGTATAATACCTAAAAACTCGGCAAAATACATTCATAAGATGTTGTCTACAGTTTTTTGTGTGCAAGAGAACACATAAAATCTGAGAGGGCTTTTTTCCAATGAAGGCAATATACATTGTGTTTGTACAAAGGTGTTGTTTAATAATTAATATATGTTAGGTGTCGTTTAATAGGCACCTATCAGATGCCCATATTAATTCAGTCCATATTAATGATCCTCTCATTTTTTTAATAATATGTACGAGAAAAAGGAATACTATTGGCAAAAATATCATTTACAGAAAGTTATTATTTGTATGCCTACAATGTGTTAATTTTCAGATTGCATTGGGCGTGCCTGTTAATTTAGAAAGAATAAATACAGCTGTTGGTACAAGATTAAGAGCAAATAATGCGCCCCTACCAAGGTAAAATTAAATGTAATTAAGTTTTATATCGACGGGCTATGTCTAATGTAAAGTCTAGACCAATCTAATATAGTCATCATATTTTTACAATTGAAGAGGTCCCAGGTCAGATTATAAGACCCTGAATACCCTGAATGTATAAGTTTATATTTTTGTTAGTAAAATCAAGAGACCATTGAACTATTTTATAATCTTGACAGTTCCCATGGCCAAATAATCCATTAAAATGCTCTATGGTATTTAACTAAATTACAGTTTCTTTTGATGTTATCTGAAGTATGAAGAATAGGTTTGGCCCAAAGAAAGAGGCAAAATCATGTCTGGTTGCTTCTTGTTCTAACACATCTGTATCAAAATTACAGTCTCGAAGTTGCAGTCGAAAAGACGGTTGCAGTTTGCATTTCTAGATCTTTATCATGTTCAATGAAAGCCCTCCAATAGCATAATTAATGCTCTCAGTTTTAGATGGCCTCCTGAACCTAAAACATGAATAAAAAACATACAGACGAATTGAGAACCTCCCTTTTTTGAAGTCGGTTAATAAAGTGAATGAATGAAAGATGTATCTTCAAACTTCAAAAAAAAAAAAATGAACCAATTCTAATATTGCTCTGCAATCATTTTCCAGGTATCTACTGTCCCGTGCAGTGGCCGGCTGTACCGCTGCTGACATTGTGACCGGGATCCAAAGGGCTTCGGATGGGCTCGTCACAGCCAGGTTCTTCCCTATGTACCCCGAGAGGGCTGTGTCACTCTCACACTGGCTGGCCGACTGGATATCTCTTGGTAACTATCATTGCGGTAACTTCCTCATGTTTCCACAGGTCCAGATAGATAAATAGGAAAAGAAAAGATAAGAAACAAATTTTAATAGACTTTTAGTTAAAGCAGTGGGCAAAATGCGGGAGATGTCATACAATGTTTATGTTAAACTAGCTCATCCGGCAGACTTTGCTTCATCTTCCATATATAAAGAAAAGACATACTACTGTTAAAGAAGAAAAAACAAACACAATTTATTTTTTATTTTTAATGCATTCTATTCAAATTATCTCAACGTCTCTTTGGACTTACTTTTTTGAAACCAAATCAACGGATTCATTTTTTTACATATGTATAGATAGATATAGATTAGCTTAAATTCATGAATATCATCAATTTAATGTTTATTTATAACTTATATGCGAGGGTCAGACAGTCCTATCCTACTTCTTCCTACAGCTATTTTAAATGCAAAAGTTGATGGGGATGGATAGATGTTGTTTAAGAATGGAAAATGTTCTGAGCCGTTTTATCTTATGTTATTCCAGGTGCGGTCCCAATAGTGACGCTGAACCTGCAGATTGGCTGTGAGGGCGAGGTCCCGGACGCGTGGCATCACCAGATGGTGTTCGGTGTGTCCTCTCACGGCGTGTACCTGTGCAACCCAGTGGAATGCATCCCGGAGACTGCGCTGTGGCCTCGCCTTACTTCCCCCTCGGTGTTGCTAGTGCGCTCGCGAGACGTACTGGCCAGGTTCACGGCAAATACGGACTTGACGCCCCTCATGGCGGTCCCAGATAGGCGTTTCCACACCTTCAATGTTTTTGGTGAGTTCAAAATAACAGTACCTTAAATACCGGTAAAGTGTCTCAGCAACCTACTTGATTACATCCTGGATAATGCCCGATGGCCTGACTTCGGTGTTTGTAGTATGGGCACACTCATTCTGGCAAGGTTCACAGCGAAAACGGTTCTGACATCCCTAATAGCAGTGTTAAGAGGCATATTAAGCATGTTCGATTACAAGGACTGCCGGATAAGACAGCGGCCGTATTACCGCATTCCTAGTATTTTTTAAATTTAAGTTGGTCTTCATCAAGCTTCTTCAAGCGACGGCGGCTCAGAAAGTCTCCGCGCGGCAACGAATACCGTGCAGTTCCGCTTGTTAACGTAGAATCAAGCTTGTTTAATGTGTTGTTTGTATGTGTTGTGTTGGGAAACCAACAAGCCTAAGAATTCCGCCCGGCTGTCTTACAATCTGCCTAACCCATTAGTGACCCATTAGTCGAGTGTCATCTCACAATGAGAAGGATGTAGGCCGCCGTCCACCGCTGGCTTAGTTGGGTGGGGTCTAATCTAACTTATAGATATTTTAATCTAATATCAACGTCCTCAAACCTCAAATCAACCTTTTCAATTTCAGGTCAAGTGGCGAACGTGATCCGCGAGTGGCGAGCTACGGGATGGTCGGAACATGGCACCCGGACACGTCACATCCGCCTCCCCGCCGCCTACCAAGCGGGCGTCACCGTTGCTGCCCTCACCGGCTCCGAGGCGCACAGACGACTGATGCATGCCGCTCAGCTGCCTATACTGTCCCAATGCCAGACCATCACTGAGTGCAAACCACCCTAGAACTAAAAGGAAGGGATGAAAGGTCTATGTATAATATTCGTTTTATCTATTGATATGATATGAGATATTAGCGGTATATGGTATACCATCTCTTGAAAGGTTCAGGACCATGTGAAAACGATCTTGTCTCTTACTGGTGATAAAGAAATGTCTCCATTCAGTGAGGTATTTAGTTATTAAATATGTGATGGCTCCCTGCCAGCTACCAGAGTAATGTCACTATAGCCACGCTTTGGGCTCTGAGGCACATAGACAATTGATGCATGCCGCTCAGCTGCCTATACATTCTCAATGCTAGACCCCCATGAATTGCAAACCATCTGAACACCCCTGCAAGATCTATGTATAATAATCAGTTTATCCATGAAGTGTTAGTGGTACCATTTTGATGGCTTACTAAACAGGACCATGTGAAAATGATGAGTCTATCCTAATAACAAATAATTAAAAAGAGATTTCATTGCTGTAAACAGCTTCAAAAGACAAGGACTGATTTTTTGTGGAGCTTATTTTATACGAAATACGTTTTAGCAATTCTCTTTCACCAGCTTCTCTCAGTATATGAACCCATAATCTTCCATAAAATTTTTATCTATCTAAAATAATTGCAAAAAAGACGCACCGATATTTGTGTACCACCGAAATATTATTTACACGCAATATCACCAATCTCTATTGAAAAAAAAATCTATAATAGTAGTGTAAATCAATCCTTAGAGTGTATATTCATTAAGTTTTTTCATCTATTACGGTTTGAATAAAGAACATGTACCTAAAATACTTTGCGTTAGGTTTATGGATAAACTACATGAACCAATTGATATAAGGTATACTCTTTAAGATGGTGTAGGCAACTTTCAATTGTTTTGTCATTACTATTATATTTTAGGTTTCGAACTGATTTCAGTGTCGCTCAAAGCTTATTCATTAATTTGATTATGTGTACAGTAAATATTAATTAATACATATTGTCTTATAGCCGTACTCACAGACATTCATTAACAATAATGGTTTCTTATGAAAATAAAGATGACACTTATGTTAATACGAATAAAGACGATTAAATTACTTGGTAATGAACATTACGTTAAATGACGTCTCTGAGTGCGGCCGTTAGTGATGCAATTATGTAATGAAAGCTTATGTGATTGGCTAAATTTTATTAGCCTCAAAACAAAACGTTGTATATAATTTTGTAAGATTGATATAAATATATAATTAGTACTTGTTAGTCAATTGGTGCTTACTAGTCAAAATTATATTAGCACATACTTTCACTGTATCAACACATTTTGTATAAACTATCGCACTCATAGCTATTTGTATTCTATGTATTTAATCCTCTAGTATTTAATTATTTAACACCAACTGTGTCGGTTTGTTTGAAGCAATTATACAGGTTTTTGCCAAGTTGAACAGTTTTATTGCATTAAATTTTATGTTATGCAATACGGCAAAAAAAATAGTAGTAATTTTTGTATATTGGTAATAATGAAATCAACTTCAATGTAATTAAATTTTAACGTAATATTTTACCGGAGAATGCAAGTCGCTACGCAAATGGGTTATTGTGCCAGCACTATTTAATTTTGAACGCGATTAAAATTATATGATAATAAAAATAGTAAAGACAAATGTCTTTCTTATCCACAAATTCTAATCACAGTCATAAGTCAGTTTCGTAAGCTTCAAATAAACTCACATAATTTTTTTTATTCGTATTATAATTCTGCAGTTGTTAAGTTGGTCGTTAATATTCATAGATAGAAACGTTAATTTTAAGATGGTACTGCTTTTTGTAAAGGAACAGTCACTGTATCCTCTTGACGTAACTATCGATATAAAACAATGTTATGTATAACATTATATTTTTGGAATATACTAACTATGATAGAATTATCTGACTTTTCTTTCAATTTTCCCTAACCAAATGGAACCAAAAAACCTTTCTAGTTTGTTTGATAGTCTGTGGTATTCATTATTGCTTGCGTCAAAATAATTTATTTTTAATTAACAATTTAACACTATACATATAAATTCAGAAAAACAATTTCCTCGTTAACATCTAATGTAATTAAGACTAATTAAGTATAGCATTCCGCATTACAAGGTTATGTTTAAAGCTGGGTTAAAGATTTAGTTACTGAGAAACATAAGTAACATTGTAAAATATCGGAATTCATATAATATCTAAACATGGAGGTATCGGATACAATACAGTAAGTGGCTGATGTTGAGGCTGTTATTACAATCTTTATTTTATTTAGTTGTATTGCTTCACCAGGCTTGTTGCAAACTGTTTATGGATACGCCATTGACCTTTGATATGGCCACACTAGTAGCCGTCTTTATAGAAGAAAAAAATCTTATAAAATATATTATGTAATTTGGAAATGATGTCTGTACAGGTACAGTGTTGATTGAAAATTGGGAATGATATTGTAGGAAACCTACTGAAATAAAACAATCGAATACATTTTTTTTTTTATTAAATTTTAATTTATGCTTATGAAAGTGAAAAAATAAATCTTGATCATTTCAAATGCCTAGCTACATATTCAGTAGTGGTAGAGGGTTGGGTCATGTAATGGATTATGGATGTCCAAAACATTAATACATAAATTTTAGTTATAGTGAAAAATAACCTTTTTAGTCATAGTGAAAAATAACCTTTTTTAGTATTTGGATTTAATCCAAATAGAATAAAAGCACATGCACAATACAGTAATAACACAATTTCAATTCTCGAACATACAAAATGTCTTTGTAATGAGCAGCTCTGAGATTTTATTTCTAAACAATTCACAAAATATAATTAAATTTCACCATTACATTTACAATCATATTTTTGTAGTTATATAAAATAGTAGTAATAAAGTAGTAAGTTATATAAATAGTTTTTTACAATTCATATTATTATATTCAAGAGACGAACCTATTCCCAATCTGATATATTTTTGGTAGCAGCATATTGCCTCATATAAGTCAACAGCATATTGACTCATATAAGTCAACAGCATATTGCCTCATATAAGTCAACAGCATATTGACTCATATAAGTCAACAGCATATTGACTCATATAATAAGTATATTGATTCATATAAGTAAGTCAGACATTATCCAACTTTCCCACAGATTCCATATTGTCATTCTGCATCCATCAAACCATTACTGTGTATATTTTGGCAGTATCCACCTAAACTTTACTTTTGATTGATTTGTCGACTGCAAAAACCTAAAAGTCTTAAAACTGAAACTTTTCTCCCTTCATTCCAGTGTTTATTACCCTGTAATAATATCTATATGAATCTATATGAAATCTTTAGAAAAAATTGATTACGTTATGCAATACATCTACTATACAAACATAGCTACCTAACATCAAGTCTCGATAGGACTCAGAGGCCTTGAAATACCTACCTACTAGGAATAAAGCTAAGATATACATACGTTTTAAACTGTTTTGTGAAGCACTTTGATACATTGAATTTTTAAACGATAAATACCAATCTCGTGATCCAAGTTAATTAAAAAAAACTCAGTTCAACTTGAAGTCTTTGAGGTTTATGTATGTTTTTGCTAAGATAAACTTACATATAATAATATGTGTAGTGCTAATATATTTATAGTCAGTCTCTCTCTGTCATAAAATTGTGTTAGACACAGCATGTGAATAGAATGATTGAAGATGACGATTACCTACCACTCTGTTTTTATTTTTTGGTGTTTATGAATAGCTAGTAACTAAATTTTAACTGTGCCATTTTACTGTAAAGTTAAATTAGCAGCAGCTTTGTATTCTATATATAAAATAAGCAATTACTGCTTACGGACATTATAATAATGAGCTTATATAATGTAAGTTATGAGAAAAAATCAATTCCGTTCTATACTGTACTGTAATTGCAAATTAATTAGCTCGTATAATTTAATTATAATAAGTGCCAAAGGTTACTTGTAGAAAAATGTTATGCAACCTAAAATATTTTTTACAACTTTAGATTAGCTGTTCTTGGGTTTAACAGACACCTTTTACATTCTTGTACAAATTTGTAGTACTTTTCAATATTACCTTCACTGGGATGAAAAACTTTGTGACCTTTAAAATTAAATATAAATTTAAAAATGCTACATAATATATGATATTATTTTATGTAACAAGAAAATTACCATAATACTTAATTTGGCACCAAAATTTAACAGTGTATAATATTTCAATTGGTAGTGCATTATTAAAAAAAAACTCGTTTTATTATAGTCATTTCACATAATTTAAGAGTCGTAACTTTAATGTTGATAATGTTGCTAGTTTCAACATAACAATGTTGTCCAAGTTGAATATACAAGTATCTAATATATTTTTAATAAACTTTTCAATGTTTAAAATCACATAATAATATGTATGTAAATAAACTTTACAATTAAAACATTTCCCAAACACCAATTTAATTTCTAAACAAATTTAGATTATAGTGAGGTAATAAATAATGAATATATCATAAATGGACCTACAATGGTAAATAAAATGTATAGATGCTTCTTTCATGTTGGCGAGCGGTGCTACGTGTGAGTTGCTTGTACGAATGCACCAATGCAGTTTGCACTATGTAGCAGTGACGTCACGCGCAACAAGCCACGCGTAGATACTTGTACACGTGTAAATTATCGTATACAAACAAAAAGTACGCCACGTCACGTCCACGCCGTAAGGCTGTGGAAATCGCTTTCGCCTAAGGTTAGACAGTCTGAAACTATCTTAACGTTCAAAAAACGTGACAAAGAATACTACTTCTCGTTGGGTAATTAGTATCCTATATTTGTATGTGTGTGTGTGTGTGTGTGTGTATGTATTTATGTATGTGTGGGTGCATGTATATTTTTGCATTTATTTATTTTTTAACACTTTTGACATAATTTGGTACACACTAAGTTTGCCTTTAGTTTTCCACCAGCGGGTCTGCTGGAAGATATTTCTATGTGGAATAAGTAGTGCCCTTGTACAGAGTGTTCTAGTTAATTTTATTTTTATGTATTTTTACTGTGTGTACGCACCTTGCACCGCAAGCCAAGATGTATTAATGCATCTATACGGTGCTATTGTGCATAAAAATGAGATTATTATTTTTGCCTGTTGTAAATAGCATCGAGAAGTTTCAAGAACAGTTCCGGCGCTCTCGACGAGCCGCCAAAGTTCTTCGCTAGACCGACGACCTCATCGTATCTCGTGCGTTCCTCTTGCCTATATAGCGTGGGGATATCTAACTCTTCGTATAACCTCTTTATCCTCTCGATGTGCGCTGGCTCCGGGCTGCCGTAGCACGCCGTGAACACCCTTCTCTGTGCTTCGTTGCAATGCTGTAGTGCAGTCACTGCGAGCCAGGAGCACTTGCCCTCTTGGATGTCGGTCCCCACCTTACCTGTGACTGATTCCACGCCGAAGCAGTCTATGAAGTCGTCCTGTAGAAAGAGACATTCCTAATTGAAAAATTTCGTTATTTTCTTTGTTTGTTCACAGTTCCGCGAATGCAATTAGGCAGCTTATGTCGACCTCTGAGATCACTTAAAATTAAGTGTATATTAATGTAGTGTTGTGTTACAACGTCATTTCATTGCAATTAATAACTTCCTACGTCACATCTTAGCAAAGGAAAATGCGTTTTAACTATTCGTCCAATGTGAAAATTTTACACGAGAAAAATATAGGTACTTACTTGGTCGCAAATTATAGCATAAGCGAGTAAAATCAAGTATTTGTATCAAGTTTATCTTTACTTCCTAAAAGCTAAAACTTTAATCTTACCTGCATTTGAAATATTCGCCCGATTTTAAAGCAAATCTCCTCGGCTTTCCTGTGGTTTGCTTTATCATTATCATTGGCTAAATGCATGCCAAGACAGACTGGTAACTTGTATGTGTAGTACGACGTCTTATATTTAACGATAGCGTTGTATCTATCTACCGTAAATAGACTATAATCGTTCTTGTTGCGATGCGCCATAGTGTAGTCTAAATGTTGACCAACAGACGTAAACAACAAAGCCTAAAATATAATTAAACATTTAATATGCAAGTATATTATTGTATATTATTGCAACACTGCCTGTCCAATAAAAAGACACAATAATATACAACGGGTTACCATAGCATCAATATGCATCAAAAACAGACTATGAGAGACTTTATAACCATAACTAAGTAATAGTCTCTAAAAATACTTTTAAACCCCACTTTGTAGCTCAATCAGGAAACGCGCAGTTTGAATCGTGAACGACAGTCAACGACCCAAGATTGACACCACTTAGCCTACATAGGGACATAATAAAATGCTCCCATAGTAGGTGCTCTGTCTGTAACCCATTAATGACCCACTGCAGGGTCGGGTCTCCTCTCACACTGAGAAGGATGCAGGCCTTAGTCCACCACGCGGGCCTAGTGTGTAGACTTCTTATGCCGGGCACTACAGGCATGCAAGTTTCCTCACGATGTTTTTCTTCACCGTTACGTTCGTGATATTTAATTTTGTAAAGTACCTACACCTACACCGAGCCACTGGAATTCGTACCCGAACTCCTCAAGTTCGAGGCCCAATTCTAAACCACTGGGCTATCACCGCTGGTGCTCTAATAATAATAATAATAATCTATGCCTATATCGCACAGTATTTTCAAGTTGCATATTATGGTCTATATCACACAACTCGTCGAAGACTAAAATTCTACCCGCATTTTCTGGTTTCGTGGCAACACACAGTTACACTCCGCGTGTAACTGTGTGTACTGTGTACTGTGTGTACACAGTTCAGTATTCACATTCAATTTCCCTACCTATTAAATTAATAGGGACCGAGGTGAGGAGGACAATGACATGAGGTTCTTAGGAGGGAGACAACGAAAGCCGGCAATCTATTGGTGACCCTGTGTGTTGCATTTGTATATTATACTACACTATACTATACTAGAGACAATGGTGATCAATTACCATCAAGTACTCGAATTACCTGTTTGTTTTTTGCATAAAAACAGTGACACTTGCCTTAAATTAGAAAATAAATAATCTGTAAAACTTACATCATTAAACTCATCCATTATGTCGAAGAACTGCGGTAGGTGACCGAAACTGGTCCGCAATACGTGAACCATGGAGGTGTAGATGAGTATACTGTCGTTGATGGCTCCCAGTCCCACGTTCGGCAGCATATACCAACATGGCACGCCGCGACGCTTCAGCGACCCGTCCATGATGTCATCCAACACTAACAAATACGCCTGTAACTGTGTAACAAATTTACATGTAATTAATTTATGTTATATATAAAATTCTCATGTCACAGTTTTAAGGTCAGCTAGTTTTAATATAATATAATAATTTATTGAAATTTGAATTTGACACGTAACGGAATGTACGAGTACGTACACGTTATGTTTGTCTATGTGTGCATGTCAATGTACTCCAACTTATAGTAGTGTGTGTGACGTGTCTTTTGATAATTTTCGTGTATTTCTATGCTTAATCAAACACATTAAAAATGTGAACTTTTGGTTTAAACAAGATTTACAATTTTTATTGTATGTTGGCCTTTTAGTTAAATAAAAGTGATATGTTGATACTTTCTACGTGGTCAACCATTCAGCTACTGCTCAGATCAAATATTTGACTAAATCTTGTTATGAAACTTAATCAGCTAGGCGAAAAATAACTTTAAATTTCTCTAACTCCTCTATTTTTGTAGGTGTACTAGTCTTGTGTGTGTTCATGGCAGCCAATATACAATAAATCTTATGATGTAATAGTCTATTTATTTTTCGATAACATAATTCCAAAATCAAAATAATTTCGTTTTTACCATTTCAACGCACCATCCCAATATTCTGCTTAGCCGTACAGATTCATCTGTTATGTTTTCTGGTTTCTCCAATATCTCATACGCCATTACCGTTGATAACCCTCTAGCAAGTTTTCCACCAGATAAATTGTAATCTAAAACCTGCAATTTGAAAGTTTAAAAAATACTTTGTAAATTTTTAGTTGAAAAATCCATGAGTTTTTTTGCATACTAACTGAAGTGTTGATATTTCGTTGTGACCAATGACCAACGACCACCCACCAAATTACTTGTATTGACAGGATGGATAACGGAATCGAATCAAATAGAAACATTAAAAGTATTAAAAACATATAAAATATGAAACTGAATGGCATAACATATTTTTGCACAAAATCATTTATGATTCAATGACTGCAAATAAATGAGAAATTATGAACTTAACATCATAGGTAAGAAAATACAATTTTGTTGTTACTTACAAGGTACTAAATCGATTTTTTAAATTGATATGTTAAAATAGTGGAGATGCCCTGGCTGTAAGCATGTAGCTATAATATGGACATTACTTTCTAACCAATCATGATTATAATTTAATTGCACAAACATACCTATGCTAATTTTTATTTATTACCATTCTCAACAAAAATTGATAGAAAAATATAATAAGGATGATGTAATGAATTACAACAGATTGTGCTAAGAAATATTTATGACATTATTATGAAAGTCTTTTTTGCACAATCCATTTGATGTTGAATGCAAAAAGCTATAACTGATCATTAATTATGTAAGTACTTACAGCCTTATGTATATCGCAAGTGACCTTATCAAATAAGGTAACATCAGTAGTCAGGTGATTAAAACCATACATACCTATTTTCTACAACTTTAGTTAATAACTTAACATCTGTGGATTATTATTAATTTGTCACCCCTCTTATACTATATTTTCTAATTAAAAAATGATTAGTGTCATTTTGATGATTTTAATCAAAATAGCAATTAAGTATAATGATTAATGTGGTTGCTATTCATGAGGACTAAGATGTTCACTGTACATAGAAACTGCAACTTGTGGCAACTACTACTTAAGTAAAACCCTCCGTTCCTCCCAAGATCTGTTGTTTCCGCTGATAAGATGCTATTCTCATATATACCTGTTTAATCCAACTGGCGACATCTGTGACATCTTTAAACTTGGGATTAGTGGCAATAGAATCCAATATCCCAGGCAACACATCATGGAATGTTTCCTTCTGCCTTCTCACTTCATTGATAGATGCATTTGTAGACATTCTAGAGATTAGTTTTGGTGGTAACCTAAAATGAAAAATCCTTTTATCATATTAAGAAAAGAGGCATAAATATTTGTTAACTTAATTACTTCTTCGTTTTATAGTTGCAATAATTTTCTAAGAATAACAAATTATAAAGTTAGTTTTTAAAAGAGCTTTTTGTGATTATGATGCATATTTTAGAATATTGTTTTCAACATTTGATTTTGAATATATTTAAATAAATTAACAAAGATATTTAGTCTCCTGTTCAGTTTAAATTATAAAGTAATGCAATAAAACCTGCAAATTGAAGTATTACTCAGCAGCAGTCTGTGTAAACAAAACTTGGAAAAAAACACTGCCTTATAAAGACTCATACCGTGCACCACACACTACGGAAGTCACAAGCAGAATGAGGATATAGAATTATGAATCAGTACGTAAATAAGTAAAATATTATTTTAAAGATGGTTTCTGATTACATTGAGATACTATGAAAGAGTGGCTTTAAAATGACAATGTAATCATTTTTGTGATCAGCTATGAGTACCTATACTTTACAAGACATCTAAGGATAAAATGTTGTAACCTTTAACCTGAGTGTACCTGATATATTGTAGTGTATTTATTTATAGGTGGAAAATTAACCATTCTTATTCAAATAATAACAGCATGCTTTTGCTATTTCACTAGCACTATAATCCCGTGAAAAATAAAACTTGGAGGAAACTTAGTATAGAGGAAGCCCCAAATATACCCAGTATACTCGGGATTCTTGGGCATTTCCCAAAAATATTTCAGGATGAATCTGGGCTATTATTAAAAACAACAAAATTGATTTACCAGCATTAAACACAAACTGACTAAATAACTACTAAAGTGATTTGGATAAATCTTGCTGCAATGCAAGTCTAGTAAGCAACCTAAGTAAGTGATGGGATGATTTTCAATATAGAAAAATTAAAAAACTAGATATAAGAGTGAAAGACTCACAAACTCCTGAAGGGATTTGTTTGAAACTTGATACAGTGAAAGTAACTTAGGGTAGGTTATAAGATACTTTTTGTCCTGGAAAGAATGTTGGGTCTCCTGTTGGATTTAGCTGGAAGAGGATGGAGTGGGTGGAGAAAGGCTTAGCTTGAAAAATATCCTTGACACAAGATAGGACAGCTAGTATTGTTATAAAATATAGGTAGATTTACTTTTTTTTTAATTTTAAATCATTTCAAACTTGGAATCATGTATCTTAGAACCTTGGATAGGCAGTCAGCATTAAGAGCAGAGTGATACCTGCCAGGTCCAATAGTAATATATATAAAAAGATACTCACACACAGAATAGATTTTAAAACAACACTATAGTGAGAAGTCGAAATATAACAAATACAATTATTGCGTTGCTCTTGAATCTTTGGCCCAGGTTATGACACGAAGTGTTAAGAAATAATGATGATATATTTTCTCTCCGTGTGACTATATCATACTAATGTTCTAACATGCATTACAGTAATTATATAGTGTCAAAATGGTTTAATATGCATTAACATAAAGTTAATAATGGAATGATTGCATCATACTATTAGCTAGCCCGGGCGGCAGGCTTCACCTATTTCAAGTTAAGGAGTTTTACACAAATTTTATTGCAAAATACCCTTTTAGATGTTCAATTTTCCAAGCTCCCTTTAATAATATAAAGCCAAGAGTGGCTTTCTGCCATTCATAAATATTGCCTACTAGCTGACCTGGCACACTTTGTTCTGACAAATATAGGTAAATTAAATGGTTTATTTTACTACTGTTTTAGTGAGACTAACTAACAACAATTCATTTTTATACATTATATTATTATACTATAGATGTAATGCATGTGATACGAATAACATGTGATATGTACCTATTTAAAATATTTATGTATTTTCCTTAATCTTTAATTAGAAATTTAAATGAGTGTTAATCATATTTTATTAATTAATTTAAAAAAACAATTAGTTTTAAACTGTATTGTAGATGTAAGAGCTGTTATAATTTATTCGGGAAGGTACCTTACTGCCACCCTCTTAACCTGTTGTGAAGCTGTATATTCTTACTGTGTTGTTTTTGTTCGGAGGTGTGTTTGGGAGAGATAACTAGTCAATTTTAGTGAAACATCTTAAAGCTGATTTAGACTACGACATAAATTTCAGAAATTAATATCTCCTCTATTGTAATATACAATTTTTGTGTGTGATTTTACGTGTGAATAATTGTGACCGGACAGCTCACACCCGAAACTCTGGCAGACAAGAATAATATAACCCATCAAAAACTTGCAACAAACTCCTTCTATAGTCAAAGGTGTGAATTCGAATATAAAATCAAGTCAATTTAATACAAAGTGGTTGGATAACTGTTTCCATAGAATGGTTGGTAATGAATTACACACATTACTTTAGCCAATATGAAGTAATTACTGCACAGAGCAAAGTTTTACTGATTAAATAAAAATATATAGATTATATATTTATCAACATGCTGCAGAACTCACCCAGATGGTAAAGTTTACCTGTTTTTAATTTTAAATTTTTTTATCGCTAAAGAACAATACATTAGTCCAGGATCATGGTACATTTTTGCACTTTACTATCAAGGTAATTTTCTGTGAGTAGTTTCATTTTTCTGTGTGAAATTCTCAACTTGATTTCATTATCAACTGAGAGATCCATCGGGTCTGTTGTTTAATAACCAAGATAAAAAATTTAACCTGTCTGAAAACTTTCAACCACTCTAGAGACAAGGATTCTCACACGGCCCATTATGGGACACTAATTATAATGTCACAATAAATTTCACAATTAGAAAAACACTTTCATTTACACATAGTTAAACACTCTGTTTTTCAATGCCATTTAAAGTGTTGTAATCATGTGCAACCTCAGATAGGATAACGGCCCTGTTGGAGGTTGGATGAAAGACTGTAGTGACCACTTACCAATCCCATTTCACATTTTAGTTAAAATACAAATAAGAAAAATCCTAACAAAAATTCTAAGAAATGAAGAATCTTACCTTTGATGCTTGGTGCATGTTACAGGTCTCAAAAATTTCATCGTAAACCCAAAAAAGTTAGGTATTTTATTCATGTTGAATTAATTCGGTGAAGAAGACACAGTAGGCCACAGCTTTCTCTGACCGATTTGTTCGCCGTTAAATATCAAGATTGTCATTTCATTACGAATACATCACTCAGAAGAATTTATCGGTTCGTATATTTATTTAAAACATCTAAATACGAGTTAGACAAGTGCGTTATAATAAACAACTGCTTTGCAAATTAGTAATTAATAGTGGCTTTCGATTTTAAGTAAATTTAAATAACAAACACCAACTTATATTAAAATTTGTCAAATTATCATTTAATTATGTATTATGTATGTCATTGTCAATTGTCAACGTCAACTGAAACTGAAAGTTAAGAGCGGAACCAGAATAAATGCGCTCTTTGACAGCTACCATTATCTATTTATTACTCTATTGATTTTATTGAAATAGTTCAGAATTTTTTTTATAAATAAAAATGGTAATATAGGTACAGATACAGATACCTAGAAAGAAAATAAAGTAATGTTTTAATATTTTTTATTAGCATGTCCAGGGCTTAGTACGACCTCAATGGCAGCCATATCAGCGCCACATTCAACTTTGATATGGCAACTAATATTCTAATGTTGTCATTGTCAACAGTTGTAAATTGTCAATGTCAATTGTCGGGTGAAAAGCGCGGGAAACGTTGAAATAGGCGGGAGTGTTTTTCGAGCATTTAATTAATTTTATTTATTTAAAGTAGTTTTAAAGATCAGTTGAGTAGTTTAGTTTACTTTTCTTTTTTGTAGATTATTGTATATATTTAAATTTGTAAACAATAAGGAATAGGTAAGTTTTTTATATGTTGTAATTAATGAGGGACGAGGGCGACCCCTTCGACCCTGGGGGACCTGATATTCAGGTTCCCCAGGTCGGAGCCAATATAACAATCAATAATGAATCTAGCATGGATACAGATGGTTCATTAAGATCAGATAGAAAGCGTGCTAAAGCTGTTCGTAAAATCTGTAAAAATTGTAATAAAAAAAGGAGGACTGATAAGTCCAAGGGCAATCCAAACAAGAAGTGTCTCTGTTCGAAGGAAAGTGAAGATTCAAGCGAAAATGACAAAAAGATTCAAAAGAATGTAAATAGTATTGTTGAGAACGATAATATTTCTACTTTGCATGTATCTAATAACAATTTAATTTCTGTAAATCCTACTAAGTCTCCAAACATTCCTAGTGACCAGGATACACCCAATCGTATTCGTAATTATATTTCCACAGACCATGCACCTTTCTTAGTTCATGTACAGAAAATCCTTCAGTCACCGTCTGATGGCACCACGCTCCATCCCATCACATTTGGTAATTTTTTAAAGAAAAATAACTCCAGCATCAAAAATATAATCAACGGAAGCTTAAAAAGAATCGGCAGAAATAGAATAAGTTTATCTTTTTCACATTTTGAAGATGCAAATAATTTTGTACACAACGAAATTTTAGGGAAAAATAATTTGAAAGCATTTATTCCATCATTTAATGTCACCAGAGTAGGTCTAGTAAGAGGCGTTCCCGCTGAATGGTCCCTAGAGGAAATAAAAGAAAATGTCTCTGTCCCCTTTGGCTGTGGTGAAATAATAAAGGTACGTAGGATGAACTATAAGGTAATGTCTGAAGGAACACCTGTGTGGAAGCCATCACAAACAGTTGTGCTTACATTTGATGGTCAGATACTTCCCAAAAGAATTTTTGTATGTTACAATGCCTTAAGTGTTGAATTGTATATATATCCTACAATACAGTGTTATAATTGTTGTAAATATGGGCATACAAAATTAAACTGTAGATCAAAACCACGCTGCTACAAATGTGGTAAAGAACACACAGGGGACACCTGTAGCCAGGATGAAAATAATGCATTTTGTTGTTCATGCTCTGGATGTCATTTTGCTATCAATAAGTGTTGCCCAGAGTTTGAAAGACAGAAAAGAATCAAGCTTACAATGGCTCAAAGCTGCTTGTCATATCTAGAAGCTTCCAAATTACATCCATCTATTAGCAAGTCTTATGCTGAGGTTCTAACTTCTGAATCTAATGATATAGTACCTGAGGCTCTAGCTCCACCAAAAACTACAACTACTCCTCATAGATCATTTAAAAAAACAGTTTTCCTGAAACCACATGTTCACAGTCAACAAATAGGTGGTTATGACAAATCTGCTCATAATTCACTTATTAGCGACTACAATCCAACTCTTTCAGCTTCAAATGGATCTGCATTAAACCATAATTTAAATATCTCTTCTATTAAAGATATAATAAAAGAACTCATCAATTCACTCCTTAACCTTAATATAATGAAACCGGACAACGCTGCCTCTATAATAGACCTAATGAATAATGCGGAAAACCACAATGGATCAAGCCAGCTTAATCCAATGGAATTGCCGCAGCATAGTTAGTAAAAAAATTGATTTAATTTACATTATCAATCAGTTTAAACCCTTTGTTGTTACACTCTCTGAGACATGGTTAAAACCTGGATATTCATTCCGAATACCAGGTTACTCATGTCTCAGAGAAGATAGGCCTGATGGGTATGGCGGTGTAGCCATACTCATTGAAAATACCTATTCTTTTTCAAAAGTACAATTGCCTCCACTTAGTGAAGGAATATGTGCTACTGCCGCTTTTGTAAATAATGTAAATATAATCTCTGTATATATTTCTAAGCCCAATGTAAATATTTTATTAGAGCTTGATAATTTATTAGGTCAACTGCCAAAACCCTTTTTACTTTTAGGGGATTTTAATTGCCAACATGTTGCATGGGGTAGTTCCAAGTCAAATTGTTATGGCGAGTCTCTGTTGGAACTACTAGACTCACATAATTTATGTGTGCTTAATACGGGTACAGCTACTCGTCACTCTAGACCAAATGAAGGCAAAAGTGTTCCAGATCTATCTATTTGTTCTCCTAATTTAGCTTCTATTCTTTCATGGCAATCTCTCTCTTCATCATTTGGTAGTGACCACTTTCCTCTTTTGATTTCCTTCCCCTACCCTAAACCCCAACTTTTTAAACAACCTTGCCGTTTTAAATATAAATTAAATAATCCAGATTGGGATCTGTTTAAACTAAACGTCGAAAAACGGGTATCTAGCCTGCCTAAATTGTGCCAAGGAGAGGAGCCAGCCTGTGCTGAGGCCTTAGCTAAAGTAATAATTGCAGCTGCAGATGAAACGTTCCCAGTTAAAAAAAGAAAATCTGATAATATTCCGTCGCCGCCCTGGTGGGACGAAGAGTGTTCTATTGCTGTAAAAAACAGGAAACAAGCTGAAAAAGATTATTGCAGTTCAATGACGTTTGAGAACTTTGACACATACTGTCAGGCTGCTCAGACGTCAAAAACATTTTTAAAACAAAAAAAGCAAGAGGGGTGGCTTAAGTTTTGTGGTTCTTTATGCCCTAATGTAAATCCTTCTCTTGTTTGGCAGAATATTAAAAGATTCAGATCAGCCTTTTTGGAAGGCTCCTCATCGTGTAAAATTTCATATTCGGTCGCAAATCATTTTATGGATAAACTAGCCCCGCCTTCGGTTCCAGAAAACATACCATTTCATTTCACAAATCAAACCCACGATGATCAGACAATATTAAATTTACCATTTACCTTTACTGAATTGACAGGAGTTCTTTCTCATCTTAAGGACTCTACGCCAGGAGAAGATGGTGTACCGTATTCATTTTTATGCAACAATAGTAAACAGCTCCTTAATTATTATTTAAATCTCATAAACTCAGCTATGATAAGTGGACATATCCCTCCATCTTGGAAGTCACAAATTATATTACCCATTTTAAAACCTAACAAACCTGCAACGGAAGCTTCGTCCTATCGCCCCATAGCACTTTCCTCTACTCTAGCAAAAATTGCTGAACATTTAGTTAAGAATAGGTTAGAATGGTTTGTTGAAAGTAATAAGCTTTTGGCCAATAGTCAATATGGATTTAGAAGAGGAAAAGGAACTCTTGATAATTTAAGTATTTTGATAACAGATATACGTTTAGCCTTCTCAACAAATGGAAATGTTGTAGCAGCTTTTTTGGATATTAGTTCTGCATACGACAATGTTAATATTGCAATATTAAAAATGAAATTGATTCAATTGAATGTCCCTTCTTTGCTTACTAATTTTATTATTGGCATGTTATATGAACGAGTCATAAAATTAAATGTTGACGATAAAGTAATATCACGCCTTGCTTGGAAAGGTTTACCACAAGGTTCTGTATTGAGTCCTATATTATATAACATTTATACATACGATTTAGACAAATATGTAACTAATAAATTGCCTACAAGAGTTCTTCAATACGCCGATGACTTACTTTTATACGTTATTAATCCATCCATTAATTCAGCATGCGAAACATTAAACAGTTCATTATCTCTCCTTAAACAATGGTTAGACTTCAATGGTTTAGAAATATCGGTTCCCAAAAGTACGGTTGTTCTTTTTTCTCGTAAACGATTCCCTCCACAGATAAATGTAGTCTACGACTCTTCTTATATTTGTACTAAAAATGAAATGAAGTTTTTGGGAGTTATTTTGGACTCAAAATTATCTGGTTTATCACATTGCCAATATGTAGTTGATAAATGTGAAAAAAATCTTAATATTTTAAAGTGCTTGACGGGTGTATGGTGGGGTGCTCACCCTTTTACGATGAAACTTATTTACAATGCGTTAATACGGAGCGTGATTGATTATGGCTCCTTTCTATTAGAACCGTGTAGCGTAGCTGCACTGAAAAAGATAGATGCCGTACAATCGAAGGCTCTTAGAATTATTTCGGGGGCTATGAAGTCTAGTCCAATTAATGCGTTACAAGTTGAATGTGTGGATCCGCCCCTTAATTTAAGACGTCAATATTTAGCTGATAGATTTTATAGTCGGTGTTTGTTATTTGCTGATCATCCTGTTTTAACGAAAGTCCCCCAAATAATCACTCAAGAAAATAAGTCATATTGGACTCACAAAACTTTACCCCGCCTTTTCAATAGTTTTAAATTATATAACACCATAAAAGCTCCCACGCATTCTTGTGATTCCCTCCCTCTATTTAGCAAAAGCTATGAATCTTTACAAACGTATCCCAAGATATGTGATTTTGGCATTTTAAAAACAGATGCAAATTGTAATATTAAATTTAACAATATTATAAACAGCAAATGGCAAGATTGGCATCTCGTTTACTGTGATGCATCAAAACATTCGAAAAATGGACACGTTGGAATAGGAGTATATCATTACCAATATAAAATAGTACAAAAGATTAAACTACCTCCTGAAACCTCTGTGTACACAGGGGAATGTTATGGCATTTTTAAAGCCATAGAATATATTTTACTTATGAAACTTAAAAAGACGATAATATTTACAGACTCCAAGAGTGCTTTACAGACACTGGAAAAATTTCCCTTTAAAATAAAATCTCACCTGTCAATAATCTTTGATATCAAAGCTAAATTATTAGAGTGCAACTTAAAAGAATACGACGTTAAATTTTCATGGCTCCCAAGTCACTGTGCAATAAAGGGCAATGAGATTGCAGACAAATTAGCAAATGATGCTGTGGAGTGTGGTGATACACACCCATACCGAAACTTTCCCCCCGACTTAGGATCTCTAGCAAAAGTTTATCTCCATGAAGCATGGACTGATCATTGGAGCCTAAGTTGCGAGACCAAAGGGAAATACTATAAAAACATTCAATTAAGTATACCTACTAAACCTTGGTTTTCTGGACTTAAACACGATAAGCGCTCTACAACCATTCTTATACGAATGCGATTGGGCCACACCTGTACCAAGGACCATCTTTTAAAAATAGGAATTGTGAATAATTCTAAATGTAAGTGTCTCAACGATACTGAAAATTTAAATCATATATTTTTTAATTGTAACATGTATGATCACTCCTCCTTTTTAAATGATCTGCTTCGTAAAAAAATTCCCTTCCCATCCAATGTATCCACCCTTCTTTCCTCCTTCGATCCTGATATTTACAGAATTTTAGCTGCATTTATCAGGAAAAATGATATTAAAATTTAATTTCTATTTGTATAATATTTTCTATTGTTAGTTTCTTTTTTCTTTGTCTAGTGCAATTTTTCCTTTAATATTTTATGTTTTCTTTTTTATATATGTTATATATTTTTACATACTTTTTACTGTTAATAATTTGTAGATAGATTTGTTTAAATTTGTGTAATTTTATTGATTTATTTCCTTAATACTCTCCTGATCTTTCCTTTTCCAAATTCCGTTGTATAATATCCTTTTTTAATCCTTTCGTTTCCTACGTTTTAATTTTAATTTCAATTACTTGTCTTTGGCTGAGCGTGTATGCGCCGTCGCCACAACCGAAGAAAAAAAAAAAAAAAAATTGTCGGGTTTTGAAGCAAAACTTGAATTTTGATGCTCGTCTGCTCGAAAGAAATGGAAATTATAAAAACGTGTTTTTTAAGTTTTAAATTTTTAACTTTTTGACTGTATTTAACAGATCAAAGATCAAAAAGAATTCGTGTTTGAAACAATGAGTGTTATCTATAAAACTGATTTTTGCAACTTTATAGATCATTTTCAGTTTATTTCCAATTTGTATATGAACGTTCCGACGGGTATTGATGAAGTTAACTCTTATACACTTTCACGAAACATTTTCTCAATAAAATGTGCCACTAAATTCCTTAAGGAAAGGAAACGTAAATTAGATACTGACAATCTGTTACAAGAGGTTAGTTCTATGAATAAAATATGATCTTGTCCCATAACAGAATTCTCTGTATCTTGGGTGGCATGGACTCTCACAGTAAAGACATTCTTATCCAAATTATAACACTAATTTTAATTAGTTTTATAGGCGCTCATCATTGCAACATACAATATATTTCATAATTAGATAAAACACTCTAAAGTTACTAAACATGTGGCTATGAGTTTACTTAATATTTTTCTTGAATATTAATTTAAATATTTAAGTTTTACACTTGTAACACCACAAAAATAACACACCAGAAATAAAAAAAATAGCCACTTTCCCCCCATCATGCTTTCATGTACACATGATAATATTATCAGCTTTATGACAGTAGAGTAGAGTTTTATTTCTTCATATTTTATTATATCCTGGTACTTTATTTTTTTTCAGACTGTGATGGTTAAACAAATATATAACAGATTTATACAGGACATTCCCTCTCAGATCAAATCAGAGATATTAAAAAAGTATGACATAATGGAAACATCACTTGTCCGAGATTTAGCAACAAAGTTATTTGAACAAACAGTTACAGACCTAATAGGTATGAATGGCGGGAACATTTCAGATATTCCATTAAAGTGCAAAGTGAAAGATAACTACTTCCTAGTCCCACCTAAATCTAGGTATGTCATGAAACAATATCATTATAGGTTGTATAGTCAGAACTTGCACACTAAGGCAACTTACCACTTAATTTGCAGTCAAACAGCTTATTTTACATTTCTTGTGTTTATGGTTAGATGTGGTTGCTGGAGACATTTTATTTAACGCCAATATCTTTGTCCTAATGCTTGGCATGTCCAAAACATAGGCAATAAAATATATAAGCATCATCTTTAAAGAGCACACAAAAATTTATGTGGCATTGAACATGACAAATCATTATGTTTTCTTGTGGCATCAGGTTTTATTGTGGCTGTGTAAAGGAGCAATGTGCAAAGTTGACTGGCAATAAGTATGATATTGTCATTGCAGACCCACCGTGGTGGAACAAGTATATAAGAAGGTTGAAAAGTGCTAATGAAAAGTTGAGGTAACAATTTTTGATTTTTTCAAATATATTTGTTATTCTGTTACAAAAATTAATAAACTGCACAGACAAACATGCAAAAAACTATTAAAAAAAATAAATAGGATTTTCATAGACTTTTTTTCTTATGATTTTGTATTATTGGCAGCCATTCTTATCCTAGTTTATATTTGATATTGAAGGAGTTCTGAGAAATTTTTCCCTAAATTTTCTTCCCATTCTATAAATAAGTAGTCTAAAGACTTCTTTTCCAATGACCTCAGAGAGGGCCGGACCCTGCAGTGGGTCACTAACGAGATGCAGGCACTTGTGCTTGATTATTTTATGTTTTGGATATTGAAGGAAGCCTCAGGCAACACAACTCTTAACATAGCATCTGTATTTTTTTCAGCTATTCAATGATGTACAATGAAGACATAGCAGCCATACCCATCCAGGATCTCTTATCAGAGAATTGTCTAATTGCTGTGTGGTGTACAAATGCCCCAAGCAATATATCTGCTGTAAAAGACCTATTATTCCCTAAATGGGGTGTAAAGTATGTAGCTACATGGTATTGGCTGAAGTTAACAGTAGATCTACAACCCTTATGTGACTTTGGAACTGGTTGTAAGAAGCAGCCCTATGAGAGGGTTATAATAGGATCTGTTGGAGATGTTAAGAGTGTGCCTACTAATCAGATGTTTGCTAGTGTTCCAAGTGCACTGCATTCGCATAAGCCACCCTTGATAGGTATGTACTAAGACAACATAACAACTAGCTTCTGCTTGACTTCGTTTGACTGAGAGAGGGATCCATCCACGGTCACAAACTTTCGTGTTTATAATACTAGTAAAATTTATTGGATGTTGTTAAGTAGTTTGGAGTGTCTACAATGGGGTTTAACATTTCCATCGGAAATTTGTACTTCCAAGGACAATTTTAAGCCACTTGGTCTGATAAATACTGACCACACCTTTGTTATGTTATGACCACTTTATTTTTTGTCATAGTGGGGTTTTTTTGTTTTCAGATCTTTTGACGCCATACACACAGTGTAAAGACCCTCAAGTGTTAGAACTATTCGCCAGGTATTTATTGCCGAACACAACCAGTATTGGCTTCGAGCCTTTGAAATGGCAACACATATCGCTTTATGAAGTCACTTGATATTATTAGAACAAGATGTTGGAACAGTTGATTGCATATAATGTATTTTTACCTGATTGGTGGTATGAGCCTTGGGTTCGGCATTGGGCCGAAAAATAAACGAATGCTAATAATTATGTTGTGGAGTTGAATGTTATTCAAATCCACTTAAAAATAAACAGGTAAAATATTTACTTCACTTTTATTTGATCCAGTCTCGAAGGATCACATAATATATATTTTTTATGTAATTCAGAAGAAAAAATGTATATTATATTGCCAAAATAACAAACCTTCATATTTTGAGGCTATTCAATAGCCTTAAAATAAATTTTACCTGATGTCTTTAAAAGAGGTAAAATTAAATACGACTTGATAAAATAAACGACGATTGAATAAAATAAAATATTCAATTGTATAAAATACTTATTTATTAAACTTTATAAATACATAAGTCTATAATAAATTACGTGTTCTTAGCACGTTAGCTGTTTCCATTAATGACTATTACGCTAGTCTTGTTCCTTTTGGGGTATCCATCAGGGTTCATTGTCTGCCATCGCCAAAAATCGGTACCTGCAACAAAATAATAATAATTATGAAAAATTTTCAACCTCCTTTTGCATCTTGCCAGTAACTCATTAATGACCCACTACAGGGTCGGGTCTCCTCGTAATGAGAGGGATGTAGGCCTTAATCCCCTAGGCTGGCCTACTGTGGGTTGGTGGACTTCACTTACCTTTGAGAACATTTTTTTTGTGAACTCTCAGGCATACAGGTTTCCTCACGATGTTTTCCTTCACCGTAACAGCAGATGATATTTAATTTTATAAAGCGCACATAACTTACAAAGTCATTGGGATTCGAACCCGGACCCCTCGATTCAAGGTCAAATTCTAAGCCACTGGGCTATCACCGCTATGCAGGTTAACTGTCAAGTATTTGGAATTTTAGGAAAAAATTAAGAAAAAGTCTCTTTGCACACATCAAATGCGGGATTAAATACAACCTAAGGCCAGATTGGTGAGATGAAAACACCTTATTGATATTATTTTAAGAAATCAAGTCTCAGAATTAATCTTGCTACTTTTCTGCTTTAAAATATCAGTGTGGGGTATGTGTATTCTTGTTTTTTCAAGTCTAGTTGACTGGTATCCACAAAACCAAAACGGTATCATAGTGTAGGGGTATGTTATGATTTTGAAGTGTAACTTTAAGATAAACACATTTCAACTAACAATCAATCAATACAATCTAACCATTTTTAATAGACTTCAAAAAGGGATGAGGTTCACAATTAGTCTGTATTTTTTTAGCATTTTTCGCCATTAATTAGGGCACTTACACATCTCTTCAATAGAACGCTGTGTGGTCCAGCCCAGTTCCTGCTTGGCGAGGGTGGCATCTGCCCACATCGCTGTGATGTCACCTAGTCTCCGAGCCTCGTACTTCAAAGGTATCTTGGTGCCTGTGACTCTCTCGAACACTCCCACCAGTTCCTTCACAGACACTCCTCGACCGGTCCCCAAGTTGTACACCTGGTATAGGGAATATTGAAATGTTCAATACGCAATTTAGTTGATTGTAGAGATTTCCGCCACTCGGCTAGAGATGCGATGGCGATACATGTCATGGCGACGTCGCCGGCTGCGGCGCCATGGCTACCTTTGGCTATATTTGGTTGCCAAATAGTCTAGCCAGTGACTACCATCTATCTGTCAGTCAGTTCTCTCAGTTCTATGTGAAAAATTAATCCGGAAAACTTTGGAGAGTTGTATTTCACTACTATACTAGCCAATAGATGGCGCCACGGGTATTCTGAATAACATCAATCATCTGTTATCAAAACCCCCGCACTTTTTGAAATTATTGTTTGTATGATTAGTGTAATTGGTTAAACCGTGCTAATCAAACCAAATAAATAAATAAAATAAATAAACATTTAAGAAATTTATTGTAAAAAACATCTAGACACACATGACTCGTTCATAACAAACGTACCAATTATGTAACATTGATGGTAGTCATCTGCCAGATTTCACCAATTACCAGCTGATTGTGAAAAATTGTATTTACTTAATAATTTTTAGAGGCTATTTCAATATCCCTTAGGACTAGCATATCGGTATTGTTTTGCAAACCTTCAGCCCGACGTGGTTTGCGCTGAGCAGGTTTAGAGCAGCCACGTGTCCGTTTGCCAAGTCCATAACGTGGATGTAGTCCCGAATACCTGCAATTTCATTTATATTTCATTCAGTTTAGGTAGTAGGTAACCCATCCCATTATCGGATCTTCTCTCACATTGAGATGGGTTTCACATCCCTCCTTCATAGTCCATTGCTGGTTATTGTCATGTCATGTCAGTACCCATTAATGACCCACTACCGGGTCGGGTCTCCTCTGCGTGCCACTGGGATTCGAACCCGGACCCCTCGATCCGAGGTCGAATTCTAAGCCACTGGGCTATCACCGCTGCTGGTTATTATACTCGCGTATTTACCCTAAGGTCAAAAGGGCAGGGAAGTGTACACCATCGGGTAACTCGTCTTTAAGACTTTATGGAGGCCTTATTTTTTTAGTGATGTCGACGAAAAAAGGGCGGCACACCTTACAGGCCCTGAAAAGTGATATAGAGGATGGAGGCTCGGGGCGCTGAATTTTAAAATATGCCAGTAGTTAGTTATTCGTCTTTAATTCTCACTTAAACGACTTGGATTATCTCACCAGTGCCATCAGGTGTGTTGTAGTCATCCCCAAATACGGTGAGCACAGGCTTCTTCCCGAGCGCCACCTGCGCCATGAAAGGCATAAGGTTCGTGAATTCCTTGGTCGGGTCCTCGCCGATCAGGCCAGATGGGTGTGCGCCCACTGGGTTGAAATAACGCAGGGAAATTATGTTCCATTTCTGTGAAAGATAAATACCATCTTTATAACAGTAAATGATACTTATTACTGATTATTTTAATGTCAAATCGAGTGTCGGGATGGGATGGATGGGACACCTAAAATTGGAACTCAATTTTAGCTCACATTCATTTTGACGAGAACCTGTTGTTGTCACATGGCACAGCCCCTACAAAATTTGTGTTCCTATAAAGGACCTATAACGCGTGTGCATCCAATGGGCCTTCTTTTACTTTTATTTTGAAAATGAATAAAATTTAAGCCCACTTTTACTTTTTCCCTCTTTCAAAGCAAATCGATTTGACTTTGTAACAAACCGATTCATATTTTCGTAATGAATGAATTTTACATTTTCGTGAATGTATAATTTTATTAAGATGATTAAAAATGTTCTGTAAGAAGTTAATGCCCTTGAACTTATCATTATTGGACTACATTTAAACCGGTTGGTTTCTAGCTCAATAGAACATCAATTCGGTTTTATCTTTCACTATATCTTTAAACAGCTTCAAAATAAACTTCCTGTTACTGTATTCTGTGTTCTATGTGTGGGAAAGTATCCAAATAGTCTGATGACAATCATTACTATTTTTATGAGCATTTTTCTGCTTTAACTCTTGAGTAATATTGATACGACAATAAAAGTAATTACATTTAATAAAAAAAATTGAGATACCTATACCAATTTTAATGAAAATGATACTTCTTACTTACTTACATTAAGCTACATCCATAGGTTACATCCCATTTTTTCATATTACATAACCGAAATCGCAACCGACCCACCACGATGCGCACCGGCGCCTTAATCACTGCATCACTCTCCGTCACTTAAATGGACATAATAACCAGATTTTTACAGAAGCATACCTTATCAGCGTAACTCAAGTCTTTCAGCATCTCTTCTATGAAGTACTTAGTTCTTCCATAAACGTTTGTAATGTTTCCAGTAGGATGGGTTTCCGTGATGGGCAGGTACTCAGGCTCGCCGTAAACCGTGCAAGACGATGAGAATACCATTTGATAGCAGTTGTGTGATCGCATCACCTGTAAATCATATTTAAGTATCAATTAAAGCTAGTGCTTGCTTGGAGAGCTATATCCCATACTTTTGCTTAACTACAGTGTCCCGAACATGAAATACTATCGTCAAATTATTATTTATACGGTTAACGTGAGCCGTTAGTACTATCCGCGAAAACCATTCGTGAATAATGCAGATTTTTGCATCTTACGCATGTGATTGTAATGAGAAAAAATTAAAGTATTAATAAGTATGCCAGGGTTTGAATATTGATGCTCGGTTTTATTTTCGATGTTTTATTGTTATCATATACCTATATATGTATTTGTATATACTTTAGGACTTTGTTAATATACGATTCTGCATAATCATGATGAGGTGTTTTGGGTAAGTGAGCTGTTCTTTCTCTTGCTCTCCTCACAACAGGCCTGGGATCTGCTCCACCATGATCTCCAATACGAATTTGAGGAGGTTTTTCATGAAGGAGTGGTAATTTACCTCGAGTAAATTGAGCATTCCGAGGAGGTTGTTCTGGTAGTACAGCAGTGGCTGTTGCATCGATTCACCGACTGCCTTCAACGCGGCGAAGTGAATCACGCAGTCCACATCGTGCTATAAAAACACAAATTTATTCAAATCCCTATAATCCTAATCATAAAATAATAAATAAAGGTATGTAGATAATCATTGCAAATATTAGTTGCTCTTCAATAGGCAACTGTAACCATCAGTTGGCCTCATTAGCCTGTCTGCTTAATTGGAATTATTATATGATGCAAAAATATTTCAGGATAAAACATAGGCCAGCTTGCATTTATGATTTCGCAACCAGGAAATTTAAATTTTATGCTACTTTAAAGAAATATAACAATGGTTACCCGTGTTTATTTAGAAAGAGGAAGGAATAATAGGACTTCGAATTGTTATATCAAAATCATAGCTTGTTGATAATAATACGGAATAATCTCGATAAATGTAAATTAATGTTCATGCTGCCTTATCGAATTATTGGCGCTATCAAAAATATTTTCCGAATGGCACAGATTGTCACCTTATCAAAGATATCGTTAATCTGGGGTTTGTCCAATAAATCCGCCTTGTAGAAGGTGATATTTTTGCCGGTGATCTGTTCGGCTCTCTCCAAGGCCGGAGAGCCTTCTTCATCACCGACCGCGTTGGCGAAATTGTCTATTGCGACGACCTCGTGACCGGCCTCCAGAAGGTCTACCACACAGTGGCTTCCGATGTACCCGGCGCCGCCAGTAACCAGTATTGTCTTGAAACGTGGCATGGTGATACTGGAAGAAAAGGACGTGTAAAAAAGTTGTCTGTGGCGAGAAGAGCACTATTTCTAAAGCTCCGCGTTGAGGCGTGTAGAAAACAATTACATTTTTGGTAGGTACGTACTGCAAATAGGGCTGGTAATTTTGATATAGCCACCTGTATCTAACCATCAACCATAACTGACGCGTTCGTTATTAAATCTTGGTACTTATCTATTTTTACAAAACCTAGCTACAGATATAGCTTTTCGACTACAACAATACCACTGTAGATACTAAAGGGTATTGTTGTTTTTATTGCTCGAAAAATGGAAATTACCTATGCTTACGCTTTGGTTTGGTTAACTTAGAGCAAAAATATGCGAAATTGCTTCCTGGACCATCCGATCAATAGTCTGTTCGAATGTAATCAATTTGATCTAAGAAAGACGCACGGAATCCTACACGAAGTCGTGCTTAAATAATATGCCATTAATTTTTAAGTCACGTCCATACTCACAAGATTGTTAATGGAGGAAATAGACAGGTGTTGACGGAGTGAATCACGATGATGATCGACTAATGTGCATTCGATTGAATGGTTTAATAAGTGTCTAATGGAATGTGGATTTTAAATTATAATCTGTAAGGGCCGCGGACATGTTTCTTTCATGCTTTTATATAACAGCATTTTTAGCTAAATGTTTAGGTACAAGTTTGAAACAATAAAGATGAAACATTTAATAACATCTTACTGGAAACCTCGGATAATTAAATCTTAATAGATTCTTACTATAATATCTTTGCACTTCTTATTGGTCTTTTGAAATAGGAAGCAGTATGTATATCTACCAATGCAATATTGCATTCCGTTCAGTAATTTAATAAAATCAGGAAAACGAGTTAAATCTATACGTTTGATTTCCGATGAAGCAAAAAAAAGAACCTTCATGGAAGAAATCGTGAGAATCATGGCCTGTAATAAACAACGAATATTTACTACTTAGTTAGTAAAGTCGTGACAAGGGGCAAATAGACTTTACCTATATAAATTAATTTTTAGCAAAAATGTGAACCGACTTCATACTAAAAAGTAACAAATTACTTTAATTTTACAAACAGACTTCCATAATAAGGTATGTTTGGAGTCTGTGCAAAAATGAGGTTATCTATAAATAGAACTTAGGCACAGACTCAAGTGTTTATGCAGACTTAGGAATTTGATGACAAAAAAACAATAAAAAGTGGATAGGTTCCACGTGAACAACATCGCGAGCACAGTGAGTGCATGAGTCACATCAAATCATCAAATGATATGAGTAACACAAAATTCTATCGGAGGTCTATCGGAGGTATCCGGGGACTTAGGAAGGTACCTGCTACTCCTCAAGTAAGGCACACCGGTTGCCTCCGGCAACATCAACTGGTAGAACGAAATGCGTGGTTGTATGACTCAAACTCTTACTTGCGTGTTCTACCGCTATAACATCTAAAAATCTCCTTTTTATTTTAGTTGTCGACCTAGAAGACGCCCAACGACTCCGCCATCTTATCCTCTGTCGGATAATTCTTTAAAACATATACTGGAAGTAGGTATACCTACAAACAAAACCACATGTTCGGTAAAGGCACAAATGCAGCGCATATGTGATCAAAATTCGTGGAAATTTACGTTCGTGGAAGGCTTTCGTGGAACAGACTTCTTTGTCGCTGTTAAATATTTGCGAGACTAAAATAATGTCGACAGAAAACTTTAGAATTAATCTCAGACCGTCAGCTATTAGCTGCAACTCGCTAAGTGGTCATCAAAGAACGCTTGCTCAACTGTAAATTAAGGGGCGTTCACTTATTTTTACGAGTAGTGAAGAACTTCCAAGGTCTGCGACGCTAACCTGCAGTGGAGTAGTGTACCTATAAGTTAAACTATGCCTACATCCCTCCTATTGATGTGAAGAGAGGCTTGACCTAGGACGTTACAAAAACCTACAAGTCAGAGTCCTTATTAAGTCCTTAAGTTATGAGAGTGTAGTCTTAAGTCTTTACGTATAAAGCACAGACGATTTAAAGGTTATTTCATTTATTCATGATATGATATCATCCCTGAGCGTCTTCCCAGTAGCTACAGATGTTTAATACGAAAAAGTTCACGCGAATGTCACGATGCAAATCGTTAACGGATGGAATTGGATATTCATCGATCATTGACGCTTAAGAAAAAATAATTAATATTTTAATGTTGCCAATTCTATAAATTATTTAATAGCGATCGATGATACCCAGTTTTTGATAAGCATTCATGGTTCATGATTGAATTTGATAGTATAAGACTTATAGGTAAGTACTATAAGTTATTCAGGAGACGCTGACATAGCCTGTGCTTACTCGTAGACTACGCTTATGCTCATACTGCCAGCGTATATTTTATTAAAAACCATTTAATGTTGTTCGTAAAATATTGCTAAAATGTACATATTTATTTTTAGTGATGAACTGTCTTTCTGTAGTCTGTCTATTTATGGAATGCAATTCTTACGTTTGCAACTAACATTCTGATGTCAACAACCGAGCCGGGTAGCGTAATAACTCGTAAATGTATATTTCTCCTTACTATATAATTACGACTCAAGCAAAGAAGATCCAGTTCCTCCAATAAACCAATCCTTTTTCCTTTTACGCCATGTTCCTGGAGGGACAGGGTTCAGTCACCCCTACGTAACTTAGCATACTGAGCTTTATCTACGAGGTATAGGACGATTATTTGCTTACAACTTTAGCATGTTATAGGAATATTACCTCGGTATGTTTCCATAACTTGTATAAATATAGATTTAGTATTATTAACTTTTCCTGTTGATGGAAACCCGATGAAGACGATATTCCTGAGAATGATGCAAAAAGTGCACTTAAAAAAGTAGACGATTTTTTTAGTTTTTAGTAGGTATTTTTCCGAGTTAAAGAATGTTGATTGACAACAATGACTTATAAAATCATTGATGGGATAAGTATCTACCGATTTATCATCAAATTTCAATAGAAAGCTTCATAAAAAAGCTTTAAAAATTTCCAAATTATAGACATCTTTATCTGGTCTTTAGTTAAGTTGATACCTGCAAATTGCCTGAAAATGATTAGCATTAGTTAATTAATATAACAAGATATAATGTTATATTGATGAAAGTACCTAAGTGATTAGTTTCCTCAACGATTCCTAATGTAAGATTAAAATCGATACTTATTTTACCCGTAACGCGAATCTTTGAGTAAGTAGAATAAAACGATCGGTCCGGTAACAAATTTCTTATTCTGATTAATTATTTAAAAATCTGTTTTAATACTTTCTTGCCGTCAAATGATTTTTTTACCATAAATAAATATTAATATGGAGAAATTATACGCTTCGGAGTCGTTCTACTCGATATTTCCCATCATACAAGCTCGGGAATCATCAAACAATATCTAACTGTTTTACCGCTGTTTTCTCACAAAACCCCATTCACTTTCACAGAACCGTTAATAGAGAAGATAGTGTTGCATACTCACGTGTCCTATGCGTGTCCCATTAACGAGTTGCACTAATACCACTTATTAGATTTTGAATTGGAATAAAATTTGTTTGGAGCGAGAAAGCGGCGCGGTGAGGCCGGTCTCGTGCGCACGCGCATCTGACTCGCTCGGTATCGCGCTTCCAACTCCAACGCAGCTGGTCACGTCATTAATTGCGAACTGCGAACCACTATCACACTGATGTGTGACGCTGTTGCTTTTAGCGACTAATGTCAACGGAATTTGTAAGATTGTATACCTACTATCCCTAGAGCCTTAAAAATGCAACTAATGCAAAGTTCCCAAACCCAGATTAGACTGTTCACTTACACAGTGAAAACAAGTTTAAAACTCTAAAAAGTCCAACATAACTGACGACCCGAGTGGCGTAGTGGTTGAGACACCTGTGCGCTGCGCGGAGGGTCCTGGGTTCGATTCCCAGCAGAGCAGAAATTTGAATGATGAATTTCTGTTTCTGGTCTGGGTGTGTTGTATTCTTGTCTTGTGTGTGTCCATGGCACCCACGACACAGGGAATCCTAGTGTGGGGCTATGAGTGTGAAGCGTTATTATTATAACTCAAGACCTGCTAATAAGTCCCTTCTGTAAATTGCCCAAACTAGGTAGACAAACATAGCGTTATCTTTGTTCAACTACCTGTAGTGCCTGCACAAAGAGAGAGTAGGTACCTATAGAGTGTCTAATATATTACTAATGTCCATGCTAAAGACCTATTCTAACAGAGGACCTCCGATTTCCCCGATTATTCTTTGTTTATAGATAGAAATTCTATATTATTACTCTTTCTTTATAATACGTGTAAAATAAGCATTAGATTCGCTTCGGTGTAAGACAACGCCCCAGGCTCTATCCGGCAGTGACCTCGCCACGCGGCTAGGTTTACTTCAGAAGTACCGTAACTCGTCTCTCATCAGACGCGTTGCATTGTTGGACCTGTCGATACAACGGAACTGAAGAAAGGCTCTAACCGACCAGACTCTTCTTGTATTGCAGACCTTGTTACCTATTTCCTATATTGAACTCATTCACGTTGAAATTGATACAGATCTATATCGGTGATTAAGTATTTTTTTCTTTTACAGATTCTTTTCCATTTTCACACATGAGAATGAATCAATGTACAGCCTTCTAAAATATTTCAATGTAGAGTCATTTAAACATTTTCGACGCATAATAAGATTCCTAATAAGTTATTAAAAATGTTAATTGTCTATTTAACTTTATAAAAGGAAATTATAAATAATTATAAATAATACTTATACTTACTATGAATAAAATTGTCTCTATCTTTATCCTTTTTTAACACCTGAAAGACTTCAACGCGCGTAATCACGGTGCAGTCATGTTGCAGACAAAGTAATACTGCTGCAGACGATGCAATATTCCGACTCTCAGGCACATTATATTTTTATTTACTGCTCATAAAAGTGCTAAGTATCATCTTGTGGACTCGTAAGGAAAATGATATTATTGAGATGGTAAATATCTCTCATTATAATTTTCCTCAGTTACAAAACAAAGTTTATAGTGATAAATATCTCCTCAGAAACGACTTAGGTATCTGATTTCGAAAATTCTATTGCTAAAATTAAAGTGGGCAATTCAATAAAAATCTATTTAATTTCAGAAATTGACTGTCACGAAATTAAGTTATCTATTATTTTTAAAATCTAAGCAGATTTAAATCCTAATTTATTAATTGTTTGAAATGCCACAAACAAACACACTATCCTAAACTGATGTTTCAAAATTAAGTCCTTTGATTGCTTAATTAATTTATTTGCTAGTGAAGTGTTCCGTAGATATCTTGGTCCATATTCTATGTCAAAACGGTTAATATAATCGGGGAGAAAAAAAAACCTTTTTAACAAAAACAATTTATTACTTCCTGTTAAACGTCCTTTATTATTTTTTTATAAATTAAGTATTAACATTTTAATTCCAATGTTGTGATGATATATTTATTATACAATATTTGTTATTTTAAAATTTCACGAAACATATGAACCTCACTGCTTGCACCCATGCAATTCAGCCAGACGTTTCACGATCTCAATTTTTAAAAAACATTTAAAATTTTATGATTAAAATTTCCAATTACATATAAGAAGGAAGTCGAAATAGTCGTAATTCGTTTCGGATAAACTTAAATAATAATAATTACAATGCTCGCATATTTTTTCTACACTCTTTGGAAAACGCTAACGGTAAAGGCAGCTTACTTACTTATAGCTATTCAATAGGAATAAAACAATACTCACAATTTAATTCACATTCAATTTGGTGATAGCAATCACAGGTCATATAGTCAATAAAAGGATAAAATTGATTATTTATTATCATTATAATAATATTTTGGCAAATTCAGTAAAATAAATGGGAACACTCTTTACGGAAATAAAGGAAAACATTCACCGTCTTATGCTACAAATAGTAAAACATTATGACTAGTTACTTATAATAATGAAATCAATACTTTGGTCGTTGTGCCATTTTTTTAAGATTTCAAATCTTTTGCTATTTTTTTTAACTTTTTTTGTATTTTTATCATTTTCACATAAACATAAATTAAAATTTAACGTCGCATTCGATATTGTCGGTGTCAGTTGAATACGCAGCAATCAATGCGACCTGCGAATAAATACGATCATTAGTTAATTTATCAGGTGGTGGTAGCGGATGTCCTTGTAAGTTTACCAAACCAATATAATATTATCATTTCTTTTTTATAACATAGGGACAGATATAGTATCTAAGAAATCCGCATGCTGTGTGAAGTAGCTAGGTCGTTGCAACCGGTCGCAATCATCGAACCGTCGAACCTAATAATATTTTGTCTCTAGAGAAAACAAAACCCTAATCGAAACGTACGTATCGAGACGTACCCAATGTGTCAAGGTGGGACTTGAAGGTATCGTAACCAGAAGATCCATAGTGAATATTTTGCTTTAATCATCTCTTATGCCGGTCGTTCCTCGTATTTCTGTCATTTACAGATACTTTAGTTAACTCTGCACCGTCATGAGACACAGATGATCAGTGGTAGGGATATTGTACACTTTCGACCAATGTACAGCCGCCGAAAAAACGCAATGGACCAAAAGACGACGCACACTGTCGAACTGACTATCCAATCGCGTGAACCGCAGCACACAGTCAATGTCAAAACGACCAATAAAGATCGAGCTCACGACTTTTGCCGACTACTATAAACTTACGTGAGTTTTAATTAGTTTTCTTGGTGTCCTTGGTCTCCTCCTTGGGCTGTCCCTTGCCCAGCAGCTTGGCCAGCGAGTCCCAGATGCCGCCCATGAACAGCGCGCAGAACAGGTTCTCGAAAGGCACGAACGGATCGTGGATTCCCAGTAGTATTGATGACAGCTGGTGAAAGAAACAGGCGGTTAAGTTTCAGCTTCAACGTTTCGTACTCTTAAAGTAGATTATTTTATATTTCTCTTTTTTTAGATAGCAATCGGGATTTTTAGTTGCTACTGCAGAACATGGATATCCGCAACTTACCACAGATAAAGATTTTATCTGATTAAAGAAGAAATCCTATCTGATGTTCGCCTCAAATAAAGTATCCGGCAACCATACCTTTCCAGCCGAAACACAAGACACGAAGAACATGCTGCTTTGCGACGGGTTAAAGGGCTGCCGGTGAGACACCCCGGAGACTATAATTATACCACCTATACTAAGTAATTTTTGAATGTAGTAGATACGTTTACGTTTCACGAATCGAATTCCTAAGGGACAAAATACTCGCAGGTGATTAGTCAACTCATACATACGAGTATATTAAAGCTATATGGAAGTCTCCTACAAGTAGCTAGTTAAAAATCGTCGATACAATTATTAGTAGGTAAATACTCTTACGTACTTATTAATTATCTAACAAGGTGCAATAATCGCGCGTTGCCAACCCACAAGCTTTAATAATAATAAAATGATTAAATTGGCCATTACTCTATCAGTAAATCAGTGAAGCGATTTTGATATCATAAATATTTTTCCCCGTCAAAACAGGAAATGAATGTTGTGACGTAAAACGAGTAGAGTTTTCAATTTATTTCGGTTGATACGTACCGCCAATTTGCGTACTACGCTTTCGTCAAACCTTTATAATTTAGCTCTGTCGAACCTCTGAGGTGGAGAGATTATCCAGGCTTAGATCTTTCGCTCAGAATAAATACACATCGTCTTAGATAAATTCCGAGCTGAATTGAACTGAAATTTCCAATTTTTATTTGGTCTAAACCTATTGCGAATTGTCAACAAGGGGACCCTTTACCTTCCCCCTAGTAAAAAAAAATGTATTTTTTGTCCGCAAATGAAATTTTCCAGCCATGGCACCGACGACAAGGGACGTCGTAGTGTGTGCCTATGAGTGTGAAGCGTTGATTTTACTGGTCTATTAAGTAGCATCTTATTAATATCGTCGGTATCATACCTTAAAGTAGACGAAGAATATGACGATGCCGAAGTAGACGAGAGCGTGCGGCGCAGAGATGAGATCGGTCTTCTTGTCCAGCACGAAGATTACCGACGCCACCAGGGATGCTTTCGTGTAGCTGGAATTATAAAAGTTAAATTAATTATTATGTGGTGGTTGGCTGCAACCATTTTATGGCCCACTTTTGTGCTCCGGTTTTTCCCCACAACAGGCAGAGGCCTGGAACATACTTCACCACGCTGCTACGGATCGGTGGATAAACGGGCTAGTGGCCAACAAGTATCGGATGTTTTCAATCCGCCCATAGGGTCTCCGACAATGTTTTACGACTGCTGGCGTATCGATAACAACCGCTAATTCGCCACTAGCGATCATAGCGCCACCCATCTAGGTGTTGGCCGCGCCCGACGTTGCTTAACTCTTTCTATAGCATGCGTTGTACTATAGTATATATGTATATGTATGAATGATAAATTAATGTTCCTTACAAGCTGGGCTGCATTGTCTCCATGGCAGTAGGAGTCCAAGCTCCACGTATCAGTCTCTCAACCAACTTCGTGAAGCCAGCCCCGTTGCCTTTCAGTGTTCCTGAAAATTCCATTTGTATGTTGTATGATGTTATCATCGTCAATAATGCATTTTTAAATTTGGTGTAAATTGTTAACAAATTGTACGGATAAAGAAAGAAATAAATGAAAAAATGGTTGCTTTTCGTAAAATATTTGCTTGCAGTTCATGATGTTTTTACTTTCACCGCGGGTTATCAAGGTGATAAAGTAAGTAGGTCGCTAGCGAATTCGTGCCTTTGAATTATAGCATAAATTTCAAGTGTAGATTATAATTATGCTTTTATAGACATTACATGCTTTTAAAATTTTATTCAAAAAGTGGTAGAGCCATCATAGCTCACGGGAAGGAAGGGAAGACGGGATTGTTGGAGGTACTTATCCTGGCACTACTTTTTATTGAAAAAAAGTTTAAAATTGCTTTAAAAAATAAATTATAGTTTCTAGACATCTGTTTCTGTATTAAATGACAATTCGTTTTTAAATTTTTATAATTTTGTGTCTGGATTATTTTTTAATCGCAAATTAAAATTAAAGATATGCTAAGATTGTTTACCAAATTGGACAAGTGTAAAAAAATGCACTTTACATATGTATATCACTTACCGACAATAATCATAATAATGTACGCGTTGGGGTACAGTTTAGCAGCATGGGTGACCCCGTCATACACCTTCTTCGCGCGATATATTTCCTTCATGGCAGACGCAACTACCTTGACTGGAAGAAACTTGGCCACTTTATACCCGACGTCAAAAGGTGTGTAGAATACCACGTACCTGAAAAAAGATAAATAGTTAGCCAAAAATACTACTTAGTACGATGCAAGGGCTATGTGAATTATCATAATACTAGACTTTGTTATAGTACTCGTATTATCTTAGACTTTTAATACTCGTATTAGCTTAGACTCCCTTTGGGAGGTCATGCCTAAGTGTGTTGCTTCTCCTAAACACTGCGTCACCGACAGCACCATTTGAAAAACATAGGGTGTACCATGGGTGTACCGTGTACCTACCCAATAAATACATAAATATCTTATACCGCTCCGTAGAGGCATACGCATTTGGGTACCTACTACCTACGTAACCTACCTAAGGAAGGAAACAATATATAAGTAAATCAATGAACAGTAATGAGTTTACACATGTGGGTAAAAGTATTATCATAGGTACCTACTCGAACAGCTATAGGTATCCACTGTTGTGTTATCTATTACGTTGAAGGCATCCAATTAATGGTGTATTGTTATCAATTAATGGTGTATTGTTATTCAGCTAATGTTTTTTTGTAAAAAATTATTATTTGCTACTGTAGCAAATAATATTTTTTTTAAATATTTTTTCAGTTTTAAATTAAATATTTTTTAACATTAATTTAAAGTCCGATGTAAGAAGGCTTAATTTAACCTTTAATATTTAAAAAGACTACTGTTTTAAGCTCTCGTGGTTATTCAGTTATTCACTAACGAGATGTTTTTCGATTTTGAGGTTTTCAGGCAGACTCGTGTTCAACATCCCGTAAATATGTTACCAAATATAAAAGCGATCAAATTAAATATCCCATAATATAGGGAATAGGCTCAATATGGCTCGTTGGTCTAGGGGTATGATTCTCGCTTCGGGTGCGAGAGGTCCCGGGTTCAAATCCCGGACGAGCCCATGCTCGTCATAGACTTTTGTTTCGGCAAAGTCAGATTATGCCCGATGTTGACAAATCTGAAAATCTATCTATTTAAGATTTATCCTCAAATACAATATTATAGTAAGTGGTAACCGTCGCCTCGCCTATTGACACGAGCAACACCGGTAACACCAAAGGATTTGCCAGTGCCAGTCGCCAGAAAAAATGTAATCCTCCTTTTTACACTAACTAAGTACTCCTTTTTATACGGAAATACTGAGTAGGTATTAAAGCGTATCTTGGCAACCAAACAGTATCAATCTCGAACCATATCTGCAGATCGGCTATTAATTTCGGGTGTTAGTTGGGTAAAAAAGTAGGTACCTACCTAATTGAAAAAATAAACAGACATCAAAAATAAGTATATGAAATAAAATTTGTTACATACTTTAGGCCTACTATTTTTCGACCAACTAAACTAGATACATAGGTACCTACGTGTCGAATTGATAACCTCCTATTTGAAGTCGGTAAAAAGCAGGTTTAAATAGGTACTTACCACGTGATGGTTCCAATGACAAGCTGAGGTGTGTTCTTCAAGGGCGCGAGGATGGGTTCTCCCAGGAGTCCGTTGGCCACCATACCGCCGGCGAAAATGACGAGCATTGTCGACAGCCAGCATGACAGCGGATGCTTTCGGGAAAACGACTGTGCACCTGTAGTGAAAAAATATTGCGTATCGTATGTGTAACGTAACTAGTAAGCAAAGATTTTCACATGAACAGACGGAGTGATACTCTAGTAGAGAAAAAGTAAAAGTTCCTACTTGAGGAAATTTGTTTGTAAGATGAGATAACAAAAATAATTATTACGTCAATCCCTTTAGTTTCAGATACATAATTTCAATCAGATAGGATGTGGCTCGTTGGTCTAGGGGTATGATTCTCGCTTCGGGTGCGAGAGGTCCCGGGTTCAAATCCCGGACGAGCCCAACTATTTTTTTATTTGTTATTAATTCACTTATTATTTAGTTTTATGGTATTGTAAAATTTCAACTTTTAATAGCGCTATCTATTAAGTCAACTACATATTTAGGTTTCGTCATCATAATATTGTTCAGTAGATGTCGCATGTCGTAATCAACTCGCAGATTGCAATCGAAAGGTTCATTATCTGAAGCAACCTTTGATTGACATAAAACATAACCTATACCCAAAATGAAAACATTAATACGAACATGTTAGTGTAAGTTAGGGTCTAATTATCTTAGGCTGAACGAGTTATTATCAATGCAGAGATAATATTCATACAATTCGTTCTCCTTTCAGCGCTGAATTAAAATTAGTACAATTGGCACCACTAATTAAATATTTATGGTGTATTGTGCGAATAAGAAACTACTACTTTAAAAATCTCAGTAATTTACATTGTAACTCCGCAATTAATTGTCAGCTTCAAGCATTAGAAACTGTTTGAGTTGATGCAGGGAACAAGTCTATTTATAAACCCGATAGGTGCCTTTATTTTAGTCCATTGATTTCGAGCAATAAACTATAAAATTAGACAAGGGTAAGGATGCGGAAGTGAAACAATGTTTGTAAATTGGCGGGGAATATTTAAAACGAGTGTTATGATCCTGATTATTCTTACCAGCCCCTAAATCTTCTCTGACTGCAAGAGCGCAGAGCAAGGAATGCGCTATATCGAAATATGGATACATTTTCAGTTTTATGACCTGGTTGGCCAGGTCCAGGAAGGCTTCGGGATCCATGGCGATAGATTTTTGTAAAGCTCACGTATTTATAATATATTTTTGGACAACTTAACACCGACAATAGTGACACGATAGCGCGTTTCCGCGACCAGCCGCGGGCGAAGTTGCCGCGAGACTGGCGCAAATCGGTCACATCGGCGGTGGCACGGTAAGCGGGAGTAGGTATTAGCTGTTTTTGATTATTTTGGTCTGAAGCAAAATACGACGTGTTCTAATCGTACGATAGCCCGTTGAGACCAACTTAGTGAAGATTTATAAAAGACATTATATTCCAACAATTTTCAGTTATTGATTTGGTTTGCTCGAATATTATCAAGTTTTTTGACAGTATTAGTATCAGTTTCCGTAGTGTAGCGGTTATCACGTGTGCTTCACACGCTCAAGGTCCCCGGTTCGATCCCGGGCGGAAACAAAGTTAAGTAACGTGGTTTTTTATTTTAAATAAATCACATTTAATCATAGTGAATTTCAATTTAACGATTTTTATTCATTACCAAAGTTTTTAATATCTACCTATCCATCCATTATTTTAATTCTTCATAAAGTTATTTGTAGAAGAAATGAAACAAAAAGTATATTTTTATAAAGTTTAATATAAATATATTTATAACGTTACATTTAAAAAACCATAATATACCAAAAATTATCCTACCTAAAAAGTTTTACGGAATCTCGAGGAAAAACATTAATTAGGAACAATTTTAAGAAACTTCACATCAGTCTTGTTTAGTAGATACACAGCCAAAACTTTGGAAAATATTTTAGTAATAAAGATTTAAAAAAGGTACAAAATACTTCAACTATCTACCGTTCATGTACTCATAAAGGTAAAAAAGGTCGTAAATCCATTTATAAAATGCTAAGAACATACATGTGAACATACATTTAAAAATATCAAAGTGAATACAAGTAAAAAAATTCGCAAATAAAGTAATTAACACAGTAAAAAAGGTATCAACTATTTTAGTAGCGAAATGAAGGCTTTGTTTTGTTTTAAAATTTTAAATTATAGCAATCACCGTATTTTAATGGACCATAGACTTGGAGATTTACCTCAGCTTTCTCATATAAACAATTTTGTATTCGATCATAGGCATAAATACATTAGAATTCGTAAAAAAACCCAAAATCTTAATAACGAAACAAATAAATTACTTAACAAGGAAACACTTATTATGGCATAGCTATCGACAATGTGGCTAATTGGAACACAAAACAGATTATTGAATCTTGGAGAATAATTTCACAGTTTACTCTTAGAAGACAGTATTTTACATTAATGAATGCTACAATAAAAAATATCATTTGAATTTTAATTTTTATTTCCTATAATTTTCTTTATAGCATATAAAACTTTTCTGGACGTAAATATAGGAAATAATTTCATTTTTAATAGTTAAATTTTATACTTTGTATAATAAATATTCATGATTTATATGATCAAGTACATAAGACAACATTGCCTTTATATATTTCAATCAAAAGTGTTATAATATAGTAGATATTGGACAAAATTATAATAACATTAGATGTTCTAAGAATTTTTCATCACTTTTTCATTTATTGCACATCACTTATTATAATATTAATAATTTATGTAAACAATTATATTTTGACTGCAGAGAAAACATAATCCTATAGTGATGAACTTTCAGCTTGGGCATGCGTTTGTCTCAAAATTGAATTTGTTATTAATTTTAATCGTTTTGTCAGTGTTATCATATTTTTAGTTCTATAAATAATTTAAAATTATAATAATTCGGAAACTTTCAATTTTAAAATTATCAAGTAGAACATTATCTGCTTCCATACAGTCTTATTGCATACAGTCACTCTATAGCTTATGTAAAGACTACAATTTTAACATATATATTATATAAATATTATATCTGTTACATACTTATAACTGTGATTTTTTTCAGATTACATTACACCATGAACATTTCTTTTATAACATTTAAAATAATTTTACTCTTATTGTTATTCCTCATCCAAAACAATAAACCTCCATTATTAATAATAAAATAAAAAACAAAATGTTGTTAATCTCAATCTTCACCTATCAATCAGTTTCCTGCGCCCATTTTGAAAACGAACTACAGTTGCGTTTTATAAATTAGTAGTAAGACTAAAACTATAATTTATTAATCTTATAATATTTTATTATAGTAAAATAGCAACACTCACCAGCAAGGAAGGTATAAACTTTTTATAAGGCAATAACCATAATGCTTTGAAGAGCTCTTTAAACGAGCCTTACCGAGTTATTAATAGATAATATTAGATATATTTCATGACATAGTATTTCAAATTATATGAATTTAGGTAAATATTAAATTGTCATGTGATAGTCTCTTTCTTTCGCTTTGGCCTTACTGATTTCACACAAAATTATTGTTTATTTTTAGTTGAATAACTTATAAGTAAAGTAGAGGGTACATAGATGCCACAATAATTATAATCCAGCACTTAATAGTATGAGCCACTACAAGAAAGCTTACAAATTGGAGACAAAAAACATTCCATATTTATATAGAATCTGCGTTACGAGCGTAAGCGTATTGTGTATCAATTTTGTTCATTAAAAAGAAAACAAAGACATACTTAATTTCTTATTTGAACGTGGTTGACCACGAAATTTTAGCGTATATTCAAAGAGTAAAATAAGAATTAAAGAGAGAGAAAATTGAAAGCGATAAACATATTTTATAACAATAGTATAGCTGTAATAATCATCCCGGAAATTGTGAGAGGTGGAACAGCATGTAGGAAATAAATTTCGCATTATGAGTTTACCAGTGTAAGAAGAAAGTAAGTAAATAAAAACAAAATAAGATGTAACTGGAGCCTATGAGACAAGATATTTCGTGGTCAGTTTACAAGAGATTCTTAAAAGGATCTAACGAAAGTCATCGAAAGTAAACAGTTCTGATTAAACCAAAATGAAAAAAGTAGTATTTGAAATTCAGTCTTACAAGTGCAGATTCCTTGATGACCAATTCTGAGGTCCTTCAAACTTAGTTTAGTCTGACTACAATAATATTATAAAGTGATACTCATGAATTGTTCGATGACAAAACATATAAATACTTTGGTTACTTGCTTCCAGCATTAAGGCACTTTGGGTACATTTCCTTTCATTCACCTATTGGTTTAATCTAAGCCTCTCATAAAAAAGAATAAAAAGACATGTTTTATAACTTAGAAGTAAAGGTACCTACCTAAATAAAATAAATCTCTTAACACAATCAGAAATATGAATAAATAACTGCCCTAACTGAAGCGTCAGACGGAGCAGTGTGGTAGACAGTGTGCACAACGATTCTGTAATAAACAATACTAAATATTAATCTCACTATGTTTGTGGTGATGGATGGATGTTTGTTACCCCTTCGCGTAAAACGGATAAACAATTTGGATGAAATTTGGTTACCTACATAATATCCTATACATACTACTATATACTACTCCCTCTCTGGTGACCACCAACCGTTCTTAGCTATTTCTAGTACTTGCATTAAGAAAGGAAGGAACACAGCCACAATATCAGTACCTTGGAATTTCATTTCGATTTTGAAACATATATAAAATACACAATTATAACTTACAACTTACGTAATTTTTCTCATCTGTAGATGATGCCATATCTATAGATTAATGGACTTCCTCCGCACTCGAGATTCTGTGAAAATGATTAAATAACAATTTTAATTCATACTAACATTGTAACAATACATATTATAATTATACAAAAATAACTCGATGACTATGAATAACTTCTGATGGACACAAATACTACAATACAATACGAATTAATAAAATATAAAGAACGGTTTCAAGGTTGTGCCCTAGGGTAACATATTTATGTTACTTTATAATAAATTCATAAACAGTAATTATGGTTGAAAATAATGGTATTTAGATTTTTGAGACTAAGACAGGCAAGACAATTATGATACAACTAAACATAGATGTTTTTACTGTACATATAATTTATTGATTGCATTAATTCATTTGAATGGCAATCAGAGAGATTAAGAATAAAATAAATGAAAGAAATTACAGAATAAAGTAAAGTCTGCTTTGTTACGTCTGCAAAACCACAGGCTAAGCCTAGATTTATTTTTCAAAAGTAAAATTACCTTTCTTTGCTTGCTGTACTTTTCTTTGCTCTGCCATTTGCTGTAAATAATAATACACAAATTGCATTTAGAACACAATAATATGTATTCATGTTTGGATATATATATGGAAAATTTATATCCCTATACTTATAAGAACAAAATTTGCTCAGAGCAGCAAACAATGTCCTTGAAGAGAAAGTAAGATTAGTATTGCATAAAATAATCTTGAACACTCTACATTTGCCGTTCTCTAGTATTATTTATCCTTCCAGGTTTGCTGGAAGACATTTAAATTTGAAATAAGCAAAACCTGTGTACCAAAGTCGCTCGTATCTTCTTCTAATAATTCTGTTGTGTACAGAAATCTATAATATAAAATTAATCGCTGAATGTGTTGCTAAGCGAAAATCTCGGGAACGGTTGGACCGATTTCGCTAATTCTTTTTTTAAAATATTCCTTGAAGTACGAGGATGGTTCTTACGGAGAGAAAATTTGAAAACAATGCAAAGAAAATAATAAAAACAACAATTTCATTTTCCTATATAAACTGTTCTACCCATGTTCTACCTGTCAAACATCATTTCAGATTGAATACTTCATATGCCAATGTCATGCATTTAGAAACGTCAAGATTTTTCTTTTTGGATGCCACTTCTATTATGCACTATCTATGCACTTCTATTATTTTATAATGGCAAAACGAAGTATGCCGGGTCAGCTAGTATTAAATAAAGATTAAATCTTTCATCAAAATAGTATAATAAGTAATGTCAAAATTTGATGACATAGAATGCTTTAGCTGCAACTCTTCATGGCCCAGTGTCGGGTGGGGGTCCACAGGTGCAAGGGGCCGAGGCCTCCGCTTGTTGTGGGGATAGATAGTGGGCCCTGGAGCATACTGCACCACGCTGCTCCTATGCTAACCCGTGTCGGATGATTTCAAACCGCCCATAGAGCCTCCGACAAGGTGTACACTGCTATCGTACCAAAACAACCGATAAAATTCTTTAATTAGTCTCAACACTTACCAATTTTCTGTTTCCCCGGCGACGTCTTTTCGGCGTGTATGAAATTTAGTGTCGCATCCTTTCCCGACACATCACCGTTGAACGATTCATCCTTTATCGATGAGACGTTCACATCAGACGAATGATTGCTCTTCTCTGGGGTGGACGTGGTCATATTGCTCTCTAGAGTCAAGTCTATGGATGAATCCGGTGTGAGTATCGAGTAGTTATTTTTGTTGGGTGACACGTTATACTCTGTCGCGTCGTTCGTCTGTAGTACTGTTGCATTAGAAGCCGATGTGTCGATTTGAATCGCTGTGTCTTGATCGGTGTCTGTGTTGGAGCCGGACTGATCGCTTTTCCCGCTTGTTACGTTTGTGAGCTGAAATGAATATACAATGTAACTTTTTTCAGAAGAACTTTTGAGATGAGAACTTGTTAAGTGCGAGAAGGCTGACGAACTTCCTACTGATAAAATTGTAGACAAGGTAATATTCTTAGTGAAGCTTTTACGACTATAAAGTATTAATGAGCGTCACATATTCCATTCGGGAAATTTTGGTTGAATGCCCTTTAATTTTATATAGAGTCCTATCTAAGGTCAATGCTGGGTGCGTTGCTGCTCATAATGAATAAGATGTTTGTTTCACATAAATATCTCAACTTTAATTTAGTAGAACCTACTATAGCTTTGCCACCAATTTCTAACAAATTAATTTAACTTACAGTGTAGCTGGAGTCTTCATCAGAATCAGCATCCAAATCCACCATGATCTTCTCTATCAGGCGTTCCATGGTGGTCTCGCTGGAAGACGCGACGGGGCCCGCGTCGTGGCCGCCGTGCTTGTCACGCTTCACCACCTGGAACGCATTTAAGGATGCATAATAGACTACAAGCCCATGGAAAAAAATTACCTGTGAAATGAACAGTAATAAATGACCTATAGGACCTATAGGTCCTAGTTGATTAATTGATGTCCTCTAGGTCCTATAGGTCATTTATTACTGTACGGCATTTGTGTGATTCCTTTACACCATGTATACATATACAGATACTTTAGCCATGAACGCCGTACATATTTCCAAGGCAGGGGTCAAAAGCCATGGGTTGCAACCCTTATCTCTGACATCATGGTGCCAGGTGTACCGCTCAGAAATGACGACATATTGCTCAGAGTTATTTTCTGATATAGTAACAGCCTTCTAAGCGTTATTCACGTTGGTTCATTTCACAGGTAATTTTTATCCATGTGCTTGTAGTCTATAAGAATCAACAGTGGACCTGTAACGACACCTTGAGGTACTCCAGTTGTGAACTATTTAATATTAATCCAACTTTATCTTTTGCAATTGATAGAGAACATATTTTCTGGGACTTATATCGTCAGTGAGGATCAGAAGGCCGTAAATACATACCTAAAAAGTAATAATAGGTAAGCCTTTTTTATGTAAAGGTATAAAAAATATTCATTGCATGAAACATTGTCGCTTAGCCGCAGCTCTACGACTTCAACTTTATGTGTAATGTTGAAACACCATATTTTTAATTGATATTTATTGCATCGTTGTGTATAACATATTATTGTGAATAAAACATCATGGCAGTGGACAAATATTAAGATAGTGGATCAACAATTGACAAGATCTGATTCATAATTTGCCTCAGCGTGCTCTTGATATAGTAGTCGGCACGAGAAGTAGGCACAATCTTTATTATTGACTTGACGTTGACTACGCTTTTGGTTCACGGGATCGATTTGTCTGTCAGTGTGGCATTTTTACTGCCCTTTTTGAAAAACCCCATGTCAAAGTCCTGCTAAAATACATCAGCCGGAAGACCGTTCCAAAGTTTGCACGTACGAGGCAAGAACGTACGTGCAAAATGGATTGTGAGTGGGTCAGTCTTCTACAGTGCTGTGGATGGCGACGAAAGCACACGGTAAACTCGAGAAGGGACTGCAGAGAACTGAACCAAGACTATCTTGGCGCCGATTCAGCATACGAATATACATAAAAGCTAAGACAACCGTCTTGGGCTTTTTAATGATTATTATTTAAAAACACTCACCAAAACCTCATCATTATTGCTGAGACGCGTAGTGTTATTGTTTCCATAGTGCTGCGGATGGCGACGGAAGCACATGGTGAACTCGAGCAGTGACTGCAGAGAACTGAACCAGGACTGCCTCGGCGCGGTCTCAGTACGAGCGCGCATCATACGGTTGCCTTGGTACTTGAGCGTTCGTATGTACCGCCTTTTGCCTTGGATGTAGGTCACCTGAAACATATTGGGGGGTTAATGATCTGATGGATGGGGGGATTCAAAGTGCTTGATAATTATTAAGTCCTAAAGATTGATGAACTTTAAATAATAAAATGTTAAAAAAGAAAGAAAGAATTTATATGGATAATATAATTTATTATTGGAATTTTGACTATAAATATTTTCTTGCCTCATTGTTCTGTACAGAGAAGAGCAGTTGACCAGAAATATTATACACTTTGAACAAGTTTTATAACCTTATTTATAACTTATATTTTATTTATTTTAATGGAAAACATATAGCTGGCATAAAATAAGTAAATAAGAAAAATGCATACACAAAGGCCATTAAAAAGTTGAGACATGATAATAATCCTAACAATTAATTTGTATAACAATGACATAATATTTTAATATTTCTACTTCGGAGAGGACTGTTGCCCGCCATAGCCTATTTATTCCATAACCTATGTGTATTCTTATGCTGACAAAAGTTTATTTACTATTATAGGAACACACGTTTTCTTACCACATCAGCAGACCGTAAAGGGGGTTTCCCAAGCACCAGATTGACCAACGATATGGACTCTCTTGTGATGCGGAGAGTCACTAGTAGCATCAGGAAGAACACCCACGGCAGGGGTCGTATCAGCTCCGGCTGTGGACGGTCGTCTTGGTCCACTGGAAATGTCAAACATTTATATTGTTAGTCTGAATATACTATTTGTAGCTGCTCATTCCTTCCTTCCTTCCTTTCAGCCCTTGGTAGTCCACTGCTGGACCTCCCCTAATCGACGCCACTCCGCCCGGTCCTGGGCCCTCTGAATCCAACGGTTGCCCGCTGCCTTCGTCAGTTCATCAGTCCACCTGGTCGGAGGGCGGCCTGTGCTCCTTTTGCCTAAACGTGGTCGCCATTCGTGGACCTTTTTTCCCCATCGGTTGTCAGTCCTGCGAGCGAATTTTCCAGCCCGTTGCCACTTTAATTTGCAAACTTTAAAAGCTATGTCGGTCACCTTCCTTCTTATACGGATTTAATCATTTCTGAGCTGATTACATTATTTATAAACATGTCTAAAAATGGTAAATGTAGATTAATCAAGATACAATAACAACTTATAACCATATTTATGAAAAAAAAAGGTTTGATCTTTGTTTAAAAGTTTATACACCTAAAATCTGATTTTAAAAAATAAAATCTGAGTTGAATCTAAATAAGCTAATGTGGGAAACTAAAACATAATTTTGCCCAACATTTTAAGCGCATTATCATAAATAATGATTTATTTTATTACATTCTATCCATTTGTTTACGAAATTATAAATAATTTAACATTTATCGGTTGTATATGTTAATGAATGCATTTAGATACTCATTATTCTATTGTTATAGCTTTTAAATTATGGCTTTTCAATGCAAAAAGCAAATTAAATAAGTTTGAATACTGCTTGTAGAATTTTAACTTATGTACATTTCATCATTTTATATAATTTTGGTTCATTTAAATGTTACAAAAACTCTTTGAATGGTTGTAAATGTTTCCTGGGTTATAGATAATATAAAATATTTGTATACAATCCATATAACTTGGTAGGTACCGACAAAAATAATCATTAAACTTTTTGTAAAGTCGTAATTTACATGTCAAAAAACATAAGCTTCATGTTAACAAGGCAGTACAAAACCAACTTAATTGACACAAAAAATAAAGGACTGATTTAAATGGATTTGAAAGACCTATTTCAATTTAAAAACTGAGTTGGCTAAGAATTTTAAAATAGGCGGTATCACCAGGGATAGTAACAACCAAACCAAAACAAACAAACCTAATATTGATACTACTATGCCATAGATGTAACCAATATAGCTTGTCATTGTTATAGTAGATGTATTGTACTGTGTATTTTGGGTTGTGTTGCGTTGTATTGTGTTGTAAATATCTGAAATACTAACTCAATGGTGGTTATAAATGATATAAAAATAAAGCTAAAGTAATACTGTGTTGAGGTTTCTATATGCTGGCGCCAAGGAAGAAACCAATATAGCTTGACATCTTCTCTGTAATAGTTTATTGTTCTATAGGTACTATAATGTACTGTGCAATATTGTGTTGTACATGTGCTTTTTTGTATACTATCTATACAAATAAATAAAATTGGATTTTTAACAATTTTTGTCTGTCTTTCCGTTTGTTCCGGCTAATCTCTGGAATGGCTGGACCGATTTTGATGGCCAGTTTCACTGGCAGATAGCTGATGTAATAAGGAGTAACTTGGCTACTTTTATTTAAACTGAACAATAACTTTTTGTTTAATGCCACGCGGACGAAGTCGCTGGCACGGCTAGTATATCTATAAAACCAGTATATATATAAAATACTAACGAGGCGGCGGCACGGCCCATCTAGCGCACTTCTCGACAGTCCACAGAGCTCGGTCCAGGTAACGGAGCGTGGTCTGCCCGAGGCGATAGCTAGCTAGATGTTCGGCTATGTTCTGCAAGCCATCCTTCGCCAGGGACACCAACTCCATCTGGAACAGGAAATCGACATTAACTAAATAAGAATAAAATAAGCATGCAATGCAAAGTTTCGCGACCTCAACGGATCCCAAGCGACCAAAAATGGATAGATTTTTGGTGAGAATTAGAAGTGAAGGATAGGCAGAAATAACCCATACAATCGAATCGATGACACGGATAAATAAGCTAAATAAACGTTCAGTAAATATTATCATCAGACGGAAGTGATATATAATATAAAAACCAACCTTACGCACTTAACACGCAAAAACATCATGCACAATATTCTCCATTAAGTACCAGAAAACTCTACACATAGGCCGGAAACGAACTTACCTTCCTAGAAACCCAGACACAAAACTCCTAAACAGTACTACAACTCAACAAATTTTAGTTTAAAATGTGAATAATAAAATTTAAGTGCAATGTTATCAATAATTTTCACTCAGGCATCGCCAATGAGTGCAGGATCGAAGTAAACATATCATTTTGACTTCTTTATACCTTACAGATAATATAAACAGAGGCAGAGGGCATAGGTCGGTGCAATCGTGGCCCGATATGAACGACGGAGACAAATATCAAGCGTAACCAATTTATACCATTCACTAGGGCAAAGCTTCCCAAATTATGGATTAGACGCTAACAAATAATGACTAATACTGCACTTGAGAGAACAGGTAACCGACATAGCTCTCAAAGATTACAAATTAAAGTGGCGATGGGCTGGCCACATCGTTCATAGGACCGACAACCGATGGGAACTTAGTAGTACTATTGGAATAAGTTGTTATGGTATATACCTACTCAGAGAGATAAGGGAGGGTGGTGGGTCCATACCAAAACAAGTTCCACGTGTGCGGATTGTTGCAAAGAAATATAAATACAACTTAAATAACAATGGATTTCCGCAAAGTAACGCCTGATCCTGATACAATATATTATAACCGATGGGAAAGAAAGCGAAGGCAATAAGTGTACAGGCCGCCCTCCAACCAGGATGACGGATGACTTGAAAAAGACGCCAGGATACCGCGGGTTTCAAAGGGCCCAGGACCGGGCGGAGTGGCGTCGATTAGGTGCGGCCCATGTCCAGCAGTGGACTACCAAGGAAGGAAAGATCAAAAGAGGTTAGTAGGTGAAAAGTGGCATGAAGGAGCCACTTGCATTATTTCCGTAGTTTAGGGTCAAATCTGGTTGGAAATTATGTTTTTAAGTGGCAACACTGATTTCCTGTTACCCACAAACAAAGATTTGGGAGCTCTCCGAGACTCCGAAATCATTGGAAGCTGGTACATAAACTTTTTTTAAAAATTAAAATTTTAAAAAAAAGTTAAAAATTAAAATTTAAAAAAAAGTTTACGTACCAGTTTAATTTTTTTTTTTAAATGTAAGTATTTTAATTTAAAATAAAATTGTTTTTTGGTATTTTATTGGAAATAAATATAGGTACACTGATTATAAATTAAGTTTGTGCATATATTTGGCTTTGTAGATATGGATAAACTGAGCTGAAAAAGTTGACACATTTTTAAAAATTGGTAAATTCATTGTTTTTTTAGTATGTTTAAGGTTTTTTCGTATGAAATTACCTACATTAATAAGTAAACAATAATTTGAAAGACAAAAAATCATGATATCTTTCATTTAAAGTATATTTTGGGCTTTGTTTATAAAACTGGCTCTTTAGCACTTCTCCCATACTTAGTCTCTTAATTCTTAAATTATGAAAGTTTAGTACCACTGGTCTTAGCTATAATACATAATTGCTCTTTATTTGCAGTGTTTAATGAATTCTGATACCATGCCTTATCACAGTGGTGAGTTAGAAAATGTCATGTCATGTCATGAATTATGTTACCTTTAGAAGAATACACTAATCAGTGAATCTGTTTATTCAATTTTCAATTTAAATTTTAATTAAGAAACATAATGGTATTTAAATTAATATAATTGTATATTGCTAGACAACCTGAATATTTATAGCTTCTGATTCCATACTAGACAACTTGAGATAAAATATAAAAATAAAATATATTTTATTTAATTTTCACCAGTCTGAACGATAATATAATCCATTAACAAACTTTAACTATCCAAAACCATTTCTTTCTCAAATTAAAGTCAAGGTTCTTACCTATAAGAAAAACAAAGTTAATCTTAATCATATAATAGGTAATTAAAACTGCTATTTCCACAAATTTAATAAGCTTTGCATATACAATTTATTAGTAAAATTTCTAGAAGATCAATCATGAAAAAAAAATATATTTCAAGATAGTAATTATTCTTCTGTATTTCTAGATTTTCGTGATACAGCTGAAGAGATTCCAAGAGATTCTAAGGCATCATGTACATGGCACAGCACTTGCAATGCAATGAATGCAGCCACAAGACACATCAGACCGAACATCACTATTTTATAGTGCGTCATCTTCAAATTATAATATGATCAATTAAATCATATTGAATATTTTTAGCATAAGATAGTAGTATCTTACAATGAATGAATGCTGTGTAGGTATGTATATGATAGCTGTAAACAACAACTGTACTTATCTCGTTAAAGATAAAAAAGGGTTTATGCTTAGTTTTTGTGTAAAACACACTGTGAAGATTGCTCTATCTAACTATAAGTTTGTAGTCTAAAAAATTTTAAAAACTATGTACAATGTGAACTTAATAAATTAAATGTATTAAAACATTTCAATAAATAATAAAAAATACCATTTGCTGTGATGTTTAAGGAAGATATGGTGTGGAAACCTGCATGCCTGAAGAAAATCAGGTCTCCAGGTTTCAACCATTATGTTCTCAAAGGCATGTGATGTCTACATCCATCTGATCCTCCATCTCCGTGATTTTAGTTTGGAGATGAAATAATTAGGAGCTACTAAAATTTTCCAAAATACAAAGTTTTTGTACAAAGTTAGCAGGAGCTCTAATCTACAACAGCTATATTATAAATAATGGCTATATTATAAGGCTGAGTCTAAAAAAATAGGGAAAAAAAATTGTGAGTGTTAAATTTAAACTTGTATGAGCCAATAATGCTTGCACAGAAATAACATTACGGATAGATAAGTTGTTATCATTCACCGCTAGTAAAATTTATATTTAAAATAAAAAAAATATACTTACCCAGATATACATAGTTAAAAATTATTCATATAGTGACCGGATATTATAGTCACACCGAAAAAATACCAGCTACATGTCCGGTTCATTAGTTTAAAAAGAAAACAAAAGCAAATTCTCACAGATGATTTATTCTAAATTATTGGACATGTTGAAGTGTCAGGACGAATAATTCTAATTATTATTATTCGTACAGTGACCGGATAGTCACTCCAATATTATAAATAGTAACTCACACATAATTAGGGAAACTTAACATATAAGATAGCTCTAATGATCATTTATTTACAGTGATGTATTGTACTATGGACCCTACGATCAGTTTATCATTAAAATTTGTTAGGTGCATAGAATAGAAAAACTCAATTTACATAACCTTACATTTACTTCATTTTGAATTTGATTAAAATTTTAGAAATCTATATACTCACACAGAAAATTTTAATAGCAAGCAGAAAAAATAAAAATGAATGTTTACCTTCAATTCCACCAAGAAGCAACAACGCGTAGTACCTACAAGAAATTTCTATGTTTAATTTTACTAACAAAATATATAAAACTGAAATGCTTTTAACTAGTAGATACACCAATGACTATTCACGTGGATATAATAAGCACGTCGTAATCATTGGGATACAATCAAATAATGGATGACAAAGAAAATGCCGGAAAGTATTCGCTTAAAAAATTAAATATAATTATTATTATTATGACGAATTGACGACCGCGCGATCAATTTTGCGACTGCGCCTAGTGCCCGCTTGTTTGACTTTGACATTGTCGTGACGTGACGGGTGAGTCGGGTGACGGTCGAGTGAAGCGTGTGATTGTGACATTTATTCATAAACAAACATAGAATCTATCAATCGTTTTAAATGACACTCTGTGGTACTCTCTAGTCGGTGGTAGTAAATAGTACTTATCTGTGCAATAAGGCAGTAAGGAAAGGCAGGTGTGAATGCTTCATTAAGCAGTACCTACAGCCAGTAAAGCCCGCTACAGACCTTCAGTTTTATCTGCACAGTTTTAAGTAGTTTTAACTGTACAGTCGAACTGTGCAGAAAGCCGGCTACAGACCTTCAGTTTTAACTGTACAGTTGAACTGAGCCCGCTACAGACCTTCAGTTTTAACTGTACAGTCGAACTGTGCAGTTATAAAGCCGGCTACAGACCTTCAGTTTTAACTGTACAGTTGAAGCACGCAGCGCGCTGCGCAACGCGATGTCCGTGGTCCGACACCTCACACACACCCCCCTCCACTCCATACTCTCACTCACAGTCTTATCTCTGATCTCACAGACAGACAGAAGACGTATTCCATTTCCATATTATTCCATAATGTTTTTTCTTTTTTTAATCCATTTGATTCAACATGATAGATAATTTTTTCATAAAATAATATCAAAATTGCATTGTGTATTGCATTATTATGGTGTTTCTTATATTTTGCGCTATCGTAAATTGCTTTCGTGTAGTAAGCTTTCATTAGTATTATGATGTAAACATGGAATATGGAATCCTTCGAAGACTCAAATTGTCCCTCAATGAGCGATAGTTTTTCCCTGTACGAGCGTTACATGAGAAGTTTTAATATAGTAGGCAACTTTGCCGAAGAGCACGACAATCAGGAACGAAGCGAAGTGGCTTCATCCAGCAATTGTGATGACGATTGTTCTAACAGTGGGGGGAACATCGATTTGATGAATGTGCAGGCCACAGAGGACAAGCAGGATGAAGTGATCGAATCCGACTGTAATTCGAGGCAAGCACCTAGCGAAAATTTACTTGACAAAAGTTCGGTCAGCTTAGATGCCGAATCGGCAAAAATCGACTCGCCTTGCGTGTCTCTCGCGGGTTCTTTTCTGGAGCAGATCGAGACATCGTCCGCGGCGGACAACTGCCTTTTGACAGAGAAATCTGATCCTCCGGACGTGCGAGTGTCTTCTGACGATTCCAAACAAGAAGGCTTCAAACCTGTGTTTATAACCTCAACAATGGAGAACAGTAACAATGCTGTTGATAGTGTACCTTTATTCCGCGACGTGAGACCATCTGAGAGCGTTTTTAAGCTGCCAATACGCGAACTGTCGTTCAACGGGACACTAAAGCATGTACAGAAGTTGACGCCCATTGTGGACCCTCTCACTGCTTTAAGCACAGCCAATAATAGGTTAAGTTTAGATGACAAAGACGACCAGAGTGCTGATTCTGTTAGTGATGATGCATTGAATGATGAAGGTGACCAAATGACCAATATGAAAGCAAACACATCAGATGACAAGAGCCTGTACATGAGTAGAACTGACAAAAGTAATTCCTCCAGTGATTCCCAATTCATGGATAACCTGAAAAAGGACCAGAGGCATGATGAGGGGAGTTCAAAGTGGAATGACCAGAGTTACTCCTCATTAGATGAATCTTTTGACAGTGGAGTGAGGTCCCCGGACGTGTTTTCTGATGGAGAAGAAGAGCTCAGTGCGGAGCCTGAGCCTGAACCATTCTGGAGCTTCCTCAAAGATTACGAGGCTAATGATAAGAGAAAGGTTAGGAAGATTGAGGTAAGATATGTTAAAATTGTGCTTTTTTTATTTGTTAACATCCAAAATATTGTTGATTCCTTGTTACATTATTTTAAGACACAGACTGTCTCATAACACTAATTAGATTTTTTAAAAACATTGTTTCATGAATAATATAAAGTCAATTTAAATCTTATTTCTTTACTGTTAGATTCTTTCTTAAGTCATTTAGAAGCAGCAAAAGTGTGCTTTCTGTCTGATCTCAGGAGGCAAATTTAGGAAAAATTTAAGGTGCTCAAAGTCTGGTCTGTGGTATCTTTTTAGCGTGGCAAATTAACTGCATTGGACATTGCACAAGATATGAAAAACATATTGTATATTTTTTAGGGTTATATCAGCATCATACTACAGCATCTACCCATTTAAAACTCAATGGTGTAACCAATTTGTAAAAAACTGAAGCTCAATATCTAATTATTATTTCTCTTTCAGGAAACACTCCAAGGCATTCTCCCGCCACCTTCAGTGACCACATTGAAGACGGATGTGACCCAAATGCTCAAGAAATACTACTGTTTCCTGCCTGCTTTTACTGAACCCAAGATAGACCCAAGGGAGACTTCTATGACTCCGACAAAGAAAGTATCCTTTGTTCACATACCCAGTGACTCTGTGTCATCACATTCACATGAAGAAGTAGCTCATGTGTCTTCAAACAGCACCCCCGAAATATTGAAATATAATATGGATTGTAAAACTAGCAGTAGTTCTAGAGTAGACAGTGATCAGAATACAAGCGTTGGTGACAAGAGCTTCGAGCTGAAGATGGGCACTGAATCTGAGGCGGGTGATACGATGTGGCCAGATGTGCTCAAGTGCAAATATTATGATGTTTAGTAAGTAGCTTTTTAAATGATTAACCGAAGTTAAAGATTCTGTAGACAAGGTTGTAACATAATTATGTTTAAGCACAGCCACTTACCATTCAAAAATGGCAAGTGCCATGTGCCAAATGGCAAGTTGCCGATTCAGGGTACCAGTGTACCACACTTTCCCAAGTTTCCTATAGTTTCCCGTAGTTTAATATGATAGTCATTCTGATTCCAACTTAGAATTCAGAATGTAGACTAAGTTTATTTATAGCTTTATTCGATATGTTAGTTTTACTAATTTTTAATTAATTAAGTGTGATTGTTTTGGGTAAAAGCCTCCATCTCTTTCCATGTGGCTTTGTCTTTGGGGACATTAATCCAATTCTTCAAATACAACATGGAGTGAGAATGTACCAAATAGTTTGTAGAGCAGAAAATTACATAGTTTTAATCAGAATATCTTTTATTACGACCCTCTACCCTGCCATCTTCTGGGTCTACTTCTCTTGTAAGTCTTCTAGTTTTACTAAGCTAAATAAGCATCTTTTAAGCTGCAGTTCCGTGGGTAGCGGCCGACGCGACAGAAGCGCGCGATGGTCGCGCCGCGGCTGATGCGACGGCCGCTACCCACGGAACTTCAACTTTAATAAAAAACTAATTTTATTTCAGCTATAATATAACCAGCTACTCAGAGAAGCTGGAGGCGCTTCTGCAGAGGTACAGAGAGAGGTTTGTTGGTGCTGAAACAGACTCAAGTGTTAACATCCACTCTGGGGGCTTGCAGTCACCTAGCAGCGCTTCTAAGCGAAAAGCTATGAGGCTCAAGTAAGTAATGCTAATTTATGGTTTTACTCTTAACTAAATAAGCTGAAAATGTAGTGGTATGCTTAGAAAAATTGGCATAAAGCTGAAAAGTTCTATGAATGTTAAGAACATACTATAAATTTCAACAGTTATAAATTTCCCAAAATGTCCCAAAAATTTGATTGGCCAAATCATTTTTTTCTTTGGTCCACCCGCTGCTAACAGCTCAGCTTACCCAGTCACACTCTGATAATCTCATCTGACATCGTTTGATGATGAAGGTAAACCAGGAGTGCTTCTCGTTCTTAAACTATGGATGATATGTCTTCTAGGATGGCTCAAGCCAAGTCTCCCGGGCGACGATTGTCTCACTTGGCTCGACGGCGGCAGGCCTTCTGTAGCGCGGCCACTATCAGTGAAAAGGCACAGTCATCTACTTCGCGTATGGTTCTTATTGATAAAAAGTAAGTTACCAAGTTATAATTCTGTTTCTTTTAAGGTGGCATTTCAATAAAGTCAATGAATTTCGTTCAGAACTCATCATAACTTAACATCAACAAAACTCTGACATAGAACTTTTTGAAGTTTCTTCCCCCACAGAAAGCTGATCAACTCTTCGGAGCGCAAGAGTCCTCGGACGCGCCGGACGCCCGGAAAACGCACACCGCAACGGAAGACACCAGGCAAAGGCACGCCTTCGAAGACACCGAAAACGAAAAGCGGGGGCTCCAGCAAGAAGAAGGCGATGCGACGCCTTCTCATGGACTCAGACACGTTGTCGAGATCTCAACCTACAAGGGAAACGTTAAAACGAGCCTTATTTGTCAGTCCGGAGAACAGAAAGACTGTACCGTCAACTAGCACCTCTGTTCCACATCAGGCCATGAGGTCGAAACGCGCCTTATTTGGCTCCCCAGTCAGAGCCGCTGAAACTAAAAGCATGGATGGCACTCAAAGCGATCAATTCTTAAAACGTAAACGAGATATGTTGGACGATGAACCAGAGAACAGTCGGAGCAAGGTGGCTAAGAGCTTGTCGTTTGGCGGCGACACTATAAACACCTCGCGGCCTATATCGTTCAACCGCCGAGCGTCTGAAATGTTGTCGTCTAGAAATACTGCAGAGTTGAATGAAACACATAAAAAGGTATGTTAAAAGTTTGTGTATTTGTTGGTTAACGTAATGGACTTAGAAGATCAATTTTCAGCTAGGTCAACCTGACCTAAAGAGATAGTCGTAATGTTACTGGAGAAAATAGGTGGGAATAGATGGTAAAGCCTTAGCAAGGAGAGTAGCTAACCCAGGGTTGCCTTAATTTTAGATTTGTCCTTGACATTTGTATCCTCCTAACTTATTGTCTGGAGGAGATCGCTGCTTAGCGATAAGCCAGACTTTTGCATTGTACCATTCTTCAGTTTCTGCCAGTGTACAGTACAGAAAAAACGCGCTGGACCGATGGACGACGCACACTGAGGAACTGACGACTGACGAACCAATCGCAGCGCAGTCAATGTCAAACCGACCAATAAAGATTGTGTTCACAACTTATGCTGACTAGGGTTGATGAGAAAGGAGTTATGAGGATGAGGAAGAGGAAGTATCAAGCACAAAGTGTTAGGTTGAGGATGAGGGTATATTCATGAGGAAGAGGAACAGTTTGAGTAAGGGGAAAAAGTAAGAACTATAATAAATAAATATATATATAGGCTGGCTAGGGAATCCTTGTGGATTCCCTTTGCCGTGTGAACCATGGACACACAAAATTCCTAATTAGTTCCTCTTAATTAAAGAGAAAGAGGATGAGGAATTTTCCAAATTCTCTAAGAGGAAGCGGAAGAGGATGTGAAAGTACCAAAACATGCGTAACTGCCTCATTAAGAGGAAGAGGAATCCTCATCAACACTGATGCTGACTACTATATCCCTGTTGTGATTTACAGAAACTCCTGTGGGCGGTGTCGGAGGCGCTGCGCGCGCACGGCTGGCGCATGTCGTCGCCGGGGTTCCGCGAGAAGGCGGCGGCGCTGGTCGGCCTCACGCGCCGCCTGCTGGCGCTGCCGCCGCACGCCGCGCGCCTCGCCGCGCCCAACCTCTCCACCTCCGATACTATGCTCAAGTAAGTTTTTTTTGGTATCGCAGGGGAAACTTCTTCTAATAAAGTTGTAGGAGGAGCATTTGTTGTGCGCTTTGCACTGAAAAGGTTTTTTACAGTGACTTTCACTGTAATGGCTCGCATGCTTGCAGGTTTGCACATGATGGTGCATATACACATATAGACTTGTGTGTTGTCTGTGAATAAGCATATAGTGACGTCACATTAAAATTTAGATTCCTAGTTTCATAAGTCGATGCATGAGTATTGACAATTTTTTAACCAGGAAGATTATTTCAGTTAACATGTAAATGTAAATGTAACATTTATACTTTAAAGTCTATGAATTTAAAATAAAAAATGACAAATCACCATCTTTTACAGACTCGCACGTCAGTACGTCTTCGCTATTATTCAAGGTCGAACGGTAGAAGAATGCTTCCAAGACGAGCAAATCAAACTCGCAAACGAAGGCAACAAGATATCCGGATACATATCGGCCTCTGCATATCAGCAGATGAAAGCCAAGCAGGTGGCTCCGACCAGTACATTCACCTCGCAAATCAAGGAGAATTGCACTGACCGATCATCGAAACCGGAACCTAGGAGCGGCACTAAGAATATACTTCAAGACAAAATGGTCAACATAGACTCAAACTCAAATAGTAGCAGCGGTCTCAGTGCACTCGATAAAATGGGTATATTCAAGTCTAACTCCATGCCGTCGTTCGAAGAGGCCGCTAAAATGAGGGCCCGTAGACAAATAAGTTTCGACAATCTGGACTTTCCTAAAAGGTGATGTGATTTATGTTTAAGTCAACAATGTGTGATTTAACTTTTATTTCGAAAACATCGTTTCTAATTTGACTTGATGGGTGTATACTTTGGGTACGTTTAATTTTTGACTCATGCGTTTATTTATTATTCATAGACAATGTTACTTCTTTTATGTCTAGGCGTATAATAGGCGGCGTATAATAAATTGGCTCAAACTATATTTGGTTAGCATCAATGGGCTTGAGTTATTATAAAAATTTGTCTGCAATATCGATTAAGACTTTTTGTTAGTTTGTAGTGATAATTCTTCTTAATATTTTATTTCATAACAAATTTTGAGCTAACAACAGTCAATATTGAACTTGATAAAGTCCTTTGAAGATTCTATTTACAAGACGATTGGAACAGCAAAATATAAGCATTAGCCTCTTACTCAGATAAAATTATTGATTGAATAATTGGAAATCACTTGCAATGTGTGTTTGGTGATGGAATATGATCATAACGACATTCGATAAAGAGTGTATTAACACAATGTACTGTTATTATCCTGGACAAGATCTAATTCTAATCCCTCAAATGTGACAAAAATTAAAACATATTTGCTTCATCTTCATATTGTAATAACAGTTACGTGCTTCCTATCTGTTGTGTTACTTTTGTTATAGTTTTATTTTGTTATTGCACGCAGTACAACAATGGTCTCATTACTTATTGTGATGTATGAGTCAAAATGAGACCTTTTGAACTGATAGGTATGTATATACAATATACATAATATGGCTTTATGTAGTAATTTCTTTTGCATATTGTGACAGTTAAGTTAGCATTGATTCCTTTGTTATCTTAAAAGGTGGACTTATTCTTATGGAATATACAGTACTAACTGTACTAAATACATATTCTTGTACTACGATTTTTATTGCCTGACTAACTAAGGATTAACATTTTAGCCAAACATCAATTTATACATACTTAAAATAAACCAGTTATGTTATATTTAACCGCGTTCTTGATAATGATAAATTTTTGCAATAGAAAACCTAGAAAGTTGTTGGTATCAAGACTACAGTACCTAGTTCAGACTATTTTATTAGATTTCTACGAAGCAAGGGTAAATTATTATAAGTTTGTGAAGCACAAGACCAGTGGGTGCGCGGCGACTGACGTCAATGACTTTTTCATGTGTATTTCAAGGCGACTGCTTTTATTTTACCAAATTTTCTTCAATGTATTGCACTTATCATTTTAGCACTAGTTGCGTTTGTACTCGCTGCTAGTCCGCTAGGGCACTAGGAGCAACTGTAGGCATTGAACATTAGTTCAAAAATGTTATGAACTAGGCAACTTTTAAGCCAAATTTTAAAGTATAGTGACGAATACATAATCGTTCATATTTTTCAGTAACATTTGAAAATAAATATTTAATTCTTGCTTAATTAGTTGATTTCTACGGAAATTCTTTATTTGACCTCCTTTTCTAAATGAAATTTGTAACTGACGTCTCTATGTTATCTTTGTATGTTATGTTCGCTGAATATAGCGTAACTTTACTTTATTAATAATGCGTTAAATTAACATAATTCGGATTTAAATAATATATTGGATGTATGTGAACTTAGGGTAATAATAATAATAATGTCTATATAATATTATGTGCGTGTGTTTTGTGTATCCTTGCGCTAAGCTATGCGAGGTATCGTGACGTAAGTGTAGTTAAGGTGTGAACTCAAGTAAACTGTATCATTAAATGTGTTGCTGTCAATGAGTTTGATCTCTTATGTATGTATCTAAGTAATAAATTATTTTCCTGCGAAATACATAACATTCTTTTTTTAAAAACTTAATTGTAACCCGTTCTTCGTTCCAGTGGCACTGAATTCTTCACACGAAAGGGGAAGGCATTTACCATTTGTGAAAGGAAAGAAGCTAATAGCCACCTAGCTAGGTGGTAACTTACCGCCAGCCTCTTAACCCGTCGTAGAGCATGTTCATGTCTTGTAATTCGGCTGGGGAGGTATGGTTGCTGGGAATATTTTATTTGAGGCGAACATCGTATAGTGGCGGTGGAGTGTGGGAACTTGTGATTTCACAGAAATAACTCTCGTCCACTAAATACAAATATTTATTTACATATACTATTATAAAACAACATAACAAAATTATCAGTATCTAGAATCGAAGTCAGTAAGTATGAATGACAGGAAGAAAAACCAAAAGAAAAACGTTGACTAAATTCGAAATTAAAAAGTAAACAAACAAATCATAAAAAACTTCTTGTTGCTACAATCGTAAGCCCTCATGAGTAGCAAAGCACGCGCATACAATCTCAGATAGAATTTTTTCCACTACTTGAGGTCGGATGCGGGCGTTCATGGGCTGCAGTGACTACTTAACATCGTTTGTCCTGCATGTCCTTAAGCTACTCAATTACTACCTATAAAAAAAGAAAAATAAACTTATCAAGACTGACCACTCCGGATTATTGTTGGTCAATCACTGCTTTGGCGGTATTTACGCTGAGTACGTTTTGGTGTTATCAAGCCATAATAAGGACGTGCGAGGGATTGATAAGATATCAAGAATAGCGAACATTAAAAATTAATCATTCTGCGTAATGTTAACACAGGCAATTATGTATTCTGTGACACAGGCTAAAAGTGATTGAAACAATGGGAGGATTCCAATCTTCGTATCCTGGTCTCACCGAAGACGTGTTAGAAGAGTTATCCACTCTTACGTATTTAACTAAAGGAGAAATTTTACAGTGAGTAGGTACCTATGGGAATTTTGAAGTGAGCAGAAACAGTTATGTGAATAAAATATTTTTGTTTAACGCAGCTTGATGAAGAAGTTCTATTCAATTAATCCAGAGAAGTTGAAAGCTGATTACCATCACAGGTTCCACAAAAAAGATATACTGAGAAAGTTTGAGGTTTTGAAGGTATGTTTGGCTTGAATAATTAGTTTATCTAAGTATGTACGTTGTGTTTAGACAATTATTATAGACTCAAATTGCGAAATACCTACTTGTAAATTCGATACAGTAGGCTGGATACCATGTAAGAAGCATATCAAGGCAAGTCCGACATTAGACTTTTTATTTGTTTATCACAAAGGACTATTGGGATGGGGTACTAGCCCAAAATTGTTATTGTTCTACATTGAACTTCATCATTCGAATAAGTACACCCTCCAACATGACATAGGAGTACTTATTAGTATCCAGTAATAATATTATTATTAATAATATTCAGCAATATATAATAATATATCAGTAATAATATTCTTTGTTTGGCTTTAGGTACTGCCTGAATTAATAACGTAAATTGGAAATTAAGCTATATATTTATCGCTACACTATCATTTATTGTTGATTTCAGAACAACCCATTTCAAGACAGGCTTTTCCGTGTATTTTCATCCAAACAAGATGATTGTTTCTCATTTGAAGATATAATAGATTTGTGTTCGGCTATGAGCGCCGATTGCCCATCAGAAATAAAAGCTGCATGGGCTTTTCGAGTTTTTGGTAAGATTAAAACAAAATAAAAAACCAGTTCGGTTCGGTGTCGGTATGTTCAATGACTATGCATCAATTGTACACTATTGATTTTCAACAGATAGGTATAAACGAAGACAACCAAATATCAGACAAGGATATAACAGAGATTTTAGACCGCTTAACATGGGACCCAAATAATCGCAGTAATTTTCTAAGCACAGTGGAGAAAGAAACAATTGCAGACGTTGTAAGAAAAACCTACTTATAATGACTTTGAGGGCCTTTAAATATCCATTTTATGTTTTTATTTTGTTGCTAGATTTACTTTTTTTAATAGAGATTTATTTCGCTTTATTTCAGATTTTAAAAGAAATGAAACTGGATCATAGCGGTAGCATCGGAATCAGTGAATTTAAAATAATAATGTCAAGACTTCCAGAATTCCAATCTTCGTTCTATTTTAGATTATAAATTATTTATTATCCTTTAAACGTAAAGTGAAATATTTAATTACAATTTACAGCCACGACTTGGGGATTACACGGGTGACTAAAGCCGCACGGCTAAAATCGACCGTCAAATGGGAAATCGATTTTAGTCACCTGTGTAAATGGGCTAGCACTGCGGCTCGGTGATTTGTGAAGCGACGAGCCGCACGGCGAAAATCGACCCGTGCAACCCCATAACTATTGACGTTTTATTTATAGCTATAACTTTGTCCCACTTTATCTAAATAATATTTTAATATTTTGGTGACCTTTTCGACCTCTAATTACTGCACTAAAACCTCAAACCGAAACATGTGTTAAATGCAAAATATAAGAAAAACAAGCTTCAAGCATTGTAATCTTTAATTTTTTATCGAACAAAAGCTTTACAAGCAGCCTTGTTATATCTCGCGGCGAGCGTGCGTTCCGGCAGTGCAGGAAACCCGCTGGTGCGTCCCGTGGTGTTCGGGAGGACCACAGGCTGCTTGTATTTCACGTGGTACATCGGAAAACCTAGGTAGGTCCTGCAATTAGACGTTACTTTAAAAAGTCATTCTCAAAAAGAAGGCGCCTGTATGTATAGCAGCAAAGAAACAAAAGGAAGGTCCTATATAAGGTTTGAGCCATTGTGGCTTGCTCAGGGAGGATTATTTATAGCAACTATATTTATAACAACATCAGATAGGACTTATGAGCGTACGTGTGCATTCCTCTGCTACTTAGCAGGTACTCACATAGGATTTCAAAATACACTTCTACAGAGTACCTACCAACACTTCAAAGTTTGGTGAATTCGGAACAGTGACTCCAGTCTCAGTTTAGGTTTCTGTTAGATTAATTTATTAAATACAACTTCTATGAATTTAATGTATAGGTGAACGTACTACCCATATCCCCTTATAGTCTTATAGGATCAAGGCCGTCGTCCACGAGAAGAGTCCGTCTAACTATTTTGTTTGTCGCCAGGTGCATTATTTTTATGTCGTAGGTTTGTAAAACTTACGGTGTCATTTCAGAGGGGCATTGCCACATGTATTCTTGATCTTTAAAATAGAGCAGCGGGTGATAAGCCTTTGGGTAGCCTCGATAATAATCTCTATGACGCTGGCATGCCTATAAAATATTTGTGTTTTTAAAGTGTCGTGCAAATTATTCTCGTAAACTCTATACACTGATTTTATTTACCTCATAAAAGGTTTCAATCTCATCCTGTCTACCGTTATCAACAAATAGAATATCCATAACGAACTTTAAATTTTTATAACAAAATTGAATAAAACGCAAAAATTACATTTTGAATTTAAGCGCGGCGCTCCGCCGCCATTTTGTATACTAATATTTTTAAAGTTTTGATATGGGTTCTGTCATTTTTAGCCGAAATAAGCTTTTATAACAATATAGGTTGAATTCTAATGTTTTGCAAATTCCTAAAATTCCTAAATATTACTCCGATTATTACATTATTTTTTATCTAATAAAGGCTTTGCAAGGAGGCTTATTAAAACGTGCTGCAAGACAGCGATCAGGCAATTGTGGTATTCCGGATGTACGGCCCGTATTATGGGGCAAGATTGCTGGCTGTTTGTATTTGATATGAAATGACGGGTAATTAAGGTATGACCTGAAAAATACAACGTAATACATTGTTATTGTTAAATCATAATGTAACGCAATGTAAAAACTAACTGTAAGAATAAATTACGATATCAGGCAATGTAGTACGAAAAGCAAAACTCTTTTCTACGTTTTTTCTAATAATATGAAAACATAATAGCGAAATGTAGATACTTACTGTGACATCTCCGTTGGACATTGGAACGCATATTCCGGGTCTTTAAAGTAAGTAAGTGGATGGTAACTTTTAGGATATCCTTTGTAATATTCGCGATGCATTTGACAAGCCTTAAAATGTAAAATACTGATATTATTTAAATATTTTCAATAGATTTTCATCTACTAAAGTTGTTCTGGCCTGTTGGATTATTTGAAAAATAAAAATTAGCTATATTTATAAGCTTAAAACAAAGAAAAGTAACACAAAATCATCTGAACCGATATTTTGTAGGGCTATAAATATTTATGTAGTTGTATAAAATTATGCACAGTACAGGCAATACCTACCTTGTAAAATTTTTCAATTTCTTCTTGACGTAGAGGATCCAAAAATAAAATATATTTAACCATTGTGAGCTTCACTCAGGTGGGCTTACGTTTATATATAATTATAAATTATAAAGTAAAATTCAGTTACAAACAGGCTGCGTTAAAGAAAAGCTTTCGTGATAACATTCAAAGGAAATTGTGATCCCTATGTATGACAGTATTGTTACTGTCAATCAGAAAAAAACAATCATAGCAAAGAGTAATAATCATAAACGTAATAATCATTTAATAATAATATATTATCTTAATACTTAAGTAACATCAAGTAATTCAAGTAGGTAACAAGTAACCCACGAGGTCTTGAGGTTTCCTAAAACTATTGAAGCCCGTTAACGAAGTCATACACTCATACTACGTTGAATTATAAGAAACAATTCTTTTGAACTATTATACAGCACACACAAATAATTTTTATTATAATTTTCAACGCCTCGTTCGTAATATTAACTTGATACAACAAATAATAAAATTAGGTCGTCTGTTAGAGGCTTTATAGTTTTTATACCTGAAACAGTAATCGAATCATCGTACTTTTAATAATTTGATCAATAAAATATTATTTTCATCTCGTAAAAATCAAGACCGAAGAATCACGGAAAAGAAAGAGAAGTCCCTGTTTTGTATGACCTTAATCCTAACACAAAATCTACAATAAATCATTCGGCTGGACCCATGGCCGGACATTCCATGACGATACGATTGTATTCTTCACTTCATTCATTCCTTCATGCGTCCAATTTTTTCGTGGTCAAAGTCAAACTGGCGCACGCAGCGAGAAACGTCAAAACATTATTATTCCCATTTTTGTTTTACAATTTTTATTTTTAATAAATAAAACTGCGAGCTCAAGATTTTATTGAAATTTGGTTTTGAAATTATCGGCAAATATCTTTGGGGCGTAAAGTGTAAACCTTAAAGTAGATCATATCCTAGCCTTTGTTATTTTTGGTGTACTATTTTTGTCCGCTCGTTCTACATTCGGTGCATTGAAATATATTTTGACATGCTAGAAAATGATGTCTTCCTGTACGGTAAGTGTTACAGCCTTAATAAGTTTCATGTTCTAATAATTACCCATGCATCACGAAGAGAAAATACTATGTATGATGGATATTGCGTAGGAGTGAGATGGGACACATTGCGTTCACCTTGTATATCTTGTGTTTCCTTCACTTTTCCTTTTTGTATAAATTTAAAATTTATTTCATTCCTTCACTCAACTCCACTGTTGTAATAACTCCAAATTTAATTTTAAAATTCAAGAAAACAGACCTCTCAGCATGTGTTGTGTAAGTACTTCACTTGTGAATAAATTAATACCTACAAATAAAACTATAAGTTGAACACACTTCAATTACAGTTTTACTTTAGTTAATGTTTAAATTTTCAAGGTTTATATTGTTAGGATTATAATATATTATAATGTTTTACCACAACCTGAGAGTGTTTTACTAATTATTACTTAGACTGTTAACTACAGACTTTCAGTTAATTAAAAAATGAGACAGTAACTATTGGCTTGTTGTAATATAATCAATTAAATTAAAAATTAACCACCAACACAATAATATATTTGCAGATATTGGGTATTTTCCCTACTTTCACCCCCAAAGATTTTTCAGGGCTCCACCGATTTTCATTGAACATACTATTTTGCAATGTACACATGATGCACTTTCATTAGCGACCCCACTCAATTATATTTGCAGACATACAGTTATTCTTTCTCACTTTCACCCCCACAACTCTTAAACAACTCAACCGACTTTCATCAAACATGTCTAAGAACACTCGCCTGTAACTCACCTTTCGTACAAAATAAACTAAATTAAAATCCCTTTATCCGTTAGCGAGCTACAGTGCCACAGACAATCCAGATAGACAGACAAACAGACAGTCGGACACATCAAACTTATAACACCCCTTCTTTTGCGTCAGGGGTTAAAATTGAGTAAAACAAGTGATAATCTGTTATATGGTTGCAAAATTACAAGGGAAACCCTATTAACATATTCAGTGGGTTCTTTATAGGCTCGCAAAGCCTGCTTCCTGCCTGGTGTGTCAAAATAAAGCTAATAAATGACAGGTGGCATCTCACAAAATTTGAAAAAGCACAAAGAAAAATGAAGAGTTGAATTTTGAGTCATTGTTTGCTTTTACTATTTTACTTTTGCAGTGTAAACATAGATGTACAATAGTTTTAAAAAATCAAGTGCATAAAGTATTTAAAACAGAAAATAATATAAACTGTAGATTATAAAACCTTGTGGCAGCATTCTTGGATTTCTGTGTCTTCTATATTGCTGTTCAAATGTTATGTATATTTGTAAGTCTAATGATAGTGTCGATTTGTTATCAGTAGAAGTGATAATGCAAGAAGGGTTTAATGAACTAGATTTCCTTTGATATCAAATTTAATCATACTTAGACATTTCAGCAATTTAAGAATAATCAATATTTTTAAAATTTGCCACCCTACAAACTATGCAAGTTCAGGGATATTCATCCTATGGGCCACTTTACTGAACTGAGATGGTAGCAGCCAGCAGCAATGTGGCGAGCACTTTCAGTGTCAAATGATTTTAAACTTTTCTACATACTTAAAAATATTAGTATCCAGTAATTAAAAGATGCCTGATGCAGGCTGATAGCAGCGGCAGAACCTGTTTGAAGCACTGGGTGCTATTAAGGGGCAGATAACCTGACAGACTTGAGAGGATGCTCAATAGCTATACGATGACAATTTTTTTGTCCTATTTTTACCTGCTTTACTAACATAGTTCACCATTAAACTTTGGGTACAAAAAATACTAGAAGCTCTCAGAAAATGCCCTTTACAATTTTTAAATATAAAAAATTACACACACAAGTGGAAAAATTACACTTTAAACTTGATATCATGAGTGCATCGTATCATAACAATAGGATGACATGTAAAAGTGTATTGTATTGTCCTCCTTATTTATGGTTCATTGGCTGCACATTGGTTGGTTTTTGTACCTTGTTGTCGATTGCATAGTATGTGTCATACAATTGCTTTGCTATACAACTTACAATAGTGTGTTTTAACATAAAGTGTTTTAACATCCAGTGATTTGTGCTTTATGTTAAAACATACTATTTATAGCAAGAGGGACCTTTTTATTAACCAAATCATGTTGGATTTGTTGTGCTCGACTGGAGTGTAATTGAATACAAGAGTTTTAGGGAAAATAATTCTGGAATTGAGTTTCAGTCATTCTGTTTAAAATTTTTCTTTGTAATTGTGTAATGTTTGTGATTGTATGCTAATGTTAATGTTTGTCTGCTGAAACTACTGGAGCATCGTTGAAGTTAAAAAAATAAAGAAATAATAAATATTTATTTGTATCTAAAAGTGTCTTAACTATTTAGGATATACACATACATGATAACACCACTTCTAACAGTAAGGGAAAAAGTTATTGATATAAAAAATTCGTGAATCTAATTTTAATCAGAATTACGAGAGTACCTAGTGAAAATTGTGAGTCATACTAGCAACGGTTGCTATGAGTATGATTCACAGCTGAGTTCAAACTTTCAAAGTTATCACTGTTTAATAGCAACAGTTGTTGATTAGACCAATACATACCCAGCCTTGCTTATCTGAGTATATTAATTTGCGGAAGATTAGGTACCCTCTCTCTGTGGTCATTATCTGGTTTCAGTACCTGTCATATGATAATGTCATATAATTCCTTTTAATTTCAAACATCAAGTTTTACTTTGTTATCTTGATTGAATATTGTATTCATGCGTCATGGATTTTTTAGTTATCGATTTCTGTTGTTTGGCTTTATGACATCTAATTATTTCGAAGAGCTTAAACCCTCAAACAGGAAGAACAAAAAATGTTGCAAGGAGTACTTAATCCTTAAGTAGAGAACTATCAATAATTTCTGGAATTCCATAAACGTGCATATTAAAATTATTGTAAACAAATATTTTTCTGTTGAAATATAGGCTGTAGGTACATAAACCTCAAATGTAAACCGCGGTTTTATGGATCGTCGGTAAAGCCGGCCGCCGACACGCTGGTGTATCATTGCAAGTTCGCGGTTTTTTATACCGACGAGCCGGCATATATTTTGCCACGATTCTTCAGTCATGACTGTTTTACTCGCTAGTAGATAACCACCATTACAGATGAATCTTTTTTGTCATTAGGGTTCTAAATCAGTCGTATCGACATTGTGATGGTGATGGCATGCGCGGGGATAGGCGACGCGGCGCTCCGGGAGCGACTGCCGGCACTATGGCGGCGGATAGAGGACGCGCACTACAGCTACCTGGAGACTGAGGACAGCCCGGAGAAACTGCAGCAGAAGAAGAAACTGGAAGGTCAGTAGTTATGCTTGCTTGTATTATAACAGTCTCTGCTTCCTGGAGAATGGGTACAGCCCTGAGCCTGTATGCTATTTTAACACAACTTAATGTTATTTTAACACACGCTTGGGACAATTAAAGGAAATACCGGCAAACGAAGACAGAAAAAACCACAAGATTATGTTGGAAGGTCAGTTAAGAATTTTCTTCAGGAACAGCCTGGAGAAGCTGCAGCAGAGGTTGGCATGTCTGGTATATCGTCGTCTTCTTACCCTTCTCACCTTAGCTACCTGAATGTTGAGGACAATTGGATAACCCTCTACTACAGAAGGACTGTAGTACGTACGGTGTACGGGCGATCTTGATGAGATACTTGAGGAGTACTTACATTAATACAATGATACAATTAGGTGGAGACGGTGATGCATGCAAACGTCTGCAGGCAATATGGCAGATACCAGGAGGCTGGGGAAGAAATTGCAGCAGCTGTAGAAGGCAACCATAACTATTATCCACACCAGAGAGGTGGCTTTTATGGTTTTCGACACCCAGCAAGCGAATGCACACGAAAGCGTCCAGCGATTAAGCAACGTTTGTTTTCCTTACAGGCTACATCACGGAGTACCTATCGCTGGTCCCCCACGAGTGCAAGTTCGGCCTGGCGGAGACCGGCAAGGTGTTCCAGCGAACGATCAACGAGCTGGCCGAGTACAGCGCGTACCGCGCCGGCATCGGCTGGGCGGCCATCGCGCGCTACGCCGACAACCTGCTCGCGCAGCCCTGGCGCAAGGAGTACAAGATCATACGGGTGAGGATGCCTATTTTCAGGAGAAATTGCAGTGAATGCCATAGAATTATAAGGTAAATTCTTACGAGCGTGATAAGAGAGAAGAGTGACATTTTTTTCGACAAGCTGCTGGCGCAGTCCTGGCGCTAGGTAGTTGATATACTAGATGATCAATTTTCTTCTCACTTGTTCCTTCTTACCAAGATGGAGGGGAGTATGCCAATCCTACACAATGAGACATAATGAGATTAAAATCTAATTTCAGTGAAGGATGTGTTAAGATTTCGTTAGAAGGACCACATTATAGAAAACAGAACGTGAATGTGGTGCAGCCTTTGAAAGTGAACAAAACCCTGGTCAGGCTATAATAAAAATTACCAGCGCATCTCAAATTCCCATATTTTCTTTTTACAGTTATATTGCGGCTTCTACAAGCATGAAGTGGAGGCTAACCTGGTCGGGGCAGAGTTGCTCCTGCAAGCGCTGGGGTACCGCGCGGTCGGCGCCGGCAGACTGGCGTTGCAAGCGCCCGTCTGTCCGGACATGGTCGCTGCGGTGTCCAGAGACGCTCTCCTGGCTGAGTGCGAATGCAGGGTAAAAAGATTCTTCTCTTCTTAGTTGCTTACTCAATCTAGTCGTGGCCATCAATTATTGGTTTTGTGTACATTCATTGTTTTGGTTTGGACAGGCAAAAGCAAACGGATTTTATCTGAGTTTTGCAAATTTAAATGCTGAGATATGGCCTCCCGGGTATCCTGAATCATGTCATAGAAGTTGATACACTCAGTGAAAACTCGACACACTCACACATATAATATTATCCAGATGCTTAAGAAACTACAAAAGTATATCGGGGGCCATCCGTTAATTGCTGAACCACTGAAATGGCTAAACCACTTTAAAATATTATTGTAATATAAAAATAATATTGTTTGAATGGCACAATTGACAGATAATGTCCCAAATATGGGAGTCGGTGTGGAGTAGCGGTAGTCGGGTGACGTGGGGAGACGTGGCGCGGGAGCGAGCGAGCTACATCGCCTCGCCCGCTGCTGCGGCCGCGAGGCTTAGTGGATATGTTGATGGTAAGTTTTTTCAACTACTATTATAAATTAGAAGGTTTTGAGGATGTTTGTTACTTTTTATGCAAAAAATTTTTACCCCTTGGCCTATTTGCGAGGAGAAAGTCGGTAGTTAGCGTCAAGTTTGTCGTGCGACAACGTTATTGCGTACAATTGTCGTATGTCAGTACGAATTGCCAGTTAGGACGGCCCGGACAGATCGCCTGTCTGTTTGAATTTTGTTTGCGTTCATTGGTCCGTCAGTTGTGTTGTGTCAGCTTTGTGTCAGCAAAAAAGGACAAGGACTTGCTCTTTAAAAAATTTTTTGAAAAACAATCCCTTCTTATCGAAACAATCTCTACATTTCTTATTTAATTTGGATTCCTTCACATTGATAATGTTGTTTAATCTTTTACCATATTTCAGAATGTGACATATACTCAAACGTGCCAGCGCCCTCTGTGGACCATCAGCGGAGGCTAGTTGACACCCGGCAGCACTCCGCCCTGCCGCCCCAGTGCAACCACGCGTACCCCGAGGAGACCTTCGACGAGCCCGTCACGCCAATGATCCACCCCTACGTGATGCCTCAGAGCGTGATGCCACCGAACATGATGCACTCGCACATGATGTACCCCTTACCCCACCAACACATGAGCCCAGATATGCCCATGACAGTCCCCCACAATCCAGTGCCGATGATGACTCCGTACGGCGCTGTTCCTTACTACTACCCGGTGCAGACGCCCTACATGATCCCCGCACCCGTGTACGCACCCATCAAACACGCGGCGACGGTCCCCGTGAACGGATACCCGCCCTACCGATACCCCTCTGTGCCCACCGCACAGCTCATAGAACTGGATACGCCGTCTGTCTACGAGAATGGCAAGTTCGAGAGGCACGGCGAGGACGAGCGGAGTCACAGGAAGACCAACAGGCTACAGGAGACCTCGAAACGCAATAGCACCTCCAAGTCCGGCTTCAGTGATGTTTCACTACCGAGCTTACCGAGATCGGACACGCAGCCGACGCTCAGCAAAGCGAAGGAGGACGGCATGGGCACGTACGAGAGCTGGGATTACGTGTTCAGAAATTTATCCAGTAAAGACAAGGAGGGAGATAGCAGAAGCGGATTTTCACAGTCCCTAGACAGAGATTCTAGAACATTAGACAGGTTGGACAGGGAGGAGAGGCGATCGAAGTACCAGCCGGCGACCTTAGATTTAGAAGACGGTCTCCAAGCGCTAAATCTCGATCGATCGTACGACGAGGACGCATATCGAACGGCGAAAGTGAACGAGAGCCTGATGCGGCTCAAGCAGGAGCAGGAGCTGAAGCGAGCCCGGCAGTTGGCGAAGAAAAAGATTGGCGACGATAGGAAACCGAAGAAACCCACGGAAGCAATCGGCAATCCCAAAGCTGATGGTCTAGTCACAGCTAAAGTAGCACCGGACAAGGTAAAATTGTTAACTAAGAAAGACATAAAGGATAGGAAGGATGTAATTAAGCAGCAGAACTCAGTTAACGGCACGTCGTCGAGTACGGCAGAGATAAAAAAGGTGAAGAAACCGACGCGGCTTGTCGCGGCGGATGTTGAGAAACCGAGGAGTAAACCCATTGAAAATGGCCTACATAAAAATGCTCACAGCTCAAAGACTACAATAGGTGAGTTTAATAATATAAACTGTATTAATTGTTTATCTCGGTTGTCTGCAACCGGTTAGTAGGTACCCATTGTGGGGAAGAGTGTGTTTGGGGACTTCACACGGATTTTGAAGGAAACTTTGAAGATCACCTTCACCGTTACTAGCCCCGCAAGTTGATATTGCGATGGAACCTTGTCACAATAACAGCTGCGTGACGTCATCCGTCGCAAAAAAAGTACAGATAGCAAAAAAAATGTAATAAAAATAATTTTACACTTTAATTATCATTTCACGAGCACGACTGTTAATTAATTTCACTCATTTTAACGGGTATCAGGTAACAAAACTAAACAACAAAACTCGACAATAAAACAGGATAACAAAAACAAAAAGCTATAGGTAACAAGTACTCGATGCGCGTAAGCACGTAGGCGCAGGCTGACCTTGCGAACGGTACTGACGGTGCGCGTCGACTACGTCACCAAGATGGCCGCCAATCGCAATATCAACTTGCGGGGCTTATAAAGCAGATGACGTTTATATACCTAATGGTTTCCTTCACTGTAAAATAAAACCAGATGAAATTAAATTTTGACTAAAGAATTGCTGCAAATAAAGCTTAAATAAAAAAATCTTATCTTAAATATTCTTAGTAAGCGTATAATTTAATTTACATTTAATTTTGTTTCAGTACCCAACTCCCAACCGAACTACGACCTGAAAGCTCAACTAGTAGTATCATTAGACGAGCCGGACTGCATGCGTCGCTCCCCGCCTCGCATACAAAACGGGGACCGGGAGCGCGAACGATCCTCGAGCAGAACTAGTCAGCATACAGAGCGGATACAACCCGACGCCGACAGTGAACTGAAGCGCGACAAGTGGCAGTGCGGCACCTGTACATACTTGAACAAGGGAACGCTACTCGTGTGTGAAATGTGCGGGAAGTCGAAACGAGGGCCTGAAATCCAACCGCTGACGTCAGGCGGGCGCGAGTGTCCCGCTTGCACGCTAGTCAACAAGCGAGACGCAAGATCGTGCGACGCGTGCGGCACTAGCCTCGAACATTGCCCTACGTATATCTAAAGCACTGACTAACTACAGAAGAGTGTTAGATTGGAATCGGTTGACAAAATAAAGGGAGGTGAATAATTCGGTCAGTGATGTCCCGTATTTCGAGTTTACCAAACCATACCTAGTTGCTCCTAGCGAAGAAATGTTTATCAAGCGAACATAAGGATGGAGAAATTTGAAGTTGTTTTTTGTTGTCTTGAAGGAGATGAGATTAAAATATAGCTAAAACATAGTGAACTGAAACAAGACAAGTGGCACATAATTTAACGAGGAAACGCCACTCGTGTGTAAAATGAACCATACACAAGGAATTGGCGCTTAAGTGTAAGGAAGATATTGGATATGGTTTTTTTCCAGTTTCCAGAAAATAGAGATAAAACTATATGTACCTTTCCTACGTGTAATCAATGTCTAACTAAATTAATATTAGGGCGCCCGTTTGCACTTGTAGGTTTGTGTGGCGTTACTATTCCGCGCTCTTCGCTTCGTTCCTGAATATCGAGGTGGAAGCGGAGTTAAATTATATTTGATTTTAACACCATTTGTAAGTTGCTTAAAAGGTTTGACAGAAATTAATTTCTCGTTGGATTTCATCTGAAAAATAGTTGGCAATCACAACATTTTGTTTCTATTATTTATTCCGATTTAGATTATTTCGTATTTATAACGTTAGTTATTGTTTGACAATTTTAGTTTATGTAATTTTATTTAATATTTTACTCAACTACAATTAATTGATGAATAAACTTTTAATCACCATTTTTTATTTTAAATGGAGTTGTGACTTTCGAGAAATTTGATTTATATCGAAAGTTGAAGACAATACTGGCAGGTGTAAGAAAAAATACTATTTTATTGATGGCCTTAACGGGTGTATTATAAAAATATAACAGTATTTTTTTATTTTATTACGAGAAAAAAAAAATTGAATAGTATTCGTAAATTTTAGGGCACAGAGATAGAAATTATCATAGATCTTTTAATACTAGTACTCATTATTCATATATATGAATAAAACAGAGCACAATTACATAAAAGATGTTTTTAAATTTCAGCTGATAAGAGTTAAAATACGTATAAATATTGACCAAAATTAACATTTTTAATTCAGTGTTTGTCTTGTTTCTATTTTCTTTAATTTACTTGAGTTTTGTATATTTATTAGAATATCTTATTCAATTGCACACGGTCACAAAAAATATCATTTGTTGAATTATGGTTGCTCATTTATACAACTAACTATTAAATGAGTGTACTGTTATTGACGCTGTCAAGTTTAATATAATATCATATTATTTAATACTAATGCATTTGCCCATTATATAGTTTCATTGACAAACTTATCGCAGTTTAAACTCGACTCGATTTTTGGGAAAACTATCGCAAACTTTCTATTTATTGACTTTCCTTGTCACACTAACGTAAGTACTGTCGAGAGGTCAAGTATAAAGGGATAATTTACGTAAAATTTATTTAAAATTTTAATTACAATTTCTGTACTGTCGACTAGTCGTATCGATCGTTTAATAGCATCGTAAAGTTTTAAAAGACACGTGAATAAGCCATAATAATTGTTTTCATTACTTTTTATAATAATTGTTCAGGTGTCTGATTTAATTACATTATAAGATCCTAATGTATTTAATATTGTATTTACTTTTATTTCGTTTTATATACCTTCCTATTTATTGCTTCGCACGACAGGGTAACGATCTGTATATGATACAAAAAGTTATACGGACAAATATGTTTGAATATTTATATTAAATTTTAATGTTGAACGTATCACAGAATTACAATAATATTATCATTATAATTATAGTGTTCGTTTGTTCGCCTTCTAAAATGCTTTAATGTCGATATAGATTCCTCTTTTTTTGTTTTCTGTTTAAATAAATTATTGATCTGTGTATATAGTTGTTAGTATTTGTAAATATTAGATACTATAATATATAATATATTTATACAAACACATTGTAGATTTATTGTTACGGATAAAAATTTTGAAAATTGGATTAAAAATCATAAATAATATTGAATTCAAACAATTAATAGCGTTTATACAATAGGTGCATTATCTGAAACTTAGTATTTTAAATCACAATTTATACCATATAATGCACTAGGAAACTAGCAGTAATGATATAGACTAAAGCACTAAGGACGTGTATTTTTCTATAAAAGTAGATTTTTTGAAATAAACAAATATAAATTTATAACGCTGCGCTTCAAATTATGTTGCCTTGCGTTAGCGAAGAGATTTAAATTGACTATGTGACTTTGAAAGAATATGTATTCAGATAGAAGAGATTATGTACTAAACGAATAAATAATAATATTATTGTTTTACCTAAGTGTATGTTTTATTTATACATATTATGATCTCATATAGTCAAGTAAACGCAGCAATAAAAATACTATATTGTAAACAATGTTTACAAATCACGTTTACTTTGGCCACTATAAAAAGACAATAATAAATAATCTGTTTCACCATCGCAATTTTGATTTATTATGATTTAGGTGCTAAATTATGTTTTGAAGAACCCTGTTTTAGATACTAATTGTTACTTAGTTAGGGACATTAACGGCCGCACTCAGAGACGTCATTTAACGTAATGTCCATTAACAAACAAATAAAATCGTCTTTATTCGTATCGACGTAAGTGTCATCGTTATTTAATTAATGAACCATTAACGTTAATGAATGTCTCTGAGTACGGCGGTGAGAGGGTTAAAAACGATCAAACGAAATTTTTATTTTGAAAACATTTTATTAGCTGTATACAACAAATAGCGTTTCATATGAAGCTTTAATAACTGGGCTTGTGGCCGTGTTCGGATCCATGTTCGGATCCATGTTCGTGTCCATGTTCTTGTCCATGCTCGTCGTGTCCGTGTTCGGATCCATGTTCGTGTCCGTGTTCATGTCCATGTCCGGAGTGCTTGTGGTCTACACCTGAAATAGATGCAGAGAAATATATAAAATGTACAAAAAGAGCTTTTTTTAAAGTGCACATACTGGAAACTTTTCTAGTGTCTTGTGTCAGTAGGTGACGGTTATCAAGGCTGACTTTTAAGATAAAAAAGTTGTCGATACAAATGATTGTCTTTGCAATCTATTTTAAGTAGCACTTTTATTTATGCAATCTTGGATGGTTATGTGTAAGTGAGCCGCTAGTGTCGGCCACTAGTGGCTAATTGAATTCTCGTTTCCTGTATGTATTAGGTACCTACCTAAAGTCAGTGGCACTACTTTTTATTGAAAAAAGTTAAATTAAAACAAAAAAGGTAAACGGAAATTAGTTTACAGTCAGTCCAGGTAGGATGGGCGACCACTAATTGCGAATTCAGGCGTGCTTCCGTGCTTGGTGCTAACGTGTCCTACGTTAAGCCGTCGCGGGATGTCGATAACCAGTCGTTAAACCTATCCGGGGGCCCTATAGGTCGTTTGATAACATCTAACACGGCTTGCTCACTAGCCCGTTTCTCCATCCAACCGCATTGGAGCGTGAATGAAATATGGGCCAGGCCTCACCCTGTTTGGGGGGAGAGACCCGTGTCCAACAGTGAGAGATAAATAGGGTTGCAGCCGAAATATTACCATGGTGCGCGTGACTGTCTCCACTATCTTCCTCGTGCGCGTGGCGTTTACCAACTTTATGTCCCGTAGTACCGTCTAAGGCCATTTCTTCAATAGAAAGTAGCTCACCCGGCTGGCTTCGCTCTGCTAAAATAATTTTGCTTAACTTATTATTAACATAAAAAGGTTTAGGTTGATCCTTCCGTCATTCAGGACAAAGAATGTGTAGATTATCCGCCCTCCAGCCGGTTAAACAACTCCACTACACAAAATTACATCAAGCCTTCTCTTTTTTAAAGTGAAAGAAATTGATTGTTGATTTCTAAGCAAATAAAAGCAAATTGTCCGCAATGAAAAGTTACCCGTAGCTTTCCTCGTGAATGTAGCTATCATACACAAAACTTATAAAAATAAAGTTAATTATATATATATTATAATACTTATTAAGATAAAGTACCTACTAATAGGTACACAAAAACATTGCAGAATGCGCATAATGCCAGCATACAGAAGATAAGACTATTCAAACAAATATTTATTACCTATTTATTCGTTCTTTACAGAACTTTATAATAAAAAGTTGTTATTGAATCTTAATTCACTATAAATTATCATATTACCTTCTCGGCCTTAAGAAAAATACCTAGGTATTTTTAACACAAAACACCACAAACTTTTTTCTGAAGTCAGCATCACGGAATTACCTTCTCGGCCTTAAGAAAAATACCTAGGTATTTTTACCACAAAACACCACAAACTTTTTTCTGAAGTCAGCATCACGGACGATACAAATGCAATGATAATATTAATAATAATTGTTATGATTATTATATATTTATATAAATAAATAGCCTGGGTAGAGTAGGCATTAAAAATTATTAAGAATCATTAATAAATAATTAACCCGAAAGTTTTACATTGGAATTCAAAGTCTAAGAGATTACAGTAATCATACTGTAGATTTGTAATTATGTATGTATATTTTTCTTTTTAGTTTAGTATTAAGCTTAGGTATATACACATAAAAATAAAATAGTAAAACACGACAAAAAGAACAACACTTACGCATAGCCGCAGCTGTGGCTAAAAATGCCAATCCTAAAATCTGCAAATAAAGAAATCAATGCGTTGAAAATCAATGTGAAGTGAAGAATGAAAGAAACAAGGAAGAATATCATCTCTTGTTTTCATCCTTTCTTTTCGCGTAAAATACGCGTAAACAGTTCAACAGTCAGATGTGATAAAAAATTGTATGTATGGATTTAATGTTTGTCCATAAAACTTTTGTATGGAGAATAAGCGAAATTTCAGATGCGTAGGTTTGCGGGACTCTGAAGAAATATTTTATTAAAATTTTGAACTTTGTAATCAACCCGAGGTTGGCGTAAACAATTACAACACAGTTTAACACCTACGATTGAAGATTGTTTACGGACTATTTCATTGTAAACACACTAGTTAAGTACCTATTTGGTTTTGTGTTCTATAAATCTTTAAAAATAAAATGCGACATATTGCCAATACCTATGTTGAACTTCTTTGCACTGCTTTTGCTTTGAACTGTTTATTTGTATTTGTTTGTATAAAATGATAACTTGTTGAAAGCTACCAAATAAAATTAATAATTTGGTTGGTAAATAACTCCGGTTTGAACTGTTTTGTCTTTGCCTTTTTATTACTTCTATATTTAAATTACAGTACATAATAAAGTGAAATCTGTATTTAATAAATAATTCCTTTTCCCCTTTGAAATAGAACATTGTCTGTCTAATGGTACCTATCCTAGATATTTTGTTATGCATCTAAAATTTTGTTACTTAATTATAAGAAACCCTAACTAATGGTGAACCCTTACTAATGAACTTAACTACGCGTATGAGCTCTAATTTTCAAAATACAAAGCTATATACGTATATTTCATTTTAATAATTAGGCACTAATCTGTTAACACCAAATTAACACTTCCATAACTAAACATAATTGGAGAGAGTTGGGCAGTGCGTGTTTGTACGAGTAAATATAAAAGGGCCACTTACCAAGATCTTATTCATTTTTAAAATTGTTTGATCGACAATGTTCTACGACACAGGACACCGGTTTGATCGCCAAGAAGGATAAACGAGCCTTTTATAACAAATCTACAGCTACCTGCTCTACCTATTGAGTTTTATGTTTTTATTTTTTACGGACTCTACAATAGCGATTATGCTGATGTTTTATGTGCGTCCCCTAAAAGATTTCTCTAAGATTTTGTGATTGAGGTCATTTCAAAGGACGTTTTGTTTGAATGTTTATGCTATTAAATGTTATGTTCGCTACGTGATCTTCTGAAATTCCTTAGCATCATCTGTGACCCAAGCCATTACTGGAAGGCTCATAACTTGTGCCCGAACTGTAGTAGGTACGACTAAGTATTCGATATCTGTTATAAATTTGATGTATTTTGGACAAGAAAGACTGAAAGCGATGTCGATGTTTCAGTTGTCGTTAGTATAGTAGAGTGTAAACTGGAGCACCTGATGTTAGATGGTAGTCAATTAACAACCATATTTTACCGCAAACTTGAATGTTGCTTTTCCTAAGGATGAGGAGTCTTGAATCAAATTACGTTTGCAGTTTGTTTGGTACAGGTGATGATGGGTTGATTACAAGAAGCGTTAGATTACCTATCTACTAGGGTACGAGTAAGGTAACCAATGTTGAGTGCCAATAAAACCATTAAATACAATTTTATTGTAAAGGCTCTTCATTATGCCTAGATTCTAACATTAGCTATCGGACCGAATAGTTCGTGTTAAAGAAGTTTTAGAAAGCAATTTGGCCACGTTCAAGACTATTCTATGAATAATAATATAATTATGTTTGTCTTTCAACCTTATTTAGCAAACTTCTCTTACAGGCCTTTTTGTAATTTTCGGTATTGACTGATGCTTATTGCCTATGACTTAATATGGAATATTTTCTGGAACGGATCTGCTCTCTTATGGTGGCTTCCCACGGTGCGTAATTCTGCGAATCTATCACGCACGGCCGATGATCACGGACGGCAACGCACCGCAGACAGTGCTCTTCCTACGACCCTGATGACGCGTCTCGGTCTATGTAGACCTAGATTTATCTTCATTTCAAAAATACGGCGCACCGCCAAATACGTGCCTGTGCCACCACGGACGAGACCTTTCCTACGGTGCGTCGATGCGAGCTGGTCCGCGCCCGTCCGCGATGTTGCGGATCGTGAGGTGCCACTATAAGATGAGATGGCCGTAGACGCTGAGTTGATGCTAACCTCCTGCTGTCTTTACCAGTACTTTACTGACATATGCTGTCACACCATGCCATCATGTTTTCGTGACAGTAAATAAAATAGTACCGATTGAATAATAATAATTATGATAGTAGCTGATAAAAGTGAAATTGCCAACTGAAGGTTGCCAACGGTGGTTAGGTAGGTACAACGTACACATCGACGCATTGATGCAAAAATATCTAGAACTAAGGCCATTTACGTTTTTGATTTTTTCAATATAAACAAGCAGAAGTTCGGGCGCAGCATTCAGGTCGCAGGGTTCAGATGTTATAATAAATGTTAAATACACCTTCGTCTAGAGTCAGTTACCGGTGTTGGAGCAACTGAAGACCCGGGCAAGAATATAACGACGTCCACTTAGTGTTGATTTGTTGGTAAAAGTTTAAGAATTTCATCTTTATCATCGTAGACCCCAGAGCAAAGAGTAGCCTGCAGCGTAGAGCACCGGAGCATAGTAAAAGGAAAGAAGTAAGCCGACTCGAGGCCCGAGCGAGCGCTAATTAATAGCCTAAACTCATAGGGCTGTCGCTTATACTCAATCGTCAAAAGTGATAATACTCATCACGAAATAACATCGCTTATTTAGGTACCTACCTACCCTACGTTTTATCTATTGTTTTTGTTAGTATTTTATTCAAATCCAAACTAAAAACAGATATCATTTATGAAATCAAGGATTCAGGAGGACTTCCGAGTATGCTTCCGAGTTCCGATCTACATACAACTATTATTGAGACATCCGTAGACACTACAATATTTACTTTTTCTATATTTCACTGAATTTGTAGCCATCTTCTTTAGCCAGCGCAGCGGCGCGTCAGTGTGCGTGGACGCCGACGGTTTGTAATTATTGTATCGTAGCTAGCCACGACTGGCGCACTGGGAGCACTGGGATATTTTGTTAGTGTGTGCGCGCACACTTACAAGCCGCGCGCGGTGCGTTTCAATGAGTTTGTATGAAGTGAACTTACTTCTCTTCTTTTACTATGACCGGAGGCAGGAGACGTGAGACATAGGCGCCCTACCCCCAAAATTGGCGCCCCTGTTTTACCGGTCGTCTCATAATTATGTGTTTCCAGCTTGCCACTTAAACATAACTCCTTATTTATTTGCTTCTCATCTGCTTAGAGAGGACAGAGACGGTGGCTTATTATATGACATAAGTAGGTAGATATAAGAAATTTAGAGCTTAGAAGTAGATGACCACAATATGTGTTTTATAAGGAAGGAAAAGGATGAAATGAATATTTTATGTTGATTTTTTTTACAATTACATACTTTATTTTAAAATTTATTTAAACTACCTAATGATAAATAGGACTCTAACAGATAGGACAAGGTGTAGCATTGACGTCCCAAGAAACACTTTTCGATAAAAAATTGAAATAGGTTAGAAATAGGTTTTTCTGAAGACAATGTTTCACTAATCTTATAAGTCATCTGATGTTATAAGATCACGATCCTGAAATCCACAACCAACTTCGATAAGGTCTCAAAAACAGTCTCCGAGGTTACAAGTGAATCTATATTTCAGAGGACTATAGTCCGCTCAAATTCTAAGCTTAGTAGTGTTCATCTGAATCGTGTCCATGTCCGCCATGGCCGAATCCGCCATGTCCGTATTCTTCAGATCCGAAGCCGTGTCCACCATGGCTACCGTGGCTTCCATGGCCGTATTCCTCCCCGTGTCCGAATCCTCCGTGGCTGCCGTGGCTGCCGTGGCTACCGTGGCTACCGTGGCTACCATGGCCCCCGTGGCCGAAGTCTCCTCCGAAGCCCTGCCCGCCGTGGCTGCCTTGCCCGCCGTGGCTGCCTTGCCCGCCGTGGCCACCTTGCCCGCCGAAGCCTCCCTGCCCACCGTGACCGAAATCGCCACCGAAACCTCCCTGACTTCCGTGACCGAACCCGCCGCTGCTGCCGTGGCTACCACCAGCACCGTATCCTGAAATGGATGTACAGATTATTACAGATAAATCAAATATATTGCCGTTTTAAATTTAGTCAGAAAACGGGGATATGTTTAATATACCTAATGCCGTAGGTAATAAGATAATGTTTATTTATATGACGGTTTAAAATTTTAGATGAAGGCCGCGCTTAGTTTGCGTCACATCCAATGCGAATAAGTTGCTTCGACGTCATCCCTTGTCAGCTTCACCTCCTAGCCTCTAAATTATAAAGACGAAGCTTAATACTTTTATGTATTAGATAAAGTCATATTAGGGTACATACCTGGATGAGCTACAACTACAGCCACTAACGCAGCCAACGCAAGGATCTGTAAAGGTAGTTCAGTTAGGTATATATACTTTTTAAATGCCATGAATAGGTGAACATTTTTACAGATTAACACACAGACAAAACATATTAGGAATTTCAAAAAGTACATCTTTTTACACTATTTAGCTGTTCGTATTTAGAATTTTTAGCACTAATCTATAAATATTGCACATTTAGCTAGATATCTGCATTTTCGCACAAACCTGCATACTAAATTAGGTATTTAGGAGGTTTCTACTACAGGCAAAATGTTGTTTACGAAATAGTCATCTTAATTTTTCTTTAAGATAGTCCGGTCAATCTAGACATTCGAAGATACATTTTACAAACTGATAGTCAGTATAAATGCTCAAAATATAATTATAAATAAAATTTTCAAGTTCCCCATCATTCTTGTGTATGCGAATAATTTGATTAGAGGTTATAAGGTCAAAAAAATGTGATTTCCGAGATTTTCAGCAAAACGGTAAGTTTCATCATTAAAGACCCCCGACAAAATTGTAGATCATAAAATTATCTCTAAAATGTATCAATACTTTTTTCCTACGAGTTACCATTTCTGAGATATAACGATTCAAAAAGTTGTAAAAGTTGTGATGTGATGACTTACCATAAGTTTAGCCATTATGAGACTGGTTCTGGTAATAAGACACGGTTATATCAAAATCCTTGCTTGGAATAATGTTGACTAAAACCTCATCTCGGCTTTTATATCTAAGAGGTTGTTCAGACCAGTAAACCTCAAGTGACGTCACTGATTCTCGTAGCACGTTAAATATTAATTGTTGTAGACCTCGTAGAAGATCCGCCTTTTAATGTTTGAATGAAATTTTTACGAAAAAATATTCTTAATTATTACAATATTATGAGAAGAATACGACTAAGAAATCATATTTACAAAAATAAAAAACGAACTATAAAATACATAAACCCTTAATAAAACGTTACTTTTTTTACGTTGTTTACGTTTTTACTTAAATTTCTGTGTAAAATCAATTTCTTTCTTGACGTAGAAGTAGGTAGCTCTAAGTAGTGTAATATGATGGCAAGCGCTACCGAAACACAAATAACTAATAATTATAAAAATGAAATTAATGGAGAATAACATCAAACAAGTAACAAACTGCCCTTTAGATGTTCAGGGCGCCCTATATTATGTGAACATTGTAATCCTACCTACATTCTACCTCAAACAGGATAGAAATAAAAAAATTACAAAGGACTTGTACTAAGATATTCGCCCCAAGTAAAGTATCTCCCCGGTAACGACATCTACCCATACCTACAACCGAAATGTAACGAGTTGCTCTACCACTTATAAAATAATATGTGTGGATCTAAAAATTAAATGTTTCAATGTTTATACTGCTAGGGACCATTTTTATTTGTACCTACATGGCTCAAGTCTTTAGTCAGGTTATGTTAATTTTATAAACAAAATTATTAAGAAACTAGTCTAAGATAAGATGTTCTCGTATAAATAAAGCAAGATGTTTACCTCCTAAAGCCGATAGGCGGGTATAATGTCATAACAATTTATTATTTACATACCTATAGGTAGCTACTTACTTTTGCCTTAGAAGTCGGTAGGTATCATGCAGAACTAAGTGCAACTCTACCATTATTCAAAAAATACCAGTTGAGAACAGCTGCATGTCTATTTGTGACATAATTCCAGTAAAAAATGAAAGAAATTTTCACATTTTAACGAAACACTATCAGCATTTTATTTGGCATTGCCAAGCCTTCCGTATTCGTGGGAAACGGAAATTTGGTTTGTTCATAAAGACTGACCCTGCATCTTCAATCTTGATAATAAAAATAAAGTACCTACTCTATAAGGGAAATATACTTTGTAAAACCGTAATTAGACAGTAGTAATTACGGTCATTGGATTCATATCTGTGCAGTTATTTATATGAAATCATAATCATCGAAGTTAATACTGCACTTAAGAATGGTTTATTGTAGTGATTTATAAATGTGAAAAACGGCGATTTTTCGCCGATTTTCGATAGGCGTCCAGTGCCAATATAAATAAATAAATAAATGTTTAAGACTACGAATTATTGTTTATTTATTATATTCATAATTATAAAGTAGGTACCTACTTGTGAAACTGACTATGAGTTTACTACTGTCAATAATAATTGATTAATTAAAGTATGTTTATAAGACATTTAAAACCGCTACAATTTGCATACAAAATAGATGGTCGGTTTTACGGCGTTCTGTGGTTTATTAATTTATCGGTTATTGCTTTCGAAGGTTAACAATGATGCAGAGGATTTTATAGCTATCGACCATAATTTAAATAAATAAAGAATAAGAATAATTAAAATAAGTAGGTGTGTATATCCCACTGCAAGTTTGAAGATCAAGTTTTTGTATACAAAATGATAAGTGCCGGAAAGGCCCGCGACCAAAAACTGAATAAGCTGACAAATATAAAATAAATAAATATTTTATTTATATAAAATTTATAAAAACTGAATAAGCTGACAAAAATAAAATAAATAAATATTTTATTTATATAAAATTAATATTACAAAAAGCGTTGCGTTGCGTTTTATATAAGTATTTGTTCTTTTCTTCTGTTCATACCAAAGAGGATCAAAGTTTTAATTTGATGCATATTATAACATTGCCAAAGAATAACCCATCCGACCCACAGAGTCCTTCGGTATATATTTTTACCGACTTCAAAAAAGGACCACCTATTTGACACGTATGTATGTAATGAACGGCACTTTATTTACATATTATATATCGTATAATTGACTGTTCGTTCTTGTTTTGTTTGTTTGCATTTTGTTTAACTTAGGGAATGATAAAAGTTTCATCAAAATTGGTTTAGTAGTTTCCGTGGTATGGACTTAAAAGTAAACATTACAAAAAAAAGTTTTTAAAATTAAACCGACATCAAGAAAGTATGAAATAAAACTTGTTACATACATACTTACTTACTTTAGGCCTACTATTTTTTAAGGTAACGAAAATGAAATACATATGAATTTGCTTAACAACAAATAAATAAAGATGAGTGAATTTTGTTCCAGCATTTTTATTTTATTTTTATTACACAACATTATGTTGCAACAATTCAAACGTGTTATGGACTGCGGCGTCACATTTTCGGTTTCCAAAAATTCAGGTATAGTACAAGATGTTTTGAATAAATTTTATTTTTATATCAACTTACAAAATGTCCCTTTAAACTGAATTAATTGACTTCTTCTTCGATTTGTCTACGGGAGAATAAATAAAATAAGATTTTGAATAAATTATTTTTTATTTTACAACATTGCAACATCTTATTTATAAACCTTAATGACTACGACACCTTCGATTCGTATAAAATAAATAAAAAAAGTTCTATCGCTAAAACTAGTTAAGCACGGCCACACTGGCGCAGCACTGGTGTTATGTCATTTATGATTTTATTATTTTTATGTTTCTAAATTTCAAAGAATAACAACTTTTATAGCTTTGCTCTTTCCATTCTACCTCCGTCAATCCGTTACTGGGTGTAGTGTGATGGAATATGCTTCAGGCTTTCCCTATTGTAGAGAGAAGGTCCATAATTAGCTAAAAAATGTTATAGCAGTCAGCACGATTTGTGAGCAAAATCTCTATTGGTTGTTTGTAACTCACGCGATTGGTTCGTCAGTTAATGGATGTCATCTATTGGTCTAGCGCGTGTTCTTCAACTAAGTGTATTATTCCCTCCCATTAATCATCTGTGCTCACGACTCATGATGGTTATTATATAATTGTGTAATTTAGGTTATTTAAAGGTATAATCGCGTTAGCACACCTCCGCCGCGAAACCGCGAAATAGCGAAACCGCTGAACTTTTGCCACCGTAGTCCGTTGTAATGCGGGCGAAACATCGATTTCGCGATTTCGCGGCGGAGGTGTGCTACCGGGCTTAAAGGTTGATTTGATACTTATGAAATAAATTTATGTTCCACATCTTCCTTAGCAGTTTTTGTAGGTAGCTTAATTAATCAGTCAGGACAAACGATTTATGAACTAAAATAAACTGAGGAACTAATGAGACCACTTTTTAAAATTCTTGACATTGCTGTTTCGTCTCATGCTGTTTTCTTTTGGGTATGTATAGTATGGGTAATAAGACCCTGTTTTCCTGTTGAAAATGAGATATGGAGGCATGTTATTGTAGCTGCTGAGATAGGATTTTGACCAGTTTCTCCTATAAGCGTTCCTCGTTGTCCTTGTGGCCTGAGAGTGATTTAGACCAGTTTTTGTCAAATTTATTTCGCCGTTTTCCAGTTTCTCAGTATCTGCGGTTGATGACAGTTTATAATCGTTTTGCTCATTGTGATTTTTTGCTAACGCGCTGTATATTATGGAACACAAGATAATCTGCAAAATAAAATAAATGTCAATATCTCTCATAAACTAAATGTATTTTAAAAATATTTTTTCCTGAGCTAAGCCATGATCGAAACTAGGATAACTACTCTCGTAATATTATAGATGCAAGAAGTAATGAATATGGATGGATGCATATTTATTGCTGAAAATATTCTAATAAAATTTGCTAAGCAGTTTTTGCGGGTCTTAACATTAAAGATACGTTTTATCTTTCTAAGGATCACAGTCTACACCAACGAAGTCGCAAGAAGAAACTAGCTAACTATTAATAAAATTAGATAAGATTTTGCGTGCTACACGTATGGTTGGCTGCAGTCAAGCTGTCATCGTTGTACGGTCAGTAAATAATGTACAATTAAGTAACACTACAGGAATACGTATTTGCTATATTTTGCATACCATTACCTAATAAACGTTTACGTTGCCTAGCCGTAATCTCGATTCGAATTTGCCACGAAATGCTTATTTCTTAACGTTAATTTGGTTAAGATTTTCAAAAAGTTTAACGTTGATGTTCTATATTTTGCTTTCAAACCTAACGATAAACGAAAATTTCTAATGGTTCTATTGTTGGCTAAATAAATAAAAGACCCGGCGTGTAACTATGTAAAGCAAAGAAAAAGAAAATTGGATGACACATTTTTTATATACCTACTCGTATATCTACATATTACAAAAATATTTTTAACTGGCTTATCCTAATGTAGAGGTTTTCTTACCTTAAGTATGAAGAGTCTAACGGCTTCCATTTTTAAAAGACTACCGAAAGGAGGTAAACTTAGTCCTATTTATTTTTATTCGTAATTAATCTCTCTGAGATAAAGATGTTACAAGTTGTTATAGGTGCAAGGTAAACGCGTGTGAACAGTGAAATCTCCTTGAACTTGAGTTTTGTATATATAATCGTATGATATTTGGCCTACTTAGAAGTATAAAGAGTAGTAGAGTCGCTCTGTATTTTCTTTGATATAAGAGATTTAGGTTTCCACAATAAAGAGAAGAAAACGGGTCAATATGATGTCCTGCTGTTCAATTGTCCGTCTGTCAGATCGGCTTTAATTTTATTTATTGAAATTTAGTGAAAAGGGTGTTTTATAAATAAAAGAGAAATGTATTTTTCATGTTCTCTAAAAATGAAATGAAACACAAAACATAAAGAACGTACTTCTTTACGGCGGGTTAGCAGGGTGGTGGTAAGGTAAAGCGGGGAGGTATTCAAGGGCGAGATACGATTGCACTACCGCCTATTTCTATTAGTGCGTTTCTTAGGGGGTCTAGGAGCTTCCCTATATGCGTTGAAGGCAATCCTATAATGTCTTCCAAAGACATAGAATATCTTTACCTTTGGTAATAAAACAAATTGTTGGCTTGAGCACTTTCTGTATGTAGTTCGATCTCTGTACTAGGTAGGTAGGTATTTCTTCTTGTCACTTAATATTCGAGATGCAGGTTATGCAGAAATTCCTTTTTTAAAATATTCTAGGTACATTTTATCCTTGTCTTTTTCCTGTTGATTGTAAAAAATATAATTAATCGCATGTGAAGCGTGAATCACAGGTTTTTGAAATGCAAGAACCTGATGCAGTTGTTGTATTGATAATATGTCACTTGAAATGTATTATCGGAAAAATCTTAGGCATTTATTTGTTTATTTGGCTACCGCGCGACGTAATCAGAAAGAACTCTTTTCTTGAGATAAAAAATTGTAAAGGAGTAAATAAGAATGAACTAGGTAAAGAGCACTAATATAATTTTTATTAAATTTAGTTTTCTTAAACATTAGATAAATTATTATTAACTTTTGTGGTATCTATAAAAATAAACTAAGTATTTTCGATAGGTATGTAAATTTAAAATTAAATATTCTCGAAATCGCTCTACAGCTTTTTGTGCGCAATATGTAGAACGAAACAATTAGCGTCCATTTGTGTGTTGTCCGACCCAACGGTGTGACACTAACATAATTCTGGTGATGTGCTTGGTTCGGTATCACACTCACTTCGAGGAAAACTAATTGTCACTCCTTCACTTATTTGCCCAGTTTTATAATACCAGAACAACAAATGGGCTTAAAAATACTACTAGATAGATTCCAGAGTTTAGCCTGTTTAAGACAATCGCTATCCAAATCATAAACAGGAAAGTGCTTACTTCATAATACGTCTGGCCTTTTCAAAGCAAATGGGTCACGGTTACGCGTTCATCTCATGAGGCTTCGCGAAATCGCGTCCAATGTGAGCGCGGTCCTAAAATGATGGTCTTATATAGAATAATTTAGGCAACCATTGAACAACTCCCCAATCGAAACACAGACATGAAACCTAAAGTGGATAAAGAGGCGGACGAGCTATAATGGCCCTATTACTCTTGCATGTAATTGTACGTATGGAGTATGCGTGCAGAATTTTGCAGGGGAATTCTGAGTTAAAATCATTTGACGGAAGGAACCCTAGAAGTATAACGTATTAATATTAGTTATTTATTAGTTACCGTCTCAGGTTTTGATGGTTTCGCGACGGTTAAACTTAAAGTTTACAAAATTGAGTTAAAAATGAGTGATTAACTTAGCTCGTACCTAATTCGACATTTTCTACGAATATGGTATGTAGTGACGTTATTGTTTCTCGTAAACGGGGAATTCTGATTTAAAAACATGTTTTTATTTAATATTCTCATAAATTATCCGTTATATTAGTATTGAAAAGAGTAATGAATCAGGTATGCATGAAACACAATTGAGTCTTAAACATATAATAAAATTGAAATGGGACAAAACCATCTATCCAGCATTAAGCAACCTGGGCGCTCTGGCTACTGCCCGCGTAGCATTAGACCCTGGGCACCCTAAATTATCTGCCCGTCTGGCATCTATGAATAATTACGTCACAGGTGTGAAAAAAATTTAACCCCTACAGCGGGATTCGTAAAATGATTACGATTTGGTTATAATACCTTCTTATATTATAATACCTCATTAGCTTTTCCAGTTTATGTTTTTTTATAAAGTAGATGTAGTTTTGGATTACGTCCGTTGGAGATGATTAAATTTGGTTTTATAACAAACTGACTAAACTGGTAGCCGGGCCTCCTGATGCGCAAATAGATAATTATTTTTCAGCACGCGTTATTTTTGAAAGCTATAAATTTTTTCTGTAAAAATCAAAACGTTTTCAAAATTAACTAAAATTTGAAGAGATAAAGAACATTTATTATTCAAAATTAGTAATAAAGAATATTTTCATCGTCTCCAAAATAATAGTTAATTTTCAAAAGTGCTAAAGTTATCTTATTGTATTCAATTAACAACAACGATTAATTGCTGTTATGCCCGTTAAACAAGACATTCCTTAGTATTAATGAACTTGACCGTACACGATATTATCTAATTACTTTACAATTGCATATTTAATTTCCTATCCATTATGCAACTTTGCCAAATTGGTCCAAAATTATATAAATATCTGTGAATGTCGTCATTTACTTTAGTTGGTGACAGTTTCAAGATGGAAATCAGATTCGTTATTGTTTCGGTAAGCTTTGCAATTTTTTTTGGTGGAAGGTAAGAATTTTAAGCCCGAAGAAACTAGTGTATGGGTTGGGGAGATGTAGTAGCCCGAGAGTATGCATGAGTAGCAACGCACTACGCACTAATTAATTATTATGCATTCCTTTTAAAATATAGACAGAGCCCATGGGCTGCACTGACCACTTAACATAGAGGAGGTACGCAGGCGTGAGCGCTACTTTTATATTATGAGTAACGAGTGTAAGAACCAGCCAGCAGCCGCTGTCATTACGATACCTACTGCCTATTGACATTATATTAGTTCATTATTCTCTATACTCTATTTGAGGCGAATAACTTACTCCTGACAAACGGTATCAATGGACCTACCTTAACCCACATATGCACATTAATTTTTTTCCATAATAGTAATAATAATATGATCTTAGATATAATTTCTATCTTTTTTATAAACACCTATAAGGTTTGGGTGTCTATGGGCTCCAGTGATCACTTAACATCAGGTGGCCTACATGCCAGTTTGGTCCAATTTGAAAAAAAAAATATTGGTTTTTAATTAATAAAATAATTTTACTTTAACTTTTTAAATAAAATAAAAAAATTAACTGTATTCAGCTCGCCTGTCTATCCTGCCTGGTGACTCCAGCGCTGGGCACTGGGTTGGTGGCCAAGGCAGCGGCCCTGGGAGCCGCGAAGGGCGCCATTCTCGGAGGGATCAAGGGCGCTGCCATGGGCGCTGGTATCGGCCTGATCGCTAAGGGCGCCGCAGCGATGGTGACCAAAAAGGCCCTATTGTCTATTGCGTTGAAGGCAGCCGCAATAAAAGGTGATCAACCAGAATTATTTGTACTAATTTCCTAAGAATAATACTCGTTTTGAAATATGTTTTTTTAATAGAGACTAAACCCTATCGAGAGACTTACCGACGATTGCATATTTTACATAATATTTTATAGATGAACATGAGTGATTATTATTATTAGGTAAATCATTGGTCTACTATAGGTACGTTGTTATGTATTTCATTTTAATTATGCGTAAGCCTGCTGAATGCATTAAGTATTTAATGTATTGTATTGATATAATTTTAAACGTAATAAAATTGTGCATAGGCATATTACATAATAGCGCCTACAAAAACATATTACATTATAGCGCCTATAAAATAATAAATGCAATGCACTGTTAAGAAGTTCACAACAAGACCACGTAGTTTATTAGTGAGTTTCTTGCAGTTTTGCATCAGACCTGCTGCTACGCCTGCTAAGTACTATTATTTACGTCATTCGACTGAACTGTAAAACGTGTGAAATGAATCACTTATTTCATGTTCAATTTCATGTTTCAGGAACAGCGCTAATGGCAGCTAAGAAAGCAATAGTCCAAGGAATTGGTTCGTTGGCAATAAAGGGCATTACTGCGGCTAAGGGTGCGATTACGTCACTCACAAGAATTGACTGCGCGTCACGGATTAACTGCAATCAACCAGTAAGTTTAAATCTTGTATAAGTATTTTGGAGATTTAGCAGAGGAGCTGTCAGAATATTTGGGGGCACAACAGATGGGAGGAAGGATGAGGAGGAGCGGATACAGTATCTACTATGTCAGAAATCCTAGCTGTGGTTTTGATTCATTGCCAGGCATTCATTGGGCATTTACTTAAATTAATTGTCAAATTTATATTTTTGAGGTTCCATTTTGGACGCCTCTTAGTAACCTGTAACGAGAAATATTTATTTCACGTCATTTAAAGATGATAACCCAACCCAATGGCTAATAAACGACATATCGTAATTATCATTCACAGATATCCATAATGGACATTTTGTCTGGCGTGGTGCAGTCTCAGACGAGGAATGCCATCGAAAATATGCCTGTTGTATACAGGTAAGAAGTCTACTTATCTTCTATTACCTACCAATATCAAATATGTATTGCCCCATTATGTGTGAAAAATTCCTCCTGAAGAGTAGCTAGACAGTCCAGGATTATTAGGGGTTTCACCTCGGAATGAGATATTGCCAGTAACCCATTAATGACCCACTACAGGATCGGGTCTATTTCTCGTAATGAGAGGGATGTAGGCCTCAGTCCACCACGTTGGCCTACTGCGGGTTGGTGGACTTCACATACCTTTGAGAACATTTTTTTGTGAACTCTCAGGCATGCAGGTTTCCTCACGATGTTTTCCTTCACCGTAACAGCAGGTGATATTTAATTTTCTAAAGCGCACATTACTTTTTTACAAAGTCATTGGTGCGTGCCACTGGGATTCGAACCCGGACCCCAAGATTCGAGGTCGAATTCTAAGCCACTGGGCTATCGCCGCATAATAGAGGAATGAGATATAGTCAGCTATAAACTTGTATAAACCTTTATTTTGTTGTTAAGATATCTGAAATCGCGGACACCTACGATAGGTAAGTTTTGAGAGAAGTTTTAGGGTTTTAGGGTATCAAAATACATTTCTACAAATTTATAGGGGACTCTCTCATTCCGACACTTTTGCCCCTATATTATGACTAATACTCGTACGCCTGGAGTAAGCCGATTTGGCTGGCCGCTGACAGTGTATTTGGAATCAAATTTAATAACTTTTACTGCAAAAGTCGGTGATATGGTGATATTGCTGCATCAGAATGCAGTTATGGATTTTAACTACTTATATCTATTTAAGTTGATACAGAAAACTAAAATAACACTTTGTTTCAGGATAATATCTGCGCCGCGGGCATTTGCAGTTCCCATAGAAGTGTATAATTTAAGAAAATAATTAAAAGAAATAAATGAACATTTTCTAACCATGAGATACAATTAATTATATTATAGATAATAGGAATATGAATGTTACCTTTTCATACTAGTTTTATTTGATACGAATATTATGATTTTTCTTAAGTACTTACCTACAAATAGATGCTTCGTACAATTGTCTGTAATCCATAAGTGACCCACTCTAGTGTCGTGTCTTCTCATCAGCATACAGTCAGTTCCATTCTACGTGTCTTTTCCAATAAATTTGGTGTGAAATAAAGAATTACAAAAAAATTGAGGTAGTTTGAAGATATATAACATATTGAACAACTTAGCGTGTTAAAAAATTGAGTGCGCCTAATCATTTTTGGTTTTTTCTTGCCAGTAATGAGGATCTTGGCAAGAAGTGCACACTTAACACACAGCATCCAATTCAATATTTCTTCATCGTATAAAGTTGATTTATTTAAAGTATGTAAGTGATAATTTAAAGCATTCTTGCTGACGTACATCGATCGTGGCAAAATATCGATTCGTGTAAATGTGATGTAAATTAAATCAGCGTAGCGCCTCTACAACCAACCAGCGATCATGTCATTGCTTTGTTGGTTATTGTGTCAGTAGTACATTTTCTGCTTGATTTATTATGTCTGTATGTCAAAATAGCAAGCCGGTATTTTATGGGCAAGACATGAATATAACTTACGAGCTAACGCACAGTAAAACTACTAACTCTAGAAAGCTGAATTTCAGCATAGGTTTGTTTTATATCGCAACATTTTAGAAAGCATTTTAGTAAATGTAAGCCTTCATAGTAAAGTGTTCCTGATAGTTCATTATGCTGGTAATTCATTTTTAAATTGAGATTAGGAGTAATGTAGATGTAGAAGACCTTCTTTAAAATCAGATAGGTAGGGAAGGAACTACAAACTTTTAAAGATTTCTTCTACAAGACCTTTTAAACCCAAAATTAACAATCACTTAGATTCAGTGTTAGACTTACCTACGTACCTGATAGGTACCTACCTAATATTTAGGTATTAGGTATTAGGCGCAAAGCGAGACACAAGCTGTATACCTACTTACTCGTAGTTTAAAAGAATTCAACGCGCTACGCTTCATTTCTTTAACGCGATGTTTACAAATTAGTCATACTGATACTATTGCTAGCAGACACGGCACGAATGGCACATCCTTATTTTAATTGTTAAACTGTCTCAAAAAATGGTTCAACTCCATTATGTTTAAAGTTCTTATACCATCATAGCTAAATCTCTTTCTTAGGATGCATTAGGTAGGTAACTCTGGTTGACCTTACTTGATACCTGATTAAAATTAAAATATATCATGTTAGGTACTAAGTTTTTTTTACACAGGAACAAACATTTAAACAAAACAAACAGCTATGCCACGATACCTGCGCGTAGGCGTGAGCTCAATAATTTCGATTTTCTTTGTATCGATCGCCTTATTGTTTTGCTGATTTAGTTCAACAAATTAATTCGTATCAAATCTTTTATTTGGGAGGAGTCTCATAGCATCGACACCAACCGAACACTTAGTATTAGAAACCAATATACAAGCAATTAAATTTATAATAAGTAATTAAATTTATAATAAATCAATATACAAGTGTAAATAAATAAATGCTTAATAAATATAAAAACACTTAATAACAATAATAATATAATTAGTCAACTATTTGTAAAATCTATTTCATCAAACGGCTTAACGCTATTAAAATTCCGAATAACAATGACATGCAACGCATAACCCGTTAGTTTTTATATGTGTTTTAAACCGTTTTTTTACATTAACGTGACACGCTGTTTTTCATTAGGCGAACGTAAACTGGCCGGTGTGGCCAATGAATCCGGTCGATTGCGTAAGAACAAACTAAGATTCATGAAAACCTCAATACACAATGTGCTCGAAGTATGTAAACCTCGATTTGCATTATTTATTACTAAATTGCTTAATTGTTGAAGGGATTTCAACAATTTTTAGCTTTGTAGATTTACTACATTTGCATGCGAACTAACAGTTATGCAAATACATTCTCAACGCAACGGTTATTGGTTATCGATTGCCTGTCGGTCACGTCCTGAGATATTTTTTAGTTTTCCTTCGGATACGATTACAGTCCTAGGAAGCGTCCGCATCCGACATCGTATGCCTGTCTTCCAACAATTTCTGTTCGTCTTTCCTGACCGCGAACGTTCAAGTTTGCCCATTGCCATTTGATTTTTACTGAACCAGATAATGATATTCAAATAGGGCAGCATCGACCGTTTGCTTAGCATTGTTAATTTGATGTTAATAATTTTCGGTGCAGTATAAAAGTGCAGGCAATTTGTTGGAGGCATTACATTCTGTAAACGGTCCGATTGGGTGGTGCATCGTAGCGAAATATCAAATAAACAAAAGCGATGTCTCGACTTACGGTAAGATAAAGAATTCGAAGTGAAAAAAATAGATTGTGTTGTTATAGAAAACCAGGATTTGATTCATTATCATGATGTTGTACTTACAGATTTTCTTTGTCATCGCTGTGGCGTATGAGGTACTCGGAGATGGTTAGTGTTCAAAAGTTTTGATAATCTTGACTTTTATTTAAGTTACACGATGAAATTTAATATTACGATAATTTGAATTGATTTACTTACAGCGGAAAAAGTCGCAGTGAAGGATTCCAAGGGTGAACAATCTGGACTCTACTCATCCGTGATCAGCCCCGTCGGACTGGGGTACGGCGGCTACGGCGGCGGTCTCGGCGGAGCGGGCCTCGGCGGAGTCGGACTCGGAGGAGCCGGCCTCGGTAGCGGTGCGGCCATCAACAGCGCCGGTGCCGCCGGAGCCGCACAGCTGTCCGCCATCCAAAACGCCCAGGCCGTGCACGCCACCCAAATCGCTAACTCGGCGGCCGCCGCCATCCAGGGAGCGCGCGTGACAGAAGCCGCCGCCAGGGCCGGACAGGTCAACGCCATCCAGAACGCCCAGGCCCTGGACGCCGCCCGCATCGCCAACATCCAGAGGGCTCAGGCCGCCGCATGGGAGAACGCGAGAGCCGTCGACGCCGCCAGACGGGCCGCCGCCGCCAGCGCGCAGGAGGCCGCTCGCGCCTTGGAGGCCGAGCGTGCCGCTAACGCCGCCCGCGTCCAGGCGGTCGCCATCGCCAACACTCGCGCCCTGGAAGCCGCCCGCATCGCTCAAGCCGCGCGCTCCCAGGCCGCGGCCGTAGCCGCCAGCGCCGCTCAGGCCCAGGCCGTCGCGGAAGCGGTCGCCAGGAACGCCCAGGACGGCGCCCTGCTGCTCGGCGGCGGCGGCGGCTACATCGGCAGCGGCGCGGTGATCGCTGCGGCGCCCGTCGCCGTCGGTGGACTCTACGGCGGCTACGGACTCGGTGGCTACGGGCTCGGAGGCTACGGCGCCGGTCTCGCCTACGGCTACGGCAAGGGCTACCACCACTAATTGGAAACAATAAGCATTCAGTGATACATTACAATGCAATGTCATAAATAGAAAAACACAGTTCTCTACATCCATTTCGTCACTTTTCACAGAAATGGTTAGCGGCAGATAATTAAATAAATAAAATGAACAGATCGTGTAAATATATAATTTTCAAAGATCAATAAACGTAAGGGCATCCTTAAGACCGAAATTCTATTATTTTTTCTTACCTGACTACACGGTTTGTAAGATTATTAAATACCTATGTACCTACGTGCAAGTAAGTATGAAAAAACTAAGAAACAATGAAATTAAATCTGCATAACAGTAAGCTAATTGAAGGATGTGGACTAACAGTGTGTACATTTGTAATAATGAGCGTTTCTCAATGTCCTGTAAAATACGGATGTAAAGGAGTGCCGAGTCAGATTACAAGTGAATCGATTGTATGTACTTGTGACGCGAGAAAGACATGAGCTATTCAATTAACACTTTGCCTGTCTAATAAGTAGACACAAATAGTTAAACAAATTGGTATTATTACACATGATTTTCACAGCGAAGTGGTAAGTTTCTGAAGCAAAATTTTACAAAAAAATACATAATTAAATGTAAAATAATAAGTAATTTAATTTAAGTTTTGCCGCATTTTTGGCACCGATTAAGGTGAAGATGTTTTTAAACACAACACAATACAATCCTTTACTTTTTTGCGGTATAAACTAACTGTTATTTATTTTGTAAGAAGTTGCTAGGTAAAAACAATGGCAAATGAAACAGTAAGTACAGAGAATTTTACATTTTCAATTTTTAATGGATGAGGACCATACCTATAATTTACACATTCATAGTGCGTGTTTTCTTAATTGGAGTGCATGTCTAACACATTCCGCCGAATATAACAAATCTACATATATGTATACTACTTGTATGTATTTTGACTCGCTTTTGTATAAAAAAAAATTTGTTCTATGCATTACATTAAGGGGTTTAATAATATATCTAATATTCGTGTGAGTATATTTATTATAGATACATATGTAAATATGTGGAAGGGGAAATCCGAAACTATGAGGAATAGCGAAAAATGCTGAAAGGAGTCTGAGAACCGATTTTGATGAAAACTAAAACTGCACTATTTTATTTTTGAAAAATCAATATAGCTAGGAATTGAACCCGTCGATTTTGAAAATAAATCACATCATGTATTATTATCATTGTAGGACACCATTCGATAGTGGGAACGAATTCTGGAAAGTAATGACATACGGCAAACTTAAGGATAGAGCTCATTTTAACAAAATACGTTTTTCTCATACAAACCTTAACTGATTAAGTTACTAAGCATTCAAAATGATGTTCATTGTTCCCAATTCATAGCTGATTCGACGTCACAACGTCGACCCTATATAGGATACATGCTATGGGTACCTATAACCTACATACAAGATAAAGATAAATATGAGTACTTCGTATGTACGAGTTTTATTATTATGCACTACATGTAGGGCCAAAAGTTTATCGGTTCATTATTAATTGTGTTTACTAGGTTTGTGTGTTGTGGGTACCCTGTGTTGTGGGGGCCATGGACACACACAAGATAACTAAGAAAATGTGGTTGCCTGGGGTTTTTATTCAGGCGGCTACCTATATTCCTTATGAGTGACTAACAAACCCATATACTACCTCATAATGTTCACTATATATATAGGGTGTCTCAGTAAGAGTGCACTTTTTCATTTTAAAATAAAAGCAAGTATTTTATGACAGAGTTGTGATATTTTTATAAATAAATATCCGGCAAATGACCCCCACGGCTCCAGAGACAGGCCATTACTCTTTTCATGAAATTTTCCATGACTTTTGCACAGAAATGTGGCTGTATCTCACCGATGACGCGTTGGATTTCCGATTTGAGTTCAGGAATTGTTTCGGGTTTATTCCCGTAAACCCGAGATTTCACAAAACCCCATAGAAAAAAATCGGCGGCACGGCGTTAAATCGTAAATAAATAACAAGAACACAACTCTGTCATAAAGTACTTGTTTTTGTTTTAAAATGAAAAAGTCCCTTACTGGGACACCCTATATAATATCGTTAATATTGGCGCGCGAAAATCCGTGACCCTTTTTGATGCCAGTGAGTGATAGCTGATAGTAGCTTATTAACAGCTTATTCTTCTGTACGTTTTAAAGCTGGCAACAGTACAATTTTCAATTTTCTAGTACAATTTCAAAGCTAGCAACTCTGGCAGAGAACGCCTCAAGACATAGGTCCATCCCTTGTTTAGGTTTTAAAATAAATTTGATAATAACTTCTTGGTCAAGGTTTAATGATATAAAAATATCATTAACTATATATAAATTAATAATTTATGACCTATAGATAAATTACTAAGGTATATTTGAATTCAAGGGTTGTTTGTCTTATAATCTGATAGATAGAAAATATTTTTTTACTTTCAATTGTTATCTATTCGAGGTATTAGATATGTTGTACTGTTTTTTTTTAAACTGGTGGATTTCTTGTTTACATCATTTCGTGGAATAAAGATACACGCGATAAGTCTCGGTCGCATTTTCTACTAATAAAGGCCTGAATAATCTTACTTACTGTTTGTTTATTATTTTTTCCATCTTTCCGTCGAAACATTGAGACGGGTTTGTTTAATTCTTGCATGGACATACTTGATCGTTTGAAGCAGGGTTTCTCAATAGTATTATTCTGCGTACCCTTATATTATTAGTCTTTAAAGACCACAGCGTACCTTTTTAAAACACAGACGAAAGATTTATATAAAAAACACAAAACCGCAATTATTGAATTTATATTATCTTCACATTAAATACAATTACAAATTACCTACCCTGGAGGCGTAGCTGCTGGTTAAGCAGCGTTCGGGAAAATACCTATCTCTTGATGTCCAGTCTTGTGCCTGAAGTCGAGTTTTCGAGCAATGCACTATTGGTCAGTGATGATCCTTAACTATAAACCTTATTTATAAGCTCAGAGTCGCTCAGAAGCCGATAGAGAGAGCTATGCTTGGTATTTCTCTACGTGACAGAATTCGCAACGATGAAATTCGTAGATGAACCAGAGTAACCTACATAGCTCTCAAAGGTAGCAAAGTGAAGTGGAAGCGACCACGTCTCAGCAAAAATAGTAGAGGCTGTGCCCTCCGACCAGGTGGACCGACTACCTGATGAAGACAGCGGGAAACCGTTGGATTCAAAGGGCCCATGATCGAGCGGAATGACGTCAATTAGGGAAGGGCCATGTCCAACAGTCCAACGAAAGGCTAAAATGATATCGATGTTTTTAATTAAATACATTATTAGAAAAAAATTACATAAGTATATTTTTATTCAAATAAATGTAGATGGCGTTGTTTTTTTTGCAAATAGAGTAAAATTCGTATGAATCTTCTTTATAGGTACTAACTACAGAGCAAAGCCAGTTGGTTCAGCTAGTGAAAAATAGGTATAGAGCGAATGTGTACTTGTATCTATCTCATGTCACAAAGGTTACATAGACAAACGATAATCATAAATTATCACCTAATATATACGCTGTTCCTGATGTAATCAGCAATAGTCGCATTAAAAAGGGTACATACAAGATGGCTTTTAAGGTAAGTACATAATATATCTACTTATTAATTAAATTGCCACTTAAATATTATATTTTTATTTCTCAAGAAGTAAATCTTTTTTGAAAGTCAAAACGAGTGAAATGCTTATGTTTTTATAAGATACAACGTATTTTATATCTGTTTTCATTTTAGTTTAATCAAATTTGAATGAATTTGAATTTCTGAATGAAAGTCAATAATAAATAGTTTTGTTGAATAGATAGTATTGTGCAGTAATTGAACAATAATTACGAACAAACCTTCTTAAAATTGTATTTTTTATTCGTATCAACCTTAAGTATAAAAATGTAGTTTAATAACATGATTTTTGATACATTTTAAAATACTCAATATGTGAATAAGAAAAATAATTAAAAATGATACCTAGATATAAACATTCTTCTGTAAACTATAACTAATAATTAATATAACTTTAATAATATTATTTTCCCCCAGATTGCTTGTCTTCTATTGGCTTTGGCTGTAGCGTGCTACGGTAAGTAAACTAAAAATGAATAATATAACCTTCCTACACGACTTAACAAATACTCTTAAATATGAATCAACGGAATATTACTATATCTACTAGAAAAAAAGTAAAACTAGTAAAAGTAAAGTCGTAGTCGCACTATAATATAAAGTGGTATAGCAGAAGCACCTGCCAAAATAAATAAGTCCTCTTATTTTATGTGTCCATTTATTGATTATTCTGGCTATTCTATATTTCATTCTTTAATTCTTAAAAAACTTTAAAAAAATACACTTACGAGTATATACGCGCAAATTTTGTTTTAAACATCTACAAGATAGTAAATATGTATTAAATAAACAAGTGCCAATATGGAATGACTAATAATGTACTAACGACAGTTTAATTATCCTTATTTACATTTGCTGTGTAAGAGTTAGTGATGCAGTTTATTAGGTAACCATTACATTCGAGCGAGTCGTGTATTTTACTCATTGCTATTTATAGAACCATTGGAATTAGGAACTCGTACCCGAAGATAAACTATTTGGGATTTGTTTTAAAATGTAGAACTTCAAATATTTACAAAAAAAACTTTTAATCAAGGCACATTAAGGACTATTGCAAATACGAGTATGTACTTAATGTGAAAATTTTACGGATACTGAAAGCAAGCATACCTACCCTATATTTGAGCCGTCGAGGGTGTTAGGGTACTTTACTTTTAAACTAAAACTATTAAAAAGATTACAACTACATACCTTTTTATTAATATACAAAACACACTGTGTAATGAGAAGATAGATAGATTGTAGACAAGAGGTATTGGTGCACAGGTTCTGCTTATTTCAAATTGATATTTCTTACTATAGGATATAGGATACCATGGGGTTGGAGAAATAATATTGTGGAAAGGCAAATCTAATTTATTTATGTATAAATAAAAATGTTAACATTATTTGCGTCGCTTAAAGTATGCATGGTGGTTTGCAGCTTATTTATGATTTTAAAACATTACAGGCTTGCCATACGGTGGTGGTGGCCACGGCGGGCATGGCCAAGGCGGATTCAATCAGGGATTCGGGTCTGATGGACAAAGCGGTGGAGGTTTCGGACACGGTGGGCAAAGTGGAGGGTTTGGAGGTTCTGGACACGATGGGCAAAGTGGTGGAGGTTTTGGACATGGTGGACAAAGCGGTGGAGGTTTCGGACAAGGTGGGCAAAGTGGAGGGTTTGGAGGTTCTGGACACGACGGGCAAAGTGGTGGAGGTTTCGGACATGGTGGTCAAAGTGGAGGTTTCGGACAAGGTGGACAAAGTGGAGGATTTGGAGGTTCTGGACATGGTGGGCAGAGTGGAGGTTTTGGACATGGTGGACAAAGCGGGGGAGGTTTTGGTGAGAGCCAGGGCTTCGGTGGTGGTCATGGCAGCCACGGTGGCAACGGCCATCACAGTGGGCACGGTTATTAGATACTCAGCAAAATTTACAAAAATACCTGATGAAAAATAAATAGTTGAATATTTAGATGTGTCGTTTTATTTTGTGCACCGATTAAATAAAATACTACAGCCCATGAACCTACATCTATCGTAGCTTCTAACAAGATTATTGTAGTTGGGTAATATTAAAAAATTTTGTACATTTCAACACGGTGAAATGTCCATGCTAGGTTTTGTCTGAATTTATTGGTGCATTCTACTTCAAAATCATATTACTGGCCTTATTACAGTGTCTTCATTATAATAACATACAATTTTTAGTATATATAACCATGCAGTTTCTAAACTGGCGCATTTTTGCTATTGAAGCAAATTTTTTTCTATGGAGCAATCTTTGTCCTCGAATGTTCATACGTTATAAAGGGTTGGTTATTTTTGTTAATTATACATATTTCTTTAATTCAAGCTTAGAATTAGTTTCAGTATAATTATGACTCTTCAATCTTGGATTAATATTAAAATAAATTAAGAAAGCAATAAATTACGTTAAGGTAAATACGCGTCCATAAATTGTTTCAAATTTGTTATAATTAATTAGATTTCGCAATAATTAACTGGCAACACTACGTTTTTATGAACAGCCAATCAGGCAGCATCAAGAGTAACATTCGGTCATTTTGTGCGGCGTGAGTTTTTTGAGTTGCTGTGGCTTCAATGTTTGGTGTATTTTTTCAACTTTTTAATATTCCATTTGTTGGCTGGATTATTACTTACACGGTAAGTTGTTTTGAACCATATGGCTATTTTATTATTGTATATTTATTTCTTAAACTAAAGTGTAAACGACATTTGGAAGCAAGAAGCTTTTTTAGTGTACTTTCCATGTTAAGGTTATTTCAACACGTGATTTATTTTCTTTTTTGTGACGATTTGTCACATTTTTTGTAATGTTACAAAAATGAGGTTACAAAAAGAAGTAAGGGTGCTGTCATAGTACGATGACAAGTTCAGTCGCATTTGAGTGGCTATTTTTAAGGGTTATGTGCCAAGAAGGTAAAAACGGGACCCTATTACTGAGAATCCACTGTCAGTCTGTCCGTCTGTCACCACTTCCACTCCCTTATTATTCATAATATCATCCTTCACACAATCCATTCATCTTTTCCTAAGTTTTCCTCTTCCCTTCCATCCATCAACATTCATATTCATCGCACTTTTGGTAAGTAATGTAATCTTCTCTCCTCAGATTTTTTAGATATGTACCTACGCAATAATGCGTTGTCAAATGTTTCATAAAATATATTTTGTTTTAGACAAAATACTGCTAACACCCGCTGAAAGACAGTGCAGGTACAGAAAAAGGCTTAAAGAAAATAACCCAGAGAAGTACGAAAAAATATCTAGAAAGAATAAAGAGAAAATATGTAAAAATATTAAAATTATCGGAAAGCGAAAAAAATAAAAGAAGAAGAGATTGGAGAAGGCTAATAAAATATCAGAAACAGGAAAACAAAGAAAACGAAACTAAAACTCGATCAAAAAAAGATTATTTACGTCAGTACTATAAATTAAAAAAGATTAATAAAACACAAAGAGAAACTAGAAATTCAATTAAATTAAATAAAAAATTAAGTAACTATACTGTTTTGTTTGTTTGTGTGAAATAATCCTAATAAGTCCTTTTTGTTTCCTTTTTGTAACACTTGTCCTATTTGTGGCGGACTTTATTTTTGTTTCTTTTTGGTAACTGTACAAAATTTTTTAACTTTACCCACTTAGGTACTTTTTACAAAATTTGGGTGACTAGCCCTCATCTTGGAAATAAACACATTTATTTTAGGTTCAATCACATTATGACTACGGACCTAGAGTACCTAGACAAGAAATTTTAGGCATTAAATAATACTATAGGATCGAACACTATGGACTGCTGAGAAAATAATAAATGAAATAAAAGTAGGCAAAAATCTTAAGCAACAACCTGCATGATGCTCTGGTTAACACTCGTATGCCGCCCATAACAGGAAGGTTTATCTTAAATATCTGTTTTTGATTGAGTCTTCTTATCTTGGTGGAATTTAATAGGTACAGCGACCTGCGACATCTTAAATCTCGGCGGATGCCTTTTGAATGTTTAAAGAAGACGGACTGCGGGTTAGGCACCAGCTCAATCCGCATTGGAATAGTTTAGGGGGCTCCAGACTTTCCCCTTTTGTGGGACCCGTACCCAGTAGTGAGGCACAAAATAAGGAAGGCTGTCGTCGCAAGTATGTACAACTAAGAAATAATAAAAAAAATTAAAAGCGGCGCCACATTCACCTTTGATATAGCAACACCAATATCTATCTTCGATAAAGTGATCGATGTCTAGTTTTTGCAAACTGATTGGTCCAAAAACATGATAACATCGTTCGCACATAGCCCGTAATTGATTGAGCTCAGTGCATACTTCTTTCTCAACATGACGGGGTGCTCAAAAACATAATTTATTGTATCAGGCGTTACTTTGCGGAAATCCATTATATTTTGTTTGTATTTAAATTTCTTTGCAAAAATCCGCTCATGTAGAACTTGTTTTGGTAAGGAGCCACCCACCACCCTACCTTATCTCCAGGTACATAGGCAGGTGATGTGGACTCTACAACGGTCCATATCAGCTGATGATGATGACTTGGTGGGTTTGATATTGGCTCATAATTAATTTATTAGGACACATTTTTCTAATACGAACAGAACTTATTGGTTATGTTTCTTAATAGTTCTACTGGTTCCAGGTCCTGTTCGTGTAGCGGCGGTGCGTAAGCGTTCATGTTTGCTCATTTTTCTTTACCGAACCAGATATTCAAATAGGGCGGCTTCGACGTCCGCTTAGAATTGGTAATCGGATGGTAATTGTATTTCGGTGCAGTATAAAAGTGCAAGTTAATTGGTGAAAACTATCACAGGTACTTAGGTAGTCCTCCGCTTAAGTAGTGTAGAGCAGCACTCAAACAGTAAACCAAAAATGTCTCGGCTTACGGTAAGATTTATACCTACCTAATATTAACTTCACAGTTACATCATTTTTTTTCTTTTAGATTTATAAAGTAAAGTGTATTATACCAGTTTACGTACGCTTTTTCATGACCTAAGTTGCCTATTTCTACACGGTGCGTAAATGAAATGTGTGACCTAAACCCGCAATTTACGCACGCTTCTTTCGTGACCTAAGTTATTACCTACCTTACCTATTTCTCTTTCCGCCCGCTCCAGTCGGGGGCGGGTTTATGTCACACTTGCTATAAAATAGTATACGATACTTGTGACCAAAGTTGTCTATTAATGCACGGCGGTTAGCAACTTTTAACTTCACGCCGTGAAATAATAGGCTACTTAGGTCACGCGTATAGTACCTAATGTACTATTATACAATCAAACCCTGATTAGATTAAATGATATAAGCTCTTTAGCTCTTCCTCTTAGCATTCGCATCTCAGGTCACATTTTTATTTCTTCAATCGTTGACCGTTTATAGTGTTTGAACAGTTAAGCTGAAGTTGTAAGGAAATGTTATCGTTTCAGATTCTCTTAGTCATCGCTGTGGCGTATGAAGCACTTGGAGATAGTAAGTTTATCTTTCCTACTTTATAAAAATGATGATATGGATTAATATTATTGTTATTCCCCCTAATACCATTATTATATAATTAATATGTGATATTGTTTCAGGAACTGGAAAAGGATCTCACGCAGACTCTCGTGGAGAACAATCTGGATACTTTTCACCTGTGATAGCCGCTGCACCGATCGGACACGGCGGGTACGGCCTCGGCGCCGCCGCGCTCGGAGCCGCCGGCCTCGCCGCCGGCGCCATCGGGGGAGTCGGCCCCGCCCTCGGCAGCAGCTCGGCCATCAACAGCGCCGGTGCCGCCGGAGCCGCGCAACTTTCCGCCATCCAAAACGCCCAGGCCGTGCACGCCACCCAAATCGCTAACTCGGCGGCCGCCGCCATCCACGGAGCACGCGTGACCGAAGTCGCCGCCAGGGCCGGACAGGCCAACGCCATCCAGAACGCCCAGGCCTTGGACGCCGCCCGCATCGCCAATATCCAGAGGGCTCAGGCCGCCGCCTGGGAGAACGCGAGAGCCGTCGACGCCGCCAGACGGGCCGCCGCCGCCAGCGCGCAGGAGGCCGCTCGCGCCGTGGAGGCCGAGCGTGCCGCTAACGCCGCCCGCGTCCAGGCGGTCGCCATCGCCAACACTCGCGCCCTGGAAGCCGCCCGCATCGCTCAAGCCGCGCGCTCCCAGGCCGCGGCCGTCGCATCCAGCGCGGCTCAGGCCGAGGCCGTCGCGGAAGCGGTCGCCAGGAACGCCCAGGACGGCGCCCTGCTGCTCGGCGGCGGCTACATCGGCGGCGGAGCGGTGATCGCGGCGGAGCCCGTCGCGGCCGTCGGGTACGGTGGTTTCGGATACGGCAAGGGCTACCACCACTAATATTTTCCATTTTATGACGGGTTGTTGAGGCTTTCGAATGTACATAAACGTATAAAATTCGCTAGGCGTATAAACGGGACTTTTAAGACGACGGAAATCGTAAATTTTACGTGTACATAATGTGTTGTGATTAAGTATTATGATAATATAATAAAGTGCTACTTACTTTATAAACCTAATTTGCAACTACTTACTATCAAATTCGATCTAAGATCTACCCATTAGACAATGTGAAGTTTTTAATAATAGTTGCAATTCACGTGTTATTAGAATAAAGCATATCTATTCTGATCTTACCTACCAGCTACCTGCCTAATGTAAAGTTAAGAGTGAATTGTTGCAGACTTATGCAGTTATATTGCAATCATTTTATTGTCAAATTGTGTAAAACAGTAACAATACATTAGGTAAAAAATAACTTTTGTTTTATTATTTTATTTTTTCTTACATTTTTTCTAGCTTATTAATTAATTTCTAATAATTATTGGTGAGGCCTAAGATTTTTGTTCAACCACGAGACAGATACAATTATAGAAGTCAAAGCATAGATAGAAGAAGTTAAACCAAAAGTACACAGAACACAACATAGTAGGTAACTACCTACAATAATTCAATATATCTTCTAGTAATTTTAATAAGTTAAGCCTGTTTTTAACTATAACAAGTAGAAATAAAACAGAATTTTTACATTTAAAGTGATGAAAAATATATCTACTCGGAAAATGAAATGTAGGTACCTATTTATCAAAGTTGTATCAAAGTACACAGTAATGGAAACAATTTTGATATGCACAATTAATTCATTAGAACTTATAAAAATATAAAACTTTAAATCAAGTGATTTTGATCATTACCTACAAAACACTTATTATTAGAAAGTAAATCAAGTTAAAATAGGCTTTAGGAACTTTATAGGACATAGACAACAATATTCTGACATGATTTTAACTATCATAGTTGTTTTACAATATTATTATTTTTATAATAGGAGATGGAATTCATTACAAATTCATCATTTATTAATTTATGATAAAAATACATAACAATAATTTATTAAAACATTTTAGACAAACGTTCCCACTTAGACGGATTTGCAATAATTATATTGATAAATAATAGGTAATAATTATGATACTACAAGGATATTCCGAGTACGTAAATAAATTTGTGCTCTGGGATTATTTGAATTTATCATTTCTTAAAATAACATTTTATGGTCACAAACTACGCTTCTCCCGTGACATTGTATACATTATTTAAAATAAGTTAATAAGAGCATGCTGCACGCCACTTCAGCCCCTTAATTTGGAAGGTTGTACGCCAAAATTGAAAAACTCATATTATTTATGTGACAATATTCTGGTCTATTTACTGGTTTAGAATTTATCTCCATACTCGAAAGGTCCGGGTGCCAATGCCAGAGGGAAGCATCAATAAAAGTTGTCATGAATATTCTATAGTATGAGAAACAGATTCACATAAACTGTTTAATAAATAATTTGTTACAGAGTAAATGTTGTTAAATTCAATGCGCGACCTTTTTAGATAACAGTAACATTAAATAGGTGTAGGAAAAGCAAAGAGCAAACTAATATATTTTGGATCAACATAAAGGAGGATAACATGGAATACAAAAGACGTGTAAGTAAAGAACCTTAATAACGTAATAATATATTAAATTAAAGTTTTACGTAATTTCGGTATTACATCATATAACATGATGGGAATAATTTTGTTTTAAGTTACCGCTTTTAAAATTGGAAATTGATTGTTCGGAAATTAAATTTTGATAAGATTCGTTTTGTTTGGGGCCCTAAGAGGCTGCTGTAATTCAAGTTTTTAAAAATAATTATTTACTTCTACTTTAAATCTACTATTGAGTCGCTTTCATGATGATTTGCTATCTAAAATATAGAAGTGATACTAAAAGACTATAAGAAGATGCAATCAATTTGATCTAAGTCTAATCTCTACGTTTAATAATAAGACCCTAAAATATAACTTTTTTGGTTGATCCTTCGTAAAGTAACTAATTTTTATACATAACTCTAATTATTTATTATAAATCTTTCAGATAATATGGCTGCTCCTGGTGGTGACTTGTCATGGTACGTTATATGATTTTTGAAATGAAATAAATGATTACGAAAATAGAGCATGAAAGTTTGTACGAAAAGATTTATTAAGTGGGCCAAATATGTAAACAGGGAAAAGTTTTCGTATTTTACCTATAAAAGTATTTATATTATGATTTTAGGAAGGACGACGAACCAGCCGGAGCAACGTACCAATCAAGGAGAACCTCAAGATGTAACTAATGAAGCTGCATATGGTCCGATAATCGATTATCTTGAATATATGGATTATCTTGACTCAATATTGTTTCAAAAAGGTGGCGCAGTGGGGCCTGGCTGGAATACTGATGATAGTCTTAATACACTTAGTATTCCAAAAACTGATGATTCCGTTACTGTGAATGTTTTTGATCAAAATAACATACAAAATCGAGGCGCTCAACGGTCTCTTACTGAAGAAGAACTTCAAAAATGCGCTGAAGGCTTCTCCTATAGATCAGGACTAGAAATCAATTGTCCAGAGATTACAACTACTCCTAACAATCAAGAAGGCTCTACCAACGGGCAAAATAACATGCATAATTTAAAAGGGAGTACGACAGAAGATCCTATTATTAGTCAACACGATGATACAAAGACAACACCTTCCACAATACCTATCCAGTCTACAACGAGTACCACGAAACCCATGCTGACTCAAGGTGACATAAGTTCTACAACGCCTATGCCTCAGATTGGTACCACTACTAGTTCAAGTATAATGTTACCTAGTCCACCTCTAAACCCCAGTACCCAGGAAGCCGTTACTGCTGCTACTCCAAATATTATACCAGTTAGTCAAAGTGGTACAGTTCCAAACCCCAATACATCGTCAGGTTTTCAAGTCCACTTTTATCCTACACTGAGTGGCATAATTCCCATTAATACAAATCCACCTATAAATCAAGGCAACTTTTGTGGCGGACGTCCTTGTGGACAGAATATTGGTCCTATTCAACCTGGTTTCTGGCCTCACTATGGCGACGTACCTCCTATGCGTCCGGATTTTATGCTTTTCTGTGGAACGCCTCCCATGTTTCCTAATCTTTTTGGACACGGCCCAGTACCTTACGCACCCACAGGAATGCCTTTCGGCCAAAATGGTTTAACTCCTATGAGGCCATTTGGCAGCGCTGGTATTGTTTTAAACGGTTGGCCTTTTTAAGACAAAGCCATTGCTTTCGGTGTGAATGGTATACCACCTCTTTTCCCCGGCCCTTACATACGAGTTGCAAATTCTTTCCAAACAGGTTGGAATATGAAATAAGTACAGTTGGATTTTGATAAATTTTCAGTTGTATTATAATCATGTATTATTTGTAAACGACTCTTTGAATAACGTTGTCTTGCATTATTTATACCTAATTGCTATTTTTTCCCAAAAGTATGAATATGATCTACATTGTAATTTGATTTGATCGATGTTTTTCGTGTAATTTTATAAATGTTGAATTTGTAATAAATGTTGTATTTGAGTAATGGTTTGATTGATATTATTTGTTTTTTTAACCGACTTCAAAAAAAGGAGGAGGTTCTCAATTCGTCTGTATGTTATTTTTATTTTTTATATTTGTTACCGCCGCATTCCGTCATTTGTTAACCGATTTGTTTTTTCTTTTTGGTTCGGAAGCTGTTACTTTGAATTTGGTCCCACATTAAGTTGATGATGATCTGATGAAGAGTTTCTGAAGAAGAGGAGATATAGAGTGGAACTCCTCAACGGGTAAGAGTTAAGGAACCGGGTTAATAAATTATTATTGTTTGTCACATTACCTTTGCAGAACTATATAGACATTGACCACCTTCGAGTCTGATGATGGAGTGAAACTCGTTTTTTTTTAATATTTCTGACCGCCGAATTTCGTCATTTGGAAACCGGTTGTATTGTATTCACCATTCTTCATATGCTACTTGTAGACTTAGAGGGAGAAAGATAAAAATTATCTGCCCTATATGTTAATAATTTAAAACCAAATCCTGTAAGCCGCTTTATACGAAATTAAAAGCAATTTAAAGGAAAATTCAATATAAAGAAAAATAAAAAGAACACCATTAGCTGCAGCTTTCTTTATTGCTTTGAAAATAAAAACTTAAATTAAATAAAAGATAAAAAAAACAATTTATCATGGTCAGGTTGCAAAACATCTTATAAGTAGGGCCTAAATAACTAACTTGGCATTATTAAAATGAAAACTGATTGTTTATAATTTTTAAAGATTTTATGATAGCCAAGGTAATGTTAAAACTCAATTCTACCTAGTAACACCAATCTAAATTTACTATATTGAATTATTTCTGCAAATTTTCTACAAGATTTTTTCTCCTTATTCAGAACTGTAAACAACTCATAAATATTTCACGACAATTTGCATTCACGTATTTTCTACTTTCATAACTACGATCCTTAGTTTAGTCCCTTTCGAATTTAACATTGAAATATTTCAGTAATTACTTGCTTCAACTTCAATTCCGCTCAAATATTTAGGTCCTTTGTTATTAAGTTCATAGGTTAGTTTTTCCCAGGGATGCCTAGATTATTCTTCTCTCCTTGGGGTGGTTTGGGTGCTTCAGGCGCTGATCCATTATTATGAGATAGTTTCGGGGCATCCACGGAACTCGGCAGAGGAGATGCTTCCTCGCTTACAACGACGGACGCCACAATGAGCAGGCACATGAAAATCTGTTAACAATGCAGAAGATTGTGAGGGTTTTTGACTTTTCAAGCTTTTAAAAAGACTTCAGGAAAGGAAAAGGTTCTTTAAGTTAAATTTGTAAAAAATTCAAAAGATATTTTATTTATTTACAAGTTTTTTTATTTTTATAAGCATTTATATAAGATTTAACACTTGTCGAAATACTTCTAGAAAAGAAGGTTTTTGAGATAGTCTATGATCTTTACATTTCTACCGATTGCTTTTGAAATAATTTCATAGAACCAAACACAAAGTCATGTGGTTCTTTTCAAGGTAAGAAATAGAGTATCTGTTAGATATCAATAGTAGAAACGGTATAATTAGGAGTTTCTGGTTTATTCATCCAAGTGATCACATAACGGGCTAGACCTATCCTGTTTTAGGTAAGATCAGGTTTCCTGCCTAATTATGTATTTATTGCTGTTTATTTACTTTAAATTGTCTAGGTACTAAGTAGGCACCTTCTTGTGTGAGCTCAAATGGCTCGCAAGCAGACCGCGCTAACATTCTGCATTAAAGTACTAGAAAGTAGAAAAATGGTATAAAAACGACTTACCACAACTCGGGCGGACATGACGGCGATTGTTTACTAAATCTGTTGCAAACATGGTGACCCACTCTCGAGGAGTGCTTTTTATAATAATTTCCCATACAAGGACGACATAATGAGCCATAGAAAGAGTGGGAAAATGTAACAATGAGCCAATTATAATTAACTATGGTTTAATATGAGCTCGCGGATGTGCATTCATTGTTAGTTCAAAGAAATCATCAATCAAATTACTTCGAGGATATTGTGAAATATGTATGCGTTAACTAATTGTTTACATCGAAATGATTTTAGTGTATAGGTGTCTCCCAGAGGTGAATCTGGCATAGATCGCTCTAGGAACCGCTCTAGGGTACGATTTAAGCTGAATAAGAACTAAAATTGAAATTTAAATAGGTACCTAATACATATGATTTTCTTTTCATCCAGTTAGCCGATGCTTGAAGGTTGATCTTACTTGGGACCTCGCACTAAAAAGTCAATCTAAGTCAGCCAGTCTCTACTTACAAATAATAACAATTCCGTGGCAAATAAGAATGATTTACTATAATTATGTTGATTTTATTGTATTGTCTGTTCATAATGTCTGCACTTTTGCGTAGAAAGACACTGTTATTGACAATTCATAGCGTGTTATTGACATTCATTGTGTTCTCATCTGAATAAACATCTCTTGACTGCCTTTTGTTATTTTTTTTAATAACATGGAACGCAAACGTGCAAGTGACTTGATGATTGTTCAGCATATCAATAAGTTGACAATAGGTATTCAAATTTTACTTAAAAGATCATATATTCTTAACACTTTCTCTGCCAGTTAAAATAAGCCACTGTTCCATTGGGGCCATGGGGATTGGGGACAAGGATGACACTAACATTCCGTTTGGGCCACGAGTCAGTGATGACCGCGAGTCAGACAAACAGACTTATGTTCAAACGTCTGTTGAGCCGACGGACAGCATTTCTTAAATAATTCTCTTATAAGCTGACCCGCGCGGCTCCCAAGAATTTAAGTAACTGTACGTTACTTGGTCCTCACGTAAAGTAGGGGCTTAGAAAAAAAATTTGGATATCGGTAAATGCAATGTAACATGGTAATTACTACTTGAAGGTATTTTTGGAAATGTAATGAAATGTATCAACTTTCTAAAATAACGTTTTAATTCTTCTCTTATTCTTCTTTTAGTTTCAGCAGTTCTTAAAAAAGTAGAGGCGTATCGTCAGTGCAAGCTTAGTTACCTAAACTCGGTGATCGGTCAGTGGCTGAAAACTCACGTTTAACCGAGGGGTTCGAGTTTAACCGAGAGGTTAAAATGTATGTTATGCTGTGTAAAGTTGAAGAAAAATATTGGGAGGAATCCTGCATGTTTGAGGGTTCTCCCTCTTTTACCCCAGACTTTTTTAAAACAGCAGTTATTTTTATGAAAGTACCTAAGCATAAAAAATCAGAAAAGTTACTTCTTAGGCTGGATAGGGCTTCAGAAGACTGAAGGATTTGTTTTGATCTTTTCTATACGCCTATAAAATGAACTTATTGGCAAACAAGTAAAATAAACACGTAGGTAATAATGAAATATTTTTATTTTATTTTAAAGACATTTTAAAAATAAATGCGACACGAAACACTTTATTGCGCCTTCAAAACATAAAAAGGCACAATTAAATGAGAATATAATATGTATAGGCTTTACGGCAGTGCAAGAACCTTTATATGTGGAATCTTTCGAAACTATATTCGAATATCAGCATCAATATTTTTTATACAATATAATCCATTTTAGATAAAATCACGGCTCTTAATATCTACCTAACTTACATTATAAAAGCGACACTTTTCGCAGCTGGCGGTGACACGCTGGCTATGATGACCACAGCAACGGCAGCTACCTAAAGAAAAATAAAAAATCTAAATATAGATATTAAATTATATAACTCCATTTCGCTCGTTACTTCTTATACCTACTAAAAAGTATTGTAATGGAGAAACCTATCACTCTGATATGTTAATTGAGTTTCAAATCTACCTATGTTGTACGAAATTTTGAATTTTCGCGAAAGAGTATCAGCCATCCATGCATCCATCCTCCATCATTTTCGCATTTATAACAGTTTATTATAGGTAGTAGTAAAGTATCCGGGATGTTTGTTACTCTTTCACGCAAAAACGGCTGAACACATTTGAATTACCAGTTTTCCATTGGTCCAGTAGTTGCGGGACATTCTGTAAGTACTTATAGACAATTATACATTACGAGTGGTACGGCATCTATATTCTGAAAGGGTAGGATTCTATGCTTTATGGAAAACACAAGGAAATAAAAATGTAAGTAATAAACGAATTGACTTACTACAAACAGAGTCTTGAGAATGTTCATGTTGGAGCCGTTTTCTTATGTTGTTTCAGTACATGCAACTAGTAATATCTTAGTAATAGTACTCAGGCCAAATGTAATGTGCCAGCTTTTATACTTCATTTCTGCTTAAAATAAATATTGTAGGGCTACCATTGTTAGGTATTATATATTTTGTGTGCAGTTAAGCAGTTGAATCAATAATTACACAATATAGGTGCATACTACGATCAAAGACTTTTTATTATCCTGTATAATGATAACGATATTTTTTTCAAGTGTGCAATTTGGAAATCCGAAACTATGAGGAATAACGAATAATACTGAAAGGAGTCCGGGGCAAGATTTTGATGAAAAATAAAACTGTACCATTGGATTTTTGAAAAATCAATATGCCTAGACAGGAATCGAACATTTGTATTATTACACCATTCGATAGTGTCATTTATATGGAACAAATTTTGGAAAGTAATGATGACATAGGTCCTGTACAAACTTCCTATACGTTCGTTAAGACGCGTATCTACTAATCAATCAACATTTGGCGCGCGACATGTTGCACTACATGTTGAGAGTCAGCGCGGAACATTTGTTTAACAACGTTGTCTGTCTACGCATGATCAGTCGGTGACAACATGTTGTCAGAGGACCTAGTGTTGATTTCAGCGGCAGTGGTAATAATCATATCAAAAAAAATTTACACCACACTACGGACATTGTTGCGCGTCACGTCTCCACTTGTAAACAATTGATTATCAACTGCATGTTGCACAGACACATACAACATGCCGCGCGTCATGTTGCGCGCTACCTGGCGACGTTGCGCGCTGTTGTGCAATGTTGCCGAACATGTTGAGCGGCACGTGTTGCACGCCAAATGTTGCCTAGTGGATACGCAACTTTATAAATTCGTTAAGCATTGTATAGGCACAGTAGTGCACGCTCGTGTATAGAAAATGGACGCATGAACTCCTGTTAAACCTCGTTGATATGGATTTATATTTTATAGATTTAAAACAAATTTTAATCAACATTAATATACTTTTCCAAGAACCGAAAATAATAATTTACGGAACCTGCTTTTTAGAATCCTTATCGTCTCACAACCATTTTTTAAAGAAGATTGTTTACTTTCATAGCGGGAAGTAGGTAGGTACATTAAAACAATAAATTATTTAAATTTTTTAGTTTAAACAGAATATACATTATTCTATTGTAATTTTTAAGCTTCACGTATGGCAACTTCATCATATGTAGCCATGATGATCACGAACATTACTGCAATCTGAGGAAAAAATAATGAATGTGATAGTAACATATTATAAAATCTTTGGTGTTAATCTACACTAATCTTTCTTCTTTCTTATATGTAAAATTACCATGTCACAGTTTTAGTCACCATACTCCTCCCGACTGGCTTTACCGATTTCTTATGAAATTTTATATGCATATTCAGTAGGTCTGAGAATCGGCTACTGTGCATTTTTCATACCCTAAGTGATAAGGGTTGTCCACACCTAACATTTTAATTTTATTTTTTGGACAACATTTTTTATATTTATTTTTCAATAATGTGAAATCAAAAAATACATATAACCCTTTATTTTCACCCTTCTATCACCAACTCCTATTTTTTATTAGTCAATTTTTAACGCTCGATAACTTACGAGTATTTGACAAAGCAACGTTTGTGGGGTCAGCTAGTAATATGTAAAAAATTATGTTTAGATTATAAGCATACTAACTGACCCCGCAAACATTGTTTTGCCATATTATTATAAGTTATCGAGCAGGATGAAAATTTATAAAAAGACTATTAAAAAATAGGAGTTGATGATAGAAGGGTGAAAATTTAGGGTGGCATAAAAATAAAAAAAAAATGTCAAAAAAAACAAAATTTTTTTTGGGGTGGATAACCCTTATCGCTTAGGGGTATGAAAAATAGATTGATTCTCAGACCAAATTTCATAAAAATCGGTCAAGCCGTTTCGCAGGAGAATGGTTACTAACACTGTGACACGAGAATTTTATATATAAGAATATATATATATCTATACTATTATATCTGTTAGGGATCCCTGCGTCAAGTGTAATGGGGGGTGGAGCCGTAGGAGCGCGCTTGCAGAGATGGGAATGACCTTAATCGTAAAACCCTGGTTGAGATACCTACTTTATTTGTGACATATATCGCAGTCCTCATGGAAGTACTTGTACCTACTAACTAATAACTACTATCAACACATCCACATAGCCTGCGGTTGCTATATATGCGATAGAATTTCTACCGTATTTAAGATCAAACGTGGATATTTACGGGCTGCAGAGACCACTAAACATTAGGTAGCCCGCATGCTTCTTATAATCAATAAAAAATGTGACCCAAGAGTAACTTTGTAACTAATTTGAAATCTTAATCGTTTCTTCCTTAGATCTTCTAAAATAGGCTATGATATTAAGGCTAGAGCAACTCAAGTAGGCTACATCAATACATACATATAAATAAAATTGTTATAGCAATAGAACCACCATTGAATAACCACCACCAAGAATACTTACCACAATAGCATTAATAGTCTTCATCTATTAGCGTTTTTTATAAATTTGGTCGAGTGCAAAGATTTTTGTCCTTTAAAGTTACATTTGGGATTGCATATGTCAGGGCACCCAATTTTATAATAGATAGAAGAAGTTAAACCAAAAGTACACAGAACACAACATAGGAACTACCTACAATAATTCAAATATCTACTAATAATTTTAATAAGTGAAGCCTGTTTTTAACTATAATAAGTAGAAACAAAACAGATTTTTTACATTTAAAGTGATGAAAAATATATCTACTCGGAAAATGAAATGTATAAATAAAATCAAAGTTGTATCAAAGTACACAGAAATGGAAACAATTTTGATATGCACAATTAATTCATTAGAACTTATAAAAATATAAAACTTTAAATCAAGCGATTTTGATCATTACCTACAAAACACTTGTACCTATTATTCGAAGTAAATCAAGTTAAAATTGGCTTTAGGAACTTAATTGGACATAGACAACAATATTCTGACATGATTTTAACTATCATAGTTGTTTTACAATATTATTATTTTTGTAATAGGAGATAGAATTGATTAAAAATTCATCATTTATTTTCATTTATTAATTTATGATAAAAATTATACTGTAAAATAAAATTAATCACTGTGGTATGACAGAAAAAATATGACATAACAATAATTATTACTTATTTATTAAAACATTTTAGACAAACGTTCCTAATTAGACGGCTTGGCAATAATTATGTTGATAAATAATAATATGATACTGCAAGGATATTCCGAGTACGTAAATAAATTTGTGCTCTGGGATTATTTGAATTTATCATTTCTTAAAATAACATTTTATGGTCACACACTACGCTTCTCCCGTGACATTGTATACATTATTTACAATAAGTTAATAAGAGCATGCTGCACGCCACTTCATGTTAACTGGTCACTAGTGGTCACTGCAACCCATGGATGAACATCGTATGGAACGATTGTTCTGATGCCCCTTAATTTGGAAGGTTGTACGCCAAAATTGAAAAACTCATATTATTTACGTGACAATATTCTGGTCTATTTACTGGTTTAGAATTTATCTCCATACTCGAAAGGTCCGGGTGCCAATGCCAGAGGGAAGCATCAATAAAAGTTGTCATGAATATTCTATAGTATGAGAAACAGATTCACATAAACTGTTTAATAAATAATTTGTTATAGAATACATGTCGTTAAGTTCAATGCGCGACCTTCTTAGATAACAGTAACATTAAGTAGGCGTAGGAAAAGCAAAGAACAAACTAATATGTTTTGGACCAACATAAAGGAGGATAACATGGAATACAAAAGACGTGTAAGTAAACAGCCTTTATAACATAATAATAATATTAAATTAAAGTTTTTCGTAATTTCGGTATTACATCATATTTATAACATGATGGGAATAATTTTGTTTTTAATTACCGCTTTTAAAATTGGAAATTGATTGTTCGGAAATTAAATTTTGATAAGATTCGTTTTGTTTGGGGCCCTAAGAGGCTGCTGTAATTCAAGTATTTAAAAATAATTATTTACTTCTACTTTAAATCTACTATTAAGTCGCTTTCATGATGATTTGCTATCTAAAATATAGAAGTGATACTAAAAGACTATAAGAAGATGCAATCAATTTGATCTAAGTCTAATCTCTACGTTTAATAATAAGGCCCTAAAATATAACTTTTTTGGTTGATCCTTCGTAAAGTAACTAATTTTTATACATAACTCTAATTATTTTATATAAATCTTTCAGATAATATGGCTGCTCCTGGTGGTGACTTGTCATGGTACGTTAGGTATATGATTTTTGCGATGAAATAAATGATTACGAAAATAGAGAATGAAATTTTGTACGAAAACATTTATTAAGTGGGCCAAATATGTAAACAGGGACCCGCGGGCAAAGTTTTCGTATTTTACCTATAAAAGTATTTATATTATGATTTTAGGAAGAACGACGAACCAGCCGGAGCAACGTACCAATCAAGGAGAACCTCAAGATGTAACTACTGAAGCTGCATATGGTCCGGCAACCGATTATCTTGACTCAATATTGTTTCAAATAGGTGGCGCAGTGGGACCCGGCTGGAATACTGATGATAGTCTTAATACACTTAGTATTCCAAAGACTTATGATTCCGCTACTGTGAATGTTTTTGATCAAAATAACATACAAAATCGAGGCGCTCAACAGTCTCTTACTGAAGAAGAACTTGAAAAATGCGCTGAAGGCTTCTCCTATCGATCAGGACTAGAAATCAGTTGTCCAGAGATTACAACTACTCCTAACAATGAAGAAGGCTCTACCAACGGGCAAAATAACATGCATAATGTAAAAGGGAGTACGACAGAAGATCCTATTATTAGTCAACACGATGATACAAAGACCACACCTTCCACAATACCTATCCAGTCTACAACGAGCACCACGAAACCCATGCTGACTCAAGGTGGCATAAGTTCTACAACGCCTATGCCTCAGATTGGTACCACTACTAGTTCAAGTATAATGTTACCTAGTCCACCTCTAAACCCCAGTACCCAAGGAACCGTTACTCCAGCTACTCCAAATATTATACCAGTTAGTCAAAGTGGTACAGTTCCAAGCCCCAATACATCGTCAGGTTTTCAAGTCCACTTGTATCCTACACCGAGTGGCATAATTCCCATCAATACAAATCCACCTATAAATCAAGGCAACTTTTGTGGCGGACGTCCTTGTGGACAGAATAATGGTCCTTTTCAACCTGGTTCAATGCCTAACCAGCCAAACTGGCCCAATTGGGGCCCCTGGAATGGGCCGCAACATCATCCACCTCCTATGCCTGCAGGTTTCTGGCCTCACTATGGCAACGTACCTCCTATGCGTCCGGATTTCATGCCTTTCGGTGGACCGCCTCCCATGTTTCCTAATCCTTTTGGACACGGCCCAGTACCTTACGCACCCACAGGAATGCCTTTCGGCCAAAATGGTTTAACTCCTATGAGGCCACTTGGCAGCGCTGGTTTCGTTGGAGTACAACCCATGCCAGCAATGCCCGCTATTGTTTTAAACGGTTGGCCTTTTCAAGACAAAGCCATTGCTTTCGGTGTGAATGGTATACCACCTCTTTTCCCCGGCCCTCACATACGAGTTGCAAATTCTTTCCAAACAGGTTGGAATATGAAATAATTACAGTTGGATTTTGACAATTTTTCAGTTGTATTATAATTATGTATTATTTGTAAACGACTCTTTGAATAACGTTGTTTTGCACATATTGTGAAGAAAATTTATAGATCTTATTAAAATCTTATTAAAAATGTAAATTTCGAAAACTTATTTGTTTAATGTTTGTGTGAAAACTTACATTATTTATACCTAATTGCTATTTTTTTTTCCCCAAAAGTATGAATATGATCTACATTGTAATATGATTTGATCGATGTTTTTCGTGTAATTCTATAAATGTTGAATTTGTAATAAATTTTACATTTGAGTAATCGTTTGATTGACATCATTTGTTTTTTTATTACATATGACCCTCCTTTTTTAAATTTCAATATTCAATTTAGTGTAATTGAATACAACGTTAGGTACAAAAAATTTTTTTCGTATTATTAATTCGATTTTTAATTTTATTTACAACGTTCATCACATTATCGTTGATTACTATCTGAATTTAAGATGTTTGGAAGTAGTTCTGTCAGTATGTTAATTACCAATTGGGTTTTTTAGAGGTCAACAAATGAACCGTATAGATAACTTTGTTATGGAAAGGAATACAGTAAGCATAGTCTGTCACTTTGAATCATTTTATTTTAAGTAAACATAGGACAAACATAAATGGCTTATAGGCTATAAATACGTTATATTTATACATTTAAGTAGATAAAATTACAAGGAAAACAAACCAGTCGCAAAAGGATATCGAGGGGAGCAATTTACCGTCGTAACTTAAACTGTGTCACATACCATCTAGGAGTACCTGAAAATGAAATCTGGAACAGACGTAAGTAATTTTTTTCAATTTGCCTAAAAAGTTGTTACCCAGATGGCAATGAGAAATCGATTTACAACGATACAAAAAACCTTTGAAAGTATCTAAGGATAAAACTAGGGAGATCGGTGCGTGGCTGACCAATAATTTATAAATTGTAGGCACAGTAATTTTAAGCCACTGCTATATTTTAACGATGTTATTAAAATCCAGTGAACTTTCACGAATTCCCTAAAAGATTTTCTTCCTCCTTGTTAGTTGCATCGCATTTGTCTTTTATTTAATCTAAATTTTGGGAGTCTCAAAGCATATATGCTCGGAAAATTCACCGAATCTCACTACATCTAAAAATGAAACTGTCGTTCCAATGACGTCACCATTATGATAATCTTTTTTGTCAACAGGTAAATTTTGTGTTAAATAATAATTAATTCATGTAGGTATTTTTATTTTAAGAAGAAGTTGAACAGGCAAATTGATACAAGTGGGGCAGAGGTTGTACAAATCGAATATATTTTAATGAACAAACCAGGCAAGCAATCAAACGTAGTCACCGTTGTTGTGGACACGGGCAACACCAGGGCCTGTTTTCTAATTGCCATGTCGCACGCAAAAGTTGCTTGTACAACTTCATTGCATACATTTTGTTGCATGTCGGTGTCATGTTCAGTTAGGACAGCTCAATACTTAACTCTGTGTTTAAATTGTCATCATGTTGGTTGGTTAGTTAATTAACCTGTTGAGTACCGAGGACATGAATTCATGTCCAGTTAAGATAAGGCCGTTAGAGGGAGTGCTCTTTTAAGGATTTATTGAAGAACCCTCTACATATCTAATATGTATGTATATGTCATAGTTCCGTGGAAAAACCTGTGACGGAATATCATTCCACATTCATATCTTTAACAAAAACCATTAACTCGATCCATTGCTAGTCTTTATTTGTAAATGGATCTATTTCACCAGTCAAGTTATTTTTACTCTCATTGTTTCAGAAAATACGGGTGTGTGTGTGGGTGTGGTTATTTGTGGTCACGACTTGTCATGGTAAACTATCTTACGAATTCTTCTTCTCCTTCTTATTGACTTAAAACTGCAAGCAATTTGAATTATAATATAAAATATCATTTTTTACTTATTTACATTGCCGCATTAGGGTGTTTAGGGGGCCCGAGGTAGGGGTTCGAAATAAGATGCTTTAGGTACCTACCTCATTTTAAGCCTTCATTTTCTTGAGCTGACCCACGTTCTGATAACGGGATTTTAAGTTAGGGAAGGACACTGGCCTGACTGATGATTCCTGGTGATGATGGCTTCTCTGTTGTCCGAACACGCAGGGAGATCTCCACCGGTATTCAATGCCGGTAATCAGCCGGTCGGCTGTTATGTTCTTCCGTAGTTTCGTAGTTCGGTAGGAATCCAAGGGATAGAATCCGAGTATATAGTATAAAAAATATAAGTATATAGTATAAAACTATAAAGCAAAAATTAATCCCGGAAGCGTAGAAAGTTCCATGTCAAGGGAGGGAAACACAATTCACAGGAACCAGTGTCCCAATAAGAAAATTACACTTCACTTATAAATAGAAACTCAATAAGAACACCTTACAAATTCCAACTAGAATATTAGGAAACTTACCCCAGCGGAATTAAAACCGTGTTAGGTTCGAGGTTAGGCCTCGAGGGTCACCGGCGGTGGTCTGCAAGGAATTAACGATGACTAGCGAGAAAGAACCCCCCGCTCAACCGTTCGAGAACATTCAAATTTAAAACGTCCCGTTCTACGGTTTAATGTCAAACTGACTTTCTATAATTTAGTAAAGTTTTATTTTGTATTTAATTTATTATTCTAAAGTTTAGATTATTCATTATAGAACTATACGTATTATAACACGTAAATTGATTTTATTTAAAAAAATATTATTAATCTGCAAATTTCGGATTTACGTAGCGACATCTATTGGGTCGATTAGAAATGACGTAGACAGGTCAATGACATCTGTCTGTCCTATGTGAATGTGTAGATTAGACAACGGTTTGGGATAGATGGCGCTGATACCATTTTATTGGTAGAATCAAATTAAACTTCAATTGTTATTATAATTTATATTGTTTTAATTTATTAGTGCAAGCGCAACGTTACAATATTTAAAAGCTTTGTTGTGATGTAATTCAAAAGCTTTTGTGAATTAAAAATATAAGTGCATTAGATGGCCAGGACATACTCGCATATCTATGAAGTTACTTAAAAGCTATTTAATTATTTCAGGGAAGCCATTATCAGATGATGAAAGTTACATTCGATTTAGTGACTGGCTTCGAAAACAGGGAGCTGAAGATGAAATAAAGACTCAAACTCATAATTATGACGATGAAAGTAGTCCAGATTCTAAGAATTTTCCAAGTGATTTAGTTCTTGCACAAATTTTCGGAACAAACCATACGGAAAAATCAATTGGTAATATTGGTGATAACGTTGCACCTGAAAATTTGGAGACTGAAGATCACAAAAGCGCAGACGAGCAACTTTTGGCTCTTGACCAAATTTTTGGATATAACAACTCCACGGCCAACGGTGCTTCTATTTCAAATAAAAGCTCGAGATTAAAAAATGAAAGAAGCGGACAAAGTCAGGAGAAAATTAAAAATGGAGGACAGGATTACCAGCAAGATCCGGCTCGCGGCCAACATAGTAGAGCAAGTAATTTAGATGGAATGGATGGTTTTGGGCAAATCCTGGGAAATCCTGAAAATAAACCAATAAGCTTAGAGAATTTAAGCACTTTTATTAGTGAAGATGGTATGCCATATTCAACTCCAAGTGGTACAGATAAAACTAAAAATAATTCCATAGAAAAGTTCTTTAAAGATGTTTTCAAAGAAAGCTGGGAACAGGAAAATAAGCCGATAAGCCAAGATGTACTTTTTACTAATGAAGATCATTTACGTACAGGGACTACACAGCAAGATGATGTTTTTAGAACTAATGATCAGTTCGTCGCCAATTTTATACAAATGACTGAACAAAAGAAAAAAAATCACCAGACACAAATAAGCCCATATAATTATCGGCCCGTAAATGCGAGAGGTGTAATTTTAAACATTCCAGTATATTTCCCTATTAACGATGATGGTGTCATTCAACTTTTACCAAGTTTTCATCCCTATCGTCTACGTCAAGTAAAGCCAAGTTTATTTCCTGAATCTTTAAGTAGAATAAGATCTTGCTATTATTAATTAACCGGATCTTATTTAGTGTATATACTCGTATATAACCAAGATTATAATTAAAAAAAAAAATTGAAGCAAATAAAATCAATTGTTTATGATAGGACTAATTGACTTTACTTAATATGCGATCATTTCACAAAACACGACTTGAGTATATTTTTTTATTGATTGATTAATAATAAAATAATATCAGAATAACTCTCATACAACTAATTTAAATAGAACAATTTGTGTAATTCGCCTTAGAAAAATTAATTGTAATAATTGTATAATTACAGACTGGTTTCATTGTTTGCTTGATGGCGTGTACAAAAACGATAATAGAAAAGTAAATTATCTTACCATATGATATACGTCGTGTATCATTACGTAGTTAGTGTTATGGTTGTATTGTATTCACCATTCTTCATATGATACTTGTAGACATAGAGGGAGAAAGATAAAAATTATCTGCCCTATATGTTAATAATTTTAAACCAAATCCTGTAAGCCGCTTTATACGAAATTAAAAGCAATTTAAGTCAATATAAAGAAAAATAAAAAGAACACCATTAGCTGCAGCTTTCTTTATTGCTTTGAAAATAAAAACTTAATTAAATAAAAGATAAAAAGACAATTTAACATAGATTAGGTCAGGTTGCAATACATCTTACAAGTAGGCCTAAATAACTAACTTGGCATTATTAAAATGAAAACTGATTCTTTATAATTTTTAAAAATTTTATGATAGCCATTAGGTAATGTTAAAACTCAATTCTACCTAGTAACATCAATCTAAATTTACTATATTGAATTATTTCTGCAAATTTTCTACGAGATTTTTTCTCCTTATTCAGAATTGTATACAACTCATAAATATTTCACAACAATTTACATTCACGTATTTTCTACCTTCATAACTACGATCCTTAGTTTAGTCCCTTTCGAATTTAACATTGAAATATTTCAATAATTACTTGCCTCAACTTCAATTCCGCTCAAATATTTAGGCCCTTTGTTATTAAGTTCATAGGTTAGTTTTTCCCAGGGATGCCTAGATTATTCTTCTCTCCTTGGGGTGGTTTGGGTGCTTCAGGCGCTGATCCATTATTATGAGATAGTTTCGGGGCATCCACGGAACTCGGCAGAGGAGATGCTTCCTCGCTTACAACGACGGACGCCACAATGAGCAGGCACATGAAAATCTGTTAACAATGCAGAAGATTGTGAGGGTTTTTGACTTTTCAAGCTTTTAAAAAGACTTCAGGAAAGGAAAAGGTTCTTTAAGTTAAATTTGTAAAAAATTCAAAAGATATTTTATGGTACCTACAAGATTTTTATTTTTATAATCATTTTTATAAGATTTAACACTTGTCGAAAAACTTCTAGAAAAGAGGGTTTTTGAGATAGTCTATGATCTTTACATTGCTACCGATTGCTATTGAAATAATTTCATAGAACCTCTATCATAGAGTATCTATATCAATCTCTATATCAAACCTCTAGAATAGAGTATCTATATCAATAGTAGAAACGGTATAATTAGGAGTTTCTGGTTTATTCATCCAAGTGATCACATTAGGGGCTAGATCTATCATGTTTTAGGTAAGATCAGGTTTCCTGCCTACTTATTGCTGTTTATTTACTTTAAATTGTCTAGGTACCAGGTAGCCTAGGCACCTTCTTGTGTGCTCAAATGGCTCACAAGCAGACCGCGCTAACATTCTGCATTAAAGTACTGGAAAGTAGAGAAATAGTATAAAAACGACTTACCACGACTCGGGCGGACATGACGGGGATCCTTTGCTAAATCTGTTGCAAACATGAGGTTCCACTATCGAGGAGTCCTTTTTATAATAATCTCCCATACAAGGACGACATAATGAGCCATAGAAAGAGTGGGAAAATGTAACAATGAGCCAATTATAATTAACTATGGTTTAATATGAGCTCGCGGATGTGCATTCATTGTTAGTTCAAAGAAATCATCAATCAAATTACTTCGAGGATATTGTGAAATATGTATGCGTTAACTAATTGTTTACATCGAAATGATTTTAGTGTCTAGGTGTCTCCCAGAGGTGAATCTGGCATAGATCGCTCTAGGAACCGCTCTAGGGTACGATTTAAGCCGAATAAGAACTAAAATTGAAATGGAGTAAAATTGACTCTATTTCCAAAAAAATAACCCACCCATCACATTTATTTAAATAGGTACCTAATACATTTGATTTTCTTTTCATCCAGTTAGCCGATGCTTGAAGGTTGATCTTACTTGGGACCTCGCACTAAAAGTCAATCTAAGTCAGCCAGTCTCTACAAATAATAACAATTCCGTAGCAAATAAGATGATTTACTATAATTATGTTGATTTTATTGTATTGTCTGTTCATATTGTCTGCACTTTTGCGCGTAGAAAGACACTGTTATTGACAATTCATAGCCTTGTGTTCTCATCTGAATAAACATCTCTTGACTGCCTTTTGTTATTTTTTTTAATAACATGGAACGCAAACGAGCAAGTGACTTGATGATTGTTCAGCATATCAATAAGTAATAGGTATTCAAATTTTACTTAAAAGATCATATTCTTAACACTTTCTCTGCCAGTTAAAATAAGCCACTACTCTATTGCGGCCATGGGGGACAAGGATGATACTAACATTCCGTTTGTGCCACGAGTCAGTGATGACCGCGAGTCAGATAAACAGACTTATGTTCAAACGTCTATTGAGCCGACGGACAGCTTATAAGCTGACCCGCGCGGCTCCCAAGAATTTAAGTAACTGTAGATTACTTGGTTCTCAAGTAAAGTACGGACTTAGAAAAAAAAATTTGGATATCGGTAAATGCAATGTAACATGGTAATTACTACTTGAAGGCATTTTTGGAAATGTAATGAAATGTATCAACTTTTTAAAATAACGTTTAAATTCTTCTCTTATTCTTCTTTTAGTTTCAGCAGTTCTCAAAAAAGTAGAGGCGTATCGTCAGTGCAAGCTTAGTTACCTAAACTCGGTGATCGGTCAGTGGCTGAAAACTCACGTTTAACCGAGAGGTTCGAGTTTAACCGAGAGGTTAAAATGTATGTTATGCTGTGTAAAGTTGAAGAAAAATATTGGGAGGAATCCTGCATGTTTGAGGGTTCTCCCTCTTTTACCCCAGACTTTTTTATAACAGCAGTTATTTTTATGAAAGTACCTAAGCATAAAAAATCAGAAAAGTTACTTCTAAGGCTGGATAGGGCTTCAGAAGACTGAAGGATTTGTTTTGATCTTTTCTATTAGATACGCCCTTAGGGGAAATGTAGTATCTATAGGTACATGTAGTATATGAAAATGAACTTATTGGCAAACAAGTAAAATAAACACGTAGGTAATAATGAAATATTTTTATTTTATTTTAAAGACATTTTAAAAATAAATGCGACACGAAACACTTTATTGCGCCCTCAAAACATAAAGAGGCACAATTAAATGAGAATATAATATGTATAGGCTTTACGGCAGTGCAAGAACCTTTATGTGGAATCTTTCGAAACTATATTTGAATATCAGCATTAATATTTTATACAATATACCATTTTAGATAAAATCTCGGTAATCTCTTAATATACTTAATATATAACGATACGTCTCGCAGCTGGCGGTGCCACGCTGGCTATGATGACCACAGCAACGGCAGCTACCTAAAGCAAAATCAAAAATATAATATATGTACATATGTGTATATAATATATGTACATAACTACATTCCGCCTGCTACTTCTTCCACGTAAAAATAAAAAATTGAGTCAGGGATAGATAAAAAGTATTGTAATGGATAAACGTACATATCTGATATGTTAATTGAGTTTAAAATCTACATGTGTATAAATTTCATTTAAATCTGTTCATTTCGTTTTTTCGCGAAAGAGTATCAACCATCAATGCATCCATCCTCACATCCATCATTTTCGCATTTATAGCAGTTTATTATAGTAGTAAAGTAACAAACATACGAGTACATCCGATAGACAATTCGACATTTCGATTGGTACCGCATCTAACTATTCTAAAAGGGTAGGATTCTATCCTTTATGGAAAAACAAGAAAATAAAAATGTAATAAACGAATTGACTTACTACAAAAAGAGTCTTGAGAATGTTCATGTTGGAGCCGTTTTCTTATGTTGTTTCAGTACAGGCAACTAGTAATATAGTAGTACTCACTAATAGTACTCAGGCCAAATGTAATGTGCCAGCTTTTATACTTCATTTCTGCTTAAAATAAATATTGTAGGTCTACCATTGTTATTATATACTTTGTGTGCAGTTAAGCAGTTGAATCAATAATTACACAATATAGGTGCATAATACGATCAAAGATTTTTTATTATCCTGTATAATGATAACGATGAGTTTTTTCAAGTGTGCATGGATTAGGAAATCCGAAAGTATGAGGAATACCGAAAAATACTGAAAGGAGTCTGGGGCAAGATTTTAATGAAAACTAAAACTGTACCATTGGATTTTTGAAAAATCAATATGCCTAGCCAGGCATCGAACCCGTTAAATTTGAAAAATAATCCCATTTGTATTTTTATTATTACACCATTCGATAGTGTCTTTTATATGGAACAAATTTTGGAAAGTAATGATGACATAGGTCCTGTACGGCAAACTTAAGGATAGAGCTAATTTTTTACAAATACGTTTTTTCATACAAAACCCTAACTGATTACTAAGTTCCCAATTCATAGCTGGAATCGACGTTTCAAGGATAGTGTTGCATGAAGCATTACCACTTCACCTTCAGCTTTAATGAGAAAAAAAGTTGTATGGACTTGGATGCAACGTTGTACGCAGATAGTTTATAACTTGGAATATCATAAAGATACTTTTTATCTTAGTCTGAAACAAATCCTAAAACACACGTGGACCAAGTCGCGAACAAATTAACTTTGAATCTAAGAACTAGTATTTGGGAATTCCCGACAATTTCAAAGTCCTGGGACACGAGACAGCCTACAATCCAAGTCACGGGAATTCCTGGGACTTCGAGACTTAAAAAAAAATTCCAAAAAAAATTAAGGAAGTCTTCAAATGAAGGAAGGTTTGGCGCAAAATGGAGTAGGTAGACTTATCAGTAGGATATGATATATCTTAAATATCATTAGAGAATAATCATAGAGTTTGAGTTATATTTTATGCAACTAGTAGGCAACAACAAAACATACATACATACATATAAATAAAATTATTATAGCAATAGAACCACCATTGAATAACCACCACCAAGAATACTTACCACAATAGCATTAATAGCCTTCATCTTCGATAGTTTTCTTTGTTGTGTTAAATTAAATTTTGAATTGACTGATCTAGCTTAAATACCTAAATTCTTTTGCATGTTTAACAAAATATATTATATAATTATAATGATCTATTCATTAAAACAACTGAACACATCTGTCGGGTATTTCTATAGTCTTTTGTAACAATGGAATTAAAGAACAAATAAAAGTATGTTTATCATTTACATATTGGAAGAGTTATGTAAATATTTTTTGCAACAAACCGGTCGGTGTAGAGCAAGTGTAGAGTCACCTGATAATGCTTCATTTTGGGACGAAATATATTGCCTACTTATTGCCCATTTCGAGCGTGTTATGGTGTTGATGTTGGGAACAGAGTTGTAGTTCCCTTCGATCTCTCATAAAAATATACTTACATATATCGAAAATTATACCGCGTTTTTTATAAATTTGGTCGAGTGCAAAGATTTTTGTCCTTTAAAGTTACATTTGGGATTGCACATGTCAGGGGACCCAATTTTACTTTTTAAATGTCAGTGGGGGGGTTAGTGTAGTAAAGTTAAATTCAAGTTAATAGAATCGCAACCTGTGTACCGCGTTTGCCAATAGGGGTGCAAATGGTTTTAATAGTTTATCTGGCAAACTGCACAGTGTTGCAGGAAACTTAGTAAAATCCCAGAATAGGTATATTATAATTTGAACTTTCTGTCGTTTTATTTATCTGAACTTAATTTTATACATTTAATATAGAGGCTGATGTGATTACACAACAGGCTATATACCTACACTGATATACTGATGAATCTGGTTTATTTCCTATACTACGAGTTCACTAAAACTTTACTTATTTGTCAAAGAACACCGGTGGAGGGTGAATACTTACACATTTTACTTTTATTTTCTTGACGTCTTGGGGTTGAGCCGCTGATTTATAACAAAAAAAAGAAAAAAAATAAAACAAAGATACTGTAGTTAAAATGTTTATTTGTTTGTTTTAAATTTTAAACTAAAATGAGGCTAGGAAAACTTTAGTTGATTGAACGTTAAGCTTGCTTAGTGATGGAAAACATCTTGTTATAATATTAATTATTTAACTATTAACAGTTTTGTTTACAAAAGTTCCTGTTTTAAATTGCTTATACAGTGATGGTCAGTGGTCACCTCTCCACGTCGCGTCGTGTTGACTACATACATACAATTACTTGCCTCTCGCGTCTGGGTCAGGGTCTGTAAATAATATATTTTTATATAAAATTTATATTACACGAGTGGTTATTTATTATAAGATTCTACTTCAAATGAGGAAAATAACACGATGCGTTCAAAAACGTTTTAAAAAGTTGGCTATTAAAATGTTAGTTTCAAAACAAAATTAACAATTTCTTGCTTGAAGCTCTGTCAAATGAAGTCGGTTAAAAACTGCTTTAAACACACGTCAAAGATATTACAACAACTCTTCAATATTAAATTGCTAAAGTAATAAAATTAAATAACTTACTAAAGTAGAAAGTTTGGATATTGCTTGCCTACTAGCCAAAAAATACACATTGAAGGTACTAAAGCAAAACCTAGTCAAACTCTACTGTGGCTCAGTCTGGTATTACCTACCTAATGAGTAATTCTATATACAAACAATGAACTATAATTAAACCTAGTCAATCTTCTGCCGGCTTTGAATTTTAATTTTTTTCACTTTTTATAAATAATATAATTTTTCACAATTTTTATCAGTTATCAAGTAGACACTGGATCGAATTAGATCAAAAACGGGGTTGATATAGAAAAATTTATAAACTGCAATTTTCCTCCGGAAACCTTTAGGGTTGGGGGGGGGGGGGTCAATGGCAGTCTACGCTTCGGTATTGATAATTTTTCGTGTACCTAAGATTAAAAATGAGTTATTCAACAAACAAACATTCACCCTTGAAGATGGCACCCCTACAAGATGGCGGATAACGCAACAGGGCAAGAATTCCGAAAATCAAAATTTAGACTGCCAGTGACCCCTCCTCACAATTTCCGAAGGAATGAAGAAACCCAACACTCTTTGTGTGACATCTGATAGTCAACATATCCAGCCAATAAAAACAATGGGAACTTACGATATTGCTGGTATGGGTATGGTTTCTGATATTGGTCTGGTGTGTACAGGCTGCCGTCTGGATTATACACGAACGCAGGATTGATGTCTGTGGGAGTGGGGACACATTGCGGGATGAGTTTAGAGGGCTGCGTCCACATTAGGGGCCTAAAGATTTAAGTTACACGTTAATCCCTATTGTGGACAATGTTAACGTTCAAAATAACAAATGATTTTAGCAAGTTGTTTAACGTGTTGTTAACGCACGAACAAACTTGTATGTGGGCGCACCTTAACTGTGTCCTTGGTTTGGTAAAATATTAACGTTTAGTATATTTACATTATGAGGTTCAATATGAAGTGGTTAAGAATCATCTCAGTTGCCCGCATCAATGAAATTCTTCAAAAGTTATGTGAGAGCTCTCCATAAGTGGACTAAGACCTACAATCCTACTTCCTTCTCATTTTGAGTCATTCGTTGCAGCGGCCAGCGGGCCACTCATGTGTTTACACATGAGGAGAGGTAACGTCTTTGTTTAACGTGGTTAGAGGATTCCATCGATCACATGGACTGATGAGTGAAATAAAACAGTAGGAAGGGGGAAGCAGCTTAAGCAGCAGATTGAACTAAGAATGATCCAAGACTAGACAAAGTTCCGTCAAAGCGAAGGTTTAACGTATAGGTATTATTATAACATTACAAACAGATAATTTGTCAAATCAGTTAGGTATTCTCGAAAATGGAATAATTTAACACTCACCGGGCTTCTGGTATCCGCCAGGATATTCTAAAAATAAAAATAAATCCCAAACATATGAGGACGTTGTGATAGTAACGATTTTGAACGAACTACTGATAAACTAGTTATATCGCAAAGCAACAGAAGATATCTGCACCTATGTTTATTGTTCCTAGGTTTCAATTTTGCACAACAGTGGATTTTCATATAAGATTGTTTATAATATGAATTATATTTATATGGATTCATTACTGTCGATATTTATATTAAATTATTTAGTTGACTAAGCCACAGAGAGTCATGTTCGGGTTTAGCGTTTAACTGGTATTTTCATAGAACTATTAAATCATACCTAAAAAGTATTTTGTTGCATTCGTACATGCGTAGGTAACAGCCCTAGATTATGACACTAGACACCCTAAAGTTGCATTAGCGATATGCGAGACTTGTATAATAATTACTTTAAAGCTGTCTATTTATGGGTCAAGTTAAAATAAAATATAAATTATTATAAGTACGTACGGCGATATGGCTGACCGAAAGCGGGGTCAACGTTGTCCAAGCCGCCTGAAATAAGCATTTTTTTACGATAAGTTAATGGTAAAATATTAAACAGTTAAAAAGGTTAATATAACCATAGCAAATCCTTTTAAATATGTTACGCATATCATGGGAGTGTAGGTACTTATAAAAAAATCTGCTATCTTGGGTCGACTGCCATCTTTGATTCAGAATGACGTCACTTAGATAGTTTCTTAATTAATGCTATCTTTATTGTATGTTTGTATACAATTAAAGTAGTATTAATTAATAAACTAGACATAAAAATTATGTTTAGGATTCTCACCATGTGGCTGACTGAAACCGGGGTCAACGTTGTCCAAGCCGCCTGAAATAAGCATTTTTTTACGATAAGTAAATGGTAAAATATTAAACAGTTAAAAAGGTTAATAACCTTTGATTCAGAATGACGTCACTTAGATAGTTTATTAATTAATGCTATTTTTTTATGTTTGTATACAATTAAAGTAGTATTAATTAATAAACTAGACATAAAAATTATGTTAAGGATTCTTACCGTGTGGCTGACTGAAACCGGGGTCAACGTTGTCTAAACCTGGAAAAAAATGTAAGTTTCATTAAAAAATGAATTGTTGATGTGTTGTAAGTATCAGTATAACCTATTTAGCTCCATTAAACAGTCAAAGTACACGGTACTTGAGCATATCGAGCATACTGCTTTTTGTATTAATATTCTGTAACCTAACCTAACCTAAACTAAAGCTGTTTCTCAAGAGGACAGAGATATTCCCTCAAATTTTAATGTTACGTTTTATTAGAGAAAATTAGTTTGTTGTGCTTACCACCATGAGGCTGACTGAATCCGGGGTCAACGTTGTCAAAGCCTGAAAAGTGTCAATTTAATCGTTAATTATGAAATTTTAATGTTTAAAGTTGGACGCCACACTAAACTGTCTGCTTTTTAATTAGCGGTAGTGGTTATAACGTGGTCGTCTTGTTAGTATGCGACTATGCGTATGTCAGTACCTAACCCATTAATGACCCACTACAGGGTCAGGTCCCCTCTCACAATGAGAGGGACGTAGGCCGCCGTCCACCACGCTGGCCTACTGTGGGTTGGTGGACTATGCATATAATGTATATTAATCTTAATTTTTTAATTTAATTATTGCGTCATAGAGTTCGCAATAATATCGAAAACTGGACTTAGGTACCTAACTATTATACTTGTCTTTCGGAAAACATCCTTTTTTGTTGTTTTAACAATTACAATTATAAAATTTATACCCTCAGTCATTGTATCGGCATTATTGTGTAAGTAAATAAATGTAATAACAATAGATAAGAATAGTAGATAATAATTAATAATTAATTAATTTAAAAATGACCTTAGATTGCGTACCTTGGTCGGGATTGTGATCAACTATATGAACTGAAAAATAAACACGATATTTAAGAATCTATTTCTTTACAACTGTAAAACTAAGATATTGTGATGAAAAAAATTTAAGTGTTCATAACCAAATAAACAAACCCTCGCCCTTACAAATTATAAGTATAAATATTAACTAAATACTTCTACTGAATAAATGTTGAAATATCGTACCATGCTCTGGATTATGATCGACTATTTGAACTGGAAACAAATAAAAAAATTAGGCCTTCGTACCTACTAAATTCATAAATGCTAAGTTAAATATTTATATATTTTTAAGCTTTTATAATAGCTTTAGCCAATATAGTTAATTAAAATTGTGCAGTGAGTAAAAAAATGCGTGCTATATAGATAATGTTAATGACAATGATTATGAAATAAAAATTGCATACCCTGTTCAGGATTGTGATCTACTATTTGCACTGGAAATGAAATAATAAAAGAAATAAATGATAATATTATAACGTTTAGGTATTGAGTATTTTGTAACAATAAATCGAATAGACAATTATTGAGCAAAGAATGCATTACCATACATACATATGTAGATGTATTTAATGTGGTAGGCAATTCTTAGGTAACTCTTGTGTTAACTACAGTGCTAAGTATCGTATTTTGCCGCCTATTTACCTATGCTTGTATCAAAGTATTTCATTATGATGTATCCTATCTAATATTAATTACTTATTATGATGGATGCATACCTTTACTGGGAGCGTTAGTATAACGGCGTCCAAAGAGAACTTTTGCTACTTGAACTGAAAATGACAAGTGAACCCACTGAATATATTGTATGGCAGAATGTATGCAATGAGTCAATGAGTACCTATGTAAGTATATCGAGATATTGTATGTACGAACCCATTTTTTTAACAAAATATAAGTACCTACCCTCAGACCAATAAAAAAGTATTAAAATTTATGAATATTAAATAGACAATGTAATGACTTGAACTAATGTAAGTATGTATTAGGTAGGTACCTACTTTTTAGAATGTTTTAAGAGAATGATAACATGCCTCACAAGTGAATATTCATAATAGGTTCTTAACCTATTACTTCTTAGTTCTAACTTAAGTTAGAAACTAAATAGTAAGTACCATAGGTAGGTATATGTATGTGCCATGTGCCCATGTGTGATAATTCGTTTTTCGGGGTAGATACATTTAAAAAAATACCTCTTTCTGGATTGTTGTCTACTATGTTAACTGGAAAGAATAAAGAGCTAACATTACCTAATAATAAAAAACATACATATTTGATTTCTATTGTTTTTCGTATCATTGAGAGTCAGATATTTGTCAATAAATAAGTGCCAAACTTAACGTTAGACACCTTAGGTTACCGGTTAAATGTTGCCAACCTTATGAACTGAAATGGACATATTTATATAGTTCGAAACGTAATCCGTAATGTTCATATAATTATGTCTTATCGGCAATTACTTCTCCCTCAACAAAACACAAAATAGCCCAAGAACTGTCAGATTATTTGAGAAGTGTTTGGGTCTACGCAGACGTACCACAACCACGCGACCAAATGCAGTCAGTTTATGGTCTCGTGTGAATAGCACAGGTCGGTAAATGTCGGTCGTGTGAATGAAAGTGACAGTTTTCATACTATTTGACACCCAACCACGTGGTGTGGTTGTGGTGTGGTTGCAGTTGTGGTGTGGTTGTGGTACGTCTGCGTAGAGCCGTAGACCCTTTGAGGCATCATAAAAGCATCAAAAAATGTCTGTCAACTCTCAAGCTGAGAGTGGTAATTAGGTACGAATTACGATTAAGCTCCGGCTAACTGCACTGGTTTCTTATTATCTCACATGTGAATCATAAATCAATCAAATATCTTCAAACTCAGGACAGTTTTTTGTTTAAGTTTTAACACAAAATATGCCGTTTAAAAATGTATAAAAAACTAGGTACTTATGTAATTTAAATAACTAGCAAAAAGGATGTAGCCCGAAAGACACTAAACAATAAGTATAAACTTTATAGTAAGTAAGACAATATTTGTTTGGCTGGCAATTATCTACGTCTAATTGATATTTCTACAACAAAATTTAATAAATTAAAAAAATACCTCCTTGTGAGCTGGCCATGGCCACAAATGCCAGCAGGACGATCTGAAAAGAAAAAAAAGTTTTTTTAATTTAATTGTAAATTAAGCAAATGCTGTAAATGTAAAATTTAATTTTCATCTATTAGATATTCATCTATATGCACCCACTTATGATATGATTGTCAAAAGGTAAACCAAATTACAAGATTACAAAAATAAGTTTTAAATAAATATAAAACTTCATAATATAAACACAAAAACAAATACAAACAGAATTATCAACAAGTAGTAAGTAGTTAAAACTGCAGAATGTGAAAGCCTGAATAAATAAAAGCAAATACAAAAAATAAAGAAACGTTATCACAAAACAATAAATTATAAATTTCCGATTATGATGATAGTGATTGACATCATAATTTTTACTTAAAACACTTAAAGGTAGGTATACAAATACTTAATCAAGAGTCCATTTCAACAGGTTATCTATAGGTAATTATAATAGATGAAATACGTTATATTGTTATCTATTCTGTAACAATATTTGTTATCAATCATGTTTTTATTGCGTTTTATGATGTATCCAAAAATAGATATAAATTTGTTAAACATTGCCTAATCGCTGTTAGCATTTTGACCTATTGATATTGTGAACCGCGTGCAGCAAGTAAAGTTTTTATAAGATTTATTTATCAGAAAAATAAAACAGTAATTGCGTAAAATCTCTGATGGACCGTTTTCTACCTCCTCAACAAGAAGGTGCGTAAATCAGAGTATGAAGCACCCATTTTCAAAAGGATTTACCATTCATATAAAAATTAAATGATTATGTACCTACCTACTTTAATTGAGTAAACAAATCCGTGAAGGTCGCATTGAAAGGAAGAAAGAAAGGAAGGACTGAACAAAAGAACAGCGCTACTAAATGCTTACCATGCGTTTGTCGGCTCAATTTGAGGAAACGCAACGGGAATAGAAATGGTGTTTAAAACTTCAAAAAAAAAAACAATTACTTCGATCGATACGCCAATTGCGACCAACAGATACCGTGTGGAGCAAGGAAATGAAGGTCGGAACAATGGTTATGCTTTCGCTTAATTTAATGTTTTGAGTTTTGATATGTTTTACAAACATTTATTAGGGTTTTATTGTTTGTACAAATATGCATAGGAAATAAAGTATAGGAAAACCATTAAATCCTCTGGACTATGCGACAAGTTTTTGAATAAACATTAAAATAAGTATTAGATTAGAAATTAATAAAAGGATACTAAAGAATTAGTGCAATAGTGTTTAATTTACATACCACTGCGATCTTCATCATTTTGTAGTTTAACTTGTCAAGTTCCTCTTGCCAATGACGACAGGTTTTTGGCGTGGACTTATATAAGGTTGTTAATAGATAACCCCGCCTCGACCTGAGTCAATATTTGGGAGGTAATCACGTACAATGTTTTTACAGACGTATATTTTCCTGGCCAATTCTGGTAATTTAGGAGGTCTACTAATACAACAAAATACTCGGTATTGTTTTAAAAACATACTCGTTTCATCAGTGTTTGGATAAAGTTCCGAAAAGCCCATATGCGGTATTTGCTTGAAATTTGGTACCCTTAAGTTTTTGGCCATTCTGAACATGAATCTGAAAACTAAAATTGGCGCAAATGAAACTTAACACCCTTAAATTGAAAAAACACGATTTTTTAGAGGTTTTCTTAGCTATTTTGAAAAATAATGATCAGAGACGAAAATGTTTCAGACAAAAGTTGCAGATCTAATAAAAATACATCTTTTTTGTCTCATGACTTTTTTGCGTAAAACAATTATTTTCCGAGAAAAAAAGCGTAATGTGTGGAATCGCAAAAACTGAAATTCCAATAATGGAAACATAACAATCCCAAAGGTGAACAACGGGATGCCCCGCACCCACCCCACTATTTCCCACCCACCTTCCGAGGTGCACCGCACCCACCCCACTCCACTAAAAAAACATAAGTATGCCAAATTACAACTCGATCGGACATATGGGCTTTTCGGAACTGCACCCCAGTGTTTTTTTTATTATAATTTCCTGTGTTCCTGCACGTAAGCGGGCTCACAGTCATGCCATGCGTAAGCGAGTTTAGGACTCACTGCAGACACCACCCCTATTATTATAGACTTTGGGGATAATTAACACAAAAACATTCGAGTCACGATGGTTATCTATTGCAAATTTTAAATTTAAATCTGTAGACACAAACGATTCAAAAAGGATGAAGGTACCTCCAGGCTACCTGGAGGTTCAAATCCAGGCTGAAATAATCAATAGGTAACCAAAAATCCACAGCACTTGTAGCTAGTTGGTGACACGTTCGAAGCTAAAATAAATTATATAATTATAATAATAATTGGTTAACTCTTCTTCTTATTTCAAGTAATTATCTACATATATACCTACCTACATATCCTTTTTGCCTTTTAGGTATTCAATCCAAAATGAACCTGTCTTAATTAAGAGTATATCAAATGGGCCTAAAAATAAACTGCTGAAAATTCTTTCGCTCTCATATTAAGTAGGTAGGTATGTAGTGTGTCTACATATACTTAGGAAAACAAATCTCGTTTAGTAAGGAAAGAAACACGGAAGAACTTAACCGAAGAGTGGCGATTACCTGGAACAAGTTCTGGCACCATAAGGAAATACTAAAATCGCAACTTCCGCTACCTACCAAGAAAATAGTCATGGATACAGGACTTCTACCGTGCCTCACCTATGGATGCCAAACTTGGACCTTCGATCTCAAAACCAGGAACAAAATTCAGACTACCCAGAGAAGAATGGAAAGAAGTTGCCTAGGTATAAAATTGAAGGACAAGATAAAGAACGCGGACATTCGAAAGAAGACAAAAGTAGGGTAGCGGACCCAGTAGTCAGCCAGACACCAGTACTCAGCCTTTTTTAACTTTAAACCTATAGAAATAACAACACGATTTATTTTAACCAATCCAGTTGTGCTTTATCGGTTTGACGACTCCTAAGTGGTGGATTCCAAACGTACGAGTTACTGTGAGTAGTCAAAATTACGAGCAATTTTAGTCCATTCAGGTGTTGTCCGCCGACAAGCTAGCGCTAGTGGCGATCGCTATTTTTTTGTTAGTGGCAGGTGATTGCAAAATAGGTAAGATAATCAATATTATTTTCATGTATTGTATATATTAAATTAATTATATGATATATTTGGAAATTAAGTACTTTATTTTAATAATATTTCATTGTAAAATTACGCATTTACTTAAATATTAGGGTGGCCGACTACAGGGTTGTTATCTTTTAGCATTTTCCGGTAGTCAGCCACCCCTGGCTGACTACTGATTTTAAGCAAAACTTTTTGTTTCAAGTGTTGCTGGTATCAATTTATAGCTCTTTTTTAACCCTTTATTTTGAAGTAAACATGTCATACATTATTTTGACAAAAAACCAGTAGTCAGCCACCTAAACATTCGCGATGTTATGCTGGCCGAGCACTAGTTGTGATTGATCCAGTAGTCAGCCTCAAAATATATATGAATTTAAATAGATATTTAGTTATCATTTTAAAATTTAAACCTCGTTATTTTTACAATTTCATTTTATTTTTACAATTTCTTCTATTTACATAGTTTCAGATTCCAATCATGACTATCGAGGCCGATACTACAAAATCCTGAGGATAAACTAGTACAAGCTATAGACCCCATAAGAAACGGTATAAAAATTAAAGAAGCCAGCAGATTTTATGATGTTCCTCGAGGTACTTTTCAAGACAAGCTGCATCTTCGGGTTCCTCGAGGTCCCAGAAAGATGGGTCCTGATTCTATCTTCTCTAAAAATGAAGAATCAGAGATTGCAAACTGGCTGATTGCTCTTGCATCTTGCGGATTTCCACTGAAACCTGACAATCTATTGAATATGGATCAAAACATTATGATCGAAGATGGCAGGCCTAACCCTTTCGTAAATGGAAGACCATGTAAGAAGTGACCTTTTTATGCCTCTTGGTGATATAGGTACTACATTTATTAACAATAATGTATTGGACAACGAAATTAATCTTCCTGCTTTTGAAGTTAGTGAAGCTTCTATTTTAGTATCAAGCGAAAACAAGGAAGAAAATACGATCATACGATCTCTTGGTATTGAAAATATATCTGATACTATGATTTAAAAAGAAACTCATGGGATATCACCCATCATACGTAAAAATCTTGTAATACAATCGCCAATAAAGAAGTCATATATTGTATCAGGCGTTACTTTGCGGAAATCCATTGTTATTTAAGTTGTATTTATATTTCTTTGCAACAATCCGCACACTCGGAACTTGTTTTGGTATGGACCCACCACCCTCCCTTATCTCTCTGAGTAGGTGTATACCATAACAACTTATTCCAATAGTACACGACACGTGTTTCGCCCCAAAACGGAGCATCATCAGGTGATGTGGACTCTACAATGGCAACAGCAACCAACCGTTGTAGAGTCCACGTAGAGTCCACATCACCTGATGATGCTCCGTTTGGGGCGAAACACGTGTCGTGTACTATTGGAATAAGTTGTTATGGTATACACCTACTCAGAGAGATAAGGGAGGGTGGTGGGATTGTTGCAAAGAAATATAAATACAACTTAAATAATAAAGAAGTCTTCAACGCCTAGACACATGAATAGAATTGGAGCAATTTCTTCCTTAGAATGGAGACTGTGTAAAAAAGAAAAAAAGAAAAAAGCAATCCAAGAAAGAAAGTTATTAAGGAAAAGAATTAAGAAAGAAAAAGAGAAGTTAAAAGTTACTTACTAAGAAGATGGAATAGCAGAAAAAAATAAAACTGAAACATCCCAGAAGAAAAATGATGGTTTGGACGGACGAAGAATTTAAAATTACAAGTGCAAAAAAAGAAATCTTAAATATAAAAATTACAATGAAAATGTGGCGATAGAAAATAAAACAAATAAATGTGATACAACAGAAAAAAACGTCTAAAATAAAGATTCTTTCAGTACAAATCAGCTTCACAGAATAAAATAAATTGACTGATTATTAAAACTACAGATAGACAAATAAGTTATAAATAATTGAAGCATACTCTTTTTGACTGAATTTAATGTTCCTGAGCAGATTAAGTTAAATATTAATTATTTATCTCCTATAATTAAGCAAAGGCCGACTATTGGTAACAGGATGGCTGACAAGTGGATTTTAGAGGCTGACTACTGGTGAAATGTGACTTATTTACTTTGAACTGATTTTTTGTTGCATTAAACAATATAATTAACTTTGATATTAATTTTATTATAAATTTTAATAAATAAGGAACCTAAAAATATATGACACCTTTAATTTATTCCTCTGCATGTTAATTTCCCGTGACAATGAACTTGAAACTTCAGTTAAAAGGGTGACTACTGGGTCCGCTACCCTATGCGATGCCTTAACTTTTGCAATGAAGGCTAAATGGAAGTGGGCGGGTCACGTAGCCCGTTACAAGGACGATAGATGGACTCTACGGTCACTAAAATGGTCTGGGCCAAAAGGCACCAGATCAAGAGGTCGTCCAAAGGCCAGATGGGCAGACGAAATAGTAGCATGCGCGGGTGGAAGTTGGTTAGACAGAGCTAAGGATAGAGAAAGATGGCATTCCTTGGGGGAGGCTTTTACCCGAATGGGGTCCATGCAATAAAAAAAAAAAAAAAAAAAAGGATAAAGATTAATAATTAAATAACAAATAAATTAAACAAATAGTAATTTCAAAATATAATATACAATTAAAAATCAAATTCATTTAAATCAAATATCAATTGTATTGTATCGTTTTATAATTATGTAATATGCATGGAATTAATTAAAGCTTTATTATTATTATTATGTAGTGTGTAGTGTTGCCTACAAAGTATGTTCTTCGTCCGCATGCAATGCATAGGCAAATGCAAATACATTCTTTCTTATCTCCGCTGACGCACGGCATAGGTAACGGCATAGGATTGTTTTTAAGATAAAATGAAAAAAGCAGTTATATAATACCTACCTGTTGTTTTACTAGGCTTGGTTTGGTAGCAAATATTATGTTTGTGTATAGGTACTCAAGTAACAACCCATTTATTTACATATAAACTCAATTCGATGTCATGTTATTATGCATAGGATGCAGTGGTTACAGGTTACAATACATGACATCAGGTGGTCTTGACGCTACGGTTCGTTGTACTGCTATAATAATTATTATCTATGTATCATCTAATTATAAGTAGATAACAATATTCTCATCTCACGTTATAAGTAGCTAATACATACATATTGTATTTTGTAATGCTTGTCAAGAGCAAGAGACTGGCTACGTTCATATACTTACATGATCATGTTGGACTGTGGGTTATGAAAATTTTTAAATATTTTTTGAATTTATATAGGGGTATTTCTACAGGCGAACTCCAATCGGTCAACCATTTAAAAATGGCAGGCGGACAGCAACAGCATGGCCCATTGACACCCAATTTTTTTACGTGGTTTTTACTCCTGGCTTTCTAGCAGCGCCTAATGGCAACATTCCCCCTAATTTCTAACGCAATTCTGTTGTCCTACACTGAAACGCGGCCGGCGGTTCCAACAGCGTTGATCCGCTACTAGACTAGGTACCTGGCACCCGATGAAATTGGAGTGTTCCCTCATCCCAACCGCTTAGGGCGTACGGCAACTAGCACCACCTGGAAATCCATTGACGTCCAAATCACATCCAAACTCAAGGTTATGAGGTTGAAGGCAAGGAGATACCTATATTATGTATAATTTTCTAGATTTTTTTAATGTTAAAATATTGGCTGAAAAGGTTTAATGCCAAAGTTCTTAAATAATCCAATGAAAAAAAACCAGGATTAATATTATTATTATCATCTTGCTTACAAATGTCAAAAATGTTGACGTCAATGTCAAACGTACATGAGGGGAATTGGTTGGAAATTCCTGGAGAATCTTTTATAGTTTGTGGAAAATATGATTATTATCACTATTCATGTGATGGATTTAATGACACGGTAATAAAATTTAGTTTTTACATAGTGGTTCCTTTCACAAAAAAATGTACATCGCAAACATAACCTGTGGGTACTCAATACCAAGTTTGCTTACGATGATTAATTGATTGTATTTCTTTGAAGGGATGGGGGTGTGGGTACCGAACACTACAGACAATATGCTCCTGGATGAACCGCAATGGAAACAAGTATGCACATCTGAAATATAAAGACAAGGGTATGATGGTGCCAAGTATATTAGAGATTCAACAAACTTTGGTCACCTTGGAAGACAAGCCAGTATCATTTATGGGGTCCCGTGAATGGATTGGTAGCTTCGAAGTAAGTAAAATCATTTAATTTCTACATAATTACCCTAATTTCATTTTAGATTTCAGAAATTTTATTTTAATTATATTTTTTCTTATTATTCAAAAGGTACATTAACACTAGCCTCCACAAAATTACTTATAATAAAATAGCCACTGTAGCTTGTCTTGGAAAGTTCCTTACAGCATGTTCCTCTCATCTTGTGTTTAGGAAGTGTGATATTGTAATGACCACTTTATATTAGGTGGTTTAATTTCTATTTGCAATAGTACCATTACTATTAAAAATAGACCTTTTTTGTCCCTTTGACTTATCACTTCTAACTGAATGAGCCCAATTGTAATTGCCCATTGTAGTTTATAATAATATCAAATGAAGTGAAGTGCAAATGAAATGAGTTATACTCCATAATACATTTTAATTCCAGGTTTGTCTGGTACTAGACTGCTTATATGACATTCCATGTAGAATTCTTCATGTCGGAAAGGGGGACAAGTTGGATACTATAATAGAGACTTTGAAGAACCATTTTGAAAGATTTGGCTCACCAATAATGATGGGCGGGGATGTGGATTGTTCATCTAAAGGTGTAATGGGTATTAATATTCAGGGAAGTGAAGCTAGTTTGTTGATTGTGGTAAGTTTATATTTATTACTACTACATAGTTCCTAAATTTCAAACATGTGTATAAGTGCAACATTGTGGTGATATGGTATGGATGATTTGTTTATTAAGCTTTTATAAAAAAAGGACTAACTTTTGCCTTGTTTGCTCGGAATACTAGTAGGTAATATGAATACTAGGTAATGCTAGAATCAGAATACAAGAAAATATTGTTTCAAGGCTACTTGTGGGTGTTGAGATGAGTTGCCAATTAATTTCACAGGTTAGGCTATACTGCAATAAAATGGGAAAAATTCATCTATGAATAATAAAGTATAATATAAATTTCAGGATCCCCATTATGTAGGCAAAGAAGAATCAAATGAGTTCTTGTATAACAAGGGATGGGTAAAGTGGCAACCCCTGAAGGATTTTCTGAGCTCATCATTCTATAACCTATGTTTACCCCTAGTGAGGGCAAAAGGCAAGCTCATTCAATAAACAAATGTTTATTTAAATTTAATTATTATAGTATAATTATTATTTTTTTATTTCAAAAATAAATCAGTTTCATTATTAGTCAGTCTTTATTTAGCTATAAAATATCCTTATTAGAAGTAGTTATTCAACAAATAAGTAACAACCTAGAAGTACATTAACATAACATAAAATAAATAATTCTATTTTACTGAATATAAATTCAATAGCAAGTTTTTAAAATTATTTCAGTGGAAATTAATGAGATCACATGGATATTGCACAAAATAATAAACAACATAGCGATGTCACAGTTCTGTAATTTTTATATCACGCAACAACATATTGCCAACATCACCAGAATGCCAGGTATTCAATTCAGCCTTCACAAAGTGATCCATGTTATGCTTCCAAAGCAAAGTTGCCAAACCAAGTGACATAACACATTCATAGCCTTGTTAATTTTCATGGGTTCTAGCGGCGTTACATTACCTAAATTTTGGACATGGTCACTCACACCACTAAAGAATCGTACAAGAACGAAGTCACCAAATGAAGGCTGTGTTAACACAATATAATATTTAGTCGGTGTTCATGATGAGGCACACACCCTGCAGCACCCAGTGGCTGCAGTGCTCGGCGGTCCACAGGTCTGCCTCGAACACCAGCCCCACGCCCATCGCGTTGCGCCGCTGAGACGTCGTGTACACCGGCGTGCGTAGTGTGTTCTGCAAACAACAACCAATAACATGACAACCCATGGGCATACACATCCAAATAAAATAGAAATACTATACATGTGCATTGGTTCTCAAGAGAATTAAGAAGTTAAAATTAAAACCTCCTCTGGTAGCAGGCAATAAGGACTAGGTCTGACATTGTTGTACAACCAACTTGTTGACAGCAACCGGTTTTGGATAAAAACAAGTTCATAGGCCAGACAAAGCAGCATTATGGACAGGACAGACATTAGTCACCATTATGGACAGGTGGGAGATACTTCGAGCTTCTATTCTAATCCCAAATTCCAGGTATACTCATTACTGACCTGTAGCTTCAATTTGTGGGCTTCAGTGGGTATGATGTATATAATGGGGAGCTCAGTAACCAACACCTTGGGGTGGGAACGTCGTAGGCACCCATCGTCCAGGTCCCACCGAGCGCCTTCCAAGTACAGCCCTCGGATGTAACAACCCTACAGAACAAACGTTCGTAAGATAAAATCAAAGGTATATGTCCAAATTGAGTTTCAGCACATAACAAATGCGACACTTAAAATTAGTAGACTTTTACTTTTAGCTCGGTTTTATTCGACGGGAACTGCTGTTATGTGACTTTTTAGTAAATCCTCTACCAACAAAAAACTTGACCACAACCACATGTTTAATTACTTCAGAATCAAATACTTTACATAATTTAAACTGTGATTGTTGCTTTGAGATTCGACAAACTTAGCAACAATATTACGTAATGTTATGTTTACACAAACTATGTATTCACGGTAACTTTTGTTAGCGCTCGGCCAATTAGAACCGCAAATTATATATTTTGAGAATATATTTACCTTGCTTTAGTCACGTTCTATAGGTCAAAATCAAGTACCTATTTAGTTAGCATTGGTTTACTCAGGCTGTCCGTCAAGTGCAAATAATGATCAAATATTTCGGTGATATTTCATTTTATTACTAGTGACACTTAATGGTATCATCCGAGGGGATTTCCGCCAAGTAAGTGTGTGAGAGGAGACCCGACCCTGTAGTGGGTCATTAATGCGTTACTGACAAACGCACGAGTACCAGTACATTGTAAAGGCGTGTCACTCACGACACGACTCACCGTGGGCGGCCTCTCCTCGATGTCGTCGGGAGTGCGGTGGCGGGTGACGCGCGTGAACTGCGTGGAGCGGTCCAGCGGCCAGGTGTTGGCGCGGCACGCCATCTGCACGTGCGCGATCAGGTACGACTCCGGCACTTGCAGCCCCGACAGCCACATCACTACCGGCTCCTCCATTGTTGCCTGCCAAATTAAATACATTACACTACTAAGAAATAATTACTAATTGACGGCGAGTGGCTAAAACATCGGCCTCTTGAGATTCAAACTTCAGCGGCCCAGACCCATGCCCATTTCTTAACGTATTTGCGCTTTATAAAAACATGTCACCTGGTATAACGACACAGGAAAACATCGTGAGGAAACCTCCATCAATTCTCCATGACCCTATTAAAGGCATGTGAACACCACAAACCCCCATCAAGTAAACATGCAGGTGTGCTGCACGGTGGGTGCAATTCCAAGGGCAGCAGAGATTTGAACGACGAAATAAATTTACCTCTGGTCTGGGTGTGTGTGTTGCTGTCTCGTGCCTATCCATAGCACCCACGACACTAGGAAATTATTTTCTTATTTATTTAATTTCATTTATCAATTTAATATCGTTCAACACTCACCCAGTCAGTGTACTGCTTGGTCCTACTGATGAAGTGGTCCATCCAGCCGCCTAACGACTTGCAGGTGGCGGGCGCTAGAGACCTCCACGCTGCGGGCAGCTGCCCGTTGTACAGAGACACGGCCACGTTGTCCAGTACCGCGTCCATACCGATCTCGCCCGCCAGCGCCTTGCGGAGTTGGGAGAGAGTGTTGCTCATGCGACCGATCAGCCGGTTGAATCTAATGAAAGAAATTGAGTAGAGACTTAAACAGCTATACGAATACGTATAGTTGACATGAATCGGTGTTCCAATATAAAAGTAGCAAATAAACGCGCAGGTCATTTCTTGATGAACGATGCGGACGTGAGCGGTTATAGCGCTGGGACTAAGAATTCAGGCCCTTACCAAAGAATTCTAATCCTAGTAGCGTACACGACTTACTTAAAAAGTTATGTGCGCTTCTGAAAATGAAATGTTTGTTTGAGAATTCTCCATAATGTTCCAAAAGGCATGTGAAGTCCACCAGCACACATTAGACCAGCGTGGTGGACTAAAGCCTACACCCTTCTCATTGTGACAGGAAACTTGATGGTGTGTGACAGTGGGACATTAATGGGTTCCAGACCTCTCGAGCTCCTGCAGTCACTGGACGTCCCCCCTCCCCCCTCGCCTACAGCACACTACCTCTCGAGCTCCTGCAGTTACTGGACGTCCCCCCTCCTGCCACCCGGCCTACGGCACACTACCTCTAGAGCTCCTGCAGTTACTGGACGTCCCCCCTCCCCCCTCGCCTACAGCGCACTACCTCTCGAGCTCCTGCAGTTACTGGACGTCCCCCCTCCCCCCTCGCCTACAGCACACTACCTCTCGAGCTCCTGCAGCAGCACGACGACCGAGGGCGTGATGCTCATCTCGAACTGCTTGCGCACGCGCCACACGTCGTAGCGCGCGGGCAGCTTGCCCAGGATGTCCACCGCGATGGTGTCGATGAACTCCTCGCGGCTCATCGCGCCGCCGCCCTCGCCTACACGACAAAAACGTTCAGCGGGTTACTACAAACTCCTAAAACCATCATAAAGCAATGATGTTTTGTTTTAATTTAAAATAAAACATCATTGCTGTTCATTAAACAATTGTGTTGCCGATGTTGCGTCGACCGTTTAGACCTGGGGGGTTATTACAAACTCCTAAAACCACCATAAAGCAATTTTGTTTTGTTTTAAATTAAAATAAATCATCACGTTTTAAATTAAAACAAAACATCATTGCTTTATGATGGTTTTAGGAGTTTGTAGTAACCCCCCAGGTAGTTACTTTATTTTGCTAGATTTACGAGTATTACTTTTTTTTTATCATAGACGACGAACGGGCGTACAGGCCATCTGATGTTGCGAGGTCACTGCAGCGCATGGAAAACCACATCAACCAAACGCAGGATAGAAATCTTATCTGAGGTCGTACGAGTATGTGGGCGCTTTGCGACTGATGAGGACTAAGTCGTTTGCCTCAAATTGCCATTGCTCCCTAACCGAATCTTGCAACGCAACATGCTATTTCAAAGCGGGATTTGCCTCAAATTACCATGGCTCCCTAACCGAATCTTGCAACGCAACATGCTATTTCAAAGCGGGATTTGCCTCAAATTACCATGGCTCCCTAACCGAATCTTGCAACGCAACATGCTATTTCAAAGCGGGATTTGCCTCAAATTACCATGGCTCCCTAACCGAATCTTGCAACGCAACATGCTATTTCAAAGCGGGATTTGCCTCAAATTACCATGGCTCCCTAACCGAATCTTGCAACGCAACATGCTATTTCAAAGCGGAATTTGCCTCAAATTACCATGGCTCCCTAACCGAATCTTGCAACGCAACATGCTATTTCAAAGCGGGATTTGCCTCAAATTACCATGGCTCCCTAACCGAACCTTGCAACGCAACATGCTATTTCAAAGCGGGATTTGCCTCAAATTACCATGGCTCCCTAACCGAATCTTGCAAAGCAACATGCTATTTCAAAGCGGGATTTGCCTCAAATTACCATGGCTCTCTAACCGAATCTTGCAACGCAACATGCTATTTCAAAGCGGGATAAGTAATTGACGGAACGGACGATCATTAGACCTACCGTACGTACCAGAATTAAAAATTGGAACAGGCTTGAGTATGATAGATCATATTTAAAAACCATGTTCATAATTGACAATGGTTTCAAAGTATTTATTTATTTGTTAATATTCATTGCAAGCTTATAGTTTTTCCTTATAGTCGGATTGGAAAATATCCTTAAAAGTATAGAAACTATTGAATGACATACAAATAAACATGCAACTTATTTCCTAGAAGCATGGTTTTGAGACTTACCATTTACAGTTTCTATCCTCATTGAAGCAGTGATCAAAAATGAGGGTATTAAACAAAAATATTTAAGTAAATTGTATCATCATAATTATCAGCCACGATTTAAAATAAATCACTTACCCGGGATCTTTTTAACTATGGAAGCATGAAATAAAAAAAGTCATAAATATCGTGGTATGAAAAATAAAAGTAGCAGCACCATTGAATTTACTCATATAGCTATAATGTCTACCTAGAGGCCGGCAGGAGGCTAGCTCATTGGTCAGTTTCCTTCCTCTCCCCCATACACCATGGGAGATTCTCATGTCATTAGTTACCATACTCCTCCGAAACGGCTTGACCGATTTTTATGTAATTTTATATGCAAATTCAGTAGGTCTGACAATCGGCTACTATCTATTTTTCATACCCCGAAGTGATAAGGGTTGTCCACCCCTAACATTTTTATTTTATTTTTTGGACAATTTTTTTATTTTAATTTTAATAATGTGGCATTAAAAATACATAAAACGCTAAATTTCACCCTTCTAACCTAACCACTATTTTTTAATAGTCATTTTAGTAATTTAATTATTTTTCATCCTGCTCGATAAGTTATGTGTGGCAAAACAACGTTTGCGGGGTTAGCTAGTATACTATTATATAAACTAATACTAACTGGTCTGCGGCTGCAGTTCGATGAGATGCCCCCACATCTCGCGCACAGCCTGACTGAAGTATCCGATCTCTGCGTTTGGGTGCAAGCCGAACACCTCGGGCGTGTTCGCCAGCGGCAGGGTGTCGATGAAGTCTGCATGCAAAATGAAGGCACCTTACAAACAAACGATGATGGAACGACGAGAAAATATTTGATATTTTGTTTCTTTGGTTATATGAATTGTAGTAACGGAACGTTACTCTTTGTCATTGACAAATGTCAAACGAAAGTGACAGCCCTTCCTCTCTCTTGATTGTAACAGGAAGCAAGCTACACGTATTATTAAATAATTAATATTAATATTAATATTAACAAATATACTATAATATATATTAAAATAAACATCCGAAGACCTCAACATAGACTTTTATTGAAGAAACCAACAATACATGAATAGGGTCAGAAACCACTGGACCGATGTTAACAATTCTTTCACGGATAGCAAGCTCTCACTATCACTCTCTATCTCACTATCACTAAAAGCTCTATCACTGAGTAGCAAAGGATATATATATTTAATTTTCTAAAATTATTAAGAACCACTTTTATAATCAAATAATGTTAATTAATTCAAGATGTAGAATTGTATTCCTTCAGCACTGGTTTACCTTTTATAGTTATCACTTAATATCAGGGAATTTACCGGCAAGTTAATTGATAAGACACAATAATAATATGCGAGTGGCTTTTATCCAGTATGTAAGTTAATCTGTTAGATGAATTCCGGAATAATTGTTTAAAACTGATGATATTAGCTATTCAGAAATTCAGAAAATATACTACCAGTATTGATCTTATGTGTGTCCCCTTATCTTATCTTATGTGTGTTATTCTTATTAGTAGTCTGTCTGTGCGTGTGTGTATGTGTCTCTAACTGATCTGCGTACCTACATGTGTGAGTGTGTACGCAGGTATGACTGTGTGTGTGTGTGTGTGTGTGCGTGTCTCACCGATGTACTCGTCTCTCTCGCCGTCGGGCGGGATGACGTAGTCGAAGGTGGAGTCGCGGTAGAAGTGGAAGGGCTGGAAGCGGTCGAACAGGAACTCGCCCATGTACTCGTCCATGTACGTGCGCACCACGCGGCGGTCGAAGTCGTCGATCACGCGCCCGCCGTACATTACCTGCATGACTTATTCAATTTTATTGTGTTTCACGTGTCTTTTTTACAGTGGGGAAACATTCACTATAACTAAACGTTGCTCTAATACGCGGTGAAATATTATATGCCAATGAGTATAGCATATCTAAAGTGGTTTAAAGAACTAAATTCGTACCTACTGATAACACAAATGTTTTTCCTTGGTAGAATTAACTCAGGCCAGGCTTGCTTTATATTAAAATAGGTAAACCGATGACGATTTAAGTACCTATTCGATTAATAATTACTGTAGCCTATCCAATGGTCGCTTTTATAATTTGCCGTAGGGCGGCACGGCACGGCACGGTTTTGGCGTCACGGTAAAATAGGAACGCAAAATGTATGAAATTGTATGCAGACGCTTTTAATTTATCGGCCACGGCAACGGCATGCCGTGAACGGCAAACGTCTGCCGTGCCGTCGCCGTAGCACACTGCGCTCCCCATTAAACCGTCGCGGCCTTTGAGAGTGTATTATGTACGTACAAGAAATGTAGCTGTGTGTGTGTGCGTAGCCAGGTAGGCGGCGCGGGCGGCACACTTGGAGGCGCAAAGCGTAATACGGCGAATTATAAAAGCGGCCATTCGATTAGTAATTACTGTAGCCTATCCAATAAGTAGACACAATAGTTAAACAACTGCGTATAACACGCGACTCACCTCACAGCGCAGCGGTTAAGTAGCAATAGGGTATTACGGCCTATGTCAAAAAGCTTTTTATATGAATTCGTAAGTCATTAAAACCCATAAAACATTGGAAAAAAAATGTTTGTAAACAAATATAATGTAAAAAAAGACTTTTCAATTTCAATTTCAAAAATCCCCGCGAAAACACGGTCTCGGCCGTCTCGGCCGTCTCGGCGCTGCCGCCATGCTTGTGACGTCACTCGCAGTGTAAACAATACATGTCAGTAAAGGAAGGAAGTTATACTCCACTGTTTATTTACCCTGCTAAAGACGTCACGCCGATAGCTTGCATGGCGTATAGCGTTTTTGACATTTGAAAAACAGATTAAAAAACCTGAATTTTAAAATTGAAATAATAAATGTATATACTACATTTTTTAGAACAGAAATCACAATTTTTCACTTGCTTTTAACAAAATCTACAACATAATTTTGTATTTTTCCTTGCATGGTGCGAAATACCCTATTAGCAAGATCACCAGTCACTGACCTCCCCGAAGAGGTACTTGAGCGTGGCCCACGGCGTGGCGCCCGCGACCTGCGCGCAGCGGTCCAGGTAGCACTGCAGGATCTGCATGCACACCACGAAGTCAGACTCGCTGAAGTCGTACGCTATGTTCCAGCCGATCTTGTCGTATTTGCGCCGCTCCTGTGTCACAACAATAATTATTAATTGATTAGACAATTCCGTCCAACTCCGACAAAATCGGGCACAATGTTATTCTAATCAGTTAATCTTCAATTTAATTTTGTAAGTGTGCATTTCACGTGTAAATTATATTCTTTCTTTCTTTCTTTCAATTTATTAATATTCCAACGCTTTTACAAAAATCCGACTGACCTAAGTAACATACTACCTTCTAGGTAATATTCTAAAAAGGACTTCAAATTTCAATGTAAATCGTCGCGTATAGTTCGCGCTACCCGTCCCATATTCCTTTAATTGGAACGTTACAGAAACCTTTATTCCTGCTTTATAGTAGTGATAGTTTTGTCGAGACCGTAGGAAATGGAAATGAACAGAACGGCAACAAAACATAAAACAAAAGCAGCTAGCTCAGACATCAGCCTTCACACCCCAATCTCATTCCATCACTCTCACTCACTAAGGGAGTGATAGAATGAGTTAATATGCGACCAGTTCAGCAGAATCTAGGGTACGCCTTTCTACCTACTCTAAAGGGAATCTGAAATTATTAAACGAAATTATACATCTTATGAATCTTTTCTACATTACGTCCATTACAATAATGACAGTTCTTGTTTTCAATATCCGTGTGCTTTTCCTTTTATTAAACGAAATTATACATCTTATGAATCTTTTCTACATTACGTCCATTACAATAATGACAATTATTGTTTTCAATATCCGTGATCTTTTCCTTCTTTCTTTTTTTTTCGTATTTCTATAAGCATTATTCACCTGCACCACAGCATGGAAGAAGGCCAGCACGTAGACGAGTTTCTTGAAGTGTGCGTGCGGGCACTCGTCCAGCGCGTGCGGCCGCATCTTAAAGTACGTGTTGCGCAGGTTCAGCTTCAGCCCGTTGGGAGGCTCCGTCACCACTGCCGATTATTAATACAGTTGAAAACATTGAAATTAAATGAAAATCATTTGAAATGAAATGAAATGAAAATCATTTATTTGCACGAATATGGGTTAGGTTTTACGGGGCATTTTGACCATATTCACCTTTTTAGGTATGCAAATGATCTTATTTATCACCTGATGTCACGTGGTTACTGCAGCACACATTTTAAACGGCGTAATAACTATTTGAGGTCGCATGTGAGTACGTAGCTGTGCAAGGAGATTGAGATTTGGGCCTCAAATAAAGTATCACCCGCAACCACACCTCCGCAACAAAATGGAACATGCTGATCACCCACAATATGCTATGCTATGATCACAGAATATAATATAATATATAGAATAGCACTAGAATATAAAATATATCAGTAGCAAAAGATACAGACTACACTTTTTATGTACGTAGTTACTATACTTTCTGAACGGACGGTCAAAAATGGTCGAGCTTCAATTTCAAAATTGACCGAAAATCTCGGACTATTGGTAAAGTTTTACTCGACTAACCTTTGAGCGACCTCTGCAGAATACCGATTGGGAAGGTGGGCGTGGGGTCGGTGGTGAGCCAGAGTCGGTACTCGGGATGCGGCTTCTCCATCAGCTCCAGCTGCTTCTCCAGCTCGCGCAGAAACGATACCAGGAGATGGCAGTTCTGCAGGATAAGCCACTGCCCATGGGAAATGGCACCTTCCAGTAGAGCTAGGGCTGCCTAGAATGAGGAATTAGTAGAAGTAGTAAGTTCTACTATAAATATACCAAGTTTTATCCAAATTCCTTCATAGTTTCTGTGTTAAGCTCATATATGGCGACAAACAGACAGTATCGCACGGCGACATGAGACGGATCATTCAGAGGGACCGCTAGGCAATGTTCTTTTGTGTGATGTTATAGCTCGCGGCATCGCGTATATAAGCGGTATATAAGCTGTAATTTAATGTATTTATTTATGTATCATTTCTTTATCTACATGGCATCAACTGAAAGTCAACACTGAGGCTTCTGCCACAGATGCTAAGTGTATTTTGTCTATCAAGATGGTAATATCACTGGTGGGAAGCCAATCCGAGAAGTCAGTTACAATTAAGGGCATATCGGTAACTGCCGGGTCAGCTATTAAAAAATATATATAAATTACCCCCTCCTGGCCCTGTCCGAGGGACAGGTACTTGAACTTGCCGCCGCCGAAGCCGCACTTGTCCGCCAGCTTCATGAGGTCCGCCGTGGGGTCCGAGCCGGGGCTCAGGATGAACACCACCGGCGTGTACGGCGTCGTTTGCTCCACTATCATGTCTAAGCTGGAAACGCAATACTCATCTACTACGTCATACCACTACATAATAGACATCGTAGACATAAGCTCCTTATTTGCACACGATGATCGTAGACATTAACCGGGTAATACAGTGCAAAAAGTTTTTTTTTTCAAATCATAGTTTAGTAGTTGGGCATGTAGGCCACCTGACATTAGGTAGTCACTGCAACCCACAGATACGCGGGTCCACCCTCGAATAAGATAAAAATCCTATCAGAGTAGGTGTGACAACCACACTTAGTAACGATATACAGTTAACGGCGGGTTAAGGGGCTGACTGCTTTAAGCTCTTATAAAATCTTATCGGTCTTATCGTTTTATCGAATTTTCTTCAAATAAAACTTCGTATAAGGGCAGAAAGTCTTTGACTATGGCGTCAGTGCTCGAAATCTCCACGCCGCACGAGACTGCTTCGCCCCACTCAGCTCTACGTCAGTAGAAACGCACCTTTGCCTTATTCTAATTACTACTACTTAAGTTTGCTAACCAATATTTAATGCTAGAGGTACATCGTTGTTATGGTTTAACAGAGTCCTTATTTTGAAAAATCCAAAAGCCTATATTTTTGCCAGTAACCCATTAATGACCCACTACAGGGTCGGGTCTCCTTCTCGCAATGAGAGGGATGTAGGCCTTAGTCCACCACGCTGGCCTACTGCGGGTTGGTGGACTTCACATACCTTTGAGAACATTTTTTTTTGTTGAACTCTCAGGCATGCAGGTTTCCTCACGATGTTTTCCTTCACCGTAACAGCAGGTGATATTTAATTTTATAAAGCGCACATAACTTTTTTGCAAAGTCATGCGTGCCACTGGGATTCGAACCCGGACCCCTCGATTCGAGGTCGAATTCTAAGCCATTGGGCTATCACCGAATATTTTTATTACTGATAAAATTACATGTTTTATTGAAACCGCCCCGGGCATAAGTATACGCACCTTATAACGGGTGGAGTGATGTACTCTTCCCCCATGGTGACGGTGATGTAGTCGGTGAGCGCCCTGTATATGCGGTCGACGCGGAAACATCGCAGGATCATTAGTAACTCGAACGGATTTAGCTTCTCGCGATAGTCGTTTGGGATCTCATTACATTCCGGCGTGTCGCTGTCGAACCACTGGCAACATAATGCAATTGAGTTAGTTTGACCGTAAAAGCAATAAAACTGGCTCAAAACATAATGGCTTCCTTCTTTTCAGTTCTTCGTAGTCCACTGCTGGGCATAGGCTTCCCCTAATCAACGACACTCTGCCCGGCCATAGCTCTTTTTATGAAGTATACCTATGAAGTTAATGGAGGGAGCAGACATGCTTCTATAAGTTATTTTAGCATAATATTTGTTGAGTGTAGAAACGCCTATACCCATTTGATCAACCAATCTTCTATTCTTTGTTTATAATTTCGGTTTGTAAAAGTATACCGGATTCCTGTTTATTTAAGTATAAATTACCTCTTGCCATGCGTCAAGTCCTTTCGTGATGTGGTCTGGTAACTCTGCAAACGACTCGGGAAAGTCTACGCATAATTTCATTATGTCTTGCCATCCCTGAAAGTGAAAAATATTATTTCCTTTATTTTAACTAGATATTTCCTTTCTCAAAAATTGTGACTATGTCAAACACTGTTCGAGAATATTCTTAGTTATAATTTATCAAATAATTATTATATACGGCTATACTTAACCTTTAGCGGTTTTTTATTCTAGAGGTACATCGTTGTTATGGAATAGCAGAGTCCTTATTTTTAACAATTCAACAGGGGTAGGCCATAATCCTATATATTTATTACTGATAAAAATGTTGGCATCATGTAACGAGGTACAGACAAACAGAATAGAAGATTCTATTAATGACAATAAATAATAATAAATAACGCTTCAAACTCATAGGATTCCCTGTGTCGTGGGCGCCATGGACACACACAGGACAAGAACACAACACACCCAGACCAGAAACAGAAATTCAAATTCATCTTTCAAATATCTGCTCTGCTGAGAATCGAACCCAGGACCCTCCGCGCAGCGCACCGGTGTCTTACCCACTGCGCCACTCAGGTCGTCTCACTCATCAACACAATGTAACGTGCCTGTTGCGGTATCCAGCCAGCGGGACAGGCTCTAGCCGACTTCTCCAGCGCCACGTTGCCCTTGATGAAGAAGTCCAGTTCTCCCTGTGACACATTCCCCTCGCTCTGTTCCAGTTTTATGCACATTTGGAATGAAAATAGAAGCTTGTGACGTTCGAATATACCTGTCAAATTTAAAAGCCAAATCCTTTTGAATCAAAATTGTGATTTAACCCAGAGGTATCCTATGTTGACGCTTGTAACCTCAATGATGGCTATGTTTTATGGTCTCAAAAAGAGAAAAAAGAAACTGACACGCTGTCAAGACTTTCATATATATTAATTTTCTTACCTAACCCAACGTATCAAAGTTTTTGCAATTGTACATAATTTTTCCAAAATATTACTTTTTAAAACTCAAAAGTCTTTTCTTATGCTCCTGGCGGAATATCCTACAGCTTTAATGTATCAAAAAAGAATTATAAAAAGGATATAAATAGTTTGGTCCCAATAAGGGAAATAAAAGAAAAGTATAATTCCTGAAGTAGATAGAAGATGTGCAAATATTTTAAACAGTTTACCTGTACAGCCATAATCGTACACATTTTTGGTGAGCATATCGATGATATTTTTCAGACGTTTCGCTAATATCACATTGGGCATTGCTTTGCGCAGCGAATAAGAAAATACCTGTAAAGAAGGCAATAAATATTACTAAACAATAGATACCTACAGTTAATAAATTAATATTATATTATACACATAAAAAATGTTGTAGTGATGGCCCAGTGGCTAAGAAACAGGTCTCTCAAAATATCGACTTCGTAATAACTTTTCTAAGTTCCATGTTATGTAAATTTTACAAAATTGAAAGAAAACAAAATCAGAAAACGAGAAAACAACATCACATTAATAATTCAATCGTCAAATATCCATATTCGGATCCGTATCTGCGGATATACATTTTTAACGATCCGGCACATCACTAGTTTCAAACTGTACTTCGAGATGCAGGCTTGTCCTAGTCCATGGTTTTTGTTTTGCTGTACATCAATAAAATAGTATTGAAACTTACATCAAGGTACGAAGACAGCGAATACTGGTACATGGTGTTGACAGAGGCCATGTCGGAGAGCACGAAGAACAATATGGAGCCTCGCTTCGCCACCGGCCGGTAGCCGTCTCGCAGCTTCTCGATGTCCCTCGTTGTTGCCTCTGCCAGTTCCAGTTTTTCCATTACCTGAAAATTTTACATTTTTAATGATAACTTACTGGATGTTATAAGTCGAATTGCTACTGTTAATCAGGGGAGAAATTTACCGTTGTCCTCGCAATCGTCTGATCTGATCAGATAGTCGACGCCCTACTAACTATCTCGAACTAAGTGTTACTCGTTACTTCTCCTGACCTACTCATTTTTAAGGACAGATTTAAACAGGTCAAATCCTGAATGTTTTCACAAATGATAGAGTACCTACAGTCTATGTTCCTACAGTCTATACAGTCTACAGGTCCCGCGGCTGATTGCTCGTTCACGGAATGCAGGCTTTCCTGTAAACCTAAGATTATTATGCTGTAAAGCTACGGAAACAAAAATAAGTTTTGATGACTGCAATAATTTTAACTAATATATACATAGACTGACCTCAGCAGCCTTCGACTTGGTGTTTTCCAGCGTGTTGACCAATTCGACATTGTCCAACATGTTCCCCGTGGACGTCGCCAGTTCCCGAAGCAGGGAGTCTTCTAGACCGGACAGCAGGCTCTTGTTGGCGCTGGTCTCTATGATGAGGCTTTCGCGCTGTTCCTCTAAGTCGGCCCGCTCAGCCCGGACCACCACGCTTAGGAGCTGATCTTCGAGACCCTGAAGTAAAACATAAGATGATGCACACATTACACATGTGTAGTTAACCATTGAAAAGATACGTTTATGTACGGTTACGGTTAGAGATAATTTTATTTTATTCCTCAAAAGATTTACAATCACTTATAAGTAGAGAAATAGGAGTATCAAAGTGAGATTAACACTTTAGCGTACTTACAGATGATTATTTGATGTTTCATAAACTAAACAACTTATTTTAGTATTTAAATAAAAAAATACATGCATTTACAAATTCTGCTATTACAAATATTAACGAACACTATTATTGTCCCGTATCACTTATACTCGATTATTATAGTTCGACATTACTTTCGAACCGACGCATAAGACCGACTCAGACCGAATTGTAGTGACTAAATACCGTGCAAAGATACATAGGTGAGGCTACATGATTAGCCTAATATGAGTATCATCCATTCTGTATGTACATTGGAGAGAAGTACGGTGACAGTATTCTAGGCGTTCTCCCATCGTAAAGGACCTATGGTACCCTGTCAGTCTTTTTGTCAGATCGATAATGGATTGAAGCGTGTGTTGACCAGTGTGCTTGTAGTCTTCTACAATATCGTACGAGTCTAGAGGGGCGAGGGGCGAGGGGCGAGGGGCGTACAGACCTGCACAGTGACGGTGTAGTTGATGACCACCGCCTTGGCGTAGGCGGCGGGGTTGAACTGCGGGTTGGCCAGCTTGGTGGTGAGGTACATGCGGAAATTCGGCTCGTAGTCCACTTCGGTGCTGCCCAGCATCACGAACGTGCGCCCGCTTTCCACTGTACGATACAATTGTAAACTTCAAATCCCTACTAATACTATAAATGTGAATGTAAGTTTGTTTGTTACGCTTTCACGCGAAAACTACTCAACCGATCATCATGAAACTTTGTATACATATTCTTGGAGGTATTAGAAGTAACATTAGGATACTTTTTATTCAAGAAAAATTTATTTCTTACGAAAAATAAAAAAAACGTTCCTCAAAAAATCTAAGCTACTTTTATTTTTAGAATTTCACGCAAACGAAGTCACACAGCTAGTAGTTTTATAAACCCCCAATAGGCCACGGAAGGGTAGTCATTGTGAGAGTCTCCCCGATCTCATAGTGGGTCACTAATGGGTAGCAGGTGTTTATTTTGTTTTATTAGGAGAACTAACAGCTTTAAACAGAATAGAATAACTAACATGAGACTAAACTTCGAAACATTATAATGTTAGTGACATCTTAATATTCAAAAAATTTTTTAAAGTTTATATTTAGGTGCTCTATGTAAGTACTCGTAACTATAGGGTGGCAGGGATGGCAAAATGCCACGGGTCCGGGGTTGAAGGGGCCTCGGACTGAGAGGCCGCGGGCCCTAAAAGTTAACTTTTACTACCTAAAGTAACTTAACTAAAAGAAATTAAGAAAGTACAGAGGCCCCATCCAATGATTAGCCACGGGCCCCGGATGGTTTAGTTACGCCATTGTTTATGTAGGTACCTTTGATATTCTTCTCGAGAACGTTATCAACAACAGGATCAATGTACTCGTTGACGTCTTGGAACAACACGGGCATTCCATACTTGATGGCCATCTCGAGGTGCCTCAAAAATTGCGGGTCATTGAATGACAACACCTGTAACAGAATGGACAAGATTGAATTCAAGTATTCAGAAATTCATGATATCAATAACGGATAACAATACACATTTACAGTATTCGATGTACAGAAGCGGCAGCGCAAATAACGACACGAATGTTAGATAAAACTATGACCAGCAATAGAAACACAGACAGACTGTTGAAAATTTCTCGACGCATATCTGTTTATAGTATGATTTCACAATATCATGATATTAATGAAAAAGTGATAAATGTAAGGTTAAGGATACCAAGTTGCATAGTAAATTTAAAAAAAATACCTTCAGATTGTTCTTAGCTTCCTTTTTCTTGATCCAGTTGAGCGCTTGCGTCTGTGGATCGATACACAGCGGGAACCGAGACGCTCGTGTTGTGAGGATTCCATTTTGCACTGACAACTCGTCCGGCGGTAAGCCTTCGGAATTCCATCTGGAATGATATTAATGGAAATATCGCAATGTCAATAATGCGTCAGTAATAAGTTAGACTCACGGCTAAACCAAAGATCCGAATGTGACGAAATTTATGCCGAGATCTACTGGTAATTTTTGAATTTCCTCAGTTCGCGATCATTCCACACTATTAAATATCTATGAGTAAGGCCATTAACACACTGTCCTGCGGGAATGCGTGATCTAGCGTTGTATGTATTTCCATTTGTATAGAAGACACGCACAGTCCAACACACAGAATACGCATCATTTGCATCTGAATCCGATGCATACAATTGTATACAAATGGACGCGCACCGCACCCCCGCACTACACTACATGATGCGGGGCAGTGTGTGAATCGCTTTACACAACATACCCACTGATCTCCACCTCATTGGTGAGGTTCCTCTCGACAGTGAACGGCGTCGTCAGCGGTATGCCCCTCTCGATGACGTCACCGAGCCAGTCCTCATAGATCATTGTTTGCCTGAACGAGAAGGAAAATGGTCCGGCGTAGCTCAGGAACGACGCCGCTAGCAGACAGTTCCCGATCAATCTAGATTGTTCCACGTACAACGCGGCCAGGTCTTCCGTCCACCGCTTCTGTTCGCTCGACAAGCCCGACATTAGCTTGTCCGCGGCTATCAACCTTCGCATCATGATATCGGTCTCCTCTTGCAATTCTTGACGTCTCAACATAGCTGTTTCGTATCTGTTGTTGAGGCCGTCTAGGGTTCGTTGCAAGCGATCTATCTCGCGGTTCAATGACGCTAGGTAGTTGACGGCTTCCGTGTATTCCTTTTCTAGGGCTTCCACTTTGTCCTTCTTAGGTTTGACCTCTTTGTACACTGCGCAGTAGCCGAGTACGGCGATGACGAATTTTAGTAGGCCGTATCTGTAAGCAATCATGAATGGGGATTTTTTATTTTATTATAATAATGATATATTAAACAAGTCGGGCAAGCTAATCACACTTATGGGCACTGGCATCGCCGGTAAAGCTGGTGCGTTCTGTTTAGAAAACGGGACAAAATCAATTGATAACGCATTATACAGTTCCACTTCATAAAATTCATCACGATGGGTGCAATAATCTTTAAATCAGATTAGACTTCTAATTATACGATCACCAAGCGGCGGTCATAAGTCAGCGAAGTGTATGTAGCGGCGCGATACCTACAGTAATATGAGCGCGCGCCTCACATGAAACGCTGACCATGTTTTTGTTTCTGAAAGTTAATTATATTAAAGAACTTTATTAATCACTATAAATACATTATGTAAGTTTTATTTATTCTTGACACTCCTTTCCCAATGTTTTTGGGGTCACTCAATACCCCATGCGCCTAATGGGGTGATTTTTGAATGCGCCTAGTTAAGGTTCAAACGAACACCCACCCAGCCTTACTGATCTGCTGCATGGTGTCGAGCTTCTTGCTCTTCTTCATGTGCGCCTTGACCGCCTTCACCTGGCTCTGCGTGATGAGGTCGCAGTTCATCTCCTGCAGGTTGCGCAGGAAGTTGGGGTCCGCCATCATGCCCTTCGCGCCCTTCCAGCTCACGTCCTTGATGCCGCGGATTATCACCACGCACTCGCACACCACCTGCGATACAACACATACACGTACACATACACATACACATACACATACACATACACTCCTTGACACTTACAACAAGTTGTTGGAATGCCGCAGCTGTATTGATGTGTAATGTTTACCACGTGTGGCACTTCTGACACTTAAAAAGAAGTTGGTTGGTTTTTGAACGAAATTGGTTTGAAACGTTTTTGACCGAAGAAGTCTATGTACCTATAACGTTTTCAGGGGGGTTACTAAGTCCATCATAAAGCTATGATGTTTTGTTTTAATTTAAAACATAATGTTTTATTTTAATTTAAAACAAAACAAAATTGCTTTATGATGGTTTTAGAAGTTTGTAGTAATCCCCAGGTCTAAACGGTCTACGCAACATCGGTAACACATGTTCCATGAACAGCAATGATGTTTTGTTTTAAATTAAAATTGTTTTAAATTTAAACAAAACATCATTGCTTTATGATGGTTTGAGGAGTTTGTAGTAACCCCCCTGGATAACGTCTGCCACTGCCAAGTCAGCTAAGGAATGATAAAAAAAGTTAAAAGTGAAAAACAATAACCTGTACTGCTTCGGGCGGTGTCGCAAACGATCGGATTTCAGTGATGTCGTTCTTGTCCAGGTCCGCTAGCGCCAACCGAGCCGCTTCTAGCGCGGGCAGCGCCGCCGAGAGCGCTTCCTCGGCCTCCGACTTCTCCGCCGCGATGACCACGCTCTGTTCTGTTATCTCCTGCGACTTCACCGCCGCCGTTTGTTGCTTGGCAACCGCTGCCTCCGTTGCTGCAGGTGTGAAATTATTTTAGGTTTTTAACAGACTTAAAAATAAGAGGAGGTTATCGAATCGGGTGTGTATACAGGCTTAATTAATAAATATTTTTGTTTGAAATTAAAAATTACCAAAAGTCGCTTAACAAAAGTTGTTGCTTATGGTGTTAGCTACCTAGTTTTACGATTAACTCCGTATATTTCTATTCAAATCATATATCATCAGCGAAGTTATCGTCAATGGAGAACAACAACGGCAGGATACTTAACAATGAGTAACTGTATCCTGCAAATAAACGATTCGATACCAGCGAAGTTGGTTTTACTCAACGAGTCGCTGTCAGTTCTTAACACTTCCCCGCTCAGCCAAATTGGACTTTACAGGACACAACTCACCTAATGTGAAAGAGCAAAGCCTGCTAGGTCAGCTAGTTCAAGAAGCCTCAGCTACAGATATAAATAGTTAATAAATAATATTAAGGTGTGTTTGAAATGGAAGTCGAGCTCGTACCGGTAGAGATCTCCTTGAGCAGCACTTCGCACTCCTTCGTCTGTTCGGCCACGATGACCTTCTGTACCGCCAGCTTCGCGTTCAGGTCCTCCAGCTGCACGTTCGCCTCCTCGATCTTCGCCAGCCCGCCTATCAGACGTTCGCACTGCGCGGAAAACATTTATATTTGGGGTACAAGTCATAAGCGGCTTTTAATATAGCGTTGCTTATACATATGTCAGAGATGTAGAAAACTTGTATAGCGTGATTCAGACCGTGCCGCCATCTCTTGACGACAGGCGGAAGTCGGCATACAAGTAATGTGTATGCAATATGATAATATCTTTATTCTCAAAAAAGACACTGAATGATAAAATGATACCTTATCTAACAATATGTATATTCTTGTCTGTAACCCATTAGTAGCCTACTGTAGTGCCCGAACTTGCAGTCTCCCTCCTTTTATAACAGAAGGAGGCCAACGCCGTATTGGCATTATATTGAAAATTTGGAGTTACATTGAAAATTTGAATTTTGGATTTGAACGATGAATTTAAATTTGTTTCTGGTCTGGGTGTGTGTGTTCTTGTCTTGTGTGTGTCCATGGCACCCACGACACAGGGAATCCTAGTGTGGGGCTATGAGTGTGAAGCGTTATTTATTTATATTTTTATATTATTGAAAATACACTTTTTGCCTTCTTTAATCCAAGAAGGTGATCACTATTCAAGGTCACAAATTTTGATTTATTATCTGAGTACACATATATGGCGGTGATAGCCCAGTGGCTTAGAATTCGACCTCGAATCGAGGGGTCCGGGTTCGAATCCCAGTGGCACGCACCAATGACTTTGTAAAAAAGTTATGTGCGCTTTATAAAATTAAATATCACCTGCTGTTACGGTGAAGGAAAACATCGTGAGGAAACCTGCATGCCTGAGAGTTCAAAAGAAATGTTCTCAAAGGCATGTGAAGTCCATCAACCCGCAGTAGTGGTGCGTGGTGGACGGCGGCCTACATCCCTCTCATTGTGAGAGGAGACCCGACCCTGTAGTGGGTCATTAATGAGTTACTGACGACGACATATATCTCAAAATTGTAAATAACTTTTGCAAAGCAAAAACCCCCATTGGCAGGGCTAAGATCGAGTTGCAGTGTATTACCTGTGCAACGATGAATGCATCCTTCTCATTGAGCAACGACAAGTAGTTAGTGAGGTAATCCATGTAGTGCTTGGGCGTGACGTAATTGTTCCTGCGCAGTCGCTGCAGGAACTCGATGGAGTAGCGCGCGACCGACATGTGCACGTGGACTACGTGCTCCACGATTATGGGACGGAACTCCTCGGGGATCTTTTGCACCTGTGGAAAATTAAAAATAATTTAAGTTACATAAAAATTAAGCGGTGATAGCCCAGTGGCTTAGAATTCGACCTCGAATCGAGGGGTCCGGGTTCGAATCCCAGTGGCACGCACCAAGGACTTTGTAATAAAAGTTATGTGCGATTTATAAAATTAATTAAATATCACCTGCTGTTACGGTGAAGGAAAACATCGTGAGGAAACCTGCATGCCTGAGAGTTCACAAAAAAAAATGTCCTCAAAGGCATGTGAAGTCCACCAACCCGCAGTAGGCCAGCGTGGTGGACTAAGGCCTACATCCCTCTCATTGTGAGCGGAGACCCGACCCTGTAGTGATGGGACATGACACATAAAAATTCTTAAAAATATTATAACATTTCATATTGCATGTGACTTTTGAATCATAATAGGATTCCTTGAAAAGATTTATGCAATATTTCTCCATTCAAATTTTCTATTCAGTAAAATCAACCTAAGATTGGATGAAGAAGGATTTCTGTCGATCTGACGTAAACACGGGCGTCCGTGGGTTGCAGTTATTACTTATAACCCGGATGTCCGTTTGTCACTCATTTACTACATGAAAAAAGTTTCCAAACTTCTTCATTAGGGTTCCACATTCAAAATTAAACAAAGAAGGTTAGAAAACAGGCCAACTGGCCACATAACGGTAAGATTGTCAAAACTCTTTTTATATAGTTGAAATAGAAAAGACGTGAGAGCTCACATCCGCCAAGAAGACATTGGCGACAGCGAGCAGCGCCTGCTTCGGCCACGGGAACTGCCAGTCGATAGTCGTGTTGTTCACCAAGCCCGGGAAACTTCGGCACCTTTGGGGATATCCGTATAATATAAGCAAATGTATCGGCACAAATGGCACGTCTTGATGCTAAAAGCACTTTTAGCTTAATCGTCCCCCTTAAACCCCCTTAATCGTCGTGAAGTAGCATGTTCTTCATGTCTTGTGTTTTGGCGGAGGCGTGGTGCGTCTTAGTCCTAGTCATGAGGACGTACCCGCGCAATCCGCGCGAACAACGCATCCGTATGAAACCTCAGATAGGATTTCTATCCTATTTGAGGTTGGGTGTTAATGGACTGCAATGACCAATTATCATGTGGCTGCATGCCCGTTTGCTACTCTTTCTCTTGCTCAGTATAATCGTTGGGAGTGGCAGAGCAATGAATCATTCATACACCTACCCGATATACATAGCTAAAGAATTCAATTTCAATATATATTGAAAATTTAAATGCGGTAATTTTTAACCACCTTTCCGCCGTTAATTTTAAACTCTGGGAGATACCTATTTAAATATCTACCTATTGCGTAGAATATCACCACTGGGCGACATAGATAGCACGACGTGGAGATTGTCAGCGCATTTGTTGCAGAAGTAATTCCATACAGCGTCCCTAGAAAAATATATAGTAAAACACACTTTTTCTTTCCACACAAATCACAGTAAATAAAATAGTGACAGTAATGTAAACTTTTGTGTGGACTTGACTGGCTCGAGAGGATGCAAAACGTTTATGGTGCTGTTGTGGTACTTCTCAAATTCAAAATTTTTTATTCATCTTAAGACATTACAAGTGCACTTACTTACTTCAGCTTTGAACGCCGCTCATTCTATTATCATAAGCTTAAATACTTTGGATGCTGCGAAGGATAACGTAGACCAAGAGAAAGAATAGGGCGGAAGAAACTCAAAAATTAACCGTCAGCACACCTCCGCCGCGAAATTGAAGTAGTGAAACCGCTGAAGTTTCGCCACCGTTTGTCCGTTGTAAGACGTGCGAAACATTCGCGACACTGCCTGTTCTAACGCGTTCATTGGCTATAATTCTGTCTCTTCCCCGCGGAGTATCGCGCGATCGACGCAGCCGGCGCTCACAGCTCCGCTCCATTTAGTTCAGTTCCGGTTTCGTGCTTCGCGTTTTCGCGGCGGAGGTGTGCTACCAGCGTTAAAATCAATGGTCAATCGATGTAATATTTATGTAAATTACTTGGCAACCCCGTAGCCGGCCTCGTTGCTTTCGTTTCGTAGAGCGTTGATGATGGCGTCCTTCTCGTCGTCGCCGAACAGCGCCGGGATCATGCCGATCATCAGGATGTTGTTGATGAACTCCAGGAAGCCCTCCTCCAGGATCTGATTTAAAAATACTTTATGGGGTACTGGACGAATTTAAGGTCCACCATTTATATTTCCATTATAGACTGGTGTCTGCTGTCTATGGATAAAACAGGACTTATTTTTGTCTGTGGCTTAGATGGATGGTATAACGTAGTACTAGATACATACAAGCAGTAAGTGAGTGAAGTTAATCATTTTAATTGCAGTGTCGAACCAGGACCCTAGGAGTAAGCGGCCGAATGTTAGTATATTCTGCATTGTTCAAATGGAAGTGTATAATCGAAAACTCAATATCACAGCATGCCACACCTGAGCGGCCGTGAAGAGAAACACGCTGGGCTTGCCGTCCACGCCCAGCTGGTTGTAGAGTCGCTTCATGTCGTCTTTAAAAGTGTTCTCGTTGTAGTTGCGCGTCACGGTTATCTCGAACATCTCGCAACCTACGTTAGTAAAGTGTTAGGTTAGTGGTGTGTACTGGCAGGCGCTCGTGTTGTTAGTGGTGTTATGAAACGTGCACCGTAGCCTTCATTGGTGAATGCTGTAGGAAGAAATCCGCACAAAAACCGGTTATTGAGACGTTAGCGACCCCAAACCAATAGCGGCTATGAAAATGGTTGGTTGGAGTGCGTTTAGAAGCGCACATGGCCCCACTGCTTGGGTAGACCGAAAGCGATCAAAAAAGTTAAGTAACATCGGAAGCTGTCACGGTCAGTACGCTAGTGGCGCGATAAAACATGTTACGAGTACGTTACAGTCGTTGGTCCCGATTGTTATCTATACGATGGTAGCAGTCCTTGTCTGATGGGGCTGAGGGCGCCCTATGGGCTGGGTTGGCCACTAGCTTGTTTCTCCAACAATCCGCATTGGAGCAGCGTGGTGGAGTATGCCCCAGGCTTCCCCCTGTTGTGGGGAGAGACCCGTGCCCAATAGTGGCCATAAAAGGGTTGCAGCCAAGATAGAAAAAAAGTGTTCGATGGTTGAATGTAACTACGAAAGGAACGGATGTTAATGGTTAATCAATCAATCAATAACTTAATGTAACACACCGGCAGCAAAAGCAACCAGTCTGCAGATGGACGCCGATGATCATGGCGTTGCCGCGCGCGGTGCGCAGGATGCGTTGCACATTTCGTTAAGTGTCAAATTCAAATTTCAACAAACTATAGTCGAATTTCGTCCACTTGGCGATTTTTGGTTAAATATTATATATATATAACACACCGGCAGCGAAAGCAGCCAGTCGGCAGATGGACTTCTTCCCGGAGCCGCCGACGCCGATGATCATGGCGTTGCCGCGCGCGGTGCGCAGGATGCGTTGCACATTTCGTTAAGTGTCAAATTCAAATTTCAACAAACTACCCAAGCAGCAAAATAGTCGAATAGTAATTAGATTACTCAGCCTTTAATCGTATAAGAGCCGAGTAACCGTTCTTAAAACACCCATTTATCGTGTAATAGCGGTTATCTCGACTATTTGGCAATATTTGCTAATGTGTGCTTTAAGGACGTCGAATAAACGTTTACAGCACTATGTTTTAGCACTTTTACTCCACCTTTTAGCAGATGCTGAATTAAAGTGGCTAAAATACTCGTTATTCGATCGTTTGATCTATAACAGTCGTATAATAGCTGTAGAATAGCTGATTCGCTGAATTGGGTGCCTTTATACAGCTGTTACTCGGCTCTATTTTATGTTTCTATAAAAGCTCTATAAACGCAATCGAATTGCTTATGGCAACATTGCTGCTGTTACTGCACGCTTATAGACTAACTTGTATAATAGAATTAAAAACGTTTGTATAGGAGCTGTAGTGTAATTAAGAGCTTTTATACGATATTTACTCAGCTTAAAGTAGTATTGTAGAGTTCTGGGAAACAGTAACAGCACAATTGAAGACGTTTTCACGAGTATTTTGCTATCAAATTGGATAAAAACAAGTGAAAGAAATTGAAAAGAAGCGGCCATTTTCGTAAAAAAGTTAAAAAACGTTGGAGCAGATGAAATACTCTGCAGAACTAATTCAGGCAAACTTAGTTTCGCCAAGTAACGCTAGTGAATTTCCAAGCGCGAGTCCGAGTATTTTAAGTGGTTCCGTACACTGAAGTAACACAATAATTAACAATGTGAACGACGACGGACGACATTTCGAACCAGGGCCGAGTCATACAAGTCATACGAGTCTCGTAGTGTTGTAGTTGTCTATGTATCTAAATCTTTATGTAAATAAAATAGAACCCATTTGAAAAGAACCCGACTGCTATAGCTAGTTTCCAGCGTAACTTGACCTCTTGACATGAGCCGAGCTGGCCACCATGGTCATGCGTGACATTGCGAACGCCCTGCGTAAAGTTCGTACACTCACCTACCTAATGGTTGTGAAAATATTTAGTTACAATAATAACACTCATCATTCGTAAAATGATCATAAACAGCAAAGTTAGTACAACCTCGACACCAAAAAAAAAACCGTATTTAGTAAATGCTTTATTTCATTGTCAGGTAAAACAAAGTGAAACCTTCTTCGGTTTGAGTTATCGTTTGTGCTAAGGCCACATCCGTTACATTTATCTGATAATATAAAATGCGTTTCCTTCCAAGGCCATCTCAATTGGTCAAGTTGTTTTAAATCATCTTTGTTAAGAAAGGTATCAACACTCAAGAAGTCAGGCATTGTTTTAAGATATAAGATGTCCCTTTAAGGAAAAATAATCATAATTAAATTGGGTTTTTCGGTACCAAGAGAACCCTAAATCATGTTATCATGGCGACACCTTGTGCTATAAATGTGGTGACCAGCACTCTTACTCGACTTTTAATGGAATAAGTTAGCTATAACTGCAACTAGATTATCAATATGGACATTATCATTAAAAATAATTATTTAAAATATATTTAATTTAATAAATTTGTCGTCAAACTTAAGAAAATAGGCAGCGCATGAATGTTTATGTAAAAATGCCTTTGGGTTTATCAATAAAGCTTGTTGCGCATGATGTTTTGGAGTACACGAACAGTAAAAATAAACACATTGATTGCTCAAAAACTTGATATAAAAGTAATATTACCTTTGACATGTAGTTTACTTTACAAATATTGTATTGCAAACACACAAAGCAAATTTCGCACTCGTTGAGTTGAAAATTTTAATTAAGTTAGTGGTATAAAAGCCTCCCTAAGATCGTTTACAGCACCTATTAGTCGAGTAAAAGCATTCTATCCGCTGTTATAGAACTAAAATGGCGAATAAAAGCTATTCGGCTGCTAGTATAGCACACTTTATCTGTATAATAGCAACTCGACTGCGTTTATTGAACTTAATATCCTACATACGCATTTTGGTTGCTCTTAAAACACTCTTAGTGTTTTCTACCACTTTTACTCAAATCTTACAGCATGTTTTTGCTGCTTACTCAGCGCTTATTCCACTCTAATAGGACTTTAGTCTGAATAAATCGGTGCCTTTTTCGCGTCGAGTAAACGTTTACAGCGCTTTTACTCCACTGTTTTTAGAACTTTTATAGAACTTAAAGCGAAAACCAGAACGTGCTCTCGACCATTATAGCACGTCCATTTGCTGCTTGGGTATAGTCGAATTTCGTCCACTTGGCGATTTTTGGTTAAATATTATATATATATAACACACCGGCAGCGAAAGCAGCCAGTCGGCAGATGGACTTCTTCCCGGAGCCGCCGACGCCGATGATCATGGCGTTGCCGCGCGCGGTGCGCAGTATGCGATGCACGCGGGTCAGGTGCTCCAGGCAGTCCTCGAACAGAACCACCGACATCTTGCCGATGCGCTCGTTGAATTCGTCCAAGATCTAATAACAATAGACGAACATTTGATGATAGCACAATCTTTAGTATCTCCATGTGTTAGGAGCTCGCATTGAATACTACTGTTTGCTGTGCAACCAATGTAGCTATGCAACCTAGCTATGCGAGCAAAGGGAACTAAAAAGATCTTCACTGCAAAGTAGCATCACACATAGGCGTGCACTGTTGGCCTCTTCACTTTGCTCCTGTACCTCAGGACACGAATAAGAGCCACTGTCTAATGCCGGTCGTAAGATCAAATGGAGGCGAGAATGCGAGTTCGTACCAAGTAGAGCCAATAAAAGACAACGACGGTGACCAGCAGAATGTAAGAAAGAAAATGTCTCAAGTGGTTGACTTCTATCTGAATTCTGAAATGCTGAATTCATCGAAAGTGTAAGTAAATTCATATGAGTGCAGAAGAAGACTACCGTGGATGGTTCTAGTAGGTATGAATCCCACTAATTCGAAACTAGAGGTCTCTCCCACATTTATTCGGCACCTATATTTTTTCCATAACCAAAAAATACCTTCTAATGTGGAATGGAGGAGATAAGTGCCCAGGAGTGGGATTTAGAAAAGGTTTGATTCGTGAAGCGAAATTATAAGAGTCCGACAAACCTCCTGAAACAGGAAATAAACCGCTTCATAGTCGAGAAGATCCTCGTAGTATCGGATCTCCTCCTCGTCCAAAGCGTTGCGGTAATCACCAAACAGCAGGGGATCGCGAAGAACGTATTCTTCTAGCTGTAAATGAATACTAATTAAGTCAAATACCAAACACATGTACATCAGTCCAGGGGCCCGATTCTGTATGACCATTCACACTCGTATCGCGGCAATGTCGTGATAAAAAGTAAAAAATGCTTAAAAGTCAAATATCGTGACAATCTATTGTGTGCCTTATAGAAAAGACATTAAGGTTCCTTGTCTTGCCGAGTTCATGAAATGACAAACGGTTGAATGACACACGATATTGGCACGAAATCTGAATGGTCATACAGAATAAGCCCCCAGAGCGATTTCGCGCGATATCGGGCGTGACACGTAGATGTCGTGTCAAACGGAGCTTAAGGTTTATTTTTGCACGGCTCGAGCTGGTTTTCCTAGCGAGACCTTTAAATGCCGGGTGTGCCGGTGTCGGTAGATGTAACCGCATTTATCTATACGGTGTCGACCACGTTACGTGGGGGACAGTGCTTTCTTGCTTTGATATTCTAGATGTTTGTAACTGAAATTACTTAATTTACTCACAGTAGAAGAGGTGATAGCCCAGTGGCTTAGAATTCGACCTCGAATCGAGGGGTCCAGGTTCGAATCCCAGTGGCACGCACCAATGACTTTGTAAAAAGTTATGTGCGCTTTGTAAAATTTAATATCACCTGCTGTTACGGTCAAGGAAAACATCGTGAGGAAACCTGCATGCCCGAGAGTTCAGAAAAAAATTGTTCTCAAAGGCTTGTGAAGTCCACCAATCCGCACTAGGCCAGCATGGAGGACTAAGGCCTGCATCCTTCTCATTATGAGAGGAGACCCGACCCTGTAGTGGGTCATTAATGGGTACTGACACACTCACAGTAAGTTCACGTTCGACTTCAGCTTCGACCTCCTCCTCGACCACCTCCGGCTCCTCGGTCACAGCCGCAGCAGCTTCAGGTTTTGGTTTCGGCTCCCCATATTCTGACAAATAAAACGGATCTAATTTATTATCCTCTGATAAATCTTTCTGACCACGGAATTTACCTTAACTAGGTTAGGGAAGTTTAGGTATCGTAGTTTTACTCTAAGGCTGATGGCAAAGAATAGGGACTATTCTTATCTGTCCCCCAATTTTTTCCTACATTTTTGAGTCACGTATTGTCGATCACAGAAATCCTACCAGCCATGATAGGCTACTTGATGCAACGCATTCTGTGTTGCCGTGTGAATAAAACAAGACTTTTCTATTATAATAATATGCAGCAATAAATTAGGCAAATCGCTACTAAAAATATGGTCTTTTGGTTTTAGTTTAATATGTTTATACAAAAATTTTGAGCAGTGTAGAAATACATGTTTAGTTTCGTTTGTACCTGCGTGATGGACTCCCTGCTGTCTTATTATCTTAAGACTTGTGCAGGACAGCAGGAGTGAAACATACTCCACAAAGGCCTTAGATGTTAAAAGAATGAAGCCAATTTAGTTATTCCACTTTGTTCTTATGATCTTATTTGTAAATCAAATTTGTATATTGTATCTTCTCTTACCATCTTCTTCCTCTTCCACCTTCTCATCCTCCTCGGGCACCACAATCTCCTCGAGAACAACCGGTTCTTCTTCTGGGAAGTACTTCACTATGTGTTCTTGTATGTGATTCCTCATCAGTTCGTTGTCCTTGTAGAAGAATATTTAGGTGGTATTTAATGGTATTTCTAAGCCGCAGTAAATAAACGCTAAACATTCGCATTTGCATAAGGTGTTCTTATTTTGAATTTCTAAAGTGAAGTATATTTTCCTATTGGGACACTGTTCCTGTAAATCGTGTTTCCCTTCCTGACATGGAACCTTCTACGTTTCCAAGATTCATACATTGGATTTACTTCTAATTCTACTTTGGATTTTCATAACCTACTACATAGATTATGATGGATTATAATTTGGACTATAACTACCTTATAGTCTCCTATTCTACCGGCAAGACCCCTACCTATCTACGGCGCTAAAACGAAGGAAGAACACGAAAGCCGACCGGCTGGTTACCGGCATTGAATACCGGTGGAGATCTCCCCGCGTGCTCCGAACAAACAAGAAGCCAACACCACCTGGATCCACCAGTCAGGCCAGTGTCCTTCCCTAACCTACCTCTGCGCTATCAGAACGTGAGTCAGCTGACGAAAAATAAGGCGAAAAATCAAGGTACCTAAAGCACCTTATTCCGGACCCCGACCCTCTATCTGTCCGCATCCGTATACGCGGCATAGTATTATTATCGTATTTATTGATTACCTGCACGTTGATGAGGCGGTCGCATATGACGCGCGTGAACTCGTTGCGCCAGCAGCGCACGACGGCGCGCTTCTCCGCGAAGAAGGTCGGGTGCGTGAGGCACATGCCGGCCGCGATGCGCGACAGGTCGCGCAAGTTGAATATGTAGTGGAACTTCGCCGGCGTGGGCGGTAGCTCCACTATTATGATCTGGGAGAAGGATGAGTTAATGAGTTAATGTTAATTGTAGAAGTTTCAATGTGACATGCGATCAGGAGACTTTAGTCCACAGTTTAATATGATCAGCCTATTTGATAAAATGGATTGATTTTGTTTTTCCTTAGATTTCCTATTTATGTCACATGTAGATATACCAATAGAGCGGTGACAGCCCAGTGGCTTAGAATTCGACCTCGAATCGAGGGGTTCGAATCGCAGTGGCTTACCAATGAATTTGTAAAAAAAGGTTCCAAACGTTTAGATTTCAGGCAATTAACTTCGACTCCAGGTTTCTTCGACAAGAGATCTTGTATTATTGATGAATAAACATTTTATTATTAGATCGTAAACCTCTTTGATTTCGATGTTAAGTATAACACATTGCACTAAAAGTACTGTACGGTACACAAAAAAAGAAGCTTTACCTTGTACAAATCCAAAGTCATCTGGACGATTTTATCCACGATCCCCTGGACCTCGTCTGGGAATATGGAGAAGTGTCCCCTCATTATCGACAGGTATATGTGACGTAACGTGTTCTCAGACGGAAACTGCAGGTTGTATACAGAGAACATCGAGATGAAACGAGGATCAACCTGGAACGCAAGAAAAAATAGTTTATCATAATCATGTAAGACACCTTCTCTAGGTATCATTCTTACTTTCAAAATGAGCTTTACCACGCTACATAGGAGATTCCCATTTCCTGATGCCAAGAATAAGATTAAGACAAATTCTTGTTTCTCTCATGTGTACTCAATAAAAAGATACAAGCTGCTATGCTACAATGCTATACATATATATTTAGCTGTGGTTTGGAACATAATTTAAACTGTTTTAATTTAACCTATTTTCGCTTGAGTTCACTTATTAACTATTTACTGATTTTTTTTACACTTAACAATAATCTGTATACGCACATCATTTCTCCCCCCGCCAGCCTTCCCCATAGCGGCCAGGAATCCGATGTCTTTCAAGTTCTTCCAATTCAAGTCTTTGCCTCTATCGTAGAAGCCTTTTTTCTCGAACAACAACTTTAGAAGAGCGATCGGCTGTTGAGTACCGTAAGTGTCGACCTGATTTTTTTAAATTATAACAATTAGCGGTAGTAGTAATAGCTAAAAGCTAAATTAATTAGGCAACAATAATCCTCCACGTGGTACCTTCATACAACATCAAAAGATAATTCTGTACTCCTAATTATATCTAAGGCATATGATGGAAAAAATAATATGGATGCCCCCACATCCTTCTATTATTCTATATTCAAGGACTCATTGGTAATCAGTTCTACAACTTTGCAGCCAGTCATTTGCACAAACTTCAAGTAAACCTTCATCATGTTTTTGTTATTAAATCCTCTATTTTCGCTACATGTCAGTACCCATTAATGACCCACTACAGGGTCGGGTCTCCTCTCACAATGAGAGGGACGTAGGCCTTAGTCCACCACGCTGGCCTTCTGCGGGTTGGTGGACTTCACATGCCTTTGAGAACATTTTTTTTGTGAACTCTCAGGCATGTAGGTTTCCTCACGATGTTTTCCTTCACCGTAAAACAGCAGGTGATATTTAATTTCATAAATCGCACATAACTTTTATTACAAAGTCATTGGTGCGTGCCACTGGGATTCGAACCCGGACCGCTCGAGTCGTGGTCGAATTCTAAGCCACTGGGCTATCACCGCTACCTTTCCCTTTTATTCTTCTTCTCAACACATTCTCATCATACGGTAGGTACATCAGTCTGCACTCACGATAGGCATGTTCATGTCGTCGATGAACACCAACATCTTCTTGCCGACGGGAGGGCCGAAGGTGTCTTTGGTGCGCTTCTCCACCACTGACTCGAGGTTCCGCTGCACGTCCATGGACGACGTGCGCGATGAGAAGTTCATTTGCTGGACGATCTGTGTCGGATTGTCGAAATAATCGTGAATTGTGATACAACAGGGTTGTTCTTGGTTAGATTTATGATGGCACATCGTCTTGGCAGGTGGTTTAACCTACAGGATGAATTTTTCAAGTGTGTGTGGATGGGGAAATCCGAAATTATGAGGAATAGCGAAAAATGCATCATTGGATTTTTGAAAAATTCATTCACATTTTCATTTCACGCCGTATAGTTTGGAGTAGAATGATTGAACTTTAGTTGGGTATTTGTTATCAGCCAGGGAAGGTCACTAACTTTATTTTTTCAAGAGTGTCGGGGTGACAAATGAGCCATCTTAGTCCTCAAGAGTATTCACTTCAACCACTGTACAACCGTATCAATACACCAAATCAGAAATGTTAAAATGGTGTCTTGGTCTTGAATCTTGATGGCCAATGAAATGATTCAATGAACGATGAAAATCTCGTGTTTTATAACATATAAGGACACTTACATATTTATCGGTGGGCAATCCATGAAGATAGTTTGTTATGATGGCAGTTTTTGAGGTTCCCGTATCGCCGACCAGCAGGACAGGTCGTTCCACCTGAATTTTACCATACCTTTAAATATATAATGTAATGAAAGTAAAATGTTTGATTCTTGTAACGGATATTTGACGTTTTACTGTAGGAGACGGGTCTTTCCCCACAACAGAGTGAAACCTGAACAATACTCCACCACACAGCTCTAATGGAGATTGGTGAAGAAAAGGGTTAGTGGTCAACCTGTGTTGGATATTTTCAAATCACCCATAGGACCGACACGGCGCAGCTCCGACACGGTTTCACTTCTAGCGCCCATCTTTCACCCATCCAGGTACAGCCGCGCCCGACGTTGCTTGTCACTAACCCGTTAATGACCCACTACAGGGTCGGGTCTCCTCTCACAATGAGAGGGAAGGAGGCGGCCGTCCACCACGCTGGCCTACTGCGGGTTGGTGGACTTCACATACCTTTGCGAACTTTTTGTTGTGAACTCTCAGGCATGCAGGTTTCCTCACGATGTTTTCCTTCACCGTAACAGCTGCTGATATTTAATTTTATAAAGCGCACATAACTTTTTTACAAATTCATTGGTGCGTGCCACTGGGACCCCTCGATTCGAGGTCGAATTCTAAGCCACTGGGCTGTCACCGCTTGACGTTGCCTAACCTTATTTTTCTCACGACTCAAGCAGTGGGGCTACACACGGTTCTTCTATTATCTATTAATAAACAAACAACAGTAACTGATATTTGGATCTCGTACGCACACTCTCCATAATCTTGATGAGCCACGTGAGTCTGAGCGTGTCGACGGTGGGCACCAGGATGGAGGGGAACTTCACGTCCCTGTCGTGCAAGTACTCGGGCACCAGCCACTCCCACGCCTCCCACGTCTTGGTGGCCAGCTCCAGGCAGTAGTCGTACAGCGACGGGAACCCCATCGGGAAGTGTTCTGTGAAAACGAAAAAACAAATTGTTGACGATTTAATTGATGCTACATTCAGGATGATGCCGCTACATGTACAAATCTTTTATATAAAATTCTCATTTCACAATCTTAGTTACCATACTCCTCCAAAACGGCTTGTCCGATTTTTGTGAAATTTATATGCATATTCAGTAGGTCTGAGAATCAGCTACTGTCTATTTTTCATACCCCTAACTAAGTGATAAGGGTTAACCTAACATTTTTTTTTAATTTTTTTTGGACAATTTTTTTTATTTTTCAATAATGTGGCATCAAAAAATACATACTACCCTAAATTTTCACCTTTCTATCACTAACCCCTATTTTTTAATAGTTGATTTTAACGCTCGATAACTTATATGGCAAGGATATAAATAGATTAATTATGACATTTGTACGCCTAATAACGCATAATATTATTTAGAACCTAATTACTTTAACATGTACCATTTTAATGTAACACATATTAGTGCAAATAAATTGATTATGATTATGATGAGCATGAACACTATCGTCAATGTATTCTTACTGACGTTTAGCCAGTCATTAGTATGGCATAATATGTCAGCCTGTCTGACATCTTGCCACACTAATGCACACGCTACCTATCGAACACATTGACGTTAGTGTAAGTGCTCTAGAAGTATTCAACAAACTAACTGGTCGTGGCCTTCTTCTCCGGATTGTCCTCGACGAGCATCATCGGACATGCCTTCTTCACGTAGTTGTCGAAGTCGAACCTACCGTCGTCGACTATCGCCGCCCCCAGGCTGTTGTACATTGACTGCGCGGGATAAAATTAAATGAATATTTGAATAGAAAAACAATGGCATAAACACATGATAATACTCATAAGTAGCACTATTGTATGGCGTGAAGTTAGCGCTCAAGCTGAGCGAGCTCCACGCCGTGTAAAATTGGATCACTTATAAGATACGAGTATCATATACTACATATATTTTATATCAAAAGTGACAACATGTGTTTTTATTTTGATCAGCCATTCAAAAATTTACAAAAAAATAAAAACAAATAGACATTTAATTTTAAAACTAATTTTTTTTACAATTATTTCATGGAAAGCTAATTGTCAAATAAAAGAAGTATTGCCAAATACAGAAAAAACGGGTTGTGTAAAAATGCATTACGCACGGAAATCCATGGCAAAAGTACCAGTTTCTCTCATATCACTAGCATCAAGGCGGCCGCGCTACATAGTAGTCAGCTGGCGCGACTTAAGTCACAGGGGTTGTGTTAACAGTTGTTCTCTGCTTGCTGGCACCGACCAAAGAAGATAGTAATTTTTTCGTAATAAAAATAATGGTAGGTACTAGTATAAAAATAATGTCATGAACCTATTTGGAGGCGCCGGGTATCGATCCCGGTACCTCTCGCATGCTAAGCGAGCGCTCTACCATCTGAGCTACGCCCCCGTTGTACATTTTTAAATAATTACTGAACAGTTGGTTATAAAACATTGTTATAACAAAAATTATTCAAAATATAGACCCGGGTTGTAGGCGCCGGTTATCCCGGTACGAGCACATACCCGGTAAATACTTTGAACCCATGTCAATTTGCAACAAGCACAAAAGAAAGGAAAATACACCAAAAAAAATATTTTCACACCCCTAATTGGAGGCGCCGGGTATCGATCCCGGTACCTCTCGCATGCTAAGCGAGCGCTCTACCATCTGAGCTACGCCCCCGATGTCAATATCGACAAATTTATACAACAGTATCTTACCATACTTATAATAAATACTACTCATAATACTCATGAATGCAATCTCTGCACTTTCGCCGATTAATATACGTGACATTGAGCCTATTCGCTGCAACTTGTTTGGTAACAGCTGGTAGTCATTGTGTAATTGTACTTAATTCGATGTAAACAAACCAGTGTAATTTGGAACAAAATACTTTATCTAGACAATACCAGGCATTTATTAAATTGACTTCAAATTGACTTACTATTTGTAATGTAGAGAAAGATGGAGGTGACGGATGTTACTGACCTATATTTCAACGCACAGTGAGCGCTGAGTATCGATTTGTTGAATTTTAATCGAAATATGAAAATTTTGTTTAGCCAGTGGTGTAGTTCGTGTCAATAGTCGACGGTGACCAATTACCGTCAGGTGGTGTGTATGCCTGCTGGCTTGGAAAATAACACAAAGATCTAGAGAATGGAAAAAAGATAAAACCTTTTAACACTGCACTAAACGGTTAGGGTTTAGTTGCGAGATTTTTGTATTTCTTTCACACAGTTCATCGTTCAGTCAGGAAAAGGCTTATAAACAAGCTAGACTTTGTCCGCGATAATAATTGTGGTCTAGAAAAAAAATAATTTCTATATGTTAATCCAGGTTGTTCATCAACTACGTGTATACCAAATTTCATCCAAATTTTTTTAGCCGTTTTTGCGTGAACGAGTAACAAACATCCATGCTCACATTCTCATTTATAATAGTACTAGCTGTGCGCGCGGCTTCGCTCGCGTGGATTTTATAACTTGCGGTTATTGTGACTAAACTATGATAGTTAGATATGTGCTCTCGCGGACTTAATAAGACCTACAAACCCATAGTACATCATTTTGTTCTCTTGTCAATAGTTTTTGCAGCGCACCCATAAATAGGTTTTCGATTCAATTTCCTTACGGATCCCTAATTTTTTTTAAAATAAAATATAGCCTATAACCTTCCTCTATAAATGGACTATCCAACACTGAAAGAATTTTTGAAATCGATCCAGTAGTTCCCGAGATTAGCGCGTTCAAACAAAACAAACTCTTCAGCTTTATAATATTAAAGTATAGATATAGTAGGAAGGACAACTTACCACCATAAACACGCACTCAACCACGGTCCTGTCGATCTCTTCGTTGCTGTCCTCTTTGTTAGGCATGAGCCCGCTGATCATGTAGCACAGTTGCACCACCTGCCAAACAATTAAGTGTTACAAATTTATTATATATTATTATTATGTATAGATATTGATATGCCGTTGGGCTACCACTGCTTTACTTGTTTAAACGCTGGCGTGCTGATGTTGACGTGACGTGACGTACTGGGCCCTGATTCCGTAAGACCCGAAAGATTTCGTGCCGATATCGTGTGACGTCAAACCGTACGTCATTTCATGAACTCGGCACGACAAGGAATCTTAAATGTCTACTCTATAAGGCACACAATAGATTGTTACGATTGTCACTACTTTTAAGCCTTTTTTGACTTTTTATCACGAGTAAGACACGGCATTGCCGCGATACGAATGTGAATACGGTCATACAGAATCGGGCCCCTGGTGATCGGAGCTGCCACTATTACACACCCTACCAAAAATATCAATCAAATCGTATATTAATAAAATGAAATATTAGCTGTGCCCGCGACTTTGCCCGCGTGGAATTCTGAAATAAAAGTATTAGCTTTGACTTTTCGACAAAGAATTCTTTTATTTTTTCGTAAGAAATATATTTTTTAAAATAAAATGTATCCTATGTTACTTCTAATACCTCTAAGAATATGTTTCATGATGATCGGTTGAGTAGTTTTCGCGTGAAAGCGTAACAAACAAACTTACATTCACATTTATAATATTAGTAGGGATTATGTAGCAAGCCCCACTCTTTGGTTTTCAATCTGTCAACGACGTTAATGCGAAAAGGATCCATCGCATTAGCAGTTTGCGGGTGTGAAATCACCGCTCTGTTTGCGTAAATGTTACCAAGTTGAGCGGCGTCTGAGGCACGACGGTCTTGAGCGGCGTTTGCTGCTGCAGACCGAACAGTCCGAACACGATGTAGTTGATGGCGCCCGCGACGTAGTGGTCGAACAGACCCGCCAACTGTTCGCGCTCCTCTTCGTTGTTGCGACCGCGAAGCCATCTGCACACGGAGGGTTATTAGTAACCCGGAAATGAGTAGCAAATGGGCATGAAGGGCGCCAGAAGTCTAATGGTCAATGCAATCTATGGTCCCATTCAACTTATCATAGAAATCCTAACTGAGGGGGTATGTGGGTTCTCTTTCGAACTAAAACATGAAGGGCGCCAGAAGTCTAATCGTCAATGCAATCTATGGTTCCATTCAACTTATCATAGAAATCCTAACTGAGGGGGTATGTGGGTTCTCTTTCGAACTAAAACATGAAGGGCGCCAGAAGTCTAATCGTCAATGCAATCTATGGTTCCATTCAACTTATCATAGAAATCCTAACTGAGGGGGTATGTGGGTTCTCTTTCGAACTAAAACATGAAGGGCGCCAGAAGTCTAATCGTCAATGCAATCTATGGTTCCATTCAACTTATCATAGAAATCCTAACTGAGGGGGTATGTGGGTTCTCTTTCGAACTAAAACATGAAGGGCGCCAGAAGTCTAATCGTCAATGCAATCTATGGTTCCATTCAACTTATCATAGAAATCCTAACTGAGGGGGTATGTGGGTTCTCTTTCGAACTAAAACATGAAGGGCGCCAGAAGTCTAATCGTCAATGCAATCTATGGTTCCATTCAACTTATCATAGAAATCCTAACTGAGGGGGTATGTGGGTTCTCTTTCGAACTAAAACATGAAGGGCGCCAGAAGTCTAATCGTCAATGCAATCTATGGTCCCATTCAACTTATAATAGAACTCCTAACTGAGGGGGTATGTGGGTTCTCTTTCGAACCAAAACATAATAATAATACGAGAGGAGCATGCCGCTTCTCAGCGCGAAAAGAGAGCGGCACAATAATACACCTAGCATATGTGTGTACGAGTTACAATGCCCTTTACCATTAATACATTCGAAATTTTCTATACCTACGCCCGAAATTAATAACCGATTTGCAAATATGGATTAATATTGATTGGTGTTTGGTCGCTAAGATACTCTAAAACACTCTTATCATTGCTTTGAAATGTCGCATGGCAACCAAAAGATAAAAAGGCGATCCATAATTGATCTGAAGCCAGTAACCCATTAATGACCCACTACAGGGTCGGGTCTCCTTCTCGTAATGAGAGGGATGTAGGCCTTAGTCCACCACGCTGGCCTACTGCGGGTTGGTGGACTGGTAATCTGAAGATCGGTCATTAATTTCCGTTTGAATACGTTACAAACTCACCTATCCCAATACGGTTGGTAGCCGAGGTTCTTCGGGTCGACGAACACCATGCCGGCGCGCGACACGGTCGCCGGCGAGGCGTAGTTGAGGTCGCCGACCTCGAACAGCAGCGCGCAGTACGGCGCGAGGCGGATGCGCTCGCCGTTGGCCAGCGTGAGCAGCTTGTTGTCGTCCATCACCGAGTTCATGTTCTCGATCCAGAGGGCGTCCACGTCGCCGTCGAAGAGCGAGTAGCGACGTTCGTCTCTCTCGGCCGGCCTGCGAGGCAACGTGTTTGTCGGTAACCCATTAATGGACCACTACAGGGTCGGGCCTCCTCTCGCAATGAGAGGGACGTAGGCCGCCGTCCACCGCGCTGGCCTACTGCGGGTTGGTGGACTTCACATACCTTTGAGAACATTTTTTTTGTTGTATTTAATGATGTCATATTTTAAAGTCAATTTTGTTATTAACGTTTGTTAGTTACTGCAATACAGTTGCCAGTAACCCATTAATGACCCACTACAGGGTCGGGTCTCCTTCTCGCTCGTAATGAGAGGGATGTAGGCCTTAGTCCACCACGCTGGCCTACTGCGGGTTGGCGGCAATACAGTTACTATGACAAAAATTTTGGAAAATCCTGTCTATATAAATAATAATAAGGAATTACGACGGGAAAGCATCAAGTTCTAATATGTATCAATTTTTCGTTTACGTAGTAGAAAACTGTGAATATTAACCTGTTCATTTCGCGAAATATCTTCGAGTACAGTCCATCCGTCCAATCTCTGGTAACCGGATCCAATATCCCGTAGAGTTCTATCACTGAACATGCCTGTTGAAAGTAAATTAACAATATTTGATCATTTATTTATATGGCAAATATGCAAATAAGTAATGACGTCAATTTGAAATAGATATGGTGGTAGACTTTATCTTGTCACGTGTGTCACGTCTAATGTGTTTGTGCATTTAAGATTCTAACTTATAAGTTACAGACCTTTCGTCATGTGCTGGAATTCCGGAATTTCGGTTTGGATTGGATTTATTTCGAAAATATAAACAAATGAATAATGAAACAGTCATATAAACCTTTGGATTGACTACAGTGAGTTTGGTAGGTAGGCCCATGTTGGTCTGCGCCTTCACTAGAGTATGAAGGATGACTGACTTTCCACCGCCGGTCGGACCAACCAGCATCGTGCAGTGACGCGTCATCATAGTTTCATACATCTGCACCACTTTATCGACCTGCGAATAGATTGACATTGTGACTGGTTCCTAAATTAACATGATGCACGAACATCATTTGTTGTATTAAAACGCGGCCGGATAACCTAGCTAACCTAGATCGATGTGCCTATTTTGGTAGTAGGTTTTACGTGTTGACTTCTGTAGTTTAGAAACTAGCACCTACCCACCCGGCTTATTAATGTTTGTGTACACGTCGTCGTAATACATATTATTATAAAACTTATAATGAGCATCATAAATCACAGTCGTGTCGCCTAAGAAGCTCTCTCTTGCTTTTGATAAATCTTTGCATAAAGATAAAACATACATATATGTGATTAGTCTCAACTTACTGAAACAGTTAATTTTTATGGAATGTCAACTGTAAAGGAGTAATAAAGAAAATAATGGTATCTTACTTGATGAGCAAGTACGATGTAGCCATCTTTCTCCAACACATCAATGACAGCAGCATTGAAGTCCGGGTAGCCGACGCGAGGGCACTCCAGTCCAGGAAACAGATCCTTTATGAGACCCAAGAATAAGGGCACGTCTTCGAATACAAACTTCGGATGATTCATATCCCTGCAGCAAGCAAACTGTTAAAAAATACGTAAAAAATATCCCTATCCCTAATATCAATTTGATTTTAATGTTAAATAAATTAAGTAAACTTTTTTCTTAAGAATATGACGACAACTGATTTAAATAGAGGTTCAATAATATTTAGCAATTGTATTAGGTTTACGTTTTATAAAATTGAACCAAGAAAAGAAGTGACGGGGCTTTATGGGTCAGTCGACTCGCGTAGGGATTCCAGCATCACCGGGGAGTCATCACCATTTCGCTGCCTTTTGGAAAGGTAACATTTTACGTCACTTTGAGGAACCTTAGCCCCATGGAATAACATCTGAGGGAAGATCATGTTATATCACAGAGCTATATGGACTAGAGGACGCAAGTGTACTCGTATGTACTTCGCGTGTAACTAAGGAGACAAATTGTCTTCTTCATACCGTTCATACCGTTCTCGAACGCAGACGTGATCGAAAACAGAGAAAAATGCCTTGTTGTAATACATTAAGTTGTAAAAACAACACAAAAAAGGAGGACGAGACACCGGAAACGTTTCCTTTCATCGGTAAGTAATTTTGTTATTAAAATGGCACGTTTGCTTCTATACAGGTAATGAGACTTGCGTCCTCTAGTCCATACACTCGTAACTCTGTGTGTTATATCGTCACCTGAGCGCACGCATCAGCACCATAATCTCGGGCAGCCCGGGCGAGTCGCGGCGGAGCTTCCCCGCCATGCGAAGTACCGCGGTCAACGCGCGTAACCCCCAGTCGTAGTGGGACTGCTTGGAAAGCTGCTCGCGGGCCACCTTATATAGTACTGTCATCTTCTTCGCTAGCACCTGTAGGATAAAACATCAGCATTTTATTGAGCTACCTCAGGTGCCAAGCCTATTTTAGTACCTATAGTATGGGACATGAAAATTATTAACATTTTTGCGGTAGCCACGACCACTTGAAGGCAACAAGTATTCACATTCATTGTTATTTTAAATCTCACGCTTATCGCACTTTAGGCAGCTTATTGTCGAGAAGCGTGTGTCATCTCACAGCTCCATCCATCAACCACCAAGGCCTACATCGTTCTTATTGGGCACAAAGCAATGGGCCATTACTTATTGGGTTAAAGACAGATAAAAACGTTAAAACGTTTCACACTCAGAGCCCCACACTAGGATTCCCTGTGTCATGCGTACCATGGACACACACAAGACAAGAACACACACGCCCAGACCAGAAACAGAAATTTAAACTCATCATTCAAATCTCTGATCCGCTGGGAATCGAACTCAGGACCCTCAGCGCGTCGGTGTCTTAACCACTGCGCCACTCTGGGGGGTTACTACAAACTCCTAAAACCATCATAAAGCAATGATGTTTTGTTGTTATTTAAAACAAAACATCATTGCTGTTCATTAAAACAAGTGTTGCCGATGTTGCGTAGACCGTTTAGACCTGGGGGTTACTACAAACTACTGAAGCCATCATAAAGCAACCCCCAGGTCGTCAAAATTTTATATTTTAGCTTAGTTCTTACTTTAGCCGTCAAGAAGCCATCGGAGAAGAGCGAGATCTGGCATATCATCTCCAGGTCGGGCAGGATGCACACCACGGGGCGGAACAGCGCCTTCACCGACTCGGGCAGCTCCGTGCGGCCCGCGTACCCGGGGTTCATCGTGATGAAGATGCCCACCTTGCTGTCCATGTTTATCTCTTGGCCCTCGAACTGCGGAACAAAGGTATGTATACGTTCCATTATTCCTGCGCAGGCTTCAAAAACACCAAAAAAAATTTCTATTTTTCTATTTAATGAGGCTTGATTGACGCTTATATTTTATCAAACGTTTTTAAATGTGCAACCAACAAAAACCCATATGAAAAAACCATATAAACACATACACACACAAAAACTCTTCTTTTCTCTTCTTTTAGTTTCTCTGTTTATTTGATCAAACGAATTACAATCTCCACCCATTTGTATTAAAGCATCCATCTGCAAGTATGTTATATTCTCCAACCTGTTGTTGCAAGGGTAGTCAATGCAAAGGCACTAAGTCTGTCATGTTAATGCATTCACCACGCCTAAGTCCCTTGATGAATTCACCCTCTAAATAACGTGAGTATAATAAATAATAAATATCTTAATATTGTGGGACAACTTACACATGGCTTTCTGATCCCAAAGTAAGCTGTAAGCTTGTGTTATGGTGATCAGAAAGCTGATAAACCTACATAATAAGATATATTTTTAAATACATACTTTTATAGATAAATTTATACCCAGACACAGAACAAACACTTGTGCTCATCACACAAATATATGTCTTGGGTGGGAATCGAATCCACGACCTCCAGCGTAGTAGTTAGAGTCTCTAACCACTAGACCAACAGGCCAGTCAAATAATATAATTACGCCATTAATATATGAATAAGCTGGTGATAGCTTACAGTAAACCTCTTCAACCTCATCAAGAGCGCGCTGCGGATGCACTGCAGCTGCGTGGATATGACCGACAGCACGGATATGTCGATCCTGTTGAACTCGTCGAAGCAGCCCCACGCGCCGCACTGGCACAGCCCGGCCAGGATCTGGCCCACCGCCCGGAAGTCCATGCCTTCACCGCAGTTCGTCACTACGCATAGGAGGCCCAGGGCTTTCGCCAGGTCCTTCGTCGTCTCAGTTTTGCCTGTGCCGGCTGGACCTGTCAATATATTTCAAGTGAATATATTTGACGACCCAACGGCGCAATGGTTAAGACACCGGTGCGCTGCGCGGAAGCTCCTGGGTTCGTTTCTCAGCAGAGCAGAGATTTGAATGATGAATTTAAATTTCTGTTTTTGGTCTGGGTGTGTTGTGTTCTTGTCTTGTGTGTGTCCATGGCGCCCACGACACAGGGAATCCTAGTATGGGGCTATGAATGTGAAGCGTTATTTATTTAACACACTCACGAATTTACGACACGCTCAATCAAAACAGCTTGCACACTGTATGCTTGGTTCTCCTCCTTGATAGATGTAGGACTCGGAGCCACTACAAGATCGGGTTTTCTCTCAGAATGAGATCCCTAACAGCCACCACGTTGGCCCATTGCTGTGGATTGGTACACTACAAATGCCTTCGAGAACATTAAGAAGAACTACGAGAAATGGTGATTTTCTCACGATGTTTTCCTTCACCGTTTCAGCATATGCCATGTAATTTTTTTTGGAAACATTGCAAACACGTACAGACTTTTATGGAATACGTCTTACCAGCCGGTGCCCCTCCAAGCTGCATGGTCAGCGCTTGGGTGATGGTGAGGTAGATACGATCCGTCAAAGGTGTGATGACTAAACGCCCGTTCAAACCCATGTACTCGTAACCGTATTCAAATAAACCTGCAATGTATCTGTTATTAATTTCATTTTAAGCAAAACATATTATTATGGTATAGAAATACAGACACTGCAACAACCAAAGTTAGATCTCCCAAAAGGCTACTTCCCTAAGGAGGCACAGTGCTCCGATTACATCATCTCGATAGTTTTTTTTTGGTAGCTGTTCTAGCAAACTGAGCCTAATTCCTTCATCGCATCTATTTAAAATGTTATACGTATGGCCAGTAGGTACCGAATGGCCTGATTCTATCAAATGTTTTGCGAAATTGATGAACTTAAATCCTAGAGAGTGGTCATTCACATCGTAACGTCAAAAAGCTGCCGCCATTTGCACGGCGGTCTCGGATTGTTCGTACGGCTATTAGGAAAACAGAGCTTTAGCAATCACTCACCGGTGCACTGTCGTATCCACAGGTTGTCGTCCTTCTTCAGCCAGTAGAACCGCAACTGGCTCTCCCACTCGAACTCGGCCGCCTCCGTCACGTTGTCGCGCACGAACCCCTCGATGATGTCCCGTGCGTGCACGTCTATCGTTGTTATCGTACGGAATTTCAGACGGTCGTTCGATGAAAGATCTATAAGGAAGAATTGGTTTTTTAAATTTCCTACATGGTAATGACCAATCAATCCGAGGGTGGATGGACCGATGGATATTTAATACTATCCCGTAACACAAACCGAATAGTTTTGGATGAAATACACAACACAGATAGTTCAGGCCTGTATTAAAACATTACTGTAGGATACTATCTCTCTTCGGAAAATCTCTAAGAACTATATGGACGAAGTCTAAATTTTTTCTTTTAGTTTCCATAATCACATGAGCTAGTCATCATGGGTTCTGAAGCTAGTCTAACAAATACTTAAATACAAGCTTATTTATACTTTAAACGTTCGACTTCAACTTCGACTTCTCATCGTGTCACATCCGCGATGCGATACCTTAACAGTTCGGACACTCACCTTGTCTTACTTTAACCACAAGCCCGTCCAGCTGTTCGTTTTGCTGCTGCAAATGTTCCTTCATAGCGCGCTTGTTGCCTTTGCGGATGCGGATGAAGGTCTCCTCCGTCTCCGCCGTCCACCACACGCCGTTGGCCGCGAGGCACACCATGCCGAGGTATTCCATGATCCAATCGGTTCTGCGGTAAATAACGACATGTTGGCCCTATACTGAGGTTATCAAAGAAAGCTCGCGTTTTAATAATAAATAAATAAATAATAAATAAATATTGTGGGACAAATCACACATGGCTTTCTGATCCCAAAGTAAGCTGTGAGCTTGTGTTATGGTAACCAGATAGCTGATAAACATACATATATATTTTTAAATAGATACTTATACATAGATAATTTACACCCAGACACAGAACAAACACTTGTGCTCATCACACAAATATTTGTCCTGGGTGGGAATCGAACCCACGACCTCCGGCGTAGTAGTTAGGGTCGCTAACCACTAGACCAACAGGTCAGTCAATAATGTTTATCAAACGGTGGTAGACCAGAGAGGCCCTGGCTTCAAACCACTGAGGCAAGCACTAATGACTTTTCTACGTAATGTGTATTTTATAAAATAACTGCAACAGTGAAGGAAAACATCATGAGGAAACTTGCATGCCAGAGAGATTTACATAACATCAACCCACAGTAGGCCAGCATGGAGGACCTAGGTTCTACCTTTCAGAATGAATAGGTTTCACCAATGTGTTTGGAATAACTTACAAAATTAACATGTATTTTACTATTAGTGACAATAAGCATAAAATAAAACCTTAATCTTAAGTGGGAAAAACGTTACTTTAAACTCTATTCCATTATTATAATTCCTTGGCAAAAGAGCATACCATCCTTAGAGAAACCACCCAAACAGATCCCCAGGTTTGAGAAACTTACCTTGGCACTCTCCAGTTCTTTCCGTAGTAAAATATAGCTTTCTTTGTGATAAATTTATTCGTTCGTCGCATCTCGATAAGAACGAGATTCATCCAGTCTTCTACTCTTCCCTCGGTATACACGACTGTTCGGAAATCCATTATCTATAAAATAGCAATTTAACAAAGGTATTTAAAAATTATACATCATCACAAGTTACTAGGATATGCAATACTATTCAAGAAAATATAGATACTGACTCAATAGAATAGACCCAACAAGTAACTAAGGGCTATCTATACCAGACTCTATATACCTATTATTCAAACTGACCATTTCAGAAAAAACTTAAATATTTTAATAGGAAATGAATTCATTGAAACAATACCTCTCCTTCAGCCGAAATCATTTTAGCCGCAACAGGACGGTTGGTGTGATCAACATACAAATCCAGTGATTTTATGTTATCAAACATCTGAAATAAAGATTTCACAATGAATTCCAAATTAAATTTTACGAAAGAATCTAAATAAAGCGTTGGCAAATATTCGTCTGAACTTTCACCTTTATCATGTGTTCTTGTACGCAACTGCACTCGCTGCTTCCGAGAATAGATAAAAGTTCATCCGTTGATATGAAGAAGAACCTCGGGAAAATACGCCTCTTCGAGTCCAGGTAGTCGTTGAGCGACTTTTGACACCTGTGTAAAAGTAAAGTACCTACATATATTATCATTTTATGCCTAATTTTTTTTACTGAAATAGGAAATAGAGTAAGTTTTACATAAACATATGTAAAATCTTTTATTCTAAATATATTGGTCCAAGTTTAATGATAGCCGTTTAGTGGATGAAGTCCACTAGGAACATAATTATATGTATACGTATTAAGTATATACATTTTTTCATTTTCACTCTAGAATATAGTATACATTTTTAATTTTTACTACATTTGACCGCGTGGTTTCCAGTTTAGAATATTGCCACTTCAAGTCAACCCATGGAGATCGTAAGGAGCGATTGCAGGGACACCACTACCGTGCAGGCAGCAACACGCAATTACCAAGCGCGGTGACTACGACTATCATGAATATGGATTTATGGATAAATATATGTAAAATTCTTACTTCTGTAGTCCTAATCCCAAGTTAATGAACTCTTCGAGTCTGCCGGGAATCGTACAACAATCGACCACGATCAGTCGTTTCGCCGTGTCCAGCATTATCTGTAAATAGCGCCAATATCGATTGCAAAAATTATATTACATAACTTTTAAATAAATAATTAAACATAATTCGAACATTTCGCTATATATATCGATAATCGATTTTGGTGAACTATTCTGTTCAAATTCGATTTTATAGTGTGCGATAGTATAGTATAACAGCGAATTTGTCCGTAAAAAGTAGAGTAACTCCAGTTAAACGTTAAAATCTAATAAGGATGTCAAAGATTGAACTAAAAATCATGACACACCTTTCTAAAAGCCTTATCAATGTCATCAAACTTCTTAGCCTCCTCGGGCAGTTGGGTCCGTATGTCCCCTCCAACGAAGATTCCCTCCAGGTAGAGCCACTTGCGTTGGGTCGCCATCCACTCTTCAATCACCTCCGATATGAGCGACAGGCGACGGTCCCAAGTCTGCACCACTGAGAGGAACGGGCCTATGAACCTGAAATAATAAAATGGTTAATGACCATCCCATTACCTCTATGCGCAGCACGGTGAAAGTAACTGTGTGATGTGTCGTGAGTTCCTCTCAATTTGAATGATGGTCAAAGGTTTTAGTTACTGGTGTTCAGACAATTGACCGAATGCAATGGTTTACACAACAATATATATTTTCTTCATTTCCTTCATAATTATACTGTCCAACCAGGTGGGCTGACGATCTGAAGAAGACAGTGGGAAACCATTAGGGTCGAAGGGCCGAGGTACGGACAGAATGGCGTCGATTAGTAGAGCTCTATGTGTTTGTGTGTACGAGGGCGCGAGCGTGCACGCGTTTGTGTATGTGTGCGTGTGTTTGTGCATGTACGTGGGCGTGCGCAAGAGGGTGCGTTGGTGTGTGTTTGTGAGGGTATAAGGTGGCGCGCGTGTGCATGTGTGTGTGAGTTTGTGTCGTGTAGAGCATCAAGGAGCAATTGACTCACTGCGACGCTGCCATGCTCTGCAGCGCCATGGCGTCATCGTCCAGCTTCACGACGATCTCGTCGCACGGGTTGAGCGTGTAGCCGCGGTCCTCGCCGCGGTTGAAGTGGCGGCTCACTGTGAACGCGATATTAGCCCACGTCTCTTGTACATCTCGCACGCCCCTTTCTATTGCCAGCTCCTGTGGAAATTGGAATTACAATTACCTTTCTGTATCAATTTTCTGTGTGTCGGTTTTGTTATAATCTATCTGATGCTTTTTAAAACAAAAGGCGAAGGCGGTGTTAGCCCACAGAGAGCCTCAAAGGCTTCTTTTAATTAACATTGAACGAAAATTTCTTACAACTGGTGAAGACAATATTCCACTTAACAGCTCCAATGCGGCGCAATGCTAGGCTAGGATTATATCAGATGTTGTAAACAATTCAGAAAAGAAAAAAGAAAAGAATGCGTTTATTGTTGACTGTTACACGAGAAAGATGTTACAAAGAATTATAATAAGTTAAGAACAGTCTTCCCGATGCGGGCATACAATAATTAATTCATTCTCAATTTGAATGTCCATAATTTAACCAAATAAGTATGTGACGCCCAGCGTCCTAATCTGCTGTAGAATAAAGCGAATCAATATGTAAGAGTTGAATGTGTGACCAGGAGTGGTCGCCCGAAACACAAATTCGAGGTGACTCCAGATTAGAAGAGTATTCAAGGATGGATAAATTATTTCTAAAGCATCTTATACTAACTTTTATCGCATGATTGACGATCTCTTCGGCAACATCTTGGTACTTATGCAACTCCATGGCGAACATGTTCTCCAATGTGAAACGATCCGGTGACATATCGAAGTCTTGGCCTGTGGGATGTAGTACAGAATTCATTAATTACACATTTTAATCATTTAACAAAAAGGATGGTTGTTAGAAAAGTTTCACTAATCTATCGTTCAGTGTGTCTGTGTAAGTTATACTTTAAAAATTGCACTGATACTTAACTATTTTCCTTCTATACTAATATTATAAAGAGGAAACATTTGTATTTTTGTATGTTTGTAACGAATAAACTCAAAAACTACTGGGCCGATTTGAAAAATTCTTTCACCATTGGAAAGCTACATTCAACCTGAGTAACATAGGCTATTAAATAAAAATTAAAAAATAAAAAAAAAATTCATTGGCAGAGCGAAGCCTGCTGGGTCAGCTAGTATTATATAAACCTGAATTAATATCTAATAACCTAATTTCTTTTGCGCGTTCTAATAGTTTCTGTTTCTCATCTATCTGATGCCACTTACCAGTCTTCACCATCAGCTCCTTCCAATGTCGTTCCCTCATGGCTTCGTTCTTCAGCGAGACCATGAGCGGCACCACGCCCTTGAACTGTTTCAGTTTGAGGTCCAAAATGAGACCGGTGCTGGTTAACCGGACCGCTTTTGGTAGCTTCCTGCAAAGACGATAAGACTAAGAATTGAGCCTCTTACTAGGGCCCGGTTTCTAATTCTAGTTGCACGCTTATTTGCGCTTTATAAAAAAATGTCATACTCTAATTGTAAAGGAAACGTGCATGCCTGACAGTTCTACATAATGTTTACAAAAACATGTGAAGTCCATCTACCCACATTAGGCCAGCATGGTAGACTGAGGCCGAAATCCTTCCTGTGAGAGGAGACCTTCCCCAGCAGTGGGTCACCGATGAATGACAGACTGCTTAAGAGCTTACCTGTACTCCTTGAAGAACTGTTCGATGCCGTCCACCAAGGCTTGCGGGTTCAGATTCACCCAGAGTGTCTTGGCCCACACTTCCCTAGCGTTCTTCTGCGCTTTGTAGATCTTGTACACCTGGTCCATCGCCTGGAAGTCTGCCTTGGCGCGGTTGAAGTTAGAGAAGTCGGCCAGTGGGTTATCGAAGAGTTGTTCGGCCGCTTGGAGGCCTTTCTTGCGGAATTCTAGCTCGTCAAAGTACTTCGTGTATTCCTGAAAATGTAATGACGTTTATCAATGGAACTAACGGTGGATTTTACATGTTCTTTTTGTATAATAATATTATGATATTCGCATTATTGAGGATAGCTTTAACACAATTTTTACAGCGGAAAAGGTTTTGCTTATTCTGTTTTCATAGTAAATCATCACTTTTTGTAACGATTCAAGACCACAGACCGCAACCGCGGGCGAAATTAAGGCGCTGCACACAGCGGCTTCAGAATAAATTTCATGGACATTCATAGAAACAAGTGGAGCTACTTGCACCAATCCACATTAGGTCATTGTATTGGACTATTGCATCTCATCGATAAAAAATATCCTGATCCTGCAATGAGCAAATAATGGGTTTCATATTGACTTATAAGTACCTCCATCAAAAGCAGTCCCCTGTCCATATCATCGCCGACAGTGGCGGGTCCCTCAGCGTCGAACTTCTCCACGAACTCGTCCAGCTCTCTGAGGAAGTTCGATATCTCCACCACGTTGAGTTTGGAGAACTTCTCCTTGGTCTGTTCGAGAGTGTTGCCGCGGAAGAGCGACGTCTGGTACAGACTGCCCCACGAGGCCTCCAGGTTTTTCGCGAATGCTAAGTCCTCATCTGAGACCTAAAAAATTAAAAAATAACATGTAAATATGTTTTTCAGAAAACAAACGATTTTTCTTAGTAAAGGTGTAAAGCTGTACGTACTGTGGCTGACCATAAATTATTCTCTCATGCAATATATCAGATATTTAATAAGTGTAATCACATTAAGCGTACGCGAATGGTCCGTATTCACGTAGCATCCGTATTCACGCAACATCAATTTTTTGTATGTAAACGTTTGGTTCACTTTTGCATGGCGTCATCTAATTTGCCTACCGTCGCATACGTCTGTAACGTCTGTACGGGCTCGCTGTTCTCGTACGTACATATCGACGATGAAGTGACATGAACCTTTATCTGCCAAAACATAATTTTACAGGAAACGAAGCTAGCTCACGCAAATAATTATTTAAAGTCTGTCTACCTAAAAAAATCGCCGAAATATCAGTTCGGAGTTCATGTCACTTCATCGTCGATATGGCCGTATGTGTGGTGTCGGCCACGTTACGTGTTGGACACGCTAAGTGCTGGTAGATGTAAACGGTGCTTTAACGTTCTGGCGACACTCACATCGATGCCATGCTGCCTCAGCATGTGGAATATCTCCTGCATGCCCCTATACTTCACTTCGGCGGTGGTCGTCAGCGCCTGCACCTGCGCTATGGTCGCCATCACCAGCTTGAAGTCTTCCAAGCCTTTGATGTTCATGTTTATTGTCATGCGAAGCGACTGGAAGAGAACACGAATTCATTATAGTAGCTCACCTCGGGAGGTACCAGGGAGCTACGATTTTAATATGCAGTGAAGCAGCATGTCCTTCTTTCGGTTAGAGTCGTGTTTGATCCTTTATATAAAAAAGATCTGGTTTGGACTGCTTTGAAATTTTTATGATGACCATTTTCCAAACAAGGAAATTTCGGGACAAGTGATAATTTATGATACACGGTTATTATACTAGTATTAGATTAAAACTACCATTTTTTCATGATCAATCCATCGCGGATACCCGGCATCGCCTGCTTCCAGTTAAAGCCAAGACACGTGGCACGTCGAGAGCTATGTAAACGACGGTGAACAACACTGTCCACCGCCCGGACTTTGCTCATGAGAAAGAAGTTGAAGAAAGACGTGGAAGATTCTAGAGAAACTACTATGAGGAAAATAATCATAAAGTTCTAACCTCAATCTGATTCTTCAGGTCGTACATATTCATCCTGGTCTTCGACGCGACACAGTTCCCGAGGATGTTCTTCCACTCCTGCGCGTGGTCTTGCACCTGCTTTACGATCGGTCTCAGGTTCACCCGGACGGAGCCCACGTCCACAAACTTCACGTGAGCGTCCAGGTCCGCGATGATGTCCTCGAAGAAGAAGAACTTCTCGTCGTACTTCTGGATCTGTTCGTGCTTCTGGACGTACTTCTCGCACGACAGGTTCTTGTCGAACGACCAGAGGTGCTGGTATTTCTGCCACCTAATGTACGAATAAGTGTTAGTAATAAGCGGTGATAGCCCAGTGGCTTAGAATTCAACCTCGAATCGAGGGGTCCGGTTTCGAATCCCAGTGGCACGCACCAATGACTTTGTAAAAAAGTTATGTGCTATTTATAAAAATTAAATATCACCTGCTGTTACGGTGAAGGAAAACATCGTGAGGAAACCTGCATGCCTGAGAGTTCACAAAAAAAAATGTTCTCAAATGCATGTGAAGTCCACCAACCCGCAGTGGGCCAGCGTGGTGGACTAAGGCCTACATCCCTCTCATTGTGAGAGGAGACCCGACCCTGTAGTGGGTCATTAATGGGTTACTGACAATGTACGAATGAAATTATGTTCAGTGTTTCAATTGTAGCCTCGATACCCACCATACATACAGGAGGTAAATAGAACGGCTAACATATTTGTTCCCAATCTACGGTAGTTAGCTTTAGCTAGCAATATTAACACTCCAAACTCATTCTATCATTCACTCACAGTCGCCATGAGAGTGCCAATTCCAGGTACAACTACACTGGTTCCACCCACATGACCGGTCTATCTACCTTTTATGGTACTCACAATATAGGGATTCTTATAATGGGATGTTAATTCAGGTAAAAATTACTGGAATACACAGTTTAAAAGTGTATGTAACAGAAAATTAGGTATGTTTTATTCACACAATAATTCTTACTTCTGTATATACACGTTGATGTCTTGCGTCAGTCTGTATATAGTGTCTTGGATGAGTAGAGTGACGTCGTTGATGGCCACGACGCGCAGAACATCTTCGAAGTAGGAGAACACGTAGAACTCGTTGCCGGTCGCTTCGGCGATCCGCTGCGGGGGACAGGGGAGGCAGGTCTTCTTCATCCAGCGAGGGAACGCCGTCAGTCTGTAGAGTTTAAATGTTCTTTTATTTTTAACTAGCTGACCCAGCAGGCTTCGCTCTGCCAATGAATTTTTTTTTTTAAATTTAATAGCCTATGTTACTCAGGCTAAATGTAGCTTTCCAATGGTGAAAGAATTTTTGAAATCGGCCCAGTAGTTTTTGAGTTTATTCGTTACAAACATACAAAAATACAAATGTTTCCTCTTTATAATATTAGTATAGATAATTAAGTAGCTAATAGCCATGGAGGCCACTTGATTTAAAGTGGTCTCCGACCTATAGTCAGTCAGTAACCATTAATGACCCACAGGGTCGGGTCTCCTCTCACAATGTGTGGGATGTAGGCCTTAGTCCACCACGCTGGCCTAATGCGGGTTGGTGGACTTCACATGCCTTTGAGAACATTTCTTTTGAACTCTCAGGCATGCAGGTTTCCTCACGATGTTTTCCTTCACCGTAACAGCTGGTGATATTTAATTTTATAAATCGCACATAACATTTTTACAAAGTCATTGGTGCGTGCCACTGGGATTCGAACCCGGACCCCTCGATTAAGAGGTCGAATTCTCAGCCACTGGGCTATAACATCTACCCAACCTAGAATAGGTATGAAATCTGAGGTTGTATGCGGGTGCTTTGCTACTCAAGAGGACTAAACTGTTCTCCTCAAATATAGTATCTCTTTTAATGTTTATTTTTAATTTAACCGCAACATAATCATATCCCACACAAGGATTCAGTGTGTCGTGACCAATAACAGAAATTTAAACTCATCATTCAAATCTCTGCTCCACTGGGAATCAAATCCTCTTTGCAGTGCACCGGTGCCACTCACGTCGTCAGGTTTACATCCCATTGTTGGGCATAGGGTTTTGGAGCATGCTCCTATGCATTACTGTAATTTATGGATTATTGAAGATATACTGAGTGCCACTCTTATTCAAAACCACCCACTGATTTCCATAATTAACAGCTTAGCGCACTCACAATAGCTATTTACTAAAAAACAAATCTTTTGCAGCTTTATCCGTACTATTAGTACAAAAGAAAATAAAGAAACCTTGTGTCGGAGGCATAAAAGTCTTACCTATTTAAGAAATGTTTGATGTTGTATCCAAGTATGTTACAGACTTCAGGCGGCGTGGGCCTCATGGCGATGTCCGGAGGCACCAATATCGCATCCACTTGAAACAGCGGAGTCTTATCGCTGAGCATTTGTTGAAATGTCTCCAGGTTTTCTAAGGTCAATCTGCAGATATAATTTGATGGATGGTAAGGACCTAGTTACTTAATTTTAGTGTCGACCTGGGGCACTAAATTTATCCACTATATCTATACTTTAAATCTTGAAATCACCTATATTGTCAGTACCCATTAATGACCCACTACAGGGTCTCTCCTCTCACAATGAGAAGGATGTAGGCCGCCGTCCACCACGCTGGCCTACTGCGGGTTGGTGGACTTCGCATGCCTTTGAGAACATTTTTTTTTGTGAACTCTCAGGCATGCAGGTTTTCTCACGATGTTTTCCTTCACCGTAACAGCAGCTGATATTTAATTTCATAAATCGCACATAACTTTTATTACAAAGTCATTGGTGCGTGCCACTGGGATTCGAACCCGGATCCCTCGATTCGAGGTCGAATTCTAAGCTACTGGGCTATCACCGCTAAATCATCTATATTAATAGGCATAATATAACAGGAATAGGAATAATGCTTCTGCGTTCGCTTTCAGAAGGGGATTAAATTTGGTTCGAGGTTTAAAATAAACGTCCGTGGGCTTAGAGCGCAAGACTAAGAATGAGAACAGAAATATAACTAGATCGTGCATAAAATCATTCTGTGATGACGTAATCAACCAGACCAGTTGCATCTTTTCAGTGTGCGTAGTGCGAGTTGCACAAAATTGTTCGAGTAACTTCACCGTCGCGTTAATCGACTATACGCTAAGCGCCAATTCCGTTTGTCATCTTAGCCACAAGATGGCGCTGCTTCAATCCCATAGAATTCGACGTATTCGCACTCGATACGTTCAAGCGAAAATGTTTTGTCAAAACTCGCACTCAGCACACTGAAAGGCATTAACTATAACGCTAGTGATACTGACGTCACAAGACACTTAAATATCTTCTTCTCCCAGTACGTGTAGTACGCCGTCATAACAGCGGACTTGCCGGTACTGGTGCCGAGGATGAGGTACTCCAGCTTCATCAGTATGGGTCCTATACGCTCGTATATGCGAGAGAGCGCCGCCACACGCTCTAAACGTTCGTTCTCCACCTCTACGAAGTAGGTCTGGAATAAATGGACCATCATATTATTTGTCAGTAAACCATTAATGACCCACTACAGGGTCGGGTCTCCTCTCACGATGAGAGGGATGTAGGCCTTAGTCCACCACGCTGGCCTAGTGCGGGTTGGTGGACTTCACATGCCTTTGAGAACATTCTTTTTGAACTCTCAGGCATGCAGGTTTCCTCACGATGTTTTCCTTCACCGCAACAGCAGGTGATATTTAATTTTATAAAGCGTACATAACTTTTTTACAAAGTCATTGGTGCGTGCCACTGGGATTCGAACCCGGACCCCTCGATTGGAGGTCGAATTCTAAGCCACTGGGCTATCACCGCTTCGCTATCATATTATTTAGAAGGTGGTAATTTATTATGGCAACACATTATGTTCAAGATGGAAAAACCCCTTTATAAGATAAGTATGATTAAATGAAATACAAAATAATATGATAAGAGGATTGGAGTACGAATCGTGTCTCTTTTTACAATGAACAAGATTTACGAGTAAGATCTTTGAGATGCCACCAGGATTTGTACCCGGACCTTACTCTACAGGCCGATTTTGTAGCCACTGGGGCCACATTTTACATAATATAACATGTTACAATATTTTATTTTTTATAAGAGTTCCAATAGTGTAGCAAACGACTATGCAGGCCACCTAATGCTAAGTAGTCACCGCTACCAAAGGACAACTACGTCCAACCTCAAATATCTATATCCTACGTCCAACCTCAAGAAATCCCATATAACTTCATACGCTCATGTATACTTGTTACTACTCATGAGAATTAACATGTTCGCCCCAACCATCTCATTGAATTCCGAATTTGAAAAACATTGAATCTTACTTTTTACCGGCTAATAGGATTGCTTTACCTTACAAGGATACAACCAGGTGTCGTCAGGTTCACCGGTGACGGGATCCACGTAGTTCTTGGGACGGACCAGCGGGAACAGATCGAACTGCTGCAGCTGGTCGATCAGGAACTGAATCTCCTTCTCCACCATCTTCAGTTGCTGGTACACCGCCTGTAGCGAGTTCTCACCTGAAAGCAGTCAATTTTCTTCGATGTTTCAAACTTTTATAGTAGGGAGGATGACCTGCATACTTCAAATGCATAAACTTGCATTTTTGAGTAGTAAAATATTTCGATTGAATCTGAATGTTTGTTGCATTCTAAAGTTGGAGTCCAGTTGAAGTCGTTCTTTGAAGCATAAAATATGAACGTCGTCGCACTTTGCCGATTTGCTACAAACTCCGGGTAGGTGGAATTGAAAGATGTGATGTGGAAGCGTTAAGGCACAAAAAGGCGGACGGCTCTAATACATAAGTAGATATTTTTGCCGGCAAACAAACTTCTAACATTGACATGTACTGGTTTGATTTCATCACGACCCGACGGATTATGAGGACAACGGAAAACCTTACACACTTATTAAGCGATCAGCCTTATTACTGTGGCGACGTGGTAAATAGCGGTGATGGCAAATAGCGGTGATAGCCCAGTGGCTGAGAATTCGACATCTTAATCGAGGGGTCCGGGTTCGAATCCCAGTGGCACGCACCAATGACTTTGTAAAAAAGTTATGTGCGCTTTATAAAATTAAATATCACCTGTTGTTACGGTGAAAGAAAACATCGTGAGGAAACCTGCATGCCTGAGAGTTCAAAAAAATGTTCTCAAAAGCATGTGAAGTCCACCAACTCGCATTAGGTCAGCGTGGTGGACGGCGGCTTACATCCCTCACATTGTGAGAGGAGACTCGACCCTGTAGTGGGTCATTAATGGGTTACTGACTGACTGGCGACTTCCGCTACTCATCAAGAGCAGCGGAAGGTGGTGCATCATCTGGCGCCACCCAGTCCTTAAGCACGCTATCGAAGTTTTGTATATCGCTGACATACTCGTATATACAAAACTCAGACATGACGTAATCACCGCGCCTGCTGGGCCTCCCAGGTCTTCCCTTTGCCAAATCACAACCACTGAGAGAGAGAGTTGGGAACCTTTAGTAATGTCCTTGATGTATTCGCCGATGCCGAGCGCGGTCCAGGTGATCCGCGTGAGTCCCGGCAGGATGTGTCTCTCCGTGTCCAGCAGGTGGCGCTTCATCAGGTGCGTCTCCGAGGGGCTGAGCGACCGGGTGCTCGCGTTGTACTTCGATATCACGTCCTGCAGCGCCTCCAGCTGGTAGTAGAGACGCGCCTTCTGCATCGCGACGTCTCGAATGTTCGATGGTAGATCGAAACCTACGACAAATCATAAATATGTTGAATTATCTTTTTTTGTAGCGGTGATAGCCCAGTGGCTTAGAATTCGACCTCGAATCGAGGGGTCCGGGTTCGAATCCCAGTGGCACGCACCAATGGCTTTGTAAAAAAAAAAGTTATGTGCGCTTTATAAAAATTAAATATCACCTGCTGTTACGGTGAAGGAAAACATCGTGAGGAAACCTGCATTCCTGAGAGTTCACAAAAAAAAGTTCTCAAAGGCATGTGAAGTCCACCAACCCGCACTAGGCCAGCGTGGTGGACTAAGGCCTACATCCTTCTCATTGTGAGAGGAGACCCGACCCTGTAGTGGGTCATTAATGGGTTACTGACAATCTTTTTTTGGTAACCAGGTGAACGGGTAAACGGCCAGCTGATTGAACCTGTGGAATAGTCAAAGCGATATTGCAAAATTCCGGTATTATGCTTCGTCCCAATATGCGCTGCATTTGATAAATACCATTCGTGTGTGGAACTACCGGATTCCATAATAGTTATTTCAACTAGAGGTATGAAAGTACCTATAACATTTTTTATATTATGGACGCAGCATAGGAACACTTCTTGGCACGCGGTGCTATGTGAGTGTGTTTGCAAGTTGGCAATGGATAGCACACTCAGCCTCTGCACCCATAAAAGTTAAACGGACACTGAGGTAATGCTTCCACTAAAAAGTCTCACCAAGTTGCTCCATAAGTTCAGCTTCGTGGATGACGAGGAAGATATGCCTGTCGAAGTTGGGTTGGAACTCGAGATCGTACTCCTGCATAAGCTTGTGTACCGTCAAATCGCGCCAAGTTACATCCGTCTGAAATAAAACAGGAACCTTTAAAAACAGTATGATTAAACAAATCTTAATTCGAATCGAGACTAAAGGGCTTATTATGACGACCCAACTGGCGCAGTGGTTAGGACACCGGTGCGCTGCGCGGAGGGTCCTGGGTTCGATTCCCAGCAGCGCAGAGATTTGAATGATGAATTTTTATTTCTGTTTCTAGTCTGGGTTTGTTGTGTTCTTGTCTTGTGTGTGTCCATGGCGCCCACGACACAGGGAATCCTAGTGTGGGGCTATGAGTGTGAAGCGTTATTTATTATTATTATTAAGGACGATACTGACAACGCTGTCATGGTCGTCTATTTTTCAGTTGTTGAAGTCAGTACCTAAAGAATGTCAGTGATTTCATTTATTTATTTAATTTAAAGGACGCAATCTTACCAATCCTTCCTTCGCCAACAAAGAAACGGAGCTAGGCGACCTCACATTCTCATAATGTTGGCCCGGAATCCTCATCAACATTACTGAAAAGAAAGGTATTAGTTATGTATAATACACAGCCACTACTTTTGCTAAAAAATGGTTTGTTTTAATAACGAAAAGTATGGAGGTCTGGAATACTATCCACCACGCTGCTCCAACGAGAAGCGGTGTAAACATTCGACGAGATTTATCGCCCGCTAAATGCCATATGCAAGCACGTTATCTACCACCAGAGACGATTTACACCAAACTATGTACGAAAAAAATTGACAAAAAGTATTTTTTCCCAACAATTGGTATTCTAAACCTAATCTATACTAATATTATAAAGAGGAAACATTTGTATTTTTGTATGTTTGTAACGAATAAACTCAAAAACTACTGGACCGATTTCAAAAATTCTTTCACCATTGGAAAGCTACATTCAGCCTGAGTAACATAGGCTATTAAATTAAAATAAAAAAGAAATAAAAAAATTCATTGGCAGAGCGAAGCCTGCTGGGTCAGCTAGTCAAACATAAATCAACAAACATACAAGCCTTATCCCTCCTCCGCTTTTCAGCGATCTCCTTGTTGACGATGTCGACGGGCCTCAACGACAGCTCGGAGCCCTTCCGCTTAGCAGCGTGAGCCTTCCCCGCCGCAGTTAGTTGCATGCCGCGACTTGGGGCCGGTGCGGCCTCTGGCGAAATATTTCTCAAAATAATAAAAAATACTCATATATCTCATCGTGGGATGAGAACGGTACCATCTTTACAGGGAATCACTGCTGGATTGTAGGCAATTATCTACTACAGCATATCAATTATAAGCTTTTCATCTTTTCATCTTTTCAACTTCGAAAATTCGTTGCTCTGATGTCTCCTCTTACAATGAGATGGATGTAGAAGTCCTTAGTCCACCGCGCTGGCCTATTGCACCTTGGCGGACTTCACATACCTTTGAGACTATGGAGAACTCTAACGTTCTTCAATGATACTTTCGTTTATTGGTTTAACATCAGTGATTTCGCGGAATTCAAGTGATTTTGCAGAAACGCTAGTGATGTCGCGGACAGAAGCTCATAAATAAACAAATCAGCTCTGTGGCGCAGCAGGTAGGCCGCTGCGCTGCGCGGGTTTGATCCCAGCGAAGCGAAGTTTGACGATCGTTTTAATTTAAATTTCTGTTTCGCATCTAGGTGTGCATGTCCTATTTTGTCTGTATTCATGGCATCCGCATCAGAAGGATTCCTAGTGTGCACAAAAACAAGATTTTATAAAAAGTATACCTTTCTCCGCCTTAAATACAACATGCAGTATATTCTTCTTCATCATATTGTCGACAAACAGCGAAGCGCCCTGGACCCAGTCCTTGTACTTAGTGTCCTCGTACTCCTTGATGACCTTCGAGAAGGCCTGGTACTGCAAAAAGGCCTCCTTCTTCTGTTCGCATTCGTTGAGCTCCGGTACCTTTACAACATAGAACAAACACTCTGTGTTGGCTGTATGACAATACGACATAACCGTCCTACTAACCGACACGACGGAATTTTGTACGGAGCTGTCCTGACACTACGCATTGATATGCGACAAATGGGCGCGACAAACGTTGTCGTTCGATAAATTTGACGCAAGCAAAGGGTTAGCTTGTACTCACAGACTTTTATATGACCTAACCTTACTAAAATAAACCCTAAATTTTTAAAATTTCCAAAAATAAGAATGATTTCTATAGAAATCAATCGATTTTAATATCATTATCAGTGTCTTGTTTGTGTCCATGGCACCCACGACACAGACAATTCTGTGTGGGGCTAAGAATGTAAATATAAAAATATTGGGAATCTAGGCCTAGTGTATTGTAACATCTAGATGTTACAATACAATTTGATAAAGCATTTTGATCTTTAGCTATCATAAAATTACATACAAACGGGTTGCCTTTACAACACAACTGGTTATTAGGTACATGTAGACTAGAATTCGCTCAATGTCACGTACGGTGAAAGTGCACGCATTGCATTCGCGACAAACAAGATACTGTTGTAAACATTTCTCGTAACCGACACCGGGGGCGTAGCTCAGATGGTAGAGCGCTCGCTTAGCATGCGAGAGGTACCGGGATCGATACCCGGCGCCTCCAATTAGGATGACGGTGGTATTTTTTATATTTTTTTTGTTATCAAAAGTCTTATTGTCTAGTTTTCAGTATTTGTGGCCTAACAAAACACCGGGGGCGTAGCTCAGATGGTAGAGCGCTCGCTTAGCATGCGAGAGGTACCGGGATCGATACCCGGCGCCTCCAATTAGGATGACGGTCGTATTTTTTATATTTTTTTTGTTATCAAAAGTCTTATTGTCTAGTTTTCAGTATTTGTGGCCTAACAAAACACCGGGGGCGTAGCTCAGATGGTAGAGCGCTCGCTTAGCATGCGAGAGGTACCGGGATCGATACCCGGCGCCTCCAATTAGGATGACGGTGGTATTTTTTATATTTTTTTTGTTATCAAAAGTCTTATTGTCTAGTTTTCAGTATTTGTGGCCTAACAAAACACCGGGGGCGTAGCTCAGATGGTAGAGCGCTCGCTTAGCATGCGAGAGGTACCGGGATCGATACCCGGCGCCTCCAATTTGGATGACGGTGGTATTTTTTATATTTTTTTGTTATCAAAAGTCTTATTGTCTAGTTTTCAGTATTTGTGGCCTAACAAAACACCGGGGGCGTAGCTCAGATGGTAGAGCGCTCGCTTAGCATGCGAGAGGTACCGGGATCGATACCCGGCGCCTCCAACCTAGTCCCGTAAATATGAATAATTATGTATTTTAAATACCTACGTTCTGTTTATATTTTAAGTAGAATTCCTTGCAAGGATATTCTGTTTTTTGTAGTTTATAAATAATAATGTTGTTGAGGGTAGTCTGATATACCAAGGAACATCAACAATGGACTAATATAATTTTATTTTTTCCATTAGGTTTTGTGGACATTGGGTACACCATAGTAAGAAAATAACCCTAACACTTGCAAAAAATATGTTGGTAAAGCTAACGTACGAGTATCACCGAAAAGCGATAGTGTCTCAATTTTGCTATCCCGATACTTGATATACAAAAAATTTTGTCTTTAGTTTTTATAATAATTTTTTATAATTTAGTTAATGGAACGACCTGTTTTATAAATTACTTTAGAATTCACCCGATGTCACGTACGGCGAAAGTGCACGGATTGCATTCACAAAAAGATAAGGTTAAATATCTTTATTGCTACTGACATCGGGGGCGTAGCTCAGATGGTAGAGCGCTCGCTTAGCATGCGAGAGGTACCGGGATCGATACCCGGCGCCTCCATTGTCTATATATTTTGTAAAAAATTACGTGACATTTATAAGTTACCATCAATATGTTTATTACAGTGGATAAAAGAGCGGAACACTTGATGTTACCATGTCAAATTATAAGAAGTTGAAGAAAATCCTTACCTTTTGAAACTTCATAATGGGTTGTTTCATTTTGTTGAACAGCGAACGCGCCCAGTAGATGGCGCCTGCGACTGGCGGGTGGTTACGGAGAAGCGGAGGGTTTTTGCGGAAACGCTATAAAAACAAACAAACCTGCAACTTGGGAAAGCAATATCCAGAAAGCAATAACCAGCCAGATTGTAAGTTCAAAATCTCAAGAGTCTAAGAAATTCAATCTTGCAAAATTCTTAGACATCTCAGGTATATTTGAAACATGTGAATTTGGAGGATCTCTACTTGGAATTTTATTTGTTTCGATAGGACACAAAATTTTAAAATAGTTTGTATGTGTTGCTACGCATAAGGCAAGTGCACCCTCCCCAACTGAAACTCAAGACATGAATGCTATTTCACAATGAATTGTGAGGGTGCTGATGAAAATTTGAAGTTGACAGATTTAATTAATCTACAATTACAATTAATAACTGAAGATAAAATTCAATAAGTGTTACCGTAAACTTGTCCTCCAAGGCAGTGAGCTCCTTGATAAACTGACGCATGACGAGATCGAACTTGGTCGAGAGCTGGCGACGAATCGACTCTCTCGTGTCAAACTCTAGAAACTTTAGTAGCACGTCCAGAGCTTCTTCCGATGACCTACAATATAGAATTACAGTTTTATTGTTGGACTTTTATAATGTTTAGTTGTATGTTCTATATTCATGAGTCTAACTTGCATAAGTGTTTTGACAAGGACACAACACTGTACTGTAAAAGTGTACTATGTACTGGGAACAGGCGCGGTCCGAAGGGGCCACAGGGGATATGACCCCCCCCAAAACTTAAGGTCAAATTGAAAAATCTCATAAATTTGCCGAATAATAAACCGAAATTTCTAGCTATCCCATAACAGCGATAAATTTATAGTTTGCTGACATGACTAGTGGTGTTTTTATGAACTACGTACGATGGCATAACAGCAAAAAATATTAATGTAGTGAGTGACCCCTCCAAAATTTCAGGCTGCGACCGCGCCTGACTGGGAATAGTTTTTATAATAATATGTCCCGTTCCCGAGCAGGTTTTCCCATAATTGCTAGTCTGTGCTGCATGGCGAGCATTAGATTCATTTTTTTATGGCTACAATTAGTGTTTTAGTTTAGTTACCAACTTCTGTCAATGCCAGATTTGATGGCATCGATGATGTGATGACTTTGACATGGCGAGGCGATCACGTTACTCGTCGGACCCGCTGCGTACTGACGCAAATAGAGCATAACTCTTCAATGGTTCTTAGCAGTAGTACCCAGTACGTACACAAGCTACCACTTGCCAGACTACTCACCTCAAATTCCCGAAACTCTGATTAATATAGTTCTTGGCCTCCTCCTCCAGATATCTGACCTCGCTCCAGAAGTCGCCCATGATGACGTCCCAGTTCTCCTTGTTGTCGAACACGAACACGCTGAAGTCGATCGTGCGTATCGGGTACACGAGGTTCTTGACGCGTTTGCGCACGTCGTCTATTTGCGTTGGGTCCGAGATTATGGACTTCAGTTCCATGCCGAATATGCGTTCGAAGTCTATCAGCACCTGGAATGTGATGGCTTCACAGACATAGACAAAACGTTTATTTGCACAAATATAGGTATGGAGTTGTTACAAATTATTTAGATCATATCTAGGTACCTATATTTACCATTTTTAGGTATGCAAATATTAAGGAGATATAAAACTAACAAATTAATTTCATAAATAACCTAATTACATTAAATATGGCTCTATAATTTAGAGAACATAGAATAGGGAAAGGTTTGGATGGAGAACCTAAGAATCGTAGAGGCTAGAGGAATAATAAAATGATTTTCGTTTCGTATTTCCATCATCAATCAGGGCTGGCTGGTAGGGAATGCTGTTAGGCATCAAGTTCGGGCCCTTTGTTTTATTGTGGTGCATGAAATTTAAATTAATTAATAAATAAATGTTGATTAAGATTATGATAAAGATCCGTCCGTACGAAACGTCCAATTTCAAATGGGCAGAAATCCTATCCGCTTTGTAAGGTGCGATGTTGCTACTGATGAGGACTAAAATCACGGCAACCGCCTCTTTTTTCCGCCTCCCCAACAGAGACACAAGAAATAGAGAACATAAAGCTTCACAGCGGATCAAGATAACCCCACAGGCTAGTTATGACGACTCCGCCACCCATTAAATCAGGTAGTGAGTGTGCTTAAGTGTCTATTGTAGTCTCATGTAATATCAAACTTCGCACTAAGAGATTAAAGAATGTAATATGTATGTACCTGAACCACTTCAGCGAGGTCCCTAGAAACGTCCGCGATGTAGTCCGTCCTAGTGAACAGCAGTGGCTGATCAAACTCCCATCGGGCCCCTTTGCCGCTCACTTCGATCTCTCGACGTCTCTCCTTGTACAGGCGGTGCCAAGACTCCATAATCTCCTGACCGGCGCGGGCGAGCGAGCGCACCTCTTCGTTGGGTTTGCTAAAAATAAATGTGTGACAACGACAATGTGCGACAACAAAAATGTTGAATACCCCTGTGTTATGGGAAACTTGAGCGCAAAGAAGTGAATTTTAATCTTAACGTTATAAAAGTTATTTTTATAAATCCAAAATGTTTTTGAGGATGGATTGATGTTACTCTCACACAAAAAATCTTACTTTTTCTCTTTATTTAACTTTGACCTGACCGGATAGGAGCTTGTTATTTAAAAAAATATCAACAGTTTTACAGTTCTGTAGAAACAAACACACTTGTTTGTACAGTGTTGTAGAAACAAACATATTTGTTTGTACAGAAATGCAATACTATTTGACGATTTGACTATAAACTTTCTGACGAGTTCAGCTATTAATTTGTGATGATTGTAAACCGTATTACTTACTCAAAAAGCTTATGAACGTTTAGAAATCTTTCCAGTTTATCGCACAGGGCCCACGAGATTCTCGACAGTAGCGGAACCATCGTTTCATCAGTACGGTAGCCCTTCGACAGCACCCACATCATGTATATGCTCTCAACTAACTCCGGTAATATATCTATCACTTGTTGGAGGGGTGAGTCATCTTCTATTACCTAAGAACAAAAAGAAAATCATTAATTAGCATGTTAGTTTATTGTTAATAGTTAACTACACTTAACTATGTGGCGCAATGGTTAATACGCTGATGCGCTGTATGTAGGGTTCTGGGTTTGGTTCACAGTAGAGCAGAGATTTGAATGATGAGTTTAAATTTACGTTTTTGTCTAGTGTGTTCATAGCAGTCACAACATAGCGAACCTAGTCTGGGGCTAGTATGGGTGTGAGGCAATATTATGCCATTGCTAATATGTTTAGTAACTTTTCATTAGAGTTTACCTAGTTTAGTTACTAAACTTAAATGTAAAGCTGACTTAGTTTTGTACTCACCGTGAAAAATCTCATCAAAGTTGATAGGAATTTCAGATTATCTCCAGCCAAATTATACTGCTCCATCAGTTGTTCTTTGTAATTGTTAAAGATCTGAAATTAAAAGAAATATTATAGCATAAAGTTATTTAAACCTTAATGACTAAGACTATAGAAAAATAGATACGAAAATACCTCCAATTGGCTAGATCCAAGCTTCTTCAGCATGGTGAGTATCTTGACGACCAATGGCTGCTTCAGCTGCTCAACTAGAAGCGATATCTCGGCGTCTCGCTCGCGCCAGTACTTGTACTCGGCTACTGGGCCTTCTCCTTCACGCGTCTGGTATTTACAAGGCAAAAACATATTAAATTTTTATATTTAACTGTTTGGGAGGTCATTAATGTAAATAGAAATATGAGGTGGACCAGTGCCGCTCCCCTGTGGCACCCCACTTTTTTTGCATAGTCAGAGGAAAAGTAGGTCATATTGTATTCTTTTATCGAGTTTTACAGATTACTATAAATTGGCGTAAACAGTATAAGGCCCTCACGCCCTATAGTTCAAGAAAATATCAAGAAATTTAAGCATCATAAACTGGCCTACTAAAAAAAGTGCTGAAGTTATAGACACAAAAAAGATGTAATAATGTTTTAATAACATTTCAATCCAGCATACAATATTTATTTTTAATACAAACTGTAGTTTAAAACATGTATGTATGGATGTATGTAGATATGTTTATCCTCGCATATCTCTGAAACTAATTGACGGATCGTGATCGTTTTGTTTGTTTGCATTTTTTTCAACTTAGGGAATGGTATGGAACTTATGAATAAGTTTCATCAAAATCGGTTCAGGAGTTTCTGAGATATGGACTTAAAACTAAAAATTATTAATTGATTAATTAAATTTTTTGAAGTCGATTTAATTGTTTAAAATTATTTTTTTATCATTAATTTATTATATTTATTATGAATTTACCTTGCCCAAACAAGCAGCGATGGTATTATCAATATGGTTCTGCCACATAGTGAGCGCCTCCTCCAACTGAGGCAGTAAGTCAGGTGGCTGGAAGTCCACCGCCCCGTGAGGGTGCTCTTCAGTCAGGAAAGGGATGTTCGGCATCGGCAATTGTATTTCTCCTTCGATATGTTCTATTGTCCTTAAAATAGAATTCATTTTTGACCAACAATATTCATTGTAAGCAAAATTTTATTTGAAATAGGTATACAACTTGATAGTAAAAAAGGAAAGAAAAATAATAATATATAAAAGAAACTATTTACAGACTGAATATGCCATCCATTGTAAGTATCGCACGCAACAATGAATGTAACGATAAAAATCATAGAAAACAGAATAGTAATAGAACGGCTATGTGGGCGGGGCACGCGTACCCCAACATGAGCACAACAGTTCTTCTATAATGGGCGAGCCACACTGTTGTAAACAAGCGTCCAACAGGAGTCGCCTTGGTGGAAGGCTTGTGGAGCCCTCGGTTGGTGTTTGCATCCACACTTGTTTACAACAAAGGCCCCACCTCAGTGTGTTGTCGACTCTCTGGTTGGAAGCGCGCTAATGCAATATGGCTCCTTACCTATCTAAACTTCAAAAAGTTGGTGTGGCATTAGCAGTCATTTCCGCCGGTGAAAATAAAAAAGAAAAGAATATGGATGAAATAATAATTAATTAATAAATATAAGGCCCCTCATAAACCTAACTCCACGTCCGGCACGAACACCTGTTGCCACGTGAGGGGCGGACATTGGCAGCTTTATAGCTAAATACTCACCATTGACCAACGGAGCCATAGTACGACAGTAGAATGCGATGCGTTTAAGAAGCGGATATAAACTACCCCAGGCAGGTACCGGAGCGAACCGCACCGGAGAATCCGGCCCCGAGCCCTCAAGCTCGGGCAGTCCCACGTATTCTGGGGGGGACATCGTGTCGCAAACTTCTGCCCAGTCACAAGCTGTTGCAGTAAATAATTCACCCTCATCACACACACCAACGGGACCAACCTCACCGCCTGGCGACCATCATTACATCAAATGTTCACTGAAACTTATTCCGAACTAAGTCACCTATCTGAACAACGTCTGGCAGATCAAATTCGTGTAAACGTACAGTTTCACTATTGCTAGACACCACAAATACATCAAATTATTACATACAAACAAATAATTGACACAATCAATCTCCCATAAACAACACGCACACAATTTAAGATAATATAACTCAAACAATTACAAACACAAATAGCCACACACTCAATACTTCACATATGTTAGTTAGCACACAACAAATTAATAAAACACAAACACACGTAGACATAGATCACATAGACACACAAACTTCCGAAATAACAAACGTTCAACAGGAACCAATAACTAACGATAACGTCGTTAGTTATTAGAAAATACACTAACGGAGATGCTCATAAAATATAAAGACACTGACCCGTTACTTAGACCTACCATACCCAAACTCCAAATATCCCGTAGAGCTATTATAACCGTACAAAACACTAACAAAATAGTAGGAGAGCATCTAAAAAACATTGAAACAGTAACTCTAGAAGATATTCAAGATATCATCTACTGTGCAGCACAAACCATTACAAAGTTACATAACAAATACTCGAAACAAACAAATGTTAAAAGAAGTAACATAAATATAAATAACACGATACTCAAACAAAATAAACCTCAATGGGGAAAACGAATAGAAAATAAAATAACAACATTACGAAAAGAGATAGGACAACTCACTCAACTAATTAAAGGAAACCTTTCACACAAAAAGCAGAAGAAACTTGACCCAAATAATAAAAATTTTGATGAATTAACAGAGCAACTAGATACATCTAAACAAAAACTATAAGCATACTCAAAACGATTACGTAGATATAAAATAAGCAATCAAAGAAAATCTGACAATAAATTATTTAATACAAACCAAAAACTTTTTTATCAAAAACTCCAAACAGAACAAATTCACATAACGCAACCACCAAAGCCAGATGACATTCAAAAGTATTGGAAGAACTTATGGTCTAATCGAAGAAAAGACGACGCCTCTCTCATAAAGGACTTCGGACGTCGACCGGAACACATAATAATAAATTAACGTTGAAATATAGACATACCAATCAACGATATTCACAAGATTCCTAATATCTTCAATAACTTCGTCGGCAGTGGATCTTTGCTTGTCTTTCTTTGTTTTTGTCAAATCCTTCTCGATGGGAGCACCGAACAGGGATTCCTAAGGAAAAAAATTAATTAGCATTGGTAATTCAACATTGATTAGTATTGGTAGTATTAGTATACTCACAACTGGTGCCATTACAGACGATGTAGGACGTTGGACTGTCGGCATCCTTTGAGTGTACGACTCAGATCGCATGCTCCTTATCCTAGAACCGTGCAATGGAGGTAAAAATTTTACCTCATTATGTTACAATGAATGCTTTCAAAACTTGAACAAAAAACTAAAAAAATCTAAATAATATAGAGTATTTTTTCTCATACATACCTTCTCTCGGCATTCTCTCCGCGCGCTATGTTGGACATCCTGCGATAATCTGAAGGCCGCAAGTAGTTCACCTAAAACAAATTCTATTATTTATCCCACATAATTATCTTTAGAAATCATGGAAGTTGCCAACGATAAGCTTGTTATAATATTCTATTATTTATCCCACATAATCATCTTTAGAAATCATGGAAGTTGCCAACGATAAGCTTGTTATAATATTCTATTATTTATCCCACATAATCATCTTTAGAAATCATGGAAGATGCCAACGATAAGCTTGTTATAATATTCTATTATTTATCCCACATAATCATCTTTAGAAATCATGGAAGATGCCAACGATAAGCTTGTTATAATATTCTATTATTTATCCCACATAATCATCTTTAGAAATCATGGAAGATGCCAACGATAAGCTTGTTATAATATTCTATTATTTATCCCACATAATCATCTTTAGAAATCATGGAAGATGCCAACGATAAGCTTGTTATAATATTAAACTCTTCCACTTCCTCTTTTAGAGGAATTTATGAGGAATTTTCTTTTCGCATGCTCGTAACTCGTAAGTCTCGTAACCAATAGCAACAGCGCCGGCGCCGCCGGCTGCAGCTAACGAGCCACATTACAGACAGGAATGAACGTGTCAATCAACACTCAACAAATAGTTTTGTTTATGGGTCTATTTATTTATATAGTTTTTACTCTTTTTCTCAAACAGTTCCTCTTCCTCTTCCTCATAAATATAACCTCATCCTCATCCTCTTCCTCATCCTCATAACTCCTTCCTCATCAACCCTAATTAAAAGTTTACCTGCGATGTAGTCTCTTCCATGCTGTGATGGGCATCAGACTCCTCGTCAGCAGTCATTGATCTTATCTCGCGGAACTGCCTCTCGAACAGTGGGATGAATGTCTGGAAATAAAAATATTTACATATTATAAATATTGTAATAAAAGCAAACTACTTCATCTCACTGAATCACCTCTAGAACAGTGGAATGTTGCCATACTGGCTGTGTCTCACCGAGTTAGATGCTGAGTTAGGGCTATGTAGACAGTTTAATTTCCTCCTAATTTGAATGAGTTTTAAAATTGATAGAAAAGAAAAGAAAAGAAAAGAAAAGAAAAGAAAAGAAAAGAAAAGAAAAGAAAAGAAAAGAAAAGAAAAGAAAAGAAAAGAAAAGAAAAGAAAAGAAAAGAAAAGAAAAGAAAAGAAAAGAAAAGAAAAGAAAAGAAAAGAAAAGAAAAGAAAAGAAAAGAAAAGAAAAGAAAAGAAAAGAAAAGAAAAGAAAAGAAAAGAAAAGAAAAGAAAAGAAAAGAAAAGAAAAGAAAAGAAAAGAAAAGAAAAGAAAAGAAAAGAAAAGAAAAGAAAAGAAAAGAAAAGAAAAGAAAAGAAAAGAAAAGAAAAGAAAAGAAAAGAAAAGAAAAGAAAAGAAAAGAAAAGAAAAGAAAAGAAAAGAAAAGAAAAGAAAAGAAAGCGTTTATTGTTGACTGTTACACGAGAAAGATGTTACAAAAATTATAATAAGTTAAGAACAGTCTACCCTATGCGGGCATACAATAATTATATCTTAAAAAACTATCAGCTTATCGTCTTTCAACTTTTAGCCTGATTAACCAAGTGAGACATGTCTGTTTAAGGGTCACTGACGCTTTTTATGTCACAATAGTGATTTGTCCAATCTCTGATGTGTACATGTGAGCTCCTTTTGCATAAACGTGGTCGCCATTCGAGGACCTTTTTTCCCCAAAATGCTACCTAAAACTAACTAAACTCCCAGTTATATAAAACTATACCTCTTTCAGCTGCAGGCCGAGGCTCATCAGCATCCGGCCCGAGATGCATCCCACGAGGATGTGCTCGGGCATCTGCCGCACGGTCTTCTTGTCGGCGTCGGCGAGGGGGACGCCGTCTGGCGACTGTCGCACGAAGTATATGTAGCGACGGTTGCGGTTCACCAGGGTGGGCGTGAGCGCGCCGAAGTATGGCAGCAGCTTCGGGTACTGGATCACGCGGGGCACGGGTCTCTGAAAAACAGGAATTTGCAGGAGTATTCATAACTGGCTTATGATCCCATTTGATTTGGGTTCAGTCATGGGCTACACGCCATCCTCCGCCGGGGCTGTCTGAAACTCCTTTGCTGGTTTGGGTCTCCTCTCATAACTGGAAGAATGATAGACCTTAGGCAGCCCACCATAGTTCCATTAAAGGAGTATTTGCATGGGGTGCAGGAGTAATTATTTATCATCAGATTATTCAAATTTATAAATATAATAAACATCACTTACCACTATTGTGTAAAATTCGAGTGTGCCATCTACCTCAGGATCTAAGTCTTCCGGGGCTGCAAATGTATATTTTTATATTTTTAAATGAGTCCAGTTACATAATATTGGGTTATGTGTATCTGGTATCCGGCATTGTTAATCCCAGTGTGAAGATATGAATGTGAATCGTTAAAAAGGATAACTTACGAGGTGGAAAGGAATACAGGTCTTCCACAATCAAAGGGAACTCCTCCTCCTCGCCGCGCAAGTCTATCGACGTCCTGGTGTCTCCCTCGCTCTCCGCCAGATCGGTCACGGCGGCCGCCACCGTCTCTATCTCTCCTTCATCTGGTTGAATTAACAAAATTGCATGTGTATTATATATGCAAAATATATTTAAGTTATAAAGATAGTTAAGTGCTAACAACCAACCGTTGTAGAGTCCACATCACCTGATGATGCTCCGTTTTGGGGCTAAACACGTGTCGTGTACTATTGGAATAAGTTGTTATGGTATATACCTACCCAGAGAGATAAGGGAGGGTGGTGGGTCCATACCTAAACTAGTTCCATGTGTGCGGATTGTTGCAAAGAAATATAAATACAATTTAAATAACTATGGATTTCCGCAAAGTAACGCCTGATATAATATATATGCAAAAGAGCGGTGCAGAACATTACTTTTATTCACTCATTTTTACCATGTAGCCAAAAAGGCAATGAAAAGAGATATTATTCAAAGCCTGTAATGCACTGGGTATTTAACAATAGGTGGTCTTGTGTTTTCGTTAGGGAAGTGCAATGGTCTTAGATAAACATGGGTTTCTGTTTCCATGGGTTGCAGTGACCACTTAATACCAGACCAAGTGATCTGCAATTCTGCATGCTTGTTTGCTACTCACCATAAAAAAGTAAGTAAAGGTAAATAATAGTTAAGTAATATTACCTCCTTCATCTTCTATATCCATATCTGAAAAAAGAGATTCTACTTTTATTTTTCAACATAAGGTCTTTTCATAGTGCTTGACTATATAACAATTGGTCTGATGGCAGCACTGGTAAACCAAAGTATCTGGTAGTAGCCAGAAGACCACAGTACCCAGGAATCCCTATTTCTCTAAAGGTCTTATAGAAATAGGAAGGAAATATAATGGCTATGTTAGCAGAGAGGAGGAATCCCTAGATTCTGCTAAACTAAGTGCTTTTTCTATCATTTTTATAGCGAATGTAAGTGAGTGCCACTAACTGAGCTTGTAACAGTTATATGTTATTTTGCTGTTCTATTAACTTCTTCATTCTATGGTCTTATAACATGTAAAAAATTACCTTTCATGCTTTTCACGCTCTTCATACTCTTCATGCTCTTGACGCTTTTCATGCTCTTCATTCTTTTGGCTTTTTTTCTCCTCTGCCAGCACCTCTGGCTCTGGGTCCGGAGGTGGTTCCTCCTTGGCCTTGCCTTTCCCTTTCTTCTTCTTGGGGGGGGGGGGTGGCGGTGGGGGTGGTGGGGGGATAATCCCTGGAAAGATTGGATAGCAACTAATTAAACAGGAATCCCTTTCGGGTAGATCACTAAAAGGCAATTGTTTGATGTACACATTGAACACAGAATAAATAACAGTCATAGAATCAGTTGAATGTGCCCAAATATTATTATTGGTTTGCAGTTTATAAAAACTTTGCTTGTAATAGCTTGTATAGTAGCTTGTAAGCAGTGATAGCCTAGTGGGCTAAGAATTCGACCTCTTAATTGCGGGGTCTGGGTTGAGTCCCCAGTGGCACACATCAATAACTTTGTAAAAAAAAGTTATGTGCGCCTCACAAAATTAAATAATATCACATGCTATTACAGTGAAGGAAAACATCGTGAGGAAACCTGCATGCCTGAGAGTTCAAAAAAAAAAACTCAAAGGCATGTGAAGTCCACCAACCCGCAAAAATCAAAATCAAAAATCATATATTTGCACGAATATGGGTTAGTTATTGGTTTTACTGGGCATTTTGATCAATCCATATTCACCTTTTCAGGTATGCAAATTAAAAAATAAAAAATAAAACTAATGTTAGTAATACAAAAGTAACTTATAAAATATTAAAACTTATTACTAATACACAATTTGTTTGACATGTTTTGCAGTAGGCCAGCGTGGTGGACCGCAGCCTACTTCCCTCTCATTGTGAGAGGAAACCCGACTCTATAGTGGGTCATTAAGGGGTTACTGACAATAGCTTGTATAAGCTTGTTATTTAGACTGGGCTCTGTTTTTCAATAAATTATGTGTTGTTGGTGCCATGGACACATACAAGATGCCAGCATCTTAACAGAGAGGCTCTACGGGCGGTTTGAA